>JAHSVA010000005.1:7165000-12165000 GCA_019915185.1 Eucalyptus camaldulensis
AATTAAGTTTGGGTATAATTATACCAAAACTAATTGTAGGTAATAAGATTGCATCATAATCAAATGAAAACTTATGTATCAATATATTTGAGGCAAATAAACTTAAATCACATTTTAACAATGTAAAATATGTTATAAAATATGAATCACATAATATCAAAAACTAATTGTGGACTAAGTTTCTAATTTAAATAGATTCATAATTATTTCATGATGAAATTATTAAATCATATTTCCTTCCTTAATCCCTGTGGGTAGATTAAGAAAGATAAACTAATATTTCATCCTAATTAATCATGTTAATATATTGAAAATTTCTATAGGATAAAATTCATAATATTAATGTGACTAATCACAATCAATATCCTTTTGGTTGTATGTGATCCATAGGCTCTCAGTGTATATAGTTTAATATAATCAAAGATGTTGTGGCTAATATTCAGTTAATTAAATGTATACGGATCACTAGACATTTAATCCTACTATAAAATATTAAAAAATTGCATGTAAGGGCAAAACAATAAGATCACGCGTAAAAGGGTTAAAATTGTAATTTTACACATAAGGGTAGAATTGAAATTTTACTTGTAAGGGGTAAAACAGGAATTTTATGCCCAAAATGACAAGACCGTAAATTTCCACACCCAATGGGCACAAAATCGAAATTTTGTGCAACCAAAGCAGAACCGTAATCTTCTTTTATGCGGAGGGGCTAAATCGTAATTTAGGCAGCAAAGGGCAGAATTGAAATTCTGCATACACGGAAGGATAAAAAACTCGCGCCGATTTGTGGCGCTCGGGCGTGTGCAATGTAAGCGCCCACAGCTCCCCCTTTGAGCACGTGGGTTGCACACGCCCACTATAGACATTACACACACCTACTCTTTGCGCGCGATGCATGCGCCCGCTTGATGCACGTTGCACACGCCTAAGGCCTTCTCTTTAGGTTTTTCCTTCTTTGGCCGCTACTTCGCCATTACCACTCACTATTCCACTGCTAGGTCTTCTTCCACGGCCCATGTTCGATCAAAATGATTAATGGGTCTCAAAGACAATTCCGAGACGAACACAAAGTTTCAAGATTCGGCAAAAACAACCAACAAATTGATCGGAATTAAACCTAAGACAATCTACCCTAAAACCCTAATCACCAAAAGTTTCACTGCTCGATTAACCTCCGCCGATTGGTAATATGCTGAATAATCTTAAGAGTTTTTCATCTTAATGGCGGCGTGACCATACAGATCCGTTATCGCATGGTGGGTCGCTCGAATTTGACCAGAATTTGAAATTACATTCCAAACCACCAATGATCCGGATTTTACCTATACATAATTTAGTGAAAATATACAAAATTTTCAAAATTTTCACTAAGGCAGAGATTATAAACATGCTTTAATACCAACCGTAAGACTAAATTTAAATAAAACCTAATGATCCCGATTTATTATTCACGAATAAATTCGTACAAAATTCAATATTGATTTGCGGAAACATAAAAATGGACATGCCTCCAACCATTGATGAAAATCTGTAAATGCGGAAAACCCTAAAACCTTGGATGGATCCACGAAACACAATCCATATGCAAATATAGAAACACCGGATCTATACGTCATGTTCCACTAGTTAATACCCCTCAAACTTTTTTTTTTTTTTTTTTTAGAATACCCCTCAAACTTGATGGTATGTTTTCTGTAATAAGATGATTTGAACTAAACAACCTAACATTTTATTTAATGTCTTACGTTACCAACATCTTCCATCAAGACCGTTATGGTAATATATTAACAAATAAATATCATGTAATAAACGCGGGTAATAAATTAAAAATTAATTGAAAAATACAAAATTAGGATCACATTTAGAATAATAAAATATATTATAACAAAAACATATAGTGTGTAAACACTTTATACAGTGATCACTTGCAAGTTTTAAAGCAATAACCCCTTTTTTAACTAAGACAAACTTGCACACTTAATTAGGAGGTTTGGTCCAAATACAGTGAAAATATGAATAAGACGAGTCGGTTTCGAATATAAGAAAACACCAAGCTCATCATTTCAATCTTGTGACATACATCACAAGGGCTTGACTTGAAGGATGACCTTTCCCATGTTAGAGCTCGAGAAAAGGGACTGCAAGCTCTCCAGGAAGCTCTCGACGCCATGATAAATCTTGTGCTTGGACCTGATCCTGCCTTGCGTCAGGTGACCCTCCATTTCCCGAGCGAAGTCCCCAAACCTCGCCAGGTGCGATGGGGAGCCCACCATGAATCCTTCCATCCTCACCCCCTTCCCCACCATGTTCAGCAGGTTCCTGACCCCTTCCCTCTCTGTCCACACCTGCTTGCATTGGGTTCAAACAAAAGCTGATTAACAAGGATTTTAGATAAACGATCGATCATGAATTGTTGATGAGTTAATTAAATGGTGTTTGGGTTTCAAGAAATCTCTTCTAGAGAGTGAAAAAGGCTCCGCAGATGATTGGACCGACACAGTTCTTTCCCACTCAACAGACAGAGATGAACCTAACCCCATCATGGACAGTTAAACCATTGCTATTATCATGTCGGTCAGCTGCTTTACTGGTTCCTCTGTCACGTTCTAGCTTCAGCAAATAATCACCGGAAGTCTTGTGTGTATTCCGGTCGCTGGAATCAAGTTATCCATGTTTTGAAAGCAGAGATGTGTCGAGACAGCTCGTCAATCGGCTCGCTTACATCAAATTTAAACACGGATGCGTGGTTATAATCTTGTAGATGCTGAATCGTTCTTAGGAGCGAAACGCTGTTGTATAACAAGACCTAGCGATTGGAATATACCTTGTTGTACTCGGAAATCATGCCGCAGAGCGAGATCCGAGCACCTTCATTGACATGGTTCAACACAGCTTCAAGCATCTTACCGCCAACGTTGTCAAGGTACATGTCTATGCCGTCGGGGAAGTATCTGCCACATTTGAAATTCGAGTAATTAGCATACACGTGTACAATTGTACTGATGAAAAATGAGATTAATGAGCGAGAACAGGGTTTTATTTTCAACTACTTGCTTAAAGCAGCGTCAAGATCGGTTTCTTTCTTGTAATTGAATGCTTCATCGTAACCAAATTCCTCCTTCACCAGGATTACCTATAAAATAAAAATTACGTTATTAATAAGGATAATAAAGATATACTATACCACCAGCCGAATAATTTTGGTTATGCTTTGGTGCCTTGGAAATTAAAGATAGAAGACATTTAGCTAGCAAGCTCACCTACAATATTCATTTTTTTTTTTATCAACATTACGTATCATAATTAACAAGTCATTACATTTAGCAACTCTCTTTTAGATATTATTAACCTAAACTAATGTGACTTTCTAACTTTCCCACCCATTTAATTATGCATAATATTAGACCACTAACTATTACTTGAGTTATTTCTTAACTGTGCCTCAAATTTATCAATTCGTAAACGAAATTATTAACTTTAATTTTAAGTGATTTATTGATTTTTCTCCAATTTAATTATTGACTAGTTTTGAGTTATCAATCCTCATTTGAGTTAGTTGGCAACATTTATTTATTTATTTATTAATTTACCAATATTTGTAAATATTTAATATTTTAATCAGAAAAAAGTTGATAATTCATTCAAATAAAGATCGAGAAATTCATGTAAGAGTTGGCCTAATGGACTCTCGTAGGTAAAAGTATAAAAGCATGGACTCCTATCAATTGGTGAAAATATAGATAAATCACCAACAAGTTACTTGAAAATCAAGTAGTTGGTAAATTTTTTCTACCACCGAGTTTTTCTATATTTCACCAACTCTTTTGGAAATCTATAGACTCTTAAAGCTCTAGGCGAAGCGTGTGTCGCCTAGAGCCGACAAGGGCCGTGATGCCCTCGCCCAAAGCTGGTTGCCAGCCCCAGATCCAAAAGCTTTAAAAAAAAAAAGGAGAAAAAGAAGAAGAAGAAACCATACAAAATTCAAAATATTATTAAAAAGTGTCACATCAGCATCGGCCATCCACATCAGTAATTTTCAATTAAAATTGGTCGGATAGACTCGATTGGTAAGAAGTGAAAATGTTTAAAACTGAATTGATAAAAGTACGATAAATTTATGACTTTTTGGACAATTTTCCCGTTTCCATTACATAAACCACATGAATCGTGCAGCTAATTTAGTTCTTATACTAGCATTAATAGGAGTTACAAGCAAACATTACCTTTTCATCAGATCCGGTGCTCCCCACGACCCTACACCCTCTGAGCTTGGCCAGCTGCCCCGCGTACATCCCCACGCCGCCTGCCGCGGCAGAGATGAACACATTCGACCCCGCCTTCGGCTCTCCCAGCACCTCTATCCCCACCCACGCCGCGAATCCAGGCACTCCTGTGAAAATATCAAAGAGTTTTCCATCATGTAATTATCCTCCTATCCTCTTGTTCATCATTGCGAACGAAACGTGAGAGCATATAAACCTAAGCAACTGAGATAATCCGGCAACGCAATGTCTCCATTAGGCTCGATCTTTTTTATAATGAAGTCGGAAGGCACCACGCAGTACTCCGCGACCGGTAAGAACGGGCCGGTCACAATCTCTCCCTTGGCATACTTATCGTCCGTCGACTCCACCACCCTTCCAATCCCAAAACTGGTCACCACCTGCACTTCCCGAAGACATGAGCGCATATTTTCACAGATGATCTGGTTATTCAACCTACCCCTTGGTCATTTTGTGCGTTTAACTCTAATGAATCAACTTATGGAAGACCTGGTTGAGATCGAGTTGCGGGGAGTACAGCCCGTCCTCGCGGCCGGTCATCCGGGAGCGCACGAAGGGCTCGACGGAGAGGAAGAGCATCTCGAGGGCGACATGGCGGTCAGGGATCGAGCCGGCGTCGACTGGGATCGTTGTCGAACGCAACTTCAGATTATCAGAAGTCGGGATCCCTTCCGGTGCGTAGGCTACTATGTGCCACTCTTTGCTTTCCATGGCGGTCATCTTCGCCGTGTTGATTTCCTCCGAACCACCGCTCGGATGGAGCTTTTCTCCTTTCTCTCGCTCTTACCAGGGAGCTGTCGCGTTAGGGGAGTGGAAGTGAGACAAAGCTAGGCCCCCCCTACCTCTCTCTCTCTCTCTCTCTCTCTCTCTCTCTCTCTCTCTAACGCGCACGCACTATGTGTGGCTTGAATTCGACGGATTAGTCGATTACCAACTCATGATGCAAACAGCACCAAGAAGAGAAGAAAGTGGCAGTACTAGACTAGAACAGATGAACTACTATCATGATTATTGTGGACCACTTGTTTCAGGATCCAGGAACTTTTCTGTACCCTTGACGATTCAACCCCGTGCAGCGACAGTTTACAGGGACCGAATCCCAATGCAATCATCATGGACATGAAAAACGCGAAGCTTATCCCTCATTTTTTGCCGTCCTTACTCATTGGGAATGTTAGAGAATTCGAGAGCAAAAGACCGATCAATCGAATTACGAGAAATCCATTGTAAGTGCAAATGAAGATGAGGTTCTCGGAAGAGACGTCATTTGAATGGGAGGGAAGTTAATCCTCGAAGAAGCTCTTTTTCTTACGTTTGAACAAGAAAAGGTTATTGTTCTTTTCTTACCCATGGACGGTAAGCGCATTTGACGCGCACGTCCATGTCACCATGTACTGGACTTGACCTATACGAACTAATGCGACAAAGGCGGAGTCTTCAACCCATTCTGTCCTTTTCCTCCTTTACGGTGGAACCCAAAATCAGACCCCGTGACGGCCGATATAGACTCAGCTACATGCATGATCAGACATCAACCCCCCTTGAGACCAGCAATTCCATGGCATGGACCCTACTTCATTCTAGATGATGGAGAGTGTGTTGTTATCTGCGAATTACGCCATCATACACGGTCTCTTACTTGCCGGTGAATTTGGCATAAACAGGCGATCAACGACTTGGATATATGCATTTTCTCTTTTCAAGAGCAAGGTGGAGCCGAGGACACGAAAATGTACAATGCTCTGTCACGCAATAAAAGCAGAGGAGTAAGCTTCGAGCTTTCCTAACTCGTTTGCCTTTCCACACCTTGCTTATGTTTCGAGATCCAGAATGGTAAAAACATCCACCACATAGAATGCACACTCTAGCCCAAACAGTAGCACGAGTCGAGACTGACACTAAACACAGGAGTAATTCCAGGGTTACAGTAACTAGCTTACCAAAATCAGCTTTCTCAAGGGTATGGCAAACGTCTAATGCTAATTTATTTAAACAACTAATTCAGAGTTTGCCTTGTCATTTTATGAAATCCGTCTGTTCTAGTATGCTTTCACTATTCAAATGTATCTCAACCAAACCCCTACATATTTAGGAGGAGAGAGAAAGAGAGACAAAATTATCCAAGTCTTATAGATGCCATTGACCAGAATGTAAAATTAAAGAGGCATCAAGTAAAAGAGCTAGATATCAAGGATAAGGGGATGCAAAGAATTTACATTTGAAGCTGGCACTGCTTCCCTTACATATACAATGCAAACCTTTTCATCAAAGGTTTTAACTAAGTCATGCTTCAAAGGGAACCGAAAGTATTCTTGCCGCTGTAGGTCATGTAGAGAAAGCCATCTTCATCCTGTTTTCCTCATAAATTGCACACATCATAGCAGCTGCAACAGCACAGAGACATCGCAAATCAGTAAAGTTAATAGTCCATGACTAACTGTAGGACCTAATGAAAGACATTTTCTCAAAGACGAAAATAGCTTTATCTGCACTTAGCTTGATCCTCTTTCGAACGACATACACAAACTGGCCAACACTAAGGTTAGCAAAAACTAGACACTTGAATTTGTTGGGTAGATTCTAGATTCCAAAAATTGGGAAACATGTTTTGACAAATAGGTTCTCGATTCTAGATAAATGGAACGTGGAACCTGAAATTTGGAAATTGAAACAAGTTTTTTTATGTTTTTTCTGTTTATATCTTTGTGCAATCCTGCAATATTCCATGGCATCCAATAATGAACGTATAATCTGGAATCACTAATTAAAGCTTCCATTTTATCACTGAGACTTTTAATTTCTTAAAATTTCATATTATTCGTGCGCCTAAATATAAGTTATGGTTAGTGGATTGTAGCAACGGGTGATGATAATTAAAGGTAATGATTTACTACAAATTTTCAATTAATAATACAAGTGGAACTTGGGTTCCAAGGTATATATAGTACATTTTAGATTCCAAAAAATGAGGAATCTGTTTCAACGGTTATAAAAACCTAGAATCGCTCACCCTTACCTCAGGGAGAGCTACTGGCCAACCCATGCCTCCCATTGGGCAAGGGCTGCAAAACCCTCCCCGCTTGTGGGCAAGGCCCAATGGCCAATGAGAGTCCTCAGTCCTAGTAGAAAAAAAAAAAGAAAAAAAATAATATTATTAACAAAATTCAATTAAAAACTATAAAAAAAATTGTTTATGTTAATACTAGTCATCCTGCGTGATATTACAAGCATCCATGTTAGCAATTTCCAATTAAAGTTGATCAATTGGGTTCAATTGGCAAAATATGAAATGGCTTGTGACTCAATTGACAAAATTAAAAAGTTTGAGACTTTTTGAACAATTTTCATTGTAAGAAACACACCAAGTAATCACATGTTTCACAAAAATGAAGCAACATTGAATTAAACTAAAAGACACAAGAAAAGATGGAGAAGCATTAATGACAGAGTTATACGAATAAACGGGGAAATAAAGATCATTATATAGGGAATTTCTTCCCCAAATTTACCACAACGGGTCAATCGATGAAATGGGACGGGTAAGGTTCCGACAAAAATGACTTTATGATTGATATCCAGTTAGTGACGCATATGCACTCAATGACAAGTGTATTTGATAACGTGGCATTAAAAGCACGAAAATATCATGAATAATTTGTCGTTGTTCCTGACATCTCCTAATAATAGAGAAAAATATGTCGATTCTATAGCCAAAAAATACTTCAACCATCATGGCTCTCAAGCCCCCGAGTCGAATGTTCACCATAATTTAAAGGGACTTGTCATTATGGTACATGCTCATCCCTAGTTGCATAAGATCTCTTCTGCTTTCCAATTCGGTCACATACGTGCACTTAGGCAACTGAATAACACTCGTTACTCGTTACTTTGGACTAACTATCCTAGGGAAAAGCCGAAACGTGGAGTACCCAAAATGCCCCTCGTGATGCGTAGGGGATGCGTGGAGCGTACACCTCGAAGGTGAAGGAGAGAAAAACAAATGGAACGACCCACGTCGCATGCAAGCCAGAGCGACGTCCCAGCTCTCCCCCTGAAATCCCTCTCTCTGTCTCTCGAAACACCTTGCTTACAATGAAGAAGAAGAAGAAGACAAGCACCGTCATCACTCTCTCTCTCTCTCTCTCTCTCTCTCTCTCTATCACACCTAATTAGGGGAGGAGAGATGACAGTCTTTACTCAAAACGGGAAAACATCAGCAATGTCGACTTCGACCTGCGGCTCCTTCTCAAACCTGAACGCTTCACCAGCAATGGTGAAGCACCGCATTCAAATCTACCCACAAGCACAAGAGGCCTCGAAGATCAGAAGCGATGAATGGGGACAGGTTGTTTAATTCCCGACGGAAGTCGTTTCAGCACACATATTAAAGTATCTTTATTGCTATGTATCTAGACATGTCTTTTCATGTATATAAGGTATGTCAAGAGTCGTGTTTTAAGTCTACATTTCAAATAGCAGAGTGTGAAAAGAAATTTCAGCAAGTGTATTCATCTCCTTCCTTAAGAGTTTTTCTTGTGAGAGTGTTATTAGAGCTGTGCGACTTTGATATACAATAATGAACGGCGGCGGCGGCAGAGGTGGTAGGGGAGGAGGAGGGGAGGAGCGGCCGAAGAAGATACTCAAGAAGGGGATGTGGAGTCGGCAGGAGGACGAGATGCTGACGAAGTATGTGAGGAGGAACGGGGGAGGGAACTGGAACGCGGTGCAGAGGCACACCCCGCTGCTACGGTGCGGCAAGAGCTACCGGCTGAGGTGGGCGAACCACCTGAGGCCGGACCTGAAGAAGGGCGCCTTCTCACCGGAGAAGGAGAGCCTCGTCGCCCGGCTCCACTCCAAGCATGGCAACAAGTGGGCCCACATGGCCTCCCAGGTCAGGGCCTCCTCCTCCTCCTCCTCGCGAGCCCTTTCACGGGTGTCGCGATTCAAGGCACGTTGCGCGATTTCGCGGCGGATTTGGTCGGAATGGTGTTCTTTAGAGTGTATCGATCTCAACGAGAACGTGCATGCAATCGCTTCTTGTTTATCATCTTTCTTGAGGTGGCCTTTCTCTTCTTTCCTTTTTTCTTCCCCCTCATCTTTTCTTTAGCCTTGCCAGGTTGAGGAGGCTTTCCTTTTTTAATTTTATGCTTTCTATTGATTAGGTTTATAACTATTTCATGTCCCCTCCTGTTCTTAACTTGCGTTTGTTTCGGGAAAGATTGACGATTTGAAAAAATATAGTTTTTCAAATTCAATTCCTTGTATTATTTACAAAAATTCGATTCAACAAAAAAATATTTCCATCATCAAAAGAAAATGTCTTTTTCAATTGCCTAACTTTTCTGAATCTTCATTTTCTTTGATATAAGTGATGATGAGGAATTGGTTGTGGGGTGTCCCCATTTGCCTTCGATTTTTCTCGCTAGATTAGAGAGGCTGTCCTTTTTAATTTTATGTTTTCTATCTATTCGCTTCATAACTATTGATGCCACACCTCTCAAGTCTCAACATGCCTTTTTGTTTCGAGAAAAATCGACGATTTAAAATATGTATTCTTAATTTGATTGTTTATATCGCTTGTAATAATAGACTAACGAAAATTATTTCTACCATTAAAAGAAAATGCCTAGACAGATATTATCTTTTCGATGATTAATTTTTATGAGCTACATAAATAATTATCTTTTAGAAAATATTTTCTAAATCATGATGATGAGGAATTGGTTTTGTGAGGTGTCCCCATTTTCGTTTAGTCTCCTCGCTAGCTTCGCCTTAACAATGCAAGCCAAAACCCTAG
Source organism: Eucalyptus camaldulensis (assembly GCA_019915185.1). Taxonomy (NCBI): domain Eukaryota; kingdom Viridiplantae; phylum Streptophyta; class Magnoliopsida; order Myrtales; family Myrtaceae; genus Eucalyptus; species Eucalyptus camaldulensis. Next base: position 7,175,084 of record JAHSVA010000005.1, read on the forward strand.
CTCTGAAAGAAGAAGATGAGAAGAAGGGCGAGAGTTTGGGCGGCGATCTGCCAAGGCAGCTGCTTCCTCCTCATTCAGTAAGTACTACATATATTGCATGTTTGATATTTCTCTTTCGTTCTCATTGGAAATGCGGTATGAATCTCTCTCATTAAGCAATAGGTGCGGAACCAACTGAGGAGCTGATGGACGAGATCGATATCGATGATGAATGGTCTAGTCTCCTCGCTAGCTTCGCCTCAACAACGCAAGCCAAAACCCTAGCTCTAAAGGAGGAGGAGGAGAAGAGTGAGAGTTTGGGTGGCGATAGTGCTGAGACGGCGCTTTCTCATCATTAAGTGAGTATTGCACATTGCATGCTTGGTATTTCTCTTTCATTCTCATTGAAATGTGGTTTGAATCTCTCTCATTAAGTAATAGGTGTGGAGCCAACCGAAGAGCCGATGGGCGAGATCGAGTGCATGGCTGATGACTTGTCTGGTCTCCTCGCTAGCTTCCCTTCAACAATGCCATATCCAAACTGGTGATGCCAAGGAGTGGCTCCATGTTGATGGACAACTACCGCCCATCCGTGGCATGTTGGGCGGCCGCCATCGTAGAAATCCTCTCTCTCGGTGCATGAGAGCTATCAGCTCGGACCTAAGAAGCTATAATAAATAAAACAACATTCTAATATACATATGCAAGATCACTTGATATAGACCAATCCTTTTGTAGCTTATTGGAAAGGACTTTGTTCAGCCCTACTTTACTAGACAAATTGAGCGTTAATACTATTGAAATCTCTGTATTATTAATGTTGTTATTCCGGGTCAGCCAAGCTTTCTTGATTCTATAATTCAAGTTTGTGTTGAAGAACTCATGTTGGCGCCTGGCCAAGAAATTGAATAAAAGGATATCTAGTGTGTAAACACTTTGTATGATGATTATCTTGTAAGTTTTAAAGCAATAACCCCTTTTTTTACTTAGACTTGCATACTTAATTGGAGGTTCGGTCCAAATACAGCGAAATTATGAATAAGATGAGTCGGTCTTGAATATAAGAAAACACCGAGCTCATCTGTTCAATCTTGCGATATACATCACAAGGACTTGACTTGAAGGATGACCTTGCCCATGTTAGAGCTCGAGAAAACGGACTGCAAGCTCACCAAGAAGCTCTCGACACCATAATAGATCTTGTGCTTGGACCTGATCCTGCCTTGCCTCAGGTGACCCTCCATCTGCTGAGCGAAGTCCCCGAACCTCGCCAGGTGCGATGGCGAGCCCACCATGAATCCTTCCATCCTCACCCCCTTCCCCACCATGTTCAGGAGGTTCCTGACTCCTTCCCTCTCTGTCCACACCTGCTTGCATTGGGTTCAAACGAAGGTTGATTAACAAGGATTTTAGATAAACGATCAGCCATGAATTATTGATGAATTTTTAAATGGTTTTTTGGTTTCAAGAAATCTCTTCTAGAGAGTGAAAAGGCTCCGCAGAATGATTGGACCGACACAGCTCTTCCCCACTCAACAGACAAATAGCTGCACCTAACCCCATCATGGACAGTTAAACCATTGCTATTATCATGTCGGTGGGCTGCTTTACTGATTCCTCTCTCACGTTCTAGCTTCAACAAAGAATCACCGGAAGTCTGAGTGTATTCCGGTCGCCGGAATCAAGTTATCCGTGTTTTGACAGCCGAGATGTGTCGAGATGGCTCATCGATCGGCTCGTTTACATCAAATTTAAACATGGATGCGGGGTTATAGTTTTGTTGATTCTGACTTGTTCTTAGGGATGCGACGCTGCTGAATGATGAGACATAGGGACCGGAATATACCTGGTTGTACTCGGAAATCATGCCGCAGAGCGAGATCCGAGCACCTTCCTTGACATGGTTCAACACGGCTTCGAGCATCTTACCGCCGACGTTGTCAAGGTACATGTCTATGCCGTCGGGGAAGTATCTGCCACATTCGAAATTCAAGTAATTAGCTTACACACGTACAATTGTGCTGATGGAAAATGAGATTAATGAGTGAGAACAGGGTTTTATTTTTAATTACTTGCTCAAAGCAGCGTCAAGATCGGTTTCTTTCTTGTAATTGAATGCTTCATCATAACCAAATTCCTCCTTCACCAGGATTACCTATAAAATGAAAATTACGTTATTAATAAGGATAATAAAGATATATGTGTGCCACAAGCCAAATTATTTTAGTTATGCTTTGGTGCGTTGGAAATTAAAAATAGAAGACAGTTAGCTAGCTTGATGCTCACCTACCATATTCATTTTTTTTATTTATCATGATTAACAACTCCTCACATTTAACAACTCTCTTTTAGATATTATTAACCTAAACTAACGTGACTTACTAACTTTTCCACCCGTTAAATTACGCATAATAATAGACCACTAACTATTATTCAAGTTATTTCTTAATCGTGCCTTAAATTTACCGATTCTTATATGAAATTACTAACTTTAGTTTCGCTGACTTATCTGCTTTTTTCTAAATAAATTATTGAGTAGTTATGAGTCATCAACCCTCATTTGAGTTGGTTGGCAATTTATTTAGTTTTACCAACATCCGTAAAGATTTGATATTTTAAAAAGGAAAAAAATTGATAATTCATTCAAATAAAGATTGAGAAATTCATATAAGAGTTGGTACGATGGACTCTTCTAGGTAAATGTATAAAAGTATGAACTCCTATCAATTGGTGAAAGTATAGGTAAATCACCAATAAGTTACTTGAAAATTAGGTAATCGATAATTTTATTTTACCACCAATTTTTTCTATATTCGCCAACTCTTTAGGAAATCTACAGACTTGCAAAGAAAATCCTTTTTTTTTTTGACAAAATAACAAAAATATCCCTACTAGAAATATTATCCATTTATCCTTCTAATTTTGTGGGGTTATCTAATAGAGTTAACTAACGCGGCATCCTCTGAGCCAGTCATTTAAGATAAACTCGATAAAGCCAACTTGGAATTTGGACGACACATGATGATTTCATGACATTAAGCACATGAATTATGCAGCTAATTTAGTCCTTATACTCACATTAATAGGACTTATAAGCAAACATTACCTTTTCATCAGATCCGGTGCTCCCCACGACCCTACACCCTCTGAGCTTAGCCAGCTGCCCCGCGTACATCCCCACGCCACCAGCCGCGGCGGAGATGAACACGTTCGACCCCGCCTTCAGCTCTCCCAGCACCTCTATTCCCAGCCATGCTGCGAATCCAGGCATTCCTGCGACGGTACCGGAGCAAAATCAATCGTTGGGTCCAATTTTTGGAAATCTTCCACCATGCAATTATTCTATTCTCTTGTATCATCATTGTAAACGAAACATGAGAGGATGGTATATACCTAAGCAGCTGAGATACTCCGGCAACTTAATGTCTCCATTAGGCTCGATCTTGCTTATAATGAAATCAGAGGGCACCACGCAGTACTCTGCAACCGGTAAAAAGGGGCCGGTCACAATCTCTCCCTTAGCATACTTATCATCCGTCGACTCCACCACCCTCCCAATCCCAAAAGCCGTCACCACCTGCACTTCCCAAAGACATGAGTTCATAGATAATCTGGTTATTCAATCTACTCTTTGGTCATTTTGTATGGATGCGGTACGTTCAACTCTAGTAATTCAGCTCATAGAAAACCTGGTTGAGATCGAATTGAGGGGAGTACAGCCCGTCGTCGCGGCCAGTCATCCGGGAGCGCACGAAGGGGTCAACAGAGATGAAGAGCATCTCGAGGGCAACATGGCGGACAGGGATCGAGGCGGCATCAACCAGGATCCTCGTGGCGCACAACTTCAGGTGGTCGGAAGTCGGGATCCCTTCTGGCGCGTGGGCTACTATGTGCCACTCTTTGCTCTCCATGGTGGTCATCTTCGCCGTGTTGATTTCCTCCGAACCACTGCTCGGATGGAGCTTTTCTCCTTTCTCTCGCTCTCACCTTGGAGCTGCCGTATTAGGGGAGTGGAAGGGAGACAAAGCTAAGTCACCCCCTACCTCTCTCTTTGTCTGTCTCTATACCGCGCGCGCGCTATGTGGGGCATGAATTTGATGGATTAGTCGATTACCAACTGATGATGCAGACAACAACACGAATAGAAAAAAGTGGTAGTGCTAGATTAGAACAGATCAACTACTGCCATGACTGTTCTGTACACTCTATGATGCAACCCCGTGCAGCGACAGCTTACAGGGACCGCACCTCAGTGCAATCATCGTGGACATGAAAAACGCGAAGCTTATCCCTCATTTTTTACCGTCCCTACTCATTGGGAACGTTAGAGAATTCGAGAGCAAAAAGACCGATCAGCTTAACTCCGAGAGATTCAGGTGAGTGCCAATGAAGATGAGGGCCTTGGAAGGGACGACGTCATTTAAACGGGAGAGGAGTTAATCCATGAAGACGTTTTACGTTTGAACAACAAAAGGTTATCGTGCGTGTACAAATTGACGCTGAGCGTGTTTCGTGCGCATATCCGTGTCACTATGTACCGGCCTCAACCTATAAGAATGAATGCGACAAATGTAGAGTCTTCAACCCATTCTGTCCTTTTCCTCCTCTACGGTAGAAAGCAACATCAGACCCCGTGACGACCGACACTCGCTGTTTTGTGCGCACAATAAGGACGGACTCAGCTACATGCACGATCAAAAATCAAACCCTCGAGACCCGCAATTCCATGGCGTCGACCCCACTTCCTTCCAAATGATGGCGAGTGTGTTGTTATCTGCAAATTACACCATCCTACATGGTCTCTTACTTCCCAGCGAATCTGACGTGGCAATCAACGACGTCATGGATTTATGCATTTCCTCTTTTCAAGAGCAAGTTGGAGCTGGTAGGCGACAACAGGTAGACAATCATGTACAATGCTCCGTCGCACCATAAAAGCAGAGAAGGAAGCTTCGAGCTTTCCTAACTCGTTTGCCTTTTCACACCTTGCTTATGTCTTCAAGATCCAGAATGGGAAAAACATCAACCATATAGAATGTACACTCAAACCCAAATAGTTGCATGAGTCGAGACTGTCGCTAAACACGAGTAATTCCATGGTTACAGTAACTAGCTTACCAAAATCAGCTTTCTTAATGATATGACAAACGTCGAATGCTAATTTATTTAAACAACTAATTCAGAGTTTGCCTCGTCGTTTTATTATATTTTTGTTCTAGTATATCCTTTCATTAATCAAATGACAATCATCTCAACCAAAACCCTGCATAGTTGGGAGAAGAGAGGGAGAGAGGGAGAGAGGACAAAATTATCCAAGTCTTATAGATGACATTGACCAGAACGTAAAATTAAAGGAGCATCAACTAAAAGAGCTAGACATCAAAGATAAGCGGATGCAAAGAATTTACATTTGAAGCTGGCACTGCTTCCCATATATACATTGCAAAGCTTTTCATTAAAGGCTTTTAACTAAGTCATGCTTCAAAGGGAACCGAAAGTATTCTCGCCGCTGTAGGTCATGTAGAGAAAGCCATCTTCATCCTTGTTTTCCTCATAAATTGCAGACATCATAGCAGCTGCAACAACACAGGGACATCGCAAATCAGTAAAATCAATAGTCCATGACTGACCGTAGGACCTAATGAAAGATCTTTTCTCACCAGTGGGTGGCAAAATGTTCTTAACAAAGACGAAAATAGCTTTCTCTGGACTTAGCTTGATCCTCTTTCGAACAACATACACAAACTGGCCAACCGTAAGGTCAGCAGGAACTAGATACCTGAATTTGCCACAAAAAAATTAGACCTAAACAGTAATCATGAAGAATACCATTTCATGGATGAGCACAAACTGCAAAACATACAATAAACGTACACATGATAAAGCCTGATGCAAGCCTTAAACTAAATGAATGACCTTCAAACAATGAAATATCCGTTGCATGCATGGTCATTTAGAATTTTCACTCAAGTTTCCTTACTCAGTATGCCAAATTAGTCAAATAGCTCTCCTTGCCTTCCATAATACAAGCGCAGCATTTTAACAGTGAGGACTACCACAATCTAGACATCTTTCTATCCTATGTTTTAGCAGAGCAACTGATCACCAAAACTTTCAAATTGTTGAAGTGACAAATCTATCTGAGGGCAAAATGCTCATCAATGGATGGATTAGTATTAAAAAAAAAACACCGGCCAATGAATGAATTTAGACATGAAGAGTACAAAGTTTTCCTCGATGGAAACAGACTTTTTCTTATCAATGTCGGGTACATCAGTCTTCTCAGCCCTCTCGACAATCACCTGCACCGCACAATTCAGAGAGTTACAATTGAGAACCAAGGGGAAAGACACAAAAAATGAGCAGGGCGAGTTTGATCATACAGGAATTCTATCGGGATACTTCTCCCTGATTCGTGCAGATTCAGCTTGTCTCCTCTCTGTCAAATACGTGCAAGATCAGAAGGTGTGAGAAGAAAAAAATGCAAAAAGGGCAAACACTAACCAACTTTTTCGATAATTTAAACAAGCCATAAAACACCAGGAAACAAAAGGTGTGAATCCAGAGAAGCATAACAATCAGCCATACGAAGAGAGACTGAATTTCACTCAAACTCAGTAGACAAATATCAAGATGCTATCACTTCTCCATCACTCGCAATAAATACTCATCATCAATTTCCATCTCCATTCCTTCTCCAAGCAAGGACCCAGGAATTTCAATGGCCACTGACAGCACAACAGCCAAATTAAGCAAACCCTCTTCTTTTCTCCGTCTCTAGATTAGAGCAGACCCGTCGAATCATCACGAATACAAGATTCCTTCATAAGCAACCACAAAGCCAAAACGAAATTCGACCGAGCACAGTCATAACCCCCAAAAAAATTGTTCCTTTGACGTCGATCTGAAACCCAAAACAAAGAAAACTCCAAGCCCCTATCCAATTACTCCTCATCACATACCAAAAACACAAGAAATCAACCAAGGTCGGGTCGCGCAAAAACCCACAACACTCCCAAGAAGATCAACGAATCAAAAACCCAAAATCGATCAAAGATCGCACATGCACAATCCCACCTACAACGCCAACGAAATTCACATCTTTCCAACCGCCACCGATCCAGTAGAGCAAAGATCAACGAATCGGAAACCCAAAACCGATCAAAGATCACCCAAGCACAATCCCACCCACAACCGCTAACGAAACCCACATCCATCCAAACGTCGCGGATCCAGCAGAGCACGCGATCGAACGAGCCCGCATCGATTCCGACGGGGAATTCCCCGGGTAATCGCTCCCGACGATCACGAAAAAAAAGCAACACACGCAGACAGAGAGAAACAGATCGAGTTGAGGATCGGGGAGCGGGACTGACCGAGGGGATGCTCCGTCTTGAAAGAGCTTCTGGCCATGGCGAAACCTCCGCTGCGAACGCAAGGACAAATCTCGAGCGATCGAAGCAGCAGCAGCAGCAGCAGCGGCGGCGGCGGCGGCGGCGGCCGGGGAGAATTTAGGTTTTCTCTCGATCGGCTGCAGCGGGATGATCGAAGAGGTGTGCAGAAGATGTACAAAAAAGAAAGAAAAAAGAGAGCGATGAAGAAAAGGACGGATTAGGCTCCACGCAAGCGGAGGCGTAAATCTGTACGATAGGCAGCTGCGCACTCAATATTTTCCTTTTTCTTTTTTTGTTTTCTCTTTTTTCTTTTCCCCACTTTTTTCTGTCCTTTTCCCCGTTGGATGAATTTCGGGATATTTTTCATTCCGGTTATTGGCCTCATCCGGAAACAAGAAATTAAACTAATGATTTCTTTTGTGGAAAACTAGCGAAATCTTCTTCATTATTCGAATGCGACTTTCATACGTTTTTTGTCATGCAATGTTAAAATACCTTCTAGTGAAAGATACGTTCTAACGATATTTTGTGCCATAAAAATGATTTGAAGTCAAATTTGAATTTGATGCGGATAAATACGTATAATTGAATTATTTGTATTGGTTAAGCATGAAACCAATCAAAATGTATTGGTTGCATATAATTTGACCAAGTACCTTGTTAATTTTGAGATGAACAATTCTCAATACAAGTATGTTCTATGAAACCCCTTAAGTTATGTTTGGTCGTCTTAATTTTTAATTAAGATAGAACTAGATAGGATGCGATATGAAACCTATGAAATTTTGCTACATTCTATCCATTGTTTAATAATTACAATAATAAATTCGAATATATTCACATTATATCATATATTGTTTGATATAAATAGCATATCAATATAAACGAATCATGGTATTTATAAACAAATATGGTAAAAATCTCTTGAGATACTATTATCTATTTGATTTTTATTTTATTTTCCTATATTTTTTAATTTATTTCTTTTTATTTCTTTCTTCCCCTTCCATGATCTAATAAAATTTTATTAAATAGAAATTGTACTAATATATCTAAAACACTAAGACACCTAAAATATGTAATAGATATATATATAAATATATGAACTAATATTATAAAATAGAATGAAATTCGAATATATAAATAAAAATAAGATTAAAAAAACTAGACTATCATTTTTTTGAACTTCTTATATTAGAATTAAAATATTATTTATATTGAAAAATAATTTTAAATTTATTAATTTAAAAAGTTTGTTATTTGAAAAAATAACTTTTCAATTAGGAATATTAGAAATTTTATCCACGTTTATCCCACGTCCCTCATAGAATAATTTTATCCGGCTTATATCTCATTATATCCGACTTTATTTTGTCTTAAGTGGGTAGTAAACGCTACATATGATAAAATTTATCATATCCTAAATTTTATTATAACTGCCAAATGTAGCCTTAAGAGATGTGATGTAAAGTTTCCTCATCATCCCTTAACGGTTTTCACCCATTACTATATACATGTACAGAACATTATATTAATGTAGGTAAATGGTATTTAGTTAATGTTGGATATTTAAATCTCATGGATTATTTAGGGTCATATGAGGGAGTTAGATGTTGTTTATCCAAGTCTCAATGAGGCCTTAAATTTACAGGTGATCAAGTAGCGTTTAACCATGCTCGTATTTTGCTACATTACAAATTAGGGGAGCCTTTTGATGAATTGAGAAGGAAGCAAAAGATTCTAAAGGTCATATCAAGCCATTTATATAAAAAGCAAGTTGTGGCAATGACGATGACTTTTACATTATTATATACAAAAGAGAACGCCATAAGTGGTATCCCTTTTTCAAAGGCATAATTGTATTTTAATTATGGATATAATTTTAAATGTCTTTACCTTATTTTTTAATTGATGTTTAAGACAAGATAAGATAAGGCAGAATATAAGAAGTTACAAAATAATTCCACATGAGGTAGCCTCTATGTCACCCACAGCCTCCTGCCAAGGCCCCCCCCCCCCCCCAACCCCCCAACAAGGCTCGTGGTGACTAGAGCTAACTCAATCTTAGCCATACACGAGCTCCGTGGCCACATCCAAAGCTCCTTCATAACTCGACTTATGTGACGCCCCAAAATGTCACAGGCGATATACGTTTTTTTTTTGTTGTTCTTTTAAGCACATAGATGACATAATGACACGTTCATATCATTTCATAAGATCCAACAATTATAATTAATATACATATGCATTTATACATTTTCATCGGTAATTATTACTTTAATTATTACTTTGATACATATGCTCACACAATATACGATATATTATATAGTCCCAAAAAAGAAGGTTCCGTCAACTAACGCCAATACATTAATACTAATCTAAAAGCGAGCTTGTAAATTATCCAAACCATTGTTTAACTATAGGGTCAATGACCTCCGTATCGCCACGTCCCTTCCATTGTCATGCCCAACGGGACGATCGAACCCTCTCAATGATACTAAGATGTCACATGCTCTATGATGAAATGATGGGGAAGAAACTCATGTAACACTACATCAATCCAAACAATGGAACCGTATTTAATACACATTATCTCGAATCTTAGTACAAATACGTCTTGGTATTCCCTCACTATGTATGCAAATACTCCAAAACATAACGTTAAGGAGAATCCATCGTACAGACTAAAAAAATAAATGAGTGAGTAAAAACTCAGTAAACGAAATCTCTATATAAGGTAAGAGATCATCTCTATTGAGCCAAAATCCTATTGTTTGATAGATAAGATAAAGGTGGATGTAATGAAATAATCTCATATGAGGTAGGTTAATAGAATATGTCTCATACTCTGTCTCTCTTCCCCGTTCCTGCCACCGCCATCACCCAAGCCTCCTACCAAGCTTTGTCTCGTTTCCACCGATGAGGCTTGTGGTGGTAACGAGCTGAACTCGATCTACGCCACATTGGAGCTCTGGGGCCAGATCTAGAGCTCCTCCATGACTGAGCTCCACTCGACCTCAGCCAAGGAGGAGTTTCATGGCCGTATTTGGAGCACCAGCCGTCGTCCCTCTCCAGGGCAAGCTTTGGAGCAACAGCCATCGTCTTCCTTTGTAGCACAAGCAATCGTGCCTTCATCCGTTGCACATTTGTGGCTTCGACCTCGGGGTTAGGCATGAGGGTGGGGATGGCGACCAAGGGGTGATAATTGAAGATCGCGGGATGGCGATGAAGATGGAGTGTGACATCATGATGCCAAGGCAGTTTGGACATCCGCGAGAGCTCAGAGATCTGAACAGTCGGCATTTAGGTCCACAGGCGGAGAGGAGATGGGATTTGCCAGCACCGAGAGCCATTCAACATTCACTCCAAGGTCGACATTCAATTTTGCTTGGACATTTTGGCATGTTTACCAAGCCGTTTGTAAGATATTAGAAATCCCATCTTTGTCTAATTGGGACTCATATCCTATCCAATCTTTATCTTATCAAGTGCCGTTTGAAAGCACTTTTCACCAAAATCCTCATGAGCATTCTCCAAAACATCAATTACACCAAAATTATCTCTCAACCTGCCTTTCGACTGCATTTCACCAAACCATCAATTACTTCCACCCACTACACGTTTAACTCAAAATTCTTTCTCTAAATAAAACTTTTGAAATGATTAGGTTTCCCCAAATTTTACCTAATTGCTTCACATCATTGGCCAAATAATCCCCCAAATCTAATTAGGACAACCCGGCATTTATGTTTGACCATCAATGTAATGCGCAGAAAGTCATTACAGGGCAAGCAACCACGCCATCGATTCCTCCCTGCCTCCACCAATACAAGCTAATAGACACAAGGGGATGGTAATCGAGATATCTTCTACGAGACTATCGGCAGCCGCGAGATTCGCCGGAACTGCTGGTGCCCGCAAGCACGATCGACTTGAGCTGCTCGCGAGTGAGTGCAGCAGGGCATCTGAATCGGACCGAAGAGCTTTCGAGTCTGTCAAAAACTCGCAGTGCGAACTTGCTCGCGGATCGTCAGGCAGAAAATCGCCAATCGCTATCAAGCCAAAACGCTTTAATTCGGCACGGAAAAGTCGGATATCAAGGCCGCTGTTCGATTTCTGTTTTCTGTTCAAGAAAGGAGTACATCTACCGAAATTTATTGCTCTACACCAAGGCAAATCTAACAATAAGAAAAAGGAAAAGAGGATCTGATCTAAAATCCTGTTCAATGAGCAGCGACGCCATCGCCGCCGCCGAAGAAATCAGCGGCCGGATCGGGCTCGCTCCGAGCGGGACTCCCGGGGCCGGATCCGACGAACCAGACGCACTCGGCGGCCACGAGCTTCTTCCTCTGCAGGCAGCGGGGCCCGTAGACCCTCCCGACGAAGCAGGGCGGGCCGTCAGCGGCGGCGGCGGCGGCGGGGGGCCGGCCGTGCTGGTCCGGCGGAGGCGGAGTGGGGCGGATCTGGAGGAGGAGGGAGTCGACGCGGTGGAGCCGGGCGCTGACGATCCGGGAGTCCCTGAGCTGGGCGAGGGCGCCGGGCTTCAGGTACCTCAGGTAGGGCTCGGATCTGCGACTCAGCCTCCGCGTCGTCCTGCGATTCATGGCGCCCCTAGAGAGAGAGAGAGAGAGTTGCAGAAGAGAGAGAGAGAGAGGGAGGGAGGGAGGGGTAGAGAGAGAAAGCGGAGGTTAGGGTTAAAAGGAGAGGGGAGGAGGGGCGGGAAAGAGGGAGGGAGGGAGGCGTGTTTTTGGTTTTCGAAAGCGAAGGCGGAGCGCGGGAGGTTGGCGCTGGCGGAAGTTTTTTGACCTTCCCCCGATGGGTACGCTCCCCTCGACCGACTCCCTCTGCGAGGGCGCCACGTGTCGTTTCGTTGGGATGGATAAGGTGTTGTTTTGTTGGGAGGATCTCGCTTTGCTCCCCGCAACTATCGCCGTCTTACTATTCAGACCCAGAGTTTTTCGAATGTTTCGCTTGACCTCCCTAAACTCTCGTATTCTTCCTCCCCGTCGAACCCCCCGTCGTGAAAGTCTCTTTCGATTTGCCCCCTAAAGATGAATGTGCGCGTGCGTGTGTGTGAGTCTCGAGCTGCAATCGAACAATTACACCGAAAGGCATCTCCGTCCATAGAAAATAACGTGATGTATTATAATCGGTATCTTCGAGTTAAGGCTTCATTTGTTTATTTAGTAAAATGAGTTAATGGAATTTTTTTTAGAATTAATGGAAAACAATGTTTAAATTTAAGAAAATAATTTTAATTTTAAAAATTTGATTTTTTTTTTTACAAATATATGATTAGATATTAAAGTACAGGATGGGCAATGCTTGCTATCAAGCTCTTGGCAATGGGGCCACTATTAGAGATTAGGGCCGGTCTACCGAGGTCCACCTAAGGCAAGCCTAGGACACTAGAGCCTATGCTCAAGACTCTATCACTTGTGCTCAAGATCCTAGCACCCCGGCCTTGGTCTATCTAGATGTGCTCAATACTCCAATTGTCATGCTCAGGTATATCAAGGCCGAGATCAAGACATCAATGCTAATGCTCATGCTTAGGACATTATGCCCAAGTCCTCGCACCCCTCCCTAAATCCATCGAGACCGGGGCTTGGACCCCAGTGCTTGTGCCCCATTCCTCACTTTTGAGTTTAGATCCATTGAGGTTGGGCTCGTGTCTCGTTTGCCCACACCTTGTGCTCTAATGCTTGTGGCTGTGTCTCCAATGCCTATACCAAGGTCCTTAACACATAAGCCCATGTCAATTGAGCTAAGCCCATGCCCGAGACACTAGGCACCCATGCTCGAGCTATCAAAGATGGGCCTTAGACCCTAGCACCCAAAACCAGGTCTTTGGCGCTAAGCCACAAGTCCATCTAGCCCAATAACTTAATGGCTACATTAAGGTCCCCGGAGCTTCGACCTTAGTTCATTGAGGTCATGCTCGAGACTCTCATGATCGCGTTTGAGTTAATCGAGGCTAGGCTTAAGATCCCAGCGCTAGTGCCTTTACTTGAGATGTTGGCCTCAAGTCTATTGAGGCTAAGCTTAAGAGCTCAACATTAGACCTGAGATCCTTACCTCAATGGACCTGAGAATAGGCACCGACATTGGAGTCTCGGGCCCTACCTCAAGGGACCCAAGTTCAGGCATTGGGGGTCCCAAGCTTTGTCTTTGTAAACCCAAGCTAGGGTGCTAGGGAGCTAAACATGAGCAATGGGTTTTTTGGCTTTCCTTGGGTGGACCCAAGATTAATGCCCATGGTCATGCCCAGTAATTGATGTATGAGCTTGAGACCCTAAGTGCTCGCATTGGGTTTCTCCATTACCCATTCACAAATTATTAGCATTTGAACAGTGTGTGTTTATCGAGGAAATTCAAATAATTTTTTTTAGATCAAACGGTGGAATAATATTTCCTATTTTCTTTTTAAGTTTCAGTTAATATCGGAAAAATATTATCATCATCCCGAAAAATAATTTTTAGAAAAGTATTTTTTAAATATCACATTTTTCGTAAAATAAATGAAGTTTAAGAGTTCATTACGTTTATTCAACGAAAAGAATGGAGGGCGCAAATGACGTAAAATAACTTTCAACTTCGGAAAAATAATACGTATAGCTTTAAATTTAAATGTACGGTGAGTCAGGGGGGTCAATCCGAAAGGACTGAGGTTCGCGGGTGGGGGGAACTTATGAAATTTCCACAAAAAGAAAAAAACTCAAACACTATCAATTCTGTCTTTCTATTACTATTATTGTCTTCTTTCTCTTCTTCCTCGATCATTCCATTCCGCGATTCTTCCTCTGCAACTTGGAGCTCGTCTCTCTAACTTTGCTTCTCCTCACGTTGTACTCTGTCGGTCAGCGAGGTCCTTCTTCGGACACGGACAGCAATGGCTGACAACACACGGAACCCTTCTCGAGCCTAGCCACGGAACTGTTCCTCGGACGTCAAAGCTTCGTTTTTCACGTGGGGGGCTGCCCCTTCGCATCTTCCCCGGCTTTTCCCCCAAAAGAAATTCATCCACTTTCCATCTGCATCTTCCCACTATCTCGCTTTCATCCTTCTCTCCCCACCATTGGAACCTTTGCTCCATGCTCGCTGGTTCGCTTACGGACCAAGCCTTTTGCCTCGGAGCTCCGGCCGCGCCGCCCTGCCAGGAAAAATGAAGCGCCTCCCCGCCGTGCTTCCCCTGCTCTTGGCCCTCTGCCTGGTCGGGCCCCGCCGCGCCCGCTGCGAGAAGCCTGCGGTGGTCCGGGTCGGCGCCATCTTTACCCACGACTCGGTCATTGGGAGGGTCGCGAAGGCCGCGATGGAGGCCGCGGCCGCCGACGTGAACGCCGATCGGTCGATCCTGAACGGGACGGAGCTGAAGCTGGCCAGGGAAGACGCCAATTGCAGCGTCTTCATGGGGACCGTGGAGGGTGAGTTCGGATTTCTTTACCCATTTCCACGTTCAGTAAAAGTATGCACTTTTCTTTCTCGGTTCAGGATTTCGTTCTTGCAGTTATGTGATTTTTAATGTGAAAAGGACTCTTCCAGGGACTTCTTATTACTAAACTGGTCGCTTTTGAGGATTATAATTAGCCGGCGTTGACCATGGATGAACAACTTTCTGATTACTCCGTTGATCACGCTCCGCGTTCTTCTGAATACATTAAGGGCCCTGTCGTTGCTTTTCCTTTGCTTTAAAGTTTCAATTTTGCTTGTTCCAATTTTGCTTATTCTGTAATGAACTTTGAATGCTCATCAAGCCATTTTAAAGGGGGAAAAAACTGTAACGAAGATCTAGTTCAAGAACTCGATATGCGACAGAATGAACACAGTCGTCGCGATGTAATCCATTTTGATGGTTTCTTTATTTTCCTCATTTTTGGCTTGTTCGGATTATACTGGTTTTTGGCTTTTAGTCTCTATAAACAAAAGCAAGCAAGTCAGGCATGGATTTGCATGGTCTTTCACCTGTGTAGTAGGTTCTTGTGTGCTCTGAACTTAGTTGCATAGGCTTGTTCTTTAGTTTTTCTCTGTTCAAGAATTTGTGCTCTGAACTCTGCTGCAGAGATTATGACTTGAAATCGGGTTGTTCTGTATCTGGCAGCCTTTAAAGTGATTGGCGAAGAGGTGGTGGCTATTATCGGGCCACAGTCCTCAGCGATAGCTCATATGATTGCCGAGATTGCGGATAATCTCCAAGTTCCTCTTGTCTCTTATTCAGCCACTGATCCTTCACTGTCTGCTCCGCAATTCTCATATTTCGTCCGCACTGCACAGAGTGACTCCTACCAAATGGCTGCGATGGCTGATTTGATTGATAATTATGGATGGAAAGATGTCATCGCCATCTATATTGATGATGAATTTGGGAGAAATGGGATATATGCTTTGGGTGATGAACTTGAGAAAAAAATGATGAAGATTTCATATAGGTTGCCTTTGCCTGTCCAGTATGATTCAAGACACATCACAGATACACTCAATAAATCTAAAATATTTGGTCCTCGTGTTTATGTTGTTCATGCAAATCTTGATCCTGCTTTCAGAATTTTTACCATAGCGCAAGAACTGCAGATGATGGGAAGTGATTACGTGTGGCTGGCCACGGATTGGGTCTCTGCTACCTTAGATTCACTGTCTCCCAAAAACCATACATATATTGAGATTCTGAAAGGGGTAGTTGCGTTGCGCCCCCATACTTCAGATTCTGTCCGGAAGAGCACATTTATTGCTCGATGGAGAGACATGCAGATGAACGGGTTAACTGAGTCTGGACTAAATACTTATGGCCTTTGTGCATATGATACAGTATGGGCAGTTGCGTATGCAATCGACAGGTACATAAAGGAGAATGGAAATTTTACATTCACATTCAGTGACGCCCTTTATGATGAGAAAACCAAGGAAAAGCGGCTTGGAAAGCTCAAAGTCTTTGATGGAGGATCTCTACTTCTGAAGAAATTGTTGCAGCTAAATTTCACTGGTTTGACAGGTCAAATTTACTTCAGTCCAGACAGGAATGTTCCGAGCGGTGGTTATGATGTCATCAACATAGATCAGAGAGGGATTCATTTGGTTGGATTTTGGTCTAATAAAACAGGTCTCTCAGTTGTACCACCCGAAAATATTGAAGGGGGTCATAGCAGTTATACCCATGAAGACCAGAAGCTCCGTAATGTGACTTGGCCCGGGGGAAAAACAGAAAAACCACGTGGCTGGGTGGTGGCAGACAGCGGGAACCCTCTGAGAATTGGAGTTCCAAACAGATTTAGCTTCACTGAATTTGTCATGGAGAACCACAGTAGTCATGAATTCCAAGGATATTGTGTTGATGTGTTCAATGAAGCAAGGAATTTGGTGCCATATGAAGTTCCATACAGATTTGAGGCTTATGGAGACGGACATTCAAATCCCAATTATGACAGTTTTATCAAAACGGTAGCAAATAATGTAAGTAAATCATACTCTTGTTGCCTGAAACGGAGAAAGTGATGAATTTATTGCCAAGATGTGATTGCTATTTTGATGTGCATCACATGAGGTGCATTTGTAGGACATGAAGTCATAATGCATGCGCGCAAGATGGGCTTGATTCTTATTGCTTAAAGTCTCATAGGATTTCTAACTGTATGTAAGCCACAAGAAGAAAAATGGGTCAATATTATCCGAGTAAAATTTTCGTTTTGTCGGTATCTCCAGAGTAAACATACTCATGCTGGTTGCTTTAGGATTCTGTGGTCTTCTTCTACTGAAGCATGATTAATCCTGCTGAGTCCACCTATATCATTCTTGAAGTTTTAATGTTAGGTGTTTGATGCTGCTGTTGGAGACATTGCGATTGTGACAAACCGGACAAAACTTGTAGATTTTTCTCAGCCATTTGCTTCAAGCGGTCTCGTCATAGTGGCTCCAATGAAGGATTCTAAGTCAAGTGCTTGGGTATTTCTCCAACCTTTTTCAGCTGAGCTGTGGGTTGTTACAGCAGCTTCTTTCGTGATAATTGCTGTAGTCATTTGGATTCTTGAGCATCGAGTGAACAAGCATTTTAGGGGTTCTCCAAAGAGGCAAATTGCAACAATGTTCCTGTGAGCATCCTCTTTGCTTATGGACTTTCACTTGGGGTTTAGATTTCTAAGCATACATTTCACAATGTAAATTTTCCTATTGCAGGTTTAGCTTTTCAACTGTGTTTAAGAAGAACCGTAAGTATATCTTTGTACCTAGAATCATTTTGCTTATCTCTATTTCATGATTAAAATACTTGAACCTGGAATTTAATCCTTCTTTTAGATCTGTACAGATTGTCAAACTAAAATATTTCGACAGAATAGATATACAAAATTGTTTGCATCAACTGAAGCCGGCTTTTTTACGTTCATGCAGCATCTGTTGGCAGAACATATTTATCTATTGTTCTTATTATCTTTACCTAGGTTTTGTCAGATGAGACATCTATTTGACCCATTAGTCTATGTTACATCGGATATACAGCATAATCGTCATGGAAAAGGGATTTCATTCACATGTAGATACTTGGCAACAAAAGAATGCTGCTTTTAAAAATTGCATTTCAAGGACAAGTCCACTGGAGGAGTGGTTACTTCATATGTCACTGAATTTCTGCATGTTTCTGATGAAAGGAATTTGCATAAGAACCCATTTTTTAATAAGAGAATATTGATGTGTATACCCATATATACATTGTCACACACGTAGGTACATGAAAAAATCAGTTTTCTATTTCTTGTAACATATATATATGATGTCCCTTCGATGGAGTAGATCCGCTACATAATTATGCTTCATTCTAGAAACTATTAATTAATTGATGCATCCCCTGGATTTTATATATTTGACTGATTTTAGTTGTGTTGTGTAATATCAGAAGAAGATACTGTAAGCCCACTGGGGCGTATGGTAATGGTAGTGTGGCTTTTCTTATTGTTGGTGATCACATCAAGCTACACAGCGAGCCTTTCTTCAATTCTTACAGTTCGACAGCTCTCATCACCCATCACAGGAATTGATAGCTTGATTGTAAGTAATTGGCCTATTGGCTATCAAGTGGGATCCTTTGCTCAAAGCTATTTACTGGAGAGTCTTTACATCTCCCCATCAAGATTAATTCCCTTAGGCTCACCTGAAGAGTATGAAAAAGCACTTCGGCTGGGGCCAAGCAATGGTGGGGTGGCTGCTATTGTTGATGAACAGCCATACGTGGAATTATTTCTATCAAAGCATACCCAATTCGGGATTGTTGGGCAAGCATTTACCAGTGGTGGCTGGGGATTTGTGAGTAGCATTTTTACACGTATTGTTTCTGCATTTATGACAGGAACTGCTAAGGAAATTGTTTGGGCATAGCGCAGTTGCAGTAGATGAATTGCAGAAAGTCCTCTACAAAATCAGTTGCCTTCTACATGTTCATAGTAGCTGAAAAAATTTGATAGACTACCACTGCTTCAAATTATTTATTGCATTAACTTTGAAATGATCATCTGCCCGCAAGTTCCCAAAAGCTTGACGAGAAAGGTCTTCATTTTATAAATCTACAATCATTTTCTGGATCCTTAACATTTGGCCCTTTTTACTAATTTTGATATCATTTGCCAATCTAATTAGTTCAGATCAGAAGTTTTGATGATGGACAATATATCTGAATTTTGACTATGGCTGTTGTCATTCTCTAATGGATGTCTGTCTACATTATTTTTCAGGCCTTTCAAAGAGGTTCTCCACTGGCTGTTGACATATCAACCGCAATATTGAAACTGTCCGAGAGTGGGAAGCTCCAAGAGATTCATGAGAAGTGGTTTTGCAAAATGGGTTGTCCCAGTGGAAGGCAGGACTCAAAAGCTGAACAGCTCCACTTAATCAGCTTCTGGGGCCTCTATCTTCTATGTGGTGTCATTTCTGTCACAGCCCTTCTGGTGTTTCTGATCCGGATGATTTACTTGTTTGTCCAGTTCAAGAAGCAGCAAATGGTTACGAGCACTTTGCGCTCAGCATCCTCAAATTGGCAATGTTCTGATACACTTTTCAAATTTCTCGACTTTGTTGATGAGAAGGAAGAATCTACTAAGAAAAGCATGCCTCAAAATGAGAATGCTCAACAACAGCTCCCCTCATCAACAATGCGATGACATGTCGTGAAATCGGACGGATTTTCACTAAGTTGGTTTTGTTAGGTAAAGCTTTTTGCACTACCTAGTTTCCTGTCAGGTATCAATTATTCCCTCTCATTGTTCAGCGAAGCATGTAAATATATAAACCTCTTCCTTCTGTCGGGCCCTCATATAAGAAGGCAGTCTGATCAGAATTCTCTGGCTAGATAGCCTCTGGATTCTATCATTGCGTCGGTTCTTAAGTGCAGATTTTGTGTTTGGTATTTGGGTAACTGTAATTACATCGACTCGGTTTCGGTCCAAGTCTTATTATCCTTGACCTCCATTTAAGAACTTTCTTTTAAGTTTTTCAAGTAACATTATCGCCGCATCCACACAAGAGGGGCAACGACAGTAATCGCATTGTAGCTTGAGCGATGACTACATCCGAGATATGTGGCCTATGAATCATCCGAGTCGATCCCATTTGTAATAAACCTGGACTACCATCGCTAGTCATGCTCTGGAGAAAGTCATCGCCCATTAGATCTTGCTTTGATTCTTTACTGGCAGTTTGGAGGGAATTATTTAGTTCGCACGCTAGGTGAAATACTGTTGGCGCCAAACTATCACATGCAGGAATATCCAACAAGGAAGATGCTTAAACTCTGAAAGCAAAGATAAAGAAGCTCATCAGCCACATGTTCCCAGCATCTGCTCCTGAGCAAATAGAAATCCTATCAGGTAATACTTGTCGTGCTTGACCGGCCAACACGTTGTCAGTGGTTCATCCAATCAAATATAAGCGTCTTCCACACGTAGAAAGACTGACAGACGCATACGATGTGACGGATGCATACGGTGTGATGTTACGACGATATGTCACATTGTACATATGTTAAATATAGGACGCCATCGCGTGCTCAGAACGGAGCCGTGTCCACAATATACTCTGAAAAGTCCTCTTAAAGGTTGTTGAACCCTCGTCAATGAGAGCAAACGAAGCCAACTTCAAAGATCAAGTGGACTAGAATGCGCTTCTCGAATTGACCCGCTGTCGATCTGCTCAATCACGAGCATCTCCTCATGTCTCTTCTTCTGTCGCGCAGTCTCTGTTACATTGTTTTCGCGTTTAATACTAACGTCGTCCACACGTGGAAAGACTTGCCCTCGGTAGTTAAAGAATGGACAGATCTGGCAAGGCCTGCCCAAGTCCAAGCAACCCTTTGCGAGACTTGCAGTCTCCATCTCTTTCCTTGTCTACTCAGGCGAACTCCCACGTCAAGATCAAGCACAGATAGTCTAGGAATCTTGTCCATCTCGACGGTGGAGATTACTTTTCATGTCCTGTCCCTTTCCAGGAATCTTTCTTCTTCGATCTCAGGATAATCTGAACCAGGGAAAAGAAAAAAAAAAATCTGAGAACGAAGACAAAACATCTTTGGGGTATTTAGATATGGCCGCCAAGGTTTGAAAAGTCAGGTGTCCTGGTGGAGTCGCTTTCGGTCGAATCTCATGAAAACTAAGCAACGTGCTTTAAGAAAAATACCATTTTTTGACATTTGGGGTCTCTTCTGCTGCGTGGTTCTCACTCCATAAGACGACACTTTGATTAATCTATTCACGGCAATGATTCCATTGGTGAAAGCCTACGTCATATTTGGTGTTGAAAACGAAGAGGTGGTGGAGGTACCCATCTCCTGCTCTTTTTTACCCCCAATAGAACGCAAAAAGTCTATTCGAATCCCTACTTTTTGAAGTTGTTTATGGCTCGAAACAAAGGCGGGTCGTCTCTCTTTTGGACCTTCTTTACAGAGCAAAAATTCCTGAGGCGGCGTCATCGAAAAGATCGAGTCGAGATCGGGCCAATTTTACCCGTACTTCGCCCTAACGCATGCAAGAACAACCGTTGCATCTGGATCCATCCTCACCGGGGAATTGCCGGGCATCTTCCCCGTCCAACACGCAATGGATTGAGATGGGAATGAAACAAGAATAGGAAACTTCAGTTCCCTGGTTTAATGCGGAATCCCACACGACGCATCAGCCAAAGCACCGAATGGGACCTCTAGGATTGCCAGGTCTCGCACGTTTGGTTGCACTTGCTGACTAGGCGTTTCATTCGGTATCATATTCTAATCACCATCAGCACATTAAAAACACTTACATTTAACGTGTGATATCCAAGAATCTAACTATTTCCCTGAGGACAACTGATGGTCCCCCTACTCGACATGCTGTCGACTCGGAGATGAATTCTTCTCAGTATTCGTTGCCAACTAAAAGCGGAAAAAGGGTCTTCTGCTAGGATGCCGCACTGCTCCAAAACACGCTCGGCATCTCGTTCGGTTTGGTAGAGGGAGGATTTACCCAGTCACTGGAGTCTTACCTCACCGTTCGCTCGTGGATGCCTTGTCCTTTTCGGAACCATCCGATGAAGCACGATATAAACATTTATGGGGCATCGATGTGCCCCCATTTCGTGGCATCAATGCCGATGCTCTATGATGAAGATGAGTCACTTTGGCGTAGATATTTATTCATGTGACCATATTCTTTTTTTTTCTTTTAATTTTATTTTATAGATTAGGTGTATTCCTGAATTTTGGAGCTTCTCTATAAAGAGTTAAATGGGGCCCTTAGTGGACCTACCTGAAGAAACTCATGAATTCACAAACCCCAATCTCGAGGAGGTGGGTTTTAAGCTCCGCACCTCCTAACTTCCCAGCGCTTAATATGGCCATGTTCGAAACTCAAACCGAAGAGTTATTAAGAAGAGCAATGAATTCCTAAACCGTACTTTCCATTCAGTCAAACTCCATTAACTTTCTCTTTAGTGCACTCATTTCCCACTTATCACTCCACGCACCATTTCTCCAGCTATATCTTACCTAACCATGATGGATGATAAACTGCGCTACTAGGAAAAATACAACTAAACGGCTTAGTCATACTCATCCCTGGTCTTTTCTGACTCTGTACTTCGTGACATTTATAAAGATATTGGCCCAACATAACCATGAACTGCCTCCATTGGCGCGCTCCGCAGATCTCCAGACATCCATCCACGCCAAGAAAGGAATCTGGCCAGGTCTAGGGAGCCTGGATCGACCCCGAAATTAACCGAGGTGTGAAAGGAACAGACTGGAGGATTAAACAAAGGAAGATGCCGAGATGCCGAGATTCCGAGCAGGTGAAAGTTGCGTGCGGGATAAATATCATACAGGGGATCGCCCCAGGATGTGGCCCTCGAGGACGTCCTTTGATATGTGTTGCGTCGCCATTGATGCCTAGTGGGAGTTAAAAAACTACGCGATGGCGTCACTTACACTCGGTCCACGGACGGGACAGGGCTGCTGTGTCGTTATAATTGCAGCATCAAATGCCCCTGTTGACCCCGGCCCACGCGGGTCCCGCCTGCCGTCTCGTCTGTAAACTTCTGGCATCCCTAATTATTTCCTCGCTAATGATATATTATTCATCGGTAATTTATCCTTTCATGACTTATTTTTGGATGCCATAGGATATTACAGGCATATCTGTGACATCATAGTGAAAATGTAAAACAATGTATATATGTGACATCACAGTGGTTTTAGGATAATGTGAAGACCTAGTTATCTTGGAGTACAACTCATAATTTTTGAGATATGTAACATATTATGTATATCTTAGAATCTAGAATCGGTTATCAGATTTTCAATTTTATCTTAAAACCATACTTACCCCTAATTTTCAGGTTTTCGTGATCTGAAATATTCAAAAAAAAAAAAAAATAGTTTTGTTTATCTATGTTGATGGTAAATTTCTTATGTATTATTGTCTAATGAAATGTAAGATTGATCATAACTTTCCTTTATACTATGTCAAATTTTGCAACCCGCGTGCGTTGGTAATATTCCTTGCTCTCATAATTTTTTTTTAACGGACAAATCTAAGTATTGATCATGTTAACATCTGTAACTTTCCTTTGACATTAATTAATTAAGAGAGAAAACCAATTTTAAGAAAAAGATTTCACAGGACACGTACTTCTTTTCTTTTTTTATTCGTTCCAATGATCCACATCAAATACGAGACAAAAACACTTGACTAGAGGATTGACCCACTCCATAGGTCAAGAAACCATATCGCCTCTATTCTCTTTCTTTTCTCGGGAGATCACTATCGACATAAAATCCCCTTTCCGTGATTGTAATACCACTACGATAGACAGCTTTCCACGACTTACATCAAGCCTTCCCTAGCCCAATGTCCTAATGATCTTAACATACTTTTAATCAGGAAGACCTACTTACCCACTTCCACATGGAATAATCACAAAATGATAAGCGAAACTCCCGGAAATCAATGCCAATCGAGGCGTCGGTCCCCCCCAATTAACTTAGGTCAAAGAAATAAACATGGTTATCGTTGACTCATGTCGCCATCATTTTAGTACCTAATGTTTGCCCCCATGACCAATTTTTTTTTTTTTCCTTCCTCTCTCTCTCTCGCTCTATACGAATGGAATATTGAGGAAGGCAAGCGCATGCGAGGCACAAAAGTCCGTATAAGCCCAAATAAAATTCTCATTCGCGAACAGATCCCCCCACATGTTTCACACCGGGCGGGGCCCACACCTCAGTTTTCGCCCACACCGGGCGGGCCCCACTTTCCTCCAAAATCAAGAAAGAAAGAAAGAAAATAATCCCTTCCCCATTTACCGAATCAGGTAAAATACAGGCCTACATGTCCTATTTGAAGTACATCGCCAGCCAATAGATCAAGCGGGAACCCCATCCCCGACGCTGACGTGGCCCGATCGGGACCGTCCTCCCGCTCCCCACCCGTCTCTTTCTCAGTTGCCTCGCCTTTTATAATCGTGTTATTTTCGGACTCCACATGATGCTCGACGGTTCTTGTTCTTGTTCGATCGACTGAAGTGAACCCGAACGACGGCATGGCTGGCTTTCCAGGGCATTCACACACCTGTCGTTCTATATGTTCCAAAGCGAGACGCCAATGATGGCAGGGAATCCCACTTTACTTGAGGCTTCCGCGCTATTCTGGCGTTGAGGTACTCTTTTTCAGGCCACTCTTGTGTCTTTACTACTCCTCCTCCTCTACTTTCTTTCCTTTTTTCAAGGATTTTTGTCTGGCCGAATGAGGTTTAAATACATGTGATCTGAACCAGCTCGAACCCGCCCAAAACCCGTTCGTTTATTTTGGGTGCGTGTGTATGTGTGTCCTTGTGTGCGTGTGGGGAAATCTGGGTTCCCGAGGTAATCTCCGAACGCTGTAACCCAGTGGTGTATTGGAATCTGTTCTCTTTCTCTGGCCTGCCAATCAATGCGTGTGTTGTCGTATGCGTGCTTGCTTCAAAGTTGCGTCTTTTCGCTTGATGGGTTTCCTTTGTTTTTTTTTTTTTTTTTTTGCTTTTTAGGCTCTGTTTCTTGAGTGGGTTGTGACGGACGCTGAGTAGTAAATGGTGGGTCTTGTACACGTATAGCAGTACTGAAGTTTAATGATTGGTTTTTTATTCCGGAAAGGCTGTTTGCCGGTGTTCCCTAGGTGGGTATTGATTCTTGGTAGTTGTCGCCCACGAGCTGCTTTGCATGTCGATGCTCTTGTCCACTGTTAATGTGAAGATCCTGCTCGTGTGGATGGAATTGTCGGCATGAAACTTCTCCTTGCGTGTCTGTGCAATTTTCAGGTCGGTTTCTTGTCATGCGTCCGATTCCCCGCGATGTTGGTGTTAGGTGAAGAGTAGCGAGGTTTTCGGAGACATGGAGGTGGCCCTGAGAGCTAACCGGAGCTTCCTGTTCATGAGAAGAACGCCATGTCTGTTGCTGGGGACGTGCTTGTGGCTGGTCATGGGAATACTCGCCGATGCGGCTGGGAATTCCAGCTCTAATTCTTCTTCTCTGCCTTCTTTGTCGAGGCCGAGTGCTGTGACCATAGGTTCTTTATTCACTCGGGATTCCGTGATCGGAAGAGCCGCGAGACCAGCAATTAAAGCTGCAATCGACGATGTCAACAAGGATTCGAGCATTCTTGCCGGTACAGAATTGAAACTTCTCGAGTATGATACGAATTGCAGCGGATTTCTCGGAACCGTCGAAGGTACTCTCTGAAGCTTTGCACTCTGTAGAGATTAGACACCATGCTATAGCAGCAAATCTTACTTGAAACCTGAAATGTTATTGCAAGTTCAGAAGATCTCGTAGCTGGTGATATATGAGCTGACACTAGTTGCATTTCATTCGCTTGGTTTCGTGAATTGGTTTGGGTAAATCCTAATTTGAACCTGGAATGTTATTTATCTGTACTGCGGTGAAAGGGGAATTTTTCAGAGTAATCCCTGGTTTCACTAAAAAATTTTGAGGAATGGTGCAAAATGTGAGTAACCCATTGATAATTGTGAAAAAAAAGTTAAATCGAGCTATCAGATGAGAAAAAGAATTGGACTATGTATTATGCATCGCGTCTCTTCCGTTCAGAGTCCATTTCATTAACAATTGCAATATTTCATTTGTAGCTTTGCAGCTCATGGAGAATGACGTGGTTGTTGCCATAGGCCCGCAATCCTCTGGAATAGCTCACGTCATATCCCACGTAGTTAATGAGCTTCATGTGCCGTTGCTTTCGTTCGGAGCGACTGACCCAACTCTGTCTACGCTACAGTACCCTTATTTCATCCGTACCACGCAGAGCGACTCTTTCCAGATGTATGCGATCGCGGATTTGGTTGAATACTATGAGTGGAGGGAAGTTGTTGCAATCTTCGTAGATGATGATTACGGCAGAGGTGGGGTTTCGGTCCTTGGTGACGCTCTGGCAAACAAGCGTTCCAAGATTTCTTATAAGGCCCCCTTCACTCCTGGGGCGTCGGAAAGTGCAATCAAGGAATTGTTGGTTGGAGTGAATAACCTGGAGTCCAGGGTATATGTTGTACACGTCAATCCTGACACTGGTCTTCAAATTTTTTCGATTGCCAATAGTCTTGGGATGATGGCTGGCAGTTATGTTTGGATTGCCACTGATTGGCTTCCTTCGGCTTTAGATTTATCTGAGACAGTCAGCACCGAAAGGATGAATCTCTTGCAAGGAGTTATAGCTCTCCGTCATTACACGCCAGATTCAAGTAAAAAGAAGAGCTTCTTGTCTCGGTGGAAGAGCTTGAAGTTCAAGACTACGGCTACCCCTAATTCCTATGCTCTGTATGCATATGATTCCGTTTGGTTAGCTGCCCGTGCTCTCGACACTTTTCTCAACGAAGGTGGAAACATTTCCTTCTCTGACGATGCAAAGTTGGTTGGCTTGAATAGAAGCACATTGAGCTTCTCCACTCTCCGCGTCTTTGATGGAGGGACGAGATTGCTTCAGATACTTCTTACTACAAACTTCACAGGTTTAAGCGGTGAAATCCAGTTCGATCCGGAGAGGGATCTGATCCACCCGGCATTGGATGTTCTAAATATCGGAGGCACAGGGAGCCGCAGGATCGGATACTGGTCAAATTACTCTGGTCTTTCAGTCGTCCCTCCTGAAACGCTGTATGACAAGCCGCCTAATAGATCGGCGAGCAGTCAAACTCTTCACAGTGTAATATGGCCCGGTGAAATGACATTGAAGCCTCGAGGATGGGTATTCCCTAACAATGGGAAACCTCTGCAAATTGTAGTGCCGAACCGAGTGAGTTATAAGCAGTTTGTAGCGAGAGACAAGAATCCTCCAGGTGTGAAGGGATTTTGCATTGACATCTTTGAGGCGGCCTTAAACTTGCTGCCTTATCCAGTTCCACACGTGTACATCTTACTTGGAGATGGCAAGAGCAACCCTACCTACAACGATCTAGTTTATGCGGTTGCCGAGGAAGTAAGTATCTTATTTAAAGAGTTACTTTCATGAGACAAGCAGCTAACTCGATCTTAATTTACTGTAGTTTAGAGGAATTAGTCAGAAGTCTGATTTTTTCATGTTGGCTCAGGAAGTCATCGGTTCTTTAGCAATTCTACTTGAAATCAAGATTGTTTTCCCTCTTGCTATGTCAGAAATTTGATGCGGCTGTTGGAGATATTGCAATTGTCACGAACAGGACAAAGGTTGTGGACTTCACTCAGCCATACATGGAGTCGGGGCTTCTCGTCGTTGTTCCTGTGAAGGAGGAAAAATCTAGTCCCTGGGCTTTCCTCAAACCATTTTCGTTGCCGATGTGGTGTGTCACCGGTGCCTTCTTCCTCTCCGTGGGGGCTGTGGTTTGGATTCTTGAGCATCGGCTCAATCCAGAATTCCGAGGCTCACCGAGGCAACAACTCATTACCGTATTTTGGTTAGTTTGTTTGATTCAGCTCAAGTTTTTGTTTAAGGAAGGGCAGTTACATGCTGTTGAAGTTTCTGTGGGAGTGTCTATTTCCCTTTTGAATGATATTTAACAGCAAGGACCAAATAAAATTCCTACTTGGGATTTCTCTGTAACTCAATGTGCTTACTTTGTGGCTCTGCTTAACGGAAACGTATTCTTACACTGAAACTTCTTCTGGTCTTTGCAGGTTTAGTTTCTCGACTATGTTTTTCTCGCATAGTGAGTACCCTATGCCTCATGCGTTGACTTTTCTGCATAAAAGATCTTCATTCTTGCTAATTGTTTCAGTGGAAAGATTTCGTGACTTTTCTAATTAACCTGACCAGGAGAGAACACTGTGAGCACCTTGGGACGGTTGGTGTTGATCATATGGCTCTTCGTGGTACTGATAATCAACTCAAGCTACACGGCTAGTTTGACGTCAATCCTCACAGTGCAGCAACTGACATCTGGTATTGAAGGGATCGACAGCTTGATATCGGGTTCGGACCGAATCGGAGTCCAAAAAGGGTCGTTTGCGCGGAATTATCTCATTGATGAGCTTAACATAGCGGAATCTAGGCTCGTTACGTTGGAAAACGAGGTAGATTACGCAGTTGCTCTTGAGAAAGGATCAAATGGAGGTGGAGTCTCAGCTATCGTCGACGAGCGTCCTTATATCGATCTTTTCTTGTCCAACGCAAACTGTGCATTCAGGACAGTGGGGCAGGAGTTCACAAGAAGTGGCTGGGGATTTGTAAGTTCCTGAACAATTTTTTCCTTGCCTCTTCATCGATTAATAATTTCCTGAGGAATAGAAATTGAAGCTCATTTAATCAGGCGGTGCAAAATGATTTCTCTTTTTGTTGGCAAGAGCCACACTTATATCATGAACGCGATGATTGGGAAGAAACAGGTTGCAGTTCCAGAATTTGGGCTGTGCTAGAGTAGCAAATAAAGAGTAATGTGAAGATTTACTGAACGTGGCATGTTGTCACATGTCGGATCATTCAAAAAAGATTCTTCACTTGCCTCATTGTTAATGTTTTTCTGATTGCTTCCTTGAGATGTAACACGATCTCAACTGGCACAAAAACTAATGTGATTCTTGGCATGCAATCTCCTTGTTTCAGGCGTTCCAAAGGGACTCCCCTCTCGCAGTTGACTTGTCGACTGCAATCCTTCAGCTTTCCGAGAATGGCGATCTCCAAAGGATTCATGATAAATGGCTATCGGCCTCCGAATGCTCGGCTGAAGTAAATTCAGAGGAGGAAAACCGGCTCTCTCTGAGCAGCTTCTGGGGCCTGTTCCTCATTTGCGGCATTGCCTGTTTCCTTGCTCTCGCTTGCTTCTGCTGTAAGATCTTCTCGCAGTACCGCAGATTCACCCCCGAGACTGGGGAACCCGAGATTGAGATCGAACCTGCCAATGCTCAACGCCCAGCTCGCGCGACTAGCTTCAAGGACTTGATTGACTTTGTAGACAAGAAAGAAGAGGAGATCAAGCACATGCTGAGGCGGAAGAGCAGCGAGGAGAAGCGACAAGCCAACCAGTGCTTAGATGAGCGTTCGTCGCATTCTGCCGTCTAAGAAGATTTTCTCTGGCCATCACACGTTCTTGTATTTTCTTCTCTATTAGCTGTAGGATGTGCGCAGAGTCAAGAGTATAGTTGTACATCTGTATCGCATTAAGTCGAGTTTCCACGAGTTAAAACAAGTGGAATCATGGAATACAACACGAAGGTAAACGAATTTGCGGAAGAAGGCTGCCTTTTTGCGCGATGCGTCGATGACTGTCAACGCCAAAACACGTTCTTTTCGCTGGAAGAGACTGTTAAAGGTCTGCTCTTGCTGAGAACCAGAGCTCCTCTGTATCGCAGTTGAGAGTGTCCATGCAACGGAGCAGTCGATCCATGAAATTTGATCTAGAGATCGATCGTGATTCACAGTTCGCATCATGCAGTCTAGCCAACAGAGTTCTCGGAATGATGTAACCTCACATCAAGGAGTGATCAAGATCTGGCAGTATCTAGTCATTGCTGAAATGCTTCTTAGCGTCGTGGATAACTTAAATAATCAAGAACAAGGTAACGCGGCTTGTGTACTCCGATCAACCGGGGCCTTATTTCCTTTTACTCGCCACGACACAGCTGAGGGCGATTCGACATGGCACGGCATTTCGCGCCTTGTGCTCCTGCGAGCCCGACCTCTTCGGTCCAGGCTCCCGTGTCGGCCTAGGCAGAGCGGACCGTCCAATCCACGTCGCTCGACCCCTACTTCGGAGGGCGAGGTGGTCTTTGATTTTCGCCCCGGAACTCAAAGATGGTTCAAGTGCTGCTTCCATTTTGGAGGTATTGTTCCTGGTTTTCGCGTTCTGCCTCCTCTTATCTCGAAATTGTTCGGTTGGTTTTCTATTGTTTCCAATGTTGCAACACATCCTAATCAATGTTCTGTTTCACGTCACAGGGTTGTCCGGGGCATAAGACTCCTGTTAAAGTGAGAATTGCACCGACGCAAAGAGACACCACCTCGCCAATATAAGCCTTCAGAGTTTTCAAGATCCTCCTAGAGGGAAATCCTTCAAAAGCTAACGCGGTCAATTTAGTCTTAAGCTTCCTAATTGACAAGTTTAATTTTTAACATTTTGATGATTTGCCAATATAGTTCTTTCGACCATTTTTGACCAAAAATCGCTAATATGTTAGCCCACTTAGCCTTAGCCATCTTTATGGACGAGGGACGACTGATGTTGTATGAACAATTTTTGCAAATTTTCTAAATTTTTTCTTCATTTTTCCTTTTATTTTATTTTTTTGTTTATTTTCCCCCCTATTTTCCTCTGTTGGCCATTGTCAAGGCCTTGGAAACAGGCGAAGGGAAATAAGGAAAAATGAAATAAACAAGAAAAGGAAAGGAAAGGATAAGAAAAGGAAAAAGAGAAAAATTCATAAAATTTAAAGAAAATGTAGGGTCAGCATCGACGTGGAAGATTAATCTATTTTTTTTTTAATTTTTAAATTCTAAATTTTTAGTTTTAGTTTTTTTTTTCTTTCCTTCACATAAGACGTCCTATGTTCACGTTAATGATTTATAGTAAAAAAAAAAAGGACAAAATGACTGCAATGACAAATCTTCAAAGGTGGAAAAGTATTAAAAAATTATAAACCTATTATATTTGTGTCAATTTAATTTTAAACTTTTCAATTAGACTAATTTAGTCTTAAATTTTTTGCACTTGTGTTAACTAAGTCAATTTAATCAATTTTGGCCGAAAATCGTTAACATGAACACTAGTCATCTTACGTAATATGACCGATATGTAAACACATTTTTTAAATTTTTTTTAAAAATATTTATGAGTTTGCTTATTGCTTTTTTTTTTTTTTTTTTTCCCTTTTGCCTACTAGCCACAAGCGAGGGGATTGCGTCCTTGTTGGCCAACAGGTAAGGTGTCGGCCTTTGCTTGGACATGGGCTCGCTTGTGGCCAGCAATAAGTGACTGACAATGTAGTCGGCTCATAGTTGGGGAAAAAAATAAAGGAAAGAAAACAAAAAGAAAAGTAGAAAAAAACAAAAAACAAAAACAACAATAAAAAAACTTAGAAAAATTAAAAATTATCCATGTGAGTGCTGATCATGCCTCATAGGAGAATGACTGACATTAGTGATTTTCGACCATAATTAATTGGATGAACTCAATTGACATAAATACAAAATAGTTAGGACTAAATTAGTCCAATTGAAATGTTCAAAATTGAATGACACAAATGAAATATGTTTATAAAATTTTTTATACTTGTCCCATCAAAATGGTTATGACTAAATTGGAGAAATTAAAAATTTTAGAATTAAATTAGTCATCGTGCAAATATGTTTTAAGACTTTTTAGACAATTATCTCCACTCCGAGATACATGCCAAAAAAGTCATCTCTACTAAGTCCGAGTTTGTCGAATAAACCAAACTTTGACTGAAGAAAAATTGAAAAATGCCTTAGGTATAGTACTCCTTTCCACATAAACATCATACCTAGTTGCTGCCAACAAAATTTCTAGCGATGCTAGAGACAACCCCAACAAGCACTGAAGAAGAGAATAATCAAATTGAAGGCAACCTCAGGGATAGAAATTGAATATTGAAGGGGAAAAGAAAAAGTAAATGCGATGCCAGCCAGAAGGTGAGCTGTTCTGTCCTTGATAGGAAGTCATGTAAATAAAACAACAGCATCCTCAAATTCTACAACAGTAAAAACCCTAAACCTAGCTAAACAGAATTTCATTTTTCCTCTTGACATTACAAAAGGTACTGAAGTTAACAACGGAATTAATGGAGTTCTTTGATTATCTTTGTTCAGAGAAGTCAATTCCCGAACCTCTTATCGTCGCGCTTGCTTTGGAGAATGTTTATGGCCGTTGAGTGCTTAAAGTAGACTCCAAATACAGCAACGAGGATCAGACGAGGTGCGTTCTTGACTTCTCCAAATAACTCTTTGAGTTAATATACTGTCCCTTAATCGCCTCCTCTCCTTTTGAAATCACCTCCTCATTCTTGGTCTTGCCTTCTACATTAAACTGTTCAACAGAGAGAGGAAGCATTAAATGTTTAAAAGAAGGAAGTCAAAGGAGATAGTCACATAAACATTCGTGAAGACGAGCAAAGCAATCGAAGAAGATTCTATCTTGTTCAGAGATGGTGGAGACATAACATCACGCATTTGGTATTAGGGTTATTGATATTGCTAAACTACATGAGGCAATTGTTTGTTTCCACAGACAGCGAACAAAAATAATATAGGAAAGATTTTTCCTCAATGGATAGAAGAACAGAGAACAAACCTAGATTCATAACGAGGCATTTTTCGATTTTCAGAGCGATAATACCATCAACCCATGAGAAAAACTTAAAACCTAATGCACCCAACAAAGGCGATGCTGCTTGATTTCAAAAAGCAGATAGCCATCTACCTAGAATGTAGAAGGTAAAACTTACCCAGAAGACAAGGAGATAAAAGAAACTTCAGGATGAGATGATGTTATTCTACTGAAAAAGAAAGAGATGAGATGATTTTTGACTTACCAATGTGCATGAGAAGTTAATTGTTTTCAGGCGATAAAGAAGCCCTAATCCTCTCGACAGTGCAAGCAATCAAATTGTTAACAGTTGCGACCGATCCCAGAGAAAGCTTAGCAGTTGGGACTGAATCGACCAGAATTTGGAATGCAACAGTCAAGAGAGATCCACCGGATGCCACTTCGCCACTGCCTTGCGAGCCATCAGGAAGTATGGAAAACCCCGAGGGAAGAAGTGCCACATAATCGGGATCTCCGCCATTTAGAACCACATTCATCGCAACGATATCAACCGGAGCATATACCACGAAAGAGCCTGTCGCATCAGTGCAGCTCTCTTGCAATATCAGCATGTTGCTTTGGCTTGAATTTGCACTCTGGAAAAGATTTACACCAAAGGGATTTGGTTAGATTGGTAACTGAAGAATTTAGCTGCAGCATTAGGATAGACACAAAGCTCACATTTACTCGCAACAGAGACACACAGTTGCCGGTGTCCCGGCCATTGGCGATGTGACCCATTTCTTGAACAATCCCTCCATTTGAGAGAATATCCCACTGCAGAGTAGCAAAAAGATAAGGGCATTAGATCAACTTTACAAGAGCTTCCATTTTGCTTATTAATCCAGGCAAAATAAATACCACAGTCGAAAGGACATTTGATGCTTCATAAAACAAAATCTTTGGTTAAGAAAATGCATGAACGATCATTTATGAGTCCTATCATTCACCAATTAAGGTGATGAGATGTAGCATGATATCTTCTATAGGACATTCTAGTCCTACTGGAATGCATTTCGGGGCAAAATCATGTCTAAGGAATTTTGGACAATGTTAGCTAATTAAGGCATCAAATGAATTGCTGATCATCAAACTGCGTCTCTCTCCATTATTCCTGCATCTGAATGTGGAGAACAAGGAGGAACCAAGAACATGAATTCGCAAAACTTGCTCGATGTGTATTGAGAGAAAAATGTCTAATTGACTGTACCCTGATAAGGTACTTCTAAGGCAAAAGTCTTAAATTTAACATCCTAATAGAAAAAAAATTAAGAAAAAACACAGGAAGCTGTACATATTAATGGCAATGAAGAATATTGGGATAGAATCTATTAAAAAATCCATTTAAAGAGGTCAAATTACATTTCGTAGCTTGTCAAGTTTACCAACCACACAAGCAGATTATTGTTTCCATCAATGTGATATTGAAAAAAGTAAGTTCTTCAGATCTCTGTCCATTTATTCCCCTTCTCATACTAAAAGCAACATATGCTAGAGACTTGTTAAGGAAAGAAAATTGCGTAATGCACATGTACAGCTCATAAAAATTTTCCCCACCTCACTTCGAGAATTCTCGTCACGAAGGAAATCGAAGACCTGCTTGGGGGAAACTGGCAGCCAGAAGGAAGTGGCAGCACACAGAACTATTCCGGGAGGCCTGCCCGGATCATCCACACTTTTCCGAGTCATCACACGCACGTCGTCTGCTCCGGTTCCAGATAATGTCGTCCATGTTTGAGCTGTAGATGCGCTGACTCCGGCACAAAAGCTTATTACCATCCTCTCAGCCAGCTTCATCATGCTTTTTCTCCCTTCGGGACTCGTTATGACTATGGAATAAAGCAACAAGTCAATAGTTCAAACTCATTCAACCCTCAATGCTTCCAAAATGTTATTGCGAAAAAGCTTTGACAGTGTATATTGCATTGTCAACACTGCAACCTTAGCTAACTCAAAAGCTAAAACATCTTTGCAACCAACGAAATTAATGGTAGCATAGCCTTAGTGAAAACCGGTACTCACAGACAAAGCACTAGGTCACTATGGGCACTATATAAAGCCCTCAGATCT
Source organism: Eucalyptus camaldulensis (assembly GCA_019915185.1). Lineage (NCBI taxonomy): Eukaryota > Viridiplantae > Streptophyta > Magnoliopsida > Myrtales > Myrtaceae > Eucalyptus > Eucalyptus camaldulensis. The sequence continues at coordinate 7,209,799 of JAHSVA010000005.1, forward strand.
TAATTGAACCGAAACTCGTGAGAGAACCAAAGAAAAATTAATCAGAAGGGGAAAATAACACGCATGATCGTTTGAAAGGAACATGAAAAACCCTTGATACAAGAGAGAAGTGGCTTTAGACAATTTGTGAATATAGGCCACAAACTAAGAGATACAGAACATTAATTTGCAATCAAATAAAAAAAAAAAATATCAGCGTTCATAATCAAATGAAAAAAAAAACCATAAAAAAAAACCTTGAAGCAGAGTTGAAATCAAAACATTACCACCAACATCTCCGCTAGGAATATGAGTTGCCATGGCACTTGCGAGACGTTCACATTGTCGATCTAACGTAGCAACCCAGCGTTTGGCCCCAAAAGCATGGCCAGAGCCAACAAGCTGCTTGTATAGGTTATGCACTCCTCTATCATCTACTTCCACATGCTCAAGCCATGTGACCTACACCATGATTTTATTCACTTAGCTTTTCTATGGAATGATATAGGTGATACGGAAATCAGAAGAGAGTAAAAGATTCATTATACCTTAGAGTATCCGTTCGGCATTTCTTGAATTAGACATCCTGAAGGCTTCCTGCGGCATCGAACTGCTGGGTTTGGGCGTAAAGTGTCCAAAGAAACATCAACCACTGCCCAAGTCCCATCCCTATGTTGTTTGCAGTAGCGGACGAAATAAACTTCCCGAGTTGGAACAAGCGGCGACGGAACTTGAAATTCAGCCGTCACCTAGGAATTCATGAGATCAATCAATCATATAATTAAATAAGCTAATGGGTGCTAAGTGCTCACTAAATTCCCAAAGCTCAACTGTCTTGCTTAATTATCCATAACCACACCAATTTTGGGCATTGGTTTGATCTACTTAAGTTTGTATGAGAAGGAACGCGATTCATACGAAATGAATGCACATACATACCACTTGCAAGGCTCCATTGTAATTCCCCGCCACCCCAGTTGATAGTACTTCCAAAGTCATAGCTCTTGACACAATGCTTGAGAATATAGTGGACCACTGGTTCTGCAAACAAATATCATCAATGAATGATCGTAAGGTGCTTTGAGTGAAAATTTTTGCTTAATGGAGCTATCAACACGACCAATTAAAATGGAAATCCTACCACATCCATGAGAATCTCAACAAGATTGATGTGATTCATGATGATGACCCCGGTTTGTCGTGAGGCTTCGCGCTTAAATCCGGCGGGGTTCGTTACGATCCCACGAGGAAATGCGCGAATGTACTCGTCTTCATTCAGCACGCTTGAAGAGCCATCGGGTCCTGCAATCCACATGGGCTCTCCCACCTGCGCCATTCGGATTAGTTCCTCCATGGCCGCCACGGCCAGCTCGATTATCATCGGCTTCTCGGCTTCAGTTGGTGCAGGGATTGATCTGAATAAGTCCCCGCTGCCATAAATGTCACCCCCGACACCTGACTGGCCCGAGAAACTTCCAAAACCAAGCTCAAGTGGGCGAGGAGGGACCGAAGAAGGAAGAAGAGGGTAGTTTGCTATTGGCTTGCCGACATATTTTGCAGCTATTGCTGATATCCTATCAATCTGAAACCAAACTAAGAATCAAGATATAGTTTAAGTAAAAGACAATCTTCAGCTGAGCAAAGTTCTGGTTACTGTCAAATATTCAGTATGCTGTTGGGAAAAACATTACTTCAACAAGTGGTACTGGATCGCGTACCGACTAACAACAGTCCGCACTTTTTTTCAAAGTGCATAGTTGTCATCAACTCGGACACTGCATAGGAAAACAAAAGTTCTTTCCATCTCTAATAAAAACCTAAGAAATTAATTTACCTCTTCTCTCAGACGTGCATTTTCAAGCCTCAAGTGATGTTCATCGAAGGACATCTCTCCTATGGCAGTTGGACCTCCACAGTTGGGACAGGAAGCGTTGGTGAGCGCTTCCCGGTACCTCATGTTATCGGCCCGGAGCTTCTCGTTCTCGCTGCGGAGCTGCGTGTTCTCGTGGCGCTCATGTTGGGTCTGAGAGAAAGCAATTAGAGTAAATTTGAATCTTAGGAAATTTTAGAAAAAAGCAAGTACCAAAACAAATGCAAAGCTGGTAGTCACTGTCGCAGATCCATGCACTTTCTGTATTCCGAAGGCGAAATTTATCTTTCCTTAATTCAGGTTTAGGTACATCGTATTGGATTCATGGTGGCCATGATCAGATAGCGTAGGGCCAACGTTAATCTCATGTAAGTGTAATGTCCAGTGGTTTCCAGAAGCAAAATGCTGCGAAAATTATTCAAGATAATTCGGTGAGCCTTGAAACTTCTAAGTACCACCATTTTCAACTTCTCTAGAAAGCAATACGGGAAATGTACATGTGGGCGTTCTAAATTATTTGGTAAAACAGAAAATATACTTGTATTAGAGACTTCTCATCAATCTCTAATGTTAGAATGAACGGAGATCAACTGTTGTAATCAGAGAGATTTTTGTGTAATTAAGCTTCCTTCTCCGAAAACACCAACCATTGTGTCGTTTCATTCTTATATTTTTTGGTTTTTTGAGGGGCTAACGAAGGTATTCATTTTATTTATCTTCATTTTTTTTTGGTCTGTAATTACCTTCATTTGAGTGCGCTTGTTTTGGAACCAAAACTTGACTTGCAAAGGCTCAAGCCCTAATTGACGCCCCAGTTCCTTCCTTTGCTTATCATCCGGGTGTGGACACTCCTTGAAAAATCTAAACCCAAAAGCAAAATCGCCAAATTATTAAGAAACACATAAAAAAATCTAACCCAAGTAAAAAATCGCCAAAATCATTAAGGAACATGCAAAAAAAAGAAGAAAAAAAAGCACAATTCAGGGCAAAACTCACGCTTCCATTTCTTGAATCTGGTGCTGGGTGTGACGATGGTAGCGCTTCTTCTTCCGGCGCTCATCCTGCAGATCGTCGCCGGAGGGCGGCCCCTCATGGTTGTCGCTGCCAGACTTGGTGCTATCGAAGTCGTCCTCCCGGAGGCGAGCAAGCTCGCTCTCCGACGGATTCTGCACCATGTCTAGAGGGTGAAGCGGTGGACCACCACCGCCCTCCATCAAGTTTTGCTGGAATATGTCCATCATAGGTATCTCCTTTAAAGATTCCCAACCAAACGCTTATGGGTTTTCAATCTAAAAAAAAAAAAAAGAAAAAAAAAAAGAGAGGAAGAGAGACAATGCAGAAATGACTACTCTCAAAGAAAGCAAGGGAAAAAAATTTAGATATATGTCCTAATTAACACATGAGTGAATATGTGAGAGAATGTTTTGGGGAGATAATGGGGGAGCATAATGGCAACAAGGAGTGCTGTATATAAAGGAGAAAGGGGGAAGCATTTAAAAAGAGGCTTGAAATAAAGTTGGATATGACTCTAAAAGGCAGGCAAAAAGAGGAAAAAAAGGAAAAGCATTAACCATTCATGGGCAGGTCTGATAATGAAAAAATGAGCAACTAAAACTGCAATGTAATGATACTGCTAAAGAAGCATGAGCGAGGGTCCTTGAATTTTCACATACTCAAAGGTTTTTCTTCTTAATTTTCGACAGCATAAGTGAGAGGGTTAATGGGTTACACGTAGGAGTGGCGATGGAACTGGAAACTCCACGCGTTTTTCCGAAAATCGGGATGGATTTTTCTTGAAATAGCAAAACATTGAAAGGGAGAAATATGGGAGATCGAAATAAAATAAAAATAAAAGAAATTTATCGGGAAACGGAGAAGAGACCTTTTGACTTCTCCAACCTGTAAAAGGGTGATGAACGCAGGATCTAATGATCCCGTCGAGAATGAGGTGGAGAGACTGGCAAGATCCTTGTGTTTCAGGATACAAGAACAGCCTTTTATCTTATGAAGGATGAGAAATTTGCAACGAGAGAGAGTTGATTTATCAGTGAACCGAAAGGCGAGATGAAAACAAAATGGCAGGAAAAGAAAAGGAGATCACAGAGATCCCAACACAACGATGAGTTTCATCACCACCGCAAAGTTTCAAGAGAACCAAAACTGACCTGAGCAATCCCGAAGCCGCCTGCGTTTCCGCTGATGCCGATCATAGGAGACATGTCTCTCGCTGGAATCATGATTCGGGCAGGCATTTTTCTCAGTATTCTCTTGGGTTTTCCTCGTATGAACAGTGGTGATTTTAGGGCTGGAACTTGTTGAAGATTGTGTCTGGAGGTCTGAGAATGGGACTAAATATGAGGTCACTGCAAGTTGGGGAGAGAGAGAGAGAGAGAGAGAGAGAGAGCCAGGCAAGTCTTGACTTTGGTCTAAGTGTTGCCGTTGAAAAACAATTAAGGTATGGGATTCTCTTTCTTTTTTTTTTTTTTTTTGGGGAGGCGAGTTAGTCCATGCTTGTTTCACTCTTACGTGCCGAAGACACGAGAAAAGTGCAGAGATAAGGGTTGACAAATTTCTCTCGACGCTGTCCTCTACTTTGACACAACCAAAAATCAGGAAGAAAAATGAAAACGAAAAAAGAAAAGGCAAATGTAACGCCCCCTAATCTCTCTCTCTCTCTCTCTCTCTCTCTCTCTCTCTCTATTTCTCTTTCTCTTCCTATGTCGTCTTTTTCAACTACAGAACGTTGCGTTTCGTTTTCGTTTCATTTTATATTGGTCCATCCACGCTCTGCAAGAAGGGAGAGAACGGCGAAATTAAGCAAGGATAACATAATATGTAAGCAAAAAAAATCAAGGGTAGTGCGTAGAAATCTTTGTTAGACCTGTCTATTCAAGCACAAGAAGATAGAAAGATTTCTGCAAAGTATCGCCACTGATAACTTCATGAGAGATTATTGCCAAAAAATAAACGAATGCAAACTAAACTTGGATGAGAACTACTGGACTTACTCTGAGAAATAAAATGGCAAAATATATATAGAACGATGAGGGGAGATCTGCCTCCGGTTATTCTGTGTTCCGGTGGAACCCTAACTCAGAATCGTCTTCTTGGCGAGAGAGAGAGAGAGAGAGAGAGAGAGAGAGAGAGAGAGATGAAGAAGATGAAGAAGAAGATGATGGAGGAAGGAAGCACTGATGGAGAGAGGGAGAGGGAGAGAAAAATGGCAGAGAGGAGTAATTGCAAAGGGCATCGAGAGGGTGCAACAGCATTAAATGGTGGAGGGGGTGGGGTGTCAATGAATTCAATACGAGAGAGAGAGAGAGAGAGAGAGAGAGAGAGAGAGAGAGAGAGAGAGAGAGAGAGACTTAGTTCTATGCTTAATCTAGAGAGAGAGAGACTTAATTCTATGCTTAATCTGATTTCAGAGGTGATTCCGCTGTTCCTTCCTCAGCCATCCTTTTCAAGTTTCAATGTAAACCTCATGGACAGACTTTTGTCTACTTTGATTTATTGGACTCTCGGTTGAGGATTCCTTTGCGAACTTTCTAAGATCCTCAGAAAATCAAATGGTTGATTAATAGATAGTGTCACTCTTGCACCAAAGACCTTATGAATGATCTTTAACTTTTTTTTTGTTGGCCATTGAAGAAGATTAATGTAAATGATCTTTATATTATCCGTAATTGAAAACTCAAATGCATCTGGGATTTAAAAGAAATGGAAATAAGCACACGAATCGTGTCAATGATGGAAAATAGAACTTCAGTTATTTTTACACAGATCATTAGGATAGCAGATGGACATTGCAAATTTCACCAATCCGAACTGTTTCAACATGGAGTGACGGCACCAGCATCCCAAATGAATTCAAACGTATGAACAACTTTAGGTATGAAGGTGAGAGGTTAGAAGGATTTATCACCTTCCTCTTTGTGCAAGATAAGAAAATGCCTTATGAATCAATTTGGATTTCGATAAGCTCACTGTGCCTATAGATGAAGGGCAAGAACATTATACGATCCAACCTAATAAATTACTTGTATGAACTTTATACAGGCGATTCATGTGTAGAATGAAGAGTATACCGTTGGATATGATTCTTATTCCCTTACTTTCTCTCACACACCACATAATCGATATCTATTGGTGTGATTTTGACTAGATAATGATATTAAAACTTATTGAATTTACCTTCTAACCATCTATTGGTGCGATTCATGTGTAGAATGAAGCGTGTAGCGTTGGATACGATTCTCATTCCCTTACTTTCTCTTGAACACCACGTAATCGATCTCTATTGGTGCGATTTTGACGAGATAATGATATTAAAACATATTGAATTTACCTCTAACCATCGATCAACCAAACTATATCTTTGGGTCGATTCGATCTTTTGGGAATGTCGTAACGTTTGGCAGCAAACCAAGCTAATCATAAGAATGACGCATTTCCGATAGCATTTGTCTTGTAAAATCCTTCTACTTTTGTGACTGGTACATTCGAACTTCTTTGGCAGGATATCTAAACATGCTTCATAGTTCTGGCAGTATTGATTTCCATAATTTCGCTTTCATGGAATAATATTAATGACAATCTCATAAATGGGAATGAACATGAAGGATAAACTCGAAGCATAAAGCAAACATTCCATATACAAATACATTTATTTGGTAGCCGACTCCGAAAAGTACATGAGATAGCGAGGGTGAATGACACTATGAAAACGAAACGCTAATTATTTTCCCTCTTTTGGCAACAATTTTTCAATTCTATGCTCGACTTCCTAAATGGTTTCACTCAAATGTCGATAGATTTGAATTGAGGAGCCTAACCATCCTGTCAAGAAATGCATGACTTCTGATGGTATTAAGCGATGTATACTCTTGGGTTGCATTTAGTTGTTGGGATTTCTAATCAAGATAATTCTAAACGTAATAGAATATAAAATTCATGAATTTTGCTATATCCTATTCACTTTTGGTGAATTGCAATAATAAAACCGGATATTGTTACGTCATATTATATTCATTATATGATATGATCGGGACATAGTGTAAGTGAACCCGAAAACCTACAAATGGAGATGGTAACATTTTCTCATGATTCATTACCTTAGAAATCACAAATACACAAACACAAATAACCTCCAACAATTAATCCATAATTATTGTACGATCTAAATCTTAACCAGAAAATTAGCTTATTTCAAAGCCATAGGTTTTTTTTTGGTTTGTCCTACTCTACTCCTATTCCAACTTTCATTCTCAGACTTTTGCCCTATCTCTTGCAGAGCGTGGGAGTCGAAACCCAACCCTGAAATCAATTTGTCCCCACCCCAACACTCCCTGAGAAGGTGGGGATTCAAACCCCCCACCTCCCCCTTCCAGGTTCAATTATGGCAAGAAATGTAAATGGGGTTATAGCTACATTAATTAGCTAGTAAACACCAAATCTAGCAAGAGAGAGAAAACATGATCTTTCACATTTTCGATTTCGAAAAATCTAGTGTTTCAATTCTTTCGCCACTTTCATGAAACTTTAACAAGAACTACAAAGTAAAATAGGAGAATGAATTTTGACTCTCTTGTGAATTTTGACTCTCTTGTTGCTTTCATGGAATTTTGACGTAACTTAGAGAGCTACGAAGGAGAAGGAGCTTCAACTCTCGCATTTTTTTTTAAGACTTTGAAATAAATCAAAAAATTATGGATAAGTAATGACACTTCTATATGAAACAAAATATCTTTTTCAAGTTTGAATTTATTCATTTAAAATTTGGATTCTTCTACTGCATTTCTATGTACTTATTTTATTAATTATTTTTTCCCTCTCTTGTTTTTATTTGTTTTTATTCCCTTCCGCCATTCCTTAATAAAATATTTATTAAATAATAAAATTTACTAATATACCTAAAATGTATAATAATTTTTATAGATACTAACTATATATGTAAATAGAATGCATATTATAGCATAAAAAAAAAATCAAACCAAATATATGTTAATAAATAAATAAATAATGAAAATTGTTATAATTTTTTTGTTATTATGTATTTTCTCTTTTTACATTACAATTCAATTATTATTTTACATTTAATTATTTTTTAATATAAAAATTTTGTTATTCGAGAAAAATAGCTTTTATATAATGAATAAAAAAAATCCTATTCATCTTTATTTCATCTCTACATATGATATTTTTATCCGGGTTATATCCATTTAATATCCGATTTTATCTTATCTTGAATAGGATCCGAATAAATGATATAATAAATTTTATTTTATCTTGACTTTTATCTTGATTACCAAATATAGCTCACGAAAACCCTACTCCTTTCTACAACATAACCATGTTGTGACCGATGTCATTGGGTATAGCTTTCCCTAAGACATTATGATTACCGAGCAATTTTCAAGGTAATTTTTCATGTACAAAGTTAAATTCGCTCTCTTTGAAACATGCAGACCGAGATAGCAAGATTTAAGGATTTGTGGGAAAGAAATCCTTTAACCTGGTTCAAGATCTTTCATAATAGAGCATCCAACCCCAGATGTCACAGTTCGTAAATCACAAAATTTCATTCATTTACTAACTAAATTAATCATATTAGTTGTACTGCATTGAGAGAATGATTATATGTTCTATCTTGCACATCTTTGTTGCAGCATTGACTATGGAAACATGACAAACCAGGACAAGAAAACCCACTCGTTGAATTGCTCTAGGCCTTTCTAGGAGGAACCTTCCCTTTCCCAAAGCCTATTACATAGTCAAATTAGATGATTTTCCATTGTCCACAGCTAAAATAAAAAGATATTCGAGAAATCGAGTCTCATACTTAACATGTGGAACAATCAATAATTTTTAGTGCACTGTTAGCTTAAAATTCTGAGTAAAAAGCGATTTAACCAATATAATAATGGAATCGAACTTAGCTCCCTCTTGACGATATCCTGCCGGGATGATGGATGGAGATTGAATTGTCATTGTGGCACTGAAATCAAGAAGGCCACCAAGTGAGCATTGCATCAGGCCACGAGAATGACATCAGGCCATGAGAAGAACGTCCATTAACAGTCCTTAACTCAGAAAAACCAACGCGGTTCGATCTTTCCAAACACTCGCAACAGATTTTATTTAATTTCCTGTCAGGATGGCATCATGCTTCTTCAATTCCCCGTTCACCGTACCACCTGAGACAACTAAATTGGAAGAAAAGGAAGTAAATTGCGTTGAAAGATGGAGCTGTTCTTTTTGTATATGATTGAGCAATTTGTTTCTGCAAAAGGAAAATGATGGAAAACGAAAAGTGTTATAATCAATACCAAAAAAAGTTTGAATTTGCAAGGTCGTTCGGTTCTTATGTGGGATTTCAATGACATAATTTTTTTTTTTTTAAAGATGGATAAATTGTGGAGAGATTTAAGTTCCCCATCCGCATGCTTTCTTCCTCTTTCTGCAATCTTTTTTGGCGCCATCGATGACTGAAATAATTAATGGAGTCTGCGCATTGCATTGACCATTGAATGCACTCATGCCTTTCTCGTACTCGCTTGCTCTCTCAGTTCTAAATAATCATCGAATTAAATACCTTATCGTATTTGCCACATTCCTATAGAAAATGACCAATCCACCATGCGATGCAACGGGTCGCACACTTCTAATTTTGAAAATCTTTTGACTGGAGAAAGCGCTTGAAAATTCATATGTTTCATAAATATATCATTTTATAATTGAACAAAAAAACACTATATGCTCACAAAATACAGTAGTTTTATTCTCGTAAGATTATGATAAAGCTATTTTTAGGTTGTGTCATACTTATTAGAACTTTTTTCCACACACCCTTTAAGGAAAATGTATAAAATTTGTCCGTATTCCGCATTTTATAATTTTGGTCCCTTATGAAATGTAAAAATTTATAACTCAGAAAACGAAAAAGGAGGAGGAGGGGAATCACAAACCAGTCCAAAGCCAAATATATATGGACTTTTGGTAAATTGACACTTCTCTAACTTCTCTAAAAGTCCCACAAGATTCACTACTTTTATGAGTACAACTCATTGGTAATTAGGGAAAACATTCCGCTTCATTTATAAACATCTCTCTCTCTCGCTCTCTCTCTCTCTCTCTCTCTGAATCTACTTATGTCAGAATTTGTGGCTTTCGTGATTCCTAGGTAACCAAAAGGTGTAAGAGAGCGGGCATATGTCATTTGAATGCGACTGATATCTGCACAGAAATTACTCATTCATTTTCGTTTATTTGGAAATTATCTGTCCCTGCTTTTGGACCAAACTAGCTCAAAAGAGCGTCCCAGCTAAATATGCCACGGATAGTCACTTGAAAAATCTGGAGGGAAAATTTTAAATAAGAATCCGAAGATTAAGAGTTTAAAATGTAATTTATTCCAAATAAGAGCACAGAGTGTCTTCATTTTCTTAAATAAAAGGCCTAGGTAAATTTTATTTCAAATAATGACTTATAGTGGCTATACCAATTTCAAAGAAAGACTTGACTTTTTTGTTGGACAGGGCTACCCTCACCGGCCACAAGTGAGGGTCACCTTGCCAGCCGCTGGCAAGGGATGCTAGGCGTTGGCCTTTGCTAGATTTAGGTGAGGGTTTGGGTGAGGTGAATGAGGGACAACCTCACCTTAAGCGTTGGCCTTCGCCAGATTTGGGTGAGGCGACCCCTCACTAGCTATTGGCGAGGGCTTGCCGGGTAGGCTTTCGCCAAGCAACTAGTGAGGGTTTGGCAACCCTTGCCAAAAAAAAAAAAAAAGGAAAAGAGAAGAGAAAAGAGAAAATATAAATATAAATAATTTTTAAAAAATTGTCTTTTGATAGAAATGCCCTCGATTGGTTGAAAAAATTTAGCTAGCGATCGATGAGGTCAGACCCTTATTTGTAATTGTCATAGCCACTTCATATTCTTATTTAAGACTAACATGGCTACTTCATACCTTTGATTGACACAACGTTCACTTTAAGCCATTATTTGAGAAAATAAGTGCAATTTGGGTTTTTATTAAAAATTTCCCAAATTTGAATGAAAAGGCAAACTTGAAGAACAGAAATTGTGGGTATGTTTCATGATTGACAAAAAATTATGTAATTTTATGCATAAAAAATTACCACCATAAACTTTTTTTCGCAAACCCAGAATTTTTGGCAATAGTTTCTCGAAGGAAATGACTTGATTACATAGAAGGAGAACGCATTCTAGAATGAAAAGAGAAACTGTTAAAAGAGGCACTTGAATCCACGTTTATAAAGAATTATGTGGAAGTTAATAAAAAATAAATAAAATGTCCCTCTTTGAATATAAATCGACGACCCTTTCGGAAAAATAAATGATCAATGTGAAAACCCTTTAGATGATAATTAGTATAATCTGCTTTAAAAATTGATAGGGTTGACTAAAATTAGTCCATACACGTTTTGTACGCGTACAGTCAAATTACTAAAGAAATATGCGTGTTCTTTCATCAGTTCCGAGAGCGTATAGAAAGAAGTATGTACAGTACAGTACAGTATACGTCAAAATACAAGGTACTTTGACGACAGGGAGAGTACATATAGCTTAGATTGTTTTCCTATCGTGGTAGTAGTCGTGGCTAGAGGCGAGCCGTTTCAAGTTTCACATAAATTCTACCTAGAACTTGCTCTTTGCAGTAGGTTCTTCATATTTTGGAATCTAAAACTTACCTTGTATTTTTTATAATTTGGAACCTACCTTATTACAGATTCTAAAATTGGTTCCAAAATTTACCCAAGTTCCATCTATATTTTTTTAAACTTATATTTAAACACACGAAAAATATGAACATTAATAAAATAAAAATCTTAGTCATAAAATGAAAACTCCGACCAGTGCTTCCTGATTATACACTCGTCATTAAACGGCATCGCATATTAGAAGATTACCTACCTTGTCACAGGTTTTAGAATCAGTTATGAGATTTACCAAGATTCCACTTATATTATTATTTGAACAATTACGATTCACTAACTATAAAAGACACATGAAAAATATGAACATTAATAAAATAAAAATCTTAGTCATAAAATGGAAACTCGGACTAGTGCTTATAAATTATACACTCATTATTGAACGGCATGACATATTATAAGATTGTACGGAGACATAAACTAAAAAAAATATCAAAAGTTATTCCATATTCCTCCAATTAAGAACTTAAAACCTACTGTCAAAATAGGTTTCTCACTTTTTTGAAACCTAAAATTTATTCTACATATCTTGAAAAATAAAATCTACAGATTTCCACCGATTCGATTCTCAAATTCTAAATTCTATATTGAAATCATGTTTATCCCTAATCGTGGCCAAATCTCACCCCCTCGTCTTTCTCCTACTCTTCTTGTCCTTCCCGGGAGAAACGTCCAGAAAAGGAGAAAATTAGAACACTTCCAAGATCAGCGGTTCCTCGGTGGGCCAACGGCTTATGTCAGCCCTTTGATGATGCTTTGAGAGTAAGAGGTTTAACGGCAAGTGGGCCCCGGAGGGATGGGGTCAACGTTGAATCGAGAAACTTCAATCAACGGGGGCCCAAAAGCCACAGATTTTTTTTTCATAGGGTCAAAGGGTCTTTAGAAAATCGCGACTCGGGCCAAGTCAGCAGCTCTTACCGTAACCTGACCGGCGTGCCGGGGTCGGGAAGACTTGCCAAGTAAGGCAACACATGCCATCGTATGTTCGATCTTGACATGGCTAGAGCTGCTGACCTACACATTTACCATTGACCTTCTTAATTATAGACAATTTGTGGGGTCATCAATTTATTAACAAGTCTAGTTTTTTTTTTTTTTTGTCAGTCCTACTTTATTCCTACTCTACACTCACTCTCAGATTTTTGCCTTGCCTCTTATAGAGCGTGAGAGTCGAAACACACTTTTGAAACTTACTCATCTCCACCCCTTCTCCGAAAGTGGGGAGTTGAACCCCTCACCTCCCCATTCCATGTTGGAAGGATATTAACAAGTCTAGTTCAATTAGTGTTTTTAGGGGAAGCCTTTGTTAAGCATATTATTATGTTCTCAAGAATAATTTTAGCTTAGAATTTTTTTTTTTCTGATTATGCTCTTTGGACGAGTTTTTGAGTATTCGTAGATGTTTGGTAACTGTGCAATTTTTGTTCCTCAAAATAGAAATGTGTTTGGTATAACTCTCAAATGTTTTTATTACTTAGATTTCTTTTAATTTTTAAATAATTTTATTACATTTTTCTCTTTTTCTTTGCTTCTTTTTGTTTTTTTCCCTTCCTCTAGCCGATGACCTCGTCGACTTTGGGGGAGCTTTGTCGAATGGAGCTTGCCGTGGTTGGATGAGGCTCTGGTGAGGTCACTAGTCATCAGTGAGGTTGGTGATTGGCTAGAGAAAGAAGAAGAAAAACAGGAAAAGAAGAAAAGAAAGAAAAAAATTTGCTTGATTCTTGAGTTATTCCTGAAAACAAAAAATAACTTTTTTTTTTACTTTTTAATTTTGTTTCAAATCTATTCCCTAGATCAAAAAGATTAATTGACATTATAAAATGAATTTCTATTATTTTTTTTGTTCTTAAAAACAAAAGAACATAAATTGTCACCGTTTGACCGATAACCAAATAAGGCCTTGCTATTGAATACTCCAATTTTCAAAGCGTAGATTACACGACATTAGAAACTACAATGTGCAGTTAAAAAAAGAAAAACGCAAAAACTCATATGGTCTTCTTAGTGTTTCGAGAACGCTTTTTAAGAAAATGCTTTTAATTAATAAGGTCGGCGAATTATGGTAAGGTCAACCCCCTTCTGACCGACCAACAAAAAAAAAAAAACCCTTCTGAAGTTATGTGGATTTCTTGGGTATCCTAGGAACTTTTTTCGGCCATCAATGAGGGTACGACCCCTTCCTCCAACCACGTGGAAATGGTGCGTCGAAGGGGTCAATGCGAGACCAAAGGAGGGCCACATTTAAGACCGACATGCCGGTTCAATGTGGAATCGAGGGGAACCCATTTTGACTTCTTTTTTCCTTCTCTCTCTCTCTAGGGCATAGGCGAGGCTTTTGAGGCGTTGGGATCAATGGGACTGCTCTATGTCAATGCCGACGGAGCAACGACCTCGCAGACCCCAGTAGTAGTTAAACTGGCAACCCTGTTCTCCTGCTAAAAAACAAAAAAATTGGGGAGAGGAATGTAAAAAATTTAATACTATAAAAAACTCCTGAATAATATACTTACGATATCATGAAGACTCATAAATTGGATTGATGATAAAATCCTAAACTTGTATCCAGTACAATGAAATCTAATGAAAACTAATAGATGGTAAATTTATTATAAATATATCAGTTTGAGATTTTCTCGTTAAGAAAATTTAATTTGAAATAAATTTATTATAGGTTTTGAGTTTTTTTTATTGTATTGGTCGAAAGTAAAAGAGAAATGAAATGGAATTTGGGGATGACTTTATGGGACTGGTCCTCTACGTTTAGTGCTTGCCAAGAGGGGCATTTCTTGTGGTCTTCGATCAGACATGTACGTGGGCTGTTCGTGTCTTTGCCGTTTGGTGGTGGTGGTGGGCCTTTGGCGCGTGGGCGTCCTTAAAACTTCAAGACCTACCACAACCGTCCATTCCCCAACTAACTTGTCCGATGCGCGAGTTAGGGGGACGAGGAAGAAGGTCCTGCGAATCAGAAGAAATGTCTTGTGCGAGGCAGGAAAAGACCAAAGAAATTTGACAGAGATTTGAGATTTTTCTCCCTCTTTTTTGGGGTCTTTCGTTCGCCTCTCCTTCCAAGGCGTACCTTTCGATTTGAATTGCTTCACTGATTCACGCAAAGTACCCCGTATCCGGTTTACCCTGGATGTGGTTTCTGCACACACGTGGTAGACATTGACCCCTGGAAAAAGGGTACTAATGGAAGGTTCCCTTGTTAATATTGGCTTGAATTTTTCAGGTTTTTTTTTTTTTTTTTTTTCGAATCAGCATGGGGTTTGAGTTAATCGGGACACTTGAAAGTGTTTGCGGAGATGCGGAGATGGAGATGGACGACCGTAGATGCTCCAAAGATGGAGCATCTTCTAGTACTCGGGCCAGGCTTCTAGCCGTCAAAGCCCCACCTGATTCAAGCATGTTTTAAGCATAGTTTTGAACACAATTAGTAAGAACTTTAGAGTGTGATATAGAGCCGTTATCCAAGAGAGCAAGGAGCACCTGGAAACTCCTTTTTCGTTGATTGATTCTTGTAGGTTCAAGTGCATCTAGGATTGAGAAATATTAGAGTGTGAGTATTTTGAGCAATTATAATATCCTCTTTGTCAATCACAACGGAAGCATCTCGTTGATCTCTTCCTATGGAATAAGACACTGCTTAACCATGTAAATTGCTCGTGTTCAGATTCTGCATTTTATTTCTTACTCAGATTGTTACTGTAGTTCACGATTCCGTGGTAGTTGCAATAGTTACGGTGTGAGCATTCAAATCTAATTTATTAATCTATCAATCCTTCGGGGGTCATCATCAAGCTCATCACTAGTCTTGAGAGGCAAGTAAGTTGGCTCCTTCTATGCTCAACCCGGGAATTATTTCGTCCTTTTTAGCTCCCTAGTCTAACAACATCTATTCCAAGAAAGCTCTAACACAGAAGCGGGGAGTGCAATTCATTCTAAAAAAGCTTCAACGAAATCCTTCTCCATCAAATTTAGCCGACAGAGTTAACACAAGAAATTGATCAAAAAGATCTCGAAAAGTTTCAGGACCTAATCGCCCCATTAGAAAATTGTGTGAGAGCGAATTGCACTTTGAACGCTTTGTGGGCCAAAGCGTCATCGAGGTTGGGCTCCAGTTGATGCTCCAAGGCAAAGTTCAGCCCATCAGCTTAGGTCCTTCTTAAGGATACCCGCGTAGGCGGCATGGCATTCGTGTGCCCGACATGGTCAAATGAAATATCAAATTCGTACGATGGCCTAGTCATATCACGACAGTGCCTCTTCTCATGGCAAGAAAAACAAGACATGAACAGTGCTGGCTGCTGTCCTTGGTGCCTAGGAGATTGCTAGCTGTGCTGTTCGAAAGGGCCTTGTGCAGCTCTTCGCTGGATATTCGGCATAGCAATAGGTATTGCGAAAATCAATCAAGAGATGATTGGTTTTTGATATAAGCCAAGCCATGAAGCAGCTCGAGACAGACAAAGCACGGTTGGTTTAGTGTCGATGAGCGGTTTGCTTTTCTTGGACTCTCGAGACAGAACAGAGCATAGGCCATCGTTGCATGCAACAAAAAAAAAAGAAGCCTCTTTTTATCTCATTCGCTGTCGATTAATTCGGAAAGATTTTGTTTGTAACGCCTTTTTGAGCGCCAAGGCGGCCGTCCAACGTTATCATCAACAACTCATCCTGTCATCTAGTGATTTTAATTAACACCCTTTTATCATCATCCTTCCATGTCCCTATCATTTCTCTCTCTCTCTCTCTCTCTCTCTCGATCTCTCTCTGCTTCTGTTTGTGATCCTGCTTTAATCTGATCGAAGATGAACGATTTGCTCACGGTAATCCTCAAGCTCTTTTCTCTAATTATGCTTGCTTTTGATGAAATCTGGTAGACTACTTAGATATATTGCATCTATTATCAATTTCCAGTATTTTTGTTTGTTTTATTGCTTTCTGCAGTTTTTTTTTTTAGTTGATCAAGAATTTGTGCTTTGTGTTGATCATATTGTCTGATTAATTCGAATGACTTACGATTAGAGTTTTCGTTGAAGTTATCGTTTGCATTTATTGCTAAGGCTGTCCTGTGTCCTCTGTCCAACTTGCCACTTTCCTCATGTTGTGAGACGTTCGTGGGAAATAATCGTCATTATCAAATGCCGTAAAATTTGTGTCAGGGGTTTTTGCAACATTTGATGCTCCAAGAAAATTTCGCTCTTAAAATCACTGACCTGATGGATCCCTTTCTCTGTTGCTAACACAAAATCCGAGAGTGGGTGAGTACTGATTGCTTTGCTGTATGATCTGCTTTAGGACTCCTTTGTCAGTGACGCGAAAATTCAACGTCCACCTGAGGGAGATGTCGAAATGGGCGAGCGGTTGCCAAGGAGCAACTCTGACATGGGACTTGAAGCTTTTAATAAGCAGGTGTTCGTACTCGACCATTTAAGTTTCTCGCACACTGCACGTTGATAAGCAGGAAATGAATGTAATAGGAGCTTTACACGGTTTGAATTGTTTCAGTTTCATATATTTTTCACCCTCCTAGTTCTGTTCTGAAATTGTATAGCAGAAAAAGTAATTATTGGAAAAAATAAAAGAACGCCGATTGTACCTCTTGCCAGTGTTGCCATCAGGCCCAGCATGATGATTCTCTAGCTGGTCTACGTCTCTAGTCCGGTTCACTCTGTATCGATGATATTTTTGTCTCAACATGAACCAACAGAAATTCTCTTGTTGTATTTGTATTTCAGATACAAGAGGTTGAAAAACAAGTGCATAAGCTCTCTAGCCTCCTCAAGAAGCTGAAGGTATGTCTAGTGTACCTTGATAAAAGGAGATGGTTCAGAAATTGTCGCGTCTCATCATCAAATTGAGATATAGTATCTTTGACGACTATTTGCACGGACCCTTGACTATGGTAGATGTCGCTGTTGCTTGTCGTAGATAAAAAATCCTCGTATTTATTCATCTCTATGTGTGAAGCATCTGTCCTCTTACCCAACATAAATGAAGTATATGGTGATCATTAGCACTTCATTTAGCTGTCAATATGTATCAAGCTCTCAGCTCAGACACATGCTAATGCTATGTGAGAATTTGAAGAGGAAAGGTTACGTGGGAGCTTGCTTCAGAACACTTTCCTTCTCATACACCGAAATATAGCTTGTAAAGAATTCAAGAGGCATGTGGTCACGATTTCGCAATGAAACCTTAAAATATTTCTGACATCCATAGAATTCGTTAGGACGATATGGTAGCATGCGCTCGTGAATTTTTTGCAATCAAGGCTTTGTCAAATTACATTATGCATGGCTGATTTCAGGGATTTGCATCCCTATAATGTTTTATTTGACCATACTTGCTTAATTTGAACGTAAAACAGGATTCTAACGAGGAGTCAAAAACTGTTACAAAGGCCTCTGCTATGAAAGGTAATCATCTCATCATGTGGTTGGGGCGATAAGCAGCTTCATCCTGGATGGAAATCTTTTGCCTTTGAACAACACCAGAAGATTGAATGATTTTGTTAATTTGATCTGAATTTCCGAATTCATCCGACTTGTAACAAGAGTGGAATGTCAAACTTCTCAGTAATCAAAAAGCAGATGGAGAGAGATGTGGACGAAGCGGGGAAAATTGCACGAAATACGAAAGCAAAACTTGAAGCAATAAACAAAGAGGTGCGATTCTACTTACTCTCTTGATATGGGCTATAATTCTCTATAGAGCTCATTAACATATTTGCGTTTTTCTTTTCAGAATGTAGCAAATAGGAAGAAACCTGGATGCGAGAAGGGAACAGGAGTTGATAGATCAAGGATGAACATGACAAAGTGCGTCACCGGTATCAAGCAGCGATTACATTTGTCTCTACTGTCAAAAACTTGTGTCTGATGGATTATCAATGGTTTTGTCATTGCAGCGCGTTAACAAAAAAATTCAGGGAACTAATGACAGAGTTTCAGGTTTCGTTTTTATTAAACCCGTCTATTGTAGCCAGTCTCTGGCATGACTTCTCATGTAATATGTATGTTTTCAGACACTCAGACAAAAGATTCAGGATGAGTATCGCGCGATTGTTGAGAGAAGGGTAATCACGGGTAAGAACCTGCAATCCTTCAGAGTGCGAATCTTCAACATGACAGACTTGAGTCATAGCTTGAAGTAGCTGTTCTACTGTGCCTATATATATATTGATAAATAATGACACCATTTTAAAATCTTTGGCGCTTCATCATTGGGTAGTCTCGGGAACCAGACCAGATGAAGAGGTGAGCCTGATTCCTTATGTTCGGATTTGAGTTCTTTCTCTATGGATCACACTGTAATTGGCTAAATCTAATGGGTTGTGTTAGACAATCGACCGTCTGATAGATACGGGAGATGGAGAGCAAATCTTCCAGAAAGCAATTGAAGAAATGGGACGAGGACAGGTATGTCATGCAAATTTACTTTGGGTCTGAGCAGTTTCGATATGATCATTTACAGTATTCTTGAAGCAAACTCATGTAGGCTTAAGATTTCCTGATTTTGCACTACTGACTGTCATTGGCTACTACTCTAGGTCCTGAATACACTAGAAGAAATTCAGGAGAGACATGATGCCGTAATTGAAATTGAGAAAAAGCTACTTGACTTGCATCAGGTACTTTCTTCTCTAAGAACTAGGCAAGGATGCTCTAGGTCGATGTGTACTCTCTAACATCAGTTCCTCTGGAGTTGTCAGATTTACTTGGACATGGCAGTCCTAGTAGAAGCCCAAGGGGAGATCCTAGACAACATTGAGAGTCAGGTTTGCTGCTTCTTCCTGCGCGCTGGAACTGTAACTCGCACTATATGCTATAAAATGTTGCTGCTCGTTAGCAATTTTAGTTTGGACTTTGTTAAGTATTAATCTACAATGATTGATGTTTACTTAGAGGTTGACTGTGCCCTCCATAGAATATTATCAATAACGAAGGAAAGTAACATTAAGGGAAAAAACATATCAAAATTGAGCACATTTTGGACATGCTGAGTCAAAATCTTCCCGTACTTTGAGTTTGAGCAACAAATATACAGTTATGTAGCTAAAATGCAGAAAAACTACTAGGGGACAGACTGATTTGGCTGGCATAGGGTGACTGTTAACAAATCTGTTTGATTTACTTACCGTGTTTGTTTAACAACAAGATATAGTTTTATAAAAGATGATTCTATTATGCGGTATGACAGCACAAGTCATGAGTTCGAATTTTGACGTGCACTCTTAGTGATATTCGGCCTGTTTTCCTCTTATTTGACTGACTCCAGCCTTCGGTTTGTGGGCTTGATGGGATCGCATAGGCAAAAAATTTGAAGTGCTAAGTTACAAGTGAAGGGAAGTGCTAATGGAACTACTTGATAGCGATTAATGGTATGACGCTTAGTAGATCCATTTGGTGCAGGTGACTAATGCAATGGACCATGTGAACATGGGCACAGATGCTCTCCACACTGCCAAGAACTTGCAAAAGAAGTCAAGAAAGTGCATGACTATTGGCATCATCTTGCTCCTAGTCATTGCAATCATCCTCATACTCTCAATCCTTAAGCCATGGAAGAAGTGATCACATCAGAATAATTCAAGCTTGCAATCCACTGTAAAGGCATAAAGTGAGCGATGAAGATGACCAGTCTTTACAAGGTGCAGCGCGGCGACCTTTTTTTCCCCCACTCTGTTCTTTCTTTTTCTCAGGACTCTGTTTTGAAAGTGTTGATGAACATTGCGGAGCTGTGCATCATGTTGTCGTTCTGCTTTGTTATTATTTCTCCACCACATCTAGATGATTTCTTATTCTTTATGAGCATATATGACTGTATGTATACTTGTGCTAAAACAAAAAGCGACTCATTCAAACACTTGAGCAAATTACAGTGAACATAAAGAGAGTTTAAAGCAGTACAAGTTCCAAAAGTTTAGAAGAGAGCTGAAAAGGATTGCTGACAGGCAACATTATGGCCCCAAAAAACAATGCCCAGAATGACTCAAATGACCTAATTGTAAATTATTTCCCACACATTATTATTCTACTCCAGTTCCACGAAATAGAGAAACTGGGCAATGATCCCTCCAAACACAATTGACAATAGCCACATATAGCTCTCCTACATCCTTGCCTTCGCGACCACAACTGCCCCTTCTCCGAGCCCCATGGCCCCAGGCCTTGTCCAGGATTCTTTGAACTGCTCTTCAGTCACCCCTGCATGTCACGAAAATTTTTTATCAGCATGAGAAATGATGATCATGCGAACCGAACCGTACCAAATTGAATTGTTAAAAGCTCTTAATTCTACGGTGAAGTGCTAATTGAATTAAAAGGTGTTCATCTTGCCTTTGCCCATAGCAGCTGTGGAGGAGATGCCTCCCTGGACAGTCTTGAGGTACCTATCGTAGTAATTAGCACCAGACCACTTCTGATGAGCCAGTGTGTCCACTCCATTGTTCCTCTCCTCTCTCTGAATCCTCTCCACATAGGCCAGCATTCCTCTCCTTGCGAAATCCTTGGCGAATGTGTCAATCACCAGCGCGTCGGCATGGAAGCCAGCGAGTGTGATGAACTGCCAGCAAAATCCTAGTTTGGCGATCCTTGGGATGAAATCCCTCATCTGCTCGTCTGTCATTCTTGAAGCGTCCCAGTTAAACGAGGGAGAGAGATTGTAGGCCAACATGATCTCCGGCTGCTTTGACTTCACGCCCTCAGCGAATTTGGTGCACTCCACCATGTCAGGGCTTGAAGTCTCCATCCAAATGAGATCGCAGTGAGGCGCAAAAGCCCATCCTCGGACTATTGCCGCCATAACTGAGCCCTTGAACCTGTAGAATCCCTCCCGGGTCCTAGGCAAGTCCCAATCCCAGAAGAGATTCTTGAGCCCCAGTCGCTCCGCGATCTCACGGCCTTGCTCGTTCGAGAGGCACTTGTCGAAGCTGGAGTGGTTCATCCACTCGTTTAGCCTCCTCCTCTTCTCGTCCTCCCCAGCGTTCATGTTCTTGATTGCGTCTGTGACGCATTCAGAAAATGTTTTGACTTGTGCCATGGCCAGCCAATTATCCTCGAGGGCTTGAAGCTCAGCCCCGGTTTTACCTGCTGCCATTGCCTCCGATAAAAGTGAGGCCAAACTCTTCCCTCGGAGGCTCGGGTTGGTGACACCCAATATGAATTGGTGATCTCTAGTGTCCACATTGGTCTGGATCAAAGTCGCTGCAACGGCATCGGTTCTTGCAACCAGGACGGTCTCTACTCCCATAACATCGAACTGCAACCTCGCAGCCACGAGCCGGTTTATGTGTTCGCTGACTGCAACGAGCACTTTACCAGCCATGTGACCACATTTCTTGGTCACTGAGGATTGGTCTTCAATGTGGACACCAGCTGCACCTCGCTCGACAAAAAGCTTGCACAGCTTGACAGTCGCTGTCGTGCCACCAAATCCAGTGTCGCCATCAGCAATGATCGGCTTGAGATAGTCAACGTATGGGGTCCTGGCCCTCTCCTCCCGGCTCATGCTCATCCGCGCCTCTCTCTGCTTACGATCATGGTATTGTTGAGCAAAGAAAAGGTGTTCGACCTTGTTCGGGACGGTGTCATAGGGATAGTCAGCGAGGTCCGGCCCTGGTTCGTTGGTGCTGGTGTGGGTCGACGAGCATTGCCAACCAGAGACGTAGATCGAATCCAAGTGTTTGGCCATCATGGTCACTTGCACGGGGTCGAGCGCGCCGAAGGTCCTGGAGGCCGTGCCGTTGGCTTGGTGGGTCTTCAGAGTTATCCAGAGCTTCTTCGCCATCTCATTCGAGCCATAGCTTTGTCTCAGGTTTCCCCGTAGTGCCACGACGTCTCTAGCGGTATAGGGTCGCCGGGTTAGCTTGAACCTCTCGGAGTTCCACCATGCTTGCACCTCGGCAACTTCGGCTTCGAACCTCCCTTCTTCCTCCATTATCTATTCAAAGATTTCGACCATTTGTGTATACTTTTAAGAATCTCGAGTGATATTATATGGCCAGCAATTCTTATTAAGACTCAATATATAGTTTGCAAAGTTTCGTCGTCATTAGAGATTACTAAATGTATAGAGTTGGAGAGTGGCAAAATCTGATGTAAATTCTTCATCATCCCTTAAATTACTTAAAGATAGAGCAATTCTTTCGATGAACATTTTATTCGGAAGTCCCTGTATTATACTTGATTCTAAGATTTTTGTGCACATCATCGTAGAAGTATTCGCATATACTCTGAATCGGTTGAGGCTCAAAACCTAACACAAAGTTCACATAAACAAGCACTAGTTTACACAGATTGAGCCTCCTCTCTCTAACGTCCTGATCCCGGACCTCTCCTGGGTCCGGGAGTCGCTTCACCATTTAAAGATGAGAATATGAATGCTTCATTTTACTTTCGAAACAAGATAGATTCCGAAAAAACGTCATGATATTAGAGCGGAGGCAAGCAAGGGAAGGCCAATGCTCTCCTGAATTTTATAGTAAACCTCTGAGAGGAACGACATTTTTTTGTGCGTCGGATAGCTGTCCACGAGGAAACAACGACTTAATAACAGTATCAAACACAAAATTTCAAATGACAAAAACTGCACAGTAACAGGTTGCTGTGAGAGCAAATTCATGTCAATTTTGTAATATGCACTCTCCGAAATATCTAAGAGAGAGAGAGCGAGAGAGAGAGAGAGAACATGCACCCACCCACAGCAAAAGATGGTGGACATAAATTTTAACGTGCAGCCAAAAAACATTTACATCATCATAACTATCCTGTCATGTCTACCACCACCAACCAAATGATCTTAGCTTTGCTCGTGGAGTATTCTCACAAAGAAGCTAAAATTCAGTATTGAATTAGCACATATTAGATAACATATGACCCATTTTAGCTCATTTTTCACTCGAGTGAGCAACCTTAGTGTTCATCATGTGATTTTCTAAGATGTGTTTCTTGCAAATTGTGTGAAAATACCCCCAAATTGCTTGAACCAACACAATGAAATCTCTGGAATTCAACTCAAATCATCGATAACAAAGCTCATCGCGCATGCAAAAAAAAAGTGCAGAAAAAAGACCGAGGAAGACTTGAGTCATGAAGAAGGATTAAGGAAGGGCTTACCATGGAAGGCACTGAGAAAGATGCAGCCATGGCTAGAACTTGGCTTGAGCGAAGGAAGAAAGGGCCAAGTAATAGCACAGTAAGAACTATTTGGAGAAGTTCATGCAAGAGCTCCCTCGAGTCCCCTCAATATTTATAACAAGAACCGGAGAGGTGTTGATCTCTTCCACCACGTGAAACCAATTAAAATAAAAAACTTTAACCGTTTTCAGGATAAGAAAAGAACAAAAACCAAGAAATTTCGACTGCAATTCCTGAATTTAAACTTATCTACAGATTGTTGATATATACATAATAAAATAAAAAGGAGGGTTCATTATTATCTTTGTGATGAAATGGATTGAAACTTGTCTCTTGGGAGCTGATGTTGCTGGGCACGTAAAAGAAGATGGCCTCTCTCCAACCATCCTGTGCCACCATGCTTGTCTTCTTCCCATCCTAGCATGATGCCAATTTTCTCTTTTAATGCTCACCCGCTTCGGTTCTCATATTTTCCATCTTTGTTTACCATATTAGGGTTTGATTAAGGAGTATCCTATACCTAATAAAAACTATCTCAATTGAAATTTTTTTGATTCATTTGTATTTTTCTTTTTATTCGAATGCTTAACGAGGACCTCATTAATGTAAGGATCTCATTATGGACTATTTGTGGTACTTGATAAAATATATTTACTCAGATATTCGATTCTAAATATCTATCGTACATATCACAAGAACAGTCAGTGCATTAAAAACTAATGCCCTTAAAGTTATTTTTCACAAAATCCTTAACAAGATCATATGTTTATGTGTTGTTAAATCTTTCCTTCTATGATTAATTGATGTTTGATGAAGAGTCACTGCATTTGGACCCTGTCTATTGCAATTGCAAATGCAAAGTCTTCTTTCAGCTGCACTGCTTGTCTGACAGGGCGGGAGCCCCAGGGCAGTTTACCGACAAGTATTAAGCTTCATTATAAGTTTATAAGCTCCCTTATTTTTTCCGCATCACGACGGGTTGGTCAAACCTGCATCATCTTTTCCAGACCACCGTCCCGATTCGGGAGCCTCGTGTTCCCAAGAGGCCCGAGCTTTGAAGTCGCTCTTATCGTGAGCCGACCCGGCATGCAATGTGCATACCATCTATATCTTCCTGGCGCCACAAAACAAGCCTTAGCACCGTCACAGCATTAATCAACGTGATCACTCGACACCCACAAGAAAAAGAATATGTTATTTTCACACCCGTCCTCTAGGGATTCGTGATTTCTAGTTCAGACCTTAGTAAATAGAACGACACATGATCGGCGACGACATATCATTAATTATAAATCACGTCAACAGATGAAGACAGGGGATGTAAACTAGACCCGACTACGTTTTCTTAGCGAGGGATCGAGGAAACGACATGTGGTTGAACATTCGACATGAAGCTTCTTAGGGAACGTCACACGTAGGTTCAAAAAGCATTAGGTGTCGAGGCATGGTGCATTTCAGAGGGTTTCAGACATAGCTACAACAAATCCAATCCCATGCATTGGCCGAGAGGCTGAGAGGAGTTGGACGTTAATCTGACGCACTAGCGAATACCCGCTTTAGGTCTGTGAAAGCTTCTGTCGAATTTCGTGTGCAAACTGCGGGCGATTTTCGCACGAACGACCCAAAGGATGACGACAAGATCATGATACCAGTTTTCGAGACTCCCGAGGACGACAAGAACGAGAACGACCTTAAGATAAGCCCCTCTCTCTCCAGACAAGAATTTACCTTCTCTCTCTCTCTCTACCTCTTTTTTTGTCTATGCTGAGTCATAGCATTAGTGGCACCTCTCAATGATAGATCATATAAACTCTATCCTCTCTCCGATCTCATCCATTTCGACTGCATAACTTGTTCCTCTAGATGTGATAGAAAAGTTACGAAAACCACTGGAAAATATTTGAAACGAGGGCTTCCTGCTCGGTACTATATGTAAAATCTCGTGGGATCATTATCCACAGATTTAAAAGCTTAAACTATTATGTAAAATTGTGATTTAATTATTTAAATAGTTCAACATTTTTTATCATAAGAAAACAATGGAAATTGGAGTGGAGCAACTTAGACGAAACAAGCTATCCTATGCTTTTGGTTATTTGATGAACTTGAGTTATATAGTGATTTACGTTTCAAGTGTGGAGCCGTTAAGACATGTATTTTATAGACATTATAGAATGATTTCCAAATGATTTGAGACTTATTATAGAAAAGCGGCAAGATTCTCTTTTTGTGTTAGTCTTTTAGATAAGGAATATCCATGGCCAGTTCCATTTTTTTCATCTATTTTGATTGACTTAAATTAGAGAGAATAGTTGAACAATTGCATGATATTGATGGCAAAAGGGGGTGATGTTCCAAGGACGTTGGACTGATTTTGTACCAAAATAATAAATCAAGAGCAATCACACACCTGTGGCATGCAAAAACTATATTATCAACTTATCGGAAATTTCAAAAATGAATGAAAGAACCGTAGCCCCTGGAAAAGGGGGTATGGAGGTGGCAGTCGAATTATTTTGGTGGCATTCCAAGTGGGGATGGACGCGATTACGTCAAGGACATGGGCCAAAAATAAAACAAAAGAAAAGGGAAAAAGATACCGCATCATTATTGCAAGGAAGAATATTTATTATTTTCTTGAAGATAAGAAAAATCAGCTCATTTGACTATGAATTTTCATTTTTCAGGACACGACGCATGCGTCAAACTCTGAAAATATGATATGGGCTGGTGAGGAAATATATATGATGTGGGGCAACAATGGCCCCAACTTGAGAAATGGGTCTCTTTCTTCGGAATACGTGACATAAGGAATATATGGCTGGAATTATGGTGGAGCGTGATCCCGTGTAGGATTAGGTTTTGAGCATTCCGAGGAGAAAGGACTTTTTCCTTTTCAAATCTTCGACAAACTTTACTTTATCCACATTGATTTTATAGGGAAAAATTATTAAAAAAGTTCTTTAATTTTTATACAATAATCAATTTAGTTATAAACCTTGCTATTGTGTAAATAAAATTTCAGATTTTCGACAATTTATTAATTTAGTCCTAAAATTTTTCAATTGTACAAATTTAATCATATCGATTAATTTTGATCGTAAATTATTAATGTAATAGTCTAGTCAGTGTTTACCATTTTACATGACACAACTAGTATTGATGTAAATAATTTTTGTAACTTTTTTCGATTTTCTGATTTTTTTTTTGTTTTTTAACTTGTTCCCCTCCATTGACCTCAGGGGAGGCCTAAGAGGATGTCAAGGCCCTCACTGATGGAGGGAAAAAAGAAAAAGAAAAAGAAATGAAATGAAATGTGAAAGAAGAAAATAAAAAAATTCAAAAAATTATAAAATTATAAAAATATTCTTTTTAAAGTTAGA
This sequence comes from Eucalyptus camaldulensis, assembly GCA_019915185.1. Taxonomy (NCBI): domain Eukaryota; kingdom Viridiplantae; phylum Streptophyta; class Magnoliopsida; order Myrtales; family Myrtaceae; genus Eucalyptus; species Eucalyptus camaldulensis. The sequence continues at coordinate 7,236,899 of JAHSVA010000005.1, forward strand.
TTTTTTTTTTTTGGTCGTTTCTAGTTTATTCCTACTCTAGCTCCCATTTTCAAACTTTTGACATACCTTCTTGCAGGGCGTGTAAGTTGAAATTTACATCTAAAACTAATTCGTCACCACCCCAACCCCCTGAGAAGGTGGGGATTCGAACCCCCCACCTCCCATTTCTATGTTGGAAGGGTGGCTATTAAGGTTTTAAAGTTAGATTGATTGGATGGTTACGTAAATAATTCTCGACCAAAATTAACTGTAATGACTAAATTGATAGATTGTAAAAAAAGTAGAACTAAATTAGTATAATTGAAAGGTTTAAAAATGAATTAGCAATTTGTAAGAGGGGTTTAGGACTAAATTAATACAATAAAAAGATTCAAGACTAAATTAGCCGATTTGCAATAGGTTTATGAATTTTTGAATAATTTTCCCGATTTTAAAACAAACTTTTGAATTTGACATCCACCCTCATATTGATGAAATGCCCTAGATTTTTCTGTCCCTAATTATTTTGTTAATATCTATTATTGCAATTAAACTCTTATGACCTGTGGTAAATATATGTATGTGTGTGTGTGTGTGTCCACCCGCAATTTCAGGCAATGACACTTTGTTGCCAACCTCTTACTTCGTGATTTCTTTTCTAAATTTAAAATTTCTATTTATCGTGTATTTTCTTGATTGACACATCACTTAATTTGATTGCCCATTTTGACATACACCTTTATCCGGACATCAATACCTATTGATTCACATTTTTCATTGTACAAAAAAAGAGCACGAGACCTAGTGAGAAGTAAAACGTATCAATCGGATACTAAAGATGATGCAAATATGTGTACGTATTCTCTATGTGAACCTAATCTAGAAAAGAAAAGTGCCCTATAGTTGCAATTCAATTTCTTTTTACCATCTTCCTTCAATTTCACAATCATATATGTCACCTAAATGTACGCAGTCCTCCTAACCAATTTCACAAGGGTAATTTCAACTGGCCAAAAGTAATTAACGTTAACAATGTAGTCTTAAGGATTCCCAATAAGGACATATATCATTCAACCAAGATCAGTGATCATATAGGTGGTTGAAGAAGCTATCTATACGTGACTCGATGATGGGCTACCTAATCACGGCTTAATCTATTTGATCAAGGATCGTGTCATTTGGAAGTGTGGAATTGCCCAATTGGTCTAGTCTCATCTTAATATACCCATCCATTCTGTAGTTAGTTTGCTACTCCCAATACATAAGTCACCCATGAAGACAAATTCGAGGAATAGAATGCATTGGTGAGATCCTTTTGTGCTCCACGCCATTCTTATAGGCTTGTTCATTGGATATGGCATATCTTCAGCTGTTTGGAATGACTTCTAACTTGTCAACAATTATGGTGTCATTTCAATGTAAAGACAATCGTGTGAATTTAGTCATTCCAGCTAATTTTGATAAAAAATTGTTGATGTACCTCGACGATACTAACGAGGGTGGATGGAATGAAGTGTTGGCGAGCATGATATAATGTGAAGAGTGCCGGAAACACAAAAGAGAAGGGGCAGGAGCCCCACACCTTCCAAGTTGCAAGACTCTACATTTCAAATCCCTTCCAGTTTCCAAGGAAGAAGTGAAAAATTGAAATGGAGGGCCCATTTATACCGACTATGTCGGGTCGGATTTGGTTGTATTGGGATGTTGCTTATGGTTATGGGCCGAATTTGTCCAGCATCAACACAAGCACCAAGGATTCTTGTTTTCGACTTCACAATTGATGTTGTTCCCAAGCTCAGACAGAACTGCCGGATTTGAAGAGAGAGAGCTCACTTACGCCGGGGAATCAGGCCTGAGCAAGATAGAACCGTCCGGTCCGGTCTATTTACGCGCTCGCTTGTCTAGATAACCAATACATTTGAAATTATGTCGGTTCTTCTCCATATGTCCTTTTTTTTTTCTTATGGCCAATTGAGACCACCACAGATTAATTTTTTTCTTTTGTTCAGATCGCATATTGAATTACATTACCGCTAAAATGACATTCATATTCACAAGCACTTCAGACTCTACGTTACAATACGCTACACTAAAATTTCCTTCTCATTCGAGATATTTCCTTTTTCTTTCAACTAAAGAAACTACTACCCGAGTACCGGAACCGCCGGTTTCCCCCCCCCCCCCCCCCCCCCCCCCCTCCTGCTCGGCAAAGGCATTAGAAAAATTTTCCCTCCACAAAGAGAAAAACAAAACAGAAAATCCCAGAAACTTTCCCGGAAAATTTCCTTCTCTTGAAAGGGGAGGGAAAATCTTTCTTCCCGCAACTTCTAGTTTCGCTGTTCATTCACCATTCGAATGTATCTCGAAGTCCAGTACTTCTCGATCTCCTCCGCCGACCTCCCCGGAATCCGCCCGGCGATCAGCGACCACCTGAAACCAACCCAAAAATTCCCTCGTCACTCCATGACTACATGTCACGATTCCTTTTTTTTTGTCCTTTTTTCCGAAAGCATAGACAGTTCAAAGAAACGGATTAAACGGTCCCCTTCACCTTCGACCAACCAGAGTGTACATCCTGGCTATAAGGGTCTCCTCATCTTCAGAGAAATGCGGCAGCTTTGAGTCCCGACTACCATCCCCTGCAATTCCATCGACAAATTACGGTCCCGGGGCTACTATCAAGAAGAGTAGGTGAAAATGAAAAAAACATAAAAAAATATAGTATTCAAATTTCAGAAACGAAACGGCTACCTCTAGAGTCCGCTGATGTCGTTGCAGCGTGAGAAGAGGAGAGACCCGAGTCAGCCATTGAAATTCCGGTGAAGCGCGAGGAATTTTCTTGTTGGGTATTTTTCTTGGAGTAGGGTTTAAAGAGGGGTCAAAACTGTTGGCGTTGGGTGAAGTTGAAAGGCGAGGTTAACCGAGGGGAAGTGTTAAATAAGGGGGGGAAAGTTCGTCGAAACGGCGAAGAATGGCCGGTGAGAGACAGAACCAGAGAGAGTCTAAGGGCGTGTCTGAACAGAGGAATGGTAGTTCGGGGAAGTCCAAGTTTGATGGGTAGTTGCAGCAGGCTCGAAGGAAGATGGTTTTGGCTTTTGGTTGGTGGTGACAAAGCGACAACAGTTCCCGTGCACGGAAGGAATTTTCCTCGGGCGTGATGAGCCCGACATGTTTTATCTTAGAAAACTGTTGGGTCGGTAAGCACCTCGTTAATTTAGAGATTATACCCACCGCATACGTTTACCGGTCCCCCCACAGAATTCAGACATGACGATCAATTACGATACACATCACGCGATCGATGTGATTAACCCGTGACGCCACCCGAATTGTCTGATTAGAGCATCGAATTCCATTTAGCGCCTCGTGATTTCGAACAAATTGAACTGAATTTAAAACGATATTAACAAGAAAAGTTGTTGGGGTCAATTTTTCATTTGCTCAGGGAATCATAAACATTATTTTTCAATAACTAGTGCCGTCCATTTCTTTAATCACTCCCTTTTGGGGAGGTAAAGTTCCAACGGCCCCCACTTTTGTTCTGGGGTCAAAAATAGGCTTTAAAGCATAAACAAAGCTACCGGAGATCTTTGTGCAACACCACGAGGAGGTTCAGACGAAATACAGAACGGTCCTATCAGCATCCTCCCTTCCTGAACAAGCGTAATCTACAACAGCACGCCATTATTGAAATCCTTCATGATTCCAGTAGAGAAGGAACTTATCGGCCGCAACCAAAACGGCTTTTCCAGATTGCAAAAGCTGTCGCACCTTCTCTTAGCATCATGGGTTGCCAACAATTTTTGCATCTACCTTTAAAAATAATCGACCCATGGCGACTATTTACCTCTAACAATACGCCATCTCCATCTTGGCAAGCCGAGCAATATTTCCAGTTCTAGACTTCTTAATCCTAAGATCATTTTCCTCCTTTTCCTTGGAAATTCTTAACGCATTTTTCTCTAACCCTGCAGAGAATCCCGCTTGATCTTTAATGAGTTCATTGCAGGTGCAAATTGGTAGGAAGGGTTCCCATTGAACCTTTATCTCATTAAGACGTACAGCAAGCTCACAGAGGAGACGTCCTAAAGATCTCAACTTCCGCATAAACAGACGTATATGCAGCCCCACAAGTGCACGGCGCAAGCAACATATGTCGGGAAGATGGCCTAAAGTGTGACACGCCTTAAAAAAAATTGGGAGTTTGGAAATCAACGTCCCCATTCTTCTCCTTGGTCGACACCATGAGATCCCAGCTAGAATTATACAAAGCCTCTCCATATGGCAAACTACTTGTAACGAACGTATAAAAACAGCTGCGTGATCCTTACCCCTCCTGAATGGTAATCGGCCCTTTGAAAGAAGAATGAAAGGACCCGCGGAAATCGGAAACACAAGATGAAACAAACCATCACAGTTTCAGAAAAAGCAGCAGAGCTGGCAACAGCGACATACATATATTATGGCGTGTCTAGGTCTCTTGCCTACATATACATATAAAGATAAAGTTGATGGTCACAGTCAGGCGATTGAGAACATGTGATGTGCACTACCGCCTTGTGGACACATAAACAAACTACATTTAGCTGTCCCCACTTCCCAGCTTCAAAAACCGTGAATCTTGATCCGCTCCTTCTTCACGATCCCAGCCTGCTCATAAAGATGACAAAAAATTAACCGTGGTTCAGTTTGGTATCAAGCTAAGGTTTGATCAAAGTCATGTGACGAGGTATACTGACCTGCACGAGGAAGGTGGAAACATTTTTCCTCTGGTCACCTTGCAGTTGAATGACCTGCACCGACATACCGAAGAGTGTCAGCCAGAGAACATAGCAAAGAAAATTATAAAAACACACGAGAGCCAACAAGAGACAAATTTGATTCAAGTCAAAGATGGCCAAGAATTCATGTATCGTATTCACCTGGCCTAACTCGGGGTCCTGGACTACAGTTCCATTGCAGCAAAATTCTTTCTTCAGGTCCTTGAGTATCTTGTTATAGCTGAACTCCTTCTTCAGACCTTGCACAGTGGTCAAGCTTTTCCTACCATTGCGCTGCTGGACACGAATGTGGACGTACTCTTTTGACCCAGCACCTGAATCCTCAGCTTTCGCATCAGCAAAAGGATCTGTTGAACCACAATACACGGATTAAAAACCAACACAAGCGCTGTTAGCCAATGAAACCACTGATCTAAAGGGGGTTGAATAGAGCAAACGAAACATACCAAAAGTAGTTGGAACCTGGGCGTCGAGCTCAGACATGAAACTAGAGTAACCACAAAGGACTTTATTCTTCTTTTAGGCAACAATTTGAAGCTGAAAAAATTGAAGAAACAAATGATTAACTTGTCATCGACAACGAAATAGAACCAATAAGTTTCACTTTTCATGTTGGTCAAGTCTTTAGAATGAGGAATACAGTCTATTATCTTCTAGGTCTTGATGATTCTGAAATTGGGAAAAACTCATCTTCAGCATAATTATATTTGAATCTCGTTTATCCACCAAGAGGAGAAAAGGGCATCAGAAAACATTTCCTCATGAACCCAGCTCAGAAGACAGATTACATGAAGTATGAAAGATAACAGACTGAAATGGTTATGCTGTCATAACATCAAGGTTAAACATCAATGTATCAGAGTTCCTAATGTTAACAACACAGCAGTTTTAGGCCAACACATAGTACACTGTCCACGAGCATCAAGTTCAGATGAATCTTAGGACCATTCTATGAGAAACATAGATTTAAATAAATTCACAAAAGGAGATATCTCGATCCCAAAATTCACCGATAGTTGGCAGAACACTGTGCATATTCTTTACATTTCATGCCATGTCTTGACAGAAGCCAAGCATGACAATGTTGATCCTGCATAAAAACCACTTTAACCCAAAAAAGCACCAAACAAAATCCCCCTAATAAATTAAAATAACAGCCAGTACCAATATTCTTTGTTGTGTTTAACCAAACAAGTTGTACATACTACAAAACAAGAACCAATCTCAACCAAGGATGACAACTCACTTGAGAAGATCTATCCATTCTCATCTTGCCAAAATATGAAAAGAACAGTGAACTATCATAACTTTCAGATTTTCTAGAACATATGACATCACATCCATCTATAAACTTGAGCCAACACAACCACTTTTCATGTTGCTTTAATACTTCCCATGCAATTCAAGATCAAAGAATCGGTATCCTATCTTCTTGGCTCTTCAGAACTACTATCTTCTGAAAAGACCACCTATATAAATTCTGCACGCACTTTGATCTTATGCATTGCAACAATAAAGCAGAGGAGTGGTAGTTTCTCAAACCCATAAAAAAGCTTATCTCAGATATTAAACATGAGGGTTCCTAAATAAATAAGATACTATTTCACGCCTATCGCTCCTTCTGTGAGCAAAAGAGGCATAAATCACATCACACATCTATCCTTGACATGTTTGGTACATCTGAAAGGCATTATCTAGCGTCAACTTCAAAAAGCCTAGAAAATAATTGGTTCTATTGTCTCCTGACTTCACTGGGCTATCTGAACAAGAACGGTATTTATCTTCAATTCATTCTGCGCCTCTAAAAAGGCTTCCTTTGACAGGAATCTACAAAGGCTCTCCGAGAATTGGTTCCTTTTTTTCCTAACCTCGTTGCCTTGTCTTTCAGAACAAACGATTTCAGAACAAAAGTCTACACCATCCTGTTTGTTCCCAACGATATCACAGTAACAATAACAAGACAAATCAAATTTCACACAAACCCGGAATTCACCAACACAAACAACGAAAGCCAGACAGCATCGTGGAAAAGCAAACAAACAATTAATCGAGCACCCAGATCACCCGAAATCGAAACAAGAGCCCACAACCAAAAAAAGGCGCGGAATTTATAACATACCCAGAAAACCCAAATCAAGAACTCCCGCCGACGACCCAAAATACCCAAAAAGAAACGCAAAGAATTCGATGATCGGGATGATCCGACACACGGACGACGAGAAGGGATCGCAAAGAAAAACATCCAATGCAAACAGCAGATGAAAACCCAATTACCAAAGGAGAGAAAGACCAGCAATTCACCTGAAAGTGGGATATACCGCCGACAGAGAAGGAAACCCAGACAACGAGAGAGAGAGAGAGAGAGAATGAATGGCGAGACGAAAGCCTTGCAGGTCGCGGCTCGCGTCTTTATATATCCACAGAGAGAGAGAGAGAGAGAGAGAGAGGAGAGGCGACGAGACGCAGCTCTTTCCTTAGCCACACAAACGCGTTGCGGGAATTTTCCGGGTTCTCTCGTTTGCTTTTTCCCCCACCTTTATTTATCTAAGGATCGATGGCGTACGCCTTCCTTCTTTTAGAGTCGGTTTCGGGGTGGCCGAAAAAAAGCATGTGCGGTCGGGATCGCGGGAGGCGCTTCCGTCGGAGGGCCCGATTGGCGCCACGTGGGGGGGGGGGCGGCAGGTGACGATTCCAGAGACCAGATACTGCGCATGTTATGCCGGCCCGACAGCTCAGAGGATCGCGAGCGACCTCCGCCGATGTTTTTCCGTCCCTCTCCGTAATTGGACAGGCCTGCGTGCTTTCGACGCTGTCCGTCGATCTCTACAATATCCAATTCCATCTAATTATGCGAACCGCCGTATTCCTGAATTTGGTTGTTCCCTCGACGACCTCGAAAATATAGTTTACTAACTATCTACCATCCTTTTAATAGCGAAAGAGAATAAATACGTATTGATCTCGATTCGCCCGGTTTGGGCCTAGTGCTGTGGCATGCCGGGCCGGGCCGGCCCATTTTCAGAGCAAGCCGTGTTCGGTGGGTTTCGGTCCACACGCTAATGCCGGTGATGGTGGAAGTCGGTCAAGAATCACTTCGTAAGAAAATTTGAAAAGAGAGTTAGCATGATGAAAGGCCGTGGTTTGGCCCTCTAAGCTCTTGGAGATCCCTCAACGAATTGACCAACAAAACTTGGTAGAGCTTTTGCTCCATTAATGGCAAACGATAGATCAATGTGCTATTTCTGTCTCTTTTTTGTTGAAAAAAATTCTAAATTATATGAAGAAAATTAAGGAGAGACGATCCTATCAACTCGAACATGGAAAGGCGCTTGAGGAAAAATAGTGTGTGGACATTACAATGGTACGTATAATAATATGCCGAAGGGGGAGCTATTTCCATGATCCGTGATTGCTAGGGTCAGAACTCTTTACTTCGGAAGACAAATGCAACCTCCCTTGTGTTTATTTTCGAATTTAGGTCGAGTTTTCTATGATGCATTTTTGAACGACACGCTCATGAGTTGTTCCTTCTGAAGCATAATATGTTCTGCGAGAGAGCACCTTGTCTTCCGTGGAAACCGAGCAAGTGTTGAGTCAAACCTTTAAGCTTATTCAGAAACAGAAGTGCATCATTGGTCTCGATTATATCTTCAAGAAAGATCTGCAACAACGCAGGAAACTGTTGAAGACCCAGGAGCGGAGCTTCTTTGCTAGGAGGGAGATGAATCTTCGAAAAGGAAATGGTTTTAAATCAACTCGATGTCTTATCTACATAAAACTGGAAATTATGATTCAAACACAATCGAAGTTGGCAGCGAAGGCATTCGAACTGTGAAAGTGAAGAGAAGATCACTGTCTTGGACCTAGCAGCGACGAACGGGGTCAATGGAGAACCCACCCACACATAGTTGCGTTGGTTGAGGCTTGACCTCCTGACCACCAGGGGTTCGACTTCCAAAGTCCGCCACAGCTTCCAAAGCAGTTCCGTGACTTAAGCAAGGGGCCTTGACTGATGGGTTGCTAAGCTAGTCTCTCCTAAAGTATAGTCGGTGCTATGCTCCGGTAAGATGAGTTAGGCCGGATCCTCGGCATTAAAAAAAAAAGGCCAATGGAGACAGCAACTCTCGACGGAGGTGAAGAGGGTGATCGTTTGAATGTCCTGGGCATTTTGGTCAATTCGATTAATTAGAATTCAGCGCCCTGTGGCCAAGGCCCACGGCCATATTTCCCTAGAAAATCACGTTTAGCCTCTAAATCAAGCACTGCCGCTTGTCCATACGACCCTGATTGAATCGTTTTGGATCTGTTGTCTCTTCTTGAGCAACAGGTATCTTCATTTTCAGTTTATCCTCAGTCTTAATTGTTTCATACTATTGCAGTATGCATGCTCGACTTTAAAGTGGAAATGTGGACTTGAAAATGCTCCAGCCAATGCTTTTGAAGAGGATTGAGGGTAGGGCGAAGGATTATCCGGTCTCGGGTACGGTTCTCGTCGTGCAAGAAGCGTTGAAGGCCAGGACTTTGCTCATCCAGGGCGTGTCGACACTTCTCAGGTTCTTCCCACTCACGGCTTGCAAGAAAGTTTGGTGAACTGACCCTCATTTATCCTATAGAGATAACATTGCTAGAAGAAGGGAAAGTATCTAGCCATGATCCATGATTGTGCATTGGAACTGGCAATATTTTGTTGCATTGTAGGGGACCGCTTTTTGAAAGCCTGGTGAACGGTGAAATGGATTCAATTCAGATGCTATGGGTTGGTAAATCGTGATGATGATATCAGGTAATAGGACAAAGTGGTTAGGAACTTAAGAGTTTGGGATTTGACTAACAGACTGAGTACCAATGACCAAATTCATTTGATGGCAGATGTCATGAACTTAGAGTGGCTTCTGATGCTTTGTATTTGTACATGATGTCGCAGGTGAATCTTGAGATTGTCAGAAAGACTAGCTTTCTCCGGCATCGGCGGGTATGCAGAGATTGTTGTTAGAGATATGTGGTTTCGAAATGCTTTTGGTTTTGGCCTTATTAATAGGTGCCCGAAGGCATTTGTTAAACATAAAATTGATAGTTTAAATTTTCAAAATACAGATTGCACAATTCATAGAAAGTTAACGCGTTGAACATTGTAATACTTCTTTTATTATAGTTAATTAACAAGAGCCCGGGTCACTCGAACGAATTCCTTTCGTTTTAAGTTGCATTTGTTGGCCTGTGAAAGAATTTGCATGCATGAAGTTGTGAGGATATGGTAACTCTTGAAAGACTGGTTTGATAGCTTCTTCCTCTTTATCCCCATTTTCCCTTGTTTTACTATTACGATAAGTTTGCTTCTCTTCACAATAACAACTATAGGTTATAGTAAAAGAAACATTGGCCACAAGATACTTTCTATTCAGCTGGATCGCCACCACTTCATCCCGTGATATCAATATGTAGTTTGATTTTTGGGTCACAATAGGGGGCAAATTTTCTCTAGTCAGTTAAATGAGTTATAGGGCCAAGGTGAAATGAAACATTACCTAAAAAAAACAAATTTCTATTTTTATGTATTAATAATCTACTGGATTTCCCTCACCTCAAAATTGAAAAAAGAGAAGAAGAAGAAAACAATAGAACCTCATTAAGAAAAAATTTGGACAATCATGTCTCTAGAAAATCAAGTTCGCTGCTGCTTAATCTGATAGTAAATGAAATTAGAATGCTCTGTATCATCTTGTATTATCGACTGTCTTTTGCTGTGCTATCCTTCGTGTGCATCCTAATTAGTATGCTTTCTAGTTCTTGTTTACTATTGCTACTTTCACTCAAATTGTTCATAGGGAATGTTTGTTTGCTTATGTTATAAGATGGATTTTTAACATAAATAACCCACTTAGTTGCTCACCTAAATTGAGAGAAAGTCTAGAAAGAGAAGCTATGAGAGAGAAATATAGATGAAATATTTAGATGGATACAAATGTAGGATGGAGAGTTCCCCTATTTATATAAGAAGTCCCCCATTACTACAGTTGATTTGCATTTGATCTAGTGGATGAAATCACATTTCCCCATCTCCCAACTATTGGCATTTATGCCAAGAATGCTCTAGAATTTGAGATAACTACTGTATTGCCATTCCCTAAGAATGTTCTAGAAACCTTAGACGATTTTGGACAATCTTCTTGAATCAAACACAACCATTTCATCATAGGAAATCTCGAGACCATAACACTCACATCTTGCATTACATCAATAGATGCTCGAGGCAAGCACATTTTTTCTTATGCCCCTCGTCCCAATTGAAAATTTCCAATAGCATCGTCTAAAGTCATTCCAGTAGCATCGTCTAAAGTCATATCTTTACATGATTTCTCTTACTGATAACTAGTATTCCGACCACTTACATGAAAGACGATGTTGTCTGCAGGGAAAATTGTCCAAAAAATCCTAAATTTATTGCGCTTTTGTCAATTTAGTCATAAACCTTTCAATTTTGTTAATTGAGTAATAAGCATTTTCACTTCTTATCAATCTCTCTCTCTCTCTCTCTCTCTCTCTCTCTCTCTCTCTCTCTCTCTCTCTCTCTCTCTCTCTCTCTCTCTCTCTCTCTCGACTTGGCCAAGCGAGGAGAGGTTGGCCCTTGCCCAAGCCGAGGCGACCTTGTCGGGCATTAGCTAGGCCCAAGCAATGCCCAGCGAGGCCACTTTGGCTTGGGCGAGGGTCGGCCTCGCCATATCTAGCGAGGGAGTCCTCGCCAAGATTCGCTCACCTAGGTGAGGCCGGCCCTTGCCTACCATTGCCTTTGCTTGGCTAATGCTCAACGAGGTTGCCTTGGCCTGAGCGAGGGGCTGGCCTTGCCAATCTAGCTTGGGTGAGGCTAACCCTTGTTGGATCGGTCTCTCCTAGCCATGCCTTATCAATAGCAGGCGACACCAGTTGACCTAGCATGGCTGGTGGCTGGCCTTCAGTGGCCAATTAAAGGAAGAACAAGAAGCGAAGAAGAAGAAGAGAGAGAGAGAGAGAGAGAGAGAGAGAGTCATAATAAATAGTAATTTTTTTTAAAATATTAAAATATTATTAAAAATTATCAATATCAGCAACGATAGTTCTATGTGGCATCGTTGATGTTCACGTTAGTGATTTTAGGTCAAAATTAGCTAGATGGATTTAATTAGCAAGAAATGAAAATGTTTAAACTCAATTAACATTATTTGAAATGTTTATGACTAAATTAGCAAAAGTATGATAGGTTTAGGATTTTTTGGACTATTTTCTTGTTGTCTACCTTCGAGGTGAAACAGAGATTGGGCCGACAATGGGGTTGTATGTCCACCAATTGATTGAGAAATGAATAATAGCCATTTTATAAAGTAAAGTGAGAGTTATAATACAATCTTGGGCTGGTGGAATCCGATAATAAAGATTATGATATTAGTCGTCTACTTGGATTAATAAATCTAAGAGAAATTGCTAAATTCTCTATTCAACAGGGAGAAATAAATTTAATTCTGATGATTCAAAAGGGCGGTGGAATTCAATAATGAAGAATGTGATATTAAATGAATAGTAGCGAAAAAAAATAATACTTGGAAGGAGTAAATGATGGCTGGACTCACCCTCGCGTTGAATGGCGGGGGCGTTTCCATCCGTTTGACTTAGAAACCGATATTTGTGAGTTTGATTTTGCCCTGGGGAACTCCAATTGAAGTGTGAGCCGAGTTGCTGTGCCAGCCGCGCTCGTACCTGCGTCCCATGAAAAAATAAATAAAAAATGCTTGGCCCACGAAGAAACTATTTGTGTCAAAAGTTTGAGTCTATGGGAAAGCGCCATCTGCGTCACCTATCAAATATTTGTTTGAACATTTTCTTATGTATGCAATGTACAGTCAAACGCACAAAATAAGACTACACAAATTATAAATGGGAATTTCGATTATCAAGAGGCAGTTCTCTGTCGAACCTACGATATGTAGCTCGGACACAATACTGGATAGTTTTCCATCTAGTGCCTTACTAGCATATGAGCATCTGATCTGTGAAGAAAATAATGAAAAAGAAATTTAAATACTCGATAATAACTGACACATTAATGAGTCCGAAACACACCACCCATACCAAGTATACGTTATGTAGTAATTGGAACTCTGGTTAAAACATCAATCAGTCAATGCAAGTTTTCTGGCTGGCGAAACTTAGAAGTGCATATTACTTCGATGGAATATAATGAGCTGGCTGTTATAACGCTGCCATCGTCAAAGACGATAGCGCCATCGTTCGTGGTCAAACTAGTTTGGAAAAGCTTTATAATGACGGAAGACCCACATTCGATTTGGATGGACCTGCCTAACTAGGTAATTATTATAGACTTCATCTGTGGATTTATGTTAATTAATATAACCTTCTCCGATCACATGTGCATTGATCAAACCCATCTACCAAACGTCCTCTCGTGCACGATTCTTCCGCCTTACCATATTCGGGAATTGTTAAAGCCAGTCGGACTTTGACGTTTCTGAAGCTGTCGAGTTGGAATCGTAATAAAAAAAAGAAACACGTTCTGATCTCTTCAATAATTCCACCTTTGGATGCCGCATGTAAGATATGACCTATAGCCGCCGTCGTGACCTACTTCTCGACATAATTAGACAGAGAGAGAGATTCCTTGGAGCTAACACATGCATGCAAAAGCTCGTCGAGGGCATCTCAATTCCATGATTAGATCTCTTGACATTCTCGAAATCTTTATAGTTTTTTTTATAAGGATGCTCTGGTGTTATGGTTGCTTCGTGAGGTTTTATGGAAAAGAAGTGGATGGTTTGTTTTGCCATTCCTTTAATTTATTCCATATTGTTTTCTTCTATTTTGAATGTTGAATTACAACTAAGCTTTATAGCCTTCTAAATAACATATTACATGTTTTAAATCTCGTGCACCCCATCTAAGGAAGGTCGACCTTAAAGTTACTTTGGTTCCAGTTATAAATTATGTAAATATTATGCTGTTCTTGCTTTGCTTCTAATGATATAGAATTTAGTCCTTTTAGTATTATATATGTTTGATGTGAAAAAATTATATTATGCCATGCATACGACTAGTGGTGCCATAATATATGTTGAAAGTGTCCCTTGAGCACGAAATTTTAATATGGACCTTTGGTTGTAGTTATTCTCTGCCTAATAACTTAAATTTTTTTTCCCACCTTCTGTTCTTAGACATTATATGCATAGTCTAGGCAGAGTTAAAGGAATCAAATTTGGGTTGAAATTTTTAACAATATCCAAATCAGATTCAGTTTCTTTTGTTTGTGAGCCATCCATGTTTTGAAGTGAGTGATGATTGGGTAATTTAGATCTTGACACTGCGTTTGCAAGAGTGTGTGATCTCATATCATTTTTATCAACCGCTGCTTGAGTGAGTAAAGCTATTTGAAATCTTTCTTCAAACTTAGTCATATTAAGTAATTTGACAAGATTATACTGGATGATAGGCAAGTGATCATTAGCTTTCAAAGAAATATAGTCTTATCCAATCGCTCGATAAATATGTTTTAATAAGGCTAAGAATCCTCAATAGGACCATATTGACTGCCTAGGATAAATTAATGACTTTCTTTTTGGTAATTTTCCCCTACTTTCTTATAGGAATTGGTTTTGAACTTAATCGTGAAATGGAATAAAATTCAATAAACTCAAGAACAATACAAGAACGATTCCCCAGAAGGTCAACTCTCGTAATTCACGCCGCCTATTATAGAACACCAACTCATCCACAGTTTGGGCCCCATGACAGTTCGTCTCCTCTATATTATTATTTTTTTCTCTTCCCTTATCTTGTTTAGCAATTTCATAGACTCGTGCTGATCTATAAAAGGCTCGTGTCATCCTCAACACCTTCATTGCCATTCACCAGCTGATTAGCGATACTGTAAAGCAATCCCAATGGCTGCTCAGAAGCTTCTCTCTCTCCTGGTTTTCCAGCTCGCGCTCGTCGCTTTTATTCTCGACGTCGCCAATGCTCAAGGCCTCAAAATAGGGTTCTACAAGAATACGTGCCCTCAGGCTGAGGAGATAGTTAAGAAAGCGGCGGCGAGCTTCATTTCTCGAGCCCCCTCTCTTGCCGCTCCTCTCTTGAGGATGCATTTCCATGACTGCTTCGTCAGGGTACTTCTATTTTAGCGGTTAAATCCACTCGAGTGACCCCGTTGCCATCAATTTCTCAATTACTGCATGTAGTTTCTTTGAATCAAACATATGCACATCACTCCCCACATCATTAATTTGTTGCAAAATAAGTTGTAGCTATAATTAGTTGATGTGTAGAGATCTATCTTAATTAGATAACCTGTTTTATGTTAGTAGACACATTTGCGTTCCTTAAAACAATTCGTCTCTGGATAATCAAACTTGATTTTGGAGGACACCTATGTTGTGCACAGTCAAATGTCTCGTTTTCCTGATTCGAAACTTCATGTCATGAAATGAGACATTTACCATATTACAAATTCATGCAGAGGCAAGCACCTTCACTAAGTTCTAAAGTTCCTTTTTTATTTTTTTTTTTCTTTTGCCTTTGTTTCCCTCTCTTTTTTGGGTTTATTTGCAGGGATGTGATGGCTCTGTGCTACTGAATTCAACATCTTCTAACCAAGCAGAGAAAGATGCGTTTCCAAACCTGTCACTGAGAGGATTCCAAGTCATCGACGCAGCCAAAGATGCCCTAGAAAAAAAATGTCCTGGTGTTGTCTCTTGTGCTGACATTCTTGCTCTAGTTGCTCGTGATGCAGTTTCCATGGTAATTGATTAATTAAAGATTCGATTCCTGTCGTATTCTAGCTAGGGATTTCTATAATGCTGGTCATCAACGAAAATTGTTTCATAAATTCTATTTTTTTTTTGTGATAAATCAACAATTTATCAATGATTTCGAATGTAATTGATTATTGAAATTTTTTTCTTGATGAGCGTGTCGACAACGTAAACTGATCAGATTGCAAGTCATCTGCACAGGTCAAAAACTTGGACTCAACTAGTTCATGTGGTTTGTAGAGTGCTACTCGGGTCTTTGTGTCCACGCCCCTAAATAACAAGTGATGTCAATTTATGAAATGTGATATGATTTTTCTAAATTGTTGGTTGGATAACATAGCTAATGGATATGGAATTTTCCAGTTTTTACCATGAAGGTATAGAGTAGGAATGTCAAATATCTTTAACTTGTAATTGGATTTTGGTTTCAGATGAACGGTCCATTTTGGCAAGTCCCCACAGGAAGGAGGGATGGCAGAGTGTCTCAGCTCCAAGATGCCTTAAACAACTTGCCCGGTCCTGCTTTCGGCATTTCTGCGCTTAAATCGTCCTTTGCCGGGAAGGGTCTCAGCGTCAAAGACCTTGCCGTTCTTTCAGGTACGAGACCAATCATAATACATATACCTAACATTATTGAAAGTCCTAATCATTAGTTTATAATTCAAGTACAGTGAAATTAATGGTGTGGTTGCATCGATGATTATTCAGGAGGACACACCCTCGGAATGTCTCATTGTTCCTCCTTCACGAATCGTCTGTACAACTTCACCGGCAAGAACGATGCCGACCCATCCATGGACCCCAACTATGTCGCTCAGCTCAAGACCAAGTGCAAGCCGAACGACGCCACCACCATCGTCGAGATGGACCCGGGGAGCGCCAAGAAGTTTGACGTGGACTACTACACCCTCGTCTCCAAGAGGAGAGGCCTCTTCCAGTCCGATGCCGCGCTGCTCACCGACAGCACCACCAACGCCTACGTGCAGCTCCAGCTGACGAGCAAATCGACATTTGCCAAAGACTTTGGCGTGTCCATGGTGAACATGGGCAACATCGGCGTTCTCACCGGCAATTCGGGCGAGATTAGGAAGAAATGCTATTTGGTTAACTAACCAATCGATTCGTTTGTCTCTCACCTTGAATTTACAAAGGTTTTGCATGTTGTATGGTATTCTTTAGTTTTTCCTGTTCTGATTGATGCGGAGGGTGGAATGTCCGTCGAGGAAAGGTAGTGGTCAAGATGCTGTTGCTTTACTCTTCGTCGGGATGAATAAAACGACAATAATTGGCGTCAGGACAAAGCATGTGACTATTGACATATTATAAGCACATGTTCATTGCATATTCCTTACATTATTAAATTAGCCTCCCCAGCGCATCAATAATAGGGACCACAAATCATTTCACCCACTCAACGCAAATCAAAAGTCGAATAATACATATAAATACTAAAACCAGTCTACTAAATTGGTATACCGAGGCGGCGGAATCCATGAACAAAAGCTAATGGTGTCGGCACGACGATGTTCATCCATCAGTAAGCAAAAAGCTGAGGAAAAGGAGGAGAACCTAAAGAAAACTCTCAGCCAGAGAGAATCTCTCATGATGATAAAGAACGAAAGTACAGGCAAAGTGGTTACTTTCTGGGCAAGTTGGGAATGATTAATTAGAAACGTGTTCCGACTAACATCCCTTAATCTGCCGATTATACAACACGAAATTGCCTTTGACTGGTTTTACTCTCTTCTTGACGATCTATTTCAAGGCCACTTAAGCATATAAAAATATTGAACTACAATAACAGAAATCTGTCATTCTTTCAAAATTTAAGCTTTCAAGACACGGGATTACGAAGTCAGTATTTTAATATTCACTGACTGAACATCCACTCAACTCCAGAATCAGATCCACCTACTGAAGAAGACCGGACCAACGCAAATTGGGTATACATATGAATTTGCAATTGAGAACGCAGGATCAATAAAATTTATAAGTGCTAGTTGTGTGTCCAACACGCAAATTATCAAAGGATGGTTTATATAATGACGACGCGATATTAACCCTCCTTAAATTTTGCATAGGTTATTATGTTATTTCCCCTTTCTAGCTTATTTGTTATACTTGGTCCTTTGGGTGTTGATTTGGAGAAGGAAATCATGAAATGGGTTGTGATGAAAGCATGGAGATGGCGTATATGAAACGTTTATCCTTTGTTGTATGATCCAATTTACTTCGTTTGAAGGAAATACGAATGAATTTGGTCGAGCATGCATGGCTCCAACTTCAAAGAGGCATGGCAAAACCATTCTAATATTCTCATTGTATATAATATTTTTCTTTCTTCCATCGTTATGGATTACTTTTCTAAGAAAAAATAATCTCAACGAAATACACTTACTTTCTCTGCTG
The DNA here is from genome assembly GCA_019915185.1 of Eucalyptus camaldulensis. NCBI lineage: Eukaryota > Viridiplantae > Streptophyta > Magnoliopsida > Myrtales > Myrtaceae > Eucalyptus > Eucalyptus camaldulensis. The sequence goes on from JAHSVA010000005.1 coordinate 7,254,858, forward strand.
TTGATTCAGCCCCAACCACTCTGGATGGCCAAGTAGTCAATTCTTTTAATTGCTTGAAATTTACTGAAAGACTGAAAGTATCATAAAGCAGTGTACAACTCATCGCACGTATTGGTTGATCATGAAACCGTCTGCGTCATTGAGGTTCCTAATGGCATATCCAACACTATAATATATACGACCTTGCACGGCTTCTTCTTCACTTTGTCAACTAGATCCCAAACCAAAGCACTTTTGAGTTAAATCCAAATAAAACACGTTTAATCTAGTAAGTTTTGCTTAAGGAGAAGGATTTGTGTTGAAGCAAAATGGGAAGACTTTGGTTTGGGAATGGGCATTGTTTTGGGTTTTCTAGGGAATGCTGCTGTCTCAACTCAAGCTCAACTTGAGATGGGTTATTATTCTAAGAGCTGCCAGAAGCTGAAAAAATTGTGAGAGAGTTGTCGAAGATCACATCCGCAATGCTCATTCTTTAGCAGCCGCTCTGCCGAGGATGCACTTTCATGATTGCATCGTCGGGGTTTTTACTTTCTCTCCCATGTAGCTTGCATCAGTGCACGTTAATATCTTACAGTAAACTTGAGAAATTTGGAGGAATCATTACTGCATATCTCCATTTCAAGAGTACTAGTATTTTCTTAATCTCATGCTAGCTTTGAGAAATTTGAGCTCGTTGTTTGTTGATCACCGTCAGGGTTGTGATGCTTCTGTGCTCTTGAACTCTAGTTGAAGCAACCCAGCAGAGAGAGAGAGATTCTCCTCCAAACTTCACTATGAGAGGCTTTGACTTCATCGATCGAGTGAAGAGCCTTGTCGAAGCTGAATTCCCCGGGATTGTTTCTTGCGCAGACATCATAGCTTTGGCCGCAAGAGATGCAATAGTGGCCACTATAAGGACAACAGCACAAAGATTATTTCCACGAAAGCAGATATCCATTGTTTTTTTTTTTTTTTTTGGTCGAAAGTAGAATATGCATTCGATTAAGGAGTCTTAAAAGACAACGATGGATTACAGTCGAAACATAAAATTTCTCATAGAAGTAGAGGGGGGTTTTTCAGCCAATTTAGAGGAAGCTTCTTTGCTTGATGGGTGCGTGCCAGCCAATCTACTGCTCGATTTGCGTCACGAGGGCAATATACTACTGATGTGTTGTTGCACTGGGATAACTCCTCTCGGCATCGTTGAACAATTTCTTGTAAATTCCAAGGTGGCTCGGCCCGACCCATCATGAATTCCACAACCGCGTAGCTGTCACTTTCACATATCCAGAGAACTGCTTGACTTTTGGCTTCCTGCATGTGTCTCGACTGCATCTCTTTTAGATAGTAAATCTCGTGCAAAATTGCTTTAGCTTCCGCATGTGGTGCCGAAGAAACCCTAGATTCAGCGGCGAAGCCATCGACGGCACACCTAGCTCCATCCCGTGCGATTCCGGCGACCGAGCAGATGAACTCACCTGGAACCCATGATGCGTCAACATTCATCTTCATCTCCCGCCTGTTCGGTGGCTTCCAGTGCTCCGGTAGGTATCAATTTGGGTTTTCTACTTTCTGATTCTTCTTCCCTCGGCTGAAAGTAATGGTTTGGGTTTGTGCGAGATCGAGGATATCCGCGGGCTGTGGGTGCTTTGCTCTGAAGATCCAAGTGTTCCGAGCCTTCCAGATTTGTCAAAGAATCGCTCCGATGAACTCCTGTGCAGGTAAATCCCCTCTAGAGTCGAAAGTCTCGAGTAACCATTGATCAAATCTCTTTATATGTTTCGTGATGTTCATGCCCTAAGCAAATATCCATTGTTCAAGTGCGTCTAGATCTTAACACTACGTGAAAACTATTTTCTCCACTGATGATGGAATGAGAATAGATTTGCAAGCGAAAAAAGCATTGAGATTGAGTAGTTAATTAAAACTGTATCTAATGTGCATGAAACTATTGGGAGGTCCATTTTGGAGAGTTCCTACAGTAAGAAGAGATTGAGTGATTTCATGGGCATCGGAAGCATTGAGCGACATCCCTCCTCCAACCAGCAAACTCAACTCTCCCCAAACATTTTCCAATAAAGGACTCGATCTTAAAGACTTAGTTTTATCGTCCGGTGAGGCCATACGTCACCCACCTATAAAAATGAGAGAATATCAGTTGATGAGTTAAACCATTAGTATCGAGAGAGATCGAACTGTATATTCAGTACGTGACTAAGCTGGTCATGTGCCAAATTAGTAGTGGCTGATGTGACTTGTCCTGATATAGGAGCTCACACGATTGGTGCATCTCACTGCTCGTCTTTACGGAACCACCTATACAACTTACTGGCGGTGAGGATCAAGACCCGTCCTTGGAAAGCGGGTACGCAGCGAATCTCAAGGCCAAGAAGTGCAGGAGCCTGAGTAACGATACCATCTTTCGATCGGATTCTGCTCACTACCAGTCCTGCTGCCAAGCTCTTCATCACACAAGTCCTTCAAGGGTCACTTGACAACTTGTACGCTCAATTTGCCTTGGCAATGGAGAAGATGGGCCGGATCGACGTGAAGACTGGGCTGGCGGGCGAGATAAGGAAGCGTTGTGCGCTGGTGAATAGCCCAAACCAAAGGGAATAAGCAGTGTTTTCGCTTTTCTTCTATATATCGCATGTTTCTAGCGGAATGTTATCAATTTTTTTGGCGATGAACCGACAGTGGTTGGTTAAGAAAAACAAACAGAAAAGGAAGCATGCCTCGGTGCAATGTGATTATGAATAGGAGATATTCAACTAACATACTTCACATTTTATTGAATGGCAACTTACGTATCTCTATTTTACCTTTGGAGACTAATTTGCACCTTCACGTCTATTATCCTTGCATTACATTTATGGCAATTTCTTTGGAAAAAATGTCCATCCCTGAATTCTAAATTCTCGCATTCATCCAAACACTTAAACCAACATTGATCATCACTTGAACTCCAATCAAAATCGTAGAAGGAGTTTACATGTTTCGTTTAGAGATATGTAAATAGTATTGGCAAAATTAGGTACATTTAAAAGGTCACTCATGTAATTAAATCTCTCAATAAGCGGCTTTAATCTTCGTCCACCTGTATATCCTATCTTTAGAGTACAAGGGGACGGGGAAAAGAGGAATTGTAATTGGGCTTCAATGCTCAAGTTTGAAGATTTTTAAGGTTCTTGCTTTCAGTGCCATTTGACCCCGGAAATGACTCGTACATTCAATTACCATATTACCCAGAAACATAAAAGAGGAAAAAAAACTAGGAAAAAAAAACGAAAAATTGAATTCTCACCTTGAGAGGAATAGATGGCACCATCAAAGTCATAAGTTTCAAAAAGGGAAAAAGAATTGCCGGTCTAGTGAAGAACGACCATGAGGAGATTTCATGTGCAGTTGGGTCTAGAGGACTAGGAAGGTGTGATCCTCAGACATATTAGCCGCATTTTAGAGAGAACTTTAGGTGCAACGGTAGCATTTCTTTGGCATATCGAGTAGTTTTGGTATGACGAATATAGAGCATGGACAATCTTAAATAAGAAACTCAAATGATTACAACTTCTGTTATATTTCTTTTGTATATGGTGAAATTTTGCATTGCTTCCTCCGTAAATGTTGACATGGACATGCAGACCGACTCACCTAGCCGATTTATTTCCTTCCTTCGGTCTACCATCCGATGCGATTGTCCCGCGACAGGACCGTGACCCACTAATTAATTGTTGGCTGGTTCAAGATTTAAATGCACGTACTTCTTGCCTTTCTTCACTTCGGGGAAATCTTCAGTAACGTGGCAGTTTCGAGTCGAGAGGGGGTTTTGCTTTGGCTTCCTCAGCACGCCACTTCTCTGAATTTTCTTCTTTTCTGCATCAGTCTCGTCTCGTCTCGCCTCGTCCGATGTGCGATAGGCTGTGGGGATGACCGGGGAGACGTGAAGAATCTTGCCTAACCATTTCGCCCCCCCGCAGATTACCGCAGCTTTGATCTTCCGCCGACCGATAGCTATGTGGCAATTAGAGGTGGCCCGAGACGGTCACTTTACGACACGTCCCCGTCTTAAAAGCGACCTGGGACAGATGTGGGCCAGTGGAGGCGCGCCACGTGGACAGCTACAAGCTGGTGGGTCGGAGTGGTTGTGTCCGCTGTCCAGTTGTCCTGAAGTTTTAGAAAAGAGCCACCAAAAAATCACAAACTTCAATAATTGTAATATGAAAAATTCTAAATTTATGCCATTACGATATATTTATTTTAAATTCTTTTTAACACCAAAATTTTTAAATTTATCTCAAAATTTTAGTTTTAAGTAAATGTATAATAAGTATAAATTTAGAGTAGATTTTTGAGTAACTTTTCACTCTTTTTATATTCCTTTTTACTTTGTCAATAGTAGCATCGATTGGACACTGAGGCTTGCATGTTTGTGTTTTTTTTTTAATCTGTTCATGAATAGATTTTCTATTTTTTTTCTCGAAATAAAAAAAGAACAGAAACACGTTTATTTGCGTTTTTGTTCAAAATTTGTTTTTTTTGTTCCCGTAACAAAATTGGAACAGAAATGAGAAACAAAAAAAAGTTATTTTTTTGTTTTGGAAACATTTTTGAAGAATAATTTTCTCTCTCCTCTCTTTACTTCTCTTTTCTTTTTTCTTTTTTTTTTTCTTTGGCCGGTCATTAGAACAAGTTTACCAAACGTGTTTCTATTCATTTTTTATTCTCGGAACAAGTTTACCAAACACGTCTTTCTGGTCAAAAATTGTTCTCTGGAATAGAAATAGTTTTTTCTATTTCTGTTCCCTAGAACAATTTTTGAACAAAAACGTTACCAAATGTGCCCTGAGCAAAAGTGAATTCATGCACTGTTGGGTACATTGCAATTATTTTTTCTTTTCGAGCCTTGAGGTGTGGTGAACCACACCAAATCAAATGTGATAAATGTAATCTTATTATTTGTCAAGTCCGATCTATCATAGAGAAAGGTAGTTGGGTTATATATATATAGCAGGGTTCAAAGGGGTCTTGAGCAATTTGTACACGGACAGGTTCACATGACGGGGATTCTAGGGAATAGAACGGGAAAAACACGCGACTTTGCCCTTTCTTGTTGATGGAATTATGGGAAAAGGGGGATGGGCAAGCCGAGGGTCCAGTTTGTATAGTACTCAATGAACGCAACACTGTTGGTGATGCTCTGCTTTATATTCATTATAGTGTAATTAGCGATCGAGTGAGCAGTCAAAAGCTCTCAAATTAACGGTGGATATAGGGCTGCCGGAAATAAATATTATTTACCCCGGCGACGTGCACTCTGATTATTCGTAAAAAGGGTAAAAGGTCCTGCTTATTTGCGAGTCCTCCGAGAAATGGTGAACAAGGGGGAAGAACTGAGGCTAATGGTATATGGCCAAGAAAGGAGAATTTAAAGGCATTTATTTCTGAGCAACACGAATAAATGGGACTAAATCTGTCGAAATTGATCATAGATGCATTTCCTAACTTATATTTCATGTCAGATTTGTTATATGGATGAATCATATTTGGTAAATGGTCATGAATGAATTGAAAATGTTAAAATATAAAATAATATGAGTGTTAAATAGGTCTATAAGTTACTTTAAACTCAACTCACCTCTCTCTCTTTCTCTCATCTTCACTTGATCTTGCCTATGAGTTTTCCTAAATTTTGTAATTTAGCAATATAGATTGGATTGAGTAACAGTCGCTTACAATCATATCACATGGAAATATGTCAAAATGAGTTAAATAAGTCAATTAAAATTGGGCCATTTTCGACCAAACTCGCCTATTTCACAAGTTTATGTGAGATGGAATGGGGAATGGGGAATGGGACTAGGCAGCAACTGCGTACATGCTAACTAAAGTTTCAATCTTTTGGCATTGTTATGGGCTCTACACCGCAACGATACTGAGGAGGCCGAACCTAAGTGCTTTCCCATGCCCAAAAGTCATGTAATTGTATGACACGCGCTCATAAATATAAATACAAATATATATATATATATATATATATATATAATATCACTGTCAAGAGTAAATTTCTTATTATTTCAATATGCCATTTTATGCTATTTTGATTAAAAAAAAGTCTTGTTTTCCCACGTGGCTGGAGATATTTTGTGCTTTTTTGGCGCTTTATCCTAACTCCCATATTATCAATTTTTAAAAAAAAAAATTTGCTCGATGCAGATGGACAATAATGATATTTCTCCTAACAATGCTGTTGCCGACGCATTTTCTATTAGTAAATAATATCGTATAAGCCCTCGGGCACAGGTAACAAATCATGAAACAAAATGCTTTTATGTTGACTTTTAAAATTATATCAAGAAATATTTCTAGCAAAGTGACTCCGTAAAGGCTGCATTTTTTTTTTCTTTTAATAATCCTAAGGCCTGATCGTAATTAGCCAACAAGCGGAGAAGTATTAGCACAACCACTAAACACCGTAATCCAATCGAAATTTGAGTTGCCTAGGGCAGATTTCGACCCACAAAACTTTGATTTCTAAATTGAGAATATAAGAACACATTCTTATCATTGAGTTCGGACCTATGCATATCCTTAAAAAGTTTCATCTTAGTTCCAACATGATAAGTACGATTCAATTTTGAAGCTGCATAAGTACTGATTTTTATTAGCCGTGCTCGGCCTTAAATAGAAGTTCAATTCCATAATTCAAGGACTTTGAAGAGAAAATCCCGCCACATGACCCGAGTGCAGAGGCATTGGTGGCGGTGCGTACGCTTCGTTACACCGTATCCCCCCATTCACGGATGAATTTCCCCTTTCTTCATGTGGAACATCTTCATTTTTTCCTAACTTTACTTATAGCCGGTATAATCAACTACAATAAAGACCTAAAGGGATTAGTTGATGTATATCGTAAGCGGAAGTAGAGGTCAATTATACAGGGGCGTTTCACTTGGCCCGAAGGTCAATGGGCAGACTCGGCCCGAGCATTTTGTGTGAAAAAACGCTTTCAAATCATCGCAGCGTCCGAATAAATTTTTAAAGATTTAATACTAGGGGTGGCCATCTAGACTTGCCCATTTGAATAGTTCTAATTTTAGCATTGACGCGATCTCAAGCACCAGCTTGGCTTAGTCGTTTAGCAATATATATAGAGACACAACCACATACACACACACACCGCATTAAAGCATCTAAGATGGTTTTGTGTTACTGAGCGAGCATCATCCATTTTTCCAAGGACAGTACTACATGACAAAAAGGTTGGGGCCAATTGCCCCCACTCTCTTCTTAAAATATGTATCATGTCATGTTTTCAAACAAAATAATATGCAATAATGCCTCCCACAATTTTTTATTTATTTATGAAAAATCACTTTATCTAGTTATTTTCTTATTGTCGATACATAAATTTTCACCTAAAGACTTCTCATAAATTTCCTAAGAAAATGACAATTTCGTAAGAAAATGACAATTCGAATTCATCAATGACAATGGGGTTTGACCTCTAAACAAAAATGATGATTCTACATAGTCTTGCATTCGCATTCTTTATTGCGTTTCTTTGCATTTATATATTAGATACCATTTATGTTTAGGAGTAGCATGTTCGCATTGAATTCGGGTTATGAAAATTCGTTCAAACTAGCCCAACATGCGACCCCATTCGTTGTGCAGAATTGGATGAACTTCTAAGCCCGATCCAAGCTTCGCACTGGACCCAAGAGTTCAAGCCCAATACACAGCTTAAACCAAGTACAGCCCTTGTCCCTCTCTCCCTTTTGATTCGGAGTCATTGGTGTTCTCTTTTTGCTAAATCATCACTCTATCGTTAACGTAAGCAACGAAGCAGAATCTTCCAGGTAGAAATCTAGATCACTGAGATTACTCTAATAGCCACCCTTCTCACTTGAAAAGAGAGAGGTGGGGATTCCCCACCTTCTTCGGAGACATGTGAATGAAGAAACATGATTTCGCAACCTGCGTATAGCACATAATGCACATGGTTCATAAAATAGATATAACACACAGATCATGAATTGCACGACTTGCCCATCTTGCCCACTTGCCCACTCGCCTCCACTATACTCAGCTCGCTTTGTCATCTCCTCCCTCTCTCTTGTTCTACTGCCAGAATCTCTTACTGATGTCTCACGTTCGTTTTACCCTCCAAAAGTCTTTGCGTCTCTTGTTGCTGGACATGAAGAAGAGGGCTGCCAACTATTCTTAAAGTCCTTTTCTACTTTAATATTTCAAGGGTTGCCTTGATGGTTTACTCCCTACATGGGTCTATAGCTGTATGTTCTATGAGATCGCTTGTTGATCTGGTCCCTCAGCATGTCATGGAGGCACTTTTTCTATCCGTTATTATGGTATTCATATTGCTCACTATGATGCTAAGCTTTGCTTCACTATGACCTGTAGGTCATCTAAGCTAGATTTGACAATAGTGTATACCATACTTGAAGTCATTATCTTCTTACCATCGGTAGGAGCTGTGAGATTTAGTGGGACTACCACCAATTGTTTTAAAGGTTTAAAGGTTTAAGCTGTTAAACCAATGCATTATTTAAAATTTAATTATTTCACAGGTGGGAGGCGTGATATTTTGTAGGATCGCCACCAACTATTTTAAAGGCTTAAGTTGTCAGACAATGGTATGATTTAATATTTGATTATTCCAACACTTTCTCTTACACTTAGTCTGGTCTTTTTACCTTGTGTTAAGCTTGGACATATTTAATTGGGAATGCAAATGGGACCTAAAAAGATTTATTCTTAAGACCTTAAGCTCTTGGTTTTGGCCTTATCAATAGGTGCCCGAAGGCATTTGTTAAACATAAAATTGATAGTTTAAATTTTCAAAACACAGATTGCACAATTCATAGAAAGTTAACGCATTGAACATTGTAATACTTCTTTTATTATAGTTAATTAACAAGAGCCCGGGTCACTCGAACAAATTCCTTTCGTTTTAAATTGCATTTGTTGGCCTTTGAAAGAATTTACATGCATGAAGTTGTGAGAATTTAGTAACTCTTGAAAGACTGGTTTGATAGCTTCTTCATCTTTATCCCCATTTTCCCTTGTTTTACTATTACGATAAGCATGATTCTCTTCGCAATAACAAATACAGGTTATAGTAAAAGAAACAATGGCCATAAGATACTTTCTATTCAGCCGAATCGCCACCAATTCATCCCGTGATATGATTTTTGGGTCACAAGAGGGGGAAATTTTCTCTAGTTAGTTAAATGAATTATACGGCCAAGATGAAATGAAATATTATCATGGGCGACAATGGTACCGAACACCGCAAACCCAAAAAAAAAAAAAAAATTATGTATCAATAATCTCTTGGATTTCCCTCACCCCAAAATCAAAAGAAGAAGAAGAAGAACACAATAGAATGTCATTAAGGAAAAATTTGGACAATCATGTCTCTTGAAAATCAGGTTGGCTGTTGCTTAATCTGATAGTAAATGAAATTAGGATGCTCTGTATCATCTTGTATTATTGACTGTCTTTGCTATGCTATCCTTCTCGTGCATCCTAATTAGTATGTTTTCTAGTTCTTGTTTACTGTTGCTACTTTCGCTCAAATTGTTCACAGGGGACGCTTGTTTGCTTATGTTATACGATGGAGTTTTAACATAAATAACCCGCTTACTTGCCCACCCAAATTGAGAGAAAGTCTAGAAATAGAAGCTGTGGGAGAGAAATATAGCTAAAATATTTAGATAGATATAAATGAAGGATAGAAAGTTCCCCTATTTATATAAGAAGTCCCCCATTACTACGGTTGATTGACATTTGATCTAGTGGATGAAACCACATTTCCCCATCTCCCAACTACTGGCATTTATGCCAAGAATGCTCTAAAATTCGAGATAATTACTGTAATGCCATTCCCTAAGAATGTTCCAAAAACCCTAGATGATTTTGGACAATCTTCTTGAATCAAACACGACCATTTCGTCATAGAAAATCTTGAGACCATAACACTTGCATCTTGCATAGCTCTTACATCAGTAGATGCTTGAGGTAAGCACACTTTTTCTTATGCCCCTCGTCCCAATTGAAAATTTCAGTAGCATTGTCTAAAGTCATATCTCTACATGATTTCTCTTACTAGTAACTAGTCTTCTGGCCACTTACATGAAGGACGATGTTGTTTGTAGGGAAAATTGTCCAAAAAACCCTAAACCTATTACGCTTTTATCAATTCAGTCGTAAATCTTTCACTTTTGTTAATTGATAAGAAGTGAGTAATAAGCATTTTCACTTCTTATCAATTGAATCTATCTAACCAATTCTAGTAAGAAAGCATTGATTTATAAAACTGTTAGCACTGAATAGACAAATTTTAATAATATTTTAAATTTTTTATTATTTTATTTTTTGTTCTCTTTTTCTCTCTCTTTTTTCTTCCTTTCTTTCTTTCCTTTTTTTTTTTTGCTTCTTCTTCCTCCTTTTGCTAGGCCGACTCCCTCGCTAGCCACAAGCGAGGTGTGGTTGGGCAAGCCTTGACAAGGGTTGGCCTCACCCAAGGTGGGTGAGGTAGACCTCACCTAGGCCAGGAGAGGCCGGCCTTCGCCCAAGCTAGGGCGGCCTTATCAAGTGTTAGCCGAGCCTAAGCAATGCCCGATGAGGCCATCTTAGCTTGGGTGAGAGTCGGCCTCGCCAGGACTTGCCACCTAGGTGAGGCCAGCTATCACCTGGCATTGCCTTTGCTTGGCTAATGCTTAGTGAGGCCGCTTTAGCCTGGGTGAGGGCCAGTCTCGCTAATCTAGCTTGGGTGAGGCTAACCCATGTTGGATCGACCTCTCCCAGCCGTGCCTTGTCAGTAGTAGGCCAAGCCAGTTGACCTAGCATGGCTGGTGGCTAGCCTTCGATGGCCAATTACTAGCAAAAGAAAGAAGAAGAAGCAAAGAAGAAAAGAAAGAACAAAGAGAGAGAGAGAGAGAGAAAAAAAAATTAGAATAAATAATAAAATTTTTAAAGATAATAAAATAATTTTAAAAATTATCAATATCAACACCGATAGTTCTATGTGGCATCGTGGATGTTCATATTAGTAATTTTAGGCCAAAATTAGCTAGATTGATTTGATTATCAATAAATAAAATGGTTTAAGATTCAATTAATAAAATTGAAAGGTTTATGACTAAATTGGTAAAAGTGCAATAGGTTTATGATTTTTTGGACAATTTTCTTGTTGTCTACCTTTGAGGTGAAACGGAGATTGGGCTGACAATGGGGTTGTATGTCCACCAATTGATTGAGAAATGAAGAATAGCCATTTTAGAAAGTAAAGTGAGAGTTATAATACAAACTTCTGCTGGTGGAATTCGATAATAAATATTATCATATTAGTCATCTACTTGGACTAATAAATCTAAGAGAAATTGCTATATTCTTTATTCAACGGGGAGAAATAAATTTAAATATTCTGATGATTCAAAAGGGCGGTGGAATTCGATAATGAAGAATGTGATATTAAATGAATAGTAGCGAAAAAAATAATAATTGGAAGGAGTAAATGATGGCTGGACTCACCCTCGCGTTGAATGGCAGGGGCGTTTCCATCCGTTTGACTTAGAAACCGATATTTGTGAGTTTGATTTTGCCCTGGGGAACTCCAATTGAAGTGTGAGCCGAGTTGCTGTGCCAGCCGCGCTCGTACCTGTGTCCCATGAAAAAAAATAAAAAATGCTTGGCCCACGAAGAAACTATTTGCGTTAAAAGTTTGAGTCCATGGGAAAGCGCCATCTGCGTCACATATCAAATATTTGTTTGAACATTTTCTTATGTGTGCAATGTACAGTCAAACGCATAAAATAAGACTACAAAAATTATAAATGGGAATTTCAATTATCAAGAGGCAGTTCTCCATCGAACCGACCATACGTAGCTCGGACACAATATTGGATAGTTTTCCATCTAGTGCCTTACTAGCATATGAGCATATGATCTGTGAAGAAAATAATGAAAAAGAAATTTAACTGACTCATTAATATAGGTGTGCATGATCTGGGTGGGCGGTTCTTGAACTAGAACCAGGAACCGCCCACTAAGAACTGGTTCCGAAAAATTGGAACTGGGATCCACCTGTTAGTTGCATGGATCCACTCGAGAATCGGACCACCGATTCGGTCTGATTCCCGGGTGGATCCATGGAACCGGTCTCAGAGATCTTATTGTGGATCTTGTTGGGCAGATCCTTCCACATGAATTTGTTGCTAACTTGCTATTGAGGGCGACGGTGTCAGAAAATTGACACTGGAGGGCCGAATAGAGAGATAGCGAAAGGGACGGACCGACGGACCGTCCATGGAACCGGGAGCTGGATCGGTTCCCTCAAGAACCACTGGTTCGAGGTGGTTCGGGCAGGTCCCGGTTCTTTTGCACACCCCTAGTCTGGGTGGTGACGCCTTAGCGCTAGGAGTGCAATGTCAACGTCATGAAGCTAGAGTATTCTCCTTATTTCAAAGACAAACCAAGAGGAAGTTATATGCAACTGCGGATAAAACAATGAAGGATATTTTGAAAAGTTAACTACAAAAAGGGTGTCTTTAATCAAAGAAAGTGTAGAACCAACACCACCGTTTCCGTAAGCAAATTTTCATAAACATAGTAAGTTTCCTTTTTAAATTCATTTTTTCGGCTTATTACTTACGAGTGGGCCCAATGCCTTGGTACTAATACATAATATTTATATGCCTTCTTTGGTTAGGAGAAAAACTTATATTAATTATTGATATCTAAAACTCTTTAGCTCACTAAAGATTAACATTAAAAATTAATATATTATTTTAAAATAGTTGGTTCGGTTCGGATGGACGGGTGGATGGATCCGCCCATGAAATTGGGAATCGGCCCAGTACCCACCAGTTCCCATAAATTGGAACCAGGAACCAGACTGGTTCCCTCAAGAACCACCGGTTTCGGGAGGTTCTGGTCTGGTTCCAGGCGGTTCGGGCGGGTCTCGGTTCTTTTGCACACCCCTACTCATTAATGAGTCTGAAACACACCACCCATACCAATTATACGTTATGTAGTAATTGGAACTCTGGTTAAAACATCAATCATTCAGTGCAAGTTTACTGGCTGGCGAAATTTAGAAGTGCATATTACTTCGATGGAATAAAATGAGCTGGCCGTTATAACGTTGCCATCGTTCGTGGTCAAACTAGTTTGGAAAGGCTTTATAATGACGGAAGACCGACATTCGATTTGGATGGACCTGCCTAAATAGGAGATTATTGGAGAGTTCATCTGTGGATTTACGTTAATTAATATAACCTTCTCTGATCACATGTACATTGATCAAACCCATCTGCCAGACGTCCTCTCGAGCACGATTCTTCCGCCTTACCATATTCGGGAATTGTTAAAGCCAGTCGGACTTCGACGTTTCTGAAGCTGTCGAGTTGGAATCGTAATTAAAAAAAGAAAGACGTTCTGATCTCTTCAATAATTCCACCTTTGGATGCCGCATATAAGATATGACCTATAGTCGCCGTCGTGACCTACTTCTCGACATAATTAGACAGAGATTGATTCTTTGGAGCTAACACATGCATGCAAAAGCTCGTCGAGGGCATCTCAATTCCATGATTAGATCTCTTGACATTCTTGAAATCTTTATAGTTTTTTTATAAGGATGCTCTGGTGTTATGGTTGCTTCGTGAGGTTTTATGGAAAAGAAGTGGATGGTTTGTTTTGCCATTCCTTTTAATTGATTCCATATTGTTTTCTTCTGATTTGAATACTGAATTACAACTAAGCTTTATAGCCTTCTAACTAATATATAACATGTTTTAAATCTCGTGCACCGCATCTAAGGATGGTCGACCTTAAAGTTACTTTGGTTCCAGTTATATATTACGTAAATATTATGCTGTTCTTGCTTTGCCTGTAATGATATAGAATTTAGTCCTTTTAGTATTATATATGTTTGATGTGAAAAAATTATATTATGCCATGCATACGACTAGTGGTGCCATAATATATGTTGAAAGTGTCCCTTGAGCACGAAGTTTTAATATGGACCTTTGGTTGTAGTTATTCTATGCCTAATAGCTTAAATTTTTTTCCCATCTTCCTTTCTTAGACTTTATATGCACAGTCTTGGCAGAGTTAAAGGAATCAATTTTGGGTTGGACTTTTTAACAATATTCAAATCATATTCAATTTCTTTTGTTTGTGAGCCATCCATCCATGTTTTGAAGTGAGTGATGACTGAGTAATTTAGATCTTGACACTTGCGTTTGCAAGAGTGTGTGATCTCATATCATTTTTATCAACCTCTGCTTGAGTGAGTAAGGCTGTTTGAAATCTTTCTTCAAACTTAGTCATATTAAGTAATTTGACAAGATTATACTGGATGATAAGCAAGTGATCATTAGCTTTCAATGAAATACAGTCTTACCTAATCACTTGGTAAATATGTTTTAATAAGGCTAAGAATCCTCAATAGGACCATATTGACTGCCTAGGATAAATTAATGACTTTCTTTTTTGGTAATTTTCCCCTACTTTCTTATGGGAATTGGTTTTGAACTTAATCATGAAATGGAATAGAATTCAATAAACTCAAGAACAAAGATTCATACAAGAACAAATCCTCAAAAGGTCAGCCCTCGTAATTCACACCGCCTATTATCGAACACCACCAACTCATCCTCAGTTGGGGCCCCGTGACAGTTCGTCTCCTCTATATTATTATTTTTTTCTCTTCCCTTATCTTGTTTAGCAATTTCATAGACTCGTGCTGACCTATAAAAGGCTCGTGTCATCCTCAACACCTTCATTGCCATTCACCAGCTGATTAGCAATACTGTAAAGCAATCCCAATGGCTGCTCAGAAGCTTCTCTCTCTCCTGGTTTTCCAGCTCGCGCTCGTCGCTTTTATTCTCGACGTCGCCAATGCTCAAGGCCTCAAAATAGGGTTCTACAAGAATACGTGCCCTCAGGCTGAGGAGATAGTTAAGAAAGCGGCGGCGAGCTTCATTTCTCGAGCCCCCTCTCTTGCCGCTCCTCTCTTGAGGATGCATTTCCATGACTGCTTCGTCAGGGTACTTCTATTTTAGCGGTTAAATCCACTCGAGTGACCCCGTTGCCATCAATTTCTTAATTACTGCATGTAGTTTCTTTGAATCAAACATATGCACATCACTCCCCACATCATTAATTTGTTGCAAAATAAGTTGTAGCTATAATTAGTTGATGTGTAGAGATCTATCTTAATTAGATAACCTGTTATATGTTAGTAGACACATTTGCGTTCCTTAAAACAAGCCGTCTCTGGATAATCAAACTTGATTTGGGAGGACACCTATGTTGTGCGCAGTCAAATGTCTCGTTTTCCTGATTCGAAACTTCATGTCATGAAATGAGACAAATTTACCATATTACAAATTCATGCAGAGGCAAGCACCTTCACTAAGTTCTAAAGTTCCTTTTTTTTTTTGCCTTTGTTTCCCTCTCTTTTTTGGGTTTATTTGCAGGGATGTGATGGCTCTGTGCTACTGAATTCAACATCTTCTAACCAAGCAGAGAAAGATGCGTTTCCAAACCTGTCACTGAGAGGATTCCAAGTCATCGACGCAGCCAAAGATGCCCTTGAAAAAAAATGTCCTGGTGTTGTCTCTTGTGCTGATATTCTTGCTCTAGTTGCTCGTGATGCAGTTTCCATGGTAATTGATTAATTAAAGATTCGATTCCTGTTGTATTCTAGCTAGGGATTTCTATAATGCTGGTCATCAACGAAAATTGTTTCATAAATTCTATTTTTGTGATAAATCAACATTTTTTATCAATAATTTTGAATGGAATTAATTATCAAATTTTATTTATGATGAGCGTGTTGACAACGCAAACTGATCAGAGTGCAAGTCATCTGGTCAAAAACTTGGACTCAACTAGTTCATGTGGTTTGCAGAGTGCTACACGGGTCTTTGCGTCCACTTCCCTAAATAACAAGTGATGTCAATTTATGAAATATGACATGATTTTTCTAAATTGTTGGTTGGATAACACAGCTAATGGATATGGAATTTCCAGTTTTTACTATGAAGGTATAGAGTAAGAATATCAAATATCTTTAACTTGTAATTGGATTCTGGTTTCAGATGAACGGTCCATATTGGCAAGTCCCCACAGGAAGGAGGGATGGCAGAGTGTCTAAGCTTCAAGATGCCTTAAACAACTTGCCCGCTCCTACTTTCAGCATTTCTGCGCTTAAATCGTCCTTTGCCGCGAAGGGTCTCAGCGTCAAAGACCTTGCCGTTCTCTCAGGTACGAGACCAATCATAGTACATATACCTAACATTATTGAAAGTCCTAATCATTAGTTTATAATTTAAGTACAGTGAAATTAACGGTGTGGTTGATTCGATGATAATTCAGGAGGACACACCCTCGGAATGTCGCAGTGTTCCTCCTTCACGAACCGTCTGTACAACTTCACCGGCAAGAATGACGCCGACCCAACCCCACCTATGTCGCTCAGCTCAAGACCAAGTGCAAGCCGAACGACGCCACCACCATCGTTGAGATGGACCCGGGGAGCGCCAAGACGTTTGACGTGGACTACTACACCCTCGTCTCCAAGAGGAGAGGCCTCTTCCAGTCTGATGCCGCGCTGCTCACCGACAGCACCACCAAAGCCTACGTGCAGCTCCAGCTGACGAGCAAATCGACATTTGCCAAAGACTTTGGCGTGTCCATGGTGAACATGGGGAACGTCGGCGTTCTCACCGGCAATTCGGGCGAGATAAGGAAGAAATGCTATTTGGTTAACTAACCAATCGAGTCGTTTGTCTCTCACCTTGAATTTACAAAGGTTTTGCATGTTGTGTGGTATTCTTTAGTTTTTCCTGTTCTGATTGATGCGGTGGGTGGAATGTCGGTCGAGGAAAGGTAGCGTTCAAGATGCTGTTGCTTTACTATTCGTCGGGATGAATAAATCGACAATAATTGGCGTAAGGACAAAGCACGTGACTATTCACATATTATAAGCACATGTTCATTGCATATTCCTTACATTGTTAAATTAGCCTCCCCAGCGCATCGATAATAGGCACCACAAATCATTTCACTCACTCAACACAAATCAAAAGTCGAATAATACACATAAATACTAAAACCAGTCTACTAAATTGGTATACCGAGGCGGCGGAATCCATGAACAAAAGCTAATGGTGTCGGCACGACGATGTGCATCCATCGGTAAGCAAAAAGCTGAGGAAAAGGAGGAGAACCGTGAAGAAAAGTCTCAGCCAGAGAGAATCTCTCATGATGATAGAGAATGAAAGTACAGGCAGAGTGGTTACTTTCTGGGCAAGTTGGGAATGATTAATTAGAAACGTGTTCTGACTAACATCCCTTAATCTTCCGATTATACAACACGAAATTGCCTTTTGACTGGTTTTACTCTCTTCTTGACGATCTATTTCAAGGCCACTTAAGCATATAAAAATATTGAACTACAATAACAGAAATCTGTCATTTTTTCAAAATTTAAGCTTTCAAGACACGGGATTAAGAAGTCAGTATTTTAATATTCACTGACTGAACATTCACTTAACTCCGGAATCAGATCCTCCTACTAAAGAAGACCGGACCAACGCAAATTGGGTATACATGTGAATTTGCAATTAAGAACGCAGGATCAATAAAATTTATAAGTGCTAGTTGTGTGTCCAACGTGCAAATTATCAAAGGATGGTTTATATAATGACGATACGATACTAACCCTCCTTAAATTTTGCATAGGTTCTTATGTTATTTCCCCTTCCTAGCTTATTTGTTATACTTGGTCCTTTGGGTGTTGATTTGGAGAAGGAAATCATGAAATGGGTTGTGATGAAACATGGAGATGGCGTATATGAAATGTTTATCCATTGTTGTATGATCCAATTTACTTTGTTTGAAGGTAAAACGAATGAATTTGGTCGAGCATGCATGGCTCCAACTTCAATTAGGCATGGCAAAACCGTTACGTTCTAATATTCTCATTGTATATAATATTTTTCTCTCTTCCGTGGATTACCTTTCCAAGAAAAAATAATCTCAACAAAATACACTTACATTCTCTGCTGTTGATTCAGCCCCAACCACTCTGGAGGGCCAAGTAGTCAATTTTTTTAATTGCTTGAAATTTACTGAAAGACTGAAAGTATCATAAAGCAGTGTACAACTCATCGCATGTATTGGTTGATCATGAAACCGTCTGCATCATTGAGGTTCTTAATGGCATATCCAACACTATAATATATACGACCATGCACGGCTTCTTCTTCACTTTGTCATCTAGATCCCAAACCAAAGCACTTTTGAGTTAAAATCCAAATAAAACACGTTTAATCTAGTAAGTTTTGCTTAAGGAGAAGGATTTATGTTGAAGCAAAATGGGAAGACTGTTTGGTTTGGGCATGGGCATTGTTTTGGGTTTTCTAGGGAATATTGCTGTCTCAACTCAAGCTCAACTTGAGATGGGTTATTATTCTAAGAGCTGCCCAGAAGCTGAAAAAATTGTGAGAGAGTTGTCGAAGATCACATCCGTAATGCTCATTCTTTAGCAGCCGCTCTGCTGAGGATGCACTTTCATGATTTGCTTCGTCGGGGTTTTTACTTTCTCTCCCATGTAGCTTGCATCAGTGCACGTTAATATCTTACAGCAAACTTGAGAAATTTGGAGGAATCGTTACTGCATATCTCCATTTCAAGAGTACTAGTATTTTCTTAATCTCATGCTAGCTTTGAGAAATTTGAGCTCGTCGTTTGTTGATCACCGTCAGGGTTGTGACGCTTCTGTGCTCTTGAACTCTAGTTGAAGCAACCCAGCAGAGAGAGATTCTCCTCCAAACTTCACTGTGAGAGGCATCGACTTCATCGATCGAGCGAAGAGCCTTGTCGAAGCTGAATATGCCAGGATTGTCTCTTGCGCAGACATCATAGCTTTGGCCGCAAGAGATGCAATAGTGGCCACTATAAGGACAACAACACAAAGATTATTTCCACGAAAGCAGATATCCATTGTTCAAGTGCGTCTAGATCTTAACACTATGTGAAAACTGTTTTCTCCACTGATGATGGAATGAGTATAGATTTGCCAGCGAAAAAAACATTGAGATTGAGTGGGGAATTAAAACTGTACCTGATGTGCATGAAACTATAGGGAGGTCCATTTTGGAGAGTTCCTACAGTAAGAAGAGATGGAGTGATTTCAAGGGCATCGGAAGCATTGAGCGACATCCCTTCTCCATCCAGCAAACTCAACGCTCCCAAACATTTTTCGCCAATAAAGGACTCGATCTTAAAGACTTAGTTTTATCGTCCGGTGAGGCCATATGTCACCCATCTATAAAAATGAGAGGATATCAGTTGATGAGTTAAACCATTAGTATCGAGAGAGATCGAACTGTATATTCAGTACGTGACTAAGCTGGTTATGCGCTAAATTAGTAGCGGCTGATGTGACTTGTTTTGAAATAGGAGCTCACACGATTGGTGCATCTCACTGCTCGTCTTTCCAGAACCGCCTATACAACTTCACTGGCGGTGAGGATCAAGACCCCTCCTTGGAAAGCGGGTACGCGGCGAATCTCAAGGCCAAGAAGTGCAGGAGCCTGAGTAACGATACCATCTTTCGATCGGATTCTGCTATCACTACCAGTCCTGCTACCAAGCTCTTCATCACACAAGTCCTTCAAGGGTCACTTGACAACTTACAAGTCCTTCAAGGGTCACTTGACAACTTGTACGCTCAATTTGCCTTGGCAATGGAGAAGATGGGCCGGATCGACGTGAAGACTGGGCTGGCGGGCGAGATAAGGAAGCATTGTGCGCTGGTGAATAGCCCAAACCAAAGGGATCAAGCAGTGTTTTCGCTTTTCTTCTATATATCGCATGTTTCTAGGGGAATGTTATCAATTTTTTTGGCGATGAACCGATAGTGGTTGGTTAAGAAAAACAAACAGAAAAGGAAGCATGCCTCGGTGCAATGTGATTATGAATAGGAGATATTCAACTAACATACTTCACATTTTATTCAATGACAACTTACATATCTCTATTTTACCTTTGGAGACAAATTTGCACCTTCATATCTATTATCCTTGCATTATGTTTTTTTTTTTTTGGTGAAAGGTAAGAATATATTAATAACTTTCGACAAACAAGGAACGGCGCCAACTTACACTCTGACCGCGTAGCAGGAACAGAGGAAGGGAGTCGAAGGGAAAACAAAGAAAGAAGAAAACACCCACAACCCGGGCCGAGGCAAAACCAAACCTAGCAAATCTCTACTACCCACTTAAAAGCGGGACGAGAGAACTAGGATGGTACAAAGACAAGCATCAACAGCACCAAGCAAGCTACCGAGAAAAGACGGAGGGGTCGAAGCCCCAATTCCTTTGAAGTCTTCTATTTCTTGGGGTAGGAGGTACATTCTTGAAGGAGAGAACTCTATCCTTGACAACTTTGATTAAATGATTTTTGAGAGCCGACATGGAAACAGTTTCACCCCGAAAGATGATGCAATTTCTCTTCTTCCAAATTAGATAACATAGAGCTCCAAAAGAGAACCTAGCAATTTTGTGGAAGAAATCCTTACCCGATAAAAACTTTAGAGCCCACGTGGAGGTCTCGGTCCACGGTCTGATTCTCCAAGGTAGGTTGCACCTAGACACCCAGAAATAAGCTAGGGTAGCAGGGGTTTGACAGTGAAAGAAAATGTGATCAATAGAGTCCGGCTGAGTTGAGCAAAAGGCACAGACCGAGTAGTCAATCCTACTGTAAGAAAGTAGGATTGATTGAGTCGGTAGGCGCTTCTTGGCAATAAGCCATAATAGAAATTGATAACGCGGTGCCAAGGCATTATCCCAAACCAGAGTCGCCCAAGGAACTCGATCTTTTTTAACTCTGATTAAATTCCAGGCCGAAGAAACCGAAAAAAGGCTCGAAGAATCACCGCACCAAAGGAACTGGTCACAAACATTAGAAAGCACCGGCAAGGAGAAGCCCCAACTTTCCAGGCGGGATTTAAAGGCCAGGGCAGAGGTGTACAGTTCAGAGACAACTGCCATCTTAGATAAACCTGAGTCCTCCATTACAGTGGAAGAAACAATTGTGTCCAAAGGACCACATGGAAGCCAATTATCATGCCATAGAGATGTCTGCATTCCATTGCCAATTTTCCAACGAAAGGACTGGCGAAAGTAGGGCCTAAGCTGCAAGATTTTTTTCCAAGCCCACGAGCATAAGGTTGGTTGAGGAGAAATCCAGAAATTCACTCTTTTTAAGAAAATCGAATGAATCCAACGACACCAAAGTGACTCCTTATCAGTAAATAAGAACCAAATGTATTTGAGCAAGAAAGCTCTATTGCAATCTTTAAGGTTTCTAATAGCCAAGCCGCCCTCAGATTTTGGCAAGCAAATATCTAGCCACGAGACTTTGGCCCCGCCTTTTCCCAGGGCAAAACCTTTCTAAAGAAATTGTCTCAAGATGCGCTCAATATTCAAAAGAACATCAGCAGGTAAAGAAAAGACATTGGCCCAAAACGCCTGAATGGAATAGAGAACGGACCTTATAA
This sequence comes from Eucalyptus camaldulensis, assembly GCA_019915185.1. NCBI lineage: Eukaryota > Viridiplantae > Streptophyta > Magnoliopsida > Myrtales > Myrtaceae > Eucalyptus > Eucalyptus camaldulensis. The sequence continues at coordinate 7,276,438 of JAHSVA010000005.1, forward strand.
GTTGGAGTCTCCCTGCAAAAGAGAGAAATCGATGAGTCCAAGATTGGACTTTTGCTGTAATACGGTTGATCAACTCAGTGCAGTCAGTCTTGGTTAATCTATAAGAGATAATAGGTACCCCTAGATACTGAATAGGGAGTTTGCCTTCTTGAAAACCAAATGTAGATAGAATATTCCTCTGAAGGGAAGAGGAGCCTCCCGATAGGAAAACATCACTTTTGTTTCTGTTCGGTACAAGACTGCTCCAGGAGGAGAAAGTGTCAAGGCTTCTTTTAAGGACCACCGCCGACTTCCGATTCGCACGGCAGAACAGGAAGACGTTGTCAGCGAAAAAGAGATGAGATAGTCTCGTAGATTTACATCTCCAAAAGAACTTGAAATCTTTGATGGAGGTCCTCAAATTGATGATGCCCGAAAAAACTTCCATCACTAGGGTAAACAAATAAGGAGACATCGGGTCTCCTTGCCGAATGCCTCTGCCACTAGCAAAGAAGCCGTGAAGGTCCCCATTGATAGAGATAGAGAATATAGGCGTGCGAACGCAAACCATGACCAGTTTAATAAACCACACTGGAAATCTGAAGGCTAGAAGGGTTAACTCCAAGAAATCCCAATCCACGGTATCATAAGCTTTGCGGAAGTCAACTTTAACGGCACATTTCGGAAGACAAGGATCACGGTGAAAACCTGCAAATAGCTCCTGTGCCAATAAAATGTTGTCTCTGATCCTCCTACCTCTGACAAAAGCGTTCTGAGCAGGATTAATAATACTGTTTAGAACCATAGCAATCCGATTTGCCAAGATTTTTGTAATGACTTTATAAATAGTATTGCAGCACGTAATAGGTCTGAAATCAGTAACCTCGCAAGCATTAGGTACCTTAGGTATTAACGCCAGAATTGTAGCATTAACTTCTTTCAAGAGATGACCCGAGGAAAAGAAATCCTTCACAGCCCGAATCACCAAAGGTCCAACAATTCTCCAATTGTTTTTATAGAATTCAGCAGTAAAGCCGTTAGGGCCCGGAGCTTTACTTCTTGGAAGAGAAAAGAGGGTGTCTTTAATCTCATAGTCTGAGACAGGTGTAGCAATGGAGCAAACCTGGGCATCCGAGAGTGGGCTGCGAATAACTTGCCGCAAGTCTTCCAGGGACGGCTTGACAAGGGTAGCATGGGGGGATAATAGATCCGAGAAAAAAGAGACAAAACCTTGCAGCACCCGAGTTGGATCGGTGATAAGAGAGCCAGAGGAGTCCTTAACAGTGAGGATTCGATTAGTGAGGTGTCTCGCCTTCACATAATTGTGGAAAAACTTTGTGTTTCGATCTCCCTCTTTAAGCCATTTAACTCTTGATTTCTGGCGATAAAATGATTCTTCTTGACCACGAAGGACTATGAAAATACGCCGTTGGCATCTTTCAAGTTCTGCAAGATTAGCATTATTAGGGTCAGATTGGAGACCAACTTGAGTAAAGTGTAGAGCTTCTCTAGCTTCAGTAGTTCTAATAGAGATGTCTGAGAAAGCTTCTTGGTTTAGCAATTTGAGGCGAGCCTTTAGAAATTTCAATTTAGAAACAAGCCTGAACATGGGATAGCCAATCACTGGAGAGTTCCATGCTTGCTGGACAATAGTTAGAAAGTTTGGATGCTCAGTCCAGAAGTCGAAAAATTTAAAAGGCTTCTTCCTGGACGGCGGATTAATAACCCTCACAAACATCGGAGAGTGATCAGATATTCCGGGGTTCAAAAAAGCCGCTTCCGAAATGGAGAAGTCGATGTTCCATTTAGTGTTAACTAAGACCCTGTCAATTTTCCTTTGCTTCCTTGAGGAACCAGCCGAAGTTGACCAAGTATACCGGAGACCAATATACCTGAGGTCCACTAATTCTGTTTGGTCAAGACAAAGCTGGAAATCATTAAAACATGGCAGCCATGTATTAGAACCACCAAGACGGTCGGAAGGGTCCTTTATAGCGTTGAAATCGCCTGCCACAAGTCACGCCGAATCCTGGAAAAGATCATTGTAATGGACGAGATCCTCCCACAGAGACCTGCATTTGACAAAAGTGTGCTCTCCATACACCGCCGAAATGCAGCAGGAGGTATTGACAGCATTAAGCTTGAAGTGGCCATGATTAGCCTGAGCACTAGTAGAGATAAGATCAAAATTTGCAAAATCCGAGTTCCACCCGAGCCAAATTCTACCACGTGGGGCACAATCATAGTTGGCAACCCACTTCCATCCTCTCAGCAAGGTAGAAGACATGGAATCAAAAAGAGATTCAGGAACCTTAGTCTCAAAAAGCCCCAACAAGCACAACTTGTTTGAAGAAACAAACTTTCTAATTTCCGCACGTCTGATGGGATTCATCATGCCTCTAATATTCCAGAAGCCAAAAAACATTAGGATGGGGAAAAACAAGGACTTACCTCCTCTTGGAGGCCTTGCGACTAGTAGAAGTCGCTTTAGGAACAGCCGAAGGGGGCGGTGCAGGAGGGTCCGGTGGAAGTAACAAAAGTTGGTCCTGAACGCTCAAAACCGCCTTAGAACTCAGGCCTTTTGAGGACAAGGGTCTATCTGAGAGCAGATCATCATCACTTGGAGCAACCAAACTACTCATACTACAAATCTCATCTACATCTGAATTATGGTGAGAGTCAACAGGGGACGCGAGACCCGACTTCTGCTGGGATCTCCCTTGATTAGCTCTGATAGTAACCTGAGAGGAGCTTTTTGGAGGCTTGGAGCTCACCACAGTAGCTAGGTTCGGTGGTAAAGGGGACTTCAGTTTCAAGAGCTGCCCCTTTTCACTGGGCGGGGCAAGATAGAAGGAAGCTTCATCCTTGGCTGGAGACTGCTTTTTCTTCTTATTCTTGACCTTCTTCCAACCCAAATCAGCAAGAATGGGATCAGAAGAATCCTGAGGCAAAGTTGCCAGGGCTGGAATCTTGTCTTCACCCGAGCCAGACGGTCCAATAAGAAGGATGCTGGTGGGGTCAGGGATTACAGGCAGTGGCATCTAAGGTGTAGCCGAAGGTAAAACAGGGGCCAAAGAGGCCTCAATTACCACTTGCTGAGCAGGGGCAGTATCAACCGGAGAGGGAAGAGCCATATCTGCAGCAGGAGCAGGACAAACTCCGGATGAAGAGACCAAAGGTTGTGCTTCTAAGGCACGAGCAGAAGGTTTTTCAGCAGATGGAGGGCACTTGTGACCAAAAATTCCGCAACTCGAGCAGGCGACTGGTCTCCATTCATATTCAACTCCAACCTCAATGATTTCTCCTTCGTGTTCTAGCTCAATTGAGTCACATGAAGGTTGATCAGTAGTTATCTCAACGCAGACTTGCGCAAACGACATTACCTTCAATTGTTCAGTTCGGTGATTCACATATAATGGTTTTCCCAAAGCACTAGCCACTTTACCAATGGATTCTTCTGACCAGAAAGAGTATGGCAACTTCTTTAGCTTCACCCATATCGGCACTGAAAGCTGAGCGGCTTTCCTAAGCTCCAAACCAGGGGTCCATTGCTGTAAAGCTAGAGGAATACTAGCAACAGTTATAGGGTCGCCTTCAAGAAGTTTCCGCCTATAGTCCCTGTCCAGGATGTGGAGAAGGAAGGATCCTTGTCCATTGGACATGATCTCAAATAGGTTTGGTCCCCAAGCTTTTTTTAGAGCCTCCTCAACAACTTTAAACGGGAGGCGTCGACCAAGAAAGTAACCCAATAAGCAGTCGTGTAGCTTAGGATCTGCCGCTTGTAAATCTTGCTTTGTCATAACAATGACCGGTTTGCTGTTCCGGAAGGTTGGAGGGGTATATTCAAGCTCGTACCCTTTAGCCACGGTCTTTGCAACTGCAACCCAAGTGCGAGGGTTCGCCTTACTAGCCTCTCTTCTCAGCTGAGGACGTTTCGAGCGCAACCTACCCCTACTACGAGTTCTAGCAGCAGCCGGAGCTCGAGGGGGTTGCGCATTGCCACTACCAGATGGATTCGAGGTCCCAAGATTGTGGTCATCCACCAGAGCACCAGCCAATAACGAAATCTCAGCAACAGTAGGAGATAAGTTTCGAGCAGAGGTCTCCCCACCCTCCACGAGGACTCGATTCGACCCCGAGTCCATCAATCCCAGCAGAAGGAAACAAACCAGAGTAGCCTGATAAACCCTACCCGCAATTCGCCATAAACGATTTGGGAAGGGGACTTACCAGGCGCTGAGAGAGGGGGGGGGGGCAGTCGCACCAGCTGGGATGGAAAGCTTAACCAGTAGAGGAGTCCGTCGAAGGTGAACAATGAAGCCGGTTGAAAACAGGGGAGAACTCCGAACAACCAAGCTCGTCCTTCCCGTCCACCAAGGACGTCGTCCGATGAAGCAGCGCCAAACGAACGACCAGCCAAGACTCCCCCAGCACACGAAAATCAGACCAGACGCGCAGTAGATGCGAAGCTCCTAGGGTTGGCAAAATCTGGAGACGTAGGTCAACCTAGCCAAATCCGTTCGGAGGGAAGGAAGAGGCAACAAAGAGGAACCTACCCTCCAAATTTCAGCTCAATCGGGTGGCTAGAGCTTCGGGAGGGAGCAGCTCACCAGTCGGGTGAACAGTACGCGGGAACCAGAGGGCTCTCGCATCTCCTTTTCGCAGTGCGCACGTTTTCCTCGGCAAAAACTATCCTTGCATTATGTTTACGCTGTTTTATTTGAAAAAAATGTTCATCCCCAAATTCTGAATTCTCGCACTCATCCAAAACACTTAAACCGACATTGATCATCACTTGAACCCCAATCAAAATCGTAGAAGGAGTTTACATGTTTCGTTTAGAGATATGTAAATAGTATTTGCAAAATTAGGTACATTTAAATGGTCACTCGTGTAATTAAATCTCTCAATAAGTGGCTTTAATCTTCGTCCACCTGTGTATCCTATCATTAGAGTACAAGGGGACGAGGAAAAGAGGAATTGTAATTGGGCTTTAATGCTCAAGTTTGAAGATTTTTAAGGTTCTTGTTTTCAGTGCCATTTGACCCTGGAAATGACTCGTACATTCAATTATCATATTACCCAGAAACATAAAAGAGAAAAAAAAAAACTAGGAAAAAGAAAACGAAAAATTGAATTATCAGCTTGAGAGGAATAGATGGCACCATCAAAGTCATAAGCTTCAAAAAGGGAAATAGAATTGCCAGTCTAATGAAGAACGACCATGAGGAGGTTTCATGTGCAGTTGTGTCTAGAGGACTAGGAAGCTGTGATCCTCAGACATTTTAGCCGCATTTTTTAGAGAACTTTAGGTGCAACGGTAGCATTTCTTTGGCATATCGAGTAGCTTTGGTATGACGAATATAGAGCATGTACAATCTTAAATAAGAACGGCAATTATAGCAAACATTACTAGGCCCCTTTTTTGCGGTGATGAGGTGAAGGCACCCGTAGACTTCTCCGTCCACTGAACAACGATAATCTGTCGTAACTTTTAATTATTAATATGACCAAGAAAGGAGAATTTAAAGGCATTTATTTCTGAAAAACACAAACAAATGGGACTAAATATGTGAAATGGATCATAGATGCATTTCCTAACTTATATTTCATGGTTAGAGTTGTCAAATGGATGAATTATATTTAATAAATGGGTCATACAATAATATGGGGGTTAAATGGATTCATAATTTAATTTAATCTCTCTCTCTCTCTCTCTCTCTCTCTCTCTCGCTCTCTCTCTCTCCTTCACTTGATATTGCCTCTAAATTTTGTAATTTTAGTGATATAAATTTGATCAGATATGAGTCGTTACAATTGTATTGTATAGAAATATATCAAAATGAAAATGAGGCAATTTGAATTAGGCAATTTTCGACCAAACTCACCTATTTCACAGGTTTATATGGGATGGAGCTGCCTGCGTACATGCTAACTAAAGTCTTAATATTTTGGTCTTGTTATGGTCTATATGGTGATGGTACTGAGGACATTGAATCTAGGTGCTTTTCCACGCTAAAAATGGCCTTTATCATAATTCCCATATCGTTAGTTTTTAAAAAATTTATTTCGCTCGACGCAGATAGAAAATAATGACATTTCTCCTTCTCCTAACGATGCTGTTGCCAACGCATTTCCTATTAGTAAATAATATCGTATAAGCCCTCGCGCACAGGTAACAAAGTTATATCATGAAATATTTCTAGCAAAGTGACTTCGTAAAGCCTTTTTTTTTTATTTAATAATCCTAAGGCCTGATCGTAATTAGCCAACAAACCGGAGAAGTATTAGCACAGCCACTAAACACTGTAATCCAATCGAAATTTGAGTTTCCTAGGACGGAGTTCGACCCACAATCAATGAGTTCAGACTTATGCATATCCTTAAAAAGTTTCATCTTAGTTCCAACAGGATAAGTACGATTCAATTTTGAAGCTGCATAAGTACTGATTTTTATTTGCAGTGCTCGGCCTTAAATAGAAGTTCAATTCCATAATTCAAAGACTTTGAAGAGAAAATCCCGCCACATGACCCGAGTGCAGAGGCATTGGTGGCGGAGCGCACGCTTCGTTACACCGTATCCCCCAATTCATGGATAAATTTCCCCTTTCTTCATATGGAACATCTTCGTTTTTTCCTAACTTGACTTATAGCCGGTATAATCAACTATAATGAAGACCTAAAGGGATTAGTTGATGTATATCTTTAGCGGAAGTAGAGGCCAATAATGTAGGGGCGTTTCACTTGGCCCGAAGGTAAATGGGCAGACTCAGCCCGAGCATTTCGTGTGAAAAAACGCTTTCAAATCATCGCAGCGTCCGAATAAATTTTTAAAGATTTAATACTAGGGGTGGCCGTCTAGACTTGCCCATTTGAATAGTTCTAATTTTAGCATCGATGCGATCTCAAGCACCAGCTCGGCTTAGTCGTTTAGCAATATATATAGAGACACAACCACGTACATACACACACCACATTAAAGCATCTAAGATGGTTTTGTGTTACTGAGCGAGCATTATCCATTTTTCCAAGGACAGTACTACATGGCAAAAAGGTTGGGGCCAATTGCCCCCACTCTCTTCTTAAAATATGTATCATGTCATGTTTTTAAACAAACTAATATGCAATAAGCCTCCCACAAATTTTTATGAAAAATCACTTTATTTAGTTATCTTCTTATTGTCGACACAAATTTTCACCTAAAGATTTCTCATAAATTTTGTAAGAAAATTACAATTTGAATTCATCAATGACAATGGGGTTTGACCCCTAAATAAAAATGATGATTCTGCATAATCTTGCATTCGCATTCTTTATTGCATTTCTTTGCATTTATATATTAGATACATTTATGTTTAGGAGTAGCATGTTCGCATTGAATAAAACATAATTCGGGTTATTAAAATTGGTTCAAACTAGCCCAACATGCGACCCCATTCGTTGTGCAGAATTGGATAAACTTCTAAGCCCGATCCAAGCTTCGCATTGGACCCAAGAGTTCAAGCCCAATACATAGCTTAAACCAAGTTCGGCCCTTGTCTCTTTCTCTCCCTCTTGATTCAGAGTCATCGGTGTTCTCTTTTTGCTAAATCATCACCCTATCATTAACGCAAGCAACGAAGCATATCTTCAAGGTATAAATCTAGATCACTGAGGTTACTCTAGTAACCACCCTTCTCACTTGAGAAGAGAGGGGTGGGGATTCTCCACCTTCTTTGGTGTTGGGATGGGGACATGTGAATGAAGAAACATGATTTTGCAACCTAAGCATAGCACATAGTACGCATAATTTATAAAATAGGTATAACACACAGATCATGAATTGCATGACTTGCCCACCTTGCCCACTTGCCCACACGCCTCCACTATACTCAGCTCGCTTTCTCCTCTCCTCCCTCTCTTCTTGTTCTACTGCCAAAACCTTTTATTGATGTCTCACGTTCGTTTTACCCTCAAGAATGCTTTGCGTCTCTTGTTGCTGGACATGAAGAAGAGGGCTGCCTACTATTCTTGAAGTCCTTTTCTACTTTAATATTTCAAGGGTTGCCTTGATGGTTTACTCCCTACATGGGTCTATAGCTATCTGTTCTATGAGATCGTTTGTTGATTTGGTCCCTCGGCATGTCACGGAGGCACTTTTTCTATCCGTTATTATGTTATTCATATTGCTCACTATGATGGTAAGCTTTTGCTTCACTATTACCTGTAGGTCATCTAAGCTAGATTTGACAATAGTGTATCCCATGCTTGAAGTCGTTATCTTCTTACCATAGCTATGAGCTGTAAGATTTAGTGAGACTGCTACAAATTATTTTAAAGGTTTAAGCTATTAAATGAATGTATTATTTAATATTTAGTTATTTCACAGGTAGAAGGTTGGAGATTTGATAGGATTGCCGTCAACTATTTTAAAGGTTTAAGCTGTTAGGCAATGGTATGATTTAATATTTAATTATTCCAATACTTTCCCTCACATTTAGTTTGGTCTTTTTACCTAGTGTTAAGCTTTGACATATTTAATTGGGGAGGCAAATGGGACTTGAAAAAATTTATTCTTAAGACCTTCAGCTTTGATACCATTTGAAATTTTGTTGAATTACTACAATTTATTCCAAAAGCTTAAACTGTTAACTGAAGGTATGGTTTAATAATTATTCTAAAGGTATGGTTTAATAATTATTCTAACACTTCTCCTCACACTAAATTTGGTCTTTTTGTCTAAAGCGAAGCATGGACATATTTAATTTGTGATGCAAATGAAGCCTATAAAGATTTGGACTTGGGACCTCTAGATCTGATATCATGTGAGATTTAGTGGGACTGCTGCCAATTGTTCAAAAAAATTTAAACTGTTAGACAAATGCATGATCCAATATTTAATTATTCCAATAGGAGGGACCATCAAGGGAGGATATTTGAGGATAAAATTGGTAGAAACCATTCTCCTGGGAGAAGGTATTCCCCAAGAAGCGATACAAGAAGTCGTTGGTCAGAAACCACATTCCTCTTTTGTGTCTCTTATCATGTAATTTGCTAAAACATTCTTTGATTTGCATAGAAATATGGGCCATGTGGTTTTCCTTTAATATGCTCATATTTGAGTTCATTCATAAACTGCAACAACAGAAAGTGCAAGAAGCAGCCGCATTTGGATGGTGAAAGTGACACCTCGAAGGTGATTGAAATTAGAGAAAGATGAGGGAAATCTACGTCATCCCAATTCTAAAGCAGGCTAGCGAAATCTTTTTGATATCCTAGTCTTACTTTGTTTGAAAAATTTTCTTTAATATGTTCCTTAGAGGGTGTCTTGCTCATTTGATCTTGAAACTAGAAATGGAATTAAAGTAAGGTCAGATATTAGTATGACAAAGTGCCTCAATAATCGGGAGTTTGTTGTTTTTAGGGAGAAAATAGTGGATATGTTTTGTGTGCCAACACAACAAATAAGAAGGCCATGAGGTCGCGACACATGTCCAAAGTAGGTCCAATGTTAGACTATTTTGAAAACTCTTCTCTCTCTTCTCTCTACATGCTCTCTCTTCTGCCTCCCATGCACGCTCTCTCCCCTCTCCTATCCTAGCATGCTCTCTCTCTCTCTCTCTTCACTGTCCCCTCTTTCTCTCACCAAGCTTCAGTCCAATCGTTGCGCAGTGGCTCGTCGAACAAGCCACCATGCCCTTGTGTAGAGGGGAAGAGATCGCGTGTAGAGGGGAGAGAGAGAGAGAGGAGTTTTTAAAATTTAGGTGCCACCCGCAATGTGTGTTGTGTTTTTAAGGACCTTCTTATCAACCATGCTTGCAAACAAGATGTACCGAATATTTTCCCATTTCTAAATATGCTTTTCTTGTTTTATATATTACCACTTTTGAAGAATTTTGCTTTCCATAATGATGTGGCTGTCTTTATTGATTATTATGCGTCATGATGGCCATCTTTTAAAAGGTTTTTGAAAGTTTTTGTTTTCCATACTTATATGATTGTCTTTTCTAGCTGCTTTCGTTGAGATTGTTTTCCTCTCATGCCCTTTTTTCTTTGTCGTCTTTTGAAAGACCATAACAATACATACGTACAGACATACATTCTCCTATGCTGCTCATTTTCTTACGTGTTTCATAGTTTCAGTAACTGCTAACAATCAAATTGCTATGTTTGATGATTATTATCAAGTTCCAAACATTGTCAAGGATTGAAGGAGAATTTTATTTTCTTTTCAGATGTTTTTGACATGATTGGAGGTTAATAACTTAATATAAACATGTGATGGAAGATGACAATGCCGAATTATTGAGTTAGGAGGAAGAATTTAGCCTCTGCTATCATTTAAAACACACAAAAAAGCTGTTTTTAAGACTTTATTCAAGCTCGTCATCTTTGGCCATTCCAATGTAGTAATCTAGCTTCTTTAGAGAAATAACATGCTGACCTTGTGTGCAGTTATTCAATATGAAGATGTACCTGGAAGAGCAACTTCAAGAGGCAGATAGTTTATTCTTTAAAATTCGGAAGCTTGAAGGTCGGTTACACAAAGGAAAGAAAGAGTGCAGAAGGTAGGAAGCAGCGAGTCTGCCCTTTTCTGGCATTCCATGATGCATTATCTCTATAGTCCTTGTGTATGAATTTTTTCTCCCCTTGCTTGGTCTTATTTTGACATGACGGGACGTTCGGGATCACACGAAAGATCAAGAAATTCATCAAAGCACAACAGCGATATTCACCTTTGGAGATCATTTTGTAATTTCACCTCTATAATTCTTGTGTTCGTATTAACGTATCTTTTTCCTCCCAAATACGCTCACCTCAAATTTTAATTTTTCACACAAATCCAAAGTACTCAAAACCAATATTGATCAAATCGCCGAAACCCCAAGCAAAATCGTAAAACGAGTTTTCGAGGAGTGACAACTTGGTAATTTCGAGGGAAAAAAAAATGAAAGTATGTAAATGGTCGATCCTCTTGTGCCATTAATCTCTTCGGAAGCCGCTTTTGACTTCGTGCAAGTCTCTATCATCATAGTGCAAGAGGACGAGAGTATAAAAGGGGAACTTGTTAATGGGCTTTGTACTCAGTCTCTCACCAAAGCAGGCCCATCTCAGCCCAGCCTAAACAGCACCACGAAAGCCCAAACCCGCAAACGCAGAAACAAAACCCTAATTTCCCCAAGTCGGCTCCCCCGCTCGCCCTCCGTCGCCTACATAAAGCGAAACAACGGCCTTCGTCTTCATCCCCATCTCCATCTTTCTCCCTCCCTCCCTCCCTCCCCCTGCAAATCTCTCTCCGTCTCGCTTCCCTCGGCGTCTTCATCGGGTGTTCCGCCTGTCCGGGTCGTCTTCAAATCCATGCCTTCTTCTTCTTCTTGTTATTTTTTGTGGGTGCGAGTGCAGTGATGATGCAATTGTATGTGGACTAGAGTTTCTGATACTATCCGTAGTTGAAGACTAACCCTTGGCTGTCTGAGCACTCTCTCTTCGCTCCCCCATGATCTTGTTCTTCTTTTCTTTGTTCTCCCTTCCTTTCGAATCTTTTCCTTCATTATCGTACGTTTCGCAGTAATTTAGGGTTTTTATTATTGAGATTGGGCTTGTGATGATAAATCATTATATCTTAGCGGATTTCCGTGAGGCTTCATCGTCAATGATCTGATTGTTACACACACTGAAGCCCTCGTAGATTCTCGAATTTTACCCATCTTTTCGACGGCGATTTCTTCAGTCCTTTTTTATGTTTTGAAAATAAAGATCGATTCTTTTTCTAGGTTTGGGATTGAGATTGCAGTGATGAGATTAAGGCATCCGAGGGGGTGTCGATGGGCAGTGGATCAATCCGTGAGCCCGAATTTATAAAACGACTTCTCCTTCCACTGAGCAACGATAATCCCTCAAAAAGTCTTTTTCTTTTTCAAAATCTCTTTTTGGATTTGGATTTAGAGAAAAGTTTTATGTTTTTTCTGATTTTGATTGTTGGGTTTGAGTATTTAAAAATTTTATAATAGATAAAAAAATTTGGGGGCGCCCTTTACCAATTCTGGGGGATGAACTGTTCCTCTTGGCATAATGGCTTGGGCGCTAGATCAGCATTGTGGCACTATCCTGATTGGTGGCTGTGTTCTCAGTGCCATTGGATCCTGGAAACGCCTCATACATTCCCTTCGGACAATAACATGAGAAAACTCGTCTGATCCTTTTGACATTTTAGCAGCAGTAGGTTGCTGTGGCATTTAGCCACATTTAATAGAGAAATTGCGGTGGCATGTTGGGCAGTTTTGAGGAATGAAAAAGATCCCGGGCAAGTTTGATATGTGAATGACAATCACAGAAAAGATTTATCCGATGAACTTGTGGGTCGTGTTTGTCAAACTTTGAAATTTAAAAGGTAACTGAACCAAGCAGCTTTTATTAAACACTAGATTTGACAGATAATCAAAACCGATTATGTTCATAACTAAAAGAGGGGCAAGCCTAACTAGAGTTGGATTACTTGGAAGGTCATTACATCAGAAAACTTGTGGGTCGTGTTTGTTAAACTTGGAATTTACAAGGTAACTGAACCAAGCAGCTTTTATTGAACATTGGATTTGACAGATGATCACAACCGATTATGTTCATAGCTAAAAGAGGGGCAAGCCTAATTAGGAGTTGGATCACTTGTAAGGTCATTACATCAGAAAATATTACTGTCGGTATTGTTCAGGCGGAGAGTTGCCATGCTCAGAAAATTTGACTTGATCCTCAAACAAACTGTGTAGTCTACTAGCCGTTTTACAGGCCAACCCATCAACGAAAGAGTAAGCACTTTTCTTCGGAAAATAGGTTTAAGGATGGGCGACCTAAAATGAAATTGCTTGCTAGCTTTCCAACCAGCGGAGCTTTAGAGGTCCCGACGGGTTGACGGAACACGATGACCTACAAGTATCGATCCAGGCACCAACACCACTGCTAGACAGACCGTCCTCCTCGCCTCATTATGCCAACCTTGCCCATCCACTGAGTAAGTCTTAATCGCCATACCTCATCTCGGACATTGTTCCTTTCAATACCACTAGTTCTAATTTGAAACCCATCTTCTTCAACTACTACAGAAATACAACCTTTGAATTCTAGACGAGAAAACAAGTATTTAAAACCAGCTTCTAGGATTCTGTTGACGCGTCCTGCTTAGGTGTGATAAACAACGATCTACTTGAATACCAGGAGCTTTAAAACTTGTTACGAGAGTTACATGTACCAGGGAAGAAAAAATTCAATAAATGAAGATTAATTATAAACAATTTCCACTGTGCTGCATCCACGTAAAAATTATGTAGTCACATGTAAATCAGTCCTCAAAGGTCATCCAACAGAATTGTTACACATTTCATTTCTTCCATCCAAAGTAGATACCAGATAGGATAGCCACCCCAGCAACTGCGACACCCAAAGACGAGAGCACTTTGAAGGTAGAAACCGTCGGCTTTTTTGAAGGCATTTCCAGAAGATCCTTTACCTGGCACATGCAACAAAGCAAGTTAACATAAAGATCATATGCAGAAAAATAAATAATCCTAACACGATTTAGCATGTATAAACCATAAATTATTAAAACTAACCTCCACAGGCTGCTTCCAATGCTTCTTGATACCGCCAAGATGGCCTTTGCCAACAACTGCGACGACTGAACTATGTTCTCTGGCAACCTTTAACAATGTGTATGACATGTACCTAGCAGACAAATTATTAAGCTGCTAGTGATGCTAGTATCGAGCCAAGAATGGATGAGCTATCATATTAAGTCACTATAGCTAACAACGTCATCAAAATCTTCTAGAATCTAAACCATTGGCATCTACTTAAAGATCAAATAGAGTTGTAATTTTGAATGTGAAATTAATAACAATGGAAAATGAAAAATGGAAAGTAATAAAAGTCTTTTATAGGGTAGATCTATTCAACGAAATGCTGAAATATAACGAGAATACTCACTGATCTCGCTCATGAACAAGTGTCTCCATTAGGGTGGGAAATTCCTTGCTCATTTCTTGAATCACAAGAGTCAACATGTCTACATCGTCCAGGTCCTTCAGCTAATGCAAAGAACCAGGAAAATCACCCACGTGGATTGGCTTTTTATTGAAGCTCCATTATATATCATGCAAGAAGCACTTAGAAAATTCACAATGAGATATAGGGAAATAAAGCTTACCATTTTATTAAGATCCTCGGGGCTTGGTAGGAAGACTGCTTGGAAAAGTAAGGAATACATTAACTTTGTCTTATGCCAGAGTGGCATTTTTGCCCATGTCCTTCGTAAGGTAACCTGTGGCAGTCATAGAAAAAAGTCATAATAGAGATGAGAAAAGATATGGAGTTAAAAAGCACGAAATAAAGTAATTTCTCAATTATGCTTCATATATTTTTAGCATCTAAAAACTGCAATTCAAGATCAGTACTTAGGGGAATTAAAACAGAAGGCAAACATGATTATCGTCCATGAAGATTCACAATGTCCATAAAAGCCAATTAGCTACTAAAAATGAAACAAGATAAGTTAGTTAAATTGACTTTTGGATTTTTAGCCTTAGTTAAATTGACTTTTGGATTTTTAGCCCTCCTCTAGTGTAGGAAACCAACATAGTTGGCCTTCAGAATGGAATGCTTATGCTTTGCTGCTAATATTGTGCTGCATTTCCTTGGGAATAAGTTTCTGGAGAACACCCTAACTAATATTACATACTAAGCACCTCTCACATTGATTTCTGAGTATTAATCATTGAAGCCGATAAACTAGAAAATATCATAGATGTTCTCTACAGTGATTACTCAGAACAACAACATGAACGCCTTAGAGTGAGGAGGAAAAGAAAGCAATACCTGTACTGGGCGATCACCTAGTAGAACCTTGCCACCATACTTCATTGCTTCTTCATATGCTACACGAAACTCAGCTCCAGGATAGACCTCAAGCTTATTAGCAACCTAATAAATAATATAAGTGAGATCCAAAGAATATATGTTGAGTCCAGTTAAAAGAAATGCCAAAGGATATTGCAAACAGAATAATGCTGACATAAAATTTCAGTTCAAACCAGACAAGTCATGAGTTAATTGGAGAAAAACATGCCTTGGCAAGGAACCAGCTATAAAGGATTCCAAATACATTGTGTTTTTTCTTGTACAATTCCACCATCTCTCCAAATGTAGGTACCTGGCAGACCATAAGAAAACATCCACAGATTGAGATGAAATCAAATTGATCCTTTAGATTTGAATCCAATGATACAGATCAAAAGAGCGTTCAACGTACACTAATGACATTAATTTCCATGCCTAAAAAATGCCACCAAAAATACGTTAAACTACTCTTCAGCTCGAGAATAATGCTCAATATTTTGGTGCTTCTTCAGAAGTAAAACCAACAAGATGTGAATTAGAATTAAAGCATCAAGCTAGTAAATACATGGAATAGAAAAGTAAGACTATGTTAATGCAATTCTCTAGTCATACAAAACAAGTGGCAGGCAACCTATTAAAAACTAACATCATCTGCTGATTCATAAATCAATTTGAGCGTAACTAAACTTTTTGCTTGTGGGAGGAACACTAAGCAAATGAAGCCTCCCATACAGGCTTGCAAGAACAAAACAGCAAAGAAACCAGCCAAGGACTGGGATAAATATTCATAGACCACACACCTTCAGATTCTGTGGTGTAAGCACAGCCGCTCGACTGTGGCATAACTCCAAAAATACCACCTGCGCTCAAACAGAAACACCAAATTTTCTCAAACTTCCTCGGGAACTGGAGGTAGTTCTGAAGCATGACCAATGCAATGCAGGCGAAATCCAAAACATTATCCATCCATCAATTAGCAAGAATGGAAAAAGACCTCTGGTTTCAGGTAACTGATCACAGCTTCTACTTCTCTACATGATTCCTGCAACCAAACCCATATCAGTACATTTACAGCACAAACTCGCGTTGCCACAATAACATGAAACCGATACTAAACGAATTATGCATGGACAAATTAGAGTTCCATGAATTCAATTCTCTTTCAATGCCACATTTTCTCATCAACCAAACATATCATCAGCCCAGATGCAAGAACTCAATTTCCAAGTCTCGCATCGATTTCCTCCCAATCCTCTCCCGAACAATCATCAGAATTCATTCTGAAGATACCGATTTCTCATTCCACTCCAATCGATTCAAGAACGACATCAAAGTCGTCATGCTAAAGATAAACAGCCATAGATAATCATGACCCAAAATTCAGAGTCCGAAGCTTCACACCACTCACCTCGGAGACATGGGCCGTCCCAACCAGGAACACGTCGCAGGTGCCGCCCTCGGCCGAGGACTCGCAGTCGAGGACCACCACGCTCCTGGAGAGTTCCTCGGGAAGCGTCATCCTCCTCCGATCGGATCCCTCGCCGTCTCCGTCGCCGACGCTGCCGCCGCCGCCGCTCCGACGGTCAGCCTCCTCGCCGTCGTCCTCCACCTCCACCTCCCTCGCGACGTCGACCCCGACGAAGCTCTCGCCCAGGCTCTCCACGTTGGGATCCGGGTCCTCGATGTGGACAAAGTCCTCGCCCGAATTGGGGTCGGGCTCGGGCGGGCGAGGGTCCATGGTGGCAGTGGCGGCGGAGGGCCGGGTGGTCGCGGCGGCGATGGGGCGGTTCTTGGAAGGGGCGGTGGTGGAGAGGCTGAACCGGGTGGTGGGTCTGGAGGGGGAGACGAATCTGAGAAGCGGACGGTGGGAGGTTCTGGCAGCAGCAGCAGCAGCAGCGGCAGCAGGAGGAGGGAGGAGGGAGGAGAGGAGATAGCGGGTCGGGCGATTCATGAACCGGGTCGGGTCGAGGAGGAGGAGTGCGGCGGATGGCTTGCTACATCTGGGGATTTCACCTCGAATCTGCCATTTATGGAAAATCGATCTTTTTGCCCCCGCCTCGATTGCGTGTCTTTCGATGGAGCGATTGAGTTCGCGAAGAACGAGCGCACTGACGACGTCGCCTCAGAATCAAAGATTGGAGCGGGATTCTTGCGCCTAGAAGTTTTGCTTTGGATGCTTACAGCGTTTTGAAGAAAATTCCCTTCTTAATTTTGAAGATTGAAAAAAAAACTTCTTCGTTATTTTATACGTTAATTGTCCAAAAGGAAAATGTTGAATACAATCTTAATATCCCAATTCATCAATGAAACAATCAAATCGGAGATGGAATATTCTCGAGAGAAATTCAACTTGTGGAAACTCATGTATAAGCGATAGATTTTATGGAAAATTTCACTCTCGGTAATTCAAAAATGATAAGATATTTTTCGAGATTTAAGTCCAAACGAATTGATTGGATGGTTAATCCTTAGGGAGTTGGTTCAACAGGCAACTTGGACATCGAGGGGTATTAAAGGAAGTTGTATCACCAAAAGAAGAATATACATTATGAATTCCAAAGTTTATTATAGTTTCATCTTCAATACTTTCATCTTTCATGAGCTACATTTTATAGATTCTTAGAGGTCGTGAATATGAAATCAGGTAATCTTTTATAGAGCTTAAGTAATGAACACTCAATCTTTATAATATTTTATTGATTCATCATAGTGTAATCCAATCGATAAGTTATTAGTACAGAAAAGTGGGCTTAAAGCTGAACCATTACAATTCATTTTGTTGTTTACAATTTTTCTATCCTTTAAATTCCAAGTTATATTTTGTGATAGTTTATTGTATATCATAATATATGAATATTGCATAATTTGTCACCAGACTTTGTCCTATCGCAATATTGTCTTAACCTCATTTTAATTCTGTATTGTCATCTGTCCACCCCCTGCGATGAAGTTCGCTCAAACACAACGATGCCACCTTTACCTCATCTCCAATGCCCGACTTTTTTGACAGCAAGCTCGTAGCTTTTTAACTTCACCCGAGTCACTGCTCAAAATCCCTTCGTGGGTATTTTATATTTGGGCTAAAGGGCTAAGGGCTTTAGGGTTCCCTTCTTCTGTAGAAACCCAAAGCCGAAGACGCCATTTTCAGACGCGTACGAGGCTACGAGCGACCTTCTCCTCCTCTTTCCTTCCTTCCTTCTTCGGCGTGCGCTTGTGTCGGCGGCGATCGGCGGCGCTCCATTTCGATCCTTCAGTTCGTCCCCCCCTCTCCCTCTTTCTGCTTTGGAGAAAACTGACTGACTACTGACCATCGCCGTCCATGCGTTGTGCACATGCAGGGGATTCGCGATCTCAGCCGTCCGAATCCTGCTCGAAAGCTCGCGGGAGCTTCGGAATTGCTCGCCCTCCTCCCCGATTTTCGCGATCGGTTCTGTGTATACAGCCTCCGGTTCGTTTGATTTTTTCCAGGGAGTTCCGACCGGTCCGAGTCGCGGGTCACGATGGTGGATAGGAAGCTGTTCAAGACGAAGCTGTGCGTCTTGTACCAGAGAGGTCACTGCAACAGGCAGAGTTGCTCGTTCGCGCACGGGCAAGCGGAGCTCCGGCGATTCGTCGGCGGCCCCACTACTGGTAATTGCGATGTGCTTCCTTGCGCCTTCTGGTCCTCGCGGGTTTAGCATTTCGGCTTGTGGGCGATTGCGTAATGCGCGTCGGTTCATGATAATAGAAATTGGCAGGACAGGTGATGGGTCCGATTGTTGTCTGGTGGGTGATGATTGGAATCATTTGAGCTGCATTTTCCACATCGGTTGGGAATGGTAACGACATTGAAGAGCGGACGGAGTTAATTAGTTGTTTAGATGTGCGGGTTTTGTGCGTGTCTGACTATGTTCGGCGAGCCATAGAGTGCACCTAGTTTTCATGACCGCTTGAGTGTTTTCAGCTTTGAAGCATCGATCATGAGCTTGATGATACTGTGTTGAGCTCACTCATCTAGCTGTATCAGCATCATTGATGTGCATTGTGATTGGCTGCAACTATGTCTTGTTTTTCTTTGAATCTACTCCTCCTATAATTGTGCTTGTCTCTTAAGGAGGCTATATTTGTTGCAGCAGGCTTTTTCTGCTCTTTTTTGCTGAA
This sequence comes from Eucalyptus camaldulensis, assembly GCA_019915185.1. Classification (NCBI taxonomy): domain Eukaryota; kingdom Viridiplantae; phylum Streptophyta; class Magnoliopsida; order Myrtales; family Myrtaceae; genus Eucalyptus; species Eucalyptus camaldulensis. The sequence goes on from JAHSVA010000005.1 coordinate 7,295,422, forward strand.
CGCAGCTTCCCACTTTGCCGCATTTTCTTTCTTCTTCTGCATTTCGTCTCCGCCGTTACTTGGCATGGTTTTGTTCCCTCTGCAGCTCGTGAGTGTTTCACTGCTAGATGATGGGATAATTTTCTACTTCATTTGAAAAATTTATCTAATCATGCTGATGCAATACATTTGATGGTATAGTTAACTTGCTATGTGCTTGATGTTGCCGGAGAACAAATCCAAGGGAAAATGCAAATTTCCTTGCCAAATCCAGGGAATTTTTTGTTGTTGAAAATATGAATTAATTTGACTATTTCATTGATCACAGTTACTTGCATTTTCTTGCAGCTGTCCCTAAAGTGTTCTTTCCATGAAGCAGATAATTATACGATCTATTTACCCTTATCTTTCATCCTGAATTTTCCGAGCTGTTTTCTGTTTTCTTTATCCAAAAGTTGTGCTTGCACTCACATTTATGTATTGGCCCTGCATAACCTGAAGCAGAAGCATCTTCCATACCTCTGATGTGTATGCGAGGAGATTTCATTAGTATCTATCGCAGAATAGATATTTCAGGACATGGGTTATCGAGAGACTTAATGCACTATATCAGCAATTTCAAGGCTGGGATAGACTCTTCTGGATAATCCAATGCTTATGGGATGACTTTAACAGTCATTAGTGTATTATATATAATGGACTTCATCTTGGCTTACTGTAATTCATCCACCAGACTGGAAAGCTACTTTTGGGGGAATTCTCTAGTCGAATTTGTGTTCTTCTGTATATGATTCTTAGAAACAAGGTGATAGCATGATATGTTCAACTTATCTCAATCATGTTATGAGGAAGGAGCTCACGGTATTCTCTTCGTCTAATTCTTCAAATACATGATTCAAATGGATTTCATGGATGGAGATGATGCGACTTCTAATGGCTTTATAGTCTGAACTATGAAGCAACAAAAATATTGATTGTGGATCAGATTGTATCATATTATGTGATCAACAAGGAGAATCTATCTATAGTATGGTTCAGAATTCTTTTGTGTCTCTTGTTGCTCCACAAGAAGAAGAGGGCTGTCAACTATTCTTAAATACTATTCTACTTTGACATTTCAAGGGTTGTCTTGATGATATACTCTCCAAATGGGTCTTTTATAACTATGTGTTCTATGAGTTCGCTTGTTGCTATGGTTCCTTGGCATGTCATGGAGGCACTTTTTCTATTCATTGTTATGTTATTCGTATTGCTCACTATGGTAAGCTTTGCTTCACTATGACTTATAGGTCATCTAAACTAGATGGTTTGACAACTATGGTACCATACTGGAATTTATTATCTTCTTATCATAGGTAGGAGGGACTACCGAGGTGGTGATTTGAGGAATAAAATTGGCAGAAGGTATTCTCCTCGGAGGAGGTATTCGCCGGGAAAAGATGCAAGAGCTCGCCATGGATTTCATGGTCAGAAGCTACGCCCTATGTCTGTGTCTCTTATCCTGTGTTAACATTGCTATAATCTTCTTTAATTTGCATACAACTTATGGGCTATGTGGCTTTTCTTTATTCATTAATTAATAGCAGTGGTAACAGATCTGAGCCATGAGTCTTGGCAGTTCTTTTGTTCACTTTTTTCTTCCGGGTGCTGTCATTTGCAGGATACAGCCCTTCAAGGTCCCCTGAGGAAAATAGGTAAGCTGGCACAACTCTCCCTCTTATGCACTTACTGCCATTTTTAAGTGTGTATGAGCTGTTCATCTCTTGCTTGTTTTTCTGTCTCTGTTGCCATCACAAAATCTTATTAGCAATAGATTAACTATTATTTTCACATTACTTTTTTACACAACTATCCTTGAGATTTATCTGTCAGTCAAAGATGAACTAGCGGATTTCTGGTGGTTTGTGCTTTTCTTCTCCAATCTTTCGATGTTATGAGCAATTTGGTATTTCAATTGAGTTGGAGATATGATATGTTGGCAATGGCGGTCTCCATGTTCCGGAGTTAGATGTAATCTGATTAACAAAACATTGATTGTGGGGGGTTGCTGCATAAATTTATGACTACAGTTAGCTTTGTTCAAAGGCATGAATATCTTTTTCTTGTGGTAGTGTTTACATAACATGCTGTTACCAAACTAGGATTTTCTTACTATACGTCTATTATGCAATCATAGCAACCTGGCTTGCTTATCGAGGTTGATGGATAAGAAGATCTTTATTTCGAGATTGGCCAATAGCTCCTGGAAAAAAATGTGAATCAATTAAACCAAATGGCTTAATACTACTGAATGAGTCTTCCACGTCATCAAGGAAATGATTCCTTTTTCCAAATGGGACATTGATCAAGAGTGGGGCTGTTTACTGGTCCATTGGGAACCGCACTAGCTTAACATTTATAGGTTACTCTGCTCTCTATTGATATTGGAATGATGTCACATATATTGTGATACGGAACAAAGCACTAGGTACCACTTCTCATAGAAGTGTTATGTAGGAGGTAGGCTTAGTTGGTTTCGAATGACAAATAAAGTGCATGACCAACCTTTTTCAATCAAGTGAAGCAACAGTTTTACCGCCATTAGATTTATGTAATATCTTTCAATACCATGAGTATGTGGTGGGATGAGTTGGAGCACTGATTTCGGTGATCTGGAAAGTGAATGGACCCAGCATATAAGTGATGAACCGGAATGGCAGTTCATAAGTGGGGTATAACAATCCCATTAGGCTGCATTTGGTCATCCTAATTCAGATTGGGATGACATAGGATAAGGTGAGATTAGAAATCCTCCGAATGTCCTTCGGAAACTAGAAAATCCCATCCTGTGTTTGGTGCAACTAAGATAGCATTGAAAATCTTGGAAAATCAACTGTTATATCTAGTTGCTTTGGTCTCCATCTGGCACTTCCAATTTGTAGTGCCCCAAGTTTGTCGTCCCATTCATCACCCGCTTGATTGGCATCCTCTTGGTTGCCATTGTTGACGCAGTCTTACCTCGAAGGTCAAATTCTGATAGTTTTTGGACTGGAGGTGCTTATAAGGCTAAAAGCAACGGCAATTTTTTCACTGTGCTGGTGCAAATATTATTCCTTTTGTGCCTTTACATCCTGAAGAACAAATTCAGTATTCAAAACATAACCCAGTGTCTTTATTCACCTAGCCAATTGGTCCAGTTCATCATAGGTCTCCGGTGCCTTTGGGTGTGAAGTGTCACCCAGATAGAACTTGTGGCCTATATTCTTCACTTGAATCCAGCTACAAATGGCTTCTTTTAAAAGACTTTTCAGTTTCATATTCTTTCTGATCTCTGCTGCATCTTCCCATAGACCTGCTGAGGCATATGTATTTAATAGCAAAATGTAGGCAGCGGGGTCATCCGATTCCTGCTTTAAAATCATTGCTGCAGCTCGTTTTGCCAGTTCAGCGCTGCCACGAGCTTGGCAAGCTCAAGGAATTGCACACCAGATCAGTGTATCAGCCCTTAAGAGTCATTGAATTTATAAACTATGAATTGATGGGTTTTGACAAGGGATCCAGATCTGCCCAATAAGTCACTATGCATGCATGGTATTTGATTCTGGGCAAGATACTAAGTTCAGGCTCCTTTTCACCCTCGGTTGTCGGAACACAAAGTGACGGCGATTTACTGTTGTGATGGTGGTCCTTGTGGCCAACGAAGCAATATCTGGACGCGTCACTCCATCACACCATCATTGGAAGATAGTGGGGTTTGTTATGTTTTTTATCCTTCTAAAGTCTTTAATCCAACCCAAGCTTATCCCAACCTCTCTCGGATTTTTTATCCGACTTTTTATTCGGGTATATCTGGTCTGTAGGACTTCACCAAACACTTGATAGGATAATTTGTTATCCTATACGGACTATCAAATGCAACCTTAGCACTTGACCAAAATGAATAAATCAGGCTCATGACCTTATTTTCCATTCTCTGACATGCATTTCTTGGTCATGTTTTGGATGGGCTGGGTTATTGATATACTTCTCCATTTATGCCATGATTTTTGTGATCTGCTTATATTCGAGCTCATTATTAAACTGCAGTGACAGAAAGCGCAGGAAGAAGCAGCATTTGGATGGTCAAAGTGACGCTTCAGATCTCAATCTTCCGGAGGAGGCTGAAGATCGAGAAATAGTGGGGAAATCTACATCATCCCAGTCCAAGTATGCTCTTCTGGATCAGGTAAGTGAAATCTTTTTGGTATCCTAGTCTTAGTTTAGAATTTTTCTTAAAGTGTGTTCCTCGGAAGGAGTCTGGCTTTTTTGATCTTGGAACTGGATATGCAGTTAAAGCAGGTAAGGTCCGATATCAACATGCTGAAGCACCACAAGAATCAGCAAGAGGTGAGTTTATTGTTTACAGGAATGCTTTTATGCTTCTCTTGTTTTATATTTGTTTTTATCTATATGGGAGCTTCCATACTGCTCTTCTTTTCTATTCTTTTTTTGAGTGTTTCGTCGCTTTAATAACTGCTAAACTTGGGTGCATTTATTTAATATGAAGATGTACCTGGAAGAACAACTTCAAGAGGCAGATAGTCTATCCTCTAAAATTCAGGAGCTTGAAGATCAGTTGCACAAAGAAAAGAAAGAGTGCAAAAGGTAGGAAGCAGCAAGTCTGCTCTTTTCTGGCATTCCATGATGCATTGCGTCTGTGAGGAATCTATTCTAATGTTATTGTTTCTCCATTTTGCCTGGTCTTTTTTTGACGTGATCGGATGTTCAGGATCACATCAAAGATCAAGAAATTCGTCAAAGCGCATCAGCGATATTCACGATCACAAGATGAACTGAAAAGGCAAAAGCTCTTTTCTTTTATTTTCACGTTAATCTTTGACTTACGTATGCATGTTTAATTCCATGCATTTCGAATTGCTTCCAGCTTCAGAGAATTTCTTTTATTCATGGTTTTATCATCATTCTGAATTTTGCAGATCAGAACTCCAACTCCACAATCTGGGAGATCAGCTTGGCATGGATGCTATTGGTGTTGGAAACAATGAAGAGGACTCGAGTGTCAACATTGTCAGTGATGGAGAGCCTACTGGGAATTATGTTGCTAGCCCAAAGAGTATGTAATGAAATTCTTTGATTGTTTTTACCATATAGATGATACTTTTTATTTGACTAACTAATTGCTGGTGTTTACTGCATTGTTCTTCCTATCTTTTTCCACTTCCTCTGTTTTTGGCTTAGAAAATTAATGTCATGTTGAAAAGGGAAGTAAGGATAAAATTTATTGCAAAGGCTTGCCAAATGAGTTGGAACTATATCCTTCTGTTAGTTTTTTAAGTCTTAACGAGTATTGGAAAGGGAGGTCAGGATATGATTTTGTGGTCAAGTTGCCAGGAATCCAACTAAAGATCAGAGGATCTGGGCTCACTACTTCCACATTTATTTAGGGAATGCATTAGTACAAGAAAACAGCAACTATCTTTTAATGATAGATACAGTTTTGCAAATTTCCGAGTCGTTGAAAGATGGAACTATCTGCATTCTCCAAAGTTTGGATGAAATATAAACTAGTGGGATAATTTTCATTTTATGGGACGAGTAGGTCTCGTGTCTGATGTTACTCATTTTTCTTGTTTGCTTGCATTTGTTTGTAAAACTTGCGATGTGAAACAGGTAGGTTAAAGTATTCACAGGGGAAAGCATATCCTCAAGTGAACGATGACAAAGATGAAGAGGGGAATGGACAAAAGAATGGTCCTAAGCAAGCTGATGAAGGCAAGAGTAAGAGAGAGAAAGCTGTATCTTCTAGCATTTCTTCAGCAGATAAGGTTCCCTTTTGTTCCCAATGCCTCAAATGTTTTGTATTTGAGATGATACAACTGTCTTTGTGTTGGTCATTAGAATTTTGTGATTGCTTGCTTGAGATATATTTCTTTTTCTTTCAATTGAAGGTTCTGCCTAAAGGACCTTTGATTGGGATGACGCTACCACCAACAGGCATGGCTGCTCATGCTATTGACGAACTTGCTGATATTGAAGAAGAGAACATTGAATTAACTGAGCTTGCTTCAGCAGGAAATGAGGTGGCTGTATCAAAAGGCTTTCCTTCATCAATACAGTCATTGCCCAGTGTTCACAAGAATTCTTTTTCTCAGGTATGTTTTCATCTTTTTTCAGCATTATTGCTAGGAGGAAGAGAGGATAGATCTGTTTCATGGGATTTGGTTGAACGAGTTGGTATTCACCTAATTTGGTCTTGCAAATGGTTACGATTGTTCTCTGGGTCCTTCTGTCTTGCAGAACTATATGTTCTGAACTGATGACCACAGTACGCTATTGTCTTGGTTTTTTTGGTAAATAGTGGCTGTATTTGCTTCTTATATGAGTATTTTCTCTTGCAGTATAAGCATAATAGTGAGAACGTGGACTTGAAGGGGCTGGGGGAGGAGACAGTGAACGTGGATAATGTGTAGGATCATCCCATGCCTTAGATACGATTTATTATCTGTGAGATTCTGCGAGCCTTACATTTTCGGGAGATCTGGCTTGTGTACAGCATTTAGTTAGTGGGATGTACTCCTCCCATATGTACCTTCTTACTATTCTCAGTAGCATTGGAAACTGGAAACATGATGAACTGTAGTCCTCCTTTGATCAAAGACGTTGTAACTTGTGTCACTTGCCAAATCGTGTTAGGCTACCTTTTATCCTCCTATGTACATAAGGTGAAATCTCGTTGAAACATCTTGCTGTGTTAGCCAAGATGACTTAAATATGATGAACTGTAAGTCCTCCTTTGATCAAAGTCCTTGTAACTTGTGTCACTTGCCAAATCGTGTTAGGCTACCTTTTATCCCCCAATGTACGTAGGGTGAAATCTCGCCGAAACATCTTGATGTGTTGCAGTATTCTTAGTAATTTAAGTCATCTTGGCATTGTGACCTTGATCCATTAAACCTCTAATTTCCCAAACTAAGCTCGAAGATTATGCTGCAAAACAAGTTAAGAAATGAAATGACTATGTTATGTACTTTCTTCATGACTAAGAAATGAAATGACTATGTTACGAGGGAAGAAGTAAATTCTAAATGTCAAAATTGGCACGGGTGGATAATTAATAAGTATCAAAATTTTTAAAAGCTACACTTAAATGTTACTTTTTTAAGAAATTGGATACTTAAGAATCAATTTCGGTGAGGTTTGCTGGAAATTCAATGTGACCGTCTACGTGTCTTGCAGGAATCTATTTAACAATCCTTGTTTCAAAATGATGTTGTCTCGTTCCCAAATTTAATTTTTAATATAAATATTAATTAAATTAAATTAAGAAGGACTAAATTTAAAATAAGGGTGAAATTAGCAGGGGGCTTCTATGGTCCTCGTTGTTGCCACCGCCCCACTATCGATGAAAAGGATCAGTAACAATAGGACAAGGGTTGGCTGGGATCACCACGGCTCTAGCTAGTGGTTGGTGACCTTGGTTGACCACAGGTGAGGGGTTGTGGCCTTCACCCAGATTGGGCCAAGGGTTATTGCCACAACCAGCGGTTGCTATTGGCCCCTCTGGGTGAGAGTCGATGACTATTCCTCAATTTAGGGGAGGGCTATGACCCCTTGTCTCAAATTTGGGTGAGGGCATGTAGGCTCTCACTGGCGGTTGACCTCGGCCAGGGTTACCGACCACTGGTCAACCCTCGCCTTATTGTCGCTGGCCCTTTTCGGCAATGGTTGGGCGGCAGTAGCGGTGAGGACCATAGAGGCCCTCGCTAGTTTCCCTCTCTCTCTCTCTCTCTCTCTCTAAAGACATTAATATTAATATTAAAAATCATATTTAAATTAAAATGACGTTATTTTGGGCTTATTTAGCTACGTCGATACCACATGGATAAACTTTTTTAAAAAAGAAATATCACATCATTTAAAATTCTTGTCAAAAAATGCCACATTAGCTGTTTGGCCAGAAATTCTCCATGTTTGGCATTTAAATGTTCATTTCTTCTTCGATTTTGATATTTGAGTGTATCTTTTAGAAGTTTTGGCACTTATATGTTCATCTGTGCCAAGTTTTAGCATAGAGGATGTTCACATCTTGAAATTCAGGAATCCACTATACAAGTCAACCAAAGTGAAAATGAACGATATTGATGGCCATTGCACAAGTATCTTGGTATGTTATGTGTTGCAATTACTTATTTTTCAGGGTCGAACTTTCCTTCAGGTTACAGAGTAAGCTTGTGGCTTACCTCTAAAAGCAATGCCTGCGCGTCACTATAAATTGAGAGTTTGGGTGGAGTCCTCTGGTGTGCATATAAAACACCCCAAAAAAGTCACAAGAGTTTTCAACGTCATGTGTAAATATGAGAATTCTTTAGAGTTCTTCAAGTGAGGGTGTGTAAATACAAGAGATCGTAAGAGTTCATCAAGTAATGGTGTGCTTGTGATAGTTGTGAGGATTTAACGTGCGAGAAATACCGTTAATATATTAATTGTAATCCTTTGACTATAAAGGAACAGTTTCTGGATAAAGGTCCCATGATTTTTTCCACATTGGGTTTTCACCTTGAAACTTCGGATGCATTGTTCTTCTTATTTTTCGTTTACTGTGTTATTTACGCCTTTCTGCAAGATATACGGTCATATGTTCTGAAGGCAAACGGGTGCATACTTCAACATAGGCGTGTTGCTCTTGCGGACGAGTGCTTAAACCATCAGGCAGAAAACGAGAGGGCTACACAGCCTTATATTAATATGCGGGTGTGAAGCAGAGAGCTGGGCAAAATACACGGGAGAAGCATACGGTCGTTTACAAATAAACGGCCAGAGACGGTAGCTTTGCAATTTTGAAGACTCATCAATATACGATCGCATATTGTGGGATTCTGAAAGTTAGAATTTCGCTACGATTGATTACGATCTGGCTTAATTTACAATAGTTACAAAAATTTGTCATAATATCATAATTTTTTTTTTACTTAATTATGAGGACACGTTAAAGTATTATACAATACACCCAATATACCCAATTGGATAGGAGCCAAAATAAAGAGGAAACCAAGTGCTCGTGTGCGAGATGCAATGAGCGAGAGAAAGAGAAGAAAGTGAGGCCAGCGGTGATCGTCGAAAAATCGGATAGCCATTTCAGTCCCGATTTCCATGAAATTCTACTGCAACGTTTGTGGCGATGTGTGCTGTGTTAAACGGTGCCAAACGTTGAAAAGCCTCTTGCTCAGTAAGATCCGGCTGCCCTTTCCTCTATATTATTGCAATCCACCTAGGGGTGAGATAGGCTTTGTTGTTGCAGTCATCGAAGATAGTTATCTTGATGACATGTTGTGTAACCTCTAGTGGGACAAGAGAAGGCCTATTGCAACTCCGCTTTGCATACCGGAAGTTTTCGGCGATCCCGCTAAGTGGGTTTTTACCAACTGGGGCTCTCACGTTAAAATTCTATGTCGGAGTCTGCATTTTCGCTTCATTATTATACTATAGCAGTGTTTATTATGCTCATTTATTTGCGCAGAGAGAGGAGAAAAATGTTCCCTAGTGTGGTGTGATCGCACCACGGCTTGTTCTCAGCAGGTTTTGTATACAGTGCAGCTTTCCGAATTAAGAGCGATGTCCCTCACTATGGTAAGTTGTACAATTCTTCATCCAAAGTCCCGAAAGACCGGCTATTATAAGTTAGCCTCTCAGTTCACTCTTTGAAGCTATCTGCGCTACAAGATGGTTAAGACAAAATAAGATAGCCCGACGGAAGTAAGGTTTGTCACCCGGGTTCAATTGGGGATGAGATTACTAATTTCGAGTGGGTAAGGAATTAGTGAGATGGAGAAAATTTATTCACATAAACAACTAATTAATTAAGAATAATTTTATCCATATATGACTGTAAAACATCGAGATCAATAAGTACAGCGGAATTAAAGCATATATGTTTGAGTCATTACTTCACTTGAAGAAAAATAGATTTTTCTGATAATTAAAGATCTATCAGAATACCAGATCTTATTTTCTATGATGCAGTTTTCAATAGTATTAAAGCAATTGATAGGTATAATCTATCATTTTATAAGTTAGAGAGGAAACCTAGCAAACCTTGATCAATAGTGTCAACCGAGCCCTTCCTATTATGGGTTTCAGTTAAACAAAATTGCCTATATCTTGCTACTCAATTAGGCCCATTTAGATGCCAATACCCAATTCAATAAATCACTGTAAAGTTTAACAAATATTGAAATAACCATTATCCGATTATTTAAAATAGAAAATTAATTAATTAATGTAAGTCATATTATAGAAAATTTCCAACATTATCCCACTTGAGCTACATTAATTAACTTATTTTATTTTGAAAAAGATTTTATATTGAAAATGACATTATTGGGTTAATAATTAAAAATTTTGTTTTATGTTGCCACAACTTTAAAAAATAATATTCTAAAAACGTCATCTCAAAACCAATTCGATCCTATATAACCTTAGTATAAGACTATGGAGATCAATATGTTAATAAAATACTACTACACATGACTTTCCATAATCACATATAATAAACTTTATATTTTCATTAATCATGGGCCTAGTAGTGTAGTAAAAAATAGTACCAACATATGATCAAAATATACACTATTTTTTTATCGGTTCTCATTGCAATTCCTCAACAACATGAAACTACATTAACACAATTTCTAAACAACATGAAATTGCACGATTATGTCACAATTCAACATGAGATTTCATAATAAGTGATATCTAATCATTTTTAAACTAAAATTTGTTTAAAGATACCATTTTATACTTCTATTTCTCAGTCAACAAGCGAAATGATAGCAATAGAATTAACAATAATAATCATTAAAAATAAATGCTTTAATAGACATTATAAAAGCATTATCAATTTGTATATAACTATAATACTCAAAAATACAAATTATATAGCCCCCACTAATAAAAGAAATAAAAAAGAATCTAAAATACTCATATTCTTTACACGTTCTTCAAACAAAATGGGTCGTAAGCCTTTTGTTAGGGGATTAGCTAACATAAACTCAGTTATGATATTTTCAATCACTATATCTCACATTTTTACCAAGTCTTTAACAATATAATATTTGATCTAGTTAACATTTCAACTATGACATTTTGTTATTTATAGCAAAGGTAACTGTTTGTCACACATAATGCAATATGATCAATTATGGGCAATAAGATTCAACAAAAATAATTAGTACATTATAAACTCTCATTTGGGCAGAGTGTATATTGTATCATTACTTTTCACAACATGAAATTTATAAATTAGTAACAAGGAGAATTACATATAATTGTCAATGATTTATTTTCTTTTGGATAGACAAATCATTTGAATTATATATCTCAATAATATCAATATAGATAAGAATTACATATAATTTTCAAAACATTTATCCCCTTTGGGCAGATAAATATTTTTCAATTACACATCCTCATCTTTTAAATTTAGGAATTAATCTTCATGTTTTTTTGCCAAATTAATATACACAATAACTCCCTTTGGATATGTGATTATATATATTAATTTTTATCAGTAGGAAATTCCAAAAAATTATGCCCAAACTTCATCAAACAAAATGAAATACTTTACAGCATGTGCTTTCCAAGATTATATTGCATTTATCAAACAACAATTTTTGCCACAATTTTTTAAAATCATTATTTTTATTTTAGTATTATTTTAATATTTCGGACCCTCCCGAGGGCCCTGACCTTCGCTCGGCCCGTAGACCCGCAGGAGCCCACGCGGGCCGTTGGAACGGGCCCATCACTCTTCTTTTAATTAAAATTGGCCCACGAATTGGGCTATAGGCCCAAAGGAAATTAGATTGGGGTCACGCCCATTAAAAAACAATATAAGGGTTCTGGGCATAGTCCAGAACTTGAAACATAAAATAAAAAAGAAAGGATGGGTTACCAACGGGGTAAGCGAATGTTGATATCCAGAGACAAGAATAAAAGATGGGCTTAATTGGGATGATGACCTCTCCTAAGATCCCTGCTCTGCCAACGGGGTAAGCGAATGTTGATATCTTCGAAAAATGGTAAGACTTCTTCCACCGGAGGTGTTTTCTTATCGATGACCTCGCGCAGCCACTTCAACGACCAAGGTGGATTCGCTCATCATGCCACTCTTTTGCTTAAAATCAAGCGGGCTGTTGTGGAGAGGAACGGCCTGTTCCAACACGTACTGACAACATTTCAGCTTTGTTTTAGGACACAGACGCATACTGTAACAGCAAGCATAGAAGTACCACGAACACATCAGCAAACGCTAAACATAACCAATATTGATTTTGCTTCCTCTTTTCGATCTACCCCAACACGCAGTTCTTGAAGCTTCATCTAGACGCAGAACCCTGGCCTTGAGTGGCCTTCTCTTGCCAAAAGTCGCCCATTCTAATGGAGTCTTGAAGGTTTTCTATCTACCAAAGACCTTTCAGCAGCAGAGTGGAAGATTGGGAATGGAAATTTGGTTAAGATCTCCAGATTCTTCACCAACGACCAATGCAATGTAACGTCATTGATATTGCAAAGGAAAGCTGTGGAAACAGATCAAAATTTTCCGAATATGGCGGACTGTGACCAAACCCTCTGATCTCCAAGGTTGTAGACATAAAATGATCGCAGAATTCCAAAGAGAGCAGTGCTTCGTCTACTCTTTGAAAGTCATGTATTCACTTGGACATCCACTTTCTTTTCGATCAGGACACAAAGCATTCAGATTGTTGAAGTACAGAATTGGTCGAAATGAGCTCATTATCTCGGTGTCCCAGAGTGGGAATTCCGCAGCCATATTTATCCGCGAATCATGAACCTGCTAAAAGATTACTCTCTCTAAATCTGAGGTGGGCACCTTCCTGAAAGCTGATGTCACGAAATCCTAGCACTGCAATTGTCCTCCACTCCTGAAAAAGTTTTCCCCATTGTATGGTCACAGTGTCTCATAGAGTACACTCCCTGATCTTCACTTCGGATCAAGCCCCCTGATTTAGTTGGGGCAATCAATTTTAGAGTAGGTAGCTTCTAGATTAAAACCCCGGAACGGTTTCCTTAAGAACTAGTCTAGACCCAATTCGGCCAGTTCCAAGGCTGATCCGGGAATGCTGGGCCTATCTATTTTTCCCCCCTTCTGTATCATTGTTTTTATAAATAAAGAATATTTATTCCCACTTGCAATTTAAAAATTTCCATTACAACAAATAAACATAAGACTAACTAAAATACTTCGACATATATTATCAGTCGAGTGTCTGAGTTATAACGTTACAAGAAATCAAACAACAGAACTCTTGGGAACAACAGAAGAATAATATTAACATAAGTCTTGGGCTCTTGAACACAACAGATAAGGTCTCGACAAAAAAAAAAAAAAAAAAACACACACACACACACACACACAACAAACAAAGTGATAAACTACACAAAAGTTTCAATAAACATATCCTAAACCTAAGATAAATATTAAAAACACAAAGCACGTAACATGAATTATAGAACTTCATTCCTCGTTTGTCCATGAAAGAGTGCTCCAAGTTCTAATCACCTGAAAAAAAAAAGAACAAATATAGCTAATCACTAAACAATAGTTTCAAATTAAAATTACTATACATTGAACTCGAACAATTAATACTATATATTCATTCAACTTATGCTTTTAATCTCAATTTATCGATAATAATCTGATCAGAAAGACAATTTATATATAACAACAAATTAAGCATTCATTTATTAGAAATACAAATGAAGAAATTACAAGATAAAAAGAAATATTTGACTTACCAAACTCAAATTAGATCTTCGAGGTTCCAAATCGGAGGACGTATTTCCATGATTAATGTCCCAGAGTGATTCAACTCAATCAACGTCTTTAGCTCCCCAACAGCATCCACCCGCGAGTTAAGACTCATAAATTAAGATGATTAGTTGAAAGAGCAAATGAATCAGGTGAAATTGTACCATGATTTCGACCCATTCACTCCGATGTTCTGTGATGATATTGCCTGAAAGCTTGAGAACAACTAGGTGATTCAACACAAAGTTGGTTGCTTGAAGTTTCAGAGGACAACTATGCCAACAAAGCTGTCTTAGTCCTAGAAGAATATCCTCAAATTTGCCAGCAAAGTTCCCTCCATCCAATTCAAGAAACCTTGTATTCATGAGACGTGTAAAATTGTGTCTTGATCTCCATGGTGTGAGTGCTACTACATTTTCTGTTCCCTGATGATCAAAATAATATTAGATTATGTCTTTTGATTAGAGCAATGAGTTTGGATCCGTTAATTGTTACATACGATAATAATGATTGTATCTAATGGTTTTCCGCTAACTCAGCAACGAAACTGATCTATTTACAGTTTTTTTTTTAGCTATTGTTGAGTAGGATTGAGGAACTTGGAAGGTTGAGGTTAACTTTACCAAGATGCGCAGCGGAAGCATGGATATATATAACTTCGATGGACTTTTCATGATTAAAATTTCAGCAATGAAATTTGATGGAGTTGATGTTTCTAGACTTTGGTGTAGAAGAATAATATTCTAGCATGATTTGAGGCTTGAAGGACTGTCATTATAGGGGCGTCACATATCCAATCATAATATTATGCACAATAAGTTAAAGGAAACATGACACCGCTTGCAAAATTTGAATCAGACTTTTGAAGGGAGAATTCTTTTAGCATTTGTTTTCGGACAGATTTTTTTTTTTTTTTTTATAGCTTTACGAGATATTACTAATATAACCTTTTCAAGAAATACACTTTTACAGTACTATCGAGATGCAACAGCTTCAAAAAAACCATTAAGGCAACTATTTTGTTTGAATGTGCATTATCTAGATGGAACATGATAGACTATAGGTATGATTACCTAATGGAAAATGCCAAATGGTCTTTTAAACCCAATTTCTATTTTTGTCTTATTTAAATATTTTCAAAAAATCGGCTCACTATTTATTGGCGAAAAGAATCAGATAATTGGAAAATCTCTTTTAAGGAAAAGCATAACTAATTCACTAGTTTCTTCCATAGCACAGGCTTATTAGCTTGTAAAAAATGGAGAAGGTGGGCAAGAGAGATGAAATCTTGGTTGTACTCACCTTTTTGGCTCGTGCTGTGTTCAGGGCCATCTCAAGAAACCCCAATCTGCTTGGATCTCCAGGTAAGATGCACTTGTTGGGTAATATATCTTTGATCGTATTATTCCCTTTCTTACGATCGATGGTTTCACGAAGGAAGAAGCCGAAAAGATCTGCTACTGATTTTCTTTGCATTCTTACAATGCCATAGCAATTTGATGATTCTTGAATGGTCGAAAGGAAGGAGTGAGCTTCAAAATGAGAAGAGAGTTGGTTGAAAATTGTTTTGGCAATAGTCATCTTTCTAATACCATCTATTCCATAGATAATAGGACATTGCACCCCACTAGTATCACAACTTAACAACTTCTGAATCGCAGAAGGTAGTTGCCCGATAGCTGTCCCAGACTGATACAGCTCAGTCGCCATCATTATCTCCCCAACAGCATCCCGCAGTGAATTTAGAGTCGTACGGTTCAACGAAGGCGAGGATTCAACATCCCCTCGCCCATTGACTATCCCCAGAAATTCAACTGATCTCGTATTTTCCATTGATAGACTTGGAAAACCTCTTAGATTGCTGATCGAGTCTGGCAAATGATGAGCACTCTGACCCTGCATAGGCAAATCCCTCATCAGATGTATTCTTATCCCAATACTGTTCATCCGTAGTGTCCGATGTTCGAAGTTCCAAATAAAACGAGGCAGGTTCCCAATAGTTGTCCCAGATAGATCCAACTCAATCAACGACTTCAACTCCCCAATAGCATCCGACAGTGAATTTAGACAAGTACAATTCACCATACACAAGTGCTTAAGATCCACCAGCCTTTTAATTGTTTCTGGAAGTTCAACTAATCCCGTATCCTCCATTACTAGCCTTGACAAACCTCTTATATTACCTATCGAGTCTGGCAAATAACGAACCCTATGACCCTGGATCAAGATGAGCTCTTTCAGAACAGTTAGACAACCAATTTCCTTGGGCAACTCTTTAAGATGTGGACACCATTTGATTTTCAAATATTTCAATCGCTGTAGTTCACCAATTGAGGGATCGATTTCAGCCAACATCCGGAAATCTTTTAGAACCAATCTCTCTAAATTCATAAATTCGGAGAAGCGAGGAGTTTTGATCAAGGACATAGATCCCGCAATTTTCAAAACTTTTAATTCACTTGCCACCTGCAAAACAGAAACCATCTCAATACTCTTAGGACTCTATATGCATTGCAAAATACATGCATCTCATCATATATTAAGACAATTATTTGGAAGAGTAAAAAAATCGGGTGAAATTGTACCATGATTTCGACCCATCCACTCCATTTTTCAGTGGTGATATTGCCGGAAAGGTTGAGAACAACTAGGTGATTTAGCACAAAGTTGTTTGCTAGAAGTTGTGAAGGACAATTTCGCCAACAAAGCCATCTTAGCTCTGGTAAAATATCCTCACAAGTACCAGCAAAGTTCCCTCCATATAATTTGAGAAACCTAGCATTCTTGAGATTTGTAAAATCTTCGCATGTGAAATTGTGTCTCGATCTCCTTGGTGTGAGTGCTACCATATTTTTTGCTGCCTGATGAAAAATATAACATTAAATTGTCTTTTGAGCTAAGCAATGAATTTTCGTCAGTTATCATTAAATGTAATATTGATTCATATGAAATTCAATATATCTTTACTATTTAAAATTGTGTATACTAGATGACTGCATTTATGCTTTCATATAAACATTTTGGTATAAAAGAACAATTTTCAAGTATAGTTTGAGGTGTAAAGGATAATGTATTCAATATTTGAGGTGTCACGTCTTCACTCAATCTATAATTCAAGGTAACTCAATAGAGAGTAAAAGTAAACATGACAGTCACTAAATTTGAATCAGACTTTTGAAGCAAAAATTCTCTTGGCTATACCAGATATTACTAATATGATCTTTTCAAAACATACTCGTTTATAGCACTATCGAGACCCAACAATTTCATATAACCTAAAGATTTTTTTTTTAATGTGCATTATCTAGATAGAACAAGATATATTTGCTACTTTATATTAAAAAACCTCATTGTACACCAATCAGAAAAAAATGTATAGGTAAAAGATGGATAGGTTTGATTAGGAAATGGAAAAGTTCAAATGGTCTTTTAAATCCGTTGTTTTTATCTTGTTTATATATATACATTTGGAAATGGGTGCACTATTTATTGGTGAAAAAAAGAAAGAGAAAATTAGCAAATTTCTTTAACGAAAAACATAATTAATTCGCAAGTTTTTCTATTACGGGCTTCTTAGCTTGTAATAGATGAAGAAGGCAATATGCAAGAGAGATGAACTATAAGACTTGTAGTGGTGTAGAAAAGAAAAAAAAATGGCATTGTTTGTAGTTACCTTTTTCGCTTGGGACATCTTGAGAAACCACGATCTACTTCGATCTCCAGGATTTCTGATATTCTCTTGGCGAACAATGTCTCTCCCAAGATCTCTTAACTGATTATGCATCCATATTCTATCTTGATTAATCTTGATCAAGGACTTATGGATAAGAACTTCAATCTCAACTTCTGGGTAAAAAGAACAAGCTTCCCACATATGCATTGCATTATTTTTTTTCTTATTGACAAAGAAACATGCAATGTCCAGAAAAATTTGTTGCCCCTCACATCCAAGTGCATCATAGCTAATCTTTAACCTTTGTTGGACCTTTTCGTGGGGCACTTCCTTCAACTTCGTCAATGTGGTTGTCGACTTTGCTCTACTTATGGTACGAAGATGTGAACCTATCACTTCAAGAGCCAGTGGAAGCCCTCCGGTGAGTTCAACAACTTCTCTTGAAAGATCATAAAGCTCACAAGGAGCTGAATCTATGTGGAAAGCATGCTTGTTGAAAAGTAAAAGAGCATGATCAAAATGCATTTCCTTCATTTCATACAAAAAAATTTGTCTAGATTGTTGTAATATATTTTCTTCCAATCCATCCACATTGGTCATAAGAAAATCTCTAGTTGTAATGATGATCCTACTCCCTGGATCATATGAATAAGAATTCATCACTTCATTAAAAAATTGATCTTTCTTATCTATGTCATCCAAAACAAGTAAGACACGCTTGTTTGGTAATATTTCCTTGATCGTACTATTTCCTTCCTTACAATCAATGGTTTCACGAAGCGAGAAACCAAAAAGATCCGCTACTAATTTTCGTTGCATTTTTACAATGCCACAGCATGAAGACGACTCATTGATGTTCGAAAGGAAGGAGTGACCTTCAAATTGAGAAGAGATTTGGCTGAACACTGTCTCAGCAAGAGCTGTCTTTCCGATGCCACCTATCCCATGGATAATGACAAATCGTACGCCACTAGTATCACAACTTAACAGTTTCTTTATGGCTTCTACATGATCATCAATCCCAACTAGATCAATGGGCAAATATCTTTGCCTTATTGTGATCTTCTGCAAGACCTTTTCAGTGATGTCTGCAATGACCTTGCCATGCCTACCACATTCATGAAATCATTGCAAGATTGTATAAGCAAATAGAATTTAAGATAGAAGCATTTGATAACCAGCATGCGATTATGTATTTTTCATGTGGTGTTTGCCATAAATGTTCACGAATCGCTTGTTTCACGTGTATTGAATAAGGCTTTTCTTACAAGGGTGGTGGGTATTGCCCTGAAAGAGTTTATCTAATTAGTTTGCATAAGAGATATGTTGAAACAGAGCCAAACACATGAGGCACCCTTTGGGCCTTTAGGAGTTTCATCAGTTTGTAGATAGTCTTAGCCTGGGCGTAGTAAATGACGTATACAAACATGCGTGCTTGTGTTCGCTATTCTTCTAATACAAGATCTAACGATAACCCAATAGACATGTAAACAGATAAATAAAAGAAGATCATGTGGATACCTTTGACCTTTCAAACACCATCCCTTGATTCCAGCCACCTTTGTCAAAGCGTCCTTCCAAGGCTTCACTTCAGTGCAGCCAAGTTCCTCCTCATGCTTGTTTAGGGCGCTATTGTACAGCTCTGTTTCAAGCTTAACATCTGAGGGTTCCACATCGTAGAAGACAGGTAGTATATCTTTCCTCGTGGATCGGCAAGAGCACTCCAACATGCATGTTAACTCTCGAAGGCACCATCGACTTGAAGTGTAGCCTCGGGAAAAAATAGGAATGTATATTTGAGAGCATTCTACTGCTCCCAAGATCTCTGAGATATTTTTGCCCGGGCCTAACATTTCCTTGTCCCTAAAAATGCGGATTCCTTTGTGGTTCATGAATTCATAAAGGCAATCTGTGAATGTGTTGCGAGTGTCCAATCCCCGAAAGTTCAGGAACACGTCGAAGTGGCCACCTTTTGCAATCCCTTAGTTGGCCCTTTCATTCCCCATCTGATGACACAGTGATTTTGCCGATGACTTCTACTTATGGTCCTTGAGGAGATTTCTACAGCAAGAGGGACTTGCCGCGTTAGGCCACTCATCGAAGTATCACGTAATCAATATTATAGATTATGCTTTTTAATCTATGGCTAATAATGTCTTGTTGGTTGAGTGGGTTTTTGTGCCCACTTTAGGAGGGAGGTCATGGGTTGCATCTCCTTATTTATTTATTGATTTTTTAAATAAAATGTATAAGACCAGTTCTAAATTGACTCGCTTTGATCTTCAGTTGAATTGGTCTGGTCTCTCACTCTACTACATTTATGTGGAAAAAAGTCCTAGATATCCAACGAATTGGTACACGATGTACACTACCCTTTTGCACGATGGGACTTGGATAAAAAATTCAAATTTACTGGACCCTCCCATAAGATAAGCTTTAATTTTTTCCTATGACAGTTTGGATTAACAATTTAACATTGAAAGCCCCCAGTTAAGCGTGCTTGTTGAGGTGAAAGCGCAAAGCTATGTCTTGGTAAAAGTCCTTGCTAAATAAAATCATAAGGTGCGATTAAATTTGATTGAAAGAAGATTTTTTTTTTTTTTTGGTAAGGTGATCAAAAGAAGAATTAATATCATGAAAAGTTATAAATTGATACATCCACGATAAATTACTTCAAATTAATTTTTTAGCCACTAAAAACTTTAAAGTTATACGCCTATATGAAATGTATGAGATACTGAGAAGCACCCAGAGTGAGCTCGCTGCAGCTCCTCTGTTTGCAAAGCAACCGACAGACTCCCACAATTTCGCACATCGCACCGATGAAATGGAAATCACAGCCCACCAAAATCGAAACATGAGAGAGAGAGAGAGCACCTAAGAGTGGGCTGATTGATGGCAGACCGATATAGGCGACGTGGCAACCCGTGAGACCGAGAGAGAGGCTATATCTGGGAAGGCAGCGCCTCAGCAGACTATATATAGAGAGACAGAGAGGCCACATTTGAGAAAGTGAGTGAGAAATGAGAATGTGAGAAGCGCGAAAGTGCTTAAGAGACTTGACTTAAATCAGATGTGGGCCTTCGACCAAAAAACAAAAAGAAATTAAATGTGGGCCATCACTATATTTACAAGCAAATATTTCACTTAATCAAAAGTCTGAGAAAAATATACATTTGCTTAGTACAGAATCTTCCTTGAAAGCACCTTTGTTACTCTCACCTAAATATGCATTGCATTTCTGAAAATGAGAATAACGACCCATTTGACTGAATCTTAAAACACGCGGAATATATGGCAAAATAATGTATGGTGTCTAACTCTATAGCTTGCAAAATGTTGATGTTGTGTAAGGTAGTTGAACAACATAAACTTTAAAACTCTTGTCAATGAAACGAACACAACATGAATTGCAAACAACGAATCCAAAAATACATCGCAGTTGGCCAAGCTTAATAGTGAGCTAAGGACTTGCACAAATTATTAGCGAAACACTAAAGATAGCTAGTTCACATTGGATTTTTTGCATCTCCTATTGGAACATATTTGAGAAAACTTTTGTTAAACGAAAGTTTTCTCAAATAGCGTTTGTGGCTGGACAACCGTTAGGATCTCATGCGTCTTGGCCTCTGTTTGCACTATCTCATCATCTTTTGATTTGGTATTGTGCAGACCAGGTGTAGGTGTATCCAGGTGTTCGCTTTACTATCATAAGGTGCTGCTAAATGGAAGGATCTTATCAACGTCCATGAATGAGAAATCATAGATCGAACTGCCGAATCGGAAAAATTGGGTGCTATCATATAGCTTTGTATCGGCTAAGTTCACGAGTTAGTCTCTTTAGTCCCATCCCTACAATCGCCGGGAAAAAGAAGATGAATGAAAAGGGCGTTATTTAAGGCATATTCCAATTTTGAAATCTTGAACTCTTGACTCAAAGCCCGCTATCTCTGTATATGTTCGATAGAAGTATTTGCATCTAATATGATCAAACCATTTCTACATGTTCCAAAACTTTAACTTAAATTATTTTGCTAAAAATTATCTTGCATTACTAACCTCAACAAAATTTTAATATGATTTCGACTTTTCCTCTCCTTTCTTCCGTGGCAATATTGGCTGAAAGCCTGAGAATAACTAGGTGATTCAGCAAGTTGTTTGCTTGAAGTTTCAAAGGACAATTTCACTAGCAAAGCCATCTCAGCTCCGGTGAAATGTCCTCAAAGTTCCCAGCAAATTTCCCTTCATCCAAATCCAGTAACCTTGTGTTGATGAGATATCCAAAATCTTTGAATGTAAAATTGTTTTAATCTTTGTAATGTGAGTGCTACAACATTTCCATGTTCGCTGACGGAAAATACAACAGTATTGTGTCTCTTGACTTGAGTTATGAGATCAGATCCATTAATTATTGATTATAACACTGATTCCTATGAAATTTGATATTTCTTTATTAGGATAAGTACATTAAAAGCCTTAAAACTTGTCACCAAAATTCAATTGAGTCCTAAAATTCTCAAAAAGTGCAATCAAGCTTTAAAACTTATCAAATTGGTGCAAGCAATTTCTTATTGTTAAGTCCATCAAACTTAACTAATAGAAAATGCTTACCTAGTTAGCTTATTATTTTCTCTCTTCGATGTGGCATTGCCATCACTAAAACATGAAGCATAAGTCTAAAATAACGTCGTTCTAATCTAAATATTATTTTTTAACCCAAATATCTATTAAATTAGATAAACATGTAAAAGGCTAAATCTAATAAAAAAAAAGAACACAAAAAAAATCACGCGAGAGCCGGGAAGCCCCACTCCCCCGGTCCCACTGTTGCCAAGTTGATGACCAACGTGGGCAGTCAGGACTCGATGGCAACCCTCCCGCAGGTGAGGCCCTAAGCCCTCACCTTTATAGAATTGTGTATCACCTTCTACCCACCCTTTATTTATCACATTTTATATATGATAGAAGCACATTGCACTTGATATTTCTGCATAAATCAAACTAATTTTGCATATATCAAGCTTAGCTTGACTTATCCCGCAAAAGTTGTTTATGATTTTATAAGTCAACCTATTCATCCATTCCAGGTCACATTGTTGGCTATTTTAGTAAGTTGCTCATTCTTATGAAATGTTGTATTTTAAGAAGATAAAGATCTTCCATGACTAACAACATTGGTCCAGGTACTTTTTTAAGGTCTATCAACAACAAGGTTCTTGATTAGATTTATAAAGCTAGAGGCATGATTAAGATGCGTAGCAACTTCACGATTTCTTTTCAGGTCAATCATCGAATGCCATTTCAGCTCGTCATTATTTAATTCTCCCTTTCTTTCCGAGTAAGGTGAGTCT
Organism: Eucalyptus camaldulensis; assembly: GCA_019915185.1. Classification (NCBI taxonomy): domain Eukaryota; kingdom Viridiplantae; phylum Streptophyta; class Magnoliopsida; order Myrtales; family Myrtaceae; genus Eucalyptus; species Eucalyptus camaldulensis. Next base: position 7,318,229 of record JAHSVA010000005.1, read on the forward strand.
TCCGCGTAAGGTCACTCATCCGCGTGATCGAGCCATTTTGACAAAAGTCGTGGGAAAATGCTAAGTAATCCCCACTACAACAGGGGGAATCTTCCAGCGGGTTGATTAAGCAAACATTCCGAACTTACTACTTCCGTTATCCACCTTGCTTCAGTTTTGTTGCTTTCCTTCTTTTTTTCTACGACTAGAACAAATGATTGACTGAATCCAGAGAGCATGTATGCAATCCCCACGTAATCTCGAACCACTTCGTCCCCAATAGGAAACTTGTCTTTCCACTGTCAAATCTCCTTCCAGTCACAAAAAGGAAGTTCGTATTCATAATTTAACTATCGCGTAGCGAACTAGAAGCAAGATTGGCTAAAGTTACACAATTTAATCCTCTTAATGTGCAACATCTTGAAGATAGTTTCTTAACCTTAAGGCAAGCTCTTCAATATCCGATCGACATTGGCTTCCATGCTTCTAAAAGTAAGGGCATATGAAAGTTGTCCATAACATGAGCCTTGTCCTTCATACAACTATTCAGAAAAATGGCTTTTGACTTCCTTTACCATAATATTGTGCATGCAATTGCCTGAAAAATGCGAATTAATGTAATGGCTATCCACACTGGTTTTTTAAACACGTGTAGTAGAGATTCTCTGTGAATGGAAAATCGAGGAACCATATCTATAACTGTGTTACAAAGAGACGATATAAACTTTGCTTTGTACACGGTATATCAACTACCAATTGAGAATTTAAATAGTTTGACAACACAATAATATTTTATGATCCAATTGCTTGGTGATAGTAAAGTATGACAATATAGTAATATATTACCACAACAACCACCTAGCATTTTCTCATCTAGTGGGTAACACAGATAGACATAATTTTCAACTTGCCATCGTTTACTGTCTTTCTTTCGGCATCAGGTCTTCCTTTCCGTGAAGGTCACTAATTGACTCTCTTCCTTCCGCCTAAGTCGAATCCCTTAATTGATATTAAATGAATAGCAAGCTCATTTGATGAGAGCACAATTTGGTTAAAACATAAATCATCAATGAAACAAAACAACCAGCGAGCTTGCTTATTGATAGTGCAAGATGTTGATACAACAAGATCGTGAGGTTAGTGTAAAGGTTAACAATGGAATCCTTCACCAGTAAACAACTTGATTTATTGATGGAAAATCTTTTAGTAGTTGACTACTCGAAAGAGACCAATAAATAATCAACGGTCATCGATAGGAAGCTTATAGATTTTACTAAGTGCTGGAGCAAATATCTAGTATGAAAAATATAAAGATTTGCTAATGCATCAGCCGAAGATGTATATTGACAAAATCATATGATTGCCGAGCGGTTATGTCTATAGTCTCACTGCGTGTATGTTTTTGTGTTGCGCGAGGAGAATTCTCCAGCAAGAGGAGGCGTGATGCAACTTCCACCCTCCTTTCCCTGTAAGGTCACTCATCGAAGTCTCTTTCTAGCTTTGCAGCCACTGAACTCTCTGTTTCCGCGTAATGTCCACCGTAAGGTAAGGTCCGGGTAATTTCACTCTTGGAAGTCCTTTTCATCTTGTCATTATTCAACTTTCTTTTGGCGCAGTGTCACTCGTCATCATATTATTAACCTGCTTTCCCACTTCGCTTGACTAATCCAATTCCTTTCAAGCTGGTCACGTTTTAATCAATTAGGAGAAAGCCATCTTTACATGTCACATCACATGTCATATCATTTACGGAAAAATGCTAAATAATCATTCCCTCCACCATTCTTTCAGCCATTTAATATTTATAGTGTCCACCTAGATTGTATGGACACTCCAAGGGACCTTTCGTGTCGTATCCGACACTCCAACATGTGTCCAACACGCTTTAACATGCTCCAACACGTTTCAACAAGCGGTCAAGTTTCAACACGCGGTCAATTGCCTTCGACATGCTCCGACACACGAGTCGAAAATTCCGACATGTGATTCCGACACGCACGGGGTTATTTTTACAAATTTTCAAAACTTTTGGAGTATAAATATAAATATATGAAAAAAATAAAAATAATAATAAAAGCTAAAACAAATTTCCAATACTTGTTTGAAGATTTTTTGGGTGCTTGAAGTTGCAAAATTTTCACTTGATGAGCCGGAGATGAAGTTTTTTTCTTTTTTTTTTCTCAAAAGAAGTTAATAATGTGGATGAATGAATTTTTATTATATTTGATGATAGAATGTTGTTTGTTTTTTTTTTTTCTTATTGTTAAATTTTAAATTTAATAGTGGAACGTGGATTACTTGTTTTTTCCTCCAAGTTTTATGGATTATTATAATGAAATATAGTTGAATTTGTCAAATTAAAATAATTAATGATATTACCAAATGTAGAATCAATTTTTTTAGTATAGATTAATTCTAGGCTCTTATTATTATTATTATTATTATTATTATTATTATTATTATTATTATTATTATTATTATTATTATTATTATTATTTAGTTATTTATGCATTTATATATTAAACTATTTATTTAATATATAACGTGTTGGAACGTGTCGAAATTCTCTATTTTTGATAAATGACGTGTTGGCGTGTCATGTCGTATCGTGTCACGTGTCCGTGTCGGTGTAACCTAAGTGCCCACCCTCAATAAGTACTTTCTATTACTATTTTAATTTTAAGGATTAAAAAAGAAAGTTTGTTAATAAAAACTGGTGTGAACGTTTACATTTAAATCAAAGAAATGCAAATTCACCTATGCTATTCAATTATTTAAACTAACGAATTTGTTCATGGCCATTGTCCATCTAGGTTTAGTTTTGTTGCTTTACTTGTTGCCTTTTTCTTTTTGCTTTCGTTTTTTCCTTTTTAATCTCATCTATATAAATACGTTGAAAGAAATATGTTAGATTCCCAAAATAATTCACAGAAAATGGCTCATGAAATTAATGTATGGATATCAGTTGATCCTACATAACCTTTAATTAACTCATGGTTATGTTGTTACCACTTTCATGACCACAGTTGAACCCTAAAACCATAATTTGTGGTGCAAACGAACAATGGTACACACTTATCATTAGTGTCCATCAAGATTCTTCTTGGCACTTTGCGCACTTGCACAAGAAACCATAGTCCCCAAGCGGTGCCTGTCTCCCTTCAAAGGGTAAATCCTCATCTATGTATGAAATGGTGACCTGCAAGACTCCACGATTTCTCACATCTCATCATTCTCCACCAAGTCAGGCGTCCATGAAAAGGAATAGATTCAATGTAGCATACAAGAAATATAGATGATGTTATGTTGAAGGAGGCACGACTTCAACAATCTAAAGTTTCACAAGCACGAGTGAATCTCATAATTGATTATCCAGCCCAGAACACGCTAGTTATGGATAACAGGCAACATTGTGTGAATATCTACATTTGTATCTACAAACTACAAAAGCAGTTGATCTTCAAGGATTATTGATAAGGGTACATCGGGTCAATCATATTGAATGGCCATCCCAGTAAATATGAATAACATCAACTTGAAGCTCAAAAGATTCAATATTTCAAACCATTTCAATAATATAAAAAAAAATGTGAAGAATACTAGAGATGCAAAGATTATTTTAAAGATTAGTGCGCCAAACTCTGGTGGGGCGCTTATACATTGCCCATTATGCAGTTTGCCACAGCTTTGTAAACCGTTTCTAAAGTCAGCCTTTGCATCCCGGAGCGTTACAGAAAGTTAATGACGTCACCATCACGAGCAAAATGTGCACAGGGTTACTTATACGTCCTCTCTTTTGAAAGCTTTGGCGTTAGGATGGCAGGAGTGGTTCATGCACTCCACAAGGGGAAAAATGACGTGCCTGAAAGTATGAATTTAATTGTTAGCAATAACACCTGGCATAAATAACTAAACATTAAAAATGGCAGATCCAATGAAAAGGGAGTTGCTGTGTATATGTGAGGACAATGCAGAATAAAAGCAAAAAATTTACTCCACATCATGATAAGCTTATGTCAGGACACAAGACAAAGCAGGACTGCTTGCAACATTGTCAGATGGGGAAAGCCTACTAATTCATATTCATATTCATATTCTAAAGTTGCTTCTCAGGTAACTTATCCTATCCTGTCAGTTAAAATGGGGTTAGCAACTATGTGGTGTCACATTTTTGTACAGTGTTATAACTGTATGCTTTCTCTAGTCCCACAGCATGCATGTCAAAGATCGGATGCCAGCCCATCAATGACTAAGAAGATCAAATGTTGAAGAGTTAGATGTGATCTAGCTCGGGCCTTGTCACATGTACCTAATTGAACACACAAACCAGTAATGGCATGATTAGAAAGGCAATTGGATTTAGTATGACGGGGGATTTTTCAAGCTAGAAACACAACCATGTTTGTTGATTAATCAAGTCCATCCAGTTAAAGTTTCACATACCCTCACAACAAACTGCAAACTCATCACCAAGGGCATCCAAATATGGTTGAGATACTTTCTCGGCATTTTCCTCCCATTAGAGATGATCGCAAATGCATAAACTTCCAAATTCTGTAACAGATGTCAGATACTAAGAGGTGCATCATATATACCTCCTTGGGAGGTGGTAGAGCATCGATATTCGATATACAAAAAGTAATCTTCCACAGGAGATGCTGCAACCAGATCATTGTGACATACCAAAGCCAAAAAGATCTTAAATGCCCAAAGCAGATTTTCAATAGTCAGACATTCATACAACATGTGTCATCGATATCAAGGAGACCAAACCAACTGTATTTCCTCATGTAAAGTAGAAATGTCATATCTTCTATCTCTATGTACTTCGATGCAAAAAAGAAAATGGAGAAAGAAATGAGAATTTTAATTGTAGATATTGTTGTCTGCACAATCTATGGTTTGAGACTCAGAAAGTGGGAAATATTCAAACCTTGATAAGACCAAAACTTACACATTATTCAGCTAAAAAATTCCAATGATAAGCCCATAATGTCAAGTGAGAATGCTTTTGTAGTCAAGGAATTGAACCTCACATACTATAGTACCAAGCCAAAAAATAATGATGACTGATAATCAGCAAACTGTGAGTGTTCTTAAAAGGACACATGGTTCACATTCTTTGTCAAAGACAGCCGCCTTTAGGAGTTGCGATGACTGAAAAAAGAAAAGAAGGATTATCAGGGAAATGACTGTAGATGCAGGAGATCATTGACATGCGAAGTGATAAAAAGAGATAAAGACAGAATTTCAAAAATCAACCATTTGAATTTCTCCAGGAAAGAGGTAGAAGGTATCTAGTGGCAACCTTTTAGAATGAGCAAACGGGAATGACCACTAATCCCCATTTACAGTACACCTGAACGTCCGAAAGATGCTTGAGGCTGGTGGTGATCTTACACGGATCAAAACAACCCAAAAAACAAATAAGGCATCACTTAGGAAGATCAAGCGGTTGAAATTTTTATTTCTTAAATAAGCAAAGAGAAATTCACTAAGATTCACCCATTTACGAAAAGATGTTGGGAGTAGTTGGCCCTAAGTCCATTTCACCTTGCCACATAACAAATACTATTAGCAAACTAAGCATGGAAAGGTAAAGAAGATAAACTAAAGAGTGGAATGCAGCCAACAAAATAATGGGCGAGCATCACCAACGAACACTGCTTCAGACTTCTCTCCAGTGCACAGTGAAGAATGAAATGAATTCCAGTCAGCATCTGTACACACTTTGCTAGAGGGGATTGTTAAGATTACTAAATGAACTATTCCACAGAGTATCCCCATAAGAAAAGGTACTTAAAGCAAGCTTTATACACATAAGAACTCAGTTGTTGAATTCAATTTCCAGATTTGCAATTCAAAACTTTTGGTGCCAGGACTTCGCATAAGCCTTCGCATAAGCACCTTCTCCTGTATTTATTTCTTGGAAACTAGCCTCTTTGAGCAAAAATTAACAAAGTACCATTGAATTCAAAAAAGGCAATGTAAACATCAAGAAGGTTTCTTTCCATACTCATGCTTTTGATCATTTTCATACTATTTCAACTCGCTTCCAAGTAGGAAAATAGTGAGAGACCGGAAATCTCGGGGGAAAAATCATCATATCAAAGGCCACCGAACCTGCACAACCCTCAGTGGCCACCCTTCCAACATGGAAGGGAGAGGTGAGGGATTCAAATCCCCACCTTCTCAAGGAGGAATGGGGTGGGGACGAGTAAGTTTCAAGAGTGGGTTTCGACTCCCACGCCCTGCAAGAGGCAGGGCAAAAGTCTGAGAGTGAGTGTATAGTAAGCATAGAGTAGGATTGACAAAAAAAAAAAAGAACCTGCACAACACTCACCTACCTATTCGAGACATATAACCGTCCTGACCAGGCGCCTTCGGCCAAGAACTCACACATAATGAGCACCACGCCCTTGGAGAGTTGCTGCTCCCGCAACCAGATCCCTCGCCATCACCGTCGTCCCCCCTCCCGTCATCGACTCCAACGGAGCTCGAGCGCATGAGAGTGCGAGGCAGTCAAAGAGTGAGGATGACGGCAACAATCCGGTTGCAGGAGGAAGCTTGCCGAAGACATGGTCTTCGCTACGTGCGAGTACTCGGCCCACGTTAAGACTTGGAACTGGGACATCAAAGAAATGAAAAAGGGAAAAGCGAGAGCAGAGAGAGATGAGAACGAGCTGGACTGGGAATTTATAAGATGGATCTCTTTTTACTTGTGTCTAACATTTGGTTATTACGATTTTTCGCAATATAGTAGATGAATTCAACAGTGTGTTGTTACAAGGTATTTGAACTTAATTACGACAATACGCTGAAATATTTATTATAATACAGTACACCTGAGGAATCATAAAAGTGCCAGATTCATCAAAAGCAGAGGAAAGTGAGTGCTCGTGGGGGAGATACAATGAGCCAGAGGAAGAGAAGAAAGTGAGGCGTAGTGCCATTTATCGAAAAATCAGAAAGCGATTACTATTAATATTAAAAATTAAATTGAAACTAAAACGACATTATTTTGGACTTATCTAGCTACGTCAATACCACATGGATAAAGTTTTCTAAAAAAGAAATGCCACATCATTTAAAATTCTTGCCGAAAAATGCCACATTAGCTGTTTGATCGGAAATTCTCCATGTTGGCACATAAATGTTCATTTCTTCTTCGATTTTGCTATTTGAGTATATCTTTTAGAAGTTTTGGCACTTACATGTTCACATGTGCCAAGTTTTAGCATATAGGGTGTTCGCATCTTGAAATTCAGGAATCCACTATACAAGTCGACCAAAGTGAAAATGAACAATATCGGTGGCCATTGCACAAGTATCTTGGTATGTTACGTATTGCAATTCCTTATTTTTCAAGGTTGAACTTTCTTCAAGTTACAGAGTAAGAAGCTTGTGGCTTACCCTCTAAAAGCAATGCGTGCGCGTCACTATAAATTGAGAGTTTGGGTGGAGTCCTCTGGTGTGCATATAAAACACCCAAAAAAGTCACAAGAGTCTTCAACAACGTATATAAATATGAGAATTCTTGAGAGTTTTTCAAGTGAGGGTGTGTAAACACGAGAGATCTTAAGAGTTCATCAAGTGATGACATGCTTGTGATAGTTGTGAGGATTTACCGTGCAAGAAATACCGTTAGAATATTAATTGTAATCCTTTGACTATAAAGGAACAGTTTATGGATAAGGGTCCCGTGATTTTTTCCCACGTTGGGTTTTCACCTAGGAACTTCGGATGCATCGTTCTTCTTGTTTTTTGTTTATTGTGTTATTTACGCCTTTCTGCAAAATATACGGTCATATACTCCGAAGGCAAACGGGTGCATACTTCAACATAGGCGTGTTGCTCTTGCGGACGAGTGCTTAAACCATCGGGCAGAAAACGAGAGGGCTACACAGCCGGATATCAATATGTTGGTGTGAAGCAGAGAGTTGGGCAAAATACACGGGAGGAGCATACGGTCGTGTACAAATAAACGGCCAGAGACGGTAGCTTTGAAATTTTGAAGACTCATCAATATACGATCGCATATTGTGGGATTCTGATAGTTTGAATTTCACTACAATCGGTTGCGATCCGGCTTAATTTACAATAGTTACAAAAATTTGTCATAGTATCATAATTTTTTTTTTACTTAATTATGAGGATACGTTAAATTATTATACAATACACGTAATATACCCAATTGGATAGGAGCCAAAATAAAGAAGAAACCAAGTGCTCGTGTGCGAGATGCAATGAGCGAGAGAAAGAGAAGAAAGTGAGCCCAGCGGTGATCGTCGAAAAATCGGATAGCCATTTCAGTCCCGATTTTCATGAAATTCTACTGCAACGTTTGTGGCGATGTGTGCTATGTGTTAAACGGTGCCAAAAGTTGAAAAGCCTCTTCCATCAGTGTATTCTTGGCATTATTGCTCAGTAAGATCCGGCTGCCCTTTCCTCTAAATTATTGCAATCCACCTAGTGGTGAGATAGGCTTTGTTGTTGCAGTCATCGAAGATAGTTATCTTGATGATACGTTGTGTAACCTCTTGGGACGAGAGAAGGCCTATTGCAACTCCGCTTTGCATACCGGAAAGTTTTCGGCGATCCCGGTAGGTGGGTTTTTCCCCACTGGGTTTCTCACGTTAAAATTCTATGTCGGAGTCTGCATTTTCGCTTCATTATTATACTATAGCAGTGTCTATTGTGCTCATTTATTCGCGCAGAGAGGGCAGAAAAAGTTCCCTAGTGTGATGTGATCACAGCGCGGTTTGTTCTCAGTAGGTTCTGTATAAAGTGCAGCTTTCCGAATTAAGAGCGATGTCCCTCACTATGGTAAGTTGTACAATTCTTCATCCAAAGTCCCGCACGAAAGACCGGTTGTTATCAGTTAGCCTCTCAGTTCGCTCTTTGAAGCTATCTGCGCTACAAGATGGTTAAGACAAAAGAAGATAGCCCGACAGAGGTAAGGTGTGTCACCCGGGTTCAACTGGGGATGAGATACTATTTCCGGGTAGGTAAGGAATCAGTGAAAACCCAGAGACCAGAAGAAAAGATGGGCTTAATTGGGATGATGACCTCTCCTAAGATCCCTGCGCTACCAACGGGGTAAGCGAATGTTGATGTCTTCGAAAAATGGTAGACTTCTTCCACCGGAGGTGTTTCCCTATCGATGGCCTCGCGCAACCACTTCAACCACCAAGGTGGACTCGCTCATCATGCGACTCTTTTGCTTAAAATCAAGCGGGTTGTTGTGGAGTGGAACAGCCTGTTCCAACACGTACTGACAACATTTCAGCTTTGTTTTAGGACAGGCGCATACTGTAACAGCAAGCATAGAAGTACCACGAACACATCAGCAAACGCTAAACATAACCAAGATTGATTTTGCTTCCTCTTGGCAATCTACCCCAACATGCAGTTCTTGAAGCTTTCATCTAGATGCAGAAGAACCCTGGCCTTGAGTGGCCTTCTCATGCCAAAAGTCGCCCATTCTAACGAAGTCTTGAAATTTTTCTATGTACCAGGGACCTTTCAGCAGCAGTGGTACACCGCAAGATTGGGAGTGGAAATTTCGTTAAGTTCTCCAGATTCTTCCCCAACGACCGATGCAATATAACGTCATTGAAACTGCAAAGGAAAGCTGTGGAAACAGATCAAAATTTTCTGAATATGGCGGACTGTGACGGAACCCTCTGATCTCCAAGGGTGTAGACATACAATGATCGCAGAATTCCAAAGAGAGCAGTATTTCGTCTATTCTTCGAAAGTCATCTATTCACTTGGACATCCACTTTCTTTTCGACCAGGACTCAAAGCATTCAGATTGTTGAATTACGGAATTGGTAGAGACGGGCTCATTATATCGGTGTCCCAAAGTGGGAACTACGCAGCAATATTTATCCCCGAATCATGAACTTGCTAAAAGATTACCCTCTCTAAATCTGAGGTGGGCACCTTCCAGAAAAGGTGATGTCACGAAATCCTAGCACTGCAATTGTCCTCCACTCCTGAAAAAAGTTTTCCCCATTGTATGGTCACAGAGTCTCATAGGGTACACTCCCTGACCTTCACTTAGGATCAAACCTTCTGGTTTAGTTAGGGCCAATCGATTTCAGAGTGGTTAGGTTTTAGATAAAAAATCTGGAACGGTTCCCTGAGGAACTAGCCTAGAACCAATCCGGGAATACTGGGCCTTATCTATTCTTTTTTTTTTCCCTTTTTTTCCTGTATCATTGTTTTTATGAATCAAGAATATCTATTTGCACTTGTAATTTAAAAATTTCCATTAGAGCAAATAAACAGAAGACTAACTAAAATACTTCAGCACGTCGAGTGTTTGAGTTATCACGTTACAAGAAATCAAATAACAGAACTCTTGTGAACAACAGAACAATAATATTAACATAAGTCTTGGGCTCTTGAAAACAACAAATAAAGTCTCGACAAGAAAAAATAACACAACAAACAAAGTAACAAACTGCAAAAGTTTCAATAAACATATCCTAGACGTAAGATAAATATTAAAAACACAAAGCACGTAATATAAGTTATAGAACTTCATTCCTCATTTGTCCACGAAAGAGTACTCCGAGTTAATCACCTGAAAACAAAACAAGAACAAATAGAGCTAATCACTTAACAATAGTTTCAAATTAAAAAAAAAAAAAATACTATACATTGAAATCAAACAATTAAAACTATGTATTCATTCAACTTCTGTGTTTAATCTCTATTTATCGATAATAATCTCAACGGAAAAACAATCCCTATTTAACAACAAAATAAGCATTCATTCATTAGAAATACAAAAGAAGGAATTACAAGATAAAAAGAAATGTTTGACTTACCAAACTCAAATTAGATCTTTCGAGGTTCCAAATAGGAGGAAGCATTTCCTTGATTAATGTCCCAGATAGTTTCAACTCAGTCAACGTCTTTAGCTCCCCGACAGCATCCACCCGCAAATTTAGACTCATATACTAAGATGATTAGTTGAAAGAGTAATGAATCAGGCAAAATTTTACCCTGATTTCAACCCATCTGCTCCAATGTTTTGTGATGATATCGCCTAAAAGCTTGAGAACAACTAGGTGATTCAGCGCAAATTTGGTTGCTTGAAGTTTCGGAAGACAACTATGCCAGCAAAGCCATCGTAGCTCCAGCCTCAAAGTTGCCAGCAAAGTTCCCTTTATCAAATTCGAGAAACCTCTCGTTCATGAGATTTGCAAAACCTTCGTGTGTAAAATTGTGTCTTGATCTCCATGGCATGAGTGCTGCCACATTTTCTGTTCCCTGACCATCAAAATTATATTAAATTGTGTTATTTGACTTGAGCAATGAGTTCGGATACGTTAATTGTTACATACAATAATAACGATTGTATTTAATAGTTTTCCGCTTACTCAGCAATGAAACTAATGTATTTACAGTTTTTTGCTATTGTTGGATACGATTGAGGAACTCGGAGGTTGGGGTTAATTTTATCAAAATGTGCAGTGGAAGCATGGATATTCTTTTTAAATTAACTTCGATGGACGCATGAATTTTCATGGTTATATTTTCAGCGAGGAAATTTGATGGAGTTGATGTTTTAGACATTGATGTAGAAGAATAATATTCTAGTATTATTTGAGGCTTAAAGGATTGAGTATTCAATACTCGGGGTAGCACATCTCCACTCATGATATTATTGACAGTAAGTTGAAGGAAACATGACACCACTTACAAAATTTAAATCAAACTTTTGAAGGGAGTATTCTTTTTACCTTTTTTTTTGGTCGGAAATCACGTTTTAGCTTTACCAGATAAGTAACATAACCTTTCCAAAATATACACTTCTATTAGTACCATCGAGATGCAGCGGTTTCAAAAAAACCTTTGAGACATATTTCGCTCGAATATATATATAAATCAGAAAAATTGTAAAGTTAAATTGGATAGGTATGATTATGTATGGGTTCAAAAAAAAAAAAAAAGGTATGATTATGTAACAGAAAAAGTCAAATGGTCTTTTAAAACCGATTTTTATTGTTGACAGATATTTTTGTCTCATTTAAGTAATTTGAAAATGGGTGCACAATTTATTGGTGAAAACAGATAATTAGCAAATTTCTCTTTTAAGGAAAAGCATAATTGATTCGCTAGTTTCTTCTATAGCACAGGCTTCTTAGCTGGTTAAAAATGGAGAAGGTGTGCAGGAGAGATGACATCTTGGTTGTACTCACCTTTTTAGCTTGTGCTTTGTCCAGGGCCATATCAAGAAACCCCAATCTACTTGAATCTTCAAGTTTTCTGATCTCTCGACGAATAATCTGTCTTCCAAGATATCTTGACTAATTAAGCATCCATATGTTATCACGATCAGCAATCTTGATCAAGGACTTATTGATAAGGACATCAATTTCGACTTCCCGTAAAAAAAAAATGAGCTCTCGATATTGCATTAGTTTTTTTCTTGTTGACGAAGAAACTTGCACTGTCCAGAAAATTTTGTTTTGCCTCGTATCCAGATGCATTGTAACTTATCTTTGACTTCCATTGGACTTCTTGGAGAGGCAGTTTCTTCAACTTCTTCAGTATGCTTTTCCAATTTGCTTTACTTTGGGTATGGAGATGAGTACCGATAGCGAGCAAAGCTCCGTGAAGATTCTCGTGAAAGGAGTGACTTTCAAATTGAGGATGCCACCTGTATCGTACATCACTGAAGTCATGGATTAAATCCTTAATACCAACTAGATGAGTGGGCAAATCACATTTTCTTATTGTGGTCTTCTGTGAAACCTCTTGAATAATATTTTTAATGACCGCGACTTGCCTATCATATTCATGAAACGTAGCACATGAGACTAAATATAAGCAATTAGGACTCCATATAGAAGCAAATAATTGTAACTAGTGTGCCAATACGTATTTTCCATGTGACATTGGTGATGGATGTACGATCACTCTTAGCACCTATACTGAATAAGGCTTCAAGAGTTAACCTAAACAAATTAAATAAGAGAAATGTCTTATTTGAACCAATCACTTGAGGCATCTATTGGGAGTTCATCAGGATGTACAAAGTCTTAGCCTAGTAGTAGAAAATGATGTACACAAACCTGCGTGCTTGTGTGCGCTTCTCTTCTAATACACAATCGGAAGTATAGATTTAACGGTAATCAAATAAATAAATAGATAGATAAATAAAACAAGATCATGTCAATACCTTTGATCTTTTAATGCCATCCCTTAATTCTATCCACCGGTGTCGAAGCCTCCTTCCAAGGCTTTAATCGAAAGTAGTCATATCTCTCCTCCTGCTTGTTTAGGGCGCTTTTCTGCAGCTTTGTATCAAACGTAACATCCGAGCGGTCCACGTCATAAAATATTGGTATTATCTTTTTCTGGCAAGTGCTATTCACCACGCATGCCGAGAGTGACAGCACTTCAAGACAAGTCTTACTGGAAACGTTGTCTTTGGAAAAAACTGGATCAGATTTTTGGGAGCTTTTTCGTACCGGCAAGAGCTTCCAGATCTTTTCGATCGGCTGTAAGTCCTCGCTGTCCATAAAAGAACGGATTGTTAGACGGGATAGGTGCTGCTAAAGTAAAGCCGTTGATCTAGGACGGTCGTCGAGTCCTCGAAAGCTCAAGAATACATCGCAGCGACCGGTTGCAGTTCCTGAGTAGACTTCTTCGTCCCTCCTCCTTTCGCCCGCACGTAACTCCTCGTTGTCGTCTCTAAAAGGAGGTAGTTCCCCATTAGCTGTCCCAGATAGATACGACTCAGTCGACGTCCTTAACTCCCCACCAACATCTAATAGCGAATTTATACTTGTATAGTTCAACGAAGGCAAGGATTCAGGATCCCCTAGCCCATTGACTGTCTCCAGAAATTCAACTGATCCTGTATCCTCCATTGATAGACTTGGCAAACCTCTTAGATTGCCGATCAAGTCTGGCAAATGACGAACACTATGATCCTGCATAGGCAAATCCCTCATCAGTTGTGTTCTTATGGAAAAACTGTTCATCCGTAATGTCAAATTTCTGAGGTTCCAAATAAAACGAGGCAGGTTCCCAATAGTTGTCCCAGATAGATCCAACTCAGTCAATGACTTCAACTCCCCAAGAGCATCCGACAATGAATTTAGATTAGTACAATTGACCAAGCACAAGTGCTTAAGATCCACCAGCCCTTTGATTGTGTCTGGAATTTCAACTAATCCTATATCCTCCATTACTAGCCTTGATAAACCTCCTATATTACCTATCGAGTCTGGCAAATAACAAACACTATGACCCTGGATTAAGATGAGCTCTTTCAGGTTAGTCAGACAACCAATTTCCTTGGGCAACTCTCTAAGACGTGGACACCATTTGATTTTCAAGTAATTCAATCGTTGTAGTTCACCAATTGAGGGATCGATTTCTTCTAACCTCAGGAAATCTTTCAGCACCAATCTCTCCAAAGTTATAAATTCAGAGAAGCGAGGAGTTTTCATTAAGGATCTAGATCCTGCAATTTTCAAAACTTTCAGTTTACCAGCTTCCTGCAAAACAACAATCAACTTAATACTGTCAGGACTCTATATGCATTGCAAAATAGGTGCATCTCATCATATATTAAGATGCTTAGTTGAAAGAGTAAATGAATCAAGTGAAATCGCACCATGATTTCAACCCATCTACTCCATTCTTCTGCAGTGATATTGCCCGAAAGCTTGAGAACAACTAGGTGATTCAACACAAAGTTGTTTGTTTGCAGCTGCGGAGGACAATTTTTCCAACAAAGCCATCTTAGCTCTGGCAAAATATTGTCACAGTTGCCGGCAAAGTTCCCCCCGTCCAATTCGAGAAACTTTGCATTCGTGAGATTCCCAAAATCTTCGCGTGTGAAATTGCGTTTTGATCTCCTTGGTGCGAGTGCTACCGCATTTTTTGTTCCCTGATGGAAAATATAATATTAAACTATGTCTTTTGACTTGAGCAATGAATTCAGGTCCATTAATCGTTAAATAAAATATTGATTCATCTGAAATTCGATGTCTTTACTATTTAAAATTGTGCACATTAGATGACTGTATTTATGCTTTCATATAAAAATATACATTAGTTCTTCGAAGTATTGCGTTTAATTTTTTTTTTCATATAAAAAACTATTGTGTCTAATTATATTAAATACTTATGCCATAATAACGATTGTTTTTTATTCCATGGAACTGATGTATGTTTCTTACTCAGTAATCAGCTATCTCGGCAAGTAAAACGGATCTATTTGCAGTTTTTGCTGATATCGGTAGGATTGAGGAACTCGGGGGCTGAGGTTACTTTTATGAAAATGCACTCTAGAAGCGTGGAATTCTTTTTATATTAAATTTGATTAAACTCGGGGGCTAAGGTTACTTTTTGTAACATCAGCGGTGAATTTTTATAGGGTTGCTGTTGTAGACTTTAGTATAAAAGAATAATTTTCAAGTATAATCTGAGGTATAAAGGATAATATATTTTTTAATATCCAGGGTGTCACATCTCCACTCTATATGTAATTCATGGTTACTTAGTGGATAATAAAATAAACAATGACGATACATGCTAAATTGAATTAGACTTTTGAAGCGAGAATTATTTTAGATTTACCGGAGATTATCAATATAATCTTTTCAAAAAACGTACTTATTTAGATCCAACTCTTTCATATAACCTAAAGACTTTTTCTTTTTCTTTTTTTGAATGTGCATCATCTAGATAGAAAAAGATAGATTTTACTACTTTATAAAAAATAAAAATAAAAACCTCATCTATACCAATCAGAAAAATTGTAAATTTAAAAGATAGATTGGATAGATATGATAATGCAATGGAGAAGTTCAAATAATCTTTTAAACCCATTTTTTTTTAAATAATTGTGGAAATGGGTGCTCTATTCACCGGTGAAAAAAGGGATAATTAGCAAATCTGTTTAATAAATTAACACGTTTTTTTTCTTTTTCTTTTTTTATAACGGGCTTCTTTGCTTGTAATAAATGAAGAAGGCAATATGCAACAGAGACGAACTCTTCAACGCATAGTAGAGCAGAAAAGAATAAGATGGTGTTGTTCGCATCATACCTTTTTCACTTGGGGCGTTTCCAGAAACCACAATCTACTTCGATCTCCAGGAGTTCTGATATTCTCTTGACGAATAATTTCCCTCCCAAGATCTCTTAATTGATTATGTATCCATATCCTATCACAATCAATCTTGATCAAGGACTTACGGATAAGGATGTCAATTTCAACTTCCGGGTAAAAGGAGCAAGCTTCCCACATATAAATTGCATTAGTTTTTTTCTTGTTAACAAAAAAACATGCGATGTCTAGAAAAATTTGTTGACCCTCACATCCAAGTGAATCATAACTGATTTTTAACCTTTGTTGGACCTTTTCATGAGGCACTTCCTTCAACTTTGTCAATGTGTTTTTCCACTTTGCTTTACTTATTGTACGAAGATGTGAACCTATCACCTCAAGCGTCAATGGAAGTCCTCCGGTGAGTTCAACAACTCGTCTTGAAAGATCATAAAGACCGTAAGGAGCTGAATCTGTGTTGAAAGCAAGCTTGTTGAAAAGAAGAAAAGCATGATCAAAATTCATTTCCTTCATTTCATAAAGCAAAATTTGTGTAGATTGTGTCAAGATATTTTCTTCCAATCCTTCCACATTAGTCATAGGAAAATCTCTGGTTGTAATGATGATCCTACTTCCCGGACCATACAAATAAGAATTCGTAGCTAGTTGCATAAATTGATCAATTTCATCCATATCATCCAAAACAATTAGGACACGCTTGTTAGGTAATCTTTTTCTAATCATATTAGTCCCTTCCTCACAGTCAAATGTCTCAGGAAGTGAGAAACCGAAAAGATCCGCTGCTAATTTTCTTTGCATTTTTACAATGCCACTTCTTGAAGATGACTCTCGGATGTTTGAAAGAAAGGAGTGACCTTCAAATCGATGAGCGAGTTGGTTGAACACTGCCTTGACAAGAGTTGACTTTCCAATGCCACCTATTCCATAGACAATGACAAATCGTACATCACTAATATCACAACTTAACAATTTCTTAATGGCTTCTACACGATCATCAATTCCAACTAGATCGGTGGGTAGATATCTTTTTCTTATTGCGATCCTCTGCAAGACCTTTTCAACGACGTCTGCAATGACCTTGCCATGCTTGCTGCATTCGTGAAATCGTTGCACATAAGACAATGTATAAGCAACTATGATTTCAAATAGAAGCAAATAATGATAACTAGCATGCCCTTATGGATTTTCCATGAGGTATTCTCCATGGATGTTCATAAATCGCTTGTTTTACATGTATCGAGTAAAACTTCTCTTATGGATGCTGAATATTGCCTAAAAAGAGTTTATCTAGATAGTTTGAATAAGAGATATGTCGTAGTAGAGCAAAACCTCTTGAGGCAAACTTTGGGAGTTCATCAACATGTAGATAATCTTAGCCCAGTCGTAGTAAATGATGTATACAAACATGCGTGCTTGTGTGTGCTGCTATTCTGTTACACGACAGGAAGGTCAAGCTAATAATTAGCCAATAGATATATGAACGGATAAATAAAAGAAGCATGTCGATACCTTTGACCTTTCAAATGCCATCCCTTGATTTGAGCCACCGTTGTCAAAGCCTCCTTCCAAGGCTCAACTATAGTGCAGCCAAGTTCCTCCTCATGCTCCCTTAGAGCGCTTTTGTACAGCTCCGTTTCAAGCTTAACATCTGAAGGATCCACATCGAAAAATATGGGTAGTATCTCTTTCTTAGTGGATTGGCGAATGCACTCCACTATGCATGTTAGTTCTCGGAGGCACCATTGACTCGAAGCATAACCTTGAGAGAAAATAATAATGTATATTTGGGAGCATTTTATTGCTCCCAAGATCTCTGAGATGTTTCTACCCGGCCTTAACACTTCTTCATCCCTAAAAATGTGGATTCCTGCTTGTTTCATGAACACATAAAGGCAATCGGTAAATCCATCACGAGTGTCTGGTCCTCGAAAGCTCAAGAATGCGTCGAACTCGCCACATGTTGCAGTCCCTGAGTTGGCTCCTTCGTCTCCCATCTGCCAACACGGATGGATGTTGCTGGTGACTTCTTTTTGTCGTACTTAAGGAGATTTCCACAGTGAGAAAGACTCACCGCCTAAGGTTATTCATAGAAGTATAACATTATAAAAATATATATATTGGTTTTTTCAATCTATGACTAACAAAGTCCTGTTGGTTTGGACCTAAGTATGTCTTAAAACTATTTCGTTTGAACTCTAAGATGTAAAATTCGCGAATATTCCCAAGTGTCGCGACCTCCCCGAAGCGGGTGGTGGACCACCTAAGGGTTCGGCTAATGGATTGCTAAGCCTAGACTTAGCTCGAGCTCTCCCAAGCCCATACCAATTCGCGACTTAGGTTCAAGTTCTTAATATGCAAATGATGTTTATCATGGAGTCGCCACTAATCTATTTTTGGTGGGTCGATTAGAAACCCAAGTGAAGTAATGGGAGAATTACTTCCCTCCTACGAACCAGAGATTGTGAGTTCGGGGACTTGGTTACACTAGATTTCTCTAATGCCCTTTCGGTACCATTTCTTTTTATTTGAAAAAATATTTTGCAGGCAGCTTGAATTGATTTTAATTCATCATCCTAACATGTGAGGTGATCATGCGGATGCGCAAACCACCAATTTAACACCCGAGAAATTGATGAATAAATTGCAGGACTTACCTCATAGCAACGAAAGCATCTGCATTGTTAGATCAGAATCCACATCAACAGACCTAGATATGATTTCTAATTAACATGCAATTTTCCTTTTTTTTTTTTTGGGTTTTACTTATTTAATGGGATTCATGCAATATGCAATGCATGCTATTAATCTAACATGGAATGGCATGACAATGTGTTCTAAGCTAGATGACATGAGTAAAATATTTTTTGTGTTTTCTTAATGAACATGCAATAATCAAATATGCAAATCAGAATGACCTAATTATAATGGCAGGCAATCTTTAATTAAATGAATCTAATTCTACATGACGTACATTTTATGAACCTAATCCCACATGACGTGCACATGATATTTCTCTTTCTAAAAATGCAATTTATCCTAAAAATTGAAACTAGTTTATCTAAAGACAAATTTTTGAATTTTTTCATGATATTCGAAATTAAGACAAATGCAAATATTTCCTAGCTAAATTAAAATTTCATCCAATTTAAATTTAGGATTAAGTCATGCTAAATCCTAATTTAAACTAAGACGTTATTTTAATCTAGCAATTTCTAACCTAAGATGCACATTGATCTAATCTTAAAATGAAACATGTAATTCTATTCTAAAATGCATGATGATTTTTTTGTTTGTTTTTTTATATATAAAAAATTCGAAATTTTTAAAAAATTTGCACACAATTAAACATGTAACCTAAAAACTAGCATCCTAAATTAATTAATTTTTTTTTTGGGATTTTTTGTTATAAAAATTTGAAGTAAGAGTCTAATTCTAGATTGACACGTGCAATTCTTAAAAACTAATACCCTAAATGCATTAAAAAAAAAAAAACGAAATAGCCAAATATGCTAACCATAGCCCTGATTTAACTCGCATTTTTTTAATTTTATGTTTTTGTACTTATTTCGAGATTAAAAATTGTCAAATAATTAAACATGAAACTTAAGTTAAAAAGCTAGCAACCTAAACTGATTGATTTGATTTTCTTATATTTTTTTTATCTTTTATTCGAAGTAAAATACCTATTATGAGCATGCAAACCCTAAAACTACATTTTTTTTTATTTTTTTTTTAAGGAAAACTAATTTAAGTAACACCACAGCAAATCAAGCCCTATTGATTCCCAAATCGACGAACCATATCTCGAGCATGAGATCGGGTTGGCCAATTTCACATAAATCACGAATCGGATCTCGAGCGGGAGATCGGATTGGCAATTTTTAAAGTAATTGCGAGTCGGATTTCGAGCTCGGAAATCGGACTGACAATCACTAATTTCATACCATGGAACTTCAATTTCACATTAATGGAATAATTACACTAAAATGCAAATAATATGAAATATCAACAATAAAAGAAAAGACAAACAAAATTTACCTAAATTAATTTTTGGGCTTTTCTCTTTTTTTTTTTAAAAAAAAAAGGAAGGAGAGGCTGGTGGCCGGTCCGGTGATGAGGAGTGTTGCCGGCGAGGATCCCGGCGGGGGGGGGGGGGGGGGGGGGGGCTCCGGCGAGGGCACGACGAGCAACGCGTCCAACGCGGGGCAGCGAGGGTTGACGGAGACGGAGCGCGGATCGTGGATCACGGTTCGTCGGGTCACAGGCTTCGAACGGTAGGGCGACGGGTCTGCTCAGGCTAGAGGCGAAGCGGAGGTGGCGTCGGGGCGGCACAGCGAAACCGGCGGGTTGTAGGTGAGGCGGAGGCGCGGCAATCAACTCAGGCTACCGGCGAAAATAGAGCGACGAACAGGTGAGTTGCTTCGGAGTAGCCGCTCGTGGGTCACCAGCGGAGGCGGAAGCGGCGGATCTGGACAGAGACGGGGCCGGCGGCAGCGTCGGGGGTGCAGAGGCGCGGTGGTAGGCGTCGGAGGCACGCGGCAGCGGCGTCGAGGGGTTGCTGCGTCGGCGGCAAGGAGCGGCCACGGTGTTTGCGGTGGCGCAACGGCGAGTGGGCTTCGGGCAGGCGGCGGCGTGTCGTCCAGGCTCCGGGGGGGCGTCGGGAAATGGCGATGGGTCGCGACTTCACGGGGGCAAGGCAGCTGGGGCGTCGGGTTGTTCGGCTCCGGCGACTGCAGCGGCGCGGATGCGGGTGTTGGCTGGAGGGTGCCCGCGTAGGGGTGTGGTGGCGCGGCGTCGGTGGCGCTAGCACGGTGGTGGCGCGAAGAGGGCCGGCGCAGGAGTAGCGTCGGAGCTGGCTCGAGCGAAGGTGGTGGGCGATGCGGGCTTGTGGGTGAGCCGGGTGCTGGTGGAACGACAGGGCAGCAGCGGCGTGGAGCAGAGGGCGCGAGAGCTGGGTTGCAGCTGCGTCGATCGAAGGCGGAGGCTGGCGGAAAGACGGTGACAGGGGCGGCGCGGGCTTCGGCTGCCGGCGGTGTTGACGCGGCGAGGAGGTACCAGCCTCCGGCTGCAGGGCGGCGACCGGCACGGGGGACGAGCGGGGGTTCGGTGGCTGCGATGCGGTGGGTTCGGCTTCTGGGTAATGCTGCTTGAAGATCACCTCCCCCTTTTTTTGGCTTTACTTTTCTTTTGCTCTTTTTTCCTCTGACAGACTCTCTCTCTCTCTTCTTTTGAACGAAGGAGCCCTCACAATGAAATTTTTTTCTCTTTTTTGCCGCCCCCTCCCCTGTTGCTCGAAGCCTCCTTTAAGAAGACCACCCTTCTTCTTTTTTTTATTCTTTTTCTTTCACGTTCTTTTCCCCTTCTTATTTCCTTCTCTGACAAGCCCCTATATTTTAATCCCCCCACCTTTCTCTCCGCTTGCGTGCACGAAGGAGAAGCCCTCCACCATTTTTTATGGACCTCTTCCAGTGAACTTTCGTTCTCCCCCCTGACTTTACATTTTTTTTATTTTTCTCTGACACACTCCTTTCCCCTCACCGTGGACTTTTTCTTTCTTCGCTTCTTTCTTGATTTGCTCTCCGGGAAGGAGAGAATTCTCACTATATAAAATGGTGAGCCCATGCTTTTGCAGACTTTCTCCTGGATCCTCGCGTGCGCAGTGGATTTCTCTTTGCTTTCTTCACGCATGCGGCTAGAATTTTTTTTCGCGTCCGCCGAATTTTGTCCACGCATGGTGCATGCATTAATGAGGAAGAAACAATGGACGTGAAGAACTCTTCTTTCTTCTTTTTCATTGGGTACTTTCAAATCAGCAAGAGAGAGACCACCTTTTGTGCACGTAATTGACCGCGAGCTGCCGTGTTTGGTTGCGTTTTGGTACCGATGCGAATGCGACTACATGAGATGTAATTTTAATATTTTTTCTTAGGGATTAAAGATTAATCCCTAAATTTTTATGCAATTAATTACTAAATGATTGGTCAAAATTTAGGTGTCAACAGCTGCCCCTCTTTGAAGGTGAGCTCGCAGAGGTTGCATTCAAAGACAATATGATACCTAAATTTTGACCATGCACATGCAATGGATGATATTTTAGCAGGTCATGGATTTTTTGTTTTTGTTTTGTTTTGTTTTTTTTTTTTGTTATGCTTTTTTTTTTTTTTTGAAATGCAATTTATATGATGCATGCTAATGCCAGTGATAAAAGGAACTTACCTGGAATAACTTATCTTCGAGGAGGGTAGAGTAACTCGAGATAGTTAGTGTTACATGTCCAGGACTCGTACCATTCTACGGTCGCCTAGAATAGTAACATGACTTCACAAAGAAACTGCTTTCCTAGGACCCGTACCATTCTACGGTCGCCCAGTATGGCATTGCTTGGTTGTGTCTAGGACCCGTACCATTCTACGGTCGCCTAAACGGGGAAAATTTTGAGACATCCAGATCCAGCCTGAGATGTCAAGAATTTGTGAACTTAACCAATAGACACTCAATGTTAGGTGAGATGAATATTGGATTAAGAAGATTCGAAATACCTAGATCCAGACTAAGGTATAACGAAAGATATCGAAAAACATTCACATCCAGAGTGAAATGTTTAACGAAGAGTTTTGAGACATCCAGATCTAGACTGAGATGTCAAGAATTTTGGGAACTTAACCAATAGACACTCAATGTTAGGTGAGATGAATATTGGATTAAGATGATTCGAAATACCTAGATCCAGACTAAGGTATAACGAAAAGAATTGAAAAACATTCACATCCAGAGTGAAATGTTTAACGAAGAGTTTTGAGACATCCAGATCCAGACTGAGATGTCAAGAATTTTGGGACTTAACCAATAAACACTCAATGTTAGGTGAGATGAATATTGGATTAAGAAGATTCGAAATACCTAGATCCAGACTAAGTATAACGAAAAAGATCGGAAAGCATTCACATCCAGAGTGAAATGCTTAACAACGAGTTTTGAGACATATATCAAGAATTTGGGAATACCTAGGACAAACCTGGGATATTCGTGAGGGTCACTTACCTCTTGGTAAACAAAAATTTTGGAACATCAAGGAGGTACTTCAAATATTCATGGAGGTTTCTCACCTTGAGGCTTCTGAAAAGCAACATAAATGTCAGGAGCTCTTGGGTCTTCAAGGAAACATTACCTGTCAGACATGATTAGAGCAAAAATACATGCATTTGCCAAAGAAATAAGCAATTCAGCACACTCCAAAATCCACTGAAGCTTTTATCCATTCAACCAAGATTTATGCATGATGGTTTTACCATATTTGCATCACCGAACTTCCACTGGGGAGAATCATCGATTATGACAATTTTCACTTATGACATGGATTTTCAAGAACACCAAATGAGAGACTTTCAGTTAGAAAGGACTTTCGCTCACTCTCATTAAGAAGGCCATTTTGTCCCGACCATTAATGTGGGATCACAGGAATCACTCAATCTTACTTTCATCATGTCAATAAGGGTTCGAATATTCTCACAAGTGGTACGACTTTGTCAATCTGAGAGGTCTTTATCAGGACTGTAATGTAAGCTCGGTCAGTGGCTCAACAAAGAGGGACTCTTCGAGTCAAGGCTAATGAAAGAACAATACTTCGCAATCATCTTCGGGTTTACAAGCCAAGGGACCTGCGAAATGAGATAGAAACGGTCTTGCTCGCACTTCTTCGAGCAATGCTTTTAAGCATATGAATCCCTACGTTAATTTCAATGCCCTAATCTGAAGAGACTTTGTAAGGGACGTAGCGTAGGTTAATTTCATGGATTGGGAAGTGAACGGATCATTAGGCTCAAAATGTGTATATAGGGGGATGAGAATTGGTGATCATCTTGGCATTGTCACCGGTCTTCTTCTTCACCATTGGGATTTTCCTCATAGGTACTATAAAAACTTGGCATTTGAGTTCTTTGATTACCACTCCTACTGGGAATACATCCTTTAATTATTTATCTTGACTCTTTGCTTTCATTTTCCATGGGCATTGGCCTTGCTTTTACCAGGCATACTGCTTTTTCATGCCCCTTTGTTTTTTTTTTTTTTTTTTACTAACCACGTAATGCTTTAACATTTGGGTTCTTGAGGAGTTTTCATTTTTTGTCAGCACTTGGGATTTTGCTGCTTGAACATTTGCCTTTTGCCTTGCCCCAGTGTGGGGGATGATCACCAATTGGGTTTAAATGAAACGAATTTACCGGCTCAAGGGGCTATGCAATGGATAAAGTGTGTAGGATAGAGAAAGAACTGCTCTTCATCATCCTAAGGCACTTGAATAATCGTATGAATTCAATGTAATAGCAATACCTGAAGATTGGTGCAAGTGAGAGCAAGAATATTTCTATCAAATTCCTCACCTCATGATGTTGTCTTACCTCCAGCTTGCCCCAATGTGGGGTGGTTCTTGACAGGGATAATTTAAAATTATTCACGTGTGTGGGCTCAAAAGGGTTTAAACAATGGATGATCACATAGAGAATGAACCGCCCCTCATCATTTCGATCATCTTATCTTTCGCGAGAAAACTCTTTACCTTATAGACATGGAATTTCCTACACTCATCTCACCAGTATATGAGCAAGGGACTGTGTATAGGATAAAGCTTGCCTTTCATCATCCTGACATGTCTCATTTAGCATGTTCAATTCATCCCACATCATTCATTAACTTGATCGATGGTGACGATCCTCAGTGAAATTGGTAATTAAACAGGTAAAACTATCATGCAAAATTCTCCTTTGAAATGTCACAAGTACTTCATGAACTCAGCAGCTTTGAACACAAAGAGTTTGCAGCTCAAAAAAGAAAGAAAAGGGTTGGTAAAAAAAATTATTATTTTTTTTTTGTTTTTTGTTTTTTGTTTTTTGTTTTTTGTTTTTTGTTTTTTTGTTTTTTTTTTGTTTTGTTTTTTTTTTTGGCAAACTCGTTGCCGTTTCCAGGGATCGAACCCTGGTCGCTCTCGGACCTTTTCATTCCCCGTGCCACCAGGCCAAGGCGCTGGTGGTGTCCTCAGGGCATTTCCTTTTTTATTTAATTGAACTGACACTAGGTCAACACGTCTGATATACCGAATCAAATGAATTCGATATGTGTATGAAACAAGGCCTACTTCTCATCTCATTCAATCCATTCTCACACAATTCAACGAAGAAATGAGTTCCTTGAATTCACAACAAATTCTTTCAAGGGTAATACTTCTTCACGGCATCAGAGTTAACAGGTTTAGAAAACTCACGACCATCCATTTCTGTAAGGATTAAGGCACCTCCAGGGAGTACCCTCTTCACCATATATGGGCCGCTATAATTTGGAGCAAATTTGCCTCCAGGATCAGGAAAAATCGGCAACACCTTTCTTAGAACTAGATCATTCACTTCGAAGTGTCTCGGCCGTACCTTCCGATTGAAAGACTTGGCTACTCTTTGTTGATACGTCTGACCATGGCAAAGAGCTTTTAACCTTTTCTCATCAATCAGGTTCAACTGCTCAAATCTTTGTTGTATCCATTCGGTCTCGGACAATTCCACTTGGGATAAGACTCTCAAAGAGGGGATTTCTACTTCCACAGGCAAGACTGCCTCCATGCCATAAACCAAAGAGAAAGGGGTCGCTCCGGTAGATGTTCGGATTGATGTCCGATATGCCATGAGGGCAAAAGGTAACCTGTCATGCCAATCTCGATAATTCTCGGCTGTCTTAGCCAGGATCTTCTTAATGTTCTTATTAGCTGCCTCCACGGCTCCATTCATTTGTGGGCGGTATGGTGACGAATTCAAATGCCTGATTTTGAACTCACTGAACAACTCATCAACGAACTTGTTATTCAGATTTGTCCCATTGTCAGTGATAATTGCTTCGGGGACACCATAACGGGCAATTATGTCACGCCTGATAAACTTCACAACATTTCGGGCCGTGACATTAGCATATGATGTGGCTTCAATCCACTTTGAAAAATAATCTATTGCCACCAGTATGAATCGGTGCCCATTTGAAGCTTTGGGATTTATTGGGCCAATCACATCAATCCCCCACATTGAGAAAGGCCATGGCTCAGATAGTTGGTGCAACTCCGTTGGAGGGACATTTATTTTATCTCCATGAATTTGGCAACGATGGCAACT
This sequence comes from Eucalyptus camaldulensis, assembly GCA_019915185.1. Classification (NCBI taxonomy): domain Eukaryota; kingdom Viridiplantae; phylum Streptophyta; class Magnoliopsida; order Myrtales; family Myrtaceae; genus Eucalyptus; species Eucalyptus camaldulensis. The sequence continues at coordinate 7,344,463 of JAHSVA010000005.1, forward strand.
TCTAACATGCTGTATGCAGTCACTTTCCAGCGCAAGCCAATAGTAACCTAGTCTCATGATTTTCTTGGCTAACATGTGCCCATTCATGTGTGGGCCACAAACTCCTTCATGCACTTCTTGCATGATTTGGGTGGCTTCTGCTTCATCTACGCATCTCAATAAAACTGAATTATAAGATCTCTTGTATAAGTTCTTACCACTGACGAAGAACTTTGAGGCCATCTTCATTATGTACTTTCTATCGGCTATAGTGCTCCCTTCAGGAAATTCCTGCTTTTGGATATAGTTCATGATGTCACAATACCATGGCTTCTTATCAGGCTCTTCATTCACGGCCATGCAATAAGAAGGTTTGGCTAGAACCTCAATTTTCAAAGGTTCAACTTCCAAACCATCAGTAACTTGCAACATAGAAGACAATGTTGCCAAAGCATCGGCAAACTGATTATGAGATCTAGCCAAGTAGTCAAATGAGATTTCATCGAACTCCTTCACCAACTCTTCGAGGTACTTATGATACGGCAGTAATTTGGCATCCCTGGTCTTCCATTCTCCTACAGTCTGGAGTATGATCAGTGCAGAATCTCCGTATACTTTCAATTTGGCCACTCCTATTTCAATTGCAGCCTGAAGTCCGAGAATACAAGCTTCGTATTCAGCAATATTGTTAGTGCATGGGAATATTAATTTCGCGGCTACTGGGAAGTGTTGTCCGTCTGGGGATATTAATACTGCCCCAGTACCAGAACCAGACAAGTTTACAGCTCCATCAAAGAACATAGACCATGCATCTTCACTTACGGCCAAAATACGATCATCCAAAGGACAATCATCATCATTCAAGTTTCTAGGATTCTCAGCCAATATATCAGCAATTACTCGGCCTTTAACTGATTTTTGTGGCATGAATTGTACGTCGAATTCCGAAATCAAGACCTGCCATTTGGCTAGCTTACCCACCAAAGCTGGTTGATTAAATAAATACTTGATGGGATCGTTCTCAGTTACGAGAAACGTTTGGTGATGCAAGGTGTACTGTCGCAGTCTATGCAATACCCATACTAGCGCAGCACAAGTTTTTTCAGCATCAGAATATTTTAGCTCCGAGACCGTGAATTTTTTACTGAGGTAATAGATGGCCCGTTCCTTCTGATCCACGGGGCTTTTCTGAGCTAACATCGCGCCAAGTGACTCACTATGGATTGTGAGGTACAAAATCAAAGGATGCCCCGATATTGGTGGGACGAGAACTGGCGGATCCATCAAATATTGCTTCAGCTTGTTGAACGCCTCTTGACATTCATCATTCCACTCAACTCGTACGTTTTTCCTCAAGAGTTTGAAGAATGGCTTAGCGGTCTCTGAGAGTTGGGAAATGAAGCGTGCAATGTAATTCAGTCTTCCTAGGAGACTCCGGACCTCCTTCACTGTCGATGGAGGTTGCAACTCACATATTGCCTTGGCTTTAGATGGGTCAATTTCGATCCCTTTGCTACTCACCATAAACCCAAGTAATTTTCCTGATGTTGCCCCGAACACGCACTTGGCAGGATTTAAACGGAGTTTAAATTCACGAAGCCGATCAAATAACTTCTTGAGGGTTTCAACATGACTTTTCCCAGGTCGGGTTTTTGCAATCATATCGTCGACATATACCTCGATTTCTTCATGCATCATGTCATGGAATAAAGTAACCATGGCTCGCTGGTAAGTTGCCCCTGCATTTTTGAGTCCGAAAGGCATGACTTTATAATGAAAGGTTCCCCACGGGGTGATAAATGCCGTCTTCTCTTTGTCTTCATCCTTCATTCTTATCTGGTTATAGCCAGAAAAACCATCCATGAAAGAGAATAATTCAAATCCGGCAGTACTATCCACGAGAACATCGATATGTGGCAATGGGAAGTCGTCCTTTGGGCTGGCCTTATTCAAATCCCGATAATCAACACACACTCGGACTCGACCGTCTTTCTTCATGACCGGTACTATGTTGGCCACCCATTCAGGGTATTGCGAGACTTCGATGAATCCCACTTTGAGGAGTTTCATTACTTCCTCTTCTATCTTCTTCGAGAGCTCCGGTTTAGTCCTCCGAAGCTTCTGCTTCTTAGGGCGCATGTTTGGATTGGTGGGCAAACAGTGTTCCACAATTGACGGATCTAAACCTGGCATATCAGCATACGTCCAGGCAAAGATATCCTGATATTCTTTCAACAACTGAGTCAGGTGCTCGGCCTCATCTTTGGGAAGATTTGCCCCAATCTTTATTTCTTTAGGATCCTCGTCATCACTCAAATTAATGGTGACGGTTTGCTCGGAGGTGAGAACTTTGGGTTTTTCATGGTGCTCCCAACTTTGTTGTACTTCAATGGAGTCACCATTCGGATCATCAGGGTCATCACCGTCATCGCTCATGACATTGGATTGGACCATTTTCACATCTTTGCCCATCATAAGGCTGCTCCTGAAACATAAAATGGATAGGTCAAAAAGACAAACAGGGCTAAAAGGCGTGAATTTCTTTTCTATTTTTCCGAATCTCCCTTCGTTTTAAAATTTTTTTTTGATTTTTTTTTCGAATTTTTATTTTATTTAAAGAATTTTGGCAAAACAATTTGGAAAAACTTTTTGACACGAGGAAGCATGATGAAGCCCAGGCCTCAGAATTCTCCTTGGATTTTTCTTTTCTTTGATCGGTTGGATATCATCAACGGGCTGGTTTGGTATACCCCATCATGCCCTCAAAATAAAACTTGTAATCATAATTGATATTCATCAACCAAATTACATTTATTGGATTGAAAAGTACGGCAATCAAAGTGAAACGAAACCCTAACAAACATCAACTCCTGACAAACGACATACAGAATACGATAAGCAAACCCTAGAAAACATCACATCCTAAAAGAGATAGGATTCCCACGCAGGGGAGTGCAGAAAAGTAAACGTGTTACTCTTGTGGGCTAACACCCATTTCCTCCGATGGTTCTTCATCAATGGCACCTATGAGGAGATCATCGAATAGAGTCGTGATCCCTTCCATCCCATCATCTGGATCCTCTATCCTTGAAGTTGTCGGGTCGTCCATGCCATTCCATCCATCGAGCACGATACCTCGGGTGTTGATCATTCCTCCCTCATCATGCATCATTCTGGCAGGGCCCGGGAATGTCTCGCGGATATCGAGGAGTAATGAGTTGTTCCTCTCTTGTTCATGTCTTCCACCTCTTCCATGGTACCCTAATCCGGCGGAACGAAACCTTCGAGGGGCTTCAATAGGATTCCGGATGCCCTGTCCTCGTCTACCAAGTCCACGGCCAGGAATAAAGCCATTTCCAACCATCACTCTTGCTACCATAACTGCTGCATTTGACACATCAGGGATGGGTGCTCTCGATCCTCGAGATGCATGGATAGTGGATACGAGCTCAAACGATTGGTAGCTCGACTCCTCCCTACGTTCCGGCTCAACATAGGGGATAGCCGTCTCATGATAGATCCGATGATCCTCCTCGCCATGAACAATGACTAGCTTTCCTTTGACAACAAATTTCACACTTTGGTGGAGACTTGATGGCACAGCTCCAGCAGTATGAATCCAAGGACGTCCTAATAGAAAATTAAATGCGGTAGGAATGTCCATCACCTGGAAAAGGACGTTGAACATCACCGGTCCTATTTGCAGATCAAGGTGGGTCTCCCCTATCACCTCCTTTCTCGTACCATCAAAAGCTCGGACGGAGGTCTTTGCAGCACTTATTTTTGAAGGGTCTATTTTCAGGCGGTGAAGAGTCGCCAATGGACAGATATTCAAGGCAGACCCATTATCAATGAGTACTCGAGCCACATGGGAAGCCTTGCACTTGACGGATATATATAATGCCTTAGTGTGTCCTCTCCCCTCAGGAGGGAATTCTTCATTAGAAAAGGCTATTAAATCCTTAAGAAGAATCGATCCTACGAATTCCTCCAACCTGTCTACCTCGATCGTCTCTGGTACATGAACTTCGCTTAGAACCTTCATTAGAGACTTTTGATGTGTAGGAGATGTTTGCAAGAGTTCGAGTAAAGAGATCTGAGCAGGCAATTTCCGCAACTGGTCGACCACATTATACTCACTTGCTTTGATTATAGCCAGAAATTCTTTGGCCTCTTCGTCAGTAATTGGCTTTGCAGGTTGGGCATTTGCTTGAGCATAGGTCCGACCAGACCTTGTAATCAGGTCAACATCTAGCTCGTATGACCAAGGGACTGCTTTGTTATCCTTGTACTCATACAGCTGGGGCATTTCAATAATTATTTCTTCATCAGTTGAAGGCACTTCCACTATCAGTCCTTCATGGTCAGAGGCATCCTCAAGTGGGGGCATGTCCTCGATCAATGGATCTGGTTCACTCTTTTCAGCACTTAGCTTAGCAAATTCCTTCTCCCAATCAATGATGACTTCGGAGATAGTTGACACTATTCCAGCTTGGTCAGCATATATGATCACGCCAGCCTTAACCATTTCTTGAACCCTTTCCTTCATGGTAGGCAAGGGAGGATTCTCATCTGTCGGATAATAACCAACTCTAACTAATCCGCTATAGATATCTTTGACAGACACCTTCAAGTTCATCTTTTTGCCAGTATTGAACTCGAAGATTGCATTCACGTTTCCCTGATGTTCCGGCAACGGATTCTTCTTGACATTCGGTTGGGTGGTACGGAAAGAAAATGCCTTAGTATCCAACAAATTTTGGATCTTGTGTTTCAAAGTCAAACATTCATCAGTTGAATGGCCGACCTCTCCCATATGATACTCACATTTTTTGGAGGGGTCATAGTTGGAGAATTTTTCAGCATTGGGCCGCTTTGGTTCGTGGGAAATCAATCCCTTGTTTCGGAGTATCGGTAAGACCTGAGATAGAGGGCCAGGAAGAGGAGAGAACTGCCTTTTGGTGAATTGCCGCTGTGCAGGCCCTCGGCCTCCATCCTGCTGATTCCCGGGGACACGAACCATCGGAGGCTTACTAGGGGCTGGTTGCACATATGCAACATTGACTTCAGTGGTTAGTTCTTTATCTTTCTTCATGGTGAACCTTTTGCCCTGAAGAGTTGGTTCATTGAACCATCCATCCCTTAGGCCCATCTCGATCTGTTCACCCACTGGGATAAGCTGGTTGAAGTTCTCAACGTATGTGCTAGCCATCCGGTTACGGAACTCATATGGGAGAGTCTTGACGAACAACTTCATCAACTCCTTGTTTGTAGGCTCAGGAGTGATTTGAGCCGCCAAGTTTCGCCACCTTACAGCGTACTCCTTAAATGACTCACTTTTCTTCTTCTCCATCCGCTCAAGATCCTCTCGGGAGGGTGCAATGTCCATGTTGAACTTATACTGCTTTAGGAAAGCGTCAGCCACTTCATTCCAGGTGTCGAGAAGGTTTATATTTTTCATTATGTACCAGTTGAGTGCGGGTCCAGTCAAGCTTGCATGAAACGATTGGATCATGAGAGGCTCATTCTTGACGTATTGGGCCATGCTACGTGATACATCTGCAAATGTGCTTTTGGGCAGGAAGTACCATCGTATTTCTCGAACTCCGGCATCTTAAACTTCTTCGGCACTTTGACTTTCTCATAAACTGACAAGTCGAACGGGAGTGAATTCTGTGATTCTTGCAATTGTTTCAGTTTCTCTTCAAGTTTGGCGAAGCGTTCATCTTGCTCCGCCTTAGGGACATTGTCGGGCTTAACCTTTTCAGCTGTGACGAACAGTGGGTCGTCCTCTAGTTCTGGCATGTCATCATCACCCATTTGGGCTTTGTTCGTCTGCTTTGGGACTACTATCTCGGGGAGAGCGGGTGCAAGAGTCTGCTTCACTTGGAGGGATTGCATTTGATCTGTCATAAGTTGCATAGAGGTGAGCAACTGCTGGAGTTGATTTTCCACAACGGTCATACGATCACGCATTTCGATTTGGTCAGCCATTTTTGCTCTTGATCGTGTAATGATGGGCGAACGTGGAGGATCCGTTATCACCTAAATTAAAGAAATGGACAAAAATAAGTATCTCATATGAAACACACCGGTCCATGGCAATGGTCTAAAACTTTTATTCATTAATGGAGTTTTTTTTTTTTTTTTGACAATACTAACAAAATAGAAGCAAGGCACTTCATTAATGAAATAGAAGCTTAAAATGCCCTAAACAAAAACTAGGAAAGTAAATGACTCAACTTCCTAAACATTAATCTAAACACTTCATCTAGCTTGATCAATATACACTCGGGACACCACTCGGCGCAATCGCTTATTCTCCTCTTGAGCTTTTTCAGCAACCCTCTTGAGGCGTTTATTCTCAGCGCGGTTGGTGATCTTTAGCGGCACCTTTGGTATCTTTGGAAGTAACTCCTCTGGAATCTTGTGTTGTTGAATGTACTTAATTGAGGCATAGTACTTCATTTCTTTGCCCTTGAGCTCCTCCTCGGGCCACTTGAGTTTTCGTGGCTGGCACATATCCCACATTGATTTAATTGTGAGAATGAAATCTTCATGGCCTCGGTCTCCATCAATGAAGCTGACTCGGAGTGGATCTGCTTGCAATGCCGGGGGAAGCTCTTGCACAACTTGATACTGACGGGTTACTCTAGTTGGATAGTACTCCGTTGCTCCAGTGAATCCCAGTAGAGGAATTGGGCCAACACCTCCACATGAAAGTCTCGCCACACGAACTTGGAACCACTTAGCATGCCATAGGAAACCCTTGGAAGTTGGTTTTTTCATGAAAGCTAGCCACCTAGAATAATGATAATCCGGTGCATGTTTTTGGTTGTTCTCAAATCTCATAATAGGGTGATTAGAGTTATTAACATCAAGTATAGTCATTGAACCACCAAACCCTTTTACATGAGAAAGGAACCAAATTTGTAAAAGCTCAGGAGAGGAACGGAAGGTCTTATCCCCGCCTCCTTTAAATCGAGTGAGGGAAAGAAAGGTTTCAGCCAAAATAGTGTTTATGAAATTTTTTCCTCCCAACACTTGTTCAACTAAGTGAGCCATCAAAGGGTTAATAGCATTCTTGCAATGAGGAAAAAGTATAAACCCAAAGAAAGCTAAAAGGAAAACTCTTCTCATTTGAAATGAATTGCCATTTTCAAAACATTCTTTTAGAAAAGACAAGTGACATGTATTGCGGTGAGCTTTTAAAACCTTCCTTACATTATCCTCCTTAATTCTCAGAAAATCGAATAAGGCCACAACGGGGTCTATTCCGATAGGTGGGCTAATTAATTCAGCTTTCAAAGGTTTTCCTATGGCAATACTATACTCTTCCAAGGTGGGCGTGAGTTCATGCTTACCGCCGAAGATGAAAGTAGAAGTCTCAGGGCACCAACAATGAGCAAGTGCTTGGATGAGGCCGCCATGGATGTTGATACGCAGCAATGGAAGTAGTCGACTGATGTGTGACTCTACAAATTGACGGCCAACTTGGTCTAACTTGTTCCACCATGCGCTAAGCTCTTCCTTTGGAGGGAGAATAATTCGAATGTCCGGTATTCCCATTGTATATTGATCAAGACTCAGGACAATCCTAATGCCATGGACCGACAAAATAATACAGTAGAGTAAGTAAATTGCAAAGGCGAGAATTTAGAGAACTTACTTTACCAATAAACAAAGGGCAATCACATAGACATGCGCATGGTAAGTGGCTCAATTTCTAGTCTATAAGGCTTAACAAAGTGAAGCCACAAGGATGATCAGACTAGCCACGGGCGTGCGGACTAAGTCGGGTCCCCATGACTTCGGCTTGGTCAAAGAGCCGACCTGGGTTGCGGGCATGCGAACCGAGGTGGGTACTCTTGACACCAAAAAAGAAACTTCGGGATTGAGATGGGCGACTCGTACCGCGGGCATGCGGTCGAAGTGGTATCCATCTTAATACCATCCTAGATGATCCTATGCGGCCCAGGTCCGGCGGCGGGTTGTGTGTGCAATAGTGTAGTGTAAATGCATAGGCATGCACAACAGTTTATATCAGACAACGCTTCGTTCATGAAAATAAACCATACATTCCTACACCTCCCTGCAAAACAAAGGTCAGCAAACACTTCCCCTTATACCTCCCATCCTGCAAAAACATTTAACACCTTAAATGTTAGGGGCGTACCTGGAATCCTCGCTGCCAAACAAAAACATTTTTCAAAAGAAAAGAAAAATTGGCCTAAGTCCACTAAGAGTTTTAACTCAAGTCCCCAGCGGAGTCGCCAAGCTGTCGCGACCTCCCCGAAGCGGGTGGTGGACCACCTAAGGGTTCGGCTAATGGATTGCTAAGCCTAGACTTAGCTCGAGCTCTCCCAAGCCCATACCAATTCGCGACTTAGGTTCAAGTTCTTAATATGCAAATGATGTTTATCATGGAGTCGCCACTAATCTATTTTTGGTGGGTCGATTAGAAACCCAAGTGAAGTAATGGGAGAATTACTTCCCTCCTACGAACCAGAGATTGTGAGTTCGGGGACTTGGTTACACTAGATTTCTCTAATGCCCTTTCGGTACCATTTCTTTTTATTTGAAAAAATATTTTGCAGGCAGCTTGAATTGATTTTAATTCATCATCCTAACATGTGAGGTGATCATGCGGATGCGCAAACCACCAATTTAACACCCGAGAAATTGATGAATAAATTGCAGGACTTACCTCATAGCAACGAAAGCATCTGCATTGTTAGATCAGAATCCACATCAACAGACCTAGATATGATTTCTAATTAACATGCAATTTTCCTTTTTTTTTTTTTGGGTTTTACTTATTTAATGGGATTCATGCAATATGCAATGCATGCTATTAATCTAACATGGAATGGCATGACAATGTGTTCTAAGCTAGATGACATGAGTAAAATATTTTTTGTGTTTTCTTAATGAACATGCAATAATCAAATATGCAAATCAGAATGACCTAATTATAATGGCAGGCAATCTTTAATTAAATGAATCTAATTCTACATGACGTACATTTTATGAACCTAATCCCACATGACGTGCACATGATATTTCTCTTTCTAAAAATGCAATTTATCCTAAAAATTGAAACTAGTTTATCTAAAGACAAATTTTTGAATTTTTTCATGATATTCGAAATTAAGACAAATGCAAATATTTCCTAGCTAAATTAAAATTTCATCCAATTTAAATTTAGGATTAAGTCATGCTAAATCCTAATTTAAACTAAGACGTTATTTTAATCTAGCAATTTCTAACCTAAGATGCACATTGATCTAATCTTAAAATGAAACATGTAATTCTATTCTAAAATGCATGATGATTTTTTTGTTTGTTTTTTTATATATAAAAAATTCGAAATTTTTAAAAAATTTGCACACAATTAAACATGTAACCTAAAAACTAGCATCCTAAATTAATTAATTTTTTTTTTGGGATTTTTTGTTATAAAAATTTGAAGTAAGAGTCTAATTCTAGATTGACACGTGCAATTCTTAAAAACTAATACCCTAAATGCATTTAAAAAAAAAAACGAAATAGCCAAATATGCTAACCATAGCCCTGATTTAACTCGCATTTTTTTAATTTTATGTTTTTGTACTTATTTCGAGATTAAAAATTGTCAAATAATTAAACATGAAACTTAAGTTAAAAAGCTAGCAACCTAAACTGATTGATTTGATTTTCTTATATTTTTTTTATCTTTTATTCGAAGTAAAATACCTATTATGAGCATGCAAACCCTAAAACTACATTTTTTTTTTATTTTTTTTAAGGAAAACTAATTTAAGTAACACCACAGCAAATCAAGCCCTATTGATTCCCAAATCGACGAACCATATCTCGAGCATGAGATCGGGTTGGCCAATTTCACATAAATCACGAATCGGATCTCGAGCGGGAGATCGGATTGGCAATTTTTAAAGTAATTGCGAGTCGGATTTCGAGCTCGGAAATCGGACTGACAATCACTAATTTCATACCATGGAACTTCAATTTCACATTAATGGAATAATTACACTAAAATGCAAATAATATGAAATATCAACAATAAAAGAAAAGACAAACAAAATTTACCTAAATTAATTTTTGGGCTTTTCTCTTTTTTTTTAAAAAAAAAAGGAAGGAGAGGCTGGTGGCCGGTCCGGTGATGAGGAGTGTTGCCGGCGAGGATCCCGACGGGGGGGGGGGGGGCTCCGGCGAGGGCACGACGAGCAACGCGTCCAACGCGGGGCAGCGAGGGTTGACGGAGACGGAGCGCGGATCGTGGATCACGGTTCGTCGGGTCACAGGCTTCGAACGGTAGGGCGACGGGTCTGCTCAGGCTAGAGGCGAAGCGGAGGTGGCGTCGGGGCGGCACAGCGAAACCGGCGGGTTGTAGGTGAGGCGGAGGCGCGGCAATCAACTCAGGCTACCGGCGAAAATAGAGCGACGAATAGGTGAGTTGCTTCGGAGTAGCCGCTCGTGGGTCACCAGCGGAGGCGGAAGCGGCGGATCTGGACAGAGACGGGGCCGGCGGCAGCGTCGGGGGTGCAGAGGCGCGGTGGTAGGCGTCGGAGGCACGCGGCAGCGGCGTCGAGGGGTTGCTGCGTCGGCGGCAAGGAGCGGCCACGGTGTTTGCGGTGGTGCAACGGCGAGTGGGCTTCGGGCAGGCGGCGGCGTGTTGTCCAGGCTCCGGGGGGGCGTCGGGAAATGGCGATGGGTCGCGACTTCACGGGGGCAAGGCAGCTGGGGCGTCGGGTTGTTCGGCTCCGGCGACTGCAGCGGCGCGGATGCGGGTGTGGGCTGGAGGGTGCCCGCGTAGGGGTGTGGTGGCGCGGCGTCGGTGGCGCTAGCACGGTGGTGGCGCGAAGAGGGCCGGCGCAGGAGTAGCGTCGGAGCTGGCTCGAGCGAAGGTGGTGGGCGATGCGGGCTTGTGGGTGAGCCGGGTGCTGGTGGAACGACAGGGCAGCAGCGGCGTGGAGCAGAGGGCGCGAGAGCTGGGTTGCAGCTGCGTCGATCGAAGGCGGAGGCTGGCGGAAAGACGGTGACAGGGGCGGCGCGGGCTTCGGCTGCCGGCGGTGTTGACGCGGCGAGGAGGTACCAGCCTCCGGCTGCAGGGCGGCGACCGGCACGGGGGACGAGCGGGGGTTCGGTGGCTGCGATGCGGTGGGTTCGGCTTCTGGGTAATGCTGCTTGAAGATCACCTCCCCCTTTTTTTGGCTTTACTTTTCTTTTGCTCTTTTTTCCTCTGACAGACTCTCTCTCTCTCTTCTTTTGAACGAAGGAGCCCTCACAATGAAAATTTTTTCTCTTTTTTGCCGCCCCCTCCCCTGTTGCTCGAAGCCTCCTTTAAGAAGACCACCCTTCTTCTTTTTTTTATTCTTTTTCTTTCACGTTCTTTTCCCCTTCTTATTTCCTTCTCTGACAAGCCCCTATATTTTAATCCCCCCACCTTTCTCTCCGCTTGCGTGCACGAAGGAGAAGCCCTCCACCATTTTTTATGGACCTCTTCCAGTGAACTTTCGTTCTCCCCCTGACTTTACATTTTTTTTATTTTTCTCTGACACACTCCTTTCCCCTCACCGTGGACTTTTTCTTTCTTCGCTTCTTTCTTGATTTGCTCTCCGGGAAGGAGAGAATTCTCACTATATAAAATGGTGAGCCCATGCTTTTGCAGACTTTCTCCTGGATCCTCGCGTGCGCAGTGGATTTCTCTTTGCTTTCTTCACGCATGCGGCTAGAATTTTTTTTCGCGTCCGCCGAATTTTGTCCACGCATGGTGCATGCATTAATGAGGAAGAAACAATGGACGTGAAGAACTCTTCTTTCTTCTTTTTCATTGGGTACTTTCAAATCAGCAAGAGAGAGACCACCTTTTGTGCACGTAATTGACCGCGAGCTGCCGTGTTTGGTTGCGTTTTGGTACCGATGCGAATGCGACTACATGAGATGTAATTTTAATATTTTTTCTTAGGGATTAAAGATTAATCCCTAAATTTTTATGCAATTAATTACTAAATGATTGGTCAAAATTTAGGTGTCAACACCAAGGGCGAGGGAAGAAAAAATTTCTGTCCAATTAGGGGGATAGTGTGTGCAGGCACCAACATATTAAAATAAGGAACGCATCCAGGTTAGACACTAGGTTACTAGATTACCGCTAAAATCCCTTGTCGAAAGCTTGCTTCTTACTAGTTAGACACATGCTTCGCATAATGTCTAGATTGGCACGTCTAACTAGTACCCCTCATTCTAGATAATGTGCCATTTGAGTGGGATTAGGTGCCTACTTTAAGGTGGAGGTCATGGGTTGCATCTCTTTATTTATTCATCGTTTCTAAATAAAGAGCACAAGATGAGTTCTAAATTGGTTCGGTCTGATTTCCGGTTGAAGCAGTCCAATCGCTCATTGCTATTACATTATTTATGTAGAAAAAAAGTCCTATATATCAAATCAATCGGTATGCAATATACACTATACCTGTGCTCGATGTGACTCGGTTGACTAATTCAAATTTTATTGGACCATCCCATAAGATTGGTTTTATTTTTTCCTGTGACAGTATGGATTAACATTAAAAGCCCACTCTTAAGCGTGCTTGTGGAGGCGAAAGAGCAAAGCTATGTCTTGGAATAAGTCCTTGCCTGATAAAATTATGAGATGCGATTAAATCTGATAAAATAAACTTTAGTTGAAAAGTACGCCACATTTGAAAATCACAAAAGAACCTGTCACATTATAAAATTTTTGGCTTGCAGTTGATGAATTGCACACCGGAAAAAAAAGGTCAATATTATGAAAAGTTCAAACCGGTATGTCTATGATATATTTACTCCAAATTAATTTTTTAATTACTAAAAATCACAAACTAGTATACTTAAAACAAATTTATCCTCATCCTTTAATAGTTTCCATTAAGTTTTACATGTAGCAAATGAAGAGTGTTAGATTTGACTCTCTATTTTAATTTTATGATTTTTTGTAATATTAATATAATTTCATGAAAATTAATGAATGTATATTTGTCATAAATATACCGATTTTGGATTTTTTTGATCAAAAATTTAATTTAGAGTAAATTTATTTCATGCATAATCCCCCCCAAAAAAAAGAAAAAAGAAAAAAAGCTGGTCCATGCATCCAAGCGAGGCCTCACATCACCATCCACAATCAAAATCAAAGTCCAGAGGACGAAAAAAGAATAAATTTTATGAGATGAAAAATTATTGAAGATAAAAAGATCATCATTACCATCATCATCATCCATCAAATGAAAAATTAATATGAAAAAGCCGTAGGAAAAAAGCCCATCACCAACCACCCCTGAAAGCCCTCTCTCTATCTCTCTCTCCCTCTCATTCTGCCTACGCGTGCACTCACCCAGCCCGAGCCCGTTGCAGCTCCTCTACCTGCACTGCCACGCGACAGACACTCCCACTGTTTCGCACATCACACCGAAGAAATCGAAATCATTGCACCCCAAAAATCGAAACATTACATGAAGAAATCGAAATCGAAACCGCTATATATATATATAGATAGATGGATAGAGAGAGAGAGAGAGAGAGAGAGAGTACCTGAGAGAGAGCTGATTGATGGCAGACCGACAAAGGGGGAGCCGCAAACCCGTGAGAGAGAGAGAGAGAGAGAGAGAGAGAGAGAGAGAGAGAGAGAGAGAGAGAGTGGCGCTGCTGAAGAGATTCGAGAGAGAGGCTATATATAGAAAGAGAGGGAAAGGCCAGATCTGAGAAATTGAGGGAGAAATAAGAAAGAACTGAGAAAGTGTTGGGGAGACTTGACTTTCTAGAGTTGAGGTTTCATCGAAAAACCAGCGACAGCTAATTCACATCGGATCATTCCCATCTCCCATCTCTTGATTTACCTCTATATCTGTTTGATAGAAGCATTTGCATCTAATAACGTAGAATTGTTTCTGCGTCAACCAAACTTTGACTTGAATTATTCTTCTTTTTTTTAGGTGAAATACTTGAATTATTCTTTAAAATCAAGTTTTGTAAATCAACCTATTTCATGTTGCATTGTTAGCCTCAAGAAAATTGTACTGCATTTCGACCCTTCTGCTCCAAATTTTTTTATTTTATTTTATTTTTTGTGACAATATTGGCTGGAAGCTCTAGAACAACTTTGGTGATCTGCTTAAAGTTTTTTGCTCGAGGAAAAAGCCATCTTAGCTTCAGCAAAATTACTCAAAGTTGCTAGCAAAGTTTCTTCCGTCCAACTCTAGTAACCTTGCGTGATATCCAAAATCTTCGGGTGTAAATTGTGTCTTGACTCTATAATGTGAATGCTATCACATTTCCTATTCCCTGATGGAGAATATAATAGTATATCGTGTCTCTTGACTTGAGCCATGATGTCTGATCCAATAATTATTGACTATTTTATTGGGAAAGTGCAATAAAAAACCTAAAACTTGTCACTAAAGTGATTTCGAATTTTATAACTTTCAAAAATTACAATCAAATTCTAAAACTTATCAAATTGAAATCATTAATTTTTTTTTGTTAACTCCATCCAACTTGGTTAATGCTAACATGACTTTTTTCATTATTTTTTCTTTCCTAGGTAGGGTTGACATCACTAAAACATGGAACATAAATCTAAAATGACATCATTTTGATCCAAATCTTATTTTTTAACCCAAATTTTTATTAAATTAGATTATCAAATAGAAGGCTAAATTTAATAAAGAAGAACACAAAAAAACTATGTGAGAGCCTTCAAGCCCTCAATCCCGCACGACCACCATCGCCAAGGCCATGGCCAACGTCGGTAGTTATCTCGTCAGGACTCGAGAGATGGGTGGCGTATGGGTGGCAACCCTCACCAACCATAGATGAGGGCCCAGGTCCTTGCCTTGATAGAAATTGTGTGTATCACCTTCTATTCCTTTGCTTATTACATTTTATATTTGATAGAAGCATCTTGCACTTGATTTTCCAGCATATATCAAACTTAGCTTGACTTATTCTGCAAAAATTGTTATGTTTTTATAAATCAATCTATTTTTGTCTTCTAGGTTGCATTGTTGGCTATAATAATTGGTATTAAACTAGGTGGCTCATTCTTCCAAAGTGTTAAATTTTAACAATTCTAGATATTTTTTAAGGTCAATCAATCAACAAGGTCCTTGATCAGATTCATAGAACTAGAGGCATGATTAAGATGCGTAGCAACTTCCACTCTCTTTCCCGTAAGGCCACTCATCGAAGACCTTTTTAGCTTATAATTATTTAACTCTTTTTCTTGCCGCGTGAAGTGACTAATCAATTTCAGGTTTTCATTATTTAAGCATCAGGCCGTCTGCGTGAACCAGTCATCTTGACAAAAGAGGTGGGAAAATGCTAAATAATCCCAACTCCAACACGCGGAATCTTCCAGCGGATTGATTGAGCGAACATTCTCAAGTTTCAAAAGCATGAGCGAGCCTAGAAAATGATTATCCAGCCTGCAACATGCAAGTTGTGGATAAGAGGCAACATTATGTGATACTTGTAAAATTTGTTTGAAATTGTACAATATGTTATACTTGCGTGCTTCCTCTATTCCACGCATACATGTCAATGATGGAACGCCAGCCCATCAGTAAATAAAAAGATCAAACGCTGCAGAGTTAGACAGAAACAACGTGATCTAATATGTTGAGGGATTCTTCAAGCTAGAAACACAACCATGTTTGTTGATTCATCAAGTCCGTCCAGTTGAAGTTACGCATACCCTGACAACAAATTGCATACGCATTGCCAAGGGCATTCAAAAACGGTTGAGATGCTTTCATGGCCTCTTCCTGCCCAAAGAATGGCAAAATGCACGAATTTCGAAATTTTGCAACGGATGTCAAAGACTGAAATGTTGGTCGTATATACCTTCTCAGGAGATGGCAGATCATCAATACGCAAAAAGTAATCTTCCACAAGAGGTGCACCGACCAAGTCACTGTGACAAACCAAAACCGAAACAGAATTCCTAAATGCCCCAAGCAGATTATCATGAGTAAGGCCTTCATGCGACATGTGTCATCGATATCAAGGAGAGCTAGTCGATTGTATTTTCTTATGTGAAGTAGACCCGTCATATAATTGAAACCCCATATTTCTGTGTACCTTGACGCAAAGAGGGAATCGAGAAAAAAAGGGAAAATTGCAATTATAAGCATATTGCGTGCGTAGCGATAGTTTAAGACTCGGAAAGTAGGAAATATTCAATCCTTGATTAAAAAACTTACAGATTATTCAGCTGAGATATTCCAATGATATGCCTATAAATGTCAAGTGAGAATTGTTGGGGAATATATGGCTTCAAATTGGGTATAATAATAAAATTAAACTTTAAGGCGTGATATCATTTTCTTTAAGGATTTAATTGTCCTACAATGTTATTGATGATCATTAGCAAATTTCTTTTCAAAATACAACAAAATTTTCATCGAGAATACTATATAGCAATTTTAATATATCTTCAAGATCTCTCAAGGAAAACAATTAAAAAAGATAGCTGTATATCTTTAGAAAGATAACAAAATTAAAAGGGGAAGAAGATGATTGAACCTGTTTAGTAATTTATAGCAAAAAACACTAAGTTACTTTTTTCATAGTAAAAGACTTTTTAAAAAAACTAAAACAATTCTAAAAAAACAAAACTGAAAAAAAAAATTGACCCCATGCGTATATATTTATAGCATTTTCATTACTTATTTTATTACTTCTTTTGTGTATATTTATATTTTGACCCCACAAGTATTACAAAATTTTAAAATTGACCCCATGCGTGTTGGAATCGCGTGTCGAAATTCTGGACTCATGTGTCAGAGCGTGTCAGAGAAAGTTGATCACATGTTGGATTTTTCGACACTCGTTGACCGCGTGTCAGGACATGTCGGAGCGTGTCGGACACGTGTCAGAGTGTCGGACATGATATGAAAACTTCCGGAGAGTGTCCATGCTACATAGTCCATAACATGAGCCATGTCCTTCATACAACTATTCAAAAAAATTGCGTTTGACTTCCAACACCATTATATTGTGTATGCAATTGCGTGGAAAATGAGAACCAATGTAATAGCTTTCCGCACCAATTTTATAAACACGGGAAGTAGAGATTCTCTCTAATTGAAAAATCGAGGAACCATATCTATAACCTTGTTATAAAAAAACGATATACACTTTGCTTGTGCTCGATATACCAACTACCAACCAAGAATTTAAACAATATGACTACATAATTATATTTTATGATCCAATTGCTCTGTGATATTAAAGTATGACAGTATAGTAATATATTGCTACAACAACCACCTAGTGTTTTCTCGTCAAGTGGGTCGCTCATATAATCACCTAGCGTTTTCTCATCAAGTGGGTCGCTCATATAGACATAGTTTTCAGCTTGTCATTATATACTCTCCTTCTTTCCGCGTAACGTATTACTTTCCGCGAAGGTCACTAATTGACTCTCTTTCCTCATGCATAGGTCAACTCTCTTCATCGATAAAAAATGAATAGCAAGCTCATTCCATGACAGCAAAAATTGGTTAAAACATAAATCATTAATGAAAAAAAAAAAGGGAAAAGTGTCAAGAAAGTTCTAAACATTTTACATTTATGCAAGTTTAGTTATAAACCTTTTATTAGTGTCAATTTAATCATAAACATTTTTACTTTATACAAATTCAATTCATTCAAGCTAATTTTGGCTGTATTTTGTTGACTAAACACGGTCAACTGATATGGCATGATCGATACTAATGTGAATCACTTTTAATAACATTTTAAAATTTAAAATTTTCTTTTTCTTTTTCCTCCTCCTTCCTCAAGCTGGTCGTTAAGCTAGCTAGTCGCCTGACCTTGGTGATCAACCAAAGGCATCAACCTCGCCGGCCATTGGCGAGGCTTGAGCCCTCGCTAGAGGCCGCGAGGGTTGCCTCGCGTTAGGCGACGAGGCTTGCCCTTGCTGGATCTAGCCAAGGTCAAGCCTCGCCCAACCTTGAGGCTGCCCATGGCCAGCAAGGCTTGACCCTTGCCAGATCCAGCAAGGGCGAGCATTGCTAATGGCCAACGAGGCTCACCAGAGACCAGCAAAGTTGAGGTCGACCTCGCCAGCCGTTGCCTCTACTCGGTTGCCAAGGTCCGACGACTGGCTAAAGGAATGAAGAAGAGAAAGAAAAAAATATTAAAGTATTAAAATATTATTAAAAGTTGTCTACGTCAGCGTCGATTGTGCCACGTCAGTCGACCGGTGCCCAGTCAGCAAAATCCGACTAAAATTAGAAGAAAAAGACTGAATTGGCACAAAGTAAAAACATTTAGGACTAAATTGATACCAATAAAAATTCTATGACTAAATTGACACAAGTACAAAAGGTTTATGACTTTTTTGACATTTTTTCCAAAAAAACAGTTAGCGAGCTCACTTATTGATAGTGCAAGATTTCGATACGACAAGATCGTGAGGTTCGTGCAAAGGTTATCGATGAAATCCTTCACTAGTAAACAACTTGATTTATCAACAGAAAAATCTTTTAGCAGTTGACAAGTCAAAAGAAATCGATAAATAATCGATAGTCATCATAGGAAGCTTACATATTTTACTAAATGCTGGAGCGAATAACAATCATGAAAAATATAGGGATTTGCTGATGTAGATTAACAAAAACACATGATTGCCGAGCGGTCATTTCTATAGTCTCAGTGCGTGTATCTTTCTGTGTTGTGCGAGGATAATTCTCCAGCAAGAGGAGGCACGATGCAACTTCCACCCTCCTTTCCCCGTAAGGTCACTCATCGAAGTCCTTTCCAGCTTTGCAACTATTGAACTCTCTTTCGGCGTAAGGTCCGCCGTAAGGTCCATGTAATTTCACTCATGGAAGTCCTTTTCATCTTATGATTATTCAACTCTTTCTTTTGGTGTAGGTCACTCGTCATCATTATTAACGTATTTGGTACCCAAAAAATAGCAACAAAATAGCAACCAACTTACTACCGTCAGGGCTTCTTATGCATTGCAAAATAGGTGCATATCATCGTACCGTTAGCATGTTGAATGAATTGGAGAAAAGCCTTTGTGGAAATCGCTTCTGACTTCTCTCCAATGCACAGTAAATAATGAAATGAATTCCAGTCAGCATCTGCACACACTTTGCTAAAGAGGATTGTTAAGATTACTAAATGAACTATTCCACGGAGTAGCCCCATAAAACAAATACCTACAGCAAGCTTTATACGCCGCATAGGAAAATAAGCATCGGAATATGTGACTCAAAAACATAATGGCAATACTGCTAATACACATCAGAACTCAGTTGTTGAATTCAATTTCCAGATTTACAATTTTAAAACTTATGGTGCCAGGACTAAGCAGAGCACCTTCTCCTGTATTTATCTCTTGGAAAGTAGCCTCATTGAGCATAAATTAACAAAGTACCATCGAAATCAAAAAGTAATGCAAACATCAAGGAGATTTCCTTCAATGCTCATGCTTTTGGTCCTTTTCAAACTATTACAATTTGCTTCCAAGCGGGAAAATAGTGAGAGACCGAAATCTAAGGGAAAAAAGAAAATCAAAACCCCCAATACCTGCAATAGTAAGCTCCTTGACATCCCCCTGTACATGGACTAACTGGGGGCGCAGAAAATTTGTCTGAGCATGGCAATACCATTTCACCATTCATCAATGATTCAACGATTTCCTTGGGCAGAGGAATTTTTGCTCTCTTGCTTCCATGAGTCGGATGCACCATGATCATTTGAAACATCAGAGCATGAACCGGTATCACATCCATGGCATGAAGAGAGACCTAAATCTTGAAAAAACAATCTTCTTCCGATTTGAAGTTCTAATGTCCCTATAAAGCGAAAACAGAAGCTACACACTAGACAATCAATCTACAGCAACAAAAGAAAAGGAAGCGCGTTAGACTTGCGCACGATCAAAGGTCCTGACAAGTGCTTATTGGGATTTCATGCCAGCAAAACCTTATTTGAGGGATATTGACACCCAAAAAGCTTTCGATCACTTAAGAGAAGCTTCCCTTCTTTAAAATCCACATCAGCATATACACCTGGAAAACAATTGTCCAACAGATGCTCAATGTTAGAAAGGCAGACTGTAGAAGCCACTGTGCAAGAGCACCTTCATCACATTAAATATGTAAAAAAAAAAATTTATTCAACAGTGCATTAAATTTTTTAAACTCGAACTCATTTTATCTGATCAGAAACTGCATAATTAAAATGGAGAAACAACGCAATGCGAAGCGATAGCAAGTGGCATTGCACAAGGGTTATCATATAGTAAATTATGTGCCTAGAATGGACACTCCTAGGCCGAACAATGAATATACTTTCTCTCGTGACTACACAAAACAAAAGAGTACACAGAGATTTCTTTTTTAACTTTCCTCATCATGAGCTAGGAAGCACCTGTCATTTCTTGGTGTACACTTAAAGTTTGCAGCTTTCGGGTTGATGTCATTTGTCTGCACAATTCATCTCTGTCGCGACCTAATTTTCGGATGCATCACCTAAAACTAGGTTAATGGACTACTAAGTCTTTAAACTTAGTTCAAGCTCTACCCTAGCCTATACCAACTCGTGACTTAAGGTTCTTGCAAAAGATTATTAACTAAGAGTCGCCACTAATCGATTTATGGAAGATTGATTAGACATCTAAGTAAAATAATGGGAGGATTATTTTACTTTTACGAATCAGAGACTAAGAGTACGGGGACTTAGTTACACTGGATTTCTTTAATATCCTTTCGTTACAATTTCTTTTTAATTTTCAAAAAAAAATTTGCAAGTAGCTTAGATTTATTTTAACTTAAATTTTTATCATGCAAATGGGTGATCACACGGATACTCAATCATTATTAAACATTCAATAAAATAAATTGCATCAAAAGAATTAAACATACAGAGCAAACAATTATTTTTTTGATTTTCTTGAAAATTAGAATTCTTTTATAAAAATGCATTTTTAACTAAATGACTTAATCTTATTAATATGCAAATTCTAATTAAATGGGCCTATTATGCAAACTAGTTATTATGCACCTCATGACCTAACTTCACTAATGAACAAATTCTGATTAAATGATCCTATTATGCGAACTAGTTAACATGCACCTAGTATTTTTGTATTTTTTTATTTATTGAAATTCAGAATTAACAAAAAACTTAAACTACCTAAAAATGGATAATTTTCTAATTTATTCTAGGGATTAATTTGACTTAAACCCTATCTTACCTTAGAAAACTATTTTTTTGATAAATGAAATAATTAAAATGTGCAAACATCATCTAAAAAAATTAATTTAGGTCCAACCCTAACTTATTTCTAAAAATGCAACCCTAAAAATGTAATAATAAGAAAATTCTAATTTACTAAACCTACATGTCTGATTTACTAAACTTAAATGCTCATGCGAAATTTTGATTTTTTGATTTTTTTAGTTTTTTTAAAAAGATAAGTAATTATTAAATAAATATTAAATTTAAGCCATCAACAAAATAAATGATTAAAATAATCGAAAAAATAACATATTGTCTCACAAGTCAAATTAATGATTATCCTAACCCTAATTTTCACAACAAAGAGATCAAAATAATTAAAAATCTGATCCGATGTCTTACGGAATAATTATAATGATTTAATAATTAAAATTCAACTAAAAGCCCAAAAATTAATATAATTAAAAAATAATAATCCGAAGTCTCTCGAATTAAATTAATAATTACATTAATTCCGAACAAAATTAATGCCTACAAAATACACAAATATTAACATTGACAAACCATATTCTAACTTAAACAATAATAACAAAATTTAAAATGAATAAATAAATGACAATAAAATAATAAAATGAAAAATAAATTACCTAGGTGAAATTTGAAAAAAGAGAGGAACGACGGCGATGGGCGTCGCCAGGCGGAGGACAGCCGGCGGCTGGCGTCGGGGCTCCGGCGAGAGCTGGGCGGCGACGGGGTTACTGGGGGTTCGGCGCGGGCGTCGGAACTCCGGCGAGATCAGGCGAGGTCCGGCGAAGGTAGACCTGCAACAAAACAGGGGAGGCGGCAGATGGCTCCGCTCAGGCTCGGGCAGACGACGGGCGGCACTCGGAGATGGCGTGTCAGCAGCAGGCGGAGAATGCGCGACGCTCAGGCAGTGGGTGGCGGAGGCACGGGCTTCGGCGCTCGGGGTGCGGGAGAGCTGCTGGCGCGATCGTCAGGCAGATGCGCGGGCAGGAGCACGACGAGAGTAGCAGAGGCGTCGGGTCGTCACTGGTCGACGCGGCTGCAAGCGGAGTGGGAGCACAACGAAACAGGGCGAAGACGCGGCAGGGCAGGAACGCGAAGGCGCGGCCTGGTGCAGGGCTCGCTCGGCGGTGGAGCGACGAGTGGCTCAGATCTGCCGTCGTCGGGGCTCTCGGTAGCAGGGGAACTCGGGCGCTGGCGTCGGGTCACAGCAGCCGAGCAGGGCAGCAACAGGGCAGAGGTGACGCAGAAACGAAACAGAGGCGGAGCAGGGCGTCGTTGGCGTTACTGGCGTCGGACGAACAGGCGGATGATGGCGGGCGCAATGGAGATGAGCTGCGGGCGTTCTGAGGCGCGGTCACTGGACTGAGGCTCCGCAGGGGCGTCGGGTTGGAGGTCCGCTGGGGAGGGAGCAACGGCGAAGCGGCAGTGGTGTGGGTGCGGCGGCGCGAGCGCGGGCGCGGTGGTGCGCCGGATCGGGGCACCAACAGCAGGCGCCGGTCTCTTCCTTCTTCTTCTGTTTTTGCTGACTTTCTCTCTCTTTCCCTCACACGTCTCACTCACGAGTGCTCTGCTGCACTTTTCAGCAGAAGAAAAGTGATCCCTTTGCTGACCTCGAAATCAGCGAAGGAAAACCAACGAAAACTTCTCTCACAAAAACTTCATTTCCTTTCTCGTAGAAAACCAGTCAAAAGCCCCTCCTAAACCGAAGCCTCGCTTTCTCTATTTATATAGGAATAACTCAAGTTTGTTTTTGCAGGTGGAGATTTTCACTCAACCACTTAACAAAGAAACGGCTCCAAAATCACACAACTACTATTTTTATTTTTGAATTTTGAAATGAAGATATATTTTCAACAACAAAGATTTTCAAAACCAAATATTTTATTTTATTTATTATTTTCTAAAATATTAGGTGTCAACAATCTTTTTCCAATTGGCACTCATGCACTTGCAAATTTCTCAGGCGAACTATCGATGAAAAAGGATGACAAGTTAAACACGTGGCTAACAACACAACTAATTTCACAACAGCAGCTTGTCATCCTCGGGAATAGCAACTACCTCTAAGCGATTAGAAGTCGCGAAGTGTAGCCGCCATCTTGTTTCACCTTGAGGCGGCAGCACTCCAGCGAGGCCAAAAGTCGGTCAAAGTAAATCCTGACCGGACAAAATTTTAGACAACCATCGAAACCGAAAGGCGGGAGAAAAAGCAGAGGGAAAATGCAAAAAAATCTACTGAACGGGAGTGTACTGAACGGTGGAATAAACCCCATGCAGCGAACGACCTACTGTCGTCCCTCGATACTCTAAAGTCTCCAATGATTCCAACTGCCGAACTTCGGAAAGAATACATCTCGCCCCACGACGCGCAAAAACGCGCATTCGCATCACGAAGATGCTTCGTGCGAATGAAACACTGCCACATTTTGTGGGGGCAACCGAACAGATCATCAAAGCCCAAATGCAAGAACCCGAATCTCCAATTCTCATTTCCGATTCCCCTTCATTTTCCTCTCCCCGAACATTCATCAGAATTCATTCCGAATCCCAAAATTTAGAGCTCGAAGAAGCGGGCCGGGAGACGACGGAGGGAAGAGGGAAAAATGTGTTTGGTGGAGATTATTATTAATTTTTTTTTTCTTTTCGGGAGATAATAATCTCTCCAAACAACAAATTTTCCTGCCACCATCGCTCTAAGACCTCGTGCCCACCGTCTCGCGTGAGTGTTGCAGACTCGAAGACGAGCGAAACCAGAGAGACAAGAGAGAGAAGAGCGAGAGGCCAGAGAGCTTTGGTGCTTCGTCTAGAGTTTTTCTTACTTGAAAAACTGAGGGGTCAAAAGTTGGAATTTCAATACGTCTGCGAGGGCAACAAAGGCAATTAGAGAATCAATTAATTCTTCTCTTTTTTTTTTTTTTTTTCCATAAAAGCCAATCGGCAGCTCAAAATTATTGCTATCCTAGCTAATGTCTCTAATTGCACGTGAACCGTTCTGTATTCTCCTACACCGAGACTAGATAATTTTCCCTTGCACGGTCGCATGAATGGGGTGAATTCCTAGCCCGTTGATTTGAAACAGAGAAGTTATTGCATGGTCCATGCATCATTTTGACCGAGACCTTTTGAATCATTAATTACGTGAATCCGACGTATGACCTACATAATGGAAAGTCTAGGTGGACTCGATTACTTGATTTAAATACCGTGCAATATTTATTCTTGCAAAACAAGTCTATCGAAGTTTTTGTTGGGGAAAAGCATATTCTACCCGTGGTGAAAAAGAGATGCCCACAAAGGATGGTAAAAAGCATCAACAGTAGAGATTTTCACAACTATTCTGCTTCTCAGATGGAGAGTAATCAGTATGGCGATTTTCGCTGTTAAAATTAGTATTCAAGCTATGCTACGAGAGGAGTGCTTGTTGCATATAGAGAATTGTACGGAAAGTGGCAGATTGTAATTGGAACTTTATGTTTTTCAGGTCTAGGCTGGACATCGAGACATTATGTTTCACTGTTAGGTTGGAGCTTGGAATTGGGACATCATGTTTTTGAGGTTTGCTTTTGTCGTGTGGTCAAAGATGTGGCCGCTCATTTTGGCCGAAGATAGGAAAAAGCAAGAGCAGAGACCGATGAGAACGAGCTGTACTGGAATTTCTAAGATACACTAGTGTACTGTAACTCACTTTTTTTTTTTTTTTTGACTGTTTTACATTTGTTTGCGATGGCTCATCTCAATATCGTAACACAAAGTTTGCAATGTGTTACGACAGATTTGTACTTAATTACAATGACATGCCATAATTTTGTATGGGACACCTAAAAGATTATAGAATTGCCCGACTGGACAAAAGCAAAATTAAAGAGGAAAGTGAGTGCTCGTGTGCGAGATACAACAAGCGAGAGGAAGGGAAGAAAGTGAGGCCAGCGGTTTTCATGAAAAAATTAGAGAGCAATTTCAAACCCAATTTTCATGAAAGTCTCTCCTATAGTTAAATTATAGGGTTATTTTATAATTAATCCTATTTCAGCCATTAGAGTTGCATATAGGCTGCATTACATTTAAATTATAACATAGCATATATGTCACTTAGAAATGATATCTAGTTCATGCATTGCAGCATTGTGTGCTTCCTCGTTAACACTTCGCAGAACACTTGATGCATTGGACATAATAGAGCTCTGCTTTTGATCTGCTTAGCACATCAAGGTTCTCTCATTTCTTTGAGCAATATATTAAATTCTTTGATTATTAGTTTTTAAATTTTTTATTGTACACCCACACGACCACACATTGCATGTTAGTGGCTTAGGCTTTATAATTAATGCAAAATATTTTTGAAATAAAGAGAAAATATACCGAAAGGCACATTAAATTAATCGAGCGAGCTCAAGTTCCTGTATCCATATATCTCTAGTTTGCAAAAGTAAAGCATTCTCCTACATTTTTTGTGTGTTTCTAATCAAGCTATAATAGATTAATGGAGACTCTCAATTGAATTGATTTGCATGTCAAATTGAATTAAATCAAAAACCCCAACTTGCGATTGGTAGGTCTTGAGAGAGTCCGTGCTAAGTCTTAAACTTAGTAATCCATTAGTTTTCTAAGTGTGTTTTACCTCTAGGAAGATCGCAATATTAATTGATACTACATGTTGCATAATGCATGGTATCACCATTGAAATTCATAAAACTACAGTCTAATTGTTTAAAAAACTTGAATTATTCATGCAAAGGCCTAGTTTAATTCAATTACTTTAATATTCTTACTCACATGTAGGTCGGACTTTGCCCTAAGGTTTAAATATGGAAATACATTATAGAGGATGTAAATGGGGCCGGAAAAAAATTGAATTCAGAATCCTCTATTGCTATCATGTGAAATTTTATGAGATTCCATCTAACTGTCTTAAACATTTAAGTTATTCAAGAGAAACGGGAATCAATTCGAGTACTTTAACAATTACCATTGATTTAACGCAATAGGAAAGCTAATGTAGAATTAGCCAAATACACCGAGGCAAATATGTATTTATTTCCCGCAAACAATCGATAATATCAAATGATTAACTGAAACTAGTGATTGAAAAAAAATATATATGAGAAACTGGTGATTGGGCGGATGTGGCATCTACCCCACATTTTGTTGTTGCCAAGTAATCAGTCATTCGTTCACTGGCGAGCAGAGGTCCAGCAGCCGTTCTCTCCTCTTTCGAGTCATCCAGAAGAAACGTCTCAGAAGGCGGACAAGTCCGGAGTGGATCCCAAAGAAGGGAGCGAACGCAGGCAATGTAGCTCCTAATATAAGGAGGACAAAGAGACCGATTCCCCAACAATATGTGGTCACGGCAAGCGAAGGGAGTTTGTCATGGGTGAAGATGACAACAGCTAACATCGCCAGGAGTGCAATTATTAGCAGCTCCGTTGTGTGCTTTGATGCGACTATTGCCCTGCGGTAGTCACTTTTCTCTGCCAATAGTGTGAAGATGAAGATGAAGATGAAGAAATGAATCAGGATACGGCGAAAACAGCAAAAGAAATACTTCGAATTACTCTATATCAATATGATTGTAGTACAAAGCTTCAGTGATCAATGACAGCTTTTGAATACAAAATCCTCTGTTTTACATCCCCTGTTTCTATCTCTCTATCACAGCACGTATTAGCTATACAATTGCAGAGCATCCATTGATGATTGCTCTCTTAGCTTTCTCTCTCCCTGTCATTCTTCTTATCTCAGACGAGCTTAACTCTTTTCTATATATACGAAGAGAAGCTAGAAAGCTAATAACAGAACAAACGATCTAACTGACTTGAACTAACAAACTTTTACAGCTATTTACAACAGAACAACAACTTTGACAAATCAAGCTTGGCAATCCACGTCTTCTGTATTGTATAATCTTCACCGTTGATAAGACTGGCTATCCGTGTCTTCTACATCAACTCACGTCAGTCTTTTGGTGATCCTCATCTTCTAGTGTTGACCCGCAGCTGACTTTCGATGTAGCAGAATAAGATAAGGATCTTGATCCTTTAACATCCCCCCTCAAATTGGGAAGGGTGAATGATCCTATTCCCAATTTGGTTCGGAGAGTAACATGAGCTAATCGTGAGAGTGACTTAGTAAAGATATCAGCTAATTGAAGATGAGTAGAGATATATTGAATGCGAATAGATCCAGAAGAAACTTTCTCACGTACGAAGTGAAAGTCAACTTCAATGTGCTTAGTTCGAGCATGCAGTATTGGATTGGCTGTAAGAGAAATTGTTGATCTGTTGTCACAGAATAAGGATGTAGGTGAGTGAAGAGAGATACCAATGTCTCGTAACATAAAGCTTATCTAGGTGAGTTCAGCAGTTGTCGAAGCAAGTGCTCGATATTCTGCTTCAGTGGAGGATCTGGAAACAGTAGGTTGTTTCTTGGCTGACCATGAAAGTAGATTAGATCCAAGAAATGTGCAAAACCCAGTTGTGGAACGTCGTGTGATTGTACAACCGGCCCAATCAGCATCTGAAAACCCATAGAGGTTTACTGAACTTTGAGAATGAAGATAGATCCCAAGATGTATAGTACCCTTGACATATCGAAGGACTCTTTTTAACTGATGAAAGTCTGCCACTGTAGGATTTTGCATCTTTTGACAAAGAAGATTGGTAGCAAAAGCTAGGTCTGGTCGAGTAATGGTCAAGTACTGAAGACCACCAACCAAGCTTCTGTACTCCACAGGATCTGTGAGCTGATTTGTAGTATCAGCCATGGAAATTGATCGAAGTGGCAAGGGTGTTGAGATTGGTTTACAATCAGCCATATGAGCTCGTTTCAGTAAGTCAGTGGCATATTTTGTTTGGCATAGGAATAGTTTCTGTGAAGTACGTTTGGCTTCAATGCCCAAAAAATAGTGAAGATATCCGAGGTCCTTCATATGGAAGTGAAGACTGAGCTGCTGAATTAAGGTAGTTAAGAGCTGGGGTGAACTACCAGTCAAGATGATATCATCAATATATAGTAGTAATAAGACTGTATGTGATTCAGCATGAAGAACAAACAAGGAGGGATCTGCTGTGCTACAGAAGAAGCCACTTTCAAGTAAAAATTTGCTGAATTTATCGAACCAAGCTCTTGGGGCTTGTCAAAGACCATATAAGGACTTTTGAAGCAGACAGACATAACTTGGCTTCTGAGGGTGTATAAAGCCAGGCGGTTGGTCCATGTATACAATCTCGTTCAAATCTCCATGGAGAAAAGCATTCTTAACATCAAGTTGATGTATTGGCCACTGTTTTATCATGGCTAGAGACAGCACTATCTGGATTGTTGTGTGTTTCACAACAGGGCTGAAGGTCTCAGTGAAGTCTAGTCCTGCTTCTTGGTGAAAGCCTTTGGCGACTAGACGAGCTTTTAGTCTATCAAGAGTCCCATCTGGTGCGAGTTTGGTCTTATACACCCACTTACAGCCTATCACATTCATCTGGTCAGTTCTGGGAACTAATGTCCAGGTTTGGTTTTCATCTAGAGCATCCATTTCTTCTTTCATAGCCTTATACCAAGCTTTATTAGCTAAGGCTGATTTGATAGACCGTGGTTCCATAGGAACTTGATACTCAGCTAAACAAGCATACTTTGGATTTGGTTTTCTAATCCCAGACTTCAGTCGAGTCTACATATGATGATTATTAATAGTACCTTGAGAAGAAGACAGAGTAGAATTGTAGTGCTCTTCACTAGAACTACTGTCAGCTGGTAGATCATTGTGTGAAGATGAAGAGCTGGTAGTATGTTGTTCTTGAGTGGTAGATAGATCTGTAGACATACTATCTATTGAAGTTAAGACCGGTTGTTCATCTGTTGTGCTTTCATTCTGTAAAGGTATCGAGGAAATGGCCTGAGGTTGTTGTCTACTATATAAGTGATGATTATAACAATCATCTATATCAGGATGAAGCTGATTTTTGGCTGACTGATGAAGAGGACCATTGTCTGTTGACTCTGTTCTTGGAGGTTCGAAGAAATGCATCCCTCCAATCCATTGTTTGTATAGATTTGTATACTGTCCATACTCATTGGCCAACCTCTTTGTAAAAGGATAAGAAAGTTCATCAAAGACAACATGTCTACTGATATACACACGATTATCAGTGGGTACAAGACATCGATATCCTTTGTGCAGATTACTGTAACCCAAAAAGATACAGGGAAGAGATCGAGGATCAAATTTGTGGCTTGCATATGATCTCAAGCAAGGATAGCAAGCACAGCCAAACACCCTTAAATGATCATACCTTGGCTGTCTATTATGAAGTTTATTATAGGGTGTATCCATTTTCAGTTTTGGTGTGGGGAGAATATTTATAATATAATTAGCTGTCGCAAAGGCATCCACCCAAAATTTTAGTGGAACTTTTGAGTGATATAGCATAGCTAACCCCAGTTCAACTATATGTCGATGTTTTCTTTCTGAGATCCCATTCTGTTCTGGTGTGTGAGGACAAGATATAAGCTGTTTTATCCCATAGTTTTTCAGATGAGTTTGGAACCTGTTGCTTACAAACTCTCCTCCCCTATCACTCTGGAAGGTTTTAATCTGATGATTGTATTGTCGTTCAACTAGCTTTTGGAATTGAACAAATATGTCATAGAACTCAGACTTCAACTTCATAGGATATAACCAGCTGTATCGAGAAAAACTGTCAACAAAAATTACATAATATCTAAACTTTTGAAATGAACAAACTGGTGAGGGTCCCCAAATGTCACAATGAACCTTTTCCAATGGAAGACTTGACACAGAATCCGACAAAGGAAAAGATAAAGCTGTACTTTTTGCTATTTGACAACTACTGCATACATTCGTAGATGTTGAATTAAAATGTATCAGCTTCTGTTTCTGCAAATGTTTCACAACCTGTGCATTTGTGTGAGCTAATCTCTGGTGCCATGTGTCTTCATTGACTGTCCTTTGCCTCTGAGTAAAGAAAGCTTCTGTAGTTTGTGGATTAACTTGATAAAGCCCTCTAGTTTTCCTTTCGAGCTTCACCATTATTTTGGTATTGTTGTCCTTTACATAAACACCAGTTTTATCAAAGGTGAACGAGCAAGGATAGTCATCTGTAAGCTTAGATACTGAAAGAAGATTCTTCTTTATCTCTGGAACAATTAGGACATCATTAAGAGGTAATGTACTACCCTTTGTATTCAGCCAAGTATCGCCAATGTATGTTATAGGTAAACATGATCCATTGCCTATCATAACAGTATCATATCCTTGATATTTAGAAAGAGTATGAAGCATACCAGGATTGGCACTGATGTGGGCTGTAGCTCCAGTATCAGGATACCATTCGCTTCCTGTTGAATCTTCAATATGCATTGCTATTAAAGCTGCTGGAATGTCTTCTGCTTGATAGGAGTTGTCAAACCGATACCAGCAGTGAAGAGCATCATGTCTAGATCATTTGCATATTTGACATTCTAGTCGAATACTACTTGTTTCTTTCTCATCCTGTAAGTTCTTATTTGAGTTTACAGAAGGATAAGTTTTGATGTTTTGGTACCTTTGAGAGTAAGTAGTATAGGGTCTGAATCCTTGATTCGTTGTAGAGATAATATTTCTCTGTCTAGGGTATTGATCTCCTTGTCCTTGGTTTAAGATATCTGTTCTATAATTCTGACTTCTTTCAGTATAACCAAACCCATGACCTCTATTATTAACAGCTCTGCCACGACCATAGCTTCGACCTCCTCTGTAACTTCCTCTTTGAGATATAAATCTAGAAGTTTGAGAGATGTAATCTCCATTAGTGTTTTCTTTAGGCTGTAACTGAGACTGTTTTTCCCCAAAATAGGCCAAATTCGGGTTGAACTGATTCCTAGAGTAGGTCTTCAGCCTTGATTCAAACCTTTCTAATTGGGCAATAACCTCATCATACTTAGGTTGAGGCTTTAAGCAATATATGGTGGTTCGAAAGTTTTCATATTCAGGGCCTAAACCTTCCAAAACACCAAACATTTTGGTTATTTCATCCACAGGTTTACCTATTGCATTCAACTGATCACATATGGATTTATATTCCCTGAGATAAACAGAGAGGGTTTGTTCATGCTTTTGGCATGATTGCAGTTTTCCCCTCAGTTCGAACTCTCTAGCAATTGACTTTTGTGTAAATCGTTTCAGAAGAGTTTGCCATACTTCAGATGATGTTTCTAATCTGATTATTAGGCTCGGAATATTTTCAGTAACAGCCCCACTGATCCATGATGATATCAACTGATCTGTTCTAGTCCAATCGGTATAATCTGGATTGATAAGATCAGCTTCACAACCTTCATCCTCTCTCTGCAGCATTCGAGGAGGCGAAGGAATATCACCATTAACAAAACCAAAAAGATCTTGACTTTTCAGAAATCTTTGGATTTGAGCTTGCCATAACAGGAAGTTGTCTTCAGCAAGTTTAATTGTGACAAAATTCGAGATATTCACATGTATTGGAAAGGAGTACTTTGGTGTTCTGATCGCCATTGTTACGATCCTTTAGCTTGAAGAAGAAGAAGATAGCAATAGTGTTATGAAGAATTAACACAATTACCGTGATATTGCCATCTGCTGCAACTTCAGCTTCTTCTTTCTCGATCTAATGAATAGCTACCGAATGGATCCCTCTGGCAGATATGATCGCCTGCTAGATAAAAACCTTCTGAGAAATCCAAGATTGAATGTGCAACAGCAAGATGATTTCTTCAGGATACTACTGCTCTGATACCATGTGAAGATGAAGATGAAGATGAAGAAATGAATCAGGATACGGCGAAAACAGCAAAAGAAATACTTCGAATTACTCTATATCAATATGATTGTAGTACAAAGCTTCAGTGATCAATGACAGCTTTTGAATACAAAATCCTCTGTTTTACATCCCCTGTTTCTATCTCTCTATCACAGCACGTATCAGCTATACAATTGCAGAGCATCCATTGATGATTGCTCTCTTAGCTTTCTCTCTCTCTGTCATTCTTCTTATCTTAGACGAGCTTAACTCTTTTCTATATATACGAAGAGAAGCTAGAAAGCTAATAACATAACAAACGATCTAACTGACTTGAACTAACAAACTTTTACAGCTATTTACAACAGAACAACAACTTTGACAAATCAAGCTTGGCAATCCACGTCTTCTGTATTGTATAATCTTCACCGTTGATAAGACTGGCTATCCGTGTCTTCTACATCAACTCACGACAGTCTTCTGGTGATCCTCATCTCCTAGTGTTGACCCGCAGCTGACTTTCGATGTAGCAGAATAAGATAAGGATCTTGATCCTTTAACAAATAGGAGGTCGATGTACGCAGTCACAGAGCAGATCATCGCCATGATGATGTAGCAAATTACAAAGACCGGGAACTTTCTCTCATCCAGCATCGCGGCCATGCCCGAGTCTTCTTTGAAGGCTATGTCCCCACTGTTAAATCTTCTGAGAACCATGAATACAGCTGCGAAATTCACAGGTACCATAAGGCTTGCCGCCAGCATACGGTTTGTGACCCACTCCTGTAAAATACTGATCCATTTTACTGAACTTTTCAGATCAGGTCCACATAATTCCAGCATGTCTAGTGCGATTAATATGAGTGGCCAATGAATGGCCAGCATGCAATGTTCAGAGATATTTGATAAGGAATATCGGTCAAACAAGGCCTATAAATAGGCTGTAGTGGTGATGGAAGTAGAAGCTGAAGACACACACACACATACAGCCGAAGACGCAAGATTTGATTTCCTTTTCACCACGTCTATTATTGAGTGCGCTTTATCTCAGGCTTCCGGCCTCCGTACAAAGGAAAAAAGAAGAAATCTTTGCCACATCGACAGCAGGAAAGGATTCTGGAGTACTCATTAAAAGGAAAAGTTTAACTTCTAAAGATGCAGTGTCTGCTCTCAGAAGTGTAGTGTAGGAAGGAAATTCGCACTTACCTTTACATCGACTATCTCGAGAAACGAGATAGTCTTTTGAAGGCAAAACAGAAATTGTTCCATTTGCACCATATGTCCAGATGCCTTGAGAATTTTCAGCTTCGATTTTCCCTGATCAAGCATCCATAGTTTACCATGATTAAGAATCTTGATCAAAGGTTTCCGTATATAAAATAGGGTTATCGCACTTACCTTTCCATTATTTCTGGAACACAGCCATATGTCGTAAGATCCAATCTTGAAAATCTCTTCAAGAATAATTTCCCCCACAAAATCTCTCACCAGATCATGCATCCAGATTCTGCCATGATCAGTAATCTTGATCAAGGACTTATTGACAAGGGCATCAATTTCAACTTTTGGGAAATCGGCACAACCTTCCTGTATATAAACTGCTTCAGTTTTTTTCTTGCTAAGAAAGGAACTTGCAATGTACAGAAAAATTTCTTTCTCCCCATATTCAAGTCCCTTATATATTAACATTAACTTCTGTTGGATTTCCTCAAGAGGTACTCCCTTCAAATTTTTTGGTGCGCTTTTCCAATCTGCTTGAATTCTTATAGAGTTGAAGCAATCCTCAATACCTTCCAAGGAAGGCAAGTCCCCCATCAGTCGGGTTCTTATCTTACTACTGTTTATTCTTAATGTCAAATCTCCAAAGTTATAAATCGAATGAGGTAGTTCCTCAATGGTTGTCCCAGATAAATCCAACACAGTCAATGACTTCAACTCCCCAATAGTATCCAGCAGCGAATTCAGACTCGTACAATTCGCCAAACTTAAGTACTCAAGATCTACTAGCCCTTTGATTGTGCTCGGAAGTTCAACTAATCCCACATCCTCCAGTACTAGTCTTGACAAAAGTCTTAAATTGCCGATTGAGTCTGGCAAATAACAAATGCTAAAACCCTGGACCAAGATGAGCTCTCTCAGGGCATTTAGACAACCAATTTGCAAGGGCAACCCTCTAAGAAGCGGACACCATTTGATCTTCAAGAAAATCAACTGGTCTAGTTTGCCAATTGAGTGATCAATTTGTACCAAATTTGGAAAATCTTCCAAAACCAATCTCTCCAAACTCATAAATTCTGAAAAACAAGGAGTTTTGATTAAGGACTTTGACCTCGCTATTTTTAAAACTTTCAGTTTACTTGCCACCTGCACAACGGCAACCAACTTAATCCTATCAGGATTTAGTATGCATTGCAAAACAAGTGCATGTCATCATATATCACACAATTAGTTGAAAGATCAAATGAATCAAGTGAAATTGTACCATGATTTCGATCCATCTGCTCCATTTGTCTATGATTATATTGCCTGAAAGCTTAAGAATGACTAAGTGATTCAACACAAAGTTTTTTGCTTGAACTTCCGGAGGACAATTTTGCCAACAAAGCCATCTTAGCTTTGGCAAAATATCCTCAAAGTTGCCAGCAAAGTTCCCTCCATCCAATTTTAGAAACCTCGCGTTTGTGAGATCTGCAAAATATTTACAAGTAAAATTGTCTCCTGTCCTCCGTGGTGTGAGCCCTACCGCATTCTCTATTCCCTGATAAAAAAATATAATATTAAAGTGTGCCCCTTGACTTGAGTAATGAGTGAGGATCCATTAATTGTCCAAATATAATATTGATTTCTATAAAATTCGATATTTCTTTATTATTTGAAATTGGGCATATTCGATGATTGTATATGCTTTTGCATGGAAATATATACTATTTCTTTGAACTAATATTTCTGATTATATATTACACATTTAGAATATAATAAAGACTGTATTTGATTCTTTGAAAGTGATGTTTGATAGTTTATCCACTTAATGACCTATTTTCAGTTTTTGCTGATGTAGAGTAGAATTGAGGAATTTTTTAGGTTAATTTTATCAAAGTGCGCAGCAAAAGCAAATGATGAACTTTTGTTATCATAAGTTTAGCAGTGAATTTTGATGGAGTTGATGTTTGTAGACTTTGGTGCAAAAGAATAATTTCCTAGTATCATTTGAGGTTTAAAGGATTGTATATTCAATATTTACAGTTTAAGTCATCAACTAGCAATTTCAAGTTTGGATTTCAGAGTTATGAAATTCACGGTGTCACATTAACTCAATAGAGAGTTAAAGGAAATATGACCCCAATTACTAAATTTATATCAAACTTTTGAAAAGAGAATTCGTTTAACTTCATCGGACATTGCTAATTAACCTTTTAAAAATGTATTCTTTTATAATACCCTCGAGTTCTGCTTTTTTTTTTCATTGAGTTCCACCTTTTTGACAAAACCTTAGACAGCTTCTTTCAAATTTTTTTTTTTTGGTTGTGAATTATCTACATAGAACAAGATAGATTTTGCTAATTTATATAACTAAGAAAAAACCTCATCATATATCAATCGAAAAAATAGTAAAGTGAAAAGATAGATTGGTTAGGTATGATTATGTAATGGTTCAAATGGTCTTTTAAAAAAAAAGGTCTTTTAAACCCAATTTCTATTATTTTCAGATACTTTTTTTTTTTGGTGAAGTTAAGAGATGTATAGATTCGCCTAAAGAGAATACAAGATGGTTATTTTTAGATACTTTTATCTAACTAAAATAAGTGAAAATTGGTGCACTATTTATTGGTGAGAAAAAAATCAGATAATTACCAAATTGCTCATTTAACGAAAAACATAGTCAATTTCCAGGTTTCCCTATAGCAATAAATGAAGAAGGCAATTTGCACAAGAGATGAACTCTTATACGCGTAGCAACGTAGGAAGGAATAAAATAGGGCTGTTCGTACTTACCTTTTCATGGGCCGTCTCGAGACACCAACTTTTGCTTCGATCTGCAGTCTCTCGACGAACAATTTCCCTTCCGACATCTCTCAAAAGATTATGCATGCATATGATATCACGATCAATAATCTTGATCAAGGACTTGTTGATAAGGACATCAATTGTGACCTCCGGGTGATAGCCACAAGCTTCCCACATATACATTGGTAAAGTTTTTTTCTTATTAACAAAGAAACATGCAATGTCCAGATAGATTTGTTGTGCACAATCATCAAGTGTATCATAACTTATCTTTAACCTCTGTAAAACTTCTGTAGGAGGCATGTCCTTCAACTTCTTCACTATGCTTATCCACTTTGCTTGATTTTGGCCATGGAGATCTGAACCTATCACCTTAACAGCCAATGGAAGTCCTCCGGTGAGTTGAACAACTTCTTTTGAAAGATCATATAGATCAAGTGGAGCTGCATTTGTGTTGAAAGCATGCTTGTTGAAAAGTTGAAGAGCATAATCCAAATGCATTTCTTTCATTTCGTATGGAATAATTTCTATAGACCTTGTTGAGATATTCTCCTCAAATCCTCCCATCTTGGTCATAGAAAAAACACTCTTATCTTGGGTTGTAATGATAATCCTACTCCCTGGACCACATAAAGTACAACACTTGGCTAATTCCACACATTGACCATTTTCATCCATGCCATCAAAAACAAGTAAAACTCGTTTGTTAGGTAATCTTTTTCTGATCACGTTGTTCCCTTCCTCAAAGTCATAGGTTTCAGGAAGTAAGAAATTGAAAAGATTCATTGCTAATCTTCTTTGCATTTTTACAATGCCATGGTCTTGGATGTTTGAAAGGAAGGAGTGACCTTCAAATTGAGAAGAGAGTTGATTGAAGACTGCATTGGCAAGAGTTGTCTTTCCCATACCACCTATCCCATGGATTATGACAAATCGTACATCACCAGTATCGCAACAATTTAACAGCCTCTGTATGTCTGCTACACGATCTTCAATTCCAACTAGATGGGTGGGCAAATCTCTTTTCCTTGTAGTGATATTAAGCAATACCTCCTTAACAATATCCTCGATGACCTCACCGTGCCTACCATATTCACGAATCATTGCACATGAGACTATACATAAGCAATTAGAATTTCAAATAGAATCAAATAATTTATCACCAGCATGCTGACATGTATAATCCACATGGTACTCACAATGTACGTACATAAATTGCTCTTCTTGCATGTACCAAATAAGGCTTCTCTTACAAGGGTGGCAAGTATTGCCCCTAGAGAATTTATCTAAGCAGTTTGATAAGATATGCACTTTGTTTGAACCAATCACTAGAGTTTCCATTTGGGAGTTTATCAGCATGTAGATAGTCTGAGCCTAATAATAGAAAAGGATGTATACAAACCCGTGTGCTTGTGGGTGCTCCTCTTCTAAACATGACCGGAAGGACCGATAAATGAACAGATAGATAAATAAAGGAAAGAGGTGTCAATACCTTCTATCTTTCATATGCCACCCCTTGATTCTAGCCACCGTGGTCAAGGCCTTCTTCCATTGCTTCACTTCGGTGCAGCCAAGCTCCTTCTCATGCTTTGTTAGGGCGCTTTGGTACAATTCCGTTTCAACCTTAACATCCCCAGGCCCCACCTTGTAAAAGATAGGTAGTATCCGTTTCCCTAGGGATCGGCCATGGCTCTCCACCATGCATTTCAGCTCTCGGAGGCACCACCTGCTCGAAGCATAATTTTTGGAGAAAATAGGAATGTATATTTGAGAGTTTTCTACTGCTCGTAAGATCTCCGAGATCTTTTCTCCCGGCCGTAACTCTTCGTCATCCCTGAAAACGCGGATTCCACTGTTTTTCATGAACAAATAGAGGCAATCTGCAAATGTGTCACGGGTGTCGGGTCCTCGAAAGCTCAAGAACACATCGTAGTCGCCACCAGGTGCAGTTCCTGAGTTGGCCTCTTCGTTCTCCATGTAATGGCCCAGATTGATGCTACGGGTGACTTCTTCTTTTTTTTTTTTCTTTTTTTTTTGAGGTGGTGCTTGAGGAGATTTCTACAGCCAGAGAGGCACAATCAAGATGAGTAGCGACTTCCACTCTTCCTTTCCGCTTAGGTCGCTCATCGAAGCCTCGCTCGACCCTAATACCTGAGCACTTCACCCACGTCGAGGATCCGAACCCGGCGATGGCAAGGGATCCAATCACAGGACGACGTTTCCAAGGAACTCTCCAGGAGCGTGGCGGTCCTCGCGATCCGCGTCCTCAGCCGAGGGCGGCACGTGCGGCGTGAGCCCTGGTCGGGAGGAAAGTCTCAGGTTGAGTGTTACAACTCGAAAAGGAGCGAAACCCCTGGGAGAGAGAGAGAGAGGCGGAATTCAGAGAGGAGCGAGAGCTTTTCTGGTTCTTCCCGGGTTTCTGATGCTGAAATGACCAAGGCAGACTAGGCTTTGAGCCTTCCAAAAGGCCAGCTTTCTCTTATGGAGGTTTACAAAAAAAAATTCCTAAACGCCAAATTTCAGCCCAAGGGGCTTTGGCTTGGGAAAGCCTGTCCCAATTGCAGCCTAAGATTAATAGTGAGTCCAGACCTCGGCCTCCCACGAATTTTTATTATAAAAACAGCAATAGCTGGTGAATACCGAGACACCAGAGAGGGTAAGTTCTATCAAATTCTTTCGAATGTCTTGATAATCATAACTTTCCATAAGTAATTGTAAATAATCCTATTCATTATAAATTTCTCTTTTCCTTTTTATTTTGTAACTTATTTCAGCACTCGTGATAATCCTTAACAGTTTGCAAGTTTAAGGAATCCGTTGGAAATTAACTATTTTTGTATGCTGTAATTTTCCTTGATAAACAATAGATCGATAATTTGATAATTATTTTTCCTCTTCTTCCGTAAAAGCCGATCGACATTTCAATAATTTTGCTCTCCTAACTAATGTCTCTAATTGCTCGGGAACAGTTTTGTATTTTCCCATACGACACTAGAAAATTTTCCTGTTAAGAAAATTAGCTTCTTCCAATTACTCATGCTCAACAACGTTGGTCCGATAGCGCCTGCACTTGCCGGTTCAAATGTAATCCCATATGCTGTTGTTGATCTTGTGGAAGAGCAACATGGAGAGATGGGATATCCCCCAAAGTTCAAGGGAGCTTGAAGTTCAATTTCAGTCCGTTATGTGTTTGTTATGTTAGGATTAGCTTTCTGCTCCGCGTGGATCAATGTTTTCCCCGCTTCATTCTCGTCCGACAAAAAAATGACACCTCCCTTTATGCACGATGGAGAGAACAAGAAAACTCTTTTGTTTTGAACAAAGTTCTCGGTTCGCTTCGATTTCTATTTGGAGCGGTCTAGGTACTTACTGCTATTATATTTATGTGGAAAAAAAGTCCTAGATATCAAAACGAATTGGTTTGCAGAATACACTACTCTTTTTCTCGATGGGACTCAGAGAACAAATTCAAATTTTTTGGACCTTCTCATAAGAATGGTTTTTACTGTTTCCTATGACGGCTTGGATTAACAACTTAACATCGAAAGCCTGTTAAGCGTGCTTGTTGAGGTCAAAGGGCAAAGCTATGTCTCGAAAAAAGTCCTTGCTTAATAAAACCATGAGATGCGATTAAACCTGATAAAAAAAGAAAAACTGCAATGGAGTACTTGGAAAAGTACCCCGCATTCGAAAATCACTAAAAAGAATCTGTCATCTCATAAAACTTTTGGCATGCAATTGAGGAACTGCACTCCGGAAAAAAGAAAGGAGCTGGTCCATGCATCCATGCGGGCCTCCATATCCCCATCCACAAATCAAAATCGAGAGAGAGAGAGAGAGAGTACCTAAGAGAGCTGATTGATGGCAGACCGACAAAGGTGAGGCCGCGACCCCTGAGACCGAGAGAGAGGCTTCAAGCGATAATTGAGAGAGAGAGATCGAGTGGCGCTGCTGGAGAGACTCGACAGAGAGGCCATATCTGAGAAAGCGCTCAATAGACTATGGAGGGAGAGAGGCCAGACATGAGGAAGTGAGTGAGAAATGAGAAGGAAAGAAGTGAGAAAATTTCTTTGAGAGACTTGACTTAAAAAGAGCAAAGGTTTCATTTTGTACTGGTTTTGAGCCGGTTGTGGCTGTTGGCTATCAGCCTATCACAATCTAGATAAGCAAATCTTTCAACCAATCAAAGTCTCCGAGAAAAATGTACATTGCTTAGTACAGAATCTTCCTTGAAAGTAATCTGCACTTTTTCTCACCTAAATATGTATTACATTTCTAAGAAATTAGAATAACCACTCTTTCAAAACACACAAAGTACATGCCAAAAAAATGTATGGTGTCTAACTCTATAGCTCGCAGAAGGTGGATATTGCAAAAGGGTAGTTGAACAACATGAACTCTGAAACTGCTGTCTATGAAACGAATGCAACATAAATTGCAAATAGCAATTCCAAAAATACATTACAGTTGGCTAACCTTAATAGTGAGCAAAGGCCTCACGCAAATTTTTATTGGAACATTAGAGACAGGTAGTTCACATTGGATCTTTTGCATCTCCTATCTAAGCATTTGCATCTAATATGATCAAACCGTTTCAACATGTACCAAAACTTTGACTTAAATTATTTTACCAAAATTTATCAAGTTTTTATTTCAATCTTTCCGCTCCTTTCTTCTATGGTGATATCACCTCAAAGCCTAAGAGTGACTAGGTGATTTAGCAGAAAGTTGTTTGCTAGAAGTTCTGG
The DNA here is from genome assembly GCA_019915185.1 of Eucalyptus camaldulensis. NCBI lineage: Eukaryota > Viridiplantae > Streptophyta > Magnoliopsida > Myrtales > Myrtaceae > Eucalyptus > Eucalyptus camaldulensis. The sequence goes on from JAHSVA010000005.1 coordinate 7,385,225, forward strand.
AGGAAAATTTCACTAGCAAAGCCATCTTATCTTTAGCAAAATGTCCTCAAAGTTGCTAGCAAAGTTCCCTCTGTCCAATTCAAGAAAACCTTGCATTATTGAGACATCCAAAATCTTTAGCTGCAAAATTGGGTCTCGATCTCTATAGTGTATATTTCTTCTTCCCCGATGAAAAATATAATATTGAATTGTGTCTTTCAACTAGAGCTAGAGGTCGAATCTATTAACGATTGAATATAACATTGATGTATTTGAAATTGATATTTCTATATTAGGATAAATGCACTATAAGTTCTAAGCTTGTCACTGAAGTGTAATTGATTATTAAAACTTTCAAAAAGTATAATTAAATACTAAAACTTGTTGAACTAGTCAATCGATTTATTTTGTAAACTCCATCTAATTTGGCTAACGCTTAATACTTTCGTGGTTTTTTCTATTATCCTCTCTCTCCTATGTGGCATTAATGTCACTAAAACATGAAACATAAGCCTAAAACAATGTTGTCTTGATCCGTATATTATTTTTAAGCCAAAATTTTATCAAACTAGATTACCAAATAAAAAGGGCTTTTTTTTTTCTTTTTCTTTTTTTGAGGGCCTTTAGGCTCTCCTTGGCTGGGACTCGGGTGATGGGCGGTGACCCTTGTTTCGAAAGAATTGTGTGCATCACCTTATATACTTCATCTTATTTTAAATCTGATAGAAGCATAGTGGACTTAATATTCCTGCATATATCAAACTATATCTGTATTTATCAAACTTGACTTATCCCCAAAAAATTGTTATGTTTTCATAAATCAACATATTTATCCCCCTCTAGATCACATCGTTAGCTATACTAAGTGCTATCCGAGCACCTTGCTCATTCCTTTGAAGTGTTATATTTTAAGAATATAAAGATCTTTCGTAACTCACAATATTGGCCGTGTATTTTTTATGGTCAATCAACAACAAGGTCTTTATCGTAACTCACAACAAGGTTTTTATGATTAAGATGCGTAGCAACTTCCACTCTCTTTCTTCCCGGTAAGGTCACTCTTCAAAGTCATTTTTAGATTGTTATTTTCTGTTCTCTTTCTGCGGAAGGTCATTAATCACGACTAAGATGCATAGCAACTTCCACTCTCTTTCTTTCCCGGTAAGGTCACTCTTTGAAGCCATTTTCAGATTGTTATTTTCTGTTCTATTTCCGTGGAAGGTCACTCCTTGTCATTGACTCATTATTTAGCTCTCTTCCATTTTGCCTTATTTGAGTCATCGAAGTCTCTTTTTTTTTTTTTTTGACCCATCATAATCTAATCCTCACCTCACCTCACTATTAGTTTTTTACCCCGCCTATTTGCAAAGTACGAGAGTCGAACTCCATACTTATAACTAAACGTTTCGAATCCTGGTTCTCTTGAGAAGGTGGAGAATCAAACTCCCCACCTTCCTCTCCTACGTGGGAAGTGGGACAACCCCGGTGTCATGACATGACATCAAATGTAATGGCACCTATGTTGATTGTCATTATCTTGACCCAAGTTGCGGGAAAATGCTAAAATAATCCCCACTTCGACGTGAGGAATCTTCCACCGAATTGATTGAGAATTTCTATTCCCATTGGTCCCCTTGCTACAGTTTTGTTGCTTTTCTTCTCGCCTTTTGCCCCCTTTTTGTTTTGTTACTCTCAACTATATTATTACGTTGAAGGATTTATGCTAGATTTCCAAAATGTCTCAAGGAAAATGGCTCTTGAAGTAAATTCATACGGATGTACTTTTATATCCATCGATCAAACATAACTTTTACTTGAGTCGTAATTATGTCACGCTACTCAACCAAGCTTCCGTTTCATTGTTATAGACCACCGCCACAATTGGAACCTCCAACAGTAATCTGTGGTCTGACCAACATTAGATGCAAACTTATGTAGTAATGTATATTAGAATTCTTCTTGGCGTTTCGAGCACTTGCACGTGAAACCATAGTCTGCAAGCAGTGCCTATGCTTACTATAAGAGAATGAATCTGCAGTGCTCTACACCTAAACTGGACTTAATTCATCCGGGCATATGCTAACTAGCTAGATTACGCCACGTGAGATAACCTCTTCTATTTCAAAATGGAAACGCCACTATCGTTGCTCTGATCACCTCTATTCTAAAAAGGTAGCAGCAATTAAATCAGCCCCGCTGCATATCATTTGCATCTGTCCACCCGCTCAGGCGCCCTTGAAAAGATTTGTTTCGACATGAGTTCAATAGTCTAAAGTTTCAAAAGCGTGAGCAACTCTCAAAAACGATCATCCAGCCTACAACATACAAGTTATGGATAAAAGGCAACATTATGCGATACTTGGCCAATTTGTATCAACAAATTTGGAGACCGGTTGATCTTCAAGGATTGTTGAAAGAGATGCATCGGCTCAATCAATTTGAAGGGTGATCTCAGAAAATATGGGTAACGTCAACTTGAAGCGCAAATGGATTTAAATTTTCTTACCATGCTAAGAAAATTTAAAAACGTCAAGAATAAAAAAGATGCACAGACTATTTTAAAAAATAGTGCGCCAAATGGGGCTCTTATACTTTGCCCATTATCCAGTTTGCCACATTGCTTTGCAAACCATTTTTGAAATCCAGCCTTTGCATCCCCGAGCATTCCTAAAAGTTAATGAATTCACCGTCACGAACTAAAAATGCACAGGTTTACTTATACTTCCTCTCTTTTGAAAGCATTGGTGTTAGGATGGCGGGAATGATTCTTGGAGCTCTGCACGGGGAAAAATGCCATGCCTGAAAGTTTGAACTTAATTATTAGCAAAACACCTGGCCAACCATTTCACATTTATATTCATATTCTAAAGATGCTTCTCCGATAAGTTATCCTATCCTGTCAGCTAAATACTGTCAACAACTATGCTGCATCACGTTTCTCTTTGAAATTGTACAGTATGATTTAACTGTGTGCTTTCTTTTAGTCCCCCAGCCTAAAACAATGTTTTCTCACAAGCGCGAGTGAATCTCATAATTGATTATCCAATCCAGAACATGCAAGTTATGGATAATAGAAAACATTGTGCGGATCTCTACATCCGTATCTACGGAATTATAAAAACAATTGATCTTAAGAAATAATTGATAGGGATACATTGGGTCAATCATATTGAAGGGCCATCTATAAATATAAAATGGCATCAACTTGAAACTCAAAAGATTCAAAATTTCAAACCATTTCAATGATTGAAAAAAAAAAAAAACCTGAAGAATGCTAGAGATGCAAAGACTATTTTAAAGATCAATGCGCCAAACTCCGACGGGGCACTTATACGTTGCCCATCATGAGGTTTCCCACAGCTTTGTAAACCATTTTCTAAAATCAGCCTCTACATCCCCGAGCGTTACTAAAAGTTAATGATGTCACCATCACGAGCAAAATGTGCACAGGGTTACTTATACCTCCTCTTTTTGGGAAGCTTTGGCGTCAAGATGGCAGGAGTCATTCATGCAGCTCTGCGAGGGGAAAAATGATGTACCTAAAGTATAATTTTAATTATTAGCAGTAACACCTGGCATAATCAACTAAACATTACAAATGGCAGATCCAATGTAAAGCGAATTGCTTAGAATATGTGAGGACAACGCAGAATAAAAACAAAAAATTTACTCCACATCATGATAAGCTTATGTCAGGACATAAAACAAAGCAGGACTGCTTGCAACATTGTCAATTTGGGAAAACCTACTAATTCATATTCATATTTATATTATAAAGTTGCTTCTCAGGTAACTTATCCTATCCTGTCAGCTAACATGCGGTCAGCAACTATGTGGTGTCACGTTTTTGTACAGTACGTTATAACTGTATGCTTTCTCTAGTCCCACAGCATGCATGTCAAAGATCAAATGCCAGCCCATCAATAAATAAGAAGATCAAATGCTGAAGAGTTAGATGTGATCTAGCTCAGGCCTTGTCACATGTACCTAGTTGTATACACAAACCAGTAAAGGCTTCATTAGAACATCAATTGGATTTAGTATGACAAGGGATTTTTCAAGCTAGAAACACAACCATGTTTGTTGATTAATCAAGTCCATCCAGTTAAAGTGTCACATACCCTCACAACAAACTGCATACTCATCACCAAGGGCATCCAAATATGGTTGAGATACTTTCTTGGCTTCTTCCAGTGGAGATGCTACAACCAGATCACTGTGACATACCAAAACCGAAAAGAAGATCTTAAATGCCCAAAGCAGATTATCAATAGTAAGGCATTCATACAAAATGTGTCATCGAAATCAAGGAGACCCAACCGACTGTATTTCCTCATGTAAAGTAGAAATTTCATACCTTCTATTTCTATATACTTCGATGCAAAAAGAAAATGGAGAAAGAAAGGAGAATTTTAATTATAGATCTTGTTGTCTGCATAGTCTACAGTTTAAGACTCAGAAAGTAGGAAATATTCAAACCTCAATAAGTCCAAAACTTACAGATTATTTAGCTCAAACATTCCAATGATATGCCCATCAATGTCAAGTAAGAATACTTTGTAGAGTCAAGGGATCGAACCTCACAGACTATAGTACCAAGTCAAGAAAGAAAGAAAACTGATAATCAAAAGACTGAGGGTTCTTAAAAGGACAGATGGTTCACATTCTTTGTCAAAGATAGCCGCCTTCAGGAGTTGCAATGACCGAAAAATGAAAAAAGGGATTATCAGGAAAGTGACTGTAGTTGCAGAAAATCATTAAAATGCAAAGTGACAAAAAGAGAAAAGGACAAAATTTCTAAAATTGACTATTTGAATTTCTCCAGGAAAGAGGTAGACGGTATCTAGTGGCAACATTTTAGAATGAGCAATCGGGAATGACTGCTGATCCCCATTTACAATACACCTGAACTTCCAAAAGATGCTTGAGGATGGTGGTGATCTTACACAGATCAAAACAACCCAAAAACCAAATAAGGCATCACTTAGGATGATCAAAAGGTTGAAATTTTTATTCCTTAAATAAGCAAAGAGAAATTCACTAAGAGGCAGCCCCTCCATTTACGTAAAGATGTTGGGAGTTGTGTCCCTGAGTCCATTTCACCTTGCCTCATAACGGATACTACAAGCAGACTAAGCATGGAAAGGTAAAGAATATAAATTAAAGAGTGGAATACAACCAAAAAAATTATGAGGAAGCATCACCAACGAACACTGCTCCAGGTGCAGACTCCTTAGAAGCAGAATGATCATTTATTTAGATACCAAGATTCAATTACCTAATTACAAACCAGCACAAGACTTTCAAATCTGCAATCAGTCACAAAACAGGTTCACATTCATAATTTAACTATCATTTTTTATATTGTAACAGAAACCTGGATACTTTATCTAGTCCAAATCTTTTCTTTCCAATATCAAATCTCCTATCAGTCACTAAATGGAGGTTCGCATTCATAATTAAACTATCACACAGTGAAGAACTAAAATCGAGATTGACTAAAACACCCAATATAATCCTCTTAAGATGCAACGTCTAGAAGAAATTTCTTTACCGTAAAGGCAAGCTCTTTAATTTCCATCCTAAATACAGCTTCTTCAGAAGGATCAACATCCTCTGGCAATGCTATGCATTCCCACCACCTAAATGCAATTATTGGTAGTATGTTCATGTTTGACAAATAAATCTTGAATAGGTCAAAAATGACAGAAAAATTGCCTTCTCTTGTGACCAAATGATATTGGCTTCCATGCTTCTAAAAGTAAGGGCATATGAAAGTTGTGCATAACATGGGCCGTGTCCTTCATATAACTACTTAGAAAAATTGCTTTTGAATTCCTATACCTTAATAAAGTGTATGCAATTGCCTGAGAAATGACAACCAATGTATTAGCTATCCACACTAGCTTTATTAAACCTGTGCAGTAGAGATCTGCAGATGAAAATCGAGTTATATCTACAACCTTGTTATAAAGCAATGGCATAAAATTTTCTTTATGCATGGTATACTCACTACCAACTGAGAACTTAACAGTTTAAGTACATGGTTATATTCAATGTGAGTACATGGTTATATTCTATGATCCACTTGTTCTGTGATAATAAAGCATGACAATATAATAATTTAAGCATACCACAACAACCACCTAGCATTTTCTCACCAGGTGGGTCACCCAGATAGACATATGAGTTGACCATGCCGAACTAAATTAGGCCAATGTAACAAAAAGTATATTTCCCCTCAGCACAACAGTCTTAGAACAAGAACATAGGAAATACAATGCCTTAATTAGTTGTCTACATTTCCCAATCAGGCAGGGCAATTTGACAAGATGGAACATAAGGAATGGTTAAAGTCAATAGTCAATATCATTCAACCATGATTATCCACCCAATTCCTCCTTTACCAATCCCTAACAGATATAACAAGTAGTTGAGTGACCCGTTATTTCATTAGATGAAAGCAGAGTCAATCTCGAAAATGTGCCCACCCTTAAGATATGAGTAAGTGTGAAAGCAAAAACCACAGCAAAACCTTTTTTTGCTAGAAGAACAAATTCATTTTGCATCACAAGATAAAATACAAGAAATAGGGTTGGGAAATGAAACCTAGGAAAAGGAATAAGAAACATGGAAAATATTTATGGAAGAGACGTGCTTTGGCTGCCAGACTGAAAATATCATTTGTTTATGCAGTCAAAAGAACCAATGAAGAAGAAGGATCAATAGAAATAGACAACAAATTAAAAAAAAAAAAATGAAACCAATCGACAATACAAATTAAGAGCTTTACCGTTAGCAAGAATTGGAGAAGAGCCTTTGTGGAAAAGGCTTCTGACTTCTCTCCAGTGCACAGTAAAGAATGAAATGAAATCCAGTCAGCATCTACACACACTTTGCTAAAGGGGATTGTTAAGATTACTAATTGAACTATTCCACAGAGTAGCCCCATATAAATATTAAAAAAAAGGCTTAGGGCAAGCTTTATACACATCATAACTCAGTAGTTGATACCCATGCCCATGCATAGATTATCAAAGTACCATCGAAATTAAAGTGAACATCCAGATGGTTTCCTTCCATACCCATGCCTTTGGTTGGTCCTTTTCATACTATTTTAACCCGCTTCCAAGCTGGAAAATTATAGAGAGACCGGAAATCTCAGGGGGGGAAAAGCAGTATATCAAAGCCCACCATACCTTCACAACACCCACCTACCTACCCGAGACATATGCCCCGTCCCCACCAGGTGCCTTGGGCCGAGAACGCGCACATAACGAGCGCCACGCCCTTGGAGAGTTGCCGCTCCCGCAACGGGATCCCTTGCCGTCACCGTCGTCCTCCCTTCCGTCATCGACGCCAGCGGAGCGCGATCTCTCCACGTTGGGGGTTCGGATCCTCGACGTGGGTGAAGTCCTCCGCGGCATTACGTCAAAAATCCCGCCGCTCATTTTGGCCCGAGAAAGGAAAAAGCGAGAGCAGAGGATGAGAAGGAGCTGGACTGGGAATTTACAAGATACGCCGGTGTCCCATACCCTACTTTTTTTTCTTCTTTTTTTAACTTTTTTCACTTATGTCTGACAATTGATTACTATGATTTTTCATAATATAGCAAATCAATTCGACATTGATAGGACTCGTATGATCAATAGTCTATATAATCTATTGATCATGCAATATTTTATCACACTAAATAAGTCTATTGAGATTTGTTAAGTTATTTCATTTTACTCATTAAATCATCTCATTTTACTCATTAACCCTCTATTTGTTAAGTTTTTCAATTGGATTTCTAAACTTAATATTTAAAGTTAAGTTCTACCTCAATTCGACAGAGGTGAGCAAGGTAAAAGCTTGATGGTTGAAGCTCTTGATGTGACACAAGCCACGTTGCAATGGGAGCAAGAGCAAAGAGAGATGAGAACAATGCCGGAAAGAAGCCAAAATAGAGAGGGAAATAGGTGCTCGTGTGGGACGTACAGTGAGCGAGAGGAAGAGAAGAAAGTGAGGACAGCCGTGTTCGTCAAAACGTCAGACATCGATTCAATTTCGATTCACATGGAATTCTACCGTCTTGTTCGTGGCGGTGCTTGTTACGTGTTAAATCGGTGCCAAGTGTTGAAAGGCCTCTTCCATTCTTGTGTTTTGGAGATTCTAGTTCGGTGGCCAAGATTTCGTGATCCGCTGCCGAACTTATTCCAATTCAATGAGTATTCTCAATATTATGCCTTGAAGAGGAGATTCGGCTGCATTTGTATGATGATTATTTAGGCTTGTAGTCAGGACTAGTCCACCAAATATTACTATGGTTGTGCAATATTTATATGCTATATTACGTTTAAAAAGAAAGCATCAGCACATAAGCGAGGGTAACATCTCCAAATTATACAGAGTGCAGTTCTCAAAATTGAATGGTATGTCCCTCACTATTTGGTTAGTCTTAGAAATCTGCTATCAAGGTCTCGCACGAATCAACCGTCAATTATCAGTTAGCCTCTCATTTTACTATTGAAGCAATCAACGCTGTAACAGAGGCAAGGTGAATCACCTGCGTTCAATATCCATGGTGGATACTACTTTTTTTTCCGATGGGTAGAGAATCAATGGAAAGCCAAAGACAACAAGAAAAGAAGGGCTCACTTATGATGATGACCTTTCCTCTGATCACAACGGTACCTAGGGAGCAAGAGAATGTCGATATCTTCAAAGAACTGAGGGTATTTACCTCCTGAGATATTTCTACATCGATGATCCCACCCAACCAGTTCGCAACCTAGGTGTTTGACATCGAGTGTGCTGTAAAGGAGCGGGCAACCCTCTTCCAACATGTAGTTATAGTAATCCAGCTTTGTCTTCATAAACGAGCTCAAAATGCAGCAGCAAGGACAGACGTAAACCGTATGCATCAGCAAATGCTCATCTAAGTAGTTATGCAAAAAAATGACCAAGATGGATGTCTCTTCCTCTTGACTTGCAATCTATCCCTGTGTGTTTTTCTCAGCTAGCGACTCATGCAGTTCTTGAAGCTTCTTCTAGATGCCAAAACCTGAACTTGAGTAGCCTCGGCATGCCAAGAGTTCCACATTTCAATGTAGTCTAGAAGTTCTCTCAACCAGGGATTTTCCAGTAGCAGATTGGTAGAACCCAAGATTGGGAATGAAAATTCGATTAAGAAATCCAAACTCCTTACCCGACAACCAATCTGATCACTATGCCTAGGCTTATATAAAGTCACCGAATATACAACGGAAAGCTGTGGAAACCGATCAAAACTTTCCAAACAAGGCGGACTGGGACTAACCCTTTGATCCTACACATACAACGATTGCAGATATCTAAAGAGAGAAGTGCCTCGTCTTTTCTTTGAAAGTCATGCATCCGCTTGGACACCACTTTCCTTCCAACTGGACACAAGTATTAACATCAAATTTTTGTAGTACATAATTGGTTGAGATGAGCTCATTATCCCGATGTCCCAAAGTGAGACTTCCACGGCAATATTTATCGACAAATTATCACCGTGCAAAAAGATACCCTCACTAGAGCACCTTCCAGAAAGGTGATGCTCATGAAATCCTGGTGCTTCAGGTGTCCACCACTCCTGAATAAGTATTTCCATTGGATAGCCTGGGAGACTAACAGAGAACATTGCACTCTTGAACGGACCTTCTGGCCCCAAGCTTCTTCTAGGGTCCAAAGCAATATAAGAGATCCTGCATGGGTCCAAAGCAATACAAGAGATCCTGCATGAGAGACCTATAGACCTCGTTGGTTTCTACCTTACTAGCATTCAATTCCTAACGTCAGAACTTCTAGGTTCCAAAGCGGATGAGGTAATTCCCTGATTGTTGTCCCAGATAGATCCAAGTGAGTTACTACCTTACTGTCATTCGATCCATAATGTCAGAACTTCGTTCCAAAGCGAAAGAGGTAATTCCCTGATTGTTGTCCCATATAAATTCAAGTGAGTTTCTACCTTACTACCATTCAATCCATAATGTCAGAACTTCTAGGTTCCAAAGCGGAAGAGGTAATTCCCTGATTGTTGTCCCAGATAGATCCAAGTGGGTCGAGGACTTTAGACTCCTACAATTCGCAAGACAATTGCTCAAGATTCGCTAGCCCTTTGATGGGGTCCTGAAGTTCAAGCGAGATGTAAGCTCTCATATGAATGTTTCTTCGTTTCATGTAATATAAATAAGAGAATGAGAGCAAGCGAGATGTAAGCTCTCATATGAATGTTTCTTCTTTCCTTCGTCGTACAAAGAAGAGAGAATCCAAAACTCTTCATTCATTTTCATCTTTCTCTTCCTTTCATTCTACTTATGTTCACACGGAGGAGCTGTCACGCCTCGAACCTTGAGCGCGCCAACATCCCGCCATGGTTATGTAAATGCGACATTCCCAGGTAGTGTCGCCGACCCCATTCATTTATTATTATGCAAGCAGAACGTATTATAAAACCCTGACAAAAACTCACGGGATAGGAAAGCAGGAAACTAACTCATTCATAAACAAGCATGCTTTCAAAAGTAACCACACTAAGGTTTACACATATACCAAAAAGGGGCAATCTACAAAAGGGATCAGTTCTATGACCACTAGTCGGACTCATTCACCAATCCTCCTAACTTCACCTCTGCAACTCCTCAAGGTCAACCAAAGCGATCTGGCTGCTCCGTCCATAAGGGACCTGAAAATGTAATCTCATAACCGGGATGAGATATTGTCTCAGCAAGTTCAACCCTCTAAACCCTTATTAGAAAGAAAATACACCCAAAGGTGGCCTAGCCACACCACATAGAGGACTTACCTCACCTCCGTTCTTTCCTGCAGGTTAGCACAATTCAAATCACTCAATCACATTCATATCACTCAAGCATATACGGTAATAGAATTCAAACACTTCAATTACTCGGATCGACTCAACGATCAATCGACTCGGTCAATTACATGTCATCGATGTCATCACATAGTCATTCTGACTATTCATTCTCGACCCTTAAACACGGCCCTCTAGGCAAATCTAAATTTAGTGGTAATCACAGCTACACTCGACAACTTTCAATATTGAGTGGCTTTACGGTCCCACTCGACACTTTCAAGATTTAATGATTTTATGGTTCCACTCGACCCTTTCAAGATTTAATGACTTTACAATTCCACTCGGCCTTTTCAAGATTTAATGGCTTTACGGTCTCACTCGACACTTTCAAGATTTAATGGCTTTACGCTCTCACTCGACTCTTTCAAGATTTAATGGCTTTACGCTCCCACTTGACCCTTTCCATAAATCCCACCATTTTCTGTAGTCTACCAAAACATTTTTGGCATTGTCAACCGATGCCCGGTTATTTTTCAATTAATAACCAAAGATTATTCAATTTAGGAATAAATCCTAAAATCACTCATAAATCAATTTAGCACAAAATAAAGCTCAAATAAATAAATGGACTACACCACGATGATCAACATAAAATTCCGGTCACCAACCATCCTCGCCTAATTTCCGGAAAATAGTTAATTAATTAAATTTATTCCAAAAATTAAATAAAATAATATCCATATTTTTTACAATCCACACTCAATTTATAATATCCAACCATCAATTTCAAAATTTGAATACACAGTAGTGATCAGCACGAAATTCTGAGAATATAGGGTCTCGATAAAAAATTTCGAAATTTAATAAATAATTAAATTATTCCGAAAATCAATTAAATAATAATATTATAATAATTTTCGTAATATAATATTTTATTAAATAATCCAATAATTTCGAAACATTTATTTAAATCAAGATTAAATTCCTTTAAGTCACATCAAGGCTTATATTAATATAAACATCCACTTAGCCCTAAATTAAACACACTTTAAATTAATTAAACACCTTAGTCTAATTTACACTTAAATAAATTAAACTAACTACCTAATAACACTTAACATAAACTAAACCTCCCTAAGCATAATTAACCCTCTAATCGAGGTTTAGTGAGCTAAACTCACCGAATTAGCGAGCCGAGCGGTTCCAAACGACGGGGACGCAACGGGGATCAACTTTCCTCAAGGCGGGCGATTGGGGTCAGGAAGCCGGCCAAAACGGGCAAAGACCGAGCTGCAATACCCACTCGGCGAGCTGCTGTTTAGGGCCGAGAAGAGGTGGATCCGGGCTCGATCGAGCAGAGGAATGGCGGGGAAGAGATGGTGGTAGCTCGAGGCGGTGTCGAACAGTGACGGCAACGACAAAGGAGGCTCTGGCAATGGCGACAAGCGGCGGACAAAGGGTTGGAACTCAGGCCGTGGACGACGGAACGACGAGCTGGCCAGTGAGGCGCATGTGGGTGATGCATGCGAACGAGCAGCGACAACGGCAATGAGCTTCTCCGGCGGAGCTGGCGACGTCGAGTGAACGGGCGGACGGTGTCACACGGGGAGGGGGCGTCGGACTGCTGCAATTGGTTGCTTCTCTCTCTCTCCTCCAAGTTCAAAAGCCAAGACCAAGGTTGAAGATGATGGAGATGGGGGGAAGTGACATCCCACCTTTTTGGGATTCAATCTTCACCCTCCATGTGTCACCATCCTAGCCACTCTTGCCCCACCCCATGACATCACTTGTAATGTCATAATCTACTAACTCCAACCTCCCACAACCTTATTCCAATAGGTTCAATTTTATTTTCTGCTAGGGCATAAAATCTTTTACAACAACTTCTTCAATTCCACTCGATTCTCTTCCAATTGAATCAAATTGAAGTTCATAAAATTAATCCAATGTCACCACACTTCAATTCACATCTTCACTTGTCCATAGAACCAACTTAAATCCCAAATGCACGACCAAAAATGGGCATACTAATTTCTCTAGCCAAATTAACTATTCTCTTATTTATTTGCTAAAAAATTCTGATTACATGAAAAATCTTCCGAAGATGAGTCAATGTTCCTAAAATGAGTTGTGACACACCATGATTTCCAATTTCCGAATTCGATCTCAATTTCACAGTTAATTTCACTTCGGCACAACACTAGCGCGCCCTAATCTACCGGGTAGCTTTTAGAAATTTTCATACATTTACCTGTGGTTGATCAAGCCACAATGTACATCTTAGACACATTGGAAACTTATGGTTGTCGGGGTAATCTTAAGGTTTCAAATACGGACATAGGGTACCCAATTGATAGAAAAGTTGATCCAGTGCCGATCGACAAGAATTGTGCGATCTGGTAGAATCACCCACACTTGATCACATGCCTCTGTCGAGTCGACCTATCTCCGGTCTCTAATCGATTTTTAATTATGTTGTAATGACCCTTGTAGATTAGCTCGGTCGAAATGTCACTTTCTAGTGAAATTCTCGAGTCTAATGCATTAGAATCTCTTAACGGCTTCACCTAATAGACTAGTTTTTATATGGGTGACTGACTCAAGAAAAAGAACTATATGCGAGCTAACGAAATGCCCGTCTCAATTTATTGAAGATAGAATTGGAAAATCGGGATGTCACAGGAGCCATTATGAGGAATCATTATGAGGTGATCCAATACAATGCAAATCAATATAATCCAGTGAATTTTGCTTTTTATCAGTTTTCCCTCTTTCTAGTCTTGTTCTTCGTGTTTTTCGTTTCTAGGTTGTTTGTGTTGATGTATTGAGAGTTGGCTTTTCTCACATCAAATTTTACCTTCTTGTTTAATTCTTTTGTTCCTGCCGGCCTGTTTGCCTACAATTTGGTGATGGTGGCTTTCACGAGTCTTTGACCTAGTGTCACCTATTGTCACATTTGTCAAAAATATAAATATGTTATTCACCAGTAAGTTTGCCATCACATCCTTTATATTTACATTAGGTAGTCCTAACCAACAGTTCGGCAAGTGCAGGTGCAAGTGCAGGTGGACACATAGAACCATGTGATACATGTGCGCTCCTCTATGCAAGTTTTGCAAGTTCAATTTATATAAAAGATGCTCACTGTTTGAAAATAAACATGACTATCTTTTTCCTTGCTTTTTAGGTATTGCCTTGGAGCTATATGCCTACAGCTCTCAACAAAGATATTATTTTGCTATGCAATGATTGTCAACCTGTGCCCTCGAAAGGAAAAGTTGCAAGAGATTACAAAAGATTTGAAAAAAAAAAAATTACTCCTTTGGAAAGATTGGGAAAGAAGAAGGAGAGGAGAACTAACAACTTGGAAGGGGAGGAGGGTGAAGAATAGAAGAAAGAAGAAAATGAAGAAAATCTTGGTTTAGAAATGCCTAGATCAGCCAACTTTTCCTTTAGCATCTCCATGTCCTTCATACCGTGGGCCAATTTCTTTCTTCTCCATCTCCTGTTTGTTTGGACTTGAGAACGTATGAGAAGCTCGTCTCTCTGTAGCTTCTTAGTTTGCTAATGCAGCTGCCAACTGTCCCTCTTGAGTATTCCATTTTTTCTAATATGGGAAGCTATTATGTTTCATATAAGACGTATATGGTTGAAGTAGAGGTAGGTGCTCCAACTTTACAATTAGTTTCAGTGCATACCTATATCATCATTGTTAATCGGAAGGCTCTCATATTCCCACGGCACTCAGGTTTTCATCTTCAAATGCCAAAGCTGTCTCTTCCCCCAATGCTTTCACATCCATTGGAGTTGATTTGGACAGGTTTTTCATGTGTTCCCCTGCCTGAAGTCAAACACAATCATTCCTAGCTATTAGTTAAATTCATACTAGAGTAAATGAGCCACTTAAAGTAACCAATGCCACGAAACTTAATTCCTTAAAGTTGACAAGCAGCCATTAACAAATGATGCTTATGCAGTCGTATGATTAAATAAAAAAATAAAAAAGCTTGTGTAGTCCGCATGATAAACAAAACAAAAAAGAAAAAGAGAGAGTGAGGAAAAGGATGCAATAGTATTAGAGCAGCTACTCGAGCAATGCCTTGACTTTTACCAATTCAGATACCAATTTAGCAATTTTGTGGGCGTGGCGCAATTTTTAAATAATTTTTCATTTTTTTTTCATTTTTTTCGTATTTTTCATTTTTTATTTTTTTACTTTATTTTCCTTCTTCTTCAGGCTAACCACTTGATGAATCAACTAATTTGAATTAGATCGAGATACCGAGGGGTTCCCATGAAATCAAAGGCATAAAGTGCTCGTAGGAGTGTAATGTAGTGTAATGCCTCATTGAAATCATAAGAGCAAAAACAAGCTTGGATTGCTTTCATGACCTAAAAGGCAGTTGCCGGACTATACAAACGGAATGAAAACCAAAGCCATGGACTTATAATAAAGTGAGTAACAAGCACAAGGCAGCTATAGACAAGGCAGTTATAGATGACAAATCCACAACAAAATTTTGCTTAGTTTGAGGCTTTCATCAGTAGCAACAGCAGAAGGGCATCATCAACATCCTATAAAGAAGAAAATAAAGTGATATCAAATTATCAAACCACTTGTGTATTAAGAATTATTTTGATCTCTCTCCCACCCTCGTCTCTTTAAGAAAACCTCTAGCGATGGTGGTCGGTAGTCAGGCAAGGCATCTACGGGCGTTTGCAATACTTGTATAGAATATGTGTCTCGGCTTGACAAATGCATTGTTCACATTCAGTGTGATCGTAATAGTCGATATCACGCACCCATCCCCTCCTCTTGCAGTGTTCAACTTGTATCTCACAATCATAACGATGAAGGTCTTCTCTAAAGATCATTTTGCTATTCCACCACATGCTGCGAATGCTAATTAGATACTTATCGCGGCATTCTACCAGTCGTCCCGTAGAGTAGACTTTTCAGAGCAATCCAACTCCTTCCTTCTTCTTCGACTCGCCACCCTCGCACACAAGGAGGAGGCCAAAGATATAGGAAGCCCCAAGGTGCCCCAATTCTGCAGCTCTATCTAGAAGCTTCATTCCCAACTCAACCTTCACGAGACTTATATATTCATACTGCAATATATAAGCGTTATTGATCTTCAATTTCTAGCTTTGAAGAAAATTATGTAAAAAAAGATTAGATGGATAAATCATGTAATTAAACACTTACCAATCGCATTTAGTGCACCTCTTAATAAAGGCATTAACCTCTTCCTAGTGCCAGCTCCATATGTTTGAAATTTTGTCTAACGATATTTGTCAATCCTCTTCGGCTAATTTGTTAAACATCTTGCAACTATAGAGGCAAAATATTTACAAGAATGAAATGTTTGTACTCTTAAAAAGCTTAGACACATTTTTCTTGTTTAATTAAAATAAATGATTAATCATTTTCAAATTATATTAGCTAAATTGTCGAAAGAAACTCAATTGACCCTGGTTTGTTGGAAAAGACTTAAGGGGTATATTAAAATGTTACCTTATTTTTGCATTGAAAAAGTCTTCCATGGAGTTAGCCGACACCAAAGAAAGAATCTCCACCACCAAATCATTGAAAAGATTGTCAAAGGGTTGAATCTCCATGACTTTGATGTAATCGATATTTAATTCAAACAAATAAACGAACAATTTCAGCTTAAATAAAAGGGATATGACAAAATTGATAGACACTAGGAACTAATTGTCTTCGTATGAAAACTAGTAAAATTTTGAATTCAAAACTTTGAAATTAGAAAGAATAAGAGCTCATAGAGGGAAGCTAAGCTCTAGCCAAAATGAGCCTTTCTCGCCCATCTTCCTAATGCCATCTTCCTAATGCAACCTTAAAATGAGGGCTAGATGCTTATGTATTTAAGAATTTCTTAGGTCAGGTAAATATATGCTTATGTATTGATTGTAATTTTTTATTTGAGCTTGTTCCGAGAATAGGAAAATTCAAGACTCTTCCTTAAATTTTATCTTCACTAATGGATCCACAAGAGGCGAGACCCCAACCTTCTCCTTTCTCTCATCTGTCTTTTTGTACATTTATGGAAAATCATGAAATTCTAATTAAAAAAAGAAAATTCAAAATAATTTTTGTTTTTATTTTTTTCCTATATTTTTCCATATTTAAATTCTAGATATTATATATATAATATATTAATTTAGTATTATTATTTATATTTATGTTATATATATATAGTCGGGCTAGTGGTTGGGTTAATGAGACCGACCAGAGGATTGTAATTTATGTGTGGTGTATTTCCAATGTAAACTAAATTCCTGCTAAATTAATTGGTCAAAATTTAGATATTAATAACAATCTCAAAATCTAGGCATGAATAGTATTTGTTAGTAAAAATTTATATTAAATAAAAATTAAAATACAAACTTCTAAAGAATGAAATTGATACGCTAAATCAAATTTTCCAGGTAAGAAAATCATTCCAGCACAAATATGAACCTATTAAAAAATGTATGGGGTCATTTATACGAATTTATTAATTGAAAAAAAGGATTTTTAAAACTCTTGCAACAGGATAAAGAGTGAGAGAAGCTTCATGACTTTTTTTTCGGGAATTTTCTAAGACAAAAACTCGAATTTCCTTTTCCCTCCTTGTTTTTTTTTTTTTTAATGTGATTGCATTTAATTAATCTAACTCAACCCACGGAATGAAATAAAAATCTATAATAATTTACTTAGTCACATAAAAAAAAAATCCAACAAAGTAAGGAATGAGGACTCGGGATGAAAATTACAAATTATTTATTTATTAAAACCAAATTAAAGGAGTTATAAAACTAATCTTATTCCTATTTCCGGACTAATAGTCACTCACCACATCCTCTCCTCTCAGCACATCCTCTCAAAACACACACAAACTACCAGACAGAGAGACTACCACAAAATACTCGCCGGCTCCTCCCTCCCCCGACCACCACTAAACCCTCCTCACTACTCACATTTTTTAGAAAGCAAAGTAAAAGTGGTATTACCGATTTGATAGTTGTGAAGGGGAGAGGGAGGTCGCCGGTGGCTTGCGCTCGCCAGACTAACGAATCACCCGACCCCACCAATGAACCACCGCACGGGACCAATGAATGCAGCGCGATGTGCGAGAGGAGGCGACGAAGAGAGAGAGAGTCAGGTGAGATGGAACGTGAGAGGAGAGAGAGCGTGAAAGGGAGGCAGAAGAGAGAGAAAAGAGCGTATGAAAAAAGCGTAGGAGGGGTGACCAGAGAGAGAAGAGAGAGTGAGGGCATGCAGAGATCAACGGTGACAGGCGACAGGTGACAGGTGTTGATGAATAATTACGTTAGCTGGCTTTTTCTTTTCTCCACATTTATAGTACAAGTCTACCTTCTAGCAAAATAAGCAAAATTTTGAATTCAAAAACTTTGAAATTAGAAAGAATAAGAGCTCATAGAGGGAAGCTAAGCTCTAGCCAAAATGAGCATTTCTCGCACATCTTCCTAATGCCATCTTCCTAATGCGACCTTAAAATGAGGGCTAGATGCTTATGTATTTAAGAATTTTTTAGGTCAGGTAAAAATATGCTTATGTATTGATTGTAATTTTTTATTTGAGCTTGTTCCGAGTATAGGAAAATTCAAGACTCTTCCTTAAATTTTATCTTCACTAATGGATCTATAAGAGGCGGGACCCCAACCTTCTCCTTTCTCTCCTCTGTCTTTTTGTTCATTTCTGGAAAATCATGAAATTATAATAAAAAAATAAAATTCAAAATAATTTTCGTTTTTTATTTTTTTCCTATATTTTTTCCACATTTAAATTTCAAGATATTATATATATATATATAGAGAATATATTAATTTAGTATTATTTATTATTTATATTTATGTTATATATATATATATATAGCCGGGCTAGTGGTTGAGTTAATGAGACCGATTAGAGGATTGTAATTTATGTGCAATGTATTTCCAATGTGAACTAAGTTCATGCTAAATTAATTGGTCAAAATTTAGTTATTAATAACAATCTCAAAATCTAGGCATGAATAGTATTTGTTAGTAAAAATTTGTATTGAATAAAAATTAAAATACAAACTTCTAAAGAAGGAAATTCATATGCTAAATCAAATTTTCCAGGTAAGAAAATCATTCCAGCACAAAATATGAACCTATTAAAAAATGTATGGGGTCATTTATACGAATTCATTAATTGAAAAAAGGATTTTTAAAACTCTTGCAACAGGATAAAGAGTGAGAGAGGCTTCAGGACTTTTTTTTTTTTTGGGGAACTTTCTAAGACAAACACTCGAATTTCCTTTTCCCTCCTTGTTTTTTCTTTTTTCTTTTTTTTAATGTGATTGCATTTAATTAATCTAACTCAACCCATGGAATAAAATAAAAATCTATAATAATTTATTTAGTCACATAAAAAAAAAAAAAAACTCCAGCAAAGTAAGGAATGAGGACTCGGGATGAAAATTACAAATTATTTATTTATTTTAACCAAATTAAAGGAGTTATAAAACTAATCATGTTCCTGTTTCCGGACTAATAGTCCCTGACCACATCCTCTCCTCTCAGCACATCCTCTCGGAACACACACAGACTACCAGACAACAACGAGACAGAGAGACTACCACAAAACACTCGCTGGCTCCTCCCTCCCCCGACCACTGCTAAACCCTCCCCACTACTCACGTTTTTTAAAAAGCAAAGTAAAAGTGGTATTACCGATTTGATAGTTGTGAGGGGGAGAGGGAGGCCGCCGGTGGCTTGCGCTCACCAGACCGATGAATCACCCGACCCCACCAATGAACCACTGCACCGGACCAATGAACGGTAGTGCGGCGTGCGAGAGGAGGCAGCGAAGAGAGAGAGTCGGGTGAGACGGTGCGTGAGAGGAGAGAGAGCGTGAAGGGGAGGCAGAAGAGAGAGAAAAGAGCCTATGAAAAAAGCGCAGGAGGGGTGAACAGAGAGAGAAGAGAGAGTGAGGGCATGCAGAGATCAACGGTGACAGGCGACAAGTGACAGGTGTTGATGAATAATTACGCTAGCCGGCTTTTTCTTTTCTTCACATTTATAGTACAAGTCTACGTTCTAGCAAAATAAGCAAAATAAGGAAGACGGACGAAAATTAGAAAATATTTGTTTTTTTGAAACGAGGGAGTTATAAATTAATCTCAACTTAATATCTGGCATAAAATTTAATTTCAAATCGGCTGAATAAACCTTAAACCTAAGTTAAACAATGATTTTTCTTTTTCATTTCAATTAATTAAATTAACCAACAAAAGAAAAAAAGAAATAATCGAAGCCTTAACCATATATTTATTTGCACCGTGTAATAAATAATGAACTATATTTTATGAAAATATTCTTGATGTATAATAAAAAGAAAATCTCTAGATAATTTACTTTGAGAAAAAAAAGTTTGATTGGACAAGTTTGAAACTTTATCATTTACAGTCTCCGATGAAAGGAAATTTATTGAAAATTGGTTTAATATTTGATGGGTGTGACCATCTTCATAATTCAACTTCAACTTCATTGCCTCAACTTCATTGCCGAATAAAAAAACAAGTGTTTGCATAGATTCTAGACACTTCTTTGCAAAAAGCCCCATGTAAATACCTAACCATTTGAATGCTAATTCCATTTTTTCAATCAATTCCAAGGTTTCTTGGGGGGACATGGACATTTTTAAAATTTTGCCTGTAATAGCCTAATTTCAAATTTGTCACCCTAACCCTATTATCCTCTTTTTTAACTACCTAGACAAAACTCTTTTTTAACTACCTAGACAGCGTAAGAATATATTTTTTAAAATATATATATATATATATATATATATATATATATATTTGGGTAATATGACACTACATGTAAATATTACAACCCCAGTTTTAAATCTTGAAAAAGAAAATTGCAATGCAACATTCTTACCCTTAGTTTCTTCAAGAGCTTCTCCCAAGATCTCCTTCAACATGATTAAAGTGTGGTTATTCTTGGTGGCTTGGGTTAAGACTGAAGCATGGGGATTTAAGGATATTAACTTATTAAATAATTGAAGAAAAGAGTGATTCACTCTCTTTGGTTAGTGGACCGGAGTAAAATGATTTTCTGGGAACAATATTTTCTCAGGCGTTAGAGTTAGAGTGGCCATTTTGACTCTGCCCGTGGCATTATATATTTAATTTTAATATGTGTCTGGCAGGGTTTTGTAAATAACAAAAACCTTAAATTATACCTTATCTTAGACACATTTATCCCGAAAAAAAATTTACTCTCAAACTTTTTTCTACAACAAAAATCTCAAACTTATCAAAGGCGATTTTTGGCATATAAGTATAAATTTGGACTTTTGGGTGTCTGCATATAAGTATAAATTTGGACTTTTGGGTGTCCGCGTCCAGGCCTCTTTAAGGTCGCTCCCTCCCTGCCTTCTTCCTCCTTCCTCCTTCCTGGAGAGGTGAGATGGTGAAGTATAGGATTTTTAATATGCAAATCACTATTTTGAATAAGTGAAGAAAATAGCTTACAATATTAACAAGCTCCTTCCCCATGTCCCAGCTTGTCCCCATGGGATGATCGAAGTCACAAGGACTCTAAGAAGACGCCAATCCAACAAATATATCGTCCACAACCAATAGATCCAAAATTGCGAGTTTGTGGACCAATAGAGATCCTCAGTTGCGAGTTGGGAGAGAGAATAGACGTGAACTCCAAACTATTATAATGTTATCAAATTCTGATGATATTCATATTTTGTTTTTCACAATCACATCCACAATTTACAACCAAAAGAGAAAGTGGATCCCATTAGATAAACCGGCATCCCTCATCCTCAAAATTAGCATCCCCACTAAACTCAAAGGATTTGCTCCTCTTCCATTAGAAATAGAAAGTGGGCAATGGGCAATGGGCAATGGGTAATATTATTTGGAACAAAATTTACTGCTAAAATAAAATAATAAGTATGAAAGTATCATCGCTTAAAAATATTCCTAATGTTAATGCAAATATTTATTAACCTTTTCAAAGTAAAAAAGAAACATGGAAAATGTTATTCTTAAATAATTTTCCCGCTAGTGATTTGAAAAAAAAAAAAAGGAGGAGGAGGAATTGTTATTAAGAAAACTCAAAATATAAACATTTTCATTTACACTTTAAAAAGAAAAAAATGAATTATTTAATAATTTTTTAAAGACCTTTGCCTCTGCAGGCTTTTCTCACGGGGCATGAAACGAAGCCGTTGCCACAAGGCGGGGCCCACGATGGTCACCGTCTCCCCTTTCTCCCCCCCTTGCCTCTCTCTTTCTTTCATCTAGGGTGGAGTAGCCTCTCTCTATGTCCTAAATTTCTTTTTAAAGAAGTAAGTATCAATTTAAAGAATCAGTAAATACTAAGTTAAACACAATCCTAGCTTAGACACTTCATCGTCCTTCCCCCTCTCCCACATTTGCCCCCTCTCCCACATTTACTCCTCTCCGTGATCTGCTCTCCTACATTTCCTCCTTTCTTTCTTTCTGCCCACCTTATTACCTTATTACCTTATTCATATTCATATTCATATATTCATGCACCTTATTACCTTATTCTACCTTCTTATTCATATTCATCCACTAGCAGTGAGCCCATCCAAAGCACAACTTACATATCCCCTCCCCGCAAAAAATTTAGAAAAAAAAGAAAACATGTTGTGGGACACACAGTCTGAGGCGTTGCTTGCTCTTACGGCGAGATACTTTCAACTTTTTTTGACTTTCGTACAAGGGACGCACAGAGCGGCACAGAACCCACACAGTTTGATCTTGGTTGCTGCAAAAGACTAGCATGAGAGTAGTAGGGCTGGGAGTGTTTGGGAGACGCTTATTTATTTTTTATTTTTTTGTCTCCAAGCTCCTTTTTGCCAATTTTGCCTATCCCCTAGCTCATATCATCTCATCCGTGCTTGGTGCTTGATGGTCTTAGGTATATTTAAGTACTAGAGGAAGAGAACTGCTCTCGGGCACTAGTCCCCTTGTTAAATTCACCCAAAAAATTTAATTCAAACTTCTAACACTAGTTTAATCAAAATGAGAAACTATCATTGAACTAGTTAATAGTTAGTACTGGTCTCATTTACTTAAAAAAAAAAAAAAAAACTATGCTCCAAAGAAAACAAAATAATTATGGGATTTCAAAATCTAATGCTCTACTTAACGCTCTACACATACACACGGGAGAAATAAATTCTTGACTACAAAAATTTTGAATAATCAAAGAAGATAATTATGATGATCAAAATAAACATCTCTATCTAGTTTAGTCTCTTCTTTTTTCCTTTACTTGTTTAATCAAAATAATTTGTTTACTTGAATTTTAATTCAAAATAGTTTAGTTCTTCCCTCATTTACTTTTTGTCCACTTATTAATCAAAATAAATTCATCAACTAAGAAATAAAATAATTAATCACGGAGAGAAGTATAATGGCCAAAATAAAGAGATAGTATCAATTGAAACAAAACAAAATAATTAAGATTTATGTACCTTGACCGGCCCTAAGCAAGCCCCGCATAAAGCTAACCAACCTTACCTAAGCTAAAGTGGGAGAAAAAAGTGGATTAAGTTCCTAAAAAAGAAAAAAAAAAGTGTTAATGATCATCCAAGCATAGATGAAACATTATGGCCACCACTATCGCCTCAAGGCTGGGAGGCTGAGCTATGACCTGTGGAGAATGCATCCTTAGCTGGTTCACGTTAGATCTCAAGACTCTAAATAAGTCTCCGTCTCATGATATCTGGAAGAGATATTTGAATGTACAAAGCAGCATGATTGTCGATGGGGCAATTCCAAATATTTGGAACAAATTTAGATTTTGAATAGGTCTTTGAGTCTTAATAGACTGCTTCCTCAATAAGATGATACTGTCTAAGTCTAAATATTCCCTAAGTCTGATACCCCTTGTTTGCCTTCTCTTTTCTTTTCTATTCTTTTCTTTCTCTCTCTCTCTCTCTCTCTCTCTCTCTCTCTCTCTCTCTCTCTCTCTCTCTCTCTTCTTCTTTTTCTTCCTCTCTCTCCCAGGCATGGGAATGGGAATGGGAATGGGCATGGGCTTTAGTCTCCTTTTTTCTTCTTATTAATCAAAATAAATTCATCAAATTAAAAAATAAAATAATTAATTAGGAGATTCATCATATAAAAATGCTAAACTATTCATTACTCTTCTTGACTAACAAAAACTATGCATAATGTTTAAACTATAATAGATTTATACCAAGAGACTAAACTAATAGACTGCTTTCATCCTTGTTTCTATCCTTGTTTCTCAATCATCATCTTGGATTATTATAGTTTTTGTTAGTAAAGAATAGTAATGCCTAGCGTTTTCTCTTTATTTTGATTACTTCTCTCCCTAATTACTTATTTTAGTTATTCTATCTTTTTATTTGATGAATTTATTTTACTTCTCTCCTAATTAATTTTTTTTTTGGGGTAAATTTAAGGAGATGCCCCAATGTTCTAAGTAGAGCATTGGGATTTCCTTCCAATAAAACTCAAGTAAAGATTTATTTTGATTAAACAATAGACCAAACTAAAGGTTTTTCATCCTTTGTTTGATCATCATTATCTTCTTTGCATTATTCATAATTTGTATCATTAACTTTTTTATTTTTTATTTTGAGGAACTTATTCTCCTAAGGGTTAGTTGACAGTTAGCTATGTGGGGGCTTGCTCGTTGGTCAAGGTAAGTTACATAGACCATTGCGATTATGAAAATCCTATAATTATTTTGTTTTGTTTGAAGAATTCATTTGATTTTGATCGAATTATATGCATAGTTTTTGTAAGTGTAAGTAAAGAAGAGTAATGGTCTTTGTTGACACCTAAATTTTACTATTTTTAAATGCTAGGAATTAGTTTAAAAAAAACAAAAGTAAAAAAAAAAAAAACAATCGAAAATGGTTGGGTTGGGCCAAATCCAGCTTTGGCCCGACCCACCCCTTTTCCTTCTTTTTTTTCCTCCCCCGCGCTAGGCTAGCCCAAGCCTCCTTTCTCCTTCGGCCCGGCCCGCGCTCGTTTTTCCTCCCTCCAGCCGGTCTTCGCTGCAGGACCTGCAAGGAAGAACAGAAAACAGATCAGCAGCAAAGAGCAGAAGGAGCAGCGATGGAGGAGCAGGGAGATCGGGATGCCAGCGTGATCCGCGGGTCGGGAATGCCTGGCTGGCAACTGGCACGGCCGTGGTCTTCGTGCGAGGTCCTGCAGAAGATAAAGAGAGCAAAAAAGGGAAAGAAAAAAAAAAGGAGAGGGCAAGACAGAAAACACGGGTTGGAGCGAGAGAAAGGAGGAAGAAGAACTCCACAAAGGGAGGGAGGAATAGAACGGAGAGGGAGCTTGGGCGAGAGAAGTCCTGGAGAGTGAGAGCTGGAGCAAGAGAAGTGCTCGAGTCCCGCTTCTTGACCCCCTTCTTCTGGAACTGTGAGAAACCGAGAGAGCTGAGGAAGGAATAGAACGGAGAGAGAGCTTGGGCGAGAGAAGTCCTAGAGAGTGAGAGCTGGAGCGAGAGAAGTGCTCGAGATCCCGCTTCTTGACCCCCTTCTTCTGGAACTGTGAGAAACCGAGAGAGCTAAGGAGGAGCCAAGGAGAAACACGGTGAGAGACACAGAGAAGGGCCGAGAGGGAGACCGAGAAGGAGATTGGCCGTCGCCGGAGGTCCGTTCTTCAGCCACCGTCCGTTGCAACCTTCCCCTCGAACCAGGTAGGCTTTTTCCGATCGTGTGTCCCTTGTTTTCGAAAGACGACGGGCCGGAGCTTGCGCCAACTAGTTTGCACAAGTTTCAGTCCAAGCCGGTCTTCCCTAAAAGCTGATAGTTGTTCTAGATGCATCGTTAGGGGTTTAGATTTGTGCTCGTGCCTGTATCAAGTCGAAAATCCCCTGTGTTAATAGCATATGCCAAGTGCTTGTGAAAATGTCTTGCAAAGGACCGGAAGCCAGCTCGGGATCGATCCGTGTTTGCATTCATAGCCGTTGAATCATGTTTTCTCTTTGTATGCTTATTGCGTTTTGGCGTGGCTTTCGCAAAATAATTGTGTACCGTCGAGAGAGCAAGAGTTTTCATCGTTTCGATGTTTGGATTAATGGTCGCCGGAGTTCGCGGCCAATGGTGGTTTGTGCCGGTTGGAATGGACGACCGGTAGATGGTGGTGGTTCGGCGGTGGAACACCGGTTGCTTTGGTCTGTGTTGCCGTTTGGACGAGCTTCAGTGAGGAACAAGATCTTGGCGAAAGAAGGGGTTTCGAGCGTCCAGAGAACCCACGAAGAAGAAGGAGCCCAGAAGAAGAAAAGAAAAGAATAAAAATAAAGAAAAAAGAGCAAAACAAACAAAAAATAGAAAATTATAAAAAGGTTAAAAAAAAGGGACTTCGGGAAGGAGGAGTCGTAGGAGAAGAAAGTGCAGTAGAAGAAGACGAATTAGGGAAGAAGACAAAAGTTTTTTTTTAATATATTAAAATTTTAAAAAATAAAATAAAAACATGTCTTTTTATCCGATTGGATCGGATCCGCGTTTGGGCGGGGTCAGCGGATCGGACCGGGTTCATCCGGTCCAAAAAAATTTAAAATTTAAAATTTAAAAAAAAAACGAAGAATAATAAAAATTCAAAAACCCTCCGAAAATTTTAAAAAAAATCAGAAAACATTAGAAATATTAAAAAAAATCAGAAAATATTGAAAATTCGAAAATAAAAAAAGTTAGAAAAATTAGAAAAAAAACATTATTATTATTATTATTATTTTAAAAAATTAAAAAATTTCGAAAATTCAAAAAATGTAGGTTTTGATTAGGAATGACCATGTATTGCATTTATAATGTATTTAGGTCTTTAATTGTTCGTATATTGATTATATTGCATGTTTAATTTACATGTTTAACTATGTTTGCAATTGCTTAGTGGTATATGTTAATTTTACTGCAATTAAGATCTTGGTAGCTATGATTTACTTTAATGATTGTACACCTGCATGATCATCTCACATGTTAGTAGATAAACATAAAATCAATACAAATTGCCTGACAAAAATCATTTTGAATTAACAAGATTAGATACTGAAATGGCACTAATTAGTTAATTAGTGTAATCAAGTCTCCGAACCTAGATTTTCTAGTTACGTAGGAAGTGAGGCACGCTCCCATGTCTCACTTGGTTTCTAGCCGCTAGTGGCAACTCTTTTTGTGTAAAATGCACAAAATTCCTAGAAAATATCCAAATGTCACACGGGGTATGGGCTTGGGAGAGCCGTGCCTAATCATGAGTCTTAGGCCCGTCCTTTAGGCAATACCCCTAAACCTGTTCCCTTTCCCCGAGGGTAGGTTGTGACAATCTTTATTTTGATTACTTCTCTCCCTAATTACTTTTTTATTTTTTTTATTTGATGAATTTATTTTCTCTCCTAATTAATTTTTTTATTTGATTATTTGATGAATTTATTTTGATTAATAAGTGGACAAATGTAAACCAAAAGTAAAGGGGACTAAACAAGAGTAAATTATTTTGAATTAATTTTTTGGGTAAATTTAACAAGGAGACTAAACATAATATGTGTTGACACCTAAATTTTGTTAATTTGTTTAAGCATTTATTAATTGCATTGGAAAATTAGGGTTTTATTTCTAACCCCTTAATAAAAAGCTTTCATTAAAATTACATCATATATAGGCATTAAGAGCATTTGCGTCACTAGTTTTAAAATTTGTCAAAAAAAGAAAAAGTTTACAATTTTTTTAAAAAAATCAAAATAAAAAAAATTCAAAAAAATTCAATAAACAGAAATTCAAAAACGAAAATTAAAATTAAAATTAAAATTAAATTCCTTCTCCCCTTTTCTCTCACCCCGCGCACAGTCTTTCCCCTCTCCGGTTCGCCTTCGCTGAAGAGCCTGCAAAAAGTAGAGCTAGAAAAGGAAAAGGAAGCAGAGCAGCAACACAGAGACAGAGGAGCAGCGAGAGGAGCAGGAGGATCGGAGTCCAGCATGACCCACGGGTCGGAGAGCAGGCCGGTCGACAGGCTGGCGAGGCAGGGACGGTACACACCGACCGTTGACCAAGAAGGATAAAACCAGAGAAAATAGAATGGCGAAAGAGAGGAAGAACGGACGAAGCAAAAAAAAACACAGAGAAAAACGAGAGAGAGAGAGCTGGAGCGAGACCAGAGTTTTTGGGAAAGGCAGAGAGCGACTTGGAGGGAGAGTAAAACTTGAGAGCGAGAAAGAGTTTTCTATCAGATTGGCCACGCTTGAACCCTCTTCGACGACCTCTGGCCAATACCCTCTAGCATACGATCTTTCGCTGGTGAGTTTCTTTACTTGGTTCAAATCTCCCTTGCCCGAGGATCCCGGCTCGAAGATACCAAGACGGCAAACTATGGCTCGATTTGTCACGAGTTGGCCCGCTTCCTGCCGTCTTCGAGTTGGGTAGGGAACTCCGTGATGAGATGCTTGCTTGCATGAACCCTTGCTGCTCCACCTTGTTTTGGTCTAAGTGGAAGCCAAGTCTTGTTCCTTTTGTTGGTCCATACACACGCTGAGTCTAAGTAAGTTGATGCGGTTGATTTTGCATGTTTCTCGATGATTGCTCTGGGTCTAGACTCGAGCGGGTCCAAAAAGGAGTTAATAACCTTTTCCCGAGTCAGTGCTTGCTTACCACGTGCTTGATAAAACGCTTGAACTAAGTTAACGTGGATTAGGTCGTGATTTTCGGATCATTTGGAATGAGTATGCTCCTGTCTTGCGTAAAAGGAATCTTTTATGGATCATTGAGCAAGATTCCATTCAAGTTTTGTTGTTGTTACGGCTGAATCCGAATATTTCTTAACTATTGTTTGGGTTTAGGTTTGTTAAAATGCCCCTTAGACAAGTCTGGGAGAGCAGCGCCCTTTTTGTCCCGATCTGAAGAGGTGTTGACGTAGGTTGATTGTGATTACTTGATATCTAGGGAGTTCGGATGTTCATTAGTGTCCGCGTTCCATTCCTTGTCTTGTTGTTATTCTTTTGCGCCTGTTCATCTTTTCGTGGAGTAGCGACTACCGGTAGGCGATGGAAGGGTCGCCGATTGTTTAGGGCCGTGTCGCTAGTGTGCGGGTGAGATCCGGTGGGAAGAAGCTTCGGTGAGGAGGTTGTAGAGTTGGCCTTGGCTTTAGGAAGGAGAAGATGAAGTAGAAAAGCCGAAATAGGGAAAAAGACAAAAAAGATATATAAAAAGAAGCAAAACGAAAAATAATAAAAGAAAACTATGAAATGGCAGAGGGAGCTTCGGGTGTGCAAGGAGGCGTCGGGGTGAAGATGAGCAGAGAGAAGAATAATAAAAAGAAAAGGAAAAAAAAGAGAAGGAAACAAAAGTGCAGAAAAAGTGAAAAGAAAATAGAGAAAAAGAAAATAAGAGTTGGCTTCGGGAAGGAGGACCAACGAGCAGAGTGTGCAAGAAAAAGGACAAACTAAGGAAAAGACAAAAAAAAGAAGAAGGAATTACATTTTTTTTTAAATTAAAAAGTTTCGAAAATCCAAAAATTGTAGGGTTTGATTAGGATTTGCTATGTCTTGTCTTCTTAGTGTAATTAGGCATTTATTTGCTCGTATTTTAATTATATCGTATGTTTAATTTGCATATCTAATTATGTTTAATTGCACGTGTTTAATTTTACTGTAATTAGGATCTTGGTAGCCATGATTATTACTTTAATGATTGCGCACTCGCATGATTGCCTCATATGTTAGTGGATATGTATAAAATCAATCCAGACTGTCTACCAAAAATCATTTTGTTAAAATGAACAAGATTAGATACCGAAAAGACACTAATTGGTCAATTAGTATAATCAAGTCTCCAATCCTAGCTTCTCTGGTTACATAAGAAGTGAGGTACACTCTCATGTCTCACTTGATTTCTACCCGATCCTAATAGGCTAGTGGTGACTCTTTTTGTGCAAAAATTCATAAAGAATATCCCAATGTTGCGTGGGATATAGACTTAGGAGCCCACGCATAATCATGGGCCCTAGGCCTGTCCTTTAGGCAAATACTCCTAAACCTATTCCCTCTCCCGAGGGTAGGTCGCGACAACATGCCATGCCCATGCCCATTCCCATGCCTGTGCACCATGTTTAAACTCAAGTTTTCTAATTTGTTTGTTTAGAATTGATAGATTTATTTTGATTAAAGAAGAGGGAAAAACAAACTAAACTAAGAGACTATACTAAATAGACCATTTCATCTTAAATAGACCATAGATCACCATCATTATCTTGTTTGGATTATTAAAGATCATTAACTTTTTCTTTATTTTTTTGGAACTTATCATGAATCCACTTATTTCTCCCATAATTATTTTGTTTTGTTTTAATAATTATGATAGTTTCTCTTTATTTTTATTTTTATTAATCTAGTTTTGTCTCTCCCTAATTTGATTATTTTATTTTTTTATTTGGTAAATTTATTTTGATTAATAAGTAGACCAAAAGTAAACGAAAGTAAACTATTTTGAATTAATTTTTTTGAAATAATTGTTTTGGATAAATTTAAGGAGACTAAACATGCTCATGGCCATGCCCAAATAAAACTCAAGTTTTTCTAAGTAAACAGATTTATTTTGATTAAAACTAAACTAAGAGACTAAACTAAATACACCATAGGTTTTTCATCCTTTTTCAAGCTTCGATCATCATTATCTTTGCATTATTCAAGTATCATTAACTTTTTTATTTTCTATTTTGAGGAAGAATCAACTTATTTCTCCGTGGGGTTTGCTCGGCGTTGGTCAAGCTAAGTTACTTAGTGTAGAGCATTGAAGCATTGGGATTTTCCCATAATTATTTTGTTTTGCGTAGTTTTTGTTAGTAAAGAATAGTAATGCTTAGTGTTCATAGTTTCTCTTCTTTTTTTTTTTTTTTATTACTTCTCTCCCTAATTAGTTATTTTATTTTTTATTTGATGAATTTATTTTACTTCTCCTAATTAGTTATTTTATTTTTTATTAGATGAATTAATTTTGATTAATAAGTGGACAAAAGTAAACCAAAAGTAAAGGGGACTAAGGTTGCGTTTGGTTCTTAGGAAAATTCAAAGGATTTGCAAAAGCCGTTTGGTAAGGAGAAAAATAAAGTCCGTGATTAATATTAGTTTTTCTTTTATTTTTGTGTTTAAAATTGAAAAATATAATGTATGCAAATTTTTAAATATAAATTTTGATAATAATACTAAAAAAATTAAATACATAAATAATTTTTTAAAATATATATTTTTTAAATTTTTATTTGTTTAAAATTGAAAAAAAATAACGTATGCACATTTTTAAATATAAATTTTAAATAAATTTAAAAATAATGCTAAAAAATCAAATACATATATATATATATATATATATATATATATAATTTTTTTAAAAAGACTAAACCGGGAATTTTTTAATTTTTATTTTTATAAAATTGAAAAAAAAAATGTATGTAACTTTTTAAATATAAAATTTGATCAAATATATATATATATATATATATTTTAAAATCAAATGTATATGCTAAAAAAATCAAATATGTAAATATTTTTGTTTAAAAAGACCAAAATATATTTTATTTTTTTAGCATTTACATATATTTGATTTTTTTAGCATTATTTTGGCATTTAAATAAATCATAAGGAGGAAAAAATTAAAGTTAGTCCCTAGGCTCTACTTTAAAATGGTTGGTTGCTGGTAGCATTTTCCCAAGTTCAGTATTTTCGACTTTAGAGGTAGAGAACGCACCACCACCAAAGGCCCCTAAAGAGTAAACTATTTTGAATTAATTTTTTTGGTAAATATAAACATGCCGATACCCATTCTCGTGCCCAATGTTTAAACTGGATTGATTAAAGAGGGAAAACAAACTAAACTAAGAGCAAATTAAATAGACCATTTCAATCTTGAATAGACCATAGGTTTTCAAGCTTCCATTATTGGATTATTAAAGATCAGTAAAAAAAAAAATTGGTAACTTATTATTGATAATTTCTCTTTATTTTGATTAATCTAGTGTTGATTAATCTTGTAAGTAGGCCATTATACTTCTCTCCCTAATTAATTATTTAATTTGATGAATTTATTTTGATTAATAAGGGGAGGAAAGTAAGAAAGTAAATGAGGGAAGAATAAGGGCCTGTTTGTTAAAAATTATTTCTGTTCCTCGGAACAACTATTTCTGTTCTTTTGTTCCAAGGAACAGAAAAAGAATAGAAACGCATTTGTTTGAGTTTTTTTTCCAAATCTATTTTTTTGTTCCCAGAAACACATCTAGAACAGAAACAAGAAACAAAAAAATTTTGTTTTTTGTTTATGGAATAAAATTTAGGAACACTTTTTCTTTCTCTTCCATTTTCTTCTTCTTTTCTTCGTCTTTTTTCTTTCTTTTTTCTTTGGCCGGTCGCTGGCCTCGGCCATGGCCGGCGACTGGCCGAGGGTTGGCGACCTCGCTGGAGCGTCGCCGGCCCGCTGGAGCGTTGCCGGCCCCCGGCGAGGCCGACCTTGCGCCGGGCTGGGCGAACTCAATCTCTCCCTCGCCTAGCCAAGGCGAGGCCGCCAGCCAAAAAAAGAAAAAAGAAAAAAGAAAAAAAGGGAAAAATAAAAAAAGAAAAAATAAATAAGAAAATAAGAAAAATAAGAAAGAAAATAGAAAAATTAAAAGAAATAAAAAAAATTAAACAAATTTACCAAACGTGTTTCTATTCTTTTTATATTTCTGAAACAGATTTACCAAACATGTTTTTTTGTTCAAAAATTGTTTCTTGAAGCAGAAATACATTTTTCTATTTCTGTTTCCAGAAACAATTTTTAAACAGAAATGTTATCAAACGCACCATAAGTAAACTATTTTGAATTAATTTTTTTTTGGTAAATTTAAGAAGAGTAAACATGCCCATGCCCATGCCATGCCAATGTTGTAAGTGCCAATGTTCTAAGTACAGGATTGAGTTTTCCTTTGAAAAAAACTCAAGTAAACAATTTATTTTGATTAAATAAGTAAAGGGAAAAAGAAGAAACTAAATTAGATAGTTCTTGAAATCATTTATTTTGATCATTATTATCTTATTTGGATTATTAAAAAAATTTGTATGAGCTGGAGGGTTAGCTATGCGTTGGTCATGGTCAATTAAGTGTAGAGCTTTGGGATTGGGGGTAATGCTTAGTTAGTAAACTAGTTCAATGATAGTTCTCAATTCTGATTAATTATGCTTGCTATGGCGTGGTGGCTTGGGATGGGGATTTAAACGATGCCTTGCCTTACTCCACCTTGCCGTGGGTCGGTGGCAAGGTTAAATTAGGTGGGTCGTCAAAAAGAAAAGTAACTAGAACAAAGATAAACAAAGACAAACCAGGAAGAGAAGTTTGAATTAAATTTTTTTTGAGTAAATTTAACAAGGGACTAGTGCAGTTTTGCTCTCCTACTATCTAATTATACCTAATTGCTATATAATTATACCTAATTACTATGATTATGAGCTAGGCGACAAAAATGAGCTAGGGCAAGCAAAGCAAAAAGCTTTCCAATACAAAGTATAACTAAATGTCCTACCACTATAACTACATGTCATACTGTCCCCCTCTCCCTCTCTGCACGCCTCTCTTTACCTCGCTCTCTCTCTCTCCTAGCCGGGAGTATCTCTCGTACGAGCATGAGCTATCACCAAATTGTGTCCCTCCCTCTGTGGCCTTTCTCTCTCTCTATACTCCGTATGAAAGTAAAAACGGAATTATCTTCTGCAGCAACAAAATGCTAAAATCAGTCTTTTTTTCCCTTTCTTCTTTCTTGCTCGGTTGGAGTTTGCTAAAGCCTCTAATCGGGCGAGGCATGCCGCTCGAACACGAGTTATGACAAAAAACAGAAAAAAAAAAATTGATATTTTCAAAATAAAGATAAAAAATAGATTTTTTTAAAGAAAAAATTAATTTTATAAGAAAAAGAGTTTGTTTTTTGGTTTTTGGAAAACCTTTTCTTAAAAAATCTTTTCAAAATCAAACTATTACCTACAAACTATTTTTTTTACTCATTTTAATAATATTTTTAATTTTTAATTATTAAAAACGAATCTTTAATTATTTTTTAAAAAAATCGAACTTTAATTATTTTTAAAAGAATTCGAAATTTTAATTATTTTATTTTAAAAAAAGAAGAAAAATTAATAATGGATTTAGAAAAAAAAAAGAATCCGATTTTAAAAAATAAATAAATTAAATTAGATTATAAATTCACCCGTTCCAAGCCTCTCTTGTCTCTTGCTATGCTCAGAAATCCTTTTGCTTAAGAAACTCTCTTGCTCATCCTCTTCTTGCTCAAGAAACTCTTTTCCTCAGGAATCCAAAAAAAAAAAAATTGTCTTTTTTTTTCTTCTATAGACTGGGAGAATGACTTCGAGCCTGATCAGCCATCCCTTTCCTCCTCATCCTTCTTTGCTGCTCTCTCCCAGATCGCCCACCTTTCCTCCTCGACCTCATTTCACAAAGTTAACCCCCACACCCACAACAACATCAAATGGGGGTGAGGCCAATGGGATACCCCCATTCTTTAATCGGAAGCCTATATTTAACATCCGGATATTATCGCTCACTAGGAATGGAAATGGAATTAGGATGACAGCGTGCAATATAGGTATCTTAGGAGCAAGATATGACATTCAGGTAAGGCTAAATCAAGAGAGAAGTGAGTCTAGCTAATATCATATATTCAAATTTTTTTAAATATTTTTTCAGAAATCAAGGGAAGAGGTGCAAGAGCTTATTACTTCTATGAAACCTACTGGTGCATTTATTGAGTTGTCAAGGGATCGAAAGCATATAATTAAGGAACCCTCTAGTGAATTTCATGTGGCCATGGAGGAGGCCAAAAAGTGTGGGGCCGAGGTTATATTGGGAGATATGAAATAAGGAGTAATAAAACTTGTTTTATTGTTTACTCTTATATCTTGTTAAATGTTGTTATTAAATGTTGTCATGAAGAATGATTTTGTGACATTTTGTGGATATGCCATCCCAAGAGATACATGTGTTGAGCATGTTGAGCAAGGTGGAGGTGTTAACTCACGAGGAGCGAGTTGATCTTATCTTTAACAATTTTCACTTAATCCTTGGCAATTTTGACTTATTTTTCTCGGTCATGAAAGTTATACGGGATAAAACGAGACGAAAGAGACAAGTGAGTTCATTTTTTCCTATTATGGTTGAAAATCTCAAGTTATTATCCTTAAAAATCTCAATTGTTGATATTGATTCATGTTCGATCATTTGCTAAAAGCTGCCCAACGTCATCCTTCACTAGTTGCGGTGGTTGACAAAGCTCACATCTCTGGACTCTTAAGGTATCTCAGAATGGAGGCGGCTGAGAACTCATAGAGGATCATAGTGCCTGTTTGGAAGACTATAGGATCATGTTTGGAAGACTAATTAATCACGAACTTCATTATAGAGCCTTCCAAATTAGTCTTCCAAACAGGCACCATGATCCTTTATGAATTCTCAGCCGCCTCCATTATGAGATATCTTAAGAGTCTAGAGATGTGGGCTTTGCCAACCACCACAATTAGTGAATGATGACGTTGGGCAGCTTTTAGCAAATGATCGAACATGAATCAGTATCAACAATTGAGATTTTTAAGGATAATAACTTGAGATTTTCAACTATAATAGGAAAAAATGAACTCACTTGTCTCTTTCGTCCCGTTTCGTCCCGTATAACCTTCATGATCGAGAGAAATAAGTCAAGATTGCGAAAAATTAAGTGAAAATTGTTAAAGATAAGATTAACTCGCTCCTCGTGGATTAACACCTTCACCTTGCTCAACACCTGCATCTCTTGGGATGACATATCCACAAAATGTCACAAAATCATTCTTCATGACAACATTTAATAACAACATTTAACAAGATTTAAGGGTAAACAATAAAACAAGTTTTATTACTCCTTGTTCCATATCTCCCCATATAACCTCGGCCCCACACTTTTTGGCCTCCTCCATGGCCACATGAAATTCACTAGAGGGTTCCTTAATTATATGCTCTCGATCCCTTGACAACTCAATGAATACACAGGTTTCATAGAAGCAATAAGCTCTTGCACCTCTTCCCTTGATCTCTGAAAAAATATTTCAAAAAATTTGAATATATGATATTAGTTAGACTCACTTCTCTCTTGATTTAGCCTTACCTGAATGTCATATCTTGCTCCTAAGATACCTATATTGCACGCCGTCATCCTAGTTCCATTTCCATTCCTAGTGAGCGATAATATCTGGATGTTAAATATAGGCTTCCGATTGAAGAATGGGGGTATCCCATTGGCCTCACCCCCATTTGATGTTGATGTGGGTGTGGGGATCAACTTTGTGAAATGAGGTTGAGGAGGAAAGGTGGGCGATCTGGGAGAGAGCAGCGAAGAAGGATGAGGAGGAAAGGGATGGCTGATCAGGTTCGAAGTCATTCTGCAGAAGAAGAAAAAAAGACATTTTTTTAGGGGGATTCTTAAGGAAGAGAGTTTCTTGAGCAGAGTAAGAAAGTTTCTTGAGCAAGAGGATTTCTGAGCAGAGCAAGAGACAAGAGAGGCTTGGAACGGGTGAATTTATAATTTAATTTAATTTATTTATTTTTAAAATCGGATTCTTTGTTTTTTCTAAATCCATTATTAATTTTCTTCTTTTTTTTTAAATAAAAATAATTAAAATTTCGAATTCTTTTAAAAATAATTAAAGATTCGTTTTTAATAATTAAAAATATTATTAAAATGAGTAAAAAAATAATGTAGGTAATAGTTTGATTTTGGAAAGATTTTTTAAGAAAAGGTTTTCCAAAAACCAAAAAACAAACTCTTTTTCTTATAAAATTAATTTTTTCTTTAAAAAAAATATTGTTATCTTTATTTTGAAAATATCAAATTTTTTCTGTTTTTTGTCATAACTCATGCTCAAGCGGCATGTCTCGCCCGATTAGAGGCTTTGGCAGACTCCGGCCGAGCAAGAAAAAAGAAAGGGAAAAAAAAAGATTGATTTTAGCATTTTGTTGCTGTGTAGAAGATAATTCTGTTTTTACTTTCATACGGAGTACAGAGAGAAAGAGGCCATAGAGGGAGGGACACAGTCTGGTGATGGCTCGTACTCGTGCTCGTACGAGAGATACTCCCGACTAGGAGAGAGATAGCGAGGTAGAGAGAGGCGTGCAGAGAGAAGGAGAGGGGACAATAGGACATATAGTTATAATGGTAGGACATTATATTGGAAAGCTTTTTGCTTTGCTCGCCCTAGCTCTTTTTTTTTTTTCGCTTACCTCATAATCATAGTAATTAGATAGCAATTAGGTATAATTAGATAGTAGGATAGCAGAACTAGACTAGTTCCTTGTTAAATTTAATTCAAACTTCTCTTCCTGGTTTACCTTTATTTACCTTTGGTCTAGTTGTTTTTCTTTTTGGCGATTCACCTAATTTAGCCTTGCCACCGCCCCGGGCAAGGGAAGGCATCGCTTAAATCCCCACCGCAAGCCACCACGCCATAGTAAACATAATTAATCAGAATTGAGAATTATCATTAAACTAGTTTACTGACTAGGTATTACCTCAAATCCCAAAGCTTTACACTTAATTGACCATGACCAACGTATAGCTAACCCTCCATCTCATACAATTTTTTTTTAATAATCCAAATAAGATAATGATGATAAAAATAAATTGTTTCAAGAACTATCTAATTTAGTCTCTTCTTTTTCCCTTTACTTGTTTAATAAAAATAAATTGCTTACTTGAGTTTTTTTCCAAAGGAAATCTCAATTCTCTACTTAAAACATTGACACTTACAACATTGGCATGGGCATGGGCATGTTCACTCTCCTTAAATTTACCCCAAAAAAATTAATTCAAAATAGTTTACTTCTTCTTCCCTCATTTACTTTCTTACTTTCCTCCCCTTATTAATCAAAATAAATTCATCAAATTAAATAATTAATTATGGAGAGAAGTATAATGGCCTACTTACAAGATTAATCAATACTAGATTAATCAAAATAAAGAGAATGATAATAAGTTACCAATTTTTTTTTTTTTACTGATCTTTAATAGTCCAATAATGAAAGCTTGAAAACTTATGGTCTATTTAAGATTGAAATGGTCTATTTAGTCTACTCTTAGTTTAGTTTGTTTTTCCCTCTTGTTTAATCAATCTAGTTTAAACATAATTAGGCATGGCACGGGAATGGGCATGGGCATGGCATGTTTATATTTACCCAAAAAGATTAATTCAAAATAGTTTACTCTTTAGGGCCTTTGGCGCTCTCTGCCTCCAAAGTCGAAAATGCTACCGGCAACCAACCATTTTGAAGTAGAGCCCTAGGGACTAACTTTGATTTTTCCCTCCTTATTATTTATTTAAATGCCAAAATAATGCTAAAAACAATCAAATATATGTAAATGCTAAAAAAAGTAAATATATTTTGGTCTTTTTAAAAATAAAAAATAAGATAATTATGATGATCAAAATAAACATCTCTATCTAGCTATTCAAACAAAATAAAACAGGAAAGGCAAAGAAGGGCAAAGTTTAGTATCAAAACAAATTAAATTGTCACATCAAGGTCTTGAGGCCATGTAAGTTCATTCCAACTAATAATATGAATTGCTTCGGCAACCCTTGAATCAATTTTTAACACGGAGACTAAATGTCCATGCCCATGCCCATGCCCCTGACCAATGTTCTATTTCTAAGTAGTAGAGCATTGGGATTTCTCAAACTCCAGAGATTTATTTTATTTTGATTAAACAAGACAAACTAAGAGACTAAACTAAGAGACTAAACTAAACCTTTAGTTTTTCATCTTAAATAGACCATAGCTTCTTCATCCTTTATTTCAAGATTTCAAGCTTGGATCATATTATCTTTTTTGAATTATTCAAAGTTTCATTAACTTTCTTTCTTTTTTTTTTTCTTTTTTTTTTCTGAAGAACTTATTATGAGCAAAGACAGAATATTCTATTCAAGACTTAATTCTCACCTAGTGGAGGAATCGCCTCATTTACATTGCATTTGGAATCTTTTATTTATTTATTTATTTAAATTCAATAGCGGTAAGCTGTAAATATGGAGTCCTACTACCAACCTTCCAATACTGCCAAGCTCATAGAGGGTGGCCAAGCCCATAGGTCCACAGGGTGTAGAGCCTCCTTATCCGAAATTTGATTTTTGGATGTCATTTAGTTTAAGTAAATCTCAACACAATGTAAAACAGACCTAAGGCTAAATCTCAACACGATATTGATCGCTAATTTTGGGAAATTTTGAAACTTTAGTAAGACAAGTGGTGGCCAGACAACAAGCGGTGGCCAGACAGGTGGCCAGACAAGCGGAGGTCAAAGAGCGGAAGAAGAAGAAGAAGAAGAAGAAGAAGACAGGCTAGAGAGACGGAGAGGGAGACTGACCAGAGAGGTTGGGGGCCCCCAGGGGGAGGGGGGAGGAAGGGGAGGGTATGGCTTATCTCTCGCTTTTTTTTTTAAAAATTTTCTTCCCCTCCTCCCTTGTTCTGTCTTTTCTTTGTTTTGGATGTTGTTTACCAAGAATGTGGAAAACGAGGATCATTTTCTTGCCCGTGATCGACAATAAGAAAGAGAAGAAAGAGAGAGAGCGCTTCGGTCAGGAAAGAGGAAAGGAAATCTAGAGGAAAAAATAGTCTTTCGTGGATAAACACGCTCTACCCCCTTTTTTCTTTCAATTTTTGGTTTTTTCTTTCCTTTTTTTCCTTATTATATTTAATTCAAATAATTGAATTCAACAGGTTTTTGTAATCAGGATCGGAGTTGGGGCTACTTTTTTCACTATTGATGTCATATTAATGACGTTTAATGAGAACAAACATGGGTAGATAGAATGAGGTAAAACTCAGAAGTATGCCACTGTACTTGCCCCACATAGAAAGAAAGAGGAAAACTGCAAAAAGAACGATCGAGCATCTCGGAAAGTCTGACAAAACCGGCCTGCGGATTGTGGCATTCTCCCAATGACATTGTTTTATAGAAACAAATAGCATAAGAGGTAAACCATATATCCATTGAGCTATTGGTTATTATTCTCCATTCAGTTGCCAAATTGATCATACAATAATCACGAAACTGTGTTGGTGCATTTGCGATTTCATTAGCAATGGATCATAAAAGTCTTATCATATTTATACTCATATTTATACTGATATACCATATGAAAATGTTGTCATATCCTAATTAAAAATCCCGTGATAAGTTAGGTCCCGTGATAAGTTAGGTGCTAAGTTAGAAGCAGACTTGAAGTATTATGATTAAATGGGTCTATTACGAGAAAGCAGATCACAAGCTTTCTCAAGCAGGCGCAATCCATGGCATCTTCTAAGCTTACCAAAACAACTTGGTATTCCCAAGAAGAAAAGAATATACTCTTGAAAAAGAGAGAGATCGCAAGAGACGCCAAGAGAGAAATTTGATGACGGCGGTCGAAGAAATCGACCTCGATCAGGGGTTGAGGGTCCTATTTATAGGGCTTTAGATGCTACCTTGAAGGTAAGTGCCCAGACGGAGATGGAACAGCGCCTCGTTTTCGAGAAATTTGGTGACATCGCAAGCAAGCACGATGGCATCTTCCAAGCAAAAAGCTTCAACCAAAACAACTTCGCATTCTGAAGAAGAGAATCCAGAGATATACCCTTGAAAAAAAGAGAAATAGCCTCGAAAAAAAGAGAGATCGCAAGAGGCAAGAGACACCGAGATAGAAATAAATTTAATGACAGCGGTTGAAGAAATCGACGTCGATCGGGGGTTGAGGGTCCTATTTATAGGGCTTTAGATGCCACCTTGATGGTAAGCGTCTCCTCAATGCCGAGACGAAGACGGAACGGCGGGTCCGACACGCCTCGGGCTGGCGTAAAGATATTAGGTTCCCTTCTGTGGACCGGGCTTTTCGGCACTGGGGCTTTTTCGCACCCACGCACTGCGCTCCTTCCTTATTATAAACGAGCATAGGTCTTATTCCACCAAAAAAAAAGACTACTCATAATTTTCTGACCAAAAAAAGGCACTAATATGCTTCCTGAAAAAAAAAATTATTCTTAATAAAATAGAATTGCATATGAAAAAAAGGCAAGTATACAAAATTCGGACCTACATCGAGTATTAGAAAAAAAACAAACTTGAGTTTTATCCCAAGTAAGCTCTACGAATGTAGAACATTGGGTACGGCATAGCTTGACAAAAGACATGTTTAGTAATGAAAATAAATTCATAAAATAAAAAATAAAATAATTATTAATTATTAGGGAGAGAATTTACTTAGAAAAAAAAACTTGAGTTTTATCCCAAGTAAGCTCTACCAATGAAGAACATTGGGTACGGCATAGCTTGTTTAGTCTCCTTAAATTTACTCAAAAAAATTAATTCAAAATAATTAACCTTTTACTTTAATAAAAAATAAGGGAGAGAATTTAGTTTACTTAAAAAAAAAATTGAGCTTTATCCCAAGGAAGCTCTACAAATGTAGAACATTGGGTACGGCAATTTATCCAAAAAAATTAATTCAATATAATTAACCTTTTACTTTTATTTTTGGTTTTAAATCAAAATAAATTCATCAAATAAAAAATAAAATAATTAATAATTATTAGGAGAGAAATATAATGGCAGAAACTAGAGAAACTATCCAAAAATGAGATTTCTCGTACCTGACCAACCCAACCCGACCAGCTCCAAGGAAGCTAACCAACCAACTTGGCTAACCGGAGAAATAAGTGAATTCAATCCTAAAAAAAATAAAATAATGATCTTTAATAATCAAGAAGATAATGGTGATCCATAAGTTTAGGTTGTTAAACCTATCCAGCATGCCAAACTAGTTTACTCTTCTTTACTTGTTTACTTACAAATGGAAATCATTTCTTGAAACAAAACAAAATAATTATGGACTTAATGGCTAGACTCAAGTAAAGCAAGCCCCCACAAGCCCCACATAACTAACCTTTTATCTAACCTTTCATCTAGGGGTGATCTAGGGGTGAGCTGTTGGGGGCTGTCATAGGTGTTGTCACAGGTTCTGGTGTGAAAGGTTGGTGAGTGGGTTGCATTAAGGTTCCAATAGGTTTTCTTATTTTTGGTTTCATTTTGAGATTTGAACTATAAAGAAGAAGTTTTATTTTAATTTGTTCTAGTTGTTGAGCTTAGTATACCTTCTGCTGCCAATACTTGATGCGTATAGCATTCTTTTGCATTGGATTGCAAGGAGTGAGATGCCTTATAAATAATCAAATAATCAAGTATGAGTGAATCTCATAAATGATTATCATGCAAGTTATGGTTAACAGGAAATATTGTGTGAATCTCTACATTTGTTTGTACGAACTACATATGTGATTGGTCTTCAAGGATTTTTGATAGGGATACATCACGTCAATCATATTGAAAGGTCATCTCAGTAAATATGGACAACATCCACTCGAACCTCAAAAGGGTAAATCCTCAAAGGATTTGAAATTTCAAACAATTTCAATAATATGAAAAAACATGAAGAACGCTAGAGATGCAAAGACTATTTTTAAGATTAGTGCGCCAAACTCTAATGGGGCGCTATACATTGCCCATTATGCAGTTTGCCACAGCTTTGTAAACCGTTTTTAAAATCAGCCTTTGCATCCCCGAGCATTACTATAAGTTAATGACATCACCATCACGAACTAAATATGCATAGGGTTACTTATACCTCCTCTCTTTTGAAAGCTTTGGCGTTAGGATGGCAGGAATGATTCATGCAGCTCTACAAGGGGAAAAATGCCGTGCCTGAAAGTATGAATTTAATTATTAGCAATAATACCTGGCATAAATAACAAGACATCACAAATCACAGATCCAATGAAAAGGGAATTGCTGAGATTCTATGGTCGCTCCGCCACCCCTGGATTCCTTGGGGTGATCTCGTAGTTCCTATGGGGTGGAGATGATGGGGTCGGTCCATGGATATGTGAGGACAAAGCAGAATTAAAAACAAAAAATTTACTCCACATCATAATAAGCTTACATCAGGACATAAAACAAAGCAGGACTGCATGCAACATTGTCAAACTGGGAAAGCCTACTGATTCATATTCATATTCATTTTCTAAAGTTGCTTCTCAGGTAACTCATCCTATCCTGTCAGCTAAAATGTGGTCAGCAGCTATGTGATGTCACGTTTTTGTCCAGTATGTTATAACTGTATGCTTTCTCTAATCCCACAGCATGCATGTCAAAGATCGGATGCCAGTCCATCAATAAATAAAAGGATCAGATGCTAAAGAGTCTGACAGAAACGATGTGATCTAGCTCGGGCCTTGTCACATGTACCTAATTGAATACACAAACCAGTAATGGCATGATTAAAACAGCAATTGGATTTAGTATGAGAAGGGACTTTTCAAGCTCGAAACACAACCATGTTTGTTCATTAATCAAGTCTATCCAGTTAAAGTTTCCCATACCCTCACAACAAACTGCATACTTATCACCAAGGGCATCCAAATATGGTTGAGATACTTTCTTGGCTTCTTCCTGCCAATAGAGAATTTCCGAATTCTATAACAGATGTCAAAGACAGAAATATGCATCATATATACCTTCTCAAGAGATGGTAGATCATCGATATACAAAAAGTAATCTTCCACGGGAGATGCTACAACCAGATCACTGTGACATACCAAAACCTAAAAGAAGATTCATAAATGCCCAAAGCAGATTATCAATAGTTAGGCATTCAAACAACATGTGTCATCGATATCAAGGAGACCCAACTGACTGTATTTCCTCATGTAAAGTAAAAATGTCATACCTTCTATTTCTATGTACTTCAATGCAAAAAGAAAATGGAGAAAGAAAGGAGAATTTTAATTGTAGATATTGTTGTCTGCACAGTCTATGGAACTCAAAAAGTAGGAAATATTCAAACCTTGATAAGAGCAAAACTTACACATTATTCAGCTCAAACATTCCAATGATAAGCCCATAATGTCAAGTGAGAATACTTTGTGGA
The DNA here is from genome assembly GCA_019915185.1 of Eucalyptus camaldulensis. NCBI lineage: Eukaryota > Viridiplantae > Streptophyta > Magnoliopsida > Myrtales > Myrtaceae > Eucalyptus > Eucalyptus camaldulensis. The sequence goes on from JAHSVA010000005.1 coordinate 7,429,071, forward strand.
GTCAAGGAATCGAACCTCACATACTATAGTACCGAGCCAAAAAAGAAAGATAACTGATAATCAGCAAACTGTGAGGGTTCTTAAAAGGACACATGGTTCACATTCTTTGTCAAAGATAGCCGCCTTCAGGAGTTGCGATGACAGAAAAAAGAAAAAAGGGATTATCAGGGAAGTGACTGTAGATGCAGGAGGATCATTGACATGCAAAGTGATAAAAATAGATAAAGACAGAATTTCAAAAATCAACTATTTGAATTTCTCCAGGAAAGAGGTAGAAGGTATCTAGTGGCAACTTTTTAGAATGAGCAAACCGGAATGACCACTGATCCCCATTTGCAATACACCTGAACTTCTGAAAGATTCTTGAGGCTGGTGGTGATCTTACATGGATCAAAACAACCCAAAAACCAAATAAGGCATTACTTAGGAAGATCAAGCGGTTGAAATTTTTGTTTCTTAAATAAGCAAAGAGAAATTCACTAAGATGCACCCATTTACGAAAAGATGTTGGGAGTAGTTGGCCCTGAGTCCATTTCAACTTGCCACATAACAAATACTATTAGCAAACTAAGCATGGAAAGGTAAAGAAGATAAACTAAAGAGTGGAATGCAGCCAACCAAATAATGGGCGAGCATCACCAATGAACACTTCTTCAGGAGCAGACTCTTAAGAAGCATAATGATAATCTATTTAGATACCAAGATTCAATTACCTATTTATAAGCTAGCACAAGTCTTTCAAATCTACAATCAGTCACAAAATGGAGGTTCACATTCATAATTTAACTATCATTTTTTACATTGTCACAGAAAACTGGAGTATTTTAGCCAGTCCAAATCTTTTCTTTTCAATATCAAATCTCCAATCAGTCACTAAATGGAGGTTCACATTCATAATTTCACTATCACGCAGCAAACAACTAAAAGCAAGGTTGGCTAAAATATGCAATATAATTGTCTTAAGATGCAACATCTAGAAGAAATTTCTTTGCCGTGAAGGCAAGCTCTTTAATTTCCATCCTAAATGCAGCTTCCTCAGACGGATCAACATCCTCTGGCAATGCTACACATTCCCACCACCTAAATGCAATTATTGGTCATGAGTATGTTCATGTTTGACAAACAAATCTTGAATAGGTCAAACATGACAGAAAAATTACCTTCTCTTGTGAACAAATGATATTGGCTTCCATGCTTCTAAAAGTAAGGGCACATGAAAGTTGTCCATAACATGAGCGGTGTCCTTCATATAACTACTTAGAAGAATTGCTTTTGACTTCCTATACCTTAATATAGCGTATGCAATTGCCTGAAAAATGACGACCAATGTATTAGCTATAATATACACCAGCTTTATTGAACATGAGCAGTAGAGATCTGCAGACGAAAAACGAGGTATGTCTATAATCTAATTATAAAGCAACGACATAAGCTTTGCTTTGTGCATGGTATACGCACTACCAACCGAGAACTTAAACAGTTTAAGAACATGGTAATATTCTATGATCCAATTGTTCTTTGATACTAAAGCATGACAATACAATAATTTAAGCATACAACAACAACCACCTAGCATTTTCTCACCAAGTGGGTCACCCAGATAGATATACGAGTTGACCATGCCAAACTAAATTAGGCCAATATAACAAAAAGTATATTTCCCCTACACACAACAGTCTTAGAACAAGATCTAAGATAAAGCATAAGATAGGAAATTCAATACCTCACTTAGCTGCCTACATTTCCCTACCAGGAAGGGCAATTTGACAAGATGGTACAGAATCAATCGTGAACGTCAATAGTCAATATAATTGTTTTCAGCAGTTCATATAGTTCAAGCATGATCATCCACCCAATTCCTCCTTTATCAATCCCTAACAGAAATAACAAGTAGTTGAGTGACACACTTTTCAGTGTAATCATAGTCAATCTCGAAAATGTGCCCACCCTTAAGATATGAGTAAGTGTGAAAGCAAAAACCACAGCAAAACCCTTTTTTGCTAGAAGAACAAATTCATTTCGCATCACAAGATAAAATTACAAGAAATAGGGTTGGGAAATGACACATAGGAAGAGGAATAAGAAACATGGAAAATATTTATAGAAGAGACGTGCTTTGGCTGCCAGACTGAAAATATCATTTGTTTCTGCAGTGAAAAGAAACAATGAAGAAGAAGGATCAATAGAAATAGACAACAAATAAAAAATAAATAATATGAAACCAATCGACAATACAAATTAAGAGCTTTACCGTTAGCAAGAATTGGAGAAGAGCCTTTGTGGAAAAGGCTTCTGACTTCTCTCCAGAGCACAGTAAAGAATGAAATGAATTCCATTCCAGTCAGCATCTGCACACACTTTGCTAAAGGGGATTGCTAAGATTACTAATCGAACTATTCCACAGAGTAGCCCCATAAAAATACTTACGGCAAGCTTTATACACATCAGAACTCAGTTGTCGAATTCAATTTCCAAATTTGCAATTCAAAACTTTCGGTGTTAGGACTAATCAAAAGCACCTTCTCCTGTATTTATCTCTAGGAAAGTAGCCTCTTTGAGCATAGATTATCAAAGTACCATCCAAATCAAAAAGGCAATGTAAACATTAAGAAGGTTTCTTTCCATACTTACGCTTTTGGTCCTTTTCATACTATTACAACTCGTTCCCAAGCAGGAAAATAGCGAGAGACCGGAAAGCTCAGGTGAAAAAAGAATCATATCAAAGCCCACCGTGCCTTCACAGCACTCACCTACCTACCCGAGACATGTGCCCCGTCCCGACCAGGTGCCTTCGGCCGAGAACTCGCACATGACGAGCACCACGCCCCTGGAGAGTTGCTGCTCCCGCAACCGGATCCCCGATACCTTGCCATCACCGTCGTCCTCCCTCCCGTCATCGACTCCAACGGAGCTCGGGCGCACGAGAGTACGAGGCGGTCCTGGAGCTGAAGCGCGGTCGAAGAGTGAGGACGATGGCAAACGATCCGGTTGCAGGAGGAAGCTTGCCGACGACATGGTCTTCGCCATGTGCAAGTACTCAGGCCGACATTCGAGCTTGGAACTGGGACATCAAAGATATGAAAAAAGGGAAACGCGAGAGTGGGGAGAGATGAGAACGAGCCGGTGTCCCATACCCTACTCTCTTTTTCTTTTTTCTTTTTTATTTAACTTGTGTCCGACATTAGGTTACTATGATTTGTCGTAATATAGTAAATCAATTCGGCAACGTGTTACAAGGCATTTGAGCTTTATTACGACAACGCTGAAGTATTTATTATAATACAGTATGCCTGAGGAATCATAAAAGTGCCAGATTCAGTAAAAGTAGAATTAGAGAGGAAAAGTAAGTACCCGTGTCGGAGATACGACGAGTGAGAGGAAGAGAAAAAAGCGAGGCGGAGTGGCATTTATCGAAAAATTAGAGAGCGATTTCAAAATTCTCGATTTTTATAAAATTCTAGTATGTCATGCCAATAGGTGGAAAGCCTCCTCTGTCCTAGTAATTTCGGCATCCTTGCTCCTGAAGATCTGACCACACTTTTTCTCTATTTTATTATAATCTATCTATATGGTGATAAGCTTGTTGTTGTTGTTGTCATCCAGATAGCTTATCTGGATACACTAGAGAAGGCCTGAACTAACCCTACTCTGCATAGGGGAAGTTTTTGGTGAGCTTGCTCTGTAGTTTTCTCTGGATTGGGGTTTCCATTTTAAGATCTTATGTGTCCGAGTTTACAGCTCTGCTTGTTGATGGTCTTATGAGGAGGCACTCATTCTCTTGAAGTTATGGCTTTATTTTGCTGAGTTCCTTAAAAGAGAGTTGTCCGCCCTGGAGAATTTATTGTGCCCATTTATTTGCAAAGTGGGGAGACAAAAATTTCCTCGTGTTAGATAATTTCTGTAGTGCACAGTGTGAGGTGGTCGCAGTGCGGTCTTATCCTAATAAAGTGGCATCAGAGCATTGGTTTCTGTGTGTTGATTGATTTCTTGAGTGAAAACGGAAAGCATGAACAAAATGACTTGTTCGAATAGCACAATTATCATTCATGGAATAGTAAATGGGAAGAGCTACTGTTTGTGGGGTCATTGCATCTTCCGGTGTTTGCTGCCCATAAACCTAGCTCTAAAAGTGGTGAGGATTGTGCATTTCAGGTTTGTGGATTTATTCGGCAATTTGTAGATGATATTGTATATGATCCCGTGTGATAACATGTACCAACTTTGTGGTCAAAAGTAGAATAGTTGTCTGATTCAAAAACGGGGAATAATAAGTGTCTACTTAAGATGATGCATTAAAATACAGAGAGAGAACCATCGTTGCCGATTACTTGGGTGAGTTTCAGGGGAAAATTAGACATTTGTCTAGTACAGCCTTCATAGTTGATTGTAAAGTTCTTGGGTTGTGGTTACTTTATGCTCTCCAGGAGTCTAGGGGAGCTATTAAAGTCTAGCTGGCAAGTTCTGGTGGTGTTGTTTCCGTGAAACATGCAAAGAGTGGTGTCTTAATTGAGGAGTTAATTGTTTCAACAAAATCTCAGGGCTCATCGTCCCAATCCGAGGAACTGGGGAGGAATATATTTCGAAGCCCTCAATATAAAGCTATTTGTTGCAAATCGAGGGGGAGGTCCAAGTTGGGAAAAGGGTTTTCGACTGTGGCAAGCCAGGTCGCATGAAAAGAGAGTGCAGATTGCTCGTGAGGGAGCAGAAGCAGGGTGGAGAGGAAAAGACAGAACCAAAAGACACCACAGCAGGGTGAGGAAGTTAAAATGTGTTCATGAAGATAACGGTGGTGACTGGTGAATGCCAAGGTCCCTTTGGGAAGTACTGCAGAGATCATGGCATCAGGTTAGAGAAAACCGTTCCGAAGACCCCACGGCAGTTGTAGAGCCAAGAACTGCACCATTTTCAACATAATTCGGTGCACAACTTTGCATGCTAAACTCTCTAGATCCTTTGGGGTAAGGCAATGAGAACGGCAGTGGTTTTGATCGACCTTTCTCCTTCAACTCATTTGGATGGTGAAGCATAGAAAGAGTTTGGATAGGGACAGATGTCTCTTACAAGCACTTGAGGGTGTTTAGCTGCAGAGTATTCGTGTGCATCCTGTGCGATGAGAGGTCAAAGCTTGATGTGAAGTCCAAACAGTGCATCCTACTGGGTTGTGGGATGCCACGGGAAGGGGGGAGGGGGGTGGTGGGGTTTATCCAAAGTGATGGTCCTCCTACACAGAAGAACCTACACGTCAATATGATGTGGCAGAAGAGCAGATTCATGAAGTCCCTCCAATTTGGTAAGCAATAGAAATCTGCATCCAATGTCCTGCTCAAATGACCGTCAATTGTCGTACAATATTTGGGGAGAGACTCCTTTTTTCGGGTGGGAATGTATAAGTAGGCTTGTTGTGATGATAACTTATCTAGGCGTTCAATTAGAACAAGTGAATGTATATATCTTAGAAGAATTGATAGGCTTGTTGCCCTGTTATCGTTCCTACATCAATGAACTCTTGCAACCACTTCACGACCAAGGCAGATTCCCTCATCAGACGAGTTTTTTGCTTTCATCAGGTGGGCCGTCAAGGAATGCAAAAGCCTGTTTTGACACTTTGTGGCTATAATCTAGCTAATGATTTTAGGAAGCGGGCATAAACTGTACCAGGAAGCATAAGTAGCCCATATACATCAGCAAACGCTTATCCAGGCATTCATTGAAACATAACCGATCTGCTAAATTTCGCTGCCTCTTGTCTCTCAGTCTACCCCAGCGTGCTTTTCTCTGTCGGGGAAGCATGCACTTCTTGAAGCTTCTTCTCATTGACCACACAAGGTGACCACCATTTGAGGTAGATGTTGGCATATGAATGACTTTACTTATATTTGCTTGCAAATTATTCTATCTCTTTATCTCATTTACTTATATTCTTGACACACGCATCAATATTAATTTAACTATCTCTACATCTATTAAAGTTTTCTTGCAAGCATGTGAAAAGTTTCAGATCTATTTAAAATAATATATTCACCCTCTCCAGGTTGATGCCTTAGCCCTAACAACTTCCATGGAATCACATGCAATCATTAGTATAGTACAAATATTTAATATGGTTCGAACTAGCAGCTCAAAAAAATAGTATTTATATTCACATAAAAGCATAAATACAATCATCAATTATGCACGGTTTCAAATAATAAAGAACTGTCAAATTTCATGGAAAATAATAATATATCTATTGATTGTGGATCCGAACTGATTGCTCAAGTCAAACACTATGGTCACGCTTCGCTAGCTGATAAAGCCCAAAACCTAAATCAGCCATGCTTGAGCCCCAAATATCACATAGACTGTGATTAAGCCACAAATCAGAATTGGTTTGTTCATAATTTTAATTTCTGTAGTGTGTAATTATCATGTAAGTCGATCAATAGCATAAATGACAAAACATGATTACTCAAATAACATTTTTTTCTCAAAAATGATAAATAAAAAATCTATCGATGGGCGAAATAATTACGCTTCCACATTATGAATACTGCAATGGAGCCACTTACCTCCCCGAATAAACCCGAATAAATACCATTCTTCCCAGTAACCCCGGACCATTCCTCTTGTACAGCAATTAAACCTGTTCTCTTTTAGCAAAAAATAAAACATAAAAAATAAACCTGTTCTCCTCTTTTTGTTTTTCTTTTCAACTCAAAACCATAGCACATATGTATGCACCTCTAAGAGAACCCTGCGTCTAGAAGTGGCACGATACAAAAATCAGAACAACCACAAACTTTATCTGTACATGTATAATTCCGATAATATTTTTTGACTTTGCAAGAAATTAAATTCCTATAGTATTATATTAGTCTCCTTAAATCACGCACATTCACATCTAAAGAAAACTACAGATAATCTGTCTTTTGAAGAAGTTTATGCGCAAAGAAGAAGTTAGAAGTCTTGGATGATTGAGCAGTAGAGAGCTCTTGAGATGAATACTTCTCTCTGTATTTTTCTTCCTTGTTTTACAATCACGAGAGTTAGCCTTTTATATTCAATGGCTATCTCTAGAAACTACTTTTACAGGTATTGAATCAGTTGAGAAATGGAGAAAACTAATTAACTGAAGCAAAAGAAACTAACTAACTTCTAGTACTGAAGTACACCAAACTAACTACCGAGACTTGCAGCTTATACAGAGTATTCTAAACAGAGCTTTTTAGCTCACTATTACAGATTATTACTTTAGCTCACTTAGTCTTCTTTCTCTTTCTTTGATGCTAACAGTAGCCCCTTTGCTCCTCTTTCTTCTTAGCAGCATTTATATTCTCTACTCCATCTTCTTCGTACATTTTCTCTTCGTTGCTCTTGTATATGTTACTTCCCCTGTCTGTAGTAGTCTCTGTAGTGCTTCTGTTCTTGCTGTTCTTAACATCTTTTCCCTCCACAAATATCAAATTAGAAACCTTGCTTAATCTCCAATATAAGATGCTTATATTGAAGAGAAAGAATCGAGCAGCATACAAAACTCTAAAGCCCAAATCACCTTCAGCCAATCAGCCAGCAAACGGGTTTCAAACAAGCTTCCTTGAGAGAGAGAATCGAGAACATACTAATCTGAAACCCCCGAATCGAGTTATGTTGATTAGTGTGGACAAATTGCGCTCGAGCATGGAGCAATGGAGCTTTGAACGTGGAGCAAGTGAGAGAGAGACAAAGCATGGAGCCTCAGCACAGAGAACTCGACCATGGAGAGTTTTGAATGGGGAGCACGATAGTAGGAGAGACAGAGCCCCAGTGAACGGTGCCGTTCACTAATACTTCAGCCACCTCAGATAAAAAAAAGTCATCGTTCGTGGGTTTTTCCCTTTCCCCATAGACTGGATCGAAAATTTGAAAGGCAGCACGCATAAGATCTCCAAACTGGATGCCATCTGGTTCCAGTCTTGTTTCAGAGTACGAGCAATCCTCGATATCTTCCAAGCGAAGCAAATCCCCCATCCGCCGTGCTCTTATCAAACTCTTATTTATGCGTAATTTCAGATCTTTGAGGTTACAAAGAGATCGAGGTAGTTTCTCGATACTTGTCCCAGATAAATCCAACTCAGTCAACGACTTTAACTCCCCAACAGCATCAGGCAGCGAATTTAGACTTGTACAATAGGCCAAGCACAAGTATTGAAGATCCCCTAGCCCATTGATTGTGTCCGGAAGTTTAACTACTCCTGTGTCCTCCATTACTAGCCTTGACAAAAGGGTTATATTACCGATTGAGTCTGGCAAATAATGAATACAAAAACCATGTATCAAGATGAGCTCTCTCAGGGCAGTTAGGCAACCAATTTCCTTGGGCAACTCTCTAAGACTCGGACACCATTTGATTTTCAAATAAGTCAGCTGCTCTAGGTGACCAATCGAGTGATCAATTTCAGCCAAATTTAGGAAATCTTTCAGAACCAATCTCTCCAAACTCACTAGTTCAGAGAAGCGAGGAGTTTTGATTAAGGATTTAGATCCCGCGATTTTCAAAACTTTCAAATTACTTGCCACCTGCAAAATAGCAACCGACTAGATATTGTCAGGAGTCAAGACTAGATAGGTGCATGTAATCATAAAATTGGATGACTAGTTGAAACAGTAGATGAATTGAGTGCCATTGTACCATGATTTCAACCCATTCACTCCAATGTTGTATGGTTATATTGCCGGAAAGCTTGAGAACAACTAAGTGATTTAGCACAAAGTTGTTTGCTTGAAGTTTTAGAGGACAATTTCGCCAATATAGCCATCTTAACTCTGACAAAGTATCTTTGAAGTTGCCAGCAAAGTTCCCTCCATCCAATTCAAGAAACCTCACATTCATGAGATTTGCAAAATCTTTGCAAGTAAAATCGTGTCTCGACCTCTGTAGTTTGAGTGCTACCACATTATTTGTTCCCTGAAGGAAGATATGTTGTTTTATTTGTGATAGATAGCCACAAAGTTATATGAAAAATGATAAAGATTTTGACTTTTTATAAGGTTACAAATATTTTGTTTACAATAAAAGTTGTTTATAATTCCTTTTTTGATTATGGGTTGTAGGAAGGGCATATTCAAGTTTGTGATTAAATGATATCGGATATTCGAAATTGAAGTAGAAGCATCATCCTTGGGTAATTATGGAAGTAAGAAAGACGAGGTTAGATTCATAAGGAGACAATCTGTTTCGTTGCTGTGTTAAGATGCTTATATTGGCGATTAAGGGAGCTTTTTAATTTGACATTAGTGGACCAAGAAAGGGGGGATATAAAGGATTATCTCTAGTTTCTTTTGGAAGTGAATATCTGCGATTTAAGGAGACCAATGTAAGATAAGAGTTTAATTTATTACGAAGTCGAGGTTGTTAATGGATAGAAGGATGATATTGGATGGCTGTTGGAGTTTTCCATGTAGAGACAAAATTTGTGGTTGATCTGATTGCGTACCCGGCCAATTCTAGATGTAAAGTTCTCTTAGAGGTGCCCACATATACGGTTGAAGGCTATGGTTTTGCGTTTAAAAAAAAGAAAAGACAGTCAAAGAAACAAAAAAGGAGGAGAAAAGGTTTCGTTGCGGATAAAGAGTAGTTAAGTCGCTCTCTTTCACTTCTGTGTATTCCACTACACCATCTATAAAGTAAAAATTTAATAATTTTGTCCGCCAATAAATTTTATAAGTTATTATTAAGAAGGCCATTACTGAATTATTGTGTTTTTTGTTTGGATTTATGTGCGTGATCGACCTGTATGATGATCATACATTATTGAAAATTGAAATTAAATTTCATATGTGTGCACAGATCAATTCTATTTTGTGGCTTTATCTCTATCTATGTGATTTTTGGTTATTAACCATAGCTGAGATTGTTTTGGACCTGTCTTGACTTGATTAATGAGTCGGGATCCATCTATCAATAAATACAATATTTATTTGTATAAAATTTGAGTTTTTAATTTATTTTAAAAAATTGTGCGTATTCGATGATTGTATTTATGCTTAATGTGAAAATATATACTATTTTTCAAACTATTATTTATAATCATATTAAATGTGCATAATACAATAATAATTGCATCTGATTCCATGGAAGTGATGTTTGCTACTTACTCTGTTAGTAATCTGCTTACTCAGCAGTGAAAATACAGCTTTTGCTGATGTTTAGTAGGATTTAGGAAATTAGGGTTAAGGTTAATTTTATCCGAGTGCATAGGGGAAGCATGGATATATCTGTTCTGTTAATTTTGATGGAGTTGATGTTTGTAGACTTTGGTGTAAAATAATACCTTTCTAGTATTATTTGAGGTTTAAAGAATTGTGTATTCAATATTTATGGCTTAAGTGGTTAACGAGCATTTTTGAGTTTGGTATAGAGAGTTTTGAATTTCAGGGTGCCATATTTCCACTCATGATAGAATTCACGGCTAATTATCATGATATAATTTGCAGTAAAACAGTAGAGCGTTAAATAAATACTGGCACCGCTTATAATTTGATCAGACTTTTGAATGGAGAATTATTTTAGCTTTACCAAATATTATTAATGTAACCTTTCCGAAAAATACTCTTTTTTTTTTTTTGAATGTGCATTATCTAGATAGGACAAGATTGATTTTGCTACTTTATATCAACCAGAAAAATTGTAAAGTTACAGAAAAGATCGGAAGGCATAAGTTCAAATGGTCTTTTAAACGCAATTTCTATTGTTCTCAGATACTTTTATCTTCTTAAAATAATATCGAAAAAGGGTGTACTATATATTAGTGAATAAATTCAGAAAATTAGCAATTTTTTCCTATAAGGAAAAACATAATTAATTCACAAGATATTTCTATAGCACAGGCTTCGTAGCCAGTAATAAACGAAGAAGACGGATTTTGCTACTTTATATCAATCAGGAAAATTTGTAGAGTTATGAGAAAGATAGAAGGTATAAGTTTAGATGGTCTTTTAAGCCCAAATTCTATTGTTCTCAGAGATTTTTATATTCTTAAAATAATATCAAAAATGGGTGTATTATATATTATTGAAAAAATTTTAAAAAAAATTAGCAAATTTCTCTTATAAGGAAAAACATAATTAATTCACAAGATATTTCTATAGCATGGGCTTCGTAGCCAGTAGGAAACGAAGAAGGTAATGTGAACTCTTAGACGCATTGTTGTGTAGGAGTTGTCGGTACTTACCTTTTTAGCTTGTACTATGTCCACGGCCAACCACAATCTGCTTTGATTTCCAGGTATTCCAATATTCTCTTGGCGAATAATTTCCCTCCCAAAATTTCTTAATGGATCTTGCATCCTTATTCTATCATGACCAACAACCTCGATCAAAGACTTATTAATAAGGACATCAATTTCGTACTCCGGATAAAGGTCACAAGCTTCCCACATATACATTGCATTAGTTATTTTCTTATTAACAAAAAAACATGCAATGTCTAGAAAAATTTGTTGCGCCTCATATCCAAGTGCATCATAACTTAATTTTAACTTCTGTTGGACTTTTTCGAGAGGCACTTCCTTCAACCTCTTTAGTGTGCTTTTCCACTTTAGTTTACTTTTGGTATGAAGAAGTGAACCTATCTCCTCAAGAGCAAATGGAAGTCCTCCGGTGAGTGCAATAGCTTCCCTTGAAAGATCATAAAGATCACATGGAGTTGAATCTCTGTTGAAAGCAAGCTTGTTGAAAAGTAGCAGAGCATGATCAAAATGCATCTCCTTCATTTCATACAAAGAAAAGTTTGTGGACCTTGTTAAGATTTTTTCCTCCAATTTTTCCACCATGGTCATAGGAAAAACACTCTTATCTCTAGTTGTAATGATGATCCTACTTCCTGAACCAGAAAAATAACAATGATTCACTAGTTGCATCCATTGATGATATCCATCCATATCATCAAGAACAAGTAAGACTCGCTTATGAGGTAATCCCTCTCTAATCACCTTATTCCCTTCCTCAAAGTCAAAGGTTTCGGGAAGCGAAAAACCTAAAATATCAGCTGCTAATTCTCTTTGCATTTTTACAATGCCACCACATGGAGATGATTCTCGAATATCTGAAAGGAAGGAGCGACCTTCAAATAAAGGAGAGATTTGGTTAAAGACTGCCTTAGCAAGAATAGTCTTTCCAATGCCACCAATCCCATGGATTATGAGAAATCGTACATCACTAGCATTACAATCCAACAACTTCTTTATGGCTTCTATACGATCATCAATTCCAACTAGATTGGTGGGCAAATCTCTTTTTCTTATCGCGATCTTCTGCGAAATATTTTGAATGATATCTTTAATGACTGTGCCTTGCCTGCCATATTCATGAAATCGTTGCACATAAGATTATATATGACAATTAGAATTTCAAATAGAAGCCAATAATGATTACTAGCATACCAATATGTATTTTCCAAGTGGTATTCACCATGGATGTACATAAATTGCTCTTTACACATGCATCAAGTAAGCCTTTTCTTACCAGGGTGGTGAGTATTGCCTCCAAAGAGTTTATCACGACGGTTTAAATAAGAGAAGATGATGAATACAAACATTGACATCCTATGTATACTCCTATTGGGTAGGTCTAACAATAATCTAATGAAGAAATAGATAGATAAAGGAAGATCATGGGTACCCTTTATCTTTCAGATGCCATCCACTGATTCTAGACACCGTGGTCAATGCCTCCTTCCAAGGCTTTACTTCAATGAAGCCAAGGTCCTCTTCATGCTTCAATAGGGCGCTTTTGTAAAGTTCCGTCTGAAGCTTAACATCCAAAGGATCCACGTCATAAAAGATAGGCAATATCTTGTTCCCCGAGAATTGGCAAGTGCACTGCACCATGCATGTAAGCTCTCGCAAGCACCATTTACTCGATGCGTAGTCTTTGGAAAAAATTGGAATGTAAATTTGGGAGCTTTTTACTGCCCGCAAGATCTCCGAGATCTTCTCACCCGGCCGTAACTCTTCGGCATCCCTAAAAACACGGATTCCCACATCACTCATGAACACATAAAGGCAATCCGTGAATCCGTTACGAGTATCAGGTCCTCGAAAGCTCAAGAACACATCGTAGTTGCCACCTGTTGCAGTCTTCGAGTTGGCCTCTTCCTTCACCATCTGATAACACAGATTGATGTTTCCGGTGACTTCTTGTGGTGCGGGGGGAGATTTCTACAGCTAAAAGCACGACTTAGATGAGTGGACTTTCACTCTCTTTATTGCCGCATTAGATTAATCATCGAAGTCCCACATATTTAATAGAAAAAGCTACTTTTTCACACGACGACTAATAAAATATTGTTAGTTGAGCTGCCTTTTGTGTGCCTCCTTTAAGCTGGAGGTCACGAGTTCCATTCTTCCCAATCGCATCTCCATATTTATATATTTTTTTTAAATTAAATGTATAGGACTGGTTCTAAACTGGTTCGGTTCAATTTTCGCTTGAAACGACCTGCTCATCGCTATCGACTGCTACTCCATCTATGTAGAAAGAAGTCCTAGACGTCAAACGAATTAGTATACAGTATACAATACTGTTTTGCTCATTGGGACTCGAATAAACAATTCAAATTTATTGGACTCTCCTATAAGAGATTAATTTTTACCTTTTCGTATGACTGTTTGGAATGGTATCGAAAGCCCACCGTTAAACCCGCTTGTTTAGGCAAAAGCACAAAGTTATGGCTCGAAACATGTCCTTGCTTAAAAAGACCGTGACAACATAGCACATCACAGCGGCTGATGACACCCTCGCCATTTAGCACGTCACAACGAAGATATCGAAATCACAGCATACTGAAACCGAAGCATTCAGCGAAGAACTCGTAATCGAAATCGATAGAAAAAGTACCTGAGAGTGGGCTGATTGACTGCAGACCGACAACGGTGAAGCTGCGACCGGCGAGACCGAGAGAGAGAGGGGTCAGGCCATAATTGAGAGAGAGAAAGATCGAGGGGCGCTGCTGGAGGGAGGCTAAAAGATAATGGATAATGGAGGGAAGATATTCTCCTCTTTCCGCAAACATATCTTTCTTTCACCTTTAAACCAAACACTTTTTCCTTTTATTTTTATTTTTTCTTCTCTGTTTTCTTTCTTCTTCTTTTTCCTCTATGCTCCCTTTTCAATAATTTATCTCTTTTTTAAAATGATTTTATAGTTATTTTTAAAATTTCTTTTGTCTTTTTTTATTTCTTTCTTTTTCCTTCTCCTTGGATTGGTTGCTAGCCACAATGGCCATAGAGTTGCAATGAGTCCGTCCAAGGTCAATGAGGATTGAGCTCGCCAGCCTTCGACGAGGCCCCACCTCGTGAGAGGTTGGCAAGCTCTCTCGCCAACAACTCGTGAGTCACGGTAAGCAAGCTTGCTTGTGGCTTGGCCAAAGAGTAGCTAAGAAGAAGAAAACAAAAAGGATAAAAATAATTAAAAAATAAAATTAAAAACAAATTATTGAAAGGAATGCATAGAGATTTTTATTTTATTTTTTGGTAAAAAGGAATGCATAGAGATTTTCCTTATCAAAAGACAAAAAATATTTTCTAATTTACTTTTAGGTTTCCGTCAAATACTGAAAAGTGTAGTCATTTTCTTGAGAAACATTTACCCTACATTTTTCACAAAACGATCAGAGTCTACAATGCGTAACCACTTCTTGCATGTATCAAAAGAGTCGTGATCAAACAAATTTTAGACAACCATTAAAACCGAAAGGCGGGAAAAATTAAAGGGAAAATGCAAAATTTGACTTAAACTAAGGTAAACCCCATCAATGAACACCAAAAAGCTTTCCTTTGGTTCAAAATAACCAATACGTAGAATCAGAACAAGTGACTTGCTGAAATTCGCCTACCGTCACTTGATACTCGAATCTCTACTGATTCTTTTTTTCGTTATTGGTCAAGAAGTCTCCACTGATTCTAACGGCTGAAGTTCGGAAACAACACATGTCACCCACGACGCAAAAACAGGCATTTACATCCTATGAAGCATGGACATGGCTTCCGTGCTGAGTCCGACACGTGTCGACGTGTCCGATACGCTCGATCCGTTTCAACACGCGTGTCTGAGAGAGATTGTTGAAGAAGACGATGGTGGTGGGTGGAGGTGAGGCCGCAACGGCGAGGGAGGGTCTGAGGAAGAGCATAAATTGAGACGACGCTGCGATGGAGGACCGATGGCGAGATTGCAGCTACGAAGGAGGAAGGGTCGGAGGCGAGCGACTGCGATGAGGCGATCGAAAGAGCTGAGAAGATCGTACAAAGAGGAGGAAGAAGAGGCGGTCGTTAGGGCTTTTAGCAAGAAGAGAGACGGAAAGAAACAAGGGGCAGAGAGGGGGGTGGATGGGGTGGCGTGGGGTGGGGGGAGAGAAATGTGCTCTTGGGGGGTGGGGGAAGAAGCTGAGGGGGCAGGGGAGCTGGTTGTGGTGTGGGGGGAAGGGGAGGGGGAGAGAGAGTGCAGGGAAGAAACTGAGGGGGTGATTGATGGGGACGGGGAGCAGGTGGTGGCGTGGGGGAAGGGGGGAAAGGGAAAGAACAGGATGGAGGTGATTGATGGGGGGCACAGGGTAGTTGGTGGTGGCGTGGGGCAAGGGGAGGGGGAGAGAGAGAGGGGAGAAGGGGAAGAAACCAAGGGGGCTAGGGGTGATTGATGGGGGGCGCAGGGGAGCAAGCGGTGGCGTGGGGAAAGGGGAGGGGGAGAGAGAGAGTAGGGGCAGAAATCGAAAGGGGGGGGGGGAGATTTTGGGTTGGGTGGGTTGAAGAGAGAAATGAGGACGGTGGATTTTTGGGAAGAATAATTTTTGGAAGGTAAAGTTATTTTTATTAAAAAATTATATAAATGAGTTAAAAAGTGATTTAGAAAAATAAAAATATTGAATGTTAAATAATGATAAATTTTAATTATAATAAAAAATCATAAATTTATTTAAATAAAGTTGATTATATTCTTTTGTTAGTCATTAATTTCATCTATAATTTTTGTTAAATTAAATAATATGTTCCCAAATATGGATACAAATTAATTATGAATATATTTTTCAAATTTGCTATGAATAGATTTATTAATATTATTAGCATAAATTAATTGTAAGTTATTTTATTATTTATTTATTTATTTATGAATTTGAATTAAATTAATTAAAAATAAAAATATTTATTTAATATATAACATGTTGAAACGTATCGAAATTCTTTATTTTTGAAAAATGACGTGTCGACGTATTGTATCGTGTCGTGTCGCGTATCAGTGCTACTTAGTCTGCATCACAGAAAATGCTAACGCAAATGAATGTACAGTGACTTGTTCTTCTACAACTACAACTAATCATTCTGAATTTTGTATTTAAGAACTCTAATTTCACAATCTGGGAGATCAGCTTGGTATACGGCTGCTATTGGTGTCGGAAATGATGAAGAGGACTCGAAGGTCAACATCGTCAGTGATGGAGAGCCCACTGGGAATCATGTCGCTAGCCCAAAGAATCTGCTGATTGCTCGTGTAATCGTGTTCAAAAAGTGGAATGCTTGGTCCTAACCAGACTGGTAGTGAAGAATTGCCATCATATGTTACTGCATTGTTCTTCCAATCTCTTTCACTTCCTCTCTGTTTTCGGCATAGGAAAATAATGTCCCGTTGAAAGGGAAGGGTGGATACAATATACTGCAAAGGTTTACCAGATCAGTGAGATCGGGCGCCTGAGAGTGCGAGGCAGTCAGAGTGAGGACGACGGCGACGATCCGGTTACAGGAGGAAGCTTGCCGAAGACATGGTCTTCGCTACGTGTGAGTACTCGGCCCACGTTAGGATTTGGAACCAGGACATCAAAGAAATGAAAAAGGGAAAAGCGAGAGCAGAGAAATGAGAACGAGCTGGGCCATAAATTTATAAGATACACCGGCGTCCCGTACCCTGTTTTTTCACTCGTGTCTAACATTTGGTTACTATGATTGGTCGTAATACAGTAAATTAATTCGACAGTAAGTTACAAGGTATTTGAACTTAACAATATGCTGAAATATTTATTATAATACAATATACCTGAGGAATCATAAACGTGCAAGATTAAGCAAAAACATAATTAGAGAAGAAAGTGATTGCTTGTATGGGAGATACGATGAGTGAGAGGAAGAGAAGAAAGCAAGGTGGATTGGCCTTTATCGAAAAATCATAAAGCGATTTCAAAATCCCAATTTTCATGAAATTTTTGTGTGTTGTGCCAATCATTGGAAAGCCTCCTCGATCTTGATAATTTCGGGATTCTCGCTCCCTAAGATTCGACCACACTTTTTCTCTATTTTATTATAATCTATCTAGACGGTGATAAGGACAAGATAGTTGATCTTGATACACTAGAGAAGGCTTGAAGTAATCATGCTTTGCATATGGGAAGATTTTGGTGAGCTTACTCTCTAGTTTCCTCCCGATTGGGGTTTCCGTTTTAAGAGCTTATGTGTCCTTTACAGCTCTACTTGTTTATGGTCTTAATGACTTTGCTGAGGAGTGCATTTTTTGTAAACAATAGCATGAGCTTAGTCATTGAGACCCCTTTGCGAGGAGGCACCCCTTCTCCCAAAGTTAAAACGCTATTTTGCTAAATTCTTTAAAGAGAGTTGTCCGCCTAGGAGAATTTATTGTGCCCATTTATTCGTAAAGACGGGACATGCAGGGGATTCGCGATCTCAGCCGTCCGAATCCGGCTCGACAGCTCGCGGGAGCTTCGGAGTTGCTCGCCCTCCTCCCCGATTTTCGCGATCGGTTCTGCGTATTCGGCCTCCGGTTCGTTTGATTTTTCTAAGGGAGTTCCGACCGGTCCGAGTCGCGGCTCACGATGGGCGATAGGAAGCTGTTCAAGACGAAGCTGTGCGTCTTGTACCAGAGAGGTCACTGCAACAGGCAGAGTTGCTCGTTCGCGCACGGGCAAGCGGAGCTCCGGCGATTCGTCGGCGGCCCCACTACTGGTAATTGCGATGTGCTTCCTTGCGCCTTCTGGTCGTTGCGGGTTTAACATTTCGGCTTGTCGGCGATTCCGTAATGCGTCGGTTCATGATAATAGAAATTGGCAGGACAGGTCATGGGTCCGATTGTTGTCTGGTGGGTGATGATTGGAATCATTTGAGCTCCATTTTCCACATCGGTTGGGAATGGTAACGACGTTGAAGAGCGGATGGAGTTAATTAGTTGTTTAGATGTGCGGGTTTTGTGCGTGTCTGAGTATGTTCGGCGAGCCATAGAGTGCACCTAGTTTTCATGACCGCTTGAATGTTTTCAGCTTTGAAGCATCGATCATGAGCTTGATGATACTGTGTTGAGCTCACTTATCTAGCTGTATCAGCATCATTGATGTGCATTGTCATTGGCTGCAACTATGTCTTGTTTTTCTTTGAATCTACTCCTCCTATAATTGTGCTTGTCTCTTAAGGAGGCTATATTTGTTGCAGCAGGCTTTTTCTGCTCTTTTTTGCTGAACGCAGCTTCCCACTTTGCCGCATTTTCTTTCTTCTGCTGCATTTCACCTCCACCATTACTTCGCATGGTTTTGTTCCCTCTCAAGCTCGTGAGTGTTTCACTGCTAGATGATGGGATAATTTTCTACTTCATTTGAAAAATTTATCTAATCATGCTGATGCAATACATTTGATGGGATAGTTAACTTGCTATGTGCTCGATGTTGCCAGAGAACAAATCCAAGGGAAAATGCAAATTTCCTTGCCAAATCCAGGGAATTTTTTGTTGTTGAAAATATGAATTAATTTGACTATTTCATTGATTACAATTATTTGGATTTTCTTGCAGCTGTCCCTAAAGTGTTCTTTCCATGAAGCAGATAATTATACGATCTATTTACCCTTATCTTTCATCCTGAATTTTCCGAGCTGTTTTCTGTTTTCTTTATCCAAAAGTTGTGCTTGCACTCACATTTATGTATTGGCCCTGCATAACTTGAAGCAGAAGCATCTTCCATACCTCTGATGTGTATGCGAGGAGATTTCATTAGTATCTATCGCAGAATAGATATTTCAGGACATGGGTTATCGAGAGACTTAATGCACTATATCAGCAATTTCAAGGCTGGGATAGACTCTTCTGGATAATCCAATGCTTATGGGATGACTTTAACAGTCATTAGTGTATTATATATAATGGACTTCATCTTGGCTTACTGTAATTCATCCACCAGACTGGAAAGCTACTTTTGGGGGAATTCTCTAGTCGAATTTGTGTTCTTCTGTATATGATTCTTAGAAACAAGGTGATAGCATGATATGTTCAACTTATCTCAATCATGTTATGAGGAAGGAGCTCACGGTATTCTCTTCGTCTAATTCTTCAAATATATGATTCAAATGGATTTCATGGATGGAGATGATGCGACTTCTAATGGCTTTATAGTCTGAACTATGAAGCAACAAAAATATTGATTGTGGATCAGATTGTATCATATTATGTGATCAACAAGGAGAATCTATCTATAGTATGGTTCAGAATTCTTTTGTGTCTCTTGTTGCTCCACAAGAAGAAGAGGGCTGTCAACTATTCTTAAATACTATTCTACTTTGACATTTCAAGGGTTGTCTTGATGATATACTCTCCAAATGGGTCTTTTATAACTATGTGTTCTATGAGTTCGCTTGTTGCTATGGTTCCTTGGCATGTCATGGAGGCACTTTTTCTATTCATTGTTATGTTATTCGTATTGCTCACTATGGTAAGCTTTGCTTCACTATGACTTATAGGTCATCTAAACTAGATGGTTTGACAACTATGGTACCATACTGGAATTTATTATCTTCTTATCATAGGTAGGAGGGACTACCGAGGTGGTGATTTGAGGAATAAAATTGGCAGAAGGTATTCTCCTTGGAGGAGGTATTCGCTGGGAAAAGATGCAAGAGCTCGCCATGGATTTCATGGTCAGAAGCTACGCCCTATGTCTGTGTCTCTTATCCTGTGTTAACATTGCTATAATCTTCTTTAATTTGCATACAACCTATGGGCTATGTGGCTTTTCTTTATTCATTAATTAATAGCAGTGGTAACAGATCTGAGCCACGAGTCTTGGCAGTTCTTTTGTTCACTTTTTTCTTCCGGGTGCTGTCATTTGCAGGATACAGCCCTTCAAGGTCCCCTGAGGAAAATAGGTAAGCTGGCACAACTCTCCCTCTTATGTACTTACTGCCATTTTTAAGTGTGTATGAGCTGTTCATCTCTTGCTTGTTTTTCTGTCTCTGTTGCCATCACAAAATCTTATTAGCAATAGATTAACTATTATTTTCACATTACTTTTTTACACAACTATCCTTGAGATTTATCTGTCAGTCAAAGATGAACTAGCGGATTTCTGGTGGTTTGTGCTTTTCTTCTCCAATCTTTCGATGCTATGAGCAATCTGGTATTTCAATTGAGTTGGAGATATGATATGTTGGCAATGGCAGTCTCCATGTTCCGGAGTTAGATGTAATTTGATTCACAAAACGTTGATTGTGGGGGGTTGCTGCATAAATTTGTGACTAGAGTTAGCTTTGTTCAAAGGCATGAATATCTTTTTCTTATGGTAGTGTTTGCATAACATGCTGTTACCAAACGAGGATTTTCTTACTATACATCTATTATGCAATCATAGCAACCTGGCTTGCTTATCGAGGTTGATGGATAAGAAGATCTTTATTTCGAGATTGGCCAATAGCTCCTGGAAAAAAATGTGAATCGATTAAACCAAATGGCTTAATACTACTGAATGAGTCTTTCACGTCATCAAGGAAATGATTCCTTTTTCCAAATGGGACATTGATCAAGAGTGGGGCTGTTTACTGGTCCATTGGGAACTGCACTAGCTTAACATTTATAGGTTACTCTGCTCTCTATTGATATTGGAATGATGTCACATATATTGTGATACGGAACAAAGCACTAGGCACCACTTCTCATAGAAGTGTTATGTAGGAGGTAGGCTTAGTTGGTTTCGAATGACAAATAAAGTGCATGACCAACCTCTTTCAATCAAGTGAAGCAACAGTTTTACCGCCATTAGATTTATGTAATATCTTTCAATACCATGAGTATGTGGTGGGATGAGTTGGAGCACTGATTTCGGTGATCTGGAAAGTGAATGGACCCAGCATATAAGTGATGAACTGGAATGGCAGTTCATAAGTGGGGTATAACAATCCCATTAGGCTGCATTTGGTCATCCTAATTCAGATTGGGATGACATAGGATAAAGTGAGATTAGAAATCCTCCGAATGTCCTTCAGAATCTAGAAAATCTCATCCTGTGTTTGGTGCAACTAAGATAGTATTGAAAATCTTGGAAAATCAACTGTTATATCTAGTTGCTTTGGTCTCCATCCGCCACTTCCAACGCTCTTTGTAGTGCCCCAAGTTTGTCATCCCATCCGTCACCCGCTTGATTGGCATCCTCTTGGTTGCCATTGTTGACGCAGTCTTACCTCGAAGGTCAAATTCTGATAGTTTTTGGACTGGAGGTGCTTATAAGGCTAAAAACAATGGCAATTTTTTCACTGTGCTGGTGCAAATATTATTCCTTTTGTGCCTTTACATCCTGAAGAACAAATTCAGTATTCAAAACATAACCCAGTGTCTTTATTCACCTAGCCAATTGGTCCAGTTCATCATAGGTCTCCGGTGCCTTTGGCCTATATTTTTCACTTGAATCCAGCTACAAATGGCTTCTTTTAAAAGACCTTTCAGTTTCATATTCTTTCTGATCTCTGCTGCATCTTCCCATAGACCTGCTGAGGCATATGTATTTAATAGCAAAATGTAGGCGGCAGGGTCATCCGATTCCTGCTATAAAATCATTGCTGCAGCTCGTTTTGCCAGTTCAACGCTGCCACGAGCTTGGCAAGCTCAAGGAATTGCACACCAGATCAGTGTATCAGCCCTTAAGAGTCATTGAATTTATAAACTATGAACTGAAGGGTTTTGACAAGGGATCCAGATCTGCCCAATAAGTCACTATGCATGCATGGTATTTGATTCTGGGCAAGATACCAAGTTCAGGCTCCTTTTCACCCTCGGTTGTCAGAACACAAAGTGACGGCAATTTACTGTTGTGATGGTGGTCCTTGTGGCCAACGAATCAATATCTGGACGCGTCACTCCATCACTCCATCATTGGAAGATATTTGGGTTTGTTATGTTTTTTATCTTTCTAAAGTCTTTAATCCAACCCAAGCTTATCCCAACCTCTCTCGGATTTTTTATCCGACTTTTTATTTGGGTATATCTGGTTTGTAGGACTTCACCAAACACTTGATAGGATAATTTGTTATCCTATACGGACTATCAAATGCAACCTTAACACTTGACCAAAATGAATAAATCAGGCTCATGACCTTATTTTCCATTCTCTGACATGCATTTCTTGGTCATGTTTTGGATGGGCTGGGTTATTGATATACTTCTCCATTTATGCCATGATTTTTGTGATCTGCTTATATTTGAGCTCATTATTAAACTGCAGTGACAGAAAGCGCAGGAAGAAGCAGCATTTGGATGGTCAAAGTGACGCTTCAGATCTCAATCTTCCAGAGGAGGCTGAAGATCGAGAAATAGTGGGGAAATCTACATCGTCCCAGTCCAAGTATGCTCTTCTGGATCAGGTAAGTGAAATCTTTTTGGTATCCTAGTCTTACTTAGTTTAGAATTTTTCTTAAAGTGTGTTCCTCGGAAGGAGTCTGGCTTTTTTGATCTTGGAACTGGATATGCAGTTAAAGCAGGTAAGGTCAGATATCAACATGCTGAAGCACCACAAGAATCAGCAAGAGGTGAGTTTATTGTTTACAGGAATGCTTTTATGCTTCTCTTGTTTTATATTTGTTTTTATCTATATGGGAGCTTCCGTACTGCTCTTCTTTTCTATTCTTTTTTTGAGTGTTTTGTCGCTTTAATAACTGCTAAACTGGGGTGCATTTATTTAATATGAAGATGTACCTGGAAGAACAACTTCGAGAGGCAGATAGTCTATCCTCTAAAATTCAGGAGCTTGAAGATCAGTTGCACAAAGAAAAGAAAGAGTGCAAAAGGTAGGAAGCAGCAAGTCTGCTCTTTTCTGGCATTCCATGATGCATTGCGTCTGTGAGGAATCTATTCTAATGTTATTGTTTCTCCATTTTGCCTGGTCTTTTTTTTGACATGATCGGATGTTCAGGATCACATCAAAGATCAAGAAATTCGTCAAAGTGCATCAGTGATATTCACGATCACAAGATGAACTGAAAAGGCAAAAGCTCTTTTCTTTTATTTTCATGTTAATCTTTGACTTACGCATGCATGTTTAATTCCATGCATTTCGAATTGCTTCCAGCTTCAGAGAATTTCTTTTATTCATGGTTTTATCATCATTCTGAATTTTGCAGATCAGAACTCCAACTCCACAATCTGGGAGATCAGCTTGGCATGGATGCTATTGGTGTTGGAAACAATGAAGAGGACTCGAGTGTCAACATCGTCAGTGATGGAGAGCCTACTGGGAATTATGTTGCTAGCCCAAAGAGTATGTAATGAAATTCTTTGATTGTTTTTACCGGATAGATGATACTTTTTATTTGACTAACTAATTGCTGGTGTTTACTGCATTGTTCTTCCTATCTTTTTCCACTTCCTCTGTTTTTGGCTTAGAAAATTAATGTCATGTTGAAAAGGGTAGAAGGATACAATTTATTGCAAAGGCTTGCCAAATGAGTTGGAACTATATCCTTCTGTTAGTTTTTTAAGTCTTAACGAGTATTGGAAAGGGAGGTCAGGATATGATTTTGTGGGCAAGTTGCCAGGAATCCAACTAAAGATCTCAGAGGATCTGGGCTCACTACTTCCACATTTATTTAGGGAATGCATTAGTACAAGAACACAGCAACTATCTTTTAATGATAGATACAGTTTTGCAAATTTCCGAGTCGTTGAAAGATGGAACTATCTGCATTCTCCAAAGTTTGGATGAAATATAAACTAGTGGGATAATTTTCATTTTATGGGACGAGTAGGTCTTGTGTCTGATGTTACTCATTTTTCTTGTTTGCTTGCATTTGTTTGTAAAACTTGCGATGTGAAACAGGTAGATTAAAGTATTCACAGGGGAAAGCATATCCTCAAGTGAATGATGACAAAGATGAAGAGGGGAATGGACAAAAGAATGGTCCTAAGCAAGCTGATGAAGGCAAGAGTAAGAGAGAGAAAGCTGTATCTTCTAGCATTTCTTCAGCAGATAAGGTTCCCTTTTGTTCCTAATGCCTCAAATGTTTTGTATTTGAGATGATGCAACTGTCTTTGTGTTGGTCATTAGAATTTTGTGATTGCTTGCTTGAGATATATTTCTTTTTCTTTCAATTGAAGGTTCTGCCTAAAGGACCTTTGATTGGGATGACGCTACCACCAACAGGCATGGCTGCTCATGCTATTGACGAACTTGCTGATATTGAAGAAGAGAACATTGAAATAACTGAGCTTGCTTCAGCAGGAAATGAGGTGGCTGTATCAAAAGGCTTTCCTTCATCAATACAGTCATTGCCCAGTGTTCACAAGAATTCTTTTTCTCAGGTATCTGTTCATCTTTTTTCAGCATTATTGCTAGGAGGAAGAGAGGATAGATCTGTTTCATGGGATTTGGTTGAACGAGTTGGCGTTCACCTAATTTGGTCTTGCAAATGGTTCCGATTGTTCTCTGGGTCCTTCTGTCTTGCAGAACTATATGTTCTAAACTGATGACCACAGTACGCTATTGTCTTGGTTTTTTTGGTAAATAGTGGCTGTATTTGCTTCTTATTGAGTATTTTCTCTTGCAGTATAAGCATAATAGTGAGAACGTGGACTTGAAGGGGCTGGGGGAGGAGACAGTGAACGTGGATAATGTGTAGGATCATCCCATGCCTTAGATACGATTTATTATCTTTGTGAGATTCTGCGAGCCTTACATTTTCGGGAGACCTGGACGTGGCTTGTGTACAGCATTTAGTTAGTGGGATGTACTCCTCTTATATATACCTTCTTGCTATTCTCAGTAGCATTAATTTGGAAACTGGAAACATGATGAACTGTAGTCCTCCTTTGATCAAAGACCTTGTAACTTGTGTCACTTGCCAAATCGTGTTAGGCTACCTTTTATCCTCCTATGTACATAGGGTGAAATCTCGTTGAAACATCTTGATGTGTTAGCCAAGATGACTTAAATATGATGAACTGTAAGTCCTCCATTGATCAAAGTCCTTGTAACTTGTGTCACTGGCCAAATCGTGTTAGGCTACCTTTTATCCCCCAATGTACGTAGGGTGAAATCTCGCCGAAACATCTTTGATGTGTTGCAGTATTCTTAGTAATTTAAGTCATCTTGGCATTGTGACCTTGATCCATTAAACCTCTAATTTCCCAAACTAAACTCGAAGATTATGCTGCAAAACAAGTTAAGAAATGAAATGACTATGTTATGTACTTTCTTCATGACTAAGAAATGAAATGACTATGTTACGAGGGAAGAAGTAAATTCTAAATGTCAAAATTGGCACGGGTGGATAATTAAGAAGTATCAAAATTTTTAAAAGATACACTTAAATGTTACTTTTTTAAGAAATTGGATACTTAAGAATCAATTTCGGTGAGGTTTGCTGGAAATTCAATGTGACCGTCTACGTGTCTTGCAGGAATCTATTTAACAATCCTTGTTTCAAAATGATGTTGTCTTGTTCCCAAATTTAATTTTTAATATAAATATTAATTAAATTAAATTAAGAATGACTAAATTTAAAATAAGGGTGAAATTAGCAGGGGGCTTCTATGGTCCTCGTTGTTGCCACCGCCCCACTATCGATGAAAAGGATCGGTAACAATAGGACAAGGGTTGGCTGGGATCACCACGGCTCTAGCTAGTGGTTGGTGACCTTGGTTGACCACAGGTGAGGGGTTGTGGCCTTCACCCAGATTGGGCCAAGGGTTATTGCCACAACCAGCGGTAGCTATTGGCCCCTCTGGGTGAGAGTCGATGACTATCCCTCAATCTAGGGGAGGGCTATGACCCCTTGTCTCAAATTTGGGTGAGGGCATGCAGGCTCTCACTGGCGGTTGGCCTCGGCCAGGGTCACCGACCACTGGTCAACCCTCGCCTTATTGTCGCTGGCCCTTTTCGGCAATGGTTGGGCGGCAGTGGCGGCGAGGACCATAGAGGCCCTCGCTAGTTTCCCTCTCTCTCTCTCTAAAGACATTAATATTAATATTAAAAATCAAATTTAAATTAAAATGACGTTATTTTGGGCTTATCTAGCTACGTCGATACCACATGGATAAATTTTTTAAAAAAAGAAATATCACATCATTTAAAATTCTTGTCGAAAAATGCCACATTAGTTGTTTGGCCAGAAATTCTCCATGTTTGGCATTTAAATGTTCATTTCTTCTTCGATTTTGATATTTGAGTGTATATTTTAGAAGTTTCGGTACTTATATGTTCACCTGTGTCAAGTTTTAGCATAGAGGGTGTTCACATCTTGAAATTCAGGAATCCACTATACAAGTCAACCAAAGTGAAAATGAACGATATTGATGGCCATTGCACAAGTATCTTGGTATGTTATGTGTTGCAATTACTTATTTTTCAAGGTCGAACTTTCCTTCAGGTTACAGTGTAAGCTTGTGGCTTACCTCTAAAAGCAATGCCTGCGCGTCACTATAAATTGAGAGTTTGGGTGGAGTCCTCTGGTGTGCATATAAAACACCCCAAAAAAGTCACAAGAGTTTTCAACGTCATGTGTAAATATGAGAATTCTTTAGAGTTCTTCCAGCGAGGGTGTGTAAATACAAGAGATCTTAAGAGTTCATCAAGTAATGGTGTGCTTGTGATAGTTGTGAGGATTTAACGTGCGAGAAATACCGTTAATATATTAATTGTAATCCTTTGACTATAAAGGAACAGTTTCTGGATAAAGGTCCCATGATTTTTTCCACATTGAGTTTTCACCTAGAAACTTCGGATGCATTGTTCTTCTTATTTTTCGTTTACTGTGTTATTTACGCCTTTCTGCAAGATATACGGTCATATGTTCTGAAGGCAAACGGGTGAATACTTCAACATAGGCGTGTTGCTCTTGCGGACGAGTGCTTAAACCATCAGGCAGAAAACGAGAGGGCTACACAGCCTTATATTAATATGCGGGTGTGAAGCAGAGAGCTGGGCAAAATACACGGGAGAAGCATACGGTCATGTACAAATAAACGGCCAGAGACGGTAGCTTTGCAATTTTGAAGACTCATCAATATACGATCGCATATTGTGGGATTCTGAAAGTTAGAATTTCGATACGATTGATTACGATCTGGCTTAATTTACAATAGTTACAAAAATTTGTCATAATATCATAATTTTTTTTTTACTTAATTATGAGGACACGTTAAAGTATTATACAATACACCCAATATACCCAATTGGATAGGAGCCAAAATAAAGAGGAAACCAAGTGCTCGTGTGCGAGATGCAATGAGCGAGAGAAAGAGAAGAAAGTGAGGCCAGCGGTGATCGTCGAAAAATCGGATAGCCATTTCAGTCCCGATTTCCATGAAATTCTACTGCAACGTTTGTGGCGATGTGTGCTGTGTTAAACGGTGCCAAACGTTGAAAAGCCTCTTGCTCAGTAAGATCCGGCTGCCCTTTCCTCTATATTATTGCAATCCACCTAGGGGTGAGATAGGCTTTGTTGTTGCAGTCATCGAAGATAGTTATCTTGATGACATGTTGTGTAACCTCTAGTGGGACAAGAGAAGGCCTATTGCAACTCCGCTTTGCATACCGGAAGTTTTCGGCGATCCCGCTAAGCGGGTTTTTCCCAACTGGGGCTCTCACGTTAAAATTCTATGTCGGAGTCTGCATTTTCGCTTCATTATTATACTATAGCAGCGTTTATTATGCTCATTTATTTGCGCAGAGAGGGGAGAAAAAAGTTCCCTAGTGTGTTGTGATCGCACCACGGTTTGTTCTCAGCAGGTTTTGTATAGAGTGCAGCTTTCTGAATTAAGAGCGATGTCCCTCACTATGGTAAGTTGTACAATTCTTCATCCAAAGTCCCGCACGAAAGACCGGCTGCTATCAGTTAGCTTCTCAGTTCACTCTTTGAAGCTATCTGCACTACAAGATGGTTAAGACAAAAGAAGATAGCCTGACAGAGGTAAGGTTTGTCACCCGGGTTCAATTGGGGATGAGATTACTATTTCCAGGTGGGTAAGGAATCGGTGAAAACCCAGAGACAAGAAGAAAAGATGGGCTCAATTGGAATGATGACCTCTCCTAAGATCCCTGCACTACCAACGGGGTAAGCGAATGTTGATATCTTCGAAAAATGGTAAGACTTCTTCCACCGGAGGTGTTTCCTTATCGATGACCTCGTGCAACCACTTCAACGACCAAGGTGGATTCGCTCACCGTGCGACTCTTTTGCTTAAAATCAAGCGGGCTGTTGTGGAGAGGAACAGCCTGTTCCAACACGTACTGACAACATTTGAGCTTTGTTTTAGGACAGGCGCATACTGTAACAGCAAGCATAGAAGTACCACGAACACATCAGCAAACGCTAAACATAACCAAGATTGATTTTGCTTCCTATTGGCAATCTACCCCAACATGCAGTTCTTGAAGCTTCATCTAGATGCAGAACCCTGGCCTTGAGTGGCCTTCTCATGCCAAAAGTCGCCCATTCTAACGAAGTCTTGAAGTTTTTCTATGTACCAAGGACCTTTCAGCAGCAGAGTGGCACACCGCAAGATTGGGAGTGGAAATTTCGTTAAGTTCTCCAGATTCTTCCCCAACGACCAATGCAATTGAAACTGCAAAGGAAAGCTGTGGAAGCAGATCAAAATTTTCTGAATATGGCGGACTGTGACGGAACCCTCTGATCTCCAAGGGTGTAGACATACAATGATCGCAGAATTCCGAAGAGAGCAGTATTTCGTCTATTCTTCGAAAGTCATCTATTCACTTGGGCAACCACTTTCTTTTCGACCAGGACACAAAGCATTCAGATTGTTGAAGTACGGAATTGGTGGAGACGAGCTCATTATATCGGGGTCCCAAAGTGGGAACTTTGCAGCAATATTTATCCCCGAATCATGAACTTGCTAAAAGATTACCCTCTCTAAATCTGAGGTGGGCACCTTCCTGAAACGTGCTGTCACGAAATCCTAGCACTACAATTGTCCTCCACTCCTGAAAAAGTTTTCCCCATTGTATGGTCAAAGAGTCTCATAGGGTACACTCCCTGACCTTCACTTAGGATCAAACCTTCTGGTTTAGTCAGGGCCCATCGATTTCAAAGTAGTTAGGTTTTAGATCAAAAATCTGGAACGGTTCCCTGAGGAACTAGCCTAGAACCAATCCGGGAATACTGGGCCTCATCTATTCTTTTTTTTTTCCCTGTATCATTGTTTTTATAAATCAAGAATATCTATTTGTACTTGTAATTTAAAAATTTCCATTAGAGCAAATAAACATAAGACTAACTAAAATACTTCAGCATCTCGAGTGTATGAGTTATCATGTTACAAGAAATCAAATAACAGAACTCTTGTGAACAACAGAACAATAATATTAACATAAGTCTTGGGCTCTTGAACACAACAAATAAAGTCTCGACAAGAAAAAAAAACATACAACCAACAAAGTAACAAACTGCAAAAGTTTCAACAAACATATCCTACACGAAAGATAAATATTAAAAACACAAAGCACGTAACCTAAGTTATAGACCGACCAAAAAAAAAAAAAACCTAAGTTATAGAACTTCATTCCTCATTTGTCCATGAAAGAGTACTCCAAGTTCTAATCACCTGAAAATAAAACAAGAACAAATAGAGCTAATCACTTAACAATAGTTTCAAATTAAAAAAAAAAAATACTATACATTAAAATCAAACAATTAAAACTATGTATTTATTTAACTTCTGCGTTTAATCTCTATTTATCGAAAATAATCTCATCGGAAAGACAATTCATATTTAACAACAAATTAATCATTCATTTATTAGAAATACAAAAGAAGGAATTACAGGATAAAAAGAAATGTTCGACTTACCAAACTCAAATTAGATCTTTCGAGGTTCTAAATCGGAGGAAGCATTTCCTTCATTAATGTCCCAGATAGTTTCAATTCAGTCAACGTCTTTAGCTCCCCAACAGCATCCACCCGCAAATTTAGACTCATATACTTAGATGATAAGTTGAAAGAGTAAATGAACCAGGCAAAATTTTACCATGATTTTAACCCATCCGCTCCATTGTTTTGTGATGATATCACCTGAAAGCTTGAGAACAACTACGTGATTTAGCACAAAGTTGGTTACTTGAAGTTTCGGAGGACAACTATGCCAACAAAGCTGTCGTAGCTCCAGAAGAATATCCTCAAATTTGCAAGCAAAGTTCCCTTTATCAAATTCGAGAAACCTCTCGTTCATAAGATTTGCAAAACCTTCGTGTGTAAAATTGTATCTTGATCTCCATGGCGTGAGTGCTGCCACATTTTCTGCTCCCTGACCATCAACATTATATTAAATTGTGTTATTTGACTTGAGCAATGAGTTCGGATACGTTAATTGTTACATACAATAATAACGATTGTATTTAATAGTTTTCCGCTTACTCAGCAACGAAACTAGTCTATTTACAGTTTTGGGTACGATTGAGGAACTCGGAGGTTGAGGTTAATTTTATCAAAATGTGCAGCGGAAGCATGGATATTCTTTTTAAATTAACTTCGATGGACACATGAATATTCATGGTTATATTTTCAGCGAGGAAATTTGATAGAGTTGATGTTTTAGACATTGGTGTGGAAGAATAATATCCTAGTACTATTTGAGGCTTAAAGGATTGAGTATTCAATACACGGGGCAGCACATCTCCACTCATGATATTATTGACAGTGAGTTGAAGGAAACATGACACCGCTTACAAAATTTGAATCAAACTTATGAAGGGAGTATTCTTTTTAGCATTTTTTTTTGTCGGAAATCACTTTTTAGCTTTACCAGATAAGTAACATAATCTTTCCAAAATATACACTTCTATTAGTACTATCGAGATGCAGCGGTTTCAAAAAACCTTTGAGACATATTTCGCTCGAATGTGCATATATATATACGAATCAGAAAAATTGTAAAGTTAAATTGGATAGGTACGATTATGTAACAGAAAAAGTCAAATGGTCTTTTAAAACCAATTTTTATTGTTGACAGATATTTTTGTCTCATTTAAGTAATTTGAAAATAGGTGCACAATTTATTGGTGAAAACGGATAATTAAGAAATTTCTCTTTTAAGGAAAAGCATAATTGATTCGCTAGTTTCTTCTATAGCACAGGCTTCTTAGCTGGTTAAAAATGGAGAAGGTGTGCAAGAGAGATGACATCTTGGTTGTACTCACCCTTTTAGCTTGTGCTTTGTCCAGGGCCATATCAAGAAACCCCAATCTACTTGGATCTTCAAGTTTCCTGGTCTCTTGATGAATAATCTCTCGCAAGATTTCTTGCCTGATTAGACATCCATAAGTTATCATGATCATCAATCTTGATCAAGGCCTCATCGCTTTTGATATCCTGTAAAAGGAAATGTTCCATCCATATTGTGTTGACGAAGAAACTTGCATCGTCCAGAAAATTTTGTTTTGCCTCGTATCCAGATGCATTGTAACTTATCTTTGACTTACATTCGACTTCTTGGAGAGGCAGTTTCTTCAATTTCTCCGGTATGCTTTTCCACTTTGCTTTACTTTGGGTATGGAGATGAGTATCGATAAAGAGCAAAGCTCCGGGAAGATTCCCGTGAAAGGAGTGACTTTCAAATCGAGGATGCCACCTGTATCGTACATCCAACTAGATGAGTGGGCAAATCACGTTTTCTTATTGAGGTTTTATGTGAAACCTCATGTATAATATCTTTAATGACCCCGACTTGCCTATCATATTCATGAAAGGTAGCACATGAGACTAAATATAAGCAATTAGGACTTCATATAGAAGCAAATAATTGTAACTAGTGTGCCAATATGTATTTTCCATTGAGATTGGTGATGGATGTACCATCACTCTTAGCACATATACTGAATAAGACTTAAAGAGTTAACCTAAACAAATTAAATAAGAGAAATATCTTATTTGAACCAATCACTTGAGGCATCCATTGGAAGTTCATCAGCATGTACATATAGCCTAGTAGTAGAAAATGATGTACACAAACCTGCGTGCTTGTGTGCGCTTCTCTTCTAATACACAATCGGAAGTATAGATCTAATGGTAATCGAATAATTAAATAGATAGATAAATAAAACAAGATCATGTCAATACCTTTGACCTTTCCGATCCCATCGCTTAATTCTATCCACCGTTGTCGAAGCCTCCTTCCAAGGCTTTAATCGAAAGTAGTCATATCTCTCCTCCTGCTTGTTTAGGGCGCTTTTCTGCAGCTTTGTGTCAAACGTAACATCCGAGCGATCCACGTCATAAAATATTGGTATTATCTTTTTCCGGCCAGTGCTTTTCACCATGCATGCCAGCTCTTCAAGACCCCATTTACTCGAAACGTTGTCTTTGGAAAAAACTGGAACAAATATTTGGGAGCTTTTTCGTACCGGCAAGATCTCCCAGATCTTTTTGATCGGCTGTAAATCCTTGCTGTCCATAAAAGGACGGATTGTTAGACGAGAAAGGTGCTCATAAAGTAAAGCCGCCACTGTACGACGGTTGTCGAGTTCTCGAAAGCTCAAGAATATTTCGTAGCGACCAGTTGCGGTTCCTGAGACTTCTTCGTCCCTCCTCCTTTTGCCCGCACGTAACTCCTCGTTGTCGTCTCTTGAAAGGAGGTAGTTCCCCGTTAGCTGTCCCAGATAGATACGACTCAGTCGACGTCCTTAACTCCGCACCATCTGATAGCGAAATTAGACTTGTACAGTTCAACGAAGGCAAGGATTTAGGATCCCCTAGCCCATTGACTGTCTCCAGAAATTCAACTGATCCTGTATCCTCCATTGATAGACTTGGCAAAACTCTTAGATTGCCGGTCAAGTCTGGCAAATGACGAACACTATAATCCAGCATAGGCAAATCCCTCATCAGTTGTGTTCTTATGGCAAAACTGTTCATCCGTAATGTCAAATTTTCGAGGTTCCAAATAAAACGAGGCAGGTTCCCAATGATTGTCCCAGATAGATCCAACTCAGTCAATGACTTCAACTCCCCAAGAGCATCCGACAACGAATTTAGATTAGTACAATTGACCAAGCACAAGTGCTTAAGATCCACCAGCCCTTTGATTGTGTCTGGAATTTCAACTAATCTTGTATCCTCCATTACTAGCCTTGACAAACCTCTTATATTACCTATCGAGTCTGGCAAACAACAAACACTATGACCTTGGATTAAGATGAGCTCTTTCAGGTCAGTCAGACAACCAATTTCCTTGGGCAACTCTCTAAGACGTGGACACCATTTGATTTTCAAGTAATTCAATTGTTGTAGTTCACCAATCGAGGGATCAATTTCTTCTAACCTTAGGAAATCTTTTAGCACCAATCTCTCCAAAGTTATAAATTCAGAGAAGCGAGGAGTTTTCATCAAGGATCTAGATCCTGCAATCTTCAAAACTTTCAGTTTACTGGCTTCCTGCAAAACAACAATCAACTTAATACTGTCATGATTCTATATGCATTGCAAAACAGGTGCATCTCATCATATATTATTAAGATGATTAGTTGAAAGAGTAAATGAATCGAGTGAAATTGTACCATGATTTCGACCCATCCACTCCATTCTTCTATGGTGATATTGCCCGAAAGCTTGAGAACAACTAGGTGATTCAATACAAAGTTGTTTACTTGAAGTTGCGGAGGACAATTTTTCCAACAAAGCCATCTTAGCTCCGACAAAATATTGTCACAGTTGCCAGCAAAGTTGCCCCCATCCAATTTGAGAAACTTTACATTCATGAGATTCCTAAAATCTTCGCGTATGAAATTGCCTTTTGATCCCCTTGGTGTCAGTGCTACCGCATTTTTTGATCCCTGATGGAAAATATAATATTAAACTATGTCTTTTGACCGGAGCAATGAATTCAGGTCCATTAGTTGTTAAAGAAAATATTGTTTCATATGAAATTCGATGTCTTTACTATTTAAAATTGTGCATATTAGATGACTGTATATATGCTTTCAAATAAAAATATACACTAGTTCTTTGAACTATTGCGTTTTTTATTTTTTGGGGTATAAAAAACTATTGTGTCTAATTATATTAAATATTTATGCCACAATAATGATTGTTTTTCATTCCATGGAACTGATGTATTTACTTGCTTAGTAATCTGCTCTCTCGGCAAGTAAAACGGATCTATTTGCAGTTTTTGCTGATGTTGAGTAGGATTGAGGAACTCGGGGGCTGAGGTTACTTTTATGAAAATGCACTCTAGAAGCGTGGAATTCTTTTTATATTAAATTTGATTGAACTCGGGGGCTGAGGTTACTGTTTGTAACATCAGCGGTGAATTTTTATGGGGTTGATGTTTGTAGACTTTAGTTTAAAAGAATAATTTTCAAGTATAGTTTGAGGTATAAAGGACAATGTATTTTTTAATATCCAGGGTGTCACATCTCCGCTCAATGTATAATTCATGGTTACTTAGTGGATAATAAAGTAAACAATGACGATACTTGCTAAATTGAATTAGGCTTTTGAAGCGAGAATTATTTTAGATTTACCGGAGATTATTAATATAATCTTTAAAAAGATACTTATTTAGATCCAATTATTTCATATAACTTAAAGAATTTATTTATTTATTTATTTGGAATGTGCATTATCTAGATAGAAAAAGATAGATTGTGCTACTTTTTAAAAAAAACCTCATCTATACCAATCAGAAAAATTGTAAATTTAAAAGATAGATTGGATAGATATGATTATGCAATGGAGAAGTTCAAAGAATCTTTTAAACCCATTGTTTTTATCTTATTTAAATAATTGTGGAAATGGGTGCTCTATTCACCGGTGAAAAAAGGGATAATTAGCAAATCTGCTTAATAAGTTAACACGTTCTTCTATAACGGGCTTCTTTGCTTGTAATAAATGAAGAAGGCAAATGCAACAGAGATGAACTCTTAAACGCGCAGTAGAGCAGAAAAGAATGAGATGGTGTTGTTCGCACCATACCTTTTTCGCTTGGGGCGTTTCCAGAAACCACAACCTACTTCGATCTCCAGGAGTTCTGATATTCTCTTGACGAATAATTTCCCTCCCAAGATCTCTTAATTGATCATGCATCCATATCCTATCACGATCAATCTTGATCAAGGACTTACGGATAAGGATGTCAATTTCAACTTCCGGGTAAAAGGAGCAAGCTTCCCACATATACATTGCATTAGTTTTTTTCTTGTTAACAAAAAAACATGCAATGTCTAGAAAAATTTGTTGACCCTTGCATCCAAGTGCATCATAACTTATCCTTAACCTTTGTTGGACCTTTTCATGAGGCACTTCCTTCAACTTTGTCAATGTGTTTTTCCACTTTGCTTTACTTATTGTACGAAGATGTGAACCTATCACCTCAAGCGTCAATGGAAGTCCTCCGGTGAGTTCAACAACTTGTCTTGAAAGATCATAAAGATCGTAAGGAGCTGAATCTGTGTTGAAAGCAAGCTTGTTGAAAAGAAGAAAAGCATGATCAAAATTCATTTCCTTCATTTCATAAAGCAAAATTTGTGTAGACTGTGTTAAGATATTTTCTTCCAATTCTTCCACATTAGTCATAGGAAAATCTCTGGTTGTAATGATGATCCTACTTCCCGGACCATACAAATAAGAATTCGTAGCTAGTTGCATGAATTGATCAATTTCATCCATATCATCCAAAACAATTAGGACACGCTTGTTAGGTAATCTTCTTCTAATCATATTAGTTCCTTCTTCACAGTCAAATGTCTTAGGGAGTGAGAAACCGAAAAGATCCGCTGCTAATTTTCTTTGCATTTTTACAATGCCATTTCTTGAAGATGACTCTCGAATGTTCGAAAGAAAGGAGTGACCTTCAAATCCAGGTGCAAGTTGGTTGAACACTGCATTGACAAGAGTTGTCTTTCCAATGCCACCTATCCCATAGACAATGACAAATCGTATATCACTAGTATCACAACTTAACAATTTCTTAATGGCTTCTATCCGATCATCAATTCCAACTAGATCGGTGGGCAAATATCTTTTTCTTATTGCGATCTTCTGCAAGACCTTTTCAATGACATCTGCAATGACCTTGCCATGCTTGCTGCATTCATGAAATCATTTCACATAAGACAATGTATAAGCAACTATGATTTCAAATAGAAGCGAATAATGAAACTAGCATGCCCTTATGGATTTTCCAAGAGGTATTCGCCATGGATGTTCATAAATCGCTTGTTTCACATGTATTGAGTAAGGCTTCTCTTATGGATGCTGAGTATTGCCTAAAAAGAGTTTATCTAGACAGTTTGAATAAGAGATATGTCATAGTAGAGCAAAACCTCTTGAGGAAAACTTTGGGAGTTCATCAACATGTAGAAAATCTTAGCCTAGTCGTAGTAAATGTAGATAATCTTAGCCTAGTCGTAGTAAATGATGTATACAAACATGAGTGCTTGTGTGTGCTGCTATTCTATTGCACAACAGGAAGGTCAAGCTAATAATTAGCCAATAGATATATAAACGGATAAATAAAAGAAGCATGTCAATACCTTTGACCTTTCAAATGCCATCCCTTGATTCGAGCCACCATTGTCAGAGCCTCCTTCCAAGGCTCAACTATAGTGCTGCCAAGTTCCTCCTCATGTTCCCTTAGAGCGCTTTTGTACAGCTCCGTTTCAAGCTTAACATCCGAGGGATCCACGTCGAGAAAGATGGGTAGTATCTCTTTCTTAGTAGATTGGCAAATGCACTCCACTATGCATGTTAGTTCTCGGAGGCACCATTGACTCGAAGCATAACCTTGAGAGAAAATAATAATGTATATTTGGGAGCATTTTATTGCTCCCAAAATTTCCGAGATGTTTTTGCCTGGCCCTAACGCTTCCTCGTCCCTAAAAATGTGGATTCCTGCTTGTTTCATGAACACATAAAGACAATCTGCAAATCCGTCATGAGTGTCTGGTCCTCGAAAGCTCAGGAACACGTCAAACTCGCCGCATGTTGCAGTCCTTGAGTTGGCTCCTTTGCCTCCCATCCGCCAACACGGATGGATGTTGCCGGTGACTTCTTTTTGTCGTACTTAAGGAGATTTCCACAATGAGAAAGACTTGCCGCCTGAGGTTATTCATAGAAGTATAACATAATAAAAAATATATATTGGTTTTCTCAATCTATGACTAATAAAGTCCTATTGGTTTGGGACCTAAGTATGTCCTAAAACTGTTTCGTCTGAACTCTAGGATGTAAAATTCAAGAATATTCTCTAGGGGGAGGGAAGAAAAAATTTCTGTCCAATTAGGGGGACGGTGCGTGTGGGCACCAACATATTAAAATAAGGAATGCATCCGGGTTAAGCATTGGATTATTGGATTATCATTAAAAGCCCTTGTCGAAAGCTTGTTTCTTACTGGTTAGACACATGCTTCGCATAATGTCTAGATTGGCACGTCTAACTAGTACCCCTTGATTCTAGATACTATGTGATTTGAGTGGAATTTGGTGCCTACTTTAAGGTGGAGGTCATGGGTTGCATCTCTTTATTTATTCATCGTTTCTAAATAAAGAGCATAAGATCAGTTCTAAATTGGTTCAGTTTGATTTTTTGGTTGAAGTGGTCTGATCGCTCATTTCTATTACATTATTTATGTAGAAAAAAAAAATCCTAGATATCAAACCAGTTGGTATGCAATATACACTATACCTGTGCTCGATGTGACTTGGATGACTAATTCAAATTTTATTGGACCATCCTATAAGACTGATTCTTATTTTTTTCCTGTGACAGTATGGATTAACATTAAAAGCCCACTCTTAAGCGTGCTTGTGGAGGCGAAAATGCAAAGCTATGTCTTGGAAAAAGTCCTTGCCTAATAAAATCATGAGATGCGATTAAATCTGACAAAATAAACTTTAGTTGAAAAGTACGCTACATTCGAAAATCACAAAAGAACCTGTCACCTTCTTGCAGTTGATGAATTGCACACTGGAAAAAAAAAGGTCAATATTATGAAAAGTCCAAACCGGTATGTCTATGGTATATTTACTCAATTAATTTTTTAACTATTAAAAATCTCAAATTAGTATATTTATGACAAATTTGCCCTCATCCTTCATTAGTTTTTATTAAGTTTTACATGTAGCAAATGAAGAGTGTTAGATTTGACTCTCCGTTTAAATTTTGTGATTTTTCGTGATATTAATACAATTTAATAGAAATTAATGAAGTGTATATTTGTCATAAATACAAATCTTTTTTTATCAATTTCAAATATTAAAAAAAAATAATTTAGAATATTCTATAATAAAAATAAAAAAGAGTTCCATCATTTATTTCATCAATAATCTCCCAAAAAAAAAAGAAGAAAAAAAACTGATCCATGCATCCAAGCGAGGCCTCACATCACCATCCACAATCAAAATCAAAATCAAAAGGACGAAAAAAGAATAAATTTTATGAGATGAAAAATTATAGAAGATAAAAGATCATCATTGCCATCATCATCATCCATCAGATGAAAAATTAATATGAAAAAGCCGTAGGAAAAAAGCCCATCACCAACGAACCCTGAAAACCCTCTCTCTGTCTGTCTCTCTCCCTCTCTTTCTGCCCACGCGTGCACTCACCCAGCCCGAGCCCGTTACAGCTCCTCTGCCTGCACTGCCACGCGACAGACACTCCCCACTGTTTCGCACATCACACCGAAGAAGAAATCGAAGTCATTGCACCCCAAAATCGAAACATTCCATGAAGAAATCGAAATCGAAACCGATATATATAGAGAGAGAGAGGGAGAGAGAGTACCTGAGAGCGAGCTGATTGATGGCAGACCGACAAAGGGGGAGGCCACAACCCGTGAGACAGAGAGAGAGAGAGAGAGAGAGAGAGAGAGGCCAGATCTGAGAAAGCGCCGCTCGATAGACTATATAATATAGAAAGAGGGAGAGGCCAGATCTGAGAAGTTGAGGGAGAAATAAGAAGGAACTGAGAAGGTGTTGGGGAGACTTGACTTTCTAGAGTTGAGGTTTCGTCGAAAAACCAGCGACAGCTAATTCACATCGGATCATTCCCATCTCTCATCTATTGATTTACCTCTATATCCGTTTGATAGAAGCATTTGCATCTAATATCGTAGAATTGTTTCTGCGTCAACCAAACTTTGACTTGAATTATTCTATACAATCAAGTTTTGTAAATCAACCTATTTCATGTTGCATTGTTAGCCTCAAGAAAATTGTACTGCATTTGGACCATTCTGCTCCATTTTTTTTTTTTTTGTGACAATATTGGCTGAAAGCCCGAGAACAACTTTGGTGATCAGCTTAAAGTTTTTTGCTTGAGGACAAAGCCATCTTAGCTTTAGCAAAATGTACGCAAAGCTGCCAACAAAGTTTCTTCCATCCAACTCTAGTAACCTTGCGTAATAATGTGAATGCTATCATATTTCCTATTCCCTGATGGAAAACCCGACCCATAAATGAAGGGCCATAAGAGGAAATGACAGTTATTTTCTAGGTGAAAATAATTGCAATATATAAAAAGAAAAAGAAAATGCGATAACGTTACTAGTAGCGTTTTAGAGAGGCAATTTACTCTCTTTTGAAAAACGGAACTCTAGGGCTTCAAACGATTCCTCTAAGATTGCACCGGTACTTAATCTGTGGCAATCAAGATATGTCTGTCTCCGTAATATTACTTCGATTGGTTATTACATGTTTCCGGGCACGTTTCCGCCTTTGTTTTCGGTATTCGATCGTTTGAGTATTGGTTTGATTTTTAGGAATCTGTTTTCAATACACAGAAAACATAGTCTTTTATCTAGACCGATTATTTTCTTCCTAATGTCAAATCTCCTACCAGTCACAAAAAAGAGGTTCATTTTCATAATTTAACTATCGCACAGTGGACAAGCAGAAGCAAGATTGGTTAAAATTACACAATTTAATCCTCTTAATATGCAACATCTCAAAGATAGTTAAGGCAAGCCCTTCAATATCTGAGTGATACTGGCTTCCATGCTTCTAAAAGTTAGGAAATATGAAAGTTGTCGATAACATGAGCCATGTCTTTCATACAACTATTCAGAAAAATTGCCTGAAAAATGAGAACCGATGTAATAGCTGTCCACACCAGTTTTACAAACACGGGAAGTAGATATTCTTTGTGAAAGAAAAATCGAGGAACCATATCTATAACCATATTATAAAGAAACAATACAAATTTTGCTTGTGCACAGTATACTAACTACCAACCGAGAATTTAAACAATCTAACTACATGGTAATATTTTATGATCCAATTGCTCTGTGGTATTAAAGTATGACAATATAGTAATATATTGCTACAACAACCATCTCGCATTTTCTCATCAAGTGGGTCACCCAGGTAGACATAGTTTTCAGCTTGTCATCATATGCTCTTCTTCTTTCCGTGTAAGATATTCCTTTCCGCGAAGGTCACTAATTGACTCTCTTTCCTCCTACCTAAGTCAACTCTTTTAATTTGACATTAAATGAATAGCAAGCTCATTTGATGAGAGCACAATTTGGTTAAAACATTAATCATTAGTGAAAAGAAACAATCAGTGAGCTTGCTTATTGATAGTGCAAGATTTCCATACAACAAGATCGTGAGGTTATCAATGAAATCCTTCACTAGTAAACAACTTGATCTATCGATGGAAAAATATTTTAGCAGTTGACGAGTCAAAAGAAATTGATAAATAATCGACGGCCATCAATGGGAATCTTACAGATTTTACTAAATGCTGGAGCAAATATCAATTATGAAAAATATAGAGATTTGCTGATGTAGATTAACAAAAACACATGATTGCCAGGCGGTTATGTCTATAGTCTCACTGCGTGTATCTTTTGTGTTGCGCGAGGAGAATTCTCCAGCAAGAGGAGGCACGATGCAACTTCCACCCTCGTTTCCCCGTAAGGTCACTCAACGAAGTCCTTTCCAGCTTTGCAACTATTGAACTCCCTTTCAGCGTAAGGTCCGGCGGAAGGTCCGCCATAAGATCCGTGTAATTTCACTGATGGAAGTGCTTTCAATAAATATTTTCTGTTACTATTGTTGCGATAAGGCAAGCGATCAAACAATAATATAGACAGAAGAAAATAATAAATCGGACATCAGATTTACGTGGTTCAGTTGTAAAGATTTACATCCACGAGAAAAGCAACAACAAATTTTACTATAGATCAAGCAATATAAGGAGATTACACACTCGAGTTACTCGAACGCTCTCTTGGTGTTTCCCAAATCCCAATTACACCCAATAACGCACACAGTATTTAGTCCTGAAATTCCTCTAAAATAATCTCTCAATTTCACGAGCACGAACAGCACGAAGATCCAAAGCCAAGCACCCAACACATATGGACGATGTTTCGCAAATAGAACACCCACAATACTCTGAGTAAACGGCGGTTCAATATGTGGCTTCACTCAGCTCGTACGTAGGCTTCGGCGACGTGTTTCAGAAGAAGGGAGAAGACCTGCAAAAATTCTTTTTATACGTGTGCGCCCAGATCAAGGGCCCACCCACCCCGCGTTTTGGCTTCTTTCTTCGATGCTGGACGTGTGTTTGTGCCGGCCCCACCAATTGATTCCTTCTTCGGTGACGGAGCTGCAGGTAAAGAACCCCTCCTTTTTTTTCTTTTGTCTTGGTTCGCACGTCCCATGAAAATTTAATCCAAGTCCAAGTCCACGTTTGAACTTTCCTATTTCAGGCCAAACTTCCAAATACATCGATCTTTCTTTATTTCAATTTATTTCAAAATTCAGCTTTTTGCTTTGGGTTTAAACTCGAAACATTTTTTAACAACTATTTTAGATCAAAAAAAGCATATTAGTAAATAAATGGTGTGAACATTTAAATGAAATGCAACTATACCTATAATATTCAATTATTTGACCTAATGAATTTGTTCATGGCGATTGTCCAACTAGGTTCAGTCTTAATGCTTTTTTTTTTTAATCTCATATATATATATAGGTTGAAAGGACTATGTTAGATTTCCAATATAACTCATGAAGAAATGGCTCATCAAGTTAATGTATGGATATTGGTTGATCCAACATAACCTTTAATTAAGTTATGTTGTTACTGCTTTCACAGCCATAGTCGAACCCCAAAATCATAATTTGTGGTGCAAATGAACATTGGTGCAAACTTATGCATTAGTGTACATCAAGATTATTCTTTGCACTTCGTGCACTTGCACAAGAAACCATAGTCTACAAGTAGTGCCCATCTCCCCTCAAAGGGTAAATCCTCATTTATGTATACATCTCATCATTCTCCACCAATTCAGCTCTCCACGAAAAGGATAGGTTCATCATAGCATAGCATATATATATAGATGATGTTATGTTGAAGAAGGCACGACTTCACCAGTCTAAAGTTTCACAAGCACAAGTGAATCTCATAACTGATTATCCAGATCAGAACATGCAAATTATGGATAACAAACAACATTGTGTGAATCTCTACATTTGTATCTATGAACTACAGAAGCAGTTGTTCTTCGAGGATAATTGA
The DNA here is from genome assembly GCA_019915185.1 of Eucalyptus camaldulensis. Taxonomy (NCBI): domain Eukaryota; kingdom Viridiplantae; phylum Streptophyta; class Magnoliopsida; order Myrtales; family Myrtaceae; genus Eucalyptus; species Eucalyptus camaldulensis. The sequence goes on from JAHSVA010000005.1 coordinate 7,471,812, forward strand.
TAGGGATACATCGGGTCAATCATATTGAAGGGCCATCTCAGTAAATATAAAATAGCGTCAACTTGAAGCTCAAAAGATTCAAAATTTCAAACCATTTCAATGATATAAAGAAAACGTGAAGAATGCTAGATATGCAAAGACTATTTTAAAGAGATTAGCGTGACAAACTCTGATGGAGCGCTCATACATTGACTGTTATGCAGTTTGCCACAGCTTTGTATACCATTTCTAAAATCAGCCTTTACATCCCCGAGCGTTCCTAAATATTAATGACTGTCACCATCACGAGCAAAATGTGCACAGGGTTACTTATACCTCCTCTCTTTTGAAAGCTTTGGCGTTAGGATGGCAGGAGTGATTCATGCAGCTCTGCGAGGGGAAAAATGACATGCCTAAAGTATGATTTTAATTATTAGCAATAACACCTGGCATAATCAACTAAACATTACAAATGGCAGATCCAATGTAAAGCGAATTGCTTAGAATATGTGAGGACAACGCAGAATAAAAACAAAAAAATTTACTCCACATCATGATAAGCTTATGTCAGGACATAAAACAAAGCAGGACTGCTTGCAACATTGTCAATTTGGGAAAGCCTACTAATTCACATTCATATTTATATTATAAAGTTGCTTCTCAGGTAACTTATCCTATTCTGTCAGCTAACATGAGGTCAGCAACTATGTGGTGTCACGTTTTTGTATAGTACGTTATAACTGTATGCTTTCTCTAGTCCCAAGCATGCATGTCAAAGATCAAATGCCAGCCCATCAATAAATAAGAAGATCAAATGCTGAAGAGTTAGATGTGATCTAGCTCAGGCCTTGTCACATGTACCTAGTTGTATACACAAACCAGTAAAGGCTTCATTAGAACATCAATTGGATTTAGTATGACAAGGGATTTTTCAAGCTAGAAACACGACCATGTTTGTTGATTAATCAAGTCCATCCAATTAAAGTGTCCCATACCCTCACAACAAACTGCATACTCATCACCAAGGGCATCCAAATATGGTTGAGATACTTTCTTGGCTTCTTCCAGTGGAGATGCTACAACCAGATCACTGTGACATACCAAAACCGAAAAGAAGATCTTAAATGCCCAAAGCAGATTATCAATAGTAAGGCATTCATACAAAATGTGTCATCGAAATCAAGGAGACCCAACCGACTATATTTCCTCATGTAAAGTAGAAATTTCATACCTTCTATTTCTATATACTTCGATGCAAAAAGAAAATGGAGAAAGAAAGGAGAATTTTAATTATAGATCTTGTTGTCTGCATAGTCTACAGTTTAAGACTCAGAAAGTGGGAAATATTCAAACCTCAATAAGTCCAAAACTTACAGATTATTTAGCTCAAACATTCCAATGATATGCCCATGAATGTCAAGTAAGAATACTTTGTAGAGTCAAGGGATCGAACCTCACAGACTATAGTACCAAGTCAAGAAAGAAAGAAAACTGATAATCAGCAGACTGTGAGGGTTCTTAAAAGGACAGATGGTTCACATTCTTTGTCAAAGATAGCCGCCTTCAGGAGTTGCAATGACCGAAAAATGAAAAAAGGGATTATCAGGAAAGTGACTGTAGATGCAGAAAATCATTAAAATGCAAAGTGACAAAAAGAGAAAAACACAGAATTTCTAAAATTGACTATTTGAATTTCTCCAGGAAAGAGGTAGACGGTATCTAGTGGCAACATTTTAGAATGAGCAATCGGGAATGACTGCTAATCCCCATTTACAATACACCTGAACTTCCAAAAGATGCTTGAGGATGGTGGTGATCTTACACAGATCAAAACAACCCAAAAACCAAATAAGGCATCACTTAGGATGATCAAAAGGTTGAAATTTTTATTCCTTAAATAAGCAAAGAGAAATTCACTAAGAGGCAGCCCCTCCATTTACGTAAAGATGTTGGGAGTTGTCCCTGAGTCCAATTCACCTTGCCTCATAACGAATACTACAAGCAGACTAAGCATGGAAAGGTAAAGAATATAAATTAAAGAGTGGAATACAACCAAAAAAATTATGAGGAAGCATCACCAACGAACATTGCTGCAGGTGCAGACTCCTTAGAAGCAGAATGATCATTTATTTAGATACCAAGATTCAATTACCTAATTACAAACCAGCACAAGACTTTCAAATCTGCAATCAGTCACAAAACAGAGGTTCACATTCATCATTTAACTATCATTTTTTATATTGTAACAGAAACCTGGATACTTTATCTAGTCCAAATCTTTTCTTTCCAATATCAAATCTCCTATCAGTCACTAAATGGAGGTTCGCATTCATAATTAAACTATCACACAGTGAAGAACTAAAATCGAGATTGGCTAAAACACCCAATATAATCCTCTTAAGATGCAACGTCTAGAAGAAATTTCTTTACCGTAAAGGCAAGCTCTTTAATTTCCATCCTAAATACAGCTTCCTCAGAAGGATCAACATCCTGTGGCAATGCTATGCATTCCCACCACCTAAATGCAATTATTTTGACAAATAAATCTTGAATAGGTCAAAAATGACAGAAAAATTGCCTTCTCTTGTGACCAAATGATATTGGCTTCCATGCTTCTAAAAGTAAGGGCATATGAAAGTTGTGCATAACATGGGCCGTGTCCTTCATATAACTACTTAGAAAAATTGCTTTTGAATTCCTATACCTTAATAAAGTGTATGCAATTGCCTGAGAAATGACAACCAATGTATTAGCTATCCACACCAGCTTTATTAAACCTGTGCAGTAGAGATCTGCAGATGAAAATCGAGTTATATCTACAACCTTGTTATAAAGCAATGGCATAAAATTTTCTTTATGCATGGTATACTCACTACCAACTGAGAACTTAACAGTTTAAGTACATAGTTATATTCAATGTGAGTACATGCTTATATTCCATGATCCACTTGTTCTGTGATAATAAAGCATGACAATATAATAATTTAAGCATACCACAACAACCACCCAGCATTTTCTCACCAGGTGGGTCACCTAGATAGACATATGAGTTGACCATGCCGAACTAAATTAGGCCAATGTAACAAAAAGTATATTTCCCCTCAGCACAACAGTCTTAGAACAAGAACAAAGGAAATTCAATGCCTTAATTAGTTGCCTACATTTCCCAACCAGGCAGGGCAATTTGACAAGATGGAACATAAGGAATGGTTAAAGTCAATAGTCAATATCATTCAACCATGATTATCCACCCAATTCCTCCTTTACCAATCCCTAACAGATATAACAAGTAGTTGAGTGACCCGCTATTTCATTAGATGAAAGCAGAGTCAATCTCAAAAATGTGCCCACCCTTAAGATATGAGTAAGTGTGAAAGCAAAAACCACAGCAAAACCTTTTTTTTGCTAGAAGAACAAATTCATTTTGCATCACAAGATAAAATACAAGAAATAGGGTTGGGAAATGAAACATAGGAAAAGGAATAAGAAACATGGAAAATATTTATGGAAGAGACGTGCTTTGGCTGCCAGACTGAAAATATCATTTTTTTCTGCAGTCAAAAGAACCAATGAAGAAGAAGGATCAATAGAAATAGACAACAAATTAAAAAAAAAAAAAAATGAAACCAATCGACAATACATTTGATTTTGAAAATTGGAGAGCTCGTGTTCTGTGCAGGATAAGGAGAGTCGAGTGAGCAGTGGGGATGGGCCATGCTTGGAAGAGGGCTTAAAGAGAGGAAAATAGGAAATTGGCTTTGGGTCTAAGCTTTGTAAATTAAATACGGGCCGAATATTGTCGGATTTAGAAGCACACTACCTGCGTTTTTGGCAAAAGGAGCTAGTCTGATTCCATTTGCTTCCCTGGGCCGGGCCTTCTTTTTGTTCTGTTTTGTTTTGTTGTTTTTTAGGGCTGTCGACTGGGCTCTTTTGACGAGCCCACTCTTGTTGCTGGCTAGGCTCATTTGGTGAGCCCATTCTCGAACCGGACCCGACCCGGTCCGGCCCAAAAAAATACTATTATTTTATTATTAAACAAATTAAAAAAATATGAAAATTTAAAAATATAATTTTTTTTAAAAAAAGTAAAAGTAAAAAAAAAAATTCGAAAATCCAAAAATGATGAGATTTGGTTATGACTTGTTATGTATTGTCTTATAATTAGGCATTTATTTGCTCGTATGTTGATTATATTGCGTGTTTAATTTACATGTTTAACTATGTTTGCAATTGTTTAGTTGCATGTATTAATTTTGCCGCAATTAAGATTTTGGTAGCTGTGTTACTTTAATGATTGCGTACCCGCATGATCACCTTACATGTTAGTGGATAGGTAAAAAATCAATCCAAACTGCCCGCAAAAAAAAAAAAATCATTTTGTTAAAATGAACAAGATTAGGTACTGAAAGGGCACTAATTAGTCAATTAGTGTAATAAAGTCCCCGATCCTAGATTCTCTGGTTGCGTAGGAAGTGAGGTACACTCTCATGCCTCACTTGGTTTCTAACCGACCCCAATAGGCTAGTGGCGACTCATTTTGCGCAAAATTTCTTAAGAATATCCTAATGTCACCCGGGGTATGGGCTTGGGAGAGCATGTGCATAATCATAGGCCTTAGGCCCGTCTTTTAGGCGATACCCTTAAACCTGTTCCCTTCCCACAAGAGTAGGTCGCAACAATTATCTTCTTTGCATTATTCATAATTTGTATCGTTAACTTTTTTATTTTTTATTTTGAGGAACTTATTCTCCTAAGGGTTAGTTGAGGGTTAGCTATGTGGGGCTTGCTCGTTGGTCAAGGTAAGTTACATAGACCATTGCGATTATGAAAATCCTATAATTATTTTGTTTTGTTTGAAGTATTTATTTGATTTTGATCAAATCATATGCATAGTTTTTGTAAGGGTAAGTAAAGAAGAGTAATGGTCTTTATTTTGATTACTTCTCTCCCTAATTACTTTTTAATTTTTTTATTTGATGAATTTATTTTTCCCTCATAATTAATTTTTTTATTTTTTATTTGATTATTTGATGAATTTATTTTGATTAATAAGTGGACAAATGTAAATCAAAAGTAAAGGGGACTAAACAAGAATAAACTATTTTGAATTAATTTTTTGGGTAAATTTAACAAGGAGACTAAACATAACATGTGTTGACACCTAAATTGTGTTGATTTGTTTAAGTGTTTATTAATTGCATTGGAAAATTAGGGATTAATTTCTAACCCCTTAACAAAAAGCTTTCATTAAAATTACATCATATATAGGCATTAGGAGCATTTGTGTCACTAGTTTTAAAATTTGCCAAAAAAAAAAGTTTACAATTTTTTTTAAAAAAATCAAAATCAAAAAATAAAAAAAAATTCAAAAAATAGAAATTCAAAAACGAAAATTAAGATTAAATTCCTTCTTCCCTTTTCTATCACCCCGCGCAGAGTCTTTCCCCCCTCCAGTTCGCCTTCGCTGAAGAGCCTGCAAAAAGTAGAGCTGGAAAAGGAAAAAGACTGCTCTAGTAGAGCTGGAAAAGGAAAAAGAAGCAAAGCAGCAACACAGAGACAGAGGAGCAGCGAGAGGAGCAGGAGGATCGGAGTCCAGCATGATCCGCGGGTCGGAGAGCAGGCCGGTCGACAGGCTGGCGAGGCAGGGACGGGACACACCGACCGTTGACCAAGAAGGATAAAACCAGAGAAAATAGAATGGCGAAAGAGAGGAAGAACGGATGAAGCAAAAAAAAAACACAGAGAAAAACGAGAGAGAGAGCTGGAGCGAGACCGGAGTTTTTGGGAAAGGCAGAGAGCGACTTGGAGGGAGAGTAAAACTTGAGAGCGAGAAAGAGCTTTCTATCAGATTGGCCACGCTCGAACCCTCTTCGACGACCTCTAGCCAATACCCTCTAGCATACGATCTTTCGCTGGTGAGTTTCTTTACTTGGTTCAAATCTCCCTTGCCCGAGGATCCCGGCTCGAAGATACCAAGACGGCAAACTATGGCTCGATTTGTCACGAGTTTGCCCGCTTCCTGCCGTCTTCGAGTTTTGGGTAGGGAACTCCGTGATGAGATGCTTGTTTGCATGAACCTTTGCTGCTCCACCTTGTTTTGGTCTAACCGGAAGCCAAGTCTTGTTCCTTTTGTTAGTCCATATGCACGCTGAGTTTAAGTAAGTTGATGCGGTCGATTTTGCATGTTTCTCGATGATTGCTCTGGGTCTAGACTCGAGCGGGTCCAAAAATGAGTTAATAACGTCTTCTCGAGTCAGTGCTTGCTTACCACGTGCTTGATAAAACGCTTGAACTAAGTTAACGTGGATTAGGTCGTGATTTTCGGATAATTTGGAATGAGTATGCTCCTGTCTTGCGTAAAAGGAATCTTTATGGATCATTGAGCAAGATTCCATTCAGGTTTTGTTGTTGTTACGGCTGAATCCGAATATTTCTTAACTATTGTTTGGGTTTAGGTTTGTTAAAATGCCCCTTAGACAAGTCTGGGAGAGCAGCGCGCCCATTTTGTCCCGATCTGAAGAGGTTTTGACGTAGGATGATTGTGATTACTTGATATCCAGGGAGTTCGGATGTTCATTAGTGTCTGCGTTCCAGTCCTTGTCTTGTTGTTATTCTTTTGCGCCTGTTCATCTTTCCGTGGAGTAGCGACTACCGGTAGGCGGGCGATGGAAGGGTCACCGATTGTTTAGGGCCGTGTCGCTAGTGTGCGGGTGAGATCCGGTGGGAAGAAGCTTCGGTGAGGAGGTTGTTGAGTTGGCGTTGGCTTTTAGGAAGGAGAAGGTGAAGTAGAAAAGCCGAAATAGGGAAAAGGACAAAAAAGATATATAAAAAGAAGCAAAACGAAAAATAATAAAAGAAAACTATGAAATGGCAAAGGGAACTTCGGGTGTGCAGGGAGGCGTCGGGGAGAAGATGAGCAGAGAGAAGAATAATAAAAAGAAAAGGAAAAAAAAGAGAAGGAAACAAAAGTGCAGAAAAAGTGAAAAGAAAATAGAGAAAAAGAAAATAAGAGTTGGCTTCGGGGAGGAGGACCAACGAGCAGAGTGTGCAAGGAAAAGGACGAACTAAGGGAAAGACAAAAAAAAAAAAAAAAGGAATTACATTTTTTTTAAAAAAATTAAAAAGTTTCGAAATTCCAAAAATTATAGGGTTTGATTAGGATTTGCTATGTCTTGTCTTCTTAGTGTAACTAGGCCTTTATTTGCTGGTATTTTAATTATATCGTATGTTTAATTTGCATATCTAACTATGTTTAATTGCACGTGTTTAATTTTACTGTAATTAGAATCTTGGTAACCATGATTATTACTTTAATGATTGCGCACTCGCATGATTGTCTCATATGTTAGTGGATATGTACAAAATCAATCCAAACTGCCTACCAAAAATCATTTTGTTAAAATGAACAAGATTAGGTACCGAAAGGACACTAATTGGTCAATTAGTGTAATTAAGTCTCCGATCCTAGATTCTTTGATTACGTAGGAAGTGAGGTACACTCCCATGTCTCACTTCGTTTTTAGTCGATCCCAATAAGCTAGTAGCGACTCTTTTTGTGCAAAAATTCCTAAAGAATATTTCATTGTTGCGCGGGGTATGGACTTAGGAGCCCACGCATAATCATGGGCCCTAGGCCCGTCCTTTAGGCAAATACTCCTAAACCTCTTCCCTTCCTCGAGGGTAGGTCGCGACAACATGCCATGCCCATGCCCATTCCCATGCCTGTGCACCATGTTTAAACTCAAGTTTTCTAATTTGTTTGTTTAGAATGGATAGATTTATTTTGATTAAAGAAGAGGGAAAAACAAACTAAACTAAGAGACTAGACTATATAGACCATTTCATCTTAAATAGAGCATAAATCACCATCATTATCTTGTTTGGATTATTAAAGATCATTAACTTTTTCTTTTTCTTTTTGGAACTTATCATGAATCCACTTATTTCTCCCATAATTATTTTGTTTTGTTTCAATAATTATGATAGTTTCTCTTTATTTTTATTTTTATTAATCTAGTTTTGTCTCTCCCTAATTTGATTATTTTATTTTTTTATTTGATAAATTTATTTTGATTAATAAGTAGACCAAAAGTAAACGAAAGTAAACTATTTTGAATTAATTTTTTTGAAATAATTTTTTTGGATAAATTTAAGGAGACTAAACATGCTCATGGCCATGCCCAAATAAAACTCAAGTTTTTCTAAGTAAATAGATTTATTTTGATTAAAACTAAACTAAGAGACTAAACTAAATACACCATAGGTTTTTCATCCTTTTTCAAGCTTCGATCATCATTATCTTTGCATTATTCAAGTATCATTAACTTTTTTATTTTTTATTTTGAGGAAGAATCAACTTATTTCTCCATGGGGTTTGCTTGGCGTTGGTCAAGCTAAGTTACTTAAGTGTAGAGCATTCGAGCACTAGGATTTTCCCATAATTATTTTGTTTTGCGTAGTTTTTGTTAGTAAAGAATAGTAATGCTTAGTGTTCATAGTTTCTCTCTCTCTTTTTTTTTTTTTTATTACTTCTCTCCCTAATTAGTTATTTTATTTTTTTATTTGATGAATTTATTTTACTTCTCCTAATTAATTATTTTATTTTTTTATTGGATGAATTAATTTTGATTAATAAGTGGACAAAAGTAAACCAAAAGTAAAGGGGACTAAGGTTGCGTTTGGTTCTTAGGAAAATTCAAAGGATTTGCAAAAGCTGTTTGATAAGGAGAAAAATAAAGTCCTTGATTAATATAAGTTTTTCTTTTATTTTTTTGTTGAAAATTGAAAAAAAAAATAATGTATGCAAATTTTTAAATATAAATTTTGATAAAAATACTAAAAAAATGAAATACATAAATAATTTTTTAAAAATATATATTTTTAATTTTTATTTGCTAAAAATTGAAAAAAAATTATGTATGCAACTTTTTAAATATAAATATAAATTTTGACAATGCTAAAAAAAATCAAATATATATAATTTTAAAAAGACGAATTTTAATTTTTATTTGTTTAAAATTGAAAAAAAATAACGTATGCACATTTTTAAATATAAATTTGAAATAAATTTAAAAATAATGCTAAAAAATTAAATACATATATATAATTTTTTTTTAAAAAAAGACTAAACCGGCAATTTTTAAATTTTTAAATTGTTATTTGTTTAAAATTGAAAAAAATGTATGTAACTTTTTAAATATAAAATTTGATCAAATACATATATATATATATATATATATATATAGAATTTTTTTAAAATCAAATGCATATGTTAAAAAAATCAAATATGTAAATATTTTTGTTTAAAAAGACCAAAATATATTTAATTTTTTTAGCATTTACATATATTTGATTTTTTTTAGCATTATTGTGGCATTTAAATAAATCATAAGAAGGAAAAAATCAAAGTTAGTCCCTAAGGCTCTACTTCAAAATGTTTGGTTACCGATAGCATTTTCCCAAGTTCCGTATTTTCGACTTTGGAGGCAGAGAACACACCACCACCAAAGGCCCCCAAAGAGTAAACTATTTTGAATTAATTTTTTTGGTAAATATAAACATACCATGCCCGTGCCCATTCCCGTGTCGTGCCCAATGTTTAAATTGGATTGATTAAAGAGGGAAAACAAACTAAACTAAGATGAGACTAAATAGACCATAGGTTTTCAAGCTTCCATTATTAGATTATTAAAGATCGGAAAAAAAAAAAATTGGTAACTTCTCATTGATAGTTTCTCTTTATTTTGATTAATCTAGTGTTGATTAATCTTGTAAGTAGGCCATTATACTTCTCTCCCTAATTAATTATTTAATTTGATGAATTTATTTTGATTAATAAGGGGAGGAAAGTAAGAAAGTAAATGGGGGAAGAATAAGGGCCTGTTTGTTAAAAATTATTTCTGTTCCCCGGAACAACTATTTATGTTCTTTTGTTCTAGGGAACGGAAAAAGAATAGAAACGCATTTGTTTGCGGTTTTTTTTTTCCAAATCTATTTTTTTTGTTCCTAGAAGAAACACATTTAAAACAGAAACAAGAAAAAAAAAATTATTGCCCAGCCAAGGCAAGGCCGCCAACCAAAAGAAGAAAAAAGAAAACAAGGAAAAAGAAAAATAAGAAAATAAGAAAAAAAAGAAAGAAAATAGAAAATTTAAAATTTAAAAATTAAAAGATATAAAAAAATTATATAAATTTACCAAACATGTTTCTATTCTTTTTATATTTCTAGAACAGATTTACCAAACGCGTTTTTTTGTTCAAAAATTGTTTCCTCAAGCAGAAATACATTTTTCTATTTCTATTCCCAGAAACAATTTTTAAATAGAAATGTTACCAAACGCACCATAAGTAAACTATTTTGAATTAATTTTTTTGGGGTAAATTTAAGAAGAGTAAACATGCCCATGCCATGCCAATGTTGTAAGTGACAATGTTCTAAGTAGAGGATTGAGATTTCCTTTGAAAAAAGCTCAAATAAACAATTTATTTTGATTAAATAAGTAAAGGGAAAAAAAACTAAATTAGATAGTTCTTGAAATCATTTATTTTGATCATCATTATCTTATTTGGATTATTAAAAAAATTTGTATGAGCTGGAGGGTTAGCTATGCGTTGGTCATGGTCAATTAAGTATAGAGCTTTGGGATTTGGGGTAATGCTTAGTTAGTAAACTAGTTCAATGATAATTCTCAATTCTAATTAATAGCAAGAATTACACTTGCTATGGCGTGGTGGCTTGGGGTGGGGATTTAAACGATGTCTTGCCTTGCTCCACCTTGCCGTGGGGCGGTGGCAAGGCTAAATTAGGTGGGTCGCCAAAAAGAAAAACAACTAGACCAAAGATAAACAAAGACAAACCAGGAAGAGAAGTTTGAATTAAATTTTTTTGGGTAAATTTAACAAGGACTAGTGCAGTTCTGCTCTCCTACTATCTAATTATACCTAATTATTATATAATTATACCTAATTACTATGATTATGAGCTAGGCGACAAAAAGGAGCTAGGGCAAGCAAAGCAAAAAACTTTCCAATACAAAGTATAACTAAATGTTCTACGACTATAACTACATGTCCTACTGTCTCCCTCTCCCTCTCTCTGCGTGCCTCTCTCTACCTTGCTCTCTCTCTCCTAGTTGGGAGTATCTCTCGTATGAGCACGAGCCATCACCAGACTATGTCCCTCCCTCTATGGCCTCTCTCTCTCTTTGTACTCCGTATGAAAGTAAAAACGGAATTATCTTTTGCAGCAACAAAATGCTAAAATCAGTCTTTTTTTTCCCTTTCTTCTTTCTTGCTCGGCCAAAGTCTGCCAAAGCCTCTAATCGGGCGAGGCATGCTACTTGAGCACGAGTTATGACAAAAAACATAAAAAATTTTATATTTTCAAAATAAAGACAAAAAAATAGATTTTTTTGAAAGAAAAAATTAATTTTATAAGAAAAAAGTTTGTTTTTTGGTTTTTGGAAAATCTTTTCTTAAAAAATCTTTTCAGAATCAAAATATTACCTACAAACTATTTTTTTACTCATTTTAATAGTATTTTTAATTTTTAATTATTAAAAAAGAATCTTTAATTATTTTTTAAAAAAATCATACTTTAATTATTTTTAAAAGAATTCGAAATTTTAATTATTTTTATTTAAAAAAAAAAGAAAATTAATAATGGATTTAGAAAAAAAAAAGAATCCGATTTTAAAAAATAAATTAATTAAATTGGATTATAAATTCACCCGTTCCAAGCCTCTCTTGTCTCTTACTCTGCCCAGAAATCCTCTTGCTTAAGAAACTCTCTTGCTTATCCTCTTCTTACTCAAGAAACTCTCTTCCTCAGGAATCCCCCTAAAAAAATGACTTTTTTTCTTGTTCTGCAGAATGACTAGGAGAATGACTTCGAGCGTGATCAACCATCCCTTTCCTCCTCAACCTCATTTCACAAAACTGACCCTCACACCCACATCAACATCAAATGGGGGTAAGGCCAATGGGATACCCCCATTTTTCAATCGGAAACCTATATTTAACATCCGAATATTATTACTCACTAGGAATGGAAATGGAATTAGGATGACGGCGTGCAATATAGGTATCTTAGGAGCAAGATATGACACTCAGGTAAGGTTAAATCAAGAGAGAAGTGAGTCTAGCTAATATCATATATTCAAATTTTTTAAAACATTTTTTCAGAGATCAAGGGAAGAGGTGTAAGAGCTTATTACTTCTATGAAATCTACTGGTGTATTCATTGAGTTGTCAAGGGATCGATAGCATATAATTAAGGAACCCTCTAATGAATTTCATGTGGCAATGGAGGAGGCCAAAAAGTGTGGGGCCAATATTATATTGGGAGATACGGAATAAGGAGTATTAAAACATGTTTTATTGTTTGTTCTTATATCTTGTTAAATGGTGTTATTAAATATTGTCATAAAGAATGATTTTGTGACATTTTGTGGATATGCCATCCCAAGATATGCATGTGTTGAGTGTGTTGAGCAAGGTGGAGGTGTTAACCCACGAGGAGCGAGTTGATCTTATCTTTAATAATTTTCACTTAATCCTTAGCAATCTTGACTTATTTTTTTCGGTCATGAAAGTTATACGGGACGAAAGAGACAAGTGAGTTCTTTTTTTCCTATTATGGTTGAAAATTTCAAGTTATTATCTTTAAAAATCTCAATACTGATTCATGTTCAATCATTTGCTAAAAGCTGCCCAACGTCATCCTTCACTAATTGTGGTGGTTGGCATAGCCCACATTTCTAGATTCTTAAGGTATCTCATAATGGAGATGGCTGAGAACTGAGAGAGGATTATGGTGCCTGTTTGGAAGACCAATTAATCATGGACTTCATTATAGAGCCTTCCAAATTAGTATTCCAAACATGATTCTATGAGCCTTCCAAACAAGCACCATGATCCTCTATGAATTCTCAGCCGCCTCCATTATAGAGCCTCCATTATGAGATACCTTAAAGTCGAGAGATGTGAGCTTTGCCAACCACCACAACTAGTGAAGGATGACGTTGGGCGACTTTTAGCAAATGATCGAACATGAATCAATATCAACAATTGAAAATTTTAAGGATAATAAATTGAGATTTTTAACTATAATAGGAAAAAAGGAACTCACTTGTCTCTTTCGTCCCATATAACCTTCATGACCGAGAGAAATAAGTCAAGATTGCGAAAGATTAAGTAAAAATTGTTAAAGATAAGATCAACTCGCTCCTCATGACACCTCCACCTTGCTCAACACGCTCAACACGTGCATCTCTTGAGATGACATATCCACAAAATGTCACAAAATCATTCTTTATGACAACATTTAGTAACAACATTTAACAAGATATAAGAACAAGCAATAAAACAAGTTTTAATACTCCTTATTCCATATCTCCCAATATAACCTCGGCCCCACACTTTTTGGCCTCCTCCATGGCCACATGAAATTCACTAGAGGGTTTCTTAATTATATGCTCTCGATCCCTTTACAACTCAATGAATACACCAGTAGATTTCATATAAGTAATAAGCTCTTGCACCTCTTCCCTTGATCTCTGAAAAAATATTTCAAAAAATTTGAATATATGATATTTGCTAGACTCACTTCTTTCTTGATTTAGCCTTACAGTGTCATATCTTGCTCCTAAGATACCTATATTGCACGTCGTCATCCTAATTCCATTTTCATTCCTAGTGAGCGATAATATCCGAATGTTAAATATAGGCTTTCGATTGAAGAATGAGGGTATCCCATTGGCCTCACCCCCATTTGATGTTGATGTAGGTGTGGGGGTCAGCTTTGTGAAATGAGGTCGAGGAGGAAAGGTGGGTAATCTGGGAGAGAGCAGCGAAGAAGGATGAGGAGGAAAGGGATGGCTGATCAGGCTCAAAGTCATTCTCCCAGTCATTCTGCAGAAGAAGAAAAAAAAACATTTTTTTAGGGGGATTTCTGAGCAGAGCAAGAGACAAGAGAGGCTTGGAACGGGTGAATTTATAATTTAATTTAATTTATTATCTTTTTTTAAATCGGATTCTTTTTTTTTCTAAATCCATTATTACTTTTCTTCTTTTTTTAAAATAAAAATAATTAAAATTTCGAATTCTTTTAAAAATAATTAAAGTTCGAATTTTTTTAAAAATTATTAAAGATTCGTTTTTAATAATTAAAAATTAAAAATATTATTAAAATGAGTAAAAAATAGTTTGTATGTAAAAGTTTAATTTTGAAAAGATTTTTTAAGAAAAGGTTTTCTAAAAACAAACTCTTTTTCTTATAAAATTAATTTTTTCTTTAAAAAAATCTATTTTTATCTTTATTTTGAAAATATCAAATTTTTTCCGTTTTTTGTCATAACTCGTGCTCAAGTGGCATGCCTCGCCCAATTAGAGGCTTTGGCAGACTCCGACCGAGCAAGAAAGAAGAAAGGGAAAAAAAAGATTGATTTTAGCATTTTATTGCTGCATGAGATAATTCCATTTTCAATTTCATACGGAGTACAAAGAGAGAGAGAGGCCACAGAGGGAGGGACACAGTTTGGTGATGGCTCGTATGAAAGATACCGGCTAGGAGAGACATAGCGAGGTAGAGAGAGGCACGCAGAGAGAGGGAGAGGGGGACAGTAGGACATATAGTTATAGTGGTAGGACATGTAGTTATGATTTGTATTGAAAAGCTTTTTGCTTGCCCTAGCTCTTTTTTGTCGCTTACCTCATAATCATAGTAATTAGTTATAATTAGATAGTAGGAGAGCAAAACTACACTAGTTCCTTGTTAAATTTATCTAAAAAAATTTAATTCAAACTTCTCTTCCTGGTTTACCTTTATTTACCTTTGGTCTAGTTGTTTTTCTTTTTGGCGACCCACCTAATTTGGCCTTGCCACCGCCCTACGGCAAGGTGAGGCAAGGGAAGGCATTGCTTAAATCCCCACCCCAAGCCACCACGCCATATCAAACATAATTAATCAGAATTGAGAATTATCATTGAACTAGTTTACTAACTAAGCATTACTCCAAATCCCAAAGCTCTACACTTAATTGACCATGACCAACGAATAGCTAACCCTCCAGCTCATACAAAATTTTTTAATAATCCAAATAAAATAATGATGATAAAAATAAATGGTTTCAAGAACTATCTAATTTAGTATCTTCTTTTTCCCTTTACTTGTTTAATCAAAATAAATTGTTTACAAAGGAAATCCCAATTCTCTACTTAAAACATTGACACTTACAACATTGGCATGGGCATGGGCATGTTTACTCTCCTTAAATTTACCCAAAAAAAAATAATTCAAAATAATTTATTTCTTCTTCCCTCATTTACTTTCGTACTTTCCTCCCCTTATTAATCAAAATAAATTCATCAAATTAAATAATTAATTA
This sequence comes from Eucalyptus camaldulensis, assembly GCA_019915185.1. Lineage (NCBI taxonomy): Eukaryota > Viridiplantae > Streptophyta > Magnoliopsida > Myrtales > Myrtaceae > Eucalyptus > Eucalyptus camaldulensis. The sequence continues at coordinate 7,487,176 of JAHSVA010000005.1, forward strand.
GGGAGAGAAGTATAATGGCATACTTACTAGATTAATCAAAATAAAGAGAAACTATCAATGATAAGTTACCAATTTTTTTTTTTACTGATCTTCAATAATCCAATAATGGAAGCTTGAAAACTTATGGTCTATTTAAGATTGAAATGGTCTATTTAGTCTACTCTTAGTTTAGTTTGTTTTTTCCCTCTTGTTTAATCAATCTTAGTTTAAACATAATTAGGCACGGCACGGGAATGGGCATGGGCATGGCATGTTTATATTTACCCAAAAAATTAATTCAAAATAGTTTACTCTTTATGGGCCTTTGGCGCTCTCTGCCTCCAAAGTCGAAAATGCTGAACTTGGGAAAATGCTACTGGCAACCAACCATTTTGAAGTAGAGCCCTAGGGACTAACTTTAATTTTTCCCTCCTTATTATTTATTTAAATGCCAAAATAATGCTAAAAACAATCAAATATATGTAAATGCTAAAAAAATTAAATATATTTTGGTCTTTTTAAAATAAAAAATAAGATAATTATGATGATCAAAACAAGCATCTCTATCTAGCTATTCAAACAAAATAAAATGGGAAAGGCAAAGAAGGGCAAAGTTTAGTATCAAAACAAATTAAATTGTCACATCAAGGTCTTGAGGCCATGTAAGTTCATTCCAACTAATAATATGAATTGCTTCGGCAACCCTTGAATCAATTTTTAACACGGAGACTAAATGTCCATGCCCATGCCCCTGACCAATGTTCTATTTCTAAGTAGTAGAGAATTGGGATTTCTTAAACTCAAGTTTTTCTAAGTAAACAGAGATTTATTTTATTTTGATTAAACAAGACAAACTAAGAGACTAAACTAAACCTTTAGTTTTTCATCTTAAATAGACCATAGCTTCTTCATCCTTTATTTCAAGATTTCAAGCTTGGATCATATTATCTTTTCTGAATTATTCAAAGTTTCATTAACTTTTTTTTTTTTCTGAAGAACTTATTATGAGCAAAGACAGAATATTCTATTCAAGACTTAATTCTCACCTAGTGGAGGAATCGCCTCATTTACATTGCATTTGGAATCTTTTTATTTATTTATTTAAATTCAATAGCGGTAAGCTGTAAATATGGAGTCTTACTACCAACCTTCCAATACTGCCAAGCTCATAGAGGGTAGCCAAGCCCATAGGTCCACAGGGCGTAGAGCCTCCTTATCCGAAAGTTGATTTCCGGATGCCAGTTAGTTTAAGTAAATCTCAACACAATGTAAAACAGACCTAAGGCTAAATCACAACATGATGTTGATCCCTAATTTTGGGAAAAATTGAAACTTTAGTAAGACAAGTGGTAGCCAGACAACAAGCGGTGGCCAGACAAGCGAAGGCCAGACAAGACAAGACAAGCGGAGGTCAGAGAGCAGAAGAAGAAGAAGAAGACAGGCTAGAGAGACGGAGAGGGAGACTGACTAGAGAGGTTGGGGCCCCCGGGGGGAGGGGGGAGGAAGGGGAGGGTATGGCTTATCTCTCGCTCTCTCTTTTTTAATTTTCTTCCCCTCCTCCCTTGTTCTGTCTTTTCTTTGTTTTGGATGTTATTTACCAAGAATGTGGAAAACGTACAGTAAGAAAGAGAGGAAAGAGAGAGAGCTCCGGTCAAGAAAGACGAAAGGAAATCAAGATGAAAAAATGGTCTTTCGCAGATAAACACACTCTACCCCCTTTTTTCTTTCAATTTTTGGTTTTTTTTTTCCTTTTTTCCTTATTATATTTAATTCAAAGAATTGAATTCAACGGGTTTTTGTAATCAGGATCGGAGTTGGGGCTACTTTTTTCACTATTGATGTCATATTAATGACGTTTAATGAGAACAAACGTGGGTAGATAGAATGAGGTAAAACTCAGAAGTATGCCACTGTACTTGCCCCCACATAGAAAGAAAGAGGAAAACTGCATAAAGAACGAACGAGCATCTCGGAAAGTCTGACAAAACCGGCCTGCGGATTGCGGCATTCTCCCAATGACATTGTTTTATAGAAACAAATACCATAAGAGGTAAACCATATATCCATTGAGCTGTTGGTTATTATTCTCCATTCAGTTGCCAAATTGATCATACAATAATCACGAAACTGTGTTGGTGCATTTGCGATTTCATTAGCAATGGATCATAAGAGTCTTATCATATTTATACTCATATTTATACTGATATACCATATGAAAATTTTGTCATATCCTAATTAATAATCCCCCTGATAAGTTAGGTCCCTTGATAAGTTAGGTGATAAGTTAGAAGCAGACTTGAAGTATTATGATTAAATGGGTCTATTACGAGAAAGCAGATCACAAGCAGGCGCAATCGATGGCATCTTCTAAGCTTACCAAAACAACTTGGCATTCTGAAGAAGAGAATATACCCTTGAAAAAGAGAGAGATCGCAAGAGACGCCAAGAGAGAAATTTGATGACGGCAGTCCAAGAAATCGACCTCGACAGGGGTTGAGGGTCCTATTTATAGGGCTTTAGATGCTACCTTGAAGGTAAGTGCCGAGACGGAGATGGAACAGCGCCTCGTTTCCAAGAAATTTGATGACATCGCAAGCAAGCACGATGGCATCTTCCAAGCAAAAAGCTTCAACCAAAACAACTTTGCATTCTGAAGAAGTGAATCCAGAGATATACCCTTGAAAAAAAGAGAAATAGCCTCGAAAAAAAGAGAGATCGCAAGAGGCAAGAGACACCGAGAGAGATATTTGATGACGGCGGTCCAAGAAATCGACCTCGATCGGGGTTGAGGGTCCTATTTATAGGGCTTTAGATGCCACCTTGATGGTAAGCGTCTCCAATCGGGGTTGAGGGTCCTATTTATAGGGCTTTAGATGCCACCTTGATGGTAAGCGTCTCCTCAATGCGGAGACGGAGACGGAGACGGAATGGCGCGTCGTTTTTTAGACCGACCCGGGCTGGCGTAAAGATATTAGGTTCCCTTCTGTGGATCAGGCTTTTCGGCACTGGGGCTTTTCCGCACCCACGCACTGCGCTCCTTCCTTATCCTTCCTTATTATGAACGAGCGTAGGGCGCAGGCATCTTATTTGACCAAAAAAAAGACTACTTATAATTTTCTAACCAAAAAAAGGCACTAATATGCTTCCTGAAAAAAATTTATTCCTAATAAAATAGAATTGCATATGAAAAAAAAAGGCAAGTATACAAAATTCGGACCTACATCGAGTATTAGAAAAAAAACAAACTTGAGTTTTATCCCAAGTAAGCTCTACGAATGTAGAACATTGGGTACGGCATAGCTTGGCAAAAGACATGTTTCGTAATGAAAATAAATTCATAAAAAATAATAATAATAATTAATTATTAGGGAGAGAATTTACTTAGAAAAAAAAACTTGAGTTTTATCCCAAGTAAGCTCTACGAATGAAGAACATCTGGGTACGGCATAGCTTGTTTAGTCTCCTTAAATTTACTCAAAAAAATTAATTCAAAATAATTAACCTTTTACTTTAATAAAAAATAAGGGAGAGAATTTAGTTTACTTAAAAAAAAAAAAACTTTGAGCTTTATCCCAAGGAAGCTCTACGAATGTAGAACATTGGGAATGTAGAACATTGGGTACGGCAATTTATCCAAAAAAATTAATTCAATATAATTAACCTTTTTACTTTTACTTTTGGTTTTAAATCAAAATAAATTCATCAAATAAAAAATAAAATAATTAATAATTATTAGGAGAGATATAATGGCAGAAATTAGAGAAACTATACAAAAATGAGATTTCTCGTACCTGACCAACCCAACCCGACCAGCTCCAAGGAAGCTAACCAACCAACTTGGCTAACCGGAGAAATAAGTAGATTCAATCCTTAAAAAAAAATAATAATAATGATCTTTAATAATGAAGAAGATAATGGTGATCCATAAGTTTAGGTTGTTAAACCTATCCAGCATGCCAAACTAGTTTACTCTTCTTTACTTGTTTACTTACAAATGGAAATCATTTTTTGAAACAAAACAAAATAATTACGGACTTAATGGCTAGACTCAAGTAAAGCAAGCCCCCACAAGCCCCACATAGCTAACCTTTCATCTAACCTTTCATCTAACCCCTTTCATCTAACCTTTCATCTAGGGGTGATCTAGGGGTGAGCTGTTGGGGGCTGTCACAGGTGTTGTCACAGGTTCTGGTGTGAAAGGTTGGTGAGTGGGTTGCATTAAGGTTCAGGTTTTTTTATTTTTGGTTTCATTTTGAGATTTGAACTATAAAGAAGAAGTTTTATTTTAATTTGTTCTAGTTGTTGAGCTTAGTATACCTTTGCTGCCAATACTTGATGCGTATAGCATTCTTTTGCATTGGATTGCAAGGAGTGAGATGCCTTATAAGATGTGTGAGATGTCTTATAAGATGTTTGGATTCTGCAGAAAGTAAAAGGTAAGCCCAGATAAATAATCAAATAATCAAGTACGAGTGAATCTCATAAATGATTATCATGCAAGTTATGGTTAACAGGCAACATTGTGTGAATCTCTACATTTGTTTGTACAAACTACAAATGCGATTGGTCTTCAAGGATTTTTGATAGGGATACATCACGTCAATCATATTGAAAGGTCACCTCAGTAAATATGGACAACATCGACTCGAACCTCAAAAGGGTAAATCCTCAAAGGATTTGAAATTTCAAACAATTTCAATAATATGAAAAAACATGAAGAATGCTAGAGATGCAAAGACTATTTTTAAGATTAGTGCGTCAAACTCTAATTGGGCGCTTATACATTGCCCATTATGCAGTTTGCCACAGCTTTGTAAACCGTTTTTAAAATCAGCCTTTGCATCCCCGAGCATTACTATAAGTTAAATGACATCACCATCACGAACTAAATATGCATAGGGTTACTTATACCTCCTCTCTTTTGAAAGCTTTGGCGTTAGGATGGCAGGAATGATTCATGCAGCTCTACAAGGGGAAAAATGCCGTGCCTGAAAGTATGAATTTAATTATTAGCAATAATACCTGGCATAAATAACAAGACATCACAAATCACAGATCCAATGAAAAGGGAATTGCTGAGATTCTATCGTCGCTCTGCCACCCCTGGATTCCTTGGGGTGATCTGGTAGTTCCTATGGGGTGGAGATGATGGGGTCGGTCCATGGATATGTGAGGACAAAGCAGAATTAAAAACAAAAAATTTACTCCACATCATAATAAGCTTACATCAGGACATAAAACAAAGCAGGACTGCATGCAACATTGTCAAACTGGGAAAGCCTACTGATTCATATTCATATTCATTTTCTAAAGTTGCTTCTCAGGTAACTCATCCTATCCTATCAGCTAAAATGCGGTCAGCAGCTATGTGATGTCACGTTTTTGTCCCGTATGTTATAACTGTATGCTTTCTCTAATCCCACAGCATGCATGTCAAAGATCGGATGCCAGCCCATCAATAAATAAAAGGATCAGATGCTAAAGAGTCTGACAGAAACGATGTGATCTAGCTCGGGCCTTGTCACATGTACCTAATTGAATACACAAACCAGTAATGGCATGATTAAAACAGCAATTGGATTTAGTTTGAGAAGGGACTTTTCAAGCTCGAAACACAACCATGTTTGTTCATTAATCAGGTCCGTCCAGTTAAAGTTTCCCATACCCTCACAACAAACTGCATACTTATCACCAAGGGCATCCAAATATGGTTGAGATACTTTCTTGGCTTCTTCCTGCCAATAGAGAACTTCCGAATTCTATAACAGATGTCAAAGACAGAAATATGCATCATATATACCTTCTCAAGAGATGGTAGATCATCAATATACAAAAAGTAATCTTCCACGGGAGATGCTACAACCAGATCACTGTGACATACCAAAACCTAAAAGAAGATTCATAAATGCCCAAAGCAGATTATCAATAGTTAGGCATTCAAACAACATGTGTCATCGATATCAAGGAGACCCAACCGACTGTATTTCCTCATGTAAAGTATAAATGTCATACCTTCTATTTCTATGTACTTCAATGCAAAAAGAAAATGGAGAAAGAAAGGAAAATTTTAATTGTAGATATTGTTGTCTGCACAGTCTATGGTTTGAGACTCAGAAAGTAGGAAATATTCAAACCTTGATAAGAGCAAAACTTACACATTATTCAGCTCAAACATTCCAATGATAAGCCCATAATGTCAAGTGAGAATACTTTGTGGAGTCAAGGAATCAAACCTCACATACTATAGTACCAAGCCAAAAAAGAAGGATAACTAATAATCAGCAAACTGTGAGGGTTCTTAAAAGGACACATGGTTCACATTCTTTGTCAAAGATAGCCGCCTTCAGGAGTTGCGATGACAGAAAAAAGAAAAAAAGGGATTATCAGGGAAGTGACTGTAGATGCAGGAGGATCATTGACATGCAAAGTGATAAAAATAGATAAAGACAGAATTTCAAAAATCAACTATTTTAATTTCTCCAGGAAAGAGGTAGAAGGTATCTAGTGGCAACTTTTTAGAATGAGCAAACGGGAATGACCACTGATCCCCATTTGCAATACACCTGAACTTCTAAAAGATTCTTAGGCTGGTGGTGATCTTACATGGATCAAAACAACCCAAAAACCAAATAAGGCATCACTTAGGAAGATCAAGCGGTTGAAACGTTTGTTTCTTAAATAAGCAAAGAGAAATTCACTAAGATGCACCCATTTACGAAAAGATGTTGGGAGTAGTTGGCCCTGAGTCCATTTCAACTTGCCACATAACAAATACTATTAGCAAACTAAGCATGGAAAGGTAAAGAAGATAAACTAAAGAGTGGAATGCAGCCAACAAAATAATGGGCGAGCATCACCAATGAACACTTCTTCAGGAGCAGACTCTTAAGAAGCATAATGATAATCTATTTAGATACCAAGATTTAATTACCTAATTACAAACTAGCACAAGTCTTTCAAATCTGCAGTCAGTCATAAAATGGAGGTTCACATTCATAATTTAACTATCATTTTTTACATTGTCACAGAAAACTGGAGTATTTTAGCCAGTCCAAATCTTTTCTTTTCAATATCAAATCTCCAATCAATCACTAAATGGAGGTTCACATTCATAATTTCACTATCACGCAGCAAACAACTAAAAGCAAGGTTGGCTAAAATATGCAATATAATTGTCTTAAGATGCAACATCTAGAAGAAATTTATTTACCGTAAAGGCAAGCTCTTTAATTTCCATCCTAAATGCAGCTTCCTCAGACGGATCAACATCCTCTGGCAATGCTACGCATTCCCACCACCTAAATGCAATTATTGGTCATGAGTATGTTCATGTTTGACAAACGAATCTTGAATAGGTCAAACATGACAGAAAAATTACCTTCTCTTGTGAACAAATGATATTGGCTTCCATGCTTCTAAAAGTAAGGGCAAATGAAAGTTGTCCATAACATGAGCGGTGTCCTTCATATAACTACTCAGAAGAATTGCTTTTGACTTCCTATACCTTAATATAGTGTATGCAATTGCCTGAAAAATGACAACCAATGTATTAGCTATAATATACACCAGCTTTATTGAACATGAGCAGTAGAGATCTGCAGACGAAAAACAAGGTATGTCTATAATCTAATTATAAAGCAACGACATAAACTTTGCTTTGTGCACGGTATACGCACTACCAACCGAGAACTTAAACAGTTTAAGAACATGGTAATATTCTATGATCCAATTGTTCTTTGATACTAAAGCATGACAATACAATAATTTAAGCATACAACAACAACCACCTAGCATTTTCTCACCAGGTGGGTCACCCAGATAGACATATGAGTTGACCATGCCAAACTAAATTAGGCCAATGTAACAAAAAGTATATTTCCCCTACACACAACATTCTTAGAACAAGATCTAAGATAAAGCATAAGATAGGAAATTCAATGCCTCACTTAGCCGCCTACATTTCCCTACCAGGAAGGGCAATTTGACAAGATTGTACAGAATCAATCGTGAATGTCAATAGTCAATATAATTGTTTTCAGCAGTTCATATAGTTCAAGCATGATCATCCACCCAATTCCTCCTTTATCAATCCCTAACAGAAATAACAAGTAGTTGAGTGACACACTTTTCAGTGTAATCATAGTCAATCTCGAAAATGTGCCCACCCTTAAGATATGAGTAAGTGTGAAAGCAAAAACCACAGCAAAACCTTTTTTTGCTAGAAGAACAAATTCATTTCGCATCACAAGATAAAATTACAAGAAATAGGGTTGGGAAGTGACACATAGGAAGAGGAATAAGAAACATGGAAAATATTTATAGAAGAGACGTCCTTTGGCTGCCAGACTGAAAATATCATTTGTTTCTGCAGTGAAAAGAAACAATGAAGAAGAAGGATCAATAGAAATAGACAACAAATAAAAAATAAATAAAATGAAACCAATCGACAATACAAATTAAGAGCTTTACCGTTAGCAAGAATTGGAGAAGAGCCTTTGTGGAAAACGCTTCTGACTTCTCTCCAGTGCACAGTAAAGAATGAAATGAATTCCATTCCAGTCAGCATCTGCACACACTTTGCTAAAGGGGATTGCTAAGATTACTAATCGAACTATTCCACAGAGTAGCCCCATAAAAATACTTACGGCAAGCTTTATACACATCATAACTCAGTTGTCGAATTCAACTTCCAAATTTGCAATTCAAAACTTTCAGTGTTAGGACTAAGCAAAAGCACCTTCTCCTGTATTTATCTCTAGGAAAGTAGCCTCTTTGAGCATAGATTATCAAAGTACCATCCAAATAAAAAAGGCAATGTAAACATCAAGAAGGTTTCTTTCCATACTTACGCTTTTGGTCCTTTTCATACTATTACAACTCGTTCCCAAGCAGGAAAATAGCGAGAGACCGGAAAGCTCAGGTGAAAAAAGAATCATATCAAAGCCCACCGTGCCTTCACAGCACTCACCTACCTACCCGAGACATGTGCCCCGTCCCGACCAGGTGCCTTCGGCCGAGAACTCGCACATGACGAGCACCACGCCCCTGAAGAGTTGCTGCTCCCGCAACCGGATCCCGATACCTTGCCATCACCGTCGTCCTCCCTCCCGTCATCGACTCCAACGGAGCTCGGGCGCACAAGAGCACGAGGCAGTCCTGGAGCTGGAGCGCGGTCGAAGAGTGAGGACGATGGCAAACGATCCGGTTGCAGGAGGAAGCTTGCCGACGACATGGTCTTCGCTATGTGCGAGTACTCAGGCCGACATTCGAGCTTGGAACTGGGACATCAAAGATATGAAAAAAAAGGGAAATGCGAGAGCGGGAGAGATGAGGACGAGCCGGACTGGGAATTTATAAGATAGACCGGTGTCCCATACACTACTCTCTTTTTTTTTTTTTTTATTTAACTTGTGTCCGACATTTGGTTACTATGATTTGTTGTAATATAGTAAATCAATTCAGCAACGTGTTACAAGGTATTTGAGCTTTATTACGACAACGCTGAAGTATTTATTATAATACAGTATGCCTGAGGAATCATAAAAAGTGCCAGGTTCAATAAAAGCAAAATTAGAGAGGAAAGTAAGTACTCGTGTCGGAGATATGATGAGTGAGAGGAAAGAGAAGAAAGCGAGGCAGAGTGGCGTTTATCGAAAAATCAGAGAGCGATTTCAAAATTCTCGATTTTCATAAAATTCTAGTGTGTCATGCCAATAGTTGGAAAGCCTCATCTGTCCTAGTAATTTCGGCATCCTCGCTCCTTAAGATCCGACCACACTTTTTCTCTATTTTATTATAATCTATCTATATGGTGATAAGCTTGTTTCTGTTGTTGTCATCCAAGATAGTTTATCTATATACACTAGAGAAGGCCTGAAGTAACCCTACTCTGCATAAGGGAAGGTTTTGGTGAGCTTGCTCTGTAGTTTCCTTCGAATTGGGGTTTCCAATTTAAGATCCTATGTGTCCGAGTTTACAGCTCTACTTGTTGATGGTCTAATGAGGAGGCACTCATTCTCTTGAAGTTATAGCGTTATTTTGCTGAGTTCCTTAAAGAGAGTTGTCTGCCTAGGAGAACTTATTGTGCCCATTTATTTGCAAACAAGGGGAGACAAAAATTTGTTGGATAATTTCTGTAGTGCACAGTGTGAGGTGGTCGCAGTGCGGTCTTATCCTAATAAAGTGGCATCAGAGCATTGGTTTCTGTGTGTTGGTTGATTTCTTGAGTGAAAACGGAAAGCATGAACAAAATGACTTTTTTGATTAGCACAATTATCATTCATGGAATAGTAAATGGGAAGAGCTATTGTGTGTTTGCTGCCTATAAACCTAGCTCTAAAAGTGGTGAGGATTGTGCATTTCAGGTTTGTGGATTTATTCGGCAATTTGTAGATGATATTGTGTATAATCCCCTTTGTGATAAAATGTACCAACTTTGTGGTCAAAAGTAGAATAGTTGTTTGATTAAAAAACGGGGAATAATAAGTATCTGCTTAAGATGATGCATTAAAATACAGAGAGAGAACCATCGTTGCCGATTACTTGGGTGAATTTCAGGGGAAAATTAGACATTTGTCTAGTACAGCCTTCATAGTTGATTGTAAAGTTCTTGGGTTGTGGTTACTTTATGCTCTCCAAGAGTCTAGGGGAGCTATTAAAGTCTAGCTGGCAAGTTCTGGTGGTGTTGTTTCCGTGAAACATGCAAAGAGTGGTGTCTTAATTGAGGAGTTAATTGTTTCAACAAAATCTCAGGGCTCATCGTCCCAATCCGAGGAACTGGGGAGGAAGATATTTCGAAACCTCCAATATAAAGCTATTTGTAGCAAATCGAGGGGGAGGTCCAGGTTGGGAAAAGGGTTTTCGACTGTGGCAAGCCAGGTCGCATGAAAAGAGAGTGCAGATTGCTCGTGAGGGAGCAGAAGCAGGGTGGAGAGGAAAAGACAGAACCAAAAGACACCACAGCAGGGTGAAGAAGTTAAAATGTGTTCATGAAGATAACGGTGGTGACTGGTGAATGCCAAGGTCCCTTTGGGAAGTACTGCAGAGATCATGGCATCAGGTTAGAGAAAACCGTTCCGAAGACCTCATGGCAGTTGTAGAGCCAAGAACTGCACCATTTTCTGTAAGAATTATTGTGGCCCATATTATGTGATTTATTATATGGTTTAATAATGATTGAAATGCTATAAATAATATTTGGTTACGAGAAGGTACGACTTTAATAAACGAAAGGGTATATTGCTTTGATGGAAGGCACCTTTTCAATGAACGTATAAATAGAGTCCGGTCCTCTCTCCACCCACATACGAACAACAGTAACTAAAAGAACGTATTCTCTCCTCCATCAATTGAATACATTAAGGTTTAGTGGGTTAAGGGAGAGAAATCAGATTTCTTCTTTTGGATCAAGTTCAAGCGTAGCGCTATGGATAAAGGTACGTCTTCATCTATTTGTGAGAATCATGAAGATCAAAGATCCTTGTTTTTACTTTGAATTTCCGCATCAAGGTTTTATATGAATTAACTAACAGTTGGTATCAGAGCGTTTGGTTTATGATCTCATGATTTTTCCATTTAAAGAAATATTATAGTTTATGTATGATGATTTGTTGAATGATCCTGTTCGTAGCATTTGTTGTTGTTGAAATGTTTTGGAAGTTTCTGTTAAAGAAAATCCGAATGATGGACGTTTTTCATGGACGAAAATTGTGAAGAAAAGTTACTGTGCACGAGTGGAAAAGGACAAAAAAAAAATGGAGTAATCTGGAATTTTAAGGACAAAAATGGAGGAATTCGGAATTTTGAGGGCAAGGAAGAAACTCGCCGGTTCCGGGTAAAATCCGGCGACCCACCGCTTGATTTCGGACCCAAACCGTCGCACTGCCATGAGGAACATTAGCCATGAGTTTTTCCGGCATATCGGTGTTCGCCGAAGGCTAATCAAGCGGCGGTGGTGGAGGGTTTGCGTTTTGGGGAAACTTTGGTTTGATTTGGGGCCAAATTTTGGTCATTTTCTCCGAAACTTGGACCCATGTGGTCGTGCCGGCATGCTCTTCAAAACCCATTAATTATTTGTGTCTGGGATGGGCTGCCGGAGAAGAAACGGCCGGCGAAACCGCGGCGGAACGGCGGAAAAACGGCAAAGAATCGCGTCTGTGCGCGAGGAAGAAGGCGCGTGGGCTCCACGCGCGCGCTGCGGTTGCAGGCGCGTGGAACCCACGCGCCACGCGCCTTCACGTGCGCGCAAGCGCTGCGCGCGTGGGATCCACGCGCGCGGTTTCCCGCACGTTGGACGCGCGCGTGCGAGGCACGCGCCTGACGTCCCCGCGCGGCCTTATTTATGTTTTTACCCCTAGCCATTTTTTAAAATTCCAATTTTGTCCTTCTCGCAATATATTTATTGTTATGCCCCTGTTTAATTAATAATTACAGTTCTGCCATTGCTGATTATTTACCATTTTGCCCCTGGATTATAACTTTATGATTCTGCCCTTATGGAATTAGGATTTTACAATTTTACCCTTATGCTTTGATTAAGTTTTTGTCCTTGTGTGCAATTTGGTAAATATTTGTATTTTACAATATTAAAAATTCATATTATAAAAGGTTTGTTAGTCACCAAAGTTGCCGAACCTTGAAGTCTTTTGATTTTTTTTTTTAATATTGTAAATTATTTTATTCAATTACCCATGATTAATTGATGCTATGTATGAAATTGATATGTTTTGGACTTATGGGTATATTGAAGTTCATTTATTATAAGAACTTAGGGATTAACCCAAAGGTTAATTATTTTCTTATAATTCATGAACATAATGGTTGATAATTAATATGATTTGTTAAATTTGTTTGTATATCCAAAGATAACAAATAAATTTTAATAAGATATATTTACAATTATCAAATAAAAGTTATTAGCATCATTATGGTTTATATATATTTGTATATCATAGGATCGCCCAAAGGAGAACTATGATGTGCATGTGTAGTTTAGTTTGAATCTGATTAGGTGATATTCTCAAAGCATTAATGTATGAGTATTTTCTTGCACATTTGCAGTATCTGTACCTGTTTCACTCCATTCGCACGCCTCATCTGTTCCATTATTCAATGGGATAAATTTTCCTGATTGGAGTGAACAAGTCCAATTTCACTTAGGTGTCTTGGATCTTGATTTAGCACTTCAAGCTGAGAAACCAGCTGCTATTACTGATGAAAGTAGCAATGATGAAAAATCTTTCCATAAAGCTTGGGAAAGATCGAACAGACTGAGCTTAATGTTCATGCGGATGACAGTTGCAAACAACTTAAAGACTTCTCTTCCCAAGACTAACAATGCTAAGGAATTTATGAAATTTGTGGAAGAGCGTTCTCAAACTGCTGATAAGTCACTTGCTGGTACACTGATGAGCACACTGACCACCATGAAATATGATGGTTCGCGTACTATGCATGAGCATATACTTGAAATGACCAATTTAGCAGCAAAGTTAAGGACTTTGGGAATGAATGTGGATGAGTACTTTTTAATACAATTTATACTTAATTCCTTACCTCATGAGCAATATGGGCCATTTCAAATGAATTACAACACTATAAAGGATAAGTGGAATGTAAACGAATTGGCCAGTATGCTAGCTCAAGAGGAAACAATGATAAAGAATCAAAAGGCTCATTCTGTTCATCTCTCAAGTCATCAAGGAGTTCGAAAGAATTTTAAGAGGAAAGGTGGAAGGAGCAAGAAGAAAGGACTACACATCCTGAATGACTCTTCAAAGGCTTCTCAAATCCACAAGAAGGAACACAATCTTATTAAGTGTCACTTTTGCAACAAAATTGGACACTTGAAGAAAGATTGTCTGAAATGTAAGGCTTGGTTCGAAAAGAAAGGTAAGCCTTGTGCTTTAGTATGTTTTGAATCAAACTTTACTGAAGTTCCTTATAATACTTGGTGGATTAATTCTGGTGCCACCACTCATGTGTCAAATACGATGCAGGGATTTCTTACGATCCAAACTATAAAGCCAAATGAAAGTTATGTGATTACGGGGAACAGAGACAAAGCTCCAGTTGAAGGCATTGGCACTTATCGTTTGATCTTAGATACTGGGCATTATTTGGATTTGTTTCGAACCCTTTATGTACCTACATTTTCTCGCAATTTAGTTTCTTTGCCAAGACTTGATGTGGCAGGATTTTATTGTAAGTTTGGATCTGAATCTTTCAGTCTATTTAAGAATGATACTCTTATTGGAACTGGAACTTTATGTGATGGTCTTTACAAATTTAGACTTGATAATACTTTTGTTGAGACATTAATGACCCTGCATCATAAAGTTGGCACTAAACGAAGTTTGGTGAATGAAAATTCTGCTTACTTGTGGCATAAACGGTTGGGTCATATATCCAAAGAAAGAATGCAAAGATTAGTGAAGAATGAAATTCTTCCAAATTTGGATTTTACTGACCTTGGAGTGTGTATTGATTGTATTAAAGGTAAACAAACAAAGAACACTAAGAAAGGTGCCACAAGAAGCACAGAGCTTCTTGAAATTATACATACTGACATATGTGGTCCTTTTGATGTTCCATCTTTTAGTAAGGAAAGTTATTTCATAACCTTTATTGATGATTTTTCACGTTATGGTTATATTTATCTATTGCATGATAAGTCTCAATCAGTGAATGTACTTGAAGTGTATATTAAAGAGGTTGAGAGGCAATTAGATAGAAAAGTGAAAATAGTAAGATCTGATAGAGGCGGTGAATATTATGGAAAGTATGATGAATCGGGACAATGTCCAGGTCCATTTGCTAAATTCCTTGAAAGACATGGTATTTGTGCACAATACACAATGCCAGGTACACCACAACAAAATGGTGTAGCAGAAAGGCGTAACCGTACTTTAATAGAAATGGTTAGGAGTATGATGAGTCATTCATCTTTACCCTTGTCTTTGTGGATGTATGCTTTAAAGACTTCTATGTACTTATTAAATAGGGTTCCCAGTAAGGCAGTTCCAAAGACTCCATTTGAACTGTGGACGGGAAGGAAACCTAGTTTACGACACCTGCATGTTTGGGGTTGTCAAGCAGAAGTAAGAATTTACAATCCACATGAAAGGAAATTGGATTCAAGAACGACCAGTGGTTATTTCATTGGTTATGCAGAGAAATCCAAAGGGTATAAATTTTATTGTCCTAATCATAGTACAAGAATTGTTGAATCTGGAAATGCTAGGTTCATTGAGAATGGTGACATTAGTGGGAGTGAAAGAATGCGTGATGCTTGCATTCAAGAAGTAAGGGTAGAAGTTCCTATGCCTAAAGCTTCTAAAGTTGTTGTTTCTGATATTGTAGTACAATCTAACAATAATCGAGAACAACAAACACTCAATAATGAACCTCCAATAGCCGAGTCACAAGAAATAGCATTAAGGAGATCTCAGAGAGAAAAGAGGTCGGCTATTTCTGATGACTATATGGTTTATCTACAAGAGTCAGAAATTGACTTAGGAATTGGAAATGATCCAGATTCATTTTCCCAAGCCATGGAATGTGAAGATTCTAATGAATGGTTTAATGCCATGGAAGAAGAGTTAAAATCCATGCATCAAAATCAAGTTTGGGATATTGTTGAATTGCCTAAAGGATGTAAGAAGGTCGGGTGTAAATGGGTCTTTAAGACCAAGCGCGACTCAAAAGGCAATATTGAACGACATAAAGCCAGACTTGTTGCAAAGGGTTTTACTCAGAAAGAAGGCATTGACTATAAAGAGACATTTTCACCAGTCTCTAAGAAGGACTCACTTAGAATCATTATGGCTTTGGTAGCTCATTATGACTTGGAGTTACACCAAATGGATGTAAAAACCGCCTTTCTTAATGGGAATTAGAGGAAGAGGTTTATATGGACCAACCCGAAGGCTTTTCAGTTATAGGAAAGGAACACATGGTATGTAAATTAAAGAAGTCAATATATGGACTTAAACAAGCTTCCCGACAATGGTATCTTAAGTTTAACTATACCATAACTTCATTTGGATTTAAAGAAAACACCGTTGATCGGTGTATATATATGAAGATTAGTGGGAGCAAGTTTATTTTTCTAGTTCTGTATGTTGATGATATTTTGCTTGCTGCTAATGATCTTGGTTTGTTACATGAAACCAAGAAATTTCTCTCTAAGAATTTTGAAATGAAGGATATGGGAGAGGCAACATATGTGATAGGAATAGAAATATTCCGTGATAGATCACAAGGATTATTAGAATTGTCTCAGAAAGCCTATATTGAGAAAATTTTAGAGAGATTTAATATGAGTAAATGTTCAGCAGGAATAGTTCCAATTCAGAAAGGTGATAAATTTAGCCTTATGCAATGTCCGAAAAGTGAATTGGAACGAGAACAAATGAATAATATTCCTTATGCATCTGTTGTGGGGAGCTTAATGTATGCACAAACTTGCACCAGACCAGACATCAGTTTTGCTGTCGGAATGCTGGGCAGGTATCAAAGTAATCCTGGAATGGATCATTGGAAAGCTGCAAAGAAGGTTCTTAGATACCTGCAAGGAATGAAGAATCATATGCTCACTTATAAAAGATATGATCATCTCGAGGTGATTGGATATTCAGATTCAGACTTAGCCGGATGTGCCGATACAAGAAAATCAACATTTGGTTACTTGTTTCTTCTGGCTGAAGGGGCAATTTCATGGAAGAGTGCGAAGCAGTCAGTTATTGCTGCATCCACTATGGAAGCTGAATTTGTGGCATGCTTTGAGGCCACAATTCATGGATTATGGTTGCGGAATTTTATTTCAGGGCTTGTGATCGTCGACAGTATTGCCAAGCCGCTGAAAATTTATTGTGATAATTCTGCAGCAGTTTTCTTCTCTAAGAACGACAAGTATTCTAAGGGTGCTAAGCATATGGAGATCAAATACTTGTCTGTCAAATAAGAAGTTCAGAAACAAAGAGTGTCAATTGAGCACATTAGCACTAATCTTATGATAGCAGATCCCTTAACAAAAGGATTGCCGCCTAAAACATTTAATGAGCATGTTGAAAGGATGGGCATTATTGGACGTCATTAATGTTTGTATTATGATTGTATTAAGTTTATGTATTTAACACTTTGAGCTCACTTACATGTTTCTGATATTTCCTGTTTTCTATTTAGTATACATTATGGAAATAGATGAATGTTAAACAGGATAGTTTCTAAAGAAACATTATGGTTGGACTATTACTATACTTCTCATTTATGGATCATGTTAAGTAAAGTACTATAGTTGTAGTACATAGAAGGGACTATGTCGATTAATGACATATAACCGCTATGACTCGCATTAGTTTTCTTTACTTAATTGTGATTATTATGTGATTGCCAATTTAATGAAATTTTATAGCATAATCTTATTGTGCACATTATAGTCTTCATTAAACCATGAAAGGAGAATCATATGAGCCAAGTGGGAGAATGTAAGAATTATTGTGGCCCATATTATGTGATTTATTATATGGTTTAATAATGATTGAAATGCTATAAATAATATTTGGTTACGAGAAGGTACGACTTTAATAAACGAAAGGGTATATTGCTTTGATGGAAGGCACCTTTTCAATGAACGTATAAATAGAGTCCGGTCCTCTCTCCACCCACATACGAACAACAGTAACTAAAAGAACGTATTCTCTCCTCCATCAATTGAATACATTAAGGTTTAGTGGGTTAAGGGAGAGAAATCGGATTTCTTCTTTTGGATCAAGTTCAAGCGTAGCGCTATGGATAAAGGTACGTCTTCATCTATTTGTGAGAATCATGAAGATCAAAGATCCTTGTTTTTACTTTGAATTTCCGCATCAAGGTTTTATATGAATTAACTAACATTTTCAACAAAATTCGGTGTACGACTTTGCATGCTAAACTCCCTAGATCCTTTGGGGTGAGGCAATGAGAACTGCAGTGGTTTTGATTGACCTTTCTCGTTCGACTCATTTGGATGGTGAAGCACCAGAAAGAGTTTGGACAGGGAGAGATGTCTCTTACAAGCACTTGAGGGTGTTTAGCTGCAGAGTATTCGTGTGCGTGTGCATCCTGTGCGATGAGAGGTCAAAGCTTGATGCGAAGTCCAAACAGTGCATCCTACTGGGTTGTGGGATGCCGCGGGAAGGGGGGAGGGGTGGTGGGTTTATCCATGGTGATGGTCCTCCTACATAGAACAACCTACACGTTAATATGATGTGGCAGAAGAGCAGATTAATGAGATGTGACAGGAGCAGATTGATGAAGTCCCTCCAATTTGGTAAGTAATAGAAATCTGCATCCAATGTCCTGCTCAAATGACCATCAATTGTCGTACAATATTCGGGGAGAGACTCCTTTTTTCGGGTGGGGAATGTATAAGTAGGCTTGTTGTGATGATAACCTATCTGGGGGTTCAATTAGAACAAGCGAACGTATATATCTTCGAAGAATTGATAGGCTTGTTGCCCTGTTAGCGTTCCTACATCAATGAACTCTTGCAACCACTTCACGACCAAGGCGGATTCCCTCATCAGATGAGTTTTTTGCTTTCATCAGGTGGACCGTCAAGGAATGCAAAAGCCTGTTTTGACACTTTGTGGCAATAATCCAGCTAATGATTTTAGGAAGCGGGCATAAACTGTACCAGCAAGCATAAGTAGCCCGTATACATCAGCAAACGCTTATCCAAGCATTCATTGAAACATAACCGATCTGCTAGATTTCGCTGCCTCTTGTCTCTCAGTCTACCCCAGCGTGCTTTTCTCTGTCAGGGAAGCATGCACTTCTTGAAGCTTCTTCTAGACGTGGAACCCTCGACTTGAGTGGCCTTCTCATGCCAAAAGTAGAACATTCTAATGGAGTCTTGGAAGTTTTTTCTTTTTTCTCTGGGCAAGGACCTTTTAGCAGAGTAGAGGGATTGAACTTGGGAGTGAGAATTTGGTTAAGATATTCAGATTCTCCACCGACAACCAATCTGCACTAGGACAACGCTCATTTAAGGTCATTGAAATCGCAATGGAAAGCTGTGGAAACAAGCTGTGGAAACAGATCAAAACTTTCCAAAGAAGGCGGACTATGACTGTAACCCTCTGATCTCCGAGACTTATAGAGAGGCGTCCAATGATTGCCAAACTCTAAAGAGAGCATTGCTTCGATCCACTAGCCTTTTGGTTCTTTCCAGAAGTTCCCTTGATCCTGTATCCACCGTTACTAGCATTGACAAAAGTCTTAGATTACCAATTGAGCATGGCAAATACCTAACACTAAAGCATTGGATCAAGATGAGCTCTCTCGGGGCAGTTAGACAACCAATTTAGACAACCAATGTCCTCAGGCAACTCTTTAAGAAGCGGACACCATTTGATTTTCAAGGAAATCAACTACTCTAGTTTACCAATCAAGGGATCAATTTCAGCCAACCCTAGGAAATCTTTTAAAACCAATATCTCCAAACTCGTAAATTCAAAAAAGCGATGTGTTTTGATTAGAGGATTTAGATCTCGTGAGATGCAAAACTTTCATTTTACTTGGTGCCTACAAAACAACAACCAACTTAATATCGTTCGGACTCGGAATGCATTGCAAAATAGGTGCTTGTCATCATATATACAAGAGTAAATGAATTGGGTGAAATAGTACCATAATGGCGACCAATCCGCTCCATTCTTCTATGATGATATCGCCTGAAAGCTTGAGAACAACTAGATGATTAGTACAAAGTTATTTGCTTAAAGTTTTGGAGGACAATTTCTCCAATGAAGCCATCTAAACTCCACCAAAATATATTCAAAGTTGACAACAAACTTCCCTCCTATCAATTCAAGAAACCTCACTTCACGAGATTCAAAAAATCACCCCAAGTAAAAATTGTGTCTCATTTTCTAAGGTGCTAGTGCGGTTACATTTTATGTTCCCTAACAAGTAGGAAAATGAAGTTAGAGGCGAATGATAACTATTTTGGCCAGAAATTGATTTTTAGAAGATAAATAAACTCTTCTATTTCTATTATTGGAAGAGTTGCTAAGCTAAAATATGCGTTTGATAACAACACAAAATTTCTATTCCCAGATTAAAAAATTCGTTTAATAATGACATAAAATTTCTCCCTTCCGATGGCGGCGGTGGCGGAAACCGACGACGACGGATGAACAATTAACTAATAGCGAGAACAAATAATGATAAGAGTTTTTATTTCTCATTTATGTTCTAGAAATAGAAAAGTAAAACAAAAAATACTTTTGATTTCTATTCCAAACCTATTTCTAGAATAGAAATCTATTTTAGAAATAGAAAAATGAAAAAATTTAACTAAACAGATTTTTGTTCCAAAACAAGTCTAAAATAAAAAAAAAAATAGTTCTAGAATATAAATATAATAGTTATCATGCGCGCTCTTAATAACTAGTTGGGATATCACAAGTATATGTAATTTCCTTCATCCATAAATTTGTATATGCTTCTTTTTAATTTTTTGTAATGACCTAGCTCATTTAACATGAGTCAAGGCTCTAAAAAAAAAAAATTATCCTCATTGACCACACAAGGTGACGACCATTTGAGGTAGATGTTGGCATATGAATGACTTTACTTATATTTGCTTGCAAATTATTCTATCTCTTTATCGCATTTACTTATATTCTTGACACACGCATCAATATTAATTCAACTATCTCTACATCTATTAAAGTTTTCTTGCAAGCATGTGAAAGGTTTCAGATCTATTTAAAATAATATATTCACCCTCTCAAGGTCGATGCCTTAGCCCTAACAACTTCCATGGAATCACATGCAATCATTAGTATAGTACAAATATTTAATATGATTCGAACTAGCAGCTCGAAAAAATAGTATTTATTTTTACATAAAAGCATAAATACAATCATCAATTATGCACGGTTTTAAATAATAAAGAAATATCAAGTTTCATGGAAAATAATAATATATCTATTGATTGTGGATCTAAACTGATTGCTCAAGTCAAACACTACAGTCACGCTTCGCTAGCTAAAAAAGCCCAAAACCTAAATCAGCCATGGTTGAGCCCCAAATATCACATAGACCGTGATTAAGCCACAAATCAGAATTGGTTTGTTCATAATTTTAATTTCTGTAGTGTGTAATCATCACGTAAGTCGATCATTAGCATAAATGA
Organism: Eucalyptus camaldulensis; assembly: GCA_019915185.1. Taxonomy (NCBI): domain Eukaryota; kingdom Viridiplantae; phylum Streptophyta; class Magnoliopsida; order Myrtales; family Myrtaceae; genus Eucalyptus; species Eucalyptus camaldulensis. The sequence continues at coordinate 7,508,339 of JAHSVA010000005.1, forward strand.
CAAAAAGATGATTACTGAAAAAAACATTTTTTTCTCAAAAATGATAAATAAAAAATATATCGATGGGCGAAATAATTACGCTTCCACATTATGAATACTGCAATGGAGCCACTTACCTCCCCGAATAAACCCGAATAAATACCATTCTTCTCCGTAACCCCGGACCATTCCTCTTGTACAGCAATTAAACCTGTTCTCTTTTAGCAAAAAATAAAACATAAAAAATAAACCTGTTCTCCTCTTTTTGTTTTTCTTTTCAACTCAAAACCATAGCACATATGTATGCACCTCTAAGAGAAGCCTACGTCTAGAAGTGGCACGATACAAAAATAAGAACAACCACAAACTTTATCTGCACATCTATAATTCCGATAATATTTATTGCCTTTGCAAGAAATTAAATTCCTATAGTATTATATTAGTCTCCTCAAATCACGCACATTCACATCTAAAGAAAACTACAGATAATCTGTCTTTTCCCTCCACAAATATCAAATTAGAAACCTTGCTTAATCTCCAGTATAAGATGCTTATATTGAAGAGAGAGAATCGAGCAGCATACAAAACTCTAAAGCCCAAATCACCTTCAGCCAATCAGCCAGCAAACGGGTTTCGAACAAGCTTCTTGAGAGCGAGAATCGAGCACATACTAATCTGAAACCCCCGAATCGAGTTATGTTGATTAGTGTGGACAAATTGCGCTCGAGCATGGAGCAATGGAGCTTTGAACGTGGAGCAAGTGAGAGAGAGACAAAGCATGGAGCCTCAGCACAGAGAACTCGACCATGGAGAGTTTTGAATGGGGAGCACGATAGTAGGAGAGACAGAGCCCCAGTGAACGGTGTCGTTCACTAATACTTCAGCCACCTCAGATAAAAAAAAGTCATCGTTCGTGGGTTTTTCCCTTTCCCCATAGACTGGATCGAAAATTTGAAAGGCAGCACGCATAAGATCTCCAAACTGGATGCCATCTGGTTCCATTCTTCTTTCAGAGTACGAGCAATCCTCGATATCTTCCAAGCGAAGCAAATCGCCCATCCGCCGTGCTCTTATCAAACTGTTATTTATCCGTAATTTCAGATCTTTGAGGTTACAAAGCGATCGAGGTAGTTTCTCAATACTTGTCCCAGATAAATCCAACTCAGTCGACGACTTTTAACTTCCCAACAGCATCAGGCAGCGAATTTAGACTTGTACAATAGGCCAAGCACAAGTATTGAAGATCCACTAGCCCATTGATTGTGTCCGAAAGTTTAACTACTCCTATGTCCTCCATTACTAGCCTTGACAAAAGGGTTATATTACCGATTGAGTATGGCAAATAATGAACACAAAAACCATGTATCAAGATGAGCTCTCTCAGGGCAGTTAGGCAACCAATTTCCTTGGGCAACTCTCTAAGACTCGGACACCATTTGATTTTCAAATAAGTCAGCTGTTCTAGGTGACCAATCGAGTGATCAATTTCAGCCAAGTTTAGGAAATCTTTCAGAACCAATCTCTCCAAACTCACAAGTTCAGAGAAGCAAGGAGTTTGATTAAGGATTTAGATCCCGCGATTTTCAAAACTTTCAAATTACTTGCCACCTGCAAAATAGCAACCGACTAGATATTGTCAGGAGTCAAGACTAGATAGGTGCATGTAATCATAAAATCGGATGACTAGTTGAAAGAATAGATGAATTGGGTGCCATTGTATCATGATTTCAAGCCATCCGCTCCAATGTTGTATGGTGATATTGCCGGACAGCTTGAGAACAACTAGGTAATTCAGCACAAAGCTGTTTGCTTGAAGTTTTAGAGGACAATTTCGCCAATAAAGCCATCTTAACTCTGACAAAGTATCTTCGAAGTTGCCAGCAAAGTTTCCTCCATCCAATTCAAGAAACATCACATTCATGAGATTCGCAAAATCTTTGCAAGTAAAATTGTGTCTCGACCTCTTAGTTTGAGTGCTACCACATTATTTGTTCCCTGAAGGAAGATATATTGTTTTATTTGTGATAGATAGTCACAAAGTTATATGAAAAATGATAAAGATTTTGACTTTTTATAAGGTTACAAATATTTTGTGTTTACAATAAAAGTTGTTTATAATTCCTTTTTTGATTATGGGTTGTAGGAATGGCATATTCAAGTTTGTGATTAAATGATATCGGATATTCGAAATTGAAGTAGAAGCATCATCCTTGGGTAATTATGGAAGTAAGAAAGACGAGGTTAGATTCATAAGGAGACAATCTCTTTCGTTGTGTTAAGATGCTCATATTGGCGATTAAGGGAGCTTTTTAATTTGATATTAGTGGACCAAGAAAGGGGGGATAAAAAGGATTATCTCTAGTTTCTTTTGGAAGTGAATATCTGCGATTTAAGGAGACCAATGTAAGATAAGAGTTTAATTTATTACGAAGTCGAGGTTGTTAATGGATAGAAGGATGATATTGGATGACTGTTGGAGTTTTCCATGTAGAGACAAAATTTGTGGTTCATCTGATTGCGTACCCGGCCAATTCTAGATGTAAAGTTCTCTTAGAGGTGCCCACATATACGGTTGAAGGCTATGGTTTTGCGTTTAAAAAAAGAAAAGAAAGTCAAAGAAACAAAAAAAGAGGAGAAAAGGTTTCGTTGCGGATAAAGAGTAGTTAAGGGTGCGTTTGCTAACATTTCTGTTTAAAAATTATTTTTGGGAACAGAAATAGAAAAAAGTGTTTCTGTTCCAGGGAACAATTTTTGAACAAAAAAATGCGTTTGGTAAATCTGTTCCAGAAATATAAAAAGAATAGAAACACGTTTGGTAAATTTGTATAATTTATTTATTTATTTTAATTTTTTAATATTTTTATTTTATTTTTCTTATTTATTTTTCCTTTTTTTTCTTTTTTCTTCTTTGGCCGATCGCCGGCCTCGGCCATGGCCGGTGACCGGCCGGCGAGGGCCGGCGGCCTCGCCCAGCCATGGCGAGGCTCGCCGGCCCCCGGCAAGGCCGAGCCTGGCCGTGGCTGGGCGAGGCTCGGCCTCGCCTTGGCTGGGCGAGCTCGAGCTAGCCCAGATCCGGCAAGGCCGAGCTCGCCCAGCGGCCGGCGAGGCTCGGCCTCGCTGGGCCACCACTAGGCTACGCCGACTTGGTGGTGGCCGAGCAAGGCCAAGCCTCGTCGGCCGCTAGGCGAGCTCGGCCTCGCCGGCCCCCGGCGAGGCCAAGCTTGGCGGTGGTTGGGCGAGGCTTGGCCTCGCCTTGGCTGGGCGAGCTCGAGCTCACCCAGATCTGGCAAGGCCGAGCTCGCCCAGCGGCCGGCGAGGCTCGGCCTCGCCGGGCCACCGCCAGGCGACGCCGACCTAGCGGTGGTCGGGCAAGGTCGAGCCTCACCGGCCGCTGGGCGAGCTCGGCCTCGCCGAACCTGGGCGAGCTCGAGCTCGCCCAGCCACAACTAGGCTCGGCCTCGACAGGGGCCGGCGAGCCTTGCCGTGGCTGGGCGAGGCTGCCGGCCCTCGTCGGCCGGTCGCCGGCCATGGCCAAGGCCGGCGACCGGCCAAAGAAAAAAGAAAGAAAAAAGAAGAAGAAAAGAAAAAAAATAAAAAAGAGAAGTGTTTCTAGATGTTGTTCCAAAAATAAGAAACAACTTTTTTGTGTTTCTTGTTTCTGTTTCTTTTTTGTTCCTGGGAACAAAAGAACAAAAAAGGAACAGAAACGCACCCAAACGCGTTTTTGTTCCTTTTTTGTCCCCAGGAACAAAAAAACAGAAATTTCTGTTCCTGGGAACAAAAATAGGGTGCAGCCAAACGCACCCTAAGTCGCTCTCTTTCACTTCTGTGTATTCCACTACACCATCTATAAAGTAAAAATTTAATCATTTTGTCCGCCAATAAATTGTATAAGTTATTATTACGAAGGCCATTACTGAATTATTGTGTTTTTTGTTTGGATTTATGTGCGTGATCGACCTGTATGATGATCATACATTATTGAAAATTGAAATTAAATTTCATATGTGTGCACAAATCAATTCTATTTTGTGGCTTTATCTCTATCTATGTGATTTTTGGTTATTAACCATAGCTGAGATTGTTTTGGACCTGTCTTGACTTGATTAATGAGTCGGGATCCATTTATCAATAAATATAATATTAATTTGTATAAAATTTGAGTTTTTAATTTATTTTGGAAATTGTGCGTATTCGATGATTGTATTTATGCTTAATGTGAAAATATATACTAGTTTTCAAACTATTATTTATAATCATATTAAATGTGCATAATACAATAATAATTGCATCTGATTCCATGGAAGTGATGTTTGCTACTTACTCTGTTAGTAATCTGCTTACTCAGCAGTGAAAATACAGCTTTTGCTGATGTTTAGTAGGATTTAGGAAATTAGGGTTAAGGTTAATTTTATCCGAGTGCATAGGGGAAGCATGGATATATCTGTTCTGTTAATTTTGATGGAGTTGATGTTTGTAGACTTTGGTGTAAAATAATACCTTTTTAGTATTATTTGAGGTTTAAAGAATTGTGCATTCAATATTTATGGCTTAAGTGGTTAACGAGCATTTTTGAGTTTGGTATCGAGAGTTTTGAATTTCAGGGTGCCATATTTCCACTCATGATAGAATTCACGGCTAGTTATCATGATATAATTTGCAGTAAAACAGTAGAGCGTTAAATAAATACTGGCACCGCTTATAATTTGATCAGACTTTTGAATGGAGAATTATTTTAGCTTTACCAAATATTATTAATGTAACCTTTCCGAAAAATACTCTTTTTTTTTTTGTTTGAATGTGCATTATCTAGATAGGACAAGATTGATTTTGCTACTTTATATCAACCAGAAAAATTGTAAAGTTACAGAAAAGATCGGAAGGCATAAGTTCAAATGGTCTTTTAAACCCAATTTCTATTGTTCTCAGATATTTTTATCTCCTTAAAATAATATCGAAAAAGGGTGTACTATATATTAGTGAATAAATTCAGAAAATTAGCCATTTTTTCCTATAAGGAAAAGCATAATTAATTCACAAGATATTTCTATAGCACAGGCTTCGTAGCCAGTAATAAACGAAGAAGACGGATTTTGCTACTTTATATCAATCAGGAAAATTTGTAAAGTTACGAGAAAGATCAGAAGGTATAAGTTTTGATGGTCTTTTAAACCCAAATTCTATTGTTCTCAGAGATTTTTATATTCTTAAAACAATATCAAAAATGGGTGTATTATATATTATTGAAAAAATTTAAAAAAAAAATTAGCAAATTTCTCTTATAAGGAAAAACATAATTAATTCACAAGATATTTCTATAGCATGGGCTTCGTAGCCAGTAGGAAACGAAGAAGGTAATGTGAACTCTTAGACGCATTGTTGTGTAGGAGTTGTCGGTACTTACCTTTTTAGCTTGTACTATGTCCACGACCAGCCACAATCTGCTTTGATTTCCAGGTATTCCAATATTCTCTTGGTGAATAATTTCCCTCCCAAAATTTCTTAATGGATCTTGCATCCTTATTCTATCATGACCAACAACCTCAATTAAAGACTTATTAATAAGGACATCAATTTCGTACTCTAGATAAAGGTCACAAGCTTCCCACATATACATTGCATTAGTTATTTTCTTATTAACTAAAAAACATGCAATGTCCAGAAAAATTTGTTGCACCTCATATCCAAGTGCATCATAACTTAATTTTAACTTCTGTTGGACTTTTTCGAGAGGCACTTCCTTCAACCTCTTTAGTGTGCTTTTCCACTTTAGTTTACTTTTGGTATGAAGAAGTGAACCTATCTCCTCAAGAGCAAATGGAAGTCCTCCGATGAGTGCAACAGCTTCCCTTGAAAGATCATAATGATCACATGGAGTTGAATCTCTGTTGAAAGCAAGCTTGTTGAAAAGTAGCAAAGCATGATCAAAATGCATCTCCTTCATTTCATACAAAGAAAAGTTTGTGGACCTTGTTAAGATTTTTTCCTCCGATTTTTTCCACCTTGGTCATAGGAAAAACACTCTTATCTTTGGTTGTAATGATGATCCTACTTCTTGAACCAGAAAAATAACAATGATTCCCTAGTTGCATTCATTGATGATATCCATCCATATCATTGAGAACAAGTAAGACTCGCTTATGAGATAATCCCTCTCTAATCACCTTATTCCCTTCCTCAAAGTCAAAGGTTTCGGGAAGCGAAAAACCTAAAATATCTGCTGCTAATTTTCTTTGCATTTTTACAATGCCACCACATGGAGATGATTCTCGAATGTCTGAATGGAAGGAGCGACCTTCAAATAAAGGAGAGACTTGGTTAAAGACTGCCTTAGCAAGAGTAGTCTTTCCAATGCCACCAATCTCATGGATTATGAGAAATCGTACATCACTAGCATTACAATCCAACAACTTCTTTATGGCTTCTATACGATCATCAATTCCAACTAGATTGGTGGGCAAATTTCTTTTTCTTATCGCGATCTTCTGTGAAATATTTTGAATGATATCTTTAATGACCATGCCTTGCCTGCCATATTCATGAAATCGTTGCACGTAAGATTATATATGACCAATTAGAATTTCAAATAGAAGCCAATAATGATTACTAGCATACTATTATGTATTTTCCACGTGGTATTCACCATGGATGTACATAAATTGCTCTTTACACATGCATCAAGTAAGCCTTTTCTTACAAGGGTGGTGAGTATTGCCTCCAAAGAGTTTATCACGACGGTTTAAATAAGAGAAGATGATGAATACAAACATTGTCATCCTATGTATACTCCTATTGGGTAGGTCTAACGATAATCTAATCTAACGATAATCTAATGAAGAAATAGATAGATAAAGGAAGATCATGGATACCCTTTATCTTTCAGATGCCATCCGCTGATTCTAGACACCGTGGTCAACGCCTCCTTCCAAGGCTTCACTTCAGTGCAACCAAGTTCCTCCTCATGCTTCGATAGGGCACTTTTGTAAAGTTCCGTCTGAGGATGTTACATCCGAAGGATCCACATCATAAAAGATGGGCAATATCTCTTTTCCCGAGAATTGGCATATGCACTACACCATGCATGTAAGCTCTCGCAAGCACCATTTACTTGATGCATAGTCTTTGGAAAAAATTGGAATGTAAATTTGGGAGCTTTTTACTGCCTGCAAGATCTCCGAGATCTTCTCGCCCGGCTATAACTCTTCTGCATCCCTAAAAACACGGATTCCCATATCACTCATGAACACATAAAGGCAATCTGTGAATCCGTTACGAGTATCAGGTCCTCGAAAGCTCAAGAACACATCGTAGTTGCCATCTGTTGCAGTCTTCGAGTTGGCCTCTTCCTTCACCATCTGATAACACAGATTGCTGTTTCCGGTGACTTCTTGTGGCGCGGGGGTAGATTTCTACAGCTAAAAGCAGGACTTAGATGAGTGGACTTTCACTCTCTTTATTGCCGCATTAGATTAGTCATCGAAGTACCACATATTTAATAGAAAAAGCTACTTTTTCACACGACGACTAATAAAATATTTTTAGTTGAGCTGCCTTTTGTGTGCCTCCTTTAAGCTGGAGGTCACGAGTTCCATTCTTCCCAATCGCATCTCCATATATATATATATTTTAAATGAACTGTATAGGACTGGTTCTAAACTGGTTCGGTTCAATTTTCGCTTGGAACGACCTGCTCATCGCCATCGCGACTGCTACTACATCTATGTAGAAAGAAGTCCTAGACGTCGAACGAATTAGTCAAATTTATTGGACTCTCCTATAAGAGAATAATTTTTACCTTTTCGTATGACCGTTTGGATTGGCATCGAAAGCCCAAAGTTAAACATGCTTGTTTAGGCGAAAGCACAAAGTTATGGCTCGGAACATGTCCTTGCTTAAAAAGACCGTGACATCATAGCACATCACAGCGGCTGATGACACCCCCGCCATTTAGCACGTCACAACGAAGATATCGAAATCACAGCACTGACACCGAAGCATTCAACGAGGAACTCGTAATCGAAATCGATAGAAAAAGTACCTGAGAGTGGGCTGATTGACTGCAGACCGACAAAGGTGAAGCTGCGACCGGCGAGACCGAGAGAGGGGCGTCAGGCGATAATTGAGAGAGAGAAAGATCGAGGGGCGCTGCTGGAGAGAGGCCAGATCTGAGAAAGCGCCGCTCAGGAGAGTGGAGACTAAAGAGAGAGGGCCCAGGTTTGAAAAATTGAGCAAGAGGGAGAGGGTTCGAGAGACGTGACTTCCATTTTTGAACGGGATACGTACAAGCAAAATCTTTCACCCAGCAAAGCCTTTTTTTCATTTATTGGTCGGTCACCTAATTAAAGTTAATATAAAATTAAATTAAAAATTTTTAAAATATAAACATTGACTTTTAGGGTAGAATCTCCCCTGAAAATAATCTTTACCATTTCTTACCTAAATAAGTATCGCATTTCTAAAAAATGAGGATGACGACTTAACATATTGAATCTTAAAACGCACAGAATATATGACAAAACTGAAACTAATCAACATAAGATAATTGGTATCGCTTGATCATTCTTTTCAAGTGTTATATTATAAGATTATAAAGATCTTTCATGATTAACAATATTAGTCCAGGTATATTTTAAGGTCAATCCTTAGCGACATTTCTACAACTAGACTCAATTAAGACTATTTGTTTCACGGAAAACAACTTTCAATAAAATATTTTTTAGATTTTTTGGCATTTGGCTCATGGAAAATAAACTAGCAAAGAAAAATATTTTTCTACCAATAAAAAAAAAAATTCTTCAAAGTAGGGAAGATATTCTCCTCTTTCTGCCCTTTAGAAAGTGAAAAACATTTTCCATCATCTTTCTTTCACCTTTAACCAACCACTTTCTTTCACCAAACACTTTTTCCTCTCTTTTTTTTTCTTTCTTCTTCTTTTTCCTTCATGCTCCCCTTTCAATATTTTATCTCTTATTTAAAACAATTTTATAACTATTTTTAAAATTTCCTTTTTCTCTTTTGATTTCTTTCTTTTTCCTTCTTCTTGGATTGGTCGCTAGCCTAGATGCCCATAGCAGATTATCAATAGTAAGGCATTCATACAACACGTGCAATCGATATCAAGGAGACCCAACCAACTGTATCTTCTCATGTAAAGTAGAAATGTCATACCTTCTATTTCTATGTACTTCAATGCAAAAAGAAAATGGAGAGATAAAGGAGAATTTCACTTATAGATCTTGTTATGTGCATAGTCTACGGTTTAAGACTCAGAAAGTAGGAATTACTCAACCCTCGATAAGTCAAAAACTTACAGATTATTCAGCTCAAACATCCCAATGATATGCCCATAAATGTCAAGTGAGAATACTCTGTAGAGTCAAGGAATCGAACCTCACATACGTACCAAGCCAAAAAAGATAGATAACTGAAATCAGCAGACCATAAGGGTTCTTAAAAAGGATACATGGTTCACATTCTTTGTCAAAGATAGCCGCCTTCAGGAGTTGCAATGACTGAAAAAAGAAAAAAAAAAGGGATTATCAGGAAAGTGACTATAGATGCAGAGATCACTGACATGCAAAGTGATAAAAAGAAAAAAGGACAGAATTTCGTCTTTTTCAAAAATTAACGATTTGAACTTCTCTAGGAAAATGGTAGAAGGTATCAAGTGGCAACTTTTTCGACTGAGCAAATGGGAATGACCACTGATCCCCATTTACAATACACCTGAACTTCCGAAAGATGCTTGACAATGGTGGTGATCTTTGACAGATCAATACAATCCAAAGACTAAAAGAGGCATCAGTTAGGATGATCAAGCGGTTGAAATTTTTATTTTTTAAATAAGCAAAAAGAAATTCACTAAGGGGCGCCCAAGGGGGTGCCAATCCATTTACAAAAAGATGTTGGGAGTAGTTGGCAATAAGTCTATTTCACCTTGCCACATAACTAATACTATTAGCAAATTAAGCATGGAAAGGTGAAGAAGAATAACTAAAGAGTGGAATGCAACCAACAAAATAATGAGCAAGCATCACGAACGAACACTGCTTTGGGAGCAGACTTATAAGAAGCAGAATGATCATTTATTTAGATACCAAGATTTAATTGCCTAATTACAAACCAGCACGAGACTTTCAAATCTGCAAGCAGTCACAAAATGGAGGTTCCCATTCATAATTTAACTATTATTTTTTTGGTACACCATTACAGAAAACTGGAGCATTTTATCCAGTCCAAATCTTTCTTTCCAATATCAAATCTCCATTCAGTGACAAAATGGAGGTTCACATTTATAATTTAACTATCACACAGCGAACAACTAAAGCAAGATTGGCTAAAATATCCTATATAATCCTCTTAAGATGCAATATCTAGAAGAAATTTTTTTACCTTAAAGGCAAGCTCTTTAATTTCCATCCTAAATGCAGCTTCATCAGAAGGATCAACGTCCTCTGGCAATGCTATGCATTCCCACCACCTGAATGCAATTATTGGTCATGAGTAAGTTCACCTGTTTGACAAATAAGTCTTGAATAGGTAAAACACGACAGAAAAATTACCTTCTCTTGTGACTAACTGATATTGGCTTCCATGCTTCTAAAAGTAAGGGCATATGAAAGTTTTCCGTAACATGAGCCCTATCTTTCATATAACTACTCAGAAAAATTGCCTTTGACTTCCTATACCTTAATATAGTATATGCAATTGCCTGAAAGATGACAACCAATGTATTAGCTATACACACCAGCTTTATTGAACTGTGCAGTCGAGATCTGCACATGAAAATTGAGGTATATCTATAACCTTGTTACAAAGCAACGACATAAAATTTGCTTTGCGCACAGTATACTCACTACTAACCGAGAACCTAAACAGTTTAATTACATGATTATATTCTATGATCCACTTGTTCTGTGATAATAAAGCATGACAATATAATAATTTAAGCATACAACAACAACCACCTAGCATTTTCTCACCAGGTGGGTTACCCAGATAGACATACGAGTTGACCATGCCAAACTAAAATTAGGCTGATATAACAAAAAGTATATTTCCCCTCAGCACAACAGTCTTATAACAAGACCTCAAATAAAGCATAACATAGGAAATTCAATACCTCACTTAGCTGCGTACATTCCCCAATCAGGAAGGGCAACTAGACAAGATGGTACATAATGAATTGTTAACATCAATAGTCAATATCATCATTTTTGGCAGTCTATATAGTTCAAGCATGATCATCCACCCAATTCCCCCTTTACCAATCCCTAACAGGAATAACAAGTAGTTGAGTGATGCACTTCTCATAGGTGTGATCATAGTCAATCTCAAAAATGTGCCCAATCTTAAGATATGAGTAAGTGTCCAAGAAAAGACTGCAGCAAGAAGTTTCTTTGCTGGAAGAACAAATTCATTTTGCATCACCAGAAAATGATACAAAAAATAGGGTTAGGAAATGAGACGTAGGAAGAGGAGTAAGAAACATGGAAACAGCTTAGAGAAGAAGCAATTTTGGCTGCCAGAATGAAAATATCATTTGTTTCTGCAGTGAAAAGTAAAAATGAAAAAGAAGGATCAGTAGAAATAGACAACAAATTAGGGGAAAAAAAAGAAACCTATCAACAATACAGATTAAGAGCTTTACCATTAGCATGTTGTATGAATTGGAGAAGAGCCTTTGTGGAAAACGCTTCTGACTTCTCCCCAGTGCACAGTAAAGAATAAAATGAATTCGAGTCAGCATCAGAACACACTTTGCTAAAGAGGATTGCTGACATTACTAAATGAACTAATCCACAGAGTAGCTCCATGAAGAAACATACTCACAGCAAGCTTTACATGCGGCATAAGAAAATAAAACATCAGAATATGTGACTCAAAAACATAATGGCAATACCGCTAATGCACATCAGAACTCAATTGTTAAATTCAATTTCCAGATTTGCAATTTAAAACTTTCGGTGGCAAGAAATTAACAAATTACCATCAAAATCAAAAACAAATGTTAACATCAAGAAGATTGCTTTCTATACTCATGCTTTTGGTCCATTTCATACTAATACAACTTCCTTCTAAGCAGGAAAATACTGAAAGACCCAAATCTCAGGGAAAAAAGTATATCAAAGCCCCGCACCTGCAATAGTAAGCTTCTTGACATCCCCCGGAACATGGAATAACCAATGGCGAGGAAATTTTTTTTGAGTATGGCAACAGTTTTTCACCATTCATCAATGATTCAACAATTTCCTTGGGCAGAGGTACTTTTGCTCTCTTGCTTCCTGAAGCACATCTATGAGAATCGTCATAACTTTTCTCATCCGTGATGTTGTCTCCATCAGATGAGTCAGATGCACCATGCTCATTTGAAACATCGGAGCACGAACCGGTATCACATCCATGGCTTGAAGAGAGACCTAAATCTTGAAAAAACAATCTTCTTCCAATTTGAAGTTCTAAAGTCCTAATAAAGCGAAAACAGAAATTACATACTAGACAATCAATCTGCAATAACAAAAGAAAAGGAAGTGTTAGCCTGTGCATGACCAAAGGTCCCGACAAGTGCTATTGGGATTTCATGCCAGTGAAACCTTATTTGAGGGATGTTGACACCCGAAAAGCATTTGATCCCTTAAGAGAAGCTCCCCTTCTTTAAAATCCACATCAGCATATACACCTGGAAAACAATAATCCAACAGATGCTCAATGGCAGAAAGGAAGACTGCAGAAGCTACTGTGCAAGAGAGCACCTTCATTGCATTAAATATGCAAAAAAACAATTTAATTCTACAGTGAGTGAAATTTTTTAAACTTGAGCTCATTTTGTCTTATTAGGAACTACATAATTAAAATGGAGAAACAACACGATGTAAAGCAATAGCAAGTGACACCACACAAAGGTTAACATAGAGTAAATTGCGCACCTAGAATGGACACTCCTAATTAGGCTGAACAATGAATATACTTTCTCTCATGACTACAAAAAACAAAACAGTACATGGAGATTCTTCTTTTATTGCCCTTCGTCACACACAAGGAATCATCTTGAATATCTTGGTGTACGCTTTAAGTAAAGTTTGCAGCTTTCAGGTCAATGTCATTCGTTTTTGCAGAATTCATCTGTTTCCATTGGCACTCATGCACTGGCAAATTTCTTTACTGGAGAACTATCGATGAAAATGGAAACACATCGCCAACAACACAACCAATTTCACAACAGCAACTCGCCATCCTCAGGAATAGCAACTACCTCTAGACGATTAAAAGTCGCGAAGTGATCCCACAACAAAACAAGAGACAACAGTCAGATTCGAGAACTCAGCCAGGTAGTAGCACAATGCCAGGCGTATGAAACTCATTTAACAAAAAAAAAAAGAAAACCCAACTTGTCGAGCAGGAGATCGGTCTTACCTTTCCCGAATTCGCCGTCTTGTCTCACCTTGAGGCGGCAGCCCTCCCGCGAGGCCAAAAGCTGGTCAAAGTAATCCTGAACGGACAACATTTCAGGCAGCCATCGAAACCGAAAAGGCGGGAGAAAAAAAAGCAGAGGGAAAAATGCAAAATCTGCTCGACCCTTTCGCGGTCACACTCGATACTCTCGAGTCTCCTCTGAAGGAGCAGAGGAGCGTCACCTGGATTTCGCGGGTCGGAGGAGGGGGTCGGAGGAGGGCGGCAATTTCAGGGAAAGAGCTAAAGCAGAGAGAGAGATGAGAAGGAGCTGGACTGGAATTTCTACGACCCACTGGTGTTCCGTAACCTCACATTTTTTTTTTTTTTTTGGACCGTCTTACATTTGTTTGCGATGGCGGCTTGTCTCAATATCGCAAATCAAAGTTTACAAATGTGTTACGATCGATTTATACTTAATTACGATGACATGCTGTAATTTTGTAGGGGACCCCTAAAAGATCATAGGATTGCCCGACTGGACAAAAGCAAAAATAAAGAGGAAAGTGAGTGCTCGTGCGCGAGATACGACGAGCGAGAGGAGGAAGAGAAGAAAGTGAGGCCAGTGGTCTTCATGGAAAAAAATCAGAGAGCAATTTCAAACCCAATTTTCATAAAAGTCTCTCCTACAGTTAAATATTAGGGTTAATTTATAGCGATCCTATTTCATGCCATTAGAGTTGCGCATATAGGTTGCATTACATTTAAATAATAATATAGTGATATGCTACTTAGAAATCATATTTAGTTCACGCATCGCCGCATTATTTGCTTCCCAATTAGCACTTTGCTGAACACTTGATGCATTGGACATAAAGGAGCTCGCTTAGTACATCGAGGCTCTGTCATTTCTTTGAGCAATTTATTTAATACTTTGATTATGGGTCGTTAGCTTTTTTATTGTACACCCGCATGATCACCCATTGCATGTTAGCAGTTTAGCCTCTACAATTAACCAAGATTGCTCGCAATGAAATAAAGAAAAAATGGACTAAAAAGTGCGTTAAATTAATCTAGCGTAACCAAGTTTCTCTATCCATCAATCTCTATTTCGCAAAAGTAAAATGTTCTCCTATGCTTTACTTGGGATTCCAATAGATTTATTATAGATTAACAGCGACTCCTAATTGAATTGATTTGCATATTAAATCGAATTAAATTGAAAATCCCAAACTTGTGATTAGTAAGTCTTTGAAGAGTTCATGCTAAGTTTTAAGCTTAGTAATCCATTAGCTTTCTTATGTGTGGTTCACCGTTGAGAAGATCGCAACATTAATTAATACTACTTGTTGCATGATGCACGGTATCACTATGAAAATTCATGGAACTACAGTCAACTATTTAAAAGAAGGGTTAATACCCTGAAAAACCCCAAACTGGTACACTTGTGACAAATTTACCCCAAACTATTTTTTTGACCATAAAAAATCCCAAACTGGTAAATCTGTGACAAATTTACCCTGACTGATTATAAAAAAACCCTAAACTGGTACATTTATGACAAATTTACCCCAAACTAATTTATCCGACTGTAAAAAACTCTAAACTGATAATTTTTTGTTAAATATACCCTATGCTAAATTGGATTAATACCACAAAAAAAATCATAAAAATTGTAAACTGTGATAAACGGAGCGTAAAATCCTAAATTGATATACCGGTTAACTGTCACGTGTCATTTAACTTAATAATTTGAGAATAAAATTTAACGAAAACCAGCATAAGGTAAATTTGTCACAAGTGTACCAGTTTGGGGTAAATTTGTCAAAGGTATATCAGTTTGGGGTTTTTGGTGGTCAAAAAAATAGTTTGGGGTAAATTTGTCACAAGTGTACCAGTTTAGGGTTTTTTAGGGTATTAACCCTTCAAAGAACTTGAATTATTCAAATACTTTAATATTCTTACTCAAATGCAAGTTGGACTTTACTCTAAGATTAAAATATGGAAATATATTATAGAGAATGCAAATAGGGCTGGAAAAAAATTGAATTTAGAATCCCTTACTTTGCTGTGATGTGAAATTTTGTGAAATTAAATCTAACTGTCTTAAAAATTTAAGCTAATAAATAGAAATGGGGATTAATTCAAGTACTGTTACAAACACCATTGATTTAACGCAATAGGAAAGCTATAGTAGAATTAGCAAATACACCAAGGCGAATGCATATTTATTTCCCGCAAATCATTGATAATATCAAATGATCAACTAGAACTAGTGATTGGCAAAAAAGAAAAAAAATGAAAAATGAAACCAGTGATTGGGAGGACGTGGCACCTCCCCACATTTTGTTGTCGCAAGTAATCGGTCATTCGATTCACTAGCGAGCAGAAGTCCAGCCACCATTCTCTCCTCTTTGGAGTCATCCAAAAGGTATGTCTCAGTTTCCCCACCGATTAATATAAGCGAGACCAAGCTAGAAGAAGACGGAAGCGTCCGACGAGGGTCCGAAAGAAATAAGCCAATTCAGGCAACACAGTTTCTGAGATAAGGAAACGAAGAGAGGGACCGAGTAACAAAGTAAATTTGGCATCGCCAAGCCGAGGGAGTTTACCATCCGCCAAGGTCATAACACCTAACAGACATATGAAAAGCACTGAGGCTGCGTTTGGTCGACCGGATAAAAACCAGGATAGGATATGTTTTATCCTATCTCGTGTTTGGTAGTTGTCTAGGATGGGATAAGGTCGGATATAGACTGGATATAGACTGGATAAAAAAATCCGAGGGGGGAGGTGGGATAAGGTCGGATAGGATTTCTTTTATCCGAAACATAAAACCCTACGCCTTTTTTCTTTCTCTATCGTTCACCCACAACTCTCTGTTTCCAAAGTATCGACGTTGAAGCCTTCTCCTCAATAGCTCTCCGATTCTTATCGAAATTTTTCGAAAGCCTTCTTCCTCCACCAAGGTAAGACCCCGTCTGCTGGCAATCGCCTGCCGGTTGCCCTCCTAATCAATTCCCCCCACCGCGATGTTTTCCCCGCTTCAATTGCACCTTGGCCGCCGAGGCCGCCGGCGTCCCAATCGTCCCTGTCGCACCGTTGGGTCTGGGCGGTCGCGGCCCGTTTAGGCACGGCGGGGATGCGGCGGGGATGCGGGGGAAGTACGTGAATTCTTTTGTTATTGTGTTTTTGACTCTTCTTTTTTTTTTTTCGTGGATTGGTAGTGTGGTGTCCTTTTTTTTGTTCTTTTGTTTTTTTTTTTTTTTGTCTGCTTGCAATTATGGGGGGTGGGATTGATTGAGGCGAATGTGGCTAATTGCTTGGAAAAATTGAAGCTTTTCGGTTTTTTTCTGTTTTTTTTTTTTTTTTGGTGATGATGACTGATGAGGTTCGCTGCTCTTGTCAAATGCATCCGTCTGGGCATTGCGATGATGGGTCTATTATTTGCATCAATTGGGTTTGTGATGATGACAGATGAGGTTCACAATCTTTTGTCGTTCTTCGTAGAATGAGTGGGTTCATTGATGAATGGGTTCATTGATGTGGAGCTCAAGGTCCGTGACTATGAATTGGATCAGTATGGCGTGGTGAATAATGTAGTCTACGCGAGCTACTGTCAACATGGTGAGCCTCGTAGTTTCTAAGTATGGATTGGATTGCTGCATGAGTGGGCGAACGGTCTTGTGCTTTGCATCTGCTGTTTTGAGGTCAATCTATAGCGCATTTGTTGTTCTGTCATCAGTGTTTGTGTTGAGTATCAATGATATTTGCTTTAGTGGGAGAAGAAATTGATTACTTACCTAGACATATCCAACTTTAAATCTGTAGTTTACCAAACAGTAGATTGAATAGGATATGAGGATATCCAACTTTAAATCTGTAGTTCACCAAATAATTGATGGGATATGACCAAACGAAGCCTGAGGGTAAAATTATTAGCCGCGCCATTACGCTTGACCTAAATTCTGCCTTCTGGTAGTCCCTTTTCCATGTTAACCTGAGGGCGCATAACTTACACATGATCACCAAAATGCACGACAGAAAAGACACGATCATCGAGATGGACTTGAAAGATAAAAGCATCCCTGAGTTTCTCCTGTCAAGCATCGTAGCCATGCTCCAGTCTTCTTTGGAGGCTGTGTCCCAGCTGCCAAATACTCCTCACAGTTGGAGTATCTGTCTCAAACATTCAATGACCGTGACGATTGCCAACATCATATCGTTTATGCTGTGCTCCTGTACAAAATTGATCCATCTTGCTGAATTTTTTAGATCAGTCCACATAATTCTAGCTTGTCTTGTGAATGAGTGCTAATGAATGGCCAGCGTGCAATGTTCAGAGATGTTTGATAAGGAATATCGGTCGAAGAAGGCCTAGAAATAGGCTGCGCTGGTGATGGAAATTGAAGCTGAACACACACACACAGAGCTGAAGACCTAAGATTTGATTTCCTTTTCGCCTCGTCTATTATTGAGTGCGCTTTATCTCGGGCTTCTGGCCTTTGTACAAAGGATAAAAAGAAGAAATCGTTGCCATATCCACAACGGGAAACGATTCTGGAGTACTCATTTAAAGTGAAACTTTTACTTCTAAGGATGCAGTGATTTGGGACTGATGAATGTACAATAATAATGATTGTGTTTAATTCCATGGAAATGATTTGGTACTTAATAATCCGCTTACTCATCAGCGAAATTGTCCTATTCATAATTTTCGCTAATGTTGGTAGGATTGAGAAACTTGGCAGTCGTTAATTGTATCAGAGTGTTGATGGATGTATGCATTTTTGCAATTATGATTTTAGCAGTGAGTGATGGAGTTTGAGTTTGGATTCGAGAAATGAGAATTTGGAGGTGTTACCTTTTCACTTAGATATAATTCACATTACCTCAGTAGATTGTTAAAGGAAACATAACACGACTTATCACATTGAATCGGACTTTTGGAGAGGGAAATCTTTTTTTTCTTTTCTTTTGCTTTACCGGACATTACTGATGTAACCTTTTTAAAAGATACTTAATTCTGGAGACCCAACAATTTCATAAAATCTTAGATACCTTTTTTTGTTCATCATATATCAATTAGAAGAATTGCAAAGTTAGAAGATAATTGTATTGGTATGATTATGTAATGGACAAGTTCTTTTTTTTTTTTTTTTCTTTCGGTCATATGTAATGGACAATTTCAAATATCCTGCTAAACCCAATTTCTATTGTTTTCAAATGTTTTTATCTTATCTTTGAAAAAAAAAACACACACACACACACAAATCGGAAATGGGTGCATCACTTGTTAGTGAAAGGAATCAGCTAATTAGCAAATCTCTTTTAAGAAAAAAAAAGAAGTAATTCACCAGTATTTCCAGTGGCACGGGTTTCTTAGCAAGTAATAATGAAGAAGGAAATGTGCAAGAGAGATGAACTCTTAGACACGTACTAGGGTAGGAAGGAATAAAATAGGGTTATTCGCACTTACCATTTCATTGAACAACGTGAGAAACTGCAATCTGCTTTGATCTCCAGATATCTCGATATTCTCTTGATGAATAATTTCCCTCCCAAAATCTATCACCCAATCATGCATCCACACTTTGCCATTACCAAGAATCTTGATTAAGGACTTACTGACAAGGGCGTCAATTTCAACTTTCGCACAACCTTTCCGTATATACACTGCATCAGTTTTTTTCTTGCTTAGAAAGATACTTGCAATGTCCAGGAAAATTTGTTTATCCCGATATTCAAGCCCCTCATATATTAACATTAACTTCTGTTGGACTCTTTCGAGAGGCACTTCATTGATTGACTTCTGTCGAACTTTTTCAAGAGGCATTTCATTCATTGACTTTTGTCGAACCTTTTCAAGAGGTACTTTCCTCATTGAATTCTCTACTAAATACGCACATTTCCTCATTGAATTTCCTATGAATGACACTTCCCTCATGAACTCCTGTCGGACGTTTTCAAGATGCGCTTCCTTCTTTGGTTCACTTTCCCAATTTGCTTCAAGTCTTATAGAGTCCAAGCCATCCTCAATACCTTCCAAGAAAGGCAAGTCCCTCACCAATCGTGCTCTTATCTTACTACTGTTTATCCGTAATATTAGATCCTTGAGATTATAAAGCGAATGAGGTAGTTCCTCGATGGTTGTCCCAGATAGATCCAACTCAGTCAATGACTTCAACTCCCCCAAAGCATCCGGCAGTGAATTTAGACTCGTACAATTCGCCAAACTTAAGTACTCAAGATCCGCTAGCCCTTTGATTGTGCTCGGAAGTTCAACTAATCCCGTATCCTCCACTACTAGCCTTGACAAAAGCCTTAGATTGCTGATTGAGTCTGGCAAATAACAAATGCTGAAACCCTGGATCAAGATGACCTGTCTCAGGGAATTTAGATAACCAATTTGCCAAGGCAACCCTCTAAGAAGCAGACACCATTTGATCTTCAAGTAAATCAACCGCTCTAGTTTTCCAATTGAGTGATCAATTTGTACCAAATTTGGAAGATCTTCTAGAACCAATCTCTCCAAACTCATAAATTCTGAAAAACAAGGTGTTTTGATTAAGGACTTCGACCCCGCTATGTTGAAAACTTTCAGTTTACTTGCTACCTGCATGACAGCAACCGACTTAATCCTATCAGGATTTAGTATGCATTGCAAAACAAGTGCACATCATCATATATTCATATAATTATTTGAAAGATTAAATGAATCAGCCGAAATTGTACCATGATTTTGACCCATTCACTCCATTTGTCTATGATGATATCGCCTGAAAGCTTAAGAATGACTAAGTGATTCAACACAAACTTTTTTGCTTCAAGTTCCGGAGGACAATTTTGCCAACAAAGCCATCTTAGCTTCAGCAAAATATCCTCAAAGTTGCCAGCAAAGTTCCCTCCATCCAATTTTAGAAACCTCGCATTGGTGAGATCAACAAAATATTTGCATGTAAAATTGTCTCCCAATCTCCGTGGTGTAAGCGCTACTACATTCTCTACTCCCTGATAAAATAATATAATATTAAAGTGTGTCTCTTTACTTGAGCAATGAGTTGGGATCTATTAATTGTTAATTATAATATTAAATTCGATATTTCTTTATCACTTGAAAATGGGCATATCTGATGATTGTATTTATGCTTTTGCATGGAAATATATACTATTTCTTCGAACTAATATTTCTAATTATATTACATATTCAGACTATAATAAAGTCTGTATTTGATTATGTGATAGTGATGTTTGATAGCTAGTAATCCATTGAATGACCTATTTTCATATTTTGCTGATGTTGAGTAGAATCAAGGAATCTTTTAGGTTAATTTTATTAGAGTGCACAGCAAAAGCAGATGATAAACTTTCGTGATCATAAGTTTAGCAGTGAATTTTGACGAAGTTGATGTTTGTAGACTTTTGTGCAAAAGTTGAGGTTTAAAGGATTGTGTATTCAATATTTACGGTTTAAGTCGTCAACTAGCAATTTCAAGTTTGGAATCAAGAGTTATGAAATTCATAGTGTCGCATTAACTCAATAAAGAGTTAAAGGAAATGTGACCCCACTTACTAAATTTCTAGCAAACTTTTGGAAAGAGAATTTATTTAATTTCATCAGACATTGCTAATTACTAATGTATCCTTTTTAAAAAGTACTTTTTTTTTTATAATATCCTCGAGTTCCACCTTTTTTTAAATTGAGTTCCACCTTTTTGACAAAACCTTAGGCAGCTTTTTGTTTTGTTCGAAGAATTATCTAGATAGAACAAGATAGATTTTGCTAATTTATATAAATAAGAAAAAGCGTCATCATATATCAATTGAAAAAAATAGTAAAGTGAAAAGATAGATCGGATAGGTATGATTATGTAATGGTTCAAATGGTCTTTTAAACCCAATTTCTATTATTTTCAGATACTTTTATCTAATATAATTAAGCAAAAATGGGTGCACTATTTATTGATGAAAAAAAATCAGATATTTACCAAATTGCTCACTTAACGAAAATCATAGTCAATACATAGGTTTTTCCTATAGTGTGCAATAAATGAAGAAGGCAATCTACAAGAGAGATGAACTCTTATATGCGTAGTAATGTAGGAAGGAATAAAATAGGGCTGTTCATACTTACCTTTTCATGGGCCCTCTCAAGAAACCAAAATCTGCTTCGATCTTCAGGTTTCCTCATATGCTCTTGACGAACAATTTCCCTTCCAAAAGCTTTTAACTGATCGTGCATCCATATTCTATTATGGTCAACAATCTTGATCAAGGACTTGCCAATAAGAACCTCAATTTCAAATCTCGGGCAAAAGCCTGAGTCTTCCCACATATACATTGGAATAGTTATTTTCTTGTTAACAAAGAAACATGCGATGTCCAAAAAGATTTGTTGCTGCCGATATTCAAGTGCATCATAACTAATTTTTAACCTCTGTTGGACCTTTTTGTGAGGCACTTTCTTTAGCTGATCCAATGTGCTTATCCACTGTGCTTTGCTTTGGCCACGGAGATGTGAACCTATCACCTCAACGGCCAATGGAAGTCCTCCGGTGAATTCAATGACTTCTTTTGAAAGATCATATAGATCAGGTGGAGCTGAATATGTGTTGAAAGCAAGCTTGTTGAAAAGTTGAAGAGCATGATCCAAATGCATTTTCTTCATTTCGTACGGAATAATTTTTGTAGACCTTGTTGAGATATTGTCCTCAAATCCTTCCACCTTGATCCTAGAAAAAACACTCTTACTTGTGGTTGTGATGATGATCCTACTCCCTGGACCGCACAAAGTACAATACTTCGCTAGTTGCATAGATTGATCATTTTCATCCATGCCATCAAAAACAAGCAAGACTTGTTTGTTAGGTAACATTTTTCTGATCAAATTGTTCCCCTCCTGACAGTCAAAGGTTTCAGGAAGTAAGAAATAGAAAAGATCCGCTAGTAATTTTTTCTGAAGTTTTTCAATGCCAAGGTCTTGGATGTTTGAAAGGAAGGAGTGACCTTCAAATTGAGGAGAGAGTTGATTGAAGACTGCATTGGCAAGCGTTGTCTTTCCCATGCCACCTATCCCATGGATTATGACAAATCGCACATCACTAGTATAATAACAATTTAATAGTCTCTTTATGTCCTCTACACGATCATTAATTCCAACTAGATGGGCGGGCAAATCTCTTTTTGTTGTATTGATCTTCAGCAATACATCCTTAACAATATCCTCGATAACCTCACCTTGCCTGCCATATTCACGAATCATTGCACACAAGACTATACATAAGCAATTAGAATTTCAACTAGAAGCAAATAATTTACCACCAGCATGCCAACATGTATAATCCACATGGTACTCACAATGTATGTACATAAATCGCTCTTTCTACATGTACCAAATAGGGCTTCTCTTACAAGGGTGGCAAGTATTGCCCCTAGAGAATTTATCTAAACAGTTTGAATAAGATATTCGTTTTGTTTGAACCAATCACTAGAGTTTCCATTTGGGAGTTTATTAGCATGTAGATAGTCTGAGCCTAATAGTACAAAATGATGTAAACAAACCTGTGTGCTTGTGGGCGCTCCTCTTCAAATACACGACCAGAAGGGCCAATAAATGAATAGATAGATAGATAAACGAAGGAGGTGTCAATACCTTTTATCTTTTATATGCCACCCCTTGATTCTAGCCACCGCGGTCAAAGCATCCTCCCAAGGCTTCACTTCAGTGCAGCCGGGGTCCTCCTCATGCTTGGTTAGGGCGCTTTTGTACAACTCCGTTTCAAGCTTAACATCCTCTGGGTCCACATCGTAAAAGATGGGTAGTATTCGTTTCGATGGGTGTTTGCCATGGCCGTCCACCATGTATTTCAGCTCTCGGAGGCACCACCTACTCGAAGCATAGTTTTTGGAGAAAATAGGAATGTATATTTGGGAGCTTTCTACTGCTTGCAAGATCTTCGAGATCTTTTCTCCCGGCGGTAACTCTTCGTCATCCCTAAAAACGCGGATTCCCCTGTTTTTCATGAACACATAGAGGAAATCTGCGAATGTGTTGCGAGTGTCGGGTCCTCGAAAGGACAAGAACACGTCGTAGTCGTTACTGGTTGCAGTTCCTGACTTGGCCTCTTCTCTCGCCATGTAGCCACACAGATTGATGCTACGGGTGACTTCTTTTTTGGGGTGGTGCTCGAGGAGATTTCTAGAGCCAGAGAGGCACGATCAAGATAAGTAGCGACTTCCACTCTCTTTCTTTCTGCTTAGGTCGCTCATCGAAGCCTCACTCGACTCTAATACCTGAGCACTTGACCCACGTCGAGGATACGAACCCGGTGACGGCAAGGGATCCGATCGCAGGAGGACGCTTCCGAGGAACTCTCCAGGAACGTGGTGGTCCTCGCGATCCGTACCCTGGTCGGGAGGAAAGTCTCAGGTGAGTGTTGCGACTCGAAGAGGAGCGAAACCTGAGAGAGAGAGAGAGAGAGAGAGAGGTGGGGAGAGGCGGAATTCAGAGAGGAGCAAGAGAACCGAGAGCTTTGCCGGTTCTTCCTGGGTTTCTGATGCTGAAATGACCAAGGCAGACTAGGCTTTGAGCCTTCCAAAAGGCCAGCTTTCTCTTATGGAGGTTTACAAAAAAAATTCCTAAACGCCCAATTTCAGCCCAAGGGGCTTTGGCTTGGGAAAGCCCGTCCCGATTGCAGCCTAAGATTAATAGTGAGTCAAGGCCTCGGCCTCCCTCGAATTATCATTGTAAAAACAGCAATAGCTAGTGAATGTCGAGACGCCAGAGACGGTAAGTTCTATCAAACTCTTTCGAATGTCCTAATAATCATAACTTTCCATAAGTAATTGTAAATAATCCCATTTATTATTAAAAAAAAATTTCCTTTTCGTTTTACAACTTATTCCAACACTCGTGATTTAAGGAATCCACTAAAAAGTAACTATCCTCATATGCTATAATTTTCCTTGATAAACGTTAAATCAATAATTTTATAATTATTTTTTCCTTTTCTTCTGTATAAGCCGATTGACGCTTTAATAATTTTGCTCTCCTAACTAATGTCTCTAATTGCTCGGGAGCAGTTCTATTTTTTCCCACACGAGACTAGAGAATTTTCCCGTTAAGAAAATTAGCTTCTTCTAGTCACTCGTGCTCAACAACGTTGCTCCGATAATAATGCCTGCATTTGCCCATTCAAATCTAATCCGATACACTGTTGCTGATCATGTGAAGAGCAACATGGAGAGATGGGATATTCCCCAAAGTTCAGGAGAGCTTGAAGTTCAATTTCAGTCCATTATGTGTTTATTATGTTAGCTTTCTGCTTCGCGTGGATCAATGTTTTCCCCTCTTTATTCTCTTCCAACAAAAAAATGACACCTCCCTTTATGCACGAGAGAGAACAAGAAAGCTCTTTTGTTTTGAACAAAATTCTCAGTTCGCTCCAATTTCTAGTTGAGCAGCCTAGGTGCTCACTGCTATTATATTCATGTGGAAAAAAAGTCCTAGATATCATAACGAATCGGTATGCAATATGCACTACTCTTCTTCTTGATGGGACTCGGATAACAAATTCAAATTTTTTGGACCTTCCCATAAGATTGGTTTTTACTGTTTCCTATGACGGCTTGGATTAACAACTTAACATCGAAAGCCCCCTGTTGAGCGTGCTTGCTGAGGCCAAAGTGCAAAGCTATGTTTCGGAAAAAGTCCTCGCTTAATAAAACCGTGAGATGCGATTACACCTGATAAAAGGAGTAAAACTGTACTGGAGTACTCGGAAAAGTACACCGGAAAAAGAAAGGAGCTGGTCCATATCCCCGTCCACAAATCAAAATCAAATGGACAAGAAAAAAAAGGGAGGAAATTTTACAAGATGAAAACCCGTTGAAGATAGATGATCATCAAATGAAAAGAAAAGGCCATAGAAAAGGCCATAGAAAAGCCCATAACCAGCGACCCCTGATAACCAGACACTACCACCATCTTGCACATCGCAACGAAGATATAGAAACACAGCACACCAAAATCGAAACATCTGATGAAGAACCGAAATCGAAACCGAGAGAGAGAGAGATTACCTAAGAGTGAGCTGATTTATGGCAGACCAACGAAGGTGAGGCCGCAACCCGTGAGATCGAGGGAGAGGCTTCAAGCGATAATTGAGAGAGAGAGAAAGAGACCGAGTGGTGCTGCTGGAGAGACTTCGACAAAGAGACCAGATCTGAGAAAGCGCCGCTCCGCAGACTCTATACATATGTTGAAAGAGAGAGAGGCCAGTTCTGAGAAATTGAGGGAGAAATGAGAAAGAACTGAGAAGGTATTGGAGAGACTTGACTTAAAAGAGTTGACTTTTCATTTTGAAATGGTTTTGAGCCGGTTGTGGCTGTTGGCTATCACAATATATACAAGCAAATCTTTCACTTAATCAAAGCCTCTGAGAAAAACATACACTGTTTAGTACAGAACCTTCGTTGAAAGTAATCTGTACTATTTCTCACTGAAATATGTATTACATTTCTAAAAAATGAAAGTAACGATTTATCAGACTGACTTTCAAAACACGTGAAATATATGCCCAAAAAATGTATGGTGTCTAACTCTACAGCTCACAAAATGTTGATATTGTAAGAGGGTAGTTGAACAACATGAACTTTAAAATTGATGTCTATGAAATGAATGCAACATTAATTGCAAACGGCAATTCCAAAAAGATATTGCAATTGGCTAAGCTTAATAGTGAGCAAAGGCCTCGCACAAATTTTTATTAAAACACTAGAGATAGGCAATTCACATTGGATCTTTTGCATCTCCTATTTCTTCATTTACCCCTATATATGTCTGATAGAAGCATTTGTATCTAACATGATCAAACTGTTTCCACATGTACCAAAACTCTGACTTAAATTATTTTACCAAAAATCATCAATTTTTGTAAATCAGCCTATTTTATGTTGTATTATTAGCCTCAACAAAATTATAATTTGATTTCGACCCTTCTGCTCCTTTCTTTTGTGGTGATATCTCCTGAAAGCCTAAGAATGACTAGGTGATTTAGCAGGAAATTGTTTGCTTGAACTTCCAAAGGAAAATTTCACCAGCAAAGCCATCTTATCTTTAGCAAAATTTCCTCAAAGTTGCTAGCAAAGTTCCCTATATCCAATTCAAGAAAACCTCGCGTTAATGAGATATCCAAAATCTTTAGCTGTAAAATTGTGTCTCCATCTCTATCGTGTACATTTCTTGTTCCTCAATGAAAAATAAAATATTGAATTGTGTCTTTCAACTAGAGCTAGAGGTAAAATCTGCTAACGAGTGAATACAACATTGATGTATTTGAAATTAATATTTATATATTGGGATAAGTGCACTACAAGTTCTAAATTTGTCACTAAAGTATAATTGAGTATTAAAAATTTCTTTTTTTTTTTAGTAGAGTATTAAAACTTTCAAAAAGTATAATCAAATCAAAAAAAATTTCGAATTGGTGGCTATCCAATTTGGCTAACGGATAATACTTACGTGGTTTTTTCTATTATCTTCTCTCTCCTATGTGGGATTAACGTCACTAAAACATGAAACATAAGTCTTGATCCATATATTATTTTTAAGCCAAATTTTTATCAAACTAGAGTAACAAATAAAAGGGTTAAATTTAAAAAAAAAAAAAAAAAAAAAGGCAAGGCCCTTTAGGCTCTCCTTGGCTGGGACTCAGGTGATAGGGGCGACCCTCATTCTAAAAGAATTGTGTGCATCACCTACTATACTTTATTTGTCTCATTTTATATCTAATGGAAGCACATTGGACTTAATATTCTTGCATATATCAAACTTGACTTATCCCCAAAAATTGTTATGTTTTCATAAATCAACATATTTATTCTCTCTAGATCACATTGTTAGCTATAATAAGTACTATCTAAGCATGTTGCTCATTCCTTTGACGTGTTATATTTTAAGAATATAAAGATCTTTCGTAACCCACAATATAGATCCAGGTATTTTTTATGGTCAATCAACAACAAGGTCTTTATCAAAAAAAAAAAAAAAAAAGGTCGTTGAGGAGATTTATACAACTAGAAGCACGATTAACATGCCAATTTCCACTCTCTTTCATTCCACCTAAGTTGACTCTCTTAATTGATATTAAATGAATAGCAAGCTCATTTGATGAGAGCACAATTTGGTTAAAACATAAATCATCAATGAAACAAAACAATCTGCGAGCGCACTAATATATAATGCAAGATGTCGATACAAGAACATCATGAGATTTGTACAAAGGTTATCAATGAAATCCTTCATCAATAAACAATTTGAGTTATCAATGAAAAAACCTTTTAGCAGTTGACTACTCGAAAGAAATTGATAAATAATTGACATTCACTGACAGGAAGCTTACAGATTTTACTAAATGCTGGAGCAAATATCAATTGTGAAAAATATAGAGATTTGTTAATACATCAGTCGAAGATGTGGATTGACAAGAACATGTGATTGCTAAGCGATTATGTCTATAGTCTCCCTGCATGTATCTTTTTGTGTTGCGCGAAGAGAATTCTTCAGCAAGGGGAGGCACGATGCAACTTCCACCCTCCTTTCCCCGTGAGGTCACTCATCGAAGCCCTGTCCAACTTTACAACTATTGAACTCTCTCTTTCCGCTTAAGGTCCGCCGCAAGGTCCGTGTAATTTCACTCATGGAAGTCCTTTTAGTCATTATTGAACCTTCTTTCCTTCCCCCAAAGCCTGACTCGTCGAAGTCCGTTTCAGCTTCTCATCCTCTTGTCAAAACTTGTGGGAAATATGCTAAAACAATCCCCACTCCGACATGCGGAATCTTCAAGCGGATCGGTGGAGCGGATGCTCCGGAGTCTGAACTTCTGTTTCCAATGCCCCCTTCAGTTCTGTTGCTTTTCTCGTTGCCTCATGTTCTCTTTCCTTTTTTTTTTTTTGTCTTCTTTTTCAGGAAAATATGCTATGTTAACCAAATGTCTTAAGGGAAACTGGTAGGCAAGTTAAATGCATATGGATGTACTCTTATATCTGTCTATCACGCGAAATCATTAATAAAGTCACATTTATCTCACAATACTCAACAAATTTATCATCTCACTATTATAGTTTTCACAACTATCCTTAAATCCTTAAAATATAATTTGGAGCACTTGCAAGTGAAACCATAGTTCATAACATCGTTTGCCTCCTTTCAAAGGGTACAAAAATAATGTTTCCATAATTATTGAGTAAAGATTCTTTTACAAGGATGGCGAGTATCACCCCCAAAAACTTTTTTTTTTTTTTTTGGCAAAGATCCCCAAAAACTTTACGTTAACAATTTGAATAAAAAAAGTGAGCAAAATCTGGAGATAAAATAGAAATGTATATTTAGAAGCTTTTTAGTAGTCGCAAAATATTCCAAATCTTTTCGTCCGATTTGCATTGCTTATGGACTCATAAAGGCAATCTGCCAATCGGTGATTACCCCCAATCTTTAAGAACTCAATAATATGTTGTAATCACTGTCTTCTTACCCCATTTAAGAACATGGATTGATGTCACCAATGACGTATTTTTGTGGTGCTTAAGGAGATTTAAAAACAAGAGAAGGCATGATCAAGATTGAGAAGCAACTTCCACTCCCTTTCTTCCCACAGGTCACACTCCTCCAAGTCCTTTTCGGCCTGTCACTATTGAGAACTAGAGAAATTTCTTCGGAAAGTCCCTTTCAGCTTTGTCACCAATCAATTTTTTCTTTTGGCGTTGGGTTACTCCTCGTCATTATATAACCCGCTTTCCACCTAAGATGTATCGTGTCATCACATCAGTGGAAAAATACTAAATAACCTATGATTGATATTTTCCATTACTATTTTATTTAACTAAAAAATAAAAATTAATTATATAAAAGTACATAAATAAAAAATGATGTGACCTTTTGCTTTTAAATCAATAAAATACTGATATACCCACCATATTCAAGACTTCACGAATTTGTCCACATCCATTGTCCGCCTAGGACAATTTTCTTACTCTTCTTGTTCCCATCCTTCTTTCCTCTTTCCTTTTGATCTCATCCATATAATACGTCGAAGAGAATCTGTTGGATTCTCTCACAAAAAAATGGCTCATGAAGTTACCGTATGGATATTGATTAATCAAACACATTTAATTAAGTCGCACTTATGTTGTTACAGCTTTTATGACCACAATTGAACCGTTACACGATAACCTGTGACGTAAGCGAACATTAGATCCAAACTTATGCATCAGTGTCCATTAAGATTCTTCTTGGCACTTCACACACTTGCACGAGAAACCATAATCCGCAAGCAGTGCTTGCCTCTCTTCAAAGGGTAAATCCTCCTCTATGTATGAAATGGTGACCTGCAAGATTTCAGGATTTCTCAAATCTCAGTTACGCATATGCTCATTATAAGGGAAAGAGCTGGATTGCTTTTCACCTAAATTGGCATATATTTGTCCGGGCATATGCTAACTAGCCAGATTAAACCACATGTAATTACCTCTTCTCCCTTCGAAATGGGCTTCAATGCCACTATCGTTGCTTGACCATCTCTGTCCTGAAAAGGCAGCAACAATTAAATCACTTCTGCCGCATATCATTTGCATTCCACCCACTCAGGTGTCCATGAAAGGGAATAGGTTCAGCATAACATGAAACGGATATACATGATGTTATGTTGAAAAAGGCATGACTTCAACAGTTGCACGAATGAATCTCATAAATGATTATCATGCAAGTTATGGTTAACAGGCAACATTGTGTGAATACATTTGTTTGTACAAACTACAAAAGCAGTTGATCTTCAAGGATCATTATTGATAGGGATACATCAGGTCAATCTACTGAAGGGCCATCTCAGTAAATAGGGACAACGTCAACTTGAAACTCAAAAGATTCAAAATTTCAAACCATTTCAATAAAAAATAAATAAATAAATAAATAAATGAAGAATGCTAGGGATGCAGAGACTATTTTAAAGATTAGTGCGCCAAACTCCAGTGGGGCACTTATACATTGCCCATTATGCAGTTTGACACAGCTTTGTAAACCGTTTTTAAAATCAGCCTTTGCATCCTCGAACATAACTAAAAGTTAATGACATCACCATCACGAGCTAAACGTGCACAGGATTATTTATACCTCCTCTCTTTTGAAAGCTTTGGCATTAGGATGGCAGGAATGATTCATGCAACTCTGCAAGGGGAAAAATGCCGTGCCTGAAAGTATGAATTTAATTATTAGCAATAATACCTGGCACAAAATAATAAACATTACAAATCCCAGATCCAATGAAAAGGGAATTGCTGAGTATATGTGAGGACAATGCATAATAAAAAAAAAAAAATTTACTCCACACCATAATAAGCTTATGTCAGGACATAAAACAAAGCAGAACTGCATGCAACATTATCAAACTGCGAAAGCCTGCTAATTCATATTCATATTCATATTCATATTCATTCTAAAGTTGCTTCTCAGGTAACTTATCCTATCCTGTCAGCTAAAATGCGGTCAGCAGCTATGTGGTGTCATGTTTTTGTCCAGTATGTTATAACTGTATGTGTTCTCTAGTCCCACAGCATGCATGTCAAAGATTGGATGCCAACCCATCAATAAATAACAAGATCAGATGCTGAAGAGTTAGACAGAAACGATGAGATCTAGCTCGGGCCTTGTTGCATGTACCTAATTGAATACACGAACCAGTAATGGCATGATTACAACAGCAATTGAATTTAGCATGACAAGGGATTTTTGAAGCTAGAAACACAACCACGTTTGTTGATTAATCAAGTCCATCTAGTTAAAGTTTCCCATACCCTCACAACAAAGTGCATACTCATCACCAAGGGCATCCAAATATGGTTGAGATACTTTCTTGGCTTCTTCCTGCCAATAGAGACGACCGCAAATGCATAAACTTCCAAATTCTATAATAGATGTCAAAGACAGAAATGTGCATCATATATACCTTCTCAGGAGATGGTAGATCATCAATGTACAAAAAGTAATCTTCCACAGGAGATGCTACAACCAGATCACTGTGACATACCAAAACCAAAAGAAGATTCTTAAATGCCCAAAGCAGAATATCGATAGTAAGGCATTCATACAACAGGTGTCATCGATATCAAGGAGACCCAACTGACCGTATTTCTTCACCTAAAGCAGAAATGTCAGATCTTCTATTTCTATGTACTTCAATGCAAAAAGAAAATGGAGAAAGAAAGGAGAATTTCAATTATAGATGTTGTTGTGTTCATAGTCTACAGTTTATGACTCAAAGTACGAAATGTTCAACCATTGACAAGTCGAATCCTTACAGATTATTCAGCTCAAACATTCCAATGATATGCCCATAAATGTCAAGTGAGAATACTTTGTAGAGTCAAGGAATCGAACCTCACATACTATAGTACCATGCCAAAAAAGAAAGATAACTGATAATCAGCAGACTGAGGATTCTTAAAAGGATACATGGTTCACATTCTTTGTCAAAGATAGCTGCCTTCAGGAGTTGCAATGACTGAAAAAATAAATAAAGGATTATCGGGAAAGTGACTATAGATGCAGAAGATCACTGACATGCAAAGTGATAAAAAGAGAAAAGGACAGAATTTCAAAAATTGACTATTTGAATTTCTCCAGAAAAGAAGTAGAAGGTATCTAGTGGCAACTTTTTAGAATGAGCAACCAGGAATGACCACTGATCGGCATTTACAATACACATCAACTTCTGAAAGATGCTTGAGGATGGTGGTGATCTTAACACAGATCAAAACAACCCAAAAACTGAAAGGCATTACTTAGGATGATCAAACGGTTGAAATTTTTATTTTTTAAATAAGCAAAGAGAAATTCACTAAGAGTCACCCAAGGGATTGCCAATCCATTTATGAAAGGAAAAGAAGAATAACTAATGAGTGGAATACATTTCACCTTGCCACATAATAAATACTATTGGCAAACTAAGCACAGAAAGGAAAAGAAGAATAACTGACGAGTGGAATACAGCCAACAAAAAATAAGCAAGCATCACCAACGAACACCACTTCAGAAGCAGGCTAATAAGAAGCAGAATAATCATTTATTTAGATACCAAAATTCAATTACCTAATTACAACCCAGCACGAGACTTTCAAATCTGCAATCGGTCACAAAATGGAGGTTCACATTCATAATTTAAACATCACTTTTTATATTGTAACAGAAAACTGGAGTATTTTATCCAGTCCAAATCTTTTTATTCCACTATCAAATCTCCTATCAGTCACAAAAATGGAGGTTCACATTCATAAATTAACTATAACACAGTGAACAACTAAAAGCAAGATTGGGTAAAATACTGAAAATAATCCTCTTAAGAAGCAACATCTAGAAGAAATTTCTTTACCGTAAAGGCAAGCTCTTTAATTTGCATCCTAAATACAGCTTCCTCAGAAGGATCAACATCCTCTGGTAATGCTATGCAGTCCCACCACCTGAATGCAATTATTGGTCATTAGTATGTTCATGTTTGACAAATAAATCTTGAATAGGTCAAACATGACAGAAAATTTACCTTCTCTTGTGACCAACTGATATTGGCTGCCATGCTTCTAAAAGTAAGGGCATATGAAAGTTGTCCATAACATGAGCCGTGTCTTTCATATAACTACTCAGAAGTATTGCTTTTGACTTCCTATACCTTAATATAGCGTATGCTATTGCCTGAAAAATGACAACCAATGCATTAGCTATCCAGACCAGCTTTATTAAACCTGTGTGGTAGAGATCTGCAGATCAAAATTGAGGTATATCTATAAGCTTGTTATAAAGCAACGACATAAACTTTGCTTTGTGCGTGGTATACTCACTACCAACCGAGAACTTAAACAGTTTAAGCATATGGTAATATTCTATGATCCATATGTCCTGCGCTAATGAAGCACAACAATATAATAATTTAAGCACACAAGAACAACCACCTCGCATTTTCTCACCAGGTGCGTCACCTAGATAGACCAAGCCAAACTAAATTAGGCCAATGTAACAAAAAGTATATTTGCCCTCAGCACAACAGTCTTATAACAAGATCTCAGATAAAGCATAAAAAAGGAAATTCAATGCCCCATTGAGCCGCCTACATTTCCCGACCAGGAAGGGCAATTTGACAAGATGGTACAGAATGAATCATTAACATCAAGAGTCAATATCATTGTTTTTGGCAGTTCATATAGTTCAAGCATGATCATCCACCCAATTCCTCCTCTACCAATCCCTAAAAGAAATAACAAGTAGTAGAGTGACACTTACCACAAGTGTAATCATAGTCAATCTCGAAATTGTGCCCAACATTAAGATATGAGTAAATGTCAAAGAAAAAACTGTGGCAACGAGTTTCTTTGGTAGAACAAAATTCATTTTGCATCACCAGAAAAAATTACAAGAAATAGGGTTGCAAAATGAAACATAGGAAGAGGAATAAAAAACATGGAAACTACTTAAAGAAGAAACTTACTTTGGCTGCCAGAATGAAAATGTCATTTGTTTCTGCAGTGAAAAGAAAAAATGAAGAAGGATCAATAGTAATAGACAACAAATTAAAATAAAATAAAAGTAAAATCTATTGACAATAAAGATTAAGAACTTCACCATTAGCATGTTGTATGAATCGGCGAAGAGCCTTTGTGGAAAAGGCTTCTGACTTCTCTCCAGTGCACAGTAAAGAATGAAATGAATTCCAGTCAGCATCTGCACACGCTTTGCTAAAAAAGATTGTTGACATTACTGAATGAACTAATCCACAGAGTAGCCCCATAAAAGAACATACTTACAGCAAGCTTATACATGGCATAAGAAAGCAAAACATGTGACTCAAAAAACATGATGGCAATACTGCTATTACACGTCAGAACTCAGTTGTTAAATTCAATTTCCAGATTTACGATTCAAAACTTTTGATGCTAGGACTAAGGAAAGAACCTTCTCCTGTATTTATCTCCTCTTTTATTTTTATTTATTTTTTATTTTTTTGGTTGGGCTGTATTTATATCTTGGAAACTAGCCTTCTTGAGCATAAATTAAGAAAGTATCATCGAAATCATTAAGAAATGTAAACATCAAGAAGATTTCTTTCCATACTCATGCTTTTGGTCCTTTTCATATCATACCAATACAACTTGCTTCTTAGCAGGAAAATAGTGAGAGACCCAAATCTCGGGGAAAAAAGTATATCAAAGCGCCATACCTGCAATAGTAAGCTTCTTGACATCCCCCGGAACATGGAGTAACCGGTGGCAAGGAAAATTTGTCTGAGTATGGCAATACTATTTCACCATTCATCAATGATTCAACAATTTCCTTGGGCAGAGGTACTTTTGCTCTCTTGCTTCCTGAAGCACATGTACGAGAGTCGTCATAACTTTTCTCATCCGTGACGTCGTCTCCATCAGATGAGTCAAATGCACCATGCTCATTTGAAACATCGGAGCATGAACCGGTATCACATCCATGGCTTGAAGAGAGACCTAAATCTTGAAAAAACAATCTTCTTCCAATTTGAAGTTCTAATGTCCCAATAAAGCAAAAGCAGAAACTACATACTAGACAATCAATCTGCAATAACAAAAGAAAAGGAAGTGTTAGCCTGTGCATGATCAAAGGTCCTGACAAGTGGTTATTGGGATTTCATGCCAGCAATACCTTATTTGAGGGATGTTGACACCCAAAAAGCATTTGATCCCTTAAGAGAAGCTCCCCTTCTTTAAAATCCACATCAGCATATACACCTGGAAAACAATAATCCAACAGATGCTCAATGGTAGAAAGGCAGACTGTAGAAGCCACTGTGCAAGAGCACCTTCATTGCATTAACAATCCAAAAAACAATTTAATTCAACATGAGCTCATGTTGCCTGATCAGAAACTACATAATTAAAATGGAGAAACAACGCAATGTAAGTGATAGCACGTGGCACCACACAAAGGTTATCGTAGAGTAAATTACGCACCTACAATGGACACTCCTAATTAGGCCGAACAATGAATATACTTCTCTCATGACTTCAGACAACAAAACAGGACACGGAGATTCTTCTCTTATCACCCTCATCACGCGCAAGGAAGCATCTCGCATATCTTGGTGTACGCTTTAAGTAAAGTGTGCAGCTTTCAGGTCAACGTCATTCGTTTTTGCACAATTCATCTGTTTCCATTGGCACTCATGCACTGGCAAATTTCACTGGAGAACTATCAGTGAAAATGGAAACACATCGCCAACAACACAACCAATTTCACAACAGCAACTCACCATCCTTAGGAATAGCAACTACCTCTTAACGATTAAAAGTCGCAAAGTGATCCCACAACAAAACAAGAGACAACAGTCGAATTCGAGAACTCAGCCAGGTAGTAGCACAATGCCAGGCGTATGAAACTCATTTAAAAAATAAAAAATAAAAAGAAAAACGACTTATCGAGCCGGAGACCAGTCTTACCTTTCCCGAAGTCGCCGTCTTGTCTCACCTTGAGGCGGCAGCCCTCCCGCGAGGCCAAAAGCTGGTCCAAGTAATCCTGAACAGACAATATTTCAGGCAGCCATCGAAACCGAAAAGGCGGGAGAAAAAAAGCAGAGGGAAAAAATGCGAAATCTGCTCGACTCTATCGCCGTCACACTCGATACCCTTGAGTCTCCACCGAGCATCCCGCCCGCGACGCGAAAAAACACGGCGCATGTGAAGGGACGCGAAAAGCTGACTCGTTCCTTCTATTCTACAACTGCAACAACCTGCTCGTTCGAGAAAAAGGATCGATTGAAGGAGTAGAGGAGCATTACCTGGATTTCGCGAGGAGGAGGGGGTTGAAGGAGGGCGGCGATTTCAGGGGCGCACTTCTCGTCGATCGGGCAGACGACTTCCATTTGGGAATTTGCTTCTTTCTGCTCGAGCTCGAGAACGCTCTGCGGATTTTCCCGGCGAAGGCAGCGACGGCGAACTCTCGATCCCGAGTTGTAGTCCGCGCTTCTCCTGCTGCTCCTGGGTTCTTGGTGGCGGGGCGGCGCTACTCGGCGTCCATACATGTACTTAAGAAAAAAATAATAATAATTTAAAGTAGCCACTTCAAAGCTAATTTTAGCCTAAACATCAGCATTAACTGAATAAATTTATGCGAAAATGACGTCAAAATGTGATATTAACTTATGAATGTTTGGAAACTTCTCGAAAATTTATGAGGGACTTGCATGTGAACTTCTCTTTTGTTCGATAAAATTCATAGAGCATGCGAATCGTCCACAAGTAAAATGAAAAGCATAAATGTAGAATTAGCACATCCTATTTTTCCTGTGTAAAGTACGGTTTTAACCTTGTAGTTAGAATCAGAAATTACGTTGTTTGCAAGTAAATGCCAAATTAAAAAATAATAATAATTGCATCAAACGTTATTAAAAAGTTATTTTTACACTATTCATTCTATCCATCATTGATGCATTTCGCATTTCATGAGACGATTTCTGTAGAAGTAAAAGAGTAAATTAGTCCCAACCAATTTCAGATAAATTCATCATTCACTAACTACTACTCTCTAATGAGAAAATAAAATGCTCTCAGTTTAATACATGACCACTTCTTCTGTTCAAATGTGCCTAATCATAGACCATTCATTCCACAACGTGATCAATCTAAAACAAAGGTAATTATACAATGTGTCATGGCTGCGGTCCAGGATTTGCACAAGCGAATCTTTCAAAAAACCAAAATAGCTCATACTTCTGACGTAGCCCATAATCCTCCTTGAAAGTCCTCAGTACTGTTTCAAACCTAAATAATACATATTTATTGCGTTTCTAGAAAGTGAGAATATCGACTTCAAGGCGGAGTTAACCATCAATTGCGACTCTGGAACCTATGAAACATTAAAAATTTAAGGAAAAAAGAATCTCAGAACACACAAGATATATGCCAAAAAAGCTTTATGGAGTATCTTGCTCTACAGCTCACAAAATGTTAATACTTTCAAGGGTACTGGTACAGCATAAACTTAAAAACTCGTCTATGAAACTAATGCGACATGAATTGCAAACAGCAAGTCTCGTGATCCAACGAAGTTGACTAAGATTAATAGTGAGCCAAAGCCTCAGCCCACTTATCATCGGAAAACCAGCGACAGCTGGTGAATATCGGAACTCCCCAAGAACTGAGCTGGAAGATTATCAGACCGAATAATAAACAGGATGACATAAATATACAATCGCGTTCGCGGCTTTTATGAGTTACTGCTAAATGCTTCCGAAGAACTGCTCCAAAGATGGGGAAGTGAACACATTAAAGGCCGTCCTTTCAGGTCTGATGGGGCTCATATGAAGTTGGTACTTGATGACATCATGAAGGCCGATAGTAGCCATTGAGCAAGAAGAGCAAGCAAAAACTCTACTGCTAATTGAGAGATGACTTCAAGGTTTGTGTCAATGTGCCAGTCTGGTTCTAGCTGCCCAAAAAAAGGGGAACGCCCGGTCTCTGTGCTACAGAAAAGAACCCGCACATGAATTTCCCAAAAATCACGTAAACACTCAAAAGTGAAAAATACATTGCAGATGACATAAATCGGTGATTTTGCAAGTCTAATTCAGACCATAAAACTATGCTGGAGATCCTGAAGTCCTTAAGAAATAAGTGAGACAGAACCGTCATTCATCCAACTCGTCGACCATACAATGACTCACTATTCAACTTTCGATTGTTGATTGCTCTCTCCAGCACCTAAACACCTGCATGCCCCATTTAATCCCGCCACTGTTGTTATTAATCTCAACAGCAATCCACTCCGTAATTCTAGGACCTTCCTCAGACGGGACTTGGCTCCTAATTGCAAAGACTCTGCACCCACCCTAAAAGGAAGGACTGCATCATGCCTATAAACTCTTCTTTTCAAACAATTTCCACGAAGCAAAGAAACCACTGTAATTTTCTTCCGAGGCTTATGCTTATGAACCCAACTGATGTTGCATCACACAATTACTCTCAACAGGTCCAGACCTTCTG
Source organism: Eucalyptus camaldulensis (assembly GCA_019915185.1). Taxonomy (NCBI): domain Eukaryota; kingdom Viridiplantae; phylum Streptophyta; class Magnoliopsida; order Myrtales; family Myrtaceae; genus Eucalyptus; species Eucalyptus camaldulensis. The sequence continues at coordinate 7,546,754 of JAHSVA010000005.1, forward strand.
AGTCCCTTGCTTACGCTACATATCAATTCAACTGAGGCAGATCATAAAGCCTTTACTATTGTCTAATCATACAGTGCAGCTTTATCTTTATCGACATATTCTTTGGCTTCAACGCGCTAGGAGTAATAAGTCAGTTGTGCTGCTACGTCGAATGTGCATGTGACTATGATGAAGATCGATTCACGAATCGTCCATTCAAATTCGATTTTTGGATTGGACAGATTATTCATTGACAGAAAAATGAAAGATCTGGCTGATAGAACAAGCACAAACAGGAATCAAATTCAAGGAAACAGAATTATATTCTCATGGAGTAGCATCTGATAATAGACTGCTAACAGTGTATAAATGCTATGAAGAAGTCCCCTCCAACCCAGAATCCAATTGGATTAAAGAAAGAAGAAAAGCTTGGGATAGACGATCACACAGAGGGAAAAAATTATTAGCGTATTGCCCATGCAACAATCCAGAGGCCAGCTCAGGTTCATATCAGATACTTGTGTTCCTTCTCCTCGATCAGGCCACCTGAAGTAAAGACTGCAGCATACTCCAAGGCCTGAAGAACTTTTTTCTGCACAAATGAAGGAAACAACTTAACACGTAGGACAACTGGCTGAAATAACACAAATTGAGGAAATTGCCCCAGCGATACAATTGCTAACTTAAGAAACAGAATGACACAAATGAAGTACGATTAAGAAAATATATGATGCAAATACAAAACATAATCAAAATGACAGAACCGTGGGATGTTACCAGCAATTCTACATGAACAAATCTAAAGCTAAAGCTAGGTTATGCTGAGAATTAACAAGGTCCAAAAACCAGAAATAACTACAGCAAGATAGTACACACAAAACAAGCACATTGTGTGCAAACATAGCGGTTTGGTAAAATCACTAGTGCAACAACTATACACTGCTTACTAGGAGTATTCTAGCAATGGTCCTGGCACTCACAGTGCACGAATGAGAAAATACTCAACAGAAAATGATGAATTCTCTATCGTGTTGTCCAAAAAGATTCCATTCAGTATTTTGCAATTACCTCACTCTCGTCATCAAGAACTCTTTCCATGAGATAAAGATCACAAAGTTTGGTGATCTCCAAAAGTACTTCCAACACAGAGGGTCTTACAGTTGCTTGCTTCTGCAAAAAGAAGTACTAAATCAGGCAACACTCATGCAAAACAAATGTGAGAGGGTAATGGGACCCCGCAAAGGATTCTATTACCTGAGGCTCCTCAGGACTACTTTCCTCAAGAATAACTCCAAGCAAACAGCATGTGACCTGAACAAATAGCTTAAGCATCAACGCATGACTTGATGAGGTAAAGAGAAGTAGAAAAGCTTGGTGCTTAGCAAAAGCTAAAAGAGGATAATCGTTTCCACTACATCGACATGCAAAGAAAAGCAGAAATTTTTAATCAAGAAACTTGACCATCTAAGATAGGAATCGGTATGAAACATGAATTAATGACAAGGAATGGATAGTAATTACAACCATGATCAAAGAAGAAAAGAGAAGGCTTTAGACCCAAAGAGACAATTATGATAAAGCCATCTGTACAATAGCACGAATGATAATCCTTATAGATGATATCCCACTTCATGGCACAATATTTGCAAAGCGTTAAAGAAAAAGGTTACAATGATTACCTTTCGTCATTCACTCAATTTTTGCCTCACTACCTGCTCCAATGTTGGCTGAAAAATAACAGGGAATGACATCAAATCATCTTGGCGTTGCAAACCTTGATCCATGAACTTCTCATTTCCTACACTAAGCTCGAAAATTATGTTGTAAAACAAGTTAAGAAATGAAATGACTTTGTTACATGCTTTCTTCATGACTTATTTGAAGTTTAGGAATCTATTGCACTGGTTGACCAGAGTGAAAACCGAATCATATCAGTCACCAACGTACAATTGTCCTGTTTTGTTTCATATTGCAATTATCCATTTTCTCGCTTGTACCTTAAATTGGCTAATTTTCATTAAGATAGTAAGTTTAATTCAAGGTACTTTGAATTCCCTAATGATGTTAACTTTCCCCAAGAAATTGTAAATAATACTTCACTTCAGTTATCACGAGAATCCTTAATAGTTTACAAACTTAAGGAATCTGTTGGAGAGTATCCTTGTCTGTTGTAAGTTTTCCTCGATAAGTACCGGTACTGAAAATTCTATAATTAGTGACTGTTTTGAAATGTAGGCAGTCTCTACTTTTCTTCTTTTTAAAAAAATCGACAATTCAAAATTTTGTTCTGTCTTAACTAATACTTCTGATTTTACGGAAATGGTTCTGTATATTTTCTACCCCAAACTAGAGAATTATCGTGTTAAGAAATTAGGCTCTTTCAATTACTTATTCATGCTCCAAAACTTTGGCCTGCCGGTTCCTGCACTTCACGGGTTAAATGTAATGGTGAAGCCTATTAGAGAAAAGACGTGCTGTTGCTAACCTTGTGGAAGATCAAGATGGAAAGGCAGGATACTTCACAGAGCCCGGGAGAACTCGAAGGGTCAATTGCAGTCCATAATGTATAGTGTCTGTTAGGATTAGGAATCTGTTTCGTCCAATATTATATGAACCAAAATCAACTTATGTACTGATTACATGAGACCAACATAAGACTCATATGATCGATAGTCTTGATGGGCTTGATTTACATAATCTATAGATCATGCAACATTTTATCATGCTATACATGTCTATTGAAGTTTGTTTACAACTCTAAGGTCGCTTAATAATTAGATTTATGTATTATTTATATACATATGGGCTTCTTCCATGTCTTATGTTAAGTTTTTGGAGTGGACTTTTTTATGTGGTATTAGAGTTAGATTTTACCTAAGTACGACAGACGTGAGCAAGGCAAAAAGCTCGATGGTTGAAGCTCTTGATGTGACAGAAGTCACGTTGCAATTTGGGAAGAAAGAGCAGAGAGAGATAAGAGTAATGCCCAGACAGAGAGCCAATTTAGAGAGCAAAATGAGTGGCTCGCATGAGATACTGGGAGCGAGAGGAAGAGAAGAAAGTGAGGCCAGCCGTGTATGACGACTATTTAGTCGATTCACAAGAAATACTACTATGTTGTTTGTGACAGTGCTTGTTACATGTTAACTGGTGCCAAATGTTGAAAAGCCTCTTCCATCCATTTATCTTCGACATGCTAGTTCGGGGAAATCCTGCTGCACTAGTATGACTATTTAGTCGTGTAATCAGAACTAATCCACCGAAATATTACTATGGAGGTGCTACATCTATATGCTAACTTACAATATTAAAATAGAAGCATCACATAGTGACACATAAGCAAAGCTTAATGTCTCCAAGATATATAGAGTGCAGTTTTCAGAATTAAAAGGTGTTCAAATAAATTGACTGATTTTTGCAGAATTTTTCTAGAGTAGTCTAGTTGAGCAGCAAGCTTACTTCAAAATCAAGAGATCTCTAGCTGCAAGGGTTACTTAGACGTGGGCAACAAGTTAGAGGAAGACACAGCAGTAAAGACAACAAAAAGATCTCGGAAAAGAAGAAGAAAAAAGTCAATAATGGTTGCCGAAAGAAGGCGGTGATAGAGAATCATAAAAAGGCTTATGCTTGTTCAACCGTGTCATCAAAAGACCAACAAAAAAACCGAATACCTCCTCTCTTCCCTCTGTGCCCTTTGCAGTTACAGACTATAGAGTAGAAGTTTTCTTACCTCGTCCCCTCGTGCTCCTTTTTGGTAAAATCCCACTCACTGTCCATTTACACCAAAAATTAAGAAGAGGAATGTCCCTCACAATTTGGTGAGCTTTTAGAAATCTGCATCCGAAGTCCTGCACGAATGGCTGTCAATTATCAGTTGGCCTTGCACTTCACTAATTGAAGCAATCTACACTATAACAGGGGTGAGATGAATCGCCCGGGTTCAGTATCCATAGAGGATGCTACTTTTTTCTGATGGGTAGGGAACCAGTGAAAAGCCAGAGACAGAAAGAAAAGTTGGGCTCACGTACGATGATGAGCTCCCTTGCGATTGCGGCGGTACCAATGGCACAAGAGAGCGCACACGTCATCGCAGAATTGCTCGTCGCCTTCCTTCAGAGTTATTTCTATCTGGATGAGCAGATCTAGCCAAATCGCAACCCTGATGAATTCCCTGGCAAGGCAAGTTTTTAGCTTGACATCAAGCGTGCTGTCAAAGAGCGGGCAAGCCTCTTCCAACGCGTAGTTACAGTAATCCAGCTTTGTCCTTCTAAACGGGCTCAAAATGCAACAGCCAATACAGACGGAAGCCGTCCAAGCCAGCAAACGCTTATCTAAGTAGTTATGTAAAGATAACCAAGTTAGGTTTCGCTTCCTCTTGGCTTGCAATCTGCCCCGGCGTGTTTTTCTCCGTCGGTAACTCCTGTAGTTCTCGAAGCTTCTTATAGACAACAGACCCTGAAATCGAGTGACCTCCTCATCCCAGAACTCGCACATTTCAATGGAGTCTACAAGTTTTTGTCCCGACAAAGGACCTTTCAGCAGCAAAGGTGTAGACCGCAGGATTGGGGATGAGAATTTGGTCGAAATCTCCAGATTCTCCTCACGACAGCCAATCATACCACTATGCCCAGAATCATATATGGTCATTGAAATGACAATAGAAGGCTGAGCAAACTGAAACCGATCAAAACTTTCCATTGAAGGACTGTCACGGAACTCTCTCGTCTCCGAGATTATAGACATGCAAAGATCGCAGAATATTAAAGAGAGCAGTTCCTCATCTTTTCTTTGAAGGTTATGCATCCGCTTGGATACCCGCTTTCTTTCCAACCAGGACACAAGCATTAAAATCAGATTTTTGAAGTACCGAATTGGTTGAGATGTGGTCCCTGTCATGGAGTTCCAAAGGGGGACTTCCGCAGCAATATTTATCCACGAATTGTGATCGGGAGAAAAGATGACCCTCACTGAAATCTTAGGTGACCTACCTAAAATGTGACGGTCATGAAACGCTCCAGTTGCCCTCGACCTGTGATTTAATATTTCCATTGGATAGTCTGGGAGTCTCACAGAGATCATTGCACCCTCAAACCGGTCATCGCCAGGGCCCAAGTGATTCTCGAATTTTCGCATGAGAAACCTATACTTCATCAGCTCTGTCTGTATCTTACTATCATTTATCGATGTTTTCAGAGCTTTGAGGTTCCAAAGCGAACAAGGTAGTTCCTTAATAGTTGTCCCAGATAGATCCAAGTGAATTAATGACTCTAAATCTCCAATAGCATCCGACAGTGAGCTTAGACTCCTACAATTCACCAAACTTAAGTGCTTAAGATCCATTAGCCCTTTGATAGTGTCCGGAAGCTCAACTAATCCTGTACCCTCCATTATTAGCCTTGACAAAAGTCTTAGATTACCGATTGAGTATGGCAAATAACGAACGCTAAAACATTGGATCAAGACAAGCTCTCTCAAGGCAGTTAGACAACCAATTTCCTGGGGCAGCTCTCTAAGACATGGACAACTTTTGATTTTCAAGTAAATCAACCGCTTTAGTTTACCGATTGAGTGATTAATATTGACCAAATTGGGCATATCTTTGAGAATCAATCTCTCCAACCTCATAAATTCAAAGAAGCGAGGTGTTTCAATGAAGGATTTAGATCCTGCGAGATTCAAAACTTTCAATTTACTTGGCACCTGCAAAATAGTGATCCACTTAATACTATTAATACTCAATATGCATCACAAAATATGTACATGTCATTACACATGCAAAAGATTAATTAGGTGAAATAGTACCATGATTTCGACCCATCTGCTCCATGCTTCCGTAGTGATGTCGCCCGATAGCTTAAGAACAACTAGGTGATTCAGAATAAAGTTGTTTGCTTGAAATTTTGGAGGACAATTTCGCCAAAAAAGCCATCTTAGCTCTGACAATACATTCTTAAAGTCAATGACAAAGTTCTGTCCATCCAATTCAAGAAACCTTGCGTTTGTAAGATTCGCAAAATCTTCATGTGTTAAGTTGTGTCTCAATTTCCATAATGTGAGTGGTTCCACATTTTCTGGTCCCTGACGGTAAGAAAACGAAGTTAATAACTACTGACAGCATCATAGGTATACCTTATAAAGTCTCAGATTTTATTTGAGATTAAAATTTAGTAATTAAATGAATAATAATTAAGATTTCGGTGTTTTATAAGGTTCAAGATTTTTTTGTGGATTATTATAAGAAATAGTTGTTTATAATTCCTCTTTTGATTATTGGCTGAATGAAGGGCATATTTAAGTTTGCGATTAGATGTCCTTGGAAATTTGAAATCGAAGTAGAAGCATCCCTGGGTAATAATTATGGGAGTAAAAAAGAGAAGTCAATATTCATAAGGAGACGATCTCTTTCGTAGTTGTGCTGGGATGCTTATATTAGAGATAGGCTTTACTAGCATAACTGTCCTTGAGATACTGTGAGGATAATAATTTATTAGGAATAATAAATTTTTGAAGAAATAGATCCCATAATAATTTATAATTATTTGTGATTTAATTTTTTATGGTCCATAATACACTGTTATTCTCATAGCACATCTAAGATTATCATGCAAAAATTATCTCTAGCTCTTTTGAACGTGAGTGTCTGTGATTTGAGGAGATCATTGGGTCTTTATAGGTTTGCTCCTTTCGAGTGGCAAAATCGTTCCTGATGCAGCTGTGAAATATCAGGTATGTAATTCCCGATACTCCTCAAGAAGAATTTTTGGGTCAAGAATAGAAGCATCTGCTCCAATATCTATGAGCACGATCACTAAAATGGGCTTGTCATACTTGGAGGGGAATAGATGTATTGGTATGCATGACTTGATAGAAAGATTTTTTGAGATGGTCGTTTGAATAGCTTGGGTATTTGGCTTGGGGAGTTTCATGTTCTTCAGGGTTCTCTGGGAGAGGAAATAAAGACAACTAACTCTGTCATCACTGGGTTCATCAAATTCATCGGATTCATCGGATTCAGTATCACCTTTATCCGACAATGTTTCGATGGCACAAATAGTTTCATATGATGATTCATCTTCTAGGGAAAAGATGGATTCAACATTATCTTCTTCAAGAGAGATGCTATTTGCTTTAGAACAGCATCTACGAGGTTCATTCTTCTATTCTTCGCTTGAGGGCAATTTTGTGTAAATTGCCCCTTGCGTCCACAGGTGAAACATCTTTCTTCTTTCTTCCTCCGCTACCTTTTCCACGCCTAGTATTTCGGAGGAAATTCCTACCCTTCTCCCTTTGCTTGGAGGAGTACTTTCGGAAGTGTTTCTCCTTCTTGTTTCAGCAGTCACAAGAGGAGTCCTTCGTAGGCATAACTCATCAATCAGCATGGACACCTTGTAGGATTTTTCCAAGGGAGGCTTCAAGAATCCTTCTATTTTTGCTTTGGGAGAACTTTTCAACCATATTAGCAATTTGCTTTGGTATGGAGGACAAGAAAACAGGCTTCAAAGCAAGATCACAACCATGGGCATAATGCAGCTTCATCATTTCCTCGAAATGCCTATCAAAATCCTTTCTTAACAACACGTCCGTCTAAAGAACTCCGTTCTTTTTTGCTCCAAAACATCTTTTGGGCTGCTTATGAAGTACAGAGGAAGGATTCGTATAACCTGGTTAAAATCTTTAGCCAGAAACGTAATATGATATACTGCCGGAAGGTTTATCCACCAATCTAGTGCACTTCCAGTAAATCTGCTGGCAAACTCCAGAAGTATGTCAACATGACTATTTTCTAGATTTAAGGCCTTGGTATTCATCCATGCATAATATTCTTGCAATCTTTCATGCCACTTATGATATGAAAGATCATCGAGGATAAATGTAAGCCTGGAGGTGCTTGAAGCACCAAGATTAGGCTATATTGTCTCTTGATCATCTCTTCCTCGCATATCCTTGTCTTTTTCCCACATCATGAAACTGATAGGTAGTACAACTGAAAGGTAAGACGGCCTCTGCTTCTGAATTCGAGCAGATTGAAAGGTCAGGGGAGTCCGAACCCTCTGTGTCAGATGGAATGGTTCCACCTGGTTCTTCTTGAGCGGCAACAGTAGTGATTTTGGGTAAGGTTTGTTTGGTGACGATTTCTCAAGAAGGAATCAATATGACTGGCAATCATGTTGGAAGAGGGTGGACGAGGAGGGGAAGCATGGTTCCCGTCAGAAATTTTACGTGGCAATTTTTTATTAATTTTGCTCACCTATGTGACTTGCCAAAAAGCTGACTCAGCAAAGAAATACAAAAACGACATCATTTTGGCGTGGATTTGATTTTAATTTAAAAATTAATTAAATTAAATTTAAAACCAAATTATAAGAAGAAGAAGAAGATGATGAACACCGGCTATCAGCCCTCGCCGTCACTGCCTCCCCACCATTGCTAAGAAGGGCCTCATTGCCTCCCCGCCATCGCTAAAAAGGGCCGGCAACAATGGGGGGAGGGGCTAGCGACCCCGGCCGACCAGCGGTGAGATCTACAAGCCCGAGCCCAAATCTGGGGCAAGGGTCTCAGCCCTCCCCAAGATCCAGCGAGGGTCACCGGCCCTTGCCCAACCAAGCCAAGGGCCACCATCATTGGGGTGAGCGGTCAGTCGGGGTTGCCGGGCCCTAGCCTCCCCCCACGGTTGCCAGCCCTTCCCGACGATGGTAAAGAGATGGTGGCGGCAAGAGCTAAGCCCTCATCCATCATTCATCTTCTTCTTCTTTTTTTTTTAATTTGGTTTTAAATTAATTTAATTAATTTTTATATTACTTATTTAGCAACGTCAACAACAAATTGGCGTCGTTTTTGCACTTGTCTAACCACGTACACTTGCCTTGCCAAAAGATCGACATGTCCGCATTTTGGCCGGATTCTCACACCATTGGCACTTAATTAATTCATTTTGCTCTAATTTTAACACTTAAGTGTTTTTTTATGCCAAATTTTGACACTCCAGATGTCTCTGTCATTTTTCATGAGTATAATTTTAGCAATGAATTCTAATGGAGTTGATGATTGTAGAACTATGTGTAAGAGAATAATTTTATGGTTTTATTTGAGGTTTGAAGTCGTGTATTCAATATTTTTGGTTTTTAGTGGTTAACTAACATTGATTTTGAATTTGAGAGCCGTGAATTTTGGGGTGTCACATCTCCACTCATGATATAATTCATAGTAACTTAGTCGAGAGTTCAAGGAAATATGACACCACTTAGTACATTTGCACCAGACTTTTGAAAAGAGAATTCCTTCAACTTTATTGGACATTATTAATATGACCTTTTCAAAAAATACTCTTTACAGTATTCTCGAGATCCAAGACTTTCATAAAACCTTAGACATTCGTTTTCCGTCCGAATGTGCATTACTAGATAAAACTAAATAATCATATATCAATCAACATAATTGTAAAGTTCAAAGATAAATTGTATAGGTGTATGATTGTGTAATGGAAAAAGTTCAAATGGTTTTCTAAACCCATTTTCTATTGTTTTCAGATATTTTCTCTTGTTTAGATAATTTCAAAAATGGGTGCACCATTTATTGGTGAAAAGATCAGATAATCAGCAAAATTCTCTTTTAAGGAAAACCATAGTTAATTCACAAAGTTTTTCCAATGGCACCGGCGTCTTACGCAGTAATAAATGAAGAAGGGGAATGAGCAAGAGAGAGGAACTATTAGAAGCTTAGTAGAGCAGGAAGGAATAAAATCGTACTTACCTCTCGTACTCTGTCCATGGTCATCTCGGGAATCCATAATCTGCTTTGATCTCCAGTATTTTTAATATTCTCTTGACGAACAATTTTCCTTCCAAAATCTCTTACTTCATCATCCATCCATATTTTATCATGATCAACAATCTTGATCAAGGACTTCTTGATAAGGACCCTAACTCCGAATTCTGGGGAAAAATGACAAGCTTTCCACATGTACATTGCATTTGTTATTTTCTTGTTAACAAAGAAACATGCAATGTCCAGAAAAATTTGTTTCGCCACATAAACAAGTGTATCATAACTCATCCTTCACTCCTGTTCGACTTCACAATCAAGTGTATCATAACTCATCCTTAACTGCCGTTTGGCTTCTTTGAGAGGCACTTCCCCGACGTCTTCCAAGAGAGGCAAATCCCTCATCTGTTTTGTTCTTATATTACTACTATATATCCGTAATGTCAGATCTTGAAGTTTCCAAAGTGACGGAGGTAGTTCCTTGAAGGTTGTCCCAGATAGATCCAACTGAGTCAACGAATTTAACTCCCCAACAGCATCCGGCAACGATTTTAGGCTCGTACAATTCACCAAAGACAAGCACTCAAGATCAGCTAGTCGACTGATTGTGTCCGGAAGCGCAACTAAGCCGGTGTCCTCCAGTACAAGCCTTGACAAATGTCTTAGATTAGCGATCGACTCTGGCAAATAACGAACGCTAAAACCATGGATCAATATGAGCTCTTTCAGGGCAGTAAGAAAACCAATTTGCGTGGGCAACCCATTAAGACATGGACACCATTTGATTTTCAAGAAAGTCAACCGCTCTAGTTTACCAATCGAGTCATCAATTTTGGCCAACCTTGGGAAATCTTTCAAAACCAATCTCTCCAAGTTCATAAATTCAGAAAAGCAAGGTGTTTCAATTAAAGATGTAGATCCTGCAATTTCCAAAACTTTCAGTTTACTTGCCACCTGCAAAAATAGCAACCAAGTTAATACCATCAGAACTTTGGTATGCATTGCAAAATAGGTGCTTGTCATCCTATTTATAAATGATCAGTCAAAAGAGCAGATAAATCAGGTGAAATTGTACCGTGATTTCAACCCATCTGCTCCATTTTTCAATGATGATATCACCTGAAAGCTTGAGAACAACTAAATGATTCAATACAAAGTTGTTTGCTTCAAGTTCTGGGGGACAATTTCGCCAACAAAGCCATCTTAGCTCTGACAAAATATCTTCAAAGTTGCCGGCAAAGTTCCCTCCATCCAATTTAAGAAACTTCGCATTTGTGAGATTCACAAAATCTTTGCGTGTAAAATTATGTCCAGATCTCCGTTGTGAGACTGCTACCACATTATCTGTTCCCTGATGGAAAATATAGTATTAAATTGTGTCCCTCAACTTGAGCGATGAGGTGGGATCCATTAATTATTAAATATAATACTGATTTCTATAAAATTGATAATTCTTAACGCTTTTGCGCGAAATTATATAGCATTTCTTCGAATTGTTATTTCTAATATTATGAAAATGTTTACGCTATGATAAAGACTGTCTTTATTTCGTTGGAAGTGATGTTTGATACTCACTTGGCGAGTAGCCCGCTTAATAAGCAGTGAAACTGGCCTACTTACAGTTTTTGCCAATGTTGGGTAGGATTGAGGAACGTTGAGTTTAATTATATTAGAACACACAGCGGAAGCGTGGCTATTTTTTTATATTGATTTTTGTGGATGGAAGAACTTCCGTGATTATAATTTTAGCGGTCAATTTTGTCGAGAGTTCAAGGAAATATGTCATGAGTGGAAGAACTTCCACTCATGATATAATTCATAGTAACTTAGTCGAGAGTTCAAGGAAATATGACACCACTTAGTACATTTGCACCAGACTTTTGAAAAGAGAATTCCTTCAACTTTATTGGACATTACTAATATGACCTTTTCAAAAAATACTCTTTACAGTATTCTCGAGATCCAAGACTTTCATAGAACCTTAGACATTCGTTTTCCGTCCGAATGTGCATTACTAGATAAAACTAAATAATCATATATCAATCAACATAATTGTAAAGTTCAAAGATAAATTGAATAGGTATATGATTGTGTAATGGAAAAAGTTAAAATGGTTTTCTAAACCCATTTTCTATTGTTTTCAGATATTTTCTCTTATTTAGATAATTTCAAAAATGGGTGCACCATTTATTGGTGAAAAGATCAGATAATCGGCAAAATTCTCTTTTAAGGAAAACCATAGTTAATTCACAAAGTTTTTCCAATGGCACCGGCGTCTTACGCAGTAATAAATGAAGAAGGGGAATGAGCAAGAGAGAGGAACTATTAGAAGCGTAGTAGAGCAGGAAGGAATAAAGTCGGTACTTACCTCTCGTACTCTGTCCATGGTCATCTCGGGAATCCATAATCTGCTTTGATCTCCAGTATTTTTAATATTCTCTTGACGAACAATTTTCCTCCCAAAATTTCTTACTTCATCATCCATCCATATTTTATCATGATCAACAATCTTGATCAAGGACTTCTTGATAAGGACCCTAACTCCGAATTCTGGGAAAAAATGACAAGCTTTCCACATGTACATTGCATTTGTTATTTTCTTATTAACAAAGAAACATGCAATGTCCAGAAAAATTTGTTTCGCCACATAAACAAGTGTATCATAACTCCTCCTTAACTCCTGTTCGACTTCACAATCAAGTGTATCATAACTCATCCTTAACTGCCGTTTGGCTTCTTTGAGAGGCACTTCCCCGACGTCTTCCAAGAGAGGCAAATCCCTCATCTGTTTTGTTCTTATATTACTACTATATATCCGTAATGTCAGATCTTGAAGTTTCCAAAGTGACGGAGGTAGTTCCTTGAAGGTTGTCCCAGATAGATCCAACTGAGTCAACGAATTTAACTCCCCAACAGCATCCGGCAACGATTTTAGGCTCGTACAATTCACCAAAGACAAGCACTCAAGATCAGCTAGTCGACTGATTGTGTCCGGAAGCGCAACTAAGCCGGTGTCCTCCAGTACAAGCCTTGACAAATGTCTTAGATTAGCGATCGACTTTGGCAAATAACGAACCCTAAAACCCTGGATCAATATGAGCTCTTTCAGGGCAGTAAGAAAACCAATTTGCGTGGGCAACCCATTAAGACATGGACACCATTTGATTTTCAAGTAAGTCAACCGCTCTAGTTTACCAATCGAGTCATCAATTTTGGCCAACCTTGGGAAATCTTTCAAAACCAATCTCTCCAAGTTCATAAATTCAGAAAAGCAAGGTGTTTCAATTAAAGATGTAGATCCTGCAATTTTCAAAACTTTCAGTTTACTTGCCACCTGCAAAAATAGCAACCAAGTTAATACCATCAGAACTTTGGTATGCATTGCAAAATAGGTGCTTGTCATCCTATTTATAAATGATTAGTCAAAAGAGCAGATAAATCAGGTGAAATTGTACCATGATTTCAACCCATCTGCTCCATTTTTCAATGATGATATCACCTGAAAGCTTGAGAACAACTAAATGATTCAATACAAAGTTGTTTGCTTCAAGTTCCGGAGGACAATTTCGCCAACAAAGCCATCTTAGCTCTGACAAAATATCTTCAAAGTTGCCGGCGAAGTTCCCTCCATCCAATTTAAGAAACTTCGCATTTGTGAGATTCACAAAATCTTTGCGTGTAAAATTATGTCCAGATCTCCGTTGTGAGACTGCTACCACATTATCTGTTCCCTGATGGAAAATATAGTATTAAATTGTGTCCCTCAACTTGAGCGATGAGGTGGGATCCATTAATTATTAAATATAATACTGATTTCTATAAAATTGATAATTCTTAACGCTTTTGCGCGAAATTATATAGCATTTCTTCGAATTGTTATTTCTAATATTATGAAAATGTTTACGCTATGATAAAGACTGTCTTTATTTCGTTGGAAGTGATGTTTGATACTCACTTGGCGAGTAGCCCGCTTAATAAGCAGTGAAACTGGCCTACTTACAGTTTTTGCCAATGTTGGGTAGGATTGAGGAACGTTGAGTTTAATTATATTAGAACACACAGCGGAAGCGTGGCTATTTTTTTATATTGATTTTTGTGGATGGAAGAACTTCCGTGATTATAATTTTAGCGGTCAATTTTGTCGAGAGTTCAAGGAAATATGTCATGAGTGGAAGAACTTCCACTCATGATATAATTCATAGTAACTTAGTCGAGAGTTCAAGGAAATATGACACCACTTAGTACATTTGCACCAGACTTTTGAAAAGAGAATTCCTTCAACTTTATTGGACATTACTAATATGACCTTTTCAAAAAATACTCTTTACAGTATTCTCGAGATCCAAGACTTTCATAGAACCTTAGACATTCGTTTTCCGTCCGAATGTGCATTACTAGATAAAACTAAATAATCATATATCAATCAACATAATTGTAAAGTTCAAAGATAAATTGAATAGGTATATGATTGTGTAATGGAAAAAGTTAAAATGGTTTTCTAAACCCATTTTCTATTGTTTTCAGATATTTTCTCTTATTTAGATAATTTCAAAAATGGGTGCACCATTTATTGGTGAAAAGATCAGATAATCGGCAAAATTCTCTTTTAAGGAAAACCATAGTTAATTCACAAAGTTTTTCCAATGGCACCGGCGTCTTACGCAGTAATAAATGAAGAAGGGGAATGAGCAAGAGAGAGGAACTATTAGAAGCGTAGTAGAGCAGGAAGGAATAAAGTCGGTACTTACCTCTCGTACTCTGTCCATGGTCATCTCGGGAATCCATAATCTGCTTTGATCTCCAGTATTTTTAATATTCTCTTGACGAACAATTTTCCTCCCAAAATTTCTTACTTCATCATCCATCCATATTTTATCATGATCAACAATCTTGATCAAGGACTTCTTGATAAGGACCCTAACTCCGAATTCTGGGAAAAAATGACAAGCTTTCCACATGTACATTGCATTTGTTATTTTCTTATTAACAAAGAAACATGCAATGTCCAGAAAAATTTGTTTCGCCACATAAACAAGTGTATCATAACTCCTCCTTAACTCCTGTTCGACTTCACAATCAAGTGTATCATAACTCATCCTTAACTGCCGTTTGGCTTCTTTGAGAGGCACTTCCCCGACGTCTTCCAAGAGAGGCAAATCCCTCATCTGTTTTGTTCTTATATTACTACTATATATCCGTAATGTCAGATCTTGAAGTTTCCAAAGTGACGGAGGTAGTTCCTTGAAGGTTGTCCCAGATAGATCCAACTGAGTCAACGAATTTAACTCCCCAACAGCATCCGGCAACGATTTTAGGCTCGTACAATTCACCAAAGACAAGCACTCAAGATCAGCTAGTCGACTGATTGTGTCCGGAAGCGCAACTAAGCCGGTGTCCTCCAGTACAAGCCTTGACAAATGTCTTAGATTAGCGATCGACTTTGGCAAATAACGAACCCTAAAACCCTGGATCAATATGAGCTCTTTCAGGGCAGTAAGAAAACCAATTTGCGTGGGCAACCCATTAAGACATGGACACCATTTGATTTTCAAGTAAGTCAACCGCTCTAGTTTACCAATCGAGTCATCAATTTTGGCCAACCTTGGGAAATCTTTCAAAACCAATCTCTCCAAGTTCATAAATTCAGAAAAGCAAGGTGTTTCAATTAAAGATGTAGATCCTGCAATTTTCAAAACTTTCAGTTTACTTGCCACCTGCAAAAATAGCAACCAAGTTAATACCATCAGAACTTTGGTATGCATTGCAAAATAGGTGCTTGTCATCCTATTTATAAATGATTAGTCAAAAGAGCAGATAAATCAGGTGAAATTGTACCATGATTTCAACCCATCTGCTCCATTTTTCAATGATGATATCACCTGAAAGCTTGAGAACAACTAAATGATTCAATACAAAGTTGTTTGCTTCAAGTTCCGGAGGACAATTTCGCCAACAAAGCCATCTTAGCTCTGACAAAATATCTTCAAAGTTGCCGGCGAAGTTCCCTCCATCCAATTTAAGAAACTTCGCATTTGTGAGATTCACAAAATCTTTGCGTGTAAAATTATGTCCAGATCTCCGTTGTGAGACTGCTACCACATTATCTGTTCCCTGATGGAAAATATAGTATTAAATTGTGTCCCTCAACTTGAGCGATGAGGTGGGATCCATTAATTATTAAATATAATACTGATTTCTATAAAATTGATAATTCTTAACGCTTTTGCGCGAAATTATATAGCATTTCTTCGAATTGTTATTTCTAATATTATGAAAATGTTTACGCTATGATAAAGACTGTCTTTATTTCGTTGGAAGTGATGTTTGATACTCACTTGGCGAGTAGCCCGCTTAATAAGCAGTGAAACTGGCCTACTTACAGTTTTTGCCAATGTTGGGTAGGATTGAGGAACGTTGAGTTTAATTATATTAGAACACACAGCGGAAGCGTGGCTATTTTTTTATATTGATTTTTGTGGATGTAAGAACTTCCGTGATTATAATTTTAGCGGTCAATTTTGATGGAGTTGATGTTTGTAGACTTTGATGCAAAAGAATAATTTTCTAGTATTATTTGAGGTTTAAAAGATTGTGTAATCAATATTGGCGGTTTAAGTCATCAAGTAGCGATTTCAAGTTTGAATTGGCGAATTGTAAAACATAGTTTCCCTCCACTTATGATATAATTCACAGTAATACAATAGAGAGTCAAAGGAAACATGACGCGGCTCACTAAATTGGAATTAGACTTTTGAAGAGAGAATTCTTTTAGGTTCATTAAGCATTCCTAATTACTAACTTAACCTTTTAAAGAATACTTTTTTTATAGTACTCTCGAGAGCCAAAAGTTTCACAAAACTTTAGACCTTTTCTGTGTCCAAATGTGCATTATCTAAATAGAACACGATAGATTTTGCTACTTTATATTTAAAAAAAAATAAAATTATCGTATTGTATTGGTATGATTATGTAATGGAAAAGTTCAAATGGTCTTTTAAACCTAATTTCTATTGTTTTCAGATATTTTTATCTTATTCGAATAAGCGAAAATGGGGTACACTACTTATCGGCAAAAAAAAAAAAAAAAATCAGAGAATGGGCTAATTTCATTAAGGAAAAACATACTTAATCCACTAGCTTTTTCTATAGCTGGGCTTCAAGTTAATAATAAATGAAAAAGGCAATTTGCAAGAGAAATGACCTCTCAGACGCTTAGTAGCACAGGAAGGAATAACAGAGGGTTGTTCGTACTTACCTTTTCATGGGCGATCTCAAGAAACCACGATCTGCTGTGATCTTCAGGTTTTCTCATTTTTTCTTGACGAATAATATCCCTTCCAAAAGTTTTTAATTGATCATGCATCCATATTCTATCAAGGTCAACAATCTTGATCAAGGACTTGTCGAGAAGGACATCAATTTCGACTTTTGGGAAAAGGCCACGATCTTCCCACATGTACATTGGATTGGTTCGTTTCTTATTAACAAAGAAACATGCAATGTCCAAAAAGATTTCTTTTGTTCGACATTCAAGTGCATCGTAACTTATCTTTAAACTTTGTTGAACTTCTTTAGGAGGCACCTCCTTCAACTTCTCTAGTGTACTTATCCACTTTACTTTACTTTGGCTACGAAGATGTGAACCTATCACCTCTAGAGCCAATGGAAGTCCTCCGGTGAGTTCAACAACTTTTCTTGAAAGATCATAAAGATCAGGTGGAGCTAAATTTCTGTTGAAAGCAAGCTTGTTGAAAAGTTGAAGAGCATGATCAAAATGCATTTCCTTCATTTCGTACAAAAAAAATTCTGTAGACTTCGTTGAGATACTTTCCTCAAATCCTTCCACCTTGGTTATGGGAAAAACACTCTTATCTCTAGTTGTAATGATGATCTTACTCCCTGGCCCACACGAAGTACAATTCTTCGCTAGTTGCATAAATTGATCGCTTTCATCCATGCCATCAAAAACAAGTAAGACTTGTTTATTATGTAATCTCCGTCTAATCATATTGTTCCCTTCCTCAAAGTCCGAGGTTTCATGAAACGAGACACCGAAAAGATCCGCTAACAATTTTCTTTGCATTCCTACGGTGCCACCACATGGAGATGATTCTCGTGAAAGGAAAGAGTGACTTTCAAATTGAGGACACAATTCGTTAAAAACTGCCTTGGCAAGAGTTGTCTTACCAATGCCACCTAGCCCATAGATTATGACAGATCGTACATCACTAGAGTCACAATGTAACACTTTCTTTATGGCTTCTATACGATCATCAATTCCAATGAGATTGGGGGGTAAAGTTCTTTTTTTTGTTGTGATCTTCTGTAAAACCTTTTGAACGACATCGTTAATGACCGCGCCTTCCCTGCCACATTCATAGCACGCGCGACTATATATGAGCAATTAGAATTTCAAATAGAAGCAAAAAATTCTAGCATGCCAATATGTATTTTCCTCTTGGTATTCCCTATCGATGTACATAAATTGCTCCTTCCGCATATACCGAGTAAGGAGACACTCCTACGAGGGTGGTGAGCATTGCCCCCAAAGAGTTTATCTAGACTGTTTGAACAAGAGAATGTTGTATTTGAAATAATCACTCTAAGCAACCTTTGGGAGTTCATTGGAGATAGTGTTAGCCTAGGAGTAGAAAATGATGAATACAAACTTGCGTGCATATGTGCGCTCCTATTCTAATGCACAACCTAAAGGGTAGAACCAACAATAATCTAATAAATAAATAAATAAATAAACAAATAAACGAAGAAGATATCAATACCTTTGATCTTTTAAATGCCATCCCTTGATTGTAGCCACTGTTTTCAAAGCCTCCTTCCAACGCTTCACCACATCGCGGTCTTGCTCCTTCTCATGCTTCCTTAGGATGCTTTTGTACAAATTCGTTTCAAGCTTAACATCTGAGGGATCCACATGGTAAAAGATGGGCAGTATCTCTTTGCCTGAAGATCGGTGATAATACTCCACCATGCAAGTTAGTTCTCGCAGGCACCATTTACTCGAAGCATAGTCTTTGGAGAAAATAGGAATGTACAATTGCGACATTTTTACCGCTTGTAGGATCTTTGAGATCCTTTCGCCCGGCTGTAACTCTTCATCATCCTTAAAAATGCGAATTCCTGCATTGCGCATGAACTCATAAAGGCAATCTACGAATCCATAGCGAGTGTCGGGTCCTCGAAAGCTCAAGAACACATCGAAGTCGCTACCAGTTGCAATCCCTAAGTCGGCCTCTTTGGCCACCAATTGAGAACACGGATTGATGTTACCACTGACTTCATTTTCTAGCCCCGGACTTGGATCATTTCTCCCGAGCAATCTTAGGATGTATGCCGCAAGGCGATTCCACATATCAAACAATCTTAGGATGTATGGCCCAAGATAATTCCACATATTGAGGTCGGAATGGGATGGGGTGTTTTCACGTTACAATCTAGTGCTTGATCTATCTAGGGAAGATTTATATAAAAGGGGTACGATTAAGATAAGTAGCTATCACACCCCAAATCCTATAAGGATGAGAGAGTCACACGGCCATCCTTTCTCCAAGGACACAATCTCTAACTATATTTCAAATATCCAGCTCCCAATAGTTCTCATAATAACGCTCTCGCTCTAAGAGGCACTAGCTAGAGGACCTGAAAAGAATGATGAGAAAAATGGAATGAAGTACCACGGCCCAATAAACAATATATTTCTTATAAGCGAATCGAGTAATTACTATGTACGTTTAAAATACAAACATAACTCACTTTCACCAAATTCGAAATTTAATAAACATTCAAAACCAAAATTCGATATTTCTTACTTTAACATAATATGTTCATCGCAAGAATACTCAAGATAATAATAGAACAAACACCAATGGTCCAGCCCATTGCTCAATATTATTGAAACATATGTCGATGGTCCATTCCATCATCTAAACTCATGTCACACATCAATGGTCTATTCCATTGATCCATCTTATATGAAATCACACATTAATGGTCTATCCATCGATTAATCTTTTGCTCATCCAGTGATAAGACGACCAATATTCTCCCTCAGCAAGTTTCACCTATTATTAACCGATGGCTCCCCTCATAAGAATATCCTAGACTAGTATGCGTATACCACAAAACTCTCATCAAGCTCACACCAATATTGAGCATCCAACCTCATCCTCTAGTCCATAAACAATCTCACATGTCATAATACATTTCATAAATCGATCACTAAAAGCTTTTGCAACTCAATCTCTAATAATCCACAACCAAATAAAAAAGTCATTTCATATATCACGGTGAGTTTCCCAAACTAATTCAAAATCTATTTCACATACCCATTCACAACTTAGGCACTCGATATATAGCTATCAAAGTGCCTTCCAAAACCACATTCATAAATCATAAACCTTTCAAGATTATTTTATAAAAGATTTTGCAAACCATTTATAAGAAATCATTCAAGTTGAGGTCAAAAGATGACTTTCCCTTTCAAAAACAAAGTAGCAGTAATGGTTCAATCCTATTTTATGCAACAAAGGATTCTATTATTAAATCATAGCATGCTTATTCCGTAATGTTTTTCAAAATATGAGTTCAAAACACAAAGAATAAATAATATCACTCACCTGGGAAAAATCGAAAACCAACTTACAATGATTGCTCAAGCCGATGCACTCGCGTTCCTATCAATTAATCAAAAAACGATATCAAAATCGAGTACTATACAACTCTAACAAACAACTCAACTAAGCCGCATTCAACCATCAACGTATCAACTCCCAAGCACTACAAAAAGGCTCATTTATGGCATGCGTTTGTCTTTAGCCATTACGCGTAACTCACACACAAAACTTCATAATACCATTCTTTGAAATCGGACTTCGTCAAAATCCTAAGCTCCACAACGTCTTAAGACTATCATTTCCATAAAAATCGCAGCTCAAAACCGATTCAAAGCTCATAGTTCAAGATCTACAAAACTCAAAGTTTGTGCCCTAATTCCCAAAATTACTTTGATTATGCGAAAAATCGACTTGAATACTTACCAAGCGTCGCAATCCGTAGTTGATTCGGCTAGTCACAAGAACGCACGGAAAATCTCTCTCTCTTCCCCCTTTCTCCTTCTCATGGATAAGCCCCCTCTCTTCTCTTCATTTCCTATTTTTGTCTGCAGCTGCCTCACGCGAAATATAAAGGGAAGAGAGGAGAGAAGATGGGATTGGGCTTAAGAGAGAGATGGGCGCAGCTTCCACTCTCCTTTTGCGTATAAGGTCAGTGACCGAAGCCCTCCTCAGCTGGTCATCATTTATCTCTCTCTCTCCGCGTTCATTTTCTAACTCTTTTCTTTCCGCGTGAGGGTTGCTTCTTTCCGCGAAGGTCTCGTCGGAGTCTGTTTCAGCTTTGTCATTAGTTACCATCACGGGTCATGTCATTATCTTGTCAAAAGTTGTGGCAAACATGGTAAATAATTCCCACTCCGATATGCGGAATCTGCGAGCGGTTCGATGAAACGAATGCTCCGGAGTCCGAACTGTTATTTCCAATGTCCACCTTGCTTCAGTTCTGTTGCTTTTCTCGTTGCCTCATGTCCTCTTTCCTTTCTTTTCCCGTCGCGTTCAAGAAGATATGCTACACTACCCAAGTCTCAAGGAAAATGGATCGGCAAGTTAAATGCATATGGATATACTGTTATGTCCGTCCATCAAGCGAAATCATTAACAGTTACATTTATCTCGCAATACCCATCCCATTGTTATAACTTTCATGACCATCGTTAAATCCCTAAAAAACAATTCAGAGCACTCATGTGAGTGAAATAATGATTCACAACATCGTTTGCCTCCTTTCAAATGGGAAATCCTTCTCAATGGCCATGCTGAATGTACAAAAATAATTTTTCCACATTATCAAGAAAAGATTCTTATGACTTTATCTAAACAATTTGAATAAAGAATGTGAGCACACTCTTTGGATAAAATAAAAATGTATATTTAGAAGCTTTCTAGTGCTCGTATATTCAAGATCTTTTCGTCCGATTATAAGTCGTTGGTGTCCTTTAAAATGTGGCATGGTTGCTTATGAACACATGAAGACAATCTGCGGTGTCCACTCTTAAGAACTCAAGAACATGTCGTAATCACTGTTGGTCACAGCTGGCATCTTCTTACCCCGTCTGATAACACGGACTGATGTTACCAGTGACGTATTTTTGTGGTGATTGAGGAGATTTCTACTGCAAGAGGAGGCAAGATTAAAGATGGAGAAGCAACTTCCACTCTCTTTCTTTCAACGTAAGGTCACACTCCTCCAATTCCCTTCCAGCTTGTCACCACTGAGAACTCTCTTTTTTTCCACGTAAAGTCCGAGAAATTCCCCCGAAAAGTCCTCCGCTTTTTCGCCATCCATCCAATTCTTTCTTTCGGCGTAGGGTCCCTCCTCACCATTATTTAACCCGCTTTCCACCTAAAGCTGACTAGTCCAATTCCTTTCAAGTTTGTCGTTATTAAAACGTCACATCACTGTGTCATGTCATCACGTGCTTCCGTGTCGTGTCCGACACGTGTCGAAGCGTGTCAGACACGTCGACACGCTCGGACACGCGGTCAACGCGTGTCGAGTTTTCGGACACGTAGTCAACTTTTTTCAACTCGTCTCGACACGCGTGTCGGATGGAAGCGAGGGTGGAGGAGAAGAGACGAGGCCGCGAGCGACGGCGAGCCTGCGACGGCAAGAAACCGCCAGAGAAAGAGTAGAGATTGAGGCGCCAGAGAAAGAGTCGAGACCGAGGCAAGGGCGGCCGTAGAGACTAAGGCGAGGGCGGCCGCAGTGATGCTGCGGGATCGGCGACAAGGCTGCAACTGCAAGTGAGGAGGGACCGAAGGCGAGGCGGAGGAGGAGGAGAAGGATCGAGAGGAAGAGGAGAGGAAGGGGGTTGTATGGAGGTCGTCCGGCGAGGAGATGGAGATGGATCGAGAGGAAGACCGTGCAGCAAGGGGAAAAAAGTGAGGAGAGGAAGGGGTTGCGAGGTCGTGCGGCGAGGGGAAAAAAGTTTCAGTAGCTAGGGTTTTGGAAACTCAATGGGTGACAGCCTGTCACGTGGGTGGGGGAGGGGAAAAAGTGAAATAAATTTGGGGGTGGGGGGAAACTTTGTTTTAAGCGGAAAAAATGAATAAATAATTTTAAAAAATGAAAATACTGAATTTTAGATGATAATAAATTTTGATCATTGTAAAAAAATTGTAAATTTATTTAAATAAGTTGATTCTAATTTCCAAACATGGATACGTATTAATTATGAATGTCTTTCGAATTTTCAATGAATTAATTTATTAATATTATTAGTGTAAATTCATTGTAGGCTCTTTTTTAAATTAATTATTTATTTATGAATTTAAATCAAATTAAATATAAATAAAAATATTTATTTAATATTTAACGTGTCGGAACGTGTCGAAATTCTCTACTTTTTGAAAAATGACGTATCGCGTGTTGTGTCGTGTCGTGTCGCGTGTCGCGTGTCGGTGCTACATAGGTCATCACATCAGTGGGAAAACGTTAAATAACCCCCAATAAATATTTTCCAGTACAATTTTATTAAAGATAATAATAATAATAAAAAGAAATAATCATAAAAAAAGTACATAAATGAAAAATGATGTGACCTTTTACTTTTAAATCGGTGAAATACTGATATACCTATCATATTCAAGACTCAAACGAATCTGTCCATGTCCATTGTCTGCCTAGGACAATTTTGTTGCCCTTCTTGCTGCCTTTTTCTTTTTCTTTTTCTTTTTGATCTCATCTATATAATTACGTCGAGGGAATGTATTAGATTCCCCATATATCTCATGGAAAATGACACATGAAGTTAATGTATAGATATCGATTGATCAAACGTAACATTTAATTAAGTCGTACTTATGTTGTTACAACCATAATCTGTGGTGTGCGCGAGCATTGAACGCAAACTTATGCTACAGTGCCCATTAAGATTTTTCTTGGCACTTCACACACTTGCATGTGAAGCCATAGTCCGCAAGAAGTGCCTACCTCCCTTCTAAGGATAAATCCTTCTCTATGTATGAAATGATGACCTGCAAGATTTCAGAATTTCTAGCATCTCAGTTACGCATTTGCTCAATATAAGAGAAAGAACTGCATTGCTTGTCACATAAACTAGCATAAATCTATCCGAACATATGCTAACTAGCCAGATTAAGCCACATGTGATTACCGCCTCTCCCTTCGAAATGGCCTTCAATGCCACTATCGTTGCTTGACCATCTCTATCCTGAAAAGGCCGCGACAATTAAATCACTTCTGCCGCATATCATTTGAATTCTCCACCCACTTGAGTGTCCATGAAAAGGATTAGGTTCAACGTAGCACGTAACAGATACAGATGATGTTATGTTGAAAAAGGTATGACGTCAATAGTCTAAATTTTCAAAAGCACGAGTGAATCTCATAAATATCCAGCTCAGAACATGCAAGTTATAAATAAAAGGCAACATTGTGTGAATCTCTACATTTGTTTCCACGAATTACAAAAGCGGTTGATCTTCAAGGATTATTGACAGGGATACATTTGAAGGGCCATTTCAGTAAATATGAATAACGTCAACTTGAAGCTCAAAAGATTTATTTCAATAACATGAAAAATCGTGAAGAATGCTAGAGATGCGAAGACTATTTTAAAGATTAGTGCGCCAAACTCCAATGGGGCGCTTATACATTGCCCATTATGCAGTTTGCCATAGCTTTGTAAACTGTTTTTAAAATCAGCCTTTGCATCCCCAAGCATTACTGTAAGTTAATGACGTCGCCATCATGAACTAAATGTGCCCAGGGTTACTTATACCTCCTCTCTTTTGAAAGCTTTGGCATTAGGATGGCAGGAATGATTCATGCAGCCCTGCAAGGGGAAAAATGCCGTGCCTGAAAGTATGAATTTAATTATTAGCAATAATACCAGGCATAAATAACTAAACATTACAAATCACAGATCCAATGAAAAGGGAATTGCTGAGTATATGTGAGGACAAAGCAGAATAAAAACAAAAAATTTACTCCACATCATATTAAGCTTACATCAGGACATAAAACAAAAGCAGGACTGCATGCAACATTGTCAAACTGGGAAAGCCTACTAATTCATATTCATATTCATTTTCTAAAATTGCTTCTCAGGTAACTTATCCTATCCTGTCAGCTAAAATGCGGTCAGCAGCTATGTGGTGTCACGTTTTTGTCCAGTATGTTATAACTGTATGCTTTCTCTAATCCCACAGCATGGATGTCAAAGATCAGATGCCAGCCCATCAATAAATAAAAAGATCAGATGCTGAAGAGTTAGAAACGATGTGATCTAGCTTGGGCCTTGTCACATGTACCTAATTGAATACACGAAGTAGTAATGGCATGATTAAAACAGCAATTGGATTTAGTATGAGAAGGGACTTTTCAAGCTTGAAACACAACCATGTTTGTTCATTAATCAAGTCCGTCCAGCTAAAGTTTCCCATACCCTCACAACAAACTGCATAGTCATCACCAAGGGCATCCAAATATGGTTGAGATACTTTCTTGGCTTCTTCCTGCCAATAGAGACAATCGCAAATGCATAAACTTCCAAATTCTATAACAGATGTCAAAGACAGAAATGTGCATTATATATACCTTCTCAGGAGATGGTAGATCATCGATATACAAAAAGTAATCTTCCACAGGAGATGCTACAACCAGATCACTGTGACATACCAAAACCAAAAAGAAGATTCTTAAATGCCCAAAGCAGATTATCAATAGTAAGGCATCCATACAACATGTGTCATCGATATCAAGGAGACACAACCGACTGTATTTCTTCATGTAAAGTAGAAATGTCAGATCTTCTATTTCTATGTACTTCAATGCAAAAAAAAAAAAAAGGAGAAAGAAAGGACAATTTCGATTATAGAGCTTGTTGTGTTCATAGTCTACAGTTTATGAATCAGAAAGTAGGAAATATTCAACCCTTGATAAGTCAAAGCCTTACAGATTATTCATCTCAAACATTCCAATGATATGCCCATAAATGTCAAGTGAGAATACTTTGTAGAGTCAGGGAATCGAACCTCACATACTATAGTACCATGCCAAAAAAGAAAGATAACTAATGATCAGCAGACTGTAAGGGTTCTTAAAGGGATACATGGTTCACATTCTTTGTCAAAGATATGCCTTCAGGAGTTGCAATGACTGAAAAAAGTAAAAAAGGATTATCAGGAAAGTGACTATAGATGCAGAAGATCACCGACATGCAAAGTGATAAAAAGAGAAAAAGACAGAATTTCAAAAGTTGACTATTTGAATTTCTCCAGAAAAGAGGTAGAAGGTATCTAGTGGCAACTTTTTAGAATGAGCAACCGGGAATGACCACTGATCCCCATTTACAATACACCTGAACTTCTGAAAGATGCTTGAGGATGGTGGTGATCTTACATGGATCAAAACAACCCAAAAACTGAAAAAGGCATCACTTAGGATGATCAAGCAGCTGAAACTTTTATTTTTTAGATAAGCAAAGAGAAATTCACTTAAGAGTCACCCAAGGGGGTGCCAATCCATATACGAAAAGATGTCGGGAGTAGTTGGCCCTGAGTCCATTTCACCTTGCCACATAACAAACACAATTAGCAAACTAAGCATGGAAAGGTAAAGAAGAATAAATAAAAAGTGGAATACAACCGGGAAAAAAAAAAGAACGAGCAAGCATCACCAACAAACACTGCTTCAGGAGCAGACTCATAAGAAGCAGAATGATCATTTATTTAGATACCAAGATTCAATTACCTAATTACAAACCAGCACAAGACTTTCAAATCTGCAATCAGACACAAAATGGAGGTCCACATTCATAATTTAACTATATTTTTTTATATCGTAACAGAAAACTGGAGTATTTTATCCAGTCCAAACCTTTCCTTTCCTATATCAAATCTCCAATCAGTCACAAAATGGAGGTTCACATTCATAATTTAACTATCACACAGTGAACAACTCAAAGCAAGATTGGCTAAAATACCCAATATAATCCTCTCAAGGTGCAACTTCTGGAAAAAATTTCTTTACGGTAAAGGCAAGCTCTTTCATTTCCATCCTAAATACAGCTCCTCAGAAGGATTAACATCCTCTGGCAATGATATGCATTCCCACCACCTAAATGCAATTATTGGTCATGAGTATGGTCATGTTTGACAAATAATTCTTGAATAGGTCAAACATGACAGAAAAATTACCTTCTCTTGTGACCAACTGATATTGGCTTCCATGCTTCTAAAAGTAAGGGCATATGAAAGTTGTCCATAACATGAGCCGTGTCCTTCATATAACTACTCAGAAAAATTGCTTTTGACTTCCTATACCTTAATATAGTGTATGCAACTGCCTGAAAAGTGACAACCAATGTATTAGCTATCCACACCAGCTTTATTAAACCTGTGCAGTAGAGATCTGCGGATGAAAATCGAGGTATATCTATAACCTTGTTATAAAGCAACGGCATAAACTTTGCTTTGTGCATGGTATACTCACTGCCAACTGAGAACTTAAACAGTTTAAGTACATGGTAATATTCTATGATCCACTTGTTCCATGATAACAAAGCATGAAAATATAATAATTTAAGCATAAAACAATCACCACCTAGAATTTTCTCAACCAGGTGGGTCACCCATATAGACATACAAGCTGACCATGCCAAACTAAATTAGGCCAACGTAACAAAAAGTATATTTGCCCTCGGCACAACAGTCTTTCAGATAAAACATAACATAGGAAATTCAAGCCTCACTTAGCCGCCTCCATTTCCTGACCAGGAAGGGCAATTTGACAAGATGGTGCATAATGAATCGTTAACGCCAATAATCAATATCATTGTTTTTGGCAATTCACATAGTTCAAGCATGATCATCCGCCCAATTCCTCCTTTACCAATCCATAACAGAAATAACAAGTAGTTGAGTGACACGCTTTTCATGAGTGTAATCACAGTCAATCTCAAAAATGTGCCCAACATTAAGAAATGAGTAAGCGTCAAAGAAAAATCTGCAGCAACATGTTTCTTTGCTACAAGAACAAATTCATTTTGCATCACCAGAAAAAATGACAAGAAATAGGGTTGGGAAATGAAACATAGGAAGAGGAATAAGAAACATGCAAACTACTTAGAGAAGAAACGTACTTTAGCTGCCAGAATGAAAATAGCATTTGTTTCTGCAGTGAAAAAAAAAATGAAGAAGAAGGATCAATGGAAATAGACAACAGGTTTTAAAAAAAAATGAAACCTATCGCCAATACAGATTAAGAGCTTCACCATTCACCATTAGCATGTTGTATGAATTGGAGAAGAGCCTTTGTCGAAAAGGCTTCTGACTTCTCTTTAGTGCACAGTAAAGAATGAGATGAATTCCAGTCAGTATCTGCACACACTTCGCTAAAAAGGATTGTCGACATTACTAAATGAACTAATCCACAGAGTAGGTCCATAAAAGAACGTACTTACAACAAGCTTATACAAGGTGTGAGAAAATAAAATATCAGAATATGTGACTCAAGAGCATAATGCCAATATAGCTATTACACATCAGAACTCTGTTGTTAAATTCAATTTCCAGATTTATAATTCAAAACTTTTGATGCTAGGACTAAGGAAAGCAATTTCTCCTGTATTTCTCTCTCTTTTTTTTCTTTTTTTCTTTTTTTGTTGGACTGTATTTATATATCAGAAAGTAGCCTTTTTGAGCATAAATTGAGAAAGTACCATCGACATCATAAAGAAATGTAAACATCAAGAAGATTTATTTCCATACTCATAATTTTTGTCCTTGTCAAACTAACACAAATTGTTTCTTAGCAGGAAAATAGTGAGAGACCCAAATCTCAGGGGAAAAAGTATATCAAAGCCCCGTACCTGCAATAGTAAGCTTCTTGACATCCCCCAGAACATGGAATAACTGGTGGCAAGGAAAATTTGTCCAAGCATGGCGATACTATTTCGCCATTCATCAATGATTCAACGATTTCCTTGGGCAGAGGAACTTTTGCTCTCTTGCTTCCTGAAGTACTTTCACCAGAATCATCATAACTTATCTCATCCGTGACGTCATCCCCATCAGATGAGTCATTATGATCATTTGAAACATCAGAGCATGAACCGGTATCATATCCATGGCTCGAAGAGAGACCTAAATCTTGAAAAAACAATCTTCTTCCAATTTGAAGTTCTCATGTCCCAATAAAGCAAAAACAGAAGCTACATACTAGACAACCAATCTGCAGTAACAAAAGAAAAGGAAGCGTTAGACCTGCACATGATCAAAGGTCCTGACAAGTGCACATTAGGATCCATCCCAGCAAAACCTTATTTGAGGGATGTTGACACCCGAAAAGCATTTGATCCCTTAAGAGAAGTTCCCCTTCTTTAAAATCCACATCAGCATATACACCTGGAAAAAAATTGTCCAACAGATGCTCAATGTTAGAAAGGCAGACTGTAGAAGCCACTGACCAAGAGCACCTTCGTCGCATTAAATATGCAAAAAACAATTTTATTCAACAGTGCATTAAATTTTTTAAACTTGAGCTCATTTCGTCTTATCAGAAACTGCATAATTAAAACGGAGTAACAACACAATGTAAAGTGATAGCAAGTGGCACTGCACACAGGTTATCATAGAGTAAATTACGTGCCTAGAATGAACCCTCCTAATTAGGCCGAACAATGAATATACTTTCTCTCACGACTTCAGAAAACAAAACAGTACACAAAGATTCTTCTCTTATCGCCCTCATCACGCGCAAGGAAGCATCTCACGTATCTTGGTGTACACTTTAAGTAAAGTTTGCAGCTTTCAGGTCAATGTCATTTGTTTTTGCACAATACATCTCTTTCCATTGGCACTCATGCACTGGCAAATTTCACCGGAGAAATATCAATGAAAATGTAAACACATCGCCAACAACCCAACTCATTTCACAACAGCAACTCGCCATCCTCAGGAATAGCAACTACCTCTAACGATTCAAAGCCGTGAAGTGACCCCGCACCAAAACGAGAGACAACAGTCAAATTCGAGAACTCAGCCAGGTAGTAGCGCAATGCCAGGCGTAAGAAACTCAATTAAAAATAAAATATAAAAAGAAAACCCAACTTGTCGAGCAGGAGACCGGTCTTACCTTTCCCGAATTCGCCGTCTTGTCTCACCTTGAGGCGGCAGCCCTCCCGCGAGGCCAAAAGCTGGTCAAAGTAATCCTGAACGAACAAGATTTCAGGCAGCGATCGAAACCGAAAAGGCGGGAGAAAAAAAAGCAGAGGGAAAAATGCGAAATCTGCTCGACCCTATCGCCGTCACACTCGATACTCTCGAGTCTCCACCGAGCATCTCGCCCGCGACGCGAAAAAACACGGCGCGGTCGCACGGCGACGATGCGAATGCGAAGGGACGCGAAAAGCGGACTCGTTCCTTCTATTCTACGACCGCAACGACTTGCTCGTTCGAAAAAAGGATCGATTGAAGGAGCAGCAGAGTTACCTGGATTTCGCGACGAGGAGGGGGTTGGAGGAGGGCGGAGATTTCAGGGGCGCACTTCTCGTCGATCGGGCAGACGACTTCCATTTGGGAATTTGCTTCTCCTGCTCGAGCTCGAGAACGCTCTGCGGATTTCTCCGGCGAAGGCACTCGATCCCGAGTTGCAGTCCCCGCTTCTTCTGCTGCTCTTGGGTTCTTGGTGGCGGCGCTACTCGGCGTCCATACATGTACTTAAGAAAAAAAAATTATTTAAAGTAGCCACTTCAAAGCTAATTTTAGCCTAAAAATGTCACGTGGACAATCAGCATTAACTGAATAAATTTATGCGAAAATGACGTCAAAATTTGATATTAACTTATGAATATTTGGAAACTTCTCTATAGAGAATGTCACTTGGACAACCGCGGTACAATCGCTAGAAATAAAAGAAACTAAGGCCTACTTCGGACTTTGAAGTAACAAGACAGGCCAATCCAGAATTCTGATTATTTTCATACTAGGGTGGCTATCATGAACTCAAGCAAACAAATTGAAAGGTCGAAGGGTTAAAAAGAGTCATCTATCGCTTTGTTGATGCTACAATGAACCCGAAATTTAAAGAGAGACCGAGTGACAGCAGATTTACAAACTAAAAGAACACCAAGAACCATAAACCGGCACAAACCATTCACTTACTGCTTCCTTCACCGAGAAACAAGATCATTACAATTCGTCATCAGAGATTGAGAAACCAACACGGGGGCGTCAAGGAAAGAAGGAAAAAGATACGGACTTGTTCGAAGGAGAGGCCCCACTGAAAGGCTTTGGTGACGTTCTGCTGGTCCCAGTCGGCCAAAAGGCCAGAAGACTGGTACCCAGATGCGAGGATGAGGATATCCGCGAACCCCTTCACCAGTTTCACCATCTCTTCCAAGCTTACGTCCGGGTGCTTCCACCCCACTGTCCCAGAAAATTTGCCGAATCGGGTTTTCGCCAACTCTCTCTCTCTCTCTCTCTCTCTCTCTCTCTCTCTCTTCTTGCACTAGCTATAAGAGCCAGAAAGGTCGAATTTTGGCTTTCCCATTTGGAGCTTTTCCTTTTCTGTGGCAAACCAACTGCGGCCTGGATTCGAAAGATCTCCCTTTTCCCGCTTCCAGATGTTGAGTGGTTTCAGACAAACGACATTAATGGCGTCGCCGATAAATAAAACATTTTCACGGGGTTTTTGGGTGGTTTCAGACAAATTCCGTGAGACTGAGATGTTATTGGAAAGCAAGCTCGGGATAATTACAGCTGTTGTACAGTGATTAATTCATTTGTATTTTGCTCAAAAAAAAATTCATTTGTATACCTTTTAATTGTATTAATTTAATTCATTTGTATACCCTAGTGAAGGCTAGGAGTATCTGATTATTAGTCTTGTACATATGTCTTGTTATACATAAAGAAAATGTTAACCATAAAGACGAAACATATGTGAATTCATTTGAACCATAAAAACATCCTCTAGAGACACAATTTTTTTTTTATGACACTCAATGTAAGAAAATGGTGACTGACAAATGAGATTTCTCTATGTGAGATGTTATCTATTTGCCACACTATCATATTTAATCCATTTTAATAAAGTTGAAAACACTCGTAAGCATGGAAGGTTCTGAGGTGTATACATACAGTTACCGTCATGATTTGGTGTTTGAGATTTTATAAAATGGGATTAACTATTAAGAATTATCTCTAGACCAAGGTGCGTACATACATTACAATTTCATTTAATAATGCTCAAGTTTCTCCCCTGCTCTTCTCTTCATAATGCATTTGGGGTTCTTGGATTATTGCATGAGGTGATCTTGATAGAAGTAAGAGCAACTTGGTCTTGACCAATCTTAGATGAACTTATGATTCAGGAACTTTCGTACAAGATTTTCAAATGCATAACACACACATGTCATACATCGAAACGGGTCGTTTATTATGTGACAACTTCTATTTTTGCGATTAAATAAAAAAATTCTTCTATATTAATGTGTCTATGATAAATTGTAAGAGTTTTTCTGATGCGAGCTACATTAATTGATATTATAATTTATCGTTTTACGAGATTAGTCTAAGGTGAGATAAAAGGTTTCTTAATTAGTCTAATATGAGGCTGGCTAGTATGGGCCGAGTTGAGCCTAACCCGGAGGTCTAATTAAAAACTCTATAAATAGTACTTAAGTCTCTCTTTTAACCATAATTCTTACAAGTATCCTCACAAAATGAGCGCGTTAATCTAGTGCTTAAGGGTGAGGGGGGCGTCTCATTAAGCCAATGATACAAAGGATAATAGAGAAGAATGACTTGCGTGCGGATCATTGTTTTTCCACTTCTACATCAAGAATGATGGATTCCAAAATAGGTGCATTGATCTTTCTATTTAATTATCTGTGTTCTTATTCGGGTTATGGAGATCATGGTATTATACGTTTTGCCTCTTTCATAAATGGTTCAACCATTTCTTCAGGTTCGAACTAAAACCTAAAATAAATGGAATTATAATATTTCGTGGCTGCAGACTAGGTTGCATGGACACTCTTCGGAACCCTTCGTGTCATGTCCAACACTCCGACACATGTCCGACATGCTCCGACACATTCCGACACGCAGTCAACTGCCTTCAACATGCTCCGACACGCGAGTCAAAAATTCTGACACGTAACTCTGACACGCACGGGTTATTTTTACAAATTTCCAAAACTTCTGAGGTCTAAATATAAATATATATAAATAATAATAATAATAATAATAATAATAATAATAATAATAATAATAATAATAATAAAAGCTAAAACAAATTTCCAATATTTGTTTGAAGATGTTAGGGTGCTTGAAGTTGCAAATTTTTCACTTGATGAGCCGGAGGTGGAGTCTATTTTTTTTTTTTTAGAAGAAGTGGATGATGTAGATGAATGACTTTTTGTTATATTTGATGATATAATGTTGATTGTTTTCTTTTTCTTATTGTTAAATTTTAAATTTAATAGTTGAACGTGGATTACTTGTTTTTTCCTCCAAGTTTTATGGATTATTACAATGAAATGTAGTTGAATTTGTCAAATTAAAACAATTAATGATATTAAAAAATGTAGGATTAATGTTTTTAATATGGATTAATTATAGGCTCTTTTTATTATTATTATTTAGTTATTTATGTATTTATATATTAAAATATTTATTTAATATATAACGTGTCGAAATTCTCTATTTTTGAGAAATGACGTGTCGCGTGTCCATGTCGGTGCAACCTAGGTTGCAAGCCAGCACAATTCATGCAAGCAAATCTTTCACGTAATCAACATGTCAGCAAAATCATGCGTTTAGCTTAGCACAGGATCCTCTTTGAATGAAATCAGTACTAATTCTCACCTAAATATGTTTTGCATTTCCAAAAGAGAATAATCACGACTTTATTAGACTGAATGTCAGTACACATAGGTTACATGCAAAAAAAAAGACTGGTATTTAGCTCTGCAACTTGCAAAATGTCGATTTGCAAAAGGGTAGTAGTACAACATAAACTCGATTCGTGTCTACGAAACTAATGCAACATGAATTACAGGTCACAAATCACAAAAAACATTGTGGTTGACTACAATTAATAGTGAGCTAAGGCCTCGCACGAATTATCATCCAAAAACCAACGAAGCTGGTCAATATTGGAACACCAGAGGTGGCAAATTATTCGAGTTCTTCTTGATGTCCTAATGATCGTAACTTTCCATAAGAAATTGTGAGTGATCTGGATTTATTGTATTTCTTCCCTATTTATATGTAACTTACTTCAGTAATCAGAATAATCCTTAACAGCTAGAATATTTGAGGTGTCTGTTGAAGAGTAATTGTTGTAATGTTCCTTAATAATCAATAGTATTGACAATTTTATAATAGTAAGTTTCTTTGAATGGTAGGCAGTTACTTCAAAAAAAAAAAAAATCAACGGTCCAAAAGTTTGTTCTTGCCTAACTAATATTTGAAGGTCAATTGCAGTTTATGCATTGTGTCTGGCAGGACTGTTCCTCGCGCAAGAATGTTTTTATCTCTACATTCTCTTCCGACCAAAAAATTTATGAGAGAGAGAGAAATATGTTGTTTTGTACATTGCGTGGTTGCATGAGTATCGCAGGGTCTAAGCACCATATAAACCAAGATCTTACATGCATCCAAAGTTGGGACTCACCCAATCAATGGTCTAATTGGGTTTGGTCCACATGTTCTAAAGATCATGTAATAGCCCTTCATATCAACAGATTGATTAAAAGTTTTTCTTTTCTTTTTTATTTTGGCTCCTGCGGAAAAGCTTATCCTCGTCATGCGAAAAGGGGATGCCCACAAACGATGGTAAAAAGCATCAACGGTGAAGTTTTGTGTAACCATGCCTCTCCTCAGACTGAGAAGAATCCGTGTGGTGATTCTTGCTGTTAAAATTCGTATTCAATATATAATACGAGAGAAGAGTGCTTGCTTATTTGCTGTATTTAGAAATTCTTGCTGCGGAAAAGGATACTCGTCACACGAAAAGGGAAATTTCTAAGGTAAACAAGTACGTAATCCTCAATTCCTCGTAATCGAGTAAATAAATGTTACGATATTCTTGAATACGTCATAATATGCACAGTACACTTGAGATGCCATAGAAGCGTCCGATTGGAGCTAGCAGAAATAGGGAGGAGACCGAGTGCTTATGTGAGAGATCCAATAAGCGAGAGGAAGAGAAGAAAGTGAGGCCAGCTGTGTTCATGAAAAAATCAGAGAACAATTTCAACCCCGATTATCATGAAACTCTAGTTTGTTGTGCCAATCGTTGAAAAGCCCTTTCCATCCTTGCATTTTCGGCATTCCCGCTCGTTTCTATATTATTGAAATTTATAAACTTCCTGTTGCTGTCATCCAAGATAGTTGTCTTGATGCATTGTTGTCTATTGTAACCCTGCTTTGCACAGTGGAAGTTTTTGGCGAGCTTGCTCCATGGATTTTCCCCAGTTGAGATTCCCACGTTCGAGCTTGCATTGTCTAATTGGTCTCGTCTAATTGGTTATTGTATAATAGTAGTTTTTATCATGCCCATTTGATCACAGAGAGGGGGAAGAAATTTCCTGGGGTTAAATAATTTCTGCCGTGCATGATGTGACACGTTCACACCCCGGTCTTTTCCCAACATGTTCCGTACAGTGGACATTTTATGACGACTATAGGCTTGTCGTCAGGAGTAGTCCCGCCCAAATATTACTATGGTTGTGCGATATTTGCATGCTAAATTATCTATTGAATAAAAAAAAAGCATCAAGAGTGACACATAAGCTTTGCCTAGCATGATCAGAGAGATAAATCATAGTAATTGATATTACTCACTTCCGCGAGGGGAAAGAAAGTTTGGTCAAAACAAGAGGGAATGCCTGCTCGGTTGAGCATTCGATCAAACAGATTTGGGGGAGGGGTTGGGTGGGGGGGGGGGGGGGGGGTGGTTTAATGAAAGTCCATCCCTAATTACACAATCTCGGATAGAATAAAGGAAAACCAAAAACAATTCATGGAGAACAAATCGCAGTAACAATCATAACAACAGTATTGATATTTAAAGCATGCTAACACCATAATCGAACCCAACCGAAAGTAACAGCGATTCCTAAAACATTGCATCTGATTGAAGAGAACACTAGCAACAACCAAGCTTAACAAATCAATTCGTCTTCAACCTTTAAACTTCACCAGACCTTGAATACACCATGGTACACCAATAGGATCCCACCCAGCCTCCGAACCTGTACAGAGTAACAGGATAACTTGGTTGGAGAAAATGGGTACTGCTACGTCTACAAAGGCCAGCTCAAAGATGGTCAGGAGATTGCGGCAGAGGTACGGAAGGAGGCCAGTGCGCAAGGGTTCATGCAGTTCAATTCTGAGATACAAGTGCTGAGTTTCACATAAGTACAGCCGGCGGAGGTGTGTCGGCCAAAAACCATATCTGACCCACTTCATGAAAAATGAGTTATCAATCCATTTCGACACATCTATCTCCAAGATATATATAGATTGCAGCTTATGGAATTACGGGTGATGTCCCTCACAATTTGGTGAGTTTTAGAACTCTCCGTGCAAGAGACCTGCACGAATGACTGTCAATTATCAGTTAGCCTCTCCATTTACTATTTGAAGAAATTTAATCATTTAAGAGAAAGAAGATAAGCCAACAGGGGTGAGGTGTATCACCGGGATTCAATATCCACAGACGAAAAGAAAAGATGGCTTACTTGTGATGACTTCTCCTCCAATTCCAGTGGTGCAAACGGAACGACTGAATGTAGATATCTTCGAAGAATAGATAGACTTGTTTCGCCGAAGGTGTTTCCATGTGGTGTTCCTCGCGGTGTTCCTCGCGCAACAACTTCACAAGCAAGGAGGCTACCCACCTCAGGCGAGTTGTAGCCTCCCCATCAAGTCGTAATTGAAGGAGCCTAAAACCTTCATTCATCACGATGTCAAAACAATGCTGCTTCGTTCTAGGAATATCAAGGAACATACCGCAATAATCAGCATAGAGGTAGACCAAATGCATCAGCAAACGCTTATTCATGTAGTAATCCAAACATGACCGAGATAGATATCGCTTCCTCTTGGCTTGCAATCTACCCCAGCGGGTTTTTCTCAGTCGGCTAAGCATGCAGTTCTTGAAGCTTCTTCTAGATGGGGAACCCTGGGCTTGAGTCTCCTTCTCACGCCACAATTTGCACATTTCAATGAAGTATTGAAGCTTTTCGCTTGACCAAGGACATTGCAGCTGCACCTCCAAGCATGGGAGTGAGAATTTTGCTACGATTTCCACATTCTCCAACAAAAAACCACTCCGATCCCTATCAGGATGCTCATATGCGGTCATTGAAAACTTAATAGAAAGCCTCGGATACTCCTAAAAACGGTTAAGAACAAGTTCACGAATGATCGTATTGGTTGTTTTACGCATATGATTATTACTAAATTCCCCAGAAAGCAGTGCCTCGTCTATTCTTTGGAAGCCATGCTTCCACTTGGACACCCACTCTGTTTCCAAACAGGACACTAAAATGAACATCAGATAATTAAAGAGCAGAATTGGTTGAGATGAGCTCATTATCTCGGCGTCCGAAAGTGGGAATTCCGCAGCAACATTCATCCAATTTCTATAATGACCGCACGAATAGAGTAGCCTCCTTGAAAGGCGATGCTCACAAAATTCTGGCACAGCAGTTGTACTCGATTTCTCAAGTACTATATACGGTAGATAGTCTCGGAGTATAGAAGGATCTTTACTTGGGATCAAGCCATCTGGTTCCAATATTCTTCCATTGTAGAAGCAACTCTCCGAACATTCCACGCAACTCAGACCCCTCATATGTTCTCTTATTGTACTTTTTGTTGGAAGTTTATTTGTAAAAACAAATTAAGTGTATGTTTCCTTATCCCACATAGGAAAAGTGTGAGGAAATTGGCTAATTAATAAGTGTGAGGTTTATTTAGTGTATTTAAAGGAATGATTGGGTGTGGGCCAAATCTCACCCATACCATATTTTCCCAACTTGTTTGTGTGCCCGTAATCTCAGATCTTTGAGAGTCGACTCAACCAGCGACTCCAACTCAGCCTGCGACTTTAACTTCCCAAATAGAGGCGGACTCAACCAGCGACTCCAACTTCCCAGATAGAACCGACTCCAACTCAGCCTGCGACTTTAACTTCTCAGACTCAAGCAGCGACTTTAACTTTCTCCGACTCTTAGCCGTCCCAACTGTATACGAAAGTCTCCGACTCTTAGCCATATACAAGTGCTCAAAACTCACTAGCCCGCCCATCGTGTCTGGAAGTTTAGATTCTCCCGAATCCTCCATTACTAGCCTTGACAAAAGTCTTAGATTACTGATCGAGTCTGGCAAATATGTAAGACTACTAACCTGGATCAAGATGAGATCTCTTAGAGAAGTTAGACAACCAATTTCCATGGGCAACTCTTTAACACTTGGACACCATTTGATTTTCAGAATCAATCTCTCCAAACTTATGAGTTTGGAGAAGCAAGGTGTCTTCACTAATGATTTAGATCCCGCGAGTCTTAGAACTTTCAATTTACTTGCCACCTGTTAAACAACAGCCAACTTAATACTGTCAGAACTCAATATGCATTGCAAAATAAGTGCACGTCATCATATAATCAAACCATTAGTCAGAAGAATCAATGAATGCTGTGAAATTGTACCATGATTTTGACCCATCCGCTCCAATGTTCCCTTGTTATATTACCTGAAAGCTTGGTTATATTACCTGAAAGCTTGAGAATAATTAGGTGACGCAACAAAAAGTTGTCTACTTCAGGTTGCAGAGGACAATTTCGCCAACACAGCCACCTTAGCTCCGGCAAAACATTCTCAAAGTTGCCAACAAAGTTCCCTCCATCCAATTCAAGAACCCTCGTGTTCGTGAGATTCGCAAAATGTTCACGTGTAAAATTGTTTTGCGATCTCCGTAGTGCAAGTGCTACCACATTTTCTGTTACCTAACAGTCAGAAAACAAAGTCAGTAAATACTAGCAGTAGTATACTTTATTTCATTGACCTGGATATGCTTTTTCTTTCTTTTCTTGTAACGCCTGTCTTATTTCAAATGAGCTAAGCCCTCAAAAGAAATACTCTAATGTTTCAATGATGAGGGTAAGTGGTGACTTATGAATCACTTAACATAGTCTCTTCCATTCTATGTAGGACTTGAATAATACAAACTCCTCCACTTAATTATGTCATCCTTAGTGTTGGCTCATACCATTCAATGATACTCCTCTATTCATTATATGGTCCATCCATTCTTTCCCATCCGTCATCCTAGAAATATGCCACGGGACAAACTTATTAAAACCCTCTCGCTCCTACACTCACTTTTGGGATCACTCCCCACCCTCGTAAAATCGAGGATGGGCCTAGCTTGTCCAAGAACCATATTTTTATTGGAGGGGTTCTGAAAGTCCTACTTTAGTACCATATGTAACACCTCAAAATTAAGAGACTAGAAAGCAGTCCTTTGTGTAAGGCCGAGGTGCCTTTGTTTGTGGGATAGTAAATCTGTCTTAAACCTTTTCTCCTTTTAAGTTTGTGGTTTGATCTGATTTTGTGTCCCACCACTTCTAGAAAGAGTTCTCTTAGAGGTGCCTACATTAAGTCGAACGCTACGGTTTTGAGTTAGAAGAAGAAGAAGAAGAAGGGAGAGAGAGAGAGAGAGAGAGGAGAAAAGGTTTAGTTATGGTGCACAAGGAAACGTCTGGGAGAGGAAGAAGAATGATATTTATTCGGCTTTTTGGTTAAGTTGACTTCAGGAGGGAAGTCCATCTCTATCTTTTCTACGTACTTCATTGCATTATTCATAAATTAAAGTTTGAAATTATTTTCCTCATCTATAAATTTTATAAATTATTATTGGACAAATTATCATTTTTCAATATTAATATAATTTTCCATTTATGCTCTTATCGACCTACGTGATAATTACAAACTATGAAAAGTGAAATTGAAATTCATAAGTGTGCGCGCCCACTAATTTCGTTTTGATGGAGATGAAGTTCACAGACTTTGGTGTAAAAGAATAATTTTCAAGGATTTGTATTCAATATTTGCAGTTTTAGTTGTTAACTCGCTTCCATGTTTGGATTTGACTGTTTTGCATTTCGAGTTATCGTATTTCCATTTATGATTCTATTTACAGTAACTCAGTAGAGTTAAAGGAAATATGATGCAGCTTCAAAGAATTCTTTCAACTTTACTAGACGTTAAAAATATGACCTTTTCAGAAAATACTGCCCAACGATTTCTTAAAACCTTATACATTTGTTGTTTTGGTTTGAATGCGCATTACCTAGATAGAACAAAAAAATAGATTTGGCTACTCTTCATTAAAAAAAGAAATCTCATCATATACCAATCAGAAAAATTCGAAAGTTAGAAGATAGCGTTGGTGTACTTACCTTTTTATGTCGTACCATGTCCAAGGCCTTATCCGGACACCATAATCTGCCTTGATTTCCAATTTTCCTGATAGTCTCTTCACAAACAATTTCCCTCCCAAGAGCTATTAATTGATCATGCATCCATATCTTATCATGATCAACAAGCTTGATCAATAACTTGTTGATGAGGACCATAATTTTGTCTTCTGGGAAAAAGCCGCAATCTTCCCACATATACATTGGATTAGTTATTCTCTTGTTAGCATATAAACATGCGATGTCCAAATAGATTTGTTGCGCCCGACAATCAAGTGTGTTATAACTTATCTTTAACTTCTGCAGGACTTCTTCACGAGGCACTTTCCTCAAGTTCTCCAATGTGCTTCTCCAATCTACTTTCCTTTGGCTACCAACATGTGAACCCATCACCTCAACAACCAACGGAAGTTCTCCTGCCAGTTCAACAACTTCTTTTGAAAGATCATAAAGATCACTTGGGGCTGAAACTGTGTTGAAAGCGAGCTTGTTGAAAAGTTCAAAAGCATGATCAAAATGCATTCCCTTCATTTCGTACAAAAAAAATTGTCTAGACCCTATTGAGATATTTTCCTTCGACCCTTCCACCTTGGTCATAGAAAAAACACTCCTATCTCCGGTTGTAATGATGATTCTGCTCCCTCG
Organism: Eucalyptus camaldulensis; assembly: GCA_019915185.1. NCBI lineage: Eukaryota > Viridiplantae > Streptophyta > Magnoliopsida > Myrtales > Myrtaceae > Eucalyptus > Eucalyptus camaldulensis. Next base: position 7,587,732 of record JAHSVA010000005.1, read on the forward strand.
ACAACACAAAGTACAGTGCTCCGCTAGTTGCATAAATTGATCCTTTTTATCCATGCCATCAAAAACAATTAAGACTCGTTTTTTACTTAATCTTTCTCTGATGATATTGTTACCCTTGTTGAAGTCAAAGGTTTCAGCAAACGAGTAACCAAAAAGATCCGACACCAATTTCCTTTGCATTTTTTCAATGCCGCCATGTGAAGATGATTCTTGGATGTTCGAGAGGAATGAGTGACCTTCAAATTGAGGAGAGATTTCGTTGAAGACTGCACTGGCAAGGGTTGTCTTTCCAATACCGCTCATTCCATAAATTATGAAAAATCGTACATCACTTGTATCCTGGCAATCTAATACTTTCTTTATGCCTTCTATACGATCATCAATACCAATTAAATTGGTGGGTAAAATTCTCTGTGTTGTTGTGATCTTCTGGAAAACCTCTTGGGTGATCTCTTTCATGGCATTGCCATGACTGCCACATTCATAAAATCATTGCACATGAGACTATATACAATCATTTAGAATTTCAAATAGAATCAAATAATTATAACTAGCGTGCCGATATATATTTTTCATGGGGTATTCACCGCAGATGTACATAAATCGCTCTTTCCACGTGTATTGACTAGGACTTATCTTACAACGATGGTGAGTATTGCCCACAGAGATTTTATCTGGACCGTTTCACTAAGAGAATCGCGGGCTCATCAGCATGTAGATAGTCTTAGCCTAGTAGTAGAAAATAAAGTACAAAACCTGCGTGCTTGCGTGCGCTCCTCTTCCAATACACAATCGGAAGAATAGATCTAACAGTAATCGAATGAACAAATAGATAGATAAGTAAAACAAGATCATGTCAATACCTTTGATCTTTTAAATGCCATCCCTTATGTGCAGTCACCGTTTTCAAAGCATCCTCCCAAAGCATCACCTGTGCCCGGCCATATTTCTTTTCATGCTTCCTTAGGGCACTTTTATACAGCTTCGTTTCAAGCTTAACGTCCGCGGGATCAACATCATAAAAAATGGGTAGTATGTTTTTCCCCTTGGATTGGCGAGTGCTTTTCACCATGCATGCTAGCTCTTGAAGACACCATTTACTTGAAGCGTAGTCTTTGGAGAAAACTGGAATGAAGATTTGGGAGCTTTTTACTGCCCGCAAGATCTCTGAGATCTTTTCACCCGGCCGTAACTCCTCGTTGTCCGGATAAACACGAATTCCTCTTTCGCACATGAACACATAGAGGCAATCTGTGAATGTTTTGCGAGTGTCTCGTCCTCGAAAGCTCAAGAATACGTTGTAGTCACCACCAGTTGCAGTCCCTGAGTCGTCCTCTTCGTCCACCATCTGAGAAAACAGATTGATGTTATCGTCGGCTTCATTTTCTGGTCCGGGCCTTGGATCACGTCTCCCAAGCCATCTAGATCCGTATAGCACAACACTATTCCACATATCCAGCAATCTCAGAACATACAGCGTAAGGCGATTCCACGTATCGAGGTCGGAATGGGATCGGGTGTTTTCGCATCACAATCTAGAGCTCGATCTGTCTTGAGGAGATCTATACAGATAGAGGGCCGATTAAGATGAGCAGCAACTTCCACTCTCTTTCTTGCTGCGTATGAGGTCAGTGACTGAAGCCCTCTTCAGCTGGTCATTGTGGACTCTTTCTTTCCGCGTACGGTCTCTTTCCGCGAAGGTCACCCCTGGTCATTATTTAATTCTCTTTCCTTTGCCCAAAGCTTGACTCGTCGAAGTCCGTTTCAGCTTGTCATCCTCTTTTCAAAAGTTGTGGGAAATACGCTTGGATTAATTCCCGCTCCGACTTGCGGAATCTTCGAGCGGATCGGTGGAGCGGATATTCCGGAGTCTGAACTTTTGTTTCCAATGTCCTCCTTGCTTCAGTTCTGTCGCTTCTCTCGTTGCCTCATGTTCTCTTTCCTTTCTTCTTTTTTCCCTTCGCGTTCAAGAAAATATGCTACATTTCGGCAAGTCAAATGCATATGGATGTACTCTTATATCTGTCTATCATACGAAATCATTAATAAAGCCGCATTTATCTCACAATACTTAACAAAGTTATTATCTCATTATTACAACTTTCAGAACTATCATTAAATCCTTAAAAAATAATTTGGAGCCCTTGCACGTGAAACCATAGTTCGCAACATTGTTTGCCTCCTTTTAAATGGTACAAAAATAATGCTTCCACATTTATTGAATAAAGATTCTTTTACAAGGATGGGGAGTATCAACCCCAAAGACTTTATCTAAACAATTAGAATAAAAGATGCGAGCAAACTCCTTGGATAAGATCGAAATGTATATTTAGAAGCTTTTTAGTGCTCACAAAATATTCCAAATCTTTTCATCCAATTATAAGTCTCTGTTGTCCTTAAAAATGTGGATTCCCACATCACTTATGAACTCATAAAGGCAATATGCAAATCCATTACTACTGTCCAATCTTTAAAAACTCAAAAACATGTCCAATCTTTAAAAACTCAAAAACATGTCCTAATCACCGTCGGTTGCAGCTGGCATCTTCTTACCCCGTCTAATAACATGGACTGATGTTACCTATGACGTATTTTTGTGGTGCTTGAGGAGATTTGAAAACAAGAGAAGGCACGATTAAGATTGAAAAGCAACTTCCACTCTCTTTCAACGTAAGGTCGCACTCCTCCAAGTCCTTTCCAGCTTGTCAATATTGAGAACTCTCCCTCCGTATAAGGTCCGAGAAAAATCATTGGAAAGTCCTTTCCAGCTTTGTCAACATTCAATTCTTTCTTTCAGCAAGGGTCATAGACAAACCCTACTGTGAACTAATAACTACATAACTCATAACCTACTCGTCGTTTCACATTATTTGGATATAAAAAAGCAGTCAAGATATGATATATTCGTCATATGATTGTGGCGACCGAAATCCTTCATACATAAATAAAAACAAATCAATCTGATTATGATATAAAAAAAAGTACGCAGATAAAGAGATGGGTGAGAGAAAGAAAGAAAAAGAATATCACCCCTCGTCATCATTTCACCTGCTTTCCGCCTAAGTTGACTCGTCCAACTCCTTTCATGGTTTTCGTTATTAAAATGTCCCATCGATGTGTCATGTCATCACATTGGGAAATGCTAAATACCCCCCAATAAACATTTTCCAGTACTAGTTTATTTAATAAGAAAAATAATAAAAATAATTAATTATGAAAAGTACATAAATAAAAATTGGTGTGTCCTTCTACTTTTAAATCGATGAAATACCGATAGACCCAGGCTATTCAGGACCTAACGAATTTGTCCATATCCATTGACCGCCTAGGACAATTTTGTCGTCTCTTCTCGTTGCCTTTCCTTCTCTCCTTTTTTCTTTTTGATCTCATCCATATGATACGTCAAAGGAAATCCGCTGGATTCTCTAACAAAAAATGGCTCGTGAAGTAATTTATGTATATCGATTAATCAAACACATTTAATTAAGTTGCACTTATGTTGTTATAGCTTTCTTGACCACAATTGAACCGTTAAACCATAACCTGTGATGTGAGCGACATTGGATGCAAATTTATGCAACAGCGTCCATCAAGATTCTTCTTGGCACTTCGCACACTTGCACGTGAAACCATAATCAGCAAGCAGTGCTCGCCTCTCTTCAAAGGGCAAATCCTCCTCTATGTATGAAATGGTGACCTGTAAGATTTCAGGATTTCTCAAATCTCAGTTACACTTATGCTCATTATAAGAGAGCTGCATTGCTTTTCACCTAAACTGGCATATATTCGTCTGAGCTTATGCTAACTAGCCAGATTAAGTCACATGTAATTACCTCTTCTCCCTTCGAAATGGGCTTCAACGCCACTATCGTTGCTTGACCATCTCTATCCTGAAAGGTGGCAACAATTAAATCACTTCTGCCGCATATCATTTGCATTCCACCCACTAAGGTGTCCATGAAAGGGAATAGGTTCAGCGTAGCATGGAACAGATATAGATGATGTTATGTTGAAAAAGGCATGACTTCAACAGTCTAAGTTTCAAAAGCACAAGTGAATCTCATAAAATATTTATCATGCAAATTATGGTTAACGGGCAACATTGTGTGAATCTCTACATTTGTTTGTACAAACTACAAAAGCAGTTGACCTTCAAGGATTATTGACAGGGACACATCAGGTCAATCATATTGAAGGACCATCTAGTAAATACGGACCACGTCAACTTGAAACTCAAAAGATTCAAAATTTCAAACCATTTCAATAATATAAAAAAACATGAAGAACGCTAGAGATGCAAAGCCTATTTTAAAGATTAGTGCGCCAAACTCCGATGGGGCGCTTATACATTGCCCATATGCAGTTTGCCACAGCTTAAACTGTTTTTAAAATCAGCCTTTGCATCCCCGAGCATCACTAAAAGTTAATGACGTCACCATTTCGAACTCAATGTGCACAGGGTTATTTATACCTCGTCTCTTTTGAAAGCTTTGGCGTTAGGTTGGCAGGAATGATTCATGCAGCTCTGCAAGGGGAAAAATGCCGTGCCTGGCATAAATAACTAAACATTACAAATGGCAGATCCAATGAAAAGGAGATTGCTGAGTATATGCGAGGACAATGCAGAATAAAAACAAAAAATTTACTCCACATCATGATAAGCTTACGTCAGGACATAAAACAAAGCAGGACAACATGCAACATTGTCAAACTGGGATAGCCTACTAATTCATAGTCCTATTCATTTTCTAAAGTTGCTACTCAGGTAACTTATCCTATCCTGTCAGCTAAAATGCGGCCAGCAACTATGTGGTGTCACTTTTTTGTACAGTATGTTATAACTGTATGCTTTCTCAGCATGCATGTCAAAGATCGGATGCCTGCCCATCAATAAATAAGAAGATGAAAAACTGAAGAGTTAGACAGAAACGATGTGATCTAGCTCAGGCCTTGTCGCATGTACCTAACTGAATATACGAACCAGTAATAGCATGATCAGAACAGCAATTGGATTTTATATGAGAAGGGACTTTTCAAGCTCAAAACACAACCATGTTTGTTAATTAATCAAGTCCATCTAGTTAAAGTTTCCCATACCCTCACAACAAACTGCATACTCATCACCAAGGGCATCCAAATATGGTTGACATACTTTCTTGGCTTTTTCCTGCCAGTAGAGATGTTCGCAAATGTATAAACTTCCAAATTCTGTAACCGATGTCAAACACAGAAATGTGCATCATATATACCTTCTCAGGAGATGGAAGATCATTGATATATAAAAAGTAATCTTCCACTGGAGATGCTACGACCAGATCACTGTGACATACCAAAACCAAAATGAAGATTCTTACGTGCCCAAAGCAGATTATCAGTAGTAAGGCATTCATACAACATGAGTCATCAATATCAAGGAGACCCAACCGACTGTATTTCCTCGTGTAAAGTAGAAATGTCATACCTTCTGTTTCTAGGTAATTCAATGCATAAAGAAAATAGAGAAAGAAAGGAGAATTTTAATTTTAGATCTTGTTGTGTGCATCGTCTACAGTATAAGACCGAGAAAGTAGGAAACTTTTTTTTTTTTTTTTGGTAAGTAGAAAGTAGGAAATATTCAACCCTTGATAAATCAAAAACTTACAGATTATTCAGCTCAAACATTCCAATGATATGCCCATAAATGTCAAGTGAGAATACTTTGTAGAGTCAAGGAATCAAACCTCACATACTATAGTACCATGCCAAAAAAGAAAGATAACTGATAATTAGCAGACTGCGAGGGTTCTTAAAAGGATACATGGTTCACATTCTTTGTCAAAGATAGCTGCCTTCAGGAGCTGCAATGACTGGAAAAAGGAAAAAGGATTATCAGGAAAGTGACTATAGATGCAGAAGATCACTGACATGCAAAGTGATAAAAAGAGAAAAAGACAGAATTTCAAAAATTGACTATTTGAATTTCTCCAGAAAAGACGTAGAAGGTATCTAGTGGCAACTTTTTAGAATGAGCAACCAAGAATGACCACTGATCCCCATTTACAATACACCTGAAATTCCAAAAGATGCTTGAGGATGGTGGTGATCTTACACGAATCAAAACAACCCAAAAACTGAAAAAGGCATCACCTAGGATGATCAAGTGGTTGAAATTTTTATTTTTTAAATAAGCAAAGAGAATTTCACTAAGAGTCACCCAAGGGGGCACCAATCCATTTACGAAAAGATGTTGGGAGTAGTTGGCTCTGAGTCCATTTCACCTTGCCACATAACAAATATTATAAGCAAACTAAGCAGGGAAAGAAAAAGATAACTAAAGAGTGGAATGCAACCAAAAAATAATGAGAAAGCATCACCAACGAACACTGCATCAGAAGCAGACTCACAAGAAGCAAGATGATCATTTATTTAGACACCAAGATTCAATCACCCAATTAAAAACCAGCACGAGACTTTCAAATCTGCAATCAGTCACAAAATGGAGGTTTACATTCATAATTTAGCTATCATTTTTTATATTGTAACAGAAAACTGGAGTATTTTATCCAGTCCAAATCCTTTTATTCCAATATCAAATCTCCAATCAGTCACAAAATGGAGGTTCACATTCATAATTTAACTATCACACAGTGAACAACTAAAACCAAGATTGGGTAAAATCCCCAACATAATCCTTTTAAGATGCAACATCTGGCAGAAATTTCTTTACCGTAAAGGCAAGCTCTTTAATTTCTGTCCTAAATACAGCTTCGTCAGAAGGATCAACATCCTCTGGCAATGCTATGCATTCCCACCACCTAAATGCAATTATTGGTCATGAGTATGTTCATGTTTTACAAATAATTCTTGAATAGGTCAAACATGACTTACCTTCTCTTGTGACCAACTGATATTGGCTTCCATGCTTCTAAAAGTAAGGGCATATGAAAGATGTCCATAACATGAGCCGTGTCCTTCATATAACTACTCTGAAAAATTGCTTTTGACTTCCTATGTCTTAATATAGTATATGCAATTGCCTGAAAAATGACAACCAGTGTATTAGCTATCCACACCAGCTTTATTAAACCTGTGCAGTAGAGATTGGTGTATGAAAATCGAGGCATATCTATGACCTTGTTATAAAGCAATGACATAAACTTTGCTTTGTGCATGGTATACTCACTACCAACTGAGAATTTAAAAAGTTTAAGTACATGGTAATATTCTATGATCCACTTGTTCCGTGAGAATAAAGCATGACAATATAATAATTTAAGCATACAACAACAACCACCTAGAATTTTCTCACCAGGTGGGTCACCCATATAGACATACAAGCTGACCATGCCAAACTAAATTAGGCCAATGCAACAAAAAGTATATTTCCCCTCAGCACAACTGTCTTAAGACAAGACTTCAGATTAAGCATAACATAGGAAATTCAATGCCTCACTTAGCCACCCACATTTCCTGACCAGGAAGGGCAATTTGACAATATGCTACATAATGAATCGTTAACATCAATAGTCAATATCATTGTTTATGGCAGTTCACATAGTTCAAGCATGATCATTCACCCAATTCCTCCTTTACCAATCCCTAACAGAAATAACAAGTGGTTGAGTGACACTTTTCATAAGTGTAATCATAATCAATCTCGAAAATGTGCCTGACATTAAGATACGAGTAGGTGTCAAAGAAACAACTGCAGGAACAAGTTTCTTTCCTAGAAGAACAAATTCATTTTGCATCACCAGAAAAAATTACAAGACATAGGTTTGGGAAATGAAACGTAGGAAGAGGCATAAGAAACATGGAAGCTACTTATAGAAGAAACTTACTTTGGCTGCCAGAATGAAAATATCATTTGTTTCTGCAGTGAAAAGAAAGAATGAAGAAGAAGGATCAATAGAAATAGACAACAAATTTAAATAATAAAAAAATGAAGCCTATCGACAGTACAGATTAAGAGCTTCACCATTAGCATGTTGTATGAATTGGAGAAGAGCCTTTGTGGAAAAGGCTTCTGACTTCTCTCCAGTGCACAGTAAAGAATGAGATGAATTCCAGTCAGCATCTGCACACACTTTGCTAAAAACGATTGTCGACGTTACTAAATGAACTAATCAACAGAGTAGGCCCATGAAAGAACATATTTGCAGCAAGCTTATACAAGATGTAAGAAATTAAAATATCAAAATACATAACTCAAAAACATAATGGCAATATTGCTATACACATCAGAACTCAGTTGTTAAATTCAATTTCCAGATTTACAATTCAAAACTTTTGATGCTAAGACTAAGAACAGCACCTTCTCCTGTATTTATCTCTTTTTTCTTCTTTTTTTTTTTTTTGGTCGGACTGTATCTATATATTGGAAAGTAGCCTTTTTGAACATAAATTGAGAAAGTACAATCGAAATCATAAAGAAATGTAAACATCGAGAAGATTTCTTTCCATAATCATGCTTTTGGTCCTTTTCATACTAATACAACTTGCTTCTTAGCAGGAAAATAGTGAGAGACCCAAATATCAGGGGAAAAAGTGTATCAAAGCCCTGTACCTGCAATAGTAAGCTTCTCGACATCCCCCAGAACATGGAATAGCTGGTGGCGAGGAAAATTTGTCCGAGCATGGCAATACTATTTCACCATTCATTAATGATTCAACAACTTCCCCAGGTAGAGGAACTTTTGCTCTCTTGCTTCCTGAAGCACATCCACGAGAGTCATCATAACTTTTCTTATCTGTGACGTCGTCCCCATCAGATGAGTCGAATGCACCATGCTCATTCAAAACATCGGAGCATGAACCGGTATCACATTCATGGCTTGAAGAGAGACCCAAATCTTGAAAAAACAATCTTCTTCCAATTTGAAGTTCTAATGTCCCAATAAAGCGAAAACAGAAACTACATACTAGACAATCAATCTGCAAAAACAAAAGAAAAGGAAGTGTAAGCATGTGCATGATCAAAGGTCCTGACAAGTGCTTATTGGGATTTCATGCCAGCAAAACCTTATTTGAGGGATGTTGACACCCAAAAAGCATTTGATCCCTTAAGAGAAGCTCCCCTTCTTTGAAATCCACATCAGCATATACACCTGGAAAACAATAATCCAATAGATGCTCAATGGTAGAAAGGCAGACTATAGAAGCCCATGTGCAAGAGAGCTCCTTCATCACATTAAATATGCAACAAACAATTTTATTCAACAGTGCTTGAAATTTTTTAAACTTGAGTTCATTTTGTCTTATCAGGAACCACAATATTAAAAAGGAGAAACAACACAATGTAAAGCAATAGCAAGTGGCACCACACAAAGGTTATCATAGAGTAAATTACGCGCCTAGAATGGACACTCCTAATTAGGCCGAACAATGGATATACTTTCTCTCATGACTTCCAAAAACAAAACAGGACATGGAGATTCTTCTCTTATCACCCTCATCACGCGCAAGGAAGCATCTCGCATATCTTGGTGTACGCCTTTAGTAAAGTTTGCAGCTTTCAGGTCAATGTCATTTGTTTTTGCACAATTCATCTGTTCCCATTAGCACTCATGCACTGGCAAATTTCACTGGAGAACTATCGATGAAAATGGAAACACATCACCAACAACACAACTAATTTCACAACAGCAACTTGCCATCCTCAGGAATAGCAACTACCTCTAGACGATTAAAAGTTGCAAAGTGATCCCACAACAAAACAAGAGACCACAGTCAGATTCGAGAACACAGCGAGGTAGTAGCACAATGCCAGGCGTAAGAAACTCAATTAAAAAAAAAAAAAAAACCCAACTTGTCGAGCAGGAGATCGGTCTTACCTTTCCCGAATTCACCGTCTTGTCTCACCTTGAGGCGGCAGCCCTCCCGCGAGGCCAAAAGCTGGTCAAAGTAATCCTGAACGGACGAGATTTCAGGCAGCCATCAAAAACCGAAAAGGCGGGAGAAAAAAAAAAAAAAGCAGAGGGAAAAAAATGCGAAAATCTGCTCGACCCTATCGCCGTCACACTCGATACTCTCGAGTCTCCACCGAGAATCCCGCCCGCGACGCGAAAAAACACGGCGCGGTCGCATCGCGAAGATGCGAATGCGAAGGGGCGCGAAAAGCGGACTCGTTCCTTCTATTCTACGACTGCAACAACTTGCTCTTTCGAAAAAAGGATCGATTGAAGGAGCAGGAGGAGCATTACCTGGATTTCGCGAGGAGAAGGGGGTTGGAGGAGGGCGGAGATTTCAGGGGCGCACTTCTCGTCGATCGGGCAGACGACTTCCATTTGGGAATTTGCTTCTTTCTGCTCGAGCTCGAGAACGCTCTGCGGATTTCTCCGGCGAAGGCAGCGACGGCGAAATATCGATCCCGAGTTGTAGTCCGCGCTTCTCCTGCTGCTCTTGGGTTCTTGGTGGCGGCGCGGCGCTACTCGGCGTCCATTCATGTACTTCAGAAAAAAAATAATAATAATAATAAATTAAGTAGCCACTTCAGAGCTAATTTTAGCCTCAAAATGTCACGTGGACAATCAGCATTAACTGAATAAATTTATGCGAAAATGACGTCAAAATTTGATATTAACTTATGAATATTTGGAAACTTCTCTAAAATTTATGAGGGACTTGCATGTGAACTTCTCTTTTGTTGGATAAAATTTCTTAGAGCATGTGAATCGTTCACGTGTAAAATGAAAAGCATAAATGTAGAATCAGCACATCCTACTTTTCCTATGTAAAGTACGGTTTTAACCTCGTAGTTAGAATCAGAAATTACGTTGTTTGCAATGCCAAATTTAATAATAATTGCATCGGACGTTATTAAACAGTTCTTCTGCACTATTCATTCTATCCATCATTGATGAAACTGCACTACTCATTCTATCCATCATTGATGCGTTTCGTGTTTCATGAGACGATTCGAAGTAAAGGAGCAAATTAGTCCCAACCAATTTCAGGTAAACTCATCATTCACCTTTGCTCAAAAAAAAAAAACTCATCATTCACCAACTACTCTGTAATGAGAAAATAAAATGCTCTCAGTTTAATACATGACCACTTCTTCTGTTCAAATGTGCCTAATCATAGACCATTCATTCCACAATGTGATCAATCTAAAATAAAGGTAATTATACAACATGTCACAGCCGCAGTCCAAGACCGCCCAATTTGCACAAACAAATCTTCCAAATAACCAAAATCGCTCATACATCTTACATAGCCCAGAATCCTCCTTGAAAGTCATCAGTACTGTTTAAAACCTAAATAATACATATGTATTGCGTTTCTAGAAAGTGAGAATATCGACTTCAAGATGGGCTTAACCATTAATTGCGACAATGGAAAGGAAAAAAGAATCTTAGAACACACAAGATATATGCCAAAAAAGCTTTATGGGGTATCTTGCTCTACAGCTCGCAAAATGTTGATATTTTCAAGGGTACTAGTACAGCAAAAACTTAAAAACTCGTCTATGAAACTCTAATGCGACATGAATTGCAAACGGCAAATCTCATGATCCAACGAAGTTGACTAAAACGAATAGTGAGCCAAGGCCACGACCCACTTATCACCGGAAAACCAGCAACAGCTGGTGAATATCGGAACTCCCCAAGAACTGAGCTGGAAGATTATCTGACCGAATAATAAACAGGATGACATAAATATACAATCGTGTTCGCGGCTTTTATGAGTTGCTGCTAAATGCTTCCGAAGAACTGCTCCACAGATGCGGAAGTGAACACGTTGGAGGCTGTCCTTTCAGGTCTCATGGGGGTCACGTGAAGTTGGTACTTGATGAATCTCTGCAAAAAAATGCGTCATTGCATGTATATACTCGTTGTGTGATGACATCATGAAGGCTGATAGTACCCATTGAGCAAGAAGAGAAAGCAAAAACTTTACCGCTAACTGAGAGATGACTTCAGGGTTTGTGTCAATGTGCCAGTCTGGTTCCAGCTGCCGAACAAAAGAGGAACGCCCGTTCTCTGTGCTACAGAAAAGAACCTGCACATGAATTTCCCAAAGATCACGTATGCATTCAAAGTGAAAAATACATAGCAGATACTATGAATCAGTGATTTTGCAAGTCTAATTCAGGCCATAAAAGGATGCTGGAGATCCCGAAGTCCTTAAGAAATAAGTGAGACGGAACTATCATTCATCCAACTCATCAACCATACAATAAAACACTATTCGACTTTCGATTGTTGATTGCTCTCTCAAGCACCTAAACACCTGTATGCCCCATTTAATTCCACTACGTAATTCTATGACCTTCCTCAAATGGGAATTGGCTCCTAATTGCAAAGACTATGCACCTACCCTAAAAGGAAGGACTGCATCATGACTAGAAACTTTTTTTAAAACAATTTCTACGGAGTAAAGAAGCCACTGTAATTTTCTTCCAAGGCTTATGCATATTAACCCAACTGATGTTACATCTTAATTTTCTTTATGAACATATTCTTCAGCTTCAACGCACTAGGAGTAATGAGTCAGTTGTGCTGCTACGCAGAACATGCACGTGGCTATGATGAGGATCACCAGGAAACAGAATTTATGTTCTCGTGGAGTAGTATCTGATAATAGACTGCTAACAGTGTTCATAATCTAGATTAACTATGAAAATAAATGCCATTAAGAAGTCCCCTCCAACCCAGAATCCAATTGAATTAAAGAAAGAAGAAAAGCTTGGGATAGACGATCATGCAAAGGGAAAAAATTATTAGCATATTGCACATGCAACAATACAGAGGCCAGCTTAGGTTCATATCAGGTACTTGTGTACCTTCTCCCTGATCAGACCACCTGACGTAAAGACTCCAGCATACTCCAAGGCCTGAAGAATTTTTTTCTGCACATATAAATCAAACAACTTCAACAGGCAGCACAACTGGCTGAAATAACACAAATTGAGGAAATTGCCCCAGCAATACAATTGCTATCTTAAGAAACAGAATGACACAAAATGAAGTATGATTAAGAAAATATATGATGCCAATACAACATAATCAAAATAACAGAACCATGGTATGTTAACAGCAGTTCTACATGAACAAATCCAATGCTAAAGCTAGGTTATAACAAAAATTAACAAGGTCCCAAAACCAGAAGTAACTACAGCAAAATAGTCCACACAAAACAAGCACATTGTGTGCAAACATAGCGGTTTGGTAAAATCATTAGTGCAACAACCATACACTGCTTACTGGGAGAATTCTAGCAATGGTACTGGCATTGACAGTGCAAGAATAAGAAAATGCTCGAGCAGAATATGAAGAATTCTCAATAGTGTTGTCCGAACAGATTCCATTCAGTATTTTGCAAATACCTCACTCTCGTCATCAAGAACTCTTTCCATGAGATAAAGATCACAAAATTTGATGATCTCCAAAAGTACTTCCAACACAGAGGATCTTACGGTTGCTTGTTTCTGCAAAAAGAAGTACTAAATCAGGCAATACTCATGCAAAACAAATGTGAAAGTGTAATGGGACCCCACAAAGGATTCTGTTACCTGAAGCTCCTCGGGACTACTTTCCTCAAGAACAACTCCGAGCAAACGACATGTGACCTGAAGAAATAGCTTAAGCATCAATGCATGACTTGATGAGGGAAAGAGAAATAAAAAAACCTTGGTGCTTATCAAAAGCTAAAGAAGATAATCATTTCCACTACATTGAAATGCAAAGAAAAGCATAAATTTTTAATCCAGAACGAAGATCAACAACCTCAATTATCCAAGACAGGAATCAATATGAAACATGAATTAATGACAAGGATCAGATAGTAACTACAACCATGATCAAAGAAGAAAAGAAAAGGCAGTTATGGTACAGCCATCTGTACAATACCATGAATGATAATCCATATAAAAGATATTGCACTTCATGGCACAATATTTGCAAAGTACTAAAGACAAAAAATGTTACACTAATTACCTTTCAGCCTTCACTCAATTTTTGCCTCACTATCTGCCCCAATGTTGGCTGAAAATGAACGGGGAATGACATCAAAGCTAGAATGGATAAATTGAAACACAAGATAAATCACAAAGATGCAAGTTAACACTTACCTTCACAGGCTGGAAAAACTCATCAACAACATTTTGTGCCCTTAAATCCTCTGAAGTTGAACAAACTCCAGAAGACGTTGAGGCTGTATTTGTTTGAGAAAGTAGACCCGAACTGGCAGGTGAAGCAGCTTGTCTTTTTTGTATCCGTCTTTGAGGACCTCTAGGTGTCCTCAATAACCTCCATGTAAAAACTACGGCAACAGCAAACCCAGCAATTGCCCAAAGGGAGCGCGAATTCTAAATCCAAAAGGATCAGGGTGCAGTGTGAGAATTAGGCATCAGTGTGGGCACCACACATATCATGCTGTGGTAGCTCATACATCTGACGTAGCCCAGAATCCTCCTTGAAAGTCCTCAGTACTGTTTCAAACCTAATAATACATATTTATTGCGTTTCTAGAAAGTGAGAATATCGACGTCAAGGCGGACTTAACCATTAATTGCGACTCTGGAACCTATGAAACATTAAAAATTTAAGAAAAAAAGAATCTCAGAACACACAAGATATATGCCAAAAAAGCTTTATGGAGTATCTTGCTCTACAGCTCGCAAAATGTTAATATTTTCAAGGGTACTGGTACAGCATAAACTTAAAAACTCTAATGCGACATGAATTGCAAACAGCAAGTCTCGTGATCCAACGAAGTTGACTAAGATTAATAGTGAGCCAAAGCCTCAACCCACTTATCATCGGAAAACCAGCGACAGCTGGTGAATATCAGAACTCCCCAAGAACTGAGCTGGAAGATTATCAGACCGAATAATAAACAGGATGACACAAACGTTTGCCACTTTTATGAGTTACTGCTAAATGCTTCCGAAGAACTGCTCCAGAGATGGGGAAGTGAACACATTAGAGGCCGTCCTTTCAGGTCTGATGGGGCTCACAGGAAGTTGGTACTTGATGACATCATGAAGGCCGATAGTAGCCATTGAGCAAGAAGAGCAAGCAAAAACTTTACTGCTAATTGAGAGATGACTTCAAGGTTTGTGTCAATGTGCCAGTCTGGTTCTAGCTGCCGAAAAAAAGGGGAACGCCCGATCTCTGTGCTACAGAAAAGAACCCACACATGAATTTCCCAAAAATCACGTATACACTCAAAGTGAAAAATACATTGCAGATAACATAAATCAGTGATTTTGCAAGTCTAATTCAGACCATAAAACGATGCTGGAGATCCTGAAGTCCTTAAGAAATAAGTGAGACGGAACCATCATTCATCCAACTCGTCGACCATACAATGACCCACTATTCAACTTTCGATTGTTGATTGCTCTCTCCAGCACCAAAACACCTGCATGCCCCATTTAATCCCGCTACTATTGTTATTAATCTCAACAGCAATCCACTACGTAATTCTAGGACCTTCCTCAGATAGGAATTGGCTCCTAATTGCAAAGACTCTGCACCCACCCTAAAAGGAAGGACTGCATCATGCCTTTCAAACAATTTCCACAAAGCAAAGAAACCACTGTAATTTTCTTCCGAGGCTTATGCTTATGAACCCAACTGATGTTGCATATCACACAATTACTCTCAACAGGTCCAGACCTTCTGAGTCCCTTGCTTACGTTACATATCAATTCAACTGAGGCAGATCATAAAGCCTTTACTATTGCCTAATCATACAGTGCAACTTTATCTTTATCGACATATTTTTTGGCTTCAACGCACTAGGAGTAATAAGTCAGTTCTGCTGCTACGTCGAATGTGCATGTGGCTATGATGAAGATCACAAGGAAACAGAATTATATTCTCGTGGAGTAGCATCTGATAATAGACTGCTAACAGTGTATAAATGCTATGAAGAAGTCCCCTCCAACCCAGAATCCAATTGGATTAAAGAAAGAAGAAAAGCTTGCGATAGACGATCACACAGAGGGAAAAAATTATTAGCGTATTGCCCAATGCAACAATCCAGAGGCCAGCTCAGGTTCATATCAGATACTTGTGTACCTTCTCCTCGATCAGACCACCTGAAGTAAAGACTCCAGCATATTCCAAGGCCTGAAGAACTTTTTTCTGCACAAATGAAGGAAACAACTTAACACGTAGGACAACTGGCTGAAATAACACAAATTGAGGAAATTGCCCAATACAATTGCTAACTTAAGAAACAGAATGACACAAATGAAGTACGATTAAGAAAATATATGATGCAAATACAAAACATAATCAAAATGACAGAACCGCGGGATGTTACCAGCAATTCTACATGAACAAATCTAAAGCTAAAGCTAGGTTATGCTGAGAATTAACAAGGTCCAAAAACCAGAAATAACTACAGCAAGATAGTACACACAAAACAAGCACATTGTGTGCAAACATAGCGGTTTGGTAAAATCACTAGTGCAACAACTATACACTGCTTACTAGGAGTATTCTAGCAATGGTCCTGGCACTCACAGTGTACGAATGAGAAAATACTCAACAGAAAATGATGAATTCTCTATCGTGTTGTCCAAAAATATTCCATTCAGTATTTTGCAATTACCTCGCTCTCGTCATCAAGAACTCTTTCCATGAGATAAAGATCACAAAGTTTGGTGATCTCCAAAAGTACTTCCAACACAGAGGGTCTTACAGTTGCTTGCTTCTGCAAAAAGAAGTACTAAATCAGGCAACACTCATGCAAAACAAATGTGAGAGGGTAATGGGACCCCGCAAAAGATTCTATTACCTGAGGCTCCTCAGGACTACTCTCCTCAAGAATAACTCCAAGCGAACAACATGTGACCTGAAAAAATAGCTTAAGATCAACGCATGACTTGATGAGGTAAAGAGAAGTAGAAAAGCTTGGTGCTTAGCAAAAGCTAAAAGAGGACAATCGTTTCCACTACATTGACATGCAAAGAAAAGCAGAAATTTTTAATCAAGAAACTTGACCATCTAAGATAGGAATCAGTATGAAACATGAATTAATGACAAGGAATGGATAGCAATTACAACCATGATCAAAGAAGAAAAGAGAAGGCTTTAGACCCAAAGAGACAATTATGGTAAAGCCATCTGTACAATAGCACGAATGATAATCCTTATAGATGATATCCCACTTCATGGCACAATATTTGCAAAGCGTTAAAGAAAAAAGGTCACAATGATTACCTTTCGTCCTTCACTCAATTTTTGCCTCACTACCTGCTCCAATGTTGGCTGAAAAATAACAGGGAATGACATCAAATCATCTTGGCGTTGCAAACCTTGATCCATGAACTTCTCATTTCCTACACTAAGCTCGAAAATTATGCTGTAAAACAAGTTAAGAAATGAAATGACTTTGTTACATGCTTTCTTCATGACTTATTTGAAGTTTAGGAATCCATTGCACTGATTGACCAGAGTGAAAACCAAATCATATCAGTCACCAACGTACAATTGTCCTGTTTTGTTTCATATTGCAATTATCCATTTTCTCGCTTGTACCTTAAATTGGCTAATTTTCATTAAGATAGTAAGTTTAATTCAAGGTACTTTGAATGCCCTAATGATGTTAACTTTCCCCAAGAAATTGTAAATAATACTTCACTTCAGTTATCACGAGAATCCTTAATCGTTTACAAACTTAAGGAATCTGTTGGAGAGTATCCTTGTCTGTTGTAAGTTTTCCTCGATAAGTACCGGTACTGAAAATTCTATAATTAGTGACTGTTTTGAAATGTAGGCAGTCTCTACTCTTCTTCTTTCTAAAAAAATCGACAATTCAAAATTTTGTTCTGTCTTAACTAATACTTCTGATTTTACGGAAATGGTTCTGTATATTTTCTACCCCAAACTAGAGAATTATCCTGTTAAGAAATTAGGCTCTTTCAATTACTTATTCGTGCTCCACAACTTTGGCCTGCCGGTTCCTGCACTTCACCGGTTAAATGTAATAGTGAAGCCTATTAGAGAAAAGACGTGCTGTTGCTAACCTTGTGGAAGATCAAGATGGAAAGGCAGGATACTTCACAAAGCCCGGGAGAACTCGAAGGGTCAATTGCAGTCCATAATGTATAGTGTCTGTTAGGATTAGGAATCTGTTTCGTCCAATATTATATGAACCAAAATCAACTTATGTACTGATTACATGAGACCAACATAAGACTCATATGATCGATAGTCTTGATGGGCTTGATTTACATAATCTATAGATCATGCAACATTTTATCATGCTATACATGTCTATTGAAGTTTGTTTACAACTCTAAGGTCGCTTAATAATTAGATTTATGTATTATTTATATACATATGGGCTTCTTCCATGTCTTATGTTAAGTTTTTGGAGTGGACTTTTTTATGTGGTATTAGAGTTAGATTTTACCTAAGTACGACAGACGTGAGCAAGGCAAAAAGCTCGATGGTTGAAGCTCTTGATGTGACAGAAGTCACGTTGCAATTTGGGAAGAAAGAGCAGAGAGAGATAAGAGTAATGCCCAGACAGAGAGCCAATTTAGAGAGCAAAATGAGTGGCTCGCATGAGATACTGGGAGCGAGAGGAAGAGAAGAAAGTGAGGCCAGCCGTGTATGACGACTATTTAGTCGATTCACAAGAAATACTACTATGTTGTTTGTGACAGTGCTTGTTACATGTTAACTGGTGCCAAATGTTGAAAAGCCTCTTCCATCCATTTATCTTCGACATGCTAGTTCGGGGAAATCCTGCTGCACTAGTATGACTATTTAGTCGTGTAATCAGAACTAATCCACCGAAATATTACTATGGAGGTGCTACATCTATATGCTAACTTACAATATTAAAATAGAAGCATCACATAGTGACACATAAGCAAAGCTTAATGTCTCCAAGATATATAGAGTGCAGTTTTCAGAATTAAAAGGTGTTCAAATAAATTGACTGATTTTTGCAGAATTTTTCTAGAGTAGTCTAGTTGAGCAGCAAGCTTACTTCAAAATCAAGAGATCTCTAGCTGCAAGGGTTACTTAGACGTGGGCAACAAGTTAGAGGAAGACACAGCAGTAAAGACAACAAAAAGATCTCGGAAAAGAAGAAGAAAAAAGTCAATAATGGTTGCCGAAAGAAGGCGGTGATAGAGAATCATAAAAAGGCTTATGCTTGTTCAACCGTGTCATCAAAAGACCAACAAAAAAACCGAATACCTCCTCTCTTCCCTCTGTGCCCTTTGCAGTTACAGACTATAGAGTAGAAGTTTTCTTACCTCGTCCCCTCGTGCTCCTTTTTGGTAAAATCCCACTCACTGTCCATTTACACCAAAAATTAAGAAGAGGAATGTCCCTCACAATTTGGTGAGCTTTTAGAAATCTGCATCCGAAGTCCTGCACGAATGGCTGTCAATTATCAGTTGGCCTTGCACTTCACTAATTGAAGCAATCTACACTATAACAGGGGTGAGATGAATCGCCCGGGTTCAGTATCCATAGAGGATGCTACTTTTTTCTGATGGGTAGGGAACCAGTGAAAAGCCAGAGACAGAAAGAAAAGTTGGGCTCACGTACGATGATGAGCTCCCTTGCGATTGCGGCGGTACCAATGGCACAAGAGAGCGCACACGTCATCGCAGAATTGCTCGTCGCCTTCCTTCAGAGTTATTTCTATCTGGATGAGCAGATCTAGCCAAATCGCAACCCTGATGAATTCCCTGGCAAGGCAAGTTTTTAGCTTGACATCAAGCGTGCTGTCAAAGAGCGGGCAAGCCTCTTCCAACGCGTAGTTACAGTAATCCAGCTTTGTCCTTCTAAACGGGCTCAAAATGCAACAGCCAATACAGACGGAAGCCGTCCAAGCCAGCAAACGCTTATCTAAGTAGTTATGTAAAGATAACCAAGTTAGGTTTCGCTTCCTCTTGGCTTGCAATCTGCCCCGGCGTGTTTTTCTCCGTCGGTAACTCCTGTAGTTCTCGAAGCTTCTTATAGACAACAGACCCTGAAATCGAGTGACCTCCTCATCCCAGAACTCGCACATTTCAATGGAGTCTACAAGTTTTTGTCCCGACAAAGGACCTTTCAGCAGCAAAGGTGTAGACCGCAGGATTGGGGATGAGAATTTGGTCGAAATCTCCAGATTCTCCTCACGACAGCCAATCATACCACTATGCCCAGAATCATATATGGTCATTGAAATGACAATAGAAGGCTGAGCAAACTGAAACCGATCAAAACTTTCCATTGAAGGACTGTCACGGAACTCTCTCGTCTCCGAGATTATAGACATGCAAAGATCGCAGAATATTAAAGAGAGCAGTTCCTCATCTTTTCTTTGAAGGTTATGCATCCGCTTGGATACCCGCTTTCTTTCCAACCAGGACACAAGCATTAAAATCAGATTTTTGAAGTACCGAATTGGTTGAGATGTGGTCCCTGTCATGGAGTTCCAAAGGGGGACTTCCGCAGCAATATTTATCCACGAATTGTGATCGGGAGAAAAGATGACCCTCACTGAAATCTTAGGTGACCTACCTAAAATGTGACGGTCATGAAACGCTCCAGTTGCCCTCGACCTGTGATTTAATATTTCCATTGGATAGTCTGGGAGTCTCACAGAGATCATTGCACCCTCAAACCGGTCATCGCCAGGGCCCAAGTGATTCTCGAATTTTCGCATGAGAAACCTATACTTCATCAGCTCTGTCTGTATCTTACTATCATTTATCGATGTTTTCAGAGCTTTGAGGTTCCAAAGCGAACAAGGTAGTTCCTTAATAGTTGTCCCAGATAGATCCAAGTGAATTAATGACTCTAAATCTCCAATAGCATCCGACAGTGAGCTTAGACTCCTACAATTCACCAAACTTAAGTGCTTAAGATCCATTAGCCCTTTGATAGTGTCCGGAAGCTCAACTAATCCTGTACCCTCCATTATTAGCCTTGACAAAAGTCTTAGATTACCGATTGAGTATGGCAAATAACGAACGCTAAAACATTGGATCAAGACAAGCTCTCTCAAGGCAGTTAGACAACCAATTTCCTGGGGCAGCTCTCTAAGACATGGACAACTTTTGATTTTCAAGTAAATCAACCGCTTTAGTTTACCGATTGAGTGATTAATATTGACCAAATTGGGCATATCTTTGAGAATCAATCTCTCCAACCTCATAAATTCAAAGAAGCGAGGTGTTTCAATGAAGGATTTAGATCCTGCGAGATTCAAAACTTTCAATTTACTTGGCACCTGCAAAATAGTGATCCACTTAATACTATTAATACTCAATATGCATCACAAAATATGTACATGTCATTACACATGCAAAAGATTAATTAGGTGAAATAGTACCATGATTTCGACCCATCTGCTCCATGCTTCCGTAGTGATGTCGCCCGATAGCTTAAGAACAACTAGGTGATTCAGAATAAAGTTGTTTGCTTGAAATTTTGGAGGACAATTTCGCCAAAAAAGCCATCTTAGCTCTGACAATACATTCTTAAAGTCAATGACAAAGTTCTGTCCATCCAATTCAAGAAACCTTGCGTTTGTAAGATTCGCAAAATCTTCATGTGTTAAGTTGTGTCTCAATTTCCATAATGTGAGTGGTTCCACATTTTCTGGTCCCTGACGGTAAGAAAACGAAGTTAATAACTACTGACAGCATCATAGGTATACCTTATAAAGTCTCAGATTTTATTTGAGATTAAAATTTAGTAATTAAATGAATAATAATTAAGATTTCGGTGTTTTATAAGGTTCAAGATTTTTTTGTGGATTATTATAAGAAATAGTTGTTTATAATTCCTCTTTTGATTATTGGCTGAATGAAGGGCATATTTAAGTTTGCGATTAGATGTCCTTGGAAATTTGAAATCGAAGTAGAAGCATCCCTGGGTAATAATTATGGGAGTAAAAAAGAGAAGTCAATATTCATAAGGAGACGATCTCTTTCGTAGTTGTGCTGGGATGCTTATATTAGAGATAGGCTTTACTAGCATAACTGTCCTTGAGATACTGTGAGGATAATAATTTATTAGGAATAATAAATTTTTGAAGAAATAGATCCCATAATAATTTATAATTATTTGTGATTTAATTTTTTATGGTCCATAATACACTGTTATTCTCATAGCACATCTAAGATTATCATGCAAAAATTATCTCTAGCTCTTTTGAACGTGAGTGTCTGTGATTTGAGGAGATCATTGGGTCTTTATAGGTTTGCTCCTTTCGAGTGGCAAAATCGTTCCTGATGCAGCTGTGAAATATCAGGTATGTAATTCCCGATACTCCTCAAGAAGAATTTTTGGGTCAAGAATAGAAGCATCTGCTCCAATATCTATGAGCACGATCACTAAAATGGGCTTGTCATACTTGGAGGGGAATAGATGTATTGGTATGCATGACTTGATAGAAAGATTTTTTGAGATGGTCGTTTGAATAGCTTGGGTATTTGGCTTGGGGAGTTTCATGTTCTTCAGGGTTCTCTGGGAGAGGAAATAAAGACAACTAACTCTGTCATCACTGGGTTCATCAAATTCATCGGATTCATCGGATTCAGTATCACCTTTATCCGACAATGTTTCGATGGCACAAATAGTTTCATATGATGATTCATCTTCTAGGGAAAAGATGGATTCAACATTATCTTCTTCAAGAGAGATGCTATTTGCTTTAGAACAGCATCTACGAGGTTCATTCTTCTATTCTTCGCTTGAGGGCAATTTTGTGTAAATTGCCCCTTGCGTCCACAGGTGAAACATCTTTCTTCTTTCTTCCTCCGCTACCTTTTTCACGCCTAGTATTTCGGAGGAAATTCCTACCCTTCTCCCTTTGCTTGGAGGAGTACTTTCGGAAGTGTTTCTCCTTCTTGTTTGAGCAGTCACAAGAGGAGTCCTTCGTAGGCATAACTCATCAATCAGCATGGACACCTTGTAGGATTTTTCCAAGGGAGGCTTCAAGAATCCTTCTATTTTTGCTTTGGGAGAACTTTTCAACCATATTAGCAATTTGCTTTGGTATGGAGGACAAGAAAACAGGCTTCAAAGCAAGATCACTACCATGGGCATAATGTAGCTTCATCATTTCCTCGAAATGCCTATCAAAATCCTTTCTTAACAACACTTCCGTCTAAAGAACTCCGTTCTTTTTTGCTCCAAAACATCTTTTGGGCTGCTTATGAAGTACAGAGGAAGGATTCGTATAACCTGGTTAAAATCTTTAGCCAGAAACGTAATATGATATACTGCCGGAAGGTTTATCCACCAATCTAGTGCACTTCCAGTAAATCTGCTGGCAAACTCCAGAAGTATGTCAACATGACTATTTTCTAGATTTAAGGCCTTGGTATTCATCCATGCATAATATTCTTGCAATCTTTCATGCCACTTATGATATGAAAGATCATCGAGGATAAATGTAAGCCTGGAGGTGCTTGAAGCACCAAGATTAGGCTATATTGTCTCTTGATCATCTCTTCCTCGCATATCCTTGTCTTTTTCCCACATCATGAAACTGATAGGTAGTACAACTGAAAGGTAAGACGGCCTCTGCTTCTGAATTCGAGCAGATTGAAAGGTCAGGGGAGTCCGAACCCTCTGTGTCAGATGGAATGGTTCCACCTGGTTCTTCTTGAGCGGCAACAGTAGTGATTTTGGGTAAGGTTTGTTTGGTGACGATTTCTCAAGAAGGAATCAATATGACTGGCAATCATGTAGGAAGAGGGTGGACGAGGAGGGGAAGCATGGTTCCCGTCAGAAATTTTACGTGGCAATTTTTTATTAATTTTACTCACCTATGTGACTTGCCAAAGAGCTGACTCAGCAAAGAAATACAAAAACGACATCATTTTGGCGTGGATTTGATTTTAATTTAAAAATTAATTAAATTAAATTCAAAACCAAATTATAAGAAGAAGAAGAAGATGATGAACACCGGCTATCAGCCCTCGCCGTCGCTGCCTCCCCACCATTGCTAAGAAGGGCCTCGTTGCCTCCCCGCCATCGCTAAGAAGGGCCGGCAACAATGGGGGGAGGGGCTAGCGACCCCGGCTGACCAACGGTGAGATCTACAAGCCCGAGCCCAGATCTGGGGCAAGGTTCTCAGCCCTCCCCAAGATCCAGCGAGGGTCACCGGCCCTTGCCCAGCCAAGCCAAGGGCCACCATCATTGGGGTGAGCGGTCAGCCGGGGTTGCCGGGCCCTAGCCTTCCCCCACGGTTGCCAGCCCTTCCCGACGATGGTAAAGAGATGGTGGCGGCAAGAGCTAAGCCCTCATCCATCATTCATCTTCTTCTTCTTCTTTTTTTAATTTGGTTTTAAATTAATTTAATTAATTTTTATATTACTTATTTAGCAACGTCAACAACAAATTGGCGTCGTTTTTGCACTTGTCTAACCACGTACACTTGCCTTGCCAAAAGATCAACATGTCCGCATTTTGGCCGGATTCTCACACTGTTGCCACTTAATTAATTCATTTTGCTCTAATTTTAACACTTAAGTGTTTTTTTATGCCAAATTTTGACACTCCAAATGTCTCTGTCATTTTTCATGAGTATAATTTTAGCAATGAATTCTAATGGAGTTGATGATTGTAGAACTATGTGTAAGAGAATAATTTTATGGTTTTATTTGAGGTTTGAAGTCGTGTATTCAATATTTTTGGTTTTTAGTGGTTAACTAACATTGATTTTGAATTTGAGAGCTGTGAATTTTGGGGTGTCACATCTCCACTCATGATATAATTCATAGTAACTTAGTCGAGAGTTCAAGGAAATATGACACCACTTAGTACATTTGCACCAGACTTTTGAAAAGAGAATTCCTTCAACTTTATTGGACATTATTAATATGACCTTTTCAAAAAATACTCTTTACAGTATTCTCGAGATCCAAGACTTTCATAAAACCTTAGACATTCGTTTTCCGTCCGAATGTGCATTACTAGATAAAACTAAATAATCATATATCAATCAACATAATTGTAAAGTTCAAAGATAAATTGTATAGGTGTATGATTGTGTAATGGAAAAAGTTCAAATGGTTTTCTAAACCCATTTTCTCTTGTTTTCAGATATTTTCTCTTGTTTAGATAATTTCAAAAATGGGTGCACCATTTATTGGTGAAAAGATCAGATAATCAGCAAAATTCTCTTTTAAGGAAAACCATAGTTAATTCACAAAGTTTTTCCAATGGCACCGGCGTCTTACGCAGTAATAAATGAAGAAGGGGAATGAGCAAGAGAGAGGAACTATTAGAAGCTTAGTAGAGCAGGAAGGAATAAAATCGTACTTACCTCTCGTACTCTGTCCATGGTCATCTCGGGAATCCATAATCTGCTTTGATCTCCAGTATTTTTAATATTCTCTTGACGAACAATTTTCCTCCCAAAATCTCTTACTTCATCATCCATCCATATTTTATCATGATCAACAATCTTGATCAAGGACTTCTTGATAAGGACCCTAACTCCGAATTCTGGGGAAAAATGACAAGCTTTCCACATGTACATTGCATTTGTTATTTTCTTGTTAACAAAGAAACATGCAATGTCCAGAAAAATTTGTTTCGCCACATAAACAAGTGTATCATAACTCATCCTTAACTCCTGTTCGACTTCACAATCAAGTGTATCATAACTCATCCTTAACTGCTGTTTGGCTTCTTTGAGAGGCACTTCCCCGACGTCTTCCAAGAGAGGCAAATCCCTCATCTGTTTTGTTCTTATATTACTACTATTTATCCGTAATGTCAGATCTTGAAGTTTCCAAAGTGACGGAGGTAGTTCCTTGAAGGTTGTCCCAGATAGATCCAACTGAGTCAACGAATTTAACTCCCCAACAGCATCCGGCAACGATTTTAGGCTCGTACAATTCACCAAAGACAAGCACTCAAGATCAGCTAGTCGACTGATTGTGTCCGGAAGCGCAACTAAGCCGGTGTCCTCCAGTACAAGCCTTGACAAATGTCTTAGATTAGCGATCGACTCTGGCAAATAACGAACGCTAAAACCATGGATCAATATGAGCTCTTTCAGGCCAGTAAGAAAACCAATTTGCGTGGGCAACCCATTAAGACATGGACACCATTTGATTTTCAAGTAAGTCAACCGCTCTAGTTTACCAATCGAGTCATCAATTTTGGCCAACCTTGGGAAATCTTTCAAAACCAATCTCTCCAAGTTCATAAATTCAGAAAAGCAAGGTGTTTCAAGTAAAGATGTAGATCCTGCAATTTCCAAAACTTTCAGTTTACTTGCCACCTGCAAAAATAGCAACCAAGTTAATACCATCAGAACTTTGGTATGCATTGCAAAATAGGTGCTTGTCATCCTATTTATAAATGATTAGTCAAAAGAGCAGATAAATCAGGTGAAATTGTACCATGATTTCAACCCATCTGCTCCATTTTTCAATGATGATATCACCTGAAAGCTTGAGAACAACTAAATGATTCAATACAAAGTTGTTTGCTTCAAGTTCTGGAGGACAATTTCGCCAACAAAGCCATCTTAGCTCTGACAAAATATCTTCAAAGTTGCCGGCAAAGTTCCCTCCATCCAATTTAAGAAACTTCGCATTTGTGAGATTCACAAAATCTTTGCGTGTAAAATTATGTCCAGATCTCCGTTGTGAGACTGCTACCACATTATCTGTTCGCTGATGGAAGATATAGTATTAAATTGTGTCCCTCAACTTGAGCGATGAGGTGGGATCCATTAATTATTAAATATAATACTGATTTCTATAAAATTGATAATTCTTAACGCTTTTGCGCGAAATTATATAGCATTTCTTCGAATTGTTATTTCTAATATTATGAAAATGTTTACGCTATGATAAAGACTGTCTTTATTTCCTTGGAAGTGATGTTTGATACTCACTTGGCGAGTAGCCCGCTTAATAAGCAGTGAAACTGGCCTACTTACAGTTTTTGCCAATGTTGGGTAGGATTGAGGAACGTTGAGTTTAATTATATTAGAACACACAGCGGAAGCGTGGCTATTTTTTTATATTGATTTTTGTGGATGGAAGAACTTCCGTGATTATAATTTTAGCGGTCAATTTTGATGGAGTTGATGTTTGTAGACTTTGATGCAAAAGAATAATTTTCTAGTATTATTTGAGGTTTAAAAGATTGTGTAATCAATATTGGCAAGTCATCAAGTAGCGATTTCAAGTTTGAATTCGCGAATTGTAAAACATAGTTTCCCTCCACTTATGATATAATTCACAGTAACACAATAGAGAGTCAAAGTAAACATGACGCCGCTCACTAAATTGGAATCAGACTTTTGAAGAGAGAATTCTTTTAGGTTCATTAAGCATTCCTAATTACTAACTTAACCTTTTAAAGAATACTTTTTTTATAGTACTCTCGAGAGCCAAAAGCTTCACAAAACTTTAGACCTTTTCTGTGTCCAAATGTGCATTATCTAAATAGAACAAGATAGATTTTGCTACTTTATATTTTAAAAAAATAAAATTATCGTATTGTATTGGTATGATTATGTAATGGAAAAGTTCAAATGGTCTTTTAAACCTAATTTCTATTGTTTTCAGATATTTTTATCTTATTCGAATAAGCGAAAATGGGGTACACTACTTATCGGCAAAAAAAAAAAAAAAAATTAGAGAATGGGTTAATTTCACTTTCAATGAAAAACATACTTAATCCACTAGCTTTTTCTATAGCTGGGCTTCAAGTTAATAATAAATGAAAAAGGCAATTTGCAAGAGAAATGACCTCTCAGACGCTTAGTAGCATAGGAAGGAATAACATAGGGTTGTTCGTACTTACCTTTTCATGGGCCATCTCAAGAAACCACGATCTGCTGTGATCTTCAGGTTTTCTCATTTTTTCTTGACGAATAATATCCCTTCCAAAAGTTTTTAATTGATCATGCATCCAAATTCTATCAAGGTCAACAATCTTGATCAAGGACTTGTCGAGAAGGACATCAATTTCGACTTTCGGGAAAAAACCACAATCTTCCCACATGTACATTGGATTGGTTCGTTTCTTATTAACAAAGAAACATGCAATGTCCAAAAAGATTTCTTTTGTTTGACATTCAAGTGCATCATAACTTATCTTTAAACTTTGTTGAACTTCTTTAGGAGGCACCTCCTTCAACTTCTCCAGTGTACTTATCCACTTTACTTTACTTTGGCTACGGAGATGTGAACCTATCACCTCTAGAGCCAATGGAAGTCCTCCAGTGAGTTCAACAACTTTTCTTGAAAGATCATAAAGATCAGGTGGAGCTAAATCTCTGTTGAAAGCAAGCTTGTTGAAAAGTTGAAGTGCATGATCAAAATGCATTTCCTTCATTTTGTACAAAAAAGATTCTGGAGACTTCATTGAGATACTTTCCTCAAATCCTTCCACCTTGGTTATGGGAAAAACACTCTTATCTCTAGTTGTAAAGATGATCTTACTCCCTGGACCACAAGAAGTACAATTCTTTGCTAGTTGCATAAATTGATCATTTTCATCCATGCCATCAAAAACAAGTAAGACTTGTTTATTAGGTAATCTCTGCCTAATTATATTGTTCCCTTCCTCAAAGTCAAAGGTTTCACGAAACGAGAAACCGAAAAGATCTGCTACTAATTTTCTTTGCATTTTTATAGCGCCACCACATGGACATAATTCTCGTGAAAGGAAGGAGTGGCTTTCAAATTGAGGACACAATTCGTTAAAAACTGCCTTGGCAAGAGTTGTCTTACCAATGCCACCTAGCCCATAGATTATGACGAATCGTACATCACTAGAGTCACAATGTAACACTTTCTTTATGGCCTCTATACGATCATTAATTCCAATGAGATCGGGGGGTAAAGTTCTTTTTTTGGTTGTGATCTTCTGTAAAACCTTTTGAACGACATCATTAATGACCGCGCCTTCCCTGCCACATTCATAGCACGTGCGACTATATATGAGCAATTAGAATTTCAAATAGAAGCAAAAAATTGTAGCATGCCAATATGCATTTTCCTCTTGGTATTCCCTATCGATGTACATAAATTGCTCCTTCCGCATATACCTAGTAAAGAGACACTCCTACAAGGGTGATGACTATTGCCCCCAAAGAGTTTATCTAGACTGTTTGAGCAAGAGAATGTTGTATTTAAAATAATCACTCTAGGCAACCTTTGGGAGTTCATTGGATATAGTCTTAGCCTAGGAGTAGAAAATGATGAATACAAACCTGCGTGCATATGTGCACTCCTATTCTAATGCACAACCTAAAGGGTAGAACCAACAATAATCTAATAAATAAATAAATAGACAAATAAACGAAGAAGATATCAATACCTTTGACCTTTTAGATGCCATCCCTTGATTCTAGCCACCGTTTTCAAAGCCTCCTTCCAACGCTTCACCACATCGCAGTCTTGCTCCTCCTCGTGCTTCCTTAGGATGCTTTTGTATAGATTCGTTTCAAGCTTAACATCTGAGGGATCCACATGGTAAAAGATGGGCAGTATCTCTTTGCCTGAAGATAGGTGACCATACTCCACCATGCAAGTTAGTTCTCGCAGGCACCATTTACTCGAAGCATAGTCTTTGGAGAAAATAGGAATGTACAACTGCGACATTTTTATTGCTCGCAGGATCTTTGAGATCATTTCGCCCGGCTGTAACTCTTCATCATCCTTAAAAATGCGAATTCCTGCCTTGCACATGGACTCATAAAGGCAATCTACGAATCCATAGCGAGTGTCAGGTCCTCGAAAGCTCAAAAACACATCGAAGTCACCTCCGGTTGCAATCCCTAAGTCGGCCTCTTTGGCCACCAATTGAGAACACGGATTGATGTTACCACTAACTTCATTTTCTAGCCCCGGACTTGGATCATTTCTCCCGAGCAATCTTAGGATGTATGCAGCAAGGCGATTCCACATATCAAACAATCTCAGGATGTATGGCCCAAGACAATTCCACATATCGAGGTCGGAATGGGATGTGGTGTTTTCACGTTACAATATAGTGCCTGATCTATCTCGGGGAGATTTATACAAAAGGGGTACGATTAAGATAAGTAGCTACCACACCCCAAATCCTATAAGGATGAGAGTCACACAGCCGTCCTTTCTCCAAGGACACAATCTCTAACTATATTTCAAATATCCAGCTCCCAATAGTTCTCATAAAAACGCTTTCACTGTAAGAGCTACTAATTGGAGGACCTGAAAAGAATGATGAGAAAAAAGGAATGAACTACCATGGCCTGCTGAACAATATATTTCTTATAAGTGGATCGAGTAATTACTATATACATTTAAAACACAAACATAACTCATTTTCGTCAAATTCAGAATTTAATAAACCTTCAAAACCAAAATTCGATATTTCTTACTTTAACATAATATGTTCATTGCAAGAATACTCAAGATAATAATAGAACAAACGCCAATGGTCCAACCCATTGGTCAATCTTATTGAAACATATGTCGATGGTCCATTCCATCGACTAAATTCATGCTACATACCAATGGTCTATTTCATTGATCCATCTCATATGAAATCACACATCGATGGTCCATCCATCGATTAATCTTCTACTCAATATCTAACTATAGTCACGACACAACGTCTAGTGATAAGACAACCAAGATCCATCATTGGCAAGGTTTCCATCTATTATTAGCAGATGGCTCGACTCATAAGAATATCCTAGACTAGTATGCGCATACCACAAGACTCTCGTTAGGCTCACAAGGATATTGAGCATCCAACCTCATCCTCCAATCCATAAACAATCTCACATACCAGAATACATTTCATAAATCGATCACTAAAAGCTTTCGCAACTCAATCTCTGGTAATTTTCAACCAAATCCAAAAATCATTTCATATATCACAGTGAATTTCCCAAACTAATTCAGAATCTATTTCACAAACCCATTCACTACTTAGGCATTCGACATATAGATATCAAAGTGCCTTTTAAAACCACATTCACAAATAATAAACTTTTCAAGATTCTTTTATAAAAGGTCTCACAAACCATTTATAGGCAATCATTCAAGTTGAGGTCAAAAGATGACTTCCCCTTTCAAAAACAAAGTAGCAGTAATTGCTCAATCCTATTTTATGCAACAAAATATTCTATTATTAAATCAAAGCATGCTTAAACCATAATGCTTTTCAAAATATGAGTTTAAAACACAAAAAAGAAAAAATATCACTCACCTAGGAAAAATCGAAAACCAACTTACAATGATTACTCAAGCCGATACACTCATGTTCCTATCAATTAATCAAAAAACGATATTAAAAATCGAGTATTGTACAACTCTAACAAACAACTCAACTAAGCCATATTCAATCATCAACTTATCGACTCCAAAGCACTACAAAAAAGCTCGTTTACGGAGTGCGTTTGTCTTTAGCCATTACGCGTAACCCGCATGCAAAACTTCATAATACCATTCTCCGAAATCAGATTTCGTCAAATCCTAAGCTCCACAATGTCTTAAACTATCATTTCCATAAAAATCGCAGCTCAAAACCTCCTTATTCAAAGCTCATAGTTCAAAATCTACATAACTCAAAATTTCTGACCTAATTCCCAAAATTACTTTGATTAGGCAAAATATTGGCTTGACTACTTACCAGGCGTCGCAATCCGTAGTTGATTCGGCTAGTCACAGGAACGCACGGAAAATCTCTCCCTCTTCCCCCTTTCTCCTTCTCACGGATAAGCTCCCTCTCTTCTCTTCATTTCCTATTTTTGTCTGCGGCTGCCTCTCGCGAAATATCAAGGGAAGAGAGGAGAGAAGATGGGAATGGGCTTTAAGAGAGAGACGGGCGCAGCTTCCGCTCTCTTTCTTCTGCGCATAAGGTCAGTGACTGAAGCCCTCTTCAGCTGGTCATTATTCATCTCTCTCTCTCTCTCTCTCCGCGTTCATTTTTCAACTCTTTCTTTCCGCGTGAGGTCTGTTCCTTTCCGCGAAGGCCTCGTCGAAGTCCGTTTCAGCTTTCATTAGTTACCATCACGGGTCATGTCATTATCTTGTCAAAAGATGTGGCAAATATGGCAAATATTCCGACATGCGGAATCTGCGAGCGGTTCGATGAAACGAATGCTCCGGAGTCTGAACTGTTATTTCCAATGTCCACCTTGCTTCAGCTCTGTTGCTTTTCTCGTTGCCTCATGTTCTCTTTCCTTTCTTTTCCCGTCGCGTTCAAGAAGATATGCTACACTACCCAAGTCTCAAGGAAAATGGATCGGCAAGTTAAATGCATGTGGATATACTGTTATATCCATCCATCAAGCGAAATCATTAACAGTCACATTTATCTCACAATACTCAATAAAGCTATCATCCCATTGTTATAACTTTCATGACCATCGTTAAATCTCTAAAATATAATTCGGAGCACTCATGTGAGTGAAATAATGGTTCACAACATCGAGGCAGGCAAACCTTCTCAATGTTTGTGATGAATGTACAAAAATAATTTTTCCACATTATCGATAAAAGATTCGTATGACTTTATCTAAATAATTTGAATAAAGAATGTGAACAAACTCTTTGGATAAAATAAAAATGTATATTTAGAAGCTTTCTAGTGCTTGTAGAATATTCAAGATCTTTTCGTCCGATTATGAGTCTTTGTTGTCCTTTAAAATGTGGCATGGTTGCTTTTATGAACACTTGAAGACAATCTGCGAATCCATTGCCAGTGTCCAATCTTAAGAACTCAGGAACATGTCGTAATCACTGTCGGTCACAGCTGGCATCTTCTTACCCCGTCTGATAACACGGACGGACTGATGTTACCAGTGACGTATTTTTGTCGTGATTGAGGAGATTTCTACTGCAAGAGGAGGCAAGATTAAGATGGAGGCAACACTAAGATGGAGTAGCAACTTCCACTCTCTTTCTTTCAACGTAAGGTCACACTCCTCCAATTCCCTTCCAGCTTGTCACCGCTGAGAACTCTCTTTTTTTCCACGTAAAGTCCGAGAAATTCCCCCAAAAAGTCCTCCGCTTCTTCGCCATCCAATTCTTTCTTTCGGCGCAAGGTCACTCCTCACCATTATTTAACCCGCTTTCCACCTAAAGCTGACTAGTCCAATTCCTTTCAAGTTTGTCGTTATTAAATCGTTACATCACTGTGTCATGTCATCACATCAATGGAAATGCTAAATAACCCCCAATAAATATTTTCCACTACAATTTTATTCAATAAGAAAGATAATAATAATAAAAAGAAATAATCATAAAAAACGTACATAAATAAAAAATGATGTGACCTTTACTTTTAAATCGGTGAAATACTGATACACCTATCATATTCAAGACTCAAACCAATCTGTCCATGTCCATCGTCAGCCTAGGACAATTTTGTTGCCCTTCTTGCGTACTTTTTCTTTTTCTTTTTGATCTCATCTATATAATTACGTTGAGGGAATGTATTAGATTCCCCATATATCTCATGGAAAATGGCTCGTGAAGTTAATGTATAGATATCGAATGATCAAACATAACATTTAATTAAGTCGTACTTATGTTGTTAGACCATAATCTGTGGTGTGTGCGAGCATTGGATGCAAACTAATGCTACAGTGCCCATTAAGATTTTTCTTGGCACTTCACACACTTGCATATGAAGCCATAGTCCGCACGCAGTGCCGACCTCCCTTCTAAGGGTAAATCCTCCTCTACGTATGAAATGGTGACCTGCAAGATTTCAGAATTTCTAGCATCTCAGTTACGCATTTGCTCAATATAAGAGAAAGAACTGCATTGCTTGTCACATAAACTGGCATAAATCTATCCGAACATATGCTAACTAGCCAGAATAAGCCACATGTGATTACCTCCTCTCCCTTCGAAATGGCCTTCAATGCCACTATCGTTGCTTGACCATCTCTATCCTGAAAAGGCCGCAACAATTAAATCACTTCTGCCGCATATCATTTGAATTCTCCACCCACTTGAGTGTCCATGAAAAGGATTAGGTTCAACATAGCACGGAACAGATACAGATGATGTTATGTTGAAAAAGGTATGACGTCAATAGTCTAAATTTTCAAAAGCACAAGTGAATCTCATAAAGGATTATCTAGCCCAGAACATGCAAGTTATAAATAAAAGGCAACATTGTGTGAATCTCTACATTTGTTTCCAAGAACTACAAAAGCGGTTGATCTTCGAGGATTATTGACAGGGATACATTTGAAGGGCCATTTCAGTAAATATGAATAACGTCAACTTGAAGCTCAAAAGATTCATTTTAATAACATAAAAAATAGTGAAGAATGCTAGAGATGCAAAGACTATTTTAAAAATTAGTGCACCAAACTCCAATGGGGCGCTTATACATTGCCCATTATGCAGTTTGCCATAGCTTTGTAAACTGTTTTTAAAATCAGCCTTTGCATCCCCAAGCATTACTATAAGTTAATGACGTCACCATCATGAACTAAATGTGCCCGGGGTTACTTATACCTCCTCTCTTTTGAAAGCTTTGGCATTAGGATGGCAGGAATGATTCATGCAGCTATGCAAGGGGAAAAATGCCGTGCCTGAAAGTATGAATTTAATTATTAGCAATAATACCTGGCATAAATAACTAAACATTACAAATCACAGATACAGTGAAAAGGGAATTGCTGAGTATATGTGAGGACAAAGCAGAATAAAAACAAAAAATTTACTCCACATCATAATAAGCTTACATCAGGACATAAAACAAAAGCAGGACTGCATGCGACATTGTCAAACTGGGAAAGCCTACTAATTCATATTCATTTTCTAAAATTGCTTCTCAGGTAACTTATCCTATCCTGTCAGCTAAAATGCGGTCAGCAGCTATGTGGTGTCACATTTTTGTCCAATATGTTACAACTGTATGCTTTCTCTAATCCCACAGCATGGATGTCAAAGATCGGATGCCAGCCCATCAATAAATAAAAAGATCAGATGCTGAAGAGTTAGAAACAATGTGATCTAGCTTGGGCCTTGTCACATGTACCTAATTGAATACACGAAGTAGTAATGGCATGATTAAAACAGCAATCGGATTTAGTATGAGAAGGGACTTTTCAAGCTCGAAACACAACCATGTTTGTTCATTAATCAAGTCCATCCAGTTAAAGTTTCCCATACCCTCACAACAAACTGCATAGTCATCACCAAGGGCATCCAAATATGGTTGAGATACTTTCTTGGCTTCTTCCTGCCAATAGAGACGATCACAAATGCATAAACTTCCAAATTCTATAACAGATGTCAAAGACAGAAATGTGCATTATATATATACCTTCTCAGGAGATGGTAGATCATCGATATACAAAAAGTAATCTTCCACAGGAGATGCTACAACCAGATCACTGTGACATACCAAAACTGAAAAGAAGATTCTTAAATACCCAAAGCAGATTATCAATAGTAAGGCATTCATACAACATGTGTCATCGATATCAAGGAGACACAACCGACTGTATTTCTTCATGTAAAGTAGAAATGTCAGATCTTTTATTTCTATGTACTTCAATGCAAAAAAAGAAAGACAGAAAGGAGAATTTCAATTATAGAGCTTGCTGTGTACATAGTCTACAGTTTATGAATCAGAAAGTAGGAAATATTCAACCCTTGATAAGTCAAAGCCTTACAGCTTATTCAGCTCAAACATTCGAATGATATGCCCATAAATGTCAAGTGAGAATACTTTGTAGAGTCAGGGAATCGAACCTCGCATACTGTAGTACCATGTCAAAAAAGAAAGATAACTGATAATCAGCAGACTGTAAGGGTTCTTAAAGGGATACATGGTTCACATTCTTTGTCAAAGATATGCCTTCAGGAGTTGCAATGACTGAAAAAAGTTAAAAAGGATTATCAGGAAAGTGACTATAGATGAAGATCACCAACATGCAAAGTGATAAAAAGAGAAAAAGACAGAATTTCAAAAGTTGACTATTTGAATTTCTCCAGAAAAGAGGTAGAAGGTATCTAGTGGCAACTTTTTAGAATGAGCAACCGGGAATGACCACTGATCCCCATTTACAATACACCTGAACTTCTGAAAGATGCTTGAGGATGCTGGTGATCTTACATGGATCAAAACAACCCAAAAACTGAAAAAGGCATCACTTAGGATGATCAAGCAGTTGAAACTTTTATTTTTTAGATAAGCAAAGAGAAATTCACTTAAAGATTTCACCTTGCCACATAACAAACACAATTAGCAAACTAAGCATGGAAAGGTAAAGAAGAATAAATAAAAAGTGGAATACAACCGGGAAAAAAAAATAAGAATGAGCAAGCATCACCAACAAACACTGCTTCAGGAGCAGACTCATAAGAAGCAGAATGATCATTTATTTAGATACCAAGATTCAATTACCTAATTACAAACCAGCACAAGACTTTCAAATCTGCAATCAGACACAGAATGGAGGTTCACATTCATAATTTAACTATCTTTTTTTATATCGTAACAGAAAACTGGAGTATTTTATCCAGTCCAAACCTTTCCTTTCCTATATCAAATCTCCAATCAGTCACAAAATGGAGGTTCACATTCATAATTTAACTATCACACAGTGAACAACTCAAAGCAAGATTGGCTAAAATACCCAATATAATCCTCTCAAGGTGCAACATCTGGAAGAAATTTCTTTACGGTAAAGGCAAGCTCTTTCATTTCCATCCTAAATACAGCTTCCTCAGAAGGATTAACATCCTCTGGCAATGCTATGCATTCCCACCACCTAAATGCAATTATTGGTCATGAGTATGGTCATGTTTGACAAATGAATCTTGAATAAGTCAAACATGACAGAAAAATTACCTTCTCTTGTGACCAACTGATATTGGCTTCCATGCTTCTAAAAGTAAGGGCATATGAAAGTTGTCCATAACATGAGCCGTGTCCTTCATATAACTACTCAGAAAAATTGCTTTTGACTTCCTATACCTTAATATAGTGTATGCAACTGCCTGAAAAGTGACAACCAATGTATTAGCTATCCACACCAGCTTTATTAAACCTGTGCAGTAGAGATCTGTGGATGAAAATCGAGGTATATCTATAACCTTGTTATAAAGCAACGACATAAAATTTGCTTTGTGCTTGGTATACTCACTGCCAACTGAAAACTTAAACAGTTTAAGTACATGATAATATTCTATGATCCACTTGTTCCATGATAACAAAGCATGACAATATAATAATTTAAGCATACAACAATCACCACCTAGAATTTTCTCAACCAGGTGGGTCACCCATATAGACATACGAGCTGACCATGCCAAACTAAATTAGGCCAACATAACAAAAAGTATATTTTCCCTCAGCACAACACTCTTTCAGATAAAACATAACATAGGAAATTCAAGCCTCACTTAGCCGCCTACATTTCCTGATCAGGAAGGGCAATTTGACAAGATGGTACATAATGAATCGTTAACGCCAATAATCACTATCATTGTTTTTGGCAGTTCACATAGTTCAAGCATGATCATCCACCCAATTCCTCCTTTACCAATCCCTAACAGAAATAACAAGTAGTTGAGAAACACACTTTTCATAAGTGTAATCACAGTCAATCTCAAAAATGTGCCCAACATTAAGAAATGAGTAAGTGTCAAAGAAAAAACTGCAGCAACATGTTTCTTTGCTACAAGAACAAATTCATTTTGCATCACCAGAAAAAATGACAAGAAATAGGGTTGGGAAATGAAACGTAGGAAGAGGAATAAGAAACATGCAAACTACTTAGAGAAGAAACGTACTTTGGCTGCCAGAATGAAAATATCATTTGTTTCTGCAGTGAAAAAAAAAATGAAGAAGAAGGATCAACGGAAATAGACAACAGGTTTAAAAAAAAAATGAAACCTATCCACAATACAGATTAAGAGCTTCACCATTAGCATGTTGTATGAATTGGAGAAGAGCCTTTGTCGAAAAGGTTTCTGACTTCTCTTTAGTGCACAGTAAAGAACGAGATGAATTCCAGTCAGTATCTGCACACACTTCGCTAAAAAGGATTGTCGACATTACTAAATGAACTAATCCACAGAGTAGGCCCATAAAAGAACATACTTACAACAAGCTTATACAAGGTGTGAGAAAATAAAATATCAGAATATGTGACTCAAGAGCATAATGCCAATATAGCTATTACACATCAGAACTCTGTTGTTAAATTCAATTTCCAGATTTACAATTCAAAACTTTTGATGCTAGGACAAAGGAAAGCAACTTCTCCCATATTTCTCTCTCTTTTTTTTTTTTTTTGTCAAACTGTATTTATATATCAGAAAATAGCCTTTTTGAGCATAAATTGAGAAAGTACCATCGACATCATAAAGAAATGTAAACATCAAGAAGATTTCTTTCCATACTCGTAATTTTTGTCCTTTTCAAACTAACACATTGTTTCTTAGCAGGAAAATAGTGAGAGACCCAAATCTCGGGGGAAAAAGTATATCGAAGCCCCGTACCTGCAATAGTAAGCTTCTTGACATCCCCCAGAACATGGAATAACTGGTGGCAAGGAAAATTTGTCCGAGCATGGCAATACTATTTCGCCATTCATCAATGATTCAACGATTTCCTGGGGCAGAGGAACTTTTGCTCTCTTGCTTCCTGAAGTACATTCACCAGAATCATCATAACTCATCTCATCCGTGACGTCATCCCCATCAGATGAGTCGTTATGATCATTTGAAACATCAGAGCATGAACCGGTATCATATCCATGGCTCAAAGAGAGACCTAAATCTTAGAAAAAATAATCTTCTTCCAATTTGAAGTTCTCATGTCCCAATAAAGCGAAAACAGAAGCTACATACTAGACAATCAATCTGCAGTAACAAAAGAAAAGGAAGCGTTAGACCTGCACATGATCAAAGGTCCTGACAAGTGCACATTAGGATCCATCCCAGCAAAACCTTATTTGAGGGATGTTGACACCCAAAAAGAATTTGATCCCTTAAGAGAAGCTCGCCTTCTTTAAAATCCACATCAGCATATACACCTGGAAAAAAATTGTCCAACAGATGCTCGATGTTAGAAAGGCAGACTGTAGAAGCCACTGACCAAGAGCAGCTTCGTCGCATTAAATATGCAAAAAACAATTTTATTCAACAGTGCATTAAATATTTTAAACTTGAGCTCATTTCTTCTTATCAGAAATTGCATAATTAAAACGGAGTAACAACACAATGTAAAGTGATAGCAAGTGGCACTGCACACAAGTTATCATAGAGTAAATTACGTACCTAGAATGAACCCTCCTAATTAGGCCGAACAATGAATATACTTTCTCTCATGACTTCAGAAAACAAAACAGTACACAGAGATTCTTCTTTTATCGCTCTCATCACGTGCAAGCAGCTTTCAGGTCAATGTCATTTGTTTTTGCACAATACATCTCTTTCCATTGGCACTCATGCACTGGCAAATTTCACCGGAGAACTGTCAATGAAAATGGAAACACATCGCCAACAACACAACCAATTTCACAACAGCAACTCGCCATCCTCAGGAATAGCAACTACCTCTAACAATTCAAAGTCGTGAAGTGAACCCGCACCAAAACAAGAGACAACAGTCAAATTCGAGAACTCAGCCAGGTAGTAGCACAATGCCAGGCGTAAGAAAATCATTTAAAAAATAAAAAATAAAAAGAAAACCCAACTTATCGAGCAGGAGACCGGTCTTACCTTTCCCGAAGTCGCCGTCTTGTCTCACCTTGAGGCGGCAGCCCTCCCGCGAGGCCAAAAGCTGGTCCAAGTAATCCTGAACGGACAAGATTTCAGGCAGCCATCGAAACCGAATAGGCGGGAGAAAAAAAGCAGAGGGAAAAAAATGCGAAAATCCGCTCGACCCTATCGCCGTCACACTCGATACTCTCGAGTCTCCACCAAGCATCCCACCCGCGACGCGAAAAAACACGGCGCATGTGAAGGGACGCGAAAAGCTGACTCGTTCCTTCTATTCTACGACCGCAACAACTTGCCCGTTCGTAAAAAGGATCGATGAAGGAGCAGCAGAGTTACCTGGATTTCGCGAGGAGGAAGGGGTTGGAGGAGGGCGGAGATTTCAGGGGCGCACTTCTCGTCGATCGGGCAGACGACTTCCATTTGGGAATTTGATTCTTTCTGCTGGATCTCGAGAACGCTCCGAGGATTTCTCCGGCGAAGGCAGTGACGGCGAACTCTCGATCCCGAGTTGTAGTCCGCGCTTCTCCTGCTGCTCTTGGGTTCTTGGTGGCGGCGCGGCGCTACCCGGCGTCCATACATGTAACTTTAGAAAAAAATAAAAAATAAAGTAGCCACTTCAAAGCTAATTTTAGCCTAAAAATGTCACGTGGACAATCAGCATTAACTGAATAAATTTATGCGAAAATGACGTCAAAATGTGATATTAACTTATGAATATTTGGAAACTTCTCTAAAATTTATGAGGGACTTGCATGTGAACTTCTCTTTTGTTGGATGAAATTTCATAGGGCATGTGAATAGTTCAAAGTAAAGTGAAAAGCATAAATGTAGAATTAACATATCCTATTTTTCCTACTTAAAGTACGGTTTTAACCTCGTAGTTAGAATCAGAAATTACGTTGTTTGCAAGTAAATGCCAAAATTAAAAAATAATAATAATTGCATCGGACGTTATTAAAAAGTTCTTCTACACTATTCATTCTATCCATCAATTTCGCGTTTCATGAGACAATTTCTGTAGAAGTAAAGGAGCAAATTAGTCCTGACCAATTTCAGGTAAACTCATCATTCACCAACTACTCTCTAATGAGAAAATAAAAAGCTCTCAGTTTAATACATGACCACTTCTTCTGTTCAAATGTGCCTAATCATAGACCATTCCTTCCACAACGCGATCAATCTAAAATAAAGGTAATTATAAAACATGTCACAGCTGCGGTCCAGGACCACCCAATTTGCACAATCGAATCTTTCAAATAACCAAAATCGCTCATACATCTGACGTAGCCCAGAATCCTCCTTGAAAGTCATCAGTACTGTTTCAAACCTAAATAATACATATGTATTGGGTTTCTAGAAAGCGAGAATATCGACATCAAGACATCAAGACGGACTTAATGACGGACTTAACCATTAATTGCGACACTGGAACCTATGAAACATTAAAAATTTAAGGAAAAAAGAATCTTAGAACACACAAGATATATGCCAAAAAAGCTTTATGGGGTATCTTGCTCTACAGCTCGCAAAATGTTGATATCTTCAAGGGTACTAGTACAACAAAAACTTAAAAACTCGTCTATGAAACTAATGCGACATGAATTGCAAACAGCAAATCTCATGATCCAACGAAGTTGACTAAAATTAATAGTGAGCCAAGGCCACGACCCACTTATCATCGGAAAACCAGCAACAGCTGGTGAATATCGGAACTCCCCAAGAACTGAGCTGGAAGATTATCTGACCGAATAATAAACAGGATGACATAAATATACAATCGCGTTCACGGCTTTTATGAGTTACTGCTAAATGCTTCCAAAGAACTGCTCCACAGATGCGGAAGTGAACACGTTGGAGGCTGTCCTTTCAGGTCTCATGGGGGTCACGTGAAGTTGGTACTTGATGAATCTCTGCAAAAAAATGCGTCATTGCATGTAGGCTGATAGTACCCATTGAGCAAAAAATGCGTCATTGAAGTTGGTACTCGTTGTGTGATGACATCATGAAGGCTGATAGTACCCATTGAGCAAGAAGAGAAAGCAAAAACTTTACCGCTAACTGAGAGATGACTTCAGGGTTTGTGTCAATGTGCCAGTCTGGTTCCAGCTGCCGAACAAAAGAGGAACGCCCGTTCTCTGTGCTACAGAAAAGAACCTGCACATGAATTTCCCAAAAATCACGTATGCATTCAAAGTGAAAAATACATAGCAGATAATATGAATCGGTGATTTTGCAAGTCTAATTCAGGCCATAAAAGAATGCTGGAGATCCCGAAGTCCTTAAGAAATAAGTGAGACGGAACTATCATTCATCCAACTCATCAACCATACAATAACACACTATTCGACTTTTGATTGTTGATTGCTCTCTTCAGCACCTAAACACCCGCATGCCCCATTTAATTCCACTACGTAATTCTATGACCTTCCTCAAATGGGAATTGGCTCCTAATTGCAAAGACTATGCACCTACCCTAAAAGGAAGGACTGCATCATGACTAGAGACTTTTCTTAAAACAATTTCTACGGTGTAAAGAAGCCACTGTAATTTTCTTCCAAGGCTTATGCATATGAACCCAACTGATGTTACATCTTAATTTTCTTTATGAACATATTCTTCAGCTTCAATGCGCTAGGAGTAATGAGTCAGTTGTGCTGCTACGCCGAACATGCACGTGGCTATGATGAGGATCACCAGGAAACAGAATTTATGTTCTCATGGAGTAGTATCTGATAATAGACTGCTAACAGTGTTCATAATCTAGATTAACTACGAAAATAAATGCCATGAAGAAGTCCCCTCCAACCCAGAATCCAATTGAATTAAAGAAAGAAGAAAAGCTTGGGATAGACGATAATGCAAAGGGAACAAATTATTAGCATATTGCACATGCAACAATACAGAGGCCAGCTTAGGTTCATATCAGGTACTTGAGTACCTTCTCCTTGATCAGACCACCTGAAGTAAAGACTCCAGCATACTCCAAGGCCTGAAGAATTTTTTTCTGCACAAACGAAGCAAACAACTTCAACAGGCAGCACAACTGGCTGAAATAACACAAATTAAGGAAATTGCCCTAGCAATACAATTGTTATCTTAAGAAACAGAATGACACAGATGAAGAATGATTAAGAAAATATATGATGCCAATACAGAACATAGTCAAAATAGGAGAACCATGGCATGTTAACAGCAATTCTACATGAACAAATCTAAAGCTAAAGCTAGGTTATACCAAGAATTAACAAGGTCCAAAAACCAGATATAACTACAGCAAAATAGTCCACACAAAACAAGCACATCGTGTGCAAACATAGCGGTTTGGTAAAATCATTAGTGCAACAACAATACACTGCTTACTAGGAGAATTCTAGTAATGGTACTGGCATTCACAGTGCACGAATAAGAAAATGCTCAAGCAGAATATGAAGAATTCTCTATAGTGTTGTCCAAACAGATTCCATTCAGTATTTTGCAAATACCTCACTCTCGTCATCAAGAACTCTTTCCATTAGATAAAGGTCACAAAATTTGGTAATCTCCAAAAGTACTTCCAACACAGAGGATCTTACAGTTGCTTGTTTCTGCAAGAAGAAGTACTAAATCAGGCAATACTCATGCAAAACAAATGTGAAAGTGTAATGGGACCCCGCAATGGATTCTATTACCTGAAGCTCCTCAGGACTACTTTCCTCAAGAATAACTCCAAGCAAGCGACATGTGACCTGAAGAAATAGCATAAGCATCAATGCATGACTTGATGAGGGAAAGAGAAGTGGAAAACCTTGGCTTAGCAAAAGCTAAAAGAGGATAATCGTTTCCACTACACTGACATGTAAAGAAAAGCAGAAATTTTTAATCAAGAACAAAGATCAATAACCTCAATTATCCAAGACAAGTCAACATGAAACACGAATTAATGACAAAGATCAGATAGTCACTACAGCCATGATCAAAGAAGAAAAGAAAAGGCTTTAGACCCAAAGAGACAGTTATGGTACAGCCACCTGTACAATACCATGAATGATAATCCATATAGAAGATATCCCACTTCATGGCACAGTATTTGCAAAGTACTAAAGACAAAAAAGGTTACACTAATTACCTTTCGGCCTTCACTCAATTTTTGCCTCACTATCTGCCCCAATGTTGGCTGAAAATTAATGGGGAATGACATCAAAGCTAGAATGAATAAATTGAAACACAAGATAAATCACAAAGATGCAATTTAACACTTACCTTCACAGGCTGGAAAAACTCATCAACAACATTTTGTGCCCTTAAATCCTCTGAAGTTGAACAAACTCCAGAAGACGTTGAGGCTGTATTTGTTTGAGGAGGTAGACCCGAACTGGCAGGTGAAGCAGCTTGTCTTTTTTGTATCCGTCTTTGAGGACCTCTAGGTGTCCTCAATAACCTCCATGTAAAAACTACGGCAACAGCAAACCCAGCAATTGCCCCAAGCGAGCGCGAATTCTATATCCAAAATGATCAGGGTGGAGTGTGAGAATTATGCATCAGTATGGGCACCACAGATATCATGCTCTCAGACAATGAGATTTACTAATCAAAGATAAGTGATCAGAGAGAGATTAATGACACAGAATCTTGTAGCTCCCAGACATTTTTCCTATGAGCATATTTTAGGAACCATATTATCTACATCATTTTATATCATTAAGATATCTGCAGATACTCTTGTAGGAATGATCAAACTAGATGGTGTTTGGCGTAGCCGTGGGCAGCAATTACATCTTGTAAAAGGGGCAATGCTCCTTCAATAAGGTATTTGGCAAACATTTAAAAGCTGAAATACCCCAAAACTGAAGCATCTTATAGGAGAATTTAACAAGTGTTATGAATATAAAG
The DNA here is from genome assembly GCA_019915185.1 of Eucalyptus camaldulensis. Lineage (NCBI taxonomy): Eukaryota > Viridiplantae > Streptophyta > Magnoliopsida > Myrtales > Myrtaceae > Eucalyptus > Eucalyptus camaldulensis. The sequence goes on from JAHSVA010000005.1 coordinate 7,632,232, forward strand.
TCGTATTGTCAAATAATCATAATCACAGCTCATCACACAGCTACACGACAACCGAATGAACACTTGAACATCACAGAAGCCAAAAATGTTTGACATTCTTCCTGACCATAAAAATCAATACCACTAGGGTGCGTTTGGTCTAGGCACAAGGCACACAGGTATAGTGAATTTTTGCCACTCTCCAGTTCCTTTCCTCTTCCTCCATATTGTTCCACCCTCCATTATCATACCATTCCATCCATCAGCACTACGGAATTTGCTGTCACCACCTTCATCCCTCCAAAATTACCGCCACTGCTGTTCCTCCTCCACCATCCCCCCTCACCACCAAATCATATACAGTGTAGCCTCTACTACAATTAATTCTGAATCCACTTTCACTTTGAATAGTACATTACAGTGTAGCTGAAGGGCATCTTAGCATAGACCATCAGAATTATAAGGAGAATACATAAAAGCTTTCTGGAAAACTACTAAAGAACAGTCTTGTGCTTTCCTATGGATGCAGGTACTGTTAGGATAGGGAAGCCCAGCGTGTCAGGAAGGTAGCAGATTCTGGAAGAATTAACAGTAAGTTAAAGGCATGACACCATCAAAGGATTCTTGGTGATGAAGCTAGTTAATTAAGACGAGTAAGATATATGATCTGGGTAAGGGCCTTGAGGCAGATATACCAAACGTGATTAGAAGGTTTTAACTTTTCAAAAAAGATGTAAAAGTTAGCATTGCCGAGTAGTTAAAGCTAAATTTCTTGAAGACGAGCCAGTCCCACAAATTGGCTCAAAATGATATGAACTGGCAAGCGGACAGATACAAAGTAATCTATCACTGATTGGACTCCAACCGCAGTCAATGGAACATCATTCAGCAGCAAAACCAAGCCCTAATTTTTAGCAGCCTCAATTATACCCAGAACTATCATACAGAGGTGGCATTAGTCCCAAAACCCTCTACAAGGACCATCAAAACACGACCTTCCCCCGACCAAACATAAGCGAACCCAAACAAGCACCAACCTTCGCGACCAAATCATATGGAAATCGCAATCAAAAGAGTACAAACAAAAGAAAAAAGAAAGAATCAATCACACGAGTCAAAGGCAGCAATTCGATGCGATATAAGAGCAACGAATGGATCATAAAATCCTCTATATCCCTTCCAAACCAAAAAAGGCGACGGAGACAAAGAGGAATCCGACGACGCACCACGTTGTTGAGCGAGATCGAGAAGATGTTGGAGAACTTGACGGTGAGGTAAGCTCCGAACCTCCTGATCAGCTGGACCAGCTCGTCCTTCGAGGTCTCCGCCATGGCCTTTCCCACCGAAATCGGCCGTCAAAACCCGCCGTTGGCCTTTCCGCGGAGAGAGACTTTTCCGGCCCGCCGGCGACCGAAACCCGCGTGGAGAGATGGAGAGATAGAGAGAGAGAGAGAGAGAGAGACGGCGAGGCTGGCTCGATGCTTCGCGTCAATGGTGGAACCTCACGAGCAGGGAGACTTCTGATGCGATCTGCTCGCTTTTAATTTTTTTCTTCTTTCCTTTTTTCTTTTTCTTTTGTCAGTTTAGGGATTTTACTTTTCAGTTCGGGGTACCCAATCCATCGGGACGAACCCGAACCCGAACCCGAACCCGAAACCGACCCCGCAACCGGTTTGTCTTTACGGGTTCCTTATTGGGCCGGATTCGGGTCGTCATATGGCGATGAGATTGGGCCCTCGGCCTAGCAACGAGAGTAAACGGTCCTGGTCAAAGAAGACCAACCAGCTGGGCTCTTAGAGAGACTCAGTAAATTCTGATCTTTCTACCTTCTCTTATCTCTTGCTTGTTCTTTGAATTTAGGGATAATTATACAAATGGTCCCTAAACTTTAATTCAATATGCAATGTGATCTTTAAAATTTTAATTTGTTCAATATAACTCTTGAATTTTTAATTTATTCAATATAATCTCTGAGCTTTCGATACATATTCAATACAACCCATAAATTAAATTATATAAAAATGTCTTGCGTTGTCCTTCTAAAACCACAATGTTCAAGTTAGCAAAGACAGTGGAAATTCGGGTGCCACATTTCACAATACCTCTCTCACACCTGTTTCTCTGTAATCTTCGGTCACTGGACGCACATGCCAAAACCAAAACAGCCCTTGAAATTCAATGGCCTATCCGAGCCAAGAATGTCAGTCGCTATGAGCGACAGACGAAGACGTAAGAAAAAGACATGGACGACGTATGCAGGGTGGGGCAAGAAAAGAGGACTCCTTTTCGCTCAGTCCACAGCCTGATCAAGCGATGGTGGGTCTGCAGTTGCCGGTGCATCTTCGACTACCGGTAGTTCGGTCACGTCATCGAGTGGTGCCGGATCCAACAGCGCCTTCTCGATCTCGCCGTGTCCCCCATGCCCGTTCAGCAGCACCTCTCTCTCCAAGTGAAAGCAGTAGGTCTCGAACACCCTCGAGCTCACCACCACCCCAAAGTCCAGGAGGAAAAGCAGCTCCATCTCGAGCCTGTTCAGCTCCGCGTTGCTCACCCCGCCGACTTTCGCGTAGAATGCGTTGTTGTAGTGCCTGCGCGAATTCGCCAGAGCCAAGTGATGCGGAGATATGGCATTCTCTAGACAAAGATAACGATGCATGTACGGATAATCTGCTCCGGAGCCAGAAAGCTTGGATTTCTGTCTAGATTTGTGAGCGACTATGGATCAAGAGCTAGAAAGGTCCTACACCGACAGGGTTTCGCCGGCCGTAACCTATAGAAATAAAGGAGTTCCTACATAAGTAAGATGGGTTGGCTTTCGTTGTCTTTCTTTTTCCAGCCGAGGAACTAATGTGATCTCAAGAATGCCTAATTTTTCGGCCTTAGATTTGGCAGAAAGGCTTAGCGAATGTCAACGGCTACTTTTCCCGGATCTCCTAGAAATTTTTTCGAGTCTGTGTCGTTCTATCACAAAATGATAGAGCCTAATCTTGAGCTTTTCCAGGACTTGGACCCTCAATCGGCTTTCTTTTGGATAAGGAGACGGTCAAAGGCTCTTACAAACTTCCAAACCATCCATAGTCACATATTTAGAAATCTGACCATTCAGTCTATACTCAAACATTCTTCGAATTAATCGGCTCGATTAACTCAGAACTTCGGGATGTCGATCACTCAATGAAGTAAAGGCGCTGAGTTAACAAAAGATGTAAGCACGCACATGAATTTTGGAGGCGCACTTACTCATCATCCAGCATCTTGGAGGCGACCATGACGCTTGTGACGAGCAACCTGTGCACATTCAGCGACCCCACGAGCGAGTCCGGGTGCTTATGCACCAACCTGTCGATGTACACATATCCCACCACGAAGCAGGACGGGCTACAGCCCGTGTACTTGTATATCCTCTCCAAGTACTTGGGTATGCTTATGTTTGGCGGCCTCACGCCATGGAATCCGTTCAAGCTCTTCCCAAGCATTGGCCACCCGTGGCCGCCAAGCCCATTCAGCTGCCCACTGAGGCTCTCCAGGAGCCGGTCGTTCCGAGCCACTAGCCTCTCTAACACGAAAGACAGCACGGTCAGCACCCGAGGGAGGGTGGCCTCTACTTGGCTCGGCTCAGGCCGGGGTTCCAAGCCGGTGCAGTCGCCGGCAGCTAACATTTAGATGCCATCCTGATGGAGGAAGGAGAGTTTAAAAGACTCGATTGAGTGGTCTAGAATGAGTGTTCCGAGAGCGATGCGCGTGTTATCCTGGGGAACACGCATTAGGTGGCTCACATGAAGTGGGATTTCGACACGTGTACAGCCGTTTTGTCTGCGGCTGATGCTTGTCCTACGGGAAGAATTTAAGAAAGCTCGGTCGTACTTCATTGAAAGGAACTCAACGCTACGCGAGTTACCTTCTGAATTATGCGTTCATTTTGCTTTACTGCATTCCACGCGCCATAAAAGGGATGGCTATAACTTGATAAGGTCCAACCGATAACCCCATAACCTATCGATCAATCGAAAGAGATAAGTCGTCAAATGAACTTAAATCTCTGTTTCATGCGGTGATCAAGACAGCCTCACTGATCAAGCTCTAAAGAATTCTCATCTCGGTGCAAAATTGGAGAGCGGAAAAGAATTGTCAACGTTGATTGTTCGGCCGAAATATGGTGAGTTTAACAATGACGAACCTCAATATATCTAGTGAATGCGCGAAATTTTTATCTATACACTGTGGTCACTGGACGAGAGTAATTTGTCTTCCTCATTTCCTATTTCGATCGTGGATAGCTGAATACCCGACTTGGAATTCATTTTATTCCACTCATTCTCGACACGAAAGAAAGCCCACTGAAACCGGCGAAGCATCTCCAAGGCAGTGATGGTGAAAACCGTGAGGTAATTATGGCGGAGATGGGCAGACAATTTGTACGTCCAAGTGCAACGCAGGATCAGATTGCTGCCTATCACCCAAACATAAACCTGCAATGTGATAAGCTTATTTAGTTGGAAGGCACTTTGTAACGGTCCTGCGAAAGCAGCGATCACAAAAAACAAAGCAAGATGCATAATTTGGCACAGCTAGTGAGTCAAATTAATGAGCTTCACGACAAGCATCGGCAAGGTATTTTGAGCAAAACAACCTGAAGCATCACTATAGTGCTTACCCATTTTCGTCCATGCAGAAGCGATGATATTGTACTTGGTTTGCTGAACTTGAAAATCCGAGTGAAGCAACTGCCAGAAAGAAAATCAAAAAATTACATTTTGCGAGAGAAATTACTGAACTTCCAAACTTCATCAACGCTGGACACAGGTCCAACACAATCATAAAGAGCCTATGAGGTTAATAATCAGCGACTCCTATGGTAACTAGCAATATCACAAGCACGACTTCCTTTCGAGAACAAAATTTATACTCATCAAAGGCAGATTATTCTCACAATAAAAGCTTAAGCTATGGCATTCAAAATGTAAGACAATGTTGTATTAACTAGGGTGACATACCTCAAATCCCAATCTCGGGTCACGTCCCAATAAAATGAATATAAAGAATTCAAGACACTCGAGAGAAGCCAGAGAGGCCGGTAAAAACTTATCCACTTTTCCGGGAATACATGATATTTAAGGGCTGAGAGAAAAATCACCGGCACTGCTGTTGAATATTTCAAAGCTGAAAACAAAAGCACAAAGGCCATTAGATATAATAGTTGACAAGGACAAAAGTGGATCATATCCATGGAGACAATAGATGTCTTAAGACTGTTGAATTGGACCAAAACCAGGTAAAAGGAGATGGAGGAGGAGGAGGAGGAGGAGAAAAAAGAAAAGCCCAGGGGGCAGGGGGTGTGGGGTAGCAGAGAGTAGGAGATGTGTGAAATAGATCTTCAATATCCCTAGCTACACTCATGTCTTCCTCAGGTAAATACAAGAAAATCTTAGTCCTTGGAAATGCCATGACAGGATAAATACAAATTTTCCAATTGAAGGCAATTGGAAAGGAAAAAGCCTTGCAATAATTATCACATCTTTCACACCAATTTTGCAAGTCCTTAGAAGTCTAGGAGGTAACTGTAAAGCCTGACACATTTCATGTTTCCACAGAGTGAGCTGGGAAGTATAAAGACAATAATCAACCACCCAAGACTTCATGTTGAACAAGCAGTTCTACAAATTGGGATGCTGCACTGCACGAGAATGGCCAACATATGCAAAACAAAATTTGTTTTCTGTCCTATCAGTAAAAAAATGAGCATAACCTAAACATCAGTCAGCCTGGACCCAAGATGAAATTTGCTCTATGCATACTAAAGATGCTGTGGTTGACACACAGAAATCCAACTCTAGTCATATTATCAGACAGCAGCCAGAAGAATATTTGATTCATGCGACAAGAGGACTGGATATCCACAAGGCAGTCAAACATTCCAGATCTAAAGTACCCATTCAGCACATGTGATTGTAATATGAGTAAATCAAGCTAAGGAAATTTTCTCCTCCGAGACATGAAGTTCAATTCATTCGTTAACTGAGATTATTGTAACATTGGATGCTTGACAATGGACCTTCTCCAGCAAATGAAATGATCTAGAAGAAGCTGAACAGAGTAAGAAGATATATGAGACTGTGTAAGAGTGAAAAGGATCTAGACCATAGTTTACTTAATACAAACACCATGAAGGATAGATAAAATAAGTGATTAACACGCATGGGGGCTCAAAAAAATTGCAAATGCCAAGTGACACAATTATGTTAATAGATGGCCAATTATCAATTTGATGAACTTTGTCATATATATGAAAAGCCTGGAGATGCTACCATTCAAAAGAGTGTTTCTTTCTCCAGTATCCTTGTACTGTCGGAGGCATTGGAACAAACGAAAAAGGTATGGCAACACTAAAACAATAGGAATCGCAACAGAGTGGCTTCCACAGACAGAATCAGCTTCAAACCAAGCAATAGTGGCGACCTGCAAGAGTTTCACATATTTGTATTAATTAGACCTCACATAAGCTCCACAAAACATTCTCAGTAGAGAAATGACTCTACTCTGTGCTTGCACACAAACATTCCACATCACATCCCCAAAGATTAAGCTATTTGACCCTGAACAGGAAGTGCTAAGTTACTGAGAGTACGCCTCCAACCAGCCACACTAGTGATCCAGGCATACAGTCAAGTATCTACCAGAAAAGCTTATTATTTTCTTTTCGACTACTAAAATTCAGCATATGCCTACCATTACAACATTTTCAAAAGTATGTCCCTCAGCATCTTCATTAGTTGAGTCCTCCAAGAGTTACTTATTTAAACATTTAATCTAAACAGCAATACCATACCATCCACTACAACTTTGGGCACAACACCCCAAAGCGACAATGACCTACTGACCTGTCGATGGACCATCCGACATACTGAGCGCTCCAAATCTGAGAAAACCTGCAGATTACAAGGTGACAAGTGCATAAATAAAAACATAAATATCTGAACAACGAACAATCTGTCTCCGGTTTCTAACAACCATGCAATAAACCTTGCTAGTACTAGTGAATTATAAGCCTAATGTGATTAGTACCTTGGACATGGAGGTCATAATATCAGCCAAAAAGAAGTCGGAGAAGCTTATTGCCTGTACATGAAAGATGATGATCAGGGCACAAATGATAGACTAGAAACTATGAGTCTGCATAATCTACCCTTGAAAACCAGTGAGTCATGGAAACACATAGATTTTAAGGGACAAACATGTCATTGCACTTTTTTATCCTGACTAAAATCCTTTTTACATAGCTAGCTTACAAACAAGTCAATTCTTTTTTTTTCCCTGGCAGAGTTCCGACCCAAAAAATAAAACCTGGAAAGCATAGATTTTAAGGGAAAAAGAAAGATGACTTGCCTAGGGCTGCTATACCAGGCCTTAGGTAAACTCTCAAAAGGATGATTCCTTCTTTCTCATGCCTTGACAAGAAAATCTACGTCTAGCATATTCTAACACACTCGAGGACTTATTGCTGGGTGCCATGCCCAGAAACTAGAAAAGGTGCAGAAGCAGCAAAATTGAGTCCAGGAAGGGTTCAGTGGTGATACGTCACAATGTAGATAATATACCAATCACAATGTGTATCAAGAAGTTTGACACTTCAACAAGTGGCTTACACTATGCAGATTTCGCAAGGCTCAAAACACAATGGTCATCTTTTAACACCTACAGACGTGCGCAACAAATGTCATTCTGATCTCATACTTTCCATGAAAAATGTCCATGACATCATCAACCCATAAAAAGGTTTGGAACAAGAGAAATAAAAAACAGGATAAGCAATATATGTAACAAAACCACATCAAATTAAGTTCAACAACCATGCCAAAGAGACTCAACAAGTCAAAGCAACCCATATCAAGCAATACTAGACAGCCTTTCAAATCATCTGAGAGAGAAGGGAAGAGAGGGAGAGGGAAAGTACATGTTGATGCTAATTTTAGGTTAATTTCATATTATCTCAGGAGTATATCTTACAATAATCCAAGAATGAAAAATAAGCTAACAGAAGAACCCAAACTTGCCTGAAGTGGAAAAACTATCCTCCAAAGAGTCCTTAACAAGTAGAAGCGAGATGACAAATAGAAAATATCAAAAGGAAATATCAACACCATTGCAACAGCAGCATACAGAAGAACCTGCAATAAAAAGCATCAGAAAGTTTGAGCATACTTCCTGCTTGTGTGAAACTCATTTAGTTACTTTAAGACGGAAAAAAATTCGGCTATCCCAAGACTTATTGATGTACTTTAAGGTGTAAAAAAATTCGGATGTCCCAAAAGCATTTTCTTACAAAGTAGTGAGTAGATATTGAGACATATAAATTCAATCCTTTGCTAGAGACCTACCATCCAACATCTGGTCATTATGACGATAAATACAGCAAGAACCGATAAGAGAGATAAATCATAACCTAAGGGCATCAAAGGCCACAGGGAAAAAACCATCTAGCTCAATAATTTCTTTGTGAATTACACACAGTTGTAGGTATATATAAATACATTTGTCAAACATTGATCACAATTTGCTTAGGCAGAGTGGTTGCTTATAATACATGCAAAAAAAAAAAAACTTTTTACTCCAGATTTCCATATGAAGTGGCATGAGTATTCTTCCCAACAACAAACAGAAAGAGGAATGCGCAGCACACACTAATGAAAAAAACATTACTTTAGTCATGAAATAGGAAATTTATCCAAAGGAAAACCAGTATCATATCGGTTAGAAGAAGAAGAAGATGTCACTAGTAAGAGCGGATGCATCTATTACACTGGTTGTGAAGCAGCCAAGGACACTTCCCCATGAGAGTATAGATACAGATAAGCTGTCATGCTTGTGGGCACAATTATTGTCATCCAAGTTGCACACTGCAAGACCAAAATCAAGCAAGTGTGAGAACACACAAGCCATAAAATACATTCACCTTCGAAAAAGTAATATTAGCAGTATATTTATCTTTCAAAGCTACTCCTTAGCTTTTGCCACACTAAAGTGCTTGTAGCAATTGGGAAAAAGGCATCATTGGACACAATTGGTTAAAGAGCTGAGAGAAAAAGCAGAAGTGTAACTACATATTCCAGCATCAATCAAAGCAAAAAGAACAACTGACATAGTACATTTCAAATTTCATTCATTCACGTTTAATGAATGCAAGTAATTTCTTAGCCACAAGAACAACTTGCAAATTTTTGCTAAAGACAAGTACAAAAGGAGCATATAAAGAGACTAAAGACAGAGGGAAAACATGTCAATAAGATCATAAGGAGGCAAATAATGCCTACAGTAAAAAATACAGCACCTTCCATATCTCTCTGTGCGTAAGATGGTTCTGATCAAGATCGAATATTTTAGCATAATTGACATTAGCTTGTGAAAAAACCCACAAATTGATACCCCAAAGCCAAACCATCATAGTCTGCAGGAAAAGAATTAAATTCATCACCAGGATGAAATGAGAAAAATTGATAAATGATGCAACTAGTATAGATTCATATCAAATCAGAGAGCAGTAACTAACCACAAGAAGAAGAGGGTTATAGTACAAAAATGCCTCATAGAGGAACAGGTCCCGCAAATCCACACTCATTCTCATGACTGAATCCCATCCAAACTGCAACTCAACATAAAGAGTTTAATTAGCTTACGTATTCTGAGTAATAAGCCAATTATCAAAAATATCAACTGACATAATAGTTTCTCTTTATTACACTGAGTCACCAAATATCTTAAACCTCACTGCAACATCATATGATTGATACAAAATTAAGTACTCACCTTGCAACAAATGAAACCCCAAATGAAGAATAATAGTACCTGGAAATCCAACAAAGATAGAAAAATCAGAGAACGAGGAAGTGCAAAGAGAGAGAGAGAGAGAGAGAGAGAGAGAGGATAATACAGGTTTCCGAGTGACAACACTTAAATTTTCTAGCAACTACTCGCAAAAGGTTATGTTAATCAGTATGAGAACTCACGTTTGAGCATCTCAATTTTACAATACTACTATGCCCACACAATATTAAAGCCAACTGCATCAATGAGAATATGTTGAATACTGCCACGAAGAAAATGCAGTGCATGGTAAGAAGGCTGCATCTATTACTAGAAAAGGCTACTTCTCAAAGCAAATTGAGCCAAAAGATGTTGGTATTTGTTAATTGCTCAAGCAGAACCATTCCAAGTTGACATTTGCTTCCCACAATAAGGATGAGAACGAATGAGAAATGATGTTAGGCAAATTGATGAATCGGAAAAAGGTAAGAGACTTTCAAAAGAAAAAAAAAAAATTGACTAACAAATAGATTGATCACAAGAGAAAGCATGGCGGAAAAAAGGCTCAGGAAGCTCCATACTATCCAACAACAAAACCCATGAGCTCAACAAGAAATATTACTATCTTTATCAATTCAGCTCCATAGGAGCACCCCTAAGCATAACCAACACAAGTATCAATTTTTTTCGCAAAATAGCAATACATTCAATAGGTGCCTCAAAGATTGATCACAAGAGACTTTCAAAAGAAAAAAAAATTACTAACAAATCGATTGATCACAAGAGAAAGCACAGGGAAAAAAGGCTCAGAAAGCTCCATACTATCCAAAAACAAAATCCACGAACTCAATAAGAAACATTACCATCTTTACCAATTCAGCTCCATAGGAGCATCCCTAAGCACAACCAGCACAAGTATCAATTTTTTCGGCAAGATAGCAATACATTGAACGGGTGCCTAAAAGTTCCACTTCACAGATCCAGCACAAGTATCAATTTTTTCGGCAAGATAGCAATACATTCAACGGGTGCCTCAAAGTTCCACTTCACAGATAAGCTGGAAGCATTGAGCCTTAAAGCTAAATCAGCAAGTATTCATAGCAATTGGCAACTTTCCATTATGGTGAGTGAATTGGTAATAAGAACACAACCAACGAAAATGACCTTGCAACAACTCAAAACCCCTTTATCATATCTACAATGATTATAATGATATAACACTCTGTGACTGGAGATATCTACTCCCTTGCTCCACTCTGTCCTGAAGAGTAACCAGGACCAAGACTAGATCATTTTCGTAAAATAGATCTTGACGACGATTAAACCTTAGCACTGGTAATCATACTAATCCTTTATGCATGTGCTTTATCTAGCGAAATAATTGAATTCTTAGACAATACAAAAAACCATCAGAAATAATGCAAGCTACAACTTCTCTATAAATGATTAACATCTCTTTCATGCCCTGCCATCTTTACTCGAAATCTGACATCTATCAAGCATGCGAGTGAAAACTGAACTTATGAAAGTTAGGACCTTGAATCTCCACAATAAGATAGGAGAAGGCACGATTGCTGTAGTGCTGATCGGCATGCTCCCAATCTTCAATTCACCCGCGGCGACTGAATACATCGGACCTTCCTCAACACCATTTCCAAGCTCACCGCCTGAAATATAGATAATTCTAAACACGTCGAGCTCACACGCATACCGCCATTTCGAAGGAGGCAAAATCAACACCCGACCACGCTCCTACTCCTTACCGAGATCAGAGACGGCCGTTCTGCTCCCCGCCTTCCTCAAATGCGGACTATTGGCAGGCGCCGTCGCGAGGCCTCCGATCATAGATATAGCGGAAAGCGGCGATACGAAGGCCGTTCCGCACCACTCAGCCTAGACGAAGGGCCTGCGAATCAGCAAATCAGACGATCAGAGGCGCAAACGACGCCAACCGCGAGCTATAAACTCCAGCAAAACCGGAGCCGCCAGAGCAACCGGACAACCAGTCGCTCCGCGAAACGGCAGCCGACGCAATTGCGAGCGTCGATCGGAGACGCAATGCGCGACGCCGGGCTCGAATCGGCGGCGAATCGGAGCGAGATTCAGAGGAAAACGCAGGGATTCGGGCAGCGATCTGAATTCACGGATTAGATCCGGGAGAAGATGATGATGATAGAGAGAGAGAGGGAGGGAGGAGGAGAAAGCGCGATGACCTGGGAGATCGCGCATGAATGTGAGCGCCGTATCTTCAGTCGAACGCGAGGAGCTGCTTCTTCGTCTTTACTTCGCTCGCTGGCGGTGCAGATCTCGACGCCCCCCGCCCTGATCTCGCGCAGCGAAGTTTTTGGGAGGGGGGAGTTTTTGAGCGAGAGCCAAGTCGGGGCCCGATTTGGTAAATAGCCGAACAGTTCGGGGGTGAAATTGGAAAAGGGGGAAAGCTCCTGGGCCGTTTTGGAATTTTCCCGAGAAGTTTGCCCCCAGGGATCCGTTTCGGGTAGGAAATAACGTGATTTCGGTTTTTAGGCCCAGCTCATTATAAATTATTGGGTCGTGCGGTTCTGTTGCTCCATATCTATTTATTTTATTTTATTTTATTGGACATGTGATATAATTGGGGAAAAAAGAATCTTGGAGTTCTGGGATAGAGAGTTAAAGCGTACGTGACACAAGGCACGGCAAAAAGGATGGCCTAGATGTAGTAGGGCCGGAAATACTATATATGATGAATTTATGACAAGTACGTAAAGCACGAGCTATATAAAGAAAATTCGAATATGAGACGATATAACATATCAAACTTTGCACAAGAAAATGAGTATTAATTATAATTCGATTATTTCACATATGGAATCAAAAGGATGTTTTAAGTCGACATGAACTGAAAACATGATCTTGAGTAGCCTCGCATGCAGATGCCTAAGCAATTGGCAACTTAGTCCTTTGTGACTCTAATTACTGGAAAAGTTAAATAAAGTTTGTTTATGTAGTTCCCTAACCTTTCTTTTAATCCAACAACAATTTACATATGTCTATTTTTACAAATATCATTCGCATCCCTTAAAAGAAAAAACCCAACATTGAAAAGAATAAATTGTCCATCCTATTGCTCAGGGTTTTGGTGGTTTGGTTTATAGTTAGCTCCGAGTGTTTTTTATGGGTGCGAGGATTTAGGAATTGGAGATAAACAGTTTTGCTCTAAAAATTGCATTGCAAAGTACTTTCTAAAGATAAAACCCCTTAATGTTAGGTTAAAAAATAGAAGTGTGTAAATATTCATTGGATAAAGGTAAAAGCGTGCTTTCTTTTCTTTGTATTTTTCTTTTTTGCTCAAAATGACACTGGGAAGAGGCAAATATTAAGGTTAAAAAAAAAAGAGATTCCGATTAAAATTCAGCCGCTTTTCCCCCGGGAAAGAATGGTGGTTTTTTGTATTTTTGTCAGTCATATTCTATTCCTACTCTACACTCACTCTTAGATTTTTACCCTGCCTCTTGCAGGATGTGAGAGTCAAAACCCACTCTTGAAACTTATGTGTCTCCACCTCATCCCTTGAGAAGGTAGAAGGGGGAGGTAAGGGTGGTGTTTGAAGATAAAGAAAACTTGCGCGTAAGAAAAAAATGAGCGAATAAAATAGTCCAAGTAAGTTTGGCGAAATGCGTAGAAAGAAATTCTTCTGAATCGTTGACATTGCCGACGGGGGAATGAAATCGTTGACCCAGGTGATGACTCACCTGCAAGCAGAGCGCAGGTGGCGGCGAGTGACTTTCAATCAGCCGGCGGTATTGGTGCCAATCATGCGCGCCTAACGACGGTGACGGTTGAATGACAAAGCGATGTTGATTCATGAAAATCAATTTTTTCAATAAGTGTGTCGGGAAATTCAATCCAAAAACTTAAATCAATCAACATATGAAATAATCTTTCAACATATTTTCTGACTTACAAGCTCAAGCCATGATTGATGGAGTTGAAGTACATACACAAAAAAGGATGGCATTGGCTTTGATATCACGGTAAAAAGTCTAGCTCAGAAATTTAAAACGTTAGGTAAAAGGAGACTGCGTGATTATAAAGAGCATACAAAACCTATTGTCAAGTAACGTATGACAATATTTCCACAAAACAAGTTAAAATTTGTTTGGTAGCTTCGTGTGATTCAATGTCAAATCAAATGCCAAAGAAGATATTTCGTCAGACCAACATCTTATGAATGTTTTTCTAATGTTTAGCATATAACTCTAATTTTGAAATTATGTCTTATTTCGTGGATTATAATTGAAATTTGATAATTACTTCGGATCTAGCCATTGAGTTTGGACCTTTTCTCTATACGAATAAAAAAAGTCTTATAATTGGTTGGGACATCACCCGACAGCTAAACTTAAAAAAAGGGGTAGTATTCGCCTTTACGGACATTAGTTTTTTTTTTTTTTTTGAGCAAGCTATACAGACATTAGTTACCAAACTGGAAATGGTGACGCATCGACGTCAAACCTACCGCTACCAACCCAATGCCGGACAGAACAAACCGTCTTAATTTCCAGGACTGAAAATTCGAATGTGGAATTCGTGGTCTTGGAACCGGAGTCATCATCAAGACGCTCTTCGATTGTCAACCCCTGCTGGAAGTTAGGCACACGTTGGCAGATCCGCGCCAAACTTATAGGACCACCAAATTGTGAATAATCAAAAATGACGTCGCTTTCTAACACATGTATACCAAAAATGGCAATTAAATGCTCCTGTTGCACTTAACTCGTCGTCCCTTGAAATATAACTCGATCTAGTGCCGATAATTTTTAGCGATTGAATCACAAAAACCATTTATCGAAGCGCGCAGCGCGTTGTGCCACTCTACTTGCTCGAATGAGGATCTTCACGAAAGATGTGGAAGAAAAAACGATGAACAACAATCGATTGATTACGCACTAATAGGACACATGGGAAACAGTCATCCAGGCAGGCCGAACGGATGGGCCTGAAACTCGAGGAGTTTCTGCTGGACTTTAGGCCCATGATGTGCTGGCTTCATGGGCCGGGCTACAAGACTAAAGAAACCGTCCACGGCCCATGAGGGGGAATCTCCACTGGAGTCCGTTTGTTCCTCTAGGTGATTTCAAGAGAAGAAGCAAGTGCGTGCGTGCTCTCCATGGCGTTTTTACCTTTAGAGACCATCTAGCACTTTCACATCGATTATCCTTTTATGTCCCTATTACAAAAATTATACCTTTCGAAAAATGCCCAACTAAGATGTGAATACGACTGACCAAGAAGGGGCAATTTGATCATCTTGATGTAAGTGGTTAATAGGTTTAGAGAGAGGCGTGGTATTGGTATTGTCCTTGTAGAAATTTCATTGATATATAATGGCATAACTTTACGATATTTGCTACGAAGGCGTTTCTTTTGTTTACCTTTTCCTTGCGACACAAAACATCACCGAGTGAATAAATGCGAAGAATGACGAAGTGTCGGTTCCAAAAAGTTCAACCTTAGAGATCGTGAACTTCAAGGCATATGACTCTCGAGTAGGTCCCCCCTTATGAAAACCTAAGATGCCTGGCTAAAGACGGTACTTCATCTTTCATCTGCTAAATTGCTTATCATCTCACACACACATAACTAGTGACAGATGACGAAAAATTTATCCTTAGGCGGCTCAAAAAAGCCGGCACACATTCGTACATATGTTAGTGCTATCCTACGCGTACACCATCATGCAAATTTGGACCTCGAATGAAATACCTTTCACACCAAACCTCAAGTTTTGGTCATGCAGTTGGGCGTCATCTCGAGTCGAATTTTGCCCACTAAACTAAGCGTCTACGTTCTCGACATTGTCATAGGCAAGGCATCAAGAGATTACACCAATTGCTACGACTCATGACATGAATGTTCACATAGCCTCTCAATCACATATCTGCAGGCATGATTGAGCACCATCTCAACGCCAACTTCTTTCGGTTTAGACTTGTATAAGCCACAGTATTAGACGATACCAGGACTCTAGGAAAACACCAAAGCACCTTAAACCCACAGTTCGCAGAAGAGAAAGAAAGAACATTTGCAGTAAAGGAACTACCTTTGAAAATAAGGCATTGCCCCCCCAGTCAGATGGATTCATGTCGGATTCAAGACAGCACGGGGTGGTAAAAAGTGGCAACAACATCTTCAAATTACAGAGTTTCTACAACCGATGTTGATGTTCGCTTCCTAGTTCCTACTTTGCGTGATCATCATTCTCACTTTCCTTACCTTGAATACATAATGCTTTCAAAACCCACACTAATCCTCCAATTCAAGCAAACTTCAAAAGGAAAAAGAAAAGGAAAAAAACGGGAAAAAAGAAGAACATTTTCATCATTCTCCTCCTCCTAACTTCTCCCCAGAAAATCCCCGATGAAAGAATACTAAAAAGGGGTTATCAAAGAAAAAAAAACAAGAACGAAGGGAAAAGGAGAAGCCCTCAGAGGAACAGGAACGGCGTCCTGACGTTCCCCGAGGACTTGTCCTGAGCGTCGCTCGAGTCTTCCCCATCCGCGCAGCTCTCGACCATGCTGGGGAGCACCACCACCAGCGACGGCCCGAGCACGTATCTCTGGGTGAGCCGCTGGCAGGAGGTGCAGAGCAGGCACCGGATGTGCCTCTGGGCCAGGAAGTTCGCCTCGTGCACCCACCGATCGCACTGCCGGCACAGGTAAGCGTCGTCAGCCTGGCAATACAGGCACGCCCTCGACCCGCAGAGCTCGCACGCCACCGGGGCCTTGCCGGGAGGCGACTTACATGGAGCCTCTTCTTTGGTGAACAGCCCACCCGGGCCACTCTCTCTTCCAATGCCTCTACACATCTCGAACTTCGGAAGACCTTCGAGGGAGAGGAAGACTTCGCAGAGAATTTCAGTTGGATTATGCTAAAGATGTCGAAGGAATTGGAGGGTTTGAGGATGAAAATGCGTGGGTATATATGGTGGTTTCTCCCGAGATCATCCTGTGGTGGGATGCTAAAGTTGATGGGGAGGGCTTCGTCCAAGGAATTCCTAGGAGGGAGGAAATGACGAGAACGCCCTCCGCTCCATGACAAAAGGTGGTCACTGTTCTGCGATCTCTTCCTTCATCTTCACTCACCCTCCCAGGCTTTCCCCGCTGAATTCCTTGTCGCCTTCCCCTGACGAGTCTGTCGCCTTTCAAACTTGTGATGGAGAAGAGCGCGCTGGTGGAGTTACGTGTCGAAACCGCTCATTCTCGAGAGACCTCAAGGCTGACTTTAGGACCCATTACTTTAATCATTTCCCTTCATTAGTCAGCTTGGAATAGAATTCCAAAAGCATATAGACTTAAAAAATGATCCATTTTTCCGGAAGTGATCGAAGTTTAATCTATTCAACTTCGGTCATCGTGCGCCACATGTTTGATTCTCCACATTATTGAATGTGACAATTCGAATCATGAAACTTTAAAATGATATTTTAGGGGTCTAGAGTTCAATTATTTGATGGGTTCTTTCTCGTCACTAAAGAGTACACGTAATTCGGGCTATTGTGCTTCTTGGAGCTATATAGATCTTTAAAATTTGTTTATGGAAATCTCCCCTCCCAATTACGACGCTAGTACGATGACTTTTTCCAGTCAAGGACCCACTCAATGCAAGATATGTAATCCCATAGGTTTAAGAGTTAGTGGAGCATTCCAGCGCTCCCTCTCGTAAATGACAATCCATGCCAGCCTTTGAGCACAAGACACAGTCGTTGGTCCACCAAAAAGGGGCCGCTCGAATTGCAACACGATCAGAATCAAAGCTCCAAAACTCTGGAAGAGATTCTTTGGGGGAGGGGGGAGGTCCATCGGCGAGACATTATTGAGTGGTTACCAAGTCAATCGGGGTTTTCCCAAAGTAGAGGAGGAGAGATTGTATGGCCCCAAATTAAAGCTGCTCCCGAAGTGGTACCCCACCAACCCCATCCTTCCTGCCCAAGAAGAGTTCCTGTCAGGGCCGTGGACGGAGAGCCTTTTTCGAAGGGTTGAGAATGGAGGACTTGGGAAACTTTGATTTGACCCCAATTTCACTCCTCCCCAGACTTTTTCCCCCTCCCCGATTCTATTCCCAAATTTGTCCTCCCTCCCCCACACGCACGAGCACGACTCGAACATGGGTCGTGACTCGATTGCCCCCAATTCCATGCACATCGATACGTGGAATGCTCCGAGTGGGAAAGATCTCCTCGTCCACTTATTGCCGCCTCCCTCGCGTCCCCATTGGGGCTGTCCAGTTGTATGGTGGAGAAAGAGAGGCTGGGAGGCGCCCCTGGGCCACTCGCGCGCACACCATCCAATCCTTCCCGCCGCTCGCTGCTTAATTAGAAAAAAAATATCATCGCCTCCCCTCTTAACCTGTGGCCTATTTTAATTCTGCCAGGTACGGTCGTAAAAAAAAGCCAACCTCGACCACTCGATGATTCCTAGACGGAGCAAGCAACGTGCCGCATTATTGCGCAAAAGAGGGAAGGGGGAAAGAGATTTGAAAAAATTCGAAATGAATGTAAGGGGAAGAAAAAGGTAAGGTGGGGAGGGGTGGCAACGTAGCGGCATCATAATGGGGGTGCGATTTCGCATTGATAACGTTGCGGAAACGTGAGAGCAGTTTTGGCGGGGGGGGGGGGGGGGGGGGGGGGGCGGGGCCCACCGGGGGGAACTTGTGATGGGGAGGAGTTGCGTAGGTGTTTGATCGTAGGGCGTACGTGTTGCGTGTCGATCATTAAAGGCGCCGCGAACGGATCGATCGGCAAGGAGAGAGGAGCGCGAAACGTGTCGAGCGGAGGGAACCTCGACACTGGGCTGGTCGCTTTGGCTTCTCCCTTTTGGCCGGATGCGTGGCGCGCGCGACAGGGACGTCCCCCCGGACGGTCGCGATCGGGACGAGAGAACCATTGAATATCTGCCGCAGCGGCAGGCAGCCGACGACCATGCGGAGAGCACGATGTCGTGTGAACATTTAAGGACGGGAGAAGGTTGTTGGGCCGAAGGGTGGGCTCGACGGACCGGTCGACCCCATCTAGCTCAAGAAGATTGTTTGGGCAATTGTTGGGCTGAGGCTCATGTTCACGAGTCCTGTTGGCTTGTCATGACTAGATCTGTCAAGCGAGTGGATTAAACCGGATTTGGAACGGTCGTAAATAATTCGATTCATATTGATCTATTTAACCTATTTCGACCAATTTTCATACAATACAATTCTAACTATTTATACCCGACTAATGCCCAACCAAATCCATATTGCTAAAAGAATATATTAAATTCAATTTGGAAAAATCCTTATGAATTTTTTAAAATATATTATTTTTATTTGTCCTACGAGACTGCGAGTGGTGACCAATGACGACCAATGACGACCAATGACTGGTAGCTGGTTACTAGCGACAACTGGTGAATGATGAATGGTAGTGATAGTTGATGGTTTTCAATGGTGATTAGCAACCGGTCGACAAACAAAGACTTTTAAGGATTTCCTAGGAAAAAAATTAATTTAATTTTAAAAAAACAAAAAATAAGAGAATTAAAAAGAATTAAAAAATTACTTATAATCCTTACCAAAAAAAAAATGACTTATAAAAATTGGAAACCGACCATTTCAATTTTGGGTCAGTTCCAAGTAACCATATGTTTGATACCTAGTTTGAAAATTACCCACTTTGGACCTATCGCTCTTGGTTAATACGATATTTGGTCCAACGGTCTGGAAATTTGAAGATTTTAGATTTCTGTTTTTCTATTTTCCTTTTTTAAGCCTTTTCCAAGTTTTGTGGTGGATGGGAACTTTAGGTTTCGTTATGTTCCTCTTTCGACGGTTGGTCACTTACCTGTGCCTCACCAGCTCAACCAATGTCATATGAAAACAACTCTTTTTTTCTATCTTCTCGAATTTTAAATCCGAAACTACATATTCTATATATCTATTGAGACGAAAGGAGTTTCTGCAGTAGTTGGCCGACGTGTCCCAATTTCAAGATTTTAAATTTCTGTTGAGTTTTTTATTTTATTTTGCTTTTCTATGTTTTGGGGTTGATAGGAACTCTAAATTTTATTGTTTTACTCTTTCAGTAGTGGAGTACTTGTAACTGCTCAACTTGCTCAACTTGCTCAACTAATATGATATGAGAAGGCTTTTTTGTTTTATATCTAAATTTTCTAATTTTAAATCCTAAGCTCCATATGTCGACCCTCCCATTTCCTTTATAACTCCAATGAATGTCTTTTGCCTCGTGAAATTTTTTTGTCTTTAGAAAAGAGACGTCTAATCAAGATGGTCTTGTCATTGCAAAAAGGGTCGCGACAACATGAAAAAAACATATTCAATAAAAAGCACACCAACAACCAGCCCTTGAGTTGATGTTGGCAAAAGGGGCGACTTTACCGGTCTGTAGTTTATAGGGAGAGTTAAAAAAAAAGGTTACCAATGAAATAATGAGAGTTAGGAGTGTTCGGTAACATTTTTGTTTAAAAATTATTTTAAAAAATAGAAATAGAAAAAAATGTTTCTGTTCCGATAAATAATTTTGAATAAAAAAAATGCGTTTGGTGAGCTTACTTCGGAAATAAAAAATGAACATAAATACATTTGGTAAATTTATGTTTCTTTTTTTCTTCTTTTGGCCGGTCACCGGCCTTAGCCATGGCCGGCAATCAATCGATGAGGGCCGGTGGCCTCGACTAGCCATGGCGAGGCTCGTCGGCCCCCAGCGAGGCCGAGCCTCGGCCTTGCCTTGGCTGGGCCATCGCTAGGCTAGCGAGCCTCGTTGGAGGCCGGTGATGCTCTGACGAGGTCACCAGCCCTCAATGGCCGGTTTCTGGCCATGGTCGAGGCTGGCGACCAGTCAAAGAAAAAATAAAAAGAAAAGAAGAAAAAAAATAGAAGAAAAATAGAGGAGAGGGAAAATTTGTTTCTAAGAATTGTTCCGGAAAAAAAAAAACGCATTTTTCTTATTTCTTGTTTCTGTTCCAAATGTGATATTGGAAACAAAAAAAATATATTTGAAACAAAAATGCAAACAAATACGTTTATGTTATTTTTTCGTTCTATGCAACAAAAAAAACATAAATTTTGTTCATAAATAGAAATAAAGAACATTAACAAATAGGCCCTTAGTGATAAGAATTAGGAACACATTCTAAAGGTTAGCATTACTTGAGAATTTGTCAATCATGTTTGAGAAATCCAAGATTTCGTTAGACCTATTTTTGGAATTTTCTCTATAGATGAAACTCGACGATCTAATGGAACCAAGCAATAAAACAAGAAGAATATAATTTTCTAGAAATCCACTATTCAACACGAATAACTTATTTTGAAAATCAATCACAAATTAGCCATGAAAATAGCACTTAACTAATTCTAAAAGTACAAAGACATTGACCATTGGCATCGTAGTAAATCCGACCCAACATTGCTCATATGCTAAGGAAAGCGAAGACACTCTTTGATCAAAGAAGTTCGAAATTACACTTTTATTATTCATATCTAATTGCCATCTTGCTAAATTGGGGCAAGAACAAGAAATTATACTAAGAACTTACTCACTAAAATGTCCTAATCTTGCGAGTAAATCAACTACTCTTCATTGTTCAACGACAACCAAAGTAAGATCCACAACAAAGTGAAATTAATTTTCTTTTATGGAACTAATTTAGAAAATGATTAATATCACTAAAAATCATAGATGGATACGCTTGTGATGAATTTATTCAAAAATAATTTTTTGACTAGAATTAAAAAAAATCTAGTATAGTTATGATAATTTATTATTTAATAATTTTTTGTTAAATTGGACTAATATAAAAAATTCATAAATTAGTACATCTGATAAATAAAGAGTGGAACCTTAAACTAGTACATCCATTAATTTTAGAAGTAAAATTTAACGAAAATTAATAAAATATGAATTTATTATAAGTTTATTAATTTGAAAAATTAATTTAAAATAAGTTTGTTTTAAATATGTTAATTTAGGATATTTCATGATATTAATTTTTTACGAAATAAGGTCGGCTCGAGCTTGCAAAGACGCAAAAGTAAAGGACAAACTAGCAGAGATGTCGGGCCTCTCTTTAGCACATTGTACTCGAAATACAAATAAGGTCGCCGACTGGTTTGCCAAAGCTCATTAATTGGGTTGTCTTACTACAAATTGGGTTAGTAACCCCCGTGTGCTCTTTTGGATGCTGTAATTGCTTTAAATGTTACTTAGTAATGCATTTCTGTTTTTCTGTTCAAAAAAAAAAAAAAAAGGGGCAGGGGGACGGACGGCACCTGTCGGGGCAGATGGGATTAGCGCGTGGTGGGTTGAGAGTTGGGAGTTGGTCCAACCTACAGGGCCACGCGTACGGCCAATCCCGCGATCTCGAGATGAACAGGTCCTTCCTCGTATATCACGTCGGCTTCTCCAACATCGAAGGCCAAAAAGCTGTCAAAATTCGGCACGAAACCGAGAAAAAAAGGCAGGGGCAGGACCTCTGTCTTGAGTCTCTCTCCGGCTTTTCTCCTCTTTTCCTCCTCCATCACCGTTCCATCTGTCGTCTGTCCGCGCTTTGCCCGGTCGGGCCACAGAAAAGTCCCCTCGCACCGCATGAAAAGTTCCAACCTTAGGTAACAAGGAAAGATTAAACAATGGAAAGGGTCGAATGGCCCATCAAAGCTAAGCCACACCGAGATCCCGCGTGTCCCGCTATGCGTTTATACCTAAGAGGGAATTGCACCCATTGGGCGTGCTAAAGCGAACCATGTACTGTAATTCGATTTTTAAAACGTCCATGATACATATCACATAAAAAAAACATTTTAATGATGAAAAATCTCTAATTAGTACATTTATGACGAGTTTACTTAAAATTACAAAAATCCTTCACTGCTATGTTTGCGATAAATTTATCTCCATTGGTTTCTGTTATATCTCGGCCTTAAATTATAATTTTTAATGATTAAAAAACTAATTTTAAGTAAATTGATCATAGTATATCAATTTATGGCGTTTTTCCTGGTGCTGATATTGACCCTAAATTTAATAGATGTGAATTCAAACCGTTGGGTCAATAAGACTGCCACTCAAAGGACGAAAGGAGAAGATTCAAAATTCAACACCGTTTGGCCATCTAACTTGTTCACATTTATGTCCATCTGCACCTGCAATGGCCTGATTGGCGAAAGCCCCCGTGAGCTTTCTCCTCATATCTAGCCATCATCGCCTGCTCCCTCCCCTCCTCATTTCTTGGTCATCTATTAACTCAATGCTCCCATCACCTTTTTGACTATTTTCTCTCTGTCCTTGCGTCTCTCGCCGTGGATTGCGCGGTCCATCGAAAGACCTGCCGTACTTATAAGTCTCCAAGTCTCTCTCTCTCTCTCTCCCTCCCTCCCAAGCGCCCCAGCTTCCTCATCACTCCTCGCCGCCGTCTCCTCCTCCTCCTCCGCTGCCGCCGCCGCCGCCGCCGTCGTCTTCTTCCTCGAACCGGCGAAGCGAGAACCCTAGTTCAAACCCCCGCAAATGCAACTCCTGAAGATCCTGAAGCTGCCCACCAAGCACCCCCTCTCCCCCTCCCGCCTCATCAACCTCATCCTCATCCCCTCCTCCCTCTACATCCTCTACCTCCTCCTCTGCCTCCTCCTCAACACCGCCCACCCCCACCACCTCCTCCGCCCCGATCCGCCCTCCCTCTCGTCTCCCTCGCATTCCGGCTCAACCTCTCCTCCTCCTCCCCCTCCTCTCGCCCTCCACCACCTCGTCTTCGGCATCGCCTCCAACAAGGACTCCTTCCCCCGCCGCCGTCACTACATCGCGCAATGGTGGCGCCCCGGCGTCACCCGCGGCTTCGTCTTCGTCGACGCCCCCGTCCCCCTCCCCGGCGGCGGCGGCGGCAGCGGCAACAATGACACCCGCCGGAACCACCTCCTCCCTCCCGTCCGCGTCTCCGAGGACGCGTCCCGGTTCCCCTACACCAACGAGTACGGCCTCCGGTCCGCCGTCCGCGTGGCCCGCGTCGTGGTGGAGACGGTGGCGATGAACCTGACGGGGGTGCGGTGGTTCGTGTTCGGGGACGACGACACCGTGTTCTTCCCGGACAACCTGGTGAAGACGCTGTCCAAGTACGACGACGGGCTGTGGTACTACGTGGGGAGCAACTCGGAGGTGTACGAGCAGAACCGGGTGTTCTCGTTCGGGATGGGGTTCGGCGGCGCCGGCTTCGCCATCAGCTACCCGCTCGCCAAGGTGCTGGCCAAGGGGTTCGACGGCTGCATCGAACGGTACGCGCACGCCTACGGCAGCGACTCCAGGGTCTACGCCTGCCTGACCGAGCTCGGCGTCGGCCTGACGCGCGAACCCGGGTTTCATCAGGTACGTCTCATGGCTCAGTCAGATTCGATAGAGTGAATCCATCATGTCGTTCCGAAAGCGAGATATCTCGATTTGATTTCGAGATGATAATGTTGATCCGATGAACCCATAAGAAGTTAAAATATCTATTCAAAAAGATAAACGTGATCTGATTACCTAATCTAATAATCTAGTTCCAACTAACTATCAATTTCAAACTCGGTTTTTCTCTCAATTAAATTTGGTGACTAAATTTTACCGATCGTCCGTGTCGAGAACGACACTCGAGCTCGATCACTTACTTTGCAAGGTCTCACCGTCATGACTAGGCTTTTTCCGTAATTTTTTTTTTTTAACTTCAATTTTTCAAGTGTTCTGCATTTTGGCAGTATGTAATACGTGCATCGGTGGTAATACTAATGTATATCGATGTCAAAGAAATATAGTTATGTCCACATGACAAAACACACAGAAAACAAGATTATTATGAAGAATTTCATAGACTCGCTGCTCACGTGATTGATTCATGAAGTTGATAAGATATTTCGTCGATTCAGAATTTATTCGTCAAAATAAGATTTTTTATTATTTAAAATATACTAGATTAGTTACTATATCAAGGCAAGAATCTGACGCATCACTCTAGTTGTTAATTTCATGTGTCGCTTTTAACAATTATAGCATTATTTCCCGTTAGAAAGTTAGATGTTATAGTTGATTATTTTGATATTTATATGGACAAGTTTCTTTTTCCGTCTAAAACGGTCGCTTGAGCCACAGCATTTTTCGTTCGTTGTCTTGCTCTGTTTTCCTGACGCTGATCACTCTCGCCGGAAACAGTTCGACGTCCGGGGCGACACATTCGGCATCCTCGCGGCTCACCCGGTCACCCCGCTGGCGTCCCTCCACCACATCGACTCCACCGACCCAATCTTCCCCAACATGACCCGACCCCAGGCCCTGCGGCACCTCTTCCGAGCCGCCCGGACCGACTCCCAGCGGCTCCTCCAGCAGTCGGTCTGCTATAACCCGTTGCTCTCATGGACTGTCTCGGTCTCGTGGGGCTACGCGGTCCAGGTCTTCCCGCGCCACCTGCCGATGACCGAGGCGGTCCGCGTGCGGGAGACGTTCCGGCAGTGGAAGAAGGGGAGCGTGCTCGCGCGGTCATACGGGTTCAACACCAGGGAGGTCGAGGCCGACCCGTGTGAGCGGCCCACTGTGTTCTTCATGAGCAGCGTGGCTTCGAGGAAGGATTGGATCAAGAGCTCTTACAAGAAACACAACGACAGCGGCTGCTCGAGCGACATGGATTCGCCGAGGATGCTCGAGGAAGTGAGGGTCTACTCTCACAAACTCGATCTGGATATCAAACAGGTATACCTTCTTTTTAGCAATGGCTTCGCAATATGAACGTGATCTCACGGATGGTAAATGATTATTTAAGTAGGAGGTTCATATTCATAATAGGAAACTGACTAGTTTGGAAGGCATATGTGTCAGATTTTTTGTGAGCAATTCAGGCTCGATTCAATCCGATACAACTTCTAGTATAATGTCAAGTTCAAACTCGAGTTCAGTTCGATTGCAAGAGCTGAAGCTTAGCTTGAGCTCGGTTTCGAACTTGCTCTGTTTGACCTGACTCGTGTCCTAGTCAAAGTTGAACTTGTAGAAGATTTATATCAGGTCGAGGATGTCACTAGAACACTGATACTTTGTTCATTTCCGATTCTCAGTTGCAGGCTCCAAGACGGCACTGCTGCGACGTTTTACCTTCCTCCGTTCGCAAAGTGATGGAGATTGTCATCAGGGAGTGCGGAGAAGAAGAATCGATCTTCATGCGTCAGTAGAGTAGCACACACTGTTCTCTTTCTTCGGCCAAATTTACGAGCTGATTGTATTACTCCAGTGTACATACTTCCTTCCCCACAATCCATAATGCAACTATACTGAAGATCGCTGACCATATTCGCGTCGTATTAATAAATGCAGAAACAGAAACATTACCGAAGTTTCAGGCTCTTTCTGCAAAATGAGTTCTTAGTACTGTTCTCATCGAAACAAAATTATATGAATTGGCAATCTGTGATCTGGTTATTCGCCTGGTAAACTTCATGTCGACTAATGAATCTTCTAGGCAAGTTTGACGTCACTGGCCTCTTGCAGCTATTATTATGCTGTTGTATAAAAAATCAAGGTCCTCGCAGAAACTTATACAGTACAAACCGATCATCAGTCTGATTGAGCCCTAGTTAATCCAGTTCTGGCTTGATGGGATCTGGGAAAACCAAATTGGATTACATTCTCCATAATAGACGTGCTGCTTTCAGTGCAAATCTAGCTTTCTTGGATGTTTAAAACAAGTTCTAAAACTGGACAACGGTGGATTCTGTCATCCACGGGCTTTGTTATATAATTGACTCTAGTAAGTCTTTGGATGAATGTGAGAAACCGACTTTAAAATTTAGGCCGGCCAAACAAGAATTTGAGTACAAGAGCTCTCAAGCAAGCTTGCCAATTTTTCATGGAAATGAAGGAGGTATCGTGTGAGGTCGCTATCTTGCAGTGTCCCTCCACCACGAGGAAGCTTGTTCACAGAAACATCCAAAAAATGCCTCGTTCCAGTGTCTAGCCATCAATGACCAGCATAGTGATTGGGAGATAACTGTAATGTATTTCTAGTAGTTGAAGTATTGTTGAACAGCTCAGCTTGTTCAAAATTGTCGGGCAAGAACACAAATTCTCTCAATAAAAAAAATCTACCAAAGAAGACCAAGGAACGCTACCATGAGCTTCTGTCTGGATATTGATGAAGATGAGGAATATACTGCATATTTAGGATCGCATGCCTACTGGTTTTGCTGCTTTTGTCCCTGGAGCAAATTTATACCCCCTTCTAGTCTGCTAATGGAGAAATGTGCAGTATGTGCTCTTCGCTTTCTTTTCGTTTTGTCCCTTGTTGAACTTTTTTGGTTCTAGGAAACCACAGGTTGAACCCATCAGCTCATGCAATACTGCATATACTGGGGAGTGTTTTTCAGCCCGATTTGATTCGTACTCTCATTTCTCTTGTGACAAATGCTTCTCTATGTGGCTTCGTTGCTGCTACTATTGATGAAGACCCTAATGTGTTATATGGCCTAATAGAGTGTGGAGATTATATAAACCGGGGAATATGTCGAACTTATGCTGGTACAGCAGCCCATCAAATCTGCCAAATCTGTCCTTACCAGAAGGAAGCTTTTGCCGTGTACAAAGCTTGTTCCTTGCAGTTTTCCCATTGGCGCTTCTTCTCAACCATAGACAGTACTCTTAGATTGGGGCTGTGTGATGCTGGGAACTTAAGCGACCCTCTTTTTAGCAGTGTTCTGCAGAAACTACTGGGAAATCTCTCATCTATCTCTGCAACAAGTCCTTCTAGATTGGAACTTGGGAACTCATCTTACAATGAAATCACCAGCATATATGTTGTGGCACGGTGCATTGTTACCTTAGAGGACAGTGTCTACTTTGCGTGCTTGCAAAACCTTGGCGGTTGCTTTACAGCGTTATGTCCTGGAAAACAGGGTCTTAGGATATTAGCTCTCGGTTGCTGTCTCGTATACAAAATATATCCATTTCCTTTGTACTATTTGCCATCACCACGACAGCCCACTCCTCCTCGACCTCCATTGCCTTTGAGTAGCCATCATGGGCGAGTGAAATATTTCTCCTAGACATTATAATTGCCACTTGCAGAAAATTGCTCAGAATGCATCTTACCATGATATCTTTCTTTTCCTATTTGGGGAGTTACAGTCATATTTCTTGAACAGCATTGCATCTATATAGGCATGAAGTACTTATCAAATTTCCCACTAGAAATGTTAGCGAAGCAATGTGCTTGTCCAATGAGGTGTTGGAAATTGCTTCAGGTTTTAAAGCTTCACAACGTTCCACGTTAATAATTATTGAGTGTGGTCTAAGAAAAATAGGTTCGTACAACAAATGAGGGTAGTAAGCAAGATTCTTCTAAAAAGATACGCACATGAATTTCATGTGCGTTTGCCGTAATAGAGTTTGGTCTTTGAAGATCTCTACCAATTCGTAAATTATTGAAATCAATGTATTCTTTAGTAACTGTGATCAAATTTCTTTCAAATAAGATCTCCCAATGCCTGGCCAACCACTTCAAGCCAGGGAAAACCAATGCAGTTATCAAATAATATACTTGATCATGCAGGAAGTGACAGTAAAACAATCATCATTGCCATGGCCATTCCTGGTGCTGCTGCAGTGGCAGTCATATCCATACTCTTCATTTACTTCCTTTGGAGAGGACATTTGACAATCCTGCTAGGTAATCAGTATATTTTTAGAACTATAAATCACTCAAAATGGCATAACAAGTTTTAAGCTTTCTGGGATTTTGTCTATTCCCAGCCTCCTGTAGAGAGTTGATGTCAACAGTCAGTTCTAACTTCATCCAAATATTTTAGCTTGTGATTCAGGTTAGGTCATGACTATGATGATGGCAGTGAAGGCATGGCATTGCTTTTTGTCAGTATAAGGACACCTGGGGCTGCAACAGACAACTTTAGCAATGACCATAAGCTTGAACGAGGTGGTTTTGGTTCTGTTTACAAGGTACTCATCACTCTCCACCTAGCTACTGAGAATTCGTTCTTTTAATTCTAACTGACACCATCAGTATGGGACTCTCAGGGTAGATTGCCTGAAGGACAAGAAATAGCAGTTAAAAGGCTATCAAGTACCTTGGAGCAAGGTTTAGAAGAGCTGAAAACAGAAATTTTGATGGTTGCCAAAGTGCTGCATTGAAACCTTGTGAGGTTGTTAGGCTTCTGCTTGGAAGAAGGGGAGAAACTTCTTGTCTACGAATTTATGCCTAATGGTAGCTTGGACAAAGTAAAAAGCATAGCTCAAAGAAGCAAGAAGATCTCCCCTAAAAATAGTCATTTGCCTTCTCTCTCTCTCTCTCTCTCTCTCTCTCTCTCTCTATCTGTTGTGCGGTAAAGTCAATTCTTTCCCAATTGTTTGAGACTTAAAAGCACAACTTTTGTTTGCAGGCAAAGGAGTCAAAGTTGAAAATTGTAAATGTGGAGGAGAATTGATCTTCATGCATCTTGCAAGTGAACTATACATTATGTCTTTTCTTTCTCAACCGTAGCACTGGATGATTTGTTAGTTGTGTAATAGCATATAATCTAATACTCCATGACAGAATTATACTGACTACATGTTGCACCTCTTCTGCACCTACATATGTACGTCAAACATACTATTTTCAAATTTCAGCGCCACTTTCCTGCAGAGGTTCTTACTTTTCTGGCCAGCAACTCTCTCTATCCGGCTAACATCTGCTATTCATTCGATTTGTTATTCTTATGTAACCAGGGCAGATGGAGATATAGTTATCTAAATGTTTATTGTCCAATACAAGACAGGTTGATTCACCAATGCCTTCCTTTTGTCTCAATAAGATCATCAAAAATGTAGTGGCTGGAAGCATCTATTTATCTTTCAGAACCACTAACACATCATCCACTGCAAGCTTATTACCATCCCTTGTACAGTCTAAACATACAAATGCCAATTGTAATCCATCTAAAATGAAATTGAGTTTGGTTGTATGAGCTGCAAGAGTCACCAGGACAATTTAATTCAACAGTGACCTGCTCAAGTCACCAAACCTAAACTTAATCTTGGCTCATGCAACTGAAAAACTTGCTTCATTTGCTGAACATGTCCCAATGCGGAGACTTTCTTGGTCCTTTAGGTTTTAAGCTAAAAATACTGCTTTAGCAGTGATCATTGCCTATCTAATGGTTGCATGGCAATGCCCCAAGGGTACGTCGGGCATTATATTGGAGACTGGTAGGGAACTCTAAAAAAATGATTAAATGGTCAAATTAATGCTTCTTTGATAAAGACTATTCATCCTTACATGTTCAAGCTAATCAAGCTACTGGTGATATATGACTAAACAAATAGAAAATTGGGCCGGCCAAACAGCATTACATCAGGACTTTTTCCTGCAAGTTTTGTACTTTACTGTGAAGTTGACTGGGACCTGCTATTGTGGTCTTCCTTGAAATTGTATTGTCAATTCCTTCAGTAGAAAAATGCATTTTACTAACGTTCAGTGGAATTCTGGTTCAGAAAATATAGCGCTCAGCCTCACATATAACGTGATTGACGATAATCTCCCTACATTACTTTAAGGCATTTTTTGTTGTATTGTCAGATAAATTTCAACTTGTTCAGATTGTTTGATAAGATTATTTTGTTTGCTTATAAAATTAAAAATGACTGAAGGCCGATGAAGAGTTGTATCAGAAGTTTCTAGTTTTTGTGAATTGTGGGAAGAGAGATTATCACATCTCCAAACTCATTAGCCTGTTATGCCTGCTGTGGCAAGTGGCAACTGCTTCAAACTCTCTTGCTGCTTTTAAATACTTTCAATGTTTTAACCGCCTCCTCCAGTCTCTCTAATGCAGAAAATTGCAATGGATTCTCTTCAGTTAATCTTTCTCTTATGTCTCCTTCAAGTGTTCTGTTTTACAATATGCCAGCTTCCAAATAAAACCTCTTGCAATTCTGCTATCAACTTCACTTCTGAGAGCATTTTCCTGGTCAATTTGAATCTTTCTCTTGCTTCTCTGGTTGCCAATGCTTCGATAAGCGGGTTCGCCACCAGCAGTTTTGGTCAAGATCCTGAGACTGCGTATGGCCTCACACAGTGCAGAGCCTATGTGAGTAAAGATCAATGCCAAACCTGTGTAGAAACCTCAGTCAGGGCGATCTGCCAACTTTGTCCCAACCAGAAAGAAGCTTTTGTCTTGTCCGATGTCTGTTCACTTAAATATTCAAACCAGAGCTTCTTCTCAACTGCTGACAGTGCCCTCAAAATTTCTTTGTATAATAGTTGCGAAGGCGAGCCAACCTGCTCTTTTTCAGAGTGTTCTGGGGAATCTAATGTTAAACC
Source organism: Eucalyptus camaldulensis (assembly GCA_019915185.1). Taxonomy (NCBI): domain Eukaryota; kingdom Viridiplantae; phylum Streptophyta; class Magnoliopsida; order Myrtales; family Myrtaceae; genus Eucalyptus; species Eucalyptus camaldulensis. Next base: position 7,663,350 of record JAHSVA010000005.1, read on the forward strand.
TTTCGTCCTCAGTCATATTCAGTCCTTCCAGATTAGTTAGCAGGAGCTCTGCTTATGTGGATTTCAGAACAATATATGCTATGATGCAGTGCACACCGACTTTGGAAGTCAGTGGCTGCTCGAACTGCTTGCAACATATCATTGCATACATGTCGACCATGTGCAACCTAAACGAAGGATGTAGGATATCATCTCTAAGTTGTGATCTCCAGTATGAGATGTATCCATTCTCTTTGACATATTCACCTACACCAGCAACGTTGCCGTCACCTCTTCCTTATCCTTTGCCACTTGGGCCTAATTCAACTACTAATTCTACAGGTACCTCGAGTGGTGGTAATGGCAACTTTTATTTTCTGTTGTCCCAAATAGTTAGTCAGTAAAAGCAGATAAATTAAATAATGTTTGCCTTAATGGCTCTATGGATAATTTAAGACACCGTGCAGGAAGCAAGAAGAAAAGAACCATCATTGTCATGGCCCTTTCTGCAGCTGCTGCAGCCGTAGTACTGATGATAATCTTCAGTTACTGCTTCTGGCTAAAGGCCCCGAAAAAAGTACTTGGTAAAGGTCATATTCTTTAGCTTTCAATTTATTGATGCTACATCAGCTTAAGAATCCTGATGCCTCTCTTTAATTTAATGTATTATATTCCTAAAGATGTGAACAGCATTAGTTCTCTGTTGAATATCCTCATAAAGATATCCGAGAGAACATTTCTCCAGTTTGTTGTGAATTAGATGATGGTCACAATCATGATGAGAGCATTAGAAGCAAGGAATCACTTGTGATCAGTTTAAGGAAACTGAAGGAAGCAACAAGAGACTTCTCTGAGGAATATAAGCTTGGCGAGGGTGGTTTCAGTATTGTTTACAAGGTACTCACCAGCTGATGCTCAATCAATTTATAATGTTCATTTTGTGCATAAGAATTGACACAATACAAGAAAAATACTAGGGGAGATTGTTTGATGGACGAGAGATAGGAGTGAAAAGGCTATCGAGTAGCTCAGTGCAAGGCTAGAAGAGCTAAAGGCAGAAGTCTTGCTGGTTGCCAAGTTGCTGCATTGGAACCTTGTGAGATTGTTAGGCTTCTGCTTGGAAGAAGATGAAAAATTTCTCGTCTATGAATTCTTGCCCAACGGGAGCTTGGACAAAATTCTATTTGGTAAATAACCCTTTTGATATAATCTCGTATAGTGTGAAAGCTTACTATGTGATCGACCATCATCTCTATCCTGGCTTCATGTTAACCGTGTCTTGAAATGCCCCAGATCACCTAATCGTCATAGTTTTACTGGTCCTTATGATTGCCTTCAGAGCATATGAAAGCAACTTTTATGCTCTGTTCTCTCCTTTTTAAGTGACTTTGTGCTCAACTTGTATTTGGATGTGGGTGTAGACCAGATCAATAAATCTAGCTTGGAATGGGAGACGTTACAGAATAATAGCTGGAATTGCGCGTGGTCTACTTTATCTGCATGAGGATTCTCAGCTGAGGATCATTCATCGAGACTTGAAAGCCAGCAACATACTCTTAGATAGGGACATGAATCCCAAAATCGCTGATTTCTGTTTGGCCAAGTTATTCTCTGGAAGTCAGACTCAAGGCAACACATTGTGCATTGCAGGAACATAGTAAGCCATGAGTTCTGTTATGATTATTTATCAATTTAACACTATATCTTGAAGCAACGTAGATAACTTTTCTAATTACGCACAAGAGTATAATGGCACAATTCTGCATATGAGAACAAGCACGGACACAGTTTGGTGGTATTGCATAAGATCATGAATGTGATCGTTATCCGGCCTTGATGTTGCTCTCTTGACTGATTTCTTGCTCTTTGTTTGTGGTGCAAAGTGGATACATGGCTCCAGAATACGTTCAGCATGGACACTTATCTACTAAATCCAATGTCTATAGCTTCAAAGCTATGTATGTGTTTTGCAGCATTGCTTTCTTTCTTCCAAATGCAAAGTTGCATAAGTATGTTGGCTTGGAAATTATATTCACTTGTGCAACTTGTTGCAGTCATGGCAACATTGGGCCAATGGAACAACTTTAGAGCTCTTAGATCCAACAATAGGTGATCAGTGCCCAAGGTATGAAGTCCTGAAGTGCATCCAGATTGGCTTGATGTGCGTTCAAGAGGGTCCTGCAGATAGACCTTCAATGTCCGAGGTGATCATGATCTCAGCAGTTACACAAACTCTTCTCTAGCACCAGCAAGACCAGCCTTTTATGTCCCCATGGAGAAACAGGAACCAGGCTCTGCCAAGAGAAATTCCGATGCATATTCAAGTGATCAGTTCAAAACTTTATATCTGCAAGGATCTGCAAATGGGGTTACAATAAGTGAATTGTGTCCACGCTAGGGATCAAAGAAGTAGAGCTCTAGTGCCAATTTTATGTAAGATTCTCCTTTAATGCCTTTTTCCCCTTTATGTATTCTTTCGGCTCAGGGTAGCTACTCCAAGCCATGCTCGTCTATAATAATACTGGTTTCGAAAACCAAGCAGTTGCCGACTCACATACAATGCGATTGACTAGTACCAGTGCTGCCTTCTGAGAAGGTCATTGTCTTACTAAATAAATTTCAGATTGTTTGATCAGATGATTTCGTTTGTTTCTTAATATAAATGATGACAGGCCAAGAAGGGGTTATCAGAAGTTTGTCTCCTATTGTGAAATGTTAAGAGGGAGTCACGAACTTCTTACATTCATGATCTAGTGCGATCAAAATACTTATATCCGCTGCAGCGACTGCTTCTACCTCTTCTAGTATTATACTTTTTTATCAGAACTCCAACACCGGCTTCCTCACTCCGCCATAAATGCTCTCCGGCCACTCTTTCTTTGATGTATTTTTCAGGTGCTCGGGTTTTGAAATCCCAGTTTAATATGCTTGCGACCTATACTTTGTTTCCTCAATCGTACAAGCCGGGTTAGTTATTTGAGCTTTGAGAGGGTTTAATGATGCATCTGAAAATTTACTACTACGGATAACAGGAAAGCTGTCAGAACTGAAAATCTTGAGAAACGAATAAAGCCGATGACATGAGAAGTAGAAAAAGCAGAGTGTGGAAGCTACCAAGTTATTATTTTAGACATGTGCAGTGTGTTTACCGAGTTATCCAGCATAGGCTTGCACTGGTAAAAATTACCTAATCGATTCTAAACTTTTTAATTTTGACAATTTTGTCATAAATCTTTGCAAATTACTGCGTCAGTGACTTCCGGCAAAAATTAGCCAAAAATACTACATTATAGTTTCCTGTATAATGGGTTTATAACTGATTAGATAATTTTTCCACTTGTATTAAAATAAAGGGTGCAAAATCATGTATCTCGGGTGTCAAATTTTATTAAGTTCTGACTTGCTTATACTTGACCGTGGTTCCTAAACACAAATGTGACTAACCTATGCATTATATACTTCTGAAGAATTTTTTCGAGTTTTAAGTACTCAAGTTCAATCCGAGCTTTAACTACAGTTATAGGGGCAAAAATTAGTTCTCGGCCGTAGGGTTAAAGCCGAAATGAGCTTGCCCACAACAAGACTTTTTATCAAGTTGATCTTTAACTTGGAGAGTTAAACTTGATCGAGCTTGAGTCAAGTATCGAACCCCCAATGTAAAAGCCGGACCCGGTTCAAGAAATTTATCAATTCGATTCATTTCGATTACGATCCCATATAAAACATGTCCTAATTCGGTTGTTTATGACCTGGGAATTTCTATATTCTGTGTTCTTCTTGTAGTTAACATCATGAGCTGGAGTTCCTGCTCTATATTGGGTTTTAAAACATACAATAAAAGGGAAGAGCTCGATGCTGATCCATGCAAACGCTTTGATTTAGAATGGGAGAGACGGTACAAAATAATCGTTGGAAAGTGCTCGAGGCCCAGTTTATCTCCATGAATGTTCTCAGCTAAGGGTTGTCCATGGAGTTTTGAAAGGAGCAATAATTTGTTGGACAAGGACATGAATCCCAAAATCTCTGATTATGGGTTGGCAAGATTATCTTCTGGGGACAAGTATCTTGGTTACCCAGTTCGGATTTCCTTCTGCTCCTTCCCAAAATCTGTCGCAAACCACTAGCCGATCTCTACCGCCATGAGCTCCTCCCGAGCCAAAAACTTCCGCCGCCGTGCCGGCGACGATGAAGACGATGACGACGAATCGGCCGGAGCTGCTGCCAGAGCCACGAAGATCCCATCAAAATCCACCGCCGCAGTCACCAAAGTTGCTCCTAAACCTAAGAAACCCCAAGCCCCGAAGCTTCTCAGCTTCGCTGACGATGAAGGCAACGACGAAACCCAGCCTCGCTCTCGCTCCAAACCCTCTTCTCGCCCCAGCAAACCTTTGTCCTCCTCTTCTTCTCACAGAATATCTTCCCTCAAGGACCGCCAAGTGCCCGCCACTCCTTTGCCTTCGAATGTCCTTCCTCAAGCTGGCACTTACACTAGAGAAGCCCTGCGGGAGCTTCAAAAGAACACGAGGACCCTCGCTTCATCAAGCAGCTCTCGCTATGCTGCGGCATCGGAGTCCAAGCCCGACCCTAAACCCGAACCCGTCATTGTTTGGAAGGGTCTCGTGAAACCCAATGCTGTTGAACAAACATTGAAGCAAGTGGATGAATTGAGCTCTGATGAGGAAGAGGATGAAATGGGAAAGGTGTTGGAGGAGAAAAGGGAAGGTTTGTATAGAGATGATGCGGAGAGACGGTTGGCTGGGATTGGAATCGCGAAGGGGCAGGATTCGTCTGGGTCGTCGTTTCCCGATCAGGCGATGATAAATGCAATAAGGGCAAAGAGAGAACGACTGAGGCAATCAGGGGCAGCTGCACCGGACTATATTTCACTTGATGGAGGGAGTAATCACGGTGCGGCTGAGGGTTTGAGCGATGAGGAGCCGGAGTTTCAGGGGCGGATCGCCATGTTCGGAGAGAAGATTGAGGGTGGAAAGAAGGGTGTTTTTGAGAGTTTCGATGATAAGGCGGTGGATGTGCCGTTGAGAAAAGGGACTGAGCTTGAGGACGATGAAGACGAGGAGGAAAAAATATGGGAAGAGGAGCAGTTTAGGAAGGGATTAGGGAAGAGATTGGATGATGGAACTACCAGGGGAGTAACCAGCACTAGTAACATTAGTGCTGTTCCTGTAGTGCCTAATGTGCAGCAGCCACAGAAGTATGCATATACAGCTTCTGTAGCTGGTTATGGTCCTGCACCAAGCATTGGGGCAGCTGCTCCTCCTCCTCCAAGCATAGGAGGGGCAATGGTTGCCGGGCAGGGGTTGGATGATATGTCGATTCCACAGCAGGCTGAACTTGCTATGAAGGCTTTGTCCAATAATGCAAGGAGGCTGGAGGTAATCTGTTTTGTTTTGTTTCCAGCGCTGTGGTTTTACTACATGCTTGTGTGAATAGTTAGCGTTATCTTTGCATAATTGCATTGTAGGATGAAATGGAAAATGAATTTTAGTACAGAGTGGGGTCTTAGTAAGGTCTGTCGATTGATTGATTATCTTGATGTGGGGCCTTGTTGAAAGATATATGTTTACTTTGAGTAGAGTGACTTAAGGATTCCAAAGTTAAATTGAACGGATGTTGTTTTATAAGATTTAGTCTGATGGAAAGTTTGGAATCAGGTTGTTTGATAGAATCAGTTTTTGCGTTAGTTGGTCCAGAGTGTGAGCTTTAATCTGAGAATACGACTCTTGTGTGAGTTTCTTGTTATGTGATATACTAAAAAGGGGATCTTTAACTGCATCTCATGAGGGTAGGCTGATATAGCTTCTTGGGTTGGGAAATCAAAATAATGTTGTCATAGCCACTACTCCTTAATGTTTATACAGATAATCGCTGCCTTGAGTGGAGCATAGGCACATCACGTGGTCATTTTTTTTTATCCTCTAGAAACCCACATTGGTTTGCTTTCCTTAATTGTAAAGGCTTGGGATTATAGGTGAACTGCCTTTTGCTATGTTGCACTTGGTTAGTGCAGTATTTTGGATGAATCTGGTCAAGTATTGGACTTTGATCCAGGCACTGAAATGGCATGTGGACGTTGAATCAGGATTGCCGATTGTTATTGAGGCTGATACCAGACCTTTCTTCTTTTCTTTTAATAGCATGGATTGAAATGTTTGCCTGCTGAGAGGGAGAATCACTTCTTATGCCATTGTAGATCTTGTTTCTATGTTTTGCTTGCTACATGGTTTTGCAAATGTTTGGAATCCCCGTCTTTGCAAGATTTGTCAGTATGAAGGTTCCCTTTTCTTCCAATAATGTTAAACCAGGCTAGTGGTTCCCTTCTTCTCACTGGAGACAATCCGTTAGTTGACCTGATGTATGAAGAAAACACTTTTCTCCTTCAAGTTGGAGAACCTAAAATATGTATATGATTCTTTTGCTTTCTGTCAGGAATCACATAGCAAAACCATGTCATCTTTGGCAAAGACTGATGAGAATTTGTCTTCCTCATTGTTGAATATTACTACACTTGAGGAGTCCCTATCTGCTGCTGGTGAGAAGTACATCTTTATGCAAAAGCTTCATGAATATATTTCTGTTATATGTAAGTTCTTGCAGGTATGGCTTTGTTTTGTATTTCTTTTACGAATATACTTTTACCATCTTTGTCAATATCCTTTGATCCATGGGAATGGTTTCTCTCTCTCACACACGCACATGCCCACCCCATAAAAGAAAAAAAGCACACCTGCATGCACACATGTTGCACCAGTAGTCATAGATACACAGACATGGATAAATGTTAGTAGGGATGGCATTCTTTTACAACTTTTTGTGAGAAGTTAGGAAAAAGGTCAATTTGCTTAGGAATTCTTTTGGAGGATGGGGAAGTGATGGCTTTTGCTACAAATTAGTTCAGATTCGATTACATCTATTATACTATAATGAAGTACATGGGCACAATAGTATGACTGTTTTGCCATTTCTTCTTACAAATCGAGTTCTTGTGCTTGCAATGGTGCATTACTTCATGAATTTATAGCTGTAATGTGTTGCCCCAGTTGGTTACTTACCGAGAGCATATATCATTGCTTCACTCTTCTAGGATAAAGCTCCGTATATTGAGGAACTCGAGGAACAGATGCAGAAATTAAATGAAGAACGTGCTGCAACTATATTGGAAAGAAGATTGGCTGATAATGATGATGAAATGGTGGAAATAGAAGTAGCTGTTAATGCAGCCATGCTGGTATTCAAAAAAGGTGATAGCAGTGTGGCAACAATAGCTGCTGCAACAAGCGCAGGCCAGGCTGCAGTCGCTGCAATGAGAGAACAAAATAATGTGCCAGTAAAGTTGGATGAGTTTGGTAGAGATATGAACTTGCAGAAACGAATGGATATGACACGGAGGGCTGAGGCCCGTCAACGGAGGAAAGCTCGATTTGATTCCAAGAGATCATCATCAATGGAGTTGGACGCTCCTCATCAGAAAATAGAGGGAGAATCTAGCACTGATGAGAGTGATAGTGAGAGTAGAGCATACAAGTCAAATAGAGATTTATTGCTTCAAACCGCTGATCAAATATTTGATGACACTGCCGAGGAATATGCCCAGCTCTTGGAGGTTAAACAGCGGTTTGAAAAATGGAAAAGAGACTATTCTTCGAGCTACCGTGATGCCTACATGTCACTTAGTGTTCCCAATATCTTCTCTCCATATGTTCGGCTGGAACTTTTGAAGTGGGACCCATTACACGAGGATTCTGATTTCTTCGAGATGAAATGGTAAAGTATTATCTTACCTTTTGCTAATATTTGTAGTCATGTGGAAGTGAGATATCTCTGAATAGCTTGAATGTTTAACCTGTCTTGTAGTTTCTTTGGAAGTTGCATTTAATTATGTATTGACGCTCAGTGGCAAACTCAGGCTAAAGCTTATTTTCACCTTTTCAGGCATTCATTGCTGTTTGATTATGGTCTGCCACAAGATGGAAGCAATTTTGCCCCTGATGATGCTGATTCTAATCTTGTTCCGGGATTGGTAGAGAAGGTTGCACTTCCCATTTTGCATCATGAAATCGCCCATTCCTGGGACCTGCTTAGTACGAGAGAGACGAAGCATGCTGTGGCTGCCACAACTTTGGTCACAAATTATGTCCCAGCTTCCAGTGAGGGTCTGGCTGAATTGTTAGTTGCAGTCCGTACTCGCTTGGCAGATGCTGTTGCAAAACTTACCGTATGTGTTGTTGAATGGTTTATTTTGATACATGCATATGGCTCGTAGATTTTTAATATGAATTCTTTGATGTCCCATCCACAGGTGCCAACTTGGAGCCCTCTAGTAATGAAGGCAGTGCCAGGTGCTGCACGGCTGGCAGCATACCGCTTTGGTGTGTCTGTCCGTCTGTTAAGGAACATATGTCTGTGGAAAGAAATCCTGGCATTACCAGTTTTGGAGAAGCTTGCTCTTAATGAGCTTTTAGGCGGGAAAATCTTGCCTCATGTTCGGAGCATCAGATCAGATATTCATGACGCGGTGACAAGAACCGAACGGATCATTGCATCTTTATCTGGTCTTTGGGCTGGTCAGAGCGTGTCTGGTGATCGCAGGTGATGAATAAGTTCTTTGTAGGAGACCTATGACTAACCTCAATCTGAGTTACTAATTTTGCATTTGCTAGCGGTGCATAATATTGTTAATATAGCATAAGTGATTCTGTTTGTTTATGTTTACGATTTGTTTTCTGGTGACTGTGGTAGTACAAGTCGATTTTAGTTTCATTCCTAAATACATTATTCATTTACTCAGAGGGTTATTTATTTGGTAATTCTTTGATCTTGACTCTATTCTAGTTCTTGTCTCTCATGGCTCATAAGAACGCAAGGTTTCTTTTTTATTCTGTGCTTAAAAGTGCATTGGAGTGTCTGATTTCTAGATGTCCGGGGCAATTGAGTAATTTGATCTTTCACTGACCATAAGAATAATTACAATAAAAAATTGTCATCTCTGCGTTGGTTTCTTATTATCTTTCCTAATAGCAGTCTTCTTCTTGGATTCGCTTTGTATGCATCTTTTCTTTAGTTGGGTCTGATCTTTGACTGCTCCATATGGGTTTTGTTTGGTTATTCATTTTCTAGGGAACTTAATGGGTGACATCCTGCAATAATAAGGGTCTGGCTTTGGTTATGGGAACCATCTTCTTCATGTAATCAATTTTCCATGCTGTCCCCTGCTAGCTATGCTTTTGTAGGTTTTGCGGTTGATGATGAAAAGTGAACACAGTATTAATTTCAGAATCGTATGTCCTCCACTCTTTAAATGTTAAGTCATATTGGTGCCTCCTCCTGTACTCTGGTGTTATGGAGAGAGAGCAGAGTTCATGATGATGCAAGAGTAATCTCATAAGAGACATTGGCCAGTGTAAGTGTCTCCGGTAATGAGTCAGTTGCCACTTGATATTGCAGTCTTCTCCTTTTTGGTAGTCTTGGGCTGACGTAATCAGAATCAGATTGGATTGCATAGTGATCTTCAACAAGATTGTAATGATTATATAGCAAGGCAGAAGGGATTAGCAAGATCTATTGTTACATTTGCATGATTTGGTGAAGCAGGACTAGTGGTCTTTCATTTTTTTATGTATCAAATGCTAATGCGAGTACATCATGCAGTCACAAGCTCCAGCCCCTGGTTGATTATGTGCTTTCACTGGGAAAGAATCTGCACAAAAAGCACATGTTTGGTGTGACTGAGGGGGAGACCAGTGGGCTTGCCCGGAGGATAAAGAGGATGCTGGTTGAGCTGAACGAGTACGATAATGCTCGGGAAATAGTCAGAACCTTCCATCTCAAAGAGGCATTGTGAGACAGCGTCTTGTGCCAGCTAATTCTGAGCGGTGTGACACCTAGTTCAGAGACATGATGACAAAGCACAATTACAGGGTAATATAATATGCCATCAATAGACTCATAATTGTGCCCCTGAGAATGAGATGATATAACCATGCATATGGACGAAAAGAACAGCCATGAATCTCAAGTGCTTTGATCTCACTACTAAAGGTGGCACGTTATGACTCCTGAGGAACTCTCTCTCTCTCTCTCTCTCTCTATGTATATACCTACATTTAAATCCAGGCTCCATTCCAATCTTTCATTTGCATCATATGCCCTTTTGGCCCAATGGACATTTGCAGAGAAGGCAGGCCTTTTAGTCCTTTACGGTGGCAGTGTTGTAAAATTTTGTTGGTGGCAACTGGTTTATTCTCACGAATTCATAAGTTTCTTTCTTGTTAAGGTAGCTACTGAGACCCCATCATGCTCATATTTTTGGAGGACGAGATAGTGTCCATCACGTATCCACTTTACCATCTCGTTCCAATTGTTGTTTTTTGGGCGTACGTCGAATAACATGCCTCGGAAGGCGGACCTGATCGTTGAACACATTTTTGACTCTATTTCAGGAGAAACGCCCTGTAAAAGTCGGCATTTTTGCTGTAAATAGTTGTTTCCAAGTAACATGAATCGTTTGAATCATATGTTCAAAGGGCTGGCTTTCATCCTTCTTTGTTCTTCCCTTCGTCATTGCTTCCGTTGTCATCTTTATTGTCCGGGGAACTCTAGGTAATAATCAAGACATGTATAATCCAGAATTGCCACGATTAGTTTGCATGTGTATGTGGTTGCTTGCGTGTGTAGAAAGCCACTCGAATCTTGTCATCTGGTATACTGATGCATCCACTTGAATCTTGTCATCTGGTATAGTGATGCATACGGCTTAGTGACTCGAATTGTATATTTTTCGGGGCCTCTATTTTGATACACATTGTACAATTTAAGGTGTGGTTGGTGATAATGAAAGAATTCTAGAACACATAGTAAGTGGGGATGGATGTAATATTCTTTTAGCATTAACAATCTAATTTATGAACTTCTCAAACGTACTCAGAAACAATAGTCATATGTCGCATGTGAGAACTTTCGACGGTTCCAAGTTCACGACCACGTGAGACAAGCTAATAGCGTGGCAATTTAGCTATCCTCTGTCTATGATATGGGAAAGCAATCGTACGTCGGTAAAAATATTGAAAAGCTAAGATTATATGTCCATTAACCTAGCACCTCAGAAATTTACATCGAACAGTAAGTTAATTAATATCGAGTAAACGTTTACTACTACGGATAACAGGAAAGCTGTCAGAACTGAAATTCTTGATAAACGAATGAAGCCAGTGACATAAGCAGTAGAAAACGCAGAAAGAGTGTGGAAGCCGCCAAGTTATTAAATTAGTCATGTGAAGTGTGTTTTACCAAGTTGTCCAGCATAGGCTTGCACTAGTAAAAATTACTCAATCGATTTTAAACTTTTCAATTTTGACATATTTGTCATAAACCTTTGCAAGTCATTGTGTTAGTGACTTCTGGCAAAAATTAGCCAAAAATACTGCACTATAGTTTCACGCAAAGATTTATGACTAAATTGGTATCTATAAAATATATTCAGAACTAATTGGATAATTTTTCTGCTTGTATGGAAATAAGGGGTGCAAATCGTGTACCTTAGGTGTCAAATCTAGTCAAGTTCGGACTTGCTTATACTTGACTGTGGCTGCTGGATATCGCAGTCAACTAGTTCAATTTGTCCATTCTATTATGGTTCCCGAACACAAATGTTACTAACCTATGCATTATATACTTTTGAAGATTTTTTCAAGTTTTAAGTACTCGAGTTCAATCCGAGCTTTAAGTACAGTTATAGGGGCAAAAATAGTTCTCGGCCGTAGAGTTAAGCTGAAATGAGCTTGCCCCCAACAAGACTTTATCAAGTTGATCTTTAACTTGGAGAGTTAAACTTGATCAAGCTTGAGTCAAGTATCAAACCCTCAATGCAAAAGCCAGACCCGGTTCAAGAAATTTATTGATTCGATTCATTTCGATTACAACCCCATATAAAACATATCAAGCTGAATTCAGCTCATTTCCTAATTCGGTTGGTTATGACCTGGGAATTTCCATATTCTATGTTCTTCTTGTAGTTAACATCAGGAGCTGGAGTTCCTGCTCCGTATTGGGTTTTAACACATACAATAAAAGGGAAGAGCTCGGTGCAGATCCGTGCAAACGCTTTGATTTAGAATGGGAGAGACGGTACAAAATAATTGTTCTAAGTGCTTGAGGCCTAGTTTATCTCCAGGAAGATTCTCAGCTAAGGGTCGTCCATCGGGATTTGAAAGCCAGCAATATTTTGTTGGATAAGGACATGAATCCCAAAATCTCTGATTTTGGATTGCCAAAATGATCTTCTGGAGGCAAGACTCATGGTTACTCGGTTCGGATTATGGGGACATAGTAAGTCGAGAACTCCAGTATGATTGTCAACCAATTTTATAGGAAAGTTAGAACCAAGCCACTAGAAACTTTGAATAAACTGTGAGACATTAGTCATCGAAATTTTCTCTATAAATTCGTATTCTTTTCCCACTTCCTGTTTAATGCCAGCTTAGTTGATGTTTTGGACATCTATTTTCACATCTGGATTTGCATGTCTAGAATTACTGATATGATCTTATGTTCACGTCGCTCAAACTGATTACTTGATTCTTGTATCATCAGCATGAAGTGGATATATGGCACTAGAATATGTTCAGAATGGACATTTCTCCCCCAAAATCTGACGTCTATAGCTTTGGCATTCTTGTGTTGGAGATTCTGACTGAAAAAAAACTCAAGTTCCAGCAACGCAATAGATCTTCCAAGCCATGTAAACGTTTCCAGCACCCACCTCCTGAAATTCTAGTTTTTTGTAAACATTTCAGTGCATTTAACCTGTTCTACTTGTCATAGGTGTGGAATCATTGGAACAACGGAACAACCTAGAAAATAATAGATTCAACCTTGGGCGACGAATGGCCAAGAGATGAAGTCCTGAAATTCATCGGATTGCTATCCGCTCTAGAGTGTGCTGCTAATAGAGCTTCAATGTCTAAGGTGATTATGATGCTCAATGTCACTTCAGCACCTCCAACTCTCACAAGGCCAACCTTTAATGTCCCTTAGAAGAATCCTGGTCCAGGGTCAGCAAAGAACAGTTGTGGTGCGTCTAAAACGGATGAAAAAAAAGTTACATCAGCCGCAAGGTTTCTAAATGATTTTGAGGTTAGAGATTGCATCCACACGGGAGATTAAAGTAAAGTGCATGCCTCAAACCTCCAAGAAGCTCTATATGTCTGCGGAATGACTATGTATCCATAAGGAGAATAGCAACGAATTTTATTATAAAGATTACGATTATACTCGAGTCACTTAATACTCTGAGTGTTTTGCAAGTTCCAATTACACCAAATAACTCACTCAGCATTAAGCTTCATAAATCCTCACAAAATATTTTCTTAACATCACAAAAGAATTATACACACAAATCTTATGCAAATCTTACCATAAGATTTAATCGACTTCAACACTTAAAAGTTCTTGGTGCAATTTGTACGGTCAAGAGCAACAAGCTTACTTTCAAGCACTCCATATGCACGGCGCTTCACGGCTCACATCAACAACCGCGGCTTGCATTTATGCCCTTTCTTTCTTCAACCAAGCCACATCTAAGCCAATAACTTTTAAGCAATATATATATCCACCGCCTGAGGGAAATCCCGGGTTGGTCCCGCGCCGAGTCAAAATAAGAAAGATATTAGGAAAGTCAATCTCCGAAACTTAGTCAATCTCTTTCTTGGTACCCAATCAATGTCGAATTTAAAGACCATGCTGGACTTTCCAACATCAGTAGCAGCAGACTCCAATGCATATTAGGAAATCAATCTCCGTGACTCAGTCTCTGATTCTTTTATTTTATTTTAATTTCCAAAAATTCCGATTTTAACTTTAGGCTCAAACTCATGACATGTTTTTAACACTCACTCTAATATATATTTTTATGGTGCAAACTAAGAATCTCAGATGTGCCTTTCTTTCATTAGCCATTCCTATTCTATCTCTGCTACTAGGAATATTCCAAGACAATTTCATCCGACTCTGACCCGGTTTGAGTTGCCAAACCTTAACTTCATCTTGGCTCAAGCAACTGAAGAACTTGCTTCGTTCGCTGAACCTGTCCCGATTTGTTGCTCCTTCTAGATTTTAAACTACAATGTGCCACTTTTTCCGGAGATCTAATGTACCAAGGATTCGAGGTGCATTATATTGAGCAATGGTAGAGCAATGGTAGCTTTCAGGTAAATCTAAACAATGAATAGATGGTCAAATTAATGCTTCTTTGACACAGACTATTCATCCTTATGTGTCGAAGCCAATCAAGTTACTTGAAGAAAAAAAGACTCAACAAATATAAAATTAGGCCGGCCAAACAGCATTATACCAGGACTCTTTCCTGCAAGTTTTGTCCTTAATTGGGGAAATGGCTAGGACCTGTGATGCCAGTCTTCCTCGAAATATAAACTATTATATTGTTGATTCATTTGCTAGCAAGATGTTTTACAGACATTCAGTGGAATTCTGTTTGGAAAATGTAGTAGTCAGCCTCACATATAATGTATTTGACGATGATCACCCTTCATTACTTTTAAGGAATACGTTGCTGTCTTGATGGATGAATTTCAACTTGTTCAGATTGTATGGTCAGATCATTTGTTTGCTTATCAATTTAAAATGAGCAAAGGCCGATAAACGGTTGTATCGAAAGCTTCTGTTTTTTTTTTGTAAAATGTGGGGAGTGGGGCATTATCACAAACTTCAAACCCATTAGCCTGTTATACCTGCCATGGCGACTGCTTCAAACTCTCTTGCTGCTTTTAAAGACTTCCAATATTCCCACTCCCTCTTCCTGTCTCTGTAAAGCAGAACATCGCAATGGATTCTCTTCAGTTAACCTTTCTTTTATGTCTTACTCAAGTGTTCTCTTTTACAAAATGCCAGCTTCAAAATATAACCTCTTGCAATTCTGCAATCAACTTCACTTCTGGCAGCATCTTTCCAGTCAATTTGAATCTTACTCTGGCTTCTCTAGTTGCCAATGCTTCAATAAGCGGCTTCGCCACCAGCAGTTTCGGTCAGGATCCTAACACTGCATATGGCCTAACACGGTGCAGAGCTTATGTAAGTAAGGAAGAGTGCCAAACCTGTGTTGAAACCGCAGTCAGGGAGATGCGCCAACTTTGTCCCAGCCAGAAAGAAGCTTTCGTCTTGCTTGAAAATTGTTCGCTTAAATATTCAAATCAGAACTTCTTCTCAATTGCTGACAGTTCTTCCAAAATTGGATATTGTAATGTTGTGAAGGCGAGCCAACCTGCTCTTTTTCAGAGTGTTTTGCTCAGCTTAATATTAAACCTTTCATCCTCGGTCATATTGAGTCCTTCCAGATTGGTAAACAGCTCTGCTTATATGGATTCCAAAACGATATATGCTATGGTGCAGTGCACACCTACTTTGGAAGTTAGCGGCTGCTCGAACTGCTTGCGAGATATCATCACATACATGTTAACAGGGTGCAACTTAAACGAAGGTTCTAGGATATTATCTCTGAGTTGTGATCTCCGGTATGAGATGTATCCATTATCTTTGACATATTCACCTACACCAGCACCGTCACCGCCTCCTCTTTCTTCTCAATATCCTTTGCCACCTGGGTCTAATTCAACAACTAATTCTACAAGTCCCTCGAGCAACGGTAATGATTTTCTTTTGCAATGAATAGTTAGTCAGTAAAATCTAGTAAATTAAATAACGTTCAGCTCAATTGCTTTATGGGTAATTTAAGACATCAGGAAGGTGTGTCTTACCATGCAGGAAGTAAGAAGAAAAGAGCCATTATTTTTGTGGTCCTTCCTGTTGCTGCTGCAGCAGTAGTACTAATGATAATCTTCAGTTGCTGCTTTTGGCGAAAGGCCCACAAAAATGTACTCGGTAATGGATTCTTTAGCTTTCAAGTTATCAATGCTACATCGCCTCAAGAAACTTGACGCCTCTCTTTAATTTATTGTATTCTAGTCATGAAGATGTAAAACTGCAGTAGTTCTCTGTCAAATATCCTTTTAAAGTTATCTAAGAGAAACCATTCTGGTTTCTTCGAATCAGATGCTGGTCACAATCATGATGAGAGCATTAGAAGCAAGGAATCGCTGCTGATCAGTTTAAGGAAACTGAAGGAAGCAACAAGAAACTTCTCCGAGGAATACAAGCTCGGCAAGGGTGGTTTTGGTTCTGTTTACAAGGTACTCATCTGCTGATGCTCAACCAATTTATAATGTTAATTTTGTGTGCACGAATTGACTCAATACGAGTAAAATACTAGGGGACATTGTCTAATGGACGAGAAATAGCAGTGAAAAGGCTATCAAGTAGCTCAGCACAAGGACTACAAGAGCTAAAAACAGAAGTCTTGCTGGTTGCCAAGCTGCTGCATCGGAACCTGGTGAGGCTGTTAGGCTTCTGCTTGGAAGAAGACGAAAAACTTCTTGTCTATGAATTCTTGCCCAATGGGAGCTTGGACAAAATTCTATTTGGTATTGAACACTTTTCACGTAAATTCATATTGTGTGAAAGCTTATTATGTGATTGAGCACCATCGTCTCTTTCCTGACTTCATCTTAACTAAGTCTTGAAATGCCCCACATCACCCAAGCATCATAGTTTTGCCGTTCCTTATCATAACCTTCAGGGGATAGGAAAGCAACTTCATATGCACTGTTCTCTCCTTTTTAAGTGACATTGTGCTCGATCTGCGTTTGGATGCGGATGTAGATCAGATCAAAAGGTTTAGCTTGGAATGGGAGAGACGTTACAGAATCATAGTTGGAATTGCGCGCGGCCTACTTTATCTGCATCAGGATTCTCAGCTGAGGATCATTCATCGTGACTTGAAAGCCAGCAACATACTCTTAGATGAGGACATGAATCCCAAAATCGCTGATTTTGGTTTGGCCAAGTTATTCTCTGGAAGTCAGACCCAAGGCAACACACTGCGCGTTGCAGGAACATAGTAAGTCTTGAGTTCTGTTATGATTAGCTATCAATTTGA
This sequence comes from Eucalyptus camaldulensis, assembly GCA_019915185.1. Classification (NCBI taxonomy): domain Eukaryota; kingdom Viridiplantae; phylum Streptophyta; class Magnoliopsida; order Myrtales; family Myrtaceae; genus Eucalyptus; species Eucalyptus camaldulensis. The sequence goes on from JAHSVA010000005.1 coordinate 7,680,352, forward strand.
CACTATTTCTAGAAGCAAGGAATATAGCTTCTCTAATTACACACAAAAATACAATGGCACAACTCTGCGTGCACACACAAGCACAGACACAGTGTGGTAATGTGTAAGATCTTGAAAGTGATTTATATACAGCCTTGACATTGTTCTCTTGATTGATTTCTTGCTCTTTGTTTGTTGTGTGAAGTGGATACATGGCTCCAGAATACGTTCAGCATGGACACTTCTCCACTAAATCCGATGTCTATAGCTTTGGTATCCTGGTGCTGGAGATTGTGACAGGTCAAAAGAACTGGAGTTCCGACAACCTAGCTAATCTTCAAAGCCATGTATGTGTTTCACAGCATTGCCTTCGTTCTGCAAAATGCAAAGTTGCATTAGTATGTTGGCTTGGAAATTATATCTACTTGTGCAAGTTGTTGCAGGCATGGCAACATTGGGCCAATGGGACGGCTTTGGAGCTCCTAGATCCAACCATAGGTGATCAGTTCCCAAGGTACGAAGTCCTGAAGTGCATCCAGATTGGCTTGATGTGCGTCCAAGATGGTCCTGCTGATAGACCTTCAATGTCCGAGGTGATCATGATGCTCAGCAGTTACACAATCTCTTCTCCAGCGCCTGCAAGACCAGCCTTTTATGTCCCCATGGAGAAAGAGGAACCAGGCTCAGCCAAGGGATATTCCAATGGATCTTCACGTGATCAGCTCAAAACTTCATCTCTGCAAGGATCTGTAAATGAGGTTACAATTAGTGAATTGTGTCCACGCTAGGGATCCAAGAAGAAGAGCCCTAGTGCCAAATGCAAGGTGTCGTCGACCATTTATGTTAGATTATCCTTTTATGCCTTTTTTTCCTTGGTTCTTTCAGATCTGGCAAGCTACTCTAAGCCTCGCTCGTGTAAAATAACACTGGATTCTCCTTTTATGCCTTTTTTTCCTTGGTTCTTTCGGATATGGCTAGCTGCTCTACGCCACGCTTGTCTAGACTAATACTGGTTTCGAAAACCAAGCAGTTGCTGACTCGCATGCAGTGCGATTGACTAGTAACAGTACCGCCTTCTGAGAAGGTCGTTGTCTTACTAAATAAATTTCAGATTGTTTTATCAGATGATTTCGTTTGTTTCTTAATATAAAATGATGACAGGCCAAGAACGGTTTATCAGAAGTTTGTCTACTATTGTGAAATGTTCAAAGCTAGTCACGGACTTTTTACATTCATAATCTAGCACGATCAAAATACTTATGCCCGCAGCCCACTGCAGCGATTGCTTCTAACTCTTCTAGTATAAGATTTTTAATCAGAACTCCAACATCGGCTTCCTCGCTCAGCCATAAATGCTCACTGGCCACTCTTTCTTTGATGTATTTTTCGGGCACTGGGGCTCACGAATTCCCAGTTTAATATAACCTCTTGCTACATATACTCTGTTTCCTCAATCGTACAAGCTGGGTTAGCTATTTGAGCTTTGAGAGGGTTTGACGATACATTTGAAATTTTACTACTACGGATAACAGGAAAGCTGTCAGAACTCAAAATCTTTGAGAAACAAATGAAGAATGGAGCCAATGATATAAGAAGTGGAGACCGCAGAAACAGTGTGGATGCCACCAAGTTATTATTTTGGACATTTGAAGTGCGTTTACCAAGTTGTCCGACATAGGCTTGCATCGGGAAAAATTAACCAATTAGTCATAAATTTATTGTATAGATACTAATTCAATCTAAAATTTTCAACTTTGTCAATTTAGTCATAAAAATCTACACATCACCATGTTGGTAATTTCCGGTGAAAATTAGCCTAACAGATTACAATGAAACTAAATTGACACATGTATGATAAGTTTATAACTGATTAGATAATTTCTCTGCTCGCATAGAAATAAAGAGCGCAAATGATGCTAGCTAGTCGCTTGAATTTATGTACCTCGGGTGTCAAATTCAATCGAGTTCCGACTTGTTTATACTTGACTATGGCTGCCTAATATCACAGTCAATTAGTTCAATTTGTCCATTCTGATTATAGTTCCTGAACACAAATGTTAATAACCTATGCATTATGTACTTCTGAAGATTTTTTTAAGTAGTCGAGTTCAATCCGAGCTTTAAATTCAATTATAGTGGGGAAAAATGGTTCTCGGCCATGGAGTTAAACCGAAATGAGCTTGACCACAACAAGAATTTGTCCAGTTGATCTCGAACTTGGAGAGTTAAAAACTCGATCGAGCTTGAGTCAAGTATCGAACCTCCAATATTACCCGCCAGACCTCGTTCAAGAAATTTATCGACTCGATTCATTTCGGATCGCAAGCCTGTATAAAACATATCAAGCTGAGATCAGCTCAATTCCTAATTCGGTTGGTCATGACCTGTCAAATTTCTATATTCTTTTAGCATGTCCGCGGTGTCAATAAGCCACGGACTTAAGCAAGAGCAGGTGCCAAGTGTTCCAATAGCTTCGGTTATAAAAACAAGTCGGCGACGACGGCACCTACTTTTTTGTGACATCCGTCGCTGTGCCTCCTGTTTTGGTAGCTGTAGAATGTTGCGTTTTGATGCCAATGGTGGGTTAGAAGCTGGATTAGGTATACTTCCCAAGGCAGAGCTCCTACTTCACATGGATGCCAGGAACTACTCCTTGTTTGGTTCTTGTTTTTTACATTTTTATTCAGCAAGAGTAGAATTATCAATACTAGCACTTTCAGAAATATAGTCACCGAACGCAACTCGCAAGAACCCTCAAAAAATTCTTTTAAATTGAAACTATCAGAGTTTCTGAGAAACATTATTTGTGAAAATCCACCGCTCAGCTTTGTGACGCCTTAAAAGATTAAGAAAAAATGAACTTAAAGATTAATCAAGATGGAAACAGTATGAAGATATTTATTTGGAAACAACCTGTCCCTGCATGATACTCAAACCTGCTCCAACATATTGAGATACAGTGCAGTAGTATCTTCTGTTCCATTAGATCGCTTGAAAGATCTCTTTTCCGTTCTATATATAGATGAATTGCAAGGCCAAACTGAAATCAACTCTACCGATATTTGCAACATTCTTCCACCTTCTGTCCTAATCAGTTCGCTTCAGCTGCTTCGCCATTTCGCTCTTCTTGCAGTTCAAGATGGGCGTGCCAAGAACCTTTCTGATGTCCCTCCTGTTTGCAACCCTGCTTCTTGATTTAGCCGTGGCAACCAATTACGTGGTTGGAGGTCTAAACGGTGGTTGGGACGTGAACACTGATCAGGCTACTTGGGCATCATCTCAGACGTTCTTAGTAGGAGACAACCTGAGTAAGTTGCATCCATTTCACACGTCTTGATGTAATTCAACTTTGTAGTGACATAAGAGCGTTTATATTATCAGATAATTCAATCATCTTGCTGCTGTTTTCAGTTTTTCAATACTCACCCGGCCATGACGTATCCGAAGTTACCAAGGCAGACTATGACTCCTGCCAAGCGACTAGTGCTATCCAAACTTACACGAGTGGATCCACAGTCATCCCTCTTACATCTCCTGGGAAAAGATACTTCATTTGCAGTTCACCTGGACATTGTGCTGCTGGAATGAAGCTCCAAATTAACACGCTGACGGCTTCCTCGGCTCCATCTCAATCTCCTGCCACTTTGCCTCCTCTAGGACCTGTCTCAACCCCATCACCTGCTACAGGGGCTGATCCAGTTTTGCCTTCAGCTCCAGAAGCATCTTCGCCGGTCGATCCTTTGCCTTTGGCTCCAGAAGCATCTTCGCCAGTCAATCCTTTGCCTTTGGCTCCAGAAGCATCTTCGCCGTTGATGACTCCTACATCAGAATCAACTCCTGCAGTGTCACCCGGGGTTTTGATCACTCCCCAGAGCCTGGCTTCAGCAGAATCGACAACCTCGTCAGCTAAAAGGGGCAGTTTTCCCGCCACTCTAGCTGTGGGATTGACCTTTCTCAGCGTGTTACTTATTTCCCAGAAGGCATCTTAAAGCTACATGTTGACCTTGAAGAATTGTGTGGTGCACTCCTCTAGTGATTTTTATCTTTCTGTACTTCGATGTACCGTTGGCAAGCAAATTCTTAGTGATTAACGAGTCTATGCTATCAGTTGTTGAATCAGAAATTGGACAAACTTTTCAAGGATTTTATTCGAGAAGAGAACCATATCAGTTGAGGGAAATGCAAAAAGCATGCTGACTAGGTCGGTGTAATTATTATGAATCAAGGCATAAGAACAGCCACACCGCACGATGAATCGCTTGCCCCTAAGAAAAGTAGAGGAGGCTTCTTAGCCCTTTTCATGATGTGCTAGTTCAGTTGCCCCATGCAAGAGTCGTGAGATGAAAAAGCTATAATAAGAGCAATTTCTAACAGTTCACCAGAATTCATTTTGACCAACTGAAACTACAAACTAGAAGTCTTCCAACGAGAATTTTGCTGTTTTATTGCATTTTACATGGCAACAGCACGTCTCTATTACAATGGATGAGCAACAATTGCGATATCGGTCCGCAAATCAGATCATCCACCTTATCAAGTTTTTTCCACTGTGGGAATCCAATGTACCAACCAAAAAGAAGAAGAAGAAGAAGAAGAAGAAGAAGAAGAGAGAAATCCAATGTAGAAGGTCCAAGAAACAACAAAAAACATCGGCACGCGAATCCTAGTTAGACAGACTACCAGATGATTTGTGTCTGCTGGTTAAGCAACAGGAGGACGGAGTACGTGATCCTGCGACGTGTCAACTGTAGAAGGTGGCATAAATTGCCACATTGCCACACCAGGGAAACCAATATAAGGCATCAATTTGTTGCCACCTGCCCGCTCTTGAGCAGCAAAAGGTGTTGACACTACAGACGGATGAGGCGGAAAAACCGGATGAAAGCTCGAGACTTTCAGCTGTTGCTCCAATTTTTCTTTATCTGCCTTTAGCCTCTGTTTCTCATCGCGAAGTTCATTCTTCTCAGCCTAGGTATGTAATGTACAATGATCAGCGCGCTATCACTACCTTAACTTTTTTAAAAGAACAATGTGTGATAACACGAAGCGTAAGCAAGAGAGTGGTCATCCCTGCCCGATCAGCGAAATACTTATGAGTGCAGTAACCAATCTCACCTTCAATTCTTTTATTTTCTCTTGCAATTCCTCGTTCGACTCCTTGAGTTTCTGCGCTTCAGTACGCAGCTGGGTAACCATGCGAACAGCATCACTCAAAATGGCAGACTTGTCCGTCTTGGGTGGCCTTCCAGGCTCCAGTATAGAACCCAATTCTAGGAACCTTAAAAGTGAGGCAGCTTGATGTGAGAGCCGCTAGGTAGAAAAATTACAGAGAGAGAGGAAAGGAAGAATGGCATGCCTTTCATTTAGCCTATCCCTTCGAAGTTTCTCCCGGCATGCTTTGGAACCAGATGAAAGGCATGATTCAGATTTCAGTCTGCAGAAGCATTAACATAAATTTCAGTCTCTTCCACAAGATATGAACCCACTGTCACCAAATAATTGTCTGAATATTAGAGGAGTTGATTTAATCTGGATTAAGCTGTGGAGGAAACAAACTGTGGTAAATGAATGAAAAATCATGAGTAGCTAAAGTCTAAAAAGTCAACAACCTCTGGTTGACTGAGAATTATGAAATTAACACCGTCTCAGTTGCTAGTTTATATCCAGTAGACTAGACAAAACCCATACCTTTTGTGACAGCTCTTGCCCTTGAGGTTCTCTGAATCCCTAGTAGATGCACAGTTAACCTCAATGCTGAAAACAGTAAAACAAGAAACCAGATGTCAAGAAGGACTAAGGGGGGGTGGAGGAAAATAAGATCGGCACACCGAGCTATGATTGAGACGTTTTACTATCCATTGCTTGCTTATAGTTACAGAAGTACCACAAAGTAACTTCCTTTAATCCATCTGTGATGGCGATGGATAGGAGACCAGTATGGCAGATTGGATTTCTGGTATTAGCTCAAGGCTCATCGAGCCAATACGGCCACTTTATCTGCCTGCCGCTAAGAGCTCTAACATCTACCTCATTTCATTAAAGCCGATAGAATCATAAGAAATTCTAGCAAATAACTACTCAGAATCCTGTTTCCTCAAAGCATGGCAACTTTGCCATCACAAATACTTCCCAATTTGTAGATGACACGCGTGCCGAACTGCTAACTCGTCATTGCTAACTCGTCTCGCCTCAGAACAAACAAGAGCCTCAATCCTAATCCTGTGGAATCATCTTGATTTAAATCTCTCTCACATGATTCCCAGTCAACCAAACTATTCTTCTCACTCAACATATACTCCTTCCGCCCTTCCTAGCGACTTCGCAGGGTAAACAAATTTGCCACAAAACCGAAGCAGCCAACAAAACCCATCCTTTTCCTTGCCTCTGCAAGCAAGGAGGCGGGACGAAATTTGCCAACATCAACTACTCCTACAAGCCCCCACTCTCCGGAGGCCACAGGCTACCGAAAAACCTCGGAAAACGGCGAAGAGAGAGAGAGAGAGAGAACCCACATGGCATTGGAGGAGGAGACGTCGAAGGACGGGGAGGACCAGGCGAACCCACCAGCAGAGGGGAGGACGTCCCCGGCCGAGACGTCCGAGAGCCCGTAGTCGACGAGCCAGTTGGAGTTATCACCAGGGTGGATCTCCATCAGACCCAGAAGAAGACGAAGAAGAAGAAGAAGAAGCAGAAGAAGAGAAGGAAAGCGTTGAACTTGGAAAGCAGGAGCTTGGAATGCAATGCGGGCCAAGTCCTTGAATGCAGAGAGAAAAAAGGGAGGAAGGAAAGGCAGTGATATTAATGGGCGGCGACAGCAGAAAAAAAATAAAAAAGTGAAGGGATGGTGGGCAGTGATGGCAGACCCAGCGTCACACGCAAGTGACGTCATCTCGCGGTCTCCGAAGGGTTCAGATTCGCCGTTACAGGCGCGCGCGCGCGCGCACAGGTCTGCTGTCTCGCACGTGAAATCGCACGCGTGTCGTATTCGCACGTGCTGCGCCCCGACCCAATCAGAACCCCAGCAAAATCTCGTCACCAGGCACTCTTCCTTCCTCGGCCTTTCGGTCGCTGACGCAGACGGGCCGCCGCCTCCCGCCCCCATCGTCGCCCCATAGTCCATACCAAACCGTGCCTCTGGTGGTGGTGGTGGTGGTCGTCGACTCTCTCCGCCATGCTCGTCATCTGCAACACGGCTCATGGTGGTGAGAAAGCCCGGTCGTTGTTGTCTTCCTTGCCCCACTCATTAGTAGAGGATTATATCGCCATTGAACTCACTGTTTGCAACAAAACTCAACATCGCCCATCCTTCGATGCTTGATTAAAATTAATTTGAGATTTTATCACACATGTATTAACTTAAAATTTTGATAAAAACTTGTGATAGATAAGTTTATCACAAATATATCAATTTGAGATTTTAGTTTGAGATTTTTAGTGGTAAAAAGAGTAATTTGTTAATTTGGGGTTATGCACTATATTAATTATACCTTTTGACATTCATCAACTATTAACTTTTGTCTTTTTAGTATGATGATGGTTGTGAGTGAGCATTAAGTCTAATTTAAAGTATGCTCTAACGAATATCAATTCTCGTCAAAAGCACCAATTTTATATGGAATCTTGTGTTGTATTGGATTGAAACTAGTATTAAAAAAAATATATATATATCACTTTTGCACACATGGAGAATCACACCATGATCTTCAACATAGACAAACGATGTTAGAACCACTTGACCAATTTTTGCTTTTGTAATGAAATGTTGCAATAGTAATGTTTCATTGTAAAGGTTTGATTTTTTTTTTTTCTTTTAGACAAAGGAATAATTGGATTGAGTAAAATATGGAACTGGATCTGAATCGGCTGGCTTGATTCTTAATTCCAACTTTTTGGAATTGGGAGTCATGGATCGTAAATCGATCAACTCTAAAACTAAAATCACCCCTAACAAATTTATGCCATTCCCTTTTGAAATTATGGACATGTGGACTGCTCCATAATAAAGCTTTTAAATGCTCGATTTATTCCCCTTTTGGAGCAACATATGAGTTAATTCTTGGCAAGCAAAAGAATCCTCAATTACGACACATTTTTTTTTTCGTGCAAAGAGGAAGCTCACGCGCGTGAGAAATAGATAATAAGGCTAAACATACATTTATAATGAGAAAAAAGAGTGATCAATTCGATGGTTGACTTGCCAATGCTAGATTATTATGCCTCATTCGATGAAGTGTATGGACATAATAATTGTTTCGAACTTCAACTTAGACAAAATATTCTAAAATTGAATTAAAATCATAGCACAAAAACCAAAATAAATTGAAATAATGAAAAAGAAGAAATCATTTCAAAGACCCTTGCTTATCGTGACTCGGGACACATATTAAGAGAATAATGCTATGCTGAGCAAATTAAATAATTGGTGGCGCAAGGGAGAGATTGAAAATTACAATCACATCAAAGTCCCATCATCCCACGCAAGGCTCCTAGACTATAGCAATAAAATAAAAGGTTCGATGCCAACGTCATGTCAACTGTAATTTGCACTACAAAAACAATTCATAGATCAAATAATTACATGCGCCCAGCAGTGATGACACCTCGTGTTTTTTAGTCCATACATCAATATGATGAATGTGGGGGCAAGTTGACGATTTGCAAGTTGTCCTTCAATTTTTTTCTGCGGATTCGTGTCGCTTCATCACCTCCACAGAAAAAGGGTGGGATTAGATTTGGACAGATTAAGTGTTGGAGAGCAAGAAACGTCTAATCTTATGTATCACTAAATCGTGACTTTGACACTTTTTTAATATATGAAAAAAATTTAAGGTGCATCAAGTCAAGGAATCCTAATCCTTGATCTTGGTAAATTGTATATGGAACTCACAAGATATAAAATTGTAAATAAACATATGGCAAAAGGGTCAATAGCCTCAATAGCCTATCTATTTCATTTTTTTTCCTTCTAACTCAAAAAGGAATTGGGTCATGGAATGTGAGTAATTTAGCTAATCCAGCTAACAAACTAAAGCGGGCCGCAAAAAATAAAATAAAAATAAAGATCCAAGTAAGTGAATATTTGGTTTGACCTGATGCCAACTCGAGCACTAGCTCAAGCAAATTCGGATCTAATTAACTAGACCCACTTAATCCTTCTCAATTCAAGCAACTTCAAATCATCTAATGACATGGTAATAAATTTTTAATCGGACCTACTTAATCCTCCTGTTAACGTTTCTCTATCTAAAGAGTTCAATAGTGTCAGTGGCTGAGAAAAAAGAAAAGATTATATTATCATGCAAAAAGCCAAAAAGAAGACACAGCCAACGAAGATGGAGATGCGGGGTATCGATCCCCGTACCTCTCGCATGCTAAGCGAGCGCTCTACCATCTGAGCTACATCCCCTTTACGTTGCTTGCAGCCCTCTTTTATATTAATATTTTAAAAAAAGGATTTGGCAACTTTCCACATTATTAAAACGATAAACGATTCAACTGCACTCTCTTGGAGGGGTTGTTGACTTTTAATAACACTTTGTCACATGCTCTTCTTTTAGCAAAGCTCACAACGCTGAATTCATGGATTGATAAACGAATGAGCAAATTCGGTACTTCACCAATTAGTATTGATTTCGATTCTTGAGACGTTGAAGAAACGGGTTTTTGGGATGGTTTGTCGTTTACCACTTTAATGTTTTGCCCTTTTTATGCCCCTCCTCTTTAGACCAGTTCAATGCTTGCTCCTCTGCCATTTGAGGTCTGCACTGGACTGTGCTTTTGAGTTCAGTTTATGGCAATTAATCAAGCATTGAATGGATGCCCTCAATTTCCTTCCAAGTGCGTTTGACTAATGTGGCCTAAAGAAGGAAGCTCGACAATTGGCTTAACTGAGCATGACTCACACTTTGCATGGCCCTGGAGATTTAATGCATCTTCTCATCTGTTGGCTTATATAATCCCTCCACCGGACTCTTGCTTCGCCACGGGCAGAATCTTTTTCTCGTCGATTCGCATTCCTCCGTCTCCTTCTCGCTGTCGCCATGGGCCGTAAGAAGTTGGTGGTGAAGAGGATCGATAACCCCACCGGTCGGCTAGTGACCTATAGGAAGCGCAAGGATGGGATGGTCAAGAAGGCTGCAGAGTTATCGGGGTTGTGTGGCACGGATGTTGGTCTGATAATGTTTTCTCCGACTGGTGGATTGACTAGCTTTGCCAGCAGCGGCAGGTCGGTGGATTCTTCTCTTATCGTATCCTCCTCGGTTTCATTCTTCATGATTTATCGAAACTAGATCTTTCTCGCAGTATTGAGGATGTCTTTCTACGATATCTCAACTTGCCTGATGCATCACGAGGAGAGTATGTTTGATCTCTTCTCTATCTTTTCTGATCATTCTAAATTTGATTTTTCCCCACGATATTTTCTTGAATCGCAGATTGGTCGAAAACCAAGAGGTGAGTAAAAGTTCTCTCTCCAGAAACAGTGTTTTAGCTTCATTACTCGCATTGATTAGTATGGGTTTAGATTAAACAATGGCCATGGAGTTCGATTTCTCTAGTACTGGGTCACGATTTGTGCTTCCAGGTTTTGCGTCAAGGCCTCGAACATGTGAAGTGTGAAGCACAAATGCTCGAAGTCCTGACAAAGTAAGTCTAAATAGGAGTGAGAAAGCTTAGTTCATTCTCATAATCTTTTACTGCTTTTTACCTAATGAATTGTTTCTCCTTCATTTGATTATGATGAACTCATTGGTGACGGTGCAACTGCCTTCAGAAAGCAGGTAAATCTATTGATCTATGATTGCTACTCTTGCTTGTTGCTAACCCGCCGATCAATCAAAAGATTATTGACTTTGATGTTAACATTTTCCGCAGGCTCTTGAGGAAGAACTCGCAGTGCTTAATCAGCAGCAAGCTGAAGTGCAAGAAAAGATCAGGTTTACAAATTGTACTTATGTCCTCAAACTTTTATGTAGTCAGTCGTGGCTTGGTCTAAAATTGGTCAAATGTACTCGATCCATTTTGCTGTGGTGCATGGTGAAATAGATGTTACAATCCGAAGCCAGAAGAAACTAGATCGGTTCGAGAAGCTGAAGTGCACATAAGATTTCTTAGTGATGCTATCAGGCGTATAGAATATCTGAAAGTGAGTTCATTCATTGGTTGCATTCTTTCTTACATATGTGCTGGACTTGGACATAACGGAGATTGTCTGTTTACCAGCAAGCGAAATCGTCAGGGAACCAGCTTCTGCCTCAAGAATCTGCCAGTTTTGAGGTACCATACAACAAGTGTACCATGCTAAACACTGATCAGGCACAAGTCAGTCGAAATTTCAACTCTTTTGATGATGGAAAAAAAATAGAGACTCGGCCACAAGCATTCATCTTGTATCATCTCTTGATTGAAGATGCTACGACCTGTTATCAGAGCGTGTTCTAATTAAACACTATAATCTCGCGTGCTCTTACCAAATTAATGTCTGAAAATGGAGGAAAGTTCATAATAGGGAATGGCAGCTTATTCCCGTGATAGCTTACTCCGAGAGTTGCCGGAAGAACTTGACAACACCAATTACACCGACTACCTCTTCTTATTGAATTCCTTCTCCTTCTCCTCCTCCTCTCTAAAACCCATTTTGGTGTTCTTCGTTTCCAGGCACCAGCTACCTCAGTCAGGGGTTCGAATCGGGCAACTAACAATTCTGCATATGCTATCCAGAAGAGGTACTGCTCTTTCTTTGATTGATTCCATAGGCATTCTTTAATCATGAATCCGTCTGTGCACTTGCATTTCTTCTCATCACGTACTCAATCAGCTAATCCGATTTTCACCTTTAGCACTTCAGACAGATTACTGAATTCTTTTCGCGCTAGAATACCATGAATCCATGCACGATCCGTTCGATGGCTTGTCGGGAAGATGTCCGATGTCACTCCTGTTTTATGCAGGGACCGTTCCGATGATGAGCGTCGAGGTGAAGCGGCGCAAAACCTGAGCATTGGCCCCTCGAAGCTGCCGCTAGCCGAGCGGAACGTTTAAAAGAGCGCCTCGACTCGAGGACTGAACCTTCGGTTTGCTCTCGAGAAATCGAGGAAAAGGATTCGAATGCTAAATAAAGTTGATTTAAGTCTATTGGCCTTGTCGTTCGTGTTTCCTTCCTTCGTTTCAATGAAAACAATTTTCCTGTCGAGGAGCACCTACGTTATATCATAATGGGCCTAGGCCCAATAAGAAGTTGCAAGTGGGTTGGGCTTTTTGTGATGCTTTTTTGTCGCAAAAAGACGAATATTTCTTAAATCGCTTGACTAATCTCTTCGAGTAGAGATGGCAGAATCAACCAAAATCCTTTTTTCAACCAGTATTTAACAATAAGGTGATAGATAGATTGTCTAAATTTTTAAATACAGGTTCAGATGGATCCGAAAGATAAATGCCTAACTTCATATGGATCTCAATCTAAGCATATCGATTTTGAGGTCATTTTTATTGCAGCATAATCATTATCTGGAAAAAAGAAATTAAAAAAGGAAAAAATAAGAAGAGAAATAGACATGGTTTGGAGAGAGGGGGGGTTAGATAGAGCAAAGTGGTGGCCACCAGCAACTTGACCCATAATGGTGGATCTAGCCGATGATGAAATCTCAGTCAATCGTGCAGCAATGTCGCTTGCCACTCGACAATGTCCTTAGTCTAAAGATACTGTGGTCACTCTCTCTCTCTCTCTCTGACACTCTACGGATCTGATCGAAACAGTTGCTTAATTGTTCAATCGAGCTTGGCCTCCCTTGATGGTGTGTTAGCATTCAAGCACAATTTCGAAAGGCTCTAGCTCATGACAAAGTTGCGCTTGATCGAGATATGAAGTGAGGGAGGGAGGGAGGAAGAGAGAGACCAATTCGAGAGGTAAAGGCGATGGTTTGGTGAAGAGTCGAACGCAATAATGGCTTAGCAATAATTCAGCCACAGCAACGATCCAGCCGCGTCGATGGCCCGTCAATGGCCGTAATTTTCTCCCGTAAAGGATATTGCAAATCTTCAATGGTGAATTCGCAACAAGGCAGACGATTCTTTTTTTTTTAATTGTCTAGCTTAGTTTTTTTCCCCTGAAGTGCAAACATGCTTTTTTAAATATTAAAACCAAAGCGTCGTCTTTTTTCTTTTTTCCAGAAAATACATGTGCAGTCAAGGATTTTCACTTTCTTATTTAAGTAAAAGAAAACATACGTTTGGTATATAGGCATCCTATTTTGATTTGTTAAAATCTTTTTAATTCATTAATTATTATTTTCAATTAGATATTAAATTTTACTCAACTAATAGGTGTGTATATTTTTTGTTATTTCAATTGTATTGGCACAAATACAGGATTTTGGTGACCCAAAAGAGTTTAGAGGATTGGGTATCGGAGTAGGCATAGTAATATTTTCTCACTTTTTTTTTTCTTGTGTATAAGCTCCAATGTTAGTATCTCAACGTGAATGAAAAACACAATATATAAACGCTTTAAATCCAATGAACCTTCTCTAGAAAGAACCTGATTCTTGAAGAGCGATAAAGCCTATTGAGTAAAGTCTAGACACTATCGTACTCAAACCTAACGTCAAAGCTCAGTCACGTTTCTTTTCTTCCTTTGGTGACAATAGCAAGAAAGCCGTCTACGCTTGTAATCCATTGGCCATTGCATAACCACCACAGAGAGCCGTAGCTATCGTGCACCTTTAATTAATACCTTGTGGGGAAAAGAAGACAAAAAGAAGAGGACAATAACGCTCATAATTAAGCTCATTCTTGCACTCCTTAGAAAAAGATAATGGAAGTAACTTGCAAACATTATCAATGCCCACGTCTCAAATTGAAGAAGTACTTTGAAAGAGACCTATCATTTACAGCTCCTGCTCTAACCCATTCACCACTCCAATTTACAAATTCTGGGTGAACAATTACCCCATAAAGAAAAAGGGAAACTGAGGAGATATATGTGGTGCAAACACCGCCTTCGTCTCAGATCATAAAAGGCGTTGGCGAGAACGCTGGCACGAACATCGATAACGGGCTCGGCCTGCAAAAAAGAGGAGCACTTCTCGTTTAGCAGATAATCCAAAGTTGCTCAATTCACCTAGTGACAGACGCATGGTTGAAGAGGACCGAAGAAGAATCTAGCGAACACATGGTGTCTAGTTGCTTCTAACATATCCCCCTATTCAAGATCCAAAATATTATAAAACTATGCGTTCGTACCAATGCACTAAACATAAATATAAGGATTGATCCGTTTTTCAACGCTCCACTTTATTAGTAAAGAGGAAAGGCATAATGCAACTTCATGCAATTTGGAACTAATATTTATGAGAGACCCATGGTTCGAGAGAGCTGAAGAGGATTCTAATAAACACGTAGGGTCTAATAAGTCATGAACCATTTCAATTCTCACTCACTTGTAACATATCCCCCATTTGAAATCAAAAGTGTTATGATACTCCCTGTTCGGTACTCCCTGTTCGTACCGTATTCCAACACTCTGATTTATCAATTAAGAGGAAAGGTATAACGCAACTTCATGTAATTTGGAAGTAAAATTTAGAGAATTTTTTTATTTGTTTGGCCAACATCAAGACAAGATTTTTTATTTTTTTTGGTCGACATCAAGATGAGATTGACTTCGGAAATAAACATCTTAGTTGTGTGATGGTAGTTAGGTATGAGACTAAAACAGAGCAAACAATCCTTATCTTGTAAACCGGAAAAACAGCGCAGAAAAAAAGGACCAACCAAACAGGAACGCCCAATCCGAAACGAAACCGGAACAGAGACGACATGAAAGGACAAAGCCGCGAGAAAACCGTTACCGGTAGTCTTCTCTGTCGCCGAAACTCTGAGCTCTCTTCGCGGCCGATCCGCCCTTCGAGGGCGGCGGCCTCTTGACGGCGTTCGCCGCGCGCTCTCTGCTCTTCGTCGCCCCCGCCGCCCGGACCACGGCGGCGGCGACGGCGGCGTCGTTGTCCTCCGAGATGGCCGACAGCGCCGGACGCCAGTGCCCGCTCGCCTCGGCCCTGGACCTCCCGCCGGGCGACCTGCGCCTCCGCGCGGCCGAACCGACGCCGCCGCGAGAGAGAGGGGCGCGCGCGTCCTCCTCCTGCAGCGTCGAGGCCGGGTCGTCGCCGGCGCCGGCTCCCGGGCGGTAACACGAGCGTAGGTCGGAGAAGAACTTCATGGGGGATCGGATTCGAGTGCTTCGGAGTCGGATTCGAAGAATTCGTTTCTTCGTCTTCTTCTTCTACGGAGAGAGATAGAGAGAGAAAGTATGTGATTCGGGACTGAAGAAAAAGATGGCGAGGGGGGTCGTCGCTATTTATAGAGAGAGAAACGGTCGCCGGCTGGGGACGGGGGGGTGTGCATCCCTTGCTGACGTGGCCCCTGCCCCACGTTGCAATCTGCAGTGCTTCTTGCTTCTTGTCCTTATCCGAGGATCCAATGGAGGTTGAGGTCGTTGACCCACGGAGCAAAACCAATTTTCACGCAACGGGCGTATTTTTTTTTTTGGCCCCAAATTCCACGTCATACGTTGTAAAAAAGGGGAAAAAAATCCCAAAACTAGGAAATATAAACGACGTAGAAATTTTATTTCTGGTTTTTCTTGAGTGAGTAATGGGAAAATGCCATGCGTGCGAAAAAACTGGTCTTTTGCGAGATTAGCGAAGTCGCTTAATTGTCGAAACATTCGAATTATTTGTATGGAAAGATATTGATAATAGTTAAAGACTCTATCCAGAAAAATTGCATGTGTGAAAAGATAAAAAGAAAATCTTCAAAATTTGATGTTTCTTGGAAATATCGTTACATATAGGATTGAAGAGACCTGAATTTTAATTTGTACCATCACGTCTTTGTGCCAGAGGGCAAAATATCTCGTAAAGGCGAAAGTTGCAATCAATTAGATCGAGATCTCGACAAAAAGGAAAAAAAATAAAAAGAAGGAAAAGGGACAAAATGGCAATTAAATTAGCCACGCTTTCTCTTGATTTAAGGGATAACGATGGCTTTTCTAGTGTTGCTTTTAAAAAACGAATACTCTCTCTCTCTCTCTTTCCGGCCATCCATTGGAGCCCATTGAAATCTGCATACTTGAAAGTGGACTGAGAAAATCTGTGGGCTCTAATATTGGCCAGAATTTGACGATTTTCGGTTTCTCGAAATGTAGACTTTGCATTTCTCAAATTCTGTGGAGCGATCTGCCATGACAAGTCCTTGTTAGTTTATATGAGCAATCATCGTCAAGATGTAGACACAAGGGTACACAATCAGTTCCAACATGATATACGAATGTCAATTCAATTTTAAACTTTCAAATTTTACCAATTTAATCATAAACTTTTTTTTTTGAGTTGGCCAATCCTAATAGGAAATTGTTGACATGGCGATATACCATGTAGGATGGCCAGCAAAAACTAGAATTAGTACATTAGCTGTTTCTGGTAGCAATTGAGTACAGTGACTACATTGAAATTTCGTGCAAAAATTGAAGATTATATTGGCAAAATTATAAAAAGTTCAGGACTAAAGTGGCTTCCGCACTACGGATTTAACACCAATTGGGTGATTATCTTATCCCTTGAGTCGAGGGATGTCCGATGATCCACGAGAATTTAAGTGTTCGACCAATAAAGTCAAATTACAGCCTTTGCCGTGGAAGGTTTCACAGCATGAGTCTATCAATGGGCTAAGATGAAAAATTAGCTGGCATATTAGTTAATTTAATCTGGGGTTAGTCATTGACTTAATCACCCAGTGGCCTTGATGACTACAGCAAACATTTGGTATATACTGTATAGTTTGGTCCCTTCGTGTTCCACATGCTAAATTAATAAAATAGATGCCAACCGTCCCCACCGGGCGATCGGAATAAAATATTGACTAACGAATGGCAAAAGAAATAAAATAAAAATAAAAATAGGAGTGGAATAACGCCAACTAAGCAGGAAAATTAATTTTCTGTCCCAATAAATAGCTCGTGCAGAGTCAACTGCTTGAGTAAAAAAGCATCACCAACTAATGACGTGGTGCATTCCCCGTATGCACGTTTTTGACAAGTCCTCCTTTTCATGTGCACTCCAACGATGAGTGAGAAATATGACCAATCCTATCGAGCCACGAGAGTTTCTCCATCCCTAATAATCGAGTCATTATTGGTACGAAAAGGCTGCCGAGGACATAATTTTTCCCGAGACTTGGATTTGTGAATCACGTATTTCCAGGGAATTTGCCCAAATCAGTCCTAAAACTATTATGCATATGCTAATTCAATTTTGAATTGTCCTGAACCCTCGCACAAAGTTTCAATGTAGTCATTTTAGTGAATGACAAGAAAGATTATGTTGGAATTTTGCACGAAAATTTAAAGCTAAAATTGGTAAAATTGAAAAATCTAGGATCGAACATATCTATACAATGGCTGATTTTTCTAGTCACTTGTCGAACCCCACCTCTCGCCTGTGGCGCCAATCCATCGGTCGACACAGGTTTCCATTTTTAACTTTCAATCACCACTTGTTGTCGGGTTCAATGCATTGACAGCAACCGAAGGACTGTCTCCATCTTTGTACAAGGACGCACCAGGAAAATAAGAGTAGTACATGACCCACTGAGGAGGGAAATGCCGATGCCTCTCCACCACAGAACGTTGCCCTCGGAATCGTGCCTCGTGCCCCCCCTTCCCAGGTCTCTTCCCCTCTGGATCACCAACGTGCACTCCCCATCCCATGGCTGGTCCTCTTTTTGGCCAACCTTTGTGTGGCTGCAATCTCTATCGAGAAAATTCTTGCTAGATATCGATGCTGCGAGGGACGATACCTTCCCTTCATCCTGAATGTTCGAGACGTGGGCGAGACGGCGGTTGTCGGGGGCGGTGGGATTTCTGTTTTAATGCTCGAGAGGTCGTGGAGATTCACGTGGTTCGCGATGAAAGATGGAGGAGAGTATGAGATATCTCCACTGTTTGGTCGCTTTCGAGGATTGTGTTTTGGGGCCCCGAGGCTTTAAGAGGAAGCATAGGGGCCAGGGCATGATGCACAGATGAAGCCAGAGAGATATTCATATGGTTTAGAATGCACGTGCGAAATCTGTTAGAGAAATTCCATATCGAAGAATTGGTTTGTTATTGAATAGTAATATATCTTACTTAACCCATAACTCATTGGTTTAAGTTTTTAAATAAATGCGTATCCGAAGTATATGTTAACAGGCTGAGATGTAGATGAGCATTAAGAGAAAGCATATGGGCCAGGGCATGATGCACAGATGAAGCTAGAGAGGTATTCATACGTTTAGAACGTGCGTGTGAAATATGTTAGAGAAATCCCACATCAGAAAATTTGTGTGTTGTTGAAGAGTTAATATATTTTACTTAGCCCATAACTCATTGATTTAAACTTTTGAATGAATATGTATCAATTCGAATATGTTAACAGGCTTAGACGTAAATGAATGCCGCTTTTACTATGAAATTTATAAAAAAATATAAAATTATCAAAAATTATAAAAATTGTCCACGTTAGCTCAACTTTGCCAACATAGGACAACAAACGTCCACATTAGTAATTTCCGGTTGAAATTAGCTAAAATGACTATATTGACAAATCATAGAAAAGTATAAGACTAAATTGATCATTATACAATAATCTTAAGATTTTTTTTTTGGGGAATTTTCCTTAGGATTTAAAAACGCAAAATATAGAGTATAGTAATCCAAAAATATGGGGGCTTTATGCTCTAACCACTACTATCATTTTTTAGCATAATCCCCTATATACAAGCTCTTCCCCAAATAAAGCGTGTTCCCTCAACCTTTGGACCTTCCAATACGTCTCGACCAAAAAGCTTTCAAATTGCCACTTGGGAAAAAGTATAAAAGACTGTTAAAAAAAAAGTATAAAAGAGAGTCAATTGCGTGACTCTAAGGACAAGCCCTCGTCTAAGACCTTCATCTTTGTTCCATCCGGTTGACCCGTCATGTCCTCGGTCACCACCTCAATTGCTGTAAGCAGTGCAATGGCATGAACGAGTTGAAATTGGGAAAATGACTTATTAGCATATACATTGGGTAATTTATTTGATGCGTGTTGATGTGTCGTGAACTTGAGAAAGCAATTGATATGACTATTAGAGGTGAGCATGGTTTGAGGGTTGAACCTGAAACCTAAGAATTGGACTAATGAGAATATATAAATTTCAGGTTTTAAGGTATATGGGGTAGATTTTAAATTCCAAAAAATGAGGAATCTATTTTGATGGATAGCTTTCGGGTTCTTAGTTGGAGGAATTTAGAACTTGAAACAAGTTTTAATACTTTTCCTAGTTTATGTTTCCGTGCAATCTTCCAATATTTCATGCCGTTCAATGATGAGTGTATAATCTAGAAGCACTACTCTGAGTTTTCATTTCATAACTAAGATTTTTACTTTATTAAAGTTCATACTTTTCATGTGTCTAAATATAAGTTATGGTTAGTGAATTGTAATAATTTAAATTATTCCAATAATAATATAGGTGGAATCTAGATAGACTCTCGAACTTATGATGGGGTAGGTTCCAGATTTTATGGTATATAGGATCGATTCCAATTTTCAAAAAATGATAAATCTATTTCAATAAATAGGTTCTGAGTTCTAGATGGAACTTGTACAGAATCTAAAATCGCTAACTTCAACTAAGTCTCTTAGCATCAACATACCAATGTGTGCAAGACATATATACAGGAACATGGGATGTTTCAACAACCACATACATAAGCATTATTGTTTTTTTTTTTTTTGGTAATATACATAAGCATTATGTTATCCCTGACGTTTTTTACATTTGAGTTTACTAGGACATCGCTTATCATTTACTTCTATTTTTTAGCTGTTTTTGTTCCTCATGTTTTAAATTGAAGTTTCTCGGAGCTCTTTCTTCCGGGGCGGGTATAGCCTTGAAGCTCCGTTTGTTTCATGAAATAATCTATTAATAATAAATGCTTTCATTATCAACAATAACTTATATACTCGTTCATTTATTTTTGTTTACGATACAAATGACTATTTTTAAGAAAATATTTTTTAAATTATTTATTTTTTGTGAAACGAATATTGCCTAAAATTCTCTTCTACATTGTAAAGATTCACAACTTCCATAAGCGTGTCCGCCCCGGCTGCTTGTTAATGAACTATTAAGTAAGAAATATCCGAATTGGAGACTGTAGTTTGACTAAGAAAAAGAAAAAGTAGATTGTCATTTAAACATAACAAAAAGTAAATATTCTTTCGTATTATGTAAAGGCATCCACTTGATGTAGATGTGCACTTCTTTGGATAAGCACGCGTCCCCGTCATCTTAAATTGATGAGCAAGCCTAGTTCATTTAAGTAAGGACTTATGGAAAGTAGATTGTAGTTTGAACATAACCAAAAGTAAATGATCCTTTTGTATTATGTGCACTTTCTCAGGCAAGCCCACGTTCCCGTCATCTCAAATTAATGACGAAATTTTTTTGTATTTGTGTAAGTTCAATCTATCTGGCTAATATTAGCTAGTCGGCATTGATGTGGATGCTAGCTGAAAAACACGGATGTGGCAATTTTTTAATAATTAATTATTAATTATTTTTCTTTTCCTTTTCCTTTTATTTTTCCCTTGTCAGCCATTGGGTGAGGGGCATGAAGCCCTTGCCAGCTATCGGTAAGGGTTACGGCCCTTGCCCTACCTTGCCCAAATCTAATTAAGGCTAGCCTCACCATGGTCTCGTTGGCCGTGGGCGAAATCAGCCTTGTTAGTTACTGGCGAAGCCATGGTTGCCTTTGCCCATGACATGTGAGTGGCAACCAATTTTGAACCTAGGCTTGCAAATCTCCTATTCAAGGGCCCCAATTGCCAAGGTGATGGGTCAGGCATTTGAGAGAGAGAGGGTGCGTTTGGGAACCACTTTTAGGAAAAGTTTTTAGGAAAATGCAAATTCTTTTGAGTTAAAGTTGTTTTTCAAAATGCAACCGTGTTTGGTAAATTGTACTTTGAAAGCTCTTTGTCAAGTATTTTGAGCAAAATAGCGTTTGGAAAATTACATTTACAAAGGATCTTTGTGGTAAAAAAATTATCAAAAGAAAAATTAAAAAAAAAAAAATTGACCAAAGGGCAGTGGTTGCTGGCGACCTCCGGCGACTCCGAATTTGGGGCAGCGAGGTCGCAGGAGTACCTCGCCACCCCGGATCTGGGTCACGGCAGGGTCCCACAACCTCGCGGCCCCCGGATCTGGGGCGGCGAGGTCGCGGGAGGTCGCGCGACGCCGTTGTGACCCAGATCTGGGTGTCTGGGGGTCGTGACGTCGCACCACCCAGATCGGGGGTGGCAAGGTCCTCCCGGAACCCTGCCGCCCCAGATCTGGGTTGCGGTGACCCAGACCTCTCCGTGGGTCACGACGGTTGCGCCACCCCCCGGCGTTGGTCGTCTGGGCGACGGTCGCCGGCGACCGCTCGCGGAAGAAGAAGACCGCTTGCCGCCCCAAATATGGGTTGCGGCGACCCAGCCCTCCCTCGGTCGCGCCACCTTCGGCGTCGGTTGCGCCACCTCCGGCGTCGGTCACGCCACCCCTCAACGATCGCCGGCGTCTCTCTAGCAGTTGTCGGCCGCTCGCATCAGCCAGAACCGAACCCCCCCGGAGAAGATGAACAGTTGCGACACAAGGGCAAGAATTGGAAAAACAAAAAATTCGTGAGGATAATTTCGGAAAAAAAAATTATGAACAGTGCCCGTGTGGGCATTCCGAAAAAGCTGAAAGCCCAAGGCAGGGGGCAGGTCCTCCCTTGCCTTGGGCTTTCGGTTGAGAGAGAGAGAGAGATGCATGCGTGCGCACACATGCTAGGGATGAGTATGGTTCAATGGTAAAACCTGAACTTGAGAACCGAACTAGTGGGAACTGTAGACATACTAGGGATGAGTATGGTTCAATGGTAAAACCTGAACTTGAGAATCGGACTAGTGGGAACTGTAGGTTCTAGGTTCTAAGGTATGTGGGGTAAGTTTTAGGTTTCGATGGATAAGTTCCAGATTCTTAGTTTGAAGAACCTGAAATCTAATATTTGGAACAAGTTTTAATGTTTTTCTTGGTTCATGCCTCCGTGCGATCTTTCAAAATTTTATATCGTTCGATGGTGAGTGTATAATGTGGAAGTACTAGTTTGAGTTTCTATTTTATGACTAAGATTTTTTACTTTATTAAAGTTTATATTTTTCATGTGTCTAAACATAAGTTATGCTTAGTGAATTCTAACCATTCTTCGACAAAAAAGAAGAAGAAGAATTATAACCATTCAAATAATAATATAAATAGAACCCGGGTAAATCCTGAAACTGATCCTATAATTTATAACAGGATATATTTCTGGTTTTAGGATATGCATGGTAGATTTTTTAAGTTTCAAAAAATGAAGAACCTATTTCAACGAGTAAGTTTTAGGTATCAAGTGAAATCTGAAATCTGAAACTACTCATTCCTAATGACTATCATAGAATCACTAAAATGAGTAGTTGACATGGTAAAATAATTAAACAAATAATTTGCAGACGAGTACTTGCATAGACTCAACATGGTATTGAGCACGAATCAAATGTAAGAAAACACCCTGCCTCGATGTAATTTCCGATGAATTCTCAAAATTTGTCCTCCCCTGGAATAAGGGAAATATTATTCCGAAAAACCCATAGGTAACCATAATTGAAAGTGAAAACTGAAAATGTTCTGAAAAATTCATAAAATGAATAAGAAAAAAAAATACCTCAAAACGAATGACAACCATGGGTTTTGACAGTGACATCAATCTCAAGTGGATTTTCCTATCTAAAGGAGCAAAATCAGTATTACAAGCTCCAGTCTAGAAGGAGTTATTGCTTGTTGAACGCCCGAGAAAGTCATCGACAACAAAATTCAAACAATCTCGACTGGCATGTCGGCCACTTTACTGGCGGAGCCTTTCCTCGATGCGTGTAAACAAAGTGTCTACTTCGCACCCGCAGATTAGTAGGATCGAAGGGTCACATACCTCGAGTTACGAAAGAAATGGCCTGTAATTTCTACAGAGCTATATCTGACCTTCCATTAAGCTATATTGTCTTGCTTGGGATTTTGAGGGTAAGCATAACGTAACCATTGAGCCAACCTTGATTGGACTACCATTGTTGCACCCAGACCCTTCACATTAGGCCTGATTAAGTGATTAAACCATAATTAAGCAATGCTTGCACTCTCCTGTCCGGATTGCTTAGTTAACATAATCAAATAACAAAATTTGGGCCTGGGCTTGTAAAGGAAGTCATTTTCTCAGCCTGTCCAGTCCACATTCTCTTTTCCCCAGCACAAGAGCCTGATTGATGGGCTCACATTGAAAGCCGAACTCATCCAGAGGCAGGCCCATCATTTTGTCACGCCATGTTTGTCGAATTCTCTGTTCATGCTGTGAAGCTAGGTCAAAAGGGGTTTGTCTGTCTTTCAAGAGTCACGAGTTTGATTCGATCCTTTGAACGGCTCGTGCTGCGATTACATAGCTGCGACATTTTTTGTGTGGAGAGACTTCCTTGCGGCTAGTGTTTTGGTGAGGCTACAAAATTGAGCCCGTTAAACTTTGAGCTTTTGAGTCACGAGTAGTGCGGAGTAATTATGACTCAAATTGAACATTTTACAATAAGTAAATAACCTTATATTGTAACATTGTTGGGAGGGTCAATAATGTTGATTACCCAAATAAGCCCTGGCTGAGTTCTCTACTGTGTGCATGCATGTGTACACATTTCTCACTTGTTCCCGATTGTTAACGCATAAAGGGCAAATCTCAACCAAGATACCGATTAAAAACTTCAATAGCCGGTTTCACTTCAAAGTTCAATATAACTAGTTTAATTTTTGTGTTTTATATGACTCGAAAATCTCTCCCGAGTCAATCCAAACGAACTAATCAACTACCCCATGCTGAACGACCGATCTAAATTAACCAAAAAAAAAGGGGAAGGGGGGGGGGGGGGGGGGGGGGGGCGGGCACAGGTGCAAGAAGCATCCCAACACCCCAGTACTGATTTGGATCCTTCATCGTCTCTTTCATCTGCTTTGTCCACTAGAAAAGCACAAAAATACAACCATGCCAAGTTAAAACCCATTGACTTACTCAAATCAATCAGGCACGACCATCGATCCTCCCAATGGAAGCTTGCAAAACTCATCTTTCCTCCGATGGGCGTAATTCCACCACCTCCTCGCGCAAGCCTTGTCACATTCTCTGGATATTTCATCGGTCCACGAGACGAGTACGTGGTCCTCTTCTATTGTTTTATTCGTTTTAGTGAGGTTGCCAGAAAGTGAAGATCACTAGAGAGCTCGACATTAGTCCAAAAGGGGACTGATGATGGGATTTCTGGTGAAGATCACTATGCTCATCCTTCGGGACATCTTCAACTGGGTTGGCTAGATGCGCCGACCTGGTCTCAAGGTGCTGTCATTTTCTCCCTGTTCGAGTGGTATATTGTTCTGAATTTGTGCATTAGGACTGACCTTTTCTTTTGAAGCAGAAACGAATAGAGAAGATTTCAAACGATGTGGGTCTCTCTCTCTCTCTCTCCCCTCCCCCTTTCGTTTTCCTTTTTTTTTTTTTGTGGATTTTGTGATTCTTGCTATCGATTTGTGGTTGGACTCTGCTAACAATGGTCCCCTAATACAATCTTTTGCGCTTAAGGTAATTGCTTCTTTAACTTTCGAGTACGTATGTATATTTAGTTAGGGAGAAATGATTATATGACAGTCTCTAATCAATTGCGAGGATATTGATCCGTTTTGGATCATAAAAAATTAAAGAAATAAATTAATATAAATTATTATGGGGCCAATTCTTTTAAGACTTTGTAATTCACAACAAGTTGTTATTTTTCAAGTAATTCAAAAATTGTTAAACTAGTAAAGCTCTTTAAATAGTAAGAAAGAAAATAACAAAAACCCTGCTAATGGCTTAATTAGTGTCTAGAAATGGACAATGTGTATATATCTTCTATTTTCCATATAGAATTTTTCATTCGGGTCATCCACTTGAATTTTGACTAGGACTCGTAAAATTAATTGGCATTTCAAGGACCTCGGATTTACTTCTTGTAAATTTTCTGGTGATGGGAAGAGAAAAGAAAATAATGAGGGGGAAGATTGCATTGTCCGACCCTTTTCTTAGATCTAAATGAGATTGCAGTGGCGATGGCTGCAACAATTTTCATCAACCGTACATGTATTGTAAATTTTGAAATATCATGCGATACATCTCCCTCTCTTAAGTTAAGATTAGCAAAATTTTCTAAATTTGTCATCGTCAACTCAAATTTTGACATTCACCAGTAGAGGGGATTCTTTTCAGATTATGGTAAGCACAAATGAGTTTCGAGATATTTTGATGTTACATTTTACACATTTACATTAATAGTGATACCCACGAGCACTTTTGAGAAATTTTGCAATCTCGACAATTTAGAATCCCGAAGAAGAACCCTGGCAAAATATATCAGTAAGTACATAGGCTCTGAAGATGGCACTCTTTGTACTTTTCTGTGGCCAAATACTCATGTCCTGTAAATATTATTTTTCTCCTTTTGTCACTCGCGTACTATTTTACATTTAAGACGCCTGAAGAGGTGCACGTTTGCTGCCAAAATCTGTTCAATGATTTAGGTAGACAAAGCTGGCTTACGGAAAACAACTGAAAACTTTCTTTTGTACCAGAAAGAACGAGCCATCCAAACGAAAGATCTCGTTGGCTCGCCATTGATAGAGTGATGGGGACATGTCTTGCGTTGGCTCACCCCACCTGCAGCTTTGTCACAGTGAATAATTCATCGCAAAGATGTTGGTACGAGCCGAAACCCTAGCTTCCTGGACGACTGTTCAAATCAAAGCTTTGAGCGCCTTCTTTTAGCATTTTTGCTCTATTTCTGTTTTGCATGCCAAGTGGGACAGGTATAGCATGCTTTCATTTTTCCACATCTTACTATGTACAGAGATTTTTTGTATCAACAGGTAGATTTACATATCAACTTTTCATGATCCTCTTTTGAAATTTGGATAAAGATTTAAATTTTAGGAAAAGTAAGAAATCCACTTTTAACTTTTCAAAAGTCTAGGTAAACAAACCAATAATTCTCGTTACTTATAGAAAGTATCTCTGTCAAAATACTTTTGCCATTATTGAAGTTGTACAATTGAAGGTGTAAGTAAAAAGGAGTTTATGTACTAGATAATTTATGGAAAATGGGTTTGTTAACATTCGGCATAAAGTTGAACAGAATTATGGGGACAATTATCAAAAATAAAATCATAAACTTATTGTATGGATGTCAATTTAGTCTAAATCTTTAGACGGTTTACCAATGTCGCTAATTCGATTAATTTTGACTAGAAATCACTAACGTGCCATGTGGCATGGAATCATCATGTTTTGTGAAATAGAATTAAGAGTGTTGTATAAAAATTGAAGTGGGTATAGTGTATGGATGGAACAGAGTCACCAGACGACACCGTTACCACCACAAAACCTATGAGGAAAACGACCTCTCTCTCTCTCTCTGCGCGCTGGCATCAACAAGGCAAGGCGTACAGATCTTCAAATCTACAGGGGTGCCGCCTAGATTTCGGCGGTGAGATGGCACCATCAACACTAGGCTGGAAGCCTAGGTTGAGTTTTAGGCCTCTTCTCCTGCCAAGTCGAGCTTTAATGTGGCCGAGACATGGCCGGAAATCCTCCTTGATGTAGCATTCTCAGAACTGCTATAGTTTATATCAGCTCAGCTTGTACGGAGCTGCCTCATATAGTGTTAGGATATTGTAGTTTTTTACTTCACAACGCATCAAAACTACAACAGAACTATTTATGCCAAATAAATGCTAATATCCTCACCAACTAATTTTATTATGCTTGTAATTTGGTCTAGCATTAACCATCTTCCGTGACGTGCATACTCAACACATGTATATATGCAGAAGATGACACACTAATAACAAGTGCGACAATAAGATAGAAATCTTTTTTCTGACCAAAAAAAGAAAAAAAAGATAGAAAACGTTTCAGCAGAAATATATATATATATATTCTGAAACAGCTTTTGGATCCACACGCCGACCGCAACTCGCGAGGATAATTTATGTTATTTTCTGAAAAATCTGGTTTTTCGCAAGCCAAAAGATGATGTGGCCCAAGGGATACCAGCCTTTGGGAAATGCATGCGACAACCTTCATCCTAAAAATTTACGTTGGAACCTCGTTTAGCATACCTCATTATGGATCAGATACATGTAAATAAGGATTATTTTGACTTTAAGCGCACGTGGTCCTCTGCGCGCGCGCGCGCGAGAGAGAGTCGGCATTTTGTAGGCTTTATCTTGGGGAGAGTGTGTTTGGACTTGGTTGATCTCAAATTCACCCTTTTTTAAGCTCTTTTTGAGGGGACAACAGTTTTGGGTGGTTAGAAAATTAGGTTGTATTGAACTCTCTGCTTTTACGAGGGTTGATATGATATCAAAATTTTATGAATAAGCGTTCTCAAGATACTTGTTGATAAACACATTCGACAGAATTTTTTAAAAATATTTTTCAATACATTAATTATGCATAAAATAAGAAAAACAGCGATTTAAGAATGACAAATTTTCTTCATGTGGATGCTTTAGAATTGCTTCCAAGGCACTTGTTGATAAAATTCAAGGCTACTTCTCTCTTAAATCGAGAAAATTCACTATTCTCAACAAATAAAAACTCATTTCATTTAGGTGTCGCTGTGGCATTCACCTAGGTCAGGGATGTTCACAAGGCCCCAGTCTCCCATCCCCTATCCTTGATGAGGACAAAGGAGGTTGGGACCCCATGTTGTTAACCTGTATCCTCGATTGACATCGGATCTTGTGTTGCGAGCCCAGCACCACCTGCGACCCACACTGACAAAGAGAGGGAGGCGGGGGGAACTATAGTAATGATTGCTTGCAGATAGGCCCATGGGGGTGGCGGCGGCGGCAGCGGCAATGTGCGGGTGTTGGAGGCGGTGGAGATGGAGTCATGGCCGGTAATTGAGTTTGGCTTACTTTCATGTGCGGTGACTAAGGGGCTGGCATTGTGCATAGTGAACAGATGCAACCACGGGCAAAAAGGGAAAGAAAGGAAAGAAAGGGGAAAGATAGGAAAAAAAGCATGACTAATTTTAACTGTTTAATTTACTTACCGTAACATGCTCAGATCTTAAGAGGTAACTTTACCCGACTTTAAAGAATGATAACTTTAGAATACCTCAATCCAACGGTTCCTACCTCTAGCTAAAAGGCAAGGCTACACATATGAACAAAAGTTGAAAAAAGATAGGGATTGCACATCGCAGATGGTATATAAGTCCAAAACTCTTCCACCATCATGTCCCTTTAACGAATACAGGGAGTGACAATCTTATATATATATATGTATTATAAAATCCGTCGTCCTCCAAGTCCTTTTGACAAAAAGTCGATCAAGTTTGTCGTACGTGATGGCTGGACATGGGGCAAGCAACCAGTTTGAAACCACATGCGTACCAGGTATATGTGGAAGGATGGCACTGGAGGGTAACCATCAATCGCAAAGCACGATGCTGTGGAATCTATATGATTTTATTCCACAATTATAATACTAACGATTGCCTTGTCTTGATGGGCAGTTCAGGGTCTCAAGTTCGACAAGAATTTGGCCGGCTGAGACAGCTTAGTTAACCTATTCTTTACCTCTCTTTCAAGAGGAAGCTGGTGCTGTTGAGAATATGTAAGTAAGCGGAAGAGAAATAATGAGCAACCTGCCAAAGCAAGACGATAAATACGTATTCGGAGGGTTCCATCGTTGCCAGGAGCATCTAGTGTAAAAGCTGATAAACATGCAATTAACATAGATAGTTGGGAGAGAGTAGTTCTTGTGTATAGACCTACCAATCAAATCGAGTAGAGTCGAGTTGGAAAAAAAATACATATTGACCATATGTTAGTTTATTAATCATCATGTACTTTGCCACAAGATGTGTGTGACCTTATCCAAAAATTTGTGAGCTAGTCATGCAGAACTAGCTTAATATATTATACCCTTACTCCGTAATGAACTGACCAAACAGTGGTGATGTCCATTACATGAAACATTGCTGTTATTACTTCCCTGTAATCCCAACGACCCTACGCAAAATGCCCATCATATCCCATAATATCTCTCGACTATCGTTCCATGTCTAATCCACTTCTCAACTCCTATAATATCGCCTAACAATTATTTTAATTGGATCCCTCAATCATTGGAAAATATGCAGGGACACATGAATGATTGTTCAAAGAAAGCAACAAATAGATTAGTAATATATATATGCATATTAGAGGTGACAAAAATTAGGCAGAGAATGATGTTGTGGTGCTAAATGGGATCTTGAGCAAGTTTACATGAAATGGGTTCTTAGTATCTTAACATACTCTCTCTCTCTCTCTCTCTCTCTCTCTCTCTCTCTCTCTCTCTCTCTTCTTCCTATATATATCTGGCTCAAGTGTAGGCAAATCCCAAACCCCACTTAACTCAACATCTCTCACAACCAGATAAAACCCTAGCTCTTCAATCCCCCCCAAACCTGAACCCCACTCAACTCAACATCTATCGCAACCAGATAATCCCCTAGCTCTTCAATCCACTCCTCCAGTACCCACACGACGCGTGTCAAACAAATCAACTCACATCAACCAGGAAGAAAATGGAAACTTGTTTTACACACCTTCTCTTCGCCATCTAAACTTCCATGCACGTTACGGCAACAAAACCCTGATTATATTTTCAGCCAGAAAGCTTCATTTCAGTTCATAATGAAAGCTGAACTGCGGGGAAACGCGACCACATCGATTTATCTGCAAAACCTCAGTCTCTTCAACACCCAGCAAAGTTCGCTTTCCGGCGCACTCAAAGGGTGCCTCGGAAGCCTGGATGCGGCATGTATAGAGAAGCTACTGCTTCACTGCGCGAGCGCCCTCGAGCGGAATGACGTCACTTTGGCCCAACAGGTCATGTGGGTTCTCAACAACGTCGCTTCTTCCACAGGTGACCCTAATCAAAGACTCACTTCGTGGTTCTTGAAAGCCTTGATCTCTAGAGCGTCTAGGTTATGCCCGACAGCTGTCAATTTCAATGGCAACGGGATTGTTGAGAGGAGATTGATGAGCGTGACTGAGCTAGCGGTGTATGTTGATCTCATCCCTTGGCATAGGTTCGGTTATTGTGCAGCCAACAGTGCGATCTATAGGGCGATTCAAGGGTATTCGAGGGTTCACATCTTAGATTTTAGCATCACTCATTGTATGCAATGGCCGACGCTCATAGATGCCTTGGCTAAAAGACCCGAAGGCCCTCCATCGCTGAAGATCACAGTGCCATCTTGTAGGCCCCCGGTCCCTCCCTTGCTTAATGTAACGAGTGAGGAGATTGGTCTTCGTTTAGGTAATTTCGCTAAGTTTAGGGATGTACCGTTCGAATTCATCGTGTTGGATGACTCACCCAATGCATCTGAATCGGATAATCCTTTTCATTTCGAGTCAATCCTGAGTCAGCTGAGTTCGTTAGATCTGAATCTTGCGGATGATGAGGCTTTGGTCATCAATTGCCAAAACTGGGTAAGATACCTGTGTGATGAGCCTAACGGGGTTGATTCTCGAGATGCCTCTTTGAGAGATATTTTCTTGGACATCATAAAAGCTCTTGACCCGAATCTAGTGATTCTGGTCGATGAGGATGTTGACTTATGTGAGCCGAGTCTGGCCTCGAGAATCACAACTTGCTTCAATTATTTGTGGATCCCGTTCGACGCCTTGGAGACTTTCTTGCCCAAGGACAGTTGCCAGAGGTTGGAGTACGAATCTGACATCGGCCATAAGATCGAGAACATCATCGGATTCGAAGGGTTTCAAAGGATAGAGAGGTTAGAGTTGGGCAGCAAATTAGTGCAAAGGATGAAGAATGCCGGGTTCTTGAGTCTGCCTTTTGGCGAAGAGACCGTGAGCGAGGTCAAGTCCTTGCTCGATGAGCACGCCAGCGGATGGGGGATGAAGAGAGAAGAGGATACGTTGGTGCTGACGTGGAAAGGGCACAACTCGGTCTTCGCCACGGTTTGGGTCCCCAGCAACGGATACGCGAATTGAATGGGGGGAGTCAATACGGAGCCGTTTCTTGTCTGAGACCCACCCCGATCGGTCGGACTGCATGCAAGCGCCTGAATCAACCGATGCAGCAGTTCGTGGAACGGAGACAAGACAACTATTGGGGTCGGTCTGGACAAGAATTTCGTTTCATGTGAAACTCGAGCGTCGTCTTAAAATTGCCATGTTAGGTGGTTTGTTTTGTTCTTTCCTCAGTGGTCCATGAGGCGCATGCAGAGACAAAATGGCGTTTCGTGCATTTCATATTTATCGAGAAGAAAAAGACTGCACGGAAGAGCGCTCGGACAGAAGAAGGAAAACCGCAACAGAGTTTTGAGAATAAGATCGTGCCGCTCTCGCTGTGTTCGAGGTCTCCTTAAAGTGTGATTCACGTGAGAGAGAGAGAGAGAGAGAGAGAGAGAGAGAGAGAGATGTGTTGTTTTGTCTCTGTACAATGGACAGAATCTCTTGGAACGTCGTTTTAGATGTGAAGGCCCCTGTCCAGAGTATTTCTATAAAATACGTTTTCTAGCTACCCACTCATGACATAAGCAAGTTTACTATGTTCTCATTAATCTTTACTGCTCTTTCGCGACATCTTGGATACATATCGGGATCCTGCTATTACAGATTACTGAGAGCCATTCAGTCCCAGAGAACTCAAAAGTGAAGAAAAAGAAAGAAATATTATTTGTCAAGTTTTTTAGGTGTCGCTTATTTATGGAGCATATAAATGCCCTTATATACATTTCACCATATCCCAACCAAATAAAAAGAAAAATTAAACGTGGGCGTTAAAGGTTCAGCCATCCATTGAGGGCCTATTTGAGGTAAAATTAATTCCACTTAAGGGGGTGATAGGAAAAAGAAAAAGTCATAAATATGGTATTAAAAGATAGAGATGATGAGCTTACTTTTATTGAGAAAGGGGGTAATGTTAATTATAAATATCGAATCAGATCTTGTGAAGGGTTGTAACTCGGTCATTTAACACAATAAATTATGTGTTTTAACAGATTAGGTGTGGAAATAGCGGCGTACTAAATCTCGTCCATCGTACGTATGAGATAACAAGGTTTTGGCAGGATTCTTGCTTCGGACAGCAATAGATGGAGAATCTTCCTCTCTTTTTCCCCCCTTCCTTTTTCCTCTTGATTTTGAACGAGTTTCAGAAGTCAGAAAACAACTTTATCATTTGGACAGGGTAAGGATTTGAACCTTTGGCACATGGAGGGTACAGACATGAACTTATATCATTTTCCCAGAATGTTAACGTTTGAATTGAACTTCATCTTTTGCCCGGTGAATGCTTTCCAGTTCAAACTTACTATGGTTTTCTGGCGATACAGATCAGGATTGAGGACCACGACCTTTGGGTGTAGAACAGTCGCATTCACTTCGCATCCTATGCAGCTAAACAGGAACGTTAAATTTCACAGGGTTGATTTTGTTGTATTTGTCTTTATTTGAGTGTTTAATAAAAGCTTTTGCACTTAGCCAAAGGTTATACCACCAAGATGGAAGGTGAGAAGGAAGCGATCTTACTACTATCTAATGTGATTATGCAATAGTGAGACTACATTAAAAGTAATATAGCACAACTTGTGCAAGCCCCTCATAAGATCGACATAATCTGACGGGGTCATATGCTTCAGCGAGGTGCAAAAGTTGCTCCCCATTCGTGTTCGGAATCAGCTCTCTTGCCGCCAAGAAGAGTTGTTATTGAGGAGCGAAGAGCAGATCGGTCATACCGACAGACACAAGAATCGAACTATTAAGTATCGACGTCCATCTTCTGCTGTGAGAAGAGTTGCTAAAGACAAATCTCATGGTTTGCTCTTGGCAAGGATGATTCTTGGAAAGCTTACATTGAATCTCTTTAATTGAGGTAGAAGTCATTAGCAATAAAAGGGCTGAACTAGGCCCAGTTAGGCCCTTTACCAATAAGGCCCGTTTTGTACATGACTCTCTCTCTCTCTCTCTCCCCCCGCAAAAGTTGGAATCGAATTCAAAAGTTAAGGGAGTCAGCAGATCACATTGCGGCAAAATGGGGGCAATATCTCTACAAATACAGATTTGGGATGTGGTTTTAGGGTTTCACGTGAAGATGCTGAAACAAGAACGGCCATTTTTGCATGCTTTTGAATGCGATTTTGCAGGATGGAGTCTCTTTCCCTTTATTCATGGCTACCACATGACTTGCCTACCACTTGCATGCCCCCATCACATCATCAACACATGTCCTCCATTAATTCCCTCAAATTTGGTTTTTTTTTTCTTTTTTATTTATGAAGTATGACCAAGGCCTTTTCTTGCCTCCTCATTTTTAAACCCTAGTTAACGTTATTTTAAATTGATCCACGCCTGATAAAAGAAATACCCGACGAATGACCGAGTAGAACTATGGTCCTAGGATTTTAAGATGAGCATAACAATGTAGCTTCAAGAAGCATACGAATATACTAGATGTCATTTTTAATTCTAGAAAGTCCACACCCGATAAAAGAAATATCTGACGAATGACCGAGTAGAACTATTGTCCTAGGATTTTAAGATGAGCATAACAATGTGGCTTCAAGAAGCATACGAATATACTAGATGTCCTTTTTAATTCTAGAAAGTCCATACACAATCCGTAAAACTTTTGAGATTTGCCTTGTATCTACGCACAAGATGGAACTAAAGATTGTGAAGCTGTGAGGAGACGTGTGGCGCTCATGCATATTTATGAGGCCCATAGGAATTGTGTGGGATGGTGATGTGGGATAAATTTTAAAACCCTATACAAGCTAGGTAGAATAATGGCAAATGAAATTATGAGAATTGACAGATAGATTGACTGATTGATTAGGGTGGATAAGATGCGAAATTAAGGTCTCATCATTTAGAGAGTTTTCATTGAAAGACAATTTATAAATTTAGGTGGATGCATGCACACAAAGATTGCATTATATCCATAGATCAGCGGTGTGAAAGAGATTCTTTTAATAATCCTAATTAGGTTTTGAGTAAAGATTCTTTTCTTGCCTCCTCTTGTCTATACCCTATTTAACGTTATTTTAAATTGATGCACACCCGATAAGGGAAAGACCCGACAAATGGCTGAGTAGAAATATGGCTTCAAGAAACATATGAATATAGTCGATGTGTCTCCATACGCAATTTGAAAAATTTTTGAAATTTGCCTCGTCTCTGGGCATGAGATAAAATCAAGGGTTGTAAAGCCGTGAGGAGATGTACACACGCGCTCGTGCATATTCATTAGGCTTGTAAAAATTGCATGGAAAAGTGATGGAGAATAAATTTTAACACTCTAAACAAGTCCAACGAAGAATGGCAAATGAATATATGAGAATTCACGAGTAGAGTGACATACTGATTGAGATAGATAAGATGCAAAATTTAGCTCTCATCGTTTTAGAGAGTTCCCCCATAAAGTCAATTTATAAATTTAGGGTGGATGCATGCACATAAGGATAACATTAAATCCACATATGAGCAATGTGAAAGACATTTATTTTAATAATTTCTAACTAGGGATTGATTAAAGATGATGAATTTTGAATCTCAATGCAAGAGAAATTGAGTTATCGTTTTAGAGAGTTTGCATAGAAAGTCAACTTATAAATTTAGGGTAGGTGCATGGACATAAGGATAACATTAAATCCATAGGTGAGTGGTGTGAAAGAGATTCATATAATAATTTATAATTAGGGTCTGAATAAAGATGATGAAATTTGAATCTCAATGCAAGAGAAACAGAGTTAAACATCAGCAATCCTTTTTACTTGTGATTAAGATTCTAATTGATCGATTTGCCTAGGCAAAAGGTGACATCGAGGATCCCACAAATTTAAATTCGAAAATAGGCTAGTACTAAATTAATAAATTTTCTATTGTTAACATCACTTTGGAGGATCATACCCAGATTCAATAATCTATTTTAACCAAAAAGGCTGCAGAAGACACGCTCCTACAAATATTGAGATATGAGACGGACCCATGATTTGACTTGCATTACATTTTTGTTTTTTTCTCGCTTAATGCTAGATTGCACGACTAGAATATTTATCTATGTAAAATGAGTTGAATATGATCTAGTCTTTCTACAAAATTTTGTCACATATATCCTTTTTTTTACACCTCGAAGTATGCTCAATTTACATTTAGTAAATGCAATATCCACTTTGTGAGACAGCACTATGATTTTTCTTGCTGTCTTTGTCCTACTCGGGACTACTTCTTTTTTACCGTCACTTGATCTTGTTAATTAGTAATATATTCCATAATTGATAAACAAATATTAAGGTCAACATCAATGTATAAATTGTTTAGTGAGGATGAAATTAAATGGGTGAGGACAAGACTAAGTTTTCATTAAAAAAATCCATATTAAGAGGGAAATTTTTGAAATGCTCCCATCGAAGATATAATGGTGCTATTTCAAAATCAGTCTCTAAGCACTTCTTAAACCTCGTGAAATAAAAGTGGTGGCCTGTGATGATACATATTACATCAATAACTTCTTTTTAAATTTACATGAACTCAAGGTATGATGAATTAATAAATCATGACACAGTACGTTGCACCACAATCGCTGATACGCATTGCGTATCAAGTTAATTACCACCGTTGTTAAGTCATCAGTCCATCGCGTCATGTGTCTAAAGTATTTGTATTTCTGGTACTTTGCGTACATACGTATTATCAAGGATGCATTTACGAAGGACAGAGGAGATGATGGGCTAATGATTGATGATTGACCATGATGGATTTTTTTTTTTTTTGAACAGAAATGTACAGACCATGATAGATGTTGAGTGCGAACCTTTGGTAGGCGATGGAAGAAAAAGGAGAGAAAAGGACCATGGAGTTTTGAGAAGACATCATGTTACCCCTGAAAACAAAGGGTCAAATGAATGATGCTTTAATCATAACGGTGGTAAGCATCATCAATCCACACTCCCTTCAGATCTGACGGCCCGGCTGCTGCGTGGGCCTACCTTTTTGTGGATCCCACCGTTGTTGCGAATTTGATGCGTGATGATGGGACTTTGATCTGATGGCTCCAAAAGGCAGCGTTTCAATTGTACTTTCTCAGGAAGTAAAGTTGCCTATAATTACTCTGCCCCCTTCTCCTTTTTTTTTTTTTAATCGTGAGTAAATTCTTACGAAATTGGTAATTCTGGCGTTGCTCCTGGTCTGCTTTGGTGGGCAAATCTTGAAAGGAAAAACCCCACACCCCAAAACCAACCCCCTTCCCAAAAAAAGAAAAAGAAAAGTAATTGATTAAAAAATTGAACAAAAAGTGAAAAGGCGTCATCCGATTGGGGGATGGACGGCCATCACGTGATCCCTGCTGAGGGCATCCACGTGATCCATCGCTTTAAAATGCAAAACAATTTCTGAGGTTGCTTGTAGGAGCGTTAATTACAAGTTTATGAGGCGGATATTCATTAATTATAATGTTTTGTGATGAAATAAATCAAATTCATTTTTCATAACTTGAACATTAATGCGTCGAATGATCTTATTTTGTGATATTTGGAAATGAAGACAAAAGTTCGCATTGTTTGGGACACATTCTTTGTCGATCTCAAACATATGTCGGTGCATGGCAGAAGATTTGGCCCCCCATCATATCAATACGAATAATGTCATGTTTGAGACACCCGCTTGGGTTTCAATGTCTTGTTTAAGATAGGCTTCCTCGTCATCAAAAAGAGAGAAAGAAAGACAAACTCGTACAAGGTCCTTGATTATAGCTTGTAGTGGGATTGTCAATCCTTTGGTGAAATTCGTTGTGCAATCTAAAAAAAGGTAAAAAAGAAATATGCTTTTCTCCCCCAACTAAATTAGGTGGAAAACCTCGTATTGACAATATTGTGTTTGTGTAGTGGTAGACCTAGAAAGTATGTCTCCATTTTGGGTCAAGTCAACTGGGGAGTTTTGTTAGTACATCACTTTCAAATGACAGGATGGAGCTAATTCTGTTCATTCATATAAGTAAATCGTAAAACCATGAGTATATGCATTAAATAAAAGCAGCACAAGCATGCGCCAATTGACCATTCAATTAATTTTCCCGCCAAAGGCCAAATCCCGTGAGAAAACCTTGGTTTTGGAGGGAACTAAGAAACATTTCTTAAGCGAAGCGGCTTTCTTAACAACTCGACCTGCTGAGGAGACGGGAGCCTGTCACAATTAAAGAAAGGGATTAGTTGATCTTTAACTGGTGCCCCGGAGACTCGAATTCGATGAAAGGAGATCATGATTTGGTTCTAAAGAAGAGAAGAGAAAAAGCCAAGAAACCAACGAGAGTCAGATGTTCAACCCGGGCCCAACCTGGGGTGGATTCATTGGAAAAGTTAACCGAGTCGCCATCCTCTCCATTAAAGCCCGAGCGGGGCCATCTCTGCATTATGCAGATATCATATCAAGAGGCACTGGCACTAGGAAGGAAAGCAGATGTTGAAAAATGAGTACTTTTATGGAGTGCATTGCAAGGGAAAAAGAAAGAAAAAACAAAACTTTGTCGCTAGAGAAAAGAGAGAAATTGTTTAGAGAAATTGTTTTAAGTCTCTGATACGTGCGCAGAGTTAAAGCAGATTGGGGGGGCGGTGGTGGTCAATGCGTGACTACAGGAGTTGCAGGGGTGTGGTGTGAAGATGGGAATGTGAGCAGAAGAAGCAAGAACGTTGTGTGAGTTCTAAGCTTCGAATCGTCTCAGAAAGGAAAAGAAGAAAAATAGAAAAGAAAAGAAGAGATCCCCGCTCCCCAGCAGCTTGCGTTTTTTTAAATAGCTTGATGGTAATGACAATGATTTCTCTGTGCTGTATTTTTTCCCCTTTTCTTGAGCCATTATGTAGTAATTTGCAGAGGCAAGTCAGGCACAGTTAACAAGGTCACCTCTCTCTCTCTCTCTCTCTTTCTTTCTGTCTGGGTTAGACATTGACACCATATTATATTCTTCCTCTGTGTCTTTACTCGCCTTGTTGCCTCTTCACATTCTCTATTCTCTCTCAGACTCTCCTTCTCTACACTACACAGCAACACCAGAGAGAGAGAGAGAGAGAGAGAGAGAGAGAGAGACCATATATTGCTTCTGCACCAGTCGACCACTGACTAAGTGACTAGTACTGAGTCGCTACAAGACAAAAACCCATTTGCTTCGAAACGCCATCGACAGAAGAGAAAAAACCCAGTCGCCGACTTCTTCTGTTTGTCTTGTTTCCACATCTCCGAATATGGCCTTGTTTCGCGTTCCCCACTTCTCAGCTTCTTCTCCCCTCACCTCTCTGTCCCAGTTTTTTGGCTAATCCTTTGGCCCCCCTTTTGAATTTTTATTTTGTTTGCCTGAGCGTCTGGGGTTTCGTTACTGGGGTCATGGAAGCTTTATGTGATCTTCAAGTGGACGTCAATGGCGAGGAGACTTTCATGGTGAACAAGGTAATTCTTCCTCAACCAAGATTCATTCTCCCGAAAGAAAAAAATGCAATCTTTTTCCTCTAACCCCAGTATTTTCCCAATGGCTATCTACTGCCGGCTGTGAGCTTTGTTTTTTCGTTCCGTAATTTTAGTTTTGCAGTTCCAAAGTTTCGTTCTTTGATGGGGTTGGAGTTTTCAATAGACTTTGCCTTCAAATTTCGCAGCTTTTGTAATTTCCTTCTTCACCCCGCAAATTTTTCTCAACCAAGACTCATCCTGTTCATGGAAATCGCAACTTTTGACCGGAAACGTCCACCATTAAAGTCTGCAAGCTGCAGCTATGTTGACAGAATGTGGGTCATTTGAACAAGACCTCTCTTTCTTGCATCTATTATGGGTTATACGCACACAGAGTGCACATTAAAAAAGCTCGTGGCTTTATGTTCTGTTTCGGCTGTGTAATTTATTGTTAGTCGTTACAAACCTTAAATGCACATCCCCTTCTCTTGTTTCTTACCAATTTCAAGTCCCTTTTGTTGGGGGCGTGTACAGAGCGTTGCCTTCATGGCCATTTATTGCTGTTCGCTCCCTTCTTTACAGGGCTGTGCTGCAGATATCGATCGTTGCTCGTTTGTTATATTTAACTTTTTCCAATGCCTAATAACGACCTCTCGCCTCTCTGTTGTAGCAAATTGGTTGAGAGAATCTGCTTTTTCTGCTTTGTTTTGTTGTTTTTCTTCTCTTACTTTAAGTTTCCTGGTGTTGCTAAACTCAGGAGATTAAATCCTTCTTTACATTTAACTCCTCCAAGGCTTCATTAACAGAGTGACTGCGGGTTACTCAACCAAAAGTAGCTGTACATTTCTTTAGTCTTGACTTCCTAAGTTTATTTCGGTTTTCCTGGCGTGTTCTCTGCCAAACTTTTTCTTGAAGAAATTGGTATTCCTTGCAATTCTTCATTTTGATAGTTTGGTAAACTGTACCGATGTGCTTTTTTTTTTTTTTTTTTTGCTGGGCTGACTCAGTTCTTGTATGAATCTTTGCAGAGAATCATCTCTTCATATTCAGGAAGACTGGGCAAATTGTTCAGCAAATCAAGCTGCTCTACTAGGAACCTGAAAGTGATCTTCAATGACTTTCCAGGAGGGGCAGAGAGCTTTGAGCTTATGTGTAGGTTCTGTTACAACAATGGCAAGATCGAAATAACTCCTCTTAATACAACCCTTTTGAGTTGTGCTGCGAATTTCATGGAGATGAGCAATTCTATCTCTGGAAGCGATAACTTAATCGAACAAACAGAGAAATCTCTTGAAGAGATCAGACATTGGACCTGGTCTGAACTTATGGTTGCACTCAGGCAGTGCCAAAATTATTTTCCAGTGGCGAATAAATCTGGCCTACTCGAAA
Organism: Eucalyptus camaldulensis; assembly: GCA_019915185.1. Lineage (NCBI taxonomy): Eukaryota > Viridiplantae > Streptophyta > Magnoliopsida > Myrtales > Myrtaceae > Eucalyptus > Eucalyptus camaldulensis. The sequence goes on from JAHSVA010000005.1 coordinate 7,720,375, forward strand.
GATGCTTGGAGTCCATCACCGCGAGATTGGCATTGGCAAGTGAACCGAGTCCAAGTCCGTCGACTTCTTCATCGGATTATTCTGGGGTCCGGTTTTCGTGCGACACAAAGAGCACGGAGAGTTTGAAGAGCAGCTTCTCCAGAGCGACGTGGTGGTTTGAAGATCTCTTAATCACAGATGAGAGTTTGCTTAAGATGATGGTCGGATCCATGATTAAGCAAAAACTTGAACATGGTACAATAAGCAAGTTCCTCTTCTTTTACCAGAAATCCAAGTTCCACACTTCTGTGTCTCATGAGAAGAGCAAAATCATGGAAACGGTTGTTGATTTGCTCTGTAGTCTGGAGCCGAGTTCCATCCCTTGCAAAAGCTTATTTGGGATTCTGAGAGTTGCTCTGGGGTTGAACATAAGCAAAGGTTGCCGAAACAAGTTAGAGATTATGATTGGTTCTCAGATGGATCAAGCAACGTTGGACAATTTGCTCGTTCCCTCTCCTCAAGGGACGAACTCTTTGTATGACACAAATCTTGTACTGAGGCTAGTAAAAGCATTTCTGAAGGAAGGAACTAGTGGAGCGCCTGAAGTGCAGTTGAAGAAAGTGGCTAACTTAATGGATCTGTACATAGCTGAAGTAGCGCCTGATCCATGTTTGAAACCTTCAAAGTTCCTCGCTTTGGCTATGGTCCTTCCTGATTCTGCTAGGGACTCATTCGATGACATGTATCATGCTGTGGACATGTACCTAGAGGTACTAAATTCAGCTGCATCGTTGTTGCTATGAAGGATATTGATCAAAAAACCTTCCTAAAGATATCATATGTTAGCTTAATTTATCCGTGTCCTTGGTTGATTTCATGCTCAAGCAGGGACCTTTGAAAGCGTGGTTTAAAGACTGAAACTTCTCGAATAAAATACAATTTTTACATAAATTATTTGGTTTTCTTGGACTTAATTTGGTTTCTCTTTCTGCAAGGTGCATGCGGGATTGTCTGAAGAAGAAAAGATCAAGATGTGCCGTGCCTTGAATTATAGGAAGCTCTCAGCCAAAGCTTGCAAACATCTTTCAGAGAATTCGAAGTTCCCATCCAAGATCATCACGCAAGCTTTAAATTCTCAACAATTCAAGCTCAAAAGCTTGATCCGAGTGTCCAGCAATACTAGTTCCATCCCCAGTTCACCATGTAGTTGCAGTGACAACATCAAGAAAGATGAGGTGGGCGAACAGATAGTACTCTACGCAGGGGACCTCAATCTTTCCACTGATAATGTGAGGCTCAGAGCTCAATTGCAAGGGATGCAATCGAGGGTTATGGAATTAGAGAAACTTTGCCGGAAAATGCAGACTCAAATGACCAAGGTTCTCAGATCAAGAGTGTCATCAAGCCACAAAAGCAGATCTTTACCGAGGCTTTGCTCGTGATAATACTAGGCAGATAACTTATGAATCTTCCGTTTCCATAGATATTTGTGAGGGTTGTATAGCAAGAGCAATGTGTCCTTATGCTTGCCTTTTTTCTTTGCCCACCTTCTCTTTTTGTTCAAATTGAGCTTGAGGTCAATGGTGAGTTGTTTCTTTTACAAGAGATTCAGATCATGATTGTACAGCTACAGGGAAGAGGAAAGAAAGCCTGCGTTTTTCCAGACAAAAAGCATGAATATATTAACACAGGCGTGTTCTTAGTGTCATGTCTCCAAGGTCTAGTCCTTTTCCCATGTCATTCTCACGCATGACAACTGATAATGTCAAATTGGCTCGTTCTCTTTACAGTCCACAAAACCAAGCACCAACCCACAAAGCTTAGAAACCTGACTTGCTGTCTCCAACCCTTGCTGAGCATCACAGCATACCTGATATCTCATGACCAGTTTCTTACATGAACAATCGCTGAACACTGCATAATTTCCACATCCAATCAAAGGGAAACAGAACCTTAGCACATGTATTGCAATTTGTACCCACCACATGATCAATTACATAGAAAAAGATTTAATTTTGAGAAGGAGAGATTAACATTGGAGAGTGAAGACAACTCAGTGGTTGACCTGCCAGAGAACAATGATAATATCTCGAGCAGATGATGAACAGAGCACATGTGGCTGCCCAGAGAGTGAGATTTGCTACCAGCAATATTTTTCCAGTCACTCCTTTGGACAGTAGCTCTTTCTATAAGCTTCTGATTGTACGTTCCACTAGTACTCGGCATTGATTGGAGGTAGGTACCACGTCCGCGTCCCAATTCCCAGGAATACCAAACCTTCATAATCCACAAAAAAAGAAAAAAATATGATTTTTTTTCCTCGGTGTACAGAAAAAAGAACATCAACTGGATGATCATATTTAACTATATGACTTGCATGCCAGTGGTGTATCTGGCTTTTCTTCTGATACACCATTGACTAAATACCATTTTGTTTTGTACCTGACGTCTTCAATTCTTGGGAGATGCATAACCCCTAAATTATATATAATTATCTATCTCCTAGATAAAGAAACAAGATTAATTGAAAACATAGTGGAATTTCTGTACTTTCATACTTTTTAAAATGCAAATAGCTAAATTTTTAGTATGTTATGGCGCGATTAATCATCTTTGAAGACGGATTTTACGCGAGATGGATTCGGCCATTAAAGCTCGATTAAACAATGTTTAAATTAGACTTCGGGTTCCTCAATGAGCATTTATTTTAGGAGAGATGTCTTGCCTGATGATACAAATATGCACATGATCGGTTCTTACAAAAAGAAAGGATATTCGTACCACCAAATTGAAAATCAGATAGCCTACCCACAACTTACCGTGATCTTTTTTTTTTTTTTAGGAAATGGTATGAACTGGGGATGAGCACGGGCGGACCAGGCCTCAAGGCAGTTTTCGCCCAGCCGGTACAGATTGGGACCGGCATTTAAAGTCTATAGCCATGCACGATAGTTGTTAATCGGGACAATTATTCGAAAAATCCTAAATATGTCGCACTTTTATCAATTCAATCATAAACATTTTAATTATACCAATTGAGTTATAAATATCTTCATATTTTATCAGTTGAGTCCTTTTGATAATTTTTTATTGCAAATTACTGACGTAGATGTTAGTGGTTTTATGTAACATAGGGTGGCACTAATGTGAATATTATTTATATATATATTTTTTGTTTTTGCTTTTTCTTTACTTTTTATTGTTTTTTTTTTTGGAATGAGGGTCGGTAGCCATGTTGGTTTTGAGTTAGGACTTCGTGGCCCTCGCTCAATGCCTTCACCTAGATCTAGCGAGGGTCGCAATGCCTTCGTTATGGCCATTGAGAACTGTATGCTCTTGTTGACCAAAGCGAGGGCACGCAAAACCTTGCCTTATGGCTAGCAAGGGACACAATGCCCTCACCTAATACTAGCAAGGCTTGTTGGCCCTTGCTTCAAAAACCATAAAAAAAGGTAAAGAAATTAAAAAAATCATAAAAAATTCAATTTAAAAAAAAATATCCATGTTAGTGTTGGTCAATTTATGTAGAACAATCGACGTCCATGTCGGCAATTTCTGATTAAAATTAATCGAATTGACTCGATTGACAAAACATAAAAATGTTTAGGACTCAATTGATACAATTAAAATGTTTATGACAATATTGATAAAAGTGTAATAGATATAGGATTTTTTAGACAATTTTCCAATATTAATTAGGAATGGCGGATCGGCACTTTCTTAGGAGGGTCACGTAGGCAGCACTTTCACAACCAAAGATTAGCGAGAAGATAGTGGAATAATGAATTTCCAAATCTAAATGAAGTTCCCTCAACTTTATATCTTTCTCGTGAATCTCTGTTCTTGCTGTGAGATATCAATTTATCAAGTAAATAGGTCAGTGATTAAGTGTGTAATTATTAATTTAAGAGGCGAAATGCCCGGAGAGCGTGATCTTTCCTTAGACGCTACTCCTGTTTCTGTCCCGCCTGCCGCCCGAGGTCTCTCGCATTTCCACGATCCAGGAACACCGACATGAATTTAAGGAAAACATCTAAACTTCCGCCAGATATAATCAGAACATTAATAAATAAATTCATTGAGTCTTTCGAATTCTTAAACTTTTACGAAGTGATCGAAGCTTTCAGGCGAAGCAACAGATCGTTTGACCGTTGAATTGATGTCTGTGTCTCCTTCTTGAAGCATGGAAAGATGGACAGAGACGGAGACAAGAAAAGAAATTGCGAAAATGATGAATTGGAAATGAAGTTAAATCGATGCGGGATGGGAAAAGATTAATTTTAGAATCAAATTTCCCACCTTTTTTGTTAATTTCTTATTGCAGGTCGGGGTGTTATTTACTTATTGTTATTATTATTATTATTTTTTTTTTTTGCTGATTCATCTCGATTTCCTCCTGGTTTATAGCATGCGTTAATTTCTTCAAAAAAGAAAAAAGAAAAAAGAAAATGAAAATGATGGCAATACTTCTGTCGTATCCTAGTATAAGTTCTTTTCCTTCGTAATTCGTCTCGATTTCTTCCTGGTTTATAGCACGTGTTGATACTTTAATTTCTTCTAAAAATGACAGAAATATTTCTGTCGTACGTTGGCATAAGTCTCATTTAACCCGTCAATGGATCAGGCCGTTTCGAAAATGATTCGGCTCATTAAACCATTTTCGATCTATTTATATATAATACAAATTTAATGATATATACCGAATTGTCTTTTTATGTTAACCATGAATTACTGTGACAAGAACTGCGTTTAGAAGATTACATTAAAATAATGTTAAATGCAACCATTATGTACTACAATTATTAACAAATGAAATTTACTAGATCAATAAAAATAAAAATAATTCGGAAAAAAAGAAGCCATCCTTTTATTTTTTAAGAGTGACTTTGATCCCATCTCTAAACTAAGAAACAGTTTAGGGAATCCATTATTTTCTTATAGAGGGTAAAGATAGAGTTACAAATGTATGTTACATTTGGACAAAATATGAACCGTTTAATACCCATATTTTTTTAGTGTTGTCATTTTAAACTTATTTATAACCCATTTATTAACATAACTAACCCTTATAATGATTCAGGCCATCAAATATGGGTTAACAAGTGGGTCTATGACCCATTATGATAGTTCTACTCAAGAGAAATGGGATCAATTAATAATGAGTGGATACGGTACTTCGCTCTATCATCTGGATCTCCATGCGCATCTCCGTCTTGATACGTATAGTGAGCTATTCGGGCAAGGTTGAAAGCCAGACGTATGAATGATTTTCCAAACATAGAGTCATCGACTTGATGTCTATTCATCTTCTTCCACTCTATGTCGATCAGTTCCTTAATGTGCTCGCGAGCAACATTCTCCGACACCCCGGTGTCTTGCATGTAGCATAGGATCGAATTAGCCGTTTCTCCCCTCTCTAGCTCGGCCTACATTATATAATATTGGGGTGAGCGTAGGCTTTCATAACGCCTGAGCCAAAAAAGAACTGAATGGGAAGTTTGCATCATAGCTCAATGATGTTCTCAAAGAATTACCTAAAAGGTACAAGTGCACGAGAAGTCCTAAAGCTATTGAAAGAAAAGTGCACCGGGATGTGATTTTGAAGTAATTTCAAAGACTTCTTCTTGCATGAAGTTTTTGGATTAGTTCTGGTGGGTATTAGTTAGTAGTAGCAACAGGAAACATCTGCAGCACTTTCACAAAATATTGATGAAGATGATCTAGTGATTCGAAGTAATTTCTTGTTTCTGTCTATTTCAATTTGTAATCGTTAATCTGGATGTTCGTCGGTCAAAATTATAAGTCCGAATTTGTCGTGCTCTTTCAATCGGAAGTTGCAGTGATTTTATGCTCTGCCCTTTTACTACGGCTAGTTCTAGGAAGCGAAGAAGAGCAAGGGGAGGAATGCGTACCGATGAGGTGCCGAGATCGTTGCAGAGGCGGAAAATAATGGCTGGCGACTTCAAGAGATCGTGGCCGTGAGTCTCAATCAATTCTATTTCCTCCTTTCTAACGTTCGGGGTTGACAGAAAGAAAGCATGAATCAGTATGACAAGTCCTGAAACTGAGATCCAGCCATTGTTCATGTACTCTTCGAACGTCGGGGTGACCTTGTCGTGCTTCCACTTCGCCTCTTGCAGGAAGGCTTTGAACATGTCACTCCACTGAATCCATCAAATTCAAATTCTTTTTCTGTTACCATCGAGAATTCGTAAACTTGAAGGGTTTAATTGTGGTAAATGTTGAGTACTTACCGCCTTTGTTAGGCACGGGATGATATTTTCTCCATTCTGCTTGAGGACGTCGTAAGCCATCTCGTGCACTGCGTTGTAGAGAGCTAGGAAGCAAAGCTTCATACAGCTCGGAAGATTCGACAGGGCGTTGACATCCCATCTGAAACCACACATTGATCAAAAGAGGCTTTAACATATAGACTCAAGAAACCGACGTTTTCACCGGCTTTCTTTTTACCCTAAACAGATCATTCGAAGCAAAGTATTGAGGAACCTGTGTACAGCATCTGTGAATAGCTCCAATTCATCCATACTACCATAAACGTCGTAGACATCGTCGATGGTGGTCACGAGTGCGGTCACCTTCGTTAGCCCTTTACGGAGATTGCTAAACTGAGGCTCGTAGGCCATCCCAACCGTCCAGAAGAAGCACTCCATCAGTCGATCTCTTGCAAAGCTTAACTCGTTTGCCAGGCTAACATCATTCCACCATCTGCAATTGATTCACGCATGACAGGTATTAGTGATGCCTAATTTGCTCGCGATCCGTCCATCAAGGCCTAATAGTATTTGAATTTTGCAAGAACTCTAAACTTTTTTCCGCATTCCCACACCGACCTCGACATCTCCTGAAGATCTCTTTGGAGGATAGACTGCACCATGTTGAAATTGTACACGGCCAGTTCGAGCAACCGACGTTCTGCGTCTCTCCGGGGGCTATAAGCTTCGATGGACTGTCGAGCTTCCAGCAATGGCATTCTCTGGTGCAGGGCCGGTACCGACCCACGGTTCACTCGGAAATATTCGAGGTCTTTGCCGATATCAATATCGTTAAGGCGTTTGAGATGCTTGACTGCAAATTCCTTAGCCTCAAGCAAGATACCTTCTTCTTCAAAGGCCAAATGCGAAGCTTCATATAAACTCAGCAGCCCTTCAACGTCACGGCCAAGGCTCTCCATAAATGTTCCTCGCTCGTCCATGAAAATCCGGAAAACATCTGTTTGTTCTTTCCCATCAAGATCAGTCGATTGCGGTCTAATTTTTTGTCAATTAGATAGAACTTTAGAATCTTCAAATACCTGGAGAAACTTCGAAACCATTTTGTCTCAGAATCCTAAAGAAGAGAGCTGTTCCATGAAGGGTCTTCTGGTCTCTGTTCTTGTAACCTCCATCCGGAGAATGGTATCTACGGAGAGCTCTCTTTACGTCTTCCTCGAAGAGAAAGACCAGTCCCAGTCGTTGAATGTCATCGACCAGAGCGAGTATGGTGGCGAGTTCGGCACTTTCGTCCTTCATGGCGCTCCTCACTTCTTGTTCCAGCATTTGCACTCTTCCATTTTGCTGCTCGACCTGCGTAAGGAACCCAATTTGTACAATATTATAGCTCAGTTTGAGCCGAAAAAATGGAAAATGAAAAGTTACACGGTCTATATAGTTGATATTAATCCAAGAAAAAATTATGAGTACTGAATCTTATGCACTGTGATAAGTTTTTTTACATATCTCATATCCACTGTGGCTCGCTTTTATGAATAGTAAACTTGAGGTTGTTTTGTCGGATTATTGTCTATGGAAGTTATGGAAAAAATAAATTTGATGGGACTTCAAAAGCAGGACATGGGACCTTGACCCCTGGCCTAGAACGACAAGAATTCGGACATGGGACCACAGCCTTTAGAACTGGAGAAGAAGTCAATTGAAGTTATGGAAAAAATAAACTTGAGGGGACCTCAAAAGCTGGACATGGGACATGAAGGGCGCGTTTGGTAATATTTTTATTTAAAAATTATTTCAGGGAACATAAATAAAAAAAAAAAATTTCTGTTCCGGGGAACAGAAATAAAAAAAAAGTGTTTCTGTTCCGGGGAACAATTTTTTAACAAAAACACGCGTTTGGTAAACTTGTTCCGGGAATAAAAAATAAACAGAAACACGTTTGGTAAATTTGTATAATTTTTATTTATTTATTTTATTTTTAAATATTTTTTCTATTTTCTTTCTTATTTTCTTATTTCTTTTTCCTTTTTCATTTTTTCATTTTTTTTTTCTTTTGGCCGGTCACCGGCCTCGGCCATGGCCGGCGACCGGTCGACGAGGGCCGGTGGCCTCGCCCAGCCACGGCGAGGCTCGCCGGCCCCCGGCGCGACGTCGGGCTCGCCTGGGCGAGCTCGAGCTCGCCCAGATCTGGCGAGCCCGACCTCGCCTAGCGGCCGGCGAGGCTCGGCCTCACCGGGCCACCGCCAGGAGTCGACTTGGCGGTGGCCCGGCGACGCCGAGCCTCGCCAGGGGCCGGCGAGCCTCGCCGTGGCTGGGCGAGGCCGCCGGCCCTCGCTGGCCGGTCGCCGGCCATGGCCAAGGCCGGCGACCGGCCAAAGAAAAAATAAAGAAAAAAGAAGAAGAAAAAGAGAAGAAAAAAAAGAAAAGTGTTTTTTGATTTTGTTTGAGAAACAAGAAACAACTTTTTTTTGTTTCTTGTTTCTGTTACAAATGTGTTTCTGGGAACAAAAAATAGTTTTGGAACAAAAATGCACACAAACGCGTTTCTGTTCTTTTTTTGTTCATAGGAACAAAAAACAAAAAAGTTGTTTAAAAACACAAAAAAGAAACGAAAACAAACGCGGCCTAACCCTTGCCCTAGAACCACAATTCTGACATGGGACCACAGCCTTCGGAACCGGAGAAGAGGGGCCCAGGACTCGTCACCCGAACACAGACCTCGGCATGGGGACATCAATTCCCAAATTGACCTCACAGGGCAAACCTGAACGCGAGACTTCAGTCTTGAACCTGGAACGAGTGGACTAGAGATTTGGGCCTTGGCTGACGGGGCCAGGTCTAGCTACTAAGGGCCATGGTCGGACCCATGGGATGCACTGCCGAGCAACGAGGCCAGAGATTCAATTGGGTGGTGAAGTCGAAGGTCCGAGGGACTGGATCCCAAGTTTGACCTTAGGGATATTTGTTGGATGTAAATTGCGCAATTCCAAGATCTCCATAACCAAAACAAGAACATGCATAATAGAGTAGAAAGATTAACGCACCCGTTTTGGAATCCATTAAACATAAAGCGGAAGTAGAAAATGAATTACCCACTCATCATCAAAAGGATCAACGCATCAAGTTCTTCTTCTCTATTGCCCTCTGTAGTACTAACTCAATGAGGCGGCCCCCCTCACGTTTAGTGTTAGGTAAACGCTCCTTAGGTGAGGATACGTGTGAGAATTAGGGTTAGAGGAGAGACTTGAGCACTATTTATAGAGTTTCCAACTAGGCCCCCTCATTACGAGCTAAGCTCTACTCGGCTCACACTAGCTAGCTTTATATTAGACTAATTAAGAAACCTTCTATCTCACCTTAGACTAACCCTGTTTTATGGTAATCGTAAAAATAGTAAATTACAATATCAATTAATGTAGTCCACACTAAAAAAACTCTTACATTCTCCCACTTGAATTATATTAATTAAAATCGTACCGTATGTGTGCACATTTGGTCTAGAGATAATTCTTCATAGTCAATTTTATCCCATAAAGTCTTAAACACCGAATCATGGGCTAATAATTGGATGCCCCTAGCCTTCGCTCAAGGTTTATACAATACCTTGAGATTTTATTAATATGTATTGAACATAATAACAACACATTCAAAAATATTTTATTGAATGCAAAAGTTGATACATATCAAACTGTTATAAAGTGTAACGAACACAGATAAAACATTTATCAGAGTAAAGCCAAAATAGCTTCCACTAAACAACAACATCTCATGATGCTCCTAGACCCATGCTAACGACATTTTGCTCAAATACACATCGGCGTAGGCCTTTAATTAGTAGATCTACAACTATATCATTTGTGAAAATATATTATATTATTACGTCACATTTTTGTACCGTTTCCTTTTGGTCAAAAATTTTGACCACCATATATTTAGACCCATTAAGACTTCTGTAATAAATAAATAATACTACAAATTTCTTATATCAATACAATCGTATGGGTCTATCCATAAAGTTAAAACGATCAACTCCTTCATAAAGTTCTAGAGCATAATAGCCCAAGTAACATTCTTTATGTTACTAACACTGCTTACATAGTAGAAGATAACATAGAACTTTATTTACTGCACTTTCTGCTAACATAAATATGTATTTCGTTATTGATTTTATGTCATCCTAACGGCCAGTAAAGTTTACATTTGAATATCATACTAGTTGCAAGAATTGAACATGTTTATAAATTAGCATATAATTTCTCGTTTTATTTAAGTACCTTAAAATCTTCTTGGTAGCAACCCAGTGATCACGTCTTGGATTTGATTGATATCTTCCTAGAAGTCTCATCGTAAATACGATATTTAATCTAGTGCAAATTCAAGCATATATTATACTTTTAAGTGCACTAACACAAGATACACCATTTAACTAGATTTTCCTAATATCTAAATAAAGACAATGAGATAGATTTAATCCATCATCCTTAATAACAGGAGCAATTCTTGGCTTGCAATGATGTATATTGTATATTTTCAAAATACGATCATCAAATGTCCTATGAGAAAATCTAATAAAATCCAATATTTATATGGTGAGAACAATCCTTATGAACCTCTGTACAAAAGACAAAAAATGCCTCGAAGTCACTACTAGTAAGCAAAAGATCACATACATAGAGTATAAGAAAAATAAATTTCCTCCTATTGAACTTACAATATATGTTAAATTACTTTGTTCCCAATTGAACAAAATAACAACACTATGAAACTTTAATAATAGTGTCTGGAAACTTGCTTAAAAACTATAAATAATTTTTTTTCAATTTACACACAAGTTTATTTGAATCTGCTGCAAAATCCTCCAGTTGCACTATATAAAATTTGTATCTATTTAACGTAATTCCAAATCAAAAACAAATATTAATGTCACGTTCACTCTGAAAGAATATTTAAAAAAATAATTATTTTTTCACTATAAACTATCCACAACTCTTTCAGAGTGAAAACTTTATTATCTTTTATGACATTTAATTACATACTTAATTGAGAACAAAAACCGACATTTATATAAGTTGCTAAAACAACTATGTAGTGGATATTGTAATCATGCTCTTACAAATAGACTATATAGTTTAATGGAATAACTGATCATATTTTCCTAACAAATCTCCCGAGTAAAGTTACCACCGCTTCATTATATATTTGAGAGGTTTGAATACATTTCATCATAAACTATATCAAAAATAGTATTTTAAACCTCAACAAGTTTAGTTTATGGTATATGAGATTCAATAATTGTCTGTACCACAATTATCTATATAGGCAAAGACAAAGATACAGTGATTTTCCATCGTACTATTATTTTTAATAGTCTAAAAGAAGCCATCCTCTACAATTACGTTAAACTGTAGAAATTTTACAGTATGTGATTCCATAATACTTGTACCTTCTTTAGGGTCATAAAATTGATACCTCTTTGAATAATCTGAGTAAGATACAAAATAATTCTAAGTGGATCTAAATTCTAACACACTTAATATTGAATTAGATAAATTCACTTCTACATGACACTTCTAAACTTAATATGATTCAAGTAATTTATGTCCAGTCTATAACTCAAAAGAAGTTTATGAAATAACTTTGATAAAAAACACATTTTGTATGTGAAAATGTTGCTTTCAAAATATTAGCCCATAAAAGACCAGATAAATTAGTCTTACTAATCATATTTATCACTATGTTCATTATGGTGCATTTATGCCTTTCGGCCAAATCTTTTTCTTAGGATTTTAAAGCATGGTAATTAAGTTACAACCCCAGAATCTACTAAGTATGTGACAAATGACCTTTAAGCTATTTCATATTGTCATACTCGCCAATATACTCACAGCCACTATTAAGCTTGACAACCTTTTAAGACTAATTGTAATTGTTTTATTCTTTATCTCGGTAATTTTACTTCCATAATAATATATAGAAGTCTTTAGATAACCGTTAAAAATAGACATAATATCAACACTGTCAACTTTTTTTACTTTTCCTTTAGACATGTATGAGATTATTCCTTAAATAGAAAATTTTGGAAACAACATCTTCAACCATATACGGGATGTATATGCCATTAGAACTTAAACACAATCTTAGTAGATGTGTCCTAATTTTAGTATTAGATAAAACATAACTTTAAGCCACTAAAGCTTCCATCATTTGCCTAGCAGTGTAGCCCACAGATAAATCACTTTTCAAGTGTTTCTAAATGGAACGCTTTATGGATAGTAAGGCAGCGTTTGTTTGTGTTTCTTTTTTTTTTTGTTTTTGTTTTTAAACACTTTTTCTGTTTTTTTGTTCCTGGGAACAAAAAAGGAACAAAAACGCGTTTGGACGCGTTTTTGTTCCTTTTTTGTTCTTTTGTTCCCAGGAACAAAAAAGAAACAGAAATAAGAAACACAAAATTTGTGTTTCTTATTTTTGAAACACATTTGTGAAACACTTTTTTATTTCTTTTTTCTTTTTTCTCTTATTTTCTTCTTCCTTTTTCTTTTGGCTGGTCGCCGGCCTCGGCCATGGCCGGCGACCGGCTGACGAGGGCCGGCGGCCTCGCCCAGCCATGGCGAGGCTCGCCGGCCCCCGGTGAGGCCGAGGCTCGCCGTCCCCCGGCGAGGCCGACCTCGCCCAGCGGCCGGCGAGCCTCGGCCTCACCGAGCCACCGCCAGGCGGGCGTCCTCGCCGGATCTGGGCGAGCTCGAGCTCGCCCAGCCAAGGCGAGGCCGACCTCTCGCCGGCCTGGGAGAGCTCGATCTCGCCTAGATCCGGCGAGGCCGAGCTCGCCCAGCGACCGGTGAGCCTCGGCCTCGCCGGATCTGGGCGAGTTGACGTCGCCTGGCGGTGGCCCGACGAGGTCGAGCCTCACCCGCCGCTGGGCGAGGGTCGGCCTCGCCGGGGGCCAGCGAGCCTCGCCGTGGCTGGGCGAGGCCGCCGGCCTTCGCCGGCCGGTCGCTGGCCATGGCCGAGGTCGGCGACCGGCCAAAAGAAGAAAAAAGAAAAAAGGAAAAAGAAAAAAGAAAAAAAAGGAAAAAATAGAAAAAAATAGAAAAAATAAAAGAAATAAAAAAATTATACAAATTTATCAAACGTGTTTCTGTTTATTTTTTATTCCCGGAACAAATTTACCAAACGCGTTTTTTTGTTCAAAAATTGTTCCTCAGAACAGAAACACTTTTTTCTATTTCTGTTCCCTGGAACAATTTTTAAACAGAAACGCAAACAAACGCACCCTAAGCAAATTTTATTGCTCTTTTCCTAAGTAGCAAATCATATGTCTACTACTTAAAATTTGAAGCAGTAAAAACCTTAGTAATAATGGAGTTATTAATTACATAAAAGGTGACTGAAAATACAAGCAATATATATATATAATTAGCATAATGTGAGTATCGTGTAACTTGACGTACAAGTTCACATCAAGAGAGTTACACGCATAATCATATAATCACTTTTGGGCAGAATACATAATATGCGGTTGGACACTTCCCACATGATAGTGGTTATAAGAATATATTCTAATTTTCGTGAATTCATCACCTTTGGGTAGATGACTACTTGGATCAGTCAATCATCTACCATATCATCATGTATCCCTCCATAAACTAATACATAATCACCTCCTTTGGGAGTATGACCACGCATTAGACTAAGAGACATCCCAATCAGCATACGAGACTGAAATTTCTCAAACCTAATTAAGCGTGCCACTTTGGCGGCCACTACTCAATCGAATCCTTAAAACTCTCTCATACCAAGGATATAAACTTTACAACTCACATACATCATATACATGTAATTTTAACTTTAGTGATAGGGGCATGTTATCACTAAAATCACATATCATACTAATTACATTGCTTTATCTATTAATAAAAATTAATCACACACACACATATATATATATAGCGAACCTGAAAAACAGATTCCAATAAAATCACCGATCACAGTAACACAAGAAACTTCTCATAACAGAGAAGAAAGATCTTTTATGTACCTCGATTACAGATTACCAGAACAACATAAAAAAAAATGCCGATCTAGAAGTTCTCTCACAAATTAACATCAATAGTAATACAGGGTATACCAAATCGACAAGCCTAACGGCTGATCATTATCGCTCACGAGTTTCATAAAGCAAACATGACTCTAAGGCCAACAGCTGATTAATTAGTCAATTTTAAGTAACAACTTATCATTGTATCAACCGGCGATCTATAAATTGAGTCAAACCACAGAAAAAATATTTAAATTATAATAGTAGATACTAAGGCTCTGCATAAATGTTGTCATACTCCTTAACCATAAAAAATATTCAACTTAATAGACATTAACAAGTGACCATGTGGGTTTAGGTATAATATGCAATAACTTAACTAACATACATTATCCACATTCAGTGGATGTTTTAATTAGTACAATCAGTTTGGTTACAGGTTCTTAAGACGTCCATCATTCAAAGGTTATCGGCATGTAAGGAGTATCAAAAGTTTTATAACTTTACTGTTTCTTATCATCTCAATATATAATTCAATTACTATCTCATATTGGTTGTATCTCATTAAGCCAGTTTCAGTTCACAATAAATTTAATTTTTATTAATAAATTACATAATTATAATATTTATGTGATAACATACCTGTAACACAATACATGTATTTTCAAAATCACAGAAAATACAAGAAAAATACGCACAAATACACTAAAAATACACATATTTAGGGCTTTGTATGTATTTTCACATCCACAAAATCATCAAATATGTAAAATAAATACACCACAAGATAGAGGACCGCCATACGAATCCAACGCTGCCAGCCACGCGCGGATTCGACACTCTACGCACCCGCACACGTCGCCTGATTGCGCGGCACGTGGAGCGCACGCGCGAGTCGTGCGCCATGCATGGGGGCGCTTGAGGCCTCCCCCGGCGATGTGTTGCCGACCGTCTTGCTCGACTCGTCGAGCCTAGTCCGAATTTGTGATTTAATTTTATTTTTATTAAACAAAAAATCACGAAAATCACAAATTAGAGCAAAAATCTTACGCGTTCAAGTTCTAGGGTTATGGTTGCTCTGATACCACATGTTGGATGCAAATTGCACAATCCAAAGATCTCCATAATCGGAACAAAAACATGCATAATAAAGTAGAAAGATTAATGCACCTATTTTGGAATTCATCAAACATAAAGCGGAAGCAGAAAATGAATTACCCACTCATCATCAAAGGGATCCATGCATCAAGTCATTCTCCTCTATTGCCCTCCGTATCACTGGCTCAATGAGACGGCCCTCCTCACGTTTAGCATTAGGTAAATGCTCTTTAGGTAATGATACATGTGAGAATTAGGGTTAGATGAGAGACTTGATCACTATTTATAGAGTTTCCAACCAAGCCCCCTCATTACGAGTTAGGCTCAACTCGGCTCACACTAGCCAGCCTCATATTAGACTAATTAAGAAACCTTCTATTTCACCTTAGGCCAACCCTATTTTACGGTAACCGTAAAAACAGTAAATTACAATATCAATTAATGTACTTCACATTAGGAAAACTCTTACAATATTGCCTTGGTCTCATTATCGAGTCTTGTCTTGGGGAGCTCAATCCGTGTGATTAGGTTTTCATATAGGAATACAAAGATCCTGGTCATAGGAGTCCAAGTCATGAGTCCAAAGTATCCAACTCTTGTGCCTAAACTTGATTTCATTTCTTATTTTAGACTTTTCCAACAGTATAATTGTTAAACGATATTTAGCTCATTTAAAAAGTACAAATTGAATGATGGAAAATAATGAAAATAGCTTATTTTGAAATATTTTCTTATGATGTCCAATTGCCAGGAAACAAACAAACCTTAGTTACACAAAGAAAGGATCCTCATAATAATGATGATAACGTTTGCGACTCCCCTTTTTACATATAAGCTTCAATTATTAGAAAAAAAAGAAGAAGCCAATACCTAGTATACATATAAAGACGGACTATAATTTGGTACAGTGGCAGTGTAATAAAGTGATTATACATGTAAGGTCCAGGCACTAACACCTCTAAAATTTGTAATTTTGATCAAATGAATTGATTTCATTAGTAAAAGAGAGTTTTCATTTCATAAATTGACTCTTCGTACAAAGTTTTATATACTGACTAGCGGTGTACCTTATATAAATTCATGAGAACAAATAATAATAATTCATATAATCTCAGCTTATTTTTTTTTCCTTTTGTGTAGAGATAACACCTCATTGAGAACGAACAAAAAGCGGATTTATTACCGCACGACGATGAAAACCAGTTGGAAGGGACTGAAGGTAATCATAACTCCAGAGAGTCGGCTAATACCGGGGCGACCTCCATCCTCCTTGAGATAGCGCAGCCCTGGTGCTTGTCGAACACGGGACCTGAGCATGAATCCTCTTGGAGCAAACATTCGGAAGAGAGACAAACTGAAGTGCCATTATCGCATGTCAGTGAAGAAGAAGAAGAAGAAGGAGAAGGAGAAGGAGGAGAAGGAGGAGGAGGAGAAGGAGGAGAAGGAAAAGAAGGAGGAGAAGGAGAAGGAGGAGAAGAAGGAGCAGAAAGAAGAAGGAAGAAAGCATAGGGAAATCAACCGTCGAGGGTTGCTTTGGGTAGGGATCTCTTTTCTCTTATTCTCGATCTGACATTTGATCAACCCTCGCATCCACAACGTGCAGTGCAAGCATCACGTTGAAGAAGTTGAAAGCGAGACAGTTAGCCGCCGTCGTGAGATGAAATTCACGTTTAGTAGATGTCGAAAGCGAGACGGTAATTATGACTAGCATAAAGATGATTATCATATTCCATATATAGTGTCTCATTACGGCCGTTAATTATGACCCCGTTCCAAAACTGAAAAGTTCTCTTTTCTTTTTTCTTTTTTTAAAGAAAAAAGGATTGGTTTTCTCATCGCAAGAGTCTTCCCTCCCGAAAATAATCTTCTAATCCATATCGCAACTTATGCCAATATTTATGCAATAGACACGACGCCGTTAGGTATATAGATCAACCTTAATGAAGATTTATCGAAAAAAGTTCGATTATATTTGAAAGGATTAAATAAAGTCCGTAATTAACATTAGAGCAATCTGTAAATTGAGTACACTTAGATCATTTAGTATAATGGGATCCGCCTACTTTATGTATCCATAGGACCCAACAGTTCAGACAAACTGGGATGCATACATCCGGTCCACCCAGTAATTTTTGCCTATGTTATTGTGTACATACATTTAGTTCCCTTCATATGAGGGAGGGAGGGAGGGAGGGAATTATTTTGTGCAAACTAATTTAGTTCAAGATCTCTCTATCCAAGCATGGCTCGAGAGAAAACACGCTCAATTATCAATGAGTGCGAATGGACCGATTGCTTTTAGCACTGCACGCTTTTTCGTCCCGATACACGTGACATGCCGTCCAGGCAAGGTGGTAAGCCATCTGCACGAAAAGATCGATCGAAGGTCAAGCCATGGCCTAGATATGTTGTCCAATTTCTTCCACGTCAGTTCTATGAAGTGATCGCGACCCGTTTGATTCAGAGGCCCCCCTTTCTTGCATGCGATGCACGATTGAATTCCTCGTCTCTCCCCTCGTTTCTCATGCCTGGGCTTGATAAAAGGTAAGGCACGAGTCGACATGACATGCCCTGACATTGATATCCACCTTTGACATTTTTTCAAGTACTCCAACTCCTGGGGTGATGATCTTGTCGTGACTCCATTTTGCTTCTTGCAAGAAGGCTTTGCATGAATTATACGACTGCGAAACAATAGAAACACCGAATATCTCCTTATTAGGCAGGAGGGCTGCGCACACGGTCAATTCATACAATGTCAAGCGCCAGATATGTCTTTCGCATGCCGCTTTCGTTAGACAAGGAACGATAATTTTCCCTATCTCCTACAGAGCCTCACGAGCCAATTTCATTCCCTTGTTATGGAAAGGTCTTCCACAACATTGATATCCTGTTTGAAAATACGCAAATCAGAAGGTGAAAATTCAACAATTAAGATGCATGAATATTGCTTTTCCAAGTAAATCGATGTTCGTGCATAGCTCTAGTTCGTCCAATGTGATGTAAACATCGTGCATATCATTGATCCCGGTTATCAGCGTGTTCACTTGGGTTAGGCCTTAATAGATGCTATGGAGAGGCTCATCTGTCATCACAATCCATTAGCCTCTCCCTTGCGAAGTTCAACTTGTTTGCAAGGCTAACATTATTCAACCATCTACAATAATTTAAGACTATTTGTTTCGCAAAAAACGTGGCGTTTCCGTAAAATATTTTTCAGAAAGTCATTTTCTAGAAAAAAGTAATTATTTTTTGGTATTTGGCTAAAACCTGAACTTTGAGTAGAAAATATTTTCCACCGTTCGTTAACTAATTTAATTGTTTAGGAAAAATTATCAAAAAATTGAATTTTAATATTTTTAATTGACCAAAAAATTAGTTATATATATTAAATGAATTTTTAATTATTTTTATTTTTTAAAAATCGATATTTTTATTTATTTATTATATTTTCTTTCTTTTTCTTTTCCTTCCTCCTTCCTCCTCCTTCTTCCTCCTCCTTCCTCCGCTACCGCAAGATTGATGATGGCCGGCTACCCAGTAGCCGACCAAGACACGGTTGCTAGATTTGGCAAGCTCGAGGCTTGACCGATCTCGCCCGAGCTCACCAGAGGTTCGTCGGGCTCTAGCGAGCCGCGAGCTCGCCGAATTTGATGGTGGAGCTTGGGCTCACCTAGATCGAGAGCTCAAGCTTCGCCACCAAATCTAGCGAGCTTGGCAAGATCGACTGAACCCTGCCGAGCTCGCCGGTTTCAGCGAGGCCCGAGCTCCACCTGTCATGCCTCGATCCTCAAGCATGCATACATCCTTCTCACTTTGTCGATTTTATAATGCGATATCCCAGGACTATGTATTGCCGACCCTTTCATTTATTAAGCACATGCATAAACAGTTATAAATCTCTAGACAATAAAACGATGGGATAGAAAAGCAATGCCATATTTTTCATATTGAAACTTATAACTAAATTTTTATACAAAACACAAACCAAAGTACTTCATAACTATTCGCATCATAATGGAGTTCTCAAAAGAAGATGGAATCTCAGTCCATCCGGGCCGTACTCAAGGCCTATCTCGGGATTATCTTCTTCTTCCAAAATTCTTCTCCTCAGGTTTCACCTCAGAGTTTTCTTTCTCAGATTCCTCCTCCTCAGCTCCTCATTGGGATCCTGAAATGTTTTCCTCAAACCGGGATGAGAATACATCTCAACGAGTTCTACCCCACTAAAGCCCGATTAATAAACCATTATATTATAGGTTGCCTAAACACGCATAAGGCAGAGGACTTACCTTGGCCTCAGATTCCACCTACATATTAGCACAGTTCAATAGGCACCCAAACAATTACATCACAGATTGATATCTCGATCAATCGACTTAGTTGATTACATGCCAACAAGACCACTCACGGTCATTCCCATTCAATCAATCAATTTACAACATCAGACTCAAGGCAATGATTAATCGACTTAGTTAATTACATGTCAGCTAGACCATCTCTAGGTCATTCTAGTCATTGCTATATAGTCTCAACTGATAAAACCAATCACCAAGCCATGTGCATTCTCCGAGGCGATATTATTTATCACCGAGCCACGTGCATTCTCCGAGGTAATGCATTAATTTACCGAGCCCACGTGCCCTTTAAAATGCCATTTTGAATCAGCGAGCCCACGTGCATTCTCCAAGGCGATGCATCAAGTCAAGTCACCGAGCCCACATGTCTCTTCAAGATGCCAAATGTACTCATTGAGATCACGTGCATTCTCCGAGGTAATGTATCAAATTATCGAGCACACGTGTCTCTTTCAAGATGCCACACTTAATCATTGAGCCCACACGCGTTCTCTAAGGTGATAGACTAGCTCACCGAGTGCACGTGCCTTCTCCAAGGTGATATAGAATCTATCATAGATCCACTATACACATGACCAAATTTCTAGATGACATGTCGAGTCATCAGGGCAGCATATATCTTACATACTCACTTTCATTTTCACAATTTCCAGTATGATCGGTAGTCTACCACAATACATTTATCACTGGCAATCGATACTCAACACATAGAAATACGGCCACACAGGTACGATCTACGCCACGCAGGCATGATCAATATTCAACAATTTACGTGCATTCTCTAAGGCATCCTACATGCCAAAGCGATGTGATAATCGCCGAGCCATATCACACATCATTTTTTCTCATCTTTTATTATCATTGATAAAATATCGTGTGTGGATACACGATTGGCCTTAGCCAAAATATAATAATTTTGTTTCTACAAATTTCACTATTATTTGCGTCCATCAAAACACTGTTGGTGCCGTCAACCGACACCCGATTATTTTCCAATTAATTATCCAAATTAATTAATCTAGGAAAATAATTTTATAATCATAATTAATTCATTTCAGTAAAAAGTAAAGCTTGATTAAATAAATGGACTGCGCCACGATGATCGTCACAAAATTCTGGTCATCGGATAACCCAGCCTTAATTTTCGAATAAATAAATAAATAAATAAATAAATAATTTCGAAAATTAATAATTAATTACAATAAATCCAATTTAGCTCAAAATAAAGCCCATTTAAATAAACGGACTACACCACGATCATCAGCATAAAATTTCGGTCACCAGCCATCTCAAACTTAATTTCCGAAAAATAAATAAATAATTAATTAATTAATTTCGAAAATTAATTAATAAATATTAAAAATTCAAAATAAAGCCCGATTAAATAAACGGACTTCACCACGGTCATTAGCATAATATTCCAGTCACGGGCCATCCGAGTTGAATTTTCAAAAAATAAGTAATTATTTCATTTAATTCTGAAAAATAATATTTAAATACCAAAAATTCCACTTAGGCCCGAAAAACCTAATTGAAGCCCACTAAGGGTCGGGAAAAATCCTGAGATACTTTCAATAAATAGTAGATTACATCTACTTGACAATTGCATAATCAAATTGTCTAATTTGCATCACAATTAATTAATAAACACTAATCCATTCTAATCTAACCTCCTAATTGTATTCAATTAAACATAACCAACCCTAAGCATAATTAGCCAACTAATCAGGAATTAGTGAGATTACTCACTGGAATTGCGCGCAAATCGGATCAATCCGCAAGGTGATGCGAGGAACGATAAACTCCAAAGCGGGCCTCGGATTCGGGGCCCGGAAACGGCCCAAAACAGCCCACGAATGGGCTGGATACCCACTCCGTGGGCTGCAGTTTTGGCCTGGCCGAGGTTGGTTCGGCGGTTAAGGCGGCGAGGGAAGGCCAGCGGAGGGGAAGGGAGATGCCGAGGAGGCCGGGCGATGGCCGAACGAAGCTGGGCGGTGGCCGGAGGTGGCCGGGCCAAACTGGACAGGGGCGAAAGAGGGCTGGGTCACGTGGGGGAGGGATGGTAGCGAGCGGCGGACGCGGGGGCGTGCGCGGACGGCAGAACGGCGGTGACGGCGAGCTGCTTCGATCTTCAAATGACGGTGGCCGCTGCTCCTGTTCTTCTTTAGCTTCTGGTTCGCACGAACAAGAGAGAAAAGAACGAGGAGGAGTCGGTCACGTGGGGTGGGGAAGAAGAGAGAGGAGAGAGAAGAGATAACTTTTGACTAGTCAAAGGGGAAGAGAAAGCAAAATAGAAAACGGCAAGGAAAAGAAAGAGGGAGTTGGCGTTGGGTGGGGGAATCACACAAGGGGGCGGGGAGAGGAGAGAGAAGAGAGAGAGAAAAAGAGAGAAAAGAAATTAAATAATCATATTATTCTTATTTTTCTTTTCTCTTTTACTTTCTCTTTCTATTTTTTTTTTTTGTCTTCAATTTTTCCTCCGATAATTTCTTTCTTGAAATTTTGGACTCAGCAATAAATTGACAGACGATGAGACAGTCCTAAAGACACGCTCGAATATTCAATTACCGAAATCAATTTAAATTTCATGGTTAGAATCAATCAAACACGATTTTAGTCTAATCCAATCAATTGAGTAGCTTTTAGGGATTTTACTGCAGATACATCTCTTAATGGCTTCACCCAATAGGTTAGTTAACTTTTGAGTGATCAGCTCAGAGAAAAGGACCATAGGCACGTTGATGACATGCTCATTTCACTTTATCGAAACGGGTTCGAATTTCAAGATGTCACACCGCCCTAAGCCGATGACGCTTCGCCTCGTCCAATCTAGCGAGGCCCGAACTCATCGGGCTCGGGCGAGCTTGGCTTCCCCAAATCGGGCTAGGTAGAGCCGCACTGACCTAGGGTGAGGCTCGAGCTAGCTCGCAGCCGGTTACTGGCTGCTGCCGTGGTCGGCGACCGGCCAAGGCCAAGGAAGAAGATGAAAAGGAAAGAAAGAAAAAAGAAAAAAGAAAAAGAAAGCATAAAAATAAAACGAAAATGTGTTGGTGAAAAGAAGTAAGGTGGAAGAAATTATAGAAATGTTTTCCATTTTTTGAAAAAAGGAAAACATTTTCCTTACTTTTAAAGGTTGTTTTTTCCAATGATGGAAAACATTTTCCTAGACTAATTTATTTTCCGTGAAACGAATATTGGAAAATCTGAAACACGTTTTCCTGAAAGTTATTTTCCGTGAATCGAACGAAGCCTACGCGTAAAACTTTAGAGCTACCTCACAATTTTCCACTTGCCTTTGGTAGTTTGAATATAAGCCTAGATAAGGGAAAAATTATAAAAAAAAATCCTTAACTTATTGTAATTTTTTCAACTCACTTATAAATAGGGGTAATCGAGTCTAGGGTGTGTAGGATCTAGACTTGGATCCTGTACTTGACCCTGTTATAACCGATTTCCTTTTTTGGGATCATGTACCCGACCCTATTTGTATTGGACCTTGTATGACCCACCATGTTTTTCTAGTTTGGTTCCAAGGTCAACCCTGTTTCCACTGGAACTTGTTTTGCAATCTCCCAATATCTTATACAACTTCAAATTTTATATTAATACGCGAGAAAATAACGTAATCTTCCTAATTTATATAGAAACATTAAGCACTTGTAATAAATAGATATATGAATTTTTTGACTAAACAAAAATTAAGGATCCACAGGGTTAATTATGATGAATAAAATTATAAGGCAAATGATTAGCAACAAACATGGGTCTAATATTAGTCTTATTCCCATAACTACTATATGAAGTTACTCATTTATGCAAGCATAACTCCTCCTACAAAAGAGAAATTATGCGAGCCAATTTACGTGGTACACAAGAATTTTGGTGGTGATGAACACCATCCATCCGTCGGACAGTGCGAGAGGGAGGAAAGCAAGTGAGGAAGAGAAATGACGAAGGAAAAGTGCCAAGTGTGTTTGAGAGAACCAAGAGGAAAAACGCCGTGTGATTGCGAGAGTAAGAATAGAAATGAGAGAAAAAAAAAATAGGATTTTGGACTTATAGTTACAAAATCAATTCCAAAACTGGTCAAGGAACTGGATCCTGGGTGGGTAATCAATCGGACCCGGTTTAAACCGGTTCCGAATTTTGGGAACCGATTCCTAGACCAGTTTCAATAGGAACCGGTTCCTGACCTTATTTTCTAAGTGGGCCAGTCCAGTTCTCGAGTATATCTAGTCTAGTTCTCGAGTATATCCAGTCCAGTTGCACATCCCTAGTTATAAATATTTTTTTTAGTCATTTTAGTTATAAACATTTGCAATTGTTCTAATTTAGTCCAATCGGCAAAATTTGGCAAACCGATGCTAAAGTTTATACCGGCCAACATTAGTGGACAATTTTTTCAATAATATTTTATTTTTTGATTAATACCCTGAAAAATCCAAAACTAGTACACTTGTGACAAATTTACTCCAAACTATTTTTTTGACCACCAAAAACCCCAAACTAGTATACTTTTGACAAATTTACCCCAAACTGGTATATTTGTGACAAATGACGCTTGACTTAATTTTTTAACCCTTTATTTTTTGAATTTCTTGAATTAATTTTTTATTCTTTTCTTTTCTTTTTCCTTTTTTTTTTCAGCTTGCCTAGTCACCAATGAGGCTTGACCTCGTCAAGCCACCGCGAGGTTGGTCTCACCTTGGTCAAGCAACAAGGACCTTACGATGGTCTAGTAGGGTCAAACCTCTCGTCAGCCATGGCTGAGGCCAATGACCAACTCAAGGAAGAAGAAAAGAAAAGTGAAAAAAAGAAGAAGGAAAATGGGCTTGATTTTAGAGTTTTTCTTGGGAACAAAAAAGTAACTTTTTTATACTTTTGAATTATATTCCAAATCTATTTTCATGAAAAAGAGTCACCAAATAAATTTCTATTTTTTTTAGAGATAAAAAAAAAATAGAATCATACACTATTTGACCGGTTACCAAACGAGACCCAAGACTTCTTTGAACTTGGAATAATTTAGGGAGTCCATTATTTACTGATAGAGGGTAGAGAGAAAGTCACAAATGAATAATGCCAGAGTAATGATGCCATTATTGTTTGAAGATGAGTGCAGTTTCATTACTTAAGATTTAATCGTATAAAAAATGATGAATTAGTCTCTAGAAAAAAGAAGTAAAAAACAAAGTAAATAATTTTCATTAAAAGATATCGTGTTTTCATTAAATTGCATCGCATATAGACATTAAAAATTTGCATTATTAGTATTAAAAAAATTAATTAATAAATTAAAAAATATCGAAAAAAATTATTAAAAGAGTTAAAAAAAAAACTAAAAAGTAGCAGGGCTGGGCTAGAGACAGCCAAGCCCGGCCCCTTCCTCTTTTCCCTTTCCTTGTCCCCACCTGGGCCGGCTCAGCCCATTCCTTTTCTTTTCTTTCTTAGCCCAGCTTCCACCCTCCTCCTCTTTTGCCTTTTCTTGGACGCTAGCTGAGGAACGATATGAAGGTCGGAAAGGACGATGCACGCGATGAAGGACAGGGAGAACAGGGCGAGCGATCGCGCGACATGCTCGGTCGGGCAGGCTGGCCAGAGGCAGCTGGCGCGCCACATCCCATCCGGCCGGTGCTTAAAAGCGAGAGGGGAGTGAGAGGCCGGGAGGGGGAGAGTTCCGAGCGACTTCGGCGGGAGTCCAAGGGAGAGAGCTTGAGTGGGGTGTGACAGAGTGAGCCAGCGGGAGAGAGAGCTCAAGAGAGTGGCTGGCCGTCGTGTGAGCTCCCGTCCACTAGCCCCCGTCCGCCGCGGCCTTTCGCTGAACCACGTACGTCGTCTCCCCCCCCCCCCGAGCGTAGGTGCCTTGTTTGGAAGCTATTAAGCGGGAGAGGTGGGTTGGGGCGTGCAGGAAACCACCGGCAAGTCCAGGAAAAGAAAAGGAAAGAATGAAAGTTAAAAAATATATTTAAAAAAAAAGGGTGACGAAAGAAACGAAAAAAGACAAAAGGGAGAAGAAGACACTGGGGGTAGAAGAAAATAAAAGAAAAAGGAAAGAAAATTAATTAAAAATGAATTAAAATATTAATATAAGAAGGGGTTTTAAGAAATATTTTCATTGGTTGGGTCCGGGTCTTCGGATCGGGTCAATGGGCTGGATTGGGTTTCCCGGTCCGAACCCGTTTGCCCGAATATAATAATATTAAATATATTAAAATTTCAAAAAAAAATCAAATTTTCTGAAAATTCAACAAATTTGAGAAGACATAAAAAAATTTCAAAAATTTCAAAAATTCCAAAAATATTAAAAATTGAAAAATTTTGAAATAAAAAAATACTAAGAATCAAGAAAAATTCAGTAATTCTCAGAAAATTTAAAAATTCGATCTTTTTGAAAAATTCAAAGTATTATCATGAAAAAATTTAAAAAATTCAAAAGTTCAGTAAAAATTTACAAAAATACTAAAAAGTTATAATTCCTTGAAAAATTTTAAAAATAGACTTTTTGAGCTGTTTTCTGTTTAAAAAAATGGAAGCTTCATAACTCTAAAGTTGTGCTAAAAAATTGAGCAAGCCTTTATGGTTCTATCCTAAGGTTTCGATTGTTTTCAAAGACAATTACCCTTATTTGCATGCTTTTATTGTTTGTGGCTCTCTTTAGTCTAGTTAGGTTTAGCATTTATTTGTTTCCTTACTATTAGGTCTTTTATTCCATGCAACCTATTTAATGCTTTCTTTGGTGGCCAATTCCTATGTTGATGATTGCGCACCCACCTGGTCAATTTGCATGTTGATGGATTAGTCTAAAATTAATTCTAATCGCCTAACAATTTTTTTAATTAACAAGATTAGGTACTGAAAATGCATTAATTGATTAATTAGTATAATCAAGTCCCTGACTCTAGATTCTCTGTTTGTATAGGAAGTGAAGTACACTTCCATCCCTCACTTGATTTTTAGCCAACCCCAATAAACTAGTGGCAACTTCTTCTCTAGAAAATTCTCATACCCTCAATTGGAACACCCAATATTGCGCAAGATATGGATTTGGGAGAACCCGCGCCTGATCATAAACTGTAGGCTTGTCTTTTAGACAATGCTCCCAAACCTATTCCCTCCCTTTAGGGGTAGATCATGACAAAAGGGAAGGTTGCTCAATGGGTTGCACTGGAATGGAAAATTAGAATTTCCTTTTTTTTCCATCCTATTCCCTCCCAAACCTATTCCCTCACATGTTCTTTTGAGAATATTACAAAGTTAAGAGAACATTAGATAAATAGTAGACTAATTCAAATCACATTTTACCAAACTCTAAATCTCTCTTTGGTACGTTTCTTTAAAATATGTTTGTATTTTTCAATCTGAGATATGCTTGTTCGGAATAACCACTATGATGAGAGCAGCTCAAGATGGTCAATCACCTAGATTTCCCTCTCTCCATTCTTTTGGTACAATTACCCCTTCTTGGCATGCTCCAATTGAAGTGAAAGTGATTATGGTCAAACCAGATTGCCATCATAATGATTATTCCGAACAAGCATTTTCTCAAATTGTACAACATATTCTAAAGAAGTTCACTAAAGGGAAATTTAGAGTTAATGTTGTAGAATGAGATTTGATTTAGTTTACTGTATTTCTAATGTTTCCATTACTTTGTAACTCTCATGTTTTTTACAGCAATTAAGCACTAAATTTTATAAAATCGGAAAAAGAATTATACCTAACAATAAAAGATCCCACGGAAGAAGTTGGGCTGGAGATCATGAGAACATGCGAGGTGAGGATGAAAGACAAAGGGAAGAATTTCTAATTCTCCTTTCCAGTGCAACTCATTGAACAATTTTCCTTTTCTTCATATTTAAACAAATCCAGTAGCCAGTTCCACTTGAAGCAAAAGTAATGGTTGAAATTGCACCGTCATCTTCGAGCAATAATGGCACCGTTGTTCTAGCATTGCTCGTCCCAAATATAGGTTGGATTTGGGTATATTACGAACCCACTAGAAATCCATATTTTTTTGGGCATGGCAACTATAAACCCATTTACAACCCATTTACTAATATAACTAACCCTTAAAATGCCCATAAAATATGGGTTAAGAAATGAGTCCATGACCTATTTTGACAAATCTACTCCAGAGAAATGGGATCAATCAATAATGAGTGGATACGGTACTTCGATCTATCATTTGGAGCACCATGTGCATCTCCATCTTGGTATGTATAGTGAGCTATTCGGGCTAGGTTGAAAGCCAAACGTACGAATGATTTTCCAAACAAAGAGTTGTTGACTTGATATTTGTTCATCTTCTTCCATGCTGTGTTGATCAGTTCCTTAATGTGCTCGCGAGCAACATTCTCGCACACCCCGGTGTCTTGCATGTAGCATAGGATCGAATTTGCCGTTTCTCCTCTCTCTAGCTCGGCCTACAACATATAATGTGGGTGTGAGCATAAGCTTTCATGACGCATGAGCCGAAAAGGAATCGAGTGGAAAGTTTGCGTCATAGCTTGATTGATGTTGTCAAAGAAATTACCTAAATAGTGCAAGTGCACGCGAAGTCCTAAAGCTATCGAAAGAGAAGTGCACTGGGTTGAAGTAATTTCGAAGACTTCTTCTTGCACGAAGATTTTGGGTTAGTTCTGGTGGGTTTTAGTTAGTGGCAGCAACTGGAAACATTTGCAGCACTTTCACAAAATATCGATGAAAATACTCTAGTGATTCGAAGTAATTTCTTGTTTTTGTCTATTTTAATCTGTTATCGTTCGTTTGGATGTTCATCGTTCAGAATTGTAAGTCCAAATTTATCGTGCCCTTTCAACCGGAAGTTGCAGTGCTTGTATGCTCTGCCCTTTTACTGCTACTAGTTCTAGGGAGCGAAGAAGGAGGAGGAGGAGAGTGCGTACCGACGAGGTACCGAGATCGTTGCAGAGGCGGAAAATAATGGACGGCGACTTCAAGAGATCATGGCCGTAAGTCTCGATCAATTCTAGTTCCTCCTTTCTAATGTGCGGGGTCGACAGAAAGAAAGCATGAATCAATATGACGAGTCCGGAGACTGAGATCCAGCCATTGTTCATGTATTCTTCGAACGTCGGGGTGACCTTGTTGTGCTTCCACTTCGCCTCTTGCAGGAAGGCTTTGAGCATGTCACTCCACTGAATCCATCAAATTCAAATTATTTTTCTTCTACCGTCAAGAATTCATTGAACTTCGAAGGGTTTAATCACGGTTAATGTTAAGTACGTACCGCCTTTGTTAGACACGGGATGATATTTTCTCCATTCTGCTTGAGGACGTCGTAAGCCATCTCGTGCACGGCATTGTAGAGAGCCAGGAAGCAAAGCTTCATACAGCCTGGAAGACTCGACACGGCATCGACATCCCATCTGAAACCACACATTTATCAAAGGAGGCTTTAACATATAGACTCGAGAAATCGACGTTTTCACTAATAATCTGAAGCGGAGTTCAGAGGAACCTGTGTACAGCATCAGTGAATAGCTCCAATTCATCCAAACTTCCATAGACATCGTACACATCATCGATGGTGGTCACGAGTGCGGTCACTTTCGTTAGCCCTCTACGGAGATTGCTGAACTGAGGCTCGTAGGCCATTCCGACCGTCCAGAAGAAGCACTCCATCAGTCGATCTCTTGCAAAGCTCAACTTGTTTGCCAGGCTAACATCGTTCCACCATCTGCAATTGATTCACGCATGACAGATGTTAGTGATGCCTATTTCACTCGCAATATATCCATCAAGGCCTAACGGCATTTGAATTTTGCAAGATGAATTCTAAACTTTTTTCCACGTTTCTGCACCGACCTTGACATCTCCTGAAGATCTCTTTGGAGAATAGACTGCACCATGTTGAAATTGTACACGGCCAGTTCCAGCAGCCGATGATCTGCGTCTCTCCGTGTCCTATAAGCTTCAATGGACCGTCGAGCTTCCAGTAATGGCATTCTCTGGTGCAGGGGCAGTGCCAACCCCCAGTTCACTTGGAAATATTCGAGATCTTTATTAACATCGATATTGTTGAGGCGTTTAAGATGCTCGATGGCAAATGCCTTAGCCTCGTGCAAGATATCTTCATCTTCGAAGGCCAAATGCGAAGCTTCGAATAAACTCAACAGCCCTTCAACGTCACGGCCGAGGCTCTCCATAAATGTTCTTTGCTCGTCCATGAAAATCCAGAAAACATCTGTTTGTTCTTTCCCATCAAGATTAGTCGATTGCGGTCAAATTTTTTGTCAATTAGGTAGAACTTTAGTATGGTCAAATTACCTGGAGAAACTTCGAAGCCATTTTGTCTCAGAATCCTAAAGTAGAGAGCTGTTCCATGAAGGGTCTTCTGGTCTCTGTTCTTGTAACCTCCATCCAGAGAGTGGTATCTGCGAAGGGCTCTCTTTACGTCTTCCTCGAAGAGAAAGATTAGTCCCAGTCGTTGAATGTCATCGACCAGAGCGAGTATGGTGGAGAGTTCGGCATTTTCGTCCTTCATGGCGCTCCTCACTTCTTGTTCCAGCATTTGCACTCTTCCATTTTGCTGCTCGACCTGCGTAAGGAACTCAATTTGTACGATATCATAGCTTAGTTTGAGCCGGAAAAAGGGAAAGCAAAAGGTTACACGGTCTATATACATAGTTGATATTAACCCAAGAAAAAATTATGAGTATAGGATCTTATGCATTGTAATCAAATTTTCACATATCTCATATCCATCGCAGCTAACTTTTTATGAATAGTGACCTTAAGGCTGTTTTATAGGATTATTGTTTATGGAAAATAAATAAATTTGATGGGACCTCAACCCTCGGCGTAGAACTAAAATTCGCACATGGTTTCTCAGCCTTTAGAACCCAAGAAGAGGGCCCCGGGATTTATCACCCCAACAGAAACCTTGGCACGGGGACATTGATTCCCAAATCGACCTCGTGGGGTGAATCCAAACTTGAGACTTCAATCTTTAAAACTGGAACCATGTGGTCTAGACTAGAGATCTAGTCCTTGGCTCAGGGGCTAGGCCAAGGTTGGGCCCCTTGGGACACCTGGCCGAGCAACAAGCTCAAAGACTCTGTCGGGTGGTGAGGTCGAAGGTTTGAGGGCCCAGATCCCAAGTTTGACCCTAGGTATATTTGCCTTGGTCTTGTCATCAAGCCTTGCCTTGGGGAGCTCGATCCATTCGGTTAGGTTTCATATAGGAATTCAGAGGTCCCGGTCACGAGAGTCCAAATCATGAGTCCAAAAGTATCTAACTCATGTAGCCAAATTTGAATCTATTTCTTATTTTTGACTTTTCCGATGATATAATTATAGCCCATTTAAAAAGTACAACTGAATGATGAAAAATAATGAAAATAGCTTATTTTTAAAATATTTTCATGTAATATCCAATTGTCAGGAAGCAAACCAACCTCAGTTATACAAAGAAAGGTTTCTCATAATAATGATAGCAAGGGATGCTACTTCACCTTTTACATATAAACTTAAATTATTAGGAAAAGAGCCAATACCTAGTATAAAGATAAAAATGGACTATAATTTGGTACAGTGGCAGGCATGTAAGGTCCATTACTAACATCTTTAAAATTTGTAATTTTTTATCAAATGAATTTATTTCATTAGTGAATGAGAATTTTCATTTCATAAGTTGACTGCTCCCATAAAATATTATATATCGACCAATGGTGTACCTTATATAAATCCATGATGATAAATAATAATAACTTATATAGTCCGGGCTTCTTTTTTCTGCTCTAGTCTAGAGATATCATCTTGATTGAGAACGAACAAAATGTGAATTTATTACCGCACGACGATGGACACCAGTCGACAGGGATTGGAGGTAATCGTAAGTCCAGAGAGTCGGCTGATACTGGGGCGATCTCCCTCCCCCTTGAGATACGGCAGCTTTGGCACTCGCCGAACGCGGGACCTGAGCAGGAATCCTCTTGGAGCAAACATTCGGAAGAGAGAAAATCTGAAGCGCCATCATCGTGCGTAAGTGAAGAAGAAGTCGGTGCTCGAAACCGCTGCCTGCTCCGACTGCAGATGGTCCTGGCATTTATACAGCCTCGTGCCCATCAAGATATTCAGCTGTGCCGGGACTCTTTCGGTCGCTTGTCACGACATATGTCCTCGCATGAGAGGTGGAAAAAAAGGCATCTCCCAATGGAAAGGACTTGCGCACGTTCTTTGTGAAGTTGCTGTCCCCGGAGAGCAACGTATTTAGCATTTTCTGATGATTACTGTACTACCTGAGAAGTACCATGTTTCACACTTAATACGGGACATGACCTGACACATTGATGTATCATTTCTGAAAAAATAAAAAAATTTGACATATTTGGATACGTTGTACATTAAATATATATTTTTAAATTTTTATGATTATTTTAATCAAATTAATGTAATTTAAATTCACCAATAAATAAATAAATAATACAAAAGAGTTTAGAATGATTTTACACTAAAAACATTAATCTACTATTTGTTAATATTATTTATTATTTTAATTTGACAAATTCAACTCCATTTAATTAATCCATAAAACTTGGAGAAAAAAATAAATAAGTAATTCACGTTCTAGTCTCGCGTGTCAAAGTGTGTTGAAAAAAAAGATAAAAAACAAACTGTGAAGGTAAATTATGTATTACGAGAAATGAGAGCTAGAAAAAAAAGAAGATTATGTTTTTCTTTTTTTCTCCTTCATTATTTTTATTATTTATTATTTATTACAAATTTACATTTTGACCCCCATTTATTGAAATTTTTTAAAATTGACACTATGCATATCAGACTCACGTGTTAGAATTTAGAACTTGACTGTAAAAATTAAAGTTGACTAGATATCGAATTTTTCAACATTCGTTAATCGAGCGTCGGAAACTCCAACTTGACGTAACAAAAAGGAACTTGGCCTCTTTGGTGTTCTGTCTAATCGTCAAAAATGTGGGGGCAGCAGAGAGGCGTCTCTTTCCACTTCTTTTCGATCTGGTCTTGATTGAGCACCTCGTTTGCAACACGCGGTACAAGAAACACGTTAAGAATGACGAGAGCGATAGGGCAAGCCCCTGTCGCTAGATAAAATTCAGGTTTGGCAAATATGAAAACCGACGGTAAGGCGTGTCCTATAGTTCGTGCCTCTCGTGGGACTTCGAGAAAAAAATTTTGTTTCATGGAATGTCGCGAGTACTCTTCAGCTCTCGGGCATGACTAAATGTGAGGCACGAGTGAACATGACATGCCCTGACATTGATATCCACTTTTGGCATTTGTTCGAGTACTCTTCAGCTGTCGGGGTGATGATCTTATTGTGACTCCACTTTGCTTCTTGCAAGAAGACTTTGCACGAACCATACCACTGCGAAACGATAGAAACACCGAATATCTCCTTTGTAGGCGGGAGATTCCTTAAACCTCGAATGCGCACATGGTCAGTTCATAAAACGTCGACCGCCAAAGATGTCTTTTGCGTGCCGCTTTTGTTAGACAAGGGGCGACAATTTTCCTTGTCCCCTTCAGAGTGTCGCCAGCCAATGTCATTTCGCTGTTGTGGAAACATCTTCCACGGCATTGACGTCCTGTTTGTAAATATGCAAATTAGAAGCCAAAATTTCAACAGTTAACAGGGCCAATTCCATAAAAAAGCACCAACTTTAGTTATTGTCCCAAATCTGGTCCGAACTATATTTTGTCTAAAAAAAAAGCCCAAATTTTTTGTAACATCCCAAATCTGGCCTCCGTTAACCATCATTCCATAGTCACCGTTAGTGGCTTTCTCTTCTTCCTTCTGCTCATCAAGTCTCTCTCTCTCTCTCTCTCTCTCTCTCTCTCTCTCTCTCTCTCTCTCTCTCTCTCTCTCTCTCTCTCTCTTTGACATCCTCCGGCTAGAGTCACCGCCAAGCTTGACATCCGCGCGTTCGCCACCAATGCCTGTCCAAGCCAACATTGCACGTCCAAACCAAACCACCCCTCCATTGTCCTTGTTGTTAGCTTTGTCTTCGCCGGAAGGAGTGGGTCTCTTGGCTTGTCAAAAATCAGTGGGTCTCTTGGCTTGTTCTTTTGGCCAAACATAGAAGACATGGCTGCAAACAACTCGAGCTATGGGGAATCCGTAAAAGCTGGGTTATGGGAAATTTGTCGAATCTTGGGGGAAAAAATGAAACCCAAAAACTTGAATGCTAAAGGTTTCCTTTTATTCATTGCAGCTCATGGCCGGAATAGGAAAAAAAGAAGAAGAGAAACCCATACTTGAATGCTAAAGTTGATTCAGAAATTCACGATCTGCTCACAATTCCCTCTATTCGTCTTCGTCTTCATCTTCTCGACGGCCAACTCCAGATCTGAAACAAAGCCCCATCCATGGCCGCCACAAGCGAGGTCGAAGTAGGAGGAAGAGACAGAAAAAGACTTGGGTGAGTCGATAACCCACCGTCGTCCTCGTCATCCTCCTCTTCCTTGCCGTCATCCTCATCGTCCACGCTGCCACGCCCATCTCCTTCGCCGTTTGCTTCCTCCTGGCTTTGCATGCCGTCTTCCTGCTCTTCTTCCTTGTCGACGGCGGCGGGGACGCCATTCTCCTTCACAACCCTAACTTTCTCGTCCTCTCCAAACTCGATCTCCTCTTCCTCTTCGGAATTCATTGTCGCAATCACGACCTCATGCACGCCGGGACAAGAATCCGGTGATTTCTCGGCTCGATTCTGAACAAAAATGAACGGAAATCTTCGAGAAAATGGAAAATAATGGGAAAAAATTTCTGTGTGACGTGAAAATTCCTCAAATGACTAACGGCGATGACTAACAGCGACTGTAGAAGGAGAGTTAACGGGCCAGATTTAGGATATGAGTTAAAGTTTATGCTTTTTTTTAAGACAAAAAAAAGTTTGGGCCAGATTTGGGGAAACACTCAAAGTTGGTGTTTTTTTTTTTTTTTTTTTTTTTTTTTTTTTTTTATGGAATTAGGCCACAGTTAACATGCGTGGATATTACTTTCCAAGTAAATCAATGTCTGTGAATAGCTCAAATTTGTCCAACATGACGTAAATATCGTGCACATCATCAATGACGGTTATCGGCTTGTTCACTTTGGTTATCCCTTGACAGAAGCAGGGGAGGGGCTCATTCGTCACCGAGTCCATTGGCCTATCCCTCATGAAGTTCAATTTATTTGCAAGGCTAACATTATTCCGCCACGTACAATAATTTGAGAGTAAAACTTTAGAGCCTCACAATTTTCCACTTGCCTTTCGTAGTTTGGATCTAGAGAAGGGGAAAATTACCAAAAAAATCCTTAACTAGTTACAATTATTTTAATTTAGTCCTAAACTTCTTTGTTTTTAGTCATTTCAGTCCTAAGCTTTTTATAATTATGTCAATTTAGTATATCCAATCAAATTTGGCTAGTGAATAGATAATTTTTTTAATAATATTTGATTTTTTTTTGAAGTTTTTTACTTAATTTTTATTCTTTTCTTTAATTTTTTCCTTTTTTTTTCTCTCTTATTTTTCCTTCCTCCCTTCTTCTTCCTCTTGCTTTGACGATCGGCCAAAGGGGAGGGCCAATTGTCGTCAGTGGCGAGCCCCCATTGGATCTAGCAAGAGCTCGCCTTGTCCAGCGATGGCAAGGCCGACCTTGCCTAGATCCAACAAAGCAAGTCCTCACTATGGGATCCGTGAGGTCGGCCTTGCATGGTTTGGCTATCTCAAAACTTTCAAGAAATCCTTCACACGACGGAGGAGACAAATCGAAGTGCATCGGCGACCATGTCATGGAGATCATCTTATTCTCTTTCATCGATGGTGGGTGATCCTCCCTTCGACGCGCGCACCAGCTTATGGGCTCTCTCTCTCTTTCTCTAATTTGCTAGCTGTTGGGGGTGTCGTTCATCACCCAGATTCGACGAGGCTAGGCGAGTGTGCCTCATCGAATTTGGGTGAGGTAGGCTTTGCCGTCATTGGGTGAGGCAAGCCCACACCAAATCTGGCGGGAGCTTGCCACTAGTCGGCAATCGGCCCTCCCCTCTATCCAGTCACTAGAGCAAGAGGAAGAAGGAGGGAGGAGGAAGAAAAAAAAATTACAAAAAAAGTTTTAAAAAATATAAAGAAATTCAAAAAATAAAATATTATCAAAAAATTGTCCATCGGGGCCCGCCAACATCCACGTCAGCATTGGCTAGCCAACTTTAGTTAAATAGACTAAATTGGCATAATTACAAAAATTTTAGGATTGAATTATCAAAATATAAGATTTATGACTAAATTGAAATTTTTTTAGGACTTTTTGGATAATTTTCCCCCATATAAGATAACAAATTAATCTATCTAGTGTCTGGCGACGTCCTCCTTTAGATTAGGTAATCCCGGAGCAAATGTGGTTATGGGTTTAGTAGTTTCGTCATCAAGGGCACCTCTACTCTATCTCGCGATAGCTGTGCCTTTTCATTTTGTAGCTCAATCTACATTAGAATTAAGAAAATCCATAGCTTAGTTTTTAAATCCTAGGAAAAAACCAAGAAAGATAATTCAAAGGAAGGGGTCGAAATCTTCAATCTTAGGGTCCTATTTATGTCACGTGCGTGGGATTATGATATCTATGATTGACTTTTCATGTGATGCTGGGGATTTTGTTTGGTTTATATCGCTGCCTAATCACAAATAATAAAGTATCGTACCTTTCTCTATTCTCGTTAGGACAAAACTTCCTCCATTTTTGTTGGGAGAAAACCTCCTCCATTCAATATTCAGGCTGGTGGATACAAGCAAGAGCATCACCATATTTATGTGTAGTCAAATCTACATTCCGGTAATGGCCACAACTTCCAATACATCCATTAAAAACATGATAGAGAGGAAACTAGATAAGGAGGAAAATATGACCCATTAATAAAAGTGATAAAATATTGATTATGAGACCACATGAATTAGCAATCATGGCGATGGAGAGATTGTTAAATTGAATTCCCTAGTCATCAAGTTATTAGAGTGTTGCCTAACATAAAGGTACGGCACTACCAAGTTTGATCGACGGTATGTTCTAGGATAATTACCCTCCCTAATTCCAAAATTTCATCTGTTTTTCTTGAGAACGTGAGGATAATCGAATTCTCAATTAGACTAATTCCCCACCTATACACCAAACCGCCCTGTCCGTCCACGTACCTATGTTAATGCTCCACCCACAAGGGGCAGATGTAGAATCCATGGTTAGTTTGAGCAAAGACGCTATGATTCGAATTCAAGATGTCTTGAATCCGAGCCAAGCGTTTAACCATTCGTCTAAACATTAGAGTTTCGTGTCAAATTGCGAAAATGGTCTTTATTTCTTTTAATTTTAGCATAAATGTCTTGTATAACGAGAGGGCGTTTTACCGCGCAATGGGATTGGCGACCTCCGTCAGCCTCAAGAGACTAAAAGTAATTGTAAGTCCAGACGGTTGGTTGATAATTGGCCCATCTCCGTCCTCCTTGAGTATCAGAGACCTGCGGGCTCACTGAACAATCGACTCGACCATTAGCCGTCGGAGAGGAAACCTTCGAAAGCTAAGGCGTGGCAAAAAAGATGGAGTGCCATTAATCGCGCGAACTGGACTAAAGCCAATCCTACATAAGGTGAAAACTCAGCGATCAGTGCACGCCCTCGTTAGCTTGAACAGTTCCCTATTTATACATAATTATTATTTTTTATTTACTAGGACATGACTTTGGAATACGCTGATAGATTTTCGACTTCAAGCGATCGTCGCTGTTGTCGTGGTGGACCACATCCTCTCGTCCTATCGTTTTTCTATGTAAGCTCGATCACATGTTGCTGGATCGTCTCTTGTCAAATCTGTCTGTATTTGCTCTATCATACGATGCTGGTCTCGTCCACACGTTGGTCTCTTTGATTGGCGCGCGTGAAGTTGTGTCGTTCTTGTGGTGTCATATCGACATTCCCTTGGCCTGGGCTTGCCGGCCTCATTACAGGGATTAGATCCTTTGAAATATCGGACTCTTGACGGTCTTGCGCCCATCCATTTTGCAGGATCGATAAACCAATCGACCGTCCTCGTTATTCCCATGAATCTCTTAACATGCTATACAAATCACGTCGATTTCCTTTTTGGGTTCATATGAAAATCAGTGCGGTCTCTACTTACTTCGATTGTGTGTTGAAAAATTTAAATGTGCGCGGAAGCATGGTTTTGGTAGTAGTGATAGTTTTTGGTTAGTAATGTGTGCAAGTGCATGGTATATTTTGTAGAAGATGGAAAAAGGGATGAGATAGGATAATTGAAGGACAAAGAAAATGGGATATGTGAAATAGTTTCATTTGTTGGATAAAATAATTTTACAATAGTTGAAGGAGGTGTTGGTGAGGGAGCTACATGATGTGGTTTTTTTATACTTAGCTCCCACACCAAAACATGGAGCACTTGCTCCTTTATATAGGTTGCCAAAGTAGATGGAGGAAGTCTCTAGACTTCTCTACAAATAGCTATTATAGTAACATAAGATGAAACTTCTAGAACACATGAGCTTGTAGACAATTCTAGAATTTTTCTTGAATTTTCTAACTCAAATCTATCTTGAAGTTTTTAGAATTGGATCACAAATTCCAACATTGTGCCGAATAAAATCCTCAAGACACACCAAGAGGGCTCCCACTGCTGATACTAGATAAGTCCGAAACAAGTATTTTTTGGACTCAAACTCGACACATGGAGGTGGGGTCGCGCTGACACCTCCAAACACGCCTCCATTAATGGGGAAACTGAATCCTCACCTTCTGGAGCTTGGCCCCGACAAACTAGATTACTCTTAGATGCAATAATTAATATCGATTGATCGAGCAAGTGATATCGAGTTAATATGCTACATTATGTAGCTCTCGCTCGCTCGAGATAGGCTGTGTTATGAAAGACTTTTGTACGCTATTTTGAAAATGTGAACTCCAGGGAAAGAGGAGATGGCCTTCGCTTCGCTGATGAGCAAACAAGAGTTACTCTTAACGTTCGTTGAGTTCAAAAGAATCCATTTTTACGTGTGAAGATCAGTTTATCAAGGGCCATTGACAGGGAGCCGATCGCTTTGATAGGTAAGTTTTTGATTTCACTCGCCAGCATTCAATCTTCCCCCCCCCCCCTCCCCCCCCTTTTGTACTCCAAAGCACCCACCTCATTATTCATCGTCCAAACAATCTGTATGGACAATTTTCTTGATTTGTTGGTCGCTTGGTCAAGTAAATCAGGTATTATCACTCTTTCGAGTCTTATCCACATATGCCATTTGTGTTGACATCATGCAGACAAACTCTAGTCAACGCCCCTTCATAATTGGTATACTAATGGGGTTTCGAATTGTGGCACACCTCAACATCTCTTGGATTGTACATTTATGTTCTGCTAAAATTAATCTCGCGATGAAAAACTTTTGCCGAAAGTCATTCTTCAATTTTTTAGTAGAGGAGACAGGTTTCATGATGATTTCAGATAGAAAATATCATAGGTAGACAAGAAACTACAAACCGCACATAGGAATTTTATTGATTAAAAGGCTTGAAAAATACAATCACTTCAACCCAACCAAATGTAAACAAACCATACCGGAATTTAATCAACAATGTGACACTTGGGATAAAAATACACATCAAAATTTAATCGACAACACAGATCTGGAAATTATAGCTAAGAAACTCACTGGAATTTAATTGACATGAGTCTGAAATTGAGAGTACAATATAGAAAATCCTTCAACGAGGGGGAGAAAATGTAATTTAGGTCAAAATTCCTCCATCCAAACCTGGCTCGAGAGAAACTGGATCAATTATTAGTGAGTGCACACGGTTCATCGATAGATCGTCCGGAGCTCCAACTGCATCTCCGTCATGGTACACACAATGCGCCATCCGTGCAAGGTTGAAAGCCATCCGCACAAAAGATTGATTGAAGGTCGAGTCATTGACTAGATATTTGTTCAGCTTCTTCTACGTTGTGTCGATCAGTTTTATAACGTAATTGCGAGCCTCTAACTCGGAGACCCCCATTTCTTGCATGTAACACCAGATTGAATTTGTCGTCTCTCCCCTCTCGAGCTCAGCCTATTAGGAACATGAATTTGCCAATTGTTTTAGAAGAGGCTGTCCGAGAAATTATGAATATGTGGACAGAAATTTCAGTTGTTTCGCTACACAAAAATGTGCCTGTATAAGGTTCATTGTGACATGAAAAAAAAAAAAAAAAAAGGACTGAAGAGAGATGAAAACATGCATACCGATGAGGTAGCGAGATCATTGGTACGACGGAAAATCATGGATGGCAACCGCAAGAGATCATGGTAATGTTCTAATGATTCAAGTTCCTCCTTTCTCATGCTTGGACTGGATAAAAAGTAGGCATGAATCAACATGACATGCCCTGATATTGAAATCCACCCATTGTTCAAGTACTCTTCTACTCGTGGGGTGATCTTGTTGTGACTCCATTTAGCTTCTTGCAAGAAGGCTTTACACGAATCATACCACTACGAAACAGTAGACACACCAAATTTCCGTATTACGTAGGAGATTCCTAAAAGAAAGATGCATGCATGGTCGATTAATACAATGTCGAGTCATGTACCGCTTTTGTCAAAAACGGGATGACATTTTCCCGAGTCTCCTTGAGAGTGTCGTAAGCCAGTTCGTTCACGCAGTTGTAGAGAGCTAAGAAGCACAACTTCATATAGCCATGAACATCTTCCACAGCATTAATGTCCCATCTGAAACCACGAATGATAAGACGACACTTATGAAATGCGTGAATATTATTATCTCCAGGCATGTCGATGAGAGATGGACCTGCGAACAGCGTCTGTGAATAGCTCCAGTTCGTCCAATGTGCCTTAAATATCGTACACATCGTCGATGATGACGTTCAGCATGTTAGCTTTGGTCAGCCCTTTCCGACAGTTACTGAGTGGATGCTCATCTGCCACTGCGACCGCTGCAAAGAAGCACCCCACTAGTCTATCCCTCGCGAAGTTTAGCTCGTTTGCGAGGCCAACATTATTCCACCATCTGCAGTAAATCAAAGAGTAAAATTTTTAGAGTATGCATTGCTATTTTCTCGAACACATGTCAAGCTTTCTAAAGTCTAATTATCTTACAGTCCAACAAATCCACCATCAATCATAGGGTCTATCCTTGTTATTTTGCATACTAACCTTAACATTTCCTGGAGATCTCCTTGGAGGGTTGATTGCAACGTGTTGAAGTGCGTAGCAGAAAATTTGAGGATTCGATGACTCGTGTATCTACGTCTGCTATAAGCTTTGATGAACCTTCGAGCTTCTAACAGCGACATTCTACGGTGCAGGGGCCATTCCAATTCATGGTTCACTTCGCCTTGAAGATCTTTGTTGATGTCGCGATTATGGTTTTTGAGATGCTCGATGGTGAATGTTTCAGCCTCGTGCAAAATATCTTCTTCTTCAAAGGCCAAATGGGAGGCTTCGTATAGGGTCAGCATACCTTGGACATCATTCCCAAGGGTCTTCATAAAACTGCCACTTTCGTCCATGAAAATCTTAAAAACATCTGTTTCCTCCTCGCCAAGATTAGTATATTTGATTAGAGAAAAATACTATCGAGTCGTTCCTTAGTGAATTATCTCTCCTCTAAAATATAGTCATGTGAAGATATGGTGAGGTCCTATGCTGTGAATGTCACTACAGCTAGCGATTGGCATAAAATACTTTAATCTATCATAGCGATTGCAAAATAATTATATATTTCGTATAATCAACTTGAACCTTTACGTACAAAGTAAGTATAACAAAAATTTCAAAAGCATCTTGATCCCACTTTTGAGAATTATTTTCTAATCGCTTTATATCATCGGATTTAGGGTCAAGTACCTGGAGAAACTTCAAAGCCATGCTGTCTAAGAATTCTAAAGCTGAGAGCTGTGCCATGCAGAGACTTTTGTAGGCCTTCATAGACCACATCTGGAGAGAGACATCTGTGAAGAGCTCGCGAAATGTCTTCCTCAAAGTGACGTCCCAATCCTAGTCGTTGAATGTCGTTGTTAAAGCTCATAAAAACAATAATCAAAACAGAAAAAAAATTTGTTGTTTGAGAGAAAAAAAAAAGATAAAAAAAAAACATAGCATAGTACTTCATACGTCTTGTGCAAAGGAAAAAAACTGTCAAGTACAACAACTAAATACAAAGTAGAAACTGCTCACGTACGTGCAACACATAACTGCACACAAACGTGCTATTAACTTCCTAGAAAATAGCAAAAATTCTAAATGCATAACTAATTGAACTTGGCTGTTTTTTAATTAAAAAAACAGAGAAAACAGAGGAAAATATGACAGAAAATAGCAGCTGAACAATTCCAACAAACTCCTCCTTGGATCAGTTGCTGTTGCATATTCCTATTTTCTCTCTTAACAGCTCAAATCTTCCAGCCTGAAGTGGTTTTGTGAACATATCTGCAAGCTGATCTTCAGATCTGCAATAGACCAACTTAATTTCGCCACTTTGTTGCACCTCACGAAGAAAGAAAAATTTGACTTTGAAATGCTTGGTTTTGCCATGGAAAACTGGATTATGAGATATTGCTAAAGCAACCTGATTATTCACATTAACTTCAATGCAGTCACTAGAATTCAACCACAGATCCTTCATTATCTTCTTCAGCCACAAAGCTTGATTTATAGCTGTAGTAGCTACTATAAACTCAGCATCTGCAGTGGACTGAGCTACAATCTCTTGCTTTTTGGAACACCGGGAGAAGCAAGCAGAACCAAGACTGAAACAATACCCAGACGTACTTTTCATGTCATCCACTGAACTAGCCCAGTCACTATCAGAAAATTCTTGTAAATTAAGCTTCTGACATTTCTTAAACTTCACACCAAAGAATAATGTTCTTTTGAGATATCTCAAGACCCTTTTTGCTGCAATCAAATGTAACTGACTAGGACTACTCATAAACTTAGATAAAACACACACAGTAAATAGAATATTTGGTCAAGTTGCTGTAAGATACATGAGACACCCAATCAGACTTCTATACATAGAAGCATCTACTGCATTTGTTCCATCATTCTTCTGCAGCTTCTCTTTAGCAGCCATAGGAGTGCTTACACTTTGATAATCTTCCATCTGAAACTTCTTTAGAATTTCCTTCATGTATTTTTTCTAACAGATGAAGATCTCATATGAAGCCTGTTTGACTTCCAGACCCAAAAAATAAGCCATACTTCCCAAGTCTGATATCTCAAAAACTGCAAATAGATCTTGCTTCACCTTCTCTATCAATTCCATATCATTCCCCGTCACTAATAGATCATCTACATAAAGTGACAGAATTATAACATTGTGATTCACCTTCTTGACATAAAGAGTGAACTCACTTAAGCTTTTTACAAAGCCAAAATCCTGTAAATATCGATTTATCTTCTCATACCAAGCTCTTGGAGCCTACTTCAGTCTATATAGAGCTTTCCTCAACTTGCATCCACTCTCTTCTTGCCCTTTGATACTGAAGTGTTCAGGTTGTTCAACAAAAATCTCCTCCTCAAGCTCTCCATTCAGAAATGCAGACTTGACATCTAACTGAAATATAGGCTACCCCTTCTCTGTTGCAATAGCTAATAGTAATCTTATTGTATCAAGTCGTGCAACAGGAGCAAATGTTTCAGAATAGTCTACTCCCCATATTTGTGCATAGCCTTTCACCAGTCTAGCTTTGTGTTTATTGACATAACCATTAGGATTAAGTTTTGTTCTAAACACCCACTTAACCCCAATCACATTCTTATCAGATGTCTGTCAAAAAGCTCCCATGTGTGGTTTTTTTGGATCATTGCAATCTCCTCCCGCATTGCTGTAATCCACCTCTGATCCTCCTTAGCTTCCACAAAGTTAGATGGTTCGAGCATTGCCACATTGTTTCTTTCATAGATTTCAGCAAGTGACCTTGTGCCTCTCACTAGTAAATTGTCTACACTGTCTTCCAATCCAACTATAACTTCATCAACCTCTACATCTGTTGCAGGTTTTTTTTTTTTTTCCCGAACTGCTGCTATTCTGCACTCTTTCCTTCCATCCAATTCCACTCATATTCCTCTAGAAAAACAACATCTCTGCTTATAGTCACCTTCCCTGTCATAGGGTGAAAAATTCTGTAAGCCTTTGATTGGAGACTGTACCTAATGAAGATTCCAAGCTTTGCTTTCTTATCCAGCTTGTTCCTCTTGACCTTAGGAACATGAGTGTAACACAAACACTCAAAAACCTTTAAATTTTTCATAGAAGATTTAATATCATACTAGACTTCAAAAGGTGTTGACTTCTTTAAGGCCTTTGTGGGCAATCTGTTCAACAAGAACATTGCAGTATTAGTTGCTTCAGCCCAGAACTTCTTAGATAACTTCTTCTCCTGCATCATATATCTAGCCATCTCCATAATGCTTATGTTTTTCCTCTCACTGACCCCATTTGGTTAAGGTGAATAGGGAGCAGTGAACTGCTACACAATTCCTACTTGCTCACAATTCAACTTAAACTTGTGAGCAGTATACTCAGAACCATTATCAAACCTGAGCACTTTAATTTTCTTTCCACTCTGATTCTCAACTAAGGCTTTAAACTTCACAAACACATCAGCAACTTCAGACTTGGCTCGCAGAAAATAAATCCAACTCTTCCTAGTCATATCATCAGTGAAGGTAATGAAATACCTGCTACCATTGAGAGAAGACTCAGACATATGTCCACATAGATCTGTGTGGACTAATTGCAGCTTCTCACATGCTCTCCAGCCTCCTCCTTTGAAAGGAAATCTGGCTTGCTTGCCAAGAAGACAAGTTTTGCACTGTGGAAATTCCTCCTCCAAACTTGGCAAGTCATCTGCCAAGCTATTTCTTTGCATAAACGACATGCTCTTCCTGTGAACATGCCCAAGTCTTTTATTCCATAACTTTGCATTTTCTTCTTTGCACTTTAAAGCCATTTGTTGCATCTCTTGTGGCTTGAACATGAAACTGTTGTCCCTCATTGGGATTCTTAGCACTTCTTTGCTATCTACATTATTAATAAGACATTCATTCCATTTGAACTTCACTTTATAGCCCTTCTCAACTAATTGACCAACACTTAATAGATTCTAGTCAATGTTTGGCACAAAAAGAACATTACTGATCAGCTTCACCTCCTGATTTTCTTCAGTAGCCATTGTACCCTTCCCTTGCACTTCGATATACTGTCCGTTGCCAATTCT
Source organism: Eucalyptus camaldulensis (assembly GCA_019915185.1). Classification (NCBI taxonomy): domain Eukaryota; kingdom Viridiplantae; phylum Streptophyta; class Magnoliopsida; order Myrtales; family Myrtaceae; genus Eucalyptus; species Eucalyptus camaldulensis. Next base: position 7,765,334 of record JAHSVA010000005.1, read on the forward strand.
GACTTTGGACCTGATTGACCTGTCTAGACTCCTAAACAGTTTCAAATTGCCAGTCATATGATTGGTACAACCACTATCCACCAGCCATGCATCATTCCCAACGGAAGATTTAGAAAAAGAAGCTACAAACAAGTGTTCTTCCTCAATTTCATTCACTGCTACCTGTGCTTTTCTTGCTTGCTGGTAATTTTTTTTCTTTGCAGATGGCTTCCATGTGACCCAACTTGTGACATCTTCTGCATCTAACATCAGGCTTTCTCCAACATCTAAAAAAATAATGATTAGTGAGATAGTTAGTATAAGCACATAGAGGGGGGTGAATAGGTGCACAAACAATTTCTCGAGATACGGAAGCGATTCTTGGCAAACGATAGAAAGGAAATTCTCTCTTGATTAACAAAATGAAATACGATCAAGGTAAAGAGAGTAAGGAAGAGAAAATTGAACACAGGATTTATAGTGGTTCGGCTTATTCCAAGCCTACGTCCACTCTTCCGCACTGACAGCCCACCGGTTGGATTTCACTATGATCAAAAGAGAAGTTACAGCACAGCTTTGCCTTGATTCCATAGTGTAGATGTTCTACCACACCTCTTCAAGGTTTCTCACAAATATAGACTCTCTTTTGTATACAAGTATTCGCTCAAAGTGATTGTCTAAACAACAAGTAGCTTCAGACTTTGGAATTCTTCTATTGCGCACTTCTCGAACAACTAAGAATGTCTTCATTATATACTCCTTTATGCCATCATACCCGTTGGCACTTACCAAAGGAATTCCTCCAATCTACTCGTTGGACGGAATCAATCAGGAAGATTGTTCGAGCTATTAAAGGAACGTGTCGATAGCCCATCAATCCTGTTCGCCCATACAATTAGGATCTCGGTTTTCATAAGTAGAACCTTCCAAGAATATTTAGGCAATCATTGAATCTTCAATCATCAAATCAACCTCGATCAATCAAAGGATTCCGTTACGTCTTTTCCAGCCACGAGATCTTCTCCAGTTGATAAGGTTGAATTCTTAACGAAACATCCAGGTTTGGATAACCTTTCTTCAACGGATTAGAGACTATCAATGAGGATAGACTTTAAGTCTTGAGTCTGGCTGTCCGGAGGTCTTCAGACTTTAAATATCAGAGTCTGCAAATCTTCAGACTAGACTGATGGAAACGTTTTGTCAGCTTCAAAACATTTCAAGAAGATTTCTCCAACAGATTAGTTCCACCACAGTATTGACAAGGCTTTTTGTTCATTTTCCATTTGTTAGACTCACCAGAATTTCCTTTTTTTGCTACAAACTTGGAGTCACCAGCATTTTCTCTGGACTGAATCCATTTCTTCCCTTTGCCTCCATCATTTGACTTCACTTTAGCTTGCAGCGCACCCTCTACAAACTCTTCTCTTCTCATCAGTCTTCTGTGCTCTTGTGCCTGCAGAGCATTTAACAATTCTGCAAGCTTTATATCAGCTAAGTCTCTTGTATTTTCCAGAGAAGCTATGATGGTTTCGAACTTCTCTGGAAGAGATACCAGGATCTTCTAAACAAGCCTTTCATCCTTCAAGTCAGTCCCTAAAACTCTGATTTTTTCAACTATCTCAACCAACCTATCAGAGTACTCATTCACTGACTCTGAATCCTTCATCTGCTGTCTCTCAAACTCCCTCAAGAGATTCAACACCTTCATGCCTCTTATCTTCTCATCTCCCTTGTATTCATCCTTCAAGAAATCCCATATTGCCTTTGCAGAATCACATCTCATGATCCTTGTGAAGATAGTGGGTGAAACAGCAACATACAGGCAAGACTTTGCCTTGGCCTTCCTTGTGATTCCCTCTTTATGGTACTTTATCTGATTCAAGATCGGATTGTCTGGAAGTGGAGCAACTTCATAATCATTCTCCATAGCCTCCCATAAATCATGACCCTCCAAGAATGCCGTCATCTTGACAGCCCAAGCTTGATAATTTTTCCCAATAAAGACTGGAGCAGCCATTGTAGAGAATCCACTCGATCCTCACTCACTTACCCTTACTTCACAGTCCCTTAAGATCCCACAAACGCTCTGATACCAATGTTAAAGCTCATAAAAACAACAATCAAAATAGAAATTTTTTTTGTTGTTTGAGAAAGAAAGAAGATAAAAAAAAAAAAAAAAATAGAGCATAGCACTTCATACGTCTTGTGCAAAGGAAAAGAAACTGTCGAGTATAACAACTAAATACAAAGTAGAAACTACTCACGTACGTGCAACATATAACTGCACACAAACGTGCTATTAACTTCCTAGAAAATAGCAAAAACACTAAATGCATAACTAAATGAACTTGGCTGTTTTTTAATAAAAAAACAGAGGAAAACAGAGGAAAATATGATAGAAAACAGCAGCTGAACAATTCCAATAGTCGTCAACCAGAGCAAATATGGTAATGAGCTCAGCATTTTTGTCATGAAGAGCACCTCTGACTTCTTCCACCATTTGTGCCTTTTCTCTCTGCAGCTCAACCTACATGAGGAAAAAAAAAAAAACAGAGAGAGAGTAGTTTTGGAACCGTAGAAAAAGGTTTTGATACTTCAATGAAAGAGGTGGAAATTTTTGATCTTAAGATCCTATTTGTGTCACGCGTAGAACACTAACATTTATTATGGAATTTTTGGAATGAAATAGTTTCAACTCTGCAACAAACGTAAAGAGACATGAGGATAGAGGGATTCCCCCTTTTCATGGCATGCTCTAGATTTTGTTTTTCTCCATTCTTGTTTGGAAAAAAAATTCTTTCTATCCTTCTTCGGAGAGAGAAACTTCTCTAATCAATACGTTGATTGGTGAATATAAACATGGACATCAGTCATCTGGCAATTCATCCATAGAGACATCGTCGGAGGAAACTAGGGATGGAAGATAATGTAAACTCTTAATAAAAGTGATAAATCCTAACAATGAGACCTCATGACTTGACAACTACAATGATGTAGAGATCATTAAATCGAATTTCATAGTCACCTTGTTGTTAGAGTGGATCCTAACATAACAGTACAACACAACCCAATTGGATCGATAGTTTTTTCTAGGATAACTGTCATCTTAATGCTGCAAGTTCATTTACGTTTCATTGAGAGCATAAGGATAATCAATTATTGAAGTAGACTAATTCCCCCCCTCCCCCAATGCACTGAATTACTCTGTCTACTTGTATCCGAAAACCACAAGCAGCCAATATAAGATTTCTAGATTACTTTGAGTGAAAGAAGTTGTAATTATGTCATATTTGAACCAAGCATTTATTCACTTGAAAATCGTTAGAATTAAGTTCGAACTACATTGCAGAATTCCTCTTTACCTTTTTTAAACTCTAGCGTAAATATCTCTTATAGACAACAAATGGCTAGAGTGTGGATTTTTACCACGCGACGGGATTGGCGACCTTGATCAGTCACGAGGGACGGAAGGTCATTGTGAGTCCATACAGATGGCTGATAATTGGCGGATCTTCGTCCTCCTTGAGGAAAAGCAGCTTTGAATGCTTGTCGAACGAGGGACTTGACGGCTAATCTTCTCGGAGAAAACACTTGGAAGAGAAAAGGTGAAGTGCCATCGTTGCTTGTAAGTGAAGAAGTCAGTGCTCGAAAGTCGGTGGCTCGTCTGATTGGATATCAGTCCAACATTTATAGAACATCGGACCGATGAAAGTCTTGAGTCTTTCATGAAATAATATAACAATCATTATGGTTGCTCCTAAATTAATGAACTAATCAATTTGCCATACTTAATCGTTTATAACCTAATGACCCAATTGCCACATGATGGAAATTTCACAAAACCGGGGGCTTTTTTGACCTTAACAAGCAACTAATCGAAACCATGGAAACTGAAGAAGTGGTTTTCGCTAGTCACTGATGTTAGAACGAGTATGAAAGTTTTCTGATATTTTTTGGGTCACATGTTCAATGATAGACGCTCTCCTGTTTTCAGAAAGATTCCTGGGTCGGTTCACCACAAATCGAAGTGAGCTGATGTCTTCTATAGGGCTATCTTCCTCAATTATATAAAGGCCACCAAAAACTCAAACTATACTAATTCCCCACTGATACACCAAACTGCCCCGTCCATCCATGTACCTACGGTAATGCTCCACCCACAAGTGGCAGAGGTAGAATCCAAGGCTTGTTTGACCAGAAGACGCTATGGTCCGAATACAAGATGTCTTGAATCCGAACCCAGCGTTTGACCATTTGTCTAAACATTAGAGTTAAGTTCGTGCCAAATTGCGAAAATCACCTTTATTTCTTTTAACTTTAGCATAAATGTCTTGTATAACGAGAGGGTGTTTTGCTGCGCAACGGGATTGGCGACCTCCATCAGCCACAAGAGACTGAAGGTAATTGTAAGTCTAGACGGTTGGCTGATAATTGGCCCATCTTTGTCTTCCTTGAGTATCAGAGACCAGCGTGCTCGCTGAACGTTGGACTCGACCATTAGCCGTCGGAGAGGAAAGCTTCGGAAGCTAAGGCGTGACAAAAAAGATGGAGTGCCATTAATCGCACACACTGGACTAAAGCCAATCCTACATAAGGTGAAAACTCAGCGATCACTCGTTAGCGTGAACAGTCCCCTAAATTTATACATATGTTTTTTCTTTTACTTACTAGGACATGACGCTGGAATAGGCTGATAGATTTTCGACTTCAAGCGATCGTCGCTGTTGTCGCGGTGGACCCATCCTCTCGTCCTATCGTTTTTCTATGTAAGCTCGATCACACGTTGCTCGATCGTCTCTCGTCAAATCTCTGTCTGTGTTTGCTCAATCATACCATGCCGGATTCGTCTCTCGTCCACTCGTTGGTCTCTTTGATTGGCGCGCGTGAAGTTGTGTCGTTCTTGTGGGGTCATATCGACAGTCCCTTCGCCTGGGCTTGCCGGCCTTATCGCAGGGATTAGATCCTTTGAAAGATCGAGACTCTTGAAGGTCATATCGACAGTCCCTTCGCCTGGGCTTGCCGGCCTTATCGCAGGGATTAGATCCTTTGAAAGATCGAGACTCTTGAAGGCCTTGCACCCATCCATTTTGCTGGATCGATAAACCAATCGACCGTCCTCGTTATTCCCATGAATCTCTTAACAAGCTACGCAAATCACGTGCATTTCCTTTTCGGGTTCATATGAAAATCGGTGCGGTCTCTACTTACTTCGATCGTGCCGAATAAAATCCCCATGACACACCAAGAGGGCTCCCACTGCTGATACTAGATAAGTCTGAAACGAGTATTTTTCAGATTCAAACTCGACACATGGAAGTGGGGTCGCAATGACACTCCAAACACGCCTCCATTAATGGGAAAATTGAACCCTCACCTTCCAGATCTCAGCCCCGACCAACTAGATTACGCTTTGATGCAATAATTAATATCGATTGATTGAGAGCGTGATATCGAGTTAATATGCTACATTATGTAGCTCTCGCTCGCCGGAGATAGGCTGTGTTATGAAAGACTTCTGTACGCTATTTTGAAAATGTGAACTCCAGGGAAAGAGGAGATGGCCTTCGCTTCGCTGATGAGCAAACAGGAGTTAGTCTTAACGTTCGTTGAGTTCAAAAGAGTTCATTTTTACGTGTGAAGATCAGTTTATCAAGGGCCATTGACGGGGAGCCGATCGCTTTGATAGGTAAGCTTTTGATTTCACTCGCCAGCATTCAATCTTCCCCCCCTTTTGTACTCCAAAGCACCCACCTCATTATTCATCGTCCAAACAATCTGTATGGACAATTTTCTTGGTTTGTTGGTCGCTTGATTAAGTAAATCAGGCATTATCACTCTTTCGAGTCTTATCCACGTATGCCATTTGTGTTGACATCATGCAGACAAACTCTAGTCCACGCCCCTTCATAATTGGTGTACTAGTGGGGTTTTGAATTGTGGCACACCTCAACATCTCTTGGACTGTACATTTATGTTTCGCTAAAATTAATCTCACGATGAAAAACTTTTCACCCAAAGTCATTCTTCAATCTTTTAGTAGAGGAAACGGGTTTCATGATGATTTCAAATAGAATATATCATAGGTAGACAAGAAACTACAAACTGAACATAGGAATTTTTTTGACAAAAAGGCTTGAAAAATACAATCACTTCAACCAAACCGAATGTAAACAAACCATTCCGGAATTTAATCAACAATGTGACACTTAGAATAAAAATGCACATCAAAATTTAATTGACAACACGGATCTGGAAATTATAGATAAGAAACTCACTGGAATTTAATCAACGTGAGTCTGAATTTGAAAGTACAATATAGAAAATCCTTCAACGAGGGGGAGAAAATGTAATTTAGGTCAAACTCCCTCCATCCAAACATGGCTCGAGAGAAACTGGATCAGTTATTAGTGAGTGCACACGGTTCATGGATAGATCGTCTGGAGCTCCAACTGCATCTCCGTCATGGTACACACAATGCGCCATCCTTGCAAGGTTGAAAGCCATCCGCACAAAAGATTGATTGAAGGTCGAGTCATTGACTAGATATTTGTTCAGCTTCTTCCACGTTGTGTCGATCAGTTTTATAACGTATTTGCGAGCCTCTAACTCGGAGACCCCCATTTCTTGCATGTAACACCAGATTGAATTTGTCGTCTCTCCCCTCTCGAGCTCAGCCTATTAGGAACATGGTTTCACCAATTGTTTTAGAAGAAGCCGCCCGAGAAATTATGAATATGTGGACAGAAATTTCAGTTGTTTGGCTACAGAAAAATGTACCTGTATAAGGTTTATTGTGATACGAAAAAAAAAAAAAAAAAAAAGAGGACTGAAGAGAGCTGTGCCTGTATAAGGTTTATAGTGACACGAAAGAAAAAAAAAAGGACTGAAGAGAGCTGAAAACATGCATACCGATGAGGTAGCGAGATCATTGGTAAGACGGAAAATCATGGATGGCAACCGCAAGAGATCATGGTAATGTTCTAGTGATTCAAGTTCCTCCTTTCTCATGCTTGGACTTGTTAAAAAGTAGGCATGAATCAACATGACATGCCCTGATACTGAAATCCACCCGTTGTTCAAGTACTCTTCTACTCGTGGGGTGATCTTGTTGTGACTCCATTTAGCTTCTTGCAAGAAGGCTTCACACGAATCATACCACTACAAAACAGTAGAAACACCAGATTTCCGTATTACGTAGGAGATTCCTAAAAGAAAGATGCATGCATGGTCGATTAATACAATGTCGAGTCATGTACCGCTTTTGTCAAATACGGGATGACATTTTCCCGAGTCTCCTTGAGAGTGTCGTAAGCCAGTTCGTTCACGCAGTTGTAGAGAGCTAAGAAGCACAACTTCATATAGCCAGGAAGATCTTCCACAGCATTAATGTCCCATCTGAAACCACGAATGATAAGATGACAATTATGAAATGCGTGAATATTATTATCTCCAGGCATGTCGATGAGAGATGGACCTGCGAACAGCGTCTGTGAATTGCTCCAGTTCGTCCAATGTGCCATAAATATCGTACACATCGTCGATGATGACGTTCAGTATGTTCGCTTTGGTCAGCCCTTTCCGACAATTACTGAGTGGATGCTCATCTGCCACTGCGACCGCTGCAAAGAAGCACTCTACTAGTCTATCCCTCGCGAAGTTTAGTTCGTTTGCGAGGCCAACATTATCCCACCATCTGCAGTAAATCAAAGAGTAAAATTTTTAGAGTATGCATTGCTATTTTCTCGAACACATGTCAAGCTTTCTAAAGTCTAATTACCTTACAGTCCAACAATTCCACCATCAATCATAGGGTCTATCCTTGTTATTTTGCATACTAACCTTAACACTTCCTGGAGATCTCCTTGGAGGGTTGATTGCAACGTGTTGAAGTTCGTAGCAGAAAATTTGAGGATTCGATGACTCGTGTATCTACGTCTGCTATAAGCTTCGATGAACCTTCGAGCTTCTAACAGCGACATTCTGCGGTGCAGGGGCCATTCCAATTCATGGTTCACTTCGCCTTGAAGATCTTTGTTGATGTCGCGATTATGGTTTTTGAGATGCTGGATGGTGAATGTTTCAGCCTCGTGCAAAATATCTTCTCCTTCAAAGGCCAAATGGGAGGCTTCGTATAGGCTCAGCATACCTTGGACATCATTCCCAAGGGTCTTCATAAAACTGCCACTTTCGTCCATGAAAATCTTAAAAACATCTGTTTCCTCCTCGCCAAGATTAGTATATTTGATTAGAGAAAAATACTATCGAGTCGTTCCTTAGTGAATTATCTCTCCTCTAAAATATAGTCATGTGAAGATATGGTGAGGTTCTATGCTGTGAATGTCACTACAGCTAGCGATTGGCATAAAATACTTTAATCTATCATAGCGATTGCAAAATAATTATATATTTCGTATAATCAACTTGAACCTTTACGTACAAAGTAAGTATAACAAAAATTTCAAAAGCATCTTGATCCCACTTTTGAGAATTATTTTCTAATCGCTTTATATCATCGGATTTAGGGTCAAGTACCTGGAGAAACTTCAAAGCCATGCTGTCTAAGAATTCTAAAGCTGAGAGCTGTGCCATGCAGAGACTTTTGTAGGCCTTCATAGACCACATCTGGAGAGAGACATCTGTGAAGAGCTCGCGAAACGTCTTCCTCAAAGTGACGTCCCAATCCTAGGCGTTGAATGTTGTCAACCAGAGCAAATATGGTAATGAGCTCAGCATTTTCGTCATGAAGAGCACCTCTGACTTCTTCCACCATTTGTGCCTTTTCTCTCTGCAGCTCAACCTACATGAGGAAAAAAAAACAGAGAGAGAGAGAGAGAGAGAGAGAGAGAGAGAGAGAGAGAGAGTAGTTTTGGAACCCTAGAAAAAGGTTTTGATACTTCAATGAAAGAGGTGGAAATCTTTGATCTTAAGATCCTATTTGTGTCACGCGTAGAACAATAACATTTATTATGGAATTTTTAGAATGAAATAGTTTCAACTCTGCAACAAACGTTAAGAGACATGAGGATAGAGGGATTCCCCCTTTTCATGGCATGCTCTAGATTTTGTTTTTCTCCATTCTTGTTTGGAAAAAAATTCTTTCTATCCTTCTTCGGAGAGAGAACCTTCTCTAACCAATACGTTGATTGGTGAATATAAACATGGACATCAGTCATCTGGCAATTCATCCATAGAGACATGGTCGGAGGAAACTAGGGATGGAAGATAATGTAAACTCTTAATAAAAGTGATAAATCTTAACAATGAGACCTCATGACTTGACAACTACAATGATGTAGAGATCATTAAATCGAATTTCATAGCCACCTTGTTGTTAGATCCTAACATAACAGTACAACACAACCCAATTGGATCGATAGTTTTTTCTAGGATAACTGTCATCTTAATGCTGCAAGTTCATTTATGTTTCATTGAGAACATAAGGATAATCAATTATTGAAGTAGACTAATTCTCCCCCTCCCCCCAATGCACTGAATTACTGTCTACTTGTATCCGAAAACCACAAGCAGCCAATATAAGATTTCTAGATTACTTTGAGTGAAAGAAGTTGTAATTCGAACATATGATGTCATATTTGAACCAAGCATTTATTCACTTGAAAATCGTTAGAATTAAGTTCGAACTACATTGCAGAATTCCTCTTTACCTTTTTTAAACTCTAGCGTAAATATCTCTTATAGACAACAAATGGCTAGAGTGTGGATTTTTACCACGCGACGGGATTGGCGACCTTGATCAGTCACGAGGGACGGAAGGTCATTGTGAGTCCATACAGATGGCTGATAATTGGCGGATCTTCGTCCTCCTTGAGGAAAAGCAGCTTTGATGCTTGTCGAACGAGGGACTTGACGGCTAATCTTCTTGGAGAAAACACTTGGAAGAGAGAAAAGGTGAAGTGCCATCGTTGCTTGTAAGTGAAGAAGTCAGTGCTCGAAAGTCGGTGGCTCGTCTGATTGGATATCAGTCCAACATTTATAGAACATCGGACCGATGAAAGTCTTGAGTCTTTCATAAAATAATATAACAATCATTATGGTTGCTCCTAAATTAATGAACTAATCAATTTGCCATACTTAATCGTTTATAACCTAATGACCCAATTGCCACATGATGGAAATTTCACAAAACCGAGGGCTTTTTTGACCTTAACAAGCAACTAATTGAAACCATGGAAACTGAAGAAGTGGTTTTCACTAGTCACTGATGTTTAGAACGAGTATGTGAGATAGCTAGTACGAGTACCTAGAGGGGGGTGAATAGGTATACAAAAAAAATTTCTCGAAGCTTGCACGATATTTAAACAATTAGAGAATTTGCAACAGTTAAAAATTCAATCGCAAGACTGAGTAAGGGAAAGAGAGAATTGAACACTCGGTTTATAGTGGTTCGGCTTGATTCAAGCCTACGTCCACTCTTCTGCACTGACAGCCGATTGGCTGGATTCCACTATGATCAAAGAGTTGTTACAGTGTTGATATTCCTTGATTTCTAGGTGTAGATGATCTATCACACTCGCTCAAGGCATCACCAAGTATAAATACTCTCAGTATACAATTTCGCTCGGTCTCAACTAACAATCAAGGATCTTCAGACTCTAGAATTTTTCTATCGATCACACACTTAAAACAACTAGAACGTCTTCCTTTTATACTCCTTCATGCCATCATAGCCGTTGGCACTTACCAAAGGAATTCCTCCAATCTACCCGTTGGACGGAATCAATCAAGAAGATCATCCGAGCTATTTAAGGAATCTGATGATAGCCCATCAATCCTGTTCGCCCATACAATCAGGATCTCGGTTTCCAAGAATAGAATAATCCAAGATTATTTCGTCGACCATCGGATCTTCAATCGATCCTAGATAAGAATTAAAGAATCCGAAATGATTATCCAACCAAAGAATCTATTCCAGAGGATAGGATCAAATCCTCAATCATAAACCTCGACTTTGGATTTCCTTCAACACTTGATTAGAAAGACTGTCAGTGAGAATAATTTTGAGTCTTGAGTCTTGAGTCTTGAGTCTTGAGATAACAAAGTCTTGAGACTATAAATTCTTGAGACTTTAACTATCGATATCCAGACTTAGACTGATAGAAATGTTTTGTCAGCTTCAAAATATTCTGGAAAGATTTCTCCAACAGTATGAAAGTTTTCTGATATTTTTTGGGTCACATGTTCAATGATAGACGCTCTCCTGTTTTCAGAAAGATTCCTGGGTCGGTTCACCACAAATCGAAGTGAGCTGATGTCTTCTATAGGGCTATCTTCCTCAATTATATAAAGGCCACCAAAAACTCAAACTATACTAATTCCCCACTGATACATCAAACTGCCCCGTCCATCCATGTACCTACGGTAATGCTCCACCCACAAGTGGCAGAGGTAGAATCCAAGGCTTGTTTGACCAGAAGACGCTATGGTCCGAATACAAGATGTCTTGAATCCGAACCCAGCGTTTGACCATTTGTCTAAACATTAGAGTTAAGTTCGTGCCAAATTGCGAAAATCACCTTTATTTCTTTTAACTTTAGCATAAATGTCTTGTATAACGAGAGGGTGTTTTGCTGCGCAACGGGATTGGCGACCTCCATCAGCCACAAGAGACTGAAGGTAATTGTAAGTCTAGACGGTTGGCTGATAATTGGCCCATCTTTGTCTTCCTTGAGTATCAGAGACCAGCGTGCTCGCTGAACGTTGGACTCGACCATTAGCCGTCGGAGAGGAAAGCTTCGGAAGCTAAGGCGTGACAAAAAAGATGGAGTGCCATTAATCGCACACACTGGACTAAAGCCAATCCTACATAAGGTGAAAACTCAGCGATCACTCGTTAGCGTGAACAGTCCCCTAAATTTATACATATGTTTTTTCTTTTACTTACTAGGACATGACGCTGGAATAGGCTGATAGATTTTCGACTTCAAGCGATCGTCGCTGTTGTCGCGGTGGACCCATCCTCTCGTCCTATCGTTTTTCTATGTAAGCTCGATCACACGTTGCTCGATCGTCTCTCGTCAAATCTCTGTCTGTGTTTGCTCAATCATACCATGCCGGATTCGTCTCTCGTCCACTCGTTGGTCTCTTTGATTGGCGCGCGTGAAGTTGTGTCGTTCTTGTGGGGTCATATCGACAGTCCCTTCGCCTGGGCTTGCCGGCCTTATCGCAGGGATTAGATCCTTTGAAAGATCGAGACTCTTGACGGCCTTGCACCCATCCACTTTGCTGGATCGATAAACCAATCGACCGTCCTCGTTATTCCCATGAATCTCTTAACAAGCTACGCAAATCACGTGCATTTCCTTTTCGGGTTCATATGAAAATCGGTGCGGTCTCAACTTACTTCGATCGTGCCGAATAAAATCCCCATGGCACACCAAGAGGGCTCCCACTGCTGATACTAGATAAGTCTGAAACGAGTATTTTTCAGATTCAAACTCGACACATGGAAGTGGGGTCGCAATGACACTCCAAACACGCCTCCATTAATGGGAAAATTGAACCCTCGCCTTCCAGATCTCAGCCCCGACCAACTAGATTACGCTTTGATGCAATAATTAATATCGATTGATTGAGCGCGTGATATTGAGTTAATATGCTACATTATGTAGCTCTCGCTATGAAAGACTTCTGTACGCTATTTTGAAAATGTGAACTCCAGGGAAAGAGGAGATGGCCTTCGCTTCGCTGACGAGCAAACAGGAGTTAGTCTTAACGTTCGTTGAGTTCAAAGGAGTCCATTTTTACGTGTGAAGATCAGTTTATCAAGGGCCATTGGCGGGGAGCCGATCGCTTTGATAGGTAAGCTTTTGATTTCACTCGCCAGCATTCAATCTTCCCCCGCTTTTGTACTCCAAAGCACCCACCTCATTATTCATCGTCCAGACAATCTGTATGGACAATTTTCTTGGTTTGTTGGTCGCTTGATCAAGTAAATCAGGCATTATCACTCTTTCGAGTCTTATCCACGCATGCCATTTGTGTTGACATCATGCAGACAAACTCTAGTCAACGCCCCTTTATAATTGGTGTACTAGTGGGGTTTCGAATTGTGGCACACCTCAACATCTCTTGGACTGTACATTTATGTTCCGCTAAAATTAATCTCACGATGAAAAATTTTTCGCCAAAAATCATTCTTCAATCTTTTAGTAGAGGAAACGGGTTTCATGATGATTTCAAATAGAATATATCATAGGTAGACAAGAAACTGTAAACCGGACATAGAAATTTTATTGACGAAAAGGCTTGAAAAATACAATCACTTCCACCAAACTGAATGTAAACAAACCATTCCGGAATTTAATCAACAATGTGACACTTAGGATAAAAATACACATCAAAATTTAATCGACAATGCAGATCTGGAAATTATAGCTAAGAAACTCACTGGAATTTAATTGACATGAGTCTGAAATTGAGAGTACAATATAGAAACTCCTTCAACGAGGGGGAGAAAATGTAATTTAGGTCAAAATTCCTCCATCCAAACCTGGCTCGAGAGAAACTGGATCAATTATTAGTGAGTGCACACGGTTCATCGATAGATCGTCTCGAGCTCCAACTGCATCTCCGTCATGGTACATACAATGCGCCATCCGTGCAAGGTTGAAAGCCATCCGCACAAAAGATTGATTGAAGGTCGAGTCATCGACTAGATATTTGTTCAGCTTCTTCCACGTTGTGTCGATCAGTTTTATAACGTATTTGCGAGCCTCTAACTCGGAGACCCCCATTTCTTGCATGTAACACCAGATTGAATTTGTCATCTCTCCCCTCTCGAGCTCAGCCTATTAGGAACATGATTTTGCCAATTGTTTTAGAAGAAGCTGCTCGAGAAATTATGAATATGCGGACAGAAATTTCAGTTGTTTCGCTACACAAAAATGTGCCTGTATAAGGTTCATTGTGACATGAAAAAAAAAAATAATAAAGGACTGAAGAGAGATGAAAACATGCATACCGATGAGGTAGCGAGATCATTGGTAAGACGGAAAATCATGGATGGCAACCGCAAGAGATCATGGTAATGTTCTAGTGATTCAAGTTCCTCCTTTCTCATGCTTGGACTTGTTAAAAAGTAGGCATGAATCAACATGAGATGCCCTGATATTGAAATCCACCCATTTTTCAAGTTCTCTTCTACTCGTGGGGTGATCTTGTTGTGACTCCATTTAGCTTCTTGCAAGAAGGCTTTACACGAATCATACCACTACGAAACAGTAGAAACACCAAATTTCCGTATTACGTAGGAGATTCCTAAAAGAAAGATGCATGCATGGTCGATTAATACAATGTCGAGTCATGTACCGCTTTTGTCAAATACGGGATGACATTTTCCCGAGTCATTTAGGAATTGTTATTAGATCCATTTAATTAGAAATTGCATGACATTAGAATTAGGTTATTTAGTTAATATTGCATTGCTTATTGCATGATTCTCATTAATTAAGTGAAAAAAAAATAAAAGAAATTGTGTGTTAATTAGAAATCATATCTAAGGTTGATGATGTGAATTTTTAATCTAACCATGCAGATGCTTTCGTTGCTATAAGGTAAGTCCTTGTATTTTTTTATTATTTCATTGCTTTCTTGGATGTTAAATTGGTGGTTTGTGCACCCGCATGATCACCTCACATGTTAGGAAATAGATTTAAAATCAATCCGAACTGCCTGCAAAAATATTTTTTGAAAATTAAAAAGAAGTGGTACCGAAAGGACATTAGAGAAATCTAGTGTAACCAAGTCCCCGTGCCCATAATCTCTAGTTAGTAGGAGTAAAGTGAAACTCCCGTTACTTTACTTGGGTTTCTAATCGACCCACCAAAAAATAGATTAGTGGCGACTCCTAATTGAAAATCAATTACATGTTAAGAACTTGAACCTAAGTCGCGAATTGGTATGGGCTTGGGAGAGCCCGAGTTAAGTCCAGGCTTAACAATCCATTAGCCAAATTTTAGGTGGTCCACACCCGAAAAATGGGTCGCGACATCCACGTACCTGCAGCAATGCTCCACCCACAAGTGGCCAATGAAGGAACCAAGGTTACTCTGAGCGGAAGACATTATAATTCGAATACAGAATGTCTCGTATTCGAACCAAGTATTTAACCACTCATCTAAACATTATATTTAAGTTCAAACCAAATTACGAAAATCGTCTTCTTTTCTTTTGATAGTAGCATATATCTCGTATGGAGAACATATAGCTAGAGTGTAATTTTTTACTGCACGACGAGATTGACGGCTTTCATCAGCCACAAGCGACTGAAGGTAATTGTGAGTCCAGACGGTTGGCTGATAATTGGCGGATCTCCGTCCTCCTTGAGTATCAGAGACCTGCGTGCTTGCTGAACAATGGACTCGACCATTAGCCGTTGGAGAGGGAAGCTTCGGAAGATAAGGCGCGGACAAAAGACGAAGTGCCATTACTCACACGAACTGGACTAAGGCCAATCCTACAAAAGGCGAAAACTTAGTGATTAAGGCATACCCTCAGTTAGCGTGAACGGTCCCCTATTTATACAAAATATCTGATTTCCTAGGACAACGGAGAAAATATTGGGTGGGTTTCACTCTCCACGTGAGCCAAATGTATCACCATACAAAAGTTGACATGTGGCAAATTTTGGGCCTACCTGTCAGCACCCACTCTCTCCATTAACTCCATTACTCTCCCATTTACTCTCTCTCCTCCCCTCCATTTCTCCACTTCTCTTTTCTTTTTTCTTGCGTTTTCCATGGCTCGAGCTCTATTCGGCTCATGGCCACTTCAGAACCGATTCCGGATCAACATGAACTCTTTCCGTTTTTCTTGCGTTTGCCATGGCTCGAGCTCGAGTCGGCTCATGGCCACTCCAAAACTGATTCTGAATCAACACGAACTCTCTCCGTCTCCGAATTGGAACCATGAGAAGATCAATCGCGAGCGCTCCTCCTGCCACTCCTTTTCTCATCCTTCCTCAACCTCCTCTGCTCCTTCTCTCTATCCACGCGTCCTCTCTCCTTCTTCCTACAGCTACTGCTGCTACCGCCACTGCTCCTCTCTCTCCTCCTATGCTTCTCCCTCCTAGAACCGATTCGCTCCTTTCGTCACCGGTGCCGCCATTGCCAAGAGGATTCCTCCAAGGCATCGGAGTCCGACAGGGACAACGACGGCGATTCCAACTCCGTGTCTATCTCCGAGTCCGATCGTGGCGATGACTAGTGAGCTGGCCACAGTGGCCGCCAGTGCCTTGACGATCGTCTTGCTTGAGGAAGATGACGAGTCCGGCGGTGGTGCTTGGAGCGAGTCTATTACGGAAGGAGGAGAGTCGGTGATGGTGGTGGCGGTTGGAGAAAAGAGAATTAGAGAGAGAAGAGGGAGAGAGAGGGTCACGGGCAAGGGCAGAAGACGTCATGGGCAGTTGCTCAAATAAACGAGACAGCGACCTGGTCGTGGTTGGCATCGTCGGTGGCGGAACAACAGCAGTGTCGTTGATGTTGAAACAGAATCAACGACGCTGGTGACGGAACAGCAAGAACGTCGAGGGAGGAGGATCTGATTGCAAGAGAGAAGGTAGTGACAAGTTGCAAACGTTGGTTCACATCCGCAGTGGCGAGCATGTTGGAAAAATATGGCTTTGAAATTGGGTAGTATAATGAAACCAGATCGAGTAAAATAACTCGGACTTTAAGGCGTGATATCACTTTCTTTAAGGATTTATCTGCCCCACAATGTTGCTAATGGTCACCGGAAAAAATCCTCTATGATACAACAAAGTCTCGGATGAGAATACTAAATAGCAATTCAAGTATTTCTCCAGGGTCTCTTTAAGAAACAATCGAAAAATTGGCTGCTGTTTTTCAGAGAGAAGACTCGAAAAATGACCACACTCTTCTTTCCAAAAAATGACAAGAGTCTTGTAATTCTTCGTGAAAATTGTGAACAAACACGTTTTTAGAAAATTGTTTGGATAAACAAATGCGATTCTTCGGAAGAAGTCGAAAAACGAACAATTGCAACCCTTCGGGAAAGTTAAAACTGAATAAGTAATTTTCCAAAGGTTGTCTTGAAAAAACACAAACAAAATTCGGAATAATTAATTAATTAATTTTTTTAATTTCGAATTTTCATTTTATATATTTTATTTCCGAAATTCTCAAAATAAAAGACAACCTTTGAGTTTACTAAAAAATTAATAACAAAGAAATAAAAAATTAGAATAAATAACAAGCAATTATTCATGTACCCGCACGAGGGTATGGTGGGGTCTAACCCTACCCAATCATTCTTTAAGTACATAAAGAAAACCCCGCACTTTTAAATTAACTCACTCATTCCCACTTTTCCTATGTGGGACAAAGAAAACACTCAGTTTGTTTTAACAAACAAACCTCCAACAGAGCAAGGGTGCCGCAGCGCTCGGGGCAACCGCAGCAGCAGCATACCGGGAAAAACAACGGCGTCAAGAGCGGCTCGTCGAGGCGGTGGGAAGCAGCGGTGTCGAGAGTGGGGGGGATACTTGGTTGAAGATGACCGAAGAAGACTTCCTCCCTCGCTTCTTCCTCCCCCCCCCCCCCCCCCCATCTCTCTCTCTCTACTTTTCTTGTCTTTTCCTTGCGTCTGTTAGACTAACAAGAGAAATTTTCTCAAAAAAAGAGAAGTAAGAGAGAAGAGGGAAAGAGAGGTGTGGACGGAAACGGAGGGAAGGAGACGGAGAGTTAACGAGAAATGGGTGCAAATTTGCCATGTGTTGATGTTTGTATGGTGATACATTTGGCCTACGTGGAGGGTTAAACTCACCCAATATTTTCTCGACGACATTGGAATACGCTACTAGATCTTCGACTTCAAGCAATCGTCGCTGTTGTCGTGGCGGACCATATGCTCCTGTCCTCTCATTTTTCTATGTTTGCTCGATCACACGTTGCAGCTGGATCGTCTCTCATCGAATCTTCTGTCCATGATGCTCAATCACACGCTGCTGGGCTTGCCTCTCGTCCATTCGTTAGTGTCCTCGTGTTTTTAGCCGGAACACCTGGTCGGCAACGAATGGCACGCGAGAAGTCGTGTCGTTCTCAGGATCGAAGATTTTATTTGGAGACGTTGTCTCTATATACCATCATTATTCTCCCGCAAGCTATAGCGAGGGAATCTGCACGGAAACTACAATTATGGATGGTCCCTTGTTCTCCCAGAGAAGCGAGGCCGCACCTTCTGGGAAAGGGATTGATGCTCGAACGTTCCGGAAATATTGTGGTGTCATGTAGACAGTCCCTTGGCCTAGGCTTGCAGGCCTCATTACAGAATTGGATCCTTGGAATTTTTAGGGACCGTGATGGTCTTGGGCCCATCCATTTTGATGGTTCGATAACCCAATCTTGTCCTCGTTATTTCTCTGGATGTCTTAATATGCACCGCAAACAGTGTCTACATCTTTTTCAAGATAATCATGAATCCGACCCAAATAAGATCCTCACAGGACACCAAGAGGGCTCCCACTTTTGGTGCTAGATAAGGTCCCAATCGAGTATTTTTGGGTTCAAACTCGACACATGGAGGCAGGACTTCCTTCGCGTGCAAGTTGAGGAAGGGAGAAATTGAAGAACCCTCACATTCCGGATCTCAACCCTGACCAACTAGACTAGGCTTAGATGCAGTAATTGATATCCATCGATTGAGCACGCGATATCAAGTTAATATGCTACATTATGTACCTCTTGCTTCCTCGACGTAGGGCTACATTCTGAAAAACTTTTGTATACCATAATATCGATTGTTTGGAAAATTTCCTTGATTCACTGGTCACTTGATCGCGAAAACCAAGCGTGTCACTCTTACAAGTTTTGCCACAGTCTATGCTCATATCATGTAGACAGACTCTAGTTACGCCTCTTCATGATTCGTGTACTATCATGGTTTCAAACTACGGCACACCTTAATGTCTCTTAGACCTAACACATAATTGCATGAGCTTGTGAATTGTAACACCAATAATAGATTTTTCTTTATTCCCAACATGTGATACGCATTTTGCAACTCAACCTCATATGAACTGAATCGGGATGTTATCACCGTTCAGTCGACATGGGTATTAAGCAACATTGAGTTGTTTATGGTGACAACTACTCATCCATCGATGTACTTAAACATGTTTGATAGCTTGCCTTGATCTTTGGTCATATCATTTGAGTACCCCGAATCAACTGTCCAATCATTATTAGAATTGATTAATTTATCACTTACAGTGAAAAGGGTCGTCACATCTTTTGACTAAATGATGGGGAAGAATGCAAGCTATTTTTATTCTTCAGTGCAAGGGACACATGGAAAGCCCAGTCCTCTTCACCGTTATTTTCCTTAGACGTTGCAATGTTTCCTTCTATTCTTTTCAATTGAAAATCCCTAGCAAAGTGACCTTTTTCTCACAAATATAGTAGTGCTTGTCTCATGTTTGGCTGTTTTTACCTTCATTCTCATTATCTTTATACTGATCCCAACGAGTTCCCCCTAGCCGAGCACTTGTCCCTTCTAGTCACCTTTGCCAATCTTAGTGGGAGTTTTTTTTTTCTCAATTTACCATCTTTAGTGCAAGCACCATTTCTCATCTAACTCTTGAACCCTCTTTTATTACTAAAGAGGACAGTCTTAGCATCATTTACTAGGACCTTAGACATCTATTTTTCTAAAGCCTCTTGGTTAGCCAAAAAATTCTCCAAATCGGTCAAAATTGGATCTTTAGCCCATCCACAAGGGGCCATAACAATAGTGTTTTACTCTAGTCATACCCCGTGAATGGTGATTCTTTTTATCCTAGTCTCAAAGATGGCACTTTGAGGATCCAACTTTGAAATTTCTTCACAAAAAGATTTGACTTTGGAAAAATATCATATCCTATTGCAAGATCAATAGCAACTTGTTTTTCAATTTTTCTAACTTGGTATCGTTTGTCCTCACAAACAATGCCACCAAAGCATCCTATGCCGCCTTTAGGGGCTTTGCACTCTTGATATGCTGCAATAATTCATCTTCTACTATGACCGCAAGACGTAGAGAGTCTTACCATCATTGATCTTCCACTACCTCCACTCTCCATCATTAGTGGATGGTTTAGTGTTGTCATCGCTAACAATATGCCACAAATCTTGATCTAATAAGTAAAACTGCACGCAATCACTTGAATTATTGTAATTGAAGTTGTTGAGCTTCTTTATTGTTGTTCACCAAACTCAAGATATTTGTTGACTTCGTTAAAATGCACAACAATATACCAAGTGAGTTTCATCCTACTTTAACCAATCATAGTCCTTGACTATACACTACCAAAACTCTGTTATGGCTAATGTCACCAAGTCCATTGGCCTATCCCTCACCAAGTTCAACTTGTTTGCAAGGCTAACATTATTTTGCCATCCACAATAATCCAAGAGTAAAACTTTAGAGTTGCCTCACAATTTTCCACTTGCCTTTGTGGTCTGGATCCAAAGAAGAGAAAAATTACCAAAAGAGTCCTTAATCAATTGCAATTGTTTCAATTTAGTCCTAAATCTTCATCTTCTTTTTTTGGCCATTTCAATCATAACCTTTTATAATTATATCAATTTAGTCATCCAATCAAATTTGGCCGGTCGACAGACAATTTTTTAATCATATTTTATTTTTTTGAATTTTTTTACCTAAATTTTTATTCTTTTCTTTTCTTTTTCCTTTTCTTTCTCTCTTATTTTTCCTTCCTCCCTTCTTCTTCCTCTTGCTTTGACGACAAGCCAAAGGGGAGGGCCGATCGTTGTCAGTGGTGAGCCCCCATTGGATCTAGCTAGAACTCGCCTTGTCCAACAATGGTGAGGTTGACCTCACCTAGATCCAACAAAACAAGTCCTCGCTAATGGATCGGTGAGGTCGGCCTCGCATGGTTTGGCTATCTCGAAACTTCCAAGAAATCCTTCACACAATGAAGGAGACAAATCGAAGTGCATCAGCGACGATGTCATGGAGATCATCTTCTTCTCCTTCAATCGATGGTAGGTGATTCTCCCTTCAATGCGCGCACTGGTTGATGGGCTCTCTCTCTCTCTCTTTTTATCTAATTTGCTAGCTGTTAGGGGTGTCATCTGTTGCCCAAATCCGACGAGGCTGGGTGAGGGTGCCTCCTTGGATTTAGGTGAGGTTGGCTTCGTTGTCGTTGGGCAATGCAAGCCCACACAAAATCCGACTAGAGCTCGCTACTAGTTGGCAATCGACCCTCCCTTCTAGCCAATCACTAGAGCAAGAGGAAGAAGAAAGGGAGGAGGAAGAAAAAAATATAAGAAAATATATAAAGAAATTTAAAATATATATATTTAAAAATTGTCCACCAGTGCCAACCAGCATCCACATCAGCATTAGTAATTACAAAAGGTTTAGGATTGAATTATTAAAAAATATGATTTATAACTAAATTGAAAATATTTTAGGAATTTTTTGGTAATTTTCCCTCCATATAAGATAACAAATTATTCTATCCGATGTTTGGCAATGTCCTCCTTTAGATTGGATAATCCTGAAGTGAATGTGGTTATGGGTGTAACAATTTCATCATCAAAGGCACCTTTGACTTTATCTTCCAACATCTGTGCCTTTTCTTTCTATAGCTCAATCTACATTAGAATTAAGAAAATCCATAGCTTAGTTTTTGAATCCTAGGAAAAAGCCAAGAGAGATAATTCAAAGGAAAAGGTCGAAATCTTCAATCTTAGGGTCCTATTTATGTCACATGCATGAGATTATGATATCTATGATTGACTTTTCATGTGATGCTGGGGATTTTTTTTGGTTTATATCGCTGGCTAATCACAAATAATAAAGTATCGTACCTTTCTCTATTCTCGTTAGTACAGGAGAAAACCTCCTCCATTCAATATTCAGGCCGGTGGATACAAACAAGAACATCACCATATTTATGTGTAGTCATATCTACATTCCGATGATGGCCCAAACTTCCAATTCATCCATCAAAAACTTGATAAGAGGAAACTAAGTACGGAGGAAAATATGACCCACTAATAAAAGTGATCAAATATTGATTATGAGACCACCTGAATTAGATAAGGGACGACAATCTTCCCTGACCCCTTCAGAGTGTCACGAGCCAATGTCATTTTGCTATTGTGGAAAGATCTTCCACAACATTGACATCTTGTCTAAAAACATGCAAATCAGAAGCCGCTTCAGCATTGAGATGTGTGGAAATTGCTTTTCCAAGTAAATCGATGTATGTGAATAGCTCCAATTCATCCAACGTGACATAAATATCGTGCACATCATCAATGATGGTTATAGAATTGTTCACCTTGGTTAGCCCTTGACAGAAGTTGGGGAGGGGCTCATCTATCACCGCAGGCCATTGGCTTATCCCTCATGAAATTCAACTTGTTTGCAAGGCTAACATTATTCCGCCATCTACAATAATTTAAGAGTAAAACGTTAGAGCTGCCTCACAATTTTCCACTTGCCTTTGGTAGTCCCGATATAATTCCAGATGAGGGGAAAATTACCAAAAGAGTCCTTAACCAATTACAATTTTTCCAATTTAGTCCTAAACCTTTTTTTTATAGCCATTTCAGTCCTAAACATTTTTGCAATTGTGCCGATTCAATCCATCTAACCAAATTTGGTCGGCCAACAAATATTTTTTTTTATATTTTATTTTTTAATATGTTACTTAATTTTTATTCTTATATTAATTTTTCCTCTTTTTTTTCTCTCTCTCTCTCTCTCTCTCTCTTATTTTTCCTTCCTCCCTTCTTCTTCCTCTTGCTCCAACAACTGGCCAAACGGGAGGGCTGGTTGCCGACCAATGGTGAGCCCCTGTCAGATTTGGCAAGAGCTTGCCTTGCCCAGCGACGGCGAGGCCAACCTCACCCACATCCGACAAGGCAAGTCCTAGCCAATGGATTGGCGAGGTAGGCCTCACATGGTTTTGCTATCTCGAAACTTCCAAGAAATCTTTCACACAACGGAGGAGACAAATCGAAGTGCATCGACGACGATGTCATAGAGACCATCTTCTTCTCCTCCAATTAGCGGTAGGTGATCCTCCCTTCGACATGCACACCAACCAACGAGCTCTCTCTCTTTTTCTCTTATTTGTTAGCCATCAGGGGTGTCGTCCGTGGCCCATATCCGATGAGGCACCCTTGCCCACTGCTCGCCAAATCTAGGTGAGGTTGACCTTGTTGTCACTGGGCAACGCAAGCCCACGCCAAATCAGGTGGGAGCTCGCCTCTGGCTGACAGTCGGCCCTCCCCTCTATCTAGTCACTGAAGAAAGAGGAAGGAGGAGGGAGGAAGAAAAAAAGAGAGAATTTCACGAAAAAATATTTTAAAAAATTATCCATTGGGACCGGCCAGTGTCCACATCAGTGTTGGTAAACCAAAATTAGCCGAATAGACTATATTGACATAATTACAAAATGTTTATGATTTAATTATCAAAAAATAAGCTTTAGAATGAATTTAAAAATATATATAAAAAAATTGGTAATTTTCCTTTCATATAAGATGACAAATTATTCTATCTAGTGTCCGGTGACATCCTCCTCTAGATCGGATAATCTCGAAGTGAATGTGGTTATGGGTTCAATAATTTCATCATCAAGGGCACCTCCGACTTTCTCTTCCAACACCTGTGCCTTTTCTCTCTATAGCTCAATCTACATTAAAATTAAAAAAAAAAAAAAAATTCCATAACTTAGTTTTTGAATCCTAGGAAAAAGCCAAGAAAGATAATTCAAAGAAAGATGTTGAAATCTTCAATCTTAAGGTCCTATCTATATCACGTGAGTGGGATTATGATGTCTACAGCCGACCTCACTCAGATCCGAACCTCGTCCTCTCTGGCCAACCTCCGATTAGATCTAGGCTCGCTCGCTCTCGGACCTCCCTTGAAGTCTCTCGGTGGAAAGCTTTCGGAACTTGCGTGCCTTCAACCTTCCTCGGTGTACTTTTTTATGAAGCTTGCGGCTGTTTATTTATAGGCAAGATGGGTTCGGTCAACGGAGATCCTCGGCCACCGGCCTTTGGCCTGCTGACCGGTCCCCCTCGACTAAACTGACGTCCCATCCGAGCTCCCTCATGCTCGGCATTGATGGCGCCCGAGACCCATCCCTTCCAACCAACATCGACCTACCCCCTTTAGTCGTAGGTGCTTAGAGGAAGAAGACAAAGGGAAGAAGGAGACAATGAGAGGAAGGGAGAAGGGGCTGGGTCGCGTGAGCCAGGCCTATGGGGGCCCGCACGATGGTAGAAAAAAGGAAAGGGTTTAGGCTTTGAGCCCGGCCCCAGTAGCCGCTAGCTTCAACTTTTATTTATTTTTATTTTTTTCGTTGTTTTTTTTTGTTTTTTATATGAAAATAGGGAAAAATACATAAATAAATAAACTAAGACCTAATTAAAAACCTAATAAATTTAGTGTCAACAACTTCTTCTCTTTGAAGATGAGCTTGCATATGTTGCATTCAAAAACAAACTGATACCTAAATTTTGCCTATACATATGCAATAGATTATATCTTATTTGAGACCAAAAAATGAGCAATATAACATTAGACTCACTAAGACAGATAAGAAGATACCTGTAATTACTTATCGGGAGTGAGTGAGATATGGTGTGAACCCTGAGTTTTGCAAGTATCAAGGCGTCATCTTATCTGGTGACATGAGGAGGTTGTTTTTCCAGGACCTGAATCATTCTTTGATTGCCTGTTAGAACAATAAGTGATTTGTCTAGAACCCAAACATTTATTCAATTGCTTTGATGGGGAATTGTCTTACTAGGACCTAGACCACTCTTCGGTTGCCTGTTAGAGTAATATGCGGTTTGTCTAGGACCCGAACCTTTCTTCGGTCGCCTTGACGAGAAATCATTTTTCCAGGACCTGAACCTTTCTTCAATTGCATATTAGAGCAATAAGTGGTTTTTCTAGGACCCGAATCTTTCTTCGATCACCTTGACGAGGAATTGCCTTCCTAGGACTCGAACAATTCTTTGATCGCTTGTTGGAGTAATAAGTGGTTTGTCTAAGACCCGAACCTTTCTTCAATCGTCTTGACGGGAAATCGCTTTTCCAAGACCCGAACCTTTCTTCGGTTGCTTGTTAAAGCAATACGTGGTTTACCCGAACCTTTCTTCAATCACTTGTTAGAGCAATAAGTTGTTTACCCAACCTTTCTCTAGGGGATGCGTCGACCTTTCTCAGCGCATCTGTTTGGAGAGTGTCTGATCCTCTATCAAGGACACCAATTGTGGGGTGCCTGACCCTCTGTCAAAGACACCAGTTTTGGGGTGCTTGATCCTCTGTCAAAGACACAAGTTTTGGGGTGCCTGATCATTTGTCGAGGACACCGATTGGTTACTCGACCTTTCTGGGGGGATGCACCAACCTTTCTCAGGGCATTTGTTTGTGGGGGATACCTAGACATTCACAAGCATTGAAAGAGTACATGGATATTCACAAGTACTAACTTAGAGGATACCTGGTTGTTCGCAAGCATTGAAGGGGTACTTGGATGATCACAAGTACGAATTCTAAAGGGTGCCTAGATGTTCGCAAGCATTGAAGGAATACTTGGTAGATGGAATATCGAGGACATACCTGAAATATTAGTGAAGGTCTCTCACCTTCTGGTATTTAGAAATATCGAGGATGTGTCTCACATATTCGTGAAGGTCTCCCATCTCTTGGTAATTGAGAATATCAATGACGTACCTTTGATATTTGTGAATGTCTCTCACCTCTTAGTAGTTGGAATATCGAGGACGTACCTTAGATATTCATGAAAGTCTCTCAGCTCCTAGTAATTAGGAAGGACGTGCCTCACATATTCATGAGGGTCTCTCAAAGTTCCCGGTTCTAAAGGGACCGGTTCTGGTTCCTGATTCCTTTTTCCTAGGAACTGACAGTTCCAGTTTCGGTTCCAGTTTCCATTGAAATCAGTTAGGGTTCCAAAATAAGCCTTAAATAGATGACCTGATGATGCTTTCATGCATACGAAACAAGCTATTTTCACGGAGCAATGAGCTCACCCCTTCTCCAGCCTCCACGAGCCCGCCGCCACGCTGCCCCCGGACTGTGAACCTCACGCGCGCTGCTGGTGAACGATGAAAACGCAGTGGAGCGGAGCCGCCGACGCCGAGCTCCCGACCAAAGCTCCCGGAGACTCGAAGGTGGTGGTCGGGGTCAAGTTGGATCCGCAGAGCAGGGAGCTGCCGATGTGGGCTCTGGTCAAGGTCGCCAAGCCCGGCAACCGCGTCCTCGTGCTTCATGTCCTCGGGAACAACAGTGAGAGAGAGAGAGAGAGAGAGAGAGGATGGCTCGGTGTTGTTTTTTCAAGGTTGGGTGTGATTGATGAGCCTTTTCTCGTTTGCAATGCAGAGATCGTGGACCGGGATGGGAAGTCGTCGTTGCTCTCACTGGTCAAAGCGTTCGACTCCGTTCTAGCCGTCTACAAAGGTTTCTACAACTTGAAGCAGGTTTTTTGAGCTCTCCTTCTGTTTCATTGTTTTAACTGCCCTCGAGATTTGTCCGCAGAGGAAACAAAGTACTGGGACAACAAAATGCAATCAAGCTTTGATTTTGACTTACTTTGATTCCTAATGAACTGTAAATGTTTCAGGGGATTTAGCTTGTGAATTTTCACCGTTAACTCGGTCATCTTGTTGTGCGCATCTTTGTTTGTGGCGCGTGCTCATGGAGCGCGAGCATTTCCTACTTAAGTAGAAATTTACATTTCAACGTTTTATCTTTTGGTGTGTAATTTCGATTGTGGATTTTGCAGGTTGATCTTAAGCTCAAGATCTGCAGGGGCAAATAAACTAAAAAGTCCAAATATTACTCTTCCTATCTAGTTCACTCTCATTATTGCATACGAAACAGAAACTATCGTTTTTATTAATGAATAGAAGAAATTAACTGAAAGAAGCATGTTTATGTCTAGAAAATAAATGAAATTTGAGACAATCCCTTTTCATTTCTCAATTGTATATTCAGCTTAAACATGGATTATATGACATGTCTCTGAATCTAATTACATTATCTTGGATCCTTTTAGGCTAGTCCCCATGTTTAAGATTTTCTCGAAAGGCGATTCAAACACTCGGATATGCACCTAACCTAGTCTTGGCACCCAAGTCCGATCAACATATTAGTTTGCAATACAGTAAAAATGCCAAATAGTGAAAATGGTGTTTTTGCCCAGTATGCAAATCATTATTTTTCCTGGATAATTTATGCTGATTTCTACCTTTGATGAGGTCATCTGTGTATAGGTAGTTAAATATGTGGCCACATCTGTGATGGTCACTCAACTTCTCCTTTAGTCTAAATGGTTACTCTTTTTAGTTAAATAAAGGAACACAAATAAAGGAAGCATGAGAAGTTAAAAAAGTTATTTTCTGTGCTTTGTGCAACAATCATGTGGTAGTATCTAATTGCTGAGTGGAAAGTCCATCCCCGAATCTTGTGACTAAAATGAATCAGGAGTACTTCTCTGCGTGGTGCTCTTGTTTCTTAATAGGATTTTCAAATCATGTTGCATCACAGCAGAACAAAGTAGCAGTTACGTTGTCTAATTTACTAAAAAAGTTATCTATGCCAAGTGTAGGCTAAAGGCGGTGGTCTCGCATTTCTTCAAGGCAATCCATCACGAGAGAACTTTACTCAAGAAAAACATCTCGTGGGTTGCTTGCTTTTGTAAATGGTGATCATGAATATGTCCTTTTTTATCCATATAGTGATGAAGCAACTGAACATGGCGTTGCTCACCGAACGGGTCTTGTTTCTGAAGAAACAACATAGGTATAGAACTATTCTCACGGTAGAAATTTGGTGCTGTGGTGAATCCATGGACATTAAAAGTGGATAAGAGTGTTTTTTCCACTAGGATGTGATCAATGATCATGGTCAATTTAGAGTTGTACACACCCTGCTAGTACCTTTAAGCAAATTAGAATCCCATTGTAGTAGTTTCTTCTTTTGTGGTTGATCTTTATTTGGAGACGATGATTATTGCAAAGAAGTATGGGTACTCGTCCATATATGGGGAGCTACAGGAGTTCAACCTTGAGAGAACCAAACAGCTGAGATCACTATCGCTGCATTTGAGAAGCCTTGGGCTACCTTATTCAGTGGATCGTCACAAACACATTCACAGAGAATCCACCTACAGGTGAAAATATTGGTTGGCATTGTTGTTGGTACTTTTAGTTTGGATTTTGGAGTACTTGATATTTGACTTATCTTGTCCTATTATGATTTGCAAAGCTTCAAGCCTTAGTCTTTGGTTTGTCTCTTTCCTTCTTTGTTATAGTTAAAATATGAAAAAAAGAAAAAAAACCCGTTGAAACTTAGAATCTACCCTGGAACCTATGACAGGGTAGGTTTCAGGTTCTTGGCTTTGACGGGTAGGTTTTAGGTTCCAAAAAATGAGGAACATGTACTCGATGGTAGATTCTAAGTTCTAGACAAAACCGAATCGGAACTGGGAACCGCTCACCCCTACCTAGTAATTGGGAATATCGAGGACGTACCTTGGATATTCATAAAGGCCTCTCACCTCCTAGTAGTTGGAATATCGAGAACGTACCCAAGATATTCGTGAAGGTCTCTTACCTCCTAGTATGTGGGAATATCGAGGATGGGTCTCCCATATTTGTGAAGGTCTCTCACCTCCTAGTAGTTGGGAATATCGAGGACGTATCTCGCATATTCATTAAGTTCTACCACCTCCTGATAACATAAACCTGAATGTAGCACGAGGTTTACTTGAATGGCTGCAGGTGCTTGGAAGGGTTAGAAAACCTAGACGGTGGTAGGTATTTGAAAACAATAGGATACTTGAGCAGTCATGAGTATCCATACTATGGGGACAACCCGAATAGGTCGAGTGTCAAGAAAGGAGAGTATATGAACGGTAGCCGGTACTTAAAGACAATGGGATACTTGGATGGTCATGAGCATCCAAACTTTAAAGATAACAGTGTCAACAAAGGGAGCACCTGAATAGCAGCAAGCACTCAAAAACAGGGGGATACCTGGATAGTTGCCAATATTAATACTCTGGTGACAACTCAAACAAGTCGAGTGTCGATAAGAGGGAGTACCTGGACAGTGGTAAGTACTCGAAGACGGGATTTTTGAAATAATGGTAAAGATATGTTTACTTGATGACATCTCTGCTCTATGAAAGTATGTATGTTATTTGCACAGTATGCACACATGATTATATATACTGTAAATTCATGAATTTAAATGTGATTCATGCATGACAATCTTGTCAGTTTTGCATCATCCGAATTCCACTAAGGAAGATTTTGAAAGGCAACCTTCATTATGAATGTAAATGTCTTGAGCATGCCAGATGAGGGATTTTTAGTCTGAAAGGACTTTCCATTCACTCTCAGGGGAAATGTTGTTCTATCCTGACCATTGATGCAGGATTTATAAGGACCACACTATCTTGATGTCATCTTGTCAACAAGGGTCCGAGTATTCTCGCAAGCGGTATGACTTTACCAATATGAGAGGTCTTCGCCAAGATTGTAATGTAGGCTTGGTTAATAGCTTATCCAAGGAGGCCATTAAGGTCATGGCTCTATGAAAAAGATGCCACATGATCATCTTCGGGTTTGCAAGTCAAGAACCTTGCGAAAAGAGATAGAATAATCTTGCTCGCACTTCTCCAAGCGATGCTTTTAAACATATGAAATCCTATGTTAATTGAAGTGCCTTAGTCTGAAGAGAATTTTACAATGAGACGTAACGTGGGCTTAACTCATGTGTAAAAGGGCGAGAGCTGGTGATTGCCTTGGCATTTGTCATCGGTCTTTCTTCTCACTGTCAGATGAAGGCTCTATCAATCGAACCACAACAACAACTTTTCTTAGGAATACAATTGACTGTATTTTTTTGGTTGGGGGGGGCATTGACCTTGCTTTTACCAGGCACGCTGCTTTTTCATGCTCATAGTTTTTATTCTAATTTTTTATTCATGGGCATTGACCTTACTTTTACCAGGTATATTGTTTTTTCATGCCCCTAGTTTTTTGTTCTTTGTTGCTTGAGGAACTAATCTAGGCAAGCTCAAGCAAACGCCATTGTTAGACTGTTGAGTCTTCATCTTTTGCCAGCGCTCCTAGTTATGTTGCTTGAATGGCAGTAATTTCTATTTTGCCTCCATGTAAAGGTGAAATTACAAACTCAATTAGGTTGTACAATGAATACAAGTGCGTAGAGAAAGAATTGCTCTTCATCATTCTAAGACACTTAAATTAACGTGAGTGTTCAAATGCAATAAAGTCACCCAAAGATTGATGCAAGTATGAGCAAGAAAATTTATATCCCTCTTCTTACCTTATGATGTTGCTTCGCCTCCGATTTGCCCCAATGTGGGGTGGTTCTTGATGGAGGGTAAGACAGAAACTTCACTAGTGTATAGGGCTCAAAGGGGGTGAGCAATGAAATGCCTCTTACTATTTTGGTTATCATATCATTCGCAAGAGAGTTCTTTACCCTGTAGCCATGAAATCTTCTGCACTCATCTCACAAGTGTGTAGATAGGAGACTGTGTATAGAATATGGCTTGCTTTTCATCATTCTAACACGCCTCATCCAGCATGCTCAATTAATCTTGTATTCTTCACTTAACTGTCTATTCTGATAATCCCTAGTAAAATCAATGATTTAGACAGACAAAATTATCATGCACAATTCATTTGAAAATGACATGCAGCATTTTTAATATGATGGAGTTTGTACTCTCAAAGCAAATGGTTTTTGCTCAAAAAAGACCTTATTGGCAACTTTAGGGGTTAACAGAATAGTATTTCCAAATATGTTAAATTTTGAATATCAAAAAGGTTATTCACAAATGGTTATTTACAAATGGGTGTTGATGGGTTGTCCCTAATGAATAGGGAGGTGACACAAGAAGGATCAGCCGGGGTTGGAAATCTAATCCTTGATCTGATAAGTGTTTTTGCTTTTGCCCCTGCAAGAGAGAAAATGAAAATGGATTAATCAACAGAGCCAAAATTAAAGGGGAATTGAGGCCTGAAGAATCTCTATTATTTGCTTTGGCGATACTTGAGATGTCATTTTGCTTGGGAGAGCTTATCAGGGTCTAACATGCCTCTCATTGATTTGTTTTATGCATCTTTGATGGTCAAGTGATCTTGTAGCAGACAAAAGGGAATGTGTTAGTCATGAACTCTTTCAAGAGTCGAATAACTGGAAGTGATACAACTTTATCCTTCACTGGTTTGCAGATGATTGGGTGGACCTGAAGT
Source organism: Eucalyptus camaldulensis (assembly GCA_019915185.1). NCBI lineage: Eukaryota > Viridiplantae > Streptophyta > Magnoliopsida > Myrtales > Myrtaceae > Eucalyptus > Eucalyptus camaldulensis. The sequence goes on from JAHSVA010000005.1 coordinate 7,796,632, forward strand.
GAGAGAGGGACATGAAGTCTTACATCCCTTGCTTCGTTAGGTCAATTATTCTCTGAATTGACTCTTGGATGACACGTCCTTTTACACGAAGTCAGGTGAATTCAATGCGGGTCATTTCCATGTACTAGCTTGGCCAGTATTGATTTGCCAAACCTAACCACCAACTTTGGCTCTTGAATCCCGATGCTTCCTGTCGATAGAGAAAATATGGCAAAAGTAGGGGTATCAACGGTTCGGTTTTTTTGAAAAATCGAACTGAACCGAACCGTTAGAAAAATCTTCCAAATCGAACCGAAAATTTCGGTTCGGTTTGGTTTTTCGGTTTTTAGCTTTTGGTTTTCAGTTTTTTTTTTTTTTGGGTGGGGACAGCTTACCTTCTATATATGCTCCTTAAAAAATTATTAGATTAAACAAGAGCTTTGTCTTCTCTCAAAGTATGCGTACAATCACCAAGGAAATAGTTAGCTGTAGCTGAGCAAATGTCGTTGAAGCTCATCACTGCTACAATGTTAAACGAGGATGAACTACACTGAACATGAAAGAGGACCTAAAAATTCCCACCAAGAAAACCAGGAAACAACCCCTCTGCATCGGCCCGGAACTTCCATCAGAAATCCCACATACAACAACTGAATCGGCAAGTATCGACCTTTTCAGTTTCTATCATCTCAGAAGGTGATTAAAACTAGAAACTCCACGTAGATTCATCACATTCCAATACAGAAATTAGGGGGGAAACAATCAATAGCTGTAAACAAAGATACAGTCAATGATAACCCTTTGACATCAGCACCCATGTATGAGAAGCAAACACAAAAAGTAAAACCTCCTAATAAGAATGTTCAGCAGGCGTTTTAATCAACCATGGCCATCTAAAGGAGCCAAGAAAGTCAACAATGGAGTCGAGCATTTAAAGAAATATTTCTTCATTTTCTCATCAATTTTGCATATCGGCCAAACAACATAGGACAGAAGTAGAAGCTTAAATCGACATTCCCGTTGCAACAACATCCCCTCCTCCAATGTTCCAGCTTAAGCAACACGTAAATCACTTCACTTCCACAGATTGGCAAACTAAACAGATAATCATGCCTAAATAAAAACCCAAACTTTGTTGGAAACAAGAACTCAACTTGAAGATTGAACATCTGGCTAAATCTATTTTCAATATTTCCCCCAAAAAACAGATAAAGCATCCATCTTCATTGTGTACCACTCAGCACAACAACAAAATTAACACTCGTCACACCAATGGAAGCGAAACAACAATGAGGATCTCACCTAAATCCACAGAAAATCCTTCTATACAGGAAAAAAGAAGAGCCGAAACAGAAAAACGAAAACCCGCAAAAAAGAAAATAGCAAAAATGGTAGACGGACAGAGTGTTCCTCGGAACCAACATAGCGGCACAAATCAGAGTTCGCGTCGCAATAGAAAAACAAAACCTTCGCCTCAACACCCACCAAGAAAAACGTCTCAAAGAACAGAACAAATGGAGCAAAGCAAGAAAAAAGGAAAAAAAAACCCAGATACCCTCTGCATGCGACCTAGCAACAGCACTGAGAAAAAGATCTTTGCAAAGGAAGATGTAGGTAGAGTGATCAAAGGAGAATCTTACCGATTTGAACTAGCCCAATTCACTGAGCAAGCAAGAGGCGTCGCAAATCTAAAGCCACTGGCAGCCCCTCAGTCCAGAGCAGAGCGTGCGCAAGACATGCTCGGCCCCTCAGTCGTCGACGCCGTCATAGAAGGAAGAGGGACGAAGGAGAGATTTGCATAAGAAAGGGGCCCTGTCCCTTAATCGGTCACCGTCGCCATCGCAGTCGCCGTCGCCATCGCAATCGCCGTCGCCGTCGCCGTTGGGAGAACTCAGACGAGAACCGATAAAAACCAAGATGAGACACAACGAGAGGACTCAGAGACGGGAGTCGGGAGAGAACCGATAAAAAAAATTTCGGTTTTTGATGAAAACCGAACCGAAAATCGAACCGAACCGAAAAAACCGATTTTTTCGGTTCGGTTCGGTTCGGTTTTCGGTTAGGGGTCTTGACACCCCTAGTCAAAAGTGAGCTCAGAGGGAGGGAGTATTGGAAATGATACCAAGTTATCCTTCCCCAGAGTTTGTATTCGCTGACTCTTAGGGATATTTGAATGTCAATGACAGCCTTTTTTCTTGACACAATTCAACATCTCTTTTGATTGGCCATCCCCATTTGCGGCTATGTATGCATGATTGATGTTTGTTGATTCATCTTCAACACCCTCCTTCTGTGGAATTTTTCTTCTGTCTTTGACCATATGACCATTAATAGCATTGAGCAAAGTCATGTACTCCAACCTTTTATGGAATCTGAGATGGACAATCAAAACCTCCAATTCTCTGATGGCAATCACTTCTTGGGAGAGCATGCATCTAGAGCAAGAAGTGAGGTTTCTAGGCCCTAACATCATCATTTGAAATAGGGGGCTAGAGACCCACTTCGACTGTCTGGATTTTTACTATTGATAGTAGCCAATTCAAAGGGATTGAAGAAATTTCTTCCTTGTGCTTCTTGGCTCGTCGTAGAAAGTGTGAAGGCTAAAAGCAGCATGGAGGAGATTTGGCCAGTTCATATGATGTGCCAGTTTCAAATGCCCCCTGTCACACTACGTCAAAGGAGATAAGGGCGAATGCCCCTATCACACTAAGTCACAGGGATGGGGGCAATATTCTAAGACATGAAGTGAATAAGTCAGAAAAACAAATAAGATTTAACATCTTGTTTTGACAAAAGTTTTGGTAATTAAATGTTTTTTTGTTTTCAAAAGTATATATTTTTGGGGGGAAGAAAGCATGAATTGCAAAAATTTTGAAAAAGACATCTATCCCTTATTTGAGGCAAATGAAAATTCTTGTGGAAAAGAATTTTGTAACATGCTTGAGAATAAAAACATCAACTAAAAGTAATTTCTTTTGCAAAATTAAAAAAAAAAAAACTTTATGGCAATTACTTCTAAATTTAAATGACCATGGTATCAAATCCTAGACTAATCATGGACTGCTCAACATATAGTGAATCGCAAAGTACACGAAGTAAAACTTACTTCACGCGAGAAAATTGATAACAATCACTTAGACATGTGCATATTGTGTGGCTCAATTTCTAACTAAGAAGGTTTAGATAAATTAAGAGGGAGTCTACATGTCACAGTCTTGCGTTGGCATCATACCTTCTTAACCTTGGCTCTACCTAAAGGAATTCGGGGAAAATAAAGGCAACCTCTAAAAATCGCAATCTAGCGTTCGAGACCGTATCTTTCTTAACACTATCCTAAATATCCTATAAAGGCCCAGGTTCGACGACCTGGTTGTGTGTGCCATGTGTAGTGCTAAAACAGTAAAGCATGTATAATGGTTTATAATCACGAAACATCCTGAAAAATAAACCTCTAAGCTACTGACTTGCATAAAAAAACAAAAACAAGTCAGTAAAATATTTAAACAAGATAAAACGACTTAAGTCCTCAAAGTGTCCCCAACGGAGTCGCCAAGCTGTCGCAACCTTTTTTTTTCAGTGCCCGATCAAGGTGAGCGTCTTGCGGAGGCTAATGGTTCGACTATGTCTATTAGGCTTAGACTGAACTCTCCCAAGTCCACCATTTCATGAATTAATAGTCCAATTTTTTAACCTATAAGTTAATTTTAAAACGGAGTCACCACTAATCAATTTGGGGTGGGTCGATTAGAAACCCAAGGGAAGTATCAAAAGAAATACTCGCTTCTATGCAACTAGAGAAATTAGGTTACACTAGTTAATCACTAATGCCCTTTCGATACCTAATCTTATTTAAACCCTAAGACTTTTTGGATTTTTGAGGGATTTTCCATAGATTTGTGGAGGAGAAACATTTTTTGGGGTGTTTTTCTATTTTTTTAAAATAAAAAAGGATTTTTTGATTTTTAATCTTTGTCTAAAAATATAAATCACTTTTTGGCTTTTTCTAACTTTTTGACTTTTTTTTGGAAAATATAAGATATTTTCATCTTTTTTTATTTTTAAAAATATTATTGAAAAAATTATAATATTATTTATAATTGACCCGGGTTGGGTTCGACCTAGGTCTGGCCTGGACCAAATTAGATGATTTGAGCCCATACTGGCTTGGATCGTGCGATCCAGCCTAATGGAGTCTTAGCTGGGTTGGTCCTGACACGTAGGCCTAGTCCGATCTTCCTTTCCCAAAAATTGAAGCCTAGCAACCCTTTTACTTGAGACAAAATTAACCTAGCTCACGCGAATAAAACCAACCCAAGCGGAAACCCTACCCAGTCGCCGACCCGCCTTCGACTCAAGTCATGGCTACAACCTGCTTTGCCCTACTCCTACACGACCCAAAGATGGCAACAATGAGTGGCGGCAGCCTAGTACAGGGATGGTGATGCCGACATGGGCTAGTGGTGGTGGATCAATGGTGGGGGCAACATGAATAGGTGGTGGTGAGGGATCGAGGAGTCAGCCTAGCCGAAGCTCATGCAAATCCAAAAATCGTGAGCTCCAGCACGACCGTCGGAGCAACGCGAAATAGAGCCCTCTTACCAGGGGTCGACGAAGCGAGCAGTGACAGCAACGGCGGTGGAGTCGTGCAGGCTCGTTGGCTCTTGAAGCGATGGTGACGACGGCATGGCAAGGTTCGAGGACGGCTTCTCTCAAATCTACACCAAGATGACCTCCTTCTATGACTGACCTCACTCAGACCTGAACCTCCTCCTCTCCGGCTGACCTCCGATCAAATTTGGGCTCGCTCACTCTTGGACCTCCCTTGAAGTCTCTCAATGGGAAGCTTTCAAAGCTTGCGTGCCTTCAACCTATACTTTTCGACAGAGCTTGCGGCCACCTATCTATAGGCGAGGGGGGTCTGGTCAATAGAGATCCTCGACCGCCGGCCTTTGGCCTACCGATTGGTCCCCCTCAACTGAACTGGCGTCCCATCCGAGCTCCCTCGTGGTCGGCATTGATGGCGCTCGACACCGTCCCTTCCAACCGACGTCGGCCTACCCCCTTCAGTCGTAGGTGCTATGCAAGTTTGCAGAGGGAGAAGACAAAGGAAAGAAGGAGACAAGGAGAGAAGGGAGAAGGGGCTGGGTCGTGCGGGCCGGGCTTGTGGGGGCCCGCACGATGGTAGAAGAAAGGAAAGGGGCTAGGCCGGGCCCAGCCCCAACGGCTGCTGGCTTCAGCTTTTTCTTTTTCTTTTGTTTCTTTTTGTTTGTTTTTCACTGCTATTTTTTGTTTTTTATCCGAAAAAAGAGGAAAATTACATAAATAAAAAAACTAAGACCTAATTAAAAATTTAATCAAAATTTAGGTGTCAACATCACATCCTCTCGTTCTATCGTTTTTCTATGTAAGCTTGATCACACGTTACTAGATCGTCTCTCATCAAATCTCTATCGGTGTTTGCTAAATCATACGATGCCGGATTCGTCCCTCGTCCATTCGTTGGTCTCTTTGATTGGCGCGCGTGAAGTTGTGTCATTCTTGTGGTGTCATATCGACAGTCCTTTCGCCTGGGCTTGCCGGCCTTATCGCAGGGATTAGATCCTTCGAAAGATCGGGACTATTGATGGCCTTGCGGCCATCCACTTTGCTGGATCGATAAACCAATCGACCGTCCTCGTTATTCCCATGAATCTCTTAACAAGCTACGCAAATCACGTTGATTTCCTTTTCGGGTTCATTTTAAAATCAGTGCGGTCCTTACTTACTTCGATTGTGCCAAATAAAATCCTCATGACACACCAAAAGGGCTCCCACTGCTGATACTAGATAAATCTGAAACGAGTATTTTTCGGACTCAAACTCGACATATGGACGTGGGGTCGCAATGACACCTCCAAACACGCCTCCATTAATGGGGAAACCGAACCCTCACCTTCCGGATCTCAGCCCCGACCAACTAGATTACACTTAGATGCAATAATTATTATCGATTGATTGAGCGCGTAATGTCGAATTAATATGCTACATTATGTGGCTCTCACTCGCTCGAGATAGGCTGTGTTATGAAAGACTTTTGTACGCTATTTTGAAAATGTGAACTCCAGGGAAAGAGGAGATGGTCTTCGCTTCGCTGATGAGCAAACAAGAGTTACTCTTAACGTTCGTTGAGTTCAAAAGAGTCCATTTTTACGTGTGAAGATCAGTTTATCAAGGGCCATTGACGGGGAGCCGATCGCTTTGATAGGTAAGCTTTTGATTTCACTCGCCAGCATTCAATCTCCCCCCCCCCCCCCCTTTTTGTACTCCAAAGCACCCACCTGATTATTCATCTTCCAAAAAATCTGTATGGACAATTTTCTTGATTTGTTGGTTGCTTGATCAAGTAAATCAGGCATTATCACTCTTTCGAGTCTTATCCACGTATGCCATTTGTGTTGACATCATGCAGACAAACTCTAGTCGATGCCCCTTCATAATAGGTGTACTAATGGGGTTTTGAATTGTGGCACACCTCAACATCTCTTGGACTGTACATTTATGTTCCCCTAAAATTAATCTCGCGATGAAAAACTTTTCGCCGAAAGTCATTCTTCAATTTTTTATTAGAGGAGACAGGTTTCATGATGATTTTGGATAGAAAATATTATAGGTAGAAAAGAAACTACAAACCGAACATAGGAATTTTATTGACGGAAAGGCTTGAAAAATACAATCACTTCAACCAAACCAAATGTAAACAAACCATGCTGGAATTTAATCAACAATGTGACACTTAGAATAAAAATGCACATCAAAATTTAATTGACAACACGGATCTGGAAATTATAGATAAGAAACTCACTGGAATTTAATCAACGTGAGTCTGAATTTGAAAGTACAATATAGAAAATCCTTCAACGAGGGGGAGAAAATGTAATTTAGGTCAAACTCCCTCCATCCAAACATGGCTCGAGAGAAACTGGATCAGTTATTAGTGAGTGCACACGGTTCCTCGATAGATCGTCTGGAGCTCCAACTGCATCTCCGTCATGGTACACAAAATGCGCCATCCTTGCAAGGTTGAAAGCCATCCGCACAAAAGATTGATTGAAGGTTGAGTCATTGACTAGATATTTGTTCAGCTTCTTCCACGTTGTGTCGATCAGTTTTATAACGTATTTGCGAGCCTCTAACTCGGAGACCCCCATTTCTTGCATGTAACACCAGATTGAATTTGTCGTCTCTCCCCTCTCGAGCTCAGCCTATTAGGAACATGGTTTTGCCAATTGTTTTAAAAGAAGCTGCCCGAGAAATTATGAATATGTGGACAGAAATTTCAGTTGTTTGGCTACAGAAAAATGTGCCTGTAGAAGGTTTATTGTGACATGAAAAAAAAAAGGACTGAAGAGAGCTGTGCCTGTATAAGGTTTATTGTGACACAAAAGAAAAAAAAAAAGGACTGAAGAGAGCTGAAAACATGCATACCGATGAGGTAGCGAGATCATTGGTAAGACGGAAAATCATGGATGGCAACCGCAAGAGATCATGGTAATGTTCTAGTGATTCAAGTTCCTCCTTTCTCATGCTTGGACTGGATAAAAAGTAGGCATGAATCAACATGACATGCCCTGATACTGAAATACACCCGTTGTTCAAGTACTCTTCTACTCGTGGGGTGATCTTGTTTTGACTCCATTTAGCTTCTTGCAAGAAGGCTTCACACGAATCATACCACTACAAAACAGTAGAAACACCAGATTTCCGTATTACGTAGGAGATTCCTAAAACAAAGATGCATGCATGGTCGATTAATACAATGTCGAGTCATGTACCGCTTTTGTCAAATACGGGATGACAATTTCCCGAGTCTCCTTGAGAGTGTCGTAAGCCAGTTCGTTCACGCAGTTGTAGAGAGCTAAGAAGCACAACTTCATATAGCCAGGAAGATCTTCCACAGCATTAATGTCCCATCTGAAACCACGAATGATAAGATGACAATTATGAAATGCGTGAATATTATTATCTCCAGGCATGTCGATGAGAGATGGACCTGCGAACAGCGTCTGTGAATAGCTCCAGTTCGTCCAATGTGCCATAAATATCGTACACATCGTCGATGATGACGTTCAGTATGTTCGCTTTGGTCAGCCCTTTCCGACAATTACTGAGTGGATGCTCATCTGCCACTGCGACCGCTGCAAAGAAGCACTCCACTAGTCTATCCCTCGCGAAGTTTAGTTCGTTTGCGAGGCCAACATTATCCCACCATCTGCAGTAAATCAAAGAGTAAAATTTTTAGAGTATGCATTGCTATTTTCTCGAACACATGTCAAGCTTTCTAAAGTCTAATTACCTTAAGTCCAACAATTCCACCATCAATCATAGGGTCTATCCTTGTTATTTTGCATACTAACCTTAACACTTCCTGGAGATCTCCTTGGAGGGTTGATTGCAACGTGTTGAAGTTCGTAGCAGAAAATTTGAGGATTCTATGACTCGTGTATCTACGTCTGCTATAAGCTTCGATGAACCTTTGAGCTTCTAACAGCGACATTCTACGGTGCAGGGGCCATTCCAATTCATGGTTCACTTCGCCTTGAAGATCTTTGTTGATGTCGCGATTATGGTTTTTGAGATGCTCGATGGTGAATGTTTCAGCCTCGCGCAAAATATCTTCTTCTTCAAAGGCCAAATGGGAGGCTTCGTATAGGGTCAGCATACCTTGGACATCATTCCCAAGGGTCTTCATAAAACTGCCACTTTCGTCCATGAAAATCTTAAAAACATCTGTTTCCTCGTCGCCAAGATTAGTATATTTGATTAGAGAAAAATACTATCGAGTTGTTCCTTAGTGAATATCTCTCCTCTAAAATATTGTCATGTGAAGATATGGTGAGGTCCTATGCTGTGAATGTCACTACAGCTAGCGATTGGCATAAAATACTTTAATCTATCATAGCGATTGCAAAATAATTATATATTTCTTATAATCATCTTGAACCTTTACGTACAAAGTAAGTATTTCTTATAATCATCTTGAACCTTTACGTACAAAGTAAGTATAACAAAAATTTCAAAAGCATCTTGATCCCACTTTTGAGAATTATTTCCTAATCGCTTTATCATCGGATTTAGGGTCAAGTACCTGCAGAAACTTCAAAGCCATGCTGTCTAAGAACTCTAAAGCTGAGAGCTGTGCCATGCAGAGACTTTTGTAGGCCTTCATAGAACACATCTGGAGAGAGACATCTGTGAAGAGCTCGTGAAATGTCTTCCTCAAAGTGACGTCCCAATCCTAGGCGTTGAATGTCGTCAACCAGAACAAATATGGTAATGAGCTCAGCATTTTTCGTCGTGAAGAGCACCTCTGACTTCTTCCACCATTTGTGCCTTTTCTCTCTGCAGCTCAACCTACATGAGGATAGAGGGATTCCCCCTTTTCATGGCACGCTCTAGATTTTGTTTTTCTCCATTCTTGTTTGTAAAAAATTCTCTCTATCCTTGTTCGGAGAGAGAACCTTCTCTGACCAATATGTTGATTGGTGAATATAAACATGGACATCAGCCATCTGGCAATTCATCCATAAAGACATGATCGGAGGAAACTAGGGATGGAAGATAATGTAAACTCTTAATAAAAGTGATAAATCTTAACAATGACACCTCATGACTTGACAACTACGATGATGTAGAGATCATTAAATCGAATTTCATAGCCACCTTGTTGTTAGAGTGGATCCTAACATAACAGTACAACACAACCCAATTGGATCGATAGTTTTTTCTAGGATAATTGTATTCTTAGTGCTGCAAGTTCATTTATGTTTCATGGAGAACATGAGGATAATCAATTATTGAAGTAGACTAATTCTCCCCCTCCCCCCAATGCACTGAATTACTCTATCTACTTGTATCCAAAAACCACAGGCAGCCAATATAAGATTCCTAGATTACTTCGAGTGAAAGATGTTGTAATTCAAACATATGATATGTCATATTTGAACCAAGCATTTATTCACTTGAATAATCATTAGAATTAAGTTCGAACTACGTTGCAAAATTCCTCTTTACCTTTTTTAAACTATAGCATAAAAATCTCTTATAGACAACAAATGGCTAGAGTGTGGATTTTTACCGCGCGACGAGATTGACGACCTTCATCAGTCACGAGGGACGGAAGGTCATTGTGAGTCCAGACAGATGGTTGATAATTGGCGGATCTTCGTCCTCCTTGAGGAAAAGCAGCTTTGGTGCTTGTCGAACGAGGGACTTGACGGCTAATCTTCTCGGAGAAAACACTTGGAAGAGAGAAAAGGTGAAGTGCCATCGTTGCTTGTAAGTGAAGAAGTTAGTGCTCGAAAGTCGGTGGCTCGTCTGATTGGGTATCAGTCCAACATATATAGAATATCGGACCGATGAAAGTCTTGAGTCTTTCATAAATTAATATAACAATCATTATGGTTGCTCCTAAATTAATAAACTAATTAATTTGGCATACTTAATCGTTTATAACCTAATAATTCAATTGCCACATGATGGAAATTCACAAAACCGGGGGCTTTTTTGGCCTTAACCATCAACTCATCAAAACCATGGAAACATGTTTAGAAGAGTACGAAAGTTTTCTGATTTTTTTGGGTCACATGTTCAAGGATTGATGCACTGCTGTTCTCAGAAAGATTCCTGCGCCGGTTATCGACAAATCGAGGTGAGTTGATGTTTTCTCTAGGGCTATCTTCCACAATTATATAAAGGTAAAAGTCAACAAAAACTCAAATTATACTAACACGTTTACCCTCAAAATGATGAAAGGGAGACGACGGCAACTGTTCCTCATTCAAATGCTCAAAAGGATGATTTTAGTTTTGATCAAATCTCATCTGTTAAAAAGAAGTGATTTTGGTTTTGATAGTGATCACATACCTATAAATCACCACAGGCCTTTCTATAAACTTCTAACTATCAAACATATATCTATTACTGTTTGAGGGAGGTACCATGTCAGAGTCCAACTCCTAAGAATACCAACCCTTAATGAAGATCTTTTCTTTCTTTTCTAGGCGTGTCTGAAGAAAAAAGATCAACTGGAAGATCATACTTTTGCTAAATAACACTTCCACGCTAATGGTGTATGTGGTGTTTCTCCATTTTTGGCTACCTTAAACAACTTGCCCCGAACCCTACCACTCTCTTCTATGAAACTTCCTCTTGAAGTCCCATGCGGTGCTCAGACCCCGAGCTGAATTATTGACATACTTGTTTTGGAGATGTATGGCGTAAATTTTACAAAGTGAGCTTTCATTTATCAACCAAACGAACAAAATTTTACCTTTCATTTATCAACCAAACGAACAAAATTTTACTAGGAACAGCTAAATATTTATGATTAAATTGCACAAAAAATTAAAAATCAAATCGACTCTAACGAAAATGATTTTCGCATCACATAATTACTAATGTAGGTATCAATACCATTTGCATCAACTAAGGTTTTTTTTTTTAATATTTTCCTTTATTTCGGATAAATAAAAAAGTTTTTAAAAAAATAATTTCTCGCGGGGCTGGGGCGAATTTCTTTCTTTTTTCCCACGCACCGCCCATCGCCCCTCCCACTTTTCTCCTCCTCCTTCCTTCCCCGCAGCGCACGTGGGCGGCTCTCCCTTCTCTCCTCCTTTTCCCCTTCCAACGCAACAAGGACAACGTGCTGCAGAAAAGAAGGAGCAGAGCAGGTGGAAGTAATGATTGATGGGACGCCAGCTCGGCAGGCGGAGGCCGGTCGGCGCGCCGAGATCTCTGAGAGATCTGGGAGCGAGAGAGAGATCTGAGAGAGGGTGAGCTCTGAGAGAGTCAGAAAGAGAGGCCGCTGGTGACCACCGCGCCGACGAGCCGCCGCCGTACCGACTGAGTCGAACCGGGAGCCCCCCCAGCCTCTGTTTTTGCCTTGTTTTGGGCATGCAGGGCCGGAGCTCGCGGCCGCCCGGTTGTGCGAACTCCGGCCCCTTCTCTGTCATTTTCGGCTGCTGTGGTGTCGCTGTTTGTCCGGCGAAGGTTTCGACTTTGGTTTGAGCCCCGATGGAACCAAGATCCGACGTTTCAGCAGTGTGCTCTACCCGTTCGACGGAATGCCTGGGCTAGATCTAATTTTTACGTGTTCATTTTGAACGATTTCGAGTTGACCGGACACCATCTCGGCCGGTCGAGAAGCCTCGGTGCTCGACGCTCGCGGACGTCGACCGTTTGGCCGTTTCGACGCGTCCCCACTACCCCCCCCCCCCCCCCCCCTTCTATCGTTTTGACGCTGCCCGTCTCGACCATCGCCGTCGACGCAGCAAGGAGCAGGGAGAGAGGCGCTTGGGTTGCATTAGGGAAAATAAAAGTTAGAAAAATCGAAAAAAAAGGATAAGAAAAGGGGATAAGCAGCAATTTTACAGAAGTGAAAAGGGGATCTACTTGTGTTTTGGTCGATGAAGTATAAATAGTGGGGGCAGAAAGAGAGAAGAGAGAAGTAAGGAAAAGACAAAAGAAGAGGAGAGAGAAAAGTTGAAAATGGGGGCAAATCGCGCGCACGTCGTTCGGGTTGGGGAAGCGCGACCCGGTAATCGGGCCAGCGCCCGGGTCTGACCGATCCGAATCGGTATATTTTCATTTTATTTCCTTTAAAAAAATAAGAAAAATGCAAAAATATTTTGCATTCTAAAAAAATTAGAAAAAGCTTGTAAATAGTCTTTGAATGTTTTTTCTTTAAAATTTGTGAAAACACTTAACGGAAAATTCAAAAAAAAAGAAAATCGTGTTTAAGTTTTTGAAAGTAAATATTGGCTTATCCAATTGCGTCCTTATGATGTGGTTAGAAATGGAATCCTAGAATTCATGATTGGTAAAATGCTTTATTTAATTTTAAATAAAACTAGGTATCGAAAGGACATTAGTGATTAATTAGTGTAATCAAGTCTCGATCTTAGTTTCTTTGGTTACGTAGGAGTGAAGTGTTTCTTCCAATATTTCATTTGGATTTTTAATTGCCTTACTTCAAATCAATTAATGACGATTCTTATTTGAAATTGACTTATAAGTCAAAAACTCAAATCATAAATCGTGAATTGATGGGCTTTGGAGAGTTCGAACTAAACTTAATACTTAGCATCAGCCATTTGCCTCCGTTCGCACCCGCACGTAAGGGCACCAAAAAGGAGGTCGTTACAAGAACAAGTGTCACTAGGGACCAAACGTTTTGTAAGTCCAAGTTGGTTGGTACTTGGCCAATCGTTGTCCTGCTTGAGGAACAGCAATTTTGTTGCTTGTCAAACAAGGAACCTGCTTCTTTATCTTCTTGGAGAAAACATCACGAACAGAATAAAGTGGAAGTGCCATTATTTCATCAAAGTGAAGAGAACGACATGAGAGAGAGAGACCAAAACAACAATGTCGCGACTTACCCTAGGAAGGAGGGAGTAAGTTTAGGGATAGTGCCTAAAGAATGGACCTAAGGCCATGATCAGGCACGAGCTCTCCCAAGTCTATACCTCCTGTGACATTTAAGTATTTTTAAAGGTTTTTGCAATAAAGAATCGTCATTAACCTATTAGGGTCAACTAAAAACCAACTGAGACATGAGAGTATACCTTGCTTCCTACGCAACCAGAAAATCTAGGTCGGGAATTTGATTATACTAACTAATTAATCAATCAGTGCACTTTCAATACCTATTCATTAATATGTGAGGTAATCATACGGGTGCACAATCATTAAAGTATTAATCATAGCCACCAAGATCCAATAAAATTAAACACATGTAATTAAACATAATTAGATATGCAAATTAAATATACGACATAATCAATAAGTAAGCAAACAAAGGCCTAATCATACTAAAAAGGCCAAACATGACAATTTCCAACTAAACCCTACATTTTTTAATTTTCAAATTTTTTAAATTTTTTTTTTCATTAAAAAAACTTGGCTGGGCCAGATCGGGTTTGGCCTGACCCGACCCGAGTTCAACCCGGTTGGCGCAGATCGAGTCGTGTCTCCGGTCCGATTGGGGGCGGGCCGGTCAGCCCGTCGGAGTGGGCCAGGCCCCACCATGGTTGGTCGGGCCTCTACCCAATTGTGGGTTGGGCCCAACCCCCTCCCAAAAGGGCTCCCTCTGCAGGCCCACGACCCAGACCAACTCTGGGCCGCCAGCCTGCAGGGCGAGAGAGAGGCCAAACGGGCCAGATTGGTGATCTGGCCCGTTTTGGCCTCCCCCCCCCCCCCCCCCCCCTCTCCTTTGGTCCGCGACCAGAAAGGGGCGACGCGGTGCAGCCCGGGCAATTCTCCGGCTGGGGCATGACGGCACCGCCTCGGTTGGGGCGGAGGACGATGCTCGTCCTCTGGCCAGGCAACGGCGTCCACTCCGGCAACCTAACGACCCCGCGGGAGCTGCAGGCAGAGGGGCGGAGATGGAGGCTTCGGTTTGGAATTTCGGCAAGCAGGTGGGGGACACTCGGGAACCGGGGGCTTCGAGATCGGTCGAGGCCCAAGCGCAATTCAAAACCACTAAGGACGCACACCAGGGCAACAGCAAACACAGCGGGGGATGGGTGGTGGCCAGAGCTCGCTCGAAACAGTCAAATGAGCTCCGGCCAGCTCGGTGTAACACACGCACACCAGGTGTTTGGCGAAATGCTTACCTGGGTTCCGAGGAAAACGGCGGCTGGACGTTCCGAGGGGTCCTCGGCTCCTTGGCTCACCTCCACGAGTCCTCTTCTCCTGCCTTTCTCTCCGGTTTCTCTCTCGCTCCCTTTCCGTTCTCTCTCGGCTCTCTCCCTCCGTTTTTCCTTTATCCTTCGCTTTTTGCTTTTTCACCCCCACTCTGTTCTTCCCGTGCTGTCTTTTTCCCTCTGCTGCGCCCGCTTTTGCTGCGGGTTTTTCCTCTGCCCTATGCTTCCGCCGTCTGCCCTATGTGCTTTATCTATCATCAATAAATGGGAAAGCATAGGGTAAGCAACTGTCGAGGCTGGTTTGTCTCTTTTCTCTTATTTTTGATCTGGTATGGTGTAACATCTGCCATATAGAACCACGTCGGAGATGTTGAAAGCAGGACAGAATCCCTTAAGCAGATGCCTTTGAACATGGAAACGGCAATCTCAGCTATAGAAGGTCTTCCGGTGTGCCCTAGTTCGTGCCTCGTGGAACTTCAAGAAAAACCTTTTATTTCATAGAAAGTCATGAGTATATGTACATATTAGACTGAGCACGTACCAAATTACAAGCTTCTATTTTAATTTCATGCATTTTCATTCCCTTTTTCAATTGTCAGATATAAGATAAAAAATGACAATTGTAAATTAAAATAGACAAACTCGCCTCTAGCTCTTGAGAAAAGGCTGCCAAATATTGCATTGCTAAAATTCAACTGGCACAAATTTAGATGATTATTATATGACTATTTCTCCAAAATTTCCTACGTTGAAATATCTTTCACCGAAAGTCATTTTTTGGCTTTTAGTTAGATGAAACAGGTTATGTGGTGACTCAGGGAATCAATAACTTTACTTCAAAGCAAATCATACAAATACAGACTGTGCCGGAGTTTAATCAATCACGAAGCTTGGAAAGTACAACTATTATAAACAAAATTTAGTCCATCCAGTCTAGATATGGTTTTCTATATATAGGCCTGATGTTTTCGACATGGAAGCCCAGGCGTTGCATTGCTTGATCCACTGACAACTGGCCTGACGTTCCACGCCAGTGGTGCATCTGGTGTCTCTCCATTTTCGCTTATTTTTGGTCTGGTATGGTATAGCATCTGCAATATAGAAATGACGTTGGAGATGTTGGAAGCAAGACAGAAGCCCTTAAGCAGATGCCTTTGAACATGTGAACGGTAATCTCACCTATAGATGGTCTTCTGGTGTGCCGTAGTTCGTTCTTCGTGGATTTTCAAGAAAAACCTTTTATTTCATGGAAAATCAGTGTATGTACATATTAGACTAGGGACGTAGTAAATTACAGGCTCTATTTTAATTTCGCTAATTTTCATCTTCTATTTCAATTGTTAGATAGAAATGACAAATGTAGATTAGATAGACAAACTCAAGCCTCTAGCACTTGAAAAAAAGGTAACAAGTATTGCATTGCTAACATTCAACTGGCACAAATTTAGATGATTATTATGTTCCAAATTCGCCGGAAGGAGTTTGAAGTAGTTTTTCATAAAGGGAATCAACAATTGTACTTCGAACCGAATTATATAAATACAAATTGTGCCAAAATTTAATTGACAACAAACCTCAGGAAAAACAACTATTATAAACAAACCAAACATAAACAAACTTTGTTAGAATGTAATCGATGACAAAGATTGAGAACACAAAGATGAAGATACACGTCGGAATTTAATTGATAACGTGAATTTGGGTACTACAGCTAAGAAAGATGCAGAATTAAATTGATAATGCAAATCTGGAAAATTGACGTATAGTACAAGAAAGTAAAGATGATTGAAAGTTAGTAAATTTGATTAATTTGTGAGAAAAAGGGGGGCCTCTGAAGAGTATGATGAGGCTATTAAAAACTTACCATCAACACACAAAGGGAAGTTTTTTTTTTAAAAACAAAATAAGATTACAAAGAGAGGTTACAAAGTAATCAGTTACATCGTCGGTTATATTGACTCTGTTGCGATGCGGCGAGCGATCGAACAAAATACATATAGAAAAAGAAAATAAATCGAATACCAAATTTATGTGGTTCAATCATAAAGACCTACGTCCACATGGAGAGTAGCAGTGAATTTCACTATAGATCAAGCGATACAAGGAAATTACACACTCAAGTTATTTAAATACTCTCTCGGTATTTTCCAAGCCCCAATTACACCAAATACATTAATCTTTCTTGGATGTAAATCACGAATAAGCTTCACAACACAAACAATACGAAGACCCAAAGCCAAGCATCCAGCACCTATGAATGTCTCTCACAAACAAAACACCCATTGTACTTAGAGTAAAAACGGCGTGGCTTTCCTCCCTCTCGGCGACGTGCAACTTCACGTAAATCCTTCGGCGGCTACTTTTTACGTAGGGTTTCAAGCGGCCACTGACCGACTTCACACGCACGCCAAAGAAAAGGAAATTCGTGTGCCCAAGGTCAAATAGTTGACCTGGGCCCACCAGTTCCTTAATTCGGCTCACTTCACGTGCAGAGGGCTCCTTCATGCAAAAAAGGAATTCTTCTTTGTGTATGTTGACTTTTGGGCCCCACCTGGTAAAAAGAATTCGGCTACTCCTCTGCGACGAAAATAAAACTTTGCTGCCCTTTTATTTTAATTTATATTTCAAAATTCAGCAAATCACTCCAGGCTTAAACCCGAGTCATAAATTTAACAGACTCTACTGCCTTAATGATTTCTTTGTCTCCACTATATTGACGGTTGCTTCATTCCACTGCCTTATATTTTCCTTCAGCAAAGGGAGGAACGACTTTGTGCGAACAGATTTGGGTCAAAATCCCTCCATCCAGACATGGCTCGAGAGAAATAGGCTCGATTATCAATGAGTGCATACGGTTCCTCGACCGGTTGTCCGGAGATCCATGCGCATCTCCATCTTGGTACATGAAATGTGTTGTCCGGGCAAGATTGTAAGCCATCCGCACAAAAGATTGATCGAAGGTGGAGCCATTGACTAGATATTTGTTCATCTGTTTCCAAGATGTGTCAATCAATTTCATAACGTAATCGCGAGCCTCTGATTCGGAGACCCCCATCTCTTGCATGTAACACGTGATTGAATTCGTTGTTTCTCCCCTCTCTAGCTCAGCCTGTTAGGACCATAGTTTTGCCAATTGTTTTAGAAGAAGATTATTTTAGAAGAAGCTATCTAAAAGATTATTGAGTATATGGATATTATGACTACAGAAAAAAGAAGTATGTGCATAAGGTTAACTGTGAAACAGGAAAAATCGAACTAGAGAGAGCTGAAAAAAATGCATACCGATAAGGTAATGAGATCATTGGTAAGACGAAAAATCATGGATGGCAAGCGCAAGATATCATGGTAATGTTCTAGCGATTCTAGTTCCTCCCGTCTCATGCTTGGGCTTGATAAAAAGTAGGCATGAATCAATATGACATGCCCTGATGATGATATCCACCCATTGTTCAAGTACTCTTCAAATCGTGGGGTAGTCTTGTTGTAGCTCCATTTGGCTTCTTGCAAGAAGGATTTGCACAAATCATACCACTGGGAAGCAATAGAAATACCAAATTTACGTATTAGGTGGGAAATTCCTAAAAGTCGGATGCGTACATGGTCAGCTAGTACAATGTCGAGTCCTGAAAAGTCTTTTCGCTTACCGATTTTGCTAGATACGGGATGACAATTTTCCCGGTCTCCTTGAGAGTGTCGTAAGCGATTTCGTTCACGCTGTTGACGAGAGCTAAGAAGCACAACTTCATATAGCCTGGAAGATCGTCCACAGCATTGATGTCCCATCTGAAACCACACAAATGACAAGGTGGAACCTC
Organism: Eucalyptus camaldulensis; assembly: GCA_019915185.1. Taxonomy (NCBI): domain Eukaryota; kingdom Viridiplantae; phylum Streptophyta; class Magnoliopsida; order Myrtales; family Myrtaceae; genus Eucalyptus; species Eucalyptus camaldulensis. The sequence continues at coordinate 7,815,107 of JAHSVA010000005.1, forward strand.
AACCTCTAAAATGCATGAACGTTATTGTCTCCAAGTAAATCGACGAGCGATGAACCTGCGGACAGCATCAGTAAATAGCTCCAGTTCGTCCAATGTGCCACAAACATCGTACACATCATCCATGATGGTTATCAGCGAGGTCACTTTGGTCAGCCGCTTCCGACAATTAGCGAGCGTAGGTTCGTCTGCCGCTCCAGCCGCCCAAAAGAAGCACTCCATTAGTCTATCCCTCACGAAGTTCAAATTTCTCGCGAGGCTAACATCATTCCACCATCTGCGATAACACAGTATAATTTTAGAGTATGCATTGCAATTTTTCGAATACATGGGAAGCTTTCCAAAGTCTAATATCCTTATAGCCCATGAATTCAATCGTCCATTATAGGATTTATCCTCATGAGTTTGCAGACTAACCTTGACATTTCCTGAAGATCTCTTTGGAGGATTGATTGCGACGTGTTGAAGTTCATCACGGCAAATTCAGGGATTCGATGATCAGGGTATCTGCATCTTCTGTAAGCTTCAATGGACCGTCGAGCTTCTAGCAATGGCATTCTACAGTGCAGAGGCAGTTCTCATTCATGTTTCACTTGGTCTTGAAGATCTTTGTCGACGTTGCAATTAAGGTTTCTGAGATGCTCGATGGCGAATGATCTAGCCTCTTGCAAGATATCTTCTTCTTCAAAGGCCAAATGGGAGGCTTCGTGTAGACTCAGCATTCCTTGGACATCACCACCAAGGGTCTTCATAAAACTGCCACTTTCGTCCATGAAAATCTTTAAAACATCTGTTTATTCGAAGCCAAGATTAGTCCATCTGATTAGAGAAAGATACTATGCAGTTTTTTATTTCTAAAGTCCTTCGCTCATGAGAGGATACGGTGAGGTCCTATGCTGAGAGCTATCATAGATGTCACTACAAGTGTTTAGCATGTCATAGTGATTACAGAGTACTTGTCTGTTTCATATAATCATTTCGAACCTTCATACACAAAAGCTACGCTAGTATAACAAAAATTGCAAAAGCATCTTGATTCCACTTCTGAGAAATATCTTCTAATTGCTTTTGTTTGATCAGATTTACGATGAAGTACCTTGAGAAACTTCAAAGCCGTGCTGTCTAAGAATCCGAAAGCTTAGAGCTGTGCTATGCAGAGACTTCTGCCGGCTCTTATTGACCGCATCATTAGAGAGACATCTGCGAAGAGCTCTCGAAATATCTTCCTCAAAATGTTGGCCGAGTCCTAAGCGTTGAAAGTCATCAACCAGAGCAAATATGGTCATGGGTTCAGCTTTTTCGTCATTGAGAGCACCTCTCACTTCTTCCAACATGTGTGCCTTTTCTCTCTGTAGCTCAACCTACGTTAGAAGAAAGTAAATTCCACAGCTTAGTATTTGAACCCTAGAAAAAAGCAAAAAAAGATGCTCCCAAGGAAGAGGTGGAAATCTTCCATCTAGTGGTCCCATTTATGTCACATGCGTGGGATTATGACTATGATTTTTTAAAATGAAATAGTGTTGTGTAAAAGACGTCAAGATACACGAGGATAGAGGATTTCATCTTTTCATGGCATGCCGTAGAATTTGATAGGTTTATATTTTTAACTAATCACAAATGACAATGGTTCATGACTCTCTATTCTCGTTTGGACAAGACTTCCTACATACTTGTTGGAAGAAAACCTCTTCCAATCAATATTCGGGTTGGTGGATACAAATACCGTGAGTGGCATAATTTTTGTATGACGCTCACTTAAATATCATAATTTTTTTTTTCAATCGTCTAAGTGTCATAATTTATATACGACACTCATTTGAATATCATAACTTTTTTTTCAATCACTTCAATATCATATAACTTTTCAGTTGATTACTTAAATGTCATAACTTTTTTTTAAAACATTCACCACAAGTGATATGTCATATTAGATTTCCAAGATTTAGATGAGCATTTATAAAAGGGTTTGGCACTCAAGTGATAGATTCAAAGTTACAATACTCAAGTAAACATATTTTAGAAGTAATGGCACTCAAGTGATCGAAAAAAAAAAATTAGGACACTTAGTGAATGCTGTAACGAAAGTTATGATAGTTGTGGTGTTCCTTACCTTTAGTTATATCCATATTTCGATGATGGCCTTCCAATTCATCCATCAAAAACATGATTAGAGGAAACTAGGTACGGAGGAAAATATGACCTATCAATAAAGGTGATAAATCTTGATTGTGAGACCACATGAATTAATAATTATGACAATGGGGAGATCATTAAATCAAATGTCATACTCATCAAGTTAGTACAGTGATGCCTAACATAAAGTTACAGCACAACTGAGTTTGATCGACAGTTTGTCCTAGGGTAATTCTCCTCTCTAATTCCAAAATTTCATCTATGTTTTATTGAGAACGTGAGAATAATTGAACTTCCAATTAGACTAAATTCCCACCGATGCATTGAGCTGCCTTGTCCACATACCTGCAGCAATGCTCCACCCACAAGTGGCCAATGTAGGAACCAAGGTTACTTTGAGTGGAAGACATTACAATTCAAATACAGAATGTCTCGTATTCAAACCAAGTATTTAACCACTCATCTAAACATTATATTTAAGTTCAAACCAAATTACGATGATCGTCTTCTTTTCTTTTGACAGTAGCATAAATGTCTCGTATGGAGAACATATAACTAGAGTGTGGTTTTTTACCGCACGACGAGATTGACGGCTTTCATCAGCCTCAAGCGACTGCAGGTAATTGTGAGTCCAGACGGTTGGCTGATAATTGGCCGATCTCCGTCCTCCTTGAGTATCAGAGACCTGCGTGCTCGCTGAACACTGGACTCGACCATTAGCCGTTGGAGAGGGAAGCTTCGGAAGATAAGGCGCGGACAAAAGACGAAGTGCCATTACTCACACGAACTGGACTAAGGCCAATCCTACAAAAGGTGAAGACTCAGTGATCAGTGCATGCCCTCAGCGTGAACGGTCCCCTATTTATACCAAATATCTGATTTCCTAGGACACAACGTTGGAATACGCTACTAGATTTTCGACTTCAAGCGATCGTCGCTGTTGTCGTGGCGGACCATATGCTCCTGTCCTCTCATTTTTCTATGTTTGCTCGATCACACGTTGCTGCTGGATCGTCTCTCATCGAATCTTCCGTCCATGATGCTCAATCAGACGCCGCTGGGCTCGCCTCTCGTCCATTCGTTAGTGTCCTCTTGTTTTTAGCCGGAACACCTGGTCAGAAACGAATGGCCCGCGAGAAGTCATGTCGTTCTCAGGATCGAAAATTTTATTTGGAGACGCTGTCTCTATATTCCATCATTATTCTCCCGCAAGGCCCCACCCTCTGGGAAAGGGATTGGTGCTCGAATGGTCCGGAAATCTTGTGGTGTCATGTAGACAGTCCCTTGGCCTGGGCTTGCAAGCCTCATTACAGAATTAGATCCTTGGAATTTTTAGGGATCGTGATGGTCTTGGGCCCATCCATTTTGATGGTTCGATAACCCAATCTTGTCCTCGTTATTTCTCTGGGTCTCTTAATATGCACCGCAAACAGTGTCTACATCTTTTTCAAGATAGTCAAGAATCCGACCCAAGTAAGATCCTCACAGGACACCTAGAGGGCTCCCACTTTTGGTACTAGATAAGGTCCCAATCGAGTATTTTCGGGTTCAAATTCGACACATGGAGGCAGGACTTCGTTCGCGTGCAAGTTGAAGAAGGGAGAAATTGGAGAACCCTCACATTCCGGATCTCAACCCCGACCAACTAGACTAGGCTTAGATGCCGTAACTGATATCAATTGATTGAGCACGCGATATCAAGTTAATATGCTACATTATGTAGCTCTCGCTTCCTCGACGTAGGTTATATTCTGAAAGACTTTTGTACATCATAATATCGATTGTTTGGAAAATTTCCTTGATTCACTGGTCACTTGATTACGAAAACCAAGCATGTCACTCTTACAAGTTTTGTTGCCATCTATGCTCATATCATGTAGACAAACTCTAGTCACGCCCTTGATTCGTGTACTATCAGGGTTTCAAACTATGGCACACCTTAACGTCTCTTAGACCTAACACATAATTGCCTAAGCTTGTGAGTTGTAACACCAACAATAAATTTTTCTTCATTCCCAACATGTGATCGCATTTTGCAACTCAACTTGATATGAACTAAATCAGGATGTTATCACCGTTCGATTGACATGGGTATTCAGCAATCTTGAGTTGTCTACGGTGACAATTACTCATCCATCGATGTACTTAAATATGTTTGATAGCTTGCCCTGATCTCTAGTCATATAACTTGAGCACCCCAAATCAATTGCCCAGTCATCATTAGAATTGATTAATTTATTACTTATAGTGAAAAGGATCGTCACATCTTTTGACTAAATGATAGAGGAGAATGCAAACTCTTTTTATTCTTCACTGCAAGGGACACATGGAAATCCCAGTCCTCTTCACCATCATTTTCCTTAGACGTTGCAATGTTTTCTTCTACTCTTTTGAATTGAAAATCCCTAGCAAAGTGACCTTTTTCTCACAAATATAGTAGTGATTGTCTCATGTTTGGCTGTTTTTACCCTCATTCTCATTATCTTTGTACCAATCCCAACGAGCTCCCCCTAGCTAAGCACTTGTCCCTTCTGGTCACCTTTGCCAATCTTAGTGGGAGTTTTTTTTCTCAATCTACCATCTTTAGTGCTAGCACCATTTCTCATCTAACTCTCAAACCCTCTTTTATTACTAAAGAGGATAGTCTTATCATCATTTAATAAGACCTTAGACATCTCTTTGTCTAAAGCCTCTTGGTTGGCCAAAATATTCTCCAAATCGGTCAAAGTTGGATCTTTAGCCCATCTACAAGGATCGTAACAATAGTGTTTTCCTCTAATCATAACCCATGAATGGTGATTCTTTTTATCATAGTCTCAAAGATGGCACTTTGAGGATTTAACTTTGAAATTTCTTCACAAATAGATTTGACTTTGGAAAAATATCATATCTTGTTGCAAGATCAATAGTAACTTGTTTTTCAATTATTCTAACTTGGTATCATTTGTCCTCACGAACAATGCCACCAAAGCATCCTATGCCGCCTTTAGGGGCTTTGCACTATTGATATGCTACAATAATCCATCTTCTACTGTGATCGCAGGATGTAGAGAGTCTTACCATTATTGATCTTCCACTTCCTCCGCTCTTCATCATTAGTGGATGGTTTGGTATTGTCATTGCTAACCATATTCCACAAATCTAGATCTAAAAGGTAAAACTGCACGCAATTACTCGAATTATTGCAATTGAAGTTGAGCTTCTTGATTGCCATTCACCAAACTCAGGATATTCACTGACTTCGTTAAAATGCCTAACAATATACCAAGTGAGCTTCGTCCCAATTTAACCAATCACAGTCCCTGACTATACACTACCAAAACTCCAGTGTACTTCGATTTCTAACCACCTACTCACGTGCAATGATCCATGACCATCATCTTCTCATACCACAATTCTTGATTGCTGGTTCACAATCCCTAACTACTTGCTCTAATTTGGTCCCTAGTCACTGGCTTTGATACCACTTGTTAAGAATCAAATGGATGCGTAATTGGAATAAGTGCTCTTTTATTATTGCTATGATAAGAACAAGCACTTCACCCCACTCACACTTGGAGACTTACTCAACAATACTTTCAGGGCAATTACCAAAAAATATTTAGTTACATTTGTGCCAATTCATTCATAAATCCTTTAATTGTGCCAATTTAATTCTAAATATCTTCACTTTTTGTCAAATGAGTCCATCTGATCAATTTTAGCTAAAATCCACTAGTATGATTGCCAACAGTCTTATGTAGCACAGCTGGCGCTAACAATGACATTTTTTCATAATATTCGGCTTAATACCACGAAAAATTTCAAACTATTCACTTGTGACAAATTTTTCCCAAATTAAGTTTTTGGTCATCAAAAACCCCAAATTAGTATACATGTGACAGACTTCTCTCAAACTTATCATTTAGTCTTAAAAAAAATCTATATATGTACACTTGTGACATATTTACCCTCCATTAACTTTCATCAAATTTTACTATGAAATTACTGAGTTAAATAACACATAACAATAATTCAATTGACATAGTAAATTCACGTGGAAATCCTTATCAATTTGGGATAAATTTGTCACAAGTATACCAATTTTGGGTGTTTCATAGTATTAATCCATATTATTTTTCTTTTTTTATTATTTTCTTTACTTTACTTTACTTTTCTTTTTTAGACTGAGGGTCAACCGGGGTTGTTGATTGACCCTCATTGTGGCTGACAACCACCAACCCTTAGTATAAAAAAAAAAGTAAGAAAAAAACAAAATATCTATCAAAAGTTCAAAATATTATTAAAAATGCCAACGTCAACGTCGACTATGTCACGTAAGACAGCTGGTATTTACATTCGCGATTTCTAGCCAAAATTGATCACATTGACTCAATTAGAAAAATATGAAAATTTTTGTGACTAAATTAACACAAATACAATAAGTTTATGATTTTTTACCCACAAAAGTGGTTGCTTCACTTGTTATTTATTTTTATTTTATTTTGCTTTGCTAGTATAATAATCTTTGGCTTACTGTAAAAATTACAACTTGTTGTGAATCATAAATTCTTGAAGGAGTAAGCCACACAATAATTTATAATTATTTGTTATTTGATTTTTTGTGATCCAAAACAAACTGTTATTCTTACAATAGATTAAAAATTATCACTTAATCATTTATCTTCTTCTTTTTTTAACACTCGACTCACTACGTTGCTTTTCTCTACACAAGCTAAAAAAAGGGCTGCATAATTATAGAGAGATTCCCACTTACATAATGGACTCATCTATAATTACAAACTTTAACTACTCCCATGTTGATTTTCAACCTCGCAACTCAACTATCACTAAAAATTTCAACACCACAAACAACAGCTATTTATTATTAAAATTTAGGCTCCGATTGTTTCGTGAAATTAAATAATTTGAAAAATATATTTTTTAAAATTGATCGTCCACGATTACTCTTCAAGGAAGTGACCGTCTCTCTCTCTCTCTCTCTCTCTCTCTCTCTCTCTCTCTCTCTGTGCTTACGACCAGGTATTGTTGAGCAAAAGAAAGGTGTTTGACCTGGTTCCGGATGGTGAGTCCTAGGGATAGTCAGCGAGGTCCGGCCCCGGTTTGTTGGTGGACGTGTGGGTCAACGTGCAATGTCAACCATATACGTAGGTCGGGTCCAAGTGCGTGGCCACTTGCTCGGGGTCGGGGCGCACCCAAAGTCCCGAAGGCTGTGCCATCGGCTTGGTAGGTTTTCAGGGTCCTCCAGAGCTTTTTCGCCATCTCATTCGAGCCATAGCATTGTCTCAGGTTGCCGTGTAGCACCACGTCGTCTTTAGCTGTGAAGGGTCGTCGGGTTAGCTTAGAACCTCTCGGAGCTCCCCAATCTTTGCACCGCGGCAACTTCAGCTTTGAACCTCCCTTCTTCCTCCATCTCTATTCAAAGATTTCCACCATTTTATCGTACACTTTTAGAAATCTTGAGTGATATCATGTGTCAAGCAATTCTCATTTCGTCTCAAAATATAGCTTGAAAAGTTTCATCGTCACTAGAGAATACTGAATATATAGAATTCTAGAGTGGCAAAATGTACTTTGCTTTTGTGTGTAGTTGGAGATTGGTATTACCAAACATATATAATCGAGTAAATTAGTGCAATTCGATAAGTAGTCCTCTCCTTTTGTCAAAGTGGATTATTGTCACTGGTGATCTTTGTTCATGTGTTTGTTTTTATGCAAATCTAATACGAAATTAGCATCAAATGGACGGACATAGGGAAGGAATCAAATGGACAAGGTAGAACCTCTAGAACAATGAGTCCTTTTGATGGTAACTTAATGATCAAGATAAACAAATATTAAATAATCTGCAGGTGCTGAATTATGTGGCAGCAATAATCTAATGTAGAATAACAAGACATTTAAATCACTATTACCATACTAGTTTGAAGTCCCAAGTGTGACATGGTGAAGTTTTTTTTTTTTTTGCCGGAAATAGAACTTTCATTTCATTCTGGAAAACGAGAATTACATGGAAAGGACAAGTTGAAATCGAAGCATAAAATATTCCAAAGGGGTTGCGGGGGTTCACACTTCCAAGTTGAGAGGAGGGTTTTAGGCGGAAAGCTTTTGCTATCCAATCTGCAACGTAATTTGCATTTCTCGAACAATAAACTACCCTCACGTGAGGCATTTGGGCTAGTATCTGTCGGCATTCTTGGAACAAATCTTTCACAACCCATGGGTCGTCTATCTAGCCCAGTAGTGCATCCACAACAGTGCAGCAATCAATTTCACAAAGTAAAGTCTTATTCGGTTCGTGTACTTTCCCTCGTGCGTCTCCTCCGTCTGTTTCAGCAATTGCAAGCTATGGAGCATCGCTAGGGTTTCCGCCTGCACTGGTGAAGCAGCATGGACGTCTTTGGCGAAGCCCTCGACGATTACGCCCATGGAATTGCGCAAAATACCAGCAATCGAGCTCGGAGGTTCTCCTTCCGCCCACGAATAGTCAACATTCAGCTTCAAATCTCTACCTTCCGATGCTATCCAGTTCGTAGGTGAGTTCGGTGTTGTTTCTTTTTCGTTTCTGTTGCACCGATTCCACCTTTTGAAGCTTCGATTTTGTGCTAGGGCAGTCTTGTTGATGGCCTCTGGTTGTGGCTTTTTGGCTTGGAAGATGTAGTTGCTTCGATGTTTCCAGATCTGCCAAAGCATCTCCGCCACTAACCCTGCGTCCGATGAGTGTTTCTTTGCTTCAAAAAATTACACCAACCACATGTCCATTCTAGTTATCGAGTGTATACTGGTGCTGAGATTTAAGTTTGGATCTAACCATAAGCTGGCGATTTTTTTGCAGAAGAAAAATACATGCTCGACTGTCTCAGGGCATTTGGAGCAGAGCAGACATAGCGGATCAGGTAAGATACTTCTATGATAGAGTTTCTCTTTAGTTGGGATAGCATCTTGACATAGACTCCACATAAATACCTTTAATTTGGGGGGAATTGATAGGCGCCATAGTCTTGTCCATAGGGTTCGGGGTGACTGGTATGATGTTGATGCTCTATTTCTGGCTTGCTGAATGGTGTTGTCATACACACTATTATAGCCACTTTTGACTGTGTAGCTCCCTTTGCTGTTTCCTGTCCAAATCAATTGATCTATTTTAGACTGCACGATGATAGGTATTGACAGGATATCATTAATAATTCTTCTTTTGAAAAGTTGTTGCAATAGCGGTTCCTTCCATTCCCTTTTTTCCTCATCAATTAATTCTGTCACCACTTTAGGATCTTCTTTATTCACGAGGCCTCCTAGCACACCCTATGATAACCAGGGATCTTATCGGATATTAATGGATTTTCCATCGCCTACAACCCATCGTATTCCTAGTCTAATGGCATCCCGTCCCATGAGGATACTTTGCCATCTCCAAGATAGTCATTGGCCTCTTTTGGCTTTTCATAAGTTTCCATTAGGGAAGTAGATACCTCTCAGGATCTGTCCCCATATTGCTGAGGGTGATTGAGATAGTCGCCACGCTTGCTTTCCCAACAATGCTTTGTTTAAGGTGATTAAATCTTTAAAACCTAAACCTCCCATGTCTTTTCTAGACTTTAGAACCTCCCATTTCTTCCAGTGCATGCCTTTCTTAGCTTCGTTTTGCTTCCACCAGAATACTGCAATTCTTTGTTCAATAGCTCGACAGACCAAGATAGGTATCTTGAAGATGGACATTACATATTATGGCAACGCTTGCACAACAGTTTTAATCAAAATTTCTTTCCCGGCTTTAGACAGAAATTTCTCTTTCCATCCCTCTAGCTTCATGTTTACTCTTGTTAGAACCCATGCAAACATTTCTTTTTTAGTTTGACCCCAATCGGATGGTATCCCTAGGTATTTCCCAGTCTTTTCAATGCTTGGCACTCGCATTTCTTGGGCCATGTTCTCCTTCAAAGCTGGTGGACAGCCATTACTAAAGAAAATGCCTGACTTGTTTAGATTAATTGCCTGCCTCGTTGCATAGCAATATTGATTTAGGATAGCTGCCAAAATTTGACATTTTCTAACCGTCCCATCCATGAAAAATATGGCATCATCATCAAACAACAAGTGAGAAAGATTTAGGCAATTTCTGTTCAGCTTAATCCCTTTAATACTTCCATCCTCTATTGCTTTGTGCATCATCCAGAAAAGGACATTGGCTGTTAATATAAATAGATAGGATGATAATGGGTCTCCTTGTCTAATCTCCTGTGTAGGTGAGAAATACTCCATTTACTCTCCATTAACTTTCACATTAAACGTGACCGTTGTCACGCATTGCATGATTAGATGTATCCACTGGTCACAAAATCCCATCTGCGTCATGCTCATTTGAAGGAAGTCCCATTCCACTCTATCATATGCCTTCTGCATATCCAATTTAGTATTGCCTGGAATTTCTTTTTCCTCTTCTTTATCCCCAGTTGATGTAACACTTCTTGAATAATGAGGATATTGTCTTGTATTTGTCGGCTTTGTACATAGGCACTTTGTTCATGTTCTATAATCTGTGAAAGCCACGGCTTTAATCTGTTTGCTAAAACTTTTCATATGATTTTGTAGCTGAAGTTGCATAAAATGATTGGTCTAAATTGGCTTATGATTTATGGATATTTGACTTTTGGTATAAGTGCAATGTGTGTTCTGTTGAGGATGGGGTCAAGGCTCCCTGAATCGAAAAAATTATGGACTAATAGCATCACATCCCTTTGTATATCTTCTCAGAAATGCTGGTAAAATTGTCCATTTAGGCCATCTGGTCCTAGAGTCTTTAGTGTGCCTAACTGGAAAACCATTTCTTGCATTTCCTCCATTGAAATGGCAGCCATTAAAATTTCATTCATCTCCGCCGTCACTACTTTTTTGCATTGATTTAGTATGGGTTGGAAATTTTTGGAGCCCACCAAGTCATAGAGAGTTCAATAATAGCCCACAATGTGTTGTTTGAGTACCTTGGGGTCCCCGCTCCAATTCTGGTCATCAATCTTCAGCATTGTAATTTTGTTTCGTTGCCTCCTTTGGACAGTTGTGGCATGGAAATATTTAGTATTTGTATCCCCCCATTGAAGCCAATTAATCCTGGATCTTAATCCCCAATACATTTCTTCCCGTCGCCATAGTTGATCGATGCTTTCTTTTATCTGCTGCATTTCTTCTTTGCTGCATTCTCTATTTTTGCTATTTGTGATGTCCATTAGTCGCCTTTTGAGTCCCTTTATCTTATATGCTGCATTAGAGAACTTCTATTTACTCCAAGTTGCTAAATCCTCCTTGACTTGGTGAATTTTCTGTGAAAAGCTACTATGGTCTGCAGCCCAACTATCCTTAATGACAATCCTGCACTCTTTGTCTTCTAGCCAGTATGCTTCAAATCTGAATTTTCTCTTCCTTTTGCCATGAACCAAATGTAATGAGAGCATAAGGGGGCTGTGATCCGATCCCACCGCTGGTAACACCATAACTTCAGCATTTGGAAAGGTACTTGCCATTCCATTGTACATACAGCTCTATCTACGCATTTTTTCACCTATTCTTCTCCTTCTCTATTGTCGGTCCACGCATACATGCATCATTTACTATCCATGTACATTAAAGAGCAATCATTTAGCATGTCCTGAAAGGCTACAATTAGGTGATAGTCTGCTTCACTTTTGCCTTCTTTCTCCCAATTATACAGTATGTCATTAAAGTCCCATATACATATCCATGGAAGTGAATTAGATGCATGAAGCAGCGAAGTTGTTGCCATAATTGTAATCTCTCATGGAAATTTGTTGGTGCACGTAGGAACGTTATCCTTATAAACTGTCCACTTGTAGGATCCTCACATTCCGTATCAATAAAATGATGTGAGCTACATTTTACTTTCACTTTAAACTCCTCTCTCCACATTAGTGCTAATCCACCCACAATTCCTATTGGCTATACCAAGAACGACTTGTGGTAGTTAAGTCTCATTCTCGCCCTTTCCAGTATTGTTTCCTTGTTTTTTGTTTCCATCAAGAACACCACACTAGGTCTTTCAAGAGCCACTAAGGCTCTAAGCTCCTAGAATGTCAGGGGGTTGCCTAGCCCCTGATAGTTCCAGCTCAAAATCTTCATAATGTCCCTGGTGGCTTATTAGGGCTAGCTACCAAAGCCCATTCTTTCCCTTCTTTCACCAGCTGAACAGGTGTCTCTAGTAACTCCATCTCATCGATTAATAACATACTCGACTCTTCAACCTTCTTTTGTTTTTTTGCTCTTAGAAGTTTGGAACCCTTCTTGTTACTTCCTTCCATTTCAAGTAGCCTTGCATCAATAGAATCTAGTAAGTACAGTGGTTGTTTCCCTTTCCCTGTTTTAACTGCTGATTCCCCTCTATCTTTTTCTCTGTGCTCAGTTGATGATGGGTTTTCTACCCTTTTTTTGCTTCAAGCAAGGCCAACAACTATCTCAAGTTCTCTACTACCAACAATCTGAAGAGTAATTGACTGGATGGGGGTTTCAAGTACATACTCCTCTTCCTCTTGAGTAGAGATAATTTTGTCATAGAAAGCTTCACAATGAGGACTCCTTTCCCGTACCTCCGCTTTGAGCCAAGGCCCATATTTCCCTGCCCTGTTTTCTGCCCATTCTATTTTCTCATAGAGAATTTCTTCACAAAACAAGGCGTAATGCCCTAGTCTTCCATAGGAATAGCAATAATGAGGGAGGCATTCATATTTAAACTCCACCCATATATGTTTTTCTTCGATCTTCACTAGAGCCCCTGTTTTTAGGGGTACCGATAGTGGAAGTTCAACTTTTGCTTTCCCTATTTTGTTTAGCATATTTCCTCTAGCTTCTAACTGAATTTCCTTCACTTTTCCGACTTTTCCAGCAACATCAGCATATACTTCTTCTAAAATTCATCTAGGAGGCAGTCCGATAATATGGACCCAAAAATCATAGTGCAAGAAATCATAATGATGTTCCGGTATATCAAGTGAGCATTGCTTGAGGACTAGCAAGTTGCTTGCAAAAGACCATGGGCCAGATTTTATTACTCGTTCTTTGTCTGCTTCAGTTTCAAATACAAAAGAGAAGAATCCAGGTTCCTTTTGGAAAATTTCCACTTATTCTACTTTCCACGCATTTTTCATCGTGTTGCAAAAAGCATGAAAGTTGACATTCGGTTTCGATAGTAATTTACCAAAGAGAGTATGTTTGCATTCAATAATTTTATTCGTTAGGGTTTCCTTCCTAACAGCAACCACGTCATCATCAAACCATAAATGCCTTAAACTCTTGCATAGAGCAGCAATACGAAGTCAGTTTTCCTCCTTACTGTCCATTCTACCTTGATATTGCAGAATCAGAACTTGGTGGGGACATACCTGCTTTGTCTGTTTTCCTGGGTTTTGGTTGAAGGGAGCTCCAGCAACAAGATGGAGGGGATCTCAGTCGCTTTGAAGGATGGAGCATTACGGTTCTCCATTTATCAGTCCGTGACTGGGATTTCTGAAGAAACGAAGATGGAGTAGGAGCATCAAGCAGCCCTCCAGCAATCGCGGGCTCTTTGGGGGAATTTTTGTGCTTTAGGGTTTGTATATGGGGTTTCGGGTGTTGTATTTGTAATGGGTATTCTATCTTTAAGGGAGTGGGCAGGGTGGGTTCTTCATTTTGGGAGAGATGGAGACTGGAATCGTGGGTTTTTAGGGTTTGGTTTGGCTATCACCTTGGGGGATAGGGAAGAAACTCCATTGAAGGAGAGAAACCTCTACCGAACGAGAGAATGCTGAACCGACTTTGCTATGGCAACTTTGACATGGTGAAATTGATTAAGTGAAATTTTTCTCCATTCACAAATAGATATTTACTGTCAATAATTATGCCCAACGCTCAACACCTGAAAAGTTCTCTTAGGAAAAAAAAGGATCGTTCTTCTTGTCATTAGAACCTTCTCTCCCAAAATATAATAAAAATGTTTTGGTCCATATCACAATTGATGCCACCATTTGTTCAACACAATGTCATTTGATATAAAATTGTGACATCCTGATTTTCCGCTCGATAAAATAGCGGGCTCTCCATCGGACTACGCCGTTCGCATCCTCATCACAACATCACCGAGTCGCCGCCGCTACCTCGTCGTCAATAAACTACGTTGATCCAAACATCCTAACCCCAAGAACTTTGAAGGCATTGGCCTTTAAAGAAATAGCTTAGAAAGAAAAAAAAATTATCAAGACTCTTGAATCTTCCCCAAGGTGCTCCACGTTGCAGCTAGCATGAGTCAACAAGTGCTGCTCAAATAGACCAAGTATGGCGGTGGAGAAAAGAAATAAATAAGAGAGAAAGAGGGAAGCTCTTCCTTGGTCACCGAACCCCCACGCCCACCTTCCACCCTTCATTTCACCATCCATCTCAGCCAGCAAAGTGCAGAGAAGCCAGCAACGTAGGGCCTCTCCTCAGCACAAGAAGGTTGGGTTTTCTCTCTTTTCGGCCCTTGCGTCATTGCCGCTATCTTGTCTCCGTTCCACCAAGCCACCACCGCAACTCACAAGGACCCAAGCCAAGTGGATATCCTCCGTTCTATCCTATATTGATCGTTGTCATGTAACAAGAATAGTTCGTAGAAACCCAAGAACTTTGTTGAGATTTTCATTTAATCAAAGTTTCGACTACGTTGTTCGTTTAGTCGGAAGTTCCAACTATGTTACTTAGCTATGTTGTTGAGTTCGAAATAGTCAAACTTGTAGTTAGGTCTGTAGAGGCATGGATAGTTGATATTTGGCACGTGCGAATGCCAGAACGGCAGAAATTTTGAAAGAAAATCGTGACAGGCTGAGGGCGGGTTCAGATCTAGCCCGACCCAAAAGCTTGCTAATTTTGTACCGACTTATGTGGTGCAAATTTCATGAGGTGTTCTTCACAAGAGTTGTTCCTTATTGACTGTTCTACGACATACTTTAATTTCAGAATTTTTTGATTTCATATGAGAAAAAAATATATTGGAAAAACTTCAGGATTCAAAATCTGTTTTTGGGTCGCTAGACCGACCTTTTTATGCTTTTCATTTTCTACAGATTTCTCGGTCCAGAATTTCAAAATATGTTCTTCACAAAAGTTGTAGAGAACATCCCAAGCTACCACATAATAAATTTTCATAATTTTTCGATCTGAATAGGTTGGTGAAATATTTATTTTTCTATTCAATTTTGTCCTGGAGAATTTGACTGTTCTGAGCCCGGAACTGTATGAACTGAACCGGATTTTAAGTTCTTCACGAAAGACATTTCTTCAGATCTTTTCCACCTCATACTAAAGTTTCATAATTTTTGGAGATCGATTACCCAGACAACAACCATCGACTCTAGAGATGTGGGAGACGCCTTATAAGGCTAGTTTAGGCCTAGAATGTGGGACCTTTCCCACGGTTCACTTAATATCCGTATGGATGAGTTTGTATAAGTCTAAGGGATGAAAATGAATGATGATTCATTATATGCATGCTTGAATCCCTGAATGGTAGTGGTGTTAACGTGCTTTTAATTGAATTATGGAATTGTTGCATCATGGTGTGAATGTGTGATTGATAGTGCCATCAGTCCTTGGGACAATGATGCCCCGAGTTGTAGTAGGGATGCCTGGAGGGGTAACTGGGTAGGGAGTGTAACATGGTTCCCCCAGATGCCTCGCGATACCGGATGAGTGCGAGATGCCCGGGGGTATTGGGGTTCCCCAGAAGATGATGGCAGTATGTACTTGTATTGATTGCAACTTTGGTATTCTTGAATTGAACTATTAGTCATTTGTTAAGGAAATTTATTTCTTATATTGATCAACCATGTATTCTGAAAGCTTCTCGGATCATTAGAATGTCAATACCACCTGCCTCCCCAATGATTCGTGACGGGGTGACAATGAACTTCACTTGGGAGAAGGGAACAAGATTTTTTGGAGCTCAAAAGATTTTGAGAATATCAAGAGCCACTGTTAGACAAGACTTGTACAGCTAGGTGGGGAGGCGTGACCGACCTAGAGTCTAGTATAGTTAGTCTAGTGCTGACCTTTTGTACTTCCCCATGGCACCCCACTTGTCGTCTGATGTACATGTATGAAGAAATAAAAAATGAAGTTGCCCTATTTATAGAAAATCGTGTACCTTGGAATTTTTTGTTGTCCCTTACACTTCCGCATGCTTAAGAAAAAAATTACAATGAAGAAGATATTGGTGATAGTAGTTCGTTCTACAGCAGCCGTGATGTGCTGGGGTCGTCACAAAAATACACTTCAATTGCTGTTTATTACAAAAATGTTGAACTATGATTAGATGGATTGAATTAACCGAAATTAAAGTACTTTGTACATTAAGTGCCTTTAAATCATTTAGTACAGTAGGATCCACCTACTTTATTTTGTAGTTTCCGTACGTCCATTTTCCTTCCCCAACGGGAGGAAATTGATGTTGTCCAAACTAATTTAGCCATTTTACGCCGCAGGAGAAATAGGTTTGATTATCAAGGAGTGCACACGGTTCCACGACAGATCGTCCGGAGATCCGATCGCATCTCCATCCTGGTACACGCAATGTGCCATCCGGGCAAGGTTATAAGTCATCCGCACAAAAGATTGATTGAAGGTCGAACGGTCGACCATATATTTGTTCATCTTCTTCCATGCTGTGTCGATTTCTTCTTTAACGCACTCGCGAGCCTCTAACTCGGAGATGCCCTTTTCTTGCATGAAACACCGTATTGAATTCGTGGTCTCCCCCCTCTCTAGCTCAGCCTGTTAGGATCATAGGAAGCTATTTAAAAGACTATGAACCTGTGGATATTAATTTCACTTGTTTCGCTACGAAAAAGAAGTGCTTGTATAAGGTAAACTGCGACACAAGTAAAGTTGGACTAGAGAGAGCCGAAAGGATGCATACCGATGAGGAGGCGATATCATTGGTAAGCCGGAAAATCAAGGACGGCAGCCGCAAGAGATCATGGTAATGTTCTAGCGATTCGAGCTCCTCCTTTCTCATGCTTGGGCTTGCTAAGAAGTAGGCATGAATCAACATGACCGACCCTGATGATGATACCCACCCATTGTTCAAGTACTCTTCAACTCCTGGGATGATCCTGCTGTTACTCCATTTTGCTTCTTGCAAGAAGGCTTTGCACAAGTCATACCACTGCGAAACAGTAGAAACACCAAATTTCGTTCTTTAGGTAGGAAATTCCTAGAACTCGGGTACATTCGCGGTCGATTAGTACCAGGTCGAGTACCAAAGAGGGCTTTTTACGCGTACCGCTTTGGCTAGATACGGGATGACGTTTTCCCCTTTCTCCTTGAGAGTTTCGTAAGCCATCTCGTTCACGCTGTTGTAGAGAGCTAAGTAGCACAGCTTCATATAGACAGGAAGATCTTCCACAGCATTGAGGTCCCATCTGAAACCACACAAATGACAAGGTGAAGAACTTCCAACTTCTGAAACGCCTGAACATTATTATCTCCAGGTGAAATCGAAGAGAGATGGACCTGCGAACGGCTTCTGTGAATAGCTCCAGCTCTTCCAATGTGCCGAAAACATCATACACATCATCGAGGACAAGGATCAGCGCGAACGCTTTTGTCACCGCTTTCCGACAAATACTGAGCGAAGGCTCGTGGGCAATTCCTACTGCCCAAAAGAAGCACTCTATGAGTCTATCCCTCGCAAAGCTCAACCTTTTTGCGAGGCCAGTATTATTCCACCATCTGCAATAACCCAGAGAGTAAAATTTCAGATTATGCGTTGCAATTTTTTTTTAATGCGTATCAAGCTTTCGCAAGTCTAATATCCTTATTGTCCATCAATTCCATCATTAAATTATAGGATTTATCCTTATGAGTTTGTAGACTAACCCTAACATTTCCTGAAGATCTCTTTGGAGATATGATTGCGAAACGTTGAAGTCCGTCAAGGCAAGTTCGAGAATTTGAGGATTCGTGTATCCGCGTCTGCTGTAGGCTTCAATGGACCGTCGAGCTTCTAGCAAAGGCATTCTACGGTGCAGAGGCAGTTCCAATTCATGTTTCACTTGGTCTTGAAGATCTTTGTCGACGTCGCTATTTAGGTTTTCGAGATGCTTGATGGCGAATGATCTAGCCTTGTGCAAGATGTGTTCTTCTTCGAAGGCCAAATGGGACGCCTCGTATAGACTCAGCACGCCTTGGACATCCCCACCAAGGGTCTTCACAAAACTGCCACTTTCGTCCAAGAAGATCTTAAAAACATCTGATTATTCGTAGCCAAGATTAGTCCATCTGATTAGAGAAAGATACTATGCAGTCGTTCATTAATAAATTCTCTCTTCCCTAACATATACGTTCATGAGAGGATATGGTGAGGTCCTATGCTGAGAGCTGTAATAGATAATACTACAGAATAATTGTCTGTTTCATATAATCATTTTGAACCCACATATGCGAAAGTTAGCACAACAAAAACTGCAAAAGCATCTTGATCCCACGTTTGAGAATTATCTTCTAATTGGGTTTTGTTCTCATCAGATTTACGATGAAATACCTTGAGAAACTTCATAGCCGTGCTGTCTAAGAATCCGAAAGCCGAGAGCGGTGCCTTGCAGAGACTTCTGTAGGCTCATAAAGACCGCACCCTTAGAGACACATCTGCGAAGAGCGTTCGAAATGTCCTCCTCGAAATGATCTCCCAGCCCTAAGCGTTGAATGTCATCAACCACAGCCAATATGGTAAAGGTTTCAGCTTTTTCTTCATTGAGAGCACCTCTCACTTCTTCTTCCAATATTTGTACCTTTTCTTTCTGTTGCTCAACCTACGTTAGAAGAAAAGTAAAAATCCACAGCTTAGTTTTTGAACCCTAGTAAAAAGCAAAGAAGGAAACATAATTCTTCAGACACATATGTTGGCTCTCCTAAAAAAGTTTTGATACTTTAAAGAAAGAGGAGTGAATCTTCTATCTTAAGATCACTTTTTAAAATGAAATAGCGTCACATGTGTGCAACAAACGTAAAGAGATTAAAAGATACAGGAATTCCATCTTTTTCATGGCATGCTCTAGATTTTGTTTGGGTTATGTTGCTAACTAATCGCAATCTGTAGAGAGGCTCGTGTTTTTCTCCATTCTTGTTTGGAAAAAAATTTCTCCATCCTTGTTTGGAGGAAACCTCCTCTAACCAGTGTTCTGATTAGCGGGGACAAACATGGACATCACTCACGACCTGCAATTCATGCATCGTAAATATGGTTGGAGAAAAATAGGGATGGAAGAAAATATAACCTATTAATAAAAGTGATAAATCTTAGTGATGAGGCCACATGACTTTGATGATATGGAGATCATTAAATAAAATTTCATAGTCATAAACTTATTAGATCAGTGCCTAACATAAAAGTACGATACAAAAGAGTTTGATCTACAGTTCATCCTAGGATAATTGTCCACTCCAATTCTGACATTTCATTCATGCTTCATCGAGAACATGTGGATAATCAAAATTTCAATGAGACTAATTCTCCCACCGATGCACTGAACTACCCTGTCCACGTGCACTTGATATTGCTCCACACCACTAGTGGCCAATATACGATCCAATCTTTTTTTTCTTTTGAATGAAAGGCGTCGTGATTTGAGCACAAAATTTATAGCGTCCAATCATCCAACTAATCGTTATAATTAAGTGGGATCCAAATCGCTGAAATCTTCTCTACTTTGTTCAAAAACTTTAGCATAGATATCTCGAAGAGAGAACAAACGGCTAGGTAGGGTGTGGCTTTTCACCTCGCGGCGAGATTGCCGGCCTTCACCGGCCACGATGGACTGAAGGTAATTGTAAGTCCAGACGGATGGCTGATAATTGGCCGATCGTCGACCTTCCTGAGGATCAGAGATCTGCGTGCTCGCGGAACAACGGACTCGACCGTTGGCCCTCCGAGAGGAAAGCACCGGGAGATGAGGTGTGAACAGAAGACGAAGCGCCATGAACTGCTCGAATCGACCGAACCGAACCGAACCGAACCGAGCTAAGCCAACAATATATAGAGCGAGAGCTCAGGGGTCAGTGCAGGCCCTCGCTAACGTTAACACTCCCATATTTATACTACCATTTTTCCGATTTTCTATGACACAAGTGTTGGAATATGCCGATAAATTTTTTTGATGGCCTCAGGTGCTTCCAACTTGCCTTTTCGATTTCCAGCGACGTCGCCGTCGTCGTCGTCGCAGCGGATCACATCCTCCCCATCCTATCTTCTTCCTCTCCATCGTTACGCTCGATCACACGTTGCTGGGGCTCGCCTCTCGTCCAATCCTTTGTCAGCGTCTCGCTTGGATCACACGTTTCCGGGCTCGTACCTCGTCCACCCATTGGCGTCGTCGTGTTTTTACTGCAACACCTGGCCGAAATTTGCTTCGTCCACGTGACGCTGCGTGGTTCGTGGGATCGAAGATTTTATTTGGGAGGGCGTTGTCCGGATGCCATCACCGTCCTCCCGCTAGCCTGTAGCGAGGGAATCTCACGCGGGACGTGCACTTTAGCGATGATCGTTCTTCTTCCAGAGATTGCGCGGCCCCACCTTCTGGGAAAAGGACTGGCGCTCGAATGTTCAAGAACCGAATCGAAGACTGGGTTCTAGAAAAGCCAGGATCTTGCGGCGTCGTATGGACGGTCCCTTGGCCTGGGCTTGCAGGCCTCGTTACAGGTTTCGATCCCTTTGAATTCTTTTGGGTTCTTGATGTTCTTGGGCCCATCCGTTTTGCTGGATCGGTAAAGCAATCGGCTTTCCTCATCACTCCCGTGAAAATCTCTTTAACTTGCGTCGCAAATGGAACCTGGTACTAGATAAAGTCCAAACTGAGAATTTTCAGATTTGACTCGGTCGACGTAGGCTATGCAGTATGTACGAAAGACTTTTGTAAACCATTTCAGAAACGTGAGCTCCGGGGAGGAGAGAGTGGGTGGCCTTCGCTTCGCTGCTAAGCGAGGAGGACTGACCGTAACGTTCGTTGGGTTCATAAAGAGTCCATTTTTACGTGTGACGACCGCGGTTTATCGAGGGCCATTGTCTAGGAGCCGATCGCTTTTATAGGTAGGCTCTTGATTTGACTCACCAGCATTCAATCTCCCTCCCCTTTCGGTAATCCAAGCCACCCATCTTGTTATTCGTCGTCGAAACGATCTGTTTGGACAATTACCTTGATTCGTGGGTCGCTTGAAAGTGATTGGAATCCTCGGTTCGAGGGACAGAAACTGCACTCTTGGCGGGATCGGGTGTTTGTGACGACATGACATTGCGCTCCATCTGGTTGATGAAATTCCCTGAGGACTTGCCGCAAATGTTCCCCGTGCTTTGCCTCTGTCAGCACTCGTTTGCATAATTACATTGGCCCCACTCTCCGTTATTTGCTCTTGTTCTTTCAGCGATGAGAAAATTTACAGTTCAAAAGTTGTCTGGGGCTACTACTTACTTGACATGACTAGATTATGGATCTTGGTTTGAATAGCGGTTGCCACTCGGTTCCCCCTTATTTTTGTGTTCTATCGGTAATGATACTATCTAATGAATTGTTACATTTCACATTGAAAGAAGATGGAGCAGAAAAAGCCAATGCCTCCCTCTACAGAAGTCTGATTGGCAGTCTACTAGATCTCACTGCTACACGACTGGATATTATGTATGCGACAAGTCTAATATCACGATTCATGCAAAGTCCAAGTCAAATTCACTTTACAGCTACCAAGAGAATTCTCATATATTTACGAGGAATTATAGATTATGGCATTTGGTATTAGTCAAGTACAAATGCCAAAGCTCATTGGCTACACTGATAGTGACTGGGCTGGTACACAATGATGATAGGAGAAGTACTACTAGTTATGCCTTCACACTGGGTTTTAAAATATTCTCATGAACATCCAAAAAACAAAACTCAGTGGCACAGTCTACTGCAGAAGCTAAATACATCGCAGTTGCTACAACCACCGCTCAAGCAATATGGCTTCGAAGAATTCTAGAAGACATTGGAGAAGCACAGATGGAATAACTCCAATACTTTGCGACAATAAATTCGCAATTGCTATATTAAAGAATCTAGTATTCCATGAAAGAACCAAACATATTAACATCAAATATCACTTCGTACAAGAAGTGCAAAACAACAATGAGATCTAACTCAAATATTGCAAGACCAAGAATAAAGTAGCAGACATATTCACTAAAGCACTATCGCAAGCCAGGTTCGAGACATTGCGGGAAATGCTTAGAGTAACACAAAATTAGATCAAGAGTGTTAAATTATTGATCCAATTTTCTAGAAACTTCAAGATAAATTTGAGAAAATTCAAGAAAAAACCTAGAATAATTTATGGAATTATCTCTGCAAATGGCAGAGATATTTGCCTTAAAAAAGTCTATTGTTCAAGAAAAAAAATTGTAAAAGAAACAATAAATAAAAGTTCCTTTTTTTCCCTTTATTCCCTTGCTGCAAATTATTCTCTTACTCATATTGTTCTTTCCTTTGCTCTTTTGATAGTTCACACATTAAACACATGCTTTCACAAATACCAACAGCAGGATTTCGCAAATACCAACAGCAGGATTCAAGCAACCGTTGAGGGCGTGCTGCGGCCACCTGCTCTAGTCCGAGATCCTTCAGTTGGTCATGCTGACGATAGTTTAAATGATAATTTAATTGATAATCCCTTGGCAATCTGCTGGGATGACCCTTCCCTCCAGCTATTCCTTCCGACTCGGCCCTCTGCTGCGTCATTGCAGCCTACGTAAGAGATCAATCTGACCTGTCAAGTGCCCTACATACAGAGGATTATTTATCTCTGAGATCTAACAACGGTGATGAAAAGGGAGATGCAAAGAGGGAATCTAATCTTACCTGGTATGCAGAAGAAGCCATTCCAAACAGGAAGCCGGCCAGGAAGCTGCTCCGGTTGAAAGAGGCAGTGTCGTAATCGCTGGGCTCAAAGGCACCATACTCAGCCTTGCAAAGACTCGCTGAGCTCACGAGGACTAGAACGCATACGAGCACATTCGCAGTGGCCTTAGGAAAAATCTTAGAGGTTGGACTCTTTATGTGCCTCGATACATTTGAGGCGGTCAACTGAGGATGCTCAGTTTCCTGCTGATATATCTTCTGGGGTTGGATGTCTGACAAATGTGGTGCTGTCGGATATCT
This sequence comes from Eucalyptus camaldulensis, assembly GCA_019915185.1. Taxonomy (NCBI): domain Eukaryota; kingdom Viridiplantae; phylum Streptophyta; class Magnoliopsida; order Myrtales; family Myrtaceae; genus Eucalyptus; species Eucalyptus camaldulensis. Next base: position 7,838,431 of record JAHSVA010000005.1, read on the forward strand.
CACTGTTGGAGGAGCAAATATAAGCAAAGACACTATTACGTTTGCATAATGAATAGGCAATGATTCCAACCAATGGTCCAGAACGTGCTGCTATCCATATTAACAACTTGACTAAACCTACCTGTAACAATCTCTAACTTGAAGCTGTGTGACATGGCTTTTTACTTTTGTGTCTAAAGCTTTAAGTTGGGCGGCCAAAGTTTCCATAAACACAGTCCATATGCTGTGGTTTGGGAGCAGCGGACTCCATTTATTGGAGTTTCTTTTGGAATGTTTCAAGCAATTTGTTTGTGACCGGGCCTCCTGGAGGGGATCGACGCCGTGGCCGTCATCTCCGAGAACTAGGCCAAGCCGAGGTGGTGCCTGGAGGAGCTCACGCATATCGCCAAGCACCGGAAGCTGTTGCTCCGGGTGTTCTACAACGTGGACCCCTCGCACGTGCGGAGGCAGGCAGGCCCGTTCGAGCGGGGGTTCCGGAAGCACGAGGCGAGGTACGTAGCGGAGGTGGTCCGCCCGTGGAGGACGGCCATGGAGAAGGCTGGTGGAATCTCCCGCTGGGATTCGCTACTGAAACGACGGAGCTAGGAATTTCGAAGTTGATAAGCGCACCTGCAGCTGCACCGGCACAGGCTTTGCGGAGGTCATCTCGAGCGTCCCAGCTTGCGGCGACTTGTGAAGCTCCGCCTCCAGAAGAATCTTGATGATTTCAAGGAACTTGGAGCGAAATCGCAATGCAGATCTGCCTATAAATTTGGCTTAACGAATTCGATCAATCCACATATATAATGAACATAGACATAGAGAGAGAGGGAAAATTCGGGGGAAAGTAAAGTGCTCCCATACGTCAATTAATAACTTTCTTATATATATGATATTACATAGCAAAGAGGAAAATTCTTAAAGGAAATGAGACAAGACGTTAAAAGCAGTTCTTTGAAGAGGCTTCGTCGATGGAGAATTTCATGAGATCTAAAACTAAAACTAATTATGTCTTCATGCAAGTTTACAAATATCTATCAAGTACAATATTGCAAGTAGAAGTGATTTTCTCATATTGAGTTTAATGTTGCAGGGTTGCGACTGTTTGGGCTACATAAAATACTTTGACGCACATTTTATAAATTTTACTGAAGGTGTAGAAACAACAATTGAAAACTGTGCTTGTTTGCATGAAGAGGATCATGGGATCCTGTGGAAGCATCAAGACTGGAGAACTGGTTTAGCAGAAGTCCGGAGATCCAGAAGGCTAACAGTGTCTTTCATTTGTAGAGTGGCCAACTACGAGTATGGATTTTTCTGGCATTTCTATCAGGCAAGTTATATAATGACTGCCACAAAAAACTTTACGGTGCTCGATTTTAACAGCTCTGATGATATTGATGTGTTTGTTTCCTTGGATCACCACTTGCTTTATTTTAAGTTACATGGTGTCAAAGGGTGTGTCATTCATCTTGTCAATGACTTTAATTTGACATGATTTTCATTTTATTTGTTGTTGCAGGATGGGAAAATTGAAGCGGAGATTAAACTTACCGGTATTCTCAGTCTCGGGGCATTGCAGCCTGGAGAAACTGGAAAATACGGCACCACCATTGCACCTGGGCTCTATGCCCCAGTTCATCAACATTTCTTTGTGGCTTGGATGGACATGGCTGTTGATTGTAAGCCTGGTGAAACCTTCAATCTGGTAGTTTATAAGCTTGAAACTTTTTGTGATCCTTTACTTTTCCCTGGCAATAATTGGCTTTATTTTTCTTGATTGTTTGCCGCCTTCTTTTGGAATTTCTGAACCATATCACCATTCTGTGATGGTTCTTACATTTTCTGCTTTGAATGTTAAAGCAAAATCTTTTCTTTTAATCATAAATGCATTTGTTCAGATAACTGCATGCTTGTCGTATGATAATCCTGCAGTGTTATCTCTAATCTGCAAACCATGCATGTTTGTGCAGGCATAAGGCATATCGAGAGTCAGCTGGGACGGTTTCATGCAGCCATGGTGAACTTGCAGACCCAGTGGCTGCAGCGGAGGAAATAGCTTTCTGTAGAGCATGTGCTCGGTTTGGCTTAGGCCTGTATCTTTATCATGAAGAGTAGACGCTGTATGGAATCAACCTATAGACCAAGGGACAGAAATGGTGTGGATTAGGTACAAGGTGCTGCTAGATGGATTTTGTTGGATTATAGTCTACAGTTCTAAAAGATTCAACTATTTGATGAAGGCGATTTTGATTTTGACCCGGTACTAAGCATGAGAGACACAAAATAAGCAAGGCAAATAAGGGGCCTTGGGACCTCTTGCTCTATTACTTTATGAGTTTCGTGGAAGCTCCTCATGGCCTAAGTCCGTTTACTCCTTGATGGGATATTGACTCTGATTGCGCTAATTTTTTGGCACCCTTTGGTCTCTTTATGTTGGGTATTTCGTCTCATAGCGATCTTTTCCCAGTTAGACATCTCTAAAAATTATGCTCCTTTAAACATAGCTATTAAGCATAGCTATGTTTTTGGTTTGTTTGTTAGCTGTACTATTGTGGGAGTACTTTTTCTAAACTTCCAAACTTTGTCGATATAATCCAAAAAAATCTGCACGAGATTCCAATGAGTTCTTCCAGCCAATCAATAGAATTAAAAAGTTTAAATTGAAGTGCAATGAGTTTAGTTTAGGACTGATTGAGCAGTTTTCTCAAGATACGTGCTTCTCTTGTTCCGTTTCTTCGTTTCTTCCCACATATACTGCTCAAAATTGCCTAAGGGCATTGGGTGGCCATGAGTCTTGTATTTGCCAGCTCGTTCTTCTGGCAGTGCTCCTTCAGAAAAAGTCCAAAAGAGTTTTCGCCGAGCAACCATACTTCTCTATATATTATATCCTTGAGCCTTACAGGTCTGCCCCTATCATCGAGCTTTCTTTTTGGGATAATTACCATCGTTTGTACACGAAGTCAAACTGACCCTTAAATATTTTTAAGAATCAATGCCTTGGTAAGCTAATGAAGATGCGAGTATTTCTGGCCATTAGCCATAAATGCTGACCAGCGACTACTAATAGCTAACCACTTGAACGGCTGTCTTTTCATTAGCATAAGTATTGATAAGTAATTGCATTAAGATGTTCTATCTAAACCTTGACATCTCTCGTCGAGGTAAATCTATCGGTGAGCTTGTTCGCGCATCCTTATTTCCCTCGGGACATCTCTCTTGCGATTGGTAAGCTTGTTCAGGCATCCTCGTTTTCTTAGACGTCTCTTGTATGCGCTCGTGTGATTTCGTAGCCATTAATCTCCCTCTTCTTCGTCGAATCAGGTAAATACAGTGGAGCTCGAATGAGGTAAATACAGTCGAGCTTGTTCGATCATCGGGATTTAGGATTTAGGAACTGCTTGTCTCGTAGGTGCTGTTGAAGAAATCTTTCTTATTTGTTTTGAAGTTAACAAAACATTTCCATCAGTCTAGTCTGAAAACATGCAGACTCTTCTGTTAAAGCCGGAAGACCTTCAGACTCAAGACTTAAAGTCAGCCCTCATTGACAGTTCCTAAACCGACGAAGAAGTCTTATTCAGATGCAAGTATTTCTTTAAGAAGTTGATTCGTTTGGTTGAAGATCATCTCACAACTGGAGATAGTATCTTAAGATATATTATTCGTATTGCAAATAATTCGAGTAATTTAGATCCGTTGATTGGCGAAGTACACTTAGAAAGTTCTACTTGTGGAAACCTATATCCTAATTGTATGGGCAAACAGGATTGGTGGACTATCTTCATTTTCCTTAAGTAACTTGAGTTCTCCCTAATTGATTCTGTCCAACAGATAGATTAGAAGAACTCTTTTGAAATGTGCCAACAAGTATGAAGGCATAGAGGAGTATATAAGGAAGACTCTCTAGTTATTCGAGAGAGTGCGAGATAGAAGAATTTCAAAGTCCGAAGCTCCTTGTTCTTTGCTAGTTCATTTGTTGAGCGTAAATTTGCATTCAAAAGAGTGTCTAAATACTTGTGAGACCTTGAAGAAGTGTAGCAGAATCTCTACACTATGGAATCAAGGACGTGTGATTATAACATCTTTTTTTATTCTTAGTGAAATTCAGCCAATGGGCTGTTGATGCGGGAGAGTGGACGTAGGCTTGGTTTAAGCCAAACCACTATAAACTTTGTGTTCCAATTCTCTTTCCCTTATCTCTTTATTTAATTCACAGCCTAATTTATTACTGCAAATCTTTTATATCTTAACTCTTCGATTTTTCTTAAAAATCAAGTTAAGTTGTTAAGTTTTGTAAAACTTCTTTTTACACCAATTCACCCCCATCTAGGTGCGTACTAGCACTATCAGGTGCGACCTAGCCATGATTTTAGAGAAGTGTTTGTTTCTGACCTCGTCGGCTTTGTGGAATGGGATTATGGTATTAGGGAGGAGGATTAGTGTGTTTAAGTGGTCTTTGTCTCCATGTCTCCCTGTTTTGCACACATCATCAGTTCATGATTGATTTAGCAACTCCTTTCATTAGGCTTCAATAGGCTTCTGTGAATTAAACGCCTAATAGAGCCCCATATTATGCATTAGCATTTTCCTTTTACTTTTAGGGACCTTTTTTTAACGGTAATCCTGTATTGTGCTGGAACTAGCAATATCTTTCAAAAGCTACATTTCTCATTTTTATTTATAAGAATGATTCCGGTATTGGTATTGCTTATGCATGCTGCACCTAATTTTGAGTTGTTGTGCATTAATCTTCCAATGTGATTTCGTAGCCATTAATCTCCCTGTTCTCCCCGAATCAGGTAAATACAGTGTAGCTTGAATGAGGTAAATATAGTCGAGCTTGTTCGATTGTCGGGATTTACGATTTAGGAATTGTTTGTCTCGTAGGTGCGACCTACCCATGATTTTAGAAAAATGTTTGTTTCTGACCTCGTCGATTTTGTTGAATGGGATTATGATATTATAGAGGAGGATTAGTGTGTTTAAGTGGCTTTTGTCTCCCTGTCTCACTGTTTTGCACGCATCATCAGTTCATTATTGATTTAGCAACTCCTTTCATTAGGCTTCATTAGGCTTTCTGTGAATTCAACGCCTAATAGAACTCCATACTATGCATTAGCATTTTACTTTTACTTTTGGGGACATTTTTTTACTGCAAACCTGTATTGTGCTGGAACTAGAAATATCTTTGACAAGCTACATTTCTCATTTCTATTTATAAGAATGATTCTGGTATTAGCATTGCTTAAGCACACTGCACCTAATTTTGAGCTGTTGTACTTGGGTACTGGGTACACGAGTGATTGCATATGCAAATCATAAGATACATTCCTTGCTTGCATATGCAGGGAGTATCAAAGGGACTATGAAAGGTGTATCGAAGCTTACAAAAGTATGTAGCATATCAAAGCTACCGAGTGCCACTTCGAAGGGGTTTGCTGAAACTCTAGCCGATTTTAATTCTTAAATTTAATGGTTAAAGTTTTTTTTGTTTGAATTTAAGAATATTTGTCTTCCACGCAGGAAGTTTATGCACCACATCTCTGACCCTATATACCTCATCTCACCAAATCAAATAAATACAATGGAGCTTGAATGAGGTAAATACAGTCGAGCTTGTTCAATCGTCGGGATTTACGATTTAGGAACTGATTGTCTCGTAGGTGCGACCTAGCCTTGATTTTAGAAAAATGTTTGTTTTTGACATCGTCGGTTTTGTGGAATGGGATTATGGTATTAGGGAGGAGGATTAGTGTATTTAAGTGGTTTTTGTCTCCATGTCTCCCTGTTTTGCGCGCATCATCAGTTCAATATTGATTAAGCAATTCCTTTCGTTAGGCTTCATTAGGCTTCTGTGAATTCAACGCATAATAGAGCCCCATACTATGCATTAGCATTTTATTTTTACTTTTGGAGACTTTTTTTACTGTAATCTTGTATTGTGCTGGAATTAGTAATATCTTTGAGAAGCTACATTTCTAATTTTAATTTATAAGAATGATTCTGGTATTGGTATTGCTTATGCACGCTGCACCTAATTTTGCGCTGTTATGCTTGGGTGTTGGGTACACGAGTGATTGCATATGCAGATCATAAGATACATTCCTTGCTTGCATATGCCGGAGTATCAAAGGGACTATGAAAGGTGTATCGAAGCTTGCAAAAGTATGTAGCTTATCGAAGCTATCGAATGCCACTTCAAAGGGGTTTGCTGAAACTCTAGTTGATTTTAATTCTTAAATTTAATGGTTAAAGTTTTTTTTGTTAGAATTTAAGAATATTTGTCTTCCAGGCAGGAAGTTTATGCACCACATCTCCGACCCTACACACCTCATCTCGCCAAATCAGGTAAATACAGTGGAGCTCAGGTAAATACAGTCGAGCTTGTTCAATCGTCGAGATTTAGGATTTAGGAACTACTTGTCTCGTAGTTGCGACCTAGCCATCATTTTAGAAAAATGTTTGTTTCTGACCGTGTCAATTTTGTAGAATAGGATTATGGTATTAGGTAAGAGGATTTGTGTACTTAAGTGGTTTTGTCTCCTTGTCTCCCTGTTTTGCGCACATCATCAGTTCAGGATTGATTTAGCAACTCCTTTCATTAAGTTTCATTAGGCTTATGTGAATTCAACCCCTAATAAAACCCCATACTATGCTTTAGCATTTTATTTTTACTTTTGGGGACATTTTTTTTACTATATTCTGGAACTAGCAATATTTTTGAGAAGTTACATTTCTCATTTTTATTTATAAGAATGATTCTGGTATTGATATTGCTTGTGCACGCTACACCTAATTTTGAGCTGTTGTGCTTGGGTGCTAGGTACACGAGTGATTGCATATGTAGATCATAAGATACATTCATTGCTTGCATATGCATGGAGTATCAAAGGGACTACGAAAGGTGTATCGAAGCTTATAAAAGTATGTAGCTTATCGAAGCTATCAAGTGCCACTTCGAAGGGGTTTGCTGAAATTCTAGGTGATTTTAATTCTAAAATTTAATGGTTAAAGTTTTTTTTTTATGTTAGAATTTAAGAATATTTGTCTTCCACGCAGGAAGTTTATGCACCACATCTCTGACCCTATACACCTCATCTCACCGAATCAAGTAAATACAATGGAGCTCGAATGAGGTAAATACAATCGCGCTTGTTCGATCATCGGGATTTCGAATTTAAGAATTGCTTGTCTCGTAGATACAACCTAATCATGATTTTAGAAAAGTCTTTGTTTCTGACCCCGTCGGTTTTGTGGAATGGGATTATGGTATTAAGGAGGAGGATTAGTGTGCTTAAGTGGTTTTTGTCTCCTTGTCTCCTGTTTTGCGCACATCATCAGTTCAGGATTGATTTAGCAACTCCTTTCACTAGGCTTCATTAGACTTCTGTGAATTCAACGCCTAATAGAGCCCCATACTATGTATTAGCATTTTATTTTTACTTTTGGAGACCTTTTTTTACTGTGATCCTGTATTATGCTTGAACTAGCAATATCTTTAAGAAGCTACATTTCTTATTTTTATTTTTAAAAATGATTCTGGTATTGGTAATACTTGTGCATGCTGCACCTAATTTTGAGCTATTGTGCTTGGGTGCTGGGTACACAAGTGATTGCATATGCAGATCATAAGATACATTACTTGCTTGCATATGCAAGGAGTATCAAATGGACTATGAAAGGTGTATAGAAGCTTGCAAAATTATGTAGCATATCGAAGCTATCAAGTGCCACTTCGAAGAGGTTTGCTGAAACTCTAGGTGATTTTAATTCTTAAATTTAATGGTTAAAGTTTTTTTTTTTGTTAGAATTTAAGAATATTTGTCTTCCACGCAAGAAGTTTAGCACCACATCTCCGACCCTACACACCTCATCTCACCGAATCAGGTAAATACAGTGGAGCTCGAATGAGGTACATACAGTCGAGCTTGTTCGATCGTCAGGATTTAGGATTTAGTAACTGCTTGTCTCGTAGGTGCAACCTAGGCATGATTTTAGAAAAGTGTTTGTTTCTGACCTCGTTGGTTTTGTGGAATAGGATTATGGTATCAGGGAGGAGGATTAGTGTGCTTAAGTGGTTTTTGTCTCCCTGTCTCCTCGTTTTGTGCGCATCATAAGTTCAAGATTGATTTAGCACTCCTTTCATTAAGCTTTTTTAGGCTTCTATGAATTCAACGCCTAATAGAACCCCATACCATGCATTAGCATTTTACTTTTACTTTTGGAGACTTTTTTGTACTGTAATCCTGTATTGTGCTGGAACTAGCAATATTTTTTAGAAGCTACATTTCTCATTTTTATTTATAAGAATGATTCTGGTATTGGTATTGCTTTTGCACGCTGCACCTAATTTTGAGTCGTTGTGCTTGGATACTAGGTACACAAGTGATTGCACATGCAGATCATAAGATACATTCCTTGCATATGCAGGGAGTATCAAAGGGACTATGAAAGGTGTATCGAAGCTTGTAAAAGTATGTAGCTTATCAAAGCTACCGAGTGCCACTTCGAAGGAGTTTACTGAAACTCAAGGTGATTTTAATTCTTAAATTTAATGGTTAAAGTTTTTTTTGTTGGAATTTCAAAATATTTATCTTCCACGCAGGAAGTTTATGCACCACATCTCCGATCCTATACACCTCATCTCGCCGAATCACGTAAATACAGTGGAGCTCGAATGAGGTAAATAGAGTCGAGCTTGTTCGATCGTCAGGATTTAGGATTTAGGAACTGCTTGTCTCGTAGGTGCGACCTAGCCATCATTTTAGAAAGTGTTTGTTTCTGACCTCGTCGGTTTTGTTGAATGGGATTATGGTGTTAGGGTGGAGGATTAGTGTGCTTAAGTGGTTTTTATCTCCTTGTCTCCTTGTTTTGCACGCATCATTAGTTCAAGATTGATTTAGCAACTCCTTTCACTAGGCTTCATTAGACTTCTGTGAATTCAACGCCTAATAGAGCCCAATACTATGCATTAGCATTTTACTTTTACTTTTGGAGACTTTTTTTTACTGTAATCATGTATTGTGCTGGAACTAGTAATATCTTTGAGAGGCTACATTTCTCATTTTTATTTATAAGAATGATTCTGGTATTGGTATTGCTAGTGCACGCTACACCCAATTTTGAGCTATTGTGCTTAGGTGCTGGGTACACGAGTAATTGCATATGCAGATCATAAGATACATTCCTTGCTTGCATATGCAAGGAGTATCAAATGGACTATGAAAGGTGTATCAAAGCTTGCAAAAGTATGTAACTTATCGAAGTTACCGAATGCCACTTCGAAGGGGTTTGTTGAAACTCTAGGTGATTTTAATTCTTAAATTTAATGGTTAAAGTTTTTTTTTATGTTAGAATTTAAGAATATTTGTCTTCTAGGCCAGAAGTTTATGCACCACATCTCTGACCCTACACACCTCATCTCGCTGAATCAGGTAAATACAGTGGAGCTCGAATGTGGTACATACAGTCGAGCTTGTTCGATCGTCGAGATTTAGGATTTAGGAACTGCTTGTCTCGTAGGTGCGACCTAGCCATGATTTTAGAAAAATGTTTGTTTCTGACTTCGTCAGTTTTGTGGAATGGGATTATGGTATTAGGGAGGAGGATTAGTGTGCTTAAGTGGCTTTTGTCTCCTTGTCTCCCTGTTTTGCGCACATCATCAGTTCAGGATTGATTTAGCAACTCCTTTCACTAGTCTTCATTAGGCTTCTGTGAATTCAACGCCTAATAGAACCCCATACTATGCATTAGCATTTTGCTTTTACTTTTGGAGACTTTTTTTTTTTACTGTAATCATGTATTGTGCTAGAACTAGCAATATCTTTGAGAAGCTACATTTCTCATTTTTATTTATAAGAATGATTTTGGTACTAGTATTGCTAGTGCACGTTACACCCAATTTTGAGCTGTTGTGCTTGGATGCTGGGTATACGAGTAATTGCATATGCAGATCATAAGATACATTCCTTACTTGCATATGCAGAGAGCATCAAAGGAACTATGAAAGGTGTATTAAAGCTTGCAAAAGTATGTAGCTTATCGAAGTTACCGAATGCCACTTCAAAGGGGTTTGCCGAAACTCTATGATTTTAATTCTTAAATTTAATGGTTAAAGTTTTTTTTAATTAGAATTTAAGAATATTTGTCTTCCAGGCAGGAAATTTATGCACCACATCTTCAATCCTATACACCTCATCTCGCCGAATCACGTAAATACGGTGGAGCTCATTCGTAAATACAGTTGAGCTTGTTCGATCGTCGGGATTTAGGATTTAGGAACTGCTTGGCTCGTAGGTGCTACCTAGCCATGATTTTAGAAAAGTGTTTTTTTTTTTACCTCGTTGGTTTTGTGGAATGGGATTATGGTATTAGGGAGGAGGCTTAGTGTGTTTAAATGGTTTTTGTCTCCCTATCTCCCTGTTTTGCGCGCATCATCAGTTCAGGATTGATTTAGCAACTCCTTTCATTAGGCTTCATTAGGCTTTTGTGAATTCAACGCCTAATAGAACCTCATACTATGCATTAGCGTTTTACTTTTACTTTTGGAGACTTTTTTTTACTGTAATCATGTATTGTGCTGGAATTAGCAATATATTTGAGAAGCTACATTTCTCATTTTTGTTTATAAGAATGATTCTGGTATTGGTACTGCCTGTGCACGCTGCACCTAATTTTGAGCCGTTGTGCTTAGGTGCTGGGTACACGAGTGATTGCATATATAGATCATACGATACATTCCTTGCTTGCATATGAGCTTGCATATGCAGGGAGTATCAAAGGGACTATGAAAGGTGTATCGAAGCTTGCAAAAGTATGTAGCTTATCGAAACTCCCGAGTGCCACTTCGAAGGGGTTTGCTGAAACTCTAGGTGATTTTAATTCTTAAATTTAATGGTTAAAGTTTTTTTTTGTTATAATTTTACAATATTTGTCTTCCGGAAGTTTATGCACCACATCTCCGACCCTATACACCTCATATCGCCGAATAAGGTAAATACAGTGGAGCTCGAATGAGGTAAATACAGTCGAGCTTGTTCGATCGTCGGGATTTAGGATTTAGTAACTACTTGTCTCATAGGTGCGACCTAGCCATGATTTTAGAAAAGTGTTTGTTTCTGACCTCATTGGTTTTGTGGAATGGGATTGTGGTATTAGGGAGGAGGATTAGTGTGTTTAAGTGGTTTTTGTCTCCCTGTCTCCCTGTTTTGTGCCTCCCTGTTTTGCGTGCATCATCAGTTCATGATTGATTTAGCAACTCCTTTCATTAGGCTTCATTAGGCTTCTATGAATTCAACGCCTAAAAGAGCCATATACTATGCATTAGCATTTTACTTTTACTTTTGGGGATATTTTTTTACTGTAATCCTGTATTGTGCTGGAACTAGCAATATCTTTGGTAAGCTACATTTCTCTTTTAATTTATAAATATGATTATGGTATTGGTATTGTTTGTGCACGCTACACCTAATTTTGAGCTGTTGTGCTTGGGTGTTAGGTACACAAGTGATTGCATATGAGATCATAAGATACATTCCTTGCTTGCATATGCAGGGGTATTGAAGGTGTATCGAAGCTTGCAAAAGTATATAACTTATCGAAGGTACCGAGTGCCACTTCAAGGGGTTTGCTGAAATTCTAGGTGATTTTAATTCTTAAATTTAATTATTAAAGTTTTTTTTTGTTAGAATTTAAGAATATTTGTCTTCCACGCAGAAAGTTTATGCACCACATCTCCAACCCTATACACCTCATCTCGCACCCCCTCCGTTTTGAGTACCACTCTATACACCTCATCTCCCACGCCCCTCGGCTCCTCCCTACTGGTTCCCATAAAATGCACTTTCATACTTAGGTGCCCATCCTCCGCTGGTGGCATCCACCACATATACATGATGGGCGTCATCCATAATGAGAAGGTTAGTGTCTCAAACTCTAAATTTGTGTCTAAATTTGTTAAATATATAATATCTATCTGATCCCATAATGACATAAAAACTGTTTGGTTGCATTTGGTTGTAGGAATCACAGTTAAAAGTTGAAGCAAAGATTAAGCGACGCAAACCACAAGTTAAATTTTTGGAGTTATGCAAATCCCGAACAAGACCAGTAAAAGAGAAAATGAGCTTGAAGAATTCCTTTGTATTCACTCTAATTAGATATATATTCTTTACATGTATTTATATTACAAAGTGTAACTAATAAAAGGAAAAAACAAAGATATGAAATCATTTTGAATTGCTAATTAATATCAATCTAAACCTCAGATTGATTCAAGTATCTTCAATCAAATCAATTGCATAAATTATATCACCAACACGATCACTTTTTTCTTTCCCACTACTTGGAATCGAACTAAGATAGTGCTTTTAAACATTTTACTAATTTTTTAAAGAAAATAATAATAATAATAATAATAATAATAATAATAATAATAATAATAATAATAATAATAATAACAGTAATAATAATAACAATAACAATAATAACAATAATAATAATAATAATAATAATAATAATAATAATAATAATAATAATAATAATAATAATAATAATAATAATAATAATAACAACAACAACAATGTATATGTAGTCAATGCAATCTGAGTGGAACCAAATTGCTTGAATACCAGTTCCACTTTTAGAAATTGAGAGTCGAAACGACACTCTCAGAAACCAAATCAATGGCTTGTTTAGTCCAGTCCAAATAGTTCCTCATCTGGGCAAGCCCTTGTGTTATCTACGTCTATCTATTTACCTTCTAACCAAGCAAACACCCTTGTTAATTAACTTGTTTTATCACTGCTTAGAATATGTATCAATTAGTCTCTTTAGGTCTTCATTATAGTTGATAGTGGAAAATGAAGATGTTCCATATATAAAAAGGAGGGAAAGTTTATCCATCAAATGGGTCATGGCATGTTGAAGTTGACATGTCATTTTGCCAGAAGGGAAGAATTTCATAGAGCAAAGAAAAGGCGTCTTGTTTGGAACAAAGTGCGTACTCCATCACCAATGCCTATACAATTGGGCCATGTGGTGTGATTTTCTCTCTCCCGAAGTTTTCTAATTAGGGAATTGAACTTCTATTTAAGGCCGAGCACCTCATATGTTCCAAGTTAAATAAAAACTGGTATTTATCCACTTTGAAAATGACCCAACGATAAGGACATATTCCTTTATTCTCAATCTAGAAACCAATGTTTCTAGGTTCGAATCCACCCTATGAAACTCCTATTTTGATGGGATTATGGAGCTTGGTGATTGTGTTAGTATTCCTTCACTTAGCTAACAATTTTCCTGGGTTCGATACCACGTTGTTTTTGTTTGGAGAAAAATCGCGTTTTCGTATTCATTGGGCAAAACAAATTTGAAAAGAAAAAAAAATGAAACCGATGATACTATAGAAACATAAAAAGTATCGCGCAAAATATCTCGAGCTTAGGGTATTTGCTTTCCCAATTTTAAGTTAGGGTTGTCCTAAAAAACCCCAAACTAGTACACTTGTGACAAATTTACTCTAAACTATTTTTTTGACCACAAAAAATCATAAACTGGTATAACTTTGACAAATTTACTCAAAAACTGGTACACTTGTGATAAATTTACCCTCAGTTAGTTTTTGTTAAATTTTACCGTTAAAATATTAAGTTAAATGACACGTGACAATTGATTAATATACCAATTTGAGATTTTACGCTCCATTTGTCATAGTTTACAATTTTTGTGATTTTTTTAGTAATATTAATCTAATTTAGTGGATGGTATATTTATCACAAATTTATCAGTTCGGGATTTTTTATGGTCGAATAAATTAGTTTGGGATAAATTTGTCATAAATGTACCAGTTTAAGGTTTTTTATGGTCAGTCGAGGTAAATTTGTCACAGGTGTACTAGTTTAGAGTTTTTTTATGATCAAAAAAATAATTTGAAATAAATTTGTCATAAATATATCAGTTTGAGGTTTTTCAGGATATTAACCATTTAAGTTCATATATAAATGCCAATTGGCCAAAAAGGGGCAAAGCACCGTACGTCCCGGTACCTTTCTTTTTTCGTCATCACGATCGGGATGGGTTTCCCAGACGTCGCAGCCCCATCTTAACTAGCATGGACGCAATTGCAGCCCACTCCCATCCCCGACCCTTGCTCCAAAAGTTTCATTTTATTCCATTTCTTTTTTCCTTTTTAAGACATATCACCAAAAAATCTCCAATTATATGCAACACGACCACGCAAATATCTCTTAACTTTTTTTTATCGAAAAAAAATTATAAATTTGTCCATTATAATGCAAATATCCTAAACTTTTTTTTCATGTTGTATGTAACTTTTATTTCAAGGGTTTATGCCACACAAAAAAAAGTACACATGCGATTAAATTTACCTAAAATTAATTTTTTAATGATGAAAAATCACGTAAAAAATTTATCTAAAAATAATTTTTGACCACAAAATGCTTCAAATTAATACATATGTAATCACAATAAATAACAACTAGTACACAGTGACAAACTAATAATAAAAACCCAAATTGATATATTTATCAACTGTCACATCTTATTCAACTCAGTAATTCGACAGTAAAATTTAATATATATATCAAGAGATAAAATTGTCACGAGTGTACCAATTTAAGTTTTTTAGTATTTAGAAAAATTAATTTATGATTTCTTACCTTTTACAAAAAAAAATTAATTTATGATAAATTTGTAATAGGTGTACTAATTCAGAGTTTTCGGTAATCAAGTAAATTTATCATATATGTATTAGTTTTAGGTTTTTCGTAATATTAACCCTTATTTTAATTAGTAGTTTTTTATTCTCGAAAACAATTTCAAAATCAAATCCAACTTTTTTATTTTTTTCTTTCTTCTTTTATCCTTCTCTCTTCTTCTTCCTCCTCTTAGTCGATCACCAACTACTCCCAATCATCACTACCGCCGTCACCGCCATATGGGCGAGATCTAGCAAGCTTGTAGAAGACTCACTTGGTCATAGTGACCCTCGGCAAAATAAGGTGCTGGCTACCGCCATGGCTAACGATCAGTCACAAAAAAATGAAGAAAAAGAAAAGAAAAGAAAAATATATGAAAAATATAATAGAAGCATTAGAATATTAAAAAACAAAAATTTTAAAAATCTTACCGAACACATTTCTCTTTTAGATTAGAAATTTTGAATAATTAATAAACATTTTCAAAATTTTAAAAATTACTCTAGGGAATAGAATAAAAAAATTATTTCTAAATTAAAAAAAAAAATCGATAATAGAAATGCAACCCGGTACAAGATGAAGTCCAAACTGAGAATTTTCAGTTTTGACTGGGTCGACGAAAGCTATACGCTATGTATGGAAGACTTCTGTAAACCATTTCAGAAACGTGAGAGCTCCGGGGAGAGACAAATTGGCCTTCGCTTCACTGCTAAGCAAACCGGACTGACCGTAACGTTCGTTGAGTTCGTAAAGAGTCCATTTTTACGTGTGACGATCGCAGTTTATTGAGGGCCATTGACAAGGTAGGCTCTTGATTTGACTCGCCAGCATTCAATCTCCCTCCCCTTTCGGTAATCCAAACCACCCATCTTGTCATTCGTCGTCGAAACGATCTGTTTGGACAATTACCTTGATTCGTGGGTCGCTTGAAAGTGATTGGAATGGAATCCTCGGTTCGAGGGACAGAATTTGCACTCTTGGCGGGATCGGGTGTTTGTGTCGACATGACATTGCGCTCCATCTGGTCGATGAAATTCCCAGAGGACTTGCCGCAAATGTTCCCCGTGCTTTGCCTCTGTCAGCACTCGTTTGCATAATTACATTGGCCCCACTCTCCGTTATTTGCTCGTGTTCTTTCAGCGATGAGAAAATTTACAGTTCAAAAGTTGTCTGGGGCTACTTGTTACTTGACATGACTAGATTTGGATCTTGGTTTGAATAGCGGTTGCCACTCGGTTCCCTCTTATTTTTGTGTTCTGTCGGTTATGATACTATCTAATGAATCGTTACATTTCATATTCAGGATTTCTCTCATGGAGTGCTCAAGTGATTTATGAATGCCTGCGCGTAAGAAATGGTGCTGGAAATATGTTTAGGGTCCAATCTTGGGCGCAACTTCTTTATCAAGCACTTCACTTAAAGCTTTTGTGCAAATTAGCGTCTAAAAAATTCTAGCTTGGGGTAATTAGAAAAGTGGTAGATGTTTCTTTGCCTGTTTTTTTCTCCTTACAATGAGCATCAGGAAAACTATAAATATATTATAAAGATCAAACCGAAGCTTGTCGACTGAATCAGATCCATGTGGGATATGTTGTGTCTTAAAATCTAAGACAACATTAGGTCAGGAATATTTCGTTGTTTCCTTTCACTGGTTTGACTTTGGAGACATGTATTTCTTTAACATCTCTACAACTAAAAGGAACAGGTGCAAAGGTTCCAATGATGTTATGACTGAATCCATGTGTTTGATTTTGATGCTACTGGAAGTATATTCTAACTTCTAATTCGGAATTCAGACTCTTACACTTGAATTATTGAATTCTAATGATGCGTCTGAAAATTTCTGTCTAAATATTGACAGATGGGGGAGCTTGTTGGCAATAAACATGTCGAGTATATATTATCAGTTGAAAGGGTATCAGTATACAATCCCCTTCTTGTGTTTTCTACCAATATATGAAAATGACCAGGTACATTGGGATCTGCTATCCACTATTTCACTTTTTCACTGATTTAGTTTTTCGGTGACCTTGTGGTTAGAGGAAAGATGATTTCCTTTCTGTGCTTATGGATCATTTGAGAATGAATGGAGCTTATTGGGGACTAAGCGCACTGGATCTTCTTGGAAAACTTGACACCGTGGATTCGGAGGACATTGTTTCGTGGATCATGAAATGCCAACACGAGTCTGGTTTGTACGAATCTGTAGATCTCTTGGCTTCTTTCTTTTGCTTTACCCACGTTAAAGATGCACCTAACAGAAACTAACATCTAAATAGTTCGTCTTTTAGAATAGTCCTATACTTGAGCTACTTATCTGTTTAGACTTTTCTTATTTGGGGCTAGGATAATGTGACTCAAATCTATTAATGACAGTGTCTCAGGAGTGATTAATGTTGGTGTTGCTGTATTCTCTATAGAACTCTAGTTCAAAGAGCAAGTCTGAGCATCTGTCAGGGCTCTTTCTGCAGGTGGGTTTGGTGGAAACATTGGACATGATCCTCACGTGCATTATACACTCAGTGCTGTGCAAGTTTTGGCCCTCTTTGACAAGTTAGATGTTCTTGATATCGATAAGGTGACTGGATGTATCCTTCATTCCTTTGGAATAGAGCATTTTATATATTCAACTCTTGTCATGGATGAAGAATTTGTGTTTTTTTGTTTGTCAGTTTTGGATGTCATCTAGTAATATACTTAAAGAGGACAAACTTGTGAACCGTTATTCTCTGTGTTTCATTTGAAGTGGTCAGCAAATTTGTCTACTTTTGGATGTTATAGAGCTTTTGTTAATGTTATTGCTTTGCCTGTATATTGCCAGCCAAGCATAAATGACGAGTCTCTCTCTGTGATTGATTTTCTTACTGTTGGATAATTTTTGGCGTGAAAACTTTTATGTTGCTGGTCCTATACTTAAATTTAGATGTCGCATCACTGCAAAAAGAAGATGGATCCTTTTCAGGGGATACATGGGGAGAAGTTGATACTCGGTATTGTCCTTGTCATTGACCTCTGGGATGTTCATGCTTCTTAAGGATGTCACTCAAATATTCAAAATTCTCGTCACAATTTTTTTCTCTTCAAAGATTCTCGTACATTGCCATATGCTGTCTTTCAATACTGAAGCGCTTGGATTCGATGGATGTGGAGAAGGCTGTGAAGTACATTGTGAGTTGCAAAAATATGGATGGCGGGTTCGGTTGCACTCCTGGTGGAGAGTCCCACGCAGGGCAAAGTATGTCATAACCTTATGCTGGAACTTTTTCATTGATTTTACTTTCTGATAGGTGCTTTGGAAGTCAAATATGTGCGCATGCATGAGGTAGCCTCTTTCTGTGGGTGCAAAAAGTATAGTTCTATCACTACAAAATGAAATTCTGTTCTAAGTGGTTGAGATAATGTTTGAAGTGCTTTTAGTTTGCTCAATTTTGAATATTTTAAGCGCTTGAAACTTTTGAATCACCCAATGATAATTCTATCTGCGCCTTCATTATATTTGGAAGCTGAGCAGTACCTCTAGCTTGTGTGACAAAATTATTTAGAAGCATTTCTGGATGAACATTTGGTTCGGTGCATCTCCTGCTTTAATTGATATCCATGATAAACTATGTCAGATTCAAACAATTAATCTCACTTTCCAGCCAACCATTTTATGGTTTGTTTAGAGAGAGATGTAAAACCCGGGCTTTGGTGAATGATGATATGCGCAGAGCAGTAGTTAAGAATAGCTGGAATTTATTTTTGTAAGACTTTTTGAAACTGGACAAGCTGGCTTGGACTTAATTCCTTACTAAGTTCAGTGGCTTTTCCTTTGAACTGGTGGCAACCTGTGATAGTCTGCAGCAGAAAATGTTTATTGTCACCATTGAGGATGGAGCAGAGCAACATGAGACTGATAGATGGCAATTTGAAAATCAAGGGTCAGAGAGTGATGTATATAGAGTTTTAGGAAAATTAGTCGCCTGATTACTTGTTTAAGATAGAGATGGCAACTGGAAAATCAATTTGATTTTTATTGTCCTTTTTCATGTCAAGCCAATGGGCAGTTTTGGTTATTTTCAACAGTTAGGGTCAATTTCAAATTATCTTTCACTGTGGCTTTTGCTTCTTAATAATAGTTATGACTTTTCTCACATTTAGTTTTTGAAGTTGTAATTGTACAATTGGTATATCTGCAACCTTTAATCGACATACAATGAAAATGTTGATGAGTTGTATTTCGACATGTTGCCCTATAGCATGTAAACATGTCATTTTTTACATGTATTCTCAATTTAAAACCTATAAGCAAGAAGTGGAAACTAGAGAGAGCAGCTTCAGATTTTTTTCCTGCTACTTGCTTTTATGCTTTGGATTTTGATTGGCTCTTGATGCGAAAGACCAGTAGATGGAGAAGCCAGTAGGCTGAAAAAGGAATCAGTGGTAAAACCCCTTAGAGATTCCCTTTGTATCTTATTTTTACTTTTATGTTCATGGATTTAAGAATATGAATCGAAGAGAGATTCACATAGCCATTCCTGCAGTATTTTGTTGTGTGGGTGCTCTGGCTATCACGGGTTCACTCCATCACATTGACAAGGACCTTCTCGGCTGGTGGTTATGTGAGCGTCAAGTCAAATCCGGAGGGTTAAATGGCCGCCCGGAGAAACTTCCTGATGTATGCACCACATCTAACGTTTAAGCTAATTTCACTTGAATATTATTGTCATAGTCTGTACTCATCCTGTTGCATTATCACAGGTGTGCTACTCCTGGTGGGTCCTGTGTAGCTTGATAATGATTGACAGAGCTCACTGGATTGACAAAGAAAAGCTCATCAAATTCATCTTGAACTGTCAGGTTATTTATTTGAATGTCCTTTCTAGGATGCATGTAGAACTAAAAAAAATTCAGGATATAGAGTTCCTGTCTTATGTTTTGATTTTCAGAGAACTCTGTTGATCTGGTGGCTTTGTGATTTCAGGACACCGAAAATGGTGGAATATCTGATAGGCCAGATGATGCCGCAGACGTGTACCATACATTTTTTGGAGTGGCTGGTAATAGTTAACCTTTGCAATCTCTCAGTTGAAATTGGCTAATCCTTTTAACTGAATAAGTGCATTTAGTGTTTTCTTGATTTCTACCATTAGTCACGCGATTTATTGAAAGTGGTTGTCTAGTCAACTATTATGTGGATGCAATATCAACTGCAATAAAACTCAATGCCAATATTAGCTGATATAGGCTGTCCGAATGGACTCTCTGTTCTCCTTGTTTTTTCAGTTGTTTTCTCCCTCTTGCTTTTCTTTTCCTTCTTTCCCTTCTTCGCTCCTCTTCTTTTGTTGGGTGGGTTTGTTTCCATGCCTCTTGATACACTTTCTTCCACTAGAGTTATCTCTGGGCAGATTGCTAATATTTTCTGTTTGGTGGGTTTTTTCAGGTCTTTCGCTTCTTGAGTATCCAGGAGTTAAAGCCATAGATCCAGCGTATGCCTTGCCGGTCAATGTAGTCAATAGGATTTTCTTTGGGAAATGTTCAACCTGACAGTCTGGAGCACGAACAAAAAATATCACTTTGTCGCGATATTTCTAGTCCATTAGCTTCTACATTGTGGGACGTCGGGAGAAGAGCAGATCTGCAGGTGGGAGACGGCGGTAGAAAACACAGAAAAGATAGAAATTTTGCTGTAAAATGGCAAGATTTTGGATTAATTATGATAGCTCCAAGATTGTTCTCATAAAAGCGAACATGATTCGTAGCGTCATACCGCATATTTCACGGATTTTCTCTGGTTTTGGAGGTTGGACATGCGCCATATTGTGGAAAAAATGTCTTAAATAGTAGACCAATTTCTATCATTTTGCTTCCATGTCTATTAGAGCTGTGTAGAAGATTTAAGAGCTTTTGATTTTGGATGCTCGTGCCTATTGATAGTCCTGCACAGAGCCATCAGTCCTCGCATCTTTTTCCTCACGGCGTATGGAAGTAAACTTGGCGCGTGACCACGATAATACAAGACTTTTGTAGGCAGGTGATGGTGCACACGTTAACTTACGGATGATCAGTAAGCTCGTGCGCGATTCCTGTGCTCTGAAAAGCTGAGGCTTTTGCGTGGAAGGACATGGAAAGACGGACGCTGCGAAAGCTAGTTAGGGAATCGTTTCATGGACTGATCACCATGAGGAAGGATTGGCATGTGAAGCAGTGACTTTCGTCACGATGTCATTCCTAGAATCCTAGTAAAGAAGATAGTGCTGGAAGTCGGCTAATGGAAATGGATCGAAATGACGATGGATGCAACGTGACCAGTTAAAGAAAAATGTTTAAAAATCATTTTCTAGTGCATGCAACAGTAAGGGCAATGATTTATCGGTGGATAAAGGGATGAGGGAGCATCTTTTAGAAATCTCGGCAATAGTAGGAGCGGGACTGGATGCCAACTGAAGGGAAGATCGAACGTTGGATGAAACGGCGGGGGACATTCAAGTTATTTTCTATTTCCTCCACTCACCAAAAAAAAAAAAAAAAACCTTTGAAAACACCGTGAAGGATCTAACTATGTATGTAATTAAGTTATTTTTTATATTTCTATTCATTAGACAAATTTCTAAACAAAAATACGTGTTTAATGATGAAGTAAAATTTATATTCCCGAAATAAAAATATGATAATATCTCCCTCCAAGTGATCGGCGGGCGGTGAGGGCGAGTGATGACCGATGAAATAATTTTTATTTCTTATTTTTATTACAAAATTAGAAAATTAAAAAAAAAAAAAGTTTAGTTCTCAGTTCTATTTCAAACATATTTCTTAACTTACCAGAAAAATAAAATTGTTTTATCATATGAATTTTTGTTCTAAAATGTTTAAAAATCATTTTCCTAACTAAAATTTTGTTTCAAAAATAGAAAAATAAAATTATCTTACCATATGGATTTCTCTTCCCGATAATAGAAAAATAGAAAAATAAAGAAACGAAAATATTATCATGCGCGTTGCTAATACCTTATGGAGATAGAATTCAATGGTACAAAAGGCTAAAAGCTCAATACCTTTCCCCGGAAACAGTTTTCTTTCATATGAAAGGGCGGTGATTGGAGCGAGAATGGAAAATGCTCGGGAAAAAAGAGATTGCCGTGCAGAAAGGGTCGAGCAGAAGCAGCTAACGTTCACCGATCTGGATGCAATTGGAGACCGGATGATGCAGAAAACACATCGTCATCGTCATCGGATCCAACACAGCGTCTCTCCTGTAATTACTTGCGTGCGAGCTTCGTCTGTCTATTCAACGGAGGC
Organism: Eucalyptus camaldulensis; assembly: GCA_019915185.1. Taxonomy (NCBI): domain Eukaryota; kingdom Viridiplantae; phylum Streptophyta; class Magnoliopsida; order Myrtales; family Myrtaceae; genus Eucalyptus; species Eucalyptus camaldulensis. The sequence continues at coordinate 7,860,405 of JAHSVA010000005.1, forward strand.
GACCCCTTTGTCTCTTCTCCACAGCCGACACCCTCTTTTAAACAATAAAAAGAGCACCATTTTCAACGTGCCCGGCGGAAAATTTGTACGGGGATTTTATTTAGAACAATAAGATCCAAACGACAATCATGAAGCAATATACCGAGAGAATTTAATAATTTTTAACATCGCGACTTGTCTTGTCAAGTGCAGTGATTATTGATAAGATTGACTATGTTCTTAATTAAATATTAAAATAATACACGAAAAATCTTAAAGCAATATGTCTTTATTAAATCTATCCGAAACTAATTTCTTTAATCAGAAGTCACAAAATGATATATATGTGATAAATTTAATCTTAATTAATTTGAGTTAAATTGAATTAATAGCATGAAAAATCACAAATTAATATATCCCTTACAAAAGAAAAATAAAATCATAAACTGATATATTTATTAACTGTTATATGTCATTCAAATCAATATTTTGATGATAAAATTTAACGAAATTAATGAAGAGTAAATTTTTCATAAATATATTAGTTTTAGATGTTTCGTGGCATTAGCTCTATTAAAAACAAGAAAACATAAATGACCACTATAACGCCATAAATCAGAAGAATTTCATAATTTTCAATATACCGACGGTCCTCTTGTCAGGTGCAGTCACTTTTGAGAAAATCAAATGCATTCCTAATTGAACATATTCAATTGAGTGTCTCGAGTACACTCGTGAGCGTGATTCTCGAGGTGATAAAGATGAGAAAATGAGGCTCTCCATTGAAGGAGAGTGCTTCATAATAGATGAGAGAGGAAAATTAAAGAAGGGAGTGGGGGGGGCAGGGCAGGCATCGTTCGTCAATCCCGTAGGGGATCACGTGCGACGGCCCAACCGCGGCACGAAGGTCAACTTCTTGTGTTCTTCCACTTTGTCTTTTTTTTAATGCATTATTTATTCGATACTTTCCATGAAACCCGAGCACGACCGTCGCCTCCCGTCCCGATTTCGACTCACGTGCGAACCCCACCTCGTCCATGATGCTTCGCGCGCGCGCCCCTACGAGGAAAAGAATAAGAAATTTTTCGACAAAATGAAATCCAATTTCTTGCTCCACCTTGATGATAGAATCCACCTTCCCTAGGACGCTCCTAGAAAGATTTGACTAACGTGACCAGGAATAGATTTGAACCATTCAAATGGGTGAGCCTAGAAATGTCATGGCTAGTATGGAATTTTTGAAATTTTAATTCAAACCTTCTTACGATTCGAAAGTATTTTCTCGCAAGCTCTAGCTAAGCCTCCACTAAAGTTGCGAACTGTGAGTTTTCTTATATGAGCATTAATGTGTCATCTAGGGATGATTAATTCCTAATCCAATCCAATAGAACCAATCTAACGCAAAGTAAAAGAGAAAATGAGCTTGAAGAATTCCTTTGTATTCACTCTAATTAGATATATATATTCTTTCCATGTATTTATATTACAAAGTGTAACTAATAAAAGGAAAAAAAACAAAGATATGATATCATTTTGAATTGCTAATTAATATCAATCTAAATCTCATATTAATTCAGCATCTTCAATCAAATCAATTGCATAAATTATATCACCAACACGATCGTTTTTTTTTTCCCACTACTTGGAATCGGACTAAGATAGTGTTTTGAAACATTTTACTAATTTTTTGAAGAAATAATAATAATAATAATAATAATAATAATAATAATAATAATAATAATAATAATAATAATAATAATAATAATAATAATAATAATAATAATAATAATAATAAGTAGTCGGTGCAATCTATGCAGAACCAAACTATTCAAAAACTGGTTCCACTTTTAGAAACTAAGAGTTGAACCGATACTTTTAGGGTGCGTTTGTTTGTGTTTTTATTTAAAAATTGTTCATTTTTAAAAAATAGAAAAAACTATTTTTATTATGGGAAATAATTTTTTACCAAAAAATACGTTTGGTAAACTCGTTTTGAGAATGAATAAATAAAACCGAAATACATTTGGTAAATTTGTGTTCTTTTTTTGTTTCTTTTAATTTTTAATATTTTTATTTATTTTTTTGGTAAATAAATATTTTTATTTTATTTTTTTCTTCTTTTGGCCGATCGCCGGCCTTGGCCATGGCCGGTGACCGGTCGACGAGGGTCAGTGGCCTCACCCAGCCACAACGAGGCTCGCCGGCCCCCAGCGAGGCTAAGCCTCACCTGCGCCGGCAATGCTCGGCCTCACCAGGGGCCGGCGACGCTCTGGCGAGGTCGCCGGCCCTCAATGGCATCACTAGCCCTCAATGGCCGGTCGCTGGTCATGATCGAGTCTGGCGATCGGCCAAAGAAAAAAGAAGAATAAAAAGAAATAGAAGAAAAAAAATAGGAAAGAGAAAATTTGTTCTTAAAAATTGTTCCAGAAACAAAAAAAGCAAGTTTTTTTTATTTGTTATTTCTGTTCCAAATGTGTTCCCAAGAATTAAAAAAAAAATGGAACAAAAACGCAAATAAACGCGTTTCTTTTTTTTTCCCGGGAATAAAAAAACAGAATTTTTGTTCATCATAAAAAAAAAACACACACACACACACACACAACCATGCAAGCCCTTAGAAACTAGATCAATCGCTTATTCAGTTCAGTCCAAGCAGTTCCCCATTCGAGTAGTCCACTTTGCACGGCCCTTATATTATCTACGTTTGTCTATTTACCTTCTAACCAAGTGAAAGACCCCTGTCAATTAACTTGTTTTACCATTGTTTACAATATGTATCAATTAGTCTCTTTAGGCCTTCATTATAGTTGATAGGGGAAAATGAAGATGTTCCATATATAAAAAGGAGGGGAAGTTTATCCATCAAATGGGTCATGGCCTATCGAAGTTGACATGTCATTTTGCCGGAAGGGAAGAATTTCATAGGGCAGAGAAAAGGCGTCTTGCTTGTAACAAAGTGCGTACTCCATCATCAATGCCTATACAGTTGGGCCATGTGGTGTGATTTTCTCTCTCCTGAAGTTTTCTAATTAGGGAATAAAACTTCTATCTAAAGCCAAGCACCTCATATGTTCCAAGTTAAATAAAAATTAGCCACTTTGAAAATGACCTGATGATAAGGACATATTCCTACATTCTCAATCTAGAAATCAATGTCTCTAGGTTCGAATCCACCCTATGAAACTCGTATTTTGATGGGATTACAGAGCTTGGTGATTGTGTTAGTATTCTTTCACTTAGATGGCTAATTAGCTAACGATGATATATTTTGTTTGGGATAAGAAAAGTGACATACAGCAATTATGGATTCTATATGAAGCTCGAGCTAAAATACACCCAAAAAAAAGGGATGAACGAAACTCAAAATGACAAAGGTGGGATGATCTTTCCCTATTTTTGACCTTTGCACGAGGGCTTATACGATACTACGTTGTTTTTGTCTGGAGAAATATCGTCTTTCCGTATACGTGGCAAAACAAATTTGAAAAGAAAAAAAAAAAAAAGAATCCGATGATGCTACGGGAACATAAAAAGCATCGCGCAAAATATCTCGAGCCACGTGGGAACGCGCAACTGGTCTGTCAGATATTCTCTGGGTTGGGTTGCCGTACGATCACACGACCTTATTTTTTAGGGTATTTGCTTTCCCAATTTTAAGTTAATATATAAATGCCAATTGCCCGAAAACGGGCAAAGCACCGTACGTCACGGTACCTTCCTTTTTTTGTCATCACGATCAGGACGGGTCTCCCAGACGTCGCAGCCCCACCTTAACCAGCATGGACGCAATTGCAGCCCACTCCCATCCCCGACCCTTGCTCCAAAAGTTTCATTTTATTCCATTTCTTTTTTCCTTTTTAATACATATCACCAAAAAAATCTCAAATTATATGCAACGCGACCACGCAGATATCTCTTAACTTTTTTTTATCGCAAAAAATCGTAAATTCGTCCATTATAATACAAATATCCTAAACTTTTTTTTTTCATGTCGTAGCTTTTATTTCAAGGGTTTATGCCACAAAAAAAAAATCATAAATTAGTACACATGTGATTAAATTTGCCTAAAATTAAAATTTTAATAATAAAAAATCACCTAAATTTATCTAAAACTAATTTTTTATCACAAAAGTTACAAAAACTAGTATACTCGTGACAAACGAATAATAAAAATCCAAATTGATACATTTATCAACGTGGTATTCAATTCGGTAATTCGACAGTAAAATTTAATGGATATTTCAATAAATGAAATTGTTACAAGCATATCACATGTGTGCTAATTTAGAGTTTTTGGTGATCAAGTAAATTTAACATATATGTATTAATTTTGGATTTTTTGTTATATTAACCATTATTTTAATTGATATAAGTTTGAAATTTTTTTATTATTTGTATTATAGTGGGCAAGTTTAGAATTTCAACGACAAAAAAAAAATTGGGGTTATTTGTGTCTTAATAAATATAATTTAGGGTTTTTTTGTGGTATCAATCTTTTTTATAAATAATTGCCTTTGAGTTCTCTCTTTTCCTTTCTTGACGATTTTATCCATCCTCAATCTAAGAATCGACCATCCAATACCTTATCAAATTCCCTACGGATGAGGCTATTCATTGCGGGGGAAAACAAGAAATATGGCTGGCAGTAGCCTATGTTGGATCGAAGCGCACTGAGTACTCTAAATTGGACCCCCCATTCGCCCATCCCTCTTTCCCCTAATTCCCTCACTAAAAAGGCAAGCCGCCCGTACCCATTCGAATTCCCTATATTCCCATCATGTCAACATGCTCATCTTTCGACCTTAAAGAAAAGAAAAGAAACAAGAAAACACGTCCACCTACAAAATCCTCAAAGACACCATCATCCCTACGTGCAGCTCCATGTAATATTAGATATATAGAGAGTAAAACCTACCCACTAAACGCGATTAACATTCCCGGATTACCATCTAATAATCACGAAGCTTACAACTAAGCATGGCCAAGTTAATCTATTCAAACTTTTACCCCATTATATACACATCGGATTCGACTAGTCGGAAAAAAAAAAAAAAAAAGGTTACATTTATCACGTTGAAGGCGTGATTCGCCCACCCCGAGGCCCGAAAAGATGGAAATAATTGCCCCGGCGTGGCGTGGATTAAATCGCGAAATGAATTCTCTCTTTCTTTTTAATAAATTTGACAGTGCATGAATCCACTTTGGGTCAGTGTCCAGCTGGCATTGCCGTCAGCAAAAGCTAAAAAGAACAGAAAACCTGGAAGGGAAAGAAGGAAGAGGAGTAGGGAGATTATAATTTAAAAAACACGTGGACCCCACTGCTCGCCCCCCGAAAGGAGGACCCCGCCCTCTTTTTAACTTCGGGACAACTGGACACAACCACTCCCACCAGCTGTAGCGGTCCACGTGGCGCGCGCCCACTGGCCCTCATCTGTCCCGGCGGTCGCCTTTCGGACAGCGACGTGTCGTGGCGCAGCGTGCCCCCTCCCACAGGGACCAGCTCTCGCCAGCTCACTGGCCGCAGCAACGGCTCCATTTTTCAATTTTTCAATTTTCGACCTCGACCTCGACCTCAATCTCGACCCGCATTTTATTTTCCGTATATTCCCCCTTTTGCCTCTCGGGTTCCCATCTATAGAAATTCCGGAAGGGGACGTGGCTGCCCACGTGGCGCGCGACCCGCGTGACGTGGCAAGTGGGCCGTGCGGGAGAAGTAGCGAAGCCAGTGAGAAGCGGCTATAAAAAGGGGGGCTGGTCTCGCTCACTCACTCAGTGAGTGGTGAGAAACAGAGCGACTTCAGAGCTCGTGAAGAAAAGATTTTGCTCTCGCTCTTCTTCTTCTTCTTCTTCGATGGCTGTCCCGGTCTTTTCCAAAGTGTCTGTGTCGTTCGGCCTGTTCGTGGGTCTTGCGTTGTTGGTGGGTCTGGTCGCGGGTGCGAGGTTTGAGGAGCTCTACCAGCCGGGCTGGGCTATGGACCATTTTGTCTACGAAGGAGAGGTTCTCAAGCTCAAGCTTGACAACTACTCTGGTAAAAACATTGAGCAGAAATCCTCTGTTTTGTTCGACGATACGGGACTCTTTTCGGTTCTTTGAACCCAAGAAAAGAGAGGCTAAAACCCAAAACAGTGCGCGTTTCTTGCTTTTGAGATGAAATACCCATTCACGGTCCCGGCGTCGGTTGATGCCGGTTTCTTGTCATCCGTCGCCACTTCACTGTTGGGTCGGGACGTGTGTTTTCGCGTGTGATACACGTTTGGCTAAACTTCTAAAAGAGGCTTGATAAAAATCAGTGCTTTGGTGAACGGAAAAGAGTCGATGACGATGGGGTTGGTTCTAACTCCTCTGGTGTGTTTTTCTAGGCGCTGGGTTCGGGTCGAAGAGCAAGTACATGTTCGGCAAAGTTACCATCCAGATCAAGCTCGTCGAGGGCGACTCGGCTGGGACCGTCACTGCTTTCTACGTGAGTAAATCGACTGATAATGCCTTCGTTTTTTTTTTCATTCTAATGAGCGGATTCATTGAAACAATGCTATGATAATGATGGGGGGAAGGGAAAAAAGGGATTTATTTCATGTCTCCGGGTCCCCCAGTACATGACGAAGGGTCGCCATCAGTCCCATTGAATTCATTTTGACATGTTTCCTGCTGCAGACGATTTAATCTTGGATTCTACTGAAAAATTCAATGCGCATGTAGCCGTACCGCCAACCCACCGTTCATCGTAGCTTGGCTACGAAACCTAGCCCGCACCTATTTATCAATCCCGTGAACCCCTTTAATGCACAGGCTTAGAAATATTTGACTTAAATCATAACCACGATGATGACATGAAACATTGTTCGCGAGTTATTTAATGTCGTCGTGATGTGCAGATGTCGTCGGATGGACCGAACCACAACGAGTTCGACTTCGAGTTCCTGGGCAACACGACAGGGGAGCCCTACCTGGTGCAGACCAACGTGTACGTGAACGGGGTGGGCAACCGGGAGCAGAGGCTCGGCCTCTGGTTCGACCCCACCACTGACTTCCACTCCTACTCCGTCCTCTGGAACCAGCGCCAAGTCGTGTATGTCCCTAGACAAATTTGCATTATTGATAAAACAACACAGTAAACGTTAATTAAAGCACGTGTCACATGTTTTCCATAATGAAATATTGATGATACTACAGCATGCACTTAGTTAGAAACCCTTGTGCAATATTGATGATAAATCTTGGTTCAAAGGGTCGGTCTCGTGACTGACCTTATTTGGTTGGACTTCATATTCCAAAGCTGCATCCGAAAAACAAAAGCGGGTACCCTGAGAAAAGGGAGGGAATCTTGGGGAGGGACACTATTATGTGGACTACACATGCAGAGGGACACCTCCATTTGTCTAATCTCTCCTGCTTTTGCTTTGTCACGTATATCATTCTACTGCAAATCACATTCCTTTTTCCGTACCTAACACGGGTTCTTTGTCCTTATACCTCGATATACCAAACAAGATTCCAAGGTTAATATGGTAGCTACTGCTGTAGTTTACGCTCTGAATCAAACGTGACGTCTTGGTTTCTTGATCCTTGTTGTGTTAGGTTTCTTGTGGACGAGACACCGATCCGCGTGCACACCAACTTGGAGCACCGGGGCATCCCGTACCCGAAGGACCAGCCCATGGGCGTCTACAGCTCCATATGGAACGCCGACGACTGGGCCACCCAGGGCGGCCGCATCAAGACCGACTGGACCCACGCCCCCTTCGTCACATCCTACCGTAACTTCGAGATCGACGCGTGCGAGTGCCCGGCGACCATGGCGGCGGCAGACAACGCCAAGCGGTGCAGCAGCGCCGGCAGGGAGAGGCGGTACTGGTGGGACGAGCCCACGGTGTCCGAGCTGAGCCTCCACCAGAACCACCAGCTCAAGTGGGTCCAGGCCCACCACATGGTCTACGACTACTGCAAGGACACGGCGCGGTTCCCGGTCATGCCAGCCGAGTGCGAGCACCACCGTCATTGAGTGTAAAGTCCCACGTGAATTGTGATCGACCGGGTCGATGGTCATGGAGGTTGTTGGATTCTGGAGGGGGATGGGTTGGGTTGTTGTGAAAAAGTCATAAGAAAAACCGGACATGTTCTCCGTGTTCTTTGATATCTTCCTTTCTTTGAAATTTTTTGGTGGTTGGGTCTTTGTTGCAGCATGTAATATAATTTCGATTCGAATCAAATCCCCGGTCACATAATCTCTGATCTTCTCGTCATTGGCCAAAATGGGTAATTGCAAAAAGCGTGCCAAAATACGTTGGTTTCTTCCCTGTGGTCTAGGGATGACGACACTGGGGATGATGTTTCGGTGCACTGATTAACGTGCTGCATCGTCGTCCCAGGCGTGGGTCAAGGGCGAGAGAGAGAACCTGTCAATGATCACCTCAATTTCTTTTTTGGGGTGGGGCTCGATCCAGGAGCTGTCGCAGCTTGCGAGTCATGATTTGAACCGTAAAAACTCGATTTTTGTTGTGGCGCTGCAATTGCATTCCCTATCGAAAGAGAAAATCCCAACCCCTGTGGCCCTCATGTAACATCGTGTCCAAGTTCTTACTAGCGTCATTCAATCGATCGCTGCAGTAGATCAGCAGATGCGGTGATTTGTGGGCGAGGTGAAATGATTAGAAAGATTCGTCACGTCTCCACTGTCGTCCACAGCTTCCGGACAGAGATGCCAGGAGTGTGTGACGTGCTGAGGAAGCCAATGCGACCCCTCCCTCCCATAATTTGCCGTGATTTTTTTGAAAATTTTTGCCAGTGCTGCACAGGTGCCAAGAAGGACGCGCATTTAATCTTCTAAACCAGCTAACACCCTGCAAAGAAATCGAGTGGGTATTGAATGATGATTTGACGGATCGGTACGAAAGCTCTCATTGGCTAGGAGTGGCAATGATTCGCAGAGAAGATATTTAGGACTTTAGAAACTAAATTGGGTTTAGGCGAGAGGGTTTCTTGGGATTATTACTTGAATTCTAGAAATATATAAATTTCACTACCGACGTGATTTCATGTAAAATTTGCCAGTGCCATACTCTAGACATTTTAAGATCTCGGTAAGAATTTATCCATTTTCGATGCCCAAGTCGAGCTCGTTGCATCCATTGATGTATACTCAAATTGAACGATATGCTAATCAATACCTGATCTTATGCGAGTTTTAGCATATGTTCAATGATGAATTATTGCAGCCACTAGAAATCTCGTTCTGCCCGTGACTTCACACGAAAAAGCACAATGAGTTCCATGAGATGGGAGGGGAGTAGCTGAGGAAGTGATGGCAATCTTTATATCCACATAAATGTGTTACAAGGGCCATATGGGTGCACCCGTTCGGTTTGAAAGATAGTGGAAAACATCGACCGGGAATGAATGAACCGATAGCCTCGCTCGGTCGCTTGGGGGTCCCTCTTTTTACCCAAGGAGCCAAATTTTTGGCACAAAGGGTTAGAACTGTGGACTCATGAGTGAACATGAACGCAGGAAGCATTATTGCATGTCTCCTATATATCTTCTCTACCTGACAGTCACATGCACCACAACCACATGCACATCGCCATTCTCCAAAAATCAAAATGGTTGAAATGTAAGATAGATCTCCACCATCTCACCAGTTTCTATTTCAAGTATTTGGTGCATCGACGCACTTCATCTACGAATTACAATCGAAATCGTCCGGTTTGCAAAAGATAAAAATGGGAAAATGGAGTGGGGTTCCAGTCTTACATCATGATTTTACCATGTTAATGATTTGACTCTCTACCCGACTGTTGGATTGTAAAGTGAACTTTTTACTATACCTTAGGGAAGAGGGGGCGAGGATTTAGAGGAGATTGGAAAGGAAAAAGAGAAATTTATGCAAGAAAAGAGGAAGAATTCCCACCAATAATCAAACCGGACGACCAACTTTTTTTGGTGGCGTCGGGAGGGGACTTTGGGGCATCCGAGTCCAAAAGCAAAGGCATATTATAATGACATCCGGACAAGACCCCATGATCGATAAAGATGGGCAAGTTTCGGGAGGGGCTGATTAAAAAGCCGAAAAACAATATTTTATTTAATTCAATCGGAAGAAAAAGGGATTGGTACTTATCAAATGGGCAGGTGAAATTATTGCAAAAAGCAGTTCATCCCTCGTCGCGAGGCTACTACAGTCTACAGCTGGTAAAAATGGTTTTTGTTATTAAAATTAACATCACAATAAATCTCACATTATTTTCATTACGATACAAATATCTCGATTTTTATTATGTCACTAAAAATAAAAATAAAAAATAATGAAAATTCCCAAACTTATACCAGATTAACATATATACTTGGATGAAATTAAAATAAATGGTATATATTTCACATATGCATAAGTTTGGATCTTGGATAAGTTTAGGATTTTTGGTTATAAAAAAAGCTTCAAGTATTTTGGTCACAGTAAACATAAATTTGAATTTTTTTTTGTGGTATTTGCTCAAATTATTATTCCCTGCGTTCGCTAGGATTTGATAGTAGGGGTGAGTATATCAGACCGCCTAAATCAGGAACCGCTCTAACCGATCAATTTAGTTCAGCTTCTAGAAGGATCAGTCCGGTTCTCGGTTCCATAAAAATGAAACCAGTGATTACTAGTCCAATTCCCAATTTTGAGGAGAACTAGACCGAACCGGATTGACGGGCTAGAACAACTCTTTCTTCTTCTTTTTTTAAATATCTTGTTTCATTTCTTAAAAATGACAATAACCCTAAAAATAGTATCAATTTTTGTATTTTTTTTTTTGCCAAGTGATTGGTTCCATGAGACCAATCATTCCATTCAGTCCGGTTCTCTGTCCCAAAAATCAAGAATCGATCCTCTTGATCTAGTTTCCAATTCCTAGGTAAAACTAGACCGGACTAAGAACTGATCACCCCTATTTGATAGCCACTGTGATGTTGCAAAGCACATTTATCACATTCACATGATGGACGGCCATTATAGAAGTGACTAAAATTGGATATTAGGGGCACCTTATATTTTCAGGGCGTAATTTTTTTTCATTGAATAAAAAGTGATGGTTTACTTTTCGGTGATCACTTAGCAAATGTAACTTTAAAAAGATGCAATATAATGAACGAAAAATTCATGTTAGTATTTGCACTTTTCAAAAGAAATTAGATAAATAAATAAATAAAATGCATATTGAGTAATTTGAAAAGAAAAAAAAAGGAAGAAGTAAAATTTATTTATTTTCAAATTTTTGTGGGACGTGATTATGGTCAGAAATTAGAAGTACGAAAACAGTCCAGCACCTCATCCCTCCCTCGTCTCTGTGATTTGTATTGGGAATAACCGGCTTTAAGAAGGGTGCTTTTCAATTTTTGAAACCTATGACCTATCTTATACTCCTTGAAATCTACCCTATTTTAGTCCATTTCTAGGTTTTATTCAAAAACTAGTGGATTTTTTTGTTTTGTTTTTTTAACGATGTAATATTTTGAAAAGAATAATGTTTATGAGTTACTTCATGCTTTTTTAAAGAATGTTGCACCGTATTCTTCTATTCAAGAGTGAGAGCGAGAAATGAGAGAAGAGAGGCTGCGGTATAAGGAATAAGGATATGTGTGGTAATATTTCTGTTCATTGATTTTTTTTTTGTTTTTTTTGTTTCTCAAAATAGAAAAAGAACTGAATCATTCCGTAATGTAAATTAATTTTTCAATTCCTTGGCATAGAAAAGTAGTTAGGAAGTAGAATTGGTATAGAAACAATAAGTACAAAAAAAGTAGTTTCTTATTCCCATAAATAATTTCTAAAAATAAGTCTTTTCTTTCCTTTCTTTTTTTCTTTTATTCTTCTTCATTTTCTAATCAGCCAATTGAAACTTGCTACTCACTGCCGATCGTCGTTGCCCTCACCACCGCCGCTGGCTAGAGGAGGAGAAAAAAGAGAGAAAAAAAAAGAAGTTTTTAAAAATTTTATTATGAAATTAAAAGAAATTCTACATCACAAAAAAAATTATAGATCGTATTAAATACATTCTTGTTTTTTTTTATTTCTGAAATAAAAATTTTATATTGTTACCAAATGCATTGTTTTACTCATAAAATTTTTCTAAGAATAGAAATAGAAAAAAGAAACTATTTCTGAAAAAAAAAATTGTTCTTCGTAATAGAAATGTTACCGAATGTACCATAAGTGATAGAGTTTAGGTTTCTAAAACAAGTTTCATACCGCGGTTCTGAGTGGGTGGGTTTAGTACCCAAAACTAAGAATCTACTTTCATAGTTATGACTCTATTTGGAATTGGGATTCAGAACCGAACCAACATAGATTAGGTAGGGCTAGTTCGGTCCAAAACCTTGCTATACTTTGGACCGGTGCTCACTTCTAGTTTATATAGCCTTGCTATTACGAAAGAGAAAAAAAAAAACTATGTAAAAGAACTTGTTACAATAGTGAAATATCACAAGCCTGATTGAAACTTAAAGATTAGAACTGAAAATTGCGGAAAACGATAAGCCTAAAGTCGATCAAATCCGACCATGACCTCAATAAAGCTCTTTCAAGGTAGCTGAGTGTCGAGACAATAATTAGTCATTACTTTGACAATTCTATTGTCTTTTAGTATAGAATTTGATTTGATTTGCAATTGCAATTATTGCAATGTGATTTAACGGGAGAGAGCCCCTCCACAGCCATATTCGCCCATTGTTTTATGTCTCATGATTCACATCAATTTGTGGGACTTATTACTTTCTTAGGCTAGCTTTTTAGCTCCCCTCAAGGCATCCACTGTTCGCACCGAAAAGTCTTGATTGGTGAAACTTTGGGAAAAGAGGAGCGCTGCGTGAATGATTGCCATTCTTTTCTTAAGGTAATCCCCTTATTTTGTCCTAATGTGGTGCGGATTTAAGTCTACTATAATAGTAGAGCAGTGTACTTCGCCGTCGAGAGGAAACAATCCGGTTCTCATCCAGTATATTTCCGAAATCAAGGATCGCCCTCATGTAAGAGACGAGACAAGATCGCATGCTCTACAAGGTTTTACTCCAAATGATAAATCCGAATAATTATGGATTTGCTTTATGTCACAAAGAGGAAAAAAGATTATCGGTTCATCCATGATATGGTGCAGATATATTCTAACTCGTCCTGGAGAACCAGAGAAGCAAACTACTAGGAAATCATTTGCTCGAATAATGCTATTCTCATATTCTAAAGCTGCTTCTAACGATGGAAGATTTAGCTTGCAATAAAATATGAAAAGTTTTTCCAATCCATTGACCGGAGAATGTAGATCGATCGATTAGGCAGAGTCTGTTGGAATGAAAAGCATGAAAATACGGCTGAGTCCCCTGGAATGGTTGCAAGCATGGCAACATTGAAGTGCTGTAGATGCACATGGAGAGAGAGAGAGAGAGAGAGAGAGAGAGGGAGGGAGAAGGCAATGAAATGCGTTCAAGAGGTTGCAGACGGGGTTTGGAGCTCTGTCGATGGCCCAATCGAGGCCTGGGGCTACAAACACTTTAGCTCGAGTGGACCCAATTGGACTTGGAGAGTGCGAGATAAGAAGCAAAGCTCAAATGGCGGCCCTCTTAGAGAGAACGGACCCAGTGTTTCGTGTGTTTTCTTTCATCTGACAGATGCCACGTTCCGAAGTTCCGAACCGATCTCCATGGACACCGGGACAGCATCCGAAATGGTCCATCACGTGGGGACAAAGGAACTATAAAAACTCGCGAGTCCGACACTGCCGTCAGTTCATTGAACGCTTCTCATTTTTATGGCCCCGGTGAGATCCTAAGCCTGCGCGCAACGGGATTTCAGATTGACAGATCCTTACGCAATGCTTTGCCAATCTCCACTGGGTTCATCAAATCAAAAAACAAACGGGAAAAAAATGGGTATCTCCTCGTGCCTGAACAAGAGGGTTCTGCAAGTTCCGATGAGACCTGGGGCGTTTCAAAGAGGTTTTTTGCAGCACAAAGGGGTTAAATGGGAAAAAAGCACAGTTGAAGAAGGAACGTTGAGAGCTCGTGCCGATATATAAGGGGCACTTTGAATTTTCCCTTCAGTGGAAATGGGATAACTTCCTTTATGTCAGGATGCATGCTAGACGATCCGCTCTGTGTTGGTCCTTCGCGTTTCCGAGCCGATGCTCTGAACTTCATAAATTCTACTTCGATTGTTCGAAAGGAAATCTATGGAGATGACAAGAACGTAGAAGATAGCGCAATAACGTGGATGCATCGTGTGCTTAAACGCACATGCTTGCGAAGAGAAAGATTGATTCCGTGGACCCAATTCGTATCTAGAATCGGGGACTATAATTGACCATAATCAGGATCGGTGGAGATCGGTTTTCAGGTGGATCGATTCTCTCGACCTTGAATTGGAGCGGCGCTGCAATCACGAAAGCCTTTCCAAACATCCCGTAAATCCATCGTTTTATTGCTTGATGTTGTTCTTGATTTGTCCCAAATTCAACATAAATCAATGAAAAAAATTCGAAAAAAAAGAGCACATAAGTACAGAGGGAAAGACTAGAGAGAGGAATCGGATTCAGATGGCTCGCTCTCTCCATGTCTATGAATTCTTCTATCATCTTCTCTCTTCCCCTTTCCTTCTCCGATCTTCTTTTGCCCCGGAAAACCGTACCCTTCACGATGACGACTGATTCCTCCCTCGCCTGAACTCCTCCTCCACGATCTCTTCGAACCACGCCCTCGACTGCTCCATCAGCTCCGGGCTCAGCCGGAACATGAGGACGCAGAACTCCATCTGGCTCAGCACGCCGTCGCCGTCCACGTCGCCCTCCCGGAGCATGCTGGCGAGCTCGTCGTCCGCCAGGTCCTGGAGTCCCAGCACCGCGCTGTTCCTCCTCAGGCTCTCGAGCGTGATCACCCCCCGGTCCCTGTCCATCAGGAGCTCGAACCCATTGCACAGCTCCCGGATCAGCCCCTCCCCGCCCAGCTTCTCCGCCATCGCCGGCAACATGTCCTCGAACTCCACCCTCTTCGCGACCCCGCCGGCCATGACTGGATGGATGTACGGGCCAAAAGGTCGGAAGCTTTTCTCTTTCTTTCGGGGCACGAAGAGCGACGCGATTGTGGGTTCTTTTTCTTCGATGCCGATGTATCAAAGGCAATGCGTGCAGACGAATTTATATCGGGGCGTGCGTGCAGCGGAGAGGATAATATAATATAAAGAAACAGCGTCATCGCCATGGATGACAGCAAAGGAACAGGGAGTCATGTTGGTGGTCGGGGTTTGATTCCCCCGTGCAGAGCGAGACAGACACTCTGTTTCCGAGAAGCAATGTCAGGGGCAAGCTCGTCACTTTCCGCGCCGCAGCCCCGCTCCATCGAGCACCGGCGAGGGGCGTCCCGGTCAATTCGCGCGGGCCGTGTCCCCCTGGAGAGCGCCCTGTCGGGGTTGACTCGAGAAGGCGTGCCTGGATGCATGGGTACAGGGTGTACACCCGTCCACATGCAGACCGAGAGCGAAGATGCTGCGATGTTGCGATGCTGCAGTACGCCGGATTTGGATTTTCTTGGCATTCTTTTTTGGTTATTCCCTTTTCATTATCTAACTTTGGTTCGGAATCTTAGGAAGGAGTCTGTCTGCTCCCACGTTGTTCTGTTTAGTTTATTCAAATGCGAGTCGCGAGGATCAAATTCAGATGGCGCGACCAGAAAGTGGAGATTTATTGGTAGGATCACCGCCCTCCTCAAGTCAATCACCACCTAAAAAATGTATGCCAACTTGTGATTTTTCCACGGGATCGGCGTGAATTACATTGTTTCCCTACAATTGATTCAGCTGGTCTAATAGAAATTCACGTAAAGCAACTTCTCAGATGTGGGAAACCACGGTCATAACTCCGGCCATGGCATCTCTTTGGTCAAATTTTGACTCGGTATAAAGAATAGCAGAAGCAAGAAGTGCGAACAGCGCATGTACACATTTACTCATGATTCGACTTCGGTGATAGATGTGAAAATGGGGCGGTCAGATTTTACTGCTTCTTCAGCTGCAAATTGGGTTTTGCACACGCCTTGTACGCGTACACTAAGCACAGACTGTACATGGAAGATTATACATAAGACAGGTTGACTCTCACGATCAGACCTGATCGTTTGGCGTACTTGATGGAATTTATAGTTCGGAGATGGATCTAGACGATCCAAGTTAATCTGCTAAAGAATATAATGCTAGTTCAAGCTCAAGTCGAACGCGACTAGACCAATATGATATAGTGATGGATCTGATTCTTCCAGTCAAATGAATGATATTATACATTGTACAGTACATCTCCACTAAAGAAGCATTGGTGAACGTAGAGATCAAAATTGCCTCAACACATTTTCAAACCAACTGACAATTGCATTGAAGAGATTCATTCCTAATGCACATGGAATCAATGCCAAATCAAAAAATAGGGCCGCACTTTATCTGCTACCGGCCGTTCACCAGAGTAACAGTCAGCTCATTGAAAGAGCAGCTCTCCAGTTTGCTGGATGTGGAAGCCCCGCTCGAGGGACATCGTCTCATGACAAAAGCAGGTTGCTTAGGGGTTGGAAGAGTGGCAGTTTCATTGCCTAGCATGAAGACTGCATTCAACATGGTGGGGCGATCGTTCGGGTCTTCTTGTACGCATAGTAGCCCGACACTGATGCACCTCAGATACTCGTTCATGTTGCAGCTTTTATGGAGTGTCAGGTCCATCAAGTCTACCGATTTCTCTTCTTTCCACAACGACCACGCCTGCCAATTTTATTTTTTTAAAGTACTAGAATCATTATGTGTTGGGACATGAAGGTAGGACTTGCTTAAGTTGCATAGGTAGGAGCAAATTATCACTCACATAGCCTAAGAGACTCAAACCTTGCTCAGCCTGATAGAATCCTGTGTTTCTTTTCCCACTGAGGACTTCGAGTACCACGACGCCGAAGCTGAAAACATCGGACTTATCTGAGAAGAAACCGTCCAGTGCGTACTCTGGGGACATGTAGCCACTGCCAAATAAAAAGTTAGTCATATAGTTAGAACATGTAATTGAGAGGAACGTCAATAAATTTAGCCAATGCATATCTACTACTGCTACTCACTAAGTTCCGACTACTCTGTTTGTGTTCACTGATGTTTCTTTGACTCCAAATATCCTCGCCAATCCAAAGTCGGATATTTTGGGATTCATCTCCTCATCCAGCAGGATGTTGCTTGTTTTCAGGTCTCTGTGGACGATTCTCAACCTAGAGTCTTGGTGTAGATACAAAAGCCCTCGAGCAATTCCAAGTATGATCTTAAAACGTGTGTTCCAATCTAATGACATGCATAAAGTCCGATCTGCGACATATTGATATTTCCCATGAGGAGGATAGAACTCAGACTATCTTAAAAGAACTATGAGCTCGTCTGAAATGTTGGTTTTTGAATCGGTTAATTTGGTGAACGTACTATGGGTGTAAAACAGGTGTAGTTACAAGAGAATACAAACTGACCAAATATAAAGGAGTCTAAGCTTTTATTGGGCATGTACTCATACAGCAAAATCTTTTCATCTCCTTCCACACAGTAACCCAAAAGCCTCACGAGATTGCGGTGTTGAAGTTTCGCGATCAAGATAACCTCATTTTTGAACTCCTCAAAACCCTGACCAGAGAAACTTGAGAGCCGTTTCATTGCCAGTACTTGTCCTCCTGGAAATTTGCCCTGCCAGGAGAAAAGCATTCTTTTAGCTGTGTAGTGAATTGAAGTTAAGCTTTTAACTGAGTGATTGGTAAATAAGTACCTTGTAAACAAGCCCAAATCCTCCCTGTCCTAGCTTGTTCATATTTGAGAAATTGTCGGTGGCTGCTAGGATGCTCTCCAGATTGTAAAATGGAACATCAATCCCATTTGAACTATCCTCTTTGAACCGACCCGAGTCAATCAATTCTTTGACTTGTCTCTCACTGTCATATAGTTGACGTGCAGAATATCTCCGTATGTTCGACCAGTTCCCTGAGTAATGACAAACAGTACACATCAGTTACAGTCCATATGAAATAGAAATGAAGTCCTGGCCAAGGAGCAGACATTTACTCATTTACCTTTTTTCTTGCCGGAGTTCCTCCTCTGTATGTAGATAAAAGCAACAGTGCTTAAGAGAGCAGTCAGAACAACAATACATGCAAATGTTATGGAAATGACTACAGACGGTGGCACCTTTTCGCTCGATAGAACTTCATGCTTCTTACCTGCAAAAAGGACTGGTCCTTTAGTTGGAGACAAATCAATGCTGTTCTATCCCTTCTCTGAGCCACAAGCAAGTTCAGAGAAGTATGTAACCAGAACTATTGCCAAACACTCAAGAGTAACATAGAACGCAATGAAGATGATTGACTCTGAGTCTATCGAGCTCTGCACTAGCTGTTCATATAGATCGTTAGATTGAATGGCATTTTTAGTTAATAGCATGCTCACCTTTAGTACAATTAAGGAGTAGAGGATTCCACCGAAAATTGGGTTTGCACAGACACCTTCGACCATCTAATGTGGTGCTACAAGTTGAATCGGGCCAATCTGTGCAGTCTGTGGATGTAATGCAGGTCGGCTCTGGTGGTGGCTCCCAACTAATCTCTATTTCAGGTTTACTGCTTGTTTTGCCACGGCATGAACTTGACAAGTGAAAAGGCAAAGACCGATTGAACTCCAGGACCTTGCAACTATCTGTTTGTTTCGATTTGATAAGGAACTTACGTGATTCGGGGATGATTTGTGTCACTTGATAGGTGCCACTAGGCGACTTGAAATTGACTGTTCCTGTAGATGTGTTGCAGTAGAAACTTCTATACATGGGGTCTCCACATTGTGATCCAGTGCTGAGGGGATATGGAATCAAGTTTGTTCCACAAATCTCACAATTTCTAGCTGTAGATTCTGTAACATCAGCACATCAGTAGGGAGTTTTAGGAGCTATGGATTTCAAGGGGAAATCTTCTAAATGCGTAGATTCAAGGTACATATGAGGACACTGATGCTGTTTTCACTCTGAGATTGACAGGCAGTTCCTTTTAGCACACTTCAGAAAAGCAATCGATCATCACTAAGGCCAATTCTACTGTACTGCATGAACACAAGGGCATGACCCGAAGCATCTTGTGACACCACATAAAAACTTTCAAATGATTCATTTATTACCGTACCAAACGAAGGATAGAAATGCTTTGCCTGAATTCAACTTTTTATAGTTCCCCATGAACTCAAGGTTGTGCAAAGCTCGAAATTCATTTGAGAAAGACACAAGCATGTATTTTAACGTCTGAATTCTCCAAAAGTCAGTTTGCTGAGATAGTTCAATATATATTTAGCGAGGGACTCGAACTCCGATAATTTCTGTCCCATCGTACCAGGAATACAGAGCAGAATAAAGACTTCCTGTCTCATAAGCTGCGTAAAAGGGCCAGGAACGTTATTCAGGATTAAAGCTCCAAAAATTAGCCATTTTCTTGTCAAATCCTTCCAGTGTTGAGTAGTGAATTAGGAAGCTGTTTTAGGATGAAAAGACTTACCTATATCAGAAACTGCAATACGGACGAACAAATCGTGGCCTTCATCATAACCGTCCTGAAGATTATTAAGATTCTCCGACCAAATCCAGCAGACCCCACCACCCGAACCGCCTTGCCCAGCAGCAGATTCGCCTTCTTCAAATGAGTAAGCCTGGCACTGGCAACTATTGAGGCACTCTTTCTTGCACTCCATTTCGTCTGCAGCCACAAAGTCTGAGTCCGGCTTTCCTACTTTCATCGCCTTCAAGCTGAGGAACGTCTCGCTCCCCTTGTTGCACAATATTGACTTCCTAATGCACCCGCCAGAAAAGTCCCCCAAATTCCACAAATCCGGTGAGCTCGGACTGAAACCCGGCAAGCACTTACACACCACGTCGGCGTCGCTGTTGCAGCTTCCGAAATCCCCACACATGTTATACACGCTGCATCTGTCCCTCGGCTCAGCCCATACGAAAGCCCAGACCTTTTCTGAGTCGCGCTTCAGGTACTGAACTTGGCCCCAAGAACTCATGATCAGCCTCGTGTCGATGTACATCGACGATGTGAGGTACGGGACGGAAGCGTTGTTGTCTATGCTGGTCGTGAAGTTGGACAAGAAGTACGAGATGGAATACGGCATGTCGTCCGAGGTGATGAACTTCCCCGAGACTCCGCTTTTCCAATACCGGATAGATCTTCTCCAGACCACAAACTGGTACTGCCCTTCTTGATCCAGCTGAAAGGAGTAGTTCCCGGGCGACGGGTCGTCGTCGCTTCTCCACGAAGTGAGGGTCATATTCTCATCCATCTTCATCCCCGGGAGGAACGTGTCGGTCGGGTAATCGAAGCTCTGCCACAGAATCATCTTCCCCGAGCCAGACTCCGCCTCTCCACTCTCTCCTGCTCTGGCTACGATTAAATTACCTGTGTCCAGTAGCTGAACTTTCAATGCAAGATGGGATGATTCCTCGAGATTTGTTGACCAGTAAGATTTCCCAGCTTTGTCCAACACCTTGAGGTTACCATCTTGCGTCAGCGTCAAAACTCCAGTCACATCCAGCACAGGGTGGTCTCTGTTAGCTACCCAAACTACGGTCTGCGGGTCGGAGTCGTAGTACCATATTCCGAGGTACCTTCTGTGGTCAGAGCCCGAGCTTCCGTTGGGGCTGAAGAAGCCAAGTTGGAAGGTCCCTCCATCAGAAACCAGAGTGTCTCCGTGCTCATCGCTGAGCGGGCTGCTGAGCGTCATGCTGTCTCTAGCGGAAGAACAACACATCAGACTAGTAATGATGATTGCTGTCCTCATGATCCACCTTCTTCTTTTGAGAGTCGAAAATCTCATGATCCTGAAGGGATGATGATGAGAGAAAAAGTGGGTCTTTGGGTCAGTTCTGTTCTCGGACTGGAGACGAACAGTGGCACTCGATGATAATGTCTTAGAAAGAAGGTTAAAGGAGAGATGTTTCAAATGTGGAGCTGTTCAGGAAGAAAAGCCGACCACTGCCTTTTGCACCATTGACCGACTTGTCCACCCGAAAGCAGGAATTTAACGAGCGTTGGGCGGCAAGAGGAGTGCTAGTGAAAACTGATGACTCGTGGGGACTTGGGGAAGACTGTGTCGCCTTGGCATATCGAAATGCTTGTGTTTCTAGAAGCACGAGGTCTTAGGAATGAGCCATGTGAGGTGTTCAGATCTTAGGGCAGATTGGCCTCTAAGGTTCCGGAAAAGTAATTCCTAGCAAATCTCTCGTCCCAACGTGAATGACCTATACTGCCTTTGGTCGAATCCGTGTGCTTGGCAACGTGTTGTACTTACCGCATCTGGGTTTTTGGGGGTGTGTATTGCTTATATGACTCGAGCTCGTTAACCGATATTTGCATCTCTCAAATAAAAGGCGTCAATATTCCTAAAAGACGTTTGACAAATGTTTTGTAATTTTGGCAATGTGTATTGCTTATACTAGGGGTGAGCATGGTTTCAAGTTTTAACTTGGAACTTGAGTATCGGATTGGTGGAAACTTATAGGTTCTAGGTTCCAATATATATAAGGTAAGTTCCAAGTTCTAAAAAATAATGAATCTATTTTGACGAGCAAGTTCTAGGTTTTTAGTTTGAGGAACTTGAAACTTGAAATCTAAAATGTAAAACTTGTAACCTAGAACTTAGAACCTGTTTTAATGTTTTTCTTGATTTATGTCTTTGCATGATCTTATGATATTTCATACAGTTCAATGATGAATGTATAATTTGAAATCATTAATTTAAGCTTTTATTTTATGACCGAGGCTTTTACTTTATTAATATTTATATTTTCCGAATGTTTTTATGATTAGTTAATTATAGCAGCAAGTTGTGGTTATTAAATGTTTTAATCCACCGCAATAGTTTAATTAATAATATAAGTGAAATCTAGATAGACCTTGGAACCGACCTTAAAACTGATATGGTAAGTTTCAGATTCTAGGATATGCATGGTAGATTTCAGATTCCAAAAATTGAAGAACCTATTCCAATGAGTAGGTTCTAGATTTCAGGTAAAATCTATACGGAATTCAGAACCGCTTACTCTTAACTTATACGACTCGGCCTCGTTAACTGATATTCACATTTCTCAAAGAAAAGGCATCACTATTCTCGAAAGACAATTGGCAAACTGTTTGTAATTGTAGTTAGAAAACTGTTGTATCCAACTTCAACTTACACAAAAAGCACTACACTTCAACAATGTACATGTTATACAAATTCAATCACATCAGACAAGCTTTTCACCCACCAATGTATTTATTTCGTAGATAACGTGACAAGCGAGGTTCATCAAGGTCCAAATAATGCATGAAGTCAATACTATTCTTGGCGAAACTTAGCGAGGGTTTTCATTAACAGTTTACGCGTGAATCGGTCGAATGGTAGAATGAGCATAATCAAACATTAGCTCATTAATAGCCTGTAATTAGGAAAGCAAAAGAATGATAGATCATGGGAAGCGCAAAAGTGGTGTAGTCATTAGGTCAAGATTGGTAGATGATGTTTATGCATTGTTTATTCCTCCCCCATAATTAACTACTATTTTCTC
The DNA here is from genome assembly GCA_019915185.1 of Eucalyptus camaldulensis. NCBI lineage: Eukaryota > Viridiplantae > Streptophyta > Magnoliopsida > Myrtales > Myrtaceae > Eucalyptus > Eucalyptus camaldulensis. The sequence goes on from JAHSVA010000005.1 coordinate 7,882,986, forward strand.
TTCCTGTTTCTGGGATCGGCATGTCTATAAATCTCTAACTTTAAACACGGATTACGCGGGGTCTCAATTCCTTGAAAATCGGGAAAAAAAGAAGAAAAAAAGAAGATAGAAGCAATCATGGCTAAATTCTGTTTTTGGCGCTTTCTGGTTGGGAACCTTTCTCCTTCCACTCCATTCCACTCCCATCAACATCACGAGTGGATTTAACTTTGTAAAGTCGAATGGGCAAACAGACACGTGCATGTCCTCGGAGCAGAAAATGACCAATCCTCGATCCTCGTATTGGCTGAAATTACGATCTTCAACGCTTCCAGTGGCCGTCTCATTCGTGCACACAGCAGCCCTCTATGCAGATGAATGTTCGCAGGAAAGTGCTGGAAAGGACGAGAAGATGATGATGGGTTGATTCTTCTTCCATACAAGTGCGGTTGACAATTTCAAGAGAGAGAGAAAAGGACTGATTCGAGGAGTCCGGTTTTCTATGCGCTCCTTGTTTCGCGTGTAGAACATCACTCCACGCCTGATGTTGCTACTGTCATCTTTAGGACTTTATGCCAACATGATGATTAAGCATCAGCGAGCACAGAAACGTTTCGGCAACAAAAGGAAGCATGGACATGGTATTTTAGGGACCTTAGATGAGTAAATTTTTAGATTTACAGAATAGCGAAACATGTATAGACGATCAAATAATTGAGCTCTTAATGATCAGGAGATCCCGTGCTGTGTTGATGTGATATCGTCTCTCAGTGAAATTGGGCATCTTCACTTTTCGAAGATTTCAAGAGCATTAATTGCAGCATGCCCTCTTAAGCTTCATTCTTCTGAAACTCAGCCAAAATGGATGGCAATCAAAGCCTCTAGGCGGCCTGCTCGAGTCGAAAATGAAGCAGACATAGATATTTAGGAACGGATTTAGACAGGAGGGGAAAGGCAACATCATGGCTGCAGCTGTGAATTGGACATGAGTGGGCCAAAGAAGTAAAAGTGGACACATCACGGGAGCTTTGAGTAAGGCGAGAGGAAACTCAAAAAGAAAGTTTCGCCTTTTTTTCCCTGCGGATCTTTGTCTGGTAGCATTCGATTCTCTTAACTTTATACAGCAGATGGAGAGGAGTGGGGCAGGGGAATGATTTGTTTTATTTCTGGGTTTCTTCTGCTCGACAGGGATTCTGATTTTACGTGCGAGTGAAAAGCATGTGCGATGGTTGATGCGGCAGGGATGGCTGCCGTTTCTCTTGTTACGAGGCGACAAGGAAATTGGACAAACTTGTCAAGGGTTGAGTTGACGGGCGTGCGAGGTTGTGACGAGGGTTAAGCGTATGGATGACGAGGCTGATTCGTGTTCTTGGTTTCGCATTCCTTCTTGATTAGAAAGTAACCCCAAAATTTAAGGTATTAATGATATCTTGAATATGTTATGAGTAAAAGTATATGTGAATTTATGTGTCAACTCATGTATATTTTATAAGTTTCAGATGATCAATTTGAAAAACAGTCAAGACATTTGCATCATGGGATTTAGAGTAAGAAAAAGTTGAAAAGTAAGAATTTTTCCAAACACATAATAATGTTACATGGAATGATTATATTAGATGGAAATTGGAATTAATTCATATCTCTCTATTTTAAGTATTAACATCAAATGTGATTAAGTCGACAACCAAGTCAAATTCAACTGATTTTTGTTAAAGAATACCTTGATTTTTAGTGGAAAAAGAAGATCGACTTTTGTGAAAAGTTGACAGCAAATTAAGGTGATAAGCAATGTAAAACATTTAAATGTTTAATAACAAAGTATGTAATAAAGAGAAAGTTGCAAAGGTGTCTTTGAGCTATTCTTTTGGAGATTGAGATCTTATGCAATTGATTTGATTGTTTCCTTAAAAGATCATGAAACATTTTGCTTCAATGTTAATAGCAAATCCGATATTAAGGCAAAAACCAATTTAGCCTGCCTAACTCAAATAGGAATGTAAAAATAGTTGTAAACTCTAATTGATATTAGTAATTTTTACAAAGAATTAATAAATTTTCAAAAATTGACAACCAAGGCAAATCAAAGTGACATCTCAACAGAAAAAAGTTTGTGAATCAAAAAAAGAAAAAGAAAAAGCAAATAAATGTGTTGGTACAAGGCAACTTACCAGAAGTTGGTAACCAAAAACTAGTGAAAACTTAATCGAAAAGACATGTCACCCCATAGATGCTGGTAATTTCTTGTGGTAATTGGCAACTTCGAGGTGTCGGTGAAAATTGTAAATAAAAGTTTATATATGGTAAGAGGAGTTCTTTCCTAGCAAATTGTGGAAAGCCAGGCAATCATCCACACTAACGACCGAGTTCTTTGGTCATATAGAACCGCAGTGAAATCTACATTACTAACATACACCCTTGAAATACATGTTTTTCACATTTTTTTCTCTGATCCCATTTTTCTAGATATGTAAACAGAAAAAAAAAAAAGACTATTATATGACCAAAAGAAAAAAAAAAATTTGATAGCTCACTATGAGCATGTGACGACTCAATTCCAATTCCGCTATCGATAAAGAAAGCTGGCTGAGCTAAGAAGACGCTCGAATTTCTAAGGTAAATTGTTAATAATTCATTCAACCTCGACCCACAGCTCGAAAAAGAGTTTGACAAAATTACCTCTACGCAAAGTCAATTGTGTTGGGACAAAATCATGACTCTTTTGAAGAAACTTTTTTGTAGCAATGGAGTGACCTAGATTGACCGCAAAACCATAGTGTCTTTCCAGGCTATTTCACCTTTTTACCACCTTAAATTGCAAGATTCATGGCATTGATTTATTTGTTATTGCCTAAGTACATTTCTAAGGGAAAAAAAAAATTTGTTATTGCCTTAGTACATTTCTAAGGGAAAAAAAAATTATCTTCATGTCAAAAAACTTGTGCGTGAAAGCTATGAACTAGTCTTCTCTTCAATCATAATGGCTGAGGCGAAAATTTTAAATTCAAGGGACACAGGCTAAGAAGTCTCAACTTACAAGGATGAGATGCAAACTTGGTAGATGTAATTTATAAAAATATGGAACATAGGATTGGCAAAAATTGCATCGAACGCCTAGCAATCAAGATGGCCATCGCCACTGCTAGGTCTTCTTTGGGTTTGTCCGTGTCATCTCGCTAATTATATCCATGAATAAGGTATTTTTATAAGGAACCCCAATGGCAAAGCCCTAGAATTAACAATAATCACGAGGCTACCAAACATCTAGCATTCCCTCACGCTTGGCGCCAATGAGTTTTTTAAGAACAAAAAAAAAAAGACTATGCCTTCGCCATATGAAATAGGAATATTGAGTAATAATAGCATGGCACTTCGAATTCGATATGTGAATTTAATTTTTTCAAAACATTAGATTATATATCAAAAGAGTAGTATGAAATTAGTATAAAATAAAGGGTATTCTCGATTTTACCTTATTTATATCGACTCAGTTAGCGCGTTAAGTGGCCAAGGCCCAAAACACAATTCGGATGAGCATAAGGTAAGAAGTTTCATTCTACATTAGCCCTTCTTCAACCGGCTCAAGCCCGAGATCATGCCCAACTCGTCTCGACATATCCGTCAGCCAAGTCTACGTAGGCGGTGTTGCGTATACGGTCGCAGATACGTCGGTGGAAACCGGACGCGCCACCGAGGGAATTCGGGCTGTAATTGGCCCTCAACTTTTCACACGACCTCATTTTCAACTTGCCCCGAACCCCACCCGGGGTGGCATTATTTTGCAAAGGCAAAAAAGCGAACCCAAAAAGTCAAGGTCCGGTCGCTGGCCTTGTCGTCCACGGTGCGACGTTTCATGTGTCCTCTCTCCCATTCGCTGGTGACGACGACAAATGAAAATCGGTGCTCGAGAGGGGTGATGGGGAGCAAGATTTGACTTATTCGACTTCGGGAGGTGCAATGCAGCTCTCGCTCTGGAAAGTTTTTTTCTTTTTTCTTTCATGATTAAGTGCGCAATCTTTAATCTCAAAACAACCAATCATAAATCGTCATATGAAAATCCAATTAAACTTGAGAATGTTTCGAATCTAGAGGGGGTCGGCCAAGCTAAAATTACTTTCTGAGGAGGTCCGTGTAGGGCTGACCAGAAAATCAAAGATTTTCGGGGAGCTTAGTTCTTTTGAGAAGGTAAATTCCCTTTTGAATTCATCTCTATCTTTTGTGGGGATACTCTCGGCAATTTTCTCTTTCAAGAGGCTAACACAAGTTGAATAATTCTTAAGCGATCGAAGAATCGCCAGTCTCGATTCACCAATGAACGGTGACTTTATTACATGGAGCAAGTGTCACCCGCAAGCGATTGGAACTTGACTCACCAGTCTTGATCTAATGTTTTTTTCAAGTTCTGAAATGGCTTGGATATTTAGTTGACTTGAACTCCAAAAAAGAAAAAAGAAAAAAAAGGTCGAAGCATCTTGTAGATTGAAAGATTTAGTCTCAATATATACCGATCAGATTTATGAAATCAACAAAGCAAGAAGCAACAATTGAATTCTTCTATCGTGGGTGAATTAAGAATAACTCGAACTCGATTTGTAACTCGTATTCATATAAAAACATTAACATCTCAACGATGGAGTCGACCGCGAGCATTGGAGCGCGAATGGCAGGCCTTGAGTAAACACTTGCATATTCCCGATCAATATTAATATAGTTCTGTTAAGAGGCAAAGGAGTCGATATGTCCGAGTGGTTAAGGAGACAGACTTGAAATCTGTTGGGCTTCGCCCGCGCAGGTTCGAACCCTGCTGTCGACGCATTTTACCTTTAAAATTCTCGTCTTCATTTTTCATCTTTTGTTTTATTTGTTTCAATTTTCCAGTTTTGTTCCTTTAAATTGTTCCGATTTCGTGGGCCTTCTTAGCTCATATTGTTTGGGAAGTTTTGGGCTTCTCTGCTCATTGGGCTTGGGCTGGAGGAGTTCAGCATCGACTTCTGTCTGTGCTTGTTCGAATCTCGTGCAGTTAAGTAGAAAAAAATTAAATTAAGACCTTGCTAACGAGTGCTCTGAGATTTCCCTTTTTGATCCTCCTTTTATTTGGCAGCCGGATCGAGTCAGGATGAACTTTCGTACACCTCGACCGATCCATTTCCTCCCGACGATCTCAAGAGCACACTCGCTTGCATTAGCCCGGCGCGTTCGAGGTTTTACGTTCAATGCGCTCCAGCCGCTTGACGCAGGATGTTTTGTTTTGTAATGTATAGGTACATGCGGTGTGAGAAAGGTAATCCCATTCAAGAGTATTCTCCGACCCCTTCCGTAAATTAGGTATCGTCACACAAATTCGAATGCTTTGTTTGAATTCTGCATTGTTGTAAATAGAGGTGATCGGTTTCATCCAAGATTCGAGAATCGGATTATAAAAACTTGTTCCAAGTTTTTGGAATCGGGAATCGTGTTGTGGAAAACAAGCAGTCAAACAATAAAATAAACAAAACAAGAAAATGAATTGGGCACTAAATTTACGTAGTTCAATCATAGTGGCTTACATCTATTAGGAGAGTAATAACGAATTCTATTATAAATCAAGCAATATATTAGAGATTACAATCACACTTTAATCACTCAAATATTTCTAGAGTTTCAAAAGCTCTAATTATATTTGTCGACGCCAAAATTGGCCTTTTGGGCTTCGGAAGTAAATAGAAGTAAAGCAAGCCCAGTGTGTAAGAACCTATGGATAATGGGTCGAAAGGTCAGTAATTGGCAACGAAGATGCTGAAAAGTGCAACATCAAAAAACCTGTCAAGATGGATGAGATAAGAGTGGAAGCAGTTACGAGAATTGACATCAACGCGAACACTAACAAGGTAGAGCAGTTACTGATGGGGAGCCAAAACTTTCAAAATAATTTAAAATCGAAGTGATAATCATCAAGGGTATTTACTCATAGAAAATAACTATAAATAGCCGAGAAGACATTCATGTAAAGGACTTTTTGCCAAAATCGACAATCAAATGCCTATTTCATCAGTTATCTTAGGGCTATGGTCCGGGTGAACGGTTCTCAGCCTAGAACCGATAACCACTTGTTAAGGACCGGTTTCAAAAAATTAAAACTGGGAACCACCGGTTGTTGCATGGATTCACTCGAGAATCAGACCGCCGGTCCGGTCCGGTTCTCGAGTGAATCAATGGAACCGGTCTCACCAATAATCATATTATTTTCCAAATCCCGCCGTATGTACTTTTCATATCGAGTAATATTTTTATTTAAATCAAATTGGCTTAATTAAAGGTACCGTTTTTCTTTATTTTATTGGAAAACATACCAAAGAAGAGAAATAGGTTTTTTTTCTTATTTTTGAATCATTTCAGTTGAAATCTAAAATATTCTTTAAGTTCAAGATTTTGGATGATTGTCATATGTAGATTATATTTTCCTTTATCCTTTAACAATGCTCAATCTCTTACAACATTTGCTTTACTGATTTTTTTTTTTTTGAAGAAATAATTCAACCGGCATTCCACATATTCTTGAACATAGTGTCATATGTAAGTTTCGAAACTATCATTTGAATGAGCCATTTGTTGAGTTATTAAAATGCAGCTTACACACTTTACTAAATTCTTATTAAAACATGAAACCTTGAGAAGAGATGGAACCCTAAAATTTAAATTTGCTAATTATTTATTTCAAATTTTATTTTAATATTAAAAATTAATATTATTATAATATAATATGTTCGGTCCGGGTGGGCGGATCCGTCAAGGGAATTGGGAACCGGACCGGTTCTTATAAATTGGAATCAGAAATCAAGAACTGGACTAGTTCCCTCAAGAACCACTGGTATCGAGTGGTTTCGGTCCAGTTCCGGGCAGATCGCAATTCTTTTGCACACCCCTAAGTTATCTTTTCTTTTATTGCACGTTTACTTTTTCTCTTGTTTTCCCCATATTTTCGTTTGTCCGTAGTTTAGACAAGTCCCTTCAATGTTTGGCCTTAACATTTTTTGCGAAATAATCCGTCAATCTAGTGAAAAAAATTATATATAAATTCTTATCACAGCAATTTAATATGGCTTGAACACTTGTCTCTTGAATGTAATTGCACGAAAAACAACCCACGAAGATGGCTCGCTGCCCAAGCACTCGAGACGGCGCTTCAAGACCCTTGACATTAGACCGCAGCAATTCAACCAGTGCATGAGCCAAGGAAATATAATAATCCTCTGAACCTTTGCCTACTTAAACGGGGAAAGATATCTAGAAGAATATTTGTATACACATTCCCCCGCTTCAAGGAGTCCAAATTGAATGGTTCAAAGGCGGTTGACTTCGGTGTAATCTTGACCCCGTCAATTTTGATATAAGACAAAACAAAAATCCTTCTGCAACTAGGACTCGTGACACCACATCAAAAATCTTAATTTCTGTAACACATTTGGATGTTCATAGTATTATGACGGCCTCAATTTCCTTTAATCGATCGCTCTTCTTTATCATTTATTTATGATCGGACTTCGTTGAGCTCAAACTCGAAACACATTATAGCAAATCAGATGATTCAATGAAATCGAATAATTTATGAATAATATCCGATTGAAACCGGGGAAATAGGAGAGAGGGGAGTGACACACAAGAGGAGGAAAGGGAAAGAATTGTGAGTGAGAAATTAAAAATAAAAAATAAAAAATCATCAATTCGGTCCAGTTCCCTCTGGTCAGATTGAAAATCATTAATTTCATTTTCATGGAATTGCAAACTGGACTTGACATTTCTAGAAACTGCTCAAAACCCGCCGGTCAATGCAGTTTTCGGTTCGACGGGTCCGCGCTGCCCGCCCTAATTGGAAGTTGAATCGACCCCACACATATTGAAAAGCAAATAAACCTCATAAGAATTTTCAAACGGTCGATGAATCCCCCACGCAATGGGCACCCAGGTAAGTGCGGGACGGGCCCACCATATAAATTGCCAATTCTTTTTTTTCTTTCTCCTTTTCTTTTAAAGGCAATTAATTAATTTAAATGCCATTACTGCTCTGAAACTAAAGTACAAAAAAAGAAAAAAAAAAAAAAGGAGGAGAGGAGAATTCCTGGTCAGGATCATCTCTCTACTTCGCTGCCGAGAGGGTCCCACCAACCAACCCCCGGTCTCAGGTGAAGCCCACGTGGTCCAGCTTCCCCTAACCTCCCCCACCCGCTGAGCCGAATCGGATCGCGCCACGTGAGCGAATCGGTATCTCCTCGATATCCTCGCGCCACGTGTGCAGCGGCGCTGCTGCGAATAAATATCCTGTCCCGCGAAGCAGGGGAGCCGGGGCGCGGTCCAATGAGGCACAGGGAGTTGCTTTGCCTCCTGAGGAGCCGACACTTGGCACCCCGGGTCACCGCAAGCCCCTCTCCGCCTCTCGTTTCTTTGTTCTCTCAAATGACGGATTTGCCCCCGGCCCCCGAATCCGGCTTTGTCGTTCTTGGGTGTCGATGAGGGGCTGTACGAATTTGTCTTTTCACATGACGGAGGGGCACGGCCTCTATCGTCCATTTCCCATTCGAGATTTCGAAACCAATTACTACGTCACTATTTTTTTTTTTATAAATATCTTGAAAAACTTATTAAATTTTATCATCAAATTATTAAATTAGATACATAAAATAATTGAGAGACATAATAGTGTGGGATTTTTTATCCTCTCGTTCATCACGGATATATAGATTTTTTCTGATATTAATATTTATCGCAATTATATCAGTCTAAGATTTTTAACAGTAAAAAAAAATTTTTAGAATATATTTATCATAAATATATTAATTTAAATTTTTTATGATATTAAATGCAACATTCATTTTTATTTCACCCCAAATGTGCTGTCAAGACTTGCGGGCCTATCATAATGATTTTAAGTCTCATGTTCAAATCAAAGTACAAGAGTCAAATTTTCTCAAATGAATCGCGGGTCGTAATCTCATAATTGTGGGTTAGAATAGAAATTGAGCACCTAACTTCTCGGAAAGCTTCCGCTATTGCACCCAAGTCCCGAGAGGAAAAATATGGACCTCATGCATCTTTTCATGAAGGCAATCTTTTCCACGGACAGTACAGTCCTTTAAAATGTGGTGATAGCATTCATATTGCTACTATATCCAAATGATATATGGTATTTGGATTTCACCACTCTTTTCTATTAACATACAAAATATTACATATCATTTATGAGATTTTATGGAATCACTGTTAACTGTTTTAAATGCTTAAACTTTTGGATAAATGCGTGGTTTATTATTTAAATATTACAATAATCCCATAAATGAATGCGTGATTTAAAACATAATCTACCGTCTATATAATTCTATATATTCATAAAAATCTATCAAGATTCAAGTAATTTTTTTTCCCATGATCTAGATTGATTGGATTCATGGAATCATATGCACACACGTGAAATGGAGATATGATATCTTACTAGAATGTCCAACCCAATAACTCAATCCGATAGGTGGAGAGAGACTATGCGAATATAAAAATTATATAGGAACATAATTATGTGAAACAATATATTAACAATTCAAATAAAATATCTCCCTCTTGATGCAAGGATTATCTCATTTTTCTTTTTTTTTTCTTCTTTTCATATTATTATTATTATTATTATTATTATTATCATTATTATTATTATTATTATTATATTTTTGACATCTTGGATTATGGGGGGCTGGGGTTTTGTGGCTCACTAAACGAGAGACGCATATGCCATCAAGAGGCAAGAGAGGAGAAAGGACATGATCTGTTCCGCCACTCTTTTCTATTGATGATAGCATTTATATTGCTATTATATTGAAATGATATATGGTACTTGGATTTCACCAACTTTTTTTTTATTGATGTACCAAATATTACACGTCATCTACGGTCTATATAATTCTTTATATTCATAAAAATCTATAAAGATTCTAGTACAATTTTTTTTAATGATCCAAATTGATTAAATTCATGGAATTGGACATACATACGCGAAAGGGACATATGATACTATGCTAAAACGTCAAACCTGACAACTTAATCTGATAGGTGGAGAGAGATCATGTGAATATAAAAATCATATAGGAACACAGTAATGCGAAACAATATTTTAACAATTCAAATAAAAATATCTCCCTCTTGGTGCGGAGATTCTCTACTTTCCTTTTCCTTTTCTTCTTTTCATTTCCATTTCATATTTTATTAATTATTATACTAATTTTTTTTTTTTTTTATGTGACATCCCGGGGGGTTTATGGGGAGGTTGGGGTTGTGCGGCTCAGCGGCAGACGAGAAACGAGAGACGCATGTGCCAAGGCGTACGAGGTAATTAGTAATTCGAGGGGCAGGAGAGAAGAAAGGACGACAGGAACCTGCTTCCACCACCACAAGACAGACACCACCGCACCGTACAGGCTCGCTCGCTCGCTCGCTCGTTTCTTTCTCCCCTCTCTTCTGCGCTCTCGCCTGCCCAAAACCCCACTGCTTCGTAGAAGCTTCTAGAGAGAGAGAGAGAGAGATTTGCGGAAGGTGGCGGTGGTGGCGGTGGCGGAAGGAGGAGGAGGAGACATGTCCAAGAGGTGCGCGCTGTGCAAGGTCCCGGCCAGGGCGTTCTGCGAGTCGGACCAGGCGACCCTCTGCTGGGACTGCGACGCCAAGGTCCACGGCGCCAACTTCCTCGTCGCCCGGCACTCCCGGACCCTCCTCTGCCACGCCTGCCAGGCCCCCACCCCCTGGAGGGCCTCCGGCGCCAGGCTCGGCCACACCGTCTCCGTCTGCGACGCCTGCGTCACCGGCGCCCGGGGCCGTAGCCGGGCCGCCGCCGGCAATGGCGATCTCCACGAGGACGACGGCGACGACGAGGACGCCGACGGGGACGAGGACGAGGACGAGGACGAGGATGCCGACGACGAGGACGACGGAGGAGGAGGAGGAGGCGGCGGCGACGAGGACGAGGAAGGCGGCGGCGATCGCGACGGCGGCGGCGGCGGCCGCGACGAGGACGGCGACAACCAGGTGGTGCCGTGGTCGTCGACGACGACCCCTCCGCCGGCGGCGAGCTCCTCCAGCAGCGACGACTCGATCGGTAACTTGTGCTTCGGGTACGGGGACGCGGAGGAGTGCGGAGCGGCGCGAATGTGCTCGTCGAAGCGGGCGATTGAAGACTGTACGGATCTTCGCTCTCAGGTTCGTGATCGTCAACTCCCGCGAGGTTTTCGTCTCCGTTTTCTCGGCCTATAGATCTGTGATCGCGTGCGGACGGTTTCGTTTCGAACGCATTCGAGTTCCGTAAATCGCCTGTTCGATTCTAGAGTTGGGCGGTCAAAATCAACGACTCTTGGGTCTCGATGTGCAGGAGAAGCTCAAGTACGCGCGCTTCCGGCCGAACCGGAGGCCAATGCTGGCGGCGAGGACGCGGTCCAGGGACGGCGAGGCTACTTCGGTCGACTCGTTGAGGCCGTCGAAAGACCGGCGGGTCGGGCTAGACGAGTGCATACAAGGTCCGACCTTTCTAGATTGAAGGGGGATCGGTGGGGATATATGCGGAGTGCGCGAGGTAGATAGCCTGTGATGTTCATAAGCCCTTCTATTAAAAGTTTCGATTTTTTAACACCACCATCACCACCATCATCATCTAACCTCAATCGATCTGATTGAATCTGGGGTCGAACTAATTAATCGATTTTAGCAGTCTTAGCAAGTAGCTAGTAGCTTTGAGGGCGGGATCCGGTTTGGATGGGCTGTGGAGAATGTAATGCTGATTCATTTGCGAGTTGGACGAATTCGAAGAGTGAAATACTACCGTGTTTGCTTCATTTGAGAGCAGCCCCCCTTCAATTCCAGTCAGCTCCAATTCATTGATCCTGTTTCCTTCCTTCCTTCATTCATTCATTCATTTGCCATTTACATTGGAATTGCGGGGGAATTAGGACATGGGTATCTCCGAAATGGACAGAAAGTTCCATGCGCAGCTTACATGATCCTCAAGAGCTTGCTTCGTTTTCATGGGTCCATCTCCTTTTGCTCGTAAAAGGACATTTACAGAGGCCCAGAGGGGATGATGCTGGAGCTTTGAGCTCGACGCAAGAGGTCGCAATGGGGATGTAGCCAAAAACCTCGCTAGTCATCAGTCGTTTGTCTGCATCTTCTTTTCAGCGACACCGCCGAGACGTCGAGCCAATATCCGAAGCGGGGGTTCCTTGCTCATTGGTCAAGGAATTAATGGATTCATCCCTCTGTTGCGCTCTCGTCCTGCTCTTTGATGTGTACGTTTCCTCCCAATTCCAAGGTCCCTCGCTTCCAAATTGACCGACTGATTCCAAATCACTGTCACTCGTGGCTGCGGTGCATTTGGTGTCTATCGCCAGTAGCGAAACGGGCCAAGATCTGGACGAGAGCCGTCGAAGTTTAACATGCGTCTAGAGGGGCGGAATCCATAGAAAGTCAAACAAGTGCAACGACACTCCACTCGTCTAGGACCACGTAACATACCTGCTCGACGTAACATACCTGCTCGACGGTTCGTGTTTCTCATGGGAAGATCCATTCGAAATCCCACCATAGGACTCGACCACCTTTCTTTTCTTCAATTAAATAATTTAGAGATGATGGGGTTCGATATCCTGATCAGGGGACCACTGGGTGGATTATGTAGGCATCGAATTCATAGGCGGAGTGGCCTACCTAGTCCTTTCAATTGCTCCACTCCCTCTCATTTGGATCGTCGAGTCGAGTTTGGTTCGGGTCTTATCAGTTGTCACCAGGTCCCTGGTAGGAGGGGGAGAGATGCTTCCCGGATCGATAGTTTAATATTTTCCCACGAAAATATCTGAGGTTCGCGCACCAACTTGACTTTTATTTTAATACGCAAGGGGGGATTAGAATACCACCCTCTTGTCTCGACATTAGAAATGATTTGAGGCCACACCTTGTGGTGGCCGCCCATCAGCGTCAACTTGGGGGGACCGAAAGCTTTTCCTGTTTTGTTTTTTTAATAATGTCCGAGACTTCCGATGAAACGAGAAACGATCTCGACCATGTTAACTCGCCATCGCGGAGAAAGAATATAGAATACGGGGAGGAGGAGTTTGTGGTGTGGGGTGGAGGTTCCGTTCCACGTGCTCGTGGGCGGAGGGGCGGGCTTTGGATTAACGCTCGCAGATCGTCCGATCGCGATTTGACTACGAATTTCTGTGTCTTTTCGAGGGTTACTAACTTATTGGCCCCGTTCGGGCTGGAAGAAGAATGGGACAAGAGAATAATAACTTGGGGGTAAAGGAAAAAGGGGATGCCCCTCTTGTGGCGGAGGTTTCGTTTCATGGTTTTCGAGTGTTTCTGAGGAGGTCCCCTATCTCTCTCTCTCTCTATCTTTCTCTCTCTTCTATGTGGTGGAAAATGGAGGTTTTCCTAAACGACGGTGAGCAAAGGATGATGGGATGGGAAGGGAGCCTTTTTTTTTACTGATCTTAGGATTCGGATTTGGCCCCCACCTCCTCTGATGTTCGGCTTGGGCCCGGAAATTTCTTTTGCTTGGATTAGAATTCACGTATCAGTACGCGATTAGATTGATGGCGCTACTCAGGTGAGACTCTTGCGTAACTAGAAGTCCTAGCGGACGCATTTCTCGTGGACCCGACCGTCTCTATAATGGGTGCAGTTTACTTTGGCATCGATATCGTCCATCTTTGTGTCTGCTAGCTCTTAAGAGATACCTAAAAGCTTACATTGAAAGCTTCTGATCAACAACTTAGATGTATTGTCCCGTGGTCTATGACCGTTGCAAACCCCAACGAGGCACGGTTCCTCGGGAGTAGTAGAACCAGACCTGTCTAAATGAGAGACATATCGAGTTAAAAACATATCGAACGTCGCCGACATTAGGCATTACCGTTGAAATTTCTCTATCTTCATACGTACAACCCGAACAAAGCTTTTGAAATACGAATTTCCCTCTTGAATGGATCAGGACTGACGACGCTATCCGGGCTTGGTACGCATTCCACTGGAGTCGGAACATGATTGTAAAACCCACCATGTGAATTTCCTTATGTTTCATTTACGTAGTTCCAAGAGTGAGCACATTAGGCAAGCATACCAAGTACAATTGGATCTCATCAAAAAGTGGATGAAGCACTATACCCAAGAGTACAGGTGATTGGTGCCAAGGTGAATTGGCTCTCACCCTAGAATTGGAAACTAGACTAAGATGGCTGAAAGAATTAGATCGACAAGTCCAATCCAGTTCTCGAATAGGTCCAATTGTATTTTTTTTCTTTTTTTTCTATTCCCTAATATACTACAAGTGCTGTTGCATAGCCTGAATTACGACACAAGTGATGTTAATAGAATAAGTTCATGATAAGCTAAACAGTCTGAGTGGTCTGTGTGGGTGGGTCTTTACCTGAAACCGGAAATTGGACTAATATTCACTAGTTCCAAATTTTAGGAATAGAGATTGTTTAGAACTGGCCAATTCAGTCCACTTCTTTTGTTCACCCATTCACGCAGGACAACTCATTAGACTTACAAGACAGGAAACATGCCCCATCGATGAGATGGAACTCACTCATCTTATCTTGTTCACCGTAAAACAAATCCGACCAGGCTTTTGTGGCCTACCTAGGTCGCATGATAGATTGAGCAACGCCCCCTAGTCAACGTTTCGGTCGTTGGGACTTCGTCCGCCCCCAAATGAGCAGAAAGGAAGATTATCTCTTGACTCATCAACGCAAGGAAGATATAGACCAAGCTTCAGTTCAATCAATCCATCATTGCATGATGACCGATGGACGAAAGCTTTTAGATTAGGAAGACTGGGATGAAAGACTCTTCAATACTCTTTAGCTTGAGCGCACGATATAAGATAATCGTACTGCATTCCGTAAATTATAGTACAGGTTTGCTAAAAAGTTGCAATAAGCAGCAAACGGTCAAGGGACGACAACCTACCATCATCCAACCCTCCCTGATTTGTGCATGGCTGCCAAACTATTTTGGCCGACACACACGACATAATTAGACATTGAATTGTTATTCGACATCTCCTCTGGAGAGATGATATGCATTGCTACAAAAGTTAAATGAAACGACTGAAACTAGTGTGAAAGGGGTGCCTGTGAACTTAGAGCAAATCGGCCCTTATATAATGGACAAGATTCAGTGCTTCAATGGTTATTAGCTCAGTACAGGTCAGGAGACCAGATAATTTCACACCCATAAACAGCACCTTCATAAAAGCTTACCCAGGGTCTTACATCAAGCAGCGATCCTTACAGAGTACCTTTTAGAAAGAGAACTAAAAAAATGGAAACTAACATTTGTTAGGAGAGACTAATAGGTTGACCGCAGAGCTTCTCCAACTCTGTTTCTAGGACTTTCAAAAGATTAGCCTTGGTTCTTCTGTAAACCCAAGACTGAGACTCCTGATCCCAATCAAATCTGGACGGACCGCTGCAACAAGAACATAGCATTAGATCAAATATTAGCAAATCTCTGAAAAAAATCTAAGTTAGGCAGCTTCTATTACTGCCATCGTCAATAGCAAACATAATAGTAGGCCACAACATTCACTATAGCAAACACCACTAGCATGATCTATGAAGCCATGCTATTATCATAATTATCCTGCGTGGATGCACACACGTCAAATACTGAATCAAGTTCACGATGTAGCCACTCTTGCCATGGAAGCAATGGTGGCCATTGTATTATAAGATGCCCTTATAAGAGTACTATGAACAAGAATCATTTGCCCTTAACCCAGTTTAATATGAACTATAAAATATTAGCTGCTTTCCCCTAGCAACACTTGCAGGCTACTCGGTCCCCTAAACCATCCAATTTTTGCACCATTTTATTCCCTTTCCAATCATTATAGGCACCATTTGATTTTTGTCTTTTGGAAGTCCAGCCAAGGTCTACAATTTACGACAAGACCACATTAAATTATTCTTTCATCCTCCAAAAGTGAAAAATAGAAGTGTTGCAATTATGTAGAGAGAAAATCTTTTGTAGAAAATATTGCCGGAGAATTAAGTTTCACCACATCTAACTTATTCTCAAGACCCCTGGAACCAGGTTATGTTTCCACAACATTTTTCCATCTAGAAACAGGCTTCAGGAACTAGGAAGATTTTCAGGTCGCAACAATTTATATTTAGCTGAAAGAGGGTAATCTATAGGAAGCATTCTGTCCTCAAAAATTTCAATTCAGCACAGTTGATCTCTCTAGAGCATTGATCTTCTTAGTCATCACAGCCTGATCCACTGACTTATGATGGAAAAACTTAACCGAGAGAATCAATCCATCAGGCTATCTAAGTAAACTAACAGCCACTCATAGAGATTTACAATCAGGAACTAAGTATGACAACCAAAGAAGTTGAGTAAGTTAAGAATGCAAGCTACCCAGTACCGAAGCAATGGTCAGACTTAATTCAATCCACTCTGATGACCATGCCGTTTATTAATCAAAGACCATTTACCTAGAATTCAGATATCTATCAAATGTAAACTCGATACCACTATTATAGTTTGGCTGCCATCATGCTGAGAGAATTTAGGAATCCGAAGTGCTTCTAGACATATTTCAGATGTAAAGCATCAAGGTCCTTTTAAACCAACAACAAGGTGTTGGAGGCTAATTGGCTCTTAACATATGTTGCTCATTAGTGTGCAGGGAGAGGAGCTACTTCACCAAGAAGATGTCGCTCATTGGTGCGCAGGGAGAGGAGCTACTTCACCAAAAAGAATGTACTTCCACTATAACTATCTAAAACCACCAGGCTTTTTCAGGCTATAATGCAGCAGAAGTATGGACCATGACACAAGCCACATCACCGAAACAGTAAAAGGCATATGGTGCAGAAAGCAAGGACAAGCAACCTAGAATCAGAAATTGTTTCAGTTACCAAATTCTTCATTGACCCAAAACAATATAATCCCCAGTTAGTTCGTTACTATGTAAATACAGTCGGTCTTAGGGAAGTAATACAGTTCAAAAGGAAAAGAAAGGGCCAAGCTACCAAAAGATTTGCCCTCCTCCCAGACACAACCACTAGTTTAAGTGATTGAATATTCTTTAGAGCATGCATCTGCTAAGCAGTAACAGTTCAAAAAGAGGTCTTGTGGATTTGTTTATGATACACTCAAAAGTTTGCAACATCAATACATGATGCATCACAAGATTGAGCATTTAATGTTGAGATCATAATCAATTAACACATTTCATACCTCACGGGAGAGGAGAGCCAAATTTGTCGGTTTGGTGTCTGTTTGTTCAATACATATGTGCCTAATTCCCCAAGTTTGAGGGTTAAGACATCATTCTGCCAATACCAAGAAAAATTGTTCAGGTCAGTTTGACTTTCAAAATTCACCAAATTAAATAACAAAATCTTGAATGCTAATTAATCTCTCTCACCCCATAGTCTATATCAAACCCATCAATCTCAACATTATCTCCATAATCCTGCACACACCAAAAGAGAGATAAGGATGCATGTGTAGGCATTGTAGCCATCACGGGATTGCACATGAAGGGAGCATAAATAAGCACTCGCACATGATCCCTCCTTAAATAAAAGACTTTTTCTACCTGCTTTGACAACAGATTTTCCACTTTACAGTGGCATATTATTAGCATTCGATCAGTTTTGTACTGCATAGTGCACCAGAAAAGAAATGACACAGAAAGCTATAATTTTTAACTTCATCCATACAAAGAGAAGGCACTCCCGATATCTTCTCCTAGTTAAATTGCATTTTTTAGACTGAAACAATAGTTCACATGCTGGATTATCCGGAATTCCCAACTAAAAAATCCCCATCAAATCACAGATTAACGTATTCAGTGCTGGAATTATTACCTCAAACTTCTCTTGCAGGTCATGGATGGTGGATTCTGCTAGCCTGTGGAACTCATCCTCCTGCAGTAGAGAACTGTGTACATATTAATTCATTAGCACAGCCACCACTCCCCATTTCCAACACTCTCGCATTAAAAAACTTGCAGTCCCTTCCTTCTTAACTAAACCAGCATCATCTCAACTCAACAGTTTCAGGGATTGCACAACCATGATTATACCCATTCGACAGACAACATGCTAGAGCTAAAAATTTTGGATTTTGAGCCATATCCCACCATTTTCTTGCGATAGATTCGATAAATTCAGGGGAAAAATATAAAATTGATAGATAGAGTACCGATAATCAATGGCGGCGGGGCCCGGGAGGTCGCCGACATTCAACGGGCCGGACGAGAGACTCCGAGAAACGTGTCGGAACGGAAGGCCGGCGCGACCGGCGGAGCCACGCAGCGCTCGGGGTGCCGGAAGAAGCTCGCGCGGGGACGCACGGATCGGAGATGATCGCGGCCGGCACGGGAGGGCTCTCGAGAGCCGCCTGAGAAGAAGCGATCTGGACGCCATTTTCGGCAGCAACTGGGAGACGGCACGAAAGGCTCTTTCCGGTAGTGAGACCAGCTTTGACATCCTTGTGGGCTTGAGATAGTGGGCCTTGATGGCCCAAATGGTTTCCCCCAAAAGTTGACATTCGGTATGTAATGAAAGGGGCCCAAGATTGCCCACAATTGTTTGAAGCTTGTGTTGTGGAGCGTGAAGGTATTAGATTTGATCATGGTTCTTAGGTGAGCAGTAGGTCCGGTTCACAACTTGATCGTCGGGTAAATCCGATAAACATATAGGTCGGGTATGGTAGAGAATGACCTGATCTAAATTGATCAATTTAATCCGTTTTGACTTATTTTCATGCAACACAAATTTAGTGACTTATACCCAACTCGATGTATACCAAACTCATACTTGCCTCAACCTATATTAGTAAAACACTTTTATATTTAGCCCGATTATGGGAAAACATATACTCAAATTGAGGTAAGAGTATGAAGTGAGTGGTCGCGAAGTCGAGTGTAGGTGACACAACGTAAAGAGAAAGTCATAGAGATATGTTAGGTTTAAGTAAGTTGGGAACCAATTTAATATCCATATCATCTTAAATTTCACTATTTTAAACATATTTCCTAAATATAACTAACTTGTATAATAATATGTGTCCTTTAAATATGGGTTAAGAAATGAATTTATGACTTATTTTGACAGATCTAATTTGTGATTGTTACAAATCTCCGGTTGGGGTTGCATCCTAATAGACCTAGTATTTCTTTTTTGTTAAAAGGAAGAGAGTTGAGCAATCTCAATAATGGCTTGAAGTTGGAGTAGGGATATCTTGGCTATAGAAGGGAGTGGACCATCATTGTTGACCGCTTCTTACAAGTCTAAGCCTATTCATGAGATGGTTTATTCTCCGTTTGACTTGATCTCTAGCAAAAAAATACGCTTAGTTATGAGTAGTATAGGCATAGACTAATCTATATGTATTAGTAAAAAAAAAGTGATTTTTTAGGGGCATTGACTAATCCCAAGTTTTGGTGAAGGCAAAGAAGACATTAGTGGATTCATAGCAAATTTTTGGAAGATCGAAAAATAAGAGATCACTATCGACTTGTAACCAAACCACATAATTTGCGTTCTCCCCAACAATTCTCACTCGTGCCATCTTGGATACTTGCTGGAGATGTGTGAATGGAGTGATCTCGTAATCATTGAAGATTAACAAGGGTTTGATCACCTGGCTTGAAAAAGGTTGATCACCTATAAACTTGGTAAATAGGTGGATTAGGTTTGGATCGAGTTAGATTAAAAATAGTATGATCCAAATTAACTTATTTAAGCAATTTTGACCTATTTCCATAAAATATAAATTTAGTAACTCATCTCTAACCCATACTTATATTGCTAAAGTACTTCTATATTTAATCTAATTTACGAAAAATTATACTCAGACTGAAATGAGAGCACAAATTGAGCTAAATCAAGCTTGGGCAACAAAAAGTGAAAAGAGAGTTATAGAAGTGAGTTTGATCTAAATAAGTTATGAACTCTTGTAATACCAATTTTAAACTAATTTATAACCCACTTACAAATATAACTCATATAATAATATAATCCATTAATTATGGGTTTATGACTCATTTTAATATGCCTTATTATCTATCGCAATAAATCCACCAGTTTGGTTGTATTTTTTTTTCCTTTGAAAGAAAGAAAGCGTAGTCATCCATCTCAACAAAAGCTTCAATTTGGAATTGGTATATTTAGGCTATAGAAGGGGGTGGATCGTCATTGTTGACCACTTCTTACAAATCTGAGCCTATTTATAATATAGTCTAATCTCCGTTTGACTTGATCTCTTGCAAAAAATATGCTGCGAGTTATGACTAGTATAGGCATTGACTTATCTCTACGTATTAGCAATAAAAGTGATATTTTGGGGTTATCCTCCCTTAATATTGTATCTCAAGTTTTATATGAACAACCAAAAGCAATTGAACAGGGGTGAAGGCAAAGAAGACATTAGTGGATTAATAGCAAATTTTGGAAGACTAACAAATGAGAGATTGTGGTCAACTTGTGATCAAATCACGTAATTCACATTCTCCCCAAAAATACACACTTGTGCTATCTCGGACTCTTGCCAGAGAAGTATGAATGGACTGATCTCGTATTTGATGAAGATTATCGGGTGTTCAAAGGGCATTAATATTTAGACACGAATCATGGCGCTTTAAGGAGCTAATGTAAAGTTTCCATTATTTCTTTTTAAATGTAATCATTGGTAGGCCTCATTTTGACATTTGATTCAATCAAACAGAGACCACAATTATTAGTTGCCGGAGTTCTTGGATGCTAAAGCGATGGTTCTGAGAGCACTTTCGCTCTTCCAAGCAAAGCAAAGCAAAGCAAAAGGCAGAGAATCGGCGATTTCGACAGGAGGAGATATTGCGGTGCTTTATTATTAAAAATGGATTAGAATCTTTGATGTGCTCATGAATGTGGCTTGCATTTTGATGCTTGATGTCTGCTTCATGTGATCATGTGTAATCACATGGACCGAACATTTACGTACCCTATTGCCCAAAAGGGAGATTGCAAATTTGATCTGTTCCTTTTCTTGTCTAAATAAACATATCATGCCCTCAAAAAAATTTGTCCTTTTTCCCCCTTTCTCTTTTTGGCCATTCTTTTTATCTACCGAGTTGGGATTCTTCTGTTATCATGAAATTAGAATAAAATGTTGGCGTTTGAATTTTGAAGTCCACTCTTTTTTTCTTTTAGCGGTATCAAGTCTTGTCATATGTTTATCGTGAAAAGGATGTCCACTTTATCACACAACCTTGATTATTGAGTTCTACTATATGAATTCAGGACAAAAGTTCGAAATTATGGCGTGGGCAGGACCGTACGTCGACTCAAATCATTTATCCCATGGCTTGACTTAATAATTTTCGTCCATTTCTTTTTTCGTGGGAGAGTCTTTCGCTGACACATTTTTTTTGTTTCTCAAATTTATTTTAGAAATGAGAAATAATTTTTTTTTGTTTCTTATTTCTATTCCAGATATATTTTTGGGAACAAAAAAATAATTTTGGAATAAAAACACATTCAAACGTGTTTCTGTTCCTTTTTTGTTCTCAAGAACAGAAAAATAGTAAAGTTGTTTAAAAACAAAAAAAAAAAAGAAATGGAAACAAACGCAGCCATTATAGCCACATCGGGAAATTGTTCGGACTATTTCTTTCTAGTGTAATAAAAAAGGAAACTGTGTCTTAAAAATAAGAAAAATTGGAATGATTCGCAGCTTTTTTTTTTTTTAAATTTGTGCACGCTCAAAGCATCATCAAGCCGCGTTCGGTGGGAGATTTTCCTGGAGAAACCGAAATGCAGGAAAATTGTCGCTTTCCCGGGAAAGAGACAAGTCATCGCCTTTGTAGGAAACTGCAGATATGGCGGCAATTCCTTCGGTGCTTTAAAAAGACAATCTTCTCTCCGTCTCTCTTCTTTTCTTTTCGATTCAAATTTGTGGACGCAATTTCTCTCCCTTTTCTTTTCTCGATCTACCTTTTTCTCCTTCACTCGAGTTCATCAAAAATTTCTTTCCTTTTTGGCCTGATTCGAAGGAAAAATGGGAACTTCAATCCCGGCCGATTCAATTTCGTCTTGAAAGTTCAACCCCCGTCTCCTTTTTATCTTTTTCGGACGAATTTGCTTTTGATTCGTGTACCCTTTTTTTTTTGGGAAAGGAATTTGACGGCGAGGACAGTGCCCCCACAGAACATAAATTACGTTGTCTCGGCACCTTTCTAGGGTTTGGGTCGCTTTTGCTCGTCGCTATAAAGAGGGATTCGGCGAAAAAGGTGGGATTTTTGGCGTTGTTTCTTCGGTGGCGTCACGAACCCAAGAAGGGTGATCTCCTGAACGAGGCGTCGCCCGCAATCTGGCTCGAAAAAGGTTGAATCTTCTTTCTCCCGGAAGGCGTTGGATGTATGGTTCAACTGGGTTGATTGTGTTTTTTTAACTTCGTGAGCGTATGGCGTTTGACAAGATTTTTTGTGAGTAAGAATGAGGGAAAGAAGGGATGTGTGCGTGGAGAGAGAGGGTTCTTGTGAGCTATCCTATCAAATCTGACGAGCTTTTGATCTATTCGGAATCGAAAGAAGAAGTACGAAAGATTTTCAGGCTTCAAAGAGGTATTTGTCGGCGCCGGCATTGTCTTGGCTTCTGGTCAAGGCTTTCTTGCATTTTCTTTGTTACCTCTGATTGATGATTTCGTTTTTTAGTCACCAGCGGATTTCTTGATTTTCTTTTCGCAAAATATGAGTATTGTCTGGTCAAGAATCATCAAGCAACGAGCATTTGATTATAGATTATGTGGCTAAGGTCTCTGCCGCCGGATTATGGGGAGGTAGACATAGACAAAAGGAAAACAGAAGAAGAACCAAGGTGCTGTTATGATAGCAAAAGCTTGGCTGAGGTGGTTGCGAGGTTCTAAAGTTCATTCGGATTTTGTTCGGGATGGGTTTATATCTATTCTTGATTTCAATGTTTTTCATTAATAATCAGGACTGTTGGTCTCTGTGCCCTGTTGATTGTTGCACACTTTGTTGCTAAGAAAGAGAGTGACATAGGCATCTGGTGGGTTTGCTTTGCAGAGGTAGCTTGCATATAAGAAAATCCCTCAAGCTTGTTTTGAGACGCCCTTTTCTTTTAAGAGTTTGCATTATCGTGTGGCAGAGAAATATAAGAAGTTTCGTATAATCAGGAGCTATTTCATAAATTAGGTGTTAGCAGATTTTGTTTGTGAATTTTTGGTACACACATCATTGAGTTCTTGCAGCAAAGTACTGCCATCAGTCCTATGGATACGTAACTCACCTTAGCTTAGGTTTTTTTAGCTTGTTGCATCTTTTACCCATGACAATAATGAAAAACTTAAATCATTTTTTTGCTCTATCAGGCCAGGATCCTCTGGATGTTTGGAATTTGAATATTATAGCTGATCAGATTGCTTTCACTCTGGCCGCTACTGCAAGATTGAAGTCTTCTCCCACCTTTGTGAGGGTGTGGGGTAGTAATGAGCGAGCCATTTTGCTTTGCGTATTGAGACGATCAAGATCATCATATGCTTGGAGATTATGCCGTGTTTCTGAAGGCTTGTTTCTTGATTACGGCTAAAGCCATTGTTGACTAATCTGAACTTTGATGGTAGCTTCTTATCACATTGTTGGGGAAGTGCTTTTGTCCTTTTCTTGGGCAGAATAAATTGCAATATGTAGCTTTGGATGTGATACAAAGTAGATTGTGTGTGGATGTAGCTCTGCTCAGTATTAGCACGATGGTTCGATTTTCCTGCTTCAATGGTCACAAACCAAAGGTAACTCATCACTCTGTTCTTTTTAATTCTTTCTTTTTCAATACTTGCATTCCTTTTAATTTTGTTTGATTTTAGTGCACACCAAATGAAGATACTTCCAGCATGCACTCACATAATAAGTCCCCTGCACTGCACTTCAAGTAGTCCTGAAAAGTTTACTCTTTCATTTCAAAAGTTCTTTGGGTGGAAGGGGATCTTTTAGGCAGAATTTCAGAGTACTCATTTGAAATTCCGAGAAATTATGAGGATGATTTGTAGCATGAGGCTTGATCAGAAATTAATATAAATCTGAGGCATAATTGCTTATTTTATTATTTAGATGATTTAATCTAAACTTCACTAAATATAGAAGGGCTTGCATACTGTTTGTTTTTCTTGGTGGATTTATGGAAGTGGTTTTGTTTTGAATCACATTTGATCTAAAAGTTCATACACTGTTACAGATTGGACTTGTGTCCACAGTTTGATTTAATAAAATGCATGTCATTCCCATCTTAATCCTGCACCCCTTCTTTTTCTCAAGCAGAAATCAGCACATCCACCTGTTGAAGCTGTTAGTGAGTTTCAGGGTTCTGAGTTTCAGGCTTCAGAGAATGCCATGAGCCCAAATTCATCGCTTTCAGAATTGCATCGGAATGGTGAGATGGATAAAATTGTGGACAAGGTTGCAGAATCTCTATCCATTGAACGGGGTTGGAAATCAGAAGAAATGGGGAGTAAAGTTGATAATGCGGAGATTGATACAAGGGGTATTAAGGCTGGCCATCTCAAGAAAAGTCAATCTCTTGCAAGTGGTTTGCATGGATTCTCATTTGACCAACATAGCAGGTCAGTCATGGAGGACGCCAGCAATGAACTGGGTGTTGGTGAATATTGTAAGGATGGACCCTTTGATACATGTCAAGTCCTGAATCTCAACAAGAAATCAATTTTTTCAATTGGAGATTTGCAAAGTACTGACAAAGGGGTCCTAGAAAATTCTGAAGGCCAATATTCTGGAGAAAATGCTGGTGACTCTGGAGATCACACACCTCATACTTCTGCAGAGTTAGTGAGACCCGAATCAATGCCCAACATTGGTGGTTGGTCTCCTAAGTCAGGTGAACATCTGAAGGAGAAGTTGGGACTTACAACAAAATCTTCTGGGGACCTGTTCGTTCTTAGCATGAGCCAAAATGGGACATCCATTCCTGAGTTTAAAGATCAGTTCTCCCCACAAAAAGAAAGCGATGTCAATGCGTGCAAAGGTAAAAACATTATCTATGAAGATGCTGTTTGTAATGATTATCATGGTTATGATTATGCTGGTTCTGCCCAAGGGGGGATTACTCCTATTTTTGATGACATCTTCTTGAAACCCCATAGAGGGGAAAGCTCCTCTCACCAACAGTATGATTTACCACATAAGGATTTTAAGATTAAGCGGATTGAGGAGTGGGTCACAGATCTCCAGCCTTGCAACCCTTCGGACGAAGTGGAGGAGTCATACCAGCCAAATGATCAGAACAAGAGAGAATACCCTGTTTTGAATGGTCTGACTGCAGCAAAAGTTGAGCCTAAGGTGAGTCCTGGAAATGAAGCTGCTAAGAGATACATATCATCCCTGAGTGCCTCAGCAACTACAGCTCAGATGGCGAACCATGGTTTGGCAATGATCCCGTTTCTCAGTGCATTCGTGAGCTTGAAGATGCTTAATCTGTCAGGAAACAACATAGGTATGCTCATCAGTCTGCATTCTGAAACGTTGGCTTCTTATGCTTTTGCTAGCTGTTGCGTTTTCTGATGTTTAATCTTACCTTTCCCAGTGAGGATAACAGCTGGTGCTCTTCCTCGGGGACTTCATATGTTGAATCTGTCAAAAAACCAGATTTCCACTATTGAAGGCTTACGTGAATTGACCCGATTGCGTGTACTTGACTTGAGCTATAACAGAATCGTCAGAATTGGACATGGTAATGCTTAGGTTATGCTGCATTATTTGTCCTCTCGTCCAGATAGATGGAATGTTTACACAACTTATTTTGAATGGGGACATGCAAGCTTTGTATCATCTTTCTAGAAGGTTCTGCTATCAATTAACCTTTACATTTTAAATGTTCAGGCCTAGCTTCTTGTTCATCACTTAAGGAGCTATATCTGGCGGGGAATAAGATCAGTGAAGTCGAGGGTCTTCACCGCCTTCTGAAACTGAATGTTTTGGATCTCCGTGCCAACAAGATTTCAACAGCAAAATGTCTAGGGCAGCTTGCAGCGAACTACAATTCCTTACAAGCTGTTAGCTTGGAAGGGAATCCAGCACAGAAGAATGTGGGAGATGACCAGCTTAAGAAGTATTTGCAGGGCCTTCTTCCTCACCTGGCGTATTACAACCGACAACTCATAAAAGTGGGTACACTGAAGGATGCCGCTGACCGATCAGTTCGGCTGGGGGCTAGTGCCCATCAATTTGATCGCAGTGGCCTTAGATCAGAACACAAATCGACAAGGAAGGGTGGTCATGGGCTGGCTAGCAAGTCATCGTCCTCATCATATGGTCGGAAAAGTCAAGCACTGGTTTCTCCAAAACATTCTAAGGGCAAGCATGTACGCCTTCCCCCGAGTGGAACCAAGGGAGCAACCCATAACCAGCAGTACAATTTGGACTTCAGTGACAGACTCCGCATCATGAAACAGGAGCTTGCAATTGGTAGAAGTCGAAGTGAAGGTACTTTGGGAGTGCTTTGAGGCGAATTTGTTGTGTTTCTCTACAATATGTCGTGGAATGTTTGCAAGGACGACTCCTTTTCTATGTCCTAAGGACCATTTATATTGAGGCTTTGTTTTTTAGATGTTCAATAAATCCTTGCTCTCAGTAACGATTGCTGCTTCTTGTATTGATTGACAGTGATTGTGGGTTTACAATTATTCATTGCTTGCTTGAACTGCAATCATGTATCTGGGCCGCTTCAACGACGTGGCTCAGTCACTGAATTTGTTACATAGGGAAGATTGCAAGTGTTCAATTTCACTGAGGAGAAGTGCGTTGTCTATTTGACTACGACCCTTTGATTTTTCGGGGCATGTCAAAGAAAACTCGCAAGCTTATAGATCATCATTGTTCTGCTGAAAATGCCACTATTTTTTTGACAGTGAAACGACGCACAAAATATACAGTATTCCCGAGTAACTGGTCAGAGCTACATGCATGCCATGTTCTCGCGTTTGTAACAGTAAACTAAAATCACAAAAAGAGCCGACGAATCGGATTTGTTAACTCCTTGACAGCTCCTTTCTTCAGCTGTATTGATCTTTTTCTGCAATTTCAAGGCAAATTGGAGTTGCCAGTCTTAACACAATAACGTCGGGAGACATTACCTCATGAATTCTCAGGTCAGGACTCCGTGGAACCAAACGTTAGTTAGCGGTCACGAGTTTCCAGAGAATAGAGCTTGCAATAGGAAGTCAAAAACAAGTTGCTTGTGTCACGGACCCGATTCTTCCATACTCATACCCTTGCGAGTGGAGTTTTGTGGCGTTAGATGAAGAGTGAGTGAGGCAGAGGAGATGATAAAACTAGTTCAAAGGAGTGATATCAAAGTGTTTGTACTAGGAGTTCCATGATGAAATGATTATAACCCAGAGGAGCTTTGAAAATGCTCGGGAGTTGACGTTACTTTCCTAATGAGACTAGCAAGTTGAAACTAGTTACTGTGTCAAGGTGTTTTGTATGTATTACGCTAGGGACTAGATGCTTGAGCTAAAATGGGTGTGGTACAATTGAGCTAAACTTAATGTGGTATGAATCTGTATGAGAATGTGATTCATTATACTAATTTTTAGGAACAACTATAGAAGGAATATTGCTCTTGTGTTTTTGGCTCATCAGGTGTTGCACGAGCTATTCTTTGGCCTATAAAAAATGGTATTAGAGCAAGATCCTTATAGTAGGTAGGTGATTCGGAGAAAGCCTATGATCTACCCGATGCTATGAGAGCAAAGAGTGATTACCGGGGCAAAAAAGGTTTAGACAAGGTGTGTCTCTCCTCTGTAGCTTCTATGATGGCAATTGGGGCACATGAAAGAATTGGATTGCTCACAGAATAGGGGAGAAGTTCCTAGATCAATTGTTGAATCTCGATAGAAGTTATGTTACCATATTTCCAACAATAGGATCCCCATTGATTTGCTAAGATTAGAATAAGCTTGGTAGGCGATTAAAATGTGTTGCCAAAGGAGTTAAGTTGTTATGACAAAAAAAAGAAAGAAAAAAAAGAAAGAGTGCAGTAGGCCAGATGCCACATCTACTAGAGTGAGCACAAGTGACTAAAGACGAGTGAACAACTTTGATCGAGGCAAGTTACTAGTGGAGTGGAGGAGCTTGTTTTGTAAGGCGAGCATTGACTATTCATGTAAGTCTCGAGGAAGTGGCATTGATGGTTCCACCATAATGGAGGCGTTGCATAATTGAGTGAGGGAGAATGTTATGGATTGAATTCTCTTGTACTATCTTACCCCCTATGAGTGGAGTTTTGTGACGATAGAGTGAAGAGTAAGTGTTGCAGAGGAGACGATACAATTGGTTCGTAGGAATGGCATTAGAACACTTGTGTTAGGAGTTTGAGGATAAAATGATTATCTCTGATTAGCTTTGAAGGCGGGATTAATCTTTTGTGCACAAATTGATCGAAAGCTAATGCTACTAACTGATGAAGCCATGGTATACCGAAATCAGTTGTGCCAAAGTGTTCTGTGTGTCTCGCTCAAAAGATTGGATTCTTGAATCAAACTGGGCATTGTATGATTATGATTCACCATACCATCTTAGGAACAACTATATAAGAAAGGCTAGCCTAGTGTTCTGACTCATCAAGCGCCACACGGGCTATTCTGTGATCGAGAATTTGTCGTAACACTTGCATGTCAAGATTAAGAATCTAAGGACTAAAGTCCAAAACCTAGATTCCAACCACCGGCTCTTATTGTCTACGATTTTGCCACATCTACCAAGGAGAACACAAGTGACTAGAGAGAATAACTTTGATCGGGGCAAGTTACTAGTGGAGTGGAGGAGCTTGTTTTGTAAGGCAAGCATTGGCTATTCATGTAAGTCTCGAGGAAGTGGCATTAATGGTTCCACCATGATGAAGGCATTGCAGAAATGAGTGAGGGAGAATGTTATGGATCGAATTCTCTTGTACTATCTTACCTCCTATGAGTGGAGTTTTGTGACGATAGAGTGAAGAGTAAGTGTTGTAGAGGAGATGATACAATTGGTTCGTAGGAATGGCATTAGAACATTTGTGTTAGGAGTTTGAGGATAAAATGATTATCTCTAATGAGCTCTGAAGGTGGGATTAATCTTTCGTGCACAAATTGATCGAAAACTAACGCTACTAACTGATGAAGCCATGGTATGCCAAAATCAGCTGTTGTGCTAAAATGTTATGTATGTCTCGCTCAAAAGACTGGATTCTTTAATCAAATTGGGCATTGTATGATTGCGATTCACCATACCATCTTAGGAACAGCTATATAAGAAAGGCTAGCCTAGTGTTCTGACTCATCAAGTGCTGCACGGGCTATTCTGTGACCGAGAATCTGTTGTGACACTTGCATGTCAAGATTATATCTACTAATAAATTTTACAATGGCAAAAATTTCATGGCGTAAAGTTCCCATGTTAATTCTACGACTCTTTTACCTTGTAATTATGTTTTTACTTTGCTCTATTCGTTTCCACTCTCTCTTGTCATCCACACCAAAGCTGATGGTTAGCCGACACTAAAATCCAAGAACCAATAATTGAATAATGGAAAGGAAGACTAGGAATGCGAGGGTTAAAGTCCAATACCTAAGATTCCAAACACATCTCCATCACTCATTGTCTAAAATTTTGTCACGCTACTTGAAAACGATAACATTCCAAAGAGAAAAGAAAGAGAGGAAGAAAGTACTTTGACTGCCAACTCAATTAAGTTTTATTGAAGTGAAGCACATTTTCTTGTGGAGAGAGAAGGATGGAAGTTATAGAACTGCTTTACTCATGTTAGGAATTCATCGCAATCAAAAGATGGAGGTTGAGTTAGAATCGAATCCGGGACATTACGATTTCGGTGTAAGATCTAAATGAGCTCATCATCATCATCCTGTCAGTCAGACCTTTTAAAGTATCACGAGATTCCTTTGCCTACTCGAATGAGTACAAAATTCTTGATGGCGAGCACCTAAGGCGCGGGTCACCACAGGCGTGGATTCTTCCTACAATCGAACCTGTCGCCATTTGCGACTAAGCCCGACTGAAGACTCAGGTTGGGTCACTCGTTTCTACTTCTCTCCTCCCACCCCTTGAAACCTGGAGTTTTTCTAACTCAATCTCGTCTTTTCTTGAAACCCATCTCCTCAAAGTCCCTCATTTCTCACACCCTCAATTGAAACCAACATTTTTTTCGAGATTTCCGACATGGGTTTCGAGGGCAATCTTGATCAGGAATCGGCCACGCCACCGAAGCAGTCCTTCTTCAGGTACAAGTCACCCTTGGTCCAAGTCAGCATCATCGGGCTGGTCTGCTTCTGTTGCCCCGGGATGTACTGGGCTCTCGTGGGCATGGGGGGCGGCGGCCAGGTGGATCCCACGGCAGTGAACAATGCGAACACCCCTCTATGCCACCTTCGCCATCTTCGGTATCCTGGGTGGCGGAATCTATAATGTCCTAGGCCCTGGCTTGACTCTTGCCTCTGGTTGTAGCACTTACGCTCTCTATGCAGGTTCTTTCTTGTACTACAACCACTACCACCAACAGACCTTCACCATCATCGCCGGCTCGATCCTTGGCATAGGGGCGGGCTTCCTATGGGCCGGCCAATGCGCCATCATGACCTCGTACCCTTTGCACAACCAAAAGGGCACTAACATCTCCCTATATTTTCAGAAATCTGTTTGGTAAAGCTAACTTATTTTTCTATTCCTCGAATAGAAAAGTGGCTGGGAATAGATCTAGAACAGAAACAAGAAGGAAAAAAAAAAAAACGTAGCTTCTTGTCCCGGGAACAATTTCTAGAAATAAGTTTTATTTTTATTTTTATTTTTTATTTTTCTTTTATTCTTCTTCCTTGTTGTGGCCATCTATGGGTGGCAATCTTGCGGTAGTGGTCGGTGGCGACGGTCGTACAAAGGTTGTGCAATGATCGTGTGGCGATTGTGTGACGATCATGCGGCAGTCGTGCGACGGCGGTTGGTCGTCGGCGGTCCGTGAGTAAGAAGAAAAATCAAATAAAAACAAAAATTTATAAATTTTTACCAAACGCATTTCTATTATTTTTATATTCCAAGAATAGATTGCCAAAATTTCTTTAGAAGTGGAATGATAATGCAATTTCAGCTTGGGAGAAGAAAAATCAAATAAATACAAAAATTTACAAATTTTCACCAAACGCATTTCTATTCTTTTTTTATTCAAAGAATAGAAATTTTGTATAATTACCAAACACCTTATTTTACTCAGAGTTTTTTAGAAAATTTATAAATTTTTACCAACTTGGTTATCTAGGGGAAAGATGCCATGTCTAGCTCCATTTGGGAGAAGAAAAATAAATAAATACAAAAATTTATAAATTTTTACCAAATGCGGTCGTGCAGTGGTTGTACGGCGATCGTGCGGCGGTTGTGCGACAATGGTCGACGATCCATGTGTAAGAAGAAAAATCAAATAAATATAAAAATTTATAATTTTTTACCAAACACATTTCTATTCTTTTTCTATTCTAAGAATAAAATTTTTATAAAGTTACAAAACACCTTATTTTATTCGGAAATTGTTTTCGGAGTATAAATAGAAAAAAACTATTTCTGACAGAAATAGTTCCCAGGAATAGAAACATTGCCATGTGCATCCTACATTTTCATGTTCTGGATATGGGGGGCGTCGTTGATGGGTTCATCCCGTTTATCTTAAATTACAACAGGACTGAGGTTGTTTTTGTGACTGATGCAACCTACATTGGATTCATGTGTTTTATGACTGTTGGTGCACTTCTTTTCCTCGTTATCTTGCCGCCAAGCAAGGTTATTCGCAATGACGGGACTAGTTGCACTAACATCGAGTACTCGAGCGTTTCAACTAAGGCGATCGAGATTCTCAAGCTGTTCCTCAACTGGAAGATGCTCTTGATTGTCCCGGCCGCTTGGGCTAGCAACTTCTTTTACAGCTACCAATTTACTAATGTGAACGGGGCCTTGTTCAATTTGAGGACTAAAGGACTGAACAGTGTGTTCTATTGGGTGGCCCAGATACTGGGGTCGATTGGAATCAGTTATGTGTTGGATTTCAGCTTTCCGAGTCAAAAGATGAGGGGTTATATTGGGATTGCAATTGTTGCTTTGCTTGGGACTGTGATTTGGGGCGGCGGCCTAGCTAGTCAGCTGAAGTACTCTCGCCATGACCTGCCCAAGAAGTTGGGACTTCAGGGACTCCGGATCCGATTATGCCGTTCGTGTTATTTTTTAGCTATGGATTGTTGGACGCAATGCTCCAGACCTTGGTTTATTGGTTCAGTGGATGCTTAGCTGATGATTCTGAAACTCTTAGCAGGTAGTGTAGGCCTAGGGAATTTGGAGTCTTCTTGATTAACACCAGCTTTGGGTCTAACACTGAAACTGGTACCTGGTTTTCTTTGTCTTGCAGGTACACTGGGTTCTACAAAGGAGTGCAGAGCGCAGGAGCGGTGGTTGCTTGGCAAATCGACACATGCAAAGCCCTGTTCCTCTCGGACCTTATTGTCAACCGGTCGCTTATGACGATGAGCTATCCCTTACTGGTGGTTCTCGTTAAGTTGGCCGTGAAGGAGGATGAGGGCGGTGAAGAGGGAGCAAAAAAGGCAGTTGCTTCATCTTTTGCTCATTAGGTGATGATCCAAAACGTTATTTATTCTTATGAAGCTTCTTCGGGCTTAGCGAGATAACAACCTGAAAATATTATTTGCTTTGAGAGTTAACGTCACAAGAAATTTCCAAATTGATATTAGTATCTCATTTACCCAAGATTAATTTTCGTATTGCAAAAAAAAGAAAAAATTCTTAGACTAGTATATTTGTGATAATTCTACTAAAAATTTGAGGCAAAATTAGAGATTTATTAAGTGGACTTCAGTAGATCTTTGAAATTTGAGGGAGCTCTTGGGGCAAAATTAGCAGACTTCGCAATTTAGTACATTTCCTTCGGATACAATCCCAAGCGACATTGTTTGGGAAGCCCATTTATATCTAATTTCCACATCAGACTCACGTCACATGCCGATCATTCGAGTTGTTTGCCATGTCATTCGTTGACATATGATTTATTTGTCACATGTGTAATGGTTTGGGATATTCTATGACACATAAATTAGCTGTTCCTCAACAAAAAATTATAAATTTTTACCAAACGTGGTGGTATAGTGGTCGTGCGGCGATCGTGCGGCAATTGTGCGGCGGTCGTGCAGCGGCGGTCAGCAGTCGGCGATCCGTGAGTAAGAAGAAAAATCAAATAAATACAAAAATTTATAAATTTTTACCAAACACATTTCTATTCTTTTTCTATTTCAAGAATATAAATTTTGTATAGTTATCAAACACCTTATTTTACTCGAAAATTGTTCTCGGAGTAGAAATAAAAAAAAAACTATTTCTGTAAAGAAATAGTTCCCGAGAATAGAAACGTTACCATGCGCACCCTACATCTCCATGTTCTGGAGTATTTTCAGTATGGGGGGCGTTGTTGGTGGGTTCATCCCGTTTAATCTTGAATTACAACAGGACCGAGGCTGTTTCTGTGACTGATTCAACCTACATTGGATTCATGTGTTTTATGACTGTTGGTGCACTTCTTTCCCTTGCTATCTTGCCGCCAAGCAAGGTTATTCGCAATGACGGGACTAGTTGCAGTAACATCAAGTACTTGAGTGTTTCGACTGAGGCAACCGGGATTCTCAAGCTGTTCCTCAACTGGAAGATGCTCTTGATTGTCCCGACTGCTTGGGCTAACAACTTTTTTACAACTACCAGTTTACTAATGTGAACGGGGCCTTGTTCAATTTGAGGACTAGAGGACCGAACAGTGTGTTCTACTGGGTGGCCCAGATACTGGGATCGATTGGAATCGGTTATGTGTTGGATTTTAGCTTTCCGAGTAAGAAGATGAGGGGTTATGTTGGGATTGCAATTGTTGCTTTGCTTGGGACTGTGATTTGGGGCGGCGGCCTAGCTAGTCAGCTGAAGTACTCTCGCCATGACCTGCCCAAGAAGTTGGACTTCAGGGACTCCGGATCCGATTATGCCGTTCGTGTTATTTTTCAGCTATGGATTGTTGGACGCAATGCTCCAGACCTTGGTTTATTGGTTCATTGGATGCTTAGCTGATGATTCTGAAACTCTTAGCAGGTAGTGTTGGACTAGGGAATTTGGAGTCTTCTTGATTAACACTAGCTTTGGGTCTAACACTAAAACTGGTATCTGGTTTTCTTTGTCCTACAGGTACACTAGGTTCTACAAAGGAGTGCAGAGTGCAAGAGCGGCGGTTGCTTGGCAAATCGACATGCGAAAAGTCCCGCTCCTCTCGGAGCTTATTGTCAACTGGTCGCTTATGACAGTGGGCTATCCTTTACTGGTAGTTCTCGTTAAGTTGGTCATGAAGGAGGATGAGGATGGTGAAGAGGGAGCAAAAAAGACAGTTGCTTCATCTTTTGCTCATTAGGTGATGATCCAAAACGTCATCTATTCTTACGAAGCTTCTTCGGGCTTAGCAAGATAACAACCTGAAAAATATTATTTGCTTTGAGAGTTAACGTCACAAGAAATTTCATATTGCAAAAAAAAATAAAAATCTGAGACTAGTATATTTATGATAATTCTACTAAAAATTTAAGGCAAAATTAGAGATTTATTAAGTGGACTTCAGTAGATGTTGAAATTTGAGGGAGCTCTTGGGGCAAAATTAGCAGACTTCGCACTTTAGTTCGTTCCCTTCGGATACAACCCCAAGCAACATCATTCAGAAAGCCCATTTATATCTAATTTCCATGTCAGATTCATGTCACATGTCGATCATTCGAGTTGTTTGCCATGCCATTCGTTGACATATGATTTATTTGTCACATGTGTAATGATTTGGGATATTCTATGATACATAAGTTAATTGAGATAAATATGGTATAAGCGAATTAGTTTGAGATTTTTTATAATACGAAGATTAATTTAAGATAAATGTGGCACGAATGTACTGTCGGAGTTGTAATCTTTGGCAATGAGCACGGAAATTGTAGATGACCAGTACATTGTTACTTTTTCCAGCGTATTAAAAGTGTAATCAAAGTCATGGTCCACCTAAAAGAGCTGCGACAGCTGGTGTGGCTTCTGAGCAAAAGAGCTGTAGTTGCGACTTCCTAAAGACTATTTATTTCGAGGCTTTGGTTGATAGATGCTCAGTAAATTCTTGCTCTCATCATTGATATGAATCCTCCTCCTCGTAGGGATCGATAGCGCTTGTTATTCATTGCTTGCTTGAATTCACAACCAGAGTGATCGAACGATACCCGAATCATGTATAATCCGGTCGCTTCGATGATGCAGCTCAATCCCAAAATGTGTCATATTTGCGAGGTTTGCCAGGTGATCGATTTTACTTAAGGAGAAGTGCGTCTGTTTGATTCCTAGCTTTGATTTACATTGTTCTGCCGCAAAACATCCTATGTTCTCGCGTTTGTAACATAACTGAAATCATTTAGAGAGCCAAATAAATGGGATCCTTTTAAGGCTCCGTTTGCTTCGGCTCTCTTGACCCTTTTCTGCAATTTCAAGGAAAATTTGGAGTCATCAATCTTAGGCCGTGTTTGGTTCAATTTTACCGGGGGACTTTGAGAAAATGCAAAGCTATTTAGTTTAAAGGGTTTTGAAAAAAAATGCAAATACTGTTTGATAAACATTACTTTGAGAAGTAACTTGAAATAAAAGAATGTTTGGTAGAAATATATTTAAAAGTCCTCTGGGTAATCAAAATAAGATTTTTAAATTTTAATTCGTTTAAAATTAGAAATGACACCATTTATACCATTTTTTTTTGTCATAACCACAATTCATACGATTTGAACGTTAACATATTAACAATATAAATGTAAGAAAATCACATTTCTTTTTTGGTTTGAAAAAAATCAAATTCAACAAGTACAACAATGTACTAAAAAATTTCACACATTTTAAGGTGCAAAGATGCATATTGGGACAATAATTGCTCAATCGTACAGAAACAATAGTAACTGTTTCCCAATGTAGCAATTTTTCAATCTGAGTTGTAGCCAACACACCTAACAATGCTTATTTAGACGTTTTTTCCATTCTCAAGCTGCAAAACCGCTCATATCACATCGATCTCAAGGTGCATATATGCATTGTTAAAATCGACACAAAAGTCGCACAGCAACATCTTGCAAATAGAAATTGATTCTTCAGCAAACTGACATTTCATTAATTAACATAACTGATTACATCGAGGGCCAAGAGACAAAAATTGTGCAGCTGAAATGATTCCCCCCATCTATTATGGAATCCCACAGAAGAGTCTATCTAGCAACTTTTCCCTCAACTTGGCATGATAGAACTTGAGCCTACGTCAAGCACTGCAATGAAGTCCATTATTGCCATGGCTTCCAACTCTTGAATTGCATCAATGACGTTAATCGAACTAGCCAAGTGAGGCTTTGGTACCCCAACTGCTTCCTTGATCTTTGATTGCTATAGATCACATATACAATTAAATGCTGGATGAAACATTGCTTGCTAAGTTTGTGCTACCACTAGTTACCTTGTTAAAAAACAAAGGGCAAGGAAAGATTGTACGAGTCTCTATACAAAGGTAGAGGCAAGGAATGCAGAGCCACTACTCATCAAGTCAATTCATAGCATTCAAACAACTGACTCATTCGCATTATTCATTTCAAGAAGTTGTGTTTCGATGTTTGAACATAAAACACTCATCATCACTAACTGAAGGGACACTTTCACAGAAGCACCTCATTCTCGTCACCATAGCACTTCACATTTACAGGGACCTCCTCTCCCCCCATTGAAATTTTATAGGGGGCACACGAAAAGGAAATTCTGGTCAACGTTGAAAACGGGCTGCGAGTAACCATTGATGAACCCAGAAATGCATGGAACGAATGTCTGTCTGGAGGCATTGCAATAGGAAGTTAAAAATATGCTGCTCGCATGTCGAGATCATATCAAATTACTAGATTTTACAGTAGCAGAAATTTTAGGACATAAAGTTCCGATGTCAATGCTACTATTGTTTTTTCACCTTATGATTTTCCTTTTCCTCTGTTTTCACTTTCTCTTTTCCTCCACACCAAAGCCGGTGGCCGGCTGACGCTAAAATCCGAGAAGTGATAATTGAATGATTTAAAGGGAGATTAAGAATCGCTAAAATCCGACCAATAATTGAACAATTAAAAAGGAAGATTAAGAATCCAAGGACTAAAGTCCAAAACCTAGATTCCAAACACCGGCTCTTATTGTCTACGATTTTGCCACATCTACCAAGGAGAGCACAAGTGACTAGAGTGAATAACTTTGATCGGGGCAAGTTACTAGTGGAGTGGAGGAGCTTGTTTTGTAAGGCAAGCATTGGCTATTCATGTAAGTCTCGAGGAAGTGGCATTGATGGTTCCACCATGATGAAGGCGTTGCAAAAATGAGTGAGGGAGAAAGTTATGGATCGAATTCTCTTGTACTATCTTACCTCTTATGAGTGGAGTTTTGTGACGATAGAGTGAAGAGTAAGTGTTGTAGAGGAGATGATACAATTGGTTCGTAGGAATGGCATTAGAACATTTGTGTTAGGAGTTTGAGGATAAAATGATTATCTCTAATGAGCTCTGAAGGTGGGATTAATCTTTCATGCACAAATTGATCGAAAACTAATGCTACTAATTGATGAAGCCATGGTATGCCAAAATCAGTTGTCGTGCCAAAATGTTCTGTATGTCTCGCTCAAAAGACTGGATTCTCTAATCAAATTGAGCATTGTACGATTGCGATTCACCATACCATCTTAGGAACAACTATATAAGAAAGGCTAGCCTAGTGTTCTGACTCATCAAGCGTTGCACAGGCTATTCCGTGACCGAGAATCTGTTGTGACACTTGCATGTCAAGATTATATCTACTAATAAATTTTACAATGGCAAAAATTTCATGGCGTAAAGTTCCAATGTTAATGCTGCGACTCTTTTACCTTGTAATTATGTTTTTACTTTGCTATATTCGTTTCCACTCTCTCTTGTCATCCACACCAAAGCTGATGGTTAGCCGACACTAAAATCCAAGAACCAATAATTGAATAATGGAAAGGAAGACTAGGAATGCGAGGATCAAAGTCCAATACCTAACATTCCAAACATATCTCCATCTTGTGAAGAAACGAAGAACAGAGAAAACAAAGAACAGAGAACAGAGGACGAAGAAGAAGGATTTCTTTTCTTCTTGAATCAACGAGAACCAAAACTCATACATTCAACTGAGAGCTTCGCTTTTTCTCCACACCTTCTTTCTATTCTCTCTTCTATAGTTTTATAATGAAGAGGAAGATATGAAGAAACGAATCAACCGACTCAACACCGGTTTAACAACTTCGGTTTTACATAAAACAGACTAACTGCTCTAATGAATTATGTCACGTGTATTTACTTTTGTTTTAAGTCTTCCAGCTCTGCAAACACGTGTGATGAGCAGACTCTCTCTTCAAGTCAGTCTTGAATTATCTTCAAATGCCTCTTCGTTTCACATGCATTGCCACAGATACAGTCTTCTTCAAGTCAGCTTCTTTAACACATCTCTCATTGTCTAAAATTTTGTCACGCTACTTGAAAACGATAACTTTCCAAAGAGAAAAGAAAGAGAGGAAGAAAGAACATTGCCTGCCAACTCAATTAAGTTTTATTGAAGTGAACGCACATTTTCTTGTGGAGAGAGAAGGATGAAAGTTATAGAACTGCCTTTCTCATGTTAGGAATTCATCGCAATCAAAAGATGGAGGTTGAGTTAGAATCGAATCCGGGACATTACGATTTCGGTGTAAGATCTAAATGAGCTCATCATCATCCTGTCAGTCAGACCTTTTCTTCTGTACTAAATTATCACGAGATTCTTTTGCCTACTCGAATGAGTACAAAATTCTTGATGGCGAGCACCTAAGGCGCGGGTCACCACAGGCGTGGATTCTTCCTACAATCGAACCTGTCGCCATTTGCGACTAAGCCCGACTGAAGACTCAGGTTGGGTCACTCGTTTCTACTTCTCTCCTCCCACCCCTTGAAACCTGGAGTTTTTCCAACTCAATCTCGTCTTTTCTTGAAACCCATCTCCTCAAAGTCCCTCATTTCTCACACCCTCGATTGAAACCAACATTTTTTTCAAGATTTCCGACATGGGTTTCGAGGGCAATCTTGATCAGGAATCGGCCACGCCACCGAAGCAGTCCTTCTTCAGGTACAACTCACCCCTGGTCCAAGTCAGCATCATCGGGCTGGTCTGCTTCTGCTGCCCCGGCATGTATTGGGCTCTAGTGGGCATGGGGGGCGGCGGCCAGGTGGATCCCACGGCAGTGAATAATGCGAACACCGCCCTCTATGCCACCTTCGCCATCTTCGGTATCCTGGGTGGCGGAATCTATAATGTCCTAGGCCCTCGCTTGACTCTTGCCTCTGGTTGTAGCACTTACGCTCTCTATGCAGGCTCTTTCTTGTACTACAACCACTACCACCAACAGACCTTCGCCATCATCGCCGGTGCGATCCTTGGCATAGGGGCGGGCTTCCTGTGGGCCGGCCAAGGCGCCATCATGACCTCGTACCCACCACACAACCAAAAGGGCACTTACATCTCCCTGTTCTGGAGTATATTTAGTATGGGGGGTGTCGTTGGTGGGTTCATCCCGTTTATCTTGAATTACAACAGGACCGAGGCTGTTTCTGTGACTGATGCAACCTATATTGGATTCATGTGTTTTATGACTGTTGGTGCACTTCTTTCCCTCGCTATCTTGCCGCCAAGCAAGGTTATTCGCAATGACGGGACTAGTTGCACTAACATCGAGTACTCGAGCGTTTCAACTGAGGCAATAGAGATTCTCAAGCTGTTCCTCAACTGGAAGATGCTCTTGATTGTCCCGGCCGCTTGGGCTAGCAACTTCTTTTACAGCTACCAGTTTACTAATGTGAACGGGGCCTTGTTCAATTTGAGGACTAGAGGGCTGAACAGTGTGTTCTACTGGGTGGCCCAGATATTGGGGTCGATTGGAATCGGTTATGTGTTGGATTTCAGCCTTCCGAGTCGAAAGATGAGGGGTTATGTCGGGATTGCGATTGTTGCTTTGCTTGGGACTGCAATTTGGGGCGGCGGCCTAGCTAGTCAGCTGAAGTACTCTCGCCATGACCTGCCCAAGAAGTTGGACTTCAGGGACTCCGGTTCCGATTACGCTGGGCCGTTCGTTTTATTTTTCAGCTATGGATTGCTGGACGCAATGCTCCAGACCTTGGTTTATTGGTTCATTGGATGTTTAGCTGATGATTCTGAAACTCTTAGCAGGTAGTGTAGGCCTAGGGAGTTTGTAGTCTTCTTGATTAACACCAGCTTTGGGTCTAACACTGAAACTGGTATCTGGTTTTCTTTGTCTTGCAGGTACACTGGGTTCTACAAAGGAGTGCAAAGCGCAGGAGCGGCGGTTGCTTGGCAAATCGACACGCGCAAAGTCCCGTTCCTCTCAGAGCTTATTGTCAACTGGTCGCTTATGACGGTGGGCTATCCCTTACTAGTGGTTCTCGTTAAGTTGGCCGTGAAGGAGGATGAAGATGGTGAAGAGGGAACAAAAAAGGCAGTTGCTTCATCTTTTGCTCATTAGGTGATGATCCAAAACCTATCTATTCTTATGAAGCTTCTTCGGGCTTAGCAAGATAACAACCTGAAAAATATTATTTTCTTTGAGAGTTAATGTCACAAGAAATTTCCAAATTGATACCCGTATCTCATTTACCCCAGATTAATTTTTGTATTGTTAAAAAAAAAAAAAAATCTTAGACTAGTATATCTGTGATAATTCTACTAAAAACTTAAAGGCAAAATTAGAGATTTATTAAGTGGACTTCAGTAGATCTTTGAAATTTGAGGGAGCTCTTGGGG
Source organism: Eucalyptus camaldulensis (assembly GCA_019915185.1). Lineage (NCBI taxonomy): Eukaryota > Viridiplantae > Streptophyta > Magnoliopsida > Myrtales > Myrtaceae > Eucalyptus > Eucalyptus camaldulensis. The sequence goes on from JAHSVA010000005.1 coordinate 7,923,955, forward strand.
CAAAATTAGCAACTTCGCAATTTAGTTCGTTCCCTTCGGATACAACCCCAAGCGACATTGTTCAAGAAGCCTACTTATATCTAATTTCCACGTCAGATTCACATCACATGCTGATTATTCGAGTTGTTTGCCATGACATTCGCTGACATATGATTTATTTATCACATGTGTAATGGTTTGAGATATTCTATGACACATAAATTAGTTTGAGATAAATATGATATGGGTGTACTAGTTTGAGATTTTTTGTAATACGAAGATTAATTTAAGATAAATGTAGCACGAATGTACTGCCGGAGTTGTAATCTTTGGCAGTGAGCACGGCAATTGTAGATGACCGGTACACTGTTACTTTTTCCAGCGTATTAAAAGTGTAGTCAAAGTCATGTTCCACCTAAAAGAGCTGCGACAGCTGGTGTGGCTTCCGAGTAAAAGAGCTGCAGCTACGACTTCCTAAAGACCATTTATTTCGAGGCTTTGGTTTATAGATGCTCGGTAAATTCTTGCTCTCATCATTGATATGAATCCTCCTCCTCGTGGGGATCGATAGCGCTTGTTATTCATTGCTTGCTTGTCGAACGATACCCGAATCATGTATAATCCGGTCGCTTCGATGGTGCAGCTCAATCCCAGAATGTGTCATATTTGCGAGGTTTTCCAGGTGATCGATTTTACTTAAGGAGAAGTGCGTCTATTTGATTCCTAGCTTTGATTTACATTGTTCTGCCGCAAAACATCCCACGCGTTTGTAACAGAACTGAAGTCATTCAGAGAGCCGAATAGATGGGATCTGGCTAACTCCTTTTATGGCTCCATTTGCTTCGGCTCTCTTGACCCTTTTCTGCAATTTCAAGGCAAATTTGGAGTCATCAATCTTAGGTCATGTTGGGTTCAATTTTACCGGTGGACTTTGGGAAAATGCAAAGCTATTTAGTTTAAATGGTTTTGAAAAAAAATGCAAATATTGTTTGATAAACATTACTTTGAGAAGTAACTTAAAATAAAAGACTGTTTGGTATATATATATTTAAAAAGTCATTCAGGTAATCAAAATAAGCTTTTTAAATTTTAATTTGTTTAAAATTAGAAATGACCACAACTTATGCATTTTTTTTTTTGTCATAACCACAATTATACGATTTGAACGTTAATGTATTAACATTATAAACGTAAGAAAATCACATTTCTTTTTTGGTTTGAAAAAAATCAAATTCAACAAGTACAACAATGTACTAAAAAATTTCACACATTTTAAGGTGCAAAGATGCATATTGGGACAATAATTGCTCAATCGTACAGAAACAATAGTAACTGTTTCCCAATGTTGCAATTTTTCAATCTGAGTTGTAGCCAACACACCTAACAATGCTTATTTAGGCGTTTTTTCCATTCTCAAGCTGCAAAACCGCTCATATCACATCGATCTCAAGGTGCATATATGCATTGTTAAAATCGACACAAAAGTCGCACAGCAAACATCTTGCAAATAGAAATTGATTCTTCAGCAAACTGACAATTCATTGATTAACATGAACTGATTACATCGAGGGCCAAGAGACAAAAATTGTACTGCTGAAATGTTCCCCCCATCTATTATGGAATCCCACAGAAGAGTCTATCTAGCAACTTTTCCCTCAACTTGGCATGATAGAACTTGAGCCTACGTCAAGCACTGCAATGAAGTCCATTATTGCCATGGTTTCCAACTCTTGAATTGCATCAATGACGTTAATCGAACTAGCCAAGTGAGGCTTTGGTACCCCAACTGCTTCCTTGATCTTTGATTGCTATAGATCACATATACAATTAAATGCTGGATGAGACATTGCATGCTAAGTTTGTGCTACCACTAGTTACCTAGTTAAAAAACAAAGGGCAAGGAAAGATTGTACGAGTCTCTATACAAAGGTAGAGGCAAGGAATGCAGAGCCACTACTCATCAAGTCAATTCATAGCATTCAAACAACTGACTCATTCGCATTATTCATTTCAAGAAGTTGTGTTTCGATGTTTGAACATAAAACACTCATCATCACTAACTGAAGGGACACACTTTCACAGAAGCACCTCATTCTCGTCACCATAGCACTTCACATTTACAGGGACCTCCTCTCCCCCCATTGAAATTTTATAGGGGGCCACGAAAAGGAAATTCTGGTCAACGTTGAAAACGGGCTGCGAGTAACCATTGATGAACCCAGAAGTTCATGGAACGAATGTCTGTCTGGAGGCATTGCAATAGGAAGTTAAAAATAGGCTGCTCGCATGTCGAGATCATATCAAATTACTAGATTTTACAGTAGCAGAAATTTTAGGACATAAAGTTCCGATGTCAATGCTGCGATTGTTTTTCCACCTTATGATTTTCCTTTTCCTCTGTTTTCACTTTCTCTTTTCCTCCACACCAAAGCCGGTGGCCGGCTGACGCTAAATCTGAGAAGTGATGATTGAATAATTTAAAGGGAGACTAAAATCGCTAAAATCCGAGAACCAATAATTGAACAATTAAAAAGGAAGATTAAGAATCCGAGGACTAAAGTCCAAAACCTAAATTCCAAACACCGGCTCTTATCGTCTACAATTTTGTCATGATAATTGAAAACAAAATAATTTCTTGAATAAAAAAGAAAGATGGGAAGAAAGTAGGTCGCCTATCAACTCAATTAAGTTTTATTGAGCGAAGGCACGTTTTCTTGACAGGAGGGGAGGGATAAAGTTGTAGATGTAAATCATGAAAATCGAAGATTAAGATCGACTTCTCTTCTTCTCTTACTTTGCTTTGTAGTTAGGAAATCAAATTACTCCGATTTGTGTTTAAATACTAGATTATGAAGATGCCTTACTCATGTTAAAGAAGTAAAACTCAATAACTATTGTGTCCAAAAGATGGAAGTCAAGTTAAAATTGAACCCAAGACATCACGATTTCGGCCTAAGATCGAAATGGCCTCATCATCATCATCCTGTCACGATTTCGGCCTAGTATCACCAAGATTCTTTTGCCTACTCGAATGAGTACAAAATTCCTGATGGCGAGCACCTACGGCGCGGGTCACCACAGGCATGGACTCTTCCTACAATCGAACCTGTCGCCATTTGCAACTTGGCTCGACTGAAGACTCACGTTGGGTCACTCATTCCCACTCCTCTCCTCTCACCCCTTAAAACCTGGGAGTTTTTCTCACTCGACCACGTCTTTTCTTGAACCCCATCTCCTCAAAGTCCCTCATTTCCCACACCCTCGATCAAAAAACTGATCTTTCTTCCGAAATCTCAGACATGCGTTTCGAAGGCAATCTTGATCAGGAATCGGCCACACCGCCGAAGAAGTCCCTTTTCAGGTACAACTCCCCCCTGGTCCAAGTCAGCCTCATTGGGCTGGTCTGCTTCTGCTGCCCCGGCATGTACGGCGCCCTCGTCGGCATGGGGGGTGGCGGCCAGGTGGACCCCACGGCGGTGAACAACGCGAACACTGCCCTCTATGCCACCTTCGCCATCTTCGGCATCCTGGGCGGCGGAATCTATAATGTCCTAGGCCCTCGCTTGACTCTTGCCTCTGGTTGTAGCACGTATGCTCTCTATGCAGGCTCCTTCTTGTACTACAATCACTACCACCACCAGACCTTCGCCATCATCGCTGGCACAATCCTAGGCATTGGCGCGGGCTTCCTTTGGGCCGGCCAAGGCGCCATCATGACCTCGTACCCACCACCTGGCCAGAAGGGCACTTATATCTCCCTGTTCTGGAGTATTTTTAGTATGGGGGGCGTCATTGGTGGGTTGATCCCGTTTGTTTTGAATTACGACAGGACTGAGGCTGGTTCTGTGAATGATGCAACCTATATTGGATTCATGTGTTTTATGACTGCTGGTACACTTCTTTCCCTCGCTATCTTGCCGCCAAGCAAGGTGATTCGCAATGACGGGACTAGTTGCACTAAGGTGGAGTACTCTAGCGTTTCGACTGAGGCGATCGAGATTCTCAAGCTGTTTCTCAACTGGAAGATGCTCTTGATTGTCCCAGCTGCTTGGGCTGGCAACTTCTTTTACAGCTACCAGTTTACTAATGTGAACGGAGCCTTGTTCAATTTGAGGACTAGAGGGCTGAACAGTGTGTTCTACTGGGTGGCCCAGATACTGGGGTCAATCGGAATCGGTTATGTGTTGGATTTCAGCCTTCCGAGTCGGAAGATGAGGGGTTACATCGGGATTGCGATTGTTGCTTTGCTTGGGACTGCGATTTGGGGTGGCGGCCTTGCTACTCAGCTGAAGTACTCTCGCCACAACCTGCCCAAGAAGTTGGACTTCAAGGACGCCGGTTCCGATTATGCTGGGCCATTTGTGTTATATCTCAGCTATGGATTGCTGGACGCAATGTTCCAGACCTTGGTTTATTGGTTCATTGGATGCTTAGCTGATGATTCTGAAACTCTTAGCAGGTATTATATAAGTTTCTCAACCATGAGTAAGAGATTCTATTTTGGCAAGTAGGCCAAGGAAATTTGGGATTCTTCTTGATTAACGCTAATTTTGGGTCTACCACTGAAACTGGTATCTGATTTTCTATGTCCTGCAGGTACGCTGGATTCTACAAAGGAGTGCAGAGCGCAGGAGCGGCGGTCTCTTGGCAAATCGACACACGCAAAGTCCCGTTCCTCTCGGAGCTCATCGTCAACTGGTCGCTTATGACGGCGGGCTACCCCTTGCTGCTGGTTCTCGTTATGTTGGCCGTGAAGGACGATGAGGAGGGCGAAGACGGAGCTGACAAAGAGGTTGCTTCATCTTTTGCTCATTAGGTGATGATCCAATACGTCATTCCATCTTGTGAAGATTCTTTGTTGATGTCGGGCTTAGCAAGACGACAACCTGAGAAAGATAAAGCCTCTTGAGGGCACCGTTGTGGACGAAGGCAACGATGTGGAGGAGCTACCGTCTGCAGCCAAACACCGCCAACTAGATCTAGCGGCCGGCCATCACTGTCCAAATCTGGCCCGAACCCTAAGCACGATAATTAGGATTCTCTATTCTATAAATTGGGGTTTTAAATTGGGGAAAATGTGTTTAGCAATGTCACTTATGCTAGTTAGCCAAGTCAAAGCACTGGCGAGTCACATCGAATTAAAAAAGTAATAAAATTTTATTATATTAGATTTTCATATCCCAAATCAGAGTGGCTTCTAAATAATCATTTTTTTTTCCTAAAGGAGCACTTAAGTGATTCAAAAAAAAGATTTTGACATGAAAATAAGGGTTGCACCAAATTTATGACATTTATAGTGTCCTTTCCTTGTTTTCCAATGTATCAAAAATGTAATCAAGTCATGTTCCACGAAAATTTCTCCCCCCATAGAAGAGCAATGACAACTGGTGTGGCTTATGAGTAAATCACTCCTATCAAGGTTATTGTTGCCCATTGGTATGTAAATCACTAAATCATTGATTATTGTGTCACGTTCCTTGATTCTCCTGTACTTGTAAACTCTTGGAAGTGAAGCTTGGGGTTATTGAGTGAAGAGTCGGGATGTAGAGGAAATGAATACAATTGATTTATAAAAGTAATGTCAAGACGGTTAGTGTTAGGAGTTCTAGGATAAAAGTATTATATTACTTAGGAGTTTTGAAGTCGAGGTTGATGTCGCTTTCTTGATGAGGTCATAACAAGGCGAAACTAGTTGTCGAGCTTAAAGTGATCTACTGTCTAATTTGATGGATTACATGCCCAAGCTAAGTTAAGTGTGATATGATCTCATATAAGGAAGTTATTCACCGTATTGTTCTCTGGAGTAACTATAGAAGGAAATCTTCGCCTGGGTTATTCCACTTGCCAGGCGCCGTACAAGTTATTTCGTAGCCAAAGAACTATCGACTCATGACAAATGGTATCAAAGTCAAATCCCTCCAGTAGGTATATGATTTGGGTGGAGCTTTTGGTCTTCCTCGTCTTGTGAGGGCAAAGAGTGATCGTTGGAGCCAAGAGGGCTTAGACAACGTGCGACTCTCGTCTAGCTTCTAGGATGGCAATGTGGGCATAGGAAGGAACTGAATTGCTCACTAAATAGGGATAACTTTCCTAGATCAATCGGTGAATCTCAAGAGAAGGTCTATTATCACGTTTCCAACAAGGGGTGTACCCTCCATTGATTTGCATAGATCAAAAGGAGTTTAGTAGGCAAAAGAAAGTGCTGCCAAAGGTGTGCAGTTAGCAAAGGGTGCCACACTTGTCAGGGAGCATAAGTGACTAAAGATTTGCGAACGGCTTTGATAAGGGGAAGCAACCAATAGAGTGGTTGCTAGGGGTGCCACACTTGTCGGGAAGCATAAGTGACTAAAGATTTGTGAACGGCTTATATCGAGAGAAGTGACCAATAGAGTAGAGTAAGCTTCACTCAATCTCATGCTTGCTCACTTTAAGTTCTCACATCAATTTAAGAATAAATTTACAAAATTGGGTTAAATATGAAAGTGTTTTATGAATATGGGTCGCGTTTGAGTCACTAGATTTGTATTATATGAAAATTGATCAAACGGGTCAACTTGGGTTGGATCATTTTTGACCATATCTAAACCCAATCCAATCCATCCATTTGACTGGTCTAATCTAGTCATCAATTCGTAAATTGGAACTAGAGGCTTTAATGAACTGAGCATTTGACTCCGCTTGTTTCTTAGAACTGGAAACTTTTTTATTACCTAAAGCAAACATGGTGTTTACAGCACAGATCTTTGATTCTAAGCAATTTCTTGTTCTTTTGCCAAATGCTCCCGAACAGTTAGGTTCATGGATATTTGACATTTATTTGTATGTTGAACAGACTCTCCATGTGATGCACATATTGCTGAGAGAGGAGCTCCGAGGCGATCTGGTGGATCGTCTTTACTAAGAGTTCCCAGAATTGTAGTCTTTGATGAGGCACCTTTCATAGTATGATCTCTTTTGGAATCCATTTTCTTGTCTGCGCAAAATATTGAGTTGAAATTCTCTATGTAGGCTAACGAGAGGTGCAACGCGTTGGTCATATCTAACACTTCTTGCTTCTCTTCCGCGAATTTTTGTGTCTTCTCATTTCTAGCGTCTCCGCATCAACCGTCATGGATTTTGCAGATGAATCTCCACTTCCCACATGAAATGCAGAAATCGTACTTTGTAATTATTCTTTGGATCCATCGGGACAACGGTGACATGTATTGTGGATTGTGTTCATAGTTTCTAGTTCTGCAAACAGTTATAGGAAGCGCTGAGAAATTGTGCACCCCTTCTATTTTCTGGATCCATACTTTTCTCATGATAGACCAATGTAGGGTGCGTTTGGGAAGACTTTTGGGGAAAGTCTTTGGGAAAATGCAAAGACCTTTGAGTTGAATGTGTTTTCCAAAATGCAAATTGTGTTTGGTAAATTGTAATTTAAAAGCCCTTTATGAAGTACCTTTGAGTAAAATGGTGTTTGGGGGACAAAGGGCTTTTGTGAAAAAAAAAATATCAAAAGAAAAATAAAAAAAACAAAAAAATGAAAACCAGCAAGGGCAGGCGGCATCCGGCGGTCGGCGGCGACCCTTGGCGACCTCCGGCGACCCCTGATCTGGGCCGGCGAGGTCACGCGACGCCATCGCGACCTCCGGCGACCCCGGATCCGGGCCGGCGAGGTCGCGCGACGCCGTCGCGACCTCCGGCGACCCCGGATCTGGGCCCGCAAGGTCACACGACGCCATCGCGAGGGCCGGCGAGGTCGCGCGACGCCGTCGCGACCTCCGCCGACCCCGGATCTGGGTCGGCGAGGTAGTGCGGCGCCGTCGCGACCTCCGATGACCCCGGATCTGGGCCGGCGAGGTCGCGCGCGTCGCGCGACGCCGCCTTGACCTCCGATCCCGATCGTGCCGTCGCCGAGGCTACGCGACCCTCGCCTGAGGTCGGGGGACCTCGGCGAGGGCCGCGCCTGAGGTCGCGCGACCTCGCTGCATGTCGCGCGATCTCGCCGGCGGTCGCGCGACCTCGCCGGTGGTCCCGCGACCCGAGCAGCTGCCGCCGGGCCACCCTCGAAGGAGAAGATGAACAGTGCTCTTCACAAGGGCAGAAAACGGAAAAACAAATAGTTCGTAAGGATAATTTTGGAAAAAAAAAATATGAACAGTAACATCAGCTTACCGAGAAAGCTGAAATGCCCCTGCCTTGGGCTTTCAGCCTTCACAAGGTAGGCTTTCAGCCAAATATCTTTACAAAACATTTTGCCAAACACCCATTTTTTAGCCCAAAGGGCTTTGGAGGTCTAAAGGGGTTTGGAAATGCTAATTCCAAACGCACCCGTAAACTGTCAAAGAACGATATCTCTAGCTGCTTTTTCTTTGATATTACAACAAAAGGAAAAAATCCCTGAAATCATTCTTTTTACAACTATAAGTCCCACTGAAAAAACATTCTGACGGAACAGATTTACAGGGATCAAGTTTTCAAGTACATTATGAAATAAACACGAAATTTTTCTGCCTCTATGTGAAGAAAGCGAAGCTGTGAAAGGAGATCGACTGTGCTCATCAGTATGACGACATTCTTCAACTCGAAGTCACCTTGAAGTTGTCAGCTTTCAACAGACAGTGAAGAGCCTTAACGGGAGATAGGAAGGATGGATTAGAGGAAGTGCCCTGCGGACCAGATCAGAGTGATGTGAATCTGAGTAGGACTCCTTCTATCCAAACATTAGTTACCCCCATAGAGATTCCAGAAAACAGAGATTGCAATACGAAGTCAAAAGATGCATCATCATAGTTCACCCGATAGAGATTAAACAAGTTGCTTGTATGTCAAGATCATCTCAATTAATGAATTTTCCTATGGCAAAAATCTACAAATGTAATGTGAAACGCCAAAGGAACCCACGGACACTATTACAGCAGCAGCTAAAGAACATGGTTAGTGCCTCCTCATGACCAGCAATATTTCTACCCTCACAAATTAAATAAACGGAGCCAACCCTACACAGACATCACAACCAAGTGCAATCCATATTTTAAGAAAAGCATGTTATTTAAGATAGGAACTTGATGATCACCTGACATGAGACTGAGAAGACATTCAGAAGCAGCATTTACTCCTTATAAATCTACAAGAATGGGAGAATAAAGTCAAGTTATCCATGAAGATGCTAGAAACACCTTTCTATAATTTGTTAGTCTAGGCTTGAATCCTTGCAAGGAGATTGGAAGCGGAATCACAGTTTACTGGTTCTTCCGTAGGTCTATTTTTTGGTTCCAGACAGTTGACAAATACTAAATTAAGCACAAGTAGAAACCATCAACAGACTACCAAATCTTGCAGTAGTATAAAATTAATTTGGTCCACATGGCAAAGTCATCAAAGCATGAAAAACATAGAGAAATCCTTAGATTAAAAAAACCGTTGATGGAACTGAGTGTTGTAGCAGAGACCTTGCAGAAGTTAATAGAAGATAATATTGATGGCAACTTGCGATGATGTTAACATAATAGGACATTAAGTGGTTTTCAAAATTCTTGTCAAAGAATATCAGCTTGGGAAAAGGCACACATGACCAATTCATGCACAATAAATTATGCCAAACTTCAACTAACATATTTTCCTCAAGCCTATCCACTTCACTCTTTAGTTATCTTGAGAAGTGCTACTGCTGAATCAAATTTGTATGGTCTTAGTAGCTCCCCAATCTTCATGCACTTTTGGTGTGAGGATCAAGTGGCCCACTCACAACATGTATTCCAAACAGCAATGAGGACCAGGAGAACATAATGTCACCAAATGCTTGTGAGGTGGTTTCTTTCTTTACTTCCCCTTATAACTCCACAATACATCCTCATAATACTTGCGGAATACTGTTAGTTTCGAACACATTTTGGCTGCAATCTCAACTCCTCACAGAGGATAAACAAAAATATATTTAGGCTAAATATAAAAAATTAGCCAGATCCATTTTGTAATTTCCCAAGAATTCAATCCATTGTCTGATATCATGTGAAGAAAGATGAAGTGGAAAAAATAGACTATACATCAATCAATTCATGACATGTTATCCTATGATTATTGTAAGTCAATTTGTGGGAGCTGTGAAAACTGCAATTCTTTTATGGCTGAAAGACAGGCCAACAAATGAGAAGCCCACAAACAAGAGAAATGCTTAGCTACTTGAGAAGAACCATGTCACCACCTCATCAAGGGAAATTCAAGTGCAATGAGAATAAGCTTTCCTTGTTTGGAAGAAAATGAGAAAGATCACGACAGTAGGAATGAAGTGACTGGTTTAGGTGGACAATATAAGGTGATGACGTGGTGCTCCGTGGGGACTCACTATTCCCACAGACATGGTAGGATCCACATAAGACTGAATTTCTAACACAAAATTATTTATAGCTTGGTTAATGGCCAAAGACAGCTGAAAAAATACCATAGAGACAAGAACCTGAGCACACGGAGATATATCTTCGAAACAGAGTCCCATTGGTCCTGATTACAGACTTAAAGCTATAAGGATTAGAGCCCTAACAAATCTACCAAACTGAAGCCCAGATTGTATCTACAATTCTGGATATTCAGTCAGACAGATTGACCAGCTTGACAGTTCTCATGGCCCCAAAAGACCCATCTGATGACATGGACTTTAGTAAATATAGTAGATGGAGCGCCAGAGTGAAGGAACCAGCAAGAGATAAGGCTATAATAGATCAAAATGAGTTCAATCATGCATATTCTATCTAACAATTCACATCAACCACATCACATGAATTTTTATCATATTCAATCAGTTGACTTTGAACTTGTCCAGGGCTAGAAAGGAATTTAGTAGATCACGGAGAAATTCTCGCTTCATGCGTATTCTGTCTTTCCACATTAACCATACCACATGAATTTTTATCACATTCGATCAGTTGACTTTGAAATTGTCCTGGGCTAGAAATGAATGTAGTAGATGACAAAGAAATTCTCGCTCCACGCATGTTCTGTCGTTCCACTTCCACTGCATCTATCTACCATCAACTTAACTAAAACACCTCCACAACCTTTCCAATAGTTACACGTGATAGTTCATACAGGCATGTAAACAGAAGGCAGTTGCAAAGCAGAACATATTACCATAAGGCAGTTCTTTATCATTTATTTTATTTTATTTTTGGTTGGGCTGCAATTCTGCAAGGCAGCATGCCTAGGCTTAAGAGTCTATTACACCCATCATACATTATGCTACAGAACACAATCACTGTCGGTCCAACCTGCCTAGCGTGTCATCAACCCTGAAACCCTTAATTTCCCTATCAATGATAGCAAAAATCAGTTAGCTTAGAGTTTCCTTGTTCTTACTTCTCCAAGAAGGCAGGATTTTTAGTCCAAGCATCTAATGATGGCGAAACTCCCTGAGCATCCCTACTTAGCCACCACCAAAGAACAAGAATCTGATGGAATATGAACAAACCGGGGAGTCAATACAAACCCAATGGTCCCCAACCTAAATACCAACATGGAAACTGCTAGATTATGGACAGAGACCAATCTATCCTTTGCAATTCCATGGAAAAGGAGACACAGAGATTCGTTATGGCTCTATCTGTCTATCTATCCCACCTAATCAACAAGGTGAAAGTGAGAAAATTGTAACACTCCCAACAGACTTAAAATGAAAAAAAAAAAAAACGAAACAGAGAGACAGAGAATTGCAGAAGAACAACTACGAGAAAACCCAAGAAAAATGGAAATTCCCACCTTTACTCGCAAAAAGCAGGCAAAAGTGCCAATTGCCAACCAAAGCCAAACAGAATCAAATGAAAAAGAAGAACACAAAGGAAAAGCACGAAAGGAACGCCGAAAACACTGACCTTTATGCTCGTCGGAAGCATCGCTATCCTCCAGATCCTCCTCCTCCGGCACCGGATGCAACTCCAGGTCCCCCTCCTCTCCTTCCTCCTCCGCCACCCCCTTCCTGCCGCCTTCCTCCTCCGGAAAACGAACCACCACCACCGGACATATGCAGTGATGGACGCAGTAATCGCTCACGCTCCCCAGCCTCGCTTTGCTCGCCCTCCTCGCGGCGCCGAACCCTCGGCTGCCCATTATCATCGCGCTCAGCCTCAACCTCTCCACCTCCAGGCACAGCCGCTCCTTCATGTCGTGATCCTTCACTATGTGGATTTTGAACGGGAAGTCCGCCTCCACGAGGGGCTGCGCCAGGTCGCCCACCTTGGTCGTCGTGAGGCTGTCGAAGTCGGACTCCAGCTTCTCCGACTCCTCCCCGGACACGTGATCGGCGGGCTGGGAGCTCACGGCGCCCCAGTCGGCGCCGTACAGGACGGAGGTCGGCCGCACGTGGAGGAGGACGACGGCGTCGCCCGGGCGGAGGTAGTTCTGCACCGCCCACCGCACGGCGAAGGCGCTCTCCTCGCTCAGGTCGACGGCGATCGCGATCTTCCGGCTGGCGCCGGCCGTCGGGGTCGCGACGAGGGGCGCGCGCGGGGCCGCCGGGTGCGTGCGGATCGCCGGCGGGGGAGGCGCCGGGAGGTCCGACTCCGGCAACGATTGCGGGTTCGTCATAGGGGGAAAATTTTCCGGCGTTGCTTCGGTTGACCGATGAAGAAGAAGAAGAAGAAGTCTTTTCGGCTTCTGAACTGAAGAGGAGGAGCTCGAGCTCGTATTTATTTAAAAAAAAAATTACAAATGAATTTTGTCATTTTGTGGTTAAGGCCGCAGCTGTTTATTACCAGGAATATATTTAAGACTTCAAATGTCCGATGATTATGCACACCAGACGCTAAAATACAAATATAAATATAATAATTGCTTTTATTTCTAGCTGTAGTGATTTTTGACGTGCCAACGTAAAGATAATGCTCGCATGAGCAATTCGTTCACATTTGACTACTAAACGACGAGTTTATATCCAATGTAATCATCGTCATAGAATTTTGCTTTATTTTTCTAAGTAAAAAGAGAATACTTGAGATTCTATGTCTCGAAAGTACTTTGTCTTTTGAAGTCAATTTAACAGGCAAGAACGCTTTGAAATATCTTCTTTTTTTCCTTTATTTTTTAAATTGAAATATGCTAACTTTTTTTCATGATAAAATGATTCGATTCCGAGAAGATGTATATATTAGTCAAGTAGTATTACAACGATGACCCAAATTAAGAAAATACAGTAAGATCTTTCGGATTTAATATTCTACACTTGATATTTCAATTTTGAGATTTCCGTCGTTTAAATTTTGCCGCACAAATAACCCTAGTTAGATCTAATTTATAGTTATTTATAAAAGGAAAAATAACACTTGCTTCTGTATTAGTTTTCACACAGGCGGTGTCATTGGGAGATAAACCGTTTCGAAAATTGCTTAGCTAAAACCTTATTTTTATCTAATTGCCAATCATAAATCAATTTCAAAAAAGTAAAAAAGTAAAAGAAGAATTAGTGGACGGAAAGGTCAAGGTTGTGGGGTTGAGTCGCGATCGAGATCGTGAGCTTTTAATATTGGAAAAGGACATGGGGAATTAATACGCAGGTGGCGTTGCTGGGCGGTGGCGTTCACCGCCCGGAAGTCCCCAAAAAGCCCGTGCAGCACAAGTTCTGGGCCTAATTCTACTATTCCATGGAGAGATGAACACCGTATATCTTGGATTGGGGGGAGGGCTCACGATAGAATTTTGAATTGTAAACACAAATTTTTACCAATCATAGTCGTTCACCAATCGACCTAACAAAGAGCCTTTTCTTCTAACAAAAAGAGACCATGAGCAATTCAATATGTTACATTGATCTATATAACTGGAGGGACAATTACTAAAAAAAATCATAAATCTATCAACAACCGTATCAATTCAACATTTTTTAATTATGTGAACTGAATCTTAAACATTTTTGTATATTTGGTCAACTTTGGGCAAAAATCATTGACATAAACATTAGTTGCTCTGCGTGGTACAACTAACGCTAATACAAATATTTTTTAATATTTTTTTTCTTTTCTTTTTTCACTGAGGGCGAGCAAGGGTCCACCAACATTGGGTAAGGGCATCGTGGCCCTTGCTAGCCACTATAGGAGGGCATCATGGCCCTCGCGTCGGTGAGGGGATGTGGTCCCTCGCCTAGACCCAATGGCTCTTGCTTGATCTAGCAAGGGAGTCTCGATCCTTGTCCATGGCTAGTGAGCTTTGCGAGCTCTCAATAAAAAAGAAAATAAATGAATAAAAAATAAATAAAATATTATGATATATTATTTAAAAATATCAACATCAGCACTAATTGTACTATGCAGGATGACATGCGTCTATATTAGCGATTTCCAATTAAAATTATACTTAATTGACATAAATGAAATATTTGAAACTCAATTGATACAAATGAAATGTTTAAGACTGAATTAGCACATAATTTCTCTTATAACTATAAATTATCGATTTTAATGGAACTCATGGTCCATATTCAATTTCACGGGATAATTACTCATACTTAATATATAGAAAAGTCTCTCGCTTCTTCCTCACCGTTTATTTCTATTTCGCCTTGCCGGTCACCACAAGCCAGCTCACGTGAATCTCAACCGATTCACTTCTCTGGACGAGTCAAGCTCAACCGAACCACGCGTTGTCCTAAGGGATTCCGCAAAAAACGACGTCTTATCATCCGGCTAACGGTCGATAGGACACTCTCTTGTCTTCACCCATGCAAGTCAATCTTGAGTTGGCTACTTCCCAGGTAATATTGCCTTGGCCTCGGATCGAAACCTTGGGAAAGAGACACGACACGAAAGGAGAAACGGGGAAAACGAGACCATCCTCCCAAAAAAATGCCTCGCTTCAATGAACTAGGAGCTCTCCCTGCGAATGGCCCGAAATGGGTTGTTGCGGAGGATGGGGCCGGTTTTTTGTCACGACTCATGTCAGAAACCGAGAGGACACGGGACGACCGGGACGAACGACAAACGCACGCACCATCATCGACTTTTCGTGCGTTGCTGTTGCTGGGGACTATCAATTTTGAAGCTGGAATCGAGCTGTAATAACTGCTTAGGTGTCCTCAGCCAAAGCCTCGGTTGCTGTCGAAACCCCCCCTTCTCTCTCCCTTCAAATCATCGATCATCATCATTTATGACCTTTTGCGCGGACACTTGCCCATCGTTCGTTCCTAATGTTGAAAATTACGTGCCCAACCGTTCCATTAGCTAGTGGTATAAGGCATTAAGGAACATGGAGACGACTAATTTCGGTACGTGTCTTGGAGCACGTCTGTAACCTCGGATTTAAATGGTCACACGGTTTGTTAATCGTATCGCAAGAGGATACTGTAAATCAAAATCTGAAATTGGTAACTAGGACAGCATAGCCAATGTTCATAGTCCAAGATGCGATGACAAATGCACAAAGAAAATGAAAGTATTACTACCTTATTATTATCAGATATGTCAAAATGGGTGAACGTTCATTTTTTTTAACTTTTTTTTTTTTTTTGAGTTGGGTTATATATGGGACATCTAGTTTTCGGAAATGAGTTAGTTATAGGTTTGAATTGCAAAGTCCAACAAAATGTGAGTTCTTAATGGATCATATATATGAGTTATGTGTTATTTTCATATTTGATGAGATGTTTAACGAGATTTTTCCCATGAGATTTGGCACTATTTTATTTTGCGAGTGTTGAAAATATAATATTTCGTCAATATCTTTCCTTATTTGAAAGTACTTAGTTGTCATGGGAAAAATATGATATCCGTAAGGGCTTTGCTAATCTATGGGATACCGTGAGAATAATTATTTATTGTAAGTCACACATTTTTGAATGGGTGATCTCACAACAATTTATAATTATTTTTTTTTTGTCGGAAATTTATAATTGTTCATTATTTGATTTTTTGTGGTTAAGAATAAACTATTCTTCTCATAGTAATTAATGACTATGACGCAATCATTAAATATAATGATTTTGGCACCATCTTACCTTAATTTTACATTTTTACTTTATTTATTAACTTATTTATTGTGTTAATTTACTTTTTTAATATGATATGAAAAGTAATATATGCACACGAAATAGGTGGCACAAGTTTTTATAGGTTAGATTGAATATTGATGTGTTTTAATAGTTTGGATCGAGTATGAGTCACTGAATTTACATGTAATATATAAATAAGAAAAAATAGGTTAAAATGATCGATTTAGGTTAGACTATTTTTGACTTGACCCATGTCCAAGCAGACCCGCCCATCTTACGGCCACAATTGCGACAAATCTCCATCTTTTGAGCATTGTCGATAATCAATATGAATATGAAGTAGCGTCTTCACGGTTGGAATTTCAAGAGGAACAAATTTAAGAAACGAAGTCCCATCTTTAACGCTCGCAAAATGAACTGTACATTAAGGAAGAAGGAAAAGGCAAAGGAAAACAAGATTTTCGAAGTAACATGAAAGAAGGCTTTCTTACGATTGTGAGCAGCTGTTCATGTATATTAGTTTCTTCTTAAGGAAAAGTTCTTAGGCATCGAATTTATGCGTATTCAATTGGCAACAGCTACCGAATCATGGGGCAGGTCGTGTAGGGAGTTCAACAAACCGGAAAGGTACTTTAATTAATGAGTGTACCCTGCAAACATCTTCTCGTTCCCATCTTTTGCTAAGCATTCCTTTTTTGGCTAGAACTTTTGCTAAGCATTCTACTTATAGATAAAACCCGAATGTACGGGTAATTAAGATCGGGACTCATGAAATACCCCACTAATGTTGTGAATCAAATAAGACACGAGCACATTCTCCGGAGGAGATTCGAATGCACGATCCTTTTGTTTCTTGCGCTCGGTGGTGGTGCATGGGAGAGGCGTTGTGCGTTTAATCCACGTGCAAATCATTTTCATTCCTTAATTACTTAAAGCCAAGTCCCGTGAAATTGTCCGAACAGGAATCTTGTTTCATCATTACTGACAGAAATGATTCGTGCAGAGAATTTTCTCATCTGCAGGCGCTGAAGTCCGTTCCATTATTGTGTTCGATGTTTTGCCTACAAGAATCGTGGAGAGAGCCCAAACTCATTTGGGCTTTATAAGCTTTCTTTTGAATGGAGGTTGGGCTGATATGAAGCTATGCCTCGATCCAGTCCGTTTACAGCAAAAGCACCGCCCCGACAGTGCAACCATCCATTGGGAGCATAAGAGGATGGCAACGTTGTATGTCATAAGCCGTGTCCAGAGATCAAAGTTTGTCTCGAATTAGCGACTCGATCTAACTTCGATCTAACTTCATGCACATACAAGGTCGCCCATCAGGCAACTTCCTAATGTACGTCACAGCGTCATTGGTGTCATTGGTTCACCGGTTCACCCGAGATTACGTTGCGACGCGAATCGTGAGCTTCGAACTCTAGATTTAAGGTGGACGATCTCCCCAGAGGGTGCACGTCACAAATTCGAGAGATGTTAGTCCAATTCTCTAGGTTCTTTTTCACCTTTTACACTGCCATCGAGTTGGTTTTCTCTGCCAGGGAAAAAGAGAAAAGCAGAAACAGAGACACCAGAACAGAGAAACGCCAGGCCGAGCAAAAAGCCCTTTTTACCAATTTCGTCTCTGCATTTGGTTTTCCCCCAAACAAACCGAAACCGAAACCAAACAAGACATTCTTCCCGCTTTTGCTTTTGCGCTTCGCTCCTGCTGCTCGGACCCTCCACTTTTGCACAGCGAGCGTTAATGGAGGGCCCGTACAGAGATCGCGTCGCAGCGATTTTGTCCCTCGAAACATCCACTCCCCACTCTCTCTCTCTCTTCGTTCTTTGAACCAGCTGGTGTCGTTTTCGAAGTCTCAACGCTGACACTAAAAACAATTAACTATTTCGCAGAGACAGGGGAGTACCCTTTAGTTGAATACTACTATTGGATTATTTGGTTTTACTGGGTTTTTCTCCTCTTGAGGGATCGCTGCGATCTGACGGTGGACGCTGCGACATTGGTCATCTCACTGTCCGAGCACGAGAAATGGTGGTCCAGCACATTAATGGGCGTGTCCGAGCTTGAGTGAACATCAAGCGCTGACTCGAATCCCTCCGTCGCTGCGTCTTGCATCTCGTTGTAACAATGCAGCAATATATCCTGCGAATGGAAGCCAAAAAACAGAAAAGCAGAGCAGGACCAATGAGACCCATTTTCCAAAACGGGACACGGACTTAAAAAGAAAAAAAAATGAGTACTTGTTGGTTGGTTCCCAAGAAGTAACATTGACCCATTTCTTTAAACCAAAAGAAAATTTATAAAAGATCTTGCTTTTGGAAGCGTAACCCATCTTGGACTCTGTAGTAAAGCAACACATTGTACTTTCTGACAGGACAAGATGACAAGGGTCGCTTATTAATTAAAGTATAAACAATGTTAAAGCTGCCCCAGATTAGTAATTACCTTATTTACAAACGAACAACTGGAGATGTCGCTCTTGAAGGTCGCAAATTGCAAGGGGCATAGCTCTTGAGAAGCGCGGAGAAGCGCTGACGCTGCCGTTATTGATGGCTTGAACTCCAGAAGCTTGATGTCTGTCCCCAAAAAAAGAACATTTTTCAGGCTGTCTTATGAGTTTTGCTTCGCAGAAAGAGAGAGTAAATACTAAAATGGGTCTCTCTGGAGTACCGTTCTGAGCTTTGAGGATGATCTCGCTCGCTCGAGCTCTGATAGCCTGCCTCAATGGTGGGTCTCGGAGTTTCAACAGAGAGACGAAGAAGGAGATGAAACAGAAGGGAGTGATCGAGCGCATTCGCCACTGGAGAGCTCCCAACACGAGCAACTCCATCCTCTGTATTGAGTGTGCGTCGAATATGAAACCTCCTCCATCACTCTGCATCAAACCCAAAAGAAAATATCAAAATGGGTTTTGAACTTAAGTGTAGTAATTGATATTTTTCTCTATCTTCCAGTTTCTAAGAATTCTTCCACGTCTACCTGAACATCGGCGAGAGAGATCTCTGTTTTCAGCATTTTCGCGGCCAGAGCCACGCAAGAAACGGCAAGAAGCCTCAAGACCCATGGCTTCGGTCTCTACAAAAAGAACAAAAAAAAAAAAAAAAAACCCAAAAATTCAGGAGGCGACAAAACATAGTCAAACCCAAAAAGCAACGCAGAACCTGAAATCCCCAAAAAACAAAAGAACAAAAGAAAACTGATCTCGGTTCAACATCATCAGAGAAGAAGGCAAAAAAATAAGAAAAGCAATGTGCATTTTTATTAACCTGCAATTTATGGGAGGACAGGAACCGATCGACATAATTGATCGCGAGGTACGATAGCGTCGGGTACAAGTTGCAACACAACTGCAAAAACACCCCCAAGAAGAAGACGAAAAATGTAAAGAAACTAGCCCCACAGAGAAAGAGACAGAGAGAGAAACAGAGGAAGACAGACAGATTTCGCGATCGAAAACCTGCGAGATCAAAGACACAATGTCCCGTCGAACAGAGAGATCGTCGGAGCAACCGACCGACCGAAGCCCCGCGAGGTACTTCTCGGACGGCATGTGGTCCGACTCGACGAGAAAGAGGAAGGTCTTGTCGGGGAAGCGATCGTCGAAGTTGGTCAGCGGGTTTTCAAGGTCGAAGTCCATCGTCGTCGGCGGCGGCGGCGGCGGCAGCGGCGAATGCGTGATCGTGGGGGGATTTCAGGGGAGCGACGTCGCGCAAGGCATTGTGGGGGCGCCAAGAGCGAGCAGCAGTAGCTAGAGAGAGAAAGAAAGAGAGAGAGAAGGAGAGAGAGAGAGAGGGGATGAAGCTTAAGCTTTTCTGGTTCTGCAAATGATGAAGGTGGAGAGAGAGGCTGTGGTCTTATTATGGGGGCAGAGAGAGAGAGAGGGAAAAATTCCAAAGCTGGGGAAGGTGGCGATCGGATGCTGTCGAGGCCTCATGTTCGCAAACCTTGTCAGGCCCTTTTTGCCATCCTCTCTTCGATTGCTCCCGGGGATCTCGACCGTCGATGACGACCGAAGTTTCGCTGCCCGACGGTTAGGATTTCCTCCTGTGCGCTGCAGTTGCGGGGTGGGGATCCCACGTTGCCTTATAAATTGGGCTGTGAATTTCTCCACCCGGGATCAATTTTGTCCACTGTACATTCTATTTCTTTGCTAAGATGCCCATTGCTGCACTCGATATTCACGTGGGAGAGAGAGAGAGAGAGAGAGAGAGGCCCTTTTGCCGTTCTCGTACGCTTCGATGGGACTGTAGTGACGGGTCACGGTCCTTACGAACAAATTGAGTATCTATATCTTCAATTCGAACATTTCATAATGAGAATGAAGCTTTTGTTGTAATGTTTAGAAAGGTAATTATTCAAGACAAACCTTGCCGCTGTGCATGTATATTTACTTTTTATAATTTTGGGATATAAGGATAAAATGCTCGGCTAATTAGGAGTTCATGAAATGCCCTGCAAAACTCATGAATTAATTAAGCTTCGGTTTTCGGCCTAAGCACAGGGCCCATATTTAGAGTAGTTTGCTCATGGTGGGCCAAATTTGAAAATGTGACATCGACTTTATTAATAAATGAAAATTGCCTTTAGGCTCTAGGAACACATGGAGGAGACCAAAATTGAGAGAGAATTTTAAATTTTCATCCTTTCCTCTTCAATTTTTTTTTTTAATAATCTATCTTATTTTTTACATCCACTCCTCCTTTCCTCTCCCTCCTCTCCTTCCCACACGCAACACAACAGTGAGCTGGACTCTGTTAGGCAAACAACAATGTAGAATCCATAGCTTTGCTTGAAGTTGAGCATCCACTGTTTTGGTAAATACCTACTCGAACTTAATAGTTAATGAGTGGCATCAATTGCGACTTTTGATTATGCGGATTTCGTGTGAATCTTAAAATATCCAACAATTATAAATGCCCCTTTCCATAGGCTTGAGTCTTTGCAAGTATTTCTCTTAAAGCTTTTGCATACAACGACTAATCCTGCAAGGTCATACAAATCCTTTTTCTATGCTCGATGGGTTTAACTTGGTGTCATAGTTGGTATCTTCAAATCATTTTTTAACATCAAACCGAACTGCCTCTAAAACCGATCCAATTGCTTAGGTTGCTCACGTCGGCATTAATACATTAGCGCATGCACTTCAAGAAACTTTATGATGTGTCGAGTGTGAATTGAACTTGTGAACTCATGCTCCATATGATCCGGAGCTGCAATGATTTTACCTAACTTGACCAACTTTGCAGTGTTACTTTCCAGCTCTCTTGATCACATTCAAAAGCTCCCCGCAGCATGACCTTATAAGATGAGGTATATTTGACTTGCCGAGTTCACAAATACCAAAGTCCTTTCCTTGATCAGAGACCCCAGCATCTTGACCAAGAAGAGAGAAGGTCACCAATCGCCTAGATATAGTAAACATTTCATCAGCAAACCCTAGGGAAAATGACAAGTTTGAAATCTCTGGCTGCTCCTTCGCATTAAATCATGTAACCACTCCAAGGAGGCAAAACAAATAGCGAAATATAAAAAAAATAAAAAATAGAGAGAGCCATGCATAAAAGTCCACCCCTCCATTCCCACGACGACAACCCTCCAAACGATAAATTACAAGGGGCAGCTTGGCAGCTTCGGGCTTATCGTTTAATGTCCTTGCACCGAGCGAGAACCTCTCTCGTCCTTCCAAGCGAGCCAAACCTATCGATACGACAAGTTCTGTATCCAGCACTTGCATGCATAAGTAGATTTATCAGTGCGTGCGTTCGTGTCTGTACAGTGCCCTAGGCGCGAAGCTGAGGGTGCGGAGAGCGAGCTTTTTTTTTTACGTGGATTTGATCAAGACGGAAGTCAATGTGGAAGACGACAGGAGTGAAACGATGGGCTCGGTACCATAAGAAAATGAAAGTCTGTGGTGTTTTAGCAGTTACTGCGCGTTGTTTGCCTAGATGCTGATTGTTTTCAGAGAAGTCAATTTTCATAACTTTAGAGTAAGATTTTCATATCCGAGAGTGTTTGGCATGTGTGTATTGGATTCATCATTGAAGGCCAAAAGAAGGGCATTTTCATATTTCTCTGTGAGCTTCTGGGCATGTTAAGGCTTAGCTCGTAGCCTCATGGGACCTTTCTTTGCTTCTAACCAGCGAAAAAACCCTGTCGTTTATAAATCACGCAAGTGAAAATTTTCTTCTAAGTAAAATTTCGCTGCACAAAGAATTTCTTTGTTCCCTTTTCTCATAGCTGAAAAGTAGTGTTTTCTTTACCATATTAGCGAAAGCATAGAAATTAAGATGTAGTTGCTGAAGCCGCTTGGGTAAAAATGTCATTGTCATCCAACTACAGTGAATAAACACCAAAGTCTTAGAAACCCTAGCTACCCAACTTTTAACCGACTTCATTGAGAGATCCTGTTCATACAATTTTTCTTTAAAATACAAATTTAAAGGAGGATCATGTTGCTATATATGTTAGTTAGGCTATCAAGTGAAGAAAACAAACACCAATGAAATCAACGAGCGGGCAATGAATTCTCGCGCTGCCCTCAACCCCATTTGCTATTTTTCTCCATCTTTAGTGCTGTGGTAGATAGAGATTCACAAAGTCGGCCAGGCACCACCTTCGTAACATCTTTATCCATCTTTCTTACCCTGAAAAAGGAAAAGGATAGAGGAGGATAAAAAAGAGAGGACATTCGCACTTACGTCTAATCATCGCATTTGCAAGCAAAACTTGATTAACATCATGGCTCGAGAGGCATGTGTCCATAGAAAACACATGATCCCTCTGCTTTAACGAAGCAAGATGGACCAAACAACAAGGACCGCAAAAGAACCTTCTAAGTAACCCCTTTTTCCCCCAACTAATCTTTTTCCTTTTCCTTTTCGTCTCTCTCTCTCTCTCTCTCTCTCTCTCTCTATCTCTCTTGGGTGTAAAATGAGAATACAAAGAAATGAAGGGGATCCCACTCAAAAAGCCAAACAAGACAATCATTTGGTGGTCGTTTGTTTGTGTGTGTAGGTTTGGGTTTAGTGAGAAAACGGTTCTGCTTCGTTTAATCAACTTTTGAGTGCACCTAACTTTTGAAAATCACTCACCGATCCGTTCAACTTCTTTGACCATTGGCTTTAGTGCCTGACCAAACTCACATGGCAGATTAGTCCCTTTTATCCACTTTATCTTTGTTTTCTCCAAAAGAAAGTCTTGAGAAATATTGGGTTTTCCGAGGGGCAAAAAAAACAATATTCTCTTTTGACCTTTTCTTTTTCGGGTTCGTAGGGGACCGGATTAAATAAAGCTCGGAACATATACTACAATCATGAACTTTGTAGCGTGATGGCGATTCATGCCTAGGGGGCGGTGGGACCGATTCGCAGTTGATGATGATGTGGAGTTTAATGTCTCTGTGATTGATAGTTGTGATAAAGATTTGGTCCTTGACTTAGTCAAGCATTGAAAAGAAAAAAGAACGAGCCAAGTGCGCGGAGATTTGGGAGTTGAAAAGAAACGCTCAAGCCCAACTTTACTTCAATGAGACACAAACTAATTAGGGTAGTATTTGAATTAGTGAACATTATGGTTTTTTCCATATTGGCATGTTTAAGTTAAATTTGATCATTTGTGTATCTGAATATGCGTTTATATATGCATCGAAGGGGGGATTAAGCAAAAGATTGAGAATTTAAGATTCCGAAGTGGAAGCGAGGTTAAAAATGATGGAATCAAAGAGAAATTTTGTTTAGCTTTCATTTGAGGGGGAGACAATAGCTATATGAGCTATTTAAATACAACACATGAAAAATAAGGAGAATTACATTTTTTTTAATTGGGTGATAACTGATGTAATTGATTGCCTTGTCTTTTTGACTTTATAAATTAAGAGTTTGAGTGCAGATCCTGCAACTTGGAGGCCCATAAAAACATTCCGTAAGCTCCATAAACCAGTTAAGTTCCAAATTTTAAATTGCTCTGGCGATCTTGATTTAGAGTAGCTTGTACATAGCTAATGAAATCTACAGAGTTATTCTCCAGTGCCTGACATACAATCTATTATGCCATGATTGACCATACCAACTCTGAGGTCTCATGATTATTGCCACGAAATCTCGTATAATTAAGTTTGTCACATTCTATTCGGTCTCATTATCTTCTTTATATATTCTCTCTCTCCCCTCATTATCAATATAGTCAACAGTCCTATAGGACGTTTTCCCATTCTCTCAATGAAGGAGGGTAAGGGGACCTTCCTATAAGTCTTCCCCTATAATATGCGTAGCATGACTCTATATTCATTGTTTTTGGGTTTGTTCAACCATCTAAAAGTAATGAGTAGGTGGTATTAGGAATTGAATGTCTAGTGCATTATGACTTGTTTATTACGCAAAATAATTTTGGACATTTAAACTTTATCCATCTCATCATCATGGAGTAATTAACACTCATTGCTGCAAAAGACCAAATGCACTGATCCGATCTTCCTAAGCACTCTATTGTGAAATCGTGGACATGGAGGTGAAGAAAGCTTAATCTCATCTTAACTAAAGACCCATGTTAAGATCGAATTATCTTTGTTTATACACAATTAATCTGCCTGCACTTGCAGATGTCATGGTTATAAGGTTTTTGTGACCAATGGATGATACATGATGGAAGAAGACCTCCCAAGTTCACCTAAGATTTCTACTAGAGCTTCCAGAATTTTCTTAGGGATGGGCGAGATGATAATTGCACCAGGAATCTAGAACTCTATCTTGGCATAAATACCCGTAGATGGCACGATCTTGTCCATCAGATTGAAAGATGATTAATGGTTGTATCAAAGGGCCACTAATATAAGAAGGGTTGCCCTCACCCTAATTGTTTTAATCCAACCATTAGGTAATCGAAGTTCCTTTTCCAACCATTAGGTAATCTAATTTTCTTTCTCTCTTTCAAAGCTTCTCTTACTAAAACTCTCTCTCTTCGAGTGAGTAAGTGAGTGAGTGATCTGATTAAGTAATCAACTTTTAATGATTGTTTGTTTGAATATTCTAGTAGTCACTTGTTGATGAAGGAAGAAGGTAATGACAGTCGACTTTAAATTGTTCATGGACAAACAAGCACATGTCTTAGAAGTTACTGAAAGAACAAGTGCAACTAAGAGAGAGAAAAGTCATCTTGAGGATGATCTACATAACTCCCAAGCAGAATTTTTCTTCATCTGCGGTCGAGGTCGGCAAGCTACTCCAACTTCAGAATCTTCTCAAGGCCCTTGAGATGAATCTTTCCAAAAACTGCCAAGATGGAACTTAATTCTTTTGCAGCATCTTTCAACTAGCTAGCCATATGTCTAAACACAAATGAAGCAACCATATATTAAATGCATATCTATTTTACCGAACGTTGAAAAATAAAGAGAATACTCACCTGCCATACTCATTAATATATATTTTCCTCACACTAGGGAATTTGTGATAGAATTCTTCAAGAATATCACAAGCCTCTTGCTAATACGAAAAAACAAAAATATCACCAATGTGGTATAAATATTTTCAATGAGATCTAATGTAATATATCTTACCACTCTATACGTGCATCAAAACCACCTTTTCCAATTATTGCAAATTTTCGAATACCAATTTCTTCAAATTTTGTCGTAGTCATGTAGATGAGAAGCAATAGAATTTGAGCACGAATTAACTTAAGAAGACAACACCTTAGACAAAGAAGGGAAAAGAAGGCAATACCTTCGCGGCATATCGCCTAGTATAACCCTTGTGCCACATTTTTCTGCTTATTCGTTTGTGGCACAAAACTCACTTTCATGAATTTCAAGAACATAGTTGCGATCTTTGCACAACTCTAGAAATAAAATCTGCCCTCGAACATGCTCAAGGATTGCTCTAAAGCATTAAAAAAAATGCAAGTGTAGCAAGAATAGAAAAACATCTTGGTTTTGATGATATTGACCACGTTCCTTGCTTTTTTGCATGACTCTTGCAACCAAAATTACATTACATTTACAGCACAGACATTAAAAGTACACATATTATAATCTTCCTAAACACTCTAGTGTGAAATCGTGAACATGGAGGTGGAGAAAAATTAATCTCATCTTATCTAAAGACTCATGTTAAGATCAATTTATCTTTGTTTACATTTAGCCAAATGCATTATAATATTCGAACGGAAAACAAGAATTGGGATACATGGTATATTGACTTGATATGTCAAATGTCATATCAATTGACATATTCCAATCGTAAATTCTCATGTTTGCTTTTTCTAGTTTAGGTGCTTTAATTTTTCGCCGGAGCTATTGACACTCTCCGACGAGGTAAGAGAAAGCCTAAATAGATCAAGCTCTCATTATCATTACAATCATTATTAATTTTTTTGGGAGGGAGGTAGGGTCAGCAAAGAGGTAAATTTTCACAATGCGTGCTTCCCACCTCCTCTTTTTCCCCATTTAAGTAACCCTTATTTTCTATGCACGTCATGTGAGCTCGAGTCGATTGGTTGTTTCTACATGCAAATGCGAAAGTCAAAATGGAAGAAAAGCCAGAACAAGAAGCAGATGATGGCAGGGGTGGTTCAGATGCGAGGGTGCATGCCAGGAAAGAAAAGAGGAAATGCATCATGATTGGGTGCTTCTTCACGCCATTCTGCCTTGCACTTGCAGATGACACCATCATTGTGCTTTTTTCATGCCCCCCAAGAAGGAAAAATCGGGGTGCTCTGATCGGGACAAGAACCAAGGAGATGCTCCTGATTGGACGGCCCTTTTCGGCCACCGAATGCGTCCCAGACATAATTCGTTGATGCATATGTGGCATTTGACTTTAGCTTTTGGGTGCAATCGAACATTTGGTAAAGTTGAAATGTGTCAATTGGTAATGCTACGTTGTACGGATATAATAATTGGTTAATCTTCTGTACACAAGCGGTGTTAAGATTGATGTGCCGGCAAATCTTATTCTGGTAATAATTGTAAAGTAAACTTAATCATGGCTATTTGTGCGGTGCCATAATCTAAATTATGAGAATTTTCAAAGTTGAAATATCAATTATAGAGCATCGAAATTAAAAGATCGCATTCTTTTTAACTCGTGTTGTTGCTGTAATAGTTAAGGACATACATATACCTTTGGAATTGAATTCTTTTAGCACGAAAGTTGGTATTTTCTGATTTTCGAAATAAAATAGAAAAATGCATCATGAAGTCCTTTTGCACATTAGGTCGATTTTAAACAACAAAGTTCCTTTGAAACTTATCATGTATTTTCTTTTATTAAGAAAATAAACATACACAAAAGTGTAAAGAAAATTTAAGGGATGTATTGATGATGTTCAGATTAAATGTTCAAAAACGAAACATTAATCTAGAAACAACTAGTTTTTTCATGAATATTTAATTAATGTGCTAGAAATGACCACGATTAGCATTAAAAAAAAAAAAGTCAGAAAGTGTGGTTAAGTGGACCTGCTCGTGGATGAGTTCGTACATTGTCAGCAACTAGGACATATAAAATAGTAACTAGGACATATAATTGCATTTCAATGCGCTCGGTTTCATCTTAAAACGATGAATTTTACTAGACTCTTACTTTGTTCAGACCTAGATTAGAGACATGTCGCATTCCCCGATAACAGGTTTCCATTTTTCTGGCCGAACAACTTCCGGTCGAAAGACAATTTTCTGTCCAAGACAAGGGGCGTCATTGTAAAATGGGAAAGAGTAAGGGGTGTCAAATTGATTTATCTTAAATGAAACAAGAGTTTGCGAGTAATTTATTTGTTTTTTTGGGCTTGGGTTAATAGAAAAATTGGGGAGCACCGCAGCTGAAGGCGTACGGGACGGGCTCCTTGTCCAATGATTTGCATTAAATTGTCTTATGAGCCCAAGATCGAGCCCAATTCTTTTCACTCGTACCCAGATTCCATTTACCTACTCATAATTAATCCTCGAATTATCTATACATACATACATACATACATACATACATACATACATACATATATATATATATATATATATATATAATGTATAATGTCAATGTAATGGATGTTTCTGACTTCTCGGTTGAGTTAGATTATTAGTTTCGAGATTGTGATGGATTTGAACATCGAGAGAATATCGAGGTGACCTTATGTTTGTCTCTACAATGCCATGACCATTAAAAAATGTGTAAGTGGACAATATTTAGGATGCCCCATTTAAAATACTGTGTAAATTGAATTTACCTATTTTTATCGGACTTTGATTGAAGTTTATGGTCCATTGAGACCCAATGGGGGTGCGATCCTAACCTTCAAAGGCTTTGCAAAATTGGGCCATTGCGCCAGTCCAGCCTAGTAATGTGGGAAGCCCAGTTTCTAGCATGGACTGGTCCTATCGAATGGGGAGAAACCGGTCAATCATAAGCGAGAGTTTTGAAGCCCAAATAGAAAAAAGTTTGACGGGATGCCTTGTGATTAATTGGACACGTCGTTCAACCTGACCCATCTAATTTGATATTCCAAAAGCTAAACAAAAGTATGGGTTTGTTTGTCTTGACTTATATAATTTACAAATAAAGATAACATTTTTTTTTTGTTTTTCCAACAAAATTTTTAAAAAAGGTTATTTACATTTTAATTTTTGTTGTTGTTGACTATATGCGAACTTACAAGTGAGGTGCAAGAAGCCCATAAATGAACTTGGGCCTTTGGTTCTTTCTGACCTAAGATGGCCATTGGATCTTGCTTATCTTTTACACAGCAAGCAATCACGTGCCTTCCGATCGGATAAAACAAGGTACCTCTCAACGAAATTATCATCGAAATCTGCACGTGTCAAGCGGCCGGCGGATCGCCAGCAAATCGAGTTGACATTACGAAAAGGATCGTTTCGCTCGTGGACCCAGAATCTCGCCGTATCTCTGCATTAGAAATTTGCCCAGCAGAATATTCTCCATCAGGAATTCGCCGTAAACACGTCGATTCAATGTTTTTTCTTTTTTTGGGTCGTTGAATCTGAAAGACGTTTCGAGCAGCAAAACGCAAAATAATTGTTTTTTATTTTTTTGAAGGGCTTAAACTGGTGAATCGAATGAGATAAGAAAAGTCAAATGCTGAAGAGTCAACCCGGGAAAGCAAAGAGAAGACCAGGATAAGGTGGGGGCGGAGGAGATAGCTTGCAAATGGGGAAGTGAATCCCGAGTCCCATTCGATTAATTATTTGTTACGGTCAAAGCCACGCCGCACTCCATGTTTGAAATGTGAGATTCTTCAGGGAACCGCCGACCCATCCGCAGCGCAAGCCCGTGGGATAAACCGAAACCCGCCATTCCGGATTCTGGGTATCTCTTGGTTCCACACCTTTCTCGCAATTTAAACCAGAATACGACCAGGCGATCAGCGAAGCCGTCTTTTTTCCCCTTTTCTTTCTTTTCCCTTGAAGAAGGGGTGCAAGAACGAGGGTCCCAGATTCCTTTGCAAAGTCCCAGGAATCTCCCCTCATCCACTTCCGGATACCCACCACCCCCTGAAGGTAAAGAACGCATCTTTACCCGTTGTTTGTAGTGTGATCGTTTGCTTTTGCCTGAAGATTTCGTGGTCGCAACTGGGTAAATGTTCTTTCTTCGTTTATGGGTTGTGCGGTTAGGTTTGTTACATCAATAGGTTGATGCCCTTTGAATTCTGCATAATTTGAGTAGCTTTGCGGGGTTTCTCTTTCTTTCTTTTTGGTTGTCTGCTTTTCTTTATTTAATTTTTGTGCCAGCTCTGTGTGAGCCTGTGGTTTCACACTCAGGGGGAGCAAGATTGGATGAACGATGATTGGAGCTTAAGTTTTAAAAATTGCTTTGATGGAGGCACGCCTCTTTTAAGTTTATTCTCAGAAGAGACACTCACATGGGTTTTGACTTTTAGTGCAACTTCAGCAATACTATTTTGATGTAAAGACTAAGTTTTCGGGTCAACGATGCTGATGTGAGGGTATCTTACACGTAAGAGGCTCTAGTTCTCCCGGTGTGAATGAATACTAAAATGGCCTGTCGATGAAGATGATGATAACTGCACTGAAAGACCACGCGAGCTCATTATTTCCGTGTGAATGATTAGTTGTCTGTTCCATCAGGAGTTGTGGACTGTCCTCTTACGTATAAAAACGGTCATGATGAAGTTGGTTGTTCATTATGTGTAGCATCTGTCTGGGAGGAAGGGAGAAATGGGTACTGATGAAGATAGATCTCCAACAAACAAGGTATGCGACCGTGACAATTTGTCAAGTTACTTGCGCTTTTCAAGTAACCTTGAAGCTCGGAGTCCTTTCAAGGGAACGTAAACCTCAAAACTGTCAATCTTTCTGTCTCCAGTGGAGATAAATTGTCTAAACATCTCACAGGCTTCTCATTTTTTCTTCTGTGATTCACCAGGGGAAGTATGTGGCGATCGTCGTGTGTTGGCTCCTTGGGAACGGCTGCCTGGTTTCGTGGAATAGTATGCTAACAATAGAAGATTATTATGTCTACTTGTTTCCGGTATTTGCTCCTAAACAATCCTGCAATCTTTTTAATATGTTCCACTTCTCTGGACATGTTTGTAATTATTCTACTGGAATGGCTTCTCTTCAAGATTTTTATGTTTAGCGAGGCATTTGATGGATCCCAACTCCCTTTCTAAGAAATCGGTTTAAAACATCATATGACTAATCTTTAGACCGGATTTTGTTGCAATTGAGATGAACTTGGCAAAATTTTTAGATTTAGCTGTGAGAGCATTTTCTCTGTGAAGATCCTGCAACTTGGCCATCTGTGTCGTCTTGTTCTCCTCGGTAGAATTTCTGCGTGATCTTTATGCTGTCCTGCCTTTCAGATAAGTTGTACTTTGGACATCATGGTCTCTCTTGTAGCGCATCAGAATTGCTCTCTACCGGTCCTTGCCAACTTTGGTTCCGTTCACAGGCTGTGCTAAACTGTTTTGAAGGGTTGATGCCAGTATTTTCATTATGCAGTTTCCTTGCAGACTTTGGAGTATATGTACCTTGTTTTAGAAAGACTAGGTTTCTTAGCATGCTCCTAACAGAAAGACGTGTTGGTTATGTCTAAGTGGTGACATTGTCAACAGAGAAGCGTGTGGTGATTCGACTTATGAAACTTTGTTTTTCATTTCATTTGCAGAAGTACCACCCCTCAAGAGTTCTAACTCTTGTCTACCAACCTTTTGCACTTGGAACACTTGCGATATTAGCATACAACGAGGCAAAGATCAACACTAGACGGCGAAATCTATTTGGATATCTTCTTTTCTTCATTAGCACTCTTTTGGTTCTAATTGTAAGTTGTCTATTTGAAGTTTGCTTCCGGCACACATTGGTTCATAGCTTGGTTGAACCCTCTGAATCTAATTCTGAGTTTTCTTTCTCCATATTCCACGATATAGTTGGATTTAGCTACATCTGGGAAAGGAGGGATAGGAACTTTTATTGGAATATGCGCCATCAGTGGTGCTTTTGGAGTTGCAGATGCTCATGTGCAAGGTGGCATGGTGGGAGATCTTTCTTTCATGCGACCTGAATTTATTCAGGTAGGTATTCCTGGAGGGTGCTGTGCTACTTAATAAGTCGATTTGAGTCATTTGATATGACATAAGTCTTTCTTTTTGCCACCTTTTTTCAGTCTTTCCTTGTTGGTTTGGCTACATCCGGTGCCTTAACTTCAGCTTTGAGGTTAATTACAAAAGCAGCGTTTGAGAATTCTAAGGATGGTCTGCGCAAAGGAGCTAGTAAGTGCAAGTTTTCATAGGAGATAGAAAGATCGAAATCTCATTTTCTGCTGTTGGTGAATGAATCATAGTTACAGGTGTAAAATTTTGTTTACGGTAATGATCTGCAAGTCAAGTTGCATTTATCATTCATCGTTTCAACGTTTCAAACTAGGACGCCGTCTGCATAACTTGCCCTCTGCTTTGCTCTTTAATTTACCCGGTTTTAGATAACTCCAAAAGCATTTTCTTAAGCCTTATGTTGATACTCTTAATGGAAAGAAATATTGATGGACATGTGTACATGATGTCTACCTGATTATTACAACTATCCTTTCAAGAGGTTATGGATGATCCGGTGGTAAACTGAAATTGATGACTAAGTGGACCCTGCTTTCTACTTTAATGTGACACTGAAAAGTATTTTGCGCTTGTTTTGCTCCTCAAACACTGATTTAACTCTACTTATTGTGTGCAGTCATGTTCTTTGCGATATCTTCATTTTTTGAGCTTCTCTGTGTTCTGCTCTATGCATTCATCTTTCCAAAACTACCAATTGTCAAATACTACCGCTCAAAGGCAGCTTCCGAGGGATCTAAAACTGTGTCAGCGGACCTTGCTGCTGGTGGCGTTCAAACATTACCACACCAAGAAGTATGTCTGCTCTCATACCTGAATCAAACCTCCCACCAGGAAAAAAAAGAAAAAGAAAAAGTAAAAAGTGCAGGAATAGAGAAGAACCACCTTCAATTAATGTTGAGAGTTTGTTGTAAATGCAGGCTGAGGAGGATCCAAAGCAGCTGGAACGTTTGAGCAACAAAGAGTTGCTAATCCGGAACATTGATTATGCACTTGATATGTTTTTGATCTATGTGTTGACATTGTCTATTTTCCCGGGATTCTTATCTGAGGATACTGGATCCCACGGTCTGGGGGCATGGTAAGTTTCTATTTGGTCGTACTCCTGTAGTTTATGCATGTGGATACATCTAATTTATTTTTCCTATTGTATGTGTTGCTGGTCATCAGATTGTTACATTTATTTAGTGGTCTATCTACTTCTCTTTTCCTCTTTCATTGTCTAACTTAATGTGGTATGCACCAGGTATGCACTTGTACTGATTGCAATGTACAACGTGTGGGATCTCATAGGGAGATTCATTCCATTAATAAAGTTTCTCACGATGGAGTCAAGAAAAGGGCTCATGATGGTGATCCTCTCTCGTTTCCTTTTGATTCCTGCATTTTACTTCACAGCCAAATACGGGGACCAAGGCTGGATGATAATGCTCACATCATTCTTGGGGTTATCGAACGGTTACCTAACTGTTTGTGTCCTCACTGCTGCACCAAAAGGCTATAAGGTTCAGAATCAAACTCCATGTTATTGCATTGAAAAATTCAATTTCTACAGTATCAGTGGCCTAACCTATATGCAATTTCGATCTGTAGGGTCCGGAACAAAATGCTTTGGGAAACCTGCTCGTGTTGTTTCTTTTAGGGGGCATATTTGCAGGAGTGACGCTTGATTGGTTGTGGCTCATAGGCAAAGGCTGGTGAAATTGATCTTGGTGAACTGCTTGCCGGAGCTATATTCTGCAATATGGCAAGTATTCATCTGACAAAGTACAATGTGGTTAGCCATCAGATCAGTTCTTGAGCATTCATTCGAACATGGCTGCTTGATTATATGTCTCGTAATTTATTTTGTACAGTCTATTTGTGTAAGCAATGAACGACAGTTCATACATCGTTTTAGTACCAAAAACTGTTGTCTTTACGAATTGTGCAGTTCTCTTTGAGCAAAACGGCGTCCTCCAGAAGTTGGTTTTCTTCTCTGGTGTGATTGTGCATATTACGCGGGCTTCATCTGAGTTATACACCGCTCTATAAAATTTTCAGTTTTACTTAGTGATCCCATGATAGCAAATGGAAAATCAGTCAAGCACCGAGGCACGTCACATTAAGCCTGTGTAGATACCTTCTATTGTTTTAGGAACTAGCAACATAAATGAGGAAAATATTATGACAATATTGAAACAGACTCATTTGGACTTTGATCAAAATTAAAACTAGCATACGAGCAATGTTGTGTTTATAGTGGCAATTGTATTAGGAATCGACAAATCAAAAGTACCTTCTTATTGTTTTGAATAGATTTGGATACGCATGGAATCTATGCTCTTATTGTTGTGCGCGATCTCCTAATCTCAGAGTTCTTAGCAGTTCTTAAGGTGTTTTGGATTTAATCTTCTTTGCATTGTAGTAACTATGAGCAAATAGAAGATGGGATACCAGAATTGAAGCGACACTCCTCTCAATACCATAAGCTTGTACTTACAACCTGTAACATGGATTATCGTACTTAATAAATGTATTATAATCTTCAGTTCATTTCACGTAATAACAAGGCTAATCCAGTGGCTTCCACATGAGGATGAAGATTCAAATTTCAAACCACACCACTAATTTTCACTGAATGACAAACCCAATTTTCTACACTGATCCTCATCATGCTTACTCATTTCGCATACTCACCTTAGTTTGGCTATGAATTTTTGTAAATTGAGTTAAATATGGAAGTTTTTAATAATATGAAGCATGTCGAGTATGGATAAATAAATTTGCATCATGTGGAAATTGATCAAAATGGGTTGAGTGGCTCAATATGGGTGAGACCATTTATGACCCGATCCGATCGACTTGTTGGATGAGTTTATTGATCATTACACCTATCCTTCCAAGAGGTTATGGATGATCTGATGGTAAACCGAAAGTATTGACTAAGCGGACTCTGCTTCCTACTTTCATGTGACAAAGTATATCACGCTTGTCTCTGGGTTATGCACAGCAACTGTGTTTTATTAATTTAATATGCGCCTAAACACGATCAACAATTTAACTCTACTGTTCGGGTGCAGTTATGTTCTTTGCAATATATGCTTTTTTTGAGCTTCCGCGCTCTGCTCTGTTCATTCGTCTTTCCCAAACCACCATTTGTCAAATACTACCGCTCAAAGGCAGCTTCCAAAGGATCTTTAGCTGTGTCGGCGGACCTTGCTGCTGGCGGTGTCCAAAAATTACCTCGCCAAGAAGTGTGTCTGCTCTCATACCTAAATCCAAACCACCAAAAAATAAAGAAATGGAATGGAGAAGAACCACGGGAAATTACTGTCGAGAGTTTGTCGTGAATGCAGGCCAAGGAGGATCCATAGCAGCTTGAATGTTAGAGCAACGTTGCACGCTCTGTGTCTCCAGCCTCCCCTGCACTCTCACTTTCTTCACCGCCCCCTCGTCCGACCGCCGGAATTCGATCTGTTGTCTTCTTCAATTTTTTATTTTGGACTGCCGTCTTCTTGGTTTGCTCGGCGTGGTCTTGTCAAACCCATATATGCTGCATTAGGGCTCGAACTCTTTATTTTTAGTTCATTTTAAATTTACTGTAATCATCTCCCAATAAACGCCTCCAATCCTCCCACCCTCTCTCACTCTTAAGAGCCAAGCACTGAGGGACTGCGCTAGCGTTCTCTTCTCTGCATGCTCTCTCTCTCTCTCTCTCTCTCTCTTCTGCCTCCGCTGCACTGCCTGTCTTGCCCCAGTCTCTCTCTCGTCGCCGCCCTTTCGACCGCTGGAATTCGATCTGCTGTCTTCTTTGTTTTTTTTTTTTTTTTTTCTTGGATTTGACTGCTCTGATACCTAAATTTACCTTTTTATTTAAGATTCAAATGCATAAAAAATTAAGGATTAATTATTAAATTCTAAGAAAAAATTGATTTTCACTAAATTGCATGCGTTAGCAATATTTGCAATATTAATGGTAATTATTAAAAAAAAGTATATAAAAGAGAAAAAGAAAAAAGGGAAAGCAGACGAATTAAAGCGGGCCGGGCTCCTTTTCTCTTCCGCTTGGCCCTGGCCCAGGCTCCCTTTTCCGCTTCTCCTTTTTCGCGCCTCGGCTGGTCCATCTCCCTTCATTTCGGCCCGGCCCCCTTCATGCAGGACACGCCTCTGCAAAAATGGAAAGTACATGCCAAAAGAGGCCGAGGATCGGAAGGCTTCTCACCGGACACGCCCCCTGCAAAAAATTGAAAAGTACAAGCCAGAGGGAGAGGGTCGCAAAGGGGGCAGATGGCGGCGCGATCCGCGTGGGTCAGAATCAGGCCGGCCAGCAAGTTGGTGGTGGTGGCAGAAGCCATGTGCGCCTGCCGGTCGCCCTTAAAAGCGAGGGGCTCGCTCATTTGAGGTTTTGCAAGTGTCCGTGGAATGGGTACTCATGAATAGAAGGAATGAGTGGTCGGTATCAAAATAACTTGAGCTCAAACGAGCCATGTCAACTTCATATGGGGTTTTGCAAGTGTCCGGTGGCACTAAACTTCCTCCATTTCTCATCTTATTCTTGATGCAGGGTCGTGATCACCGGCGATCCGCGGACGATGCTTTGGACTACTTTTGAACAGTTTTGTTGCATTTTTGTGTGGCGGAAGATGGGAAGCTCCACGACAGTTGAAAAATAGTTTAACCCGAGCAAGATGAATTGCGCCCGCAGACACTTGCAAAACCCCGAAGTTGACATGGTTAGCTCAAGCCATTTTGATACCAACCACTCATTCCTTCTTACCCGCTATCCACGAGTACCCATTCCATATCACTATCCATGAGAACGCGGTTTAGATTAGTCGCTCACTCTCTCGGCTCGGAGGCATGGAGGCGGTCGGCCGTGGCTCGATTTGTATGGTGCGCATCCCTCAACCGCCGTCTACGAGCCGGGTAGAGGACCCTTAATTAGACGCTCGCTTCGCAAACCATTGTTACGCCCTGTTTTGGCGGAGCCGTAAAACCCGCTCGTTCCTTTTCTTTTCTTTTTTTCTTTTTTTTTGTGGGTCTATATGCGTGCAAAGTTTAGGAGAGCTGATATGGTTGTTTAGGCTTGTCTCGTGATGGTTTCTGTTGGGCCGGACTTGAGTTCAAAAGATGATCAATAACTCCCTCTCGGTCCACGCTTGCCACGTGTTTGAAGAAATGCCTGAACCAAATTCTTTAGAACTAATATCTGATTCCGAGTTGGCAAAGAGAGTACGTGAACATATGTTGTGTGGTATAGGCTCTTTGTTGATTACTGGGTATATGTTCAGTTAGATTTCAGTTCTACCGAGTCCAAATCTCTTCAATTTTTGGCTGCCTTGGCTTTGTGTTTTGGCTGCCTCTGTGTTCCTGACGTGGCTATGACCGCAAGTCTTGAATGGATGATGATGTAGATGGACGTTGGCAAATGCTCGTCCAGTCTGGGGATGGAGGTCCGGCGGTTGGTCATTTTGATTGATGATGAGCATGACTGACTGGGGGCTGCTGCTAACTGAATGACACGAACGTGGGTTTTGTCTGTTATTCTCTTCTCTTACTGTAAAAAAACTTTGCGGTAGAATTTTGGTGTTTCTGAGTCG
Source organism: Eucalyptus camaldulensis (assembly GCA_019915185.1). NCBI lineage: Eukaryota > Viridiplantae > Streptophyta > Magnoliopsida > Myrtales > Myrtaceae > Eucalyptus > Eucalyptus camaldulensis. The sequence goes on from JAHSVA010000005.1 coordinate 7,961,045, forward strand.
CTTTGAGCTGATCTGTTTGGTGTTTGAAGAAAATGAGGCTTCTTTTTTTAGTGTAATCAACCCCAACAACGAGTGATCTGGTTCAATTGCGCCTTTCCTTCGTCAAGTTCCAATCGAATGTGATGTGGGCAAATTGCTTGGTGGTTGAACTTGACGGTCCCTCCTGGGAATCGTTGCCATGCTCTGTTCCGGATTTGATGTCGCTGGTTTTGCGCTGACGGCATTTGGAAAGGGCAGACTGGAAAAGGAAGTTTTTGGCTTTGTCCTTTTGTTTTCGACGCGTAAGCTTCTGGAGGATCAAAAATCCATTTTTGGCGTTAAGCTAATGACGGTTGGGAATGCAGAGTATATCAATAACGCACCGCATCATCACGTCCTTTTCGATGGCTCTTTCTGCATTTGACCACCGCCAATCATCGAAATCTATCAAGATTTTTTTTTTTTTGGGGTACATCTCTTCGTCTCTTTTCGCTTTTGCCTTCTTACGGTCGGCTGCTGGAATCGTGAAATTAATTTCCTGGTCCTTGTTTACGGTTACTACCGTAATTGTGGCATCCCAAAATTCAAGTCACCCTCTAGAGGAATTAAAGCCAATAATTAGATAATGAAATTACCTATAGTTTATGTTTTAGCCATTAGTTTTCTTAAGGCTATGTGTTATATGCTTGTGTTCATGAATTTTTAAATTAGAACTATAGGATAAATTAATGAGAATAATCTATGCTTGGCTATGCACCTCATAAATTAAATTTCTATAAATAAAATGTTACAAGATTTTGGCAATGTGGAATTTAATAATTTAATTTTTAAAATAAAGGATAAAAAAAGGGAAAATTTGATTTTTATTTAGGTTGGGCCTTAGGCCCATAGCTTGAGCTCTTAATGGGCCAAGATGGCCGGCCCATTAAGGCCCAAAGAAGTGTGACTGTCGACCAAGGGGGAGAAGAGTGGCCGGCCCAAACCCAAGCCCAAGCCCAAGCCCAAGCTCCAAAGCCCATCTTGCATGTGTTGTGACAAGTGGCAAGAGGAGATGGCATGCATTGGTCAATTGGGGAGGCAAGCTAATGATGAGGTTTAGGGGAAATAAAAGAGAAGAGGAGAGAGAGGGGTGGCTGGTTGTTCGGCCAAGAGAGAAAGGGAGAGAGAGAGAGAACCGTGCGAGAGAGAGGGAGAGAGCGTGGCCGAGAGAGGAGAAGCCAAGAGGGAAAGGAAGGAGTCGCCGCCGGCTCATCCGCCGTGTGCCGCCCGTTCGCCGCCGTGTGCCATCGTTCGTTCGGTCTAGAGGCAAGTCGGGAATCCACTTTCTACTCTTGCACTAATGTATTGCATGTATGGTCGGAATCTAGGACATTTGGAGGCATGGGAATGAAGCTAGTGTGGTTTGTTCTTGAGTTGCATGCTGTTTTCGCATGAACCGTTTGAGCCAGAATCTTGTGAGAGCTTGCATGCATGTTTTGAGTTCAATTTTGACTTTGATCTCTTCATGAAAGTTGTAGCTAACATCTTAAACTACAACATACTAAAATTTTGTGCAAAATGATGGATATTTAAGGGGTCAAACTCTCATCCTACGGAAATGCTAGATCTGGATTGTTTTCGCATGAACCGCCTGAGTCAGAATCTTGTGAGAGCTTGCATGCATGTTTTGAGTTCGATTTTGACTTTGATCTTTTAATGAAAGTTGTATCTAGAATCTTAAAATATAACATACTAAAATTTGGTACAAATGATGGAGATTTGAGGGGTCAAACTCTCATCCTACGGAGACACCAGATCTGGAACGATTTCACTGACCTTTCGGTGGATTTGTGGTTGCATGTTGATTTTTACTAAGAATCTCTTTTCGACTTCTTCACGAAACTTGTAGAGAACATCTTTAAATTTAACATACTCAAAGTTGAAGCAAAAATGAACAAGTACAACCTAGTAAATCGACTTACTCTTGAAGACGGTAAATCTGGAGACATGGTACAGGACACCCGAGACTTCATAGACCCATATGATGACTATACTCTGGATATTTGACTTAGATCTCTTCATGAAAATTGTAGAGAACATCTTGAAGTAAAACATATCCAAATTGCAGAGGAAAAGAAGAAGTATAAGTGGGTAAAAACTCAGTATTTCGGAGAACCATGCACTGGACGTTTCGGTGTTAGATCCAGAAGCTTCGTGTGACTGTAGAAAATAATATAAAAATAATTTTGGTTAGAAGTCTTCATGAAAAATCTACCTTAGTGTCTTGGCTATAACCTGGTAAAATTTCATAATTTTCGGAGGTCTTTTGGATATTTTAATCAAATTATTTCAGAAACTGTGCATTCTGTTTTTATCCGAAATTACATGCTGTATTTGTGTGAATTATAATTTTGTGTGGAATTTGATTGGCCTTGTGTTTTTCAGGAAATTATTACCCTATTGTCTTGTCTATCATTAGCCTTAATTTCATGATTTTTGAGAATTATATGGATATTAAATTTTAAATATTTTCAAAAATGATACAAGCTGGAATTTAAATAAATTTCAAAAAAAAAAAGAGAAAAAAAAAGAGGGCATGATAAATGGACTATTTTAAATTGTATGAATTCCATGAACTTTATCTTTATGGATGATTGTACCTTGATGCATGTATGATGATGACTGATAATGCATGTATAGATTGAAGGATGAAAGTGATTTTATTTGCCATTGCATCATGTGTCATGCTAAGTGAGACCTAAATTGGTAAATGTAGACAATGATAAATGAAAAAACTATTATGGCGGATGATAATGCCTTGGGAGTATCGGGATGCCCGGGATGGGGGATGCGGGATGCCCGGAATGTATAGAGATACATGGTCGGATGGCCCTGGGAGTATTAGGATGCCCGGAATGGTTGGGTGCCGAAAGCCTCGGAGGTCTTTGCCCGAGGGGATGCCTCGTGATGTTAGTTGGGATGCGAAATGCCCGGAAAGTGGGGGTGTTGAATGCCCGGTGGCCTTAAATGGCTGAATGCCGGAGGTTTTTCTCGCGATGCCAGGATGGGGTGCGAGTATAAAGTATGAGATGAAATTGATGATATTGAGAAATGGTGATGTGGTGATCGAATTGAAAGTTAAAAGTGGAAATTGAATCATGCATACATGACATGATATGATGATGATCACCTGTGGCATGATGATATGATATGATGATGATCACTTATGGAATGATGATATGCATGTATGATATGATATGATGATGATCACCTAGGGCATGATGATATGCATGTATGATATGATGATGCCATGATGACGATGACATGTGTATCATAGGATGATGTCATGATGATGGTGATATATAATATGATATGATGATGATATGTCTAGGACATAATGATGATGGCATATGTATGATATGATGGCGACCTATAATATGATGATACATGTGTATGACATGTTGATGATAACCTATGACATGACGACATGTATGTGTTATGATTGTGATGAAGATGTATGATGGTATATGCATGGCTTCAAGGTAAGCACGCATGGATGCATGAATGGCATGTACGATGATGTGATTGTATTGTATGATGCATTGAGTGGTTATTGGATTCTTTTACCTACTGAGTGGTTGTACTTACCCCTTCGGGGACCAACATTTCAGATTAGTAGTATGCCACTCCCTGTTGTCACGCGGGGTGTATTTTACGGCCTACCTTTGGATATAGAGGTCAAGTGCGAGGAGTTTGATTGTCATTCTATTCCTGGTCTTACGTATATTCGAGTGCGTTGTTTAGTTATGTACGATGTGGGCCTGGCTGGGAGCCCTGTTGTCCAGGAGTTCATATCCGTCCATGTTCGACGCAACAGAGCGATACGTGGGATGCTGCCGCCGCCACCGCCTGATGCACTGAGATGGGTGTGAGGGCCGGTGCGTGTCAAGTAGGAGCTGAAATTTTTTGGGATGGTTAGCCGACACTAGCGATGGGGGATCTTGCACGTGAGTTGTAGTGGGTCGACTGTTTCTTTTTGGGGTTTTAGGCTGAGTATGGCTGAGCTCTAGCCTTTCTTTTGATGTACCGACTCAAGGAAACCCATCTTGAAAATATATAAATAAAGTGTCATGGTTGTCTTTTATTATGATGTTTAGTGGTGTGCAATTGTATCATGGTTGTTGGAGGGAGAGATGTCGATGTTATATTTTGCTTATGCTAATGAGTCGCGTTGGGACCGTTTTCAAAAAAAAAAAAAAAAAGACAGCGCAGTGACATCCCGAACCCCCTTAGGGTCGCCACAAGCACTTGATGTTATACCTAATGGAACACTAGCTACACCTCTTAGAAGAAGCGTCATAAAACATAGACATTTTTTTTTTTGAAAACGCTCCCAGCGTGACTCATTAACGGAAGCAAAATATAACATCGCAATCTCTCCCTCCAACAACCATGATACAATTGCACACCACTAAACGTCATAATAAAAGATAGCCATGACACTTTATTTACATATTTTCAAGATGGGTTTCCTTGGGTCGGTATATTAAAAGAAAGGCCAGAGTTCAGCCATACTCGGACTAAAACCCCAAAAAGAAACAGTCGACCCACTACAACTCACGTGCAAGATCCCCCATCGCTAGTGTCGGCTAACCATCCCAAAAAGTTTCAGCTCCTACTTGACACGCATCGGCCTCATACCTATCCCGGTGCATCAGGCAATGGCGGCGGCAGCATCCCATGCATCGCTCTGTTGCATCGAATATGGACGGATATGAACTCCTGGACAACAGGGCCCCCAGCTAGGCCCACATCATACATAACTAAACAGCGCACTCGAATATACGTAAGACCAAGAACATAAGGACAGTCAAACTTCTCGCACTCAATCTCTACATCCGAAGTTAGGCCGTAAAATACACTCCGCGTGATAGCAGGGAGTGGCATACTGCTAATTTGAAATGTTGGTCTCCGAAAGGATGAGTATAACCACTCAGCAGGTAAAAGAATTCAATAACCACTCAATGCATCATACAATACAATCACATCATCGTACATGCCATTCATGCATCCATGCCTGCTTACCTTGAAGCCATGCATATACCATCATACAACTTCATCACAATCATAACACATACATGTCGTCATGTCATAGGTTATCATCAACATGTCATACACATGTATCATCATATTATAGGTCGCCATCATATCATACATATGCCATCATCATTATGTCCTAGACATATCATCATCATATCATATCATATATCACCATCATCATGACATCATCCTATCATACACATGTCATCGTCATCATGGCAACATCATATCAAACATGCATATCATCATGCCATAGGTGATCATCATCATATCATATCATACATGCATATCATCATTCCATAAGTGATCATCATCAAATCATATCATCATGCCATAGGTGATCATCATCATATCATGTCATGTATGCATGATTCAATTTCCACTTTTAACTTTTAATTCGATCACCACATCACCCTTTCTCAAGATCATCAATTTCATCTCATACTTTACACTCGCACCCCATCTTGGCATCGCGAGAAAAACCTCCGGCATTCAGCCATTTAAGACCATCGGGCATCCGGCACCCCCACTTTCCGGGCATCTCGCATCCCAACTAACATCACGAGGCATCCTCTCGGGCAAAGACCTCCGAGGTTTCCGGCACCCAACCATTCCGGGCATCCTGATACTCCCAGGGCCATCCGGCCATGTATCTCTATACATTCCAGGCATCCAGCACCCCCCATCCCGGGCATCTTGATACTCCTAGGGCATTATCATCCGTCATAGCAGTTTCTTCATTTATCATTGTCCACATTTACCAATTTAGGTCTCACTTAGCATGGCACATGATGCAATGGAAAATAAAATCACTTTCATCTTTCAATCTATACATGCATTATCAGTCATCATCATACATGCATCAAGGTACAATCATCCATAAAGATAAAGTTCATGGAATTCATACAATTTAAAATAGTCCATTTATCATGCCCTCCTTTTTTTTTTTTTTGAAATTTATTTAAATTCCAGCTTGTATCATTTTTGAAAATATTTAAAATTTAATATCCACATAATCCTCAAAAATCATGAAATTAAGGCTAATGATAGACAAGAAAATAGGGTAATAGTTTCCTGAAAAACACAAGGCCAATCAAATTCCACACAAAATTATAACTCACACAAATACAGCATGTAATTTCGGATAAAAACAGAATGCACAGTTTCCGAAATAATTTGATTAAAATATCCAAACGGCCTCCGAAAATTATGAAATTTTACCAGGTTATAGCCAAGACACTAAGGTAGATTTTTCATGAAGATTTATAAGCCAAATTATTTTTATATTATTTTCTACAGTCACACAAAGCTTCTGGATCTAACACCGAAACGTCCAGTGCATGGTTCTCCGAAATACTGAGTTTTTACCCACTTATACTTCTTATTTTCCTCTAAAATTTGGATATGTTTTACTTCAAGATGTTCTCTACAAGTTTCATGAAGGGATCTAAGTCAAATATGCAGAGTATAGTCATCATATGGGTCCATGAAGTCTCGGGTGTCCTGTACCATGTCTCCAGATTTACCGTATTCAAGAGTAAGTCGATTTACTAGGTTTTACTTGTTCATTTTGCTTCAAATTTGAGTATGTTAAATTTCAAGATGTTATATACAAGTTTCATGAAGAAGTCGAAAAGAGATTCTTAGTAAAAATCAACATGCAACCACAAATCCACCGAAAGGTCAGTGAAATCGTTCCAGATCTGGTGTCTCCGTAGGATGAGAGTTTGACCCCTCAAATATCCATAATTTTGTACCAAATTTTAGTATGTTATATTTTAATATGTTAGCTAAAACTTTCATTAAGAGATAAAAGTAAAAATCTAGCTCAAAACATGCATGCAAGCTCTCACAAGATTCTGACTCAGGCAGTTCATGCGAAAACATTCCAGATCTAGCATTTCCGTAGGATGAGAGTTTGACCCATTAAATCTCCATAATTTTGCACAAAATTTTAGTATGTTGTATTTTAAGATGTTAGGTACAACTATCATGAAGAGATCAAAGTCAAAATCGAACTCAAAACATGCATTCAAGCTCTCACAAGATTCTGGCTCAAACGGTTCATGCGAAAACAGCATGCAACTCAAGAACAAACCACACTAGCTTCACTCCCATGCCTCCAAATGTCCTAGATTCCGACCATACATGCAAGACGTTAGTGCAAGAGTAGAAAGTGGATTCCCAACTTGCCTCTAGACCGAACGAACGACAGCACACGGCGGCGAACGGGCGGCACACGGCGGACGAGCGGGCAGCGACTCCTTCCTTTCCCTCTCGGCTTCTCCTCTCTCGGCCACACTCTCTTCCCTCTCTCTCGCACGGTTCTCTCTCTCTCTCTCTCCCTTTCTCTCTTGGCCGAACAACCGGCCACCCCTCTCTCTCCTCTTCTCTTTTATTTCCCCTAAACCTCATCATTAGCTTGCCTCCCCAATTGACCAATGCATGCCATCTCCTCTTGCCACTTGTCACAACACATGCAAGATGGGCTTTGGGGCTTGGGCTTGGGCTTGGGCTTGGGCCGGCCACTCTCCTCCCCCTTGGTCGACGGTCACACTTCTTTGGGCCTTAATGGGCCGGCCATCTTGGCCCATTAAGAGCTCAAGCTATTGGGCCTAAGGCCCAACCTAAATAAAATCAAATTTTCCCATTTTTTCTATCATTTATTTTAAAAATTAAATTACTAAATCCCACATGGCCAAAATCTTGTAACATTTTATTTATAGAAATTTAATTTATGAGGCGCATAGTCAAGCATAGATTATTCTCATTAATTTATCCTATAGTTCTAATTTAAAAATTCATGAACACAAGCATATAACACATAGCCTTGAGAAAACTAATGGCTAAACCATAAGTAATTTCATTACCTAATTATTGGCTTTAATTCCTCTAGAGGGTGACTTGAATTTTGGGATGCCACATTACTCAAACAGTTCATGAAATACTTTGTTTGCTTATGTTATTTCATTGGAAGATTTTGAGTGTTTGATCTGGCAATACTAGTTATTACGAATTAATTCTAGCAACTCTCTATAACCAATTGTCTCTCTTCTCTCTCATCAGTGTTGTCAATGCTTCGAAGGAGTATAGTGCAAAAATTGACAGCCATTCCCAGGCCTCGCCTCAACTCGGTTCGGCAATTACTTGGTTTGCCTAGTTAGGCTCACTACTACCCCTTGCAGCACATGCCGTATTTGCATAGTAGGGGTCACACATGAGAAAAAAAAGTAAGTGCTCTAAATTTTAAAATGGGTACTTTTAATGTTTGTGCTGTAAATGTAATGTGGTTTTAATTGCATGAATCATGCAAAAAAGTGAGGGACGTGACCGGTATCTTCAAAATAAGGTGTTTTTCTATTCATGCTACATTTGTATTTTTTTTTATGCTTCAGGGCAATCCTTGAGCAAGTTTGAGGGCAGATTGCATTGCTAGAGTTGTGCAAACATCGCGGCTATTTTCTTGAAATTCCCAAGAGCGAGTTTCATGCCGCAAATGAAGAAGCGGAAAAGTTTGGTGCAAGGGTTATAATGGGCATGTATTGCCTTTTTTTCCCTCAGAGATATAGTTTTCTCAAGTGAGTTTGTGCTCAAATTCTATTGCTTCTCTCTTCTACATTACCATCACAGAATCCCAAGAAATTGATATTCGAAAATTTGCAATCAGCGGAAATTTTCTGCATTAGTAGGAGGCATGGAATATTCTTGAAAATTCTATCACAAATTCCCTAGTGTGATGAAAATATTTATTGATGAGCGTGATCGGTGACTATTCTCTTTATCTTTAAGGTTTGGTGGAATAGATCTGCCTTTAGTATATTGCTGCTCCATTTTGTGTTTAGAAATTTGGCTAGGGAGTTGAAAGATGTGCAGAAGAATTTAGTTCCACCATGGCGGTTGGGGGATAGGCTCATCTCAAGGGCCTTCTAAAGTTGGAATAGCTTGCCGACCTCGACCACAGGCAAAGAAAATTTTTTGCTTGGGAGTTATATAGATCATCCTCAGGATGATTTTCTCCCTTTCAGTTGCGCTTGTTCCGTCAACAACTTCTAAGACATGTACTTGTTCGTTTTAAAATCGACTGTCATTACCTTCTTCCTTCATCAACACATGACATTGACCCGTCTTTTTTCCTATTTTCAAGTGACTTACTAGAATATTCAAACAAACAATCATTAAAAGCTGATCTGTTAATTAGATTGTTCAGATTCACATTCTGTCTGCAGATGCGGGCAGACTGATTGTGTATCACTGCACGAAACAATTAGTCAAGTCCAAACATGAATATCCAACTCAATAGTTTGCTGAAAAAATAGGGGGAAATAACCAAGATAGGGGTCCATGTTCCTGATATTAAAGAACATCCCAATCTGATTACTCTTGTTAGGTTTACCATCGGAAGATCTCTCCACATTGAACTCGCTAACTCCTCCGTCAGGAGAACTCCAAGAACTGAACCTTGTCTTCTTGCTCCTTATCATCAGAAGATCCATCCGCATTGTTCCTTTCCGACCATATAGACCGCATCTAAGTACAGAAGGCCATCATCTGACGTTGTCTTGTGTACAAAGACACCCGTCTCATTCCTCGCTTTACCATAATGGCGCGCAAAAATTCCTAAATACTCAAAGTAATGAAGGAATAGATGGCCAATTGTCTCATCATAACTCTCACAGATGGAGCAAACTTTCTGTTTATCTATATCCAGAATACCTCTTGATGGCAGCCCTCACCGGCTATCGGAAAGAGAGAGAAAAAGAGAGAGAGAAAAAGGGAGAAAGAAAATTGTATTAAAATATTATTAAAAAATTATTCACATCCACGTCGGTAATATTTAGCCAAAATAATGATTGAATTGACACCATGTCAAAATATTTATGACTAAATTGGTAAAAAAAAACAAAAATTAAGGATTAAATTGGCATCAATGCGATAACTTTTCTTACACTTTTCCCCTCTTTCTTTCTCTATAATCATGTTGAGAGAATTGTCAACAAGAAAAAGAAAAAGAAAATATGCATTTCCATGATGGAATATTAACAGCAGCTAGAGGTCATATGTTATGCCATGTTCAAAGGTTGAATTATTGAGGATCTTGGTGATATGAACTTGTTTCTTTTTTCTCTCTTTCTTTTTTTAAAGTAGGTTTCCAACTCGACAAGGTTCAAAAAAAGGGAGACTGGGCTCCTAAAGTGCCAAAACTTGGCATTTAAGTGATATAATTGGAGCAAAATGAATCAGTTAAGTACCTACGGCGAGAAAATTTGGCCAAAGGCTGATGTGGCATTTTTTCAATGAGACAAATGCAAAACGATGTCATTTTGCATGTTGATATGGTAGATAAGCGAAAAACGACGTCATTTTTCCTTGGTTTGAATTTTAATATAAATATTAATTAAATTAAATTATCCCTTGTTGCCGCCTCGCCACCATCACCAGGAAGGGCTAGTGATAGTGGGGGGAGTGTTGGTCGGTGTTGTGGGCCTTGGCTAGGGGCGACCTTGGCCAATCGGTGACGAGAGCCTATAAGCCTTCACCTAGATCCCAATGGGCGGCAGCCCTTGGTTTGATCAGGCAAGGGTCGACGACCCTCGCCTTAAATATCAAGCCCTCATTGCCGGTTAGCTAGGGTCGCTAACCCCTAGCCAGGGCTCGACGAGGCCGATTGACCCTCCCCCCACCATCATTGCTGGCCCTTTTCGGCAACTGTGGTGAGATGACGACAAAGGCTTGCAAAGCCCTTGCTCAACGGCTGCATTTCTTTTTTTTTTCTTCTTCTTTTTTAATAATAATAATAATAATAATAATAATAATAATAACATTATTATTATTATTAGTTTTGAATTTAGTTTAATTAATATTTATATTAAAATTCAAAACTAATTTAAAAATATATATATAAAATGGAAGGCAGAATAGTGAGGGCTTGCACAGCCCGTGTCATCGCCTCCCCACCGTCATAGGGAAGGGCCGGTGATGGTAGGGGGAGGGGCCAGGGCATGGCAACTTCGGCTTACCGGCGATAAGGGCTTGCGAGAAAGAATGTTAATAGGTACGTTATAATGGATGCCAAGTCCAGTCAATGAGCTTAGATATAGAAAAAAGAGCTTCTTGATGGCCATATCATGTGTAAAATGTCCCTCTTTCCAAGCAAGAACTGGGGCTGCTATTTGAGATGGATCTGACTGTGAATGATATTCCTTGTGCCTAAAATAGCTCTTCCAGATCAGGAAAGGCGTGCCCTTTCACTTTTCACTCCCCATCTACGTGCTCAGTGTTTTACTTTCGACGTCTATTGATGATGATGCTTCTGGATTATCGATTGGTTTTGTTTCAATTCACCAATGTGTAAGGTTCAAATAAAGATGGGACGAATGCATGCTCCATCAAAAGGTGAAGGAATCAGACAACAATTTGAGGGCTGGTTATGCATTTCGTCTGGAGGGTTTTCAGCCATACGAAGATCCTGATTTGGATGCTGCCGAGAAAGAACTCTACCTCGTTTCTCTCTGCGAGACGAATGATTCTGCGCAACCATCGCAATTGTGGATGGTCCATGCTCAAGAATGGTGACATTGCTCTGTCCCGAGAACGGGAAGTAAGTGGGCAAAATAGATGACCGATATGAGCTGTCCCCGTTTTGGCAGCGGTTGCATGAATCAGCCCTTGGTGTACCATAATCAATCACAGATTGTTTTACCCTGATGGCACAATCGCATCTTTGACTGGCAGATTCTGTGGGACATACGACCTCGATTCTGATTTGAGCAGAGACGATGGAAACAACTAGTAATTTTCGGTTTCGTGGAGAAGATTTTAGGAGCTCAGGAAGTTGGATATTTCCTCAAATATTGAGAACAAGTACCAAGTATCCCTTATGTTGTATCCACGGCCAGATGCAACAAAATGATTTAATGGTGGTTATCATTACTCAAGGTCGGGGAATTTGTGTACTTCTAATTACAGTGAAGTTTTCTCTTTGCATTTAGTTTGAATCTATGAAGTTTGGGGAGAGGTTTTGCTAGGTCCGACGATCTCATGATGAAAACCTCGTCTAAGGGATCAGATCTACGGAATGAAAAAGAAAAGAAGGAAAAAAGTAATAAAATTCTATTTAAAAAAAAACGATCCAAATGAGCTATTTTCAATCAAATTTACTGAAAGGATTGAATTAGCAATTCGTCAAAATGTTTATGATTAAATTGACACAAGTGAAAGGTTTATGAGTGATTGACAAAAATGAAAGATTTAAAACTGAATTGATTGGTGTACAATAAGTTTAAAAACTTTTTTTTTAACATTTTTTCCAAATATCCTTTATATACTAGTGTGTGTACATATTGATGATATCATATTAGTTGTCTAATGTCTTTCGAGAAGAGGAGATATTCACTATATTTACTTAAGTTGCACAATATCTTTGGAGAAGAGGAGGTTTTACTAACTAGAATAAAGCATTTCCTTGTTTTATTTTTATTTGTTTACACATTTTCCCAATTTATATCAACCGGATAATATATTAGGTGGTCTTGGACTGCCAAGTCAGCATTGTCTCAGTCCAATCATAAAGCGTCATGTGGAGGTATGGGGCCGCTAGAGATTGAGGGACTTCTTCTTGCTAAACACTATTTTTCTTTCCCTATCACTGTACCTGCACACACTAGCCTACACTTATTTAGTTCCTGCTTCTGCGCTCTTTTGACGGCGGACATGTGGTTTGACGAATCTTAGTTGTTTCGGCATTGAAGAGCCTATTGAGAAATCGAGGACTGTGACATCATGAATGTCAGGTCGTGGTTGGTGCTGCAACGAGGGTGAGACTGAGGACGGCGAAGGAGAGGACGAGGTTGGTGTTGTCGTTGAGTATGCGAAATGGAGCACGTTATGTGTATAATCAAGTAAAGAAAAAAAATATGAAAAGATAAGTTAAAATGTTCTTGTTTTAATATTTCAATTATGCTCAAAGTAACTATTTATAGATAGTAAAAAGAGAGCCATTTGCAAGTTATTATAAATACGTGGACAGTTAATACATGACCATTACAAATAATGGGGGTTTATGAAGAAACAAATCAAATGTTAAAAAGTCGTTATACCAATGTTAGCAAGCGGCCGTTATGAAACGTCATTAATGGTGTACCAAAACGGTTACAAATTGATGACAATAGAAAATCGATACAAAAATAATTCAGGAGGAATTCCGCTGCACATCAACTATCATATAAAGACAAACCAATGATCCAAGCAAATATATATTAGTTGTGAAGTCCCTTGCCAAATCCAACCCTGACTTCCATACATTTCAAAGCAAATTGCTTTGAACGAGTCGTGTGCCCCTTTCCTCTTTCTTTTAATTTCCTAATGCAAATATCCATTGGATAAAGATCAAATATCTCAAATAGGAAATTTCGTATGTAAATTCGGATTTTCGTTTGTGAATTCAAACACAAGACATATTTGACCGCTTGATTGGTTGTGGGTCATAGTCTCATAGATAAAGGCTGGTGAAATTGATCTTGGCAAACTGCCTGTGGTAACTATTCATCCGACAAAGTACAATGTGGTTAGCCATCAGATCAGTTCTTGCGCATTCATTTGAACATCGCCTCTTGATTATAAGTCTCATAATTTATTTTGTACAGCATATGTGCATAAGTAATGAACAACCATCCACGCCATCCACGCCATCCACGCCATCCACGCCATTGTTTTAGACTATACGCTGTTAAGTATGTATGCTTCTATTATAAGCAGCAAATAATGCTGATGTAACCAAAGGGAAGAAAAACATATAAAATAGGCAAAACCTACTGCATTGCCTTACCAATTACTCTCCGCTGAAAATGGAAAAAAATTAAATTGAATTGAGAAAGCTCGACTATTGAATCCCTACATTTCCCCTCGTTCAGAGTATCCCAGAGTGCCAAAAATCAAGGATGATTACAATCCTGCTACTTGGATCCTGGAAATCACAAGTCCTTCGCCAGAATCTCGACTTGGTATAGACTGCAGCATCATTTATAGGCAGTCTGATCAGCGCAGGTAAGTATACAGTAGACTAATGTTCAAAGTGCACGTCAAGCGCACGTGGCAAAATTTGCAAGAATTCAGTGCTTTCTATCTCTCATGTGATGCTAACTTGGAGTGCTGACCAGAAAATGCCAACATGTGCTCACAAAGGGCGATTCTTGTGCTTGCCGGGGAGAAAAATGGTGTCTGTTGATTCTATTAATCTTTGTAGGACGAACCAAGAATTAGTTAGTGAGCTAAGTTTGCTGGCGGCCAGCACAAAAGAAATATGTTTCTCGGCGCGCTTCCTCCAAAATAGGTGGGAGCAGCTCAAAACATGCTTGTGGAAACAGCAATTAACCTACTGGAGAAGCCTTAAATACAACCTGGTGCGCTTGCTTTTCGTTTAGGCGTCTTCTTTGTTATGTGCCGCTCTCCTCTGGCAGAAAGGAAAGGAAATGTAAGTTGATCGTGAACCTAGTTAGTCCAGGAAAAATTATTTTGTAGCTTGTCAAACATCAGGATTAGGAGCTTCTAAAACTTACAATCTAAGTATGGCCATAGTCTTCGTTTTGGAGAAATGACGAGCAGCATCTTCTCAACCTACTTGGATCGTTGTTTATCTTCGTGCAATCTTCATGCAATTCACAGGAATAGGCAACCGCACTTTGATTCTGCCATTTGTTGCTACCAAACGAATCGTTGTCTACAAGGAAAGATTTGCCGTATGTACTCGTCATGTTCCTAGTCAGATGCCATGCGATTGCATCGAAATTTTTTGTCTCTGCAGTTTCAGTGAATTAAACTATATGCAATCTTGATTTGTAGGGTCCGAAGCAAAATGCTTTGGGAAACCTGACCGTGTTGTTTCTTTTAGGGCCATATTTACAGGAGTGATGCTTGATTGGTTGTGGCTCATAGGCAAAAGCTGGTGAAATTGATCTTGGCGAACTGCCTACAGGAGCTATATTCAGCATTATGGTAAGTACTCAATTGACAAAGTACAATGTGGTTAGCCATCAGATTAGTTCTCGCACATTCATTCGAACATCGCTTCTTGATTATAGGTCTCAAACTCGATTATAGGTCTCATAATTTATTTTTTTTATAGCATATGTGGATAAATAATGACAGCCAATCCATACCATTGTTTTAGTATCAAAGAAAAGTGGTCTTTATGAATTTCTCTTTGAGCAAAACACCAGCCTCCAGAAGTTGGTTTTCTCGTCTGGTAGATCGTGCATATTGCGTCTTTGTGTCCTTTACGTGGCCTTTATCCGAGTTCTACACTGCCCTGTAGTTTTTCCTAGATTTATTTACTAATCTTGTGACAGCATAGGATAACCAGTCAAGCACTGAGGTGTGTCACACTAAATCTATGTGGATACCTTCTATTATTTCATGACTAGAATAAAAAATAAGAAAACTATTGTTATAGTATTCAAATAGACTCATCTGGACTTTTCAAAACTAGAATCGATGAATCAATGGTACATTCTTATTGCTCTTGAATAGATTCAGATAAGCGCTGAATTAATTTTCTTATCGTTGCATATGATCTCCTAATTTCGGAGTTCATAACGGTCCTTACGGTGTTTTAAATTTTAATCTTCTCATCCTTGTAGAAACCATAAGCAAATAGAGGCTGGAATTCCGCAATTCACGATACCATAAGCTCATCGTTACAATCAATAATAGGATCCTCTTACTTAATGACTGTGCAACTATTATTATTTATTATGACCTTTCCGGCCTCAATCTCGAGCTGAAAAGGTTGTTTTTAGTCTTGTCATGGAATTTATACGCGACCAACATGCTCGGCCTCGGAGACAGCGGCCTCTTTCCAGTTTTCACTTTGTAATTTTCTGGTTAGGAAGGAATCAACCATTCGCATTCCTAGGCCTAAATCACTCGCTTGGTGAGCATTCCCAAGATAACCAGTAGCCACCCTTTTCGCTCTTTCCGACGCCGAAGAGGTTGAAAAGTCTCCGTTCGCTATATACGGTATATGGAAATTAAACAGTATGATAGACTCACTGGTATACGTGCCCATTTTACTTTTAAAGCGCGCCAAAAAAGAAAATCTGGTATTGAATTCAGCATCAAGGAGGTACATATATTTAGGATGGACTGATTACATTCGTGTCGAATGACGTAATTGTCGAAAAAACAACGTAAATGTAATGCAATCATCTCATCGTTCAACAAGCATTTAACCCTCTTTCCTGCTTGACAAGGCAAAACCGTGACACTTTCAAGAGTGTAGAAGTCGAAAGCCGAATCATGTGAAGATGTGAAAAGATTTTGAAGGTTTTGAAAGTTATAATTTCCTTATAATGAATATTTTTTCTTAGTAATTCTATAAAAAGCTTATGGCTTTGTCATTATAAGGAATTACTAATTATTGATTAGAAACCTTCCGAAGTCTCTTTACTAACAAAAGAGAATCGACTTGTCAAATGTTGCATTGTCATTTGATAATACTTTCTCGACAAAGCTTATTATTTTTAGCTCATTTACAAATACAGACAAAAAATGCAATTAAAGAATTTAAAATGGTCAAATTTGTCAATTGTGAAATAGAGTTGTAAATGCTGTGACATTGGGTGCTGTACATGTGTCAAGACAGTGTGCGCACAAGACACTTCAAGAAGCTTTTTCCATGGAAAATCTCCTTGGCATTAAAATTTTCCACATGTAAGAGGCCACCATCATGGAAATTCTATGTCCCAATAATGCCATTTTAAGAAGACTTTGACTTTGACCTTATAGAGAAGACCCGTGTTGATTACTTCACGTTACAGAAGGGGCTTTATAATAAGTGGAAATACTAAATTGCAAAATGGAAAGACATTAGTTCATCTACCTCCTTTGTTTCCACTCGTTCTCTCATTCCTCCCTTTGCTTTCCTTCACCCATTTGCCCTCCTGACCAATGCAATGTCTTGCTCCATCTTAGAAATTTCTTCGTGCTTGATAGTATGGCATCATGGCATTGAACTCTTGTGATTAGAATGACCATGTCATGTCATATCAAAAGACAAGCATCTTTTCCATCGGGGAGAATGTGCCAAATCTTGTGTTTACATAATCAAAAAGTAAATGTTAAATCTAGTGCCCCGACATTCTTGAGACCTTTTATTACACGTTAAAAATAATTTAAAATAATCCAATCACCTAGTATAATGAGCATATTAAGCGTGGGTTTGGTTTGACTTTAGAAATGGGTTTTGGGTAAATACCGAAAGCCAAAGCTCTTTAAGAAAGGGCAGTCGCATGACCTCAGGCGGCCATCTCATGGGTCGTGCAACCTCACCAGCCGCCCTCGCGAAGAAGATAAACAATAACAATGAGGGGCAAAATTGAAAAACTCAAGAATTTGTGAGGATAACTTTGGAAAAACAATTATTTAACCATGGTTTCAGCATTCCACAAATGTTACTTCAAAAGACTTGCCAAACACCCCAACATTTCCCTAGGGAACTTTGAAGGCCAAAAGCCCCTTAAAAAAGCTTAACCAAATGCACCATAAGTCATGTAAGGAACCGGTCATGTGAAGAAGTGTGAAGATTGCGACAAGATTAAAACTTATTATTTTGTCATGATGATAGTTTCCTAATAATCCTACGTATAGCTTAAGAGCTTTGTCATAGAGAATTATCAATAGCCAAGTTACGAATTTTTATCTACAACAGTTTCCTAATAATCCCATGTATAGCTTAAGAGCTTTGTCATAAAGAATTATTAATTTTCAATAGCCAAGTTACGAATTTTTATCTACAACAGTTTCCTAATAATCCCATGTATAGCTTAAGAGCTTTGTCATAAAGAATTATTAATTTTCAATAGCCAAGTTATGAATTTTTATCTATGTTTCAATGGATGAATCAACGTTACAATCCCCCTAATTCTCTCTACTAGCAAATGAAATGTAAAGAATATGCTTTTCTGGTTCTTTAGCTCATTTACAAATACCAACAAAAGTTGCGATTAAAGAATATAGGAAGGTCAAATTCTTCAATTGTCAAATAGATTTGTTAGTGCCGTGTCCTGGAGTTTGTACATGTGGCACGACATAGTGCGTAAGAGGATGTTTAGAGAAGACTTTCCCTTGGAAATTTTATGGACTAAAAGTTTTTTCATGCCCAACTAACCCAGCCAAGACAATAATTAAAAAAAAAAAAAGAATACAAATATGTGACCCCAATAATGTCGTTTCATGAGGACTTTGATTTCTATGAGACTGCATCTTTTCTTTCCCTTTTCTCGTAATTGTAATAGTAAAATACTCGACAAGCATTTCTTTTAAATTAGTCGTCGGTAGGTAATGGAAAGATTAATTTCAAAGAAAAGTTTTCCACTAAAAATTCTATGGCACTAATAATTTTCCACACTCAACTGACCCCACCAAGCCTCTTTCCTACGAAGATTCTGTGATCCCAATAATTTCATTTTAAGAAGACTTTGACTTTGACCTTTAAGAGAAGGCTCACGTGATCACTTCGCCCTATGGAAGGGCTATATAAATGGAAGCACTCTCCTCCACCACCAATAAACTCACTAGCATGCTAAATTGCAAAATGAAGCAGCATCAGATCCTCTACCTCCTCTATTTCAACTTTTTCTTACATTCCTCCCTTCGAATTGCTTCGTCCCATTGCCCGCCTGACCAACGTGATGTCTTACTCCATTTTAAGAATTCCTTCGTGCTTGATAGGGAGGCATCATACTCATGTGATAGTTATGACCATGTCATATCTTATCCAAAGACAAACTCATGGAACAAGAGCGTGGATTGCTGCTCATGGGATGGTGTCACTTGTGATGGTGTCACCAATAATGTCATCGGTCTCGATCTTACTTGCAGCTGGCTTAATGGTACTCTCCAATCCAATGGCTCCCTCTTTCTCCTTCACTATCTTCAAAGCCTTAACCTTTATGGTAATGACTTTGCTGGCTCACAAATTTCGCCTAATTTGAGTGCATTTGCAAAACTGACTCATCTGAATCTCTCTCATTCACTCTTTATGGGTACTATTCCTAGTGAAATCTCTCACCTCTCTAAGTTGGTGTCACTTGATCTCTCATATAATTCTCTTAGGATGGAAAATTCGATCTTCACAATGCTTGTTCAGAATCTAACATCATTGAGAAAGCTTGTTCTTGATCAAGCAAACATGTCCTCAGTTTCACCAAAGTCTTTCGCGAATTTGTCTTCTTCTTTGACATATCTAAAAGTTGGTTTTTGTTCCTTAGGGGGGATATTTCCAAATACTGTTTTTCGAAAACCAAGTCTCATTACTCTCAATATAAGGTACAATCATAACTTGTTTGGGACTCTTCCCAAATCCAATTGGACTAGTTCTCTTGAGACTTTGTCTCTCCTAGGTACAAGCTTTTTGGGAGAAATACCTGATTCAATTGGTAACATGAAGAATTTAACATTTTTAGATCTTGGTTATTGCAAATTTACAGGACAAATCCCCTCGTCAATGTGGAATCTCAATCAACTCCAAGTTTTGGGGATTGACGGGAATAGCTTTAGTGGGGTTGTAGAGTTTGAATTATTTACAAAGCTTAAAAACCTCCAAATGCTTTTTGTTTCTCAAGAACTAAATCTAATCTATGATACACTTGAGTATACGTTCCCAAAGCTTGAACAGTTGTGCTTACGTTCTTGCAACTTGACCAAGTTTCCCCATTTCTTGAATTCATTGAAAACATTAACATACTTAGACCTCTCTTTTAATAGGATTAGTGGGGAGATCCCCTCATCGATTTGCCAGTTGAGTTCACTTTACATTTTAATATTGTCTAACAATAATCTCTCCGGGAGTATGCCATCATGTTTTGGTAACATAACTAATCTCATGTCTCTAAACTTGAGTAGCAACAAATTACAAGGACCACTACCACGCTCCCTAGTCAAATGTGTGAACTTATTGGCATTGTATCTCGATCACAATGAGTTCAGTGATATCTTCCCACATTGGCTAGAAGCACCACAACTATATACCCTTGATTTGCGATTGAACAAATTTTATGGTAGGATCAACCCCACTGTTTTTAGACTTTCCTTCCCTACTCTTGGACATTTACTTATTTCCAACAATAATTTCACTGGGCGGTGGCCCACTGATTTTTTCTTAAACACCTCCATAAGTATTATAGATTTGTCCAGCAACAAGTTTGAAGGGCCAATTCCGCTTCCATCTCTTGTCACATATTATTATTCCATTGCAAGTAATAACATAACTGAAAAGATCCCCTCTTTGATATGCAATGCCACCCAGCTCGAGATAATTGACTTGTCCAGCAACAGCTTAACAGGTAACTTGCCTTGGTGCTTAACAAGTTTTAGCACTGATCTATAGTTTTGAACTTGAGAATGAATTACCTCGAGGGCACAATTCCTCAATTTTTTCCTTCGAGAAGTGGCTTAATGACTCTTGACTTGAGTCGAAATCGGTTTGACGGCACATTGCCCCAGTTGCTTGTCAAATGTAAATATCTGGAAGTTGTGGATCTTAGTCACAATCAGATAGAGGATGCATTTCCAAGATGGTTGGGAATACTCTCAGAACTAAAAGTTCTCATTTTAAGGTCCAACAATTTGAAGGGTCTTTTGGATATTCCCAAGGGAGCTCACCTCTTTCCCAAGCTACACATTTTGGACCTCTCCAACAATAGCTTTAACGGTCCTTTACCAACCAACTTGATAATGAACCTTAAAGGCATGATGAATGCCAAAAATGTGCAAGGCACATCATTGTATATGACACGATCTTTCGGATTGGGGACATACGAAAATTCAGTGGTGGTGATGATGAAAGGGCTAGAGGTTGAGCTAGTGAGGATCTTGATCTTCCTCACAATTATTGACTTGTCATGCAACTCTTTCCAAGGTAATATACCCGAAGTCATTGGACATCTTCACTCTCTCATAGGGCTCAACCTTTCTCATAACCATCTTACAGGTTCCATCCCATCGACTCTAGGGAACTTGACTAATCTTGGATGGCTTGATCTTTCTTCGAACAAGTTAAGTGGGGTTATTCCTAGAAAATTGGGAGATTTGGCTGCCCTTGGGTCCTTAAACCTCTCGAAGAACCAACTCACCGGTCAAATCGCACAAGATAAGCAATTGAGCACATTTTCAAGCGACTCGTTTAGTGGGAATCCAGGTCTATGTGGAACTCCATTGCCAAAAGCATGCCCTAGCAATGCGCAAATTCCTCCACCATCGTCCTCATCAACTTTCGACTGCGAAGAGCATGAGAGTTGGTTCAAACAGAAAACAATATGGATAGGTTATGCATCAGGAATCGTAATTGGGATTTCGATAGCATACATTGCATTTGAAATGGGAAGGCCCAAATGGCTCACTGGAGGTGTGAGAATGCTGGAGAGAAGAGCAGCCCAATGGACGGAGAAGCCAGAGGGGAAAGCCATCAAATTTCATGGACAATGAAATTGTTTGAGGAATTATTTCTGTGAACTAGCATTGTAAATTCAGTTAATAAAGATATTTCTGGGACACCTTGAAATGTAATTTCTCTTACGAAGGCTTGTTTTTAACGTATTCTTTCTATATTTCTTGGTGCAATTGTATATCATTTGAATCGTGAAGATGATTAATATGATCTGTCAAGCACACGGCTTTAAATAAAAAAGAAGCAAAAAGCAAAAGAAGAAAACGAAGCAAGTGCCATTAACCTTTACATATATCTTTTCCATTTTCTCGGGTGCTTAACTTATTTTATCCATAATTGGAAGTAAAGACTAGCTAAACTCATTCGGTCAAAGTCATTAATAGATTAATTTGCCAAAGAATTTTGTTCCGAAAAATCAACACTAAAATCTGTGTATAGCATCTACTATTTTTTTCCTATTCAAAGAATAAATCTTTGGGTAGAACGTGCTCATACGTTTTATTAAATCAACTTAGGATATTTGTACGAGCGGTGGGTCACGTCAATTTACGAAGTTATATGAATAGTCGTAGGTCAGCAGAATTCATTGATCTCCATAGCATGAGTTTATGCTAAACATTGGCCTTCGAAACAATAGACCTTTAGAAAAATCTTCGGCCATGCTCTTTATGAGTGAAAACCAATTACCATGAATTTTCTTTCTTCTCATGGCCTCTTTGAACGTAGGCCTCTTGCTGAGCCTGGTCCATGCGCAAGTTGGGTCTTCCAGTTACTTCGCTCTAGGGCATTACTTTGTTCTAGACTTTTCTTTTTTTTCTTGTTTTACGGTGAAACCATATTTTTTCTTCGTTTTATTTATTTATTTGTAAAGTCACTTATTTTGCTCAACATCTTTTCTGTTACTGCATAGTATCTTAGTATATAAGCAGTGTTGAAATTTCTCTTGCAAATTCTGATCCGGGCTCATAGTCTCGATGCATGCGGCTTCGATCTGATGGAGTGATTTCTTATTAGCTTAACTTTTCCTTAGAGGTCAAATGTTTACTTAATGATTTTCGCAAAAGAAAACTTAAGATAATCAAGAGGATCGAAATTATAACAAACAGCGAATACTCCCATCCAAGAATATTCAATGCGATCCCTGATTCGAAAATTCCGCAAATGTTTAACAGGAGGATTATTCTTTAAAATGTGTATTGCAAGTGAATTAGTAATTACAATATTATTTATTAATTTGCTTTATAAATGAACACGAACCGTTTTTTGTATTGATGGGAGACATACAATGATGGAGGGGATAAAGGAGGGAAGGGAAGGGTAGTGTTGGGCCCAATGGGGGAGGAACAGCCGGCCCCCTGAACGCGAAAACCCCACCACCACTCGATGCGACAAACCATGGCCGAATTTCACCGCTCGCATCCTTCTCTCCTTATCCCTTTTTCCATATTGAAAATCGTTTCCCTTTCATCTTTTCAGTTTCTGGAAAAAATAGAAAAAGGATTAAAGAATTAAAAGATCTTACCGACCTGGACCTCCCCAACGCTGTTGCGTGTTGTGTACACCTTATCGTCCCGCGGCTCACCATCAAAGGCCGAGAAAAAGAAGAAGAAAAAAGAAGAAAAAAAATAGAGAGAAAGGAAGGGAGAGGGCAGCATTGAGTGGCTGCGATTCCTGGAGATGGCGTGGGAGTATGGCGAATTCGTGGGGGATTTGTTAGGGGTTTTAAGTGCGCTGCGATGCTCAAGAAAGAAACTGGATTTCAACCTACCCACCCCTTGCCGTGGCTAAGTCATAATGGCTTTCATCTGACTTCCGGATTTGATGAATCATTAGGCTGGTTTTAGTATATGTTGCGATGGGGATGAGGATGGCACGTCATGTCCCTTTCTCGTCCAGATTTCGCTCCATTTGCAATGCATTTTCTCTTACACCACCACCATCATTGTTTGTCTCATGAATTTACTTGGAATATGTCAAGATATATAGCTTTGCTTTACGTATTTTACTTTGTGAAATGAGATCTGCGATGCTTTTATATAAAGAATATTTCTGCAGCAAAGGGGAATCTAAGATGAGTTCATATCGGTGAATTTAAGCTTCGCCTAATTAGCTACCGTAACATCCTCGATTCAAATCCTATTTAGACTGCGAGGGACGAACTAAGGATCGGTACGTCGGTAACAAAGACATGCTATGATTCAATCCTAGGGATTGTTCACGACCTAGGGATTGTTCACGAGCTAACTAACTGATTAGGGGCTAGGCAATTCAAAATTAGGGTTGCAATAGACTAAAGTAATCGATCATGAAAAGACCGTTCGACCATAAAGATCGCTGTGAACGATCACATGCCGTCACGAGTCAGTCAATGGACGGGTATAGATCGATTAAGCTAAGATATATCCTAATTGCGGTTG
Organism: Eucalyptus camaldulensis; assembly: GCA_019915185.1. Lineage (NCBI taxonomy): Eukaryota > Viridiplantae > Streptophyta > Magnoliopsida > Myrtales > Myrtaceae > Eucalyptus > Eucalyptus camaldulensis. The sequence continues at coordinate 7,984,961 of JAHSVA010000005.1, forward strand.
ACACCACATGATCAATGTAGAGTTCATGAACAACCCTAACTCAATCCTAAATGATCGTGAGTCAGGACAAGCTGATCAATCCTACTCGATTACATGACAACAAATGGTCATTCATGGATTGACCAAGCTCAATTGAAGGTCGTGCATAAAACCCTAGACAGGCTTCAAACTTAATTCAAGTCTAGTCGCGTGAATTCTGTTAATGTGACCTAAATTCACGTAGGTTGTGTTAAAGTCGTCTCTGATCGAAACTTAGCCTTGAGCCCAATCCAATAGCGAGTATTGACTGTAGATGTTATCAAGGCATTCATTTCCAATTGAAATATTTTTAGTGAGCTCGATAGTATATTAATTAAGGAAATGCATTAATTTGAGGATATAGACTTTAACATACCTAGATGTGAGTTCAATTTAGCCTATTAGGATTTAATTAAGGTGAGACAAATTTTGTTAGGCCATGGACTTTAGGGTTAGGCGCAACTTTTGGGCATGAATGTAGAAATGGACCAAATTGCCCCCTTAGTCTAGCCAATAATTGAAGATACAAGAAGCAATTCAAGCCATTAATCTTGAATAAGGCACATGGCCTAATGGAGGGCTAAGATGTGTTCTTAAATCCCAAGTTTGGGGCAGTGATGGGTAAAGGACAATAATTCAATGGAACATTGTTGACACCTAAATTTTGGCTACCCATTTAGTCATTTATTGCATTAAGAAATTAGGGTTTAATTTTATCAATATATATATATATATATATATATATATATATATATATATATTGATCGCATAGCATATAGATTTAGGTGCATTTTATTTTAATTTGCATTTTATCTATTGGATCGGTGGCGGATGAATTCGAATTAGATGGATCAGGCCCACGAAGTGAACAGGTTGGCCCAAGCCCGTGTTTTTTAATAATTAAAAATTATCTCATAGGAATATAAAATTTTGAAATTTTTCCGGGATATGAACTTTTCTGGATAGGGCAAGTGTAAACGAATATGGCGTCCGGAAAAGTGAATATTGCATTTGAAAAAAGGATCTTCATGGATATCGATTTGGAAAAATTAAAAACCCTAATCGGTGGCCTATAAAAAGGTAAAACACGTAGGGTTTTGGAAGGGGGGCCACTCAAGAGAATACGCGGCCATTGACAAAAACACAAAGGCTACACACATGAGAGAGAAGGTTGGCGGAGCCTCCCCCACAATCCATTGATCCCCTTTGCCGTCCGTTGATCGTGACGCCCACCATTGTGCCGGTGCTGCCTTTTGTGATGATATCCATCAACGACCTTGGTTGATAGTCAACACCTCTGTGCATCGCATCGTGAAGCGGAAGCATCGATCCATTGCACCTCACCAGCTGAGGTCACACAATTGATACACGTTGAGGGGCCTCAAGACGAACGAACAGACGGCCACATTGAGTCGGCAAAAGGATGGGTTGGAGAGCAACATAAAAAAAATCACACGCCACCAATTCTTCATCAATGTCTCACGTCTAGATCTCCTTATTTTATTCCGGAGGATGCACACACGTGGGGAGTCTATGTAGAAATCCCTTCTATTCGCAGCAACACCTGGAGGATATTCACGTCCCCATGATACATAACATCTCGAGAGAGAAACGCAGGATGTTAAAAAGCGAGCTCCTACCCGACACATTCACCGAGTCCGGACTGAGAGCCCCATGACGCGACCAACGTTGATCGCAACCTCTGTCGCAGCCCAATCCATCACCGAGGGCGTTCCTTTCACGATCTGTGGTTTATTGTTCTACAGGTTTGGAACATACTGACGAGCAGTTGTTTGCCGTGAGCCGCTACATCGACGAAAGGCCACCTAGACCAGTCTTTTGCCGCTCTATTGCTGACCGATCTTTCTTCACGATAGGCCACCCAAGATTCCTAAGCCGTTGTTCTGGCCATCGCTGGTGAATTACTCCAACAGACTTAAATCCCAACGAAGCAATACCGCCGCAAGCACTCAACCGCAAACATCATCGAGTTGTGTCAGTAATCCTTGCCCAGTTACTATCGTCAAGCAACCGAGCACCACCGCATTGCATCGAGAGTAGGCGTTTGAGGATCGGAATCCGGAAGAGGTGAAAATCTAATCTATTTTGATTTCCGAAAATTCCGTTTTCCTTATTTGAAATATTCGTTGAAGCACGTGATTGAAATTTCCGATATGCTGAGATATCCGTGATCTTGAGTAGTCAATGATTGACAGTCCGATTTTCGCGCCCGAAATCCGACTCGCAATCCCTTATAAAAATCGACAATCCAATCTCAAGCCCGAGATTTGATTCGCGATTTAAAATTAAAATTGGTCAACCCGATCTCATGCGCGAGATATGGTTCGCCAATTTTTAGATATCAATCTTATCTTGTTTGATTTCATGACGTTAAGTTGGTTGAGTCAATCTTATGTTTGTAAATAAAATCCAAAAAAAAATCTGAATAAGGATTAGGTTTGTTTTTATTATCTTGCATGTTTAGGATTGCAATTTTAATTTCGAATTTTATAAAAAACACAAAAAGAAGTCATCATGCATATGTCATATATAATTAGGACATTGTCATGGCATATTAGATAAATTTGCATGTTTCATTTTAAATTTAGATAATCTTTTTTAGATAAATTGCATTTTAGATTTAGATAATGTTTTAGTTTAAATTAGGATTTAATATGACCTAATCCCTAATTTAAATTAGATAGAATCTTAATCTAGCTAGATTATTTCAAATTTCATAAAATTTGTCTTAGAATAAATTAGTTGCAATTTCTAGGATAGATTGCGTTTTTAAAATAAAAAATGTCATTTGCATGTCATATAGATTTAGATTCATGAAATGCACGTCATTTAGTGATTATTGTTAGGTTCATTTCTAATTAGAAATTTACCGTCACCAAATTAGGTCATTTGATAAATGTTGCGTAACATATAGCTCACATGTCATTTTAATTGAAATAATCGTGTACGTCATTACATTGCATCGCACGTCATTAGAATTAAGTCATTTGGGTTAATTTAGATTGCACATTTAATTACTGCATTTCTTTTATCCATGTCATATAGTTTAGGCTATATTGCCATGCCATATCACTATATGTTAGATTAGTAACGTTGCATTGCATAAAGATTAGATTCTCATTAAGAAAATTGAAAACAAAAATTACGTGTTAATTAGAAACCATATCTAGGGTTGTTGATGTGGGTTTTAATTTAACATTGTAGATGCTTTCGTTGCTTTGAGGTAAGTTTTTGCAATTTATTTATTTGCTTTCTTGAGTGTTAAATTGGTGGTTTGTGTACCTGCATGGTCACCTCACATGTTAAGAAATTAAAATCAATCCAAATTGCTTGCCAAACATTTTTCAAAATAAAAAGAAAGGTACCGAAAGGGCATTAGAGAAATCTAACGTAACCAAGTCCCCGTACCCTTAATCTCTGGTTCGTAGGAGTAAAGTGAATCTCCAATTGCTTTACTTGGGTTTCTAATCGACCCACCAAAAATAGATTAGTGGCGACTCCTAATTAAAACAATTGCATGTTAAGAACTTGAACCGAAAGTTGCGAGTTGGTATGGGCTTGGGAGAGCCCGAGTTAAGTTTAGACTTAACAATCCATTAGCCAAACCCTAGGTGGTTCATAACCCCAAAAAATTGGTCGCGACAAACATTAATGTGATGGTTAACTTCTCTCCCAAGTTTCTTCTTCTTCTCTCTCCTCCTCCTTTCCCCCTCATTCAGCCTACCCCCATCCTCTCTCTCTCCCCACTCTCCCCTTCTTCTTTCTTCACCGCCTGCACCCCCTCTACACGTCTGCCGTTCACCCCGATCGCTCACCGCGTTAGACGTTGCCGCTTGTCGCCCCTCGTGCCACTCATTCGATCGCCCATTCGCCCGACCACCGTGAGCTACCGCCCGCTTGGCCCACTGCCCCCAAGCCTCTCTCAAGCACCCCTCATCCCGATTTTAAGTAGATTTCCTAAACGTCGGCTAGGCCATTGCGTTACGTGATTTAGATTCAAGACTGCCCTTAGTGCCATAAAACTATCCTAGGTTGAGGAACATCATATGCTTAATTTTGTATGGTTTTTTCATGATATACTTGAATTATATGGTTCAGGATTGATCATAGAACAAGTATATGAAGGTTGAGGTTGCTTGGGTTTGGCGTAGAGTATGGAAATGGTTCGTTTAGGCTAGACTCATCATGGCAGTTGTTGTGGATCGTTTGTTATGGTTACTTATGCTTGATTTCCTTATTTGGATGCTATGGATGATCATATGAGTTTTATATGATATGATCTTTGCATATAGATGTTGGTGGGGCATGGCCGACACTTGAGTTCATATCAAGCTGTTAAATCTAGAACAGCATTGGTTCTTGGATGTGCATGGAAGTGGGCCGGTCATTTTCTTGACTCGGTAAAAATTAAGGCATATCGTTTGATTTGGGTTTGATCTATGCTGATACTCAAGCGTCACGGGTCAAGCCTCAATTCTAGTTTCATACTCGATATACTTTATTGTTGCATTTATGATAAGGCATGAGTAACATATTGCTTGGCATGCCCTTGGGGCATTTATGGTGTGTTTGATTCAGCATTTTGAAAATTCTTTGGGAAAATGTAAAGTGCTTTAGCCTAAAGGATTTTGGGTAAATTACAGGTTGATCTCCACGTCGACATTTAGTGCTGTGAAAACTTTTTTTTTTTTTGGGGTCAAAAGTGTTGTGGAGAACTTCTAGAGTTTCGAATTCAAGGGAAGTCAAAATGTTAGAGCGAGCACAATTCACATAGATCCTCAGTAAATGCAGTAGACGAATCCATGAATGTTAAAAGATGCTGCAGAAAAAGGGTCGAGAGGCCATCATCAAATCAAAAAGGAGTTGTGGGAAAGGAGATGCAGTAATCTGGTGGGTAGTCCTAGGGAAATTCCGAGGACAAATGACATTTTATCATAATAGGCTGTGTCTGTGTGGGTGAAGAAGTAGACGATCCCATTTTTAACAATCGTCGAAGACAGAAACTGGGGGAAAATATTTTCCACTCAAAATTTAGGTTTCGGCCGAATACTGGAAAATAACTTTCAAGAAAATGTTTTCCGGAAACATGATATTTTTCGCGAAATGAACGGATCCTAAGAAAGCTTGACTATTGAATACCTACATTTCCCCTCGTTCGGAGTATCCCAGAATGCCAAAAATCAAGGATGATTACAATCCTGCTACTTGGATCCTGGAAATCACAAGTCCTTCGCCAGAATCTCGACTCGGTATAGACTGCAGCATCATTTATAAGCAGTCTGATCAGCGCAGGTAAGTATACAGTAGACTAATGTTCAAAATGCACGTCAAGCGCACGTGGCAAAATTTACAAGAATTCAGTGCTTTCTATCTCTCATGTGATGCTAACTTGGAGTGCTGACCAGAAAATGCCAACATGTGCTCACAAAGGGCGATTCTTGTGCTTGCCGGGGAGAAAAATGGTGTCTGTTGATTCTATTAATCTTTGTAGGACGAACTAAGAATTAGTTAGTGAGCTAAGTTTGCTGGCGGCCAGCACAAAATAAATATGTTTCTCGGCGCGCTTCCTCCAAAATAGGTGGGAGCAGCTCAAAACATGCTTATGGAAACAGCAATTAACCTACTGGAGAAGCCTTAAATACAACCTGGTGCGCTTGCTTTTCGTTTAGGCGTCTTCTTTGTTATGTGCCGCTCTCCTCTGGCAGAAAGGAAAGGAAATGTAAGTTGATCATGAACCTAGATAGTCCAGGAAAAATTATTTTGTAGCTTGTCAAACATCAGGATTAGGAGCTTCTAAAACTTACAATCTAAGTATGGCCATAGTCTTCGTTTTGGAGAAATGACGAGCAGCATCTTCTCAACCTACTTGGATCGTTGTTTATCTTCGTGCAATCTTCATGCAATTCACAGGAATAGGCAACCGCACTTTGATTCTGCCATTTGTTGCTACCAAACGAATCGTTGTCTACAAGGAAAGATTTGCCGTATGTACTCGTCATGTTCCTAATCAGACGCCATGCTATTGCATCGAAAAATTTTCTCTGCAGTTTCAGTGAATTAAACTATATGCAATCTTGATTTGTAGGGTCCGAAGCAAAATGCTTTGGGAAACCTGACCGTGTTGTTTCTTTTAGGGCCATATTTACGGGAGTGACGCTTGATTGGTTGTGACTCATAGGCAAAAGGTGGTGAAATTGATCTTGGCGAACCGCCTACATGAGCTATATTCAGCATTATGGTAAGTACTCATTTGACAAAGTACAATGTGGTTAGCCATCAGATTAGTTCTCGCACATTCATTTGAACATCGCTTCTTGATTATAGGTCTCATAATTTATTTTTTTATAGCATATGTGGATAAATAATGACAGACAATCCATACCATTGTTTTAGTATTAAAGAAAAGTGGTCTTTATGAATTTCTCTTTGAGCAAAACACCAGCCTCCAGTAGTTGGTTTTTCTCGTCTGGTTGATCGTGCATATTGCGTCTATCTTTGTGTCCTTTACGCGGCCTTTATCCGAGTTCTACACTGCCCTGTAGTTTTTCCTAGATTTATTTATTAATCTCGTGACAGCATAGGATAACCAGTCAAGCGCTAAGGCGCGTCACACTAAATCTATGTGGATACCTTCTATTATTTCAGGACTAGAATAAAAAATGAGGAAACTATCGTTATAGTATTCAAATAGACTTATCTGGACTTTTATTGAAATTAAAACTAGAAATCAATGAATCAGTGGTACCTTCTTATTGCTCTTGAATAGATTCAGATAAGCGTGGAATTTATTTTCTTATCGTTGCATATGATCTTCTAATTTCAGAGTAACGGTGTTTCAGATTAAATCTTCTCATCCTTGTAGAAACCATAAGCAAATAGAGGCTGGAATTCCGCAATTCACGATACCATAAGCTCATCGTTACAATCAATAATAGGATCCTCTTACTTAATGACTGTGCAACTATTATAATTTATTATGACCTTTCCGGCCTCAATCTCGAGCTGAAAAGGTTGTTTTTAGTCTTGTCATGGAATTTATACGCGACCAACATGCTCGGCCTCGGAGACAGCGGCCTCTTTCCAGTTTTCACTTTGTAATTTTCTGGTTAGGAAGGAATCAACCATTCGCATTCCTAGGCCTAAATCACTCGCTTGGTGAGCATTCCCAAGATAGCCAGTAGCCACCCTTTTCACTCTTTCCGACGCCGAAGGAGTTGAAAAGTCTCCGTTCGCTATATACGGTATACGGAAATTAAACAGCATGATATACTAACTGGTATAGGTTGCCCGTTTTAATTTTAAAGCACGCGTAAAAAGAAAATCTGGTATTGAATTCAGCATCACGGAGGTACATATATTTAGGACGGACTGATTACATTCGCGTTGAATGATGAAATTGTCAAAAAAAAACGCCGTAAAGTAATGCAAGCATCTCATCGGTCAACAAGCATTTAAGCCTCTTTCCTGATTGACAAGGCAAAACCGCGACACTTTCAAAGGTGTAGAAGTCCAAAGCCGCTTAGTGGAGGCCTGTACGAGAAGCTCTTTGCATCCATTGACGGTGCTCGATGAGCTATTCTCTGGCTGGGATGCGATCGCGACGACGGCATGTAATTTCACATGAATCGAGGGCGAATTATCGTCCTACTTGTCGTGCGCAAGAAGGTAAAAGTGTGTCCTTCTCTTTTTCGTTTATGACAAGTGAAGGGACCGGACCTCGTACAGCATCTCTATGTCCAAAAAAGAAGAGACATCTGAAAACGAGCTGAAATTTACAGCGGGCCAAAAAAAAATAATAATAATCAAACGAATAGACCTAAAAACGACACCCCGTTTCAGCCCGTACTCGTCTCTTCCTTCACGTGACCCAAGCGGGTCCCACGTAGCAGTGAAAATCCAGTTCTGGCCCCACTAAAGGAAGAAAGCGGCCAGCATGAATAGGGGCAAAAGCGGGAAACAAGGAAGGGGGGAAGGCAGAGATGAGGACTGGGCCTTCTCGAGCTGGAGGGAATCGACGGCCAGCGGCATGTTCTCTTGGTCGGGGCTGCACGTGGACTCGTGGGGCGGGCGGGCGCTGTACATGAGCGCCCGGAGCACCGCCGAGACGGTGGGTATGTACGCCGTCTTGTTGCGGGCGAGGAGCCACGTCAGCCCCATCAGCTGGCAGTCCCGGTCGAACATCTTCCTCGCCCGCTCGCTCGATTCTTGGTCCGTCCCTTTCTTGTATCCTCCCTTTAGCTGCAAAATCAGCAAAAAACACCATTTACTCAGGAGGGCTTCATCGTGTTTCCAGCAGTAGCAGCAGCGGCAGCGATGTCTATCGAGAACAAGATGTCAAGGTCGAGTAACGCATGGTGCGCGACTGATCCATTGACAGAACCCTCTATTGGTTTTGGGTGTTTGGGATGTAAGGACATGGAAAAGGATACATGTCATGTGGAGCCTTCTCCCAAGTCATTTTGAGGGGCCTACCAGAATGACTTTGGTTGCCTTAAAAGGGCGGAAAGAAAATGTGGATCGGCCTCCCAAAGTGGACTTTCGCTCTCGCAAACCATCGCCAGCAGCTTGTTATTCGAATCATTTGGATATATTGCTATAAAGTCTAGGCGAGGTATCTCCTAGGTAAGAGCATCGGGGGCGCAGATACTCTAGGTAATTATTAGATGTAGGTAAGCCTAAGTCGAGTGCGTAATGATTGCCCCTCGAAATGTTTGTATGGTGAAATCATATTAGCAGGTAAACAAATAATCAAATGCTGAAAGCAGCGACGAATTAGGAATTGCACCTTTTGGAGAGAACCGAGGCACTTGGTGCAGCCAGCGTAGGAGGAGTTGCGGCAGTTCTTCTCCAGGTTCCTCACCGCTGCCGTCGGAGTGGCGTTGTGGAGCCCGGACGAGACGTTGAAGGCGGCGGGGCAGCTGAGCGAGCTGATCTGGTGGAGCCGTATCCCGCAGAAGCACAGCACCGCGTCGCAGCTCGCGTTCGGCTGCTGGAGCCGCACGTTCTTGCTCTCCAGCGCCGACTGCAGCGAGTCCACGCACTTCTGCGAGTCGTTCGGCATCATCGGCGAGTCGTCCCCCGCCGGAGCCGGCGAAGCCGAGGGCGTGATCTGGAGGGCCAACCTGGCGTGGGCCGCGAAGAGCCACGCGGCGAGGACGGGGCAGCAGCGGCTCCGGTCGAGGTTGCGGCCGCATGCCTGGCGGACGCCGCCGAAGAGCTCGGCGGAGAGGTCGAGCTTGCAGATTTGGGTGTCGCCCTGGGACGGGAAGGCCGGGACGGTGTACGGCTGGTCGTGGCCAGAGACCGGCTCAGCCAGTAGACTGGCCAGAGACCGCCGGAGCGCGCACGGCAACGTACAGAGAAGGAACCACAATGCGAAAGCGATCGTGGGTCGAGGCATCTCTCTCTTTTCAGGAAATGGAAAAGGCGAGAACTTTTGGGGTGCGATGATTGGAGGTGTTTGACCGAGAAAGATGGTGATATAAAATGCAATATTATCGGCGGGGCGAATCCTGGAGGAAAAACGGAAGAGAGAAGAGAAAACGAAAGGAGTTTGAGAGGAAGTGGTGACTGAGAGGCGAGAAAGAGAGTGTAGGTTGTAACGAGAAGGTTTTGGAGTGACGGTGAAATGGACGTTGCGGAAGTGCAAGAACAAAGCCAGAGTGATGTAGGGAACGTGAAAGGGGGAAGGCTCTCTCTGTCTGGTTCAAGGTAAGGCAAACGTGTGAAGAGAACAGAAGTTTTATATCATCTACGTACGAGATAAACGTCGTTTTCGCTGCCGGTTGATGAATTATTTCGGACGGAAAACGGAAAGGAAAAGAAGGGAAAAGGGAGTGGGTGATGGAGGGGACTAAGGAAGGGAGGGGGAAGGGGGGTCCCCCTGCCATGCGTGGACAAACAGAAGAGAGAGATTCGTTGGAGAGAGAGAGAGAGAGAGAGAGAGAGAGAGTCCGGGGAGGAAGACAAGGAGAGGAGAGAGAAAAGCTGTCTGGGGATTTGGCAGCTTCTGGCGTGTCTTTTCTTCTCTTCTCTCCAGTCTCTCTTTTCATCTTCCACCCTTTCCCAGATGGAAAAAAAGCCTGAACTTATCTTTCCCGTGATACTGAAGGACATATCTTTAACTTATACAAGATACGAATTTGCATGTGATATATAATTGGTTTTCCTACCAGCACCATTACGACTCAATTCGAGACTTCTTATTGTGGTCATTGGCATTTGGGTGCCACTCTCCAGGTACAAATTCTTATCCAGTTATATAATTGATAAAATTTACGTCTTTATTAAGTATCCTAAAAATCACATTTTTGATTGGTTGGATTGGTCAATAATTATTGATGTGAAGGTGTGAAATTGGGTGATTTTTTTTTTTTATTTATCATTATCTAACTTTAGCACATGGCGTTCGAGCTATTTTTTACATACCTATCCGAGTGATAAGATGCACTCTCCCTACCGACCTAATATATTTTGGATTTTACTCATGAAGTGCTCTCCACAAAGTTTGAACCCAAGACCAAAAGAGATGACTGAACTCCTTTATCAATTAACTTAATACCTTGTTGGACTACATCATTGGTTGAGTAGAAGAACTTGTATTATGTAGGAATTCTTAAAGAGTGAATGTGGAGTTATTCACCTTTTGGATACCTGGTAAGCGTCATCTATCTTTATTGACTAAGATTTACCTAATTCAAAAACTCATTATGTGTTAAAACTCAAATATAATGGATGTAACACCTCTTTAGAATCTTGATGCTCGCAACTTTGTGGAGTTACTTGATGAATTGTCATTCTAGAAAGATTATCAATGGATTAAGTAACTACGATTCAAACAAAGCATTTCGAAATCAAAACAGAATTCCTCCAGCAACGTCCGAGATAATTGCTAAGTCAATTGTCACTTTCTGACCTTTTGACTATAAAAAAATCTCTAACCCAACGCATGATTCTTTATTACATCGAAAGGAACAAAAATTCCTTGGACAAACTTGTGTCATGTGACCATAAACTTGATAATCCACCAAACCTGGCATCCTTGCAGCAATGTAAAGAGAATTTTCAGGGAATGCATGACAATTCGATGATATTCATTTTAACAAGGAACTTCACATGGGATGGTCGTTCCAGCATGTATTTACTCAAAGGACCAGTACTAGGGGAACAATTGAAAAATAGCAGGCTTCCAAATCTAGTGGGGGCATCTCAGAAACCTCCAACCAGATCGATATTAAAGACAACAATATTCTCTCTTTCCAACTAATACGATTCTTTAAATATTCTCTTCCGCGTATATGACAAAGCACGACAATATCCTAATTAGATTCCATCAAGAACATCATCATGTTGTACCATATAAAACACCATCACCATCATCAACCCTCTCCCCGTTTGGAACTCTGGATTTCTCAATTGGTATTGTATGTAAAATGCATTATTTTTACTTTGCTTCTTCTGTTCTTACCAAGTGCCTTTTGATCTAATCGTAAAGGCTAGGAGCGGAGGTAAACCCTTATAAGGACAGTGAAATGATCTAATCTTGAAAAATGGTCTTCAAGTCTTAACGACCTTTTTGTTTTCATCTAACAATGGAGGGTTTTCAAATCAATCAAAGACCTTGTGCGCTTTTCCAGGAGGGTCTCGACATCAAGGGACGACTTGTGATTTCGAACTAATCCAAAGTATCCAAAGAGCAACAAGCACAACACGCCAAATTGCTAAGCTCAAAAGTGAAATGATTTGCAGATACAAAACGCCAACCAACGTACTTAAATCATGCTCCAAAACAAAACTCTCACTCTCTAATCTCAAAGTCTTGCTTTTCCATGAGTTTTTTTTCTTTTTCTTTCTCTGCGAGCTTGCCGTTCTGTGGTCTGACACACGGGTAAAAGTGAGGGCTTAGCTTTGCGTTGGCTTCTTACGGGGATTATATGTATATAAAAACATGAAGCTTTTCACCAAAAAGCCAATGGTGGGAAGACTTTGATAAGAGAGGTTGCGAAAGTGGGTGAAGAAAAGGTGCAATCATGGTGTCACAAGTCACAAGTCTGCGTTGACGGGCCCATGGTGTCACAAGTCACAAGTCTGCGTTGACGGGCCCATTCTCGATGAGCTAAATAACAATTATAATTCTCCATAAGTCCAGCACTCGCTCCATCACAGTGTGTTTTCTGTAAAGACAAAAGACTTTCGAATTCACCTCTAAGTAGATTGAGAGATGGCAGTATCCGAAGTCAGTACCTGCCTTCAAAGCAGTCATTCTTGTATCTGCCCTCAAAGATTTTGGAGCCAAAAAGTTGACATTGGAAGTAAATATTCTTGACTCTGAAAGTCACTTTTGTTGGAGTGACCGTAAGAGGCCCAAATGCTGATGGATACTACAAGATATGCACAAGTTAATATGCACTGCGAAATCTATCATGCAATGGTTGATTTGGGTGGATAGACTATTGATCTTTTGATATGTCTAGAAGACTCAAGCATGGGAAAAGTTAGAAGGGGAAAAACGCTTGAAACTAAAAGCCTTGATTTCAATCCTTGCTCAAATAAATAAGTTAACTTCTCCATATGAACCCAATAACATGAGCTAGAACTCTAGTTATATAGTTTGTGAACACATTATCACATGTAAATCCTAACAATTAGTCCGATGATTATGATTTTGGATGGATAGACTGTTGATCTTTTGATATGTCTAAAAGACTTTTATGCAGGAAAAAAGGGGGAAAAGGAAAAATGCCAAAGCTAAAAGCCTTGATTTCAATCCTTGTATAAATAAAGAAATTAACCTCTTTATATGAAGCCCCAATAACATGAGGTAGAACTCTAGTTATATAGTTTGCGAACAAATTATCATGTGTAAATCCTAAGAATTAGTCAAATGATTGGAATTTTGAACTGCAAGACTTTATTCATTCTTAATAAAGCATGGATGATCTGTCTTTAATTGGACTTTTTTTTTATAACTATAAATGCAGTAAAATTTTGTAAGTATTATCTTCTTATGGCTACTCCGCTTTTGAAAAGCTCTAATAGTAAGACAGAAGATTTAACTAGGGGTTGAAAATGGCTCTTGAGATTAATGTTCCATTTGTTTCGGAAAAAATAAATGATTTGGAAGGTATATACTTTTTAAAAATGATTGGTTGTATCCTTACAAAAATGAACGGACGAAAAATATTTTTATCATGAACTAAAATGTTTAAGTATAAATTATTGTCAACAGTGAAAATTTTTCTATTGACTAATAATTTCAAGTGATAAAAGCAATCATCTTTAGGAATATGTTTTCCAAATCATTCATTGTTCGCTAAACAAATAAAAATAATTAATCTTTGTAATGTTAACTTTCATATTGAAGGTATGTGTGTGTGTGTACATATGTAGTGAGAACTTCAACTTATTCCCATGGATTAAGAAAAATCACTATAATCCCATTTTTAGATAAATTGTTTATTTTACTGATAATCACAGTACTAAATTCTAACATCATCTACTTGATGAGAAGTGTTCGATTGAAAATAATCAATACGAATTTGTAGGTGAAATCCCAAAAAAAGTCTTAACTTTATTGTACTTGTGCTAATTTAGTTCTAAACATTTTCTAAATTTGCCAATTGAGTCATTTTGGCCAATTTGGCTGCAAATCGTTGAAGTGTATGCCAATCATTCTACATGACATGGTTGACGCTAAGATTGACAATTTGTGTAACTTTTATTTTTTGTTTTCTTTCATTTTTCATTGCGCTATCAAGAGTCACCAGCTATCCTCGCCAGCCACAAATGTGGTGGCTATTTGGTGAGGGCCTTCGTGCCCGTGTTGGCCCCTGGCAAGGCCACCTAAGGCCTTTGCAGCCTTGTTGGCCTTAGGCAAGGCAATCCTCACCTAGTCTAGATGATTAAATTGGTACAATTATAATAGATTTATTTTTATTTTTTGGTATTTTTCCCAAATTTGCATGTGTGCGGAAATAAAAATTAAAGAACACAATTTAAAAAAAATTGTAGGATGACAGCCTTCCATTTCATGACTCACATGGAGTCTTATCCATTTTCTTATGGGGCACTTTATTTAAAATATAATTTACAATTAGAACTGTCTTTTTCCCACAAGTTTTAGGTAAACCCAAATTAAAGAGTATGGCATTAGCCATCTCCTTTAGAGTTTTGTTCTTTTGTTTAGCAACTCCATTTTATTGTAGAGTATAAGGTACAATTGTTTAAAGAATTATCCGCAAATTAGCACACAACTCTTTTAAATTGAAGGAATTGTATTCTCCTTCTTTATTAGACCCGAGCATTTTGATTCGTCTATTAAGTTGGTTCTCAATCTCATTTTTATACTTGATAAGCATGCGCATAGCCTTACCTTTACTAGTTTACAAATAAACATAGCAAAATTGAGTATGGCCATCCATAAAAGTGATGAAATACTTCTTTTCACCTCTACTTTATATAAACTTTAAATTATATAGATTACTATAGATTAGTTGTAGAGGTCCACTTGTTCTTTTAGTCAATTTGAAAGATTTCTTGGCAAATTTAGTATCAACACAAGTCTCATACTTATAATAGGCATCCAATTCAAACCTTAGAATTAGCCCAAAGTTTACTATCTTCTTTTATTGTATCATTGTTTACATGGGAGACACAATAGTGTAAAGTGAAGACTCCTTTTCATTAATACTTTTTTGGTACAAGAATTTCGAATTTACATCAATGATAGCCACATTGACTTTAAACAGGTCATTGTACGAGTACTCTTTCCTCACATACATCCACCATTTGGAAAGTACAAACTTCTTTAGTTCAAAAAAAATTTCAAAACCCTTTTTAACAAGCATGAAGTCACAAATGAGATTATTCAAGATCTCCATAACATGTAATAGATTTAGTAGGATGATCTCATTGCTAGATGTGAACTTTCGGATCACTTTTCCTCTCCTAACAATCTATGCTGATGTAGCATTAGCTATATAAAACTTCCCTTCTTTCTCAACCTTCTCATAAGATGAGAATATGTGTATATCCACACAAATATGATTTGTGACACCTGTGTCCAATCACCAATTAGTATTATTTGACACTAAGGATATTTAAGACATCACCACATTAATCAGTCTCTCATCATCTTCTTGTTGCCACTACTTAAAGCCCACACAAGTAAATTTCTCTAGTTTCTCATTCAATGTTATGATATACTATCATCAAGGATGGCTGTTGATGTATTCCCATACCACTATAGATGGTCTCAACCTGAAGGCACAATACCAGCCTTCAAGGTATGAACCTCTCCACTAATAATGGTCGAAACAACCATAACAACATCTCCAAAAACATTTCGGACACCAAGGGGGTACTTCAGTGTTATTAGCCATTTTTATTTTCTAATAAACCCAATAAAAAATCAAGATTAATTGCATCAAGATTGTAGGAAATATAACTGTATTGGAGGAAGATATGTAACGCTATTTGCAGTGGCCAGAAATATAATAAATTTGAGAGAGTAATAACGACTTTAATAATGACCAATGTTGCATAAATCTTCTCATCAAGTGAAGAGTACAACAACATTACAAAATATATAGACTAACAAAATTGCTATAAAATTACAACAAAATTAAACAGGAGCTAAGGTATGACTAAGTAAATCTCTTTAAAATTATTAGTTCCTACCAACAAATATTAAGCAACTTCACAAATTACACCTCCCAAGATACAACACCTCAAACCTATTTAGATTAACATAATGCAAACATGATTATGTGGAATACTTCTTGAAATAGGCACATTAGAGAGAAAAATGAGGTGAAGGGTTGCACGATTTTTCTTCTTCGAATCTTGTACGAATCAAGAATAGATTAAATCTGGGAAAAGTGCCAAAAAAGTCCTAAACCTTTTGGCTTTGTGCCAATTTAGTCCTAAATATTTTTTTGGTGCCGATTTAGTCCTAAACCTTTTTATGTTGTGCCAATTCAGTCATTTCCGGCCAATTTTGGCCGGATTTTGCTAATTGGACGCCGGCCAGCTGACGTGGCCTGATCAGCGATGACGTGTATAATTTTTTAATAATATTTTAATATTTTTGAATATTTTAATATTTTTTTTTTATTTTTAAAATTTTATTTTTATTCTCATCTTCTTCCTCCAGCCGGTCGCCAGAGCTCGGTGACCGGCCAGAGGCGACGGCCGGCGAGGTCAACCTCGCCGGCCACCTCGCCAATGGCTGCGAGGGCGGCCTCGCATCGGGCGGGCGGGCGAGGCTCGCCATCGCCGGATCTGGCGAGGGTCGAGCATCGCCCATGGCCGGCGAGGGCGAGCCCCCCCAGCTCGGCGCGAGGCCAGCTGGACTCCTCCCCGGCTCCATTCTCCAATCCCAATCTCACCCTAGAAATTTCCTCCCTCCTCCACTCGTCATCGTCGTCGTCTCTAGGGTTTACGGGAGCTCGGGGTGTCTTCGGTCGAGCGGCTCCGGCCCCGGCCCTGGATTTTCGCTTGTTTCTCCTGCGGCGGTGATCCGTCGGGGGTGAGGGTTTTGTGATTCTTGAGGTTCTCCGAGGCAGCTGGCCTCGCGCCGAGCCGGCGGGGCTCGCCCTCGCCGACCATGGCCGGCGAGGCTCGACCCTCGCCAGATCCGGCGAGGCTCGACCCTTGCCAGATCCGGCGAGGGCGAGCCTCGCCACCCAGGCCGCGGGGCGGTCTAGCGCCGGGCGGGCGAGGCTCGCCCTCGCGGGATCTGGCGAGGATCGAGCCTCGCCCGGGCTCGCCCACCTGCCCGGCGCGAGGTCGCCCTCGCGGCCATTGGTGAGGTGGCCGGCGAGGTTGACCTCACCGGCCGTCACCTCTGGCCGGTCGCCGAGCTCCGGCGACCGGCTGGAGGAAGAAGATGGGAAGAAAAAATAAAATATAAAAGAATAAAAATAAAAATTTTAAAATAAAAAATAAAAAAATATTCAAAAATATTAAAATATTATTAAAAATTATACACGTTAGTGCCGATCAGGCTACGTTAGCTGGCCGGCCTCCAGTCAGCAAAATCTAGCCAAAATTGGTCGGAAAGGACTGAATTGGTATAACGTAAAAAGGTTTAGGATTAAATCGGCACCAAAAAAAGGTTTAGGACTAAATCGGTACAAAGCCAAAAGGTTTAGGACTTTTTTGGCACTTTTCCCGATCAAATCACCTTACCAAAAAAAGAAAAGAAAAAAGAATAGATCAAATCAATTTATAGAGTTTGAAAGTTCATGTACTCAAGAGATAGATTAATTAAATCGATTCATGAATTCAAGAGATATAAAAATCAATCAATTCATGAATTCACAAGATTCACGAATTCAAGAGATACATGAATTAAATGTATCTCGTTTTGTTCACTTTCGTTAACCATTAACCCACAAATACAACATAAACTACATACGAGCTTGCGCCATTATCGCCAATATTGAAAGAACTGTGATTTTTTTTTTTTTTGGTGGGATGTTTAATTCTGTAAGTTATTCGTAGGAATCGATACTTATCTTGCTTTTGCCTTCTTTTTGAAAATTTTAGACTCAATACGCATCATGAATTTGTTGAATTGAGGTCGATATCCTCACTCATTATTTGCTCTTAGTAAGCAAACGATGGTCAACAGTCGAACCAGACGTGCAACATTCGGACAATTATTTATCTTCTTTGGCCCAATGATAATTTGTCACGATTCCCGCCGATTTTGCTCTCAAAGTCGGAAGCCCTTACATTTGTTGATAAACTGTACAAAGACCAATGTTGTTACACCCGAATTATAAGAATTTCTGTGGAAATTGACGCGGGATTATATGGACGATATATATACTAAAGAGACAGAAATGATCTCGATCCCTCTTTAAACAAAGAAACAAATTTCTCCATGCAAATCTTAGTCAATGCCAACCCGACCTCCACACCACCATCCCCATTCCTACTCTCGGCAAGAGCAATCGCCCTAGATGTGTCTACGTGCACCACGTGGCTTTTCGTCGGCCTCCCCCACCCGAAGTCGGTGTCATACACCTTCAGTCTCGGCGACCCAGCCAGTATCACCAAGTCCCCATTTTTAGCTGCATTGAAGTCTCTTATCCATCGCTCTGCCTCTCTCAATCCTTCACTGGTCTTCACTTCCTTGACTCTTCCCCCTAGAGCCTTCGCGACATGGGAAATTCCGCTCTCGCCCAAGAGTGTACTCCTCTTCTCCGAGAGGAAATGTATGCCCAAACAGTTCCCAAAGTATGTTGAGGGTATCGAGTATTCGAGTTGGTCCCTACAATCTGCCACGAAGCACAAATGACAAAGCTCGCTGTCCTTGCTCTCTGATGACTTTTGGTTGCAGTGCTGGTGTTCTTGGTCTTTCGATTTGATCATGCATACCCATACGAATGCACAC
This sequence comes from Eucalyptus camaldulensis, assembly GCA_019915185.1. Taxonomy (NCBI): domain Eukaryota; kingdom Viridiplantae; phylum Streptophyta; class Magnoliopsida; order Myrtales; family Myrtaceae; genus Eucalyptus; species Eucalyptus camaldulensis. The sequence continues at coordinate 8,003,403 of JAHSVA010000005.1, forward strand.
GTCACCACGAATGTCGACAAGTGGATTGGCTCCGGCTCCAAGTCGCCGTCGCCGGCATTCTTGAGTTCGCTCAAGACTTGCGCTTTTAGCCCGTCGATGTGAGCTTTTCCTAGGACAAACGTTGCTCTCACCTTGTCTGCAACAGCGAGAAGAGCTTCGCTTGGGCTCGGACTTGGTCTTGGGCTAGAGCCCACACAACTCCACCAGTCTTTCAACAACATGGGCTCGAGCCCATTTATATCTTTGATCGCTTCTCGGTCATGGAAAGGGCTCGAGTCGTTTGGGTCAACGCAATTGGGGTCTCCTCCGGACCTATGAATGGACGCCCACGATTTCATGAAGTGATTGAAGGACCTGCCATCTGCTGCCACGTGGAGGAACTGGACCCCAATGCAAATGCCCTTGTTTGGGAACAGGGTCACCTAAAACAACAAATACGACCCTACATTTTAATGTCAATTTGCGCACATCAAACATGATTCACAATCTATTTTTCTCGCGCTACCTATTAAACCTAAACGATGAGATCCTACTCTAGACTTTGGACTCCCTTCCTATAATTACTCCTCTTTCATTTTTTATTTTTGCACATGTCCTATAATCTCAAATAACGCAGAATCCAACATCTCATTATATCGGTGTGATAAAATTTACTCACGCATGTTGTATCTTCGTTTTCTAATTCCCAATTTCGTTACGTTTGTGTTGCGATAGAAAAAAAAACATATGATGTTGCCAAATGAGCTCATCTTATAGGATAGCATATACCAAACAATGAGAACTAAAAACAAAGCAAATATGAAGACGATCACGTGAGAGCCAAACCATGGTCGACTGACCTGAATCGCCATGATGGGTCTCAAATGTGCGCCTTCGGACTTACGTGGCGGTGGGAGCTGAGGCACCAGAGGATGTATCAGCGTGGCGCTGCGCGCCTCGTCGCTGATGAGCTCGGCGAAGTCGGCGGTGGACTCGGCAACGGTCAGGGAGAGGGAGTCGCCGACGGAGTAGAGGATGTAGGGCTTCTGGGGCGGGGCCAGGGGAAGGACGAGGCTCCCGGCGAAGGGGAAGAAGCGGCGGAGACAGAGGGAGAGAGAGCGGACCAGGAGCGGGAGGGTAGTCTGAGCGAAGGAGGGAGGGGATTGAGGGAAATCGTAGAAGAAGAGGCGTTGCATTGGGCAGCAGAGAAGCCACGGGATGTCGAAGAAAGTGAGAGGGAGAGCCGTTGCCGGGACTGAGTCCGGCGGCGGCGAGATGTCGTAACGGTGGAGGATCTTGATCTTCATCATCTCATCCGACGGCGAAGGGGGATTTTTCCCAAGAGGAGGAAGCTACACAGAAAGGCCGGTGATTGGGTTTTCGTCCAGGGTTAAAGGCGATGCAAACCCACTCCGGTGTGTTGTCCTTTTCTGGTTTTAAAGCTCATCTTAGATATTTCCAAAGATCACAGGAAACGGTGAGAGACAAATTGGTCATTGGAAAAAAGCACAGCACGCCATACCACGAAAGCTAAAAGGTGAATCAAAACAAAAGCCTCTCTCCACCACACACGCACGTCAAACCCCACCCAAAAAAAAAAACAATAAAAAGAAAAACCAAAATCAACCCCTCCTTCCCCGGGGGCCCAAAAAAAAAAAAAAATCTCGCTTTCCCATGAGTTTTTCCCCTCTGCGACCTTGCTATGCTGTTGTCTCTCAGCACGCTGGGAAAAGCGATGGCTTAGTTTGGAGTTACGTGTATGTATGCACGCCAAAAGCTAATGGGATACAATAGTTAGGCAAGACGTAGGATAAGATAAGGCCGAGAGTAGATAAAGAAAAGTTGCAACCATGGTGTCACAAGTCTCCGTTCACGGGCTCAATCTGGATGGACAGTTCTATAGTCTAAGAAACGGATTTTTTTCATGCTAAACCGTCATAATTCACATTTTTCTATACAAAATGTCATAACTTATAAAATCTTAAAGCTTCTTGTGCAGTTTAAATTCATGGCTTGTATAATTTATCCCAAGCGGCCAAAAAGGAGTAAGGTAAAAAGGCTCAAAACTATTGCCCATTTGAACCCATCTTTAGACCACCATTCCCAGCCCTACAGTCTGCAATCGAGCCCAAGTGGGAAAGCTTGTTGCAACCATCTTGTTAGAGATACTAGGAGGTTTTCTAGATTTTTCTTGATTAAAAGACTCATGTGCTCTTCACTAAAATTTATAGGAAGATATATAGAAATTACATGATTTTCTCTTCCGCATTATTGTTTTATATTAGATTCTGTTCTTGTTATATCACATGTGTCTCCCCTATTCATTAAATTTCATGTGTTGATTGCTAATTTGGCTTGTACGTGAAAAGGGGAGTTAAAATATCTCACATTAGTTAACTACAAGCTTTATATATTCTTTATATGCATGTAATCTCTGTCCACCTATCAAGTTGATTTTTTGGATTGAACATGATATTAGAGATTTTAATTAATCTTACTTAGTAACCCACTATTTGATATCAAAAATCAAGAAATGACCCTTTTCACAGCCCCAAACTTCTGCAAATTTTGAAATTGTCCCTAACCTTTTAAAAATTTACCAAGATACCCCTTTTATGTCTATTTTTACCTTTTTCTGATTCTTTCCCACCTAAGGTGCAACAAAACTATTTGAGTTTTCTTTCAAACACTTTCTGGACATGTATTAAAGATTTCAATTTAGGCAATGATTCACCATAACTCTATATGTCAATTTTGGAACTTGCACTTATGATCAAATTTAAACTAAACTAGCAAATATCAACCAACCAAGTCAAGAATACTAAGTAGATCAATCTAACTTAGTCCCTAAAATTTTCATTTACCTTGAGCAAAACTTGGATAACTCAGAGCTTTAATCACCTTCAAATCAAGATAAACAAGAACAAAGATTAACAACTCTTAATCTTTTTAAACAACAAATCTAGTTTGATAAAACGAAGAGAAACCCAATAATTTACCTTGTAAACACTTAAAATGGTTAAATTAGAAACTTTAGAATCTAAACGTGAGGCCATCAATCTTTTTTCAAATGAGTGTGGGATGAAAGGGAAAGGAAAGAGACATGGAGCTCTTTTTATTCTTTTCTTTTTTTCCTTTGTAAGAATGAGTTGAAATTTTCTTAAATAATTGAAGTGGCTCTTACGGCAAAGAAGGGAGAGGTACTAGAGTTTACAAGAGTTAAAAAGGGACAAAAATTTATTAACCAAGGTTAAAAAAACAATGATGACTTGAAGTACCTAGGAATGAAAGCACATGACCAAGGAGAACGTGATGACATTGGGATTTAAAACACTTGGTGGAGAATGAGAGAGAGAAGATAAGATAGCCCAATTAAATGCATAAAATAAGAATCATTACTTTGTTTGCAATTATTGAAGCAAAATGGTAAGGTCATGCATGATGTAAATCTATAAATTAAATTATGGTTGAAAATGAGGGAGATGTGGACAATAAATGAGTACTCTTGACTTGCAAGCTTAGAGAGCATCAACAGACTAAAGTTAAAAGAAGTGCTGTAATTTATACGTAAGAAATTAGGTAATAAACTAAGGAATGTGACAATTAAATTAGTGAAAAGTGGCTGATAAATCGTCATTATTAGGGATAGAGAAAATGATGTGACAATTATTGATGTCCATATGAAAAGATATGAATCTTATTCCTATATAACATAATATACATCATAAATACGATGAAAATTTCGGATGTCATAGACATCCTAACTCATATTGCACTTTAAGTCGACAAAAGATGTGCAACTCTCAAACAAATATTTGTTTCATGGATAATAATATGAATGGTTCATGAACTTTGATCCACTATATAATGTCGTCCTTAAACTATTAATTTGTATAATGTGATCTTGAACTTTGGTTCAATCTGCAATGTCCTCCCTAAATTTTTAATTTGTTAATGTAATCCTTGAGTTATTGGTAAATGTTAAATATAGTCCCTAGATTCTATGAAAATATTAAATAGTTTAGAGACTATATTGAACAATAAACTAAAGTTAAGAGACTACATATGAACAAATTAAAAGTTTAAGGATAACATTGGACCAAAGTTTAAAGATCACATCGAACACACTTAAAGTTGAGAGATAATGTAGCAAATTAGAGGAAATTTCAGTAATCATTTGTACCATTTTCCTCATCTTGGACTAAATTAAAATTGACGTGGCATCATATGAACCAATGTCTTTAAAGCGGCATAAATGACTTCAGTCCCTTTTCAAACAAAGGAATGAAATGGTCCATGCAAACCCTCGTTAATGCCAACCCAACCTCCACGCCACCATCCCCATCCCTACTCTCGGCGAGAGAGATCGCCCTTGATACATCGATATGCACCATGTGGCTCTTCCTCAACCTTCCCCACCCAAAGTTCGTGTCGTACACTTTCTGTCTTGGTGACCCGGCCACCATGACTACATCCTCATTGTTAGTTATTTTAAAGTCCTTTATCCATCTCTCTGCCCCTCTCAATGCTCCACCTGTCCCTACTTCCTTGGCTCTCCTCCCTATAGCCCTCGCTGCTAGGGGAAGTCCACTTTTGCCCAAGAGTGAACTTCTCTTCTCCGAGATATAGCATATGTCTAGACAGTTTCCGAAGTATGTCAAGGGTATGGAGTATCCGAGTCGGTCCCTACAATCCGCAACAAAGATGAAATAACAAAATTCACTGTTGCCGCTCTCTGATGACGATTGGTCATGACACTGGTGTTCTTTGTCTCTTGATTTGATGATGCATACCCATATGAATGCACAAGTCACCACAAACGTGGACAAGTGGATTGGATCCGACTCTGAGTCGAGGCCGTCGTTCTTGAGTTGGCTCAAGATCTGCGCTTTTAGCATGTCAATGTGAGCTTTTCGAAGGACAAATGTTGCTCTCACCTTGTCCGCAACAGTGAGAGGAGTTGGGCTCGGGCTCGGGCTTGAGCTCGGGCTTGGGCACACAAAACTCCACCAGTCTTTCAAAAGTATAGGCTCGAGCCCATTCGGGTCTTTGATCACTCCTCGGTCGTGAAAAGGACTCGGGTCATCCGAGTCGATGCAAGTGGGGTCCCCTCCGGACTTGTGAATGGACGCCCACGATTTCATGAAGTGAGTGAAGGACCTCCCATCTGCTACCACGTGGAGGAATTGGACCCCGATACAAATGCCCTTGTTTGGAAACAGAGTCACCTAAATTGTTATCCAACAAAATCGACAATAAGTTTCGAGCTCAATTTTTATTTATACAGCTGGTATTTTGAGTTGGATGTATGTTTATCACTCTTGCATGTTGATTACACATAATCGCAGAACATAATATATTGAAAATCACAATTTCTTTGTATGAATGTTAAACAAGTGCCCCGAAGATATTTGTTAACGAAATCTTTATCAGAATCCTGCTGGTTCTCCTAAACATATCACTCGTTCTCAACTTCTTATTTCACAGTTTCATCTCTAAGTATCATTTGAACTGAAAAGCTCAAATTTGGACACATCAACACGATGCTTAATCTCTACTTTTTGTGATATGTATTGAATCTAAACGACGAGATCCTGCTGTAAACCTTGGACTCCCTTCATTTTCTTTTTATCTTTGTACACGTTACATAAACTCAAATCCAATATCTGCCTTTTATTTATGTCTGTATGATATAACTTCCTCGCTGGTATTCTATCTCTGTTTTCTGACTCATTAAGTTGCATCAACTTTGTGTTGCCAAGTGAGCTCAGGTTATAGCATAGCATTATTATACTGAAACTGTGCTGAAAGCATGTCAACAAGCCTGTAGGCATTTCACCTACCTCCCTTCAAGCCAGGCGCAGGTCAGGGATTGGTTACCCCAAGCCTACCCAGTCTTAGCTAGTAAGGGGCCCACCTTCACCACCAAGGGTCCCCTAATTCCCGGTCTATATTTTACCAACCACCGAGAGGATGGGGAGGCAAGTACGGGGTCACTCACCTGGGTGGTTCTCCCACCTTTACCTCCGTCGAGCAGTTTTAAGGACATGGAAGGTCCACATAGCATTATTATACTGAGTTCGTAAATATTTCAAACAGATCTTCCGAAAAAGAAACTTTGATCAGCTCAAATGATATTGATACTAAAACCAAATAATGAGAATTAAAACCAAATAATGAGAATTAAAAACAACTGAAAAGGAACACGGGAGAGCCAGACCATCATCAACTGACCTGAATCGCCATAACGGGCCCAATCCGTGCCCCGTCGGATGCACACGGCGGCGCGAGCTGAGGCACCAGAGGGTGTATCAGCGTGGCGTCGCGCGGCTCGTCACTGATGAGCTCCGCGAAGTTGGCGGCGGACTCGGCGACGGTGAAGCAGAGGGAGTCGCCATCGGAGTAGAGGATGTGGGGTTTCTGGGGCGGCGCCAGAGGGATGACGAGGCTGGCGGCGAAGGGGAAGAAGTGGCGGAGACAGAGGGAGAGAGAGCGGACCAGGAGCGGGAGTGTGGTCTGAGCGAAAGAGGAAGGGGATTCAGGGAAGTCGTAGAAGAAGAGGCGTTGCATGGGGCAGCAGAGAAGCCACGGGATGTCCAAGAAGGGGAGAGGGAGAGTGGTTGCCGGGACTGAGTCCGGCGGCGGCGAGATGTCGTAACGGTGGAGAATCTTGACCTTCAACATCTCGTCCGACGGGGAAGGGGAATTTTTCATAATAAGAAAAGGAAGCTATATGGACACGCCGATGATAGGTTTTTGTCCCGGTTTAAAGGCGATGTAAACCCACTCCCGCACGTTGTTTTGTTGCATATATATATAATGGAGATAATGAATTTGAGTTACGTCTGAAATGGGGTGTGCTTTCAATGAATCAGAGCTTGTGTCCGACATCACAGCCTTTCTGGATTTCGACTTTATCCAAGATACCCGAAGATCACGGGAAGGGGTGAGAGACGACTTGGGCCCGAGAAAAAAGCACAACACGCCAAAGGCTAAAAGGTCAATGATTTCTATCTAGATACAAACGTTACTAAATATAATCAAATCAGGCTCCAAAAGTAAAAGCTTCTTCCGCACCCACCAAGGTCTCGCTTTCCACATGTATATATAAAACAAAAGCTAATGGGACACCATAGTGAGGCAAGACTTGAATGAGATAGGGCCCAAAGCAGGTGAAGAAAAGGTGCAATCATGGCGTCGCAAGTCTATGTTGACGGGCTCCATCTAGATGGGCGGTTCTATAATCTAAGAAACGGATTCTTTAATGCTAAACCACCTTAATTCGAATTTTTCTCTACAAAATATCGTAACTTACAAAATCTTAAAGCTTCTTGTGCAGTGTAACAATCATGGCATGTAAAATTTATCCTAAGCAGCGAAAAAGGGAGGCAGGCAAAAAAGCTCAAAGCCATCGGCCCTGATTCCAATCCTCGTTCAAGTGAAGAAGTGACCCTCTCCATCGGAACCCAATCTTTAGACCCCCATCCTCAGCCCTACAATCTGCGTTGAAGCTGAAGTGAGAAAGCTTGTCCCAGCCTTCTTGTTAGAAATATCAAGAGATTTTTCAGATTTTCCTTAGATTTTCTTAGACAGTCCTTTTTTAAAATTTATAAAAAAAAGCTCATGTACGTTTCATTAAAATTCACAGAGAAATATGCAGAAATTATATGATTTTCTCTTCTGCGTTGTTCTAATATTGATTTCAAAGTTTGATTTCGCTCTTGTTATTTTGCGTGTGTTCCCCATATTCGTCAAATTCCACATGTGATTGCTAACTTAGTTTGCACATGAGAATGTGTGTTGAAATTTCTACTTAACTACAAGATTTATATATTTATATATATATATATAGTTTTCCTCCATCTATCAAGTTAAACTTTTAATTTGATATTTTAACATGATATTAGAACTTTTGTGAAGTGAGGAAGTGCCCATCGAATTATACAATTTTCGTAGCAACATTATCAGAGCTCTTGTCGTCTAAGGAAACCACCAGCTCGAGTGTTGTTCAGACACTTTTTGCTGCTTGTTATAAAAAAAACCAACACCAACGTTAGACTCGCCACCCCTATAAGAGCTAGATTCTCAAAAATTGCTGCGATCTGCCACTGCACATGCTCACACCTGTCACCACGTGCCACTGTCCTTTGGATCCACACAATAACAACTCATGTAAGCATGATGGCCTCACTTTCACATTGTCTGCCACGCATCATGCCCCACATCAACATGACACATCCTCGTTACTTGGGCCCAGTCCGTTGGCTTGCATAGTTAGCTGGTTCTTTCTCTATAGACCAAATTATTGAATCGAGCAAACCGAACTTGATTAGGAACATAAGACCAAACCTGTTCTCTTTTATTTACATCCAATTTGATTGATTTTCAAGTAGTTCTTGAAGACTTTAGACTTTCTCAAGGTATGTGCTAATTTTGTTTATGACTTTAGTTTCACTATTTCTATCATCCAAGGTGCTGGTCTCTTCATATTTTTAATCCATTCTACTATATTCACCGATTAAGTACATATTATGGATTCCTTATCCATTGAGACCTTTATGAATGATTCAAATTCTATTTTACGGGCTCAACAAATATCATGTTTTTTAAGAGGACTCAAGCATTAACGCTATGTCAATGGCCATATATGTGCAGCTACTAAGACTACTGATGAATCTATGGATAAATCTATTGAATATTTGGAGGGGTGGAATAGCAAGAATCATCAAACTCTAATGTAGTTTTGAAACATTTTAGTTCCATCTATTAGACTTTAGTTTGATTGCCTCAATAAAGCAAAGGAAGCTTGGGATCTCCTTGTAGTTGTATTTCACCTCGGACATTACCCATTGGTATTAATTGTTAGAAATCTGCAATTAAGAGAGAGGTTAGTTTTTAATGATTTTTTTATCCTTGTTAACATTTGATTTTTAGTCGACACGTCGAAAAAAGTAAAAAATCGAGATTTGGATTTCTAATCACAACAAATCCTGTTTCTAGGCCAAAAAGTGTTGTCCTTTGTTTTTTTTTTTTTTATAATTATTGTTTTTAAGCGATTTCTAATTCATTTCAAGAAAAATCCAAAAAATCAAATGATTGACTTTCGAGTGGACTTTTTGGTCAACCATTTGACCAAAAGTCAATTCCGAGTTAAAAGTTGGCTTTTCACCCAAAAAATGTGCCATTTATCTTCAATTTCACTTTTGTCAAATCAAGTTCTTAAAAATTCAAAAATTTGATCGAGAAATCAATTTTCTTAGAAAAAAGTCAACTAAATGATTGATTTTTAGTTAAACCTTTGACAAGAAAATTGAAAAAAAAAATAAAAAATCCCCAAAAATACTTCTTTTGGTGTCAATTTGATTCGTGTGTCGAAAGTTTCACAAAATTCAATGGAGAACCTTGTTTTTTGAATTTTTTGATTTTAAATTCTAAATCAACCAAAAATAAAATTACTTTCATTTTAATCACAATTAGGTGTAATTTCTTTTATGACATTTGATCTAGGGACTATTTTAAATCCATTCCTTCATTCAATTTTTTGAATTACCATATCGGAAGACGAATTGCCGTTTTAAGCTTTAGTAAGAGGGTCAAAATCAATTCTTCATGACTTGCGAACGGACGATGATTTCACACCACTCATTTTCTTAAGATAAATCCAAATTTATGATCAATTTTGAGAAATTCACATTAGAACTCCTTTTTGAGGAATTTTAATCTCTTTAATATAAGAAAATCTAGCAATTAAGTTTCAATTGAAGAAATTCAAGTTGACCCATTCAAGGCTATGGTTCAATTTTATAAATCTAAGTCCGATTTTAATATTAAGCATAGGTCCATTTTTGAATGACCTAAGCTTGGACACTTCAATTCAAGGCCAATTTGAATACAATAGGTAATCTTACACATGGGTGGTTAGTTTAATAGGGCAATTGCAATATTAGTTGGACTCAACTTCAATTTGCAGTTTTATCCAATGAATTGCAAAATTATTCATTTCAGCCTTTTAAGATCAATCTTAAGTACCCATTATTTTGGTCAATTTTTTTTCATAACAATCGTTCAATTAAGCCAACAGAAGACTCGTAAAACACATTTATGAAGGTTAATTGACTTAATTGAATGAGGTGCTTTCAGTCATACAAAAGCTTGGTCTATCGCCAGGGCCCCCCAACTCGTGTTCCTCGTGTGCAAGGTAAAGAAACTTGATTGATCAAACAGCTGAAAATGAGGTGCTTTCAATCATACAAAAGCTTGGTCAGTCGCCCGGGCCCCCCAACTCGTGTTCCTCATGTGCAAGGCAAAGAAACTTGATTGATCAAACAGCTGAAAATGAGGTGCTTTCAATCATACAAAAGCTTGGTCAGTCGCCCAGGCCCCCCAACTCGTGTTCCTCGTGTGCAAGGCAAAGAAACTTGATTGATCGATTTTGATCGTTTTAATCTCATCGAATCAATATTAATTTTTTTGTTCACCCCAATATTAAAAAGAAATTAACAATCTTTTGACTAATATGAGAATAATAACTTATTATGAGTCACAAATTCTCGACAAAGTAGACCCCGCAATAATTTAATTATTTATTATCTGATTTTGAAATTCAAAATAGACTGTTTTTCTCACAGTAAATTAAAAATCATCATACAATCACTTCTCTATTAAAAGCTATAGTTGCATCAACCAAATATGTCCTTCGAAAAAAATGGAAATTGATTTACCTCTTTTACAATTTCAACCATACTTTATTTTTTATGTGCATATGGTTTTAGACATTTTCAAATGCTATTTTTGAATTCTTGCATGGCAGATATACTTGACTTATGGATTATGTTAGTTTAATCTCACAACATTTACATTCATTTTTCAAGATGTCAATAAATAGAAAATGATTAGTTATTTCCACAAACTTGCCTGTTAATAGAATTGATAAGATATTTTAAGAAAAAGAAACATGACTATGTAAAAAAAATAAAGGCCTAAATTACAAAAAAAATAAATAAAATTAAATGACAAAAACTCGAGTCGAAAATATAGTCTTCGTTATCTACAACCCACGCCCGTGGAGATAACGATTAAAATAGACTTCCCCTTGATGCAAATTCGAAGGCCCCACTCTCAGAAATCAATTGAGATCTATCCAAATCCAGTGCAGAGGCAAAATACTAGGCTATGTCTGCAGCCACTAGTGAAGTGGCTTGGTTAAGCAAACTTCTATCTAATCTAGGGATTCATCTCACCACTACAAGGCCTCTTCACTATGACAATAATGACCCTATTCAAATTGCAACCAACCCTATATTTAATGAGCTGTAAGGCCTCTTCATTGTGACAATAATGACCCTACTCAAATTGCAACCAACCCTATATTTAATGAGCCGCAAGGCCTTTTCATTGTGACAATAATGGCCCTACTCAAATTGCAACCAATCCTATATTTAATGAGCGCACCAATAATAAACGAAGTGGCCTTACTCATTTAGGGCGCTTCACTCGCGAGAAGTGCTCGGATTGAAAGACAACCCTTTATTTCGTCCGACCATCAAATTGCAGATTTGTTCACCAAGTCTTGATCTCGTGCTCGACATGAATTCTTTTTGGGCAAAAAAGTGACTGTTTGTCCTGAAAACGCTAGCACCTTTTATTTAAAAAATTCCAGCACTACTAACCCTGCTATTGTACTTCCCTAATTTCAAAAAATCAGCTTAGATTTCTAATAATCATTTTCTCTTATGAGTTGACGTGGGCGGTGAGCAATCATCGAGGCCAAAGGGTCTCAAAAAGGAGTAGCTCTTAGTAAGCTTCTAGAATGGCAAATAGAATAGAAATGAATCGAACTGTGTAGCAAACAACTCACAAGCAAAAATATTGCCTACGTTAAGGGATAGGGTACAATTAATAGTATAAACAACAATGAGACAAACTTCCCCCAAAAGTCTTTTGGATAAGAGATAGAGATTAAAAGAGTTCATTTAACATTATGTCTATGAATATGTTATGCATGACCATTCTATTGAGAAGTGCCTGGACATGAACAGTGAATAATGGCACCAAGTTGGAAGAGAATTCTAAGAAATTTCGTATCTCAAATATTCTGTGGTATTAACTGCACACAAAAAACTTTGATATTATTAGAAAATTGTGTTTTTATTATGGAAACAAAATCACCATAAATACGAGTAAGTTTAAATCATTTTTTCATAAGATAAATTTAGGTATAACAAGAATAATCATCAACAAAAATGACAAAATAGCAAGAACTCTCATTGTGGATGTTGGAGAAGGTCCCCAAATATCATAGTGAATTAAATCAAAGAAACATGAGAGATAGATTTACCAAGACCAAATGGCAATGCATGATGTTTCTCTAATTGCAAGACAAGCAATCAATAGGTTTGTCATCAATAGAGCCTAATTGACCACTTGAACTAAAAGATTTTAATCTAAAAGTAGAAGGATGACCTAACCAAGATTGCCAAGTTTCAAATGATATTGTGGCCATACAACTAGCAAAGGAGTTGGGAATATTGAAGGAAACGAGCTTGAATAGGAGTCTCACTCTATGGTTAGTTCCAATGGTCTGTCCCATTCCTTGGTTTGGGCTGAAGAAGCAATGTCACTCTGTGAATCCTACACATGACAACCATGAGAAGAGAAGTGAACATCAAAATCATGTTCACGCAGTTGTCCAACCAAAACAAGAGGGAACCATAAAGGTGTTAGGTAAAGACAATGTAGACGTCATGTATGGATAACTTAGAAGGTGAATAGAAGGTGCATGTGAAGGAAAGGATCTTGACCGAAACAAATTTGAATTTGATGTCATATGATTGCGATAAGCAAAGTCAAAATACCATGATTTAGAATTACTAGTAGCTACAGACATTGCATAAAAGATAGAGGACTTAGAAGTACCGGATTCTTGAAAAATGAAAGAAAATTCTCTAATGAGAAGGTGACAGATAATCCATTGAAAGAAGCCTCCACAATAGCAGCATTAACCAATGGATGTGCATGTGAACCTCGGATTCGAGATTGATTATCATGCCTGATAAGTTGCTTAGGTCGTAATTGATGGCAATTGGACATTGAAAATTCTGATTTGTAAATAATATACATTTTACTAGTTTCAACACGGTAGATTGGACGACAAATGTGAAGAAACCTATACCTAAAGAGCTAATATGGCAAAAATAAAGTAAAAAATGGACTCAGCACGTCAAAATACCATGGAATTGATCTATGATAGCCAAGAATTGGTCGCAAAGTGCCTAAAAATATATATAAAAAAATAAAAATCAAATCGGTTAGAAATAGTGTCGAACCAGTCGAAACAGGGCCGAAGTAGTCCAAATGAAGCCAAACCGGTCAAAAATAGTGTTGAACTAGTTGGAATAGGGCTGAACTGGTCTGAAATCTGACTAAACCAATTGGGTCAATTATGGTTAACGGGTTAGACAGGTAAGCTGACATCACGGATGACGTTAGCAATGTCAGAGTGCTTTCCCGTCTTTTGACACGTAGCAGAGGTGGCGCATGGAAGTAGGAGTGTGCATAGTCCGGGCGGGCGGTTCCCAACCTAGAATTGGGAACTGCCCGCTAAGGACTGGTTTCTAAAAATTAGAATCAGGATCCACCAATTTGTTGTGTGAATCCACCCAAGAACCAGACCGCTGGTCCAATCCGGTTTCCCAGTGGATCCATGGAACTGGTCTCACGATAATAATTAGCCTCATAAGTCATATGCCAGCGATATACAGCCATATAACTACAAAATATTGTAGGGAGGTCTCCCTCCTCCTCAGCTCGAGCGCCTTGTTCGGGTCATTCGCGCTCTCGCTCTTTATTCCTGCTCCCCCTTCCAAGTCCGCGCAGCCCAAGTTCTCTGAGCTCCCAAACTTCGGCGGCGTGAGGGTGCTGGACCTTCGAATTGGCTCCAACGAGGCTCCTTCCGTCAGCGACGAGGTCTCTCTCTCTCACACACACAATGTCTTGATGGTCTTGAGGGATGTTGATGGAAAGGTTAACAGAACTGCAAATGAATCCTGGGAAAATAGCCAAAAAAAAAAAAAAATCCTGGGAAGTTCAGTATTGCGAAAGCAAAGGACCCATCTTTCGTTCCAAATTATATGCCTAGTTTGCAGCAATTCCTGGACTTGCACGGCTTGTGTTAAAAAAACCCAGTAAAGTAAGAACCAGTGAAGATTAGCATGGTGCACTACAATTGCAATTTGATCTATTGTTACCCAAATTACATCGATAAACTTCGGTTTTTGATGATTTTGGGATGATGTCTTCTGAATGTCAACTGCAATCTATTGCTTTTAATCATATTTTTAGATAGGAAAGTGCTGTGCAGTGTGCACTGCTGATAATTTGTGTAGTAGCATCCTCTGTATACGTGGTCTTGCTTTCGCGGATCATGTTCCAATGTGTTGGTAAACTTGCATGATAAATTAAAAGCTGCCTGAGAGCCACCATCGTGGCAAGAAATCGATCAGCTTACTTAAGGTTTTGGATGCGAAGGTTGCTATACATTACTGTGGAAGATTGGCTGCAAAACAAGGATGGAGATTCGATTCCATGTAATTTCAATTTTTTTTAATATTAAAAATTAATCGGTCTAGTCTGGGTGGGTGGGTAGACGGATCCGCCCATGAAACCGGGAACCGGATTGTTACCCACTGGTTCCCATAAATTGGAACCGGGAACCGGACCGGTTCCCTCAAGAACCACCGCTTCCGGGCGGTTCCGGTCTAGTTCCGGGCGGTTAGGGTGGATCCCGGTTTTTTTGCACACCCCTACATGGAAGGGCGTGCATTAGTTGGTCGCAACGCAATTGAGTGGAGCATGGTGGTGGTCATAGGCGGAAAAGAGCGACAAAAATGGAAGAAGTAGCTCCCAAAGGCTTGGGCTCGGTGGTTCTCGGAGCTGTGGCAAGGGCAGCGCGTGCCACAGCATCTGATCTTCATTCTTGACGGGCTTCCTGGGTCTTACTCGCCGGAGGAGGGCGGTTTGTCGGTGGGTCTTTGTTTTTCAAAATACCCTAGGAGAGGCGTCTACTAGGGCACGATAGCACGTGTAGCAACGCCTGGCATTTGTGGCACCTGGGGCTGCAAATCTAGTGGTGGTGTCATTTTTCTGAAATGAGCAGCGGAAGTATGTCGAACGGCATCCAAAGGCTTCGGTCTTGGCAAAGAACCCGAAGCAATGCTGGCGTGACAGAGATAGGGGCTTCTCAGATAAAAATGGCTCTGGTACTAGGTTGAAATTTATGAATGGAGAGAAAAATAATATTTTGTTCAATATTAAGTGAATAATACACGAACATATTTGTAAGATTTACATAATAACTATCTAAAGAAAAAATTAAGATCAATCGACAAAAATATACATAATCACAAGATAATATACAAAATCTTTTAATATTCTATATATATTTCTAATAGCAAAGAAACCTAGTTCATCGGTTACAATTGTTTTAATCTCACCGAAATTATATTCATTTTTCAGTTCATAGGAATTGATTTGTTATTTCTAATAACTATTCTACTACAGTTATTCAATTTATATTATTAAACTCCATACATGCTCGGCCCGTTATCGGCGGTATTCAAAGAACTGTGATTTTATCTAATGTTATAAAAAAGATTACATCAAGTTGGAAAGATTTTTTTTTCCTTTTTTGTTGAATTTACAATGCTTTAAGTTCTTCGTAAGATTTAATACTTATCTTTCTTTTGCCCTGTTATGAGGATTTGTAAATGATAATTTCCATGGATTTGGGGAAATGAGGTCGACATCCTTAACTCATACTTCACTCTTAGTCAGCAAAATACGTGCATCACTTGAATAAGTATTTATTTCATTTCCGTCCAAGGATGAATCCTAGAGATCCCTCGTCGATCTTGCAATCAAAACTTGGTTGGAAGTTCTACGTTTGTCAGTAAACTAAGGGACATGGACCAATGTCGTCACACTCAAAATGTAAGGACTTAATTGAATATCAACATTGGATTATATGGACGACACATACACTAAAGTGACACAAACGATTTTAATCCCTTCTCAAACAAATAGACAAACTTCTCTATGCGAACCCTAGTCAATCCCAACCTAACTTCCACTCCACCATCCCCGTTCCTACTCTCCACGAGAGGAATCGCCCCTGATATGTTGATCTACACCACGTGGCTCTCCATCGGCCTACCTCACCCGAAGTCCGTGTCATACACCTTTAGCCTCAGAATCCGGCCACTGTCACTAAGTCCGGATTGTTAAATACTTTCTAGTCCTAATCCATCCCTCTGCCCCTCTAAATCGTCCGCCTCTCTCCACTTCCTTGACTCTCCTCCCTATTGCCCTTGTGGCGTGTGAATTTCCGTTCTTGCCCAAGAGCGTATTTCTCTTATTCGAGAGAAAATATGTGGCCAAATAATTCCCAAAGTATGTTAAGGGTATCGAGTGTTCAAGTTGGTTCCTACAATCTGCCACAAAGTAGAAAGAACAAAGCTCATTGTTGCCACCCTCTGACGACGATTGGTCATGACGCTCGTGTTCTTTCTCTTTCGATTCGATCATATGCATATTCATATGAATGTGCACGTCACCACGAATGTCGACAAGTGGACTGGCTCTGGCTCTGAGTCACCACCGCCACCATTGTTCTTGAGTTGGCTCAAGACTTGTGATTTTAGTCCGTTGATATGAGCTTTTCTCAGGACAATGTTGCTCTTACCTTGTCCGCAACAATGAGAAGAGCTTCACTCTAGCTCGGGCTCGGGCTCGGGCTTGGGCTTAGTCTAGAGCCCACAACTCCACCAGTCTTTAAACAATATGGGCTCGAGCCTATCGAAGTCCCTGATCACTTCTCGGTCGTGGAAAGGACTCAGGCCGTTTGAGTCAACGCAAGGCGAGTCTCCTTCGGACCTATCTCCTTCGGACCTATGAATGGACGTCGACAATTTCATGAAGTGATTGAAGGACCTCCCATCTATCGCTACGTGGAGAAAGCGGACCCCAATGCAAATGCCCTTATATGGGAATAGGGTCATCTAAACCATTATCATTTTAATTGGAATTTCAAATTAGACCCAACATTTCAATGTCAATTTTCGCACACCAACACGATTAATAATCTATGTTTCTCGTGATATGTACTAAATCTAGATGACAAGATCCTACTTTAAATGTCAGACCCCCTTCATAAACTTCCTACTCCTTCAATCTTTTTTTTTTTTTTTTAATGTTATTACTTGTTCTATAAACTCAAACTACAATATATCCAATATCTACTTTCTCACACATGTTGTATCTTTGTTTTCCAAACTACCGATTGCATAGCATATGTTGTTGGCAAATCAGCTCGAGTTATAGCATAGAATAGCATGATTATACCGAATTCATTGACCATATAGACCATCGTCATAAGGGGCCACAAATGTGCGCCGATGGGCGCATGTAGCAGCGGGAGCTGAGGCAACAGAGGGTGTATCAACGCGACGTTGCAGGCCTTGTCGCTGATGAGCTCGGCAAAGTCAGCGATGACTAGGCGACAGTCAAGGAGAGGGAGTCACCATCGAACTAGAGAATGTCGGGCTTCTCCAGCGGTGCCAGGGGAAGGACGAGGCTATCGGCAAAGGGGAAGAAGTGGCGGAGACAAAGGGAGAGAGTGGACGAGGAGCGAGAGTATTGGAATAATTAAATATTAATTCATACATTCATCTAATAGTTTTAGTTTTTAGAATAGTTTACAATAGTCTCACAAAATCTCATATGGTATGAGAACTGAAAGTCTTGAATTCAAATATTACCACGCCCCCCTATTTACCTTCTCAATTAAATTTTCAACACTTGGTATTAGACAAGAGTAGAGGTGTCAAAATGGGTCATTGACCCATTTTTAGACTCATATTTTAGTTATATTGGTTGTATATAGGTTAGAGGCTTTTAAAAACCTAACTAAAAATGGGTCAAAAAAGTGAGTCTAATTTAAATGGGCCAATTTCAAATATCAAGTGGATTGGAAGTTAGAACTTATACTGCACATCAACCCAACCCCCCCCCCCCCCCCCCAACCCAAAAAAATAAAAAAAAGCCAAAATCAACCCTTCCTCCCCCGGGGGCCCAAAAAACATTCTCGCTTTCCCAAGAGTTTTTCCCCTCTGCGACCTTGCTATGCTGTGGTCTCTCAGCACGCTGGGAAAATCGATGGCTTAGTTTGGAGTTACGCGTATGTATGCACACCAAAAGCTAACGGGATACAATAGTGAGGCAAGACGTAGGATAAGATAAGGCCGAGAGTAGATAAAGAAAAGTTGCAACCATGGAGTCACAAGTCTCCGTTCACAGGCTCAATCTGGATGGACAGTTCCATAGTCTAAGAAACGGATTTTTTTCATGCTAAACCGCCATAATTCACATTTTTCTATACAAAATGTCATAACTTATAAAATCTTAAAGCTTCTTGTGCAGTTTAGATTCATGGCTTGTAAAATTTATCCCAAGCAGCAAAAAAGGGGGGAAAGGTAAAATGGCTCAAAACTATCAGCCCTTATTCCAATCCTTGTTCAAGTGAAGAAGTGACCCTTTCCATGCGAACCTATCTTTAGACCACCATTCCCTAGCCCTACAATCTGCAATGAAGCCGAAGTGGGAAAGCTTGTTGCAACCATCTTGTTAGAGATTAGGAAGCATCAACACTCTTTAAGAGCTTTCATGTTGTGTCGGACACTTCGACACGTGTCTGACACTTTCGGATACTATTTGACACTTGGTCAACACGTGTCAGAAAGTCTGATACTTGGTCAACTTTCCTGACACTCAAGTTGAAATTTTAACATGCAAATTTCCGACATACGATTTTAACATACGAGGTCAATTTTTAAAAATTTTCAATAAATGAATAGTCAAAATATATATGTGTGAAAATAATAAAATAATAATAATAATAAATTAGGAAAAAAAACCTAATTTTTTCTTCTCTTCTTTTCTTATTATCACTTTCTGTGATACATAATTTACCCCCAATTTTTTTCTTTTTTATTTTGACATGCAAGTCCAGAATGTGAATTACTTTTTTTTTCTCCAAGTTTTATAGATTTATTGAAATGAAATTGAATTTGTCAAATTGAAACAATGAAGGATATTAATAAATGGTAGGTTAATATTTTTAGTATAAATTCATTCTAGGATTTTTTATTATCTATTTATTTGTGAATTTGAATCAAATTAATTTGATTCAAATAATCATAAAAATAACAATTTATTATGTACATATAAAATATACATGTAATATATAACGTGTTCCAATATGTCAGAATTCTCTACTTTTTGAAAAACGACATATCGACGTGTTGTGTTGTGTCGTGTCGTATCGCGTATCGGTATTGGTGTTACTTAGGTTAGAGATACTAGGAGATTTTCTAGGTTTTCCTTGATTAAAAGACTCATGTGCTCTTCACTAAAATTTATAGAAAGATATACAAAAATTACATTATTTTCTCTTCCGTGTTATTTTTATATTGATATGAAAGTTAAATTCTGCTCTTGTTATATCACATGTGTCTCCCCTATATTCATTAAATTTCATGTGTGATTGATAATTTGGCTTGCACGTGAGAAGAGGAGTTAAAATATCTCACATTAATTAATTACAGGCTTTATATTCTCTTTATATGCATGCAGTCTTCATCCACAGTTGACATTTTGAATTGAACATGATATCAAAGCTTTTAATTAATATTACTTAATAACCCACTAATTAATATTAAAAATCATAAAATAACCCTATTCACAGCCCCAAACTTCTGCAAATTTTGAAATTGTCCCTAACCTTGTCAAAAATTTACCAAGATACCCCTTTTTTATGTCCATTTTTACCTTTTTCTCAATCTTTCCCATCTAAGGTGCAACAAAACTATTTGAGTTTTCTATCAAACACTTTATGGGCATGTATTAAAGATTTCAATTTAGGCAAGGATTCACCATAACTTGATATGTCAATTTTGGAACTTGCACTTAAGATCAAATTTAAACTAAACTAACAAATATTAACCAACCAAGTCAAGAATACTAAGTAGATCAATCTAACTTAGTCCCTAGAATATTTATTTACCTTGAGCAAAACTTGGATAACTCAGAGCTTTAATCACATTGAAATCAAGATAAACAAGAACAAAGATTAACAACTCTTAATCTTTTTAAACAACAAATCTAGTTTGATAAGATGATGAGAAACCCAATAATTTACCTTGTAAACACTTAAAATGGTTAAATTAGAAACTTTAGAAATATAAACGTGAGGCCTTCAGCCTTTTTTCAAATTAGTGTGACAGGAAAGGGAAAGGAAAGAGACAGAGCTTTTTTTTTCTTTCTTTCTTTGTAAGAAAGAGTTGAAATTTTTTTAAATAATTGGAGTGGCTCTTACGAGCAAAGAAGGGAGATGTACTAGAGTTTACAAGAGTTAAAAAGGGACAAAGATTCATTAACCAAGGTTAACAAAACAATGATGACTTGAAGTACCTAGGAATAAAAGCACATGACCAAGAAGAACATGATGACATTGGGATTTAAAACACTTGGTGGAGAATGAGAGAGAAGATAAGATAGCCCAAATAAATGCATAAAATAAGAATCATTATTTGGTTTGTAATTATTAAAGCAAAATGGTGGGGTCATGCATGATGTAAATCTATAGATTAAATTATGGTTGAAAATGAGGGAGATGTGGACAATGAATGAGTACTCTGGACTTGCAAGCTTAAAGAGCATAAACGGACTAAAGTTAAAAAGAAGTGATGTAAGGAGTTATGTAATTTATAGATAAGAAAGTACATAATAAACCAAGGAATGTGGCAATTAAATTAGTGAAAAGTGGCTAATAAATTGTGATTATTAGGGATAGAGAAAATCATGCGACAATTACCTAGACAACCTAACTCATTTTGCACCTTAAGTCGACAAAAGATGTGCAGCTCTATTGACGTGGCATCATATGAGCCAATGTCTTTAAAGCGGCATAAATGACTTCAGTCCCTTTTCAAACAAAGAAATAAAATGGTCCATGCAAACCCTCGTTAATGCCAACCCGGCCTCCATGCCACCATCCCCATCCTTGCTTTCTACGAGAGAGATCGCCCTTGATACATCGATATGCACCATGTGGCTCTTCCTCAATCTTCCCCACCCAAAGTTCGTGTCGTACACTTTCTGTCTCGGCGAACCGGCCACCGCAACTAAGCCCTCATCGTTAGCTATTTTAAGGTCCTTGATCCATCTCTCTGCCCCTCTCAATGCTCCACCCGTCCCTACTTCCTT
Organism: Eucalyptus camaldulensis; assembly: GCA_019915185.1. Classification (NCBI taxonomy): domain Eukaryota; kingdom Viridiplantae; phylum Streptophyta; class Magnoliopsida; order Myrtales; family Myrtaceae; genus Eucalyptus; species Eucalyptus camaldulensis. The sequence goes on from JAHSVA010000005.1 coordinate 8,024,700, forward strand.
GGCTTTCCTCCCTATAGCCCTTGCCGCTAGGGGAAGTCCACTTTTGCCTAAGAGTGAACTTCTCTTCTCCGAGATAAAGCATATGTCTAGACAGTTCCCGAAGTATGTCAAGGGTATGGAGTATCCGAGTCGATCCCTACAATCCGCGACAAAGACGAAATAACAAAATTCATCGTTGCCGCTCTTCGATGACGATTGGTCATGACACTGGTTTTCTTTGTCTCTTGATTTGATGATGCATACCCATATGAATGCACAAGTCACCACGAACGTGGATAAGTGGATTGGATCTGATTCTGAGTCAAGGCTGCTGCTCTTGAGTTGGCTCAAGATTTGCGTTTTTAGCATGTCAATGTGAGCTTTCCGAAGGACAAACGTTGCTCTCACCTTGTCCGCAACAGTGAAAGGAGTTGGGCTCGGGCTCGGGCTCGGGCTCAAGCTCGGGCTTGGGCCCACAAAACTCCACCAGTCTTTCAAGAGTATAGGCTCGAGCCCATTCGGGTCTTTGATCACTCCTCGGTCGTGGAAAGGACTCACGTCGTCTGAGTCAATGCAAGTGGGGTCCCCTCCGGACCTGTGAATGGATGCCCACGAATTCATGAAGTGAGTGAAGGACCTCCCATCTGCTACCACGTGGAGGAATTGGACCCCAATACAAATGCCCTTGTTTAGAAACAGTCACCTAAATCATTATCCAACAAAATTGGCAGTAAGTTTCGAGCTCAATTTTTATTTATACAGCTGGTATTTTGAGTTGGATGTATGTTTATCGCTCTCGCATATTGATTACACATAGTCGCAGAAGATAATATATTGAAAATGACAATTTCTTTATATGAATATTAAACGAGTGCCCTAGAGACATTTGTTAACAAAATCTGTTGGAAGATATGATACTGATCTGGTGTATATCTTAAGAGATGCAGATCATTTATTTTAGTCAATTTAGAATTAGATCTGATACACATAGATTAAAGGAATATGATCTTTCTTTCTTTATTATTAGACAAATTGTATTATATAGAGATCGACTTTGTACATCAATTGATACAGAAAAGAATACACAGAAAATTTCCCACGTCTCCTTCTTACAGTTCTTTGCATTCATCTTCTACCTCAGTTTTTGACAAAATCTTTATCATAATCCCGCCGTTTTCTTAAACACATCACTCGTTCTCAACTTCTTATTTCACAGTTTCATCTCTAAGTATCATTTCTACCAAAAAGCTCACACTGCCTTTTAATGTTAATTTGCACACATCAACATGATGCTTAATCTATACTTTTTGTGATATGTATTAAATCTAAACGACGAGATCCTGCTGTAAACCTTGGACTCTCTTCATTTTCTTTTTATCTTTGTATACGTTACATAAACTCAAATCCAATATCTGCCTTTTATTTATGTCTGTATGGTAGAACTTACTCGCTGGTATTCTATCTTTGTTTTCTGACTCATTGAGTTGCATCAACTTTGTGTTGCCAAGTGAGCTCAAGTTATATCATAGCATTATTATACTGAATTCGTAAATATTTCAAACAGATCTTCCGAAAAAGAAACTTTGATCAGCTCAAATGATATTGATACTAAAACCAAATAATGAGAATTAAAAACAACTGAAAAGGAACACGGGAGAGCCAGACCATCATCAACTGACCTGAATCGCCATAACAGGCCCAATCCGTGCCCCGTCGGATGCACACGGCAGCGCGAGCTGAGGCACCAGAGGGTGTATCAGTGTGGCGTCGCGCGGCTCGTCACTGATGAGCTCTGCGAAGTTGGCGGCGGACTCGGCAACGGTCAAGGAGAGGGAGTCGCCATCGGAGTTAGAGGATGTGGGGTTTCTGGGGCGGCGCCAGTGGGAGGACGAGGCTGGCGGCGAAGGGGAAGAAGTGGCGGAGACAGAGGGAGAGAGAGCGGACCAGGAGCGGGAGTGTGGTCTGAGCGAAAGAGGAAGGGGATTCAGGGAAGTCGTAGAAGAAGAGGCGTTGCATGGGGCAGCAGAGAAGCCACGGGATGTCCAAGAAGGGGAGAGGGAGAGTGGTTGCCGGGACTGAGTCCGGCGGCGGCGAGATGTTGTAACGGTGGAGGATCTTGACCTTCAACATCTCGTCCGACGGGGAAGGGGAATTTTTCATAATAAGGGAAGGAAGCTATATGGACACGCCGATGATAGGTTTTTGTCCCGGTTTAAAGGCGATTTAAAGAGCTCGTGTCCGACATCACAGCCTGAGAAAAAAGCACAACACGCCAAAGGCTAAAAGGTCAATGATTTCTAGATACAAACGTTAATAAATGTAATCAAATCAGGAAGCTTCTTTCTTCTCCCCCCCCCCCCCCCCCCCCCCCCCCACATAACAAAAGCTAATGGGACACCATAGTGAGGCAAGACTTGGATGAGATAGGGCCCAAAGCAGGCGAAGAAAAGGGTGCAACCATGGTGTCGCAAGTCTATGTCGACGATCTCCATATAGATGGACGGTTCTATAGTGTAAGAAACGGATTCTTTCATGCTAAACCACCATCATTCACATTTTTCTCTACAAAGTGTTGTAACTTACAAAATCTTAAAGCTTCTTGTGCAGTGTAAAAATCATGGCATGTAAAATTAATCTTGAGCAGCGAAAAAGGGAGGAAGGCAAAAAAGCTCAAAGCCTCGGCCCTGATTCCAATCCTCGTTCAAATGAAGAAGTGACCCTCTCCATCGGAATCCAACCTTTAGACCCCATCCTCAGCCCTACAATCTGCGTTGAAGCCGGAGTGGAAAAGCTTGTCGCAACCTTCTTGTTAGAAATATCAAGAGATTTTTCGGGTTTTCCTTTTATATATATATAAAGCTAATGTACGTTTCATTAAAATTCACAGAGAAATATGCAGAAATTATATGATTTTCTCTTCCGCATTGTTCTTATCTTGATTTCACAAATTGATTCCGCTCTTGTTATTTCACGCGTGTCCCCTATATTCGTCAAATTCCACATGTGATTACTAACCTAGCTTGCACATGAGAATGTGTGTTAAAATATCTCATTACTTAACTACAAGATTTATATATTTTTTATATACATATGGTCTCCTTCCATTTATCAACTCAAACTTTTGGATTGGACATTTTAATATAAAATTAGAGCTTTCGTTATGTGAGGAAGTGCCCATCAAATTATACATTTTTGTAGCAACATTAACAGAGCTCTTGTTGTCTGAGGAAACCACCCACCTCGAGTGTTGTTCTGACACTTTTTGCTGCTTGTAAAAAAAAAAAAAAAAAAAACCAACACCGACATCAGATTTGCTACCCTAGAAGAGCTAGATTCTAAAATTTTGGTGCGATCTGCCACTGCACATGCTCATACCTATCAGGCTATCACCATGTGCCACTGTCCTTTGGATCCACACAATAACAACCCTTGCCAGCATGCTGACCTCACTTTCACATTGTCTGCCATGTCAGTGAAGCATCATGTGCCACGTCAATAGTCACACGACATGACACGTCCTCGTTACTTCGGCCCAGTTGGTTGGCTTGCATAGTTAGCTGGTACTTCCTCTATAGACCGAATTGTTCAATCGAACAAACCGAACTTGATTCGGAACATAAGACCAAACCTGTTCTCTTTTATTTACGTCCAATTTGATTGATTTTCAAGTAGTTCTTGAAGACTTTAGACTTTCCCCAGGTTTTTCGATGTGCTAATTTTGTTTATGACTTTAGTTTAACTATTTCTATCCTCCAAGGTGCCGGTCTCTTCATATTTTTAATCCATTCTACTCTATTCATTGATTAAGTACATATTATGGATTCCTTATCCATTGAGACCATTATGAATGGTTCAAATTCTATTTTATGGGCTCAACAAATATCAAGTTAAATACCAAGTTTTTTTAGAGGACTCAAACATTAGCGCTATGTCACTGGCATTGGAGGAGTGGAATAGTAAGAATCATCAAACTCTAATGTAGTTTTGAAACATTTTAGTTCCATCTATTGGACTTTAGTTTGATTGCCTCAATAAAGCAAAGGAAGCTTGGGATCTCCTTGCAGTTGTATTTCACCTTAGACATTAACACATTGGTATCAATTGTTAGAAATATGCGATTAAGAGAGACGTTAGTTTTTAATTATTTTTTATCCTTGTTAACATCTGATTTTAGTCGACACGTCGAAAAAAGTACAAAATCGATATTTGGGCTTTTAATCACAACAAATCCTGTTTCTAGGCCAAAAAGTGTTGTCCTTTGTTTTTTTTTTTCCTTTTTTATTGTTGTTTTTAAGCGATTTCTAATTCATTTCAAGAAAAATCCAAAAAATCAAATGATTGACTTTCAAGTTGGCTTTTTGGTCATTCATTTGACCAAAAGTCAATTCCAAGTCAAAAGTTGGCTTTTCACCCAAAAAAATATGCCATTTATCTTCAATTTCACTTTTGTCAAATCAATTTCTTAAAAACTCAAAAATTTGATCGAGAAATCAACTTTTTAGAAAAAAAAAAAAGTCAACTAAATGATTGACTTTTAGTTAAACCTTTGACAACAAAATTGAAAAAAAAATAAAAAAAAATCTCCAAAAATACTTCTTTTAGTGTCAATTTGATTCGTGTGTCGAAAGTTTCACAAAATTCAATGGAGAACCTTGTTTTCGAATTTTTCGATTTTAAATTCTAAATCGACCAAAAATAAAATTACTTTCATTTTAATCACAATTAGGTGTAATTTCTTTTATGACATTTGATCTAGGGACTATTTTAAATCCATTCGTTCATTCAATTTTTTGAATTACCATATCGGAAGACGAATTGTCATTTTAAGCTATAGTTAGAGGGTCAAAATCAATTTTTCATGACTTGCGAACGGACGATGATTTCAAACCACTCATTTTCTTAAGATGAGTCCAAATTTATGATCAATTTTGAGAAATTCACATTAGAACTCCTTGATTCAAAATAATTTAATTTTTGTAATTAATTAATATTAATCGATTTTTTTTGTCCGAATACCTTTTGTTTAAATCTTTATTCTGCTCTAAATATGTTCGATAGACATCTGCTGAATTAGCTTCGTGACCGATAGTGAATACTCTCCGACAAAGGAAAGCTATGAAATTATACTAAAATAAGCTTCAAATATAAGTTACGACTTTTGCAGTACCTTAATTTTTCTTAAGTTTACAGCAGTAACTGTGCTAATTCTTTTCTCGAACAAGGTGGGGCCACTTTTCTCTTTTTATTCTTGCATAATTATCCACTACAAAATGGTGGGTCCGTTGTCTTGAAGATTACCCATCCCCATGATTTAACGTTATATGATATCATTTCCATTTGAAAAGATGTCCCTCCCACTATCACCCCAATCCACCCTTTTCTTATATAGATAGAGATCAAAACATTCGCGTTCAAAGTCAAAAAAGGCCTCGGAGCCATGTTCAACAGTTAAATGCATGCTCATGAAGTGCGAAATATATCGGAACAAAACTTTTGCCCAATGGTCGCGAAACATAAGACTGTCACCAATATTGGGTTGGACCAATTTAGAAGTTTTTAACAATTATCAAAAGGTTCTTATTTGAATGTCCTATTGAAGTTAAACATCTAAATTTTACCATAAAAAACTGCAAAATAATCTCATGTGATCAATGTTAAGATGAGAATTTGATTTACATGGTTAATAAATTATATTTTATATTTTCTCCATCTATACATGTTTAGTTTCAAAGCATTAAATACTACAAAAATATCCAAATTTGCAAAGCTTAAAGTTAAAAAGGGGGGAAATTTACATGCTTGCCCCTAAATTTTTAATTGCTCCACATTATTTTCATGAACTTTTACTTCGCAATGCTATTAACCCGCGGAAATATATCTCCAACTCGCAAATTGCACATGACTTTTAAGGGGTAAATATGTATATTCATCTAATTTTATTAATAGAAATCTCTCTTTTGAGCTTGATTTCTGTGAAAAAAAATTAAAAATTAACGAAAATAGAGAAACAATTGATAAAAATAGTAAGATCAAAATATTATAAATCAACTATAATATTAGAAATTAGAAATTGATGAAAATGTTAATAGAATTGATAAGATATTTTAAGAAAAAGAAACATGACTATGTAAAAATAAATAAAGTCCTAAATTGCAAAAAAAAAAAAAAATGACAAAAACTCGAGCCGAAAATGTAGTCTTCCTTGTCTAGAACCCACACCCATGGAGATAACGATTAAAATAAACTTCCCCCGATGCAAATTCAAAGGCCCCACTCTCTGAAATCAAGGATTTTGCTATTGAGATCTATCCAAATCCAGAAGGCATTATCACTTGGCACTAAACATGTGCGATAGTGGGTTAGGTAACACGTCTTTTTAGAGGAGCCAAGCCACTAGTGAAGTGGTTTGATTATGCAAACTTCTATCTAATCTAGGGATTCATCTCAATGCTGCGAGGCCTCTTCATTGTGACAACAATGGCCCTATTCAAATTGCAACCAACCCTATATTTAATGAGCGTACCAATAATAAATGAAATGGCCTTACTCATTTAGGGCGCTTCACTTGCGAGAAGTGCTTGGATTAAAAGACAGTCCTTTAATTCGTCCGACCTTCAAATTACAGACTTGTTCACCAGGTCTCACACACGTGCTTGACATGAGTTCTTTTTGGGCAAAAAAGTGACTGTTTGTCCTAAAAACGCTAGCACCTTTTATTTAAAAAATTCCAGCGCTATTAACCCTGCTATCGTACTCCCCTAATTTCGAAAAATCAGCTTAGATTTCTAACAATCATTTCCTCTTATGAGTTGGCATGGGCGGTGAGCAATCGTCGAGGCCAAAGGGTCTCAAAAAGGTGTAGTTATTGATAAGCTTCTAGAATGGCGAATAGAGCACAAATTAATTGAACTGTGTAGCAAATGGATTTTATATTAGATAAGTGCTCACAAGCAAAAATATTGCCTATGATAAGGGATAGGGTACGATTAATAGTATAAACAACAGTGAGACAAACTTAGCCCCAAAAGTCTTTTGGATAAGAGATAGAGATTAAAAGAGTTCATTTAACACCTAAGATATGTCTATGAATATGTGATGCATGACCATTTTGTTGACACGAATAGTGAATAATGGCACCAAGTTGGAAGAGAATTCTAAGAAATTTCATATCTCAAATATTCAGTGGTATTATCTGCACAAAAAAAAAAAAAACTTTGATATTATTAGAAAATTGTGTTTTTATTATGGAAACAAAATCACCATAAATACGAGTAAGTTTAAATCAATTTTTCATAGGATAAAGTTAGGTATAACAAGAATAATCATCAACAAAAATGACAAAATAGTAAGAACTCTCCTTGTGGATGTTGGAGAAGGTCCCCAAATATCATAGTGAATTAAATCAAAGAAACATGAGAGATAGATTCACCAAGACCAAATGGCAATGCATGATGTTTTTTTAATTACAAGACAAGCAATCAATAGGTTTGTCATCAAGAGAGCCTAATTGACCACTTGAAATAAAAGATTGTAATCTAAAAGTAGATGATGACCTAACCAAGATTGCCAAGTTTCAAATGATATTGTGGCCGTCTCACTCTACGGCTGGTTCCAGTGGTCTGTCCCACTCCTTGGTTGGGGCTGAAGAAGCAATGCCACTCTGTAAATCCTACACACGACGACCATGAGAAGAGAAGTGAACATCAAAACCATGTTCATGCAATTGTCCAAATAAAACAAGAGGGAACCATAAAGGTGTTAGGTACAGACAATGTAGACGTCATGTATGGATGACTTAGAAGGTGAATAAAAGGTGCATGTGAAGGAAATGATCTTGACTTAAACAAATTAGAATTTGATGTCATATGATTGCAACAAGTGAAGTCAAAATACCATGATTTAGAATTACTAGAAGCTACGGACATTGCATAAAAGACAAAGGATTTAGAAGTACCGGATTCTCGAAAAATGGAATGAAAATTCTCTAATGAGAAGGTCACAAATAATCCATTGGAAGAAGCCTCTGCAATAGCAACATTAACCAATGGATGTGCACATAAACCTCGGATTCGAGATTAATTATCATGCCTGATAGGTTGCCTAGGTCGTAATTGATGGCAATTGGACATTGAAATTTCTTATTTGTCCATAATATACATTTTACTAGTTTCAACACGGTAGATTGGACAACGAATGCGAAGAAACCTATACCTAAAGAGCTAAAATGGCAAAAATAAAGTTAAAAAATGGACTCAGCACGTCAAAAAAAACCATGGGAATTGATCTAATGGGTTGCAAAGTGCCTAAACCATCAAAAAAGCATCAAATCGGTTGGAAATAGTGTCGGAATAGGGCCGTATGAAATCCGACTGAAGCAATCTGGTCAATGATGGTTAGCGGGTTAGACCGGTAAGCTGACATCACGGATGACGTCAGTAATGTCGTAGTGCCCTCCCGTCTTTTGGCGTGTAGCAGAGGTGGCGCATGGAAGGGCGTGCATCGGTTGGTCGCGACGCAATTGAGTTGGGCAAATTTGTCAGAGTTTCAGGAGGCTGACGGTGGTGGTCATAGATGGAAAAGAGTGACAAAAATGGAAGAAATAGCTCCCAAAGGCCTGGGCTCGGTGGTTTAAGAGGTGGGGCAAGCTAAGAAGCATTAACACTTTTCGAAAGTTTCGTGTCATGTCTGAAACTTCGACACATGTCCAACACACGGACATGAAGGGAGGAGGCCACACAATTCAATATGCGGCCACATATAGAGATATACGTGAGAAAAGAGAGAGGGGAGAACGTGAGTTCTCTTGGCCAAGCTTATGCCGAGACCCTGCCACCGCCGCTGCAGCGCTCTCATCATCCATGACAACTTGCCAACAAGCCGCAAGCCCTGCTGTGCCGAGCTCGCTGTCCTGAACCTTGACGATGCTGCAGCTCTAGTCTCACCACGTTGACGACGAAGCTGCTGTCCACTCCATGACAACGCTGAGTTGCTGATCTCGCCGCCTGCACCACCCGTGCTGTACCACCTGTCCTCGAGTCACGCCGCAAGGCATAGCCATAGCCCTCCAGTCCTGGACAGCCGCTAACAAAGATTGCCGAGCCTTAGTTTTCTTTTGCAGGCTGTTCTTTGGTTCAATATTAATCCATGTTGTCTTAAAAAATGCTAGTTTGATTCGCGAGTGATATGCAAAGAAACATAGAGAAAAATCGTGAGTGGGAGTCAAGAAAGAAGTATTGCAGTGCCTTTGTAGATTGAAGATGGTGATCCAGCAGTGATGTTCAAGAGTGCAGTTTCAAAATTCGGTCAAACACCCACTCGCAGTCAAGTTCAACAAGAGCAAAATTTCTTCAAAGCTACGAGACAAAAGGAGGAAGAGATCGTGGGAAGTTGGGGGACGCGTGGCAACGTGGAGACCCTTTTCCCTTGTAGGTCCCGAGCGCCCCCGCATACTCAAGTGGCGAGCTTCACCGCTTCAATTCACGAGCCCTACTGAATCCATCATTGGTCGTGAAACAAGAATCCTTGGCTGAGACGGCATCACAGGCAGCCATCCTATACCACGGACGACCACTGAGAAGTCCACACCAACATGAGTAGCCGCTGCTGTGAGCCGATCACCCACTGCCATTCCTGCGATCCATTGTCCATTCGAATTTGGAACCACCTCATTTCATCAATTGAATAAGAATCTTGATTAATTCGATTTTTCCATGTATTTATGCCTAATTTATAAAATTGTGATCTTGTTTGAATTTTCAGTCAATATTGTCATATCTTAAAGAAACTCTTTTGAATTCCCGTGAATTTGGAAATTTTCCTAATTTAACAAAATGCATATGATGGAAAGTCCAATTTCATGCCCGCAATATGACTCACGATCGCATGAAAAATCGTCAATCCGATCTCATACTTGAGATACGGTTTGTGATTGCATAAAATTGGCCAATCCAATTCCAAGATCTTTATACAATTCATCGATTTTATTTATTTCCAAATTTAGATAGATATGGATGATATCTTGGATGGTGAATGTTATTCGTTGCTTGATTTTATCTCAATTTATCTAAAAAAGAAAATCACAAAAAGATGTGAATTTTAATTGGTAATATTGCATATTAGGATAAGATTGCATATTTAATTTGATTGTATGTAGTCTTTCTAAAAAATAATAGGAATAAGTTTAGACAACTCTTTCTAGATAAATTGCATTCTAGATTAGGAATTATCTAGTTAAGAGAACGTTCCATTTTAATTTAGGATTCAGACTAGTTTAATACTCAAATTGAGTTGGATGATATCTAGAACTAGGTAATTTATTTTGGTTACTTTCTAATTTTGAATTTTCATGGAAATACACAAAAAAAAAAAATATCACATGCATATTATGTAGCTTAGATGATGTCATATTATTATTCATCTACATGTTATATAGTTTGCATATTAGACTCATTCAATTAGAAATTGCATGTTGCATGTCATTTTAGTTAGGCATTTTTGTATGTCATTGCAATGCATTGCACCTAGATTAACATTAATTTAAATAAGTGAAAACCCAAAAGATTTAATTAATTACGTGTGTTTATTAAAAATCATATTTATGATTGCCACCGTGATTTTCTAACTAACATTGCAAATGTTTTTGTAGCTTTGAGATAAGTATTTCCTCCCTGTTCAATTTATTTAGATTATTGAGTGTTAAATAATGGTTCCACACCCGCCTAGTTACCTCACATGTTAGGCACATGTTAGGCATAATAAAATTAATCCAAGCTGCTTGCTAAATATATATATATATATATAAGAGAAAAGGTACTTAAGTGACATGAAAGAAATCTAGTGTAATCAAATTCTCGAACTTATTTAACCTCTAGTTCGTAAAAGTGTCGTAAACCCCCCATTATTTTACTTAGATTTCTAATCGACCCATCGTAAATATATTAATGGTGACTCTAGATAAAAATCATTTACATGTTAAGAACTTAAACCTTAAGTCGCAAGTTGGTATAGGCTTAAGAGAGTCCAAGTTAAGTCTAGCCTAAATGATCCATTAGCCGAATCCTAGGTGGTTTCAACCCTCTTCGAGATAAGGTTGTGACACCTATTAAGACTACTAATGAAGCTCTGGATAAATCCATTGATGTTTGGAGAGGTGGGATAGCAAGAATCATCAAAACCTAACGCGGTTTTGAAACACTTCAATTTCATTTATTAGGTTTTTTCGCCTCAATATGGCAAAGGAAGCCTCGGATTTCCTTGCCAGCTAGTATTACACGTATAAGTTGTTAGGAAATATGCACCACATGCATTACGATACAGGTTAATTTGTTAATGATTGTTTATCCTCCACGCATGCTTTAAGGGATCAACTATCCTAATTTGAGCCACAACGGGAAGCAAACTATGATGCTCACAAATTTATTGAATATCACGAGTGTATGTGTCGCAGCCCGACGAATCAAGACGTCCTAGAGGTTTTCTAAATGAAGACCCTGACTAATCCACGAGCAAGCAACCCTCAACCTATCTCCTGAAATTATAAGGTTTTCTTGAGTATTCTGGAATACTATTGAGGGATGATATGGTAATTATACACTTCTATAATAAATACTTGTAGGTAGTAGTTGGGGAGATCTAATATTCACCGTTAGATTAAGAAGAGATCTACGATTACGATTAATCTTGTACTTATATATACAAGGGCCTCTTCCTCCCCCTCATTTGTTTTATCTTATTTACAAGTAGAATAAAATCCAAAACTTCACTCTCTGGATATCCTTGTGAGTCAAGTGTAAATAAGACTGACTTGGGAGAAATCTTAAAATCACATGAGTTAGAAAATGCTAGATCAATCGATCTGTGACATGCATATTGCGCATTTGTAGTGGCACTTAATGAAAAGTTTGAACTCAGTGTGATATTCACTTCTACATTGAGATTTGTTATCATTTGAGGCAATGATATCATAGTTGTTGGCCAAAGAGATTTGTGCTCCTATTTTGAAGGAGCAGCGCACTACTTTGTTCAATTCTACAGATGCGGTGCTTGTCGCTTTTGCTTCTTCCTCATCTTGAGAATGCTATTGTATGTACTATCGTCGACATGGTCATCTTGCTTCCAATTGCCATTGATTGTAACCTAGGGACAAATAACCAATCTCGATATAGAAGTCCACTTGCATGCGAATCCACCACTGCTACTACCATTGAGGATTCCCTCAGTAGCTCATTTGTTACTCTATAGAATTTTCGTTCAATTTTTTGAGAATCTAGCACTTCTAGCTTCTTTATCCCATACACTTTTACTCTATCTGTCATTTCAAGTAATTTTGATTGATGGTTCTTTAATTCTACCTATTGTAATCACATGACTTCTAACCCAATTTGTTTCAATCAAACGCATCCACTTCACGAGCACTTACTATTCGTACCGATAACTTATAAATGATAGTTCATCGAGTTTTAGAAATTAACTGTACTTTTTGAAAATCAAATTTTATGACTTAATTGCACTTTTTGAGAGTTAAAGAACTCAATTAGACTTTTGTGGCAAGTTTTAAAACTTGATTATATTTTTTAAAAAAATTTAAGGACTCAATTGCATTTTCATGATAAGTTTTAGGTCTTGATTTTAATTTTTGAAAGTTTTATGATTTAATTGCACTTTCACAACAAGTTTTATGACTTCTAGTGTGCTTATCCTTTTAGTTTATATCATTACACCGGTTACATGCTTGGGCAATTATCACCAATATTGGAAAAACTATGGTTTTATCTCAAATTGGCAAATGATTATAGCAAGTTGAGAAGATTTATTATTTTCTTGTGGGATTTATAATTCTGTAAGTTATTCGCAGGAGTCAATGCTTAACTTTATTTTGCCTTGTTTTGAGGAATTTATACTTGATACATACCATTGATTCGGGGAAGTGAGGTGGACATTCTTGCCCAATTTTACATGCAGTCAGCAAGAGATGGGCAACATCCTAACAAGTATTTATTTCCTTTTGGCCTAATGGTGAATCCTTGAGATTCCCCCGTAATTTGGTGCTCGAAATGTGGTCGGCAGTCCTTACATTTGTCGATAAATTAAGATACAAAGACCCTTGTTATTTAATCGAAATTGGCATGGCATTATACGGACCAAACATATACTAAGGTGACATAAATGATTTCAATCCGTTTTCAAACAAAGAAATGAACTTCTCCATGCAAACTGTAGTCAATGCCAACCCGACCTCCACACCACCATCTCCATCCCTACTCTCTGTGAGAGAGATCGCCCCTGATGCATCAATGTGCACTAGGTGGCTCTTCCTTAGCCTCCCCCACCCGAAGTCCGTGTCATACACCTTGTGTCTCGGCGACCCAGCCACGGACACTACGTCCCTGTCTTTAATCAAATTAAAGTTCCTTATCAATTCCTCCATCCCTCTTAATGCTCCACCTGTCCCTATTTCCTTGACTCTTCTCCCTATAGCCCTTGTGGCATGCAAAATTCCACTTTTTCCCAAGAGTGTGTTTCTCTTCTCTGAGAGATAACATGCGACCAGGCAGTTCCCAAAGTATGTCAAGGGTATTGAGTATTCAAGTCGGTCTCTACAATCCGCAACAAAGACGAAATGACAAAATTCGTCATTGCCCATTTCCGGCGATGATTGGTCATGACACTGGTGTTCTTCGTCTCTTGATTTGATGATGCATACCCATATGAATGCACACGTTACCACGAACGTGGACAAGTGGATTGGATCCGACTCCGAGTCAAGGCCGTCGTTCTTGAGTTGGCTCAAGATTTGTGCTTTTAGCCTGTCGATGTGAGCTTTTCGAAGGATAAACGTTGCTCTTACCTTGTTCGCAACAACGTGAAGAATCGGGCTGGGGCTTGGGCTGGGGCTCAGGCTCGAGCTTGGGCCAACGCAACTCCAGCAATCTTTCAAGAGTATGGGCTCAAGCCCATTCAAGTCTTTGATCACTCCTCGATCGTGAAAGGGACTCAAGTCCTCTGATTCAATGCAAGTGGGGTCCCCTCCGGACCTGTGAATGGACGCCCACGATTTCATGAAGTGAGTGAAGGACCTCCCATCTGCTACCACATGGAGGAACTGGACCCCAATGCAAATGCCCTTGTTTGGGAACAGAGTTACCTAAATCATTAGCCAACAAAACCACGACAAGTTTCGAGTTCAATTTTTATTTATACAACTAGTATTTTGAGTTGGACGTATATTTATCACCCTTGCATATTGATTCCACATAATCAAAGAAGATAGTACATTGAAAATCACAAAATTCCTTTTATACGAACGTTGAACGAGTGCCCCAAAGGAATTTGTTCATGAAATCTTTATCATAATCCCACCGGTCCTCCTAAACACATCACTTGTTCTCAAGTTCTTATTTAACAGTTTCATCTCTAAGTATCATTTCAACCGAAAAGCTCAAATATGACGATGCGTTTTAATGTTAGTTTGTGTATATCAACATGATGCCTAATCTATACTTCTTGTGATATGTATTAAATCTAAACAGTGAGATCCTATGTAAACCTTTGACTCTTTTCATTTTTTTTTATATCTTTGTAAATGTTACAAAAACTTAAATCACTCTTAAATCCAATACCTACCTTTTATTTTTATTTTTTTGGTGTAAAAATATCTACCTTTTATTTATGTCTATATGATATAACTTTCTGGCTTGTATTCTATCTTTGTTGCCGAACTCCCAAATTGCATATTATAATTGCCAAAAAGTTCAAAAACCTATTATAATTGTGCAAATTTAGTACTAAACGTTTGTATTTTTTTTTTTTTTTTGCCAATTCAATCTTAAACATTTTACATTTATATCAATTCGGTCCATCTAACTAATTTTGACTACTCGGCACTGACGTATATGTCAGCCGTCTAATTGACCTTGATGTAGATAATTGTTAACAATATTTTATTTTTTTGAGTTGTTTATTTCTTTTTGTCTGCCCCTATCGACCTTGCCAATCACTAGTAAGGGTGAGCCTCGCCAACCGCTATCAAGGTTGAGCCTCACCTCCCCTCTGGAGGAAGGAGCAGGACAAAAAGTAATAAAATTAATTAAAAATTTGAAAAAAAAATTATTACGAAAAAATTTGTCCTCATTAGCATCGGTTGGACTGTCAATGCCCATCAGTATTCACGTTAACACTCCCCTTCCAAAATTGGCCATATGGATTAAATTGACATAATTATAATAGATTTATGATATTTTTGGTAATTCTTCCCAAATTGCACTAACTTTGTGTTGCAACAAGAAAACATACGTTGTTGCCAAATAAGCTCAAGTTATAGCATAGCATTATTATACTGAATTCGTAAATATTCCAAACAAATCTTTCGAAAACAAGCATTGATCAGCTCAAAAAAGGTTGATACTAAAACCAAATAATGACAATTAAATCTAGTAAAAAGGAACATGATCACGGAAGAGCCAGACCATCGACAACTGACCTGAATCGTCATAAGGGGCGCCACCCGTGCGCCATCGGATGCACGCGGCGGCGGGAGCTGAGGCACCAGAGGGTGTATTAGCGTGGCGTCATGCGGCTCATTGCTAACGAGGTCAGCGAAGTCGGCAGCAGACTCGGCAACAGTCAAGGAGAGGGAGTCGCCGTCAGAGTAGAGGATGAAGGGCTTCTGGGGCGGCGCCAGGGGGAGGACGAGGCTGCTGGCAAAGGGAAAGAAGCGGCAGAGACAGAGGGAGAGAGAGCGGACCAGGAGCGGGAGGGTGGTCTGAGTGAAGGATTCAGGGGATTGAGGGAAGTCGTAGAAGAAGAGGCGTTGCATGGGGGAGAAGAGAAGCCACGGGATGTCAAAGAAGGTGAGAGGGAGAGTGGTCGTCGGGACTGAGTCCGGCGGCGGCGAGATGTCGTAACGGTGGAGGATCTTGATCTTCATCATCTCGTCCGTCGGTGGAGGGGAATTTTTCTTGAGGCAAGGAAGCTATAAAGAGAGGCTGACAATGCAGACGCACTCCTGTACGTTGTGTGGTGTGCATATGATGGAGATGATGAATTGAGTTCCGGTGCTTTCGATCATATAAAAGCTTGCTCTGTCGCCCGGGCCCCCCAATCATTTCTCTATTAAAAGCTATAGTTGCATCAACCAAATATGTCCTCCAAAAAAAATTGGAAATTGATTTACCTCTTTTACATTTTCAACCATACTTTATTTTTAATTTTTTTGTGCATCTGGTTTTAGACATTTTCAAATGCTATTTTTGAATTCTTGCATGGTAGATATACTTGACTTATGGATTGTGTTGGTTTAATCTCACAACCTTTACATTCATTTTTCAAGATGTCAATATATAGAAAACGATTAGTTATTTCCACAAACTTTCCTATTACAGTTATCTAATTCATATTAATGAATTGGGTACGTGCTTAGGCCACTAAGGCCCGAATTCACTACAAGTGTCAATATTTTGACACTTAAGTGGCCAATTGAAAGTTATAATACTCAAGTAAATGGTTTTTAAATTTTATGACATTTAAGTGATTGAAAAAACAAAGTAACTTAGCGTTCTTGTGCTGAAGATGAACGGGCCTAAGCGATCTGCTGGTTTATATGAGAAAATGTCATATCCTTAGTATTTTTAAAGGTTATATTTTAAATTTGGCAATGAATTTGATTCAAAATCATTTAATTTTTGTAATTAATTAATATTAATTGATTTTTTTCGTCTAAATACCTTTTGTTTAAATCTTTATTTTGCACTAAATATGTTTGATAGACATCTCCTGAATTAGCTTCGTGACCGGTAGCGAATACTCTCCAAAAAAGGGGAGCTATGAAATTATACTAAAATATGGTTCATATATAAGTCACGACACTAGCAGTAGCTTAATTTTTCTTAAGTTTACAGCAGTAACTGTGCTCATTCTTTTCACGAACAAGGTGGGGCCACTTTCCTCTTTTTATTCTTGCATAATTATCCACTGCACGATGGTGGGTCCGTTGTCTTGTAGAGTACCCATCCCCGTGATTCACGTTATATGATATCATTTCCATTTGAAAAGATGTCCCTCTCACTATCAACCCGGTCTATCCTTTTCTTTTTCTTTTTCTTTTTCTTTTTTTAATGAACCGGGAACCGCGGCTGGCAGTCTAGACGTAAACCCGGAACGAACTGGGCCACCACCACAGACCCAACCATGTTTGAGTTGTGCGAACACGACGCCTCTGAAATTCGAACCCCTCCCCTTCGTGAGGGAGAGAGGGCCCGGTGGTCCGTCTACCATTTTCTTATATAGATAGAGATCCAAAACATTCGTGTTCAAAGTCAAAAAAGCCTTGGAGCCATGTTCAACAGTTCAATGCCTGCTCATAAAGTGTGAAATATATGGGAACAAAACTTTTGTGGAAAAAGTGCCAAAAAAGTCATAAACCTTTTGCCTTTGTGCCAATTTAGTCATAAATTTTTTTTTAGTGTCAATTCAGTCCTAAACATTTTTAAGTTGTGCCAATTCAGTCCTTTCCGGCCAATTTTAGCCTGATTTTGCTGACTGGACGCTGGCTGGCTAACGTGGCATGATCGGCGTTGACGTAGACAACTTTTAATATTTTTTAAATAATTTTTAATTTCTTTATTTTTTATTTATTTTTGTCTTTTTCCTCCAGCCGGTCGTCGGGGTCCGGCGATCGCCAGCGAGGGCGAGGCCGACCTCGCCAGATCCGGCGAGGGCCAGCCTCGCCCATGGCCGCCTCGCCGAATCCGGCCATGGGCGATGGGGGAGGCTCGCCTCGCCGGATCTGGCCAGGTTGAGCCTCGCCAGCCCTCGCCCGACCTCGCCAGATCAGGCCATGGGCGAGGCTCACCCTCACCAGCCTCGCCGGATCTGGCGAGGCGAGCCTCGCCCATGGCCGGCTAGGGCCGGCAAGGCTCCACCTCACCAGATCCGACGAGGGCGAGCCTCGCCCATGGCCGCCTCACCAGATCAAGCCATGGGCGAGACTCCACCTCGCCAGATCCGGCGAGGGCGAGCCTCGCCCATGGCCTAATCTGGCGAGGCGGCCATGGGCGAAGCTCGGCCTCGCCCTCGCCGGCGGTCGCTTCTGGCTAGTCGTCGGACCTCGGCGACCGGCTAGAGCAAAAAAAAAAAATAAATAAATATTAAAAGTATTTAAATAGGGATATGTTCAGCAGAAGTACTAAAACTTTTCCAGAAAGTGCAATTGAGTCCTAAAACTTACAAAAAGTTCAATCAAATCCTAAAACTTGTCAAGTTAGTTCACTTGAGTCCTAAAGTTATGCTTACGTGTCATTTTAAATTATTTTTTATATTTCACGTGGATTTTTTTAATGATTTTTTAATGATTTTTTTTAAATAGATTTTAAAACTAAAAATTAGATTTATTCATTTTATCTTATTTTCACCAAAAATTAAAAAGAAAAGTTATAAAATTATTTTTAAAATTGTTTTAAAAAAAATCAGCCCTCTACTCCCCCGCCGCTGCCGCTGCCGCCACCGCTGCCCATCGCCGGAGGGGCCGACCAATGGCCGTCGGCCCTGGGCGGGGGTGGCTGGCCTCAGGCGAGGGCCGGCGACCGTCGCCCGCTCTGGGCGAGGCTCGCCCAGATCTGGCGAGCCTCGCCGGCCCCGAGAGAGGGCCGACGAGGCCTCGCCCAGGGCGGGCGACGGTCGCTTGGCCCCAGGTGAGGGACGGCGACCGTCGCCCGCCCTGGGCGAGGCCTCGTCGGCCCTCACCGAGATCTGGTGAGCCTCGCCAGCCCTGAGCGAGGGCGACGAGGCCTCGCCTAGGGGGCGCAACCGTCGCCAGCCCCTCCGGCGATGGGCGGCGGCGGAAGTCCACCGGTGCCCTTTTTTTTTTACTAATTTTATTTTTTTAAATAAATTTAGATTTTCCTTTTTAGTTTTTAATCCAATTTTTAAAGATTTTGAATAAAAAAATAATTTTAAAAAGCCATTTGAAAAATAAGAAAATAATTTAAAATATGACGTCACGTCAGCAATTTCCGTTAATTTTCTTGACGGTGTTAACTTTAGGACTTTATTGAACCAACTTGACAAGTTTTAGGACTTGATTAAACTTTTTGTAAGTTTTAGGACTCAATTGCACTTTCTAGACAAGTTTTAGGACTTCTGCTGAACATATCCCTTTAAATAATATTTAAAAAATTAAAATATTATTAAAAGTTGTCCACGTCAGCGCCGATCATGTCATGTCAGCCGGCCGACGTCCAGTCAGTAAAATCCAGCTAAAATTGGTCGGAAATGACTGAATTGGCACAACTTAAAAAGGTTTAGGATTAAATCGACACTAAAAAAATGTTTATGATTAAATTGACAAAAAAATAAAAAGTTTAAGATTTTTTTGACATTTTTTCCAAACTTTTTCCTAATGGTCGCGAAAAATAAGACTGTCACCCAAAACAACACCTCCCCAAGCTAAAATCCTCCACCTAATATTTTTTCCATAATTATGGCGGCTATCGTCATTATCTCCCCTTGACTAAAGCGCAACATCCCATCTTGTTTTCTTTGTGGCCCCTACCCACTTGCCCCATTGGAGTTGCCACGTTCCGATGAGCAATCTATCTTCCCGCTCGTAATTCGGACGTTATCCTTACTTTAACCGGGTTTGATGTTCACCTGAGTCGTACCATGCCTCTGTACAACCTCGGTAATGGAGATGTGCAACCTACCAAATATACTCAAAAACGGACTGGCCCACTCGAAAAATAATGTTAGAAATCGATTCACATTGAAACTGATTTTCAAAATTCGAAATTGGTTTGAACCAGTTCGAGAATCGGTTCCTAGACTGGTTTTGAAAATGGTTTGGGAGCCGATTCCAAAATCATATTTTTTTTCCATGATTTCTATTCTTATTCTACAATCACACGGCATTTCTTCCTCTCGACTCTCTCAGACGTACATAGCACTCTTCCTTCGTCGCTCGCTTCCCTCCCTCGTCAGCCCACCATTGCACTATCCATCACCGGCTCACCGTCACACTATCCATTGTCGGCTCCCTCTCGCACCATTTGACGGACTTTACCAGTCGTTGCCAAATTCTTATGATCCGGTTCATACTGTTGCAGAACCAATGGGATAAGACCTACCTCGCCAAGTACATCTCCCTCGAGGACTCCGAGAAGCACAAGCTCGAGTACGAGGTAGCTCCCCGTTCGCTTGATTTTCTACTCATTCCTCATTTATCGTGGCCGAATTAGCATTTTACTTGGCTCTAATCTTTGTCTTCTCTTATGTGCATGGTTTGATGGATTTCTAGTTTCATCAGTTGGTGGTCAACAAAGATCGCAAGTTCACCAATTTTATTAAGATTAGGAATTTTTGAATCTTTTTTTTTTTTTTTATCTCAAACTAGTTAGGCTATTCTGTACAAATGCGCCATTAGCATGTGTTATGCAGATTCTTCCTATTGATTATTTTATCAATTGGTGAATTTTCGCTCGACCATTCTAGAATTTGGTGTCAACCTCAATCTCCTCTTGAAATGTTCTCGCATATTAATATAAAATTCAAAACTGTATAAGATATCGGACGATTGCAAATAGGTTTAAGTGGTGTTGACACCTAAATTTTGGCGAACTAGTCATTTATTTATTACATAGAAAATTATGGGTTAATTTTATCCCGGAAAAAATATTAATTGCATAGCATATAGATGTAAGTGCATTTATTTTTAATTTACATGTTTTACATTTATTTATTGAACCGGTGACGAGCGGATTTGAATTAGTCATTTTGAGCTTTAAATTGATAGGCTGGATTAAACCCATGAAGCGAGTAAATTAGCCCAAGCCTATTTTTTAAGTGATCGGAAATTATCTCATGAGAAAATAAGAATTTGAAATTTTTTGGAATATCGATTTGGAAAAAATTGAAACCTTAATCAGTGGCCTATAAATAAGTTTGTTCGCACACATATTGATTCATACAGCCACACAAGAGGGGATAATTAGATCCTCACGGCGAAAAAACCCGACAACGCATAGAACACGTTCGTGAAAAGAGAGAGGGATTCATGGCCACAAGGCAAAGCTTCATCGAATAGAGAGCATGGCCGTGACTTCAATGCACATATTCAGCCAAGGGGAGCTTCAGAAGACGTGAGAGGGGAACACGTGAGAGAAAAGAAGGGCAATAGTGAGAGGTTGTTCGTGCAAGAAGGAGCCGGATCCTTCAACTCTGAAAAATTCTCCACCACCGTCAGAAAAGACAAAAAGGGGAGAATCCCTCTTCTGCAAGTTGGACATCTACACATTGAAGAAGCCTTGAAGGAGAGTACCTGCGACTGCGAGAAGATCGACACGCACTAGAGAGAGAACGGAACATTCTCTCTCCACGACGCTGCCCGCAAGACCTTGACTCCATCTTCGTTGCAGCGTCTTCGCGTGACCACCGCAGCAGCGCCACCAAGACCCCCACGAGTCCCGCAAATCGAATGCCACCCTTGCCGACATAGTTCCATTGCCTCGCTCGAGTCCTTCGTGACGCCGCTGCTGCTCGAGATGGGCCACCCCGACGTTGAGGCGCCCCCTGATTTGTGGTGACATTGCCTAGCGCTGCTTTGCCGATCTGTCCTTTGGTTGCTACCCACGGGCACCTCGTTGAACCACCACGAGGCTTGCCGCTGTCCTTCGACGAAGTGGTTAGCCAAGAGCCTCCCAACTCGCTGAATTCCGGAGTCCGGATCGCTGGTGTCCCGCTCTCTCCTTCTTAGCTTGACCTCAAAGGAGATCAACGTTAAGTGCGAAAGGAGACGGTCATCGAGCAACAGCAAAGGGAATTTTTAGTTTTTCATAAAAGACTTTCTTCTTCTCTTTTGGGAGTCACATACGAAGGACCCATAGCATGCCCACGTGAGCACTTGAAAATAAGAGGAGAAAAGGACGAGGGAAGTTTTCTTTCTACGTTTTCTTGTGGCTGTGCTCTCTTGCTGAGGTTATTACACGTTTGCTTCATCGTCATGCTCAACTGCGATTTCCCAGTATCACAGACATGACCCGGCGCGAGTCCAGTCCACTTCGCTGAGCTTCCCGGCTTTCCTCGGCAGTTTGTTGGGGGCAATTCAAGTCCAATTCAGTGAGCCTCAACATCACTAAAATCCAGTCCCGACATCCATGTGAACCTCGGTGAGCATTACCATATGGCATCGCAAATAGCCGTTCAAGGATCGGAATTCGGGAGCTAATATTCGAATTAGGTGAAAATCTTATCTATTTTGATTTTTGAAAATTCTGTTTCCTTATTTGAAATTGTAGGGATTAACGGATTCCCAAAAATCAGATTCGACACTAAATCGAACCCCTAAATCGAATGCGGAAGATGAGCCCGGGAAAACAACACGTATCACCAATCCTAAAGCACACCACGGATTCGAGCGTACCTTTTTAGCCACAAATTAAACACCAACGTCGATATGAGGAATAGAATTTGGCCATGTTCGATCCGATGACGCCAATTCGCCTTGAAGGGAAGAAAAACATGCCCCTTTGAGAGAGAGAGCGGGAGCGAGAGAGAGAGACGTACGTACATTTTGATTCCAAAAGGTGCGTTTTCCCTCTCTTTCCTCCCTTTTATACGACCCTCCATCCACGGGCCCTATTCCTGGGGGCCGGGCTTTTAGGCCCAACATGGGCGGACAAGCCTTAAGCCCATCAATAATAAAACCATCAGAAATATTTGTTGATGCACATGATTGAAATTTCCGACATGCTAAGATTTCTGTAATCTCAAGTAATCAAAGTGCATATGATTGATAGTCCAATTTTCGCGCCCATAATCCGACTCGCAATCGAATGGCAATCATGCTCGAAATTCAATTTGTGATTTTATTTAAAATTGGTAAACTCGATCTCATGCGCGAGATATGATTCGTCAATTTACATATATCAATCTTATCTTGCCTCATTTGCTGTCGTGTCGTTTGATCAATTTTGTTTTCGTAAAAAATAAAAATAATTTAGTTAGATTAGGTTTATCATCTTGTGGTTATCTTGCCTATTTAGAGTAGGAATTTTATTTCTAAATTTTGAAAAAATGAAAATCCAAAGAAAGGCATTCATTTAGGATGTTAGTTTCTTTAAATTGCGTGTTTAATTATGTGTCAATTTTAATTTCGAATTTCAAAAAAGGAAGAAAAAATTAGAATTATGGCATTTTTTGCATGTCATTACATATTAGGATAATATTGCATGCTTTTTTTTTAAGTTTAGATATTTTTCTTTCTTAGATAGATTGCATTTTAGATTATGGATAACATCCTAGTTTAAATTAAGATTTGACCTAATCTTAATCTAAATATAAGTTGGATGATATCTTAATTTGGATAAATAATTTTTGCAATTTTATAATTTCAAATTTCATGAAAAATACAAAAAATTCTCTTAGAATAAATCAATTTCATTCTTTAGGATAGACTGCATGTTTATATTTTATTTATGTCATGTAGTTTAGGTCATGTTGCCATGCCATATTATTTCATATTAAATTAGAAGCATTGCATTGCATATGGACTATATTCTCGTTAAAAAAGTGAAAGCGAAAATTGATTGATTGCTTGTTAATTAGAAATCATATCTAGGATTGTTGATGTAAATTATGATCTAATAACGCAGATATTTTCATTGCTTTGAGGTAAGTTCTGCATTATTTAATTATTTTTTTGGTTGTTAAATTGATGGTATACGCACCCGCATGATCACCCCGCATTTTAGGAAAGTGAATTAAAATCAATTTAAACTACCTGCAAAACATTTTTTCGAAATAAAAAGAGAAAGGTACCAGAATGGTATTAGGATAGTCTAATGTAACTAAGTTTCCGTACCCAAGGTCTTTGGTTTCAATTATTTTATTTAGGTGTCTAATCGACCTGCCGCATATTGATTAGTGGCGACTCCCTTTTGCATGCTAAATATTTAATTTAAGTCGCGAGTTGGTATGGATTTGGGAAAACACGAGTTAAGTCTAGGCTTAGCAATCCATTAACTTAATTTTAGGTGATATACCCGAAAATCTGGTCGCAACAAGTGAAAATAAGGTTGACTCTGAAACCAGACTGGAAAAGCAGAATGATTTCGGTACAAGGTCCAATGTAAATAAGATTAGGTATAAAATTTGGAGAAGGAAAATGGTTATAATAGAATCTGGTACAAAGTTCAGGTTTAGATTCTGTCCACTTTGAACTGATCTGCTCGGTAATTGATAAAGATCTCGCCTTCTGTGAGAACCAGCGTCTGCCGATCAATGCGGACCACGAGAGAAACGAGGGAAAGATCCCCGAAAGGCGTCCTCCTTTATCGAATCTCGCCACCGAACCCCGTGCGAGAAATGGCAACGAGCACGCGCGACGATCTCCCGCGCCTTAATCTGTTCCCCCACGCGGCTTCCCACCTTCGCATTTCGTGAGCTCGAAGCTTTTCGCGCTGTTGGTAACAGAAATCTCTCTCGGCTTCAGTCAACGTCTCTGGTTTTTGGATCAGACGGCGAAAGCAGCGCGTTCACTTTAGTGGGTTGCGTTAGCGGAGTGAATTATACAGATAGAGATCCAAAACATTCGTGTTCAAAGGAGCCATGTTCAACAGTTCAATGCCTGCTCATAAAGTGCGAAATATATGGGAACAAAACTTTTGCCCAATGCTTGCAAAAAATAAGACTATCACCAATATCGGGTTGGACCGATTTAGAAGTTTTTAACAATTATCAAAAGGTTCTTATTTGAATGTCCTACTGAAGTTAAACATCTAAATTTTATCATAAAAAATTGCGAAATAATCTCACACGATCAATGTTAAAATGAAGAATTTGATTTACATGGTTTATAAATTATATTTTATATTTTCTCCGTCTATACATGTTTAGTTTTAAAGCATTAAAAACTACAAAAAAAAAATCCAAATTTGCAAAGCTTAAAGTTAAAAAGGGGGGGAATTTACATGCTTGCCCCTAAACTTTTAATTTCTCCACATTATTTTCATGAACTTTTACTTGGCAATGCTATTAAGCCGTGGAAATATATCTCCAACTCATAAATTGCACATGACTTTTAAGGGGTAAATATGTATATTCATCTAATTTTATTAATAGAAATCTCTCTTGTGAACTTGATTTCTGTGAAAAAAAAATTGAAAAATTAACAAAAATGGAGAAACAATTGATAAAAATAGTAAGATCAAAATATTAAAAATCAAATATAATATTAGAAATTAGAAATTGATGAAAATGTTAATAGAATTGATAAGATATTTTAAGAAAAGGAAACGTGACTATGTAAAAAAATAAAAATAAAGGCCTAAATTACAAAAAAAAAATTAAATGACAAAAACTCGAGCTAAAAATGTAGTCTTCCTTATCTAGAACCCTCGCCCGTGGACATAACGATTAAAACAGACTTCCCTTTGATGCAAATTCCAAGGCCCCACTCTTAGAATTTAAGGATTTCGCCATTGAGATCTATCCAAATCCAATGCAGAGGCAGTGGGCTATGTCTGCCATCGCTAGTGAAGTGGTTTGGTTAAGTAGACTTGTATCTGATCTAGGGATTCATCTCACCTGCAAGGCCTCTTCATGTTAACAATAATGGCCCTATTCAAATTGCGACCAACCCTATAATTAAGTTGAATTTCGGTTGTACTACCAAATCAGCCTATTCCCCCCCCCCCCCCCCAATAAATAAATAAATAAACGAAGTTACGTCATTATCCAGTAGTTATGGCCACCCAAAAAATAACACATCCCCAGGCTAAAATCCTCCACCTACTATTTTTTCCATAATTATGGCGGCTATCGCCATTATCTCCCCTTGACTAAAGCACAACATCCCATCTTGTTTTCTTTGTGGCCCCTACCCGCTTGCCCTGTCGGAGTTACCACGTTCGGATGAGCAATCTTCGCGCTCGTAATTCGGACGTTATCCTTACTTTAACCGTGTTTGATGTTCATCTTGGGTCGTACCATGCATCCGTATAACCCCGGCAATTGACAAAGATCTGGCCTTTCGTGAGAACCCACGACTGCCTATCAATGCGGACCACGGGAGAAGCGAGGGAAAGTTCCCCGAAAGGCGCCCTCCTTTATCGAATCTCGCCAACGAACCCCGTGCGAGAAATGGCAACGAGCCAGCGCGAATGATCTCCCTTGCCTTTCTCTGTTCCCCCACGCGGCTTCCCACCTTCGCATGTCGTGAGCTCGAAGCTTTTCGCGCTGTTCGTAACAGAAATCCCTCTCGCCTTCAGTCAACGTCTCTGGTTTTTGATCAGACGGCGAAAGCAGCGCGTTCGCTTGGTGGGTTGCGTTAGCGGCGTGAATCTTGAACTTTTCGAAGATCGGGACTCTCGGCAATCTGATTCGCCAAGAACCCATTTCCATGTGATTCCCCGTACTCGTCAGAGCTTGAATTCCCAGGTATCTTTCGTCTGCTAAAGAGCCCATCACAAGCTTTTGTCGTTGCTGAATTCCCGGCAGAAAAAGTTGTGTTTTTTCGCTTTCCCTACGGTCGATGCGAAATTCGGATCAAATTAAAAGGAATAGCGAACAGAACCCAGAGTTCCTTTCGTTGGTATGGCTTATTAGAATATGGAATATTGATTTATTAGAAAATGGACTTTCGAGCCATTTATTTATTATTTTTTTGGGGGGGAATTCTGTGTCTTGATTGGTCGTTGTAATGATTCTAATTGTGAATCTTAATGTCGTGACTGATGAGGATATTCTTAATTCGATGGACTTGGCGATGTATGATCTGTATTTGGCACGCTTTCTTTGTCGCTTTCCCCTTGTTGATCAACTACCTTCAACATGGACCTACGTGTGTTTATATCTATATCCATGGCTTGTTATATTTGTTCCCTGTGTTTCGGTTTGATGCTATCTCAAAATTTGCAGTCAAGGCAGCAATGGCAAACCCAGACTCCGAATCCTTTTCTCCAAATGACTTCCGCATTCCCAGTTACCTTATTGTCCCCGATTCAGAGGATAAGGATGATTCGGTTGAACCTCAGTGGCCAGTGTTGGTGTTTGTCAACTCGAAAAGCGGCGGCCAGCTGGGAGGTGACCTCCTCGTAACATATCGTTCTCTTCTTGGTGAACACCAGGTACTTTCATTCGCACTTCACATGCAATTGGTCATGCTTTTGCAATTCGCGCTTTGATTTTAATCATGAACAACGCTTCCTTCAGGTTTATGATCTGGGAGAAGAGGCTCCAGACGAGGTTTTGCGCAGAATCTACTTAAATTTGGAAAAGCTGAGATCAAACGGGGACACGCTTGCCCTTCGGATCCAGCAGCAATTAAAAATAATCGTGAGTATAATATACTTGAGTTCTTAACTTGCATTATAGATTTCATCAAACAGTCACATTCAGCTTATGATTTCAAGGATTTGAGTACTTGCTTACTCTTTTCTGCACACTAGGTAGCAGGAGGCGATGGGACAGCAGGTTGGCTTCTTGGAGTTGTCAGCGATCTCAAATTATCTCATCCTCCTGCGATTGCAACGGTGCCCTTGGGTACTGGAAACAACCTCCCTTTCTCATTTGGATGGGTAGGCACATTGATATCACTACCTCATTTATGTGCCACATCCATTAGGTTCCTAAATGTTTTTGTTAAGGAGGCTGCTCCTCTTGGCCATTCTTTCTTTCCTTCTGTTTTTTTCCTCTGCAATGTCAAAATGAGTTCACGACTTTATTATTGAAGTTATTATGCATGCCAAATTAACAAGTGAAGAGAAGTGGTTTACATCTATGCTCTTGATTAAACCATGATACAGTCGCATGAAATGTTTAACTATAAGGTTGATGTATAAAAGTAGAAGATTGACCTTGCTTTTGTCACAGGGTAAGAAGAATCCTGGGACTGATCATTCATCAGTTGTGTCGTTCCTCAAGCAAGTGAGTGAGGCAAAGGAGATGAAAATCGACAGGTACTAAATGCCATGCTGGAATTGCTGCTGATCAATCTGAAATCAGTTACAAGTATTACTACTCGTACAGCTGCTGCTGAATGAACCATGAAGTCAGTGTATCAGAATGATCTTGAACTGAATAGCAATTTTGGTTGCATTATGCAGTCCATTTCGGGAACAGGGGTCCTGTTAAGGATGAATATTTTCTTTCACCTCTTTTCTGTTAATTTATGTCATTAAATATTGAACTGCTTCTTGCAATTCAGCTGGCATATGTTGATGAGGATGAGAGCACCCGAAGAAGGTTCCTGTGATCCCATTGCACCCCTTGAACTACCGCATTCTCTGCATGCTTTCCAACGTGTTTCTTCGACAGATGAACTGAACGTGGTAAACTTATCCATGCCTTGTGCACCACCTCTGTATGTTTTTAATTCTTCAAGCGTACTCTATCAAGAATGTGCATCTTCTTAGAATGCAAGGTGGTTCTTTGTCTAGTGTTCTCAACTAGAACTTTCAACTCTGGTAAGTACTTCTAGGATGAAGATAGCCTATGTTGTTTCCGAGTAAACTAAATGCTAATGCCAAAATTCGTTTGGCAAGCAAAGAGACTGCACCTGTGTACAGCATATGAGCTCTTCCAAACACGAGCTTGATCATACTATGGATAATGCAAAGGAGCTATCCTATAGGACCTTGAGCCAATGAAATCATAGAGGGAATTGGGAAAAGGGAGGAAAGATGGTGTCATAGTAATATATACTTCTGATTGCATGGCTTTTGGAACTCAGAGCAACAACAGGTTGTCAAGAAAAGAATTATAAAACTTTTTATGCATGTATTAACTTCTCCGTATCATCCTATCTCGATGTTCCTTTTCTAATCTACCATTGACATGTAAAAATACTTAATTTTCTTGAATGGATTCAACTTATATCAGGTGCATAAATATATATCATTTTTCCATGTGATATATCATCCAGTCCTTAGATCTCAAAGTGGACAAGGACTCGGAAAAATCTTAATTAGCTAGTGGGCAATCCCAGCAAAAGCTCACAATCTGTCCATGGTGGAAGATTACCGGAATGTAAAACTTACGTGGAATTCTGCATCTTTTGCTTTTGCATTTTCTCTGATTGCTGTAAATTTCTCGCTCTTTTTCCTGTAACAATTTGGAACCACTTTCAGGAAGGTTACCACACATTTCGCGGGGGATTCTGGAATTACTTTAGCATGGGTAAGATCTTACAGCCTTTTTTGTCCCTAACACTTCTTTTTACTTTTGGTAAAGAAATTTGTTGGGCACATTTAGACTAGTTCCATGAACTCACCTGGGCGGTTCCCCGGTAGGTCCATGGAACCAACGGGTGATTTCCGGTTCCCTCCCTAACACTTTTTCGATCCAAGAGAAACTTAAAAAGCACTTTCTACAGGCATGGATGCTCAAATATCCTATGCATTTCATTCAGAGAGGAAGGCACATCCAGAAAAATTCAAAAATCAGTTGATTAATCAGGTACTTTTGTTGTCTTCATCACTTGCTGGGATGGATTTTGGAGAAGTTGCAAGGATTGATGCTTTTGTTTGTTGCTTGAATTAAATGGATAATGCAGATAAAATGGTCTTTCTGTATATTAATGTGATAAAATCAGCTCTTCTTTTCCCTGTCAGTGCACGTAACTTAACGGAGATCGGTAACTCTGACTTCTCTATTTTTACTTGCAGAGTACTTATGCAAAGCTTGGGTGTACTCAAGGATGGTTCTTTGCTTCTCTTTTTCATCCTTCTTCACGGTAAATATATAGATGCAATGATGTTTTCTGTGTTTCTCAGTGCAAATGCTGTCTCTACTGGTGACATTTTGGTCATCAGCTGTTTCGGAGTAGTTGCAAGTGGTTTATAACTTTGGATGGATGATAGTCCTGTGAGGAGGCTTGGTTTCATAATGAAATTGTTCATCTCCATGGGTACGCAACTATTCAAGAAACTTTAGGCCATTGAATCTTCCTGTGAAATCTTTTGGTTAGGAGAAATTTCTCCACTTGGCTTCACATTAGAAGGAAGCTGACGAAATTGCTTGGATTGTTGTCCAGATATATTAGGAAGATTGTCATTGCTGATATAGCATAGTTTTTTTCGGCCTTCTCCATAGCCTATAGGAATCTGTAGGCTAACAAGTTAGAAATTTCATCTCTTTGATAGGCTTAATAGCTTCTAATTGTTACAGTTCTTTTCTTTTCCCCATCTTCCGGGTAGAAACTTTGGTTATTGTCAGCTCTTTGTCGTTGTGGTGAAAGTAGCATAAACTTTTCAATACAGGAATATAGCTCAGCTGGCAAAAGTGAAGATTATGAAAAGACATGGCGAATGGCAAGATCTCCACATACCACACAGGTAATCTCGTCTCTTCCTGATTGAATCGACTGAGCCTCAGTTTATGTATCAACAAAAATGAAATTCAGCGTATGTAGGCATTCATTAGGAGACTTGTCCTATCAATTGGTTCCTTCAATGTATGCATTCCTTTTTTGACATCTCCATGCATTATAAAGTTCTTGGTAAGCTTTGATGCTCATGACAAGGAGTTTGTCGATCATGACAACTGTGACTAATTAGTTATTTCCTTTTTTTGGTTGTACGCGATGGATATATTTGGATCCTGTACAAAAGACTGACACTTCTTGCACTTTCTTACTCAGCATTAGGTCAATTGTTTGTCTCAACTTGCCCAGCTTTTCTGGTGGACTTAATCCGTGGGGGACGCCAAACAGCACAAAACGGAGTCAGGTTAGTACGGACTTGCATCATTGGCAGAGTGAAAGAACTATATTTGCCCATTTAAACCAACAGTAATTGGAAAAGCTACCTTTGCAATTGCTATAACCTACTCTAACTAAACCATTATTTGCAGAGGGACTTGACCCCACCTTATGTTGATGATGGTCACCTCGAGATTGTTGGTTTTAGAGATGCCTGGCACGGTCTTGTATTGCTTGCTCCAAATGGGCATGGGACTCGTCTTGCTCAGGTAAAATCTCAAGCTGGGATTTTTGCTTTCTTACTGGATGAGTCTCGACATTAGCAACTCTTGTTGACTAGAATCTAAGATTTTATTTGGTGTCGCTGTTGGATAAAAAAGAAATACTGTCCTTCAATTATTTTTCCCAATTTGTACTAGGCACACCGCATCAGGTTTGAGTTTCACAAAGGTGCAGCTGATCATACATTTATGAGGATTGACGGGGAACCGTGGAAGCAACCACTACCCCTGAAAGATGACACTGTTATGGTGGAGATTTCTCACCTTGGTCAGGTGAACATGCTCGCCACCCACGGTTGCCGGGCCAAGAGCATCCATGATCCATCCACACCAAGCCACCACGATGACGAGGACAATGACAGCGATAAAGAAGATTCAGGGGAGGAGTTCAGGAAGTTTGGGGCAGCTGAAACTTTCAAAATCCCTGATGAGGTTGACATTAGTCGTCTTAGTTGATCTCTTCAGTTTCCTTCTCCTTGATTCTTTTTCTAAATATCGATCATGGGAATAAATGACGTGGGCTAAATTCATTTCAATATTCATGCATATGCAACTGGAGACCTTTTGCAATTAGTATGTCGGAAACATCTGTATGGACAGTGTTCATATTTTCTTCTCTCGATAAATTATCTCGATGACATCCGGCCATATGGTCTGTAAATTTAGAAGGCCGTTACCATTTCTCAGTCATGTGGCCTGTACATGTGTGATCTCTCCAGGTAAAGTTCGTCTAGCCGACTCATGTGGTGTTCTGATCCTGATTTCATTGAATCTTCTTCCCTGTATCAAGTAAATGTCATTATCATTTTGTTGGAGCTTCGTTTCACGAAGAACGCCTCATCTTGAGATCATGTTCTGGTCCTTGTATCTATGTACTCGATCAAAGTTAAGGGGGCAATACCGAGTCTGATTGAAAACTGGATTCGACAGATACGAAATGGAATATCTATATATAGCACAAGTTTCGTTGCGCTTGCAGAAGAAAATTACAGAAGCCTAACTATTGGTGAATACGGCAGTAGACTAGGCGAAGAAAACCACGGGCAAGACAAAGCTTAAGCCAGATGAGGACCCCAGAACACGAGGTGCATGACCTTATCGGCCTTCTCGGCCTCCCTGAGCTGGCGGCTTTTCTCCATCATGGCCGCTGTCTTTGTGGCGTCTCCACCGCTGGAAACCCATCTGAACTGAGAAGGCTTGCCAGCTGATTCCATGTTGTTTTTCGTTTGGGATGGCTTGATTCCGAAAGACATGGCCTTCGAGCTCCAAGGACGGTCCTTTATTAGACCCTGGACGGCCCTCAGGCACACTCTGCTCATGTACCTTAAGCTCATCACGCGGTCGGCCAAGGAAACCGACAGAAGATCAAGAAGGTTGTGTGGTCCTAGGAAACGTGCGTTGCATCTAGTTGCAATCTGGGAACGGATATATACATGTAGCGAATGCCCCATGATTCGCTCATCCCGTGTCCGCACGCGAACGGGAATATGATAGTGGTTTTCTCCTTCTGATTCAAGCGCTGCTGAATTTAGTATAAAAAGAGAAAAGGTCATTCCAAAGCACTAAGCCAACGGACCCCGCCACCACCCCAGGTTTCCGGATTCTCCACCCACTCAAAACCATTTGCGCTCGGAACGCAAGCCCCGACAAGTTTTGGGCTCGCACCTTGTTTCGCCGTCACCTCACCATCCATATAAAGAGCTCCCCACTGCTCTCATCTTCTCCATCCCATCATCACTTCACTTTAACACGCACCATCAGAAGCATACGAATCGAACGGAATCAAGTCTGAAGATGAGCTCAACCAGCAGAACGTGGGTCGTCGCGGCCAGCGTCGCCGCCGTGGAGGCCCTCAAGGACCAAGGGTTCTGCCGTTGGAACTACGCCCTCCGGTCGATCCACCAGCGCGCCAAGAACCGGGCCATGTCCTCGTTCTCTCAGGCCAACGGCAGCAGCAAGAAGCGATCTCCTCAGTCGTCATGTGCGGCGGCGGCTTCGAGGAGGCTAGCGGGAGAAGCGGAGGCGAGGCGGTCGGAGGAGTCGATGAGGAAGGTCCTGTACTTGAGCACTTGGGGTCCTTACTAAAGTTCTCCGAATAGCATAGATCTACAAGGAAATCGAAGTTGGCTGCTGAGAATGATGTAATTTGTAAATACATGCTGAAATTACCGCAAGGCATTAAATATATTACGTGAAAGGACTTTCTTTCCCATTTGCTTTGCAGCTTATTCGACCCGTTCCTAATTCTTGTCAAACATCTATTTTAAATGGGCTTCGCATGGCTTGGGTCGTATTTATATGGGTCCGAGAGAAAAATTCGGACTTCTATTATTAGGTTTTTTTTTTTCATCAGTCCTACTCTATTCCTACTCTACATTTACTCGCAGACTTGTGACATGTCTCTTGCAAGGCGTGGGAGTCTTAACCCACTCTCGAAACTTACGCGTTCCTACCCCCATTCCCTCCTGAGAATGTGAGGATTTGAACCCCTTATCTCCCCCTTCCATGTTGGAAGGGTGGCCACTAGGCGAACCCCCGGTGGTTTATTATTAGGTTATTAAATGATCAATTTGGGTTTGAAATTGATGCATATCATGCGTTGTACAGAGATTCATTTACCGTACTTATTTGCAGATTGTCTCTTGTGATCAACGGTGCTAAAGAAAAATACTTTCTTATATCGTTTGGGCATAATTTCAAATAAAAAAAATGTATTAATTTTAGGTTGAGTGACAAAAAAAAATTATCTCATAAAAAAGCACTAAGTTTAGGTTTTGTCAGACCCAAACTTTTTTATCTCCAAATAATCACCAACTTTCACTTTTTTTTTTTTTATTCTAAGCAATAAGTTTTTTTTTTTTTTTTTGTGTTGGAAAAATCGACTTGCAGTCGACAGCCGCGCCATAAACCCCAAGGTAACACTTAAACAAGAAAACCCACCACCCCAGAGTCACACTTAATACACCTAGCACCTCCTCTGAATTTTGAACTCTTCACCTCTGATCTGAGGATCAGCAGAGCCTTATTCAGCAGAGCCACCGTGGCAAGTGGTTTCTAAGCAATAAGTTCATGTGCACTTGCTCGCCAGATTTAAAGCAGTATTCATTGTCTTCTTGGTTGAAATATCTTTAAAATGCAAAAAGATGAGGTTCATTAGCACCAACATCTAAGTTTGCCAAAGATGGCTAACCATGAACTTTGAGTCTCTGTGTAACATTGTTTTTAAATTTTTAATTCGTTCAATATGTTTCTTGAACGTTTTTGTATATATGGATTGTATAAAAATATTTAATATTATCTCTAAATTCAAATTAATTGAAAAATAATATTATATATTTTTATTTAATTTAAGATAATACTAAATATTTACCAATTTTTTTTTGTCAAATACCAAAAATTAAGAGACCATGTGAAACAAATTAAACTTCAAGAACCTTTTGTTTGGTTATCCCTTAATTTTACTAAATGGTGGGCGTGGAGAATATGGAGATTGTGTCGACCAAGAATGCCAAATGGTGGCACTAATGTCAAGCGGCAATCATCTCTAATGAGCCAGAGGATTGTAACTGTTTATGGATAAGACCGACTGATGTGTGGAAATGAAGTAACGGCTTATACTTATCTATTGCTGTTACTATATAAATTATAAATATTGGATGTATGTATCGTAGAGGAGGATCTATTTAGACAAGGCATCAAATGGATGAAACTTAACTTTCTATATACTTTCTGCACTGCGTTTCATTTTTTCATGTACTTCAAACTCTTAAGCATTTTATTTTTCATCCGTTTTTCAATTTTAAGCCAGGTAAAATCATGTCCAAGATTAATTCGGAACTCATTATCCCAAAAAAAAAAAATCAAAATCAATTCTCCGCGGAAATATTTTCCAGTTGTTTTTTGTTTTGGTCAAATGATACTTTCCGGGATAAGTACACTAATTGTGGCATAAGTTATGTACGACGCTCACTTTGGTGCCAAAAGTTTCTGTCGAATCATTTAAGTGCTAAAAAATTTTGAAAAACGCTCACTTTGGTACCAACTCCGATCTTGTTGGCTAGAAATCCGATGTGACACTTTTTTATTAATTTTTTAAGATATTGTGGCTCACGGAGAACACAGTCAGCATCCTAACACCAAAATGACGCCGTTTGGTGTCTCCCCCAATTCAAAACCCTAATCTCCGGCCGTCGCCGTCCTCGACGGTCCTTGCGCTCGGTGGCCATGACTTCGACCCCGACCTCGACCCCAACCCCGACGATGGCCACTCAATGGTAGCGGCTTCGACCTCGACCCCGACCCCGACGATGGCCACTCGGCGGCCGCAGCTCCGACCCCGACCCCTACCCCGACCGTGACAATGGCCACTCGACGGTTGCGGCTCAGACCCCGACCCCAACCCCGACAATGGCCACTCGATGGCCGCAGCTTCGACCTCGACCCCAACCCCAACCCCGACGACAATCACTCAGCGGCCAAGTCGAAACCCTAATTTCAATCCCCAATGAGTTAAACGGCGTTGTTTTTGTGAGGCCGTCCATATAAGACGGCAAAACGACTTCGTTTAAGGCCTTATCGATTTTTTTTTTTAAAAAAGCCACATAATTATTTTGGCCGGAACCTTTCGCCGGTGGCACCAAAGTGAGTGCTTTCCTCTGATTTAACATTTAAGTGATCCGACAGAAATTTTTGGCACCAAAGTGAACACCGTACATAACTTATGGCAGTATTAGTGTACTTAAGTTGAAATTCCCTTTCGGTGAAACACAAAAATGGTGTTTTTGTTTTTCTTTTTTTTTTTTAAGGAATTTATTTCTCGGGTTTGGTGAAACTGCATTCTCTGTTCCTTCTTTTGATTCTCGGATTTTGCTTATATGTTAAAAATAAAAAGCAAAAAGAAAAGGAAAATCCAAAAACCACGTGCGGTCCAGAATTGCCGTCGGCAGCTGCACTGGGAAGGGGAGGGCAAAAGTGTCATTTCGGCACTTGGCCCGGTGGTCCCCCCGCCGCCCGGCCCCGCCGCCCTCGCTGAAAACCATTTGCTCCCGAGGATGCAAACCGCGACAAACCGTGGGCTCCGCCTCTTGGTTTCGTCGCCGCCATACCGCCGTCCCCTATAAGAGAACTCCCCGCCGCTCCTATCTTCTCCATCCCATCATCACTTACAGTCCCGCACACGCCATCAGAATCGCGCGATCGAACTTACCGAATCAAGTCTCAAAGATGAGCTCAACCAGCAGAACGTGGGTCGTGGCGGC
Organism: Eucalyptus camaldulensis; assembly: GCA_019915185.1. NCBI lineage: Eukaryota > Viridiplantae > Streptophyta > Magnoliopsida > Myrtales > Myrtaceae > Eucalyptus > Eucalyptus camaldulensis. Next base: position 8,060,903 of record JAHSVA010000005.1, read on the forward strand.
CAGCGTCGCCGCCGTGGAGGCCCTCAAGGACCAAGGGTTCTGTCGGTGGAACTACGCCCTCCGGTCGATCCACCAGCGCGCCAAGAGCCGGGCCATGTCCTCGTTTTCTCAGGGCAACGGCAGCAACAAGCGATCTCCTCAGTCGTCGGCCGCCGCGGCGGCTTCGAGGAGGCTAGCGGGAGAAGCGGAGGCGCGGCGGTCGGAGGAGTCGATGAGGAAGGTCCTGTACTTGAGCACTTGGGGTCCCTATTAGGGTTCTCCGAATAGCATAGAGATCGACAAGGAAATCGAAGTTGGTTGCTGAGAATGATGTAGACTGTAAATACATGCTGAAATTACAGCAAGGCATTATATGTATTACGCGAAACGAATTTCCCATTTGCAGTTGCACTATGGCTTATTCACTCGTTCCTAATTCCTGTCGTGCATGTAATTTGAATGGGCTTCACATGATCAACGACTTTCATCTCGTACCGCGTAGATCCGGGTCGATCACTTTGTCATACGCGAAACAGAGACATGCGAGAAAACATCGGCCTTTTACTAGGTTATTAACGGATGAATCTGTGTTTGATATAGATGTTTTAACAAGTATTGTGCAGAGATTCATTTACTAAACTTACTTGCAGATGTCTCTTGTGATCAGTGGTGATAATGAATTAACTTTTTTCTGCTGATAATCTGATGTAAGTATGATCAAGGAGGACTCTTGTGCACAAAAGAGACTTGAGAGTCCGTTGGAGATGGAAAATAGGTCTTTCGTGCAAGGATATGTAGTGAATGAAGCACATGTGAATTTGATTTAAAACAATGAAGTTTGGTCAGAAAACTTTTTGAGCGAAATATGGGAGAGTATAATTTTCCTTTGGAAAGAAAATTATATTGTACGGAGAGTAAGTACATAGATAACTCTAATTAGAATTTCTTTCAATTGCGGAAAGATGAGAGGTTCGGCACCGGCAATATTGGAATAAGAAGCTTTTAAAATGACTGATAGTGTTCACACACCATTTTATGTGGTATGAGAATATGTCGAAATGGTATGAGAATATATCATCCCAAGCAATTTTATATTTAATTTTATGGCAAACTACATCTTACGCATGAGAAAAAGTGTATTAAAATAATTAAATATTAAATCATGTATCATTATTTAATGGTTTGAACTTTTAGTAGGAAAAGTGTATTAAAATAATTAAATATTAAACTATGTATCCTTATTTAATGTTTTGAACTTTAGTAGGTTAACAAGACTTTTACAATTAGTCGATGATTACAATGGACACATGGTGTATGAGTAAGCATATTGTACTTTCACTACCAAAGAAGTTTACCTTATAAATATCGGTGGCCTTATTGAGATGGAGAGAGATCCTTATTTTAAGGGGTTTTCGTACATGTATATTTCGAAACTCTCGATAAGTCGGATTAACTTCATTTCACAAGGTCTAATAAGGATTCGAGCTCTTTATTTATTGGACCAGCATATTTTCAAAGCTAGGGCATAATTTTCAGAATTAGGAGTTGTAAGCTATCAATTACGTAAAGATGATAGTTTAGAATAGCATGGACCTGATAGTGGTTTGATCAAAAAGAATTTTTCAAGTTTTATGTGTGAGTTATATGTAATGGACAACTTTGAATATTTGCTATCGGCTAGTTTCTTCGTTGGTGCATGGAAATAATTTTATCAACAAATAAGTTCGGTTAAGCTAAGTAGCAAGAAGATATATTTTTTGGTTTATAAAATGTATTTCAATTTATGAGACGGAGTCCGGATTTGATTTCCGAATGCCCCATGATTTGCTCATTCCGTGTCCACACGGGAACGGGAATATCATGTAGTGGTTTTCTGCTTCCGATTCAGGTACTGTTGAATTTAGTAAAAAGAAAGAGAAAAGGTCACTCCAAAGCACCAAGCCAGCGGACCCCGCCACCACCCCCAGGTTTCCGGATTCTCCTCCCACTCAAAACCATTTGCGCTCCGAACGCAAGCCCCGACAAGTTTTGGGCTCGCCCCTTGTTCCGCCGTCGCCCTCACCATCCATATAAAGAGCTCCCCACCGCCCTCATCTTCTCCATCCAATCATCACTTCACTCCTCAACGCAATCCCATCAGAAGCACACGAATCGAACGGAATCAAGTCTGAAGATGAGCTCGACGAGCAAAGCGTGGGTCGTGGCGGCCAGCGTCGCCGCCGTGGAGGCCCTCAAGGACCAAGGGTTCTGCCGGTGGAACTACACCCTCCGGTCGATCCACCAGCGCGCCAAGAACCGGGCCATGTCCTCGTTTTCTCAGGCCAACAACAGCAGCAAGAAGCGATCTCCTCAGTCGTCGTCCGCGGCAGCGGCGGCTTCGAGGAGGCTAGCGGGAGAAGCGGAGGCGTGGCGGTCAGAGGAGTCGATGCGGAAGGTCCTGTACTTGAGCTCTTGGGGTCCTTATTGAGGATCTCTGAGTAGTATAGATCGACAAGGAACTCGAAGTTGGTTGCTGAGAATGATTTAGACTGTAAATACATGCTGAAATTACAGCAAGGCATTATATATATTACGTGAAACGAATTTCCCATTTGCAGTTGCACTATGGCTTATTCACTCGTTCCTAATTCTTGTCATACATGTCTTTTGAATGGACTTCACATGATCCAACGACTTTCATCTCGTGCCGCGTAGATCCGGGTCGATCACTTTGTCATACACGAACCACAGACATGCGAGAAAACATCGGCCTTTACTAGGTTATTAACGGATAAATCTGTGTTTGAAATAGATGTTTAACACGTATTGTGCAGAGATTCATTTACCAAACTTACTCGCGGATGTCTCTTGTGATCAATGGTGCTAAAGGAAATACTTTTTTTCTGCTGATAATCTGATGTACGTATGATCAAGGAGGACTCTTGTGCACAAGAGAGACCATGAGAGTCCATTGGAGATGGAAAATAGGTCTTTCATGCAAGGATGTGTAGTGAATGAAGCACATGTGAATTTGATTTAAAATAATGAAGTTTGATTCGATGACTTTTTAAGCGAAAGATGGGAGAGAGTATAATTTTCCTTTGGAAAGAAAATTATATTGTACGGACAGTAAGTACATAGATAACTAGATTAGAATTTTTTTCAATTGCGGAAAGATGAGAGATTCGATAAAAAGCTTTTAAAATGATTAACATTGTTCCACAAATAAAAAGCTTTTAAAATAACAGATAGTGTTTATCATTTTATATGGTGTTGTCCCAAGCAATCTCATATTTATTTTTATGGCAAATTACATTTTACACATGAGAAAAAGTGTATTGGAATAATTTAATATTAAATCATGCATCCGTATTTAATGGTTTGAACTTTAAGTAGGTTAATGAGATTTTTACAATTAGTCAATGATTACAATGGACACGTGGTGTATGAGTAAGCATATTGTACTTCCACTACGAAAGAAGTTAACCTTATAAATATCGGTGGCCTTCTTTAGATTGAGAGAGAGATCCTTATTTTAAGGGATTTTCGTACATGTATATTCCAAAACTCTTGATAAGTCGGATTAACTTCATTTCATGAGGTCTAATAAGGATTCGAGCTTTTTATTCATTGGACCAGTGTATTTTCAAAGTTAGGGCATAATTTTCATAATTAGGAGTTGTGAACTATCAATTATGGGAAAATGATAGTTTAGAATGTCGTGGACCTGGTGGTGGTTTGATCAAAAAGAACTTTTCAAATTTTACGCGTGAGTTATATATAGTGGACAACTTTGAATATTTGCTATCAGCCAATTTCTTCGTTGGTGCATGGAAATCATTTTATCAACAAACAAGTTTAGTTAAGTTGAATCGTAATTAAGGTAGCATTTTGTTTGATATTGATTTAGTTTTTCAATCAATTGATGGGAATATGAGCTCGTCGATTCGAATAACTTTCGTAATTTAGTTTTAGGATTTTCATATGACTAGTGCTATCTCTTTTTAAAATTTGTAAATTCTTGCCTTGAAGAGATGGAAATTGGATATATAACGAGTTATGAAATAACATCTTTTGTTACTAAAATTGGATTGAACATTTATTTCTCTTTGATATATTGTGAATAATTTGAAAATTGATTTATGAAATGAATTACGAAATGTCACGAGCACAAGATAATGAAATGATTCGATAAATGCTCTAGGACGGATTCTGATTGCTAAGCTAAGTTGCAAGAAGACATATTTTTTGGTTTATAAAATGTATTTCAGTTCATGAGACGGATTCCGGATTTGATTTCCGGATGCCCCATGATTTGCTCATTCCTTGTCCGCACGTGGACGGGAATATCTAGTGGTTTTTCTCCTACCAATTCAGGTGCCGTTGAATTTAGTTAAAAGAAAGAGAAAAAGGTCACTCCAAAGCACCAACTCCAAGCCAGCGGACCCCGCCACCACCCCCAGGTTTCCGGATTCTCCGCCCACTCAAAACCATTTGCGCTCGGAACGCAAGTCCCGACAAGTTTTGGGCTCGCCCCTTGTTTCGCCGTCCCCTCACCATCCGTATAAAGAGCTCCCCACCGCCCTCATCTTCTCCATCCAATCATCACTTCACTCCTTAACGCACACCCATCAGAAGCACACGAGTCGAACGGAATCAAAGCCTGAAGATGAGCTCGACGAGCAAAGCGTGGGTCGTGGCGGCCAGCGTCGCCGCCGTGGAGGCCCTGAAGGACCAAGGGTTCTGCCGGTGGAACTACACCCTCCGGTCGATCCACCAGCGCGCCAAGAACCGGGCCGTGTCCTCGTTCTCTCAGGCCAACAACGGCAGCAAGAAGCGATCTCCTCAGTCGTCGTCTGCGGCGGCGGCTTCGAGGAGGCTGGCGGGAGAAGCGGAGACTAGGCGGTCGGAGGAGTCGATGCGGAAGGTCCTGTACTTGAGCACTTGGGGTCCCTACTGAGGTTCTCTGAATAGTATTAGCGTTAGATCGAGAAGGAAATCGAAGATCGTTGCGGAGGATGATGTAATTTGTAAATACATGCTGAAATTACAGCAAGGCTTATTTATATATTACGTGAAAGGACTTCCCCATTTGCACCAAAGCTTATTCACTCGTTCCTAATACTCGTCATCCATCTATTTTAGAATCAACGACTTTCATCCACTCGGCTGGTGCCGCATAGATATCGCCCTGTCATTAGCGAACCATAGATATGCAAGGAATTATTGGATTTTTACGCGGTTGGTAACGGAAAAATCTGTGTTTGAAATAGAGTTATACTGTACTTATTTGCAGACATCTATTGTGATCAACGGTTCTAGAGGAAGTACTTTTTTCCTACTGAGAATCTAATGTAAGTATGATGAGGGAGGACTCTCGTCCATTGAAGAGACAGAGACTAAGGAGTCTGCCGGAGATGGAAAATGGGTTATTCATGCAAGGATATGTAAGGTGCGTTTGATTCAATTTTCCTAAGGAGTTTGATTCAATTTTCCTAAGGAATTTTCAGCCTTCAAAGGTTTTTGGAGAAATGTTGGAGTGTCTGATAAATATCCTAAAATAGCTTTCGGGATATTGAAGAAATGTTGGAGCGAATGATAAACATTTGGAGCGAATGATAAACATTCTAAAATAGTTGAAAACCAAACGCTATTCTCATTAGCCATTCGAAGTAGCATTTGTAGAATGATGAAATTAGAATTAAAATATCTTTTCCTTACAAAACTACCCTTACTAAATCTTTGGTTTTTCGATTTTGCCCCTCACGACTGTTCATCTTCTTAATGCAAATGGGGCCAGCTTGTTAATGCAAGGGCGGCCAGCAAAGGGCCAGCAAAGGGCTGGTGGACACTTGAGCAGGTGACCCTCATGACACCAAAGTGAGGGCTGCTTTAGTTGTGCTTGCCTAGGCAAGGGTTGCGAAGGTCACCTAAGTTAAGATTTAGGGACCTCAGTTAACGACTGAATTGGGTTCTTTAATTAAAAAATAAAATATACATATGTAAAATATCCCAAAGTCTATCTTCTCGCCTTCTTTTAATTTTCCTAATGAAGCGTACGTTGCACCTAGTTGCCATTTGGGAACAGACGTGTGTGTAATATGTGCTGAGGACACCCCGATTAGACCATTCCGTGTCCGCCACGTGCGCAGGAGAATATAAGTAGGTTTTCTTCCTCATCCTCAAGCGCTGCTGAATTTCGTTAAAAGCAAAAAATTAAAAAAGAAAAAGGAAAATAAAATAACCACGTACGGTCAGAATTGCCATCGGAAGTAAGGGCAAAAGCGTCCTTCCGAGCACCTAACCCGGCCCCGGCCCCACTCAAAAACCATTTGCTCCCGGATTGCAAACCGAAAAAACTTTGGGCTCCGCCTCTTGGTTTCGTCGCCGCTGGATAGCTGTCCCCTATAAAAGAGCTCCCTGCCCGCTCTCTTCTTCTCCATCCAATCATCACTTGACTTCAAACGCACACCATCAGAAGCACAGGGATCGAACGGAATCAAAGTCTGAAGATGAGCTCGACGAGCAGAACGTGGGTCGTGGCGGCCAGCGTCGCCGCCGTGGAGGCCCTCAAGGACCAAGGCTTCTGCCGGTGGAACTACGCCCTCCGGTCGATCCACCAGCGCGCCAAGAACCGGGCTGTGTCCTCGTTTTCTCAGGCCAACAACGGCAAAAAGCAATCTCCTCGGTCGTCGACCGTAGCGGCCTCGAGGAGGCTGGCGGGAGAAGCGGAGGCGAGGCGGTCGGAGGAGTCGATGCGGCAGGTCATGTACTTGAGCACTTGGGGTCCCTACTAAGGTTCTCTGAATAAGTAGATTAGATCGAGAAGGGAAATCGAAGCCCGTTGCTGAGAATGATGTAACTTGTAAATACATATGCTGAAATTACAGCAAGGCATCTTATATATTACGTGGAAGGGGACTCCCCCATTTGCACTCTGGCTTATTCATTCGTTTCCGACTCAGTGGTAATTGATCGACGGCTTTGATTAACGCAGTTCGTCTCTGCACAAACCGGACTAAATTTCATTTTTTTTGGTCGAAACATAAATTTGATTTGAACCATGTACAAAATTGTGATTTTTGTTGTTGTTCGAAACAAGCTAATTTCATTTCTTCAAGTAAATTTCGCCATCGTAAATTAAGTGGGCCTCTGAACAAATCAGGTTTCATAACATTGTTGGCGCTTAAATCGCGGGGGAACAATTCTCACCTTAATTTTCAATGGAACCATTCAATCAAGCAATAAATTATACATTATGACCATATTTATCTCCCCTCCCCCTTCTCTTTTTACCGTTGTCAATTTCCTTCACGGTTTCATTTTCGTTTCCTAATGTGCTGTTGTCCTGTGGTTTTTCTTTTTCCCATCAGAAAAGAAGATGATTTTTTTTTTCATCCAAATATTGCGTCAAGACATTTTTTCTTTATTTGTGTTATCATGTGAACTAGTTATAAAATCATGCCGAATATATAACGGCACACATAAAATTTTCACTAAATTGATGTTGGCGTAAAAGCTTGTTTCATTTAAATGATATTCTGGGAAAAAAAGGGGGAATCAAATTTAAATGCCAATGCATATATATATTGCACAATCTTGTAATCTTTTCAGTTAAATATATTGCACCATTCAATCCCAAGTTGTGTAGCAACCCAAGCATGTATTCATTGTTACATTTTCTCAAGCGAGCTTGCGTGATTTTTCACATGAACTTGATTTTAGACAAAGTTGATTAAATTCTTGTTGAGATTAAGTGTGTATTTGCTAGAAGCTACCACACATAGAAGTTAATAAAAAAAAAATCATTGATTGTATGTTAAATCTTTGACATTTCAATCATTAGAATTGCCTCAATGACTATCATTCTCACACGGAAATGGAGAGTGGGGTTTATGGGCTTCCTAGGTGGTTAGAGTTGGGGCTAGCCCCAGCTCCCAAAAAAAAAAAAAAAGGAAGCTCCACAGGATCAAAAAAAAAAAAAATTCACGATATATCAAAATTCTCTGATTCTATATTTAAATCAAATGAGAATTTTCTGGCAAATTTGTCGTGTCATGCAATATTAAAGATACTTGACATAATTATAATATGCGTTTTTAAATGGTTAAAGTCATTTGAAAAACAAAGTAAAGATTGAAATACTTGAGAGAGAAAATAAAATAGACGGAGAAGATGATAGTATGATTGGAATTGACAGGTTCAAAGTAAAAAGTGCAATCGTGCTCTCATGCATGAGGTCAGTAGAAAAGTCAACTAGGAGAGTGGTTAATAAATGAAATCAGACTCTTTGTTTTAAACAAAAAAAAAACATATATTTATAGAAGCACACCTTTATAATCCAACACTCATAGTGGTCAATGGATTAATCAAGAAAAAGACACATGCCGGAGGTAATTTCCACCCTATTTTAAATGGAAAGTAGTAATTTCTTTGAGTGTTACTATTATTTCGTTGAGTATTAGTTTGATCATTTCAAATTAAAAGGTGCATTCCCATGAAAACTGGATAGGAAATTATCTCACCCTAAATCATTTCATATGAAATTAAGGGTGCATTTATTTTATGAAAGAATAAATGATTTGAAAAGTGTTTTCGTATTGTTTATAATAATAAATTAACGAAAAATAGCTGTCGGCAGTGACAGGGATGCAAACGACATCGTCACAAGAGCGCAAAAACACCAGAGGCAAAAGACCAGATCAGAAGTAGCATGGGACTCCAAAACTTGGGGCGTGGTCGGATTTTAAAATTCAGAAAACCGGGGGCTCCTTGCACGATCCAACTCCAAGTGGGGCGCTCAGGTTACGGTCACACATCTGTCGCTACTTGCTCCTTAGCCCACTACCCCTTGTTTTTTCCGAACTCGTTTCGGCCTCTTGCGCCACCCCATTCATGCATCTAGTACATGCGCTGCGCTGTCTATTCTCATCTCATCTTATCTTCTACATCAATATATAAGAACCCCTCCCATCTCCTCAAACGCAGCACCAGTGTGTTATCAGTGATCACTCAGTAATCCCAAAAGAAGAGCAAGAGAGAAAGATGTGCACGTCGAGAAGAGCTTGGGCGGTGGCATCGGCCGTGGGAGCCGTGGAGGCGCTTAAGGACCAGGGCTTCTGCCGGTGGAACTACACCCTCCGGTCGCTGCACCAGCAAGCCAGGAACCAAGTTCGGTCCTTGTACCAGGCCCAGAGGAGGCTGCCCCTGATGTCCAGCGCGCCGGACGATAAGTTGAAGCAGGCCGAGGAGTCCCTGCGGAAAGTCATGTTCTTGAGCTGCTGGGCTCCTAACTGATGAAGATTTTGCGGCAATTTCCCCCTTTTTTTCTGGATCGTATGGAGTCGAAATGACTGTAAAGTTGTATAAAGCAGCCCGCCGCTGCGCCCGAAATTAATTAGCAATGAAATTTTTGTTCATGCCTTCTGCATCCAACTGCTTTTCGATTACTGTCCGCGCCAATCATTATGGGAAGAAGCTAATTTCCAGGACTTGTTAATCGCATGAAAAAGTGACTTGATCACAGTTTTCCTGGTGGCACCCCATTTTCAACGCATGTTTTTCCTAGAGTTGCTGTTCAATGTAGGATCGCAGTTTCACCAGTCCATCTAAACTTCGCACACTTCATGCTCGGATGTGTACCCGCGAAGCAGTTTGTGATCGCTCTCCGATTATCTGAAGCCGGATCGCCTCGGCACATGTTGATTTTTCGTCAATTTCTCTAGCACGCATAGATCGATTTTGCCCAAGATTCCCATAATACGTCATCATCAGTTTTGAAGCAATGATTCCACGAATTTGTCGTCATCCATCGACCACGTTTTGAGATATAGTTGGCAAGTCGCTTTGCTCAAAGTTGTTGATCAAAGTGCTAATTCAATTATATATAGTCTTTCTCTTTCGATCAAAAAAAGGTGCTAATTCAATTGGGTTGACAAATGAAGAAATGGGCCATATCATCCCCCCCTCTTCACATATCAGAGACCTTTCATTGGGTCGACAAATGAAGAAATGGGCCATATCATCCTCCATCTCTTCACATATTTGAGCGATAGATACACGGACATTATCTATTTGCAAATCGATTCAAAATAAAGATGGGCGATGCCCATATTTGTAACCCAAACCCAATCTAACAAAATTCAACATCAAATACATCTTGTATGAGGTATGACCAATTAAAGATTGTAGATATTTCAAAATAGAGAAATTCCTCCTACAAATTACGTAATTATTTCTTATTAAACCATCTTCAGCTCAATTCATCAAAGCACAATCTATTGTAAGTTGTAAATTATTGAAGAAGTGAGTTCCACAACAATTTATAATTATTTGTAACTTGATTTTTTGTGGTTTAGAATTAACTATTATTTTCACAATACATTAAAAATTGTCACACAATCATTTCTCGTTATAAACCATGTCATTGTATTTCCAAAGAGGAGCATACTAAGTCTAAAAGATTATAGGCAAAATCCTAATCGAGGAAGACGAACGCCAATCACTACGTAAAGCAATCCTTTAGATTTTCCCAGCATTGCTGCTGATGAAAGAATGGAGGCCCCATTGGCTGTAGCAAAGAGCGGGTGGTGATGGTGGTGGTGGTGGTGGGCATCCAATCTCATTTTTCCTGTTTTAGCACCGCGAAAAAAGGAACAAATTCGAGAATCATTGCACATCATCATTTCATGGCGTGCTCGTTTGTAGTATTTCAATGGAGGATTTGCCTTTATCCATTCTTTTCAAGCACAAGCATTCGATCTCCGCAGCCCCACCACCACCTCCTCCAAAGCCGAGAGCATCGAAAGCACCCCACCAGGTCGACGTCGGCCGATCGTAGATCCTCGAACCATCGGTCCATCTCGCCCAGCATACTCTCCACCGCTGTTTAAACCGAAGATGCCTTACGTACTTACTCCAGAGATGGAGTTCGTATCGAAAACCTGACGTCCCGTGGCCAGCCTAGAAAAGCCATGAATTAAGCGAAGTGGAAAGAAAGAAGCAGGTGTCACTGACTCATTTTGACCGCACGAAAGCGAACAGCTGCGAGACATGGGCTCGGCAGACCGGCACGTCTTTCTTGGTACAGCGAAAACAACGTCAGAGTACAGCCTCAGAAAAAGCATATGCGCGCTCATGATTGAGCCGTTCCGTGTCGACTCACCACCCGCCTCTTCTCGAAACGAAATCTTTCGGTTCGCTATATATCTTCGGCTCCAGAATACACGCCCCCCGCGAATCTATCTCCGCTCGCGTGCGAAGAGATCTGCCCCGCTTTCTCCTCCGGCGACACCCGCGTGCGGCCGGCGACCGATGGCCCTCGATCACGAGAGAGCGGAGGGCGACCACAAGAAGCTGTGGTCGCACCTGAAGATGCCGTTTTGGCAGTCGACCGCGTCGTCGCCGTCGCCCGGGACCTCGTCGTCGGCTTCTGTGCAGTCGTTTCAGCAGAACCAGAGCGTCCACCCCGATCACCACCAGCTCGGTGATCATTACTCTGCCAGCGGGGTGGCTGCAATGGCGAAGTCTCTGCTTCCCGCCAGGCGAAGGCTCCGTCTTGATCCTCCGAACAAGCTCTTTTTCCCATGTAACTCTCTCTCTCTCTCTCTCTCTCTCTCTCTCTCTCTCTCTCCCCGCCCCCCCATGTAACATTGCAAAGATCTTTGTTTTGCTTAATTTTGCGTTCGCTGGTTGTGCCGGTCCTGGACCAGTCCAATTAGTATGCGAAAATCATGCCTTTGTTTCGGCTATGACGTGATTTTGGTTCTTCTCCGAGACGGGTCTCTAGCTCGAATAGTTTCTTGCTTGTATTTCACTGAATTTCCTTATTGTTTAGTCAAATGGGTGTTGTTCATTTTCATGCTACAGGTGAGATTGCTTCTTTGCTTGGTGGCCTTTGAGCTCTCTCTCTCTCTCTCTCTCTCTCTCTCTCACTCACTCACTCATAGCTGGACGTGTTCCCTTATTCTATTACATTGTCAGTATTTGAAATTTCGGAATAATTGGTTGGTGTCCCCGTCACTCTTTGCTGATATTTCCCAATAATTGTATCATACAATTTTATCGGGAAAAAAGGCTCTAATTATTAAAGATACGTTCGCTGTATTGCATGATGTGGCATTTGGTTTGGTGATGCTTCTGTTCCCAAATAATGTTCTTTCCTTTGTTTCTCTGTTTTTCATCAGGGCATGTTCTTCTTGAGTTCTTTTTTGCTGCCCTGTCTTCAAAATAGTTGGTGCTGAAGTTCCTAAGTTTGTCCGTAGATAGCATAATGGTCAATTTGGTCTCTCGGATTGGAAGTATTTAAGCCTTTTTGAGTAATTCTATGCTATCTAAAGGCATTGCTTGCTGATCATGTCTGACAATGTAAGATGAAGTTGCCTATGAATTTAAGTTAATTGCGAGTTGTTTAGATGTTTCTTTTAATTAATTGTTTTATTTATTTTTCAACTCGAAGATGAACCTGGTAAGCAGGTTAGGAGTGCCATCGAGATCAAGAATGTGTCCAAGACTCATGTAGCATTCAAGGTAAGAAGGCGACATTTGCATACTGGAAATGGAAAAGAAATGTATGAGAGCATCTTTGAAGAAGTTGAAAGTTTCTGTCATTTACTTGCTGAATCTTTTAGCTTGATGAGAGTCTGGCTTTCTAAATTTAACTTGCATAAGCAGGGCTCTTTCGTCTTTGCGAATGTCCTGTGGGCTTTCAGTGTTGCACTGTTCAGTATTTGAAGTAGCTTGAACATGTAATTGACAAGTTTTGACTCTTTCTTTTACCTTTTTCAGTTCCAAACAACTGCCCCCAAGAGTTGCTACATGCGGCCTCCAGGGAGTGTACTCGCTCCAGGAGAGAATCTCATTGCAACAGGTAAACTTAACTATTGTGTCTTACCTCATCAGTGACGTCAAGAAAATCAGAAGTTCATTGTATTCTTACTTTGACCAGCATGTCTCTAGCGCTTTATGCACAATACCCCAATGGAAGTTGTTCAGTTCTTGTTTCAAACTATTGACTGATGCAGTGTTCAAATTCGTGGAGCCCCCCGAGAATGATGACAAACCAGCTAACTTGAAGAGCCTTGTTAAGTTCAAAATCATGAGCTTAAAAGTAAATGGGCAAATGGATTATGTCCCTGAATTGGTATGCATTACAGGCCTTCGTTCCCTTTGATGTTCATTCAAATACACCTAGAACTGAATAGGTATCTGATGGATGAAATGCGGTGATCTTTCTGACAAACACATTATGTTTTTTACCCGATTCATGTTGGGGTTGCCAAATGGTCGCAATAGCATCCTAATTGGATTACATGTCGTAATTAAAATACCAGCATGAATGGTTGAGCAAAATACTTGCCTAAATCTAATGAACTCCTAAAAAATTAGACCGGTTTGGCTGTTGAACTTGTTCTTCTGTCACAATTTTATGCAGTTTGATGAACAGAGGGATCAAGTGACGGTTGAGAAAATTTTACGGGTGGTTTTCCTCGATCCAGAGGAACCGAGTCATGTGAGTATCTTCAACTCTCCCTTGACATTCGTCTTCCTTGCTTGCTCTGCCTAGTCATCAGGATTGGATTATAACAAATGCATGACAACAAAGGATGTGTTTTTACTAATTTCTTATCAATAATGTGGCTTCTCTTCCTTGTGAAGTTGCTGGAAAAACTAAAGCGGCAACTGGCCAAAGCTGATGCTGCACTCGAGACACAGAAGAAACCCGTAGAAGAGCCTGGTACCGGCCCTGTCAAGGAAGGAGTCATAGATGAATGGGTGAGTCATTGTTAATTTATTTACCGATTCGATCCTAAAGCCGGGTTCGGTATATGTTGGTCCTGTACATATTCTTGACACTCACACGATAATCCTTTCGACTCTGCAGAAGGAAAGAAGAGAAAGGTACCTGGCACAGCAGCATCTTGAAGGTGTTGATTCGGTTCAAATGGATTGATTCTAAGCTTGCGACTTCTTCACGAGGAGGCCAAAGCGCCGACGTGCCGTCTCACAGATCTTCTGGCAACGTGAAACCAATGAAAAGTGACTGATAGCAGTAGTTCGGCAGTGAAAAAGTTTGAATTTGTAGTGAGATTAGATGAAGCGGGTTTTGCGGTTGAACCAATACAGTGCAGGCACCAATGTTTCCCTTTGGTCATGCTTGAATTTGGATGCAGATTGTATCTAAGTTGTGATGCAAAAACCAAACTGTATCAACAGATTAAACTACTAGACTGCAATTGGAGTTGGCAAGTCAATCCTTGACCGGCGAGAAGTTTAAACTAATGACTTATGGATAAATTTGTTAGATCAATGGAAGATGAACAAATAATTGTTATAGAACCAAAAGAATTTAGTATCGTTCAAGAAGTTCTCGGTTGCTTAGCTGAAAAAAGAAAAAAAAAATGAAGAATAATATTGTACCAATTTGATGATGCCCATGCGATTTTATAAGACGGCTGCGTTAAATTCACTTCTATTTTAATTATATGTACATTTTAAAAAATGAAAATGACCGAAATACTATGGGCCGCACGGATCTTAAATGCGACGTTAGGATGGTTGGTTTTCTGTTAGCATCGTCTTAGGGTTTACCCGTCGGCTATCGATTTACGGGATTTTTTGGATCATAAAAAGAAAATGAGGAAAATACTGAAATACCACACTAAATCCACTCCTAACTCCGCACTTGCAGCTTTCGAAGCTTAGGCCGCCGTGGCAGTACAATCAATCGTTTTAAGGAAATACTTTTTTAAATATTATCATTTTCCATGAAACAACTGAAGTTCCAGACTCTTCTTTCTTTTATTTATCTTCTGTTTTACTTTATAAGAATAATTGCGAGGGCAGATCTTATCCTGGAAGATGCTCATGACATTGACAATTTGGCATTGAGTATTGAATGTAAAAGGACGCTGATTAGTCCTTTTTCGTTAGGTCCCTATCTGTGATAAGGATAGGCAAGATTTACTTTTCAATTAGATTTTATCAGGTTTATTTATAGGGGCAGATGAAATCATATCTACTTTATTATGCTCTAAAAAAAACCCAAGTGTCCTTTGTTCACTACATAATTAGGTCAGTCCACATGGAGATAATTAAAAAATTAAAAGACTTTTTGGAGGATTGGCAACTAGTCTCTTTCTTTATTCCATTCTATAATATATGAATTTCCCGTCGTTTAATGTGTGTAATCATACCCATTCCACTACATAATGGGAATTTACTGTTTGCCCCCAATTTTTTAGGATGGTTGCAAGCTGCCTGACCTGATGTTCTCAAATTGATATTAATGTCTCTCATTATGTTTCAAAAGAATTTTCAGCATGCCTCTTATCTCATGAAACAAAATTAAAAAAGGAACCAAAAAAAGACTACACTGTAATGTAGTTAGAAACGGGTCATTTATATTTTACTTATTTTTACATTTTACTTTCTAAACAAACACATTCCAAATATAAATTTCCCGAATGCGCACACTCAACGATCAATGTAACTAAAGTGGGTCATTTATATTTTTGTTATTTTTAGATTTTACTTTCTGAACAAACATTTTCCAAATATAGATTTCTTTATTGTACACTAAACAATCATCTGCATCTATGTCTCTTATATTCTTGGGCGACTTAACATTGCATCATTTTTACTCTATTGCATATTTATATCAAGCATTCGTAAAGCATGACACTATAAATAATTCGAAAGTACGTACATAAATATGTCTAAGGGCGAATTAAGTAACTGGTTATCCAATTATAATCACTACCTTGCTTAACCAAAGTCTCACAGTACCATTCACAAGAAATATGGGGGATAATGGGATAAGAAGAAGATTAGGCCCCATTTCTCGGATTTAAAATAAAGTGGCAAACGAATATAATCCTTGCGATCTTGCTATGAAGCCATGAGTCTTCTTTTTGTTAGAATCTCTAACGCTTGCAAATAATCTAAGTCCTTATTGGTGAAAGAGAAACATATTGAGTCCTTAATTACATTGTCTTTCTTTTTAAAATGAGCAGAGCACAAATGCAATAATCCGAATCAAATAAAAAAATCTGCAAAATAAAGAAAAGAAAAATCAATTTCCTTCCCTCCCCTTTTTAATTTCATGCTTTTTATTAAATTTTTCTGTCAATGTCCCTTCGCTAAAAATCAAATTTTGCTCTTGCGTCCTGTCCCTCTCTCTCTCACTCTGCCTTTTTTGTTTTTGTTTTTTTTTTTTTTAACGTTGTATAGGTCGTCTCGCGAAGAAGTAGGAGCTGCACTATAGGGCGCCACGTCGGCAACGACCCACGTGAAGGCGAGAGGGATGGGGGCTCCTCGCCCTCCCACGTGTCCCTGTCGAGGGGGGGAAGGTCCGCATTCGGAATCTAGCCTAGGGACAAAACTGGAAATGCAGGTCTAGTGGGAAGTGGGGGGTGGGGCCCACGCGGGAAGGGAAACTTGTCACGCGCTGAGTTGGGGAACAGAGGGATGAGTCATGTCATGTCCTTTCGGATAAGCCACCACCTGTCCCCCCCCCCCTTTTTCTTTTCCTCTCGCGCACTTTTCTTTTTTAATTATTATTATTACTATTATTTTAATCTTGAACCCACGAGATGGTACGCGATAAAGTAGCGATATTTTACTGAGAAAAAAAAAAGTGGCGATATTTTACATTCTAGACCTTCCGCCTCTCATGAAGATGAGAACACCTCTCTGAGTCTGATTCGATGGCTAAGAAGAGAGTAGGTGGGGTAATTTGTTTTGTTTGCTTCGAGAAAAATTAGGCATAATTTGAAAAATATGTTTTCAAGGGTTTATTATTATAAAATTTTTAAATTAATACATTTATGATAAATTTATTTCAAATTAATTTTTTGACTATAAAAAATTTCAAATCAGTACATTTATGATAAATTTACTTTACGTTAATGTTTATTAAATTTTATTATTAAATTATCAAGTTGAATAATACATGACGGTTGATGGTCATATTAATATAGAATTATATTTCGTTGTCATAGATATACCATTTTATGATTTTTCGTAATATTGATCCACTTCAAATGAAAATAACGAAAAGTAAATTTAATATAAATGCACCGGTTTTGGTTTTTAATGAAAAATCATTTTTGAGTAGATTTATCACTAATATACTAATTTAGATGTATTTCATGGTATAAATTATTTTTTTAAATATCACTTGTGAAAATGGATGGATGAAATTTTGGTCATCTTCTACTAAAATATTTCATGCACAAATTGTTGTCAATAATAAAAATATACATAAATTATTGTCAATAATAAAAATATTATTTATTGATTAATTATTTCGATCAATATTAAAAACATGATTGTCGATCATTTTCAGTTCAGTAGGGGTGAGTATTGGTTTAGGGTCAACCTTGGACCGGTCCAAGTGCAATTCTCAAGAAGATTGGGTCGGTACTTGGTCTTAGGATTTTTGGCCCAGCACTGTGCGGATTGATCATTGGTTCTAGGAGTTCATGGTCGATTCAAAACCTATATAAATTATATCTAAACATTATTTATAATTTTTTTATATGAAGAAAACCTTATAATAAACGGTGTCAATAATATTAAATAGTTTTTTAATGAGGAATTCAACTAATTTTATATTATTATTTAATAACTTAGATTTTTAATGTATTTTACGGTATCACTAGTTAAAATTTATGAATGAAGAAAATGTTTTTATGAGGAATTATCATGGCGTCTAAAATGGCATAAACAACTCATCATAGCATGCTCTTATAGTATTCGTTTTCTTCTACCTTATTTGTCATTTTAATTTTCAATTTGCCAAAATCAAAAGAAATAACTTCTCCATTTGCCACTCGACACTCGCTTCAATCGCTTTGGGTCACATGTGTCACTCGCCGCTTGATACTCCCTACTTAACACTTGTTGCTCACTCTCTTCGCTTGACAATCGATACTCACTTTGTTCGATATTCGCCCCACTTGACTCTTACCGCTTTTCTTTCTTAGCTAACTTCGCTTGTCATCAAATTCATTAAGTCGATCCAATTCTCAGTTGTCCTTTTAAGGAGTATAAAAAATGAAATAAAAAATTATTAATTGATCTCGGGTTGACCCTAGAACCATACTGAATTCATTAAGTCAGTTCAGTCTTCAATCGTTTTTTTAAAGAGTACAAAAAAATAAAATAAAAATTATCGATTGGTCTCGAGTTAACCCTAGAACCAGACCGAACTCATTGGGTCGATCCTCGATCCTAAAAATTGAGGACTAATACTGTATGGATTGGTCTTAGGATTAAGGAATGGATCAGCCAAATTCGGACCATGTTTACCCTTAATTTTCAACGAACAATAGGCCTTGAAAAAATACCCTTAATTACAAAAATAACTCCAAAATCGAGGCTTCCGACCAAAAATAATATTCTCAATGGAGGCCGTGGGGCATTCTTCTTCCAATTGAACCGGGGCCACGATATATCGAATTTCTCCCCCGAAATTCTCGTTTTGGACGCTAGCGAACATTATTGCTCGCATCCAGATAAACATCAGAAAATGACAAAACCGCCCTTGGCCCTCTCCCCATCTCCGGTTTCCGGTATCCCGGAAACCACTCTGCTCCCTTCCCTTCTATAAGTAAATCCATCCCCTCACTTCACTTCCATCTCCAACTCAACCCAAACCGACGCAACGCGATCGAGAGAAAATCCGTCATCACTCGCCACCACCCACTTGCGAGAACCAGCCTTTGCTTCGTATCCAACCTCTGAATTTACCAGGAGACCCATAAAGATCCCACCTCTCCTCTCAGAAGGAAGCAGCAGCAGCAGCAGCAGCGGAAGAAGAAGAAGAAGATGAGTTACTTGAACAGGGCGTGGATGGCGGTCGGCGTGGCGGCGGTGCAGGGCCACTCGGACCAGGGCATGCGCCTGAAGTACGGCGTGAAATCGATCCACCAGGGGAAGAGGAGGCTCTTCTCCGGGGTCGAGGCGGCGGACGCCCGGCCCCTCGCCGGGGCCGTCGGGTCGGAGCTCGACGGGGCGGCCGCGAGGGGCGGCCCCGACGGGGACGAGAGGCGGCGGCAGGCGGACGAGTCGCTGCGGAACGTCATGTACCTGAACTGCTGGGGCCAGAGCTGAAGCTTGTCGAAATTTCTCGCGGAAGCGATCTGATACCGTTTATGGAGATGCCATGATGAACAGAGAAGCCCCCCGAGGATGATGGGACCGAAGCGGGGGAGGCTCTGAGTTGACCCGGGGGTTGACCGGGTTTGAGTGGTGGGGATGTTTGGTAGATGATGAGCCGATGAAACATTCGGACTTTGCTGGGGTGTGGGAAGGGGGAGAAAGATTAGATTTTACATAACCAAGTGGATGGTTGTGAATTTGTGGTTTGTATATATCTTTGAGAAATGAAAAGTTAAAAAAAAGAAGAGACTCTTTGGGGTTCAATATATCTGTGATTTGCTCTCTGTTTTTGCTTGCTTTTTGGAGTGGTTGTTACCTGGGATCGTTTACATGCTCCGACCTAATGTTTCTGAGGGCAAGACAGGACGAAGGGGAGCAGATACGTGTTACGAGCAATCTTGTATAGGGTTAAAACTTTATTGATCAGCAACGCATGAAAGTCAGGAGATGCTGTCGATCCTCCAGTATTATTGGAAAGAATCTCTCAAGTTAATGGTCTCGTACGTATGGCACTGAGACGCTATCTAGAACAATTCATGAAGAACAAGCTGTAATGTAAATCTGCCATGGAGTGATTTGAGAGCTTTTGAATTGAGCCCATGACTTTCGGAGTGCTCTGTTTTTCTTATTTTCGACAGCTAAGGGTGCGTGAATGATAATCCTTATCTTTCTGAAAATAATGTTTGCCATTTCTCTATTTTTATCCTTTGACTAGTTTAATGATACGGATTCCTCAAATAGAAATTCACCTTTGTAAAAAATTATTCCTCTCGTGCTTTTTCTATTTACCGTACTTCACTTTCTATGTGATAAAACATTCCTGAATTAGAAGTGTCTGCGGGAAATTCATACAGGCAAGTGTTGTAAGGAGTTTTCATTTTTATTTTTTCAAAAATAATGGGGTAGAAAATTTTTATTTTTTATTTATGTTTCAAACATATTTTTGAGCTTAAAATTTATCTCAGAAATGAAAAATGAAATTACTTTACCTAATAAAATTTATATTCTAGACTCATTTTCGAAAATAGAAAAATAAAATAATAGTTGCTCTCATGCCCATGAATCGGAGAATGGGCTACAGAAACCTTATTTTCCCTTTAAAATCAATTGTTATATTCATTCTTTTCATTTTTCTGCTAACAAATTCTAACCATAAATTATTGCGAGAGATGTTTATACAGTACACTTCGTCTCTCTCATGTCTCCTTTTGCACCAAAATATGATTATTACATTCCAAGTTTTTCATTGAGACCGTTTTTCGGAAACTTGTCTTGTATTTGCTTCGTCGGCTACTTAGGGCTTGCTTGTTTTTATTTTATTTTATTTTATTTTATTTTTTATTTTTTATTTTTTGGTGCTGGAGGAACCGCTACTGAGCTGACAGCCGTTTCCCTTAAACCCCCAGGCGACGCTAGCAGGGAAACTACCACCCCGATGTCACGCTCAAATCACCATGTAGTAGCTAGACTGCCTCCCTACTTCGCAGGGGATTCGAACCTTGGCCTCCACCGGGGAGGTCCAAGGCCATACCATCTTGTTTCTGTTTAAGAACAAAAATTGTGTTTTTGGTTCTTGGGAACAAAAAAAAGAATAAAAACGCGTTTGGTTGCATTTCTATTCTTTTTTTATTTTTTTTGTTCTCGGAACAAAATTGGAACAAAAAGAAGAAACAAAAAAAATTTGTTTCTTGTTTTACAAACGATTTTGAAGAAACACTTCTTCTTCTCTCTCTTCTTCTTCTTTTTTCTTTGACCGCCGGCGACGTTGTCAAGGGTCGGCGACCTCGCCGGAGCATCGCTAGCCCCCGGCGAGGCTTAGGCAAGGCTTGGGCTCGCCCAGATCCGACGAGGTCGAGCCTCGCCTTGGCTGGGCGAGCCCGAGCTTCGCTCGCGTCGGTGAGGCAGAGCCTCACCCAGATCTGGCGAGCCTGAGCCTCGCCATGGCTGGGCGAGGCTCGGCCTCGCCGGGGGCCGGCAAGCCTCGCTGTGGCTGAGCGAGGTTGCCGGCCGGCGACCGGCCAAAAGAAGAAAAAAAATGAAAAAAAAATGAAAAAATAAAAATAAACAAAAAAATAAAAATAAAAATTTACTAAACATGTTTTTATTCATTTTTTATTTCCGGAACAAGTTTACCAAACGCAACTTTCTAGTCAAAAACTGTTTCCTGGAACAGAAACATTTTTTTCTATTTCTGTTCCTTGGAATAAAAAAAGAACAGAAGTGTTTCCATAAAACCCCTTAGCCGTATTATATATTATGGCCATGACTGTCATGTTGTTGTTGTGTCCCTGATAAATTTTCATTGGAATAATTTTTTGTTCGACATTTCATTAACTCGATTTTTGCACTTGTAGATGATAATGAATTCGATATTTTGAATTCATCAAATTGTGATTTTTTTTTTTTGAAAATCTTGGTAGAGCATGAATTTTTAGCGTGGTATTCCATTAACTTGATATTTGCATCTACGAAAAACCAGTGATATGATATTTTCAATTCGTTAAATTGGCGAAAATTTTGAAAAATCATATTCATGTGGTTAATTAGCACGGCCTATTTTTGTTATAAACTCGAGTTCATTTCATTTTTTTTAGGATAATTAGTTTCCACATAGACGTTTTCTAATGGCTTTTATGATATGCTTTGTGGTCTTCGGTTCATTGCTAGTAACTTACCGTGCTGGAGAATGGACCATTAGGCAAGGGTAAAAAAGAAAAAAAAAATTCCGCTAGCAAATTCTAACCATAAACTTTTGTGTGTGATATTTATCTTACTTTTTGAAATCTCTCATGTGCCTTTTACACCGAGATATGTTTAAGACATTCCAAATTTTTCATTGTGAACGTATTTAGAAAACTTATCTTAGCTTCATCGGGTACTTAGCCGTAGTGTGGCCATAATCATCTTGTCGTTGTGTCTTTCACACAAATTTGGTCAAACTTTGATCAGTATAAGTTTTTTATTTGATGTTTCATTGATTCAATTTTTGTACATACAGAAAGCCTTTGAATTTATCAAATTGGGATTTTTTTTTTAATATATTTATAAAATCTCGAACGAGCATACGTTTTCTGTGCCTCGTTCCATTAACTTGATATTTGCATAAATGGAAAGCCACTGATCCGGTATTTGAATTTATTAAATTGACGAAAATTTTGAAAAATCATTTCACGTATAACCCTAACATGGAGATGACCTCGCCATCCTGCTCAGTTGCTCGATCGGCCATTCAAAGTCAGCAAATCGGCTCTCCGCATGCCGGCCAAGATTGGTCGAAGTTCGTCGCCATCTTGCACTGACCAATTAAGAAGCACTCACACCCTCTCTAAAAGCTTTTGGAGTGTCCGCCACGCTCTCATATTTTGTCAACACAAAAAAATCCGACACTTGATTAACTCTCTTAATATTTTCCAACACTCGGTTGGGAATTTCAACATGCAAGCTTGAAAGTTTAACATGTTAGATGGAGTCAATTTTAAAATTTTTCAATAATGAAGGGTCCATATATAAATATATAAGAAAATAAAAATTATTAAAAATAATAAATAGGGAAAAAAAAGCCTATGATTTTTTTTTCGGACTCTCGCTTCTTATTACACATAATTCATCTCCAAATTTAATTTTTCTCTTCTCTTGCAAAATGCTCTGACGTGCAAGTTTAAAATGTAAATTACTTGTTTTTTTTTCCTTCAAGTTCGATGAATTATTGGTAAAAAGTTGATTTTGTCAAATTGAAATAATGAATGATATTAATAAATAGTGAATTGATGTTTTTAATGTAAATTCATTCTAAAATATTTATTATTATTTATTTCTTTATGAATTTGAATCAAATTAATTTTATTAAAATAATTATAAAAATTATAATTTATCATGTATATATATATATAACATATCCCAATATATCAGAATTCTCTATTTTTTTTTTTATAAATAACGTGTCAGCGTGTCGTATTGTGTCGTGTCGCGTGTCACATGTCGATATTGATTTTATTTAGTTAACTGGTTCAAATTGCATTGTAGAAGGAGCACTTAGCTTCTAAGCCACCGATAAGTATGAACTCCAGAGCTATCCGGATTTGATAGGTGGTGATGCATGGCCTATTTTCATTATAAACCCTTGTTCTTTTGACTTTTCTTAGAATAACCGTGTTTCCAGGGAATGTTTTCTAGTGGCTCTTATGATGCATCCCTACTTCATTCCTAGTAACTTATCGCTGGGATCACCGTACGAAAGAAAAAAACCCTTATTTTCTATTTAAGACCGATGACCATATTTATACTCATTCGTGGGATGATTTAAATCTTCCCGAAGAGATGAAACAGGATAGGCGACAGCATTGCAAAGAGAATAAAACTGACTGACGGGTCATCGAATCTTCGAATGCAGTTTTGGAAAGGGCCCTTTATAGCCGTCCTCTTCTTTTAACCATATAACGACGCTCTTGCAACCATTTTCTTCTTTTTCCCATATTAGACCTGGAGTTTGCTTCGAAATGCGCTGGTGCTACCTAGATTTGTGGGGAGATCAACGTTGATAGAACAGTAAACCCAAGCCTACAAATTTTGATGAAGTAAGAGAACAGCGAGAAGAGGAAGAGAGACGAGGGCGGGAAGGCATGGAGGGGCACAAAGAAACAGAGATGGTCAGACATGATTTGGAGAAAGCCATTCATTCCGATTCATCAGAACACGAAACCCTTCCACCTTGCCTCCCCCAAAAACCAAAAGGAGGGTGGAGAGCCGTATTTTACATTCTAGGTAATGTTCAAGAGCGTTTGCACATTTTACGATTGGTAAATCATCAGCATGCTATAGGATTATGGGAATGGTTTCTTGAATGCGATTCTGATACTCTTCTTCTTGTGGTTGGTCTTGGTTTGGTGATGTAGGGAATGAGTCTTTTGAGAGGCTGGCTGCGATGAGCTTGCAGATGAACCTGCCAGTGTATTTGAAGACAAAGTACAACTTGTATGGAGTGTTCTTGATCAACGTGGTCAGTATATGGTCTGGTTGCTGCAATGTACTGCCTCTGGTTGGTGCTTTCGTTGCTGAGAAGTATCTGGGCCGGTTCCGAACTCTCCTGCTTGGCTGCACGGTTTCTTTCATGGTATATTTTCAGTCCACCAGCTTTGAAATCTCATCAAAATTAGAAGCATTAATTGTTCCTAAAAAGTTTCAGTTGCCTCGCATACTTTGAAGAACATTTTTCTGGATAAATCAATAGCTTCTGCAAGTCATGTTATATATGTTCCAATTTCATGCGGACCGAGTGCACCATATAAGTGGCCATCCAATCCTGACCTACCTAACTACTTTGCTTTCCCAGGGAATGGGGATGATGACATTAACTGCATCTATACCTCAACTAAGACCCTCCCCTTGTAGTTCTCAAACTGATTGCCAACAGCCAGATTCCGGTGACCTGACCTTCCTATTTGCCTCTCTTGGATTGGTTGCAATTGGTGCTGGAGCCGTCAGACCTTGTTGCATTGCCTTTGGAGCCGATCAGTTTGCAGACACCACCAAAAAAGGAAGAAAGCAGATGCAAAGCTTCTACAACTGGTGGTACTTGTCGTTCACCGCCACACTGATTGTAGCACTCTTGATCGTCATCTATGTCCAAAGCAAGATCAGTTGGGCAGTAGGTTTTGCCATACCTACCACTTGCCTTGCACTTTCTGTGTTCATCTTCTTGCTCGGCCGCAACACATATATTAAGATTAGGCCTCAAGGAAGTGTCTACTCCAACATGGCCAAAGTGATAGCGGCGGCTCTTGGTAAGCGCCATTTAACTAATGGAGATGAGCACAGGATGCCCTTTTATGATCCTCCTCTCGATGAGTCGGTGCCACAGGTCAAAAAGCTTGCTCATACGGATAGGTTTAGGTGTCTTGATAGGGGTGCTGTGATCGCTAATCCAGGTGAGTTAAACGATCAAGGAATAGCCAAGAACGGTTGGAGATTATGTAGCTTACAACAAGTGGAAATATTGAAGTCTTTGGTGGCAATTGCACCTGTATGGGTATCGGGAATTGTCTGTATGCTAGCCATGGACCAACAAAGTGTAAATGGGGTACTGCAGGTGTTTCAAATGGACCAATCAATGGGACCTCATTTTCAGGTCCCGCCAAGCTGGTTTTCCGTGTCGTCCATGATTGTTCTCGCGGTGTGGATCTTCATCTACGAGTTTGTGTTGCCGAAGGCTTCACTCAGATTCTCAGGTAAAAGATGCAAAAGGCTGACCATAGAACAGAGAATCAACATCGGCATCGTAATGGCCATTCTCTGCATGATCGTAGCCGGGGTTGTTGAGCATAGGCGGCGGTCTTTGGCCTTGCAAAAAGGATCTTTTGTTGCGCCGATAAGTGCTGCATTCCTCTTGCCACAATTTGCATTGTCAGGGTTGATAGAGGCTTTCGCGGCTATAGCAATGATGGAATTGCTCACGTCCCACGTGCCAGAGACTTTGAGGACTGTAGGTGGGGCGATTTTCTTTCTGTCATTATCGATTGCAAGCTATCTGACATCTTCTCTCGTGAGTGCCATCCATAGCCTGACCGGAATGAATGGGAAGACAGCATGGATAGGCGGCCGAGACCTTAACGAGAGTAGGCTCGACTACTATTACTATGTCATTGCTGGCCTAAGTGTTGTGAACTTGGCATATTTCAATCTCTTTGCCAGGAAGTATTTGGGTGGAGTTGGGTTCGGTGGTGAGTCCAGGTAGTTCGAGAGTCCTCCAAGCATGTCTATGTAAGTGGGTAAATGGAGCTTCCCTTCGGCAATGGTTCAGTTCTCTCCTCCTCTCCTAGTAAATTTTTTACCTTTATCCCCAGCTCGTGCCCATTGGGAGCTTGCGGTGAATCATCTCCAATACATTTCATGCGCCTTTTTCCAACTCATTCACCTCTCGATGACTCGTCTCGCATACCTTTTCCATTTGAAAACGTAACTCAAATTGCGACTGTACTTCATACATCTAGAGTTCTTAATGAGCAGGAATTTGGAATGGGTAATGTGGCGGTACTTTTTAAAGTAGCTGTAATGACATCCTAATGAAGTTACCCATAAACGGTGCTTTTCACAAGAGCAATGATACCAGAACGAGTTCATGTTTTTGGTTAACAATAAAGTGAGTGGTGTCATGATGGACAACTTGTACTGATACTTGCGAAATCGTTTGCAGCAGAATAGTCTCTGCCAGAACCTAATCAAAGGACCTTGCATATCGCAATCATTTCATTAAGGAACTTGTGTTTAGGAGAACGAGAAATTCTATCTCGAGAGTCCTCTACAAAGGGAAAAACAGAACACGTTCTTCACAATATCAAAGCAATAGGCGGGTTCTGCAGCTGTGCTACCTACACAATACTGTCAAAGGATAATTATAGTAATCCCATCAAGACGTTGACTTCGGTGGATCGTAGAATTTCCAATATTCTCTTCATCTTGTTGCTTTTTTGTATACTCAATTCCCTCACACTTGACCCACAAAGAACATATTGAAAAGAAACAGAGTAACTCGACTGCTTACACAAAACCTTTCATTGAATAGATGAGTCAAGGTGGAACATATTTGAAAAAGGTCAAGAACAATCAAAATCCGTGTCAAACGCCAACAGTTACACGATATAGTCCAGCTCTGCACCAAGGATACATACATACATACAGATGCACAATAGATTCTTGGGAATCACCAAGTCATCTCAAACAGGTAAAGAGAGGCTCCTTTGATTTGCCAGACTGGGTTTTATTTCCCACGAAGTGACCTGTTGTGCTTCTTCCGGTAGTATAAATGGCAAAGAAATCTCACGGATCATCAAGTCACCACAGAAAGGGCATTCACTGGCAATGGCATCGTCCAACTGTGACCGCAGCTATAGATTTAAAAACAAAACACAGAATGATCAAATGAACTCGTTACTGTAGATTTGTCAAAAGACCCAAAACTATCATGGCCAATAAGAAATAATAATAAATTCTCAATCTGAAAAATCCTTTAAAGCTTGTCAAATGAACACCATGATAAGTCAAAAGTAAACCTTCTCTGCAGGGGTCACGCTCGTGATGGATTCTTCGTTTATGCCACCATTTTGATCTCTCCGGGTTTCACTACCCAATAGGGTAAGTTGCTTCTGCAGGTCTAATATGTACTCTGCCTGGAAAATAATAGTTTGAAAACAATGAAATTATTGGCGAAACTCCATATAAGACGAGCTCTAAAACCAAATTTTTTGAAGAGGTTCACAAAATATGAGAGGCTAACCATCGGATGGAAATTAAAACATAGAGTTCTAAGGAACTATCTATAAGGTCTAACTCCCAACTTCACTATGCCTTTATCCTATCTTGATCACAGCGGATAAAGTTAATTAAGAAAGACATGTCCATTTATAAAACTCACTTTTTCTTGATACAGGAGGAAGAAAAATCTCCTAATAACATTTGTCAATTTCCTAGTTCGGAAGATACACATACCATCTTCAATTACTGCAAAAAGGAACATCTCTACTTCGACTTAAGCTAAATTAAGATAAATGACTACAGGATTATTTCAACTTCAACTGCACTTTGACCATCCAATCCTATGATCTTTTTACATTACATATATCTAACATCCTTGTCAAGTTAATGATAGATAACTGGAAAGAGCACTCATTTGGCATATAATGTTAAAATAAGCAGAACCTAGTCAACTTACTTGGGCTTCATTGGTACAGCGTGTGACATGAGCTATCAAACATTCCGCATGGAAAGCATGTCCACATGGAAAAACATAAAAAGGAGCCATTGGTCCAGTTGATGTATATCCCCGAGTCATTCGATACTCCCCGCTCACAGTCAGAATTTTACGTCGGCAAACCTGGTAAGTTGTATTGATTTGTCATAATCAGCAAGTACATGAAGACAGGCAAAAGTAACTTTAAAACTCTGATTGAAGCGGCTATGAAATGACAGAGATAATCAACCAAGTTAATGGAAAAACTGATGCAACATAAAGCCTTCACAGCACAAGGTAAAAGGAGATAACTAGCTCGTAAAACAAATACAAGAGCTGATAACAGCCTGAGACAAATGGCAACTAGATAAACCGGTGATCTCTTGTTGCTTATTTTACACTCCTGTGTCCCACCTCTCTAACATCATAAGCACTGTAGTTGCTCCTCTGTGTACTCTCTTAAGGTTGAGTTTACTTATTCATTCAACAAAAGTTTTAGTTCAACTAATTCTAGAGTACAAGTATTGCCATATACTTCGTTTTAAGAAGAGATAAGATCTTCGTCATTTTATCTGCAGCTAACTTCCAATCCACAAACTTTCATCTAATTTTGCAAGTGTTTATTCTTTGTGGCAAGTATAGAATCCTCATCACATGTTCATTTATATAACTAACCACTTAATAAAAAAATATTCTTTCAGCTTTGACCCATCACATTCCCCTGTGTCTCATCAATGGTAGGAAATCTTTCTGTCCTTTCTTCTACATAAATTCTCTTCAGTTGAAGTGAAAAGTTGAGTGTATACTCCAGATGCAATTCTCATTGCTGAATCATTTTCTTAAAATAGATGATTTTAACAGATTTTCTTCTTGTTGAAAATAATTAGTAATTTTGAAAATTTGCTCTTTCCACAAGAATATATTAGTAACTTTTGACTATTTCTCATGTACTTTCAATCGCTGGCCCATCGATTTCCTTTTACTCTGTCTTAATATTTGTCAAACCAAAAGTTAGACTTCAATCTTGAAGGACTTCATCTCATCCAATCAATTCCTTTCGATTAACTTTCCCCCTGGCTAGTGAATATACAAAAATCAAATGTTCCCTCATATGAAGTCAATGAATACGTGAACTCCTCAAGAACATCATAAAATACATACCCCACATTCCTCGTCACGTTCAATGACAGCATATCGCTGAGCAAGCGCGCTTATATCATTTCTGATATTGTCTGCACCATGCGTTGCATCATTCATCTCCTGTTTTAGCTGTTCAATTTGTTTGTTGTAATCCTCCAGTGATGAACATATTGCCTCCTATACATTTATAAGATTAAAACTTAAAGATGACCAAAGTAAATTAGACGTGTGAAGGCATATACGTGATTACTCTAGAATAGGCATGCATTGATAAGCCAGTCTAAGCACATGATAAAAAAGTCTCAATCATGACGAAAGATTAATATGTAAGTAACAGGGGAGCCGCATACAAGCCATTAGACATACACCTAGTGTAGGTTCAATAGCATTTTGGTTTACTTTTCCAAGGGTGAATGAAGTGTCAGATGCAAACGTAACAGACCATATTCTTTCAGCAAAAAGTTAGTGTAAGAAGCAGAAAAAGGGTTTGTGATAACATATATATACCTTGAAGTCATCAATAAGGGCGAAGTCTGGAAAAAATGGCAATATATCTTCTATCTTTAAAAGACCATCTGTTTCTTTGAGAAATGCTATTGCTCTCCGAATGTTTTCCCTTTTTGCTCCTTTTTCCTGCTCAACAACATGCTTGGCAACCATAAGCCAAAGCTTCTTTCTCAAATCTTCATCATCTTCAACTTTGTCAGCTTCAGCCATAGCAAGCTCAGGATCAACCTGATTCACCAAAGAAGCATCTTAACCAATCGAAGTATAAAATCCTTGAAGAGCTTAAGCAGTAAGATCAGCCACCAAAAGGTTCACGAGACAAAAACTCTGCTAAAACAGCACAGATTGGTGCAATCATAGCAGATATTATACAATCAAGTAATTGTGATCGTTCTGGCAAACTCAGGAGATTGCACCGCATAAAAAGATGAGGTAATGACAGTAAAATAGAAGAGTATAGCAAGAGCATGTGATGACAAGGAGAAAATGAAGAGAGTTCCTGCCATGGTCCCAAGAGCTATTTAAAAAGGCCCAAAATGTTACAGTAACTAAGTATTCACAGAAATGGAAAACCATAGAACTTCTTGGAATTCTGTGATACATGTTAAGAGTAGCATTGATTGGAACAGCATCAGAGGCTGTCTGCCAATTTAATGAAGATTTCCTCCACAGGGTTCTATCTGTATCAACCAACTGAAAACCACAGAAAGAACCATAATCAAGGTAATAAAACCTTATAAGAGCCACCAGCATAAGATATATTTCCAAACAGAAATTTCTGGGAGCAACTTATTCCCCTATGTTGCAAAAGACAAGATAACTCGGGGAAAATGATGACAGATAACCTTCTACCAGGAAAATAAGGATTACTTTAAATCCACACAGCTTAAAAGAGAGTAATGCTCATAAAGTTTTTGGAAAAAGAAGAAAAAAACTAACAGATAATGTGAGAGAATTCTACAAACCAGTTATTGAAAGCCCTCAGGGAAAAAGCAAAATTGAAGTCAGATGATGACTAGGAACAAAAAATACCTGCAGGGCAAGAGCAACTGCTTCTTCATGCATAGACATCATACTGTATATATGAATGCAGGCGCGCATTCGCTTTTCTTTGAGGCAAAGGCGCAAGGCATACTTGGGATCGTAAAAGAATTCTGGGCCATTTTCTCGTCCTTTTCCAAATTTGCATTGTAGAAAACGCAGAAGGGCGCTATCATCTTCCTAATCACCATGATAAAGCAAACCAATAGTCATACTTAATTCTTCCATCATTTAAACATATCATGGCACTACACCGAGTGAAAACTCTCATTGCAACTTCAAATGGCAAGATCATTCACCTTCACTAGTTAGCAGTTACTTACAAGACTTGGAAACTAAATTATGTCCTTAGTCCATTGATTTAAAAGTTAATTCATGACCAAACCATAGAAAGGAGATATGCACGTCATAAGATGCCTTGAGAAGCAGAAACATTACCGATGCAGAAGGAAGTTACAAAACAAAAAAAATGGATGGAAGGTAGGCAGGCAACTACTTAATTAAACCAAACGCTCATCCTATAGGCCAATAATCAGGTCAATCACTGTCAGTCTCCTGTTTGTTCATAAATGGAGCACTGCTCCTTGTAAATGTGCATTGCAACCTAAATATTTTCTATCCTTGGTCTTGGGCATCAAAAAGTGGACAGCATCCATGCAAACAAAAGTCCAAGGTCATTACAAAGACCATGATACCAGGTGGTCTTGTTTCTTCATCAATGATATCGGAACGGAAACAGGAGTTATTTATTATATGCTTAGAAATTCATTTTACTTAAAAGTTACAATTACAAGAAAAGACCAATTTGATTGTTTACGACTGATCACTGCCTGGTACCTATTTAACTGACTACAATGGAACAAATGCAAAGACACGGGAAAAAGATGTCATTCTGATTACAGCAACACAACACAGTTGTCACCAGAAAAGAGGGATATTGACAGGGACACAGTGAAAAGAAAAGCATTACGAAGCAGCTTAAACTGAAAAACAGAAAAAGGGTCACCTGCTTAGCATACAAGGAAAGAAGTAAGTTGTGCACGCCTGGATCCTCATTATGCAGACGATGGACAGAGAATTCCAAATATTTTATGACTTCATGAGTTTCGTTTCTACACGTTAACATGCAAAAAGGAGTAACAGGTGATAGAAAAGATCTTAATGGCCAGGAATAACAAAAAATAAAGATAAGAATTTGTGAATCATATAATTGTCTCATACTTCCCCCTTGTCAGTGGAAGAAGCAAATAATCACTAAAACGGAAATGGAAGTTCATAAATCATATTATCATATCATCAGCTGCTCAAGAAATGACACAAGACTTCACAGAGAACTCCATTTAATGTCAGATTGTCTATCTTTTTTATAAAGGGATAATGGTAACAAAAAGAAGAGGCATGTAGAGAAAAGCTAATAATACAAGAAAATCCAATATAAAGTTGAAGTTTGACAGCGTTAGAAAATCCAATTTAAAAACTTTAAGGTATTAGACAGATGAAGGCTACATGCATATAAGGCCTGGACAAACTTGCAGATAAATGAGGTCTGCAGATTAGCAAAGTAGGGGCCTAATAGTAACTAACAGAGTGGGTCCAATCTTATTCGCACAACAGGTAAGTTGGTCAAACTAGGAAATTATCTTAATGTGATTGGAAAAAAAAATTAAAAAGGATCCCATACTTAAATTAGGAACTTGATTGGCCCTTTAAGGACAACTCTTAATTTGTGATTTTTTATTCATTTTACTATTTAATAACTTGTATTGCGATCTTATAACTAAATATTTGTAACTTGTAAATCTAAACATACTCTTCAAGTAATCAACTATTATTTAAGGATAAGATAGGAGAATAGTGATCCGTAATTATGCATAACCGCGTATTGGAATTCATTAAATTTGAATTGGTATTATTCATATGATAACCCCTCTTACATGCAAACTAGATAAAGAATGGCACAAGGGATGAACGGGTAATAGGACATGCAGGAACCACGCACAAAACAAAATATTAAACGGGACATGAATAAAAGACTTGGCTCTAAGACCATATGTTAAGATTAGAGGATCGACTAGAAAGAGGAAGAGAGGAACATCAGGACAAGTCATTTTTGCTCAATGCACGTAATAAATAGAGAAAACCTCACAAAAACCCTAATTACCTTAATTAATAATCACCCGTAACTAATTCCTAAAGAACTAAATATGCTTCAACAGTTTAAAAAACAAAGTTACATGGTCTTCATAATTACAAGTGTATCCATTGACCAGGACAAAGTACAGTACTCAATGCGTCACTCAAAAAATACAATAAGTTAAATCTCGTTTCTGCTACCCCGAGTTTGCTGTGGAACAAATAATTAGGCTTGTATTGATTTACACATATTATACGCAAAAAAGAATTTTACTATCATAAATTCAGCCCAAATTATATGCTTAGAAAGGGTAAAAAAGTTTTACTTTGCATGAGGTTCATTTGAGTAACGCATCATTGCAGGGATAAGCTTCCTTGGATTTAGGTCTTTTCTTGTCATCCATGACTCCACAGTTTCATAGGCATCAAGCATGATGAGGTCTGGAGCGAACTTATACTGCAAATAGAGCAATAAACAACATATTATTTTCATGAATCTGCTGACTTTGTCTCCATAAAATTTAGTAGGTCACTGCCATAAGAGAATAAGGAAAAAGCAATTTGGCAGCACTGTCATGTGTTTACAAGCAGTAATTTGATTTTTACCTGAAGGTCAATTGGAACAGCAGGTTTCTGGAGCACTTCCAATGCTTTCTTGGCTTCTCCTTGCTTTAATGAAAATTAGAAAAAAAAAAGAACAATTACCACGCAGTTATGAAAATTAGAAAAAAAAAAAGAACAATTACCACGCAGTTATGAAAATGAATGAGATTACGAGAGTGGTTGAAAAGTGCATTGTGTTTCCATAAGAGGTCCATAATTTGCTACCTATCCTGCAAAATTCACATCTTACGTTCTGTCCACAAAGAAAAATGACTGTCATTTGCATATTCCTAGAGAGTAAAATGGACCAAGCATCAATAACGACTGTAATACGGCTCTCTATAGTTTCACCACAAGTAACGTCATCTCCTGCCTTCCATCGAGAATTAATTTTTTCTCAATCAAGATTGCCTAACATAATAAACTCATTCATTCTCCAGCAGACACAACTCCAGTTTACTATGTTCTCATACGCAATGACAAAGATCAAGTACTTGTTGGGACCCACAGAATTCTGAAACTATGCAACCATTTGGTTACATGGGAGGAACATCTGAATTTTCATCTAAAAGAAAGCTAAGCTTATGTTCGTCCCTTCAGAAAACTTCCTTTGTATGTCAGAATTGCCCTATTGTTATGTAATAGTTTTATGAGATCAGAGAACATTTGCATCTGACACTTGAGGAGGTTAAAATTAAGCATTGAAAGCTATTTTCATGGTAATGGACAGTATATTGAAATTTAAAAAAATAATACTCCCATGGATAACTATATGCATTGGAGATTAAACCGAATATGGAAAGTGCAATTCACCTGTATGTAATGATGAACTACAATCTCGTACTGCTCCTTCAGACTGGCAAAATACACAAGCTCTTCAACTCTACCATAACTGAAGTGGCAAAATACAGAAGGAGAAGTAAGTGTAAGAATATAACAGGCAGGCAAAGACAGTGCTACAAAAGAAATGTTCATTCATCTTTTTGCATAAATAGGACATCATATTTGTATCAAAATGATGATTCTGAGCATATCAAAGCCTGAAAAACATATTAACATTAAGAGAATTAAACCAATTAGACATGTAGTACATAGGCAGGTAAAAACACAGTGCTAGAAAAGATATGATCATCTTTTGTTTAAGGATGAAAGCCTATGTGTTCAAATGGTAGTTCTGAGCACATCAAAAGCTCAAAAAAGATAAAATGAAATCAACAGGAAAGAAGCCTAATTAGATGTATGAGATATATCCTCAGCAGATATTTTCCACCTCCAAATGGCTAACCTTTCCAGAAGTTTCATCGTTGTTGCCTCATCCAAAACATCCTTGCAGTCACTTAGAAACGCACGGAATTCTTTAATAATTGTGTAGCACTCCGAATTACGGTTTTCCAAGGCCATATCATCTTCTAAGAGCAACCGGTTTATCTGACAAATAACCAGATGAAATCTCCAACAATTAGATATCTGGTATTTCAATTTCAAAAATAAAGAAAAGTATAGTGCTAATGCCTTGACATCAATTAGGAAAGGAGTATTCATGAAGTATGAAATTGGAATGTGGGAATCAAAACACAGATTTCAAAAGAAGATTTATGCAGCAGCAAGTCTGGAGCAGTATAATGGCAATATTGCTGCTACACTGTCCATTATATTGGTAGTAGATTGGCAATATGGATTAGATGAAGATATGCAATGAACTTGATCTTTGGTGAAACTTCTAAATATCGTTTCCCAACATCGTGCTGCTGATCAAACTTCATATGGGACCGCAGAAAGTGAAGTTCTAGAGAAGCTTTTGTTTAATTTACACCGCCAAGTATTACATGAACATAGCATTCTTGACTAATAAAGTCGTCAAGTATTTTTTACGATTCTTTTCAATAAGTTAGGCCCTCATTACAGATTACTGATGAAATCAATCACTTAAATTTTAATCAACATAGCACAGAGGATGGATGCTCAAAAAGTATAGCTACTATTGAAGAATAATATATCAGAATAATTCTTTTCCACAATGGACTAGTGAAAAATTCCAAATGGCTAAGCACAGCCGAAAGAGATGAAATCACAAAATTGAGGCAAAGAAGCAAAACCTTGTCCAAGTACAGTTCAGTAGTCCAAGTTGAAATCATGGTGATTGGGCACTTGTCATCTTTGGTAAGATTATCGAGCTTCCTTAACAAAAAAGTTCTCAGAGCATCCTGCAAAAGATGAAGACAGAATGTCTGATGCAGGCTGAAAGAAACATAGTAAAAAATGAAGACCGGACAAGAAAGGAATAAATTCATTATCCAGAAAAACTCCATGACATTGCCATGACTGGAGACAAAATAGTAATACACAGTTCAGACACCAGCAATAACCTGTTCTCCAACGCCAATAAATTTCAGTGTGATCTCCTCGAATGATAATACGTAGTTTATCTGCAAAATATTTGCCTGTCAGTATTTTCTTAGGAATACGCAAGTGTATTCCATCATAATGTTCTCAACTTGTCCATTAGACAGGCTTTTTCCAGAATAAACCAGACAAGGATGACTAAAACGCATATGACAGATACCACAATGACCTTGGGGATTCCCATATACCAGTTTAAATTCCTATGGAATACCATTTATCTATGCTTGAAAGAAGACGACTTCCAGAATTTTGTGTACAGCAGGTACTATGTATTGAAAGCGTTCACTGCAACCGCTAAAGTACTGTTGAGAGTATAGATTATAGCTACATAGGGAAAGTCTTGTGATATCTATCGGAGAATTTCATGCATCACAAATGGTTCAGAATTATTCCAAGTGGATTATGATATTGATCAAGTAAAACCTTATTAAATAAAGTATTTCAGACTTCAAATACTTTCATGAATCAGGGAACTTACTTTTGCAAAGAAGGATGCTGCTCTGAGAAACTCCCTGGAGGCAAATGCTGCTTCAGCCTGCACCAGACCCATGAGATCATACACTATCCAAATTTATTGGAAAAGGAAGAGCAGCTAACACTCTATCTTCATATTTGGATGTAACGATCACATATATCACAACAAGAATATGAGGTGTGACCTGAACTAGATAAACTTGGTCGCGTTGAAGCTGGTCACGACAATTTACTAAAGCCGCAGCATAATCCTTGATGTCCAGATACACCTTCCACATATCTCGCCCTTCATCATTAACTGACACCTGGATTCATACCCAGAAACTAAATGGAAGAGTAGGGCACAGATGCCGGATATAAAAGAGATGAGCTTGTCATAAAGACCAAACCTGGAAAATGGAATTCTGGTCATAGACATAAAACAACCCAGCAGTGGCATCACTGCATAATCCAATTATACCTCTTGAAAGTGACTCTGACGTCTGATCAAATTGAAGTTCCTCGATTATCTGCTCACTGATTCTGTTTACAACCTACAAAAAGAAAAAAATCCTGAGAAACTCTTCTAAAGACTAGAACACGATGGAATTGAACAGAGACAACTATAGACATTGACAAGCAAAATAACAGGATGGAGAGATTTGGACTGACTGTGCAATCCATGTTTATGAGCTTGTAGTGCAAGCACAGACATGTTTGTACCTCCTAAGTCATAAACCCAGGAAATCATGAAGAACTTTAAAGGAGCTGATATTCTGAGAAGAGAAAGGTGATTGACTGACTGATTACTCTTATGAAAGAAGCGATATGAAAATCCAAACACTTTAAGGGGAGAGAACATGTTCTCTCTAAGGAAAAAAGGAGTTGCAAGGTAGTAATGAAAATTGTGAACATCACAAATTATCTTGTCGGCCACCTTTGTTTACTTTCTTGGAAATATTCATGACTAATCATGTTTATGTGTCTCTTAGTGCAAGGACCTAGAACAAAAATCTAATCTCTTGGATCGGTCAATGCCAAGAACCATGAAGCACAATGAAGCTTACAGCGTCACCTATAATTTTCCAATTCGGCAATTGCAAGGAACTATCTAAACCTTCTCCATGTTGCCCACTCACTCGCTACTAATAGTCATACCATCAGGTATCAATCAACCATTCTTTCTAATAATTAATAATAGAACAAGTCATTTAGGCATATCCGCTTCAGATAAAGGACAATTCCATCCAATTAATCATCACGCAATATGCAATATAATATCCTTTCGTGAATGCAAATAGTGAAGCGACTAATCACACAAGAGATGAACATGGATTCAACAAACTTTCCTCACCTAATATTCTTATGTGAGCATTCACCACTATATATATATATATATATATATATATATATATATATATATATATATATATTTCTTTTCATAAGTGAGCTATGCTCACATTTGGAGATATTTATCATATAAGATCTAATCCTCATTCAAGAATCCAAATTTCAGAGAAAGCATGCAGTGGCCAGACTCGGAATCAATCTTTTCATTCCATCCATGAATCCCCTAGAACACCCTGACAAGGTGCTTTTATAAATTAAGGATTCCTTTTTTCTGCCTCCAATTAATGCTAAAGAAGCCGCTTATATTTCACAACAGAATGAGACTTCCCCACCATAAGAGCAGTCTTTTAGGGGCCTAATAAAACTATCTGTCCAGGCAGCAATCGATTTCTTTTTGGTCAAGACTCTTCCTACTCTGCAATTATTAACCATCACTCTGGAGAACGTGATAGAACAACTGGAAAGGTAGCTCCTAGAAAAGATATCAGTCAGGTGTAACAAGAACTGGCTTTTTTTCAGAAAACTGAAATGCAGACGTGAGGGAAAAAAAATATTAAAAGGATAAAAAGAAAGTACCAACAAAAACACACCTTAACTTTGTTCGCGATAAGAAGCAAAAAATGAAACTCAGACACTGCAAAAGAACTTGGTTTAAGTGCCTCAGACCCTTCACAAAGTCTTGAATAGTCCAAAAGTGCCTTATTCTCCACAAAGTTCTCGTCTCCATCAGCAAAACTACACAGAGATTGCAAAAGTTTTGGTTGGCATGGCATTATGTTACAACCCAAAATATGGTACAATATCAAACATATGATGCTACCAAAATTGAGGATGGCACCCAATGCACCAAGTCTTCCAAGTACCAACAAACAAATGAATAAGGCAACCAAAAATAACTCCAGTAGCCTCACTTTTTTCTTTCTGCTTTAGTAAAAGAAACTTCACTAACAGGAGGCAAGGGAATTGTGAATCCTCACAAAACCAATTGCAAAAGAGAAGATGCCTGACGCTATGAATTCAGGGGTAGCCTCTTGATCTACCACTAAACCACCAGAAGGCCATCATTTATACCTGTGCGTTGCACCAAAATTTAAGCCACCATGGTAAATACCAGCTCCAGAAAGCCAGGCAAAATGCACAGCTCTTCTTTGCTTGATGAAGAAATGCAGTTCACTGAAAGTAAGCAAAAACACGAGAGAAATACCATTTCAGAAAGGCTATTACTCATAATAATTCTCTCTAGGAATGAATGTCAGCTGAATCACCAACTAAGAATCTACAGATCTGGCTTTAATATTGTCCCAAAAATTATGTTTACATCCAACCCAAATTTTAGATTGAGCATAAGGGGATTCATTTTCATTCTGTTTGACACCATTATATCGTATCCACCCTCTCAATGCCATGTCATCCACTTCCATAGTTTTTGCTACTTGCATTACCACTTTTATAGTTTTGACTCCGCCACTAATTGTTGGTCATTTATTTTTTTCTTTTCCACTCCAGTTTCTAATTAGACATTTACTTCCTTCTGGGGTCATTTAGAATCTTCTTCCAATCTATTATAGCACTGTTCAACATGAACTCCTTTCAACATTGCGCCATGGGGGCCTTTTGGGGCTGGAGATCAGGGATTGGTCCAAGGCCCAGTGTTCGAAGCCAGACACTACATCTGCTTAAGCCAAAAACTTCATATTCAGCAAATAAATTTGACAGGTCTGCATAGTTGAATAAATCTTGAACTGGAGGCTTATTATATATATGTGTACTTGGCTAACTACGCCACAAAATGTGTCTGTGACATTCAGAAAATGACTGGTGCTGAAGTTATCATTTTATGTTGCAAGAGATGGTCATATCAGACTATGGCTGAGCAAGCTTGAAGCATGTCCATGGGCAGAAGAATGCTAATCAATCCATGACCAAGGAATGGATATTTATGCTTCTGATGTTGCAGGCTTGTGGCACAATTTAGGCCTTTTCTTGAGACAAGTAATTCAAGTAAAACTATAAGATAAGAACACAGAAGTAGCGAAACTAACATAAAAAGAAGGAAAGGCCCAGGGGGGAAAGGATTGGAAAACCCACTTGCCTGTTAGGTATTTCGCCTGGAAGCTCCATGAAATGCACAGCACGATCTAAATATTTGGCAAAAACAGCCTAGAGTGTGCCCACGAAAAAGATTAATCAGATGGTGGTAATAAAGCCTAGAAGAGTACCTACTCAGATGATATACCTAGATAAAGCAAGGGCAAGGAGAAGATGCATTAAAGCAGACAGGATAAGCAGAAAACATAAACTGAATAGAATGATTATATCAAGAAAGTTATAGCATCACCACCCAAAAAGATTTCATCAGAAGCTTTAATGTGGAAATAAACGGTCTCTCATGATAAGGCATTTTTGTAGTGATAGCATGCATGCAAAGAAAACATCTGGCTTATCTTTCAATTATAAGCAGCAAACAAATTTGATTTTCATTTAGCAAAATATAGCTATGTCATCATTGTCTAACTGTTAATGTGGAAAAGTTCAAGGACTTTCAATTTCCATCAACAAGTCTGGAACCAGCAGCATTGCTTACTATTGATTTTATGTGCCATTATTACAAAGTTCATGTAGAAATTTCTTTCAATCAAGTAATTGTCAAATAACTACCCAATCGATATTTAGAGCAAGAGAGTGGAGTATTCCACTTGTTAATTGCAATAAACTCAATGAACTTATTTGTTATTCTACACTTACTTCCAGTGATCCAATTCCAGTGAAAGAATAGAGTCGTGTTGGAGTAACAGCCATCAGATAATATCTAGTTCCAGTGCTTACGCTAGCGGTTTCCATCTGTAGAAAACAGACAAAAAAGATCCCAATAATGTCTCAGTCATCAAAGGCCAAGGCAAGTATCATCTATAAAGCAGACATTAGCATCAAAAGAAAAAACAGAAATTTAAAGTGCAATCAGTCAACATTGTTTTTCCTGACTTAAATTTTAACTGCTTCCAGCACCTGACATCTGAGACGAGAAACATTTGGGGATTTCAATTTTATAAAACTTGTATTAGATTATAGATGTTCATGCTACCCAAATATTTCTATCCTTTCTTCCTTTACACAATCTAGTTGTGAATCTCAGATGAGGATAAGCATCATGCTTGAAGATGTGACCATCTTCTTCTGTACCTCTTCACACCTAAAGCCTAGCTACCCAAAGAATTATCCATTCTGAATCTTCAAAGGGGAACCTCTCTTTTGCATTAGCGACTAATATGTCATTGACCATGGGCCAGCATTCAATGCTTGGGATTCCTTTTGGAGTATGCCATTGCTCGCCATTGTCAAAAAAAGAAAAAAACAAAAACAAACAAACAAACACTTGCTTATGCCATTTTCACCGTCAGCAGCAACATCCATGAACTGGCTACAAGAGCTGCCTCAAGGTTCTTTCTTACAACAACACTCAAAGCTTCTCCCACTACATGGAGTCAGCTAATGAGGGCTTAACAATAACTCTACAGTCTTAGCTTTCTTGTGACATTCTAACTGCAAATAGCTTATATAATAACCAGTAGCGTAGCTTTCCTTCTGCACTAGACCATGTTCAGGTTTCTTATGCTTAAAATAATTAGATTGAGGGTTCCACTATTTAGCATCAGTTTTTTCTTGACGTCACCATCAATGAAGACAATGAAAATATCAAGTAACCTTTCAAATATCTGACAAACCAACAGCTGACCTTTGTTTCACTGACTGTTTATTTAGGATCAAATTAGACAAAATCTCATGATGTAATCCCTTGAAGTGAGACAGAGATCAGAAAGGACACCAACTAGCTCAGCGAACAGTGAAAAGTGAGTGAAACAAGTTCCACTGAAGCATACAAAAGGATACCTGCAAGCCAGTGAATGCTTCTGGAAGTTCTGACAGTTCGAACAGGAATTTGATATATTTCTCCCTTTTGTCCTTTTCATCCACAGCAATCTCATGAAGTTGGCCATTGTCCATTCCCAGGATAACTTCCTTGGTAGAAGCTGCTTTCGCAACAGCAAATCAAACGAGAAAAGCTGGATCACAGTGCCACTATCTTGATTTAAAAACTGGAGATATCCATCAAGGAAACAAACATTTACCTTCTGTTATCTGCTGTCGATTCCATGCAACCGCATTCACTACAAGACCTTTTAATTTGCTTAGGATGCGGGGCTTGCTCCACTTTGCATGGATATAGAAAGTGTCGGAACCACCACTGCCAGTTACACTGGCGATACAGTGGCTTCCTCCAGGATCAACAAAAACCCTGTGGATAGATTGCTCCCCAGGACGACCCACCGTGAGATCAAATTCTGGACGTTCAAGTGCATGTCCATTAGTTACGCTAAAGTCATTCAAATCCAACAACACTCGTGTGATATAATTTTCTAAGACATTAGACCTGCTTCATTGCCGTAAAGGACCCAACTCAGAATACATATCCATTCATTTGCCGCATAGCACAATCGCTTCAGAAGGAATGAAGACTTGGCACACCAGCCAAACAAACTACACAAACTACTTAAACCCAGGTCAATTCTGCAGAATCATATCTACCTTCTCCATATCTTAACGGGATGAGCAAAAGATCTTTCATTGCTCGTAGAATACAATTCATATTGCCCAATTCTGTCATAAAATAGCTCTCTATCCCTACCATACCCACTAACATTATTTCGAAATGCCGAACCAAGCAAAATTATTATTTTTTTTTTTTCCTGCAATGGCAATCAAGGAACCTCCTCATCTCCAGCTTTCCAGCTAGGATGCACGAGACCACGAGCTTCCCAATCTCTTCAAACTACCACCGCTCCAAACGAATTGAACTTCCGAGCTAAACCGAAGCTGCGAATCAGCTCGACCAACGAACGAACGACGAAAAAGGGGAGAACGCACGCAAAAACTCGAGCTCGCGAAACCGGGAATCCAGAATGCCAAAGGAGGAAGGAAGGAAGGAATCGATTGGGGAAAAAAAAGAAAAAAAAAAGAAAATTTCCTCACCGTGAGAATCTCCGACGCCAAAGTCGTGGCGGATGACCCATCCCTTGCTCGTCCCCAGGACGATCACGTCGTTACCGGCGGCCATGCACGTGATCAGGCCGCGCCCCTTGGCCGCGAACCTCTCGAGGAGATCCACCGAGAAGACCTGCCTCGCTTGATCCATCTTCAACCTCCCGCCGCTCCCGATCCCAACAAAACTCGAGATAGTTTCAATGGATCGCAACGATGTCCATCGACTCCAGATTTTCTAAAAACATTTCATAACGGGAATTTCGCGGATGGGAGAAGACAAACCCTGTGGCTGTGCGCGACGCTTGAATTTCGCGGAGGGCCACCCCGCCGAACCAACTCTCCGCAAGCCCCACCTCGAACTGGACGCACCGTCTCTCCGTCTCCGCAGCAATTCGGGGAGTCAATTAGCTCAGAACTCAGATGTGAGACAGAGGGAACAGAATCGAAGGCGACAGGCTCCGACCGAGCTCTCACCGGCGGTCTCCGGCAGAATGTCGCAGCGGCCGGACGATCAGGCGACGGTGAGGCGCGAATCGGCGGGGAGAAACCTGCTGGGGCCGTACAGATTGACAAGAATTCGGGGAAGAGAATTGAGAGAGAGAGAGAGAGAGAAGTTGGGTTTAAAGAGAGAGCATCGTTTTGGAGGGATTTTACTTATAAGACACAGAGCCTGGAAAAGACTCCCGTCTGATTTAACTTTGGAGAAATGCATGGCTTCGCATTTCCCTCGAGTATCAGGACGGAAGGCTTCAAATCTCGCGGTACATACGGGATCTTAAGCCCGACGTTGGGATGATCTTGAATTATAAAAGAAGAAAATGAGCATTTGATGAAGGCAAGAGTGTTTTGATACTCTGTCATAAAAAAAAAATGAGCATTTGATGAAGGGAAGAGTGTTTGGATACTCTCATTTTGCAAAGTTGAAAAGAAAACCGAAAAAAACAAAAGAAAAGAAAAGGAGGAGATGCTCCGGAGGCAACCGGAGCTGGTGGTTGTGATGGGGGAGGCACGGTGGTAGTGGTGGTGGGGAGGCAATGGGTTGCACAACCCACGCACAACCGTCGCTTGGGTCGCATGGCCTAGGCGACATCGCTTGGGTCGCGTGACCCACGCATCGCCATTGCCTAGGTCGCATAGCCCAAGCGACGCCGATACATGGGGTTGATGCCCGAGGTTGCCTAACCTCAGGCAACCCTTCTTTGCAACCAGATCTAGCCGACGAAG
This sequence comes from Eucalyptus camaldulensis, assembly GCA_019915185.1. Taxonomy (NCBI): domain Eukaryota; kingdom Viridiplantae; phylum Streptophyta; class Magnoliopsida; order Myrtales; family Myrtaceae; genus Eucalyptus; species Eucalyptus camaldulensis. The sequence goes on from JAHSVA010000005.1 coordinate 8,104,641, forward strand.
CCGCAGCTGAGCTTCACTAGTGGAGCAACAAGCCTAAGGAGGAAGACGATAAATAGTAATTTTTTTTATGGTAAAAGAGGAAAACCTAATTATTAATGAAGGCAATATTGAAAGAAAAATATCATTAAACTCTTATTTAGCATTCTGAAAATGCTGAAAGCCCAAAATAGGTCCCTACTTGCTTTGGGCTTTCAACGTTCCAAATGTTGGCATTGGGCAAATAACACATCAAAATGCTAAATCAAACACTTGATATTTTTTCCATGAAGTTTTGGAGGCTCAAAGCCCTTGGAAATGTTAAATCAAAGGGGACTTAAAGAGTGTTTTAAGTTTAACGCTTGAAATGTTGTTTTCTAGACCGGAACTCAAAGATTTATTTTTATTTTTATTTTTATTTTTTGCAATTCTGTTGGGTTATTGTGAAATTTTCGTACCGATCTTAGTTTCTAGCCTATTTCAATAAATTAGTAACGACTTTTTATTACAAAATTGACTTTGAGAGTGAGAATTTTCTTCCTTCCCATTTATTTTTGTTATTTTCATTATTTTTCATACATTTATATTTTGAATCTTCAAGTATTGAAAATTTTTAAAATTGACCCCGTATGTGTCGGAATCGCGTGTCGAAGCATATTGGAAAGAGTTGACCACGTGTCGGATTTTCCGACACTTATTAACCACGTGTCGAAGCGTGTCAAATTATGCCGAACACATGTCAAAGTATCAGACAAGACACGAAGGCTTTCGGAGAGTGCCGGTGTTTCTTAGTCGCCAACATCAAACGCGAGTTCAATATTTTTTTTCTTTTTCAGAAAGGGGGTTCGGTAATTTTGATACTGTCATTTATTAGTCGTTTTATAGTTATCAGAATTTGAAATAAATAACATTGTAGAGCTGTGATGAAAAAAATTGCAATTTTTAAGCAAAAAAGAAAAAGTTTCATTTTTATTAAGGGATTGTTAACACCTGACCTAAAAATGGGCTTGATGGTAAAGATATTAATAGTCCAATCCGGGTCATGACATTGCAATTAAACTCGTAAGGCTCACTCGATAGAATATATAATAAGTTCGTCGATCATAAAAGTCACGACAATACAATTGGTCCAGAAAGCTCGTTAAATGGAATTTTTGAAGGGCTCTCAATCATGATTTTTCTGTAAGCGGGGTTTAAGTGAAGTCCATGACACGTGAAGGAACGAGTCATGGCTGGAGGCCGCCGGAGAAGGAAGCCTTTAAGCTCAATGTGGACACCGCCCTGATAGCTGGTTCTACAACAAGTGCAGTGGCTGGCGTGTGGCGTGATGTTGCAGGAAAACTTCTCGATGGCTTTGCACAACAGATCAGGGCCCTCTCGCCATTTCAAGCGGGAGCCCTGGCTATCCAAGAAGGGGCCTTTTTTTTCTTGCAAGAATGGAAGAAAGAGAGTGGAGACAAATTACACAGATGATGTTGACTACGAATACCTAATCTATCGGGATAGCACTAGAGAAGTACAGCGAAGGTTGAGGAAAGCGGCAGTGGCGGTAGTGAAGTACATTGGAATGGCACTGGGGGGTTCAAGAGGGTGAACTGCAGTTGATGAAAAGTTTCCGAGAAGACAGTTACGACGTCAGGATGACTTACTACCCACCATGCCCGGAACCTGAGTAATGGGCCTATCGCCACATGCCGACAACTCAGGGATCACCATGTTGATGGAGTGCGGCAACATGCCTGGCCTTCAGGTCCTCAGCAGGAACGGCCGCTGGGTCACATTTCCACCCGTTCCTAGCAGCATTGTCGTCATTGTCGTGAATTTTGGTCAAATCAAGGAGGTTTACAGAGCACTGGATCATAGAGCGGTGGTGAACAAAGAGAAGGAGAGGGCGTCCATAGTGAACTTCTGCTATCCCAGCCCATCTCTTCCCGTTGGATCTTCTCCACGGCTCCTCGCCGCCACTGGACTCACCCCTCTCTACCAAACCCTTTCGCACTCTGAATACTTGCAAAGCTTCTAAAACCGCAAGCTTGATGATGTGGTTCCTATCATCAAGACCCTCAAGCTGTAGCTGATGCATTCATTCATTTCATCTTCTTCTTGTATTCTGTGTCATGAATATGAATTCAGGTCGTTCCACCTATTTTCACATTTCGTTTACTCCATAGAGGACTATTAGGATGTGAATCGGGACGACAGCAGATCAAACAACTGATCCAAGTCATTTCATGATTTTATCCTGAACTAGCATTTTTCTTGTATGGTCCATAATCGCAGTGCTTTAGAAACTATTTTACATATCAATTGCCTGGCTGACGTGGTGTGACGAGCGAATCATGATGCTCGTGTAGTATGAATCTTAACGACCTTTATCAACAAATTTTGACAAATCTTGTCATTGATTAGCTCGGTGCTTTACTCATCACTGCCACATGAGACAATCGATGAACAAAATACCGTCTCCATAGCATGATCAATGCATTAATATAGAAGTCTCCCTCCTCATCAAATTTATCTCTAGTAAGATTGAGTAAAAGTACAATCTAATTTCCAAGCTCAACCAATAGTTGACGGAATATTACAGCTGCAAGTTTTGACCATAGAACTCAATCTCTTAGTCAAGACTATAAGAATTTCGAATCTGATCTCTTTAAAGTACGATAGTGTAAGACCAAGGCCAAACGTTCCGGAGTTTAATGCTTCCTTCTATTGTGCATCCGGCACATATTGGACTCTAAGAGCACTGAGGTTGGCAGATGCAAAGGAAGATGCTTGTACTTCAAATAAGACATTAGAAGTCCTAGGTTTTAGGAGGATCTGAGTGAGGCGCTGAATTTTCATTGTGAAGACGCTGCTCTAAGAAGCGTTTCAGTTGCCTTCCCTGTTCTTCAATATTCATCTGCAGACTCCTCTGCATCTTTACGGTTAAGGAGGATGAAATTAAAACTTGCTTTCATATCATTGTTTTCATGTGGAGACTTCTGAAAGTTCAGATGTGTGTGTATGTGTCAATGTGACAGAAGGTAACATTTTCAGAATAGCAACCTCCAACTGTTGAAGTAGTCGCTTTTGTACATTCAGCTGCATCTGCAAGATTCTATAATAAGCTTCTGCAATCAGCTTGCCTCTGTTGCCAACAAATATTCAATGGGCTTAGTTTCCTCATATCATGAATTCTTACTTTAAGGCAGACAGTGGACATTTGAAGGATGCAATCCTCTCATAAATAGTGCTTATTTTGTGCTCTTCTTAAGTCTGTACACTGAGTTAATAAACAACAAACAAGCCAAAGCTTACATTTTGAGGTGGTGCACTGGTTTTGTGTCAAAATTGTTCTTCTCTGATTTTCCTGCATGTACAATATGATTCATGCACATAAAATAAGCTGTCCTATTGCCAAACAAAGACTAGTTACGCTTGGATTTGTCTTCAATAATAACAGAGTTCCTGTCTCTTGCAAGAAATGTTCATTTGTGCTCATCGTAGTGGATGCAAAGAACAACCTTCTTTAGATTCTGCAATGCGCTTCGTGATGCGACATTTCTTTAATGCAATAGACAAACAAAGTTTTGGTTTGAATTTCTGAGACAAAAATGTTAAGTATGGGCATTGATTTTCAGCTAATTGATGAAAAGTCATTATGTTGCAGTACCTGCAAGTGACTCTTAATATGAAAGATTGTTAACCCCTTGACATCCATCAGCTTCAAAATTAACTTTGGTTTTGCTCCTGTGCCTGTCCAATAAATCATGACTTGGACGTCAGTTGAAGTTAATATAGGCATTGACTCGAAAGTGACATTCTCTATCCATTACTTACTTTTAGCTCCTCCCAGACGATTTACGCATTCATGGAATTGGTTGTGGAGATGCTGAGTCCATCTAATTCTTCTTTTACTAGAAATATCAGCTGCTGGTAAAATGGAGTTTCCATGAGGATCATCATGGGACTGAGGAGCAAGGCACTGCTGGTCTTCTGAATGATCATAAACCAATGATTTGCAATTTATTGATCTTGACTGCTGTAAATTACAAGTAAATAGGTTACAAGCATCTAAATCAACTTGCGGACGGCCAATGGAACATGTAACTGCAGTAGGAACAGAAGAAGATGTGTTATTGCTTGACTAGTTGTCCGTTGTATAGAATTCACTTCTGCCCAGATTTGAGGCAAAACAGCTTTGGCTGCATCCTAATTGTGACGCTGGTGATTGACCAAGCCAAAACTGATGAAAGCAAAGCTCAGAGGATGTACAGGGGCTCTGTTCTTGATCATTACTTTTTGCGGTGCTCATATTAGAGCTATTTATGCCCGAGGTTTCTTTCTTCATCACCATATGCTGCAAAATATATGGTTCACAGGACTCAACTCGGCGGCAGATTGGTAGATGAGAGGCACAATGAAATAGAAAGCTACAGACATTAGGGATCATGAGGCATACAAAATGCCTTTCTTGATCAACAGGAATAAAGAGAGTCCTGCGATGAACTTCAAGTGGAGATTATCAGGGCCAAGGTCGCCAAACGATGACAGATCAATGGTACACCCAAAATCCAAAGCCCAATAATCATTTGGAGAAAAGGGTCCATTAAGACAGACAATTTGCCTATTATATTATATTTTTAGTCTAGATACTCAAGATAACGCGTGAACACTGAATGATTTGGATGTGGACACTCTATACAATGAACCATGATGAGCCCACAAATGACCCAAATATGCCATTCCAACAGCGCGGCCTTCACACTTTCTCTCTTTCTCTCCGCACACGTCACGCTATTCTACATTCCCGTTTGGTTCAGCATTTGGAAGGGGCTTTTGGGCTCTAAAGGGGTTTGGTTAAATGCAAACACATTCGGTTCAATTTTTTGGACGACTTTGGCAAAATACAATTGCGTCGCCAAATAGCTCTAGAGGTACTTTGGGAAGTTGCATATTCGGAATGCAAGTCCCACGGTACTGTTCATCTTCTTCGGAGAAATGAACGGAGGCCGAGGACCGCCAGTCGAGAAGTTGCCCACGCCGACAACTGTCGCCTAAGGTCGTGCGACCTCAGGCCGTGGTTGCCTCAGTTCGTGCAACCCAAGTGACAGTGGCTTGAGGTTGCCGGACCTCAGGCGACACCTGGGTTGCATGACCCAAGCGATGACGGCTTGGGTTGCGAACCCCAGGCATCGCCTGAGGTCCGGCGGCAACAGGCGATGGTCGCCTAGGTCGCGCGAATCCAAGCGACCACAGCTTGAGGTCACCAACCCAGACAGCCGCTTGGGTCGCGACCCCAGGCGTCGCTTGAGGTCATTGACCTCAAGCAAGGCTATCCGGCGGCCAAATTTGGCTGCCCATGGCTACATTTAAAAAAAAATTAAAAACTTTTTTTTATATATAAAATTTAGCAAGTCCTTTACAAAATGTAATTTTTACCAAACCATGTTTAAGTTGAAGTCATTTCACAATACATTTTAAAATTACAATTTACCAAACGTTATATGCATTTTCACAATCTCTTTGGCTCTCAATGACATTTGTTCAAAGTTGAACCAAACGGGCCCATTGACTTGCTAACTTGACGAGTTGTCATTTCCCACGTACTGCCAGCTTATCTCAGATTTTTGAACCGCTTAAAAAGCTTTTGAATGTTGTAAACGCGGGGCAGGCATATGAACAAAGTAGGCCATACTTTCAGAACACATGTTAGACTCTTTGGTTCGCTTGAAACATTAAACAGATGAGAGCAGACTGCTTGTTATTATTAACAGGAACCGACAGCTGTTCCCAATATGACAACCCAAAGAAGCATACATAGGAAAAAAAAAAAAGCAGGATTATTTCTCTAATGTTATGGCCTCTGGATGCTCCACAGGATTGCTTGGTCAGATTTATAATAGCAAAAGCCTGTGCTTGAGAAGTAGATCTGCTTCACGTCTCTGCTTGAAACTGAATTAAATAACGAGGAGAGAGAGCATTAATCGCACTCATTTTTGTTGCGTGCTTGTGATTGTTTCTAAGCAAGAAAACAAAGCTTAATGTTATTCATTTGCCTTTCTGACCAATTTGTCGATATCTTTGCATTGGCAGAATCCTCTGAGTCTCTCAAACTCCTCATCAATCAACCACAACCTCAACCTTTGCATATAAGTCATTAAAAACTAATCAAAACAAGTTTGTTAGATGGATTTTGGCCAATTTCTTTACTGATGGTGCTAGTGGAATAGGGGCAGACGGTTAATAACATATAGGCTCACTCTCTTTACCATAAATCTCTTCAGTAAATAACATTTTGGATAGGGAATATTATCATAAGATGTTACTGAAATCCGGAATGCGAAGAAAATAGAGGATGCAAGCATTGGAGATGTGGCGGATGACTATTATCATTGCTATAAGGTCATCAGTAATTGATGTCTTTGGACGGAGCGTTGCCTCGCGCTTAGACATTTCTCCAGCTATTGATCATGTTCAAGCCTTGTAGTAATATGGCCATTTTGAATGTCGGCCCAAGTTTCTCCTTCAATTTTGCATTCCGATAGAATTGCAGGGGGATATACAGCCTGAAATACGACAGGACTGGACTCCTTCAGATTCTCTGTCTCTCTCAGTCTAGGCTCTTGCCCCGTAAGCCTATTGCATTGATTTATCTTGTCATGGCATATGGGAGTAACATGTCACTGGTGATAAGTACGATATCTCTATAGACCCAGTGTAAGTCACCAACTAGGTGGTACTCAATTCAGAAACTAGTGCAAATCTAAAGGCAGCTTCCTCAAGTCACGATTTTCTATTTGGACGGTGGAGAGAGTGTCTCAATGGAGAGAGTGTCTCAATTCTCACTCACCCTTAATGTGATTTTTCTCTTGTGGGAAAACTGATCTAGAGTTATATTAATGAGATATAGAAGTACACTAGAGGACCTAAAACTTATTGCAAAAGTATAATTGAATATTAAAATTTTTTTTGTGGCATTTTTTTATTATTATTTTCTTTTCCAAATCTTGTGTAAATTAGATTAGAAAAAGTAAAAGAGGCAAAAATTTTATTAAAAAAAAAAAGAGGGAATGGCAAGGCCTCTCTAAGTGCTTCTGCCGTCGCCTATCATTGGAGGGGCCAATGGAGGTCGTTGGCCTTGGGCAAGGGTGGTCGGTCCTCTTTAGCCAGTAGTGAGGTTTGGCATTGCCCATATCTAGGCGAGCCTCACCCAAGCCTAATGAGGGTTGTCGACTCTTGCCTGGGCCGACGGGGCCTCACCCAAGGCTAGCAAGGGCCAACCACCCTCGCTTAGGGCCAACTAGCCCCTTTGGCAATGGGCGGCGGCAATGGTGCCCCATTGACAAGGTCTGCCATTCTTTTTATTTTTATTTTTCTAGTTTTGTTTTTTTTTAAATAAATTTTTAGCCTTTTTAGTTTTTTAATCTAAGATTTGGAAAAGAAAATAATATAAAAAATTCCATATAGGAAAGAAAAATTGATTAAAAAAATGTCATGACAATATTTCTATAGGCAAATTGACGGTGTTCAACCAAAAGGCAAATTGCATCAATTTGATAAGTTTTAAGATTTTATTGTATTTTTTAAAAGTTTTAGAACTCAATTGTACTTTTCAATTTGATAAGTTTTAAGATTTTATTGTATTTTTTAAAAGTTTTAGAACTCAATTGTACTTTTACAGCAAGTTTTGGCACTTTCGATACACTTATTATTTAATTATTGGGATTTGCCTTAATGGCCATCATTCCTACATGTAAAAGGGAAGGTAAATAATTCGAATCCCCACCTTTTGAGGAGAGATGGGGTTTTCAGGTGTGAATTTTGATTCTCACGGCCTGTAATATAGTTTCCAATGCCGTCAACTTTAGTTACTCAAGAAAATATTGGGCACCCAAGATGTAGCCAACTTAGCAAAATACCGGTCTATTTATTTTGCAGCATGTGTCGTACCCAGGCTCACAAGTCATAAATGTTTAAAACTCTCACTGGCCACATTCTCTCTCTCCACTTGCTTTCACTCTTTCATTGTCAAACATCCTGTCTCTCTCTCCTTTGTTTTTCTTTTATTCACTATTGCTTTCTTCCTTTTCTTTTTGCCTTCTAAGGCCATGGATGCTACTCGATTGCCCTGACTAGCCATGGATGAACCACTCATGAGCATGCTAATGCTCATTGATGGCCATAGGTGAGGGCCAGCATAGGTGAGGGCCACGACACCCTCGCCGGCCCTCATCTATGGCCAATCACCAACTATAGATCAAAGGGAAATAAAGAAAAAATAAAAATAAAAATAAAGGACAGAGAAAAGGTGAATAAATGGTGAAGAAAAAGAAACAAGAGAGAGAGGGGGTTCAGGTTATCTAAAGCTTGGGCCCACGAACCTAGATGTTTTCTTTTTTTATTTTGCATTTTGACATAGTTGTGGGGGACGCATAGCTCATGAGGAAGACAAAACTGGCCTACTTCAAATTCTCTCTCTCGCTTGGTCTAGACTATTGCTCAGTAAGCCCATTTGCATAAGAGAATTAACATTCATTGATGATTAGTATGATATTTGTGTAAACCAAATTAAAGTCTAAATCAATGATTGATTCAATGGAACTATGTTGAAACTTGAAATTGAGATTACCAAACTCACCAACTAGATGGTTCGGAATTCAAGACCGGATGTGGACCGAAAGGGAGCTTCCCAAGCTCTGATTTTCTTTTTGGATGGTGCGAGAGAAAGTCTGAAGTCTCATCTCACTCATCTAATAATGTGATTTTTCTCTTCTGAGAAAGCTAATATTTAGTTGTCTTATGGGAATGTGAATAGCAATAACCACTAATGAATGACGCCCCCAAAATGCAGAAGCCATCAACCATGCAATGTATGTAGAGTTTTTTTTTTTGGCCAAAAATGTATGTAGAGTTGAAGAGTGCGTTGAATAGAGCTTTTGGAGAACTTGTGGTCCAAGAGGTTCCTCGTCAACAGACTACTCACACTCCTAATGAGGCAAGCCCCTGCCTCCACCAAACTCGAGGGCGGGGACCAAATTAAAACCCTGGGGGCGGGGACCAATGAATGATACATTTGATTGACTGCATGCATGTGATATTTGCCCCTCCCATATTTGCCAAGAGACAAGACTATATTTAACTCATTTTCTTCTTGAGGAAGCTTTCGCTTTAAATAATCAATCGATTGCTTTGCCTTCCATGATTTGCCTTGTGCGTACAACCCTTTCACCAGTTAGTTCCCTATTAATCGGCTCATAAAGGTGTTTGGATGGCCTTTTTGATAGCTTTTAGCCATTCTAGCTAATCATCCACATTTGAGCTAGATTCAATAACGCTCCGTTCAATTCACATATAGTTTGCAGTTTGCACATGCCCGTACAACTTTACGATGGATAGAATGTGAAATTGTTTGCTCACGTGGTTATAAGACCAATTAGTCAACCATCCATTAAAATCGATTTTATGCGGGTAAGAGGACAAGCCAAAATTATAATGAGTGGGAGAATTAATGGATGGTGTTGGTTGCTATTTTGATGAACCCCACATAAAAACAAAATACAAATGGACCTTTCTCCTTCTTGACTATGAATTCTAACATATTTACTTTTGGTGGAGCAACGAGCTGCTATTTATTTATAAAAGATAAATTGTCCAAAAAATCTTAAACTTATAATATTTTTATCATTTCAATTTTCACGTTTTGTCATTTGAATTCATCTAAGCAAATTTGGTTAGAAATCGCTGATGTGGGAGCATGTCATCCTACATGACACGACTAGCATTACCATAGATTATTTTTAATAATTTTTAATAATTATTGTATTTTATTATTATTATTATTATTATTATTATTATTATTATTATTATTATTATTATTATTATTATTATTATTATTATTATTATTATTATTATTATTATTTTTGTTTCTTCCCTTCATTCTCTAGCTAGTCATTGGGCATCAATGATCGGCTAAAGGCGATGGCCAATAACAAGGTCAACCTCGTTGGCCTTTGGTATAGCTCACCTTGTTAGCCACTAGCAAGAGCAAGTCTTGCCTGGCCATGGTGAGGCCAACCTTGCTCAACAACGGTGAGGGCAAGGTCCCTCGACAAGGTCACCCGGCCATGAAAACGCTGACCTCTCCTAGCAATGACAAGGTCACTCGAGACTGGCAAGGTCGACCTCCCTAGTCCTCACCTCTAGCCAATCATCGACCATCGCCAAGGCCTAGCGATCAACTAGAGGAAGAAGGGAAGAAATAAAGGAAAGAAAAGAAAAGAAAAAAATATAAATTATTAAAAAATTATTAAAAACTGTTCACATCAGCGCTAACAGCATCATGTAGGATTGTCAATAGCGATTTCTAGCCAATGAACTCAACTGGCAAAATTTAAAAAGGTTTAGAACTCATATTACATAATTAAAATATTTAGAAGTAAACTGGTAAACGTAAAATAGGTTAAGTACTTTTTGGACAATTTTCCTTGTTTACAAAAATGGTGACGTGGGAGATGATCAAGATAGCATTTAGATTTGCTAAAGAATCGCTGCCCAATTGGTGTCATATTCTAGTATTAGTAGTCAATAGGATTATGTTATTTTTCCTAGCATAATTCAGTAAATTTAGGGGATTGATGTCTTCTTCGCTGCGAGTTAGGATTTTTGTTTCTTTAGGATTATTCTTATCTAGAATAAGAATTTGACGATGTTGTTGCTTATCGAAATTTCGTACTTTAGGTTGGTTATCTTTTCTTTGTTTAGAGGTTACTAAAAGGTAGCTAAGGCTGCGTTTGGTAACGTTTCTGTTCTTTTTTTGTTCCAGGGAACAGAAACAAAAAAAAGTGTTTCTGTTCCGGGGAACACTTCTTGAACAAAAATATGCGTTTGGTAAATTTGTTCCGGGAATAAAAAATAAACAGAAACACGTTTGGTACATTTTTGTTCTTTTTTTGTTTCTTTTAATTTTTTTATATTTTTATTTTCATTTTTCATTTTTTCCTTTGTTTTTTTCTTTTTTTCTTTCGGCCGGTCGCCGGCCTCCGGCGACCGGCCGACGGGGCCGGCAGCCTCGCCCAGCCACGGCGAGGCTCGGCCTCGCCTTGGCTGGGCGAGCTCGGGCTCGCCGGATCTGGGCGAGCTCGAGCTCGCCCAGCCATGGCGAGGCGCGGCCTCGCCGGATTTGGGCGAGCCCGAGCTCGCCCAGCCAAGGCGAGGCTCGGCCTCGCCCGCGCCGGCGACGCCGAGCCTCGCCTTGGCTGGGCGAGCTCGGGCTCGCCCAGATCCGGCGACGCTCCGGCGAGGTCGCCGACGGCGTCGCCAGCCCTCGACGGCCGGCCATGGCCTCGGCCGGTGACCGGCCAAAGAGAAAGAAGAAGAAAAGAGGAAGAGAAGAGGAGAGAGAGAAGGAGAAACAAAAACCAAAAATTGTTTCTTGAGAATTGTTTCTGAAACGAGAAACAACTTTTTGTTGTTTCTCGTTTCTACTCTTTTTTTGTTTCAGGAACAAAAAAACAAAAAAAGAACAGAAACGCAACCAAACGCGTTTTTGTTCTTTTTTTGTTCCCTGGAACAAAAAAATAGAAAAAGTGTTTATAAACACTTCTCAGAAACGAAAACATGCAGGCCCTAAGCTTCGAGTCCTTTGTTATGATAAACACAATCCGATAAACGTCTTGGAAACTGTCTCTCGTTATCTTCCCTTCATTTTTCTTTATTCCCCTTCTGATGGATTTCTAGGGTTCTTGAGTGACCAAGAGACTGTTGTATCCTTTATGTGGCCTGGCAAGGTGGTTATTCGGTTACGAGAGATCTAAATTATCTAGTCTCTTCCTTCTTATCCTCCATAATAGTGGTGCTATCAACCTTACCGAGATGACATAAAAGTTTTATTTTACTATTTGTTCGACACATCCAGCATTATCAGTGCTTATAGTTAAATCGGCATTTCAGATGTCCCCACATCACATGGTATAGAGCCGTAATTTCAATTGGTGTTCCACATGTCCCAATGTCAGTTGAATTCCTTGTGGACCTTTAGGTAAGTGGGTCGCATTCATCAATCAATAGTAGATCAACATATTATCGACCAAACCGTAAGTACGCCTTCGAAAGAATGATGCCCACAAGCATGTACTTGAGAACAGTTCCGATTCGTCGTGCTTGCACATTGGAAGTTGGGCATCTTATATTCTTCTTTTATTTTCCATATATTATAAGTGAAGACGGAGAGAATGGGGGAATTAAAGGGGACGAGGATGTAGAAAATCCACGCCTTCAACAGTTCATCTACAAATAATAAACCACACTCTGACTTTTAGTTGAGATTTCAAAGTGAAGGTCCAACTACTCCCCCAACACTCTCGACTCATGATATTTAATTGTCGAGAGTCCCCCAACGTGACATCCTTTGGATGAAGCATAGTAAAAATGGAGCTGAAGAAGCAGCATCCACACGGTTATCTATATGCTATCACTGGCAGTGGCGCCTCCACCTCCGCCTCCGCCTCCTGGTGCATCAGCTTGTTGATGATCACGGCCACTTTCTTGGGTTGCAGTTGTGGTCGTGAGAATCCTGGTGTGGCTGGAGTCAATGGGGAGGACGACAAGATCATCAACCGGACGAGCTTCCCATCTGATTTCGTATTTGGAGTGGGATCAAGCGCCTACCAGGTAATCAGCATGAAGATGGACGAGGTATGCAATGTTGATGAATTGAGACTGTACGCACGTGCACTGCTGGATCAAATGCTTTCTTCTAATTTGTCGGGTTTTGCGTAACTAGTCTGAAGGAGCAGCGGACCAACAGGGAAGAGGGTTGAGCATTTGGGACACCTTCACCGAACTCTTTCCAGGTTAGATGCACACTACGAACATACGGTTTTTTTTTTTTTTACCTTCAACGCACAGGTGAATGTGATTGTCGTTTCCCCTTCTTCCCCAGATAAGATTAGCGACCACTCTTCCGGTTTCATAGCTGATGAGTTCTACTACCAGTTCCAGGTAACGTGCGCTAAAATTAAAGATGTCATTTCGAGATGCGGTACTGCAGTGTGGGACCACATTTGAGTTTTCGTCTTTGGAGACAGCGATGGAGGCTTTACTAATATTTTCCATTTGCTTCACTTATCCCTCCCTTCTAACTTAATGCACGTGATACCTGCCCTTGTCTCCTTTCCATAGCGACTGGTAGCTGCAAACCATAACAATCAACACCACAAGTAGTTTATAGAATAATCTATTAAGTCATGTTTTGTTGCTTAATAATTGATTTTCTTCCATGTGTGTTCTTTAACAGTCATGTGGATGTCCAACTTCCTGACAAGTTATGTATGGGTGTAAATTTTGTATATATAGGAGGACATAAACTTGTTGAAAGCAATGGGATGGGATTTCTTCAGATTCTCCATCTCGTGGCCTCGTATTGCACCTCGTAAGCTCACTCTCATGCACCCTCCTTTTGTCTTATTCCGACATAATTAGGCTCCTCCTGTTAACATCAAGGAAAAATATGATCCTTCGTACACCACGTAGACCAACACCATTCGGTTCGAGACTCACACACCGTTAATGACTCGATGCATGTAATTATGTGCCTTCCTGACCATTGTGCTCACATCAGATTACTATATATTCTCTTTGGTGTCTCTACATTTTTAATTAGTCAGGCCGAAACAAATATGAACTACGGTTTTGCCCTGTACTCAGCTCTTGTATATGCACTATGAAGCGTATAATTAAATCATTCGGACGGTATCTTTTGGATACTAGATGGGAAGATAAGCAAGGGAGTCAATGAACAAGGTGTCGCCTTTTACAACAATCTCATCGACAGCCTACTTGCTGAGGGTAACCCCTACTGTCTAGTCCTTCACGACTCATTGAATTGCTCTTTCCAACGTGTACTAAACTTTGAGCAGGCATCCAACCTTTTGTGACATTGTTCCATTGGGATGTTCCCCAAGCACTTGAAGATGAGTACGGCGGGTTCCTGAGTATTAATATTGTGTAAGCCTTCAAATATTGTTGACTTGGAGATTCTAAAGATTGTGTGTACTCGCATCCCTTGAACTAATTGCCAATCTTAATCAAGTAACACCGGGATCATTTGGGTTATTTACTAGGGAGGACTACATCGATTATGTAAACTTTTGCTTTCAAAAGTTTGGTGATAGAGTGAAGCATTGGGTGACACTAAACGAGCCCAATTACTTTACGTTGTATGGGTATGCAATGGGCATCTATGCACCTGGTCGATGTTCTAGTTACATAAATAACTGCACAGCCGGAAATTCAGCAACAGAACCTTACATCGTTGCACACCATTTACTTCTTTCTCACGCAGCAGCAGTGAAACTGTACAGGGACAACTATCAGGTACATGGACACCTATCTCGGTGTATTCCCCTTATTCTTTCGGCAAACTACTGAGTTGGATATGCATGTTTGGACTTGACTAATTGTTTCGTATTTTGATACACAATCAGGCTGCTCAAAATGGCAAAATAGGCATGGTCATTGCAACTTATTGGATGACCCCTAAGTATTCAACGAACGTCAGTAGGAAGGCTGCCTCTAGAGCTTTTGACTTTCAGTTTGGATGGTATGTATTTTATTTATAAGAAAGTAGGTAGCCTTTACGAGATGCTAGATAAGCATTATGAACGAGTCACAAAAGTGACTGATCTAGCAATTGTACCTCAACAAACGAGTTCCTCAGCAATTTTGTGTGTCCCATTAGTAAGTGCATTGCGCGTTGATGATGTAAGGTTTGCCCATCCTATTACCTATGGTGACTACCCAAAGTCAATGAGGAGATATGTGGGCGAGCGGTTACCCAAATTCACAAAAGCTCAGTCAGAGGCGCTAAAGGGTTCTCGTGACTACATGGGGGTAAATTATTACACGGCGAGATACGTGGACGAATCCGCATCCCCTTTTACCACTCTCAATCTAAGTTACACCACCGATTGTCATTGTAATATGACCGGTAAGCATGCACCACCATTGCCCAAATATTTTACCCCTAGTGTTCTTCAATTGATTCCCTAACGAACTTTGTTTATTATCTGTGATGCTACCAGCTGAGAAAGATGGAATTCCAATCGGCCAACCGGTAATGTGTCTACACAAGCATGAGAAAGAATTTTATACATAATCAAGTGTTCACGCATTAATCACATGCTAAGCATAATGCTAATATAATTTTTTTTTTTATATCAACTGAACAAAATTGCAGACTGCCGCGGAGTGGCTGTACATATACCCAAAGGGTATCAGAGAGTTGATGCACTACGTGAAGAAAAACTATCTGGATCCGACCATTTATGTGACTGAAAATGGTAAATAAATGTATCTATGTCACTGACGGTGACTTTGCTTGGGTTGATAGGTCACCTAGTAATTTGCCTTCTATGGGTTATTTTGTCCAACCACAGGAATGGCAGATGCAAATAACAAATCGTTGCTACTTGAAGATGCACTTACAGATAGATTGAGAATAAGTTACTTTCAGCTACATCTCTCAAATCTCTCCAAGGCTATCGAGTAAGTAATTCGATATCAGTATTGGGTATGCATAGGTGATAAACAATAATGATATTTGATCAAAATTACCATACACACGAATTCGTTGTTGATAGGGAAGGAGTGAATGTAAAAGGATACTTTGCGTGGAGTTTCCTAGACGACTTCGAGTGGGTGGAGGGTTATACAACCCGATATGGCCTCATTTTCGTGGATTATGGGAATGAACTGAAGCGATACATGAAGCACTCGGCATATTGGTTCCAAAGTTTCCTACAAAAGGATAATACAACCGATAACTACTCCTTGCGAAGCGATGCCTAGCAGAAGTCACTAAAGCCCAAATTCCCAAGTCTCTTCCTCGCTGCTGCGTTTCCAAACCCCGTAGTCCCTTTTGGATACTATATGTACTGATGCTCAGTTGGGCTGCTCCTTCTCTTTTCCTGCTTAAATGAAATAGAAGGATGCATTTTACACCCAAAAAGAAGAAATTCAAGACATCCAGAATTGCAGGAAGCCCGTCAGTTTGAAGAATATGCTTTGTATTAGGTTTTGTCTGAATGTGAATTTCAAATTCGAATAAAATTAGATTTCCTAATATCATTACTTGTCTTTGATTCCAATAAATAAACAAAATTGAATATGTATGGCAACTTAATTGAACCTTGGAATTAGGAAAATAATTTGGACTTTTAACTTCTTAGAGATATCAATGAGATATTCATAAAAGGAAAGCTTACTCCTTAAAAAGAAAAAAAAAAAATGGAACCCTGTTGGATTTATATCTTTTTAGTCTAAAAAATTATGTTAAGTTCTTCAAATTATGAAAAAATCACCACATTTTAATTTTTAAATGAAGTTGATTTTCAAATATTTTTATGGATTCAAGGTGTTCAACACTGATAAACATCTTAACTAAACCCCAAAAGTTAAAGATAGCCATTGAATACTAGAGGCTGATTATTTTCAAAGCAAATAATATTTGGTTGAGTAAATTATTACATGCATGGACCTAAGTATGTTCGTAAACTAGTTCATCTAAACTCTAAGACGTAAAGTTTCAGGAATATTCTTCCTAGGTGGAAGACAAAATTCACCTAGAAACGAGGGAGGCTTTCGGTGGAAAGGTAGATTCCCCCTGTCTCTTAGTCTCACTGGGATGCGGCAATTATTTTCAAGGCAAATTATATTTGGTTAAGTAAATTATCACATGCAAGAAGCTAAGTATATCCATAAACTACTTCATTTGAACTAGTGACGTAAAATTTTGGAAGTATTCTTCCTAGTAGGGAGCCCTCGGGGGAAGGTAGACTCCTCCGTCTCTTAGTCTCACCTAGGTGAGATGATTATTTGTAAGGCAAACAATATCTGATTGCGTAAATTTTTACTTGCTGTGGAGGATTGCTCCTACAATTCGAAAACCTTGTATTTGATGCACAAGACTCCGATGTGGCAAGAGCGACACTCCCAGAGCAAACAACAAAAAGTTCTTGTCTTGGACAAGGACACCGTTTTTTTTCCGGTGCCAAGGCCCACACTTTATATGGGCATGTCAATAATCTACTTTTAAATGTGATTTTTTTATATATTATTAAGGTTGTAATCATTGATGGTAAGAAATACCAAACAAAAGACATTAATCGATTGAAAATAGAAAATGCGGCTTGAAAGTTTAAATTCAACGTTTGCATAATAGATGTGTCGTAAATGGATAAAAAAAAAAGATTTTGAAAATTATTAGCTTCTTCACAAATTTAAATTCTGTTTCCTTTTTAAGAGTATATAATTTTCGCTATTTTACGTTCATGTTCTTCAAAATAACACTTTTAACCAATCTTTTGAACGTCTACAGTAAATCTCCACATTCTCTTTTTATTCTATTCAAACTCTATTTGAATTGTAGTGTCTTAAATTATCCATTTTTCAACAAACTAATATACCCAAGATTACAATGGTTCTACATATCTGCTTATTATATCTAGTACTTTTATAAACTAATTCCACAAAAAAGAAAAAAAAAACACCAATTTTAGGTTGAGTGATAAATTTGGCCATCAAGTTTGCCAGATTTTTCTAGTTTCTTGAATAAGATAAGATGCAAAGCCAAAGTCCAGTTGGCCGGATGGATGATTTAAGCATGGGATTAAAATCAAACATGTTTCATGCACTTAATCTTAGTCAAGTAATTAAAGCACATGTCTGGTCGTGAAACACGTTGGCAAGCATTGAAAAAAAATACTTAAATGAGAGCAGCGCAGGGACCTGTAGTATTATTTTTTTTTTTTGGGGTTGGTCGAGGACCTGCAGTGCGAAAGGCGCATTTCCCCAGCAGATCATGTGACACGCGTTGATCATGCGGGGGAATGAAGGTGATCGATCATCTGTATATCTATCTGCATATCTATCTATATGTATAGTCCTCCAGGTTAAGCACGTTGATACTCGTGGCGAGAGAGAAGCAGAGCATAACAGAGAGAAGGAGAAGGATGGGGAGCAAGAGCGGCAGTTCGCGAGCGATAACGTGCAAAGGGGTGGTGTGCTGGGGAGCAGAGGAGGAATGGAGGGTGGAGGAGATTCAAGTGGATCCCCCCAAGGGGAGCGAAGTGAGGATGAAGATGCTGTTCGCCAGCATTTGCCACTCCGATCTCCTATGCTCCCAGGGTTTCCCTTTGGTCGGTTCATCCTTTTCCATATATCCCTTCGCCTCTCTCTGTATTATTCTCTCTGCTCTCCTGCAGCACCACTGCTTACTCTTTCTCTGATTCTGTCGTTATTGCAGCCGCTATACCCTCGAGTTCTCGGCCATGAAGGTGTTGGGTAAAGTCCTTGTCTCTAATTCGATTCCTACTAATTCTTCCTTGTTAGTTTTGTCGATGAGGCGTTGCATTCCATCAGCATAAGTTACAGCTGATCTCAACATGACATGGCAGGATTGTGGAGAGTGTTGGAGAGGAAGTAGAAGAGTTGAAGGAAGGAGATGTGGTTATTCCCGCGTATGTTGGAGAATGCAGAGAGTGCGAGAACTGCAAATCCGAGAAGACAAACTTGTGCCTCCGATATCCGCTCTCTATGAATGGCGTGTTGCCGGATGGCACGTCCAGAATGTCGATACGAGGCCAGGCCCTGTACCACCTCCTCTCTTGCTCCACCTGGTCCGAGTACACGGTCTCCGACGCCAATTACGTCGTGAAGGTCGACCCTGATGTAGCTCTCCCGCATGCTAGCTTGTTGTCGTGCGGATTCTCCACTGGGTTCGGCGCTGCTTGGATGGACTCTAAGGTCGAGAGCGGCTCCTCCGTGGCTGTGATTGGCCTCGGTGCTGTTGGACTCGGGGTATGTGATCGGTCGTTTGCGTTACTAACTTACATGTGTAATATACGAATGCCGTTTTGAGAGGATTAATTAGAGAGAAAGCACGGCAACAGTTCATTCGATTTGATCACGAGCAGGCCATAGGAGGAGCAAGAGCGCAAGGGGCGACTACCATAATCGGCGTGGACAAGAACGGGATGAAAAAGGAGAAGGGAGAAGTCTTTGGAATGACTCATTTTATAAATCCAGACGATCACAAGTCTTCCGATGGCACGGATTCGAAGTCCATCTCTGAGATGGTGAAAGACTTGACGGGCGGAGCTGGCGTGGACTACTGCTTCGAGTGCAGCGGAGTACCCAACTTGATCAACCAGGCCCTAGAAGCCACCAAAGTGGTGATGAATCCGTGTCATCGCATCATCGACAAAATCACAATCGCGCACGCGCACGGCTAAACTTCATCTCGGCAAGTCTCCTAACTGTATAATTTGATGTGGTCAGGGGAAGGGCAAGGCAGTAGCAGTGGGGGCAGGGCTGAAACATGTCGTGGAGATTAATTTCATGGAGCTGTTGGTGGGGAGAACGTTGAAGGGAACCATTTTTGGAGGACTTAAAAGCAAGACCCACCTGCCCCTCCTTGTCCACAAATCCAAGGATGAGGTTCTGATCAAGCTCTTTCATACCCCCACCAGTTTCAGACCTTTACGCGCACAGCCTCTTAACTTTTGCTTGCTCTGGTTCTGCAGGAGATCCCCCTCGATGAACTTCTGACCCACGAGATGAAATTGGAGGACGTGCCGAGAGCACGTGAGGTACTGAAGCGGTCGGACTGCATCAAGATTTTGATCAAGATTTAGTGCCCTATTTTATTTTTTGCCTATTGCCTCCTGCCCTTACTTTGTCGAACTTCCTAGTACGATACTGACCGTGCTTTGTTTACTGTTGCACTCGCTCGTGTGAAACTCCAATAAGATATAATTGTTGGAGTTCATGATACAATTTCGAGAAATATCTAGCATTTAGATATTGTTACATAGACTCCTCTAGGTATCTCGACAAAACTCTAGTCTAATAATGGTATTTGGAGCACACGGTCTAGAATGAAAAGAAAAAAAGAAAATCTCTTCACCACAGAGATATTATGCACATTAACAACTCTTCACTTCAAATTTTCCCCACACCAAGATTTCCCTGAAGAGTCATTGAATGTGTTTCGTCGGTTATTGATCCTATATAAAGGCTTTATAATCTTTCATAAAAAAAACTATATTTCCTCCTCCCATAACCTTTAATGCACAATTATTACTTTGTTCCCTTATTTATTCTCTATCACATCACTAATAAAAAACTGTCATCAATATTAACTCATAGTTACGAAACATAATTCTATTTTCGTTATTGATGAAATCGACAAACTAGACCTTGAGTCAGTTCACAAAGCGTGCGACCTTCCATGCTCAAGTCAAGTATCTATCAGACTTGGCAGTGAACCGTTTGGTTTGAGTCTGCATCATAAGATATGATGTTTAACCAACTTATCTTTCCAATCGCTGCAATTTGCATTAGCTTCGCTTAGTCAACCTCCAGATGTTTATTGAACTTTTACCCATTCTTTGAACTGTAATTTTTCATTGGAAACTCTTATCACAAAAGTATCTTTTAGAAGTTAAACAGAATAATTAAGTAAACAAACGCGACAAAGCTGAGGTCGAAGCCGAGTAACAGAGTCACAAGTTTAAACCAAAACAGAACCTCGATCACTTCAAATCACACCCCTCATCCACAGAAAACAAAAGACGACCAACCATGTCACGATTGAATCCAACTTATCCGGAAGTTCAACATTTACTGTAATATATGGGCTCTTTAATAAATAAAAAAAGAAAGAAAGAGTTTGAAAAGTCAAAAAGGGAGGGTGAAGAGAATTGTGGAACCTTCGGCTGGGTTTTAAAGAGAGAGAGAGAGAGAGAGAGAGAGAGAAGAGCATGGGCAGCAGCGAAAGAAACGGGAGAGGAGAGAAAGAAGAGAAAGGAAAAAGGAAAAATGGGAAAAAAACTTGTGTACTCGTGATCCAGACGCGTGATCAAGCCAACTTAAGTGTGTTTAGCAACGCCGGTAAGAAATTGAAGTCTCTAATCACCTACTTGAAGCAATCGCCGCAATTAGGGCTCGAAATTCGGATTTCTTGGATATTGGTGTGGCGAAGCCCAATTTTTGAGTCGTCGAGCTGTATATTTTTATAGAAATGGTACTTTGGGATGTTGTGAAGCTATAGCATATTTCGGATCGTGATTTGAGCTTGCAGTTTGTCCGGAACGGAATTTTGAAGTTGGGAGCGCATTCTGGTACTATAGCGAACAGTAACTTCGAGCCTTTTTTTTTGTTTTTGTTTTCGGTACTGTTTTGGGGCGGCTGAGTTTAGGTTGTTGTTGTACGTTAAGAGAGCTTTCTAAAAACTATAAGACAGCTTGAAAAAGATTTTTGTGGAGGAAGTTATGGCGTGATGAAGTTAGCGCTTGGGCTGCTCCTAGCGGGAAATGATGGGTTTTTCGATAAATGAGAGCTTTTGTGGTGCATAGGTGTCATTTTATTGACAAATAGGCCTAGTATATACAAGTCGTTATGTGAATATCCTTTTTACTAGACCTTTTGATATTGTTTTTCCATTAATTGTTAGGAATCCGAATGCGTTGGTTCGAGTGAGCGTCGTAGTTGATTTTTGGCTTTTCCCAAGTGAGTGATACTATTTCTTCTTTATATTTTAAACTCAAGTTTTGAGAAACATGGTAGATTAAATACTCTATGAGTTGATAAAAAGCATATTTTGTTACATAAAACACGATCGAGCTATTACTGACATTTTTGTTATTCGAATGGAGTTATATTTTGATGTTGATTTGAATGGTTGTTTGAAAAAAGGATTTGTGAAATTCTTTTTGAAAGAATTTTGAAATATTTTGGAGAATGCTTTGATATTTATATATCAAATTTTGAGTTGTGATATAACTTCCTTTCTGATGTTGGATTACTGGATATTGTGATTGGTGATTGGTGCTCAATGTTGTTGTGAACCCTAAGGGGTGTGTGGGTATGCGCGTACTATTCTAGGATATCCTTGTGGGCTGAGCCACCGGCTAATAATAGGTGAAGACCTTGCCAAGGGGGATCTTGGTCGTCTTGTCACAGGCGTTACATGGTTAGACATTTGAGCATGAATTGGTTAATGGGGTGAACCATTGACGTGTGATTTGAGTTTGGTCGATGGAATGGACCATCGATGTGATTTGATGAAATTAATTAATGAAATAGACCATTGATGCATGTTTTATGAGATTGACTAATGGACTGGACCATTGGTATCTTTGATATTTGAGTTAGGATTATGTATTTGAGTTATGTTTTAAATGTGCTAGTGATTTTTTGATCCACTTAGAAGAAATGTGTCACTCACTGAGCCGTGGTAGTTCACTCATTTCTTATACTTGTTTTTGAGGTTCTTCAACGAGTCGCGAGTAGGTGTGAACGTTCGCTTGGGGAGGTCTTTTGTGGTGAAAACTTTTTGATATGACTTGTGCATAGTTAATAGGTTTATAAGTTAGTCATTATAGAAGGTTTACGTTTTGATTTTTGTGGATTATATATATACTCTGATATTGTAACCAATTGCCCTTTTTTGTCAAATATATATATATATATATATATGGATGTATATATATTGATATTGGGTTGAATTTTGGTTATGTTGAGGCTGCGCCCTTTGGTAAAAGGATGGCCGTGTCATGCCCCTTCTTCTTGTGAATCGAGGTGTGACATTTACAACGGGTGACGTTAGCCTGCTAAGTGCTAAGTATCCCCAAACTCCCACCGTTTTATCCTGGATCGAGGTTTCCTATTTGTCGACATTTGCTCCACGGCCTGATCTCATCACACATTCCGCAGAGAAGATACCGCACATCTACAAGGTGAGGGAACTCCTCTCTCTCTCTGACCTAAATTACAAATCCCGTCCCAATTCCCATTCTCCAAACTCCATGGCAGTCGCCTTCAAGCACAAGCCATCTACATTTCTCTTTCTTTAATAATAACATAAGATGCTATACCGGCGCACTATGAGTGTTACACAAGAATCAAATAAGATTTGACACCTCAAAGGCAGATGAATTTGAAAAATAGCTAAAATCCCCGACAAATAGAATTCTTACAGATGCGCACCTGAAGGATCGGGAAATTTTCATAGTTGGCCAGTGGAAAGACGTGCTCAAATGGCACATGCAACAGTCAGAGAGATTCTGGCATCATTCATCGATGCTAGAATATAATAATCCAATGGTCGCTTTGGCCAAATAAAGGGGGAAAAAAGGTCGAATCCCAATGATCAATGGAAAGATCAAGAATCTTCTAAAGAAAAAGACTGAAATAAAACAAAGAAAATCTGTTGGAATTGTTCAGCTGCTGTTTTCTATCATATTTTCCTCTGTTTTCCTCTGTTTTTTTATATTAAAAAATAGCCAAGTTCATTTAGTTATGTATTTAGTGTTTTTGTTATTTTTTAGGAAGTTAATAGCACGTTTGTGTGTAGTTATGTGTTACATGTACGTCAGCAGTTTTTGCTTTGTATTTAGTTGTGGTACTCGACAGTTTTTTTTTTTCTTAAGAACAGATGTATGCAAGTTTGTATTCTATTTCTCTGTGCTTCTCTTCCTCATCTGAAAAATATAGCTTATGGTTTTCTGTTTCTTGTTTACTGTTTTTGATCAGTAACAACAGTGGTATCAGAGCATTTATGATCTTGAGGGACTGTGAAGTGAAGCAAGTATCGAAGTGTAAAGAAGCTAAAGGGTGATAGAGACAGGGTCGAGTGGTTTCTCTGCGATGGCTTCTCCAGTATTTACTGGAGAGAATTATCAAGCATGGGCTGTTAAGATGACAGCATTTTTGGAAGGTCATGATCTGTGGGAAGCTATGGAGGATGATTATGAGGTTGCTCCACTTCCAGACAATTCAACCTTGAATCAGATAAAATACCATAAAGAGATAATCACAAGGAAGGCCAAGGCAAAGTCATGCCTGTACGCTGCTGTTTCACCCATTATCTTCACAAGGATCATGAGATGTGATTCTGCAAAGGCAATATGGGATTTCTTGAAGGATGAATACGAGGGAGATGAGAAAATAAAAGGCATGAAGGTGCTAAATCTCTTGAGGGAGTTTGAGAGACAGTAGATGAAAGATTCAGAGTCAGTGAAGGAGTACTCTAATAGGTTGGTTGGGATAGCTGAAAAAATCAGAGTTTTAGGGACTGACTTGAAGGATGAAAGGCTTGTTCAGAAGATCCTGATGTCTCTTCCAAAGAAGTTCGAAGCCACCATAGCATCTCTGGAAAATACAAGAGACTTAGCTAATATAAAGCTTGCAGAATTGTTAAATGCTTTGCAGGCATAGGAGCACAGAAGACTGATGAGAAGAGAAGAGTTTGTAGAGGGTGCGCTGCAAGCTAGAGTGAAGTCAAATAATGGAGGCAAAGGGAAGAAATGGATTCAGTCTAGAGAAAATGCCAGTGACTCCAAGTTTGTAGCAAAAGAAGGAAACTCTGGTGGGTCTAGCAAATGGAAGATGAACAAAAAGTCTTGTCAATACTGTGATTGAACTAATCATCAGTTTTTTAGATATTGGAGAAAGCCTGATGCTAGATCTAGAAGATGTCACAAGTTGGGTCACATGGAAGCCATCTGCAAAGAAAAAAATTACCCGCAAGCAGGAAAAGCACAGGTAGCAGTGAATGAAACTGAGGAAGAGCACTTATTTGTAGCTTCTTTTTCTTAATCTTTTGTTGGGAATGATGCATGGCTGGTGAATAGTGGCTGTACCAATCATATGACTGGCAATTCGAAGCTGTTTAGGAGTCTAGACAGGTTGGTCAAGTCCAAAGTCAGAATTGGCAACGGACAGTATATCGAAGTGTAAGGGAAGGGTACAGTGGCTATTGAAGGAAATCAGGAGGTGAAGCTAATCAGTGATGTTTTCTTTGTGCCAAATATTGACCATAATTTGTTAAGTGTTGGTCAATTAGTTGAGAAGGGCTATAAAGTGAAGTTCGAAGGGAAGGAATGTCTTATTAATAATGCAGATAGCAAAGAAGTGCTAAGAATTCCAATGGAGGACAAGAATTTCATGTTCAAGCCACAAGAGATGCAACAAATGGCTTTAAAGTGCAAAGAAGAAAATGTAGAGATATGGCATAAAAGACTTGGGCATGTTCACAGGAAGAGCATGTCGTTTATGTAGAGAAATAGCTTGGCAGATGACTTGCCAAGTTTGGAGGAGGAATTTCCACAATGCAGAACTTGTCTTCTTGGCAAGCAAGCCAAATTTCCTTTTAATGGAGGAGGCTGGAGAGCATGTGAGAAGCTGCAATTAGTCCACACAGATCTATGTGGACCTATATCTGAGTCTTCTCTCAATGGTAATAGGTATTGCATTACTTTCATTGATGATATGACTATGATGAGTTGAATTTATTTTCCGCAAGCCAAGTCTGAAGTTGCTGATGTGTTTGTGAAGTTTAAAGCCTTAGTTGAGAATCAGAGTGGAAAGAAAATTAAAATGCTCAGGTCTGATAATAGTTCTGAGTATACTGCTCACAAGTTTAAGTTGAATTGTGAGCAAGTAGGAATTGTGCAATAGTTCACAGCTCCCTATTCACCTCAACAGAATAGGGTCAATGAGAGGAAAAACAGAAGCATTATGGAGATGGCTAGATGTATGATGCAGAAGAAGAAGTTATTTAAGAAGTTCTGGGCTGAAGCAGCTAATACTGCAGTGTTCCTGTTAAACAGATTGCCCACAAAGGCCTTAGAGGGGTCAACACCTTTTGAAGTCTAGTATGGTGTTAAACCTTCTGTGAAAAATTTGAAGGTTTTTGGGTGTTTGTGTTACACTCGTGTTCCTAAGGTTAAGAGGAACAAGCTGGATAAGAAAGCAGAGCTTGGAATCTTCATTAGGTACAGTCTCCAATCAAAAGCTTACAAAATTATTCACCCTATGACAGGGAAGGTGACAGTAAGCAGAGATGTTGTTTTTCTAGAGGAAGATGAGTGGAATCGCATGGAAGAAAAGAGTGCAGAACAACAACAGTTCGAAAAACAACCTGCAACAGATGTAGAGGTTGATAAAGTTATAAATGGATTGGAAGACAGTGTGGATGATTTACTAGTGAGAGGCACGAGGTCACTTGCTAAAATCTATGAAAGAAGCAATGTGGCAATGCTCGAACCATCTAACTTTGTGGAAGCTAAGGAGGATCAAAGGTGGATTGCAACAATGCAGGAGGAGATTGCAATGATCCAGAAAAACCACACATGGGAGCTTGTTGACAGATCATCTGATAAGAATGTGATTGGGGTTAAGTGGGTATTTATAACAAAACTTAATCCTGATGGTTCTGTCAATAAATACAAAGCTAGACTGGTGGTGAAAGGCTATGCACAATTATGGGGAGTAGACTATTCTGAAACATTTGCTCCTGTTGCACGACTTGATACAATAAGGTTACTGTTAGCTATTACAGCAGAGAAGGGGTGGCTTATATTTCAGTTAGATGTCAAGTCTGCATTTCTGAATGGAGAGCTTGAGGAGGAGATTTTTGTTGAACAACCTGAAGGATTCAGTATCAAAGGGCAAGAAGAGAGTGTATACAAGTTGAAGAAAACTCTATATGGACTAAAGCAGGCTCCAAGAGCTTGGTTTGTGAAGATAGATCGATATTTGCAGGATTTTGGCTTTGTAAAAAGCTTAAGTGAGTTCACTCTTTATGTCAAGAATGTGAATCATAGTGTTGTAATTCTGTCACTTTATGTAGATGATCTATTAGTGACGGGGAATGATATGGAATTGATAGAGAAGGTGAAGCAAGATCTATTTGCAGTTTTTGAGATGTTAGACTTAGGAAAGATGACTTATTTTTTGGGTCTAGAAGTCAAACAGGCTTCATATGAGATCTTCATCTGTAAAAAAAAATACATGAAGGAAATTCTAAAGAAGTTTCAGATGGAAGATTGTCGAAGTGTAAGCACTCCTATAGTTTTTTTTTTTTTGGTAAAAGGTAAATAGTATAAATAAGGGAAGGACAAAAACAAAGGATCGGATCCAAAACCTACACTCTCAGAACAAGAGTGAACGGGATCCGATGTAAAAGAGAAGCTAGACAAATAAGGAAGAGGGAACTACAACCGCGGGGAAAACCCACCGCAACAACCAGAACGAAAAGAACAGAGAGAACTAAAAACAAAGCGAGCAGAAACACGATTATTGAGCAGAAAAGACCGCCGGATCGAATCCCCAGCACCTTTGAAGTCTTTTGTTCCTCGGAGAAGGAGAGACCTTCGAAAAAGAGATAGCTCTATCTCTAACTGATTTGATAAGATGATTCTTAAGTGCAGAAATAGCAACTGTCTCATTCCGGAAGATAGCAGCGTTCCTCATCTTCCAGATCAAATGGCATAAAGCACCGAACGAGAAACAAACCATCTTGTGATAGAAGTCTTTGCCACTGAAAAACTTGGTAGCCCAAGTAAGTAAATCATTCCAACTTCTGTTTTTCCATGGAATGTTGCAGCTGGCGGCCCAAAAGAAGGCCAGAGGAGCCAAAGTGCGACAACCAAAGAAAAGATGATTAACAGAGTCCGGAACTTCATTACAAAAAACACAAACACAATAATCAATTCTCCCATAGGATAAAAGCAACGTCTGAGTAGGAAGACGGTTCTTCGTTATGAGCCACAAAATGAATTGATAACAAGGTGCGAGGGCATTATCCCAAACAACGGAAGCCCACTGGATAGGATTCCTTTTTACCCTGATAAAATCCCAAGCCGAAGCAACAGAAAACTTACCCGAAGATTCATGACACCAAATGAATTTGTCGTGCATAGACGATAAGGGCGGGAGGGCAATTGACCATCTTTCTAGGAGACTTTTAAGAGCAGCACCAACCGGAGTATACATATCAGCAACTACTGCACGGTTCGGAAGACCAATGGACTCCCTAAACGCTGGAGGAACACACGAGAGAGCCAATAATCGTGCCATAGCGAAATGGAGTAACCATTACCAACAATCCACCTAAACGACGAACGAAAATATGGTCTAAGCTGGAGGATCTTTTTCCACATCCAGGAGCACGTCCTCGGAGTTTTGGCAATCTAGAAATTCTTCTTTTTTAGAAATACCGAGTGAATCCAACGGCACCATAACGATTCTTTGTCAGAGAAAAGAATCCATAAGTACTTGACCGTGGAAGCCCTATTGCATTGCTTAATGTTACGAACGCCGAGACCCCCTTCAGCCTTGGGGCAGCAAATATCCTCCCAAGCCACTTTGGCTCCTCCTCGGCCCAACGAAGTTCCCTTCCAGAGAAATTGCCTCATTATGCGTTCCACATCCGCAAGAACCGACGCAGGAAGAGTGAATACACTCGTCCAAGAAGCTTGGATAGAGTGAAGGACAGAACGTATCATCTAAAGCCTACCTGCAAAAGAGAGAAATCTGTGCGTCCAGGATTGAATTCTGGCAGTGATACGGTCTGTCAATGCAATACAATCGGCTCTGTTCAGTCTAGAAGAAATAATAGGAACACCAAGGTACCGGACTGGAAGTTTTCCTTCCTGAAAACTGAACGCCCATAGTATCTTGTTCCGGCTAGAAAGCTCACCGCCAGCCATGAAAATTTCACTCTTGCGCTTGTTTAGAAGCAGACCACTCCAGGCAGAGAACAGATCAAGCCCTGTTTTGAGCATAACAATCGAAGGCCAATCCGCTTGACAGAACAAGAACACATCGTCAGCAAAGAAAAGATGGGAGAGCTGAATTGGCTTACATCTCCAGTAATACTTGAAGTCCGGTTTGGAGGTACAAGACCTCAATATGCCAGAAAAGACTTCCATCACCAACGTGAAGAGGTATGGAGACATTGGGTCCCCTTGCCTTACCCCTCTACCACCCGGAAAGAACCCATGAAGGTCACCGTTGATAGATATAGAGAAGGTAGGAGATCGAACACAAGCCATAACCAACTTTATGAAGTGTGGAGGAAACTGAAAAGCCTGCAACACAAGCTGTAAAAAGTCCCAATCGAGGGTATCATACGCCTTATGAAAATCTACCTTAATGGCACACTTGGGCAAATACGGAGTAAGATGGAAACCTACAAATAGTTCCTGGGCCAATAAAATGTTGTCCCTCATTCTCCTGCCCTTAACAAAAGCGTTCTGGGATTGACTAATCACATCCCCTAAAACCCCAGCTATACGATTAGCTAGAATCTTAGTGATCACCTTATAAATTGTGTTGCAACAAGCAATTGGTCTGAAGTCCGTGACTGCAGTGGCATTAGGGACCTTCGAAACAAGAGCAATAATGGTTGCATTTACTTCTTTTAAAAGCTTAGCATTCCGGAAGAAGTCATGCACTGATTGAAGCACAATAGACCCAATAGTGTCCCAGCAGGTTTTAAAAAAATCAACAGGAAAACCAACAGTAAGCACTCCTATAGTTGCTAAAGAGAAGCTGCAGAAGAATGATAGAACAGATGCAGTAGATGCTTCTATGTATAGAAGTCTAATTGGGTGTCTCATGTATCTTACAGCAACCAGACCATATATTCTATTTGCTGTGAGTGTTTTATCCAGATTTATGAGTAGTCCTAGTCAATTACATTTGATTGCAGCAAAAAGGGTATTGAGATATTTCAAAGGAACATTGTTCTTTGGTGTGAAGTTTAAGAAATGTCAGAAGTTTAATTTGCAAGGATTTTCTGATAGTGACTGGGCTAGTTCAGTAGATGACATGAAGAGTACATCTGGATATTGTTTCAATTTTGGTTCTGCTTGTTTCTCTTGGCGTTCTAAAAAGCAAGAGATTGTAGCTCAGTTTACTGCAGAGGCTGAGTTTATAGCAGCTACTGTAGCTGCAAATCAAGCTTTGTGGCTGAAAAAGATAATGAAGGATTTGAAGGCTTTATTTGATTTGGGCTTAAGGCCTATCCGCCCAAGTTGGGCCCAGAAAGCCCGGCCCACGGGAATAGGGCCCGTGGGAAGGGAGAGGTATAAAAGGGAGGAGAGAGAGAGAAAACATACCGTTGTTTTTTAGAAAAGGAAAAAGACGTACGTTCTCTCCACGCTCTCTCTCTCCCAAAAGAAAAGACAGTAGGCATACGGCTTGTTCTTCCTCCCTTCAAGGCTTCATCGGATCGGATTGCTCAGTTTCTCTTCTTCCATTGGCGTCGGTGTTTAATTTGTGGCAAAAAGGTACGCTCGAATCTGTGGTGTGCTTTAGGATCGGTGATACGTGTTAGAATTCCCGGGCTTGTCTTCCGCTTGAGTTTAGGGGTTCGATTTAGTGTCGAATCCGTTTTTCGGGGATCAGTCATTCCCAACATTGGTATCAGAGCCATAGTTCACGTTTTTCCCGATCAATTTGATGTTTTTTGTTAGAAATTTCGCGAAGAAACTCTCGGCCGTACGGATTGGGACAAAAATCCCGACACCCGAGCGTTCTTCGGCTTTTTTACTGAGTTTTCGTATGTCGAAACTGTTTTCTGATTGCATAGGAACAAGCGCGACGTTGAGACGAGTCCGGTGATGTGTCGACCGCCACCGGGCGCCGCCGCACGCGCCCACACGCGCGGCCGGAAGGCGTTGCGCGTGGGCGCGACGCGCCCGAAGCGCTGGCATTGGCCAGCGAGTGCGGCGCACGCGCCGGTCGGCGAACCGGCGTGTGCACGCCGCCGGGGGGCGAACTGACATGCGCTGGTCCGCGGACTGACACGTGCTGATGTCACGTGATGACGTCACCGTGACGTCATCCAACGGTCGGTAACCGTTCGGATGACGTCACCGATGACGTCATCGCTGACGTCGTTTCGCCGAACGGTCACCGGACGGCGACTTGACCCACCGGAGACCAAGGCACGTGGCAGGCACGTGCGGATGACGTCTGCGTGACGTCATCCCCCGCACGCGCGTGGCACGTGCGTCGGTTCGCGCAAGTCGGGCCCACCTGCCTGACCGGCTCGGCCGGTCCGTCCGGTCCGACCGGTCCGTCCGGTCCGACCGGTCCGTCCGGTCCGGCCGGTCCGACGACCGACGAGCGTTGATCGGCGACAACCGTTGACTGTTGACCGACCGTTGACCGTTGACTTGACCGTTGACCGTTGACTTTGATCGTTGACAAAAAAAAAAAAAGAGGAAAAGAATGTGTTTCTTTTTCAATTAAGTCTATGTGGATTATATGTAATCCCTTATTTGTTCTGCATTTGTTGCAGGAACAATGCCTCCCCTGAGGTTGCGCACACCTATTCGCGCAGTGACCGATGAACAAAAGGAAAGGCTGTCTAAGTTGATAGCTGAGCTGACTGATCATCGATGGGAGAGTGGTGACTTAATTGATCACGTCCTTGAAGTCAACGGGAAAATTCAACAGGTCATATGGAATGGTCGTCCTATGTCATAGTCAGAGATGGTGCGATTTTTCATAAACACTCTTCCACCTGAATGGCAAGATGTGTTGAATCGCATATGGGATGTCAACGGAGCTGCTTCCTATAAGAAAATTGTGATAGATTTTGTAAATGAATATCACTGTATTGTTACAAGGGAAAAGATCAAGAAATTGAACAAAAGAGGATCTTTCCCAGTTCGTGTGCTGACTATGTGTTAGTTGTATTGGCTGATGTATGTTAAGTGTGCTTTGTGGACATATTATGTACTGTTTGACTACCTGATAGCTATTGATGTAGCAACCAATGTATTGATTGTATTATAAGATGAAAGCATTGTTGTGTTATTTGATATCTATTATCTATTGCTTTCTGTAATTGTTGGTTGCTGTGGGTAATTAGCTGTGGGTAGTTTTTTAGAAGTTTTTGTAGCTTCATAGAATTGATTTTGCATAAGACAATTATATTGATGATAGTTTTAAGTTAGGATTTTGGAGGATGATTGGAAACAGAGTGACCTTTTGATTCTAAAACCTTACTTAAAATTATTCATTAATATGATGGGTCTATGTAAATAGGGATGCATAAATGGTAGGCATTAATAATTCGTGCATATTTGTCTGATTTGTTCAGATCAATGGCTTCAGCCACAAAGAGCATAGTTGCTGAGTTGAACAAAGGTGAAAAGCTCAATGGTGACAATTATGAAATTTGGCAAATGAAAATCCAGTATGTGCTGGAAGAGCAAGAAGCACTTGAGGCTCTTGTCATGACCATGGTAGAACCTGAAGAGGGAACCACTGCACAGCACAAAAGAGACAAAGAAGCTTTATCTGCGTGGAAAAGAATGAACTCTCTAGCTCGCATCACGTTGCTGAGCAGCATGGAAAATGACGTCATGCGAGAGTTTCGATGTTTTGACAATGCCAAGGAAATGTGGGAGGCATTGACAGCTAGATTTGGTCATACTTCGGTGACTAGACTGAGGCAGCTCACTATCAGGTTTGACTCCTATAAGAAGCCTCATGGTCAGACCATGAAGCAACATCTTAGATTGATGTCAAACATGATAACTGAGCTGAGAGATGCTGGCCATGTCCTCACAGATGAGCAGCAGGTGCAAGCAGTGATTCATTCCTTGCCTCAGAGTTGGGAGCACATGAAGGTACACCTGACTCACAATGAAAATATCAAAACCTTTGAGGATGCAATGCGTCATCTTGAGCTGGAAGAGCACCGCCTGTTGGCGGCTAAGCCGGATGCTGAACTCTATCATGCAAGTTCTAGCTCAAATGGAGCTTCGAGCTCTAAGCGCAAGCGCCCTAACTGGTTTGATAAGGGAAAAAGCAAGGAAGAAGCAGGTCCTTCAGGGAAGAAACCCAAATTTAACCAACATGGAAGAGGGAAACGTCCTCACATGAAAAAGCTTGCAAGGGTGAAATGCTACAACTGTGACAAGAAGGGTCACTATGCTCGCGACTGTCGTGAGCCAAAGAAGGTAAGCACCCCTTGTACTCTTCAGAACTTTACTTTTGTGTCGAGTTCTGTGTTCTTAACTGAGTCTAATCCTTTGTGGACTGTGGATTCAGGAGCGACGGACCATGTAGCGAAGGATAGAGGATCCTTCGTGGAATTCCGACGAGTACCTACTGGAACTAAGTGGATCTATGTGGGAAACAACTCCAGAGCTGAAGTGAAAGGAATTGGCACATGCCAACTAAATATGTGTGGTGGACGCACTCTATTCCTACATGATGTCTTGTATGCTCCGGAGATTCGTCGGAATTTAGTGTCTGTATTAGTGTTGGTTAAATTAGGTTTCAATTTGAACTTCTTTAGTAGAGGTGTGAATTTGTTTTTAGATACAAATTACTATGGTTGTGGTTATTTTCTGGATGGTTTTATTGTATTAGATATTGATTATGTTAATACTAATGTTTGTTATTCCCTTCTCACGTCTCCTAATAAATATGATAATGATGTGAATGTGTGGCATGCTAGACTTGGTCACATTGGCCAACGGCGTATGAATAGACTAGCCAAAGAGGGCTTGTTAGGCAATATTGAAAAAGTCGATTTGCCCATATGTAAGCATTGCCTAGAAGGGAAAACGACAAGGAAACCATTTGGAAAAGGAAAAAGAGCTGAATTTCCTCTGCATTTAATCCATACTGATATCTGTGGTCCAATGAATGTGAAAGGAAGGCATGGGGCTGTTTATTTCATCACTTTTATAGATGATTACACTCGATTTGGATATGTCTATTTGATTTCTCATAAATCTGAAGCAATAAGTTGTTTCAAAAGGTTTATGAACCTGGTAGAGAATCAATTAGACAAGAAAATAAAAGCATTGAGATCCGATCGAGGCCGAGAATATTTATCTGATGAGTTCAGAAAATTATGTGATGAAAAAGGAATAGAAAGACAGTTGTCTATTCCATATACTCCTCAACAAAATGGTGTTGCAGAGAGAAGAAACAGAACCCTACTGGAAATGGTTAGGTCCATGATGGCGCATGCTAACTTACCCATTACCTTTTGGAGTGATGCTTTGTTAACTGCTGCCTATATACTTAACCGTGTGCCTTCCAAATCAGTTACTTCCACTCCATATGAGTTATGGACAGGTAGAAAACTGGACTTAAGTTTTCTTAAGCCATGGGGTTGTGCTGCCTACACACATGACTCCTCTCACAAGTTTGGGAAACTGGGTCCCAGAGGCAAGAAGAGTTTTTTTTATAAGGTACTCTGAACACTCGAAAGGATATGTGTTCATAGGTGAGCAGGAAAGTGGGAGTATAACTGAGTTTGAATTACGAGATGTCACATTCTTAGATGATGAATTTCCTAAGAAGGGCGAAATAGGGGAAGATTGTTCCCTATTTGAAACCTTGGATCAAGATAATGATATTAATGGAGTTCATCCAAGTGGGAGTAATATGAGATGTGATGAATTGAATTCAACTCATTCTCAATTGCAACCACTTGATGAGACGACATCATTACTTAATCCAAGTGGGAGCATAATGGGAAATGATGTGCAAAGTGTACAATCTCCCATTAGGCGAACAAGTCGCCAAAGTATTCCCCGTCGACGTTTTGGCATTGAAGGGGAAACTTTTATGGTTGCTCCACAAGATGAGGATGAGCCAAGAAATATTAATGAGGCTCTGAATTGCCCTAGTAAGGAAAAATGGATTAATGCAATGGAAGAGGAAATGGAGTCAATGAAATCAAACCAAGTCTGGGAACTGGTTGATCTGCCAAAAGGACGCAGAGCTATTGGGAACAAATGGGTTCTCAAAATAAAGCGAAAGGCTGATGGCTCGATTGAAAGGCATAAGGCTCACCTTGTGGCGAAGGGGTATAATCAACAGGAAGGAATTGATTATGAAGATACGTTTTTTCCTGTAGTGAGATTTACCTCAATTCGCATTATTTTGGCAATAGTGGCTAGTCTGGATCTTGAATTACATCAAATGGATGTAAAGACTGCTTTCCTCAATGGAGAATTAGAGGAAGAAATATATATGGAACAACCTGTTGGTTTCATAGTGAAAGGCCAAGAAGGAAAAGTATGTCGACTTTTGAGGTCGATATATGGCCTTAAGCAGTCATCAAGACAATGGTATATACGTTTTCATAATGCCATAATGGCATATGATTTTACGATGATTGATGAGGATCATTGTGTGTATATCAAAAGATCCAAGGATCAATTTGTGATCATATCATTATATGTTGATGATATACTAATTGCTGGAAGCAATATGGAGTTTGTTAAGACTGTCAAGAGTTGGTTGTCTTCCAACTTTGAGATGAAGGATATGGGTGAGGCTGCATACATTCTTGGAGTTAAGATTTCGAGAGATCGTTCGAAGAGATCATTGTCTCTTTCGCAAGAAACCTATATAAATAAGGTTCTTGAACGATTTCGTATGCAAGATTGCAAACCCATAGACACTCCTATTGCAAAAGGTGAAGGATTGAGCCATAGATTGTGTCCAAGGACTCCACAAGAGAAGGAACAAATGAAACATGTTCCTTATGCTAGTGCTGTTGGGAGCTTAATGTATGCTATGATGTGTACAAGACCCGACATATGTTTTGCGGTTGGAATGGTGAGTAGATACCAATCCAATCCAGGTCTAGCACATTGAAAAGCCGTCAAGAGAATACTGAGGTATCTGAAGGGAACTGCTGATTTCAAGTTGAATTACCAAGGAAAGGATCTGCGACTTGAAGGCTATTCAGATGCTGATTGGGGAGGAGATTTAGATGAAAGAAAATCTACCTCTGGATTTGCTTTCTTACTGAGCAATGGCGCCATATCATGGAGTAGTAAGAAGCAAACGTGCATAGCCTTATCCACAATGGAAGCTGAGTTCGTGGCATTATCAGCAGCAGTACAAGAAGGAGTTTGGCTTAAGAGATTCTTGGATCATTTAGGTGTTATTGATAAAGCTGCAAATCAATTGTTGGTTAACTGTGATAGCCAAGCAGCTATAGCGTACACCAAAGATCCAAAGTATCATGGCAAGACCAAACATATAGATACCAAGTATAACTTTATAAAAGATATGGTTGCACGAAAGGATGTGAACTTGTAGTACATATCTACGCATAGAATGGTAGCAGATCCAATGACAAAGCCAATACCTAGAGATGTGTTTTGTGGTCATGTAAAATCTCTAGGATTGCGTAGAGTCTGATGTACTGGATTGTAATTTCCCTGAGTTGTTCACATTTATGAAATTTCGTTTTTCATTGATTAATGCCTATGAATCTTTGTGTGATCTTAATGCATCCTAATGCTCAGTGCATTATTTTAAGTTGAGGAAGTATGTCGGACAGATAAGAGATTAGCCCACTCACACGGGTAATCGCCTCTATTTACTGTGTGATAAATAGATATGATACTGTATTTAAGCTTATTATCTAGGTGATAATCGAGAGCTCGGGCTTAAAATACACATGTTGCCTTAACTAAGTGTTAAGATGAGGACATAATACTTATGATGTCCGAAAGTAAAATACCCCACATATTTTACTTTATCTGTCTAAGATGCCAGATGTGAGTTCTGATGAATTTTGTGAATGAGTAGATACGTGAACTCAAGTTAGACATTGGGTATGTCTGAACTATCATCTGTACGGTATTGAAAGGTGTAGACATACGCTCCATGGGAAAGGAGTTAATACCGTAATACGTATTTCATACTACGTATGCATGAGACGACCAATAAGAGTGGCAAAAGTTTGATCTCAAGTTTTATGTCGTGTGAGACTCTTGAGGAAAAGAGTTCCTCAATTTCTTAGTCCCCTCAAGACTCTTACTTATTCTCAAGGTTTCTATTTAGTGTTTGCTATCTTAGGGTGTTGCCAATGATCATGAGATGATTCGGTCTAATGGGACATTTCTAGAAAAGCAAGTTGAACTGAAATTGAGAGTTTGAAGTAAAGAGGAAGATCGATTTTGGAGAATCACATTATAGTTTTGTATTCACTGGTCGACCAATTATGACTGTCTTTGTGATGATTATAATTGTGAATACAATATATATCATTATTTAAAAAAGAGATCAAAAGAGAGATATAAATGTGATTGATCGATCTAGGGTACTACATACTAATTCTACTCAAAGTGTGACGCCCAATTATGAGCTGCTACATATTCCTAACATATGTATAGCAACGAGCTCTCAAAGTATGCTGGTTGCACGGATTATTCACCGGTATGAATGTTGAAGAGAGGTAAAGAGAATCCTGTTCGGCCCACCATGTGCGAGTGGGAGATGAAGGCTTTATTTGATTTGGGCTTAAGGCCCATCCGCCCAAGTTGGGCCCAGAAAGCCCGGCCCACGGGAATAGGGCCCGTGGGAAGGGAGAGGTATAAAAGGGAGGAGAGAGAGAGAAAACATACCGTTGTTTTTTAGAAAAGGAAAAAGACGTACGTTCTCTCCACGCTCTCTCTCTCCCAAAAGAAAAGACAGTAGGCATACGGCTTGTTCTTCCTCCCTTCAAGGCTTCATCGGATCGGATTGCTCAGTTTCTCTTCTTCCATTGGCGTCGGTGTTTAATCTGTAGCAAAAAGGTACGCTCGAATCTGTGGTGTGCTTTAGGATCGGTGATACGTGTTAGAATTCCCGGGCTTGTCTTCCGCTTGAGTTTAGGGGTTCGATTTAGTGTCGAATCCGGTTTTTCGGGGATCAGTCATTCCCAACAGGATCTGTGGTTGAATTCTAGTGATTGCATTGAAGTTAATGTGGATAATCAGGCTGCTTTAGCAATAACTCAGAATCCAGTTTTCCATGGCAAAACCAAGCATTTCAAAGTCAAATTTTTCTTTCTACGTGAGGTGCAACAAAATGGCGAAGTTAAGTTGGTCTATTGCAGATTTGAAGATCAGTTTACAGATATGTTCACAAAACCACTTCAGGCTGGAAGATTTGAGCTGTTAAGAGAGAAAATAGGAATCTACAGCAGCAACTAATCCAAGGAGGAGTTTGTTGGAATTGTTCAGCTGCTGTTTGCTATTTCTAGAAAGTTAATAGCACGATTGTGTACAGTTATGTGTTGCACGTACGTGAGCAGTTTTTGCTTTGTATTTAGTTGTGGTACTCGACAGTTTTTTTTTCTTAAGAACAGACTTATGCAAGTTTGTGTTCTGTTTCTCTGTGCTTCTCTTCCTCATCTGAAAAATATAGCTTCTGGTTTTCTGTTTCTTCTTTACTGTTTTTGATTAGTAACAACAAAATCTTCTTCTTATGTGTACTGCATGTAAGTGAACTAAGGTGACGTGTGGACAACATTGTTATGACACGTCCTCTTTAGACGTGATTTTCTTCTTAAATTCGACTCGAATCTCTGCCGAAAATGAATCGCCGTCCCCAGTCAGAGACCACCAGCACTCTGGTGCGCCAGCTGACTAATTTGCTGTTAAGTTTCACAACACCATCAGAGGATTGAGTGTACTAAGAATCCGTACATCAATTGCACATGCAAATTACAAACTTACCTTGCATAAACTGAATACCAGAGCCACTGGGTACCGTGGCCAATCGAGACCCAATCCCCTGGTAGCTCAGCTGCAGTTTGTTCTCCTCCCAAGGGTGCAAATTGTTCGTAATGCTTGTACCTTAACGAATGATTAGACTTTCAACCATCACGGGGACATAACTCCACCGTCTACTTCTAATATGTGGGTTGGAGAAAAGTATTACCATGCAACGGTTGATGTTATGTCACATCAGCGCTAACACTCACCAAGATATCTATTTTGCAACACACGTTTTTTTTGCAAAATAATTCATCAAAATTCATACCTGTTTGTCTGCGATGACCCTTATGCAGTATTAGCATCAAATGATGTACCTCGAAGAAAGGCTAATTATTCTCTTATTTGTGTTTGATTGGGAAAAGAAAGATTATATATGGGAGGCTTGATGATATAAAAGAAACAACAGAGCGACATACGTATCCCAACCAGTGTGTCTATGCATCCAGAGAACATATTGGTTGGTGGAGATGGTGTTAATAAGAACAATGGACCTATTCATGATTATGACAGATCTACTTAAATAATCTAACCTGTTGAGGTTCATTCTGTAGTACAACTGTAACATAAAGCACTTGTTTTCCTGGAAGAGAAGCTTATTGTGCCTGAAGGGATGAAACCGATGACGTCCCGATGCCCTGAACCTCAGAGGACCTTCGGGATTCTTTTCGCACTCATCCATGCGATTGAAACAGTCGGCGAGATATTCACCTTGTTGAGCAGCCGCCTTTGCCATTTACAGCACATGTAGATGTTGGTACTATAAAACAAGAACGACAAAAAGAAGAAATGAGAAGAGAGTAATTGTACTTGAGCTGTTGCAGGAAGATTTTTCATCTGAGAATCCACTTCAGCAAGGGCTAACTTAAACAGTTCAATATCCAGCTGGAGAGTTTGTGTTTGGCTGTCAGCATGCTTGAGTAGATCAACAAAGTTCCTCATGTTTTTCTTCTTCAAGTATAGCTGCACTTGTGGATACCGTTCGCAGATGTCCGCAACAACTTCTTTTGCATCTTGTATACTCAGCTTACCTGTCTTAGACTTAGCTTGTTAACTTGGATAATGAAGAATAACAGAAGGCAGGACTGTTTGATGTGTTCTCTCCCTTTTTCCATCCTATCATTACAGTGAAAGGTCTGTCCAGTATTGTGGTGATCTCAGCTCAAATTGTGTTTTCTCCTTAAATATGCTTTTCATATGGTACAAAACTTTAGTTAAGATGCTTGTGTAGGAGCCATATGCAGATTGAAATTTATTAATGGGAACATAAATTTTGAGAGCTACGGAATATGGACTCCCGCCACTTCAGAGGTATGGAGAATTGTGTCAGGATGATATATCACAAAAGTTTAATTTGTGAATTTGGAGTATATGCGCCATAAGTTTGGAAGGTGATATTTTGTGGTGGACAGTCAGAGTACCAATGTTTGAAGAGGCCGAAATTTTTTGCCTTTTATACATGTGGTAATTGGGGTTGCATCTATAAGTAATTTGTAAGGTATAACTTCTTGCATCTATAATTGGGGTTACATGTGGCAAAATTTTTTGCCTTTTTGCCTTTTCAAATTCTCAGGTATGATGAAAGAATCAGTTCATTTGCTGAGCAGAAGTTCCAAAGGGACGGCATTGATGTCCTACTGGTTGTCGAGCTCTTGGGGTTTCAGAAAAGTCGCTTTCTGTGAAGGTGAAATCCCATGGAGAGGTTTACTCGATTCCTCATGGATTGATTGTTTGGTCAACTGGTGTAGGGACTCGTCCAGTAGTGGGCGACTTCATGGAGCAAGTTGGTCAGGTTTGTGACATACTGCCACGCATGCATGAAATGGACTCTAAGAAACCGTGACACTGAACGTGTAGGATTATATCTATTGCCTTAGTGCCCTCAACCTACGGCTACACATCGATTCCTTC
The DNA here is from genome assembly GCA_019915185.1 of Eucalyptus camaldulensis. NCBI lineage: Eukaryota > Viridiplantae > Streptophyta > Magnoliopsida > Myrtales > Myrtaceae > Eucalyptus > Eucalyptus camaldulensis. The sequence goes on from JAHSVA010000005.1 coordinate 8,144,900, forward strand.
TCTTGCCATGTCTCAACTACTGATATGCTATATCATTGTTCTTAGCAGAATGATTTGAGATTTTGCTCAATCTGCAGGGTGATAAACGAGCTCTTGCAACTAATGAATGGCTACGGGTGAAGGGCACTGAAAATTGTTAAAGCTCATAACAACAACAATCAAAACAGAAAAATTTATGTTGTTTGAGAGAGAGAAAAGATGAAAAACAGAGCATAGCACTTCATACGTCTTGTGCGAAGGAAAAAAAAACTGTCGAGTACAACAACTAAATACAAAGTAGAAATTGCTCACGTACGTGCAACACATAACTGCACACAAACGTTCTATTAACTTCCTATAAAATAGCAAAAACACTAAATGCATAACTAAATGAACTTGACTGTTTTTTAATAAAAAGACAAAGGAAAACAGAGGAAAACATGACAGAAAAACAGCAGCTGAACAATTCCAACAAACTCCTCTTTGGATCAGTTGCTGCTGCAGATTCCTATTTTCTCTCTTAACAGCTCAAATCTTCCAGCTTGAAGTGGTTTTGTGAACATATCTGCAAGCTGATCTTCAGATATGCAATAGACCAACTTACTTTCGCCACTTTGTTACACCTCACGCAGAAAGAAAAATTTGACTTTGAAATGCTTGATTTTGCCATGGAAAACTGGATTATGAGATATTGCTAAAGCAGTCTGATTATCCACATTAACTTCAATGCAATCACTAGAATTTAACCACAGATCCTTCATTATCTTTTTCAGCCATAAAGCTTGATTTGCAGTTGCAGTAGCTGCTATAAACTCAGCCTTTGCTGTGGATTGAGCTACAATCTCTTGCTTTTTGGAACACCAGGAGAAAGAAATAGAACCAAGATTGAAACAATACCCAGACGTACTTTTCATGTCATCCACTGAACCAGCCTAGTCACTATCAGAAAATCCTTGTAAATTAAACTTCTGACCTTTCTTAAACTTCACACCAAAGAACAATGTTCCTTTGAGATATCTCAAGACCCTTTTTGCTGCAATCAAATTTAACTGACTAGGACTACTCATAAACCTGGATAAAACACTCATAGCAAATAGAATATCTGGTCTGGTTGCTGTAAGATACATGAGACACCCAATCAGACTTCTATACATAGAAGCATCTACTGCATCTGTTCCATCATTCTTCTGCAGCTTCTCTTTAGCAACCATAGAAGTGCTTACACTTTAACAATCTTCCATCTGAAACTTCTTTAGAATTTCCTTCATGTATTTTTTCTGACAAATGAAAATCTCATATGAAGCTTGTTTGACTTCCAGACCCAAAAAATAAGTCATCTTTTCCCAGTCTAACATCTCAAAAACTGCAAATAGATCTTGCTTCACCTTCTCTATCAATTCCATATCATTCCCCGTCACTAATAGATCATCTACATAAAGTGACAGAATTACAACATTGTGATTCACCTTCTTGACATAAAGAGTGAACTCACTTAAGCTTTTTATAAAGCCAAAATCCTGCAAATATCGATCTATCTTCCCATACCAAGCTCTTGGAGCCTGCTTCAGTCCATATAGAGCTTTTCTCAACCTGTATACACTCTCTTCTTGGCCTTTGATACTAAAGCCTTCAAGTTGTTCAACAAAAATCTCCTCCTCAAGCTCTCCATTCAGGAATGCAAACTTGACATCTAACTGAAATATAGGCCACCCCTTCTCTGCTACAATAGCTAACAATAGCCTTATTTTATCAAGTCGTGCTATAGGAGCAAATGTTTCAGAATAGTCTACTCCCCATATTTGTGCATAGCCTTTCACCACCAGTCTAGCTTTGTGTTTATTGATAGAATCATCAGGATTAAGTTTTGTTCTAAACACCCACTTAACCCCAATCACATTCTTATCAGATGGTTTGTCAATAAGCTCCCATGTGTGATTTTTCTGGATCATTGCAATCTCCTCCTGCATTGCTGCAATCCACCTCTAATCCTCCTTAGCTTCCACAAAGTTAGATGGTTCGAGCATTGCCACATTGCTTCTTTCATAGATTTCAGCAAGTGACCTTATGCCTCTCACTAGTAAATCATCTACACTGTCTTCCAATCCATCTATAACTTCATCAACCTCTACATTTGTTGCAGGTTTTTTTTTTTTTGAACTGTTGCTATTCTACACTCTTTTCTTCCATCCAATTCCACTCATCTTCCTCTAGAAAAACAACATCTATACTTACAGTCACCTTCCCTGTCATAGGGTGAAAAATTATGTAAGCCTTTGATTGGAGACTGTACCTAATGAAGATTCCAAGCTCTGCTTTCTTATCTAGCTTGTTGCTCTTGACCTCAGGAACATGAGTGTAACACAAACACCCAAAAACCTTCAAATTTTTCACAGAAGGTTTAACACTATACCAGACTTCAAAAGGTATTGACCTCTCTAAGGCCTTTGTGGGCAATCTGTTCAACAAGAACACTGCAGTATTAGCTGCTTCAGCCCATAACTTCTTAGGTAACTTCTTCTCCTGCATCATACATCTAGCCATCTCCATAATGCTTATGTTTTTCCTCTCACTGACCCCATTCTGTTGAGGTGAATAGGGAGCAGTGAACTGCTGCACAATTCCTGCATGCTCACAATTCAACTTAAACTTGTGAGCAGTATACTCATAACCAATATCAGACCTGAGCATTTTAATTTTCTTCCCACTCTGATTCTCAATTAAGGCTTTAAACTTCAAAACACATCAGCAACTTCAAACTTGGCTTGCAGAAAATAAATCCAACTCATTCTAGTCATATCATCAGTGAAGGTAATGAAATACCTGCTACCATTGAGAGAAGACTTAGACATAGGTCCACATGGATTTGTGTGGACTAATTGCAGCTTCTCACATGCTCTCCAGCCTCCTCCTTTGAAAGGAAATCTAGCTTGCTTGCCAAGAAGACAAGTTCTGCACTGTGGAAATTCCTCCTCCAAACTTGACAAGTCATCTGCCAAGCTATTTCTCTACATAAATGACATGTTCTTCCTGTGAACATGCCCAAGTCTTTTATGCCATAGCTCTGCATTTTCTTCTTTGCACTTTAAAGCCATTTGTTGCATCTCTTGTGGCTTGAACATAAAACTCTTGTCCCTCATTGGGATTCTTAGCACTTCTTTGCTATCTGCATTATTAATAAAACATTCCTTCCCTTCAAACTTCACTTTAGCCATTCTCAACTAATTGACCAACACTTAACAAATTCTGGTCAATGTTTGGCACAAAAAGAACATCACTGATCAGCTTCACCTCTTGATTTCCTTCAATAGCCACTATACCATTCCCTTGCACTTCGATATACTATCCGTTGCCAATTCTGACTCTAGACCTGACTAACCTATCTAGACTCCTAAATAGCTTCGAATTGCTAGTCATATGATTGGTACAGCCACTATCCACCAGCCATGCATCATTCCCAACAGAAGATTAAAAAAAAGAAGCTACATACAAGTGTTCTTCCTCAGTTTCATTTACTGCTACCTGTGCTTTTCCTGCTTGCTGGTAATTTTTTTCATTGCAAATGGCTTCCATGTGACCCAACTTGTGACATCTTCTGCATCTAGCATCAAGCTTTCTCCAATATCTAAAAAACTGATGATTAATTCCACCACAATATTGACAAAGCTTTTTATTCATCTTCCATTTGCTAGACCCACCAGAATTTCCTTCTTTTGCTACAAACTTGGAGTCACCAGCATTTTCTCTAGACTGAATCCATTTCTTCCCTTTGCCTCCATCATTTGACTTCACTTTAGCTTGCAGCGCACCCTCTACAAACTCCTCTCTTCTCATCAGTCTTCTGTGCTCCTGTGCCTGCAGAGCATTTAACAATTCTGCAAGCTTTATATCAGCTAAGTCTCTTGTATTTTCCAGAGAAGCTATGGTGGCTTCAAACTTCTCTGGAAGAGACACCAGGATCTTCTAAACAAGCCTTTCATCCTTCAAGTCGGTCCCTAAAACTCTGATTTTTTTAGCTATCCCAACCAGCCTATCAGAGTACTCCTTCACTAACTCTAAATCCTTCATCCGCTGTCTCTCAAACTCCCTCAAGAGATTTAGCACCTTCATGCCTCGTATCTTCTCATCTCCCTCGTATTCATCCTTCAATCCCATATTGCCTTTGCAGAATCAATTCTCATGATCCTTGTGAAGATAGTGGGTGAAACAGCAGCATACAGGCAAGACTTCACCTTGGCCTTCCTTGTGATTCTCTCTTTATGGTACTTTATCTGATTCAAGGTTGGATTGTCTAGAAGTGGAGCAACCTCATAATCATTCTCTACAACCTCCCATAAATCATGACCCTCCACGAATGCCGTCATCTTGACAGCCCAAGCCTGATAATTTTCCCCAATAAAGACTGGAGCAGCCATTGTAGAGAATCCACTCGATCTTGCCTCCATCAGCTTTTTCTTTGCAGATTGGAAGCAATCCTCACTCACTTACCCTCACTTCACAGTCCCTTAAAATCCCACAAACGCTCTGATACCAATATTAAAGCTCATAAAAACAACAATCAAAACAGAAAAATTTCTGTTGTTTGAGAGAGAGAAAAGATGAAAAACAGAGCATAGCACTTCATATGTCTTGTGCGAAGGAAAAAAAACTGTCAAGTACAACAACTAAATACAAAGTAGAAACTGCTCACGTACATGCAACACATAACTGCACACAAACGTGCTATTAACTTCCTAGAAAATAGCAAAAACACTAAATGCATAACTAAATGAACTTGGCTGTTTTTTAATTAAAAAAACAGAGGAAAACAGAGGAAAACATGACAGAAAAACAGCAGCTGAACAATTCCAACAAAAATGTCTATGCCCTAGGTGATTGTGCTACAATAGACCAACGTAAAATAATGGTATATTTTTAACTGATGTCTGTTTTATCGTATGTTCATATGGCTGGATGTGTCAGTCTCTGCCAGTTAGCAGTACTTACACTTAAAAGTAACATTTCTCAGTCATTCCTGTCCAACTCACTGGGAGATAAGAGCGGTTTGCACTTTGCGCCCCAGCCCCCAACACTTAAAAGTAACGTATCTCAGTCATTCACATGGATGGCCTCATTGTGGAACTAGCATGAAAATGCTTCTCGTGTGAAACATCAGATTGGTTAATGTCTTTGGAAGTTTATTTTCAGTTCATATTAATTGACCACATTACATCATGCATAGTTTCTTGATTAGCACATGGTTCCCCTTTGAAGGAGCATCTTGATCCTGTCCCATTTATCTTATTCTTCTCTAGCGGATATACATGATAAGTTGCCTATCTTTAACATGTGGCATGAAAATACTTAGTGAAATATAAGTATTTATCTTCCACAATGTGATGTGGCTGTCGTACAGCACCAAATAGTGCTGATCATTGTTACTAGCTTAAATAAAGCAAAGCTGCATTTTACAAACTCTAATTTTCTACTGATGGTAATATTGACCTGAGAGATGGTATTTATCATCATTGTACTCTTGTTTTCTCCTTCTAAATTATGATTACTACATTTGATATACTCAGGAGGACATCTCGAGCATATTCAAGGCTGCAGACGTGGATAACTCTCGCACTTTAACTGTTAGTGAATTTCAAGATGTTGTGGATGATATCCTCATACGGTATCCCCAAGTGGAACTATACTTGAAGAGCAAGCATTTGAAGGATGTAACGGATCTGCTGAGAGATCCAGAAGGCAATGAGAGAGAGAGAGAGTGTAGATACTGAAGAATTCAAATCGGCCCTTTGTCATGTGGATTCATAGGCGAAGAGTCTGCCAGCCACTGCTCAGGTGATAGTTTTGGAAGTCTCTTTCAAGTAAAATTTGCTGTGGCTTCTTTCTTACCATCATAGAGGCACTTAAATCATCTAATGCTTTCCTTTCCAGGTCGCTGCTCAACAAGGAGCTTACCTTTCAAGGTGCTTCAACCGGAGACAGCAGTGTCAAGAACTTCCTGAAGGTCCAAGACGTTTTACTGGTGCCGGGCAGCATCGATTTCGTCCTTTTCGGTATGTTACATTTTCACTATGTTTATCTTTTTTCATCGATGGGAATCATAGATGAATTTGATATATATATATATATATATATATATATATATATATATATATATATATATATATTGACTTATATATATTTGTTTCCTTTCCACTCCCGACAACTGATTTCTTTTTATGTGGTAAAAAAAAAAGGTACAAGCATTTTGGAACGTTTGCTCCTTTGGGAGGAGAGCAAGCTGCTGCTGAACTTCCCGGAGACTGGGTATCTATGGGTCATAGTACTCAATGGCTCTGGTATTCTGTATATGCGAGGTGCAAAATCCCTTCATACATTGGTAAAAATATCATTTGATGTTTTGTGTTGCGACATTTAAAGCTTTTCCCTTTTTCTTCAGCAAGCAAGTAAGCTGGCGCACACGGGTGTTGGTTGTATCCGATTGGACACGAAGATTTGTTTTCAGAAGAGACTCGAGCCGTATTTGAAGCGACGAATGAGACATGTAAATAATGTTGAGAGCCAAAGGAATGTCGCTGTTGGACATGGAAGACTGCTTTTGGCTTCTTCTTCCAGGTGTGATTGGCCATGTAATCTTCTGTCTTTCTGCAAGTCAGTGGGAGGTGAAAGCATTGCCCCTTAAATCATGTCATGTAGTAAGTAGATCAAAAGTATGTTGTGATGTTGCCGAAAAGTTTAGTTGAATGCTCTCGGACAAAGGTGTTCATCGTGTTTGCGAAACACGTATTGGCTCTGTTCAGTGTAACATTGGGGGCCTCAGTGAACTTGCCTAGTTGACTGAATCTGTGTAGTCACGCCACTACCATATGAAGGCAGGCGTCCTGCTAGAGAACTGGATACGAGGACAAGTAAAATTCCAGGCAAATATGGTAGACTGCCACATTCCTTCTTTGGAGTTGAGACATCTCTAAATGAATTGCATTATTGTTTGAGAAGAGAGAGGAGAAAGAGGGTAATGCAACGTTATAATCGAACTTTAAACTCTATTAATATTTCAATTAGTTGTGTGATTGCTTTTTTCACAGGCTAATGGTAATTTTAGCTTAATTATTCAATCTGAAAGCATTCAGATTAAGGGTGATTGGTTTCGGCATGAATAGCTTCCAAACTTAAAAACTGAAATTAGAAATTTATTTTGTCGGGCTAGTCCAATTTTTTATATTGGAACCAACCCAGTTCCAAACCGACCGGTTTTAGGATCAATCCGGAAATTGGCTGAGTTTCTTTTTCTTTCTGTTCCTTTTCATTTTATTATACAGACGATGTGCATTTGTGCAAATTTGAATGCAATTCTTTCTAATTGAAGATACTATGTCAACAAATATTTACTTTTAATAAATATTTTTGTTCCAAAAGAAAGAACCTTTCCTAACAATCTCTAAAATCGGCGAGGGGAGAGAGAGAGAGAGCACCAACTTTCTTCCATTTGGTTCCGCATTTTCGGACCCTTTTCAACATCAGAATTTCCGAATCTTCCCGTGTTTAAAGGAAGCAACTTCATGTTGCTCCTTTTCATTTTTCAAGTCGTATCATCCTTTTTCTCCATATGCCCCGAGGATTCCAACCATTTCTTCTATCATCGTGTGTAGGGAGAATACTCATCGGTCCTCGAGGAAGACGGTGTATAGTATCCCTCGGACTGTCCCATCTTTAGTTGGACAAAGTGTCAAGTCAATCTCGCGGTCTTGTTTAGCCTCATGGCATCCATATTCCAAGCGCTTTGTATTCCCGCCCTGCTAGGTGCGTCATTCCACCTATATTTACCCTTTTCCTCACATAGAGAGTTTCAGTAGGAAAAATTGTCCAAAAATTCCTAAACTTATTATATTTACCCATTTAATTTTACACATTTTAACTAGGACTTGCTGCTATTGTTAGGGCTGATAGATTAAATATTTGGCATCATCCTTGTTCAAATTTTGGAAAAATCCAAATAAAAGATACAATTTAAGTTAGTGCATTTACAAGTATCATACATGCTTAAGTCCGCACTAGACTAGATGTAACTTTTGCAACAAAACTTTTAGGCAGATATCAATCAAGCCTAAGACATGATCACTGGATTGCTGCTAATGAGGTTTTGAGACGCTAAAAAGGATAAGAAAACTATACAATGACAAATATGTTCAAGATCTGGAGTTAGTAGGATATTCAAATGCAGATTTTACTAGCTATACGGATAACAAGAAGTTGATAGCTGTCACCACCTAAATTTCGAGTGCACCACCTAAAATTAGGTTAATGGACTACTAAGTCTTTAAACTTAGCTCAGACTCTCCCAAGCCTATACCAATTCATAATTTAGGTTCAAATATTTAGCATGCAAATGAATTTTATTTAGAAGTCACCACTAATCGATTTATGGTAGGTCAATTAGACACATAAGTAAAATAATTTGAGAATTATTTTATTCCTACGAACCAAAGACTAAGGGTATGGGGACTTGGTTATAATAGATTTCTCTAATGCATTTTTGGTACCATTTCTTTTTAATTTTCAAAAATATTTTTGCAGGCAGCTTAGATTTGTTTTTACCTAAATTACTATCATGTAATGGGGTGATCACACAGATGCTCAATCATTATTAAAAATTCAAATAAATAAATAAATGAATTGCATCACACAAAGCACGTAATTTTTTTTTTTTTGAGTTTTCTTGAAATTAGAATTTTTTATAAAACATGCATTTTAACAGAATGACCTAATTTTACTAATAAACAAATTCTAATTAAATGATCATATTATGCAAACTAGTTAATATCTACCTCATGACCTAATTTTACTACTAAATAAATTCTAATCAAGTGATCCTATTATGCAAACTACTTAATATGCATCTCATATTTTTTGTACTTTCTTTATTAAAATTCAAAATTAATAAAAAACCCTAATTAAAATATCTAAAGAAAATAATTTTCTAATTTATTTTAGGGATTAATTTGACTTCAACCCTATCTAAATTTAGAAAACTATTTTTTTGGAAAAATGAGATTAAAATGTGCGAACATTATCTAAAACCCTATTTAAAAAAAAATATTTAGGTCCAACCCTTAGTTATTTAAAAAGAATTTTCTAAAAATGCAATCCTAAAAATATAATCCTAAAAAAATGATTTACTAAACCTACATGTATGATTTACTAAATCTATATGCTCATGCAAGATTCTGATTTTTTTTTTTTTAGCTTTTTTATGATGAGTAATTATTAAATAAATATTAAATCTAAACAATCAATATAGTCAACAAATAAAGGATTAAAATAACCGAAAAATAAAATGTTGTCTCACAAGTCAAATTAATGATTAAAAATAATTAAAAATCCAATCCGAAATCTTACGGATCAAATTAATAATTACAATGATTTAACAACCAAAATAATACCGAAAAGCCCGAAAATTAATATAATTGAAAAAATGATCCGACGTCTTATAAATCAAATTAATAATTTTAAAAATTTTGCAAAATCCTTGCGGATAATGCCTACAAAATTCATGAAATCAATACTGACATACTAAGTTCTATTTTAAACAATAATATCAAAACTTAAAAAATGACAATAAAATAGCATAAAAAAACAAAAAAACTAAAACTAAAACTAAACTACCTAAATGGGGGGACTTGCAGCAGCGTTGGTGGGCGTCGGACGAACGGGGGCCGACGTCGGTACTTCGGCGAGGGGACCGAGGTGTTGCAGGGGCATCGGGCACCGGGCGGTTGTGGAGCAGCGCAGGCTACTGGCGCGAGAAGGAGGACGGTGGCGAGTGGGCTGCTGTGGGGTGAGTTGCAGGTCGCGGGTGAGGCGCGGTGGTGAACGGAGACGCGGCAGGGGCTCGGCGAGGGCGTCAGGCGCTGCTGCAAGCGCGATCATCAAGCAGAGGCTGGCAGGCACAGCGCGGTCATCGGGCGAGCGGTGCTGGACAGCAAATCGCTGGTCATCGGGTGCCACAGGTGGAGGCGAGGCAGAGGTGCAGTCGTGAACGGAGGCGCTGAAAGGGCGTCGGCGTCGGGGCTTCTGGCGTCTGGAGCTGCTCGTGCGGGCATGGAAACACGGAAGTCGCAAGCGAATGCTATCTGGGCGGTGGCGAGTGGCGACGGCGTCAACCTGCTGCGGTTACGACGTCAGACGCTAGGTCACGGGCTGCTGTGGTGCTGCGACGGAAGAGGACGGGCGGTTGCAGAGGTGTCGCACGGTGCTCGCGGACGAGCGGCAGGGGTGGCATTGGCGAGCCGGATCGGCGCAGCGAGCTTCACGGGGCAGACGCAGGCGACGGGTGTGGGAGGAAGAAGATGCACAGTTAGGGGTGAGTGGTTCCAGGTTCCGGTTCGGTTCCGTCCGAAACCTGGAACCTACCCTCGGGTACAGGTTCTTCATTTTTTGGAACCTGGAACCTACCCGTCAGAACCAAGAACCTGGAACCTACCCTATCACAGGTTCCAGGGTCGGTTCCAGGTTCCAACAGGTTCTTTTTTTTTTCTTTCTTTCTTTTTTTCTTTTTAAGATTTGAACTATAACGAAAAAGGAAAAAGACAACTCCTATGGAATTTTTGCTAAACCCAAAGTAAAAAGGCAGAACTTAAATTTGGATCAACCTCCCTATTTGATTCCTATATTGCAGAGTTGATCAAACTAGAATGCGATACTAAAATAACTGCTCATTAAAGTTATTGATTATATGAAGTATTTCGACAGCAAAGCATCTCAAAATTTAATGGTTTGGACCAACAATCCTCAATGGAGATGTAGGATAGGCAGAAGACACATGAATTCACAAACTGAAGTATACTAAATAGCATAACAAGCAGAAGCAACCAGCCCAACAGCAAGTTAGATATCTTTTATTTGCGCAAGAGTTTTCATAACCAGTAGCCAAAAACTTTACCATGTTAGTTTGCTTAACAATGAGTATATACATTGTTAAGCAACGTAAGAATGTTGCTGCTGCTCCATCAAACATTGCAAGATCTTGCCCTGCTCCATCACGCATTGTGGGGGCTTGCGTTGACGTGCCTTCGATGAAGGAGTTGGTTTTCTTTGTGCCCTGTCAATGGAGGAATGGAACCTTGTTAGACATTCGAAACCAAAAACCTAGCAGAACTTTTACATCCTTCTCAGATTATGCATCGAATTGGTTTTTATGTGTTGGCAGCTCCTTATTTTCCTTATTTTGCTAATTCTCTGTACTGAGTTAATCTTTTGTGCACGTCGGCGCCCACACCTGTTCAACACCGATTCGAGCACATCCCCAAAACCATCGACTGCTCTATTAAAATCATCAACCACTTGAGCTCGACTCAAGCTCTGACTTTTCTACCCGTAGACACGAAAATCAGACAAAACAAAGAAAACCCAGATAAAGATACCCACAAAACAGACAGAGAGAGAGAGCTTACGAAGAAGAGGTCGAGGAGGACTTGATCGGGAAGTAGGGATAGATTGGAGAAGTGGGCGAGGTTGAGGACGGCCGACGGTGGAACAATAGCAGTGTCGCGGCCCCCCAGTAGCTCGTCGTTGGGACGCAGCACGCGCAACGGCGAGAGCCGGCAGCATCGTCAAACCGGGCAATGGCAGAAACGGTCGCAGCTCATCAAACCAGGCGAGGCGAAGAAGAGAAACGGTCATCTTCCTTCTCTCTCCCCTCTTCCTCCCGTCTCGCACCACGTTGAGGCCCTCCCCCATATGGCAATCCAGCTCAGGAGCGGCTCACTCCTCCTCTCCTCCTCCTCGCCGTCCTCATCATCATCATTGTCGCCACCCTCCTCCCTCATCCCTTTTGGCAGTTCTCTCTTTAATGAACTTCCTCACTTTGCAAATCCGAAACCGGCAACCATGTCAGCACCCACCCACCCACCCACCACCCTTCCTCCGCTTCGTCTCGCTCCCCTTTCCCTTCTCTCCACCCCCGCATTCGCAATCGCTTCGTCCGCCACCCCAGAGCGAAGGAAGGGACCCAAAAAAAAGAAAAAAAAAACCAAGAACCGTCGTGCCCCGAACCCTAAGAGCTCGAGACTCCCGCGATGCGCAGGGCCATGGATTTCGACCTGAACGTCATCGACGAGTGTGGGGTCATCGGTGACTCGGGGGTGAAGCGTTGTAGAGGAAATAGGAAGAAGGGACAGCAAAGAAGAGAAAAAAAATTAGGGTTGAGCGATGCAGAGGAAATAGAAAGAAGGGAAAGTGGATAAGAGAAGAAAAATCAGGTTTTTGAAGGGTACTCCTGGTCTCGGTTCCGGTTCCCGGTTCTGGTTCCTGGTGATCCGGAACCGGAATCGGAACCGGAACCGCCGGTTCCGCGAAAAACGGAACTGAGAACCGGAACCGACTACTCAAGAACCGAGAACCGAACCGGACCCTCCGGTTTGGTTCTCCGGTTCCCGGGTAGAACCGGGAACCGTGCTCAGCCCTATGCACAGTGATTCTTTCTTTTTCTTTTTTCTCTCTCCTCACCTGTCTCTCACGTCACTTCTCTCTCTCGCTGCACTCACGTCTCTTCTATCTCACTGTTTCTTTCTTTTTTTCTTTTCTTGTTAGAGAAAGAAAAGAGAAACGGTTTTATCTTTTGACCAAGATGGACGAAAGCTTCTGAATTTTTTCTCTCAATTTATCCAGTTCCACGCCCTTTGGTCACGAAAATTGTGGCTCGTGGCAACTTTCGAGTTCCATCTTCTGTTGCATTAAATTAAGCCTGCAAATCGGAGTGATTTTACGATTAGTTCGATTTTTCTTAATTCCTTCCATTTTATCGAAATTTTTGCACTTTGTTCACTTGATTTTTCAATTATTTCTACATTTATCAAAATCTGAATATTCATTAGAATTTCAAATTCTCATGCATAATCAATCAAATCAATTTTCCATTTGTTTCCATTTTTTTTTCATTTTATTCGTTTTGATGCATTTTTTTTAGGAGTTAAAATTAATCCCTAATTTTTATGCAAAAAATCAATGACTGAGTCGTCAAAATTTAGGTGTTAACAATAGCATAATATATCTTTGTATTAGCAGAAGGTGCGGTGTTATGACAAACCGATAAAACAAAAATTTATGTTATCATTTACCATATAAACAGAGTTTATAGCATGCCTTTTAGTTGTTATTCAAGATATCTAAGTTCAGAACCTCATTAAAGAGTGATCATATTTGATATTATAAATAAACTCATTCGGTTGTATCGAGACAATAACTCTTCAATGTTGTTTGTCAACAATAATAAGAGTCTCAAGGGGTCTAGATATATGACGGTCAGGTTTTTGACCATAACAAAATGATATAGAATGGTGATACTACAGTAGAGCATGTTTCCACAAATGGTGTGGTTGTAGACCCACTAATTAATGATTTTCGCCCTTATGTACTTGAGCGACATGTCATGACATGGGCTAAGGAGGATCATTGGATGATGTTATTTAGTGGAAGCTGTTTTGATTTTGCTCTAATAAAGCTTATATGTGTTGCACATTCAATAAAGTGTTCATGAATGTGTGGTTACCATATTGATTTGGTTATATGTAATGAAAATCTCAAGGTATTGTGTAAGCCTTGAGTAAAGGCTGGAGGCATCTAATAATCAGCCTTGAACATATCTCTTGATTACACATAAAGAAAGGTTAACCATAAAGATAAGACATATGTGGGTTCATTAGAACTATAAGGATATTCTCTAGTGGCACATCCGGTTTTCTGTGACACTTAAGGTAAGAGAATAGTGACCGACAAGGGAGATAACACATAAGGTATTGCTCTTTATGAGATGTTATCCATTTGTCACACAACCATATTCAATCCATATGAATAAAGTTGAAAGCATTCATGACCATGGAATGCTCTGTATGAATACATGCAGATACCGCCATGATTCGGTATTTGAGACTTTATGGGATATGATTGACTATTAAGAATTGCCACTAGACCAACATAAATGTACGCGCATAAAGTACAATCTCAATTAATATAGCTCAAGTGGGAGAATGTAAGAATTTCCTTATGTGAACTACATTAACTGAGATTGTAATTACTATTTTACGGGATTGGTCTAATAAGATAACGCATAAGGTTTTCTTAATGGTCGAATATAGGCTTGGCATTGTGTGGGCCGAGTTGGGCCCAACCCGTGATAAGAGGGCCCGTCCAAAACTCTATAAATAGCGTTAAGGTCCCTCCTTTAGTCCTGATTCTTCCACAAACTCTCTCTCTCTCACCTCACATAAGGCAAGTTGTGAGTTGTGAGTGGCGGTCTCATCGAGCCAGGAACCGAGGGTCATAAAGGAGAAGAACCTGAGCGTTGGATCGTCGTCATTCCGCATAAAGAACGTTGGATTCCAAATCAGGTACGCAAACCTTTGAATTCTCCTCCTACATGTTTGGTTTTCTAGCTACCTCAATCCTGGGAAGCTGCTTCAACGGCCAACAGACAAGTCTTCAGCATCTAAATCATTTACTCTACTTTCTTTAAAAGATGAAGTGTCGCGAAAAATTGGCAGTTCCACTGGTTCTTAGGCATATTAATTGATGACTATGGTTCAGATGGTTTGATTTGGACAAAGGGGCGGAGCCTAATCTGAAAACGTTTCTTCACTACCAAGCTGGGAATATCACCTAGCTATATCCATCAGCAAATATCAGCACGCCAACCCCCAAAAGGACAACAGTCGAGACACGTTCCCAAGGATCAATCCCCAGTCAAGTTTCTCAACGAACCAGCATATGCCCATCTTTTCTGGGGGTTCAGCTAATTCTTCAGTTCATGCACATGCAGATGAACTTGAGCCTGTGACTTTCGAACGAATCAAATGGGCCAAGTTCAGAAAGTGAAGAGGAACATAGCAAATAGTAATCAATAGGGCCTCATTGATAAGTGCTACAAGATCTCATACATTGGAACCCATGGTTATGGACCCCGATTCATTGGTGGAATTCTTACTGAACATATCCTTGCTCAAATTACAATCCTAATATTTAGAACCACTTGCAACGGTTAACAACAGTTGTAAAGAAAGCAAACAACATCCTTCGTGACTACTAGAGTTCGGCAACATGTAGCAACATGTGCTCACAAACGGGTTCTCAAAGACCCAGTGCTCGATAGTCATTGCTTCATCACTCACCTCATGTCGACAGTTCCGTCCGCAGCTTACATCCCCTCTTCCTGACGGGTGTAATAGCCCATGTTTCTCGGCCATCATCAGTCGTGGCTTTCGGGATTTATAGGTCTACCATCTTGTAATCGTGCTGGCTCCACGATTGAATGGGTTGTTATGATTGAAGCAGAAATAATGGGCTTCATGACTCGAACACTTACCTCGCTCTTGATTCATTGATCTTCGCTTCGACTTTGGTACTTTTGTTGACTGAACCAAAATTTCACTAACCGACACTCCGTGGCTTAATACCTAGTAATTTTCTCTTATATCTCTTATATTATTTGATTTCTGAGGGAGGAATAAACTTCGATTCTTGTGTATTTGTGAAGTAGTAACTCCGGTTTTGAGGGCCGAGTTGTGATATTGAGCTATTCTTTTATTTGATCACGTAATAAATTGAGACATAATCGTGTGAATTTTCTTGGCCACTCCTTCATTGAACCAGATTTGCCCTGTTTCATTTGTTTTATCGGTCTTCTCTCTTTTCTGTACAGTAAGTTGAGACGCGAGTGCGTTTGAGCAGTTAGAGATGGCTCGTGGCGGCACTCGTTGTCCTAAGATCCTGAACCTCCCGTTCACGTCAGCCTTCAGGGTTCTTGTGAGTGAGTGCATTTGATCCGTTGTTTCGGTCCACCTGCTGCAGTTCTTCTCTGGTGATCTAATCTACTTTCACATTTAAAAGCTGTATATAAAGGAAGTCTCGATATGAGCACTCGGATACGTGCTCGGTAATGGGAGATAGAGACTGCAGCTTATCGAAGGAACAGTAGGACTGAAATATGCATCTACAGTCGACGCAGGTCCTGGAAAAATTGTTGAATGTGAGTTTGTGCATGAGACCTGCTAATGAGTCACGTGATAAGCCATATCTTAGAGTACCTGCACGACTCTTACAAATAAAAGTATAAAAAAAAGTTGACAACTTTTGCTATCCCAGCCCATCTCTTCCGGTTGGATCTTCTCCACAGCTCCTCGCCGCCACTGGACTCACTCCTCTCTACCAAACCCTTTCGCACTCTGAATACTTGCAAAGCTTCTAAAACCGCAAGCTTGATGATGTGGTTCCTATCATCAAGACCCTCAAGCTGTAGCTGATGCATTCATTCATTTCCTCTTCTTCTTGTATTCTGTGTCATGAATATGAATTCAGGTCGTTCCACCTATTTTCACATTTCGTTTACTCCATAGAGGACTATTAGGATGTGAATCGTGACGACAGCAGATCAAACAACTGATCCAAGTCATTTCATGATTTTATCCTGAACTAGCATTTTTCTTGTATGGTCCATAATCGCAGTGCTTTAGAAACTATTTTACATATCAATTGCCCGGCTGACGTGGTGTGATGAGCGAATCATGATACTCGCGTAGTATGAATCTTAACGACCTTTATCAACAAATTTTGACAAATCTTGTCATTGATTAGCTTAGTGCTTTACTCGTCACTGCCACATGAGACAATTGATGAACAAAATACCGTCTCCATAGCATGATCAACGCATTAATATAGAAGTCTCCCCTCTCATCAAATTTATCTCTAGTAAGATTGAGTAAAAGTACAATCTAATTTCCAAGCTTAACCAATAGTTGATGGAATATTACAGCTGCAAGTTTTGACGATAGAACTTAATCTCTTAGTCAAGACTATAAGAATTTCGAATCTGATCTCTTTAAAGTACGATAGTGTAAGACCAAGGCCAAACGTTCCGGAGTTTAATGCTTCCTTCTATTGTGCATCCCGCACATATTGGACTCTAAGAGCACTGAGGTTGGCAGATGCAAAGGAAGATATTTGCTTGTATTTCAAATAAGACATTAGAAGTCCTAGGTTTTAGGAGGATCTGAGTGAGGTGCTGAATTTTCATTGTGAAGACGCTGCTCTAAGAAGCGTTTCAGTTGCCTTCCCTGTTCTTCAAAATTCATCTGTAGACTCCTCTGCATCTGTACGGTTAAGGAGGATGAAATTAAAACTTGCTTTCATATCATTGTTTTCATGTGGAGACTTCTGAAAGTTCAGATGTGTGTGTATGTGTCAATGTGACAGAAGGTAACATTTTCAGAATAGCAACCTCCAACTGTTGAAGTAGTCGCTTTTGTACATTCAGCTGCATCTGCAAGATTCTGTAATAAGCTTCTGCAATCAGCTTGCCTCTGTTGCCAACAAATATTCAATGGGCTTAGTTTCCTCATATCATGAATTCCTACTTGCAGACGGTGGACATTGGAAGGATGAAATCCTCTCATAAATAGTGCTTATTTTGCACTCTTCTTAAGTCTGTACACTGAGTTAATAAACAACAAACATGTCGAAGCTTACATTTTGAGGTCGTGCACTGGTTTTGTGTCAAAATTGTTCTTCTCTGAATTTCCTGCATGCACAATATGATTCATGCACATAAAATAAGCTGTCCTATTGCCAAACAAAGACTAGTTACGCTTGGATTTTTCTTCAATAATAACAGAGTTCCTATCTCTTGCAAGGAATGTTCATTTGTGCTTATCGTAGTGGATGCAAAGAACAACCCTCTTTAGATTCTGCAATGCACTTCGCAATGCGACATTTCTTTAATGCAATAGACAAACAAAGTTTTGGTTTGAATTTCTGTGACAAAATGTTAAGTATGGGAATTGATTTTCAGCTAATGGATGAAAAGTCATTATGTTGCAGTACCTGCAAGTGACTCTTAATATGAAAGATTTTTACCCCCTTGACATCCATCAGCTTCAAAATTAACTTTGGTTTTGCTCCTGTGCCTGTCCAATAAATCCTGACTTGGACGTCAGTTGAAGTTAATATAGACATTGACTCGAAAGTGACATTCTCTATCATTACTTACTTCCAGCTCCTCCCAGACGATTTACCCATTCATGGAATTGGTTGTGGAGAAGCTGAGTCCATCTAATTCTTCTTTTACTAGAAATAGCAGCTGCTGGTAAAATGGAGTTTCCACGAGGATCATCATGGGACTGAGGAGCAAGGCACTGCAGGTCTTCTGAATGATCATAAACCAATGATTCGCAATTTATTGATCTTGACTGCTGTAAATTACATGTAAGTAGGTTACAAGCATCCAAATCAACTTGCGGACGGCCAATGGAACATGTAACTGCAGTAGGAACAGAAGGAGAAGATGTGTTATTGCTTGACTTGTTGTCCGTTGTATAGAGTTCACTTCTGCCCAGATTTGAGGCAAAACAGCTTTGGCTGCATCCTAATTGTGACGCTGGTGATTGACCACGCCAAAACTGATGAAAGCAAAGCTCAGAGGATGTACAGGGGCTCTGTTCTTGATCATTACTTTTTGCGGTGCTCATATTAGCGCTATTGCTGCCAGAGGTTTCTTTCTTCATCACCATATGCTGCGAAAAATATGGTTCACAAGACTCATCTCGGCAGTGGATTGGTAGATGAGAGGCACAATGAAATAAAAAGCTACAGAGTTATAATTGTTGGACATTAGGGATCATGAGGCATACAAAATGCCTTTCTTGATCAACAGGAGTAAAGAGAGAGTCTCGCGATGAACTTCAAGTGGAGATTATCAGGGCCAAGGTCGCCAGACAATGACAGATCAATGGTACACCCAAAAGCCAAAGCCCAATAATCATTTGGAGAAAAGTGTCTATTAAGACAGACAATTTGCCTATTATATTATATTTTTAGTATAGATACTAAAGATAACCCGTGAATACTGAATGATTTGGATGTGGACACTCTATACAATGAACCATGATGAGCCCACAATTCCCATTTGGTTCGGCATTTGGAAGGGGCTTTTGGACTCCAAAGGGATTTGGCTAAATTTAAACACATTTGGTTTAATTTTTTGGACGACTTTGGCAAGATGTAATTACATCTTCAAATAGCTTTGGAGGTACTTTAGGAAGTTACATCTTCGGAATGCAAGACCCACAGTATTGTTCATCTTCTTTGGAGAAATGAACGGAGGCCGACGACCACCGGCCAAGGAGTTGCCCAACTCTGGTGACTGTTGCCTAGGGGTTGCGGCCACCTGGCGATCGTCACTTGGGTCGCGCGACCTTAGGCCGTGGTCGCCTGAGTTCGAGCAACCCAAGCAACGGTGGCTTGAGGTCATCGGACCTCAGGTGACGCCTAGGTCGCGCGACCCAAGCGATGACTGTGTGACCCAGGCAACGACGGCCTGGGTCGCAAACCCCAAGCATCGCTTGAGGTCCAATGGCATCAGGCAACCATTGCTTAGGTCACGCAAACCTAAGCAACCAATGTCTGAGGTCGCTAGGTCGCAACCCCAGGTAAGGCTATCCGGTGGCCATATCTAGCCGTCGAACATTGGCCGCTAGTGGATAAATTAAAAAAAAAAAAACTTTTTTTATATATAAAACTTAGCAAAAGTCTTTTATAAAATGTAGTTTTTACCAAATGATGTTTAAATTAAAATCGTTTCATAATGTACTTTAAAATTATAATTTACTAAATATTATTTGTATTTTCACAAATTTTTTTAGCTCAAAGATATTTATATGTTTCCAATCACATTTGCCGGAAGAAGAAGAACCAAACGGGCCAATGACCCAAATACGTCATTCCAACAGCGCGGGCTTCACACTCTCTCTCTTTCTCTCCGCACACGTCATGCTATTCTACATTGACTTGTTGACTTGACGAGTTGTCATTTCCCACGTACTGCCATCTTATCTCGGATTTTTGAACCGCTTAAAAGGCTTTTGAATGTTGTAAGCGCGGGCCAGGCATATGAACAAAGTGTCTTCACAAGCATGAGAAAGAATTTTATACATAATCAAGTGTTCACGCATTAATCACATGCTAAGCATAATGCTAATATAGATATCAACTAAACAAAATTGGAGACTGCCACGAAGTGGCTGTACATATACCCAAAGGGTATGAAAGAGTTGATGCATATATGAAGAAAAACTATCAGGAGGATCCGACCATTTATGTGACCGAAATGATAAATAAATATATCTACGTCACTAACGGTGACTTTGCTTGGGTTGACAGGTCACCTAGTAATTTGTCTTATATGCATTGTTTTGTCCAACCACAGGAATAACATATGCAAATAACAAATCGTTGCCGCTTGAAGATGCATTTACAGATAAATTGAGAATAAGTTACTTTCAGCTGCATCTCTCAAATCTCTCCAAAGCTATTGAGTAATGTCGCGACCCATTTTTTCGGGGGTGAGCCACCTAGGGTTTGGCTAATGGATTGTTAAGCCTAGACTTAACTCGGGCTCTCCCAAACCCATACCAATTCGCGACTTAGGTTTGAATTGTTAACATGCAATTTTTTTAATTAGGAGTCGCCACTAATCTATTTTTGGTGGGTCGATTAGAAACACAAGTAAAGTAATAGGAGTTTTACTTTACTTCTACGAACCAGAGATTTGTGAGTCCGGGGACTTGGTTACACTAGATTTCTCTAATGCCCTTTCGGTACCATTCTTTTAATTTCAAAAATGTTTTTGCAGGCAGCTTGAATTGATTTTAAATTCTAACATGTGAGGTGATCATGCGGGTGCGCAAATCACCAATTTAACATCCAAGAAAGCAATGAATAAATTGCAGGACTTACCTCATAACAACGAAAGCATCTGCGTTGTTAGTTTAGAATTCACATTAGCAGTCATAAATATGATTTCTAATTAACACGCAATTTTTGTTTTGTTTTCACTTAATTAATGAAAATCATACGATATGCAATGTATGCCATTAATTTAACATGAAATGATATGACATGACAACATGACTTAGCTATATGAGCTAAGCAATATGACATAACTAAGCATATAGTCTATCCTAAGCATGAGATGATTTATTCTAAATAATTTTTTTTTGTATTTTTTATTAGATTCGAAATTAAAGAAATGCAACATTTAAATATGCAATCTAAATTAATCTAATGACTTAATTCTAATGACGGGCAATTTCTAATTAAATGCACCTAACAAAAATCACTAAATGACGTGCATTGTATGAAACTAATTCTATATGATGTGCACATGATTTTTATTTTCCTAATAAGCATGCAATCTATTTAGGAGAAATTATCTAAACCTACAATATGCAATCTTAGCATGCAATGACGTGCAAAGAATGCCCTAATTCTACATGACATATGCAGATGACATTTTTTATTAAAAAAATGCAATCTATCTTAGAAATTGCAACTAATTTATCCTAAGACAAATTTTATGAAATTTCAAATGATCTATAGCTAGATTAAGATTCTATCTAATTTAAACTAGGGATTAAGTCATATTAAATCCTAATTTAAACCATGATATATCTTAACCTAGCAATCTCTAACCTAAGATGCAATTTATCTAAAAATCAATTTAAACTCAAAATGAGACATGCAATATTATCCAATATGAAATGACGTACCAAGAATGTCCTAATTCTGCATGACATATGCATGATGACCTTTTTTTTGTGTTTTTGTTTTATTAATTTCGAAATTAATAATTATCAAATTATTAAACCTACAACCTAAGTCAAAAAAACTAGCAACCTAAATGGATTGGTTTGATTTTTTTATTTTTTTTTTATTTTTGGATTCGAAATAAAATCTCTATTCTAAATATGTAAGATAACAAGAAATATGCTAAAACAATCATAATCCTAACTCAAATATTTTTTTGGATCTTTTTTATTTAACAAAATAAAATTGATTCAACTAACGTGACGACAAATTAGATAAGATAGTATCGATATCTACAAACCGGCAAACCATATCTCACGCATGAGATCGGGCTGGCCAATTTTTAAATAAATCGCGAATCGAATATCGGGCAGGAGATCGGATTAACGATTTTTCAAGCGATTGCGATTGCGAGTCGGATTTCGGACGCGAAAATCGGACTATCAATCACAAATTTCACATGTTGTTTCATATCAAACACCTCATCATCAAATAAAGAAACAAAATGAATAATAAAAACTAAATAAATAAAAATAAAATAAAATAAGAAATCTACCTAATTAGGGTTTTTGGCCTCCTAAACTAGGGTTAGCCGGCGGCTAGATGGGCTGCCGTTCGGAGCTCCGGCGAGGGCGGCGGGCGGACCGGCAGCAGCAATACTGACCAGCAGGTAGGGGGCTGCTGTCCGGCGTTTAGGAGGAAGCCGCAGTTGGTTCGTCGCTCGGGCATGCATCGGGTCGCCGGGAGAGGAGCGGCGTCGGGCTGTGGCTGCAGCAGGCGCTGGTTCTGGGTTGTCGCTGCTGTGACTGGTTCGCTCGGAGAAGCAACCGGATCTGGCGTCGCAAGCCGGCAGGAGTGGTGGCGGACGCGGGGTGGAACTTCGGGCTGCGAGCGTCTCGGCGGTGCGGCGACAGTGCCAGGAGTGCGGTGACCGATGCGAAGCAGAAGCGATCGGCGACTCGGGATCTGCAGATCGCGGGCCTCAGAGGTACGGTGACCGGCTCGAGCTCGGTTCTGCAAGGTCGAAGGCGGAGGGTGCTGCAGCAAGGGTGGTCGAGCAGCGATGATGCGACAGGCGATGTTGGGCGCTGGACTGAGCAGGAGCAGATCTCCGGCGAAGGCGGGAGCTGCGTTAGACGCTGAGCGGAGCAGCAGTCAGCAGCGGCGGTGACTGGCGTCGGTCACTCAAGCGCAGGAGCGGCGACCGGCAGAGGGCGAGCTGCTGCGAGACCGGCGGCACAAGCGACAGGGGGCGTTCGCGGGATGCGGCGGCATTGTGGGGGGCGGTCTGCTGGCGTCGGTGACGGACGTGGCCAGCGAAGGGATTGGGTAGCAAGGGATGCCGGCAAAAGAATTCTCGGAAGAAGACGAACGGCTGTTTCTCCTTTTCTTTTCCCTTTTTCTCTGCTGATCAAACGTCTCCTCCCTCTGTCCCCGTTCTCTCTGCGCTCTCTGCTGTAGTTTCTCTGCAGCAGCAAAATCTTCTTTATTGCTGTTGACTTTTCTCCTCTTCCCCTCAAAGCGTTTTTTCTTTTTTTTTTCCAAAGGGAACGAACGAAGAAGCCCAAGCTTATCATCTCTCTTTTTCGTGGAATTTGTGCGGCCGTTTATTGAATGTCCCCCCTGAAACCTTACGCGAAAACCTTTTTATAGGCCGAAGATTAGGGTTTTATTTTCCTTTTCAAATCAGCATTCGCGAAGATTTCTTTTTCGCACGCAATATCACTTTTCTTTTATTTTCCACATCTCCTGATTTTATCACCTAAAGATAAGATTGCAACCCGACTTTCTTAAATTCCAAAAATCCACCGTAATATTATTTCAAATCTCAATTTAGGTAATTCTTGTCATTAAAAGAAAACGGGCTCGGGCCAATTTACTTGCTTCGTGGGCTTAGCCCGACCTGCCAAATTAAAGCTTAGAACTACTAAATCAAACCCATTTGTCACCGACCCAATGTGAATGCAAATTAAGAAACAAATGCACCTAAAACTATATGCTATGCAATTAACTATTTTTTTCGGAATAAAATTAACCCCTAATTTTTTAATGCAATAAATGACTAAGCGGGTCGCCAAAATTTAGGTGTCAACAAGTAAGTAATTCGATATCAGTATTGGGTATGCATAGATGGTAAACAATGATGATATTTGATCAAAAGTACCATACACACGAATCCGTTGTTTACAGGGACGGAGTGAACGTAAAAGGATACTTTGCGTGGAGTTTCCTAGACAACTTCGAGTGGGTGGAAGGTTATACAACCCGATATGGCCTCGTTTTCGTGGATTATGGGAATGAACTGAAGCGATACATGAAGCACTCGGCATGCTGGTTCCAAAGTTTCCTACAAAAGGATAATGCAACCGTTAACTACTCCTTGCGGAGCGATGCCTAGCAGAAGTCACTAAAGCCCAAATCCGCAAGTCTCTTCCTCGCTGCTGCGTTTCCAAACCCCGTAGTCCCTTTTGGATATTATATGTACTGATGTTCAGTTGGGCTGCTCCTCTCCTTCTCTTTTTCTACTTAAATGAAATAGAAGGATGCATTTTACACCCAAAAAGAAAAAATTCAAGACATCAAGAATTGCAGGAAGCCCATCAGTTTGAAGAATATCCTTTAGATTAGGTTTTGTCTGAATGTGAATTTCAAATTCGAATAAAATTAGATTTCCTAATATCATTACTTGTCTTTGATTCCAATAAATAAACAAAATTCAATATGTATGGCAACTTAATTGAACCATGGAATTAGGAAAATAATTCGGACTTTTAACTTCTTAGAGATATCAATGAAATATTCATAAAAGGAAAGCTTACTCCTTAAAAAGAAAAAAAAATGGAACCCTGTTGGATTTATATCTTTTTAGACTAAAAAATTATGTTAAGTTCTTCCAAATTATGAAAAAAACACCACATTTTAATTTTTAAAAGAAGTTGATTTTTTAAATATTTTTATGGATTCAAGGTGTTCAATACTGATAAACATCTTAACTAAACCTCAAAAGATAAAGATAGCCATTGAATGCTAGAGGCCGATTATTTTCAAAGCAAATAATATTTGGTTGAGTAAATTATTACATGTATGGAGCTGAGTATGTTCATAAACTAGTTCATCTAAACTCTAAGACGTAAAGTTTCAGGAATATTCTTCCTAGGTGGAAGACAAAATTCACCTAGAAACGAGGGAAGCTTTCAGTAGAAAGGTAGATTCCCCCGTCTCTTAGTCTCATTGGGATGCGACAATTATTTTCAAGGCAAATTATATTTGGTTAAGTAAATTATCACGTGCAAGAACCTAAGTATATTCATAAACTATTTCATTTGAACTTGTGACGTAAAATTTTGGAAGTATTCTTCCTAGATGGAAGACAAAATTCACCTAGGAATAGGGAGCCCTCAGGGAAGGTAGATTCCTCTGTCTTCTAGTCTCACCTAGATGCGATGATTATTTTTAAGGCAAATAATATCTGATTGCGTAAATTTTTACTTGCTGAGGAGGATTGCTCCTACAATTCGAAAACCTTGTATTTGACGCACGAGACTCCGATATGGCGAGAGCAATGCTCCCAGAGCAAACAATAAAAGTTCTTATCTTGGACAATGACACCATTTTTTTTCCAGTGCCAAGGATTCGAAACCAAGTCTACCCCAACTCTGTAACACTAGCGAGTTGCGGGGCCGCACTTTGTATGGGCATGTCAATAATCTACTTTTAAATGTGATTTTTTTTTTTGTATATATTATTTAAGGTTGTAATCACTGATGGTAAGAGATACCAAATAAAAGACATTATTCGATTGAAAATAGAAAATGCGGCTTGAAAGTTTAAATTCAACGTTTGCATAATAGATGTGTTGTAAATGGATCCAAAAAAGAAGATTTTGAAGATGATTAGCTTCTTCACAAATTTAAATTCTATTTCCTTTTTAAGAGTATATAATTTTCGTTATTCTACATTCATGTTCTTCAAAATATCACTTTTAACCAATCTTTTGAAGGTCTACAGTAAATCTCCACATTCTCTTGTTATTCTATTCAAACTCTATTTGAATTGTAGTGTCTTAAATAATCCATTTATCAACAAACTAATATATCCAACCTATCTGTGGGCAGGCGCATTGGTATTTGTTCTTCCCTACTTTGATGCGGTTGAGAGTTCGAATCTCCGCGGTGCTAGTGATTTAAGTGGAAGCCCCTAGTGATGGGTTGCTAGGCCAGCTTGCCCCGAGGTATAATCTTTGTTGGGCCTCCACCACAAAGGCCCGTGAGACTCCGAATCGATGTAAGCCGATAAGGGCCACTTCGGCGGATCCTCGGTTACAAATATATCCAAGCTCACAATGATTCTTCTTGTTGTAAAATATTGCGTTGCAAATATGTAATAGAGAGAATAAAGAGATTAAGGAGAGAAAGTGGGTAAACACCAAAGATAATAAAGAAAGTCAGAGGAGAATATTTTATTTCCAGTATATCACTGTTTAAGTCTACAACAAAAATTAAGCTCATTTTTTTTTATAGGAAAACAGGAATATACTTATCATTAATATCAATGTATTGAATATTACATGCATTGTATAGGGAGATGAACATTCATTGTATAGGGAGATACACTTAGAATGCATGATACAAATGTACCATAATAATTATATTAAATAAAATGAATATAATAAATATTCATGCATGTATTTCATAACACTTCCCTTTGAATATTCATTTTATTCATTACGAATGTGCATTAAATGATATTGTCTTATTAAAAACCTTAAGCCAGAAAAACCAAATTGGACAAAAACCGGACAAAAGGAAAAAAGAGTGTAGAGCACAAATTTTATGATCTCTCATTTTTATGGATGTATTAATTGTCTCGTTAAAAACTTTAAACCGAAAAAAACCCTGTGGGGAAAAAACCTGACAAAAAGAAAAAAGAGTGCAATACATAGTTCATAATATATCCTCCTCAATTGAACCATATAGCCACTGATGAGACTAATTACTCTTGCTTCTTGTGAACTCACCGCATATCAATGCCATATACTAATTTCTTAAAAGTTGATGTTGGCAATGATTTGGTAAAAAGATCTGCCATATTATTTATGGATCGAATCTGTTTAACATCAATTTGTCAACTTTCTTGGAGTTTATGAGTATAGAAAATTTTTGGCAATATATGCTTGGTTCTATCACCTTTGATATATCCTCCCCTAACATGTGCAACACAAGCGGCATTATTTTCATAAATTATAGTGAGATGATTTGTAACCGGTATCAAACAACAAGAATTATGAATATGCATTATAACGGATCTTAACCAAACACACTCTCTTCCAGTTTCATATAAAACAATAATCTCAGAGTGGTTAGAGGATATAGCTACTAGCAATTGTTTCGTAAGAATTATGAATATGCATTATAACGGATCTTAACCAAACACACTCTCTTCCAGTTTCATATAAAACAATAATCTCAGAGTGGTTAGAGGATATAGCTACTAGCAATTGTTTTGTAGAACATCAAGAAATAGCGATGCCGTTATAACAAAATAAATAACCAGTTTGAGAGAGAGTTTTATGTGGATCAAATCTATATCCAGCATCAATGTATCCAACTAAACCAGAGTTAGTGGAATCATTGGAATAATATAATCCCAAATCTATGGTTCCTCACAGATAACGGAAAATATGTTTAACTCCATTCTAGTGTCTCCAAGTTGGCTCAAAACTAAAACGTGCCAATAAATTTACCACAAAAGCGATATCTGGTCTCGTACATTGTACCAAATACATTAAAGCTCCAATTGTATTCAGATATGATACTTCAGGACCAAATATCTCTTCATCAAATTCTTTAAGATGAAATGGGTCATTTTGGGGATCTAGAGACCTTACAACCATATGGGTGCTCAATGGGTGAACTTTGTCCATGTTGAAGCGTTTAAGCAATCTTTCAACGTATGTTGATTGATGAATGATTATTCTATTTGCTTTATGTTCAAGCTCTAGATCAAAACAAAGTTTGATTTTACCCAAATCTTTAACTTCAAACTCTATTTTCAAATACTCAACAATTTTAACTAACTCTTTTGGAATTCCAATTAAATTTATATCGTCGACATAAACTACTACAATAGCAATCTGGTTTTTGATTTCTTAATAAACACGCATGGGCAAATAAGATCATTATTGTACCTTTTCTTAATTAGGTACTCACTTAAGCGTTAATTCCACATACGACCGGATTGCTTTAACCCATACAATGATCTTTGTAATATTATTGAGAATAAATTGCAGGGAGTGCATGCTTAAGGCATTTTGAATTCCTCAGGAATTTTCATATAAATATCGACATTTAATGAGCCATATAAATATGCCGTCACAACGTTCATAAGACGGATTTCCAATCTTTTAGAGATTACTTGGCTAATGAAAAAACGAAATGTAATCATATCAATCACATGTGAATATGTCTCAATATAATCAATCACATGTCTCTAGGAGAATCCTTGGGCAATGAGTCGGGCTTTATACCTAACAACAAATATCCATTTATATCTAACGGGCTTTATATTATCAAGGATACAAGTTACAGGTCCAAAAACCTCTCATTTAGATAGGAAAGCTAATTCAACCTTAATTACTTCATCCCACTTAGGCCAATATTGCCTTTGACGACATTTAATAATAGATTGCGGCTTACAATCATCATTCATAATTTTATGAGTAACTGAGAATGCAAAAGTATCATCAATGATAATTTCATTTCGATCCCAAATTTCATTATAATATGTAATGGAATTCTCAGTATTCCCGGGGTAGGTGTTCCTTTCATGGGTTTGCACATTTTCGTTTTCAATGAGCAGTATCTTTTGATCCTATTGGTCTACCACGCTTTAAGTGTGGGAGATTTTGATCCATTTTAGCCTGTCTTTCGGGACCAGCTATCCTAACTGGAGCATTTACAGTTGGAATATGAGATTTTGTTATTTTAGTAGCATCATTAAATGTGTCAAGAAGTCTATTGATCATAGCCTATAAATGGATTGTGTGCTACATCTTGTTTTCACACTCAAAAGTCATTGGGTCTAATTGAAATAAATTTTTCCTATTCAAGAAGAAAACCTTAATTGGTTTTTGTCTTGCAGTCATGGTAGTTGTAGGTATCTCAATTGATGAAAACCTAGTCTCATTAAAATGACAATTTACAAATATGGTAGTATAAAGATCACTGGTAGTTGGTTTCAAGAACCTAATAATAGACGGTGAATTAAATCCAACATAAATGCCCAAACGGTGGTGGGGACCATTTTTGTTCTTTGTAGCGATTCTACAAACACCTGTACTACACAACCAAAGGTTCGTAAATGTGGAATATGTTGTTCATAACCAAAAACCATTTGAATGGAAGATTGTAAAATACTAGCAATAGAATGTAATCTTATTAAAGCTGTCACATGCAAAACTGCATGACCCCATGCTGTATCATTGAGATTTGTTTTCAATAATAGAGTGCGGGCAATAATTTGGATATAATTAGTCAAGAATTCTGCCAATTCATTTTGAATATGAATATATGCAACTAGGTGCTTAACCTTGATTTCAAATTAAGCGCAATAGGTATCAAAACTCTTTGATGTAAATTCACCAGCATTATCCATCTTTATACTCTTAATTGGATAATCAAGGAATTGTGCCCGAAGCTTTATAATCCGCGCAAATAAACGTGCAAATATGACATTACGCGTAGATAATAGGCAAACATGGGACCATTTACAAGATGCGTCCACTAGTAACATAAATTATCGAAATGGTCTAGTTGGTGGTTGTATTGGTCCACAAATGTCACCCTAAATTTTTTGCAAGAATAAAGGGGATTTAAGATTAACCTTTGTTATAGAAAGTTTGATAATGAGCTTTCCTTGTGAACAAGCCTCACAATTATAATCTTTGGACATCAATACATTTATATCCTTTAAAAGGTGCCCTTTTATATTTTGAATTATTGTACGCATCATTGAAGTGTCAGAGTGACCAAGGCCATCATGCCACAATCCAAACTGATCAAAATTTACCAATCTCCAGGATGTTGTGGCGTAGGTTTCAACATCCTTAATCATGACATAATACAAACTCATATAAGAAGCTTCTAGCTTCTCATGGATGGTCTCTTGCTCATAAATAGTTTCAATATGGTACCCATTACGGCGTATATCTTTAAAACTGAATAGATTCCATTTTGATCTAATGCTTAGAACGCATCCTCAATATATAGAATGATACCATTTGGCAAAACAATTGTGGCATTCCCAATACCATCAATAATCAGAACATAACCTGATATTGTATGGATTTGTGCCTTACTTAATATCATACTCGAGAAGAAGTATCTACTACGAAATATAATATGTGTTGTTGCACTATCAAGCAAACAAACATCTTTCTTTATTGGTATTTTCCATTTACATTTATGTTGACAATTTCAGGTGTCAAGTATCATAAAATTTGCATATTAGTTATAGAGTTAAATAAACTTTCAAAATAAATATTATATAAGGTTCATAAGCATTTCATAACCATATTAGAGAACAATAAAAAAAATAATACATTTAACTAGAAAAGAAATTATTAGAATCATAGAATTTGAAGTTCAAATTATCATCTACCAGTTTGATGCCTTATTAAAGTAATCAGAGGTCATCAAAGAAATTAGAGACATCCAGAGATGCATTTGCTACTTCAAGACCAAAATGAGTCCCACCAACGGAGATATTGTTGGCATCAACAGTGGTTATGGCAGAAGAATTGATTTCAATGGCATGAGATTCACCATGCTTACCCATATTTGTTTTGGCATACGACAAATACGTGACCAATGCCCAGTCATGCCACATCAATGACAAATACTTTCATTAATCACCTTCTTTAGCTTCTTTTTTTTATCATGATTCAGTTCAAAGTTAGATTTCCTAAAGCGATTAAATTTCCTGCCATCCCTTCTAGGAGTATGCTCTCTCTTGCACTTATAGCACTTAAAATGGTTAGTATTTTTCTCAAAATTAGCATATACTTCAGGCAATACTTTTGTGCCAGCAAGTCTAAGATCATAATTTTTAGTAGTAATTCATTAGTTTGCTCGGCAGTAAGGAGTACAGAAATTAATTCATAGTATATGGCAAATTGAATCTACCGATATTGTTATTGCAATACAATATTCGAAGCCTGGAAGGTGGAGAAAGTTTTCTGTAACAATTCCGCATCAGCGAGTTTGATACCGCATAACTTAAACCAAGAAATAATATCAAATAAAGCGGAATTATAGTCAAACACTAATTTAAAATCTTACAGTCTGAGATTTTGCTAGTCATATTATGCTTGAGGGAGGATAACAATCTTGATATGATCATACCTAATCTTCAACCTCCTTCACAAGATCTAAGGGTCTCAAACGGATAAATATTGAGTCTGCAAGCTCTCATGCAAATAACGGCAAATAAAAATCAGCACATTAGCTTTATCTTTTGCATTTGAGGTTTCATCCTCTATAATTGATTAGCAAGACCTTACCTTGGAGGTGCATTTCCATGTCAAGGCACCAAGATAAATAATTCTTTTCACTCACTTCTAAGATGTGGAATTTTGGTTTTTCAATATTTGTCATAATCCTTACAAAAATAAATCCTTAAATTAATTAAAAGGATTTCCAAGTATTCATTGCCACTTTAGGAGCAGAATGATGCTTTTAGATTTGAAATTTGGCTTCGGGCCAAAAAAAATAAAAAAAAAATGAAGAATTGATAGAAGAATATGAAATATAAGTTGATTAATAAAAATAATACATACCTTGCAAAAATTACTTACCCAGTTAGTAAATCTTCGTGCTAATAATGTGTTGTAAAATATTACGTTACAAATATGTAATAGAGAGAATAAAGAGATTGAGAAGAGAAAGTAGGTAAACCCTAAAGATAGTAGAGAAAGTTGGAGAAGAATATTTTATTTCCAGTATATCACCGTTTATATCTACAACAAAAACTAAGCTCTTGTTTATAGGAAAACATAAATGAATATCTAGTACTTTTATAAGCTAATTCCAAAAAAAAAAAAAAAAACACCAATTTTAGGTTTAGTGATAAATTTGGCCATCAAGTTTGTCGGATTTTTCTAGTTTCTTGAATAAGATAAGATGCAAAGCGAAAGTCCAATTGGCCGGATCAATGATTTAAGCATGGGATTAATTGCATATCGGCGAGGTAGCCCACGAGAGAAAATCAAACATGTTTCATGCACTTAATCTTAGCCAAGTAATTAAAGCACAGGTCTGGTCGTGAAACACGATGGCGAGCATTGAAAAAGAAAGTATACTTAAATGAGAGCAGCGCAGGGACCCATAGTATTATTATTATTATTATTTTTTTGAGTCGATCGAGGAAATGTAGTGCGAAAGGCGCATTTACCCAGCAGATCATGTGACACGCGTTGATCGTGCGGAGGAATGAAGGTGATCGATCATCTGTATATCTATCTGCATATCTATCTATATATATGTAGTCATCCAGGTTAATTACGTTGACACTTGTGGCGAGAGAGAAGCAGAGCATAACAGAGAGAAGGAGAAGGATGGGGAGCAAGGGCGGCAGCTCTCGAGCGATAACGTGCAAAGGGGTGGTATGCTGGGGAGCAGAGGAGGAATGGAGGGTGGAGGAGATTCAAGTGGATCCCCCCAAGGGGAGCGAAGTGAGGATGAAGATGCTGTTCGCCAGCATTTGCCACTCCGATGTCCTATACTCCCAGGGTTTCCCTTTGGTCGGTTCATCCTTTTCCATACATCCCTTCGCCTCTCTCTGTATTATTCTCTCTGCTCTTCTGCAGCACCACTGCCTACTCTTTCTCTGATTCTGTCGGCATTGCAGCCGCTTTACCCTCGAGTTCTCGGTCATGAAGGTGTTGGGTAAAGTCCTCTCTAATTCGATTCCTACTAATTCTTCCTTGTTAGTTTTGTCGATGAGGCGTTGCATTCCATCAGCATAAGTTACAGATGATCTCAACATGACATGGCAGGATTGTGGAGAGTGTTGGAGAGGAAGTAGAGGAGTTGAAGGAAGGAGATGTGGTTATTCCCACCTACGTTGGAGAATGCAGAGAGTGCGAGAACTGCAAATCCGATAGGACAAACTTGTGCCTCCGATATCCGCTTTCTGTAAATGGCGTGTTGCCGGATGGCACGTCCAGAATGTCGATCCGAGGCCAGGCCCTGTACCACCTCCTCTCTTGCTCCACCTGGTCTGAGTACACGGTCTCCGACGCCAATTACGTCGTGAAGGTCGACCCTGGTGTAGCTCTCCCGCATGCTAGCCTCTTGTCGTGCGGATTCTCCACTGGGTTCGGCGCTGCTTGGATGGACTCTAAGGTCGAGAGCGGCTCCTCCGTGGCTGTGATCGGCCTCGGTGCTGTTGGACTCGGGGTATGTGATCGGTCGTTTGCGTTACTAACTTATATGTGTAATATATAAATGCTGTTTTGAGAGGATTAATTAGAGAGAAAGCACGGCAACAGTTCATTTGATTTGATCACGAGCAGGCCATAGGAGGAGCAAGAGCGCAAGGGGCGACTACCATAATCGGCGTGGACAAGAACGGGATGAAAAAGGAGAAGGGAGAAGTCTTTGGAATGACTCATTTTATAAATCCAGACGATCACAAGTCTTCCGATGGCACGGATTCGAAGTCCATCTCTGAGATGGTGAAAGATTTGACGGGCGGAGCTGGCGTGGACTACTGCTTCGAGTGCAGCGGCGTACCCAACTTGATCAACCAGGCCCTAGAAGCCACCAAAGTGGTGATGAATCCATGTCATCGCCTCATCGACAAAATCACAATCGCACACGCGCACTCGCGCATGGCTAAACTTCATCTAGGCAAGTCTCCTGACTGTATGATTTGATGTGGTCAGGGGAAAGGCAGGGCAGTAGTACTGGGGGCAGGGCCGACACATGTCGTGGAGATTAATTTCATGGGGCTGATGGTGGGCAGAACGTTGAAGGGAACCATTTTTGGAGGACTCAAAAGCAAGACCCACCTGCCCCTCCTTGTCCACAAATCCAAGGATGAGGTTCTGATCAAGCTCTCTCTTGCCTCCACCAGTTTCAGACCTTTACGCGCACAGCCACTGAAATTTTGCTTGCTCCGGTTCTGCAGGAGATCCCTCTCGATGAACTTCTGACCCACGAGATGAAATTGGAGGACGTGCCGAGAGCACGTGAGGTCCTGAAGCGGTCGGACTGCGTCAAGATTTTGATCAAGATTTAGTGCCCTATTTTATATTTTGCCTATTTGCCTCCTGCCCTTGCTTTCTCGAATTTCCTAGTACGATATTGACCGTGCTTTGTTTACTGTTGCACTCGCTCGTGTGAGACTCCGATAAGATATTTTTGTTTTTTTTTTTTTTGTTGACAAGAATAAGATATTATTGTTGGAGTTCATGATACAATTTGGAGAAATATCTAGTATTTAGATATTGTTTCATAGATTCCTCTTGGAACGCCGACAAAATTCTAGTCTAATAATGTTGGTTGAAACACACGGTCTAGAATGAAAGCAAAAAAAGAAAATCTCTTACACCGTACAGATATTATGCCTCTGTCTTATGAGTAGAGATTGAGAAGACTTAGCCGAATCCAGAATCTCAGCTTGTTCTGATTTCAGTTGTGGATAATCTCCTTGGATTGTGCAACGAAACTCGTGAAGATCTCGATTATTCCCCATAACATCCTGGGAGGGAGAATTTTCTTCTTCGCATTTTGTTGATCAGGTCCAAGAATGATCCAACAGAAAAAACCGTGAAGTTATTCCCTTCCCCTCCGAGAGAAAATAACTCGAGCGAGTTCGAGAGAGATTTTTTTTCTCTCAATTTTCCCGAGAATTTCCCTGAGAAAATAATTTCCCAGGAAAGGAAAGTTCGCCGATCGGAATGGCTCGCACGAAGCAGACGGCCCGGAAGTCCACCGGTGGCAAGGCCCCGAGGAAGCAGCTGGCGACCAAGGTAGCCAGGAAGTTGGCGCCGGCGACCGGCGGGGTCAAGAAGCCACACAGGTTCAGGCTCGGCATGGTGGCGTTGAGGGAGATCAGGAAATACCAGAAGAGCACGGAGCTGTTGATCCGGAAGCTGCCGTTCCAATGCCTGGTGAGGGAGATCACCCAAGACTTCAAGACCGACCTCCAGTTCCAAAGTAGCGCCGTCGCGGCCCTCCAGGAGGCAGCGGAGGCGTACCTGGTCGGGCTGTTCGAGAACACCAACCTATGCGCCATCCACACCAAGTGGGTCACCATTATGCACAAGGATATTCAACTCGCCAGGAGGATCCGGGGAGAGATGGCAAGTAGAGAACTGCTCAAGAACGGTTTTGCTATGGGGAAACGTTTGGGTAAGTTTGCCCAAGGCATCCTTAAGGTGGTTAAAATCTACAAGCGTGAAAGGTATTAAGGCGACCATAAGGGTCAAGGGTCAAGGTAATCGCAAAGGCCCAAACATCAAAGGTAAAAGTTACAAACGTCTCTTGCCTCCACCTTTGAAAGATTTCTTTCCTAAACCACCAAAGCCCTTGCAAGAAGAAGAGGCCAATGTCTATCACTTTGTTGATTTGTTTGAAGATGGTCTAGTTGGCACTATAGGTAAAGATGAAGAGCCTACAATTCTTGCATTTAATTTTTAGTTGTATTCCATTCATTTCTCCCCTACGAGGGGATTCTATTCATTTTTCCCCTACGAAAGAATTTCATTCATTTCTCCGGGGATTCTATTCATTTCTCCCCTGCGATGGAATTCTATTCATACGTTTATGCTTATAATAATCTGGATCATAAACTTTCTAGATCCAAGATGATATACGTTGTAATACAATTTCCGCATATCAATAAAATTCATGTTTTGTTAATAGACGTGTGAGGTTATTCATAATCAAACTATGTTTCCTCCTCCCATAACCTTCAACGTATTATTACTTTGTTCTCTTATTTATTCTCTACCACATCATTAGCCAAAAACTATTATCAATAGTAGCCCCATAGTTATGAACATAATTATATTTTCATCAATTATCAATATCAATGAAATCAACACCTCGAATCACTTCACAAGGCGTGCCCCCTTCCATGTTCAAGTCAACTATCTATCAAACCTAATTCGAACCAAACGGTTCACTGCCCAACTCCTTTATGCATCCCAACCCTCTCTTTAAGAATGCTGCATCATAAGATATGATGTTTAACCAAATTATCTTTCGAATTGCTGCAATTTGCGTTAGCTTCGCTTAGTCAACCTCCAGACGTTTATTGAACATTTACCCATTCTTTGAACTGTAATTTTTCATTGGAAACTCTTATTACAAAAGTATCTTTTAGAAGTTAAACAGAATATTCGAATTAATTAAACAAACGCGACAAAGCTGAAGTCGAAGCCGAGTAACAGAGTCAAGTTTAAACCATAACAGAACCTCGATCACTTCAAATCACACCCCTCATCCACAGAAAAACAAAGACGACCAACCATGTCACGATTGAATCCAACTTATCTGGAAGTTCGACATTTACGACAGGTGATGTTAGCCTACTAAGTATCCCTAGACTCCCACCGTTTTATCCTGGATCGAGGTTTCCTGTTTGCCGACTTTCTGCTCCACGGCTTGATATCATCACACAATCCGCAGAGAAGATACTGCACATTTACAGGGTGAGGGAACTCTCTGTCTGACCTCAATTACAAATGCCGTCCCAATTCTAGGGGTGAGCATTGTCCGAGTGGGGCCAGTCCACCCCCTAACCCTAGAACCAACCCGCACAGTGCTAATCCTCAATTTTTTTGACCGAAGACCGACCCTATTGAACTTGAGATCGAGGACCAGACCGGCCCAATGGGTTTGGTCCGGTTCTAGGGTTAACTCGGAACCAACCGATAATTTTTTATTTCATTTTTTATATTTCTTAAAAAAGCGATTAAAGATCAAACTGATCAAATGAGTTTGGTCCTATTTCCAAGTCAACTCAAGACAAACCAATAATTTTTTATTTCATTTTTTGTACTCCTTAAAAGGGCAACCGAGAACCATACTTACCTAATGGGTTTGATGATGAGTGAGGTCAACTAGACAAGCGGTGAGGGTTAAGTGGGGTGAGCATCGAACAAATGAGCATCGAATATCGAATGGGGAGCAACAAGCCAAGCGAGCATAGAGCGGCGACCGGCGAGCGGCGAGCAACACAAATGACCCAAAGTAAGTGAGGCGAGTATTAAGTGGCGAGCGGAGAAGTTTTTTATTTTGATTTTGGCAAATTGAAGAATAAGAGGACAAATAAGACAGAAGAAAACGGATACTATAGGATGATGCCATAAGGAGTTGTTTATACCTTTTTGGACGCCATAAGGACTCATCACAAAAACATTTTCCTCATTCGTAAATTATAACTATTGACACCCTAAAAGACATTAAAAATCTAAGTTATTAAATAATAATATAAAAGCTATTTAATATTGTTGACGCTATTTATTTTAAGGTTTTCTCTATATAAAAACATTATAAATAATATATTAAATATATATATATATATATATAAAATCAGGATTTATCCGGATTGGACCAACTCGAATCTTTCAGAACCGAGAACCAACCCGCATGATGCTAGTCCAGGAATTCTAAGATCAAGGACCAATCCAGTCTTCCTAGGAACCGGACTAGAACTAGCAGGGTTGGGCCGATCCAAGGTCGGTCCAGGGTTGACCCTGGACCGATGCTCACCCCTACCCAATTCCCATTCTCCAAACTTCATGGCAATCGCCTTAAAACACAAGCCATCTACATCTCTCTTTCTTTGATAATAACATAAGAATGCTATGCCGGCGCACTATGAGTGTTACAAAAGAATCAAATAAGATTTGACACCTCAAAGGCAGATGAATTTAAAAAAAAAAAAATAGCTAAATTCCCCGCCAAATAGAATTCTTACAGATGCGCACCTGAAGGATCGGGAAATTTTCGTAGTTGGCCAGTGGAAAGACGTGCTCAAATGGCACACGCAACAGTCGTAGAGAGAATGTGGCATCATTCATCCATGCTATAATATAATGATCCAATGGTCACTTTGGCCAAATAAAGGGGGGGAAAAGGTAGAATCCCAATGATCACTAGAAAGATCAAGAATCTTCTAAAGAAAGAGACTGAAATAAAACAAACAAAATCTTCTTCTCGTGTGTACTGCATATAAGTGGTGGAACTAAGATGACGTGCGGACAACAAGGTAATGACACGTCCTCTTTAGACGTGATTTCTTCTTAAATTCGACTCGAATCTCTGCCGAAAATGAATCGCCGTCCCCAGTCAGAGACCACCAGCACTCTGGTGCGCCAGCTGACTAATTTGCTGTTAAGTTTCACAACACCATCAGAGGATTGAGTGTACTAAGAATCCGTACATCAATTGCATATGCAAATTACAAACTTACCTTGCATAAACTGAATACCAGAGCCACTGGGTACTGTGGCCAATCGAGACCCAATCCCCTGGTAGCTCACCTGCAGTTTGTTCTCCTCCCAAGGGTGCAAATTGCCCGAAATGCTTGTACCTTAATGAATGATTAGAATTTCAACCATCACGGCGACATAACTCCACTGTCTACTTCTAATATGTGGGTTGGAGAAAAGTATTACCATCCAACGGTTGATGTTATGTCACATCAGCGCTATCACTCACCAAGATATCTATTTTGCAACCCACATGTTTCTTTTGCAAAATAATTCATCAAAATTAAGACCTGTTTGTCTGCGATGATCCTTATGCACTATTAGCATCAAATGATGTACCTCGAAGAAAGGCTAATTATTCTCTTATTTATGTTTGACTGGGAAAAGAAAGACTACATATGGGAGGTCTAATGATATTGAAGGCTTTTATTGGTATTGGGCTTAAGGCCCGTCCGCCCAAGTTGGGCCCAGAAAGCCCGGCCCACGGGAAGATGGCCCGTGGAAAGGGAGAGGTATAAAAGGGAGGAGAGAGAGAGAAAAACTACCGTTGGAAATATACGTACGTTTTTTTCTCTCAACGCTCTCTCCCTCTCTCCCGTTTTCTCCAAAAAGGCCAGTGAAGTGCTTGAAGGTTTTTTGCCTCCCCGGATCGAACAGGACCGGATTCTCTCCTTCAATTGGCGTCGGTGTTTAATCTGTGGCT
The DNA here is from genome assembly GCA_019915185.1 of Eucalyptus camaldulensis. Lineage (NCBI taxonomy): Eukaryota > Viridiplantae > Streptophyta > Magnoliopsida > Myrtales > Myrtaceae > Eucalyptus > Eucalyptus camaldulensis. Next base: position 8,183,704 of record JAHSVA010000005.1, read on the forward strand.
AAAAGGTACGCTCGAAATCCGTGGTGTGCTTTAGGATCGGTGATGCGTGTTGGTTTTCTTGGGCTTCGCTTCCGCTTGATTTAGGGGTTCAATTTAGTGTCGAATCCGGTTTTTCGGGAATCAGTCATTCCAACATTGGTATCAGAGCCCTAGTTCACGTTTTCCCGATCAATTTGATGTGTTTTTGATTGATTTTTCGCGAAGAAACTCTCGGCCGTACGGATTGGGACAACAATCCCGACACCCGAGACTTCTTAGGCCTTTTTCATGAGTTTTCGAATGTCAAAAACAAATTCTGATTGCATAGGAAGAAGCGCGACGTCGAGACGAGTCCGGCGATGTGCCGACCGCCGCCGGGCGCCGCCGCACGCGCCCACACGCGCCGCCGGAAGGCGCTGCGCGTGGGCGCGACGCGCCCGGAAGCGTTCGATCGCCAGGCGCGTGCGGCACACGCGCCGGTCGGCGAATCGGCGCGTGCTCGCCGCCGGCCGGCGAACCGGCACGCGCCGGTCCGCGGACCGACGCGTGCTGACGTCAGCATGACGTCACCCAACGGTCAGTAACCGCTGGGCTGACGTCATCGATGACGTCAGCGATGACGTCGGTTGGCCGGGCGGCGACTCGACCCGCGAACCGACCCGACCCGACCCGCTGACGGTGGCACGCGCGTGGCACGTGCCGCTGACGTCTGCGTGACGTCAGCCCGCGCACGCGCGCGGCACGTGCGGCCGGTCCGCCCGAACGGTCCGACCGGTTCGTCCGGTCCGATCGGTCCGTCCGGTCGGACCGGCCCGACCGGCCCGACCGGTCCGACGACCGTTGACCGTTGACGACCGTTGACCGTTGACCGCCGTTGACCGTTGACCGTTGACTTTGACCGTTGACCACCGTTGACCGTTGACTTTGACCGTTGACCAAAAAAAAAAAAAAAAAGAAGAAGAAGAAAAGAATGTGTTTCTTTTTCAATTAAGTCTATGTGGATTATAATGTGATCCCTTATTTGTTCTGCATTTGTTGCAGGAACAATGCCTCCCTTGAGGTTGCGAACACCTATTCGCGCAGTGACCAATGAACAAAAGGATAGGCTGTCTAAGTTGACAGCTGAGCTGACTAATCATCGATGGGAGAGAGGTGACTTAATTGATCATGTCCTTGAAGTCAACGGGAAAATTCAACAGGTCATATGGAATGGTCGTCCAATGTCACAGTCAGAGATGGTGCGATTTTTCATAAACACTCTTCCACCTGAATGGCAAGATGTGTTGAATCGCATATGGGATGTCAACGGAGCTGCTTCCTATAAGAAAATTGTGATGGATTTTGTAAATGAATATTACTGTATTGTTTCAAGGGAAAAGATCAAGAAATTGAACAAAAGAGGATCTTTCCCAGTTCGTGTGCTGACTATGTGTTAGTTGTATTAGCTGATGTATGTTAAGTGTGCTTTGTGGACATATTATGTACTGTTTGACTACCTGATAGTTGTTGATGTAGCAACCAATGTATTGATTGTTTTATAAGATGAAAGCATTGTTGTGTTATTTGATATCTATTATCTATTGCTTTCTGTAATTGCTGGTTGCTGTGGGTAAGTAGCTGTGGGTAGTTTTTTAGAAGTTTGTGTAGCTTCTTAGAATTGATTTTGCATAAGACAATTATATTGATGATAGTTTTAAGTTAGGATTTTGGAGGATGATTGGAAACATAGTGACCTTTTGATTCTAGAACCTTACTTAAAATTATTCATTAATATGATGGGTCTATGCAAATAGGGATGCATAAATGATAGGCATTAATAATTCGTGCATATTTGTCTGATTTGTTCAGATCAATGGCTTCAGCCACAAAGAGCATAGTTGCTGAGCTGAACAAAGGTGAAAAGCTCAATGGAGACAACTATGAAGTTTGGCAAATGAAAATCCAGTATGTGCTGGAAGAGCAAGAAGCACTAGAGGCTCTTGTCATGACCATGGTTGAACCTGAAGATGGAACCACTGAGCAGCACAAAAAGGACAAAGAAGCTTTTTCTGTGTGGAAAAGAAAGAACTCTCTAGCTCGCATCACGTTGTTGAGCAGCATGGAAAATGATGTCATGCGAGAGTTTCGGCGTTTTGACAATGCCAAGGAAATGTGGGAGGCATTGGAAGCTAGATTTGGTCACACTTCGGTGACTAGACTGAGGCAGCTCACTATCAGGTTTGACTCCTATAAGAAGCCTCATGGTCAGACCATGAAGCAACATCTTAGAAAGATGTCAAACATGATAACTGAGCTGAGAGACGCTGGCCATGTCCTCACAGATGAGCAGCAAGTGCAAGCGGTGATTCGTTCCTTGCCTCAGAGTTGGGAGCATATGAAGGTGCACCTGACTCACAATGAAAACATCAAAACATTTGAGGATGCAATGCGTCATCTTGAGCTGGAAGAGGACCGCCTGTTGGCGGCTAAGCCGGATGCTGAACTTTATCATGCTAGTTCTAGCTCAAATGGAGCTTCGAGCTCCAAGCGCAAGCGCCCTAGCTGGTTTGATAAGGGGAAAGGCAAGGAAGAAGCTGGTCCTTCAGGGAAGAAACCCAAGTTTAACCAACATAATAGAGGAAAGCGTCCTCACATGAAGAAGTTAGCAAGGGTGAAATGCTACAACTGTGACAAGAAGGGTCACTATGCTCGCGACTGTCGTGAGCCAAAGAAGGTATGCACCCCTTGTACTTTTCAGAACTTTGCTTATGTGTCGAGTTCTGTGTTTCTAACTGAGTCTAATCCTTTGTGGACTGTGGATTCAGGAGCGACGGACCATGTAGCGAAGGATAGAGGATCCTTCGTGGAATTCCGACGAGTACCAACTGGAACTAAGTGGATCTATGTGGGAAACAACTCCAGAGCTGAAGTGAAAGGAATTGGCACATGCCAACTGAATATGCGTGGTGGACGCACTTTGTTCCTTCATGATGTGCTGTATGCTCCGGAGATTCGTCGGAATTTAGTGTCTGTATTGATGTTGGTTAAATTAGGTTTTACTGTGAACTTCTGTAGTAGAGGTGTGAATTTGTTTTTGGAGACAAATTACTATGGTTGTGGCTATTTTCTGGATGGTTTTATTGTATTGGATATTGAGTATATTAATGCAAATGTTTGTTATTCCCTTATCACATCTTCTAATACTTATGATAATGATGTGAATGTGTGGCATGCTAGGCTTGGTCACATTGGCCAACAACGTATGAATAGACTAGCCAAAGAGGGCTTGTTGGGTAACATTGAAAAAGTCGATTTGCCCATATGTAAGCATTGCCTAGAAGGAAAAACAACACGGAAACCATTTGGAAAAGGGAAAAGAGCTGAATTTCCTTTGCATTTAATCCATACTGATGTCTGTGGTCCAATGAATGTGAGAGGAAGGCACGGGGCTGTTTATTTCATCACCTTTATTGATGATTATACTCGATTCGGATATGTCTATTTGATTTCTCATAAATCTGAAGCGATAAGTTGTTTCAAAAGGTTCATGAACCTGGTGGAAAATCAATTAGACAGGAAAATAAAAGCATTGAGATCCGATTGAGGTCGAGAATATTTATCTGATGAGTTCAGAAAATTATGTGATGAAAAAGGAATAGAAAGACAGTTATCTATTCCATATACTCCTCAACAAAATGGTGTTGCAGAGAGAAGAAACAGAACCCTACTGGAAATGGTTAGGTCTATGATGGCGCATGCTAACTTACCTATCACTTTTTGGAGTGATGCTTTGTTAACTGCTGCCTATATACTTAACCGTGTGCCTTCCAAATCAGTTACTTCCACTCCATATGAGTTATGGACAGGTAGAAAACCGGACTTAAGTTTTCTTAAGCCATGGGGTTGTGCTGCCTACACACATGAGTCCTCTCACAAATTTGGGAAATTAGGTCCCAGAGGAAAGAAGAGTATTTTCATAAGATACTCAGAACACTCAAAAGGGTATGTGTTCATTGGTGAGCAGGAAAGTGGGAGTGTAACTGAATATGAATCACGAGATGTCACATTCTTAGAGGATGAGTTTCCTAAGAAGGGCGAAATAGAGGAAGATCACTCCCTATTTGAGACTTTGGATCAAGATAATGATATTGGTGGAGTTCATCCAAGTGGGAGCGTAATAGGGAATGATGTACAAAGTGTACAATCTCCCGTAAGGCGAACAAGTCGCCAAAGTATTCCCCGTCGACGTTTTGACATTGAAGGGGAAACTTTTATGGTTGCTCCACAAGATGAGGATGAGCCAAGAAATATCAATGAGGCTCTGAAGTGCCCTAGTAAAGAAAAATGGATTCGTGCAATGGAAGAGGAAATGGAGTCAATGGAATCAAACCAAGTCTGGGAACTGGTTGATCTTCCAAAGGGATGCAGAGCTATTGGGAACAAATGGGTTCTCAAAATAAAGCGAAAGGCTGATGGCTCAATAGAAAGGCATAAGGCTCGCCTTGTGGCGAAGGGGTATAATCAACAGGAAGGAATTGATTATGAAGATACGTTTTCTCCTGTAGTGAGATTTACCTCGATTCGCATTATTCTGGCAATAGTAGCTAGTCTGGATCTTGAGTTACATCAAATGGATGTAAAGACTGCTTTCCTCAATAGAGAATTAGAGAAAGAAATATATATTGAACAACCTGATGGTTTCATAGTGAAAGGCCAAGAAGAAAAGGTATGTCGACTTTTGAGGTCGATATATGGTCTTAAGCAGTCATCAAGACAATGGTATATACGTTTTCATAATGCCATAGTGGCATATGATTTTACAATGATTGATGAGGATCATTGTGTATATATCAAAAGATCCAAGGATCAATTTGTGATCATATCATTATATGTTGATGATATACTGATTGCCGGAAGCAATATGGAGTTGGTTAATACTGTCAAGAGATGGTTGTCTTCTAACTTTGAGATGAAGGATATGGGTGAGGCTGCATACATTCTTGGAGTTAAGATTTCGAGAGATCGTTCGAAGAGATCGTTGTCTCTTTCGCAAGAAACCTATATAAATAAGGTTCTTGAACGATTTCGTATGCAAGACTGTAAACCCATAGACACTCCTATTGCAAAAGGTGAAGGATTGAGCCATAGACTGTGTCCAGGGACTCCACAAGAGAAGGAACAGATGAAACATGTTCCTTATGCTAGTGCTGTTGGAAGCTTGATGTACGCTATGATGTGTACAAGACCCGACATATGTTTTGCAGTTGGAATGGTGAGTAGATACCAATCCAACCCGGGTCCAGCACACTGGAAAGTCGTGAAAAGAATACTGAGGTATCTGAAGGGAACTGCTGATTTCAAGTTGAATTATCAAGGAAAAGATCTGCGACTTGAAGGCTACTCAGATGCTGATTGGGGAGGAGATTTAGATGAAAGAAAATCTACCTCAGGTTTTGCTTTCTTACTGAACAATAGCGCCATATCATGGAGCAGTAAGAAGCAAACGTGCATAGCCTTGTCTACGATGGAAGCTGAGTTCGTGGCGTTATCAGCAGCAGTACAAGAAGGAGTTTGGCTTAAGAGATTTTTGGATCATTTAGGTGTTATTGAGAAAGCTGCAAATCCATTGTTGGTTAATTGTGATAGCCAAGCAGCTATAGCGTACACCAAAGATCCAAAGTATCATGGCAAGACCAAACATATAGATGCCAAGTATAACTTTGTAAAAGATATGGTTGCACGAAAGGATGTGAACTTGCAGTACATATCTACGCATAGAATGGTAGCAGATCCAATGACAAAGCCAATACCTAGAGATGTGTTTTGTGGTCATGTAAAATCTCTAGGATTGCGTAGAGTCTGATGTACTGGATTGTAATTTCCCTGAGTTATTCACATTTATGAAATTTCGTTTTTCATTGATTAATGCCTATGAATCTTTGTGTGATCTTTATGCATCCTAATGCTCAGTGCATTATTTTAAGTTGAGGAAGTATGTCGGACAGATAAGAGATTAGCCCACTCACACGGGTAATCGTCTCTATTTACTGTGTGATAAATAGAGATGAGACTGTATTTAAGCTTATTATCTAGGTGATAATCGAGAGCTCAGGCTTAAAATACACATGTCGCCTTAACTAAGTGTTAAGATGAGGACATAATACTTATGATGTCCGAAAGTAAAATACCCTACATATTTTACTTTATCTGTCTAAGATGCCAGATGTGAGTTCTGATGAATTTTGTGAATGAGTAGATAAGTGAACTCAAGTTAGACATTGGGTATGTCTGAACTATCATCTGTACGGTATTAAAAGGTGTAGACATACGCTCCATGGGAAAGGAGTTAATACCGTAATACGTATTTCATACTACGTATGCATGAGACGACCAAAAAAGAGTGGCAAAAGTTTGATCTCAACTTTTATGTCGTGTGAGACTCTTGAGGAAATGAGTTCCTCAATTCTTAGTCCCCTCAGGACTCTTACTTATTCTCAAGATTTCTATTTAGTGTTTGCTATCTTAGGGTGTTGCCAATGGTCATGAGTTTGATTCGATCTAATGGGGCATTTCTAGAAAAGCAAGCTGGACTGAAATTGAGAGTTTGAAGGAAAGAGGAAGATCGATTTAGGAGAATCACATTGTAGTTTTGTATTCACTGGTCGACCAATTATGACTGTCTTTGTGATGATTATAATTGTGAATACAATATATATCATTGTTTAAAAAGAGATCAAAAGAGAGATATAAATGTGATTGATCGATCTAGGGTACTGCATACTAAATCTACTCGGAGTGTGACGCCCATTATGAGCTGCTATATATTCCTAACAGATGTATAGCAACGAGCTCTCAAAGTATGCTGGTCGCACGGATTATTCACCGGTATGAACGTTGAAGAGAGGTAAAGAGAATCCTGTTCGGCCCACCTTGTGCAAGTGGGAGATGAAGGCTTTTATTGGTATTGGGCTTAAGGCCCGTCCGCCCAAGTTGGGCCCAGAAAGCCCGGCCCACGGGAAGATGGCTCGTGGAAAGGGAGAGGTATAAAAGGGAGGAGAGAGAGAGAAAAACTACCGTTGGAAATATACGTACGTTTTTTTCTCTCAACGCTCTCTCCCTCTCTCCCGTTTTCTCCAAAAAGGCCAGTGAAGTGCTTGAAGGTTTTTTGCCTCCCCGGATCGAACAGGACCGGATTCTCTCCTTCAATTGGCGTCGGTGTTTAATCTGTGGCTAAAAGGTACGCTCGAAATCCGTGGTGTGCTTTAGGATCGGTGATGCGTGTTGGTTTTCTTGGGCTTCGCTTCCGCTTGATTTAGGGGTTCAATTTAGTGTCGAATCCGGTTTTTCGGGAATCAGTCATTCCAACAGATATAAAAGAAACAACAGAGCGACATACATATCCCATCCAGTATGTCTATGCATCCAGAGAACATATTGGTTGGTGGAGATGGTGTCAATAAGAACAATGGACCTATTCATGATTATGAAAGATCTACTTAAATAATCTAACCTTGAGGTTCATTCTGTAGTACAATTGTAACATAAAGCACTTGTTTTCCTGGAAGAGAAGCTTATTGTACCTGAAGGGATGAAACCGATGACGTCCTGCTGCCCTGAACCTCAGAGGACCTTCGGGATTCTTTTCGCACTCATCCATGCGATTGAAACAGTCGGCGAGATATTCACCTTAAGCAGCCACCTTTGCCATTTACAGCACATGTAGATGTTGGTACTATAAAACAAGAACGACAAAAAGAAGAAAGGAGAAGAGAGTAATTGTACTCGAGCTGTTGCAGGAAGATTTTTCATCTGAGAATCCACTTCAGCAAGGGCTAACTTAAACAGTTCAATATCCAGTTGGAGAATTTGCGTTTCGCTGTCAGCATGCTTGAGTAGATCAACAAAGTTCCTCATGTTTTTCTTCTTCAAGTATAGCTGCACTTGTGGATACCGTTCGCAGATGTCCGCAACAACTTCTTTTGCATCTTGTACACTCAGCTTACCTGTCTTAGACTTATCTGCCTTACTGAATATCGCCGCAATATCTTCCTGAAAAGAAAGGAGTACTTAACAAAAATAATTGATGAAGTAACAACTGCTGAGAGAAAAATGTCTTATACTGTACAAACTTGAAACTAGTAATCCGAAAAATATGAGCTCAGTCCACTCTAACATTCTGAATAAACCATGACACATTACAACAACGGTTTGACATAACCTTCGATATCGACTATCCCAACTCAAGTTAGTTGAGTGTAATGAACAATCAATCAAGAATTTTCTGCACAAAGACTGACGAGAACAGCTGAATGAAGCAAAATCAGGAATTGTGTCCCCTTGTTAGTAAAGGTTCTAACAGGTCAATATAAAAAAAATGCTTCCTTTTGTACAAATATTCAAGATATAGGTGACTAGAGAGGAAAGACCTTGAATATTGGAAACTAGTTGTTTATCTAGGCTGGGCGTTGCACAGATCATTATATAAAAATATAACTAAAATAGAGTGGGAAACATTTTAGCATAAATACAACATGATTTTAACGTAACATTAGCCGTAAAAGGTACACATAAAACTAAACATCAAATTACAAAAAATTAATTAATAGATAAGTAAAAATTCACAAACATGATACATAATATTATATATCATAAACATTATACTAATTCCAAAATGTACATAAACAATAATAGAAATTTTATCTACTAACTAATATGGGGAGAACTTTAAATTATGTTATTAAGCATAAAAAAATTGTTAAAAAAAAAAGAGTTGCAATGTAATAGTAAAATGATGAAAAGAGAGGAGAAGGGTGATGCCAATAAGTTCAGAGCATACATGTCTTGCTACTTTTTTGGAGAAAGCACCGAAACCTTTCTTCTTCTTCTTTTTAAATAAGAAAATCGAATTCTAACGTCTTACGAACCTAAGTGGCGCACTTAAAAGAAGACTTTGTTTAAGACGGAGGTTTGTGCAAAAGCAAGATTTCTTACCATGACTCTTCGTTGATTGATCGTTGCAGAGTCACCAAGAGCGTATATGCCATCACATCCATCAACTCTCAGCCATTCATCAGTGGCAATCGCACGCCTGTTAGTCTAATCACGAATGGCCAGAGGGATGTTCACAAGTAAGAGAAAGACGTAGATGGAGGAAGAAACCAATTGCTAAGCAACAAACCTGCCCAATTTGCTTCATGAATTCCATAATGAAAGGCCGAGTCCCGATACCCGTAGACCAGACAGCCATTCCGTAAGGAAGAGAAACAATGTGGCCAGTCCCTCTTTCCTTTATGGAAATTTCCTTCTCGGACACTTTGACTACCATGGAGGCCGTCTTGACATTGATGTCCTCTCTTTGAAATTTCTGTTCCGCGAAAGCAGTGATTCTTTTGTCAAACCTAAAATAGTAAGGCCTAGAAGCATTAGCCACATATCAAAGACAGCCAACTTCGTCGAGTGAGATACTAGGTGATCATTCAAGCAAAACAAAATAAGCCACTGATCACCGGTTACGTTACTGCTAATAGAACCAAAAGAGGCAATTACTGTTAATGCCTTTTCTTTGGAACTCCCTCTTTGCTAATCTGCAGCTCGTGATTTATTCCAATCGGTCAGCAATTTCAATATAGAAGAAAAGCTAGTTTTTAAAATGGAGAATGAATTTAGTTAAAAACGGTACAAAAAGAAAATATAGATTGAAAGGGTCACTGCTGGTCAGAGGGTAAACTGGAGACTTCTACTTTGTGAAGTGCTGAATTTCTCCATCAACGGCATGACCAAAACCGGGAGTAAACTTTTGTTGGTATTTGCGGAAGCGTGTGATTAATGTGTGTGTAAGTGTGTTTTATGTGTGAATTATCAAGAGGGCAAATGAACTAAGAATAAAGTGGGCAAGGACAAAGTAAAAGAGAGTGGAGGAAAAGTACAAGGAAAAAAGGAACTTTTATTTATTGTTTGTTGTAGTACAAGAGGGAATGGGAGGAGCTTACCTTTTTTTCTCTGCCTTTCTACTCTCCCCCTATGTAGCACCGACACGGGACACGACACGAGTGTCCGATACGACACGACACGTCGACACGTTATTTCTAATAAATAGAGAATTCCGACACGTTACGACATGTTGTATATTAAATGAATATTTTTATTTTTAATTAATTAAAAAAAGCTTATAATAAATTTATACTAATAATATTAACAAATCAATTCATTTGAAATTCAAAAGATATATTCATAATTAATGCGAAATATTTTTTTAATTTTAACAAAAGTTATCGATGAAACTAAAAATTAATAAGAAATTAAAATCAATTTATTTAAATAAATCCATGATTTTCTACAATAACCAAAATTTATCATTATTCAAAATTTATTATTTTTATTTTTCAAAATCATTTTTTAATTTCATTTATTAATTTTCCGGTTACAAAAATAATCCCCAAAATTCAGCCCTTCTTTCGTTCGTCCTTTTCCCTGCACCCCCACGTTTATTTTACTTTTTTCCCTCCCCCGCTTGACAGTGACAGGTGAGCTGTCACTTCCCACCCCCTCTCTCACGCCATCAGACCTCCTTTCTTATTTTTTTTTTGGATTTCTTTATGAAAAACCCTAGCGAACCGCCGAGCCCTCCTTTTCCTATCCTCCTTGCCGCGCCGCATGACCCCCTTCCCTCCTCTCCTCTTCCTCTCGTCGCCGATCCATCACAACAGTGGCAGCCCTCACGTCTCTCTGGCCGTCTCTCGCCGTCGCGGTGGTCCGTTCGTGGCTTCGTCTCGCCGGCGGGAGTTTGCCTTCTCTCTTCTTTCTCTCTGTTCGGCTCTTTCTCTAGCCATCTCTCGCCGTCGCAGTGGTCCGTTCGTGGCTTTGTCTCGCCGGCACTCGCGGCCTCTACTCCCTCGCCCTCCCTCGCCTCCACCCTCCATCAGTCTTCCGGACACGCGTCGACACGCGTGTTGATAAAAGTTGACCGCGTGTCTGACCGTGTCCGAGCGTGTCGACGTGTCCGACACGCTCCGACACGTGTCGGACACGACACGGAAGCAACGTGTCCGTGCTTCATAGCTCTCCCCCACTCCTTCCCTATTTATAGGGACACTCCACCGACTTAGCCCATCTTCTAGGAGTTTCTTTTACAATTTTTTTTCTAGAAAAATAGGCTTTTTTAAGGCAAATATCTCTGTCATTTTCAGAGATAATTCCATAGAGTCTTCTAGAGTTTTTCTTGAATTTTCTAGCTCATATTTATCTTGAAGTTTCTAGAAAATTGGATCAATAATTTAACACTCCTCCTTGATCCAATTTCGTGTTATTCCGAGCATTTCCCGCAATATCTCGAACTTGGCTCGCGATAGTGCTTTAGTGAAGATGTCGGCTACTTGTTCCTCGATTTTGCAATATTTCAACTCGATCTCTTTGTTATATTGCACCTCTCGTATGAAGTGATATTTGATGTCGCTATATTTGATTCTTTCATCCTTGATCCAATTTCGTGTTACTCCAAGCATTTCCCGCAATATCTCGAACTTGGCTCGCGATAGTGCTTTAGTGAAGATGTCGGCTACTTGTTCCTCGGTTTTGCAATATTTCAGCTCGATCTCTTTGTTATATTGCGCCTCTTGTATGAAGTAATATTTGATGTCGATATATTTGATTCTTTCATGGAATACTGGATTCTTTGATATAGCGATTGCAAACTTATTGTCGCAAAGTACTTTACCAAAAAAAACTTATTGTCACAAAGTATTGGAGTTGATTTCATCTGTGCTTCTCCAATGTCTTCTAGAATTCTTCGAAGCCATATTTCTTGACTGGCGGTTGTAGCAGCTGCGATGTATTCAGCTTCTGTGGTAGACTGTGCCACTGAGTCTTATTTTTTGGATGCCCATGAGAATATTCCAGAACCCAGAGTGAATGCATAGCCAGTTGTACTTTTCCTATCATCAGCTAAACCAGCCCAGTCACTATCAGTGTAGCCAATGAGCTTGGCGTTAGCACTTGGGCGATACCAAATGCCGTAATCTATAGTTCCTCGTAAATATCTGAGAATTCTCTTGGCAACTCCGTAGTGAATTTGACTCGGACTTTGCATGAATCATGATAGTAGACTTGTCGCATACATAATATCCGATCGTGTAGCAGTGAGATATAGCAAACTGCCAATCAAACTTTTATAGAGGGAGGCATCGGCTTTTTCTGCTCCATCTTCCTTCAATAGTTTTTCATTTGTCATAAGCGGGGTTGAAACTGCTTTGCAATAGTTCATCTTTAATTTCTTTAAGAGATTCTCGGTATATTTTTTCTGCGAGATAAAAATTCCTTCATCTTGATTGACTTCAATACCGAGGAAATAGTTTATCAAGCCCAAGTCCGTCATTTCAAATGTTTTCATCATTTCTTCTTTGAATTCTTGGATCATTGTCTCATTATTTCCTATATATATGAGATCATCTACATATAGAGAGACAATGAGAGTGTCGGACTTACCTTGGGTCTTGATGTAGAGTGTTGGCTCACTCATACTCCTCCTGAATCATTGCTTGATGAAGTACTTATCAATTCTACTATACCATGCACATGGTGCTTGTTTTAACCCGTATAGGGCCTTCTTAAGCTTTAAGACTTTTTCTTCATTGCCTTTGACAATAAAGCCTTCCGGTTGAGCTACATAAATTTTTTCTTGAAGATATCCATTTAGGAACGCCGACTTCACATCTAGTTGATAAATCTTCCATTCTTTTTGTGCCGCTAGGGCTGTAAGTGCTTGAATAGTATCAAGGCGAGCGACGGGAGCAAAAGTTTCGGTATAGTCGATACCTGGTTGTTGCAAGTATCCTTTCGCCACAAGCCTTGCTTTATGCTTCTGGATTGATCCATCCGCGTTGAGCTTCGTCTTGTAGACCCACTTGACGCCAATGATTTATTTGTCTTTGGGTCGATCGACAAGCTCCCAAGTTTCATTTTTTTTGATCATCTTGAACTCTTCTTCCATGGCTTTTATCCAGACTTCATCTTTGGATGCTTGTTCGTAGTTTTCTGGTTCCAAAATAGCAAAGTTGCATGTGTCGTAAATTCTTCTAAGGGCTTTTACCCTTAGTACTGGAGACTCTGGAGTAAATTCTTCTTGCGTTACTCTTGGAGAGCTTGGTGGAGTTATGTCATGAGTGGTGGAATCTGGTACTTCTCCTTCTTCTTGTGACGTTGACTCCTCTTGAGCAGGTGGTATGTTTGGCAAGGTGATATACTTCTTCTCGATCTTCTCGTCCTCCCAATTCTAGGTAGCATTCTCACCGAACTCGACGTCTCGACTAATTATAAGCTTCTTAGTTCTTAGGTTGTAAATCCGATAGCCTTTCGTTAAAAAAATTTTGGATTGTTGTGCTGCGGAAGCATGGTTTTGGTATTAGTTATAATAGTTTTTTTGTTAGTGACGTGTGCAAGTGTATGGTATAGTTTATAGAGGATGGACAAGGGACAATATATGATAATTGAAGGATATAGGACATGAGATATGGGAATTAGTTTCATTAGTTTGATAAAATAATTTTACAATAGTTGAAGGAAGTGTTGGTGAGGGAGCTACATGTGGTTTTTATGGTTAGCTCCCACACAAAACATAGAGCACTTGCTCCTTTATATAGCTACCAAAGTTGGTGGAGGAAGTCTCTAGACTTCTCTACAAATAGCTACTATCATTTTATAGTAACATAAGATGAAACTTCTAGAACACATAAGAGATGGCAGCTTGTAGACTTTTCTAGAATTTTTATTGAATTTTCTAGATCAAATCTATCTTGAACATAGATTTGCTTTGAGAATGGAGTCGTATCCGAGAATGCTACTATACACCCACCACTGCAGCAAAACAGACATCAGTTTTGCTTTGAGAGAACAGAGATCATTGTGTAGCTACATGCATTATCGGCAACATTTACGGATCTAAAGAGCTTAATTTTACAGAGAGAGCTTGACATTTGAAGACTAACTCAGAAGTTGATTTAGTGACATTTTTCAACATAGAGCGGCAGATTGCGAACCCAGCTCAATTTCCACTAACGAGTATCTAATTCATTTGATATAACAGTAAACGAACCGAATAGAGCTGTTCGCGAGCGGTAAGCTGTGATAGCGGCTCACTTGACGCTCCAAACACCTCGCAAAACCATTACTCTAAACAACATGCAAACAACAACAACAACCGCAACCGACGCAAGCATCACGAGGCATTCATCAGCAAAATCCACGACTCGTCGACCGAAGCAAGACGCGCAACTACATCGCTCATCACGATGGACAAAACTCGATCAAGTAGTGCAGGAAAACACCAGAAACGTGACTTTTTCTCTCTATCCCTGCGAGAGATCTCCACCAAAAAAATGAAAAAAACGAAAAAAACGAACACATTTGGGTCATCGTCTTGGTAGACAGCGATGGTGACTTTACTAACATTTTCCATTTGCTTCACTTACCCCTCCCTTCTAACTTAATGCACGTGATACATGCCCTTGTCTCCTTTCCATAGCGACTGGTAGCTGCAAACCTTAACAATCGACACCACAGGTAGTTTATAGAAATAATCTGTTAAGTCATGTGTTGTTGCTTAATAATTGAATTTCTTCCGTGTGTGTTCCTTATCGGTCATGTGGATGTACAATTTCCTGACAAGTTATGTATGGGTGCAAATTTTGTATATATAGGAGGACATAAACTTGTTGAAAGCAATGGGATGGGACTTCTTCAGATTCTCCATCTCGTGGCCTCGTATTGCACCTCGTAAGCTCACTCTCATGCACCCTCCTTTTGTCTTATTCCGACATGATTAGGCTCCTCCTGTTAACATCAAGGAAAAATATGATCCTTCGTACACCATGTAGACCAACACCATTCGGTTCGAGACTCACACATCGTTAATGACTCGATGCGTGTAATTATGTGCCTTCCTGACCATTGTGCCCACAACAGATTCCTATATATTCTCTTTGGTCTCTCTACATTTTTAATGAGTCATGCCGAAACAAATATGAATTGCGGTTTTGCCCTGTACTCAGCTCTTGTATATGCACTATGAAGCGTATAATTAAATCATTCGGATGGTATCTTTTGTATACTAGATGGGAAGATAAGCAAGGGAGTCAATGAACAAGGTGTCGCCTTTTATAACAATCTCATCGACAGCCTACTTGCTGAGGGTAACCCCTCCTGTCTAGTCCTTCACGACTCATTGAATTGCTCTTTCCAACGTGTACTAAACTTTGAGCAGGCATCCAACCTTTTGTGACATTGTTCCATTGGGATGTTCCCCAAGCACTTGAAGATGAGTATGGCGGGTTCCTGAGTATTAATATTGTGTAAGCCTTCAAATATTGTTGACTTGGAGTTTCTAAAAATTGTGTGTACACGCATCCCTTGAACTGATTGCCGATCTTAATCAAGTAACACGTAGATCATTTGGGTTATTTACTAGGGAGGACTACATTGATTATGTAAACTTTTGCTTTCAAAAGTTTGGTGATAGAGTGAAGCATTGGGTGACACTAAACGAGCCCAATTACTTTACGTTGTATGGGTATGCGATGGGCATCTATGCACCTGGTCGATGTTCTAGTTACATAAATAACTGCACCGCCGGAAATTCAGCAACAGAACCTTACATCGTTGCGCACCATTTGCTTCTTTCTCATGCAGCAGCAGTGAAACTGTACAAGGACAACTATCAGGTACATGGACACCTATCTCGGTGTATTCCCCTTATTCTTTCGGCAAACTACTGAGTTGGATATGCATGTTTGGACTTGACTAATTGTTTCGTGTTTTGATACATAATCAGGCTGCTCAAAATGGGAAAATAGGCATGGTCATTGCAACTTACTGGATGACCCCTAAGTATTCAACGATCGTCAGTAGGAAGGTTGCCTCTAGAGCTTTTGACTTTCAGTTTGGATGGTATGTATTTTATTTATAAGAAAGTGGGTATCCTTATGAGATGCTAGATAAGCATTATGAACGAGTCACAGAAGCGACTGATCTAGCAATTGTACCTCAACGAACAAGTTCCTCAGCAATTTTGTGTGTCCCATTAGTAAGTGCATTGCGCATTGATGATGCAAGGTTTGCCCATCCTATTACCTATGGTGACTACCCAAAGTCAATGAGGAGATATGTGGGCGAGCGGTTACCCAAATTCACGAAAGCACAGTCGGAGGCACTAAAGGGTTCTCGTGACTACACGGGGGTAAATTATTACACGGCAAGATACGTGGACAAATCCGCATCCCCTTTTACCACTCTCAATCTAAGTTACACCACCGATTGTCATTGTAATATAACCAGTAAGCATGCACCACCATTGCCCAAATATTTTACCCCTAGTGTTCTTCTTCAATTGATTCCCTAACGAACTTTGTTTATTATCTATGATGCTACTAGTTGAGAAAGATGGAATTCCGATCGGCCAACCGGTAATGTGTCTACACAAGCATGAGAAAGAATTTTATACATAATCAATTGTTCACGCATTAATTGCATGCTAAGCATAATGCTAATATAGATATCAACTGAACAAAATTGCAGACTGCCGCGGAGTGGCTGTACATATACCCAAAGGGTATCAGAGAGTTGATGCACTACATGAAGAAAAACTATCAGGATCCGACCATTTATGTGACCGAAAATGGTAAATAAATGTATCTATGTCGCTGACATTGACATTGCTTGGGTTGACGGATCACCTAGTAATTTGCCTTCTATGCATTGTTTTGTCCAATCACAGGAATGACAGATGCAAATAACAAATCATTGCCGCTTAAAGATGCACTTACAGATAGATTGAGAATAAGTTACTTTCAGCTGCATCTCTCAAATCTCTCCAAGACTATCGAGTAAGTAATTCGATAACAGTATTGGGTACATAGATGGTAAACAATGATGATATTTGATAAAAAGTACCATACACACGAATTCGTTGTTGACAGGGAAGGAGTGAATGTAAAAGGATACTTTGCGTGGAGTTTCCTAAACGACTTCGAGTGGGTGGAGGGTTATACAACCCGATATGGCCTCGTTTTCGTGGATTTTGGGAATGAACTGAAGCGATACATGAAGCACTCGGCATGTTGGTTCCAAAGTTTCCTACAAAAGGATAATGCAACCGTTAACTACTCCTTGCGGAGCGATGCCTAGCAGAAGTCACTAAAGCCCAAATCCGCAAGTCTCTTCCTCACTGCTGCGTTACCAACCCCCTTGGTCCCTTTTGAATATTATATGTACCGATGCTCGGTTGGCTGCTCCTTCTCTTTTCCTACTTAAATGAAATAGAAGGATGCATTTTACACCCAAAAAAAATAAAAATTCAAGACATCAAGAATTGCAGGAAGCCGGTCAGTTTGAAGAACATCCTTTGGATTAGGTTTTGTCCGAATGTGAATTTCAAATTCGAATAAAATTAGATTTCCTAATATCATTACTTGTCTTTGATTCCAATAAATAAACAAAATTCAATATGTATGGCAACTTAATTGAACCATGGAATTAGGAAAATAATTTGGACTTTTAACTTCTTATAGATATCAATGAGATATTCATAAAAGGAAAGCTTACTCCTTAAAAAGAAAAAAAAATGGAACCCTGTTGGATTTATATCTTTTTAGTCCAAAAAATTATGTTAAGTTCTTCAAAATTATGAAAAAAATCACCACATTTTAATTTTTAAATGAAGTTGATTTTTCAAATATTTTTATGGATTCAAGGTGTTCAACACTGATAAACATCTTAACTAAACCCCAGAAGATAAAGATAGCCATTGAATACCAGAGGCTAATTATTTTCAAAGCAAATAATATTTGGTTGAGTAAATTATTACATGCATGGACCTACTAGTTCATCTAAACTCTAAGACGTAAAGTTTCGGGAATATTCTTCCTAGGTGGAAGACAAAATTCACCTAGGAACGAGGGAGGCTTTTGGTGGAAAGGTAGATTCCCCTGTCTCTTAGTCTCACTGGGATGCAGCAATTATTTTCAAGGCAAATTATATTTGGTTGAGTAAATTATCACATGCAAGAACCTAAGTATATCCATAAACTGCTTCACCTGAACTTGTGACGTAAAATTTTGGAAGTATTCTTCCTAGGTGGAAGACAAAATTCACCTAGGAACAGGGAGCCCTCGGGGGAAGTTTGAATCCTCCGTCTCTTAGTCTCACCTAGGTGCAATGATTATTTTTAAGGCAAATAATATCTGATTGGGTAAATTTTTACTTGCTGAGGAGGATTGCTTCTACAATTCAAAAATCTTGTATTTGACGCACAAGACTCCGATGTGGCGAGAGCGACGCTCCCAGAGCAAACAACAAAAAGTTCTTGTCTTGGACAATGACACCGTTTTTTTTTCCGGTGCCAAGGCCCGCACTTTGTATGGGCATGTCAATAATCTACTTTTAAACGTGATTTTTTTATATATATTATTTAAGGTTGTAATCATTGATGGTAAGAAATACCAAATAAAAGACATTAATCGATTAAAAATAGAAAAATGCGGCTTGAAAGTTTAAATTCAACGTTTGCATAATAGATGTGTCGTAAATGGATCAAAAAAGAAGATTTTGAGAAGTATTAGCTTCTTCACAAATTTAAATTCTGTTTCCTTTTTAAGAGTATATAATTTTCGCTATTTGACGTTCATGTTCTTCAAAATAACACTTTTAACCAATCTTTTGAACGTCTACAGTAAATCCCCACATTCTCTTCTTATTCTATTCAAACTCTATTTGAATTGTAGTGTCTTAAATAATCCAATTATCAACAAACTAATATATCCAAGCTTACAATGGTTCTTCTACATATCTGCTTATTATATCTAGTACTTTTATAAGCTAATTCCAAAAAAAAAAAAAAACACCAATTTTAGGTTGAGTGATAAATTTGGCCATCAAGTTTGTCAGATTTTTCTCGCTTCTTGAATAAGATAAGATGGAAAGCCAAAGTCCAGTTGGCCGGATGGATTATTTAAGCATGGGATTAATTGCATATCGGCGAGGTAGCCCACGAGAGAAAATCAAACATGTTTCATGCACTTAATCTTAGTCAAGTAATTAAAGCACAGGTCTGGTCGTGAAACACGTTGGCAAGCATTGAAAAAAAAGTATACTTAAATGAGAGCAGCGCAGGGACCTGTAGTATTATTATTTTTTGGGGGGGTTGGTCGAGGACCTGTAGTGCGAAAGGCGCATTTCCCCAGCAGATCATGTGACACGCGTTGATCATGCGGAGGAATGAAGGTGATTACCTGGATATCTGTCTGCATATCTATATATATAGTCATCCAGGTTAAGCACGTTGATACTCGTGGCGAGAGAGAAGCAGAGCATAACAGAGAGAAGGAGAAGGATGGTGAGCAAGAGCGGCAGCTCGCGAGCGATAACGTGCAAAGGGGTGGTGTGCTGGGGAGCAGAGGAGGAATGGAGGGTGGAGGAGATTCAAGTGGATCCCCCCAAGGGGAGCGAAGTGAGGATGCAGATGCTGTTCGCCAGCATTTGCCACTCCGATCTCCTATGCTCCCAGGGTTTCCCTTTGGTCGGTTCATCCTTTTCCATATATCCCTTCGCCTCTCTCTGTACTATTCTCTCTGCTCTTCTGCAGCACCACTGCTTACTCTTTCTCTGATTCTGTCGTTATTGCAGCCGCTTTACCCTCGAGTTCTCGGCCATGAAGGTGTTGGGTAAAGTCCTCCTCTCTAATTCGATTCCTACTAATTCTTCCTTGTTAGTTTTGTCGATGAGGCGTTGCATTCCATCAGCATATGTTACAGCTGATCTCAACATGACATGGCAGGATTGTGGAGAGTGTTGGAAAGGAAGTAGAGGAGTTGAAGGAAGGAGATGTGGTTATTCCCACCTACGTTGGAGAATGCAGAGAGTGCGAGAACTGCAAATCCGATAGGACAAACTTGTGCCTCCGATATCCGCTTTCTGTAAATGGCGTGTTGCCGGATGGCACGTCCAGAATGTCGATCCGAGGCCAGGCCCTGTACCACCTCCTCTCTTGCTCCACCTGGTCTGAGTACACGGTCTCCGACGCCAATTACGTCGTGAAGGTCGACCCTGATGTAGCTCTCCCGCATGCTAGCTTGTTGTCGTGCGGATTCTCCACTGGGTTCGGCGCTGCTTGGATGGACTCTAAGGTCGAGAGCGGCTCCTCCGTGGCTGTGATCGGCCTCGGTGCTGTTGGACTTGGGGTATGTGATCGGTCGTTTGTGTTACTTACATGTGTAATATATGAATGCTGTTTTGAGAGGATTAATTAGAGAGAAAGCACGGCAACAGTTCATTTGATTTGATCACGAGCAGGCCATAGGAGGAGCAAGAGCGCAAGGGGCGACTACCATAATCGGCGTGGACAAAAACGGGATGAAAAAGGACAAGGGAGAAGTCTTTGGAATGACTCATTTCATAAATCCAGACGATCACAAGTCTTCCGATGGCACGGATTCGAAGTCCATCTCTGAGATGGTGAAGGACTTGACGGGCGGAGATGGCGTGGACTACTGCTTCGAGTGCAGCGGAGTACCCAACTTGATCAACCAGGCCCTAGAAGCCGCCAAAGTGGTGATGAATCCCTGTCATCGCATCATCGACAAAATCACAATCGCGACGCTCACTCGCGCACGGCTAAACTTCATCTCGGCAATTCTCCTAACTGTATGATTTGATGTGGTCAGGGGAAAGGCAAGGCAGTAGCAGTGGGGGCAGGGCTGAAACACGCCGTGGAAATTAATTTCATGGAGCTGTTGGTGGGCAGAACGTTGAAGGGAACCATTTTTGGAGGACTCAAAAGCAAGACCCACCTGCCCCTCCTTGTCCACAAATCCAAGGACGAGGTTCTGATCAAGCTCTTTCATACCCCCACCAGTTTCAGACCTTTACGCGCACAGCCACCTAACTTTTGCTTGCTCTGGTTCTGCAGGAGATCCCCCTCGATGAACTTCTAACCCACGAGATGAAATTGGAGGACGTGCCGAGAGCACGTGAGGTCCTGAAGCGGTCGGACTGCATCAAGATTTTGATCAAGATTTAGTGCCCTATTTTATATTTTGCCTATTGCCTCCTGCCCTTATTTTGTCGAACTTCCTAGTACGCTACTGAGCGTGCTTTGTTTACTGTTGCACTCGCTCGTCTGAAACTCCAATAAGATATAATTGTTGGAGTTCATGATACAATTTCGAGAAATATCTAGCATTTAGATATTGTTACATAGACTCCTCTAGGTATCTCGACAAAACTCTAGTCTAATAATGGCATTTGGAGCACACGGTCTAGAATGAAAAGAAAAAAAAAAAAAGAAAATCTCTTCACCACAGAGTCTTATGCACGTTGACAACTCTTAACTTTAAATTATCCCCACACCAAGATTTCCCTGAAGAGTCATTGAATGTGTTTCGTCGGTTATTGACACTATATAAAGGCTTTGTAATCTTTCATAATAAAACTATATTTCCTCCTCCCATAACCTTCAACGCACAATTATTACTTTGTTCCCTTATTTATTCTCTATCACATCACTAATAAAAAACTGTCATCAATTTCAACTCCATAGTTATGAAACATAATTCTATTTTCGTTATTGATGAAATCGACAAACTAGACCTTGAGTCAGTTCACAAGGCGTGCGACCTTCCATGCTCAAGTCAAGTATCTATCAGACCCAACTCGAACCAAACGGTTCACTGCCCAACTCCTTTCCGCATCCCAACCTCTCTTTAAGAAAGCTGCATCATAAGATATAATGCCTAACCAACTTATCTTTCCAATTGCTGCAATTTGCATTAGCTTCGCTTAGTCAACCTCCAGATGTTTATTGAACTTTTACCCATTCTTTGAACTGTAATTTTTCATTGGAAACTCTTATCACAAAAGTATCTTTTAGAAGTTAAACAGAATAATTAAGTAAACAAACGCGACAAGGCTGAGGTCGAAGCCGAGTAACAGAGTCACAAGTTTAAACCAAAATAGAACCTCGATCACTTCAAATCACACCCCTCATCCATAGAAAACAAAAGATGACCAACCATGTCACAATTGAATCCAACTTATCTGGAAGTTCAACATTTACTGTAATATATGGGCTCTTTAATAATTAAAAAAAAAGAAAAAAAGAAAGAAAAAGGAAAAGAAAGAGTTTGAAAAGTCAAAAAGGGAGGCTGAAGAGAATTGTGGAACCTTCGGCTGGGTTTTAAAAAGAGAGAAAGAGAGAGAGAGAGAGAGAGAGAGAAGAGCATGGGCAGCAGCGAAAGAAATGGGAGAGGAGAGAGAAGAGAAAGGAAAAAGGGAAAAATGGCAAAATTTTGGTATACTCGTGATCCGGACGCCTGATCAAGCCGACTCAAGTGTGTTTAGCAATGCCGGTAAGAAATCGAAGTCTTTAATCATCTACTTGAAGCAATCGCCGCAGTTAGGGCTCGAAATTCGGATTTCTTGGATATTTGTGTGGCGAAGTCCGATTTTTGAGTCGTCGAGCTGTATATTTTTATAGAAATGGTACTTTGGAATGTTCTGAAGCTATAGCATCTTTCGAATCGTGATTTGAGCTTGTAGTTTGTCTGAAACGGAATTTTGAAGTTGGGAGCGCATTCTGGTACTGTAGCGAACAGTAGCTTCGAGCCTTTTTTTGTTGTTTTCGATACTGTTTTGGGGCGGCTGAGTTCGAGTTGTTGTTGTACGTTAAGAGAGCTTTCTAAAGACTATAAGACAGCTTGAAAAGGATTTTTGTGGAGGAAGTTATGGCGTGATAAAGTTAACGCTTGGGCTGCTCCTAGCAGGATATGATGGGTTTTTCGATAAATGAGAGCTTTTGTGGGGTGTCATTTTATTGATAAATAGGCCTAGTATATACAAGTCGTTATGCGAATATCCTTTTTACTCAGCCTTTTGATATTGTTTTTCCGTTAATTGTTAGGAATCTAAATGTGTTGGTTCGAGTGAGCGTCGTAGTTGATTTTTTACTTTTCCCAGGTGAGTGATACTATTTATTCTTTATATTTTAAACTCAAGTTTTGAGAAACATGGTAGATTAAATACTTTATGAGTTGATAAAAAGCATATTTTGTTGCATAAAACAAGATCGAGCTATTACTGATATTTTTGTTGTTTGAGGTGAGTTATATTTTGACGTTGATTTGAATGGTTTTTTGAAAAAGGATTTGTGAAATTCTTTTTGACAGAATTTTGAAATGTTTTGGAGAATGCTTTGACATTTATATATCAAATTTTGAGTTGTGATATGACTTCATTTCTGATGTAGGATTACTGGATATTGTGATTGGTGGTTGGTGCTCAATGTCGCTGTGGACCCTGAGGGGTGTGTGGGTATGCGCATACTATTCTAGGATATCCTTGTGAGCCGAGCCACCAGCTAATGATAGGTGAAGACCTTGCCAAGGGGGGATCTTGGTCGTCTTATCACGAGCGTTACGCATGACCATAGTTAGACATTTGAGCATGAATTGGTCAATGGGATGAACCATTGACGTGTGCTTAGAGTTTGGTCGATGGAATAGACCATCGATGTGATTTGATGAAATTAATCAATAGAATAGACCATTGATGCATGTTTTATAAGATTGACTAATGGACTGGACCATTGGTATCTTTGATATTTGAGTTAAGATTATGTATTTGAGTTATGTTTTAAATGTGCATAGTGATTTTTCGATCCGTTTAGAAGAAATGTGTTACTCACTGAGTTGTGATAGCTCACTCATTTCTTATACTTGTTTTTCAGGTTCTTCAGCAAGTCACGAGAAAGTGTGAGCGTTCGCTCGGAGAGGTCTTTTGTGGTGAAAACTTTTTGGTATGACTTGTGCATAGTTAATAGGTTTATAAGTTAGTTTTTATAGAAGATTTATGTTTTAATTTTTTGTGAATTATAGATATACTCTGATATTGTAACCAATTGCCCTTTTTTTATTAAATATATATATATGCATGTATATATATTGATATCGGGTTGAATTTTGGTTACGTTGAGACTGTGTCCTTTAGTAAAAGGACGCCGTGTCATGCCCCTTCTTCTTGTGAATCAGGGTGTGACATTTACAATGGGTGACGTTAGCCTGCTAAGTGCTAAGTATCCCCAAACTCCCACCGTTTTATCCTGGATCGAGGTTTCCTGTTTGTCGACATTTTGCTCCACGGCCTTATCTCATCACACATTCCGCAGAGAAGATACCGCACATCTACAAGGTGAGGGAACTCCTCTCTCTCTCTGACCTCAATTACAAATCCCGTCCCAATTCCCATTCTCCAAACTTCATGGCAGTCGCCTTCAAGCACAAACCATCTACATTTCTCTTTCTTTAATAATAACATAAGATGCTATACCGGCGCACTATGAGTGTTACAAAAGAATCAAATAAGATTTGACACCTCAAAGGCAGATGAATTTGAAAAATAGCTAAAATCCCCGACAAATAGAATTCTTACAGATGCGCACCTGAAGGATCGGGAAATTTTCGTAGTTGGCCAGTGGAAAGACGTGCTCAAATGGCACACGCAACAGTCAGAGAGATTGTGGCATCATTCATCGATGCTACAATATAATAATCCAATGGTCGCTTTGGCCAAATAAAGGGGGAAAAAAGGTCGAATCCCAATGATCACTGGAAAGATCAAGAATCTTCTAAAGAAAAAGACTGAAAAAAAACAAAGAAAATCTTCTTCTTATGTGTACTGCGTGTAAGTGAACTAAGATGACGTGTGGACAACACTGTTATGACACGTCCTCTTTAGACATGATTTTCTTCTTAAATTCGACTCGAATCTCTGCCGAAAATGAATCGCCGTCCCCAGTCAGAGACCACCAGCACTCTGGTGCGCCAGCTGACTAATTTGCTGTTAAGTTTCACAACACCATCAGAGGATTGAGTGTACTAAGAATCCGTACATCAATTGCACATGCAAATTACAAACTTACCTTGCATAAACTGAATACCAGAGCCACTGGGTACTGCGGCCAATCGAGACCCAATCCCCTGGTAGCTCACCTGCAGTTTGTTCTCCGCCCAAGGGTGCAAATTGTCCGAAATGCTTGTATCTTAATGAATGATTAGACTTTCAACCATCACGGGGACATAACTCCACCGTCTACTTCTAATATGTGGGTTGGAGAAAAGTATTACCATGCAACGGTTGATGTTATGTCACATCAGCGCTAACACTCACCAAGATATCTATTTTGCAACACACGTTTCTTTTGCAAAATAATTCATCAAAATTCAGACCTGTTTGTCTGCGATGATCCTTATGCAGTACTAGCATCAAATGATGTACCTCGAAGAAAGGCTAATTATTCTCTTATTTGTGTTTGACTGGGAAAAGAAAGATTATATATAGGAGGCTTGATGATATGAAAGAAACAACAGAGCGACATACGTATCCCAACCAGTATGTCTATGCATCCAGAGAACATATTGGTTGGTGGAGATGGTGTCAATAAGAACAATGGACCTATTCATGATTATGACAGATCTACTTAAATAATCTAACCTGTTGAGGTTCATTCTGTAGTACAACTGTAACATAAAGCACTTGTTTTCCTGGAAGAGAAGCTTATTGTCCCTGAAGGGATGAAACCGATGACGTCCCGATGCCCTGAACCTCAGAGGACCTTTGGGATTCTTTTCGCACTCATCCATGCGATTGAAACAGTCGGCGAGATATTCACCTTGTTGAGCAGCCGCCTTTGCCATTTACAGCACATGTAGATGTTGGTACTATAAAACAAGAACGACAAAAAGAAGAAATGAGAAGAGAGTAATTGTACTTGAGCTGTTGCAGGAAGATTTTTCATCTGAGAATCCACTTCAGCAAGGGCTAACTTAAACAGTTCAATATCCAGCTGGAGAGTTTGTGTTTGGCAGTCAGCATGCTTGAGTGGATCAAAAAAGTTCCTCATGTTTTTCTTCTTCAAGTATAGCTGCACTTGTGGATACCGTTCACAGATGTCCGCAACAACTTCTTTTGCATCTTGTATACTCAGCTTACCTGTCTTAGACTTAGCTTGTTAACTTGGATAATGAAGAATAACAGAAGGCAGGACTGTTTGACGTGTTCTCTCCCTTTTTCCATCCTATCATTACAGTGAAAGGTCTGTCCAGTATTGTGGTGATCTCAGCTCAAATTGTGTTTTCTCCTTAAATATGCTTTTCATATGGTACAAAAATTTAGTTAAGATGCTTGTGTAGGAGCCATATGCAGATTGAAATTTATTAGTGGGAACATAAATTTTGAGAGCTACGGAATATGGACTCCTGCCACTTCAGAGGTATGGAGAATTGTGTCAGGATGATATATCAAAAAAGTTTAATTTGTGAATTTGGAGTATATGCGCCATAAGTTTGGAAGGTGATACTTAGTGGTGGACAGTCAGAGTACCAATGTTTGAAGAAGCCGAAATTTTTTGCCTTTTATACATGTGGTAATTGGGGTTGCATCTATAAGTAATTTGTAAGAAAGGCAATTTTTATTTATGAAAGTTGAAATGTTTGTGTTTTTTTTTTTTTTTTCAAATTCTCAGGTATGATGAAAGAATCAGTTCATTTGCTGAGCAGAAGTTCCAAAGGGACGGCATTGATGTCCGTACTGGTTGTCGAGCTCTTGGCGTTTCAGAAAAGTCGCTTTCTGTGAAGGTGAAATCCCATGGAGAGGTTTACTCGATTCCTCATGGATTGGTTGTTTGTTCAAATGGTGTAGGGACTCGTCCAGTAGTGGGCGACTTCATGGAGCAAGTTGGTCAGGTTTGTGACATACTGCCACGCATGCATGAAATGGACTCTAAGAAACCGTGACACTGAACGTGCAGGATTATATCTATTGCCTTAGTGCCCTCAACCTACGGCTACACATCGATTCCTTCTCTTGCCATGTCTCAACTACTGATATGCTGTATCATTGTTCTTAGCAGAATGATTTGAGATTTTGCTCAATCTGCAGGGTGATAAACGAGCTCTTGCAACTAATGAATGGCTACGGGTGAAGGGCACTGAAAATGTCTATGCCCTAGGTGATCGTGCTGCAATAGACCAACGTAAAATAATGGTATATTTTTAACTGATATCTGTTTTATCGTATGTTCATATGGCTGGATGTGTCGGTCTCTGTCAGTTAGCAGCACTTACACTTAAAAGTAACATTTCTCAGTCATTCCTGTCCAACTCACTGGGAGATTGAAGAGCGGTTTGCACTTTGCGCCCCAGCCCCACACTTAAAAGTAACGTATCTCAGTCATTCACATGGATGGCCTCATTGTGGAACTAGCATGAAAATGCTTCTCGTGTGAAACATCAGATTGGTTAATGTCTTTGGAAGTTTATTTTCAGTTCATATTAATTGACCACATTACATCATGCATGGGTTTCCTGATTAGCACATGGTTCCCCTTTGAAAGAGCATCTTGATCCTGTCCCATTTATCTTATTCTTCTCTAGCGGATATACATGATAAGTTGCCTATCTTTAACATGTAGAATGAAAATACTTAGTGAAATATAAGTATTTATCTTCCACAATGTGATGTATCTGTCGTACAGCACCAAATAGTGCTGATCATTGTTACTAGCTTAAATAAAGCAAAGCTGCATTTTACAAACTCTTAATTTTCTACTGATGGTAATATTGACCTGAGAGATGGTATTTATCATCATTGTACTCTTGTTTTCTCCTTCTAAATTATGATTACTACATTTGATATACTCAGGAGGACATCTCGAGCATATTCAAGGCTGCAGACGAGGATAACTCTGGCACTTTAACTGTTAGTGAATTTCAAGATGTTGTGGATGATATCCTCATACGGTATCCCCAAGTGGAACTATACTTGAAGAGCAAGCATTTGAAGGATGTAACGGATCTGCTGAGAGATCCAGAAGGCAATGAGAGAGGGAGTGTAGATACTGAAGAATTCAAATCGGCCCTTTGTCATGTGGATTCACAGGCGAAGAGTCTGCCAGCCACTGCTCAGGTGATAGTTTTGGAAGTCTCTTTCAAGTAAAATTTGCTGTGGCTTCTTTCTTGCCACCATCATAGAGGCACTTAAATCATCTAATGCTTTCCTTTCCAGGTCGCTGCTCAACAAGAAGCTTATCTTTCAAGGTGCTTCAACCGGAGACAGCAGTGTCAAGAACTTCCTGAAGGTCCAAGACGTTTTACTGGTGCCGAGCAGCATCGATTTCGTCCTTTTCAGTATGTTACATTTTCACTATGTTTATCTTTTTTCATCGATGGGAATTATAGATGAGTTTGCTATATATATATATAATCGTTTCCTTTCCACTCCCGACAACTGATTTCTTTTTATGCGGTCAAAAAAAAGGTACAAGCATTTTGGAACGTTTGCTCCTTTGGGAGGAGAGCAAGCTGCTGCTGAACTTCCCGGAGACTGCGTATCTATGGGTCATAGTACTCAATGGCTGTGGTATTCTGTATATGCGAGGTGCAAAATCCCTTCATACATTGGTAAAAATATCATTTGATGTTTTGTGTTGCGACATTTAAAGCTTTTCCCTTTTTCTTTAGCAAGCAAGTAAGCTGGCGCACACGGGTGTTGGTTGTATCCGATTGGACACGAAGATTTGTTTTCGAAAGAGACTTGTAACATCCCGGCCCCACTGTGTAATATTGTCTGCTTTGGGTCACCCGCCCTGGCACAGACGAACCGCCATCCCAGCCACGATTTTTTCTCTCACGGCTTTAAAACGCATCCTTATAAGCTAACCAAGACCTCCCTCCCTAGGCGGTGTGGGACAAGAGAGGAGGCTATCACACTCTCCACCTCTTAATAGAAGAGCGTCCTCGTTGTGGCCCACGGGCGTCAAAACAGCATTCAAGCTGTGGTCGCACACGCGGCCCACGGGCGTCAGAACAGCATTCGAGCTGTGGTCCCACACACAGCCCACGGGCGTCAGAACAGCATTCGCAGAATAGCATTCGAGCTGTGGTCCCACACGCGGTCGGGAGTCGGGACCCAAACGTTATAAGCTAACCAAGACCTCCCTCCCTAGGTAATGTGGGACAAGAAAGGAGGCTATCACACTCTCCACCTCTTAACAGAAGAGCGAGTCCTCGCTGTGGCCCCACAGATTAAAGGGACCCAAACCTTATAAACTAACCAAGACCTCCCTCCCTAGGCGATGTAGGACAAGAGAGGAGGCTATCACACTCTCCACCTCTTAACAGAAGAGAGCAGCATTCAAGTTGTGGTCCTACACGCGGTCGGGACGCCATCCCAGCTACAGTCTTTTCCCTCGGGACAAGAGGGGAGGCTATCACACTCTCCACCTCTTAACAGAAGAGAGCAGCATTCAAGCTGTGGTCCCACACGCGGTCGGGATGTCATCCCAGCTACGGTCTTTTCCCTCACGGCTTTAAAACGCGTTACACAAATTAAAGGGACCCAAACCTTATAAGCTAACCAAGACCTCCCTCCCTAGGCGATGTGGGACAAGAGAGGAGGCTATCACACTCTCCACCTCTTAACAGAAGAAAGTCCTCGTTGTGGCCCCACGGGCGTCAGAACAGCATTCGAGCTGTGGTCCCACACATGGTCGAGAGTCGACTCTGATACCACTTGTAACATCTCGGGCGTCAAAACAGCATTCGAGCTGTGGTCCCACACACGGTCGGGAGTCAACTCTGATACCACTTGTAACATCCCAGGCCCCACTGTGTAATATTATCCGCTTTGGGTCTGTGCCAGGGACGAACCGCCATCCCAGCCACGGTCTTTTCCCTCACGGCTTTAAAACGCGTTACACAAATTAGAGGGGACCCAAACCTTATAAGCTGACCAAGACCTCCCTCCCTAGGCGATGTGGGACAAGAGAGGAGGCTGTCACACTTGTAACATCCCGGGGCCCACTGTGTAATATTGTCCGCTTTGGGTCACCTGCCCTAGTGCGGACGAACCGCCATCCCAGCCACGGTCTTTTCCCTCACGGCTTTAAAACGCGTTACACAAATTAGAGGGGACCCAAACCTTATAAGCTAACCAAGACCTCCCTCCCTAGGCGATGTGGGACAAGAGAGGAGGCTGTCACACTTGTAACATCCCGGGCCCCACTGTGTAATATTGTCCGCTTTGGGTCACCTGCCCTGGTGCGGACGAACCGCCATCCCAGCCACGGTCTTTTTCTTCACGGCTTTAAAACGCGTTACACGGATTAGAGGGACCCAAACCTTATAAGCTAACCAAGACCTCCCTCCCTAGGCGATGTGGGACAAGAGAGGAGGCTGTCACAAGACTCGAGTCGTATTTGAGGCGACAAATGAGACATGTAAATAATGTTGAGAACCAAAGGAATGTCGTTGTTGGACATGGAAGACTGCTTTTGGCTTCTTCTTCCAAGTGTGATTGGCCATGTAATCTTCTGTCTTTCTGCAAGTCAGTGGGAGGTGAAAGCATTGCCCCTTAAATCATGTCATGTAGTAAGTAGATCAAAAGTATGTTGTGATGTTGCCAAAAAGTTTAGTTGAATGCTCTCGGACAAAGGTGCTCATCGTGTTTGCAAAACACGTATTGGCTCTGTTCATTGTAACATTGGGGGCCTCAGTGAACTTGCCTAGTTGACTGAATCTGTGTAGTCATGCCACTACCATGTGAAGGCAGGCGTCCTGCTAGAGAATTGGATACGAGGACCAGTAAAATTCCAGGCAAATATGGTAGACTGCCACATTCCTTCTTTGGAGTTGAGACATCTCTAAATGAATTGCATTATTTTTTGAGAAGAGAGAGGAGAAAGAGGGTAATGCAACGTTATAATCGAACTTTAAACTCTATTAATATTTCAATTAGTTGTCTGATTCCCTTTTTCATAGGCTAATGGTAATTTTAGCTTAATTATTCAATCTGAAAGCATTCAAATTAAGGGTGATTGGTTTCAGCATGAACAGCTTCCAAACTTAAAAACTGAAATTAGAAATTTATTTTGTCGAGCTAGTTCCAATTTTTTATATTGGAACCAACTCAATTCCAAACCGACCGGTTTTAGGATCAATCCGGAAATTGGCTAAGTTTCTTTTTCATTCTGTTCCTTTTCATTTTATTATACAGATGATGTGCATTTGTGCAAATTTGAATGCAATTCTTTCTAATTGAAGATACTATGTCAACAAATATTTACTTTTAATAAATATTTTTGTTCCAAAAGAAAGAACCTTTCCTAACAATCTCTAAAATCGGTGAGGGGAGAGAGAGAGAGAGAGCACCAACTTTCTTCCATTTGGTTCCGCATTTTCGGACTCTTTTGCAACATCAGAATCTTCCCGTGTTTAAAGGAAGCAACTTCATGTTGCTCCTTTTCATTTTTCAACTCGTATCTGTTGGAGAAATCTTCTTAAAGTGTTTTAAAGCTGACAAATCGTTTCCATCAGTCTAGTCTGAAGGTTTGCAGACTCTGCTATTTAAAGTCTGAAGACCTACGGACAGCTAGACTCAAGACTCAAAGTCTATCCTCATTGACAGTCTCTAATCCGTTGAAGAAAGGTTATCCAGAACTGGATGTTTCGTTAAGGATTTAACCTTATCATCTGGAGAAGATCTCGTGGCTGGAAAAGACGTAACAAAATCCTTTGATTGATCGAGATTGATTCGATGATTGAAGATTTGATGATTGCCTAAATATTCTTGGAAGGTTCTACTTATGGAAACCGAGATCCTGATTGTATGGGCGAACAGGATTGATGGGCTATCAACACGTTCCTTTTATAGCTCGAACAATCTTCCTAATTGATTCCGTCCAACGGGTAGATTGGAGGAATTCATTTGGTAATTGACAACGGGTATGATGGCATAAAGGAGTATATAAGGAAGACGTTCTTAGTCATTCAAGATGTGCGCGATAGAAGAATTCCAAAGTCTGAAGCTCTTTTTTGTTTAGACAATTCCTTTGAGCGAATACTTGTATACAAAAGAGAGTCTATATTTGTGAAAAATCTTGAGGAGGTGTGTTAGAACATCTACACTGTGGAATCAAGTCAAAGCTGTGCTGTAACTTCTCTTTTGTTCATAGTGGAATCCAGCCAATAGGCTGTCAGTGCAGAAGAGTGGACGTAGGCTTGACATAAGCCGAACCACTATAAACCACGTGTTCAATTTCCTCTTCTCTCAGTCTTACTTTGATTATCGGTTGTCTCAAATCCATCAACTGTCTAGTATTGTGCAATTATCGAGAAAAATCTTTTATATACCTATTCACCCCCCTCTAGGTACTTATACTAGCTATATCAGTATCATCCTTTTTCTCCATATGCCCCGAGGATTCCCACCATTTCTTCTATCATCGTGTGTGGGGAGAATCCTCATCGGTCCTCGAGGAAGACGGTGTATAGTTTCCCTCGGACTGTCCCATCTTTAGTTGGACAAAGTGTCAAGTCAATCTCGTGGTCTTGTTTAGCCTCATGGCATCCATATTCCAAGCGCTTTGTATTCCCGCCCTGCTAGATACGTCATTCCACCTATATTTACCATTTTCCTCATACAGAGAGTTTTAGTAGGAAAAATTGTCCAAAATTTCCTAAACTTATTATATTTACCCATTTAATTTTACACATTTTAACTATGTCAATTGAGTTGTGGACTTTTTTATGTTTTGCTAATTGAATCTATTCGATCAATTTTGATCGAAAATCGTTGACATAAATATTGGATGCCTTACGTAACATACACATTTTTAATAATTTTTTAATTTTTTTCTAGAATAGTCATCTAAGAAATGATCGGCCCAACGCATACCCCCTAACCCAATTTCTAGAAGAATTAAAACCACAATTTCTTGCTTTGCCCAGCTTACCATATGTACAATATCTTAGACCCTGCCTTCAATGTGTACACATAAATGAAGTCGCCGCATCTAGTCTCAAATTCCTTCTTCAATCCTCTTCACCTGCTGAGCCTTGCTCTCCCCAAATTCCTTGGCGGCGTCATATGTTGCATGTAATCCCAACAGCACATAGCAGACCAACAGAAAGCCGGTCCAGATCCCAAACCGAATGAACGAGTCCTTGTTGATGGACCCAAGAAGGAAGATGTTGATGGCGATGGAGGCCGACGGCAACCACGAGACTAATAGCACTCCACACAGTTTCGGATTGCGGGCATGAGGAACGAACACCCTCAGTGCCTCAACTTTTGAGATTGGAGCACAAGAGCTTCTAATACAGATTGCGAGGCTATTGTGGTATGACCTTTCGAATACTTTCAATAAACTTCAGAGGATTGTTCACTCACTAAAAGACTGTTCCTGTCAATTTCTTTAATCTACACTACCTAGTCCTAGTGTTAGGAATAATTATGGTCGATCGTTCTGTTTGATGCATGGATGACGACAATGTAAGAGTTTTCCTTATGTGAACTACATTAATTGAGATTATAATTATCATTTTACGGGGTTGGTCTAATAAGGTAAGACATAACGTTTTCTTAATGGTCGAATATAGGCCTAACATTGTGTGGACTGAGTTAGGCCACGCCCGTGATAAGAGGGCCCGTCCAAAACCCTATAAATAGCGCTAAGGTCCCTCCTCTAGCCCCGATTCTTCCACGAACTCTCTCTCTCTCTTTCTTTCTCTCACCTCACATAAGGCAAGCTATGAGTTGTGAGTTATGTAGCACCGACATTTTTCGGGAGCCTTTGTGTCGTATCCGACACTTCGACACGTGTCCGACACGCTCCGACACGTCCCAACACACGGTCAACAAGTGTCGAAAAATCCGACACGTGATCAACTCTCTCCGACACATTTCGACACACAAGTCCAGAATTCTGACACGCAATTCCGATACGCACGGGGTCAATTTTAAAAAATTCTAATACTTAAGGGATGAAAATATAAATACACAAAAAAGAAGTAGTAAAAGAAGTAATAAAAAAATGCTATAAATAGACACGCATTGGATCAATTTTTTTATTTTCAGTTTTGTTTTTTTAGAATTGTTTTATTTTTTAAAAGTCTTTTACTATGAAACAAGTAATAAAAAATGCTATATGATAAATAAATAAATTTAAAAAAAATCATTTCGGCATTTTTCTTTAAACAATGTTTTTTTCCTCTAAGTTTTATGTATTATTATAACAAATTAAAATGATGAATGATATTATTTAATATTTTTTGTGTAAATTAATTCTAGGCTATTTTATTATTATTTATTCATGTATTCATATATAAAAATATATTTAATATACAACGTGTCGGAACGTGTCGGAATTCTCTATTTTTAAGAAAGTAAAATTAGAATGAATCATCACTCATCATGTGAAACAACATTTAACATTGTTTTAGTGGGAGATGTTGTTTTGACTATCAATACTGGTTAGTATTTAAAGTTGAAAAACACTTTCATGTACCTTCATTTAGACAGAACTTAGTTTCTATATCATGTCTGGAAGTGTGCAGCTATTCTTTTGAAACAAAGAACATTGTTATTTTAATGTTTTCCAAATCAAATGAAGTTGGATGTTGTAATGGATCAAATAAATTGTATTAGTTGTGTTCACCTCCTAAGGATATGTATGTCGTTTTAAAATTGAAAATGTTGTTTTCAATAGAGATTTACCTGAAGAACAATCTTATGCATTGTAGCATGAATATCTTGATTATATGTCTAGAGAAAGAGTAGAAAGACTGATAATGTTATTATTTTGTCTACTCTTAAATGTTGCATAAAGACTTAAGTAGACTATTGTAGAAGGAAGATGATTAAGATAAAGAAGAAAACTACAATCTGAAGTCCTAACCTGTTAAAGGTCATTGATATTGGTGGCCAAAAATGGTAAAGTTGTATAGAAATATTGACGACTATTTCCTTTTAATTAAAGAAAAATCTAAATCTTTGGATAAATTCAAATTCTTTTGGACTAAAGCCAAGAAACAATTGGGATGACCCTTAAAGATTGTCAAATATGACCACAATGGTGAGTATTTTGACAAATATGTCAATATTTGATAGCTTAAAGGGTCATTTATCAAATACTTAGAAAGATTCTAGGATGGTAACTTAGTTTACCATATCCGAAAATCTTGGAACAAATTGGTGTCGCCGAAAGGCATAATTGCACCATCATGGACATGATAGTGAGTATGATTACTAGGACTAACTTATCAAGTTTTCTATCGGCGAAAAGCCCATTATGCATTAAATTGTATTACTATCAAAGGTGTTCCATTGGCTCCCTTTTGAGTTGTTGATCGAATGTAAACTTGACTCGAATCATTTTAAAGTTTGGAGTGTCCTACAAAAGTTTGATTATATAATCCAACATTAAGTAAGTTGGAATCCAGAACCACTCAGTATCATACCCAAATCATTTGAAGGGATATCAGGTTTTATTATCCCAGTAGAGGCATAAAAATTCTGGAATCATAGACAGCGAAGTCTCTAGAGTTCGACGAAAATGCAGAGGATAGTTGCTCTAAAACTATTAAAGTAATGGTATGATGGAGACCATTGTGTCTTTATCTTTCCCTATACATAAAATTGTTGTTGAGTCTTTTACAGCACATATTAAGCTTGTGAGGTTCAAGATATTGTTATTGATATGATTCCTAATGAAATTTCTCAAACCTCTCGAGTATAGGATGAAGTGACTATAGCTCTACTCAAGAGATCTGTTACGGAAAGATATTCAGTTATACCATCATACTATATAGTTTATCTATAAAAGCATGATTACGATATTTGCTACGTGGTCGAACTAGTGGCTTGTATGTGCAAATGTTGTTTCTTGTCCTCAGTCTGATCTGTGGTTACACATAATGAAAAGACGAGATGCAATTTATAAAATGTGATAGTGTTGGGAGCCTATTAAATTGGTTGAGGGTCACAAGCTCATCCGCTGTAAATAGGTGTATGAGACTAAGAGAAATTTTAAGGAAAACATTGAGAAGTTTAAACTCTAATTGCTAATAGAAAGATTTCGCTTAGAGAGAAGTTTAATATTTTCTAAAGACTATTTCAGAGTGAATATGATATTACTGGCTCATTTTTATGGAGTTACATTAGATAGATGATTCCAATTGTGTTTCTTAATTAATATCTTAATAAAGAAGTCTATATGGTATAACCCAAATGTTTTGCAGTGGATGATTCATGTAAGCTTTTGTGTAAACTGAAAACCCTTATTTATGGCATTAAAAGAGTCTGTAGATCAGATGATACCTGAAGTTTTATAGTGTTATCACTTCATTCAGTTTTGCTGAGAGTAGAATACATCACTGTATATACTGCAAGGTTAGTAGGAGAAATTTTAGTTTTCTCATATTCCTTGTAAGTGATAATTTGCTTGCAATAGCAATATTGGATTACTGCATAAGATAATATAAATATTGTCGAGAAATTTTGACTTGAAAGACCATGGTCAAGTCCCTTTTGTCCTTGACACTGAGATCTATAAAGATCATTCTTGACGCACGTTAGATTTATCTTAGATTGCATATGTTGATTGTAGTTTGAAAATATTCAATAAGCCAGGACTTGCTGCTATTGTTAGGGCTGATAGATTAAATATCTGGCATTATTCTTGTTCAAATTTTGGGAAAATCCAAATAAAAGATACACTTTAAGCTAGTGCATTTACAAGTATCATATATGTTTAAGTCCACACTAGACTAGATGTAACTTTTGCAGCAAAACTTTTAGGCAAATATCAATCAAGCTTAAGACATGATCACTGGATTGCTGCTAATGAGGTTTTGAGACACTAAAAAGGATAAGAAAACTATATATTGACAAATATGTTCAGGATCTAGAGTTAGTAGGGCATTCGAATGCAGAGTTTACTAACTATAAGGATAACAAGAAGTTGATAGCTGTCACCACCTAAATTTCGGGTGCAGCACCTAAAATTAGGTTAATGGACTACTAAGCCTTTAAACTTAACTTAGGCTCTCCCAAGCTCATACCAATTCGCAATTTAGGTTCAAATATTTAACATGCAAATGAATTTTATTTAGGAGTCATCACTAATCGGTTTATGGTAGGTTGATTAGACACCTAAGTAAAATAATGAAAGAATTATTTTACTCCTACGAACCAAGGACTAGGGTACGGAGACTTGGTTACACTAGATTTCTCTAATGCCCTTTCAGTACCATTTCTTTTTAATTTTCAAAAATGTTTTTGTATGCAGCTTGGATTTATTTTTACCTAACTTACTATTATATAATGGGGTGATCACACAGCTTAATCATTGTTAAACATTCAAATAAAAATAAATAAATAAATTGCATCACACAAAGCAAGTAATTATTATTTTTTTTTGTTTTCTTGAAATTATAATTTTTTATAAAACATACATTTTAACAAAATGACCTAATTTTACTAATAAACAAATTCAAATTAAATGATCCTATTATGCAAACTAGTTAATATGCACCTCATGACCTAATTTTACTACTAAATAAATTCTAATCAAGTGATCCTATTATGCAAACTACTTAACACGCATCTCATATTTTTTGTATTTTCTTTATTGAAATTCAAAATTAATAAAAACCCTAATTAAAATATCTAAAGAAAATAATTTTCTAATTTATTTTAGGGATTAATTTGACTTAAACCCTATCTAATCTTAGAAAACTATTTTTTGGAAAAATGAGATTAAAATGTGCGAACATTATCTAAAGCCCTATTTAAAAAAAATATTTAGGTCCAACCCTTACTTATTTAAAAAGAATTATCTAAAAATGCAATCCGAAAAATATAATCCTAAAAAAATTATTTACTAAACCTACATGATTGATTTACTAAATCTATATGCTCATGCAAGATTCTAATTTTTAATTTTTTTATTTTTTTTAGTTTTTTTATGATGAGTAATTATTAAGTAAATATTAAATCTAAACAATCAATATAGTCAACAAATAAAGGATTAAAATAATCGAAAAATAACCTATTGTCTCATAGGTCAAATTAATGATTATTTTAACTATAATTATCACGACAAAGAGTTCAAAATAATATTATAATGATTTAACAACCAAAATAATACCAAAAAGCCGAAAATTAATATAATTAAAAAAAATGATTTGACGTCTTACAGATCAAATTAATAATTATAAAAATTTTGGACAAAATCCCTGTGGATAATGCCTACAAAATTCATGAAATCAATATTGACATACTAAGTTCTAATTTACACAATAATAACAAAACTTAAAAAATGATAATAAAATAGCATAAAAAATAAAAAAATAAAAGTAAAACTAAAACTAAACTACCTAAATGAAGGGACTCGCAGCAGCGTTGGTGGGCGTCGGACGAACGGGGGCCGACGTTGATACTCCGGCGAGGGGACCGAGGCGCTGCAGGGGCGTCGGGCACCGGGCGGTTGCGGAGCAGCGCAGGCTACTGGCGCAAGAAGGAGGACGGTGGCGAGTGGGCTGCTGCGGGGTGAGTTGCAGGTCGCGAGTGAGGCGGTGGTGAACGGAGACACGGCAGGGGCTCGGCGAGGGCGTCGAGCGCTACTGCAAGCGCGGTCGTCGTCATTCCACATAAAGAACGTTGGATTCCAAATCAGGTACGCAAACCTTTGAATTCTCCTCCTACATGTTCGGTTTTCTAGCTACCTCGATCCTGGGAAGCTGCTTCGGCGGCCAACAGACAAGTCTTCGGCATCTAAATCACCTACTCTGCTTTCTTTAAAAGATGAAGTGTCGCGAAAAATTGGCAGTTCCACTGGTTCTTAGGCATACTAATTGATGACTACGGTTCAGATGGTTTGATTTGGACAAAGGGGCGGAGCCTAATCTGAAAACGTTTCTTCACTACCAAGCTGGGAATATCACCTAGCTATATCCATCAGCAAATATCAGCACGCCAACCCCCAAAAGGACAACAGTCGAGACACGTTCACAAGGATCAATCCCCAGTCAAGTTTCTCAACGAACCAGCATATGCCCATCTTTTCTGGGGGTTCAGCTAATTCTTCAGTTCATGCACATGCAGATGAACTTGAGCCTGTGACTTTCGAACGAATCAAATGGGCCAAGTTCAGAAAGTGAAGAGGAACATAGCAAATAGTAATCAATAGGGCCTCATTGATAAGTGCTACAAGATCTCATACATTGGCACCCATGGTTATGGACCCCGATTCATTGGTGGAATTCTTACTGAACATATCCTTGCTCAAATTACAATCCTAATATTTAGAACCACTTGCAACGGTTAACAACAGTTGTAAAGAAAGCAAACAACATCCTTCGTGACTACTAGAGTTCGGCAACATGTAGCAACATGTGCTCACAAACGGGTTCTCAAAGACCCAGTGCTCGATAGTCATTGCTTCATCACTCACCTCATGTCGACGGTTCCGTCCGCAGCTTACATCCCCTCTTCCTGACGGGTGTAATAGCCCATGTTTCTCGGCCATCATCAGTCGTGGCTTTCGGGATTTATAGGTCTACCATCTTGTAATCGTGTTGGCTCCACGATTGAATGGGTTGTTATGATTGAAGCAGATATAATGGGCTTCATGACTCGGAACACTTACCTCGCTCTTGATTCATTGATCTTCCCTTCGACTTTGGTACTTTTGTTGACTGAACCAAAATCTCACTAACCGACACTCCGTGGCTTAATACCTAGTAGTTTCTCTCATATCTCTCGTTATTTGATTTCTGAGGGAGGAATAAACTTGGATTCTTGTGTATTTGTGAAGTAGTAACTCCGGTTTTGAGGGCCGAGTTGTGATATTGAGCTATTCTTTTATTTGATCACGTAATAAATTGAGACATAATCGTGTGAATTTTCTTGGCCACACCTTCATTGAACCAGATTTGCCCTGTTTCATTTGTTTTATCGGTCTTCTCTCTTTTCTGTACAGTAAGTTGAGACGCGAGTGCGTTTGAGCAGTTAGAGATGGCTCGCGGCGGCACTTGTTGTCCTAAGATCCTGAACCTCCCCGTTCACGTCAGCCTTCAGGGTTCTTGTGAGTGAGTGCATTTGATCCGTTGTTTCGGGCCACCTTCTGCAGTTCTTCTCTGGTGATCTAATCTACCTTCACATTTAAAAGCTGTATATAAAGGAAGTCTCGATATGAGCACTCGGATACGTGCTCGGTAATGGGAGATAGAGACTGCAGCTTATCGAAGGAACAGTAGGACTGAAATATGTATCTACAGTCGACGCAGGTCCCGGAAAAATTGTTGAATGTGAGTTTGTGCATGAGACCTGCTAATGAGTCACGTGATAAGCCATATCTTAGAGTACCTGCACGACTCTTACAAATAAAAGTATAAAAAAAAGTTGACAACTTTTGCTATCCCAGCCCATCTCTTCCGGTTGGATCTTCTCCACAGCTCCTCGCCGCCACTGGACTCACCCCTCTCTACCAAACCCTTTCGCACTCTGAATACTTTGCAAAGCTTCTAAAACCGCAAGCTTGATGATGTGGTTCCTATCATCAAGACCCTCAAGCTGTAGCTGATGCATTCATTCATTTCATCTTCTTCTTGTATCCTGTGTCATGAATATGAATTCAGGTCGTTCCGCCTATTTTCACATTTCGTTTACTCCATAGAGGACTATTAGGATGTGAATCGTGACGACAGCAGATCAAACAACTGATCCAAGTCATTTCATGATTTTATCCTTAACTAGCATTTTTCTTGTATGGTCCATAATCGCAGTGCTTTAGAAACTATTTTACATATCAATTGCCCGGCTGACGTGGTGTGATGAGCGAATCACGA
This sequence comes from Eucalyptus camaldulensis, assembly GCA_019915185.1. Classification (NCBI taxonomy): domain Eukaryota; kingdom Viridiplantae; phylum Streptophyta; class Magnoliopsida; order Myrtales; family Myrtaceae; genus Eucalyptus; species Eucalyptus camaldulensis. The sequence continues at coordinate 8,224,383 of JAHSVA010000005.1, forward strand.
TACTTACGTAGTATGAATATTAACGACCTTTATCAACAAATTTTGACAAATCTTGTCATTGATTAGCTTGGTGCTTTACTCGTCACTGCCACATGAGACAATCAATGAACAAAATACCATCTCCATAGCATGATCAACGCATTAATATAGAAGTCTCCCCTCTCATCAAATTTATCTCTAGTAAGATTGAGTAAAAGTACAATCTAATTTCCAAGCTTAACCAATAGTTGATGGAATATTACAGCTGCAAGTTTTGACCATAGAACTCAATCTCTTAGTCAAGACTATAAGAATTTCGAATCTGATCTCTTTACAGTACGATAGTGTAAGACCAAGGCCAAACGTTCCGGACTTTAATGCTTCCTTCTATTGTGCATCCGGCACATATTGGACTCTAAGAGCACTGAGGTTGGCAGATGCAAAGGAAGATATTTGCTTGTACTTCAAATAAGACATTAGAAGTCCTAGGTTTTAGGGGGATCAGAGTGAGGAGCTGAATTTTCATTGTGAAGACGCTGCTCTAAGAAGCGTTTTAGTTGCCTTCCCTGTTCTTCAATATTCATCTGTAGACTCCTCTGCATCTGTATGGTTAAGGAGGATGAAATTAAAACTTGCTTTCTTATCATTGTTTTCATGTGGAGACTTCTGAAAGTTCAGATGTGTGTGTATGTGTCAATGTGACAGAAGGTAACATTTTCAGAATAGCAACCTCCAACTGTTGAAGTAGTCGCTTTTCTACATTCAGCTGCATCTGCAAGATTCTATGATAAGCTTCTGCAATCAGCTTGCCTCTGTTGCCAACAAATATTCAATGGGCTTAGTTTCCTCATATCATGAATTCCTACTTTAAGGCAGACGGTGGACATTTGAAGGATGCAATCCTCTCATAAATAGTGCTTATTTTGCGCTATTCTTAAGTCTGTACACTGAGTTAATAAACAACAAACGAGCCAAAGCTTACATTTTGAGGTCGTGCACTGGTTTTATGTCAAAATTGTTCTTCTCTTATTTTCGTGCATGTATAATATGATTCATGCACATAAAATAAGCTGTCCTATTGCCAAACAAAGACTAGTTACGCTTGGATTTGTCTTCAATAATAACAGAGTTCCTGTCTCTTGCAAGGAATGTTCATTTGTGCTCATTGTAGTGGATGCAAAGAACAACCTTCTTTAGATTCTGCATTGCACTTCGCGATGCGACATTTCTTTAATGCAATAGACAAACAAAGTTTTGGTTTGAATTTCTGAGACAAAATGTTAAGTATGGGCATTGATTTTCAGCTAATAGATGAAAAGTCATTATGTTGCAGTACCTGCAAGTGACTTTTAATATGAAAGATTGTTAACCCCTCGACATCCATCAGCTTCAAAATTAACTTTGGTTTTGCTCCTGTGCCTGTCCAATAAATCCTGACTTGGACGTCAGTTGAAGTTAATATAGACATTGACTCGAAAGTGACATTCTCTATCCATTACTTACTTCCAGCTCCTCCCAGACGATTTACCCATTCATGGAATTAGTTGTGGAGATGCTGAGTCCATCTAATTCTTCTTTTACTAGAAATAGCAGCTGCTGGTAAAATGGAGTTTCCACGAGGATCATCATGGGACTGAGGAGCAAGGCACTGCTGGTCTTCTGAATGATCATAAACCAATGATTCGCAATTTATTGATCTTGACTGCTGTAAATTACATGTAAATAGGTTACAAGCATCTAAATCAACTTGCGGACGGCCAATGGAACATGTAACCGCAGTAGGAACAGAAGAAGAAGATGTGTTATTGCTTGACTTGTTGTCCGTTGTATAGAGTTCACTTCTGCCCAGATTTGAGGCAAAACAGCTTTGGCTGCATCCTAATTGTGACGCTGGTGATTGACCACGCCAAAACTGATGAAAGCAAAGCTCAGAGGATGTACAGGGGCTCTGTTCTTGATCATTACTTTTTGCGGTGCTCATATTAGCGCTATTGCTGCCAGAGGTTTCTTTCTTCATCACCATATGCTGCGAAAAATATGGTTCAGAAGACTCAACTCGACAGTGGATTGGTAGATGAGAGGCACAATGAAATAAAAAGCTACAGAGTTATAATTGTTGGACATTAGGGATCATGAGGCATACAAAATGCCTTTCTTGATCAACAGGAGTAAAGAAAGAGTCTTGCGATGAACTTCAAGTGGAGATCATCAGGGCCAAGGTCGCCAGACGATGACAGATCAATGGTACACCCAAAAGCCAAAGCCCAATAATCATTTGGAGAAAAGTGTCTATTAAGACAGACAATTTGCCTATTATATTATATTTTTAGCATAGATACTTAAGATAACCCATGAACACTGAATGATTTGAATGTGGACACTCTATACAATGAACCATGATGAGCCCACAATTCTCATTTGGTTCGGCATTTGGAAGGGGTTTTTGGACTCTAAAGGGATTTGGCTAAATGTAAACATATTTGGTTTAATTTTTGGGACGACTTTGGCAAGATACAATTGCATCTCTAAATAGCTTTGGAGGTACTTTAGGAAGTTACATCTTCGGAATGCAAGTCCCATAGTACTGTTCATCTTCTTTGGAGAAATGAACGGAGGCTGATGACCGCCGGCCAAGGAGTTGCCCAACTCTGTTGACCGCTGCCTAGGGGTTGTGGCCACCTGGCGACCGTCGCCTGGGTCACACAACCCTAGGCCGTGGTCGCCTGGGTTCACGCGACCCAAGCGACAATGGCTTGAGGTTGTCGGACCTAAGGTGACGCCTAGGTCACGCAACCCAAGCGAAGGTCGTGTGACCCAGGCAACGACGGCCTAGGTCGCAAACCCCAAGCATCGCTTGAGGTCCAATGGCATCAAGCAACCATTGCGTGGGTGGAGCAAACTTAGGCAACCACCGTCTGAGGTCGCCGACCCAGACGGTCACTTGGGTCGCAACCCCAGGCGAGGCTATCCGGTGGCCATATCTAGCTGCCGGACATTGGCTGCCAATGGCTACATTAAAAAAAAAAACTTTTTTTATTTATAAAATTTAGCAAAAGTCTTTTACAAAATGTAGTTTTTACCAAATGATGTTTAAGCTAAAGTCGTTTCACAATGTACTTTAAAACTATAATTTACCAAATACTATTTATATTTTCACAAATCTTTTTAACTCAAAGATATTTATATTTTTCCAATCACATTTGCCCGAAGAAGAACCAAACGGGCCAATGACCCAAATACGTCATTCCAACAGCGCGGGCTTCACACTCACTCTTTCTCTCCGCACACGTCACGCTATTCTACATTGACTTGTTGACTTGACGAGTTGTCATTTCCCACGTACTGCCAGCTTATCTCGGATTTTTTAGCCGCTTAAAAAGCTTTGGGCCAGGCATATGAACAAAGTAGGCCATACTTTCAGAACACCTTGTTAGACTCTTTGGTTCGCTTGAAACGTTAGACAGATGAGAGCAGACTGCTTGTTATTATTAACAGGAACCGACCAGCTGTTCCCAATATGACAACCCAAAGAAGCATACGTAGGAAAAAAAGAAAAAAAAAAAACAAAGCAGGATTATTTCTCTAATGTTATGGCCTCTGGATGCTCCATAGGATCACGTGGTCAGATTTATAATAGCAAAAGCCTGTGCTTGAGAAGTAGATCTGCTTCACGTCTCTGCTTAAAACTGAATTAAATAACGAGGAGAGAGAGCATTAATTGCACTCTTTTTTGTTGCGTGCTTGTGATTGTTTCTAAGCAAGAAAACAAAGCTTAATCTTATTTATTTGCCTTTCTGACCAATTTGTCGATATCTTTGCATTGGCAGAATCCTCTGAGCCTCTCAAACTCCTCCTCAATCAACCACAACCTCAACCTTTGCATATAAGTCATTACCAACTAATCAAAACAAGTTTGTTAGATGGATTTTGGCCAATTTCTTTACTGATGGTGCTAGTGGAATATGGGCAGACGGTTAATAACATATAGGCTCACTCTCTTTACCATATATCTCTTCAGTAAATAACATTTTGTATAGGGAATATTATTATAAGATGTTACTGAAATCCGGAATGCAATGAAAATAGAGGATGCAAGCACATCATTGCTATAAGGTCATCAGTGATTGATGCCTTTGGACGGAGCGTTGCCTGGTGCTTAGACATTTCTCCAGCTATTGATCATGTTCAAGCCTTGTAGTAATATGGACCATTTTGAATGTCGGCCCAAGTTTCTCCTTCAATTTTGCGTTCTGATGGAATTGCAGGGGGACATACAGCCTGGAATAAGATAGGACTGGACTCCTTCAGATTCTCTCTGTCTCTCTCGATCTGGGCTCTTGCCCTGTAAGCCTATTGCATTGATTTATCTTGTCATGGCATCTGGGAGTAACATGTCATTGGTGATAAGTACTATATCTCTGTAGACCCAATGAAAGTCCTCCAAACCAGTGATTGATTCAATTGAAACAAACGTAACAAAACCATGTGAGTCAAAAGGTGAAATTCGGGATAACTGAAGTCACCAACTAGATGGTACTCAATTCAGAAACTAGTGCCAATCTAAAGGCGGCTTCCTCAACTCATGATTTTCTATTTGGACGGTGGAAAGAGTGTCTCGATTCTCACTCACCCTTAATGTGATTTTTCTCTTGTGCGAAAACTGATCTATAGTTATATTAATGAGATATATAAGTACACTAGAGGACCTAAAACTTATTGCAAAAGTATAATTGAATATTAAAACTTTTTTGTGGCATTTTTTTATTATTTTCTTTTCCAAATCTTGTTTAAATTAGATTCGAAAAAGTAAAAGAGGCAAAAAAATTATTTAAAAAAAAAAAAAAAGAAACAAAAGTGAATGGCAAGGCCTCTCTAAGCACTTCCGCCGTCGCCCATCATTGGAGGGGCCAATGGAGGTCGTCGGCCTTGGGCAAGGGTGGTCGATCCTCTTCAGTCCGTAGTGAGGTTTGGCATTGCCCATATCTAGGCGAGCCTCACTCAAGCCTAATGAGGGTTGTCGACTCTTGCCTGGGCCGACGAGGCCTCACCCAAGGCTAGCAAGGGCCAGCCACCCTCGCTTAGGGCCAACTAGCCCCTTCGGCGATGGACGGCGGCAATGGTGCCCCACTAACAAGGTCTGCCGGTCTTTTTATTTTTTTTCTAGTTTTGGTTTTTTTTTAAAATAAATTTTTAGCCTTTTTTAGTTTTTTAATCTAAGATTTGGAAAAGAAACTAATATAAAAAATGCCATATAGGAAAGAAAAATTGATTAAAAAAATGTCATGTCAATATTTTCTATTAGGCAAATTGACGGTGTTAACCCAAAAGGTAGATTGCATCATTTTGATAAGTTTTAAAATTTGATTGTATTTTTTAAAAGTTTTAGAACTCAATTATACTTTTACAACAAATTTTGACTCTTTCGATACAATTTAATTACTAGGATTTGCCTCAATGGTCATCCTTCCTACAAGGAAAATGGAAGGTAGAGAATTCGAATCCCCACATTTTGAGGAAGATTAGGTTGAGAATAATTTAGTTTCATGTGTGAATTTTGACTTTCACAGCCTGTAATATGGTTTCCAATGCTGTCAACCTTAGTTACTCGAGAAAATATTGGGCACCCAAGTTGTAGCCAACTCAACAAAATATTGGTCTATTTATTTTGCAGCACGTGTCGTACCCAGGCTCACAAGTCATAAATGTTTAAAACTCTCACCGGCCACATTCTCTCTCTCCATTTTCTTTCACTCTTTTATTGTTAAACATCTTGTCTCTCTCTCCTTCATTTCTCTCTCTTATTCACTATTGCTTTCTTCCTTGTCTTTTTGCCTTCTAAGGCCATGGATGCTACTCGATTGCACTGACTAGCCATGGACAAACCACTCATGAGCATGCTAGAGAAAAGGTGAATAAATGGTGAAGAGAAAGAAACAAGAGAGGGGGTTTAGGTTATCTAAAGAGTGGGCTCACGGACCTAGATGTTTTCCTTTTCTATTTTGCATTTTGACATAATTGTGGGGGACACATAGCTCATGAGCAAATAATTGTGGGGGACACATAGCTCATGAGCAAGACAAAACTGGCCTACTTCAAATTCTCTCTCTTGCTTGGTCTAGACCATTGCTCGGTAAGCCCATTTGCATATGAGAATAAACATTCATTGATGATTAGTATGATATTTTGTGTAAACTAAATTAAAGTCTAAATCAGTGATTGATTCGATGGAACTATGTTGAAACTGAAATTGAGATTAATGGTTTGGAATTCACGACCGGATGCGGATTGAAAGGGAGCTTCCCAAGCTCTAATTTTCTTTTTGGATGGTGAGAGAGAAAGTCTCAAGTCTCATCTCACTCATCTAATAATGTGATTTTTCTCTTCTGGGAAAGCTAATATTTAGTTGTCTTATGGGAATGTGAATAGCGATAACCACTAATGAATGACGCCCCCAATAACGCAGAAGCCGTCAACCATGCAACCTATGTGGAGTTGAAGAGTGCATTGAATAGAGCTTTTGGAGAACTTGTGGTCTAAGAGGTTCCTCATCAACAGACTACTCACACTCCTAATGAGGCGAGCCCCCGCCCCTGCCTCCACCAAACCCGAGGGTAGGGACCAAATTAAAACCCTGGGGGCGGGGACCAATGAATGATGCATGCATGCGATATTTGCCCCTCCCATATTTGCCAAGAGACAAGACTATATTTAACTTGTTTCCTTCTCGAGGGAGCTTTCGCTTTAAAAAAAATCGATCGATTGCTTTGCCTTCCATGGTTTGCCTTGTGCGTACAAGCCTTTCACCAGTTAGTTCCCTATTAATCGGCTCATAAGTGTGTTTGGATGGCCTTTTTGATAGCTTTTAGCCATTCTAGCTAATCATCCACATTTGAGCTAGATTCAATAATGCTCCATTCGATTCACATATATTTTGCCCATACCCATACAACTTTACGATGGATAGAATTTGAAATTGTTTGCTCACGTGGTTTTAAGACCAATTAGTCAACCATCCATTAAAATCGACTTTATGCGAGTAAGAGGACAAGCCAAAATTATGAGTGGGAGAATTAATGGATGGTGTTGGACCCATTGCAACGTACTGGATGACCCCTAACTATTCAACGAACGTCAGTAGGAAGGCTGCCTCTAGAGCTTTTGACTTTCAGTTTGGATGGTATGTATTTTATTTATAAGAAAGTAGGTAGCCTTATGAGATGCTAGATAAGCATTATGAACGAGTCACAGAAGCGACCGATCTAGCAATTGTACCTCAACGAACGAGTTATTGTTTAACTTCCTCAGCAATTTTGTGTGTCCCGTTAGTAAGTGCATTGCGCGTTATTGATGTAAGGTTTGCCCATCCTATTACCTATGGTGACTACCCAAAGTCAAGTAATTAAAGCACAGGTCTGGTCGTGAAACAAGTTGGCAAGCATTGAAAAATAAAGTATACTTAAATGAGAGCAGCGCAGAGACCCGTAGTATTATTATTTTTTTGGGTCGGTCGAGGACCTATAGTGCGAAAGGCGCATTTCCCCAGCAGATCATGTGACACGCGTTGATCATGCGGAGGAATGAAGGTGATCATCTGTATATCTATATATATAGTCATCCAGGTTAAGCACGTTGATACTTGTGGCGAGAGAGAAGCAGAGCATAACAGAGAGAAGGAGAAGGATGGGGAGCAAGAGCGGCAGTTCGCGAGCGATAACGTGCAAAGGGGTGGTGTGCTGGGGAGCAGAGGAGGAATGGAGGGTGGAGAAGATTCAAGTGGATCCCCCCAGGGGGAGCGAAGTGAGGATGAAGATGCTGTTCGCCAGCATTTGCCACACCGATCTCCTATACTCCCAGGGTTTCCCTTTGGTCGGTTCATCCTTTTCCATATATCCCTTCGCCTCTCTCTGTATTATTCTCTCTGCTCTTCTGCAGCACCACTGCTTACTCTTTCTCTGATTCTGTCGGCATTGCAGCCGCTTTACCCTCGAGTTCTCGGTCATGAAGGTGTTGGGTAAAGTCCTTCTCTCTAATTCGATTCCTACTAATTCTTCCTTGTTAGTTTTGTCGATGAGGCGTTGCATTCCATCAGCATATGTTACAGCTGATCTCAACATGACATGGCAGGATTGTGGAGAGTGTTGGAGAGGAAGTAGAGGAGTTGAAGGAAGGAGATGTGGTTATTCCCACCTACGTTGGAGAATGCAGAGAGTGCGAGAACTGCAAATCCGATAGGACAAACTTGTGCCTCCGATATCCGCTTTCTGTAAATGGCGTGTTGCCGGATGGCACGTCCAGAATGTCGATCCGAGGCCAGGCCCTGTACCACCTCCTCTCTTGCTCCACCTGGTCTGAGTACACGGTCTCCGACGCCAATTACGTCGTAAAGGTCGACCCTGGTGTAGCTCTCCCGCATGCTAGCCTCTTGTCGTGCGGATTCTCCACTGGATTCGGCGCTGCTTGGATGGACTCTAAGGTCGAGAGCGGCTCCTCCGTGGCTGTGATCGGCCTCGGTGCTGTTGGACTCGGGGTATGTGATCCGTCGTTTGCGTTACTAACTTATATGTGTAATATATAAATGCTGTTTTGAGAGGATTAATTAGAGAGAAAGCACGGCAACAGTTCATTTGATTTGATCACGAGCAGGCCATAGGAGGAGCAAGAGCGCAAGGGGCGACTACCATAATCGGCGTGGACAAAAACGGGATGAAAAAGGACAAGGGAGAAGTCTTTGGAATGACTCATTTCATAAATCCAGACGATCACAAGTCTTCCGATGGCACGGATTCGAAGTCCATCTCTGAGATGGTGAAAGATTTGACGGGCGGAGCTGGCGTGGACTACTGCTTCGAGTGCAGCGGCGTACCCAACTTGATCAACCAGGCCCTAGAAGCCACCAAAGTGGTGATGAATCCATGTCATCGCATCATCGACAAAATCACAATCGCACACGCGCACTCGCGCATGGCTAAACTTCATCTAGGCAAGTCTCCTGACTGTATGATTTGATGTGGTCAGGGGAAAGGCAGGGCAGTAGTACTTGGGGCAGGGCCGACACATGTCGTGGAGATTAATTTCATGGGGCTGATGGTGGGCAGAACGTTGAAGGGAACCATTTTTGGAGGACTCAAAAGCAAGACCCACCTGCCCCTCCTTGTCCACAAATCCAAGGATGAGGTTCTGATCAAGCTCTTTCTTGCCTCCACCAGTTTCAGACCTTTACGCGCACAGCCACTGAAATTTTGCTTGCTCCGGTTCTGCAGGAGATCCCTCTCGATGAACTTCTGACCCACGAGATGAAATTGAAGGACGTGCCGACAGCACGTGAGGTCCTGAAGCGGTCGGACTGCGTCAAGATTTTGATCAAGATTTAGTGCCCTATTTTGCCTATCGCCTCCTGCCCTTGCTTTCTCGAATTTCCTAGTACGATATTGACGTGCTTTGTTTACTGTTGCACTCGCTCGTGTGAAACTCCGATAAGATATTTTTGTTTTTTTTTTTTTTTTACAAGAATAAGATATTATTGTTGGAGTTCATGATACAATTTCGAGAAATATCTAGCATTTAGATATTGTTTCATAGATTCCTCTTGGAACGCCGACAAAATTCGAGTCTAATAATGTTGGTTGAAACACACGGTCTAGAATGAAAGCAAAAAAAGAAAATCTCTTACACCGTACAGATATTATGCCTCTGTCTTATGAGTAGAGATTGAGAAGACTTAGTCGAATCCAGAATCTAGCTTGTTCTGATTTCAGTTGTGGATGATCTCCTTGGATTGTGCAACGAAACTCGTGAAGATCTCGATTATTCCCCATAACATCTTGGGAGGGAGAATTTTCTTCTTCGCATTTTGTTGATCAGGTCCAAGAATGATCCAACAGAAAAAACCGTGAAGCTATTCCCTTCCCCTCCGAGAGAAAATAACTCGAGCGAGTTCCAGAGAGATTTTTTTTCTCTCAATTTTCCCGAGAATTTCCCTGAGAAAATAATTTCCCGAGAAAAGGAAAGGAAAGTTCGCCGATCGGAATGGCTCGCACGAAGCAGACGGCCCGGAAGTCCACCGGCGGCAAGGCCCCGAGGAAGCAGCTAGCGACCAAGGCGGCCAGGAAGTCGGCGCCGGCGACCGGCGGGGTCAAGAAGCCGCACAGGTTCAGGCCCGGCATGGTGGCGAGAGATCAGGAAATACCAGAAGAGCACGGAGCTGCTGATCCGGAAGCTACCGTTCCAATGCCTGGTGAGGGAGATCGCCCAAGACTTCAAGGCCGACTTCCGGTTCCAAAGTAGCGCCGTCGCGGCCCTCCAGGAGGCAGCGGAGGTGTGCCTGGTCGGGCTGTTCGAGAACACCAACCTGTGCACCATCCACACCAAGCGGGTCACCATCATGCCCAAGGATATTCAGCTCGCCAGGAGGATCCGGGGAGAGATGGCTCAAGAACGGTTTTGCTATGAGGAAAGGTTTGGGTAAGTTTGCCCAACGCATCCTGTGGCGCGAAGGCCCGGGGTTATCAAGGCGACGATAAGGGTCAAGGGTCAAGATAATCGCAAAGGCCCAAAGATCAAAGTAAAAATAAATAGCGTCTCTTGCCTTCACTTTTGAAAGATTTCTTTCTTGGACTACCAAAGCTCTTGCAAGAAAAAAAAGTCAAATGTCTATCACTTTGTTTTGAAGATGATCTGGTTGGCATTATTGGTAAAGATGAAAAGCCTACAATTTTATTGTATAAGGGATATTTCTAGTTCTTGCATTTAATTTTTAATTGTATTTCATTCATTTCTCCCCTACAAGTGGATTCTATTCATTTCTCTCCTACGAAGGAATTTCATTCATTTTTTCGGGGATTCTATTCATTTATCCTCTGAAATTCCATTCATACGTTTGTGCTTATAATAATCTGGATCATAAACTTTCTAGATCCAAGATTATATACGTTGTAATACAATTTCTGCATATCAGTAAAATTCATGTTTTATTAATAGACGTAATCAAACTATGTTTCCTCCTCCCATAACCTTCAACGTATTATTACTCCGTTCTCTTATTTATTCTCTACCACATCACTAGCCAAAAACTATTATCAATATTAGCCCCATAGTTATGAACATAATTATATTTTCATCAATTATCGGTATCAATGAAATCAACACCTCGAATCACTTCACAAGGCGTGCCCCCTTCCATGTTCAAGTCAAGTATCTATCAAACCTAATTCGAACCAAACGGTTCACTGCCCAACTCCTTTATGCATCCCAACCCTCTCTTTAAGAATGCTGCATCATAAGATATGATGTTTAACCAAATTATATTTCCAATTGCTGCAATTTGCGTTAGCTTCGCTTAGTCAACCTCCAGACGTTTATTGAACATTTACCCATTCTTTGAACTGTAATTTTTCATTGGAAACTCTTATCACAAAAGTATCTTTTAGAAGTTAAACAGAATATTCGAATTAATTAAACAAACGCGACAAAGCTAAAGTCGAAGCCGAGTAACAGAGTCAAGATTAAACCATAACAGAACCTTGATCACTTCAAATCACACCCCTCATCCACAGAAAACAAAAGACGACCAACCATGTCACGATTGAATCCAACTTATCTGGAAGTTCGACATTTACGACAGGTGATGTTAGCCTGCTAAGTATCCCCAAACTCCCACCGTTTTATCCTGGATCGAGGTTTCCTGTTTGCCGACTTTCTGCTCCACGGCCTGATATCATCACACAATCCGCAGAGAAGATACTGCACATTTACGGGGTGAGGGAACTCTCTGACTGACCTCAATTACAAATCCCGTCCCAATTCCCATTCTCCAAACTTCATGGCAGTCGCCTTCAAACACAAGCCATCTACATTTCTCTTTCTTTGATAATAACATAAGAATGCTATGACGGCGCACTATGAGTGTTACACAAGAATCAAATAAGATTTGACACCTCAAAGGCAGATAAATTTAAAAAAAAAAAAAAAGCTAAATTCCCCGCCAAATAGAATTCTTACAGATGCGCACCTGAAGGATCGGGAAATTTTCGTAGTTGGCCAGTGGAAAGACGTGCTCAAATGGCACACGCAACAGTCGTAGAGAGAATGCGGCATCATTCATCCATGCTGTAATATAATGATCCAATGGTCACTTTGGCCAAATAAAGGGGGGAAAAAGGTAGAATCCCAATGATCACTAGAAAGATCAAGAATCTTCTAAAGAAAGAGACTGAAATAAAACAAACAAAAATCTTCTTCTTGTGTGTACTGCATATAAGTGGTGGAACTAAGATGACGTACGGACAACATGGTAATGACACGTCCTCTTTAGACGTGATTTTCTTCTTAAATTCGACTCGAATCTCTGCCGAAAATGAATCGCCGTCCCCAGTCAGAGACCACCAGCACTCTGGTGCGCCAGCTGACTAATTTGCTGTTAAGTTTCACAACACCATCAGAGGATTGAGTGTACTAAGAATCCGTACATCAATTGCAAATGCAAATTACAAACTTACCTTGCATAAACTGAATACCAGAGCCACTGGGTACTGTGGCCAATCGAGACCCAATCCCCTGGTAGCTCAGCTGCAGTTTGTTCTCCTCCCAAGGGTGCAAATTGCCCGAAATGCTTGTACCTTAATGAACGATTAGACTTTCAACCATCACGGCGACATAACTCCACTGTCTACTTCTAATATATGGGTTGGAGAAAAGTATTACCATGCAACGGTTGATGTTATGTCACATCAGCGCTATCACTCACCAAGATATCTATTTTGCAACCCACATGTTTCTTTTGCAAAATAATTCATCAAAATTAAGACCTGTTTGTCTGCGATGATCCTTATGCACTATTAGCATCAAATGATGTACCTCGAAGAAAGGCTAATTATTCTCTTATTTATGTTTGACTGGGAAAAGAAAGACTACATATGGGAGGTCTAATGATATAAAAGAAACAACAGAGCGACATACATATCCCATCCAGTATGTCTATGCATCCAGAGAACATATTGGTTGGTGGAGATGGTGTCAATAAGAACAATGGACCTATTCATGATTATGACAGATCTACTTAAATAATCTAACCTTGAGGTTCATCTGTAGTACAATTGTAACATAAAGCACTTGTTTTCCTGGAAGAGAAGCTTATTGTACCTGAAGGGATGAAACCGATGACGTCCTGCTGCCCTGAACCTCAGAGGACCTTCAGGATTCTTTTCGCACTCATCCATGCGATTGAAACAGTCGGCGAGATATTCACCTTGTTGAGCAGCCACCTTTGCCATTTACAGCACATGTAGATGTTGGTACTATAAAACAAGAACGACAAAAAGAAGAAAGGAGAAGAGAGTAATTGTACTTGAGCTGTTGCAGGAAGATTTTTCATCTGAGAATCCACTTCAGCAAGGGCTAACTTAAACAGTTCAATATCCAGTTGGAGAGTTTGCGTTTCGCTGTTAGCATGCTTGAGTAGATCAACAAAGTTCCTCATGTTTTTCTTCTTCAAGTATAGCTGCACTTGTGGATACCGTTCGCAGATGTCCGCAACAACTTCTTTTGCATCTTGTATACTCAGCTTACCTGTCTTAGACTTATCTGCCTTACTGAATATCGCCGCAATATCTTCCTGAAAAGAAAGGAGTACTTAACAAAAATAAATTTGATGAAGTAACAACTGCTGAGAGAAAAATGTCTTATACTGTACAAACTTGAAACTGGTAATCCGAAAAATATGAGCTCAGCCCACTCTAACATTCTGAATAAACCATGACACATTACAACAACGGTTTGACATAACCTTCGATATCGACTATCCCAACTCAAGTTAGTTGAGTGTAATGAACAATCAATCAAGAATTTTCTGCACAAAGACTGACGAGAACAGCTGAATTAAGCAAAATCAGGAATTGTGTCCCCTTGTTAGTAAAGGTTCTAACTGGTCAATATAAAAAAATGTTTCCTTTTGTACAAATATTCAAGATATAGGTGACTAGAGAGGAAAGACCTTGAATATTGGAAACTAGTTGTTTATCTAGGCTGGGCGTTGCACAGATCATTATATAAAAATATAACTAAAATAGAGTGGGAAACATTTTAGCATAAATACAACATGATTTTAACGTAACATTAGCCGTAAAAGGTACACATAAAACTAAACATCAAATTACAAAAAATTAATTAATAGATAAGTAAAAATTCACAAACATGATACATAATATTATATATCGTAAACATTATACTAACTCCAAAATGTACATAAACAATAATAGAAATTTTATCTACTAACTAGTATGGGAAGAACTTTAAATTATGTTATTAAGCATAAAAAAATTGTAAAAAAAAAAAAATGAGTTGCAATGTAATAGTAAAATGATGAAAAGAGAGGAGAAGGGTGATGCCAATAAGTTCAGTGCATACATGTCTTGCTACTTTTTTGGAGAAAGCACCAAAACCTTTCTTCTTCTTCTTTTTAAATAAGAAAATCGAATTCTAACGTCTTACGAACCTAAGTGGCGCCCTTAAAAGAAGACTTTGTTTAAGACGGAGGTTTATGCAAAAGCAAGATTTCTTACCATGACTCTTCGTTGATTGATCGTTGCACAGTCACCAAGAGCGTATATGCTATCACATCCATCAACTCTCAGCCATTCATCAGTGGCAATCGCACGCCTGTTAGTCTAATCACGAATGGCCAGAGGGATGTTCACAAGTAAGAGAAAGACGTAGATGGAGGAAGAAACCAATTGATAAGCAACAAACCTGCCCAATTTGCTTCATGAATTCCATAATGAAAGGCCGAGTCCCGATACCGGTAGACCAGACAGCCATTCCGTAAGGAAGAGAAACAATGTGGCCAGTCCCTCTTTCCTTTATGGAGATTTCCTTCTCGGACACTTTGACTACCATGGAGCCCGTCTTGACATTGATGTCCTCTCTTTGAAATTTCTGTTCCGCGAAAGCAGTGATTCTTTTGTCAAACCTGAAAAAGTAAGTCTTAGAAGCATTAGCCACATATGAAAGACAGCCGACTCCGTCGAGTGAGATATTAGGTGATCATTCAAGCAAAACAAAATAAGCCACCGATCACCGGTTACGTTACTGCTAATAGAACCAAAAGAGGCAATTACTGTTAATGCCTTTTCTTTGGAACTCCCTCTTTGCTAATCTGCAGCCCGTGATTTATTCCAATCGGTCAGCAATTTAAATATAGAAGAAAAGCTAGTTTTTAAAATGGAGAATGAATTTAGTTAAAAAGGGTACAAAAATAAAATATAGATTGAAAGGGTCTCTGCTGGTCAGAGGGTAAACTGGAGACTTCTACTTTGTGAAGTGCTGAATTTCTCCATCGACGGCATGAGCAAAACCGGGAGTAAACTTTCCACTTGATCAAAGAAACATTTGGTGCTAACCTAAGAAACAAAAGCGTAGTCCATACACAGAAACAGATGAACTTTAAATCAAATAATTCTACTCACATGTTCAAAATATGATCTCCTGCTTCAAGAAGTGTAATCTTCACAAGGTTTTTGACTTCTGGATATACCCGGGCAAGATCTTCAATCGCAAAGTCATGAAGCTCTGCCGCAAATTCCACCCCTGCTGGACCACCACCAACGACAACAAAATGCAGAATCCTCTTTTTCTCTTCTTCACTAAGGCTCGGTAAGCTTGCTCTCTCAAAGCAGTCTATCACTGTCTGACGGATCTTCTGAGCATCTTCTACTTCCTGCATAAAAGAAAATCGTCTCACCTTTACTTAATACTTACTGGGAATGATATCGAGTGGAATTGAGTGAAGAGGAGCATATTTATGTTTTTACTCAACCCACCATCCAATTGAGAAGCACATTGATCTGATGACAAAGTAAACCAAATCAACATCTTATCTTGGTGATATATACCTTCAAGAAATGGGTATTCTCCTCGACACCAGGTGTGTTGAATGTATTTGCACGGGCTCCCACAGCTATTATGAGATAGTCATAATCTATTGCAAATTCTTCTTTCCCTCCTAGGTTCGAAGCTTGAGTAGATTGACAGTAAATTTTCTTCTTTTCTGCATCAATCTTGTAACATTCAGCTTCTCTATATTCACAATGAGGACCTTTCTGCCATTAGACACAAAAGGAACATCTCAGTCTATCACCCCAACTTATCTGAACAATGACCCAAGGAGGAGCTTGAAAGGAGTATGAGATCCACATTTTGTCAAAACTTATCAAACATACATATCCATCCTGTAGGAGCAACACAATTTGTGCTGGATAATGAAAAGAAGAAAAAGCTCATAATTCTCTCCGGAATCTCTGAAAGCACTTCATTAGTCATCTGTGACAACTACCTTGTTAACAATATTTCGGATTGGTTCAACAATACTGCGTGCTTCCACTGTGCCATTTGTGACGCTTGGTAACAAGGGTGTGAATGCGAAATAATTACGCGGCGAAACTACTTCTACTTCATACGATGAATTCTTCAAATTCTTCAAAAAGCTTGTGGCAGCCCATCCGGTTCCAAGCACAACCACCTTCTTCTTGGGGCATTGACCTTGCGCTGAATCAGCATAGGCGACAGGGAATGGAGTCGTATCCGAAAATGCTACTATACCCCCACCACTGCAACAAAATGGACATCAATTTCGCTGTGAGAGAACAGAGATCATTGTGTGGCTACATGCATTATCGGTAACATTTACGGATCTAAAGAGCTTCATTTTACAGAGAGAGCTTGACATGCGAAGACTAAATCAGAAGTAGATTTCGCGACATTTTTCAAGATAGAGCAGCGGATTGCGAACCCAGCTCAATTTCCACTAACAAGTATCTAATTCATTTGATATAACAGTAAAAGAACCGAATAGAGCCGTTTGCGAGCGGTAAGCTGTGATTGCGGCTCACTTTACGTTCCAAACACCTCGCAAAACCATTACTCTAAACAGCATGCAAACAACAACAACAACCGAAACCGACGCAAGCATCACGAGGCATTCATCAGCAAAATCCACGACTCGTCGACCGAAGCAAGACGCGCAACTACATCGCTCATCACGATGGACAAAACTCGATCAAGTAGTGCAGGAAAACACCAGAAACGTCACTTTTTCTCTCCATCCCTGCAAGAGATCTCCACGACAAAAGAAACAAACGAACACCGAGCTGCGAGAAGATGATCGCGATCGCCGTCGGTTTTCCGGAGCAGCACGCGGGCAAGCGGACCGGCATTGCCGACGCAGCGGTCGCATGCGTCGGAAGGTAGAACGGCGAGCGCAGCAGGACGGCGGCTACGGAGGAGAGAGAGAGAGAGAGAGAGAGAGCGGCACCTGACGGTGGAGACGAGGAGGAGCTTGGAGAGGGAAGGGCGGTCGTGGAACGCTCGGAAGATCCTCTCGTAGAAGGCGAACCTGCTCATGGCGGAGCCCAAACCCTAAGGCACTGCTTCTCCTTCCTTCCTTCCTTCTTCCTTGTCGATCAAGCAACAGAGAGTGATGTAGAGAGAGAAGAGAGAACGAAAAAGGAAAGAGAATGAGAGAGAATATACGGTGAGAGAAGAAAGGCAAAGTTTCCATGAAGGGGGAGCGCGGTGACGTCATGCGTAACCGCCTCGGGAAAAGCTCGCGGGAGCGAGCCCCCCCGGCGTCCTTTCCTTCTTTGTTCGTCTTTATTTTTAATCTTTAATTTCCCCCGTTTGACCTTGACTCCCAACGCGTGTCGCCGCGCGGGGGGCGAGGGCATCCGTACAGTTAGGAGCTGGTTTTGGGTTTTGGACGCGCTTGCTCGTTCGGTCCCCAGCCCGGTGGCCCAGATAGCTCGGGACCCGCTTTGATCGGGGCTAGGAATCGGGATGGGATGGGATGGGATGGGATGAGCCGGGTCAGTCATCTTGTATTGATGGAGAGAGAGATGCCAGTTTCCATAATTTATGTTTTTCTTTTTGCAAGCGCACTTCATTTATGTTTATTCGGGAAAAATAAAGTTATCAATCTATCATATTTATGTCAAATTAGTCCTAAACTAATTGATATCAGTTTAATTATTCTAGCTAATTTTAGCCGAATTTTGCTAGTCTAGACATCGACCAACTTACATAGTGCCGTCTAGTGTTAACGTGGACAAATTTTTAAATTATTTTAATAATTTTTTCATTTTTATTTTTCTTAAATTTTTTTTTGTTCTTTTTTCTTTATTTATTTTTTTCTCTCTCCCTCCTTCTTCCTTAAGGCGGTGGCCAGCCAACAGGAGACTGTTGGCCACTGGGCAAGATGGCCTCGCCCAACCAAGGCAAGGTTGAGCCTTGGCAAGATCGCCCTAGCCTAAGCGAGGGTTGCCCTTGTCGGATTTGGCAAGGGGAGCCTTCATTGAGGTTGCCCTAGCTTAGGGGAGGTTTGGCTTCACCAGGGCTTGGCCTCACCCAGCTGTCGCCTACTAGTTGGCTACCATCTAGAGGAAGAAGAAAGGAATGAGAGAAAAATAAATAAAATAAAATTAGCAAGATTTTGCCAACATGGATAAATAAAAGGTCTAGAATCGAATTGACACAAAATCAAAAGATTCATGACTAGATTGGCACTAGTTTAAATGATTTAAAACTAAATTGACATATATGTAATAGGTTTAGAACTTTTCTGACACTTTTCCCATGTTTTTTCATCCACTAGTAATAGCACTTTTCTTAGGAAAAATTATAAATAAAAATAAAATTATAAACTTATTGCACTTTTACCAATTTAATTTTCAACATTTTGCTTATATCAATTGAGTCAAACATTTCATATTTTACAAATTGAGTTCATTCCACCAGTTTTAATTAGAAATCATTACGTGGACACTGCTCATCCTAAGTGGCGCAGTCAATGTTGATGTAAGCCCATCGACTAGCCAAAGGCGAGGGCTAATGAGATGGTGAAGCTTGCACTTACCAACCATGAGCAAGGTCGAACCTTGCCATTGCTGGGGCCAAGGGTGAGTGAGGCTCAACATTGCCAGCTAGAAAGGTTGACCGCAATGGTGGCCCACAAGGTCGAGCCTTATCTATTGATGAGATGAGGCTCGCCGACTATGGTGAAGTCGAGCCTCGCCTATCAACGGCAAGGTCAAGGCTCAGGTACTGGCCCTCATTTCTAGCCAATCATCGGTTATCAAAGAGGCTTGGCAGAAAAGAAAAAATTAAAAAGAATTTATTAAAAATGTCTGTATTACGTAAGGCAGTCAGCATCCATGTCAACGATCTTTGATCAAAATTGATCAAATAGATTCAATTAGCAAAACATAAAAAAATCCATAACTCAATCGACATAGTTAAAATATTTAGAATTAAATGGGTAAATATAATAAGTTTAGAAATTTTTGAACAAATTTTCTTACCAGATCTCTTTATGTGAGGAAAAGGGTAAAGATAGGTGGAATGATGCATCTAGCAGGGCGGGAAAACAAAGCGCTTGGAATATGGATGTCATGAGGCTAAATTAGACCGCGACATTGACTTGACACTTTGTCCAACTAAAGATGGGACAGTCCGAGGGATACTATACACCGTCTTCCTCGAGGACCGATGAGGATTCTCCCTGCACACGATGATAGAAGAAATGGTCGGAATCCTCGGGGCATAAGGAGAAAAAGGATGATACGACTTGAAAAATTAAAAGGAGCAACATGATGTTGCTTCCTTTAAACACGGGAAGATTCGGAAATTCTGATGTTGAAAAGGGTCCGAAAATGCGGAACCAAATGGAAGAAAGTCGGTGCTCTCTCTCTCTCTCCCCTCGCCGATTTTAGAGATTGTTAGGAAAGGTTCTTTCTTTTGAAACAAAAATATTTATTAAAATTAAATATTTGTTGACATAGTATCTTCAATTAGAAAGAATTGTATTCAAATTTGCACAGATGCACAACATTTGTATGATAAAATGAAGGGGAACAAAAAGAAAAACAAACTCTGCCAATTTCTGGATTGATCCTAAAACGGGTCAGGTCGGTTTGGAACTGGGTTGGTTCCAATATCAAAAATTGGAACCGGCACGACAAAATAAATTTCTAATTTCAGTTTTTAAGTTTGGAAGCTATCCATGCTGGAACCAATCACCCTTAATCTGAAGGCTTTCAGATTGAATAATTCAGCTAAAATTACCATTAGCCTGTGAAAAAAGCAATCAGACAACTAATTGAAATATTAATAGAGTTTAAAGTTCAATTAACAATGTCGCATTACCCTCTTTCTCCTCTATTTGCCTGGAATTTTACTTGTCCTCGTATCCAGTTCTCTAGCAGGACGCCTGCCTACACATGGTAGTGACATGACTACACAGATTCAGTCAACCAGGCAAGTTCACCGAGACCCCCAATGTTACAATGAACAAAGCCAATACGTGTTTCGCAAACACGATGAGCACCTTTGCCCGAGAGCATTCAACTAAACTTTTCGGCAACATCACAACATACTTTTGATCTACATGCTACATGACATGATTTAAAGGGCAATGCTTTCACCTCCCACTGACTTGCAGAAAGACAGAAGATTACATGGCCAATCACACCTGGAAGAAGAAGCCAAAAGCAGTCTTCCATGTCCAACAGCGACATTCCTTTGGTCCTCAACATTATTTACACGTCTCATTCGTCGCCTCAAATACGGCTCGAGTCTCTTCCAAAAACAAATCTTCGTGTCCAATCGAATACAACCAACACCCGTGTGCGCCAGCTTACTTGCTTGCTGAAGAAAAAGGGAAAAGCTTTAAATGTCGCAACACAAAACATCAAATGAGATTTTTAGCAATGTATGAAGGGATTTTGCACCTCGCATATACAGAATACCAGAGCCATTGAGTACTATGACCCATAGATACCCAGTCTCCGGGAAGTTCAGCAGCAGCTTGCTCTCCTCCCAAAGGAGCAAACGATCCAAAATGCTTGTACCTTTTTGGCCACATAAAAAGAAATCAGTTGTCGGGAGTGGAAAGGAAACAAATATATATACGTCAATATATATATAGCAAACTCATCTATAATTCCCATCGATGAAAAAAGATAAACATAGTGAAAATGTAAAATACCGAAAAGGACGAAATCGATGCTGCCCGACACCAGTAAAACGTCTCGGACCTTCAGGAAGTTCATGACACTGCTGTCTCCGGTTGAAGCACCTTGAAAGATAAGCTCCTTGTTGAGCAGCGACCTGGAAAGGAAAGCATTAGATGATTCTATGATGGTGGCAAGAAAGAAGCCACAGCAAATTTTACTTGAAAGAGACTTCCAAAACTATCACCTGAGCAGTGGCTGGCAAACTCTTCGCCTGTGAATCCACATGACAAAGGGCCAATTTGAATTCTTCAATATCTACACTCTCTCTCTCATTGCCTTCTGGATCTCTCAGCAGATCTGTCACATCCTTCAAATGCTTGCTCTGCAAGTATACTTCCACTTGGGGATACCGTATGAGGATATCATCCACAACATCTTGAAATTCACTGACAGTTAAAGTGCCAGAGTTATCCACGTCTGCAGCCTTGAATATGCTCAAGATGTCCTCCTGAGTATATCAAATGTAGTAATCACAAATTAGAAGGAGAAAACAAGAGCACAATGATGATAAATACCATCTCTAAGGTCAATATTACCATCAGTAGAAAATTAGAGTTTGTAAAATGCAGCTTTGCTTTATTTAAGCTAGTAATAATGATCAGCACTATTTGGTGCTGTACGACAGCCACATCACATTGCGGAAGATAAATACATATATTTCACCAAGTATGTTCAAGCTACATGTCAGAGATAGGCAACTTATCATGTATATCCGCTAGAGAAGAATAAGATAAATGGGACAGGATCGAGATGCTCTTTCAAAGGGGAACCACATTCTAATCAAGAAACCCATGCATGACATAATGTGGTCAATTAATACGAACTGAAAATAAACTTCCAAAGACATTAACCAATCTGATGTTTCACATGAGAAGCATTTTCATGCAAGTTCCAAAATGAGGCCATCCATGTGAATGACTGAGATATGTTACTTTCAAGTGTTGGGGGCGGGGCCGCAAAGCACAAACTGCTCTTCAATCTCCCGGTGAGTTGGACAGGAATGACTGAGATATGTTACTTTTAAGTGTAAGTACTGCTAACTGACAGACACCGACACATCCAGCCATATGAAAATACGATAAAACAGACATCAGTTAAAAATATACCATTATTTTACGTTGGTCTATTGTAGCACAATCACCTAGGGCGTAAACATTTTCAGTGCCCTTCACCCGTAGCCATTCATTAGTTGCAAGAGCTCGTCTATCACCCTGCAGATTGAGCAAAATCTCAAATCATTCTGCTAATAACAATGATACAGCATATCAGTAGTTGAGACATGGCAAGAGAAGGAAACAATGTGTAGCCGTAGGTTGAGGGCACTAAGGCAATAGATATAATCCTGCACGTTCAGTGTCACGGTTTCTTAAGAGTCCATTTCATGCATGCGTGGCAGTATGTCACAAACCTGACCAACTTGCTCCATGAAGTCGCTCACTACTGGACGAGTCCCTACACCAGTTGACCAAACAACCAATCCATGAGGAATCGAGTAAACCTCTCCATGGGATTTCACCTTCACAGAAAGCGACTTTTCTGAAACCCCAAGAACTCGACAACCAGTACAGACATCAATGCCATCCCTTCGGAACTTCTGCTCAGCAAATGAACTGATTCTTTCATCATACCTGAGAATTTGAAAAAAAAAAAAACAAAACAAAACAAACATTTCAACTTTCATAAATAAATATTGCGTTTCTTACAAATTACTCATAGATGCCAACCCCAATTACCACATGTATAAAAGGCAAAAGTTTTCGGCCTCTTCAAACATTGGTACTCTGACTGTCCACCACAAAGTATCACCTTCCAAACTTGTGGCGCATACACTCCAAATTCACAAATTAAACTTTATTGATATATCATGCTGACACAATTCTCCATACCTCTGAAGTGGCAGGAGTCCATATTCCGTAGCTCTCAAAATTTATGTTCCCATTAATAAATTTCAATCTGCATATGGCTCCTACACAAGCATCTTAACTAAATTTTTGTACCATATGAAAAGCATATTTAAGGAGAAAACACAATTTGAGCTGAGATCACCACAATACTGGACAGACCTTTCACTGTAATGATAGGATGGAAAAAGGGAGAGAACACATCAAACAGTCCTGCCTTCTGTTATTCTTCATTATCCAAGTTAACAAGCTAAACAATTTGCTAGCGATTAACATGACAGAGGAACAATAATAGAGTTCAAACGCATTGCATTCAGCTGGAAAATCATGGAAAAACATACAAGCTTAATTGAAAACAAAAGCAAACCGCAAAGTTAGAAATTTTGATGGTCATTCATGTTTGACACTTTGACTTCGTGGATGTTTGATATAGCATGTGCACAATAAATAGTTCAAATAGAGCAGCAGCCCTTTAAAATTTCAGGCTTTTTTCATGTTTGACAGATCAAAAATTCTCCTTGATGCAACTCCAAATCCAAAAGATCGTGTTGTCTTGACCTGACACTGACTGCATCCATGGGTTTCAGAATAGTTTGAATACTTTGAGCATGATTCAAAAACATTATAGAAAAATAATGCAGTGAAATTCCCTTACGTGTTTAGGATGTGATCTCCTGATTGGATCAGTGTTATCCGAACTAGATCTTTGACCATCGGATAGATGGTTACTAGATCTTCCTGTATGAAGTCATGCAACTCCGCAGCAAATTCAACACCTGTGGGACCTCCCCCGACAATCACAAAATGAAGATGCGTTTTTCTCTCTTCTTCACTCAAGCCTGGAAGGACGGCCCTCTCGAAACTATCTATTACACTAGCACGGATCTTCTGTGCATCCTCCACTTCCTGCATGACATGCACTAAATACCCATTAAAGCATTGAAAGCCCAAAACCTACAAAATGAGGAGTAACAGAAAAATGATCTGCAAAAACCACCTGCAAGCATTGCAATTTAAGAAGCAAATAATATTTCTGCAACAACAGAAAACTTACGAACCTTCAGAAAGTAACAGTTCTCCCTTACACCAGGGGTGTTAAAAGTATTTACTCGTGCTCCAACTGCTATAACCAAGTAATCATATTCCAGGGAGAATTCCCTATTTCCTCCCAAGTTTTGGTCCAGATTAGAGCGACATAGAACTTGATTATTTGTGGCATCAATCTTCAGACATTCAGCTTCAAAAAACTGAATCTCTCCATTTCTCTGATAGTAAGGCATATGACAAAAATATGTTAAGTACCCAAGAACAAAGCCAGTGGGACCAAATGAAGACCCGAAAGAATAGCTGATATAGAACAGGAAAAAACAGAGGAAAAGAGCAATAAGAAATAATCACAAGGTGGAGGATAAGGCGTCCTAGTATGGATGTCGTCAGAAAGACAGAAAATAAAAACGTCTGCAAGAAAAATGGGATCACTAGTGGTGCTGGATCTAAATGACATGTATCCGTTATGACTAGAAATAACTGCAACAAGGCGTTCCTTTCACCAACCCTAATGTAGTAGAATCGAGTATCAGCATTTCATATACCTCATCTAAGTTGCACCCAATATCACTGTAGACCCCAGAATAAAGATAAAATCATAAGATATCCCTCTACTCCATAATAGACTTTTTCCAGTGTATCTACATGATGAATGGCAATAGTCTTATTTCATCTAATAGTAAGACTAACTAAAAATCAAATGCCATAAATAATATCTACTTGAGATGACTGAAAGTGTGTATTGCTGAAGCAGGGGAAAATATCAAGTTTAGTCTGATTCACCAATTTTACAAAGTAAACAATCCTTTTGTCCTGGTTTATCAAAAGCAAAAAAAAAAAAAAATGGTTGCTATAAGATTGTTTCAGGCAATCCTCATGAAACTGGGTTGACATCCGATATATGCAGGACTCGCAACTTCAAAAATATGAGAAGAATAAGAGTCAATGCGATCTAGCTATAGCATTTTGAACTAGTTTCAAGACCTTGACGAAATTTTAGAATTGACACATCCAACAAAATGACCGAGTGAGCTATTTTAATTATTAAGCCCAACCCATACATGAAAATAATCAAGTAAGCATCATATTATGTCACTGTAGCATAAGATTTGTTTTCTTTCTGGCATGTGAACTATGAAAAATTGACTGTTCTTTATGCATTCAAGAAGCAATTAGTGACTAGATAATACTACAGAATGGCAATCAATATATCCTTGTTTCTTTACCATAAATATCAATCTAGACAGCAACTTAAGTACTTTTTTTCCATACTAACTTGCATAGCAGAGTGAAGCTTAAAAATGCAATTCTATATGGTCAATAACAACAGTAGCAAAAATGAAAAATCTGAGGCTTTGAGCACAATAAATTACCTTCTTTATTATATTTCGAACTGGCTCTACAATACTCCGTGCTTCAACTGTTCCGCATGTGACACTAGGTAACAGAGGTGTAAATGCAAAATAATTCCTCGGTGAAACAACCTGAACTTCGTAGGATGAAATATCGATATCCTTGAGGAAACTAGTGCCGGCCCATCCAGTTCCAAGCACCACCACTTTCTTCTTCTTTTGCTCCTTCTGATTTGGTCCAAGACCAACTCGATCAGTCTCTGACTGAGAATCTGAATAAGCTATTAAACTCCCGCTACTGCAAAAATTCACATGACAGGATACACATTGTCACAATATGATGTAATTGGTCAAACAAGAAGCACATTGCGTTATCCACCAGAAAAATACGAGATTCATGACATTTACACAAGATTAAGAAAGTCATGGAATTGATAGAAATTCATCAACAGTAAAAGAAAATTGCAATAAATTAAGAAATGGGGATTCACTGTGATGAGATCTTATCTTGATGACTCGGTAGCGCTTGCAAGATCAAGCATACTAAATAATATACTGCCTACAGGAACATATGCACCCACGAAAAGGATGCTGCAAAAAGATGCTAACATTTTCATGCTTACGATCTGCACGATCACACATTTTCATGCTTACGATCTGAGCATCCAAGATACCGAATAGATTGCGCCGAGCAAATCCAAAACATACCCTGCTTCTGTTTTCTCGTAATAAAGAAGCAGACGATCAATGCCGGAAAACCCACCAAATCACAGTCGACAGACTATCAACTCTCACTTTCCACTCTCTCAACAATAGAAACCCCAAAATTCGGAACCTCGCTGGGTCTTCTCACGTAACCAGGTGCACCGATCGCGGTCACCTAACTGAGAAGCTTCAAACATCGGCTAGTTTCGAGATCACGAACTACAGCTCGCGCTCGCCACGCGTTCAAGCCACCTCCAACAAACACGGTGCCCAACTACAGAGCTCCAGCGAGTCAACGAACGCGACCGGACTCGGTCAAGAGCTCAGAAACACAGAGAGAAGGCGACGACGGCGACGGAAATGCAGGGGACGACGAAGAGGGAAAAAAAATGGAGAGGGGGCGGGGGGCGGGGGGTGTGGCAGGGGGGTGTACCTGAGAGTGACGAGAACCAAAGCCTTGAAACCAGCGGGGTGGCCATGGAGGTAGCCCGAAGCTCTCTTCAAGAAGGACGAGATCGTCATGCCGACGGAGGAGGAAGGAAGGAAGCAGCCGCCTCGGATTGCGCGCGCGCATGCGCGGGCGAGAGTGTCAGTTCAGTTGACTTGCGAGAAGTCGAGATGCGAAGGAGAAGGACGAAGGAGGAAGATGAAGGAGGAAGAGAGAGAGAGAGAGCGAAAACCGCGGAGCAAATGTATCTTTGTCGTGATCCGAGATTGACGCGAAAAGGAGAGCCTCTGTTCCTTTATCGCCCTCTCTCTTCCCCGACCCTTTTCTTACGATGAGCCCGATGACCAGTAAAGCTTCTGTCACTTCTTCATCCACTTCTTTCCTCGCGAGATCGGTTCGTTTTCTTCTTGCACGCCCCCGGCTTTGCCCGACCGAACCGCGCGCGCACGCGTGGCGCGACGAAAGCAATTTCTTCCTACGCTGAAGTATGAATTTGTGTTTTCTGCAACAACAAAAAAAAAAAAATTAAGTATGAATTTGTGTACTTTAAGCTAAAAGGTCAACTCTTCCCGTTCTTCCCAATGTTCCCATGCGCATGCGCGTGGACCGGAACCCCATCGCCCGGGGCCTGGTCAACCTACGCCGAGCTGGGACTCCAGTGCCCGTGCCAATGCCTATGCCTAGGTCCATTGAGGCTGGACCCTGAAGCTAGTGTTCGAGACCCAGGTCCATTGAGGTTAAACTTGAGACCTTGGCGCCCATGCCTAAGCCCATGGAGGCTCGGCCTCAAACCCCAACACCTGCACCCTAATCCAACATTGATAGATCAACACATGGGGGTCTGACTAGAGCGCCCTAAGCCTGGCCTCCATAGACTTGAGCCTATGCACCAGGATTTGGCCTAATTGTTAAGGGCTTGAGAATGAGCGATGGTATTTATGTGTTTTAATGTATAAGGTTCAAGATCTAGTCATATTTTAGAAAATGATTATCAATTTTAAAAAAAATTCCAAAATTTAAGCTCGGTGATAAAATATTTTTTATTGACTTATTTTCCTAAATGATCCAAATGCCAAAAAGGAGAAAAATGTTTTTCACGAAACAAACAAAGCTAACGCTATTAGTAAATTTCCAATTCATCTACTTTCTCACACAATTACTTATCCTCTGCACACGATTATCCAATGCAACAAAAGCATTCTTTTTCGAACGTTAATATGTTAGATCATCCCAAATTTTCCCTGCTGTTTTATAAACCGAAAAATGTTCATTTCCAAAGAGAAACGTACAGATGATAGTTTGACCTAAATAAAAAGGGCTCACTTGTCCTGGGACAGTCCTCGAGTAGTGGATTCTCCTCGTAACTCCATATTAATTGGAACCAACCCCACACAAAATGTCAGAACACGTGAAAGCGTGATACACGCTTGTGGTCCCTCATTTTCCCGTCCCTCTAAACACGTCGTGACTTTTCAAGGCAAATCCAATGCAAAGAAATATATTATGGGCAAAGGTAAAGAAAAAAGATGGAAAGAAGCCAGCAATAGCATCAATAAGTCCGCGAGACGAGAATGAATGAAGACGTGAGATGCATTCTTTTTCTTAAATAAGGATTTAAAGTAAATTTTATTTTAAATAATAATCCGAAATATCATCGTTTTCTTAAATAAGAGCTTGAAATATACATTATTTTCAAATAATTGCCTACGTGTCATGTTAGTCTTAAAAAATAATTTGACCTCACCAACTAATTGAGGGCATTTTTCGTTATTTACCATCTTTAATTATTTTCTTTCTTTTTTTCCTTTTTTTCTATTTTCTTTATTTCCATAAAAACTCAAAAAGAAAAAAAGTTAAAACTTTTTTTAAAAAAAAAAACAAAGAACGCAAATAATAATAGATAAATAAATAAAGGCAAGAGGACTTGGGCTAGCCCTCCCTCCTATGGTTGCCGCCCTAATGCCAATGGGGCGACAGCTAGGGGTGAGCATGGTTCCCGGGTAGAACCGGGAACCGGGGAACCGAATAGGAAGTTCCGGTTCGGTTCCCGGTTCTGGATAGGCCAATTCCGGTTCCCGGTTCCCTATTTCTGGGAACCGCCGGTTCCCGGTTCCGGTTCCGGTTCCTATGAGAACCAGAACCAGTAGGAACCGGAACCTATTCCTAAAAACCCTAAATCAATTTTTCGCTTACGCCCATTTCAGTTCTCCTATCTCTCATGACTCGTTCTCTGCTTCTACCCTATCCCCAACGTCGCTCGCCCTCGACGCCAATGCCGAACACCGCTCGCCCTTGACGCCACCGCCGAATGCGGCTTATCCTCCACGCCGCCGCTGGACGTCGCTCGTCTCGCCGTTGGACGCCCCTCACCCCCTCTTGCTCCCTCGACATCGTCACCCCCTGCTCGCCTCGCCGCTTAGCCGCTGGACGCCGCTTGCCCTCGACGCCACCGCTCGACACCACTCGACCACCCGGTGGACGCCACTCGCCGCTAGCCCAGCCGCCCCCGACACCGCTCGCCGCTTGCCCAACCGCTCCTGACGCCGCTCGCCACTAGCCCAGTGGCCCCTGACGCCACTTGCCACTCGCTAATTTTAAGTATTGTCAAATAACATGCTATTTTGTAAGTATTGTCAAGTCTCTATAATGTTGATTTCTTTGTGATTTCAGGCATTAAAATGTTTGAGGATGTTGCTGAGTCCAAGGTATGTGTAAGCCTTTTGCTTTCTTCTTTCGTTGTTCTCACGTGTCTCTTATGTTTCTGTAGTACTTGAAGGGTTTTTTACTTGATCAGAATTAAAAGATGCCTCTTCCGGTAAAAAGCATAGTCAGCATACTTGCCCGTGTTTATGTTGTCGCGTTATATAAATTGCTTTCTTAATAGACTGAATGTTTTGGTAAAAGTAATCAAACTTGCTTGATAAATCCAAGCGGAAGATGTAAAACTTGCTACCAAATTGGTACCAAACAGTTACAATGCTTATTGTGATTTGCAGATGAGAAAAAGGTGCTCTTGTGAAGTCTGTTGGTGTTGTTGATGTGAGTGCGGACACTGAATAGATCTGGTACTCCCATAATGGTCGCTCTGTGATTCCATTTGTCTACCTATACATTTCAGGTCTTGTTGCTAAAGTTTTTGATCACACAATAACTATAGCTGATGTTTATGGTGCTTTCTATGATTTTTCTTGTATCCTGAAGTTGAAGGTATGAAAGTCAAAGACTAGAATGCATGTATTGCATTCTATTCTCGTCAACTCACATTCTCTTATCATATTTATTTTTAGTTATTATTTCTTGAAAATGTACAAGCAGTAACTAATATGAGTTCAATTAGCATAATACGTTTGACCTATGAGTGATCCAAACTTCTCTTATCATTATCCAACCACTTTTATTCCTTGTTTTTTTTCAGATGAGCTCTGTGGGAACACTAGCGAATCATAGAGATTTTTTTTGGATGCAGATACATGTATTATCATATGCTTTTATGTACGTTTATAGTTTGTCCTTCTCCCTCAAATAAAGGGAAATAAGTACAATATCTCACCTTTCTAAAAATTCATTTTAGTCCCAACTTACTAATTCCACATTATGTTGCCCCTTACTCCCGGCAAATCCATCTTTTAGCTGATACTTTTGAATAACTCACAATATAGAATGGATTACGATCATTAGCAGTTGCACTTGCAACTCCAGTTTTGCATTAGTTGTTTGTACATCTACTTCCAGACCTTAGTAAGCTCCTGAAACTACGTGCATTAATATCATATCATGCCACTAAGATTTGAGGAAAAAAATAGGATTAAAAGATAGAGAAAGAAAAGGAAACTAAGTAGTTCTCATATCCAATTACATGCTGAATTACTCTATTTGTCATCAAATGAGCTAACTTCTTCACAGATTGAGCTCCTGACAGATCTGTGCTTGTTTGCACAATGCAGGCCGGATGAGATCTCAAATTCATAAGTCTTTCAATGAGTGGATGCTTTTCATTGGGTGCTTTGTTTCTCTTGGTAAAAGTCTAGAGCTTACATTCCTATCATAAAATTGCATGATGTCTTCAAACTTTTTGGCTATCTGATTGCCCTAACATTGCTCGTTATCCTTTCTTGTAGCTCTTGAGCAGTAAAGGGTATGGATTGCCAGGTTGCTGGTGCGCACTTGTTGGATTTCAATGGGTATGGCTAAATTCTTTATCGTTGGCTTCTTTTTCCAACATTAGTCACTTGCTTGGAGACTGAATTTTATTGTGGAATGTGTCCTTATTGGGACTCAGCTTATTCATGTGATGATGTCAGGCTCAGTTTTTCCTTGCTCTCCAATGCCTGCTGTCTCTAAATGGCATACTTCATGAAAATGATTCAGGCAAATACAAGCCAATTGACCTGAGAGCTACATAGCTATAGATCCGTGTCTAATTCGTCTTGTCAACAAATTAGCAATCATGAAGCTGAAATAAGTCATCGAAAATGAGCTAATGATACTTCTAGGGAAGAGAATTATGTACGTAGATGAGAATAGGCATGAATCTGTACATGTCATGCTAGACAAAGTGTTAAAAGGCCTGGTTGCTGCTTGATTGTTTTCAAATTTTGATGTTGCAGTGTAGAAGAAGGGTCAAATAATTGGAATGGTTGTGGCTCTATGACTTTGCCTGGCATCCTTACAACCAAAAAGCGTGGGTCCGCTGAAACTTCAAATGCATTGATTGATTATTTGTTCCGTCAAATCATAATTCTTCTTTTCTGGGTCAAGAAAGATAACCAATCGATGCAAGTATTCTCTTTTATCTAGTTGAATTCCTTGTCAAGAATTGCTTTTCCTCTGTTGATAGTTATCTTCATTTTGTATACTCTTTGATGAATGACAAATTTGTTTATTATTGTTACGTTCATTTCCGTTTTTTAAACTAAAAATGAAAGTACACAAAAGAAAAAAAAAAAAAAAAAACCTGTTGGAACCTGAAACCGGTCCCGGAACCTGTGATAGGGTAGGTTCTAGGTTCTTGGTTCCGATGGGTAGGTTCCAGATTCCAAAAACTGAGGAACCTGTACTCGATAGTAGGTTCCAGGTTCCAAGCGGAACCTGTAAGGAACCTGGAACCGCTCACCCCTAGCGACAGCCATTATTAATGAGGTCACCAGCGCATCATTAAGAGCTAGTAACCTTGCCAAAATCAAGAGAGGGACCTGATCCTCTCCCAAATCTGGGCAAGGGTCATTGGCCCTAGCCCAAGCCTAGTCAAGGGTTGCAAGCCCGCACCCAAAATGTAGGGAGGGCCATGGTCCTCACACAATTCGGATGAGGAAAGAATAGAAAAACAAAAAATGATAGAAATTTCTTTAAAAATAGTAAATGACAAAAGTACCTTCAATGTAGTAGTAGGGTCAAACCCTTCTTTAAGACTAATTTGATACTTCATACTCTTATTTGAAAAGATGATGAAATTTTATACCTTTATTTGAAACAATATTTACTTCACACCCTTATTTGAAAGTTTTCTTGCTACATCTTTAGCATAATTTGTTTCCATGTCTTTATGCATTAAGGAGAAGTGGTTACTCAACAAGGTGCCTAGTTTTGAATTTTTGGAATTGGGAATAAACGGTTCGATTCTCATTTCCTAGCGAGGAACCAGATTGAAATAGCAAAATTGATCATGAGCATATATATTATTTAGTAAGAACAAAAAGTACAAATTATTTGTGAGACTAATCTCTTCTCTTAGTAATAATTTCACATAATAAGTATTTTCATCCTATACTAAAGTGAGTTATGGATATAAAGGGAGATTGTGCTAGGCAAGTGAAATTTTCAAAAAAAAAAATTATCCTATCTTGAATTACACCAAACATATAATAGGATTTTCTACAATCGAGGGAATTTAGAGGATTTTTAGTCCAACTTTATGCTATTTTATCCCAATTCAAATCCGAACAATGAAACTCAACCTTAAACTTTTCTTGATGTAAAGACTCAAATCCAAGAGCTGAAGTCTCACGTTCATTTGCTTCCAAAAATTTCTATTTAGAATTATTTATCTATAAAATATTTAGCTCATTGTTATTTATATAAAATTGACGATTCTTATAGTAAGGTACTTATATAATTTCTTTTTATTTTCTTTCTTATTTTTCACCTTTCCCTTTTTCCCATCATTTTCTTAAAAAAGAATAAAACACTCGAGTGGGATTTGCTTGCTAAATCTCATCAATTTCCCATTTAATGTAAAAGCGAGCTCGGAAACCTAATGGTTACGTTCGGATTTCTAATTAGGGTATGACTGAATAAGAAAGGATATAAAATACAAAGGATTTTACTATATTCTATCAATTATTTGATGATTGTAATAATAAAATCGGATATATTCACATCATATTATATTATATATATATATATATATATATTATATGGTATAAACGTTTATATGAATCACAAATTTTACAAACAGATATGGTAAAAATCTCTCACAATACTCTAGTCTATTTTATTTTTATTTTATTTTCCTTTCTTTATTAATTAAATTATTTTTAATTTCTTTATTCTCCTTCCGTCATTCTCTAATAAATTCTTATTAAATAGAAAATTGTACTGATATACCTAAAATACTAAAACACCTAATATATGTACTACATATATATTTATATATTGAATTTATTTTATAAGATAGAAATAAATTTGAATATATAAATAAAAATAAGATTAAATTAAAAAACTAATTTTATATTTTGTTATTTTGAATTTCTTTTATTAGAATTCAAGTATTATTTATATTGAAATATAATTTTAATTTGTTAATTTTAAGAAATTTGTTATTTGAAAAAAAAAAAACTTTCCTATTATGGATATTAGAATTCATATCCACCTTTATCCCACCTCTTTATAGGATAATTTTATTTGATTTATATTCCATTTCAATCCGATTTATCCTATCTTGAACATGCACCAAATACAATAAATAACCAATGTTGCTTGTGAAATGACTAATCTTAGGGAAAAACTCACGGTTCTTGCATTCAATCTCTTGTTATCTATGAAGCACAGACACGTTATACATGCTTCAGTGTTGTGTTCGACACGTGTCAGACACGTTGACATGCTTGAACACGCATTGACCGCATGTCGAATTTGTCGACATGTGGTCAACTTTTGTCAACACGTTTCGACACACGTGTCCCAAAGATAATGGAGGGTAGAGGCGAGGGTGAGGTAGCAAAGATGAGGCCGCAAGCAACGGCAAGCCCGCGATGGCGAGAGACGATGAGAGAAAGAGCAGAGACTGAGGCAAGGGCTGCCACTTTGTGATACTACGATGGATTGACGACGATGCTGCAACTGTGAGGGAAGAAGGGCTAGAGGCAAGGCGGTGCTCGATTGTGATGAGGACCGAGAGCAAGCAGATATAGAGAGAAAGAGGAGAGGAGGGGGTCAATGAGGAGGAGGAGAAGAAGGGCGCTGCTGGATTTTGAGAAAGAAACTAAAAGAATAAAAAAAAGAAAGATTTGGCGTGTTGGAGGGAGGGGGAAGTGTCGGGTGGTGGAGTAGGGAAAGAAAAGTGAAAAAAATTTGGGGGTGGGGAAAAAAAAGGGGAAATGATAGGAGGGAGGGGAAGTGTCAAGTGGTGGGGGAGGGAAGGAAAAGTGAAAAAAAATTGGGGGTGGGGGTAAAGAGACGAGGGAAAAAAGGGGGGAAGTGACAGGAGGGAGGGGGAAGTGTCAAGGTGCTTGGAGGAGGGAAAGAAAGGTGAAAAAAATTTGGGGGCGGGGGAAAGAGACGAGGGAAAAAAGGGAGTTGGGTGTGGGGTGGGGTGGTGTGGGGTGGCGACCCCTGGGTGGGGGGTTGAATAATTAGTGTAAATTTATTGTAAGTTCTTTTTTTAATTAATTAATTATAAATTTGAATTAAATTAATTACAAATAAAAATATGTAGTTAATATACAACGTGTCTCAGTGTGTTAAAATTTTTTATTTTTAAAAAATGACATGTCGACATGTCGTATCGTGTCATGTCGCGTGTCCATGCTACTTAACTTATTATCCCTCCATATATAACATCTTCAAACATCGACTTTGAAGTATGGAAACTTAAACTAGGAACCGGAAACTAGCCGAACTGGACCGGACCGGTCGGTTTCGAGCGATTCTAAAGGGTCTTGGTCCAGTCTCAGGTTCCTATTTTTGGAACCAGTGACTGGTTGGTCCGGTTCTTGGTTTCGAGGTCAGAACCGAACCAGCCATTTATATATATATATATATGAAGTAATCTACAATACCCATTATTGTCAAATTCATTTTTCCTCTCGTAACTCAAAGCTAATCCCTTCCCTTTTTTGCAGTTATGAACTAATCTACCGTAACTATCACATCAGGTTTTTTTTTCCAAATTTTGCAATTCTAACTTTCCCTTTCCCTCTTGAAACCTAAACCCCTCTCTTTTTCTTTTTTTTTTAGTTTATGCTCTAATCTACGATAGCTATCGCATCAACTTCCATTTTCCCAAATTTTGCAATCCAATTCCGCAACAATTGCCGCAAGTCTCACTTTGCCTTTCCCTGTCAAAACTGTAACCCCTCCCCTCTTGCTCACTCGACGCCTTACCCCCAACGCCTCACCTCACGCCCCACTCGCTCCAACGCTAAGCTCTCTTCCTCTGAGTGCCTTGTCGCAACATCCCGCCTCGCACCTTGCTCCCTCAGACACTCAACTCTCTTCCTCCTCCAAGTGCCTTGCCGCAACATCTCGCCCCACACCTCGCTCCCTCGGACACTCGGCTCTCTTCCTCCTCCGAGTGCCTTGCCCCGACGTCTCGCTTCACAACTCGCTCTCTTTTTTGTTAAATGAAATGAAAACAAGTGATGGTTCATTGGAACCGAATTGGACCAACCGGTCCGGTCCGATTCTCGGTTCCAAGATCAGTCGGTCCGGTCCATGGTCTAGAAAAGTGGGAATTGGTCCTCCCACTCCGGTTCCCAATTTTTGGGTGGAACCGAACCAACCCAAGAACCGATCACCCTTAACTTAAACAAGAGTTTGGATATTAGGAAACATGACACTTTGTTTATATCGAATGACATTTTTTAGACATTTGAGTCTTGGACATTTTATAGGTGTGAAAATCTAGTCAATTAGATATTAAATGCAGAATTTATGCTCGTCAAAATTAAGTCAAATTTGGCTAAAAAACACAAATATCAATTTTAAGTTTTTTTACCAATTAGGTTATTTTTATCACCTCACATAACAACCAATAGCCATTTAGTAGATTGTACATATAAAAATGATCCTTTTAGTTATATTCTCCCCAATATGGCCGCCTTTGGACAATGTTAGGACCAATGGAATGGCCACTTAACCGCTTATGCCATGTTCATGGACAAGTCATTCACATGGCCGATAATGTACAACTTTTTGTGTGATTGTAAACTCATCTTAAAAGGAATGAGAATGTTGCACACTTCTCCAATTAAGTTTGTGAGGATGTTATGTAGCATAGCTCATTGTAATTTTAAACAAGTCCCTTAAATATGAACTGACTTATCTTTGCTAGATACAAATCTTAAATGCTTTTCATGACAACTCACGGTTGGCTCTTCCTAATTCAAACGGTTTACACTTTATTGTAGTACAATCATCCCAAATCATGAGAAGCAATTAGAAGCTGCATTTCCATATTGATTGCATTGCATATTTAGGTAGAAAAAGATTAATATATATTTTTAGAACTATTGAATCGGATTTTTGAAACAATTGGGTAAGGAGCTTTTCCTAGATGTAAAAATCGACTGGTCGTAAAACAAAAAAGTTATGCCTGATGAAAATTTGGTCAAATTTAGGTAAAAAAATAGATAAATATTACTTTCTGTAATTTTACCAAATTAGATGATTTAAAATACTAATTGTGTGAGGTTAAGAGCTTTTTAATCATCTAAATTTACTTATGTCCAACCACGGCGATCAAATTTTAACAATAAAAATATCATGACTATCCATTCTGTTCAATTTCTA
This sequence comes from Eucalyptus camaldulensis, assembly GCA_019915185.1. Lineage (NCBI taxonomy): Eukaryota > Viridiplantae > Streptophyta > Magnoliopsida > Myrtales > Myrtaceae > Eucalyptus > Eucalyptus camaldulensis. The sequence continues at coordinate 8,260,879 of JAHSVA010000005.1, forward strand.
GACACTTGCAAACTTGACACAATTTTTATATCAAATCGCATTTTTTAGATAATCAAGTCTTGGACTATTCGTAGGTGCAAAAATAAAGTCAACTAGACATCAAACAAAAAATTTATGTCCGATCAAAATTAAGTCAAATTTGGCTAAAAAAATACGCAAATGTCAATTTTAAATTTTATACTCATTGGATCATTTTCTACAATGGTTGATAGCCACCTGGTAGATTGTTCATGTAAAGATAATCCTTTCAGTTGCTTCTTCCCCAACATGGTTGCTTTTAGACTGTTCGGTGGCCAATGGAACGGGCATAGCCTAGGCCATGTTCATGGGATATCTCATTCACATGAATGATGATGTACAATTTTTGTGTGATCATAAAGTCATATTGAATTATGGTATGAGCAATGAGGATTTTGCACGCTTCTTCAGTAAAGTATGCAAGTACGTTATTTAGCATTGCATAAATGAGTCTCTTAAGTATGAATGGGCTTATCTTTGCTGCGCACAATACCTAAATACTTTTCATGACAACATGGTATATCGATTTGAATCGACAGCATCATGGATCAAATACCTAGATCTCCAATGATCGGCGACGAATGAGATTTGATTCGATCGGCGAATTCGATAGAGCAGTAGTGAAAAGGACGCTCCGGTCTCGAACCGAGGGGAAAGTAATAGATGCAAAAGAGATCTTATTAATTTGGCAAGTAGACTTTATATAGATTCAAATTATTCACCCTTCATGGCCGGTGCGGTGGCCCTTATCGGCTCGCCCTTATGCTCCACCATGACTCGCCAAATCAACTCGGCCACCACATCTCCCGTGAATGACTGTCTGCCCAAAAAAATCGGGGGAGAGTATCATTCTGTTTTTTTTTTTTTTTTTGGTGCTTTGGACTCCTAGAGATAAAGTGGATGCATTGTTTTAATCTTTAATGGAAAAGGCCTTTGAACTCTTTTGCTCCTTTTCGGGCTTAGCTATTATACTGATGTTCCCAGGCTTGATTTAAATAGTATACACTGTGCTACAGTAGGAAGCATATATAAGTTGCATTTCCATATTGATTTCATTACATATTTAGGTAAAAATGATAAAATAATTTTAAAAACTGAATTAGATTTTTGAAACAATCAGGAAACGACCTTTTGTACATGTGAAGATCGAGTGGCCATTGAATAGAAAATTATGCCTAGTGAAAGTTTGGCCAAATTTGGGTAAAGAAAAAGGATAAATATTGTTTTTCATAATTCTACCAAATTAGATGATTTAAAATACTTGAAGTTAAGAGCTTTCTAATCATCTAAATTTAGATACGTTCAATCACGGTGATCAAATTTTAACGATGAAAATATCATGTCTACCCACTTGGTCCAATTTTTGGATATTTGCGTGCCTAACACTTTTTTTCATATCAAATCGTTTTTCTAGACAATCAAATCTTGGACTTTTCGTAGGCGCATAAATTGAGTCAACTAGACATCAGAAAAATTTATACTCAGTCAAAATTAAGTCAAATTTGGCTACATGAATATACAAATATTGATAATAAATCTTTTTACCAATTAGATTATTTTCATCACCTCATAGAAAGTAGTATAACCATCTAATAAAGGAACTCTCCAAAATATAAAATGAAAAAAAAAAACTTTAAATATAAAAAATTCAAAAAAAAGTAACAAAATTTAGTAAAATGTGTCCACGTCAACACTAGTCATGTTACATAAAATAACCAGCATACACGTCAACTATTTTCGACCAAAATTGCCCAAATAGATTGTCTTACCAAATTTTTAAAAAGATTAGAACTCAATTGGACTATTGATTGAATCGGTAAAAGTGTAATAAGTTGAGGATTTTTTGGATAATTTGGGGTGTTTTCCTAACTATCTCATATCCCATGTACCTTATCACTCCAGATATTAATCTCGCTCGGATACCAATAAAACAAGGTATGTCAACCCCGGCCCTACCCTCAACTCGGGGAATAATCTTAGCCTAAACATAGATTTTCAAGGATTCAAATTAGAGTTGGCAGTTAAATGATTATATATATTTTTTAAAGTGGCAATGAATCGAGCCAAAAAAAAAAAAATTGGCACTAAAGTAAAAGCATGCAAATTTTTGTGCTTTTATACTACTTTTGGTAGTTAAAATAAAAATCAGAATTAGATAAAATTTATCCTTAGGAACAGCCAATTATTTTACTTTTTTTTTCTTTTTAAATCTTATCCTATCCTTAATAAATCACGGTTCAACTAGCCCATCTTTATCCCCCACAAAAAAAGACAATTGTTTTAATTTTTTATTTTTTTAAATCTTACGAATAGCTTTCATCCGAAATAAGCAACATATATCACAGCTCCATTTGTTTTAGTGAAGAAGTGAATGGTTTTACACCATTTTTCCCAAAAATGATTGATTCACGACTTTCAAATATCTTTCTAAAAATGGCTAATCATTTTGCTCATAACAATGAATGAACGGAAAATATTTTCATTATCTATAAAAATGTATAAATATAAATTACAATTGATAATGAAAATATTTTTTATTAATTAATTATTTTAAATGATGAGTGATTATTTTTAAATCTTTCTCGAGATGTTGTACTATGATTACTTATAACTACAGTACATGGACGATTATTATATGTCAATATTAGAACCTTTAATAAAATATTATATTCAACATAATCATCATCTTTGTTTTTATTTTAATTACTTCTGCTATCATTAAATTAACACTGCAATACTACAGCTGTATCTGTGATTTTTATCAAATTTCTCAAAAAGTCAAGCCACCGTTCAACAGCCGCAGCAACCACAGAAAGCCCAACCGAACTCAAGACTGTGTTCGACTTCGGAGAGAAGTGTTAATGAGATTGTTCTCAAAATTTATTGAAACCGAATCATATTCTAAGGGGACTCCCAGCTTATCATCAGCAAGGTCAGGCAGCTGCTCCCTCTGAAGTTGCTGGTTAAAATCCTACCTCTGTCCTCATTTCTGTGAATTTGCGGAGGCTCCATGATCTTGTAACTTTTGCTGCGCATCTACTCTTTGGAGCTTCTCTTTGAATTTTGCAGGGAGAATGTTATTTTTGCTTATTGCGTGTCTTCGGACAATTTAGTTTCGTCAATGCACTCTTATCTCCAAGAAAGACAGGCAGCTTGATTTCAATCCGACAAAACCAAAGATGTCCTCATTTCTATGAATTTGCTTTGGCTCCGTGATCTTGTAACTTTTGCTGCTCATCTACCCTTTGGAGCTTCTCTTTGAATTTTGCAGGGAGAACGTTACTTTTGCTTATTGCGTGTCTTCGGACATTTTAGTTTCGTCAATGCACTCTTATCTCCAAGACAGGCAGCTTGATTTCAATCCGACAAAACCACAGATATCTCCAACTAGCCAACTGCTAACCAAGCACTCGTGCAGATCTCAAACAAAGCATGAGTTTTGGTACAACCCAGCTACTATCAGCCAACAACATATTTCATGCACAAGATTGATCTAATACCGGGTTGATTCCTTGAGTTCAACCTAGCATAGTCAATGTACGCAAAAGCACAAGCATAACGTGGTTTAAGAAAGCAATGCTGTAGGATAAATGTTGTGCTGTTATTTAACTCCAAACTCGTGGGATATTCAAGAGAAGAAGCTGATAGACAACACCCGATCTGTGAGTTTTTTCAGACTCCAATGCCCACAACATAGAAAAGGCAAGGAGCATAGTTGAAACTCAAAAAATACTCTCCAGAAAGCCAGCTATGGCTGGTACCCTAAATTTGCTGCACAATCTCATTACTATCCACACAAGCACAAGAAGAGATGCGCAAACGCTCAGCATTGGCACGCCTCCTTTTAATTTTAATCAACTCGACATCATGCATATGAGTTATTCTTGATAGGACAACACAGCACCTCAATAAAGAATTGCAGTTCTTGACTTGCCTCGAAGAGACTCAAATTGAAAATTTTGATAATGACCAAACAAAACATTAGGCAGACCTTCTTTCTTTTGGAATGGAAGTACTAATTGGAGGGTCTCAGACAGATCCAGCATTTTCATGGATGGTGTAGGACCCCAAGTAGGTTCCCCTGTAAACAGGGCTTGGGGCGATCTACACCTCAACAAGGCGGATCATATCATCATCAACTCAGGCCAGATTTTCAGAAAACACAAACGAAAACAATCCAAAATCATTAAGCAACGAATATAAACAATAGATGTAAATTCAAAAGGTTGTCAATGAGAAAGGCTCAGACAATATAAACAGCTCTATCAATCAAGAATTTTCTGAAGCAGAACTGGCATTTGAAGCTGTACATCGATCATCACCGCCGTTTTCAATGAAAACAAAATCGATTTTTTTTTATATGAATCCGAAAACGCATCGGCTCATATCAAGAAATTCAACCATTTTTTTATCCTCTGTGCTTCATCGTAGACACTCAGAAGCGCGGATAATTTGTAATCATCGCCGACCGCCACTTCGCAACTCCTTTCCACAGACAACAAAAACCGCAGTCGAATAAAAAACAAAACTTTTGCTCGAAAAAAAAAACGCGAGAGAAATCGCTGAGAGATGTAGCCGTTTGAATTGACACAGCTCAAGCTACGGACACAGAAGTGAAGCTAGACTGCAACACGAACGGCGCCTCGATCTAGCACGAGCATTGGGGCTTGCCATCGTCAGCGTCCTGAAACTCGGAGAAGCCCGGGGTATGCATCGTGCGGTGCGTTGCATCGCGTCGGATCCCGTTCGAGATCAAACAAGATTCGCAGGGCGCACCGTCGAAATCTTTATTCATCGAATCAAAAGAACAGAAAAGAGCAGAGCATAACTAGGAAGAGGAGGAGCGGGAGAACGACGACAAACCCTAGGTGGTGGTGGAGGAGGAGGAGCTAAGCTCTCGGATTCAGATTTGCGATTGCACAACGCAAAGCCACCTATATATACACATATACAGAGGGAGAGAGAGGCGGCAAGCGAGCGACTGTGATAGGAAGAAGCCGCTTCAATTAGGGTTTCGACGAGGAGGGAGGTTCCGCTCGAGGGCAAAACGGTAAAGCAATGTCTCTGGTTATACATAAAATACAAATAAATTTAGAAGGGACGACGGCAGCAAATCGGTCGTTGTAGTATAGTGGTGAGTATCCCCGCCTGTCACGCGGGAGACCCGGGTTCGATCCCCGGCAACGGCGCAATCTTTTTCGAAAGGAAATTCCATAATCCAATTTTCCGCGAACCTTTTTTTTGGCCCTGGGTATCCAAAAACGACGGCGTCCCTCTCTTCCCGTAGAAAAGAACACCCATCGCCTTGCCCTATTGCCGTCTCTCGCCCGTCAAAGCTCAGCCGAGTCCTCAAATCGCGCAGCACACTCTCAGCTCTCTCGATCCAGCCATGGCTACTGCGTTAGCCGCGATCGCAGCTCGCCGGACCGCCGCTCTCTCGCGCGCCTCCTCTCCGGGGCTGTCGGCCCAAGCCGCCGCCTTCGCCCAGCGGCGCGGCCTCGCCGGCGCGGCGGGTAAGCTCCCCCCACCCCCACGAATTCGCATTTGGAATGCTCGAGGATCACGCGTCGGGACTGTATGAGCGTTTGCGATTCAGTTCGGATCCCTGTGTCACTAGTCCCTCTTGCATCGTGGCATCGCTATTCATGGTCGGGAAGTTCGGGGAAGGACGAGACGACGGTGTCTCTAGTTAGGGTTTTTTTTTTCTGAATATCATCTGATTTTGGTTTTGGCTTATTCCTAGCTGGATGGTGGGAATTATCTCCTGAATCCGCGTTGCGCGGTTGTGGATTTTTAAGATGGGTGTGTATGACTTCTGCTGGCATGGCAATAGAGATAGGCGGATATAGGGCAAAATGCCGGTTCAGTGGTGGCTATGTTGATTGTTGACTTACTGGGTAGTCTGTGAAGAACCCATTAGGGTCATGATTCGATCTTTGGGATCGAAAGTGGGAATGAAAAAGATTAGCAGTGAACGTAGCATGTGCAATTCGATGGATATTACTCGTTTAGGTCAGTGGGGGAATTGGAGTAGCAAGATTTGTTGCTTCCAAGCTCTAGTTAAGTGTCAATCATGAACCTTGACAATGTTGCCACCACAAAAATTTGTTTTGCTACTAGACAATGGCCAATTCTTGAATCTTTGCTTTAAGCATTTCTCTAGATGAAGATCATGTTGTTAAGTTGTATAGAATATCTCGAGACTTCTTATGTAAATCTGTAAAGTAGATGGTTTCTCATTATCTTTCAATTTAATCTTGATATTATTTTTTTCTTTTTCGTCTGATACTATCCTGGTATTACAATCTGCTCTTTTCATTTTCTTGATTCGCTTTTTTACGTCATACAGATCACCATGGACCACCAAGAGTTAATGTTTGGGAGGACCCTTTGAGTCCATCTAAATGGAAGGAAGAGCATGTAAGTTATTATCCTTTTCTTTTTATCATTTCAGTTTGTTGGATCATCAGAGTTCTCTTCTAATTGCTGAAATGGGATTAATAAAATACTTGGGAGCTTCCATCGTGGTGGAAATATTTAAAAGGTGTTTCGTTTTTGCTGCTAGGTTATAATTTTTTTTTCTTTTTGCTTAACTATTTTATGAGTTTTTGGCCTCTGCAAGGTGTATATGCACACGAAATAATATTGTTGAAGTGGTCATCCTTCTCTGATCAGCTCATCATGTCATTCTGCTTGGGTAGATGAGAAGTAGAAATCTGATCTTTTATAACCTTGTCAGTTTATTGTTTTGAGCAAGTCTTTACTAATTTGTAGTTAAGACTTTAGATATATAGTTTTGCTATAATTTGGCATGGTAAGAAGTGCTTCAATTCATACACTTGATTATGTCAGTCTGAATGTCATGTGTGCTTGGAATCATCTTGTTCTGTTCTTTTTACTTATTTAAAAAAATAAAAAATTGTTGTGTTCTTTCTTGTGTTAATGCACATGGCTTAAGGGAACCTCTGTTGGTAATTGATTTTTTTTAACTTTTATCTTTTGCAGTTTGTAATTGTGTCTTTGTCTGGTTGGGGTGTGCTTATCTATGGAGGGTACAAATTCTTCACTGGGGGCAAAAAGGATAAGAAGGAAGAGGTAACAATTGATTTCTTATCATGGCATCATATCTTCATAAGTTTTGACTCAACATTAAATATGTATGGTCACTAGTTTGGCTCAAAAGGATCTTTGCAATTTGTCATCCTTCTTTACACTCTATGGTAGATCTTAAATATCACTTAAATTGTTCACACAGTGCAAATCCTATTTTCTTCGTGTTACCCAAGCTTGTCTATTGCTGCTGCTAGAGTATAAGCTGAAGCTTCAGCCTTTCCATTGGTGACTAGATCTAGCAGATTTAGTATATTGCTTGTTTTAGATGAATTCCTGGAGAGGCGGTGTTATTGTGATGCACACATAGTGGGTGGGGTTGCCTAGCTATCTTAGAAGCATATTCTCACATGTTAAAATGAAGTCGAGTAACTATTAGCTTTGTGTATGTGTGGCTGTGCTTGCTCAGAGGATGAGATGTAACAGGTATAACACTTGTAGCTTTGTATTTATTTTGGTCATTGTCTATGCATAGGTAATGCACGTTTGAGATTGCTAATCTTTTAAAATTGATGGTATCATTCGCTCTTGTACACCAATTGCAGTCTATCAAGTTTTGTAGTTGTACCACACTAGATTTCCATAACATTTATAAAGTAAAAAGGCAAGTGTGCGTGCCTTGGTACTACTAATCCAGCTTACAGCAATTTACTGCATTCAAAGTAAACTTTGAAGCTTCTTCACCGTTCTGGACCATTCTGGAAGTCTGCTTCTGTGGTTTTTTTTCATTTATCTGGCTTCTGGTACACTTATGAGGTCAGAAATGTTGGCACTTCGATGTGCTTGCACGCACGGAGTCCTTGCTCTCATGTGAGAAAATTCTGTCAAACAGTGAACTTAGACTTAGTGTAGAATTAACCAATTACTTGTCAAGCAGATGATTTGAAGGGCTGGTGGCTAGAATTAAACAATTAATTATCAAGCAGATAATTTGGATCATCATTAAGGCTGGTAGTATGGAGCCAGGTTTGGTTTTTGGATTGGCAGTACTATGCATGTTACACAAAGTCAATGTGCTGCATAAAATTACCTGGAAAAGGAGGTGGTCAATGACCAAATGTATTGGTGTAATGAAAACATTTTTCTAATCAAGTCAGTTCATGACTGTATTTGTCTCTTCGTTTCTTTAGAGATTTTTGGCCTTCCCATTTCTAACCGAGTCAGTTCATGACTGTCTTTTGCTTGCAGAAACTGGTGGAAGCAGCGCATTGAAGTTTGGATTGCATAATTTCACTAATGTTTCCTGCTGATAAGGCAATCGACTGTATTTGTTGAGAATGCATTTTTCCTTGTTGGAGAAGTTCTCTTTCATTAGTTTCCAAGGAACTTATGGGGAATAAATAGCAGAAATCGTTTGCTTTAGTGTGGACAACATGGCTGTTTTGCTATCATCATAATCATTTTGATATGACCCATTTGTTCAAATGCTTGCTCTCGGTACTTTACATCACTTCATAACCCAGTCTTCTTAATCTCTTTTATCCTTTGCAAATTCAAAAAGCCTATGTGACGGGATGATTGTTTGGGATTGAGATTGTTAGGCTCCCTTGGATCATTTGGAGTGTCTAAGCCAAGCCTTTCTTAGAATCGATTGCTCGCTCGCTCGTGAACCCAAATCCTAGAGAGAGAGTCATTGCTCGCTAACCCAAATCGTAGAGAGAGAAAGTTTATAGAAAGAGAATATTGAATGAAAGAATGAAATTTTAATTGTGAAATGGTTGGATGATTACAATGAGAGGTGGGTACCTCTTTGTATTGTCTTTGATTTTGATCCAACGGACAAAATGGTGCCTCCCAACTTACCACTTATCAATATTTATGGTGGGTACCTCTTTGTATTGCAATCATTGATCGTTTTTCAATCCAACGGACAAAATGGTGCCTCCTAACTTACCACTTATCAATATTTATGTTGAGAAAGTTTTAGATTCTCGATACAGTTACCGTCTTGCCTGTCTCTAGAAACGTTTCAATTGCTGAAACGTTCTGAATACCGAACTTTGAGAGATCTTAGAAGGTCTTTCTCAATCATGCACGCCACTTATCAATATTTATGTCGAGAAAATTCTAAATTCTCGATAGAGTTACCGTCTTACCCATCTCTAGAAACGTTTCGAATGTTGAACTAGAAACGTTCCGAATGCTGAACTTTGAGCGATCTTAGGAAGTCTTCCTCAATCATGCACGGTCCAATTCCCGTGACACATACATGCCATACTTTGGAGTTGCTTTAAAACTTCTAAGAGACCTGAAGCGAGGTCTAGAATGGTTTTGACATCTAGATCGGGTAAAAAAGAGAGAAAGATAGCTGCCTGCGAACGCGTTGAAACAAAATGAACATGCGATGAGGACTATCTGCACGTCTAAAATATTGCTTATTTTAAGTGGGTTAGCAAAATATTGGGCATTGCATTTGTATATATATTTACATTTTCATTCAAGAGTATTAATTTTGAGCATCAATCTTAGCACTGTATTCACTTTGTTTCACTGAGTTCTCTGCCTGAGAAGTGAGAAGTACTGCGATGGCCGACCAAGTGGCCGACGTGTCTCTCTATCAGCATATGGTATGTATCGATGGGTGATATCTAATAAAGACTAAATTCGATTGTCTGAACACACATCGACAGATAATAGGAACGCACAGGCTCTATAGTTTACAGCACAGTTGTGTTACATAACTAGAACCCAGAATCATCGGTTTCTACCTTGTACTCGTCGTTATTTTCCGAGCTGGAATCATCAGTTTGCTGTGAGAGATCCCGGCCGGCGCCATCTGCCTTTGATTCTTTTGAGTCGTCATCTTCTGAATGTCTCCGCTCCTCAATTCTGTAACGAACTTTCTCTTTGTCAGCAGCCAGTCTCTCTTTGTCAGCTGCAAGTCCTGCTCCGCCAGTTTCAACTTCTGTGGTCTCTAGGGCAGCATTGGCTCCTTGATCTTCTTGCCTTCGGATTTCAACATTCGCTTCCTGTTCTGCACCTTCATTTGTGATGTTGTTAGCCTTTCCTTGTGAAGCAGAATTGGTTGAGACTTCGCCGTTTGTCAGCGAATTGCCACTCTTCATCTCTTCCTCTTCATCCTTGAGAGGACCTTTTTCGCCGCCACTCATTCCACTTCCCTCTACTACATCTCCCTTATTTTCAGTATTTTCAGACTCAATCAACTTAGCATCCGAGAAGTTCGAGTCCTTACCTATGCTTGCTCCACTCCTGTCGCTTTCCTCTCCTCCGTTTACTGTGTCTTCACTTGAGTCTGCTGGTACACTCTTGCTTTCAACTTGATCTCGATTTTCTTTCCTCCTTTGTTCTTCTCTCTGCTCAGATTCATCTCTTCTCAAGTGGGTAACAGTTTGCTGGTTCCTTTCGGTGCTCTCCAACTGGTTTTCTATTTCACTCCGGTATTGTTTGATTTCTTTCACATCTCCAATAAGTCTTCTTTTTCTGTTCCCCTTGTTCTCCAGCCTCCTATTTCTCGCAAGCATCCTCCATTTCTTTCCCCTTTTCTTACTCACATATAGGCTGCCTTGCTTTCCTGTAACAACAGAGTCCAATTCATTGCCGTGAGAATTTTCCGAATTTTCCAACTTCATACCACCCTTGCCTACTCCACTCTCTTCTGGACTTTCCTTCACATTGACGGTCTCCGCATCACCATTTTCATTCATATTTCTCGAGACCTCATCTGCACCGTGTGATGTGCTTCTCTCATTTGGAGGGTTCGTTCCCTCTCCAGTATTGGATTTTCGCTCGTCTTGGAGACCATCAATATCTTCTCTACGGTTCTCTATCCCATTCCCTTCACTGGCAACTTGTTCTTGCTTTTGATGTTCACCTGAGCTATCTCCCTTCCCCCGCAACCTCTCCATCTCTGTCACTCCTATCTTCTCAGCAGAACCCAGTCTGCCTTCAGAACCCTCATCAGATCTTGATGCAACTTCGCCATCCAGGACTTCAATTTTGCTCTCGATCAAGGTAGTCCTGTTTGATTCGCTTGCTAGCTCGCCCTTTTCTTTGGCACCCGCATTGCTTGTTTCATCCTTCTGCACCTCGCCTGCTTGCAAACTGGAATTCCCAGGCAGACTCGACCGGTCATTGGAGCTGGCTGAGCCAATGTTGACCTGTTTCTCGAGACGCTGCTTCAAATCCTCAATTTCTGCTTCCTTCAGCTTCAAGATTTCTCTCAAAGAAACTTCCTCAAGATCTTTTTGGCTCGCCTCCATATTTTTTTCACGCAGCATTCTGAGTTCGTTGTCCTTTTCTTGAAGTGCCGACTCCATCGCTCGCATCTCATCCTTCAGCGAGCCGACTGTAGACTGCATCTCGAGGACCGCACCATCCAGCTCCATCTTTTGCGTCCTGAAGGCGTACATCTTCTCTTTCATCCCTTCAAATTTCCTTTTCATTTCGGTGTTGTGGTCTCTTTCTCGCTACACACGGTAAAATTTTGATGGAACGGTCAGGCTTCGGGACAATCATCAGCATTCAAGCACATCAACAATCGGAAGAATTAATACTAATTGGAACGTGAAAAAAGCCAGCCAGGAAAACAGTTTAGTTGCAGCTCAAAGCTGAAGGGGTACAAATTATTGCAAAAGTTACACCTACGAAAACCTTGAAAAACCAGAAAATTACAAAATTACAATCAGTTGTTGGCATGTAAATCTTTTGGGTCGAGCACTTCCGGAACAAGAACAGGATGAGAAAAAAAAAATGGAGGACAGGACATGGAAGCTGCTTGTAGGAGCTGTTTCTTCGACTTCTTGACCATCAAGACGATTAAAAAACTTCTTTTTTCCTACCGTAACTGCTAAGACCGCGAAAATTCTAAAGCAACAAAATTTATGGGGATGATGGGTTCAGAGGCGTCATGCATGCAGATCGCCAGTTCGAACACATGAAGGTCACCCGAAAGAGAGACATACAGAGAGAGAGAGAGAGAGAGAGAGAGAGAGAGAGAGAGGGAGAGGACCTGCAAGAGAAGTTGGAGAGAGAAGAGCTCACGGTCCTTGTCCTTAAGAAGGAGATTGGAGATGCGTCTCTCTCGGAGCTTGTGAAGGGCCATGACCCCGATGAGAGCAGCCCCGAATGCCAGAAGCAGCATCATCCCGTACGGCCGCCCTCTCTGCGCTCCTCCAAGGTTGCCCTTGAAAGACCCCGACCCCATCTCTCTCTCTCTCTCTACTTTCAGAGTACAAAAATGGAGTCTTGGAGAGCTTGAGGGTTAGAAGAAGAAAGGAGGAAGGGCGTGTGTGGAGGAGGGTCCTATGGCGTGTCTAAGAGTAGAGATCTTTGGTTGCTTACGATGTCAGAGATTGAAATGGAACATGCATGATGCAACTGCAACCTCTCTCTCTCTAGAAATTTCTCTCTCTAGAGGGAGGTGAGATTGAAGAGGATGCATGGGAACTGTGTCCAGAGCGCCGATTCTGGACAGGTTGGAAGACTTTTTGCTTTTTGCGTTTTCCCAATCTCCATTTTTAATTTCTTACACAGTTTTATTATTTTATTATTTTTATTTTTGTTGTCTCTTTCCACTTTCTAGTTTGACATTTTGATATGCTCAAATGTTGGTGGTAACTGGTAACTACAAAGTTATAAATGACTAATATTAATCCCTGATCAAGCATAGAAAATAAAGGTTATTATGTAAGTTTTTAAAATATGTTTAACAAGATTCTAACTATTAATTGCCACATAGATTTTCGACTTAATTGAATAATTTAAGTCAATTTCGTTTAAAGTTATTAATTTCATCAAATGTTGAATTTTCAGCACCTAATTTGGGTTATCATGTAAGCCCTTAATGGAAAATTTCGATTCCAAATACATGTAGTGCACTTCTTAAGTGATTAAGTGGAAATAGAGAAGTTATATAATTCTCAAGCATTGATTTTTATCATAGACTCACGATTTACTTCATTTGTAAAGTAAATAATACAATAATACTTGGATTCACATCATTTTTTCTTGATGAAAACAATACAAATTCTTAAAAGAATAAGGAATATACAAGTCATACAATCACATATTTTTCAATATTAAGTTTGTAGAAAATGGACTCGAGATTACTTAATCCTAACATTTTTTTCTTAAGTGAGAATTCACTGATTGAATAATGAATCATTCACACAACACAACGCATTGTTCGAATCATCATGGGAAAAAAAACATATGAAGTGAGCGTGAGAAATCGAATGCTCAAAAGTGAGAATCATGTTAAATTAAGGAGTACACTTTTAGTCACTGATATAAAAATCAATTTTTAACATCAATGATAATTTAAAGTGTCCCTGACGAAATGAAGAAGCAACCTTCGCCTTTTCTTGTAAAGAAGAAACGATTTCTTCTAATTCCAAAAAGGTCACTCGCTTGCTTCCTACCTGCCCTAGCATGCACAGCGTAGCCAACTAGATCTGACAAGGACAATAGCAAAAATTAAGGAAAGAATCAAGCCGGATCGCAGTAATTTAATAGACCAATCTAATCTAACCTACTTGTACTTGCGCATTTAAAGCTGGAGTTTTTGGACCAAGAAAAATCCAACTTGTTTTGCAAAATCATCCTCCTCTTTTTCCTTCTTTTTTTTATGTTTTTGTCCTTTAAAGGTGATGGTGGTTTTTTTTTAAATTGTCAGAAAATTTGAATGAAATTTCACGAATGTAGTTGACATTTCGTGCACTAGACACGGGACGTAAAACCCATGTTCGGGAATAGGGAGAATTTCTCGGTCTCATTAATGGTCGGCTTCACGTTTGATTTTGACAATGTCACTGTTCCTTTTTATTTTTTTCGTTCTCTCTTTCTTCACATAAACGCGATGTTAAGCGCTCAATTCATCGTCAACATTTTAAACATATCTTGATATATTGCAAATCGTTCATTTTTCACTGAATAAATGCATCTTAAACCGAGAAGAAAGAACCTGATGCTTATTCCAATATTTTAAAGCTACCTCAATATATAAATATGAAAAATAGCCAAACAAATCAATTAATGAACTGGATAGTAATACAACATGCCTTTCAGGAAGGCAATCAATCGGCCAATTGACTAGCAGAATCAAGGCGACATCAAATGCAAATCAAAACGCTTTTCTTTCTTTTCCTCCCATAAACTTCAATTCAATTCAATTAGGTGATAAAGTAGGAGCTACTTATCACCAGAAAAAGAAAAAAAGTAAAGTGGGTAATGATAAAATGAAATAACTATATGAAGCACGCGATAAGACTTATTCAATTCTGATGCTTACACTAGAAAATAGCCAACTCATTATAATTGACATAAAATCAATTTAAGTGGATATAGAGCTCAACAATGAGACTAATATGATCATCAGTAAGTTTTCGATCTTGAAAGAACTTATGGATGACTATAGATGACCATAAAATACAATTATTGATGCACGGTGACTTTTGGTGGATGAGCACATTGTTACAATAACAAACCCAAGATACAGCCAATATTAATAGCCGTTTGGCTAAGTGTCGGATAAAGTGGAAAATAGACATGCTTGCTTAAAAACAAAGATACCAATGAACGGTTAATTCAGGGTACTTTACGAGTTGTAACCACTTGCAAATAGGGTCAACCTTCGAACAAGGAGCCTAAAGTTATGGAAATGCTGTAGGAACCTCTTTTAGGGTATTGACTGCTTATGGCAATTGTGTTTGGTAGATTATAAAAGACATTGTGTAGCTACTTTGGAGGATCCACAATTGTCAAGACAAATTTCCAAGATATTTTTATTATTATATTAATATTAGTTTAATTTCAGTTTCCAACATTTAAAATATTTTATTTTTAAATTTATTGGTCTTCATCCTTGCTGCTTCTCCAATCGAATTGCTCATTGAAAAACCTTTGAACAAATTTCATAAAAAAAAAAATACAAAATATTACCATTTGGTGAAAGGTTGTTCACAAGGAGTGATCGGTCCTCTGTTCAATCCAATTCTAATTCCGATCTAGTGGAACCAATTTTTTTTTCCATATTTCCATTAGGACATCTTATATCCAAATGATGATCAATAATAAATTCGGAGCTCGAGACATATATTATATTTCAATTATAGGTTCTTATTACCTCAGCACAATAAACTAAACCCACAATTTTTTTGAAAATATAAGAACAAAAAAAATACCTAATTCCCCCTTGAAATTGAGAATCGGACCATCGGACACTAGTCCCACTTTTAGGAACTAGGAATCAAACCGACATTTGCAAGAACCAAACTGACTCAGTCAGTTCAGTCGGCCTTAATTCAGGTGGTTCTTAATTTGAATAGTCCATTTTGCACACCTCTCTAGTGAAATAATTGTGGCATTCATTGTCCACATAAATAGATTTTTTGAAAATTGTCTAAGCAGCTCTAACTTATTTTATAGATTAAACTTTTCAATTTTATCAATTAAGTTTTAAATCTTTGTACAAATTCTCAATATAGTCATTTTAGCTATTTTTCGTCAAAAAATTATTGATGTAGCGGTGCATTACATGGGAGGTTGGATAGTAATTAGGTTGTTATGTTAATGATTTTTAGTGAAATTTTTTAGGAAGGATGCGTAAAGGTTTGAAAGTAAATTGGTAAAATTGAAAATGGTAAGATTCCATTGTAGATGTCATTTGATCAAA
This sequence comes from Eucalyptus camaldulensis, assembly GCA_019915185.1. NCBI lineage: Eukaryota > Viridiplantae > Streptophyta > Magnoliopsida > Myrtales > Myrtaceae > Eucalyptus > Eucalyptus camaldulensis. Next base: position 8,276,639 of record JAHSVA010000005.1, read on the forward strand.
GATATTTTTACGATCGACAGCCGCTTAATTGAATAAGGCCTTTCGGGCTTGATGACATCGAGGTTCGAGTTCGACGGCGTCTCCGTCAAACGGTCGCGAAGGGAAAGCTCCATCCGATCGCAGCACGGACGTCCGACCCGAACCCGCCGACACCAGCTCCGACATTTTGGACTCGTCCCTCGACCTCGAGGACGCTCACTTCCGGGAAGGCTACAGCGACGGCCACCGCCACGGGGTCGCCGCCGGCACGGAGGAGGGCCGCCAGGTGGGCCTCAAGACGGGCTTCGAGACCGGCGAGGAGGTCGGGCTCTACCGCGGCTGCGTCGGGGTATGGGGCTCGGCCATCCGGGCCGATCCGACCCGGTACTCGGCCCGGGTCCAGAAGAGCGTGCGAACGATGGAGGCGCTGCTGGACGGGTTCCCGACGATGGAGCCGGAGGACGAGCGGGTGCAGGAGATGATAGGGGATCTGCGGTTGAAGTCCAGGGCCGTGCCCGCGAGCCTGGGGGCAAAATTGGAAAACAGGGGGTATTTAAAGGGCGTGGATAATAGGGATGTGGAGTTTTGAAAGCATTGGTTGTGGCCGTGTTTGGATGGCCTCTCGGCTCTCAAAGGTCGATGCTTTATGGTAATTCGAAGCCCCTAAGGTTGTCTTGGTTGAAGAACGTAGGGAAATTTTCGTAATGGGTGAGTTGTTCTCGATACATGTTTGCTTTGGTCAGCTTCTCCTTGTCGCATGAGAATGAATGTGCTTTTCTTATCATTCTGTGGGGAAATCAATGAAAAAGATTCTGAATTCCGGGTATTTTCGTGTTGATCGTGTCGATTTTCGACAATGGTCTGTCCTTGTTATGGGAAAAGTTATGTGATTTGAGTCGAAGAGGAAATTTTGAAGTTCTGTTTCTTTGCCGGTCAGCAATGTTGATTTACTCCGAAATATTTAGATTTTGCTCTGTGGAAAGAATCTGTATTGAGTTGCATTAACGGGTATTGCCATTGTCATGAATTCGGAAAGTTTAGTCACTGAATGACCGGTTTAGCTAATCATGAATTATTTGGGGTACTTGCGCTATCTATGTTTGAAGAAAAGCCAGCGAAGACTCTTAATGTTTAGTATTTAGGAACTGAATTTGTAAACATGATGCGTTTCAGGCTTCAGTGCTTTTGGTAAGTTCATGCTGAGTTTTGGTTGATTCTGCTCCAGCACTCTGCTCCACTGAGTTTGTAAGTATGGAATGGATTATAAGTATGTGGTCACCAACACGAGAGCCACCATTGCTAATGGGGGTGGCGTTTCATCATCTGGTTTTATCTGTTTCAGCTTTTGAATGCGAGTGAAGCTACCAGAGATGTTAAAAATGATGCTTGCCTGCTGCAAGGTATACATCTCTGAAAGCCGAAACAGGTCTGCACTTGAGGTGATTGAACGAGCAGCTAAACAATTTCCAGAAGCAGCAGTGCTCAACAAGTTCGAAGATGAAATCTACAATAGGGTTGGCTACACAGTTGTGTCTAGATTGGCTCAGAAGTCGCCCTCAGATTCATGTCCTTTGAGAAGTGCTGTATTAGCAATGGTTAAGGCTGCATTTGATGCGATTGACCTTGAGTCGCATAGCGGAAGTCATCCTAGGCTTGGGGTTGTTGACCACATCTGCTTTCATCCCTTGGGTCAGACTTCTCTGGACCAAGTGGCGACCATTGCAAGGTCCTTGGCAGTTGACATTGGCCCTGGTCTTCAAGGTTTGTGAACTCTCATTTGATGGCTTGCTAAAATGAAACAATTATTTACAGGCAACAAATCGGAAAGATTTTGGTCTGGCATTTTTTGCATTGGCATCTGATGCTATCTTCATATTCCCTGGTATAGCCACATGTACTTCATTGGAAAGTCCTTTGGTCTCCATAGCGCTTGAAGAGACTGCAATTTCTCCATACTCTTTTCATTAATCTGCTTCAGGTCTAACGCTCTTCTAAACCTGCAGTACCTGCTTTTCTGTATGGAGTGGCCCATGAAGATGGTAGGACACTCGATTCAATTAGAAGAGAGTTGGGGTATTTCAAGCCTAATGCAAGTGGAAACCTGTGGATAGGCGGTCCAAATTCACAGTTCTTGCCCCTGAAGCCAGACAAAGGTCCACCTCAAGCAGCCCAAGGAAAAGGGGTCATTGTGATCGGAGCAACTCGATGGGTTGATAACTACAATGTCCCTGTCTATTCTAGTGATATAGCCACTATCCGAAGAATTGCAAAACGAGTGAGTGGAAGAAGAGGCGGACTTCCTTCAGTCCAAGCCATGGCACTCACTCACGGTGATGGTATCATTGAAGTGGCATGTAATTTGTTGGATCCAAGTAAAGTTGGAGCAGACGATGTTCAGCTCGAAGTTGAGCGACTTGCAAGGGAGGAGGGTTTGTCTGTGGGGAAGGGGTATTTCACCGACTTTTCACAGGAGGATATAATCAAAAGATACATGAGTCTGGACTCCCCTCCATAAGCAAAAACTCTATGTTTGTAAATCTCGATCTGGCAGGTTTTTTGTTCATGCACTAGAGGTCTTTCTTCTATGATCTGGAAGCTCCCCATTGTAAAACTGAGGTTCACTATGTGGCAAAGCAAATTTTTGCTAGCGGTTGATGATTCATAAATGATTTATGGTAGATTCATGTGGTTGAGTCCTTCCGGCAACACAGATTAGGACATGTGAAAGCATAATGTCTGCCTTGCCAATTCTTTATATCATGCTGCTTTCATGCCCCGCTTTCTCAAGTTGATCAGCTGCAAGCTAGATAAAAGTACAGAAAAATCCTCTTTTGACTGTGACAGGAAGTCGACTTTGTTTTAATTGATGTTTTCTTTGACATTCCTGAGGACAATCCGCGCACATTTTGACGCTATAGTGAACGATGGTATGCGTCATTGTCAAATTTTCACCTATCTAACTAATATCATAGCTTTTTCCAATATTCCTAAGGCGAGGCCAGTTGGGAAAATGGTTGTGGATTTGCATTTTCCACATCGACTGGGGTCTTAAGTTCGATTTACCCAGCACAATTCTCATTGAGGCAGATCACGAGATTATTCTTCCCAACGTGAATAGTGGTGTGTCGTTGCTTGGATCAACCGGATGGATTGGATTTAATGCGACCAGAAACAAGATGGACTAATGTAGGGGCTTCCTCACTTGAATGGCCATTTGTTTCATATGATTTCTGTGAATCTGTCTCAACATACGAAATAAACACAGAATCTCAACATATGAAATAGCCCAGTAGTCGCTGACACAATCCAAGTGGAGCAAGCTCGCAAAAAATGGGAGCATCAATCTTCTAAACTCTTGCTTTTATCGGTGTAATCAAGTCTTTTTCTTAACATCACCACAATCTATTTATTGAAAAATATTAACGTGGTATTTTAAAATTAATTTCTCTCTCTTACGTGCAAATTATTATTATTTCTTAAATCTGAAAACTTTAAAAGGCTAAAATTATTGAAAATTTTAGAAAAAAGAATGGCGACTCACCGGTGGCTACCGCCGCCGCCGTCGACCATTTGCTAGATGTTAACAGTTAGCATGAGTCGACATTAATTGTCTGACGAATTGGCAGAATAAGAATCCGGTTCCACGTTCACCTCCGTTTTCTTCGTGTCCTCTCCATTCTCTCTCGCGCCCGCTCCCGCCTCCTAGGGTTTTGGGTTTTCGCAGCCATCGCCGTCGAGTTCTGCTTGAATCGTAAGGAACGGAACCGGAATTTCGCGCGAAAACTTCTACCTCAATGGAAAACGAAGCAGCTGACCAGAACCCACCTTCCAGTGAAATGGAGTCCCTCTCCGTCGAATCTCAGGCAGAAGCGGGCTCCTCGTCGAGCTGCCCGACGGCCACCCAGTAAGCTATTCGAATTCCCCTTCGTCGCGATCGAGGAAAATTAAATTTCATCGATATGTCTGTCGTGCGCGAAATTCGCTGGAGTTTGGTTGATGGGCTTGTTTGTTTTGGTCAGGATGAGTCCGGAGGAGAGGTTTCGAATCGTGAGGAGCGTCGGCGAGGAGTGCATTCAGGAAGACGAGCTGCTCAATCTCCTGACCAAGAAGCCCCAACCCATTTGCTATGATGGGTTCGAACCATCTGGCAGAATGCACATTGCTCAGGTCTTCTTTTCCCCCCTTTAATTCCCTTGACTTAAGTCTGACTATGTTGATGCGTTGCATTTGGCCCATGATAGTTTTATAGCGCGCTCTTGTATAGTTTGACGTTATCACTCATGGCATTGGCAATGTCTATACACCTATCATCGGCAAATTACTGCTCTAAAAATTTTGATTCATAGACGTAGCATCAAGAATTCTCATCTCTCGCTCTGTACCTGCCTTTTATTTGGAAACTATGTGTAATTGAGGTATTTTATAGCTTGCGTCTGGGCGAAGTGGCCTAATTTTTGCCTCCTAGTTGTTTGGTCAAAGACAGAACGGTCCTGTATCACACAACATTGCAATTTTAGTTTGTCATCCATGGAGTAGCAGTCGGAAATGTCCAGACACTGTGATGACAGGTTGCAATGCCTGTTCTGCACATTAAATTTAAAGATGCTTGGTTTTGTAATTCGGCGAATAGTAGAGATGAAAATAAACTTGATGCAAGTTGAGGCTGATGAAATGTACTTTGCTGTCTGTTTAGTCAGTGACATTAAGTCATATGTGCTTCAATTTAGAATAAGCTTGCATATTGCCATTCCATGGTGCATAAGTCGATTTGTTTGCCTAGTGTTGCTTGTTGTGTGCTTCATCCAATCTCTGTCTGTTTTATTGTAGCTGTGCTTAACTATTCTTTCCCTAGTTTTTCAGAGAGAAAAGAGATCTTGATGTGAAGGACTTATCTGCTGGCTCATTGAGAGGACTGATTTAAGTTTTGGAGACATTTTGCTATATAGTACTCTGTTTTCTGCTGCTTTGCGTACACTTCTGAAGAAAGCTCAGTTTTTCAATTTTAAGCTGGAGTTTACTACTGAAATTTTGTTGAGACTGGCTTTTATCAGTTTCGGAGTTTATATTTACATTTTCCTTTGGAGCAGGGAGTCATGAAGACGATAAGTGTGAACAAAATGACTTCTGCTGGATGCAAAGTGAAGATATGGATTGCCGATTGGTTTGCACAGTTGAACAACAAAATGGATGGAGACTTGAAGAAAATCCAAACGGTTGGACGCTATTTGATTGAGATATGGAAAGCTGTTGGCATGGATCTTGCCGATAATAAAGTGGAATTTCTGTGGTCGTCAGAAGAAATAAACTCCCGGGCACATGAATACTGGCCGCTGGTTATGGACATTGCCCGCCGAAACAAGCTCCCTAGGATAATCAGGTATATAATTAAGGCCTGCACTTATTATGTCGATCGTGAATGATATAATAATTTGCAGCTCATTGGTTTCTTGTTTGCAGGTGCTCACAGATAATGGGTCGTAGTGAGCAGGATGAGCTCTCCGCAGCCCAAATTCTCTACCCATGCATGCAGTGTGCTGACATATTTTTCTTGAAGGTTCTTATAGTATTTGTCATCAGGCTTTATTGAAATACTTGTTTTCTGTCAATTCTTATGTTAGTTGGTCAATGACTTCCTAGAGAAACAATCTTTGCTTGGTGTTTATCTTCCCTCATGACAACTTGTTAAGTATTTTATTCTTACAATGGAACGAATTCTTTTAAAAACTGCAAGCACTATGAGTATTATGCAGGAAATTATGAGTTGCATGCATGAGTTCATACGTCTTTTTGTTGGATAATATGGGGGATGCAAATTGTAAATGTTATTCATGATCTCTACTACCGTAGATGACTGTTTGCAAAATGTGCATGCTGAGTTGTACTTGATAGTGCAGTGAAAGAATCGTGATTGAGACAGCTGATAGTATTCTGGTAGCCTTGCTTTCTTTGTATTCTAAAAGTCGTGCTGCATCTCTTTGTCGCTACAAAAATCTCCATGGAAAATGCTTTTATTTGAACAGGCTGACATTTGTCAACTGGGAATGGATCAACGGAAGGTGAATGTACTTGCTAGAGAGTACTGTGATGCCATAAAGAGAAAGAATAAGCCTATCATTTTGTCTCATCGTATGGTTCAACTCTCTTTCTTCTCATAAAGTCAGTCGTTTCTCTAAGATTAGAATGGTTATTTTGGTCTTGATTGTTTCGGCATGTAGATATGCTTCCTGGTCTGCAGCAAGGCCAAGAAAAAATGTCAAAAAGCGATCCATCATCATCCGTCTTTATGGAAGATACCGAGGTAAAATTTTGTGACAGAGCTGCATATATTTGCGCAGCATTGAGGAGCCACCTTTTTCGTTTTATGTTCTGCAGAATAAAATTTTTATGGCGTCTGTAGGCTGAGGTCAATCTGAAGATAAAAAAAGCATACTGTCCACCTAAGATTGTTGAAGGCAACCCATGTTTGGAGTACATAAAATACATCATATTGCCATGGTTTAATGAGTTCAAAGTGGAGCGATCTGCAGATAACGGCGGTGAAAAGTGAGTTGCTATGGTGTTGAAATGTTGTTGCTTTTTCACCTACCATTTTCTCGTGCCAATGGAATACTAGTATATTTTGATTACTTTGTTTCTCTTTCTTGCCATCTTGTGTGTAGGACCTTTAAAAGCTTTGATGAACTTGTTGTTGACTACGAAAGTGGAGATTTGCATCCTGCTGATCTGAAACCAGCCCTTTCAAAGTCTTTGAATAAGATACTTCAGGTAAGCTCTCTTTCAATCCTAATGAGCATCTGTTATGCGGGCCCAATTGGTTTAGAATCCTGAATGACCATTTGGTCTCCTCACATATGAGAGGCAAGTATGGAAGACAGCATGAGCATTTCCATGCACAAATGTTAGGAGTACACTCTTATTTTGCAATTACAGCAACAGAAACCCTCCTGAACTTCTATAGCTCCTTGGCGAAATCAATAATTGCTTTTCACTTATGCAGCCTGTACGTGATCATTTCAACAAAGACGCTAATGCGAAGGATCTGCTGAAGAGAGTTAAGGTATGCATTTTTCCCCTCTCCATTCAAATTACAGTAACAATTTGGTTCTAGTTTTTGAAGCTCCTTATCCTTTATCCATGATCGACATGCACGCAGTGACATTTTCAAAATTGATGTTTGATTTTGTCCTCTGTCAATGCAGGGATACAGGGTCACTCGGTAATGTGGCGCTTGGTCACTAATGGACATGACAACTGGGTTGATTCCTGGAGCGGTTGTTCGGACGAAAATCTAGTTCACATATGGACATCGCCGATTTTTTTTGTCCCAGTGCTCTAGGCATGCGGAGTATTTATTTGCAAGCCACTGGTTACTTGCACTAATTTACGCTGCATCTTTGTTGAATCACTACACAATTTTCTTGTAACTTGCACCACCGGTTAATCTGTTCAATAGTCTTACCTGGTTTTGATTTACATTGTTCAACTCAGAGTTCGCATTTTTGTTAGTAGAAGGAATTGGCTCTGCCTTTTTGCTGTTTTCCTCTTGCTGGCAGCTTTTCCGAATTCTATGGCTTTTCCATTTGGGGAAGCATGCTTAACAAGAAAAGGTTTTGAGTTTTGGGCATTTGTTTCCATCATAAAATCCCTTGATTATATGTATCACATGAAAAATGACCTTGAAAATTGGATAATTCACGTAATATTGATGGCAAATCGGTTGACCCAAGGAATAGAAAGGTGGACAGACAGATGTTTACTGACACAAGTTTGTCCAGATTACAATTAAAAAGATGACTGAAAGAAAATTTCCGTAGCATCGACATTGAATCATGCTAATAGATGTATCGTTTCGAGCCAAAAACATCACGATCTCATTTTCCGCGCACCCGTTTAATTTTCTACTCTAAACTCGATAAGGGTAATATCGAAATTCTGATGATTTTTGCAATTGAGTTTTTAAAATGCTGTTCTCATCTACCTATTTTACGGGATTTTTGTTTTTTTTGTTTTTTTTTTTCGTTTTTTTGTTTTATATAAATTATGAACTCTCTACGATCCGTTATTGCACCGCGAAATGCTAACGTGGAGTACTATGAAATTTGTTTTCACTGTGACAATTGGAAGTTTAATTAACATTTTATTTATTTCATAAAAAATAAATGATTTGCATAATATTTTTAAATATCATTTAATATAATTAGACAATTAAAAATATTTTCATTATCTACAATAATTTATGTTTGAATATTTTCTTGAATAATTAATATATTTTTATTATTTTATTTTTATAAGTGATGCAAACGGTTTTATTTAGAAAAATATATTTTGAATAATTCATTTTCTGTTAAATAAATGCTGAGAAGGACGAACACTATTGCCCCCAACGTCTTCCATTTACCTCAGTATATAAAGATCAGAAATAGCCAAACAAATCAGTAAATGAAATAAAGTAGTCGCTACTCATCTTTTGCATCTTTCATCACAAAAAAAGAAAAGAGTAAAGTGGCTAACGGCAAAATAAAACAACTATATGAAGCAATTAGCAAAACCAATCAATATTGCTACTTACATTAAAAAATAGCCAATTCTTTATAATCGGCATAAAGTCGATTTAAGTGGATGAGCTCGGTGCTAAGACTTATATGATCATCGATATGATCATCATTAAGTTATCAATAATGGAAGAACTTATTAATGACTATACATGACAATCATCAATGACCATAAAAACATAGTTATTGATGTGCAGTGGCGCGAGGCTGACAAACACCTTATTTCAATAACAAACCCAATATGTGGCCAATGTTATTATAACTTTGGCTAAGTGTTGGATAGAGCAGAGAATATGAAGACGTGGTACTTGAAAACAAGGATATCAATGGACAGTAGAGTCCAGTCGCATTTCAAGTGTCATAACCATTTGTGGATAGTAGATTATAAAAAGACTGCCCTACTACTGTGGAGGGATCCACAAATATCAAGAAAAAATTTCCGATGTATTTATATTATTCTATTAGTATTAGTTTCTTTTCAGTTTCCAACATTTAAAATCTTCTATTTTTATATTTAATGTTCTTCATCCTTGCTACTCCAATCGAATTCCTCCCCCCCTCACAAAAAAAAAAAGAAAAAAAAAAAACCGAAAAGATTACCTTTTGGTGATAGGCTCTTCACTATTTGGATCAACTCCCTTTTTTCTAGTGAAATATTTGTAGGATTCATTTTCCACGTAGATGGATCTTTTGAAAATTGTTTAATCAGTCTTAAACAAATTGTATGTATGTCAATTCAGTCTGCACTTTTCAATTTTAATAATAAATTCATAAACTTTTGCACAAATTCCCAAAATAGTTTTTTCAACAAATTATTGCCAAAAAATTGCAAACATGGTGGCGCGTCACATAGGATTGGACTAAAAGAACACACAAGGGTTTGGAATTAAACTGGCAAAATAGAAATATTGGAGATCGAATCAACATCCATATCATATGTTTAAGACTAATTGAGTTATTTATTACCGTGGACTTCTAACATTATTCACAGGGGCAAAATATAACAACAACGCTAATTACGGTATGGATTTGTGCTCATAATTAGGGCCATAATATAAAAATTTCCATTTGATCAAAAATAATTTTACCTTTTCTTTTTTTGGTCATAAACAATTTTTATTTGTATCATAAACTGGACTCAGCCAGCAGAGCCCAAACCGAGAGCGTCGTTACAAAGAAAAGCCCAACGGGCCTGAGGATGGGAAGATAGCCAATTTTTGCGGAAGACCTTTTTGCCGTATGGGCCCAAGCAGCAGCCCATTCGGGCACTGAATTTTCATTTCTTGGGCCAAAACTCAGGCCCACTTCTAATCAATCTTGATAACAGACAGGAGCAGTCTTCAATGGTGTCCTGCTTCCCAACTGAAACTCCCTTCGTTCGTTCTGCAGCCTACTGAATCAGGTCCACACGATCGCGAAGGAAAACTCCATCCGATCGCAAGCGGGCATGGACGTCCGACCCGAACTCGCCGACGCCGGCTCCGACATCTTCGACTCCTCCCTCAACCTCGAGGACGCCCACTTCCGGGAAGGCTACGCCGACGGCCACCGCCACGGCGTCGCCGCCGGCAGGGAGGAGGGCCGCCAGGTGGGCCTCAAGACCGGCTTCGAGACCGGGGAGGAGCTCGGGTTCTACCGCGGCTGCGTCGGAGTCTGGGGCTCGGTCATCCGGGCCGACCCGACCCGGTACTCGGCCCGGGTCCAGAAGAGCGTGCGGACGATGGAGGCGCTGCTGGACGGGTACCCGACGATGGAGCCGGAGGACGAGCGGGTGCAGGAGATGATGGGGGATCTGCGGTTGAAGTTCAGGGCCGTGTGCGCGAGCCTGGGGGCAAAATTGGAAAACAGGGGGTATTTAAAGGGCGTGGATAATAAGGATGTGGAGTTTTGAAAGCATTGGTTGTGGCCGTGTTTGGCCTCTCCCGGCTCTCAAAGGTTGATGCTTTATGGTAATCCGAAGTCCCCTAAGGTTGTCTTGGTTGAGGAACGTTGGGAAATTTGTGTAATGGATGAGTCGTTCTTGATACGTGATTGTGTCGGTCGGCTTCTTCTTGTCGCATGAGAGTGAATGTGCTTTTCTTACCGAATATAGAAGAAGATCATTTTTGCGGGGAAATCGATAATAAAATATTATGAATTCTCGGTATTTTCATGTTGGTCGTGTCGATTTTCGACAATGGTCTGTCCTTGTTGTGGGAAAAGCGATGTAATTGAGTTGAAGAGGGGATTTTGAAGCTCTGTTTCTTTGTCGGGTCAGCAACGTCGATTTGCTCTGAAATATTTGGATTTTCCTTTATGGAAAGAATCCGTATTGAGTTGCATTAAGGGTTATCGCCATTTTCATGAATTTGGAAAGTTTAGTATCTGAATGACCGATTTTGCAAATCAGGAAGTATTTGGGGCACTTGCAATATCTATGTTTGAAGAAAAGCCAGTGAAGACTTTTGATGTTTAGTATTTAGGAACTGAATTTCTAAACATGATGTGTTTCGGGCTCCATTGTTTGCAACAACTTCATGCTAAGTTTTCATTATTTCAGCTATGGCACTCTTGGCCACGGAGTGGATCATAAGTATGTGGTCACCAACAAAAGAGGGCCACCATTGCTAGTGGCGGCAGCGTTTTATCATCTGTTTTTATCTGTTTGTGCAGCTTTTGAAGGCAAGTGAAGCTACCAAAGATGTTAAAAATGATGCTTGCCTGCTGCAAGGTATACATCTCTGAAAGCCGAAACAGGTCTGCACTTGAGGCGATTGAACGAGCAGCTAAACTATTTCCAGAAGCAGCAGTGCTCAACAAGTTTGAAGATGAAATTTACAATAGAGTGGGCTACACAGTTGTGTCTAGATTGGCTCAGAAGTCGTCTTCAGATTCATGTCCCTCGAGAAGTGCTGTATTAGCAATGGTTAAGGCCGCATTTGATGCGATTGACCTTGAGTGGCATAGCGGAAGTCATCCTAGGCTTGGGGTTGTTGATCATATCTGCTTTCATCCCTTGGGTCAGACTTCTCTGGACCAAGTGGCCGCCATTGCAAGGTCCTTGGCTGTTGACATTGGCTCTGGTCTTCAAGGTTTGTAACCTCTCATTTTTTTTTTTTTTGGTAAAATGTAAACTCTCATTAGATGGCTTGCTAAAATGAAAAATAATTATTTAGAGGCAACAAATTGGAAAGACTTTAGTCTGGCATTTTTTGCAGTGGCATCCAATGCTATCTACATATTTACCGGTATATCCACGTGTACTTCATCAGAAAGTCCTTTGGACTTCGTAGCACTTGAAGAGACCACAACATCTCCGCACTGTTTGAATTAACCAGCTTCAGGTCTAACACTCTTATAAACCTGCAGTACCCGCATTTCTCTATGGAGCGGCCCATGAAGATGTAAGGACACTTGATTCCATCAGAAGAGAGTTGGGGTATTTCAAGCCTAATGCAAGTGGAAACCTGTGGATAGGTGGCCCAAATTCACAGTTCTTGCCCCTGAAGCCAGATGACGGTCCACCTCGAGCAGCCCAAGGAAAAGGAGTCATTGTGATCGGAGCGACTCAATGGGTAGATAACTACAATGTCCCTGTTTATTCTAGTGATATAGCCACTATCCGAAGAATTGCAAAACAAGTGAGTGGAAGAGGAGGCGGACTTCCTTCAGTCCAAGCCATGGCACTCACTCACGGTGATGGTATCATTGAAGTAGCATGTAATTTGTTGGATCCAAGTAAAGTTGGAGCAAACAATGTTCAGCTTGAAGTTGAGCGACTCGCCAGGGAGGAGGGCTTGTCTGTGGGAAAGGGGTATTTCACTGACTTTTCACAGGAGGATATAATCAAAAGATACATGAGTCTGGACTCCCCTCCATAAGCAAAACTCTATGTTTGTGAATTTTGATCTCTGTCGGATTTATTGCTTAAGCACTAGAGGTCTTTCTTCTATGATCTGGCAGCTCCCCATTGTAAGACTGAGTTTCACCATGTGGCAAAGCAAATTTTTGCTAGTGGTTGATGGTTGATTTATAAATGGTTTATGGTAGATTCATGTAGTTGAGTTCTTCCGGCAGCATATGTTACGACTTGTGGAAGCATAATGTATGCCTTGCCAATGGACTTTGATTTAATTGATGTTATCTTTGACATTCCTGAGTATAACCCGCACATAATGTGACGCTGTCCATAAGTGAACGATGTTATCTTTGATGAGACTATGATGTCTGTCATCGTCAAATTTTCACCAATCTAATATCGTAGCTTATTTCAATATTGCTCAGTCGAGGCCAGCTGGGAAATTGGTTGTGATTTTGCATTTTCCAGCTTGCCTGGGGTCTAAAGTTTGATTTACCCAACACAATTCTCATTGTGGCAGGTCATGGGATTATTCCCTACGCGAATAGTGGTCTGTCGTTGCTTGGATAAACCAGATGGATTTGATTTTATGCAACCAGAAATTACATGGACGAGTGTAGGTCCTTGCTCACTTGAATGGGCATTTGTTTCATATGATTTCTGTGAATCTGTCTCAAGATATGAAATAAAAACAGAATCCTGCAACTTATCTTCATTACAAGGCGGTAGAAATAGCTGAATAGCCGCCGCCGAAACAGTTAAGTCACAAATAGAAGCGAGCTTGCAAAGGACAGGACTGTCCATCTTCTATGCTCTTTGCTCTTGCTGCCTGAGAGGGTGCTACTTTCATCATTGACTCGCAGGAAGAATCCTCCATTAGCTCGGTAGCCTCTGAGAAGCGAAAATTGGAGGAAGGCCAATTCCCCTTCCAATCAGGAGATAACTGTTTCATTAGTCACAAAGATTCTGACCTCCAGCAAGGAATACTAGTCAAGCGTAAGCTTGCCACTTCCTTCTGTTTCCGAACATTGCTGAGCCTATTGCTTACCCTGAAATCACAGAAGCACCTCGGTTCATGGGTGTTTAGATTATTTTGCCGGTGCTTTGTTACTTTCCTGTACCAGAAAAAGAAAAGTAAAATGAACTGAAAGGAATTATTGAAGGCTAATATTCATTGCGAACATATGAATTATAATGTTGAACTGATGAAGTACTGACTTCCTTCAGTATCTTCGAGGGATCTCCTTAAACACCTTCGAGAGGATCGTCACTTGATATGGTCGGGACGTAATCTTCTTTCTGTGCCTCCAAAATTTCTCCTCAATCAATACTCCATGACGATGCACGAGATATCATGTGGACTGTCACCAATAATCTCCACAGGAACAGACTCCATCTACGAAATTGTGAAATCTGTTGGTATCTCTGATGATTATTTCACGCTGTGTAATTTTTGATATTAGCCTGGATGCAGTATGGCAATCCCCACATATACGAAGATTTTTGGTAATTCTAATTGGCGTCCCTGGCTCAGTATTCAGGAGAGCAAAAACAATTGCCAGCTTCTCACTATGAACTGCTAGATGACCATCCTTATCTTCATCCTCCACATCATGAAGAGTTGAATCTGTCTCAGGAACGTAGCCGAGCTCTCTCATCTTCCCCACTAGTATGTCTAATTCTTCGTAGATTCGTGTGGACTGCGGATGAGATTGGTCACCAGCAAGAAAGGTGTGGACTATGTTGTTAAGCTCAAAATTACTAACACCGGGTGCTTTCTTGATTCCTTTACTCTTCATGGTTGATCTTACCTTTGCTACATCTTGCCATCTACCAGCTTTTGCATAAATGTTAGACAAAAGAACGTAATAACCTGACTGCTCTGGAACCAATTGAAAGAGACAATCAGCAGCCAGAAGCCCAATTTTCATGTTTGAGTAGACCCGACAAGCACCCAAGAGAGCTCCCCAAACTCTTTCATTAGGCTCAATCGGCATTTTCTGTATGAGACGATATGCCTCATCTACTTTCCCAGCACGTCCTAATAAATCTACCATGCAAGAGAAGTGTTCTAGACGTGGTTCAATCCCATGCTCCTCGATCATTAGATTAAAGTAATGACGCCCCTTGTCCAGAAGTCCTGTGTGACTGCAAGCGGACAGAACTGACACAAAAGCAATGGAATCCGGTTCGAGACCTGAATTTTGCATTCTTGAAAAAAGAGCCACCGCATCGCGACCAAGCCCACTTATGCCATATGCAGAGATCATTGAAGTCCATGAAATGACATCTCGAACAATTAATTTGTCAAACACTTGCCTTGCATCAGACAAACAACCACACTTAGCATACATGTCAATTAAAGCATTCTCTAACAACAAATTCGGTCGAAGCTTCTTCCTCTCCACACATTCATGAATTTTCCTTCCCAATGACAGAGCAGAGAGATCTCCACAAGCTGGCAGAATACTAGCAAAAGTAATGACATCTGGCTCAACTTTATGTGCTTCCATCTGTGAAAAAAGATCAACAGCTTTGGCGGGCATCGAGTTATTCATATAGACAGCAATCATCACATTCCAAGAGATCAAGTTACTTTTATCCATCTTCAAGAACATCTTCTCCACATACTCAACACTTTCGGCCGATGCATTACTCACGGCCGGCAAGAGGCTAGCCATTGTTCCAGAATTGTACCCTACGTTAAATAATTCCATTTCCCGACAAACCCTCAAGGCACTGTCAAACTGGCCATTTTGTGCGTAACAGGCAACCATCGAGTTCCACGAAACCACGTCTCTTCTGGGCATCTCATCAAGAACTTGACGTGCCTCTGCTAGACAACCGCATTTCCCATACATTGCAACTAAACCGTTCCCGACAAACAAACATGAGTCCTGCCCAACTCTCACCGCTGCAGCATGAATTTGAAGCCCGGCCACCTTATTACTGGACCCGGAGCATGCTTTCAACACGCAAGGGTACGTATAATTATCGGGAACATATCCACAGCCCAACATGTCTTTGAAAAGCACCAGCGCATCGCGATACTGGCGGTTGTTCACATAGCTCCTGATCATGACGTTGTAGATAATCACATTCCTTTCGCACACTTCATCGAACACCTGGCGGGCGGTCTCCGGTTTGCCGCGAGCAGCATAAGCTCGCATCAGTTTGACGCCAAGGACTGGGTCCGCGCACAGGACTTGATCCCTGAATATCTTCGAATGCAGCTTTTTCAGTGTTCTGATATCTGGGTACCGGTCCAATATCTTGCCGAACAACTCTCCATCCAAAGGTAAGTCTTTTGGGACAATTTCAGATTCCGAAGTCGACGCAACGAAGAACCGTAGCTGCCTGGAAGCTGAGAGCTCGACGCATCGGACGCCAAACGGGCATTTGGCTCGAACCTGCAGGCACCACCTCGACATCTTGGAGTCATCTTCGAACGTGGAGAACGCCCCGTTCAGAGAAGGCTACGTCGAAGGCTCCAACCGCAGCCTCGTGGCTGAAGTTACATGGGATCATCGGAGCCATCGGGTCACCGGCAATTTCTGACTTCGCTTTGGTTAAGGGAGACCGCATATAATGCAGACGTTATTTGTAATCCTGCAGCCCGACCATGCCCTGTTGCTGGCCCGCCCAAACCAGACACGTAAATTGAACACGGGCTCGAGCAAGCAAACCTGTACTAAGTTTCTTACGCAAGACACCGACCCGTACCGACCGACCATTTACCTGGTCTCCTCGAGTCAGTGACAGAGAGTAAAAACCTTGTGGAGGGTCGTCTTCTAAGAGGAGTAAAAGGAGCTTCCTTCTTAGGCCAATGTCGTGTACAGAAGAGTTGGAGCATAAAGAAGTCCACGTAAAATTTCAAGCGCCTTTATGTATGGACCTTAAGTTAGCGAGGTTTGAGACCTGGTAGTGTTTGGGACCCTCCTTATAGGAGAATCAAACTTGTAAGTTTGCTGCATGTGCATCACTAGAAAGATCTTATTAAGACGATGGATGGCACCCGACAAGCAGCCCCGAGACGAGCTCAAAGATGGCCAAGGAGCTCACGGTTCTACTGGGTTGCACCCGCTTGCGGGCCTCGATCTTTCGAGTTGATTCATCTCTCGAACTAGTTTAAGCACATAAACTAAAAGAGTCGGGCATGAAATTGATTGTTATACCACCTTCAAATACCCAGAGGAAAAGCAATGCACATCAGCTCAGCTAGAGTACCATGTAATCTTGCCGAGACTCGATATGACAAAAGAATCTCATTTCATGAGACAAAATTTCCCGTTTTACATTGCTGTAAGACCTATATGAATATATACCAATGTACAAATGAAGTAATGGGACTTTGCCAGTCACGCTTCAAGAGCATTGTTTGCTCCGAAATTCTTCAGATAACAAGCCCTGAAGCAGCTTCTGCAATCTGTCGGCACCTGGTCCTGGCCTAAACACAGAATCATTGCCCCTCACAAAGCATGGATCGGGCCCACCATCCGAGGTCCCAATACACCATGCCCCAGGTACGAAACGGCCTGTTCGGCCAAGAAGCTCTTTGTCAATCCTATCCAAGACAGGATCATCCTTTTCAAACTTCCGAGCAAAGGGGGCATTACTTTTGAGCATTTTGTCAAAATCCTTCACAGACAATACGCGAGGATGCTGCTTTGGAGGGTTATCCCATGCAATGTAGTGTAGGTCGTGGCTGATAGCAGTTTTACGGTACTCTTCGTTGTTGCAAATGACAGTGTGGAAATAGCCTTCTGGGGAGGATATAAAGTTAACATAGTACATTAGAATTGTCCGAGGGAAATTGTCCCACCCCCATATGCAATACTCGAGAAAAGAGCGAGTTACCATTACCCATGCTGATCCTGTACAATGAACAAAGAAAAAAATGGTAAAATAAAGGCTTGATGTGTTGATTGCCAAAAAAAAAAAGAGAGAGGCCCAATGAGATGAATAAAATCATCTTCTGTGAAATTCCTTTTTAAGCTCATAAGCATATGCTATCACACCTAGCTCTTGGCTTGTGAACTGTGAGACACAGTTAAGGTGAGGGCACCTCCTGTGGTTGCTGGACAATGGAGTTAGATGTCAACACGAATGCTTCACTATGTGTGACTGATACTTAAGGAATTCAAAATAACGTAAAGCACGTTACCAATTGGCCATTTAAGCAAATAGAACAACAGGGGAACCATTGGCAGCAGTTCTCAATGAGGCAACAGGAAGGAAATACGACGATATTAATGATAATCCATCCATGGGTATAACTTAAGGTCATGTCAGCTAATTGGCTAGTAACAATGTCAACAAGGAGCAGGATAATTTTTAAAGTAACAGAAAATGCCTATGAGGACAATCTTTTTCCTCAAGCCAAGATTTTCAGAGTCCTCGCAAGCATGCAATCAAGAGAGTTGCCACATAACAATGTGTGAAAGAATATCACCAATAGACCTGATTGTTTTAATTAACTTTATATTTTCTCATGGATTTGACAAAACATAACTCAAGGTCCAATCAATAAAAATACTTGGGTGTTTAATTTTTAAGTTTAGATATCTTACCAGTAAACAACTTGAAAGATGTTGGAACTGATCGACGTTGAGTGCTCCAGGTTACTTCATACTTCTTTGACAGGTACAATCCTGGATCGATGATGATTGATTTAGATCTGTGTTTCCTGACAAACATTGAAGACCAAAATAAATTACATGTACTATTTAGAAAGCAAAACCTTTTACAGAGCACACCATGCATTGCTACTTACAATTTCCATCCAGAAATCTGATCATGTTCAATGAAATTAAGACTTCTAGATACGTTGGAGAACACGTAAAGCAGATCTGCAGAATTGGCGAACAGATGTTATCCGGATTTTTATTCCCCAAAAAATGGTCCATCAAGCGTTTGCTGCTTAATAAACTCAGGCACAACTGCAATAAGCACATGGTCTTCAAAAAACGTAAGGGTATCTCTTGTACCCATAAAACAGATTGCACAAAGGCAAGGAGATTCTTTTCACACGTTCTCTCACCATCTTTGTGCGCCAGGAAGGCTATGACCTAGCCTCAACATAAGAACACAGGTTCTGTTCTTGAAGGAATGCCCATTTATCCATCACTGTTTGTATGTATTTTAATCTGACCATGCCTATCCAACTTATCTTAGCCAACCAGACAAACACACAGTGCACGGAGAAGCTCTAGAAAAGAGTGCAGAAAAAAATCAAAACAACAAATTAACCTCACAGGTAACAAAACAATTCAGTCCCACGCGCTCAGCTTTTGCAAATATATATTCTCAGAACTTTGAAACTCAACTCACCATCCTGCGTTACCAGAGGATAATCTGAAGCACTGAGATTGATAAACCAATCCCACTCCAAGCTCTCCTTTAACAAAATGGCGATTGCTTGCAGTGTACAAGCAATCATGGTAGGTCCTTTGTAGGTAATCAGGTTAGACTGTGCCATTACCCGGACATTCTCCACCTCATGAAATGTAGGATCGTTTTTAACCAATGCAGTCAAATCCAAACGTTCACGGGGTGGTGCCTCAAAGTCCAAATGGAGAATGTACTGGTTTCTCGGATGATATACAGCCTGCAAGGTTCTCATCATTCTGTGACTATCGCCCTTGGTGCCGGAAATAAGATAGGCTAGTCTAGGTGCTTCAACACCCGCATGTCCGCTTTGATAATGAGATCTCCGTAAATCAGACTCTACAAAGAGACTGCTCGAATCCTCCGATGCATTAAATGAAATAGCATCATCTGAAAACTCATCTTCGTTATAAGGCAGTGTAAACAGCCCAACGGTAGCCGACATGATCAAAGTAGCAAATACAAGCAAGCTAGCAAAGAACGGAATCATCCATCGCCGATCAGAAAACGCTCTCGCGGCGTGAGAATGCTGATTTTTCCTCATACTCTTGTGGGGTATATGAAGAATGCTCAAATTAGCTCAGCAGCCCACGAGAATCAAGAATAAGAGGAATGCCCATTAATCTTCCAAGCAGATGGTAATCAAAGGTGGGATCTTTAAGCACACGAGCAACAATCAAGTTATTCGGCACCAAAAAAGAAAGAAAGAAACAGCAAGTAGCAGTCAAGCTAAGGCCCAGGGGCAATCAAAACGGAAAACCCAGCAAAGCAACATACCAAATTCGCAAACTTTACATCAAAAGAGCGACCGAAATGTGCGAGCAACTTCGACCATCCAGCGACGATAGCTAGATCTAACGACTCCCGTCAAGATACGAAGTCACACTGGACGGGTACTCGGCAGGAAACGAGGACCAACATGCTAAAAGATGGAATGCTCTGACGGGAGCGAGGCGGTGCGATGGAAATTCAAAAAGGCTGCAGCCGACGACGAGCTCGAGCTGAAGAAAGACTCGCCGCCGAAAATGGAGGTCGGACAGGTGATCCGAGAGATCAAAGAATCTCGCAACGATTTCGGGTTCTTCTGCTCTGCTGCTTCCGTGGGGAAGATCAGACAGAGAGAGAGAGAGAGAGATCGTACGGACGGAGGGTTAATCACATTGGTTTTGCTTTAATTGTTGGCAAAACCATGGTTTATTTCTGGGCAAACTGCGTTGCGGGCCCCCCCTAAATTGCCTGTGAAATTTCATTTTGGGGACAATTTGTCCCGGGAAATTAAATTGTGTCAAAAAATTTGTTGGTGTTAAAAAGCTAGGTTGGATTTATTTACAGTCTCCTCAAGTTTTGCTCCAGTAGTGAATTTTTGCATTTTTGGCTGAGGTTTATCTTGAGTTACTTTCACACCCTCCTCAATTATTTCTTGTTTCTTTTCTTCTTTTTTTAATCGAAATCGTTATTGAAGCATCTGATTTTTTGTATTAATTTTTGAAAGGGTTATTGATTGCTCTGTACTTGTTAAAAAGAAAAAAGTTCCTTAATGTCATTACCCACCTTCTATTTTGTCAATCATTCTTTAAAATCGGTTGAAATTCGATGAAGAAAAAAAATACTATAATTGAAATTTTGATGTAAATTATAATCTTGGGTACTACATATGAGTTGGGTAATTAATTCTTAATTTTCTTTAAAAGAAAGGTTATGTTTTGACCCTTTCAGGTAGCTAACTCGGGTTAGTTGGAATATAGAGTTGTCATTCTTTTAATGATATACCAAATCGGTTCTACCATACCTATCCAAGAACAAGGCGCCATTAAACAACACAATGCTTGCGAATGAGCTCATTTTGGGGCCCAATTGAAAATGGAAATCCTTCTCCAGGTGGCTAAAATTATAAAAAAAGAGACCCTCGCTGGGAGGTCCTTGGCTTTTGGGATAATTAAACTCGAGCAATTGGGCCTCCCACGAAATCACTTAAATTATTGGACACGCCCGCCCTATTCAACATGTGAAGCCTAAGCCCATGTCTTCAAAAGTCTGCCAAATCCAGCCCAAACAGTTCTTTCTTTTATAGCTAGTACCAAAAAATTCATGCTTGATCTAACAACCGGCTATGTGATTACTAGAAAAGATGTTTGCACAAATGGACATGTGCAGATCACTGATTCTTGATACCACTAGGAGCTGGGGATATGAACTTGACTCAAATTCGCTAAAAGAAAAGCAAAATGCAATGTGATTTGATAAGAATATGAGTAGTTCGAAACTGACACGACTTGACACGTTTCAGCTCACTCTAATAAAATAAAATAAAATGAATTGTTTTAAACATTTTATGCGACTAACAAAATGCTAGGTGATGCAGCATAGATTGAGAGAGAGATAGAGAGAGTTGGGTGAGAGATGGTCGTGGGGGGAAAATGATTTCGGAAGTCAACAATGTCCTTACACATTATTGTAGCTGTAGCCTCTTGCTCTTAGGTAAATGAAGATTGGTTTGCAAATAACGGCCACAAATTGTAATGCTGCATAGGGTTTATAAATACCATAATTTAAAAGTTGCCAAAGTAATATTTCTACTCAAGAGGACCAAATGATAAATTCTTCTCTAAACTTATAAGCCCCCGACAAAACTATGAATTGGAGAGAGGAGGGATTGGGAGGTCCGCTGTGTGAAATCTCTTTTCTTTTTTTTTCTTCCCTTATTTTTCCCTTTTACTCGGAACTTTTTTGGCCCTTTTGGTCAGATTTTCACTCTACTTTCTGAAAGTTTTTTTCTTTCTTCTTTTTCGCAAGTGATGTGAATTGGCCTGAGCCGTTGGAGAAGCGGCGACGTAATTTGCACGATTGACTTTCCTGTGGTGAAAACCCGCCGTCGATGTTGGCGAAACATAATGAGATTGTACGGCGCGGATTCCCCTGACTTGAGAGCACTCATGCCTCATCATGACCGCCGAATCTTTGGGGTAGTTGAATCGAGCGGCTAATCATCGCCAACGCCGCTCCAAAATAGTGATAGTATAGTATTCTTCATATCTTTGGTACATCGCCATTTACATTGCCCACCTAATATTCCCCTCAATCGAGCATGCCATTCAATTTATGAAAAATGTCACTGCCATTGACTTTATTTATTGGCGAATCTTTAGATGAATAAATTGGATTTTAACTTATGAAAAATTCATCCACATGTATTCTGTAAGGTAAACACTTTGCACGAGAATTCATGACGATGAGTGCCGTCCCCATCAAAAATATGTTCCTCAAACTAACCATAGAAGGCTCCACCCGACACATGCACCTACTTTTTGCAAAAGTTTTTTCTGCAACATTTATAGATAATAATTGAATGGACCTGAAAATTTTATATTCAAATCTTCAAGATGGGCCAGGTTTTGTCTTTGATGCCCTTACCCAAATTCGCCTAAAAATGTCTTCGGCTGTTGGCAGATTGTGGACTGCCGAACTCGCAATCGAGTTTGGCAACATTAGTGCTTCAAGTCTAAGTGTTACTTTTGTTATTCGATGCTTCAGCTCCCTTTTGTTCGATCTATCTATTGGAACCTCGAGGCTGGCTTGCCTTGTAGCTCAATAGTAATTTTGGTAAATTGGTAGTGTTAATCTCATGGAGAGAAGAGGGCATTAACTTGTCTCTTGGCCAAGATGGCTCGATTCAAGTCTAACACCACCCGCTAGTGCGTTGGACCAGCCCTTAATAGGGCTTGACTAAGAGACCTTGACTCGAGGATGCATATATAGCGTCTAAATAAGTACATTCACTAAAAAAATAAAAATAAAAAAGATAGAAACTATCGCTCATGCAATCTAATCACGAGTAATTGAGATCACTGTATGAACTGACATAATTAAACGGAAGGGTAGAAATCAGGATAACTCTTCACACGGCCTAACTTAATAGAAGGGTCATATAGTCTTGCTTCATGCGACCTACGTCCTAGTAATGACTCATTCAACCTATTGTACTCCCTAGCTTAGACACAACCATCAATCAAGGACTTTTGGCTATACCTAAGGAAACATCTTTCCCAAAATTTCAATAGTCACGATTTAAACTACTGCTTAGCTTGGACCTACTTTGATAAGGTCAACAAGGCTTACACCAAGAAGTTCAGGCCACCAATCAAGCCTCGTTCACACGACATAAGAACTCGAGCTTTAAAACGAGAAAAACAATGTTAAATATGAAATGGGCATCCTTGATTGTATGTATTGACACGAAATGACACATATTTTGACCTTCAATTATTTGACGTGTAAAATCGAAATTAAGATGTTTTCAAGACATTACAAATGGACATCGACTGTAAAGCGCGATGCCGACATGAGCTGTCGCTTGAAAAGAAAAAGAGAGAAAATGAAGGTGAAAAACACAGTATATTTAATAATTTACTGAATCAACCCCAACGAGAGAGAGAGAGAGAGAGAAAGCTGGCACAATCATATGGAATTGTCCAAACTAACATGGGCTCTACATTAGATTAGTGACGTCATTGGATTCTGCGATGTGCCAAAGGATAAAAGGGAAGAGAAAAAAGCTGGCGGGAGCTGGAGGCCGCCGGATACGAACATCAAAAGTACCAATTTGAACAGCCGGATTTTTTTTTTTTTGAGCTTTATCAATAATTATTGTTGTAATAATAACAATTGTTATTATTATTAAATAATAATATTATTATTTTATACATGGCTTACAATTTCAACAAGGTAGGCCAACAATCATTCATCAAAGCTTGGAATATTTCCTAGTGGTCCTCGCTGGAGAGAATCCAATGTGGGAGTGGAAGTGGAAGTGGAAGTGGAGGGCATGGCTTCTACTCCCATGCAATTACACAAAATAAAAATAAAAAATACTATTATATTAATTAAAGATAGATTGTTTATACCCTCTTTTATTTTAATGTATATCCATCACCACTAACTATACCGAAAAACGAGAAAAAAGTTGTCAAGGCACGAAAGTGACATCGTCTCTGCATATCAAGCGTGAAGAAAGATCATCTCACCTCGATATAAAATCCGCTTGCTCGATCACTAAGTTGGTTCATGCACGATATGATTAGAGCCTTGACGCTGTATTACGGGCCGTTTTGGGAAGTTCGAATTTCTTTTTCGGCCACTTAGTTCCGTTGCTAATCATCAATGCTGCGAATTCTGGTTCTTTTATCGTCGGCTCCATTGATTTTTTTTCCAGCCTATTTCATCATTCCACAACCACCCCACCTCTACCCATAAACTAAAGAGAAATCAAAGACGCAATGTTAGGAAAAAAAAAATAATAGCGAGAGCCATCATGCTCCCCCTCATGAATGTTCTTCGGTATCTGCTTTTCATTTCTTGCCTCTTTTTGTGGCGATCGATATGTTGGTTGTTTGCTAGTCTAGCTAGTTTGAATATGTGAACCCAAAAAAGTTAAAGTAGGGATGGGCACAGGGTGTGGATCGCATCTCCCGTCCCCGCTTTGGGTGACCGGAAATGGAGTGGCACGGCAAAAGTACCCCGCCAAAGTCCTGCCCCCATCCCCCGCCGCCGGCTCGATGTCTACTCGAAAGGGTGTGCTTTCTCGTGATCAACCGGATATCATTCATGATATTCTCTAGTAGAGGAGGTATGCCTGGATGAGAGCAAACATGTGCTAGGATCACCCAAAGACCGTTTATCCCTGCATAGTGTTATGCAAGATATAAAAGTCTCACATCCAATATATTAAGATTTTTTTAAAAGAAAAATAGATAGCCTACATAATCTTTTTCTTTATACGACTGTAGATCATCATCTTTGATTCGGATGATTGATTACATTTTTATATTATGACTACCCAATCAGCGGGGGAGTGACACAAGTTTTTGTACCAAAAAGGAGGGTTGGACTTTTGAAATATAGAGGTCACATATTCACGTACCGCGAATCTTATTTTAGGGCGATCTAACGGTCGTAGTTTGATGAAGTTATTATTCTAGGTGACGTGATGGTTTATGATAGGTATAGCAATTCATGTCACTAAATAACGAGGGAGTGACTTAACTTAATTGATATCTATTGGCCCGTCTTTCATGAGCAGAGCAATACCATCGCTTAATCTTTCATAGACATTCAATAATTTACCGAGCTCGAATCGCCCCCACTCGTGCTATTACACACAACACGTCACTAGTTATAACTCCATCGATCCCGGCCCTAACAAAAGAGCTTCATCGATAAGTACAACTCGGATAATACCAATGCAAAAGGTGCGAAGATCGGGTGCTAAGGCCTTCTTGGATTGAGGATGGCATCTTTAGGATAGGCAGAGCGATCAAGACGTGCACAGACTATGATTCTAAAACGCAGGCCAGACAAAGAAGTAGCAGCCATCGTCTTTTGGAGATCTGGACAAGCAGAAAGCATTATTACTTTAATCAGCAGCAGCTGCAAATTGCTGAGTTTGTATCAAAAAGTGCGGGCTTGTGGCACGAAAATGGAGGCTACTCCATAGTTTAGCTCCTACCCTTATCAGTGCATCCGATATATGATATGCTTAAACAAATGCTTTTGAGAATAACTGCAATACCAGGTTCTGTTTATTTAGCAGAAAATAAGTAATTTAAATATATATATTTTAAAATAAATATTTATATTATTTATAGCAATAAATGGATGAACAACATTTTCACTGTTCACAAAGATATTTACATATAAATTGTTGTTCATATTGAAAACTTTTTTCATTAGCTTGAGGATTAGAATTAGCTAATGCTTATTCCCCAGCTACCATTATAGCAATTGTTTAAGAAAAATAATTTTTAAATAATTCATTTTCCGCGAAATAAACGGATCTTAAGTTTATATACCGGTGTCATAAAATTGGGTTCTTTTTGGTATTCTAGGTGCTCCTGCATGTTAATGGTGTTCTCGCTAGCGAGCGTGAAGAGGAGAAAACTTGCCTTATGAATGCAAGAAAACTAGTGGAGGTCCTATCAACTGCTTTATTTTTGACAATATAATATAGTGAAAAGATTTTGTATATATTGGAATTTTAGTATGATATTCTGCAAATGTTCATGTCTATGTATCAGTCAACCAAACAACAATAGCTAATAAGTAATATTAATCGATTATATATTTTTTACTAAACTATATCATGCTAATTGTGATATTTTGCTGTATAAGCATTCGTTTGGTACATAATGAAAGTATTGATATCCAGGGTTCCTTCACGTATTGATTTCCATTATACGAGTGTCGATGCTCAAATCAATTTTCAAGGATTCACTAGGATTTTCAAGGATTTGACCTGCAATTCGCGAGTACAGGTTGGGGTGTCTGGATTTTTCTACTCGAACTGGCCCTTTGATGCTTGAATTAGCAAAGAGAGAATGCATTTACATCCTTAGGAAAAAAGTTCAGGATAGAAACTTACCTAAGTAGTTGACCCCTTTCGGTATGGGATCCAAGTTCTCGAATGCTACTCGATGAGTGGCATGAATGACAAATTGTAAGTTGTCATGACAAGTGGTTGAATGTCATGACAAATGCCAATAATTTTGAGATTTTTGGTCAAACTATCTTTGTGATTGGTAGGGATTTGAACTCAGGGTTCCATCACTCATCTCCTAGTGGAATGATTTTTAAGTGAAATTTGTAATGAGAGACCACCAGTCAGATCGACAGTATGAAACGTGACAAATTTCTCCATACATATTTGTCGGATACGAAAGTTTTGTCTATCTAATTCAATGTGATGCATGGTGTGAATTCATTGATCAATCAAATCCATCACCATCTCTCAGTAAGAAAGGTTCTATAATGGGTGAATTAAATTGATATCGAAAATGGGTTCTTACGTTTAAAAGCTACTGGAGTCAAGTTTCAACACAGCCACCGAGAAAAAGCTAAATCTTTTATGTGCTATAGAAGTCCTCGCATTTTACTTTCGGCTGAAGCCTTTTCTTGTATCGCTGAAGTTGCATTTTTCTTTTTATTTGAACGCATGAATTATACCGTGGAAAATTAAAGTAATATTGCTTTTGGATGAGAAAATAAAGTTTTCAAAAGAAAGCGAAGAATCGCATGAGGAAAGAAAGAGTAGGTAAAGAAAAATGAGGGATAAAAAAGATGATGACGTGCAAATTAGATGATTTTATATCCACATGGTAATTCCCAATTTCGAGAGAAAATATGAATAATTGGAGAATTGAATATCGAAAGGGCTTATGGTTGAATGTTCCAAGAACTTGTTAAGTATACTTTAGTAAGAAAATATTTGATTTTCAAGGGCGGAACTCAAGAGAGGCATTGAAAATTAGAATCTTTCTTTAAATGGGTATTAAACTGGCTAACTTAAAAGTAGTCATTCACAAAATTCATATAAAAAATTACGACTTACCCAATCTTTATCATAAATTTCAAATTCCACCTATTTCTTCCAATTGTCAAGATTGTTCTTCCTGCAATTTCTGAGCAACACGAGGAAAATCAATTTCTTCGCCTCCGTTTTATGCTTTTCATTTCTCCCATCGTGTGATGCGCTGAGGTTGCCTTAGAATGGAATAATAATTTTTTTTTTCTGAATTTGTTATAATCAATCTTTTCTTCGCTCGATATAGAGATGTGGTCTGAAAAGTCAAACGAAAAGTGTGGTTTCATTTGTTCGACGAAAATTAATAATTTCTCGTAAACAATTGTTTACATTATTTTTATGATGTATGAAAATATTTAGATATAAATTATTATCAATAATAAAAATACTAAATATATCAAATATTACAATATATCATTTTTTGCAAAACAAACGAAATATATAATATGGTTTGTAATTGTAAGATCATTGTTATATATGATCACCCACTCGCACCGATTGCTTGAGATCATTGAGAGAGACATCTTAATATTCGAATATGGTCGGGGTGGTCGTATGTGAACAAGCAACAACCGCGATGGTGGTCTCATTTGTTACAAACGAAGCCTCGGTAGTTCCCAACACTTATACTCACCGCCACATAGAGGCAAAGCATGTGTGTGCCCACATACACATGCCTAGAGACAAAAAGAGAGATCTCGGGCGGCCACCACGTTAGAGTCCATTCGTGCAATGCCGACCGCCACACACCGATAGCCGATGGGGGCGGTGTCGTCGCCGGCGGCACGGTCATCTCTACAAGGGCACAAGCCGTTTCTCCCTCCATTCCTTCCTCCACCGTCTCCATGTGTATATATACATGTGCAAATGTTACCCGGACATGTTTTGGAGCTACGTCTTTTCAAAGCGCGGCTTCAGATGAAACGTCCATCCGATCTCCTCCGCCCCACCCCCGCCCCACTTCGATCCGTGCGCGACCGAACGCGAAACTGCAAAAGATTAGGAAATTGAAAATTTGAAACGCTGGACGACCGAGGCCGCCCTCTCCATTTCTCTCTCTCTCTCTTGCCGAGGGCCGGGGGGGGGGGGTCCTCGCCTGGAAATCAGAGCAAAAGCGGCTGCAAGCAGCAACAGCATCTGAAGCGGCAGCGGCAGCAGCAGCAGCAGCAGCAACGAAAACATCTGTATCCGCGAAAAAACAAAAACATGTATTTTCGAAAAGATATAGAGAGGGGGAGGAGGGGGAGGAGGGAGGGGCGTGCCCTTTTCGAAAACCTCGTCTTCCTCCCCCATATCGACGAGAGATGCTCTGACCCCCTCCCCACCAAAGAACTACAAAAGACTACTCACTCTCTCTCTCTCCTCTCTCTACTCTCTCTCTCTACTTTCTCTCTCATGTCATGTCATGCAGCAATAGCATTTGTAGCATTTTAGCCCTTTTGGCCATTAAGCCCTTCTCTCCCTCTCTCTCTCTTACTGTACTGTCCAACCCACGAAATTTGCATCTACTCGCCAGCTCATTATCTCTCTCTCCCTATAGAAGAGCAACACACCCACCAGCGTTGTCCCGCAACAGACGCCTCGTCGCTTTCTAAGGGTTCTCAGTATTCGCCGGCTTTTCGGCCGACGACGTTGCCCACGTCCGTCGCGACCCGTTTGACCCTCCTCCTCCGATTGCTTCTTTGCGCGCGGCAGAGGGTGTCTTCTATTGGGTCGATTCTCTTTCTTTGGGGAGAGGGAGGGAGAGAGGGAGGGAGGGAGGGAGGGAGGGAGACATGGCGAATGGTGCGGTGGAGAGCGAAAGCGGGTGTGGGTCGGCGGTGCTGTTCAGCGAGGAGGAGCTGCGGGAGATGAGCGGAGTGAAGGGCGGCGAGGAGTTCGTGGAGGTGACGTGCGGGTGTACCAGCCACCGGTACGGCGACGCCGTGGGTAGGCTTAGGGTTTTCCTCAACGGTGATCTCGAAATCGCCTGCGAGTGCACTCCCGGTTGCCAAGAAGGTCGTCCTTCTCTCTCTCTCCCTCTCTCTCTAGCCTCTCTCTTTCTCTCTCTCTCGCTCTCGCTCTCGCTCTTCCTCTTCCCTTGTAAACTCTCTCTTCTCCTCCTCTTCGACGGAGAAAGTTCGGATTTTTTTGCATGTCGAGCGCGTCCGCGAATTTGGTCCCTGTGCATGTTGAATGTGCTTCAAGTGTATGTCGATATGTCTGAATGAGTGTGCTTCTTCGCGGGTGCCATTGGGGTTTCCGGATAGGACCCTTCTGCAGCAACACGTATGACTTGCTGGAGGTAGCCGAGAATGAAACATATGCTTCTTCGATCGTCGAGGAGTTCGTATTGGAAGAGTGATAAAATGATGCGACCAGCATTGCACGGTCTTCTCTTTCTTTTGTTTATCCCCACGTGGGGTACTTGGGTGTATCTCTTTCTTCCCTTGTAGTTCTGTTCTTGGTTCTCAACAGAGCGAGGTAATGTGGAATCTTTGTCGCGTGGCACTTGCTTGATGGACGTGGTTCGATCGGTGTGGTCACGCTTTCGTACAGTAGAATGAGGCAGTACTAGATTCTGCTGATGCATGAGCTTAAAGATTCAATGAGTACTCATATTGACAGCTTAAGATTTTCGAATAAGTAAAGCGTCCTTATTTTAGGAGTTAGGTCAAGCTAAGTGTATGTCCATATCGCGGCTCCTTCATTCATATCCTCAACTGGATAAGAGAAGCAAAATATGGGAACTAAATATCTTCTCTCCATTCCTTGAAAGGCTTTGCCTTTATGCAGTCCTTTCTCTGCACAGGAGGGCTTGCTCCAGAGTTCAGAGTGAGTGATGCAGAATCTATCTACCCGCTTTACCTCAAAGTTCGAAAAGTTGAAACGTCTATCATCGTGTGACAATCTCTGACTGTGATTTTCCTCGTATGCCGTGTTGAGGAAAAGTTGAATGCTTGTGAAAACGTGGGCGTGCCATTCTCTGGTCTCCCTATGATTCTTACTCTGCCCCGAGTGGTGTCGTTGACCTACAAGTTTTATGCACTCATATAATATCACTTGTGGATATACTCAGTCTTTTTCAGTCTTTGATCTTCCGTTTTCTTAGATGTCATTAGTCAATACTCAAACCAAGAGAGCCTAAGGTCTTCCTTTTTGCGGTAGTGATTGTTTTTTGGTTATTCTAATGGATAGACAAGTTGACTCCTGCTGCGTTTGAAAAGCATTCTGGAAGAGAAACAGCTAGGAAATGGAAGAACAATGTTTGGATCATGGTCAGTGGGGAGAAGGTTCCGCTGGCAAAAACTGTGTTGCTGAAATACTACAATCAAGCTTCAAAGAATGGTAACGGCTCGCACAAATCCAGTGGAAAAGTTTGTCATCGTGATGAATTTATCCACTGTAACAAGTGCAACAAGGAGCGAAGGTTCCGTCTGCGATCAAAGGAGGAGTGCCGAGAACATCATGATGCCACGTTGGATGTGAACTGGCAATGTTCTGACCATCCATATGACAGGTATGTGACATAATTGGTGTCTACATTGTCACACCTTACTTTCGTTAAACATTTTCGCGTGTTGATTTTGCTGACTGGGCTTAACCACTCGGGAGCTTCAATGCTGCAACTGTTAGATATTGTAATAGTAAATTGCTCTGTCTAGTTTACTAGCATCCTTCCCATTTCTGTCCTGAGGCTATTGACAAGTATCGCACTTTTCAATATCTTCTAATTCGACTGGTTAAAACACAAGTTTTTCCTTGTCTATGTAGCTAAGATAATTGTTATTTAGTTGGGTCTGTAGGACATGATATTGTGTGATTGCAAAAGTTCTCAGCCGTTTCTTCAAGTTTAGAGTTTAGTTGGCACGAATCATTTTAGAAATCTGTTTTCTGAGTATGACCAAGGTATAAATTCTTTCATTGTTTTTATTGGAGCTAGAAGTAAAACAACCAGATTATAGGTGAACTTACCGTGTCATATTTCTGAGCCAATGATGACAAAGAAGCCTGTAAATCCCTGGATTTCACAAACGAACCGACGAAAGCACCTAGAAGAAGGTCTCTTCAACTGGAGCAGTGGAGGCCATGTAGTCTCCCTTGTGACAACTGACAAGGCAGCTGCATGGTAGGGTAGCATCCGCATCACTTAACAAAATAGAATTTCAATTGACTGTAAGATTTGAGTGTTGTATCTAGACTCTATAGGTTGGAATATGCTTAACATAATGCTAAATTATAGACCATGATACTCTATAAAACTGAAAACTTCTTTGGTCATGAAATAGTACTACAGTTACTATTTCATGCAAATTGTGATGGTTATTTTCATACAGGATGTTGGGAACATGAATTTGGGATAGCAGATTGTTAGTATGCATTGACCAGATATATGGTTCACGCGGGGGATTACTAGTGGCATCACCTTTTTTGTTAGTCAGGCATTATATGATGTGACTTGTCCCCATGCTCAATATGATTGTTACTGAATTTAACTAAGAGTAGGCATTAAATTGTTTGCTTGGATATACGTCATCTATTATGATCTAGTCAAACTTGATTGTAAAATGGCCTGATAAACGTTGATTAGATGTCAATAACCATACCAGACTTAATAATCCTTGGTTGTCGTTTGGTTTCCTATACTGCCATTCTACCAAGAGTATATACAGGTTTCAGTGCAACGGACTGTAGCTAAAAGTGAAATATTCAACATATTGTGGTTTGTGTGCGTATGGGGTTTGTTCCATGGCATTTCCGACATTTTAGTATGTCATTTGGGAGAATTACTGTCATGATGTTTCTGGCGTGTTGAACGTGCATTTACTGTAAAATGGTCCCACCTGTCATTATTCTCGTTCTGCAAGAATGTTATGTTATTTTAATCCCATCAAATGCTGTTTGTAGCTGGAAAGAATTTACTTGTGCATGTAAATGCATATGCATTGGCTTCTGTGTTGAATGGGCACCACGCATCTCTATGAACATTGAACTATGGGCAAATTTATGATGGCTACTTATTGTTTAGCAGAATAACTTGCGATAATGATGAGGAACGAGCAAGTCGCAGAATGTATAGAGGCTGCTCACGCTCCCCGACCTGTAAAGGTTGCACCTCGTGTGTGTGCTTTGGTTGCGAAATATGTCGCTTTAGTGACTGCAGCTGCCAGACATGCAGAGACTTCACTAGCAATGCAAGAGCTCAAGCCTGATGCATTCGATCTTGATATTGATCGGGTTTTCAACAGGATCCTCTTCTTCCTGCTCCTCCTCTATTAAGAGGAGGCTACAATTAACCTGCTCCTTTTCCCGATGACTTTCTTGAATTTGCCCACCAGCATTTTGCAGCATTGATGTAATTGACTGGCTAAATCATGAAAAAACGAAGCATTTGTTCCTCATCGACAGATTCATTATGCACCCGGCAGGGTTTTGGTAGTCCTGGTCGACAAAAGTGAGGAACCTTGGTATGCGAATTTATTAGGCTGCTTAAGCTTAACTCGTTGTTGGGTCCCAATAAGTTGGAGATATGATTGATAGGTCACAATATGCAGCATCACCTTTGAAAAGCAGGAGAAGATTCGTTGAGTAATCAAAAATTGACATGGATCAATGTGTGAACGTATCTGTTTCTGAACTCATTTGGTGGTATGAACCTAGATCTTTCCATGGCATCTTTGCAGACTGCAGAATCCCGAGGATTATGACAAACGCTCGAATTTCCCCTGTAAACGAAGTAATTTCAATGAAACGTAGGGAGCACGAGATTTTTCTCTGCTTGAGCAGGCACAAGCTTGACAAAAACAAAATGAGTACGTTGAGCATTATCTCTGGTTTAATTTCCTTTTGTCATAAAAAATTCGGGAACCTGGGATTGTTGCGCGCCGGTGGAAGCTGAAGCGCCGGTCGCCACACCCTGTTTTGCGTCAATTTAGAACGTCCATGAAGGATGTCCTAAGACTCTGAACTACGAACGCATCGTACGGTGCCAAAGCAAATTCAGAAAGCAGTAGAGACAAATAGCTCACGAGGATCATGAAATAGGATGTAAAGTTACGGCTTAGAAGGAAAAAGCTAGACGTGCAGTAAGCGTGCATGCATTAAGTTTTCCACTGTAAAGAGTCAATAAATTAACAGGATTCTGATTAAACGAATTTGGTTTCCACTGAGAAGGATGAAATCTTCCTTAAGATTTTCGTAGCTGCTATACTTCGAATGATCCTGAAGAAGCCACAGATGGAATCTGCAGCGAGAGATAAAGGAAGCGAAACCACATACGGCAACTTAGCGGAATCATGCCCGCATATATTCACGTTAAATATGCAACGACAGAATACACTAAAGCTGGTTGTAGCCTTTTAAAGCGATGCGCATGTGTAGGTTTGTGTGTGTGGGTGGGTGTGTGTGTGTGTGTGTGAGAGAGAGAGAGAGAGAGAGTACTGTGCACGTTTGTTTTGTAGGGTAAATATGGTGCAACTGCAAGCATCTTCATATGATGTTCTTGTTCCCAACAGCTGTATGGCACGGTGGAATTAGATTAGAAGACTGTCGCCAAGTTCTATAGTGCTGTCAGAAGTAAAGGGCACACTCGGTCGATTCGCACCAGGGTTTGTAGTTCTCTCCATGTATTCCAAAGCTTTGTTTTATGTCTCGCTGGTAATCTGGAGCAGACTGCCTACTCTCACAAGCTCAATACTTGTCTTTTCATGTGGTTTGGCAGATGAAGACCGCAAGCATGTATTTCTCTGAGTGTCCTTCCAGTGATTCTCGTGAGTTTTCTTGGATCAGGCAGCTAGCTGAAGGACAGATCTTTTCCTGTTATATTGTTAATCTCCAGACGGTGTTAGACAGTCACCCATCAAATGGCTTAGCTCGTCTGTAGGCTTCACAATTACTCATGACTGGTGTATGGATCTCTTTACGGAGAGCAGTTGTGGTCGGGAACTTGCGCAAAGACCTAAGATGTTTTGATTTAACATTTGATTTATCACCAGAAATGGCCTCGGCATCAGCAGCTTCGTGCTGCACTAGAGTAATCCAATGTGTGGTTCCTACATGGCACGCTCGAGGGTGTTAAGTTGTGCAGTGATATCTTTGTTATTCATTCATCCTATCGTCAAATTTATGCAGAGAAACGTAATTGGCAATTTGGCATTGACAAGCCTTGATCCATAAGATCTCAGAAGAAGGATCTCTTCGGAGAAAACTAGGTTTATAGAGAGATGAAATTGGCTTCATGACTGAACAAACCAATACAGTTAGTCCACTGGAATCCACATGATTATAAGCAGATGATCAAGCTGATGACACTATCGGTAACAGAAAGTTTGTGTCATTACTCATTAGGCTGATACACAGTGACTTGTAGAAGGTTTTCATAAGCTTTGTTCCTAAAGGTGGTCTGATAGTCTTCCAAGTTAACTTCAACTACGTGTGCTCTTCATCCCGGGACTATATAACTATTTAACTTGGGATCTTTGCAATGTGCAGGGCAGGGTTAGGGTGGGGCGGCTAGGGCCAATCCATGCTAGGTGACTAGGGGCGAGCTTGATTCAATTTGGGAACGGCGAGAAAGAGTTTTGGAAACATATACTATACCGATCTGATATCAAGGCAAGAAGTAAAATGCAGCTAAGAACAAGCAGAAATGATCACGTGGACTTAACCACTCAATCCTGAACCAAAGCTAATTAGTCATTCGAGACTGAATTAAACCGAGAACTCCTGTATGATCTTGCTCAGTTCGAACCGGCGAGAAGTAACCCGACTTCTGCTTCTGCAAGCTCTCTCTGTGCTGTCATTGTGCTACATACGTCTGCAGGATTTCACTTGGGCGTTTTTATGAAGCTTCAACCTCCCCTATTGAGCTGCACACACAGCTGTAACAAGTCATTCACTACAAGATACGTATGCATATGAGTGTCAGGTTGACCAAACGCCAACAATATCTGATTTCTTAATCTTTTTTTTATTTTTTTGGCATTGCCGCTAGTCGTAATTCCATTGAATGCAGCATTGAAAATTAGTATCGAAGTCAAACACAAGAGCCTGTATTTCCAACCGACGTCTTAGTTTTTGTACTCATTCATTAAATTCATTTGAATTTTGATTGGGGAAGAGTGCATGCAATTCAATTCCAGTTGTTCTTAAATGAAGAGGCCGAGAGAGAAGCAACGGAATAATGGGGCTCCATACCGCTCGCCGGCTCAAAAGTCAACTCTCAGTACGTTGGTAGCTAAATATATTCGCTGTCAACCGTAAAGTAAATGAGGCGGTTTTCATGGAGAAACTGCTGCAAAGTTCAAGATTTTGGGTGCAGGCGTGCGTGAACTGTTGACTTTCTTGTTAGCTCCAACATGCATTATGATTATCTCGTCGAATCTTATAATTTCGGTGCGTTACACGAAGCTCACGAAAGTTAGAGAGATTCATGAATAGTACTCTCGCATGAAGTTAATCAGCCCTTTTCAATATAGGCTGAAGTTAAGGAAAATTAGCTGTATGATCTCTTACTTAAGCAGTGGGTTTGCAAGATTTAGATGCGCATGCAGAGAATCGTCGTGCTCCATGTTCAGATTAGAAGATGAAGAGCGCAGCAAAAGTTAGAGAGATTCATGAACAGTACACTCACATGAAGTTAATCAACCCTTTTTTGATATGAGTTGAAGTTAAGGAAAACTTAGCTGTACGATCACTGGGTTGCATTTTCTTCCCTTGAGATTGTGGTAAGGTGACATTATAGATTACTTTCACATATTATGTTCATTTCCTTTGCTGCATTGAAGTCGAGTTATTCATGGCATGTCAAAAATTATTTGAGGGTTTGAAAAGACAAAAAAAAAAAAAAAAGTACTCTTTCTCTCAACTTGACCTTGTCTCAAATAGCCGACCGAATCATCTTTATTTAACCTCTCTATGTTCTTGATATTTTCTATGAACTTAGTTCTGGGACACATCTCACTGAAGCGCTTGTCTCTCTTTATGCTCAGTGAGCTTATTCATCTATGCCCTTGCCCATTATGAGCGAGGATGTTCCCTCAAAAAAGCATGACTTTAATAATGGGAGGGTTCAGCAATTCTCACCAACTCAGTGTGAAAGCAGAAAGGCATCGTGCACAGTAAAATCCAGCACAGTGAAATCCAGCCAAGAGAAAGCTGTATGCCCTTTTGCTTTCCTTTCACATGTCGAGACGAAGTCACATCCAATCGAAGGGTCAGATAAAAATGCGTATCTCAGGCACGTGCTGCATTAAATTTTATGAACTAGAAGCGGATGCAAGCGACAGATGCATTCATCCACCTTCATTAAAACCCCCCCTAAGTTGCAGCAGAAATTGTACTTAGTAGCCTAAGCAATGACATCTTAGTCAACACGTGTGTGTAGACTTTGAATTCAAAACATTCCATTCTGCTGAAACTATCAGACTACGCAGTAATTTGTGGCCCTCCACGAAATTATCGTAAAGATTTTACGGTTGGTATTGCTTTTTACCATGATGGTGTTAGTCTATCCGTCACGGCTCATGCAACTAGCTGGTTTCGGATTGATGATGATGGTCCACTCTTTCGAGCTCTGAGCAACTTGCGTATAATTTCTCTCTCTCTCTCTCTCTCTGCAATAACTCAGCGACGTCAAATTGTCAGGTTTTACAGCTATCGTACAAATTCTTGTCAAGACACGGCTTCTCTATTTTTCTGCTTTTGCACATTTGTATAGAAAAAGAGGAAAAGAATAAGCAAAACGAGAGGGCAAAAACATTTTCTTGCATTCTTGAGAGCGATGACCCTTGTGGAGTCTGATATCTGACGTCGAAATTGCCTGCAGATCTTGGCTTAGATCTGGTAAAGCAGTTGCTTCTTGGGAATTCATTCAGCGTCTGCTTTTAGTAGATTGCGAGTGGTAAAAAAAATAGAAACATCTTAACCAAAAAAAAAAAAAAATAGAAACATTAGCAAAAGGAAAATGTAAGAAAAGAAGAAGAAAACACATAGCTCAGTACCCGTTCGAACTCATTTAGATTATATAATTTGCACTCCTTGAAGAAAATCAAGAGAGCAAGATACATGTCATTAGTCATTACCAAAATACTAACTTCCCTAACCAAAGTCATTGATCATCATCTGGCAAAAGAATAAGAACTGAAAAGATGGAAAGAATCCAGACCTATAGGAATCTAATAACTACGGAAGTTAACATGTAGGACCTAGCCAAGCGAAGTAAACCCATCGCTCTGAACAAAATGCATCGGCTTCTCCCTCAACTTCATCGGTAAGACCGAAGAGTGGCTCCGCAGAAGGTGCAGATTATGGCTTTCCAGGACTTCCAATAAAAGGGGACGCAGATAAACCGAGTGGCAGTTTTCATGTCAGCAACGCTGGCGCCCCCGCCGCACCTCGAGCAGATCCCGGCCGCTGGCTTGCTGCTCTTCACCTTCCTCTTCTGATCCACAAGAAAGCAGAAGAACACCATTTGTCTTACTTTTCTTCTTCACAAGATTCTCTCTTTGTTTGTTGGTTGAGAGTTTTCAGAGTTTGGGGGTTGAATGATTCTGGGTTTTGGTAGTTTTGAGCATAGGAATGACTTTAGTCAGCTGGGAAGTGAATGTCTGTTGAAGCGAAGTTATATAAGGCGAGGAGGTGGGGGAGTTAATGGTAGGAGCAGCTATCCAGTACAGCAACTAATCTAATGGATGAGAGTGTCCATATGAAGCTGAAAAGGACTCTCTCAAGGTGGGCATAAAGCGAGCCTTCTGATTATGCGCCACGTGCGTTGACAGTTGGATCCGCCAACTTTAAAGGCAGAGCCATCCTTATAAAACCCTAAAGCTCTGATACCACACCCATCAAGCGCTCTTGCCTGTGACAAGCCATTTAGCAAGCACCGAAATGAAACAAAAAATACTTAATTTGGAGCGACAACATGTCGAGATGCCGTTTGATGCGTGGCATTGCATAGAAGACTTTCCTCATTGGACGGCAGGGAGACTCTCCCACGTGGGCCGGCCACTAGGACAAGGTTGCCGTCTCATAATTACTGACGAATGTGGGCTTTCCTGAAGGGAGTATAGATGGCGGATGGGCCTTCTTTAAGTTGGCTCCGGTTTTCAATGGGAGCCACCTCAATCAAGAACATGGGCAGATGATAATACCTGACATGCCCTCGTGCTCAAGATCGAGCAGCGACAGGAAGAAAACAGATATGAGTAGCCAAAAGAGACTCACGGCAAAATGTAGCCACGACATAAGCCGTCAAAGTCAGGACCACGACTGGTCTCTCTCCATGCCATGAGATGGAGGATGAGTGTAGTTGAGATTAGAATCAACAGATTGTGTAGAATAAAATAGATATGACTATCGATGAGTACACTCATTCTCATTTAGAGCACAACAGTGTTGCGAGAGTTTACGAACGCTTGAGTCCATTGGATAAGGTGGGCCAGAAGTTGCTGATAAAAAGGGAAAAACAAAACTGGGATTGTTGCCATAATATTTAAACCATACATGACAGCTAGAGTTTCCTGCCAACCAGCCAGTCAGCGTTGCAACATACCAGGTCGATAAACATAAACAGTATGAATTCCAGTAACTAGGGCCAAGCGAATTTGCCAAAAACATGCAATATCCATTCCATATCGATTATTCTGGTATTATATGGTTCCTCCACCAATGAATTTTTAATACCTTCACATGT
This sequence comes from Eucalyptus camaldulensis, assembly GCA_019915185.1. Classification (NCBI taxonomy): domain Eukaryota; kingdom Viridiplantae; phylum Streptophyta; class Magnoliopsida; order Myrtales; family Myrtaceae; genus Eucalyptus; species Eucalyptus camaldulensis. Next base: position 8,315,419 of record JAHSVA010000005.1, read on the forward strand.
TGGTCCTACTGAACACCAGATTCCACTGCTATAAGATAGTAACAAACACGATATCTCAAATAATATATACAAATTTATGTGGGGAAAAAATTCAGGAAAGAATGATGAACCAGGTGGCTTTAGGATACAGAAATTTCCTGTTTGAAACCTACGGCTATGCAACTGACACTAAGGGCTAGAGCTACATCACTCACTTTCAATTTCCGAATCAGAGTTCTGTTGCAGTTCAAAGGCGAATCTCATTTCCTTGTTAACCAACTCAGCGAGATCAGGCCTTTTTGCATTTCTGTAAGCCTCTGCCACTGCCTCGAACAAGGACTCATTCGGCTCAATTTCACTATATTTTAGTTGACTATGAACACGTCTCACCCCTTCGATCATACCCGATTTTCCATAACAACCAACCAGAATAATGTAAGTAACGTGATCAGGCTTCACACCATCGTCTTGCATTTTCATAAATATGTTCAGAGCCCGATCAACATCTCCTAATGCGCCATAGACGTATATACAAACATTATACACAAATGAATCGAGAGTAAGCTTTGTTTTTGAGAATACTTCACAGGACTCATATGCTAGAGAATGCAAGCCCACGACGGAGAAAACAGAGGAAATTATGGCTTGTCTTGCATAAGGTTTACCTTCATGGTAGGATAATTCCAGCTGCTTAACAGCTTCAATAGCCATACCTCCCTTCTTCAACACCGTAAATATTACTCTGAAGGTCCCACTATCAGGTAAAAGCTTTCGAGCCACCACCATCTCATGCAACAACTCACCACACTGACGCAGTTGGCCATTAGTGGCATAGCATGCCATCACCTTACTATATGAAGGACAATCTCTCAATAAACCTGCTTCTTTCATCTCCTCAGCAACCTCAATGGCTTCATCAAGCATACCCATGTTCTTATACAGGTACATCATGTTTGCAAAAGAAACCCCATCCGCCATATTTTCTTCTCTCATGCCATTGAAAATAAGTTTTGCTTCAGATATCATGCCGAGATCTGCATAAAGATTGATCATACTGTTTGATGCAATGACGTCCAAACCGTCCTCCATATTTTTCATCCTCTCATACACAGCTTTTGCTCCTTCCAAGCAACCTACTTTACTGTAAGCCTTGATGAGAGAAGTCAAAATTATCTTATTTGCTGGAATTCCACGTTGTTCCATCCAATGGAAATATCGAAGTGCTTCTTCAACTCTTCCAGCTTCAGCAAAACCATTTATTAGACAACCGTACACAACTTCATTTGGTTTAACGCCTGCCCTTTTCATTTCATCGTACATGTGAGCTGCATCAGGAAGCTGGCCCAGGCGAGCATGGCAGGCAATCACAGCAGAATAAGTCACAGCTTGGGGTTTAAAGCCAAGTCTTTGCATTTCAACTAAGAGACCTTGAGCTTCTTCTACCAAATCACCCCCAGCAAACATCTGAACGAGAGAATTATAAGTGCATTCATCAGGCCATGTACCCTGATTTTTCATGCTCTTGAAAAGGGAAAAGGCTTTATCATAAAGCTTTGCCTTACCATAAGCTTTGATCATGACGTTGTATTCCAAGACATCCTTCTTCTGCCCAATGCTTTTCATAAAAAATACGGATTCAGCTTCAGCCCAGAAACTCTTTTCAGCGTAAGCATCCATAATTGCTGCTCGTGTTTTCGGAAGTAGCTCCCGATCATTCTGAAAACTTTCAAGAAGAACTTTAGCGCAATCAAGCAACCCTTTGTTCACATACATCTTGATTATATCAGGAAGAGAATTCTCATCAATATTACTGCCAGACTTTCGAATTTGTTCAATGACACCCACCACCTCTTGGACCATATTCCTCTCGCATAAAATATGGATAACAGCTCGGTGAGTCACAACATCAGGGAAAAGACCAACTTTCCTGATCTTTCTATAACAATCGAGGGCCGCATCAATGTTCCCTGCCTCAGCATACAAAGATAGAAGGATATTGTAAGTCTTTGTATCAGGAGATATTCCGCTTTTGTCCATTTCGTTTAGCAGGGCTTCTGCTTCAGACAAGTGGCCATGACTTCCGCAAGTAAAAATCATGGTATTGAAGGTAATGACATCCATGGGAACCCCACGACTCAACATTTCCCTAAACACAGCAGCAGCATCCTTTAGGCGCCCAGCCTTCCCATACAAATCAATAAGAGTATTATACGTAGACGTGAGTCGTGGCTTCCGAACAGAATTCTCCGAATCGGCAGAGCCCGAGATTCTCATCCTCCCACCTGTCTTAAAGAGCTCGGTCGACAGGAAATGCTTATAACTAACAGGTGCTAAGCCGAACCCAGTTTCAGACTCGACCATCGAATCCAATTCGAGACCGTCCAACTCGACCCGCCCATCGCACCAACCCTTGTAGAACCTCTCCGCCCTATCGAACTCCGCAGCATCCTTCAAGACCCTGACGACAGTGTTCATGGTGACCTCATCAGGAAACATCCCCCTCAGCTTCATGTGCTTAATCCACAAGAGCGCTTCTTTCACCATACCCGCCTTCCCATACACATCGACGAGCATCCCGTAGGTATTATGAGTGGGGAAGACGCCGCCTTTCGCCATCTCGACCCAGCACCTCCGCAGGTCGTCCCATTTCTGGGCCCTGCCCAGCGCCCGCAGCACGATGTTGTAGTGGATCACGTTGGGCACGTAATCCTCCCGGGACTTGAAGAACTCCCAGACCCGGACGACCCTCTCGCAGGTGCGCTGCTCCTTGAGGACCACCGTCTGCTCCTTGGGGCTCAAATTCGAACAAACGGAAGAAAGGGCTTTTTCCAAGTCGTCCTCCGCCTCCAAGGACCGCAGGACCGAAGGCAGGACGCCCCCGTAAGACTTCCTCTGCTTCCTGCCGTTCGACGGGGAGACCCTGGAGGGGGCCGAGGCCAGGGCTTTCGCGCGGCACTGGAGCTTAAACCCCAGAAAGACCCCGCCTTTCGAAGTGGGCAGGCGAGGGCGGGGCGTGCGGTGCGGGAGGAGGTGAAGACGTAGGCCGGCGTCGCGCAGCTCGCTGGAGCTGCAGGTGGGGAGCGACATGCCGCCGTCTCTTGCGTTTCCGAGGTCCGGGCGATGGTGGCGCGAGGAATGTGGAGTATCAGCTGCGGTTCGGCGACGATGACGACATCTCGAGCGTTGATTGAGAGAGTGAGGAGTGGTAATTACATCGAACGGTGGAGAGAGAGATTGCTTCTCGTTTGACTTCTTTTGCACTGTATACGCGAAGCCCTTTTCCCTGTGTTGGAGTAATGCAATTTATTTAGTTTTAAGGAATACCTAACTCATGAGATAGGCAACTAAGGGTGAATATCAGTACAACTCGGATCAATCCTGAGTGTATTACATACGATTTATCTAGAACATATATTTATATATTTAATATATTATAACCCTAAGTTGAACGGTGTTAATAGCATTAAACGGTTTCTTACGCATTCAAAACGACGTAAACAATATTAAATGCTTCCGAGCCGCATCGTTCTCTAGTACTCATTCTCTCCTATGCTCTTTACCCCTTACTCTTTAATTTGCCAAAATCAAAATAAACAACTTCCTCAGTCGCCCCTCGACTGGGTCTTAATTGTTTTTATGATTTCTTGCTTTTAGTTGGTATGGAATTTCTATTGCTACCTTATTTTAAATTTGTTGAATATGTATTGATATTTATAGTTAGGCTGCACAATACCGCATTATCAATGAATATGTAATTTGAAATGATAAGTATGTCTTTTCAAAGAGTACAAAAAATGAAATAAAAAATTATTAATTGATCCCGGGTTGACCCTAAAACCAAACTGTACTCAATCCCAAATTTAATAGGGTCGGTCCTCAATCCCAAAAATGGATAACCAACGTTGATCCTAAAGTTAAGGGATGGACTAGTCTAACTTGGACCATGCTCACTCTAATGGTAACCCATAGTTGGTGGAAATTTTTTTCGATTTCTCTCACTCGAGAACTCAATCTCAATTGCATGTGAGGATCTGCCGTTTCGCTATGTACTTAGCCGGTGCGCCATGTAAACAGGAAAAATGCCTATGATTAAATCAAGGGTTCACTACACCAGTAGCCATTTCTCACAAGGGTGAGCATCATTTCAAGATAAAATCAAAGAACCGATCCGATTTCATATTATATGGAACCAGCAACAAACCTTTGTTCAATGACACTCACCACTTAGAACCTGGAATACTAGCAAGGGTCCAGTGACATCAACCATTTGGAACCTAAAACAAGTGTTCCAATTTTTTGGCAATATCCATAACCGACACTTCTATTTTGATAATGTTTCATATTTTAAATTATGACCACTAACATTGTAACAAATAGGGTAATTAGATGTGATAATTCACTATAATCATTCAATTAAGAATACAAATAGATCTTGGAACCTGATATTGAGTAGATTTCAAGTTCTTAGATATCTAAAGTAGTTTCCAGGTCGCAAAAATTAGTAAACTAATTCTGACAGATATTCTAGGTTCCCCGGTTCCCAGTAAAATCTAGACAAATTCGAAAACTGCTCACCACTAATTTCTCACTTTTCTAGCTTATCACAATCGACAGTAACTTTCTGCTCGAGTATTTGCAAACCAGACCAGGGTTAAATTGGGAAAGAGGGCAAGATGCATGCACAACGTTGCAGCCGTCTCCCCATCTGTAAAAAGAGGAGGCACCAATATAAGATACATGAACAGCAGTAGCGGAAAAGGAGCAATAACTGGATGAGTGCATATCTGTTTTCATGCCGATTACACTCCCCGTACTAAAGCGACAATACAAACCACAACTATCTAATAGAGAGCAGGAAAAAAAAAGAAAAAGAACAGAGGATTGGGGAAAAAATGATCAAATAATATGAAAAAGAGAATCTGCACAGAATGAAAGGAATTGTTTACACATTCTAAAGCAGAGGAAGACACTGTTCACAAGAAGAATGACCTATGCAGCCTTTTGCAGTGAAGAGGATCCTATAATAAGTTGTAAGTCCAAAGTGACAGTCAAAGGAGGGTGACCAAATATCCACAAAATGAAACAAACTCATCAAGACCACAGATCGTCAGTACTGATAGGATATGTGATCTGCATCTGCTCAAAATCTATTTTTACAAAACCATATCCTATGAACGGCAGTCTCAGATCGCAGCCATCATGGTTCTCCTAGCAGCCTCGCGCTTCATCTCTGCAGCTTTGCCACTACCTCGGAAATACATGTAAACTTGCTGCATAATTGTAAGCATGATAAGGAAACTCGTTAAAAGCAGAAAAAGAAAAAGAAAGAAAGAGACAGCATCATAAAGTTCAACCATCAGACCTGAAGGACCCAGACGCTGAGAAGTGATTCAATGCAGAAAAACGCAAAGCCAACAAGGTAGAATATCTGAATGTAAAGTAGAGACAATATCAACACCATCAAAACCAGTAAAATCTCCTCCTTATACTAAGGTAATTGAAAATGAAATCTTGAAAGAAGTATTTTGCTGCTACTGCAGATATGTTGCGCCTGAGTGTATTAGCAGTGCACTAACAGTTCAATGAAAACTATTCTTCATTGAAAACGCAGAAAAGCTTCTACTTACCCCAACCAAAGCATGACCAGTCAGAAGATCTATGGCAGGCAAGATACCTCTGTACAGAAAACAATCACATATACCATCAGTTCTAAGTAACAAAAGGAAATATCACCTTAAAGACTAAGTTACATCTTTGTAACACGTTCATACTGGATAAAGCAATATATAAATCAGGTTACTTGTCAAATGCAGCCAAAAGGTTATCCATTCTTCTCTATAAGACAAAATCAATTTGAAAGAAGCAAATATTACTTGCTCCCCAAATATAAATGAGATGACTCAGTAAGATGAAACATCTTTGCTTTTCATCTCAGTTAAATCACATTCACAAGGAAAGCAGTCTTCTAAGTGCTGAGTACTAAGGACAAACAGCATAACAAGAAAAGGAAAGTAATTACGTTAGAGATTTCCCCTTGAATATAATTGGAGGAGCAACGCAGGCAAAGATGCAAAAACCAATGTGTATCTGCAAGATATGAGCATGGATCATGAATGAATCATTTTCTAATATATCTTTAAAGCATGAAATAACTGGAAAAAAAAAAAGAAAAGAAAAGAAGAAGAAGAGAGAGAGAGAGAGAGAGAGAAGAAGAAGAAGAAGAAGAAGAAGAAAGCAAACACTTACCAGGTAAAAAAAGAAAAACCACCCAAACTTAAGGGCACTGTCAGTCCTGTATTGGAGATGACAAATAATTACAATGACAGCAGGGAAAGAAGAACAAAGTTTTCAAACAAAGTCAATAAAGAGATAAAGAGAGAAACCATGGCTCCCCAAATAATGTCATCAATATTTCCAACTAATCATATTTACACGGGGAAGGAAGACACTGCAAACTAGACTAAGACACTGCAAACTAGACTAAGGTTACCATTCTCTATTAGCATTTCCAGCATATTTGGCATTGTTGTAACTCTGGATGCTAGTTTTTATGGTTTACTTTGCTGGGACTTTCGGTAAACATATTTTCGAAGTTTTGCAGTTATCAGAAAGCGTCCAGTGGAAAACTTCGTGCACGGTGCCAAACAAGGCTCTCAGGTAAGCCCAATACCATGTCTAAGATATATACTAATTGAGTCAGTCGGGTAATTATGAGTGAAGTCGGGTAATTATGAGTGAAAATAATATATCCTCACCATCAATGATCATGCACTACAGAATCATTCAGACGAACCTTTAGGATGTAAAGAATGGAGAGACAGAAGAAGCTACGAAGATTAGTTTTTAACTGCTTAAGTTGACAGTTGTTTGTGCATTTAAAGGTGTGCCAGGAATTTTATTAAAATTGCTGTAACTCCAAAGTGCAACAGTAGATGCCACAAACAACAAGGGAAGAACTTAGTCTTTTGATTATACAGCACTGTAGCAGTGAAATGAGTTTGACCACAGAGGTTGTAGACGTTGTATAGCTTTAAGATATTACAGTTCCTAAGCTGAAACTCCAAAGCAAGTCAAGGCACCTTAAAAATCTGCCATCAGGTCTTTCTGCTTTAAGGTGTTTCAGCTCTGGGAAGTTTTGGAATGCTTGCCAAACACCTCAACCAAATTTAAGTACCCACCCTGAAAAGCTAAATCAGTTGATCTACTTCATAGCACTCCCCAACACTCATCAAGTATCGTAAGTGTAAATCAACTGGAGATGTAATTCTAAGTGTGCACAAGCAAGCACAACCATCTCAATGATATCATCACCAGGGATAGGTCCTCCAAGGAAAAACTGCCCCCTAAAAGCAGTATTGTTGCCAACTTAAGATACAGTGCTTTAGGGTTGCACAAAATACCTCATGGCACGATATAAAGGGCGATACCACAGCACATAAGCTCCAGGAGCACCAGATATGAAGTAAATTATGGCCAGAAACCAAATAGTGGGACCTACAAAGAGAAGAGAAAATTAGACATAAAAGTCATCACAAAGCAATAAATCTAGGAGAAAGATACTTCTGAGAAAGAATTTGAAGACCTTCTCCTTTGATCCAGGCAGTAGTCACTGCCACAATATTCCACAGAAGGCAAAGAACCAATCCTGAATAATGCTTGTGAAGTTAGCTCGCTGACTCTCTACAGATCATTCCTAACTAATTAAAATTACTCTTAAAGCAATAACCAAAAATAAATAAGCATAATCCACAGCATTAGCATTTCATTTGAAGTTTATATAAAGATAATGAACAAGATGAAACAAATGTAACAGAAGCTCTGGTAAACATTTGTTCTAGTCAACCTTCAGAAAATATCATGCTAAGTTCACCCAATGTACATACAACTTGGACCTATAAATTCCAATGCCAACAGGTAAAGTTCAAGACAAGTGGCAGCATGTGCTGTTATATAGATGTTGAAAGTATTAGGGGCATCTAACTTTCAGGCAAAGAAAGAAATTATGAGATCATCGGAATCTTTAGTTGCCCTATCCAGCTTCCATTGCTAACCGAAATGCCATATCGCAAAACTTTCTTAATGCAACTCAGGCCAGAATTCACTTAGCACTTCCCAAACTTATAGTCCTAGGGCTGTATATAAATCCTGAAAAGAGATTGAGATGCGGCGCTTACATGTACAATGTCACCACTGACAATGGCATGTCAATACTTTTAGTACGAAACTTTGAGGATTAATCTAACACGCATTTCCTACCAAAACAATCCATACACTATGCTCAAAACTTACTGACAATATCCCAGATAGAGCCTGACATACCCAAATATGTTGTGAAGGCCACATACTGAATCTTTTGAAGGTGGATAGGTATTTCATTCGGAATGTCATGATGGATAATAGGAAAAAAAGGCGGCCAGTTCTTCTCCTCAATCACTATTCCAGCTGCAAAAGCAAAAGGAAAGGCTTAATATTAAGTAACTAGATGAAAGACATACATATTGCTATCTAAGATCCAACATATTAAGATCTACACGTCAACGAAAAGTCGAGGTACAAAGGACAGGGATCTATAACCTCGAGATGCAGCATCTTCTCTTCGTTTTAATTCCTGAGAAGCATGAATAACATCAGCAGAAAATGAGGTCAACAATGAAATCCACTCAAAAATCAATGGTATCATACTAACATGCTCTGCAAAAGGCACCTAAAATTTGATGAATCACATACATTCACTATATCAAACACTGATTTAACTTTAGCAGATAAAAGAGAAGCATCTGTCGACAACTTTGACCAGAACACTTTTCATTTTTGAAATAAACACTGTGAATAGCTAAGAGAATACCTGTTCCCTCTTTTTCAATTCAGCCTCTTTAGCTTGAAGTTCCTTCTCCTTTGCTTTTATATCCTATGCTTAAACAGAAAGTGTACCAAGCTCGTTTCAAATGTTCTTATGTTGTGAGACTGGCTAAAGCAGTATAGTATTCCAGGATAGCCACTGTTACCTTTGCATTATCAAGAGGAATATCAATTGTTGCACCACGATCATATGGCTCAGGAGGAAGAGGTGAGAGCCTTGAAGTTGCAGGTGGGACACTCCCAGGATTCTAAGATGGAATTCGAAAGTTAAATTAGAAAAAGAAAATAACATGTGGTGGAAACTAATCTAATGGCTCAGGCAAGCCAAATCACTCAAATTAATGGCACATGGTGACTGGGGAGGCCTGAACAGGGAACCAACAAAGAAGCAACAAATAGAAGAGCTGATCACAAAAGAAAATATAGATGATATATTTATCCACAATGGGTGATAAAAAAAAAATTGTTGTAAATAACCTTATTTATCAATTCTATATTCATAAGATATTCATTTATGAGTGATAGGAAGTTTTGCAGATAGCCTGCTTCATCAATTCTCCATGTAGAAACTGTTCATTAGCCATTCCCCACTCTCCCAAGAAGCCTTGTTATTATTGTACCAACTTGGAAACTGGCTAGAAACATCATAAAGAGCATAGGAGGTTAAGAGAAAACGCACCGTCATATAAAATGCGCCTCCACCATAGTTTGACTGGCCTGCCCCCTTCCCTCTACCTCCTTGGTCCTAACAACACAAGATGAACAAACCACATTCACCAACCAGATCATCCAACATGTTGACGTGATTCTCATAATAGTATGATGTTCGTTCGTAACATGCGATGTTTAGAGACAAAAGATCAGTGTGAGATCTTCAGAAACAACAAAACAGAATAACCCATCAATTCCATCATTCAAAATGGTCAGCTAATAGATTTTCCCGTTTATTTTATTCGACAATTAATCAGCAGTACTTCATTTTTCTTCTTGCATAGTAATCAAAGAAAAACGTTCTTTGTGCTAAAAAAGATGGATGCAGAATCATACTGCAACATCTGCAGATCTTATTCATAGGGTACTACCCAGCCAAACACAGATGATGACCTCATCTACTTAATCCGGTAAAGATGATGCTGGGTCCATTTGTTTAGCGATAAATTAACAAAGATTTTCCTAACTATCATCGTTTACGTCGCTTAGGAGTTCATTGGAAAATGTTTTTATCATGAACAAAAATGTTTGTGCATAGGTCGTTGTTAGTAATGAAAATATATTTCATTGACTTGTTATTTTAAGTGACAAGAACAACGAAAATTCGAAAAACAAAATTCCAAAATGCTGAATTTCCTACTCAACTAGAATAAGCCACGTTTATCGTTGATTGAACATTGAGAATGATGTAGCCTCGCTATGCAAGAGCTTATAAGATCATACTTCAACCGACCCACATTTCGATAGCTAACGGCAGAAATCAGCAAGCAGGACCAAAATGAGGGACGAAACGTTCAAACACTCTGTTCTCTCACTAAATTCATATAGCAAGCGATACTCAGCTCAGCCCGATTCAGGTGAAGCAAGGTTCATTCTTTCGGCACGGAATCAGAGAATGGATTGGCCAAATACACGATCAGTTTCACCACTCGTCGACACCGAATCATCACCAAGACAAGATTAACAAAAACACGCAAATAAAATAAAATAAAAAAGACAGTAAATATTCTCCTCCCAGGGCCTGCACGCTAAGATCGCACATGCTTTCGTCCCCACCAAAAGGACATCCAATCAACAGATCGAGCGATCTAACCAACCAGCCAGGCACCGACAACGAACGAACGAACGAACGTCCGCGCAAGCGACGACATCTCATGAGCCGAGCAAAAAAAGAAAAAAAAACGCCAGAGCTCGCACGAATCCCAACCAGCCGAGCGAGCAACAACGACAATGCGCGTGCACGAAATCTTACCGCGAAGGGATTGACCTCCTCCTCGAAGGGATTGGGATCGAAGCGACTCATGAGATCCAATCGGGCGCCCAACAGATCTCGACCTCAATGCCTGCAGAAGCGAACCCCCGGGGACGCGCAGAGGATGATGGCGCGGAAATCGCGGGGAGACAACCTGGTGCTCGACGGAAGGAGCGCACGCGGGGAAAGCTAAAAAACGCGAGAGAGAGAGAAAGAGAGAGAGAAAATAAAGGACAAAAAGTCGGTTTCCGGGAAAAAGGAAAAAGATCGGGAAAACCAGACGGGAAAACTATTCCTGCGCGGGCGGGGAGGAGAGAGAGAGAGAGAAGGATGGGGCGAGGGCGGTGGACAGCGACGGTTCATATACGTATATATATATCGCGAGATTCGGGTTCGAATCTGAATGACTGCGGGTCCCATTTGGGCGGATTTCGGGTCATAAATCTTGGTCGCCGCCGAAATGTAATCTCGGATTCATAATATATAATGTGACGTGACAATTTACCGTGTTTTGAAAATGTAATCGGTTTTGTTTTTAATTGTGCTCTGAACGTGCATAGATTTTTTTGAATATTTCATTCAATTATGATCTGTCTCGCTCGACCTGGCTTCATCGACATATTTTGGCAGTACTTTCTTTAATAATTTTATTTTCTTTATTGCAAAAAGCAAAAAGAAATATTTTTAAAACATTAGTCGATGTTCTTGCAAGCTTTCGTATATTCTCACGCTTCTAGTACTGTGCTTTGAATATGCCAAGACACTTCCTCTTCTATACTTAGCTACAAATTTTCTAAGTTGCAAAAGAGCATGTCGAACGAGTTGTGATATGAATTTTATACTTATTCTAAATAGACCTAGAGCTAGTGTGTTCTTTCAAGTTGTGTTCAAGCCGCTCAAGTCACCAAATTATCTCGAGAGCTTTAATGCTTGTTCGAATACGACATATCTAGATTAATTGAAATGAGTGTATCGGATTGGATTGGGAAAAAGAAATGTTACAACCCAAACTGACATATTTCTATGCAATATAAATTTAGCAATTCAATTTAGGATAATCATATCAAAATTGAGATAAGAGCATGAAGCAAGCGTGCGCAAGATTAAATTAATTATAAATAAGTTGTGAACTGATTTAATACTTATATTATTTTTTGATTTTATCATTTTAATTTCGTTTATGATTTATTTACTGAATATAACTAACACGTATAACCAATCGACATATCAAATACGAGTTTATCAACCCATTTGGAGAATCCTAACCACGTTGATCGCCATGTGAATTTTCGATCCCGTACGGCAGACAATTCGCTCAACGAATCATGGAGTCGGGTCACGACCCACTAACAAAATCGGGCGGATCGGGTCCCTGTCGCGATCCGAAGCGCTGAGGGGGAGCTGATCAGGTGGTCCCCACAGCCCCCCAGCGGACGGTCAGGATTCGATCTCGACGCCCATCTAGCATCAACAGCAACCGGTAGCCATCGACCAACCCCGAAGAAGCTCCACGGATATGGCGATGGTCTCCGTCGCAGAAGAGACGACGACGACGACGACGACGACGACGACGCAGCGACATTAACATCGCACAAACCTCATCCCTCTCTTTCTCTCTCTAGCTCGCTCGATTTCGTCCGCAGCAGGGAGAGAGAGAAACGGGGATCGAGCCGAATCCTTCGCAATGCAGTCGCGCTTCCAATCCCTCCTCCGCACGCGCCGCCGCCTCCCCCTCCTCTCCCCCTTCTCCTCCTCCGCCCCCCAGCCGCCGTCGTCGCCGCCGTCGTCCCAGGCCGCCGCCCAGACCCTGGCGGGGCTCCGCGCGCGGCTCGCGGCGGAGTCCCCGTCGCTCTCCGACTTCGTCGGCCTGAAGATGAGCGACTCCTACTCCGTGGAGGTCGGCACCAAGAAGAAGCCGCTGCCGAAGCCCAAGTGGATGACGGAGTCGATCCCCGGGGGTGAGAAGTACGTGCAGATCAAGAAGAAGCTGAGGGAATTGAAGCTCCACACGGTCTGCGAGGAGGCCAAGTGCCCTAATCTGGGCGAGTGCTGGTCCGGCGGCGAGACGGGGACCGCCACGGCCACCATCATGATCCTGGGCGATACATGCACCAGAGGCTGCAGGTGTGGTTTCTTTCGTTCGATCCTCTTTATTGCCTTATAATCGATGTTCTCATTGGAGCGTGCGTGGATTTCTTATGTGGGCGCCTGAGTGTGGGAATTGGCCTTAACAAGGAATGTACGGATTGTGTGGAGTTAATTGTTGAATCTTGAGCGTGGATTGGGTTGTATGTTGTGGGCAGATTCTGCAATGTGAAGACTTCGCGCACTCCACCGCCACCTGACCCTGATGAGCCGAGGAATGTGGCGGAGGCAATTGCTTCTTGGGGTTTGGATTATGTGGTGATAACTAGTGTGGATCGGGATGATTTGCCCGATCAAGGGAGCGGTCATTTTGCCGAGACGGTGCAGACACTTAAGGCACTCAAGCCCAAAATGCTTATTGAAGCCTTAGGTATGGGAAGCTGAACGCAAGAGTAGGTTTTCTCATTCGTGAATGTGGGAAATTGAATGTTTTGAAAGCTTAAAATCTATATCGTTTTAGCCTTTCCTGGCGTATGGGTGGTATCGATACTCATGGACCAGTTATGGTGATTATCATGTGTTCTAATAGTTAAATCTCATGTGCCTGGGCATTCTGGTTGGCAAGATTTCTCTGCTACAAGTTCCTTAATTTTTTTTTCCCTATCAAGAAAGCTAGGAGGCAAGACGAAATTTGGCTTGGATCATCAACCTTATTTGGCACTTCACACGTAGGATTTTATGCTGGTTGCAATTATCGTTTCTATGTCTTCTGCTTTAAATTATGCTAAGCTGTGGGAGTTGAAGGTGTTAGTTGTAATGCTTAAATGGGCTACATTAAGGCAAGGATGATCTTCAAGTGAAGATATATTCGATTGATCAAGAAACAAATGGTGTAACATAATTTTTTTTCTGATCGTCAATCATGTTCTTTACTAATGCAGTGCCAGACTTCCGTGGAGATTCTGGCTGCGTAGAGAAAGTGGCCAAGTCAGGGTTAGACGTCCTTGCTCATAATATTGAGACAGTTGAAGAACTCCAGAGTGCAGTACGTGATCATCGTGCTAATTTCAAGCAGTCTCTGGATGTTCTCATGATGGCCAAAGACTATGCACCTGCGGGGACACTTACCAAGACTTCAATAATGTTAGGCTGTGGTGAAACACCTGATCAGGTTATAAAAACTATGGAAAAGGTAAGGGCAGCAGGAGTAGACGTGATGACATTTGGTCAGTATATGAGACCATCAAAACGTCACATGCCAGTTTCTGAATATATCACGCCTGAGGCTTTTGACAAGTACCAAACCCTGGGCATGGAAATGGTATGCCACCCTTTTTCCTTTTTTCTTTTGTCATGTGAATCAATTGGCATGCATGATATGGCCATGTCTGACTATTCTGGTTCATGTTTCTTCTTTATCTCATCTAGGCGTCAATCTTGCTCGTCTCAACTGCGTTGTTGAATTGTCTATATGGCTTAGAATTACAGCCTTAGATCAAGATGTGTGTTGAAAATCTGTTGTGCTGCTAGCTTGTTTTCTGAACTTTTAATTGATCTCACGATTAGTAGCAGAAAGTAAAGCCCAGCAGTTGATTTCAAGATATGGCATGGTCTTTGATATTGCCAAGGAAAAAGGAAAATCAGGACTAAGACTATTTTGCAGTGTGAGAGTGGATGTTCTACTGAAGTTAATCTATCCGCGTGATGGGAAAGTATCTCCTTTTGTGATCCCCACATGTGGAAGAATGTCAGGCACTAGATGTTGAAGTCTGTGCTATATAATTGAAAATATCGCTTAACGTGGATCCGGACAGAAACTTTCTGAACTAAAATCATGATCACAATCAATAATTATCATGAGTTGCTTTTCCTCATTGAGGAGTGTGATTCACATGAATATATCGCTATAGTGAAGAGAGCAAACTGAGCGCCTTGGCTGTTATTTTAGTTGTGCAAAGATAAATCAAGTATGGATCCCCAATGTAATGATCACGTTCTTTGATAAAATTGGACCATCAAGTTTGTCAAGGCTTATTCCAGCACGATATAGTTGTGCTCATCCCAATAAAACATGTGTAACTTAATATTTGAATGCCAACATTGTTTACTTTATCAGAGACAAACTCGCACTTGTATTTGTCTGTATTTTTAGCTGAATTAGCAATGAGGCGAGAACTATTGTAATCTGTATCATTTTTCTGTGCTACTTCCAAGTAAGGAACTTTGTTTGGACAGCATCTTTATGTTCTCCATGTCATTAAAAAGTAAGACGTACTGGAACTGCTGCTATATGTTATCAGTGCTGCTAAGCATCAAATGTTCCTATTATGACAATCTCATGAGATTGGCAAGATCATATATTTTTTCAGTTTTATTGATTCAATGTACGAGATTGTAGCAATTTGGTTATGTCGCAATGGTGTGAGATGGTCTTCGGTGGTTCTCATGCGTGATATTCATGAGTTTTACATTGAACTTCTCATCATGCTCCACGAACATTTGGAGCTTTCACATCTGCATACGAAAAAGAATACATAGAGAAACCCTGGGTGTAAACATACGCTGGATATATTGACCGAGTGCAAATCATGGTTAGGAAGTTGACATACTCACCAGTATCAAAACCTATGGAGCCTCTGTGAAGCTATTATATTGCCTCTTACTTTATGGACAATATTTTATGAGACTGGCTGCTGAACTGTGGTTTCTGATGTTGTAGGGATTTCGGTACGTGGCTTCTGGTCCAATGGTTAGGTCATCATACAAGGCAGGGGAATTTTATATCAAATCTATGATCGAAGCAGACCGTGCCGGCTCTACACATCTTCCTGTCTCTGGATGAATTGGCAATTGATTGCTTTGCTTTTTAACCGCAAAAACTGTCGGCTTCTCTATGTTGCTTCCCCGAGGAATATGCAGCTCAAGTTAATCTAATTTGATGGGTCCGATTGGGGTAAAGAATGACACGGAACCCGGGATTTGTCATAGAGGGTACCGCTTTGAGCATGTAACTTCACCTTGCATGATTGTCTTGAGCTTGTGTCGCTTCTGTTGTTGGAGTTTTCCTTGTATATACAATTATTTCTAATAATCACATCATCAAATGTTACACACGTCACATTGTCTCTGTTTCTTAAGCATTTTCTTTTCCATTGCAGAGGGTTTCAAGCCCATTAAACTGCTGAGCAATGCTCAAGTTTTCTGTACTTTTTATTACAGATTTTGTAATTTGGCCAGCGACAAGCTCGCGACAGTCGATCCTGTGCGCGTCTGAGCGAGTCAAGTCCACATTCTAGGCATTTTGGGTAATGGGTCCGTCTCCAAGAGCCGTCTTTAAGTGCCATGAGCCATGAATGCATCCGAATCCGATTCCTGTCTGTGCAGTAATCATGGTCGGTGGATGGACGTTCTTTAACTTTCAGATGTCGCCAGGCTGTTTTCGTTCTCCGCTCTTGAACCACCGACAGTAAGATTGGATTCCTGTGACCCTCCTTTCTTTCTGTCATTTTTTTTTTCTTCAGTTTCGCCGATAGATTCGGGCGAACTTGACCGTATAGATGAAACACACGCTCCATCATAATCAGCGAGATTTCCCGAGGTGCGGCTGCATTAGAACATGTCTTGTACTCATTAAGTCCCTCATTGGCTCGTGAATTCGAGAACCTCGACGGTCCACCACGGACAATCTGCGTCGTCAGTTTTGATGTTGTCGCCTTTTCGGCCTCCAATCCATTTCATTTCCCGAATTTTCTTTAAGCCCAAACGCATGTCATTAATGATCCAATGTTATTATGGTACGATGCGCAAGGGACAAGCTTTTTCCCACAAGTACTCCATTGAGAAAATTAACGTTCCGCATCATTGCTGTCGAAAAGAGAGTAACTGGTCGTCTCTCGAATGCCTATTGTATGACCACTAGCCAATCAAGATTTTCCTTTCTTTTTTTTCTCTTTTTCTTCGGGTAAAGATCCAATGGATAGCTAGAAGCAGGACGGACTACCATGCTCCTCTACAGTCCACCGCACATGAATCCACGTTTCTGTCGTCCCGCTCTGCTTTTTCAATTCTTCAAGAAACTTTCTTTTCCTCAAAACACAAACTTCCACACACTCCCTCTCTCCCTCTCCATTATTTCTCTCTCCACCAACTCCTCCAAGTTGACTCTTCTTTCTTCCTGCCTGCCCCCCCCCCCCCCCTCTCTCTCTCTCTCTCTCTCACTGCAGACAGTCGTTGAAGCTCAACCCTTTCAGTCCTCGCCAAATGGGTTGCTGTCTCAGCAAGGCCCCTCCTCCTCGCCGCCGCTCTCCGCCGGACCAATCCCGCTGCTCTCCGCCAAGGCCTCCAGCGCCGGCATTCGGGAAAACCCACGTCGCTCTCGCCCCTCAGAATGCGGGGACGAGGAACCCTCCTCCTCCGCCGCCGCCGCCGCTCGAGGAAGAGACGGTCAAAGAAGTCCTCTCCGAGACGCCGTTGCCGCCGAAGCCCCAGCTTCCGGAGGCCCCGCCCCCTCCCCCGGCGCCGCCCAAGCTCCAAGAAGACGGACCCGAGACCAAGATCCTGATAAGCAAGCTCGAGGAGGCCGCCGAGGTGGTGTCGGAGTACTCCGAGATGTACAGCGTCACCGAGAGCTTGTCGACGGCGACCACCGCCACCACTGCCACGGATAAGCGAGACGCGGAGGTGACCAGCAGGGAGTCGCGCGAGGTGAGGCAGGGGCTGAAGAGCAGATCCCCGGCGAAGGTCCCGAGGAAGCGGCCGCCGTACGCGGGGGAACTCGCCGGCGGCGGAGGGGAGAGGAGGGGGGTCAACAGGTCCCCGTCTCCGGCGAAGAGGAACCTGGCCGGCGTCACGGGTACGGGTCGGGGGCGGGTCAGGGAGGCGGGCCGGGCTAGGACGGTGGCCGCGCAGCAGCGGAACGCGGGGTCTCCTTCCGGCGTGCCGAGGCGAGATCCGGGCGAGACGTCCCGCCGTCGATCGAGCTCACCGGCGACGAGGAGGGCCAGCGAGGCGGGCGCGGGCGCGATGGGGTGGAGCCCTGCCAAGCGGGCCGCCGGGAGCGCGGGCGACCGGCCGGGGAAGGGCGAGGGCAGGGAGGTTCCGGCCGCCGAGAGCGCAGCAGAAAGGAAGGGCGGCGAGGAGCACAGGGACGCCGTGCCGGAGCAGGGGAACGAATCTCTGGACAACCCACTCGTGTCCTTGGAGTGCTTCATTTTCCTTTGAGTCCCCCCTGCAACATGTTTTTTCCTCGTTAGGATTTTAGCTCAACACGTGATCATGATGCTGCTGCATTGACATGGACTGGTCGGAGAGGGGAACAACACCATGTTGGTAATTCTCGATTCGGTGAGGTTTCCCAACGGGCCAAACTCAAAATGTAGAACGGTGTCTTTTTGTAAGTATATATGAGATATATTTGTCTTAGCTCCCTCCTTTGAGATTGATGTATCGTGGGCATGGGGATGTGCAAATCGTATGGTCCTCTTGGCTCTTTTGCTACAGCCTTTATGGGGATGGGAGGAGGGAAAGGGAAAGAGACTCGTTTGCTTTCTCTTTCTTGGAGTATGGGCGGTGGAACCATCATGCGTACAAGGCCCCAATTTGTCTTTTTGCTTGAGGATCTTCGCCTTGGATTGTGTGCAGGGTGGCTTCCACAGGCAAAAGCAGGTTTGGGGCTTGATCGAGGGTCTCAATCACATGGGTCAAATGTGGCATTGGGCATTGCATAAATTGAGAAAATAAAATTTGCTTGATGATTTATATCGCGTGATAGGTTGAAAACGCGTTACTAATCGAGGAGGCGATTTCATTTGCTTTTATAGAATGGATTATAATGGATGCACTTATCTTGAAAATGAAAATGCGACCACATCATGTGATTCACAAGATGTATGTTTCTTATTATGAAGATTCAATGGTTGAAATTGATTGGTGCAGTTTGTACTAGTACTATCAATTTCTCATTACGCATTGCTTTTGGTAAGGTAAATTGACAAGTCATTATCCTAGAAAAAGCATGAGAATAGAGTTATTTCATTGAAATTTCATTGGAGATGACTGGATGAGTTTTTACCTAGAACTCAATATGTAATGGATTGAGTGATCTCAACCGATGGATCATGTAGAGCTCACGTAGGGTCTACAAGATCAAATGTCGAAATTCACTCGGCAACCATGTTCGGCAAAGAGCATCCCCAGATTTGCCCTTAATTTTATTGCAGCTTGCCGATGAAAAGCATCTTAACCAGCAGCATCTCCAGCTAGAGCTACGAACAGTGAAGCCGAAAATCTCATTAGGCGGGAACCAGAGATTCATTTACGAAGTTATCTGATAAACTCGAAACTGATACTTGAAGTATGCTGAAGGTCCAAACCTCTGGCCCAAGATTAAGTACAGACGTCGCCCAAATGCAAAACAAGAGAAGAAACTTGAAGAAGGGTCTCTCTAGACACTTAGAAATGAGATGGTCCATTCGGTGATCGAAGACTTTTCTTGAGTCTTCCTTTCACATTTTCGGTGGCCGCCGAAGTAGAATCGACTGGGAAAAGAGCAAGAGAGAGAGTCGAGAAATCAGCGGTTCCTTTTGACCACCGTACATCAGCATTTACACGTTTATGTTTCGACCGTTCTCGCTTGCTTTGGAAAGCATCTGCTCAGCTGAGACACTGTATCAGCGGTTCGGTCCGTCTCGTCATGCACGTGTCAGTGGATCTGATTGGCTATACAACACAAGTTTCTGGTCGACGGGTCTCTGCTGCTACCTCCCAATGGATCTTGAAAGACAGTGGAGGTACAAGGCATGGTCGTGCCGTTGATGGAGAGGCTGAGAAATGGGCTCTCGAGGACAAGGAGCAGGCGGCGGCTGCGAGGGTGGAGGAGGAGTTGGAGGAGGAGGAGGAGCGGGGTGCGCAATGAAGGTGGGTATCTGCTCCCCGGGCATCAGCACCGACACTCCATTTGCATACACGCTCATCTGCTCGAACGCGTGAAACAGTCAAGATCCCATTAGGATAACCAAATAAGAAAGGAATATTCATTAGCGAACTCCAATGCAGAAAACGGGGAAATAGGTTCGAGAAATCTCGCCTAAAATAGCGAGCAGATTTCTATCGTTCCATGCAAGATCTGATGCATACACGTATAATACAAGAAACATGGCATATACTTTGCTAGATATATGTTAAACTATATCATATTCTAAAAAGGGTTATCGAGAAAGGGTTCTCAAGCCGGTTAAAGATTAGACCTGATCACAAGTCTAGTGACCGGGGCTCATCGAGGCCCGGCTCGAGCCACAAGGGCCCGACGACTTTTCGGATGGGTTTGGGTAAGCGTGTATGATCAAGAAAGCCCGCCCCAGCCCTGCCCATCCCTGCCCACAACTTGTATTTA
This sequence comes from Eucalyptus camaldulensis, assembly GCA_019915185.1. Taxonomy (NCBI): domain Eukaryota; kingdom Viridiplantae; phylum Streptophyta; class Magnoliopsida; order Myrtales; family Myrtaceae; genus Eucalyptus; species Eucalyptus camaldulensis. The sequence continues at coordinate 8,335,695 of JAHSVA010000005.1, forward strand.
AGATTTGTAAGGCATGCTAGGGCAAAACTTTAGGACTGACTCGATAATCCAAACTATGATAGCCTCTATTCGAGATAAACTCCATGCCAATTAATAATTCCACCGTATAGTTAGGGAAGAGCAACAAGAAATATAGTAAATACAACCTCATTTCTAACAAACATGGGGACATACCGAAATCCCTAAATATTTTAACAGGAGCAGTTAGGGAGTGGCAAGGCACAAAGGGAGCGCGAAATCCGGAGCACGTCAGATATAAATAAGGGCCTTGGAAACGATCAATCAAGGCACCAATCTCTTCATATTTAATGAAAGATCTGCATTAGACTAATGTCTCCACATACTTATTGAGCATACTTAACATTAAATAGTATGATTTTAACCACATCGATTGCACCCAACGTGAGAAAAGTCGATAAATTAAGACGGGCGAGGTTTGTGGGAAAAAGGGCCGACGTCATATTACGACTCACTAAATGAAATTTGGCCACGGCGGAATTAAATGCGAAGAGTAGAAAAAGAGAGATTGGGTGTGGAACTAGAAATTAGATAGTAATTAGAAAGTCAAGCCAGAACAACAAACAATAATCTAACCTGGGTTAGTATGGAAGATTTTGATGGGCACGTGAAGATGTTCGCTAGATTTCCGAGATCTAATTTGATTGGTGAGTTCACAATTATTTATCTTGTTTTTTTGCTTGGAGTTGGGAAGGAAATCCGCTTATGCACGCCAGGATTTTTGTATCCGCATGAGGACAACATGGATTATTGTCTCGAGACTTATAACCAGAATATCACAAAAAAAGTAAAAATAAAAACTGCCTTCATTGCTATGATAATGAATTTTTAGGGTTAGTTAATTGAGACTGAACACCAAAACCATTGGATAAGACAAACCCTAATTATCTTTCACGCTTGCAGAAACCTTTGCCATCTAAAACATAACATGAACCAAAGAAGAAATTCCGTCGGTCATGCTAGATTTTAATTATGGATAAAAACGTGTATTCAAGAATATATAGATGTACATATATCTGCTATATCTAGAAAAAATAAGTAGTATGAAATAAGTATACGTATTTGCATTATCTCCCCACTAACCATCAAACACAAAATACAGAGAGAGAGAGAGAGAGAGAGAGAGAGAGTTTACTTTGGGAGAAGAGGGGTGATGAGGCTTCTGAGGCAACTCCGCTTGAGACTCCACGTCCAAACGGGTCGTGCTCCGACCAGGAGAAGAACCCGACGGCGACGGCGACGGCGACGGCGAACTCGTCCGGCTCCTGAGGAACCTCTCGAAGATGGCCATGAGGAGGAACATGGAGATGAGGATGGCCGTGGCCACGAACCCGAACGACACCGCGTTCACCGAGTCGTCGAAGTTCGTCCACCGGCCTTCCCTCTCGGCGTACGTCGTATCCGGCGCCACCGCCGCCGCTGGCGGTTCCGCCGAGCCCCATCCGCGGTAGTGTTCGCCTCCACCCATTCGCTATCTTCGCTGGAAAACCCGGAGAGCTAGGGATGCCTCACCAGGACCCTGAAGAAGTACATAAAGAAGCTCGCTCACGAAAGAGAGAGAGAGAGAGAGGGGGCGCTTTAGCTGGTTTGCAGTGAAAAGGAAACAGCCTCACGAGAGAGACGCTATTTCCTAGGTCAATATTACTCTATTTTAGCAATACCTACAGAGCTCGTCGAATACTTATTATAGGTGCTCGAACAATCTATTTTCTTTTTTATGTCCACTACGCACAATGCAATTCAGTTTATACGAACATTACAATTTCCTAAATTTGATTCTTTAATGATTCATGAATGTGCTGAGACACTATTTAATAATTTCTCTTTTAATGGAGCTTCTTTTTTTTTTTTAATAATTCGGGAGAGTGAACTGGTAACCAACTTCATTATTTAAAAGTGGAGATTCCTCCGATCTTCTTAATTTTTAGCTTTAAAAGTTACTACTGAAACTGTGCTTTAAGGTTGAGCTTAAATCTTTTTTTAATAGCCTGCCAGGGCAAATCTTTTTTACATTTGCACAATCAAGTCAAAACCGGGCTTACAAAAATAAGTGAATGGAAAAAAAAAATTCATCGCCCATGAAAATAGTTAGATGTAGATTGTTTATCAATGATGAAAACATTTTCCTTTAACTAATTTTTATAAACGATATAAGCAATCATTTTTTTTTAAATATTAATCAAATCACTCATTTTCTATAAAATGAATGCATTCTTAGCCTTAATTCTTTGTGCAAAATTTCAGTATAATTTTTTTGGTTAAGTTTTTGCCGAAAATTGTTAACATGAGGATGTGTCACTTTGGACAGCTGGCAATGATTGAATCAACACGTCGACAATTTACTATGAAAAGTGATGGAAATAACTATATTGGAATTTCGCACAAAAAATTAAGATTAAATCGACAAAATTAAAATTTTTATAACTAAATTAGTGTCTATATAATAGGTTTACAACTAATTGGATAATTTCTCGGCGTATTTGTTGTATTACTAAGTTTTTAGTATTTCTTGTATTGCTAGCGTTATCGATCATTCTTTTTATCTAATTAAAGGTAAACTAACCGCATACTAAAACATATGGCTTTTCGGATCGTTCGTCCATCGCGATACATACTTTTTCTCGTTAGTCCGACTGGGATCCTTGGACCGTCTGGAAAGATGCGGTCTTTCTGCACACATAATCATGAAACGATGATAAAATTATATTCATTAATTCATTGGTAATCGCTCGTCGTAACCCACGAAATGGTCGACATGATCGCTTTCTCTCTGCCCCATGAAGGGGACACATGGGAGGGACATCTAGGCCTTGTACCTAGCTATTCCCTTGCCAAGGGGGGAATGGGGGCCTTTTAGATTCGAATAATGTCCAATGAAAGATGAATAAAAAAAAAATTAAATATAGCTTAGTAAGTGATCACATATGATATTATTATGACTCGTAGTCATTCTCTTTATAGAATGAAATATCCGACAACCATCCTTTTCGTTTAGCTAAATTTTCGTCTACGTATATCATATAAAACCTTATGCATCATGTGATGAATGTGACTGCCCACTCTTAAGATTACACTAAGCACAAGACCTTACGATTTGAGTACTTATTTTGAGTGTAAATATCAAACTTTTTTTATTGTGGGGAATAAAATGAATTGCTTGGATTGCTATTTATCTCATACGTGTGGAGTAGATTAATCAAAATCTCCAAACCAATGGCTCGAATTAGCAGTTCCTCCTCACCAATTCCAAGCACATGTAACATGGTGATAGACATGATGGTAGTTAAGCCACTCTTTAAAAAAGAACCAAAGTTCTTTTTCCTCCTTTCCTAAAACTCTAGAAAGCACCTCTAGTTTGGCTTTTTTGTTGTCGTGATTTTCTTGGTTGAATTACAAAATAAATGCCTTTTTCATTAATCACACTTTACCCGAAAATATATGCTTTTTCCCTTTAATTCCAGAACCTTATCTTTGCACCCCCTCTCATAGACCCAAGTCCAATATCATTTTTCTTTTTGAAATCTCATAATGGATTTTCTGTCTGGTTGATGTGGTGGAAAGAATCATCGTCCATTACATTTAAAGAATATGGATTTGCATACTTTTGCGAGGCCAAATCCATTATTTTCTAACATGAGATTGATTCGATATGGTAAAATAAATATAATAATATGGCGTATACTAGTTCCTGTTATTATTAGGGTTACATTTGAGGAGAATTGAAGAATTACTTAATCAGTCCCTAACTTATTACACTTATATTAATTTTGTAATCAACTTTCAAATCTTGCTAATTTATTTTTTAATCTTTGCACAAATTTTCAATATAACATTTATGATTTATTTTCACCTAATTATCACTAATTGTCTTATGTGGCACACCACTATATCAATAATTTCTTGCGATAATTGATCCAAATGACTATATTATAAATATATATATATATATTATAATTCAACTAGTAAAATCGAGAAATTTATTATCAAATTGTCATCCGTACATTAGATTTATAAATAATTTGATAATTTTTTCGATAAATTAATGAGATAAAAAATAATTATTTAGATATGATCGATACCTGATGGGACTTGAATGAGAATAAAAAATTGGTCGTGAAAGTGAGATGTTGAGGCATTGGGTAACACTGACTCATTGCAATGCCACTAATAATGCCATATCCCTGTGAAGATTTGATGGGATTTGTGGGAATAAGATGAGAGCCTATTGTTGGCCTATGTGAATATTCTATAGGATCTGGGTACATCATTTCCCCCTTACCACATGACATGGAGATCTTACCTTTTTCGTGACTCAAATTAAAATAAAAGACCAACACTCATCTTCTAACAAGCACATCAGAAGTCTAGGGTCTACTAATTTCACTCCACATTACATCGAAAGACGTCCTTACTCCACCTTTGATTCTTGCCGACATGGTTGTTATTTTGTTGAACTTTTAACAATAAGAAGGCATTGAAACATGAGTATTACACGTGCCTAATTGTATCTCATCGAAATAAATGACAATTCAATACATTTTAAGTCAGAAACGTGTCAAATCTTGTCTTGATTTGTCTCTAAACAGGAGGAAGTGGACAAAGACCCGCTTCTTATCATTATGAACCCATTTATCCCAAGCCCAAGTCAATTCAATTTTACTTTGTCGGTGTATCGTATCGTGTCGTGCTACGCTGGAGTCGGGAATCGTGTGTCACGGTATAGAGCAGTGTGGTCAGGGGGTCAGATGTGACCCGTGACGAGTTTTTGGGGCTCACGTGAGGGACCTCATCTTTTGGACACTGTTTCCCTCTGCTCCGCGCCGTTCGCTTTTGATTTCGTCTTTCTCTACTTTTCATGGCGAAAGGGAGCAAACCCGTAATCTTTCTTGGGCTGTCGTGTTTTTCTGACACCAACGCGGGTCGCGGGCCCCCCACCCATCTCCTCCTCTCTCTGCGCCATCGGATGGAGATGCGGGGCCCAGCCATGCGGGGCCCATGGATACAGCGAGCACGATCTCTGCTTGCTTTGCCCATCCATCCGTCCATCCGTCCATCCGTCAATCCCTCCCTCCCTATCCATCTCGTCCTTTTCTGCAGAACCTGGCAGGCTGCTCCGGAGAGGGACCAAGATTCCGTCCTGCTTTTAGCCATAGGTTTATACCACGTCGTGCTCAAGCTCCATTTCATCGAATTTCGGGTGCCCGAATGTCGTATCTCGGGCTACAGAAAAGCCCGGTCCTCCCTCCCGCCCCCGTCAAGAAACTTATTTCTCTCTACTTTTTCTTTCATTTTTTTGGAGAAACAGAACTTCAACGTAAGTAGAGAAAGACATTGAGAAATTTTGAACGTCAACTGATGAATAGAAACACGAGAAATTTCCTTAGACGTGCTACGAGGTTCTGCAGCTGGCATTTGGTTCGGCATCTGGAGAAATGCAAAGTATGCTTAGGGTTTTTGTAAAGACGTTTTTTTGGGAAAGTAAAAACAGAAAAGAAGAGGACAAGGACGAGGGCGAACGGGAAGCAAATTGGAAGCTTCGGAGACGGTGAACCCGGATCTCGCTGGCCTTGAAGCGGCCCAGTCGAGGCGACCCCCTAGCCCTAGGGTCGCGTGACCTCCTTGTCCCTCGCTCGTCCGAGTACACGCAACCCAATCCATATCCCGCTGGCCCTTTAGCGGCCCGAGGTCAAAGACGCCAAGGCTTTGCCGTGACCTCCGATGCCGAGTCGCCGGAGACCGCGAAACCCAGATCTCGCTCGTCGCTCGGTGGCGGCGGCGGAGGAGGATTCGCGGCCAGGGTGGGAGGACTCTCGGCCAAGGAGGGAGGAGTCTGGAGCTTCGAGGGAGGAGGAGATGAGGGATTGACGGAGCGGGACTTGTCGAGGTCGACGATGGACCTTTGATCACCGCCACCGCGCTCGCCATCCGACTTGCCTTGCAAGTGGAGGAAGATGAAAGGACCTTCTCCCTTCCCTCTCGCTCGATTTCTTAACGGAGAAGCTGAATAGTTGCCTTTATGAGGGCAAAATAGGAATCCGAAAATGCTAGTGAGGGTAAATTTGGAGAAAAAAGTTCGTTAAAGCCGGCTGTGTTGGGCGGCCACTTTTTCCAATGGCCTTGGGCCTCTGAAAAGCCTTAGCAGGCGCTTGACAAATCTTTTTGGAAAGCTTTACGCAAATAGATTGTATGCCCAAAGTTTTCTAAAAACCATTAGCCCCAAGGTAGTTTTGTATCAATTTTGGACTTTTAACATTTTCGAAAAGCTATTACACTTTTTTCCTTCATTTTGTTATCGCTGCATTTTTTAAATTCTGGAATTGTCCTCACAATTTTCCAACTAATGCGATGATGCAAGCAATGCTAGATCTAGTGATGGCAAGCCTTGCCTGAAGTCATGCAATCCTAAGTGGCCCTCGCCAAAGGTTGCCTTAGGTTATGCAACCCAAAGTGATGATCATCAGTGTTTGATGAAGGATTTGTTCTTTTTTCTTTTTTAAATAGCAAAAGGCATTTTATAAGTGTGATATTAATAGCATTTGATCAAAATTACTTCAAAATGCAATTTTATATAACACTACTAACATTTTGAAAATAACTTTAAACCTAAAATCATTTGCATTTCTCCGAAGGGTTTCCCTAAAAGTCAAATCAATTATAGTCACTAAAAGTTGACTTTTGAAAATGCTGAAATCTTAAGGCAGTTTAGCTCCTATAGTTAATATTTCCTTAAAATGGTCCAAATTTTTTTTGCCTAATACTTGACTCTCACTTAAGAGACTTTAAACGCGCTGGAACAAGGGCGTTTCACTCGAAAGAAAAGCAGCAATCCAAATTTCTGTCTTTCAAATTAGATCAAAACTCGGAATGTATACATCTAAATTGAATTTCCTCGTTGTTCATATTATTTTTATAAAAAAACGAAAAAAGAAAAACCCGTATTCCGGGCCTGGGCTACCAAAGACCCAAAACCTGTTCCCGGCAATCACCGCAAGAAGTGCGCAATTTGCAATCGGATTCCCCGAAGATCGTCAACCTCGCCATTGGAGATCCCATCCAGATCTCTGCAAATCGGCCGTTCCTCTTCACGACTTTTTTCCCGAAATGGCGAAGCTGGAGCCCCTCGAAGACGAGCCGAAGGCGAAGGCCAGGAAGCGGAACCACGGCAGCACCAGCTTCTTCGTCTTCGTGGATTACCTCTTCCTCTTCATCTTCTTCTGCTTCCTCTGCTTCATCCTCTACAAGATGGCCGGTCTCTGATGGGCCCCACCCCCCACTCCCCGCCCTCTCTCTCTCTCTCCTCGGTCCGCGCCTCGTTCTCGCCGCCGCGATGAGGTAAATTCCTCGGGGATTTCCAGTGCCGTCGACGCAATGAGCGCGTCGACATTGATGGGTTGTTAAATATCGTTGTTGACATATTTTCGGTCGACGATTCGATGTTTCTCTGTGCATCTACCTTAAATCTCAAAGACATTGGCGGTTGCCTTATAATTTGGATTGATTAACTGGAGTTTAACCAGAGGTTTCATTTCCATTTGATATGTCCAAGTTGATAATGTCACGTCTTGTAGCTGAGAACAACTTAGCACATGGTAGATCCTTCTTAGCTCAAGAAGCTGTATATGCTATGAGGTGACAGTAAAACTCTGATGCTGTGCTGGTTTGCTGATTTTTACACGCATTGTTGCAAAGTCCTCGCGCTTTCATTTGTTCAGGATACTTTTTCTTAGCAAGGTCTAACTTTGTGGTGGTCATGTGCAATATTCAGGACAGTCATGGTCTTTCATCTTTATGGGAAGGAATGCAGCTTTTACTTCTGGGATAGTTTGTGTTGTCGATTTCATTGTATATTTAAGGATGGGCGAGCAACAGACCTCGATTAGCTTATCAAACGTATGGCAATTCTATTCTGCTTTTAGAAATGATTTTATCCAAAATTATAGAGATTCTTGTAGTCGTTGGGAGGAGAATAGTAAGGTTTTTAAGTTTGATGGTCACTTATACTTTAACATCCGCCGGCTTTTGGGCGAAATTACCAGAAGTCCTCTGTATTTTCCAAAAGTTGTGTAGGCTGGCCTCTCAATATCCATTATATTCGTTAGAATAATAATGTATAAGTCCGTATTCTTCCCCCAAGTCTAGATAGAACAAAGTTTAGATCTTGGAGGCATGATCTGCATTACAATCTTATTAAAGGTTAACAAATACAGATGCTAAAAATCTACTTCGATTAAAAGGTACCGTACAAGTTACCTCGTCACATCTGTTAATTTAATGGATCCAACAAATTCTAACAGGGGCGATGGAAGTAACCATATAATACAAAGGGGTTCTCCCTATAGCTTTTCCAAACATGAGGGAAATCAAAATAAATTACCTGAAAACTTCTTTTGTTATTTTTCTGCAAAACTCCTCAGTAATCTAAATTTATTAGTGAGGATATGATCATTTACATTGGGCTTTTCTTAGCGGAGTTTTTAGCTTGATCTACCTTTGCCATTTGAACGTGAGATTTAGCTATAGCTGCTATTCACTACAATTGAAAACAGAAAAGAGATCTGTTCAATTTGAATTGGGAAATTCTGATGATGATCTTGGCTGTCTGTTTTTTCTTGCTAACTTAAGTTGACTGAAAATGAATGGATCATAATAAATGTAAGATCGGTGACTCACGTTTCTCATCTTATTGCCTATGTCGAGGTCTTGGCATGTAAAAGAGCCCATGCATTTTCTCTCTCAGTATTTCACAATTACTGCATATTGTTTCAGAGAAAGGATAACACATGCCAGGCTTTGCCTTTGGTTATATTTAGTTCATTTTGAAGGTCTGGACTCTAAAGTGACTCTTATTTGGATTCAGTGTGTCGTTAGATAACTCTTTGTTGCATCATATTTATCATTGACTTGTTCATTTTTATTTGAAACTGCAGATGTAGGCTTTCAGTATGATTTGAATTTGAAGCTACTGGGCACTGGGCTTATGGGATTATGGAGAGTCAGGGCATATAAATCTATTGTATGTTTCTTGTGGAAAAATCCAATCAGATTGTTATGTGGAAAATTTTGAGAAAGATTGAGGATTTAATTACTTGTTTCTTCTATTCAGGATCACATTCTTTATCTCTTTTCTGAGTGTATTAGTTTCTACTGTTAGAGCTGAAAAATAGCAACGTTTTGCTATGGACTATTTGCATTGTATTGTGTCAAGAATGACTTCTGAAACATGAAGTAGTTGAAGGTTACTTTTGTGTATTAGGACTGGGAGAACATTGATGATTTTTAGATCTGCAGACTATGTAACAGTGTCAATTCAATACTTACTGCTGGCTAAAGTATATGCTGGGAGATTGTCCTTGATTCATTAATTGATCGTGCTTTCTGCATAATGTTTGAAGAACGGAATGGAATCACAGATGAGAAAGGAGGTGCTAAGTACATGAAGGTTATTGAGGTGGGCAAACCAATGTGAACAAAATCGACATGCTTGAAGAGAATTTAATTTTTGCTTGCTTCTGGATAGTGCACAACTGGTTCTCAGAGTGCAGATGTAAATAGACCATACAAGAGACACGGCTGTGCCTAGGTTCTTACTTGCGGGATCATGCAAATTTCCTCTAATTTCAGACGTACTTCGCTGACTGTTTTTCAATCTATAACGTATGGCAAATGCTACGTCGTGTGTTTCACATCATCTTTAACTCGGATCTGGGGGCCTTACGCTGTTTAACTGGTGGGAGAGCAATTTAATAGGTGTAAAGATCAACCTATAGCAAGTCTACTGTCGTGCAGCGACCACGCCCGTTAATCTGGCAAGTGAATTTCTTAATGGCGCTTCTACCTGTGTTCTGTTTGTTCTCATGCTCTTCAATCATCCATTTACTGGGAACACCTGGCAGGTTCTTACCCGAATTAGCAATAAATTTCTCGACCCTCCTGAAATGGTATTGAGTCGAGGAACAGTTCCACATGTAGAGCAAAATACAACAGAATGAATGCTGATGCAAATAATTCACTCAAAAGAAGCTGTTCTACACAAAGCCCATCATGAATCCTGGAAGATCCATTCCTCCCTCGGGATTTTTTGAGGCACAAAATCGGATATGTTACAGTTACAAAGAGGTGACCCACATTCATACAGGAAATCACAGTTCAAAGAACTGGCCTTTCCTCGGAAAATCTGGGCAGTTGGACCAGCGAGTTGACTCGTGTGACACCTTCCAAACCCGACCAGTCCTGGTCTTCAGCTGCGACAGGTTCCCCATTTCCTTCAGATTCTACAGGGATTTTTCCATAGTTATCGCTTTCTTCCGAGGATCTTACTGTGAAGTTCCTCTGCAGAGATGGCTCAGCCTTCTGCCCATCATCTGATTCTAATGCATTGCCTGAGTGATTGCTCTGTAAGGTTGCCGAAGAAAAACCTTGTTCTTCGTAATCAGATTCCGAGTCCATTTTTCCATCTAGAAACAAACAAACAACAGCACAGTCGTCCATTTTTGAAGTTGGGTACTTGAGTTTCCATTCCCGCGCAGCTGAATCCACCAGGATCCTTGCAGCTGATGATCGGCTCGGAGCAGAAGCCACTATCTCCACCACCTCTTCATTGCTAAGAACATCCCAAACCTGCTTTTAACATCAGATAATTCAAAAATGTACTAGGTTATAAACACTTTTTTTAATGATATACCAAGAGAGAAGATCACAAATAACTATTTACACATGCACAACTGAAGGCAGTATTAGCTTCTCATGACTTGCTCAGGATTTTCGATAGATTAGTCCCACTAGTCGCCCAAAACTTGTCATGAAGAGAATCAGATATATTAGCTGTGGGCAGCAATCTAATATTTCAACTGAAAGATTATTCATAGTCAGATAAAGCATCTAAGGAAATTACATTACCTCATGAGCCTACATAATGGTCTTCAGCTCCCAGCCCATCATCAATATTCAAAATTTGGAAGCAATGGACAACAAGCAAGACCCATTTTGAAGTACAGATCAACCAATAGAATGATGGGGTAAATGCCCGAGGCTTTAATCATAAGGAGAATGGACATGAATTATATTATGGCCTACTGCACTCAAATCTTGATGTAGTTTCTCTTTTCTTTGTGCAATATGTAGATGTAGTTTGTGGGAGTAATCTATCACAGAAAAACCTCTCGAATATATAGTCACTTCATCCTTTATCCACTCTCAGTTTATGAACTTAGACAAATTCACAAAAGTACATTTGTATTGCTACATCATGAGTTTACGTTCACATACACGACAAAATTGGTGGAAGTAAACAAAATTGCTCCTGTGAAAAGACCACATTTGAACATAAGTGCTATTTGTGCATGGAACTTGAAATATTAAGTTCAACTTCAGCCTGGCACATTTAGTCATAAATCAGACATTAAAAATCAAGCTCACTAATGCGACTATTTGAAACCATCAACAAATTAAAATGAATAATCCTCTTTCAAACGTTATTCAGGCTGCATCTGTAGTTGGCTTGGCATCTATTTATGTTGCTTTTAATTGTTTCACATGATGCAATAAAAAATTGCTAGATAATCTAGCAGCCGCCGCAAACCAGCTAAAAGTACAAAAGAAACAGTCACCACTACTTGAATGCATATTCTACGAGCAAAAGATATGTGGGAATAAAAAAATGAATAATGGAATGAGAAGGGAAAAATTAGCTAGAATGACCTCACCCCATCTGAAGCAAGGACGACAAACTGATCCCTTTCTGTAAGCACCCGGTGAGAAAATTCAGGTATTGATATTACGCCATACTCCTTCAAACAGAAATCACCAAAAGCTCTAGCCATTGCTAACCCTGGGGCATCATCAAACGGCAACCAAACGCGAGACACTTCAGGCTCATCTTGCAATGCAAATACCCTGCCTTTACACCGTTTGATCCTTTCAGCCTCTCCTGCATAAAGTATCATCAAATAAAACATCCCACAAAAAGTACATGCCAATAATCTTCTGATTTCAATGACTGCCAATGCAAAGGAGAGGGAGGAGGCTCATGATTTATAAATTACATAAACTTTAGACATACTAGGCAAATCTGGCTTCATGTCCACAGAGAGCTGGGTTGCCACCATTGAATCATTACTGTCCTTGGATCCTAGGACTGCCCGAGAGTCACCAATATATCCCATAAAGAGATTCAAACCCTAAAGCCAAAATAAACCTGGATTACGTGGCTTGCAAAACACTAGAATTACATACGAAGGAAGGAAGAAGGAAAAGCTTAGCCAGCATTTGGTGCCATGCATCTATACCTGTTTAACGATTGTCACAGCTGTGCTGCCACTACAGAAGCAATCCAAGTGAGGATGGGACCTGAGCTCTTTATCCATAGCCTTATATGACTTTAAGAAGGCCTCTCTCCATATAGAATTCAGCTTGTCTTCTGCCGTGCCATCATCCTCACAATCACCTGCATCCGTTTTCCTTGCATTCCCACTGAAACAGGTTAAGCCCGATTCGTTTTGCTTGGAATTGCAGGAGTGCAAAAATGATTGAAGCTTTACGGGAAGGACATCCCTCACTTTGCGGGCAACAAGATGACCATAAGGCCCATGGCCATCAAAAACACCACAAAACGTCATATCTTCTTCCATAAAATCCTTCACACAACAAATTGAAGACAGAAACGACATTCAGAACACTATATTGATGCTTTACCCAATTCTAATGAGAAGATGATGAAGGAATTACTCACTTCCCACACAACCATCGCGTCCTGATTAATGCCCTTCCGTCCCTGCTGAGTAAATATACACGAAGTTCGGCTCTTTCCATTCATGAAAACCCGGTTGGGTATAGAAGGTAGATGCTGCTGTGCAACATGACGCTCTGAATAAGTTCTCTTTGTTCTTTTCTGCCCGCAAAACCCGAATCCCATACAAGGAAGCGATGTCGTCTCTCCATTGCTCCTGCTACTACAAGTGCTCCGACTACTGGTCGACACACAGCCACCCATTTGATCAGCTCAAGAAAAGACGCATCCGATTGAAAATGAAACAAGGTTCTTCCTTTCACAGGCCAGATCTTGAGTGAGAAAAGGAATTAGTCAACCCCGAAGAATAGATCATAGAAGCACCAAAGAACTTTGCACATGAAAGGATGGCCCATCACATCTCACGAGAGAAAATAGGAATCTCTTCATTATAGATAAAGATGAACGTAGCTGCTTTGGTGCTGATAACTCTGACTTGATAATGCAACAAACTGAAGAGAGCGAGAAAACACTAGTTAATTGTATTTGTTTATGTTTTTCATTGTAGAACTCAAAGTTGGCTGCAAGTAGAGGACACTCAATAAAAGGAATAACATGACATTCAATAAATAGTCCATGTGAACCATTGAATAGAATATACTCAATGGCTGTCCTGACCTTTTGTCCTTGATCTGGTTTCACACTTATGGTCAGGACATGCATATGCAAAGCAAATATAATACCCATTAAGACTCTACAAATAAATAATTAATAAAAGCAGAGAAATCTGCAATATAAGTTACTAAAAAACTAAACCCCGCGATTCCCCATCTTCCATATCAACCTCCCCCCTCCCCCCTCCCCCCCCCCCCCCCCCTCTCCCCTCCTTCCTTCCCCCTCACCCGCACACAGATTTAAAGAGCTGCCTCAGATTTTTACCTTCAAGAAGAAGGATGACAGAGGAAATCAGAACATTTCCAATTTTTGTGAGTCATAACACTCTCTTGGGTATCAAGATTTTTTTTTTTTTGAGTGTGAGACACAAGTTTTTGAGATCAATAGCTTACAGCCTGAAAAGGAGGGGAAAAAACTGCAAAAGAAAAGAAAGTGAAATGAAAAAGTTAGTGTAATAAATTACAAAGCCAGCAAGAACAGTTTAGCAAACAGATAAACATTCAGGATCATTTTAACATATTTTCTGCCTTCTTTTTTTCAAATTTCAAATCTATGTCAACTAGTTGGCCAATTTTACTTTTTCGCAAGGAAACTTTTTCCAAAGAAATAGAGGGAGCGAGAAAAAATGCACGCACTTTAGTTTTCCACTTGAGAGAAAAAGGAAAAAGAGGAGATAAAGCAAACAGAGTAAAGCAGAAAACGACGAAACAAAAGCATTGGCTTAGTCAAAAAACGAAATCGAAGAGAGCCAGAGAAAGAGAACAACAGCTCGACCAATGTACCACGAAATTCGCCAAGTCATCTCCCCCAAGAAAAAGACACGAAAGTAAAGAACAGCAGAGTCGTGCAAGAAGCAATGACTCGCTCTCCGCCCGGTTCCTGGTCGAAAACAATGGGCTCCCGAAGACGACAACTTGCCCAAGATTTTCTCCTTGTTTCCGAAGATTGACCGCGATCGGCTCGAACCCAGAAGAGAAAGGCAACTTAATAAATAAATAAAAAACCGCTCTTTCCGGATTCATCAATCATCAAGACAAAACCCAAGTTCTGTAAGCAAAATCGGGACAGAAAGCGAAAAGGTGACAGCAGAAGAAGCGGAAAAGAGATCCTAAACCCAGATCTACGTCCGCGACCGGCGCACGAGCTCTCACGTGTTGCTGGTCAAAGCAAGAAGAAAAAGGAAGAAACTTTGCACATCACCCTTTGGAACCCAAAACAAATGATGAGTAGCAGCAGCTCAGGAGCTCACGGTTTCCAACTTTCCACCACTAGAGATTCAAAATGCAGAGTCTCATTCCAGAAGAGATGGGACTGGGTGCTGGCTAAAGGAGTAAAAGAAGGCAATGCGTGTCGAATGATCGGTGTACCTTCGCTTGGTTGAATTTGGGTCTTCGGGGTCACACGCAGAGGAGAGCGCAGGGGAAAGCGCAGGGGAAAGAGATGAAACCAGGAGAGAGAGAGAGAGAGAGAGTTTGGGTCAGTTTAATGTTGTAAGGAGAGAGAGTGCATTGATTGTGGGAGAACAAACCGAAGGAAAGAGAAAAGGATGGGGAAGAAGGTGGAAAGTGTGAAAATACATGAAAAGTCTAGAGAGAGAGAGAGAGAGAGAGAGACAGAGAGAGGGATTTGGCCGACGGTTTGCCATGAGACGCCGCCGTTTCGACAGTTTGTAAAGATCAGAAAATTATGAAAATTAATTTTTTTCTCCTTTTGTTCTGAATTAAATTTGAATTACCTTTTATGCAAGATATTGTGATGTGAACCCATTAATTGGACCAAAAAGAAGAAGAGGAAGAAAAGAACCCATTTGGTATTTTTTTTTTTCGATAGGAACAAGAGCTTTTTGTTCTTCCATTTTCGAAGTGTTTGGAGAAAAGACAAGATGTGCTTGAAGAAGTCTGGGCAAACATGTATCCTCAGACCTGTACATTAAAATTCTCATGTTATAAGTGGTCATTTTCTTCTATTAATACGGGTCATAAGAAAAGTCAACTTTGACTAGATGAAAAATTTACTAATACAAAAGGCACGTGCTAGTGTTGTTTGTTTGATCGTGTTGGTAGTGATTTCCCATAATACTTTGCCTCGTTGACCGTTGAGGCCAAAGTTAAATGAAAAATCTCAAAAAAAAAAAAAAGAGGCTAAAGCAATTGATTTAAATATAGTAAGTTTCTTATTTCAATTACGATGTCACCAGCTTTTTATGAAAATTGTTAGTATCTGTTTTTATTGCATGCTTTTTTAGACGTGATTGTTATTAAATGAAGTATTTGCTTTCACGAATATAAATTTTCAATGAGACATGCTCGCTTTGAATAGGTATTGACCTTACTAGAAGAATGGAAATGAATTTGCTTCGCGGAGAGTTTGACCTAAAACTATGCAAAGGAGGAGTGGTCAACCTTGAATATAAATTTTCAACGAGGCATGCTCGCTTTGAATAGGTATTGATCTTACTAAAAGAATGGAAATGAATTTGCTTCACGGAGAGTTTGACCTAAAACTATGCAAAGGAGGAGCGGTCAACCCTGAACTATGCAAAAAAAGAGAGTATGACCTTGAACTATGTCGGTCGGAGTGAGGAAAGCTTGAAGATGCATGTCAGAAGAGCTAAGTCGAAGTGCATGAGAGTGAAAATTTATACAAAGGATCTCTTTGTAAAACAAATTAGAACGGAGAAACTAGGCCGTTAGATTTGAAAACTGGACCAGCTATAGATCGGTTTTAGAGAGAATTGACTTGGTTCTTAATTCCCAAAAACTCGAACTGGCTTTTAAACTATTGTTACGACAGGGCCAAGCGGGTTTAGAGCTAGTTTTATATACCTTATGAAAAATAAAGAACACAAATGAATTAATGAGATGCAAGTAGGGAGAATGGAACCGTGATCTCCGACTTGAAATAGGCCCCTAAGACCAATTAATCAACAAGACTTCGTTAGTCACGAATTACTAAAAATAAAATATGATATCAATTAGGTTGTGGTAATTGTCACTTTTTCCGTTATGCCCGAGATATGGACTAACTCATTATGTGGTTCCTCATTTCTCATCCTTCTTGAATTCCACGTTGTCTATCTTCCCCTATATTCAAGGACACCTGAAAACGAAATCTAACCAAACATTTTTGATTTATTGAATTATTGGATCGATACCAAACATTTTTTATTTATTGAATTATTGGATCGATATTGCTTTTGAAAATATTAAAATCAAGATAACTTCTATTTCGTCTTCACATTGTTCCAAAACCGATGACCTTTCCACGGTACTTTCGTATTCTTAGATACGAGTGATTCTCTCGTTATTATGTTTTCATCGAGCTATAAACTACATTTTACTAGATCAACAATAAAATCGATTTTTTGTATGAATTTAAGATAATGGAAAAACAAAAAAAAAATCTAAATTATGCTTGATTCTTTTATATATATATTTTTGACAATTTGAGATAAAGACAATTATTTCTTATGAAAAATTGACCGTGAATAAGATGAATGAAAATATGCGAACGATTCCATTATCAAATGAAAAATGAAGAGACGGGTTTTCGGCTATGATATAATGCTGGAAAGCCCAACAAAAAAAAAGGGATTATGTTCTTGCGTTTTAATGGTGATCACCTATGTAGCACCGACACGCGACACGTGACACGCGACACGACACGACACGACACGCGATACGTCATTTCTAAAAAAGTAGAGAATTCCGACACGTTCCGATACGTTAAATATTAAATAAATATTTTTATATATACATATGATTATTTCAAAAATAAAGAATATAATCAATTTATTTAAATAAATTTATAATTTTTCATGATAATCATAATTTTTTATTATTCAATATTATTCATTTTTTTTTCTTTTTAAAATCACCCTAAACACCCCTTCCCTCCAAAAAAGAAAAGAAAAAAGTAACATCCCGCCCAGGACGAGCATCCCATTTTAATTTGTTTTTGGCTCTTCTGGCACCATCATATTTTACTTTTATTTTTCCTGCTCTTCCTTGAAAACCCAAATGCACGGTACCTCAGTTTTAAATTTTTTTCTGCACTCCTTGGAAACCTAAACCTATCTGCCTCATCCCCTTTGACTCCTCCTTTACGGCACCCCCTCCTTGGAAAACTAAATCATAACCTCCTCCTCCTTCTGTGCTCACTGCTCATCCTCCTTGCACGGCACCCATTCTATCTTTTTGAAACCCTTCGAGAGCAGCTTGAAAACTCTCGGAAAATGGCCGCTCCCTCCTCCATTTGCACGATCCTCTTCCTCTCAATCCCTACTCTCTCTTGGTCACCTCGTTGCAGCTGCTCACTGCCTTGCTTCTGGTCCTCTCTTTTTTGCGGTCGGAGCCTTGTCTCCGGTCCTCTGTCGCGGCCATCTCGGTCGCCTGGTTCTCTCTTCCTCCAGCCTTCTCTCACCGTCGCGGCCTCACCGTCGCGGCCTCACTGCTGCTGCCTCGCCTCGACAGCCTTGCTTCCTCTCCCTCGCCTCGTCTTCACCCTCCATCGCCAACGATTCACTCTCCCTTCACACTTGCAGATCCGCTCCAGAAACCCAGCCTCTTGCTCGGACACGCTCCGACTCGCGTGTCGAGAAAAGTTGACCACGTGTCGGATTTTCCGACACGTGTTGACCGCGTGTCCGAGCGTGTCCGAGCGTGTCGGAGCGTGTCGGACACGCCGACACGTGTCGGACACGACACGGAAGGTTCCCCAGCGTGTCCGTGCTTCATAGGTGATCACAACCCCGTGCACTGTAAGTGACATGGGATATTTCGAAAATTATATTTACGCTAGTGTGGAAAATAAAAAAGAAGCTTTCGTCTATTTAAAGTTGCGACACGCAAGATTAGTCTATCATTAGGAATCTCATATTATAATCAATTCTGAAAAAGAAAACATTTTTATCCTTCCTACGTAGGTATAAACCTAACCTATGTTCATGGCCCTATCCAAGCGTCGAGGACCGGGCACGAATGACACAATCATTCACGCCCATGCTAGAATGCACTACTCGTTAATGTTTATACCACTCATCCTACTTTATCGTCTCATCATATAAAAGCTTGCAGCTTTGTAATAATTGTTTCATCTTCCATCAAACCTAAAACGTCCCTTTCGTTGCTTTTTCTTTTCTTCTTTGTTTTTGTGACTTATATTCGAAAGGCAAATGAGCCCGATGACCCCATCCCCATGTCACCAACACGGTCACTAATCGAGGCAAGTTAGTGTCTTGATGATTACATAACCTATTAGCTTGGGTTCGAGGCAAAGCGATGACAGCTACATTTAGATATTCGCAAAAGGAGAGATGGAGTTTGATATTTGTAATTAAAGAGCGGTTCAAATTGTTCTACCTGCTTGCACTCGGATTTCCTTGAGAAGTTTTTAGCAACTTGTAATTTATATTTCTTATCGAGTTATTGAGAATGTTTAAACATTCATCTGAACAAGTATTTTAACCATTGAGACGTATTTTAACTGTTGTAATCGATCGTGTTCACTCGGTCTTGATACTGCATTAACATGAGAGATTACGGGTTCAATTCATCATCAATCCTTGATCTACTTAGAAGCAAGTGATTAGCAGCCTGACTTAATAATTTTTCCATGTTACCTAGAAAACAACTCGAGTGTGCAAGTGGAATGATCCCTATTCTTTGGGTCACTGCCAACTAACTCCCAACAGAAATAAGGTACTTTTTACTGGGATTTAATGGAGCTCATTATTGCCGCCACCCCTATGTCTGCCTGTTTCGGGCTGTTGGGGTCACAAGCTATCCGCTTCGGACAACTGGTTTAGGAGTGCATCTCCCGCACTTATTCCCAAAGCCAAAAAGGGCCCTTGCACATATCGACATGGTTGGACCTCAACGCACCGAGCCACGTGAACTGCTTTTGCTTCGAACATTTGATTCCACTTGAAAAATAACGCATCTAGTCAAAGCAAGACATTGAAGACATGCGTCGCAACAAAGTTCCTTGTCCACTTGGCAATGGCATAGGACCATGTTGACTATGTAGAGCTCATTCTATAGTCCATGACTTACCTAAAATTACCACTGCCCAGGTGGCTGGCCGAGGTGGATAAGACTTGCTTCGATGCGGTTTGAAGCCCTCTCAAGCTCTCTTGGTCACAAGTTCTAAAACCACATCACTCCTTTATCTTTGAAAATCCCGATTTGTCTCTAGCATAGGTTCCAACTTCCAGGTATATATCCAGCGAAAGATGATTCCGACTTTACGCAACTTGGATCCAGTGTTGCGACGGTGATGGGTTCGCTCCCAATCAAGAATAATTATTGAATTGTTATGGTGACGCCTAAAAGGCCAAATGTTGCTGGTCGCTCCTTCTACCATCTTATTTATTAAAGAAAAATTAGTTGACCTCGCTTGGAGATGGATCTATATGGATTTTCGATTTTTCCTCTTAGGATATTAGTATTGCTTTTTTTTTTTTTTTAATTTAATGTTTTAGAGGAGACCTGATTATGGGTCTATTGGACCACGAGTTCGCCGAAGCTGTGCAGCGCCCAAAGGGTATTCTTGAGTGGGGCACAACTATTTACTTCTATAGTCTGGCTTAACCTGAAATTTGTGTATATGATTTTTGTAATAGATAGGCTTGGACAACAATTTTAGGCCAATCTAAATAGGGCTTGGCCTGCTTAGACCAGCTTATTGATCACCTCTATGTTAGAGTGTGTGAGAGATATGGAATGTATATTGAGAACTAGGATTTTGAGAGCTCTTTCTTTTTTGTTGTACCCAAATTATGTCGATTAAATTTCTCCTTTTTCCTTTGTGTCGAGATGTAGGTCACATAACTAAATCATGAAACTTTCTAATGTCGCGTTTCCACTTTCAATCTTTCATTTTGTCTCATTTTCATTATGATAAAATAATTGCCAATCCTGATTCTATTACTTCCTTTTTTCTCACATAAGGGTGATATTATATGCACATGTGTATGTTTGATAACCATATTAAGAGTTAAAAAGTTTAATTTTCAACTTTAATGTCATTAAATGTCTTTGATAACCTTTAACTACAAAAAACTTAATTGATTGTGTAAACTCAAGAATCAATCGGGAAATTTCTATCAACTAGTGCAAGCTTCCTCTATATCCCTTTGGTGATAGTTTTCTCCTTTAAATCCTAAATCTTGGGTTCTTGCTCTAATTTGCCATGGATTCTTCGACAACATTCAACCTAGATTAAGTTTTCTATCCCCATCTTCTCTCTTTAGAATGGTTTCCCCCTCATGGGTATTGTAATCTCCTCACAGCGGCATCATCGTGGATTTGAGTTCCCCCCTGATTCAGCTCCCTTCGATCAATACTGGTGTCCTTGACAACAAATCCCACCCAGACAAACAACCCAATTTCATAGGATCTAATGACCTTCCTCAGCGCAACCTGCTCATGGTGGCTTTAGCTCATCTAGGGCTCCCTTCACTCCAGAAATATCTAAAAGGTTTAGGTTTTATTCGGCACAAATATCACTCCTTAAGTCAACATATGTTCATCAAATCTCATACAACATGGAGGCCACATATGAAAATCATCTCATAATGGTGGCTTTGTGCAAAAGCTTGGGCGATTTGTGGTCAGAAGAGGACATCACAGAAGTGATCGATGAAATGTCTGACAAAGAAAAACAGGAAAGTGAACTTACCCTCTATGGGAAACTTTTATTTAAACCGAATGTTAATTTTCAAGCATTTTTAAGCATGATGAAAAAAGCATGGAAGTTAGAATCAGCAAAATGTGAGATCATTGAACTTGGATACTTTCTCTTTATATTTGACTCGATTGAGGAGAAGACTTGAGTGCTAAAATCTGGTTTTTAGTCTTTTGCCAGCAATCTTCTTGTATTGTAAGAAGGATATCCTAATGTCTCTGAGCATAGCTATGAGTTTAAACAATATGCTTTTTGGGTGCATATTTTGGATCTTCCTTGAGCTTGGATTATGGAAAATACTGTGCAAAATATAGTCTCAAGATTGGGTAAATTAGAGGAGATCAGAATTGAAGGAAAGAATAACAGCTCGAGCAAGATTGGTAAAGTCAAAATTTGACTAAATTTGGAATGTCCCTTGAAGACAATTTATAATTGAGTTGGGAGGTATGAAATAGTGGATTGATTTTAAATATGAGAGGCTACCACATTTCTATTATTCTTGTGGTTGTATTGGACATATGCCAATTTTTGCACAAAATTCCGTTATGAGGAAACAATATTAGCCTAAGATAAACTTGGTAGATATGAATCATGGCTGACGGCTAAAGTGAGAGATTACAACCCCAGTTGGAAGACCTTATATGAGAAAATAGAACCCAATCTTGAGGAGGAGGAAAGGGTACCAGAAACACCAACACTTGCTAAAGATTTGAACTTGCAAAAGGATCAAACAAGGTTGAATAGGGCTATGGTTATCTATAACTCAATAGCAAATGAGCTAATACATGATGAACAAATGTCAGAATATGTGGCCCTAAATAAGAGGAAAAGAACACGGCAAACTCAGGTATTTTCTCTATATTCAACAAAATGTTATAGAAGTGCATGGTCATCAAAGAAAGGCAAAATAGGACATAAAACATAGGCAGCCAAAAAACAAAAACATTTTACTTCATATGAGAAGCGAGGGCAATCGAGGAACTTGCTAGATGAGGAGAATCTATTGGATACCCTTATTTAGGTGTGGGAAGGGGTCAATAGACGTGCTTTGATGGCTAGCCCTAATAAGCCACCATGGTATATATAAAGTTATTGAGCTCGAACTGTTAAGGGTTGGACACTCCCTTAACAGAATAGCATCTTTGGAATTTAGTGGCTCGAGAGAGGCCCAACTTGGTCTTCCTCATGGAAACCAAGAATAAAGAAATTGTCGTAGAAAGACTTAAAAAATGTCTTAAGTTTAAATATGCAGTCGGTACTAATCTAATTGCAATTGGTGGTGGATTGATACTTCTGTGAAATAAGGAAGTTCATGTGGAAGTGGAATTTAGCATCGAAGAGCTTTTTGATGTTATATGTAAATACCTAATTAGTGGTGTGGTCATGAGGATATCATTCCTCCATGCATCTACAAATTATTAAGAGAAGTTACAACTATGGCAAACATTGCGTTCTATTCACATCTCAAATAGTCTCCCGTGGTTCTATGTTGGAGATTCTAATGAAGTCTTATATCAGTGGGAAAATGTTGGAAAACGTGAAGCAAATTGGTATAGAATGATGGCATTAAGGGACTTTATGAACTCATGCTCGTTGATGAACATAGAGAGCAAGGGATGTGCTTACACATGGACTAACAAGTGGGGAAGGGCTGAACTTGTGAAAAAAAGACTTGATAAGGCTCTTTATAATCTAGATTAGAGAGTCTTATTCCCAAATATGGAGGCATATGCACTACTTGCAATTAGATCAGACTATAGTTCGATTCTTTTAACTTCAGATTTAGTTGGGGTAAAAAAAATGAAGATTTTCAAATTTGAAGCATTTTGGATAGAAAATCCATAATTCAAAAGAGTGTTCAAAGAACTTGGAGGGTTAAGGAAGACGACTCATGGGATATAGTCAGTAAAACAAGGAAGGTAGTTGATGAATGGGGGAGATGGAGCAGCAAAAAATTAAAAAATGCATCTTGTCAAATTAAATCACTCGGGAGAGTACTTACGGAGATGACAATAGGACCGCAAGGACTCCAAATCAAGAACAATACTGCCAAATTGTTGAGCAAATTGAAGGTTTGTGGAGACAAGAAGAAATGTAATTAATTGACAACTTCTTCAGCCAAGGTACCTTTGACCATGAAATCAGTAGAACTCACATCACCCTCATCCTTGAATTCTCAAATCCAGAAAACATTTCTCAATATAAGCCCATTAGCTTGTGTAATTTTAATTATAAAATCATTGCAAAGGTTATGGCCAACAGACTAAAATCCTAGCTCTCAGAAACTTAAGAATAAAGTGCTTTTGTTGGGGGTGGCAAATACAAGGTATCATTTTCACTGTTCAGGAGGTTTTATATAAGCTTAGAGTGAGAAAACGAAAGCAAAAATTTCAGGCAATTCTCAAACTTGATGTACAAAAAGCCTATGACATGGTAGCATGAGATTTCCTATGTGATTGCTTGTTGGTAATGGGTTTCTGTGACAAATGAGTCTTATTGGTTAAACAATGCATCTCCTTGGTATCTTTTAGTGTTAGAGTTTATGGGGAATCCTGTGATTATTTTATACCAACTAGAGGGATTAGACAAGGAGACCCACTATCTCCCTATCTCTTCATTATCATGGTCAACGTCCTATCCTCCTAGATGTCGAAGGCTATAACATATGGTAAGTTAAAGGGTATCCAACTGAATCCATATTGCCCTACATTATCGCATCTTCTATTCAAGGATGATGCTATATTCTTCCTAGATGGTACCATTACTAAGGCTCAAAACTTAACAAATATCTTGCATCAATATTGCTTTGCGTTGGGACATGCCATTAACTTCAATAATTCAGGAATTTTCTTTGGGAGAAACTGTCCCCAAGGATTGATACAAAATTTAGCAATTGAATTGAGAGTGCTAGTCATTGAGAAAACATGAAAATATATGAGTGTATCCTTAGACTGGGGACAAACTAAGAATTAAATGTTCTCTCGGGTTCTTGCAAAAGTTGATAGTAAGCTAGATGGAGGGAAAGAGAAGCTAATGCTAAAGGTGGATAAAGAGATCCTGATCAAAATGGTAGTTCAAGCATAATCTCAGTTTGTCAAGTTCCCATATCAATTTGTAGAGCTATTAAAAAGAGAGTATCCTCTTTCTGGTGGAAACAAAATACTACTAGAAAGGGCATACATTGGAAAAAGATGGAATATTTTGAAAACTAGGAAAGACTGTGGAGGGCTAGACTTTAGAGACCTAGTCGACTTTAATAAAGCGATGCTACGAAAATAAGCTTGGACATTCACTCAAAATCCAAAGCCATATGGAGTAGATTGTTGAAAGGAATCTACTTTTCCATAGGAGACTTTTGGTTAGCAAACAATGGCCCCCGACCCTCTTAGGGATGACAAAACTTACTAATAGGGAAAGACACAATTGAGCTAGAGATCAAATGTGAGGTGGGCGATGGTAATAAGATCAAAATCAAAGAGGATAGATCGCTACTTTCAAACAAGATAGGAGGTCTAGCAAACCAAAATGACCCTCAGTTGGTAGCTAAATTAATGAATCAAAATGAGAGAGGATGGAATTTCTAGTTACTATAGGATATTTTCGAGGACAGAATCGTTAAAGAAATATCAGCCATGCCTTTAAGCCTAACACCCAGATCAAACAGGATAATATAGATAGCAAACAACTTAGGTTCTTACACAGTAAAAAAGTGGATATAACAAGCTTCAAGACTTCAATAAACTCTAAATGACAAATCAACCTTCCACATCATACCCGTCACCTAAGAGATTATGGACTAGAATTTGGAAGCTAAAAACATACCCCAAAGTTAGATTTTTACTATGGGGTGCTAGTAATAACGTTTTGCCCATGAAGGAAAACTTATACAAGAGGATAGTGCTACTTGAATTAGATTGTTTCTTTTGTGGCCAAGCCCCTGAATCTATAGAGCATATCTTCATCATATGCCCCTGGACAAAACAAGTTTGGTCAGATCAGAAGATGGGAGCCAATTGTCCCCAGAGATTTGTAATAGGATGGACAAATGGATTTGGTAGAACCTCACCTTGAGAACTACCCAACAATCTAAAGCCATCTTTGCTAAACTTATTTCGTGGATTTGCTAGGCAAAAAACAAATTGATCTTCCAAACACAAAAACCAAATCCGAGCTTAATGATTGAAGAAGCAATTTATACAACTCAACTAGTTGTGAAACATGGAAACGACAAACTTACACGAAAATAAGGGAATCGATTTGTAGAAAATGATGGCTCCTCCAGATCTATTGCAAAGTAAGTGTTGATTGTTCTTAGAGCAACTCAAGTATGGAGGGATTGGCCATGATATTGTGTAGAAATGAAGAAGAAGTGCTCACGGACGGGTTCACGAAACCGATCTTTGCCTCCTCCATCTTTATCGCCAAAGCCCTAACAATTTTGGGAAGTCTTGAAGTGGTTGAAACTGAAGCAAAACACACGAACTGGTGTTGTACTTTCCACTAATTAGCACATGTTGCTATTAACCGATAGCTTATCAACAGTTAATTGCATAATGGGCTTGTCTGAAATGCTATGGGCCTCTCGATCCATCGTTCATGATTGCATTAACTTGCTGGGCTTGCTAGAATGAGTTGGTATCCATTTTGAACCAACAGATTATGACAAAGTGTTCGACTAGGTCACTAAGGTCCACCGAGTCGACTCTCCCCTAGTAAACTAGATTATTAGTCCCTCTCATTCCCTTTGGTTATCTTATGTTGGATCTCGAATCCTTTTGTAATCCTTTGTCTTCGATCTAGTAATGAATATATGTATTTCTGACATATATATATATAAAACTCAAAACTCACTAGATGGGATAAGTAGAGGAGGGCTTACTTAATAAACTAACAAAATTTATTATTCAACTTTAATGTATTCTCAAACAATCTTTTCGTTTCATTTTTTGTACTTATACCCTTCGGCACTTAACATTCAGCATATGAAATCAATTTTACCAAACCAAGTCTTTGCTATAAAAAAATGTGATAAGTGCATTTGGAATTCTTGAAAATTGTCATAAAGTGTAGTTGAGTTCCAATGCTTTGAAAAAGTGCTATCAAGTTCTTCCATTAACTTCGTCATACTTTACAAAAGGAAAATATTAACAAATTTTGGGACTTGATTACACAAATTTAGCTAATTTTAGGATTTCATTGGATCAACTTGACAAGTTTTAGGGTTTGATTGTATTTTTTGAAAGTTTTAGGACTTAATTGTACTTTCGTGACAATATTTAAGACTTGATTGCATTTCAGAACAATTTATAGGATTTTCAGTGCTCTTGTTTTGAAAGAACTCAAAGGACTTCTTCTCAAGTAAACTTGAATTATTTTGGAGGATCTCCTCAATCTTCCCCAAAGATCAAAGTGGACAAACGACTAAGGGCACAAAAACACTTTTTAGCTTTTTCATATTACTAAATTAGGTCTTTTCGATTATCTAAATAATTCCTAGATCACATCTAGACCTTCAAAAGATTTAATTTTTTTTTGGCCCTGGATATCCATTCTAACTTTAATTTCTTTTGAAGTTAAAAGGGTCCATTTGGAAGTATAGTCTATCTTATTTACCACCTTTTTGTCATTCTTTTGCTAATGCTCTCTATCTTTACAGCCTACATCGTCTTACTTGTCGGACCCATGTAGTTCAATTTGTCTAATAACTTTCCGTGTAAATGGGCTTTTGCCACATAGCTCCTCAGTGCTCAATTTTATTGCATTCGCTTTCTTCATTTTTCTTTATCTCATGGCAAAAGTTCTAGACTAGACCAACCAGAGGGCTGGCCAATCCTCACTCTGATTCGAAAGTATCTCATACATCGGATATATCACCTAAGGTCGACAGATTGAATAGAACTTTAACTTTAAACGCAAAATAAATTGAAAAGTAATCACATGACCATCATGATCAACTCATCATATCAATGTCGGCCAAGCGATGATTGCATAGCCATGCAATCACTACGTCAAATTTTTTTTCTTGCAATTAAATAATAATAAGCAATCAATTCAGGAAAAATTGCAAATAATCGATTTTTATTTTTATTTTTATTTTTATTTTTATCATAAGTTTTTCTTGTGGGTGCTAAACAAATTACCACCGAGGTCATTATTTGGCATAACCTAATCAACTCACGAACATTGAGCCAACTCCACGAGCAATCTTTTACCGACAATACTCCAACACTCAAAACGAGCCACGAGGGATGAGGATGTGATGAGAACCGGAGACAACTCTTTCCGGGCATTCATACTAACACGTCTAAAACATTTATCAATTAAAAATCCATCAAATCAAAATGAAAGGAACATCTCTAAGTGGAGCACGCCATTATTTTCATTTCCCTTTTTCGGTCTCCCAATTATCATTGGTTTAATCTGATCCTTGGTAACGTCTTTAAGGTAGTGATCAGAAGGAGGATTTCTTTTATAATTGCAGATACCTTTTTTAAAGTCAAAAGAATGGGATTTACGTTTACTACAGCGCAAGAGTACAAAACAGGATGATGAGCAAGTGATGATACATTCTTATCTTCTGCTTTAAGAAAGTATTACTTTAAAGTGCGATATCCACGTAGTGACTTTTCTCTTTTGGTAGGTATGCGAAGACTTGCGTTTTCTTTTGCCCAAGTCCTGTTGTCAGAAAGGGAATGTCTTGTCTGAAATCGCCAGGGCCAAACTCTTGCTCGGAAATAAGGTGAATTTTGTCGGAATAGATAATGGACTGATGGTCTAGATGGGCATGGAATTGGGCTTCATGAGCTTAACGGAAGTTGTAAACTAGCTAGTAAGATGGCCCTCCAGGAAGCCATTTTCCAAAACGAGTAAACATTTCACAAAAAAAGAGTACATGAATAGATAAATAAATAAATAATAAAAGGGTTGATTGGATTGGGTTTGACGGGCAAACGACTTTCTTGGGCCCGCCCGAAATTGGACGGGCTTTATTGGGCCTTGCCCCTCTTTTGGGGGATGAATTGAAAATACAAGGGCTTGATTTGTGAAAACGTGAAAGTACAGGGACGAAAACTAGGGGTTTAATTTTTCATAGTTGATGTTCCTCGACTCTCACTTACTTATGTGTGCAGATGACAATGGAACAAATCTTTCGCTTCACAAATGACACATTCATATCCAAAACAAGTATACACATAAAATGGTACCCAATTGTGGAGGAAAATTA
The DNA here is from genome assembly GCA_019915185.1 of Eucalyptus camaldulensis. Taxonomy (NCBI): domain Eukaryota; kingdom Viridiplantae; phylum Streptophyta; class Magnoliopsida; order Myrtales; family Myrtaceae; genus Eucalyptus; species Eucalyptus camaldulensis. Next base: position 8,364,023 of record JAHSVA010000005.1, read on the forward strand.
TTTAGTTAGTCATAAACCTATTGTATAGATACCAACTCATTCCTAATTTTTTAAATTTACCAATTTAGTCATATACCTTTATGTAAAATTTTTAATGTAGTCATTTCGATTAATTTTAACTAGAAATTACTAATATATTGGTCCAATAATCACTAGCCACGCTAATAATCTTTGGCAAAAATTGGTCACGTGCAAAGATTTAAACTAAATAGCAAAACTGAAAAATTTAGGAGTAAATTGATATTTATGCTATAAGTTTAGAGCTAATTAGGTAATTTTCCCGTCAAGTGGATACTGGATACAGTAGGAGAAAGGTTGTGTCTCCAACGGTGTATACCTTTCTTTGAGCCACATGTCAAATTTTCCACCACCCATTGGGGGTACCTATATATATAGTTTTTTTGGAGGCTTTTGAGTTGATACGCTTCTGAATTCCTCAAGAGCCACGACACACCACACGTGGCAATACACGCAGACGCATCTGAAGATCTCATTGGGTCGCTGCTGATCCTTTAAAATCATAATAGGATAAGGTGATAAGCCCACGTGGCACAAACCCACCTCCCCCTATTTCCAATCCATCACTAAAAGATGCCAAAACTCTCTCCCTCCCTCCTCCTCCTCATCCACCACCGCAAACCATGGCTTCTCCTACCCTCATAACCCCCGCCACCACCCCAAAACCCCTCCCTCTCATCAAATCCAGACACACCGCCACAGCCCCCACCGCCGCTGCTGCCAAAGCTGCATTGCCGAGTGCGCCGCAACCCCGCCGCCGTGAATTCCTATCGATTGCATCGGCCAGTATACTCTTGGCTGGGCTGATCAGCCCGGTAGTGGCCCCGGCACTCGCTGCCTCCGATGAGGAGTACGTGAAGGAAACTGAGGAGGTGATCAATAAGGTGAGAAGCACGATCGGAATGGACAAGAACGACCCCAGCGTGGCCGACGCGGTGGCCACCTTGAGAGAGACGTCCAATTCGTGGGTGGCCAAGTACAGGAGAGAGAAGGCCCTGCTCGGGAGAGCCTCCTTCAGGGACATGTACTCGGCCATCAATGCCGTCTCGGGCCACTACATCAGCTTTGGGCCGACCGTGCCGATCCCGGCGAAGCGGAGGGCGAGGATCTTGGAGGAGGTGGAAACGGCAGAGAAGGCACTCTTGAGGGGAAGATGAGCGTGTAAATTCATGTGAAGGGAAGAGATACCCTTTTTGCATTTCGTTTTTGATTTTAGGCTTTGCTTTTTGTACTTTTTTCTTGGCTTATAATGAGATGAGAAATTCACTTTGTGAAAAGGCCATGGAGGGAGAAAGTTGCAATCCGTTAGGAAAGGCGTTGATGGTGGGTTCTGATTTGGTTCGATCATATTCACTTCTTCACAAGTCCCATCTTAATGGGCCGGATAATAATTAGGTCACGATCTTCCAACACAAGACCATTCTGTTTAGGTTTCAAAACAGTTCATGCCAACAGGCATCTAATATTAAATTCACCCAATATGATGGTACTTATTTTGCGAATGTCCAATGCCAAAGTCACTGAATAGGCAAATCTTTAATCCCTATCTCAAGACCGTTATAGTTACAGTTGCCATTCACCAAGGCCTATTAATCATTTGAGGGTATATTGTGTTGAGAAAATTCCTATAAGATTTTAATGTTGACAATATTTTCTAGTCCTAATGTTTATTTTTAGAACATATCAATTATAAGTATGTTTTTGAGTTTCCATTGAAGACTTTTTGTCAAAGTTTATTCTATTCCAGAAACATATCCCATCCTGACGAGTCTAGATCAAGATTGTGTCAAGGCCAGAATGAGGAAGAGTCCAAAACTAGACTTAGTAAGGTTGTGACACGTATCTAGAATGAAACTTATTCGGAATTTATTCTAAAATGGCTAAGTTTTCTAGCAAATGATTTTACTTTATATATATATATATATATATATATATATATATATATATATATATATATATATATATATATATATATATATATAGTCAATCATAAATTGACAAAATCAATCTCAAACATAAATTCCATATTAGAAAGTATTACTTATGAAAACAAAGATTATGTTTATATGGGCAACCACAAGTGAAAATTCCGTTCTTGTCTTCAATAACCATAAGATCTCTTTGAATTATTTTGTCTAGATTGGAAGAATTTCAACGGCTAGTGTTGCATAGAGGGCTACTTAAGGAGGTCATTTGGTCGAGAAGAGCAAGGAACATGAACCTGAAATTCCAAAGTCTAAAGCTATTCTGAATTACTTCTCTTTGTTTGTTCGCGTTTTAAATTGTGATTGTGAGAGAAAACACAAGAAGAAGAGAGTGTTAGTGAGATAGAGTGATTTATTATTGAGTGTTTACATTCATAAGTTGTAATCTTCTGTAGATCCTTAATGAAATCTTAGCTAGTAGGTTGTTGGCGTGAGAGAGTGGATGTAGGCTTAATTTAAGCCGAACCGTTATAAATTTCATATGCAATATTTTCCTCCCTTAACTCTCTTTATTTAACTCTCTTGCACACTCACAAGTTATTATAGAAGTCCGGTGTTTCGTGAAATTGATTTTCGTTCTCATTCAGACTTTGCAAGCAACTTATTTTGTTCCGCGATTTTTGTTAAACACCTATTCACCCCCCTCATTCGTACTAGCTTTATCATATTGCAATGTCAATTTTTGTTATAAATTGATCTAAATAACAAGTCAATGTTAAGTATCATTGAAATTGAAAACTCCTACTTTTCAAATTGTATTAGTTTCCATATCACATAAATCGACTTGATTAACTTGTTGAAATCATTATCTTCCCTTTTCAAACACAAATTAGCTAATGAAAGTCATTGTGGGATTCTTCGGGTAAGTGTTCTCGACGCTTCCCCGTCCGTATTAATTCTCATGTACACGTAATTTAGAGAACAAGCATTATATGATACAAAGAAATGTTTGCTATCCTGCCCTTCTAATGAGAATTTACGCAAAGCTGAAGAAAATCATAGTAGAAAACCAGAAAAATAGCAGAGCATTGTTTTGATTTTTTTTTTTGGTAAGATAAAAAGTATATTAACTTTTACCAACGGAACTTTACAAAAAGTAAGTCTCAGCACCAAAAACTTGCACTCTCACTAACAAACAAGTCACGAAGAGTGGAAGGGCGTCGAGAGTAAAAGAAAGAGGGGAGACCAAAATGGCAACCCTCAAGAAGGCTAAAAAAATGATCTGACACCTAAGAAGAGAGGGGGGGGGGGGGGGGTCAAATCCTCAACTTCTTTGCATCCTCCTATTTCTTGGAGTGTCGACGGCATGATTGAAAGTGAGCATTATCCTTGACGACTTTGGAGAGATGATGCTTCAATGCCGAAATGAATAAGGTCTGTCCACAAAACAAAATATCATTCCTAGCCTTCAAGAGAATATGACAAAGAGCGCCAAATGAGAACCGATCAATAACTTGATAGAATTCGTTGCATGATAGGGATTTAATAGCCCACTGTAAATTTTCCACCCATGACCTATTTTGCTAGGGGAGGTTACACCTTGACGCCCAAAAAGAAGCCAGGCTATTAGATACATTACACCCAAAATGTAAGTGGTCTCTAGAGTTCAGTGAGGAGTTACCAAACGCACAAGACGCATTGGTAATTCTACCATAGGAGAGTAGCAAGACCTGGGTTGTTTTGATTGTTTTCATATCCAAATAAGAAGAAAATTGAAAATCTACGAACAATTGTTCTTGTGCCGTGGATTTAGTAGAGTTATTGTCACTTTTCTATGAAAGAATGAATTGTTGCTTTATTCGGCTGAAGCAAGAATGGTGCAAATTTAGCTCAAAGTATGTACAGGTAACTGCGCACGTGCGTAATCGTGGGCGTGATGGCTAATAAATCGTGGTCGTGGAGCGGTGGTGGCAAGAGAGGTGATGATGGCGGTGGAAGCGAGTTGGCAAAGGTGCTAGCTAGAGATGGAGAAGTTTGGAGCGGTGGCTGGGACGCGTGGTTTGACGGATTTCTGGTAAAAAATAATTTTTTTTATTTATATTCTTGTAGACGCATTTTTTAGTAAAGATACAAATTTGATAATGGCACAAAATTTCTATCTGGGAATAGAAAATTGTTTGATAAGCCTTTAAATTTCTGGCTGGTGAGGGGAGTGCAGCAGGCTGTGAGAACTAGTGATGAGAAGGGATTTTATTTTTGTTGGGAAACCGATTCCCAAAAACGATCCGATATTCAATCGAACACCAAAACAAATGCAGAAAACGAGCCCAAAAAACATATGTCACACCGATCATAAGGTAAGTTATGGAGTCAAACATACCATGTCTTTCACAAATTAAACACCAATGTCGCAGTTTGAGGAATAATTCTAATATTGTTCTTGAAGAGGAGCGTGGGAGAGAAACTGAGAAAGCGTAAACTGAGAAAAACGTATTCTCAATTTTCAAAAGATGTTGATAATTAATTGCCCATATTTTCCCATTTTATTTTTTTATTTTACAGTAACTACAATCCTCCATGGGCCCTATACTTGTGGGCCGAGTTTTGGGCCAAACATGGGTGGACGGGCTTAAATAAACCCATCATCACATAAAAAACCAATCAATTTTTATTTCCGTTCTATAAATAAAAAAAATAGAAAATTTATACTTCTAATTTCTATTTGAAATTTATATCTAAGCTAAAAGTTTGTCATGGAAAATTGGAATATGAAATTGCCTTATCAAACGGAATTTTGTTCCAAACTCGATCCTTAGAATAGAAAAATAGAAACACAGAGAAATAAAATGATTATCATTTGTGCCTTAGAGATATATTTAGTATTATAGTTTAGGTTTAGGTTAATCGTAGTTTACCTTAATTGTTATTAAGTCTAATTGCTTTCTTTCTCTATATACAAGGGTCTTGTACTCTTCTTTTCATAAATACATAATGTTGTGTTTTTCTCTCCTCTTTCAGAGACATCAACTAGGTATCGGAGCCATCATTCTCACATGGGCAGCACCTATTGAGTATGCTCCATGGTGGTCGTCTAGACGCCGGCCACGCCGCTCACGGTTCTCCACCAAGACTGAAGCCTTTAATTGTTGCTCGGCACACACTTCCGTCACCGATTTTGAAAAACAATCACAGGCATCAGACTTAATGCCCTCAGATGAACCCGATTCTGAAATTCCGTCACCGATGGATGCTGCCACATGTGCCGTCACGTCTCGGATCTGCCAAGCTCATCGTTCTGTAGTTTTGATTTGGAAACCTTTTGCTGCTTATTTCGAACAAACCAATATCACCACTAGTCTCTGGCCACCCTTGGACGAGCTAGCCCGTGAAATTTCACGCCAAGCCGCCGCTGGAAACCATCGCGTGTGTCGCCGAGGGTGTCAACTTCTAGTGCAGGTGCAATGCTGACGTCATACAACACATCAGCCACGCACCCTGCGCCACGTCTCTTGCTTCGCTCGCAAGTTGCCACATCACCATTGACCATTGACCGATTGTTGACTATAGATTGACCGCTGGCCGGTCCAAAGCAAACCAGGTGAATCGGTTTGAGCACTTTCCAATCGGTTATTGGCATTTTCGGTCATTTTTTTAGGTATTTAGACTTGCTGAATCTAGTTTTTGGCCTTATTTTCTTTGAATCTACTCTCTAGGTAATAGTTTCATCATATTTCTTATCCAATATGCTTTGTTTAAGTTGGTAAAGTGCTTATAATGGATAAATTTTGTAAGCTTTTTTGGCGATGCAGTCATATGGCATCTAATTGCTATTGATTATGAGTTAAAAAACTTATTGGGCCGAACTATTAACCTTGAAGTTGAGGTTCATAGGCATGTCCATTTGCAGCTATTGCTACCATATCATTGATCTTCTTTCTCGAGCAAGACTCACTAACTACAAGGTCGATGCAACTATTATTGTACCAATGCAAGTTTGATGCTAGAGATGAGACTCCTCATTCAAATCCTATACTCTAGCGATAGTTTGTTAACGGCCTTATATATCTCATCGTAACTCAACCTAACATCACATATATTGTTCATATTGTTAGTTAATTTGTTGCAATCCTTTGAATTCTTTGCTATGTCAAGAGTACATTATTTGAGGATCTTTCATTTTTCTGCTTATTCTATATCAAATGTGATAACTTACTCTAATGTTGATTGGCTGTCAATCCTTAAGATTGTTACTCTATCACGGGTTACTACTTCCTATTTGGGCAACTCACTTATCTTAAGTGTAGGAAAAAATAGACTATTGTCAATTGCTCTACGTAAGCATAATATCGAGTTCTTATTGATACGACATTGGAATTATTATCATTATGATGACTACTAGCGGCTTTGAGAGTGTGTCATAATAGCGGCACAATCATTCACTGCAATAACAAAAATTCTATTCAATTAGCACATAATGATAATTTTCATGAACGCACCAATCACATTGAAATAGACATTACTTCATTTGATACCGTGTTTCTTGTGGCATTGTTTGACTAGTATCCATTGCATTCACTGATCGGACTACTAATATCTTCATGGAGGTACATTTACCTAGGCATTTTCTAGATTTTTTTTTTCCAAACTCCAGTCGATGACATTTGAGTTGCCTTGAGTGGGAGGGGGAGCTAGAGATATATTTGGGATTACAGGTTATAATTAAGCCAATTATAATTCACCTTAGTTGTAATTAAGTCTAACCACTTTCTCACCATATATGCAGGGGTCTCGATGATGATGATCAGGAGGTGGGCCAACTGATGGTGGTGGTGGCGGCGGCCAAAAAAACTGTTCGACAGATGTCGATGGTGTGGTAAGTGGAGATAATGGAGCCACGGATTAGATTTGCTATAGTGTACTAAGACAATTATATCCATAGAAGCAAACATTAGGATTTGAAATGAAATGACAAATATCGTCAAATCAAGTATATTCAGTAGATCAAGCCAATTGAAAAAAAAAATAAAAAAAAATCCTTCACGATAATGACTTTGGGGTTGCCGTTCAATATCAGGAAAACAGACATTGAGCCCATATATTTTCCATTCTAGACATTGTCCATATCATTACCTATAAAATCAATGTTCCTCTTGGTGATATTGGATTGGGTTGGGCATGGGGGCCAGTACTTGGCCATTTTAATATGCTAAACAAGAGAAGAAAAATCCAAATGAAGGGACACCAGGCACGGACAAACATGTTACAGACGAAAAACGTTGATAGAATTCGAAAGGACTCGAAACCCAAGATTTAATGTCCGTTGCTGGAGTATTACTTTTCGTAAAAATAAAAAAAATGAATAACATAACTTCGTGTCAAATATGAAATTTTTTGTAAACATCATCCAGGAATACTCTTAAGTCGCCCACCTGCAGATGCACGTGTTTGTGAGTAGGTAAGCGATGACCGGTTCGAGGTGCATTGCTTCTCCATCTCTACCTAGTAAACAAAAGCCATTTTCACGTGGGGAACGTCTGTACTGGATAAATTATCGCTGGAAAACAAAGTTAAAAACTAAACACTCTCTAACTTTTGGGTATCTTCCAACGAGCTCCTCCAAATGGGTGTGTAAGAGAAAGTATTTAATACGCTACTGTATTACGCAGGTGACGACAATGTTGTCCAATCGGCCATTCCTCCTATATAAATCCGTATGCTACGTATTCTCATCCCATATTGTATTGAGGTGTTATGCATATCACTTTTAATTGACTTGTTACATCGCTTATTATAATTGTGTGGTGCGATAAATATACAAGATGCTTTTTTAAGAACAACGATATTGGTTAAATGGTGGCGATAAGACGGCGAGATACATAAATAGATGAATCAAAGTAATGGGGCACTAACTTTTTATTGCGCAATTTTACTTCCCACAATTGTGGGGGTTGGTCAATTTCTTTTTTTTCCCCCACTTTCTCATAACTTGGATTTGGATTTATCTAGAAGGGGCCAAGATATCCATCAAGACATGACACTCGGGCATGTAATTGGTCAAAGCAGAGGGCCCAACACCCACCACCCACTGTCTCGCCCTGCTTCGCAAAAAGCTGTTATTTTCACGCTTCTCACCCCACATCGCCACGGACAAACACGTGTTTTGGTCCGCTTCCCGTCCTCTCCTTCTCCCTTTCGCCATCACCAACCCCACCGGCGAAAAAAGATACACGTAAAAGCGAAATTTTACAGACATTCGACGTAGTCGGTCGGTAATGGTCTTCTCTCGTATTTTATGCAAGTGGCTTGGCCTCTCGTTCACGCGGTTTGCCGAACGCCCGGGCGTTGACTCTTTCTTCATCGCGAGCAAGCTTTCGTTACAGCTACGGAACGCGGTAAAGAGTAGCGAAACGGCTATTAGCGAATGGATTACGCGTAGAGCAGGGGCTGGTTAAGGTCTTTTGCTTTCGGAGCACGGTTCAGGCCTAAAACAGAGGAAGTACAGCTGAATCAGCGGACAAATCAGTAGCAATTTCCGCTTTTCCCCTGTTTTTATGTTTTTTTCCCCCTTTGAAGCATGCATTCTTCCCTGTTTCCTATTTCTAGTGGGGTGCGAACGCTCGACGTGATTAGACTTGGTAATGGAGTAGACGCTACGTGAGGCGATCTAGTCATGAGCGACGAATAGATCGACTGATCCGGATGTACCTGGTTCGAAATATAGTTTTTGGTTATTTAATGTTTCTCCTCCTGACCCACCTCAACATTTTCCAATGAAATTGAGATGCCATTGAAATAAGTACCTGCTAATTGTATGTGATCGCCCAATTTCAGGAATTTCATTCTTCACTCGTAATTGTCGAAATTGCATAATATTTCAACTGAAAAATGCCATGCTGGGACCATTCTTTTGTCTTTTCTTTCTTTTCTTTTTTTAAAATGAATTGCAGTGATATTTTTGGATAAACAAAGAGGAAAAGAAGAGTCAAACCAATAGAATTTTTTTTTTTTTCCGAAAGTAATGCGGAAACTCGGAGATACTCCATCTTTGCTGCAAGAAAAAAACTTTATATTCGGCTCTTGGAAATTTGCAGATTCGTAGATCACATGCTTCTTCCCAGTCAAAGCCATAGACCACTTCCAATCGATCTTCCCCAAGAATCGATTCGAGAAAGAAAACAGAGTATACCGTTCTCCGGTATCCGTATGCTCAAGAATTTCCCTGCTTTTTATTAATCAATGGAGACAGCTGAATCCCATTAATGGTGATAAATTCTGGTAATCTGATGCTTTCATAACGCCGTGTGGGTCACCCGGCTTCCTTCCTTCCTTTTTTTCTCTCCCTCCCGCATTCATTTCGTGGTTCTCTCGCTAGATTGTTCTGATCTTTTTTTCTCCTCTTTCTCTCTCTCTCTCTGTCCCTGTTTCAGACTGTCCTTGCTCTGCTCGGCAAAGTCCAGAAACTTCGCTTCCTCTCTCGACCTCTGTTCACCCAAGAGTCTTGGAACCGCTACGGCCCACCAATCTTTGATCCGGGAAATCTGCATTTCCTCTTCCAAGCTCGGATCTTTCCGAGGTTCTCACCAGCTTTTCTGGTCTTTTTTCTGGGGACGAGTCTTGGATTTTTGAGGGATTCTTTTTTTTTTTGTTTTGTTTTGTTTTGTTTTGTAAGCTTGGATTGGGTTCAACTTAAAGTCTCGGTTTTGAGTGGTCGCGACTCTTCTTCGGAGGAGGGGTTCGGGGGGGTCTTGTTTCGTGAGTATTGATAAAAGCAGGGTCGGCTTGAGTTTTCTTTAAGGCTGGTGTGAAACAGAAGAGAGATTAAACAATCACTCCTTGTTAACTTCGTGTTCGTTCCAGTCTCTCTTTCTTTCGAAGGGTTACACGTTACATTGCCAACGAAGAGTCTCGAGGGAGACAGAGACGGGGAGAGAGTTTTTATGTTCCTACGAAGTCGTGATTGTAGAAAGGTCAAAAATAGGGAAATTATTTCTTTTGAGAGAGATTTCTGACTGTATGTGTATATAAAGGGCAGGACCTATTCCGGTTATTTCTCTCTTCCTCCCACGGTCCTCTCTTTGTTCTCCTTGGTCTCCTCCGTTTCCTCCAATTTCTCTCCGGGGTTCGGAGAGCGAATTCTGAAAAGAAAAACCTCTGTCTCTCTCTCTCTGTCTCTGAAATCATGGTCAATAATAAGGATGCAATGCGATTGGGATCAAATCTTGATCGCTTCCTACATCAAATTTCGCCAGTAGTTCGATCCCAGTTTCTCCCCCAGGTATGTCTTTCTTCTGATGAAATCTCTCTATAAGGCGTTTCCATTGACTAGCTAATTTAATTTCCATTCACTGGCCAAAAGAATCTAATTTCCATTTGCATTTTCTTGGGTCAGTTACTATGGTTTTCTTTGTTTCTGTTTGTCAGACTGAGATTAGGAAACTGAATAGCTTGTGGCATCCATGGGAGAGAGAAAAGGTTGAGTATTTCACGTTGGAGGATCTGTGGCACTGTTATGATGAATGGAGTGCGTATGGGGCTGGAGTCCCCATTGTCTTGAGCAGTGGGGAGACCCTAGTTCAGTACTACGTGCCGTATCTATCTGCGATTCAAATCTTCACCAGCAGTTCGTCTGTCAACCGCTTCAGGTACTTCGTTTTTTGACTGGATGTGCACGAGACTCTATAACATGGTGAACTGTACTTGGTTTAGTGGATCCAGAAAGATCATCGATGATAGCGGTCGAGAATTCAGATCAATTTCATGAATTAAGTGCACATTTTTGAATCTTTGAGTATCTTTGGATAGGTTTTCATCTAATGCTAAGTTTGGGTTGCTCATTAAGTAGTTGGTATGCTCGTGTCTTATGAATCGCTGTCCTTGTTGAGTTCCTCATGTGCCTGCCTGAAGAATCATGCAGTTTCGTGTGTGGATTGATATTTAAAACTGGAATTGCAATAGTTCTTGTGCATACTGGTCTATCTAATCATCCGACAGTTAATGAATTCATTGTCCTCAGGGTTCTTTACATTCTAGTTGGATGTATTTGCTAGATGACTGTGAACAAATTAATCTTGTGGGTGTAATTTCAGGGACGATCTGGAATTGGGAGAATGTGAGACTAGGGATTCCTTCAGTGATTCATCTAGCGAGGAGAACGAGAGTGAGAAGTTGTGGCAATGGGATGGGTGCTGCTCTGACGATGGAGGATCGGAGCAAGATAGCCCATGGCATCTGAACGAGAGATTGGGTTACCTTTATGTGCAGTACTTCGAGAAAGACACTCCTTATGCAAGAGTTCCTCTCATGGATAAGGTGCTTTTTGTCTTTTAATTTCCTCAACTAATTCAATGTTCATACTTTGGTTTGTTTGCACATTGCGCATCACATATTTTGCTTCAATTCAAAAGATGGTGAAAGATATGACATGACTGGTGAGTATCCTAATTTGCCTGTAAAAATCATTTCTTATACTTTCTATGACAGGTCGCATAAAGATGTGACGAAACTTTTGACTTTTAAACATAGTGTCCCTTACTTTATATCTATCCTTATCTTTTCTAAATTATCTTCGATGTGGATTGCGGGTCACCCGGTTAGCACACTTGCCATGCTTGCAATACTTTGTGAGCGCATGGGTTGCATAGTTTGCTTTTCTGCTAATAACTGAAGATGCCGTGCTATGATATGACAAACCTTTATGTTCATTTCCCCCCTTTCTTCCCCTGTTTTTTTCTGGTGCATATGCTTCTGTGTCGCTTTGTTCTCGAAGCAGAATGATTCAAAATGACTGAAAGACACTGTTCTGTTCTGATTGATTCTACAATATCTATTTCAGATCACCAAATTAGCTCGAAGGTACCCGGGTTTGAAGTCATTGAGAAGTGTAGATCTATCACCGGCTAGTTGGATGGCAGTCGCTTGGTCTCTCCCTCTCTCTGACTAATACCACTCAATGGTGTCTGTCTGTCTAACTTACTAGACTCTGATCAATCTTTTGATGTCAACAATGTTCAGGTATCCAATATATCACATCCCCATGGGAAGAACCATAAGGGACCTGTCAACATGCTTCCTAACTTACCACACTCTCTCGTCTTTGTTTCAAGGTAGTCTATTGGTCTACTACTATTTCACTGTTTTGCGCATCCAATTCTTCCCGAATGTTTTCGTGCATCAGCCTGAATGTTTGCTAATTGATGTCATTAAAGATATGGACATTGAAGATGACATAGAGTGTACTCAGAGGAAGAGAAAGGAAGGGGAAGACATCTCCCTGCCTCCATTCGGGCTAGCCACTTACAAGATGCAAGGAAACGTGTGGGCGTCGGGGAAGAGTGGTCGGGACCAAGAGAGGCTGGCGTCGCTTTCGAGTGTGGCCGACTCATGGTTAAAGCAACTTCGGGTCCAGCACCCGGATTTCAGCTTTTTCACGGGTTCTTGGCGTGGGTAAGATCCTTAGACCCCATCGATCCACATATCGTACCGACGGTTGCTTCCTTAAGCGAGAGATCAAAAGCTGATTGCAATTGCGTCCTGTCATTATTGGCCCTTTTGAGTGGGTTCTGCAGCGTTTCATAGTGCCTAGATATGGTGAGACGTACGAATCAGTGATTTCGACGAATGATGGAATATGTGCTTCTTACGATGTAACTGAGACTATAACCATGGAGTTGCGGTGGATCTGCGAGAGTTTACGTGTTGGGTAGGCCAATTGTGACGTTCCTTTTCGAACTCCGACACGCATCGTGTGTATCATGTGATGCCGGACGAATAGTCTGACATTTTGTTGTGATCTATTTGCCGTGGGGAAGAGGCAGTCCTCTCCATGGTTATGTACCAATTTTTGTATAGATGTATTCTCTTTCTCGCATTGCATTGGCCTCCGTTTATGCACTGCCTTTATACTTGTCTTCTATGGTTTTCGTCATGTTTGGCAAGAATGGCCGAGGAGTTTCTGAAATTTGTCTGCATAGTCCTAAATTTCTTTTAGACGCAAGTGAGGTTACGAAGTTTTGGAAGTTGCTGTGGTGGTTGGGGTACCGATTTCTTTTACCGAGGAAACCCTTGATTAAAGGCATATTTGTTTCACGAAAAATCTATGATTTGGACAAAATTTTTTCAAAAAATAGTCATGCGTATTGTTTCTAAGATGAATGAATGAAAAATATCTTCATCATCCATGAAATTGTTTAGGTATAACTTATTGTGGATGATGAAAATGCTTTTTTATTAACTAAGTAATTTAAAAGATATATTTAATCACTTCTGAACTTATTCTTTGTTCTCGAAATAAAGGGACCTTAAGTGAAAGGGATTTATTCATCAAATTTTCTTGGTTGAGAGCGAGTCTTTCATCTAATGGTTATATCTTCATCAATGAGAAAGATGGGTGTATTCATGTATTTCACGAGACTATAAACAATCACATTGAAATATAGGATCATTTAGCACTCGCAAGCCTTTCAAGGTCTTTGAGCTCCATAAGCATTCCAATTTCGACATAATCTTTCGCATGGTGATTCAGTGGAGCCGTCCCAAGCGAGTTCTTTCCCAAAGCCGAGGCGATCGCCGAAACTGCGAATGGTGATGTTGTCGAGGGTATCCTCCTCCAACATTCTCTTCCATTCCGTTTCGGTCCTCTCCCTTTCATCGAACAAACCCGTTCCCTTCTACTCTGGACATGGCGTCCATGATGATCACCTTCCCATCTTTGTTCGGCAACACTCTCCTGCAATTCCTCAGGATCTTGACGAAATCTTTGTTGCTCTGACCGTGGAAAAGCACACCGCGAAATGATCGTTGTACTTTCTTTTACCCGTTGCCTTCATCATCTATGAACATAGACGTTATTTGCTTGTATATTTAGTTAAAAGTTAATGCTGAGTTCTATCTATATTTGTAGAACTCGCAAGAAATATGATATCTTCATTTGCATCAACGTTTTTCCTGTTTTCCTGTTTTTCAATGTTATTCTCACTCAAAATCGAGGTCTATTTGGTTCGACTAGTCAAGTGAAAAGGGGTGACTCGTTCTCTTTCTTGCCAAAACTCAAAGACATTGTTTAGATTTCAAAGTCATGAAAAAGGTATATATAACTAAGGTATATAAATACTGACCAAAAAAAAAAAAAAAACTAAGGTATATACATGTTTTGAATGGTTTAGTTTTGATAGCTTTGTATGTTAAATACAATATAAGTTACAGGTGTGCAAAAGAACCGGAATCATATCAAATTGATTGGTTCTGAATATTTCCTAGTTCCAATTATTGGACCCATTGAGTATGGGTTCGATTTCCTATTGTGGGTGTGAAACCACCAATACAGACCATCAGGATTGGATCGGTACAAATAATATATATTTTAAATTTTTATATTTTCTCCATTTTCATGCGCCCAAAAGGTTACGTTTTTTCCCCCAAAATAACATAATTTACAAACAAAGAATGCACCATAGAAGTGCATGAGAAGCAGGACAAGCTAGAGAATAGTGGAGACCCATTCAGACTCCCATGGATAAAATCCTGCACTCTCCTACTTCTTCCGAGCATATTTCCATAGAATGCACTTTGGTACGGACCCCCGAGCCTTCACTAAACGATCTCATGTCAGCATTTGTTATTGAGATTCAAACTACAGTGAAATCCTTCCTCACTCATCTTCATTTTAGATCAGTCTCATCTTCTTTTTTTGCTTCTCGATTAGCCAAATTCAAACCACAAGATCAAGCAACAATTCCCTTAAATTGAATTGCGAATCAAAACCGCATATTTGCCACAAGTGAGGACATGCCAATGCCATGGACTCACTTGGACTCACTTGGACTCACTTGGGAACAAGACCTAACTGGTGGTACAGTTCTCGGGTGGATCTAAGAACTAGTGGGTAGTTGCTGATTCTCATTTTGTGGAACCCACTCTTTGTGGACGGTTCCTAGCACCTACTTGGAACAAATCATCCTTAATCTAAATTGTGAGATGTACAAAGTTTTAGAGAAAGCAAAAAGGGCAATAATAATACTAAAAAGGTACTCCAAACGAATTGTTCATATTAGAGAAGTGTCCATGCATGCCTTAATGCATTGTAGATTTTAGCATGTGACTATCATGTGTATGCACATGCACTTGCTAATTAATGGGGTCTTTGATCTTTGTTTGCGATATCGTGGGACTTTCAAATATTTCAATTTTGCTAATTTCATGAATACATAGAAGTCGTCCCATCCACACGTTTTAGGTAAGACTCCACCGTAAAGCAATGATTGCGGCTCTCAAAGTAGGATAATTATAAGAAAAGTTATAAATCTGTTGTATTGATTCCAATTCAGTTTTAAACTTTTCAAGTTAACCAATTTAGTTAAAAATCTTTTGACGATTTTGCTTAGCTAATTTTGGGCGAAAATCATTGGCATAGATGCCAGCGAGTAATGCTATTTGGCATGAATAACGCTAACGTAGACAATTATTGTAATATTTTTAGAGATTTTTCTAATTTTTTTTTCATTTTTCATTTTCTCTTATTTCCCTCTATTGGTGAGGGCCGCGGTGCCCTTGCTTAGTGCTATTGAGGGTCTCTGGCCCAAAGCAAATAAGTAAAGAAAGAAAAGAAAAGAATTTAAAAATTATTGAAAATTCAAAAAATTCTTAAAAATTGTGTAAAAATTGTCCATATTAGCGTCAACCATGTGCCATAAAGGATGGCGGGGTTCCAAGTGAGTGATTCCGTGCTAGAATTGACTAAAATGACTATATTGGCAAATCCTTAAAATATTTAGAACTAAATTGGCCAAATTAAAAAGTTTATGAATGAATTGGCCACCATACAATAGGTTAAAAGAGTTTTTGCTTTTGTTTTTGTGGCGATTTTCCTTCCCCAAGGCTAATATGATTGGAACAGCTATGATTTGGATATAAGATTTGCATCATCAACTTGAGGAAGGGGGGTTTAGTTGATAAAGTCCGAGATTTCAGATTGTAGATATACATAAACACACAGCATGTGGGCGACACCAAAGCAAGCTCAGGACATATGGCAATCACAGTGGAAAAGCTTTAATGATGGACAAAAAGGAAGGGGTTTGGATGATGTTGTAGCGAGGGAAGCCTCCTTCCACCAAAATCTTCTTCCATTCTGGTTCCCTCCTCTCTTTACCTCCGTATAGCGTGATCATCAGGAGATCGAACCCCATTTGTGCCTCATCGAGCAGCCCATCCCGTCTGGTTATAATACGACGTTGGCTATGATCACCACGCTGTTCTTTTTCGGTAGGGCTTTTCTCCAGTTCTTCGGGATTCTCATGCAATCTTTCATCATTCCAATTGTGAAGGATTTACTACAAATAGTAGGAAATAGGATACTTCCGTGATGAATCATTGGGACTGATTAAGTCACAAATGTTTATTGCAGCAATTATCATAGACAATTTGTGCAGTAGAACTTGAAAAGTAGCTAAATATGGCAAGAGTGACATTTTTTTGTTAGAGATGTCTGATGTTTGTGATTGTGATGGTAGAGATAGAAATGAATTAACGATCAAGATTTTTGATTTCTAAAAGTGTGAACCCTTTTTAAGGATTCAGTTGAAAATGTCTAGTGCTTATGGATATATTAGGCGTTGACTTATTTTTTTTTTAAATTATAAGACAATTAAAATACGAAAAATATATTGCCTAATACTAATTTTTTCATGAAATAATGGCGCGTAGTATATATCGAGCTTTATTATTATTATTTTTTAAATCTCCCTCATGATTTTCTCCTCTTATAAAGTATAATATCGTTGTAAGATTTGCGCACACATATGTGGTCGTGTGATGTGGATTGTGCGTGCGCTCGGGAATTTTGTCATCGCATCACCCGTTGATCACGTTGCACAATGTGGTAGAATTGACAATACTAGGGCATTGAATGTGACAACCAGGATCTCATATACCTTGATTTCATTCAATAATTATTTATACTTCATGAATTATATAAAATAAATAAATAGATTCAAATCAAGCGAGGACATAAGAAACTGAGCTACTTGGCTCTATTTGTTATAAACTTGGTTCCTTCATTTACATGTGGGGAAGATGAGATTGAGAGGGGAATTTCTACAAAAAACACCATATACTACAAACACTAACTATTCCGCCTCTCATTTGTTATGTACATATTGTTAAACAACTAAAACCAAAAATCCTCCCACACGTTCGGCATCTCTCTGCACCTCCTACTCCGCAGGATTTCCACCCTGCCCCGGCCCATCATCATACAACTGCAAGGGTCCCACCAACCGTCCATCAACCCGAGCGTAAAGGGCCACGAAGACCATGTAAGCCGGTCCCGAAGGCGCCCCTGTGTCTATTGTCAAACACGAGGTGCATTTGACAAATACGACTCCCGGGAAATGGTGGTCCTGGAAGTCCTCTTGCCACCAAACAAAGTCGGCGGGGGAGCCGTAGAGGATTTGGCGGGGGAGCCGTAGAGGATGGTCGTCATGGCAGCAGGCGGGGTAGGCGGTGCAGTCGACATCTTCTACTCTAAAGAAACAACAAATTAACAAGTGTGAGTTTTTAAAATAAAAACTCAGCAAGTGGGCGGTTAGTCCTAACTTGGATTGGCCAAAAACAGTGCAAATAAGTAAACAAAAACATCAAGTTATTGAATCCACAGAAACCCAGCTACAACCATCACCCAGGGGGAGACGACACTCCACCCTGAACCCCCTCGCACCCAACCTGGCATCACGAGGTCCCCTGAGAAGCTGTTCAACCCTTCTCAGACCTTTGGAGAGAACACCATTACTTCTTTTCATCCCTCTCTAGGCATCCCGACACCCGCGGGGTCTCACCTTGGCTCTTTAGCCAATCCCACATTCACAATTCAGCGTTATTGCAGCACCAACAACTTCAGTATATGAACAATCACAAACAAGTCTAAACATACATCATTAGATACTTCAAGGTATAAAGGAACCCCATTAAAGGCGACACAGCAACTGCTGCACATTCTCGGATCAAAGCAGTCTATAGACTGAAATGAGCAGTTTCACTCACAGACACAGAAAGTATATCTAACCTCATCGGAATGTTATTAAATTTCAGGGTGTTATAGAAAAGACATAGAGTAACATTTTCCGTGAAGAAACCTAAGCCTAAATCTCAATGTATTAAGAGCAGTGATTTGCTGTCTTCTCCTCAAAATTCTGCAGCAACTCTCAGATTTAGTACCTACAGGAGAACTATCGTTTCACCACCTTAATCTTGATCATTTGCTCTCAAATTTTGACATGTCATTCCTAAGGATGTGTCCTACAACTTTCATTAAGAGTTTAATGTCCAATTCTTTCTAGAAAATTACAGAAAATTCGTGGAATCACTTAAGGTATTGCTGTTTTCTAAAGTACAGCTTACTAGTTCAAGATAAATGCTCTTATCAACACATTTTCTCATTAACCTTGCTATAACTAGATGCTGAACTTGATCTAATGAATGTTCTCTCAAGTAAACTTGTTCTTTTCCTTATCTACATCATCAGAATTTAAGGCGACACCAAAACAAAAGCATTTCCATATCTAATTCTCTAAAACAGAGAGTATTGCACCGTTTTTCCTTCATCTTAGCTCAACTAAACCGTGAGTTTCTCTACCAAACATCTTTATAGTATCTCGGCACTCTTCTACAGCATCCATGGTAACTACAGCGTGATAAAAACCGCACTTCGTCATGCATATGGGAAATAAAGAAAATAGAGGGGCGAGCCGAGCTTGCGACCCCCTTCAATGTCGCGTTCTCACCGACTTGCACAGCAAAACGACCCAAAATAGGTTGCGACTCCCTTCCCCCCCCAATCATCTAGATGGCGCGCACAGCAAACCCACGGTCTCTCGCCACCGTGGCTTCATCAACCAAAGCAACCACATCCCAGCTCCGAATAGAGCTTTAGTTCCCAAATTTTCGCATTCAACCCCCAAACCCTACCCAAATTTTCACATGCACAGCTAGGCACAACCATTACACGAACCCAGAACCTTAATCACCGCCTCACTTGCCTGGATCTTTCACCGTTGGGGAAGGGAGGAGGCGTCGGACGAGCTAGGGTTCCACGGCCGGCGGCGGAGCTCCGAACAGAGGATTTCGCTACTGGATGGAGGCACCGGTCGTGAGAGGTCGAGATGAGGTCGGGTTTTTGGTGGAACGAAGCAAGAACAGGGGAGAAAAGAAGTGGGTGTTTCGGTAGAGAAGACGCGGATGGGTTTTGTTCGTTTGAGAGAGAGAGAAAGAGAGAGAGATGCGTGTAATCCCCCCCTCTTTTCTTCGACACACCTGGACACTACGTGCAAACGTTTCAAAATTTCTTTTCTGTTTTTTTTTTTTTTTTAATTTTTTTTAAATTTTTTTTAACACATGGGGAAGAAGTGGTGGAGTTTTACTCTTACTCTACGGATAAAAATCTTTCAACAAAATATTCATTTTTGAGTTTTGATTTATTTTTCTAGGTTATTACTATTTTATTTATTATTTACATATATACCTATATATATATATATATATATATATATAAAATCTTTAATGCACTCAATTTACTAATGAATTCTTTTTTTTTTGGGCGTTACATTGAACTTCTTCAAACTTTCGACCAAATAAAAGAAATTCTTCAAACTTTTATTTTACACACTTCTTAGATAGAGCTAAAAAAACCATATCTTCCTCCTACCATAACTTTTCCTATAATATAAAACTTATTTTAACTTTTAAAAAATCACAAAAATATGATATTGATTTTAGATGTCATTTAGTTTGAAAGGTTTCAAGAATATGGAATTGAATAGAAGTCAATAGGTGAAAAATGATATTACAAAAGGTATAGAAGTCACACTAAGTCAATATTTGGGGCATGCTTAGTTGCTTAGATAAGAAGCTTTATCGGATGAAAAGTTTTTCATGTGTAGATATTTGTTGTTACATCTCGATTAGGAGAAGCCCGAAAACAGATTTGGATAATAATTTTTAGGGCATTGAATAGAAAAAGAAAAGAAAAGAATTCAGACATAAAAAATGAAGTCCTTGGGCCCTAGCAGAGGGGTAGGGGAGGTATCAGGTGCATATGGGTCATGTAAGTTGAGATCACATTCACCGTTAGATCAAATGGGTCAGATAGGATTGAATCTCGTTCGGCTCATTTTTATATCATCCAACTTGTATGTAAGTTGGGTTTACATGCATTGGGTGAAATTAAGATTCTTCCTTAGCAAGAAGCAGTAGCACTTAGTCGTGTTGCCTGGGTGACCGTTGCCTGGTTGCATTGCCTCTCGGGCGACCACCGTGGTCGCGTGTATAATCCCATCTCTCCGGCCGCGTTGGACAAGGACATGAATGAGAACACCCTCATCATATCGTGATTTCTATCTCAATGATCTGGCCACCATGGGCAGCTTGGGAGAGGACAAAAAGGGACGTAGCGAGGTGAGTAGAATCTGGAGAAAAAGCGCCAAGTCAACACTTTCCTTCATGAAAACAGCATCAGCAATCCAGCACTGGGAATGGCCTCAAACATGTCTTCTCCCCAACCCCCCCCCCCCCCCCCCCCCCCCCCCCCCCCCGGCCATGTGCCGGTGCTTCTGCGATGACATGAGGCTGGTCGAAGTTAATCCCCTTGATGTGTGGGTACAACCTAACTCTCTCGGAAACAGCGCCGCCTGTCCCGCCTCCATCATCCGCCATCGATCCCACGCGCTAGAACCCATCCTTTTATGCATAAGTCGATGAAGGCATCGACTTGTTCGAGCACGCCATGGCCTCGTGGAACGTGGGGGTTGAATTCGGGTTTGTGGTAAAAAAAATAAATTAATTTGTGATAAATTTATGGCATTATAGAAATTTGAGATTTTTCATGGTATGAACCAATTTTTGCCCTCTCTTAATGTTAAAGTATCCCACATCACTTGGTCATAAGATTTGTTTGCTTTTTAGAAAAAGAGATTTTCTTGAATTAACACTAAGGAAGAAACACATTTAAATATTTATCGCTTTCCTTATTTCTGACTATTTGATATTTATTTAAGATAGATATAAGACCTACTTCGTGCGGGGTAAAAAAGAACTTAGTGCTCATGTCATCATGCATTCCTAACACTAATGGTAAACATATTTATAAATTGCAACGATGATTAGGTGTAACTGAACATCCTCTTTGGTTAAGAAATTTTTTTGAAAAAACCAAAAAAAAAAAAAAAAAAGAGAGGTTAATCTCTCTTTCTTGACCATATACATTAAAGGGTTACCTAAATTAGGGGGAAAATGAAGTGGTGGCTTGATTATTTGGCAATCCCATTATGAGATGTTAATTAAGTATTTCTCTTTCCTTGTAAGTACGTGGACTGAGATAGTTCCACGCGTTACAGGAGGTGCAAAAGCTCCTCAAGCCGGTTATCGAAGGCACTAAATTAGCCGCTATCTTACTACACAGACCTATCGATAGATCCAAAATAAGGGGGTTGCACGGTCTTTAGAATAGCCAGTAGCTATGAGTAGCTTGAGTTCTATCATTTTCTTTCATGGGACTATGGACCAATTAACCGTAGCGTAGGGTTTGGGCCACAGGAAAAAGCTCAAAAGAACTCAAAGTATTGGTCTCATTTGCTAGGCAAAGTTTAGTAGGCCGGCGCTGTTAGTTATGGCCCCCCCTGATGACACTTCCAAGGAAGGCCTTCGAGTCGAGCTCTTTAAGTTTTCCCCTTAGAGAAAGCTCGGATCCGTTGGTGCTGTCTTCCTGCTATAGTTCTTCAGATTTAATAGATGAGACAAGGTGACGAGAAAGGGGATAATTTGATGTTCACTCATGTACATGAAATACAGAAATCACAGTTTTGAAATTTTGGAAACGCTGACTATGGGGAGAGGTAGTTATGAATTGAATATTGAGTCGACAAGGAAAAGGAGGTCTGCTCACGCTCATCAAGTTCAGTAGTTCATCGCTCTCGTCGTGAAGTAATGAATCAAGTCGTGCCAGAGATGGTTATGATTTATTTGCTCAATGTGGGGAGGTGGATAGATTGAGTAAATTGTGGTTCAGTGCATAAAAAACAAGAAATTTCTTCATTAAGTATGATTAACGAGTGATCTTGAGATACTTGTTGACAAGATCTATTATAGAGATACATCCAAAAAAATTCACTATTTACTTCGAGTAGACATGTGCACTCACGGAATCTATGGATAGATTTCACTGGCAATAACTACCGGGAACTCTTTGAATTAATATGTAGAGATTAGGTATGAGTTGATAGCGTAATACAAGGATGACTTCTATGTCAATGTACTCTTTTTTTTTTTTTTCAAAAGAAACAATAGAATTCATGATTTTCTATTTTCTAATTTTTTTTTGTCGGTTCCATTTTCTAATTTCTATAGTAACTTTTCAACCGAAAAAAATTAAGAATACTATAACTAGTAGTTGTTCAATGAGAAAAAGCCACAAAAACCTTAAGCTTTGCCCACTGTAATACATTTATCATAAACTATTTTTTGTGATACCAAAAACTCTAAAACTTGTATCTGTGTAATAAATTTATCTTAAACTTTTTTCTATGACACAAAAAACTCTGAACTTATAAATGTGTGATAGATTGACCTAAAAAAGCCCAAACTTTTTTCTGTGATATCAAATTTTGTGAGTAAATGTGTTACATGGATATAAGTTCGGGATTTTTGATGCCATAAGAAAAAGTTTGGGGGTAAATGTGTTACATAGATATAAATTTGGGGTTTTTAATATGGTAAAAAAAATCAAAGTAAATGTATCGCAATGGGTATAGTTTAGGATTTTTTTTTTTTTGTGTGTGGCTTTTACCCTTCTTTAATTCACAAAATCTTCAACTTATTTGTCGAGCCTAACCTTCATTAGGATTTGTGATATCCGTCTACCTTTCTCATCGATGATTAACAAAGTGAGCGAATCTTCTTACTAAGGATGCTTTCACCGAAGTTATAAAAAGCGTATCATTATATGTTACACTGATGGATACATAGATGGATAATAAATCTCACCAACTTACTAGTTTTTGGGATCTTTAAGAAATAAAATTGAGACACACACACGGGCGCGCGCGCGCACACACTATCCTTTTATATCCATGCTTATTTTCTGGGGTTGGTGTAGACGCTTGAGGCTGATTCTAGTACTTGTACACGGCTGGTCATCATCATCAATCCTCGCAAATATTCTTACTTTTTTTACTTTTTATGTGGTCGAGAAAGAGAGATTAATCTCTCCTATTTTTCGGGGTGGCCGGGGGGTTGCCCAAAAATATTTTTTAAGCAAAAAGGATGTTCAGATACACCCAATCATAGTTGCGGTTTAAACATATGTTCATTATTAGTGTTAGGAACGCACGACAACAATAGTTTCCATATCTCATTTAATGAAGAACAACAAAAGTCGACAAAGTACACTTAAATATGGTAATCTGGTAATGCGTGCCGACAACGATGTCCAACGTACGTACTTCATAGTCAGTCCTCAAAATCTAATTTATGGCCACACCCATCCGGTTTGTCAATCACATGTGACGGAGGCTGATTCCGGTACTTGTACAGGGTCGGTCATCATCATCAATCCTCGCAAATATTCAGCTGAACCTGACGATGAGGAATTGTGATAACAGAACAACCAGTGGACATCTTCACCAAGTCCTTGTGCTAGAGATAGAACGCATATCTATTGAATAGGCTAGGCGTGTTGGACATCTACAAGCTACTAGCTTGAGGGGGAGTGGTGGCAGATATGCCGTAATCATGTGAAGATTTGCCCGACATATTTATTGGAAGTCCTGATCTTGATTGATCATGATTTGTACGTAAATGTCAATTAAATATTAGATTTAGATCTAGATTGATATTTAGGATCATTTACTTTCTTACACAGGCTACATCTTGTATTATATCTTAGAAGATTTGTACATTCACATTACATTGAAAGAAAATAGAAAAATTCTCCACGTCTTCTCTCATCTTCTCTCCAGACTCCGTCCATCTCCATCCTTCGAGAGTAACCCTAATGCCGGATGATTAATTCCTTCGTAGGTTGAAGGTTCTCCTTGGCAGCAGGTTGAGGCAGAAGCAAGTCAGAGATCAAGTTGCTTTGATACCATGAAAGAAATCAAAAAAAGGAAGGAAGGAAGGAAGGATGAAGATGGACGGAGTCCAGAGAGAAGGCGAGAGAAGATGTGGAGAATTTTTCTATTTTCTTTCAATGTAATGTGAATGTACAAATCTTCTAAGATATAATACAAGCAGTAGCCTGTGTAAGGAAGTAAATGATCCTAAATATCAATCTAGACCTACATCTAATATTTAATTGACATTTACATACAAATCATGATCAATCAAGATCAAAGACTTCCCAAAATCTTCACATGATTATGGCATATCTTCCAACACGAGTGGGATCATTGGTGGACGTTGGAGGCGGGACAGGCAGCACCGTTGCCGAGATGGTTAGGTTGTACCCACATATCAAGGGGATTAACTTCGATCGGCCTCATGTCGTCGCAGCAGCACCATCGCACGGCGGGGTCTCTCATGTCGGGGGAGACATGTTTGAGGCCATTCCGAGTGCTGATGCTGTTTTCATGAAGGTAAGTGTGACTCTTCGCTTGTTCATAAAATTAGCAACTGCATGTGAATAATTTCTACGTATGAGAACACCTTCATCATATCGTGATTTCAATCTCAATGATTTCTAGCCACCATAATTTCTACGTCCTTTAGGACGTGGCGAGGTAAGTAGAATCTTGAGAACAAGTGCAGAGTCACACTTACCTTCATGAAAACAGCATCAGCACTCGGAATGGCCTCAAACATGTCTCCCCGACATGAGAGACCCCGCCGTGCGATGGTGCTGCTGCGACGACATGAGGCTGGTCGAAGTTAATCCCCTTGATATGTGGGTATAACCTAACTATCTCGGCAATGATGCTGCCCGTCCCGCCTCTGATGTCCGCCAATGATCCCACGTGCTCGAACCCATCCTTGTACGCATCCACAACGGCCTTCATCACGAACTTGTCCGTGCACGCCATGGCATCACGGAAAGTGCAGTTGAATTTGGGGTTCTTGGACTCCATGTCCCAGTATCCGCAGCCATGAGCTATCTGGAATGCGATTGATCCCCTGTCTTTGATGCAGTCTTGTGCCACGGGGACACCGTCGTTTGGTAGTCCGCCAGCAACACCAGCGGCGCGAGGCTGAGGTGGCCTGCCCCCTGCAAGAGCCATCTTGACGAAGGTGTGAGGCTGTAGAGCGTCTCTCCACCTTCTTGGTGCATGGAGAAGACAGTCTTGCGGGCCAGGAGCCCCATGATGCGTGCAAGGTAGGCGGTTTCAGGAGATGGAGAGGGGATGCGGGAGGCTATTAGGGCCAAGGTGATTGCCCCCCCCCCCCACCCTGTGAGTGGATGTTGTCGGGTATCCGAAGCTCCACCGCGCATTTCATACTTGGTCTTGGCCCCTTAACGTATCATCGAGCATATCCATTCTCTCTCTCTCTCTCTCTCTCTCTCTCTCTCTCTCTCTCTCTGTGCGAGCTTGCTTTCTCTGTTTGGGACTGTGTACGAGATAAGAAGAGAGTGAGATAGCTAGTATAAGCACCTAGAGGGGGTGAATAGGTGCACAAACAATTTCTCGAGATACGGAAGCGATTCTAGGCAAACGATAGAAAGGAAAATACGATCAAAGTAAAGTAAAGGTTAGGGAAGAGAAAATTGAACACAAGATTTATAGTGGTTCGGCTTATTCCAAGCTTACGTCCACTCTTCTGCACTGACAGCCCACCGGCTGGATTTCACTATAAACAAAAGAGAAGTTACAGCACAGCTTTTCCTTGATTCCACAGTGTAGATGTTCTACCACACTTATTCAAGGTTTCTCACGAATATAGACTCTCTCTTGTTTACATGATTTTGCTCAAAAAAGAATTGACTAAGAACAAAGAGCTTTAGACTTTGGAATTCTTCTATCGTGCACCCCCTCGAACAACTGGAACGTCTTCCATATATACTCTTTCATGCCATCATACCCGTTGGCACTTACCAAATGAATTCCTCCAATCTACCCGTCGGACGGAATCAATTAGGAAGATCATCTGAGCTATTAAAGGAACATATTGATAGCCCATCAATCCTGTTCGCCCATACAATCAGGATCTCGGTTTCTATAAGTAGAACCTTCCAAGTATACTTTGCCAATCATTGGATCCTTAATCTTCGAATCAATTATGATCAAACAAAGGATTCCGTTATGTCATATCCAGCCAAGAGATCTTCTTCAGTCGATAAGGTCACATCCTTAATGAAACATCTAGTTCTGGATAGCCTTTCTTCAACGGATTAGAAACTGTCAATGAGGATAGACTTTGAGTCTTGAGTCTGGCTGTCCGAAGGTGTTCAGACTTTAAATAGCAGAGTCTGCAAGCTTTCAGACTAGATTGATAGAAACGTTTTGTCAACTTTAAAACACTTCAAGAGGATTTCTCCAACAATCTCTCCCTTTTTGATGGTGACAAAACTTTCTTGCAAATTTGGAAAACTTTGACCTGCAAAACATTTCTCAAACACATATGCATATCTTATAGAGATAAATGGCTAAATGAATAACTAATAACACTAAAATCTGCAACCACAGAAAATAGGTTAGTCCAGTATGCAATAAAGCCATCCATAAGATATCAATAATAGTTAATAAGCAGTCAAATCCAAATTCCAAATTTGGTCCACATCCAGACACACATGACTCACAAGTCAAGTTAAAACAAACCAACCACAAACCAAACAAGCCAAAAGTTCGACAAATTTAAGTTCAAAGTTTTTCAAGTCTCATAACTCTCCCCTTTTTTGTCAGCATAAAAAATATTGAGATGAAAATGGAGTCAAGAATGCTTGGGAACACGAACAAGCTGGAAATCTCCCATCGACTGAACGATGCCTTCTAGCCTTTTCAAGTCTTCCTTCAGTTGTGCAACATCCTCACCCTTAGCACTAGCCTGAATCTGAAGAGAAAGGGCTTGGATTTGATCATTCAATGAACCCGAAGAAACTTGTCTTGTATTCTACAAGTTCTGAACTTCACATTCCAATTCATATATCTGACCTTGCATCTCCAAGAGAATATCCATCACTCTGCGAAAGTCTGCTGAATTGTCGGTTTACGTACTGGCGTTGGCACGATCTGATGGAGTAAATGCAGACAATGGTAGATAAGCATAATCACGCAGATTTGGCGAAGAAACATCATGACATTCCTCAGGAAACTGAGAGGCATAAATATCCTCTGGATCTGCTGGGGATTGATTGACTCCCTCACTGGTTGCAGGATTTGAGGACATTCTTCTTTTCTCTTGGTCTCCCCCTGTGTTCATGCCTTCAGGTGGAAAGTGCTCCTTATGTTCTCCTTCTTCTTGATCTCTTTTCTCTTCTTCTTCTTTTTCAACTCTCTCTTTCTCAGCATCTCTTTCTTCTTCTTCTTCTTCTCTTTCCTCCGTTTCTTTTTCCTCTGCTTCTTTCTCTGCTCTTTCTTTTGTCTGTTGTTCTGACTCTTTCTTTGGATCAGATCGACTGAGATTCTTCAAAGCAGAAATAGTGATGTTTTCCTCATCATCTTCATCCTCAACGAGGAGAGCTCTTCTTCTCTTGGATGGAGCATCCATGGGCTCCTTCCCTTTTCTTTTTCCTACAGAAGAGAATTGATGAGATTTAACTGGAGTCTTCTCCTTAAATTTCTCCAATGCTTTGCTTAGTTGCTTCAGACGCATCTTGGTCACCATTTTCAGTCCTACCACCATATGATCGCACGATTGAGCACAAAGAATTTGTGGAGGCTGAATGTTAAGATGTTTGAATAACTTCGTCACAAGACCTGGATAAGGAAGTTGACCTCTGTCCTTCATCACAGCTCTACACATGTGGAACATGACAGTGTGAGGAAGTGAAAACCTTTTCCCAGTGATGATGGCATACATTAGCTTTGCCTCTGAACTTGAGACATCAGTCCTGGAAGTTGATTTCGGTCTGAGACAATTGATTACAATTTTGTGCAGCAAGATGTTGAATGCACTCATCCTTGAATAGGAAATCTTTTCCTCTGTTCTCTTGTCCTTAACAAGTTCCAGTGTAATACGAGCAATAGAAACTTTGATCCGTTGATATCTTCCTCTCTCAACTCCTAACACATCTGCCAGCATATCCATATCCACTACAAAGTCTTGATCTTTGACACAGAAGGAAAATTTATTTGCATCCAAGAAACTAAGATTTGAATAGAAATATGCAGTTAGTTGAGGATAGGCCTCTGTAGTGTCAAAGCAAAATTTTTCAAGTTGAAGATGACCGAACTTTTCCCTCAAGTTCACATTCACAGCATCTAGAAAGTCAAAATCTACACTTCTAGGGTTTATCACCCTACGCTTTAGCAATTTTGAGTATAGATCATTTTGTTCCTTCGATCTAAACAACTCTCCCATTTTTCCTCGAATTTCCGCCGCAACTCCCATTCTTGGTTGAAAATGGTTGTATAATTTGTCATAATCATTTCCATCTACTGGATTAAATCCCTAATCACGAGGATCACTTGGGATATTCGCAAGGGTTTCTTCTGCCACCCCTTTACAAGCAATTCCCAAACTTTCCATTTTTCGCAAAAAGATATATTCATTTCCATATCCTTTGTCCTTAAGAAAATCATCCACATAGTTCAATGGAGTACCGGTCCCTTTTAAAGCACGATACAGCTTATAAATAAAAGAGGGCCTTTGAACTCTTACAGGATCTGCATCTTCAATGATTTCTTCATTTTGATGATGATCAACATCTTGAGGACTAGATGGAGGAGAATGACGCTGCTGAGAATGTTGTGGGCTCTGCTGCTGATTTGGAGACACTTCTTCTTTAGTGAGATTGAAGTGCGTAGGCCCCTCACTCATTCGCCGTGGTCCCTTGCTTGCTATCCTCGAAGACTTTTTTGAAGACGACATCTTTCTTAGTCTTTGAAAGATTCCTTGCTTGACTTTCCCAAGAAAGATGACAACTTTTTCGAAGATTAAATAAGAGAGGAAAATAGGAATGGAAGATTGGTGCTTTTTAGGGTTTTGGAGTTAAGCGAAGAGAAACTGACTGTATATAAGACAGTCGAAAGGAGGAGATACCAATCGTCGTAATGGAAAGTGAAAAGATGCCTTTAAAAAAAATAACTGTCTTTTTCGAAAAATGGTCATTTCAAAATAACTCCTTTTTCTACAGGAAACGATGCAATAATCTCGTCAACTAAAGATAACGGTTGAGATAACAATAATCAAACACGGTTGATAAATGTACCTTTTCAAGATGAGGTTAGAGAGAGAATAACTTACAGTCAAAGTCTTGTAGTCAAAGTCTTATTTGTTTGAGTCTGAGAGTCTCTAGACTTTAACTTCTTCAAACCTCAAAATGTTGAGTCTGGAACGGATAATTTCAAATTGATTTTTCTCCAAAGGCTTTGTAAATATATCTGCCAGTTGGTTCTTTGAGTTAACAAACTGAATCGCAATTTCTCCATTTTGAACATGATCTCTAATGAAGTGATGTCGAATCTCTATATGCTTTGCTCTTGAGTGAAGAATTGGATTTTTGGTGAGATTGTTTGCGCCGGTGTTGTCACATTTAATCTCCGTGCATGAATCTTCAATTCCAAAGTCTCTTAACTGTTGTTTTATCCACAGAATTTGTGAACAACAACTTCCGAGAACTACATATTCTGCTTCTATTGTAGAGAGAGCTATTGTACTTTGCTTCCTTGAAAACCAAGACACTGTCCTGCCTCCAAGTAGTTGACAGGTACCTGAGGTGCTCTTTCTATCAACTCTGCATCCGGCTAAGTCTGCGTCTGAGTACCCGAGAAGAGTAAAGTCTCCCCTTTTAGGATACCAAAGACCGAAGCTTGAAGTTGATGCAACATATTTGATAATACGCTTTGCAGCATTTAAATGTGATTCTTTAGGGTCTACTTGAAATCTGGCACAAATGCAAACACTAAACAAAATGTCAGGTCTAGAAGCAGTAAGATAAAGAAGTGAACCGATGATACTCCTGTATAACTTTTGGTCGACTTTCTTTCCTCCTTCATCTTTATCTATCTTCAAGGAGCTTGACATTGATATATCAGCCTTTTTGCAATTGTCCAGTTCAAACTTCTTCACAATATCATTAGCATAATTTTCTTGATGAATAAAAGTTCATTCCTTTAGTTGTTTCACTTGAAGTCCAAGAAAGAAGGTTAACTCACCCATCATGCTCATTTCAAATTCATCCTGCATAGTCTTAGAGAATTTCTTGCACAGACTTTCATTAGAGGATCCAAAAATAATATCATCGACATATATTTGAACAAGTAGAAAACTCTTGCTTTCTCTTTTGATGAAAAAAGTAGTGTCTACTTTACCTTTAACAAATCCATTTTCAATTAAAAACTTACTCAATTTGTCGTACCAAGCTCGAGGAGCTTGTTTCAAGCCGTATAAAGCCTTTTTGAGTCTAAATACTGAGTCTGGTTTCCTTGGATCTTCAAACCCAAGTGGTTGTTCCACATAGACTTCCTCTTAGATGAATCTATTTAGGAAGGCACTTTTGACATCCATTTGGAATAACCTGAAATTCTTATAACAAGCAAAAGCAAGCAATAATCGAATTGCTTCTAACCTTGCTACTGGTGCGTAAGTCTCGTCATAGTCTATCCCTCCTTCTTGTGTGTATCCCTTGGCCACGAGTCTTGCCTTGTTTCTTATGACTTTTCCTTTCTCGTTCATCTTATTCCTGAAAACCCATTTAGCTCCAATAACAGACTTACCTTTCGGTTTAGGAGTCAATTCCCAGACATCATTAATATTGAATTGCCTGAGCTCTTCTTGCATAGCTTCAATCCAGCTTTCATCATATAAAGCTTCTTCTATGCTTTTGAAACAAGAGCCACAACACTAGACTCTTCGCGCCTTTTGGATCTTGTGCGAATTCCTTCGTTGATATCGCCAATAATAAGATCTTTGGGATGACTGGACTTATGTTTCCAGTTGCTGGTTAATATGTCAGATTGATGGTCACTTCCTTCACTTGAATCTTCAACAGTCACTTGTTGCGGGTCCTTTAAAGTCTGAGCTGTTTTAGACTTTGTAGAGTCTGGAGCAGGTTCAGATTCTTCAAGATGAGTCTGAATGGATTCATTTTGCATAGAGTCTTGGAATTTAACATTCATTGATTCTTCCATTGTTTGAGTTTTCTTTTTGTAGACTTTGTACGCTTTGCTTGTGGTTGAATATCCAAGGAAGATGCCTTCATCTGACTCCAATGCTTTGCGTTCTGGTTGGTCCAAAAAGATCCATATGCAGAAGCTGCAGTACACGGTTAGTGGAAACTTGATTTATTGGTTTAAATGAATTTCTTACCTATTTTCCCAATATACATGGTGTACATAGATCAGACTTTTGGTATGATAAAATGGGTAGATCACGAACAAGCTTCTTTGTTGAGATTTAGGCTATTTGCTTTATATTGACGTGTTCAAGCTTTCTGTGCCATAAGTTTGCTTCATCTTGGATTGAGATTAGACATTGTGATTCATCTGGTTTCACATCCAAGAGGTAGATATTTCCATGTCTTCGACCCATGAATGACTGAGTAGAATCTTTACTAATTCCTGAACATATTCCCTCTTAAAAGTTGATTTTGAAACTAGTATCACATAGTTGACTAATACTGAGCAAATTGTAATTAAGCCTTTCCACTAATGAAACATTGCTGATTGTGAGATTTTCAATATTTACAGTTCCAAATCCCACGATTTTTTCTTTGCTGTTTCCTCCAAAAGAGACTTTTCCACCATTTACTCGAACAAGCTTTAGGAAGTAATTTGAGTCTCCTGTCATGTGTTTTGAGCATCCACTATCCAAATACCATTTTACCTTTTTCTTGATAGTGACCTGCATTTAAAAAAGAAACTCAAACCTTCTTTGGTACCCATATTTTCTTGGGTCCATTAGTGTTAGTATGAAATGCGGTTTTTGCCCATACCTTTTTACAAGGTTTCCAAATCATTGGACATTCTTTTTCAAAACGATCTGCATTATTGCACTTTGAGCATTTGAGAGCATTGCGATCTACTGGTTTTACAAAGATCCTTTTAAAATGATTTTTGTAAGCATCTCTTGTGGGTCTTTGTTTGATTCGTTCCTTTACTTTAGGAAAATCAATTAAAGGAATGGTTTCAGTAGTCATTCCCAAATCAGATTTATTGAAATAAGGTCTTTGAACAGAGAGAATTTTTTCTAGTTTCTCAGATCCTATGGAAAATCTTTTGGAAATATTTGAGATATCATTTTTCAAGAATGCATTTTCTTTTAAAAGATTGTCTTCACTTTCTTTAAGAGAAGAAACATTCTTGTCTAAACATTTCACTTTTTCTTTCAAAATATTTTCCTATTGTTTTAGAGCAGAATTTTCCTTCTTGAGTTCGGAAATTCTTTTAAGAGAAGTCTTAAGACTAAAACACAATTCATCAATGTATTTTGAAACTTTAATAGGGATTTTGAAGTTACTTACCTCAAATTCGCTTTTTGAATCTGAATCTGTCTCGGAATTTGAATCTGAATCCGATTGTGCCATTAGACATATATTGGCATAATCATCATCACTTTCTTCATACTCTGTATCACTCCAGGTTTCAGCTTTAAGAGCTTTTTGGTACTTTTCAGTTTTTCCTTTCTTTTTCCTCAGAAGAGGACAGTTGGGTCTGATGCGTCCCTTTTTCTTACATTCAAAGCAGACTACATCTTTGTTTGTTTCATCATCCTCAACAGACTTAGTCAGTTGCTTTTGAAAACTTTGTTTCTTTGGATTGAATCTTCTTCCTTTTCTGTTAAGCTTTCTGAATCTTCTTATCATGAGAGCAAGTTCCTCATCATCCATATTGTCTTCAGAATCTGTAACATCAGAATCATCATTAGATTTTAATGCAATGGATTTCTTACCTTTAGGGTCTTCGTCTTCATTGATTCGCTTCACTTCATAAGACTGAAGAGTCCCAACCAACTCATCAACAGATAGTGGCATGATTCTTTGGGTCTCTCTGATTGAGGTCTTTATGTGATTCCAATCCTTGGAGAGTCCACGCAGTAGTTTGTTTACTTTCATGGGATCAGAATTTGGTTGACCTTGATTTTCAAGACCATTTACGATTTCTGTAAAACGACTAAACATATCAGTTATAGATTCTCCTGGTTTCATTTTGAAGGCTTCATATTGACCGAGGAGAATGTTGATTCTAGTCTCTTTCACTCGATCGATTCCTTCATAGGTAATGGGTAATCTATCCCAGACTTCTTTAGCTGTAACACTAGAAGATATTCTGTTATATTCAGTAGGGGATAAAGCACAATATAAGGAATAAATTGCTTTTGTATCAAGAGCTTGTCTCTTGATTATCTCTTCCTGAGTCATACCGCTAGTCTCAACAGCATCTTTTCCTCTTTCTGAGACAGGTGCAGCTTTAGGAATGATTCTTTTTTCTACAACGTCCCATTCCAGAGGATCTTTTGATCTTAGAAATGCTTTCATCTTGTTTTTCCATATGTTGTAATCCTTTCCATCAAAGTAAGGTGGTCTGGTATTGCTTTGCCCTTCCACCAGCCCTGGAGTCAACATACTAGCCATGGATCTTTAACTCTGAAGTAAAACACTTCAAACAAAGTGAGTACATAGGCTCTGATACCAATTGAGATAGCTAGTATAAGCACCTAGAGGGGGTGAATAGGTGCACAAACAATTTCTCGAGATACGGAAGCGATTCTAGGCAAATGATAGAAAGGAAAATACGATCAAAGTAAAGTAAAGGTTAGGGAAGAGAAAATTGAACACAAGATTTATAGTGGTTCGGCTTATTCCAAGTCTACGTCCACTCTTCCGCACTGACAGCCCACCGGCTGGATTTCACTATGAACAAAAGAGAAGTTACAGCACAGCTTTTCCTTGATTCCACAGTGTAGATGGTCTGCCACACTTCCTCAAGGTTTCTCACGAATATAGACTCTCTTTTGTTTACACGATTTTGCTCAAAAATGAATTGACTAAGAACAAAGAGCTTCAGACTTTGGAATTCTTCTATCGTGCACCCCCTCGAACAATTGGAATGTCTTCCATATATACTCCTTCATGTCATCATACCCATTGGCACTTACCAAATGAATTCCTCCAATCTACCCGTTGGACGGAATCAATTAGGAAGATCATCCGAGCTATTAAAGGAACATGTCGATAGCCCATCAATCCCGTTCGCCCATACAATCAGGATCTCGGTTTCCATAAGTAGAATCTTCCAAGTATACTTTGCTAATCATCGGATCCTTAATCTTCGAATCAATTATGATCAAACAAAGGATTCCGTTATGTCATATCCAGCTAAGAGATCTTCTTCAGTCGATAAGGTCACATCCTTAATGAAACATCCAGTTCTAGATAGCCTTTCTTCAACGGATTATAAATTGTCAAATATGATAGACTTTGAGTCTTGAGTCTAGCTGTCTGGAGATCTTCAGACTTTAAATAGCAGAGTCTGCAAGCCTTCAGACTAGACTGATGGAAACGTTTTGTCAACTTTAAAACACTTCAAGAGGATTTCTCCAACAGAGAGGATAGGATCGGATCTTATATATATATCTGGCCAGGCCAAGGTCATCATTGTTGGGAAAATATGCTTCGAATTGGGTTGAACAATGAAATCAGATTGAGTAAAACAACTTGGACTTTGAGGCGTGATATCACTTTCTTTAAGGATTTATTTGCCCCACAACATTGCTAATGGTCACCGGCAAAAATCCTCCAGGATACAACAAAGTCTCGGATGAGAATACTAGATAGCAATTCTAGTATTTCTCCAGGGTCTCTCATAGGAAACAATTAAAAACAATGGCTGTAGTTTCTTTCGAAAGAAGACCAAAAAATGGAAGAAGATAATCATTTGATCTCAAAACAAATGTACTTATATATGTCTTTCGAATAGAGGCAACTCTTCAAAAGATTACAAATGAACAAAGGCAACCTTTCGGGAAATGTTACAAAATAAACAAGTATGTCTCAAAAGTTACGTTGAAAAGACGTAAGAAATTCAAAATTAAATAAATAAAAATTAATTGTAACTTTTCGTGAACCGTCGCACTGTTTCAACAACACTTTATAGTTAATTTTTATAAAATTAAATCCGAATTTTTCAATAAATGAAATTAATGATTGTTAGTTAGTGCCAAATCTCGTCCACGTGCGCACTCACATCTTTTCGATGTGGGACAAGGCACCTCTTCATTTGTTTTATAAACAAATTACCAACAATCTCCCACTTTTGTTTATAAAACAAAAACAAAAATAAAACGTTAGAAATATATAGCCAAAATTTCCGTGAGATTAATATACATGCATAAAGGTCTCTTTCGAGTTAAACTTTTACTTAGTGCAAGCATCTCAAAGCTCCATCAAAGTGACAAGTAGCTCGGCTTTAAACTTGTACTTTTATATAATAGAACTGGACATACCGCACATACACTAACCTCTTGTTTTAGCGAGAAGTTCTATATTACTCCGCACTATTATGGCCTTGTGCTTGATCCTGTTTCATGAGCTCTCTAAAAAGCAACCCTAACTTTCGTAAGAAGCGGCACCACTTCTAAGCTCATATAGGTGAAGTATCTACCACGTGTTTCTGTTACTATCAACACATTACAAGTTTGTACTATATTTCATTAAGAATTCAATTCAACCTACAAAACGTGACAGACAATACTGACTTCTCATATCAGGGCTATGTTAGTATCAAACAATTACATTCAATAACTTGTTCTTACCCATTAAACCTTTTAACTAGTGATGTTCTAGAAAAAAGGTCAGGTTACCATTATTGGTGATTTCAATTAAAGGGCTTCAACCCTGTTTCTTATGAGGTCATTATTACTATATGTCTTGGTAAAGCCTTCGTCAAAGGATCGGCAAGATTATTACTTGACCTCACGTAAACAATTGTTATGGTACCATCTTTAATCAATTGTCTCATATACTCATGTCTTAAACTAATATGTCTAAGACTTACCATTATAGGTGCTATTTGTCACGCCCCGATCCTCGGGCACGCACACATCCTTCTCACTTGGTTGATTTTATAATGCGATATCCCAGGACTAGTATTGCCGACCCTTTCATTTATTAAGCACATGCGGAAGCAGTTATAAATCCCAAAACAATAAAACAATGTGATAGAAAAGTAGGGCCATATTTTTCATATTGAAACTTATAACCAAACTTTTATACAGAACACAAACCAAAGCACTTCACAACTTTTTACTCTGTCTCTACTCACATCAAAATGGAGATCTCAAAAGAAGATGGAATCTCAGTCCATCCGGGCCGTACTCAAGGCCCCTCTCGGGATTTTCTTCTTCCTCCAAAATTCTTCTTCTCAGGTTTCACCTCAGAGTTCTCCCACTCAGATTCCTCCTCCTTAGCTTCTCATCGGGGTCCTGAAATGTTTTCCCCAAACCGAGATGAGACTATATCGCAACGAGTTCTACCCCACTAAGCCCGATTAGTAAACCATTATACGATAAGCTGCCTATACATGCACAGGGTAGAAGACGTACCTTGGCATCGGTCTCAACCTGCAATTCAAGGTTATATACAAATACTTCAAATATCTCAATGCATAATCAATCAAATCACAGAGCGAAGCATCGATCAAATCGACCAAGTCGATTACAAGCCAACAAGACCACTCACGGTCATTTCCATTCAATTCGTCATTTCACAACATCATATTAAATCATGATCAATCGACCTAGTCGATTACAAGCTAACCGGACCATCTCTAGGTCATTCTAGTCATTGATATATAGTCTCAACTGATAAAACCAATCATTGAGTCACGTGCATTCTCCGAGGTGATATTATTTATCATCGAGCCACGTGCATTCTCTGAGGTGATGGGACCGATCATCGAGCCACGATACACATGATCAAATTTCTAGATGACATGCCAAGTCATCAGGTCAGCATACATCTTACATACTCACTTTCATTTCCACAATTTCTAGTATGATTGGTAATCTACCACAATACCTTTATCACTGGCAACCGACACTCGATACACAGAAATACAACCACACAGGCACAATCTACGCCACACAGGCACAATCTACGCCACACAGGCATGATCAACTATCGCCACACAGGCATGATCAATTATCGCCACACATGCATGATCAATTATCAATAATTTACGAGCATTCTCTAAGGCAACCTCTTCGCCAAGATGACATATTCAACCACTGAATACACGTGCATTCTCCATGTGATATTCCGATTCACCGAGCCCACGTATTTCCTTTCAGGTGATAACCAATACCCAACGATTGCTCAATCAAATAATTAACCATCAAGTCAATATGAATAACTCATAAAAATTCATAATTAAATCAATTCCATACAAATTGCAGCTCAATTAAATAAACGGACTGCGCCATGACGATGAGCACAAGATTTCGGTCGTCGGCCACCTCAGTCTTAATTTCCGAAAAATAAATAAATAAATAAATAATTTCGAAAATTAATAATTAATTACAATAAATCCAATTTAGCCCAAAATAAAGCCCAATTAAATAAACGGGCTACACCACGATCATCAGCATAAAAATTCGATCATGGGCCATCCGAGTTGAATTTTCGGAAAATAAATAATTATTTAATTTAATTCCGAAAATTAATATTTAAATACCAAAAATCCCCTTAG
The DNA here is from genome assembly GCA_019915185.1 of Eucalyptus camaldulensis. NCBI lineage: Eukaryota > Viridiplantae > Streptophyta > Magnoliopsida > Myrtales > Myrtaceae > Eucalyptus > Eucalyptus camaldulensis. Next base: position 8,401,785 of record JAHSVA010000005.1, read on the forward strand.
GCCCGAAAATCCTAATTGGAGCCCGCTAAGGGTCGGGAAAAATCCCGAGGCACTTCCAATAATTAGTAGACCATGTCTACTTGCTAATTGCACAATCAATTTATCAAAATCACATCACAATTGACTAATAATTGCTAATTTATCCTAATCTAACAACCTAAACATAATTAATTAAAACTAAACCAACATTAAGCATAATTAGCCAACTAATATGGGATTAGTGAGATTACTCACCAAATCGCGTGCAAATCGGATCAATCCGACGGGGGTGACGCGAGGAACGATTCTTCCCAAAGCATGGCTCGCGTTCGGGGCTCGGAAACGGCCCAAAAGTGGGCCTGAACCAGCTGGAAACCCATTTCGTGGGTTGCGGTTCAAGGCTTGCCGGAGCTAATCCGGCGGCTAGGGTGGCGAGGGGAGGCCGGGGGAGGGCGAGAGGGACGCCAGGGAGGTCCGACGGGGTCGAACGGCGGCCGGAGGTGGTTGGACGGGGGCTGGACAAAGGCTGGGCAGCGGTTGGAAGAAAGTTAGGGCGCGAGAGGCGACGTTTGATGGAGCTCGCGGCGAGCGGCGGATGCATGGCGCGGGCGGGAGCCGGCGAGCAGCGACGGCGAGCTGCAGCCTCTGATTCGAGCTTATGGTTTTCACGAAAAAAAAGGGCGAGGGGTTTCGATCGCGGGGGAGGAAGAAGAGAGAGAAGATATAGGTATTGACCGGTCAAAGAGGGAAAAGAGAGAGGGTAGGCGGCGGGGAGGAAATCCACACGAGGGGGAAAGGGAGAGGGGAGAGAAGAGAGAGAAAAGAGAGAAAAGGGAGAGAGAGAAAAGAAATAAAATAATAACATTATTCTTATTTTTCTTTTCTCTTTCCCTTTCTAATTTCTTTCGGTCTTCAATTTTTCTTCCGATAATTTCTTTATTGAAATTTCGGACTCATCAACAATTTGATGGACGATGAGACAGGATCCTAAAAGTAAGAATTATGACGCGCTTAAAATTCGATTCTCGAAATCGAGTTCAATTTCGTGGTTAAAAATCGATCAGACGTGATTTTAGTCAAATCCAACTAATTAGGTAACTTTTAGGGATTTTACAGCAGATACATCCCTTAATGGCTTCGTCCAATAGGTTAGTTAACTCGTGAGTGATCAGATCGGAGAAAAAGGATCGTAAACACGTTGACGAAATGCCCATTTCACTTTATCGAAACGGGGTCGAATTTCAGGATGTCACACTATTATAGGCTCTTGCCAAAGTAGCCTAACTATCACAGTGGAAAGAAATAGGAGGGATTAGGCCATAATTTGATATCCAACAACAAATTCCTAATCTATTCGGCTTCTTTCCCAGTTGCTACCAAGCAATGATTCAAATTTCATAGTTGAGTGAATTATGCACATTTGTTTCTTGCTCACCCAAGAAACAACACATTCATGTAATATGAATATCCATATAGAAGTTTCATCTCCCATACTTGTAATCCAACTAGTATCGGTGTATCTTTGTAATACAACCGAATAATTATCATAGAACAATCACAAATTTTAAGTTCTCTCAAAATAACCAAAAATTCTAATAATAGCCTTTCAATGTTCTATATTTTGATTACTAGTATATTTACTCAACTTGCATATATAAAAGTAATATCAGGTCTGGTATAATGTATCACATACATTAAAGACCCATAGCACTCACATTAAAAACTCTCCACTAGGAATCAAATGGAGTACTTATATATTTGAAAACAAGATGTTTAAATCTATACAACATCTTCTCCATTTAATCACTTTAGCTCAAAGAATAACCCCCACTATTTTTAAATTTTAACACCCAATAAGCTATCTACTTCACTCAAATCTTTCATTTTAAAATAAAAGCTAGATACCTGTTGTCTCAATGACTCCAATCACATTGGCTCCATAGTCCCCTTCAAATACCCCCACTTCAAGACTATTTTAAGAGGCATCCAAGATCTATATCGACTCCGCCTTTCCCAATGGGGATGAAGCACCCCATGACGTGAAGAAGAATGGAGTCAGGTCGTGCAACATATTTATTCCTCTTCAATGAAAATCCACAGCAAAAGATTCAACTCACTCAAAGTGTGTACAAACTTATAAACAGGATGTTCACATGGTTAATTTCCAGCAAGCTATTAACCATTGATGATGGCACAATTAATACCTAAAGAATTTGGCATGCAAGACTGCATCATTTCGCCATAACATGGAGTCAACGTAGACATCCTAAAGTGCCCCGGGTTGACTACATTAGTTTTGATGTTATCCACTGATCACAGAATTATGTCAAATCTGTTCCGCTAAATATCAATGAATGTTTATGCAGAAATTGCCAAGTTCTAGTGCCATAAAATTCGATGCCACTACAATGACCATTACCACTCTCATAAACCAATAGATTTATGATTTCACGAGACAATAAGAAGACATTCTTTCAATCTTTGCAACTTCTCGACGTGCATGCACTCTAGAAAGCAATGCAACACTATTAACCATTACAAGGCATAAAGCGAGACATATCCGACACTATATAAGCTGTTTGAACAAATGCAGCCACTTCAAGAGGCCAAACCGTCAAAGGTATCAGCAAATGATAATTGAACATGCAAAATTGAGGAATGTACAAATGAATATACATACTTCAACAGTAGTCAGAGGAACTTACGCACAATCCAGACATAAAAGTTGGACTTGACATTTTGAAGTTCAAATGAATCAAATACATTATGCATCATTCACATTCAGAGCCACCTAGACAAATTCAAGGTTGCTGGCTAGAGGGAAACAAACACTATTCCCAAATAATGGGATTCAACCTTTAAGTAAGCATAACTCTTTCATTTGCAACTAAACAAGTATGACAAAATTCGACGAGTCAAAAGATTTTAATCATCATTTTTTTTTGAAAACGAATTCATTATTTAATCATGTTCTCAGGATTCATTTCTTCACTTTAGTTTCCTCATACAACTCCTACCTTCAAACCTGTTCATGTTTGCAAACTGACTACGATTTTTCATCAAATACACTAAAACAGCATATTCTTAGTGAATTGTAAATAAATATACTTATCTGTATCAATGGAGGAATCTGGTGCTGATAGTAGGAAATATCTGACCAACTAATTGGTGGTATTTGAAAGGTCAATTCGATCCACTCTCATCTTGAGCCTAACAGGAACCACGGAAGCCTTGTCATCCAAGACCGCAGATTCTTGAGACAGACAAGAAGGCAAACCCAACAACACTCTCGGCCCCCACGTCTCTCCCAAGGCCGTCAATTGCACCACGCACATCCACATATTGATAGATTGGCAAGTGGATTGATGCCTAAAACTTCTGTTACCATCGTCGTTCGCTTCAGGCTCTCGGCCATGAAGCAGAGCAGAACAGAGTACGTAGCCCAATGACTTGGGCCTCTGCAAGACGTTGCCCCCTTCAGCCCGAAAATCAAGGTGGAAACGAAAGCGTCACCGACCGGAGTCGCCGCCCTCTCTCTAAGTCTCAGTCGAAGTTTTAGTCTCTCTCTGTTTTCTACGTAAGAACAACCGGTTGCCATAGCTTCACGAAACGAACCGATGCCGCTTCCGCTACCCCGTGAAACCGACAAACCACCACCCGAATCGGCACCCGTGCCAGTCAAACCGTCGTCCGCAAAGCCCGTGTCCTCTCCTTCCCCGCAATGACGCAAATGACCGAATCTGTACAATTGCCTCTCGCCTCATCCCCCATGCCGCTACCGGGACCGCCCACGTGTACCTTGCCTAGCGTCATACGCGGAGGCCTCGCCGCGTCATTGATACCGCACCGCCCCTGCCCCCGTGCTGCGTGGCAGGAGACCGGACGTTCTAGATTGTGGGTCGTCGGCGATCTGGAACGTGAGCTTAAGCGTCTCGACCGACCGGCGTAAATGGAGAGCGAAAGGGGGGAAAACCGGCGGTCAATAGTGGCATGGCTATGTTCATCGCTAACACCAAAATGCGCCTGGAATCTTCAATGGCCATCAAACGAGGGAGGAGAAAGTCGTGCATGCGCGTCTGCAAACCCTAGACCGCGAGGGTAAATATTTTTTTATTTTTTATTTTTTATTTTCCGTCCTTCCTTCCCTCCTTGCTTCCTTCCTTTCCTTCCTTTTTTACTTTGTGTCAAACTCTCCTTCCAACGAATTTTTCTCTCTGCCCTTCTTCCATGCAAAAACCCACAATCTCAGCCAACTAGACCAAGACAGGCTCGAAGTAAACCAAAGTATCGTGCAATGCTCACAACAGCAACAAATTGTCCGCCAAGCATGCTCATGAGCGGCCGAGACACAATTAGGCAACATACGCCAAGACCTTAAGCCTCACCAGCACCTTCTGCTTCCGTAAACTCTGATTCCATTGTTGCACGAATAAATCCATAAAATTGTTGAGAAAATATGCTTTGAATTGGGTTGAACAATGAAATCAGATCGAGTAAAACAACTCAGACTTTGAGGCGTGATATTACTTTTTTTAAGGATTTATTTGTCCCATAACGTTGCTAATGGTCACCGGCAAAAATTCTCCAAGATACAACAAAGTCTCGGATGAGAATACTAGATAACAATTCTAGTATTTCTCCAGGGTCTCTCATAGGAAACAATTAAAAACAATGGCTGTAGTTTCTTTCGAAAGAAGACCAAAAAATGGAAGAAGATAATCATTTGATCTCAAAACAAATGTACTTATATATGTCTTTTGAATAGAGGTTGTTGGGGAAATCCTCTTGAAGTGTTTTGAAGTTAACAAAACGTTTCCATCAGTCTAGTCTGAAGGCTTGTAGACTCTGCTATTTAAAGTCTGAAGACCTTCGGACAGCGAGACTCAAGACTCAAAGTCTATCATCATTGACAATTTCTAATCCATTGAAGAAAGGCTATCCAGAATTGGATGTTTCATTAAGGATGTGGCCTTATCGACTGGAGAAGATCTCTTGGCTGGATATGACATAACGGAATTCTTTATTTGATCATAATTGATTCGAAGATTAAGGATCCGATGGTTGTCAAAGTATACTTAGATGGTTCTACTTATGAAAACCGAGATCCTGATTGTATGGGCGAACATGATTGATGGGCTATCGACATGTTCCTTTAATAGCTCGAATGATCTTCCTAATTGATTCCGTCCAATGGATAGATTGGAGGAATTCCTTTGGTAAGTGCTAACGGGTATGATGGCATGAAGGAGTATATAAGGAAGACGTTCCAGTTGTTCGAGTGTATGCACGATAGAAGAATTCCAAAGTCTGAAGCCTTTTGTTCTTAGTCAATTCATTTGTTGAGCAAAATCGTGTAAACAAAATAGAGTCTATATTCGTGAGAAACCTTGAGGAAGTGTGGTAGAACATCTACACCGTGGAATCAAGGAAAAACTGTGCTGTAACTTCTCTTTTGTTCATAGCGAAATCCAACCGGTAGGCTGTTAGTGCGGAAGAGTGGACGTAGGCTTGGAATAAGCCGAACCACTATTAATCTTGTGTTCATTTCTCTCTTCCTTAACCTTTACTTCGCTTTGATCGCATTTTCCTTTCTACTTTTTGCCTAGAATCGCTACCGTATCTCGAGAAATTGTTTGTGCACCCATTCACCCCCCTCTAGGTGCTTATACTAGCTATCTCAATTGGTATCAGAGCTCGTGTACTCACTTTTGTTGAAGTGTTTTACTTCAGAGTTAAAGATCCATGGCTAGTATGTTGGCTCCAGGACTGGTAGAAGGGCAAAGCAATACCAGACCACCTTACTTTGATGGAAATGATTACAACATATGGAAAAACAAGATGAAAGCATTCCTAAGATCAAAGGATCCTCTGGAATGGGACGTTGTAGAAAAATGAATCATTTCTAAAGCTACATCTGTCTCAGAAAGGGGAAAAGATGTTGATGAGTCTAGCGAAATGACTCAGGAAGAGAAAATCAAGAGACAAGCTCTTGATGCAAAAGCAATTTATTCTTTATATTGTGCTTTATCCCCTACTGAATATAACAGGATATCTCATTGTGTTACAGCTAAAGAAGTCTGGGATAGATTACATATTACCTATGAAGGAACCGATTGAGTGAAAGAGACTAGAATCAACATTCTCCTCGGTCAATATGAAGCCTTCAAAATGAAATCAGGAGAATCTATAACGAAGATGTTCAGTCGCTTTACAGAAATCGTGAATGGTCTTGAAAACCAAGGTCAACCAATTTCTGATCCCATGAAAGTAAACAAGCTATTGCGTGGACTCTCCAAGGATTGGAATCACATAATGACCTCAATAAGAGAGACCCAAAGAATCATGCCACTATCTGTTGATGAGTTGGTTGGGACTCTTCAGTCTTATGAAGTGGAACGAATCAATGAAGACGAAGACCCTAAAGGTAAGAAATCCATTGCGTTAAAATCTAATGATGATTTTGATGTTACAGACTCTGAGGATGATATGGATGATGAGGAACTTGCACTTATGATAAGAAGATTCAGAAAGCTGAACAGAAAAGGAAGAAGATTCAATCCAAAGAAACAAAGTTTTCAAAAGCAACAGACTAAGTCTATTGAGGATGATGAATCAAACAAGGATGTAGTTTGCTTTGAATGTAAGAAAAATGGACACATTAGACCCAACTGTCCTCTTCTAAGAAAGAAGAAAGGAAAAAATGAAAAGTACCGAAACTCTCTTAAAGTTGAAACCTGGAGTGATACAAAATGTGAAGAAAGTGATGATAAATATGCCAATATATGTCTGATGGCACAATCGGATTCAGATTCAAATTCCGAGACAGATTCAGACTTAGAAAGCGAATTTGAGGTAAGTAACTTCAAAATCCCTATTAAGGTTTCAAAGTATATTGATGAATTGTGTTTTAGTCTTAAGACTTCTCTTAAAAGAATTTCCAAACTCAAGAAGGAAAATTTTGCTCTAAAACAATAGGAAAATATTTTGAAAGAAAAAGTGAAATATTTAGACAAGAATGCTTCTTCTCTTAAAGAAAGTGAAGACAATCTTTTAAAAGAAAATGCATTCTTGAAAAGTGATATCTCAAATATTTTCAAAAGATTTTCTATAGGATCTAAGAAACTGGAAAAAATTCTCTCTGTTCAAAGACCTTATTTCAATAATTTTGGTTTGGGAATGACTGCTGAAACCATTCCTTTAATTGATTTTCCTAAAGTGAAGGAAAGAATCAAACAAAGACCCACAAGAGATGCTTACAAAAATCATTTTAAAAGGATCTTTGTAAAACCAGTTTGTCGCAATGCTCTTAGATGCTCAAAGTGCAATAGTATAGATCATCTTGAAAAAGAATGTCTCATGATTTGGAAACCTGTTAAAAAGGAATGGGCAAAAACTGTACATCAAACTAACACCAATGGATCCAAGAAAATATGGGTACCAAAGAAGGTTTGAGTTTCTTTTTTAAATGTAGATCACTATCAAGAAAAATGTAAAATGGTATCTGGATAGTGGATGCTCAAGACACATGACAGGAGACTCAAATTACTTCATAAAGATTGTTCGAGTAAATGGTGGAAAAGTCTCTTTTGGAGGAAACAGCAAAGGAAAAATTATGGGATTTGGAACTGTAAAGATTGAAAATCTCACAATCAGCAATGTTTCCTTAGTGGAAGGGCTCAATTACAATTTGCTTAGTATTAGTCAGCTATGTGATACTGGTTTCAAAATCAACTTTCAAGAGGGAATATGTTATGGAATTAGTAAAGATTCTACTCAGTCATTCATGGGTCGAAGACATGGAAATATCAACCTCTTGGATGTGAAACCAGATGAATCACAATGTCTAATCTCAATCCAAGACGAAGCAAACTTATGGCACAGAAAGCTTTGGCACGTCAACATGAAGCAAATAGCTAAAATCTTAGCAAAAAAGTTTGTTCGTGGTCTACCCAATTTATCATACCAAAAGTCTGATCTATGTACACCATGTATATTGGGAAACAGGTAAGAAATTCCTTTAAACCAATAAATCAAGTTTCCACTAACCGTGTACTGCAGCTTCTGCATATGGATCTTTTTGGACCAACCAGAATACAAAGCATTGGAGGTAAGAAATACTGCCTAGTAATTGTGGATGATTACTCACGATTTACTTGGGTATATTTCTTGGCAAATAAGTCTGAAACTTTCTCTTACTTTGAAAAGTTTGCAAAAAATGTTCAAAATGAAAAAGGATATGTTATCTCGAGTATAAGAACAGATCATGGAGGTGAATTTGAAAATCATGATTTTACAAAATTCTGTGATGAATCTGGTTTTCAGTATGTATTCTCCTCTCCATATACTCCAGAGCAGAATGGAGTCGTGGAAAGAAAGAATAGATCTCTTCAAGAAATGGCTAGAACTCTTTTAATTGAAAGTAACATCTCTTCACGTTTTTGGGCTGAAGCAGTTTCTACAGTATGTTACATTATAAATAGAGTTTTTCTAAGGTCTATTCTGGAAAAAACTCCTATGAACTATTCAAAGAAAAGAAGCCTATCGTTTCATATTTTCATGTATTTGGATGCAAATGTTTTATACTGAAAAATGCAAATGATCGAGTTGGTAAGTTTGAAGAAAAGTCAGATGAAAGCATCTTCCTTGGATATTCAACCACAAGCAAAGCGTATAGAGTCTACAACAAGAAGACTCAAACAGTGGAAGAATTAATGAATGTTAAATTATAAGACTCTATGTAAAATGAATCCATTCAGACTCATCTTGAAGAATCTGAACCTGCTCCAGAATCTACAAAGTCTAAAACAGCTCAGACTTTGAAGGACCAATAACAAGTGACTGTTGAAGATTCAAGTGAAGGAAGTGACCATCAATCTGACAAATTAACCAGCAACTGGAAACATAAGTCCAGTCATCCCAAAGATCTTATTATTGGCGACATCAATGAAGGAATTCGCACAAGATCCAAAAGGCATGAAGAGTCTAGTGCTGTGGCTCTTGTTTCTGAAATAGATACCAAAAGTATAGAAGAAGCTTTATCTGATGAAAGCTGGATTGAAGCTATGCAAGAAGAGCTTAGGCAATTCAGTATTAATGATGTCTGGGAATTGACTCCTAAACCAAAAGGTAAGTCTGTTATTGGAGCTAAATGGGTTTTCAGGAACAAGATGAACGAGAAAGGAAAAGTCATAAGAAACAAGGCAAGACTCGTGGCCAAGGGATACACATAAGAAGAAGGGATAGACTATGACGAGACTTACGCACCAGTAGCAAGGTTAGAAGCAATGCGATTATTGCTTGCTTTTGCTTGTTATAAGAATTTCAGGTTATTCCAAATGGATGTTAAAAGTGCCTTCCTAAATGGATTCATCTAAGAGGAAGTCTATGTGGAACAACCACTTGGGTTTGAAGATCCAAGGAAACCAGACTCAGTATTTAGACTCAAAAAGGCTTTATACGGCTTGAAACAAGCTCCTTGAGCTTGGTACGACAAATTGAGTAAGTTTTTAATTGAAAATGGATTTGTTAAAGGTAAAGTAGACACTACTCTTTTCATGAAAAGAGAAAGCAAGAGTTTTCTACTTGTTCAAATATATGTCGATGATATTATTTTTGGATCCTCTAATGAAAGTCTATGCAAGAAATTCTCTAAGACTATGCAGGATGAATTTGAAATGAGCATGATGGGTGAGTTACCCTTCTTCCTTGGACTTCAAGTAAAACAACTGAAGGAAGGAACTTTTATTCATCAAGAAAAATATGCTAATGATATTGTGAAGAAGTTTGGACTGGACAATTGCAAAAAGGCCGATGTACCAATGTCAAGCTCCATGAAGATAGATAAAGATGAAGGAGGAAAGAAAGTCGACCAAAAGTTATACAGGAGTATCATCGGTTCACTTCTTTATCTTACTGCTTCTAGACCTGACATTTTGTTTAGTGTTTGCATTTGTGCCAGATTTCAAGTAGACCCTAAAGAATCACATTTAAATGCTGCAAAGCATATTATCAAATATGTTGCATCAACTTCAAGCTTCGGTCTTTGGTATCCTAAAAGGGGAGACTTTACTCTTCTCGGGTACTTAGACGCAGACTTAGCCGGATGCAGAGTTGATAGAAAGAGCACCTCAGGTACCTGTCAACTACTTGGAGGCAGGATAGTGTCTTGGTTTTCAAGAAAGCAAAGTGCAGTAGCTCTCTCTATAGCAGATGCAGAATATGTAGTTCTTGGAAGTTGCTGTTCATAAATTCTGTGGATAACATAACAGCTAAGAGACTTTGGAATTGAAGATTCATGCACGGAGATTAAATGTGACAATACCAGTGCTATCAATCTCACCAAAAATCCAATTCTTCACTCAAGAGCAAAGCATATAAAGATTCGACATCACTTCATTAGAGATCATGTTCAAAATGGAGAAATTACGATTCAGTTTGTTGACTCAAAGAACCAACTGGCGAATATATTTACAAAGCCTTTGGAGAAAAATCAATTTGAAATTATCCGTTCCAGACTCAACATTTTGAGGTTCGAAGAAGTTAAAGTCTAGAGACTCTCAGACTCAGACATGCAAGACTTTGACTGTAAGTTATTCTCTCTCTAATCTCATCTTGAAAAGGTACGTTCATCAACCGTGTTGATTATTGTTATCTCAACCGCTATCTTTAATTGACGAGATCATTGCATCGTTTCCTTTAGATAAAGAAGTTATTTTGAAATGACCATTTTTCGAAAAAGGCAGTTATTTTTTTTAAAAGGTATCTTTTCACTTTCCATTACGACGATTGGTATCCCCTTCTTTTGACTGTCTTATATACAGTCGGTTTCTCTTCGCTTAACTCCAAAACCCTAAAAAGCACCAATCTTCCATTCCTTTTTTCTTCTCTTATTTAATCTTCAAAAAAGTTGTCATCTTTCTTGGGAAAGTCAAGCAAGGAATCAAAGACTAAGAAAGATGTCGTCTTCAAGAAAGTCATCGAGGATCGCAAGCAGGGGACCACGACGAATGAGTGAGGGGCCTACGCACTTCGATCTCACTGAAGAAGAAGTGTCTCCAAATCAGCAGCAGAGCCCACAACATTTTCAGTAGCGTCATTCTCCTCCATCTAGTCCTCAAGATGTTGATCATCATCAAAATGAAGAAATCATTGAAGATGCAGATCCTGTAAGAGTTCAAAGGCCCTCTTTTATTTATAAGCTGTATCGTGCTTTAAAAGGGACTGGTACTCCATTAAACTATGTGGATGATTTTCTTAAGGACAAAGGATATGGAAATGAATATATCTTTTTGCGAAAAATGGAAAGTTTGGGAATTGCTCGTAAGGGAGTGGCGGAAGAATCCCTTGCGAATATCCCAAGTGACCCTCGTGATTGGGGAGTTAATCCGGTGGATGGAAATGATGATGACAAATTATACAGCGAAGGGAATTGCGGCAGAAAATCGAGGAAAAAGGGGAGAGTTGTTTAGATCGAAGGAACAGAAGGATCTATACTCAAAATTGCTGAAGCATTGGGTGATAAACCCTAGGAGTGTGGATTTTGACTTTCTGGATGCTGTAAATATAAACTTAAGGGAAAAGTTCGGTCATCTTCAACTTGAGAAATTATGCTCTGACACCACAGAGGCCTATCCTCAACTAATTGCATATTTCTATTCAAATCTTAGTTTCTTGGATGCGAATAAATTCTCCTTTAGTGTCAAATATCAAGACTTTGTTGTGGATATGGATATGTTGGCAGATGTGTTAGGAGTTGAGAGAGGAAGATATCAAAGGATCAAAGTTTTTATTGTTCGTATTACTCTGGAACTTGTTAAGGACAGGAGAACAGAGCGAAAGATTTCCTATTCAAGGATGAGTGCATTTAACATCTTGCTACACAAAATTGTAATCAATTGCCTCAGACCGAAATCAACTTCCAAGACTGATGTCTCAAAATCAGAGGCAAAGCTAATGTATGCAATCATCACTGGGAAAAGGTTTTCTCTTCCTCACACTATTATGTTCCACATGTATAGAGCTGTGATGAAGGACGGAGGACAACTTCCTTATCCAGATTTTGTGACGAAGTTATTCAGACGTCTGAACATTCAGCCTTTGCAAATGGTGACCAAGATGCGTCTGAAGGAACTAAGCAACGCATTGGAGAAATTTAAGGAGAAGACTCCAGTCAAATCTCATCAATTCTCTTCTGCAGGAAAAAGAAAAGGGAAAGAACCCGTGGATGCTCCATCCAAGAGAAGAAGAGCTCTCCTTGTTGATGATGAAGATGATGAGGAAAACATCACTATTTCTACTTTGAAGAATCTCAGTCGATCTGTTCCAGAGAAAGAGTCAGAACAGCAGACAGAAGAAAGAGCAGAGGAAAAAGAAAAGGAGGAAAAAGAAGAAGAAAAAGAAAGAGATGCTGAGCAAGAGAGAGTTGAAAAAGAAGAAGAAGAGAAAAGAGATCAAGAAGAAGAAGAACATGAGGAGCACTCTCCACCTGAAGGCATGAACACAGGGGGAGACCAAGAGAAAAGAGGAATATCTTCAAATCCTGCAACCACTGAGGGAGTCAGTCGATCCCCAGCAGATCCAGAGGATATTTATGCCTCTCAATTTCCTGAGGAAGGTCATGAGGTTTCTTCGCCAAATCTGCGTGATTATGCTGATATACTATCGTCTGCATTTACTCCATCAGATCGTGCCAACACTAGTATGCAGACCGACAATTCAGTAGACTTTCGCAGAGTGATGGATATTCTCTTGGAGATGCAAGGTCAGATATATGCATTGGGATGTGAAGTTCAGAACTTGCAGAATGCAGGACGAGTCTCTTCGGATTCATTAAATGATCAAATCCAAGCCCTTTCTCTTCAGATTCAGGCTAATGTTAAGGGTGAGGATGTTGCTCAGCTGAAGGAAGACTTGAAAAGGCTGGAAAGCATCGTTCAGTCGATGGGAGATTTTCAGCTTGTTCGTGTTCCCAAGAATCCTTGACTTCATTTTCATCTCAATCTTTTTTTTTTTTTTTTTTTTTTATGCTGACAAATAGGGGGAGAGTTGTAAGACTTGAAAAACTTTGAACTTAAATTTGTTGAACTTTTGGCTTGTTTGGTTTGTGGTTTGTGGTTTGTTTTGACTTGACTTTTGAGTCATGTGTGTCTGGATATGGACTAAATTTGGATTTGGATTTGACTGCTTATTATTAACTACTATTGATATCTTATGGATGGCTTTACTGCATACTGGACTAACCTATTTTCTGTGGTTGCATATTCTAGTGTTATTCATCTAGCCATTTATCTCTATAAGATATGCATATGTGTTTGAAAAATGTTTTGCAGGTCAAAGTTTTCCAAATCTACAGGAAAGTTTTGTTACCATAAAAAAGGGGGAGAATGTTGGAGAAATCCTGTTGAAGTGTTTTGAAGTTGACAAAATGTTTCCATCAGTCTTGTCTGAAGGCTTGCAGACTCTGCTATTTAAAGTTTGAAGACCTCTGGACAGCCAGACTCAAGACTCAAAATCTATCCTCATTGACAGTTTCTAATCCGTTGAAGAAAGGCTATCAAGAACTGGATGTTTCATTAAGGATGTGGCCTTATCGATTGGAGAAGATCTCTTGGCTGGATATGACATAACAGAATTCTTTATTTGATCATAATTGATTTGGAGATTAAGGATCTGATGATTGGCAAAGTATACTTGGAATGTTCTATTTATGGAAACCGAGATCCTGATTGTATGGGCGAACAGGATTGATGGGCTATCGACATGTTCCTTTAATAACTCGAATGATCTTCCTAATTGATTCCATCCGACGGGTAGATTGGAGGAATTCCTTTGGTAAGTGCCAACGGGTATGATGGCATGAAGGAATATATAAGGAAGACGTTCCAGTTGTTCGAGTGTATGCACGATAGAAGAATTCCAAAGTCTGAAGCCTCTTGTTCTTAGTTAATTCATTTGTTGAGCAAAATCGTGTAAACAAAAGAGAGTCTATATTCGTGAGAAACCTTGAGGAAGTGTGGTAGAACATCTACACTATGGAATCAAGGAAAAGCTGTGCTGTAATTTCTCTTTTGTTCATAGTGAAATTCAGTCGGTGGGCTGTCAGTGCGGAAGAGTGGACGTAGGCTTGGAATAAGCCGAACCACTATAAATCTTGTATTCATTTCTCTCTTCCCTAACCTTTACTTCGCTTTGATTGCATTTTCCTTTCTACTTTTTGCCTAGAATCGCTTTCGTATATCAAGAAATTGTTTGTGCACCATTCACCCCCTCTAGGTGCTTATACTAGCTATCTCAGAGGCAACCCTTCAAAAGATTACAAATGAACAAAGGCAACCTTTCGGGAAAGATTACAAAATGAACAAGTATATTTCAAAAGTTACGTTGAAAAGACGTAAGAAATTCGAAATTAAATAAATAAAAATTAATTGTAACTTTTCGTGAATCGTCGCACTGTTTCAACAAGACTTTATAATTAATTTTTATAAAATTAAATCCGAATTTTTCAATAAATAAAATTAACGATTGTCGGTTAGTGTCAAATCTCGTTCATGTGCGCACTCACATATTTTCGATGTGGGACAAGGCACCACTTCATTTGTTTTATAAACAAATTACCAACAATCGTCGGGTTCAGCTGAATATTTGCGAGGATTGATAATGATGACCGACCTTGTACAAGTACCAGAATCAGCCTCTGTCACATGTGATTGACACACCGAGTGGGTGTGGCCATAAATAAGATTTTGAGGACTACATGAAGTACGTACTTTGGATATCGTTGTCGACACGCATTACCAGATTACCGGATTTAACTGTACTTTGTCGACTTTTTTGTTCTTCATTAAATGAGATATAGAAACTATTGTTGTCATGCGTTCCTAACACTAATAATGAACATATGTTTAAACTGTAATTATGACTGGGTGTACCTGACCATCCTTTTTGCTTAAAAAATATTTTTGGACAACCCCCGGCCACCCCGAAAAATAGAAGAGAGGTTAATCTCTCTTTCTCGACCACATCAAAAATAATTAATAAGAATATTTGTGAGGATTGATGATGATGACTGGCCCTGTAAAAGTACTAGAATCAGCTTCTGTCAATGTGATTGACACATCTAAGGGGTGTGGTGACAAATTAGATTTTGAGGACTATGACTATGAAGTACATACACTAGACATCGTTGTTGACATCATTGTCGACAAAGCATTATTAAATTACCAAGTTTAGCCGTACTTTGTCGACTTTTGTTGTTCTTCATTAAATGGGATATGGAAATTATCGTTGTCATGCGTTCCTAACACTAACGATGAATATATATGTTTAAGCTGCAATTATGATTGGGTGTAACTGAACATCCTTTTCGCTTAAGAAATATTTTCGGACAACCCTCCCTCCTTGCCGCGAGGCCACCCCCAAAAATAGAAGAGAGGTTAATCTTTTTTTCTTGATGACTTGATTTTTTGGCAACCCCATTTTGTTTCTCTTTCCTTTTAAATATGTGGACTGAGATAGTTCCACGCGTTACAAGCGATCAAATGGGTGTGACGACAAATTAGATTTTGAGGACTATGACATCGTTGTCGACACACATGATCAGATTACCAGATTTAGCCGTACTCTGTCGACTTTTGTTGTTCTTCATCGAATGAGATCTAAAATCTACCATTGTCATGCATTCCTAACACTAATAATAAACATATGTTTAAACTGCAACTATGATTGGGTGTAATTGAACATCGTTTTCACTTAAAAAATATTTTTGGATAACACGACACCATCCCCAAAAAATAGAAGAGAGGTTAATCTCTCTTTCTTGACCACGTACAAAATAAAAATAAAAATACAAATATTAAAGGGTGCCTAAATTATGAGAAAACAAAGAGGTGGCTTGAATATTTGGCAACCCCATTTTGAGACGTTAATTAAGCGTTTCTCTTTCCTTTTTAAGTATGTGGACTGAGATAGTTCCACACGTTAAAGGGGATAAAATTGGTGTAGCGACAAATTAGAATTTGAGAACTATTTCTATGACGTACATCACATAGATTAAACATCATTGTTGACAAGCATTATCAGATTACCGGATTTAGCTGTATTCCGCCGGCCTTTAATGTTCTTTATCAAATGAGATCTTGAAACTACCGTTGTCATGCCTTCCTAACACTAATAATAAATACATGTTTAAACTACAATTATGATTGTGTGTAATCGAACATCCTTTTTGCTTAAGAAATATTTTTAGACCACCCCCCTGCCACCCCCCAAAAGTAGAAGAGAGGTTAATCTCTCTTTCTCAACCACATACAAAATAAATAAATAAAAAATATATTAAAGGGTGCCTAAATTACGGGAAAACGACCCATTTTGAGATGTTAATTAAGCTTTTCTTTTTCCTTTTAAGTACGTGGACTGAGATAGTTCCACGCGTTAGGAGGATCAAATGGGTATGGCGACAAATTAGATTTTGAGGACGATGACCATGAGGTACATTACATACATTAAACATCGTTGTCGACAGACATTACTAGATTACGAGATTTAGTCGTACTCTGCCAGCTTTTGTTGTTCTTCATCAAATAAGATCTTGAAACTACTGTTGTCATGCATTCCTCACACTAATAATAAACAATGTTCAAATTGCAACTATGAATGGGTGTAATGGAACATCCTTTTCGCTTAAACAATATTTTTGGACAACCCCTCGCCAACCCCCAATAATAGATGAGAGGTTAATCTCTCTTTCTCAACCACATGCAAAATAAAAAGAAAAATGAAAAAAATATTAAAGGGGGCCTAAATTATGGGAAAACGAAGTGGTGGCTTGATTATTTGGCAACCCCATTTGGAGATGTTAATTAAGCATTTCTCTTTCCTTTTAAGTATGTGGATTGAGATAGTTCCACATCTTATAAGGGATCAAATAGGATATATTAATTATTTCACACTATATAAATTCTTTCATGTGGGACTTTTTTGATATAACTTACATGTGAATCTTAATAAAATCTCCCATGCAAGCTCAATGTTATGTATGTCTCCCCAATCATTGCCAACCAATGCAAACATGACTTTCACCATGTTCTCCTCTTGGATCGAATCATGGGGGCAAATCACACTTGACAATTGCAAAGATCTATGGGACTCCTTTCTGTTTCCAAGATACCGATACACAAAATTCCATTCTTGGAGTGCACAAGAAAAACCTGATAACTTTACCTAGAGAGATCATCAAGAGAGCCTGAGTTCAAGCTTGTCAACACATTAAATTCAACTTACTTTCACTCAAAAGCTAAAGTCAATAAGTTATGAGCCAATATGGATATATTAATTACTACTTGCCACACAAATTCTTTGATATGAGACTTTTCAAACATTGCTCACGTGTATATTTCAACAAACCCAATGACCGACGATGGAGTATGATGGCCAGCGGCTTGTGACCCATGTCAACGGTGGAGTGCAGACAGTGGAATCCATCGTCAGTGATCAGCGGCTGGTAATCGCGAACTTCAAAAGGCTACTGTCGGTGATGGAATTGAGTTTGTGATAGATTTGTAGTTATAATAAGTTTTGAATGGACTCCAATCCCGGTTACAGTAAGGTAATCCGCTTCCGCATTTTTTAAGTAATTGTGTTCCATGGTGAATCAAAATCAATATTTTGATTCTTCTCCAAGCACAAAAATAGTGCGAATTAGAATCCCACTCCTTGAGGAATCTTATTTCGCATCGAATCAGTCAAGACACTGTCATACATTTCTAACACTTATTTTATTAAGTATGGTCAACGAGTGTCCCCGAAATACTTTACAAAGACTAATCTTATAAGTAAGTGAAACTTTCTTGTTAAAAGATGCTCTCATTGAAATTATACAAAGCACATCATTATACGTTGCACTAATGCGTCACCGACTTACTCCTCAACTTCATTTCAAAATACTCTATGGATCTAGTAGTCCTCTACATTTTGCGCATCTTTTTCTTTCCGAATGTTTCGTGCAACATCTCGGTGGATATTGAAGGTGACGTGGAGGGTACTCGAAGGAAGAGAAAGGAAGGGGGAGGCATCTCGCTGCCTCCATTCTTTTATGATTTTCTTCATATTTGGCAACATAGTTGGTGGAGTTCTTGAAAATTGCTGTAGAATCCTAAATTTATCTCAGATGTGAGAGAGGTATTAAAGTTTTAGAAGTTGCCGTGGTGATTATGAGTGGGATAAAAGAGAACAAGGAAACCCATGGTTAAGTGAAAGGGGTTCGTTCATCAATTCTCACCGTTTAGAGCTAGTCTTTCTTTTCTTTTCTTTTCTCTTTTTTTGGGTCGGTAGAGCAAGTCTTTCACGTAGCGCTTATATACACAACTTTTTGAATAAGAAACAGAGCGTACTCATATATTTCACGGACCATGAAATAATCACAGTGAAATTCGAGATTATTTAGTACTTACAAGCCTTTCATAGTCCTTGAAGCTGTATAAGCATTCCAATTTCTGTAGTATGTTTCACTTGGGAAAAACATTATCCGCATCGATGCGGATTATATTTATATTTTTTGCGAACCAACGAGAAGTCCGGTAGGAATAGACCATTTCTTTCATTCGCATTGGCATTTTTCCTTCTCTCTTTACAATTTTTCTTTTTTTACAATATTATTTGCCACTCAAATCGCGGGTCCATTTGCTTTGACTAGTTAAGTGAAAAGAAGTAACTTGCTGTCCTATATGTATGTATGTATGTATGTATATGCGTGTGTATAAATATATATACGTATACTATTATTTACACGTTTTGAAAGGTTCAGTTGTTGCGACCTGCACGTTCAATACAATTTAGATTAAAGATTTAGAAAAAGTAAAAAGGCGAAAGCAAAAAGATTACTCCATACTGAAGTGTCATATTAATGCGCACCTTAGTATGCCATATATATTTTGGCTTTTGTTTTTTGTTGGGATAACATGGAATATTCAAACTTTTCGGCTTTATTAACCACACATATACAAATAAGTTGCCCCTTCCACATGTATGGAGTGTAACCCCCTAGGTTAATATGATTGGAAGACGCTCTGATTTGGACATAGAATTTTTTTTTATCCAAATCAAACGCTTAATCACTTAACCAATTCAACGAGAGGGTCTAGTAGAAAAACATAAATACATAATAAGTAGCCGACAAGTAGTCAATCTCTGAATAAACCACAATCAAGCTGGGAAGGCCTCAATGATGGACAACAAGGAAGGGGTTTGGAAGATATTGCAGCGAGGGAAGCCTCCTTCCTCCAAAAGCTTCTTCCACTCTGGTTCGGTCCTCTCTTTACCTCCGGTTTGAGTGATCATGGTCAGATCGGAAGCTATCCCCGTGTCATCGAAGAGGCCATCGCCCTCTGGTCGCAACACAACTTCCGCCAGGATCACCTTGCCATTCGTTTCTGCTACAGCTCTCCTGCAGTTCTTCAAAATCCTTACAGAATCTTCATCATTCCAATCATGAAGGATCCACTGTAAAAAGGAGGAAGATGAAAATTTTAGTTGTGAATCAATTATTATTTATTAAATCATGAATGTTCAATGCGTCGATTGTCATTTGCAGTTTGTGCATTAGAAGTTGAACAATCATATCCAAGAGTGACATTCTTCCGAAGGAGATGCAGTGATAGAGATCATGAGGAATTGATGCCCGGGGTTTCCTATTTATTGTTAGTATAAACTAGCCTTTTAAAATTCAGTTGAAGATTTTCAGTGCTTATGAAAATACTTATCGTTTACTAATTTTTTTATTTAAAACTATATGACAAACATTAGCAAATGAATCGCTAAGCAGAGGAGCAAGTACTGAGTGCACTCAATTCACGTGAGTCCATAGAATAAGCGCCAAGTATACTTACCTTCATGAAAACAGCATCAGCACTTGGAATGGCCTCAAACATGTCTCCCCCGACATGACTGACCCCACCGTGCGCTGGCGCGGCAGCAACAATGTGAGGCTGGTCAAAGTTAATCCCCTTGATGTGCGGGTACGCCCTCACTATCTCGGCTACGGCACTGCCCTGCCCGCCTCCAACGTCCACCAGAGATCCCACGCGCTCGAACCCATCCTTGTACGCATCCACGATAGCTTTCATCATGAGCTTGTTCGAGCACGCCATGGCATCACGGAACGTGCGGCTGAATTCAGCGTTCTGGGACTCCAAGTCCCACATTTCGCAGCCATAAGCCCTCTTTAACGGGAATGATCCCCCGTCCTTGATGTAGTCACTAAGGCTGTGCCACGGGGACACCATATACTGATGGCCCGCCAGCAGTACCAGTGGCGAGAGGTTGAGGTGCCCAGCACCTTGTAAGAGCCATCTCGACGACGGGGTGAGGCCGTAGAGCGTCTCTCTGCCGTCGTAGTGCGCGGAGAAGACGTTCTTGCGGACCAGGGGCGTCATGATGCGGCCGAGGACGCAGGTTTTGACAGATGGGGAGGGGATGTGGGAGGCTATTTGAACCAAGGTGACAGGCCCGCCGCCCAGCGAGTGGATGATGTCAGGTATCCGGAGCTCCACCGCGCAGTTCAGCGCCATTGAGTCCACGTACGCATACATGAGCTTCCATACCTGGACTTGGCCACTTAACGTTTCATCGAGCTGTGCCATTCTCTCTCGCTGTCTCTCTCTGTACGCCCGCCTTTTTGGTTTGAGACAGTGTTTGAGTTAAGAAGAGAGCGTCTGTTCGTATATATAGGGCAAGGTAATCATCGGGTTCAGCCGAATGTTAATGTGTTTTCACACAGTGCATCATCTCAATTATTTATTTATTCACTGATTTGCAATAATCAGAAGAAACCTCCGTCCCATGTATAAAGTAAACTGTTGTTATATTTTATTATTGAGATAAGTGTTTCAGAAGTCCTACGACTTGTCACGAAAATGCGTTTTAGTCCTAAAGCTTGTAAAAAGTGCATTTAAGTCCTAAAAAACTTGTCAAATTGTTTCAAACGAGTCCTAAGATCGACGCCGTTAGTCTTTTCCGTTAAAAATGCTGACGTGACATTTTAAATAATTTTTTATTTTCCACGTGATTTTTTTAATTATTTTAAAAAAATTAGATTTAAAAACTAAAAAAATCAAATTGATTCATTTTATCTTATTTTCACCAATTTTTTTAAAGTTAAAATATTTATTAAAAAACATTTTAATTAAAAATAATTTTTAGTTAAAATATTTATAAAAAACATACTTAAAAAGTTAACATTATTTTTTTAATTTATTTTAAAAAATTTAAAAAATAAAAATTTTAACTTTTCTTTTTAGTATTTGTTGAAAATAAGATAAGAATAAATTTAAATTTTTAGTTTTTAAATCTTATTTTTTAAAAAAATGGATAAAAATTAATAAACCTGGAAAATAAAAAAATTATTTAAAATGCCACGTCAGCATTTTTAACGGAAAATGCGAACGACGTCGATCTTAGAACTCATTTGAAACAATTTGACAAGTTTTAGGACTTAAATGCACTTTTTGCAAGTTTTATGATTGAAATGCATTTTCGTGACAAGTTGTAAGACTTCTGGAATACTTATCCCTTTATTATTTCCAATATGATCATAATTTTATATTTCCCAATTAATTCCGATTTATTGCCCTATTTATTATCCGCATTTATTATATGATACTTGCCCGTTAATATGTTACCATAACGATCTTGATGGAAGACGTTGGTAATATAAGAAATGGAAAGATCTAGTTATTCCATATTTGTAGAACCCAATTTTATATTTCCCAATTAATTTCGATTTATTGCCCGATTTATTACCCACGTTTATTATGTGATACTTGCCCGTTAAAATGTTACCACAATGGTCTTACATAAGAAACGGAAAAATCTAGTGATTCCATATTTGTAGATCTCAATTTTATATTACCCAATTAATTCCAATTTATTGCCCGATTTATTATCCACGTTTATTATGTGATACTTGCCCGTTAATATGTTACCACAACAGTCTTGATGGAAGATGTCGATCAAGTAAGAAATGGAAAGATCTGGTTATTCCATATTTGTGGATCCCAATTTTATATTTCCCAATTAATTTTGATTTATTGATTGATTTATTACCCGCGTTTATTACATGATACTTGCCTGTTAATATATTACCACAACGATTTTGACGGAAAACGTCGGCAATGTAAGAAACAGAAAGATCTGGTGATTCCATATTTGCAAATCCCAATTTTATAATTCCTAATTAATTCAAATTTATTGCCCGAGTTGTTATCGGCTGTTGCGACCTACTCTCTAGGGGAGGGAACAGGTTTATGGGTTTTGCCTAAATGACAGACCTAAGGCTCATGATTAGGCATGGGCTCTCCCAAGCCCATACCTCATGTGACATTAGGATATTCTTAAGAATTTCGCAATAGGGAGTCGCCACTAGCTTATTGGGGTCGGCTAGAAACCAAGTGAGGCATGAGAGTAAACCTTGTTAGACAATTCATATAATACTTGATGCGGAAATTCAAAATAAACAATGATCTTTTGATCTTCATGATTTTCACAATTAGATAAAGACATACCTTTATCCATAACGCTATGCTTGATGATGATCGTTGTAGCAAATCCAAAGAACTCGAACCAAATGAAGAAATCCAATTTCTCTCCCTTAACCCACTATTCCTTAATGTATTCAATCGATGGAGGAGAGAATACCAAATTTCTTTCAGTTATTGTTGTTTATTGTGGGTGGAGAGAGGACCGGACTCTATTTATACGTTCATTGAAAATGTACCTTCCATCAAAGCGATATACCCTTTCGTTTATTAAAGTCGCAACTTCTCGTAATCAATAATTATTTATTTTATAGCATTTCAATAATTATTAGACCATATAATAAATCATATCATGTGGGTCATAATTTTTTACATTCTCCCACTTGGCCCATATGATTCTCCTTTCATGGTTTAATAAAGACTATAATATGCATAATAAGATTATGCTATAAAATTTCATTAAATTGGCAATCACATAATAATCAGAATTAAGTAAAGAAAACTAATGCGAGTCATAGCGGTTGTATGTTATTAATCGACATAGTCCCTTCTATGTACTACAATTATAGTACTTTACTTAACATGATCCATAAATGAGAAGTACAGTAATAGTCCAACCATAATGTTTCTTTAGAAACTATCCTGTTTAACATTCATCTATTTCCATATTGTATATTAAATAAAAAACAGGAAATATCATAAACACGTAAGTGAGCTCAAAGTGTCAAATACATAAACTCAATTCAATCATAATACAAACATTAATGACGTCCAATAACCCCCATCTTTTCAACATGCTCATTAAATATTTTGGGCGGCATTCCTTTTGTTAAGGGATCTGCTATCATAAGATTGGTGCTAATGTGCTCAATTGACACTATTTGTTTCTGAACTTGTTATTTGACAGACAAGTATTTGATTTCCATATGCTTAGCACCCTTAGAATACTTGTCGTTCTTAGAAAAGAAGACTGTTGCAGAGTTATCACAATAAATTTTCAGCGGCTTGGTAATACTGTCGACAATCACAAGCCCTGAAATAAAATTCCGCAGCCATAATCCA
Source organism: Eucalyptus camaldulensis (assembly GCA_019915185.1). Lineage (NCBI taxonomy): Eukaryota > Viridiplantae > Streptophyta > Magnoliopsida > Myrtales > Myrtaceae > Eucalyptus > Eucalyptus camaldulensis. The sequence continues at coordinate 8,425,352 of JAHSVA010000005.1, forward strand.
TGAATTATGGCCTCAAAGCATGCCACAAATTCAGCTTCCATAGTGGATTCAGCTTCCATGAAATTGCCCCTCCAGCTAGAAGAGACAAGTAACCAAATGTTGATTTTCTTGTATCGACACATCCGGCTAAATCTGAATTTGAATATCCAATCACCTCGAGATGATCAGATCTTTTATAAGTGAGCATATGATTCTTCGTTCCTTGCAAGTATCTAAAAACTTTCTTTACAGCTTTCCAATGATCCATTCCAAGATTACTTTGATACCTACCCAGCATTCTGACAGCAAAACTGATGTCTGGTCTTGTGCAAGTTTGTGCATACATTAAGCTCCCCACAACAGACGTATAAGGAATATTTCTCATTTGTTCTCGTTCCAATTCACTTTTCGGACATTGCATAAGGCTAAATTTATCACCTTTTTGAATTGGAACCATTCCCGCCGAACATTTACTCATATTAATCTCTCTAAAATTTTCTCAATGTAGGTTTTTTGAGATAATCCTAATAATCCTTGTGATCTATCACGGAATATTTTTATTCTTGTCACATATGTTGTCTCTCCCATATCCTTCATTTTAAAATTCTTAGAGAAAAATTTCTTGGTTTCATGTAAGAAACCAAGATCATTAGCAACAAGCAAAATATCATCAACATACAGAACTAGAAAAATAAACTTGCTCACACTAATCTTCATATATATACACCGATCAACGGTGTTTTCCTTAAATCCAAATGAAGTTATGGTATCGTTAAACTTAAGATACCATTGTCAGGAAGCTTGTTTAAGTCCATATATTGACTTCTTTAATTTACATACCATGTGTTCATTTCCTTTAATTGAAAAGCCTTCGGGTTGGTCCATATAAACCTATTCTTCTAAATTCCCGTTAAGAAAGGCGGTTTTTACATCCATTTGGTGTAGCTCCAAGTCATAATGAGCCATCAAAGCCATAATAATTCTAAGTGAGTCATTCTTAGAGATTGGTGAAAATGTCTCTTTATAGTCAATGCATTCTTTCTGAGTAAAACTCTTTGCAACAAGTCTGGCTTTATGTTATTCAATATTGCTTTTTGAGTCACGCTTGGTTTTAAAGACCCATTTTCACTCGACCATCTTACATCCTTTAGGCAATTCAACAATATCCCAAACTTGATTTTGATGCATGGATTTTAACTCTTCTTCCATGGCATTAAACCATTCATTAGAATCTTCACATTCCATGGCTTGGGAAAATGAATCTGGATCATTTCCAATTCCTAAGTCAATTTCTGACTCTTGTAGATAAACCATATAATTATCAGAAATAGCTGACCTTCTTTCTCTTTGAGATCTCCTTAATGCTATTTCTTGTGACTTGGCCATTGGAGGTTCATTATTGACATTTCCATTATCGAGTGTTTGTTCATTAATTTGTTGTTCTTGATTATTGTTAGATTGTACTATAATATTAGGAACAACAACTTTAGAAGCTTTGGGTATAGGAACTTCTACCCTTACTTCTTGAATGCAAGCATCATGCATTCTTTCACTTTCACTGATGTCACCATTTTCAATGAATCTAGCATTTCCAGATTCAACAATTCTTGTACTATGATTAGGACAATAAAATTTATACCCTTTAGATTTCTCTGCATAACCAATGAAATAACTACTGATCGTTCTTGAATCCAATTTCCTTTCATGTGGATTATAAATTCTTACTTTTGCTTGACAACCCAAAACATGTAGGTGTCGTAAACTAGGTTTCCTTCCTGTCCACAGTTCAAATGGAGTCTTTGGAACTGCTTTACTAGGAACCCTATTTAATAAGTACATAGAAGTCTTTAAAACATACATCCATAAAGACAAGGGTAAAGATGAATGATTCATCATACTCCTAATAATTTCCATTAAAGTACAGTTACACCTTTCTGCTACACCATTTTGTTGTGGTGTACCTGGCATTGTGTATTGAGCACAAATGCCATGTCTTTCCAGGAATTTAACAAATGGGCCTGGACATTATCCTGATTCATCATACTTTCCATAATATTCACCGCATCCATCCGATCTTACTATTTTCACTTTTATATTTAATTGCCTCTCAACCTCTTTAACATACACTTCAAATGCATTCATTGATTGAGACTTATCATGCAATAGATAAATGTATCCATAACGTGAAAAATTATCAATAAATGTTATGAAATAGCTTTCCTTACCAAAAGATGGAACATCGAAAGGACCACATATGTCAGTATGTATAATCTCAAGAAGCTCTTTGCTTCTTGTGGCACATTTCTTAGTGTGTTTTGTTTGTTTACCTTTAATACAATTAATACACACTCCAAGGTCAGTAAAATCCAAATTTGGAATAATTTCATTTTTCACTAATATTTGCACCATTTCTTTGGATATATGACCTAAACGTTTATGCCACAAGTAAGCAGAATTTTCATTCACCAAACTTCGTTTAGTGCCAACATTATGATGCAGGGTCATTAATGTCTCAACAAAAGTATTATCAAGTCTAAATTTGTAGAGACCATCACATAAAGTTTCAGTTCTAATAAGATTATCACTCTTAAATAGACTGAAAGATTCATATCCAAGCTTACAATAAAATCCCGCCACATCAAGTCTTGGAAAAGAAACTAAATTGCAAGAAAATGTAGGTACATAAAGGGTTCGAAACAAATCCAAATAATGCGCAGTATCTAAGATCAAATGATAAGTGCCAATGCCTTCAACTGGAGCTTTGTTTCTGTTCCCCGTAATCACATAACTTTTATTTGGCTTTATAGTTTGGATCGTAAGAAATCTTTGCATTGTATTTGACACATGAGTGGTGGCACCAGAATCAATCCATCAAGTATTATGAGGAACTTCAGTAAAGTTTGATTCAAAACATACTAAAGCACAAGGCTTACCTTTCTTTTCGAACAAGCCTTACATTTCAGACAATCTTTCTTCAAGTGTCCAATTTTGTTGCAAAAATGACACTTAATAAGAATGTGTTCCTTCTTGTGGATTTGAGAAGCCCTTGAAGAGTTATTCAAGACGTGTAGTCCTTTTTTCTTGCTCCTTCCACATTTCCTCTTGAAATTCTTTCGAACTTCTTGATGACTTGAGAGATGAACAGAATGAGCCTTTTGATTCTTTATCCTTGTTTCCTCTTGAACTAGCATACTGGCCAATTCATTTACATTCCACTTATCCTTTATAGTGTTGTAATTCATTTGAAATGGCCCATATTGCTCATGAGGCAATGAATTAAGTATAAATTGTACTAAAAAGTACTCATCCACGTTCATTCCAAAGTCCTTAACTTTGCTGCTAAATTCGTCATCTCAAGTATATGCTCATATATGGTACGTGAACCATCATATTTCATGGTGGTTAGTGTGCTCATCAATGTACCAGCAAGTGACTTATCAGCAGTTTGAGAACGCTCTTCCACAAACTTCATAAATTCCTTAGTATTGTTAGTCTTGGGAAGAGAAGTCTTTAAGTTGTTTGCAACTGTCATTCGCATGAACATTAAGCTCAGTCTGTTCGATCTTTCCCAAGCTATATGGAAAGACTTTTCATCATTGCTATTTTCATCAGTAATAGCAGCTGGTTTCTCAGCTTGAAGCGTTAAATCAAGATCCAGGACACCTAAGTGAAACTGGACTTGTTCACTCCAATCAGAAAAATTTATCCCATTGAATAAGGGAACATATGAGGCGTGCGAATGGAGTGAAACAGGTACATATACTGCAAATGTGCAAGAAAATACTCATACATTAATGCTTTGAGAATATCACATGATCAGTTTCAAACTAAACGACACATGTACATCATAGTTCTCCTTTCGGTGATCCTATGATAAACAAAGATATATATACCATAATGATGCTAATAACTTTTATTTGATAATTGTTAATATATCTTATTAAAATTTATTTGTTATCTTTGGATATACAAACAAATTTAACAATCACATTAATTATCAACCATCATGTTCATGAATTATAAGAAAATAATTAACCTTTGTGTTAATCCCTAAGTTCTTATAATAAATGAACTTCAATATACCCATAACTCCAATAATAATAATATAAAACATATCAATTTCATATATAGCATCAATTAATCATGGGTAATTGAATAAAATAATTTACAATATCAAAAATTCAAAAGACTTCAAGGTTCGGCCACTTTGGTGACTAACAAACCATTCATAATATGAATTTTCAATATTGTAAAATACAAATATTTACCAAATTGCACACAAGGACAAAACTGTAATCAAAACATATACCTTTTCGTTTATTAAAGTCGCAACTTCTTGTAACCAATAATTATTTATTTTATAGCATTTTAATAATTATTAAACCATATAATAAATCATATCATGTGGGTCACAATAATTCTTACATACCTCACTTCCTACGTAATTAGAGAATCTAGGGTCGGGGACTTGATTACACTAATTGATCAATTAGTATCATTTCGGTATCTAATCTTGTTCATTTTAACAAAATGATTTTTTGGTAGGTAGTTTAGATCGATTTTATACCTATCCACTAACATGTAGGGTGATTATGTGGGTGCGCAATCATTAAAATAATAATCACAGCTACCAAAATCCTAATTGCAGTAAAATTAAACATGTACAATTAAACATAATTAAATATGCAAATTAAACATATGATATAATCAAAATACAAACAAATAAAGACCTAATTACACTAAGAAGGCAATACATAGCAATTCTTAACCAAACCCCATCATTTTTGGATTTTCGATTTTTTTTTAATTTTTAAATTTTTTTTGGGCCGGACCGGGTCGGGTCCGATCTAACTGAACCTGGGTTTGACTTGATCGGTGCGGGTCGGTTAGACTCACTTAGGTTCGGCTCGGCTGGGGGTCGGGCCGATCTGTCTGCCCAAAAGACAAGGCTCGACCAACCTTGGTTGGGCCTTTGTGTAGCTAGATGGGGCCCAATTGATGGGCCCAATCTTTACTTCCCCCATGGAAAAAATAGACCCATGCAGGCTTGCAACCTAAACCGGCCCACAAGCCCAAAAGCCCATGAGCCCACAAGCTCACAAGCCCAAATCCAGCCTTAATTCGCCCAAAACCCTACCCGTCTCTTTAACTCAGCTCGTACCTCCTCTCTCTCGTACCTCCTCTCTCTCCTAGCGACTCAGTGGCGGTGACACGATGGGCGGTGGTAGTGTGGACGGTAGTGGTGACACGGCGGGTGGCAATCGCGAGCAGCGAGGGGCGACGGCTCGGATGGCGTCAGGTTGAGGCAACGAGCTTGGATAACGATTGTGTAGTCCTGGGTGGTCCGGTGGCACCGGTTGGGATTAGGGTTTCATGGTGACGTCGGAGGTTGAACGGCAATAGTGCTGGACTGGTGATGCGACGGCGTTGGAGAGATCGGGCTACTAGCGCAACAGTTGTCACGGTTACAGGCGTTGCAGCGGTGTCACGGCTTCGAGCTGCTGGTGGTCGCTGTGGTGTCGACAATGGAGGGTGGTGGCTTGGACGGCGTCAGGTAGCGTTGATGACGCATCCTCTGGTTTCTCTCCTTCTCTTTAGCTTTCGCTCCCTCCTGCTCTCTGTCTGTTCGTTCTCTCTTTGGTTGCCTCTCACCCTCCTCTCTCCGCTCTCTTTTTCTCCTCCCCTCCGCTCACCTTCCTTGCCCTTCATCCTCCTTGTTTGCTATGCCTGTTCTGTTTTTCTACAGGTCTTGGGTGTAGGACAGCAGGAGTGAGGAAGGATGGGCACGGGCCAAGCCAAAGGAGAAAGGAGGATGGGCTGGGTTGGTGGGCCGTGTGTGAGGGGAAGGAAAAGGTAAGAAAAAGGTGGGCCGAGGCTAGGTCGGGCAGGGCCAAGGCCAGATCCTGCCCGACCTAGCCCTTTCCACTTTTTTTTCTTTTAAATTTTAATTAATTAGTTAATTTTTAATTTTTTTTATATATTTGAAAACACAAATTAGGTGTCAACAGCTGCCTCTCTTTGAGTGTAGCCTCGAAGAGGTTGCGTTCAAAGACAAAAGGCACCTAATTTATTTCGACGGTAGAGAGACCCTGAGTGCGTAAACACGTATTAAGTTGACAAAAATGACTTATAACTATGGAGGTGCGTCTTGTTAATAAAAGGAAGAGAAGGACTTCGGGCTACAAAAACACTCTATGTCATAGGAAGAAAGAGAGACTCCAGGCTACAGAAGCTCGCCGTATCATAGAAGAAAGAAAGACTTTGGGCTATAGAAGCTCGCTGTGTCATGGGAAGAAAGAGACTCCAGGCTACAGAGCTCGCCGTGTCATGAGAAGAAGAAAAGACTCCGGGCTACAGAAGCTCACCGTGTCATAGGAAGAGGGAAGACTTCGGGCTACAGAAGCTCGCCGTGTCATAGAAAGAAAAGACTTCAGGTTACAGAATGTCATCGTGTCATAGGAAGAGGGAAGACTCTGAGCTACAAAAGCACGTCATGTCATAAGAAGAAGGAGATGGACTTTGGGCTACAGAAGCACTTTGTGTCACAAGAAGAGAGAAAGACTCCAAGCTACAGAAGCACTCCGTGTCACAAGAAGAGAGAAAATCTCCGGGTTACAGAAGCACTCCGTGTCATAAGAAGAGAGAAAATCTCCGGACTACAGAAGCACTCCATGTCATAAGAGAGAGACTCCATGATACAGAAGCACTTCGTGTCATAAGAAGAGAGAAAGACTTCGGTCTATAAAAGCACTCCGTGTCATAAGAGACAGACTCTGGGTTATAGAAGTATCCGTGTCCTAAGAAGAGAGAAAAACTCTGGGCTACAAAAGTACTATGTGTCATAAGAAGAGAAAAAGACTTCGGGCTATAGAAGGACTTCGTATCATAAGAGAGAGAGAGAGACTCCGGACTACAAAAGTACTCCGTGTCATAAGAAGAGAGAAAGACTTCGGCCTACAGAAGCACTCTGTGTCATAAGAAGAGAGAAAGACTCTGGCCTACAGAAGCACTTTGTGTCATAAGAAGAAAGAAAGACTCCGGGCTACAGGAGCACGCCGTGTCATAGGGAGAAAGGGAGACTCTGGTCTACAAAAGCACTCTGTGTCATGGGAAGAAGGAAGACCTCGGGCTATAGAAGCTCGCCGTGTCATAAGAGGAAAGAGAGACTTCGAGCTACAGAAGATCGCCGTGTCATAAGAAGGGAGAAAGACTCCGGGCTAGAGAAGCACTCCTTGTCATAAGAAGAGAGAAAGACTCCGGGTTGTAGAAGCACTCCGTGTCATAAGAAGAGAGAAAGACTCTGTGTGACAGAAGCACTCCATGTCATAAGAAGAAAGAGAGACTCCAAGCTATAAAAGCACTCTATGTCATAGGAAGGAGAAAAGAGATGAAGTCTCATCGTGTAACAACGGGTTTCGACTAGGTTGAAAATACATGGTTTGAGGAAAACCCATAAACCTTTATAGATGGCATGGTTTAAGGTTGACCATGAACTTTTGGAGACGGCATGTTTTAAAGCTGATCATGAACCTTTGGAGACGGCATGGTTTAAAGTTGACCATGAACATTTGGAGATACATGGTTTAGGCTGACCATGAACCTTTGAAGACGGCATGGTTTAAGGTTGACCATGAACCCTTGGAGATGACATGGTTTAAGGCTGACCATGAACCTTTGGTTTTTAGGGAAGCACCCATTAACCTTTTGAAAACTACATGGCTTCACTAAGGAATCTTGTCAAACTCAACTTGAGCAAATGTCATTAGGGATGTCATCAAAAGACGTATTGACAATATTATAGTATTAATTGAACAAGCTAATCAAGCTAGTTTGATTGCTTTAAAAAAAAAACATTCGATGTCAATCATTATCATGTAGTGCAAAATTGTCATCTTGCTTGGGGATATATAATTAATTATTGAATTCTCTAAGAGTTTAGTTTGTATTAGAACGGCTACAACTTGTGAAAAATGGCTTATTAAGCATGCCAAACTAGAGCTTCTTAGTTAGAAAGGGTTTTCTCACACACTCTCGATAAAATGGCTACTTGATCCTATCCATTCGCCTGGGAAGTAACTGATTGTTAATGGTATTTCACATAACCCATGTCAAAGGTTTTCATAAACATTTGCGATGAACACAATCTGATCGATCAAAAAGGTCTTTTGAAAACACCGCAATATAGATTTGGTCATGGGTTACGTAAAGGGATTATTGCTTTGAGGCCAATAAAGGAACATTTGTCGTTATCTTCATTGGGTTTACAAGTCGAGAACTTGAAAGATAAGATAAGATATAATTACTTTCACTCTTTTAAGTAATAGCTTCTTAGTGGTATCCTCATTTTCACTCAAATCATCCCAATCAGAAGAGACTTCAGAAGAGGTTTGTAATGTTGGCTCGGGAGAGGCTCGAAAGGGTTAAAATTTTCAAGAGGGTTTTTAAGAGTTGCTGATCATCATGGCATCGTGACTAGGTCACTCGACCTTTCGAAAGCATTTGGCTTTTGAAACACTGCACAACTCGAAAGTCTCTTGACTAATCATTTTTGCAGGAGAGTTTTGCTCTTTTCTCTAATTTTCTTTGCCCTTTGTGATGATTTTTTTTTCGCAGGCACTTGGGTTTTGATAACTTTTCTTTCGCATAAGATGCAATCTTTTGACTCTTTTCCTTAACGGGCATTGGCCTTACTTTTACCAGGCACTTTGCTTTTTCATACCCCCTAAATTTATTGAACTTTTTGCTCTTTGAACTTTAGGAGCTCTTATGACTTTCGAGATGTTTTTTTTTTTTTTTTCATGTTTTCTTGTAAATGTCAATTATATGTGCTCAATCCTTATGCATTGCCTTAGTGAAGAGAGATGATCACCGCTCAAGGTTTAGAAATGAACAATTAGGCCCAAATTGTTTAAAGCAATAGGTATCGGTGTTTGGGTAGAGAAGGAAATGTTTTTTTTCACCTTGGGATGAGTCAAGCTCTGATGAGAATCCCTCTAAGGCTATCACCATAAGATTGATGTATGTGAAAGTAATATAATCTTTCTTAATCCTTCACTCTACATCATGACCGTAACCTCCTATACTGCCCCAATGTAGGGTCGTTCTCGACAGGGGTACTTTGAGGGGTCATCTTTATTCAGGCCAAAAGGGAAGCAAGAGATTAGTGTGATATTTGGGATTGATGAAGGAGACACCTTTATCATTCTGATCTTTGCGCTCAATGTGAATGAACCCTTCATCCTAAGAGAATGTCGCCTTTTATTCAACTTTCAAAAGTGTTTGAAGGACGTGTTTGGAAATGACTTGCCTTTCTTAATCCTAAACACTTCTTGTTTGGCATGGTTAACGTCTCCATCTCATTTTGTCGAGATTATTTAAGTAGATCAATCTCCATAGGGAAATTTGATTCAAAATGAATACCCCACATAATGCGAAAACAATTTTGAAATAAAAATGATGCTAAAAAGGTTTATAGAAATTTTTTCTTAATTATTCATTTATGTGCTTGTCTCTAGGAAAGCTTAAAATGTTTTTTTTTTTTTTTTGTAATGGAAATTCTCCATTTTTTTTTTAATTTGAGAAGAATGGTACTTACCAGTGGCATGGTGACCCAATAACCCTATAAAGAATGCTAAAGAATATGTTAGTGCAAAGATCTTTAGGGATTGAAATGTTGGAAACGATACATTATTATCCTTCACTCGCTTTTATCCTTTGGGTGCTAACATTTCTTGGATTCACCGTCATAGATATTTGGTAACTCGATATTACCCTTCACTTGCATTTGCTTTTAAGTGTTTGATGCTTTCCTATCAAAGAAAAAAAGAATCATGTCAGAGAAGCTATCAAAATGAGCAATTGGAATAGACACAATTTACCCTTCACATGTTTTTGAATTCGCTTTTTGGGATGCTTGGCAACTCCCTTCATTTGTCTCATCATGCAAAGTGAATGAGATCGATGGGCTATTTTGGCAACTAAGGCATTTGCGTCATTTCCTTGCGATAAAGCATATAACAAAGTAGCATTTTGCGACACGAATCTCTAATGTTGATTGCAGAAAGTTCTTGCAGCCAAATGTTCAAATGCTTTAATTGCGAAAATGTGCAAGAGCCCTAGTGCTAGCTTATTAATAACATATGATGTGGCTCTTGATAAAACTCTTAAAAAAAAAATCTGGTGATGGCAATGCCCAATTTCCAAATAAAGAAACTTCCTAAAACGAAATTCAGCTTCGTTCCGCCTTTATTGGAAGATTGGTGCCGGCGAAGCCTCGATGCATGCTTGTTCCTCAAGTTCCATGAGCCTACACTTTTGAGTTTATTTTTAAAAGGATGATTTTCATGAAATTGAATTCCATTATTAAAAAAAGGTGAGTCGCATGATTTACAAAAGCATTAATTGGATTCGCAATCAAAACCCAAAATGGAAAATGTGATTCTTCACAAGAATAAAAACATTGATAAAATACAATAAACTCTTGCATAGTTAAGAGTAAAAATCAACTTTTGTCCAAGCTCTAGAATTCACTTCTCCATGTGGTCGAATACTAAAATGTCAAGGAGTATCACACATAACCTGCTAAAAGATGGCGATGTAAGTATGTGAATGAGAAAATGATCTTGAGATCGCTTCTTACAACAAAATCGAGGCGATGGTACATGCCCCATAATCCATATTACGGGGTTTTATTATTTCGCCAAGATTTTATCATCAGAGATGGGGCATCATTAAAAGATTGATAGATGGCTATTAATCGAATGTCCACTCTTTTTCTAAAAGTTTCATATGCAAAGGTGGCATTGATTTGATTTGATTTTTTTTTTTATTTTTGAAGAGATTGATTTTATGATTTTACTCTTGCAAAAATGAAGTGACTTCTATTTTGAGAAATCTATACACAAAATGTGATTTGCATTTCAGTCTCAAAATGTGAGAAGAAAAGAATTTGATCAAAAATATGATCTTAATTTTTATTTTCTTGTTTTTTCTTTCAAAATATGATTTTGAACCCATAACTAGAAATTTAAACAAAATCATGTGTTCAACAAGGCCAAATCAAAGTGCTTAGAACTTGCATTCAATGTTCATTTGTCAAAAGTGATTGCCAATTTTTTCAATTATAAGCCTACAACACCGAGATGTTCACGAATTTCAAGATGAAAATTGAATTAAAAAAAAAGAGTAAAAAAGAAGAATGATACTTATAGTGGGGGAAGATTTTTTTTTTTTTAATTACATAGATATGCACATGAGATATGGTTCGATTTTTACTCTATACAGCTCAAAATAGAGCCATAGGATCATTGGACCGAACCAACAAGGTCGCAGCTAGGTTGGGTTTTCCATGACTCTAGTTTCGTCAAAGAACTGACCCGTGTTGTGCGGTTGTAGATCGGGGTGGGTACCTTTGACATGAAGAAAGAAATTTCGGGGTAGAGTTGGGTGACTCGTACTATATGGTTGTAGTCAGAATGGTATCCATCTCAACACTATCCTAAGCTATGTAGCACGGACACTCTTTGGAAGCCTTTGTGTCATGTCTGACACTTCGACACGTGTTCGACACGCTCCGATACGTCCCGATATGCTCCGACATGCAGTTAATGAATATCGAAAAATCCAACACGTGGTCAACTCTCTTCGACACGCTCCGACACGCGAGTCTAAAATTCCGACACGTGATTCCGACACGCATGGGGTCAATTTTAAAAATTTCTAATGCTTGAGAGGTCAAAATATAAATATACACAAAAGAAGTAATAAAAGAAGTAATAAAATTGCTATAAATATACATGCACGGGGTCATTTTATTTTCTTTTTTTTAGAATTGTTTTATTTTTTGAAAAGTCTTTTACCATGAAAGAAGTAATAAAAAATGCTATATATGATAAATAAATAAATTTAAAAATATCATTTCAGCATTTTTCTTTAAATAATGTTTTTTTCCTATAAGTTTTGTGTATTATTGTAACAAATTAAAATAATGAATAATATTATTTAATGTTTTTCGTGTAAATTAATTCTAGGTTATTATTATTATTATTATTATTATTATTATTATTATTATTATTATTATTATTATTATTTATGTATTTATATATAAAAATATATTTAATATATAACGTGTCGGAACATGTCGAAATTCTCTATTTTTAAGAAATAACGTGTTGGTGTGTCGTGTCGCGTCGTGTCACGTGTCCGTGTCGGTGCTACATAGATCCAAAGTGATCCTATGTGGCCTAGGTCCAATGGCAGGTAGGGTGTTCTAGGGTGTAGTGCAATGTAAATGATACATGCATAACAATTTATAGGCAAACAACACTCCGGACATAAGAAATAAATCATACATTGCTACACCTCTCTACAAGATAAATATGAGCAAACAATTCTCCTTATACCTCCCATTCTACAAAAACATTTAACATATTTAATGTTAGAGGCGTACTTGGAATATTCGCCGTCAAACAAAAATATTTTTGAACAAGATTAATTTTGGTCTATGTCCTTTAAGGTTTAAAACCAAGTCTCCAGTGGAGTCGCCAAGCTGTCACGACCTACCCTCTGGGAGGAAAGAACGGGTTTAGGGGTATTGCCTAAATGATAGACCTAAGGCCCATGATTAGGCGCGCGCTTTCTCAAGCCCATATCTCGCGTGACATTAGGGTATTCTTAAGAATTTCGCAATAAGGAGTCGCCACTAACCTATTGGGGTCAGCTAGAAACCAAGTGAGGCATAAAAGTGTATCTCACTTCCTACATGATTAGAGAATCTAGAGTCGGTGACTTGATTACACTAATTGACCAATTAGTGCTATTTCGGTACCTAATCTTGTTCATTTTAACAAAATAATTTTTTGGCAAGCGGTTTAGATCGATTTTATACCTATCCACTAACATGTAGGGTGATCATGCGGGTGCGCAATCATTAAAATAATAATCACAACTACCAAGATCCTAATTGTAGTAAAATTAAGCACATGCAATTAAACATAATTAGATATGTAAATTAAACATATTATATAATCAAAATATGAACAAATAAAGGCCTAATTACATTAAGAAGGAAATAAATAGCAATTCCTATCCAAACCCCATCATTTTTGGATTTTCGATTTTTAAAATTTTTTTTAAATAATAATTTTATTTTTTCTTTTTTTATGGTTGGACCGGGTCGGGTTTGATTAGACTGGACTTGGGTCTGACCCAGTCGGGTGGGTCGATCAGACTCGCCTAGGTTCGGCCTGGCTGGGGGTCGGGTCGATCGGTCCGCCCAAAAAACAAGGCCCGGCCAGCCTTGGTTTGGCCTTCATGTAGTTGGATGGGGCCCAATCGATGGGCCCAATCTCTACTTCCCCCACGTAGAAAATAGACCCATGTAAGCCTATGACCTAAATTAGCCCACAAGCCCAAAAGCCCACGAGCCCACAAGTTCATAAGCCCAAACCTAGCCCTGATTCACCTAAAACCCTACCCGTCTCTTTGACCTGGCTCGTACCTCCTCTCTCTCCTAGTGACTTGGTGGGTGGCGATAGTGTGGACTGCAATGGCGACACAACGGGTGGCGGCTGCAGGCAGCGAGGGGCGACGGCTCAGACAGTGTTGGGTTGAGGTGGCGAGCTCGGACGGCGACAATGCGGTCTTGGGTGGTCTGGCAGCACCGGTTGTCACGCCCCGATCCTCGGGCACGCACACATCCTTCTACCTTGGTCGATTTTAATATGCGATATCCCAGGACAATATATCGCCGACCCTTTCAATTATTAAGCACATGCGGAAGCAGTTAAAATCCCCAGACAATAAAACGGTGGGATAGAAAAGCAGGGCCATATTTTTCATATTGAAATTTATAACCAAACTTTTATACAAACCATAAACCACTTCGAAACTAATCACATCAAAATGGATTCTCAAAAGAAGACAGGAACTTAGACAAACTAGGCCGTACTCAAGGCCCCTCTCAGGATTGCCTTCTTCCTCCAAAAATCTTTTTCCTTAAGATTCGCCTCCGAGTCTTCCTTCTCGGATTCCTCCTTCTCAGCTCTTCAGCGGGGTCCTGAAATGGTTTCCCCAAACTGGGATGAGACTACGTCTCAGCGAGTTCTACCCCACTAAGCCCGATTAGAAAAACTATTATACTAAAGGCTGCCTAGACACGCATAGGGCAAAGGACTTACCTTGGCCTCTGATCCTACCTGCAAGTCAGTACAATTCATAATAGACAGCCATTCGCTTTCAACAAATCGAACTGGTCGATTACATGTCATACAATTCAATCCCCACTGTGGGATATTTAAAAGCTAGGCCACGTGTATTCTCCAGGACGACCTTCCAAGTCTCCGAGTTCACGTGCCTCGAACCTTGGGCCCACGTGCATTCTCTCAGGCGACCTTTTCGCCAAAGTGATGCATCAAGTCACCGAGACCACGTGCCCTTTTAGATGCCTGTACTTAGTCACAGAGCTCCATCAATGCTCTCGGGCGTCGATTCGCCAAGGTGACGTACAGTGAACACTTTACTATGCTCTCGGGCGTCTTTTTTGCCATGGTGATACACTGATCACAGAGCCAACATAAACAATTCAATATGCTCTCGGGCGTCTTTTTCGCCGTGGTGATACACTGATCACAGAGCCAACATAAACAATTCAATATACTCTCGGGCGTCTTTTTCGCCGTGGTGATACACTGATCACAGAGCCAACATAAACAATTCAATATGCTCTCGGGCGTCTTTTTCGCCGTGGTGATACACTGATCACAGAGCCAACATAAACAATTCAATATAATCAACCACCAAACTCACGTGCATTTCCCAGGTGATATTCCAATACCCAACGATTTCTCAATCAATTAATTAAATCAACTCAACAAAGCATTATCAATGCTAGATAACATACTTGGCCAATTCAATCTCAATCAATTCCAATCAAATTAGGGTAAACCCTAAAATACTCATTTTATTCAATTCCAATCAACGTGGAGCTGAAATAAATAAACGGGCTGTGCCACGACGATCAGCACGAGATTTCGGTCATCGGCCATCAAAATCTTAATTTCCGAAAAATAATTAATTAAATAATTAATTTCGAAAATTAAATAATTAATATTAAAAATTCAATTTAGCTCAAAATAAAGCCCGATTACATAAACGGACTTCACCATGATCATCAGCACAATATTCCGGTTCCAGACCATTTCAGTTGAATTTTTGGAAAATAAATAAATAATTAATTAATTTTGAATATTAAATAATTAATATTAAAAATCCCATTTGGCTCAAAATAAAGCCCGATTAAATAAATGAACTTCACCACAGTCATCAGCACAATATTCCGGTTCCGAACCATCTCCCTTGAATTTTCAAAAAATAAATAATTATTTAATTAAATTTCGAAAATTAATATTTAAATACTAAAATATCCACTTAGGCCCGAAAAGCCTAATTGGAGCCCACTAAGGGTCGGGAAAATTCCCGAAGCACTTCCAATAATTAGTAGACCACGTCTACTTGCTAATTACACAATCAATTTATCTAAATCACATCACAATTGACTAATAATTGCTAATTTATTCTAATCTAACAACCTAAACATAATTAATTAAATCTAAACCAACCTTAAGCATAATTAGCCAACTAATCCAAGATTAGTGAGATTACTCACCAAATCGCGCGCAAATCGGATCAATCCGACGGCGGCGACGCGAGGAACGATTCTTCCCAAAGCGACTCGCAGATCCGGGGCCGGGAAACGGCCCAAAACGGGCCCGAACCAGCTGGAAACCCATTTCGTGGGTTGCTGGTTGGCTGCAAAACAGGGGAAAACAGAGCTGGTTAGGGGCGGGGAAGGCTTCGGGAGAGCGGGCGGTGCTCCGGGGAGGGCCGGTGGAGGTCCGGCGGCTTCAAATGACGGCCGGCGGTGGCCGGATGGGGGCTGAACTGAGCCGAACAAAGGCCGAACGGCCTGGACGGTGCACGGCGGGGATGGCGAGGCGCGAAGGAGGCGGCGGCGGACGCGGGGGCGTGCGCGGCATGCACGGGCGGCGGTGCGGTGGCGAGCTGTGACGGTGCGGTGAGCTGCTGTCCTTCCTCCGTTTCTGGTTCCGCGAAGAAGAGAGAAGAAAGAAGGGGAAGAAGAGAGAGTGCGAGAGAGAGAGGGATGAGAGATGAGAGAGAGATTTTTTTTGACCGGTCAAAAGAAAAAGAATAAAATAAAAGAAAGCAAAGTGGAAGACAGCAAGGGGCGGTCGGCTGGGGAGGGTTTTCGCACGAGGGGGAGGGGAGGAGAGAGAAGAGAGAGAAAAGAAAGAGAGAAAAGGGGGAGAGAGAAAAAGAAAAGAAAAGAATACAACTATTCTCATTTTTCTTTTCTCTTTCTATTTCTTTTGGTCTTCAAATCTTCCTCCGATAATTTCTTTCTTGAAATTTCGGACTTGGCAATAAGTCAATAGACGATGAGACGGTCCTAAAAATGAATTGTGACACGTCCGAATATTCGATTCCCAAAACCGAATTAAATTTCATGATTAAAATCGACCGAACGTGATTTTAGTCCAATCCAACCAATTAGGTAGCTTTTAGGGATTTTACCATGGATATATCCCTTAATGGCTTCACCCAATAGGTTAGTTAACTCATGAGTGATCAGCCCAGAGAAAAAAGACCATAGGCACGTCGACGAAATGCACATTTCATTTTATCGAAACGGGGTCGAATTTCAGGATGTCACACCGGTTAGGATTAGGGTTTTGTGGCGACGTCGGAGGCTGAATGGCGGCGGTGTTGGACTAGTGCTAGTGTCGACGATGCATTCTCAGGTTTCTCTCCCTTTCTTTGGCTTTCGCTCCCTCCATCTCTCTCTCTGTTACTACAACGGTCTTACATAAGAAATGGAAAGATATGGTGATTCCATATTTGCAGATCTCAATTTTGTATTTCCTAATTAATTATGATTTGTTGCCCAATTTATTACCCCCGTTTATTACGTGATACTTGCACGTTAATATGTTATCACAATGGTCTTGCTAGAAGACTTCGACAACGCAAGAAACGGAGAGATCTGGTGATTTCATATTTGCAAATCCCAAATTTATATTTCTCAATTAATTCCAATTTATTGCCCGATTTATTATGTGATACTTGTCCGTTAATATATTGCTATAACGGTCTTACGTAAGAAAAATAAAGATCTTGTGATTCCATATTTGCAGATCCCAATTTTATATTTCCCAATTAATTCCGATTTATTGCCTGATTTATTAAGTGATACTTGCCCGTTAATATGTTATTACAACGGTCTTACATAAGAAATGGAAAGATTTGGTGATTCCATATTGGCATATCTGAATTTTATATTAGCAAATTAATTTCGATTTATTATCCGTGTTTATTACGTGATACTTACCCGTTAATATGTTATCACAACGGTCTTGATGGAAGACGTTGACAATGTAAGAAATGGAAAGATCTAATGATTTTATATTTGTAGATCCCAATTTTATAATTCCCAATTAATTCCGATTTATTGCCTGATTTATTATCCACATTTATTACGTGATACTTGTCTGTTAATATGTTACCACAACGGTCTTAATGGAAGACATCGGCAACGTAAGAAACGGAAAGATCTGGAGATTCCATATTTGCAGATCCCAATTTTTTTTTATTTCCCAATTATTTCCGATTTATTATCCGTGTTTATTAGGTGATACTTGCCCGTTAATATAGTACTACAATGGTCTTGATAGAAGACATGGGCAACGTAAGAAACATAACGATCTAATCATTCAATGTTTGCAGATCCTAATTTTATATTTCCAAATTAATTCCGATTTATTGCTCAATTTATTATCCGCGTTTATTATGTGATACTTGCCCGTTAATATGTTGCCACAACGGTCTTCATGGAAGACTTCAGCAACGTAAGAAACGGAAAAATCTGGTGATTTCATATTTGCAGATCACAATTTTATATTTCCCAATTAATTCCGATTTATTGCCTAATTTATTATCCGTGTTTATTACGTGATACTTGCCCGTTAATATGTTACTACAACGGTCTTGATTGAAGATGTGGGCAACGGAAGAAATGAAAATATTTGATGATTCCATATTTGTAGATTCCAATTTTATATATCCCAATTAATTCCAATTTATTGCCTAATTTATTATATGATACTTGCCTGTTAATATGTTACCACAATAGTCTAGATAGAAGACATCAACAACATAAGAAACAGAAAGATTTGATGATTCTATATTTGCATATCCCAATTTTATATTTTCCAATTAATTCTGATTTATTGCTCGATTTATTATCTGCATTTATTACGTGATACTTATCTGTTAGTATATTACTACAACGGTCTTACGTAAGAAATGGAAAGATCTGGTGATTTCATATTTGCATATCTCAACTTATATTTTCCAATTAATACCGATTTATTGCTTGATTTATTATCTGCATTTATTACGTGATATATGCCTGTTAATATATTACCACAACGGTATTGATGGAAGACGTTGGCAACGTAAGAAACATAAATATCTGATGATTTCATATTTGTAGATCCCAACTTTATATTTATCAATTAATTCCGATTTATTCCCCAATTTATTAAATAATACTTGCCCATTAATATGTAACCATAACGGTCTTGATGGTAGATCTTTCCGTTTCTTATGTTGAGAAACATAAAATTGGGATTTGCAAATATGAAATTGCTAGATCTTTTTGATTCTTATGTTGCTGATGTCTTCCATCAATACCGTTGTGGTAATATATTAACGGGCAAGTATCACGTAATAAACGTGGTTAATAAATTTGGCAATAAATCGAAATTAATTGGAAAAATATAAAATTGGGATCTACAAATATGTAATCACCAGATCTTTCCGTTTCTTACGTTGTCAATGTCTTCCATCAAGACCGTTGTAGTAACATATTAATAGGCAAGTATCATGTAATAATTGCAGGTAATAAATGAGGTAACAAATCAGAATTCGTTGGGAAATATAAAATTGGGATATGCAAATATGGAATCACCAAATCTTTCCGTTTCTTTCATTGCCGACGTCTTCCATCAAGACGGTTGTGGTAACATATTAGCATGCAAATATCACATAATAAACACGGGTAAAAAATTGGGCAATAAATTAGAATTAATTGGGAAACAGAAAATTGGGATCTGCAAATATGGGATCACTAGATTTTTTCGTTTCTTACATTACTGACGTCTTCCATCAAGGCTGTTGTGGTAACATATTAATAGGCAATTATTACATAATAAACGCAGGTAATAAATCGGAATTAATTGGGAAACATAAAATTGAAATCTGCAAATATGAAATCACCAGATTTTCCCATTTCTTACGCTGCCAATGTCTTCCATCAAGATTGTTATGGTAACATATTAACAGGTAATTATTACATAATAAATGCAGGTAATAAATCGGAATTAATTGGGAAATATAAAATTGGAATTTGCAAATGTGAAATCACCAGATTTTTCCATTTCTTACGCTGTCGACGTCTTCCATCAAGACTAACGTGGGTAATAAATCGGAACTAATTGGGAAACATAAAATTGAGATATGCAAATATGGAATCACCAAATCATTTCGTTTCTTACATTGCTGATGTTTTCCATCAAGGCCGTTGTGGTAACATATTAATAGGCAAGTATCACGTAATAAACATGGGTAATAAATTAGGCAATAAATCGGAATTGATTGGGAAATATAAAATTGGGATTTGCAAATATGAAATCCCCAGATCTTTCCATTTCTTACGTTGCTGACGTTTTCCATCAAGACTGTTGTGGTAATATATTAATAGGCAAGTATCATGTAATAAATGTGGGCAATAAATCGGAATTAATTGGGAAACATAAAATTGGGATCTGCAAATATAGAATCACCCGATCTTTCCGTTTCTTACGTTGTCGATGTATTCCATTAAGACTGTTGTGGTAACATACTAATAGACAAGTATCATGTAATAAACACGGGTAATAAATATGGTAATAAAGCGAAATTAATTGGGAAATATAAAATTGGGATAAGCAAATATGGAATCACCAGATCTTTTCGTTTCTTACGTTGCCGACGTCTTCCATCAAGATCATTGTGGTAACATATTAATGAGCAAGTATCATGTAATAAACGCGGATAATGAATCAGGCAATAAATTAGAATTAATTGGGAAACATAAAATTAGGATTAGCAAATATGAAATTACCAAATCATTCCGTTTCTTTCATTGCTGATGTTTTTCATCAAGACCATTGTGGTAATTTATTAATGGGCAAGCATCACATAATAAACGTGGGTAATAAATCGGGCAATAAATCAGAATTCATTGAAAAATATAAAATTGGGATTTGCAAATACGGAATCACCAGATTTTCCGTTTTTTATGTTGCTGATGTCATCCATCAAAACCGTTGTGGTAATATATTAACGGGCAAGTATCACGTAATAAATGCGGATAATAAATCGGGCAATAAATCGGAATTGATTTGGAAACATAAAATTGGGATAAGCAAATATGAAATCACCAGATCTTTCCGTTTCTTACGTTGTCGATGTCTTCCATCAAGACCATTGTGGTAATATATTAAAGAGCAAGTACCATGTATTAAACGAGGGTAATAAATCGGAATTCATTGTGAAATATAAAATTGGGATATATAAATATGGAATCACCAGATCTTTCCGTTTCTTACATTGCCGATGTCTTCCATCAAGACTGTTGTGGTAAAATATTAATAGGCAAGTATCATGTAATAAATGCGGGTAATAAATCGGGTAATAAATTGGGATTAATTGAGAAACATAAAATTGTGATAAGCAAATATGGAATTACCAGATCTTTCCGTTTCTTACATTGCCGATGTCTTCCATCAAGACCGTTGTGGTAATATATTAATGAGCAAGTATCACGTTATAAACGCGGGTAGTAAATTGAGCAATAAATCGGAATTAATGGGGAAATATAAATTTGGGATCTGCAAATATGGAATCACCAGATCTTTCCGTTTCTTATGTTGTCGACGTCTTTCATCAAAACCGTTGTGGTAACATATTAACAGGCAAGTATTACGTAATAAGTGCAGGTAATAAATTGGGCAGTAAATTGGAAGTAATTGGGAAACATAAAATTGAGATATGCAAATATGGAATCACCATATTTTTTCGTTTCTTTTGTTGCTGACGTCTTCCTTCAAGACGGTTGTGGTAACATATTAACAGATAAGTATCACGTAATAAACGTTGATAATAAATCGAGCAATAAATCAAAATTAAGTGGAAAACATAAGATTGGGATATGTAGATATGGAATTACCAGATCTTTCCATTTCTTACATTGATGACGTCTTTCATCAAGACCATTGTGATAATATGTTAACAGGCAAGTATCACGTAATAAACGTGGGTAATAAATCGAGCAACAAATCGGGATTCACTGGGAAATATAAAATTGGGATATGCAAATATGGAATGACCAGATGTTTTCATTTCTTACGTTGCCGATATCTTTTATCAAGATCGTTATAGTAACATATTAATTGGCACATATCATGTAATAAATGCGGGTAATAAATTGGGCAATAAATCTGAATTAATTGGAAAACATAAAATTGGGATAAGCAAATATGAAATCACCAGATCTTTCCTTTTCTTACGTTGCCGACGTCTTCCATTAAGACCGTTGTGGTAATATATTAACGGGCAAGTACTACGTAATAAACGTGAGTAATAAATCAGAATTCATTGGAAAATATAAAATTGGGATTTGCAAATATGGAGTCACCAAATCTTTACGTTTCTTACGTTGACGATGTCTTCTGTGACCTCTTGAAATTCTAACCCTTTGAGGGATGAATGAACATGAATTTTGTCAATGCATTGTTGGTTGATCTCACCCGGAATTGATTACTCCTGAGATACTGACCTTGAGGAGAAAGATTGATGAGGACAAAACTCGAGTAACTAAATAACTTGACCTGGGAAAACGACTTGACCATGAGACTTGCGTGAGGATGATCCTGTAGATAGGCATATCGATTTCAGGGACGACTAGAAGTCGATTCGTGGACAGAACATAATGGGACGATGGGCGATTCCGTTTATTGTTATTAAGCCTGTGAACGACCTTATGTTGATTCTCGGTAATCGTATACTTTGAAATAAGAATCTATTATCCGCAATTTCATGTAGTCAATGACGTCCATGTGTCAAGATGTTCTGAACGTGGTTTGGCATAAGTTGGTTATGCGTGAATTCTCGAAGTTGCTTGTCAGTCTGAGTTATACTAAAATGGCATTCGGGCAAAATTGACATGGCATGAGAATCCAAAATTGGATTTCGAATTTTTGGGAACGTTCGGGATGGACTTTTGGATGATGCTACTTCGACAGTCGACAGTGTCAGTTAACCCGAGTATTTGGAAAAAGGATTTACGAACTGAAGAAACGAGCATATGAGGATGTGGGCTAGGCAAGGCTAGTGTGGGCCTCATACCCAAGGTGGGATAGCCACCATGGTCAATGACCCGAGACAAGCAAGTAAGCCCGTTGGACCCAACCGACCAATTTACCCTTTCGAGCGTATTGTCTAACCTTGAGCCGTTTCGAGCCCAACCAATTCCCAAGCCCATTTCTATTCATTTCCTAGCCTGTTTCTTAAGTCCGCCCTTCATTTCAGCCCAATGACAAATTGGGAAATATGCAAGGTGAAAATGACCATTTTGCTCCTAGATATTTTGAGAGAAAGACAAAAGAAGAGAGAGAAGATGATGTCATGTTGCATGGGGAGTTGAAGCAAGCATTTAATGGCCTTAATGAGGAGTGCAGCCAACCCTCACTTCACTCTCTCTCCGCTCCTTCAACCCCTCACGACCACACCCTCTCTCTCCCCTTGTTTCCCTTCCCTTCCTTCTTCTTCTCCTTCAGACCTTCCTAAAAAAACCTAAGTTGTTCGTTGCTTTCCCGTGTCGATTACTGCCTGTGCCACCCACCATTGTGCTCAGGAGGTTCAAATTGTGTCCCCCACAGCGGCCTTTCACCGGACGGAGCCATCGGCCGACCCGCCTACCAGCTGGAGGTCAGCCGCTCCCTATCCACCTATCTTTGCACTGCTCCTCCTAGTTAAGTTATTTTCCTCCTATTTCGACCCAACCACTGCCCAGCCTAGCCACTGGCCAGTCCCTCTTGACCCCTAGGTGTCGTAGGTCGTCGGCTAGTTACTCGCTGGAGCTCCGATTAGCCTGCTTAGTCCCTTTCCTCCTCCAACAGTTTAGTTTTCTAGTGTTGTAGAGGGAGTTTGAGTTGCTTGCTACTGTTTTGACCCCGGGACTGCCTTGGATTGCTATAGTTGAGGTCCCTGTGCATCGCCTCTATCGTTGTCGTCGCCTCTGTGTCTCCAGCCCGCTTAACGAGTGAGTTTAGCCCCTAATCCTTGTTTAATGCCAAACTTGCTTTGGGTTGGTTAAGTTAGGGTTAATTCTTGTTTAGGAAGTTTAATTAAGTTGTATTAGCCCTAAGATAGGTGGCAAGATAGATGGTTAAGATTAGCTTAGCTTAATCTTGCTTTATCTTGCTTAATGTTGTTTATTGTGGCTCATGTGTTTAATTAAGTATGTTTTGCCTTGATTAATTGATTGTTTATCTTAATTAATGATTTACTTAATTTCTGAATTTAATTTATTAGTTATTTAATTTTGAAATTACAGTGTTAATAGTGCATTGTTTACAAATTACTGTTTACGTGCATTGTTCACGCGCACTATTCATCCAAGAGTGAAAATTTGTCTAATTTCACATGTTTTGATCTTATGAGGTGGATTGGATGTGTAAATGTATGGACATCTGCATAAATCGTATGGTTTTCACAAAAAAAGGGGAAAATGATTTGTTTGAGGGACACTGGAAATGGATTGCTTTTATAAGAAAATGATTTGAGGTTGTATATGCAAGCATTTGTGCATTGGCTAATGCTCAAAGGTAAAAAATGGTTGTGGTGGTATGCTTGCATGATCACTAAATTGAACCTGTTGCATTGGTCGTAGTTCAAGGGGTGATAGTATGATTTATCGGAAACCTGGCGTGTTCGGATGTGGAGTCGTGGTAGAGACCGGGCCCATGTTCCTTCGGGAATGCTGTTTTGGGAGAGAACCCTCGACGTCACCGTTCCTCACAGAGGAGGGTGATGCCTAGTTATGCCAGTAGACACCGGTGGGGGTTCGATGTAGCCTTGAGGAGCAGTGATAATTGGAACATGTGTGGGTGCAAGAGCGTATGAGAAATATGACATCATTGGTTTCGATTACGCATGAGCTGATCACATTGTTTATGACACAGATGCATGAATTGACAACGTGTAGGGTGTGGCAATGGCCAGATGAGATCGCTTGTGACGTGACTCGTATGTGATTGATGAACTGCATCATCTAATGGTCATGTGCATTGTGTGTATTATGCTGAGATATAACGTGCGGAGTATGACATATCGGGTAAGATTGCACGCGAACCAACTATTTGATTGTTGGTTGACCTGGCTGTTCTTATTTGTTGGTTGTTGGTTTGCTTGTGGGGTGGTTCTAGAGAGATACCTTGAGTTGAGTTAGTGTACTAACCAGGGCTTAGGGGGAGGACTCGTTGAGATTTTATCTTACTGGTTATTGTATAACCACTTTGAGGCTCTTAGAATGGCGCACCCGCTGGTGCCATTTGGGATCTCTAAGGATTGGGAAACCGTCATGATGCACCACTACTTCCCGGGTCGGGTGCATCTTTACGAGAAGTATCTCTCCATCATTTGGGTGGATGAGGGATTGGGGCAATGGATACCCCATCGGTTCCTAGCGTGGTTCATCCAGGCAGAAAATATATTGATCGGTCCTCTATAGGGTTTTGACGGGCTCCCTGGTAGGGGCCCTGAGGATGCCAACTGAGATCCCATGCAGTTGGACCCTCTTGATGGTGCAGTGGAGAATCCTGCCCCCATTCCACCAGTGATCGACCTGACAGAGCCTGAGTCCAATGGGTTCGAGTGATAGTGGTGGTGAATCCGAGGGTTTTTTTTTTTTTTGTATAGTTGGATTAGCCTAGACTAGTTTCTTTTTTTATTTGGCTTAGAGGATGGATCGGTTCCTCTGTTGGGCTTGTAAATTGGAAACAATCCTCTGTTGGTTAATCCAATGAAAATATATATATATATATATATATATATATATATATATATATATATGAGAAGTGGTCTTGCTGTTCATCCCTCTATCCCTGTTTGATTGCTTGATTGTCTATTTGACTGGGTGATGGTTCATTTTCCGCTTGCGTATAATGAGATTAAAATGAACGGTCATTGACGAGTCCTAAGACATTGCTTTTTATCAACCAAGGGAAGGGGTTTTTGCGTGCTCGTGGTTCGGGGCGTGACATATTCCATCAAGACTGTTATGGTAAAATATTAACAGACAAGTATCACATAATAAACGCGGGTAATAAATTGGGTAGTAAATAGGAATTAATTGGGAAACATAAAATTAGGATAAGCAAATATGGAATCACTAGATCTTTCCATTTCTTACATTGCGGACGTCTTTCATCAAGACCATTGTGGTAACATATTAAAGAGCAAGTATCACGTAATAAACGTGGGTAATAAATCAGGCAATAAATCTGAATTCTTTGGGAAATATAAATTAAATATGGAATCACCAGATCTTTATGTTTCTTATGTTGCCAACATCTTCCATCAAAACCGTTATGGTAACATATTAATAGGCAAGTATTACGTAATAAATGCGGGTAATAAATTAGGCAGTAAATTGGAATTAATTGGGAAACATAAAATTGGGATCTGCAAATATGGAAACACTAGATCTTTCCGTTTCTTACGTTGTTGACGTCTTCCTTCAAGACCGTTCTGGTAACATATTAACAAGCATGTCGGGCAATAAATTGGAATTAATTGGAAAACATAAGATTGGGATATGCAAATATATAATCACTAGATCTTTCTGTTTCTTATGTTGCTGACATCTTTCATCAAGACCATTGTGGTAATAAATTAACGGGCAAGTATCATGTAATAAATGCGGATAATAAATTGGGCAATAATTAAGAATTCATTGGGAAATAGAAAATTGGGATCTGCAAATATGGAATCACCAAATCTTTCCGTTTCTTACATTGCTGACATATTCGATCAAGATCGTTGTAGTAACATATTAACATGCAATTATCACGTAATAAACGTGGGTAATAAATCGGGCAATAAATTAGAATTTATTAGGAAACATAAAATTGGGATATGCAAATATGAAATTGCTAGGTCTTCGACGTCTTCCATCAAGACCATTGTGGTAATATATTAATGAGCAAGTATCACATAATAAAAGCGGTTAATAAATCGTGCAATAAATCGAAATTAATTGAGAAATATAAAATTGGAATCTATAAATATGTAATCACTAGATCTTTCTGTTTCTTATGTTACTGACGTCTTCCATCAAGACCGTTGTAGTAACATATTAACGGGAAAGTATCACGTACCCTTATGATCACATCATGTATTAATGGATTGTTATAAAATTAATCTAAACTATTTGACAAAATTTCTTTCTAAAATGAAATTTCTTTCTAAAATGAATAAGATTAGGTACCACAATGGTACTAATTAGTTAATTAGTGTAATCACGTCTTCGACCCAAGATTTGCTAGTTGCGTAGGAAGTGATGTACACTCTCATTCCTCCATTAGTTTCTAGCCAACCCTAATAAGTTAGTGACGACTCCTTATTACAAAATTCTTATGAACATCTCAATATTGCGTGAGATATGTTGGGAGAGCTCGTGCCTAATCATGGATCGTAGGCTCGATCTTTAGGTAATACCCCTAAACCTATTCCTTTTCCTGAGGGGTAGGTCGTGATAGTTTGGCGACTTCACTAGGGACTTGGTTTAAATCTTAGAGGACTTAGGCCTAAATCTATCTTATTCAAAAAAAAAAAAGTTTTGTTTGGCAACGAGAATATCAGGTACATCCCTAACGTAAGTGTTAAATGTTTTTGTAGTTGGGAGTTAATAAGGGGAGGGGTGATTGTTAACCCCTTGTCTTGCAGGTGTGGAGTTGGGAATGAATGTTTATGTTTTGAATTTTGAAGTGCTACTTGTTTATAAACTGTGGTGTATGTATTCTTTGCATTGCACTACACTAGCGTACATGACTTGCTGCCGAACCTGGGCCGCACAGGATTTCTTAGGATGGTATTGAGGTGAACACCACTCCGACTATGATCATGAAGTACAAGTTGCCCATCTCAACCCTGGAATTTCTTTCTTAATGTTAAGAGTTACCACCCTGGTTGATAATCATGTGACATGGGTCGACTCTTTGATGGAGTTGGAGTCATGGGAACCCCAACCTAATCGCGATCATGTCGGTTTAGTCTAGTAATCCTATAGCTCCACTTTGAGCCGTATAGAATATAAATTGAACCACATTCCATGTGCATATCTATGTAATTAAAAAAAAAAAAAACAGAGAGAAAAGTCGCCCCCCATTGTATGTATCATTTTTCTTTTCATTATTTTTATTAAACTTTCATTTTGAAATTTGTGGAAATCAATTGAATGCCCTCGATGATGTAGGGTTATAATAAAAAAAAATTGGCAAGCACTCTTGATAATCAACCTTGAATATAAATTTCAAGCCTATTGGATCTAGCCCCACTTAAGATATGACTTTGCCTAAATTTTCAATTATGGGCTCAAAACCACTTTTTGTTTTGAAATTCTTTCAAGTCAAAATTATATTTCAGGGCACAAAAAATTGAGATCATATTTTCGATCAAATTCTTTTTTTCTTACATTCTAGGATTGGAATTAAGATAATATTTTGTGTATAGATTTCTCAAAATAAAAGTCATCTCATTTTTCTAGGAGTAAAATCACAAATCAATCTTTCAAAAATCAATGCCACTTTTGCATATGCAACTTTTGGAATAGAATGGACATTCGATCGATGGCCACCAATCAATCTTTTAAAGATGCCCCTTCTCTTATGACAAATCTTAGTGAAATACAAAAATCCCATAATAGGAACTATGGGGCATGTACTGTCATCTTGATTTTGCTGTAATAGGTGACCTCATTGAAAGATCAATTTTTCATTCACACACTAACATTGTCTTCTTTTCACAGGTCATGCATGATGACACTTCTTGAACTTCGCTCGCTTGATCATGCCAAGAAGTTGACATTAGAATTAGGATGAGAATGGATTTATACGCTCATATATGTAAGCGTGTTTTGTATGATATCATTGTCTTTATTCTTGGTAGTAATCATATTTTCAGTTTTGAGTTTTGCAAGCGAGCCCAATCGGCACTTTTACGAATCATGCAACTGACATTTTTGAGTAATTAAATTCGATTTCATAAAAAAACATCATTCTTTAAAAAACACTTCAAGTATTTCAAATGGACCCTTGGAGCTTAGTTTTTATACCTTAGCTTTGAAATGTTTTGAAAAAAGAGTTTTAAGAAGAACTTGCATAAAATTTCATCTCTTCAATTAGTCGCTTTCTCGAGTTAGTCCATAAATGATACTTTGAGATGGTAAGGTTGTAATCGTTCCTATAGGGACTTTTTGTATAACAACTGATTTGTTCATCTATTTTTGTAAAATAGGTAAAATAAAAGGATCATCTAAGATTGCCAATCACATCTTCTAAAGGACAAAAGTGTAGGTCTTTGAAACTCAAGCATCGGATGATGTGCTAGGAAGGAGGGTCCTCTGAACTTCAGAGTTCATCCAACAAAACAGAGAAAAATGACCAACTAGTTGAAGCAACAAAAGAAAGGTCCAAAATATCAAGACCACCGTGGAAAAAAAAAACGGCATATGGAGAAGAGAATATGAGAATCTTAATTCCGAATCTGCATTAAAGATTATGCGTGATCAGATCTTAATGGCAAAAGCATACGAAGAACTTCGGAGAAGGTTATCGAGTCACTAAAGAAACAAATCTAGGTGCTGAGCTTCATTCTAGGCAGAAGCCATGGGCCATGTCCTCTCTTTGGGAAAGGACTGCCTTACAGTCGCAAGGAAACTAGGAGGGATGCTTCGGTTAACTGAAGAAATCGTGAATGCTAAAATACCAAAAAAGAGAGAGAGAGGTATGAAGAATGACGGCGAGGAGGTTGCAGCGAAGGCACGTATGTTGTCTCCTGAGTTGTTGCAAGAGTTTCTAGAAGATGTTAGTTGTTCACTTACCAGGGGCTTCCATTTCATCATCTCAGTGGAAACCTATCTTTCATATGCTTTACAGCGGTCTTCAGCTCGATTACCTGCGTTACCTTTCTAGTCTCCTCACTGTATCCCTGCCGTTGCATTCTTCGATTACGAAACTAAAAGCCCATTCCTGATGAGAAGTCAAAGTGCCCCAAGCATGCGTCGAGGCTTCGTCGGCACCAATCTTCCATTGAGGTGAAATGAAGTTGAATTCCATTCTAAGAAGTTTCTTTATTTGGAGGTCGGGCATCGCCATCACCAGATTTTTTACAAGCTTTATTAAGAGTCGCATCATATGTTACTAGCAATGGGGCTCTTGCGCATTTTGGCAATTAAAGCATTTGAACATTTGGCTGCAAGAACTTTCTGCAATCAACTTTGGAGATTCATGTCACAAAATGCTACTTTGTTATATGCTTTATCGCAAGGAAATGAGGCAAATGCCTTAGGTGCCAAAATAGTCCATTGATCTCGTTCACTTGCATGATGAGACAAATGAAGGGAATTGCCAAGCATCCAAAAAGGCGAATTCGAAGGAAGAATAAACTGTATCGATTCCAATTATCCATTTCTGATATCGTTTCTGATATGACTTTCTTTTCCATTGTCAAGGAGACATTAAGAGTACCAAGTTTTGTAACGTTCCAACAAATGCGATGGAGCATTATTAAGTCCTGTTCATCTTAAACAATGAAAGATTCAAATGAAACAAAGGGTCACTATTATCTCTTCCTCCATAAGAGATACCTTGGGATGTTGATCACTTGACTTTGGAAAAGAATGTATTTCGTTCATAAACTTGATTCTCTTTAGCATAAAGAAATGACATATCCTTTTCTTTGGCATAGGACAGACTCGAACAAAACAAAGGTTTGTCAAATAAAGAGTGGGGGAGCAACGTTTGACATAGAAAAAATCTCTCCTTCCCCCACCAATGAAGCGTGCCGGGACAACATTGTCAAATTTATCAAGAAATGATGCATCATTCCTCAATTAAACTTAATTAAGTATGGAAATAACCCGTTTCATCTCCTTTTGTCACAGGGTGATAAATGGGGGAAAAAGTTGCACTTTGACTGTACAAGCAGTGCCTTCTACCAAGGAATCATGCTAAGACCTGACTGTTCATTTTGGTGTAAAGGGATGTGTATAGTTCTTAAATGATTCCCAATCAAGTGAGGAAATAACATATCAAATCTTTTCTTTGTAGGGAATAAATGAGCAAAGCATCTAAAGAACAATATCCTCAAATGTGGAAACAAGGAGCAATCCCTCTCCTTTTAAAGCAAGATCTTGAAAAACACATCTAATGATCCATATTTAAAATTTTCAAGCTCCTTGTCAATTAAACGTCTCTTTGAAAAGAGCATTTGAAAAAAAAACAGGAATTGAACTTTGTGAATTGTTGTATATAATAAAGAAGTGCCTTTCATAAATAAAATTGGGGCTATATAGCCATTTTTCAATCAATCTTAGCCACTTTAGGCAAAATTTGTACTTGAAGAATGAAAACATGTGAAGGGTAAATTGTGTTGATTCCAATTGCTCATTTTGATAACGTCTTTGACCTGATTCTCTTTTCCTTTAATAGGAAAACATCAAACACTTAAAGGCAAATGCAAGTTAAGGGTAATGTTGAGTTACTAAATATCCACGCGGGTGAATTCAAGAAATGTTAGCACCCAAAGGATAAAAGTGAATGAAGGGTAATAATGTATCGTTTCCAACATTTCAATCCCTAAAAATTCTTTACAGGGTTACTGAGTCGCCATACCTCAGATAAGTACCCTTCTTCTCAAAATTAAATGAAAAAAATGGAGAATTTCCATTAGAAAAAAGAATCTTTAGCACTTTCTGAGAAACAAACACAAAAATGAATGATTGGGAAAAGAAAAAAAACTTTCTACAAACTTTTTGGACATCCTTTTTATCTCAAAATTGTTTTCTTGTTTTGTGGGTTATTCATTTTGGATCGATGATTCTTCAAAATACCCCAGTCAAGAACAACCTTACATTGGGCCAACATAGAAGGTTACGGTTGAAATGTAGAGCAAAAGATTGAGAAAGATTCTATTATTTTCACTTGCATCAATCTTCTTGTGATAGCTTTAGAGGATTTCTCATTGGAGCTTGACTCATCCCAAGGTGAAGAAGAGCATTTCCTTCTTTACCCAAACACCGACACCTATTGCTTAAACCAATTCGGGCTTGATTGTTCATTTCTAAAGCCCAAGCGGTGATCATCTCCCTTCACTGGGGCAAGGTATAAGGATTGATACTATACAATTGACATTTACGAGAAAACATGAAAAGCATCTTGAAAGTCATAAGAACTCCAAAAGTTCAAAAAGTAAAAAGTTCGACAAAAATTAAGAGGTATGAAAAAGCAGTGTACCTAGTAAAAGTAAGGCTCCAAAAGGCTGCATCTTATGTGAAAGAAAAGTTATCAAAGTCCAAATGCTTGCATAATAAAAAATCATTGCAAGTGCAAAAGAAATTAGAGAAATGAGCAAAGCTCCCATGTAGAGATGATTAGCCAAGGGACTTTTGACACGTGCTGTATTTCAAAAGCCAAGTGATTTCCAAAGATTGAGTGACATGGTCACTATGCCATGATGATTATCAGCCCTTAAAAACCCTCTTGAAAATTTTAGACCTTTGGAGCCTCTCTCAATCTAAAATTATGGCCCTCTTCGAAGTCTCTTCTGATTGGGATTGTTTGAGTGGAAATGGAAATGCCATAAAGAAGCTACCACTTGAAGGAGTGGAAGTAATTCTATCTTGTCTTATCCTTCGGGTTCTTGATTTGTAAACCCGATGAAGATAGCAACGAATGTTTCTTAGTTGGCCCCAAAACAATAATCCCTTGTGTAATCCCATGACTAAACCTATATCACGGTCTTTTCAAAAGACCTTTTTGATCAATTAGATTGTGCTCATCGTGAATGTTTCCGAAAGCCTTTGACATAGGTTATATAAGATACACTCAGCAACCAGTTACTTCGCACACGAATGGATGTGATCAAATAGTCATTTTCTCAAAGTATGTGAGAAGCCCTTTCTGACTAAAGAGCTCTAACTTGGCATGCTTAATAAGTCTTTTTCATAAGTAAAAATCGTTTTGATAAGAACTTGTCTCATAGAGAATTTGATGATTAATGATACATCCCTGAGCAAGATGACAATTTTACGCCATGTGATGCTGACCGGCATTGAATGTTTTTCAAAGTAGTTGGACTTAGCTTGATTAGCTCGCTAAATTAATGCTGCAATATTGTTGATACATTTCTTGATGCTTCCCCTAATGACATTTGCTCAAGCTGAGTTTGATAGGTTTCCCTAGTGAACCCATGCAGTTTCAAAGGGGTTAGCGGGTACTTCCCTAAAAACCATAAGGTTCATGGTCAGCCTTAAATCATGTCATCTCCAAAGGTTCGTGGTCAACCTTAAAGCATGTCATCTACAAAGGTTATGGGTTTTCCTTAAATCATGTATTTCCAACCCGGTTGAAACCTGTTGTTATACGGTGAGACCTCATTTCTTTCTTCTTCTTATGACATGACGTGCTTCTATAGTGTGGGGTCTCTCTTTCTTCCTATGACACGGCGTGCTTCTATAGCCCGGAGTTTCTTTTTTCTTATGACATGGCGTGCTTCTGTAGCTCGGGATCTCTCTTTCTTCCTATGACACATTGTACTTTTGTAGCGCGGAGTCTCTCTTTCTTCTTGTAACACCGCATGCTTCTGTAACCTAAGGTCTTTCTTCTTATGACACAGCGTTCTTCTGTAGCCCAGGGTCATCATTTCTTCCTCTTATCAACACGACGTGCTTCCATAGCCTCGAGTCCTTTTTGTTGACTTGATGCGTGCTTATGCACCTAGGGTCTCTCTCTCTCTCTCTCGTTAGAATAATTTATGTGTCTTTTATCTTTAAATGCAACCTCTCTGAGGCTACATTCAAAGAGGGACAACTGTTAACACCTAAATTTTACCATTTTATTTAGGACTTAATCGCATACAAAATTAGAAATTAGTCGATAAAAAAGAGAGAGAGGAAAGTAAGTAGAGAGTAAAATAAATAACTTTCATTAAAATGCATCGTGTATGTTTTCATTAAAATTCCATTACGGGTAGACATTAGGAGCATTTGCATAACTATAATAATTATTAAATTTAATTTTAAAAAAAATCGCACGCGAGAGAGGTTGGGTTGGGTTGAATCCAACCTCAGCCCGACTCGCTCCTCCTTCCTTCCCTACGTGGCCCAGCCCATTTTTCTTTTTCCCTTTTTCTCCTTTTTGCACGGCCGAGCTTGGCCAGCCTTCCCTTCCCTTCGGCTTGGCTCATCCCGGCTTGTCTTCTTCCTTCGAACCAGCTTCGCGTGCGACCTGTAGAAAAGGAGGGAGAGGACAGCAACAACAAAAGAGTAGGGGATCGCGAGAGGCAGGAGGGTGGCGTGATTTGCTGGTTGAGAGCATTCTGGCTGGCAAGTTGGCAGTGGTAGAGGCCATGCGCGCCGGCTGATTGCCCTTAAAAATGAGCGACTCGCTCATTTGCGAAGGGGGGACTCTTTGGTGAGAGAGAGAGAGAGAGAGAGAGAGAGAGAGAGAGAGAGAGAGAGAGAGAGAGAGAGAGAGAGAGAGAGAGAGAGAAGAGAGAAGAGTGTGAGCCCGAGAGAGCGATCTGCTGTCGTTGGTGGCCTGTCCGTTAGCTGTTGTCGGCCACAGTGCCCCACCTGAACCAGGTAAGTCCCCTCGACCTTTGTGTGTGCTCTCTTTCTCAGTTACACTAGGTCGAAGCTCGTGGCCATCCGGTTCGTGCGAGCTCCAACCTGCATCATCTTACTTTTTGTTTATGATGTTTTGTTTGTTTTGTGTCAAAGATCTCGTTATGGTTCATGACTCAGTTGAGACAAAAACACCTCGTTATAGTTGCACACCTCATGTGTTTGACAAAATGCCCTAGAGAGAACCAAGAAGCAACTTAGGTCGAAGCTCGGTTTGGTTCATGTTGGCTCCTATAAACGTCGGACCATGCCTGTCTTTAATGTTTCCATTGCGATTTCATGCGATTTTCTTGGGGCAATCATGTATTCTTGAGCCGAGGAATTTTTGTGCTCGAAAATGGTTTGGCTGTCGAAGTTTGTGGCCGATGGTGGTCGTCGCCAGTTGGAGTGGAGAACCGGTAGATAGTGGTGGTTCAACAGTGGAAGGGTCGTCGGTTGCTATGCCGGTGTTGTTGTCTACGTGAAGTTTCGGGGAAGGACATGCAAGGAGGCGTCGGGGAGAAGAAGATGCACAGGAGGACGAAATACGTGGGGAAGAAGACCATAGGGGCAGAGACAAATGAAAAATAAAAGAAAATGAAAAATACAGAAAAAGTTAAAAAGTAAAACAAAATATGGAAAAAAAAAAAGCAAAAGTTTGCTTGAGGAAGGAGTGCAGAGGAAAAGGTGCAGTGGAAAAGACAAAATAGGGAAGAAGACAAAATGGTGGAGAATAAAAGAAATTACAAAAATCTTTAATTTTTTTAAAACAAAATTACTTTTTAAAAATGTTTTCTTTTTTAATCCAATTGGGTTGGGTCCAGCTAGTCGTTGGGTCAATGGGCTGAACTGGGTTTACCCGGTCGGGACCCCTTTTCCCTAATATAAATTAAAAAATTTGAAAAATAAAAAAAATCAAAAAGATTTCCGAAAATTCAAGACTTTCAAAGAAAATAAAAAATTCAAAAAATTTCAGAAAAATGTTGAAAATTTGAGTTTTTTAAAATAATAAAAAAATAGAAAAATTAGAAAATTAAAAAAAATGTCAGAAAAGTCAAAATTTTAAAAATTTTAAAAAACAAAATTTCTGAGCTATTTTCTTAAAAAAATGGAAGTTTCTTAACTTTAAAGTGTGCCAAAAAATTGAGTAAGCCTTTAGGACTCTACCTTATAATTTTAATTATCCTCAAAGACAATTACTCTTCTTCACATGATTTTGCTATTTTGATCCCTTTAGTCTAGTTAAGATCAGTGTTTATATTTTCCTTAATGTTAAATATTTGCTCTTCCATGCAATTTATTTAAATGCTTTCCTTGGCTACTAAGAGCCCGCATGACAAAATTTATGTTTCTCTATTTCTTTGTTTTTCTGTTCCCCGGAACACGTTTGGAACATAAATTTACTTGGTAACGCAATTTCATTTTTCTATTTATGGAATAGATT
Organism: Eucalyptus camaldulensis; assembly: GCA_019915185.1. Taxonomy (NCBI): domain Eukaryota; kingdom Viridiplantae; phylum Streptophyta; class Magnoliopsida; order Myrtales; family Myrtaceae; genus Eucalyptus; species Eucalyptus camaldulensis. Next base: position 8,460,838 of record JAHSVA010000005.1, read on the forward strand.
TCTATTCTAGAAATAGATTTGGAGCAGAAATAAGAAGTTAAAATTTTTAGATTTTTTATTTTTGGAATAAAAATGAGAAATCAAAAATTTTCTCATCGTTCATTCTCTTCATCGCTCGTCGCTCACTTGCCGCCCATGGGATGCCAGATGCTTGCCGTCGATTGCTGGCTGCCTGCCATCGGCTTACCGCCGGTTGCCGGCCACTCGCCATCAGCCTCGGTAACCAGTCGCTGACCACCGGCCATCGAACGTTGGCTGCCAGCCATCAAACTTTGGTCGCCCATTGCCAATCGCTAGTCGCTAGATGTTGGATGCCCACGAGTCATTGGCCGCTCATCGCCAATCGTTGGATGCCAGAGGCTCACCACCAACCACCGGATGTTCGCCACCGGCCGTCGAATGTCCACCAACAGTTGCTGGATGTCCACCACCCGCTGCTAGACTTTGGCCACTGGCCACCCACCACCGGCCTCTGGTCTCTAGACTTCGGATGTCGAATGTTGGACATCGAACTCCAAATGTTGGACGCCGGTTGTTGGTCGCTAGACTTCGAACTTCGGCCTCTCGCCGCCAGTTGTCGAACTCCAGTGCTAGATGCTGAACGTTGGACTCTAGCCACCAGATGCCACTCGTTGCCGCTCCTAGAAATAGAAATTTTATTCTATTATCAAACGAATTTTTATTTTAGAAATAGAAATTTTGAATCATTATTAAACGCGTTTCTTTGCTCGGAAATTTATCTATGGAATATACATTGAGAAATCAATTTCTGGGCAGAAATTGATTTTTGTTCCAGAAATTTTGTCATGCGCGCTCTAATTGTTACTTTAATGATTGCATACCTGCATGATCATTTCACGTGTTAATGGATTGGTCTAAAATTAATTCAAACTGCTTGACAAAATTTCTTTTTAAAATGAACAAGATTAGTACCGAAAGGGCACTAATTAGTTAATTAGTGTAATTAAGTCACTGACCTTAGATTCTCTAGTTGCGTAGGAAGTGAGCTACACTCCCATGTTTCCCTTGGTTTCTAACTGACCCTAATAGGCCAGTGGCGACTCTTTATTATAAAATTCTTATGAATATCTCAATGTCGCATGGGATATGGGCTTGAGAGAGTTCGTGCCTAATCATGGACCATATGCCCGATCTTTAGGCAATACCCCTAAATCTATTCCCTTCCCTGAGGGGTAGGTCGCGATAGGCAACATAAGAAACAAAAAGATTTGGTGATTCCATATTTGCAGATCCCAATTTCATTTTTCCCAATTAATTTCGATTTATTACCTGCGTTTATTATGTGATACTTTCCTATTAATATGTTACCACAACTGTCTTGATGGAAGACGTTGGCAACGTAAGAAATGGAAATATCTCATGATTCTATATTTGCAGATTGATCATGCTCCGTGCATCTGTTCAAGGTTTTGGGACTTTTTTGTATTTGCAGATTTTTATTAATGGCTGGAGGAATGTTAATCCTTTACGTTTCTGCAAATCAATCTCAAATTATGCATGTATTTGTTTGATAATGATAGATCGGGATCCACCAAGTTGAGTTTATATTTAGTCTTACATGAACCGGTTGAAATCTTTGAGGCACCGAACGGGAATACCAAACAAGGGAGTGTAAAGCTCTCTGTGTTGGAGACAACACCTAATATGGGAAAGCAAGAAAAGTCCAAATTGGACTTTGGTCTTAACCAACTGGTAAAAGAAAATATGATTACCGACTCCAAACATTGAAGACAGCTGACACATTTCAACATGCAAGCCATTGGTCTAGAGATGAGCACAACTTAACACCTGGAGTCAAAAAGGTGTCCTCCATGAGGGCGCCAACTACGGCGGTTCTCCCTTTCACATTGAAGTCGGCTATTGGACTTCAAGAGGCGGTGAAACTTCACCTATAAATAAGGCTTAGAGTGAAGGTTTTAAAATCAAGTCACTGTATGCTAAGGTGAGTTTCAAGTAAGAGAAAGGCAATGAAGCTTGATAGAAAGAGTAGCTCTGTGTGAGTGAGTTATTTTACCGTGATTGAGGAGGGAAGATACAATAGTTGAGTGTGTGCTTGTATTAACTAGTTTGCTTTGAATGTTTTGAGTGTGGTGAGAGAAGTTATATTGTAATATTTGTGTGAAAGCGAGACAATATTTTGAATGTTATATCGCGAGTGTGTCTTTAGTTATTTATTGCAATTTTCTTGTGTTGTCATTATAACGCTGCCGCATACCTTACAAGTGGTATTGGAACAAAAGGAACGCAAACCTTACACACTATGCTACCTGATCTTAGATAGGCTTCTTATACATTTGATTTTCCTAAATCAAAACCACACTTGGAAGAAAACAACCTATGTTCTTGAGATAAAACTGTTGGGAATGACTGATCCCCGAAAACCGGATTCAACACTAAATCGAACCCCTAAATCAATGCGGAAGACAAGCCTCGGAAAACGAACACGTATCACCGATCCTAAAGCACACCACGGATTCGAGCGTACCTTTTAGCCACAGATTAAACACCGACGCCGTCAGAGGAAGAGAAACTTGGTCCTGTTCGATCCGGTGAAGCAAATTGGCCTTCGCGCTTCACTGTTTTCCTTTTTGCTTTTGAAGAAAACGAGAGAGAGAGAGGGAGTGTACGTTGAGAAAAAAACTACGTCTTTTTCTAAAACAAAAACGTTGTCATTTTCTCTCTTTCTCCTCCCTTTTATACCTCTCTCCTTCCACAGGCCCTATTCCCGTGGGCCAGGCTTTCTCAGCCCAACTTGGGCGGACGGGCCTTAAGCCCAATACTAATAAAGCCTTCAAAAACAATATCTGAATAATCCCCAATGGAGAATTCTTGTTCTTCATGTCAAATAATTTCTTCATCTTTGATCTATTAGTAGTAGAGGAAGACCTAATGTCGGAGGAAATATCACATCTCGCATTTAAAAATTAAAGTGGTTCTTCTTTGGATTAATATAGAGAAATTAATTTGTTTCTTTCTTAGAAGTATGTGTTGCCTTTTATAATTTTAACTAATTAATATTTAATTAGGATACAAATCATACAAATTAAAGGTATGCGATGCACAATGAAAAAAATTTAGTGAGTACTGATAGGCCTTGTTGAATAGGAAAGAGACTTTGCTAGCATAACAGTTTTAAAGTTAATGTAAGAATAACAGCTTGATGTAAGTCATAAGTCTTTAAAAGAGTAGACTCCACAATAATTAATAATTATTTATTATTGCTGTAAAATAGATTGTCATTCTTACAGTAAATTAAAAATTATCACCCAATAATTTCTCATAAGAAAGATAGCATAATCATATATTTCACGGACTATAACATAGTTACAATAAAATACAGGATTATTTAGAACTCACTAGCCCTTCAAAGTCCTTAGGCTCTACAGCCATTTCGGTTTCTGTAGTATCCGTCGCACGGTGATTCACTGGAATAATCTTCAAGTGAGTTCTGCTACAGTCGAGGCAAACGCCGAAACGGCGCAATTGATATTGTTGAGGGAAAACTCCTTCCCGCGACACTCTCTTCCCTTCCGTTTCGGTCCTCTCCTTTCCGGTGCTCGTCGCCATCATGGCCATGGGCATATTGAGCACCATGTTCATTTCATCACACGGTCCCGTTCCCTTCTAGCCCCAACACCGCGTCCACAATGATCACCTTCCCCATCTTCATTCGGCAACACTCTTCTGCAATTCCATAGGACCATGACGCAATCTTTGTTGCTCCAACCGTGAAGAACATACCGTGAAATGAATTGCTGAACCTTTTTTTCTTTACCCCGTGACGTGATCATTTATGAATATAGACATCATCCGCTCGTATACTTAACTATTAAATGTGGATCGTGCCTATATTTGTGGCACACCAATTACAATTCTAATCAGAGGAATATATATATATATATATATATATATATATATTATGGGCTTTACTAGCATAATAATTTTTGATTTACTGTGACAGCAACAACATGCGGTGAGTCATAAATTCTCGAAGGGACTAATCCTACATTCCATTATAAACTTTGGCTTGCGAATGCCATGTGTATGCACTCACAATTGCAAATTGATGTGGTCTTTTAATTTTTTTTTTTTTTTGTGATAATATGAAATACCTAACTTTTTTAGCTTTGCACATATATTAAGGCTCCTTCCATAAGGTGACATGTGTGATTCCCAAGATTGATAGATTGGAAGATGTTGTGATTTGGACATAAAATTTGCTGTATTCAAATCAAGTCATTGATCACTTAATCAAAGAAGGGATGTGCTTCATAAGATGTGAGAATTTGGACGCTAGGAAAACATAGAACTCGCTTTCACGTACCCTAAATATATAAGTGCTCACATGTATGCTTAAGAATAAAACCGCGAGGCTCACATAGCTTTCAAGTAGTTTTTCAATATCATCAAACAATCTTCACTGTGCAAGCCCCAGTGGCCACCCTTCCAACATGAAAAGGGGAGGTGAGGGGTTCAAATCTCTACCTTTTCAGGGGGGGATGGGGGTGGGGATGCGTAAGTTTCAATAGTGGATTTCAACTCCCACGCCCTGCAAGAGGCAGGGCAAAAGTCTGAGAGTGAGTGTAGAGTAAGAATAGAATATGACTGATCAAAAAAAAAAAAAAGATCCACCCAGAAAAAAGGAGGAAAAAAAATATAGCCGTGAATTAATGATGACTAATTAAATAATGAATTTGCACTGCATTGATTGTAATATATAATTTCTACATTCCAGTTCTGTTTATTTCGTGGAAAATGAATGGTTTGAAAACTATTTTCTTAAAAATGATCGTTTATATCATTTAAAATAATTAGTCAATTGAAGATGTTATCGTTATCGACAATAGTTTATGTCTAAACATTTACATAGATGAAAAAAAAAATATTATTTATTTATTTATTTTTATAAGTGATATAAGTGATCATTTTTAGGAAAATAATTTCCAAATAATTTATTCTTCATGAAACAAACAGAGCCTACAACTTGAACAAATATAGCCAAGTGCAACATTCTTCCAATGGAGATGTACATGATAGTGGTAATAGAGATTGAGATGAACTCATGATAAAGGTTTCCCATTTGCACTAGTGTAAAGTATATTTTGAATTGACATTATCGACTGAATCACTCTAAGGGTCTAGTCGGTGGAAACGGTGAACCACGCGAGTTGCTTAGATGCATGGGGGCAGAGGGCTTGTAGTACCTCCTTTTCTTGATCCAGCCTTTTCTTCACTTCGGTAGTGAATCACCTACTACAAAAAAAAGAAAAAAAAAGATAAGATTTGCACCTATCAAATCTAAAAAATCTTGTTTTCTTTTTTAACATGAAGAGATAAAGAAGCCATTGCAATTGCCGGAAATACTAGGCCCAGTAAAGGCACAAAGAAAGAGGGTAAGTTGTTAAAAATTATCATAGAATGGGTACCTCGATTTAATATTTGTACCTGTTATTGTTAGAAAGAAATCTTACATCTCCCCCTCCCGGAGCCCAGGAATCATATACGCCTCCAAAATAAAGAGCCTTGAATACTAGAAGAAAAGTTCCTATACCTAACAAGATTAAGTGAATACCCAAAATTGTGGTCATTTTATTTCTATCTTTCCATACATAACCAAAGAATGGAAAGCTAAAACAGGACAATAAACCCACAAATTTTCAATTTCTGTTTGCATTTGTAGCATCCAATCAATTGATACATGGACAATAAACACACAAACTTTTAGCTTTTATTTTCTTGGACTCGTCCTTATTTTGTTGGGTTGTCTGGCCAAAACCTTGTACATTCGCTTCTTGAATTTTATCACAAAATTTGTCGCCAGTGGCTCTCGCTGCACAAGCTTAGATCGACTCTTAGATCTAACCACGCAATTACACTAAAACGCTTGAGCTCATCTATACGTAAGACATGGATCCGTTGCTGATTAAGATAGACTATGCAGGTCAGGTCAAAGATAGTGCTTGGTAGGTTTAATAGTGTAGACACCCTTGTTCTCCAATGCTCAATTGCGCACTGAAACATCTATAGGTTGAGATATTAGATAAATTAATATGCAACGTACATTAAATCATCGCAGAAATTAGGACTGACGCACTGGGACTTCTTTAGATTGGCCTTGGATTACATGAGATCCATCTTATGTATAAGATAGGCATAAGATAGATAAGACAGGATACGTCGTAAAACTGATAAAGTACACGGACACACTAAAATGCTGATCGTATGAATGTGGTTTAAATGACTCAAAATTCAAATATGTAGATGTACGAAGTTCTTTTAGATCCATTCCGCTGTTGATGAGTTTGGTAACCAATTTAGATGAACTACAACACACGTATCTTTAATGTCAAAGTAAATCTTTTGCCCTCTAAGTACATGAAAAGTGCAAGAGTCGAGAAAACCACAGTTTCAATTTGACTTATTAGCACACGAAAACTCGTTATGTCGGCCATATAATATATACAGTACAGAAAGAGCTAGAGCTAGGAAAAATGTGATCCAACACGAAAGTAGCCTTATGTAGATGACCACAAACAACATATCACGGATAGAGCTCGAGTGGGTTTGGTTGTTTATCTCGATCTTTCAGAGATCAATCACATGACTCGTATTTAATCGACATTTATAATTTTTGGGTGACCAAATCACAGTGGATAGGCTTCAATGATGGACAACATGGAAGGGGTTTTGATAATGTTGTAGCGAGGAAACCCTCCTTCCTCCAAGATCTTCTTCCATTCGAGTTCGTCCCTCTCCTTACCCCCTGAGCTGTGTGCAATCATGAGCAGATCGAACACTAGTCCGATCTCATCGAACATGCCATCACCCTCTGGTTTGAGCACAACCTCTGCTATAATCACCTTGCCATTCCTTTCTGGGATTGCTTCTCTGCAATTTTTTAGTATCTTGATGCAATCTTCGTTGCCCCAATCATGCATGATCCACTGTAAAAAGAAAGAGAATTATTGGAGTCGTGAATCATGGTTTTTATTTTTATTTTTTTAAAATATCCTATTGGAGTCGTGAATCATGGTTTTTATTTTTATTTTTTTAAAATATCCTCGATGAGTTTGTTCATTGTGTAATTTCTTTGCTGAATCATCATCACTGCCCTAAGGTCTCAGATGTCATCGCACCGCCCGTATCATTGCCCCACTCCCAGCTTGAGACGCGCGCTCTCTCTCTATCCCGGTCTCTCCAATTCTGAGGTGGTGACCTGATCATGACCTTAGCGACCTCAGATCTAAGATCTCCTTGAGGCAAGGGCGATGGCACTTTGCGGTTGCGACAATGGTTGCCTAAGGTCACGATAAAGGAGATTGAGACGCGGAGAGAGAGAGAGAGAGAGAGAGAGAGAGAGAGAGAGAGGGGATGTAGATGTGGGTGGTCGAAGAGGAGGATTGTTCACGATGCGACGGATTGATTGCACATCACTTTAGAAAGAGGATGTAGATGGGGGTGGTCGAAGAGGAGGGTCGGTGACGATGCGACGGGTTGATTGCACAACACTTAGAAAAAGAGGTGGAAAAGGCCCGGAGTAGCTGGCGGGCATGTGTAACTCAACACATTAAACTCATTCTACTTGGCCAGGCCAGTGCCAATTGAAGAGCCAAATATGCACTTCATAAAATGAAAAGATAAACCGACCAAAAAATAAAATAAAATAAAATGAAAAGATGCACATTGACCGGGGGAGTTATTATGTGGTTCATAAACTTTTTATTACGTGAGTCTCATTACGATGTCTACGCAATTAATCATCCAGATAGACTTGTCCCCATAGGATACGTGTGAACTCTAAATAAAGTTTCCCTTGATTACGGTATCACTCAAACAGAATTATTACCGGTTGTCAAGAATTTCAATCCTTTTAACGCATCAAAAGGATTCCAACAAGGAAAAGAACACACATCAAAAGGACAAAAATGAAAATTTAATCACGTGGCATAGGAAAAATGCATAACCACAAATTAATTACCATGAGTATTTTGGATTTGTTTGTTTCACAGAAAACATATCATTTTTGCTATTTTTTTTTTTACAATGTCATTTTACTGGAAAAAGAATTTATTTCCAATATATGGATGAACGTGAAGACTTGGAAAATATTTTCCTTCATTTGATAAGAAAAATCTGATAGGGAAAATTATCAAAAAATTGTATTTTTTTAAAAATTATTTTTATTTTTATACTTTTCTTTTCATTTTTCCTTTTTGCTTCTTCTTTGGCTAGTTGCCTACCACAATAATGGGCTAGTGACAAGTCACAGGCGAGCTCACCCAATTTGGTGAAGCTCGAGCCTTGCCGCTAGAAGTCACGAGTTTGCCCAATCTAGTGACGCTCAAGCCTTGCCGCTAAAGGCCGCAAGCTTGCCTGATTTGAGGTGGCCCAAGCTCGTTGGCTATCTTCATGGCTGGAGACTAGCCGAGGAAGACACAAAAATCTTAAGCTTGACTGTGTGAGATTTTGTGGGATTACTCTGTTCTATTTATCCTAAATGCTGGGAACCAAGAGGTTACCATACTTAAGCATAGAGTTTCATGTTCAAATACTCATATTTAGTTATATTTTGAAAAGCACTTTCTAGTTTTTTTTTTAAGAAGAAATTATTTTTCTGAGTTTAACTTTTGGTAGGAAAACATTTTCCATTGACTAATTTTCCTAAACAAACCCAAGACCAGAAAATAGGGAAAATGTTTCCCCAAAAATGTTTTCCGCAAAACAGATTGACAATTTCTTTGACAATAAAACTCACCTTCATGAAAACTGCATCAGCATGTGGTATGGTCTCAAACATGTCTCCTCCAACATGAGTGACTCCAGCGTGCGCCGGCGCCGTCGCAACGACGTGAGGCAGATCGAAATTAATCCCCTGAATGTGTGGATACGACTTAATGATCTCGGCCACTGCCCCCCCGGTCCCCCCGCCGACATCAACCAAAGATCCAATGCTCTCAAAACCATCCTTATACCCTTCCACAATAGCCTTGACCAAGATCTTGCTCGTACACGCCATCCCATCGTTGAACAAGTGGTTGAACTCGGGATTCTCTGATGCGAAGTCCCAAATCTTGCGGCCGTGAGCTATCTCAAATGCGACCCCACCGGTCCTGATGCAGTCGCCGAGGCAATGCCACGGGGACATCAGCCACTGGTGGTCTTCCATCAGCACCATCGGTGCGAGGCTGTTCTCAGACCCGGGTCCCTGAAGGAGCCATCTTGACGATGGGTTGAGGCTGTAGAGCATCTCGTGACTCTCCTGGCTGCCGTCGGGTTGGCGACGATGCGCGGAGAAGATGTTCTTGCGGACAAGGAGTCTCATGATGCGTGCGAGGTATGTGGTTCCGGGGGATGGGGAGGGAATGCGGGAGGCTATCTGGTCTAGGGTGACAGGCCCGCCACCATAAGAGTGGATGATGTCAGGTATTCGGAGCTCGACCGCACATTTCAGCGCCATCGAGTCGGCGAATGCGAACATGTGCTTCCATATGTGCGCTTGGCCTCTCAGGGTTGCTTCAGTATCATCGAGCGATTCCATTGTCTCTCTCTCTCTCTCTCTCTCTTTCTCTCTCACAGCTTGCTTCTGTCTGGGGTGGGTATGAAGAACATAAGAGGAGGCAAGAGGCCTCGAATTATACGGGGCCAAAGACAGAGAAGGATTCTGCAGATGGTGAGCTGGTGGTTGTTTGACCAAGACGGAAGGGAGAGAATTCTAGAAGTGCCTTCTCTCCATTCATTCATGATTTTCCTTTCATCTTGACCCTACTATGCGTAAATATTTAATTTAATATTAAATTAATATTTTCCCAGTTTTAACTTCCATAAATTTTTTATACCAAATCCGGTTTTGAACTAGTCAACGACGATTTGGTGTATATCTCACAGAGAAATAGATACGGTGCTTGCTAATCAATTTGGGCCATCGGATTAGACGTACGGATTAGTAAATCGACCTCGACTCGTTGACTGATGTGGAAACACTTTGTTAACAGGTTGAGGCCATTCACTTCACGTGAAGTTGGAGTTCAGTCCGAGTAATTCAAGAGTTTAGATGAAATAAGATTCTGCAAGTGATATTACTTGACTCAAATTGTTCACAAAAGCTAGTTATCTCAGTATTGTCAATACTTGAATAAAGTGAAATCCAATTACGTGGTTAAATCTATATAAGTATCAAGGATATTTGTCATATCAACTCTAAATCTATTATACGGATGTTAATTTAGTTTTAAATTTTTAAATTTTGTCAATTTAGTACTAAATATCTGCTCGAAATTTCAATTAAGTTTTTTTGACTAATTTTTGCTGGAAACCGCTTACAGTGTGACACTACTTTGGTTGTCCTTCGTGAAGCACCTCAATCTAAGATATTTCTAATGAAAATTAATTGGAAGGATTATGTTAAAGTTTCATGCAAAAGCTTAGGATCAAATTGGCCAAAATTGACAATTTCATAATTGAATCGGCATTCATACGAATAGGCTTAATACTAAGTGGACAATTCATGGTCTCTTTCAAATGGATTAAGTATCATTTTTTCTCGTTAATAGTTGGAAGGGAGCAAGACGCGTGGTTGCTAAAACAATTTCCTTCCTTCTATTTTCGTATGTACTTATATCTTTCAAGCGCGAGATCAAACGTCACATCTGATGAGCAGTAGAAATAACCTCGCTCGGTCAGCAGTCCCAATTGATGCCGACAAGGCACCCTTTAGACTTTCGACTCTCCCCTCAAATTGAAAAAGATCTGCCTCTGATCCGTTGCGTAAGACCTCGTCTGAACGCCCAACCTTATATTTACTAATGACGCGGCATGATTTGACTAAATGTATGAACACGTTGAAGTATCTTTTGTTGCATTGGGGGGCTCTCCAATTCCACGGGCACAAAAGTGAAGACACAAAAATCGGCGGACTAAACATTTCAGTTGTTAGTTACCGGCGCTTGTGTGTGAAGATTGCTAACTGCAAATGTATTGAACAACTTCATTGTGCAAGAAGTTGCTAATCATGAATAAATGTTGCAATCTATCAAAGATTAACAACTGGTTAACGATGGTGATTAACATTTGTTACGATGCATGGGGGTTAGGAACTTAATGGCTCTCAACGTTCGCAAGTAGCCGAGGAGCTGATGCCCGGCTGACATAGGAACTGACATGGCGTGGACCTTGTGCTAATGTGGTGCTAGCGTCGAACCACTCATTGGGTGACCTGTGTCACCGACGATTGATGCAAAGTAGGCAGGGTGATGGCGCGTGAAATCGGGTTGGGTTTGTCGGTCGAATTCTGGATATATGGATTTTTGTGCTTTGATATAATATTAGACAAGCTGTTTTTCCTAAAGAAGGAAGTTATTGGGGATAGGGACAATAATGTTAAAATAACATATGCCTTAACACTTCCCCTTGCGTGTAAGGTGATCCTTTTAAGTGCAATATAGATTTTAAAACACTGCATTAGAGGAATAACCGGCACGCCTAGTAGGAATAACTTATCGGAGAACGTTGATAGTAATTGTTGGGATTTGAACCCTTGATCTGTGCTCTGAAACTTTAATATCATAGATAGATTATACTACAGGAATTCTATGTTTCATTGGAATGATGAAGACAAAGCACATCGCATTCTGTCCCTTTTTTTCGTGTTGCAAGTTCCACAGCTGCAACGAGTTGGAAAGCATGCTCATTTTGCGTGGACATGGACGCCCATATACTAACGCGACTCTGTGTGGTGTGCCAAGTCAGTGCATCCATCCATTTAATTGGTAGAAAGAACAACTGGAAAAATAAATACATAATTCAGGGAGTCAAATAGGAAAGAAAAATGCAAAGATTTGTTAAACAAATGGATAACTTCATGAATTACCAACGGCCCCCTCCCTTCTTTTTAACGGTAGAGATAAGTGGATATTGTAGGATATTCTTCACCTCCCTTGAATTCGAAGTATTTTCAGGTGTCATGTTTTTGTTAATGTATAATAATATTGTCAGCACTATTCGAGACCCGACTTCACGAGAACGAATTGGCGGGTAATTAAGGCTATGCTGGGGGTGTGCACGTCTCCACCAAGAAGACCCCTTTCTTGTTTCCCCTTTTATTAGTTATATCTAGGGGAGCATCGGTCTAGGGTGTCCAAAGTCAACTTTGGTTTGATCCTGGCCGGCCCAACCTAACTAGTCTTGGTTCTGTCCCTAGGAATATTATGTTGGTCCTCAATTCTAAGACTCCTGGACCATGTATTGTAAAAATTAATCCTGTGTCTTGGAACTTCAGGGTTGGTTCAAGTTGGACCAATGCCATATATGTTATATATTTTTTACTACTTTAAATCTCAGTGCCTTCGTCTCTGTTTTTTCTTATGTGGTTCTGCTGCGTAATTTACAATGTAGAAATCTAGCTTTGATTTGACCAAAAAATAAATGGAAACCATCTTCTCTGACCTCGCTCTACTTGCTCACCTCAGCCTTGCTCACCTCTAGCCACTCCTTACTCGCCTCACGGACACAACTTAGCTAGTGAAATCACTTATCTCTCTTAGCCCGCTTTACAAACATAGCTCAACAATTGCAAATGGAGATTTTTTTTTTTTTTTTTGTTATCTTATCTTATATTTATGTTTGATATGTATCGGGGTTCATAGTTTGGTTTCTTAATATCGCATTATTGATTGATATGGGAATTGAAAGAGTATGTTTGTCATTTTAAGAAATACAAAAAGTGAAACAAAAGAATAATTGATCAGTCCTGGATTGATCTTGGAACCGGTCCTCGATCTTAGTCTCAATAAGATCAGTCCCCGGTTCCAAAAATTGGGGATCAACACTGTGCCGGTTAATTATTGAGTTAAGTACTGGACTGGCCCGACCGGCCCGACCGGGATCATACTCACCCCTAGTTCTATCCATAATTGACTTTTCAGTCTTCATTTTCATGATGTTTGGACAAATATATTCATTTGTGCGATACTTTTAGAATTGTAAGATAAAGAACTGTGACAAGACTGCGCGGCATTATGTATGTCGTTTCGTTGTTCAGATGAGTTTACCAAGATCATGACTTTAAAGAGTTTCTTAAGGTATGATCAAGGTCATTTTATATGCTTTGACATATTAATGTATATATTTATTTGCAGTGGGCTACCTTGTCGCAATATGTTTTATTTTCAATTTTTGGCCAAAAATTAAATGTGTTGATCGGAATTCATAGTATTTACATTGATTTTGACCCGTGCCAATGGAGCACTCTTAACAAAAATTGTTTTTGTTCATTAGATATTAAATTTACTTTATTAGTAATAAATGTGGTGGGGAGCGGCTACCTCTCTAAAGACCTCCTTTTGGGGTTATATAAGGGTTTCGTACATATTACGGAATGTTGGATTCAAGACATAATTATTCCGTACCACCTACATCATGAACGTTCAAGATTGGCGAGCCTATTATCGTAATAGTGAGGAAATCTTTTCATATAAGACATGCTATAGTTAGGTAAGGCAACGCGAACCCTTTATAAGTTTCCTTATAACATGAATTGAATTTGTGATCATGTGAAAAATAGATAACCTCTTTATCCCGCTGTAAGTGCAAACCTGGAATTTGCAGGTTTTGTATAGATATAAAGCCTGGTGGCCAACTTGTAAATCGATATAGATTAAAGGATTTTAGACCAGAAAAGATGACTCCATGAAACACACTTCTAACAATTCCTTCCTCAAATAATAAGAAAAAAGAAAAGAAAAGAAAAAAAAGACTGGAATAGCCAAACCGTGTCAATAATCAAAGGTCAATGAATGAAATGAAAATTATGCAATTGACACTGCTTAAAAATTATGGTAATGACTAAGGGATGAATTTTATCAGCTATAATGGAATTGGCCCTTCGCAAAATGGGCTATGATATAATCTCTAAGATTAGTCAACAAATATGTTCGATATCTCTCATCATTTTTACCATTGTCACTTGGTTCATTAAAGGTTAGATAGTTTATTCGAATTTTTCTTGTCACCTGTTCCTTCATTCCATATTTTTCCGATTGTTAGAAGGTTGACTAGTTCAATCGTATTGGTAAATACCAATATAGTAGAATTTTTTGTTCACTCATTTTTCTCATTTGCATATCCAAACTTGAATGATAACAGATCTAATATAAGATCCAATACATAACTTATTAAGCCCCTGGATACACACACAAAGACCTCGCCCTTTCAATTTCGTTCCCTAACCATTTTGCCAGTCACCAGGGTTTAAATCATCATGTCGGACAAATAAAATAAAAGTTAGAAGGTAGACAATCCAATACGAAAGTAGGCCTTTATAAATGAGCACAGACAACACAAATTAGTAACTTAAGATATATTGACAGAAGAAAGTAGATTTGGTCTCTGATCGAGAGTTCAAATGAATTTAATCGTTTTAACTATCTAAATCTTTTGTTGATTAAGCATATTTGCTTGCACTTATTTGACACATAATCTTAGAACGATCAAATCACCGTGGATACACTTTGATGAGGGATCATAAGGAAGTGATTTTGAGGATGTTGTAGCGAGGAATAGCTCCCTCTTGACCTTCTTCCATTCGGATTCGTCCCTCTCGTTGCCCTTGGCATTTGCAATCATGACCAGATTGAATCGCCCTCTGGATTCAGCAATCTTTGCTATGATTATATTGCCGCTTTTTTCTAAGATCGATTTTTCAAAATCTTGATGCAATCTTCGTTGATCCAATCATGCAAGATCCATTAGAAAAAAAAATAAAAATCATGCAAGATCCACTGCAGAGGAAAAGAAAAGGACACCAAGAATTATCGGAGTCGTGAATCATGTGTGTTTTTGACATAATTGGCTACATAACGACAAGAATATATACGCATGGTGATGTCACCCCACAGTCCAAGAACTGCTTTTGTGGTTTAAAATCGTCGGATTCAAATATTGAGGGGCCAATGTCAATTTAAGTTTTTTTTTTCGTAGTGTTAGAAGTTGTCATTGTACTGTGAGTGGCTATCTTGCAAAGGAGAACTTTCCCGTTATCCCAACGTATGTCAGTCTAGTTACGTCCATTGCCATTATATCCACACGGTTTTAGCCAAAAAGAATTGAAGAAGAGAGCAATGTTTTAGATCAATCAGTGAACGAAAATATTTACCAAGTAACCCATTTTTTTCAAAAAAGAAAAAAAGAAAATGAAAAAGAAATCTCTCCTCTCTCTCTCTCCCCCTTGCTCCACGTAGAAATGGTCATCACAGCCCTAACGCCCTTAAGATATGACCATAGCCATGTAATCACCCTTCTCCCTCGCTCAAAATGCTCTCTCTCTCTCTCTCTCTCTCCATCTCCGAGGTGGTGACCTCATTACAACCTTGGTGAGGGCGATAGGCCCTTAAGGTCAAGACGTTAGCTCACTAGTCACGGTCACGACGAAGGGGGGGGGGGGGGGGGGGGGGGTGGACGTTCATGGAGGTTGTTAAAGAGGAGGGTTGTTGGCGATGGGACGGATTGTTGGTAGGCGATTCACGTGCAAAGAAAAGGGGGAGAGAGCGAGAGGAGAGATGAGAGAGGAGAGGTGGGCCGATTGGTAAGGCTTACCGTTGGGTTTTTGAATTTTTTAAGGATTTTTTTTTTTTTTGTGCTGGAGGAACCACTTTGGCCGACAGCCGCTACGTAAACCCCAGGTGTCGCTAGTGGGGAAACCACCACCCCGGTGCCACGTGTCAATCACCCAATAGCTTGCCAGCCTCCTCGAATTCCTAACCTTCCCTCAAAGGACTGAAGCCTACCTAGCGGTGTAGCACCCCTCGACGGCCCCCGATCCGCTAGGGTCACCACAGTTCGCTTTTCCTTTTTCTTTCCCAAATAACGTGTCACTCTGATACCATTTTCTTTGTCTTTTTTTTTTTTTTTCAGTTGCAGCGGGTCCATACAACCATGGGGGTTTACATCTTTTACTAACGGTCCCTTGCGCAATTTACATAACGGAAGCATATCTAACAATCCCCTTCCCTACATTCAAAAATCGATGCACACCTACTAAACATCTTATATAAGTTAAAACCGAACACGTTTATTTACATAGAGCAGATGGACATCATTCATCGGTACATCAAAATGCCATAGTCTTTCTATACTTGGCTATATTTCAAAAGATGACCGACGTCGCTTCCAACAGTCGTCTACTTTAGAGTCCATCGATTAGTGTCGGCGTCCAAAGGTTCCCTCCTTTGCTATCCTCCTCCTCACGGTCACATCCAACCGTTCAAACCATCTACTAATCTGAAATGTTGGTCCCCAAAAGGGGTGAGTACAACCACTCAGCAGGTAAAGGAAATCCAATAACAACTCAGTGCACCATGCATACCATCATACAATGCAGGCATTGCTTACCTTTTGATGTCAAGCGTATTCATGCATCATCATAGCATATATATACATCATCATCATGGCGTCTCATATATCATTATCATCACATCATCATTAGCCATGCATCACCATGCATATCACATCATATCATCATTAGCCATGCATCACCATGCATATCACATCATCATTAGCCATGCATCACCATGCATATCACATCATATCATCATTAGCCATGCATCACCATGCATATCACATCATCATTAGCCACGCATCACCATGCATATCACATCATCATTAGCCATGCATCACCATGCATATCACATCATATCATCATTAGCCATGCATCACCATGCATATCACATCATCATCATTAGCCATGCATCACCATGCATATCACATCATATCATCATTAGCCATGCATCACCATGCATATCACATCATCATTAGCCATGCATCACCATGCATATCACATCATCATTAGCCATGCATCACCATGCATATCACATCATCATTAGCCACGCATCACCATGCATATCACATCATATCATCATTAGCCATGCATCACCATGCATATCACATCATCATCATTAGCCATGCATCACCATGCATATCACATCATCATCATTAGCCATGCATCACCATGCATATCACATCATCATCATTAGCCATGCATCACCATGCATATCACATCATATCATCATTAGCCATGCATCACCATGCATATCACATCATCATCATTAGCCATGCATCACCATGCATATCACATCATCATCATTAGCCATGCATCACCATGCATATCACATCATATCATCATTAGCCATGCATCACCATGCATATCACATCATCATTAGCCATGCATCACCATGCATATCACATCATCATTAGCCACGCATCACCATGCATATCACATCATCATTAGCCATGCATCACCATGCATATCACATCATATCATCATTAGCCATGCATCACCATGCATATCACATCATCATCATTAGCCATGCATCACCATGCATATCACATCATCATCATTAGCCATGCATCACCATGCATATCACATCATATCATCATTAGCCATGCATCACCATGCATATCACATCATCATCATTAGCCATGCATCACCATGCATATCACATCATCATCATTAGCCATGCATCACCATGCATATCACATCATATCATCATTATCAACCCTTCGGGCAGAAACCTCCGACAGGGCTCATCATCCCACAATTTACACTCGCATCCCATGCGAGAAAACCTCCGGGCATGTATCCAAGATACAACCGGGCATCCGGCCCCCCACATTCCGGGCATCTCGCATCCCAACTAGCATCACGAGGAACCTCCGGGCATGTATCCAAGATACAACCGGGCATCCGGCCCCCCACATTCCGGGCATCTCACATCCCAACTAGCATCACGAGGAACCTCCGGGCATGTATCCAAGATACAACCGGACTTCTGGCCTTTACCCTTCTAGCCAGGCATCCCGCACCCCAATCCTGGTGTCGCGAGGCATCTCCGGGCATGTATCCAAGATACAACCGGACTTCCGGCCCCCCACATTCCGGGCATCCTGAAACTCCCAGGGAATCTCTGGAATTACGCCACCAGGCCACCAGACAACATCCTCCACCACAACCTCATTCTCATCCACATTTATCTTTTATCTCAATTTAACATGGCAATTTGACATGGCATCAAACATATCACACTTGCATCTCAATTCACATGTCATGCACATGTCATAGCTTAATCACATAAGCATTTCAATTCACATGTCATGCACATGTCATAGCTTAATCACATAAGCATTTCAATTCACATTTCATGCACATGTCATAGCTTAATCACATAAGCATTTCAATTCACATGTCATGCACATGTCATAGCTTAATCACATAAGCATTTCAATTCACATGTCATGCACATGTCATAGCTTAATCACATAAGCATTTCAATTCAATACATGTACAAGGACCATGTCATAGGCATATCAAGACTTTATCACATATATGCTACCCAAATACAATTGAATCCATGGCCAAATAAAAATCCATTTTATTATTATTATTATTATTATTATTATTATTATTATTATTATTATTATTATTATTATTATTATTTTATTATTTTATTATTTAATATCAATAATTTCCCAAAAATCCAAGAAGTATTTAACAAACCCATAGGATGATATTTTCTTGCAAAATTCGTGGCCAATTTAAATTTTTACCAAATTCCACAATTTCCCCAAAACATCCTATAATTCTCGGATTTAAACCAAATGCACAGTTTCCGAATAAATTTAATTAAAATATCTATTCGGCCTCCAAAAATTACGAAATTTTACAGGGTGATAGCCAACACATTTTCGTGCATTTTTCATGCAGAAATCTAAGTCAAATTCTTTATAGATTAATTTATACAACTCCATGAAGCTTCTGGAACCTCTACCGTTTCGTCCAGAACGTACATCACCGAAAAACTTAGGTTTGACCCATCAAATCTCTTTCGTTTCTCCTGAAATTCGAGTATGTTATATATCAATGTGTCCTTTACAAGTTTCATGAAGAGATCTAGGTTAAATAACCAAAGTATGACCCTCTTTTAAGTCCTTGAAGTCTCGGGTGTCTCGGTTCACTTCAACAGAACCATCCGTCTCAAAGATCTAGCCGATTAACTAGGCTACACTTGTTCATTTCTCTTCAAATTTGAGTATGTTGTATTTTAGGATGTTACCAACAACTTTCATGAAGACAACAAAGTGAGATCTCCAACAGAAATCAACATGCAACCAAGAAATCAACAAAAGGTCAGTATGAAATTCGCAGATCTAAAGCCTCCGTGAAATAGAACTTTTGACCCCTCATATCACCATCGTTTTCCATGAAATTCGAGTATGTCATACCTCAAGATGTTAGCTTCAACTTTCATGAAGACATCGAAGCCAAAATCGGACTCTAAACACACATGCAAGCTCAAACAAGATTCTG
Source organism: Eucalyptus camaldulensis (assembly GCA_019915185.1). Taxonomy (NCBI): domain Eukaryota; kingdom Viridiplantae; phylum Streptophyta; class Magnoliopsida; order Myrtales; family Myrtaceae; genus Eucalyptus; species Eucalyptus camaldulensis. The sequence continues at coordinate 8,480,213 of JAHSVA010000005.1, forward strand.
ACTCCAAACAGTTCATGCGAAAACAATGGTGCAAGAGTAGAAAGTGGATTCCCAACTTGCCTCTACACCTCACGAACGGCAGCACACCGGCGACGGACGAGCTCCTCCTCTCTCGGCCACTCTCCCTCTCTCCCTCACTTGGCCGAATACTCTCTCTCTCTCTCTCTCTCCCTCTCTCTCTCTCTTTTTGGTTATATATATTTGCATGCCATCTTATTTTGCATGGGGGACAAGTGGCAAAAATGAGAGAACAAGTGGCAAGGTTGAAGACAAGTGTTGGAGGACATGCAAGGTGGGCTTGGGCCTTCTTTTTGGGCCTGTCTTGGGCCAGCAAATGGGCTGGTCGAATTCCCTCTTGTGGGCTTCCATTTGGGCCGGCCATTCGGCCCACTAAACTTAGACCAATGGGTCTAAGGCCCATTCCAAAAATTAACCCTTTTCCCCCCCCTTTTTTTTTGAAATTCTTTTATAAATATTCTTGAATTCCAAATTTTCACCTTGGCCAAAGTCTTGGGATATATTTTAATTATTGAAATTTAAATCATATGGCCAAGCATTAATCTATTAAATTTAAATTTCCACAATCACAAGCATAAATCATCTAATTAAAAGACTAATGGCTAAAACATAAGCTATGGAAATTCTACCACCTAATTAGGAACTTTAACACATCTCATGGCTTGGCTTTGAATTTTTGGGATGCCACAAGCGGAGCCACCACGGCCGGTGGTTTTAAGGATTTTTCTTTATACTAAGTTAACTGGAGTAATATTTCTCAACTAGTCTTTTGATGGTTAGATTAAAAAAAAGGACATCCCCACAACAATAAATGGATAAATTTGTATACACACGAAATCCATGTTTGGAACCCACAAGGGGTGTGCAATGGGAATTGCCCGGACTGGACCGAACTGGCCAGTTCCCACGGTTGGCGGTCCGGTTACTGTTTCCTAATCTTGGAACTGGTGGCCGGTCGGTCTGGTTCCTAGTTCCAAGGTGGGAACCAGATTGAATCGGACCAAACCAATTTTTTTCATATATAATTTATATACATAGAATATATAGCAACTAAAATTGCAATTGAGGTAACAATCTCTTATGTGGTCAAAAGACTATTAAAACTCTTCTTGTTACTCTTTTATTTATAGAGAAAATCTACTTGTTAGTTTCATCTTCTACTTGATGTGGGACTAAGGCTCCAAGAGACCCACAAGGTACTTCAAGCCTCCAAGGGTCCCATATTGACTAAACATTTAAAGAGCAGAAGAGAGATTGTTTATAAAACTTAAGCCAAACACAGTCCTTAGCAAAATTGTTCATGGCCTTCATGTTTAAGGTTAAGTGTGAGACACACGAAGTGTGATTGATATTCACAAAAGTAAGTTTGAATACATTGCAAGTGGAAACATGTGTGATTAGTTTTGTTGAATCGCTTGAGAACTGAATTGGATTGATCGGGCTGGTTTGGTTTAGTGCAAAAAAGTAGAGCTAATTTTGTTGGACTGGACCAAATGTCCAGCTCCTGATCCTAGGACTGAACAGTCTGGTTGGGAACTGGTGCTCCCGGTCCGGTTCCGTTCGGTCCTATTGGGAACTGGTGCTCCGAGTTCAATTCTCGGTTCCAAGGTGGAATCGGACCGAACTGAGAACTGATCACCCTTAGAACCCACGGATCAATGGCTTCATTTGAAGAAAGTTTCTTCCACTCAAAAGATAGAACAAAATATTGCCGCTAAGTTTATGCAAGAGTTATATAGAAACTTTTAACACCCCACCAATTAGAAGACTCATTATGGAAATTCTCTCCAATTAGAAATGGAGAAAAATAAAGCCTTTTTTATTCAAAAACAAGATGCTTGGTCCCTATTGCCTTCATATGGCTTTTACAAAGTGTAGTGCTACTTTAAGGTTACACAAAACTTATTTACCAGTGTCAGATACTACATATATTAATAATGTGAAATTAGAGATATATTTGACGAAACATGGCTAGGAACCTCTAGTTCCTGGTTCCAAGTCCAAATATCCTCCCATTTGATCATTGCCTTGGTCCCCACCATGTCTGCCCTATCCTCAGCCATTTTGCAGCCACCAAGCTTCCTTAGGAAGCCAAGGAAGTGGTCCAAAGGTTGAGGACCATGGGGACTATGAATTTTGAAGCATTTCCCCCCAAATCTACTTCAATTTCTTCTTAAATTGATTCAATTCGGCCACCATAAATCCAACTAAGATGTCCTCGATCAAATTGACATTTTTCCTCATCAATAGAATCGACTTGCATTCCAAAAAGTGATAAAAAAAACGGTCCATTAAATTTTATGGAAAAAAACGGCCTTATATTGAATTTCCACCAAAAATCTCGGTTTGTAAAAAATTCTTCGGAGGATGAGTCAACATTCCTAAAATCTATTGTGACTTGATAGAACTTTCAATTTCTGAAATCAAACTCAAATTTGCGATTAATTTCAATTTGACGCGATTTTAGCATGACATAGCTTACTGAGTAGCTTTTAGAATTTTGAGTGTAATTGACCTGTGATCGATTTATTTTGAGTCACAATGTACATCTTCGACACATTAGCGACTCTTGCTTGTCATGAAAATCTCAAGGTTTCCATAGGACACAGGGTACCAAAACGACAGAAAAATCGGTCTAGTATCGATTAACAAAAATTTTGCAATCTAGTGGAATCACCAACTCTTTAATCACTTATCTCGGTCAAATCGACCTATCTCTGATATCTAATCAATTTTTGACTGTGCCGTAACGATCTCTACAGATAAGCACGGTCAAGTATTCGATCTTTTTGCGACCGAATTTTCGGGTGTGAACCACCTAGGGTTTGACTAATGGATTGTTAAGCCTAGACTTAACTCGGGCTCTCCCAAGCCCATATCAATTCGCGACTTATATTCAGATTCTTAACATGCAGATAGATTTTATTTAGGAGCCGCCACTAATCTATTTTTTAGTGGGTCGATTAGAAACCCAAATAAAGTAATGGGAGTTTTACTTTACTCCTACGAACTAGAGACTCTAGGTACGGAGACTTGGTTATACTAGATTTCTCTAATGTCCTTTTATTTTCAAAAATGCTTTTGTAGGCAGCTTAAATTGATTTTAAATTTATTTCCCTAACATGTGAGGTTATCATGCGGGTGCGCAAACTACTAATTTAACACCCAAGAAAGCAATTAATAATGCAAAACTTATCTTAAAGTAATGAAAGTATCTGCAGTGTTAAATTAAAATCCACATCAACAATCTTAGATATGATTTCTAATTAACACGCAATTCCTCTTTCTTTGTTTTCACTTATTTAATGAGAATCATATTTTATGCAATGCAATATAACTAAATGACCTAATTCTAATGACATGCAATTTCTAATTAAATAGACCTAACAACAATCACTAAATGGCATGCAGTTCATGAATCTATTCCTAATGACGCGCATATGACATTTTTTTTTTCTTTTTCTTTCTTTTTCCTAAAAGAATGCGATCTATCCTAGAAAATAAAACTAATTTATCCTAAGACATTTTTTGTATTTCTCATGAAATTCGAAATTAGGTAAAATGTGAAAATTACCTAGCTAGATTAAGATCCTATTCAATTTATATTAGGAATTAGGTTGAGCCAAATCCTACTTTAAACTAAAATATTATCTTAACCCAAATAATCCTAGAATGCAATCTATCTAAACTTCAAATTAATTAGAAAATAAAATTAAACATGCAATCTTACCCTAATATGCAATGACGTGCAAAAGATGCCCTAATTCTATATGACATATGCATGATGATTTTTTCGTTTTTTTATTAATTTCGAAATTAAAATTTAATATGCAATTCAAATAATGATAAAACTAACATCCTAAATGAATGTGCTTTCTTTTTTGTTTTCTTTTCCATGATTCAAAATAAATTCCCATTCTAAATATGCAAGATAATAATAATAATAAAAAACAAACCTAATCCTAATTCAACATTTTTTTGGATTTTTTCTTTTACAAAAATAAAATTGATTAACCAACACGACAACAAATTAGATAGGATATGATTGATATCCACAAATTGGCGAAGCATATCTCACGTATGAGATCGGGTTGGCCAATTTTAAACTAAATCGCGAATCAAATCTCGTGCGTAGATTGGATTGTCGATTTTGCAAGAGATTGTGAGTTGGATTTTGAGCGTGAAAATCGGACTGTCAATCCCTAATTTGAAGGAATCCCTAATTTGACGGGAATTCAACCATACATCAAGAATAGTTCTACTAAAAGACAAGATAAAAAAGAATAATAAAAATAAAGAAATAAAACCACCTAATATGATTTTCCTCCTTTTTTATTGCTTTTTCACCCATGACTTGGCAGCTTCATGGTGGGTCACTATCGAAGGTTGCAGTCGTCGAAGCTCTGGCGAGGAGGACTAGCAGCGAGCAAGGGGAGGTCGAACATCGGGCGGACTGGTAATAACAGCAGGTCACGGGTGACGAGTTGTAGGTGTTGGGTCGCTGGTTGGAGCGGCACGGGTGGAGCGGCAAGCAGCTTCGCTCGGAAGAGGCCTGAAGCGAAGCTATTGGGCATCGGGGCAGAGGTGGCGTGAGGATCGGCAACGAACGGACCATGAGTAGCGTCGAGGTTGTCATGGATTGGCATAGCAGTAGCTTTGTCAGACTAGTGGAGCGACTTGGCAACAGTAGCGGCTTCGCAGGAGGATTAGAGGCAGAGACGGACAGGCTGAGGGCTCAATCACGACAGGAGCGGCGGCAGGGATCGGCGCGATAGCAGACCGGTGGTACGGGCTCCTGTGGCATCGGGCAATAGCAGAAGGTGAAACTGCAGAGGCGTTGGGTCACGGCTGTTGCAGGGGAGCGACTGCGTGGCCAGGGGAAGAAAAACAGGTAGTGTCATGAGGGTTCAAGCGCGGTGGCCGACGGAGATTTAGCGGGGCGTCTGTTTCGGGTTGCAGCTCTGATGCAGCAGATCGGGCAGTGGCGGAGCAGGGACATCATTGCTGGTGTAGTGGGTAGGGATCAACGCGGCTTCGGCAAACGACGACGAAGGAGATTGGCAGAGGTGGGGGCATCGGCAAGGCAGGGCTAGCAGTGGCGGATGCTAAGCGACGCTGCTGCTCAAAGGTCGGGGAGGGGCACACCGAAGAGGAGAAACATTAGATTTTGTTTTTTCCCCTTTTCTTCCTCTCTCCTCTGCTCTCCTCTCTCTCGATGTTCGCACGTCCCTTCCTCTCTGCCCCCTTTCACTTTTCACCTTTTTTTTTTCTCTTTCGAAGACCGAAAGAAAAGCCTCCAAAAGTCCCCCTTTTCTTACTGTACACGGCCCTTTTATAAGCAAGAAAAAAAAAAGTGATCTTCGTGGGATATTTTGAAGATTTCTATAACCTCTTGATCACAAAAATCTTTTTATTCTCCTTATCTCCTAAATATTTTCTACTAATTTTTAAGATAAGATCACAACCCGATTTTCTTAAATTCCAAAAATTCTCATTTCAAATCTCAATTTCAGAAAATGGGCTCGGGCCAACTTGTACTCTTCATGGGCTTAGTCCGACCTGTTAATTTAAAACTCAAAATCACTAATTTGACCCATCCGCCACCGGTCCAATAAATAAGTATAAAAAATGCAAATTAAAAACAAATGCACCTAAATCTATATGCTATGCAATTAATATTTTTTTAGGGATTAAATTAACCCCTAAATTTTTAATCTGATAAATGACTATATGGGTTGCCAAAATTTAGGTGTCAATAGCTGCCCCTCTTTGAAGGTGAGCTTGTAGAGATTGCCTTCAAAGACAAATTGAGACCTCAATTTTGACTATGCACATGCAGTGAATGATTTTTTTTTTTTCGGAAAATGAATCCTATTTTAAGATGCAATTTATATGATGCATGGAAATGCTAATGATAAACGATAAAGGAACCTACTTGGAATAACTTACTTTCAAGGAGGGTAGAGTAATTCAAGATAGTTTGTGTTACACGTTCAGGACTCGTACCTTTCTACGATCGTCTAAAATAGTAAGGAGACTTTATAAGGAGACTACTTTCATAAGGCCTGTACCTTTCTACGATCTTAGTACGGCAGCAAGGTTGTGTAAGGAAATTACTTTCTTAGGACCCGTACCTTTCTATGGTTGCCTTGACGAAATAATTGATTTTTCAGAACTCGTACCTTTCTACGGTTGCAGGAATGGGGAAATTGCTTTTTTAGGACCTGTACCTTTCTACGGTCGCATGTTCAAGCAATAAATGTTGTCTAGGACCCGTACCAATCTACGGTCGCCTAAATTGGGATTCATTTTTCAGGACCCGTACTTATCTACGGTCACCTGAATAAAAAATAGATGTTGTCTAGGACCCATACTTTTCTATGGTCACCTAAATAGGGATTTGCTTTCCAGGATCTGTACCTTTCTATGGTCACCTGAATAAGGAATAATTTTCTAGGACCCGTACATTTCTACGGTCGCTTGAACTGAGGTAATTGCTTGGCTAGGACACGAACCTTTCTTCGATCGCCTAATGTTGCAGCATAGATTATCTGAGTAGGATCCAAACCTTTTTTCGGTAGCCTTAATCAGACTGAATCTGGAGAAAAGTATTTGGGGACAACTCAATTGAGTGTCGATTAAAAGGGACTCTAAGCTATGAAAGCATGCCAGTTTAACATAAATGGACACTAGGCTACGGAAGCACGCCGGGTCAATAAAGAGGGACTCTAGGCTACAAAAGCATGTCAGGTCAGAAATTTCGGGCTACGAAAGCACGCTGGTTCAATAAAAGGGAACTTGAGCTACGAAAGCACGCCGGGTCACTTATAAGGGACATCGGGCTACAAAAGCATGCCGAGTTGATGAAAAGGGACTCTGGGCTACGAAAGCACGCCGGGTCAATATAAATGAACACCGAGCTATGGATTAAATTAGGGGTTATCCGACATCTCCAAAGATAGAGAACTCTGATGACACCCTAGAAGGGATCACAAGTCTTTTCAATGGCCTCTTCATAGGAGCCAATGAGGAAGGATCTTTGGAAGACATGGACGTTAGCCTGCAAGAGTAACTTGTTACTTTTGCACATTCCCATGCACGGGGATTTTTATTACTTTCTAGGAATTCTTATCGCTTTTTAGGAATTGTTTTTGCCTTCTAGGAATTGTTTTCAATTTCTTATTTTGATCTTTTTTTAGAGATTAAGAATTGCATTTTCCATTCCAATAATGTAATTCATTTGATTCTATCAAATGAAATTACAATTTTATTTCCAATTTTTGAGGGCATGATGGGGTACTCCAAACTAGTCCAACGACAATATCCAACCATGAAAGAAACTATCATCCACAGAGAAATCCTGAGGGCTGGACTTTTTCATGCTTTCTCCCAAGAATTTTTTCGAAAACAACAGCATTTCACTGCTAAATATATATATATATATATATATATATATATTTCCCAAAGCTTATAGCAAATTAAACCTGTTTGTTTGTCTGACTCATTTGCTTCTTGTTTTAGAGCATAATTTTATAACTTGTTATGACAAGGGACATATGAGAATAGCATATCCAATTTCAATGATCATAAACTTGACTTGTGATTAACAAGTTATAAGTTGTTGAAAGCACTGGAAAGTTGCAGCAAAATCGGCACACTCAACATTTGCAAAATTTGAAGATTTTGACTAAGTTAGAAAGTAGTTGGATTGCTTAGTTGGTAGGCCTGGCAGGAGGGCAAAAAGCCGGTCAAGAGATCGTTTAATGCAGGGGATAAGATCTATGAAGCATGCTCGTTTGAGGGATAAGAGGGAGAGGACGAGAAGAACGAGAGAGAGCTCGGAATCATACCCAAAAAACACCCTCAGAAGCAACTCCAGAAAAAAAAAAAAAAACCAGAAATTCCAAACTGACCTTGAGAGAGAAAAGTGGAATTTTCACACACCTGCGGCCAAAATCAGATAAAACCTTCAACTAGAGAGTGAAACTTCACTCAAAGATCTTTCTATCCATAGGTTGCCCGTCCCAAATGGAGTTTTGGAAGGTCTCCTAAAGCCCCCTGAGAACCACCCTCCTAGCTGGCCAAGGGAGTCCTAAGATTTTTCTAAGTGTTGAGCCCGGTTGGTCACGAGCGAAGAAAAGCGAGTGTTTTTGAGAAAATGGAGAGACAAATGAGGAAATCCATGAGTTAAAAGCCAAACTATAATATATATAGTTTGGGTTGGTTTTGATTTGGCTAACAAAAGAGGTTCTAAAGCCTAATTTTGGAGGTTAACGAAAACCTTCGTTGTCAGCTTTTCTTCTATAGATCTCACTTTCAGTTTGAAGGAGCCATTTTCCACGTGCCCCCAAAGGATAATTTCTCGTTTCCTCGACCAGGAGTCACTTGAAAAAGAAACTAGGAAGCAAGGTAAGCATCTTAAAAGTATTTTTGTTTGAGTTCAAACATGTTTTGATCACAAAAGTCAAGAGGAAAACTAGTCCGGAGAACTGATTTTCGAGGTTGAAATATTTCTAAGTGTTTAAATCCTCTCCAATACCCCTACATGCTTGACGTTCCCCCGCCCCCCCTTTGCATGCGTTTTTTGTTGTTGTGACTTTGATGAATGTTATATGGGAGTATAAATAATGAATAGGACAACCCGGTTTAGTCTTTAAATCTCCTTGTGAACCATGAAACTGCCCATAATGTGAGCCAAAAACCAAGCCACTCCACATTGAGACATGGTTGGCCAGCATAGATTATGCATGTATGCTTCTTGAAGAGTTCGTTTTGATGCGTCTGGTTAATCGTTTTCGGTGATGTTTGCTGCATTTGAAAGTAAATGTTACCAATTTTCATCTGGATGGAGTGATATTTCATATAAATGTTGGATGTGATAGCTGTCGGGGCTTCAATCTGAGTATATGATAGGTCTGTTTGACTTGGGTTCAACATCATATTTGCAAAACGACCCCAACCCGCATATTGGAGGTCGTTTTCAGCTTGGTTCTTGTGTGTTCTAGGTTGTGATCTCTAGCTAAACCTGTTCTTTGCAGGTAATAGTATATTTTTGATTTTTTTCTCATGAGATTGCTTATGAGTCGAAATTGACGGCCACAAACATGGCCCGAAGAAGTTGTTTTGAAGAGATTTGACGCAAGCCAAGTACTCGATAAAAGTTTCAATTTTGAGAGGGTTGATGTGAGTTTGATTATTGTGATATTCATGTGCTGTGTTGTTTAATGTTAGCATATTTCGGTTTAGGGGATTATTATTATTTAAAAAAATAAAAAAAATCCAAAAAAAAATATAAAAGTGATAGATAGCATCAAATTAAGGCAAACATGACATATATGAAACTTTATTAATTTTATAAGGTCATTTTTCCTAATTTAATGCTATTTCGATATTTTATAATCATTTTTATAAATAATCCATTTTCCATAGATTAAAATTATTTAGAGTAGTTTCATGCATTTAGAGTAATATCATGCATATTTAATTCCCATTTTGCTCACGGGGGTCTTGTCACGGGGCGTGATAATAAGGCCATGTAATATTATTTGCTCGACTTATATCGGGTCTTTCTTTTCCGTATTACTTTCAAGTCTTTTCAATTTTTTGGATGTTTATTTACCGCACCACTTTTCAATAATTTGAGTGTAAATTTCTTTTCTAAATTATGTTAGGATTAGTTTAGATATTAAAAAAAAATTACAAAAATATTTGCATGGATACTTAGTAGTTTCATAAAGATTATAATTGGTAATCAAGATTGTGTGGCCATTTAAATAAACAACTTTCCAAGTTAGTGGTACTGCAAGGGCGCTAATAGAAACATTGGTATAAACAAGTCCCTGTTCCTAGAAATCTCTAGTTGCGTAGAAATTGAGACAACACTCCTGTGTCTTTATTGGTTTCTAGTAAACTCCAATAGGCTAGTGGCGACTCCTAGAATTACACAAATTCTTAAGAACTAAAAAACAAAATCCAACGTCGTGCGAAGTATGGGCTTGGGAGAGTGTGACAGTCTGATTTTCCGCTTTTGTTTTCAATTAAATAAATCGGGCTTTTCGTCGACGTGCTTATAGCGCTATTCTTTGAGCTGATCACTCATGAGATAACTTGACTAATCGGAAAAGTTATTAAAGGATTTTGACGCAACAGATTTGAAAATTCGATCAGGAATCGACTGCTCGACCGTGTTAGTCTACAAGGATCATTTCGGCACAGTCGAAAATCTATTAGAAATTGAAAATAGGTCGATTTGATAGTGATAAAATTAGGCTTAGGTGATTTCAACTAATTACAAATTTCTCGTCGATCGGCACTAAACCGATTTTTCTATTGTTTTGGTACCCTATGCTCATAATTGAAATCTCGAGATTTTCACAATAATTGAGAGTTGTCAATGCGTCGAAGATGTACATTGGCTGCGTTTGGTTCATCATTTGCAATTGGCTTTGAGTCCAATGCAAATGCTGAAAGCCCAAAGCTACTTGGGAAAAATGCAATTGTGTTTGGTAAAAATTTTTTGCAAATAGACTTTGAGTTGAATGTGTGTTTGGTAAAAAGAACTTTCCAATGGGCTTTGGGTATAATATATATATATATATATATATATATATATATATATATATTCTTTTTTTTTTGAAAATTTAGCTAAACCCTTCGTCGGACTGGCGAAGGGCTGCGGCCGCCGGTGAGCCAGATCTGACATCGGCGATCGTCGGCTGAGGTCGCCTGAGGTTGGGCGACCTTCGGCGAGGGTTGCGCGACCCAGCCGAGGGCCGCTAGAGGTCACGACCTCCGGCGACCAGGGTCGCCTGGGTCGCGCGGCCCTTGGGTCGAGTGACCCTCGAGTGACCTCAACCGACGACTGCTGGCGCAAATTTGGCTCGTCGACGGTCGTCGCCCTTCGCCGGTGCAGCGAAGGGCTGCTCATTCTTCATTTAAAAACAATAAATATATGGGCAATAACGGAAATATGAAAAATTAATGAGGGTAGTTTAGGAAGAAAAAAATGTTTTCAGCATTTCTAAGGGCTAATTTTCATTTGAAAGCTCCTTGAAATTGATTGCCAAACACCCATATTTTGGCTGAAGGGGCTTTGGAGGCTGAATGGGTATTCTAAATGCCCATCCAAACGCATCCTGTGGCTTGGGAATAATCGACCACGGGTCAATTGCACCGAAAATTCCTAAAAACTAACCGATAATTTAGGTTGCGCTAAAATCATATTTGACTGAGTAACTAAGGAAATGATGTCAATTATAGAAATTAAGAATTTTCACGTGTCACAATTAATCCCGGGGAATGTTATTGCATCTTTCCAAATTTTATGGATGACGGAAATTATTAGCAGAAAAAGGGGCAAGAGTAACAAATTAAAAGAATAAAAGGGAAATGCCACTTTTTAAATAGGTTTTGGGCATTTATTATGAAACAATTGGAGAAAGAGTTATAAAAGTTTAAATGAGGATTTATAAGTGACTACTAAGAGACTTGACCCTATTAACTTAAGTGTTAATTTGGTAAATAGAAAAAAAGGGGAAAAGTCTCAACAAGAAAGGAAAATTCGTAAGAAGGCATGCCCCCATAAATTTCACTTCAATTTCCGTGCCATTTGTGTGGAATAATGATGCATAAAGTAGATGGACCACTTGATAGGGATAGAAATTCAATCTCCATGGGAAAAAGCTATGAGAACCAACTCCAAATTCGGATTCAGCAGTTTACATGAATTCCAACCTTTTCTTTCATCTCATTTAAAAGAGATCACGTTGGAAAATTTTGTAGGGCCTATGATGGTGATAGGTGGCCAAAATTTCCATGGAAAAATAGGCCAAAAGCTGAAGGAAATTTCAGTGAAACTTCCAAGTAATTTCCACTCTCCTTCTCATCCTTTACCCACGTATGAACGTCTGCTGTATTTTATGATGACATCTTCCACCATTTCCTTTCTTCCTCTTATTTTATTCTTCTCCCTTGTCTCTTTCAACGTACAAGCTGTTATTTTCTCTTCCCTTGAACGTGCAACTCCCATTTCTATTCCCTCTTGTACGACAAACCGGAGACTAAAAAACAAAATAGAGCAAGATGTGAATGTGAAGTTACCAAAAAAATTCTTGGACCCACATAAACATCGGCCATCTACCACCATGGTTTTTATATATAGGTCGAATAGTTCGAGTGAGGAAAAAAACCCCCTCACCCGCACAAGAACCGCGCAACCGACCAAAATCCTATTTAGTTTCCTCTACCGAAAAATTTATAAATTCGTGTGTTACTATTGCCATCAGACCACAACACATTCTTCTACGGTTTCGGCTTAACACCATCACTGAGAGGATCAAGGTTGATCTCTGTGTTGATGTCCAACCATCAACGAGAGCCACCGTTAGCTATGAATAGGTGAATTGTCTTCTAAATCTGAACTATGGATTGAGTGCCTCTATTAGGAATTTGTACAAGTTACAAATATGTAGATGACGTTATGTATGGATGGATGTTGGTTAGGGATGTTATGATGGCCATAGAAGAGCTTAGATAGGGTTTAGAGAGCAAGACAAACGTCGTGAAGGAAGATTTAGACTAGAACAGTAGCTGATTTCTGAAATAGTTTCCAGGACATGTGTGTTTTGCTAATTTCGTAGACAACTGTGTGTTGTGATTTTGAAGGAATTTTATTCTGAAGAAATGTTGTGGACATCCTAAATAGTAACATATATTTTTATTATAATTTTTTAAAATTAAAAATATGACTATTTTAATGACGTCATCTTTGAAGCAGTAATTCGGACAGTTCTATAAACCGTGACCTATTATGATTCCGAGGGTTGTTGCTGACCTTTAGAGGTCGAATTTCCAATTAGTTTCTTCACAAAAGTTGTTCAATACAACTTATAGTTTATCATAATCGAATTTCAAATTTAAAAAAAAAAATCAGATTTAGACCCAAAAACGAATTGGTTTCGATGAGTTAGGCTTTCTGGAACTGGACCCAACTTTTGTGCTGGATAGAGAGAATTTCTGAGTCGAATCCAGAGCGATCTAGATCTCGGTGTCTTCATGGAAAATGTTTGTTTATGTGTTGGCTAGTACATGTCCAAATTTGAGAATTTTTTGAATTCATATGAGTGAGTTTTTGACTTCGAATTTGGGAGAACGTTATTGGGCAATTTTCTGTCAATTTGGATGAATAAGAGTATATACTTGTTTTGAAAAACTCTTGCTATGAAATTGCTCAATTAAGGTTGTGAATGCTATGTGTAACTAATTATTGAAGTGTGACATTGATCATATGCATTCACAACATAAGATTCCACCACGAGCCTTTGGGGCCGGGCGATGCTCTTTCGGGAATGCCCCAAGTCAATGGATGCCGGTCGCAGTGGAGGCTGGGCCGATGCTCCTTAATGGAATGCCATCTAGATGTAGATGTTGCCGTGCTCGACAGTGCAAGGCGATGCTCAGTTTTGCTAGAAGACTGTTATCTGTTGCATTGACTGTGGCCTGTATGCTTACATGGATATCACGCCCTTGCATATGCTCATGCTAAAGTATTCTTGCGATGTGTGAACTTGATACTGTTAGAAATGTTTTATTTGATACTAATATGCAGGAACTTGCTGACATGAAAAGAGTGGTAAGAAATGTAATTAGATTGCATGCAGGGTGTATCATTCTCCTACTTTGGATTTAGGGGATTTACTTGCTGAGATGTGATCTCATCCCGTCGTGGGCTAAAATATTTCAGGTCCCTAAATGAAGGAAGGCCAGGTCGTGTACAGTTGGTCACAGTAAAGGAGGAATAGGACTCTCGCTATCTTCTTCCAAGTGATGATGAGTTTTCCGTCAAGACTAGATGTAGGGTGACGGCTCACCCCCGAGAAATCGAGAAATATGGTAGTGTAGTAGGGAACCCCAGTCTTATAGTTAGAAACTTAGTTAGTGAGTAATCAAACAGCTTCACTTTTTGTATCAGACCTTGGGGTGTTAAATTAGTCTAAATATATAAGTACTGTTACATTGTAGGTGTGACTTGTGAAAAATATTATCCTACGTTTCTATTCCACTGCTTTGTTGTATGGAGATTGTTTTACGTTTCCACATGTGCAAACTAATGAATGGGTCGGCAACAATTCCTTGGATGTTGCAAATATATTTATCGACCATTGAGGGATGTGCATGTGCCCGGGGGTTCGGGTCGTGATAGAGAGCCCGCGCCTAATCTAGGGCCATTGGTCCGCCTCTTTAGGCAAATACCCTTAAACCTTCTCCCTATTCCCGAATGAAAAAGAGAGGTCGTGACATACATCTTGATTTCCAAGTGCAATCTAAGCATTAAAGTTTGCCAAATTAACTCTGCTTGATTTGAGTTTAAAAGCATCAATCTAATGAATGGTTGACTTTTCTACTTATTGTCTCTCCTGGTTTCCTCTATTAGTCATCTTCTAGTTTGAGTTGGTCTCACCCTCCTCCCTCTCTCTTGTTGATTTTGTTTGTGTTTTTGTTTCATATTTTCTTTCGATTTAGATCTAGGGGTTTTCTTCTCCTAATCAAATTTTAGATCTAACAAGTTGAACTCTCTTGATCTAACTATACATCTAAGAACTATCATCTCCTGATTTAAATATGAAAATTTAATAATTTTACTTCAGGGATTTGATGCATTGGTGCTCTGTTCGTGTATAAGTCATCTACATTCTGCTTCAATAGTGATCACAGAAGCGTCTTGCTGAATTTGTTCTCCCATATGTCAAATCTGTGCTCGTTCAATCTATTTTGGTTGTCTCCTACGGTGATGATGCAAAGGACAACAAAGTGTGCGCCGATAACTGGCAACGCCCTATTTACTAGAAAATAAATATTTGACATGTGCTCATGATTGACGAATATATGAAATGCAATGATCGGCTACCGATTATTTTGCTTGATAAATCCATTTATATAGAATGAGCATGTGTCCAGCCTACTGATGCCATGTTGATGCTTCTCGTTTTCTAGATTTGACTTTGTTTCGTATCCAACCTACTGATGCCATGTTGATGCTTCTTGTTTTCTGGATTTGACTTTGTTTGGTAATATTATGGGCTTTGTTGCGCTTCAATATTCTTTGTTATGAACTTTATTTACTTCTCATATATTCTTTTTGAGCAATGGATATGATTTTTTGGAAAAAAAAAAGCACATATTTAAAAACAAAAGTGTATAGTATTCGCCAAGATGAACCTCGTCCAATTAACCTGATCATGCATTCAAAGCAACATCACCAGGTTGGAAAAATGAATCGTGCCATTTGATACTCGGTGATTGGCCTAGATGATTGGAGACGTCATGCTATCTAAAGACGCCCAGAAACTTTCTCAATCCTTTATCACAGTGACGACCTTGTGAATAAAATATGCGCTAGCTCCATTAGTACAGTGCCAAAAGCATATGGTGATGGGTTGCTTTTCCAATGCTTGCGCATCACGTCTTCTCGAATGTAAGGATGCGGATTTGAATTATTCGTGCATGTTGTGACTTGTGATGTTGATAAAGAGAGAAGGTGATTTTTCCCCGCGGACGTAATGGATGGACCAAAGCTAAATAGCTTGATATCGACGACAACCGGACATGGTCTCCTTTGCGTTGTTTGCATGAGAACTTTGTTTGAATTTTGGAGCTTGTATTCACTAGTGACGTCATATATGACATGATTTCACTAAATTTATGAACAAAATAAGTATTTGGTTGCATTAGCATTAGGTGGTTCTACAATTAAAATGGACATAATATACAAGGGATAGAAATCAGCGACTTAAAATTAGAGTCGTGTGAAGATTACTAATAACATCAGATGCATCAAACACCTTCATTGTGCAAAAGCTCTAAATCATGTATAAATGTTAATAAATATCAACATATCAAGTAATTAGTTATAGTGATTTTAATATTTTCTCAATGTTATAATAACTTTTCATACTCGAAAAGTAATTATGTAATGATCCTAAAAGGAAAAGTAACTTTTCAACATACATGAAATTAGTACATTTATCCACATGGTTAATAACTTATTTTTTACTAAATTGGGAGAGTGTGCACTAAGCCTAATACTTAACAAGCCATTAGTCTCTGTCTACCCACGCGTAAGGGCTCCGAAAGGAGATCGTGACATCTATGTACAGGAAAAGCTAGAAAGCATGTGATCCAACATGAGAATAATCCTCTGTGAATGATTACAAACCACATTGATTGGTAACCTAAAACATGGTAATTGGATTATTCATAGATAGGAAACCATAAACTTGGTCTGAGATCAAGAGACCTAAGTGAATCCAATTGCCTTAACTACCGAAGTCCTTCATTAATGGAGCATAGGACTGCATTTATTTTTCTTACATAATTATAGCGCATTACAGGGGATAGGCTTCAATAATGGATTGCAAGCAAGGGGTTTTGATGATGTTGTAGCGAGGAAACCCTCCCTCCTCCAAGATCTTCTTCCATTCGAGTTCATCCCTCTCCTTGCCACCTGAGCAAAGCGCCATCATGGCCAGATCCATCACTAATTTGGTCTTATCGAACATGCCATCATCCTCTGCTTTCAACACAATATTTGCTATGATCACCTTGCCATTCTTTTCTGGGATTGCTTTTCTGCAATTCTTCAAAATCTTGACACAGTCTTCGTCTCCCCAATCATGCATTATCTCCTGTAAAACAAACAACATAGAAATTACTGGAGTCGAGAATCACGGTTTCTTTTTACACTATTTCATCAATGTGTTCATTGTGTTAATCTCTATGCTTATGAAGAGTCGACATAATTGGTTAAAATGTAACCAACCTTTCCAAAATGGGAAAAAAAATTCTCCTCTCTCTCGATTGCTCTACACAAAAGGCAACTCAGCAAAAACCCATTGAAATTGTTACCAATGCCTTGAGGCTTGAGATGTTTTTGCACCACCCATATGACCACCCCTCTCTCGCCCAAGATGCACTCTCTCTCACCATCACTCTCTCTTTAAATCCGAGATGGTGACCTCATTAAGACCTTGGTGATCTCAGGCCTGCGGACCCATTGAGGCACGCCCGTAAAATTGAGATTTATAGGGCCTATGGTAAGGTTTTTAACTTTTTGAAGAGTTTTTAATGCTAAGTTTAAGCCCATGTTTCCTCCATTCCTATTGGAATATTTTTTTTTTCAACCACTATTTTGATAGTTGAATTAAAGAAAGTAAGGGTGATCGGTTGGTCTAGTTCCAAGATGGATAGCATCGTGGACTGGACCAACCAGTTCGATGTTGTCTCAGCAATTAGTGGTATCATTTATTTTCTTTCTCGAAAGTACCTAAATATATTGAAAGTTACTCTAGTATAGGATGAAATTACTAATCACATGCAAGTCACTACTAAAATAAGAAATAACTTTCATATATAATTTGTACTTTTTGCCTTGCCCGAATAAAAAAATGGAAAAAAAAAATTCTATGGGCTGGATCGGTCTGGTTCATGGAGGAATCGAGAGTGGAATTAGCTATTCCCGATTGCAAATTAATTGAACCAAATTCAGCAGGAACTGACCGGTTTGTTCTGATTCCTAAGTAGAATAAGGATCGAAGTACACCCCTTAAAAAAAAAAGGACATCCTACAACAATATTTGGATGAGTTTGTGTTTTTGTGTGTGTGTATATAATATGTGTGCATGTGATATTAATATTTGTAACCCACTATTCAGAGCTCTAGTTTGAGGAATTATCTTCCAATTAGGGATTGAAAAAAAATAATGCTGCTAAGTTTATGTGTGAGTTATGTAGAAACTTTTGAAATCCCACCAATTAAAAGACTAATTAGAGGAAATTTTCTCCAATTAGAGATGGAGAAAAATAAAGCCTTTTAATTCAAAAACAAGATGCTCGGTTCCTACCATGTTTGTATGGCTTATATATAGTGCTAGATTGAGGTTACACAAAACTTATTTACCAACGTAACAAACTAGACATATAAATAATGTGAAATTTGATATATTTGTCACAAATAGTTTAGAACATGGCTAGGACTTCTAGATACCACTATACATATGGAGTGTGTGTTTACTTTATTGAACAAATAGAGTCACATCAAACCGTTTTCCAGTGAACTTGATTCCTCATAAATAAAGATATAAAGGAAAAATAAATATAATAGCACATCAATTTAGAACGTCTATAAGACGACAGAAAAGGTAGATCATGAGCTGTAAGATAGAGAAACGAGTAGTTACAAGTAACTAAACTCCTACCAAGCCATGCGAACGTGGATTACAGAATAAAAAGATGCACATTTCAAAATGATGAAACTACACATTAACCGGAAAAGTTATCGTGTGTCTTATAAATCATGTGGAACAATATAATTTTAATCATTAATGACGTGAGTTTTATTATAAGACTTATATGTGAAGAATTTGGATAGATTTGCACTTGACCCCATATAATTTATAGACTATGAATCATTTTTCCCTTCACTGTTGCATTACTCGAACAGAATGTTTATAGCAGTTCATGGATTCCCACCCTCTTGGCACATTAAAAGGACACACAATTAAAAAAGAAATTGATCATGTGTCATAGGAAAAATACGAAATTCACGAATTAATTAATATGTATAAAGTATATGGCAGTAGTACTCACCATCAAGAGAACTGCATCAGCATGTGGTATAGTCTCAAACATGTTTCCTCCAACATGAGTGACTCCATCGTGCGCCGGCGCCGTTGCAACAACATGAGGTAGATCATAATTAATCCCCTGAATGTGTGGACATGACTTAATGATCTCGACCAGGTTCTTGCCGATCCCCCCTCCGACATCGACCAAAGATCCAATGCTCTCGAAGCCGTCCTTATACACTTCTATGATGCCCCCAATCGTGATCCTGCTCACACACGCCATCCCATCGTTGAACAAGCGGTTGAACTCGGGATTCTCTGATGCGAAGTCCCAAATCTTGCGGCCGTGAGCCATCTCGAATGCAATGCCGCCGGTCTTGATGCAATCGCCAAAGAATTGCCACGGGGACATCATCCATGGGTGGTTTAACATCAACACCACAGGCGCGAGGCTGAGCTCGAACCCGGGCCCCTGGAGGAGCCATCTTGATGATGGGGGGAGGCTGTAGAGTGTCTCGTGACTCTCATGGCTGTCATCAGGTTGGCAACGATTAGCGGAGAAGATGTTCTCACGGACAAGGAGTCTCATGATGCGCGCCAAGTAGGCGGTTTCGAGGGATGGGGAGGGAATGCGGGAGGCTATTTGGGCTAGGGTGACGGGCCCGCCGCCATAAGAATGGATGATGTCGGGTATTCGGAGCTCGACCGCGCATTTTAGCGCCATGGAGCCGGCGTATGCATTCAGCAGATTCAATATATGTGCTTGGCCTCTTAGGGTTGCTTCAGTTTCATGAAGAGATTCCATTCTCTCTCACTCTCTCGCTCCCTCTCTCTCTCTCTCACTCTCACTCAGAGCTTGCTTTGATTCGCAGTATAGTACGAGGAATGAAGGGAAGAGACCAGAGGCGTCGTAATATATAGACACAAGAAGGAAGAAAAAGAATTCAAGAAGTGCCTACTCTCTTTTCATGCACGATTTTTCTTGTAACTTGACCCTACTAAAAAATTTAATGTCGCACTAACTTGATGTATCCCTAGTTTTAACTCAACTTAACATTTGACACCGAAATCAGAGTTTGGAAATTCTTTGGTTGTGTATTAGCCAGCAACGACTTTATGTACATCTCACAGAGAAGAGACACAATGTTTACCAAGTAAATTGACCTTGACTTGTTCACCACCCTGGAACAACTTCGTTATTAGGTTGTGGCCATTCACTTCTTGTGAAGTTCAGATGAAAATCAAATTTTGAAATTAATATTACTTTAATTAAATTGCTCTTGAAAGCTCGTTAGCCCTCATTTAAGCAGATTAATCGATTTAAGTGGCTCAAGTATTAAAATCAAATTGATCTCAATGTATTCAATACTTGATTAATGTAAACATTAGACAATTAAGTAGTTAATGCTATTTTTTATGATAAGCTAGGATCCAAGCACACGTTTAGCACAAAAAAAATCAGGGGGTGCAGTTACAAGGTACTGTAAAAACGTGTTACCGCCACTAACGTGAGCGATGACGATTTTGATAGCTGACCTTTAAGACTTTGAGACCCACAAGTGACTCACCAGAACCCTACCCTACCCCCCCCCCCCCCCCCCCCCCCCCCCCCCCCCGGGTTGCGCCCTTTTAATGTTTTCCATACTAAAAATAAGTTGCGTCTTCGGCCCCACACTCAATCACGTGTCTCTCTGTTGATGGCCCACCCTTGGAGACTTGCCACGCTCAAGCCAAGGTCCGTCTTGACCCACCATCGTCATTACGTTTCTCTTCTCGAAAAAAAAAATGCTAAAATATGAGCGTTGCATTATTATGTTACTTTCTTTTTAATAAAAATTATTAAGTCATTTATAAAAATAAAAATAAAAAGAAAGAAGGGAAAAATTCTTTTCAATAAAAATTATTAAGTCATTTTAAAAATAAAAAGAAAAAGAAAGAAGGGAAAACACAAAGATCATTTACTTGGTTAGTTAATAGGCTAATTCATAATTAATCCCACATGTGATTATTATTTAGTGTAGGTTGCATATATGTGTGTGTGTGTGTGTGTGTATTAAAAAGAGAATAGAGAATTTATCGGAGTTGAATTATTTAAAAAAAGAAGAAGAAGAAAAATCATTAAGTTCTATGTTCTTGACCAAATCATTGCATTTACATTGCATTCTTTATTGCAACATTTAAAAAATAGGATTAAACTCATTGGAGTCCATTCCTGAAAAAGAGTCAACATATTAACATTTGCACATTCATTTTGCATGGTTTAAATTTAGGTGTCATTTATCTTTAAAGGAAATCTCTACAAGCTCTGTTTCAAAGAGAAGCAGCTGTTGACACTTAAATTTTGACTATTTTATTTACTTGTTCGTCATATAAAAACTACATTAAGCATTTCATAACATTTACATTTAGGTAATAATAATATTTAACTTATCTCTATAAAAAAAATTGTGCTAAAAAATCAAAAAAAGAAAAAAAGAGAGGATAAGAAATAATCTATAAAATAAAACATTTGGTTGTGGAGGGAGATTTTGAAAGATTTTAGATTTTAGATAATAGAGCATTTTCAGAAGATGATCTTTAACGATTGAGTGAATTATCTTGAAAAATCTTCACAAAGGATTTTATATTTCGGAATCATTTTCTTGTTGAGTGCATCTTTTTCTTTGAAAGATGATTTTCGGTGATTGAGTGAATATATGCAATCATATTGGAAAATCTTCTCTTGCAAAACAAACTTGTTTTTTTTTTTCTCTCTCTCTCTATAAATAGAGAGTACAAGGCCTCGTTTAAAGTGAGGGAGAGATTTAAAAAAGTGCTGGTGGAGTTTCATTTGAAAGGGGTGAAGATTTTTGACAAAAGGTGCTCGTGTGGTTTTATAGGGGGGAAAATTGCAAAAAGTGTTGGGAGGCTTCGTTTAAGGTGGGGTTTGGTTAAAAGGGAAGGTACGGGATTATTGGACGACAAAGTCAAACCAGATTATCGAGCAAGATTTGACAGGTAATAGTCAACAAATTGGAATTCATTTATCATATGGTGATAGCAATTGGTAGAGTGCTCGTGAGTGACATGGAGGAGTAGAAAAAAGAAAACGCGATAGAGAGATAGAGGGAGAGAGTAGAGCTGCCACGGCCAAGCCTTGTCACGGCAGTGACCTCGCTTTCGTCAACTTGTGGCGCCCCACTTCCTACGCCTGAGCCCTCTGCCTTCTCTACACCCACGAAGACATAGTTGCTCCTTGATCCTGGCCGTGACTAGCGGTCACCACACTCTTCAGTGACGACAACAATTTGCTGTAGCTACTTTGCCGGACTGTGTCCCACCCACAACGATGCCGTTGCGCTAATCTCCCTTGTTGGTTAGGGCGTCATTGTCGCTAGCACCTGCACCACATCTTGCCGTGTTGTCCAAGTGGCTAGCAAATTTTTAAAGAGCTCCCCCAGAAACTTCCAACACGTCCACATGGAGGATAATCAAAATGGAGGATAATCAAAAGAAGGCCGAGCGTTGGGGGATATAATTCATTCCGCCATCACACAAGTAGAGAGGACGTTCAGTAATCGTTCCTCCACATCACTGATTACGATTTGCAAGCCTCGTTGACGTCCCCTTGAGAAAACTTGGACTAGGTAATCTCTTTAGACTAAATTCAGTTCAAATATTCGGATTCTTAGCTTGTGATTCTGACTCGATTTGTTTTGTCATATTTAATCGTTATCCGATTAGAAAATTTGTCATATTAAGTCATAGTAATAAAAAAAATATTGAGCCGTGAGACATACATTTTGGTGACCTAGTCAAGGCCATCTTTTGTCATATCTTGATTTGATATATCATGCATCATATGTCATATCTAGAATTTAGGTCCGTACACATTTCATGCTTAAAGCAAGCATCTTGATTTTTAAGATTCGTATAATGTCAGGATAATTTATCGGAGTTGCATTATTTAAATAAAAAAAGAAGACGTCATCCATTTCATATCATGTAACACACGCATATTTGGGATCATGTGAATTAGATTGCACACATATTGTGATAGTTCAAGTTAAATAATTTAAATTGCATCTCACATATCATTAGAGTAGAAATCATGCATATCAAATTTAAATTAAGATTGCATATAATTAATATCTAAAAAAAATTAGGTGTCATGTCATTTAGAAATCATGTTTAGGGCATGCATTTTTTATTAGCATTTTTGTAATTTTTTTTAGAGAGTAGACTTTAATAAAGTTGTAGTTTATAATTTCTTACAATCTATCACTTCGGTTTATTGAATGTTATTTTATTGATTGTGTACCCGCATGGCCACCATTTACATGTTAGCAGCCTAGGTTAAAATGAATCAAGATTGCTTGCAAAATATTTTGAAATTAAAATGAAAAGGTATCGAAAGAGCATTAGATTAATCTAGCGTAATCATGTCTCTAGACCTATTGAATTTCTGGTTTGCAAAAATAAAGTATTCTTTCATACTTTACTCCTAATTGGTTGGGTTTCTAATCAACCCTAATTGGTTAGTGACGGCTCCAAATTGAGTATAGTTGCATGTTTAAATGGATCAATTTCTTAGTATTAAGTCATGATTGGTAAGACTTGGGAAGGTCCGTGCCAAGTCTTCGAACTTAGTAATCTATTAGCCTTCTTTGAATTCACCTTCGGGAAGGTCATGACATGTGGTTTGTAATCATTTATAGAGGGTTATCTCATATTGATCACATGCTTTCTAGGTTTTCCTGAACATAGATGTTGCAACCTCCATCTAAAGCCCTTACGCATGGGTAGGTGGAGACTAATGAGTTGTTATGTATTAGGTTTAGCGCAGGCTTTCCCACCGCCAATTCACGAATTATGGTCCAACTACCAATTGATTCGTGGTAGGTCGATCGAAAACCCTAAGTAAAATATTGAGAAAAGTGTTTTAGAAATTAGAATTGAACTGCACTGGCGATCAGGGGTATGATCGGTCTGAGCTCGAGTTCCCCCGTGACTGCGTCGTCTCCTTTGTCCTTAGAATAATCTTCTGCAATGTGAGGGTCGGGTTGGCTTTGCCCCTTTATATACGAGAGAGAGTTCCGACCTGAAATTTAGAGGCTCTACCCTTCAACCAAATTGTGCGAGAAGAGAAACGTAATGACGATGGTGGGTCAAGACGGACCTTGGCTTGAGCGTGGCAAGTCTCCGGGGGTGGGCCATCAACAGAGAGACACGTAATGAGTGTGGGGCCGAAGACGCAACTTATTTTTAGTATGGAAAACATCAAAAGGGTGCGCTCTCTTGCGGGCCAGAGACGGAGAGACGCAACACGCCGCCGGGGAAAGGGGGGGGGGGGGGGGGGGGGGCCGGGGGTAGGGTAGGGTTGTGGTGAGTCACTACCCACAAGTCTTAAAGGTCAGCTATCAAAATCATCATCGCTCACGTTAGTGGCGGTAACACGTTTTTACAGTACCTTGTAACTGCACCCCCTGATTTTTTTGCGCTAAACGTGTGCTTGGATCCTAGCTTATCATAAAAATTAGCATTAACTACTTAATTGTCTAATGGTTACATTAATCAAGTATTGAATACATTGAGATAACTTGATTTTAATACTTGAGCCACTTAAATCGATTAAGCTGCTTAAATGAGGGCTAACGAGCTTTCAAGAGCAATTTAATTAAAGTAATATCAATTTCAAAATTTGATTTTCATCTGAACTTCATAGGAAGTGAATGGCCACAACCTAATAATGAAGTTGTTCCGGGGTGGTGAACAAGTCAAGGTCGATTTGCTTGGCAAACATTGTGTCTCTTCTTTGTGAGATGTACATAAAGTCGTTGTTGGCTAATATAAAACCGGAGAATTTCCAAACTCTGATTTCGGTGTCAAATGTTAAGTGGAGTTAAAACTGGGGATACATCAAGTTAGTGCGACATTAAATTTTTTAGTAGAGTCAAGATACAAGAAAAATTGTGCATGAAAAGAGAGTAGGCACTTCTAGAATTCTTTTTCTTCCTTCTTGTGTCTATATATTACGACGCCTCTGGTCTCTTCCCTTCATTCCTCGTACTATACTGCGAATCAAAGCAAGCTGTGAGAGAGAGAGAGAATGGAATCTCTTCATGAAACTGAAGCAACCCTAAGAGGCCAAGCACACATATCAAATCTGATGAATGCATACGCCGGCTCCATGGCGCTAAAATGCGCGGTCGAGCTCCGAATACCCGACATTATCCATTCTTATGGCGGCGGGCCCGTCACTCTAGCCCAAATAGCCTCCCGCATTTCCTCCCCATCCCTCGAAACCGCCTACTTGGCGCGCATCATGAGACTCCTTGTCCGTGAGAACATCTTCTCCGCTAATCGTTGCCAACCTGATGACGGCCATGAGAGTCACGAGACACTCTACAGCCTCCCCCCATCGTCGAGATGGCTCCTCCAGGGGCCCGGGTTCGAGCTCAGCCTCGCGCCTGTGGTGTTGATGTTAAACCACCCATGGTTGATGTCCCCGTGGCATTGCTTTGGCGACTGCATCAAGACCGGCGGCGTTGCATTCGAGATGGCTCACGGCCGCAAGATTTGGGACTTCGCATCAGAGAATCCCGAGTTCAACCGCTTGTTCAACGATGGGATGGCGTGTGTGAGCAGGATCACGATTGGGGGCATCATAGAAGTGTATAAGGACGGCTTCGAGAGCATTGGATCTTTGGTCGATGTCGGAGGGGGGATCGGCAAGACCCTGGTCGAGATCATTAAGTCATTTCCACACATTCAGGGGATTAATTATGATCTACCTCATGTTGTTGCAACGGCGCCGGCGCACGATGGAGTCACTCATGTTGGAGGAAACATGTTTGAGACTATACCACATGCTGATGCAGTTCTTATGATGGTGAGTATTACTGCCATATACTTTATACATATTAATTAATTCGTGAATTTTGTATTTTTCCTATGACACATGATCAATTTCTTTGTTAATTTTTTGTCCTTTTAATGTGTCAAGAGGGTGGGAATCCATGAACTGCTATAAATATTCTGTTCGAGTAATGCTACAGTAAAGGGAAAAATTATTCATAGTCTATAAATTATATGGGGATCAAGCGCAAGCCTATCCAAATTCTTCACATATAAGTCTTATAATAAAACTTGCGTAATTAATGATTAAAATTATATTGATCCACATGATTTATAAGACACACGGTAACTTTTCCGGTTAATGTGTAGTTTCATCATTTTGAAATGTGCATCTTTTTATTTTGTAATCCGTGTTCGCATGGCTTGGTAGGAGTTTAGTTACTTGCAACTACTCGCTTCTCTATCTTACAGCTCATGATCTACCTTTTCTGTCGTCTTATAGGCATTCTAAATTGATGTGCTGTTGTATTTATTTTTCATTTATATCTTTATTGATGGGGAATCGAGTTCACTGGAAAACGGTTTCATGTGACTATTTGTTCAATAAAGTAAACACACACTCCATATGTATAGTGGTATCCATAAGTCCTAGCCATGTTCTAAACTATTTGCGACAAATATATCAGATTTCACATTATTTACGTGTCTAGTTTGTTACATTGGTAAATAAGTTTTGTGTAACCTCAATCCAGCACTATATATAAGCCGTACAAGCATGGTAGGGACCGAGCATCTTGTTTTTGAATAAAAAGGCTTTATTTTTCTCCATCTCTAATTGGAGAAAATTTCCTCTGATTAGTCTTTTAATTGGTGGGATTTCAAAAGTTTCTATATAACTCACACATAAACTTAGCAACATCATTTTTTTTCAATCCCTAATTGGAAGATAATTCCTCAAACTGGAGCTCTGAATAGTGGGTTACAAATATTAATATCACACGCACACATATTATATACACACGCAAAAACACAAAATTATCCAAATATTGTTGTAGGATGTCCTTTTTTTAAGGGGTGTACTTCGGTCCTTATTCGACTTAGGAATGGAGGAAACAAACCAACCGATCACCCTTACTTTCTTTAATCCAACTATCAAAATAGTGGTTAAGGAAAAAATATTCCAATAGGAATGGAGGAAACATGGCCTTAAACTTAGCATTAAAAAATCCTCAAAAAGTTAAAAACCTTACCATAGGCCCTATAAATCTCAATTTTACAGGCGTGCCTCGATGGGTCCACAGGCCTGAGATCGCCAAGGTCATAATGAGGTCACCATCTCGGAGTTAAAGAGAGAGGGATGGTGAGAGAGTGCGCATCTTGGGCGAGAGAGGGGTGGTCATATGAGTGGTGCAAAAACATCTTAGGCCTCATGGCGTTGGTAACAATTTCAATGGGCTTCGGCTAAGTTGCCTTTTGTGTAGGGCAATCAAGAGAGAGGAGAATATTTTCTTTCCCTTTTTGGAAAACATTGGTTACATTTTAGCCAATTATGTCGACTCTTCATAAGCATAGAGATTAACACAATGAACACATTGAAGAAATAGTGTAAAAAGAAACCGTGATTCTCGACTCTAGTAATTCTATGTTGTTTGTTTTACAGGAGATAATGCATGATTGGGGGGATGAAGACTGTGTCAAGATTTTGAAGAACTGTAGAAAAGCAATCCCGGAAAAGAATGGCAAGGTGATCATAGCAAATATTGTGCTAAAAGCAGAGGGTGATGGCATGTTCGATAAGACCGGACTAGTGATGGATTTGGTCATGATGGCGCTTTGCTCGGGCGGTAAGGAGAGGGACGAACCCGAATGGAAGAAGATCTTGGAGGAGGGAGGGTTTCCTCGCTACAACATCATCAAAACCCCTTGTTTGCAATCCATTATTGAAGCCTATCCACTGTGATATGCTATAATTATGTAAGAAAGATAAATGCAGTCCTATGCTCCATTAATGAAAGACTTCGGTAGTTAAGGCAATTGGATTCGCTTAGGTCTCTTGATCTCAGACCAAGTTTATGGTTTCTTATCTATGAATAATCCAGTCACCATGTTTTAGGTTACCAATCAATGTGGTTTGTAATCATTCACAGAGAATTATTCTCATGTTGGATCACATGCTTTATAGCTTTTCTTGTACATAGATGTCGCAACCTCCTTTCAGAGCCCCTACGCATGGGTAGACAGAGACTAATGGCTTGTTAAGTATTAGGCTTAATGCAGACTCTCCCAATTTATCAAAAAAGAAGTTATTAACCATGTGGATAGATGTACTAATTTCCTGTACGTTGAAAAGTTATTTTTCCTTTTAGGATCATTACATAATTACTTTTCGAGTATGAAAATTTAATATAACATTGAGAAAATATTAAAACCACTATAACTAATTACTTGATATGTTGATATTTATTAACATTTATACATGATTAAGAGTTTCTGCACAATGAAGGTGTTCGATGCATCTGATGTTAGTAGTAATCTTCACATGACTTTAATTTTAAGTCGCTGATTTCTATCCCTTGTATTTTATGGCCATTTTAACTGTAGAACCACCTAATGCTAATGCAACCAAAATACTTAATTTGTTCATAAATTCAGTGAAATCATGTCATATATGACGTCACTAGTGAATACAAAGCTCCGGAATTCAAACAAAGTTCTCATGCAAACAACGCAAAGGAGACCATGTCCGATTGCCGTCGATATCGAGCTCTTTAGCTTTGGTCCATCCATTGACGTTCGTGGGGGGAAATCACCTTCTCTCTTTATCAACATCACATGTCACAACATGCACGACTAATTCAACTCCGCACCCTTACATTCAAGAAGACATGATGCGCAAGCATTGGAAACGTGACCCATCACCATATGCTTTTGGCACTGTACTAATGGAGCCAGCGCATATTTTATTCACAAGGTCGTCACAGTGATAAAGGATTGAGAAATCTTCCGACGTCTTCAGATAGCATGACGTCTCCAATCATCTAGGTCAATCGCTGAGTATCAAATGGCATGATTCATTTTTCCAACCTGGTGATGTTGCTTTGAATGCATGATCAGGTTAATTGGACGAGGTTCATCTTGGGAATATTAAACACTTTTGTTTTTAACTATGTGAATTTTTTTCCCAAAAAAAATCATATTCATTGCTCAAAAAGAATATATGAGAAGTACATAAAGTTCATAACAAAGAATATTGAAGCACAACAAAGCCCATAATACAACCAAACAAAGTCAAATCCAGAAAACAAGAAGCATCAACATGGCATCAGTAGGTTGGGTACACAACAAAGTCAAATCCAGAAAACTAGAAGCATCAACATGGCATCAGTAGGTTAGACACATGCTCGTTCTACATAAATGGATTTATCAAGCAAAATAATTGGCAGTCGATCATTGCATTTCATATATTTGTCAATCATGAGCACATGTCAAATATTTATTTTCTAGTAAATAGGGTGTTGCCAGTTATCGGTGCACACTTCGTTGTCCTTTACATCATCACCGTACAGAGACAACCAAAACATATTGAACGAGCACGGATTTGACATGTGGGAGAACAAATTCAGCAAGACGCTTCTGTGATCACTATTGAAGCTAAATGTAGAGGACTTATACACAAACAGAGCACCAATGCATCAAATCCCCGAAAGTAAAATTATTAAATTTTCATATTTAAATTAAGAGATGATAGTTCTTAGATGTATAATTAGATCAAGAGAGTTCAACTTGTAGATTTAAAATTCAATTAGGAGAAGAAAACCCCTAGATCTAAATCGAAAGAAAATATGAAACAAAAACATAAAAGAAATCAACAAGAGAGAGGGAGGAGGGTGAGACTAGCTCAAACCAAAAGATGACTCATAGAGGAAATCAGGAGAGACATAAAGTAGAAAAGTCAACCATTCATTAGATTGGTGCTTTTAAACTCAAATCAAGCTGAGTTAATTTGGCGAAATTTATTGCTCAGATTGCACTTGGAAATCAAGATGTGGAATTAGCCTAGTGTGACATTCTGAATTTCAGACTTTGTTTTTCAATTAAATGAATCGAGCTTTTCATCGCCACGCCTATAGTGTTATTCTTTAAGCTGATCACTCACGAGATAACTAGATTATCGGGTGAAGCCATTAAGGGATTTTAACGCAATAAACTTCAGAATTCAAACTAGAGATCGACTACTTGACCAAGCTCATCTGTAGATATCGTCATGGCATAGCTATAATCGATTAGAGATTAGAGATATGTCGATTTGACTGAGAAATGTGATTAAAGAGTGGTTGATTCCACCAGATTGCAAAATTCTCGTCGATTGGCACTAGACCGATTTTTCTGTCGTTTTGGTACCCTGTGTCTATAATTGAAACCTCGAGATTTTCACAACAACCGAGAGTGCCAATGTGTCGAAGATGTATATTGTGACTCGAAATAAATAGATCACGGTTCAATTGTACTAAAAATTTCTAAAAGCTATCCGGTAGGTTAGGTCACGCTAAAATTGCAACAGATTGAAATTAATAGTGAATTTGAGTCTGATTTTAGAAATTGAAAGCTCTGTCATGTCACAATTTATTTTAGGAACGTCGACTCATCTTCTGAAGATTTTTCTACAAACCGAGATTTTTGGTAGAAATTCAATATAAGGCTGTTTTTGTCTGGAAAATTCAATGGATCATTTTTATCATGTTTTTGGGATACAAGTCAGTTCTATTGGCGAGGAAAAATGTCAATTTGATCGATGACATCTTAGTTGGATTTATAGGGGCTGAATTGAATCAATTTAAGAAGAAATTAAAGTAGATTTGGGGGAAAATGCTTCAAAATTCGTAGCCTCCATGGTCCTCAACCTTTGGACCATATCCTTCACTTCCTGAGGAAGCTTGGTGGCTGCAAAATGGCTAAGGATAGGGCAGACATGGTGGGGACCAAGGCAATGATCAAATGGGAGGATATTTGAGCTTGGAGAGACCCTCCAAGGGCAGCTGGCTTCTTCCTTTTTCTTCAAAACTTGCTTCCTATATTAGAGGCATAATTGAGCTCCCAAAGTTGCAGAAAAACCAAGCCTCAAGCCCCCTGCCGTCGTCGAGCCACCTGGATCGCCACTGCTTATCGTCGCGCCGCCCACGAGCCTCGCGCGTGCCGCGCTTGTTCTGCGCCTATCCGCCATCCATTCTGCTCCAGCCACGACCACAAGTCGTCCCCTGAGCCCGTCGAGCTCAACCGGAGCCCCATTGTGACATCCCCGATTTTCAATTCTTTTTTCTACTAGATAAATTATGCATTTTATTGACGTGCCTATAGGGCTGTTCTCAGAGCTAATCACTCTTAAGATAATTGGACTATTCAGGGAAGTCATTAAGGAATTTTAAAGCAATAGACTTGAGAATTTGACCAGGAATCGATTTTTCAACCGTGCTCATCTTTAGAGACCATTACGACACAGTTAAAAATCGATTTGAGATCAGAGATAGGTCTATTCGACTGAAATGTGTGGCTAATCGTGAGTGACACTACTAAATTGGAAAATTCTCCTCGACCGGCTCTAAACTGATTCTTCTGTCGTTTTGGTACCTTGTGTCCGTATTTGAATCCTCAAGATTTTCATAACAATCGAGAGTTGCCATTGAGTCGAGTGGGTTCGTTGTGGCTTGAAGAAAATCAACCACGAGTCATTTGCACTAAAAATTTCTAAAAATTACTCGGTAGCCTAGGTCAAGCTAAAAACACGCTGAATGGAAATTAACCGCGAATTCAAGTCCGATTTCAGAAATTGAAGATCCTGTCATGTCATAATAAATTCTAGAAACATCGACTCAGTCTTAGAAAATTTTTCAATAACTCGAGACTTTTTGGGAAAAAGTCAGCATAGGACTTTTTTTGTTTGGAAAATGCCAATGATTGTTTTGTATCGCAAAATTGGGAAGCAAATGAATTGTATGGGTGTGAAAAATGCCAAATGGATCGGTGAGGTGTCGATTAATTTTATTGAGCCCGGTTGGTGTTGAGTCAAGGTCCAATTGAGGAAAAAACCGAACCAAATTCGTGTGCCCCCACCACTTGCTACTTTTGGACCACTTCGAACTTCTAGAAGCAGGCCTTGGTGGTTCATGGACAGCCAAGGAAACCATGCTTGGCTGGAAATGGTCAAGGAGACCATGGGATGAAAAGTTGAGGCAAGTGGAGCCCTTGTCTCTAGCCACATCCTTATCCCTTTCCTCTTTTTCTCCCTTGGCCAGCCAAACCCTTTCCCTCCCCTCCATTCTCAATGCCAACAACCAGTAGGAGCAGTCGAAGCAAGCCCATCACCACCAAGACCGCTGCGCCGTTGCCATTCGCACGCCAAAGCCACGCCGCCTTGCCGCGCACACCACGACCGATCCCGTCACCTCACTCGCCGCTCCCACGATCCAGCAGCTATTTTAGATCTATTGCAACTCACCCGGAGCTATCCCGACCCCGTTCGACCCCTGTGAGTCCACATCTAGCTCGGTTTGGCCTATTTCCTCCTTTCCAATCAATTCCAGCAAGATTAGATCAATATTTTAGTGGGTCTAATAGTAGCTTCCAAGCTTGTTTTAAGGTTTTTTTCGAACCTCAAATCTTGGGCCTACTTTGGAGAAAAACGTCCCCCGCGACGTTCCTAATGTTTCGATCCGAACATATTATGAAATGGGTGAGTTTTGCTCACTAATCCCTCATTAGTATGCTAATGACGTTTATGGGTTGATTAGATTTAATTAAGTGCAATTAGGTGGATAGATTTGATTATAATAATTAAATTATGGATTTACCTATGCATGTTAGGCAAATGGTTAGCGTAATTAACAACTAAACAAGCCCTATTATTTATTGAACAAGCCTCAGTAATTTTCCAAGCTCATCTCGGCTTCTAATTAGGCATTACGGGCCTAAATTGGATTTATTGTATTTATTTAATAATTTTCAAAATTAATTAATTATTTATTTATTTTTCAGAAATTAGGCAGGGATAGCCGACGATCGGAATTTTATGTTGATTACCATGGTGCAGTTCGTTTATTTATTTGAGCGTTGATTGTGCTGAATTGAATTAAATATGATTTTAGGATTTTATTCCTAAACTATTCAATTTCAGTAATTGATTGGAAATGACCGAGCATGGGTCTACAATGCCATTAATGTTTTGATGGGCTATATATAAAGTGATAGAAAAGAAAGTTATATTATGTGGCTCAAAGACCAAGAAGGTTGTCCTGGAGAATGCACTTAACCTATTGATTTAATATATAGTAATTAGAAAAAGAGTCGTAATATGTGGCTCAGAAACCTAGAGTGTTGTCCTGGAGAATGCACATGACTCGCAAATTAAATAAATCACATGTGGATAGCACGTGGCTTGGTTATTAGTACCTCACCTTAGAGAATGCATGTGACTCAATGATTTGGAATATCGCCTTTGAGAATGCACATGGCTCAGTGATTAAGTACATCGCCTTAGAGAATGCACGAGACTTTATGATTAGATATGTCTCCTTGGAGAATGCACGTGACTTGGTGACTAAGTATGTCGCTTTAGAAAATGCACATGCCTTGGTGACTAGATATATATATCGTCTGGGAAAATGAATAGTATGGATTAAAATAACTGGGAAATGGTCTGCTTGACATGTAATTGACTAGGTCGATTGATCGATAATTCGATCTAATTGAGTGATGTGATAGTGTATATTTAATATATACATACATATATATGTATGTATGTATATATACTGACTTGAAGGAATGGAACTAAGGCTAAGGTAAGTCATCTGGCTCATGTTGTGCTTAGGCAGCCTCTAGAGTGTATTGGCTTCCTAATCGGTTCTTAGGGGATAGAACTCGCTGAGACGTAGTCTCATCCCGGTTGTGGGACAACATTTCAGGTCTCTATATGGCAGCACCTCCACCTCCTCGTCCTCCCATGCATTTCGATATACCCAAAAAAGTTATCGAAATAGAAACTCACTTCCTGATACGCCCTCACCCAGAAGGACTAGAGTACGTCTTGGTTAAGTTGACCATCTGGGTTGACGTGGGAAAAGATGACCTGAGGCCCCACGAGTATCGGTCGTGGTTTCATGAGTATCATGATGGGTGAAGGGAAGGTCCTATGCCGGAAAGTAATGTACCTCTATTTGTTTTAGAGGAAGCGTTCGGGGAAGGGACAGCAGATCCCAAGGATGGAGCAATGACTGATGCTAGATATCTCAAGCTCAAGAGTGACACCGACTCTCCCAAGCAATCAGCAGTAGACTCCAGCTGGAGCATGCCAGAAGGAGAGGTCGAACAAGAAGAAGTGTACACAGAAGAGAACTGGGAGGAGGAACCCCAAGGAGGATGAACTGGAGGAAGAAGAACCTGAAGAGGAGGACCCTAGTGAGGAACCAGAGGAGGAGTCAGGAGAAGATCCCGAGGATGACCTAGAGTATGACCCGAATGAGGATTGAGATCTCATCTTGCATTGCAAACCCTGAGTCGTGAACCTACGTGTACTTGAGGCGAAACATTCTTTCTAAGTTGAAGCACTTGACTTATGCAAACTCAAATTATTGCATGGGCAACGGAATTTGTGTGATGCATCATCTTAAATGATCTTGAAGTAATCAGACAATTTAAGCAAAATCCAGGCCAACGGGTAGGTTTGTTGGATAATCCTCTTAGAGATTTGTATAAAGGTCAGCTTGGATTAGGAGGAGTATAAAAGGAGATCTTGAAGCTAGAAGGATTAATCACAACTCAAGAGAGTTGAAACTTTTAATTCTAAAGTCTGAATAATGTTCCGTGATCTAATACATTCATGTCCGTGAGTGACATTGTATAATCATTTAGAAGATGAGAATGTGTAAGGAGTTATTCACATGAGCTTGAGTATTCACCGCTCAAATCTTATGACCTATGATTGGTTCTTAACAGTGGAATTTAGGCAATAAGCTGTCAACGCGGAAGCGTGAACATAAGCTTGCAAAAGCCAAACCATTATAATCTTTTATGTGCAATTTTCTATTCCTTACTTTCTCTATATTTGATTGCAATAGAAATTGCATACCAGTAAAATTTGACCTTTGTGCTTATTATCCCAGGGACTATTTAGTTGCAATATTAATTTAAATTCCGCAACATCACATATTCACTCCCCTTCATGTGATAGTCTTAGCCATAACACATTTAGGTATATGAAAGTGTCAAACTAAAAAGTGGAAAGAGACTATAAAAAAAAATTAAATAAAGCTAAGCAAAAAAGTCTCCCAACTTGTGCAGAATCGGCGCTCTGGACGCAGTTCCCATGCTTTCTCTTCAGCCTCACTCTAGAGAGAGAGAGAGAGAGAGAGAGAGGTTGCAGTTGCATCATGCACGTTCCATTTCAATCTTTGACAAGAGGGAAGAGAGAGAATATTGAAAGTGCCTTCTTTCTTTTCATGCGCGACTTTTCTTTTATCTTGACCCACTTAAATATTTAGTTTCGTACCAACTTTATAATCTTTTTCTTTTTTCCAGTTTTAACTCCAATAAATATTTGCAGCAAAATTAGAGCTCGGAAATTCTCGGGTTTTGTTTTAGCCAATGACGATTTTTATGTACATATCACAAAAGTGTGGACACGATGCTTACCAAGCAAATCGACTCTTGACTTGTTGACCACTTTGGAGCAACTTTGTTACTAGGTCGAGGCCATTCACTCCTTGTGAAGTTTAGATGAATATCAAATTTTGAAATTGACTGCTCGCAAAAGCTCATTAGCCCTAATTTAAGTAACTTAATTGATTTAAGTGGCTTGAGTGTTTAAATCAAGTTAATCTCAATGTATTCAGTACTTGATTAATGTGAACCATTAGCCATTTAAGTATTTAAAGCTATTTTTATGATAAACTTGTATCCAAGCACATGTCAAGCACAAAAATATCAGGTGGTAAAGTTACAAAGTATTAGCTTAGTATGTTTCCAAGGATTAAAGATAAATGTGTTACTTTACGATAGAAAATATGGAGAGAGAGATGTCAAATAACTTATTGAACTAAGAAGCACAAGCTTAGAGACCTAGCTACTTGGAAACCCATATCATGAACCAGTTGAGTCTAAGTTTTTGTCATGTGTAGGTAAGAGTAGTTTGCACAATTAGTAGGACTAGTATTAACCTAGCCATTATCTTTCCATTAGTTACAAATATCATTACTTTTGAAGGGAAATTTGGAGAGTTAATAGACATGCTAAATTCATCGTATGTCAGGTTTTCTCTAGAGCAAAACCACAAGATGGAGGTTGAAGGATCTGATGTTTTGCTTTGTTGTTTTGCCCATATCGTAACATTGATGCCTCAATGTGTCATGTGATGGGATGAAAAAACTATTGCTAAACTCTATTCATGAATGTGGAAATTCCTCATTTTCTACAAACTTGAAAGGTAATTCATCAAGGATAAAATGGTCGCTAGGTCTTTTTGACTAGCATTTTGGTCAAATTCACATGAACCAAATGAACTATCGGTCCTAACAAATTAACCTGAGGAACTTTTTTTGCGTTTTCTCAACAGTCGCATATGGGTATTCCTTACATTTAGCTAAATAATGATGCATTGAATTGGTCTCTTTGACTACTAGAACAACTAATAAGGGCCCCACAATATAAACATTCAACATTTTCTTGATTATGAATCATTTTAAAGTGTTCACACACTACAGATCTCCTCCTTCAATTTGTGACACTAGAATCACTTGTTGCAAATGTCTAGTGATCCTTTTATCTATGATGTCTAGAACCTGCAAATTGTTGTTCAATCGGATGTATAGTCCTCAACAAACTCTTGACAAACAGAAGAAAAGTTGGCAAGCACTAGCTGAACAACAAGAAGTTATACATAAAATACTAATCGAATTCATTCACACGACTAGGTTGGGGTATGGAGCAAAAGTTCCACTTTTGGTCTTCACTAGTGACACAACGCACCACATCAGAATCATACATGTGAAATAGGGGTGAGCAGCGGTCTAGGGTCGACCCTGGACCGACCCTGGACCGGCCCAACCCTGCCGGTCTTGGTCCGGTTTCCAAGAGGACTGGGTCGGTCCTTGGTCCTGAAATTCCAGGACCAACACTGTACGGGTTGGTCATCGGTCCTAAGAATTTTGGGTCGGTCCAATCCTGGACCAACCCTGTATATTATATTATATTATATTATTTATAATTCTTTTATATATTCAAACCTAAGTAAATGTCTGTTATATTATATTATATTGAGATGTTTTATCAATAGCACTAATAGTAATTTCAATTTAAAACTTTTTGTTGAGTATTAATTAAGTGTTGTTTGTTTTGTTTTTAGGTGTTTAGAAGTTCAAGTGAATTAACAAGATGTGAAGTTATATATTCATGGTTTATATTAAGTATTTTGAACTTTTTATGGTTTAATTATATTATACTAATGAATTTTAGCTGCACTTTGCTTTTCAATTTGTGTCAAATGGTAGAAGTTTTTGAAGAGTAGAGTAGTATTGCAGTTGCTACGATAATTTGCTAGTCAAGTAGTGTGAAGCTCATTTTTAGGCTGAGTGGACTTTATATGATCAAATGTAGGAAAACGCTTTTACATATGGTGTTATGAATATTAAAAATAGATGATTACAAGAACTTTCCATCTTGTTTCATATCTCGATGAGCAGTTAGCAGGTACGGAATTTATGTGTCATCTTAAATTTGCTAAATATGTATAGGTATTTATAGTTTAGTTGCACAATGCTGCATTGTCGATAAATGTGTAATTTGAATTTGTAAGTTTATTTTTTTAAGGAGTATAAAAAAATAAGACGAAAAGAATCATCGATTGGTCCCGGGTTGACCCTAGAACCGGACCAAACCCATTGGGTCGGTCCGGTCCTTGGTCCCAAGCTCAATAGGGTTGGTCCTCGGTCTTAAAAATTGAGGACCGACACTGTACGGGTTGGTCCTAGGGTTAGGGGGTGGCCCGGACCAACCCGGACCATGCTCACCCCTAATGTGAAATACACAATGAGCATCCGAAACAATATATCTCTAAATGAAGACTAAATGATAATTGATGGAGATCAGATTACTCTGCTTCTCAAAAATCAATGCACACAGAAAAGAGAAGGCAAAGCCAAAATCATAAGATATTAAAAATCAATCTTACATGCTTATGACACAGCCAACGGACAAAGTATGTCCAAGACCGTTTGTGATTCTGCCATGTCACACACAAGGGCTTGCTCGCGGACAGCCCTGATTGATCCCTAATAAATTACTGACCAATCCATATGCAATCCGTGAGCGTGCTTGATCCATCCATGCACAATACGAGGAATGATCCATGCACGACCAGTGACTGACTCCTGATCAATGCTTGGTCAGCCCCTGCACAACCTAGAGTTGTTCACTTGCTCCGTGTCAGGCGCCCACGCTCGCCCATGCTGACCCTGATCTTGCTTCTGACTTGCGCCTATGGCTGTTTCCCAATGCCTGTAGCCATTGAGTGGCTTGATGTGTAGACTTGACACAATTCAAACTCCATCATTGAATTGGAGGGACGATCAATGGCCGGGATTAGACCTGAACTTGTATGAATAGGGGTCTCTCTCCCTCATTTGAGCTCAGCTCATTCATATTGAATACATTTGCTGCTTTGTGCCGCTGACCCTTGTGTTTGTGCGTGTGAATGAAAAGGCTGACTTGGGACCACAAATCCTAAGGCCGCACGGTGTTTGACCGATCGTGTTTGACCGACCCGTGACACCTGCATAAGAGTAGTGGAAAGAGATTAGACCATACCAGAAAAATTGAACTAATCATGAGAACGACTTCCCAGACTTCTAATCATAAACTTATTTATTTCGGTTTGGATTTGGGTTCGTGTTCCAACCTGATGCGACCCGAATCAAAATCTTTTTGATACCTAGAACTCTAAGTGGTTACCTACTAGTTATTTGCACCATATCAAATCAGCGTTCATTGTTATATGTAGAGCAGTTTCCTACTACAAACCTTTTGAGATAATAGAAGTTTTAATTTATATTTCAAAGTTGTTATGGTCTTTTAGAACGCAACCCGATATTCATGTACTCATTTCATATGAAGCACCGACGGATGTAAGAGGAAGAAAAAGTGAATTAACATCACTGCTAAAAATGGACGGTAAACACATAAATTGGCAACTTTTGTTTCCCTTGTGCGTCATCCAATTAATTGGGATTTTCATAGTCACTTGTCCCTTTATATTTCTGATTGTTATGAGGT
The DNA here is from genome assembly GCA_019915185.1 of Eucalyptus camaldulensis. Lineage (NCBI taxonomy): Eukaryota > Viridiplantae > Streptophyta > Magnoliopsida > Myrtales > Myrtaceae > Eucalyptus > Eucalyptus camaldulensis. Next base: position 8,519,002 of record JAHSVA010000005.1, read on the forward strand.
CAGTATAATCGCATTGGTGGATAACTAGATAGGAGAAAATGTTCTTCATTTTTCTCATTTACATGTTCTAAGAAGAATGACCACACTCATTAACCAATAACTTACAACGTCCATTGATGTATTTATATGCGCACCACCTGTTCAATTTCATTTCTTAACTATTTCATCAATAATAAGGGTTTGAGCCATTATTTCAAACATATGACATATCTATTATTGACACCTAAATTAAACTTCATAGAAAACTAGAGACCAATTGGGCCTATCAAAAATATTTTTCACATCACCTAGACATTACTATTATTTGCATCTTCTTTACCAAAAAAAAATATATATTATTTGCATCTTCGGAGTTATATTTTTCATTTTATCTTCCCTTATTTTACCTTAAATAAAAAATCTTTCAACAATAAGAAAAGAAGCCCACGGGGGCTGGGCCTTCGCCACAGCCCCGTTTCCTTTTCTTCCCCCCTTCTGGGCCCAGGGCCCATCTCGCCCAACACATTTCCCTTGGCCCGGCCCCCTTTCTCTTCTCTTCTTCCTCACGCCATCGAGGACGAGCGTGACTGAAGACACGGAGCGGAGAAGACGGGAGCTGCAGAGCGGGCAAGGGGGCAGACCAGCGATGCGATGGCGGGCAGCTCGCCGGACTCCCGGTCGGCGACAAACTCGCCCGCCCCACGTGCTACGCGATGGGTCTATAAAGAGAAAGGAGGCCGGGGAGGGAGAGGAAGAAGGGAGCGACTGAGCCCCCGGCGACCACTTTGCGTTCGCCGGAGTCAATAGCATATGGAAGTTTCCCCCTCTTCCCTTGTGCCGATCCTCGGTAGGTTCCGACCTCGAGTTTTCGCCGGTTTTCGACTTTTCCGATTTTGGGGGGCCGGTTTTCCGAGGATCCCGGCTGGGGGACGAGCGAGGCGGACGGACGTAGCCCGATCCATCCAGCTCGTCCGCCGTCCGACAGCCTCCATTCCCTTCTCCTCGTGTTCTGTTTCGTGTTTACCAAATGCCGCTGCCTTTGCCTGGCTTGCGCGAGTTTCCGGCCTTCCTTGCGCTTGTGCTGCTGTTCTGGGGTCGTATGTGTCGTTTCTTCGGAATCCCGGCTCGAGCTCGGCTCGGTCGTCCCCGTTTCTCACCCCTCACTTTGCGTATTCTGAGTGTTCGATAAATTACCTAAACTAGACGCTTGTTCATGGTCTTCATTGTGCCCGAAACTTGCTGTCCTTCTGTTAATACTGAGTATAAATGAGTTGTCCCTGTGCCGAGCTTGAACCTCGCCCGTTCATTAATTGCTGATTTTGGTCTAAGTTCGTGTCTTGGACGAGTTCGAAGCCTCCTTTCAGCTGACGCCCTCCGCTTGTTCGACGAAATGTCTAACTGAAATGTACACACTTATTCTTAGGCCTCCGTCCGTTTTTAGTATTCGTGGTTTGTGAAATGTGTTCCGGTATTTCCACCGCCGCCCTTTGCTTTGAATGCCCTCCTGTCGCGGTTTCTTTCGGTGCGCGACATGTTTCTGCGGGTGGCCGGTTCTCGGTTGGCGAAGACGAGGGGCGGTGGTGGTTTTGGCCACATTTGACAGCCGCGCAGTGGCTTGACGTGGCCTGTATTGTGTTTCAACTACTCTAATTAAAACCAGGGTCCTTGTAGCTGTTTGCATGAGCCATTGTTCTTGGACCTTGGGAAAGGAGGAGGCGCGCGTTCGGGCAAGGAAATGCTTCTGCGAAGCCGTGAGGGGGAAGACGTGGGATTGGCTAGAGTGGGCTTGAGTGTTGATAGGGGTCTGTTGGGCTCAAGAAGATCTGGGTTTTGGTTTGACTGAGAAAAAGCTCGGCTTCTTTTGGGCTCAAAGAGAGCTCAGCCGTAGTGGGCTTTAGAAGAGAGAAAATATTTGGGCTGATTTAGGGGTCTCCTTTGCTTTGGGATGGCCGTCTTTTCGATTCCTTCTCGGATGGGCTTCATTTTGGGAGGGGACCGAACTGGGCCTGCGTATTAGGCTCAGTCCGGCTGTGGGTTTGGCTACCCGGATGGTTTCCGACCTTTTTTTTTAATAATATAATATAACCTTGTTTTTTTTTCTTATATTGAAAAAATCAGAAAAATCTAAAAATAATTTAAATTTTCCAAAAATAGAAAAAGCCTGAAAAGTGATTTTCATTTTCCACATGCCCAGAAAAAACTTGAAAATCCAAAAAGAATCAAAGCATAGGGTTTAGACAAGATTAAGTATCGAAAGGGCATCAAGTTGATTAACTGGTGTAATAATACCCGTTTATAATTTCTACTAAAATCTTTCATTGAAAGAGCATAAGATTCACATATATTTTTCTTACATAATTATAGCGTGACCAAATCACAGAGGATAGGCTTCAATGATGGATGACAAGGAAGGGGTTTTGATGATGTTGTAGCGAGGAAACCCTCCCTCCTCCAAGATCTTCTTCCATTCGAGTTCATCCCTCTCTTTACCGCCCGAGCAATGCGCCATCATGACCAGATCCAACACCAATCCGTTCTCATCAAACATGTCATTGCCGTCAGGTTTCAGCACAACATCAACTATGATTACCTTGCCATTCTTTTTTAGGATTGCTTTTCTGCAATTCTTCAAAATCTTAATGCAATCTTCATCCCCCCAATCATGCATGATCCCCTGTAAAACAAAAGATAGAGAATTACTAGAATCGAGAATCATGGTTTCTTTTTACATTACTTCACTAGTGTGTTCATTGTGTAATCTTTGTGCTTATGGAGAGTTGACATAATTGGCTAAAATGTAACCCCACGTTTTCGAAAGGAAATAAAAAAAAAAATCCACTCTCTCGCTTTCTTTACATAGAAGGCAACTCAGCAAAAACCCATTGAAATTGTCATTAACACCCTGAGGCCTGAGATGTTTTTGCGCCACCCATAGAACTACCCCTCTTGCCCAAGATGTACATTATCTCTCACTCTCCCTCTCCCTCTCTCTTTAACTCCGAGATGGTGACCTCATTATCACCTTGGTGATCTCAGACCTGAGGTCTCAATGAGGCACAGGCAATGCGCTTGTAAAATATAGAGGTTAGATCAATGGTGGCCTGAGGTCGTGATGGGAGAGAGAGAGAGAGAGAGAGGATGTTGATTGAGGCGGTTGAAGAGGAGGGTTATCGGTGATGTGACGGTTCGATGGTGAGTAGCTGATGGTATGCAAAGAAGAGTGGGAGAGAGCGAGGCGATAGGGGAGAGGAGATGTGGGCCAATTTCAAGGGCCTATGACAAGGTATTTTACTTTTTGAGGTTTTTTTTTTTTTTTTTTTTTTTTTTTTTAATGCTAAGTTTAAGGCTGTGTTTCCCCCATTTCTATTGGAATATGTATTCTTCAACCAATATTTTGATAGTTGGATTAAAGAGAGTAAGGATGATCGGTTGGTCCGATCCCACGATGGACAGCATCCTAGACTAGACCAATCAGTTCAAGGTTGTCTCCAGAATCAGTGGTGTTGTTTATTTTTTGAAAATGTTTAATTTTCTTTCTCAAAAGTACCTAAATATATTAAAAGTTACTCTAGTGTAGTGTGAAATTACTAATCACAGGTAAGTTACTACTAAAAAGAAGAAACAACTTTCATAAATAATATATACTTTTTCCCTTCCCGAATAAAAAAAAAAGAAATTATACTATGGGCCAGATAGGTCTAGTTCGTGGAAGAACTAAGAGTCAAATTGATAATTCCCAGTTCCATATCAATTGGACCAAATTTGGTGGGAATCAACCAATGATCCAATTCTTAAGTTGAACTGGAAACGAAGCACACCCCTAGAAAAAGGACATCCCCACACCAATATTTGGATAAGTTTGTGTTTTTGCAGGTGTGTATATAATATATATGTGTGTAATATTCATATTTATAACCATTAATCAGATCTCCATTTTGAGGAGCTAACTTTCAATTAGGGATAGAAAAAAAATAAAGCCGCTGAGTTTATGTGGGAGTTATCTAGAAACTTTTGAAATCCCGCCAATTAAAAGATTAATAAGAGGAAATTTTCACCAATAAAAAATGGAGAAAAATAAAGCCTTTTTATTCAAAAACAAGATGCTTGGTCCCTACCATGCTTGTATGTATGGCTTATACATAGTGCTAGTTTGAGGTTACACAAAACTTATTTACTAGTGTAATAAACTAGATACAAGAATAATGCAAAATCCGATATATTTGTCGCAAATAATTTAGAACACGGCTAGGACTTCTAGATGCTATGCATATAGTGTGTGTTTACTTTATTGAACAAATAGAGTCACATGGAACTATTTTACTATAAACTTGATTCCCATAAATAAAGATATAAAGGAAAAGTCAATACGTCAGCACATCAATTTAGAACGCCTGTAAGATGGCAGAAAATGTAGATCTTAGAGGTGTAAAATAAATAAATGAGTAGTTGTAGGCAACTAAACTCTTTCTACCGAATCAGGCGAACACGAATTACAAAATGAAAAGATGCACATTTCAAAAAGAAAGAATTACACATTAACTGGAAAAGTCATTGTGTGGCTTATAAATCATGTAGATCAATACAATTTAAACATTAGTTATGCGAGTTTCATAATAAGACTTATATGACTAAGAATCTAGATAGGCTTGCGCTTGACCCCATATAATTTATAGACTATGAATAATTTCTCCCCTGACTATGGCATTACTCAAACAGAATTGTTATCGCACTTCATGGATTCCCACCCTTTTGACACATTAAAAGGATAGAAAAAAGAAAAAAATTGATCACGTGCCATAGGAAAAATGCAAAATTCACAAATTAATTAGTGTGTATAAAGTGTTTGGCAATAAAACGTACTTTCATGAAAACTGCATCAGCATGCGGTATGGTCTCAAACATGTTTCCTCCAACATGAGTGACTCCGTCGTGCGCTGGTGCTGTCGCAACGACATGAGGTAGATCAAAATTAATCCCCTGAATGTGTGAAAATGACTTAATGATCTCGGCCAGGGTCTTGCCGACCCCCCCTCCGACGTCGACCAAAGATCCAATGCTCTCGAAGCCGTCCTTATACACTTCCACGATGCCCCTAACCACGACCCCACTGAGACACGCCATCCCATCGTTGAACAAGCGGTTGAACTCGGGATTCTCCGATGCGAAGTCCCAAACCTTGCGGCCGTGAGCCATCTCAAATGCGATGCCGCCGGTCTTGATGCAGTCGCCAAAGTAATGCCATGGGGACATCACCCATGGGTGGTTTTCCATCAACACCAACGGCGCAAGGCTGAGCTCGGACCCAGGCCCCTGGAGGAGCCATCTCGACGATGTGGTGAGGCTGTAGAGTGTCTCGTGACTCTCATGGCCGCCGTCAGGTTGGCAACGATTAGCGGAGAAGATGTTCTTACGGACAAGGAATCTCATGATGCGTGCCAAGTAGGCGGTTCCGGGGGATGGGGAGGGAATGCGGGAGGCTATTTGGGCTAGAGTGACGGGCCCGCCGCCGTAAGAATGGACGATGTCGGGTACTCGGAGCTCGACCGCGCATTTCAGCGCCATCGAGTCAGCGTATGCATACATGAGTTTCCATATGTGTGCTTGGCCTCTTAGGGTTTCTTCAGTTTCATCAGGCGATTCCATTATCTCTCTCTCTCTCTCTCTCTCTCTCTCTCTCTCTCTCTCTCTCTCTCTCTCTCTCTCTCTCTGAGCTTGCTTTGATTCGAAGTATAGTACGAGGAACGAAGGGAAGAGACCGGAGGCGTCGTAATATATAGACCTAAGAGGGAAGAGAGAGAATTCTAGAAATACCTGCTCTCTTTTCATGCGCGATTTTTCTTGTATCTTGACCCTGCTCATATATTTAATTTCGCACTAACTTGATGTTTCTCCAGTTTTAACTCTACTAAACATTTGACGCCGAAATCAGAGCTTGGAAATTCTCCAGTTCTGTATAAGCCAGCAACGACTTTATGTACATCTCACGGAGAAGAGACACAATGTTTGCCAAGCATATCGACCTTGACTCGTTCACCACTGTGGAACAACTTCGTTACTAGGTTGCAGTGATTCACTTCTTGTGAAGTTCAGAAGAAAATCAAATTTTGGAATTGATATTACTTGAATCAAATTGCTCTCGAGAGCTCATTAGCCCTAATTTAAGCAGCTTAATTGATTTAAGTGGCTCAAGTATTAAAATCAAGTTAATCTCAATGCATTCAATACTTGATTATTGTGACCCATTAGACAATTAAGTAGTTAAAGCTATATTTATGATAAGCTAGCACCCTAGAACACGTTTAGCACAAAAATATCAGGTGGTGATGCAAGGTATTAGCTTAGTATGTTTTTACGGATTGCAGATAAATGTGTTACTTTACAAGGGAAAATTTGGAGAGAGAGAGAGAGAGAGAGAGAGAGGGAGAGAGATGTCAGATAACTTATTAAACTCATTAGGTACAATAATATCATTTTATGAGGTGACTATTTTCTCTTTTTTATAATTCAGAAGCATGAGCTTGGAGATCTAGCTACCTGGAAGCCCAAAAGACTTCTGAATCTCATGCATGTGTAAGTGGCTCAAAGGAAGAGCAATCTGCATAATCAGTAGGGTTAATATTAGCCGAGCTATCATCTTTCTATTAGTTGCAAATATCAATATACATCGGGTTTATTTTGGAGCAAAACCACAAGATGGAGGTTGAAGCAACATCAGATCATGCGTTTGCTTTTTCGTTTGTGCTTAGTCTTAAATACAAAAAATAAGGGGGCAGGTTTGCACGAGGGTATAGGTTTCCTTGAAAAATTTCAAATTTATAAGTAATATTCACAGCCAATTATTGTGATTAATAGAAAGATATATGACCATATTCATCAGAAAATTGAAGATGATTTAGCATCACGACAGTTTAAAGCTAGGGCAAGTTTGAGCATGTAGAGTACTTAAAAAGCTGAGCTCAAGCTTAAGCTTGAGAATCAAATGTATCATAGGCTAATGTCGCATCTTGATTCCTAAGTGCAATTTTGGGTAATAGATTTCGTGAAATTAACTTAGGTTGATTGTACCTTCATATTCTTTAAAAAAAAAGTGATTAAATGTTTTGGGAAGTAACTATAACCTCATCCATTTGATTTGATATAATCATGCATTCAATGTACCACTATTTTCTTCGAGTGTGTCTTGACTTGCGAGGTTGAAAAACCTAATAGGTCCCACGCTAAGTCAACTATACGATAAGATTCGATCATGTAAAAAAATAAAGAAGGAACTTTCTCCATTCTAAAGACCGCAAAAAAAAAAAAAAGTAATTAAACACAAAAATCGAGATCAAAGGTCACATCCTATAAGCTGTAGAAATAATGTTAAGAGGGAAGCAAGCATTCCTACTTAATCTTCATCAGGCGAAAAAGAAAAGAAAAGAAAAGGCACTCCTACCTAATTAACTTGAGAATCAAATGTATCATAGGCTAATATCGCATCTTGATTCCTGAGTGCAATTTTGGGCAATAGATTTCGTAAAATTAACTTCGGTTGATTGTACCTTCATATTCTTAAAAAAAGTGATTAAATGTTTTGGAAAGTAACTACAACCTCATCCATTCGATTTAATATAATCATGCATTCAATGTACCACTATTTTCTTTGAGAGTGTCTTGAATTGTGAGGTTGAAAAACCTAATAGGTCCCATGCTAAGTCAACTAAACAATAAGATTCGATCATGTAAAAAAAATAAAGAAGGGACTTTCTCCCTTCTAAACATCCAAAAAAAAAAGTAATTAAACACAAAAATCGAGATCAAAGTCACATCCTATAAGCAGTAGAAATGATGTCACATTAAGAGGGAAGCAAGCATTCCTATTTAATCCTTGTCAAGCGAAAAAAAAAAAGGAAAAAAGAAAAGAAAAGGCATTCCTACCTAATTAACTTGAGAATAAAATGTATCATAGGCTAATGTCACATCTTGATTCCTATGTGCAATTTTGGGTAATAGATTTCGTGAAATTAACTTAGGTTGATTGTACCTTCATATTCTAAAAAAAAAGTGATTAAATGTTTTGGGAAGTAACTACAACCTCATCCATTTGATTTAATATAATCATGCATTCAATGTACCACTATTTTCTTCACTTAGTGTCTTAACTTGTGAGGTTGAAAAACCTAATAGGTCACATCCTATAAGCAGTAGAAATAATGTCTCATTAACAGAGAAGCAAGCATTCCTACTTAATCTTCGTCAAGCAAAAAAAAAAAACAAGAAAAGGCATTCCTACCTAATTAACTTTAGAATCAAATGTATCATAGGCTAAAGTCACATCTTGATTCCTAAGTGCAACTTTGGCCAATAGATTTCGTGAAATTAACTTAGGTTGATTGTACCTTCATATTCTAAAAAAAAGTGATTAAATGTTTTGGAAAGTAACTACAACCTCATCCATTGGATTTAATATAATCATGCATTCAATGTACCACTATTTTCTTTGAGAGTGTCTTGAATTGTGAGGTTGAAAAACCTAATAGGTCACATGCTAAGTCAACTAAACGATAAGATTCGATCATATAAAAAAATAAAGAAGAGACTTTCTCCCTTCTAAACACCCCAATAAAAAGTAATTAAACACAAAAATCGAGATCAAAGGTCACATCCTATAAGCAATAGAAATAATGTTGCATTAAGAGGGAAGCAAGCATTCCTATTTAATCTTTGTCAAGCGAAAAAAAAAAGGAAAAAAGAAAAGAGTAGGCATTCCTACCTAATTAACTTAAGAATAAAATGTATCATAGGCTAATGTCACATCTTGATTCCTAAGTGCAATTTTGGGTAATAGATTTCGTGAAATTAACTTAGGTTGATTGTACCTTCATATTCTAAAAAAAAAGTGATTAAATGTTTTGGGAAGTAACTACAACCTCATCCATTTGATTTAATATAATCATGCATTCAATGTACCACTATTTTCTTCACTTAGTGTCTTAACTTGTGAGGTTGAAAAACCTAATAGGTCACATCCTATAAGCAGTAGAAATAATGTCTCATTAAGAGGGAAGCAAGCATTCCTACTTAATCTTCGTCAAGCAAAAAAAAAGAAAAGGCATTCCTACCTAATTAACTTGAGAATCAAATGTATCATAGGCTAATGTCACATCTTGATTACTAAGTGCAATTTTGGGCAATAGATTTCATAAAATTAACTTAGGTTGATTGTACCTTCATATTCTAAAATAAAGTGATTAAATGTTTTGGGAAGTAACTACAACCTCATCCATTTGATTTAATATAATCATGCATTCAATGTACCACTATTTTCTTCACTTGTGTCTTGACTTGTGAGGTTGAAAAACCTAATGGGTCCCATCCTGAGTCAACTAAACGATAAGACTTGATCATGTAAAAAATGAACAATGGACTTTCTCCCTTCTAAACACCCCAAAAAAAGTAATTAAACACAAAAATCGAGATCAAATGTCACATCTTATAAGTACTAGAAATAATATCGCATTAAGAGGGAAGCAAGCATTCCTACTTAATCTTCATCAAGCGAAAAAAGAAAAAAGGAAAAGAAAAGGCATTCCTACCTAATTAACTTGAGAATCAAATGTATCATAGGCTAATGTCACATCTTGATTCCTAAGTGCAATTTCGGGCAATAGATTTAGTAAAATTAACTTAGGTTTATTGTACCTTCATATTCTAAAAAAAAAGTGAGTAAATGTTTTGGGAAGTAACTACAACCTCATCCATTTGATTTAATATAATCATGCATTCAATGTACTACTATTTTCTTCACTCAGTGTCTTGACTTATGAGGTTGAAAAACCTAATAGGTCCCATGCTAAGTCAACTAAATGATAAGATTCGATCATTTAAAAAAATAAAGAAGGGACTTTCTCCCTTCTAAACACCCCCAAAAAGTAATTAAACACAAAAATCGAGATCAAAGGTCACATCCTATAAGCAGTAGAAATAATGTCGCATTAAGAGGGAAGCAAGCATTCCTACTTAATCTTCGTCAAGTGAAAAAAAAATAAGAAAAGAAAAGGCATTCCTACCTAATTAACTTGAGAATCAAATGTGTCATAGGCTAATGTCACATCTTGATTCCTAAGTGCAATTTTGGGCAATAGATTTCGTAAAATTAACTTAGGTTGATCGTACCTTCAAATTCTAAAAAAAAGTGATTAAATGTTTTGGGAAGTAACTATGACCTCATCCATTTAATTTAATATAATCATGCATTCAATGTACCACTATTTTCTTCACTTGTGTCTTGACTTGTAAGGTTGAAAAACCTAATAGGTCCCATGCTAAGTCAACTAAACGTTAAGAAAAAAGGGAAAATTAAATTAGGTAGTTTTTTTATTTACTTTATTTTTTATTGTTTATTATTATTTTATTTTATTTTTTTAGCGAAATTATTCCTTAATGTATGATTGAGATTTCCTGACATGAATAGCCTCTTCAATTAGGGATTGATAGTCCGATTTTCGCGCTCAAGATCCGACTCAAGACTTCACGCTCGAGATTCAATTCGTGATTTTGTTTAAAAATTGGCCAACTCGATTTCATGCGTGAGATATGGTTCGCCGATTATGGATATCAATATTATCTTGTTTGATTTGACGTCGTGTTGGTTGAATCAATCTTATTTTCGTAAAAAAAAAAAATCCATAAAAATATTTGAGTTAGGATTATGTTTGTTTTAGAATATTTCTTGTTATTTTGCATATTTAGAATAGGGATTTTATTTCGAATTTTGAAAAATAAAAATAAAAAATGCATTCATTTAGGATGTTAGTATTTTTTGTTAATTTGAATTGTACGTTTAATTATTTGGCAATTTTAATTTCGAATTTCATAAAAGAAAAGAAAAAATTAGAATTATGGCATTCTTTGCATGTCATTGCATATTAGGATAGATCGCATGCTTATTAAGAAAAATAAAAATCATATGCATGTCATATAGAATTAAGTTCGTGAAAATGCACGTCATTTAATGATTATTGCTAAGTTCATTCAATTAGAAATTACCCGTCATTAAGATTAGGTCATTTTGGTTAATTTAGATTGCATATTTAATTAGTGCATGTTCATTAAGAAAACACAAAAATTATTTTACTCATTCATATAATTTAGGCAATACTCCTATGTTATATCATTTCATGTTAGATTTGTAGCATGTCTTGCATAAAACATGATTCTCATTAAATAAATGAAAAAAATTGAGTGATTGCGTGTTATTTGGAAATCATATCTAGGATTGTCGATGTAAATTTTGATATAACAGTACAGATGCTTTCGATGCTTTGAGGTAAGTCCTACAATTTATTCATTACTTTCTTGGGTGTTAAATTAGTGATTTGCGCACCCGCATGATCACATCACATGTTAGGGAAATAAATTAAAATTAATTCAAGCTGTTTGCAAAACATTTTTTTTAAATAAAAAAAGAAAAGTACCGAAATGTATTAGAAAAGTCTAGTGTAGTCTTCGTATCCAAAATCTCTGGTTCATAGAAGTAAAATAATTTTTCAATTATTTTACTTAGGTGTCTAATCAACTTACCGTAAACTGATTAATGACGACTCGCTTTTGCATGTTAAATATTTAAACCTAAGTCACGAATTGATATGGGCTTGTGAGAGTCGAGCTAAGTTTAGACTTAGTAGTCCACTAGCCTAATCATAGGTGGTGCACCCAAAATTTTGATCATGATAGGTCACATATGATAAGCACTAGAACTAATGTCGCATAAGAGGGAAGCAAGCAGTCCTACCGAATATTTTTATAAAAAAAAGGCATTGCTCCCTAATTATTAAAAAAAGTTTAGACTTTTGACTTTTCCAGCCAATTGCAATTCTCACGATTCGATCGTGATGGATTTATGAGATGGGCTTAAGGCCCATCCGCTCAAATTGGGCCCAAAAGGCCCGGCCCACGGGAATAGGGCCCGTGGAGGGGGAAGGTATAAAAGGGAGGAGAGAGAGAGAGAAGAGAACGTTAGAGGAACAGAACGTACGTCTTTTCTCTTCTCACGCTCTCTCTCTCCCAAAAGGAAAATGCAGTAAGCATACCGCGCACTTTCCTTCCCTTTCAAGGCGAATTGACATCATCGGGGCCATAATTTCTTCCTCTTCTTCGGCATTGGTGTTTAATCTGTGGCTAACAAGGTACGCTCGAATCCGTGGTGTACTTTACGATCGGTGATGCGTGTTTTTCCCGGGCTTCGTCTTCCGCATTAATTTAGGGGTTCGATTCGGTGTCGAATCCGGTTTTCGGGGATCAGTAATTCCCAACATTGGTATCAGAGCCCTGTTTCACGTTTTTCCCGATCAATTCTGATGTTTTTGATTGATTTTTTCGCGAAATCCCTTCGGCCGTACGGAACCGGGCGAAAATCCCGACACCCGAGCGCTTTTCCGCTTTTTTTTTTTTCTGAGTTTTCGTAAGTCGAAATTAAATTCTGAAGGCACTAGGTGAAAGGCGACGTCAAGACGAGGCCGGCGACATGTCGTACGCCGCCGTACGACGCCGCACGCGCCCACACGCACGGCCAGAAGCCGCTGCGCGTGGGCGCCACGCGCCTGTAAGCGCTGGCTTCGCCAGCGCGTGCGCCACACGCGCCGGTGACGAACCGGCACGTGCGCGCCGGCGACCGGCGAAGCGGCACGCGCCGGTCCGCGGACCGACGCGTGTTGACGTCACCCGATGACGTCATCGTGACGTCACCAACGGTAGATAACCGTCGGGGATGACGTCATTGATGACGTCATCGCCGACGACGGTTGGCCGGCCGGTCACCGGCCGGCGACCTGACCTGCCGGCGACCTGACCCGACTCGCGAAGGAGGCACGCGCCCGGCACGTGCCGGATGACGTCTGCGTGACGTCATCCCCCGCACGCGCGAGGCACGTGCGGTCGGGCCGTGCGAGCGGTCCGATCGGCCCGTCCGGTCCGACCGTTTTGACCGTCGCGACTGGTCCGACCGGTCCGACCGGTCCGACCCGCGCGCCCGTTGACCCGACCGTTGACCGTTGACCGTTGACCGACGACCGTTGACCGTTGACCGTTGACTGACCGTTGACCGTTGACCCGAAAAAAAAAAAAAAAAAAAAGGAATTTGTTTCTTTTTCAATTATGTCTGTGTGGGTTGTAGGTCATCCATTTTAATTCTGCATTTGTTGCATGAATCATGGAAATTTATGTATTTTCCATTTTGTTTATTATGGATGATAAGTGATCCATTTTAGTTCTGCATTTGTTGCAGAAACTATGATGCGTAAAGCACGGATACCTGCAATCCCGAGAACGGACAAAGGAAGAGCTAGACTGAAAAGGCTGATGAAAGAGTTAGCTGATTTTCGGTGGCTTGATGGTGATTTAGTATCACATATGGTCAAGGTCAATCAGATGATACAGGAAATCATCAATAATGGTTATCTTATGCCGGATTTTGAGAAGGTGCCGGCTTTGTTGAACACTCTTCCACCTGAATGGCAAGCAGTGTTAGATCGGCTATGGGAGGTCAATGTGGTCCCGGGTTATAGGAGGCTGGTGGAAGCTTTTGTAAGAGAGTACTATAGGATTGAGTTGGCCAAAACTTCAACCCTTAGATTGTGCGCTACGTGGCGCAGAGTGAATGCGCCTTGGTGGCGACATGAGAGCTCTCCAAAAGTTTTTCCATGGTTGGCAAATGTACCTTCAGTTTTCTCAGATGTTTTGGCTGATAGATTAGAAGGGACATTTCCTAATTATTTCTTAGATTAATTGTGAGATTTTTTATAGATGTAAATATCTCTTTCCATGTTGATATTTTTCTTTGTATATATTGCTTAATGTAATGATTACTACCTGATTGTTGTTAATGTAGCAACCGATATATTAGTTGTATTATGTGAAAGCTCTGTTATTCTATTGGATGTTAGATAATATTTGCTTTCTGTTACTGCTGATTGCTGTGGGTAGTTAGCTGTGGGTAGTTATAGAAGTTTTTGTAACTTCATAGAATCGATTTTGCATATGACAATCATATTAATGATAATTTTAAGTTAGGATTTTTGGAGGATGATTGGAAACGTAGTGACCTTTTGATTCTGAAGCCTTACTTAAAATTATTCATTAATATGATGGGTCTATGCAAATAGGGATGCATAAATGATAGGCATTATTTATTCGTGCATGTATGTCTGATGTGTTCAGACTGATGGTTTCAACAACTAAGAATTTAATTGCTGATGTGAACGGCTACAATTGTGAAATATTGAATATGAAGATTCAATGTGTGCTGGAAAAGCAAGAAGCACTATAAGCTCTTGACCATGTTATGGAAGATCTTGAGAATGATGTGCGCCACCTTAAGCTAGTAGAGGACCGCTTAATGGCATGTGAGCTGAGAATAGATATTTGCAATGCTGGTTCTAGCTCAGAAAGGGCTTTGTGCTCTAAGCGCAAGCGTATTGATTCGTTCAATATGTGGGAATGCAAAGGATCAAGTCCTTAGTGCAAGAGATCAAGAGTTAACCAACACAAGAAAGGAAAACGTCCTCAAGTGAAGAAAATGTCAAGGGTGAAATGTTACAACTGTGACAAGAAGGGTCACTATGCTCGCGACTGTCGTGAGCCAAAGAAGGCATACACCTCTTGTACATTTGAGAACTTTGATTATGTGTCAAGTTCTGAATTATTGGCTGAATCCAATCCTTTGTGGACTGTAGATTCAGGAGCGACAGACTATGCAGCGAAGGATATAAAATCCTTCGTGGAATTTTGACGAGTACCAACTGGAATTAAGTGTATCTATGTAGGAAATAACTCCAGAGATGAAGTTAAAGGAATTGGCACCGGCCAATTGAATATGCGTGGTGGACGCACCTTATTCCTACACGATGTTCTATATGCTCCGGAGATTCGTCGAAATTTAAATGTCTGTTTTGATGTTGGTTAAGTTTGGTTTTAGAATGAACTTCCATAATAAAGGTGTAGATTTGTATTTAGGTACAAACTACTATGGTTGTGGTCACTTTCTAGATGGTTTTATTGTACTAAATGTTGACTGTGATGATGTCAATATGTTATCCCCTTGTTTCACGTCTTCTATCTTATATGATAATGATGTAAATATGATGGCATGCTAGACTTGGTCATATGGGCCAACAACATATGAAAAGACTAGCCAAAAAAGGGCTTGTTGGGCAATATTGAAAAAGTTGATTTGTCCATATGTGAGCATTGCCTAGTAGGGAAAATGACAAGGAAACCATTTGGAAAAGGTAAAAGAGCTAACGTTCCTCTGCATTTAATCCATTATGACGTTTGTGGTTCAATAAATGTGAGAGGAAGGCAAGGGGCTGTTTGTTTCATCACTTTTATGGATGATTCTACTTGATTCGGATGTGTCTATTTGATTTCTCATAAATCTGAAGCATAAGTTGTTTCAAAAGGTTTATGAACTTGGTTGAAAATCAATTAGACAATAAAATAAAAGCATTTAGATCCGATCGAGGTCGAGAATATTTATCTGATGAGTTCAGAAAATTATGTGATGAAAAAGGAATAGAAAGACAGTTGTCTATTCCACATACTCCTCAACAAAATGGTGTTGCAGAGAGAAGAAACAGAACCCTACTGGAAATGGTTAGGTCCATGATGGCATATGCTAACTTACATATCACTTTTATGGAGTGATGCGTTGTTAACTACTGCCTAAATACTTAACCGGGTGCCTTCCAAATCAGTTAGTTTCACTCCATATGAGTTATGGATATGTAGAAAAACCGGACTTAAGTTTACTTAAGCCATGGGGTTATGCTGTCTATACTCATATGTCCTCTCACAAGTTTGGGAAATTGAGTCCCATATAAAAGTAGAGTATTTTAATGAGATACTCCGAACACTCAAAAGGGTATGTGTTCGTAAGTGAGCAGGAAAGTGGGAGAATAACTGAATTTGAATCACAGGATGTCACATTCTTAGTGGATGAATTTCCTAAGAAGGGCGAAATAGGGGAAGATTACTTTCTATTTGAAACCTTGGATTAAGATTATGATATTAATGGAGTTCATCCAAGTGGGAGTAATATGAGATGTGATGAATTGAATTCAACTCATTCTCAATTGCAACCACCTGATGTGACGACATCATCATTACCTAATCCAAGTGGGAGCATAATGGGGAATGATGTGCTAAGTGTACAATCTCCCATACGGTGAACAAGTCGCTAAAGTATTCCCCGTCCATGTTTTGACATTGAAAGGGAAACTTTTATGGTTGCTCCACAAGATGAGGATGAGCCAAGAAATATTAATGAGGCTCTGAATTGCCCTAGTAAGGAAAAATGGATTAATGCAATGGAAGAGGAAATGGAGTCAATGAAATCAAACCAAGTCTGGGAACTGGTTGATCTGCCAAAAAGGACGCAGAGCTATTGGGAACAAATGAGTTCTCAAAATAAAGCAAAAGGTTGATGGCTCAATAGAAAGGCATAAGGCTCGCCTTGTGGCGAAGGAGTATAATCAACAGGAATGAATTGATTATGAAGATACGTTTTCTCCTGTATTGAGATTTACCTTGATTCGCATAATTCTGGCAATAGTGTTTGGTATGGATCTTGAGTTACATCAAATGGATGTAAAGACTGCTTTCCTCAATGGAAAATTAGAGGATGAAATATATATGGAACAACCTGTTGGTTTCATAGTGAAAGGCCAAGAAGAAAAAGGTATGTCGACTTTGGGGGTCGATATATGGCCTTAAGCAGTCGTTAAGACAATGATATATACGTTTTCATAATGCCATAATGGCATATGACTTTACAATGATAGATGAGGATCATTGTGTATATATCAAAAGATCCAAGGATCAATTTGTGATCATATCATTATATGTTGATGATATACTAATTGCCGGAAGCAATATGGAGCTAGTCAATACTGTCAAAAGTTGGTTGTCTTCCAAATTTTGAATTGAATGATATGGGACTGTAAACCCATTGACGCTCCTATTGCAAAAGGTGAAGGATTGAGCCATAGACTGTGTCCAAGGACTCCACAAGAGAAGGAACAAATGAAACATGTTCCTTATGCTAGTGCTGTTAGAAGCTTGTTGTACACTATGATGTGTACAAGACCTAACATATGTTTTGCAGTTGGAATGGTGAGTAGATACTAATCCAATCCAGGTCAAGCACGTTGGAAAGCCGTTAAGTGAATACTGAGGTATCTAAAGTGGACTGCTGATTATATGTTGAGTTATTATGGAAAGGATCTGCGACTCTAAGGCTATTCTGATGTTGATTGGGGAGGAGATTTAAATGAAAGGAAATCTACCTCTAGGTTTGTTCTCTTACCGAATAATGGCACCATGTGTTGGAGCAGTAAGAAACAAAAGTATATAGCCTTGTCCACGATGGAATTGAGTTCGTGGCATTATCAGCAGCAGTATAAGAAGATGTTTGGCTTAAGAGATTATTGGATCATTTAGGTGTTATTGGAAGTGCTGCAGATTTGTTATTAGTTAACTGTGATAACCAAGCAGCAAAAGTGTACACCAAAGATCCAAAATATCATGGCAAGACCGAACATATAGATACCAAGTAGAATCTTGTCAAGGATATGGTTGCACGAAAAGATATGAACTTAGAGTACATACTACGCATGGAATGGTAGCAGATCCTATGACAAAGCCAATACCTAGAGATATGTTTTGTGGCCATGTGAAATCTCTAGGATTGCGTAGAGGATGATGTACTGAATATTGTAATTTCCCTAAGAGTTCACATTTGATGAATTTGTGTTTTCATCATTAATGCCTATGAATCTTTGTTTGATCTTTATGCATCTTAATGCTCAATGCATTACTTTAAGTTAGAAGAAGTATGTCAGACAGATGAGATTAGCCCACTCACACGGGTAATCGCCTCTATTTACTGTGTGATAAATAGAGATGAGACTGTTTTTAAGCTTATTATCTAGGTGATAATTGAGAGCTCAAGCTTAAAACACGTATGTCGCCTTAACTAGGTGTTAAGATGATGACATAATACTTACTATGTCCGAAAGTAAAATACCCCACATATTTTACTTTATCTGTCTATGATGCCAGATGTGAGTTCTGATGAATTTTGTGAATGAGTAGATACGTGAACTCAAGTTAGACATAAGGTATGTCTGAACTATCATCTGTACGGTATTGAAAGGTGTAGACATACGCTCCATGGGAAAGGAGTTAATACCGTAATACGTATTTCATACTACGTATGCATGAGACGACCAATAAGAGTGGCAAAAGTTTGATCTCAACTTTTTATGTCGTGTGAGACTCTTGAGGAAGAGAGTTCCTCAATTTCTTAGTCCCCTCATGACTCTTACTTATTCTCAAGATTTCTATTTAGTGTTTGCTATCTTAGGATGTTGCCAATGGTCATGAGTTTGATTCGATCTAATGGGGCATTTCTAGAAAAGCAAGCTGGACTGAAATTGAGAGTTTGAAGGAAAGAGGAAGATCGATTTTGGAGAATCACATTATAGTTTTGTATTCACCGGTTAACCAATTATGACTGTCTTTGTGATAATCATAATTGTGAATACAATATATATATATATATATATATATATATATATATCATTGTTTAAAAGAGATCAAGAGAGATATAAATGTGATCGATCGATCTAGGGTACTGCATACTAAATTTACTCAGGAAGTGATGCCCATTATGAGCTGCTATGTATTCCTAACAGATGTATGGCAACGAGCTCTCAAAGTATGCTGGTCGCACGGATTATTCACCGGTATGAATGTTGAATAGAGGAAAAGAGGATTATGTTCGGCCCACCATGTTAAGAGAAAGTCTATGATGGATTTTTTCTCTAATGAGGCTGAGTAGGGCTTGTCCGCCCATGTTGGTTTTGTACCACCATGTGCGAGTGGGAGATGATGGATTTATGAGATGGGCTTAAGGCCCATCCGCTCAAATTGGGCCCAAAAGGCCCGGCCCACGGGAATAGGGCCCGTGGAGGGGGAAGGTATAAAAGGGATGAGAGAGAGAGAGAAGAGAACGTTAGAGGAACAGAACGTACGTCTTTTCTCTTCTCACGCTCTCTCTCTCCCAAAAGGAAAATGCAGTAAGCATACGGCGCGCTTTCCTTCCCTTTCAAGGCGAATTGACATCATCGGGGCCAGAATTTCTTCCTCTTCTTCGGCATTGGTGTTTAATCTGTGGCTAACAAGATACGCTCGAATCCGTGGTGTGCTTTACGATCGGTGATGCGTGTTTTTCCCGGGCTTCGTCTTCCGCATTAATTTAGGGGTTCGATTCGGTGTCGAATCCGGTTTTCGGGGATCAGTAATTCCCAACAGATCGGAATATCCTCTCTTTCTTTTTTTAAAAGAAAAATAATTAATTTATCATATTCAAACAGCAAAGAATAATAAAAAGCTACCGAGCAATGAAATTTTCAAAAGAGCTGAAAAACAAAACAAAATATAAAAAATAAAAGATATTATAAATAGGCTCTCATTTCAAAAGACCATATTTGTTATGACGTCACAGAACAATCGGCAACCGATCATAAAAACCATTATTGATGGGCACACGTCAAGCTTTTTGCTTTCAAAAACTCGTATCAGTTCTGACGCTTGTATGATGATGCGGTGCAATCTCACTGAATGTATGAACAAGTTGAGTATCTTGGTTTCTTTGGGCGGTTTTACATCTCCATGGGCATGAAATTGAAGAGACAAACTTAAAAAAACCACAAACTATAGCCTAAGTATCAACATATTAAGTAATTAACTAGACTGATTAAAATTTTCCGCAATTCATGAGGTTAATTGCTCGATGGCTTTTAACTTAGGCGAGTGACTATGGAGCTGATGCGCAGCTGACGTTGAAACCGATGTGGCACTATCCTTTTCTCACGTGGTGTTGATGTCGAACTACTCATTGGGTGACATGTGGCAAAGCAGGCAAGGTGATAGCACGCGAAACAAAGCTGAGATTGCAGGTCATTTGTGCTTCGAAGCGCAGTCGACGTCTCGATTGCCGGCGGATGGAGATTCGCTTGGGAACGCATGCTTGGCGGGGCTAGGGCTTGGATCGTCTTGTCTAGGTAAACAGGTCATGGTCGATGATTGTTAACTAGCTCGTTTCTAAATTTGGTGGCTGGCCCGTTGCTATTGCGGTCAAGGGTCATTCGCGTCGTGAACAGAGCATGATTGGTTCGTGGTGGGGCTCGAAGCACCTTTCGGGTCACCTGGGCACAACTACTTATTTTCCTCTCTGGCTCAAACCTAGGCTCGAGAATCAATCCTCATGTACCATAGGCTGATTCCACATCTTGATTTCCAAGTGCAATCTGAGCAATGGATTTCGCCAAATTAACTATGCTCGATTGAAGTTTAAAAGCACCAATCTAATGAATGGTTGACTTTTCTACTTTCCATCTCTCCCGATTCCTCTATCAACCGTCTTCAAGTATGAGCTAGTCTCACCCTCCCCCCCCCCTCTCTCTTGTTGATTTTGTTTGTGTTTTTATTTCATATTTTCTTTCGATTTAGATCTAGGAGTTTTCTTCTCCTGATCGAATTTTTGATCTAACAAGTTAAACTCTCTTGATCTAATTCTACATCTAAGAACTATCATCTTTTGATTTAAATCTGAAAATTTAAGAGTTTTACTTTTGGGGATTTGATGTCCCAGTGATTTGTTCGTGTATAAGTCCCCTACATTCAACTTCAATAGTGATCACAGAATCATCTCGCTGAATTTGTTCTCCCATATATCAAATTCGTGCTCATTCAATCTGTTTTGGTTGTCTCCATACGATGATGATGCAACGAAGCCGAAGTGTGCACCGATAACTGGCAACACCCTATTTATTAGAGAATAAATATTTGATATGTGCTCATGACTGGCGAATATACGAAATGCGATGATCAGCTGCCAATTATTTTGCTTGATTAATCCCTTTATTTAGAATGAGCATGTGCCCAACCTACTGATGCCATATTGATGATTCTTGTTTTCTAGATTTGACTTTGTTTTGTAGTATCATGGGCTTTGTTGTACTTCATCATTCCTTGTTATGAATTATATGTACATCTCATATATCCTTTTTTTTAGCAATGAATACGATTTTCTTTTGAAAAAAATTCATATATTCAAAAACAAAAGTATTTAATAATTCCCCAAGACGAACCTCGTCCAATTAACCCGATCATGCATTCAAAGTAACATCACCAGGTTGGAAAATGAATCGTGCCATTTGATACTCGGTGATTGGCCTAGATGTTGGAGACGTCATGCCATCTGAAGACGCCTAGAAAATTTCTCAATCATTTATCACAGTGACGACCTTGTGAATAAAATATGCGTTGTCTCCATTAGTACCATGCCAAAAGCATATAGTGAAGGGTCGCTTTTCCTCCATTAGTACCGTGCCAAAAGCATATGGTGAAGGGTCGCTTTTCCAATGCTTGCGCATCACGTCTTCTAGAATGTAAGGATGCAGAGTTGAATTAGTCGTGCATGTTGTGACTTGTGATGTTGATAAAGAGAGAAGGTGATTTCCTCCCACGGATGTCAATGGATGGACCAAAGCTAAAGAGCTTGATATCGACGGCAACCGGACATGGTCTCCTTTGCGTTGTTTGCATGAAAACTTTGTCTGAATTCCGGAGCTTCGTATCCACTAGTGACGTCATATATGACATGATTTCACTGAATTTATGAACAAATTAAGTATTTTGGTTGCATTAGCATTAGGTGGTTCTACAGCTAAAATGGACATAAAATAGAAGGGATAGAAATCGGCGACTTAAAATTAGAGTAGTGTGAAGATTACTACTAACATCAGATGCATCGAACACCTTCGTTGTGCATAAGCTCTTAATCATGTATAAATGTTAATAAATATCAACATATCAAGTAATTAGTTATAGTGATTTTAATATTTTCTCAATGTTATATTAACTTTTCATACTCGAAAAGTAATTATGTAATGATCCTAAAAGGAAAAATAACTTTTCAACATACAGGAAATTAGTACATTTATCCACATGGTTAATAACTTCATTTTTACTAAATTGGGAGAGTCTGCACTAAGCCTAATACTTAACAAGCCATTAGTCTCTGTCTACCCATGCGTAAGGGCTCTGAAAGGAGGTCGCAACATCCATGTACAGGAAAAGCTAGAAAGCATGTGATCCAACATGAGAATAATCCTCTGTGAATGATTACAAACCACATTGATTGGTATCCTAAAACACAGTAATTTGATTATTCATAGATAGGAAACCATAAACTTGGTCTAAGATCAAGAGACCTAAGTGAATCCAATTGCCTTAACTACCGAAGTCTTTCATTAATGGAGCATAGGACTGCCTTTATTTTTCTTACATAATTATAGTGTATCACAGTGGATAGGCTTCAATAATGGATGACAAGGAAGGGGTTTTGATGATGTTGTAGCGAGGAAACCCTCCATCCTCCAAGATCTTCTTCCATTCGGGTTCGTCCCTCTCCTTACCACCTGAGCAAAGTGCCATCATGACCAAATCCATCGCTAGTCCGATCTTATCGAACATGCCATCACCCTCTGCTTTCAGCACAATATTTGCTAGGATCAGCTTGCCATTCTTTTCCGGGATTGCTTTTCTACAATTCTTCAAAATCTTGACACAGTCTTCATCCCCCCAATCATGCATTATCCCCTGTAAAACAAAGAACATAGAATTATTGGAGTCGACAATCACGGTTTCTTTTTACACTATTTCATCAATGTGTTCATTGTGTTGATCTCTATGCTTACGAAGAGTCGACATAATTGGCTAAAATGTAACAAACGTTTTCCAAAAAGGGGAAAAAAAAATTCTCCTCTCTCTTGATTGCTCTACACAAAAGGCAACTCAAGAATAGCCCATTGAAATCGTTACCAATGCCTTGAGGCTTGAGATGTTTTTGCACCACCCATATAACCATCCCTCTCTTGCCCAAGATGCACACTCTCTCATCCTCCCTCTCACTTTTACTCCAAAATGGTGACCTCATTATGACCTTGGGGATCTCAGGCCTGCGGACCCATTGAGGCACGCCCATAAAATTGAGATTTATAGGGCCTATGGTAAGGTTTTTAACTTTTTGAGGATTTTTTAATGCTAAGTTTAAGGCCATGTTTCCTCCATTCCTATTGGAATATTTTTTCCTCAACCACTGTTTTGATGGTTGGATTAAAGAAAGTAAGGGTGACCGGTTGGTTTGGTTCCAAGATGGACAGTATCATGGACTGGACCAACCAGTTCAATGTTGTCTTAGCAATTAGTGGTATCATTTTTTTTTCTCGAAAGTACCTAAATATATTGAAAGTTACTCTAGTATAGGATGAAATTACTAATCACATGCAAGTCACTACTAAAATAAGAAATAACTTTCATATATAATTTGTACTTTTTGCCTTGCCCGAATAAAAAAAATGGAAAAGAAAAAATTCTATGGGCCGGATCGGTCTGGTTCGTGGAGGATTCGAGAGTCAAATCAGCTATTCCCGGTTGCAAATTAATTGGACCAAATTTGGTGAGAACCGACCGGTTTGTTCCGATTCCTAAGTTGAATAAGGACCGAAGTACACCCCTTTAAAAAGGACATCCTACAACAATATTTGGTTAAGTTTGTGTTTTTGCGTGTGTGTATATAATATGTGTGCTTGTGATATTAATATTTTATACCCACTATTCAGAGCTCCAGTTTGAGGAATTATCTTCCAATTAGGGATTGAAAAAAAAATGATGCTGCTAAGTTTATGTGTGAGTTATATAGAAACTTTTGAAATCCAACCAATTAAAAGACTAAACAGAGAAAATTTTCTCCAATTAGAGATGGAGAAAAATAAAGCCTTTTTATTCAAAAACAAGATGCTTGGTCCCTACCACGCTTGTATAGGTTATATATAGTGCCAGATTGAGGTTACACAAAACTTATTTATCAATGTAACAAACTAGACACATAAATGATGTGAAATATGATATGTTTGTCGCAAATAGTATAGAACATGGCTAGGAGTTCTGGATACCACTATACATATGGAGTGTGTGTTTACTTTATTGAACAAATAGAGTCACATGAAACCGTTTCCAGTTAACTTGATTACCCATAAATAAAGATATAAAGGAAAAATAAATACAACAGTACATCAATTTAGAACGCCTATAACACGACAGAAAAGGTAGATCATGAGCTGTAAGATAGAGAAACAAGTAGTTACAAGTAACTAAACTCTTACCAAGCCATGCGAACGCGGATTATAGAGTGAAAATATGCACATTTCAAAATGATGAAGCTACACATTAACCGGAAAAGTTACCGTGTGTCTTATAAATCATGTGGATCAATATAATTTTAATCATTAATTACGCGAGTTTTATTATAAGACTTATATGTGAAGAATCTGGATAAGCTTGTGCTTGACCCCATATAATTTACAGACTATGAATAATTTTTCCCTTTACTGTGGCAGTACTCGAACAGAATATTTATAGCAGTTCGTGGATTCCCACCCTCTTGATACATTAAAAGGACAAAAAATTTAAAAAGAAATTGATCAGGTGTCATAGGAAAAATGCAAAATTCACGAATTAATTAATATGTATAAAGTATCTGGCAGTAATACTCACCATCATGAGAACTGCATCAGCATGTGGTATAGTCTCAAACATGTTTCCTCCAACATGAGTGACTCCATCGTGCGCCGGCGCCGTTGCAACAACATGAGGTAGATCATAATTAATCCCCTGAATGTGTGGAAATGACTTAATGATCTCGACCAGGGTCTTGCCGATCCCCCCTCCGACATCGACCAAAGATCCAATGCTCTCGAAGCCGTCCTTATACACTTCTAAGATGGCCCTAATCGTGATCCCGCTCACACATGCCATCGCATCGTTGAACAAGCGGTTGAACTCGGGATTCTCTGATGCGAAGTCCCAAATCTTGCGGCCGTGAGCCATTTCGAATGCAATGCCGCCGGTCTTGATGCAGTCGCCCAAGCAATGCCACGGGGACATCACCCATGGGTGGTTTAACATCAACACCACAGGCGCGAGGCTGAGCTCGAACCCGGGCCCCTGGAGGAGCCATCTCGACGATGGGGGGAGGCTGTAGAGTGTCTCGTGACTCTCATGGCCGCCATCAGGTTGGCAACGATTAGCGGAGAAGATGTTCTCACGGACAAGGAGTCTCATGATGCGCGCCAAGTAGGCAGTTTCGAGGGATGCGGAGGGAATGCGGGAGGCTATTTGGGCTAGGGTGACGGGCCCGCCGCCATAAGAATGGATGATGTCGGGTACTCGGAGCTCGACTGCGCATTTTAGCGCCATGGAGCCGGCGTATGCATTCAGCAGATTCAATATGTGTGCTTGGCCTCTTAGATTTGCTTCAGTTTCATCAAGCGATTCCATTCTCTCTCTCTCTCTCTCTCTCTCTCTCTCTCTGAGCTTGCTTTGATTCGCAGTATAATACGAGGAATGAAGGGAAGAGACCAAAGGCGTCGTAATATATAGACACAAGAAGGAAGAAAAAGAATTCTAGAAAGTGCCTGCTCTCTATTCATGCGCGATTTTTCTTGTATCTTGACCCTGCTCAAATACTTAATGTTGCACTGACTTGATGTATCCCCAATTTTAACTCCACCTAACAATTGACACCGAAATCAGAGTTTGGAAATTCTCCAGTTTGTATTAGCCAGCGACGACTTTATGTACATCTCACAGCTCTCTCTCTCTGAGCTTGCTTTGATTCGCAATATAATACGAGGAATGAAGGGAAGAGACCAAAGGTGTCGTTATATATAGACACAAGAAGGAAGAAAAAGAATTCTAGAAGTGCCTGCTCTCTATTCATGCGTGATTTTTCTTGTATCTTGACCCTGCTCAAATACTTAATGTCGCACTGACTTGATGTATCCCCAATTTTAACTCCACCTAACAATTGACACCGAAATCAGAGTTTGGAAATTCTCCAGTTTGTATTAGCCAGCGACGACTTTATGTACATCTCACAGAGAAGAGACACAATGTTTGCCAAGCAAATTGACCTTGACTTGTTCACCACCTTGGAACAACTTCATTATTAGGTTGTGGCCATTCACTTTGTGTGAAGTTCAGAGAAAATCAAAATTTGAAATTGATATTACTTGAATCAAATTGCTCTTGAAAGCTTGTTAGCCCTCATTTAAGCAGCTTAATCGATTTAAGTGGCTCGAGTATTAAAATCAAGTTAATCTCAATGTATTCAATACTTGATTAATGTAACCATTAGACGATTAAGTAGTTGATGCTATTTTTATGATAAGTAAGGATCCAAGCACACGTTTAGCACAAAAATATTAGGTGGTGAAGTTACAAGGTATTAGCTTAGCATGTTTCCATAAATTTATTACTTTACAAGGGAAAATTTGGAGAGAGAGAGAGAGAGAGAGAGAGAGAGAGAGAGAGAGAGAAATGTCTAATAACTTCTTTAACTCGTTAAACATAACAATATCATTCTGTGAAGCTATTATTTTCTCTTTTTTCTTAATTTAGAAGCACGAGCTTGGAGACCTACCTACTCGGAAGCCCATGAAACATCTTCTGAGTCTCATGAACCAATTTAGTCTAAGTTTTTGCCATGTACAGGTGGCCCTAAGGAAGAGCAATATGCACATAATGAGTAGAACTCATATTAGCCTAACTATTATCTTTCTGTTAGTTACAAATATCATTACTTTTGAAGGGAAAATATGGAGAAATAATTGACGTGTCAAAATCATCGTACATCGGTTTTTTTTTTTTTTTGGGAGCAAAACCGCAAAATGGAGGTTGAAGAATTACCGGATCATGTGTTTTGCTTTTTCGTAATCAAACAAGAAAGAATAGTAAAAACCTACCGACCAATGAAATTTTCGAAAGCACTGAAAAACAAAACAAAACCAAAAAATTAAAAGAATATAATTTGTAGTTACAAGCATGCTCTAATACCAAAAAACAATCGGCGTCCAATTATAAAAACGCGTTGCCGCCACTAAGCTGAGCGATGACGATTTTGATAGCCGACTTTTTAAGACTTTGTGACCCACAAGTGAGCCCCCCGTTGCGTCTCTGGCCCGCAAGAGAGCCCACCCTTTCAATGTTTTCCGTACTAAAATTAGGTTGCGTCTTCGGCCCCACACTCATCACGTGTCTCTCTGTTGATGGCCCACCCTTGGAGACTTGCCACGCTCAAGCCAAGTTCCGTCTTGACCCACCATCGTCATTACGTTTCTCTTCTCGCACAATTTGGTTGAAGGGTAGAGCCTCTAAATTCCAGGTCAGAACTCTCTCTCGTATATAAAGGGGCAAAGCCAACCCGACCCTCACATTGCAGAAGATTATTCTAAGGACCAAGGAAACGACGCAGTCACGGGGGAACTCGAGCTCGGACCGATCATACCCCCAATCGCCAGTGCAGTTCAATTCTAATTTCTAAAATACTTTTCTCAATATTTTACTTAGGTTTTTCAATTGACCTACCACAAATTGATTGGTAGTTGGACCATAATTCGTGAATTGACGGTTTTGGGAAAGCCTGCGCTAAACCTAATACATAACAAGCCATTAGCCTCCGCCTACCCATGCATAAGGGCTTTGGATGGAGGTTGCAACATCTTTGTTCAGGAAAACCTAGAAAGCATGTGGTCAATATGAGAATAACCCTCTGTAAATGATTACAAACCACATGCCGCAAACCACATGCCGCGACCTTCCTGAAGGTGAATTACTCAAAGAAGGCTAATGTGTTGAAAGAATATATGATTGAAGATCTGGGATCTGATTGAAGATTTGTATTGATTATAATTGATAGGAGATGTGATTATTTTAGGACTAGAAAGATTAGAAGAATTTATTTACTTTTTTTATTGAGTCTTCTTGTACGATATATACATCCTTGTAATAGATACATAAATGAATGAATATGATATATACATCATTGTAATAGAAACAAAATGGATGAAGTACATACAATTTTCCTCTCCACACAAATTCCCACGTTCTTCTTTTGTTCGGATTCATGACATGGTATCAGAGCTTATTCTGATCCTGGCATAGCTTCTGCACTGAATTACCTCCGTTCCTTTTCAGTTTCTTGTTGTTGCGATACTTGCAAAACAGAACAGCCTCCGGCAGTAATTCTCCCTTGAGCCTTTCGATTCTTTACCCAAAAAAACCAATCTGCAGAATAGAGTTGTTGTAGAATTTTTAGAAAACTCGTCATTTTGACAAATCCACAGGCACTTACCCCACATTCCAATGATCAATCCGCAGGAGAAACAACACTGCAAGAGTTGCAGATCCAAGAATCCTCAACAATTGTTACTATGTCCGAAGAGCAAATCCAGCCACAAAGTCAAATTCAGCATGCACAGTGGGCACCTATTCCAACTTAGTTCAATTTGGGGCGTTCCTATTCAAGCCAACCTTACCAATGGATACCACATTCTTCGTACTATGGGTAGGGCCCAAATACATCATTACCGGGATTTCGAAATGGTGTACAAATTGATGGAGGCCCACCAACTAGTAACGAGGCAGGCACAACCACTAGCTCAAAGCAAACAAGTAGGTCAGCCGAACCGGGTATGGGAACGAATCCCTACCTGGGTTCGTTTTTTTCCAATGTGGGTCATACAATTGGATCTAGCAGATCGGGTTTATGAGCAAATCCCTACCTGAATCCATAGCCAAGGTTTCTCCCATACCATATCTTCACTACCAGCAACCGGCTGGAGTCTGACGACCCTCTTTTCACAACTAATGTCAACGGACCAGAATTGAAGCTTATTGCTCAGCAGTTAACCAGACCAGTCAATTACTCAAGTTGGTTGCGCAAGTTCCAGCGCGCACTGGTAATGAAGGATAAAAAGGGCTTTATTGACGGAATGGTTTTGATTCCGTCCGACGAGCGAATGGTGCGACTTTGGAAGAAATGTAATCAACTAGTCAGAACATGGATCGGAAATTGCATCGCTTCCAAGGTCGTGGCTGGTCTTCCCCCGACGGAGGACTCAAAACAGATGTGGGAAAACATCAATGAGATGTATGGAAAATTGGACCAAGTAAAAATCTTTTCTTTAACGCAACCGATCTTGGATTTAAAACAAGGAAACATGGATGTTGCCGCGACTTTTAACAAACTTTCGGGTCTGTGGAATGAACTGGAAGCTGCCGAAGAGAAGTTCGATTGACTGAAATCGATTTTACAGTAGTACAAAAGGATGCAGGACAGGGAGAAAGTAACAAGATTTCTCCTCATATTAAACGAATCTTACCTTTCGTTTCGATTGCAGAGCTTAACCATGGAGCCGATGCCAAGCCTTGGCTGTATCTACCAGCTTGCTATCCAAGAGGAAAGCCAACAAAGAGCAACAGATCACGGGAAGGATGGCGAGAGCGTGGCTCTGGCGGCGAGGGTTTCCTCTCGCCTGCTATAGAGTCACATGAGGAAGAGAGAGTCGCTGACTCAATCTAGTGTTTCATGAAAACCCTAGAGGACATCATAAAGCGACGGACGGCCACAATCTTCTCGATTGATTGGACGGCTTCCGATCAATCTTTGGAGCCGCTGAATCCGACAGCTCACAGAGTGGTGGGACCATTGAATCCAACGGTCCACGTAGCACAAGTTTGTATGGGTCAGATGGCCCACGCAGCCAATTTTTTGCTGGACCCAACAGCCCACAAGGCCATTTTCTCACAGCATCCGAAGGCCCATATGGGGGAACGACGGCCCGTGCCGTAAGCAGGCCTTCCTCAGTCACAAAAAACAACAACCAAAAAGGAAAGGGTAAGTTATATTGTGAATATTGTAAATGCATGAACCACACAATTGGAAATTGCTGGAAACTACATGGTAAACCTGGTGAAAAAGAAAAGGGGAAGTTTTCAACTATTTTTTAGGGGAAGTTTTCAACTATTTTTTAAGTGACGGGTAAATCAGCAAACAAGTCAATTATTCATGGGGAATATCAGGAGCTGATGGAAGCTCTAAAGAAATTGGATCATTCTGACAAGGCAGGGAGTTTCACAGGTATTTCTTATTGTCTGATGAACTCAATTTTGAATGATGCATAGATTATTAATACAAGAGCTAGTGGCCACATTGTCTACAATCCAAAATTCTTTTTCAACATCGAGAATTATCCTTTCCTATAACAGTACAACTCCCCAATGGAAACACCACACATGTTGGAATGACTAGCACTATGAATCTTAGTCCACTCATCACTCTTAAAAATGTCCTTTATGTTTCTACTTTCCATTTTAATCTCATATCAGTCTCTCAAGCTAGTGAAGAAAATTCTTGTCATTTCTCTTTTGACTTATAAATGTCCATTTCAGACCCTTTCGACTAGCAAACTGATGGGCTTGGGTAGAATCTATCAAGGACTGTATTTTTGGATCACACTTCCAAGCAGTTTTAAATTATCTTCTGTTGCATTCAATAAACCATTGTGTAACATTGTTTCCAATGAAAAAAATTCTTCATCATCAAAGATTGGGTCACACTGCTTCGTTCCCTTGTCCTCAATGTCCCATTTGCCCTTTGGCAAAACAAACCCGTGCCTCCTTTCAAAACAATAAAACTCAAGTAAACGGCATTTTTTCTTTAATTCATGCTGATGTCTGGGGACCATATCACACAATGAATCATGATGGTTCAAGATTTTTCTTACAATCGTGGATGATTTCTCATGTGCCACCTGGGTTTTCCTCATACAATCAAAAGGTCAAGTTCTTTCTCACCATAAAATCTTCCTTTCCTTATCCAAAACTCAGTTTGGAAAATCGGTTCATCGCATCCGCACTGATAATGGAAGAGAATTCTTCAATGGTGAATGTACTTCCTTTCTTTCCTCAAATGGAATTTTTCATGAGAGTACCTACACTTATACCCCACAACAAAATGGAGTTGTTGAACAAAAACACCGTCATCTCTTAGAAATGGCATGTGCTCTTAAATTCTAGGCATCTATACCATAAAATTTTTGGGAAGATTGTGTGGTCACTGCAGCATATCTGATAAATCGTATGCTATCACGCATTCTAGAAGGCAAAACTCCATTTGAATTATTGTATGGAATGAAA
Source organism: Eucalyptus camaldulensis (assembly GCA_019915185.1). Lineage (NCBI taxonomy): Eukaryota > Viridiplantae > Streptophyta > Magnoliopsida > Myrtales > Myrtaceae > Eucalyptus > Eucalyptus camaldulensis. Next base: position 8,550,124 of record JAHSVA010000005.1, read on the forward strand.
CCATATATGAGTTATCTCCAAGTGTTTGGCTGTCTATGTTATGTGGCTATAGTAGGCCTCCAGGATAAAATAGGCCTTCGTGCTCGCTAGTGCATTTTCATGGGATATCCCAACTTAAAAAAGGGTTATCGAGTTTATGAACAGTCTACTAGGGAATTTTTTATCAGCAGGGATGTGGTTTTTCATGAAGATATTTTTCCTTTCCATGATACTACTTCTATGTCTGCATATGATATGGGAACTAATCATCGATTCTTGTTAGAAGAAGATCTATCTTCTGGAGAATTGTATCTTATTACCTCTCCTGCAAGACATCAGATAGTGGGTATGGTATCTCCTTTACCGCCCGATGAGTCATCTACTAACAATTCAATTGAGCAACATTTGATGGAATAGGAACCCTAAGAGACAAATTCTAGAGAAACTACAAGTATTGAAGAACCATCTTTGGAGGTGCTGGATGAGCCACCACGAAGATTTGGTTGAGTCACTTGCCCACCGACTTGGACCAAAGATTATGTCTGTTCTTCATCAATATCGTCAGGTACTCATTATCCTATCTCCTCATATGTATCTTTCAACCGGTTGTCATCAGAACATTTATGTTGCATAAGCCGAATTTATGAGTGTCACGACCTACCCTCGGGAGAAGGGAACATGTTTAGGGATATTGTCTAAAAGACGGGCCTAAGGCCCATGATTAGGCGCGGGCTCTCCCAAGCCCATAACCCATGTGACGTTGGAATATTTTTCATGAATTTTGCACAAAATGAGTTGCCACTAGCCTATTGGGGTCGGCTAGAAACCAAGTGAGCCATGGGAGCGTGCCTCACTTCCTATGTGACCAGAGAATCTAGGTTCGGAGACTTGATTACACTAATTAATCAATTAGTGCTATTTCGGTACCTAATCTTGTTCATTTTAACAAAATGATTTTTAACAAGCAGTTTGAATTGATTTTATACTTATCCACTAACATATGAGGTGATCATGCCGGTGCGCAATCATTAAAGTAATAATCATAGCTATCAAGGTCCTAATTGCAGTAAAACTAAACATGTTCAATTAAACATAATTAGATATGCAAATTAAACATGCAACATAATTAATATACGAGCAAATAAAGGTCTAATTACACTAAAATGGCAATACATGACAAGTCCTAATCAAAACCCATCATTTTTAAATTTTTAAATTTTTTTTAATTTTTTTAAAAAAGTTTTTTAAGTTATTTTTTAAAATATATATTTTAAAAAAATTTTAATTAATTTTCTAAAAAAAATTTTAATTAATTTTTTAAAATAATTTTTAATTAAAAATGGGTGAACCCTGTCGGATCCGGTTTGACCCGACCCGGTTGGCTCGGATCGAGTCCGGTCTCCAACCGGACCCGGGTTCGGCCCAGTCGGTGACAACAGGCCCGAGTGGGCCCAAATTTTTTTTTTTTTTTTATATTTTAACCAAGGCCCAAAGAAAGTCAAAAAGGCCCACCTATTTCCTAAGCCCGCATGAGACCGGCCCACAAGCACAAAGCCAGCCCTGATTCGCCTAAAACCCTACCCATTTCCTTGACCTACACCCGACCCGGCATTCTAACCTTGTTCTCTCGGGTTTGTTTGCGGCGTCGAGGGGAACAGCAGGAACGCCGGTGACTCGGCGGCGGCGGCACGATGGACGGCAGACGACGATGACAGCAGGAAGAGCAACGGTAGCTCTAGCGGCGTCTGACAGGGGGCGAAGCAGCGAGGCAACAACGGCAGGGACGGTAACGCGAGCTTGCAAGTGAAGTGGCGGTGCGACCTCGCCCGGGCAAGGAGGAATCCCAGTGGCTGGAAGAACGGCGGCCTACTGGGGTGGAGTGGCAGTGGCGTGAGGAGGCTTGGACGGCGTCGGAGACCCCCCCTTTCTCCTCTCTGGTCCTCTCTCCTTCTCAGTTTCTTCAAATCTGGATTCCGGGTAGGACGGCCGTGAACGGCGTCGATTGGGTGGCTCGTCGACTCAAGGGAGCGACATGGGCGCGGGGGCTCGGAGCGGCGGTGTCCAACGGAGGAGGGCTTCGATTGCTGGCGCGGTGGTCATCGCAGCTGCAAGTGCTACAGCGGTATCACGGCTTCAAGCTGCTGATGGTCGCTGCGGCATCAGCGATGGAGTCGGTTGCAGTAGGTTGCTGCGGCGGCGTTGAATTGCAGGTGGAGGCGAGCGAGCAACGGCATGGGCTGTAGCAAGGTGGCTTGGTTGGTGTTGGTTTGAGGCGGCAAGGAGGGCAGCAGCTCAAACGGCGTCAAGCAGTGCCACCGCTGCCCTCCTCCCCTCTGTTTCTTCAGATTTGGATTCCGGGGAAGACAGTGGCGAACGACATTGTTTGGTCAACTCGTCGGCGACAGTGGCGGCAGCACAGCTCCCTTTTTCGAGCTCTCTCTCTCTCTCCAGAGAGAGCTTTCTCTCATTCCCCCCTCCCTCTCGAAAACCTTAGCTCTTGAGAGAAGAAGACCCTAAGCGCGGGCTGGGCTCAACTAGAAAGAAAAGTGGGCCGGCCCTACATGAGAGAAACAAAAGGAATATGGGGCGGTGGGCTGGTAAGAGGCTAGATCCAGCCCAATCCGCCCTCTAAGTAATTTTTCATTTTTTTTTTCTATTTTCTATTTTCTTTTTCTTTTTCTTTTGTTGTTGTTTTGCTCTTTTTTTTTTCTTTTTCTCTAATAATTTTTTTGTACTTGAAAACAAAATTTAGGTGTCAATAGCTGCCCCGCTTTGAATGTTGTCTCGAAGAGGTTGCATTCAAAGACAAAAGACACCTAAATTATTTCTGTAGTAGAGAGACCCTAAGTGTATAGGCACGCGTTAGGTCGACAAAAAGGATTCATAACTATGAAAGCACGTCTTGCCAATAAGATGAAGAAAGACTCCGAGCTACAGAAGCCTACCGGGTCATAAGATGGGAGGGAGACTCCGGGCTACAGAAGCCTACCGGGTCATAAGATGGGAGGGAGATTCTGGGATACAAAGCTCTCCTGGTCATAAGAAGTGAGGAAGACTCCAGGATACAAAGCTCTTTGGGTCATAAGAAGTGATGAAGACTCCAGGATACAAAGCTCTCGGGGTCATAAGAAGTGAGGAAGACTCCATGACACAAAGCTCTCCGGGCCATAAGAGGTGAGGAAGGCTCCAGGATACAAAGCTCTCCGAGTCATGAGAAATGAGGAAGACTCCAGGATACAAGGCTCTCCGGGTCATAAGAAGGGAGGAAAACTCCAGGATACAAAGCTCTCCAAGTCATGAGAAATGAGGAAGACTCCAGGATACAAGGCTCTCTAGGTCATAAAAAGTGATGAAGACTCCAGGATACAAAGCTCTCTGGGTCATAAGAAGTGATGAAGACTCCAAGATACAAAGCTCTCCGGGTCATAAAAAGGGAGGAAAACTCCAGGATACAAAGCTCTCTGGGTCATAAGAAGGGAGGAAAACTCCAGGATACAAAGCTCTCCGGGTCATAAAAGGTGAGGAAAACTCCAGGATACAAGGCTCTCCGGGTCATAAGAAATGAGGAAGACTCCAGGATACAAGGCTCTCCGGGTCATAAGTAGGGAGGAAAACTCCAGGATACAAAGCTCTCTAGGTCATGAGAAGTGAGGAAGACTCCAGGATACAAAGCTCTCCGGGTCATAAGAAGTGATGAAGACTCCAGGATACAAAGCTCATCGGGTCATAAGAAGTGAGGAAGACTCCAGGATACAAAGCTCATCGGGTCATAAGAAGGGAGGAAAACTCCAGGATACAAAGCTCTCCGGGTCATAAGAGGTGAGGAAGACTCCAGGATACAAAGCTCTCCGGGTCATAAGAGGTGAGGAAGACTCCAGGATACAAAGCTCTCCGGGTCATAAGAAGTGAGGAAGACTCCAGGATATAAAACTCTTCGGGTCATCAGAAGGGAGGAAGACTCCAGGATATAAAGCTCTCCAGGTCATAAGAAGTGATGAAGACTCGAGGATACAAAGCTCTCTGGGTCATAGGAAGTGATGAAGACTCGATGATACAAAGCTCTCTGGGTCATAAGGAGTGATGAAGACTCCAGGATACAAGGCTCTGCGGGTCATAAGAAGAGAGGAAGACTCCAGGATACAAAGCTCTCTGGGTCATAAGAGGTGAGGAAGACTCCAGGATACAAAGCTCTCCAGGTCATGAGAAATGAGGAAGACTCCAGGATACAAGGCTCTCCGGATCATAAAAAGGGAGGAAGACTCCAGGATACAAAGCTCTCCGGGTCATGAGAAATAAGGAAGACTCCAAGATACAAAGCTCCTTAGGTCATAAGAAGTAATGAAAGCTCCAGGATACAAAGCTCTCCAGATCATAAGAAGTGATGAAGACTCCAGGATACAAAGCTCTCCGAGTCATAAGAAGGGAGGAAGACTCCAGGATACAAAGCTCTCCGGGTCAATAGAAGTGATGAAGACTCGAGGATACAAAGCTCTCCGAGTCATAAGAAGTGATGAAGACTCCAGGATACAAAACTCTCCAGGTCATAAGAAGTTATGAAGACTCCATGATACAAGGCTCTCCGGGTCATAAGAAGTGATATGACTGAGGTCTCATCGTGTAAAAAGAGTTTTGACCGGGTATGATAGTCTCACCGTGCATGAACGGGTTTCGATTGGGAGGCTGACAAGCATGGTTTACAGATGAACCCACCAATCTTGGAGATGATATGGTTTAAGGTTAACCATAAGCCTTTGGAGATGACATGGTTTAAGGCTGACCAGAAACCTTTAGTTTTTATAGAAGCACCCGCTAAACCCTTAAAAAACAGCATGGCTTCACTGATTAATCCTGTCAAACTCAACTTGAGTAAATGTCATTAGAAACGTCATCAAGAGATGTATTGGCAATATTGCAACAATAATGAACAAAATAATCAAGCTAAGTCTGACTGCTTTAGAAAAACATTCGATGTCCATCAGCCTCATGTGGCGTAAAACTATCATCCTGCCCATGGATATATCATTAATCATCAAATTCTCTAGGAGACAAGCTCTCATCAGAACAGTTACGACTCGAGAAAAAGGTTCATTAAGCATGCCAAACTAGAGCTTCTTAGTCAGAAAGGGTTTCTCACGCACTCTCAATAAAATGATTACTTTATCACCTCATTAATGTGGAAGATAATTGATTGCTGAAGGTATCTTACATAACCTACGTCGAAGGCTTTCGGAAACATTCGCAATGAGCACAATCTGATCGATCAAAAATGTCTTTTGAAAAAACCGCAATATAGGCTCAGTTAGGGCTTATACAAAGGAATTATTGCTTTGAGGCCAATAAAAGAACATTTGTCACTATCTTCATCGGCTTTACAAGTCGAGAGCTTGGGAGATGAGACAAGATAGAATTACTTCCACTCCTTCAAGCAGTATCTTCTTTGTGGTATTCTCATTTTCACTCAAATTATCCCAATCAGAAGAGGCTTCAGAAAATGGTTATAATGTTGGCTCGGGAAAGGCTCGAAAGGCTTAAAACTTTCAATAGGGTCTTTAAGAGTCGGTAATCATCATGGCATCATGACCAGGTCACTCGATCTTTCCAAATCATTTGGCTTTTGAAATACAACGCATCTCGAAAGTCCCTTGATTAATCATTTCTGCATGGGAGCTTTGCTCCTTTCTCTGATTTCCTTTGCACTCGCAATGATTTTTTTACGCAGGCACTTGGACTTTGATAATAATTTTTTTTCATATAAGATGCAGCCTTTTGGCTTTTTTTTTTAAGGCATTGGCTTTGCTTTTACTAGGCACACTACTTTTTCATGCCCCCTAGTTTGTAGAACTTTTTGCTCTTTGAACTCTTGGAGCTCTTATGACTTTCGAGATGCTTTTCACATTTTCTTGTGACTCTCAATTGTATTTGGTCAATTCTCATGCCTTACCCCAGTGAAAGGAGATGATCACCGCTCGGGGTTCATAAATGAATAATCAGGCCCAAATTGGTTAAAGCAATGGATATCAGTGTTTGGGTAAAGAAGGAAATGCTCTTCTTCACTTTGGGATAAGTCGAGATCTAATGAGAATTCATTTGAAGTTATCACCAGAAGATTGATGTAAGTGAAAATAATGGGATCTTTCCCAATCATTCGCTCTACAACACGACCGTAACCTCCTATGTTGTCCCAATGTAGGGTCATCCTTGACAAGGGTACTTTGAATGATCATCTTTATTTTGCCCAAAGGGGTAGGAAGAGATTAATGCAATGCTTGGGATTGATGAAGGAAACGCCTTTATCATTTCGATCTTTGCGCTCAATGCGAATGAATCATTCGTTCAAAGAGAATGTCGCTTTTCACTCAACTCTCAAAAGTGTTTGAAGGACACTCAACTCTCAAAAGTGTTTGAAGGACGTGTTTGGAAATGGGCTTGCCTTTCTTCATCCTAAGCACTTCTTGTTTGGCATGGCTAACATCTCAATCTCACTCTGTCGAGATTCATCTGAGTAGATCAATCTCCATAAGAAAATTTGATTTTAAATGAAATACCCACAAAACCAGAAGACAATTTTTTGTTTTCAATTTTTCATTTCTGTGCTTATTTCTAGGAGTCAAGGATCTTTTTGTAATGGAAATTCTCTTTCTTTCTTTTTTTACTTTTTTTTTTACTAAAAAAAAAATTGAGAAGAATGGTACTTACCTACGGCGTGGTGACCTGGTAAACCTGTAAAGAATGTAAAAGAATATGTTGGTGCAAACATCTTTAGGGATTGATGTGTCGGAAATGATACATAATTACCCTTCATTCGCTTTCATCCTTTGGGTGCTAACATCTCTTGGATTCACCTTCGTGGATATTTGGTAACTTGACAATACCCTTCCTTTGCATTCTTCTTTAAGCGTTTGGCATTTTCCTGATTCCTTGGTAGAAGACGCCGCTTCTATGGTCAAGATGCAACTTTTTATCGCCCTGTAAGAAGAGAAGATGAAACGAGTTATATTTCATTTCTTAGTTAGGTTCAACTGAGGAACGATACATCCTTCTTGATGAATTTGACAATGTTGTTGCAGCACACTTCATTGGTGGGCGAAGGAGAGATTTTTCTCTAAATCAAATGTTGTTCTCCCACTCTTTATATGACAAACCTTTGTTCTTTTCGAATCTGTCATGTACCAAAGAAAAGGATATGTCATTTTTTTATATTGAAGAAAATCAAGTTTAGGAACGAAAAAACATCCCTTTCCACAGTCGAGCAATCAGCATCCCGAGGTGTCCCTTATGAAGGAAGGGGTAATATTGCCCCTCTATTTTATTTGAATCCTTCTTTGTCTAAGATGAACATGACTTCATAATGCTCCATCGCATTTATTGGAACGTTACAAAAATTTGTACTCTTGTTGTCTTTATGGAAAAATGGCGCTGAGGATGCCTCGATGCATGCTTACTCCTCAAGTTCCATGAACTCACACTTCTATCTTTTAGAAAGGGCCGATGCCAGTCTCAAATAAACTCTTCATTCTACCCGAGAAAGCGACCACGTGAAGAGAGGGCCTTAAACAAAGCTTTTTTTTTATAATTCATTTTGGAAGGTAAATGTAAAGATACACTTGAAACACTTATGAATTCTTCTTTTTTTTTTTTTCCTTAGTTTCGCTCTTTTTTTTTTTTTTAATGATGATTTTCAAATTCCATCATTAAAAATGTGAGTCACACGATTTACAAGAGCAACAATTGGATTTGCAAATCAAAACCCAAAACAAAAAACATGTTTTTTAACAAGAATAAAAACTGATAAAATACAAGAGACTCTTTTACAAATGAAAGTAAAAAAAACAACTACCGTCCTAGCTCTAGAATTCACTTCCTCGACTGGTCACCACGAGAATGTCAAAGAGCATCGTGCATAACCTGCAAAAAGACGACAATGTCAATATGTGAATGAGAGAAAATGATATTTTAATGACGTCACTTCTTACAATAAAATCGAGGTGACGATACATGCCCCACAATCCTTATTACAGGACTTTAGTATTTCACCAAGATTTTATCATTAGAGAATATATCATTAAAATTATCAATCCACAACCATCAATCGAATGTCCACTTTTATTCCAAAAGTTTCGTAATGCAAAAGTGTCTTTGACTTTTGAAAGATTGATTTGTGATTTTACTCATAGAAAAATGAAGTGATTTCTATTTTGAGGAATTTGCACACAAAATGATTTGCATTATAGTCCTAAACATGAAAATGAGAAAATTTGCTAAAAAAAAAATGCAATTTCAACTTTTGTGCCCCAATATAAAATCACAACTTGAAATTTTTTTTTTCTTTCCTTTTTTTTCGAAATGATTTTAGCCCGTAACTAGAAATTTAAACAAAACCATGTGTTCAATAGGGCCAAATCAAAATATTTAGAACTTACATTCAAATGCTCACTTGTCAAAAGTGATTGTCAATGTTTCAATCATAAGCTTGCATCACTGAGGGCATTCAATTGATTTTCGCGAATTTCAAGATGAAAATGCAATACAAAGTGGGCAAATAAAAAGAAAAATGATACTTACAATGGGTGCCAACTTTTGTCTCTGTTTCTTTTTTTATTTTTCGAAATACATAGACATGCGCATGGGATGTGATTCGATTTCTACTCTATCCGGCTCAAAATGAAGCCATGGGATCACAGGACTGAACCAACATGCTTGTGGCTTGGTCATGTTACCCATGACTCCAGCTTTGTCAAAGAATCAACCCGTGTCGCATGCTCGCAGACCGAAGTAGGTACCTTTAACATCAGAAAAGAAATTTCGGGGTTGAGATGGACGACTTGTACTACATGCTTGTAGTCAGAGTGGTATCCACCTCAACACCATCTTAAGTGATCCTATGCGGCCCAGGTCCGGCGGCAAGTTGTGTGTGCTAGGGTGTAGTGCAATGCAAATGATACATACACAACAATTTATAAGAAAACAACACTCCATACATAAAAAATAAACCATACATTCCTACACCTCCCTGCAAAACAAAGGTAAGCAAACACTTCCCCTTATACCTCCCATTCTGCAAAAACATTTAACACCTTTAATAATAGGGACATACCTAGAATCCTCGCTGTCAAACAAAAATATTTTTTTGAACAAGATTAATTTTGGCCTAAGTCCTCTAAGGTTCAAAACCAAGTCCCCAGTAGAGTCGCCAAGCTATCGCGACTACCCTTGGGGGGAGGGAACAAGTTTAGGGATATTGCCTAAAAGACAGGCCTAAAGCCTATGATTAGGCGCAGGCTCTCTCAAGCCCATAACCCGCGTGACGTTGGAATATTTTTCATGAATTTTGCACAAAAGGAGTCGCCACTTGCCTATTGGGGTCAGCTAGAAACCAAGTGAGGCATGGGAGCATGCCTCACTTCCTACGTGACCAGAGAATTTAGGTTTGAAGACTTGATTACACTAATTAACCAATTAGTGCTATTTCGGTACCTAATCTTGTTCATCTTAACAAAATGATTTTTGACAGGCAGTTTGAATTGATTTTATACTTATCCACTAACATATGAGGTGATCATGCGGGTGCACAATCATTAAAGTAATAATCATAGCTATCAAGGTCCTAATTGCAGTAAAATTAAACACGTGCAATTAAACATAATTAGATATGCAAATTAAACATACAACATAATTAATATACGAGCAAATAAAGGTCTAATTACACTAAAATGGCAATACATGACAAGTCCTAATCAAAACCCATCATTTTTGAATTTTCGAAATTTTTTAAATTTTTTTTTAAATTTTTTTAATTATTTAAAAAATTAATTTTTAAAATAATTTTTAATTAATTTTTAAAAATAATTAATTAAAAATGGGCGAACCTGGTCGGATCCGGTTTGACCCGACCTAGTTGGCTTGGATCGGGTCCAGTCGGAGACCCGACCCGGGTTCAGCCCAGTCGGCGACAACAGGCCCGAGTGGGCCCAAAATTCTTTTTTTTTTTTTTTAACCAAGGCCCAAAGAAAGTCAAAAAGGCCCACCTATTTCCTAAGCCCGCATGAGACAGCCCACAAGCACAAAGGCCCAAAAGCCCACAAGCACAAACCCAGCCCTGATTCGCCTAAAACCCTACCCATTTCCTTGACCTACACCCGACCCGGCATTCTAACCTTCTTCTCTCAGGTTTGTTCACGGCGCCGAGGGAAACGGCAAGAACGCCGGCGACTCAGCAGCGGCGACACAGTGGACGGCGGACGACGACGGTAGAGCAGGAAGAGCGACGGCGACTTTGGCGGCATCCGATAGGGGGTGGAGCAGCGCAGGGACGGCAACGCAAGCTTGCAAGTGAAGCGATGGCGCGAGCTCGCGGGCAAGGAGGAATCCCGGCGGCTGGCAGAATAGCGACCTACTGGGGTGGAGCGGCGGTGGCGCGAGGAGGCTCAGACGGCGTCAGAGACCCCCCCTTTCTCCTCTCTGGTCCTCTCTCCTTCTCAGTTTCTTCAAATTTGGATTCCGGGTAGGACGGCCGTGAAGGGCGTCGATTGGGTGGCTCGTCGACTCAAGGGAGCGACACGGGCTCGGGGGCTCGGAGCGGCAGTGTCCAACGGAGGAGGGCTCCGATTGCTGGCGCGGTGGTCATCGCGGCTGCAAGTGCTACAACGGCATCACGGCTTCGAGCTATTGGTGGTCGCTGCGGCGTCAGCGACGGAGCCGGTTGCAGCAGGTTGCTGCGGCGGCATTGGATTGCAGGTGGAGGCGAGCGAGCAACGGCATGGGCTGTAGCGAGGTGGCTCGACTGGTGTTGGTTTGAGGCAGCAAGGAGGGCAGCGGCTCAGATGGCGTCAAGCAGCGCCACCGCTGCCCTCCTCCCCTCCGTTTCTTCAGATCTGGATTCCGGGGAAGACAGCGGCGAATAACATTGTTTGGTCAGCTCGTCGGCGACAATGGCAGCGGCACAGCTCCCTTTTTCGAGCTTTCTCTCTCTCTCTCTCTCTCTCTCTCTCTCTCTCTCTCTCTCTCTCTCTCTCTCTCTCCAGAGAGAGCTTTCTCTCGTTCCCCCCCTCCCTCTCAAAAACCCTAGCTCTTGAGAGAAGAAGACCCTGGGCACGGGCTGGGCTCAACTAGAAAGAAAAGTGGGCCGGCCCTATGCAAGAGAAACAAAAGGAATAGGGGGCGATGGGCTGGTTTGAGGCTGGATCCGGCCCAATCCGCCCTCTAAGTAATTTTTCATTTTTTTTTCTATTTTCTATTTTCTTTTTCTTTTTCTTTTGTTGTTGTTTTGCTCTTTTTTTTTCTTTTTCTCTAATAATTTTTTTGTACTTGAAAACAAAAAATAGGTGTCAACAATGAGGAAAGGGAGCCTTCTACTTATAATGAGGCTATGCATGATGAACGTTGGCAAAAGGCAATGGAGGCAGAACTTAAAGCCCTGATTGATAATCACACTTGGGATATCGTGTCGTTACCTCCTGATCGCAAGCCCATTGGATGTAAATGGGTTTATAAGATCAAATACAGAGCAAATGGCTCTGTGAAAAGATATAAGGCTTGGTTGGTGGCCAAGGGCTTCACATAGCAGGAAGGTTTTGACTACCATGAGACTTTTTCTTCAATAGCCAAGGATGTCACGATTCGTTTCTTCTTATCGGTTGCTGCTTTTCGCAACTGGTCACTGCATTAGATGGATGTCCACAATGCCTTTCTTCATGGTGACCTGGAAGAAGAGATTTACATGGACCTTCCACAAGGATTATGGAGACAGGGGGAGTCTAAGGTATGTCGTCTCCGCAAATCTCTTTATGGATTAAAACAGGCTTCTCGACAGTGGTATGCCAAGTTTACTATTGCACTTACGGGAGCTGGGTTCTAGCAGTCCAAGCATGATTATGCTTTATTCACTTGGGCAAAAGGTACGCCGTCCATTTACTTGATGATTTATGTTGACGACATACTTATTATAGGAAATCATGATTCCACTGTAAAGAAACTTAAAGATTATTTACATTCATCTTTTCATATTAAAGATTTAAGGTCGCCTAAATATTTTCTTCAAATAGAGATAGCTCGTTCTGATCTAGGGATTTCCCTTAGTCAGCGAAAATTTGTGATAGAGATTATATTAGAAGCAGGGTTATCAGGGTGCAAATCGGCAATTATTCCCATTGAATAGAATGCCAAGTTGACTAGTGTTGATTATGATGCTGGGACATCTTCCTCTAATGATCCACTATTAAAGGATCCAACAAGCTATCAGAGACTTGTTGGAAAGCTTATCTACCTCACCATGACTCAGCCAGACATTTGCTGTGTAGTACAGACTCTTAGCCAATTTATGCATAGTCTAAAGCAATCACACATGAATGCAGCACTAAAGGTGGTGATATACCTAAAGAAGTATCCAGGACTAGGGATACTCCTTTCTAGAAAGTGCAATATGGAGATGATAGCCTATTGTGATGCGGACTATGCTACGTGTCCCATGAGCAAGAGATCTATCACTAGTTTTTGTATCAAATTTGGGGAGCATTACTTTCATGGAAGACAAAGAAACAATCCCCTATATCATTGTCATCAGCAAAAGCTGAATATCAATCTATGGCAAAGACTGTTTGTGAGGTAGTATGGCTACGAGGCTTACTTCTGGACCTTGGGGTACAAATTAAAGGTCCGACATTACTCTTTTGTGATAATGATTCAGCACTCAAGCTTGTAGCGAATCCCATACTGCATGAGAGGACAAAACATATAGAAGTTGATTACCATTTTACTCGAGAGAAGATCAAAAAAGGGATCATCAAAATGAGAGGGATCAGAACCACAGAGCAGCCTGCGGACATATTCACTAAACCTCTTTGTCAAAGACAGCATACATATCTTCTAAACAAGCTGGACGTCTTAGATATATACAAGCCACCAGCTTGAGAGGGAGTGTTAAAAGAAGATAGATTGAAGATATGGGATCTGATTGAAGATTTGTATTGATTATAATTGATATGAGATATGATTATTTTAGGACTAGAAAGATTAGAAGATTTTATTTACTTTTTTATTGAGTCTTCTTGTACGATATATACATCCTTGTAATAGATACATAAACGAATGAAGTACATACAATTTTCCTCTCCACACAAATTCCCACATTCTTCTTTTGCTCGAATTCGTGACATAATGGATTACTAAGTCCGAAAACTTGGCACAGACCCTCCCAAGTCCTACCAATCGCGACTTGATACTATGAAATTAATCCATTTAAACATGCAATTATACTTAATTTGGAGCCACCACTAACCAATTAGGGTTTATTAGAAACCCCAGTAAAGTATGGGAGAAAACTTTATTTTTGCGAACTAAAAATTCAATAGGTCGGGGGACATGGTTATGCTAGAGTAATCTAACGCTATTTTGGTACCTTTTCATTTTAATTTCAAAAATATTTTGCAAGCAGTCTTGATTAATTTCAATCTAGGCTACTAACATGCAAAGGGTGGTCATGTGAGTGAACAATCAATAAAATAACATTCAATACACTGAAGTGATAGATTATAAGAAATTATAAACTACAACTTTATTAAAGTCTACTCTCTAAAAAAAAACTTACAAAAATGCTAATAAAAAAATGCATGCCCTGAACATGATTTCTAAATGACATGACACCTAATTCTTTTAAATACTAATTATATGCAATCTTAATTTAAATTTGATATGCATGATTTCTACTCTAATGACATGTGAGATGCAATTTATATTACTTAACTTGAACCATCACAATATGTGTGCAATCTAATTCACATGATCCCAACGTGTGCTACATGATATGGAATGGATGACGTAGTAATTCTATATGGATGTTCATTCTATGATTTTTCTTCTTCTTTTTTATTTAAATAATGCAACTCCGATAAATTCTCTCTTTTTTTTCTTTTTAATATATATATATATATATATATATATATATATATATACAACCTACTCTAAATAATAATGACGTTAAATGGGATTAGTTACAAATTAACCTATTACTAATCAAGTAAATGACCTTTGTGTTTTCCCTTTTTTTTTTATAAATGACTTAATAATTTTTATTGAAAAGAAAGTAACATAATGATGCAACGCTCATCTTTTGGGATCTTTTTTTTTTAATAAAAAAACTACATGATAGGAATACTAAAACATTAAAACTAAAACGTGTAACTCACTAACTAAAGCGCAACATATGCCATGCATATTAAGAAATCTATATGACCTAAATAACATTTTTTTTGTTCCTCTTTTGGTTTTATTAAAGGAAAATTATCCTGACATTATACGAATCTTAAAAATCAAGGTGTTTGCTTTAAACATGAAATGTGTATGGACCTAAATTCTAGATATGACATGTGATGCATGATATGTGATGTGCACATGACGATGACGCACAGAAATGTATGTCCTATTAATAATCTACCAATACGAATCAATCACATATTATCTTGATGCGAATCAATTACACAATCCGTAAATTTGCCATGAAAAGTCGAAAGAATAAAAAATCTAACCCGACATCTCGTGGCTCAACATTTTTTATTATTGTGACTTAATATGACAAATTTTCTAATCGAATAACGATTAAAGATGTATCCCTTGTCAAAATATTGAACCATAATCTGATTAACGTCAGCCAATTATGTGACACTGGATACAAGATCTGGTTTCAAGAAGACAAATACTCAAGCACAAGCAAAGATCTAAAGCATTCTTTTACCAGAAGGAGACATGGAAACATCTACCTACTTGAAATAACAGCTAATGACATTCAATATGATCTCAATCAAAGATGAATAAGACCTTTAGCATTGGAAGCTTAGACACATAAGTACCAAGCAAATCTTGAAACTCTCCTCAAAGAAACTTGTATGAGGGTTACTAGATCTAAAGTTTGAAAGATATGAAGTTTCCTCAATCTGTGCCCTTGGTAAACATGTAAGAAGTTCTTTCAAACCCATTAATTATGCTAGTACTAATTGAGTTTTGCACCTTCTTCATATGGACATCTTCAGACCAATAAGAACACAAAGTTTGGGAAGTAAAAGGTACTACTTGGTAATAGTTGATGATTAGACAAGGTACATGTGAGTTTTCTTTCTTGCACACAAGCATGAAGCATTTTCTCGTTTTTTCAAAATTTGCAAAAAGAATTCAAAATGAAAAAGGATATTCAATTTCTTGCATTAAAACAGATCATGGGGGAGAGTTCAAAAATCAAACTTTCATAAAATTTTGTAAGGAAAGTGATTTTGAGCATCAATTTTTGACTCCCTATACACTTGAGCAAAACAGTATAGTAAAGAGGAAAAACATATCATTACAAGAAATGGTAAGAGCGCTTCTTATTGAAAGCAAAATTGTATCACATTTTTTGGCGGAAGCCACTTCAACAGCATGTTATATTATCAATCGAGTTTTTCTTAGACCTTATTTCAGAAAAAAAAAAATCCTATGAGCTTTCAAAGATAGGAAACTAGATCATTCATATTTTTGAGTCTTTAGCTGTAATGCCAATGACTAGCCTAGTAAGCTTGACGAAGGATCAGATGAAGGTATATTTTTAGGGTACTCAACTACAAACAAAGCTTTCAGAGTTTACAATAAAAGATCTCATACTCATGAAAATTTTGATCAAAGAGAACAATGATCTGAAGCAACTCAAGAACAAGAAGAAATCAAAGAGTTAAAATCAGATGAACAGCATTAGCAACCCAAAAAATCTAAGAAGCACAACAGTGAGAAACCTATAGCATCTGATGATAGATTTAGTAGAAATTGGAAGTACAAGTCAAGCCATCTAAATGATCTAATTATCGGAAACATTTATAACAAGATTAGAACAAAATCAACACTAAAAGAAGTGATCAGTACTTTAGCACTCATTTCAGATATTAAGCCAAGAAGTACTAAGGAAGCTATGTCAGATGAACACTGGATCCAAGCAATGCAAGATGAACTTCAATATTTTGAATTAATGAAGTATGGGAATTGGTTCCTAGACCAAAAGACCATTTTTTGATAGAAACAAAATAGGTATACAAGAACAAGCTAAATGATTAGTGAAAAATCACAAGAAACAAAACAAGATTGGTCACTAAAGGCTACTTATAGAAAGAAGGAATCGACTACGATGAAACTCATGCACAAGTAGCAAGATTAGAAGTAACTAGACTTTTACTTGTTACGCTTGTTTCCATGGTTTCAGACTTTTTCAGATAGATGTGAAGAGTGCTTTCCTGAACGAATTCATTGAAAATGTGTTGGTAGACCAAACCCTACATTTTGAAGAATCAAGAAAATCTGATCATGTCTATAAATTAAAGAAAGCCTATATGGTTTGAAAGAAGCTCATTGAGCTTGATATGAGAGGCTAACAAATTTTCTCATTCAGAATGGTTTTGAAAAATGTAATGTTGATACTACTATGTTTATAAGGAAAGAAAGTAAGGAAATCTTGTTAGCATAAATCTATGTTAATGGTATTATATTTGGATCTCCTAACAAAAATCTTTGTAAGTGATTTTGCTAAGTTAATACAGGATGAGTTTGGGATGAGCATGATGGGAAAATTACAAAAATTTCGGATTGCAAATCAAACAAACGGAAGAAGGAACTTTCATCTTCCAAGAAAAGTATGCAAAAGAGCTTGTGAAGAAGTTCACATGGAAAATTCAAAGACTACTAAGACTCCTATGTCATACTCCTGAAAGCTCGACAAAGATAAAAATGGTAAAAAGGTTTATCAGAAGCTGTATAGAAATATGATCGGCTCCTTACTTTACCTCACAGCGTCAACACCTGATATCATTTTTAGTATATGCATGTGCACTAGATTTCAGTAAAAATGGCATCATGGTTTTCCAAAAAACAATCAATAATAACACTGTCAATCATTGAAGCTGAGTATGTCACATTGGTTAGTTGTTGCACTCAAATTCTTTGGATGAAGCAATAGCTAAAGGATCGTGGAGTTATGGATTTGAACATAATAATCAAATGCGACAATATGAGTGTCATCAACCCAGCGAAGAATCCAATCTTACACTCTAGAGCTAAGCATATTGAAATTAAGCATCATTTCATACACGATCATGTCAACAACGATAAAGTAAACATTCAGTTTATTAATTCTCAAAATCAGTTAGCTAATATATTTACAAAGCCTCTTGAAAGGAAAGCATTCGGTTTTTTTACAACAAACTAGGAATTATTGATCCATTTGCTCCAAGTGTTTAAGACAAGTTATATTTGAAGAAATAACATTAGATGATGTTGAGCAATTCAACTATGGTGATTTCAAATTTTAGTGGTAAGAGTATTTTTGGAAGCAAATCAGGTAAGATTTTTTTTCCTTATTTAAATAATTATGTTGAGAAATTAATTGCAAAATATAATTTTCTTGAAATTTGTTTGAATTATTTTTTAAAACCGTTTTACATTTTTCTCCTTAAAAACCAAACCAATTTTTTGGAAACTACTTTTCATTTAAGTCACCTCTTTTCATCTCCCTTAAAAATGTTGTCTTTTTCATTCTTTCTCATTCTTCTTCTTCCTCCAAAAACTCCCTCTTAAAAAAAAAAAAAACTCCTCAAAACTTCTTTCTTTTGGCAAAAAGATCAAAACTTTCTTCTACTCTAATAACCAGGGCCCCAAAATCTGCACCCAAGTTGAAGTCCAAACCTTCAACATCATTAGATCATATTGCATTGTAGGTATGCAGTCCAGAGCGAGAGGAAGTATTGAGTTTTTTTATTTATCCAACTCTTCTAACAGCATTAAAGGTACAATCGAAAATGAAACTTCTTTTGAATACTCACAGTTGAAATCCATTATTGCTACTCTCAAAGATTTGGGAAATAGTGAGGATATTATCTCTAGATTGCTGGCTAAGCATGGCTTCGAAAATGAAGAAGCGTTAGAGTTGATGTTTGTAAACCCCATCAAAATCATGCCACCTATGAGTACTAATGATTCTAGTGGGGTGAAGTCTTGAAAAAGGAAAGGAAAAGTGGCTGAAACGTATGCTTATAGGAAAAATGGTTGATGCGTGACATCCTAATTTTTTTTTTCGATTTTCAATTGAATGAGTTGGGCTTTTCATTGACGCGCCTATAGTCTTTCAATCATGAGATAACTAATCTATTAGGTGAAGCCGTTAAGGGATTTTAATGCAACAAACTTGAGAATTCAACTAGAAATCGACTATTCGACCGTGCTAATCTACAATGATCAATACAACACTGTCAAAATTGATCAAATACCAAAGATAGGTTGATTCGACAGAAGCATGTGATTAAAGTGTGGGTGATTCCATCTAATTGCAAAAATTTTGTTGAACGGCATTAAATTGATTTTTCTGTCAGTTTTGTACCATGTGCCCATATTTGAAATCTCGAAATTTTCACGACAAGTGAGATTCACCTATAAGTCAAAGATGCACAACGTGGGTCAAAAATATTTGACCACAGGTCAAATGCGCTAAAAATTCTTAAAAGCTATCTGATAGGTTAGGTCAAGCTAAAATCGCGCTCGATTGAAATTAATCACAAAATTAAATCCGAATTTAGAAATTGAAAGTTCTGTCATGTCACTATTCATTTTAGAAACATCGTCTCATCCTTCGAGAAATATTCGACGAACCCGGAATTTTTCGGAAAAAATTGAATTTCGGACATTTTGGAAAAAGGAAAGAAATTCGGATGGGAGAGAGAGTGGCCATTTTTGCTGTCCGAATTTTTGGCTATCTGTGGAAATAAAATGCAAGAAAGTAATGGGGGACCAAAGGGGATGTGCATGAAAACTTTGGGGGCCATGAATTAATGGTTGAGATACTTTTGTTTGACTTCTACCTCCCTCCTTCAGCTTCTCGAGCATGCATGCCCAGCTGCTTCCTCTTCGTAGCTTCTATCCTCTTTTCATTTTCCCTTCTACTCGATCACTTCCCCAACCCCCTTCTGTTCCTACTTTTCTTTCATTTCCTTCGAAGACCCCAACTCCTCCATTTGAATTCTATAGCTCCACGTTCTCTATCCCTCCACCGAAACAACCCTTGCAGCTGCCACGAAGACCACTGCTCCATCCCACCAACTTACCACCTCACTCCCCTCATTTCAACCCCCGACGCATCCCCTCTCCACCAGATCTACTCCTAGTTGTTGCACCCCTTCATTTTTCTCTTTTCTTTGTTATCGCACAAATTCCCACCAGCAATAGAACCCTCCCCCTCTCGCCTACACATGTCAGCTCCCCTCAACTTCGTTGCTTTAGCCACTTTTGATTTTGCCCCATTAAGTTGCCACCTTCAGTCTTCGACAAAGCTAAGATAACCTTGGTGGTTGGTTGTAAGGCCTTTTCGGCCCGATCCAAGCTCCCTTCGATGTTGTCATAGACCCAAGTGTCACTCACCGTCAAGTTACTGTTGCTGTGAACTCACCAGCTCGTTAATCCAGTGAGTTTACTTGCTAAACTCTACTTAGGGAGTTAATGATGCTTTGTGGATAATTAGATTAGGCTAAGCTTGGTTTAGGTGGTTAGTTTAGTTTAATTAGTGATTTAGGTGGTTAATTAGGATTGTTAGGTGGTTAAATTAGATTAGTTAAGAGTTAATTAGATTGTATTATTTGATTAGATGGTGCATTATTTTTCTAGGCCCGTTTAGGTGGTTAAATTAGGGTTTAAAGCTTAATCAATGCATTTATTTAATTACTTTTGTAATTTATTTAATTATTTAATATTTTTCGAAAATTATATAGGGATAGTCCGTAGCCGAAATTTCATGCTGATTACAGTGGTGTGATTAGTTTATGCAATTGAATGATAATTTGTGCAATATAGTGATGATTGTGATTTTTGATTAATTATTTCAAAATTGTGAAATTTTGGTATTTAATTGGAAAGTACTAGATGTCGGGTTTTGACTTCGAAAATATTTTTAAATACTATATCAAATAGTGGGGTTTTAAGATGAATGATATCAATTTTTAAGATTCGATCTGACCATGAACCCGCACACAATTATTTTCACCAGTTGTTTTTAATACGAAGAGAATAGGCCAAGCGCGTTATCTTAATTGAGACACTTGAGTACAATACACGGTATCTTTAGCCGAAATTGAATGATTGTGTAATGGTTATGAGAACCCATCTCCGATGTGCGTCAGGTGGACGTTGCCCCTATATGGGATGCCCCTAGACAATGGATGTCAGTTGCAGTATAGGCTGGACTGATGCTCCTTCAAGATTGCCACCTAGTGTAGACGTTGCCGTGCTCAATGGGATGAGACAATGCCTAGTTACGCCAGAAAATCGCCAAACGTCAAGTAAGCTGTGCTCGTGGGGCCATAATCAATTGGAACATGTGAATAATTAAGATAAACGCGCCGGATTATGGGACAAAATTTTGTGGCATGGAATGAGACGTGTCATAATGATTTGGCTTTATAATCGAGATCCCTGTGATTGATTGTGATATAAGTGAGACGTTCCAATTGATGTGTGCATCTATTATATACATTAATTATATAAACTGTGCTGATGTGCAGGAAGGAACTAAGGCGAGGTGAGTCTTCTGTGATGTGTGTTAGACTACCTCTAGACGTATTTCCTTCCTAATCAAGGTTTAGGGTGTAAACTTGCTGAGACATCGTTTCACCTCGTCGTGGGCTTAACTTTTCAAGTCCGTAGATGAAAGCTCCTCCAGTACATTTTGGACAGCTGAGGAGGTATACAAAGTAGAGTACCAACATCCCTATCCCCAGAAATCTCTGGCTCTATGAGCTCATCGTGACAACCATTTGGGTCGATGAAGGCTGACCTCAATTGGTACCTCATCAGTTTAGGGCGTGATTCCATCATGGGCCTAATGAGGTCCGGGAAAGTCCCCTACAAGGTTTTGACATCCCCGCCGTTGCGGTCAACTCCGCGGCAAGTGAGGGGGTAGCCGATCCCCCTAATAGTGTTGTAGAAGACCCATAATCCTCGAAGGTCTCGGAGGTCTCGGTTGAGGAGTCTTGTGCCTAGATGGCTTAGTGACTCTTCTTTTTGGAGTTAGGCTTTTGTTTATAGACTAGTATTGTATATAACTCAGTTTGTTTATAAAATTATTTAGTGAAATTCGTATCCTGCTTTTCTATCACATATATGTGTTGTCTGGGGATTGTTATAAGCTTCCGCATATGCAATAAAATGATTGGGTCGGCGACATGTCCTAGGACATCGCAAAATTTTATCGACCGCCAAGAGATGTGCACACACTTGAGGTCTGGGGCGTGACATGATGTTTGCCAACTTCAAAAGAAGAATTACTTGTTATGTGACCGTTGAAAATCATGTTGATAAGTTGATCGAGCCCACAGAACACATGCAATACTTTGAAACTCTAATGAGTGGAGGAGTAATATATCAAAGGATTGTCAACTTTGATTTATTTGAGTCATGTGGTATTCAGATCAAAAAATTCTTTGACGATCATCTATTAACTAATCTTAATGTTACGGAATTTCCAACTTATCTAGCACTAACTGCTTATTTCTACTCAAGTCTTTCATTTTACTATGTTGATACAATTGAATTCATAGTGTTTGATAAGTCTTATCTGTTCTAAGCCTGGAATTTGGCAAAAATCTTGGGATTTCAATATTTAGACTTTGAGATAGTCAATGTTGATCCAGATGTTACTTATAGACTTCTTTCTAGAATCCTTGACTTTACTAGAGACGATAAGTTTCATGTTTCTCATCATTTATTTCCTCTGAAACAAATTGTTTTTCACAGGATTATCATCAATTGTTTGAGATTGAAAGCGATTTTCAAAGACTAATGTCTCTTATTATGAGGCTAAGCTGATATGGGCAATTTTGAATGGTCATTCATTTTCTATTGCCCATCTTGTTTTACTTCATTTGTATAGAACTGTCTTGAAGAACAATGGTCAATTACCCTATAGCTCTCTGATCACAAAATTTTTCCATCATTTGGATATTGAAACTTCAAGGAAGCTAAGCAAGATACAATTGCCTTTGATGAAAGTGGATGACCAGATGACGAGGAAAATGAGTTTCAGGTACACCAGCAAAGAGTGGAAAAATATGAAAGGCAGACTACTGAAGGTGGGTGTAGATGACAATACACTCGATTCTTCTTCGTGTCCCACCAAGAGAAGGACTATTGTTCAGAGACAGAGTTGTCAAGCCTTTCTACAGAGACATAATGAAGAATTCCTGGATGAGTTAGATGAGGACACTAATGACTTGGATAATATAATAGATGCATATCAACCTGAATCTGATGATGATGATGAGGGAAATGAAGTTGATGGAGAAATAGAGATAGGGACATTTGCTAATTAGGCAAAGCAAACTAATAATGAAAAAGAATAGGGAGATGCTGCTAAAAAACAAACAACTAGTTCTACTGCTGTTCCTCTAAGTCAAATAGATCAAGTTTGTGGAGTTGATGTTGATCTTAATGAATATTAGGATACTACTAAGGACCAGTACATTGCTAAGTATCAAAAGACTCGAGGACCAGGACATTGCTAAGGATCAAGACACTGCTGCGAAAAAGGAAACTGCTAACGTTGATCCACCTTCCCTAAGGGGAGCATCCATTCAAGGGGACCTCGATCAAGCAAATCCACCTATAGTTCTTGAGGAAGCTTTGGTTGAGAACACATCTATAAACACTATCGATGATGCTAATGACATTCCAAAGACTCCAAAAGTCCCTGAAGAAGCAGTTGATGATGCTAATGATATTTCAGAGGCTCTAGAAGTTCCTAAAGAAGTAGCCGATGATATTGATGACCTTCTAAAAGCTCCAAAAATTTATGAGGATGTAGCTCTTAACCTTCCCAAAGCTCCAAAAATTACAAATGATGTCGATGCCTCTGCCATTAAAATTTCTTAAATTCCTGCTGGAACTTATGGCATGTCTTCTTTTGGTGAGCAAACCCAACATGTTGTTTTGACCTCTCTATTGAAAAAGATATGCAAGATAAAGGGAAAGGAATTAATAGTATTGAGGGTGAGCCCAAAGCTGATAGACAGAGAAGAGAGGATATCCACATGGTGATGAAACTTGGCATTGAGGTAAATCCCAACAACGTGCCTGTTATTAACAGTACTGAAAACAGGTTGTTCCTCTAGACTTTAGTCAACATCAAGGAACACGATGCTGCTATGGAGAAAGACCTAGAGAATCTACAACTATTCCTTTGACACTAGGTTGAGGAGTTGGATTCATGAATGAAGAGTGTGGAGCGCACTATTGAGAATATGTAGTACTATGTTCTAGTCCAACTACTTCCTGAAGTTAGATTTTCTTCTCCCATTCCAAACCTTGACCCAAACCAACCATTTTCTCCAAATAAATTTTTATGCTTGCGTTATTTCTTGAAAGTTTGGATTGTTTTTCAGTTTGATCTGTAATGTTTTTGGATTAACTTTATGTTTGGGTATTTTGGACAAACTTACATATTATGGTTGGACTATAATATCTTAGTTCATTTAACATTTTTTTGGCTATTGACAAAAAGGTGGAGAATGATAGCCAGCAAACTTGTAGATTTTATTGCACTAATATTATTTTTGTAGGATATTCTAATTCTCTGAGCATTATAAAAGTTGATAGGATTGGTTATAGAGCTTTTTATCCCTTTTTTTTAATTCAAAGCATTATCTATAGGAATATCACTAAAATTCTTCCAATTTAAACTTTCTTATAGTTTGTTCCACTTCATTTCAAATATGGCTTTAATTAGAGCTATTCATTTTCAAATTATTTTATCTCTATAAAATTCTATTTGGGAAGTTTTGTCATCATAAAAAATGGGAGATTGTTGAGATAATATTCCCTAAAGCAATTTTGAAGAATGACAAAACTTATCCTTAGTAAAAAAATTTATTCTAATTATGAGTATTTTTTAAGTGGAAGGTTTTATAGGATTTGATCAGATATTATTAATCAGAACCAAAGTTATGGCTAAAATATTTCCTTCCTATTTTATCCTATCAAATGGCTAGGAATGAGGAAATACACTCGTGCAACGGCTAGTGACAATTGGTTGGATTTTCTACCTTATTTATAAGAAGTCTAAAAGGGAAGTTTTCCAAAAATTTCGTAGAGATTTGAACTTTCTTGGAACGATATACTTGAGGCAAAACATTCTTTCTAAGTTGAAGCACTTGACTTATGCAAACTCAAACTACTATATGGGCAATGGAATTTGTGTGAAGCATCATCCTCAATGATATTGAAGTAATAAGACATTCTAAGCAAAATCCAGGCCAACGGGTAGAATGGTTGGATAATCCTCCTGAAGATTTGTCTAATGGTCAGCTTGGATTGGAAGGAGTATAAAAGGAGATCTTGAAGCTGGAAGGATTAATCGCAACTCAAGAGAATTGAAACTTTTAATTATAAAGTCTAAATGGTGTTTTGTGATCTAATACATTCATGTCTGTGAGTGACATTGTATAATCATTTAGAAGTTGAGAATGTGTAAGGAGTTATTCACATGAGCTTGAGTATTCACCACTCAAATCTTATGACCTATGATTGGTTCTTAATAGTGGAATTTAGGCAATAAGCTATCAGCGCGGAAGAGTGGACATAAGCTTGCAAAAGCCAAACCATTATAATCTTTTATGCGCAATTTTCTATTCTTTACTTTCTCTATATTTAATTGTGATAGAAATTTCATACTGGTAAAATCTTACCTTTGTGCTTATTATCCCAGGGACTGTTTAGTTGTAATATTAATTTAAATTCCGCAACATCACATATTCACTCCCCTTCAGGTGATAGTCTTAACCATAACACATTTAGCTATATGAAAGTGTCAAACTAGAAAGTGGAAAGAGACTATAAGAAAAAATATTAAATAAAAACTGCTTATGATGGTAAATGAAGGTTGGCAAAACATAAAAAGCTAAGCAAAAAAGTCTCCCAACCTGTGCAGAATCGGCGCTCTGGACACAGTTCCCATGCTTTCTCTTCAGCCTCACTCTAGAGAGAGAGAGAGAGTGTGTGTGTGTGTGTGGTTGCAGCTGCATCATGCACGTTCCATTTCAATCTTTGACAAGAGGGAAGAGAGAATATTGAAAGTGCCTTCTTTGTTTTCATGCGCGATTTTTCTTTTATCTTGACCCCACTTAAATATTTAGTTTCGTACTAACTTTATAATTTGTTTTCCAGTTTTAACTCCACTAAATATTTGCAACAAAATTAGAGTTCGGAAATTCTCAGGTTTTGTTTCAGCCAATGACGATTTTTATGTACATATCACAAAAATGTGGACACGATGCTTACCAAGCAAATCGACTCTTGACTTGTTGACCACTTTGGAGCAACTTTGTTACTAGGTCGAGGCCATTCACTTCCTGTGAAGTTTAGATGAATATCAAATTTTGAAATTGATTGCTCGCAAAAGCTCATTAGCCCTAATTTAAGTGACTTAATTGATTTAAGTGGCTCGAGTGTTTAAATCAAGTTAATCTCAATGTATTCAGTACTTGATTAATGTGAACCATTAGCCATTTAAGTATTTAAAGCTATTTTTATGATAAACTAGTATCCAAGCACATGTCAAGCACAAAATATTAGGTGGTAAAGTTACAAAGTATTAGCTTAGTATGTTTCCATGGATTAAAGATAAATGTTTTATTTTACGATAGAAAATATGGAGAGATGTCAAATAACTTATTGAACTAAGAAGCACAAGCTTAGAGACCTAGCTACTTGGTGTCACGACCTCCTTTTTTCCATCCGAGGAAAAAGAAGAGGGTTTAGGGGTATTTGCCTAAAGAGGTGGACCAGTGGCCATAAATTAGGCGCAAGCTCTCCCAAGCTCATACCTCACGCAACATTGGATTTTGAATTTTAGTTCTTAACAACCTATATAATTCTAGGAGTTGCCACTAACCTATTGGGGTTGGCTAGAAATTAATCAAGACACGGGAGTGTTGTCTCAATTCCTACGCAACCAAAGATTTCTAGGAACCGGAACTTGTTTACGCCAATGTTTTTATTAGCGCCCTTGCGGTACCACTAACTTAGAAGGTTGTTTATCTAAATGGCCACACAATCTTGATTACCAATTATAATCTTTATGAAACCACTAAGTGTCCATGCAAATGTTTTTGTAGTTTTTTTTTAATGTCTAGACTAATTGTAACATAATTTAGAAGAGAAATTTACACTCAAATTAATGAAAAGCGATGCGTAGGTAAATATCCAATAAATTGAAATGACTTGAAAATAAATGCGAAAAAGGTAAACCCGATACAAGTCGGGCAAATAATATTACATGGCCTTGTTATCACACCACGGGACAGGACCCCCGTGAGCAAAATGGAAATTTAAATATGCATGAAATTACTCTAGATAGTTTTAATCTACGCAAAATGGATTATTTACAAAAATGGTTATAACATACCAAAATAGCATTCAATTAGGAAAATGAACTTTTAAAAATAGGAAAATTTCATAGATGCCATTTTTGCCTTAATTTGATACATCTATCACTTTTATATTTTTTTGAAATTTTTGGATTTTTGGATTTTTTTATTTTTATTTAAATAAAAATAATAATTTCCTAAACCGATATATGCTAACATTGAACAACACAGCACATGAATATCACAATAACCGAGCTCAAATCGACCGTTTCAAGATCGAAACTTGGTTTGCGCATTTCATTGAACACTTGGCATGCATCAAATCACTCCAAGCCAGCTTCCTCGAGCCATGTTTGCGGCCTTCAATCTCAATGCATGAGCAATATTATGTGGAACTAAAACATCAAGGTTAAACACCACATGCAAAAAGTAAGATTAGATAAAGATCATAGCCTAAAACACACAAGAACCAAGCTGAAATCATCCTCCAATATGCGGGTTCGAGCGAATTTTGCAAATCTGGGTTTGAACCCAAGTCAAGCAAACAGGTTGAATGCCCATATTCAAGCCCTGAAACTCATCACATACGAAATCTAAAGGAAACACTACTTGATCCAAGTGAAAGTAGATAACATGAGCTTTCAAATGCGACAAACATCATAGAGAATGACCCACCGACCAACATCAAAATGATCTCTCCAAGAAGCACACATGCAACACTCTTGAAGAGATTTCAAACACTTAGAAAAATTTCAACCTCAGAAATTAGTTTTCCGAGCTGGTTTTCCTCTTGATTTTCATGATCAAAACATGCTCAAACTCGAAAATAAGTACATCTAGGATGCTTACCTTACTTCCTAGTTTCCTTTTCGAGTGGTTCTTGGCCGATGAAACCGAAAAAATTATCTTCGGGGGCCTATGGAAGTTGACTTCTTCAACTGGAAATGAGATCTACAAAAAAAAATGACAACGAAAGTTTTCGTTGACCTCTAACATTAGACTTCAAGACGTCTTTTGTTGGAAAAATTGAACCACACCAAACTATATGTATTCTAGTTTGGGGTAAAGGTCAAGATTGTCCTCATTTATCTCTCAACTTTTTCAAAAAACACTGGCTTTCCCTCACTCGTGACCAACTAGTTTCAACACTTACAAAAAATTTTGGACTTTCTTGGCCCGCCAGGAGGGCACTGTTTCGGGGGGGCTTTATGGGGCCTTTCCGATCTCCATTTGAGATGTGCGACCTATGGTTGGAAAGATATTTGAATTAAGTTTCACTCTCTAGTTGAAGGTTTTGGCTAATTTTAGCCACAGGTGTGTGAAAATCTCACTTTTCTCTCTCCAGGTCGGTCTGGAATTTCTGGGTTTTTCTTTTTTGGAGTTGCTTCTGAGGGCTTCTTTGGGGATCGATTCCGAGCTCTCTCGTCCCTCTCTCGTCCCTTCTCTCTCCTCTCTTGAAATACCTTGCTTCCGTGATATTATCCCCCGGATTCATCAATCTCTTGGTCGGCTTTTTGTCCACCAACCAAGCCTGCCAACTAAGCTATCCACCCACTTTCTGACTTAGCTAGAATTTTCAAATCTTGCAGATATTGAGTGTGCCGATTTTGTTGCGACTTTCTCGTGCTTGTAGCAGCTTATCCCTAGCAAATTTCCGTCCACTTCCACTACTCATTACGGTCTTCCATCACGTGCAAAGATCAAGCCGGTTGGATAGCTAAGGAGGATATGGTGGGGCCACCGAGTTGCTTACTCAACAGCTCCGACTTTAGACCAACTAGAGGATTGGGATTTGTCAGCTGATTTAGGTGCTTTAATCCATGAATTTGGCTGTGATTTTTGATCAATTAGCAAGCTCATGTATAGTAGTTTAAGATCTCGATCGGATTTTACAATTTTGCCCACCCAAGTTTGCAAAAAGGTCCCTCAAAATTAACCATTTTCTTATCCGAAAATACCCAATTCAAGGCAAATTTGGTATTTTTGTCTTGATTTGATTGATTCGAGTTGGCCCAAATTCAATTTCAACTTAATTGGTGATCAAGATGGTGATTTACGAGCTCAGGCACAAATTTTGCAAAATTTGCGAATTGGTCCCTCAACTTTAGGAAATTGCATTTTAGCCCCAACTTTTTTTCTTTTCTTTTTTTTAATCTTTTTTTATATATTTTCAATTTTTTTCTATATGAAATGTCTAGATAATCTATATGCAAAAATTTAGGTGTCAACACTTGGAAGCCCATATCATGAATCAGTTGAGTCTAAGTTTTTGTCATGTGCAGGTGGCAAAAAGAAGAGTAGTTTGCATAATCAGTAGGACTAGTATTAACCTAGCCATTATCTTTCCATTAGTTACAAATATCATTACTTTTGAAGGGAAATTTGGAGAGTGAATAGGCGTGCTAAATTCATCGTACATCAGGTTTTCTTTAGAGCAAAACCACAAAATGGAGGTTGAAGGATCTGGTGTTTTGCTTTGTCATTTTGCCCATATCGTAACAATGATGCCTCAATGTGTCATGTGATGGGATGAAAAAATTCTTGCTAGATTCTATTCATGAATGTTGAAATTCCTCATTTTCTACAAACTTGAAAGGTAATTCTTCAAGGATAAACATGGTCGCTAGGTCTTTTTGACTAGCATTTTGGTCAAATTCACATGAACTGGATGAACTACCGGCCTTAGCAAATTAACCTGAGGAACTTTTTTTGCCTTTTCTCAACAGTCGCATATGGGTATTCTTTACATTTAGCTAAATCATGATGCATTGAATTGGTCTCTTTGACTACTAGAACAACTAATAAGGGCCCCACAATATAAACATTCAACATTTTCTTGATTATGAATCATTTTAAAGTGTTCCCAACCTACAGATCTCCTCCTTCAATGTGACACTAGAATCACTTGTTCCAAACGTCTAGCAATCGTTTTATCTATGATGTTTAGAACCTGCAAATTGTTGTTCAATCGGATGTATAGTCCTCAACAAACTCTTGACAAATAGAAGAAAAGGTGGCAAGCACTAGCTGATCAACAAGAAGTTATACATAAAATACTAATCAAATTCATTCACATGGCTAGGTTGAGGTATGGAGCAAAAGTTCCACTTTTGGTCTTCACGAGCGACACAACACACCCCATCAGAATTATACATGTGAAATGCACAATGAGCATCTGAAACAATTTATCTATAAATGAAGAGTAAACGATAATTGATGGAGGTTAGATTACTCTGCTTCTCAAAAATCAATGCACACACAAAGAGAAGGCAAAGCCAAAATCATAAGATATTAAAAATCAATCTTACATGCTTATGAAACGGCTGACAGATGAAGCATGTCCAAGACTGTCCGTGATTCAACCATGTCACGCACAAGGGCTTGCTCGCGGACAACCCTGATCGATCCCTGATAAATTACTGACCGATCCATGCACAATTCATGAGCGTGCCTGATCCATCCATGCACAATACGGGGAATGATCCATGCATGACCAGTGATCAACTCCTGATCAATGCTCGGTCAGCCCCTACACAACCTAGAGTTGTTCACCTACTCCGTGTCAAGCACCTATGCTCGCCCATGCTGACCCTAATCTTGCTTCCGACTTGCGCCTATGGCTGTTTCCCAATGCCTGCAGTGATTGAGTGGCTTGATGTGTAGACTTGACACAATTCAAACTCCACCGTTGAATCGGAGGGATGATCAACGATCGAGATTAGACCCAAACTTGTATAAATAGGGGTCCCTCTCCCTCATTTGAGCTCAACTCATTCATATTGAATACATTTGCCCCTTTGTGTTGCTAACCCTTGTGTTTGTGCGTGTGAGTGAAAAGGTTGACTTGGGACCACAAATCCTAAGGCCACACGGTGTTTGATCGATCGTGTTTGATCTACCCATGACACTTACATAAGAGCAGTGGAAGGAGATCAGACTACACCAGAAATATTGAACTAATCATTGAGAACGCCTTCCTAGACTTCTAGTCATAAACTTATTTATTTCGGTTAGGATTCGGGTTTGTGATCCAACCTGATGCGACCCGAATCAAAATCTTTATGATACCTAGAACTCTAAGTGGTTACCTACTGGTGATTTGCACCGTGTCAAATAAGCGTTCATTGTTATATGTAGAGCAGTTTCCTACTACAAACCTTTTGAAATAATAGAAGTTTTAATTTATATTTCAAAGTTTTTATGATCTTTTAGAACGCAACCCGATATTCATGTACTCATTTCATATGAAGTACCGATGGATGTAAGAGGGAGAAAAAGTGAATTAACATCACTGCTAAAAATGGACGGTAAACACATAAATTGGCAACTTTTGTTTCCCTTGTGCGTCATCCATTTAATTGGGATTTTCATAGTTACTTGTCCCTTTATATTTCTGATTGTTATGAGGTCAGTATAATCGCATTGGTGGATAACTAGATAGGAGAAAATGTTCTTCATTTTTCTCATTTACAAGTTCTAAGAAGAATGCCCACACTAATTTAACCAGTAACTTACAATGTCCATTGATGTATTTATATGCGCACCACTTGTTCAATTTCATTTCTTAACTATTTCATCCATAATAAGGGTTCGAGCCATTATTTCAAATATATGACATATCTATTATTGACACCTAAATTAAATTTCATAGAAAACTAGAGAACAATTTGGCCTATCAAAAATATTTTTCACATTGCCTAGACATTAATATTATTTGCATCTTCTAAGTTATATTTTTTTCATTTTATCTTCCCTTATTTTACCTTAAATAAAAGATCTTTCAACAAAAAGAAAAGAAGCCCATGGGGGCTGGGCCTTCGCCATAGCCCCATTTCCTTTTCTTCCCCCTTTTGGGCCTAGGGCCCATCTCGCCTAACACATTTCCCTTGG
Organism: Eucalyptus camaldulensis; assembly: GCA_019915185.1. Taxonomy (NCBI): domain Eukaryota; kingdom Viridiplantae; phylum Streptophyta; class Magnoliopsida; order Myrtales; family Myrtaceae; genus Eucalyptus; species Eucalyptus camaldulensis. Next base: position 8,581,398 of record JAHSVA010000005.1, read on the forward strand.
CCCGGCCCCCTTTCTCTTCTCTTCTTCCTCACGCCATCGAGGACGAGCAGGATTGAAGACACGAAGCGAAGAAGAGGGGAGCTGCAGAGCGGGCAAGGGGGCAGATTAGCGACGTGATGGCGAGCAGCCTGCTGGACACTCGGTCGGCGACAAACCCACCTACCCCACGTGCGACGCGATGGTTCTATAAAGAGAAAGGAGGCCAGGGAGGGAGAGGAAGAAGGTAGCAATTGAGCCCTCGGCGACCACTGTGCCTTTGCCAGAGTCAATAGCATATGGAAGTTTCCCCCTCTTCCCTCGTGTCGATCCTCAGTAGTTTCTGACCTCAAGTTTTTGACGGTTTTCGACTTTTCCAATTTTGGAGGGCCGATTTCCCGAGTATCCTGGCTATAGGACGAGCGAGGCGGACGGACATAGCCCGATCCATCGAGCTCGTCCGCCGTCCGACGGCCTCCATTCACTTCTCCTCGTATTCTATTTTGTGTTTGCCAAATGGTGCTGCCTTTGCCCAGCTTGCGCGAGTTTCCGGCCTTCCTTGCACTTGTGCTGCTGTTCTGGGGTCGTATGTGTCGTCTCTTTGGAATCCCGACTCGAGCTCGGCTCATTCGTCCCTGTTTCACCCCTCACTTTGTGTATTCTAAGTGTTTGATAAATTACCTAAACTAGACAGTTGTTCATGGTCTTCATGTTGGATGTATGCCCTAAAGCTATTATGTAATAGTTACATATTATGGATTTCAGTTGTACTTTCATTATTATTATTTAATTAATGGCAATGACGTATTCATTCATTTGTCCAATTATTTTATATTTATGAATTATTCCATAAGATCAGTTACAACTAAACCTATTCTTGAGACGTCAAAAATATATGTGACGGGTTCATAGTTAGACTGAATCTTTAAATTGTTTCCGGTCAATGGATTATTGAGTGGATATTAATAATTTTGTTGAAACCGGTGTGTTCTTAACTTTGCCATTAAGTATTGGATGCTTAAAGGAATAATGAGTCACATGTCATTGGATATTATGATGCCTGAGTTAGAACACGGGTGTTTGTATTAGACAAGTTCACTAAACGTGACGCATATGAAACGATTAGCGACATGGAAGCTTTTAGCATGGTCAATGTCTGATTGTCCTTGCATTTGTCTTGTGTAAATAATTCTTAGACTTGAGGCATACTGTTAACTTTTGTATTGAACAGCTATGGTTCACAGGTGCACATAATGCCAGGTCGTTGATCCGTCTTTATACCTGATGGTCATAGTTCGTTCATATACGAAGTTACGCGTGTGCGCAATATGATCAAATTTATGACTTAACAAATATTCCATGGTCTTTGTTTGATCAGGATATAGTAAGACAGAGGGATGGAATTACACTATAGCCGAAGCTGACAAGTTCATTATGTTATTAAAATATTCACACTATCTGGATAGCCATAACATATTGTTAGATGTCAATCACGAGATTGATAGCACAATCAAAGTGGTAATTATCCGAAAGTTCTCTCTTCCGTTCGACGTCCATTATTGGTGTGTCTGAACTAGAGGTTCGACGCTTGTGGGACTTAAACTGAAGAACATTCGAACCGATTCATTTAAAACGCGTTTCAAGAGGTAATTCAATTAATTTATATATACATATATATATATTCAGATTTTTTATTAAAATGCACGAACAACGCCTTAAAAGAATCATGTATAAATATATATTTATTTCCGTTGCGTTCTTTTTGTTAATTTTACCTATACATGATTCATGAAACCCCAACACTTCATTGTGCCCGAAACTTGCTGTCCTTCTGTTAATACTGAGTATAAATGAGTTGTCCCTGTGCCAAGCTTGAACCTCGCTCGTTCATTAATTGTTGATGTTGGTCTAAGTTCTTGTCTTGGACGAGTTTGAAGCCTCCTTTCAGCTGACGCCCTCCGCTTGTTCGACGAAATGTCTAACTGAAAGTTACTCACTTATTCTTAGGCCTCCGTCCGTTTTTTTAAGTGTTCGTGGTTTGTAAAATGTGTTCCGGTAGATTTCCACCGCTGCCCTTTGCTTTGAATGCCCGCGTGTTGTGGTTTCTTTCGGTGTGCGACGGGTTTCTGCGGTTGGCCGGTTCTCGGTTGGCGAAGACGAGGGGCGGTGGTGGTTTTGGCCACATATGACAGCCGCGCAGTGGCTTGACGTGGCTTGTATTGTGTCCGAACTACTCTACTTAAAACTTGGTTCCTTCTAGCGGTTTGCATCAGCCATTGTTCTTGGCCCTTGGAAAGGAGGCCCGCGTTCGGGCAAGGAAATGCTTCCGTGAAGCCGTGAGGGGGAAGACGGGGGATTGGCTAGAGTGGGCTTGTTGATAGGGGTCTGTTGGGCTCACTAAGATCTGGGTTTTGATATGACTGAGAAAAACTCGGCTTCTTTTGGGCTCAAAGCAAGCTTAGCCGTAGTGGGCTTTAGAATCGAGAAAAGATTTGGGCTGATTTAGGGGTCTCCTTTACTTTGGGGTGACCTTTTTTCATTCCTTCTCGGATGGGCTTCATTTTGGAAGGGGACCGGACAGGCCCAGTCCGCCCGAGGGGTTGGCGACCCGGGTTGGTTCGACCTTTTTTTAATAATATAACATAACATTTTTAATATTAAAAAATCAGAAAAATCCAAAAATAATTTACATTTTCCAAAAATCAGAAAAAGCCTAAAAATGGTTATCATTTTCCACAAATGCGTGAAAAAAAATCAAATCTCAAGTTTAAACAAAATTACATACTAAAGATGATTAATTAGTGTATCTAAATCCCTAATCTTAATTTCTTTAGTTGTACAAGAGTAAAATATTTTCTCTTAATATTTTACATTAGTTTCTAATCAATCTACCACAAATCTTAGCTATATTTATTTGAAATTGATTTGCAAATTAAAATACTATTACCATAAGTCGTGAATTAGTGGTATTGGGAGAGCCTACGCTAAACCTAATATTTAGGAAGCCATTAGCCTCTGTTTACCCATGCATAAGGGCTCTAAAAGGAGGTCGCGACATCTATGTACTAGAAAAGCTAGAAAGCATGCAATCCAACATGAGAATAATCCTCTATGAATGATTACAAACCACATTGATTGGTAGCCTAAAACATAGTAACTGGATTATTCATAGATAGGAAACCATAAACTTGGTCTAAGATCAAGAGACCTAAGTGAATCCAACTGCCTTAACTACTGAAGTCTTTCACAAGTAGAGCATAAGACTCGCATTTATTTTTCTTACATAATTATAGCATATCACAGTGGATAGGCTTCAATGATGGATAACATGGAAGGGGTATTGATGATATTGTAGCGAGGAAACCCTCCCTCCTCCAAGATCTTCTTCCATTCGGGTTCGTCCCTCTCCTTACCGCCTGAGCAATGTGCCATCATGACCAGATCCATCACTAGCCCGGTCTTATCAAATATGCTATCGCCCTCTGGTTTCAGCACAATATCTGCTATGATAACCTTGCCATTCTTTTCTGGGATTGCTTTTCTACAATTCTTCAATATCTTGACACAGTCTTCGTCCCCCCAATCATGCATTATCCCCTGTAAAACAAACGACATAGAATTATTGGAGTCAAGAATCATGGTTTCTTTTTACACTATTTCATCAATGTGGTCATTGTGTTAATCTCTATGCTTATGAAGAGTTGACATAATTGGCTAAAATGTACCCCAACGTTTTCAAAAAAGGAAAAAAAAAAAAAGAACTTTCTTCTCCCTCGCTTGCTCTACACAAAAGGGAACTCAGCGAAAACCCATTGAAATCGTTACCAATGCCCTGAGGCTTGAGATGTTTTTGCGCCACCCATATGACCACCCCTCTCTCGCCCAAGATGCGCACTCTCTCACCATCCCTCTCTCTCTAACTCCGAGATGGCGACCTCATTATTGCCTTGGCGATCTCAGGCCTGCGGTCCCGTTGAGGCATGGGCGATAGGCCTGTAAAATTGAGATTTGCAGGGCCTATGGTAAGGTTTTTTACTTTTTGAGGATTTTTTTTAATGCTAAGTTTAAGGCCATGTTTCCTCCATTCCTATTGGAATATGTTTTCCTCAACCACTATTTTGATAGTTGGATTAAAGAAAGTAAGGGTGATTGGTTGGTTTGGTTCTAGGATGGACAGCATTGTGGACTAGATCAATCAATTTGAGGTTGTCTCAGCAATTAGTGGTTATCATTTATTTTCTTTCGTGAAGGTACGTAAATATATTGAAAGTTACTCTAGTATAGGATGAAATTACTAATCACATGCAAGTCACTACTAAAATAAGAAATAACTTTCATAAATTATTTGTACTTTTTGCCTTGCCCGAATTTAAAAAATGGAAAAAAAAATACTATGGGCCGGATTGGTCTGGTTCATGGAGGAATCAAGAGTCGAATTGATTATTCCCGATTGCAAATTAATTGGACCAAATTCAACGAGAACCGACCGGTTTGTTCTGATTCCTAAGTTGAATCAGGACCGAAGTACACCCCTAAAAAAAAGACATCCCCACGACAATATTTGGTTAAGTTTATGTTTTTACATGTGTGTATATAATATGTGTGCGTGTGATATTAATATTTGTAACCCACTATTTAGAGCTCCAGTTTGAGAAACTATCTTCCAATTAGGGATAGAACAAAAAATGATGCTGCTAAGTTTATGTGTGAGTTATATAGAAACTTTTGAAATCCCACCAATTAAAAGACTAATCAGAGGAAAATTTCTCCATTTAGAGATGAAGAAAAATAAAGCCTTTTTATTCAAAAACAAGGTGCTCGGTCCCTACCATGCTTGTATGGCTTATATATAGTGCTAGTTTGAGTTTACACAAAGCTTATTTACTAGTGTGACAAAATAGACACATAAATAATGTGAAATCCAATATATTTGTCGCAAATAGTTTAGAACATGGCTAGGACTTCTGGATACCACTATACATATGGAGTGTGTGTTTACTTTATTGAACGAATAGAGTCACATGAAACTGTTTTCCAAGGAACTTGATTCCCCATAGATAAAGATATAAAAGAAAAATAAATACATCAGCACATCAATTTAGAACGCCTATAAGATGACAGAAAAGGTAGATCTTGAGCTGTAAGATAGAGAAACGAGTAGTTACAAGCAACTAAACTCCTACCAAGCCATGCGAACGCGAATTGCAGAATAAAAAGATGCATATTTCAAAATGATGAAAGTACACATTAACCGGAAAAATTACTGTGTCGTATAAATCATGTGGATCAATATAATTTCAATCATTAATTACACGAGTTTTATTATAAGACTTATATGTTAAGAATCTAGATAGGTTTGCGCTTGATCCCTATATAATTTATAGGCTATGAATATTTTTTCCCTTTACCGTGGCATTACTCGAACAGAATTGTTATAGCAGTTCATGGATTCCCACCCTCTTGACACATTAAAAAGGACAAAAAAATTTAAAAATAAATCGTTCATGTGCCATAGGAAAAATGCAAAATTTACGAATTAATTAATATGTTTAAAGTATCTGGCAGTAATACTCACCCTCATAAAAACTGCATCAGCATGTGGTATAGTCTCAAACATGTTTCCTCCAACATGAGTGACTCCATCGTGCGCCGGCGCCGTTGCAACAACATGAGGTAGATCAAAATTAATCCCCTGAATGCGTGGAAATGACTTAATGATCTCGGCCAGGGTCTTGCCGATCCCCCCTCCGACATCGACCAAAGATCCAACGCGCTCGAAGCCGTCCTTGTACACTTCTATGATGCCCCTAACCATGATCCCGCTCACACACGCCATCCCATCGTTGAACAAGTGGTTGAACTCGGGATTCTCTGATGCGAAGTCCCAAATCTTGCGGCCGTGAGCCATCTCAAATGCGATGCCGCCGGTCTTGACGCAGTCGCCAAAGCAATGCCATGGGGACATCATCCATGGGTGGTTTTCCATCAACACCAAGGGCGCAAGGCTGAGCTCGGACCCGGGCCCCTGGAGGAGCCATCTCGATGATGGGGTGAGGCTGTAGAGTATCTCATGACTCTCATAACCGCCATCAGGTTGGCAACGATTGGCGGAGAAGATGTTCTCACGTACAAGGAGTCTCATGATGCGCGCCAAGTAAGCGGTTCCGAGGGATGGGGATGAAATGCGGGAGGCTATTTGGGCTAGGGTGACGGGCCCGCCGCCATAAGAATGGATGATGTCGGGTACTCGGAGCTCGACCGCGCATTTTAGCGCCATGGAGTCGGCGTATGCATGCAGGAGATTCCATATGTGTGCTTGGCCTCTTAGGGTTGCTTCAGTTTCATCAAGCGATTCCATTCTCTCTCTCTCACAGAGCTTGCTTTGATTCGCAGTATAGTACGAGGAACGAAGGGAAGAGACCAGAGGCGTCGTAATATATAGACACAAGAGGGAAGAAAGAGAATTCTAGAAGTGCCTGCTCTCTTTTCGTGCGCGATTTTTCTTGTATCTTGACCCTACTCAAATATTTAATGTCGCACTAACTTGATGTTTCCCCAGTTTTAACTCCACTAAACATTTGACACCGAAATCAGAGTTTGGAAATTCTCCGGTTTTGTATTAGACAACGGCGACTTTATATACACCTCACAGAGAAGAGATAAAATGTTTGCCAAGCAAATCAACCTTGACTCTTTCAACACCCTGGAACAACTTCGTTACCAGGTTGCGGCCATTCACTTCCTGTAAAGTTCAGATGAAAATTAAATTTTGATATTAATATTACTTGAATCAAATTGTTCACGAAAGCTTGTTAGCCCTAATTAAGCAGCTTAATTGATTTAAGTGGCTCAAGCATTAAAATCAAGTTTTTTTTTTATACCGAGGAACCGCCGGAGCCCCCTTACGGGGTCACACGACCCACCAGTGCCCAGTGACACTGTCAGGTCTCGCCGCAAGCCGCTATTTAGACGTAAACCTCGGGGGTAGCTAACACAAGACCCCACTACCATGACTCCCCACTTAAGACGTGTTAGCAACGCAAAAATTTGAACTCGTTCCTTCGGCGATGAGGTAGTAAAGCCCAACCAACTGCGCTGCCCATCGGTGGGTAAATCAAGTTAATCTCAAAGTATTCAATACTTGATTAACGTGACCCATAAAACAATTAAGTAGTTAAAGCTATTTTTATGATAAGCTAGGATCCAAGCACACGTCGGGCACAAAAATATCAGGTGGTGAAGTTACAAGTTATTAGCTTAGTATGTTTTCATGGATTACAGATAAATTTATTACTTTACAAGGGAAAATTTCGAGAGAGAGAGAAAGAAATGTCAAATAACTTGTTTAACTCGTTAGGTATAACAATATCATTTTATGAAGCAATTATTTTCTCTTTTTTCATAATTCAGAAGCACAAGCTTGGAGACCTAAGTACTTGGAAGCCCATGAAACACCTTCTGAGTCTCATGGACCAATTGAGTCTAAGTTTTTGCCATGTGTAGCTGGCCCTAAGCAAGAGCAATCTGCACATAATCAGTAGAACTAATATTAACCTAACTATTATCTTTTTGTTAGTTACAAATATCATTACTTTTGAAGGGAAAATTTGGATAAATAATAGACGCGCCAAAATCATTGTACATCGGTTTTTTTTTTTGGGGGGGGGGGGGGGGGGGGAGGAAAACCGCAAAATGGAGATTGAAGCATCATTGGATCATGTGTTTTGCCTTTTCATTTGTGCTTAGTCTTAAATACAAAAAATAAAGGGAAATTTTTACATGAGGGTATAGATTTCATTGAAAAATTTCAATTTATAAGTAAAATTCACAGCCAATTATTGTAAATAATAGAAAGATATAGAACATATTCATAAGAAAATTGAAGATGATTTAACATGCACAAGTGTTTAAAGCTAAAGCAAGTTTGAGCATGCAGAGTACTCACAAAGCCGAGCTCAAGCTCAAGCTTAAGAATCAAATGTATCATAGGCTAATGTCACATCTTGATTCCTAAGTGCAATTTTGGGCAATGGATTTCGTCAAATTAACTTAGCTTGATTGTACCCTCATATTCTAAAAAAAGTGATTAAATGTTTTTGGAACCTTATCCATTTGATTGAATCTAATCATGCATTCAAAGTACCACTATTTTCTTCGCACGTGTCTTGACTTGCGGGTTTGAAAAACCTAATTGTACCGATGCTAGGTCCACCAAACGATAAGATTCGATCATGTAAAATTAATAAAGAAGGGACTTTCTCCCTTCTAAGCACCCACAGAAAAGTAATTAAGTGCAAAAATCAAGATCAAAGGTCACATGTGATAGGCACTCGAAATAATGTCGCATTAAGAGGAAAGCAAGCATTCCTACCTAATCTTCATTGAAGAAAAAAAAAAAGGGCATCCCTACCTAATTATTAAAAAACGTTTAGACTTTTGACTTTCCCGGCAAATTGCAATTTTCATGATTCGATTGGAATATCCTCTCTTTTTTTATTAAAAAAACTCATCGATTTATCATAATCAAACAAGAAAGAATAGTAAAAAGCTACCGAGCAATGAAATTTTCAAAATCGCCGAAAAACAAAACAAAACCTAAAAATAATTTGTAGTTATAAGCATGCTCTAATACCAAAAAATAATCGGTGTCCAATCATAAAAACCATCAATAATGGGCATATGTTGAGATTTTCACATCCAAAAACCCCTCTCGATTTTTACGCTTATATTTAATGATGATGTGGCGCAATCTCACTGAATGTGTGAACAAGTTGAGTATCTCGGCTGCTTTGGGTGGTTCTACATCTCCATGAGCATGAAATTGAAGAGACAAGCTTAAAAAATCAAAAACTGTAGTAAATAACGCTTGATTTCGTCATGCAGAAGTTGCTAATCATCTACGAATGTTCCCAAGTATCAAGATATTAAGTAATTAACTAGACTAATTAACATTTTCCGCAATGTATGAGGTTAAGTGCTCGATGGTTTTTCACTTTGGCGAGTGAATATGGAGCTGATGCGCAGCTGACGTTGAAACCGATGGTGCAGTATCCTTGTCTCACGTGGTGTTGATGTCGAACTATTCATTAGGTGACATGCGGCACCGATGATCAACACGAAGCAGGCAAGGTGATGGCGTGCGAAACAAGGCTGGGATCGCGGGTCGTTTGTGCTTCGAAGCGCAGTCGACGTCTCGATTGCTGGCGGATGGAGATTCGCTTGGGAACGCATGCTTGGCGGGGCTAGGGCTTGGATTGTCTCGACTAGGTAACCAGGTCGTGGTCGATGATGTTGCTTAGCTCGTTTCTAAATTCGGTGGCCGACCCGTTGCCATCGCCGTCAAGGGTCGTTCGCGTCGTGAACGGAGCATGGTCGGTGGGTGGTGGGGCTCGAAGCGCATATTTGGGCGACGTGGGCACGACTACTTATTTTCCTCTTCGGCTCAAACCTAGGCTCGAGAATCAATCCTGATGTACTATAGGCTAATTCCTCATCTTGATTTCCGAGTGCAATCTAAGCAATAAATTTTGCTAAATTAACTCAGCTTGATTGGAGTTCAAAAGCACCAAACTAAGGAATGGTTGACTTTTCTACTTTCCATCTTTCCACTTTCCTCTCTCAATCGTCCTCTTTAATTTATGGCTATAGAGAAGGTTTGAACTAGCCTCACCCTTCCCCTTTCTCTTGTTAATTTTGTTTGTGTTTTTTTTTTCTTATTCTCTTTTGATTTAGATTTGAGAGTTTTATTCTCCCAATCTAGTTTCAGATCTTACAAGTTAAACTCTCCCGATCTAATTCTACATCTTAAAACTATTCTCTCCTTATCTATATTTGAAAATTTAATGCCCTAGTGCTTTGTATGTGTACAATCCTCTGCGTCTAGCTTCAATAGTGATCACAAGAGTGTCTCGCTGAATTTGTTCTCCCAAATGTCAAATCTATGTTCATTTAACCTGCTTTAGTTGTTTCCATATGGTGATGGTGCAAAGGGAGTTGAAGCGCACACCACTCACTAGCAACACCCTATTTACTGGAGAATAAATTTTTGGCGTGTTTTCATGACTGACGAAGATACAAGATACAATGATCAAGTGTCAATTATTTTGCTTGATAGATCTGTATTTTCAAAAACTGGTGTGTGGCCAACCTGCTAATGCCACGTGGATGCTCCTTGTTTTCCAGATTTAATATGTTTTGCAGTATCATGGGCTTGGTTGTGCTTGAATATTCTTTGCTATGAACTCTATGTACTTCTCTTATATCTTGTTTGAGCAATGAATACGATTTTCTTTCGAAAAAAATCACATATCAAAAACAAAAGTGTTTAATATTCCCCAAGACGAATGTGTCCTTACTCAATTAACCTGATCTTGCATTCAAAGCAACATCATCAATTTGGAAAAATGAATCATGACGTTTGATACTTGGTGATTGGCCGATGATCAGAGACATCATGCTATTTATGCTATTTGAAGACACCCAGAAAAGTTCTCAATCCTTTATCGCACGGACAACCTTGTGAATAAAATATGCGCTAGATCGGAAAAAAAAAATACCTAAAGTGTCAAAATTTGGCATGGGAGACACTTAAATGCTAAAAGTTACAAAAGTAACACTTAAGTGTCAAAATCGGAGTAAAATAGATCAATTAAGTGCTAACGGTGAGAAATCTAGCTAAAATGCTGACGAGATAATTTTCTAACGTAGTTAGACAAGTGCAAATATGATGTCATTTTGCTAACGTGGCTAAATAATTACTATAAATATTAATTAAATTAAATTAAATTAAAAAATTATTTATATCTTTAAAAATAATTTTAAAAAAAAAAAAAAAGAGAGAAGAAGACTAAGATTGTAGGTGGCTGAGGGCTGAGCCCTCATCACTGCCTCTTCGCCATTCGTCGGAGGGGCCAACAACGGTGGGAGGAGGGTCAGTTGGGGTCATCGGACCCTAGCCAAGGGCTAATAACCTCAGTCAACTGGCGATGAGGGCTCACAAGGCCTTGCTAAGATCTAGGGTGAGGATTGTGGCCCTTCTTTAGATTCGACGAGGATCGCCGGCCCTTGCCTAATCGGGCCAAGGGCTATTGCCCATTAGGGGTCAACTGCTGGTGGTCGCCCCGACGGCCCTTGGCCTAGCCATTTGAGGGTCGGTAACCCTTATTGTATCTTGGGGAGGGCCGCGATCGGCCCTCCCTCAGATCTTGGCAAGGGCTCGTAGGCCCTCATCACTGATCGACCAGGGTCGTTGGCTAGGGCTTAGCAACCCCAACCGACCCTCTCCCCACCATCACTAGCCCTTCCAACCACAGCGAGGAAGCGGTGGCAAGGGCTCAGCCCTCACCTTCTGCCTCCTCCTTTTTCTTTTCTTTTTTCTTTCAAATTTTTTTTGTAAATATAAATTTTTTAATTTAATTAATATTTATATTGAAATTAAAAAAAAAAAAAGAAGATAAAACAATGTCGTTTTGGTTTTTCGTCATTGACTCAGCTCTCCGGCATGCCACGTAAGCTATTTATATTATTAAAAAATTGCCACGTAGGAATTCCGACTACCTTCGTTAGATTTGGCAGTCAAGTGTCTCATTTAAAAAATAATAATATTTAAGGGTCACTTTCGTAATTTGTGCCACGTAAGTGTTTCCATGTATCAAGTTTTGGCACTTCAGGTATCTGACACTCACACCAGCTCCATTAGTATAGTGTCAAAAGCATACAATGATGGGTCGCTTTTCCTATGCTTGCGCATCACGCCTTTTGGAATGTAAGGATGAGGAGTTGAATTAGTCGTGCATGTAGTGGGTTGTGAGGTTGACAAAGAAAGAAAGTGATTTCCCCCTCGCGGACGTAAATGGATGGACTAATCTGAAGGGTTCGATATCGACAGCAACCGGACATGGTCTCCTTTGCATTGTTTGCATAAGAACTTTGTCTGAATTCCGGAGCTTTATATTCACTAGTGACGTCATGCATGACATGATTTCACTGAATTTATGAACAAATTAAGTATTTTGGTCGCGTTGGCATTAGGTGGTTCTGCAGTTCCCATGGGCATAGAATACAAGGGATAAAAATCGGCGGCTTAAAATTATAGTCGCGTAAAGATTACCACTAATTACAGATGCATCGAACACCTTTGTTATGCAGAAGCTATTAATCATGTATAATTGTTGATAAATATCAAGATATCAAGTACTCAGTTTATACTGATTTTAATATTTTCTTGATGTTATATTAACCTTTCATATTCGAAATTATTTACATACTGATCCTGCTAGGAAAAAAAAAACTTTTCAACATATAGGAAATTAGTAAATTTATCCACATGGTTCATAACTTCTTATTATTTACCGAATAGTAAGTGTAAAAATATATGCTTATCAAATATATTCATTAGTTTCTTCTCTTTTTGGGAATAACTGGAATTTTCTTTTTCTTGAAACTTCTAAACTTCCAGGAGACAACGTAAAATTTTAATTCCCTGGAAATTAACAATCTCTGATTAGTAAAGTATCACGTAGATTATAATTTTCCATGAAAAATTATACCGAGTAACTTTTTCGACGTGCTTACTAAATTCTCATGGGAACGTAAGTGCTTTTTGATCGGTGGCAATTTTTATGTGCTCATAATATTCATCAAAGTTAGTTTGACATCTTATTAATATATCGTAACTTTTCACGAAGCCCATTTAGAAAATCGCTCGACTGGCAAAACCAATAATTAAATATTTTTTTTGGCCTAATATGATTTATCAATGGATAGTCCCTCATTAAAATCGAAGGTCCCCAAAGACCATGGATGGATTTTCATTTTTTAGCTAACTGGAGTATAGAAAGGAGTGTTGCATGGAGATACCCTAATTTAGTTTTAGATCTAAAAAAGTTGAACTCTCTTGATCTAGTTCTGCATCATTGTTTTATGGATTTCACTTTGTTTTGCAGTATTCTGGGTTTTGTTGTGCTTCAATATTCTTTGCTATTAACACTATTTACTTCTCATGTATTCTTTTGAATAATAAATATGATTTTCTTTCAAAAAAAAAGCTACAACTGGATTGTATCCTTTGTTCTTGTTTGACCCCTAAATCACATATCGTAAAACAAAAAGTGTTGAAATATTCTCCAAGATGAATTTGTCCCATCCATCTAATCTAATTATGCATTCAAAGAAATATTGTCATCAGTTTGGGAAAGTGAATCATGATATTCAATATTAAGTGATTGGCCTGGATGAATGGAGAAGTCATACTATCTGGAAACACCCAAAAATTTCTCGGTCCCTTGACGACCTTGTGAATTAGTAGTGTCAAAAGAATATAGTAATGGGCTGCTTTTCCTATGCTTGCACATCACGTCTTTTGGAATCTTGGATACGAAGTTTAAAGTGATTGTGCATGTTGCGAATTGTGAGGTTAAGAAAATTGAGGAAACTTGCTATCGACGCTAATTCCACCAAAAGATAAAATTCAATGAAAAGAAAGCGAGAAACAAAGAATCAAAGAAAGAAAGAAAGAAAGAAAGAAAGAAGGAAAAGAGATTTCCCCTCACTGACGTAAATGGACTAATCCTAAGAGTTTGATATCAATAGCAGCCGGACATGATCTCCTTTTTCATTGGTTGCAAGAGAACTTTGTCCTTTGTATTCACTAATTACATCATAGGTGGCATGATTCCACTGAATTTATGAACAAATTAAATATTTTGGTTGCATTAGCATTTGGTGGTTCTATATTTCCATGGGCATGAAATACAAGGCAGCTAAGATTATAGTCGTGTAAAGATTACTAGTAACTACAAATGCGCTAAACAACTTCGTTATGTAGATGCTATTAATCATGTATAAATTTCAACAAATATCAAGATATTAAGTAATTGGTTATACTGATTTTAATATTATCTCCATGGTTTATTAACTTTTCGTATTCAAAAAGTATATTAGTACCGATCCTCCGAGGAAAAATAACATTTCAAAACATTGGGAACTAGTTAATTTATCCACATGGCTAATAACTTCTTTTTTTAGTGTAAAAAATTTGAGTAGTTATACCTGTATATTCTTTTCAAATATTTTCGTTAGTTTCTCCTCTTTTTTGGAATAACTAGAATTTTCTTTTCGCGTGACTTGTAAAATTTCATGAGAAAACGTAAAATTTCAATTTACTGGAAATTAATAATTTGTGCGGCTCAATTAGTAATGTATCACATAGACTTATAAATTTTCCATGTAAGTATTTATACTGAATAACTTTTTCAATGTGCTAACTAAATTTTCATAAGAACGCAATTGCTTTTTGATCGGTAGCGAATAATTCTATGTGCTCACAATATCCATCTAAGTAATTTTCGTCAAATTAGTATATCGTAACCTTTTATGAACCCCATTTAGAAAATCACTCGTTGCTGGGCAAAACTAGTAATTGATTTTTGTTTTGGCCTATTACGATTTGTTGATGCATATTCTCTTGTCAAAATCGAAGGGTCCCCAATGACTATGGATGGATTTTCATTTTTTGACTTACTGGAGTATAGAAAGGAGTGTTGCACGGAGATACCCTAATTTAGTTTTAGATCTAAGAAATTGAACTCTCTTGATCTAGTTCTACATATAAGACCTATCACCTCGCAATCTAGATCTAAGAGTTTAATACATTTATTTTCGGAAATTCAATGTCCCAATACTCTATCTGTGTACAAGTCCTCCACCTTCAACTTTAATAGTAATCGCAAGAGCTTCCCATTAAATTTGTTATCCTAAACGTCAAATTTATGTTCGTTCAACTTGTTTTAATTGTTTCTATATAGTGATGATGAAGAGAAAGTCGAATCTAGCCACGTACTACCAACTGGCAATGTCAAAGGAATTTTCGACGTCTGCTCATAATTGATGAAAATACAAGACACAATAATCGGGTGCCTATTATTTCACCTAATAGGTCCGTTTTTGTAAAACTAGCGCATGCTTAACCGTTGGTGCTCTATTGATATTCATTGTTTTCTAGATTTGACTTTGTTTTGCAGTATTTTGGGCTTGGTTGTGCTTCAATATTCTTTGCTATGAACTCTATGTATTTCTCATGTATCCTTTCGAATGATGAATACGATTTTTTCTACCAAAAAAAAAAAACTTTAGCTAGATAGTATCCTTTGTTTTTGTTTGACCGCTTACTCACATATTCTAAAACAAAAGTATTTAAATATTCCCCCGAGACAAATATGTCACATCCATCTAATCTAACTATGCATTCAATGCGACATCATCAGTCGGGGAAAATGAATTTGGCCTGAATGAACGGAGATGCCCAAAAATTTATTGATCCTTTGACCACCTTGTGAATTAGTATCATGTAAAAAACATATACGGATGGGTCGCTTTTCCTATGCTTGCGCATCACATCTTTTGCAATGTAGGATACGAAATTGAAGTAATTGTGAATGATGTGATGTGTGAGGTTAAAAACAACTAAGGTAACTCGCGATCGACGCTAAGTCCACCAGAAGATTAAAAAAAAAAAAATCAATGAAGAAAGAAAGAAAGAGAGGGGGATTTCCCTCGCTGACATAAATGGAAAGACTAATCTAAAGAGTTTGGGATTGATTGCAACCGGTCATGATCTCCTTTTTCATTCGTTGCAAGAGAACTTTGTCCTTTATATCTACTAGTGACGTCATACGTGGCACGATTTCACTGAATTTATAAACAAATTAAGTATTTGTTGAGGCAAGGGTGATTAGTTATTAAGGTCGAGACATTAGATCAATGGTAATCTCAAGTCATGACGAAGGAGATTGTGAGGCCGGGTGGCGGGGCGCCGGAATGTTGATCTAAGTAGCCTCGACACTGATACGCGACATACGACACGACACGCCGACACGTCATTTTTTAATAAATAGAGAATTCCAACACGTTAGGACCCGTTTCATATTTTTATATATGCACAATAAATTATCATTTTTAAGATTATTTCAATCAAATTAATTTGAATCGGATTCATAAATAAATAAACCTAGAATGAATATCACTAAAAACATTAATCCGTCATTTATTAATATTATTCATTGTTTCAATTTGAAAATTTCAATTCTATTTCAATAATTCATAAAACTTAGAGAAAAAACAAGTGATCCATATTTTGGACTCGCATGTTAGATATGTTGGAAGAGAAGAAAAAAAAAACTTAAGGGGTGAATTGTGTATCACGGGAAGTGGGAGTCAGAAGAGAAGAAAAGACTAGATTTTTCTTCTTTTTCTGTTGTGTTTTATTTTTTCACACACATATATATTTTGATCTCTCATTTTTTAAATTTTTAAAATTAATCTCGATATCCGAATCACATGTTGGAAATTCAAATGTCAGAATTCCGACTCGAGTGTCGAAAAGTGTCGAGAAAGGTGACCAAGTGTTGAAGTTTTTGACACGTGTTGATCGAGTGTCAGAGAGTGTCCGAGAGTATCCGAGAGTGTCCATCATGTGTCGAAACGTCCGACACGACATGAAGGCTCTTGGAGAGTGTCGGTGTTTCATAGACGTTGATGGAGGGGTTTGAAGAGGAGCATTGTTGGGACGTGACGGATTGATGGCGGGTGATTCGTCGATGCCATGCAAAGAAGAGTAGTGGGAAGAGCAAGAAGAGAGAGGAGATGTGGGCCGATTTGTAGGGCTTAGGGTCGGGTTTTTGACTTTTTTAAGGATTTTAAGCTAATTTTTTTTAATGGAAAACGATTGGTATGATTCACTAAACCAAGTTTTGTGAATACACATGAAATGTATCAGAACATAATAAATCGAAAAGAGCGGACGAGGGATTGACGGCCCAATTATAATATTAGCAATTCATCTGTTGGACTTTGGTTATCCAATCTGTAATTTCATTTGTTTTCCTGCTGCAATGGGCCAAAGTAAGGCCCGAAAATTTCCCCAACATGGTCTTGACTCGGTCCGCTCAGAAGTGAGAACACTTATCACAAGTACAACGCAATCAGTTTCCATGTGCATCTTCAATGCAAATATGGGCGTGAGAAAGCGTAGGAGTCTCGGTAGACACAATCAATCTACGTGGACCAATCTACCATAGGAGTCTCGGCAGACACAAGCAATCGCTCCTGTCATCGTGGTGGTTGCGAAAGAGGGGTCGATGTTTATCTTCAACATCCCAAAGTTCGAAGGTCTCCATTTTTGAGGTGAGTCTCCACATCGCGCTTTTCCCTTTGATTTTCCAGTCCAAGCAGCAAAAATTTCATGCAAAGCAATAGCCCTGTTCAAGATTTGTTTCGGATCAAGGTGTTGTTTTCTGAAGATGAAATGATTGCAGGCTTTCCAGATGCACCAAAGGGTCGTCGCAATAGGGTCGAATCTCGGTGAGCTCCGTGGGTCTTCTTTCAATTTAGCCGGCCACTCATCAATTTGAGTTAATCCCAGTCTCTTTATGCTGATTTGCAGAGGTTCCTCACGCCACATCTTGGATGTCCAAGGACATAGCAACAAGATGTGCTTGATCGTTTCTGCTTCCCTTTTGCATAATGAACATACGGGTTCAGGTACTACCTTTCTTCTATATAGATTGTTCAGTATAGGCGGGGCATTTTGGCCTGCACTCCACAAAAAAAGTTTGATTTTGAGGGTTGTCTGGACTGCCAAATATATTTCCATAAGAAAAGTTATATTTTAGGCTATTTATTGTAGTATATTTTCTCCAACTAGTCTTTTGGTAGTTGGATTAAAGAAAGGACATCCCCACAACTATATTTAGGTAAGTTTGTCAGTATATGAAATTAATGTTTGTAATCCATCAATTGCAGCTCCAGTCTGAGGAACTTTCTTCCAATCAGGAATAGAAAAAAAAATCAATGCCGCTAAGTTTATATAGAAACTTTTGAGATCCCACCAATTAAAAGACTAATCAAACATAATTCTTTCCGATTAGAAATGGAGAAAAATAATGAATTTTTTTTAATTGAAAAACAAGATTATTGGTCCCTATCAGGCTCATATGGCTTTTACAAAGTGTAGTGCTAGTTTGAAGTTATACAACTTAATTATTAACGAAATAGATGATATATGAATAGTTATGAGATCTAAGATATATTTAATGAGTATATTTAGAACATGACTAAAACTTCAGGATACCACAATATATATGATGTGTGTTTACTTTATTGAACAAATAATGTTTTCATATAAACTTGCTTCCCCCAAAATAAAGACTAAGATGCCTATGAGACAGCAAATTAGGTGGATCTTGACCTATAAGATAGATAAATGAGTAGCTACAAGTAACTAAACTCATTCTACATGATTGGGCAAACGTGAATTAAAAAACAAAAAGGTACACATGTCAAAATGAAAAAATTACATATTAACCAGAAAAGTTACTATGTGGTTTATAAATCATGTGGATCGATTACATGAGTTTCATTATGAGACATATATGACTAAGAATTCAAATAGGCTTTGTTAGATGCGAAAAAAGCACAATCCTATGATCTCCATAATTAGAACAATAACATATATAATCGAGTAGAAAGATATGCACCTGTTTTGGAATCCATCCTTATTGACGTGGAAGAGGAAAAATGATGATTCAAGCGCAAATCCTTCTCCTTAATTACCATTTGTATCACTGGCTCAATAAAACAATCTCCTCACCCTTTAGCGCTAGGTAAACACTTCTTTGTAAGGAACTTTGTGAGTGTTAAGATTAAATGAGAGACTTGAACACTATTTACAGAGTTTTCAATCAGGCCCTCTTATTATGGGATGGGTTTAACTCGGCTCACACTAGCCAACCTCATATTAGACTAGTTAAGAAACATTATATCCGTAAAACGGTAAATTATAATATCAATTAATATAACCCACATTAAGAAAACTCTTACATTCTCTCACTTGGGTTATATTAATTGAAATTGTACTGTATGTGCGCACATTAGTCTAGAGATAACTCTTGATAGTCAATCATATCCCATAAAGTCTCAAACATCGACTCATAGTAACAAGTGCATATATACACACAAAGTTTTTTAAGGTCACGAGTGCTTTTAACTTTATTGATATGAATTCAATATAATAGTGTGGCAAATAGATAACACATCTCATAGAGATGTCCCATTTGTCGATCACTATTTTCTTACTAAGAAATGTATTTATGGTTGTAGTGAACCCACATATGCCTTATCTTTATAGTTAACATTTCTTTATGTATAACAAAACATATGCTCAAAGCTAATAAACGAATGCCCCTAACATTCATTGAAAGTTTATACAATACCTTGATACTTTTATTAACATGTATCCAATATAACAACAATACATTCAAAATTATTTTATTGAGATACATATCACAAGCACAGATGTAAACTTTATTGGGGAAAAAAATAAAAACATAATTCCCACTAAATAACATCTCAAAATGCTCCTAAGTTTATGCTAATAACATGTCGCTCAAACACACAAAGGCGTAGACTTTTAATTAGTGGATCTGGAATCATATCATCTATAGAAACCTAATCTACTGCAACGTTACCATTTTGTATTGACTCTTTTATAATCAAAAACTTGACTACTAAGTGCATAGACCCCTTATGATTTCTGTTATTGTTAATAAACATTATTATAGAGTTATTATCATAATACAACTATATGGGTCACAAAATCAAAAATAGTTAACTCCGTTTTGGAGCCAAATAGACTGAGTAGCAACTTAAAAGCATACTACAAACTTCACTTGCGTGATAAATATATATATATATATATATATATTTCTATTTCTTGCTCTTCCATAATAGTGCACCTCCTACCAACATAAATATATATCCTAGTGTCGACTTCATATTTTCCTAGCAGCCAGCAAAGTTTGTATCCGAATACCCTATTAGTTGTAAGTCCGGAATCCGAAACATATCTATAAATTAGCATATAGTCTATTGTCCTCTTTAAGTACCTTAAAATCTTCTTGGCAGTAATCCAGTAATTGTGTCTTGGATTTGACCAATATCTACCTAGAAATCCTATAGCAAAAGCAACTTTTGGTCTAGTGCAAACTTGAGCATACATGATATTTCTAAGTACACTAGCATAAGGTACATTCTTCATTTGAGCTTTCTCAAAATATAAATCAAAGCATTGTGAAAGACTCAATTTATCACCATTAATAACATGAGCAATTCTTGACTTCTTAAATATGATCAACATATGTCATTTGAGACAAACCCAATAACAACATCCCCAAAGTCTTTCATGTAAAAAGATTTCAACAATATATGTTTTGTCTCATACAGTAATCCAATGTCATTACTCGTAAGTAAGATATCATCTACATAAAGTATGAAAAAAATATATTTCCTTCCATTAACCTTACAATATATAAACTGATTTACTTTGTTCTCAACAAATTCGAATGAAGTGACAACATTATAAAACTTTAAATACTATTGTCCAAAAACTTGCTTGAGGCCATAAATAAAAAATTTTCATCTACATATAAGCTTACCTGAATCGTCTGCAGCAAAACTTACAGGTTGCACTATATAAGCCTCCTCATTAAGATCTCCATTTAGAAAAGTAGTTTTAATATTTACTTGGTGTAACTCCATATCAAATTGAGCTATCAATGTCAAAATCACTCTAAAAGAATCTTTAAAAGAGACTGGAGAAAAAGTTGCTTCATAATATATTTCTTCTCTTTGAGTGAAACCCTTAATTACCGATCTAACTTTGAACTTCTTAATCTTTTCTTTGGAATCCCTTTTAGTCTTATATACCCATTTGCATCGGATAAACTTGTAACTTTCAGGTGATTCAACAAGCTCCCAAACATCATCGTGCTTCATGGATTGCATGTTGTCTTTCATCGCACCTAGCCACAAATCTAATTGAGGATAAGAAACAGCATCTGTATAAGTCACTGAATCAATAATGCAGCTGATATCATAATAATGTTCTCTCAAGTAAATTATATAATCTAATGGTATAGCTGAATGTCTTTCTCTAGTCAATCTTCGGAGTGGAGCTACTATAACCTCATTCTGAACTTAAGGCGCTTGAAGAACTTTATTAGGAATTGCCTCAACAACAAGGTCTTGGGCCACAAATCGTCTGCACAGGAAGAGACGGGGATCCAATAATCGCCACCATACTATTATCTTCAATAGTTCGTGAACAGCTACCATTTTCGGCTACGTCAAATTCTAAAAATTCTATTGTCTAAGATTCCATAATTCTTGTGCATCCATTAGAATTATAAAATCTATACCATTTTTAATAATCTTGGTAAGATACGAAGTAACATCAAGTAGTTTAGGAATCCAACTTACTCAATGTTGGATTATATAACTTTGCTTCTGTAGGACACCCTTAAACTTTAAGATGATTCAAGCTAGGTTTACCTTTAGTTCACAATTTAAAAGGAGTTGATGGACTCGCTTTGGTAGAAACACGATTTAGAATATGAAGCAATGTTTTTAAAACTTCACCCTACATAAAACCAGGTAAATTTGTTATATTAATTATACTTTTCATCATATCCATAAGAGTGCGATTGCGCTACTATCCCAGAAAGGCCACACCATTTTGTTTAGGACAAAATTGAGCTATTATCCAAGAATCCTCCAAGTATTTGGTAAACGACCCTTTAAGTTGTTCAGTATCATATTTTCTGCCAAAATACTCACGGCCACGGTCAAATTTGACAATCTTTTTCCTAACTATTTTTATACTTCAGTTTGAAAAATCTTGAATATGTCAAAAGACTTAAAGACTTTTTTTTTAATCAATGTCATATTAGGAATAGTCATCAATAAATGTGATGAAGTAAAAATTTATATATAAAGTTGCCATGTATAATCCACTAATATCAATATGGATGACCTTCAATAGGTCAGAACTTTGAACTGTAGTTTTTTTCTTTATCTTAGTCATCTTACCTCTACAACAATCTACGTAAGTCTCTAGATCAATTTTTAGAGTAGGCAGGATATTAGCTTTTATCAGCCTTTCTACTATTTTTCTAAAGATGTGACCAAGGCGGTTTATGCCACAATGCATAAGATTGTTCCTTAAGTAGAGACTTTTTGAAAACTAACATACCTATCACTAGGAGATAAACACAATCGGTTCAATTCATTGGACAAAGTACAGTACCCAGCCTTATTTGAATTAATAAACATGGAAATACTATTGCTTTTTATTTTAAAAAAGTATCCCCACATACCTAAACAAGACAAAGAAATTAAGTTTCGTTTAAAGGAATGTACGTAAAAAGTATTTCTTAACATCATCCTAAAACTAAAATCTAGAATCAAAATGACATCTCCCACAAACTTGATGTCGACTTTGATGTTGTTTCTCATAGTAAGTTTTGATTCGTCCTAATTTGGCATCCTTCAATTTATGAACCCATGTGTGGTAAACACAACGTGATTAGTTGCACTATTATCTAGCCACTAAGAGCTTGACAGAACTTCAAATAGGTTGGTTAAACAAATAAATACCAAAGAATCATTACTTTTAGGCTCGCTTTTGGTTCTCTTGTACAACCAAGCTTTATATGTATCTCTGCATTTCTTTACATGTCCTCTTTTCTTACAAAAGTAACAAAGAACACAGAACACCATCCTTTTTGAAGGATGCTTTCTTAAGACCTAAACTGTTAGAAGAATTAGCAACTTTAGAATTTCCTTTATCATTAGAAGGACCAGCAGTTTCATAATTTTCCTTATGAGTATAATTTTTGGACCTCTTACCGGATCACTATTGGACCTAGAAGCATAAAGGGCAAAGTGCGATTTATCTTTTTTCAATTCTCTTATCTACCACCACCCTTGCAATTAGGTCATAAATTGACCGAGTCTCATCTTGAGAATTATAATTGATTTTGATAATCCCAAAATTAGGGGGAAAAGTATTTAAGGTTTGATGCATAATGCAAGCAATAGGAGTAGTTATATTAAGAGCCTAAAGTTTTGTTTGTAGATTTACCACCTTCAGAACATAAACCCTAACTCCACCAAAATCATCATACCTAAAATTAAAGAGTGTTTGCAGATGTATATCTCAGTAAGCGAGACACGGTTTCTAGCCATTCGGGCTTCCATCATCTGTCTAGCGATACAGTTTGCAGGCAAACTACTTTTTAAGTGTTCCTAAATGGAACACTTCATAGGTAACAAGCAAATTTGATTGCTCTTTTTCTAAGTAGCAAATTGTGCTTTCTAAGCTTCCATACTTTCCGTAGTAAGATTTGCTGACTTATCGGCAATAAAAATCATATAAACATATGTCATCTCCATACCAAACAAAAAAACCTCTCTCCATCCCTTAAAGTTTGAACTAGCAAGAACCTCAATAATAATCAAGTCACCGTTTACAGAAAAGATGACTGAAAAACAAACAATTCATATGAATACTATGTAACTTGATATACAAGTACATATCCAGAGAGTTACACTCATAATCACATAATCACCTTTGGGCAGAATACATAACATATAATTGTACACTTCCATATGACAGCGGCCACAAGAATATTTCTAACTTTCATAAATTCATCACATTTTCGTATATGAACTATTAGGAACAGACCAGTCACTATCTGAATGACTAAACAAATACCAACTAACGAACCGAACCTCGAGCAATAGGAGACATTAAAATAATTATCATGTATCTCTCCATAAACTAATATACAATCACTTCTTTCGGGAGTATAACCACGCATTAAAATAGGAGACATCACATCATTATATGAGATAGATATTTTTCAAATGTCTCACAACTCAATTAAATCCTTGAAACCTTCTTATACTAGGGATATAAACTTTACTTCACATACACTATATACATGTGATTTTAATTTTAGTGACCGAGGCAATTTATTACTAAAATCACCTATCATGTCAATTACATTACTTTATTCACTGATACAAATTGAACTATATATATTATTAATGAATTACAATCTACACAATATCCATGTGATGACATACCTATAAACCAGCACCTATATTTTCAAAATCATAGAAAAATGCAAGAAAATACGCAAAAATATACTAAAATTATATGTATTTAGGATTCCATGTGTACTTTTATATCCATAAAATCATCAAACATGTAAAATAAATATACCACAAGGTAGAACATCACTGTACAAGCACATAACCGTCAACCACGTGTCCATCAAAGGCTCCACACACCCGTATGCGCCACCTGAGTTCGTGGTGCGTGGAGCACACGCGTAGGCAGCTTCACCAGCCTACTTTCCGATCCGACTAGCAACTGTCTAACCGGTCAACCGGTTTAGTCAATAGTAAACCAATTCAAGCAAGTCAACAAGTCGAATCTTGGGTCGAGTCACTAAGTCAATCGGGTCAAGTTGCTGGATCGAGTCGGGTTGCGGGTCACCAAGCTGTTGATATCACGATGACATTAGCCTTAGCATGTGTAGTGCATGTGCCAGTCGCACTCACGCATGAGCGTGCATGAAGGTGCATGAAGGCACATTAGGCGTGTGCTCGACACCCCGACAGCGCATAGCCGCGCATGGGGGTGCGTGTGGACTCCCTCGGCGGCTTGCCACCCATAGTTTTCCTTGTCTCATTGAGTTCTTTCTGATTATATAATAAAAAACTGATTTTTGCTACACAAAAAATCATGAAAAAGGGCAAAAGTTATATGTATGTGTTCTGATCTATGGAGACTCTAATACCACATGTTAGATGCGGAAAACACACAATCCCACAATCTCCACAGCTAGAACAAGAGCATATATAATCAAGTAGAAAGATATGCACTTGTTTTGGAATCCATCGTTCTTGATGCAAAAACAAAAAAGTGATGATTCAAGTACAAGTTCTCCTCTGTCGCACTCTAAATTACTAGCTTAATGAAACGGCTTCCTCACCCTTTAACACTAGGTAAATACTTCTTTGTGAGGATAATTATAAGTATTAGGGTTAGAGAGAGATTTAAGCATTATTTATAGAGTTTTCAGTCAGATCCTCTCATTAGGGTCGAGCTCAACTCATGCTATACTAATTAGCCCATATTAGGTTAATTAAGAAACATTTTATCTCACCTTAAACAAATCCCATAAAACGGTAAATTACAATATCAATTAATGTAGCCCACATTAAGAAAACTCTTACAGGCTCAACTCCATATGATTTATAGACTACGAAATAATTTTTTTCCCCTAACTATGCATTACTCAAACAGAATTATTACCGTAGATTATCAATTCCCACCCTTTTGACACATTAAAAGGACAAAAATAAGGGAAAAAATGATCATGTGTCATAGGAAAAATTCAAGATTCCACAAATTAATCAATATGTATAAATTACCTTACAATAAAACTCACTTTCATAAAAACTGCTTCAGTACGTGGAATAGTATCAAACATGTATCCCCCAACATGAAATAACTCCATCGCACGTTGGTGCGGTCGCAATGACACGAGGCAGATCAAAATTAATTTCTCTCGATGTGTGTATATGACTTAACAACTCGGCCAAGGCCCTGCCGATCCCGCCTCCAGCATCAACCAATAATCCTATGCTCTCGAACCTGTCTTTATACCCTTCTGCGATGGCCCTCGCTGCGGTCTTGCTCGTACACGCCATCCTGTCGTTGAACGAGTGGTTGAACTCGGGATTCTCCAGTGCAAAGTCCCAAATCTCACAAATGTAAGCCATCTCGAATGCGAACCCGCCACTCTTGATGCAGTCGCCGAGGCAATGCCCCGGGGATATCAGCCATGGGTAGCATTCCAGCAGCACCATTGGACCAAGGCTGTGCTCGGACCCAGGCCCCTGAAGGAACCATCTAGACGATGGGGTGAGGCTGTAGAGTGTCTCATGACTCTCGTGGCTGCCATCGAGTTGGCAACAACGCACAAAGATGTTCTTGTAGAAGAGGAGTCTCATAAAAGAGGTGGCAAAATGGGTCTTAAACCCATATATGACCCATTTAAATCATAAATTGGTCATGTATGGGCCACTTCATTTTTAAAGAAACTAGTTAAATAAGTTTAAAAATTGAAGATTTAAGATAAATAGGTCTTAAATAGGTTAAACTTAGAACCCATTTTCAACTAAAGCCTCACAATCTCTCTCTTCCCTCTTTAACTTTATAAAAATCAAAATTATAATTATTTTTTATATTTCAATTTTCTTTTCTTTTTCTTTTTCTTTTTTCTTTCTTTTTTTTTTTCCTTTCTTCTTCCTAGCCGAAGGCCAACACAAAGACGTTCGGCGACCGGTCAGATGAGGTTCAAGCTCGTAGCTCGCCCGATCTAGCCAGCCTCGAGCTTGCTAGTGTCAGGCAAGCCCAGCAAGCTAGAGGCTCGCCTATGGCCGGTCACCAACCAACGGTGGGCTGAAAAAGAAGAAAAAGAAAAGACAAAAGAGAAAAAGAAAATTTATATTCTTAAAAAAATGAAAATAAAATTAATTAAGAATGCGATTTAAAAAAATAAATTTTAAAAAAATTATAAAAATCGTCCATTAAATTTATATTGCATAAAATTATTTTAGCGTTACAATTTTTTAAAAGAAATCATAAGAAATAAGCTTTCTTAAGTTTAGTTAAATAGATTGGGTGTGGGTCGAGTATGGGTCAAAAATTTTGCACTACAACGGGTTAAATGAGTTGATTTGGGTCGGAATATTTATAACCCGACCCAAACTCGACCCGACCCATTCATTTAACAGGCATACTCATGATGCGTGCAAGGTAGGTGGTTCCAAGGGTCAGTGAGGATTAGAGCCATCAAGTCGGTTAATACCCAACATCATCCACTCTTACCACCCATCACCCTAGCCAAACAGCCTCCCGTATTCCCTCCCCGACCCCCAGAACCACCTGCCTCGCACGCATCATGAGACTCCCCGTCCGTGAGAACATCTGGCTAGGGTGACGGGCATTCCACCATAAGAGTGAATGATGTCGGGTATTCGGAGCTCGACAGCGCATTTCAATGCCATCGAGTCGGCTAATGCAAGCATGAGCTTCCGTATGTGTGTGTCTCTCTCTCTCTCAGAGCTTGCTTTGATTCGCAGTATAGTACGAGGAACGAAGAAAAGAGACGAGGCGCGTCGTAATATATAGTGTCAAAGCTACCAGATTCCGTTCTGATACAGAGCTGGTGGTCGGTGGTTGGCTCAGAAGGGGCCAAAGCTGCCTGATCCTGTTCGGATATTGATCCGTCGGTCGCAAAGCTACTTGATTCTGTTTAGATATTGATCCGGTTGTTGGTTGACATAAGGGAAAGGACAGAACTCTAGAACTGCCTTCTTTCTTTTCATGCATGATTCTTCTTTTATCTTGACCCTACTATCTGTAAAAATATTTGATTTGGTACCAACTTGATATTTTTCCAGTTTTAACTCCACTAAACATTTGCACCAAAATTAAAGTTCGGAAATTCTCCGGTTTTGTATTAGCCAACGATGATTTTATGTATATCTCACAGAGAAGAGACATAATGTTTGCCAAGCAAATTGACCTTGACTCGTCGACTACTCTATAATAACTTTGTTAGTAGGTTGCGATCATTCACTTTTCATGAAGTTTAGATGAAAATCAAATTTTGAAATTGGTATTACTTGAATTGAATTGCTTGCAAAAGCTCGTTAGCCCTAATTTAAGTAGCTTACTTGATTTGAGTGGCTTAAGTATTTGAATCAAGTTTAACTCAATGTGCTTAATGCTTGATTAATGCGACTCATTAGCCAATTAAGTAGTCAGAACTATGTTTATTTTAAACTAGTATCCAAGCACACGTCAAGGACAAATATATCAGGTGGTGAAATTATAGGTATGGGCTTAGTATGTTTCCATGGATTAAAGATAAATATATTGCTTTTAGAGGGAAAATTTGGATAGAGAGAAGTCAAAAAATTTATTGAACTTGTTAAGTGTAAAACTATCATTCTATGAAGCGATTATTTTTTCTTTATAGTCCATGAACACTGGCATGGAGACATGGCTATCTGAGGTCCCATGAAACATCCTCCCGACTTCATGAACTAGTTAAGCCCAAGCGATTGCCACGTACAGGTGGCCCAGACCCAAAACAATTTACACGTAATCGATGAGACTAATATTAGCCTAGCTATTATCTTTCTATTGGTTACAAAAATCTGTTACTTTTTGGAGGAAAATTTGAAGAGTTAGCACATGCGCCAAAATCATCATTCATTGGCAATAAATATATCAGGTGGTGAAGTTACAAGGTATTAGCTTAGCATGTTTTCATGGATTAAAGATAAATGTGTTGCTTTTATAGGGAACATTTAGATTGAGAGAGGTCAAAAAAATTGTTGAACTTGTTAGGTGTAAAAATATCACACTATATATATATAATCCATGAACGCAGGCGTGGAGATTTGGCTACTTGAAGGCCCATAAAACATCCTTTGGGCTTCACAAAGCAGTTAAGCCCAAGCGCTTGTCATATACAAGTGGCCTAGACTCAAAAAAATTTGCACGTAATTGGTGAGACTAATATTAGCCTAGCTTTTATCTTTCCATTGGTTATAAAAATCTGTAACTTTAAAAGAAAAATTTGCAGAGCTAGTACATGTGCCAAAATCATCATAAATTGGGTTTTTCCTCGAGTAAAACCGCAAAATAGAGATTGAAGTGACACCGGATTATGTGTTTTTCTTTTTCCTCTCTGCTTAGTCTAAAAAAAGGTCAAGGGGAAGTTTTACAGGATTCATAACCAAAATTTTGAGCAAATTTTTTTTTAATTAATAGAAAGATACATGAAACATGTTCATGAAAAATCGAATATGATAATAATATGCACGAGAGTTTAGAGCTAGAGCAAGTTTGAGCATGTAGAGTGCTTACAAAATTAAGGTCATGCTTAAGCTTGAGAACCAAATGTATAATAGCCTAATGTCACATCTGGATTCCTAACTGCAATTGGAGCAATAGATTTTCGTTAAATTAACTTAGCTTGATTGTACCCTCATATTCTTCCAACGAATATATGATTAAATGTTTTCGGAAATGAATTTGACCTCATCCACTTAATCTAATCATCAATCAAAATACCAATATTTTCTTTTGGCATGTTTTGACTCCTGAGGTTGAAAAACTGAGTTAAATTGGACCAATCGTAAGTCTATCAAAAGATAAGATATTACAATAAAAAAAAGATAAAGAAGAGACTTTCTCCCCTTTAAACGAAAAACATAATAATAATAAAACTGAAGCTTATGTTTACTGATGACGTGGCATGATTTCACTGAATGTATGAACAAGTTATAAGTATCTTGGTTGCATCAAAATTCAAGAGACAAAAATGGGCCGCTTCAAATATCGACTACAGTCATTAGTTACTAACGCTGGAATTCATGACGCAACTAATTAACTATACTAATTAACATTTTCTGCAATGTATGAGGTCAGGTCCTCGACGGTTTTAAACTTTGGTGAGCGACAAGGGAGCCGATGCACGGTGAACATGGAAAGTGACGTGGCGCCGACCTCGTGCTGACGTGGCGCCGATGTCGAACCTCTCCCTGGAGCATCGCGTGTGGTGCCGACGACTGCCACAAAGCAGGCACAACGATGGCACGTGAAATGGGGTCGAGTTTGCCTGCGAGCGCTTCGGAGTGCGGTTGAGACGGTGGCTTGATTGGGAACATGCGTGCTTGGCGAATCTAGGGCTCGGATGGTCTCGGCCAGGGGAACAGATCGTGGCCGATGATGTTAACGAGCTCGTTTTTAATACTAAGTTACCTTTTTGAATATTTTAATAAGTTAATTCAATGTTGAGAAAGGTCCAAAAAGTATGAAATAATGATCCGAAGTAGACATTATTTCAAAAAATAATATAAAGTAGCTAAATCGTCTCAAATAAGAACTTTTGGCTTACTAGTGATTATTCTAAGCTATTTCTCAAATTTTTTTACTATTTTTTTTCCTTTCCTTTTCTTTTGTCTTTTCCTTTCCCCTTCTTTTTTCTTCTTCCCTCTCCCAACCATTACCGTACCTTGTCAATACTTCATGGAGGTTGCTGGCCTCAAGAGAGGGTTGTCCTCCCCAATGTCAAGCAAGGATCGCTCTTGCTTGGGTGGGCGAAGGCATTCCTGTCCAAATCTGGCAAAGGATACCCTTGTCATCGTCGAGCAATGGTCGCCCAAGCCTAGGTGGCTGAGGGTGGCCCTCACCATTGCAAGCGAGGGCGACCCTCACCCGAGTCCAACGTCCTTTGCTATGGCCGATGGAGGAAAGAGAAAAAGAAAAAAAAAGAAAAAGAAAAAAGAAAAGGAAAAAGGGAAGAATTTTTAAATGTAAATGATGAATATGCCCTACAACCAGTAAGGTTAGGCTTTTCTTTTAGACTTATATTGTATTTGAAATAAGTTCCATTTCAAACATTTATTTGATAAAACAATCGCATTTCAGACCCTTATTTGAAATAGAGTCTATTCTAAACCTTTATCTAAAAAAATAAAAGCACTTCAAACCCTCATCTATAATTTTCCCTTCAATATTTATAAGTAGAATTTTGTTTTTATGTGACTAATAAGAGCCTTTTGGTAACACTTCAAACAATGCCTGATTTTATTTCTTTGTTCTCCAAAATAAAATAAAATAAAATCTGTTTGGTAAATTTTTTATTCTTGGGAATAAAAATCTAATTTTTTTTATTCTCATGAATATATTTGGAACAAAATCAAAAAGTAAAAAAAAAAATTACCTATTATTCCTTAGAACAATTCCTAGAATGAAATCTATTTTTTCTTATTTTCTCTTCTCTTTCCTCTTCTTCTCTTTCCTTTTCTTATTATTATTCTTCTTCCCTTTGGCTGATTGCCAACCTCTACCATCGCTAGTGATTGGCAAACAAGGGCCGATGTCCTTGCCGAAGCATCGTTGCCCCTTGGCGACATCGAGCCATGGTGAGACTTGACCTCGCCAGGCCACCACTAAGGCTGAGGCAAACCTAGAGGTGGCTTGGAGAGGTTGAGCCTCGCTAGTGGTTGGGTGACCTCAGCCTCTCCATATCTGGATGAGGTCGACCTTGCCTAACCACGGCAAGGCTAGATCTCGCAAGCCAGTGAAAGGCTAGGCCTCGCTAGGCCACAACGAGGCTCAACGTTGTCTAGATCTGCGAGATCAAGACTTGCGATGGTCAAGTGAGCCTCTAGCAAGCTCATCAGATGTCACTAAGCTGGTCGCCGGAAGGAGGAAGAAGGGAAAAGAAAAAAGGAAAAAGCAAAGAGAGAGAGAGAGAGAGAGAGAGAGAGAGAGAGAGATATATATATATATATATATATATATATATATAATAAAATTATTAAAATTTAAAAAAAATAAAAGTCCCACCAAATGTATTACTATTTTGGAAATAAAAATTTTGAACAGTTATCAAGCGTTTTTAAAACTCAAAAATTATTTTCAGGAACAAAATTTAAAAAAAAAAAAATCATTTCTGAGGCAAATTATTCCTAAAAACAAAACGATTATCAAACGTGTCCTAAACTTCTACGGGAAAAGGTAAAATACCAATTACTTGGAAATTAACAATTTTTACACTCGATTAGTAAGTTTTCACCTAGCATTGCAAATCTCCATATAAGTAATTGTACTAAGTGACATTTTCAATGTCCTTACTTAATTCTCAGTAGCTATTTTTTTCATGTTTTATAACTTTTTAGAAAAAAAATTAATTTTGACATCTTATTTGTAGATCCTAAAAAGATTACTATCCCAAAAACAAAATCGTACTCTGACCGGCAAAACAAATAATGACGACCTTGGGTGGATTTTCATTTTCTGCTAACTGGAGGATAGTTGCATGGAGAAACCCTAATTTAAGTTCTTACTGAACCACTTTACTTATGGATCCTATTTCAACGGGATCTTGATGAGTTGATCTGCCTACACATCTTGCTTTTGCTGCTATCAATAAAATTTCTCCACATCCCCAAGGTTAGTTCATGACAATTTGTGTAAGATTCTTGCTTTCTTTGAGCTCTTATTTTTTTTATTTTTTATTATTATTTGGCCGGCCTTTAAATTGGAAAGATACTAAGATAGGTAAAAGGTACGATGTCTCATGCGCACCATCGTTGGTACAACTTGACACATGAAACGAGATCTTTCGCATGCTCTTTTCCATATGAAATCGAACGAATGCTAATGATGAGGCTCTCGAATAATCGACCAAAGAGAAGGACGCCCACCCATTACAATCCAAAAACCGTGATGGCCTAACAAGACTTTCCTTTTATTCTTTGGATGCCTAGAAAAGAAAATTTTCTGGGAAAAAAGTGCCCAAAGAAATGTCGTTGTCACACGATCATTATGTTACATTGTCTTAGGAACAAGAAGGGTTGTTGATGTTGGTCGATCGAAGGTCATGGGACGGGATAAGACTTGTTGTTGCACATGCACTTGTAACCCATCGGGCACGTCTCTGCCTCCTGTACCGATGCGCACACAAAGCTGACCATGACCAGCCTACACGGCGAGCACGAGCCACAGGCGTGCGAACAGTCCGGCAAGCTCGACCCAGCAATTTGGACCGTGTCCGCCCTCCTCCCTGGCTTCGTCAGTGGCCTTCTCTCCCAGTAGACGTTCGGTTTTGCTTGGAGCTCAGCCTTCACCTTAGGCCGCATCAAGCGCCGGTGACCATGATCTGAAACGCCCATGTTATGGCTTTATAAGATGAAGACTGAGAGATAATTATCAGAGCTCTATCGAATGAATTAACCCCATATCATTTTCTTCTACGGTAACTGAAGCACATATGAGTATGTAGAAGCGGAGTAACTTAAATCCAGAAATAAGTCATGGTAAGATTTACACACATTTCTGTAGAAGCATAGTAATATTAGCCCTGCAAAAAAATTTGTATGAGACTCCACATGTTATGACAAATGGTGCCATAAATTAAGTCTACCACCTTAGCAGTTTAAACAGTACTCAAAGTACTTTCGAAAACAACAAAAAGAACTCTCGCCAAATACTTCTGTAAAATCAGTCTATAAATAATCTTTCCCCGAAAAACTTATAAAAGAAGTATCTGACAGAGAGAGTCTCATACCCGAGCTCGGTCGGCCAATGCGCCTCGCGGAGACGGTAGAAAAAGGAACAAGAAGGAGAAGGATGAGGAGCGAAGCAACAAGAAGCGGAGAACCCTTCATTGCTTTTCGCAGCGTGCAGTATTCTGGCTCTTCTCTCTCAATCTCTTTTATTGAATCTCTCTCCCTCGACAGTAATATCAAACCCAGAAAGACGTGAACCTTGGTCAGATTCACTCGCCGAGAGCGTGCCGCAAGATGGACGACCCAGGCCACGTTTATATATTCACGAGCGCAACAGCAGATCGGAAATTGAAGCAGATCACAGGCGAGAGTGCGTATGCAAAACCCCAGGAGGGAGGTCACATGAAAGACGATGCGCCCGCAGAGAGAGCTCACATGCAACAGCACCGGAAGCTTATTGTGATCGTCTGATGGAAGGAAGCTTCATGGGTTTGATGATGGTCGAAGAAAGTGCGGAAGTTGCTCTTCCTCCGTGAGTCCGGACAATAAATGAAACGCGAGCTCGTTGGCTTTGTGTTTTCCTCGCTTTCCCTATCCTCATGTGTTGAAGTTAAAGAAAGCTCGGGACATTGCAATGGGTGGTCATTTATGTGACCGCCATTAATGTTGGCCAACGACCTCCATTGATGAGCTTGAGCTTTTCCATTAACTCTCATTCCTCTGGACCACTCGCCACTCAAGGACAGCTCGAAATCGTCGACCGGGCTGGCGTCAGTAGCTTTTGGGTTTGAGTTCCTCAAGGCCTATTCGCGGACGATTCAACGCTTGCACTTCGGTCAGCAGGTTCTTCAGCAGCGATCGAAAGCCTGAAAGCTCAGAGCATTGAAACCAAAACCATTACTGCTTTGATGTCACCGGATAGGTGCTCCCATCCGATTGGGAAGATACATGGTCTAAGTGCGATACGGTGTTCAGTTGAAACAGTGCCGCGTCGTTCAATAGGGAGATCTCAACCTGAGTACGGACCGTCTCGGGCCAAACGGGCTTGAAGGCTATTTTGGAAGGGCTTGGAATAGGTCATTCAGAGACAAAGCCCGTCAAGTTACGGAAATGGTGTAAACTTCTTACGTAATTACCTCAAAAAAATCATAAATACGAGTATTATATTTACCCAAAATTAATTTTCATGTCATGCAAAATCCCAACGCTGGACCTATGCCACATTTATTCGGTACTAATTTTTTATGTCACAAAAAATCTCAAGCTTGGACACAAGTCATATTTACCCAAACTAATCTTCATGTCACAACAATTTATGCATTTTAATTGATTTTCCAAACTTGAGGGACCTCTTGGTAAAAATTTGGCAAGTTTTCCAATTTAAGATTTTTGTTTGGTGACACAATCAGATTTTGGAACATGTGGCACGAGTGTACTATTTTGAGGTTTTGGTGACATAGAAATTAGTTCACCGTAAATGTGGCGTGAGTGTACTAATTTGAAATATGTAATGACACAAAAATTAATTTGAGGTAAATGTAACAGTGGATAATTCGTCCATTTAATTTTAAGGGATAAGTGTTCCAGAAGTCCTAAAACTTGTCACGAAAATGCATTTTAGTCCTAAAACTTGCAAAAAGTACAAATAAGTCCTAAAACTTGTCAAAATAGTTCAATTGGATCCTAAAGCTAACAACATCAACATTTTCCGTCAAAAATGCTGACGTGGCATTTTAAATTATTTTTTATTTTCCAACTAGATTTTTAAATTACTTTTTATTTTCCAGCTAGCTTTTTAAATTATTTTTTATTCAATTTTAAAAATATATATTTAAAAACTAAAATTCATTTTTTAAAAAACTATTAAAAAAGAAAAAAAAAAGAAAATGGCAGAGGAGGCGGTCGTCCATCACCGGAGGAGCCGATGACGGTCGCTGGCCGCCGCCCGACCAAGGCGAGGCCTCACCGGCCCTAGGAGAGGGCCGGCGACCCTCGCCTGGTGCCGACAAGCCCTCGCGACCCTCGCCTGGCGCAGGCGAGCCCAGATCTGGCCAGGCACAGAAACGCGGAAGTCGCTTGGTCGCGAGCGGAGGTTGCCGACGAGGGGACTCGAAACAGCAGTGACTGGCGGCCCGGCAACTAGCTCAGATTTGCTGGCGTCGAGCACAGGGAAGCACGGGAGCGGGCCACTCGCGCGACCCTCACGCTCCGCGGCAACGCCCAGATTTGGGCGAGCCCCGCCGACCCCCAGCTAGGGCTGGCGACGGTTGTCGGCCCCCAGGCGAGGGCCGGCTTGCCCAGATCTAGGCGCCCTCGCCTAAGGCCTTGCCCTAGTCAAGCAGCAACCGGCGACCGTCACTGGCCCCTCCGGCGATGGGCGGTTGCCTCTTCTTCCCTTTTCTTTTTTTTTTTCTTTTTTTAACAGTTTTTAAAAATTGAATTTTAGTTTTTAAATATAATTTTTTTTAAATTGAATAAAAAATTATTTTAAAAAACCAGCTGGAAAATAAAAAATTATTTAAAATACTGCGTTAGCGCCATGTCAGCATTTTCCGTCAATAAAACTGACGGCATCAATTTTAGGACTCAAATGAAATATTTTGACAAGTTTTAGGACTTATTTGCACTTTTTGCAAGTTTTAGGACTGAAATGCATTTTCGTGACAAGTTTTAGGAGTTCTGGAACACTTATCCCTAATTTTAAACCTTTTGACAATTTTCGTATTAAGTCCTTTTGGTCAATTATGGTTGGAAACTACTAATATGGACACTAGCCGTATTATGTGGCACAGTTAACATTAACGCGAATAGTTTTTATTTTTATTTTTCATTTCTTTTTTTCTTTGTTTTTTTCATCTTGCGGACAAGGCCCTCAAGGCCACAATAGCCTTGGCTATGGCCTTCACATTCCTGCTAGCCATGGGTTGCTAGATTTGGGTGATGGCCACCTCGCTCACAATTAGCATCGATTGCTAATGAGGCATTCATGGCTGGTGAGGGCCTAGCGGGTGCCATAGGTGACCCTTGCTAGCCATAATGAAAAGAAAAGGCGAGGCAACAAATGAAAAGAAAATTAAAAAAATTAATTTTTTAAATTGAAAAATTATCCACATCAATGTTTGCTATGTCATATAGAACAATTGGCGTTCATATGGACGTTTTGGCTAAAATTGGTCAAAAAGACTCAATTGACAAATTGTCTTAAATTAACCAAATTAAAATATTTATGACTAAATCAGTATCAATATAACAAGTTCAAAACTTCTTGGATAATTTTGCATGAGTGTACAAGCAACATGAAATTAGTTTAAAGTAAATGTAGCACGCATTCACCAATTTGAGATTTTTGTATGGTATTATCCTAAACAATTTTACTATTGACGGGCAGGCCTAAGCGACATCTTACATTTTACCTGAAGATAGAAAAGCAAAGAATCAGTCCATTTGACAAACGTAAGACAAAACGTCGTTAGGTTTGATGCAGGAAGCATTATCTTATGAAACCGTGTTTCACATGTCGTCGAATGGTTCTAGTAATTAACCATGCTATTCACATTAGAGAACGAACTAACTCGTGACGACGATGCTTGGCCGGATTCTGAAAGCTGCCATAAACGGAGCAGGACAGTCCCTCCCCAAGTTCTGCGATCTTTCCCCGGGGGGGCGGGAGTTGACCTGCACGTCTTAGTAGAGCTTTTCTCCCTCCATTCACCTTCCGTTGACTTGGTCTCTTCTCTGGTCAAACGTCAACTTTGTAGAGCCCAGGAAATATGGTTTATGTAAGATTGAAACGGCGAGGGATTATGCATCTGATCAACATTGACGCGGTTGGACTGTGCCCTTTTGGTTGTCAAGTTTTTTGCCTTTTTGTGTGGCGTTTTTCTTGAATTGATGAGCGGTTTGACTGCCCGTGAAGTCAATCGCGGTTCCAGACACCGTACGCGCCCGCCAATGAGGGAACGTTTTTGGGCATCTGTTTAGACTACTCGATTCAATTCTTGTCACTATATAAGAACGGAATGAACTTGCCATGTTTACCAGATCATACCTTGGTGTTACAGTATAGTTTTCATCTCTCTTAGCCATGAGCGCTATGGTCAGAAACACCCCCTTCCGGTTGAGCCCAGCTAATTTCCTCTGGTCGAGCCCAACTATATCCCATGACTACGAGCTCTTGAACCGCGATTCCAGAGCGACCGACGATGAGAGCAGTGATCCATGGAGTCGCATTACGCGCAATGAGAGGTCGAGGCACCGGCAAGTGTTCTTGAGAACGTACAAGCTGGCATCTGCGGACAGCTTAGGGAAGAGGAGGAAGGGAAGGACCATCAGGTATAAGAAGTTGAGGAAGATTGTGGTCAAGGTGAAGAGACTCGTGGTTGCGATGGTTTCATTTGCCCGGCCGAGGCCTTGCGATTGCAGGTCGGTGATGAATGTGTCCTGTCCGCGGCCGATAACAAGATGTTTCTGAGATGATTCTTTGGTTGAGTTTCAAGAACTGATCTGGTGAATCAAATTATATAGCTTGGGGCATAAGTTCATTCTTTTCTTTTGAGTCATTTGTATAAATTTTACGGTGAAGCTCTATGATTAATGGAAGATTTCATTCTACTTTGTGCTGAGTTATGACGTATTCTCTTTAGACGTACCAGATTTGTAGGTTGGATGAATCATTGGGATAGAAAGCAATCTGTAATTTGCTTATTTGGCACTGAACTATGTATCATTTATTAGATTTGCCCATCGAGAAGAACATTTTATCAACCAATTTCAACAAAGATTACGAAGTTCATTTCACATATTTGACAGGAAGAAAATGTCAGGTTCTAGAAAGAGGGGGGGAGAGAGGAATACAATGGAATGTCAGTTGAATCCCACAAAGTTCGGCAGTTACCAAAAAGCTCAGGCCATCCTTTAGAGCATCTCTACGTCCACACACATGTAACAATGCCCTTGATCAGTGGACGATCCTAAAACCATCCCAGTTTTCTCCATCCACCTCATGCCCTTGTTTTGGAATTGAGAAAGAAGGAAGAAGAAACTGAAAAAAAAAATTAAAAAAACGATCTTTCTTCTTCTCCTCTGCCCAGAATTCTATGGACCATGCCCACAAAAGGGTCTATCCCGTGGACGCCAACCCCTCGACCGGCATGGAACCCCCACCGCCCTACCCACCAAAATACGTGATGCTCCAGGACAACCAGGGTAGCATCCGCCCGCCCCCTTACCGCCGCAACATTCCCCGGTACCACTCGAACCACCACAAGTCCGGTGGCGGGAGTTGTTGCATGAGGTGCATTTGCTGCTGCTGTTGCTCCCTCTTCATCCTGATCTTCGTCGTCGCCACCCTTGCCTTCTATTTCTATGCCGTGTTCCAGCCGCGGGTCCCATCCTACACTGTTGACAGCTTTGCGACCAATGCATTCGACATGCAGCCGGACTTCAGCCTCTATACCGAGTTTGTGGTGACCGTGAAGGCCGACAATCCCAATTCGAACATAGGGTTTAATTATGGCAAGGACAGCTCGGTCATGGTCGCTTATCAGGATTCAACGCTGTGTAATGGCCAGCTCCCGGCTTTCCACCAAGGCCACAAGAACATAACCATGATAAAAGTCGTTTTGAAAGGAAAGAGTGAATTTGGGTCGGGACTTCAGGAAGCTTTGATGGAGAACCGGCACACCGGGAGGATTCCATTGAATGTAATTGTTAAGGTACCAGTTGGCATTGTTATCGGGACCTTCCCACTGCGGCGGTTCACAGTTCGCGTCATCTGCGCTTTGGTTGTGGATAACTTGTCGCCAAATAAGAAGACGCAAATCGTATCAAACTCTTGCGTCCCCTATATCCAACTATGAGATTGGCCAAAATGTATGGACAAGAATGGACAATCAGAAGCATTTAACGCGTTTGCATCTTTCCGAGAAATTGAATGATCAGAGGCTTTCGCCAAGCTTGTAGTACTGTAATCATTCAATTGTTTATCAAGGAAGTAAACATATGTTACAGAGCTATATATCCACAGGTGTAGAGTGCATAGTACTGGCTTTTGTTGGACTTGCAACCAATTCGTTCTCACATTTTCTGTCCGAGAATGCTGACCCAAAATGCATTCCCTCAAGCCTCTAAAGGTGAAATGGAAGTGCTGAAGAACCGGAAGATCCGGTTGAAAGAGTCAACAATAATAAGTCAGAGGTACATTGTGTTCTTGTTTTTTCATGAATATGGATACTTGATTTGCCTGTTGAAAGGAGGATCCTAAATAACAATTAGAAGAAGAAATGATCTAAAACAATGAAAACGTCTCCCTCTGTGAGAGAGATAGTGCTGAGATTCCTCCGTGTATTGCTTTCTAAACACGAGAAAGTATTTTGAAGTGATTTCCCTGTTCCATTAGCAATTGATGTTATAGCAATTAAACATATGATAACGCATTACAAGGATAGATTTCTATATTTGAAATCTGGAATTCCCAACCAAGCCGACTTCTACTTCTGCTAAGCAATGGCTGTGGCCTGTGGGCATATGCTGCCTGCATTCATAGTTCCATTGCCACAATGCCACTAGCAAAACATAGGCTCAGAACATTAGAGATTGTGGCTATGGACTTCAAGGTGGGGGTTGTGAATCCCTACTCATCCACAACCAGCCCAATCTTTTCTGTGGAATTTTTACCCAATCTTGATGCGCATGGAGTGCCTGCTTTATTTCTTGCAACTTTGAATCAAAGACTAATAACTATCTGTCAGTTAGGTGATATCCTAAAAATGACGAAATGCTTGATGCAGAGTCAACTAGGGACAGGAACGCAGAACCAAGCATACGTCTTGCCAAGTATTTGGTCATTTCTAGTTTTCTGCTCATATGTCACTGGTAGCAATTTGAAAAGAAAAGAAAAAATGAACACATAAACGTAACCGAGCAATAAAAAGAAGGAAACATAAATAGTTGAAAGGGTTGAAGATTCTAGTGAGGCTATGCCATTTCAGAAGTGACAACTCGATGGGGCTTCCATATTGTGGACTTGTTAAGCAAGACATTGTTTGATACACTTGTATACGCAGCAGTTTGAGAAGGGAACCCAATTAATACGTGCAAAGCAAATTTCAGTTCAGATACCCAAAAAGGATCAGAAATTTTGTCATTCCTTTGCAGGGCTTCTTACTAGGAAGTCCGTATATGCAACATAATAAGGGAAAAATCATGAAAGCAACTTTTACTACGGGTTCACACAATGCTCCAAGCATCCTGAAACTGTTGCCCATAGGTCCAGCAGGTACCATGCAAATCTTCTAAAGTCCTCTCAAAAAGCTTAAAACTTTGCAAGGCAGAAGTCCTCATAATATCCAAGCATCTTTCATTCTCAAGCAGACAACTTCGCAGTTTTATTTACTAGGCATGTCTATGCAGCAATGACATAACTTCCTCATCTACAACTTCAAATAAATTGCTGATGCCAACAGAATGGCATAAAAGTTACTGGAGTTCTGATTGATGAGTCAGTGAAGATGTCTTTGTGCTATAAATCATTCTCTTTAGGTACTCAAAAAAGTTTTGTCATGGGTTGTTGGTTCTTTTAGGCTTATAATTTAAAATCGCTTTGAGGTATGACGGGAGTAATCTCAACTTGGTAAATCATATATAAAAATATGAAATGTCAGGTAAATCAGAATTTCTAAAGCTGAGAGAAGTATTCTTTTCTTTTCTTTTCTTTCATGTTACAAAGTATTTCTCAGCTTGTGTGATAGATCTGTAAGTTCCTGTTCAATGTGAAGGCTTTGCTCTATAGAACAGAATCCATGATTCTTTTTTTCCTTTCATTTACTTGATCATGTGTGGAGACCAAGTATTAGGTAATCGTAAGCAAGAACTAACAGCAACTACGGACGCTATTGTTTTTCTGACACAGACATGTGATTAATCAAACAACTGATGTTTGGTTGGGCACCTAACCAATTCCACATAAACTTTGACAGCTCCTTATGCCAATGCCAAACGGTTTGCTACAGACCCATCTTATTGGTCCTCCAAGGTCAAGCGTCAAAAGTTCAAATCCACAGTCCTACTAGAAAAACCTCTACCTCGTGCATTTCTGATTACTGGCACTGCCAGTTTACCACATCTATCAATGCTCAATTTATCGCTTCTGCATTGATGCACCCATGGAATTTCGTGCACATTTTCTTCAGACACAAAAGTGATGGTTTGACCATCACCCTAATGATCATCCAAGCTCTTTCCTTGAATCGGAAAGAAACCACATGGACTGAAACCAACAAGTGAACTGACTTCTCCGCAAGAAAGAAAGAAGAAAAGCGAGAAACAAGAGGGTTTGGTTGGGCACCTAACCAAATCCATATGACTAGGAAACAGCACCATTCAACTGGACTACCTAATCTGAAAGACAATGCTATGAACCACTTAACCAATCCTCGAAGCTAGAGGACTAGGAGAAATTCAACCACATAATAAGATACATTCCACAGAAAGTCACAATCAATGCACATTACAACAAGCACCTGAGCTGCCATGTTCATCTCCATTTGTAGCTCAAGTCCCAATACATTTTCACATGTAGCATGCAAAGTCGGGTCATTTCGCTTAATGATTAAGCCATTCCAGTTTTTGCTAATCAAGAAAGAAACTATATTATAATGACCTGGCCCCTCGGAAGTGTGTCTCTGGTCGCAATCATGAGCAGCTCGAGCTCCTCCCTCCATGCATAAGCAACGACCCCACTTCAGAGCCGCGCCGCACTTTACATGCCGTGCCCTAAAGTTTGGTCACCAGCCCAAACAGACATCACGTGAGCGCGTGACTCAGAGAGAGAGAGAGAGAGAGAGATGGGGTTAGATGACCACCTTTGACTGCGCTAACGAGCACGCAGCCTTTGGCCGGGGGGGCATAAAAGAATTCGTTCACATGGGGATGCGGTGTCGGAGCGTGTAGGTTAAGGATCCCAGGAATGTCTTCTTGCATCTCTAAATGCATCATCACCACCATCATCATCAACCGCTGATGATGCTTTTCTTATTTCCAGCAAAATGTACAAGCTTTCGCAACCAGTCCGTTTTCTTTATCCAAACCCACCACACTACACCATGCCAGAGTACAGCAGAAAGTTCTAATCCTGCCCTGCTTGACTTCCGGTTAACCAATCCACAATCTTTGCTGAAAAAGATAAAGGGTTTAGCAGATTTACCAAAATTATTGGGGGGGAAACTATAGAAGCTTGCACGCTACTTTGTAGTTAGTAAATTCTCAGTGGTTGTGCGAAAAATAATATCTAATTCTCGCACTAAATCAATTCCTTAGTGCTATAGTTCTGGTTATCCGAGCCACTATGGAGCTCTTTAAGAAAAGTTGAGGAATCAAATTCTGGTCTTTATGCTTCAAGATCCGCTTTTTAATATGGATCTTTTTGAGCCAATCTTTGCTTTACCTAAACGAAGGAAGGTGGCCACGGTGATCTTTAGTGGATAGGAATCAATCCTATCTTTTCTTTTTCTTTTGTTAAAGTAATTTAATGAGGTGCTTTAGCATAGGACATCGATTTTTTCTTTAATCTTTTTGGAATAATTAAGGAAAGACATGTTGGTTTTAACTTAATCCAACATGACCAATCGTCAAGAACATATGCATTAGATGTTGAGATCGAAAACTCCACAATCTTTTAAAAACAAAACGAAAGATAAATGTGAGGATTAATATCATAAAAATACCTATAAATTGGTACGCGTGTAACAAATCACCTCAAATTAATTTTGTCAGCACCAAAAATCATAATTCAGTACACTTGTAACAAATTTAACTTTAACGTAATTTTTTTACCACAAAAAATCTCAAACCGATGCTTTTGTGACAAATTACCTCTATTTAATTTGCATTAAATTGGATTAATATCATAAAAAATCACAAATTATCACAACTATAATAAACTCATGATAAAATCTCAAATCAGTTTACTTGTCAACTTACAACATGTTATCTAATTTAGCAATTTAACGATAAAATTTAATAAAAATTAGCATATGATAAATTTATTATGGATGTACTAGTTTGAGATTTTTCATAGTATTTATAATAAATGTTACAGCCTAAAGAAAAGAAAGAGGATGAGGATTAATATGAACCAGCAACAAGTGGGAGGAAAATAGCTTGGTGGGTTCGTGACACGTGTCCCTCTATCGTAGTGGAGCGGTTTTCCGGAGCAAGCGAGAACCGTCTGTTTGTGTTTTTTCAAGCCCACTCTTCCTGAATATAACGCCCCATGACGCGACCGAGAACTGCAAATTTCACACTCAAAACTGGAAAAAAGAGAGAGAGA
The DNA here is from genome assembly GCA_019915185.1 of Eucalyptus camaldulensis. NCBI lineage: Eukaryota > Viridiplantae > Streptophyta > Magnoliopsida > Myrtales > Myrtaceae > Eucalyptus > Eucalyptus camaldulensis. Next base: position 8,624,707 of record JAHSVA010000005.1, read on the forward strand.
AATGGCAAGAAACTGTCATCGCTAGTTCAGTTTGATCCTCTCTCTCTCTCTCTCTCTCTCTCTCTCTATCTCTCTGTCCCACCAACCATACCTTCAGTTTTCAATCAGCTGGCAAGCTAACTTGTTTTCAGCTTCTATGCTTCGTCTCCCTATTTGGGTTTGCACTTTGCAGCTGACCGGCATGCTAGGCCTGCTGATTCAAGACTCGGTGTTCTCTTGAACCCTGCAAGGCTCGAGAAGAAGCTGCTTCGGAAACATCTCGGCCATGTTCGACATCCTGTTCGGGTGGCGAAAAGCTTCCAAATGGTAGTCTCGCGTGATGTTTTTTTTCCCTGTCAATCATGTCTTTTGCGTCGTTCCTTTTATCTTGAAGCCGATGGAGACGTCTCGGACATGGTAGTAATGGTAATATACGCCCTTGTGTTGCAGCAAGAGGGTGATCAGAAGAGTGCAGTGCCGGCTGAAGCTGCTGAAGAACAAGAGGAGTTCGATCGTGAGGCAGTTGCGCGAGGACGTCGCTCAGCTCATCAAGAATGGCCACGAAGACGTGGCGATCGAGCGGGTGCGTAGTGATCGCCTGAACCTTACCAATTCATGCTTTTAGTGTATGGTGTTGCTGGGGCTTAAGCCATTCCCCTGTTGCTACCTCTGTTTTATGCTTCTTTCTTACAAGAATTGCTTGAGGGTGAAGGTCGTCTATTTCTTGCCGGTTTCGCTTTCTTGTTAAATCTTGACAGTCGACACATACTCATAGCGGTTTCGTCGATTGGAGTGTCCGAGCAAGCTCTTGGAAAATGTATTATCCAGTTTCTGGATAAAGAGAATCAATCCTCCCAATTTAGGAACCAAGCACAACTCCTTAATTTTGTCCTCTGAGATGCAAACTAGAAGAGACCTAGTTGAATCTTAGCTATATGATTGAAAAATTGCTTCATCATAGCCAAATAAGTTCTTATCGTCTTAAGAAGCTCGTTTGAAATATTTAGCTCTAGCTTCTTAGGAGTGTCAAAGCATTATATGCGCTTTGAGGAAAAAAGAGGAAAAATTTTAAGAGAGAAACAGGCAACAGTGATTCTCGGGGTAATTTTTGGGGCTCAGATGAGTAACGATGAAGGATGTTTAACCAAGTTCATTGAGCTGTAGCACCTGCGAAAGGGAGATTCGGTATCTGCTTAGTGACTGCCTGTCTATTTTCTCAGGCTGAGCAGCTATTCAAAGATGAAAGCATCATCGCTGTCTACAATTTGCTCGATCAATTCTGCGAATTTGTTATCTCCAACTTGTCGTACATTCGCAGGAACAGGTACTTAACGCTTCTGCTAGGTTTTCAGAAAGCATAATTTCTGCTAATATCAACCTTTGAATATTGTCACTTAGCAATTCTAGCCTGCGGCTTTTCTCATCTGCAAAGACTCTCCGCTTGTAAATTAATTGTCTCAGGGACTGTCCAAATGATATCAACGAAGCGGTTTCAAGCCTCATATTTGCCTCTGCGAGATGCGGGGACTTACCTGAGCTTCGTGTGATCCGGAAGCTCTTTGGAGAACGTTATGGCAATAGATTTGCTGCGACTGCCGTAGAATTATTCCCTGGAAATCTTGTGAACCGTCAGGTTGGAGTGATTACAACAGTCATTTGATGAGTATCAAATTATTTATACAAATTCATTGATGTAGTTAATGGCATTATAAAAATGCAGATTAGAGATCAACTCTCCATCAAATCAGTGCCCAATGATACGAAGCACAGATTAGTGGACGAAATTACCAGGGAATGCTGCCGTAAGCCCGAGATCTTGGCGATTGAATTTTCCTCAGAACTGCAAAGACAGGTAACACCATTGTATGGAAAGATGGGCATATCTTCTTTTGAAGCTGACGAGTTTTTTTCCTGGAAAATACAGGTGAAAGAAAATATGGAACAGAAACGGATGAATAAGGAATCTACAATTAGCCATGTAAGTATCGAAGAATCTAAACTGCAAGTTTCGAGTACTAGAGAGATTGGAACTGAAGCCATAACACACGTCGACTCGGTAGCAGCTGCACATGAACTTCAGTCTACACCATCTCAATCTCATCCTAAACTACATCAAAATACAGCAGATACTTTGGTACTTTCTTCTATTGTTTCTTGGCCTTCCAACAATCTATCGGACTCCTCACTTTCGCCAAGCAATCTCACATTGACTGTTCCTGAAGAAATTGAGAACGCCACTTCCATTCAAGAAGCTTCAGAACTGAAGGAAGATATAATAATCACCTCATCCTCTTCAAGCAATTCACCTCAATTTCCTGAAGGAAAGGTAGTCTATCTCGACGATGTCGAGGAATTTCAGTCACTCCCCAAAGTGAATGAAAATGGCCAAGACCAGAGGCTATTCAAGTTCAAACCTTCGCTCGGCTTTCAAAAAGGTACACCTGAAGTAAAACTTGATCAGGGTTACATTGAAGAACATGAATCATCAGATGAGAAGAAGTCGACTCCAAGGAGCACCAGGAAAAGTGAGGCACCAGCTGGAAAGAGGTCAAGGAGGAGATCACTGTCCCGAGACAACCAAAGCGTCAGGGATTGTGAATTTGTGGTCTACTACAACAAGCCTGGAAAGAACTCAACTCACAGGCTCAGCCATAACCGCGAGGGGAAGCATCTGAAGGTGAACCATGCCGAAGAAAATGATCAGCTCTTTTCTTTGAGGCAGAAAACAGGCCAAAGTTTCGGTCCAGACTTGGGGAGTCATTCTAGCTCGTGCAGGCTTAACTATGTTTCGGCGAAGTCATGCCGTGACTCCTGCTCTAACTGCAAAATAAATAAATGTAGTTTGGAAAATCCATGTTACCATTGTTCCCGTGACCAGAGCCATCTCACGCCACTTCAAACCCATCATTACAAAGAGGAGACTTCGATTGAAGGCTTTTGCAACTGTCCAGGTCATAGGAATGAGAAACTCGATGTCAAGTCTTCTCCCGTACCACTTCGACAAAAAGGAAACAGTTTTGAAAACGGCTCTGCTGTATATAACGTTTTCACCTACAGGAATCACAAGGTTGATGAGGAGAGCATGAACAAGGAAAGTATGGTCCAGGGATCCAATTCTTCGGGAAGTGATACTACTATTGTAATCGACAGTGTTGAGGATGCAGTTCTCTCCCCCTACTTGAGAGCCATGACAATGCCCCCAGAACGGCACAAAGATGGGTTCAAGGAGAAAGTCCCCCGCTCGAATTCATTTCCAATTCAATGCCCGACCCATGTCCATCCCAGGTTGCCCGACTATGATGATCTGTCAGCCAAATTTGCGGCTCTCAAGCAAGAGTACTTGCAAAAAACCAGGCCTCCTGGTTGGAAACAAGAGGCGAGATAGAGCGCAGAGACTTGGCACGTCGGTAGCTTTTCCATTCAGAATATTTCCATTTGTTGACATATTTCGTGTGACTAGGTGTTCTTGATTATCCACTTCGTAGCGTCTTTCATTTGGAGAATCGATTCTTTGTACAGATTTGGGAAGTCCAGCATTATTAGATTGGTTTGCATTTTGTTTCTCTCTCAAGTTTGGTTAAGAGGGCAGACTTCTTGTCTCTTCTAATAAGCTCGAACGTTTGACTTCACAAATGACAATCTGCTCAACCAACGACCACGCGCAAGTCGCTCAGCACCTCATTGACATGAATCGAGAAGGGATGGACGGTGGAGCTTCCGACTTTAAAACGCAAGTGAAAGTGATGCGAAAGGTCGGCCCTCAAGTGGAAGAAAAACAAGGCAAATGATGGGCCTAGGGAAGATTTGAAACTTCTGTCTATTTTCTCATTTGGGCATTGGCAAATACTATTTTACGAGTAGTCTCTTGCGAACACATATTGCGGATACTAGCTAGAAATAATTAGAGGTGGCAAAATGGTGGGTGGAGCCAAGTTCGGAGTAGGTGGACTCGTGTTCCATTAGTTTCTCAACGTGGACGACTGCATTTTCTAGATTCTTGGATACATATAAGTTGGGTTCCTATCATTTCAATGTCGAATGGTTTCGCTTCGTCCTAACATACGTCATTTGAGTTTTTGATAATATAGGATCAGTTCTTCCTTAGTTTTAACTTTGGTGTCGACCTCATATACTTTAGCTTGTCGAACCTTCTTTTTCGGCTTTTCACAATGTTAAATGTACTGATTTATCATTATGTAGTACCCTTTGATATTTATGCTATAATTACCTTCTGGTAAGTGCTTGCACCAACTTAGAAATTGTGGCCCGAAAATGTGTCAGAGAGAGAGGGCCATACAGCACTCAAAATGTCTCCGGCCCAATTCATAAATACCGAAACGTTTGAGGGCTAAAATGGATAAATGCGACAAGTCCAGAGTCAAAATTGGTAATTTAAACCTCTAAGATTGAAGGAATAGTTCGCGTGGTCACTCACAAGGGCATAAAACAGTCTCAGCATGTAATATTTAGGCCTAATTACGAAAATAAGAGCCCAAAGCTCTCAGCCCACAACACTCTCAACCCAAATGAATCTGGGAATGCGGAGGGAGGGCGGGAGGGAGGCAGAGAGAATTTTCGATATTAGGGCATAAATACAGATGTATGTCAATTCTGAGTTGCCGCATTCAATTTAGGAATTGTTAAGCTGTAAAATTAAGAGGAAATGAAAGTTCAGGGTGTTACGGAATCGTGCGACTTGATGGAATTTTTTTTGAAATTATGAATTGATCGAAATGAATTTTTGAAGTTCTGTGTGTTGCCAGATCTAATTACAAATTTCTATTTTCAACGACCATTTTTGGCCTTTTTTTTGAGGTAGTGAAGCTTAGGACGTTTTAATGCTTCAAAAGGGGACAGTATCATCAATTTAATCGGAGTTTTATGAAAAAAGTTGTGGCACAAACTACACATAGTAAATAACAATGAGTGTCCGCTATGGGTGAGATTTTTATTGGTACATAGGAGTTGTTTAGTCAATGAATTAGCATAGTTTAGTCAAATTGCTAGTCAAAATAATGTCTTACTTGGTTTTGATATCATTTCTTGCTTTATTGATAAAATTATGAGTTTGTCAGCTCGAGTAGCTTACATTGTCTGATTTTGCAACTTAGGTGAGTAGTCTTATTTCTTTTTTTGGTTTTGTAAAACTCACATCTTATAGGAACTAAATATATCATGAGTATAAGAGGCATCGCATGGTTCAACATTCCTTAAAAAGGAAAAAGTGATGCTTAGTATATGGCGAATGTTTAAAATTGGACCGGGCATTTACTACCGTTTTCTTTATTGCAAATGGCAAAGTATTTTTACAACTTTTTTGGTAACTTTTTCCATGGGCATATACCATCTTTCTCACAGTTGGAGGTCCAAAGACAAATAGTGAGAGCTTTATAGGCAACAATGACGGCTTGGCGAGGTTGGCAGAAGTGCGAGATTGGACATCGTTGGGGGTGGCAATGTCATGGACAGATAGAGATTATGTTATATTTTAATTGTACTATGTTTTAGTGAAAGTTTTTTGGTTTAAAACCTCTAGAGAAAATTCACCCGTCAAGCCTCGGTGATGGAAGAAAACATAGCCTACGTTGCAATTACACTTTGATTTTGAATGAAATGTCGCATCAACTTGTCTATACCCATTACCTTACCCAAAAAAAAAAAAAAAAAAACTGTGTCTATACCCATTCCAACGTAATGCCCCTTAAAGAAATGTAATGGGGCAAAATATTTTATCCATATGGATAAGAAAATGTGCTTCAAATCAAGATATCTTTGATTTGATCATGGATCTGACCCAAAATTTATTATATTTTAAACTATGCTTCGCGCGATTTGTATAAGTCCATGCTATAAAAGTAAGTCACGATTATTTTTCGGATCTTATTTCGCAGTTCATTAGTTCCACATTCTCAATTTCACAAATATGAAGCGGATAGAATTCCCTCTAAAGGCGGCTAAATTCTCTTTTCTTGCGCTTATCACCTGACAGAAACGTGTGGACCTTAACTCCACATGAAACCTTTGACAAAACTACATACCCGAAAGGCATCGATTCCTAAATTTAACAATATCATCAAAATGGGGCAATGCGGATGAGTGAAGATAATCATGTTGTCATCCCACTCTAAAACCTTATTACATTCACATTATATTTCGTATCTTTCCAATGCTCTATCCTGATTGGATTTTGAACAAACCTATGTTTGCTAAGCCAATGGGGGGTCGATACATCACAGCTTTCTCAATCAATGGCAATTGACGAGAACCTTCGCAATCCATAGATTAGTGGAGTGACTAATGACGTAATCGCACCGACGAATTAAAGTCGCATTTTGACTTTGGTTTATAATAATAATTTTTGGAAAAAGATTTCAAGGCACGAAGGAGAATTGCTTTCCGGGGTCTCCCTTCTGAGTTCCAAGCTAATCGTATCTTGCCACAAGGCGTGAATTCCAAGCAATGTTTTCTTCGGATTCAACGCTGAATTTTTTATTCTTTTTTCTTTTAAATATATTTTATCACTTTCTTTATTGACTTTTTTTAGTGCAAAAAGTTGTAAAATAGAACACCCGACAAATAACACAAAAATCTCACATTATATCCACTACGACACAAATATCCTAAACTTCCTAACTTGCTTGCCTTTTATTTCAGTTCCATCCATGGTATATTTGTCACACTCATATAAGTTCGAGTCTTATAATGTGTCTTATTTATGTCACAATAGACAAGTTTAGAATTTTTATCAACATAACAAAAAATTTAAAATATTTGTATAATAGTGGACATAATTTGAATTTTTTTTTTTGTGATATTAACCTTAAAATAAATCATCTTTATGGTTTGTCAATGGCTCATCTTTATTTAAAGATTCTCCAGTACTACACTCTACTAAATTTTATTGCATTATACATCACGAATTTATGTGAAACAAGTAGAAGATACCAATGCTTCAACGTGCTTATACCCATATGAACTCTAGAGATCTTCCAACAATTGATGCCACATTTTCCTCCAACAATCTAAATTTTTTTACATTTCGTGGTCAAAATTCCACCGACTGCTCGTAATCTTGTATGGACATGAGAAGGGGTATTGAAATATTGTCTCACATCACTTGATAATGAGTTATAAATGCTTACGGTCACCTTAAACTTTTAGAATAGTTAAGTTAGCAGTAGTCTTACTAAATCTTACACCCCCATCATATAGCTTCACCTTGACGTACTAGGTATTTAAGATCACCTTTCACTCGCCTAATCGTCATTTGCTTTCAAGGCTAGGTCCATTCAGGGATTCGAACAAAGTTTGAGATCATTTAGGTCTAGCTCAAGAAGTGAACCAAGTGAAATTCTTGATTTTGAGACTTCACATTTATTGTATGCACTGAAACACCTATACTTAGGCTTTTGGACTTACTTTATACTCAAGATTAAATTCATCATCAACTTATCTATCCATGTTAGTTTTACACATATCTTGTATGGCATGTGGTTAAAAAATGAGAAACTATTAGGTGCAACTCTAGTGTCACGTCACTTTTACAATAATTCATAGATGGAGGCGTGGTACATTGGACTAGAGTGAGTAGAGTTAGGTCATGAGTCGGGAAGGGCGCGGAGAGAGAGAGAGAGCAGAGCAGACCGTCGTCAGGGAGAAAGAGAGCAGAGTGTCATCACTTGGTAGACGACACGCATCGCTCAGTCAATGGACTATTGCAAATGTGATGCGTTATGCACACAATGTTTTCTCCTTAAAAATGACTCACAAAGAACCATTTTTAACCATAAGAATTCATGCCACATGGTAACTCAATCTGCCAATCAATCTAGAAAACTATAAACGAGAGACTGAGATCCAAAGAACCTTGCATGGCATTGGCTCTCGAGTTGAAGGTCATGCATGAGCTACCTTTCTCCTTCTAACCTATCCACTCTCGGTGATGTGAGTTCTCGACTCAAATATTTTACCCCTAATCATACAGAAAACATCATCTCAAGATAACCGACTTTGGACGCTACATGACAACTTATGCGGTACTAATCGGATATTTAAATTAAGCAGCTGATTAATCTAAGCGATCAGAGAGGTCTTGATCATGCGAGACTTAACTTTCTTAAATTACAGCTAACTCCTCGTCCTAAAGTCATTAGAATATGGAATCAGACGGCTGAAAGGGATGCTTCAAGGCCTGCTTTAACTGACAGATGGGTGGATTTCAATCGAGACGGATACTAAAATAATCATTTGACATCATGCGCGCGACATTTTCCCATGAAATCTTCACTTTCAAGCTTGCAAATGAATTTCCTCGTAGATGCGCATGCCAGATATGGCATGCTTGGCCGGTTGCCCAAACTTTCTTTCCCCTCGCCCACGAAGATGGGTACAGAATTACAGACTACAAGATTAAACTATTAAGTCGAAGAGAGTATACATATGATTTTGATGTCTCTTCTATCTGAAGTTCACAGCGTACGAGAAAATTTTGATTTTTATTGCATGTGTTGACGTCATATATGCAGAATTATGATCCATGTTAGACTTGATTATTGAATGGGATCTTACCGGATCACTAGATGATATCTTGGCACTCGCTAAGAAAAGGGGTTAGTAACTACGTGGCGAGGATATTAGCATCAACCCCGCTATTAAAGGTGAAGAGTGGACCAGATTTAGAGCTCTGAGTCCATCAAGTCAAAACTTTCTACATCATCCAAATAGATGGTAGCAGACTCGGGATCCTACCATTTATATAAAGTTAACTTTGTAGAGATTGCACACCGGCTAGGCCATCACCATATGAGCTTTCCAAGCGTGCCCTGAAATCAATCCGTAGATGTAAACCTCTGCAGACGAACTTGGGCATATATATGATAAATTATTATAGAGTGTTCATGCATAAATATCTTGCTTATCTCTGGTTAGAAATTCGAGCTTTATAGACGCACGCATGTCGTTTCTAAAGCTACTTTTTCCCATGGGTTCAGAAGGGAAAGCAGCGCCTCTTTCTGCTGCTCCTTCGAACTCATCGACAAAAAAGCAAAATGATAATAATTTTCTATCATTGATGGGAGAAGATGTTTCTGGAAAATGCATATAATATAATCCCCTTTTTCGGCAGCATGGATTGAACGCCCTAAAGTTGTCAAAGACGATAAACATGCGTGGCAGCATCATAAATCATAGCATCGATGGATCTTACGATTTACGTGATATCAGATTCAATGTCGAGCACATGAACAAATCGGACCAAATGATTTAAGGACAGACGTGGTTGCCTCCTTGTCAGAGCGAAACAAGAGTAAACTTTCATTTTTCCCGCCGTATTATTTAACTACATCCTTGTCTTATGCAATTAGTCCGTTTAAACACCCAATTGATAGTATGATATTGCATTTTTATAAATTGTAGATGATTAGATAGTCTGAGACCATGAACTTACGCTTGTATAAGAGAGGTATAAGTTCTTGTGGATGTCGATCTTAATATCACTCGGCTCTTCAAGTAAATGAGCAAAACACACAAATTATTAATACTCATTTGTATTTACACTAAGTAGGGGAATCGGTTTCAAGGAGGATAAGTTCTCATTTGAAATTGGGAACCTGCTAGTTAAGGCCGATTCCCGCTTTTGGGAATCGGGACCTGATCCTGTGGATCATGAAACCAACCTTGCCGGTTTTAGGGTAAATCGAAGAACTTGTTTTTTTTTTTTTTTTAATGGGTTTCATTTTAATTTTATTTTTTTGGTTCATCTATTGAAAGATATCAAAAATTTCTCCTACTCTTCCAACCTAGAATAAATATGAGACCATCATAGTGTAACTCTTTGAATCAACAAAATAACAATAACAACCCAAGAAAAAGAGAGAACTTGAGGTTAGTCCCGATTCAATACCGGTTCAATCTTGGTTTAAACAAAGCTCATTTTAGGGTAGAATTGACAGTTTAAGACCCTGAACTAGACTGATTTCACACCCTTTAACACTAAGTATATCTAGCTAGGTTTTAATTTCATCCATATCACCAATCATAACAGACGTCATCAATAACTCAAGATCCATAAGAAAAACAGTTTTTTCTATACAACTTTTCTATCAGAAACCCTAAGTTTTTTCAAGTAGAGAATCAAAATATACAGATTGTTACCAAGTGTGGATCAATCTAATACCCATCCATAATCCGTCGCATCGATTTCACACATCAATCTTAATAAATCTAACCGTGCCATTACTAAAATGAGGAGTTCAGGTAAATATCTTTGGGGAGATGGTAAGCATTGGGTCCCCCCCTCTCTCCAAACGAGAGAGAGAGAGAGAGAGAGAGAGACTCCAACATTTTTCTTATTTTTTATGGGCCAGATGGGACTCCGACTTTGTCCCTATGTTATTGAATGGTTCTAAAAGTTCAAATCTTAGGGAGAGAGAAGCGGGATGGCGACCGGCGCGTCCCCCCACTGGTCAAAGAAAACAATCGAATAGTCTCCAAGAAATAGATCCTCCCTCTCTCTCTCTCTCTCATCGGACAGATATTTGTTGCGAGCCACGAAGCATAAGGTGGCGACACGTACCCCCCCAGGTCCCGTCAACCCTTGCCCAGGCTTCGAAGCAAAGAATGGGAGCTTTGATTTTTTTATTTCTTTTTTATGGCACATTTTCTCCTTTGTTTAATACGGACAGAGGGGAATCCGCAAGAAAACAAATGATTAGGAGCGAAGCAAATGATGTTCGGACCACCGACACGTGCCGATTCCCACCGACTTTTTTGTGGGACACCGTTATGGTTGTTGACTTTTTTTCTTTTCTTTTTTTCTCTCTCTCCTTTTGGGGTTGCTCGACCATTTTTTCAGCGTCCATGCACCGAAAGTGAAGCCTCCCCCTCACCCCTTGTGGATCCACTTATCTCAGCACCAAAGCCCTATTGACAAGACCCCCCCTTTCAATTAGAATTGAAAGATTTGTGCATCTTAAGAATCGAGAGAGGTCTCGAATTTTACTTTTCGCTCGACCCCCCAATTTTCCTTAAAGCCGAGACGAATTGGAAAGACGATTGTGCCCTCAAATTAGGCGACTTTGATGTGACTTTTTTTATTGGAGTAAAGTGAAATTGATCGAAACATTTTTCACGTGAATCTAAAGATTATACGTGTTGTGCTGATAGTGATAGAAATTAGTGATTGACGACTTTTATTACTTAAAAGATCAATTTTACTCATTGATAGATCAATTTTCTTTGTCCATATCGAGAAACGTCAAAGACGATATAATTAAGATTGACGGTACGATCTTTTATCCATTCTATGCACACTATGACATTCTCGATCTGGCTTGATAAGTTCGAAGCAAAACTTATGTAACACGTTGCTCTCTCGACCTTTCTTGACGATTCAACGAAAATAAAACCCTTTTTGACTCTGTTCATAGGCAACACTTTTCAACCTTAGAGCTCATCAAACCTCCTATGATAATCCTTTCCTTAAATAGACTTCTTTATTGAAAAAGGGCTAGGAAGAGAAGATCGTCCATGGCACTTTTGAAAGAACAGGTGCTATTATTGGAGAGCAACCAAGCCGACCTCCTTCATCATTTGGGACACCTCACCACGAATGGGAATCGCATTCCCGGTCGAGCGGGCGAGATGCCCGTTTCAGGAATCTTTTGATGGTCTCTAGGAGCCTACCGCCACGAATGCTAAGCCTTCAGCACGTTTACAGTATCAAAACCTCGATTCGTGATGATCTGTATTGTCGTTCCTGTCGTCGTCGTTTGTTGTTGTGCCCACGAAATGGTCTCGAAGTGGAGGAGAGGCCTCTTCCCTCCCCCGCCCTCTTCGAATTTGACCAGAGGCACCGGCCATTTGACGAGTCGGATCCTGCCAGATGGTCGTACATTTTGCACAGACCAGCCGATCTTGTCCCTTTTTCCCCTCCTCTTTTTCTCGAGCCCTTTTGCCGTACCGTGCGTTGGCGCGATGTCATCCGTTTATTGAGGGATTTAGACACGTGCGAGAAGACCTTCGAAGCAAAGCCAAAAGCCGTGTGATATGTGCTGTTGAAAGGGTGTTAGAAAGAAAAGGAGAAGAAGAAGAAGAAAACCAGATGTCGGAAGGGTTTATGGTCTTCGAAAACCTTTTTGGTGCTCTTTCAAGAAATAGTCCGAGTAATGCTAGCTATATTGAAAAAAGACTTATCCATAAAGTCGGTTTATCAAGTGATTAATTCTTTCCTAAGTGAATACTTAATAATCCATCTGATTAATTAATATACAAACTCTATAGAATGCATTTAGTATATAATCGGGATTGCTTGTATATTTCAAGTACTTTGAGCCTAATTCGATAATATGAATAAGTAGAAGATATATCATATTATGATGCGTAACGTGCATATATGATACTATCATATAAATCCCATTTTATAAGCTTCTAGAGTCTACACCTGGTCAATATTTGATGTATGTAATAAACAAGAATACATTATCAAGTAAGGGCATGTAACATGATTGTTATACAATATGTATAATATAATATGTCGAAAGAAGCTTATATTGCTTAAATATTTTTGGCGCTTTAAAATCTATCATGATCATTCATCTCATTGTTCTTATGAGTATCGTACCTCTTTGGACTTTAACTGGCGTCTTGCTTGATTTGTAAGATTAGCAGGTTAGTTCAGGAGCAAACTTACCTAACTGAGGCAGATTTATTTGTCATAAGAAGTACTTAATTATTCAAGCGTAAGTTCATAATTTGCTTGGGAGATAAAGGAAGAAACAGGGACGAAGGGAGAAGAGGCTAATTATGGTCTGTTTGGTTCGGGATAATATTTTTAATTTCAGTTTTCTGTGAAAGTATAAATGAAATCTACTTCCTGCTTTCTAACTTCTTGGTGTTTTCTAAAATAAAGGATGTTGAAGTTGTTCTGCTTTAATGTCTTTTTTTGTTTTTTTTTTCCCAAACATTCTTTGTGGTAGATGAAGAGAGCTTCCCTAGAAAACGAAAAATTATGGCGAATGTTTTAATTATTAATGTATGGATTAATTATCTGTTGTCCATTAAAAGAATTTATGTAAATCAACATCACTGATTTAGAAAAAGTGACAAACATCTCAACAATAATATATACCAGAACAAAATTATGTCTTGATCTAAAAAGATATAATGCTAATACCATTTCTTTCATTTGGAAATTACTTCTTAAATATATTGAAGTTGGATTTTTCCCTTTTATTTCTCGAATTATTTACTTTCCCTTTTCACTATTTCTTCTCTTTTTTTTTTGCTTTGGCAAACTCATCACCTAAAAGAATCCCAATTTTAGATTTAGGCCCAATTTTACTCCAAAGTTTTTTTTTCTCAAAAAACCCCAAAATTTAGATCAAGTCCTAAATCTACTCCAATTTTTTTTTTTTATTGTCTTAGAGAAAATCACTAATTTTTACTCTAATCTCAAATCCGTCTCATTAGACCTACGTCCAAAAATCGCTATTAGTCATCCATAATTTTCATATCCTAGAATAGTTTTATTTGGAGATAATTTTCCATATCATCTTGCTAATGTGGATTCGTTATCAATATAGAACATGAGATAGATTTGATAATAGATTGAAAGTTTGTGAATCTTTATAGACAAAACAAAATTCATGGTAGATTTGGGATTGAATATAAAGTTAGGGGTTCTTTTTGAGATAATAATAATAATAAAATTAATAATAGATTTGAGACGAGACTTCAAATTGAAGATTTTTTCCAAAATAAAAATTAGGGTTTAATTGAGACTAGTGTTAATGTTAAGGGTTTTTTTTATAATGAATTAGGCATAACCTGCCATTCATGCTCTTTTTGCTTATACTATCTACTTTGGTTTTCTTGTCAGGGTCAAACCTTTGTATCGACTACCGGCAACTTGCAGTTATCGCCCATCCTCAACCCGACATTCCCACGGATGGCGGCTGCCGGTTTAAGCTCGGAACTGTTAACTAGAACTTATTTTTTATAGCTCAAATTATTGAAGAAACACTCTAATTTCACGTGGTTTTCCCGATTGAGAAAGAGAAACCCCCAAAACGGGGCCGCTTAGAGTCGAAGTAACGAAAAGGAAAGACTGTTGCGCGTGGGGCCCGAACCATCGCCAACCAACCAGAAGATATTTTGGGCAACACCTCTGCTCTCCAAATCCTATAAACCCCCCCTCCCTCCCTCCCCTGCTTTTCCGCATCACACTCCAAAGCCTCCCCTGTTTTTTCCAGGCTCCCTCTCGCCCACCGTCTCCCAAGAAACTCCGTCTTCCCACGCCATCGCTCGCACGCCTGCACGCCCGCAGCATCAGCGCCCGGTCTCGTTGCTCTTCTTCCGCCAGCCTTCGCCGCTCTCTCTCTCTCTCTCTCTCTCTCTCTCTCTCTGTGTCTTTGGAATTTGTGATGGGTCATTGTTATTCTAGAAGCGACGCTCATGGAATCCGATTCTGTTTTTTGGGTTGATCGGATTTGCCACTGAAATCCAATCCAAGATTCCGAATTTCGGTCTCCGTTTTTGTTCTTGACCAAATTTCGGATCTGGGTTTCGGTTTCCTCTCGATTCTCTCCCCCGCTCTGATTTCGACGTACATTTGATCCGAATCTTTCTTCTTTTCTTCTTTTCTCGACCCGTCTGTACAAAGGAGGAATCCTTTTGCTTTTTTTTTTTTTTTTTTCCAAGCTTTACTTCGTTGCTTAAAGCTCGAGAGAGAGAGCGGAGCTGGTGATTCGATCGGGTTAGCGATGGCTGCGGCGAAGAACACCGGGAAATCGAGAAGGGGCGTTGATGAGAGCCAGAAGATGACGGAGTTGGAGAAGGGCAAGGGAGACTATGAGTTCAGCTTGGAGAACCAGCAGTGGAGGCCTGTGTTTGGAGAAGCTTCCATGTCGAGTAGGCCTCTCAAGAAGATCCGGAGCCCAGAGAGGCAAGCGAGCTTCCAGTTATCATCGTCTTCTTCCACGAATCAGAATCAAACACCTTTCGCCATGCCTTCCTCTGTTCCTCCTACCTCAGCCTCATCGGTCGGTCACTCTCCCATGGCTCCTTCGTCTTCGCACAACTCTCCGAGATTGATCTTTCCTTTTGCTCTGGAGGGAGCCCAACATCACGGGCAGTTCCAGCAACAGCTCGGGACCGTGCCGTATCACGCGTTTCGGCCAGCGCTCCAGCTCCAACCTCCGCAAAACCAGGGGCAGCAGCAGCAGCAGCAGATGATATCTTTCACCTCGCAACAGCAGCAGCAGCAGCAGCAGCAGCAGCTAAGCCTTAATCAGCCGCTGTATAATTTCGCAGGTGACTTGTCCCCATTGCAGCACCCCCAGCAGAGGCTGCTGCAGTACTGGAGTGACGCGCTGAATCTCAGCCCGAGGGGGAGGATGATGATGATGAATCGGTTGGGGCCCGACGGCAGGCCGATCTTCCGGCCTCCGCAGCCGATAAACACCACGAAGCTCTATCGTGGAGTGAGGCAGCGGCATTGGGGCAAGTGGGTTGCAGAGATTCGCTTGCCGAGGAACCGAACCCGACTCTGGCTCGGAACCTTCGACACAGCCGAGGATGCAGCCCTGGCCTATGACCGCGAGGCGTTCAAGCTACGAGGGGAGAATGCCAGGCTCAATTTCCCCGAGCTTTTCCTCAACAAGGACAAGGCTGAGGAATCCGCTGGTCCAAGCTCGTCATCTTCGTCACCCCGCAAGGATGAAAACGTGATCACTCGCCAATACATGAAGACTTCTCCGCAAGCTTCAGAAGATCCCACCCAGCAGGACTCGTCCATGGAGCTGATGACCTCGCCGCCTCAGGAAACCAATCCCGATGGGGATTCGGGAATAGGATCGAGCGAGGCCACGGCAAGTGAAGCGGTTCAAGGGGTGGCAGGAAGTAGCATTGCAGGGGAAGGAGGCTCGGTCTCGCAGGAGATGGTGTGGAGGGAAATGGCGGAGGCTTGGTGCAATGCGATGCCGGCCGGCTGGGGACCGGGCAGTCCAGTATGGGATGATTTGGATGCAAGCAGCAGTATTCTGCTGCCATCACACCTTCCTTTCGGCCATGGGAACGAGCAGGAGTTCGACGAGAATAATGTCCGAAGGCAGCAGGAAAATTTCTGTGCCGCTTCATCGTCGTCAAGCTCTTGCCCTATGAAACCCTTCTTTTGGAAGGATCAAGATTGAGGCTTCATCAGCATTTCCACAAGAATCTCTCTCTCTGTCTCTCTGTCTCTCTCTCTCTCTGTCTCTCTCTCTCTGAAAGGTTCTTCCTTGGGTCCATTTCGCAAAATCACCTCATTTTGCTCAAAGGGTTGAAGATTTTTCTGAAACCAACCTTATGATTTTTCAAAAATTCCTGTCTTTTTTAATCCTCCACACAATTTGGTCCCAAAAGACATTGTCCTCAGGCTCAGAAACTCTTCTTGCTGGTTGCAGATATTCCAAAAAGCAACCCAGCACATTTTTCTTTTTTTCAAGAAAACTTCCGAAGCTTCCTCATTTCATCATCTCCCTCTTTATCCCTTTCCCTGGTTTAGATGCTGAGAACCTTCCAGATTCGTCTCCATCTACGGATGTGACCCTCCTTGAATTCCCAGATGAACAGGGGCTGCATATTTTTTACAAGCCTTGCCTTTCTACGGAGAGGAGTGGGACAAAAAAGAAGGCCATTCGATCCCCGGTGGTTGTCATAGCAGTTTGTCCATGTGGGGGGTTGTGACTTGTGGTTTTTACATGCTCTCTGTCTTTTAGTCTGTATCTGGTACCTAGCCTTATGATATTCGGGTTGGTAGTAGCTGTAGCCTGTAAATCACAATTTCCATGGTGGGCCTGCATTGAAGGAGACAGTTTTGTGATCTCCTTCTCAATTGGTCCGTCCATCACCAGCGATGTTTTTGTGCTGTGATGGAGTCATTGTAGCCTTTTGTGATTATATCTCATGTCACATCTTTATCGTTGATAGACAATTGATGGGTCGATTGTATCAGAACACCGTCATTGTTTGTTGCTCCATTCTGCTACCTCTAACGAGCAATGCTTATTATTGCCATGGTGCTTCTAAGGGATGTCATGAATAATCGGACATCGCGTTCAAATTCCTACTAATAGTACAGAGCCTAAAAAACGAGCAGCATAATACTTTCACATACTTATAATCATTGTCGCTCTAGGACATTCATTTTTAATAAAGAAATGTTACTGTTAGATACATTAAGACTGATCTACAAATGACACAATTATGTGAAGGAGACTTAGCATTGTCTAGATAGGTTGCAGTAAGGCCCACCTAATATGCAATAATCTCCTGGTAGTATCTTACAGCCATTTCTTCTATCTACTGCTGAATTTCCCAAAAGAACATTAGATTCTTCATAATGTTCTAGGAGGATTACTCTGATTGCATAGAATTTTGCCATGTTGTAAGGTACATGACTTGGAAGTAGCTCCAGTCACGCAAGAAGCATCTTCCATACAAAATTCTTGTTTGTAGCACAAGATACGTCATCGTGGCAGCATATCCCGTGAGATTTAAAGCAGTGCGAAGATAACCCCGCTTTATGCTCCATGCAATAGCCATGGAAATTGCCAACACCTTACTCTAGGAATCTGGCAGTGGTGGTGAGCTGAAACTGAAAGTTTCCCACTTTTCCTTCCCCTTCCAAGAAGAGAGATCTCCACTGGAGAAACCCACCAATTCAGGAATATTCTGTGACATCCGCGACCTGAGAATTCTATAAAACCGAGGGAGCCTAACGTAACAACCACCGGAAAGAGTATGAATTAAGTACTGTATAAAGACCTTGGAGATAGGTTACTGACAGGGAAGTGATAGAGAAAGGTGGGACCGGAGGCCGCCGGCCCATGACATCATGCACATTTCTTATTTGTGACGGCACGATAACGATGAACTCCCCCATAGAAAATGATATTGCTACAAAATGATGAAGAGAGTCGATTAGAATAAGCCGAATAAAGTAAGATTATGCGTAGGGGACGGATTCAATAAAAAAAAACTGGAAATATCTTGGAATGATGGCGGGGCAACTTCGGATTAGCGTGTGTGCAAGTGATGCTTCAGTTTAAAATAAATCCTACACAGAAGTCAGAATGAGGTTTCTTTCTTGGTTTATGCTTTGTTAGTTGACAATGAACAAAAAGAAAGTTGACTAGATGGGCCAATACAGTCTGCCTTAACAATCAAATTGCCTAGTAATGGACAACTCCCGACTTGGTGGAGGGTCATTAACTCAAACTGAACACATCAGCACACATCACGCGAATAATATATTCTCCTGCGAATTTTGGCTTCGCTCATGGAGAATCCAACAATACAATCATGGGGGAAGAACCAGGAAGCTCCACACCTAGACGAGGTTGAATATTTAGTATAGTTTGATGCATACTGGGAAATTAAAAGAGTAGAGGATAGGCGATTTTTTCCACGCCGAGTGCGAATATGTACCCCACAAATTGTCCAAAAAACAATCACAGCAGAACACCCAAGTGGGACTAGTTAATCTTTGGACATATCCAACATCACCTAAGGGCTTCGTCATGACCTACAAGTGTTTCAGATAGTTTTGATCAATAACTAGAATTGTTCAATCATTGGGTGCGAACTTACTATTAAACAGCAGCAGCATGATATGTTTCAGATAGTTCTGATCAATAACTAGTATTGTTCAATCATTGGGTGCGAACTTACTATTAAACAGCAGCACCATAATAATTTTCATTTTCCGAGCCAGACTTTCCTCGTTCACCCTCAAAGAGTTGATCTACCTAATGGCTTTGACAAAGATGGAAGAGATTTTTGAGTTGGAAAGAAGTGAAGTTCTTGTGTCTTCACGTGATTGAGTAATTCCACCAAGATCACCCACTCCATTATCTGTATTACTGTGCAAGATTGTGTCATTGTGAATATAACAGCACATCATACAGCCTGCTCTAGCATTAGCATTCGCCCAATCTCCAACTGCTACACCACAGAAACTTGAATCTCCATCCTCAAGCGTCATAATGCCAAAAACACTCCCTGAAGCCACCCTCATTCAACTCTTGCCTACCCAACATCCCAACTCTATAAGCCTCGTCTTTGTTTGGTTCTCTCAATAAAATCAGGCCTACATGAGCATCGCAAAGTATACCAAATACAAAATTAAGCTCAATCGATCATTGCAAATCTACTTTCGTTACAAATGCAGCCATTCAGTCATTCCGATCTATTTAAGTTGTTCTATTCAAGTCATATTCTGCAATGATGAAAGACCAATCATTTCAAGTTTTCAAGGAGGTAAAAAAGCAACAGTTTACACTACGAATCTGGGTTAAGAAAAAGAAACGGAAAAAGAAGAAGACATCAAAACCAGTAGATGACCTTGGTGAACGCACAATAAGCAAGAGCGAATGTCCTTAAATTCTCTGGGCATTATTTTGAATAAACAAGGCGACATGCTACAATCTTCCAAGAAAAAATGTTATCTCAAATAACGTAAAAACTAGCAACTCAGCAGTTACTTGATAAAAGCTGAATCTACCACAAGGCTATCAACATGTCTCAGTTGGGATTCAAGTTCAACCACAAAAACTTGAGCTTGAGCAGCTCACTTGGTTGCCCTAATAAAAAAATTCTTTAATGCAATAGAGCCGTGATATCTATTAAACTGGTTGGTTTAAGTAATGTATTACCTATTGCACTGTTGGGTTCTATGAGTGACATATCTAACGGGGAGGGAATACCATTAGAATTTCCAAATGGCCCCTAAAATCAATGTAGAGGTAATATAATAATTATCATTTTAATCATCAGTAATAATTTATGAATTTAATACCCCATATATATAATTATTTATAGAATACATCATATTAATTGTTCATCTATATTTTAACAACTCATTCATGATTCTAATAAAAAGTTAAGCACATAAAATGTGATAATATAAAATAAATGCCATACCTTTGACAGCTATTCATGAGCTTAATTCTCCATATATATTATCAGGATATCCTATTTAACATTTAAATTATCATTTATTATTTAATGACTAATTTACAATAATAATTGAAGTTAATCATATAAACTACACTAATAGTCAGATGAATCTTTTTTGCCACATAATTAACAGTATGATTGAAAAAATATTATACAACAGTTTGAGCAATAGATTAATATAGTTTATTGGTTATGAAAATTTAGATAGTCATATAGAATAGTAACCCTAGAAGCAACTGCGAATTATTACATAATGGATTTTTCAAGGCAACAAAAATTATGTATAGTCAAGACGGCTTAAATATTGCTACATTGATTATTTACTTATAACCTATTAATTATATGATATGTGAATTGTAAGTCATGTTATCAGCATATACATGATATAAATTATGAATGATAATCTAACATTAATAGAGAGTGGAAAAACAGTGACTATGATACTTTGGTAATAGCTATTACAGGACGTAATAGCCATTCAGCAAAATGTGCCCAAAGTTCTCTGCTGCAATACATGGTTTTACTGCCAAATTCTTTTTCTCCCTGTTGTCCCCAAGAGTTTCCATCTAAACCCCCTCTACTGCACCCTCGCTCAACAGGCAAGCCATCGCCTGGTCCACCCATGTATGTAGAACAGTAATATATAGAGGTAGCCAACATATATCCCCCTCTTGGCTTATTCAAACGGCATAGATGAAATCACCACCTTTAATTACTCTCTGCCAAAATCCCTTCAACAGCTACTTCCACACACATGGCAATCGATATAAGCCATCTTTGCACTTGTTCCTGACATCCTCAGTCTCTCAACAGTCGAATTTACACGAGAAGAGTATTACCATTAATTTATAATTATAAATAAACAGGACGCAAGGCAGCATTCATGAATAGATATTCCAGGCCTGGTGGTTCCTACCATAAAGTACCATAAAAGACCAAGAATCCCCCTATTTATATCTTTGCCATTCTATTCAACAACTACCCACAAAGGTCAGCAAACAATAAAAATAAATATGATCCATGTCTTTCTTTGTTTTTCTTGTCACTCGATTCCAAGATTATCGTTCCTAACAGGCTTGTGCACTTCCATGTGACCCTATCCTCCCCTAATATCCTAAAACCTAATAGAAAATACATACATATAAGACAATAGAGATATTCTATCAGTAAAGGTGCCATGATCCAATTTCCATATTGCAGCAGCAGGAATAGCGGCCAAATTAGTTTAAGATGGATGAGATCATGGAGATGTCAAAACAGAAGCATGAGCAGAGAAGAGGCAGTACTTAGAAGTACTTTATGCCTCAACATTAGATTTCATAGTGAGCAAGTTTCTGACTACAGGGAAAAATTCTCCTTCTTATGGTGCGGATCTACTTTCAAGAATAAAACCAGTGATGAAAAGATATCTGTAAACTAAGGCACTGTGAGCTGAAGATGACCTAACCTCTAAATTGTCTTTAAAACTTATTAAGTAGAAATTTAACTAAAGACTGATTTGGTTGATGAATCT
Source organism: Eucalyptus camaldulensis (assembly GCA_019915185.1). NCBI lineage: Eukaryota > Viridiplantae > Streptophyta > Magnoliopsida > Myrtales > Myrtaceae > Eucalyptus > Eucalyptus camaldulensis. The sequence goes on from JAHSVA010000005.1 coordinate 8,646,194, forward strand.
TCAATGGAAAAAAGTTGCATACAAACCTGTCTAATTTATTGTGCTACAGGTACTTCTTTCTTTTTTGTTTTACATTAGCTCTGTACAATATCTCAAATCAATCCCTAAAACAGACTGCTTATCCTCAATTTTTCCAGGAAAAATTAATCAGCGAGTTGAGAATGATAGTTCCAGTCAGATGGGTCCAAAATTTCAACCTAGTCAAAAAGATGCTCAGTTGCTCACTATGTTTCTTAAAGCAAAAAACTGATGACCAGCATGAAGAACATACAGCTGGTAAAAAGAAATTGTATAGGAAAAATCCATCTCTTCATAGCCATAAGTCTACATCTATCACATCAAATTATCTTATCCCACTTTAGTGAAGCCTGTCCAGCTTCATCAGCACACCGAGAGTCCACAAACCAAGATGGGGCTCATATTAACCTAAAGAGATTTAAGTCAGGAGAAGTCATGGGCAAATCTTGTGTATGAAGATATCATTTTACTTTTTTCACTAAAAAGAAGAGGAGGTTCCCAGGCAAACTTCTGGCCCAAAAAAAAAAAAAAAAACTATGCCTTTTCCTTCATAAGAAGACACGGGCACAAGTGTGTGATGGCATTACAGCTGAACTTTTTCTCACTAAGCAGATCAGCTATAAAAATCATAGAGTGCCCTTGTGCATTGTTGTACAGTGTCATATTCTCTTCAAGATCTCTTATCTCCATAACCCTTTGAAAAGTAGCATCTTTAAGGAATGTGATGAAGGCTGTCAGATAGTGCTAACTTAGGGTGTACGATGTCATATTCAAGATCTCGATCTCCATAACGCTTTGAAAAGTAGCGTCTTTAAGGAATGTAATGAAGGGTGTCAGATAGTGCTAACTTAGGTCTCCTCTACATCTATTATGCATTCGTTCTGATAATATGAAAATCCTTCGGCAATAACCTGAAAGTTCAACCAAACTTCAAGTTAAAAATTCAAACGTGGTATGTATGATTTTCCCTCTGCCAAAATTGTTGCTTAGATTCTTTTCATACAAAGAAAAGCCTCTAAATGTCTTCCTTTGTTCCTCTGCTGTAGTCTATTAAGGTAAGAGTTTTCCAAGAACACAGCTCATATCCGACATAAACATAAGTAGTTAAATTTAAAATGCAAATTCACAAGAAATAAGTTTCTCAGCCAATTTCCATTCGATGCAGCTCTTGGAGAGAGCAATTATTGAATATGACAATAAAAGATCATAGAAATGTCACAGACAACAAACCAACATATAGTTGGCACCACACGACAATTAAACTATGAAAACTAACATGTCTTGTCATTCAACGGATCCAGATTCCAGACAACATTTGCTTACAATTTCTAATAAATATGATAAGAAAAGGAGCAAAACAGCAAGTTTCTGACTAAGTAAGTGCTTAATGTACCAGCAGAGTTCAATACAATACAACTAGAGGAGCAAGGCAACATGACAATCTTACAGGAACTACTGTTTGCTATTCTCCGCCTCCTCTTTCCCAAGAGCTACCACCACTTTCTTCAAGATGGCTTCAGTTGGCTGGTGAGAATTCTCCACTGCCTTTGAAATTACTTGCCATTTCTCACCATATTTGGGTTCCGCAGCAACACATCTCATCAATACGTCTTTCTGGGTATCCTCTGTCCCATGTTGAAGTTCAAACTTGTAATACAATGCCCAAAAATCCCCAACATCAGGCTTAAGGGTTACGGCCCTATTCAGCCAGGTTCTAGCTTTGTCCACTTTCCTATCATGCCAGAACAATTTTGCAAGCGCAACAAAAACATGCGGGTCATTATTACATTTCTTAAAAGCATCCGCAGTCTTGGTTTTGCGTTGGGGACGAGGAGCCATCTCAATTGATGCGGCCCAGAGAATGCCACTGGTGGGACACTCTTGCAATGCCTTTGCCATCAATATATCAGCTTCCTTCTTATTTCCATGTCTAGATTCAGCACGAATGGCAGCGAGCCAGAGCTCATCCTTTGCAGGATTCTTCTTCCTGGCTAATGTAAGAACTGCACGAGCTTTGCTTAGCCCATTTGTCATCTCCTCTAGTTTAGCTAGAGAAATCCACAGAGGTATACAACTAGAACAGTGCTTCAATCCCGATTCATAAACTTCCTTAGCCTGTTCTAAGTGACCAAGTCGTTCTTCAAGCTGGCCTAGCATCAGCCACAGCTTAAAGAATGAGGGGAAGCGCTTCAACCCTTCATCTAGCAACCTCCTCTCTTCTTCAGTGTTGCCCATTTCTCTTTCAACGATGGCAGACTTCATCCACACTCTCTCTGTCCCTCCCCTTTCTCGTGCCTTAGCAAGTAGCATTCTTGCTCGCTCAGGCTCATGGTTCTCAAATTCAAGCTTGAAGGCTGCTAACCAGATCTCTTCAGAATTAGGAATAGCAGCATAAGCTTCTTGAAGAATTGCTCGGGCAGCTGGCACATCTCCGGCAAGCCACTTCTCCTTAGCACCCATGAGCCACAAAACTTCAGCCTGTGGCCTGTATGTGACAGCTTTGCGGAGTAAAGCATCCAGAGATTCTTTCGTCCCATGACTCTTTTCAAGCTGTGCTGCTTTGAGCCAAATGCTCTTCTTCGTCAAGAACACTGTGAGAGCATGAGCATATATAGCTCTAGCAGTCTCGATGGAACCTCTTTTCTTGCACTCCTCAGCATCAGCGACCCATGTCCTCTTCCTATCCTCTTCTTCCACCCCAATCCCAATTGTATTGTGAATAATTGCCTGGCATGTCGTGACAGACCCAGCCCTCTCGGCAGCCTCAGCCTCCTTCATCCAAAGCTCCCTATCAATCACCACACCCTCCCTCTGTAAAGCCCTAATACCTCTCTCAATGATCTTTCCGACCATGGAAGTATTGCCATTAGCTTCTTCCAACTTTGCTGCAGTAATCCAAATTGCAGGCTCTTTGGACAACCTTTCTCTTGCCCTATTAAGCACCTTCTTTGCATTATCATAAGTCTCCAACCTAGCCAGCGCAAGCCACAGCTCAACGTGCAATGGGCAAGACTCCACTGCCCTGTGAAGCAATATCCTCGCATTTTCCTCGTTTGAGAGTTCTACAAGGGCCTTCCACAACCTAACTGAGTCAGGGATATGTTCTAACCCTTTCCTCAACACCCTACTCTTATTCAGTTCATCATGCTCCAATTTCGCAGCCTGCATCCACAACTTAACAGAAGTTGGAATTGACTTAACTCCTTTAGCAATCACTGCCTTCGCCTCATCAGGGCTCGAAAGCCGGCACGCCTCAATCCACACATCCTCATTTTTGGGACATTCCTCACACCCTTTCTGTATCAATTGCCTGGCAGCCTGAATCTTCCCTGCCACCTCCTCTAGCCTCGCAGCCGCAATCCAACCCGGTGGGTGTTTCGGGTTTGTCTGCGTAACACTCTTGAGCAATAACCTCGCCTTCTTTATATCAGATATCTCAGCATCACTAGTAATCTTCATGCTCTTTAAATCAGTCAAGTACCCCTTTGGATCGACAACAGTTAAACCCGACACCGAATCAGACAACCTATCTAGCTTTAAAGACAGAACGGTACCTCTTCCTTCACCCACTGCAGTCAAATCAGTTACCGGCGTCTGAGACCAAGGTGTCTCAGTCCCTCCTGCCGCTCTACTCTTAGGGTCCAAAGCCGTAACATGCTCCTGCTCTTGTCTGGCCTTCTCCAAGAGAGTGTCGGGCACAGGTACGAAGCTCTCAAACCGCTTCTTCTTGTTCCTCAACGAATAATCCCCAATTTCGGGTATGCTGTCCCACTCCTGAGTAGACATGGTATGCAACTTCCTCTTCAAATCCGCAAATTGCTCGGTAATCTTCGGATTCGAGGCGCGATACTTCTCAATCTCCTGCTTCAACCTCGCCTCCCTCCTATCCTTCCTCCGCGAATCCATCCGCTTGTCGATCGCTTCCCAAACCGCATCCGCCTCCTTGTCGTCCTCATCATACTCCGCGGAAGCGAAAAGCCCCACATCATTTCCTTCGAACTCATCGAACTTCTGGTTCTCGTCGTACCCCTTATCCTCCCCCTCATCATCCTCCTCATCCTCCCCAGGCTTCCCCCTCCCGCGGCCTGCCCCGGGAGCGCCCCCGGCCGCGGCCCCGCCGATGGTGGTGGCGGACCGGTCGGGGAGGTCGGGGGCGGCGCGGGCGGGCCCGATGTCGGACCGGGTGGTGAATCCGGTGGCGCCACGGCCGAGGCCGGCGACGTAGTTGGGGGGCGGCTTCGAGTTGAGGAAGTCGAGGCGGGGGCGGGTGGGGGGGACGCCGGGGGCCTGCATGCCGCCGAGCAAGGGGACGTGGAGGGCGAGGGTGGAGGCCGGCGCGACGCCGAGCCGGCAGAGCGGGAGGGAGTCGTCGGCGGCGGCGGCGGCGGCGCCGACGGGGAGGAGGCGGGGGCTGGAGGAGGAGATGAGGCGCTGGAGGGGGGCGGGGATGCGGGACTTCTCGTGGATCGACTGCTTGAGATCGCGGAGGGTGGCGGTGCTAGGGTTCAGGTCGAGGCACAGGGTCTTGCCGTCGGGGGTGAGGACGAACACCATCGTCGGAGCTCGTCGGAGCTCGTCGAAGCTAGAGAGAGAGAGAGAGAGAGAGGGATGTGATGATATTCGCGGCTTTCGTCCGAGCGATCTGAGAAGTAGGACTCGACTTCCCGGCGTCGAGGCGGTGGGTGTTTATGGGCTTGGGCCCATTAGGCCCGTATTTTCATTTAGGCCGGTTTGAGTGGGCCTGTAACGGCCCTCCATTAATTTGCCCTGACGACTATCGTACTTAATCACTTAATTACCCCAAAAAAATCCAACTCTAAATCACGCCTCCATAGAGCTATGGAGATATGGACCGATTCTTAAGGGCTTTATTAAAATGGATGGATTTGTATTTCAAAGTATGTTTAATAGGACTTAACAAGTGCCCTAAACGTGCTCTCTAGTATTTTTCATTCTAAAAATATATGATTTTTCATGACTGATTAACTATTTTTGATCTTTACAAGTAGTTCTTTTTTAATAGTCATGTTGTATTGATTTATGAAGTATGCTCACGAAATTATATGTAAAGAAGGGGATAGGCTATGAGGGTGTATATCAATCGAACTCTTCTCTCGTTTAGATATTGCAGATAATCTAGTAAAAAGATAAAGTCTTAAGTATGCTCCCAATTCTTTGGATCCGCAAAACTCGGATAGGATGAGAAAAAACCATTCCCCCGGGAAATATTAAGGCCTGGACTTTTGTTGTTTAGAACAACGGTTCTCCCTAATCAAGTAAGGTTTTAATTTGAATGAGAAAGGAGGGAGGCTAAGGACTTGGGAGGAATTGCTAAGCTTCTCTCGAAGTGCCTTAGCAGCTGCGCAGTCTCTTGAGTACACACGTTATGGCGTTTCGCCTCCTCTATCGCGGACAACACCGAAACATCGTCCAGCAGGTATGCCTCTTTGTGCAGAAATCTCCATTACTGAAAAGCTCCCAGTTTAGAACATCATCGCCGAAGGGTTTTCCCTGTCGATGAGCACAGCTTCAATGGCCATCTTAACGCCGTTTGGCTCGACAGCTGATAACTTGGTCAAAAATTCTGCCGATCCGCCAAACCCGCTGGCCCGCCCGGCCATCGTCATGGAGTGAAAGGAACCGTGAATTTGATCTCGAATGGAAGAGCGTATCCTATACGGTGAACGTAAACTAAAAGGAGATTTTCGGGTGCACTCGGTTATTGAAATTTTTCAGTCTTAGAAGCTGTTGTTGCAGACAATACTCAAACGGAGTCAGAGGATAGAGTGCATTTCAGTAGCATCTCTTGCTCCTGGATTTACTGAACTATAAAAACTATTTTCAGGAAAGAGATTTATGAAAGGTTTATATATATTGGATGTCAAATCCCTGATTATATCAAGTATCATAAAAAATGAGCCAAAGCTGTTCAAATTGAGAGACGTACTGAATAAGTTACTAGCAAACTAAAAAATCAATTATTAGAGTTGACCTTTGAATTTTTCAAAGTGAAGATAAGTCTAAAATATCATATGGAACCAAAACGCACGTTACGTAATATCTTAACAAGAAATTTCTTTATACTCCGGGTGCTTTTCCACTATCTTTACCCGACTATTACACAGTCGATTATTAATAAAAGGGAGGGAGTGGAATTAGAGGAGTAACTATAATTCCCACGACTAATCCACTAGATCAAACAAATGACATATTGTAAAGGAAAACAAAAAGAGATATACACATTTAAAGTCTTCAATTATTACGAAAGTGCAATTGAATTATAAAATTTTAAAAAAATACAATTAAGTCCTAAAATTTGTCAAAATGATTAAATCAAGTAATTCCGTTAATTGCACATTTTGAAAGTTTTAGAAATCAATTATATTTTTGTGATGAGTTTGATATTCAATTACACTTATATGACATAATTTATGATTTGATTACATTTTTTGAAAATTTTAGGACTTAATTACATTTTCTCGACAATTTTTAGAACTCCTAATGAATTTATTTATCTAAAAGAAAGGAGAGTGATTAACCCTGATTTCTTTTTCTTTTTTTTACTTAATTTTTTTTATAAAAAATAACTTCCGGAAAAATATTTTCTGAATTTTTTGGTATTTGTTTCATGGAAAATGAATTGCTTGAGGAAAACATTTTCCATGATGGAAAAAAAGCCTTCTAAACTAATGGAAAATATTTTTCACTTTTGAAAAATGGAAAATATTTTCCTCATTTGATCTCACTCCCTATAAGCCCTCACTTCCTCCCCCTTTTTTTTCTTTGTTTTCCCTCTTCCTCTTTATTTTTATGTTTTCATTTTTTCTTTTTCTTTTTAAAATTGAGTTTTTAATTCCTTTTCTTTGCCGTGGCCGTCGACCAACCACAAGTCAACTCTAGTCTCGCCCAAGGCCAGATTTGGCAGGGTGAGGCTTGAGCTCGTCGACCATGGTGGAGCTTGGGCTCGCTTGAATTGGGTGAGCTGCAAGCTCACCAACTTTGGCGGAGCTCGAGGCTGACGAGCTCAAGGCTCGATCAATCCAAGCAAGCTGCATCCGTTGGCTGGCAAGCTCGCAACTCGATCGAAGCTCGCGGCTCACCAGATCTAGCGATTGCATATTGGTCAGCCACCGTGGAGAAAGGAGGATGAAGGAGGAGTGAGGAAAAGGAAAAAGAAAAATAAAGAAAAAGAAATATACGATTTAAAAATAATAATTAAAAATTCAATTTTAAAAAATATGTATAAAAATTAAAATGAAGTTTTTTTGGTCAATTAAAAATATTGTAATTTAATTTTTTAATATTTTTTCCAAAAAATCAAATTATATAACGAATAATTAAAAACATTTTCCACTCAAATTTCAAGTTTCAGCTAAACATTAGAAAATATAGTTATTTTCTTGGAAAGTGACTTTTTAGAAAATATTTTCTAGAAAGGTGATATTTTTCGCATAACGAACAGACCCTTTATATTAATCATACTCTACTCATGTTCTAAATCTTATTCTCACATATTTGTTTTACTTTATTGCAGGACATATAAGTCGAAATCTATACTTGAAACTAAATTATCTGCATGCCAACCTCCTGAAGATGAGGATTTAAATCTCATACCTCTCTCTTTTCATGTAGGGAGAGTGGTCACTGAAACAAACTTAATGATTGCCTTGATTTTATTAAAAGCATAACTTTTAGTAAATTCCTTGCCTTATAATAATCAACTCTTTCCGGTGCCCACAATATCATTACATTTTGCACTTTCTTCTGACTTAAAGATGAAAATATCAATGAAAATCCATTAAAGTCTATTTGCTCAGTAAATCCTCCATTAACGTTGGAAAGTGGAGTTCCAATGGACACCATGGGAGCTAGCTCATCCTGTCTAGTCCCGGGATGGACTCTTTCTAATCCCACTTCAGTTACGTTCCACCATTCTCTTCTTCGATATATAGGATCTATTTAATAACTATCATAGTTTTTGGGAAAAATTCCATCTATTTAGTAATTATTATAATTTTTTCAAAAAATTCCAAATAAACGCTTAAAGTGCTCTCGTTTTCTCATATAAGAGTTCGAAGTGAATTTTGTTTTAAATAAGAGCCCGAAGTAGCCAAATCGTCTCAAATAAGAGTCTTTGGCTGACCGGTGACTATTCTAGTCATTGAAGAAAGGGTATTTCGATAAAAAAAAATTATATATATTTTATGTTCTTTTTCTTTTTCTTTCTTTTCTCTTCTTACCCCTTCCCTCCCTCAGCCACAGCAGAGGTGGCCAAACTCAAGCGAGGGCCACCCTCACCGGCGACGGGCAAGAGTCGCCCTCATCTGAGTTGGTGAGGACCATAGTTGCTTGCATCAGGCAAGGGTCACCTTGCCTGGGCTAGGTGGGTCAAGGGTCACCCAAGCTAGATTTGGTGAGGGCGACCCTCGTCCTCTCCGACGTCAAGTGAGGGTCGCCCTCTCCTACGACCCTCGCATGACGTTGGCAAGGGTTGCCCTTGCTAGCCTAGGCAAGGTCGACCTTCGCCCAATGTCGCCAAGGGTGGCCCTCGCTTGAGTCTAGTGACTTCCACCATGGCTTGCGGAGGGAAGGGGAAAGAAGAAAAAAGGAAGGAAAATGAAAGAAAAAGAAATAAATAGAAAAAAATGAAAACACGGAAATGCCCTTTGATCTAAGAGAGTTAGGCCTTTTTTTGAAATTATTATAGTCACTGCAAGTCATTATTTGGAATAAAGTCCACTCCAAGTAAGGATTTGAGAAAATGAGAATTCTTAGTTTTTTCATATATCTATTCTTTTATTTCTTGGGACAGAAAAATAACAAAAAAATCATAAAATAAATTTGAAATACAAATAAGTAAAAACAACCTATTTCTTTATTTTCAAAAATAGATATGGACAAAACTATTTCTAAACGAAAATCACTTTCGATAATAGAAAAATTACTGAAGGCACTCTCACGGTTTTTTATTTCAGCTCCGTGAACGAACGAGGATACCCATGGTCAACTTCAGCAACCGGAAAGATTTCGGCCTTCGGGTTCACCAACGTTGCCCGAAAAAGTCCGTCTTCTCCTTTACTTTACTGTCGAAACAAAGACTTTTTCCACGGTATTTTAATATTCCAAGGCCGTGCTGTTGCATCGAAAGCTCCATCTTAGCTTATGTTCAAGTAAGCAGTCCATTTCCTGAATGTTAACGCGTTCTGTCTGCCCAATTAAGTTTAAAGGATCGTTCTTTAATTGCGAAAAAAAAGGAGATATTTGATTCTGAGTTGCTTCCCACGACAAAAGGCAGAGCGACCCCACTTGCCAAGCCTTTGTTCTCTTCTTCTATTTACAGATCTGAAATCCTAATACTTCCCGAGATCCTTAAACGGCCGCTTCTGGGTATGTTTCAAGAAGGCTTGCTCTAACTGCTGATTGATGAACAGGAACTGAAACGGCAGAAGAAGAAGAAGAAGAAGAAGAAGAAGAAGAAGAAGATGGGATTGGTGGGAGAAGAAAATGGGGTTGCAGATTCACTGGGAATTGGCAAGAACAACAAGTACAAGAGGATGGGTTCGGAGGTCGACGATGGCCACGACGACTTTGACGACGACTTGATTCATTACCAGCGTCAGCTGGAGAAGGGGAAGAGCACCAGGAGATATGTTATTGCTTGTGCGGTCTTTGCATCCCTCAACAACGTTCTTCTCGGCTACGGTAATGACGTGGTCTCTGTCTCTCTGTTCGTTTCTTAGCAGCAGCTGGGCTTTTTGATGCTCGAGACCAGTTCTTACCCATGTATCTTCGTCTCTACATGTTGTTTTCAAGATTTGATCTGCTGTTTTCTTCCGTCTCTATAAGCCATTTGACTTGGCTCTTTTGCCTGATTGTCGGCAGGGTAAAGAAAAAAGTTCCCAGCTTGTTAATCTGTATAATCAGTTTGAAATCTAAAACGGTTTTTATCTGTCAGATGGAAGCCATACCCATGCCGGCGTGTGTCTTGATCTTTGAGATCGCTTATGAAAAAAAAAATTCCATTTTGGTGTAGGTAGTATTAATCTATATTGTTTCAGAATATCTTAGGACACTTTTCCGTGAAAATTATTGGTCTTCTCTCGAAACGATTCTTGTCCTTTGTTAATTGAGGATAATTCCTCTGCTTTTGGTATGTTAAGAACTTTTATTTTCAGGGTGTAATGATATGGTCATGAGGAGCATCATCAGAATGCTATATTGAATCTGTTAGATTCACATCTTTTTGGTATGGTCATGAGGAGCATCGTCAGAATGCTATATTGAATCTGTTAGATTCACATCTTTTTGGTATGGTCATGAGGAGCATCATCAGAATGCTATATTGAATCTGCTAGATTCACATCTTTTTGCTCAGATGCTAACAACTTAATCAATTTCACCTACTTTCCTGAGCTTTTGGGAAGAATATGATGACATCCAAGACCTATTGCAAACTATTATGATAATTCAACACCCTTACTTTCTTTTCAAGTCCAGAAAAGCATAAGGCTTCTTCAAGCCTGAGAAATTTTGGCTGTGGTCATGGTCCTTGTTCTAAAGATTGGTCAGTCTTAATTTGAGCATTTTCTGACTTTAAAAGTAAGATTGATTAGATTTCTCTGATCCTCACTTCTCTCATACTAGATCCTGAGCAGTTTCTAGTGTGGAATTTTGTTGCAATGCTTGTCAGCTAACTTCAATTCTTGACCTTAATTTTTGTCCTTACTGCTCTGCAGATGTCGGAGTCATGAGTGGGGCAATTTTGTTTATTCAGGAAGATCTAAAAATAACCGAGGTTCAAGAAGAAGTTCTCATTGGTTGTTTGAGCATCATCTCTCTTTTCGGTAGCTTAGCTGGGGGCAGAACATCAGATGTTATTGGTAGAAAATGGACCATGGGTTTAGCAGCTGTTGTCTTTCAAGCTGGTGCTGCTGTTATGACGTTTGCTCCTTCTTTTGAAGTGTTAATGGTCGGAAGATTCTTGGCCGGGATCGGGATCGGACTTGGAGTCATGATTGCTCCTGTTTACATTGCTGAGATTTCCCCCACTGTCAGTCGGGGCTCCCTCACTTCGTTTCCAGAGATCTTCATAAACCTTGGGATTTTACTGGGCTACATCTCGAACTATGCATTTTCAGGCCTCTCGGCACACATCAGTTGGAGGGTTATGCTCGCTGTTGGGATTTTGCCCTCTGTCTTCATTGGTGCTGCCCTTTTCATAATCCCTGAGTCACCAAGATGGTTGGTCATGCGGAACCGGGTTGATGAAGCAAGGTCGGTGCTGCTAAAAACAAATGAAATTGAGAGTGAGGTGGAAGAGAGACTTGCAGAAATACTATTAGCTGCTGGAATTGGTAATAATGCAGAGAAGTACGAAGAGAAACCTGTGTGGCGTGAACTGCTGAGCCCTTCTCCTGCCCTGCGACGGATGCTCATCGTGGGATTTGGGATCCAGTGTTTCCAGCAGATCACTGGCATTGATGCCACTGTTTATTACAGCCCTGAAATCTTCAAACAGGCTGGAATAAAGGGCAATTCCAATCTCCTAGCAGCAACTGTCGCTGTTGGGGTCACGAAGACTGTATTTATACTAGTAGCTATAATTCTCATCGACAGACTCGGAAGAAAGCCTTTGCTGTATATTAGCACGATTGGTATGACTGTTTGCTTATTCAGCGTGGGCACGACTCTTGCTTTTCTGAAAGAAGGACAAGCCTCTATCACGATGGCAATCCTTTCAGTTTGTGGTAACGTGGCTTTCTTCTCCGTGGGCATTGGACCTGTATGTTGGGTATTGACATCGGAGATTTTCCCTTTGAGGCTGCGTGCTCAAGCGGCAGCACTCGGGGCCGTGGGTAACAGGGTGTGCAGCGGGCTCGTGGCAATGTCATTCCTCTCAGTTTCCCGGGCAATCACAGTGGCCGGTGTATTTTACACCTTTTCAGCAATTTCTGCACTGTCTGTCGTGTTTGTTTACACCCTTGTTCCAGAAACAAAAGGGAAATCCTTGGAGCAGATCGCATCCCTATTCGAAGACCAAAGCGTTTGGAAAGGAGACGAAGTCGAGATGGGAGATGTCGAGCACCTCATGCAGAAAAAGTAGGCCAGTTATCGGTACAGGACGAGCAACAATACCCTACGCTGTTGGGGAAGGAAATATAATCAGTCGTTTGCCAGATTATCATGCTGTCGATTATGTAACCGATATCCATGTAGGCGTGTGGTTCAAAAAAGTGAAGTATCGGCTTTCAGGATGAAAGTTGAGAGTTACAAATTCTTGTTGGGAGAGAAAAGATCTTCGGCGCTGCAAGAATCGGCATTCTTTGGGTTGGTATTTATACAAGAAGCGCCACGAAAAATTAGCCCTTCAAGAAATAGATAGCAAGCGAGATCTAGTGGTGCAAATCCAGTTTTTTAACTGGATAAACTACTCCTGAAGTTGAATGTGTATTAATTTGAGCTGTATTCGTCAATTCTTAATCTCATATTCGTTCAAACACAGATTATGTGGAAGGTCTAAGTAGGCGAACTGTTTCGTGATAGCCTCAGACAAGTAATTACCTCGAGAGTAGAAACACCTTCTATTTTAAACGTTTCAAAATGACACTGGAGATTAGTTAAATAATTTTCTTCAGAAACTGAGCCCAAATATGATATGTGAAAGAGAGATGATAAAATTAATTTTATCGAGAGATCTCGATAATGTTAATAGTAAATATTGTGATTTGCGAAGGAAATGACACCTACGCCGTCTGTTACAAAGGAAGAATATCGTAGTGGCTCACCATTCTCAAAATCATCATTCAGCCCGGGTCGGTCCATCGTGCCCTCGGACCCCCGATGCCAAGAAATTCCAAGAAACGGGAGGAAACATCATCTTCCTCTGTTTCATTTTTGGGGTGTAACTGATTCCTAGATTGTAGTCCTCTGGATCTGTAGCCGACCCCTGACCTCAGAATCGACATTTTGAACTCATTTACAAGCGAGGAATCTCACTGACTGCAATGCCAAGAGATTCCAAGAAACGGGAGACAAACATCAATTTTCACTCTGTTTAATTTTTGGAGGCGTGTACCGATTCCTATATTTTAGTCCTCTGGTTCTGGAGCTGTTCCCTGACCTCAGAAATCAACATTTTGAACTTATTTCGAAGTGGAAAAACGAATCTTACTAATGCATACATGATATCATTGGCAAGAAGACAGACAATGTAATTGGTTGTATCGTTCTCTTACCGACATACGATAAAGGTCACTGGTTAACATTGATAGAAAGGCGGAGAGACACAGAGGAGGAGAAAATGAGATCAGTTGGGGCTGACGAAAATGGGAGTGCTGGTTCAATGAGCAATGAGATGAGCATGGGATCAGTTGGGGGTGAAGAAGATGGGAGTGCTGGTTCGATGAGGAAAGAGAGGAACGAGTTAAAGGAGTCCGATGTTCTCGACGACCATTCGTCTCATGGTCAGCATCGGTTGGAGATGAGGAGGAAGAGTAGCAGAAGATTCTATGTCTTCGCTTGTGCAGTCCTTGCTTCTCTCAACAGTGCCGTCGTAGGCTATTGTAACGAACTCAAAGTCTCTTCTCTGTTTTCTGAGTGTTTGACTGCTATAGTCCCAGTTGATGGGCTTCACTACATTAGCATTGTTATTTTCTTAATTGTCACTTTAGATATAAAAAGAGAATATGGAGAGTACATTTTATCAGATGACTATCAAGGAAATCAAATCAAATATGCAAAATCAAAATAGATATAGAAAATAAGAGGAAATATCCTAAAGACCTCTAGAAGATACCTAAATATCTCTTAACAGTCACCAAGAACAAAATCTGAACCACATTAGTTTGTATTGCTTCAGACATTATTTTCTAGGGATGAGCGATTCCAGATTTTGTTCAAGTTCCATTTAAAGTCTGGACTCTACTCGTTGGAACAAGTCCCCTAATATTTGGAACTTGAAACCTACCTATATTTTTCCACTTTGAAATAAACACTAAACTTGTCGATTTGCATGTCTCACAAGTTACTTCAGCTTTCCGTAGATCTTGAACTGTTCAGCAGATGTCACAGACAAGTTGACGCGTCTTTCTGCCTGGCAGGTGTTGGTGTTATGAGTGGAGCAATTATGTATATGCAGGAAGATCTTAAAATAACTGAGGTTCAGGCAGAAGTCCTTGTTGGTTGCTTGAGCATAGTTTCGCTGTTCGGTAGCTTAACCAGTGGCAGAACTTCAGACACTATCGGCAGAACATGGACGATGGCTGTTGGTGCTATCGTAATCCAAGTGAGCACGGCTGCCATGACTTTTGCTGATTCATTTTTAGTACTGCTATTAGGAACACTTCTGAACGGTGTTGGATTTGGCATTGCAATCATGATAACTTTGGTCTAAATTGCTGAGATTTCACCATCCTTCAATAGGGGAAGCCTGACCTCATTTCCAGAGATCTTTGCGAGCATAGGAATTCTACTTGGTTACGTCTTGAACTATGCATTTTCAGGCCTCTCAGTACACATTAATTGGAGGTTCATGCTTGGAGTTGGGATTTTGCCCTCTGTTTTAATCGGTTTTGCACTTTTTGTGATCCCCCCAGTCGCCGAGGTGGTTGGTCATGCAGACCTGAGTTGACAAAGCAAGGTCAGTGCTCTTGACGACGAATGGAGACGAGAGTGAGGTGGAAGAGAGGCTTGCAGAAATACAATTAGCAGCTGGAGCCAATAACAGTGCGGAGGAGCAAGGACAGAAAGCCTTGTGGTGTGAACTGCTGAGCCCTTCTTCTCCTTCTCTACGTCGGATGCTAATCACCGGCATTGGACTCCAGTGCTTCCAACAATTAACTGGTACAGAAGCTGTGGTGTATTACAGCCCAGAGATTTTCAAAGCCGCCGGCATAAATGGTAAATCGAATCTACTAGCGGCTGCTGTTGTTGTGGGTGTTACCAAAACTTCATTTATAATTGTCGCTACGGTTCTGATTGACAAGCTTGGAAGAAAGCCTTTGCTTTATATTAGCAGTATCGGCATGACCGTTTGTCTGTGCAGCGTGGGGGTCTCTCTCTCTTTGCTTAAGGAAGGAATAGCCGGTGGTGCTGCGCCATTGGCGATACTATTTGTTTGCAGTACTCTAGCATTCTTCTCGGCAGGAATCTCCCCCATTTGTTGGGTGGTGACCTCGGAGATTTTCCCTTTGAGGTATCGTGCTCAAGCAGTCGTGCTTGGGGCTGCTGTTAATAGGCTGTGCAGCGGGCTTGTCAGCATGTCCTTCCTCTCAGTTTCTCGCTCAATCACTGTGGCCGGCACGCTCTTCGCATTTGCTGCAATGTTCAGCTCTTTCGGTCGCGTTCGTTCACTTTGTCGTTCTGGAAACCAAAGGAAGATCTCTAGAGCAGATCGAGTCGCTATTTCAGGATCGCTCTAGCGGCTGAAGAGGCAGCTATGCCAAGATTGAAGATATCGAGCATCGCGTGCAAGAATCATCACCTAATTACCAACATCTCTGGTCTACATCCGGAGCTTCAATTCAATAAGATGAAGGTCCCAGCATCTAGGATAACAGTAATCGACCTCTTGGGCAAGAGAAAGCAGAATCTATCTAGTTATAATGTTATTGTCGGAATTGCTTTTTTTAATCTTGCAATGTCAAAAGGTTTAAATATAAATTTTAATTTCTCTATAAAGACTTTCGATGGGTTATTCCTCCTTTCAAAAGGATAAATAAAATTTCCTTTTGCTCTGAGTTCAAAGAATACAAAAGGAAAATTCTTTGTTGTATATTAATATATGAAAATGACAGTCAATCATCTATGAATATGCACTAGAAAAGCAACTTACATATAGTAATTCATGCTTGATTTAAGTGATGTTTAGAGGGTGATTTGGTCAGTTAACTAAAAGATGTCTGTTTTAGCTATAAAAATGGTGTAAAAATAGTGCCACCCTTTAGAAAATAATGTTTGTCTTCTCTATTATAATCTGATTAGGTAATTAGGTTTATTGGTGACACTAGAAATACCGATGCTATATATTCTTTTGTTAGCCCTAACTATGAATCGATATTGATATCATCGAGTTATTATCAGGACTTGGTGTCTATTTCCCTTTCCTCTACCTTTTCTCCCAACTATGAATATGATTAATTGGTTTAGGTGGCCGTGGAAACGAATAGGGTGTGTAAAGGAATTGGGAATCACTTGGACTGCCTAGAATCGAACTGGATCGGCCCAGAACCAATGATTCCCATGCGGATTGGTCTACTTCAGAGTTCTAGGCATGGAACCCCTCACCTGTCCACTTGGATTGGATCGATGATTGTATCTATAGTATATATATCTACTTTGAAGTTTTACTACTTATCAAAAGATTTTGACATAGTTCACTTGGATCAACACATCCATTGACTGTAATTCAAATGATATTTTCAAGTACACACTTCGTCTGAAAAAGCAATGGATTCATGTTCACTTTCCTAGTAATTAGAAATAGATATAATTGCTCTTGCATAATGCCTCTTGCACAATGTCCTGTCGTCGAACCTTCTTTAGCCCCGTTGATGTCAATCAACCTCCGTAGGAATCAATACATCCCCTTGTTGTCGAGTGAATCTCAGCGAAGAACAAGCCGAGCAATACAATGAAACTATGGCACAGTTACTTATCCCATATTGCGGTCTAAATGAAATTGACAAGTCTTGCACTAGTTCTAAATGAAACTTGCAATTTCTAGTGTTTCTTAGGAGAGGGTTGCATCTAGTGTCTCTTGGGAGAGGGTTGCAGTAACCTCTCATGGAAGACATTGATCCCATTTGTGGTTATTGAAACTGGATGGATCATACCCTTCTTGTGTTGGTGGACGAAGTCTAAGATAATACTCGTAAAGATTGGAGACAAATTCTATGAACCCATTTGAGAATCGGATTGGACTGATAGTCCGGTTTCTTGGTAGATCCATGGAATTAATAGGCAATTGGTAGTTCCAATTTTTTGAAATCAATTCTTAGTCGACGATTCTTGATTTTAAGGTGGGAATCGCCTATTCAGACCATACTCACTAGAAGAAAATAGTTGTCTCTGGCATGAAACCATTTCGTCTCTTTGAAAACATCCTATAGAATTGAAATGACAACGTTAAGCCATAGCTTTTACTTCTTTCTTTCGTTAAGATGAAAATCAAGGCGATAAGGAGAATTCCCTAAAGACCATTAAAAAGCGGAAATAGTCCATCTATTTTCAACGTGCCGGAATTTATCCGCAATCCCCGAAATACCATCGCTTTCCGTACCTAAGGCTGCGATTGTCTTTTTGTCCACGTGGGGAAACCGTAACCTGAGAATAAGGCACATTTTCTTGATTAGGAAAAAGAAAGAGAAAGGGGAACCTTTCTGACATCCAAAAAGTTTTTTCTACTTCTGGGTGATGGGAACGTAGCAGCCACGCTCATTGTCACCAGGAATCCAACAACCAAGCAGGCCGCTCCCGTCAAACCGTGCCTGAAATTGGAACCCTCAATAATCAGGAACAGTTGTAGCAGCTCACCGTGCTCAAAATCGTTGTCCTGGCTGGTCAGTCTACTGTGCCGTGACCTCGAGCTGCCAGGCCCTTCCTGGCACTCCAAGGCCATGAGATTCCACCTATTGGTACCAACTGCCAAGAAGCGAAAAGGAATACAATTATACAACCACTTCCTTGTGTTTTTCTTCTTGTGGGGTCGAATTATTTCCTATATCCTATCTTCCGTCCCTGTCACGTGACCTAGGGAAGCGGCATTTAATGCCTATTTTAGAGCGAAGAGAAATATCTTGCTTCTACGGACTACCCACGCGACATTATTGGTGGGAAAATAAACAATGTGTGGTTGCATTGTTCTCTCACTTACCCTCCAAGAACCTCAAGCAACCTCAAGCAACGTCTCCAGGGTACGTTGAAGGTAGCATTGATTGAAGACAGGCGGAGGCACGTAGGAGGAGAAGGAACATGGGATCGGTTGGAGCTGAAGATAATGGGAGTGCAGGTTCAGTGAGGATTACGAACAGGACAGTGGAGTCTGAGGTCAACGATGATGGTTTTGACGACGACCCGACGGGTTATCAGCAGCTGTCGGAGATCCCGAGGAAGAGTAACAGAAGATTCTATGTGTTTGCTTGTGCAGTTCTTGCTTCTGTCAACACCATTCTCCTGGGCTACGGTAACAAACTCAGAGTTGTTCTCTGTTTCGTGAGCGTTTGACTGCTGTTGTCCCAGTTGCTGGGTTACAGCACATTAGCATTGAGCTTCTAATAGTTTCAGTCGGTTTCCTAATCATTATCCAGAACAAATTCCCTACCGTTTTGGCCTAGATCAACCTTTGTATACACTATTGTTCATGGAATCTTCTGTTTTTCAGAAACGCGTTGTGCAAGGTGTGAAAAGTCAAAGCTTTGCGAATTCTGCCCTTGTTGAGTAGTCTTTAGAATTGAACCTTTTGTAGTCTCAATTCGCTTTTCTCAAGCACTCTTGACATAAATGTTGCTAGTACATGTGCTGTTCGAGTCTGAAGTACATCCAAATGTGGATAACCCAGTGAGATTTTCTGTATCTTCTTGTTGTTGGCTAAAGGAAGCTGCTACTATGTGAACCTTTTGTTGTATCATATGATTTTCTGTTATGTGGGATTGGATCGGGTTTGCTTGTTAGTAAAAGTTAGAACTGCCAAGTGCCAATTTGAATGTCTCACGAGTTTCTTCACCTTTCCTTAGATTTTGAACAGTTTAGTGATGTCGCAAATGAGTTGATGTGCCTTTGCTACTCTGCAGATATTGGTGTCATGAGTGGAGCAATTATTTTCATTCAGGAAGATTTAAAAATAACTGAGGTGCAGACAGAAGTCCTTGTTGGTTGTTTAAGTGTAGTTTCGCTCTTCGGTAGCTTAGTTGGTGGCAGAACATCAGACATTATTGGCCGAAAATGGACAATGGCTTCAGGTGCTATGGTCTTCCAAGTGGGTGTCGCTGTTATGACTTTCGCAGATTCATTTCTAGTGTTGATGATAGGGAGATTGCTGACTGGGGTTGGGATTGGCATCGGAGGAGTGATAATATCGGTTTACATTGCCGAGATTTCGCCATCCATCAGTAGGGGAAGCCTGACCTCTTTTCCGGAGATCTTTGTGAACATAGGAATTCTCCTTGGTTATGTCTCAAACTATGCATTTTCAGGCCTCTCGGTACACATTAATTGGAGGGTCATGCTTGGAATTGGGATTTTGCCCTCTGCTTTAATCGGTTTTTCACTTTTTGTGATCCCCGAGTCACCAAGGTGGTTGGTCATGCAGAACCGAGTGGATGAAGCAAGATTGGTGCTTTTTAAGACAAATGGAGACGAGAGTAAAGTGGAAGAGAGGCTCGCAGAAATACAATTAGCAGCTGGAGCTAGTAACAATCCACAGAAGCAAGGAGAGAAAGCCGTGTGGCGTGAACTGTTGAGCCCTTCTCCTTCTCTACGCTGGATGCTAATCACAGGCGTAGGACTCCAGTGTTTCCAACAGTTAACGGGCACGGACGCTTTAGTGTACTACAGCCCGGAGATTTTCAAAGATGCTGGAACAAAGGGTAATTCGAATTTACTAGCGGCTACTGTTGCTGTGGGCGTTACCAAGACTATATTTGTACTGGTTGCTACATTTCTGATAGACAAGCTTGGAAGGAAGCCTTTGCTTTATATCAGCACGATCGGCATGACAGTTTGCCTGTTCAGTGTGGGAGTCTCTCTCTCTGTGCTTAAGGAAGGAGTTGCCGGTGCTGTGCCTGCATTGGCAATACTATCTGTTTGTGGTACTCTAGCTTTCTTCTCAATAGGAATCGCCCCCATTTGTTGGGTGCTAACCTCAGAGATTTTCCCTTTGAGGTATCGTGCTCAAGCAGTGGCACTTGGCGGGGCTGCTAATAGGGTGTGCAGTGGGCTTGTTGGCATGTCCTTCCTATCAGTTTCTCACACAATCACAGTAGCCGGCTTGTTTTTTGTGTTTGCTGCAATGTCAGCTCTTTCAGTTGCGTTTGTTCACTTGGTCGTTCCAGAAACAAAAGGAAAATCACTGGAGCAGATTGAGTCACTATTTCAGGATCAACGTAGTTGGAAAGGAGGCTATGTCAAGATTGAAGATGTCGAGGATAACGTGCACGAATAGTCACTGACCTATCAACATCTTCAGTCGACATGTGAAGCTTCAGTTCAATAAAAGGAAGTCCAGCATCAAGAGTAAGAAATAGTTATTAACCTCTCGAGCCAGCGAAAGCAGAATCTATCAAGTTGAAGTCAATGTTGGAATTACTGTCACTCTTTTGGATGGCTGCGTAGCCTGACAAGTCTAATAAATGCCAGCACACTTCAACGGAGAAATCATAGCTTGCGTTATTGAGGAATCCTAATGTATCCAACTTTCATGATTAAAATGCTCTGTACTATATCCTGGAGAAGTTTGCCTTCAATGAGACATTGAAAGGTTTTCTGATTCAGAATTCCTACTTTTAACTGGAAAGTGCTCTTTTCTTTTGGCCAAATACTTGGAAAAAACTACTCTTGATTTTAGAGTATATAGGTTGCGTGCTCAGAGCCTCAAGCTTGAAAGGAGTGTAATATAATTCTCCTAGCGTCATAGTGTGCTATACTTGTAAAGGGTGTGAAAAATCTCTCACTTTGTTTAGCCTTTTCTGATACACAAACCGGTCGACATGAGTACTTCGTTTATGATTCCACTGACCAGTGTTTTTAATGGAGTTCTCTCTGTTGACGAGGAACATTACGCAGTGAGAAATTGAAGTGAACAATCAATATAAAAAACCATCTGATTATACAGAAAGGGCCACAATTTACAAAAAATACAAGAGCAATACGAGGGAAAGAGTTTTTGTTAGATTTATGCTCAATCTACAATTGTAGCCAGCATCTCCTGACAGCGATGTCTTAAGATTTTGGAGAAAAAATTTGTCTTAACATGTACCAGAACTTCCTGGCATTCGCTGTCGTTATCCTTATGTCTGCTTGAGACATTATGTTAGGATTCACGATTGCCATGCCAATGGTTTTCTATTGCAAAGCTTATATCAGGCTCATAACAAATGTTGGGGATATAAGATTGATAATATGTCCTTCAACCACGTAAGTTTAATTCATTTTTAATTGTATGTTATTAACAACACTTGCTTATATTGCAAGCAATTCTAGTAATGTATTGATAGGTCCCGTTTTCTCTTGCTTTAAAGGGTTGATAAATGTTGTTCTTTTCCTGTAGATGATGGACCTTCTTCAATACATGCATATAAGCAAGAAGAACAACTGAAATCTGATGAAGCTTTCCCCTGTAGTCAGCTTTCTGGTAAAGAAAAGTTGGGCGACTACTGAAGATGCCAATACTAAAGCGACTGGTCCTGCACAAGATGCTCAATCTTCCAGCCTTTCCAATCGTGTCTCTTCTGAAACAGCGACTCAATCTGCGCCAGTGATATTCCTTTTAGTATGCGGGACAAACGCAATGCAACAAAAATACCTGGCATTGCAGCAAACACTAAAAGCTTTCCGGCCACCACAATTGCCTGAGAAATTGAGAGGAAGGACATGGAGACATGACTGCTGCACATGCTACTACCAGCCGTCCTGAGTGCCGCTGCTTGAACACGGTACCTCAAAGGGAAAATCTACGGTGACAATGTCCTTCAAATGGGGTCGATTCCCATAGAGAACAAAGGTACGTTACCATAAGGAAGAAAAAGAGGCAACATAGGTGCTGCCCCATCTCCTACTTCCTTTATCAAAGAGAGACGCCCACACTGAACAGGCAAACAGTCATGCCGATAGTGCTAATATAAAGCAAAGGCTTCTTCCCGAGCTTGTTGATCAGAAATATAGGTACCAGTATTAGTGTAGTTTTCATAATCACCACAGCAATTGTACCTGCAAGAATACAAAAGGAAAATTCTTTATAGTGAATTAAATATGAATATGCCAATCAATCATTTATGAATATGCACTAGAAAAGCAACTTACATATAGTAATTCATCCTTTATTTAATTGATGTTTAGAGGGAGATTAGGTCAGTCAACTAAAAAAGTGTCTGTTTTAGCCATAAAAATAGCGTGAAAATAGTGCTGCCCTTTAGAAAATAATGTTCTGGACCTGAACATGAACAGGTCCTTAAACTGTTCCGTCTAGTTAGAAACAGCCCATGGACGTAAAATGTGAGCAATATTAACCGCGGGGGACCGGACCACCTTGTGCAAGGATCCCCAGGCTCAAATTCCCGCGATGCCCTTCTCCTAGCATATTAGGTTGGGTACAAGAAAATGAAAAGTAGCTGGTCCGGTCTGTTCATTTTACCTTTTTCTCCAAACTTCCTTCCTTCTTGCTATTTGTTGTTCGAGATTTGTTGGGAGCGAACAATTGCAATCCGATAATTACACCCGGGAGATCGACGAGGAGAGCCTAAGTCTGAGCCCGTCAATATATCCAGTTAAACGCATATTCACTAAAAAATTTAAGTTAATGAGCTATGAGTTAATTATGATATATTAATTGTTCATAAACTATACACAACAACCAACATCAACTCTACTAACTTCGATTGTATCACCCATGGTCTTTATTCAAGCACAACAAAAATCCAATACTTACGACTAGAGAAATTGCCAAGAGAGAGCTCAATTTTGAGCCTATCAACATATCCAATTTGATCTATCTTCACTCAAAAGTTTAATTCAATGAGTTATTGACTTTCAATGTGTGACTTCTCTCTAACACAACTCACACAAACATTTTAACAATTTTTGAGTTATTTGCCAAAATTTTGTGTAGTTTCTCAAGAAACTTGACTTCACCCTAGAATATGATTTAATTGGTTTAGGGTGGCCATGGAAATGAGTCACCTCTCGTGTTAAGCCATTCCGTCTCTTTGAAGATATCCGATAGAGTTGAAACGACACGTTAAGCCATCGCTTTTTACCTTCATTCTTTCATTAAAGATCAAAATTGAGGCGACAAGAAGAACTCCCCGAAGACCGTTAGAAAGCGGAAATAGTCCATCTATTTTCAACGTGCCGAAATTTATCCGCAATCCCCAAAGTACCCTCGCTTTCCGTACCTAATAAGGCAGCAATTATCTTTTGTCCAGCGTGGGGAAACCGTAGCCCGAAAATAAGGCACATTTTCTTGATTAGGAAAAAGAAAGAGAACGAGGCAATTTTGACATCCAAAGAGCTTCTTCAACTTTCCTGGTGGCAGGAACGTAGGACCAATGCTCGTCGTCATCAGGAATCCAAACACCAAGCAGGCCACTCCTGTCAAACCGTGCTTGAAATTGGAACCCTCAATAATCAGGAACATATGCTTATAACTGAAAGAAATTCGCCGTTTCAAAGAAGGAACCGACTCGCCTAGGACGAACAAGTTGCAGTGGCTCACCGTGCTCAAAATCATCGTCCAGGCCAGTCAGTCTACCGTGCCGTGACCTCGAGCCGCCAGGCCCTTCCTGGCACTCCAAGGCCATGAGATTCCACCCTATGGTGCCAACTGCCAAGAAGCGAACAGGAGTAAAATCACTTCCTTGTGTTTTTCTCCTTGTGGGTCGAATTATTTCCTATATCCTCGTCCTCCGTCTCTGTCACGTGGCCTAAGAAGCAATATTTAATGCTTATTTTAGCGTGAAGAAAAATATCGTTGCTTGTACGCACCGCAAACCCAACGTCATTGGTGGAAAAATGGACAATGCGTGGTGGCATTGTTCTCTCACTTATTCTATAAGAAACTCAGGCAACATTTCCAGGGTAGGTAGCAGCGATTGAAGACAGGCGTAGACACGTAGGAGGAGGAGGAACATGGGATCGGTTGGAGCTGAAGAAAATGGGAGTGCAGGTTCAGTTAGGAATAAGAACAGGGCGGTGGAGTCTGAGGTCAACGATGATGGCTTCAATGACAGCCCGACGGGTTATCAGTATCCGTCGGAGATCCGAGGGAAGAGTAACAGAAGATTCTATGTGTTTGCTTGTGCAGTTCTTGCTTCTCTCAACACTGTTCTCCTCGGCTATGGTAACAAACTCAAATCCCAGTTTATGGGTTCCAGCACATTAGCATTGAGCTTCTAATAGTTTCAGTCAGTTTCCTAATCATTATCCAGAACAAAATATGCACTGTTTTGGCCTAGATCAACCTTTGTCCACGCTATTGTTCATGGAATCTTCTGTTTTTCCAGAAACACATTGTGCAAGGTGTGGAAAGTCAAAGCTTTGTGAATTCTGCCCTTGTTGAGTAGTCTTTAGAATTGCACCTTTTGTAGTCTCAGTTCGCTTTTCTCAAGCACTCTTGACATAAATATAGCTAGTACATGTGCTGTTCAAGTCTGAAGCACATCCAAATGCGGATAACCTAGTGAGATTTTCCGTAGCTTCTTGTTGTTGGCTAAAGGAGGCTGCTCCTATGTAAACCTTTTGTTGTATCATAGGATTTTCTGTTAGGTGGGACTGGACCGGGGTTGCTTGTTAATAAAAGTTAGAACTGCTGATTTGAATGTCTCGCAAGTTTCTTCACCTTTCCTTAGATTTTGAACAGGTTAGTGATGTCACGAATGAGTTGATGTGTCTTTGCTGCTCTGCAGATGTTGGTGTCATGAGTGGAGCAATTATTTTCATTCAGGAAGATTTAAAAATAACTGAGGTTCAGACAGAAGTCCTTGTTGGTTGTTTAAGTGTAGTTTCGCTCTTCGGTAGCTTAGTTGGTGGCAGAACATCAGACATTATTGGCCGAAAATGGACAATGGCTTCAGGTGCTATGGTCTTCCAAGTGGGTGTCGCTGTTATGACTTTCGCAGATTCATTTCAAGTGCTGATGATAGGGAGATTGCTGACTGGTGTTGGGATGGGCATCGGGGCTGTGATAACGTCGGTTTACATTGCCGAGATTTCGCCATCCATCAGTAGGGGAAGCCTGACCTCATTTCCGGAGATCTTTGTGAACATAGGAATTCTACTTGGTTATGTCTCAAACTATGCACTTTCAGGCCTATCCGTACACATTAATTGGAGGGTCATGCTTGGAATTGGGATTTTGCCCTCCGCTTTTATCGGTTTTGCACTTTTTGTGATCCCCGAGTCACCAAGGTGGTTGGTCATGCAGAACCGAGTCAATGAAGCAAGAGTGGTGCTTTTTAAGACAAGTGGAGATGAGAGTAAAGTGGAAGAGAGGCTCGCAGAAATACAATTAGCGGCTGGAGCTAGTAACAATCCACAGAAGCAAGGAGAGAAAGCTGTGTGGCGTGAACTGTTGAGCCCTTCTCCTTCTCTACGCTGGATGCTAATCACAGGCGTAGGACTCCAGTGTTTCCAACAGTTAACGGGCACGGATGCTTTAGTGTACTACAGCCCGGAGATTTTTAAAGATGCTGGAATAAAGGGTAATTCGAATCTACTAGCGGCTACTGTTGCTGTGGGCATTGCGAAGACTATATTTGTACTGGTTGCTACATTTCTGTTGGACAAACTTGGAAGGAAACCTTTGCTTTATATTAGCACGATCGGCATGACAATTTGCCTGTTCAGTGTGGGAGTCTCTCTCTCTCTACTTAAGGGAGGAGTGGCTGGCGCTGCACCTGGATTGGCAGTACTATCTGTTTGTGGTACTCTAGCTTTCTTCTCGATAGGAATCGCCCCTATTTGCTGGGTGCTAACCTCGGAGATTTTCCCTTTGAGGTATCGTGCTCAAGCAGTGGCGCTTGGGGCGGGTGCTAATAGGGTGTGCAGTGGGCTTGTCAGCATGTCCTTCCTCTCAGTTTCTCACACAATCACGGTAGCTGGCACGTTTTTTGTGTTTGCCGTGATGTCAGCTCTTTCAGTTGCGTTTGTTCACTTGGTCGTTCCAGAAACCAAAGGAAAATCGCTGGAGCAGATTGAGTCGCTATTTCAGGATCACTGTAGTTGGAAAGGAGGTTATGTCGAGATTGAAGATGTCGAGGAACATGTGCACCACTAGTCACTTACCTATCGACATCTTCAGTCCGACATGTGGAGCTTCAGTTCAATAAGAGGAGGTCCCGCATCAAGAAAAAGGAACAGTTATCAACCTCTCAAGCAAGCGAAGGCAGAATCTATCAAGTCAGTGATTGTTGGAATTACCATCACTCTCTTCTCGGATGGCTGCTTAGCCTGACAAGTCAGATAAATGGCAGTACACTTCAATGAAGAAATCATAGCTTGAATTACTGAGCAATCCTGGAGAAGTTTGCATTACTGAGAAATTCTACTGTATTAAACTTTCATGCTTAAAATGCTCTGTACTCTATCCTAGAGAAGTTTGCCTCCAATGAAACATTGAAAGCATTTCTGATTCAGAATTCCTACTTTTACCTGGAGAAGTGCTCCTTTCTTTTGGCCACATACGTGGAAAAAAGGTAAAACTACTCTTGATTTTATTGTATATATGGTTGCGTGCTTAGATGCCTCAAGCTACAAAGGAGGGTGATATAATTCTCCTTGTCTCATAATGTGCTATCCTTGTAAAGGGTGTGAAAAGTCCTTCACTTTGTTTAGCCTTTTCTGATACACAAATCGGTCGACGTGAGGACTTCACCTATGATTCCGTTGCCTAGTGTTTTCAAAGGAGTTCTCTCTGTTGACAAATTGAAATGAACTATCAATAAAAAAAAATCATCTGATTATACAGAAAGGGCCACAATTTACAAATAATGCAGAGCAATGTGAGGGACAGAGTTCAAAGTTGTTAGATATATGCTCAATCTTCAATTGTGGGCAACATCTCCTGACAGTGATGCCTTAAGATTTTGGAGAAACAATTGTTACCAGAACTTCTTCGCATTCCCTATTGTTATCCTCATGTCTGCTTCAGACATTATGGTAGGATTCACGATGACGTGCCAATGGTTTTCGGTCAAAAAGCTTATATCAGGCTCATAACAAATGTTGGGGATATACAAATAATAATGTGATCTTCAACCACCCAAATTTAGTTCATTTTTTTTTATTATATGTTATTAACGACACTTGTTTATATTGCAAGCAACTCGAATAATGTATTAAGAGGTCCCGTTTTCCCTTGCTTTAAAGGGTTGATAAATTTTGTTCTTTTCCTGTAGATGATGAACCTTATTCAATACATGAATATCAGCAAGAATAACTGAAATGTCATGAAGTTTTCCCTTATAATCAGCTTTCTGGTAAACAAAAGTTGGCCGACCACTGAAGAAGCCAATAATTAAGCGACTGATCCTGCACAAGTTGCTCAATCTTCCAGCCTTTCCAAATTCCAATTGTGTCTGTTCTGAAACAGCAACTCAATCTGCTCCAGTGATATTCCTTTAGTACGTGGGCAAACGCAATGCAACAAAAATACCTGGCATTGCAGCAAATACTAAAAACATTCTGGCCACCATAATTGCTTGAGAAATTGAGAGGAAGGACATGGAGACAAGACTGATACACACACTATTACCAGCCGTCCTGAGCACTGCTGCTTGCACAAAATACCTCAAAGGGAAAATCTCCGATGACAATGTCCTATAAATGGGGTCAATCCCCATAGAGAACAAAGTTATGTTACCACAAAGAAGAAGAATGGGCAACATAGGTGCTGCCCCAGCTCCTACTTTATCTCAGAGAGAGACCCCCACACTGAACAAGCAATCAGTCATGCCGATAGTGCCAATGTAAAGCAAAGGCTTCCTCCCAAGCTCGTTGATCAGAAAAATAGGTACCAGCATCAGTGTATTTTTCATATCCACCACAGCAATTGTACCTGCAAGAAGATTCAAATTACCTTTCATTCCTGCATATATGAAAATCTTTGCTGTAAATAACGGCAGCAACAATATGCCTGTAATATGTCTGAAGCACAAAATTTCAATTCGCACTACTAGCATCCGTTGCAGAGGAGAAGAATGGCTCAGCAGTTCACGCCGCATGACTTCGTCTGTGTACTTCTCTGCATTATTGCCAACTCCAACAGCTAATTTTATTTCAGCAGGCCTCTCATCCACCCTCTCGTGAAATTGACGGTTGAGACTACAGCCTGCTGCTGTAGTACAAAATTTTTTTACTCCGATAGTACCTTATAGTTGCTTGGCAATGCACATTGTGACATCTATTTAGGCAGATCGATGAGATCTCAACTGTACAGGTGTACATATTTTAAACCACCTGCCAAAAATGATTCTTTTCCAGTAGTTGTGGAAAAATTAGTTGCTGTGAATGAATTTTTCTTCCTAATATGTGCAACTGATAGTGCATTAAATTGAATGGGACCATTGCAGCAACATTAGTAAAGAATTTTGTTCTTGTAAAACTGGAACATTGAGTGCAAAAGGTAACACAGTTTTCATTTTTTGAGTCAGTTCGTGAGGTAAAGGGAAACTTCGGAAACTTTTACCTTAAAAGTCTGAGGACAGACATTATTTAGACAAATTTTCTTGATAATATGTGGAAACTTCATTCATAGTATAAAAGTTAAGAATGAATATAAAATGATTAGTGCAAAATGAGTTATGAAGAATAATTCGATAGACTTCCAATATTGTTCTTGATGGCAAGTGCCATGTTGGGACATGCGGTGGAGATGCGATACCTAGTAAATATGGATACCTACAGCTAAATTGCTGGAAAAATGCTAGAAGGGGCCAAGAAGAATTAGTTTTTCTCATAAAAATGGTATAAGGAAGGCAAATTCTTCTTATGTTCCCTGGAGGCTAGATTCCTTTGATTGTTGATATTCTGTCAGACCATTTCGGGCATGAATTAAGGCAAAATCCTCAGAATTCCTAATAACGCAAGCTACACTTCTTATACGTCCAATTTACTGACGTGTATCAATCTGTCACGACGAATCAGTCATATTAGAAGAGAGAAAGTAAATTCTGCCAAACACTAATTTGATAGGTCCTGTTCTCTCTTGCTTGGGAGAATGACAACTTCAGATTTTCTCTACCGGATAATGAACCTGACATTTTACAATGCATGCATATCCGCAATGTAAGTCAACAAATCATGATGAAATATGGTTTTTTCTGCCGTAACCAGCTTCTTGTAAAGAAAGTTTAGTCATTTGCCTGTCTACCGAAGATGCTGGTACTTAAGTGACTATTTCTGCACAAGATGCTCAACATCTTCCATCTCGAGGTGGCTTCCTTTCCAATCATGTGGGTTCTGAAACAGTGACTCGATCTGCTCCAATGATCTCCCTTTTGTTTCTGGGACAAGCGCGTAAACAAATGCAACAGAAGCAGCTGACATTGCAGCAAATAAAAAGAAGGTTCCTGCCACTGTGATTGCTCGAGAAACTGAGAGGAAGGACATGGAGATGAGCCCACTGCACACCCTATTGCCAGCCGCCCCGAGCGCTGATGCTTGAGCACGATACCTCAAAGGGAATATTTCTGAGGACAATACCCAAGAAATAGGGCCGATTCCAACAGAAAAGAAAGCTACACTACTGCAAACAGAAAGAATCGCCAGCAAAGGCACTAGCCCGGCTGCTCCTTCCTTTAGCAAAGAGAGAGAGACACCGACACTGAACAAGCAAACAGTCATGCCTATTGTGCAAATATAAAGCAACGGCTTCCTCCCAAGCTTGTCAATCAGAAATATTGCGACCAGTACAAAAGCAGTCTTGGTAACGCCCACAGCAACAGTCGCTGCGAGAAGATTTGAATTACCTTTCATTCCAGCATCTTTAAAAATCTCTGGGCTGTAATACACAATAGCATCTATGCCCGTTATCTGCTGGAAGCACTGGATTCCAACACCTGTGATTAGCATCCGTCGTAGAAGAGGAGAAGGGCACAGCAGTTCACGCCACACGGCTTTCTCTCCATATTTCGCATTATTACTGGCTCCAGCAGCCAATTGAATTTCTGCGAGCCTTTCTTCAGCCTCTTTCTCATCTTCATGTGTCTTTAAAAGAACCAATCTTGCTTCATCGACTCGGTTCTGCATGACCAACCATCTTGGTGATTCAGGGATAACAAAGAGTGCAAAACCGATGATGACTGATGGTAAAATTCCAACTCCAAGCATGACCCTCCAGTTTATGTGCACCGAAAGGCCTGCAAATACATAGTTTGATATATAACCGAGTAGGATTCCTAAATTCACGAAGATCTCTGGAAAAGAGGTTAGTGTGCCCCGACTGATGGCTGGTGAAATCTCGGCAATGTACAGCGAAGTTATCATGCCTCCGAAACCCATTCCAACCCCAGCCAGCAATCTTCCTATCATTAGTACTCGAAATGAATCAGCAAAGGTCATAACAGCCATGCCCACTTGGAAGACAACAGCAGCTAATGCCATCGTCCATTTTCTACCTATAATATCCGATGTCCGGCCACCAGCTATGCTACCGAAGAGTGAAATTACGCTCAAACAACCAATGAGGACTTCTATCTGAACATCACTTATGCTGAGATCTTCCTGAATGAATATAATTGCTCCACTCATGACACCTCCATCTGCAAGTAGTCAAGCATATTGATTCATTCGTTACTTAACAAAATGTGTATGGATTTAACTGAAAGTCGAGCAGCTAGTGACACATGAATCTACCGCAACTAATTCTTTTAACTAACAAGCAAAATCCATCCACCTACCTAAAAGAGAACCAGAGATGGACAAAATTCTGACGTCCCTGGTCAATGCAAAAGACATATCACTGAAGCAAATGCTTACACAGAAGTGGACATTAGGCAATAAAAACTTAGCAACTTACAGCATAATGCTTAGCATTCAATTCGATTCTGACCATCAAATGAGATGTGCATAACCTGTCTTCCTCTCTCTTTGTAACACAGGATCTTCAAATTCTGTAGGTGCTTTAAACAATTTTCTCTTCTCCATATTAATATATCACTCAGAGTCTACAA
Organism: Eucalyptus camaldulensis; assembly: GCA_019915185.1. Lineage (NCBI taxonomy): Eukaryota > Viridiplantae > Streptophyta > Magnoliopsida > Myrtales > Myrtaceae > Eucalyptus > Eucalyptus camaldulensis. Next base: position 8,677,090 of record JAHSVA010000005.1, read on the forward strand.
TTTTATAGGACCCAAAATCAATTTCTAGATCTGATCGAGAAACGAGTTGGTATTTATCATCTTCATGGAAACTTCTATACCAGAAACATTGTAGCCCCTCCGGGACCAGGACTTTTGCAGTCAAAACATTCACAAACAACTATGCAACTATTAATAACCCAAAAAAAAAAAAGAGGGAAGAGAAAAGACGCTGTCGCCAACATACCATAACCTAGGACGGCGGTGTTGAGAGAAACGAAGACTGCACAGGCAAAAACATATCTCCTGGTACTTTTCCTCCTCTCCAACTGCTGCTGGTAATAAACCAAATCGTCCTCAAAATCACCGTCCTCGATCTCGGAAACCATTTGCTTGTACTCGTTCACACCCTTCTGTGAATCTGCCCTCCCATTCTCTCCGGTTCCCGCCGATCCCATCTCCTCTTTCTCTTCACCGCCTGAGTTCTATCGAACATAACAAGAGACTTCCGGTTCTCCCATAGACAAGGACTTGGCAGGTGGGGGGTCAGACTTTTTTTTTTTGGTCAGGTCAAGTTCTTGAGTTTTTCCACATGTGGAGAAATACTCTAAAAAACATCAAGTGGGTGCGCCGGAGGTATCGACACAGCATGTGGGATGAGTATAATATAGGACGATCGCATCTTTCGGTACCATGTTGTCCCTCAGTCACTCTGGCTCAGCTCTCTGCGGTTTCCAGAGGTTGAAGGCTAAGAAGGAGTGCAAAGAAAGGCAACTCAAAACACACGGAGCAGCACCCCGTGCACAAATTATCCATGGAAAGCTAGGCAATCACCAATGGTGGATCTCAATCCCCTTGTGAGTTTTTAAAAGTGTCTCCTCTGGTGACGATGGGGATTTCCATTGGAGCATGACAGAATCTTCTCCAAGAAAGATGGGGTCGCCCGTACAGATGAGACCCACTTGGATTGATTAGATCTCAACTGTACACACGAATAGATGTCAACAACGCGTGTGGAAACGTTTCATTCCAGTTGTGGCAGATATATACTTTTGACTAATTGCCATTTGTCATTTCTTTTCCATCCCAGACTTAAGAATGGATCCGAGATGAAATAGGAAACTGGACATGAGGAGTACATTGGATTGATTTTCGATATTGTTTGTTGAAGGCATATCCTATGTTGGGGTGGTCAATAAAAACCCGATACCTCATTTTACGCAAGTTAATGTTGCCCGGTAAATTTTAGATAAATTGATAAAACAATTATATTATTTGGAAAGAATTTAATGAACATTATTTTTTAAAACTTTTTTTAATAAATATTAAAAGTAATAGAGAAATCAATTGAGAAAAGTTAACGGAAGACACTCCAATCAATTAAACCAAATTGCAATGCAAGTGCATTTTCAAATAATCTGGGAAAAAATGCGCCAAATGGTGTCGTAATGGTGATTAGACACAAACCACCGTATCTTCACCATGATTCGATTGATCCAGTATCATTGTTGCCCTCTTGTTCATACAAGGCACATTCTTATGGAGTTAATTCTTATAGTAACAAAATATGACTACGAAGTCTATTTCTAATTTTTTCACTGACAAGCTAGACCTATTATCTTCCAAGTTCTTTATGCTAGTATTGAACATAGATTCCGAATGTACCATAGATGCATAGGCCAGTGGGGCGAATAAGTCACGAGTTATGGTGGAGAGAATCGAGAAAATGATGAATCACCTCATTGGATATTATAAAATGTCGATATTATTTTCACCAACTCTATCAATATTGGGCCCATTATAAACACTCAACTGAGCCCAGCCCTAAAAAGGGACACAGTCCAAAGACAATGCCTGGCACGGCCTGCCGTTCCGGGGTCGTGCTGGTCACGGGCCCAATCATGCCGGGCCTAGGGTGGGCATGGCTCTAGTCTTTCCTTCACGTAGCGTACTTTTCACTTAATCGAAGGCATAAGGCATGTGGGATGACAAGCGAGATTCATTGGTCGATGTAGTCACTAGATAGGCCAACGGCCCAACACTAATGCATCCAGCATTACACTCTACACATCGACTTTAATTCCATCAATGGGGATCTCTAACGGAGTAGGAAGCCAAGTGTGAACCTGCACTTCATGGAAAGCTTCTCTATTGATTCATGAACCGACTAAATTTAAAATTTGTTTCATTCCCTAACGATTATCCTATGTGAGATTCTTAAAAGGCTGAAAACATCCGCATATGATTCTTTCCAGAAGTGGTGGAAAAATTAATCTTCCCAATATGTGCTACTGATAGTGACCATTAGGAAATAATTTTACTTTATAATTTTTGTAAAACTGGAATCTTGAGTGCAGATAGTAACAAAATTTTGATTTCTATATCAGATTTGTGAGCTAAAGAGAAACTTTGAGATTTTTCACATTAAAAATCTGAGGAAAAATATCATTTAGACTCATTTTCTTGATAATATGGTGGAGGTTTCATTCATAGTATAGAACATAGAAAATGTGCGGCCATTTTCCATTTGTCTTATTTTTCTTCCGGCTAAAGTTAAGAATGGACATAAGATGATTGTTGCGAAATGAGATACGAAGAGCAATTCGAAAGACTTAATATCGTTCTAGAAGACCGGCCAATATGTCGGATGTGCGGGGGAATAGCTATACAAAGTAAATATGGATAGACGCAGCTAAATTGCTGGACAAATGCTAGAAGGTGCTAACAAGTCCTAGTTTTCCGCGTAAAAATGGTATAAGGCCGTCGAATCCTTCCCAGGTTCCCTGGAGGCAAGATTCTGTCGATTGTTGATATTTTGTCGGAGCATTTTGGGCATGAATGAAGGGAAAATCCTCAGATTTCTTTACAACTCAAAGCTGCATGTCATAAATCGTCTAATGTACTTACATACATACATCCAATTTGTCACGGGGAAGCAGTCATTTTAGAAGAGACTCATAGTAAGGACGCGTTTGGTAACGTTTCTGTTAAAAAATTATCTCAGGGAACAGAAATAGAAAAAAATGTTTCTATTTCGGGGAACAATTTTTAACCAGAAAGATGCGTTTGGTAAACTTGTTCCGGGAATAAAAAATGAATAGAAATACGTTTGATAAGTTTATATTCTTTTTTTGTTTCTTTTAATATTTTAATATTTTAATTTTATTTTTCCTTTTTTCCTTTTTTTATTTTTATTTTTTCTTCTTTCGGCCGGTTGCCAGCAGTTTTGCCTAGCCATGGTGAGGCTCACCGTGGTTGGGTGAGGCCGAGCCTCGCCTTGGCTGGGCGAGCTCAGGCTCGCCTAGATTCGGTGAGGTCGCCGACCCTCGATGGCGTCGCCGACCCTCGACGGCCCGTCGCCGGCCATGGTCGAGGCCGGCGACCGGCCAAAGAAGAAAAGAAGAAGAAAAGAGAAGAGAGAAGAATAAGTGTTTCTTCAAAATCGTTTTTGGAACAAGAAACAATTTTTCTTCATTTCTCATTTCTGTTCTTTTTGTTTTTTCGAGAACAAAAAATCCAATTTTGAACAAAAACGCAAACAAACGCGTTTCTGTTCTTTTTTTGTTCATGGGAACCAAAAAACAAAATTTCTGTTCATAAAAAAAAAAAAAAAAAAATGAAAACATGCGGGCCGTAAATATTCCCAAAGATTGATTTGAAAGCTCTAGTTTTCTCTTACTTGGAAGGTTGACAACTTCAGATTTTCTCCATTAAATGCATGCACATCTGCAATGTAAATCAATGAATCGCGATGAAATATGGTATCTCCGCTGCGATCAGCTTCTTCTAGAGAGTGTATTTGCTTGGCTACTGAAGATGTCAGTACTGAAGGGACTACTGCACAAGATGCTCAACATCTTCCATCTCGACTTGGCTTCCTTTCCGATCATGTGGATTCTGAAACAGCGTCTCAATTTGCTCCAGTGATTTCCCTCTCGTTTCTGGGACATGTACGTAAACAAATGCAACAGAAGCAGCCGACAATGCAGCAAATATGAAAAACGTTCCGGCCACCGTGATTGCTCTAGAAACGGAGAGGAAGGACATGGTGATGAGCCCGCTGCACACCCGATTACCAGCCGCCCCGAGCGCTGCTGCTTGAGCGCGATACCTCAGAGGGAAAATTTCAGAGGACAATACCCAACAAATAGGGCCGATTCCAACTGAAAAGAATGCTACATAACCACAGACAGAAAGAATCGCCAACAAAGGTGCTGCCCCAGCTACTCCCTCCTTTAGCAAAGAGAGAGAGACCCCAACAATGATCAAGCAAACAGTCATGCCGATTGTGCTGATATAAAGCAACGGCTTCCTCCCGACCTTGTCAATCAGAAATATAGCGACCAGTATAAAAGAAGTCTTTGTAACACCAACAGCAACTGTAGCCGCGAGAAGATTTGAATTACCTTTCGTTCCAGCACTCTTGAAAATCGCCGGGCTGTAAACAACGGCAGCATCTATGCCAGTTATCTGTTGGAAGCACTGGATTCCAATGCCCGTAATTAGCATCCGCCGCAGAGGAGGAGAAGGGCACAGCAGTTCACGCCACACGGCTTTATCTCCGTGCTTCCTTGCATCATTAGCGGCTCCAGCAGCTAATTGAATGTCGGCAAGCCTTTCTTCAGCCTCTCTCTCGTCCTCGTGTGTCTTTAAAAGAACCAATCTTGCTTCGTCGACTCGGTTCTTCATGACCAACCATCTTGGTGATTCAGGGATTACAAAGAGTGCGAAACCAATGAAGACTGAGGGCAAAATCCCAACTCCAAGCATGACCCTCCAATTTATGTGCACTGACAGGCCTGCAAATATGCAGTTCGAGATATAACCGAGGAGGATTCCAAAATTGACGAAGATCTCTGGAAAAGAGGTGAGCGTGCCGCGACTGATGGTTGGTGAAATTTCCGCAATGTACAGCGAAGTTATCATGCCTCCGAAACCCATTCCAACCCCAGCCAGCAATCTTCCTATCATGAGTGCTCGAAATGAACCAGCAAAGGTCATAACAGCTGCGCCTACTTGGAAGACAACAGCAGCTAACCCCATCGTCCATTTTCTACCGATAATGTCCGATGTTCGGCCACCAGCTATGCTACCAAAGAGCGAAATTATGTTCAAACAACCAACAAGAACTTCTATCTGAACCTCAGTTATTCCGAGATCTTCCTGAATGAATATAATTGCTCCACTCATGGCGCCTCCATCTGCAAGTAGTCAAGCATATGGATTCATCCGCAACTTAAAGTGTTGATGGATCTAACTATTATAAATTGAGCTACCCTTGCCTTAGTCCCATCATGCTATCTAACGAGCCATCGAGCAGTTTGTGACACGTTAATCTACCGCAACTAATTTTTTTCAGTAACTAGTAAAATTCATTCATCCACCTAATAGAAAACTGTAAATGGATCTAACTATTAGAAATTGAGCTCCCCTTGCCTTAGTCCCATCATGCTATCTAACGAGCCGTCGAGCAGTTCATGACACATTAATCTACTGCAAGTAATTTTTTTCAGTAACTAGTAAAATTCATTCATCCACCTAATAGAGAACTGTAGATGGCCAAAAATATCATGGCCATGGCCAGTGCATAAAACATGTCCAGAGCAAATTTACATAGAAGTGGACATAAGGCAATAAGAACTTAGCCACTTACTACTTATTTTTGACTTTGGTAAATTCATTATGATGCTGGTAACTTACTAACTTTATCAGCAACTCCATAAATCTACAGACAATTTTTTTTTTCTTGCCCTACAGAATCCTGGAAATTTCACATCGACAAATATTTGGATGTACTTCAGACCTGAACAGCATATATATAAAGAATATTATGTAATATATCTAGAGAAAAGCAAATGAGGTTAACAAATGAAATTGCATTGATATTTGGACATATTTCTTGATGAATCTTCTGAATCACCAATGCAGCACAATCCTTAGCATTCAATTCATTACTGACCATCAAATGAAACTGAATAACTGGGCCCCTCTCTCATTGAAACAAAAGATGTTCCAGTTTTATCGGTGCTTAATCTTCTCCCTACTACTATCTCTCTCGGAGTCTCCAATTTATAGGAACTACTGAAGAAAACAATTTCTAGATATCACGGAGAAACGAAATTGTTACTTTCAAACATTGATATCGCCAACCCTAGCCCCTCCGGCACTGGGACTTTGGTAGTCAAACATTCACGAATAACTATGCAACTACTGATATGGAAAAGAAAGAACAGAAACGAGGAAAGATGCTGTCACCACCATACCATAGCCTAGGAGGAGACTGTTGAGAGAAACAAAGACCGCAGAGGCGAAAACATATCTTCTGGTACTTTTCCTCCTCTCCAGCTGACGCTGGTAATGAACCAAATCATCCTCAAAATCATGGTCCTCGACCTCGGAACCCATTCTCTTGTACTCGTTCATGCCCTTCAGGGAATCCGCCCTCTCCTTTTCTCCAGTTCCCACCAATCCCATCTTCCTCTTCTCTGCAGATCCTGAGTTCGATCGCAGACATAAGGAGAGAGTTCCACTTTTCACATAAAAAAAAGCCTAGGCAGGTGGGGGGTCATACTTTCTGTTTTTTTTTTCCTTTGGTCAGGTCAAGTTCTTAGGTTCTTCCCGTGTGGACAATCACTTTTAAAATAATATCAAGTGGGTGCTTTGGAGGTATCAACACAGTCCGCGGGATGACTCTATTATAAGAGAATCACATCGTTTGGCACAAGTCTTGCCCTATACTTCAGCCACTCTGGCTCAGCTCTCTCTCGTTTCTAAAGGTTGAAGGCTAAGAGGGAGTGCAGAGAAAGGCAACTTTAACACACAGAGTAGTACCACATGCACAATTTTTTTTACAGAAAGCTAGGCAATCACCATTGGAGAATCTCAATCCTCCAGTGAGTTCTTAAGTGTCTCCTTTGGTCTTGAGATAATGGTGATTGCTCTGGGAGTACAAAAGAATTTACATGGAGAAAGATCTGGTCATATGTACAGATAGAGCTATTTGAATCGATAAGTTCTCGAATCTAAAGATGGATAGAGGCCAACAACGCCTGTGAAAATGTTTCATTTCAGTTATGGATTGTCATCTCTTTTTCATCCCAAGCTAGAATGGATACGAGATGGAAAAGTGGGAAACTGGACATGAGAAGTACAGTGGATTGGTTTTTAATATTTCATGTCCCATGCTGGGGTGTTCAATAAAAACATGATACCGTTGCCCGGCAAATTTTAAACAAATTGGTAAAAAGAAAATTATTATTTTGTCCAGAAACATTCAAGAATCATTTTATAGTTTTTAATTTTTTGAAAATATAAAAAATAATGAAAAATTTAATTGAGAATAGTTAATGGAAGACACCCATTCAATAAAACCAAATTGCAATACATGTGCATTTTCAAATAATCTGGGAAAAATGTACACTTAGTGCCGTCCTAATGGTGAGTAGACACAAAAGACAGTATCCTTCTACATGACTCAGATGATTCAATGTCATCGTTGCCCTCTTATTCGCATAAGGCACGTTCTTATAGAGTTAATTCTTATAAAAACCAAATATGACTACAATAGTCATTTCTAATTTTTGTGTTGACAAGCTGGACCTATTATCTTCCAAGATTTATCCACTAGTATTGAACAAAAATTTCAAATGTACCATATATGCTAGTAGGATAGGTAAGTCACGACCTATGATGGAAAGAATCAAGAAAATGGTAAGTTACGTTTTTCAATATTACAAAATGTTGACGTTATCTTTGCCAACTCCATCAATATTGGCCCCATTAGGCACATCAAGCCCGTGGCCCAGAGCCAAATGGGCCCATAAATGACTTCATGTTGGTCTGATGGGCCGTGCCTGGTCAAGTGCCCAATAATGGGGTAGGCATGGCCCTTTGCTCTACCCAAGCCCTTCCTTCATGTGGGGTACTTTTCATTGAACTGGCATGTGCAACGATAAGCAAGATTCGTCGGTCAATATGGTCACCAGATAGGCCGACACTAATACATGCAACACTACATCAACACATCGGCTTTAATTCCATTTATGGGGACGTGCAACAGAGTAGGAAGCCAAATATGAACTTGCAATCCTTCGAAAGCTTAACTACTGATTTATGGACCGATTAGATTTATAATTGTTTCATTCTTCGTTGATTATCCTATCTGAGATTCCTGAAAGGCCAAGAACACCTGCACACGATTCTTTTCCAGTAGTGGTGGAAAAATTAATCCTCCCAATAAGGGCAATTGATAGTGTATTAGATGAATGAATGATTGCAGTATCATTAGTACATTTTTTTTTTCCATAAAATCGGAATCTTGGGTGCAAATAGTAAAAGCTTTTGATTCCCGAGTCTGATTAATGAGCTAAAGAGAAACTTCAAAATTTTTTACCTAAAATATCTTAGGAAAAATACCATTTAGCTTCATCTTCTAATTAATATGGCAGAAGAGGCTCTTTCCCACCGTTTTTTTTTTCTTCCCGCTAAAGTCAAGTAACGGATACAAGATGATTATTGTGAAATAAGACATGAAGAGTAACTTGAAAGGCTTTGAATATTGTTCTTGAAATTGTGCCATCTTGGGATGTGCCGTAGAATAGCAATACCTAATATATATGGATACATACATCCATTCCGTCATGTGAATCAGTTGTGTTAAAAATAAATAAGTAGACAATATTGATATATCTTGTTTTCTCTTGCTTGGAAGGTTGACAACTTCTGATTTTCTCTACTAGATAATGGACCTGACATGTTACAATCCATGCATATCTGCAATGTGAATCAAGGAATCGTGATGAAATATGGTTTTTTTCCCCCTGCAGTAATCAGCTTCTTGTAAAGAAAAGTTGGGATATTTGCTTGTCTACTGAAGATGACAGTACTCAAGTGACTTTCTCCACAAGACGCTCGGTGTCTTCCATCTTGACGTGGCTTCCTTCACAATCGCGTGGGTTCTGAAACAACGACTCGATCTGCTCCAATGATTTCCCTCTTGTTTCTGGAACAAGCGCGTAAACAAATACAACAGAAGCAGCCGACATTGCGGCAAATACAAAGAACGTTCCTGCTACCGTGATTGCTCGAGATACCGAGAGGAAGGACATGGAGATGAGCCCGCTGCACACCCTATTGCCAGCCGCCCCGAGCGCTGCTGCTTGAGCACGATACCTCAATGGGAAAATTTCTGAGGACACCACCCAACAGATAGGGCCGATTCCAACGGAGAAGAAAGCTACGTAACCACAAACAAAAAGAATCGCCAACAGAGGTGCTGCCGCCCCGGCTCCTCCTTCCTTTAGCAAATAAAGAGAGACCCCGACGCCGAACAAGCAAACAGTCGTGCCGATTGTGCTAACATAAAGCAACGGCTTCCTCCCGACCTTGTCGATCAGGAATATAGCGACCAGTATAAAAGAAGTCTTTGTAACACCCACAGCAACTGTAGCCGCGAGAAGATTTGAATTACCTTTCATTCCCGCATTTTTGAAAATCTCCGGGCTGTAAATGACGGCAGCATCTATGCCCGTTATCTGTTGGAAGCACTGGATTCCGATACCCGTGATTAGCATCCGTCGTAGAGGAGGAGAAGGGCACAGCAGCTCTTGCCACACGGCTTTGCCTCCATACTTCCTCGCATCATTTCCAGTTCCAGCAGCTAATTGTATTTCTGCAAGCCTCTCTTCAGCCTCTCTCTCGTCTTCGTGCGTCTTCAAAAGAACCAATCTTGCTTCGTCCCCACGGTTCTTCATGACCAACCATCTTGGAGACTCAGGGATCACAAAGAGTGCGAAACCGATGAAGACTGAGGGCAATATCCCAATTCCAAGCATGACCCTCCAGTTTATGTGCACTGAAAGGTCTGCAAATATGTAGTTCGAGACATAACCAAGGAGGATTCCTAGATTCACGAAGATCTCTGGAAAGGAAGAGAGCGTGCCCCGACTGATGGTTGGTGAAATTTCGGCAATGTAAAGTGGAGTTATCATGCCTCCAAAACCCACTCCAACCCCAACCAGCAATCTTCCTATCATTAGTGCTCGAAATGAACCAGCAAAGGTCATAACAGCCACGCCCACTTGGAAGACAACAGCAGCCAACGCCATCGTCCATTTTCTACCGATAATGTCTGATGTTCGGCCTCCAGCTATGCTACCGAAGAGCGAAATTATGCTCAAACAACCGACAAGGACTTCTATCTGAACCTCAGTTATTCTGAGATCTTCCTGAATGAATATAATTGCTCCACTCATGACACCTCCATCTGCAAGTAGTCGAGCTGTTAAATTCATTTCCGACTTAACAAAGTGTTGATGGATCTAACTGAAAGGTGAACAGGTTGTGACACATTAATCTACTACAACCACAAATAAAATCCACCCACCCACCTACTGGAAAACCATAGATGCACTTTAATATCATGATCAAGGTCAATGCAAAGACCATGTCACTAAGGCAAATGTTTACAAGGAAGTGGATAGTAGGCAATAAGAATCGAGCAACTTAGCAATTAATTTTGACAATGGTTAAATTCAATACGACGCTTGTAACTTGCTAATATCATTGGCAACTGAAGAAAATTATCAACACCAAAAAATTTTATTATTTTGCCCTACGGATCCCTAGCATTTCACATCAACATATGTTTGGAGGAAAAATTATTCAAAAAGTCATAAATCAATTGCACTTTTGCCAATTCAGTCATAAACCTTTCAATTTTGTCAATTCAAGTCTTAAACATTTTCATTTCTTGCCAATTGAGTCAATTTGATCAATTTTGGTTAGAAATTACTAATATGACGTCAATGATACAACAGTTTTTAATAATTTCTTAACAATTTTTTTAATGTTTTTTTTTTTTGGGTTTGGGGTTAAGCTGGTTTGGGGTTAGGGCCAACGGCCCTCGTTGGCCATAGGGAGGGCCGATCAACCCTCGTTGGCCCTGGGTGAGGGTGTCATCGCCCTTGCCGGCCCTACGCAAGGGCCGCGATGCCCTTGTCAGATTTAGCCAAGCAAGGGTGACGATTTCGCTCAGGCCCTTGCCTGGGGGAGGTGAGGGTCAACCAGCAACCTTTGCTAGCCCCAACCCCAAACCCACCCCCCTCCCCCAACCCAAAGGAGAAAAATAAAATAAAAATAAAAACAATTCAAAATTTTTAAAAAATATTAGAAAGTGCTACATCACACCAATTGGCCAAGTTAACAATTTTTGGCTAAAATTGGTAGATGGACTCAATTAGCAAGAAGTAAAAAGATTTAGGACTGAATTAGCAAAAGTATAAAATATTTATAACTTTTGGACAATTTTCCATATGTATGTTGGGATGTATTTCAGACCCAATGGTATGCACATAAAAGACATACATAAGAAAAGCAAAATTGAGGTTACCGGATGAAATTACATTGATACTCAACATATCACTGGTAATATAATAGACATCTCTATTTTCTACTTGAGAAATCTTGTGAATTACCAATTCCCCACACAGAATGCATAGCATTTAATTTGTTTCCGATCACCGAATGGAATGTGAACAATCCGTCTTCCACTCTTTTCGAAACAAAGGATCTTCGAGTTTCATCGGTTCTTGAAACGATATTCTCTTTCCATGATGCTCTTTATCTATCGGAGTCTACAATTATATTGGAGGACCTAACAAAGAAATCACTTTTTCAAATCACACTCAAATTGGGGGCGCTTCCCATTTTCGTGGAAACTTCTATACCAGAAACATCCACATCTTCAACCGTACCTCCGGGACTGGGACTTTGGCAGTCAAACATTCACAGACAACCGTGCAACTACCGATAAGGGAAAACCAGAAAAAAAAAACAGAGGAAGAGAGAAACGATGCTGTCGCCAACATACCATAGCCTAGGAGGACGGTGTTGAGAGAAACAAAGACCGCACAGGCAAAAACATATCTTCTGGTACTTTTCCTCCTCTTCAACTGACGCTGGCATCGAGCCAAATCGTCGTCAAAATCATCGTCCTCGACCTCGGAGCCGATTCTCTTGTACCCGCTCATACCCGTCGGTGAATCTGCCCTCTCCTTTTCTCCGGTTCCCACCAATCCCGTCTTCCTCTTCTCTTCAGCTCCCGAGCTCGATCAATGACATAACAAGAGACTTCCGGTTTTCACATAGCAAAAAACTTGGCAGCTAGCGGGTCATACTTTCTGTTATTTTTTTTAATGTCAGGTCAACTTCTTAAGTTCTTCACATGTGGACATTCACTTATAAAATAACATCAAGTGGGTGCTTTGGAGGTATCATCACAGCATGTGGGGTGAGTATATTATAGGAGAAAATCATATTGCTTGGCACAGTTCTTGCCCTTTACTCCAGTCATTCTTGGTCAGCTCTCTCTGGTTTGCGGAGGTTGAAGGCTAAGAAGGAGTGCACAGAAAGGCAACTTAAACACGCACGGCAGCACCACATGCACAACTTTTTTTTTTTTTAATTTTCTAGTGAGTTTTCAAGTGTCTCCTTTGGTCTTGAAATGGATGATGGCGATTGCCGTTTCAGGATAGAAGAAGGTACTTCATGAAAGATCTGGTCATATGTTTAGATGAACCTATTTGAATTCATTAGATCTCAACTGAATAGATAGGCAGATGTTTATAATGCCCGTGATAGTGTTTCATTCCAGTAGTGGAGAGTTTCAACTAATTTCCGTTGTCATTTCTTTTAATAAGGATGTAAATTTGGTGTAATATATTATGGTTAACCCATAACTCATTGACTTAAGCTCTTATGTGGCTTATAACTCATTGATTTAAGCTCTAATTTGACTCATTACTCATTAACTTAAATTTTTAAGTGAACACGATATCTTCAGATAAAAGGTATTGGGTTTTTATTGCACGCTCCTAACAATCCAAAAACTAAGAATAGATGCAAGATGGAACTTTGAAATTTTGGATTGACGTTCAATATTGTCTATCAAAGGCATGTTCCGTGTTGGGGGTAATAGAAACTAACTACCTCATTTTGCCCAAATTACCTAGTCCGGCCAGTAATTTTAAAAAATTGATGAATGAAAGTCATTTATAGAAATTTTTTTTTTTGAAAAAAAAATATCTTTTTTTTTTTTTTTTTTTTGCAAATATTGAAATAACATATAAATCAATTGAGGTGAGTTAATGGAAAACACTCATCCATTAAATTAAATTGCCATACAAGTTAATCTTCAAATAATTTAGAAAAAGAATTAACTTAGTGACACCCTAATAGTGATCACACAAAAACAGCAGTAACCCTCCTTGTGATTCGGATGATACAGTATTGTCATCGTTCTCTTATTTATGTTGGACACGTTCTTATGGAGTCAATTCGTACAAAAACCACCACGATAGCTGTTTTTTTTTTTAAATTGCAGACAAGGTGGACCTTTTCTCATAAAGGTTCTAACCATAGACTCCGGAAGGCACCATAGATGGCGGTGAGGTAAGTCACAAAAAGTACGAAATGAATTGAAAAAGTGGTGATCGGTCTCTGGTCTCTTTCAGTGTTTCAGAATGTCATCGTTGTCTTCATTAATTCTATAACTTTGGGCCTATCAGGTCCCTGGGCCTGATCATTCCAAACGTAAAACGAAGCATGGCCCTAGACATGGACTCGATCGTGCTGGGCCCGGGCCAGTACGGCCCGTTGCTCTGCCCCAGTCCTTCCTTCACGTGAGGTACTATTCACTTATCCGAAGCATGTGCCGTGATGCCCGAGATTCCTTGGTCGGTATTGTCACCACATAAGGCCAATACCGATACATTCGGTGCTCCAACCAACACATAGACTTTGATTCCATTTATGGGGACGTGCAACAGAACCGAAAGCCAAGCATGAACCTGCACAAAGATTAACTATTAATAGAAGACAACTCAATTTATAATTGATTTCGTTTCTTATCAACTATCCAATGTGAGATTCTTGAAAAGCTGAATATTCATGTGTAATTTTAGCATGTGGTTTACACGTGCTATGGGTCTAATGTTTTAGGCTTGGTCCTAATTTTATTTTGACCTAGATCTTCCTACCGTTCGATGTCTGAGAAGAGGTGATAATCCACAATTAGCCGGAGATTATTTTTCTGAGACAAACTAAATAATAAAAGAATATCAACCCACGTGTTACGAAAGCGGCTGGAAAACGACGACGTCGCTACTGCGCTTTTCCTCCCATATCGCATGGAAATTCAACACGTTCCCATGGAAGCTCCACCTGTGCGTCACCTCTTCAAAGCAGGAAGAGCGAGCGAGAGAGAAAAGAGAGCATTGACTTTCGCTGCAGCTTCACACCCACACACGCCCCCACGCCCATTCTCGATCCGAACTCGGCGTTCTTCCCAACGGCAGAGGCTCGAACGTGAAACAAACCCAGAACAAAGTCGAAGAAAATCAAGAGAGAGACCTCGCCTTCACGCCGTTGTGTTGTTTGGAGCTGCAGGGAATCTGAGAAAATGGAGTCATTCGACGCCGGGGACGCCGAAGCCGAAGAGCACCCCCACGTCCCCGACTCGCAGGCCCACCACCACCCGAGCCCTTTCCACGACGACGCCTTCGCGGGCTACGACCCCGCCTTCGCCCCCTCCGACGACGTCTCCGCCGACGCTGCCCCTCTCTCCGCCGAGGAGGCCGACATCTTCGGGGACGCTGGCGGTGCCGGGTACGGCGACAGCCAGGCGTCGCCCGAGGTCTACGGGTTCGGCGTAACGACCCCGGACCCGGATTTCGTCTCGCCCTTCGAGTCGGCGATGAACGGAGTAGAGGAGGAGGAGGAGGAGGACGGTGGAGGTGGTTTCGTGTCGGATGGGCCTCTGCTGCCCCCGCCGAGCGAGATGGTCGAGGAAGGTGCCGCTCGACGTGAGTGGAGACGGTGAGGTTTTTCTTCTATTTATTTTCTCCCCTTTTTTCCAGTCATATTGTTGGGTTTGGTGCATATGCAATCTTATCATTTGTGTTTTGATGATTGAATATTGGTCAATCTGTCTTATTCCAACTAAATTTTTATCCATCAATAGCAGCATATGAAGGGCTTCTTAAGTCCTTGACAACTTCTACATGGTATTAAGTCTTCATGCATATAGTTCTGCGTAACTTTTGAATAGGAACTTCTCGATAGCTTCTATTCATAAGCGGTCATTTTCATTTGTACCAATTTTGCAGCTGCCGTTCGTAATAAACCAGGAAGGATTTGGCTTTTTAGTTACTTTGGATTTTTCTGTGGGTGTTTAGTTTGGCTGCTCTTATTCTCTGAAAAGCATTATCTGATCTTTCTGCTTAGAGATTGCATTGTAGCCCCCCGTGACAACAGTTGCACTACCGGGCACTTTTCTGTTTTCCATTAATTTTGGTAGAAAATGAGTTCAGATTCGATAGGAGAAACCGTAACCACCTTCCGAATGCAGTCAGAACGCCATTCAACTCGAGGAAAAGGAGAAGAGGGAGAAGGAGATGCGGGAGCAGATAATTGCTGAGGCTGAGGAGTATAAACAAGCTTTCTACGAGAAGAGGAAGCTCAACTGCGAAACAAACAAGGCCGATAACAGAGAAAGAGAGAAGGTAAAACTTCTATTGAGTAGAAACGGAATCACTCTTTTCGCAACTTTCACTTACTATACATCTCGATCCTCGTATTTTCAAACGCCAAAGAAGATTTCGTTAGGTCACCTCAAGAGCATTACCTGTTCTCTTTTGTCAGCTGTACTTGGCCAACCAAGAGAAGTTCTACAAAGAAGCCGACAAGCATTACTGGAAAGCCATAGCTGAGATCATCCCTCGAGAAGTTCCAAACATAGAGAAGAGAGGGAAGAGGGACGCCGAGAAAAAGCCCTCAGTGGTGCTCGTTCAGGGGCCAAAGCCAGGAAAGCCAACGGATCTTTCGAGAATGAGGCAAGTTTTGTTCAAGCTGAAACAGCACCCTCCGCCTCACATGATGCCTCCCCCATCGCCACCGCCCACAAAAGGTGGGAAGGAGACAAAAAATGGGAAGGAGAAGGACTCAAAGGAAGGGAGCAAGGACGAAAACAGTGGGAAAATTTCTGCGGTTGCCACATCTTGTGATGTTCCTGGGAGCGCCGCAGAAAAACCTGCCGCAGAGAAGCTGGCAACCCCTCCCAATGTCACCCCCGACGGTGGTGACTCTGGGAAAGCAGAGGTTCCTGAAGCTCCTGAGGGAGAAAAAGCTGCAGAATCGGGGGCAGCCGCTGCCGAGTGATGCGACTCTTCCATTCTCTTTCTTATTCGATTTACTTTCTTTCTCTTCTTTTGGTTAATTGAATGCTTACAAGCTGCCTCTGGCAAAAAATAAGCACAACTTCTTGTATGTGCCTCAGAGCAGAGTCAAGTGCAGAGCTTTTAATCCTAACTTGCTCTAGGCTTTCTGAGGTTTCGGTGGGAAATAACTTCGACTGCTTTCTTTACATGATATATTATTCTTAGTCGTTAACTTAATAGATTTATCCCTTTATGTTAATGGTATAAATGCGCGAGCAGAATACAATTTGATTCAATAGACCGGGTAGTAGCTCTGGCTTGCCTTTTGCCCGTCCTTGTCATGGCCTTTTTGTTAAATATGGAAGCACCAATCTTGCCTTCTTGACGTTGACCTTTCACCAAGCGAACATTACTAAGTGATGCTGGATTGGAAAAAGAAAGGTCCTTTCAGCTAGCTTGAGTTCTGTCTTTCGAACTATGGTAGCTATAGCTAGTTGTAATGCTATCAAACTTGTCCTTCCCTGGGACAAGTTTTCCAGTTGAGATTTATCGTGCCCTTGATCACTAAACCCCACTCCGAACCACTAGGCTGGGTATATATCTCAGCCCCCACGAGTCTTCACATTGAGATCCCCTCCTCTCTTCATTGTCAGTGTCAGCACAGTTCCGATCGAAACTTCCTGTCCTGTAAAGAAAGATCAAGATTAGGTAGTAGGAGACATGGCGAAGGTAAGTTTGATCCAATCTGAGCGGAACAAAGAACATAGCTTGAAGAGTGAAGATGATGCTTAAGTAAGTGACCTCCATAACCAAAGTAGCATTCGCAAGCCAGCTGAGTTTGCTGAAGATGACGTACGAGCCTGCCGTGAATGTGGGGACATTCGAGAGCTACCAGCAGTGGCAACACTGCGATTGCATATGCAAATAGCGCTGCTTGAGGGTCGTTGATTTGTGCGGAGAGAAGCATGACGACCACGACCATCTAGTTGAACATGAAGAATGTATTGCATGCGGAGAATACATGGAGCATAGTCTTCTTCAATACTGTGGCAATGCCGTGGTCTTGTCCTGTGCGAGAACCATTATACCCTCCCGGAACTGCCAGACCAATGGCTAAAGTGACGTGGCCATGAGTACTGCCAAGAGCAAGCGGGTGTTTACCTGTCCTTCACAAAGTCTCCTCTTGGAGTCTGGATTCATCCCACTACAATGTCGTGCTTTCACTCTGGCATAAACATGATCTAATCTCTACTTGTGTGTGTTCCAGCAAACAGTAATGTCTATCACGGGAGCAAAGGAAAAGACATTGTGCTATTGTCTATGTATATACAGCACATATTATTTACTAGTGGTATTCGTTGCCATAAATGACTTTGAATCAGACTTCGGTTGCATACATTGCTAGCTCATACGTCTCCAATGGAAAGAGTGTTTTACGCTGGCCGCAGATATTCGTACCTATTGGTAGGAATAGCCCCTTTTCAAGCGTTCTTGGGCAATGTCAAGCGCTATGGAGCATGTCTTTAGTCACCACCTTGAGATTGACTCTTGTATTCCTTGTGGGAAGGAACAAAATCACTGATTGTCAATGCACTGTGACCAAATGGAGTGGTGTATTCCCATCACTGTCCTTTTCATTCACAAGCTTCTCTGCTACATGATTTCCGAGTATGTATTCCATGGCCGAGTACATGCCATACTTTGCCGAAACATGCAGAATGTTTTGTCCGTCTGTTCAGATACTCGCTCTGACACAGCAAAAGCAGATCCTTAACTGTCCCAAGCTGATTCATCTTGCAAGCCCCGTGAATCGGAAGATTATCATCTCTGTCATAATTGAGAGCACTGCTGGTGAATTTTCTCAGCATAAACTGGACTCCGTCACTGTAATCGAGGTATGCTGCTGAATGTAGCTGAGGGCCCGTTGCGGCATCTCTCAAATGGAAAAGCTCCTCCTTCCTTTCTGCCATCTCTTTCAGCAGGCTTGCATTAAAGGCGCTGAGGATCCCAATGACCATGACTAACTCATGGTTAACTTTCGTAGGTGATAATGAATATGCTGGTAACTTACGCTATTTCTCACGCAGACAGCCTGAGTTTTTTCTTATCCTTGGATCAGTGCTTGCCACGACGACTTCTCATTTGGGAACTTGAAACTGAAGTTAATCAGATTCCAGTGAATTACCGCGGCACGAACAGGGGACATGCCCTGAATTCTTGATGGACCAAATGGAATGGCGAGCGGAAGTGCGAGGATCTCCGAGTGCTCATCTTCGACTGCCAAATACAATGGGGAACTTTCCTTCCTTGTTTGCCCATTGCAAAGTACCATACGTCAGAAAGACCATTCGCCTTAGAGGTGAACGGTTACGATCCAATCTAGAACCTGCCTTCTTGGGACGGGTTTATAGTCTTTGGAACCTAAAATCTATTTTGTATATCCTGAAACATGACTATTTAAAAAATAAAAATAAAAAGTGCTCTTGAAAAGATAATTTATCCTATAACGAAAATCACATGTTTGCTGAAAATTGTCAGCACAAATTTTTTTTAACAGCAGATTTTTTTTTTCAACTTATTTGTGAATTGTCGCCCAACATAAGAAGACACTGCTATTTCCTGAAAATTGACTTGTTAGAAAAAGTATTCCAATTACATCATGTTTGCACATCAACATCATGCTTCATTCAGATAAGTGCTGGACATTGATGACCTACGAGATCTCTCTTTTACAGTTATCATATGATTACTAAATGAATTCAAACAAGAAGAAAGTGAAAACAAAGGATCGGATGGATTCCCCATTAAGTTCTTTAATTAGACATGTGATGTCCTTCAGGAATGTAACACAACAATCAAAAGTCTTGATATGAAAATGAAACAGCCAAGCACGAAATAGAATTAACATAATTAAATACCATATTCTAAATCGCTACGGGAATAGAAAAGAAGTACATCCTTACTCAAATAATCGACAAATATATTTACCATTTAAAGAGAATAAAAGAATTGGATAATATGGTAAATGTTGATATATCCCACATTGCATGCTATGTGGGTTATATGCTTTATCTGTGTGTGTGTGAGAGAGAGATTTCTTTCTATCTATTGACTTAAGATTTTGAGTCGGATATACTAATATGGTATTAGAGTCAAATTCTCCTCTAGTCTACATGTGTGTCCATTGTCAAATTTCGTGTGTTACATAGTCTTTATACACACGTGGTTTCGCTTTAAATTGGACTTTCTAACAATCTTTGAAATAATCTGCATCTAATATACTAGGAAAATTTATTGACTATTGACGCTAGAATTTTCAGTTTTCACTGTGCGATCGTGCTAGGAAAACAGCTGTACATATCCAAATTAATATTGAGAAAATACCGATTTAAGTAGCTACAAAGTAAAAATCGAAAATTTAAATTATCCATACTGTGAGGACATGAATACAGAGATTTGTTATTTAAAATTTCAATTAATACAACTTAGGGGAGAGTTATTTGAACAACAAAAAAGACAAATAACTCAGAAATTTGTAAACTGGAATATACAAGACGATCGCCCTTGACTCGAAGTCCGAATTTGAACATGTTACTCAGTCATTCATTAACATATGGATAGTCATAGAAAGTAATTTGCAAGGTCCTCAATTCTTCAAAATTACAAAGGTTATTCTTGTTCAACAAGCTCAAAACCTAATTCCATAGAAATAGGCATTCCGAAATGACACGCATCAAGTAAGAAAGAATTATTAACAGAATACAATAAAAACAAAAAAAGAAAAGAAAATTTTAATATAATAAACGGCGCATCAATAGATTGACGCGAAAATATAAAAGAATTAAAAAGTACACTAAAGTGCTTATAAAATAATTTGACAATAGAATGTTTTCTTTAATTAGTTTTAAAAATAAAATGACATAGACGAAAAAAAGAAAAACTCAGCTTCGTAAAAATCCTAAGTTTGTTTGGCAAATGAAGGGTGATAAAATCTTTGGGAAAATGATAAAAAAGAAAAAAAAAGAAAACTAAAAATTGGAGGAACAAGAGCCGGGGCCGAGAAAATATTGGGTGGTCCGAGACCGCCACGTCAGTGTGGTCCCGGACCACTCAAGCGGCGCCACGTGTGAGGGGAGGGGGACAAAGGACTAGGACTGGGCCCACCTCTCTGAGGCTCTCTCCTCTTTCTCTCTTTTGTCCCATCCCCTCACACGTGGCACCGCGTGAGTGGTTTGGGACCACGCTGACGTGGCGGTCCCAGACCACGCAATATTTTCTTAGAGCCGGCCACTTGATTGACACGTGGCATTTTAGTGTGGATGCTCACGGATTTCTGACTTGGTATTCCATGTAAATGCATTAGAAGATATATAAATACATGGATGTCTTCATAGGGAAACTGAGGAGAAAATGAAGGAAAAAAATAGAGAGACAGTGGGAACTCCTATTATTGAAGGGAACATAGAAGATTGTGGAGAGTTTCTAATGAAAAGAACCATTAATCAGACAGAATAGAAGATTCGCATTGACTTAATCATCCTCATAGTAACAATAACAAAAGCAAAAAAGAATATAGTTGTATACACGGGAACAAATAGATGCACCTAGGATCCAAATAGCTGCACCTAGGATCCATATTCTGTCCATAATAAAGTCAACAACCGAAGCCCAAATTTTGACGATAAATACTGCTCTATAAAAGACCACAATACCCATAGTAGTCTTGGAGGATGGGAATATCAAGGCCGCTAAAACCACCACAACCATCATGAGGTAAAGGACTCCGACGGATAGAACAAGGCTTCCGAGCCAAATGAGTTTGCTCACTGTTACGGTTACAGCCGCAAAAAAAGCCACTGTCATGCCGGTGAGAGCCATCAACAATAATGGTCCAGCTGAGTGGTAAGCTAGTTCTGCAATGTAGAAATCTCTATTGAGACCCCAGAGGAGGACTACGACTGCAAGAATGGAGCTGTACATGGCTAACATATCGGCAATTATGAAAACCCGAAACATTCCGCGGTGCAACATGGTCGCCGCTCCCGGGTGTAGATCACTAGAAGCATTATATCCACCGGGCAAGGTTAAGCCTGCAGTGAACGTGACGGAGGCCACAAGCGTGGCCACTAGCAACAATGTATTGACCTGCTCCTTAATCCATTCGGCGAGAGATGATTTGCTTGCTCCAGAACCCTGTTCTCTTGGCGACAGAACGTCTTGACCTTCACTTCGTGGCACACCAGCGACAATCAAAATCGCACGTCCTAGTAACTGCAAATGTCAAATCAGAGAATTAGTTATCAATCCTGAGCGCATTAAATTCAGTTAAGAGTAAACACAGCCTGCAACCAAAATTACACTACCGCTGAATTTCTCGTCGACAAGCTTCTGGGTTCCATGGCCACATCCAGGGCGGTCAACCCACCTTTGTTCTCAAGCTGCAAGTCAATTCTTTTGTCCTTCGTCAACAAGCGCATAACTTTGCAATGGTTGCGCATCGATGCCAAATGGAGGGGTGTGTTCCCATCGTCATCTTTCGAATTCACCAGCTTCTCCAACCGATCGGGCCCTCCATAATATTTTAATACCCACTGGACCGTATAAGTGATCCCGGTTTCGGCTGCAACGTGAAGAATATTCTGACCCCTTTTGTTTTTTATCTCTGCCAGGTCAGGACACGTGTGATCCATTAACAGTTTGAGGCCCGCGAAGTAGGGACGTTTGCTAGCGACATGAATCGGGTAGGAGCCGTCTTTGTCCTTTTGGAGGGCGAGATAAGGGAATTTCCTCAGCAGGAGCTCCATTGCCTCAAACTCTCCAACCGATGCTGCCCAGTGCAGTGGCGTCCACCCATTTTCATCGGACTCGGGGAGTAACTTCGGAAGCCGATATATAATTTCTTTCAACATACCTGACGTTATAGGTCGGGTGATAGCACTTTTTAGGTTGGGTGCAATTAACTAAAATAATTATTGCTGTTAGATAGCTCCCGCAGAGTTATATGCTTTTTGACCAAATGCTATTATCACGCTTTTCTCCAAATTGGACAAATGTGATTTTTGAAAAACAGCAAAAAGCAGTGCAGTTTCCTTACATATATGCATTTATTGACTAGAACTACACGCAAAAGTATCCATTACCTGTTTTCCCTGGTTGAATTGCAGCCAAAACTGGTGACACGCCCTGTATCTTGACTGCGTAAGCTTCATCTCGAGCGGATTCTTGTAAGAGAAGCTGGAGAATTTCCCAGACCGCTCCCTTGCGATTTTCCCAGTCCGACAACTTGCAGTTTTCAACTGCCAAATACAATGGAGATTTACTATCCTTGTTTTTCCAATATATAATTTCTGAGTCTCTTCTCAAGCGAATCAGCATTCTTGCTGCGTTGAACATTCCATGTTGAACAGCAACATGGAGCGGAGTATCCTCCGCAGAGTTTTTCCAAGTCACAAGGTAAGGGTAATGAAAGAGAATGAGCTCCATGACATCTTCTCTCCCACAGCTTGCTGCTACATGAAGCAATGAATTCCCGGAGGGGGTGACTTGGTTGAAGATTAGTGACAAAGCTAGTTTCCTCGACTGAGACACCTTTTCTAATGCATCGACGAATTTATCAATGTCCTCTTCTTCCACAGCTTCATACAGGTCATGATCCATAATTTTGTTCAGATCACCTTCTCCAAAAGGTTGTTGCTTATCTGGAGTTGAGAGGTTTCTCGTCTTCAGATCTTCAAGCCTTCCATGTCGCATTGCCCATATTGCACTCCCGTCGATGCTTATAGTGTGCTGCATTTAGACTGCGGGAGTCTTTCCTGAAGCAAACAAGCAAAGGAGAGTTACGGAGGGAAACGATGGATGGGGACAGAGTAAACAAGCAAGCAGAGAGCACTCACTCTTATAAAGGTCAAGTTTTCACATCAACCCAACTCCAGATGCCACTCACCTCAGACAATGTCGTTGATTTTAGACCCGATTGTCGATTAACGTCATCAGCCCAAGAAGTTATTATGTAAACTTTACTCAATGTTCGGGGAAAAAAAAGACTTTACTCAATGTCAATTGTATATTAAAAAACTGTGAGATGTACACTGTCTAAAGCACACAAGGTCTGATATAATTTCCATACTATGAATGATTTTATCCATTCCATCATTCATCCATCCACAGTCATTGACTAATCTCAAATAATATCAAGCCAATCCTAAAAAGGGACTTTTACACTAAATTCGGAGTTGACCAATTAAGAAAAATTAACCACCAAACAAAAGAATTCAAATTAATGATAAAATCTGAAAAGCTATAGGATTGCTTTTTCCAATCTATATTTCTCATCTTCGATGATCTCGCCCTTCATGTGATCTCTTGGATAAATTGATCAGTCTCAACTCTTAAATAACTCGGTTTTGTCATTTTCTTCCGACAGTTTGTACCCTCTTTCCTAAGATTTTGATTCAGTCTAAACCGTCAACTTAACATGATTTTGTCTTTTTCTTCAGTTTTTTTTTTTTTGTTCCATCTTTTTCTTCAATTTGATAGTAGGTAGGAGCACTGTACTGTCCAGCTACTAATCTACCAACTTTTGCCATTCTAACGAATTCACTATTTATGAATTTACATGACAGCTGTTATTTTGAAGCAATATACTTTGATAAAATTCAATACGGGGGAATATTCCAAAAGAAAAAAAAAATATTGAGCAGCACGTGTAAGGACATGCTTTGCGGCCTTTGCCTCTCATGTCCTCCCGATAAAACCCAAAAAAAAAATCATAAACCGTACACGCATGAAGTGGAAGAGGCCATAAAGAAATTATAAAAGCTTGTAAATGCTACACAATTTTAAAATGAGCCTGCCAAAAACCATAAATAACTTTAAGGGAAAAAACCATCAAAAATCTTAAACTTTGCCCAAAATGATAAATTTATCATAAAAAAAAAATTGTGACATAAAAAATCCCAACTTTGCTAGCCATGACATATTTGCCTCAAAAAATTTTTTGTGACACAAGACACTATAAACTTGTATCCGTGTGACACATTCATCCTAACTTATAAGGCATTTCCGTCTTTTACTTTCTTTTTCTTTTTTTTTTCTTCTTTTCTCTCACCTGCACCGGCCATGGCGGAGGGAAGCTAGACTCAAACAAGGGTTGCCCTCGCCAACGTTGGGTGAGGGGTGCCAGATCTGGCAAGGGCAACCCTCGCCCGACGTAGGGGAGGGCGGCCCTCGTTGGCATTAGGCTAGGATGGCCCTCGCCAAATCTGGCGAGGGCAACCTTCGCCTGACGTAGGCGAGGGCAACCCTACCCCAATGCAGGTGAGGGCGGCCCTTGTCAGTGCTGGGCGAGGACGACCCTCGTCGGTGTTGGGTGAGGGCTGTCCTCGCCAAATCTGGCCTAGGCGAAGGCCACCCTTGTTGGATTTGGCGAGGGCTTGTCCTCGCTTGGGCTGACAAGGGCAATACCTAGGCGAGGGTCGCCCTCGCCCAACGCCGGCAAGGGCCACCCTCGCCTAAGTCCAAGACATGGCCATGGTGGAGGGAAGATAGAAGAAGAAAAAAGGGGAAAAAAGAAAGAAATGAAAAACATTTAAAAAAAATAAGATGAAAATGCCTTTGGTGGGATAAATGTGTCACGGTTAGTAAAATTTGGGGTTTTTTATATCACAAAAAGAAGTTTGGGGTAAATTTGTCACTTTTAGTAAAGTTTGGATTTTTTTGTGACTTCTTACCTAACTTTAAACTATAATCACTATAACTCATTTATCTTAAACTTTTTCAAGGCTTAAAAAATTTCAAACTTGTATATGCATGATACAATTACCCTTCATCAATAAAAAAAAAATGTTAATAATCTATCTACATGGATCTTAGAAAGCAAATAATATTGACACGGTGCTCACATAACTCATGAGAAATAAACATGATGTTATTTTGACTGCAAAATCATCACAAAATCTTGAATTTGGAGTTTCTATGTTATTAGAAAAAATTTTAGGATAAATATGTCATAGTAGACATATCTTGAAAATTTTTATGTCATAAAAAAAGTTTGAGGTAAATATGTCACAATTGATATAATTTAAATTTTTTATTTTTTATTTTTTTCCCTCAAATATTTTTACAAACAAGAGGATAAGCCCGTGCTATGCACCTCGCACGGGAATAAGTCAATCTTCGTTTACAATATTAGCAAAACGTCGGTCTCATTTATCAGTTTATGGTGAACAGATTCATAAATAGAAATATTTCTAGATTCAGTTTAACGTGCGTAAATGTTTTTTCTGCCTTTTTTTTTTTTTTTCTCTTTTCAACTAGTTATCTTACTCCTCTGGTGATCAACAACTAGCGTGCTGATCTATTGATTGATAAATCAACTAACTAATGTAATTAATTTGTCCCGTCCTTATCGCCAGCTATTCACCGAATATTTCATCGTCCATTTTCTCAGGGAACTCTTCTTTAATCATTTTTTATTTTTTCTTCTCTGATGTTTTGAGCATGTGACTCTTCTTTTTGATCGGGTGCTCATGAGTTGCCATAACTTAGCATTATGAGGAAGATGCGAATTATTAAATCAAAATATCTCCGAGCAAATGCAATTGTATAGGATGTTTCGTGTTATGTATAATTAATGCATTGAAAATCAAAACATTTTCTTAATAAATGTCTCCAAGGTACTCATTAATAAGAGGTCTTATTAAGACCTCTATAAATATGTGAATATTTAGTTACCATAGACATGACGGGAAAATTATCTGAAAGATCCTCAACTATTATATGACAATTAATTCATTATTAAACATTTCAATTTTGCTAATTTAATTTGACGCAAAATAGTTCAGTCATTGCAAATGATATCAAAGCATGACCTCATTCAGTATATGTGTGGTTCATGGGATGAACTAGGCCCACACGAGATACTACAAGGGTAGAGAGTGCTCATCCAAGCAAAGGGTTCAAATAGTGTGACTTTTGGCAAACTTTTAAAAATGATGAAGGGTGTAGGAATAGAATAGTCTACATATTAAATAGCAAGATGATTCAAGCCTACTTTAATAAGGATGTAAGTTACTTAAATGGATGAATTATGACATTCTAAATTATGCATCCAAGGGGAGATGTTCAGTTGAGTGATATATAAGCTAATGTCCACCCTAAATATTGACTACCTTGTGCAATTACTTATTTAGAGTACTCCTTTTCGGGAAGGACCCATGTGGAATGATCTGGTCGTTTCCAATTGATCAAGGACGAACTTCTTTTGGTATTCTATTGAGTGCACCAAGTAACTTATAGTATTTCCTTGAATGCAAAAATAAGGGACCGCTGATCAGGATCAAGAAAATGCCTAAATCTGTAAGTTTAATTAAAGACCAAACTTCCCATTAGACAATTCAGTTCTATATATACTAGTTTATTAAAAAATTTCATTTGCTTTATATCAGTGGCAGCCTTGATTTTTTGTCCTTTCATGTACCTTTTCTGTTTCATTGGAATCGATTTATTACAAAAGGAATTTTTCATTGGGAGTGAGACAAACATACCTCAACCAAAATAAAATATTTAAAGCGGGGATATGCAATCCTTCAAAATACATATAATGATAGAAAGATCGGAAAATAAAATTTACCTAATACAAGAATTTAGGCCTTTGTTTGGTTTAAATACAAGTAATCCCCTCAATATCTCAAATTCTGTTGATTTTGGTTCTCAGAGTTGCATTTGATCGGATAACATATGGAAAAGGAGTTTTTACCTTTGATTGACATCACTACTCCTGAGAGAAAGACAAGAATTACACTTGACAATTATGTAAAAAGCAAACCTACTCCCTCTAAGATGCTTATCTGGCCCGATCTTTGTAGTCGTGACCGAAGTGATGCCTTTTTTCGAGTTATTAACTTACATTATTACATTATCATTAGACAGAAGCAACTGCAAAAAAAAAAAAATTAAATTTAAATTTAAATTTAAATTTAAAAAAATTTAAAAAAATTGGCCGGGGGACTAATTTGAGAACTACTTTTTCATTGTTTTATTTTATTTTTTATTTTTTATTTTTAAATTTCTGGGGACACCTCTGACCTGGCTCAAGATAATTTAGCAAAAATATCTTCCGAACGAGGTGGGCCGTGCTGAAGACCGATCGGGCTGATCTCTGCATTGACCTTGCTTTCTGGTGAGACCCCACATCCTATTTTCTCTCTAATCTTGCATTCACTGTCAGAGGACAGGTGCTGAACTTTGATTGAGCGAAGCCTCTGCATCGAGTTTAGATTGTTGCCTAAGTCCTTTCATGAATAGAAGAAATATATCTTCCAAAATGTATCTTCCAAATTTGGTAGGCCTTGATTGAGACTAATCGGATCTGGTCCCAGGCGCCCCCTCTTTTTACGAGGTATTTCCAAGAATCAAATATCGTCCTACGATAGGAGCCTTTTGTCGCAATGTTTTAGATAAATATTTCCAATTTTACCAGCTGTGCCCGAGAGAGACGTTCATATGATGCAAGTTAACCATACCCAGCCCCCTACTAATTCTACTTCTAGTAGAATAAATGAGGCTTGGAGAATAAAAAAAAAGAACTTTTTTAATCTTACCCAATTTATAGTTTTTTTTTCTATGTATCATTATTGCTTATTGTACTAATACTTGACAACACAGTGCATATGACATGAATTGCCACATCTTTTAGTAAAAATTTCCTATTAGACTCTTAATACACTTATTACTACTCATATTACTTTGCTTGAAATTAACTATAACTTAGTGCTCATTATAGTTTTCTACAACTTAATAATCTAGGGATATGAATATAGATGTCTCACTATCTGGGCATTTACTGAACACCCTGAAAATTCCAAAATCTAGAGGGAAAAAGGTTACTTTTTAGGGAAAATGACCTTCCCAAGCAAAAGAGAAGGAACAAGAAAAGTACAGAAAAAGAAATATAATTGAGATTCAGTCCTCACATGTTGTGCTATGATTAAAGAGATTAAAAAGAAAAATAAAAACTCGTTTTGCTTTCACGTTCTAGATAGGAAACATGCCAAAAACCATTTCAGTCGTAAAGAAATAAGAATTTTGGTTGTTGTAGTATAAATTTGACGGTGAACTTGCCAATGAAAAAGAGATTCTCGTTGTGGAAAAAAAAAATGATCCCCCGGCGTTTGGCATCAAATCCTACGGTTTGTATATATTTGTAATTTAAGTATTAAATTTATTGAATGATTTCTAAAGGGGGGACGCCTCAATGTCTCCTCCCCATGATGTTGTATGTATATAAATGTAGCGAGGGGGCATTATGGCATTCAAGAAAAGTCCAGACAGGGTCCTATTGCATGGTTCATATTATACCTCATAGCAGTACCCTTCTTTTCTCTCCTCAAGTGGGCCCCGCAACTCCTTTTTCTTTAGTGAGACCCCCACATCCTGCATTCTCTCTTTCTTGAATATCATGTTAAAGTACAGATGATGGACTTTGATTGAGCAGAGGCATCTACAACAAATTGAGCTCGTTGCCTAGGTCTCTTCCCAGAATGAAAATTACCTTCCGAGTGAGGTGGGGCTAGATCGGGACTAATCGGGTCCGGTCCCCACAACTTTCTTTCTTATGCTAAGGTCTTTCCATGCATAAGATATCCTCGTGCCATAGGAGCCCTCCTCATCAATTTTACTAGCTAGGCACAAAAGAGGCATCGTGCGATGCAACTTAATCATAGTCTGTCCGCCTCTAATTCTACTTCTGGTAGAGTAAGTGAAGCTTGGGAATTTTAATTAATTATTTTTTTTGGAAAAAGAAACCGTTTTTTATCTTGCCCAATTTGTAATTTACTTCATTTTTTTGGTATGCATCATTATTGCTTTACTTACCGAAGTGGCATAAGACACTTGAGTTGCCAATTCATTTAGTAAGAAATTTCTTAGCAAACTCTTAGCATGTATAGCGTTACTCATTTTACTTTTTTTGAAATTAGTTATAACTCAATGCTTATATTAGTTTCCAACCATCTCCTCTAACCGTCGAGGACCCACGGTCATTACTGAATATTTAGTTTGACCCATAATTATTCAGTCCACTTGCATGAGCCTCACGACATAACTTGACTTTGCAGCCTCACGGAAGATATTGTTATCCTTTTTATCACTAGGTTATTACACACTCGATGCATTTGTAGGCCTTTCCGGTATGAATAAAGTTTGCTTGAGTTTGGACACAATGGCTTCGTCCATATTTTTTTTCTTTGGGATGGTAAAAGGGTAATGACATTATTTCATGGAATCTACAAAGGAATATCCAAAACGGTCAAGTGCGTTATCACCGGGAAGAGTTCTGGAAGTGGAAGGGGAACAATAGGCAACAAATGAGATATTTACTAAATGAATGGATTGATCGTTTTCCACGTCTCTGTCCCTTGCTTTCACTGACTCTTTCATTGTCCATTTCTTAGGAAACTTTTCTCCAATTATTCTTCTATCCCTTTTACTTTCTCTAGTGTTAGATCGGGTGCTCATAAGTTTATGAACCATGACTTAGCATCATGAGAAAGATGCAGATTATTATATTAAATTGGCTTTGGACAAATGGGATTGTGTAGAATTTCGTAATTTATGTGTAATTAATATATTGAAAATTGAAATATTTTCTTATTAAGCATTGTTAACATATAACTAAGAGATATTCCTTGATAAGGCCTTAATAAATACGAGAATATTTATTTGTCATAGACGTGGACAAAGGCCAAGAGATTCCCTATAGCTAATGGTGGACTTGTATTTATGTTTGTTTGTCTTTTCGCTCTCTAGTAGCAGACTTCTCTTACTTTTCGATAATTTACAATGATGCCGCTATCATATGGATAGTGAATGTCTTTTAGTTCTCTAGTAGCAGACTTTTCTTACTTTTCAACAACCTACGATGATGCCACTATAAAGTGATAGTGAAAGGGATCAATATGTAATGTAATTCTTAAATTTTTAATTTATTCAATCAGTCTTTGAACTTTTTATACATGTTTATTATAAGCCTTGATTACATTAAACATTTTAATATAATTCAATGACTATATTGGATATGTATTAAAAATTTAGGACTTACATTGAACAAATTAAAAATCTAAGAATCGTATTGCATATTAAACTAAAATTCAGAAATTATATTAAATAAATTAAAAGTTCATGAATCTAATTACATATCATGTAGAAGTTCAAGAATTATTTATATCGTTATTCTTGGTTGTATCTTTTAATGGGGTGTGGTCCCCGCATCTTCTTTTTGTCCCAACTATACGCGGTCTTTAACTGCATATAGAAATATCTCTTAGCTGCATCCTACTTTTCTCTTCTCAAGTGGGCCCCGCATCTCCCTTCTCTTTAGTACGACCCCCACATCCTTCGTATTCTTTCTTGAATATAATGTCAGAGTACACGTGATGGACTTTGGACTTTGATTGAGTCGCGAGGCGTCTGCATCGACTTGAGCTTGTTGCCAAGGTCTTTTCATGAACAAAAATTATCTTCCGAATGAGGTGGGCCTAGATCGAGACTAATCGGGTCCGGTCCCCACAACTTTCTTTCCCAATTATGCTAAGGTCTTTCCATGCATAAAATATATACTTGTGCCAGAGGAGCCCTCCTCACCAATTTTACTAGCTACATACAAAAGAAGCATTCGTGTGATGCAACTTAATTATACTCTGTCCCCCTTTAATTCTAATTCCGTGAAGCTTGAGAATTTTCATTTATTTATTTTTTTTAGAAAAAAACCATTTTTTATCTTGCCCAATATGTAATTTACTTCCTTCTTTGTCATGCATCATTATTGCTTTACTTACTGAAATGGCATAAGTCACGTGACTTGCCACTTCATTTAGTAAAAATTTTCTTAGCAAACTCTTAGCATGTATAGCATTGCTCATTTTACTTTTCTTGAAATTAGCTATAACTCAATTCTCTAACCGCGGAGGACCCATGCTCATTACTAAATATTCGATTTGACCCATAATTATTTTGTCCACTTGTAAGTGCATGAGCCTCACGACATAACTTGAATTCGCAACCTCATGGAAGATATTGTTATCCTTTTTATCACTGGGTTATTATACACTCGATGCATTTGCAAGCCTTTTTGGTATGAATGAAGTTTGCTCGAGTTTGGACACAATGACTTCATCCTTGTTTTTTTCTCCTTTGGGATGGTAAAAGGGTAACTACATTATTTCACGGAGTCTATAGAGGAGTCTCCGAAACAATCAACTACGTCATCAACACGAGGAGTTCTGGAAGTGGAAGGGGACCAATAGGCAACAAATGAGATATTTACTAAATGAATGGGTTGATGATTTTCCACGTCTCTGTCCCGTGCTTTCACTGACTCTTTCGTTGTCCATTTCTCATGACACTTTTCTCCAATTGTTCTTCTGTCCCTCTTACTTTATCTAGTGTTTTAAACATGTTTTTCCTTTCTTAGATCAGGTGCTCATAAGTTGGTGAACCATAACTTAGCATCATGAGGAAGATGCAAATTATTAGATTAAAATGGCTCTGGACAAATGGGATTGTGTAGAATTTTGTATTTTATGTGTAGTCGGTATATTGAAAATTGAAATTTTTTCTAATTAAGCTTTGTTAACAGATATCTAAGAGGTATTCCCTGATAAGGCCTTAATAAACACAAGAATATATATTTGTCATAGACGTGGACAGACGCCAAAGGTTCCCTATAGCTAACGGTGGACTTGTATTTATGTTTGTTTGTCTTTTTGCTCTCTAGTAGCAGACTTCTCTTACTTTTCAATAACTTACAATGATGCCACTATCATATGGATAGTGAATGTCTATTAGCTCTCTAGTAGCAGACTTCTTTGACTTTTTGATAACTTACAATGATGCCGCTATCATATGGACATTGAAAGGGACTAATAAACTCCTGGACTCAAAGAGAGAACGAAACTTGATAAATTATTCAAGATAATAAAAATAAGTATTGAGTAAAGGGAATATATCATCTAAAACTCTAAACAATATTATTATGACATTACTAGTCTAAACTTTATATTATATCATCAATACCTTCAAACTTATACCAATGTGATAACAATACATTTATTTCGGTTCTATCCAAGACGACCGTTAAAAATCTTACATAGCAGCTTGTAGGCAAATGGAAGTTAAATGGTCTGAAAAATTCTAGAAAAAAATTTAATTTGTGCCTGCTTTGATATCAATACACAAAAAAAATTTTCTCTTGTAACAAATACCCCAAAATTTACACTTTGGAAAATTGGGAAGGATTTGGAAAATGACTTTGTTATCTTCAACTTCCTCAATGTACCTTTCTTGCTACATAATTTGCCGAGCGTTGCTTTTGATGGGGGTATGCCCCACTACTATGAATGTTTTTGTTGAGGATTATGCTTTTGTTTGATGAAAGTCTCTTTCTACCGAAAAATATCTTCTCAACCTGGCTATTACCTTTTCATGCAGAAAATTCAAAATTAACTTACCAATGATTAAAGTACGTAATTTTCCTATTGTTTTAGTAGATTCCCACACTGCAAAGCTGAATATAAGGATATGAACAACTAATAATTTTCCTTTTTCTTTTAATTCATTTATGCTTTTTTCTTTTGAATTTTCAATATTTTTTTTTTTTAGGCACCACATCAAGATCACGTGTCTTAAGGAAAGTTAAAAGAAAAAGTTACATCATTATTTTTCGTTAGTTAAATTGAACATAGTTTAATAGAGGGATTTTATTGTATCAATTTGACAAGTCACAAGACTTGATTACACTATGTGAAAATTATCGGACTCGATTAATACTTTAGGCATATTTGTGCTGGAACGGTACTTTGCTTCAGACTACTCCTTTGTATTTAAAACACTTTGTCACCTGTGCTAACTCAATTATAACACCTTGTACCGAATATTTCTTGAATATAGTCGCTCCTCAAGCAAATGATACAGAAAGAGGGTGTACACCAATATAAGGATAACTACGACTTATGCCTATGCACTTATTGTAGGTACGCTTAATACAACCAAAGCCCACACACGGCCTCTGTATGGTTAATGAATGATGGGCTCATGAGCAGGATTACGGGTTTACGCTCTCTAATTTGGGTTATAATAAAGAGTTTTGATATGGGGGATAAGGAGCCGGCTCATTAGGGAATGTTTAATATAATCTAGAAAGTTGGGTGTGTTTGTTTGAGGGAAAATACTTTATTGGGATTGGTTTTCTGAATTTTTATCCATTTGATTCGTCGAAAATAATTAATTAACCAACCGAAAACACTTTTTGGTCAAGGAAAATATTCATACATAAAAATAGGAAAGTGAATTTTTAAATCTAAGAATGTGAAAACACTTTATAGAATTGCTCCTCTTGAATTTTTTAATAGTTTCTTTTTTCTTTTTCTCTTTTCCTTCTTCCTCCTTTGCCTAAGGCCAGTGAGGCTTGACCTCGCCTAAGGCTAGCCAAGTCAACTCTCGATGGCCCTCGTTGAGGCCCAACAACCAATGGAGGAGGAATAAGGAAAAAGAAAATAAAGAAAATAACCAAATTATTCAAAAAATTATTATTATTTTTTGCTTGAGATAAGGTCATGAGAATGAAATAATTTTTCAAATGATAAATCTCTTATCGGCTTTGATGTATATAATTTTAAAGAAATCAGTAATGATTTTTACTGTACCGGTAGATTTGGGATTAGAGCGAGAGTTAAGAATTTTTTTTAGCAAGCCAAAAATTTAGAGCAAGACGGAGATGTTTTTAGGAAATTAACCCACACTTTTCCTGATTGCCTTTTGGAAAAAGGCAAAAGTAAGTTTGATAGGAAAGAGAGAGAGAAGATGACACATCAACTGAAGGATAATAATATTGCCCGCCACTTGTAAAGAGAGAAGGCAAAATAGATGAGGGTTTGTCTTGGTAGAATTTTATATTTTGCCTTTGTGTAATTTAATATCGTGCAAATGATCCTCTTGAGACCCCAGAGCTTCTTTGAGGTTGGGCCCATGTGACTGGCAGTTGGATTCGGCCTATCCAAAAACATATTGGGCCTCGATCAGAAGACTAGGGCCCATGGGCTTGACCTGGCCCAGGCTCAAAATGGGGCTCGACCTGTAGTCTAGTCGGCCATGCCTAGCCTAGCCAATATGAGCCATTGCATTGCCATTATTTATTCAAAAGCTTAACTATTGGCTCGTGGACTAAATGGATTTATAAATATTTCGATTCTCATCAGTCATCTTTCGGGAGATTCTTGAAAGGATGAAAATGCTCACATTTGTATCTCAACATTTTATTTGCATGTGCAATAGGCGTAATGTTTTGGTCTTAGTCTTAGTTTTATTTGGACATCAATTTTCTTGCCATTTAATGTCTAAGAAACTAATAGTCCACAATTAGCCGGAAATTATTTTTTGGATACGAGCTAAATTGAAAAATCCCTCCCTTTCACTTATACAAATGGCTTGTAATGCTGCGTCTTTTCCAAAATCGGTAACCTTTCTCATGACTTTTGCTCCTTGCATGCCCTTTGATCTTGAAGTGAGACTTTTGAAGCAAAACATTTGAAATATTCATAGTAGAAATAGCGTATATATTGAAGTTTGGGTCCACTTTATTTATTCTCTTTTTTCTTTAAGGAACTCCTATTTCTCTTCGGTCAAACGCACTTAAACAAACAAAAGGATGCTATTATTCATATCCTATTAGTATTCCTCTGCTTTTTAAAAAAAATAAAAAATAAAGAAACTATCGTTGCAGAACTTCTTTCACCAATTACACCATGTATACACCTTATCCCCTTCTAAGATTTTCACCGGTTTAAATTGCCCTTACGAAGCTTCTCATGCAAAAATGGCCACCTTTTTGGGGGTCTGAAAACGAACGGCTGATAGCCATGGAAATGAATTCAAACCATAACGTGATAACAGAACGGCTGAAAACGACGTCGTGGGTTGCGTTTTTTTATAATTCCAAGTCGCAATGGAAAATCAACACGTTACCACTGAAACTCCACTGGCGCGTCACCTCTTCAAAGCAGGAAGAGCGAGCGAACGCATGAGAGAGAGAGACGGCATTCTTCACAACGGCAGAGACACGAACATCAGAAAAACCCAGAACAAAGTCGGAGAAAATCAAGAGAAGTAGATAACCAGAAACACCTCCTCCTCCTCCTCCTCTCTCGAGAGGCGCCACTGTTATGTTTTTTTGGAGCTGCAGAGAGTCTGAGAAAATGGAGTCGTTCAACACCGTGGACACCGAAGCCCGAAGAGCACCCCCATGACCCCGACTAGCAGGCCCACCACTCGAGTCCTTTCCATGACGACGCCTTCATGGGCTACGAACCTCGCCTTCGCCCCCACCGACTGACTTCTCCGCCAACGCTCCCCCTCTGTCTGCTGCGGACGGCGACATCTTCGGGGAAGGGCCCCTACCCTAGTCCTAACTTCATGCGGAGCACTTGTCAACGAACCGAAGCATGCGTGAGGCTCGTTGGTTGACATATTCACCAATCATCAAGCGTTCACTTCTATCCCAGTGGAAGCACGGACAGCCTTGTGGAACGAAGACACCAAGGGGTGATTCCCAATCCACAGATTCACGGCCTCCGGCAAGGATCCCATTTCGCTCGCCTCATCGCTATTCACTCCGTCCTACGCCAAGTAACTTTCCATCCACCAATAGGAGCATATCAATGCTTCATGAGAGAGATAAAGATGTCGAATTTTATGTCCTTCAACAACTTTTACATGGGAATAAGGATGCGTTTGATAACACAAACATTTATGTTCTTGGAAATAATTTCTGTTTAGAAATAGTTTTTTATTTATTTCTATTCTCGGGAACAAAAAAAATAGTTTTTATTTATTTATTGTTTCTATTCCAAATCCATCTACTCACTACTCTTCTATTTCGGAGAATAGACAAATTAATAGACATTATCAAACAGATTTTTGTTTATATTTTATTTTGGAAAACAAAAAAAAAACAAAAATAAATAGAAAAATAAGTGATTACCAAATAGACTTAAGTCTCGATGCATATAATTCTGTGTAACTTTGAGTAGATATTATACGGTTTCTATTCATATCTGTTAATTTCCATTTGCATTGGTTTAGTAGTTAAAAGTTCGTAATAAACCAGGAAAGATTTGATTTATTGTCTACTTTGGACATTTATATGGGAGTTTAATTTCATTGCTCTTGTTTTATGAAAGCATTATTTGATCTTTTTGCTTAGATAGAGATTGCATTTATAGTACCTTGTGACGAGAGTTGCACTTTTTCCATGAATTTAGTAGAGACTAGAACCGCAACCACTTCCCAAAAGCAGTTGAAATGCCATAAACCTCGAGAAAAAGGAGGAGATGCGGAATCAGATCATTGCGCTGAGGCCGAAGAGTTTGAACAAGCTTTCTATGAGATAAGAAAGCTCAACTGAAAGAGAAAGTGCTCAGTATTTAGAATGCACCACATTATAGTCTGACGTGCCATGCTTTTTTGTAGAGGTCCAGTCACAAAATGCCACGTGTCGATTCGTGGAATAAATTAAAAATTTAAAAATCTCACTCGCTTTTTCTCTCTATTCTACGCTGTCCCCCGCCATCTGCAGCCATGGTCCTCCGATTTCCATATCTCCGCAAGCGCCGGCGACTCCGCCAGTGGCCAGAGACCTCGGATTTCCACCGTGAGCTCCGATGATTCCCGCCGGGGGCCATGGACCTCGGATTTCCAAGTTTCCTCCAGCGACCATGGACCTCAAATTTTCATGTTTTCTCGAGCGCCCAGAATTCCAGATCTGAAAGAACGACATCGATGATGGCCATGGACGAGCGTTGGCATCGCTTGCTGCTTTCATCTAATCATAAAAAGAGTTGTTGGACGGATTTGGAGCAGCGCCCAAATCCAGATCTGTACAGAGATATTTGGGGCGCGTTTGGTAACGTTTCTGTTTAAAAATTGTTTCTGGGAACAGAAATAGAAAAAAGTATTTCTGTTCCGGGGAACAATTTTTGAACAAAAATACGCGTTTGGTAAACTTGTTCCGGGAATAAAAAATAAACAGAAACATGTTTGGTAAATTTGGATAATTTTTTTATTTCTTTTATTTTTTCTATTTTTTTCTTATTTTTCCTTTTTTTCTTTTTTCTTTTTCATTTTTTTTTCTTCTTTTGGCCGGTCGCCGGCCAAGGCCTTAGCCGGCGACCGGCCGGCGAGGGCCGAGCTCGCCCAGCGGCGGGCGAGGCGCGGCCTCGCCGGGCCACCGCCAGGCGAGGCCGAGGCTCGCCGGCCGCTGGGCGAGCTCGGCCTCGCCGGCCTGGGCGAGCTCGAGGCCGGATCTGGGCGAGATCGAGCTCGCCCAGGCCGGCGCAAGGTCGGCCTCACCTTGATCCGGCGAGGCCGAGCTCGCCCAGCGGCGGGCGAGGCGCGGCCTCGCCGGGCCACCGCCAGGCGAGGCCGAGGCTCGCCGGCCGCTGGGCGAGCTCGGCCTCGCCGGATCTGGGCGAGCTCGAGCTCGCCCAGCCATGGCGAGGCCGAGCGTCGGCCTCGCCGGGGGACGGTGAGCGTCGGCCTCGCCGGGGGCTGGCGAGCCTCGCCGTGGCTGGGCGAGGCCGCCGGCCCTCGTCGGCCGGTCGCCGGCCATGGCCGAGGCCAGCGACCGGCCAAAAGAAAGAAGAACAAAAAATAAGAGAAAAAAGAAAAAGAAAAAAAAGTGTTTCTGATTTGTGTTCCAGAAACAAGAAACACAAAATTTGTGTTTCTTGTTTCTGTTTCTTTTTTGTTCCTGGGAACAAAAGAACAAAAAAGGAACACAAACGCACACAAACGCGTTTCTGTTCCTTTTTTGTTCCCAGGAACAAAAAAACAGAAATTTCTGTTTCTGGGAACAGAAATAGGGTGCAACCATGCAGGCCCTTGATGGCCTTCAAAGATCTCGACTTTGTATTTTAAGTGATGGACCTTCACTCCAGTGTCATATGCTTCAATGGCTACGCCATTGATAGTCTCAAAGTGAGATTGACTTGAAAGTCTCTACCTTTGCTTGACCGCCTGCGAAAGCGAACGGACGAGCTGCAAGTTATTGTAGGGTTTGTTCATTCATGAAGAGGTGGCCGCGAGTGACGACGAAGTGGGTGGCTGGCTCGACCATGGACGAGCACCGAATGCGAGTCGCCATGACAATAGGGAGTGGCTCGACCATGGACGATTGACCTGGATGTGGCTCTGGCGCAACTGCTGGTGACTGCTTGACATAAAAAAAAAAACTGCCGGTGACTGCAGATGGAGGAGCTGGCTGTGGACAACGGAGGGAGGAGAGAGAGAAAAAAAAAAGTGAGAATTTTAATTTTTAATTTATGTCAGCATCATTGACACGTGTCATTTTTATTGGACTTAAAATAAAAATGCATCCCACGTAAACCTAAGACATGGTGCATTCTAGTCATTGGGAAGCGAGCATGGCCAATAACAAGGAAAGAGATAAGGTAAAACTTCACTCTCAAGTAGTCATGATCACTCTTTTCACGTCACTTCATTCTTTACAAAACGCCGCGAGAAAATCTTCGGTAGGTTATCTCATGAGCATCAACTTTATTCTCCGTCAATTGTACGTGGCCGACGGAAGCCGACAAACGTTGCTGGAAATCCGTAGCTGAGGAGGAGCCTGAGATCATCCGTCGAGAAGTTCCAAACATAGAGAAGGGAGGGAAGAGGGACGCCGAGAAAGGGCCCTCAGTGGTGGTCGTTCAGGGGCCGAAGCCAGGAAAGCCAACCGATCTTTCGAGAAGGAGGCAGGTTTTGTTCAAGCTGAAACAGTACCCTCCGCCTCACATGATGCCTCCCCCCATCGCCACCGCCCACAAAAGATGAGAAGGAGAAGGACTCAAAGGAAGGGAGCAAGGACGAAGAGAGTGGGACAAATCCTGCAGTTGGCCCATCTGGTGATGTTCCTGGCAGTGCTGCAGAGAAACCGGCCGTGGAGAAGCCGGCGAACCCTCCCAAAGTCACGCCCGATGGTGGTGACCCTGAGAAAGCAGAGGTTCATGAAGCCCCTGAGGGAGAAAAAGCTGCTGAATTGGGGGCAGTCACTGCCGAGTGATGCAACTTTTCCGTTCTCTTTCTTATTTGATTGACTTTCTTTCTCTTCTTCCGGTTAATTTGAGTGCTTACTAGCTGCCTCCGGTAAAGAACAAGCACAACTTCTTGTGGATGCCTCAGAGCAGAGCGAAGGGCAGAGCTTTTAATCCAAACACGCTAAAGGTTTTCTGATGTTTAGGTGGGAAATAACCTTGACTGCTCTCTTCACATGATCTATTCTTATTCATTAGCTTAGATGATTTATCCCTTCATGTTACCGGTATAATTCTATGAGCAGAAGATAACTTAATTCAATAGACCAGATTGTCGCTCTGGGATGCCTTTTGCCCGTCCTTGTCATGGCTCTTTTTGTTAAATATGGAAACACCAATCTTGCCTTCTTGACGTTGGCCTTCCGCCAAGCGAACATTACTG
This sequence comes from Eucalyptus camaldulensis, assembly GCA_019915185.1. NCBI lineage: Eukaryota > Viridiplantae > Streptophyta > Magnoliopsida > Myrtales > Myrtaceae > Eucalyptus > Eucalyptus camaldulensis. Next base: position 8,716,788 of record JAHSVA010000005.1, read on the forward strand.
AATGATGCTGGATTGGAAAAAGAAAAATCCTTTCAACTAGCTTGAATTCGTCTTTTGAATTATGGTAGCTATAGCTAGTCGTAATGCTATCAAACCTATCCTTCCCTTGGCCCAATTTTCCAGTGAAGATATTTTGTGCCCTTGACCACTTAGCCCACTCCGAGCCACTAGGCTGAGTGTACATCTTGGCCCCCTCGAGTCTTCACATCGAGATATCCTCCTTTCTTCGATGTCAGTGTCGGCACAGTTTCAATCGAAACTTCCTGTCCCGTAAAGAGCAGTCAAGATTAGGTAGTAGGAGATATGGTGAAGGTAAGTTAGATTCAATCTGAGTGGCACATAAAACATAGCTTGAAGAGTGAAGATGATGCTTAAGTAAATGACACCCATAACCAAAATAGCATTCGCCAGCCAGCTGAGTTTGCCGACAAACACTACAAGCCTGCTGTGGATGCTGGGGACATTCGAGAGCTACCAACAGTGGTGATACCAGGGTTCCACACAAGTAGTGCCGGTTGAGGGTCATTGATTTGTGCATAGAGGAGCATGACGACCACGACCATTGAGTTGAACATTTGGTGGGGATTGCATGCCGAGAATAAATGGAACATAGTCTTCTTTAATGCAGTGGCAATGCCATGGTCTCGTCCAGCACCAGAACTGTTATACCCTGCTGAAACCGCCAGACAAGCGGCCAAAGTCACAGTGGCCATGAGTGTTGCCAAGAGCAAGCGGGTGTTTACTGGTCCTTCATGAAGTCTCTTCTTGGAGTCTGGATTCGTCCCTCTACAATTTCATGCTCTCGTTCTGGGATGAACATTACCGAATCTCTACTTTTTGGTGTTCCGGCAAACAATATTCTTAGTGTTAGACTCTATCTAGGAAGCAGAGGAAAAGACATTGTGATACGTCTATGTATTTACATATATGACTTGGAATCGGATTTCAGTAGCATGTATTGCATAGATCACGTCACCTATGAAAAGAGTGTATTTTGCACCGGCTGCGGGTATTAAAGACGGTCATACCTTTTGGTTGGCGTAGTCCCTATTCAAGTGCTCCCTGGGCAATATCAAACGCTATGAAGCATGTCTTAGTCACCGCCTTGAGATCGACTCTCGCATCCCTCATGCGAAGGAACAAAATCTCGGAATGCCAATTCATTGTGGCCACCAGGAGTGGTGTATTCCGATCACTGTCCTTTTCATTCACAAGCTTCTCTGCTTCAGGACTTCTGAGTATGTATTTGGCGGCCGAGAATATGGCACACTTTGCCAAAACATGCAGAATGTTTTGTCCATGTCTGTTTAGATACTCGCTGAGAGACACCACGAAAGTAGCTCCTTGACTGTCCGAAGCTGACTCATCTTGCAAACGAAGTGAATTAGATTATTGCCATCTCTGTCGCACTTCAGAGCCCTGGTGGTGAATTTTCTCAGCAAAACCTGAACTCCGTCAACGTGATTAAGATAGGCTGTTGAATGTAGCTGTTTGCGGCATTGCTCTCAAATGGAAAAGCTCTTCCTTCCTTTCTGCCATCTCTTTCAGCAGACTTACATTAGAGGCGCTAGGGATCCCAATGACCATGAGTCATGGTGTACTTTCTTAGGTGATAATGAATGTACTGGAACTCACGCTAAAAATTTTCTCATGCAGACATAGCCTGAGTTTTTTCTTATCCTTGGATCAATGCTTAAAATGACAACATCTCATTTCGGAACTTGAAACTGAAATTAACCAGATTCCAGTGAGTTACTGCGGCACGAACAGGGGACATCCCCTGAATTCTTGATGGACCAAATGGAATGGCAAGCGGAAGTGTGAGCATCTCCGAGTGCTCATCTTTGACTGCCAAATACAATGGGGAACTTTTCTCCCTTGTTTGCCCACTGCAGAGTACCAAACGTCAGAAATACCATTCACCACAGCTTTAGAGGTGAACGGTTCCGACCCAATCTAGAACCTGCCCTCTTGGGACCAGTTTCCAGTTTTTTAAACCTGAAACCTGTCTTGCACATCCTGAAACATGAATATCTAAAGAAAAAAAAAAGGTGCTCCTGAAAAGATAATCATCCCATAACAAAAATCACAAACCATTTTTCTATTCCAACAGCAGAAATTATTTTTCAACTCATTTGTGAATTGTCGCCAAACATAAGAAGACATTACTGTTTTACTGAAAATTGACTTATTAGAAAAAGTATTCCAATTACATCATGTTTGCACATCAACATCGATGCTTCACTCAAATATGTCCTGGACATTGATAACCAACAAGATCTCTCTTTTACAGTTATTATATGATTACTAAATGAATTCAAATAAGAAGAAAGCGAAAGTAAAGGATCGGATGGATTGCCCATTAAGTTCTTTAAGTAGACATGTGATGTCCCTGGGGAATGTAATGCACCAATTAAAAGTCTTGATATGAAAATGAAACAGCGAAGCACGAAATAGAATTAACAAAATACCATATTTCAAATCACTATGGAAATAGAAGTGAACTACGAGCTTAATAAAATAATCAACAAATATATTTGCCATTTAAAGAGAATAAAAAAAATGGATAATATGGTAAATGTTGAAATATCCCATATTGCATGCTATGTGGGTTATATGCTCTTTATGTGTGTGTGGTTTCTTTCCATCTATTGGTTTAAGATTTTGAGTCGAATAGACCAATACAATATCAAAGTCAAATTTTACTCTAGTCTACATGCGCATCCATTGTCAAATTCCGCGTGTTACACTTTAAATTAGACTTTCTAACAATGTGTGAGATAATTGGTATCTAATAGACTATGAACATTTATTGACTATTGAAGCTCGAATTTACAGTTTTCACTGTGTTATTCTGTTAGGAAAGCAGCTGTACATATCCAAATAAATATTAAGACAATACCGATTCCATTATCTCCAAAGTTAAAATCGAAAATTCGAGTTATCCATAATGTGAGGAAATGAATGCATAAAATTTTTATTTAAAATTTCAATTAATACAACTTTGGGAAGAGTTACTAGAACAACGAAAAAGGCAGACAACTCTGAATTTTGTAAAATGGAATATAAAAGATGATCGCTCTTTACTCAAAATCCGAATTTGAACACGTTACTCATTAATTGACATATAGATAGCCATATAAAGTAAATTGCAAGGTCCTTAATTCTTCAAAATTACAAAGGTTATTCTTCTTCAACAAGCTCAAAACCTAATTCTATTAAAAAAAAAAAAAGAAGAGGCATTCTAAATGACAAGCATCAAAAGTAAGAAAGAATTATTAACAAAATACAATAATAAGAAATAAAGAAAAAAGAATATAAAATAATAAACGGCACATTAATAGGTTCACGTGAAAATATGAAAGAATTTAAAAGTACCCTTAAATGCTTATAAAATAATTTGAAAATAGAATTGTTTTCTTTCATTAGATTTAAAGATAAAATGAAATGGAGGAAAAAGGAAAAACCCAACTTCGTAATAATCTTGTGTTTGTTTGGCAAGTGAGGGGGAGAACATCCTTGGGAAAATGACAATCTAAAAATTGGCAGAGCAAGAGTTGACGGCTTGATTGACACGTGGCATTTTGCGGTGGATGCTCACGAGTTTGATGATCCTGTCACCGCATTAGATGCATGAATAGGGAAACTGAGGAGAAAAGGAAGGGAAAAAAAGAAAAAGAGTGGGAACTCCTATTTTATTAAAGGGAACATAGAAGATTGCGGAGAGTTTCTAATGAAAAGAGCCATTAATCAGATAGAATATAATATTCGCATTTTAATTGATGATAAGTGCAACGTTGAATCTTGCGAAAACGTGATACAAATATAACTCACGAAGTAGAAATTTAACTATTACAATATTTCTTGACACCACATAGGACAACTCTACACAATTCATCTCACACTCACATGCATACGTAGCACACTCTACACAACACACTCTCAAGACCCCTGCACACACACCCACTCACTCTTTATTTCTCTACATTTACACTACACACACCTCACCATGCACTCCACACCACTACACGCGCGTACACACACAAGAGGCAAGAGCCCCTACTTATAGGAGGCAAAGTCGGCACATTCACCGACTTCCCTCACCAAATATCTCTTCTTCCTATTATTTTATTACAACTTGTTGACCCATTTGTCAACAATGCAGCTTCTCTTTGGACAGGAAACTTGGCTATAGATTACGGCTGAGGAATTGTCTGGGGACACAAAGAAAAATCTGGAGGAGTAAAGAGAGATTTGGATAACTTCAGAGAGAGAGAGAGAGAGAGAGGCGGTGCTTTTTCTAACATGCAGCGTTCAACAGAGGTTCAAGGGGAATCAATGCTCTCGGCTGAAACAGGACTTGAAGCCTTTGAGAAATCTTTCCCGTTTTGCTTTTTGTCTTGGTGTCGGGGGAGCTTTCATTTTGTCGACGTAGTTAGAACAGATCTTGTAAACAGTTACCACTTTATAATAAAAGATCACAATACGCATAGTAGTCTTGGAGGATGGGAATATCAAGGCCGCTAAAACCACCACGACCATCACAAGGTAAAAGGCTCCGATGGATAGAACAAGGCTCCCAAGCCAAGTAAGTTTGCTCACTGCTACGGTTACGGCCGCAAAAAAAGCCACTGACATGCCGGTGACGGCAATCAACAATAATGGCCCTGTTGAGTGGTAAGCTAGTTCTGCAATGTCGTAATCTCTACTGAGACCCCAGAGGAGGACTACGACTGCAAGAATGGAGCTGTACATGGCTATCGTGTTGGCAATAACGAAAACCTGAAACATTCCGTGGTGTAGCATGGTCGCCATTTCTGGGTGCGGATCGCCAGAAGCATTATATCCACCGGGCAAGGCTAAGCCCGCAGTGAACGTGACGGTGGCCACAAGCGTGGCCACTAGCAATAAGGTATTGACCTGATACTCGATCCATTCGGCAGTAGAAGATTTAACATCTCGAGCTTCACTTCGTGGCACACCAGCGACAATCAAAATCGCACGTCCTACTAACTGCAATTGTCAAATCAAAGAACTAGTCATCAATCCTAAGCGCATTAAATTCAGTTAAGAGTAAATACAGCCTGCAAGCAAAATTACACTACCGCTGAACTTCTCGTCGACAAGCTTCTGGATTCCATGACCACATCCAGGGCGGTCAACCCAGCATTGTTCCGAAGCCGCAAGTCAACGTTTTCGTCGTACGTCAAATCGCGCATAACTTCACAATGGTTGTGCATCGATGCCAAATGGAGGGGTGTGTTCCCATCGTTGTCTTTCGAATTCACCAGCTTCCAGGCGACATCGCCATCGCACCATGCACATATCCACGAGACCGCCAAGTCTTTCCCGGCCTTGGCTGCAACGTGCACAATATTCTGACCCTTTTTGTTTTTGATCTCTGCCAGGTCGGACCACGTGCCTTTTATTAAATCGGTGATTACAGAAGGGTCCCTCCCTTCGAACGCTTCGCAAAGGATGTGAATCGGGTAGGAGCCGTCTTTGTCCGTTTGAAGGGCGAGATCAGGGCATTTCTTCAGCAGGAGTTTTATTACATCACGATTTCTAACCGATGCTGCAGCGTGCAGTGGCGTCCCCCATTTTTCATCACGCACGTGGAGTAACTTCGGAAGCCGATTTATAATTGCTTCCACCAGATCTGAATTATAGGTCATCGCACTTTTTAGGTTGGGAGCAATTAACTCATTAAATAATTATTGTTGCTACCTCCTGCAGAGTTATATGCTTTTTGACCAAATGCTATTATCAAGCTTTTCTCTAAATTGGACGAATATGAATTTTGAAAAAGAGCAAAAAGCAGTGTAGTTTACTTACATCTATGTATTCATGGAGTACAACCACACATAAAAGTATCCATTACCTTTATCCACCTTCTGGAGTCCGGCCAAAATTCGTGGTGGCATGCCCTGTATCTGGAGTTTGGCCACAGCTGGTGGCAGGAATCTGTCTGAAACTGGTGAGATGAGTCCGGCGGAAACTGGTGACATGCCCTGTATCTTGACTTCGTAAGCTTCATCTTCAGCATAAGCGTTCAAGAGAAGCTGAAAAATCTCCCAGTGCACCCCCTCGTGACGTTGCCATTTGCACCCTTCGACTGCTAGATACAATGGAGATTTACCATCCTTATTCTTCCAATATATAATTTCCGAGACTGTTCCCGGGTGAATTAGCATTTCTACTGCTTTGAACCTTTGATCTTGAATGGCGACATGGAGTGGAGTATCCTCTGAGGAGTTTTTGTGGGTCACCATGTCAGGAAAATATTTGAGAATAAGCTCCATGACACTTCCAGAGCTTGCATCATCATCATCATCATCATCTTCAGAGCTTGCTGCTACATGAAGTAATGAATTCCCAGAGGGGGTGAGTTGGTAGAAGATTAGCGGCAAATCTAGTTTCCTCTTTTCTAATTCATCCATGAATTTATTGACGTCCCCTTCTTTCGTGGCTTCATGTAGGTGACGATCCATAAACTCTTGCTGGTAAACCCATGGGACGGGTTCCCTCATCAGAGCTTTAAACCTTTCGTCTAGCGTCGCCCTCGTTTGAACATCGTGAATGTCTATAGCCTCCGCCATTTCGGACAGCGGGACTCTGTCTTGATCTCTTCCCCCCCTATGTAGTAAGAATGCAAAGAGCAGAGAGAGCACTCGGCTTTTATAAAGGGTCAAGTTTTTACATCAACCTAACACCCAATATGACTCACCTCGGCCAATGTCATTGATTCCAGACCCAACGGTCAATAAGTGCTCAGCCCAAGATGTAGTTGTGGAGTCCTAGTCAAATAGACTATTTTAATTATGGTGTCCAAAAATAGTGAGACCCATGCTGTTCAAAGAATATAACTTTCAATTTTATTTCTACACTATGATTTAATCCCTTTGTTCCATCATTAATAAAACGAGTCTCCTCACTACTGTTTTGATCAATTCAAAGAATGTGATGGACTCACCTCAAATAATGCTAAGACAACTGTAAACAAATTTCATCTTAAATTAGTGATCAACATTGAGAAAAAATAATTTGAACTAGGAATGATATATAACCTCAAATAAAGGTATTTTTTTTTTCAAAGGAATACTTCTCATCCTCAATGATCTCGCACACAATGGGGCTGATGTTTTACATATGGTGAACGGCAAAATTGTCCAAAAAGTCCTAAACCTATTGCACTTTTGCCAATTTAGTCCTAAACCTTTTTTTCTTGCCAATTGAGTCCTAAACCTTTTACAATTGTGCCAATTTAGTCCATTTGGCCTGCCAGAGCTGATGTGGATGCCGACCGAAGACAGCTAGCCGGCGAATAATTTTTTAATATTTTCTTCGAATTTTTTTAATATTTTTTCTTTTTTTTTTCTACTTTCTTCTTCCTCTGGCCGGCGTCGGCGCCAACCGACCAAAGGCGAGGGCCAGCAAGGTCAGCCTCCCCGGCCACTGGCGAGGCTTGCCCCCGCCGACCACTGGCGGAGGCGAGGCTCGACCTCGCCACAGCTGGGCGAGGCCGAGCCTCGCCTCGGCTAGGCAACGGCGGCCTCGCCGTCACTGGGCGAGGCTCGCCTTCGCCAGTGGTTGGCAGGGGCGAGCCTCACTAGTGGCCGGCCAGGCTGACCTCGCCGGCCCTCGCCTCTAGCCAGCCGGCGTTGGCGTTGGCCAGAGGAAGAAGAAAGTGGAAAAAAAAAAAGAAAAAAAAATTAAAAAATTCAAAAAAAATATTAAAAAATTGTTCACCGGCTAGCTGTCTCTGGCCGGCCAAATGAACTGAATTGACACAATTGTAAAAGGTTTAGGACTCAATTGGCAAGAAAAAAAGGTTTATGACTTAATTGACAAAAGTGCAATAGGTTTATGACTTTTTGGACAATTTTTCCTATGGCGAACTTCTCATGAATCACGTTCAATAAATTTATTAGTTGGTCTTAATTCTCAACCAACATAATTTTGTCCCACCTTCCCAAAATATCGTTTTTCTTCCACCAGTCTTGTTGGAGTTAGGAGCGCTGTATTACTAGTCTACCAAATTTTGCGAGATTAATAAATTCACAATTAAATGTTTTATGAATTTACATGACAGCCCTCATTTTGAAGCAATATTCTTAATGAAATTCAAAACGGAAAAAAATCAACAACAAAAAAGAAGAAGAAATCTTGATTTAATTGAGTTCAAATTTCGCATGAGAAAATTCAGTTTTTTTTATTAAACTGTTAATAACAATTTGTATTCCCTTTATAGGAATTGCAGCCTTGATTTTCTTTTTCACTTTCATGTTTATTTTTGTTGCATTGAAATCAATTTATCAAGAAAATGTGATTTTTCATCAGGAGATAGTGAGAGAGATGTGCTAGTTAGTGTGAGGACACTGATGACCAGCAAAATCTCTCTTTTACCATTATTATATGATTAATTGATGAATTCAAACATGAACAAAATAAAATGAAGGATTGGGTGGATTTCCTACTAACTTACATGCGATGTCTTTATTCTGGCCTTTTGAGGATCATGCATGTAATCCATTCAATCATCGACCCTTGTTGGAGTTAAGGGGGTTATCTAGTTATAATTTTACTTGTGACTTTTTCCTTTAATATTCAAGTTTTGAGTAATTTGATTATATTTATGCCATTTTACACATCTAAATTGGAATTTTTAATTGAAAGATATAATAATTTCATGTTAAATAGAAGTTTTTTTTTTTTTTTGGTAAAGCATGTTAAATAGAAGTTGAAGTGTGAGTACTGTAAAGTTTGACAAGAGAAATCCATAGTTAAAAGCAAATGTCATCCGCAACGGTTACAAGTAACATCTATATAAAACCTATTTAGATATTTAGCGGAGACCAAAGATGATTGGTAGCCACGAAAGTTCCATACGATTTCTACCGATTGGCCGCTTCAATATCATGTTTTGTTTTTCCTTTTGGCCAGAGAATGGCCACTTTCCTTCAATTATCAATCTCTCGTTAATCATTGGGCCACCTTCTGTGTTTTTCCTTTGATTTCAGCAATCGGAAAGATTCCTCCTTTTTTAGCCTTCGGGTTCGTCAACGTTGCTCGAAAAGTCTGGTTTCAACTGCCACTAACAGGATTTCACCCCCCACCGTCTTCTCTTTTGCCGTCAAAGCGGACACTTTTCCATGTATTTTAATAGGATAATGATACAAAATGTGCGTTTAGTAACGTTTCTGTTCAAAAATTGTTTCTGGGAACAGAAATAGAAAAAAGTATGTCTGCTCCAAGGAACAATTTTTGAACAAAAAAACGCATTTTGTAAATTTATTCCAAAAATATAAAAAGAACCAAAACACGTTGGGTAAATTTGTATAATTTTTTTTATTTATTTTATTTTTTTAATATTTTTATTTTATTTTTTCTATTTTCGTTCTTATTTTTCTTATTTATTTTTCCTTATTTTTTCTTTTTTCTTTTTTCTTCTTTTGGCCGGTTGCCGGCCTCGGCCATGGCCAGCGACCGGCCGACGAGGACCGGCGGCCTCGCCCAGCCATGGTTTGGCCTAGCCTTGCTAGGGGTTGACGACGCTCGGCCTCGCCGGGGGCCGACGACGCTCCGGTGAGGTTGTTGGCCTTCGATGGCTGATCACTGACGATGGCCGAGGCCGGCGACCGGCTAAAGAAAAAAGAATGAAAAAAGAAGAAGAAAAAAGAGAGAAGAAAATAGAGGAAAGAGAAAAATTGTTCCAAAATTTTGTTCTAGAAACAATAAACAAATTTTTGTTGCTTCTTGTTTTTGTTCCAAATGTGTTTTTGGGAACAAAAAAATAGATTTGGAACAAAAACGCAAACAAACGTGTTTCTATTCCTTTTTTGTTCCCTGGAATAAAAAAACAAAAAATCTGTTTAAAAACAGAAAAAAGAAACAAAAACAAACACCCCCAAATTGTCCCCAAATTTCAGCCCAATGTGCAACTTGGTCCATGAACTTCTAATTTATTTAATGTGGTCCATGAATTTTAACCCAATGTGCAATATGGCTCCTGAACTTTTAATTTGTTCGGTATATTATACATGTTCAATGTAGGCCCTGACTACATTGAACATTCTAATACATTTCAAGGCTTGTCTTGAATATGTACAAAAAATCCGGAGACTACATTGAATAAATTAAAATGGTTAAAGACCACGTTGCATATTGAGCTAAAGTTTATGAATTACATTAAACAAATTAAAAGTTCAGGAATCAAATTGCACATTGAGTAAAAGTTCAGGAACTGTTTGCGTCATTATCCCTAAATGTTCTTCCGATTGGGTGTGGTCCTTGCATCTTCTTTTTGTCCCAACTATACAGGTCTTTTCATTCATATAAAAATATCCCCGTATTATAAGAACCCTTTGCTGATATGTTTTTAGATCAATTTATCCCAATTATACTAGATGTAGACAAAAGAGACATTCATGTCATGCAAGTTAATCATACTCAAGTGCCCCTTTAATTCTTCTTCTACTAGAATAAGTGAAGCTTGTGAAAAAAAAAAAAAAATTGTTTGTTTCTCAAAGTTGGCAGCAATGGGAGATACCTCATATAATTGGGACAAAAATCAACATGGGATTGCCTGATACTCAAAGGTCAAGGTGTGAATATGCTTATTGCCATCTGATTGAAATCAACATGTTTTGCCACAGGCATTTATACATTCATTACCCTCTGAATGGGATTGTCCACACTTGAAGCAAATGACTTCAATCGGATGTAATATGTATTCGCCTACACATTGAGAATGATTTTCTCTATATGTTGATCTCTTAGAATTCAAGGTACGAAATATGTGAACTTCATCTTGGATTTTTTACTTGTTCAATAGAAAGATTCTAGCAAAACGATTGCTTGAAGTTAGGAGGAAGAATAAAGTACTATAATTAATCAGTGTTTGCATGCCAACTTTGATGCTTTACATAGATTTTTGTTGTCAATGTGAGGACACTGATGACTACAAAAATCTCTGTTCTACCATTATTACATTTATTACATAATTTATAGATGAATTCAAATACGAACAAAATAAAAATGAATGATTGGATGGATTTCCTATTGACTTCATATGCGATGTCCTTGGTTAGGTTTGACCTCATGAGGACCATGCATGTAATTCATCTGATGCAACCCGCATTGAAGACCAATTCTCTCGACCAAGAAGATTGGCCCACATTCAAACTCAACGAAACTGAGAAGCCATAACGATATCTTGAGTCCATTCCGGAAGCTTGAAAGACACCTTGGGAGCTCGCATAACGCTTTTACTAGCTTATAGTTTCCATGCTCTATTACTAGTTTATAGTTTCCATGCCATTTACTATTTCTCCTAGTTTCAATGCTCCTTTATTTCTCCTAGTTTCAATGTTCTATCCTTATCTCTTTGATGATATAAGCCATCCAATTCCTAGTAGAAGACAAACGACTTTTGATGAATGAAAAAAACTTTGCTTTGAAGCAAGTATCGTGAACCTTGTAGAGTTCATCCCCTTGAAAACCTAGAAGAGCTTTCACTCCGTCCTTGAAAAGTTGGAGCTTTTCGAAACCTACATCCTTGAAGAGATGCAGTCATCGATCTTGAAGAATCGGTGCACCCTCAACTTCCTTGGAGGCCTAGAAGAGCAACCAACGAAGTTCCTATCTTTTCCTATTCTGTTTGTTACTTCCAACCCAATTTCGACCATCCTACAGTGCTTATTTCAAAAAACCCAAAACAGAGAAATTGTAGATCCAGAAGTCTTTGTTCATTTGGCTTTGGAATCAGGTCGATCTGATCTGTATCGACAAAGATAAAACTGTTCTCCTAAGCTTGCGCAGTGCTGAAATTTCTGTTTGTCTCGTTTCTTGTGCGCGAGTCACTCTCCGGATCCTATTGTTGGAGAAAGCCTACCTAGGCTTGCATCACCATCCTAAATCCAAACCGCCAAAAACAGTAGTTTTCCCATGGTTAATAAATTTCACGTTGATCATTGGGCCACTTTCTGTGTTTATTCCTCCCCTCATATTGTTATTTTCCAAACCATAAGGGGACAAGGAGTCCCCTAGGGTGCAACTCGGTGCCTTCTAGTGGAGATTTTGGCCTGAATTTCGAAAACAATATACTATTCTAAAAAACAATTTGATTCTTTGAACTAGTGCTAGCACTAATCGTGAGAACGTAATTTTGAAGTCAAACTGAAAAATAGGAGGAACTCTCCTTCTATCAAAGGGAATCGATCGAAGATTGCAAACAGTTTCCGTAGGAAAGGACTGCAATAACGGGAATACACGACCGCGGAGCAGAATAAGGTCCCATATGCGGCATATTGCAAGATGGATCAGCCGTGCAGACTTGTTCCAATCAACAGTTAGAGTCAGGAACAAAAGTCGGAAGTACTGGGAGGAACGATTGATTAGAATCAGAAGGTCAATTCTCATTCCCTTGGCCTCTTTGCTATGTGCTTAAATGACTATCATTATTTCTCAAATATTTGAAGGAAAAAATTCCTCCGAAAGTAATTAATACTTGCATGTTAACACAAGCATGGCGATCAAAAAACTTTGACAGGATAGTGTTGGATACATTTCAAGCAAAAATAACCATGCTTTTGCAATGAATTCCTAGAGGGGTGACTTGATAAAAAATTTACGACAATGCTAATTTCCTCAACTCAGACATGGCGATATGCAGCAGAGTATCCTCTGAGGAGTTTTTCTGAGTCACGAGACAAGGGTCATGAAAGAGAATGAGCTCCATGACATGGTCACTCCTGGAGCTTGCTGCTACATGAAGTAATGAATTCCCAGAGGGGGTGATTTGGTCGAAAATTACCGACAATGCTAATTTCCTTGACTCAGACATTTGTTTAATGCATTGATGAATTTCTCGACATCCCCTCTTATCGTGGCTCATATAGGTCACAATCCATAATTTTGTTCAGATCACCATCTCCAAAAGGTGGTTGTTTATCTGAAGTCAGGAGATTCCTTCCCTTCAAAGCTTCAAGCCTTTCATTTGGCGTCGCCCTTGTGTCCCTCCCATCAATGCTTATTGCGCGATCCATTTCGGACAGCGCGAGTCTTTCTTGAAGCAAACAAGCAAGTAGAGATACGTAGGTAAATGATGGAAATGGGGACGGAGTAAATAAGCAAGCAGAGAGCACTCCCTCTTATAATGGTCGAGTTTTTGCATCAACCCAACACCAGATGCGACTCGCCTTGGACAATGTCATTATTTTAAAAACAATCTATTAGTGATCAGCCCCTAAAGTTGCGTAGACTTCGTTTAATAGTCAATTGATAAGAATACATGTCAGAAGACCAAAAAAAAGAAGTCGAGAAACGGTAGAAAGAATGCAAGGGAAGAAATTGTTGTATTCATTGTATATTTTCTGTTGTGTACAAAATGTATTTAATTACAAAGGAAGAGATTAATAAAGGAAAAGAAAAATTCTCCTATCTTTCTAATCCTAAAATAAATAAGATTCTCTACCTATCAACGATTATACAAGATTTGATGACTCATATCTTCCAACACTCCCCCTCAAGCTGGGGGCTTGTAAATGTCCAAGACACCAAGCTTGCTTAGAAGATATGCATGTTGTCTTTGACAAAGAGGTTTGGTGAATATGTCTGCTGGTTGCTCTGAAGTCTTAATTCCTCTTGTCTCGATTATTCCCTCCTGAATTTTCTCTCGAGTAAAGTGGCAATCGACTTCAATGTGTTTTGTCCTCTCATGCAATACCGGGTTTGCTGCAAGCTTTAGCGCAGAATCATTATCACAAAAAAGTGTAGTTGGTCCTTCAATTTTTGCCCCAAGATCCTGAAGTAAACCCCTTAGCCAAACTATTTCACAAACAGTCTTGGCCATGGATCGATATTCAGCCTTAGCTGAAGATAGAGATACAGTAGACTGCTTCTTTGTCTTCCATGAAAGCAATGATTCCCCAAACTTGATGCAATAACCGGTGATAGAACTCCTGCTCATAGGACATGTGGCATAATTTGCATCACAGTAAGCCATCATTTTCATGTTGCACTTTCGAGAAAGGAGTATCCCCAACCCTGGACATGTCTTCAAATATTTCACAATCTTCAATGCTGCATTCATGTGAGATTGTTTCGGACTATGCATAAACTGGCTGAGAGTCTGTACCGCATGGCAGATGTCTGGCCTGGTCATAGTTAAATATATAAGTTTCCCTACCAGTCTCTAATATCCCGACGAATCTCTTAATAATGGATCATTAGAAGAGGAGGATATGCCAGAATCATAGTCAACAGATGTCAGCCTAGCATTTTGCTCAATAGGAATAATGGCTGGTCTACAACCTAATAATCATGTTTCTGATATGATTTCCATTATGAACTTCCTTTAACTGAGAGAAATTCCCTGATCTGAACGAGCTATCTCAATTCCAAGAAAATACTTAGGTGGCCCTAAATCTTTGATATGGAAAGTGGAATGCATATGCTCTTTAAGTTTCTTCACAGCAGAATCATCATTTCCCATGATAAGAATGTCATCAACATAAATCATCAAATAAATAGATGACATACCTTCTGTCCAGGTGAATAGGGCATAGTCATATTTGGACTGTTTGAATCCAGCAGCCATAAGTGCATTGGTGAATTTGGCGTACCATTGTCGAGAGGCTTGCTTTAGTCCATAAAGAGATTTACGGAGACGACATATCTTAGACTCCCCCTGTCTCCGAAATCTTGGTGGAAGATCCATATAGATTTCTTCATCGAGATCACCATGTAAAAAGGCATTATGTACATCCATTTGATGTAACGGCTAGTCACAAAAAGCTGCAACTGATAGGAAAGATCGAACTGTGACATCCTTTGCAACAGGCGAAAAAGTTTCATGGTAGTCAAAGCCTTCTCGCTGAGTAAAACCTTTGGCCACCAATCTAGCCTTATATCTTTCCACATAACCATCTGCCCTGTATTTGATCTTGTAAACCCACTTACAGCCAATGGATTTTCGATCACCGGGTATTGTTACGATATCCCAAGTATGATTCTCCATTAAGGCATGTAATTCGGCCTCCATGGCTTTTTGCCAACGAGGATCGTCTTTAGCGTCACTATAACTAGAAGGTTCTCGTTCTTCAGAAATACGACTCATGCAACATAAGTGTTCTGTTGATAGCCTATCAAATGAGATGTAAGATGAGATGGGATAACGAGTACCTGATGATCTTGAGGAACCACATATGTAATCCTTTGTCCAAGATGGTGGGCGAGCTGCTTGACTAGAACGCCGTGGAAGTTCTTGTTGCATTGAAGAGGACTATTCTTCAGCAGGTGTTGCATCTATATGAGCAGGTGTTGGTCCTGAATGCTCAGTAATCTGGACTAGTTCTTCTATATGAGGCTCTTCAGTGGAGAGACTCGTAGATGTCTCAATAGGTAGTGTAGGCGATTCACCAATTGGCCCTAGAAGAGGAGCAGCAAGAAATGTACTTCCCGGAATAATATCTTCTTCCAATAAGAATTTTGAATTCCCTGTCTTCTCATCTTCAGTGGAAGAAATAAGAGTTTGGAAAGGAAAAATATTCTCATGAAAAATAACGTCTCTGCTTATGAAAAATTCTCCTGTAGATGCTGCATAAATTCGATACCCCTTTTGCAAAGTGGAATATCCCATAAATACACACTCAGTAGCTCGTGGTGCCATCTTATCTTTGTGTCCCACTGTGGTGACATAACAGAGACATCCAAAAACTTTGAGATGACTTAGATTTGGTTTCTTTCCATACAACATCTCAAATGGTGTCTTTCCTTTCAGAATACGTGACGGCATGCGATTAATCAAATATGCTGCTGTAACTACACAGTCTCCCCAAAAATTCTCAGGAATAGATGCTTGGAACTTGAGGGCACGTGCTACTTCTAAAAGGTGACGATGTTTCCTCTCAACAACACCATTTTGTTGTGGTGTATAAGTGCAAGAACTCTCATGCAGAATTCCATTCAGTGAAAATAAAGAAGCACACTCACTATTAAAGAACTCCCTTCCATTATCAGTTCTAACCCAACAGATTGTTTTTCCAAATTGAGTTTTAGACAAGGTAAGGAATGTTCGTAGGTGAGCAAATACTTGATTCTTGGATTGCATGAGGAATATCCATGTCGCACGAGAGTAATCATCAACAATTGTGAGGAAATATCTGGACCCATAGTGATTCATAGTGCGATAGGGTCTCCAAACATCAACATGAATTAATGAAAAAATACTATATGCTCGGGAATTACTTGTTGGAAAGGGAGCACGTGTTTGCTTTGCCAAAGGACAGATAGGACACTAAGGACAAGGGAATAAAGCACTATGTCCCAATCTTTTATGATGAAGGGAATTTTTATCATTGATAACATGGTTACACAATGAGTTATTGAATTCAACAGACGACAAATTAAAGCTCCTAGGAAAATCCATCCAAAAATAGAGCCCTTGATAAGCTTTACCCAAGCCCATCAGTTTGCCAGTCGAAAGGGCCTGAAAGAAACAATTATCTGGAGTGAATAGGACACGACATGAATTTTCTTCGGAAGCTCAATTGACTAATATGAGGTTGAATTGGAATTCAGGCACATAAATTACATTTCAAAGTATAATTAGGGGACTAAGATTCACCGTGCCGGTCATGACAACTTGTGTGGAATTTCCATTTGGAAGTTGTACCGATATAGGAAATGATAATTTTTGGATTTTGGCAAAGAACCCCTTATTACAGACTATGTGATCACTAGCACCTGAGTCTATAATCCATGCATTCTTCGAAATTGAATTCATCAAGCAATAAGAAGTACCTGTGAAACTCCCAGCCTTATCAAATGCATCCAACCCTTTCAAAGTCCTCATCAGTTCCTGATATTGCTCATGGGTAATTGATTTTTCTGTTGGTTGACTCAGTACCTGAAAAACCTGTGAAGATTTTCCTCGTTCTTTTTCTCCAGGTTTCCCATGTAATTTCCAACAGTTTTCAATTGTATGGTGTGGTATTTTACAATAGTCACAGTATAATTTACCTTTTGCCTTTTGACCATTGTTTTTTTAAAGGAATTTGTTGTTGGGCTGGAAAATTTGAGCCGAAGTGGGCCCCTACGTTCCTTCTGGTCCAGTGGACTGGATTCCTCGTGGCCCATTTTCCCGCGCTTGAATTTTTCCTCGCAGCCCATCGACTTCGTGCGGCCCATCTGCTCCAGCGAAGATGCTCCGTGGGCCATCGAGAAGAGCCCAGTCGTCGAAAAAGGAAGACCGTTCGATCGTTCGCCAAGATCCGAGCCGTCCATTTGCTCATTTAAAAATGAGCTAGGGTTTCGGCCACCCCAATTCGCCCCCTTTCCTCCTCCGAACCTAGGGTTTCTCTGTGGGGGGCGATAATTGCCTCTGGCGGCCAGAGCCATCGCCTCGCTTCCTCTTCTAGAAGTCGCCGTCCTTTGCTGGCTCTCTTCCTGGACGGCGAGCTGGTATATCCGGCCAAGATTTGGCATGGGATCCATTGTTAGGATCTAAGAACGAAACGAAAGGTATGTTTCGTTTAAGATTAGGAGAGACCTAATCGCCTTTTCTCTCTCGCGCATTTTCTTGTACTGCTGGAGAATGGGTTCGGGCCATTCGAATTTCTCTTCGGCCGATTCCATTTCATTCCAGAGTGCTGACAGCTTATTGTAGACTGTCGCGACGCTCATATTCCCTTGCTTTAGATCTGAGATTTGCTGTGTTATGGAAAAGATCTTGATTTGATCTAGCTTTCCATACATCTCTTTAATATTACTCCACATCTCTTTCGTATCCTCTGTTGGAGGGAGTCCCGCTGCTACTTCGGGCGAGATACAATTCCCAATCCAAGTTCTAACGAGTTGATTACATTTTCTCCAAAAATGAGCCATTCGCTCGTCGGTTGGAACCGGAATCGTTCCATCGAGAAAGCCTTCCTTATCCTTCATTACCAGGGCACGTCGGAGTTCCCGTGACCAAGTCGAGTAGTTCTCTGGACCCGTCAATTGTTGGCTGATTAGTTTCAGTTCTAGTCCGTCGGCGTTTGTCGTGTACAGAGGGTCGCCGTGCTCCGGCCGTCCTCCGGCAGCAAGGATCTGGTAAGGAAAAAAACCGGGTGAAAAAGGTGGGTAGGTATTCACCCCTACATTTGCTCCGTTTTCTTGACTCGCATTAAAGAAATTTTGGTAGGGATTCGCTCCCCCTGATTCGCCAGATCCACCCGTCTGCTCCGGGCCGAAGGTAGAGCCTGCCCCACTTATGGTTGGTGCGCCTCCGTCGGTCCGCAAGTTGCTTTGATACCCCGGCTGTGATGTATGTGGGTTTATCCCATGGATCCATGGATATGGCATCCACTGGTAAGGATGGCCCGAATAGGGCTGCCCCAGGTTGAACTGAGCCGGATGATTCTGCCACTGCATGTATGGGGATTGGATTTGGCCTTGGCTGAGCTATTGCCCTGCCACAGTCCTCACGACGGTTGAATCTGGATTGTGCGTACTCTGTGGTGTTGCATCTCTCGCTGGCTGGTCCTCTGGTTTCCAGGTGAGAGCTTCCGATGTGTTCATTGTGAAAGAAAATTTTCAAGAGAGATTGATTCCTTTCGGCAACTGTTTTGCAGGTTACAGTTCCTCAAGGCAATCAGGAAAGATGGACGCGGAAGCTATACCAGAATCGCAGGAAGCTCTGATACCATGTTAGAAGACCAAAAAAACGAAGTCAAGAAACGGTAGAAAGAATGCAAGGGAAGAAATTGTTGTATTCATTGTATATTTTCTGTTGTGTACAAAATGTATTTAATTACAAAGGAAGAGATTAATAAAGGAAAAGAAAAATTCTCCTATCTTTCTAATCCTAAAATAAATAAGATTCTCTACCTATCAACGATTATACAAGATTTGATGAATCATATCTTCCAACAATACAAGAGGAAAGAGAATAGGGGTGAGCATTAATTCAAAATAGAACCTGGAATCAAAGAATCAGACCAATGGTAATATCGTTCAATTTAAGATTTCCGAGTATGCAAGATATGTTTCAGGTTCCAATAAATGAGTAACATGTTCCAATAGGTAAGTTTTAAATTTCAAGTGGAATTTGGACAAAATCCAAAATGATTTACCCCCTAATTACAAATACCTTTTTGTCACTCTTTTAGGTAACTAGATAATTGCATTCCTCTTTTAGATAAAACAAATGAAAAATTAGGCTTAACCAAAAACGAAAGAGGAAAAAAAAAAACAGAAGAAAAGAAGAAGAGAAAAGGAAGAAAAATAATAAGAAAAGAAAAGGAGAAAATAAAATGAAAAAAATTTACTTGGCTTGATTTTAGAATTATTTCGAAGAACAGAGAATCAATTTCTTGGTTCTATTTTAAATCTAATTTCAAAAATTAAAAATTTACTAAACGAATTTTTATTTTACATTTATTTTCGAAAATAAAATAATAGAAATTTTCGTAATTTCGCAAGTTTCCAAACAGTTTCTTAGTGACACCTCACGTCCCATCATAATCTCTTTCGGTACTGTGCCGGTACGGACTTCAACTTAGAGTGACCTTCACGTGAAGTTCTTTACATAAAAGAAGACTAATCGAACCTGCCCCTGCATCTCCAAGCTCCGGTGCACCCCACATCCCTGAATTCTCTCTATCTTGCATCGAATGTCGGAGCACAGGTGACAGGGACTTTGCTTTGAGAAGAGGCATTTGCATCAAGTTTCATCACGTTGGCTGTGTTTGGCAACCACTTTGCCAAGGATCTTTAGGGGTCTAAAGGCCTTTAGGCCAAATAGAGAGTGTTTGGCAAACAAATTTGAATGCCCATTGCAAAAATGCTAGCCTTGTGAAGGCTAAAAGCCCAAGGCAGCCCCTTGGCTGCCTTGGCTTTCTAGCATTCTCGGTAAGCAACAGTAAATCTTTAAAAAAAATTCGTTATTCCTTTTTTACCCTTAAAATTTTACGAAAATTCCAAGCGTGCCCCTTTAAAAAAAAAACCCTAACTCTTCTATTCCAAGCAACTCTCGACTCTTTAGATGCCGTTTCCTTTTCCTTCTGCGTTGCTCTTCTCGACTCTTCAGATACGCCGCTTCCATTCCCTTCTACTTTGCTCTTCTCGATTCTTCAAATCTCGCTATAGCCACTTCAAATCTTACCCCTTCGATCGTCAAAGCTCGCATCTCCAGTCGTTTGTCGAAGCTCACCTCTCCGATCAGTCACCGAAGCTCACCTATTCGTTGCCGAAGCTTCAGTGGATATTGTCCGCCAAGGCCCTCGTTCATCGCCATTGTGTTGCTTGCCATCGCCTAGGCCTAGTCCCACGGCTCGACTTCCACACGTGCTAGCGACGGTGAGCGCCCCCTCTCTCTCTTTGTGTCTCTCGTATTTGGTTTTCATTGTAAATGGTTTATCTGCTAGCAAATGGGCAAATTCGGAACTTTGAATGCCCATGGATGAACAACAAACAAGCTTGAAGGACGTCAGTGCATTGAGGCTTGCATTATGATGGGTGGTGGCGAGTTCCACCACACAATTGCTATATGCTTGCTCTGTTCTGGGAATTCTCTAGAAGCGAATCAACACATATGAATGGGATGACTACAATTTAAGCAGCTTTTTGGTGGATTAGAATCAAGCAGCTCTAATTGCAAAGAGTTATTGTTAATTTTTATTTTGACGATTTAGATGCAGATTGAATAAAATTTGACCTGATTTGAGTGCTTAACTAAACCACCTTTTATTTGGGGAAATGGGTGACCACTCTCATGTATGAGATTAGGCATGAAGGAGATGGCTATATTTCAAAAACGAATTTTTATTTTTCCACAAGGAATTGTGCTAGACTTATGTATGCAAGTATCTGATATATTCTTTTAGAGAAGATGTGATTTGCTTTGGAGTGTGTTTGTTGCATTTGAAAGTATTTTTTTTAGAACCGTTTTCATTGATTTTTGGTGTCAATGAAACCTCAGCAACATGAAAGACAGAAAATGAAGCTCCCTGCTAGAAAAGAGGAAAGTGTTTTCCAAGTAAAATGAGCTAAGTCTGGTTTTAATATGGCAAGGCTAAGGACTAGTGCACCTCTTCCTCCCTCTCTCCTCCTTTACATTCTAATGCATACATAAGAACCTATGATTATGGTCTTGATGCAAATGAACATAATAGTAGTTCGTATGACACTAGGTAATCATTAGTTGTGGGCTGGTCTGTCATGCAACTTGCAAATAATAGACTGATTGGACTTTCCATTAGGGTGATGAGCAGGAAATGATAAGTTCTTGTCCAACGTGCGAGGTTGTGCTCTTATCTTGTCATTGTTTTTTTGCCTTACCTAATTTTTTTCTATTGGTGCCTTTAATGGAGAATTTTGGGGAATGTTTGCCGGTCACCAGGTCAAATTTGCTAATTGAGTTTTTTAAGATGGACTTTTTATCTTGATCATCCAGCATGTTGTCCTGATCTTTTTGACCATGCCTTTGCAGGTTGTTGGGAATCTAGTATCGCTAGCTCTTTTGAGCGAGGAAACGCTAGCTCTTTTGAGCAAGGAAACAGTATGTTGCATCATCACCTTACTCTTTTTTTTTTTTCTTTTTTCTATCCTTCTGTTAAGTTTCTAATGTCTCTGGCTATTTTAGAGAGGAATCTGTATGGAGCATCCCCTTACTCATTCCTTTATTTTTCAATTCTTTTGCTTGCTAATTAGCATACATAATCACACCACCTGAATTTTCTTATTTTATCCGTTTATAAAAGGCAAGCAGTACTGCCTTTTGGTGAGATCCTTTTTTACACATGGAAAGATGATTATAACAAGTGTTTCTGCATTTGTTCTTATCTTCCCTTGACGCTTATCCTTCATTGTGGATATTGTTTCCCTTAAATGTTTTGGTAAGTTAAGAAGTGTCAGATTTGTGTTTGTTCCCCCAGATGCCAAACATAGCAAATGAACTTGAGGGCTTTATTTGGCTTTTTGACCTGGTCATTGATTAACAATGCCGTGAAGCTAAGAATTGGAAAAGTCAGCAATGGATTATTGCCTTGTTTCGAGTCGATTCACAAAGGTCATAAGTCAATGTTAAAATGACAATGTTTCTGACCTTTTTTTTTAAGGTCTAGTACCTATTTCAGCTTTTTAAAAGTCAGGTTAGTATGTTGAATTTTGTAACTTGTTAATATTCTTTCTTCTTCACTTCTCTTTGGCTTAGAATCAGGTGCTCTCTTCGCTCACAACAGAAGTGCTCGCCTCTCTCTTCGCTCAAAAGGTGTCGATTCTCCCACCTCAAACTCAGGTTATTTCACTTCTATTTTTTGTGTTTCTATTCTTTTTCCCCACTTACATATCCAACTTGATGTGCTCTTTCATGGGTTCATATGAATCGCATTTTAATTTATTATAGTGTCCCTTGCTTTGTGTTCATGGTTAACATTATCTCTTTTCATTTTTCAAATATGTTTGTATTCATTTTATTGAAAGATGGCAAGTTCATCAAAGGAAAAGGCACATTGGAGTTTTGAAGATGTAGAAATTTTTTGTCAATTATGCATTGAACAAATTGAAAAAGGCAATCGTCCTGCGAGCAACAAAAGGGATGGATGGACAGATATAATCAACAAGTTTGAGGAGTTGAGGGGAAAAAATATGATAAAAATCAAATGAAGAGTAAGTGTGATAATCTAAAGAAAGAATGGAAAAAATGGAAGCAATTGATTCAAAAGGAAACGGGACTAGGATGGGATCTAGGGAAGAAAACCATTGACGCGAGTGACGAATGGTGGGAGAGAAAAATTCAGGTGTTTATCTAATCTTTTGTTACTTTTTTTTTTATTTGTAAGTTCATCTTTTATAATATAACTCCTAAAATATTTTATTAGAACAGGCTAATCCTAAACTTAGAGTCTTTCGAACAAAAGGCATACATCCGGATTTGGAAGTTTTGTTGGATCAAATGTTCCAGGGTACAGTTGCTACTAAAAGTGTTACCTGGAATCCTACACAAGGCTTATGTAATAATGAGAATGTTGAGACCATACAAGCTAACATTGGTGATAATGCATGATCTACTGATGATACTTTAGAGCATGATGATGTAGGTGAAACAAATGCCCAACCAAGTCAAAGTAAGAGCTATAAAAGAACAGTTGAAAGTTCAACGAAGCAAGCTCGAGGAAAGAAAGGAAAAAAATTGAGCGGATCTGATAAATTAGCATCACAAATTGACAGATTTTGTTCAACTGTTGAAAGTAGGAGCAATGCAACATTGGTTGCAAGAGAGTTTGATCCTTACAAAGAAATAGTGCAAACATTGAAAGCCATACCTGAGATTAAGCAAGACAGAAAGTTGTTCTTCTTTGCACTCTCTCATTTTGCCGAGAAGAAAGACAACAGGCAGACTTTTATGAATTTGGATGAAGATGAAGAAAAAGTTGAGTGGCTGAAGTATAAGTTGGAAGAGCATAATAGTCGCCACTAGGATCCTAGTTACTTCTTTGAACTCTTTAATATTAATCTATGTTGTATGTGAGACTTATTTTGGGTTGCTAATTTGCGCTACTTGTGAACTCTTCTTTTGATTATGTTCTAATGTGAGACATATGTGTTCAGTTTGTGTTATTTCAATTTGGTGGAATTTGCATGTATATTATGGATGATAATTGTTCCATTGATGGATGATTATCAATCACTTTTCTTACTGTTTTGTTACTTTAAACAGATATGGACGATTCTCCTGAAAGAGAAATCGATGAAAATGAGGACGATGAATTCAATCAACTTGTGGAAATTACTCAAGCCACAATTGCTTATCAAGCATTATACAGTCACAAAAAACCTTGTAGGACATCATCATATACAGGATATGCATGGTTAGAAGAGTTGATGGGCGAATATGCTAATCCGATAAGGTGTTATCAAATTTTTAGAATGGATAAGATTGTATTTAATAATTTAATGCATGATTTGGTAACACGCTATGGTCTTGAAGGAACTAGGAATATTGATGTTAAA
The DNA here is from genome assembly GCA_019915185.1 of Eucalyptus camaldulensis. NCBI lineage: Eukaryota > Viridiplantae > Streptophyta > Magnoliopsida > Myrtales > Myrtaceae > Eucalyptus > Eucalyptus camaldulensis. Next base: position 8,740,782 of record JAHSVA010000005.1, read on the forward strand.
GAAATGCTTGGAATATTTCTTCATATTTTAGGACATGGTATAGGTAACAGGTTAACACAAGAGCGCTTTCAACACTTTGGGGAAACTATAAGCAGATACTTTAGCTTAGTATTAGACAAAGTATGTGAAATGGGAAAAGATTTGATCCAACCAGCGGATTGGCAATTTAGGGATGTTCCGGAGAAGATAAAAAATAATCGAAGATTTTATCCATATTTTAAGGTATGTTTTGATTATTCAATAAAAAGAAATAACTAAATGCAAATTTTGATTATATAATAATATTTGCGTTTTTGTTTTAGGATTGTATTTGAGCTATTGATGGCACTCATATCCCAGCAGTGATACATGTAAAAGATCAAATTCGTTTTATTGGTCGAAAGGGTACACCGACTCAAAATGTCTTAGCGGTGTGTAATTTTAACATGGAATTCATTTATGTTTGGGCTGGTTGGGAGGGACAAGCCCATGATACTCGTATTTTCTATGAAGCTTTAGGGAGACATGATGTGCAATTTCCTCATCCTCCTCCAAGTTTATTAATTAATGATTTTTGTACATTAATATGTATAAATATGGTATATATTGATCAAATTTATATTATATTTATGCAGGTAAATATTATTTAGTAGATGCTGGATATCCAAATCCAACGGGTTATTTGGGACCATACAAAGAAGTTAGATATCATTTGCCAGAATTTCAACAAGGTCCTGCCCCTACAGGCTGTCGAGAAGTATTCAATCGTGCTCATTCCTCGCTGCGATCGGAAATTGAGCGAGCTTTTGGTGTGTTGAAGAAGAAGTGGAAGATTCTAAAGCATATGCCAAGTTTTCCATTTGAAAAGCAAGTAAAAATTGTTATAGCAGCAATGACTTTGCATAATTATATACGACGAAACGCCGCCAGTGATAGACATTTTGCAAGAGCAGATTTAGATCCCAATTATGGATATTCAGTTGACCTCGATAATACAAATGAGGGAGTCGGTACTTCAAATGACAATATATTTTCTGACATGACACGTTTACGTGATCAAATAGCAATGAATTTAGTAAATACTTAAGGATGTTTGTAATTTTCAATGAAAACCTATTTCTTTTTTCGATGCATATGTAATCATGTTTATTATAATGAAATTACTCTTTCTTTTTGTTAATATATCTCTTTTATATATACATCTCAGTGCAAAAATATAATAAAAAAAAGTCATTGAATTTGTTAATATATCTCTTTTATATATACATTTAAGTGCAAAAATATATATAAAAAATCATTATTTTTGTTTTCAATTTTTAAAAAATAAAAATTAAAAACTTAAATTGGTCGCTCTAAAGGACTTCCCAAATATGTGTTTACCAAACAGCATTTCCCCCAAAGTTGCTTTTCAAGGCTCTTTTCAATTATAGTTTACCAAACAGTTTTTGCATTTCACCAAAACCCTTTAGATCAAAGGCCTTTGCATATCCTCAAAGGCTTTTCCCTAAAGCTTTCCCAAACGCACCCGTTGCCTAGGTCTTTTCATGAACGAAAATATCTTTCGATTGAGGTGGGCCCAGCTTGAGACTGATCGGGTCCGGCCCCTGCAATTTTCTTTTTGATTTGTATTAAGGTCTTTCCAGGCATAGGTATCCCCATGCTGGAATAGCCCTCTGTCGCAATGTTTTAGACAGTTTTTCTCATTTATATTAGGATGTGTCGGAAAGAGACATTCACAAAATGAAAGTTAATCATACTTAGTCACCCTTTAATTCTACTTCTAGTAAAATAAGTGAAGCTTGGGGATTTTTATTTATTTATCTTTTGGGAAAAAAAAACGGGTTTTAATCTTGCCCAATTTGTAATTTCTTTCCTTTTTCGCATGTATCATTATAGCTTATTATACATGTACTTGATGACATGGCATAAGGCAGACCAGTTGTCACATTATTTAGTAAAAATTTCTTAGTAATCCCGTGGCATGTGCAGCATTACTCATTGTACTTTTCTAGAAATTAGCAATAATTCAATAGTTATGTTAGTTTTCAGCCAAACATAATACTTTTCTAGACAGCGTGACCTTCCCAGGCAAAAGAGAGAGAACAAGAAAAGCATAGGAAAATAAATATGATTAAGATACGGCACTCACGCGTTGCGCTATTATTAAAGAGATTAAGAAGAAAAGTTGCTTTAATAAAGTGGTTTTGCTTTCACGTATGTAGACTGAAGACATGCCAAAATCCATTTCAGTCCTAGAGAAATAAAATTTTGACCAATCGAATCAAATCCTACGGTTTGTATTTATATGTAATTTAAATATTAGATTCACTGAATAATTTTTAATGGGGGCCACACCCAAAATATCTACTGAATCCCTCCGTATCTCAGATTCTGATTGATTCCTCGTGATATTGTACGTCTTTATATGATGGCGGGGGGTTCTAGAGCATTAAGGAAAAGTTGAGACATGATATGGGATCCTGTCGCATGGTTCGTATCATGTCTCTTAGCTGTATCCCACTTTTTCCTTCTCAAGTGGGCCCCGCAGCCCTTTATCTTTCGTGAGACCCCCTCGTTCTATCCTCTCCCTAGCTTGCTGCATCTCCAACTTGCATTGGATGTTGGAGTACAGGCAGGTGATCGAGACCCTGCTTTGAGCAGAGGCATTCGTTGATAAGACCTTAAGAAGCACGTTAAAATGCATTCGCTGTGGATGGGGACAGAGGTTAAAAGATTCCCTCTGCCTAATGATGTTTGTTTCTCTTTTAGCCCTCTTTACTTTTTTTTTTTTTTTGTCATATGTCTTTTAGCTCTAGTAACTGACTTTTCTGACATTTTCACAAATAGAAATGATAGCTCCCAGACCCAACGAGAGAAAACGGACGTGCTGAATTACTCAAGGTAAAAAAAAGAAATATTGAGAAAAGGGAAATTATCCCCTAAAACTCTAAACTATTACTTAATACTCCAAACTAACTTATTATGACATTAATACTTTAAATTTTTATTATATCACCAAAAACTTTAAATTTATACCAATATGATAAAGATACATTCTATAATAATTCTGCTCAAGACGATTGTTTAAAATCTTAAATAGCAACTTATAGGCAAATAAAAGTTACTTGAATTTGAAAAGTTTTATCAAGTACCTCAACTTATGTCCACTTTGATATCAATACACCAAGGTTTTTTCTCACATTATCAATATCCCAAAGTTTATGGTGCAAATTTGGGAAGAATTTGGAGAATTGACTTTGTTATCTTCAACTTGACAATGTCCCTTTCTTGCTAAATAACTTGCCGAGTGTTGACGCTGATGGGGGCATGCCTCCACTACTATGAATGTTTTTGTTTGATGGAAGTGTCTTTCTACCGAAAAATGATCTTCTCAACTTGATTACTACCTTTTCATGTAGAAAATTCAAAATCAACATCACCAATAATTGAAGTACGAGATTTTCCTCCTATTTTAGTGGATTTCCATACTGTATAAGTGAGCACAAGGATATGAACAACTAATTAGTTTCCTTTTTTCTTTTTCATTTTAATTTCATTTATCTTTTTTTTTTCTTTGGAGTTTTCAAAATTTTCTTGATGTGGCGTTTGGTAGGCATCACATTGAAACCAAGTTTCTTAGAAAAGTAACAAAAAAGCTAAGTCAGTATATCCCATTAGCCAAATTGAATGGAGTTTAATGGAGATATTTTATAGTATCAATTTGACATCTTGTAAGACATGATTGCATCATGTGAAATTATTGGACTCGATTGCACTTTCATAATAAATTTTAGCATTTCAAGTGCACTTATCCCATAACTATATTTTGTATCGAATTACTCATTTGTCTCTAAGACACTTTGTCACCTATACTAGCTCAATTACATCAGTTCGTTCTAAACATTTCTTGAATATAGTCATTGCTCAAGCAAGTGATACAGAGTGAACGTGTACACTAGTATAAAAATAACTATGACTTATGCTCATGGACCTATTGTAGGTATGCTTCATAAAATAAAATAAAAAAATTATAACTCAATCGGCCGTCATATAATAAATTTAGAACTTTTTGGATAATTTTTCTCATGGGGCCTTATGGTAGAGCCTACGGCAATAGTTGCTGGAGTAAAAATTAATTCATTTGCGGTAATGATATTGTTTTTTTTTGGTAAGGGTAATGATTTGATTATTGTTTTTATCTTGACAAAGTAAAAATTATTGAACAGATATAACTTTGCTTCAAAGTGTTAAAAATCATTAAGCTATGATCGAACAAATTAATGGTATTAACATTCTTGTGCTTCTTTTTATGCTCAAACAAATGTTTTATACTTTTTTTGGAGGTCATCCGGAGAAGACGGTTAATCGTTAATTGTCAGTCATATTTGATGCATTCTTCTTGTGCTAACACAACGTGTTTTCTTATTGGGAAAGAAAATAAGATGGCAATGGAATTGACCGAATCTTCGATCCATCATTTATCATGAAACAACAACATTAGCATTGCAAAGATTTGCTTTAAATTGACCAACCGAGATATTTCCATTCTGATGTATTCATTTGGTGTAGAGACCACATATATTCAAATGTTTAAATTTATCCCTCAGTGAGCTCAATTAGCCTAAGTGCGTCCTACCGATCCCGTGTATTACTTGATGCCAAACCATATCTCTATTTCAGATTTTACTTACTCCAATTGCTCTTCATAATTTCTTAGCTGGAGTGATGATGGTTATGTAATTATTAGTGTAGTGTTGGCTTTGATTTGGGTTCTCTTTAATTAGTTGTTGGTGGAAGCCGACAAATTAGCATACATTATATTTGTGTCATTTTACGCTATTCAAACTCTAATTTCCCAAGCAGCGCAATTGGTATTTGTTCTACCCCTCTTCAATGAGGTCAAGAAGTTGAACCTCTCGTTGCTAAAGTGTCTTAAGTGAGGGGCCCTAATATTGGGGTCTTAGGCTAGCTCTCCTCCAGGTACTAATGTCTAAATAGCGGCTTGCGACGAGGCTCGTTGGTGCTATCATGTACTGACGAGTCGTGTGAACCCGAATAGCATAAGCAAAAGGGGACTCGACAGATCCTAAGTATCAAAAAAAAAAAAAACTATAATTTCCTTGTCTTCTCTCTTCTTAAGGTCTCAATTATTTTGTCACAGATAAAGTACCCAAAGTCACCAAAAGTGAGTTGACTCTCCCCTTGTATTTTGGATGAACAGAGATCAGCAGCAATGCTTTTGTAAATTCTCATGGGAGAATTGTTGGAGAAATCTCTCTAGAGTGTTTTGAAGTTGACAAAACGTTTCTATTAGTCTAGTCTGGAAGCTGTGCAGACCCTTGTACTTAGAGTCTGAAGACTTTCAGATAACCAGACTCAAGACTCAAGACTCAAGACTATTCTCATTGACAGTTTCCAATCCAGTGACGAAGGCGATCCAGAGCTAAAATGTTTGATTAAGGATTTGATCTTATCAACTGGAGAAGATCTCTTGGCTGGATTTGTTACAACGGATTAATTATTCGAAATCAAAATCATTTGAAGATCCGATGATTGACTAAATATTCTTGAAATGTTCTATTCTTGGAAACCAAGATCCTGATTGTATGGGCAAACATGATTGATGGGCTATCGACATGTTCCTTTAATAGCTCGAATGACCTTTTTAATTGATTCTGTCCAACAGGAAGATTGGAAGAATTCCTTTGGTAAGTGCCAACGGGTATGGTGGCATAAAGGAGTATAAAAAGAAGACGTTCCAGTTATTCTAGCAAGTGCTCGATAGAGAAATTCCAGAGTCTGAAGCTCCTTGATTATTAGTCGATTCATATTGAGTGAAATTGTACACGCAAAGAGAGTCTATACTTAGTGATACCTTGAGAGAGTGTGGTAGATCTTCTACACCAAGAAATCAAGGAAGAACAAGTGCTGTAATATCTCTTTGTTCATAGTGGAATCTAGCCAGTGGGCTGTCAGTGCAGAAGAGTGGACGTAGGCTTGAAATAAGCCGAACAACTATAAACCTCGTGTTTAATTTTCTCTTCCCTACTCTCAGTCTTACTTTGATCGTTGTTTGTTTATTGACGAAGAAACATTGTCTCATTTCTATCATCTGTCTAGTATTGTGCGATTATTATTAGAAATTACTCGTTATACCTATTCACTCCCCTCTAGGTACTTATACTAGTCATATCAATTGGTATCAAAGCTCATGTACTCACTTTATTTGAAGTGTTTTACTTCAGAGTAAAAGATTCATGACTAGTATGCTAGCTCCAGGGCTGGTGGAAGGTCAAAGAAATACCAGACCTCCTTACTTTGATGGAAAGAACTACAACATCTGAAAAAACAAAATGAAAGCATTTCTTCGATCAAAGGATCCTCTAGAATGGGACGTTGTAGAAAAAGGAATCACTCCTAAAGTTGCATCTGTCTCAGAAAGAGGAAAAGAAACTGATGTGACCAGCGGAATGTCTCAGGAAGAGATAATCAAGAGACAAGCTCTTGATGCAAAACCTATATATTCTTTATATTGTGCCTTGTCACCTACTGAATATAACAAAATATCTTATTGTGTTACAGCAAAAGATGTCTGGGATAGGTTACATATCACCTATGAAGGAACTGATCGAGTAAAAGAGACCAAAATCAACATCCTTCTCGGTCAATATGAAGCCTTCAAAATGAGACCTGGAGAATCTATAACTGACATGTTTAGCCGTTTTACAGAAATTGTAAATGGTCTTGAAAATCAAGGACAACCAATTTCTGATCCCATGAAGGTAAACAAGCTACTGCGTGGACTCTCCAAGAATTGGAATCACATAAAGACTTCAATAAGAGAGACGCAAAGAATCATCCCACTATCTGTCGATGAGCTGGTTGGAACTCTTTAGTCTTATGAAGTGGAATGAATTAATGAAGACGAAGATCCAAAAGGTAAGAAATCCATTGCATTAAAATCAAATGATGATTCTGATGCTACAGATTCTGAAGATGATATGGACGATGAGGAGCTTGCTCTCATGATAAGAAGATTCAGAAAGCTTAATAGAAAAGGAAGAAAATTCAACTCAAAGAAACAAAGCTTTGAAAGACAACAGACCAAGTCTGTTGATGATGATGAATCAAACAAAGATATAGTTTGTTTTGAATATAAGAAAAAGGGACACATCAGACCCAACTGTCCCCTTCTAAAGAAGAAGAAAGGAAAAGCTGAAAAGCCTCGAAAGGCTCTCAAAGCCGAAACCTGGAGTGATACAGAGTGTGAAGGAAGTGATGATGAATATGCCAATTTGTGTCTGATGGCGCAATCAGACTCAGACTCAAACTCTGAATCAGACTCAGACAGTGAACTTGAACTGCTGCATATGGATCTCTTCGGACCAACCAGAACCCATAGCATTGGAGGAAAGAAATATTGCCTAGTAATCGTGGACGATTACTCCCGATTTACTTGGGTATATTTCCTTGCAAGTAAGTCTGAAACCTTCTCGTATTTTGAAAAGTTTGCTAAAAAGGTTCAAAATGAAAAAGGATATGTTATCTCAAGTATAAGAACAGACCATGGAGGTGAATTTGAAAATCAAGATTTTATAAAATTTTGTGATGAATCTGGCTTCAAGCATGTGTTCTCCTTTCCATACACTCCTCAGCAAAATAGAGTTGTGGAAAGAAAGAATAGATCTCTTCAAGAAATGGCTATAACTCTTTTAATTGAAAGTAAGATTTCTTCACAATTTTGGGCTGAAGCTGTTTCAACAGCGTGCTATATCATAAATAGAGTCTTTTTAAGACCTATTCTAGAGAAAACCCCTTATGAATTATTCAAAGATAAGAAGCCTATTGTTTCATACTTTCATGTGTTCGGTTGCAAATGCTTTATTTTGAAAAATGCAAAAGATCGAGTTGGTAAGTTTGAAGAAAGATCAGATGAAAGCATCTTTCTTGGATATTCTACATCAAGCAAAGCCTACAAAGTCTATAACAAGAAGAGTAAATCAGTGGAGGAATCAATGAATGTCAAATTTCAAGATTCAATGCAAAATGAATCAAGTCAAACTCAACATGAGGAATCTGAACCTGCTCCAGACTCTTCAAAGCTTACGTCTCAAGAAGCATCTCAGACTCTGGAAGACCAGCATCAAGTTGTTCGTGAAGATCCAAGTAAAGAAAGAGATCATCAATCAGACAAATCAATCAGTAACTGGAAGCATAAGTCTAGTCATCCCAAAGATCTCATTATTGGCGAAATTAATGAAGGAATTTGCACCATATCTAAAAGTCGTGAAGAGTCTAGTGCTATGGCACTTGTTTCTGAAATAGAACCCAAAAGTATAGAAGAAGCTTTATTAGATGAAAGCTGGATTGAAGCTATGCAAGAAGAGCTCAGGCAATTCAGTATCAATGATGTCTGGGAATTGACTTCTAAACCAAAAGGTAAATCTGTTATTGGAGCTAAATGGGTTTTCAGGAACAAGATGAACGAGAAAGGAAAAGTCGTAAGAAACAAAGCAAGACTCGTGGCCAAGGGATATACACAAGAAGAGGGGATAGACTATGATGAGACCTACGCTCCAGTAGCAAGGTTAGAAGCTATTCAATTATTGCTTGCTTTTGCTTGTTATAAAAATTTTAGGTTATTCCAAATGGACGTCAAAAGTGCCTTCCTGAATGGATTTATCCATGAGGAAGTTTATGTGGAACAACCACCAGGGTTTGAAGACCCAAAGAAACCAGACTCAGTTTTTAGACTGAAAAAGGCCTTGTATGGTTTAAAGCAAGCACCTCGAGCTTGGTACGACAGACTAAGTAAGTTTTTAATACATAATGGTTTTGTTAAAGGTAAAGTAGATACTACTCTATTTATCAAAAAGGAAAACAAAAGCTTTCTACTTGTTCAAATATATGTGGATGATATTATTTTTGGATCCTCTAATGAAAGTCTATGTAAGAAATTTTCTAAGTCTATGCAGAATGAGTTTGAAATGAGTATGATGGGAGAGTTAACCTTCTTTCTTGGTCTTCAAGTAAAATAATTGAAGGAATGAACTTTTATTCATCAAGAAAAGTATGCTAATGATCTTGTCAAAAGGTTTGGACTGGAAAAGTGCAAAAAGACCGACATACCAATGTCAAGTTCTTTGAAGATAGACAAAGATGAAGAATGGAAGAAAGTTGATCAAAAGCTGTACAGGAGTATCATCGGTTCACTTCTTTATCTTACTGCTTCTAGACCTGACATTTTGTTGAGTGTGTGCATCTGTGCTAGGTTTCAATCAGACCCTAGAGAATCTCATCTCAGTGCTGCGAAACGGATTATTAAATACATTGCTTCATCTTCAAGCATCGGTCTTTGGTATCCTAAGAAGGGAGACTTTAATCTTCTTGGATATTCAGATGCAGATCTAGCCGGTTGCAGAGTTGATAAAAAGAGCACCTCGGGAACTTGCCAATTGCTTGGGAACAGGATAGTGTCTTGGTTTTCAAAGAAACAAAACACTGTGGCTCTCTCTACAACAGAAGCAGAGTATGTAGCTCTTGGAAGTTGTTGTTCGCAAATTCTATGGATAAAACAACAGCTACAAGACTTTGGAATTGAAGACTCATGCACTGAGTTTAGATGTGACAGCACCAGCGCAATCAATCTTACTAAAAATCCAATCCTTCACTCAAGGGCAAAGCATATAGAGATTCGCCATCACTTCATTAGAGATCATGTACAAAATGGAGAAATCTCGATTCAATTTGTTGAGTCAAAGAGCCAACTAGCGGATATATTCACAAAGCCTTTGGAGAAGAATCAATTCGACATCATCCTTTCTAGACTCAACATTTTGAAGCTTGAGGAAATCAAAGTCTAAAGACTCTCAGACTCTCAGACTCAATCATTCACGGATATAGACTGTAAGTTGTTTTAATATTCAATCTTGAAAAGGTACGATCATTTGCTCAGTTATATTTGATTTATCTTTAATTTCCGAGAAAAACGGAATCTTGTCTTTTCAAAAAGGATAACCTCTATTGAAAAGGCAGTTATTGTTTTTAAAAAGGGACGACTGTTTACTTTCCTTTGTGTCGATTGGGTTTTTCCTTTTCTTAACTGGGTTATATACAGTAAGTTGTCTTCTTCGTTTAACTCCAAAACCCTAAAAAGGCATTCTCCTCCCAATCCTGTTACGATTTCGTATTCATCTTCGAGAAAGTTGTCATCTTTTCTTGGGAAAGTAAGTCAAGGAATCTTTCAACGACAAGAAACGATGTCTTCTTCTAGAAGGTCTTCAAGAATCGCAAGCAAGGGACCACAAAGAATGAGGGAGGGTCCTACCCATTTCGATCTCACCGAGGAAGAAGAGTTACCGAGACAGCAATAGAGCCCGATTCACTCTCAGCCACGTCAATCTCCATTATCTACCCCACAGAGTGTGGACCAACTATCACAGGAAGAAATAATCGAGGAAGCAGACCCTGTAAGAGTCCAAAAACCCTATTTTATTTATAAGCTCTATCGTGCTTTGAAAAACATAGGAACACCGCTGAACTATGTAAATGATTTCCTTAAAGACAAAGGGTATAGAAATGAGTATATCTTTTTGCGACGGATGGAGGATTTGGGAATTGCTCCCAAAGGAAAGGCTGAGGAAGCACTTGCGAACATTCCAAGTGACCCTCGTGTAGGGGGATTTAATCCGACTAACGGGAATGACGATGATAAACTGTTTAAAGAATTCCAACCCAGGATGGGTGTTGCTGCGAAAGTGAAGGGAAAAAGAACGGAGTTGTTCAAGTCAAAGGAACAGGAGGATCTGTTCTTCAAATTGTTGAAACGGGGGGTAATAAACCCCAGGAGCGTTGATTTTGATTTTTTGGATGCCATCAATGTGAACTTGAAGGAGAAGTTCAATCTGCTTCAACTAGAGCAATTTTGCTCTGACACCACAGACGGCTATGCACAATTGATAGCATATTTCTATTCAAATCTTAACTTTTTAGATGCGAATAGAATATCTTTCAGTGTTCAAGACCAAGACTGTGAGGTAGATGTGGACATGTTGGCAGACATAATTGGAGTTGAAAGAGGACGATATCAACCGATTAAGGTTTCAATCGCTCGTACCACACTAGAACTTGTCAAAGACAGGAGTACAGAAGGAAGAGTTACCTACTCAAGAATGAATGCCATCAACATCTTACTGCACAAAATCATGATCAACTGTCTCATGCCAAAATCAACATCAAAGACAGACGTGTCTAACTCTGAGGCGAAATTGATGTACGCGATCAATTCAGGAAAGAAGTTCTCTCTTCCTCACACCATTCTCTTCCACATGTACAGAGCAATGGTAAAGGATAAGGGCCAGTTGCCTTACTCAGGTCTTGTGATAAGATCTTTAGACACTTGAACATTGAACCTTCACAAACTCTTTGTGTTCGACCATGCGACAAAATGGTGGTGGGTTTGAAAATGCTGACAAAAATGCGTCTGAAAGAACTTGATAAGGCAATAAAAAAGTTCAAAGTGAAAACTCCAGTTAAATCTCATCCAGTCTCTTATGCGTCAAAAAGGAAAGGGAAGGAGCCCATGGGTGCTCCATCCAAAAAGAAAAGAGCTCTAATCTTAGAGGATGAAGATGAAGAGGATGAACTCACTATCTCTGCCTTGGCATTGAAAAGACTCAGTCGGTCTGTATCCAAATCAATGGATCGACAGGAGAAAGGAAAAGAAGCAGAGGAATAAGAACAGAGAGAAGCAGAGGAGAAAGAAGAGAAAGAAAAAGAAGAAGAGGAGAAAGAAGCTGAAGAAGAAGAAGAAGCAGTCAAAGAAAAGTCTGCAGATGAAGCTGGAGAGAAAGGCAATCAATATTCTACTGAGCATGACCATCACTCTTCCCTAAATGAGGCCTTAGAAACAGGGGGAGATGTCGAGCAAGGAAGGACTACACCATTTCCTGATCACAGTGAAGGTGTGAGTCGCTCGCAAGCAAATCCAGAAGATATTCAGGCTTCTCAAATGCCTGAAGAAGGACATGACACCTCAACGCCAAATCTGCGTGATTACACCGAAGTTCCATCGTCTGCCTTCACTCCATCTGATAGAGCAAATGCCAGCACGCAGATGGACAATACCGCAGATTTTCGTCGTATCCTTGATCTTCTTCTGGCAATGCAGGGTCAAATATATGCTTTGGAATGTGAACTTCAAGTCCTGAAGAAATCTGGACAAGCGTCTTCTGTTACCCTGTCGGATCAAACGCAAGACCTCGCTCTTCAAATTCAAGAAAATGCCAAAGGAGTAGAGGTGGCACGTCTACGGGAAGACTTGAAGAGGCTGAAAGGCGTCATACAGTCGATGGGAGATTTCCAGATTGTGCGCATTCCCAAGCAGACTTGACTCTTTCTCACCTTTTTAATGATGACAAAAAGGGGGAGAATTGCCAGCTTTGAACTGAACTGAACTTTGATTTTGAATCTGTTTTTTATTTCAGTTTGTTTGGATATCTACTTTTGAGTATGACTTGGGTGTGGTGGACTTGGTGAATTTGACTGACTTGAGTGTGTGGATTTGCAATTGACTATTGCATTATTTATATCAAGTGTTATTGTATGGCATTACTCATGAAAGACTAACCTATTTCTGTGGATGCAAAGTCTAGTTGAGGTATTAATCTTTATGAGATATCCATACTGCTTGAGTAATGTTTTTGCAGGTCAAAGTTGTTCAAATCTACAGGAAAGTTTTGTCACCATAAAAAAGGGGGGAGATTATTGGAGAAATCTCTCTAGAGTGTTTTGAAGCTGACAAAACGTTTCTATTAGTCTAGTCTGGAAGCTGTGCAGACCCTTGTACTTAGAGTCTGAAGACTTTCAGATCACCAGACTCAAGACTCAAGACTCAAGACTATTTTCATTGGCAGTTTCTAATCCAGTGACGAAAGCGATCCAGAGCTAAAATGTTTGATTAAGGATTTGATCTTATCAACTGGAGAAGATCTCTTGGCTGGATTTGTTACAACGGATTAATTATTCGAAATCAAGATCATTTGAAGATCCGATGATTGACTAAATATTCTTGGAAGGTTCTATTCTTGGAAACCAAGATCCTGATTGTATGGGCGAACATGATTGATGGGCTATCGACATGTTCCTTTAATAGCTCGAATGACCTTCTTAATTGATTCTGTCCAACGGGAAGATTGGAAGAATTCCTTTGGTAAGTGCCAACGGGTATGGTGGCATAAAGGAGTATAAAAAGAAGACGTTCCAGTTATTCTAGCAAGTGCTCGATAGAGAAATTCCAGAGTCTGAAGCTCCTTGATTATTAGTCGATTCATATTGAGTGAAATTGTACACGCAAAGAGAGTCTATACTTAGTGATACCTTGAGAGAGTGTGGTAGATCTTCTACACCAAGAAATCAAGGAAGAACAAGTGCTGTAATATCTCTTTGTTCATAGTGGAATCCAGCCAGTGGGCTGTCAATGCAGAAGAGTAGACGTAGACTTGAAATAAGCCGAACCACTATAAACCTCGCGTTTAATTTTCTCTTCCCTACTCTCAGTCTTACTTTGATCGTTGTTTGTTTATTGACGAAGAAACATTGTCTCATTTCTATCATCTATCTAATATTGTGCGATTATCATTAGAAATTACTCGTTATACCTATTCACCCCCCTCTAGGTACTTATACTAGTCATATCAAGAATAACAAAGTCACAGGAGATTTACCGATAAGGAACTTGAGCTTATGACACACTTTCTATACTACAAGTGTTTTCACTCTATGGTTATGGTGTATGTGGCGTTTAATCAAACTCCCCGGTGCCACTGGGTACTGGTGGGTCGTGTGAACCCAAATAGCGTAAGCAAAAAGAGACTCCGGCAGATCTTAAGTATCAAAAAAAAAAAAAAACTCTAATTTCCTTGTCTTCTTTCTTCTTAAGGTCTCAATTATTCTGTCGCAGATGAAGAACCCAAAGTCACGAAAAGTGAGTTGACTCTCCCCTTGTATTTTGGATGAACAGAGATCAGTAGTGCTTTTGTAAATTCTCATGGGAGAATAACAAAGTCACAAGAGACTTACCGATAAGGAACTTGAGCTTATGACACACTTTCTATACTACAAGTGTTTTCACTCTATGGTTCTGGTGTATGTGGCGTTTAATCAAACTCCCTCGTAACTAGAAGGGACATCACATACTTGTGTCATAGTTTGCAAAAATCTAGTGGTCTATAGTCTTTTTCTCAGGTTTGCTTGCTAGGATAAGCCCTCATTTTTTTCTGAATCCTGCCATTGATCACTACATACGGAGCAAATCTATGGCGCATCGATGGATCCTTTTTTGATGGAATCGGGAATGTGTCATATCGGAGGCGTGCCACTTTTTTGGGCACGTAGCTCTCGTTTGGTCAATGGCATTTCACATTCCATATCGGATGGGAGAAATTCTATTGAGTGATAAATAAATTAACACTCCCATCCAAACAGTCACTAACTTGTACGGTTTTTTTTTGTGGGTTTACCCGATGCGAAATATTTGAGTCATTCCAAATGGAATTGGAACATGACCCCCTTCAATATATGTGTTGTTCGTGGACAGACTAGGCCTACACTAGATACTACAAGAGTAGAGAGTGCTCATCCAAGCAAAGGGTTCAGATAATGTGCGATTTCTGGCAAACTTCTAAAATGACGAAGAGTGTAGGAATGAAATAGATTACATATTAAATAGTGAACAATTCGAGCCAACTTTAATAAGGATGTGAGTTACTTAAATGGATGAATTATGATATACCAAATTCTGCATCCAACGGGAGATGCTATATTGAGCGATATAAAAGCTAACATCCACCCCAAATATTCACTATTTTGTGCAATTACTTATTTAGGGTACACCTTTTCATGAAACCACAAAACCAGGATGGAATGACCTGGGTGGTTACTAAGGCCGCGTTTGTTTGTGTTTCTTTTTTTTGTTTTTAAACACTTTTTCTGTTTTTTTGTTCCTGGGAACAAAAAAGGAACAGAAACGCGTTTGGACGCATTTCTGCTCCTTTTTTGTTCTTTTGTTCCCAGGAACAAAAAAGAAACAGAAACAAGAAACACAAATTTTGTGTTTCTTGTTTCTGAAACACTTTTGAGAAACACTTATTTTTTTTTTTATTTTTTCTCTTATTTTCTTGTTCTTTTTTCTTTTGGCCGGTCGCCGGCCTCGGCCATGGCCGGCGACCGGCCGACGAGGGACGGCGGCCTCGCCCAACCACGGCGAGGCCGAGGCTCGCCGTCCCCCGGCGAGGCCGACCTCGCGCCGGCCTGGGCGACCTCGATCTCACCCAGATCCGGCGAGGCCGACCTCGCCCAGCGGCCGGCGAGCCTCGGCCTCGCCTGGCGGTGGCCCGGCGAGGCCGCGCCTCGCCCGCCGCTGGGCGAGCTCGGCCTCGCCGGATCAAGTCGAGGCCGACCGCCGGATCTGGGCGAGTCGGCGTCGCCTGGCGGTGGCCCGGCGAGGCCACGCCTCGCCTGCCGCTGGGCGAGCTCGGCCTCGTCGGATCAAGGCGAGGCCGACCCTCGCCGGCCGGTCGCCGGCCAAAAGAAGAAAAAAAAATGAAAAAGAAAAAAAGAAAAAAAAGGAAAAATAAGAAAAAAATAAAAGAAATAAATAAATTATCCAAATTTATCAAACATGTTTCTGTTTATTTTTTATTCCCGGAACAAGTTTACCAAACGCATTGTTTTGTTCAAAAATTGTTCCCCGGAACAGAAACACTTTTTTCTATTTCTGTTCCCTGGAACAATTTTTAAACAGAAACACAACCAAACGCGCCCTAATTGATCAAGGAAGGACTTCTTTTTGTATTCTATTGCTTGCACCGAGTAATTTATAGTATTTCCTTGAATGCAAAATAAGAGACTGCTAATCAAGATCAAGAAAATCCCTAAATCTGTAAGTTAAATTAAAAATCAAACTTCCCATTAGACGATTCAGTTTTATATATACTAATTTATTAAAAAAATTGCATTTGCTTTATATCAGTCGCAACCTTGATTTTTTTTGTCCTTTCATTTACTTTTTCTGTTGCATTGGAATCGATTTATCAGAAAGGGGATTTTTCATTGGGAGTGAGACACCCCTACCCCTCACCCATGAAAAAAAAAATTAAAGTAGGGATATGCAATCCTTCAAAATATATATAATGATAGAAAGATTGGAAAAGTCCTTTCATTTACTTTTTTTGTTACATTGGAATCGATTTATCAGAAAGGGAATTTTTCATTGGGAGTGAGACACCCCCACCCCACCTTACCTCACCCATGAAAAAAGAAAAAAATTAAAGTAGGAATATGCAATCCTTCAAAATATATATAATGATAGAAAGATTGGAAAATATAATTCATCTAATTACAAGGATTTAGGCCTTTGTTTGGTCTTAATAAGAGTAAACCCCTCAATATCTCAGATTATGTTGATTTTGATTCTCAAAGTTGCATTTGATAGGACAGCATGTGGAAAAAGAATTTTTACCTTTGATGACATTGTTATTTCTGAAAGAAAGACGAATTACACTTGACAATCGTGTTTAAAGCAAATCTACTCTCTCTACGATGTTTATCTGCCTGATCTTTGCAGTCATGAACGAGGTGATGCCATCTTTCGAGTTATTACATTATTATATGATCATTGACAGCAGCAACTGGAAAAAAAAAATTAAAAATGATCAGGGGACTAATTTAAGAAATTTTTTTTTTTTCTGGGGAGACCTCTGACCTAGATAATTTAGCAAAAATATCTTCCGAAAGGTGGGCCATGCTCACAACTAATCGGCACCTCATTTTTTCTGTTGAGATCCCGAATCCTAATTTCTCTCTAATCTTGCATTCAAAGTCAGATTACAGAGGATGACCTTTGATTGAGCGAGACCTCCGCATCAGGCCGAGGAGGCAGGTGTGGGCGCCTCATAGTGGCACCTCTTGTGCCCACCGAGAGCTTGGCCGGTGGGGAAGCTCTTGTGGCAGATTAAGCACTCGTGCACATTCCCGGACATACCGGAGGAGGTGGTCGTTGCGGAGGTCGAGGTGGCTGGCTGTTGGACCACACCGGCGAAGAGAAAGTGTGTTGGGAGAGAGGAGAGAGGAGAGAGAAAAGTGGGGAAAGAGGAGAGATAAAAGTGAGAAGAGTCGGGCGAGAGAGAGGGAGAGAGAAAAGTGGGAGAGAGGAGAGAGAAAGGTGGGGAGAACTTCGCCGAGAGAGCATGTAGAGAGGAGAGAAAAAAGTGGGGCGCAATTTGAGATGCTTTTTTATTTCTCACGTTGGAGCAACCAGATGTACCTAATATTTTTTTTAAGAAATATACCTTCCGAATTAGGTGGGTCTAGCTCTAGTCGGATCTGGTCCCGGCACATCCTCTTTTATCCTATTATATGAGGTCTTTTCATGAATAAAGAATCTTCTTACCATCAGAGCCTTCCGTCGAAATGATTTAGACAAATTTTCCTAATTTCACCAGCTGTGTACAAGAGAGATTCATATAATGCAAGCTAATCATACTCGGTTCCCCATTAATTCTATTTCTAGTGGAATAAGTAAGGCTTGGAGAAAACGAAAAAAGAAAAAATCTTGCCCAATTTATATTTTCTTTTTTTATGTATCATTATTGCTTATTACACACATACTAAATGACATGGCACATTTCACATGAGTTGGCACATCACTTAGTAAATATTTCTTAGTAGACTCTCAGTACACTTATCAATACTCATATTAATTTGCTTGAAATTAGCTAAAACTCAATGCTTATAATAGTTCTTTGTAATTTAATAATCTAGGGATACGATAGGCTTGGCTACCTGGACATTATTGAACACCTTGCAAATACCAAAAAGGAGAGGGAAAAAGGTTACTAAGCAGGGAAAATGACCTTCCCAATCAAAAGAGAAAGAATAAGAAAAGCAGAGGAAAAGAAATAAAGTTGACATCCAGTCCTCTTGTGTTGTTGTGTTATGATTAAAGAGATTAAAAAGAAAAGTTGCTTTAATAAAAGATTTGTTTTGCTTTCACGTGTCTAGACTGAAGACATGCTAAAACCCATTTCAGTCGTAGAGAAAAAAAAAAATCATGGCTGACTTGGTACGAATTTGACGAGGAGCTTACCAATTAAAAAGAGATTCTTGTTGTGGAAAAAAATGATCCTCCACGGTCCGCATCAAATCCTACGGTTTGTGTTGTAATTTAAGTATTCAATTTATTGAAAAATTTCTAGAGGGGCAACACCATAATATCTGCTCCCCATGATTTGTATCGGCATATACGTAGGGAGGGGGACTATAGCGTTCAAGAATAGTTGGGACAGGTTCCTGTCGCATGGTTCATATCATATCTCCTAGCTGTATCCTACATTTCTCTGATCAAGTAGGCCCCGCATCTTACCTTTTCTTTTGTGAGACCCCACATCACATGCTATCCTCTCTTTCTTGCATTGAATGACAGAGTACTCTACTGGTACGGACTTCGAGGCCTCCACATGTAGTTTGGCTTGTTGCCTAGTTCATTGCATGAATGAAGACTTCTGCATCTCCTGTTCTGGAAGACCCCGCCTTACATTGAGTGGCTGAGTGCTGTACTGGTCCGGACTTCGATTGAGAGAGGCCTCCACCTGAAGTTCTTTACATGAAAGAAGACTAATCGGGCCTGCCCCTCCATCTCCAGCTTAGGGACACCCCACATCCTTGAATTCTCTCCATCTTGCATTGAATGTCGGATCACGGGTGACGGGGACTTCGCTTTGAGCAAAGGCATCTGCATCAAGTCTTATCACGTTGCCTAGGTCTTTCCATGAACAAAAGTATCTTCCGAATGAGGTAGGCCCAGCTTGAGAATGATCGGGTCCGGTCCCTGCAATTTTCTTTTTCAATCGTATTAAGGTCTTTCCAGGCGTAAGTATCCCCGTGCCGCAGGAGCCCACTGTCAGAATGTTTTAGACAATTTTTCTCATTTATATTAGGATGTATCCGAAAGAGAGATTCACATGATGAATGTTAATCATACTCAATCGCCATTTAGTTCTACTTCTGGTAGAATAAGTGAAGCTCCAAAATTTTTATTTATTGGCAAAAAAGCCAATTTTAATCTTGCCCAATTTGTAATTTCTTTCCTTTTTCTTCAAGTATCATTATTGCTTATTATGCACGTACTCAACGGCAAAAGGCATACGAGTTATCACATCATTTAGTAAAAATTTATTAGCAATCTCTTAGCCTGTGTATCATTACTCATTGTACTTTCTTTGAAATTAGTGATAACTCAATACATATGTTAGTTTTCGACTATCTCCTCTAGTCATTGAGAACTGCATGAAACCGGATAGAATGACCTGCTATATAGAAGCTAACATCCACCCCAAATATTCACTATCTTGTGCAATTACTTATTTAGAGTACACCTTTTCATGAAACCACGAAACCAGAATGGAATGACTTGGGTGGTTACTAATTGATCAAGGACAGACTTCTTTTTGTATTCTATTGATTGCACCGAGTAATTTATGGTATTTCCTTGAATGCAAAAATAAGAGACTGCTAATCAAGATCAAGAAAATCCCTAAATCTGTAAATTAAATTAAAGATCAAACTTCCCATTAGACGATTCAGTTTTATATATACTAATTTATTAAAAAAATTGAATTTGCTTTGTATCAGTCGCAACCTTGATTTTTTTTGTCCTTTCATTTACTTTTTCTGTTGCATTGGAATTGATTTATCAGAAAGGGGATTTTTCATTGGGAGTGAGACACCTCCACCCCACCTCACCCATGAAAAAAGAAAATTAAAGTAGGGATATGCAATCCTTCAAAATATATATAATGATAGAAAGATTGGAAAATATAATTTATCTAATTACAAGGATTTAGGCCTTTGTTTGGTCTTAATAAGAGTAAACCCCTCAATATCTCATATTATGTTGATTTTGATTCTCAAAGTTGCATTTGATAGGACAACATGTAAAAAAAAAATTTTTACGTTTGATGACATTGCTACTTCTGAAAGAAAGACGAATTACACTTGACAGTTGTATTTAAAGCAAATCTACTCTCTCTACGATGCTTATATGGCCTAATCTTTGCAATCATGAACGAGGTGATGCCATCTTTCGAGTTATTAACTTACATTATTATATGATCATTGACAGCAGCAACTGGAAAAAAAAAATTTAAAAAATGATCAGGGGGCTAATTTAAGAACTCTTTTTTTTTTTTTTTGGGAGACCTCTAACCTAGATAATTTAGCAAAAATATCTTCCGAAAGGTGGGCCATGCTCACGAGGCACCTCATTTTTTTTTTGGGTAAAGATCGGCACCTCATTTTTTCTGTTGAGACCCCGAATCCTAATTTCTCTCTAACCTTGCATTCAATGTCAGAGTACAGATGATGACCTTTGATTGAGCGAGACCTCTGCATCAGGTTTAGCTTGTTGCCTAGGTCCTTTATTGTGTAGAAGAAATATATCTTCCAAATTGGGTGGGCCTAGCTCGAGACTAAATCGGATTTGGTCCCCGGCACCTCCTCTTTTACCCAATTATATGAGGTCTTTCCATAAATAAAGAATCTTCGTACCATCAGAACCTTCCGTCGAAATGATTTAGACAAATTTTCCTAATTTTACCAGTTGTGTACAAGATAAACATTCATATGATGCAAGCTAATCATACTCAGTTACCCATTAATTCTATTTCTAGTGGAATAAGTGAGACTTGGAGAAAAAAAAAAGCCTTTTTAATCTTGCCCAATTTATATTTTCTTTTTTTTATGTATCATTATTGCTTAATACACACATACTAAATGACATGGCACACTTCACATGAGTTGGCACATCGCTTAGTAAATATTTCTTAGTAGACTCTTAGAACACTTATCAATACTCATTTTTTTTGCTTCAAATTAGCTAAAATTCAATGCTTATAATAGTTCTCTGTAATTTAATAATCTAGAAATACCATAGGCTTGGCTACCTGGACATTTATTGAACACCTTGCAAATACCAAAAAGGAAAGGGAAAAAGGTTACTATGCAGGGAAAATGACCTTCCCAATCAAAAGAGAAAGAATGAGAAAAGCAGAGGAAAAGAAATAAAGTTGACCTCTTGTGTTGTTGCGTTATGATTAAAGAGATTAAAAAGAAAAGTTGCTTTAATAAAGGTTGCTTTAATAAAGGTTTATTTGACATCCAGTCCTCTTGTGTTGTTGCGTTATGATTAAAGAGATTGAAAAGAAAAGTTGCTTTAATAAAGGTTTGTTTGACATCCATTCCTCTTGTGTTGTTGCGTTGTGATTAAAGAGATTAAAAAGAAAAGTTGCTTTAATAAAGGTTTCTTTTGCTTTCACGTATCTAGATTGAAGACATGCCAAAACCCATTTCAGTCGTAGAGAAATAAAAATCTTGGCGGCCGTGGTACGAATTTGATGAGGAGCTTACCAATTAAATAGAGATTCTTATTGCGGAAAAAGAAAAACCTCCATGGTTCGCATCTAATCCCATGGTTTGTATATATTTGTAATTTAAGTATTCAATTTATTGAATAATTTCTAGAGGGGCAACGCCATAATATCTGCTCCCCATGATAAGTAGGGGCCACTGTAGCGTTCAAGAAAAGTTGGGACAGGTTCTGTCGCATGGTTCATATCATATCTCTTAGCTGTATCCTATTTTTCTCTTCTCAAGTAGGCCCCGCATCTTCCTTTTCTTTAGTGAGACCCCACATCACATGCTATCCTCTCTTTCTTACGTTGAATGAAAAAGGACTGTACTGGTACGGACTTCCGTTGAGCGAGGCTTCCACATGCAGTTCGGCTTGTTGCCTCAGCTCTTTCCATGAATGGAGGAGACTAATCCGGTCCGCCCCTCTGCATCTCCTGTTCTGGGAGATCCCACATCTTTTTATTGTCTATCATCTCGCATTAAGGATAAGAGTACAGGTGATAGGGACTGGGACTTTCATTGAGCGAGGCATCTGCAGCAAGTTTTATCACGTTGCCTTGGTCTTTTCACGAACAAAAGACGCACATGATAAAAAAAATATTATTATTATTTTTTCATTCTTCAAAATAAGTTTAGAATATAAATTTATTTGAAAACGCAGTTTTATTTTTTTTATTTTTGGAACAGATTTCTATTTTAAAAATAAATTTGAAACATAAATTTAAAGTTAAAATTTTTAATTTTTCTATTTCTGAAACAAAAATAAAAAATAAAAATTCTTCTTATCGTTCAATCTCATTATTGTCCATCGCCCATCTATCGCTTGTGGGATGCCTAGCGCCGGCCATCAACCACTAAACAATGTGTGGCGACCGATGGCCAATGTCCTAAGACGCCCGTCGTAAGTTGCCGGACACCGGTCGCAACCATCCCTAAAAATAGAAATTTTATTATGTTATTAAACGAATTTCTAATACATAAAGAAAATTTTTGAGTTATTATCAAATATTTTTTTTTGTTAGAAACTTGTTTAAGTAATAGAAATTAATTTTTGTTTTAGAAATTTTGTCATGCATCCTTTTGTCAGGTCTGATCCCTACAACTTTCTTTTTCATTTATATGTAAGGTCTTTCCATGCATAGATAACCTTGTGCCATAGTAGCCTTTTGTCACAATGTTTTAGACAGTTTTTCACCAATTTTACTAGTTGGGTACAAAAGAGATATTCAGATGATTCGAGTTAATTATATTCGGTCCCCCTTAATTCTACTCTTAGTAAAATAAGTGAAGCTTGGGAATTTTACTTCATTTCTTTTGGAAAATAAGCCGGTTTTAGTCTTGTTCAATTTGTAATTTCTTTCATTATTTATTTATTTATTATTATTGCTAATTGTATGCAGACTTAATGTCATGGTACAAGGCACACGAGTTGCCACTAGGAAATTTTTCTTAACAAATTCTTAGCACAAGTGGCATTACTCATTTTACTTTTCTTGAATTTAGCTATAACTCAATGCTTATGTTAGTTTTCAAAATCTTCTCTATCTACCAAGGATGCATGTTCAGTTTGATTCATACCCATTTTGTCCACTCACAACTGTACAAACCTCATGACATGACTTAATCTTGTAATCAAATGGAAGACAATGTTCTCCTTTTATAATTGGATCATTACACACTTCATGCATTTGCTAAGCCTTTTTGGTATAAATAAAGTTTGCTCAAGTTTGCACACGATGACTTCACCCTCCTTTTTTTTTTTTTTTCTTTCCATTGAGGTGGTAAATGGGTAAAAGTATTATTTCACAGAGTCTACAAATATATGATTGTATCCACGGCGATCGAGTGCACTATCAATGTGGAGAGTTTTGGATGGGGACCGACAAGGAACAAATGAGATATTTATGAAAGAATAAGTGTATTGAAATTTTAAAACTTATCACAAAAGAGCAATTGAATCATAAAACTTATAAATAGTATAATTAGGTCATAAAACTTATTAAATTAGTACAATCAAGACATTCTGTTAATTTCGTCCTACTTGTGGCTTTTTTTTCTAATATTTTATTCTCATTGTTATTCCTGACTCTTTCATTGTCCATATCTCGGGCACTCTTCTCCAATTATTCTTTTATTACTTTTTTTTCTTTAATGTTTTAAAGATGTTTTTCTTCTCATAGATTGTGTGCTCATTAGTTGCTAAACTATAACTTAGCATCTAGAGAGATGTGAATCATGACATCAAAATGTCTCTAGACAAATGGGATTGTGTGGGGATTTTTTTTTTTTTAATTTATAGGGTTAATATCCTAAAAAAGTCAAAATTAATATATTTGTGACAAATTTACCGAAAATTAATTTTTTGACTATCAAAAACTCCAAACTAGTATACTTTTGACAAATTTATCCCAAATTAATATACTTGTGACAAATTTATCCTCTATTAGTTTTCATTAAATTTTATTGCCAAATTACTGAGTTGGATGACTTATGGTAATGGACTAGTGTATTAGTTTGGTATTTTACTATATATTTGTCACAATTATATCATTTTGCGATTTTTTATGTTATTAATCCAATTAATGTATCAGTTTGGGATTTGTGGCAGTCAAACAAATTAGTCTGGGGTAAATTTATTACAAATGTATTAATTTAAAATTTTTTATAGTTATTCAGAGTAAATTTATCATAATAGTATTGGTTTTGGGTTTTTTGTTGTCAAAAAATTAGTTTAGAGTAAATTCATCATATATATATACTAATTAATAATTTTTCGAGGTATTAATCCTAATTTATGTGGTAGTCAATTTGTTGGAAATTAAAGTATTTTTTTAGTAAGCATTGTTAAAAAATATTTTATGAGCATACGTTGACAAGACCTTTATAAGCACGTGAATATTAATTTGTCATGGGCGGGGACAGAAATAAAAAATTCTCCATACCTAACTCGGACTCCTGTTCAAAAAAAAAAAAAAACTCGGACTCGTCTTTATATTTGTTTGTCTTTTAGCTGTCGAAAAGGTGACTTTTCTTACGACAGAAGTTAAAAGATTCTCTACGCCTAAGTCCTTTTAGCTCTTTAGTGACTGACTTTTCTTACTTTTTGACAAATGGAAATATGATGCCGCATCATATGGACAGCGACGGGGACGAATTACCTCCTGGACCCAGAGAGAGGAAACAAACGTGATGAATTACCTCAAGGTAAAAAAAGATAAGTATTGTAAAAAGGAAAAATATCACCTAAATCTCTAAATTATTACTTAAAAACCTAAATCATGTATATTATAATATTAATACTCTGGATGTTTTATCATATCATCAAAACCTTCAAACTTAACACAATATAATAAGAATGCAATCTATTGTAGTTTTGTCAAAACAACTTATAAACTAATGGAAGTTAAGTAGATCTAGAAAATTATAACAAAAACCTCGACTTATGCTTGCTTTGATATCAATATATCAAAATTTTTGTCACGTTACTAATACCCCAAAGTTTAATTGTGGAATCTAGAAAATGACTTTGTTATCTTTGAATTCCTTGATATACCTTTCTTGCTAAATGATCTACCAAGTGTTGATGCTGATGGGCGTATGCCCCCACTACTATGAATGGTTTTGGTGAGGATTATGCTTTTGTTTAATGAAATTCTCTTTCTACCGAAAAAGATCTTCTGTTATTGCCCTATGTAGAAAATTCAAGATCACCGTACCAATTACTAAAGTAGGTTATTTTCCTACTGTTTTTGGAAGATTTCCACATGGTGATTATAAAGATATGAACAAAAACAATTTTCCTTTTCCTTTTTTAATTTCATTCATCCTTTTTTTTCTTTTTGAATTTTCAAAGTTTTTTCTAATGTGGCGCTTGTTAGACACCACACTAGGACCACATGTCTTAGGAAAGTAACAAAAAATGTCAGATTAGTATATTCCATTAACCAAATTGAATGGAGTTTAACAAAGGGATTTTATCGTATCAATTTGACAAGCTAGACTTGATTGCACTATCTAAAAATTATTGGATTCGATTGTAATTTTGTGATAAATTTTAATGCTTCAAACGCACTTGTCCTAGAACTGTACTTTGCATCAGATTACTGCTTTGCATCAAAAACACTTTGTCACTTATCTTAGCTCAATTATAGTAGCTTTTCCAGAATATTTATTGCATATAGTTGTTCCTCAAGGCTGCGATACAGATAGAGGGTGTATACCTATATAAAGATAACTACAGCTTATGCCCATGGACTTATTGTGGGTGTTGTTGCGCGTGCGCGGAATATAGACGGACCAAGCGAATCAAATAAAATAGTGGGAATGAAGGAAAGGAATTCGGACACTGGATTTATGTGGTTCGGCTCGAATATCGGAACCTACGTCCACGGGGAGAGCAGCACGGAATTCCACTATCGGAACCTACGTCCACGGGGAGAGCAGCACGAAATTCCACTATAGAAACAAGATATACACCAGAGATTACAATCACTCGAGCACTCAAACACACTCTCAGTGTTTCCCAGCCCCAAATTACACCCAAATAACTCACACAGTGTTTAGCCCATCACAATTCCTAATGAAACCTCACTCAAGGAATTATACAAATTCTACTCACAAGAATTTAACTAGCTAAAACACTCGGATGTAATTTCAACGAGAAAATCTCTCTCTGCCGAGAGCTTCTGAAGCCTCACGACTTCTCTCTTCAGCTCTCTCTTGGCCACCGAAATAACTCAGCGCGGCGCCATCTTCTCCTTCGCTCCTCTGCCTTATAAGGACGAAGTAAGATAGAAAATGTGAAACTTATTCGGCGCTCGCAATCAGCACTGACGCCCACCAAAATTCACGGGCACGCATGCATGCATGGGACGCATTTAATAAGGCAGAAAACTTGCGCCCATAATCTAAGCCCAAAAGAAGGATGATCGCCGTCTTCCAAGACCATCCCCATGACGTTGAACTCCTTCAAGTAATTTTTTTATCCTTTCTTTCCTTTGGTTGTCTGCAGATGAATAAAATAAGAAAGGAAAGAAGCAAGGAGTTAAAGAAAGAAGACAAAACAAGCCCACAATTGGCTTTAGTCTTCCACGTCCATTCACCATGCATGCACGTCCATGTGCATGCAATTAAAGAGTTAGAATAAAATAATGGTCTTCCCCTCTTGCAGCTGCACGTTCTCTTCATTCTTCATGCTTGCAGCTTATAGATCCGCATGCGATCTTCCAATTTCGGCCAATTCACATGCACTGCTTTGACTCGCACGTGATTGAGTTCATGTATTTTTGTTCAATGGGCTCAAATCGAGACATATTTTCAACAGTGGGTACGCCTCATAAAACCAGGGCCTACGCACGACCTCTGAATGGTTTATTTTGAACTTGCGAGCAGGATTACGGGGTTAACACTCTCTAATTTGGGTTATTCTAAAGAGTTCTGATATGGTGGACAAGAAGCGGGGTTCATTAGGGAAATTTTTTATATGATCTAGAAAGCTATTATTAGATAGTTTGTTTTGTGACATTCTAAGTTTCATGAAGAAGCAAAATAACTTGTGCAACAACATAAAAATAAAAGAGATTTGGATTCTCTTAATTTAGGGGATAATTGTCACTAGTAAAGTTACGCTAGGACCAAACATATTTTAGGCTACATTTGTTTCACGAAAAATAGTTTCCAAGAAAGAAGATTTCTGAATTTTCTAGCGTTTGATTCATAAAAAGGAAACTATGAGAGAATAAGATATGACATAAAACAATAATGTTTACTGTTGGAACTCAAATGTAACATCATACAATCGAGCATAAAGTTGATTTTTGTCTAGCGAACACCAGAGATTGTGTAGCCGCTATAACATTCCTTATGCCGCTGATGCTGTTGTCTGAGCTGTAATGAGACGGTTGGTAGGCTTAAATTGATTGTTCTGGATGTAGCGTAGTCTTGGTAAGTGGACGATGATTCTAATATGTTGGCCAATGAAAAATTTTCCATTAAAAGATTCTTTTGCACAATGAGTGGAAAATTGTGGCCTTATCTTATGCTTTATGTAGTGGTCCTATGGAAAAGGGAAAAGTAAGGAAAAAAAAAAAAGAACTGAAAGAGACAAAAATAGAAAATTGTTCTTTACCAAAAAAAAAATAGAAAATTGTTTGTGATCGCCTTTTGGAAAAAGAAAAAGTAAGGAAAATAGGAAAAAGAGAGATGACAGAAAATTATGGCTTTATGTTACATCTGTATGGCAGCCTTTGGAAAAAAAAAGGAAAAAGTAAGGAAAAAAGAAAAAAGAGAGAAGATGACACATGAAATGGAAGGATAATAATGGGGTCTGCCACTTGCGGTGAATTATAAGTCCCGTTATTGTTCTGGATGTAGTGTAGCCTTGGTAAGTGGACGGTGATTCTGATATGTTGGCCGATGAAAAATTTCCCATTAAAATATTATTTTGCACTATGAGTGGAAAATTGTGACCTTATCTTATACTTTATGTGGTGGTCCTATGAAAAGGGGAAAAAAAAAGGAAAGAGAGACAAAAATACAAAATTGTTTGTGATCGCCTTTAGGAAAAAGAAAAGTAAGGAATATAGGAAAAAGATAGAAGACAGAAAATTATGGCTTTATGTTACATCTATATGCCCGCCTTTGGAAAAAAAGAGGAAAGAGTAAGAAAAAGAGGAGAAGATGACACATGAAATGGAAGGACAATAATGGGGTCTGCCACTTGCGGTGAATTATAAGCCCGTGCTTTCCCAAACATTAGCCATATAGATAAGGGCTTCTCTTGGTAGATTTTTTAATCTTTTTTTTTTGTTTAATTTAAACATCGTGCAAATGATCCTCCTGAGACCCAAAACTTCAATAAGGTTGGGCCCATGTGACGGGCTGTCGGATTCGGCCTATTCAAGAAAATAAATTGGGCCTGGATTAGGGCATTGAGGCCCAGGGCCAAACCTGGCCCAGACCCAAAATGAGGCTGAGAAAATGGAGTCACTTGATGCGGTGGACACCGAAGCCGGAGCACACCCCCGCAACCCCGACCGGTAGGCCCACTAGTCGAGCCCTTTCCACGACGATGCCTTCATCGGGCTACAACCTTGCCTTCGCCCCCTCCAACTGACTTCTCCGCCAACGCTCCCCCCTCTGTCCGCTGCGGAGGGTGACATCTTCGGGGAAGGGCCCCTACCATTGTCCTAACTTCATGCGGGCTACTTGTCGCCGAACCGAGATTTGTTAGTTGATATATTCAACAATCACCATGTAAGGCCGACGCTAATACATTCAACACTATACAATAAAACAGAATAGGAAGTCGCACTTATTCATGGATCGGCTAGATTTATAATTTTGAGTTTGGTGTAACTTTGGGTAGGAACTCTATGGTTTTTATTCATTTTCATTGATTTCCATTTGCATCGTTTTAGTTGTTAAAGTTCCTAATAAACCAGGAAGGATTTGGTTTCTTATCTGTTTTGGACATTTCTGTGGGAGTTTAATTTCATTGCTCTTGTTTTCTGAAAGCATTATTTGATCTTTCTGCTTAGATAGAGATTGCATTTGTAGTACCCTGTGACAATAGTTGCACATTTCCATGAAATTAGTAGAGACTAAAACTGCATCCACTTCCCAAATGCAGGCGAAATGCCATAAACCTCTAGGAAAAGGAGCAGGCGGAGATGCAGAATCATATCATCGCGCTGAAGCCAAAGAGTTCGAACAAGCTTTCTATGAGAAATGAAGCTCAGCTGAAGAAGAAAGCATTCAGTATTTAGAATGCACCACATTATAGGCTGACGTGGCTTTTTTGAGGGCCAATCACAAAATGCCACATGTCGATGACGTGGAATAAATAAATAAAATTAAAAATCTCACTCGCTTGTTTGTCCCCAGCCATCCCTAGCCATCTTCGTCCGACCTCCAGATCTCCGCGAGTGCCGGCGACTCCGTCGGTGGCCAAAGACCTCGGATTTCCACCGTGAGCTCCGATGACTCCCGCCGGCGGCCATGGACCTCGGATTTTCATGTTTTCGTGAGCGCCCAGAATTCCAGATCTGGAAGAACGACTTCAACGATGGCCATGGGCGAGCGTCCGCATCGCTTGCTGGTTTCGTCTAATCATAAAAAGATTCGTTGGACAAATTTGGAGCAACACCGATATCCAGATCTGTACAGAGATATATTTGATGGCCTTCAAAGATCACAACTTTGTATTTTTATGCAATGGACCTTCACTCCAGTGTCGTATGCTTCAATGGCTACGCCATTGATAGTCTCCAATTGAGATTAACTAGAAAGTCTCTATCTTTGCTTGACCGGCTGGGGAAGCAGTGAGTCCAAGAATAAACAAGGAAAACAAAAATTATGATTTTGGTGACTAAATTATAGATTTGGCTGAGAACTCATATGCATACTAATTTTAGGATATCCCTGTGAGTGACTATCAACAATATAGATGGAGACTTAGTCAAGACATCATGAGTATTTAGCGTAATCATGTAGTCGACAGAATGGACTATTGATGTCTGATTTAATGAAATTGATTAGTGAAATGAACGATTATACTTTTTTGATATTATTGACGAAATAGGTATTTCTACTATGAATATAATTGTGTTGAAGTAATATATGACTCTCTTTTATCTTGAAATTTGTTATGTTTTGGATTTGGCATAAATGAGTTATGTTTTTGTGTATTAAACATGCATAGTGCACGATTGATTTGCATAGAAGAGATTTGTATTGCTCACTGGTTTTTGATTACTCATTCATACGTCTTACTTGTTTTTCAGATTTTTCAAGTAGCAGTAAGTAAGACGAGTGCATTAATATTTCACAAGGGCATTTTGATAGGGTGATCTTTGGATATAAACTTAGTTGTACATTTCTGAGCTATATGTGATTAAGATGAGTTTGCTAGGTTTAGTTATTAGTTGAAGATGTACAATTTTTTTTAAATGTATTATGGAAACTTTAATATTGTATCCAACCTACTGGCTTTTATATATCTGTATATATGGAGATATATATTTTGACAATAGGTTGTTGGGCTCTATTTGAGATTCTGTCCTTTAGCTGGAAAAGATGCCCTTGTGATTGCCCCATTTCTGTTGGTTTCGATGTGCAACGCCACAAATGTCTGCTACATAGCACTGGTGGCAGGAATATCCGAAACAATGACGTTGCTAATAAAATTGGCGATTTCGGGAAGGGGATTCAGAAAATTTCATTTTCACGCCCTCTTCGTTGCCGGACTAAGCGACCCACAGGCAACAGACCGAAAATATTTACTCATCGCTTTGCTGATTAAAAGAAAAGAAGTAGAGGCCTTAGGCTCAGGGTTTCACACTGGCCCAACTTGGCCCATTTGGAAATCATTCCATGTTAGCTCCCCACGTGACCAGCCGCACCATCTTTTGCCCCTCAGAACTTTCATAGGGGTGGAAGTTCGACCACCTTGAGGTCGTGTACCATAGGGTGGCCGAGAGGTGGTGATGCGTTGGTGCTAAGGTCGGGCGCAGGGGGTGGAAGTAGAGAGAGAGAGAGAGAGAGATTGAACTCAAAAGAAAACAATGAGAGTGGGGCTCGTCGGATGATCAACAACTAGCGTGCCGATGAATGGATCGATAAGCCAATTCTTAAATATATTAACTAATGTAATTAGTTTTCCATGTCCCTATTGCTTGCTATTCGCCGACTCTTTCATCGTCCATTTCTTGGGGCGCTCTCCTCCAATCGTTTTTTATTCTTTTAATCTCAAATGTTCTTAACATATTCCTCTCTTAGATCGGGTGCTCATAAATTGCTAACCATAACTTAGCTTCATGAGAAAGGTGCGGATTATTAGATCAATATGTTCTTGGGCAGATAGGATTACGTAGGATGTTTTGGGGTATTGTATACCCAATATATTGGAAGCCAAAATATTTTCTTACTAAGAATCGCTAACAAATACCTTAGAGGTACTCACTAACAAGTCTTTTACAAATATGTGAATATTTATTCGTTAGACATTGATGGTGGTTAAAAGATTTTTTTTACCTAACGTCAAACTTGTATAATATATGTTCGTTAGTCTTCTGGCTCTTTAGTAGCTGACTTCGCTTAATTTTTGAAAAATAGACATGATATCACTGCCATGTGGACAGTAAAAGGCAACAAATGAACTCCCTGACCGAAAGGGAGAAAAGGAAAAAAGGAGTTGGATTACCTCTAAGTAATAAAGAAAGTTTTAAGAAAAAATTATTGTTTTTTCGATCATTATACATCTCAAATTTGATTCTACGCCTGTCCCTAATAGCCTAATGTCCCTTTAGATATCTCATTGTGCTAAAGGCTTTACTATATAGCTGAGCAATTATCACTTTGAGGAAAGTAGACATTGCTCCGAAAAATTATATTTCGCATGAAGCGTAGCTACCACAAGTCTAGAGGCTTAAGTCTTGATCATCTTCATGTCGGTGCACACCTATCTCTGTATCCCTTGCTTTAGGAACGACTAAATTCAAGAGATATTCGGGACAAGCTGTTACAAGCTATTATACATTGCCCCCTTTCAAGTGCTTCCTGGCGATGTTAAGGGCTGAGAAGCATCTGCTATTCACCGCCTTGTGATATCCTTCTTCTTCTTGTTATGCTTTAACAAAGAAACTGTTGATTTCATTTGTCTTTGTAGGTTATGCTTGAATTGATTACATGGTGATCATTTATCCAAGATGTCTCGACCTGCAGATTATGAAGGCAATGCTATTGGCCAAGTACTTTTGAATGGTCGGACTATCGTAGATGTCGAGGTCTGTGCAGTGTTTTGTTAGACTATACAGGAGTACATATGACTTCGATGAGCTTGTCAAGGAGGTGTGAAAAGATGACAGAAATGCATGTTTCCCATTGAACATGGCCAAGCCTTTACGGAATCTGCCAGATCGAGGCAATTCACTAGGGCTGAGCACGGTTCCCGGGTTACCCGGGAACCGGAACCGAACCGGAGGAGGGTCCGGTTCGGTTCCCGGTTCCAAGGGGGACCGGTTCCGGTTCCAAGCGGAACCGGAACCGGAACCGGAACCGGAACTGGTTACTTAGGGCAGAAAAAACTCGATCTTGGATGTTCTAGTGACTTGCATGTGATGTTCTAGTTGAAGTTTGGCTTCGGCCTCTAAATGAAAGTTGTAAAGGACTTCTTGGAGTATAACATACTCAAATTTGGGACAAAACAAACAAGTATAAGTGGGTGAAATCGTTATTCTTTGGAAAGACTGGATCTGGAGATTTTGGGACCGACCCTTGATGAATGCATGGATTGTAAGGCAACCTTTTTGTCGAAACTTCACTTCGGTTTCTTAACAAAAGTTGTAAAGGACATCCTGAGGTACCACATATAAAAAATTTAGAGAAAACAAACAAGAATAGGTAGGTGAAATCGTGGTCCTTTGGAGATGGTTAGATCTGGAATTACGGTACTACGAACAGGGATTTTAACCATCCATATTTAATTATCTAGGATGAATTTGACTTCGATGTTTTCATGAAGTATCTATCTTATGGTCTTGGCTATCACATAGTCAAATTTCATAATTTTTGAAGGTCATTTGGGTATTTTATCGGAAATGTTTCTAAAAATGTGCAATCTGATGTGTTCGGATCTTGTAAGTTGCAATGCGTGGACTATATCATTTTGTATGAGGTTCTTTTGGAAATGCGTTCTGCATGAAATATCTCTCTTCATGTCTTCCCTACAACATATTTAAATTTCGTAATTTTTGTAGTTCATTTGCCTATTTAACCAAAAAATTTTCAAAAACTGTGCAAGTAGAGAATAGGAAAAGTAAATCAATTTTATCTTTTAATCCAAAACGAATTGGACTACGATTTCTTCATGAAACTTGTACCTCTAGGTCTTAAATACAACGTGTCCAAATTTCAGAATTTTCTGAGTTCATTTAAGGGTTTAATCGAAATTGTTTTCAAAACTTGTACCTCTAGACATTCTTGTTTTAGTGGTGTTTTATGTCTACTTTCTAGTTTGCTATTTGTTTTGAAATTTCTAATTATATTCAATTATTGTTGTGCAGTGCGAAGTTAATGTATCAAAATAACATGTCAATGGGAAGTTACAGTGTAGTATACACGTACATTATAATTTTTTTTTTGGTAACGTGCGCATACGTTATATTTTTTTTTAGTAACGTGCGTGCACGTTATAGTTTTTTTTGGTAACGTGCGCATACGTTATATTTTTTTTGGTAACGTGCGCACATGTTATAGTTTTTTTTTGGTAATGTGCGCGTACGTTATAGTTTTTTTGGTAACGTGCGTGTACGTTATAGTTTTTTTGGGTAACGTGTACATATGTTATAGTTCAAATCTGAAAATAACAAAAAAAAAAAAAAAGGAACCTGTTGGAACCTGGAACCGACCTTGGAACCTGTGACAGGGTAGGTTCCAGGTTCTCGGTTCCCACGGGTAGGTTCCAGGTTCCTCATTTTGAGGAACCTGTACCCGAGGGTAGGTTCCAGGTTCCAGACGGAACCGAACCGGAACCTGCGGTTCCGTCTGGAACCTGGAACCGCTCACCCCTACAATTCACCATGTAACCTTGTGTTAGATGCTGTGGATGGAAATAATTAGTGACATTTGCTTCACTCCTGAGAATTATCATGTATCTGGCTCTATCTATACAAACTGAAATGTAAAATTCAAAAATGGATTCTCTTGATAATATTATTTTGATAAGTGGCTTGAGATTATACTGATGTGGATTACCTATTATTTTCTCCTTGTCTTAAACTTTTCTTGGTGACTAGATTCTCAAGATGGCGATTGATGATTACTCTCATAATGCCATCCTTCTCTATGGTCATTGCAATAAGCAACAAGTTCCCTGACAACCTAAGT
This sequence comes from Eucalyptus camaldulensis, assembly GCA_019915185.1. Classification (NCBI taxonomy): domain Eukaryota; kingdom Viridiplantae; phylum Streptophyta; class Magnoliopsida; order Myrtales; family Myrtaceae; genus Eucalyptus; species Eucalyptus camaldulensis. Next base: position 8,775,111 of record JAHSVA010000005.1, read on the forward strand.
CAATCGGAGATGGTCAATAAAGTTACTCCATGCTTTCCACATTCATCTTCTAGGGTTTCAATAAATTTGTTAACGTTAGCTTTTTCTACAACGTCATACTTTATCTTACACACATTCAAATCGTAGTTGGCTTAAATTGGTATGGACTCCTACTTGAAATAAATGACTTTCAATCAAATTTAGTCTATATCCTCCAACATAGAAATAAACGCTTTCTATATATGCAGTCCCTTAATGTTCAAGGTAGAGAATGTGTGAAATTCTTTTCTTGATATTACCGTTGACACCTGAATTTTTGCCAATATATCCCATATACATTTTATGATGATAAGGCTTCAGCCCATTGGACCAAAAGGAAAGCCCATTAAAATTGGGCCAGGCCCACTACTCCGGTTCAGCTCAATCCAATTCGCAAACAATCACCTCAGCCCATGAAAAAATGAAACTAGGCCCATAGGGAATAAAAAAGCCTCGGCCCATCTCCCTCTCGGAGATAGTGACTCGATATGACGAAGAAATTGAGGTCGACGGACTTCCATCGGTCAAGAACGGCAACGGAATGAACTAGATGATTATGAAATCCATCGACCAAGAGCCACACCTACCTGGTCGTTTCGTATCCGATTAAATCTAAATATGACTTTTCGATCCTTCCTGATTTGCCCTTTTTCTTTTTCTTTTTCTTTTATCTTTGTTTCGTTTTAATTTCTTCCATCCTCTCGCTGTCTTCCGACTTCCATTGCCATTGGTTGCACTGTGGAGGGGGAATCAAGCTTGCAAGGAAGGTGTTCAATGGAACAACGAAGCTGGACTCTGTTTCGAGAAGTACCTGTTCAAGATGGAGATCATCTCTGACTCGGCGGTGGTGACCTCAAGCTTTGGACCAGTGACTGAGCGAGAGCGGAGTTTCTCCGAAATGGAAGGCGGCTGCCTCCACTACCACGCTGCAGCACCACCGGTCACGCTTCTGCCTTGCCGCTGGTATCGCCACCACTCCTACTAGGCTGTTTCCATTCCGATTGACCTTTAGAATTAATTGTATGTGTGAGAAAAATATTTGCAACATGACACAGTTTGTTTGTTTGTTTGTTTTATATATATATATATAACCAAGTATCCGCAGGAGCATGCCATTTCGCTTGCGCTAGTCGGGGTCTCACGGACCTTGCCAGGGCCGCTCACTTAAATTGCGAGCAACACAGGGATTCGAACTCTCGACCTCATCGAAATAGGAGAAAACGAATACCAATGCGGCTGCCCACGGGTAGGTAACATGACACAGTTTGTTTGTTCCGATCAAAACTAATAAATTTGAGAAAGCCATATAACAAGTTAACTCTAATAAGGAAGCAATGGCTTTTTGACTTATACATGTGTGACATTATACTCTCTATTTTAATTCCACCTATCATATTTTTGTCATATTGATACAAGTTCGGGATTTTTTATAACACCAAAAAAAAAAAAAATTTAGGGTATTTATATTACAATGATCAAATTTAACAATTTTAGTGACATGAAAAAAAGTTCACGATATTTATGTCACAATAAATTTAGTTTATGATTTTTTTTTTGTGGTATTAACCATTTATAATCAACGAAATGAAATTAAAATGGAGAGAGGCTTTCTAAACTTTTTTTTTTAACGATGCCTTGATTAAGATTTGGATTTTTAAGTAGGAGGATTTGTAATTTCCTTGTAATAATCATTTGTAATTTCCTTGCAATACATACAAGGTATTGCCCGACAGCAAATGAAAGGGTAAAATCTTCCAATCCTCCCAAGCTAGGAATTAAAAATTAAACGAGAAGTATTAGGCGATCTGTCCACCCCAAAAAAGGGAATAACGGAAACCCCCTATTTAGATAAGCTCGCCAGTGCATCTTGACTATTTGCGGGACTGCATATCCTGGTAGGGCCGGAACCAGATGGTAAAGGGTCATGATACGCATAACAGCCCTGGAGAATGGGAATATCAAGGCTGTTAAAACAATTATGAGCTGCGCAAGGTAAAAAACCGTGATGCACAGAACAAGGATTCAGAGCCAAGTGAGTTTGCTCACTGCTAAAAGTGCGGCAGCCAAAAATGCTACTGACATGCTGGTGAGAGCCACAGACAATAATGGCCCCGCTGTGAGGTAAGCTTGTTCTGCTATGTGCGAATCTGTAGCGTGACAGCAGATGAGGACTGTGACCGCAAGGATGGAGCTGTACGTTGCTAACATGTCAGAAATCAGGAAAAGCTGAAACACTCTGTCGTGCAACAGGATCGCTGTTCCTGGGTGTCGATCACTGGAAGAATTATATCCACCAGGAAAGGTGATGCCAGCAGTGAACACGACAGAGAGGTGACTTGCTTACTCCAGAACTTTGTTCTCTTGGTGACCAAATGTCTCGACCTTTGGTTCGCGGCATGCCAGCAGCAATCAAAATTGCACGTCCTTGAAACTGCAAACCTCAAATCAGAGAATTAGTCATCAATCATGAGCACAGTTAATTGAGTTAGCAGTAAATACAGCCTGCAACAAAAAATTGCACTACCGGTGAATATTTCGTTGACGAGCTTTCGGATTCCATGGCCACATCCAGGGCGGTCAACTTGTCATTGTTCAGAAGCCTCGAGGCATCTCTGTTGTCCCTTGTCAAAGAGAGCAAAACTCGGCAATGGTTTTGCATCGATGCCAAATGGAGGGGGTGTGTTCCCATTAACATCTTTACAAGTCACCAGCTTCTTGATGCAGGGCCCGCCGCATTCCTTGAGAATGTATTGGACCGCGTTATTGTTCCCGGCCTTGGCTGTGACATGAAGAACATTCTGGCCCTTCTTGTTTTTTTATCTCTGCAAGGTCAGGCCATATTTTCACCAACTCCTTGATTGTGTCGAGGTTGGCCCCTTCGAAAGCGATGTGAATAGGGTAGGAGCCATTTTTGTCTGTTTGAAGGGCGAGATAACTGCACTTTTCAAGCAGGAGCTGCACCGCGTTAACATCTCCGATCGATGCTGCAGAGTGTAGTGGTGTCCCCCCATTTTCATCGCGTACGTGAAGTAACTTCGGAAGCAAATTTATAATTTCTTGCAACATACCTGATATTTTAGGATTTTAGGCCTTATTAGCGTTTTTCAGGTTTGGTGCAATTTACTCGTTAAAAAACTGTTGCTGTTAACTCCTGCAGAGTTATTTATTTTTTACAAATCTATTATCATGCTTGACTCCAAATTGAACGAATAAAAATTTTGAGAAAGAGCAAAAAGCAGTGCAATTTACTTACATCTTTGCATTTACGGACTAGAGCTACACATAAAAGAATCCATTACCTGATCTGAAGTGCTTTAGTGTGGCAAAAACGGGCGACGTGCCCTGTATCTTGACTGCGTAAGCTTCGTCTTGAGCAGCAGCGTGCACAAGAAGCCAAAAAATCCCATGTTGCCCGTTTTCAGCTGCCAAATACAATGGCGATTTACTATGCTTGTTCTTCCAGAAAATAATTTCCGAGTCTCATCCCAGGCTAACCAATTTTATTGTCGCCTCTAACCTTCCATCTTGAACGGCAACATGAAGCGGAGTATCATCTAAGGAGTTTTTTCGGCTCATGAGGTAAGGGAAATGAATGAGAATGAGCTCCACAACATCTTCACTCCCACAGCTTGCTACTACATGAAGCAATGAATTCCCAGATGGGGTGACCTGGTCAAAGATTAGAGGCAAAGCTAGTACCCTGACTGCGAAACCTTTTCTAATGCAGTGATGAATTCGTCGGCATCCCCATTTTTGGTCGCTTCATAGAGTTTTGGTATGGGGGACAAGAAGCCGGCTCATTAGGGAATGTTTAAGGGTGTGTTTGTTTCACTGAAAGTATTTTACCAGAAAGCGTTTTCCGGATTTTCAGCCGTTTGGTTCTTTAAAAAAGATTTGGTCAACGGAAAAGACTTTCCGGTCAACACAAATATTATGTATCATTTTAGGAAAACGAATTCTTCCAGCTGAGAAGGTGAAAACACTTTCCCTTCTCATTTTTTTTATTTGGCCTTTCACTTTTCCTCTCCGTACGCCGCTCTCGTCGCTCTCTCCCTTCGCTCTTTCACTCGTCTTTCTTCTTCAGCTCTTCTTCAATGACGCGCATCTTCTTCGCCATTGAAGGTCCAGATCTTCTTCTTCATCATCAAAGGTCTGGCTCTTGTTCAACGATGCTCAACACGGTTCCAGGTTCTCTCTCCTCTCCGATTTGAAAATAATCTCAGAATTTTTTTTATCGATGCTTTACATCGTTGAATTGATGTTGATTCTCTACATTTCAGTTGTTTGATTCGCGTTTCTGTTCATTTTCTTCTTCAAGCAATTGAAGTGAAACGCCCCTCAAAGCCTCTCTCTTGATCCTCTGCGTATTCCAGAAGCTTCTGCTCCGCTGATCGGCGCCGGAATCTGTCGCTCACCTTGCCACATCCAGTGCTCTTTGGATCGCGATGTTCTCGCGCACTTGAGCTTCGAATCCGTGTGCTCCATCAATGGACTCAAGTTTATTGACTGAAAAATTTCAGGTGGCTTTCGACAGTCGCTTCTAATTGCTATCTTGCTTTCAAATCGAATGTTGAGCACGGAAGGACCGAGAGTTTCAAGAACTTTTCAGGGGGCTTAATGACTCCGTTAGCTGTGTTAGGTTATCTGCATCTTACAGGGAAGCTAGAGTCGAGAAAAGTATTCCGTCAGTGTATGTACTCATTGTTCTCCTCCAGAGCTTGTTTGAGTCATTTCTAAGGTGTTGATGATTTGCGTGGTTTGGATTTTTGCACAAGTTCGAGGCTACCTGCATAGGGTGGAATCGTGTCGTGCAGATGCTTGAGTTCTTTTCCAGGGAAATGTGTTTGTATTTATCATTTACTAGTTCTTTAATTGTTTCAAGGTGAGCTGACTGGTGTTATTTTATTTCGAGGTTGGACTCTTCTTGGGTGCACGTTTATGTGTTTATTTGCTTCCGTTTATAAAGTAACATGTACTCAACAAATTAATTTGGAAGTAGGAGGCGCACTATTGTCAATTGTTAGATCATTTTTCAAATGCAATCCAAATACTAGAAAATACTTTCATTCATGTATCACCAAACAAAGAAAAACTAACCATTTTCCTGGAAAATAGTTTCCTGTAAAACATTTTCCAAAAAAGTTACGTTTTCCGTGAAACAAACACACCCTAAATCTAGAAAGTCGTGTGTGTTTGTTTGAGGGAAAATACTTTCTTGGCATTGGTTTTCTGAATTTTTATCCATTTGATTTGCCGAAAATAATTAATTAACTAAAAACACTTTTTGGTCAAGGAAAATATCATACATAAATTTAGGAAAGTGAATTTTTAAATCTAAGAATGTGAAAAAACTTTATAGAATTGCTCCTCTTGAATTTTTTAATAGTTTACTTTTTCTTTTTCTCTTTTTTTTTTCTTTTCCTTCTTCCTTCTTTGCCTAAGGCCGATGAGGCTCGACCTCGCCCGAAACTAGCCAGGTCAACTCTCGACAGCCCTCGTTGAGGCTCGACGACCAGTGGAGGAGGAATAAGGAAATAGAAAATAAAGAAAATAACCAAATTATTAATTTTTTTTTTTTGCTTGAGATAAAGTCATGAGAATGAAATAAATTTCAAAATGAGATTCAAACATTAGAAAACGTTTACAGTCACATATCACCAAACAAAGGAAAATTAACCATTTTCCTAAAAAATAATTTTCCATAAAATAATTTTTCTTTATCATAAAGTTCTCTCCCAAACAAACGCACTAGATAGTTTATCTCATGACTTTCTAAGTTCCATGAGAATGTGAAATAACATGTAAAAGAACATATAAATAAAAGATTATGATTGATTTAGTAGGTAATTGTAACCAATAAAGCTACAACTGGACCAAATTTTCCATATCTTAGAGAAATTTATACCAAACACCAAACAGACTCATTTCCCCCCTCTCTCTCTTCCCCTTCCTACACCTTTGCCACTAATGCTCCGGTGTCACTAGATTGATGGCCATGCCTTTGTTGTCACACCTTCTCTTGTTGTCACTGCTTAACTCATCGGCCGACCATCGTGCTTTGTCTCGTCCCCTCTGTCAAGGCCATGGTGGTAGCATACTGACGTCGGCGAGTGGGAAATTGTGGCCTTATCTTACACCTTTTGTGGTGGCCTTTGGAGAAAGAGAGAAGATGAAATATTGTTTGTGGTCACCTTTTGGAGAAAAGGCTAAGTAAGGGGAAAAGGAAAACGAGAGAAGATGGAAATTTGTTCGGGTTCCCTTTTGGAAAAAGCAAATGTAAAGAGAAGGTAAAAGAGAAAAAATGGAAAATTGGCGCTTTGTTACACTTTTCAGGCATGATTATCTAAAAAAAGAAAATCTCAACTTTAGGTCAAATTCTGTCCATATTTTTTTTATCTAAAAAAAATCAACTTTTAATTTAATCTCAAATTTTTCCACACGTCTAAAAATCACTATTAATTTCTTCAAAATCATTGACATCAAGGTCAATAGAGGTTCAGAGCGTCTTCATCAACACCCTGTAAAACCTATAAACAAGGTCATGTTAACAATCTTGAAAAAATCAAAAGGGATATTTGGCCATGTGGGCAGGAATAATAAATCTCTTATCGGTTTTGATGTATATAATTTAAAAGAAATTAGTAATGATTTTTACCATATCGGTAGATTTGGGATTAGAGCGATAGTTAAGAATTTTTTTTAGCGAGCCAAAAATTTAGAGCAAGACGAGATGTTTTTAGGAAATTAACACACACTTTTCCTGATTGCCTTTTGGAAAAAGGCAAAGTAAGTCTGATAGGAAAGAGAGAGAGAGAAGATGACACATCAACTGAAGGATAATAATTTTGCCCGCCACTTGTAAAGAGAGAAGGTAAAATAGATGAGGGTTTGTCTTGGTAGATTTTTATATTTTGCCTTTGTTTAATTTAATATCGTGCAAATGATCCTCTTGAGACCCCAGAGCTTCTGTTAGGTTGGGCCCATGTGATTGGCAGTTGGATTCGGCCTATCCAAAAACATATTGGGCCTCGATCATAACACTAAGACCCATGGGCCTGACCTGGCCCAGGCTCAAAATGGGGCTCGACCTGTAGTTTAGTGGGCCATGCCTGGCCTAGCCAATATGAGCCATTGCACTGTCATCACTTATTCAAAAGCTTAACTATTGGTTCGTGGACTGAATGAATTTATAAATGTTTCGATCCTCATCAGTCATCTTTCGGGAGATTCTTGGGAGGATGAAAATGCTCACATTTGTATCTTAACATTTTATTTGCATGTGCAATAGGCGTAATGTTTTGGTCTTAGTCTTAGTATTATTTGGACATCGATTTTCCTGCCATTCAATGTCTAAGAAACTAATAGTCCACAATTAGCCGGAAATTATTTTTTGGAGACAGCTAAATTGAAAAATCATTCCCTTTCACTTATACAAATAGCTCGTAATGCTTCGTCTTTTCCAAAATCGAGAACCTTTCTCATGACTTCTGCTCCTTGCACACCCTTTGATTTTGAAGTGAGACTTTTGAAGAAAAACATTCGAAATATTCGTAGTAGAAATAGCGTATATATTGAAGTTTGGGTCCGCTTTATTTATTCTCTTTTTTCTTTAAGGAACTCATATTTCTCTCCGGTCAGACGCACTTAAACAAGCAAAAGGATGCTATTCTTCATATCCTATTAGTATTTCTCTATCGTTCTTTTTTAAATAAAGAAACTATCGTAGCAGAACTTCTTTCACCAATTACACCATGTATGCACCTTATCCCCTTCTAAGATTTTCATCGGTTTAAATTGCCCTTGCGAAGCTTCTCATGCAAAGTTGGCCACCTTTTTGGGGGTCTGAAAACGAACGGCTGATAGCCATGGAAATGAATTCTAAACATCACGGGATAACAGAACGGCTGAAAACGACGTCGTGGGTTGCCTTTTTTTTTTTTTTTTTAATTTCCAAATCGCAAAGGGAAATCAACACGTTCCCACTGAAACTCCACCGGCGCGTCACCTCTTCAAAGCAGGAAGAGCAAGCGAGCGCGAGAGAGAGAGAGACGGCGTTCTTCACAACGGCAGAGACACGAACATCAGAAACACCCAGAACAAGGTCGGAGAAAATCAAGATAAGTAGATAACCAGAAACGCCTCGTCCTCCTCTCTCGAGAGGCGCTACTGTCATGTTGTTTGGAGCTACAGAGAATCTGAGAAAATGGAGTCGTTCATCGCCGTGGACACCGAAGCCGAAGAGCACCCCCATGACCCCGACTAGCAGGGCCACCACTCGAGTCCTTTCCATGGAGACGCCTTCATGGGCTACGAACCTCGCCTTCGCCCCCACCGACTGACTTCTCCGCCAACGCTCCCCCTCTGTCTGCTGCGGACGACGACATCTTCGGGGAAGGGCCCCTACCCTAGTCCTAACTTCATGCGGGGCACTTGTCAACGAACCGAAGCATGTGTGAGGCTCGTTGGTTGACATATTCACCAATCATCGAGCGTTCACTTCTATCCCAATGGAAGCACAGACAGCCCTGTGGAACGAAGAGACCAAGAGGTGATTCCCAATCCATAGATTCACGGCCTCCGGCAAGGATCCCATTTCGCTCAACTCATCGCGATTCACTCCGTCCTACGCTAAGTAACTTTCCATCCCACCAATAGGAGCATATCAATGCTTCATGAGAGTGATAAAGATGTCGAATTTTATGTCCTTCAACAATTTCTACGTAGGAATAAAGATGCGTTTGGTAACATTTCTGTTCTCGAAAACAATTTCTACTCGAAAATAGTTTTTTTTATTTATTTCTATTCTCGGGAATAAAAAATAATTTTTGTATTTATCGTTTCTATTCCAAATCCATCTTCTACTCTTTTATTTCGGCGAATGGAAAAATTAATGGACGTTACTTAACGGTTTGTTCATTTTCTATTCTGGAGAACAAAAACAAAAATAAACAAAAATAAAAAGATAGAAAAATAAATGATTACCAAACAAACCCTAAGTCTTCATGCGTATAGTTCTTTGTAACTTTGAGTAGGAATTATATGGTTTCTATTCATATCCGTTGATTTCCTTTTGGATTGGTTTAGCAGTTATAAGTTCGTAATAAACTAGGAATGACTTGGTTTCTTATCTACTTTGGACATTTCCGTGGGAGTTTAATTTCATTGCTCTTGTTTTCTAAAAGCATTATTTGATCTTTCTGCTTAGATAGAGATTGCATTTATAGTACCCTGTGACAATAGTTGCACTTTGTCCATAAATTTAGTAGAGAACCGCGACCACCTCCCAAATGCAGTCGAAATGCCATAAACCTCGAGGAAAAGGAGGAGGCGGAGATGTGGAATCATGTCATCGCGCTGAAGCCGAAGAGCTCAAACGAGCTTTCTTTGAGAAATGAAGCTCAACTAAGGAACAAAGTATTCAGTATTTAGAATGCACCACATTATAGGGTGACGTGGCATTTTTGTTGAGGTCCAATTAGAAAATGCCACATTTCGATGAAAGGGAATAAATAAATAAAATGAAAAATCTCACTCTCTTGTTTTTCCGCTCTTCTACGCCGTCCCCAGCCATCCGTAGCCATGGTCCTCCGATTTACAGATCTCCGCGAGCACTGGGGACTCTGCCGATGGCCATCGACGAGCGTTGGCATCGCTTGCTGCTTTCATCTAATCATAAAAAGAGTTGTTGTACGGATTTGGAGCAGCGCCCATATCCAAATCTGTACAGAGATATTTATGGCCTTCAAAGATCTCAACTTTGTAATTTTAAGTGATGACCTTCACTTCAGTGTCGTATGCTTCAATGGCTATGCCATTGATAGTCTCAAAGTGAGATTGACTTGAAAGTCTCTACCATTGCTTGACCGCCTGGGGAAGCAAACGGATGAGCTGCAAGTTATTGTGGGGTTTGTTCATTCACGAAGGGTGGCCATGAGTGACGACGAAGTGGGTTGCTAGCTCGACCATGGACGGGCAACGAATGCAAGTCACCACGACGATGTTAGTTGGGTTTACTCCTATGTGGAGGAAGCCTAATGAGTTGCAAGCCTAAAAAGGGCTTGAGCCCATAAGATAAGTCATATGGAAAAATATGATTTCTCACTATCTTTAAAGTGATAGCCGCAAAAAGACGTAGTAACAAGAGAAAAAGGGAAAGTAGAAAATATGGGGGTTGGGGTAAAACAAATTATGGCTCTAAGATATCAAGATGGTATTTGTTTGACTGATCATGTAAATTCTTTTCAAGGAATTATAAATTAGTTGGCTGCGATGGAAATCGAGTTTGATAATGAGATACAAGCACTATGGTTACTTGGTACTTTGTCGGACTTATGGGAGACGTTATGAACATCTTTGTCTAATTATGCCCCCGGATGGTACGATTACCATGGATTTGGTCAAGAGTAGTATTTCGAATGAATAGATGAGAATGAAGACACAAGGATCGTCCTCTTCACATTCTGATGCATTGGTTGTTGAGAAAAAGGGAAGAAGTGAGTCTCGAGATCCGAAAAATAGAGATAAAAATAGAAATAAAAGCAGAGGTAAGTATAATAAATTTGCTAATGTTGAGTGACATTATTGTCATCAGAAGGGACATATTCAAAGATTTTCTCGCTAGTTAAAAATGAAGAAACAAAAGGAGAAAGGTAAAGAGAAAAAAAAAGTGATAATGACAGTGATGGCAATCGTATTGCTGCACTTAAAGAAGACTTTATCATTATTTTTTATGATGATGTGATGAATTTTATATCTCATGAGATCAGTTGGGTAATTGATAGTGGTGCATCTATCCATGTTACGTCTCGTAGGGATTTCTTTTCATCATACAAGTTATGTGACTTTGGATCTGTGAAGATGGGAAACAATGGGCTAGCTCAAGTTGTAGGCATCGGTGATGTGTGCCTAGAAACCAGCAATGTCATAAGGTTAGTATTGAATAATGTTAAACATATACCTGATATTCACTTGAATTTGATTTCTATAGGCAAGTTAGATGATGAGGGTTATTGCAGCACCTTCAGTAATGGTCAATGGAAACTCACCAAAGGTTCTCTTGTTGTGGCTAGATGTGAGAAATATTCTTCGTTGTACACAGAAAAAGTTAATGCAGTAGACAACGAAGATGTAGTTGAGTTATGGCATAAGAGGTTCAGTCACATAAGTAAGAAGGGTTTGTCAATATTGACCAAGAAGAAGCTTTTTTCAGGATTGAAAAGTTCGGCACTAAAGAAGTGTGCTCACTGTTTAGAAAGAAAACTAAACAGAGTTGCATTTAAAAGCTCCCCTCCTTCAAGAAAGTCGGGTATATTGGATTTAGTGCATTCTGATGTTTGTGGTCCTATGAAAACAAAATCACTTGGTGGCTCTTTTTATTTTGTTACCTTCATAGATGATTTTTCAAGGAAAATTTGGATTCATACCTTGAAAACTAAAAATCAAGTATTAGATACTTTTAAGCAATTTCAAGCTTCAGTTGAGAGACAGATTGGAAAGAAATTGAAATGTATCAGAACTGATAACATGGGAGAGTATATTGGACCTTTTCCCAAGACGCCTTAGTTAAATGGCTTAGCTGAGAGAATGAACAGAATACTGGTTGAAAGGGTAAGATGCTTACTTTCACAGTTAAGCTACCTGGATCCTTTTCGGGTGAGGCTTTAAGTATAGTTGTGCATGTATTAAATCTTACTCCATGCGTTCCTTTAGAGTTTGATATTCTTAATAGAGTTTGGACAAACAAAGATGTTTCTTATGATTATTTGCGTATCTTTGGGTGCAAAGCATTTGTGCATATTCCCAAAGATTAAAGGTCAAAACTTGATGTGAAAACACTGTAAATGCTAGTATGAGCACCTAGAGGGGGTGAATAGGTGCGAAAACAAATTTTTAAGAAGTATAATGTAAAACTTTATTTTTAACCTGAGTCTGTTTAACAACATACTTTAAAAGAGAAAAGAGACTCTAACAATTAAATAAAGTTACAAGCAAAGTAAAAGAGTTTAGAGAAGAAAATAAGAACACAAGGTTTATAGTTGTTCGGCTTAATCCAAGCCTACGTCAACTCTCCCGTACTGACAGCCTGCCAGCTGGATTTCACTATGAATCAAAAGAGTCGTTACAGTATCACGTCATTGATTCTATAGTGTAGAGACTTTGCTATACTTCCTCAATGTCTTACAAATGTATAAACTCTCTTTTGAGTACAAATTTATGCTCAATAATTGAATTGGCAAAGATCAAGGAGTTTCAGACTTTAAAATTTATCTATCGCGCACACACTCGAATAACTAGAGCGTCTTCCTTATATACTCCTCCATGCCTTCATAACTGTTGGCACTTTCCAAATGAGTTCTTCCAATCTACCTGTTGGATATAATCAATTAAGAAGATCTCGAGTTATTTAAGGAATATGACGTTAGCCCACTAATCCTATTCGCCCATACAATCATGATCTAGGTTTCCATAAGTAGAACCTTCCAAGTATGTTTCGCCATTCAACGGATCCAAATTACCCGTGTTAACTTCAAGAATAATAGATTCCGAGATGCTATATCCAGCCATGAGATCTTCTTTAGTCAATCAAATCAAATCTTTAAAGAAATACTCAATTTTAGATAAGTCTTCTTCGATGGTCTAGAAACTATCAATGAGGGTAAACTTTAAGTTTTGAGTCTGGCGGTCCAGCGGTCTTCAGACTTTGACGAAAGAGTCTGCAAGTCTTCGGACTAAACTGATGAAAACAATTTGTCAGCTTCAAAACAAATAAGAAAGTTTTCTCCAACAATCTCCCCCTTTTTGATGATGATAAAACTTTTCTGCAGATTTGGATATTTTTAATCTGCAAGACAATACTCAAGCAAACATGAATATCTCACAAAAGATAATTGGCTTAGTAAAGATAACATTAAATTTGCATCCACAGGAGATAAGTTAGTCCTGTTAAAAACAACTATCTTTGCCATGAATACCAACAGCGCTTAAGATACTGCAAACGTTAAACAATCAAACAATCCAAATTCAAATCCAAACCAGTCAGAACCAAACAACCAACCAAAAGTAAAGTCAATCAAAAGTCAAAAAGTCAAATCAAACAAGAGTCAAATATCAAATCTGCACCATCTCCCCCTTTTTGTCAGCATTAAAAAGGTAGAGACGAAAAGAGAATAAAATTAGGATTGTTTTGGAACGCGAACAAGCTGGAAATCTCCCATCGACTGGACATTCCCTTTCAGTTTTTTTAAATCCTCCTTCAGTTGAGTTACTTCTTCACCCTTGGCATTTGCTTGAACTTGAAGTGCAAGGGCATGAATTTGATCATGCAAAGAAACTGAAGAGGCTTGACTAGCATTCCGCATGTTCTGAACTTCGCATCTCAGGGCATAAATCTGGCCTCGCATCTCCATAAGAATATCAAGCTGTCTTCGAAAGTCTACTGTGTTGTTAGTCTAAGTGCTTGTCTCTGCATGATCAGTTTGAGGAGTATTAGCAGATGATGGCATTTTAGCATGAGCACCCAGATTTGGCGATGAAATCTCATGACCTTCTACAGGTGAATGGCTAACATCTTCACTAGTAAAAGCAATTGAAGAGGTACCTCTTTTCTCAGCAACTCCTCATGTTTCATTGCTTTCAGGCGAAGAGAAGTACTCTTTATGCTCTGTCTCTTCTTGTTCTCCTCTGCCCTCTTCTTCAGCAGTTCTTTCTTCCTCTGCTTTTTTTTTTCTCACTTATTCTCTCTCTCCACTCCTTTGCTCTAACTCTTCTTTGTCTCGATCCTCTCTCTTCTCTGTCTCTGGAATAGAACGATGTAAGTTTCTCAATGCAAGAGCGGAAATGGTGACATCTTCCTCATCTTCTTCATCTTGCAAGATGAGTGGTCTTCTTTTCTTGAATGGAGTTGTCATGGGCTCCTTCCCTTTCCATTTTGCAGCCATAGAAACTTGGTGAGTTTTGACAGGGGTTTTCTCCTTAAATCGCTCCAAAGTTTTGTTTAGCTCATTCAGACGCATTTTGGAAACCATTTTCAGTCCCACCACCATTTGATCACAGGTACGAACACATAGAATCTTGGGAGGCTGAATATTCAAATGTCTGAATAACTTAGTAACAAGTGCTGAGTAAGGAAGTTGGTCTTTGTCTTTCACCATCGATTTATACGTGTGAAACATAATAGTGTGTGGAAGAGAGAACTTTTTGCCAGTGTTGATTACATACATCAGCTTTGCTTCTGAGTTGGAGACGTCAGTCTTCGAAGTCGATTTGGGTCTAAGATAATTGATCACAATCTTGTGAAGCAAAATATTTGAGGCATTCATCCTCAAGTACAAAATCCGTCCTTCTACCATTCCATCCCAAACAAGCTCTACCGTCGCACGACCAACAAACACACTAATTGATTGGAATGCCCCTTGCTCTACTCCAATCACATCAGCCAATGTGTCTATATCAACTACATAGTCCTAATCTCGAACACTGAAAGAGAATCTATTCGCATCCAAGAAACTTAGATTAGAATAGAAATACACAGTAAGTTCTGGATGAGCCTCTGTTGTCTCATAAAAAAATCGTTCAAGCTGAACTAGAGTGAATTTCTCTCGCAACTTCACATTTAGAGAATCAAGAAAATCAAATTCCACACTTCTTGGGTTGATCACCTCTCGCTTTAGCAACTTAGAATAAAGTCACTTATGTTCCTCAAAGCGAAACAAATCTGTCATTTTGCTTCGAATATTCGCTGTAACACCCATTCTAGACTTAAAATGAGTATACATCTTGTCATCATTGTTTCCATCTAGCTGACTAAGACCTCCAACACATGGATTGCTTGGGATATTTGCCAATGCTCTTCTGCCGACCCCGCAGGAGCAACTCCCAATCGTTCCATCGTTCGCAAAAAGTGGGTTTCATTTCGATACCCTCTCTCTTTCAAAAGTTCATCAATAAAGTTCAAGGGAGTACCTCCCTCCTTCAAGGCAGAGTAGAGTTTAAAGGTAAAAGCGGGCTTTTGGGTTCTTATAGGTTTTGCATCTTCAATAATTTCTTCCTCCACTCGATGATGAATATCCTGAGGTCTAGCTTGAGGAGATTGACGCGGTTGAGAATGTTGTGGACTCTATTGCTGTCTTGGAGATTCTTCTTCCTCGGTGAGGTCAAAATGCGTAGGACCCTCACGCATGTGTTATGGTCTCCTGTTCGCAAGCCTTGAAGACTTTCTCTGGAAAGACATTTTCACAGTCTTTGAGAGATTCCAAACTCGTTTCACAAGAAAGATGAAAACTTTGAGGATTAAACTAGAGAGTAAAAGAGAGAAGATGATGTTCTGTGCTTTCTAGGGTTTTGTGAGTAAAGTGAAAGAAAACAAATAGTATATAAAGCAATCGAAGAGAAGTATATGGAATGTCGTAAATAGAAAATGCCCTTTAAAAAAAAAAACTTAATTTTGAAATTAGATAACTGTCATTTTAAAAGATAACTTCTTTTTTGAAAAGGAATGATTGCAATAATCAGGAAAACTGGGGAATATAACATCAATCAATTACAAATTAATAGACAAACATACATTTTCGAGTTTTTATCCGAGAGATAAATTTCTAAAATTGAAATAACTTACAGTCGTGATCTTGATCTCCTGAGTCTAAGCCTTTTTAGACTTTTTATCCCTGAGTCTGAACTTTTTCAGACTTTAAGATATTGAGTCTGGATTGAATAAACTCGAATTGACTTTTCTCCAGTGGCTTTGTAAAATTGTCCACTAGTTGATTCTTTGAGTCAATGAATTGAATCAAGACGACTCCATTTTGAACATGGTCTCTAATAAAATGATGTCGAATCTCTATATGCTTTGCTCTTAAATGAAGAATTGGATTCTTGGGAAGATTAATCGCGCTAGTGTTGTCACATTTGATCTTAGTGCATGAGTCTTCGATTCCAAAGTCTCTTAGCTATTGTTTTATCCACAAGATTTAAGAATAACAACTTCCAAGAGCCACATACTCTACTTCTGCTGTTGAAAGAGCTACAGTACTTTGCTTCCTTGAAAACTAAGATACTGTCCTGTTACCAAGTAATTGACAAGTGCCCGAGGTGTTCTTTCTATTAACTCTGCATCCTGCTAGGTCTGCGTCTGAATATCCAAGGAGAGTATACTAGAGACCCAAATTAGAGGTTCTTGTGACATATTTGATGATGCGTTTTGTAGCACTTAGACGAGATTCTTTGGAATCTAATTGAAATCTGGCACAAATACAAGCACTAAACAAAATGTCAGGTCTAAAAGCAGTAAGATAAAGAAGTGAACCAATGATACTCATGTATAGCTTCTGGTCAATTTTCTTTCCTTCTTCATCTTTGTCCAGCCTCGAGGAACTTGACATTGCTATATCGGTCTTTTTGCAGTTCTCCAAACCGAACATTTTAACAAGTTTTTTAGCATATTTTTCTTGATGAATGAAAGTTCCTTCCTTCAATTATTTTACATGAAGTCCGAGAAAGAAGGATAGTTTACCCATCATGCTCATTTCAAACTCATCCTGCATAGTTTTAGAGAATTTCTTGCATAGATTTTCATTAGGTGATCCAAAAATAATGTCATCAACATAGATTTGAACAAGTAAAAAGTTTTTGCTTTCTCTTTTGATAAACAAGGTAGTGTCTACTTTACCTTTAACAAACCCATTTTGAATTAAAAACTTACTTAACCTATCGTACCAAGCTTGATGTGCTTACTTTAAACCATATAGTGCCTCTTTCGGTTTGAATATAGAGTCTAGTTTCCTTGGGTCTTCAAAACCGGGAGGTTGTTCCACATAGACTTTTTCTTAGATAAATTCATTTAGGAAAGCGCTTTTGACGTCCATTTGAAATAACTTGAAATTCTTGTAACAAGTAAAAGCAAGTAATAATCTAATTATTTCTAACCTTGCTACAGGTGCGTAAGTTTCATCATAGTCTATCCCTTCTTCTTGCGTATATCCTTTGGCCACGAGTCTTGCTTTGTTCCTTATGACTTTTCCTTTTTCGTTCATCTTGTTCCTGAAAATCATTTTAGCTCCAATGACAGATTTACCTTTTGGTTTAGGAATCAATTCCCAGACATCGTTGATATTGAATTGCCTGAGTTCTTCTTGCATAGCTTCAATCCAGCTTTCTTCAGTTAAAGCTTCTTCTATGCTCTTGGGTTCTATTTCAGAAATAATAGCCACAACACTAGACTCTTCACGTATTTTGGATCTTGTACGAATCCCTTCATCAATGTCACAAATAATGAGTTCTTTGGGATGACTAGATTTGTGCTTCCAGTTGTTGGTTGGTTTGTCAGATTGTTGATCTTTTTCTTCATTTGATTCTTCAACGATCGTCTGTTGCTGGTCTTATGAAGTCTGAGCTGCTTCTAGTGATTTAGACTTTGTAGAGTCTGGAGCAGGTTTAGATTCCTCATGTTGAGTCTGAATCAATTGATTTTGCATAAGGTCTTGAAATTTGACATTCATTGATTCCTCCACAGATTGAGTTTTTTTGTTGTATACTCTGTAAGCCTTGCTGGTGGTTGAATATCTAAGGAGGATGCCTTTATCTGATTTTTCTTCAAACTTACCAATTCGATCATCTGCATTTTTCAATATAAAACATTTGCATCTAAATACATGAAACTAGGAAACAATTGGCTTCTTTCCTTTGAACAACTCATAGGGAGTTTTCTCCCGAATAGGTCTTAAGAAAATTCTATTAATAATATAGCATGCTGTAGAAACTGCTTTAGCCCAAAAACGAGAAGAAATGTTACTTTCAATTAAAAGTGTTCTAGCCATTTTTTGCAACGATCTATTCTTCCTTTCCACAACTCCATTCTGCTCTGGAGTGTATGGTGAGGAGAACACATGCTGAAAGCCAGATTCATCACAGAATTTAGCAAAGCCTTGATTTTCAAACTCACCTCCATGGTCTGTCCGTATACTTGAAATAATATACCCTGTCTCATTTTGAACTTTCTTAGCAAATTTTATAAAATAAGAAAGGATTTCAGACTTACTTGCCAGGAAATATATCCAAGTAAATCATGAATAATCATCCACTATTACTAGGCAATATTTCTTATCTCAAATATTTTGGGTTGTGGTTGGTCCAAAGAGATCCATATGCAAGAGTTGCAGCACATGATTAGTGGAAACTTGATTTATTGGTTTGAAAGAATTTCTAACCTGTTTTCCCAATACACACGGTGTGCATAAATCAGATTTTTGGTATGTCAAGTCGAGTAGTCCACGAATAAGCTTCTTTGCAGAGATCTTGGCTATTTGCTTCATGTTGATGTGACCAAGTTTTCTATGCCAGAGATTAGCTTCCTCTTGAATTGAAATTAGACATTGGATTTTTCTGGTTTGATATCCAAGAGATATATATTCCCATGTCCTCGCCCCGTGAATGTCTAAGAGGAATCTTTACTGGTTCTTGAACATATTCCTTCTTGAAAGTTGATTTTGTAACATGTGTTGCACAGTTGGCTGATACTTAGCAAGTTGTAGTTGAGTCCTTCCACTAAAGAAACGTTACTGATTGTGAGACTTCCAATCTTTATGGTTCTGTATCCCACAATTCTGCTTTTGCTATTTCCACCAAAAGAAACATTTCCACCATTAACTTGCATAAGCTTTATGAAACAATTTGAGTCTCCTGTCATATGTCTTGAGCATCCACTATCCAAATATCATTTAACCTTTTTTTTGATAGTGGCCTGCATTTAAAAAAGAAACTCAAGCTTTCTTTGGTACCATACTTTCTTGGGTTCAATGGAGTTAGTGCAATATACAGTCTTTGCCCAAACATTCTTAATGGGTTTCCAAACCATATGACATTATTTCTCAAAATGTTTTGAGCTGTTGCACTTAGAACATTTAAGAGCACTACGGCCTACAAGTTTTACAAAGACTTTTTAAAAATGATTTCTATAAAAAAAATGCAGGTCTTTGTTTAATTCTTTCCTTTACTTTTGGAAAATCAATTAGAGGTATGGTTTCAGCAGCCATTCCCAAGCCCGATTTGTTAAAGTAAGGTCTTTGTGCTGAAAGAATCTTTTCTAATTTCTCAGAACCTATAGAAAACCTTTTTGAAATACTTGAAATATCATTTTTCAAAAGTGCATTTTCTTTTGAAAGATAGTATGCATTTTCTTTAAAGTAATAACACTTTTATCTAAATTTTCGACTTTTTCTTTCCAAACAATCTCCTGTTGCTTTAGTGCAGAATTTTCCCTTTTTAGTTTGGAAATTTTTTGGAGAGAGGTTTTGAGACTAAGACACAGTTTATCAATATATTTAGAGACTTTAGTAGGAATTTTTAAATTACTTACCTTGATTTCACTGTCTGAGTCTGAGTCTGTCTCAGAGTCTGAATCTAATTCTAATTGTGCCATTAGACAAATATTAGCATAATCATCATCACTCTCTTCACATTCAGTATCACTCCAAGTTTATGCTTTGAGAGCATTTCTATATTTCTCAGTTTTTCATTTTTTTTCTTCAGTAAGAGACAATTGGGTCTGATGTGTCCCTTTTTTTTTTTTTTTCATTCAAAACAAATCACATCTTTATTGGATTCATCATCCTCAACTAATTTATTTTGAAACTTTTGAGAGCTTTGTTTTTTCCAATTGAATCTTCTTCTCTTTTTGTTCAATTTTCTGAACCTTCTTATCATGAGAGCAAGCTCTTCATCGTCCATATTGTATTCAGAATCTGTAACATCAGAATCATCATTAGATTTTAATGCAATGGATTTTTTTACCTTTGGGATCTTCATCTTCATTGATTTGCTCCACTTCATAAAACTGATGAGTGCCAACCAATTCGTCAACGGAGAGTGGCATGATTCTTTGTGTCTCCCTTATTGAGGTCTTTACGTGATTCCAATCTTTGGAAAGTCCACGCAGTAAATTGTTAACCTTCATGGGTCTAGAGATTGGTTGATCTTGATACTCAAGACCATTCACGATTTCTGTAAAATGACTAAACATGTCAGTGATAGATTCTCCTAATTTCATCTTGAATGCTTCATATTGACTGAGTAGAATATTGATTCTGATTCTTTCACTCGATCAATTCCTTCATAGATGATGTGCAATCTATCCCAGACTTCTTTAGTTGTTTCACAATAAGATATTCGGTTATATTCAGTAGGAGATAATGCACAATATAAAGAATAAATTGCTTTTGCATCAAGAGCTTGTCTCTTGGTTTTCTCTTATTGAGTCATCTCGCTGGACTCAACAGCTTCTTTTCCCCTTTCTGAGACTGTTGTAGTTTTAGGAATGATTTATTTGTCTACCACATCTCATTCAAGATGATCTTTCGATCTTAAGAATGTCTTCATCTTGTTTTTCCATATACTATAAGGCGGTCTGGTATTGCTTTGCCCTTCAACCAAACCTGGAGCCAACATACTAGCCATGGATCATTAACTCTAAAGTAAAAACACTTTAATTTAAATGAGTATACAGGCTCTGATACCAATTGTAAATGCTAGTACGAGCACCTAGAGGGGGTGAATAGGTGCGAAAACAAACTTTTGAGAAGTATAGTGTAAAACTTTAATTTTAACCTGAGTCTGTTTAACAGCAGACTTTAAAAGAGAAAAGAGACTCTAACAATTAAATAAAGTTACAAGCAAAGTAAAAGAGTTTAGAGAAGAGAATAAGAACACAAGGTTTATAGTGATTCGGCTTAATCCAAGCCTACGTCCACTCTCCCGCACTGACAGCCCACTGGCTAGATTTCATTATGAATCAAAAGAGTCGTTGCAGTATCACGTCCTTGATTCTACAGTGTAGAGACTTTGCTATACTTCCTTAATGTCTTACAAATGTATAAACTCTCTTTTGAGTACAAGTTTACGCTCAATAATTGAATTGCCAAAGAACAAGGAGTTTCAGACTTTAAAATTTATCTATCGCGCACACACACTCGAATAATTAGAGCGTCTTCCTTATATACTCCTCCATGCCTTCATAACTGTTGGCACTTTCCAAAGGAGTTCTTCCAATCTACCCGTTGGACAGAATCAATTAAGAAGATCTCGAGTTATTTAAAGAATATGACGATAGCCCACCAGTCATGTCCGCCCATACAATCATGATCTAGGTTTCCAAAAGTAGAACCTTCCAAATATGTTTCGCCATTCAACGGATCCAAATTACCCGAGTTAACTTCAAGAATAATAGATTTCGAGATGCCATATCCAGCCATGAGATCTTCTTTAGTCGATTGAATCAAATCTTTAAAGAAATACTCAATTCTGGATAAGTCTTCTTCGATGGTCTAGAAACTGTCAATGAGGGCAGACTTTAAGTCTTGAGTCTGGCGGTCCAGCGGTCTTCAGACTTTGACGAAAAAATCTGCAAGTCTTCAGACTAGACTGATGGAAACGTTTTGTCAGCTTTAAAACAAATAAGGAAGTTTTCTTCAACAAACACAACAATGCATATTTATTGGTTATTGATAGGATATGCTTGGCTACAAATTTTATAATCCGGTTGAAAAGAAAATTGTAAGAAGCAGAGATGTTGTGTTTATGGAAGATCAAATAATAGAAGATATTGAGAAAGCAAAGATGATTTCAGAACCACAGGTTAGTGATAATTTGGTTGATTTGGATCTAGTTCCTCTTACAAATATTCCTACACAGATTGATGAAGAGCAGCAGGAAGTCAATGTTCTAAATAACACATATGTTCTTGAACATATTAAAACAGATAATACTATTCTTGAACCAGATGCTCAATTAGATGTTCCACTGGATGTTCTAGTCCGGAGATCCGTTAAAGACCGACGACCTTCCACTAGGTATTCTGAAGATGAACATGTATTATTGACTGATGCGAGTGAACTAGAGTGCTATGCAAAAATAATAAAAGATGAGTACAAAAGCAATTGGTTTGATACTATGCCAGATGAGTATGATAATCATATTTTTGAGTTGGTGAAGTTACCTAAAGGTAAAAGAGCTTTGAAGAACAAGTGGATATATAGGTTAAAGCAGGATGAACATACTTCACAACCATGATACAAAGCTAGATTGGTTGTTAAGGGATTCGATCAGAGAAAGGGCATTGATTTTAATGATATATTTTCTCCGGTAGTGAAAATATCTTCTATCCGTGTGGTCTTAGGCTTAATAGCTACTCTAGATTTGGAAATTAAGCAAATGAATGTCAAAATAGCCTTCCTACATGGTGACTTAGAGGAAGAGATATACATGGAATAACCTGAGGGTTTTAAAGTGAAAGGGAAAGAGAATTATATGTGCAAGTTGAAAAAAAAAGTCTCTATGACCTAAAATAAGCACCGAGGTAGTGGTACAAAAAGTTTGCATAAATTATAACAGAATAGGACTATAAGAAGACTTTATCGGATAACTGTGTGTTTGTCCAAAATTTTTCTAATGATGACTTTATTATTCTTTTGCTTTATGTTGGTGATATGCCGATTGTTGGTAGGAATGTTTCAAGAATTGAGTTATTGAAGAAACAGTTGAGCAAGTCATTTGCCATGAAAGACTTAGGCTCGGCAAAGCAGATTCTTGGCATTAGAATTACCCGAGATACAAATGCTAAGAAATTGTTTTTGTCGCAAGAGAAATATATCGAGAAGATCTTTAAGAAATTTTACATGGACAAGGCTCAAGTGATTAGTACTCTTCTTACTGCCCACTTTAAGTTAAATATGACGTAAAGTTCTACGACTGATAAAGAGAAGAACAATATGGAAAGTGTTCCATATGCTTTAGTTGTATTCCAATTACATTATGTTTGCACATCAACATCGATGCTTCACTTAGATATGTGCTAGAAATTGATGACCAATGAGATCTTTTTTTTTAGGGTTATTATATAATTACTAAATGAATTCAAATAAGAAGAAAGTGAAAGTAAAAGATCGGATGGATTCCCCGTTAAGTTCTTTAATTAGAATGTGATGTCCTTCGGGAATGTAACGCACCAATTAAAAGTCTTGGTATGGAAATGAAACAGCCAAGCACGAAATAGAATTAACATAACAAAATACCATATTCCAAATCACTCTGGGAATAGAAGTGAACTACAAGATTAATAAAATAATGAACAAATGTATTTACCATTTAAAGAGAATTAAAAAAATTGGATAATATGGTAGATGTTGAAATTATGTGGGTTATGTGCTCTTTATGTGTGTGGGTGGGTGGGTGGGTCATATATACGTGTGTGTATGGTTTCTTTCCACCTATTGGTTTAAGATTTTGAGTCGCATAGACCAATACGATATCAAAGTCAAATTTTGGTCTAGTCTACATGCGCATCCATTGTCAAATTCCACGTGTTAACTTTAAATTGGACTTTCTACCAATGTGTGAGATAATTGGCATCTAATAGACTATGAAAATTTATTGACTATTGAAGCTAGAATTTACACTTTTCACTGTATAATTGTGTTAGGAAAACAGCTGTACATATCCAAATTAATATTGGGACAATACTGATTCCATAATCTCCAAAGTTAAAATCGAAAAGTTGAGTTATCCATAATGTGAGGAAATGAATGCATAAAATGTTTATTTAAAATTTCAATTAATACAACTTTGGGGAGAGTTATTTTTTTTTTGTCAGTTGGGGGAGAGTTATTAGAACAACGAAAAAGACAGACAACTCCGAATTTTGTAAAATGGAATATAAAAGATGATCGCTTTTTACTCAAAATCCAAATTTGAACTCGTTACTCAATCATTAATTGACATCTAGATAGCCATAGAAAGTAGATTGCAAGGTCCTTATTTCTTCAAAATTGCAAAGGTTATTCTTGTTCAAGAAGCTCAAAACCTAATTCTATTTAAAAAAAAAAAGGCAATCTAAATGACAAGCATCAAAAGTAAGAAATAATTATTAACAGAATACAATAAAAAGAAATAAAGAAAAAAGAATATAAAATAATAAACGGCACATTAATAAGTTGACGTGAAAATATAAAAGAATTTAAAAGTACCCTTAAATGCTTATAAAATAATTTGAAAATAGATTTTTTTTCTTTCATTAGATTTAAAGATAAAATGAAATGGAGGAAAAGGGAAAAACCCAACTTCCTAATAATCTTAAGTTTGTTTGGCAAATGAGGGGGAGAACATCCTTGGGAAAATGACAATCTAAATATTGGCGGAGCAAGAGTTGACGGCTTGATTGACACGTGGCATTTTGCGGTGGATGCTCACGAGTTTGATACCCCCTCACCGCATTAGAAGATATATAATCATATGGATGCATTAATAGGGAAACTGAGGAGAAAAGGAAGGGGAAAAAAAAGAAAAAAGAGTGGGAACTTCTATTTTGTTAAAGGGAATATAGAAGATTGCAAAGAGTTTCTAATGAAAAGAACCATTATTCAGATAGAATAGAAGATTCATGTTTGAATTGATGATCAGTGCAAAGGCCGACGAAGTTCTTAGAACAACTCTTGTAATAAGAATATACACCTATAGACTCTGACTACTACATACATAATAAAGTCATAAACCCCAACTACATAATACATAATAAAGTCATAAACCCCAACCCAAAATTGGACAAATTTATCGAAGATAGATACCGCTATATAATAAAAGACCACAATATGCATGGTAGTCTTGGAGGATGGGAATATCAAGGCCACTAAAACCACCATGACCATCACGAGATAAAAGGACTCCGACAGATAGAACAAGGCTCCCGAGCCAAGTAAGTTTACTCACTGCTACGGTTATGACCGCAAAAAAAGCAACTGACATACCGGTGAGGGCCATCAACAATAATGGTCCTACTGAGTGGTAAGCTAGTTCTGCAATGTAGTAATCTCTATTGAGACCCTAGAGGAGGACTACAATTGCAAGAATGGAGCTGTACATGGCTACCATGTTGGCAATTACGAAAACCCGAAACATTCCGTGGTGTAGCATGGTTGCCATTCCGAGGTGCGGATCATCGGAAGCATTATATCCATCGGGCAAGGTTAAGGCGGTGGCGGCCCCGGTTCATATAACGGAGAGCACAAGACTCTATACTCAATAAAGTGATAAACCCTAACTACATAATACATAATAAAGTGATAAACCCTAACTACATAATACATAATAAAGTGATAAACCCCAACCCAAAACTGGATAAATTTATCGACGACAGATACCGCTATATAATAAAAGACCACAATACGCATGGTAGTCTTGGAGGATGGGAATATCAAGGCCGCTAAAACCACCACGACCATCACGAGATAAAGGACTCCAACAGACAGAACAAGGCTCCCGAGCCAAGTAAGTTTGCTCACTGCTACGGTTACGGCCGCAAAAAAAGCCACTGACATGCCGGTGAGGGCCATCAACAATAATGGCCCTGCTGAGTGGTAAGCTAGTTCTGCAACGTAGTAATCTCTATTGAGACCCCAGAGGAGGACTACAACTGCAAGAATGGAGCTATACATGGCTTCCATGTTGGCAATTACGAAAACCCGAAACATTCCATGGTGCAACATGGTCGCCATTCCGGGGTGTAGATCACTGGAAGCATTATACCCACCAGGCAAGGTTAAGCCCGCAGTGAACGTGACGGAGGCCACAAGCGTGGCCACTAGCAATAATGTATTGACCTGGTCCTTGATCCATTCGGCGGGAGATGATTTGCTCACTCCGGAACCTTGTTCTCTCGGTGACAAAACGTCTCGACCTTCACTTCGTGGCACACCAGCGACAATCAAAATCGCACGTCCTACTAACTGCAAATGTCAAATCAGAGAATTAGTCATCAATCCTGAGCACATTAAATTCAGTTAAGAGTAAATACAGCCTGCAACCAATATACACTACCGCTGAATTTCTCGTCGATGAGCTTCTGGATTCCATGGCCACATCCAGGGCGGTCAACCCATCATTGTTCCGAAGCCACCACTTAATTCTTTTGTCCTTCGTCAAAGAGCGCATAACTTCACAATGGTTGTGCATCGATGCCAAATGGAGGGGTGTGTTTCCATCGTCATCTTTCGCATTCACCAGCTTCTCAATGGTATCGGGCTTGCTGTATTTTTTTAATACGCGGTCGACCGCGCGGTCGTTCCCGCCCTTGGCTGCAACGTGAAGAATATTCTGACGCTTTTTGTTTTTGATCTCTGCCAGGTCAGGCCACGTGCCCTCCAGTAACGGTCCGATTACCCAGGAGCAGCCGGCTTCGCAAGCGATGTGAATCGGGTAGGAGCCGTTATTGTCCGTTTGAAGGGCGAGACAAGGGCATTTCTGCAGCAAGAAGTGAATTGCGTCGTCATCTCCAACCGACGCTGCAGCGTGCATTGGCGTCCCTCCGTCTTCATCGCGCACGTAAAGTAACTTCGGGAGGCGATCTATAATTTCTTTCAATAAACCTGACATTATAGGCGATAGCACTCTTTAGGTTGGGTGCAATTAACTAATTAAATAAAAATTGCTGTTAGCTCCTGCAGAGTTATATGCTTTTTGACCAAATGCTATTATCAAGCTTTTCTCCAAATTGGACGACTATGAATTTTGAAAAAGAGCAAAAAGCAGTGCAGTTTACTTACATCTATGTATTTATGGACTAGAACTACACATGAAAGCATCCATTACCTATATCATACTTCTTAAATGCGGCCAAAATTGGTGACATGCCCTGCATCTTGATTGCGTATGCTTCATCTCGAGCGGATTCTTGCAAGAGAAGCCGAAGAATCTCCCAGGGTGCCTCCTTGTGAAGTTCCCATCCAAACTCAAACTTTTCCACTGCTAGACACAACGGAGATTTACCATCCTTGTTCTTCCAATATATAATTTCTAAGTTTGTTTCCTGGCGAATTAGCTTTTTTGTTGCGTTGAACCTTTCATCTTGAATTGCAACATGGAGCGGAGTATCCTCTGAGCAGTTTTTCCGGGTCATGATATCAGGAAAATGAATGAGAATGAGCTCCATGACATCATCGCTCCCAGAGCTTGCTGCTACATGAAGCAATGAATTCCCGAAGGGGGTGACTTGGTTGAGGATTAGCGACAAAGCTAGTTTCCTTGACTCAATAACCTTTTCTAATACATCGATGAATATCTCGACATCCCCTTTCATCGTGGCTTTATATACGTTGCGATCCATAATTTTGTGCAGATCATCATCTCCAAGCTCTTGTTGGTAATTTGGTGGGACGGCTCTCCTCTTCAGAGCTTCAAACCTTTCGTTTGGCATCGTCCTCATTTCACGATCGTCCATGCTTATAGCATGGGCCATTTCAGACCGCGGGAGTCTCTCTTGATCTCTTCCCCCCCTTATTTAGTAAGAATACAAGAGCAGAGAGAGCACTCTGGCTTTTATAAAGGTCAAGTTTTTACATCAACCCAACACCCAATACGACTCACCTCGGCCAATGTCATTAATTTCAGACCCAACAGTCAATAAGTGGTCAGCCCAAGATGCAGTTGTGGAGTCCTAGTCAAATAGACTATGTTAATTACGGCACTCGCATGTCGCGCTATCATTAAAGAGATTAAGAAGAAAAGTTGCTTTAATAAAAAGTTGTTTTGCTTTCACGTATCTAGACTGAAGACATGCCGAAACCCATTTCAGTCCCAAAAAATAAAAATCTTGGCCGATCGAATTAAATCCTACCGTTTGTATTTACATGTAATTTAAGTATTAGATTCACTGAATATTTTTTAATGGGGCATACCCAAAATATCTACTGAATCCCTTCGTATCTCAGATTCTAACTGATTCCCCATGATATTGTACGTCTGTATATTATGGCGGGGGGCACTATAGCATTCAGGGAAAGTTGAGACAGGATCCCGTCGCATGGTTCATATCATGTCTCTTAGCTTTATCCCACCTTTTTCTTCTCAAGTGGGCCCCGCATCTCCTTTATCTTTCGTGAGACCCCCTCGTTTTATCCTCTGTTCAGCTTGCCGCATCTCCAACTTGCGTTGAATGTTGGAGTACAGGCAGGTGACCGGGACCCTGCTTTGAGCAGGGGCGTTCGTTGATAAGGCCTAAACAAACACGTTAAAATACATTTGTCATGGATGGGGACTGAGGTTAAAAGAGAGAGAAAACAAACGTGATGAATTACCTCAAGGTAAAAACGATAAGTATTGTAAAAAGGAAAAATATCACGTAAATCTCAAAATTATTACTTAAAATCCTAAATCATGCATATTATAACATTAATACTCTGAAGGTTTATTATATCATCAAAACTTTCAAACTTAAAGCAATATGATAAGAATACACCTTGTTGCAATTCTATCAAAAACGACTATAAGAATCTTATATAGCAACTTATAAACAAATTGAAGTAAAGTGGATCTAGAAAATTATAACAAAAACCTCGACTTATGCTTGCTTTGATATCAATAGATCAAAAATTTTCTCACGTCACTAATACCCCAAAGTTTACAGTGTGGAATCTAGAAAATGACTTTGTTATCTTCGAATTATGCGGTATACCTTTCTTGCTAAATGATTTGCCAAGTTTTGATGCTGATGGGCTTATGCCCCCACTACTATGAATGGTTTTGGTGAGGATTATGCTTTTATTTTATGAAATTCTCTTTCTACCGAAAAAAATCTTTTGTGCCCTATGTAGAAAATTCAAAATCACCATACCAATAACTGAAGTAGGTAATTATCCTACTGTTTTTGTAAGATTTCCACATGGTGATTATAAAGATATGAACAACAATTTTGGTTTTTTTTTTTTTTTGGAATTTTCAAAGTTCTTTCTATTGGGGTGCTTGTTAGGCACCATACTAGGACCACGTGTCTTAGGAAAGTAACAAAGAATGTCGTATTAGTATATTCCATTGACCAAATTGAATGGAGTTTAACAAAGGGATTTTATTGTATTAATTTGACAAGCTAGACTTGATTGCATTATCTGAAAATTATTGGATTCAAATGCAATTTCGTGATAAATTTTAGTGCTTTAAGCGCACTTGTCCCAGAACTGTATTTTGCAACGGATTACTGCTTTGCATGTAAAACACTCTGTCACCTATCTTAGCTCAATTATAGCAGCTTTTCCAAAATATTTCTTGCATATAGTTGTTCCTCAAGGTTGCGATATAGAAAGAGGGTGTATACCTATATAAAGATAACTACAGCTTATGCCCATGGACTTATTGTGGGTACGCTTCATAAAACCAGGGCCTACACACGACCTCTGAATGGTTAATTATGGACTTGTGAGCAGGATTACGGGGTTAACACTCTCTCATTCTAAAGAGTTCTGATATGGTAGACTAGAAGCGGGGTTCATTAGGTAATTTTGTATATGATCTAGAAAGCTATTCTTAGATAGTTTGTTTTGTGACATTATAACTTTCATGAAGAAGTGAAATAACTTGTGCAACAACATAAAAATAAGAAAGATAAGGATTCTCTTGATTTAGGGTATAATTGTTGCTAGAAAAGTTATGCTAAGACCAAACATATCTTAGGCTACATTCATTTCACGAAAAATAACTTCCAAGAAAGAAAATTTTTGAATTTTCAAGTGTTTGGTTCATAGAAAAGAAACTATGAGAGAATGAGATAGCTGATATATAACAATAATGTTTACTGTTGGAACTCAAATGTAACATTAGACAATCAAGCATAAAGTCAATATTGTCTAGTGAACACCAGAGATTGTGTAGCCACTATAGCATTCCCTATGCTGCTGGTGCTATCGTCTAAGCTGTATTGAGATGGTTGCTAGGATTGAATTGATTGTCCTGGATATAGTGTAGCCTTGGTGAGTGGACGGTGATTATGATATGTTGGCCAATGAAAAAATTTCCATTAAAAGATTCTTTTGTACAATAAGTGGAAAATTGTGACCTTATCTTATACTTTATGTGGTGATCCTATGAAAAAGGGAAATGCAAGAAAAAAAGAGAGGAAAAAGAGACAAAAACAAAAAATTGTCTGTGATCGCCTTTTGGAAAAAGAAAAGTAAGGAAAATAGGAAAAAGATAGATGACAGAAAATTATGGCTTTATGTTACATCTATATGGCTGCCTTTGGAAAAAAAGAGGAAAAAGTAAGGAAAAGAGGAAAAAGAGACAAAAATAGAAAATTGTTTGGGATGGCCTTTTGGAAAAAGAAAAGGTAAGGAAAATAGGAAAAAGAGAGATGACAGAAAATTATGGCTTTATGTTACATCTGTATGGCCACCTTTGGAAAAAAGAGGAAAAAGTAAGGACAAGAGGCAAAAGAGAGAAGATGACACGTGAAATGGAAGGACAATAATGGGGTCCGCCACTTGCGGTGAATTATAAGCTCCGTGCTTTCCCAAACATTAGCATCGTGCTTCTCTTAAACATCGTGCAAATGATCTTTTTAAACATTAGCTCCGTGCCTTTGCAAATGATCGTGCTTCTCTTAAACATCGTGCTTCTCTTCTATATAGATAAGGGCTTCTCTTGGTAGATTTTTTTATATCTTTTTTTTTTTTTTTGTTTAACTTAAACATCGTGCAAATGATCCTCCTGAGACCCAAAACTTCAATAAGGTTGGGCCCATGTGACGGGCTGTCAGATTCGGCCTATTCAAGAAAATAAATTGGGCCTGGATTAGGGCATGGAGGCCTATAATTCCAGATTTGTAAGAACGACATCGACGATTGCCATGGACGAGCGTCGACATCGCTTGGTGGTTTCATCTAATCACAAAAAGAGTTGTTGGACGGATTTGGGGCAACGCTCATATCCAGATTTGTACAGAGACATATTTGATGGCCTTTGACGCTCTGAACTTTGTTTTTTTATGTGATGGACCTTCACCCCAGTGTCGTATGCTTCAGTGGTTACATATCCAGATTTGTACAGAGATATTTGATGGCCTTTGACGCTCTGAACTTTGTTTTTTTATGTGATGGACCTTCACCCCAGTGTCGTATGCTTCAGTGGTTACGCCATTGATAGTCTCAAAGTGAGATTGACTTGAAAGTCTCTACCTTTGCTTGACCGCCTGGTGAAGCAAATGGACGAGCTGCAAGTTATTGTGGGGTTTGTTCATTCACGAAGGGGTGGCCGCAAGTGACGAGGAAGTGGGTTGCTGGCTCGACCATGGTCGGGCAACGAATGCGAGTCGCCATGACGACAGGGGGGTGGCACGACCATGGACGGTCGTCCTAGATGTGGCTCCGCCGAATGTGCCAATGATTGCAGATGGAGGAGCTGGCTGTGGACGACGTAGGGAGAAGAGAAAGAGAGAGAGAAAGTGACAGTTCTAATTTTTAATTTATGTCCACATCATCATGTGGCATTCTGTTTGCATTTCAAAAAAATCCATGCCACGTCAGCCTAAGACATGGTGCATTCTAACTACTGAATAATTTCTCATGGATTAAAACAACGTCTAAAGAGAAACGTACACCTAAAATTTCATAATCGATCCAGAGATTCAACCACAACATTCGACTAATAGCTGGACTAGTTTTACCAACATGAACACAGCTAGATAGTCAAAGGACACAATACGCTTAGCAGCCTTGGAGAATGGGAATATCAAGGTTGCTAAAACCATTGTGACCATCGCCAGATAAAGGGCTCCGATGAACAGAACAAGGCTCACGAGCCAAGTAAGTTTGCTCATGGCTACGGTAACAACTGCGAAAAAAGCCACTGACATGCCAATGAGAGGCATTAGCAATGGCCTTGCTGAGTACATGGCTAACGCATTGGCAATTACGAAAACTTGACACAATCCGTGGTGCAGCATGGTTGCCATTCCTGGATGGGGATCACTGAAAGCATTATAGCCACCGGGTAAGGTTATGCCCGCAGTGAACGTGATAGAGGCGTGCATCTTCATTCATTTTATATGTACTTTATCGTATATTCTATATACATGTGGTTTTCGCTTTTAAATTGGACTTTCTAATGATCTCTAAGATAATTTGCATTTAATTTACTGTGAAAATTTATTGACTATGAAAGCTAGCATTTACAGTTTTTCACTGTATTATCGTGTTAGGAAAAGAGTAGTATATCCAATTTAATAGTGAGAAAATACTGATTTCAGTAGCTGCAAAGTAAAAGTCGAAAACTTGAATTATCGATACAATGCGGACTCAAAAGATAATTTTGTTATTTAAAATTTCATTAAATACAATTTTTGGGAGAATTGTTAGAACAACGAAAAAGACTAATAACTCTGAAATTTGTAAATTGAAATATAAACGATAATCATCTTTAACTCGAAATCTGAATTTGAACACATTACCCAATCATAATTAACATATAGATAGCCATAGAAAGTAAACTCCAAAGTCCTTAGTTCTTCAAACTTACAAAGATTACTCTTGTTCAACGAGCTCAAAGCCTAATTCCATAAAATATACGCATTCCAATTTTACATGCACCGAAAGTAAGAACGAGTCATTAACAGAATAAATAAAAAGAAAAAAGAAAAATAGACTATAAACTAATAAACGGCACATTAATAGTTTGACGTGAAAAGGGTAAACTCAACTTGGTAAAAATCTTATGTTTGTTTCGCAGATGAAGAAGGAGAACACCTTCGGGAACATGACGATCTAAGAATTGGCGAAGCAAGAGTTGCTGGCTCGATTGACACGTGGCATTCTACGGTGGACGCTCGTGGGTTTCTTTCTTGGTATCCCGTGTTAATGCATTAGAAGATACATAGATATATGGACGTATTAATAGGGAAATTGAGGAGAAAAGGAAGGGAAAATAAAAGAAAGAAAGAAAAAGAGTACGAACTCTCATTTTATCAAAGGGAATATAGAAGATTGTGAATAGTTTCTGCCAGAAGGAACCATTAATAATACAAAATAGAAGATTCTCAATAAATAGATGATCAGTACAGAAGTCCGATCAAGTTTCGAGAAGGACTGCCATAATCGGAATATATAACTGCAGACTCTGACTATGGATTAAAACAGCGTCTGAAGAGAAATGTACACCTAAAATTTCATAATCTATCCAAAGATGAAACCCCAACATTCGACTAATAGCTGGACTATATTTACCAACATGATCACAGCTAGATAGTAAAAAGACACAATACGCTTAGCACCCTTGGTGAATGGGAATATCAAGGTTGCTAAAACCGTTGTGATTATCGCCAAGTAAAGGACTCCGATCAACGGAACAAGGCTCGCGAGCCAAGTAAGTTTGCTCACGGCTACGGTAACAGCTGCGAAAAAAGCCACTGACATGCCAATGAGGGCCATCAGCAATAATGGCCCTGCTGAGTGGTAAGCCAGTTCCGCAACGTAGAAATCTCTACTGAGACCCCAAAGGAGGACTACGACAGCAAGAATGGAGCTGTACATGGCTAATGTGTTGGTAATTACGAAAACTTGAAACAATCCGTGGTGCAGCATGGTCGCCGTTCCTGGATGGGGATCACCGAAAGCATTATATCCACCGGGTAAGGTTATGCCCGCAGTGAACGTGACAGAGGCTACAAGTGTGGCCACTAGCAATAAAGTATTAACTTGGTCCTTGATCCACTCGGGGGAAGATGATTTGTTCACTCCAGAAGGTGGACCTTCGCTTCGCTCTCCACCAGCGACAACCAAAAGCGCACGTCCTAGAAACTACAAATGTCAAATTAGAGAATTAGTCATCAATCCCGAGGACAATAGATTCAGTTATGAGTAAACGCAGCCTGCAACCAAAATTACACTACCTTTGGATTTTTCGTGGAGAAGCTTCTGGATTCCATGGCCACGTCCAGGGCGGTCAACCCATCGTTGTTCCGAACCTGCAAGTCAATTCCTTTGACCCCGGTCAAAGAGCTGATAACTATGCAATGGTTGTGCATCGACGCCAAATGGAGAGGAGCGTTTCCATCGACATCTTTCGAATTCACCAGCTTCTCGATTATGTCGGGCTCGCGCTTTTCTTGGAGTACGTGGGAGACCGCTCTATCGTTCCCGGCCTCGGCCGCAACGTGAAGAATATTCTGACCCTTTTTGTTTTTTATGTCTGCCAGGTCAGGCCACGTGTCCTTTAGTAACAGTTTGATTCCCCAGTACTTGTCGGCTTGGCAAGCGATGTGAATCGGGTAGGAGCCGTTTTTGTCAGTTTGAAGGGCCAGATAAGGGCATTTCTCCAGCAGGACCTTCATTCCATCAGAATTATCAATCGTTGCAGCAGCGTGCAGCGGTGTCCCCCCGTTTTCATCGCGCACGTGGAGTAACTTCGGAAGCCGATCTATAATTTCTTCCAACATACCTGACATTGTAGGTCGGGTCATAGCACTTTTTAGGCTGGGTGCAATTAACTCATTATATAATTTTTGCTGTTAGCTCCTGCAGAGTTATTTGCTTTTTGACCAAATGATATTATGAAGCTTTTCTCCAGATTGGACGAATATGAATTTTGAAATAGAGCAAAAAGCAGCACCGTTTACTTACATTTACGCATTTATGGACTTGAACTACACATATAAATATCATTACCTGTTTTCCAGAATGCGGCCACAGTTGGTGACATTCCTTGTATCTGGACTGCATAAGCTTCATCTCGGGCAAAAGCTTCCAAGAGAAGCTGAAGAATCTCCCACCCCGCCCCCTCGCGCTCTTTCCATTCTGAAACCTTGCACTTTTCGACTGCCAGATACAGTGGAGATTTACCATCCTTGTTCTTCCAGTATAAAATTTCCGAGTTTGCACTCTGGCGAATTAGCTTTTCTGTTGCGTTGAACCTTCCATCTCGAATGGCGACATGGAGTGGAGTATCCTCCCAGGAGTTTCTTTGGGTCACGGTGTTAGGAAAATGAAGGAGAATGAGTTCCACGACATCATCATTCCCAGAGCCTGCTGCTACATGAAGCAATGAATCCCCGGAGGGGATGACTTGGTCAAAGATTAGCGACAAAGCTAGTTTCCTCAGCTCAATAACCTTCTCTAACTCATCAATGAATTTCTCGACGTCCCCATTTTTCGTGGCTTCATATAAGTCACGATCCATAATTTTGTTCAGATCGTCATCTCTGAGCTCTTGTTCGTAATCTGGAGCCGAGGCGGATCTCCTTTTCAGAGCTTCAAGCCTTTCGTTTGCCCTCGTTTCACCATTGACTATGCTTATAGCATGGGCCATTTCGGACAGCGGGAGACTTTCTTGATCTCTTTCCCCCTTATGTAGTAAGAATGCAAGAGCAGAGAGAGCACTCGGCTTTTATAGAGGGTCAAGTTTTTACATCAGCCCAACACCCAATACGACTCACCTCGGCCCATGTCATTGATTTCAGACCCAACAGTC
Source organism: Eucalyptus camaldulensis (assembly GCA_019915185.1). Lineage (NCBI taxonomy): Eukaryota > Viridiplantae > Streptophyta > Magnoliopsida > Myrtales > Myrtaceae > Eucalyptus > Eucalyptus camaldulensis. The sequence continues at coordinate 8,810,391 of JAHSVA010000005.1, forward strand.
AATAAGTGTTCAGCCCAAGTTGTTGTTGTGGAGTCCTAGTCAAAAAGACTATGTTAATTATGGTGTCCAAAAATAATGAGACCCATGCTGTTCAAAGAATATAACTGTCAATTTTATTTCTACACTATGATTTAATTCCTTCGTTCCATCATTAATAAAACGAGTCTCCTCACTGCTGTTTTGATCAATTTAATGTCATAGACTCACCTCAAATAATGCTGAGACAACCATACAAATTTCATCTTAAATTAGTGATCAACATTGAGAAAAAAATAATCTGACCTGGTAATTATATATAACTTGAAATAAAGGAATATTTTTCAAATGAATACTCCTCATCCTCGATGATCTCGCACACAATGGGGCCGATGTTTCTTACATATGGTGAACTTCTCATGAATCACGTTCAATAAATTGATTGGTCGATCTCAATCCTCAACAAACTTAATTTTGTCCCATCTTTTCAAAATATCGTTTTCTTCCACCAGTCTTGTTGGAGTTAGAAGCGCTGCATTACTAGTCTACCAACTTTTGCGAGTTTAATAAGTACATGACAGCCCTCATTTTGAAGGAATATTCTTAATGAATTTAAAACAGGAAAAGATCAACCAAAAAAAAGAAGAAGAAGAGGAAGAAAACTTGATTTAATTAAGATCAAATTTCACATGAGAAAATCCAGCTTTTTTATTAAACAGTTAATATAAATTTGTATTTCCTTTATAGGAATTTCAGCCTTGATTTTCTTTTTCACTTTCATGTTTATTTTTGTTGCATTGAAGTAGATTTATCGAGAAAATGTGATTTTTCATCAGGAGATAGTCAGAGATGTGGTAGTCAGTGTGAGGACACTGATGACCAGTAATATCTCTCTTTACCATTATTATATTATTAATTGATGAATTCAAATATGAACAAAATAAAATGAAGGATTGGATGGATTTACTACTAACTTACACGTGATGTCCTTATTCTGACCTTCTGAGGACCATGCATGCAATCCATTCAATCATTGACCCTTGTTGGAGTTAAGGGATTTATCTAGTTATAATTTTATTTATGACTTTTTCTTTTAATATTCAAGTTTTGAATAATTTGATTACATTTATGCTATTTTACACGTCTAAATTGGAATTTTTCATTGAAAGACATAATAATTTTGTGTTAAATAGAAATTAAATTGAGAGAACCATAAAGTTTGCCAAAAGAAATTCACAGTTAAAAGCAAACGTCATCTCCAAACAGTAACAAGTAACATCTTTATAAACCTATTTTGATACTTAACGGAGACCAAAGATGCTTGGTAGACATTTTACCATAAAAAAAAAATAAAAGATGATTGGTAGACATTAGAGAGTTCCATAAGATTCCTACGGATTGGCCTCTTCAATATCATGTTTCGTTTTTCCTTTTGGCCAGAGAGTGGCCACTTTCCTTCAATTATCAACTTCTCGTTGATCATTGGGCCACCTTCTGTGTTCTTCCTTTGATTTCAGCGATCGGAAAGATTCCTCCTTTTTAAGCCATCAGCGTTGCCCGGAAAGTCTGGTTTCAACTGCCAATAATAGGATTTCACCCCCCCCCCCCCCCCCCCCCCCCAAAAAAAACCGTCTTCTGTTTTGCCGTCCAAGCAAAGACTTTTCCATGTGTTTTAAAGCGATAATGACAAATAAATCGTGAATTTTAGCTCAATATGCAATTTAATCCTTTAACTTTTTATTATTTAATGTGGTTATTGAACTTCAACACAATGTACAATATGGCCGCTAAGCTTTTAATTTGTTCAATATAATCTCTTAACGTTTGATACATATTCAATATAGGCCCCGACTACATTGAACATTTTAATACAATTCAAGAACTGTATTGAATATGCACCAAAAGTTCAGAGACTACATTGAATAAATTAAAAATCTAATGACCACATTACACAGTGAGCTAAAGTTCAGGAACTGCATTGAACAAATTTAAAGTTCATTGACCAAATTGCATATTAAGTAAAAGTTCAAGAATTATGATTGGGTGTGGTCCCCACATCTTCTTTTTGTCCCAACCATACAAGGTCTTTTCATGCATATAAAAATATCCTCATACTATAAGAACCCTCTGCCGATATGTTTTTAGATCAATTTATCCCAATTATACTAGATGTGTACAGAAGAGACATTCATGTGATGCAAGTTAATCATACTCAGGTGCCCCTTTAATTCTACTTCCATTAGAAAAAAGTGAAAAAAATAATTTGTCTTCTCAAAGTTGACATCAATGGGAAATACCTCATATAATTGGGACAAAAATCAACATGGGCTTGCCCGATACTCAAAAGTCAAGGTGTGAAATATGTTCATTGCCATCTGATTGAAATCAACATGTTTTGCCACACGTATTTATACGTTCATTACCCTCTGAATGAGATTATCCACACATGAAGTAAATAACTTCAATCAAATGTAACATGTATTCGCCTACACATAGAGAAAGATTTTCTCTATTTGTTACTTGTTAGTGTCTTAAAATTCAAGGTACGAAATATGTGAATTGTATCTTGGATTTTTTACTTGTTCAATAGGAAGATTCCAGCAAGCAAAACGATTGCTTGAAGTTAGGAGGAAGAATAAAGTACTATAATTAATCAGTGTTTGCATGCCAATTTTGATGCTTTACATAGATTTTTGCTGTAAATGTGAGGATACTGATGACTAGCAAAATCTCTCTTCTACTGTTATTACATAATTATAGATGAATTCAAATACGAACAAAATAAAAATGAATAATTGGATGGATTTCCTAATGACTTCATATGCGATGTCCTTCGTTAGGTCTGACATCATGAGGACCATGGATGTAATCCATCCTAAATCCTAACCGCTAAAAACAGTAGTTTCCCCATGGTTAATAAATTTCACGTTGATCATTGGGCCACTTTCTGTGTTTTTTCCTCCCCTCGTAGTGTTATTTTACAAACCATAAGGGGACGAGGAGTCCCCTTGGGTGCAACTTGGTGCCTTCTAGTGGAGATTTTGGCCTGAATTTCGAAAACAATATACCATTCTAAAAAGCAATTTGATACTTCGGACTAATACTAGCGGTAATCGTGAACGTAATTTTGAAGTCAAACTGAAAAATAGCAGGAACTCTCCTTCCATCAAAGGGAGTCGATAGAAGATTGCGAAGAGTTTCTCTAGGAAAGGAGGACTGCAATAATCGGAATAAAACGAACACGGGGCAGAATAAGGCCGCATATGCGGCATATTGCAAGATGGATCAGCCGTACAGACTTGTTCCAATCAACAGTTAGGGTCAGAAACAAAAGTCGCAAGTACTGGGAGTGACGACTGATTAGAATTAGAAGGTCAATTCTCATTCCCCTGGCCTCTTTGCTATTTGTTTAAATGACTATCATTAGATAAAATATATAAAAAAAAATGACTATCATTAATTCTGAAATATTTAAAGGAAAAAATTACTCCAAAAGTAATTAATACTTGCATGTTAACACAAGCATGGCGATCAAAAAACTTTCTTGGGATAGTGTTGGATACATTTCAAGCAAAAATAACCATGCTTTTGCAATGAACTCCTGGAGGGGGTGACTTGGTCGAAAATTAGAGACAATGCTAATTTCTTCAACTCAGAGCGGCGACATGGAGCGGAGTATCCTCCAAGGAGTATTTTCAAGTCACGAGATAAGGGTTATGAAAGAGAATGAGCTCCGTGACAGGTTCACTCCTAGAGCTTGCTGCTACATGAAGCAATGAATTCCCGGAGGGGGTGACTTGGTCGAAAATTAGCGACGGTGTTAATTTCCTTGACTCGGACACTTGTTTGATGCATTGATGAATTTCTCAACGTCCCCTTTTATCGTGGCTTCATATAGGTCACGATCCATAATTTTGTTCAAATCACCATCTCCAAAAGGTTGTTGGTTATCTGAATTTGGGAGACTCCTTCCCTTCAAAACTTCAAGCCTTTCACAGGGCGTCGCCCTTGTGTCCCTCCCATCAATGCTTATTGTGTGATCCATTTTGGACAGCGAGAGTCTTTCTTGAAGCAAACAAGCAAGCAGAGATACGTAGGTAAACGATGAAAAAGGGGAGGGATTAAATAAGCAAGCAGAGATCACTCCCTCTTGTAATGGTCAAGTTTTCGCATCAACCCAACACCAGATGCGACTCGCCTTGGACAATGTCATTGATTTTATAAACAATCAATTAGTGATTAGCCCCTGAAGTTGCGTAGACTTCATTTAATAGTCAATTAATTAGAATACAAAGGAAAGAGGATAGGGGTGAGCATTATTTCATAGTAGAACTTGGAACCAAAGAATCAGACTGGTGGTGATATGATTCAATTCCAAATTTTAGGGTATGCAGAATAGATTTCAGGTTTTAATAAATGCAGAATATGTTCCAACAAGTGGGTTCTAGATTCCAAGTGGAATGTGGATGAAATCTAAGATTGCTCGCCCCCTAATTGCAAATACCTTTTTGCTACTTAAACAAAAATTGATTTGCTGAAGCCAAAGCAAAGCTATGGACTATCAACAATTGGAAATAGGTTGCGGCACACTTAAAAAGTTTAGAAAATTAGGTAACAGCATTCCTTTTTTTTTTTTGGTTGTGTCAAAATCGGATAAAACAAACGAAAAATTAGGCTTACCCAAAAATGAAAAAAAAAAAGAAAAGAAAAGAAAAGAAAGAGGAAATTGGCCAATTTCCAAGTCGACTCTGTAAACTATAACAAAATAAATTACAGATTCCGAGCAGAACCTAGAACTATTCATCTAAAAAAGAGAGCATTTACTCCCATAAAGATCCCGTCATCACATCAAGTCAACACCAGATGTGACTCACCTTGGACAACGTCATTGATTTTAGATTCAATTGTCCATTAGCAATTAGCCCAAAAAGTTAATTATGTAGAATTTACTCAATGTTGGTTACGTATCAAAAAATAGCGAGAAAGTTCATTTCTACGATTGGGTCCACATTTTCTGAGATTAGTCAATGACTCTTTGAGTTGATCAATGTTGGAATAAGTAAAACCAATCAAAATAATGATAAAATTGGGAAAAATTAGAGGATTGTTGTTTCTAATCAATATTACTCGTCCTCAATGATCTCGCACTTCATCTGATTTGTTAAATAAATTTATTGGTCTGTCTCAATTCTTAACTAACTTAGTTTTCTCTTTTTCTTTTGATGGTTTGTCCCCTCTTTCCCAAAATATTGATCCTTTTTCAACTCTCAACTAACATGGTTGTCTTTTTCTTCATTTGTTTTTTTTTTTTGGATCAATGTCTTTTTCCGGATGAGGTGAGCCGTGCTCAAGCCTAATCGGATATGATCTCTGCATTTCCTTTTCTATGGCAAGACCCCACATCCTATATTCTCTCTAATTTTGCATTCAGTGTCAGAGTACAAGTGCTAAACTTTGATTGAGCAAGGCCTCTGCATTAAGTTTAGCTTGTTGCCTAGGGCCTTTCATGGATAGAAGAAATATATCTTTGAAATTAAGTTGGCCTAGATTGAGACTAATCTGATATGGTCCTAGGCACCTCCTTTTTTTACGAGGTCTTTCCAAGAATCAAATATCATCCTACAATAGGAGCCTTCTGTTGCAATGTTATATATAAATTTTCCCAATTTTACTAGTTGTGTACAAGAGAGATATTCATATGATGCAAGTTAATCATACTTAGGGCCCTATTAATTCTACATCTAGTAGAATAAATAAGGCTTGGAGAATAAGGATAAAAAAAACTTTTTTAATCTTATCCAATTTATATATATTTTTTCCTTCTATGTATCATTATTGCTTATTGTACAAATACTTGATGACCTAGTGGATAGCTGATCTGAGTATGATTAACTTGCACCATATAAATAAGGCTTGTACAAAATTGAAGGATTGCTGTTTCTAATCAATATCACTCATTCTCAATGATCTCACACTTCATCTGATTTGTTAGATAAATTTATTACTCAGTTTCAATTCTTAACTAACTTAATTTTGTCTTTTTCTTCTGACGGTTTGTCCCCTCTTTCCCAAAATATTGATCCTTTCTCAACTCTCAACTAACATAGTTTTGTCATTTTCTTTATTTTTATTTTTTGGATCAAAGTCTTTTTCCGGATGAGTTGAGCCATGCTCAAGCCTAATCGGATTTGATCTCTGCATTTACTTTTTTATGGCGAGACCCAACACCCGATATTCTCTCAAATCTTGCATTCAATGTCAGAGTACAAGTGCTGAACTTTGATTGAGCAAGACCTCTGCGTTAAGTTTAGCTTGTTGCCTAGGGCCTTTCATGGATAGAAGAAATATATCTTCGAAATTAAGTTGGCCTACATTGAGACTAATCGGATCTGGTCCCAGGAATCTCCTCTTTTTACGAGGTCTTTCCAAGAATCAAATAGCGTCCCACAATAGGAGCCTTTTATCACAATGTTTTATATAAATTTTCCCAATTTTACCAGCTATGTACAAGAGAGATATTCATATGATGCAAGTTAATCATACTTAGGCCCCTATAAATTCTACTTCTAGTAGAATAAATAAGGCTTGGAGAATAAGGATAAAAAAACTTTTCTAATCTTATCCAATTTATATATTCTTTTTCGTCTATGTATCATTATTGCTTATTGTACAAATACTTGATGACCTCGTGGATTGCTGTTTCTGAGTATGATTAACTTGCATCATAGAAATAAGGCTTGTACAAAACTGGAGGATTGCTGTTTCAAATCAATATCACTCTTCCTCAATGATCTCGCACTTCATTTGATTTAATAGATAAATTTATTGGTCAGTCTTAATTCTTAACTAACTTAGTTTTGCCTTTTTCTTTAGACGGTTTGTCCCATCTTTCCCAAAATATAGATCCTTTATCAACTCTCAACTAACATAGCTTTGTCTTTTTCTTCAATTTTTTTTTTTGGATCAAAGTCTTTTTTCGGATGACATGAGCCGTGCTCAAGCCTAATCGGATCTGATCTCTACATTTCCTCTTTTATGGTGAGACCCCACAGCTTGTATTCTCTCTAATCTTGCATTCAATGTTAGAGTACATGTGCTGAACTTTGATTGAGCACGGCCTCTGCGTTAAGTTTAGCTTGTTGCCTAGGGCCTTTCATGGATAGAAGAAATATATCTTCGAAATTAAGTTCGCCTAGATTGAGACTAATCGAATCTGTCCCAGGAACCTCCTCTTTTTACGAGGTCTTTCCAAGAATCAAATATCGTTCCACAATAGGAGCCTTTTGTTGCAATGTTTTATATAAATTTTCCTAATTTTACCAATTGTGTACAAGAGAGATATTCATATAATGCAAGTTAATCATACTCATGCCCCTATTAATTGTACTTCTAGTAGAATAAATAAGGCATGAAGAATAAGGATAAAAAAACTTTTTTAATCTTATCCAATTTATATTTTTTTTCCTTCTATCTATCATTATTGCTTATTGTACAAATACTTGATGAACTGGCGGATTGCTGTTTCTGAGTATGATTAACTTGCATCATAGAAATAAGGCTTGTACAAAATTGGAGGATTGTTATTTCTAATCAATATCACTCGTCCTCAATGATCTTGCACTTCATATGATTTGTTGGATAAATTTATTGGTCAGTCTCAATTATTAGCTAACTTAATTTTGTCTTTTTCTTCTCACGGTTTGTCCCCTCTTTCCCAAAATATTGATCCTTTATCAACTCTCAACTAACATAGTTTTGTCTTTTTCTTCATTTTTTTTGGGATCAAAGTCTTTTTCCGGATGACGTGAGCCGTGCTCAAGCCTAATCGGATCTAATCTCTAAATTTCCTCTTTTTATGGCGAGACCCCACATCCTCTATTCTCTCTAATCTTGCATTCAACGTCAGAGTACAGGTGCCGAACCTTGATTGAGCCAGGCCTCTACGTTAAGTTTAGCTTGTTGCCTAGGGCCTTTCATGGATAGAAGAAATATATCTTCGAAATTAAGTTGGCATAGATTGAGACTAATCGGATTTGGTCCCAAGCACCACCTCTTTTTATGAGGTCTTTCCAAGAATCAAATATCGTCCCAAAATAGGAGCCTTTTGTCGCAATGTTTTATATAAATTTTCCCAATTTTACCAGCTATGTACAAGAGAGATATTCATATGATGCAAGTTAATCAAACTCAGGCGCCTATTAATTCTACTTCTAGTAGAAGAATTAAGGCTTGGAGAATAAGGATAACAAAAACTTTTCCAATCTTATCCAATTTATATTTTTTTCCCTCTATGTATCATTATTGCTTATTGTACAAATACTTGATGACCCGGTGGATTGCTGTTTCTAATCAATATCACTCGTTCTCACTGATCTCGCACTTCATCTGATTTGTTAGATAATTTATTGGCCAGTTTCAATTCTTAACTAACTTAATTTTGTCTTTTTCTTCTAATCGTTTGTCCCCTGTTTCCCAAAATATTGATCCTTTCTCAACCCTCAACTAACATAGTTTTGTCTTTTTTGTCATTTTTTTTTTTGGGATCAAAGTCTTTTTCCGGATGAGTTGAGCCGTGCTCAAGCCTAATCGAATATGATCTCTGCATTTCCTTTTTCATGGCGAGACCCCACATCCTATATTCTCTCTAATCTTGCATTCAATGTCAGAGACCAAGTGCTGAACTTTGATTGAGCAAGGCCTCCGCGTTAAGTTTAGCTTGTTGCTTAGGGCCTTTCATGGATAGAAGAAATATATCTTCGAAATTAAGTTGACCTAGATTTAGACTAATTGGATCTGGTCCCAAGAACCTCCTCTTTTTACGAGGTCTTTTCAAGAATCAAATATCATCCCACAATAGGAGCCTTTTGTCGCAAGGTTTTATATAAATTTTCCCAATTTTACCGGTTGTGTACGAGAGAGAGATTCATATGATGGAAGTTAATCATACTTAGGCCCCTATAAATTCTACTTCTAGTAGCATAAATAAGGCTTGGAGAATAAGGATAAAAAAACTTTTTTAATCTTATCCAATTTATATTTTTTTTTCCGTCTACGTATCATTATTGCTTATTGTACAAATACATGATGACCTGGTGGATTGCGGCATCTAAGTATGATTAACTTGCATCATAGAAATAAGGCTTGTACAAAATTGGAGGATTGCTGTTTCAAATCAATTTCACTCTTCCTCAATGATCTCGCACTTCATCTGATTTAATAGATAAAATTATTGGTCAGTCTCAATTCTCAACTAACTTAGTTTTGTCTTTTTCTTCAGATGGTTTGTCCCATCTTTTCCAAAATATTGATCCTTTCTCAACTCTTAACTAACACAGTTTTGTCTTTTTCTTTATTTTTATTTTTGGATCAAAGTCTTTTTCCAGATGATGTGAGCCGTGCTCAAGCCTAATCGGATCTGATCTCCGCATTTCCTCTTTTATGGCAAGACCCCACATCATGTATTGTCTCTAATCTAGCATTCAATGTCATAGTATAGGTGCTGAACTTTCTCTAATCCAGCATTCAATGTCATAGTAAAGGTGCTAAACTTTGATTGAGCTCTGCATTAAGTTTAGCTTGTTACCGAGGCAGTTCATGGATAGAAGAAATATATCTTCGAAATTAAGTTGGCCTAGATTGAGACTAATCAGATCTGGTCCCAGGAACCTCCTCTTTTTACAAGGTCTTTCCACGAATCAAATATCGTCCCATAATAGGAACCTTTTGTCGCAATCTTTTATATAAATTTTCACAATTTTACCAACTGTGTACAAGAGAGATATTCATATGATGCAAGTTAATCATACTCAGGCCCCTATCAATTCTACTTCTAGTAGAATAAATAAGGCAAGGAGAATACGGATAATTTTTTTTTTTAATCTTATCCAATTTATATTTTTTTTCCTTTCATCTATCATTATTGCTTATTGTACAAATACTTGATGAACTGGTGGAGTGCTGTTTCTAAGTATGATTAACTTGCATCATAGAAATAAGGCTTGTACAAAACTGGAGGATTGCTGTTTCTAATCAATATCACTCGTCCTCAATGATCTGGCACTTCATTTGATTTGTTGGATAAATTTATTGGTCAGTCTCAATTATTAACTAACTTAGTTTTGTCTTTTTCTTCTCACAGTTTGTCTCCTCTTTCCCAAAATATTGATCCTTTCTCAACTCTCAACTAACATAGTTTTGTCTTTTTCTTCATTTTTTTTTGGATCAAAGTCTTTTTCCGGATGAGGTGAGCCGTGCTCAAGCCTAATCGGATCTAGTCTCTGCATTTCCTTTTTTATGGCAAGACACCACATCCTATATTCTATCTAATCTTGCATTCAATGTCAGAGTACAGGTGTTGAACCTTGATTGCCTAGGGCCTTGCATGGATAGAACAAATATATCTTCGAAATTAGGTTGGCATAGATTGAGACTAATTGGATCTTGTCCCAGGCACCACCTCTTTTTACAAGGTCTTTCCAAGAATCAAATATCGTCCCAAAATAGGAGCCTTTTGTCGCAATGTTTTATATAAAATTTCCCAATTTTACCAGCTGTGTACAAGAGATATATATATATATATATATATATATATATATAATTTTTTTTTGTGACCCAGGGAACCCCCGCACGGCCGGCAGCCGGAGAGTAAACCCTGGGGAGGCACGCAGGAGACCACCACCCACGCACCCCGGGCAAGGCACCACACAGCGCTTCAGCCTCCTGCGAAGCAGGGAGGCAAGCTCTACCCTCTACGCTGCAATGGTGGGTGGTCAAGAGAGATATTCATATGATGCAAGTTAATCATACTCAGGCCCCTATAAATTGTACTTCTAGTAGAATAAATAAGGCTTGGAGAATAAGGATAAAAAAACTTTTCTAATCTTTTCCAATTTATATTTTTTTCCCTCTATGTATCATGATGACCTGGTGGATTGCTGTTTCTGAGTACGATTAACTTGCATCATATAAATAAGGTTTGTACAAAACTGGAGGATTGCTGTTTCTAATCAACATCACTCGTCCTCAATGATCTCGCACTTCATATGATTTGTTGGATAAATTTATTGGTGAGTCTCAATTCTTAACTAACTTAGTTTTCTCTTTTTCTTCTTACGGTTTGTCCCCCTTTTTCCCAAAATATTGATCCTTTATCAACTCTCAACTAACATAGTTTTGTCTTTTTCTTCATTTTTTTTGGGATCAAAGTCTTTTTCCGGATGACGTGAGCCATGTCCAAGCCTAATAGAATCTGATCTGTGCATTTCCTTTTTTATGGCGAGACCCCACATCCTATATTCTCTCTAATCTTGCATTCAATGTCAGAGTACATGTCCTAAACTTTGATTAAGTAAGGCCTCTGCATTAAATTTAGCTTGTTGCCTAGGGCCTTTCATGGATAGAAGAAATATATCTTCGAAATTAAGTTAGCATAGGTTGAGACTAATCGGATTTGGTCCCAGTCACCTCCTCTGTTTACGAGGTCATTCCAAGAATCAAGTATCTTCCCACAATAGGAGCCTTTTATTGCAATGTTTTATATAAATTTTCCCAATTTTACCATCTGTGTACAAGAGAGATATTCATATGATGCAAGTTAATCATACTCAGGGCCCTATTAATTCTACTTCTATTAGAATAAATAAGCCTTGGAGAATAAGGATAAAAAAACTTTTCTAATCTTATCCAATTTATATTTATTTTTGCCTCTATGTATTATTATTGCTTAGGGATGAGTGTTCCAGAGGTCCTAAAACTTGTCACGAAAATGAATTTTAGTCCTAAAACTTGCAAAATGTACATTTAAGTCCTAAAACTTGTCAAATTGTTTCAAACGAGTCCTAAAATTGACACCGTTAGCCTTTTCCGTTAAAAATGCTGACATGGCATTTTAAATAATTTTTTATTTTCCAGGTGTATTTTTAATTATTTTTATCTTTTTTTTTAAAAAAATTAGATTTTAAAAACTAAAAAATTAAATTTATTCTTATCTTATTTTCAACAAAAACTAAAAAGAAAATTTAAAAAATTTATTTTTAAAATTGTTATTAAAATAAATTAGCACGCCTCCTCTCCCCCGCCGCCGCCCATCGCCGGAGGGGTTGGGCGATGGTTGTCGGCCCTGGGTGGGGGTGGCCGGGCCTTGCCGGCCCTAGGCGAGGGTTGGCGACTGTCGCTTGCCCTGGGCGAGGCCTCATCAGCCCTCGCTTGGGTCGACGAGGCCTCACCTAGGGCTGATGACAACTTGCCCAATGCGGGCGACCGCCGCCGGCCCCCCACGAGGACCGACTAGCCCAAATCAGGGCACCCTCGCTTAGCTCTTGCGCTGGTGCCGAGATCTACGCCCGTTGGCCCTTGCGGGGGGCTGATGGCTGTCGCCCCCCCTGGGTGAGTCGTCGTTGGCCCTTATGGGGGGGTCAGCGATCGTCGCCCGTCTTGGGCGAGGCCTCGTTGGTCCTCGCTTAGGGCCGGCGAGGCTCGCCCAGATCTGGCAATCCTCATCGATCCTGAGCGAGGGTCGACGAGGCCTCACCCAGGGCGGGCGACGGTCGCCGGCCCTCACCTAGGGTCGGCGAGGCCCGGCCACCCCTGCCTAGGGCCGACAACCGTCGCCCGGCCCCTCTGGCAATGGACGGCGGCGGCGGGGGAGAGGAGCTGCTGTTTTTTTTTTAAATAAATATTTTAACTTTTTTTAAAGTTTTTGGTGAAAATAAGATAAAATGAATAAAAAATAATTTAAAAAATCCACGTGGAAAATAAAAAATTATTTAAAATGCCACGTCAGCATTTTTAACGGAAAAGGCTAATGGCGTCAATTTTTGGACTCGTTTGAAATAATCTAACAAATTTTAGGACTTAAATGCATTTTCGTAACAAGTTGTAGGACTTCTGGAACACTTATCCCTATTGCTTATTGTACAAATACTTGATGACCTGGTGGATTGCTGTTTCTGAGTACGATTAACTTGCATCATATAAATAAGGTTTGTAAAAAACAAGAGGATTGTTATTTCTAATCAACATCATTCGTCCTCAATGATCTCGCACTTCATCTGATTTGTTGGTTAAATTTATTGGTCAATCTCAATTCTTAACTAACTTAGTTTTGTCTTTTTCTTCTTACTGTTTCACCCCTCTTTCCCAAAATATTGATCCTTTCTCAACTCTCAACTAACATAGTTTTGTCTTTTTCTTCATTTTTTTTTTGGGATCAAAGTCTTTTTCTGGATGAGGTGAGCCGTGTTCAAGCCTAATCGGATCTGATCACTGCATTTCCTTTTTTATGGCGAGACCCCACATCCTATATTCTCTCTAATCTTGCATTCAATGTCAGAGTACAGGTGCTGAACTTTGATTGAGCAAGGCCTCTACGTTAAATTTAGCTTGCTACCTAAGGCCTTTCATGGATAGAAGCAAATTATCTTTGAAATTAAATTGGCATATATTGAGACTAATCGGATCTAGTCCCAGGCACCTCCTCTTTTTACGAGGTCTTTCCAAGAATCAAATATCGTCCGACAATAGGAGCCTTTTGTCGCAATGTGTTATATAAATTTTCACAATTTTACCAGCTGTGTACAAGATAGATATTCATATGCTGCAAGTTAATCATACTTAGGCCCCTATTAATTCTATTTCTAGTAGAATAAATAAGGCTTGGAGAATAAGGATAAAAAAACTTTTTTAATCTTATCCAATTTATATTTTTTTTCCTTCTATGTATTATTATTGCTTATTGTACAAATGCTTGATGACCTGGTGGATTGCTATTTCTGAGTATGATTAACTTGCATCATAGAAATAAGGCTTGTACAAAACTGGAGGATTGCTGTGTCTAATCAATATCACTCGTCCTCAATGATCTCTCACTTCATCTGGTTTGTTGGATAAATTTATTGGTCAGTGTCAATTCTTAACTAACTTAGTTTTGTCTTTTTCTTCAGACGGTTTGTCCCATCTTTCCCAAAATATTGATCCTTTCTCAACTCTCAACTAACATAGTTTTGTCTTTTTCTTCATTTTTTTTTGTGGGATTAAAGTCTTTTTCCGGATGAGGTGAGCCGTGTTCAAGCCTAATCGGATATGATCTCTGCATTTCCTGTTTTATTGCGAGACCCCACATCCTATATTCTCTCTAATCTTGCATTCAATGTCAGAGTACAGGTGCTGAACTTTGATTGAGCAAGGCCTCTACGTTAAATTTAGCTTGTTGCCTAGGGCCTTTCATGAATAGAAGAAATATATCTTCGAAATTAAGTTGGCATAGACTGAGACTAACCGGATCTGGTCCTAGGCACCTCCTCTTTTTATGAGGTCTTTCCAAGAATCAAATATCGTCTCACAATAGGAGCCTTTTGTCGCAATGTTTTATATAAATTTTCCCAATTTTACCAGCTGTGTGCAAGATAGATATTCATATGATGCAAGTTAATCATACTCAGGCCCCTATTAATTGTACTTCTAGTAGAATAAATAAGGTTTGGAGAATAAGGATAAAAAAACTATTTTAATCTTATCCAATTAATATTTTTTTTCCTTCTATGTATCATTATTGCTTATTGTACAAATGCTTCATGACCTGGTGGATTGCTATTTTAGAGTGTGATTAACTTGCATCATAGAAATAAGGCTTGTACAAAACTGGAGGATTGCTGTTTCTAATCAATATCACTCGTCCTCGATGATCTCGCACTTCATCTGATTTGTTGGATAAATTTATTGGTCAGTCTTAATTATTAACTAACTTAGTTTTCTCTTTTTCTTGTGACGGTTTGTCCCCTCTTTCCCAAAATATTGATCCTTTCTCAACTCTCAACTAACATAGTTTTGTCTTTTTCTTCTTTTTTTTTTTTTTGGATCAAAGCCTTTTTCCAGATGAGGTGAGCAGTGCCCAAGCCTAATCGAATCTGAACTTTGCATTTCCTTTTTTATGGCGAGACCCCACATCCTATATTCTCTCTAATCTTGCATTCAATGTAAGAGTATAGGTGCTGCTCTTCGATTGAGCAAGGCCTCTACATTCAAATTAGTTTGTTGCCTAGGGCCTTTCATGGATAGAAGAAATATCTCTTCGAAATTAAGTTGGCATAGATTGAGACTAATCGGATCTGGTCCCAGGCACCTCCTCTTTTTACGAGGTCTTTCGAAAAATCAAATATCGTCCCACAATAGGAGCCTTTTGTCACAATGTTTTATATAAATTTTCACAATTTTACTAGTTGTGTGCAAGAAAGATATTCATATGATGCAAAATCATACTCAGGCCCCTATTAATTCTACTTCTAGTAGAATATATACGTTTCGGAGAATATGGATAAAAAAACTTTTTTAATCTTATCCAATTTTTTTTTTCCTTCTATGTATCATTATTGCTTATTGTACAAATCCTTAATGACCTGGTGGATTGCTGTTTCTGAGTATGATTAGTTTGCATCATAGAAATAAGGCTTGTACAAAACTGGAGGATTGCTGTTTCTAATCAATATCACTCGTCCTCGATGATCTCGCACTTCATCTGATTTGTTGGATAAATTTATTGGTCAGTGTCAATTCTTAACTAACTTAGTTTCTCTTTTTCTTTTGACTGTTTGTCCCCTCTTTCGCAAAATATTGATCCCTTCTCAACTCTCAACTAACATAGTTTTGTCTCGTCCAAAAAAAAAAAAAAAACTAACATAGTTTTGTCTTTTTCTTCATTTTTTTTTGGGACCAAAGTCTCGGAAGAGGTGAGCCATTCTCAAGCCTAATCGGATCTGATCTTTGCATTTGCTTTTTTATAGCGAGACCCCACATCCTATATTCTCTCTAATCTTGCATTCATTGTCAGAGTATAGGTGCTGAACTTTGATTGAGCAAGGCCTCTGCGTTAAGTTTAGCTTGTTGCCAAGGGCCTTTCATGGATAGAAGAAATATATCTTTGAATTTAACTTGGCCTAGATTGAGACTAATCGGATCTGGTCCCAGGCACCACCTCTTTTTGAGAGGTCTTTCCAAGAATCAAATATTGTCCCAAAATAGGAGCCTTTTGTCGCAATGTTTTATAGAAATTTTCCCAATTTTACCGGCCGTGTACAAGAGAGATATTCATATAATGCAAGTTAATCATACTCAGGACCTATTAATTCTACTTCTAGTAGAATAAAGAAGGCTTGGAGCATAAGGATATATATATATATATATATATATATATATATATATATATAATTGAGGACCTGGTGGATTGCTGTTTCTGAGTAAGATTCACTTGCCTCATAGGAATAAGGCTTGTACAAAACTGGAGGATTGCTGTTTCTAATCAATATCACTCGTCCTCAATGATCTCTCACTTCATCTGGTTTGTTGGATAAATTTATTGGTCAGTGTCAATTCTTAACTAACTTAGTTTTGTCTTTTTCTTCAGACGGTTTCTCTCCTCTTTCCCAAAATATTGATCCTTTCTCAACTCTCAACTAACATAGTTTTGTCTTTTTCTTCATTTTTTTTTTTTGGGATTAAAGTCTTTTTCGGGATGAGGTGAGCCGTGTTCAAGCCTAATCGGATCTGATCTCTGCATTTCCTTTTTTATTGCGAGACCCCACATCCTATATTCTCTCTAATCTTGCATTCAATGTCAGAGCACAAGTGCTGAACTTTGATTGAGCAAGGCCTCTACGTTAAATTTAGCTTGTTGCTTGGGGCCTTTCATGAATAGAAGAAATATATATTCGAAATTAAGTTGGCATAGATTGAAACTAACCGGATCAGGTCCCAGGCACCTCCTCTTTTTACGAAGTCTTTCCAAGAATCAAATATCGTCCCACAATAGGAGCCTTTTGTCGCAATGTTTTATATAAATTTTCCCAATTTTATGGGCTGTGTACAAGAGAGATATTCATATGATGCAAGTTAATCATACTCAGGCCCCTATTAATTGTACTTCTAGTAGAATAAATAAGGCTTGGAGAATAAGGATAAAAAAACTATTTTAATCTTATCCAATTAATATTTTTTTCCTTCTATGTATCATTATTGCTTATTGTACAAATGCTTGATGACATGGTGGATTGCTATTTTTGAGTATGATTAACTTGCATCATAGAAATAAGGCTTGTACAAAACTAGAGGATTGCTGTTTCTAATCAATATCACTCGTCCTCGATGATCTCGCACTTCATTTGATTTGTTGGATAAATTTATTGGTCAGTCTCAATTATTAACTAACTTAGTTTTCTCTTTTTCTTGTGACGGTTTGTCCCCTCTTTCCCAAAATATTGATCCTTTCTCAACTCTCAACTAACATAGTTTTGTCTTTTTCTTCATTTTATTTTTTGGATCAAAGCCTTTTTCCAGATGAGGTGAGCCGTGCTCAAGCCTAATTGAATCTGATCTCTGCATTTCCTTTTTTATGGCGAGACCCCACATCCTATATTCTCTCTAATCTTGCATTCAGTGTCAAAGTATAGGTGCTGCTCTTCGATTGAGCAAGGCCTCTACATTAAAATTAGCTTGCTGCCTAGGGCCTTTCATGGATAGAAGAAATATCTCTTCGAAATTAAGTTGGCATAGATTGAGACTAATTAGATTTGGTCCCAAGCACCTCCTCTTTTTACGAGGTCTTTCCAAGAATCAAATATCGTCCCACAATAGGAGCCTTTTGTCACAATGTTTTATATAAATTTTCACAATTTTACCAGCTGTGTACAAGATAGATATTCATATGATGCAAGTTAATCATACTCAGGCCCCTATTAATTCTACTTCTAGTAGAATATATACGTTTTGGAGAATATGGATAAAAAAACTTTTTTAATCTTATCCAATTTTTTTTTTCCTTCTGTGTATCATTATTGCTTATTGTACAAATCCTTAATGACCTGGTGGATTGCTGTTTCTGAATATGATTAACTTGCATCATAGAAATAAGGCTTGTACAAAACTGGAGGATTGCTGTGTCTAATCAATATCACTCGTCCTCAATGATCTCTCACTTCATCTGGTTTGTTGGATAAATTTATTGGTCAGTGTCAATTCTTAACTAACTTAGTTTTGTCTTTTTCTTTTGACGGTTTCTCCCCTCTTTCCCAAAATATTGATCCTTTCTCAACTCTCAACTAACATAGTTTTGTCTTTTTCTACATTTTTTTTTGGGATTAAAGTCTTTTTCGGGATGAGGTGAGCCGTGTTCAAGCCTAATCGGATCTGATCTCTGCATTTCCTTTTTTATTGCGAGACCCCACATCCTATATTCTCTCTAATCTTGCATTCAATGTCAGAGTATAGGTGCTGCTCTTTGATTGAGCAAGGCCTCTACATTAAAATTAGCTTGCTGCCTAGGGCCTTTCATGGATAGAAGAAATATCTCTTCGAAATTAAGTTGGCATAGATTGAGACTAATCAGATTTGGTCCCAAGCACCTCCTCTTTTTACGAGGTCTTTCCAAGAATCAAATATCGTCCCACAATAGGAGCCTTTTGTAACAATGTTTTATATAAATTTTCACAATTTTGCCAGCTGTGTACAAGATAGATATTCATATGATGCAAGTTAATCATACTCAGGCCCCTATTAATTCTACTTCTAGTAGAATATATACGTTTCGGAGAATATGGATAAAAAAACTTTTTTAATCTTATCCAATTTTTTTTTTCCTTCTGTGTATCATTATTGCTTATTGTACAAATCCTTAATGACCTGGTGGATTGCTGTTTCTGAATATGATTAACTTGCATCATAGAAATAAGGCTTGTACAAAACTGGAGGATTGCTGTGTCTAATCAATATCACTTGTCCTCAATGATCTCTCACTTCATCTGGTTTGTTGGATAAATTTATTGGTCAGTGTCAATTCTTAACTAACTTAGTTTTGTCTTTTTCTTTTGACGGTTTCTCCCCTCTTTCCCAAAATATTGATCCTTTCTCAACTCTCAACTAACATAGTTTTGTCTTTTTCTTCATTTTTTTTTTTGGGATTAAAGTCTTTTTCCGGATGAGGTGAGCCGTGTTCAAGCCTAATCGGATCTGATCTCTGCATTTCCTTTTTTATGGCGAGACCCCACATCCTATATTCTCTCTAATCTTGCATTCAATGTCAGAGTACAGGTGCTAAACTTTGATCGAGCAAGGCCTCTACGTTAAAATTAGCTTGTTGCCTAGGGCCTTTCATGGATAGAAGAAATATATTCGAAATTAAGTTGGCCTAGATTGAGACTAATTGACGTGCGGACCCCTGGAGTGCCTTAACTTTGTCCAAAGGGACACTTAAGTGCCATAACTTACGAAAGGTACATTTAAGTGCCAAAATCCGAGTAAAAGGGATTACTTGAGTGCCAATCCGGCAAAATGTCGACGTGGCATTTTTCTGGCGAACCAAGCCCAAAATGGCGCCGTTTTGCACGTTGACGTGGTAAAAAAATAATAAAATTTATTAAATTAATTTTAAAATTAAATTTAGTTAAAATATTTAAAAATAATCATTTTAAAATTAAAATTAGTTAAAAATATTTAAAAATAATAATTTTAAAATTAAATTTAGTTGAAATATTAAAAAATCAATAACTAAAAAATTACAAAATTTAAAAAAAAATTAAAAAAAGGGGGGGGGGGGGGGCGGCTGAGGGTTGACACCGCCGGGAAGGGCCGGCGACGGCGGAGGGAGAGTTAGCTGGGGTCGCCGGGCCTTGGCTAGGGGCCGTCGACCCCGGCCGACCGGCAGCGAGGGCTCACGACCCTCACCGGATCTGGGCGAGGGCCGCGAGCCCTCGCCACTAGCCACAGATTTGGGGAGGGTCGCGGCCCTTGCCTAGATTCAGTGACGGTCGGCGGCACTCGCCCGGCCGCCGACCTAAGGGCCGCTGCTCGCTGTGGCGACCCCCGGCAGGTGGCGGCCCTTGGTCCACCCGGGTGAGGGCTGCCAACCCTCACCGGATCTAGGCGAGGGGTTGCGACCCTCACCCCGATCTACGGCGAGAGCTCGCGAGCCCTCGCCACTAGTTGGCTGGGGTCGTTGGCCCCTGGCTAGGGCTCGGCGACCGGCCGACCCTCCCCCCGCCATCGCTGGCCCTTCTCGACGGCGGCGGGGCGACGACAGCAACGGCTGAGGGTTGATCCCTCAGCCGCCTCCCTACCTTTCCTTTTTTGTTTTTGTTTTTAATTTTTTTTAAATTTTAAATTATTAATTTTTTAATATTTCAACTAAATTTAATTTTAAAATTATTATTTTTAAATATTTTAACTAAATTTAATTTTAAAATTATTATTTTTAAATATTTTAATTAAATTTAATTTTAAAATTATTATTTTAAATATATTTTAACTAAATTTAAATTTAAATTTAATTTAATTATTTTTTTACCACGTCAGCCCAAAATGACGCCGTTTTTGCATTATTTGGCCACGTAAGCATGCAAAACAACGTCGTTTTGGGCGCGCTTCGCCGGAAAAAAACCACGTCAGCGTTTTGGCCGGACTTTGGCCGGCGTGGCACTCAAGTGATTCGTTTTTCTTCGAATGTGGCACTTAAGTGTACCTTTCGTAAGTTATGGCACTTAAGTGTCCCTTTGGGCAAAGTTATGACACTTGAAGCGTTATTTTGCCGAGACTAATTGGATATGGTCCCAGGCACCTCCTCTTTTTACGAGGTCTTTCCAAGAATCAAATATCATCCCACAATAGGAGCCTTTTGTCGCAATGTGTTATATAAATTTTCCCAATTTTACTAGTTGTGTACAAGAGAGATATTCATATGATGCAAGTTAATCATACTCAGGCCCCTATTAATTCTATTTCTAGCAGAATAAATAAGGCTTGGAGAATAAGGATAAAAAAACTTTCTAATCTTATCCAATTTATATTTTTGTTCCTTCTATGTGTCATTATTGCTTATTGTACGAATACTTGATGACCTGGTGGATTGTTGTTTCTGAGTTTGATTAATTTGCATCATATAAGTAAGGCTTGTACAAAACTGGAGGATTGCTATTTGTAATCAATATCACTCTTCCTCAATGATCTCATACTTCATCTGATTTGTTGGATAAATTTATTGGTCAGTCTCAATTGTTAACTAACTTAGTTTTGTCTTTTTCTTCTGACTGTTTGTCCCCTCTTTCCTAAAATATTGATCCTTTCTCAACTCTCAACTAACATAGTTTTTGTTATGAAATACATGAATGGATAGAATACATGAATGAATATTCATTATATTCATCTTATCCAATGTACTTATTATGGTACATTTGTATCAAATGTTCTAAGTACATCTCCCTATACAATGAACGTTCGTCTCCCTTATCCTGTACATGTATCATTCGATACATTGATATTAATGATAAGTACATTCTTGTTCTCCTATAAATAGGAGTTTAGTTTTGATGTACAATACACAATCATACAGAAACACGACAGTGAGATACTAGAAATAAAGCTCTCTCATCTTGCTTTCTCTACTATTTCTGGTGTTCATTTATTTTCTCTTCTCAATCTCTTCTCTATTATATATTCGCAACGCAATATTTTATAACACGTTATCAGCATGAGGATCTACCGACTGAGTAAGTAATTTTTGCAAGAACGAGAATCTACCGACTGAGTAAGTAAGTTTTGCAAGGTGGGTATTCTTTTTATTAATCAACTTATACTTCATCTTCTTCTATCAGTTCTTCATTTTTATTTTTATTGGCCTGAAGCCAAATTTTAAATCTAAAAGTATCTTTCTGCTCCTGAAGTAGTAGTGGATATTTGGAAATCCTTTTAATTAATTTAAGGATTTATTTTTGCAAGGATTATGGCAAATATTGAAAAGCCCAAATTCCACATCCTCGAAGTGAGTGGAAAGAATTATCTATCCTGGTGCCTTGACATGGAAATGCACCTCCAAGGGCAAGGTCTCACTAAGACAATTACAGAGGATGGAACCTCAAATGAAAAGGATAAAGCAAATGCGCTGATATTTATTCGCCGTCATTTGCATGAGAGTCTGCAGACTCAATATTTATCCGTTTGAGACCCGCATATCTTGTAGAGGAGGTTGAAGGATAGGTATGATCATACCAAAACTGTTATCCTCCCTCAAGCACAATATGATTGGCAAAATCTCAGACTGCAAGATTTTAAATCAGTGTCTGACTATAATTCTGCTTTATTTGATATCGTTTCTCGGCTTGAGTTATGCGGTATCAAACTCACTGATGCAGAATTGCTTGAGAAAACTTTCTCCACCTTCCATGCTTCAAATATTGTATTGCAACAGCAATACCAGCAACGTCAGTTTGCCACATATTCTGAATTAATTTCTGTACTTCTTACTGCCGAGCAAACTAATGAATTGCTGCTAAAAAATCATGATCTTAGACCTGCTGGCTCAAAAGCATTGCCTGAAGCACATGCTAACTTTGAGAAAAATACTAGCCATTTTAAGGGCTATAAGCGCAGGCAAGAACATAATCCTAGAAGGGATGGCAAGAAATTTAACCGCCCTAGGAAATCAAACTTTGGCCTAAATCATGGCAAAGAAAAGAAGCCAAAGAAGGTGATTAATGAAAGTATTTGTCATCGCTGTGGCATGACTGGGCATTGGTCACGTACCTGTCGTATGCCAAAACATTTTGTTGACCTATACCAGGCATCTTTAAAGAATACGGGCAAGCGTGGTGAATCTCATGCTATTGAAATCAATCCTACCGCCATAACCACTGTTGAGGCCAACAATATCTCCATTGGTGGGACTCCTCTTGCTCCTGAAGTAGCAAATGCATCATTGGATGTCTCTGATTTCTTTGAGGACCTCTGATTACTTTGATGAATTAGATTGGTGGATGATAATTCGAACTTTGAATTTCATGTTGTTTCGCTTTAAATGTATTACTTTTTTTTATTGTTCTTTATGAAATGCTTATGAACCTTATATAATATTCATTTTTGAAATTTTATTCGACTATATAACTAATATGCAACTTTTATGATACTTGACACCTGAAGTTGTCAATATAAATGCAAATGGAAAATATCGAGAAAAAGGAAGATGTTTGTTTGCTTGATAGTGCAACAACACATACTATATTTTGTAGTAGACATTTTTTCTCGAGTATAACATTGTGTAAGGCACAAATCCATACAATATCAGGTCCTGTTCCGATTATTGATGGTTTTGGGAATGCTACAATTATTTTGCCAAATGGCATAATCCTGCATATTGAGAATGCGTTTCTAAGCATTCGATCAAAAAGGAATCTGCTCAGTTTCAAAGATATATGCCGTAATGGGTACCATATTGAGACTATTTATGAGCAAGATAAGGAATATATTGGCATTTCCTCTTATAAGACGGGCCTGAAGACCATCCATGAGAAGCTAGAAGCTTCTTCTATGGGTCTGTATTGTGTCATGATTAAAGCTATTGAAACTTACGCTACCACATCCTGGAGATTGGTAAGCCCTGATCAGTTTGGACTGTGGCATGATCGCCTTGGTCATCCTGGCGCTTCAATGATCCGTAGGATAATTCAAAATACAAAAGGGCACCCTTTAAATGATATAAAGGTATTGTTGTCCAAAGATTATAATTGTGAGGCTTGCTCACAAGGAAAGCTCATTATCAAACCTTCTATAACAAAGGTTAATTTTGAATCTCCTTTATTCTTGCAAAGAATTCAGGGTGATATTTGTGGACTAATACAACTACCAAGTGGACCATTTCGATATTTTATGATATTAGTGGACGCATCCTGTAGATGGTCCCATGTTTGCCTATTATCTACGCGCAATGTCACATTTGCACATTTACTTGCGCATATTATAAAGCTCCGGGCACAATTCCCTGATTATTCAATTAAGAGCATAAGGATGGATAATGCTGGTGAATTTACATCAAAGAGTTTTGATACATATTGTGCTTCACTCGAAATCGAGGTTGAGCACCCGGTTGCATATGTTCATACTCAAAATGGATTGGTAGAATCCTTGATTAAACGTATCCAAATCATTGCCCGCACTCTATTATTGAGAACGAATCTCACCGATACAGCATGGGGTCATGCAGTTTTGCATGCGGCAACTCTAATAAGATTACGCCCCACTGTTAGTATTTTACAATCTCCCCTTAAAATGGTTCTTGGTTATAAACCAGATATTTCACATCTACGCACCTTTAGTTGTGCAGTACAGGTGCCTGTAGCATCGTCAAAAAGGACGAAAATGGGTCCCCAACGCCGTTTGGGCATTTATGCTGGGTTTAATTCACAGTATATCATTAGGTTCTTGGAACCAACTACTGGTGATCTTTTTACTGCCAGGTTTGCAGATTGTCATTTTGATGAAACTAGGTTTCCATCAATTGGGATACCTAAAATTTCCATGACTGCAAAATAAAAACTAGTTAAGGTTTTCTCCTGGAATGAGAAAAATTTATCTTAATTAGACCCAAGGACCCCTGAATGTGAAAATGAGGTGCAGCGCATAATCCATTTACAGGTTATGGCCAATAGACTTCCTGATGCATTTAATGATGCTACTAAGGTAACGAAGTCTCATATTCTAGCTGCAAATGCTCCAGCTAGGATAGTTGTTCCCGAAGAATAGGCTAAAATGGATCAAAATCCCCCGCACTTGAAGCGTGGTAGACCGATAGGATCAAAAGATACTGTTCCTCGAAAACGAAGGGGAAAGAATCAAGAATCCGCTCCAGAAGAGCCTAGCGTTGTGCTTGCTCCCAAAGAGCTTATTGCCCCTGAAGAGGCGCAAACCCATGAAAGGAGCACTAGTCCCGGGAATATTAAGAATTCCATTACATATTGTAATGAAATTTGGGATCGAAATGAAATCATCATTGATGATGCTTTTGCATTCTCAGTTGCTCATAAAATTATGGATGATGATTGTGAGCCGCAATCTATTATTGAATGTCGTCAAAGGCAAGTGGGAGGAAGCAATTAAATTTGAATTAGCTTCCCTAATTAAACGAGAGGTTTTTGGACCTGTAACTCGTATCCTCGATAATGTAAAGCCCGTTGGATATAAATGGGTATTTATCCGAAAATGAAATGAGAAAAATGAGGTTGTCAGGTATAAAGCCCGACTCGTTGCCTAAGGATTCTCCCAGAGACCTGGGATTGATTATAATGAGACATATTCGCCTGTGATGGATATGATTACATTTTGTTTCTAATTAGCCTAGCAATCTTTGAAAGATTGGAAATGCGTCTTATGGACGTTGTGATGGCATATCTATATGGCTCATTAGACTTTGATATTTATATGAAAATTCCTGAGAGATTCAAAATGCCTGAAGCATGCACTCCCCGCAATTTATTCTCAATAAAATTGCAAAGATCCTTGTACGGGTTAAAGCAATCCGGTCGCATGTGGTATCAACGCCTAAGTGAGTACCTAATTAAGGAAATGTACAAGAATGATCCTATCTGCCCATGCGTGTTTATTAAGAAATCAGAAACCGGATTTGCTATTATAGCAGTTTATGTCGACGATATAAATTTAATTGGAACTCTAGAAGAGTTAGCTGAAACTGCTGAATATTTGAAAAGGGAGTTTGAAGTTAAAGATTTGGGTAAAACCAAACTTTGTCTTGGTCTAGAGCTTGAGCATAAATCAAATGGAATAATCGTCTATCAATCAGCATACGTTGAAAGATTGCTTAAACGTTTCAACATGGACAAAGCTCACCCATTGAGCACCCCTGTGGTTGTAAGGTCTCTAGATCCCCAAAAGGACCCATTTCGTCCTAGAGAATCTGATGAAGAGATACTTGGTCCTAAAGTACCATATCTTAATGCAATTGGGGCTTTGATGTACTTGGCACAATGTACGAGACCAGACATCGCTTTTGCGGTAAATTTATTGGCACGTTTTAGTTCTGAGCCAACTCGGATGGAGTTAAACATATTTTCCGTTATCTCCGAGGAACCATAGATATGGGATTATATTATTCCAAGGATTCCACTAACTCTGGTTTAGTTGGATATGCTGATGCTGGATATAGATCCGATCCACATAAGGCTCGCTCTCAAACCGGGTATTTATTTTGTTATAACGGTACCGCTATTTCTTGGCGTTCTACGAAGTAATCGCTAGTAGCTACATCTTCTAACCACTCTGAGATTATTGCTTTATATGAAGCTGGAAGAGAGTGTGTTTGGTTAAGATCCGTTATAACGCATATTCATAATTCTTGTTGCTTAATACCGGTTACAAATTCTCCCACTATAATTTATGAAGATAATGCTGCTTGTGTTGCACAAGTCAGGGGGGGATATATCAAAGGTGATAGGACCAAGCATATCTCGCCGAAATTTTTCTATACTCATGAACTTTGAGAAAGTCGACAAATTGATGTTAAACAGATTCGATCCATAAATAATCTTGCAGATCTTTTTACCAAATCATTGCCAACATCAAGTTTTGAGAAATTAGTATATGGCATTATATGCGGCGAGTTCACAAGATGCAAGATTGATTAACCCTAGAAGTGGTTATATGGCTTAATTGAAGGGGAGATATTATGAACTATGCATTGCAGCATTGATATGCGGCTAGTTCACAAGATACAATAATAATTAGTCCCAGGAGTGGCTATATATAAATTACACTCTTTTTTCTTTATGTCCGGTTTTTTCCCACTGAGTTTTCCGGCTTAAAGTTTTTAACGAGGCAATTAATGCATCCATAAAAGGGAGAGATCATAACATGTGTGCTCTACACTCTTTTTCCCTTTTGTCCAGTTTTTATCCCACTGGGTTTTTCCGGCTTAAGGTTTTTAATGAGGCAGTATTATTCAATGCACATTCGTAATGAATATGATGTATATTCAAGGGGGAGTGTTATGAAATACATGAATGGATAGAATACATGAATGAATATTCATTATATTCATCTTATCCGATGTACTTATTATGGTACATTTGTATCAAATGTTCTAAGTACATTTCCCTATACAATGAACGTTCGTCTCTCTTATCCTGTACATGTATCATTCGATACATTGATATTAATGATAAGTATATTCTTGTTCTCCTATAAATAGGAGTTTAGTTTTGATGTACAATACACAATCATACAGAAACACGACAGTGAGATACTAGAAATAAAGCTCTCTCATCTTGCTTTCTCTACTATTTCTGGTGTTCATTTACTTTCTCTTCTCAATCTCTTCTCTATTATATATTCGCAACACAATATTTTACAACAGTTTTGTCTTTTTCTTCATTTTTTTTTGGGTCAAAGTCTTTTTCTGGATGACGTGAGCCGTACTCAAGCCTAGTCGGATCTGATCTCGGCATTCCCTCTTTGATGGCGAGACCCCACATCCTATATTCTCTCTAATCTTGCATTCAATGTCAGAGTACAGGTGCTGAACTTTGATTGGGCAAGGCCACTGCATTAAGTTTATCTTGTTGCCTAGGGCCTTTCATGGATAGAAGAAATATATCTTCGAAATTAAGTTGGCCTAGATTGAGACTCATCGGATCTGGTCCCAGGCACCTCCTCTTTTTACGAATTCTTTCCAAGATTCAAATATCGTCCTACAATAAGAGCCTTTTGTCGCAATGTTTTATATAAATTTTCCCAATTTTACCGGCTCTGTACAAGAGAGATATTCATATGATGCAAGTTAATCATACTCAGGCCCCTATTAATTGTACTTCTAGTAGAATAAATAAGGCTTGGAGAATAAGGATAAAAAAACTATTTTAATCTTATCCAATTAATATTTTTTTTCTTCTATGTATCATTATTTCTTATTGTACAAATGCTTGATGACCTAGTGGATTGCTATTTTTGAGTATGATTAACTTGCATCATAGAAATAAGGCTTGTACAAAACTGGAGGATTGCTGTTTCTAATCAATATCACCCGTCCTCGATTATATCACACTTCATCTGATTTGTTAGATAAATTTATTGGTCAATCTCAATTGTTCACTAACTTAGTTTTGTCTTTTTCTTCTGACTATTTGTCCCCTCTTTCCCAAAATATTGATCCTTTCTCAACTCTCAACTAACATAGTTTTGTGTTTTTCTTCATTTTTTTTTTGGGATCAAAGTCTTTTTCCGGATGACATGAGCCGTGCTCAAGCCTAGTTGGATCTGATCTTGGCATTCCCTCTTTGATGGCGAGACCCCACGTCTTATATTCTCTCTAATCTTGCATTCAATGTCAGAGTACAGGTGCTGAACTTTGATTGGGCAAGGCCTCTATGTTAAGTTTATCTTGTTGCCTAGGGCCTTTCATGGATAGAAGAAATATATCTTCGAAATTTAAGTTGGCCTAGATTGAGACTAATCAGATCTGGTCCCAAGCACCTCCTCTTTTTACAAAGTCTTTCCAAGAATCAAATATCGTCCTACAATAAGAGCCTTTTGTCGCAATGTTTTATATAAATTTTCGCAATTTTACTAGCTGTGTACAAGAGAGATATTCATATGATGCAAGTTAATCATACTCAGGCCCTAATTGATTCTACTTATAGTAGAATAAATAAGGCTTGGAGAATAAGGATAAAAGAACTTTTCTAATCTTATCCAATTTATATATTCTTTTTGTTCCTTCCATGTATCATTATTGCTTATTGTACAAATACTTGATGACCTGGTGGATTGCTGTTTCTGAGGATAATTAACTTGCATCATATAAATAAGGCTTGTACAAAACTAGAGGATTGCTGTTTCTAATCAATATCACTTGTCCTCAATGATCTCGCACTTCATCTGGTTTGTTGGATAAATTTATTGGTCAGTCTTAATTCTTAATTAACTTATTTTTGTCTTTTTCTTCTGACGGTTTGTCCCCTCTTTCTCAAAATATTGAGGACCCACCTTATAAACACCACTATAAATGCTACATCACATGGACTACTCAAAAGCTGAGCCTTTTTCAGGTGGTAATGTGTTTGTAAAGTCTCTAATTACATGCAATTGGTCCTTCACATTGATCGACCAACAAGATAACAAAAAAAAACCTTCGGCAACATCATAACATCAAAGAAAAGATCGAACCGCACAGCATTTTGATAGCCATTACGAGCAACATGGTCCGCGAAAGACTTTAACACATCCGAAGTCGGACACTAGCATCTTAAACCCTCGAACCAAAATTCACCCACGACCCGCAAAATAGCTCCAAACCCATCCAAAACACACAACATCTAACCAAATGCCGAATCAGCTTCTAAGTCACCTGTTCACCGGAACTTCATTTTTGTAGATGACTTCCTCGTCCTCATCAGTCTCCTCTTCCAGGTGCTTCTTCTTTTTGATGATCGCCTTCTCCGTCGTTTGGCCAGCACAAACAAAGAAGCCCAACCCACTCACCCTTTAAAAAAAGAAAAATCCCCCCCCCCCCCCCCCCCAAAAAAACCAGGCAAAACCACAGTTTGATTTGCTCGCAGTGGTTCGCCGGTCGAAAAGAGGGAGGGTAGAGAGAGGGAGGTCACAGTCCTCTCGCCAGTCCCGTGCAGTGGTTCGTCAATTGCTTGCGGTCCTCTCGCCAGTCCCGTATGGTGGTTCATCGGTTGGAAAGAGGGAGGGCAAAGAGAGAGAGAGGGAGGTCGCAGTCCTCCTGCCAGTCTTGTGCGGTGGTTCGCTGGTCGGAAAGAGGGAGGGCATAGGGAGGGAGCTAGGTCTCGCGGTCCTCTCGCTAGTCCGGTGCGGTGGTTCGTCGGTTGCTGTCAATGGTTCACTGGTCAGAAAGAGGGAGGGCACAGAGAGACTGGGAGATCGCGTCCTATTCGTCGAAGAGAGAGAAAGAGAGAGGGAGGGTAAAGTGAGAGAGTTTGTCAGAGAGAGAGAGGGAGGGTAGAGTGAGAGAGGCGCGAAGAAAGAGACTCACATAAGAAGAACCCTCGGTCAGTCCGAAATTTTTTCAAAATGGCGCCTGATTTGTGGGTCCCACGAGGACACATGTCATCCTCTTACCGTCTTCTTGTTTGTCATGCTGGAGTGTGAGATGTACCCAATATTTTCTCCTAGCTCTGGGACACCCCCACATCCTTGAATTCTCCCCAATTTGCATTGAATGTCGGAGCCTGGGTGACAGGGACTTCGCTTTGAGCAGAGGCATCTGCATCAAGTCTTATCACGTTACCTAGGTCTTTCGAGAAAATAAACAGAGATATGTAGTGCTTTTGTCAGTTCTCATGGTGGACTAACAAAGTCCCGTGAGATTTACTCGAGTTCAAGACACAGTTTCTATATTACAAGTGTTTTTCACTGCATGGTTCTGTTGGTGCATTTGCGTTTGACATGCTTATGTCACAATTTGCACAAATTCTCGTGGGTCTAAAATTCATTGACAGATTCTTATTTTCAGGTTTACTCCCTGGGAACCGTCTTCCCCACCCCTCCCCCCTCCCCCTTTTTTTTTTGAATCCCGCCATTGATTGCCGCAGACTAGGTTATTTTGTGGCGCATAGTGGATCGCTTTTTGACAAATTAGGCAATATCGTACCATTGGTGGGCATCTTCTCTGACGACATTCTAAGTTCCATGTTCCATTTCGGATGAGAGAAACCTTACTAAGTGATAAATAGACTAACACTCATCCTCCAATATTAACCACCTTATGTGGTTACTTCTTTTGTGGGTTTACCCAACACGCAACGATGAAGTCATTACACATGGATGGTACTAGAGTAGGACTTCCCTTGCCAAATGTGCAATTCGTGGACAGACCAGGCTTGTGCCAAAATTGATAAAGGCATTGGACAAGGTGTGTCTTTTGACAAGCTTCTTAAATGACTAAGGGTATAGGAATGGACTGAATCACATATTGAATAGTGGGAACATTGATGAGGACGTCAATCCCTTAAATGGAAGAGTTCATGACATGCCGAATTTAGCCTCAAATGGGAGAGGTCATGCTGAGTGATACATTAGCTAACATCCACCCTCAAATGTTTTCTATCTCATGTGATTACTTTATTTAGAGTACTCCTTTCAAAATTGGACTCATGTGAAATGATCTAAGTTCCTAATTAGTGATCAAGGATGAACTTCTTTTGAATTCCATGCATCGCACTTGGTAATTAATAGTATTTCTCTTGACCAAAAAAAGAAAAAAACATAGAGATTGTTAATCAAGATCAAGCAAATCCTTTAATCTATAAGTTTAATTAAGATCAATTCACATGAGAAGATTCAGTTTTCTATTTATTAATTAATTAGAAATTTGTAATTGAATTATAGCAAATTTGCCCTAAAGTACCTTTTTTGTTGCATTGAAATCTTTTTTTTTTGGTCGGAATTTGCATTAAAATTGATTTATCGAGAAAATGTGATTTTTCATTGGGAGATAGTGAGACCTCCCTTGGGGGAACCCCACTCACCACCTATGAAGTACCGATATTCTGCAAGAGCTTCCGTGTCTTGTTGGATACTTTGACACGTGTCCGACACTCTCTAACACTCTTAGACACTCTTCGACACTTAGTAAACACGTGTTGGAAAATCCGATACCTGGTTAACTTTCTCGACACTCCAACACTCGAGTTGAAATTATGACATACGAGTTTCCGACACGTGATTCTGATACCGAAATCAATATTAAAAATTTTCAATAAATGAGATGTCAAAATGTATATATGTGAAAAAATAAAACACAGTAATAAAAATGATAAATAGAGAAAGAAGAAAAACCTAGTCTTCTTTTCTCTTTTGACTATCACTTCCCGTAATACACAATTCATTCGTTAAGTTTTTTTCTCCTCTTCTGATATATCTAATATGTGAGTCCAAAATGTGGATTACTCATTTTTTTCTCCAAATTTTATGAATTATTGGAATAAAATTGAATATATCAAATGAAACAATAAATAATATTAATAAATGGTGGATTAATATTTTTAATGTAAATTCATTCTAGGCTTTTTATTTATTTATTTATTTATTTGTGAATTTGAATCAAATTAATTTGATTAAAATAATCATAGAAATGATGATTTATTAGGTATATATGAAATTATATATTTTATATACAACATGTCCTAACGCATCGGAATTCTCTGTTTTTTGAGAAACGATATGTTGGCGTGTCGTGTCGCATGTCAGTGTCGGTGTTACTTAGCTCCAAAAAAAAAATATTAAAGTATAACATATGATATTCAACAATATAATGATAGATAGATTGGCGAAGATATTTTATCCAATTAGAAAGATTTAGGCCTTTTCTTGGTCTCAATACAAGTAAAGTAACCCCTCCATATCTCAGAGCCAGTTAATTTAGGTTCAAAAAGTTGCATTTGATGGGATAACAAAGAGAAAAAGAGAAAAGGAATACCCAACCACAGGCAACGCAGTTGGTGTGAGTTCTCTTTCTCATTGCAGAGGTTGAGGGTTCAAATCCTCTCGTTGCTAAACTGTCTGAAGTGGGGGGTCCTAGTGTTGGCGTCCCGAGCTAGCCTTTCTTGAGATTTACGTCTAAATAGTGGCTTGCGGCGAGGCCCGACGGTGCCACCGGGCACTGAAGGGTCGTGTGATTCTTGAAGAGTCATCTTCGGCGGTTCCTCGGTTAATAAAAAAGAAGAAGGAATTTTCACTTATTAATACTTCTGAAAGAGTGACAAAAATTACCCTTGGACAGTTGTGTCAAAGGCAAAGCTGCTCCCTCCAGGATGTTTATCTCGCTCGATCTTTGTAATCATGAACAAAGTGATGCCATCGCTGGAGTTGTTGACTTCATTATAACATTAGACAGAAGCAACTAGGAAAAAAACAAAACAAAGGAAGTGGTCGGGTGACTAATTTAAGTACTCGTTTCTCTGGTGAGACCCACCTCAAGTTATTTTAGCGAAATTATACTAGGTCTTTCCATGAGTCAAATATCCTCATCCTATAAAAGCCCTCTATCGCAATGTTTTAGGTAGTTTTTCCCAATTTTACAAGCTGTGTACAAAATGTTGACACCTAAATTTTACAATTTTATTTAGGACTTAATCACATACAAAATTGAGAATTAGTTGCTAAAAAAAAGGAAAGAAAAAAAAAGTTTCATTAAAAGGTATTGTGTTTTCATTATTGCACAGCATATTGAATGGTCTTTTTTTTTTTATAATTTTTTTCCAAAAAATTCGTCTTCAAAAAGAAAAAGATTAAAAAAATTATCAAACGAAATTAATTTAAAAAAAAAAAGAAAGAAGAAAAAGAAAGGAAAATGGGAAAGATGAGATCGGGCCGGGGTGACGGGTCAACTCGGCCTCTCTCTTTCCCTTTTCTTTCTCTTCGCATGGGGAAGCCCACTTTTCTTTTTTTTTTGCCCAAGATGAGCCCAGCCTTCTTTTCCTCTCTCTCTTTGTCCTTCACGCATTCTGCAGAAAGGAGGAGAAATGTACAAGCTAGAGGAGCAGGGGATCGCGAGGGGCATATGGCGGCGTAATTTGTGGGTCGGGATCAATCTGGCAGTGGCAGAGGCCATGCGCGCCTGCTAGTCACCCTTAAAAGTGAGGGTCTCGCTCATTTGTAGGGAGGTCTTCAGAGAGAGGGGGGAGATTGGAGAGAGCTCGAGAGAGTGGAGGGCGAGCCAGAAGGAGAGAGTGAAACTGAGAAAGCGTTTCGCCATCGTCTGAAGTACACTCGTTGCTCGCCATCTGAACCGGGTAGGCTTCTGTAAGTCATGTACTCCCTTTTTGAGGTCCCGAGCCAAAGCTCACGGCCAACCACTTCATGCAAGCTTCAACCCCACTGGTCTTCCATGAAAGCTTTTTGATGTCTTAGTATATATCGATAGACGTCTAGGTTCGTGTTGAGTCCATATCAAGCCGAAAATCCGTTGATTCATTTGTGTATGCTAATTGTTTGTTGAAATGCCTGAAAGAGATATGTGTTTGTAAGTATGTTGTGGTTGAAGATACATGTTCTGCATTCGCATCCGTTTGGTTAAACTTTCTTTAAGTTAGTCTTGAGTGTTGCTTGTGCATACCGTGTTGATCTTTGCCCGAATCCAAGACTCGAGTGAGCCCGCATGGCCCTTTTAGCGGCGATGTTTGACAAAATGCCCAAAGAGAGCCGATATATAGTTTTTGTTTTTAACTTGGAATCAACTAGTGCCTGTTGCTATCTCTCTTAAATCATGTTAGTTTTCAGTGCTTAAGCTACGTTTTTGTATGGTTTACATGAAATATTCGTATGTTATCGAATCGACGAAGTTCTTCTTGGCTTCAGAAACGGTGGCCAGAATAGGTGGTTGGCACTAGTGGTGATGGGTGACTAGTGGACGGTGTTTGTTCGGCAATGGAAGGTAGGGGTGAGCATTGGTCCAGAGTTGACCCTGAACTGACCCTAAACCGGCCCAACCCTGCCGGTCCTGGTCCAGTTCCCAAGGAGAATGGGTCAGTTTTTGGTCCTAGAATTTTTGGATCAGCATTGTGTGGGTCGATCCTCGATCCTGAGAGTTCCGGGTCACTCTAACCTGGACCAACCCTGATTATATATATATATATATATATATATATATATATATATATATATATTATTTATAATGTTTTTATATAGAGAAAACCTTAAAATAAATAACGTCAACAACATTAAATAACTCTTTAGTGATGAGTTCAAATAATTTTACATTATTCTTTAATAACTTAGATTTTTAATGTCTTTTTTTTTTTTGGGTACCTAGGGAATCTCCGTGTGCCGCTTCGCGGCGGAGTAAACCCTAGAGGAGCAGGACAGTCACCACCACCCTTTCTACCCCAGGCAAGTCGTGGATTCCTTTCCAACAAGGCAAACGATGCAGAGATTCGAACTCCAGACCTCTCCCGAAAGGAACTAAAGCTCAACCATTACGTCGCTGCCACGGGTGGTAGATTTTTAATGTCTTTTACAGTGTTAATAGTCATAATTTACGAAGGAGGAAAATTATTTTGTGAGGAATCCTCACGGTGTCCAAAAAGACATAAACAACTCATTCGCATTCTCTTCTAGTATTCGTTCGCTTCTATCTTATTTGTCCTCTTAGTCTTCAATTTGCCAAAATCAAAAGAAACAACTTTTCCGCTCGCCACTCGACACTCACCTCACTCACTTTGGGTCATTCGTGCCACTCACCGCTCGATGCTCATTCAATTTGACGCTCATCCTATTTGACTTTCACCACTTGCCTTTCTTAGCTGACCTTGCTCATCATCAAATCCATTGGGTCGGTATGATCCTTGGTTGCACTTTCAAGGAGTACAAAAATGAAATAAAAATTATTAGTTGGTCTTGGGTTGACCTGGAAACCGAACCAAATTCATTAGGTCAATCTAGTCCTCAATCGATTTTTTAAGGAGTATAAAAAATGAAATAAAAAATTATCGGTTGGTCCCGGCTTGACTCTGGAACTAGACCGAACTCATTGGGTCGGTTCGATCCTCGGTTTCAAGCTCAATAAGGTTGGTCCTCGGTTCTAAAAATTGAGGGCCAGTACTGTACGGGTTGCTCCTAGGGTTAGGGGGTGGACTGGCCCAACCCGGACTATGCTCACCTCTAATGGAAGGGACGAAGTAAAGAAAAAAAAATGAAGAATAAAAAAGGGAAAAAAGCAAAACCAAAAATATAAAAAAAATAGAAAACTATAACATGGCAAAAGTTGGCTTCGGGAAGGACCAACGACCAGAATGTGCAGGGAAAAAGACAAAGGTGGGAAAAAGACAAAAAGAGAGAAAAAGAAAAAAATATTAAATTTAAAAATAAAAAAAATTTTAAAAATTTATTTATTTTTTAAAAAAATGTCTTTTATTCGACTGGGTCGGATTTGGGTTTGGGCTGAGTCAGCAGGTTGGATCGGGTTCATCCGGTCCGAACCTGCTCCCTCAAATATTATAATATTAAAAAATTTTAAAAAAATTATAAATTAAAAAAATAAAAAAATTCAAAAACTCCGAAAATTCAAAAATTCAGAAAACATAAAAAAATTTCGAATTTTTTTAAAAAAATTGTAAAATCTAGTTTTTTTTGGGAAATTAAAAAAAATTCATTTTTTAAATAAAAAATCGAAAACTCCAAAAAAATTCTAAAAAAATAAAAAATCTTCAAAAACATTAAAATCAATTTCTTGGGTTATTTTCTCCTAAAAAATGGAAGTATTCCAATTTGGAATTATGCTTAAATTTGGTTAAGCCTTTAGGTTTTACCTTCGGGTTTCAATTGTCTTTAGGGACAAATGCCATTGATTGTGCAATTTTCATGTGTTGATTTTGGCTTCCCTTTAGTCTTGTTAGGTTTAGTATTTATCTTTTCTTTGATGTTAAATGTTTGATCTCCCATGCAATTTATTTAATCGCTTTCCTTGGCTACTAATTGTTATTTTAGTGGTTGTGTACCCGTATGATCACCTTACATGTTAGTGGATAGGTATAAAATCAATCCAGATTGCCTGACGAATACATCTTTAAAAAAAAAAAGAACAAAATTAGGTACCGAAAGTGGCATTAATTGGTTAATTAGTGTAATCAAATCCCCAACCCTAGATTCTCTAGTTGCGTAGGAAGTGAGGTACACTCACATGCCTCACTTGGTTTTTAGCTGATCCCGATAGGCCAGTGGCGACTCTTTATTACGAAATTATTAAGAACACCCCAATGTCGCGCGACGTATAGGCTTGGGAGAGACCGTGCCTAATTATAGGCCTTAGGTCTGTCCTTTAGGCAATATCCCTAAACCTATATTCCCTCCCCCGAGGGATAGGTTGCGACACAAAAGAGATATTCATACGATGCAAGTTACTCATATTTAGTCCCTAGAAAAATTACCAAAATAATCTTAAACATATTGCAATTTTTCCAATTCAATTTTGAATTTTTTGTAATTGTACCAATTCCGTCAATCCGGCAAATTTAAATGTCCCGCCAAATTTAGACGGCATGTGCTAATGTGGACGTCGACAATGCCGGCTGTCTGGCTAACGCCATTGTGACAAATTTAAGTAATATTTTATTTTTTCTGAATTTTTATAAAATTTTTAATAATATTTTATTTTCTCGAATTTTATATTAAATTTTTATTTTTAATTTTTTAATTTTTCTTCTTCTTTTGGTTAGTCATCAAACCAGCCAGAGGCTATGGCCGATGAGGCCTTGCGATCCCTAGGGGAGGTCGAGCTCGCCTACGACAACAAGGCATTGCCAGTGGCTAGCGAGGTCGAGCCCACAAGCCATAGCCTTTGGTCAATCCAAGAAAAAAAGAAAAAAAAAAGAGAGAAAAAAGGAAAAAAAAAGAATAATAAAAATTAATTCAAAAAAATAAAATATTATTAAAAATTGCCGCGTCAACGTCGGCTGAATGAAGTTCACGTCAGCATTGACCAACTAAATTTGGCGGGATTGACTGAATTGGTACAATTACAAAAATTTTATGATTGAATTAACAAAAAAAAAAAAAAATTTATGATCGAATTGGAAAAATTGTAATAGGTTTATGACTGTTGTGATAATATTCCCCTCAATCCACCTTTAATTCTATTCCTAGTAGAATAAATGAAGCTTGGAGAGTGAGAGAAAAAAAAAACTTTTTTAATTTTGCCTGATTTGTATTTTCTTCCCCTTTTTCTATGCATCATTATTGCTCGTTGTCCCCATACTTAATGACATGGCACACGCCACATCATTTAGAAATAGTTTCTTAGAAATTCTTAACACATGTAGCCCTACTCATTTTGCTTTTCTTGAAATTAGCTCTAACTCAATACTTATAACTATTTTTTCCAATTTGCTAAGCCTTTTTTACTAGTAAAAGTGTGGGGAAAGGACATCAGCGCAATGTCTCTCCATACGATATAGAAAATGTCCAGAACACAAGCTGGTTACAGGTTCACTCACAACATTACTTTTTGTGTCCAGAACACAAGCTGGCTACAGGTTCACTCACAACATTACTTTTTGTGTCCAGAACACAAGCTTGTTGCCCCTTTATGAATGGGTTTCTACACTGAGCATTGCCCCTTTATCACTTGACGTCGTCCTCATTTTTTTTTCTTTGGGGATGGTAAAAGGGTAATATTATCATTTCATCACGTCCACATATGTCTGATACACAGTCCTAACAGCAGGAATATCCGAAACAATCAAGTTAAGTTGCTCATCAAAGTGAGGATTTCTGGAAGAGGATATAGAAAAAGTATACTTCGTAACTTTGCTGATTAGAAGAAAATAAGTGAATGCCTTGGTTAAGGGTTTTCAGCTGGTCCAACTTGGCTCATTTGAAATTTATTTCCATGTTAGCTCTTTATGTGACGGACGATGATACCATCTACTCGGCCATCCTGAGGCTTTGTGCTGCAGGGAGAGAGAGAAAGAGCATAGACTCAAAGATACTTAACCTATCTGCCAGGCAAAGCAAACCGGTCAGTGAAGTTAAGCATGTTGGACGCAAATTGTGCCATCCCAAGATCTCTATAACTAGAACAAGAACATGCA
This sequence comes from Eucalyptus camaldulensis, assembly GCA_019915185.1. Classification (NCBI taxonomy): domain Eukaryota; kingdom Viridiplantae; phylum Streptophyta; class Magnoliopsida; order Myrtales; family Myrtaceae; genus Eucalyptus; species Eucalyptus camaldulensis. The sequence continues at coordinate 8,848,733 of JAHSVA010000005.1, forward strand.
TAATTGAATAGAAAGATTAACGCACATGTTTTGGGATTCATCGAACATAAAGCGGAAGCATAAAAGGGACTACCCACTCATCAAGGAGATCCACGCATCAAGTCATTCTCCTTTATTGTCCTCCGTATCACTAGCTCAATAAGGCGGCCCCCTCACATTTAGCGTTAGGTAAACGCTCCTAAGGTGAGGATACATGTAAGAATTAGGATTAGAGGAGAGACTTGAGCACTATTTATAGAGTTTCCAACCAAGCCCCCTCATTACGAGCTAGGCTCAACTCGGCCCATACTAGCCAGTCCCATATTAGACTAATTAAAAAACCTTCTATCTCACCTTAGACCAAACATGTTTTACGGTAACCGTAAAAACAGTAAATTACAATATCAATTAATGTAGTTCACATTAGGAAAACTCTTATATTCTCTCACTTGGACTATATTAATTGAAATCGTACCGTATGTGCGCACATTTGGTCCAGAGATAATTCTTAATAGTCAATCATTTCTCATAAAGTCTTAAATATCGAATCATGGCGGTAACTGCATGTATACACACAAAGCCTTCCATGGTCACGAATGTTCTCAACTTTATTGATATGGATTCAATATAGTAGTGTGACAAATGGATAATATCTCTCATAGAGAGATTCCATTTGTTAGTCACCATTCTCTTACTTTAGGCAACATAAAAAACTTGTGCCACTAGAAAATGTCTTTATGGTTCTATGAACCCACATATGTCTTGTCATTACGACTAACATTTATTTATGTATAACAAGACATATGGACAAGGCTAATAACCGGATGCCCCTAGCCTTCACTCAAGGTTTATACAGAACCTTGAGACTTTATCAATATGTATTCAACATAATAACAAAGCATTCAAAAATATTTTATTAAATGCAAAAGTTGATACATATCAAACCATTACTAAATGTAACGAACACAGATGAAACATTTATCAGAGTAAAGCCAAAATAACTCCCACTAAACAACAGCATCTCATGATACTCCTAGACCCATGCTAATGACATGTCGCTCAAATACACATGGGCGTAGGCCTTTAATCAATGAATTTGCAACCATATCATCTGTGAAAATATGTTATATTATTACGTCACCTTTCTGTACCGTTTCTTTATAGTAAAAAATTTTGACTGCCATATATTTAGACTCCTTGAGACCTTTATAGTAAATAAATAATATTACAAATTTGTTATTTCAATATAACCGTATGGGTCTATCCATAAAATTAAAACAGTCAACTCCTTCATGAGGTTCTGGAGCCTAAAAAGCCCAAGTAACAGCCTAAAAGAATATTACTAACACTACTTACATAGTAGAATATGACATAGAACTTTATTTACTGCACTTCCTGCTAACATAACTATGTATTCTGTTATTGATTGCATGTTATCAGAACAGCCAACAAAGTTTACATCTAAATACCTTACTAACTGCAATAATTGAACATGTCTATAAATTAACATATAATCTCATGTCCTTTTTAAATACTTTAAAACCTTCTTGACAGCAACCCAGTGATCACATCCTGGATTTGATCGATATTTGCTTAGAAGTCCCATCACAAAGACAATATATAGTATAGTGCAAATTCGAGCATACATTATACTTTTAAGTGCACTAACACAAGGTACACAATTTAATTAGATTTTCTCAATATCTAAATGAGGACAATGTGATAAATTCAGTCTATCACCCTTAACAACATGAGCAATTCCTGGCTTGCAATGATGTATATTGAATATTTCCAAAATACAATCAGCAAATGTTTTCTAAGATAAATATAATAAAATCTAATATTTATATGGCGAGAACAATCCTTACAAGACAAAAGATGCCTCAAGGTCACTACTTGTAAATAAAATATCATGTACATAGTGTATGGAAAAAATAAATTTCCTCCCACTGACCTTACAGTATATTGAATTACTTTGTTCCCAATTGAACAAAATAACAACACTATGAAACTTTAATAATAATGTCTGGAAATTTGCTTAAAAACTATAAATAAAACTTTTCAGTTTACACATAAGTTTACTTAAATCTGCTGCAAAATCCTCCAGTTGCACTATATAGATTTTGTATTTATTTAACGTAACTCCAAATAAAAAAGAGCTATTAATGTCACGTTCACTCTGAAAGAATATGTAAATAAATAATTATTTCTTCACTATAAATTATCCACCCCTCTTTCAGAGTGAAAACTTTATCATCTTTTATGGCATCTAATCACATACTTGATTGAGAACAAGAAACGACATTTATAAATATGTCACTACATCAACCATATAATGGATATTGCAGTCATGCTCTCACAAACAGACTATATAATTTAATGGAATAACTGATCGTATTTCCCTAACAAATCTCCCGAGTAAAGTTACCACCACTTCATTTTATACTTGAGAGGTTTGAAAAAAAATTCATCATAAACTATATCAAGAATAGTACCTTAAATCTCAACAAGTTTAGTCTATGGTATAGGAGATTCAATAATTGTCTATACCATAATTATCTGTATAGGCAAAGACAAAGACATAGTGATTTTCCATCGTACTATTATCTTAATAGTTTAATAGCAGCTATCCTCTACAATTACGTTGAACTGTAGAAACTTTACAGTATGTAATTCTATAATACTTGTACCTTCTTTAGGGTCATAAATTGATACCCCTTTTAACAATCTGGATAGAATACAAAATAATTCCGAGTGGATCTAAATTCCAACGCACTCAATATTGGATTAGATAACCTCACTTATGCATGACACCTCTAAATTTTATATGATTCAAGTAATTATGTCCAGTTTATAACTCAAAAGAAGTTTATGAAAGAACTTTTGTATGTAAAAATGTTGCTTTCAAAATATCAGCCCATAGAAGATTGGATAAATTAGTCTTACTAATCATACTCATCACCATGTTTATTATGATGCAATATGCCTTTCAGCCAAATCTTTTTGTCATGATTTTCAGGCATAATAATTAAGTTACCACCCTAGAATTTACCAAGTATTTGACAAATAACCCTTTAAGTTATTTCGCATTGTCATACTTACTAAAATACTCACGACCACTATTAAGCATGATAACCTTTAAGATTAATTCTAATCAATTTATTCTTTACCTCGGTAATTTTACTTCCACAATAATCTATAAAAGTCTTTAGATAAATGTTAAGAGTAGACATAATATCAACATTGTCAACTTTTCTACTATTCCTTTAGACATGTGTGAGATTATTCCTTAAATAGAAAATTTTGGAAACAACCTCTTCAACCATATACGAGGTGTATATGCCATTACAATTTAAACATAATCTTTGCATATGTGTCCTAATTTCAATATTAGATAAAACATGACTTTAAGCCATTAAAACTTTCATCATCTTTTAGCAATACAGTCATTAGACAAGCCACTTTTCAAGTGTTCCTAAATGGAACGCTTCATGGACAATAAACAAATTATATTGCTCTTTTCTCAAGCAGCAAATCATATGTCCACTACTTAAAATTTGAAGCAATAAAAACCTCAATAATAATGATGTTATTAATTACAGAAAATGTGATTGAAAAACAAGCAATATATATAATTAGCATCATGTGAGCACCGTGAACTTGACGTATAAGTCCACATCAAGAGAGTTATACACATAATCATATAATCACCTTTAGGCAGAATACATGACATGCAGTTGTACACTCCCCACATGATAGCGGTTATGAGAATATATTATAATCTTCGTGAATTCATCACCTTTGGGCAAATGAACCATTGGGATCAGTCAATCCTCTACTACACTATCATGTATCCCTCCATGAACTAATATACAATCACCTCATTTGAGAGTATGACCACGCATTAGACCAGGAGACATCCCAATTAGCATACGAGACCGAAATTTCTCAAACCCAATCAAGCGTGCCACTTTAGTGGTCATTACTCAATCGAATCCTTGAAACTCTCTCATACCAAAAACTTTACTACTCACATACATCTTATATATGTGATTTTAACTTTAGTGATAGGGGCAGATTATCACTAAAATCACATGTCATGCTAATTATATTACTTTATCCATTTATAAAAATTAATCATATATATATAGCGAACGTGAAAGACAGATTTTAATGAGATCACCGATTATAACAATACAAGAAAATTCTCATAACACAGAAGCAAACATCTCTTGTGCACCCCGTTTATTGATTACTAGAACAACATTAAAAGAATGTCGATCCAAAGGATCCCTCACAAGTTAACATAAATAGCAATACAGGTTACTCTAGATTGACAAGCTTGATAGCTGATCAAGTATTACTCATGAGTTTCATAAAGAAAAACATGACTCCAAGGCCAATAGCTGATTTATTAGCCAATTTTAAGTAACAAATTATCATTGCATCAATCAGTGGCCTATAAATTGAGTCAAAACACATAACTAAATATCTAAACTATAACAGTAGATACAATTGCTCTGTGTAGATGCTGTCATACTTCTTAATTATAAAAAAAGAAAAAATTCAACTTGATAGACATTAACAACTGACCGGATAAGTTCAGGTATAATATGCAATAAATTAACTGACATGCATTACCCACATTCAGCAGATGTGTTAATAAGTACAATCAATTTGGTCACGAGTTTTTAAGACGTCCATCATTCAAAGATTACTAGTGTATCACGGAGTATGCTTGAGCAACAAAAGTTTTATAACATTTATTGTTTCTCATTAGCTCAATACATAGCTCAAATACTATCCCATACTGATTGTATTTCATTAAGCCAATTTCAATTTATAATAAAGTTTGATTTTATTAATGAATCACACATTCATAATGTTTATGTGATAACATACTAGTAACCCATAACCTATATTTCCAAAATCACAGAAAATACAAGAAAAATACGCAAAAATACACTAAAAATACGCGTATTTAGGATTTTGTATGTATTTTCACATCCATAAAATCATCAAACATGTAAAATAAATTCACCACAAGATAGAGGACGGCCATATGAATGCAACGCCGCCAGCTACATGCCGAATGGAGGCTCCACAAGCCCCCACGCACCGCCTAAGTGCGGGGTGCGTGGGAGCGCATGAGGGCGCGTGGGCGTGTCTTCGACGCCTTGGCGACGCGTGGCCGTGCATGGGGGCACGTGAGGCGTCCCTCGGCGACGTGCCGCCGACCGTCTTGCTCGTCTCATCGAGCCCAGTCCAAATTTGTGATTAAATTTTATTTTTATTGAACAAAAAATCACGAAAATCACAAATTATGGCACAAATCTTATGCGTTCGAGTTCTAGGATTATGGTTGCTCTGATACCACATGTTGGATGCAAATTGCGCCATCCCAATATCTCCATAACTAGAACAGGAACATGTATAATTGAATAGAAAGATTAACGCACCTGTTTTGGGATCCATCGAACATAAAGTGGAAGCAGAAAAGAGATTACCCACTCATCAAGGGGATCCACACATCAAGTATTTCTCCTCTATTGCCATCAAGTCTTTCTCCTCTATTGCCTTCCGTATCACTGGCTCAATGAGGCGGCCCCCTTATGTTTAGCGTTAGGTAAATGCTTCTTAGGTGAGGATACATGTGATAATTATGGTTAGAGGAGAGACTTAAGCATTATTTATAGAGTTTCCAGTCAGGCCCCCTCATTACGGGCCAAGCTCAACTCGGCCCACACTAGCCAGTTCCATATTAGACTAATTAAGAAACCTTCTATCTCACTTTAGACCAACCATGTTTTATGGTAACCGTAAAAACAGTAAATTATAATATCAATTAATGTAGTCCATATTAGGAAAACTCTTACAAAGCAAACCCGCCGGTTTGGCTAAGTAAACCAACTGACGTGGTGCCCTTTGTGACAAAAGCTTACGTGGCTCTAATGACGTGGCAATCAAAGGCGCTTGAGTTTAACATGTCTGATGGTACGGCAACTAACGTGGCGACTTATCCCATGGCATGACAGATGAGGTTGTGGCTGACGTGACAGGTGACAAAGATGGCTCGAGCTCATTGAAGCCTTAAAGATGTTAGGGATACGCGTGCAAAACTTCTGGCGCATATATCCCAATTGTAGTGATACATAATGGCATATGAGGGCACGAGCGACAGCATAATACAATGAGATATTATGATCCGGCTTGTAAGAGAGCAGCGAGTGGTGAGTCGAATGGTGGTGTTGGTCATTTGAAAGGAGTAACAAAAGATATTGAAGCAGCACCTAAGAGTGGAGGGGTAAGTGGGAATTGAATACCGGGGTAGCTGACATTGCTATTCCTTAGATAACAACAGATCTAATAACGAGATAACAGTATGCCAGAAAGAGAATTGCATAATTAATGTAAGTTTTATAATGATGAGTACTAAGCCTACGTATAACCTTATTAGATAACTATCTAAGGTACATTATATTACAATATAATTTTGTAATCAATTATGATTGATCAAGAATATACACAATTAAAGGGATATAATACACAAACCCAATAAATATATAGAATCAAGAAAGATATGAAAATTGTCCATATTATCTAACAATTATCTCTAAAATCTGACAAGCAAGCATTCGATATTTTCAAGAGAAAATAACCACATTTTTATGGCATTCTAATTAAATAAAAGTCGGCCTGACACAATATATGCTGGCGAATCAACTGAAGATCCCTTGACCACCGCCCCTGCAAGTGCGACTACAGGATTTGTAAGCAGATAAAGAAAAGCTGAAACGGCAATGGCTTCCTAACTTTTTCATCACGGGCAATTCGTACCGCCCATCTACGATGCCTCGGCTAGGAATGGACTTGCTGGAAAAACTTAGAGAACGAAAAGCTGGCTCCAAATCTATAACTCAAGCTGGAAAAGTAGCCAGTGGATCTTGACTAATCACCTGACCTCCGATCCTGGTTTTTCATAGCTCGATAGTAAATGAAAAATAGAAGCTTAGCAGGTGGGGAGCGTGGGAATATAAAGGCTGCTAAAACCAGTATGCACATCGCGAGGTAAGCGCATGTCATGTACACAACAACGCTCGTGAGTCATATAAGTTTGCTCACCGCTGTAACGGCTGCACAAAATGCCACCATCATGAAGGCGAGAGCCAACAACAATAGTAGCCCTGCAGAGAGGTAAGCTTCTTCTGCTAGTTTGGAATCATTGCTGTGACCCCAGAAGAGGCCTACGGCCGCAAGGATGGAGCTGTGCATGGCTAACATGTCAGAAATTACGAAAACCTGAAACACTCGGTAGTACAGCATGGTTGCCGTTCCTGGGTGTCGATAACTGGAATCATTATATCCTTGGCAAGGTGAAGCTGGCAGTGAACGTGACTGTGGCCACGAGCAATAGTGTCAACCTGGTCCTTGATCCATTAGGCACGAGGTGACTTGCTTGCTCCAGAACTTTTTCTTGGTAACAGAACGTTTGCACCTTCCTTTTGCCATGCACCAGCTTTAACTAAAATTGCACGTGCTAGTAATGTAAGACATAAAAATTCATATGTGGAAGCCAAGATCGTTTATAGACAAACCTCCAGCCATTGTTTGCATTCACGTTCGTCGAATCTCCTGAAAATCAAGAAAACAATAGGCGCACTCTACTAACCAAATTTCCTCACGTACTGATGGTGTATTCTAAATGTGAGGATTTTGTGTTAGACCTTGATCACCCGTCAGAAATGAACGTACGTCTCTATTTATACATCGTCTCCCATCAAGACGAACGGTTGTCAACGAAAAGGCACGAAGCGTGGAAAACTTCATGTCGAATAGTCGTAATCTTTAGGAGAAAATTTGGGTATAAATATGGGATCACTAAAATATAAATAACATTCTCCCACTTGATCCCATCATTTTCATCATACGAATCATTCAACTAATTCTACGAAAACTTTATGCTTAAAGAAAAGAAACAAAACACATGGATCATGGCGACATGTCCTCTAAGAGTGAGTAATACCTTCCATGTATCACAATGCATCTTATTTCTTTAATATCAGCCTATATGTGACAACATATTTTAATGAATAAACCTCATGTTTATTCCAGAATCAAGGATAAATGTTATTCTCATAAACAACAAAATGTGTACACAAAAATTGAGAATCAACATTACAACTGAATAAGAGTTCCACACAACAAAAATTGTTCATATGTCGACAAAACACATAATGGGACCTATTCCCATACTAGTTACATGATCCTTATACTTCATCGGTGGCATGCCTTTAGTTAAAGGATCGGCTATCATCAATTCAGTGCTAACGTGTTCAATGACCACTTTATTCTCCTTAACACGCTCCCTTATGGCTAAATACTTAATACCGATATGCTTACTTCGACTGCCACTTTTGGCATTTTTAGCCATAAAAACTGCAGCTGAATTGTCACAATATATTCTTAATGGCCTAGAAATAGAATCAACAATTCTAAGCCCATCAATGAAACTCTTCAACCATACACCATGCGAGGTAGCCTCAAAACAAGATACGAACTCAGCCTCCATAGTGGAAGTAGCAGTCAAAGTCTGCTTGGCACTTCTCCATGACACGGCTCCGCCAGCTAACATGAAAATGTATCCAGATGTTGATTTTCGTGAATCAATGCAACCCGCGAAGTTCGCATCCGAATAACCGATCACTTCCAGGTTGTCAGTCCGTCTATACATAAGCATATAGTCTTTGGTACCTTGAAGGTATCTCAACACTTTCTTTGCAGCTCTCCAGTGGTCTAAACCTAGATTACTCTGATATCTTCCCAACATTCCCACAGCAAAAGCGATGTCAAGTCGAGTGCAAACCTGAGCATACATCAAGCTTCCAACAGCAGAAGCATATGGAATGTTGCACATGTGTTCCCTTTCTAGATCATTCTTCGGGCATTGGTTCAAATTGAACCTGTCACCCTTCACAATGGGTGCTATACTTGGTGAACAATCCTTCATCCGAAATCTCTCTAGGACCTTATTGATATAGGTTTCTTGAGATAGTCCTAAAATGCCTTGAGATCTATCTCTATGGATCTTAATGCCAATGACATAAGATGCCTCACCCATATCCTTCATGTCAAAACTCCTAGAGAGGAATTGTTTCACCTCATGTAGCAACCCCTTATCATTGGTTGCAAGTAGTATATCATCCACATACAGCACAAGGAAACAAATTTTGCTCCCACTAACCTTCTGGTATATACATTGATCCATGACATTCTCTATAAAACCAAATGAAGAGATAACATCATGAAACCTTAAGTACCATTGGCGGGATGCTTGTTTCAAGCCATATATAGATTTCTTAAGCTTGCACACCAAATGCTCACCTTTACTAGAGGAGAATCCTTCAGGTTGTTTCATGTAAACCTCCTCCTCTAGTTCTCCATTGAGGAACGTCGTTTTCACATCCATCTGATGTAATTCCATATCAAAATGGGCAACCAATGCCAAAACAATACGAAGGGAATCTTTCTTAGATACAGGAGAAAAGGTCTCCGTGTAATCGATTCCTTCCTTTTGAGTGAATCCTTTGGCAACAAGTCTAGCTTTATATCTTTCAATGTTACCCAATGAATCTTTCTTAGTTTTGAAGACCCATTTACAACCAATGGCCTTCGCACAATTAGGTAACTTAACCAAATCCCAGACTTTGTTAGATGCCATTGAACTCATCTCTTCCTTCATGGCATTGTACCACAAATTGGATTTATCACTATCCATGGCTTGTGAAAACGTTTCAGGATCATTCTCAGCTCCAATATTGTAGTCAGACTCTTGTAAATACACAATATAATCACTAGGAATAGCCGATTTCCTTGTTCTAGTAGATCTTCTCAATGTTGGATCAACATTCTCTTGAGGAGCATGTTGCTCAACTGGTTGTTCAACAGTTTCTGGTAATTGCTGAACAACTGGATCTACTGGATCAATATCAGCAGGTTGTGGAACTTCAACAATTGGTTGTTCAATAGCCGGCTGAACTGAAGGGGCATTATGAGCAACAACCAATTTTAAACTTGAGGTGGAAAGTTGAGTGTCTGAATGATCTTCCTTAGGAACATGATCCCTTGGTCGATCGCTCCCACTGATCAAGTCATTTTCAAGAAATTTAGCATTTCTTGATTCCACAATCCTAGTGGTATGAGATGGACAATAAAACCTGTATCCCTTGGACCTTTCGGCATATCCAATGAAATACCCACTTATGGTCCTTGGGTCCAACTTCTTTTCTTGTGGATTATAAATTCTTACTTCAGACGGGCATCCCCAAACGCGCACATGATGCAAACTTGGTTTCCAACCCTTAAATAACTCAAAAGGTGTCTTTGGGACAGCCTTGGTCGGAACTCGGTTTAATATGTACACTGACGTCTTAAGTGCTTCAGTCCATAAGAATTTAGGAAGTTTGGAGCTACTAAGCATACTACGCACCATGTCTAATAAGGTCCGATTTCTTCTTTCCGCTACGCCATTTTGGTCCGGAGAACCAGGCATAGTATATTGGGCAACTATCCCATACTCTTGAAGAAATCTTGCAAATGGGCCAGGTGCTTGTCCATCTTCAGTGTATCTACCATAGAATTCTCCACCTCTATCTGATCTCACGATCTTAATTTGCTTATTGCATTGTTTCTCTACTTTCGCCTTAAATACTTTAAAGGCATCTAATGCTTCATATTTATTATGAATCAAGTAGAGATACATATAACGTGAATAATCATCTATAAAGGAGATGAAGTATTTCTGACCACATGAGTCCATATCTGGACTACAAATATCCGTATGTATGATTTCTAATATTTCTGTACTCCTCTTGGCACCTTTCTTTGACTTGTTAGTCTGTTTTCCCTTTATGCAGTCCACACAAGTATCACAATCAGTAAAATCTAAAGTACCAAGTACTCCATCATTTACTAATCGCTTAATTCTTTCTATGGAGATATGTCCCAATCTCCGGTGCCACAACATAGAGGAATGTTCTTTCACAACACATCGTTTCATACCAGCTTTATCATGAACATGCATCGCATCATAATAGGCATTGTCTTGTAAATTAATTCGAAAAAGACCATCAGACAAAATACCACTCCCAACAATTTCAGATTTAAATGATAAACTAAAGTTTGAATCTGAAAAGTTAAAAGAGTATCCCAAAGGTACAAGTCTTGAAACTGAAATTAAGTTTCTAGAAAAACTAGGAACATAAAAGGTCTTTTCCAAATCTAAAACAAAACCACTATTGAGAACTAGTCTATATGTCCCAATAGCTTCCACATGCGAACGCATCTTGTTTCCAGAATATATGCTTTGTTCACTTCCCACTGGCTTCCGGTGGTTTTGAAAACCCTGCAAGGAATTCGAAATATGGATTGTAGATCCAGAATCAATCCACCAAGTGTTGTGACTTACATCAGTCATATTAGATTCATAACAAACACAAGAGATTGGATTACCTTTCTTCTCGAGCCAGGCCTTAAATTTGACACAATCCTTCCTTATATGCCCCTTCTGTCTACAGAAGAAACACTTGGATTCTTTCTTAATGTCAGCTTGGGGAGGTATTTTACCTTTTCCCTTATGCTTGCCATAGCCCTTATTCTTTCCTTGTGTTGCCAAATGAGCACTTTCTCCCAATTCCATAACCAGTCTTTCTTGCTCTTGAACACACATGGTCATGAGTTCATTAATAGACCATTTATTCTTATGTGTGTTATAAGAGATCTTGAAAGGTGCATACTGATGTGGGAGAGTGTTCAGAATATAATACACAAGGAATGATTCAGATATCTCAACCTCAAGGTTCTTAAGCTGAGCTGCAATGTTCCTCATTTGCATGATGTGCTCACACACACCTCTAACACTAGTGAGCTTCAATGATGAAAACTTCATAATCAGGGTCATGGCATGCGCCTTCTCAGAACTTTCAAACTGCGCATCTATGGCCTCCAATAAAGCCTTAGCATTGTTATGCTGAGCAACTGAACCACAAATACTAGGAGATATCTTAGCTCTTATAAACATGGCACAAACGCGGTTGGACCGCTCCCATTGGTTATAAAGAGCTATCTCAGCTGGAGTGCTCGAATCAGTAGGAGCAGGTGGTTCGTCTTTCCTTATAGCATAGTCAATGTCCATCCACCCCAATTGAAGAAGAACTGACTCCTTCCAAACTTTATAGTTCTCACCATTTAGTATAGGAACATCAAACTTAAATTCAGAGAAATTCACAGGTTGCGAAACTGCATATCAAATAACCATGCTTATGTCACAAAATTTGAGGTAAATAAATCATGTTTTACCAATGTAAACATGTCACAATATGAATCACATAACATAAAAACTACCTGTGGGCTAAGTTTTTAATTTAAATAGATTCATAATTACATCATGAAGAAACCATATTATATGCATTTTCTTAATCCCTGTGGGTAAATTAAGAAAAATAATATGATATTTCATCCCAATTAATCATATTAATATAATGAAAATTCCTGTGAGATAAAATTCATCATATTAATATAATTAATTACAATCAATGTCCATTTCTAAATATGATCCGGAGGCTTTTAATATATAATTTAATTAATTAAAGATGCCGTGGCCACTCCCTAATTAATTAAATATATGGACCATTGGACATTTAATTTCATGCATAAAATATTCATAAAAATGCATGAAATGACATAATAAATAAATACATCAAGGGCAGAACAGTAAATAAATAAATTGGCCAAGGGTATGATTGCAAAAAATTTAAAAATTGGGGCAAAAGCGAAAAAAGGACCGCGGAAGAGGGGACGTCAGGCGCGTGCCGAGCACGTGCGCGTCCAGCGCATAGGCGCGTGCCCCGCACGCGCGCCGTTCAGTGCGCGGGCGCGTGCGTTGCACGCGCCTGGCAACTGCCGCGCGCGTATGGGCGCGTGGCGCGTGGGTCCACGCGCCTGCAACTGCAGCGCGAGCGTGGAGCCCACGCGCCTTCTCCCTCACGCGAACAGAGGCCTCTCCGCCGGTTTTTCGCCATTTTCAGCCGCCATTTCTTCTCCGTTTCTTCTCCGGCAGCCCATCTAAGACCGAAATAATTGATGGGTTTTGAAGAGAACGTCGGCACGACCACATGAGTACAAGTTTCAGCGAAAATGATAAAGAATTGGCCCCAAAATCAAACGAAAAACTCCACAAACGAAATCCTCAATCACCACGACTTCCGCCGCCCGATTAGCCTCCGGCAAACTCCGATATACCGGAAAAACTCATGGCTAACGTTCCTTATGGCGGTGCGACCGAATGGGTCCGAAATCAAGGGGTGGGTAGTGCGGATTTTGCCCGGAATCGTTGAGTTTCTCTCTCGGCCTCAAAATCCGAGTTACTGTTCATGTACATAAATGGCCGAAAATTCAACGAAAACACACCGAAAATACACCAAAATTTAACAAAACAAGGCAGAGGCTATAAACATGCTCTGATACCAAATGTAAGACATAAAAATTCATATGTGGAAGCCAAGATCGTTTATAGACAAACCTCCAGCCATTGTTTGCATTCACGTTCGTCGAATCTCCTGAAAATCAAGAAAACAATAGGCGCACTCTACTAACCAAATTTCCTCACGTACTGATGGTGTATTCTAAATGTGAGGATTTTGTGTTAGACCTTGATCACCCGTCAGAAATGAACGTACGTCTCTATTTATACATCGTCTCCCATCAAGACGAACGGTTGTCAACGAAAAGGCACGAAGCGTGGAAAACTTCATGTCGAATAGTCGTAATCTTTAGGAGAAAATTTGGGTATAAATATGGGATCACTAAAATATAAATAACAAGTAACTGCAAATGTCAAATTTGAGAATTAGTCATCAATCAAGTGCATAGTGATTCAGTTAACAGTAAACACAACCTGCAGCCAATTACACTACCGGCGACTTACGCGATGACCAGCTTTGGGGATTCAGGGCCACATCCAGGGCGGTCATTTTGTCATTGTTCAGAAGCTTGACGTCACTTCTTTTGTTCCTCACCAAAGAGAGCATGACTTGGCAATGGTTGTTCATCGATGCCAAAGGAAGTGGTGTGTTTCCTTTGACATCTTTCGAATTCACCAGCTTCTTCATGACGGGCTCTTTGCATTCCTTGAGTATGTGGTGGACTGCATTGTTCTTCTGACCCTTTCTGTTTTTCATCTCCGCCACGTTGGGCCACATTTTCATTAACTCGTGGATTATGTCAATGCTACCACCTTCGCAAGCGATGTGGATCGGCTAGTAACCGTTTTTGTCGGTTTGAAGGGCGAGATAACTGCACTCACTCAACCCACCCATGAATGGCTGCGCTAGTTGAGGACTGGCCTCCTGATCCTGCAAGTCAGGGGTTCGACTCACGTCTGCCACAACTCCTAGAGAAGTTCCGTGATTTAAGTGGAGGGCCCGGCGGTGGATTGCTGGTCAGTCTCTCCTGAGGTTTACGTCTAAATAGTGGCTTGCGATAACGTCCGACAATGCCACTGGGCATCAGAGGGTGGTGTGACCCCGAATGGGACTCCGGCGATTCCTCGGTCACCAAAAAAAAATTAATAACAATAATAATTGTAATAATTGTAATAATAATAATAATTGTAAGGACCCGGGCCCCATTGTGTAATATTGTCCGCTTTGGGTCACTTGCCCTGGCGCGGACGAACCGCCATCCCAACCACCGTTTTTTCCCTCACGGCTTTAAAATGCGTTACACATGTTAAGAGGGACTCAAGCCTTATAAAGGCTTCTAGGACTCCCCCCTAAGCGATATGGGACAGGAAAAATGCCCTTCACCTCGCCCTTGTACTGCCGAGGCAATCTTAGTCCGTCCCTCCGTACTGCCCCGGGTTTGGGTCGTCACATTCTCCCCCCCTTAAGGCACAGCGTCCTCGCTGTTGCCCCACACACTGTGGGAGTCGGCTCTGATATCATTTGTAAGGACTCGGGCCCCACTATGTAATATTGTCCGCTTTGGGTCACCTGCCTTGGCGCGGACGAACCGCCATCCCAGCCATGGTCTTTTCCCTCACGGCTTTAAAACGCGTTACACAGGTTAAGAGGGACCCAAGCCTTATAAAGGCTCCCAGGACTACCCCCAAGCGATGTGGGACAGGAAAAATGCCCTTAGCCTACCCCCGCGTACTACCGAGGCGATTTTAGTCCGTCCCTCCGTACTGCCCCGGGTCTTGGTTGTCACAATAATAATTGCACTTACTCAGCAGGAGCTGTACTGCCTCAACATTTCCAACGGATGTGGCAGGGTGCAGTGGCGTCGCCCTCTCTTCACCTTTCACGTGAAGCAACTTTGGAAGCCTATCTATAATTTCTTTCAATATACCTGATATTATAGGCCATAGCATTTTTTAGATTGGGTGCAATTTATTTGTTAAATAACTGTTGCTGTTTGCTCCTGCAGAGTTATTTGCCTTTTGACCAACAGCTATTATCAAGTTTTCTCCAAATTGGAAGAATATGAATTTTTAAAAAGAGTAAAAAGCAGTGCAATTTGCTTATCTCTATGCATTTATGGACTAGAACTCTACATAAAAGAATCCATTACCCGACTTCCCCTTCTCAAGTGCGGCCAAAACTGGTGACATGCCCTGTGTTTTAACTGCGTAAGGTTCATCTCGAGCGGAGGCTAACAAGAGAAGCTGAAGAATCTCCCAGTGCCCAGTTTTGGCTGCCAAATACAGTGGGGATTTACCATCCTTGTTCTTCCAGTACATAATGTCCAAGTTTGTTCTCAGGGGAATCAGCATTCTTATCGCATTTAACCTTTCATCTCGAATGGCCACATGGAGCGGAGTATCCTCCAAGGAGTTTTTCTGGGTCACGAGGTCATGGAAATGAGAGAGAATTAGATTCACGACATCTTCTTTCCCAGAGCTTGCTGCTGCATGAAGCAATGGTTGAAGATTAGTGACAAAGGCAGTTTCCTCGACTGAGAAACCGCTTCTAATGCATCCATGAATTTGTCACATCCTCAGTTTTTGTGGCTTCATATAGGTCAGGATCCATTATTTTGTTCAGATCACCATCTCCGAGCTGTTGGTTATCTGGAGTCGACACGTATCTCGTCTTCAAAGCTTCAAGCCTAGCTTTTGGGGTTGCCCTCATGCTTACCACGTAATCCCTCTCGGGCTGCAGCAGTTTTTTTAAAAAAAAATAAATTTCGTATCATTTCCCGCCTTATGTAATGAGAATGCAAAGGAAGAGAGCACTCGCCCTTATAAAGGTCAAGTGTTCTCATGAACCCAACACCCAGTGAGACTCACCTCGGCCAACGTCATTGACTTTTGACCCAGCAGTCAATTAGCGATAGGCCCAAGAAGTTGTTGGAGTCTTTGTCCAATAAACTCTGTTAATTACCCTGTCCAAAAAATAGTGGGACTCCCACTGTTCAATGAACACAAGTTTCAACATAAATCCTATACTATGAATGATTCTGTCCATACAAGTCTATTTAGTGCTCTTTTGATCAACTCGAAGAATATCATTGACTCATCTCGAATAATGTCGACCCATCAGAAAAAGGAGCTTAACCCTAAATTTACTCCAATGTAACATAAAATAAACACGAAAGTGAGAAAAAAAAAATCAAGGCTGCAGTTGCTATAAAAGAAACATAAATTTTTAATTGAATTTTAATAAAAAATGAATTTTCTCATGCGAAATTAGATCTTACTTGGGAGGGGAACAACAGTTGGAAACGGCTACTAATACTCCATTGGTTGTGGTGTGCTATTCTTTGAAGATAAAAGTATTTTGAACCCATAGTATGGCGTATGAAATCCTTCAAAATATATATAATGGTAGATAGATTGGTAAAAATATTGTAGCTAACTAAAATAGTTCAGGCCTTAGTTTGGTCTTAATACAAGTAATCCCCTCAATATCTCAGATTCTGTTATTGGTTCTCCAAGTTGCACTTGATAGAATAACAAAGGGCAAAAAAGAATTTTCGCTGTATTGACATTAATTTCTGAAAAAATGACAAACATTACACTTGACCATTGTGTTGAAAGCAAATCTACTCTCTCTAGGATGCTTATTTGGCCTGATCTTTGTAGTAATGAACAAATTACTATTAGAAAAAAGCAACAGCCAAAAAAAAAGAAGAAGAGTGGCCAGGTGACTCATTTAAATATTTTTTTCTTTATATTACAGATTTTTATTAGATATGCATTTATAAGATGTTGACATCTAAATTTTGGAGTCCTAGTCATCCATTTATTGCATAGAAAATTAAGGATTTTCTTAACCTCTAAAAAAGTAAATAGAATTAAAATTGCATAGCATATGATTTTAGTTGCATTTATTTATTTATTTATTTATCACTTTTGCATTTGATCGGCGACCGGATGAGCTTTAATTTTACGAGTTGGCACTTCGATATTTTCAGAGAGGATTTGTGTTATTATTCTAATATTCGGTAAATCCTTTATATATTCACGTAATATATACATTGAGTGATATATTTCGCAAAAGATTGGAAGTTTAAGGATGAAATATCAAGAGGGAATATTGCACATGGGGCATGTATTGAGCGTTATATTTTGTCTCAAAACAAGAAAGATTAAATGATAAGGAGGATTTCATGCGCGAGCCGAAAAGGAAAGGACAAAATTTTTGCTGACCTCGAGCCCTTTCTCTATAAAAGGGACTCGTTACACGACAAAGAGGGGGGGGGGGGGGGGGGGGGGGGTTCACAATTGTGAGAGAGTAAATTTGTACATGAGAAAGGAGACGCTTTTAACGCATGCAGGAAGATAGAGAGAGGATTTTCATTGCGTGGAGAGGGAAAGTGAAAAGAAGGGGCGGAGACCTTCACTTCCCATCTAATTCATCATGGGTGCATTACCGTACGGGTGCAATAGATACAGAGGACACGCGCTGACAAGAAGACCAGCTCTTGCCACGTCTCTTGTCATGCATGTCCTTCTTGGTTTTTGATTCCCAGTGAGCGCAGCAAATTCTCGAACCAATCGAAGCCCATCAATTTTTCGAAGATTTCCCGACGTTCATCTCCAGTTTTGTTGCTGCCGCTGACCACCGCTTGGAACGCCCTTCGCTATCGTGACCTCCGTTCGCTGCTGTTACTCCTTCAAGGACCAGCAGCCTCGTGACAAGCTGCAATTTCCCAAGGACGAGTTGTTCTTATCTGCACCTGTGACGCAGCAAGTCGACCCCGCCGTCCTTGCTGTCTCCAAGCTTCACCCAGCCAGCCGATTTGCTTCTCGATCCGACAACCAGACGAGATTCATGCTGCTGCCTTGACGCCGACAAACCTGTTGCGCCTCGACGAAGTAGCTGCTCAAACCGAGAGCTCCACCACGACGGTCCCTGCTTCATTGAAAGCTTTCTGTTTTTGCAGGTTTACCGAAAAAACATTGTTATCATTGTTCCCGAACGACCGCAAGCAGCCACCTTTAGTGAGTCGAGACGCTGGTCGAGAACCGTGAACTACCACTAAGTAATCCGTCGTAGTTCACCACGAACCACTGCCGCTCGCCACCGCCTTGTCACTGTTGCCGTTCACTATCGAGGAGCCAATTGCAATCCCGGTCCGATCACCCTTAGTCCATATTTTGAAGCCAATATTTGGATTAGGTCAAAATTTTGTCTAATTTGATTTTCAAATATTTTGTTTCCTTATTTAAAATGTGTGCTAATCAAATATGTGCTAATCAATGTGAGAATACTAATGACCAGTAAGATTTCTCTTTTACCGTTATCACATGATGGATTGAAACAGAGTAAAATGAAGGGTTTGATGGATTGATGTATTCAAGCTTTGAATAATACGATTACTCTAAATGTGATTTCACACGTCCAAATTGGAATTTTTAACCAAAAAAAAAGAAAAAAAATAGCGTGTGAAATAGAAGTTAAAGTGCGAGCGTCGTAAAGTTGCTAAAAGCAATACACAGTTAAAAGCAAATGTCATCCCCCAAGCGGTTACGAGTAACAACTAAATAAAACCTATTTTGGTACATAACGCAGACCAAAGATGATCGGTAGACATGAAAGTTCCATACTGATTTCTACTGATTGGCCGCTTCAATCTCATGTTTTGTTTTTCCTTTAGGCCAGAGAATGGCCACTTTCCTTCAATGATCTATCTCACGTTGATCGTTGGGCCACTTTCTGTGTTTTTCCCTCCCCTTTGGTTTGTTATTTTCCAAAACATAGAGGGACAAGGAGTCCACTAGTGCGCGACTTGGTGCTTTGAAGGCAACGAGTGGAGATTTTGGCCTGAATTTCAAAAACATTTTACCCTGCTAAGAAGTAATTAAATACTTTGAACTAACACTAACATTGATTGTAAGAAAACTCATGAGTTTTTGTTATAGATCTGCCTTTTACTGACTTTGTCGTAATGCACGCAAGCTAACAATGCGAATGGAGTATAAAGATAAAATAAAATTTGATTTTTATGAAATAAAATAAAATAAATGCCATCTAGATCATATACATTGCATAAACGCATCGTGGGTCTCATAAAATGCATGTCGGTAATGCTCCTCATTCAGTAAATCACATGTTTTAGGTTCAATAATTCAATAATCGCATAATGTAGATGGATTTCATTAAACACCACATCTCATGCATTACATGCATTGCATATAGTTTAATTATCATAAAGGAAAACCCAAAAAGAATTAATTAGAATTGTAATCCATTTAGAAATCATATCTAGGTCATGCATACATTGTTTAGTCTTTACCTAACATTTTGTAAAGCACTTGATGTATAGTAAGATAATGGAGTTTTGCTTTTGATTTGTTTAGCACATTGAGGTTCTCTCATTCCTTTGGGCAATTTATTTATCACTTTGATTTATTAGGTGTTATTTTATTAATTGTGCACTTGCATGATCACCCATTGCATATTAGTGGATTAGGTTTAAAATTGTTCAAGACTAGCTAAATATCTTTGGAAACAAATAGAATAGGTACCGAAAAAGTGTTAGGTTTATTTAGCATAAGTTCTTATATTCTCTAGTTCGTAGAAGTAAAGTGTTCTCCTACAACTTACTGGGGTTCTTAATAGGCCCATATTGGTGAAGTAGCTACTTTTAAATAAATTGAATTACATGTTTAAATTGATTAAAATGAAACCCAAAATTGTGATTAGTATGGCTTAGAAGAGTCCGTGCTAAGATTTTGAGTTAGTAATCCATTAGCTTTCCTTTTGGTGGTCCACCTAGAGGAAAGTTGTGATACATGCTATTGATAACTCTATAAAAATAGAGTTATTTTACCTATTTTAGGCAGTAATTAATGCATTATCTGTGAGAAAATATTTGGATTTCCTTCTGATTATTTGAATTTTCCTTATTTATGCAGAATAATGAGATATGTAGAAGATAAGGAAAAGGATGTCAATTATCAGGAATTCAAATAAAAGTAGCAGTGGAAGATGGATATCAAATTAGGAAATTCTTGATTTTGTTCCCTAATGTTATCTGCAAGCGTTGGGAGATAGATATGGGTTAGATCGTTTTTCATTCTTCTGAGAGTTTTTCAAGTATTTTGAAGAGAAGACAAAAGTGGTGATAGAATTCTTGTCCTTTGATTCAAGATGCTGGGTTTGATTTATATTTTTATTTTTATTTTTTCTTCTACTATGTTCTAATTTTCTTTTGTTAGGGTTATGATGTAGCCTAACCATGATGATGTGAATTTCATGACTTTTATGTTTTACAATTGATTTCATTCATGTGAGTTATATATTATTGTGTTTAATGCTTTTGAGTGACTGGCCACCACTTGAATGATTTGATGTGCATGTTTGAGACTGAGAGGTGATAATATGCAATTGCTCATTATAATATATAACCATGAATTAAACATGGATAGAGATATACCGCGTTATTTGTGTAGCTTTCAGTGATAAGGTGATCCAAAAGACTCATTGTAAGCCGGGAATATTCATAGTTTTTTAATGCACTCATGCTTATTTTAATTCACATAGAGATATAGTGGATTAATAAGCTGAGTAGGTTTGCTATACCTAGAGATAGGATAGTAAATAGATTAGGAAATTCCGTTATCACATGTTTGATATTGTTCTTGTATTCACAACAATCTGAAATTCATATCTAGTGGTTATGGTGAAATCGGATGCTCTAACATATTTATCTGATCGATTTACTGCATTTAGTCTACAAATTTCTTTTTTAATTTATTCTTAATTATATTTTGATTTGTTAGATAAATTTTAGAATTAGTCTATTTTAGTATTTAATTGGTTTATTAATCATTGATCTTCGTGGGACGATACTTTATCTCATCATTATATTACTTGTTCGATACGTGCACTTGCGTTTAGAATTTTACGAACAAGTTTTTGGCGCCGTTGCAGGAGATTGTTTGTTTAATACTAATTAATATTGATACCAGATAATTCTAAGTTTAATCTAGCTTTCATTTTGTTTTATTTTTCAGGGTGTACATCGGTTTATGACACGTAGCCAACAAGGGAAACTTGTTGAGCTTGATCCAGAAATCGAGCGTACATTCAAAAGGCGACTAAGAGAACATAGAAATCACGCTAATATGGCAGACGGTGATAATGAAAATCCACATAAACTCTTAAGAGATTATGCTGCGCCAACAGTTCAAGGCACGACATCAAGTATCAGAAGACCTGCAATTCAAGGAAACAACTTTGAGATTAAGCCATCACTTGTTCAGATGCTTCAACAATCGGTGCAATTCAGTGGGCTACCAAGCGATGATCCAAATGCTCACATCGATGCTTTTATTGAAATCTGTGACACCATTAAATATAATGGAGTTACAGATGATACTATTAGATTGAGATTATTTCCATTCTCTCTTAGAGACAAAGCTAAGAGTTGGCTTTCTTCTCTTCCTGCAGGATCAATTACTACATGGAATGATATGGCTCAGAAATTTCTTGGTAAGTTCTTTCCAACTGCAAAGTCTGCGAAGATGCGTAACGATATTACTAATTTTATGCAGATGGATAATGAATCATTATATGAAGCATGGGAAAGATTCAAAGAATTTCTTAGGAGATGCCCACATCACGGACTACTCGTATGGATGCAGGTACAAACTTTTTATAATGGCTCTAGTACAAATCTCCGTTCTATGATTGATGCAGCTGCAGGAGGAACTGTAAATAATAAAACACCAGAAGAAGCCTACAATTTATTAGAAGAGATGGCGTCCAATAGTTATCAGTGGCCTACTGAGAGACTACCAATGCGAAAAGTTAGCGGAGTTCATGAAGTGGATGCTTTTGCTGCAATTGCTGCACAATTTGAAACGCTCAACAAAAAGCTAGATAATATGAGTGTTTCAGCCATGAAAATTCACAATTTGACATGTGATTTTTGTGGTGGAGGACATGTTAGCACAGAATGTCAGGTAGGTAATACTTTCAAACAACCTAGTGAAAATTCTAACTTTGTTGGGAATTTTAACAGGTCACAAAATAATCTCTACTCCAACACGTACAATCCGGGATGGTGCAATCATCCAAATTTTTCATGGAACAATCAGAATGTGACGAGACCATAAGGATTCAAACAATCATAAGAGACAAAGTGAAATTTGGAAGATATAGTCACCAAACTTGCTAATATGACTCATGACTTCATCAAAAGCACGGATGTGAGATTTCAAAACCAAGAGGCTTCAATCAAAAATCTGAAGATGCAAGTGGGTCAGTTAGCAAGTATGATGTCAGGAAGGTAACAGGGCTCTTTGTCGAGCAGCACAGAGAAAAATCCAATTGAAAACATAAAGGTTATTACCCTGAGAAGTGGTAAACAAGTAGGAGAAGAAGAGATTGTCAGAGACAAAGAAGAGGTGATCAATAAACAATCGAAGGAGACAAGTAAGAGTAAACTTTTTCCAGATAATCCCAAGCCATATGTGCCGCCAATTCCATTCCCTTAGCGACTCCAGCAGCACAAAATAGATAAGCAATTTTCTAAATTTCTTGATGTATTTAAAAAATTGCACATTAACATTCCTTTTGCAGATGCTTTAGCGCAAATGCCTAGTTATGCAAAAATTTTGAAGGAGATTTTGGCAAACAAAAGGAAACTGGAGGATTATGAAACTGTGAAGTTAAATGAGGAGTGTTCAGCCATCCTACAAAACAAATTGCCTCCGAAATTAAAAGATCTAGGGAGTTTTACTATTCCTTGCACTATTGGGGATTCTTACTTTGAAAAAGCATTATGTGATTTAGGTGCAAGTATTAATCTGATGCATTATTTTGTTTTTCAAGAAATTAGGATTGGGTGAGGTAAAAGCAACCACAGTGTCACTTCAACTGGCTGATCGATCAATTAAATATCCAAGAGGTATTGTAGAAGATGTTTTGGTAAAAGTTGACAAATTTATCTTTCTTGCAGATTTCATAGTTCTTGACATGGAGGAAGATTTTGAGGTACCACTTATCTTAGGTCGACCTTTTCTAGTAACAGGAAGAGCTCTTATTGATGTACAACAGGGGAAGTTGATCCTTAGAGTTCAAGATGATCTTGTTTCATTTAATGTTTTTAAAGCAATGAAATATCCATCTGATGATAATTCTTGTTTTAGAGTTGAGACAGTTGACAAGTTGGTGAATAAAGTTTTTCAGGAAAATATTTTTGAAGATCCACTTGAAGCATGTCTGATTCAACCAAGGGACAAAGATATTCAGAATAAGGAGATAAAGGAGTACGCAAATTTCATGGAGGCAATTCCACCATATTCAAGGGAAAAGGCAATTAAATTTGAGGAGTTGGGACAACGAATTACAAAGCCTAAACCATCAATTGAAGAGCCTCCAATTCTTGAACTCAAACCATTACCTTCTTATTTGAAATATGCTTATTTAGATGAAGTTTCTTCTTTACCGGTAATTATATCTTCTTCTTTGACAGATTTAATGGAGAATAAATTGCTCAGAGTATTAAGAGAGCATAAATGTGCAATTGGATGGAAAATAGCTGATATCAAGGGAATTAGTCATTCAATTTGCTTGCACAAAATTTTGATGGATGAGCAATATAAACCCACTATCCAACCTCAGAGGCGTTTGAACCCGAAGATGCAAGAAGTAGTGAAAGCTGAGGTAATTAAGCTACTTGATGCAAGTATCATCTATCCTATCTCTGATAGTTCTTGGGTAAGTCCTGTACAAGTTGTGCCAAAGAAAGGTGGTATGACTGTTCAGAAAAACGACAACAATGAATTGATTCCAACTAGAACAGTTACTGGGTGGTGTGTATGTATGGATTACAGAAAATTGAATGATGCCACTAGAAAAGATCACTTTCCTTTACCATTTATTGATCAGATGTTAGAAAGACTTGCAGGGCATGAATTTTATTGCTTTCTGGATGGATATTCAGGGTATAATCAGATTTCTATTGCACCAGAAGATCAAGAATAAACTACTTTTACTTGTCCCTATAGTACTTTTGCTTTTAGAAGAATGCCCTTTGGTCTTTGTAATGCACCAGCTACTTTTCAAAGATGCATGATGGCTATTTTCTCTAATATGGTTGAAAAATATATTGAGATTTTCATGGATGATTTTTCCGTTTTTGGCCTATCATTTGATTCTTGTTTAAATAATTTGGCCTTAGTCTTACAAAGATGTGAGGAGACTAACCTTGTTTTGAATTGGGAGAAGTGTCACTTTATGGTGCAGGAAAGAATAGTGCTCGAGCATAAAATTTCTTGAAACGGAATAAAAGTCGATCGAGCCAAAGTGGAGGTCATTGCAAAATTACCTCCGTCAACATCTGTGAAACTTGTCAGAGGATTTTTGGGGCATGCAGGATTTTACAGGCGATTTATAAAAGATTTTTCAAAAATTGCTAAACCTCTTTCTAATCTTTTGGAAAAAGATGCTCCTTTTAATTTTTCCGTTGAATGCATACAGGCTTTTAACACTTTAAAGGAGAAGTTAATATCAGCACCAATTATGGCAACACCAAATTGGGATTTACCTTTTGAGCTGATGTGTGATGCTAGCGATTCTGCAGTAGGAGCTATTTTGGGACAAAGGAAGAATAAAATTTTTCAAACCATATACTATGCTAGTCGAACCTTGTCAGGTGCACAATTGAATTATTTAACAACAAAAAAGGAACTTTTGGCAGTAGTATTTGCTTTTGATAAATTTCGTTCTTATTTAATTGGCTCAAAAGTTATAGTTTATTCTGACCACTCTGCTCTTAAGTATCTGCTTAAAAAGAAAGAATCAAAACCCAGGTTGATCAGGTGGATTTTATTGCTGCAAGAATTTGATTTGGAAATCAAAGATAAGAAGGGGACTGAAAATCTAATTGCAGATCACTTATCAAGAATTCCAAATTCAAAGGAAGAGGTAAGACCAATTTTGGAAGAGTTCCCTGATGAGAAATTTTTTTCCATCAAGTCAATTCCTTGGTATGCTGACTTTGTAAATTATTTGGTAAGTAATGTTCTTCCTCCTGAATTATCATATCAACAGAAGAAAAAATTCTTTTCTGATGTTAAAAATTATTTTTGGGAAGAACCTTTCTTGTTTAAAGTATGTGCAGATCAGGTCATAAGGAGATGTGTTCTTGATGAAGAGAAGGCAAACATTCTACATCATTGTCATGATGGAGAGGCAAGTGGCCATTTTGGTGCCACAAAAACTGCAGCTAAGATTTTACAATTTGGATTTTATTGGCCTACACTTTTTAAAGATGCATACTCCTATGTAGCTTCATGTGATAGGTGTCAAAGAACTGGAAATATTTCAAGAAAAAATGAGATGCCTTTAAACAACATTATTGTGTGTGAATTATTTGATGTTTGGGGTATTGATTTCATGGGACCCTTTACACCTTCTTATGGAAATTTATTCATTTTAGTGGCTGTGGAGTATGTGTCTAAGTAGGTAGAAGTTGTAGCATTGCCAACAAAGAATGCTAAGGTTGTGGTGAAATTTTTGAAAAAAAATATTTTTACCCGATTCGATACTCCTAAGGCAATCATAAGTGATAGGGGAACACATTTTTACAACAAGCAATTTGAAGCACTTTTGAGTAAGTATGGAGTCACACATAAGGTTGCAACCCCTTATCATCTTCATACTAGTGGTCAAGTAGAGATTTCAAATAGGGAAATCAAGAGAATTTTAGAAAAAAACAGTGAATGCCTCTAGGAAAGATTGGTCAATAAAACTTGATGATGCACTTTGGGCCTATAGGACAACGTTCAAAACTCCAATTGGGATGTCTCCTTTTAAGCTAGTGTTTGGAAAGGCTTGTCACTTACCGGTGGAATTAGAGCATAAAGCATATTGGGCATTGAAATTTCTGAATTTTGATATGCAGTCTGTAGGTGAAGAAAGATTATTGCAACTGAATGAATTGGAGGAATTTCACAATGAGGCCTATGAAAATTCTAAGTTGTACAAGGAGCGTACAAAAAGATGGCATGTCAAGAACATATTCAGAAGAGAGTTTAAAATTGGTCAAAAAGCCTTACTTTATAACTCTCGTCTTAAACTTTTTCTAGGAAAGTTGTGGTCTAGATGGTCTGGTCCTTTTACAGTTACACAGGTATTCCCATATGGAACAGTTGAAGTTGCACATGACACTGAGGGCACATTCAAAGTGAACGGTCAACGTTTGAAACCCTACTTTGAAGGTGGTTACAACAAGCAGAAGACCACCATTGAACTTCATCATTCAGAATAGCGACATCTGAGATAGTTTGGCTGAAAACTATAAAGCAAGCGCTTCTTGGGAGGCAACCCAAGCATTTTAATTATGTTTTTATTTATTTTTAAGTTTATGTTTTGCCAAAAAAAAAAAAAGGTTAACTTTTCTCTGTTTTATCTAGGTTAATTTTTAGGGAGCGCCTTTCAAGAGTTTAATCATCACGGTCATCTATGGACTTATCCTACAACCAGGGAAGTTTTCTTCTTCCTATTCTATTTTTCGCATTGAGGACACTGCTTCATTCAAGTTTGGGGGGAGACAAATTTTTGGATAATTTTTTATCATTATTACTTTCGTGGTTGTGAATTTTTGCGATTCTTAGGAAAATTTAAATTTTATTTAAACTTGCAATTGATGTGTGAGTTAATCTTAATTCTGATTATGTTAATCCACTTACTGAGCACTAAAAGTCCTTAATTTTTTTTAATTATGTGTAAATCTAGAGAACATTCATGTGAAATATGTGATTTTCTTAGATTTCACCCAAATCTTAGAATTTGTTTGATTTTCTCTTGAGGCGAAATCCTAAGCTAAATCTAACTGAGAAAATGATATAGGCAGTTTTTGGATCGATTGAGCCTTTCAAGCCAACCCTATTTATTTATCTCTAGTCACCCCGTTGAGCCTTAATTATTATCCAATTTTTCATTGGCACCCATATATGTTTAGCCTAGCCGTGATCAAATTATATCCGTATCCCATGCCCTATGAATACGTTGATTTTCTTTTGGGATAAAAAAATTATTTGAGCTTGATAGAAATTTGGGAGGAAGGATGGAGTATGAAAAAGAAAAAGAAAAAAGGAAGTGATTACAATGGTTGTTTGGGGTGTATTGTCAAAAAAAAAAATTGCTTTTATGGTTCCCTATCCAACTTTCAATTGAGTGAGCCTTTTGGATACTCAATGGGTTGGAAATTTTTATGTTATATTAGGAGGGACTTTGGGAGAAACTCCACCATAAAGCAATTCAAAAAAAATAAAAAAGAGAGAGAGAAAAGGAAAGAGAAAAAAAAGAGAATGATGATATATGGTGGCAGAAAAATTATCTTGAATGAGTGAAATTGGACAGTCACATTGGCTCTAATTAGATCCTAGAAATCAACGTATTGATGGGTGATTTGAGCTTAAAATTCCCGTTATCTCACATTGAGCCTAGCCTTACATTATAACCCGAGAAAAGTCCTATTGATTTTTGGTTGGATGATTAGCTTACATTAGAGAGGAATGAAAAGCAAACTTATGAGATTTGGTCAGAATTATTGAGAATTTTTGAGAGGTTACATGTTAATGTGAATTTATCTGGATTGCATATAATTCGAAAAAGATGAGAACTCTCACACACACACTTGAATCATATAGTTAGAATTAGTCTTAACTTATAAATTGATTTTAATGTTTGGATGAAATTTGTGTTTTTCTTTGAATTGTGAATTTGAGCAATTATGGAAAGATGTCATGAAGAAGGTTGTTAGGTTGAGTATGTCTTACTTTTGCTCAAGGACTAGCAAAATGTTAAGTTTGGGGTTTGATAACTCTATAAAAATAGAGTTATTTTACCTATTTTAGGCAGTAATTAATGCATTATTTGTGAGAAAATATTTGGATTTCCTTCTAATTATTTGAATTTTCCTTATTTATGCAGAATAATGAGATATGGAGAAGATAATGAAAAGGATGTCAATTATCAAGAATTCAAATAAAAGCAGTAGTGGAAGATGGATATCAAATCAGGAAATTCTTGATTTTGTTCCCTAATGTTATCTGCAAGCGTTGGGAGATAGATATTTTAGATTTCCTATAAATAGGAAAGAGAAAGAGCAGCTAGGTTTTTGTGGTGGGGGGAAGGGTTAGATCGTTTTTCATTCTTTTGAGAGTTTTTCAAGTATTTTGAAGAGAAGACAAAAGTGGTAATAGAATTCTTGTCCTTTGATTCAAGATGCTGGGTTTGATCTATATTTTTATTTTTATTTTTTCTTCTACTATGTTCTAATTTTCTTTTGTTAGCTCTACAATGTAGCCTAACCATGATGATGTGAATTTCATGATTTTTATGTTTTACAATTGATTTCATTCATGTGAGTTATATATTATTGTGTTTAATGCTTTTGAATGATTGGCTATCACTTGAATGATCTGATGTGCATATTTGAGACTGAGAGGTGATAATATGCAATTGCTCATTATAATATATAACCATGAATTAAACGTGGATAGAGATATACCGCGTTATTTATGTAGCTTTCGGTGATAAGGTGATCCAAAAGACTCATTGTAAGCCGGGAATATTCATAGTTTTTAATGCACTCATGCTTATTTTAATTCACATAGAGATATAGTGGATTAATAAGTTGAGTAGGTTTGCTATACCTAGAGATAGGATAGTAAATAGATTAGGAAATTCCGCTATCACATGTTTGATATCGTTCTTGTATTCACAACAATCTGAAATTCATATCTAGTGGTTATGGTGAAATCGGATGCTTTAACATATTTATCTGATCGATTTACTGCATTTAGTCTACAAATTTCGTTTTAATTTATTCTTAATTATATTTTGATTTGTTAGATAAATTTTAGAATTAGTCTATTTTAGTATTTAATTGGTTTATTAATCATCGATCTCCATGGGACGATACTTTATCTCATCATTATATTACTTGTTCGATACGTGCACTTGCGTTTAGAATTTTACGAACATCTATCTAGTCATAATTTTACTTATGACTCTTTCTCTTAATATTCAAGATTTGAATAATTTTATGAAATGTTATTACCTAGTTTTCCAACTTCATCTTCTAAGGCTTTGATGAATATGTCAAAGTCACCCTTTTCTGCAATGATATGGATTCGGCATGGGATTCATGCTCTTATCTTTTACGTTCAGATTGCAGTTGGCTCGTACTCGGTCTAAGAAGAAATGCTTCTAATCTTTCAAACTAGACGACATGATCCGCCACTGGTCTTTATACATCCATTACTCTCTGACTGGGATTGCCCCCACTTAAAGCAAATGACTTTAACTAGATGTAGTCTGTATTTGCCAACATACAGAGAACTTTATCTTGGATTTTTACTTGTCCAATAAATAGAGATTCCATCATAATGATTGCTTAAGTTTAAGAGGAAGAATAAAACGCCATAATTAAGTGGTGTTTACACGCCAACATCGATGCTTTACATTGATATTTACTAGTTAGTATGAGGACACTGTTGACTAGCAAGATCTTTCTTTTACTATTATTACATGATTAATTCAATATATGAAGGATTGGATGGATTTCTAACTAACTTGACACCCGATGTCCGTGTTCTGGCCTTATAAGAATCATCCATATGTGGATCATTTGTGAAATCCATCCAATTATCACCCCTTGTTGGAGTTGAGGGGGTTATCTAGTTATAATTTTACTTGTGACTTTTTTCCGTAATATACAAGATTTGAATAATTTTATGAAATGTTCTTACCTCGTTTGCTAGATTGGTCTTTACACAGCTTCGATGAATTTGTCATGGTCTCCTTTTTCTACTGCAATATGCATTCAATACAAGATTCATACTCTTATCTTCTGCCCGTTCAAATAGTAGTTGGCTTGGATTCAATCTAAGAAATAATGTTCAAAATTTCTTATGCCAGATTGCATTATCTGTCATAGGTATTTATATATCCATTAACCTCTGATTGCCCCGACTTGAAGCAAATGACTCAATAAGATGTAGTATGTATTTTCTCTATATGTTGGTCTTTTAAAGTTCAAGGTGCAGAATATGTGAATATTATCCTGAATTTTTACTTGTCTGATAGAAAGAATTCCAGCATAATGATTGCTTGAGGTTAAGAGAAAGAATAAAACGCCCTAATTACGTATTGTTTTCATGCCAACTTCGATGCTTTACATAGATATTTGCTAGTTAATGTAAGGATACTATTGACTAGTAAGATCTCTCTTTTACCGTTATTACATGAATGATTGATGAATTTAAATATGAATAAATAAAAATGAAAGATTGGATTGAATTTTCTACTAACTTGAGACAGGATGTCCTTGTTCCGACCTTATAAGAACCATGCGTGAAATTCATTCGATCATTGGCCCTTGTTAGAGGAGTGGAGGGAGTTATCCAGTAATAATTTTTACACGCAATTCTTTTCCCTTAATATTCAAGTTTTATATAATTTTATGAAATGTTATTTCCTAGTTTTCTAGATTCATCTTACTTTGTCGAAGTCACTTTTTTCTGCGGTGATATGCATTTAGCACAATATTCACACTCTTATCTTTCGTGCATTCAGGTTGTAGATGGCTCAGATTCGATCTTATAAATAATGCTTCTAGTCTCTTAAACTGGATTGCATTATTTGCCACAAGTATTTATACATCTATTACCCTCTGATTGGAATTGCCCCTACTTGAAGCAAATGACTTTAATAAAATGTAGTTTGTATTTGCCTAAACATAGAGAAAAATTTTCTCTATATGTTGGTCTCTTCAAATTCAAGGCATGGAATATGTGAACTTTATCTTTGGCAATTGCTTGAGATTAAGAGGAAGGATAAAACACCCTAATTAAGTAGTATTTACATGCTAGCTTCGATGCTTTACATAGATATTTGCTAGTCAGTGTAAGGACACTATTGACCAACAAGACTGATTTGATGAATTTAAATATGAACAAAATAAAATGAAGGATTGGATAGATTTCATACTAACTTGATACCTGATGTCCTTGTTCTGGCCTTATAAGAACCATCTTTAGGTGGACCATTCGTGTTATCCATTCAATCATCGGCCCTTATTAGAGGAGTAGAGGGGTTTATGTAGTTATAATTTTACTTGGGACTTTTTCCCTTAATATACAAGATTTGAATAATTTTATGAAATGTTCTTATCTAGTTTTCTAGATTCATCTTCCATGGCTTCGATGAATTTGTCGTAGTCACCTTTTTTTTGTGGTGATATGCATTCACCATAGGATCCATACTCTTATGTTTTAGTGTTCAAATAGCAATTGGCTCGAATTCAATCTAAGAAATAATGTTTCTGATATCTTACATCGGACTGCATTATCTGTCATAGATATTTATATATCCATTACCCTTCGATTGGAATTGCCCTCATTTGAAGTAAATGACTTTAATCAAATGTACAAACACTTACACA
Organism: Eucalyptus camaldulensis; assembly: GCA_019915185.1. Lineage (NCBI taxonomy): Eukaryota > Viridiplantae > Streptophyta > Magnoliopsida > Myrtales > Myrtaceae > Eucalyptus > Eucalyptus camaldulensis. The sequence continues at coordinate 8,880,680 of JAHSVA010000005.1, forward strand.
CAAAGATTTTCTTTATATGTTGGTCTTTTAATGTTCAAGATGCGGAATATGTGAACTTTATTCTCGATTTTTACCTATCCAATAGAAAGAAATTCTGACATAATAATTGCTTGAGGTTGAGAGAAAGAATAAAGCACCCTAATTTAGTAGCATTTGTACACCAACCTCGATGCTTTACATAGATATTTGCTTGCTAATATAAGGACACTATTGACCAGCGACATCTCTCTTTTACCTTTATTATATGAATGATTGATGAATTTAAATACGAATAAATGAAAATAAAGGATTGGAATTTCTACTAACTTGACACACGATATCCTTGCTCCGGCCTTATAAGGACCATGCATGTGATCTATCCAATCATTGGCCCCTGCTAGAGAAGTGGATGGGGTTATCTAGTTATAATTTCAATGTGTGACTTTTTCCCTTAATAGTCAAGCTTTAAATAATTTTATGAAATGTTATTACCTAGTTTTCTAGATTCATCTTCCATAGCTTGGATGAATATATCTAAGTCACATTTTTCTGCGGCGATTTGCATCTAGCACGACATTCGTCACTTATCTTTTGCACATTCAGATTGCAGATGGCTTGGATTCGGTCAAAGAAAGGATGCTTCTTATCTCTTAAACCAAATTGCATCATCTGCCACAACTATTTATACATCACTTGAAGCAAATGACTTGAATTAGATATAGTCTGCATTTATCTATACACACAGAAATATATTCTCCAAAAGTTGGTCTCTTTCAAGTTCAAGGTTTGGAAAATGTGAACTTTATCCTGAATTTTTACTTTAAAAAGAGATTCTAGCTTAACAATTTGCTTGAGGTTAAAAGGAAGAATAAAGCACCCAATTAATGTTTACATGCCAACTTTGATGCTTTATATAGATATTTGCTAGTCAATGTGAGGACAATATTTACTAGCAAGATCTCTCTTTTATCGTTATTACATGGTTGATTGATAAATTCAAATAAGAACAAATAAAAATGAAGAATTTAATGGATTTTCTACTAACTGACATGCGATGTCCTTGTTTTGGCCTTATGAGGAGCATACGTGTAATCCATCCCCTGTTAGAGGAGTGGAAGGGGTTATCTAGTTATCATTTTAACTTTTGACTTCTCCCCCTCCAACTGACTTCTCCGCCAACGCTCCCCACTCTGTCCATTGCGGAGGGCGACATCTTCGGGGTTGGGCCCCTACCCTTGTCCTAACTTCATGCGGAGTACTTGCCGCCGAAACCGAGATTTGTTGGTTGATATATTTTACAATTACCATATAAGGCCAACGCTAATACATTCAACACTATACAATCAAACAGAATAGGAAGCCACACTTATTCACGGATCGACTAGATTTATAAATTTGAGTTCAGCGTAATTTCGGGTAGGAACTCTATGGTTTTTATTCATATCCGTTGATTTCCATTTGCATCGGTTTAGCAGTTAAAGTTCGTAATAAATCAAGTTGGTTTCTTATCTGCTTTGGACATTTCTGTGGGAGTTTAATTTCATTGCTATTGTTTTCTGAAAGCGTTATTTGATCTTGCTGCTTAGATAGAGATTGCATTTGTAGTACCCGGTGACAATAGTTGCACTTTTTCCATGAATTTAGTAGAGACTAAAACCACAACCAGTTCCCAAATGCAGTCGAAATGCCATAAACCTTTAGGAAAAGGAGGAGGCGGAGATGCAGAATCATATCATCGCGCTGAAGCCGAAGAGTTCGAATGAGCTTTCCATGAGAAATGAAGCTCAACTGAAGAAGAAAGTATAGGCTGACGTGGCTTTTTTGAGGTCCAATCACAAAATACCACATTTCGATGACGTGGAATAAATAAATAAAATTAAAAATCTCACTCTCTTGTTTTTTTCGCTCTTCTACGCTGTCCCCAGACATCCGTAGCCATCGTCCTCCGATCTCCAGATCTCCGCAAGCGCCGACGACTCCGTCAGTGGCCAAAGACCTCAGATTTCCACCGTGAGCTCCGATGACTCCCGCCGGCGGCCATGGAGCCTGGATTTCCAGGTTTCCTTCGGCGACCATGGACCTGGGATTTTCATGTTTTCGCGAGCGCCCAAAATTCCAGATCTGAAGAACGACATCAACGATGGCCATGGACGAGCGTAGGCATCGCTTGCTGGTTTCATCTAATCATAAAAAAGAGTTGTTGGACAGATTGTAGAGACATATTTGATGGCCTTTGAAGGTCTCAACTTTGTTTTTTTTATGTGATGGACCTTCACTCCATTGTCGTATGCTTTAATGGCTATGCCATTGATAGTTTCAAAGTGAGATTGACTTGAAAGTCTCTACTGTTGCTTGACCGCCTGGGGAAGCAAATGGACGAGCTGCAAGTTATTCTGGGGTTTGTTCATTCACGAAGGGGTGGCGCGAGGGACGATGAAGTGGGTTGCTGGCTCGACCATGGACGGGCAACGAATGCGAGTCACCATGACGATGGAGGGAGGAGAGAGAGAGAGAGAGAGAGAGAGAGAGAAAAAGAAAGTGAGAGTTTTAATTTTTTATTTATGTGCACACCATTGGCACATGGCATTTTTTTTTTATTGGACTTCAATAAAAATGCATGCCACGTAAGCCTAAGACATGGTGCATTCTAGCCACTTCTCACTAGGAAGCGAACATGGCCAATAACACAGAAAGAGAGAAGTAGAAAGAGAGAAGGTAAAACTTCTCTCAAGTAGGTTATCTCATGAGCATTACTTTATTCTCCGTCAATTGTACTTGGCCGACCAAGACAAGTTTCGCAAGGAAGCCGACCAACATTACTGGAAGTCCATAGCTGAGATCATCCCTCCAGAAGTCCAACCATCGAGAAGAGAGGGAAGAGGGACGCCAAGAAAAAGCCCTTAGTAGTGGTCGTTCAGGGGCCTAAACCAGGAAAGCCCACCGATCTTTCGAGAACGAGGCAAGTTTTGTTCAAGCTGAAACAACACCCTCCGCCTCACATTATGCTCTTCCCATCGCCACCGCCCAGGAAGGATGGGAAGGAGAAGGACTCAAAAGAAGGGAGCAAGGACAAAGACAGTGGGACAAATCCTGCAGTTGCCCCATCTGGTGATGTTCCTGGCAGTGCTGCAGAGAAACCAGCTGCAGAGAAGCCGGCGAACCCTCTCAAAATCACGCTCGATGTGGGTGACCCTGAGAAAGCAGACATTCATGAAGCACTTGAGGGAGAAAAAGCTGTTGATCGGGGGCAGCCACTGCCAAGTGACGCAACTTTTTCCATTCTCTTTCTTATTTGATTAACTTTGTTTCTCTTCTTTTGGTTAATTTGAGTGCTTACTAGCTGCCTCCGGTAAAGAATAAGCACAACTTCTTGTAGATGCCTTAGAGCAGAGTGAAGGGCAGAGCTTTTAATCCAAACATGCCGCAGGTTTTCTTATGTTTAGGTGGGAAATAACCTTGACTGCTCTCTTCACACGATCTATTCTTATTCACTAGCTTAGATGATTTATCCCTTTATGTTACCGGTATAACTCTGTGAGCAGAAGATAATTTAATTCAATAGACCAGATTGTTGCTCTGGGATGCCTTTTGCCCGTCCTTGTCATGGCCCCATTTGTTAAATATGGAAACACCAATCTTGCCGTCTTGACGTTGGCCTTCCACCAAGCGAACATTACTAAATGATGCTGGATTGGAAAACGAAAAAGCCTTTCTCAACTAGCTTGAATTCGTCTTTCGAACTATGATAGCTATGGCTAGTCGTAATGCTATCAAACTTATCCTTCCCTTGGCCCAATTTTCTAGTGAAAATATTTTGTGCCCTTGACCACTAAGCCCACTCCGTGCCACTGGGCTGAGTGTACATCTCGGCCCCCTCGAGTCTTCACATTGAGATGTCCTCCTCTCTTCAATGTCAGTGTCGACATAGTTTCGGTCAAAACTTCCTGTCTCGTAAATAGCAGTCAAGATTAGGTAGTAGGAGATATGGCGAAGGTAATTTAGATTCAATCTGAGTGGCACATAGAACATAGCTTGAAGAGTGAAGATGATGCTTAAGTAAATGACACCCATAACCAAAGTAGTATTCACAAGCCGGCTGAGTTTGCTGATGATCATGTACAAGCCTGTTGTGAATGTGGGGACATTCGAGAGCTGCAAACATTGGCAATACCATGGTTCCATATGTAAATGGCGCCGCTTGAGGGTCATTAATTTGTGCATAGAGGAGCATGACGACCATGACCATCAAGTTGAACATGGAGAGGGTAGTACATGCAGAGTATACATGGAACGTGGTCTTCTTCAATGCGGTGGCAATGCCATGGTCTTGTTCTGCACCAGAACCTTTATAACCTCCTGGAACTGCCAGACCAGTGGTGAAAGTCACAGTGGACATGAGTGTTGCCAAGAGGAAGTGGGCGTTTACTGGGCCTCCATGAAGGCTCCTCTTGGAGTCTGGATTTGTCCCACTACAATGTAATGCTCTCGCTCAGGCATAAACATGGCCAAATCTCTACTTTCCGGTGTTAGACTCTATCATGGAAGCGAAGGGAAAGACATTGTGCTATGTCTATGTGTGTACAGCTCATAATATTATTTACTAGTGGTATTCATTGCCAATTGCCATATATGACTTTGAATCAGATTTCAGTTGCATATAATGTTGTTCAAATATGGCTTCGAATTTGGTAGAACAATGAAGATGGATATTCAGAGTACTCAAGTCGGATTTTGAGGCGTGATATCACTTTCTTTATGGATTTATTTGCCCCCACAACGTTGCTAGTGGTCACCAGCAAAAATCCTCCACGATACAACAAAGTTTCGGATGAGAATACTATATAGCAATTCTAGTATTTCTCTAGAGTCTTTCTAGAAAACAATTTGAAAGAATGGCCGTAGTTTTTTTAAGACAAAAAGCCCAAAAAAGATGAAAAAGATCACTCTCGTTTTTTCGAAAAATAACGAGTATATATATAAAACAGTCTTGCAACTCTTTGAGAAAATTGCCAAATAATGAACAAACACGTCCTTTAGAAAAATTGTTCGGATAAACAAATGCGACTCTTTAAAAGAAGTCGAAAAACGAACAATTGCAACCCTTTGGGAAAACTTGCAAACCGAATAATTAATTTTCCAAAGGTTGTATCGAAAAAACACAAATAAAAATTCGGAATAATAGTTTTTTTTTAAAATAGAATTTTGAATTTTCATTTTATATTTCATTTCCGAAAATTCTCAAATTAAAAAAAAAACCTTTGAATTTATTAAAAATTAAAATTATTAAAAAATTAAAATAACAAAGGGTTTAGTGCTAATTAAACCGCTAAGTACCAACTGCGCCAAAATCGTGCACCCGCACGCAGGTATGATGGGGTCTAGCCCCACTCTATCATTCCTTTAAGTACCAAAAGAAATCCCACACTTTTAAATTGGCCCACTCCCTCCCACTTTTCCTATGTGGGACAAGGATAAAAAGCACTTAGTTTGTTTTGACAAACAAACCTCCAACATATATCGCTAGATCATACGTCGCCTATGAAAAGCGTGTGTTTTGCATTGGCTGCAAATATTGTAGAGATGGTCATACCTTTTGGTAGGGATAGCCAGTTTTCAAGTGCTCCCAGGCAATGTCCGGTGCTGTGAAGCTTGCCTTAGTCACCACCTTGAGATTAGCTCTTGTATCCCTCGAGAGTAGGAACAAAATCCCAGATTGCCAATGCATTGTGGCCCCAATGGAGTGATGTATTCCCATCACCGTCCCTTTCAATCACAAGCTTCTCTGCTTTGGGACTTCTGAGTATGTATTCCACGGCCAAGTATATGCCATACTTTGTTGTAACATGCAGAATGTTATGTCCCTGTCTGTTTAGATTCTTGCTCAGTTACCGCAAAGGTAGATCCTTGACTCTCCCAAGTTGATTCATCTTGCAAGCAGCGTGAATCGGAAGATTGCCATCTCTGTCATCCTGGATAGCGCTAATGGTGGATTTTCTCAACATAAACTGAACTCCGTCACCGTGCTTGAGATATGCTGCTGAATGTAGCTGATGCCGTTTGTAATTTGCATCATCTCTCGAATGGAAAAGCTCCTCCTTCCTTTCTGCCATCTCTTTCAGCAGACTGGCATTAAAGGCGCGGAGGATCCCAACGACCATGACTGATGGTTTACTTTCTTAGGTGATAATGAATATGCTGGAACTTACGCTAAATTCTTTTTCATGTAGATACAACCTGAGTTTTTTCTTATCCTTGGATCATGCTTGCAACGACAACATCTAATTTCGGAACTTGAAACTGAAGTTAACCAGATTCCAGTGAGTTACCGGGGCACAGCAAGGGACATGCCCTGAATCCTTGATGGACCAAATGGAACGGTGGGCGAAAGTGTGAGGATCTCCAAGTGCTCGGCTTCGACTGCCAAATACAACGCGGAACTTACCTTCCTTGTTTGCCCAGGGCAAAGCACCAAACGACACAGCTTTAGGGGTGAGTGGTTCTGACCCAACCTAGAACTTGCTCTGTCAGGACCGGTTTCCGTTTTTTAGGACATAAAACCTATCTTACCTATCCTGAAACACAATTATCTGAAAAAAAAAAAAATGTGCTCCTAAAAAGATAATTCATCCCATTCCATTATGAAAATCACATCACAAAACAATTTTCTATTCCAATAGCGGGAATGGTTTTTAACTCATTTTTTAATTTTCACCAAACATAAATGGCGTTGCTATTTTTCTGAATAATGACTTATTAGAAAATGTTTTCCAATAACATCATGTTTGCACATCAACATCGATGCTTCACTCAACTATATGCTCAACGCTAATGACCCAAAAGATCTCTCTTTTATAGTCATTAAATGATTATTGAATGAATTCAAATAAGAAGGTGGTGAAATAAAGGATCGGATGGATTTCCTATTAAGCTTTTTTTTTTTTTTTTGGTCAGTCCTACTCTATTCCTACTCTACACTCACTCGCAGACTTGTGCTCTGCCTCTTGCAGGGCGTGGGCGTCGCAACCCACTCTTGAAACTTACGCGTCCCTACCCCCATCCCCCCTGAGAATGTGGGGATTTGAACCCCTTACCTCCCCCTTCCATGTTGAAAGGGTGGCCACTGGGGCGAACCCCCAGTGGTTTGATTTCCTATTAAGTTCTTCAACTAGACATGTGATGTCCTTCAGGAATGCGTCTAACATACCAATTAAAAGTCTTGATATCAAAATGAAATAGCCAATCACGAAATAAAATTAAAATAATTAAATACCATATTAAATACCATATTCCAAATCGCTATGGGAATAGAAGGGAACTACAAGCTTGCTAAAACCATCAACAAATATATTTACCATTTAAAGAGAATAAAAAAAATTGGATAATATAGTAGCTATTGAAATATCCCACATTGCATGTTATGTAAGTTATATACTCTTTATATACGTGTGATTTTTTTCCCACCTATTGGCTTAAGATTTTAAGTCAAATGTTCTAATACGGTATGAGAATCAAGTTTTGCTCTAGTTTACATGTGTGCCCATTGTCAAATTCCACGTGTTTATACACGTGGTTTTCGCTGTAAATTGGACTTTCTAACAATCTCCAAGAGAATTTGGATCTAATATAGTCTGAAAATTTATTGACTATTGAAGGTAGAATTTACAGTTTTTCACTGTATTCCCGTGTTCAGAAAATAGCTATACATATCCAAATTAAGATTGAGAAAATATCGTCCAATAGTTGCAAAGTAAAAATGGAGAATTTGAATTATCCATACTGTGAGGACATGAATACGAAAATTTGTTATTTAAAATTTCAGTTGATACAACTTTGGGGAGAATTATTAGAACAACGAAAAAGACAAATAACTCAAAAATTTGTGAACTGGAATACAAACGATGATCGCGGAAATTCGAAATATGAACCCGTTACTCAATCATTAATTAACATATGGATAGCCATAGAAAGTAAATTGCAAGGGCCTCAATTCTTCAAAATTACAAAGGTTATTCTTGTTCAACAAGCTCAAAATCTAATTCCATAGAAATAGGCATTCCAAAATGACACGTACCAGAAGTAAGAAAGAATTATTAACAGAATACAACAAAAACAAAATAATAATAATAATAATAATAATAATAATAATAATAATAATAATAATAATAATAATAATAATAATAATAATAATAATAATAATAATAATAATAATAATAATGAACGGCACATTAATAGGTTAACGTGAAAATATTTAAGAATTTAAAAGTAACACTTAAATGCTTATAAATAATATTTTTTCTTTATTTAAAAATAAAATAATATAGAGGAAAAAGGAAAATCTCAACTTCGTAAAATTCTTACGTTTGTTTGGCAAATGAAGGGCGAGAACATATTTGCGAAAGTGACAAAAAAAAAATTGGAGGGGGGAAGAGCAGGCGACTTGATTGACACATGGCATTCTTACGTGGATGTTTGCAGGCTTCTCTCTCGATGTCCCGTGTTAATGCATTAGAAGATATATAAATATAACGATGTATTAATAGGGAAACTGAGGAGAAAAGGAAGGACAAAAAAGGAAAGAGAAAGAGTGGGAACTCCCATTTTATTAGAGGGAATATAGAAGATTGTGAAGAATTTATAATGAAAAGAACCATTAATCAGATGGAATAGAAGATTCCCATTGAATTGATGATAGGTACAGAGGCCGACGAAATTCTTAGGAGGACTCTCGTAATCGAAATACACGTTTGCAAACTTCGACTACTATATAGAAACAAAAAGTGAATAGCAATGTAGGTATTTCAAACATAATTACGTAAAAAACCTCAACACATGATTTGACACATCTTCTGATTCTATATACCACTGTATAGTAAAAGACCACAATAAACATAGTAGTCTTGGAGGAGGGGAATATCAAGGCTGCTAAAACCACCACGACCATCGCGAGGTAAAGGACTCCGACGGACATAACAAGGCTCCCTAGCCAAGTAAGTCTGCTCACTGCTACAATTATGGCCGCAAAAAAAGCCACTGACATGCTAGTGAGAGCCATCAACAATAATGGCCCTGCTGAGTGGTAAGCTAGTTCTGCAACGTAGAAATCTCTATTGAGACCCCAGAGGAGGACTACGACTGCAAGAATGGAGCTTTACATGGCTAGCATGTTGGCAATTATGAAAACTCGAAACATTCTGTGGTGCAACACGGTCGCTGTTCCCGGGTGTGGCTCATCGTAAGCATTATATCCACCAGGCAAGGTTAAGCCCACAGTGAACGTGACGGAGGCCACAAGTGTGGCCACTAGCAATAAGGTATTGACCTGGTCCTTGATCCATTCGGCGGCAGATGATTTGCTCGCTCCATAACCTTGTTCTCTCGGCAACAAAACGTCTCGACCTTCGCTTCGTGGCACACCAGCGACAATCAAAATCGCACGTCCTACTAACTGCAAATGTCAAATCAGAGAATTAGTCATCAATCACCAGCACATTAGATTCAGTTAAGAGTAAACACAGCCTGCAACCAAAATTACACTACCGCTGGATCTCTCGTCGGCAAGCTTCTGGATTCCATGGCCACATCCAGGGCGGTCAACCCATCATTGTTCCGAAGCGCCAAGCGAATTCTTTTGACCTTCGTCAAAGAGCGCATAACTTCGCAATGGTTGTGCATCGATGCCAAATGGAGGGGTGTGTTTCCATCGTCATCTTTCGCATTCACCAGCTTCTCGATGGTATCGGGCTCGCTGTATTTTTCTAATACGCGGTCGACCGCCCAGTGGTTCCCGCCCTTGGCTGCAACGTGAAGAATATTCTGACGCTTTTGGTTTTTGATCTCTGCCAGGTCGGGCCACGTGTCCTTTAGTAACCGTTCAATTACCCATGTGTAGCCGGCTTCGCAAGCGATGTGAATCGGGTAGGAGCCGTTATTGTCCGTTTGAAGGGCGAGATAAGGGCATTTCTACAGCAAGAGGCCAATTACGTCTTCATCTCCAACCGACGCTGCAGCGTGCATTGGTGTCCCTCCGTCTTCATCGCGCACGTGGAGTAACTTCGGGAGTCCATCTATAATTTCTTTCAATAAATCTGACATTATAGGTCATAGTACTCTTTAGGTTGGGTGCAATTAACTAATTAAATAATTATTGCTGTTAGCTCCTGCAGAGTTATATTCTTTTTCACCAAATGCTATTATCAAGCTTTTTTTCCAAATTGGACGAATATGAATTTCGAAAAAGAGCAAAAAGCATTGCAGTTTACTTACATCTATGTATTTATGGACTAGAACTACACATAAAAGTATCCATTACCTGTATTTCACTTCTTGATTGCGGCCAAAATTGGTGACATGCCTTGTATCTTGACTGCGTAAGCTTCATCTCGAGCGGATTCTTGCAAGAGAAGCCGAAGAATCTCCCAGGGTGCCTCCGCGCGAGGTTGCCATTGAGACTCGCACTTTTCCACTGCCAAATACAATGGAGATTTACCATCCTTGTTCTTCCAATATATAATTTTCGAGTTTGTTTCCCCGCAAATTAGCATTTTTGTTGTGTCGAACCTTTTTTCTTTGTTGACACCTAAATTTTGGCGACCCATTTAGTCATTTATCGCCTTAAAAAATTAGGGATTAATTTTATCCCTGAAAAAATATTAATTGCATAGCATGTAGATTACTGGACCGGTGGCGGATGGGTTGAATTAGTGGTTTTGGGTTTTAAATTAGCAGGCTGGGCTAGGCCCATGAAAGGAGAAAATTAACCCAAGCCCGTCGTTGTTTAATTAATTATCTTGTGAAAAATTAAGACTTGATGCGATATTATGATAATTTTTGGAAATTAAAAAATCGCATTGTAATCTTATCTTTATCAATAGATGATGAAATCGGGGGAGAATATTTTTGAGATAAGGATTTGTGATCAAGAGGTTATAAGCAATATTCATGAGATAGAAAATATTAACAAAAAAGATCATGTTTTGTTTCGCTTATAAAAGGATGCGTACGGAGATCGTAGGGGAGGGGGGCTCTCTCGGTTTTCGAAAAAACGAAGAAGTAAAGTCAAGTAAAAAGAGAGAGAGAAAGGTTTTCTTCCTCGTCCATCTTCAGCAAAAAGAGGGCTTTTTCTCTTTTCTTTTTCCTGACAAACTGCAAGGAAAAGGAAAAGTCAGAGAGAGCATTGCTGTGAGAGAGAGAGAAGTGATGTGAGGGGGAGTGAAAAACAAAAAAATTGTGCACTGTTCTTCTTCGTGGGTTTCTTCTCCGCGAACACCCACGCCGTTCCGCTACAGCCCACGCCACCGATTTTCCCCTCGCCTCCTGCAGCAGCTCGCCGTCCGACGACCCAAGCGCCAGACCGTCCCTACCACTGCCTGCTCTATGCCCGCACCAGCAGCACCGAACGCCAAAAGTCTCGACTCCGACGCCTCTGTTCAGGAAACCTCCATCGCCCGCGATGCTGCCACAGCCGCCGCGCTTGCGCCTCCACCTGTCTGATCCAACCGCGCCGGACGCCCAGAGACCTGTGCCTCCGCCTCTGCCAGCGCCCGACGCTTGCTGACTCCCCTCGCCGGAGCCTCGAACCAACTGCCAAGCTTTGCCTTGGAAAGGAAAAAGAACAACATAAAAAGTAAAATCAATTAGGTTGTTTTTATTTTTCATTTATTTTACTTTATTTTGTTTATATTCTTTAGTTTAGTTATTTAATTGGATCCCAATGTTCACTTTATGAATCTTGTAGACATTATCCGCAAGAGTTATCCCTAAGATTATTGTAATTATTAATTTGACCCGTAAGATGTCGGGTCATTTTCTTTAATTATATTAATTCTTGGGGTTTGTCGATAGTATTTTAAGTGTTGAATCAATATAATTATTAATTTGATTCGTAAGAATTCGGATCAGATTTTTAGTTATTTTGAACTCTTTGTCGTGATAATTAGGTTTAGGATAATCGTTAATTTGACCTGTGAGACAACAGGCTATTTTTTCGATTATTTTAATCTTTTATTTGATTGAATATCTTGATTGTTTAGATTTAATGTTTAGTTGATAATTGCTTGTTTTTGAAAACCACTAAAAAATCTAAAAAATATTGAATTAGGATTCAGTTTGTTTTGGAATATTTCTTGTTATCTTGCATATCTAGAATAGGGATTTTATTCCAAATTTGGAAAAATATAAAAAAAACAAAAAATGCATTCATTTAAGTTGTTAGTTTTTGTTTAATTTAAGTTGCATGTTTAATTACGTGGCAAGTTTTAATTTCGAATTTCATAAAAAAAAAAAAAAAAAAAAAAAACATAAAAAAATCATCATGCATATATCATGTTGAATTAGGGCATTCTTTGCACGTCATTGCATGTTAGGATTGCATGTTTATCAATTATAGGTAGATAATCTCTCCTAGATAAATTGCATGTTTTGTTAAGAAAATAAAAATGTCCATGTCATATAGAATTAGGTTCATGAAATGCATGTCATTTATTGATTGTTGTTAGGTCCATTTAATTAGAAATTGCCTGTCATTATATTAGGTCATTTAATAAATGTCGCGTGACATATAGCTCGCATATTAAATTGCATGTTGAATGTCATTTTAGTTGAAATAATTTTGTACGTCATTGCATTGCATTGCATGTCATTAGAACTAGGTCATTTAGATTGCATTTAATTATTGCATTTCTTCATGTCATGTAGTTTAGGTCGTGTTGCCATGTCATATTAGATTATTAGCATGCATCGCATGATTTTCATTAAATAAAAGTGAAAAAAAAAATTGAAATTGCGTGTTAATTAGAAATCATATCTAGGGTTGCTGATGTGAATTCTGATTTAACAATGCAGATGCTTTCGTTGCTTCTAGGTATGTTTTGCAATATTTAATTGCTTTCTTGAGTGCTAAATTGGTGGTATACGCACATGTATGATTACCTCACATGTTAGGAAGTTAAATTAAAATCAATTCAATTGCCAAACATTTTTTTAAAAATGAAATAAAAAGGTACCGAAAGGGCACTAGGATAGTTTGGTGTAACCAAGTTCCCGAACTCCTAAATCTCTGGTTCGTAGAGTAAAGTAAATCTCTTGTTACTTTACTTGGGTTTCTAATCGACCCACCAAAAATAGATTAGTGGCGACTCCTGATTGAAAATCATTTGCATGTTAAGAATTCAAACCTAAGTCGCGAATTGGTATGAGTTTGGGAGAGCTCGAGCTAAGCTTAAAGACTTAGTAATCCATTAACCTAGTTTTAGGCGGTGAACCCGAAAAATTGGGTCGCAACAGCTTGGCGACTCCATTGGGGACTTGTGTTAAAACACTTAGTGGACTTAGGTTAATTTTTCTTTTAAAAATGTTTTTGTTTGGCAGCAAGGATCTCAGGTACGTCCCTAACATCCCTAAGGTGTTAAATCTTCTTGCATATGGGAGGTATAAGGGGAGTAGTCTTTGCTAACCCCTATCTTGCAAGTTGGAGTAGGGATGAATGTTTAAATTAAAACTATAGAAGTGTTGTTTGCATTAAATTGTTGTGCATGTTTTATTATTTTTAGCACTACACTATTGCACACACAACCTGCGGTCGGACCTGGGCTGCGATGGGATTTCTAGGATGGTGTTGAGAAGGATACTTCCTCCAAAGCCAGACTGCTATGTAGAGGTTGACCTTCTCTTCCCCGAAATTTCTTTCATGGTGTCGAATGTGTTTGTCCATATCCGCGAGACTGCGTGATTATTGGGTATTCCATTCGACTGAGCCTGAGTTAGGGGGACCTAACACGTTAATGCGAGACTGCAACGGTTAGATTATCCTCTTAGCTCCACCTTGTTAAGCCATTTAGATAGAAATCGAGCATCACATCTCATGTGCATGTCTAAGTGATTGCTGTCGATTTTTCTTGGTAAAGTAAGTTTTCTATCCCTATACCATGCAATTTATTTTGTCATGTTCTTGGTCGGTCCATGACAATCTAGGTCAATCATTGATTTAATTCCTTTGTCAATTAGAAATGAAATGAATTGCCATACAATGAATCATTTGGAAAATAAAAGAAATTGGAAATTTGTTTTCAATTTATGTCTTGGCTTTTCCTAGTTCATGTTTAGGAAATTCCGTCCCTACTGGGGCGTCCCATGTCTTTATTTTCCTAGTCCATTTTTAAGAAATCCTTTTCATTGTGGACTTTTCTTAACTAAAAAATAGATTGTTGTCATGGATTGGTTTTCTCAATATACCTCGTTCTTACATATTTCCATTTTCCTTAGGCAATCAAGAACTAGAATGGCCAACCAAACCGAAATGCGTGATCGTATCTCCGCTATGGAAGACCAACTCCGACAGTTGCTCGCCTCTATGCAATTCATGACAGCTCAAATCCAATCCCTCTGAACGGATTTGACTCCTGCACCTGCTCTCCCTGAGACAGTAGTCCTGAAGTAGTCGGGCAAGATCCAAATGAGCAATGGCGACATACCTGACCTGGAAGATGACCCACTGTTGGTCACTGCCGAAAAAACTAAACCTGACAATGCCCCTAAGATGGGGCAAGATGAGGTGGAAGTGATGGACACTCTGGGGCAGCCTAGTCGCAATTTTGATTACCTTGTGAAGTATTCGGCTCCTCCCAGCTTTTACTTTGACTCCCGCAACATAGTTCCAAGTGGATGGGATGACATGGACAATCTGACGCCTCCAAAAACAGAGAACTCTGATGACGCTCTGGAAGGAATCACAAGTCTGTTTGATGACCTCTTCATAGGAGCCAATGACGAAGAACCTTCGGAAGACATGGACGTTAGCCTGCAAGAGTAACTAGTTACTGTTGCACATTCCCTTGCGTAGGGATTTTTATTGCTTTCTAGGAATTTTTATCACTTTTTAGGATTGGTTTTCACTTTTTAGGAATCATTTTCGATTTTTTCTCTTTTTAGGGGTTTAGGAATCATTTTCGATTTTTTTCTCTTTTTAGGGGTTTAGGAATCACGATTTCCATTCCAATAATGTAATTCATTTGATTCTATTCAATGAAATTACAATTTTATTTCCAATTTTGAGGACATGATGGAGTATACCAAACCAGTCCAATGACGATATCCAACCTTGAAAGAAACTATCATCCACGGAGGAATCCTGAGAGCTGGACTTTTTCATGCTTCCTCCTAAAAAAATTTCGAAAACAAAAGCATTTCATTATTAAAAAGAAAGAAAGAAAGAAAAAAACATTTTCCCAAAGCTTGTAGCAGATTAAACTTGTTTATTTGTCTGACTCATTTGCTTCTTCTCTTAGTGCATAATTCTATAACTTGTTATGACAAGGGACATATGAAAATAGCGTATCAAGTTTCAACGATCATAAACTTGACTTGTGATCAACGGGCTTAGAGCGCACTTGCAGTGAAAAAAAAAACAGATTTGGGGCAAGTAAAAGAGGACCATCATTCCCTGGTGGAAGAGTTGACAAATTGGGGGCATGACAGGTTTTGGTAGTGACCCGATTGGGATAAAGTCTCAACCCAAGCCAAAATGGATGTCAATTTGAATTTACTTTGATGTTGCATAGTATCATACTTATGCACGTTCTCTTGTGCAGGGGCAAAAGTGGATTTTCGATTTTGAATGATAGGGACAATCCAAAGACATCAACTGCTGAGGCAATCCCCATTGTAGAGGAATCCTTGAATGAATGCTTAAAACCATTTTGCAGTATAGAAACTTGTTTGAAGTTGACATACTTAAAGCTGTTGAGTTCTTTTTAAAAAAGGGTTTTGCATGATGACTCTTACATGTTTTATCCACCAATTCCACTAAAGAACATCAAGATGGACTAATTTAATGAATGATGTGGAATTGATTAAGTATGCTAAATGAGACAAGTCGAGATGATAAAAGGCAAACCCTATCCTATACACAGTCCCATAGTCATACACTTGTGAGATGAGTGTAGGAAGGTTCATATCCATAAGGTAAAGAGTTCTCTCGCAAGAGGTACATCAACTGAAATGATGAGAGGCAATTCATTTTTCTATCCCAAACACTACAGGTGATCCATTGCTTAACCCCTTTGAGCCCATACACTTACGGATATTCTTTTCAAATTACCCCTGTCAAGAATCACCCCGCATCGGGGCAACTAAGAGATCAAATGGCATCATGAGGTGAAGAAAATGAATTGAAATTTTCTTGCTCTTTCTTGCATCAATCTTTGAGTCATGCTATTACATTGAATTCATGTGTTAATTTAAGTGCCTTAGGATGATGAAGAGCGTTTCTTTCTCTATCCTATATACTTATATCCTTTGCATAGCCCACTTGAGCTTGCAATTTCATTTCTTTAAACCCAATTGGTGATCATCCCCCACACTAGGGCAAGGCAAAAGACAGATGAGGACCTTTGAAAGTTCAAGTGTCATTCAAAGTGTAATTGCTTGACGCATGCATTGTGCGCAATAATTGAATTCAAAATAGAACTAAGGGGAACGAAAAAGTAGTGTGCCTGGTAAAAGCAAGACCAATGCCCATGAAAAAAAAAGTGAAGAAAAGCGAATGAAAACTAGGGGCATGAAAAAGCGGTGTGCCTGGTAAAAGCAATGCCAATGCCCATAGATGAAAAAAAAGAGTCAAGATAGGTGACTGTCAATTACAAGAATTGAATCCTAATGGAGCAATAGTCAAAGAACTCAAATGCTGAGTTTTTACAATCAATGGGGCACTTCATGAAGACAATCCCCGATGGTGAAAAAGAAAACTGGTGGCAATGCCAAGATGATCATCAACTCTCACATTTTACACACATTTTGAGCCTAATGATCCTTTCATTTCTCAACCCATAAACCCAACCTACGTTACGTCCCTTACAAAGTCTCTTCAGATTAGGGCATTTGAATTAACGTAGGAGTTCATATGTTTATAAGCATCACTCGAAGAAGTGCGAGCAAGATTATTTCTTTTTCATTTTGCAGGGTTCTTGACTTGTAAACCCGGAGATGATTACAAGACAGTTCATTCAATAGCTTTGACTCAAAGAGTCCATTTGTTAAGCCGTTGACCGAGCCCCCATTACGGTCCCTATTAAAGACCTCTCAGATTGGTAAGGTCGTACCGCTTGCGAGAATACTTGGACCCTTATTGGTATGATGATAGTGAGACAGAGTGATTCGCATAAAATAGACATTCTAAATGAGAGTGAGTGAAAGTCCTTTCTAACCGAAAGTCTCTCATTTAGTATTCTTAAAAAATCCATATCATGAGTGAAGATTGTCTTGAATGATAATTCTCTCCAGTGGAAATTTGGGTGATGCAAAGGTCATTATGCATAAACCCTGTTTGAGTTGATGAAAACCTCACTAAATTTTGAAATGTGCATTCTAGAGTAGCTTAAATTGTCTATCTCTTTGATGAATGCATATCAGTTTTTGCTCTAAATCATGTCTGACAGGTAATTCAAGTTCCTTTTAGAATGTTTCATGATATTAGAAGATGAGAAACCTCCACCAGGAGGTGAAAGACCTCCATAGGATATCTAAATTCCAAAAGACATATCCCCAAGAATTAGAGATATCACCAGGTAAGTATATCTCTACCATACTCTAAAATACTTGTCATTGTGCATGTATTCTCTCTCAAGTGCATCGACACTTGACTTGGTCAAGCTGCCCAGTTATATCGACCTGGTGTGCTTTTGTAGCCCAGAGGCATTTTCATCGACTCGGCGTGCTTCCGTAGCCCGATGTCCCTTTCTCGACCTAGCGTGCTTTTGTAGCCTAGAGTCCCTCTATATTGACCTGGCGTGCTTTCGAAGCCCAAAGCCCATCTTTATCGACTCGGCGTGCTTTCGTAGCCCGATGTCCATTTATATTGACCTGGCATGCTTTCGTAGCCCAAGGCCCATCTTCATCGACTCGGCATGCTTTCGTAGCCCGATATCCATTTATATTGACCTGGCGTGCTGTCATAGCCTAGAGTCTCTTTTGAAAACACCGACACTCGGTCGAGCTGTCCCCTAAAGATTCTTCTCCAGATTCAGTCTGATTAAGGCGACCGAATAAAGGTTCGGGTCCTGGTCAGATAATCTATGCTGCAACGTTAGGCGACCGAAGAAAGGTTCAGGTCCTAGCCGAGCAAAACCTCAGTTTAGGCGACCGTAGAAAGGTACGGGTCCTAGACAACCTTATTGCTCTAACAGGCGACCGTAGAAAGGTACGGGTCCTGGAAAAGCAATTTTCCCATTCAGGCGACCGTAGAAAGGTACGGGTCCTGGAAAATCGATTTTTTCGTCAAGGCAACCGTAGAAAGGTATGGGTCCTAGACACAACCAAACACTGCCCTACTAGGCGACCGTAGAAAGGTACGAGTCCTAGGAAAGTAGTTTCCTTACAAAACTTTGCTGCCCTACTAGGCGACCGTAGAAAGGTACGGGTCCTAGGAAAGTAGTGTCTTCGTTACTATTTTAGGCGACCGTAGGAAGGTACGAGTCCTAAACATGTAACACCAACTATCTTGAATCACTCTACCCTCCTGGAAGGTAAGATATTCCAGGTAGGTTCCTTTACCATTTGCATACAAATTGCATTCCAAAATTTCGACATCTCAGTCTGGATCTGAATGTCTCAATTCTCTTCGTTAAACATTTCACTCTAGATGTAAATGTTTTTTCAACCTTTCTCGTTATACTTAGTATGGATCTAGGTATCTCGAGTACAAAATCTTGACATCTCAGTCTGGACCTAGATGTCTTGATTATTTTCATTCAAACATTTCACTCTAGATGTGAATGTTTGTCAATCTTTCTCATTATACCTTAGTCTGGATCTAGGTATTTTGAGTTTTTCAAAAATCTTGACATCTCAGTCTGGATCTGGATGTCTCAAATTTTTTCCGTTGAACATTTCACTTGGGATGTGAATGTTCTTACCTGTTACGCTTTTCAAGGAACCTGAGTGAGAGTTGGGTACTTGTAGAGTAAATAGGGATTTATCATGTACTTCAAGATGCTTTACCGCACTGATTGGTAAGTAATTGTAGGTACGTTCTTTTCTTTGACATCATGCATTTGCATTAGCATTTACATGCATCATATGAGTTGCATTTAAAAAAAAAATCAAATCAAAAAATCATTCAATGCATGTGCATAGTCAAAATTTAGGTCTCAATTTATCTTTGAAGGCAACCTCTACGAGATCACCTTCAAAGAGGGGTAGCTGTCGACACCTAAATTTTGGCTACCCATTTAGTCATTTATCGCCTTAAAAAATTAGGGATTAATTTTATCCCTGAAAAACTATTAATTGCATAGCATGTAGATTTATGTGCATTTGGTTTTAATTTGCATTTTTTTACATTTATTTACTGGACCGGTGGCGGATGGGTCGAATTAGTGGTTTTGGGTTTTAAATTAGCAGGCCGAGCTAGGCCCACGAAAGGAGAAAATTAACCCAAGCCCGTCGTTGTTTAATTAATTATCTTGTGAAAAATTAAGACTTGATGCGATATTATGATAATTTTTGGAAATTAAAAATCGCATTATAATCTTATCTTTATCAATAGATGATGAAATCGGGGGAGAATATTTTTGAGATAAGGATTTTTGTGATCAAGAGGTTATAAGCAATATTCGTGAGATGAAAATATTAACAAAAAAGATCATGTTTTGTTTCGCTTATAAAAGGATGCGTACGGAGATCGCCCCGGGGGGGGGGGGGAGGGGGGGGTCTCTCGGTTTTCGAAAAAAACGAAGAAGAAAAGTCAAGTAAAAAGAGAGAGAGAAAGGTTTTCTTCCTCGTCCATCTTCAGCAAAAAGAGGGCTTTTTCTCTTTTCTTTTTCCTGACAAACTGCAGGGAAAAGGAAAAGTCAGAGAGAGCATTGCTGTGAGAGAGAGAAGCGACGTGAGGGAGAGTGAAAAACAAAAAAATTGTGCACTGTTCTTCTTCGTGGGTTTCTTCTCCGCAAACACCCACGCCGTTCCACTGCAGCCCACGCTGCCGCGCCCCTACATCGCTTGACTACCGGTTTCCATCTGCGAGCACTCGCACCAGCCCTGCCGCCGGTGTTCGTATACGGGCCTCCGTCGTGCCTCCACAGCACAACCCAGTCGGCCACTGCACCAGCAACTTCGCCATGACGCCGATTTTCCCCTCGCCTCTTGCAGCAGCTCGCCATCCGACGACCCAGGCGCCAGACCGTCCCTACCACTACCTCCTCTGTGCCCGCACCAACAGCACTAGACGCCAAAAGTCCCGACTCCAACGCCTCTGTTCAGGAAACCTCCATCGCCCGCGACGCTGCCACAGCCGCCGCGCTTGCGCCTCCACCTGTCCGATCCAACCGCGCCGGACGCCCAGAGACCTGTGCCTCCGCCTCTGCCAGCGCCCGACGCTTGCTGACTCCCCTCGCCGGAGCCTCGAACCAGCTGCCAAGCTTTGCCTTGGAAAGGAAAAAGAACAACATAAAAAGTAAAATCAATTAGGTTGTTTTTATTTTTCATTTATTTTACTTTATTTTGTTTATATTCTTCAGTTTAGTTATTTAATTGGATCCCAATGTTCACTTTATGAATCTTGTAGACATTATCCGCAAGAGTTATCCCTAAGATTATTGTAATTATTAATTTGACCCGTAAGATGTCGGGTCATTTTTTTTAATTATATTATTTCTTGGGGTTTGTCGATAGTATTTTAAATGTTGAATCAATATAATTATTAATTTGATTCGTAAGAATTCGGATCAGATTTTTAGTTATTTTGAACTCTTTGTCATGATAATTAGGTTTAGGATAATCGTTAATTTGACCTGTGAGACCACAGGTTATTTTTTCGATTATTTTAATCTTTTATTTGATTGAATATCTTGATTGTTTAGATTTAATGTTTAGTTGATAATTGCTTGTTTTTGAAAACCACTAAAAAATCTAAAAAACATTTGAATTAGGATTCAGTTTGTTTTGGAATATTTCTTGTTATCTTGCATATCTAGAATATGGATTTTATTCCGAATTTGGAAAAATATAAAAAAAAAATGCATTCATTTAAGTTGTTAGTTTTTGTTTAATTTAAGTTGCATGTTTAATTACGTGGCAAGTTTTAATTTCGAATTTCATAAAAAAATCATCATGCATATATCATGTTGAATTAGGGCATTCTTTGCACGTCATTGCATGTTAGGATTGCATGTTTATCAATTATAGGTATATAATCTCTCCTAGATAAATTGCATGTTTTGTTAAGAAAATAAAAATGTCCATGTCATATAGAATTAGGTTCATGAAATGCACGTCATTTATTGATTGTTGTTAGGTCCATTTAATTAGAAATTGCCCATCATTATATTAGGTCATTTAATAAATGTCGCGTGACATATAGCTCGCATATTAAATTGCATGTTGAATGTCATTTTAGTTGAAATAATTTTGTACGTCATTGCATTGCATTGCATGTCATTAGAACTAGGTCATTTAGATTGCATTTAATTATTGCATTTCTTCATGTCATGTAGTTTAGGTCGTGCTGCCATGTCATATTAGATTATTAGCATGCATCGCATGATTTTCATTAAATAAAAGTGAAAACAAAAATTGAAATTGCGTGTTAATTAGAAATCATATCTAGGGTTGCTGATGTGAATTCTGATTTAACAATGCAGATGCTTTCGTTACTTCTAGGTATGTTTTGCAATATTTAATTGCTTTCTTGAGTGCTAAATTGGTGGTATGCGCACATGTATGATCACCTCATATGTTAGGAAGTTAAATTAAAATCAATTCAATTGCTAAACATTTTTTTTTAAAATGAAATAAAAAGGTACCGAAATGGCACTAGGATAGTCTAGTGTAATCAAGTTCCCGAACTCCTAAATCTCTGGTTCGTAGGAGTAAAGTAAATCTCCCGTTACTTTACTTGGGTTTCTAATCGACCCACCAAAAATATATTAGTGGCGACTCCTGATTGAAAATCATTTGCATGTTAAGAATTCAAACCTAAGTCGCGAATTGGTATGGGCTTGGGAGAGCTCGAGCTAAGCTTAAAGACTTAGTAATCCATTATCCTAGTTTTAGGTGTTGAACCTGAAAAAATGGGTCGCGACATTCTTGAACCACAACATGGAGCGGAGTATCCTCTGAGGAGTTTTTCCAGGTCATGATGTCAGGAAAATGAATGAGAATGAGCTCCATGACATCATCGCTCCCAGAGCTTGCTGCTACATGAAGCAATGAATTCCCGGAGGGAGTGACTTGTTTGAAGATTTGTGACAAAGCTAGTTTCCTCGACTCGCATGCCTTTTCTAGTGCATCGATGAATTTCTCGACTTCCCCTTTTTTTTGTGGCTTCATAAAGGTCACAATCCATAATTTTGTGCAGATCTCCATCTTCGAGCTCTTGTTGGTCATTTGGAGTTGGGAGGTATCTCGCCTTCAAAGCTTCAAACCTTTCATTCGATGTCGCCCTTGTTTCTCTCTCATCCAGGCTTACTGCGTAATCCATTTTAGACGGTGGGAGTCTCTATGGAAGCAAACAAGGAAGCAGAGATAAGGAGGTAAACGATGGAAATGGGAATGGAGTAAACAAGCAAGCAGAGAGCACTCTCTTTATAAGGGTCAGTTTTCACATCAACCCAACACCAGATGAGACAATGTATTTTGCACTGGTTTACTCCTTTGAATTAATTTTTTCTTCCACTTTGTCGCTTATATCAGCTCAATTATAACAACTTGTCCCAAATATTTCTTGAATTTAGTTGTTTCTAAAGCGTGTCATGCAAAAATAGGATGTACAGAAGTCAGGGTAATTACGGCTTAAGGATTTATCGTGGATATGCTTCAAGCAAGTAGGCCCACACTCCGAAATAACTTGTAAAACACACACGAATATAAAAGGATTGTGACCACCTTGATTTAGAAGGGATAAATTGTATCTAGTAAAGTTATGCTCGGAGCAAAATATTCCCATATCGCGGAGAAATTTATACCAAATACCAAACACGCCCCCTTCCCGTAAATTAACTCCGGGATTGAAAGATATAAATTCGAAGCAATGTAGTGCATCTGTTTGGAGTCTTCTTCAAGCTCACCACAACTCATTTGCCCGCAAATTGGTCCCTTCACACTCAAGCGGGGAAGTGGACTCTTAACATCCACGAGTTGTAAAACTCGACTCATGGCTGATTAAGTGGACAGTGACTTGCTTAACTCGAACCTCATATACAAAATAGCTGACTCGTTCAAACAGTAAAGGGAGATGTTGCTAAATCTACTAAAATTAGCTTTTAGATGGGATTTGGTGTTTTTTGCGAATTAAAGTGCGCTAAAATTTTATTTAGAGGAGGATAATTTGGTCTTTCTGTCCATGAGCTCCCATATTATTAGAATACTAAGTGGTATTTTGAGGAAAGCAAAAACAGAAAAAGGGGAAATTGTGTTGAGGTTAAAAGTAAAATGGGTATTTTATATGTTTCCCCTCTTTTTCCCCTTTTTGTCCTTTTCAATTAGTTATTTAACTCCTTCGATGATCAACCACTAGCGAATGGATTGATAAGTCAATTAACTAATGTCATTAATTTTCATTGTCCCTATAGCCAGGTATTCATTCGCCCATGCTTTCATTGTCCATTTCTTGAGGCACGCTCCTCCAATTGTTCTATTATTTCTTCTAATGCCTTAAGCATTGGATTCTTCTCTCAGATGAAGTGCTCGTGAGTTGTTAAACCGAGGAAAATGCAAATTATCAAACTGTCTCTCGACAAGTGGGAGTGCGCAGCATTTTTAAACACCTGAGGACTCATTTGTCATGAACATAGACATTGGTTAAAAGATTCTCCAGATCTGAGGTTGGACTTGTATTTATGTCTGTTTGTGTTACAGCTGTCTGGGAGCTCACTTTTCTTGATTTTGGAGAATGGAAATGATACTATTATCACGTGGGTGGTGAACATAGACAGTGGACACGATGAATTAATTCTTGAGCGAAACAGAGAAATAAAAATGTTATTGCTTAGTCGACATTTTACAATTGGGTTTTGACTCTAGGCCTATCCCTCATAGCCAAAAGTTCCTTTGGATGTTAAGTTGAAAATGAAATTTTAAGTGTTCGTCTTTGAATTATGGCCTGGTAATGTTTAAACTTTCAATTCTCCAGTAATTTTTAAATGTTAGTGTTCTTTGATTTATGTGATAGAGTTTAAACTTTCATGTTTAAATGGTTAACAATAGCTTAAGAATTATCACTTTGGGGAAAAGTACACAGTGTTCCAAAAAATTGTATTTTGATTTACTCCTTTGTAATAAGTTTTTTTCTTCAATCTATCACCTACTCTGGCTCAATCATAACGGTTTGTTCCGAATATTTTTTTTAATTTAGTCGTTCCTAAAGCATGTGATACGATGTAAGTGTAACTAGGGATTATGCCCAAGGACTTATTGCAGGTATGCTTCACGCAAGTAGGGCCCACGCGCAGCCTCTGCTTGGTTAATAATGGACTAGTGGTAGGATCTTGGTTACCTCTCTTTAATTTGTGTTATTTTAAGGAGCTTTAGTGAGATGAACCCGAAGTGGGGCTCGTAAGGAAACATTTAACATGGCATGAAAAAACTATTCTTGAACGGTTTATTTCATGGCATTGAGTTCCATGAGGATCGGAAATGACTTGTAAAGTACCATATGGATAAAATGATTTATCTTGATTTAGGAGTAATTGTATCTGGTAAAGTTATGTCTGGAGCAAAATATTCCTATATCGCAGAGAAATTTATACCAAATACCAAACGCCCTTGCTGCCACTTCCCTCCCCCACGCAATCACCTTCACCTCTGCCACTAATGCACCAGCGTCTCCAAATTCGCCTCATTAACTCTGCCGTCAAGCCTTCTCCTGTAGTTGCTGCTCGACTTGTCGATCGGTCCTCGAGCCCTCTCTATCTTGTTCTCCTCTATCAGGGCCATAATGGTCACAACACCATCACAACCGAGGTTGCAACCGCCCTGGCATTGTGGCCCAGCCTCGAGCAACGCTTACGAGGCTATCCATTCTCCTCTGTCCTCGAAAGAGAAGGGCAAAGCTCAGTCGGGTCATGACCTTGCGACCAGCCACAGTTGATGCCAGAGTGGCATTGGTGAGTATGAGCCTTGGCTAGGGAACATCAGGTCTAGTGAAATCGCTAGCGTGTTATGCTTATCAATTAGTTATCTTACTCCTCCGATGATCAACCACTAACGTGTCGGTGAATTAATTGATAAGTCAATTAACTAATGTGATTAATTTTCAACGTCGCTATAGCCAGCTATTCATTCACCTAACCCTTTTATTGTACCTTTCTTTTGGCACGCTCCTCCAAGTGTTCTATTTTTCCTTTATATCTAGTAATTTAAACATGTGATTCTTCTCCAAGTTCAAATGCTCATAAGTCGCAAAACCGAGGAAAATGCGAATTATTAAGTTAAATTGTCTCTTGACAAGTGGGACTGCATAGCATTTTTTAATATGTGACCATTTATTTGTCATGAACGTGACATTTGTCAAAAGATTCTCGGAAACCACGGTCACGTGGACAGTGAATATGGACAGTGAACACGACAAATTAGTTTCAGACCGGACCGAACATGTCCCCAATTTCTTAATGGGATTAGACTTGACCCGTAACCGATCAACCCTACCAAAGACCAAACATACTCCCTTCCTGCAACTTCCCCCCACCCCCATCCCCTTCACCTCTGACACTAATGCACAAGCGCCTCCTAATTCGTTACCCCACCTCTACCGTCAAGCCTTCTCGTATAGTTGCGGCTTGACTCGTCGACCGGTCCTCGTGCCTCTCTATCTTGTTCTCCTCTATCAAGGCCACGGTCATCACCTCGCAACCCCATGACAACAGAGATTGCGACCACCCGGGCATTGTGGCCCACCCTCAAGCAATGCTTGCTAGGCCAGTCCTTCTCTGTCCTCAAATAGAGAAGGTCAAGCATCGTTGGGTCGTGACCTTGCAACCAGCCATGAGTGATGCCAGAGTGGCATCGTTGAGGCCGAGCCTAGGCTAGGCAACATCAGGTCTAGGGTCATAAGCCCAGGCTCGTTTTTAACATGTTAACAGCTAAATTTTCGCCTGTAGATCCCTCATACATTTAGACATTGGAAGCATTATAGGCATCCACGCATTCCATGAAAATTAGGGATCGGTTTTGTCGATAATGGCACAATAATTGAAGATGTCGCCGATACTATCATGCTGCATTCATTTATTTAGCCGGGCTTTTTCAGCACTTTTGGGGCCGGCAATTCCGATACTATCATGCTGCATTCATTTATTTAGCCGGGCTTTTTCAGCACTTTTGGGGCCGGCAATTGAAATTTCGACCGATGGAGGCCGGCCCAACCCAGTTTTTACAGTAATACCCATTTGCGCTTTTTAGCCTAATTAAAGTCCATTGAGCTCAATTTCCACCAAGCTATCTAATGAAACCTAGATCCAATTACGATAAAATGAAAAAGCCTGAGGAGCTTGGACCGGTCATTGGACCGGCCCATCCCACAAGAAAGAGAACGTGCGGTGGTCTGATCTTAGGACTCATGCTCAAACACTTACCGCAGTAATGCTCCATGCAACTAGGGCCCACACATGGCTTCTGCATGGTTTAAAATGAATTATTAGTGGCAGGATCTTAGCGTAACACTTTCTAATTTAGGTTATTGTAAAGAGTTTTGGTAAGGCGAACCTAGAGTGGGGCTTGTTAGGGAATGTTTAACATGATCCAGAAAGCTATACTTGACCATCTAAATTCCATGAGAATGGGAAATAACTAGTAAAATAACATATAGATAAAAGGATTGAGATCCTCCTGATTTAGGGGGCTTACTATACGTCATGAAGTTACTATTGGATCAAATTATGCCTTAATCTTAAATAAATTTATATCAATTACAAACACATTTGCTTTCCCCTCCCCCCCCCCCCCCCCCCTCTCTCTCTCTTCCCCCTCCTCCACCCCTACCACCGCGGTCATCAAATTCGCTGCCACATCTCTGCCGTCACAACTTCTCCCGCCATCACTATTTGACTAATCAGCTGACCCTCGTGCTCTGTCTCGTCTCGTCTATTAGGGCCATGATGTCCGCGACCCGGCGACAACTAAGGTTGCAACCACACAGTCATCATGACCCAGCATAAAAGGACGCCCGTTAGGCCAGTTCTTCTCCTTTGTCCTCAAACAGAGGAAGGCCAGCTCTGTCGGGTTGCGACGCTCGGATTCCACCTAGCCTTGAGTGACATCAGATTCGGAATCCCTGAGGACAACAAGGTTGAGCCCAGGCGAGGCCACGTTGAATCCAGCGTTTGAGCTCAAGCTCGACCATGATGCATGGGGTAGAGAGTGGGGGACTCAGCAACGACGGTGGGAGTTTGGGGAAGAGCCTATGGCAATAGTGGCATCATCGCAAGGTGCAGGCTAGCAGCGTCAGCGTGGCGGCAGAGAGGCTTGGTTGGAGGTGCGGCCGTGGCCGGTTGCTAGGTCGTCATGCGATGGAAGGAGGTATTGTAACATGAGAAAAGAGGGAAAAAAATTGAAAGGGGAAAATGAAGAAAACGACCCTTGATTTAAATCGTCCAATTTCCTTCTCGCTGATGCGTCCCAATCTGAAGAGGGTGAGTATACCTAACAACACATAATACTAAATTGAGAGAATCCCTATCCTAAATAAAATATACTCACCCTCCAATGACACCATCGGGTCCACGTGAAAAGGTACAGACCATGGAACCGGTTAATAGAATGTGTTGCTTAATACCTTTTTCATAATTCACAAAATTCATTAAACGATCATCTTATGTGCTTTGCAATTGATTGTCTAAATGATAAGTATGACGGGAATATCGTCATCTTATATGTTATGTAACTGGAGTAATAATAGGGTAAAGTATAAACGAAATGGTCTTAATAAGTAAAAATCGTATGCTAGCGAGCCCCATAGGCCAGCTATGTGCAAGCATTCCAATTTACGGGGGTGTGTGTACGTGTCTGTGTGTATACACACGATTGGTGTGTCAAACAAATTATCGGTGCAAAATAAATAGCTGACTCGTTTAGACAGTATGCTAAATGCTGCCAAATCTTGGTACAAGTAAGCTTTTGGAAGGAAGAGATGCCACTTCACTACACCATTGCGCCACGAAAATATAGCTGTACAAAAATATGTCTAGCTAACATGACATGTGACATACAATTAAATAAACCTAATATGTAAATTATATGTCACGCGACATTAAATTACCTAATCTAGTGACGGGTAAATATTAAATGAAACTATCCTTATACATTATACAATTAAATGATCATAATCATGCAATGACTAGATAACATGCAAGGAACTACCTAATTCTAGGCAACATATGCACGGAATTTTTTATGTTTTCTTTTCCTTTTTTTCATAAAATTTGAAATTAAAATTGCCTAATAATTGAACATGCAATTCAAATTAATGAAAAGAAAATCTAACGTCCTAAATAAATTTATTTCCTAATCATGCAATTCAAATTAATGAAAAGAAAATCTAACGTCCTAAATAAATTTATTTCCTAATCTAAATATACAAACTATCCTAAAGTAAGCAATATTCTAACATGAACCTAATCCAACTCAAATTTATTTATTATTTTTTTAGATTTTTTTTATGGAAGAAAAATCAAATTTAAGCAAAGGCATAAAAAAGCAAATCAGGTAGAACATCATTCATGATTGCTTAATTTTAGAAATAGATTGACGAATCATATTTCACGCATGAGATTGGATTGACTAATTTTTAATGAAATTGCGAATTATATTTGGGATTGTCAATTTTTCTGTGCGATTGTGAGTTGTATTTTGGGCATAAAGTCCAACTGTCAATCATATACACATTGTGAAATTAAAAAATAATCCCTAATTTAAAAAGCTTTTTAGGAAGCTTTGGATAAGGTATGTCGTTCAAAGATTTGAATTTAGTCACAATATCAATGAATTAAGTAAGAAAATAACCACACTAGATTCGGATAATATCTTTACCTATTTCACAGATATCATTCCTGAATTTGGACTCGTCAGATGGTGGAACCAGTAATGGTTTACGGTGACACTTGATAATGGCTCGCGGTGTTCAACAGTAGTAACTAGGGATTGATGTGGCTCGAGGATGCTCGGTGATGCTCACGGTGACGTGGGTAGTTCACGTCGTTGCTCCGTAAGGATAATCAGGATGATCACGGGTCTTTTGAACGCGGCGATAGCAAGTTGCTGGACTTCATGCGGTATGCAACAACATGGGAGATTTCTAGTGGACAAACACGCTGGGAAACACAGGGGCAGCACAACACGTGGTGTTCCACTAATATGAACCAAGACCAAAGGATTAGTCAACTCCCGCTGACTAGCGGTAGAGCACCACAAGGCACGCTGTTGTGATGTCGCCGAGACTTGTCGGACGTGCAGCTGTACTCGTCGTCAGGAAAGAGGTTAGCCGTGGCGGTGAATCGCGGAGCAGCAGGAACGATGGTTGACAAACAGCAACAGCGTCGTCGTGGGGGTCAGGTTCGGCAGTTTCGTCGTCAATGAGGAGACGCGGCAATGGGTCACCGTCTCATGGAGGCACGTGATGTGAGATTCAACCCACGAGGACGGCAAGGTCACGGCCGGAAGGGGGTCGGCCATGTGATGCTGGCCAAACGCTTCTCCCTCTCTCTTTTTCTTCTCAAGCGTGTCTCTCTATTTTTCTCTGCGTGTTCGTGTCTATGAATTGTGAAGCCACCGGAAGCGTCTATAGTGACCTTGCTTTTATAGGTAGGGATGAGATGGCCTTTTTACGGAAAAGAGTAAATCTCCCCCCTCTTAGAATATATTATATTTTGATCATTTCCTATTCTTGTGGTTCTTTCTTTCTGCTCACGCCAAATTCCACTTTCCTTTCTCAGCTTAAAATGTGCATGAAGGTCACTTTTGCTTTGCCTATAGGCTCCTGAAAATATATTGCCGAAATATATGCCCCTACATGCGATATTATCTCAGATCTTTCCTTGACTTCTTTAATTCCCTTGTGCGCACGTCGTATCTTTACACATTGGACCATGCAAGATGAATATTCTCCACCAATTCCATTTCTTTAGACCAAATATCAGCCCACAAGTTGATCGAACATTGCCAAAAATTTAAGACTGTAATAGAATTTTCCAAATTCCGAATATTGTAAAGATGAGCTCACAATATCTCTTTCCTATGCTTGCCTTCATTGAGGATATATGAATAAATTGTATGACTATATCCCCTGTTATATCATCAAATATTAGAAAAATAATACGAATCTTTTTCGAAATATACCTATCTTCCAACTCGTAAAATTAAAGCTCATCCGTCGCCGGTCTAGTGCAAACACAATAAAAAAATAAATGCTCTTAAACTATATGCTATGCAATTTGAAATTGTTTTTGCTTAGGGGTTAAAATTAATCCCTAATTTTCTATGCACTAAATGAATGATTCCGTTGTTAAAATTTGGGGAAAAGTGTTAAAAAAAGTCCTAAACCTTTTTGTGTTTGTGCCAATTTAGTCATAAACCTTTTTTTTGTGCCAATTAAGTCCTAAACATTTTTTATATTATGCAAATTCAGTCATTTCCAGTCAATTTTGGTTGGATTTTGCTGACTGGACATCGGCTGGCTGATGTGGCTTGATCAGCGTTGACGTGGAAGTCAGTTGGCCTTCGTCTAGTTAGCAAAATCCGGCTAAAATTGGCTGGAAATGACTGAATTGGCACAACGTAAAAATGTTTATGATTTAATTAGCATCAAAAAAAGATTTATGACTAAATTGGTACAAATGCAAAAGGTTTATGACTTTTTTAACACTTTTCTCTTAAAATTTGTGTATCATCAAGACTTTTGCTTTTATTGTTTGGAGGTAGATCCTATAACATCTCCGTGTACCGCTTTTGGATTTGTTGTGTTTCAAAGCTCAAATGTCGTACGCTTCTTTGGAGACCATATGAACGAAATTAGCTTTTCGACCAAAAGAAATCAATTAAGAAATTCGCCATCCAACGAGAACATATAAATCGAAAATTATTATTGCTGAGATAATTTTCATCCAATTTATAATACGGAAATTCTTTTGACTATTGACGCCAAAATTTACTCTTTGTTCATTGTGCTACGAAAATATAGCTGTATATATCCAATATAATATTTAGAAAATATCGATTCCCGTTACAGCAAAGTGAAAATCGCAAGTTTGAATTGGCCATTCCTTTACGGTGGGGGGACAACAATTCATGAATTTGTAGTTTTAATTTCACTCAACACAACTTTGGGGAGAATTTTAGCACAGTGAAAAATACTAACAACTATTAAATTTGTAAAGTAAAATGCATAGAAATTTCTACAACTTGAGGAATTTACACGATAAATACCTTTTTTTTTAAAAAATTTGAAAAGATCAGTGTAATGTCATGAACCCGAAATCCAAATCCGAACACGTTATTCAGTCACCAATTATAAGCAATTGCAACGTCCTTAGTTCCTCAAAGTACAAAGATTATTCTTGTTCAGCAAGCCCAAAACCAGTTCCGCAAAAATATACATTCTAAAATTACAAGCACCAAAATTAAGAAAGAGTTCTTGACAGAATATATAAAAGAAAAAAAAAGAATATTAACTAATACATGGTACATTGATAGATTGACATAAAAACATAGAAGATTTACATGCTTAAAAAGATAAGTTAAGAATCAAATTTTTTTTCTTTAATTAGATTTTAAAATAATGAAATAAAGAGGAAAAAAAGGAAATACTCAGCTCTGTAAAAAAAAAATTGTTTTGAAAGATAAAGAGAGGGAACATTGTTAACGGAAAAAAAAAAAGACAAAAAGAAAAAACAAAAATGGAGGTCCTAAAGTTGGCGGTTTGATTGACACGTGGAATTCTATCGTGGATGCTCATGGGTTTCTCTCTTGGTATTCCGCGTTAAATGTATTAGAAGAATATATGTAATTATATGAATGTTCTAATAGGGGAACCGAAGTAGAATAGGGGGAAAACGAAAAGCGGTAGGAACTCTCCTTTTATCAAAGGGAATCTATAGAAGATTGTGAAGAGTTTCTCTTTTAAAAAAAAGGATTAATACCTGAAAAACTTCCAATTGGTACATTTGTAATAAATTTACCTCAAATTAATTTTTTGACCATTAAAAACCCAAAACTGATATATCTTTGATAAATTTATCCCAAACTAGTATTGTTGTGATAAATTTATCTTTTGTTAGTTTCCCTTAAATATTATTGTCAAATTACTAAGTTGAATGACATGTGATAGTTAATTAATGTACCAGTTTGGGATTTTATTCTCCATTTGTTACAGTTATATAATTTTTGTGATTTTTCGTGATATTAATCTAATTTAACAGATGACATATTTGTCACAAATATACAAGTTTGAGGTTTTTAGCTGTCGAATAATTTAGTTTGTTACAAATTTATACAAGTGTATAGCTTGGAGTTTTTTAGGGTATTAAATCTTAAAAAGAAAACCATTAATTTGACAGAGCAAAAGATTCGCAGTGAATAGATGATGAACATGGCGTGCAATGAAGTTTTGAGGACTGCTGTGATCGGAATATAAGATATGGTGTAAAACAAGGGCCCGTATGCACCAAAGTGCAAGACGAATCTAAATCAATAGTCAGGAGAAAAGAGTCGCAGGCCAACAGCCTCTTTATTATGTACTTAATGACTATAGTTGATTCCAAAATACACAAAAGGAAAAAATCACTCCGAAAGCATTAAATGCTTGCTTATTGACACAAGTATGGCTAGCAGAAACTTACGACAATCAAATGTAGGACACATTAAGGTCGGCCTGACACAAGTTATGTTGGCGAATCAATCGGGAACTGCGGAGCCCCCCGTCCCTGCAACTATAGGATCTGTAAGCAGACAAGAGGAAGCCCCGACTTCTCCACTGGGTAGTTCTTAGCCATGCTTGTTCTCCTGCCGTCCATGACGTGGACGAAAAGCGTAGTGATAAACAAGACACGGGAAACATAACACTAGACAGCAGACGAGAAAGAATCTGCCGCCTAGAGATTTCCGATCAGCCGGATGGGCTAAAACTAGATAGTAATGGCACACGACACGCATAAAAACCTTGGAGGAGGGGAATATCAGGGCCGTTAAAACCATTATGAGCATCATGAGAAAAATGAGTGCGATGAGCAGAACAAAGAGCACGAGCCAAGTAAGTTTGCTTACTGCCACAATTACGGCTGCCATAAATGCCACGGTCATGCTGGTGAGAGCTGTCAACAATAATGGGCCTGCAGCACGGTAAGCTAGCTCTGCTATGTAGAAATCGGTAACGTGACCCCAGAGGAGGACTACGACCGCAAGGATGGAGCTGTACATGGCTACCATGTTTGCAATCACGAAAAACTGAAACACTCCATTGTGCAGCATGGTCGCCACTCCTGGGTGTGGATCACTGGAAGCATTATATCCACCGGGCAAGGTGAAGCCAGCAGCGAACGTGACGGTGGTCACAAGTGTGGCCACTAGCAATAAAGTATCAACCTGGTCCCTGATCCATTTGACCCTAGATGACTTGCTTTCTCCAGAACTTTGTTCTCTTGGTGAACGAATGTCTCGGCCTTTGCTTCGCGGTACATCTTCTAGAATTAAAATTGAACGTCCTAGTAACTGTAAATGTCAAATCAGAGAATTAGTCCATCAATCCTGAGCACAGTAAATTCAGTTAACAGTAAACATTGCCTGCAACTAAAATTAAACTACCGCTGGATATTCTGTTGACAGTCTTCCAGATTCCATGGCCACATCCAGGGCGGTCATTTTGTCATTGTTCAGAAGGTTTAGGTCACTTCTTTTGTCCCTCGTCAAACAGAGCATAGCGCCGCAATGGTTGTACATCGATGCCAAATGGAGGGGTGTGTTTCCATCGACATCTTTCGCATTCACCAGCTTCTTGATGACGGGCTCGCTGCATTCCTTGGATACGTGTAAGACAGCAAAGTAGTTCCCGCCCTTGGCTGCAACGTGAAGAATATTCTGACCCTTATTGTTTTTTATCTCTGCGGGGTCGGGCCACGTGCGATGTAGTAACATTACGAATGCCCCGAAGTTGTTGCGTTCGCAAGCGACGTGAATTGGGTAGGAGCCGTCTTTGTCCGTTTCGAGGGCGAGACAAGGGCATTCCCCCAGCAGGAGCTCCACTGCCCTATCATCTCCTTCCGATGCTGCAGCGTGTAGTGGTGTCCCCTCGTTTTCATCGCGCACGTGGAGTAGCTTCGGAAGCCGATCTATAATTTCGTCCAACATACCTGACATTATAAGTTGGGTCATAGCACTTTTTAGGTTGGGTCCAATTAACTCGTTAAATAATTATTGCTGGTAGCTCCTGAAGATTTATTTGCTTTTTTTTTTTAATCAAAAGCTATTATCAAGCTTTTCTCCAAATTAATTGCACGACTATGAATTTTGAAAAAGAGCAAAAAACAGTGCAATATACTTACATCTATGCGTTTAAGGACTTCAACTACACAAAAAAGCACACATTACCTACATTATTCTTCTGAAGTGCGGCAAAAACTGGTGACATGCCCTGTATCTTGATTGCGTAATCTGTATCTTGAGCAGAAGCTTCCAAAAGAAGACGAAGAATCTCCATGTCCCCTGTTTCGGCTGCCAGATACAACGGGGACTCACCATCCTTGTTCTTCCAATATATAATTTCCAAGTCTTTTCCTTGGGGAATCAGCATTCTTGTTGCATTCAACCTTGTGTCTCGAATTGCGACATGGAGCGGTGTATCCTCCGATGAGTTTTTCCGGGTCACGGTGTTAGGGAAATGATCGAGAATGAGCTCTATGACCTCATCTTTTCCAGAGCTTGCTGCTACATGAAGCAATGAATTCCCGGAGGGGGTGACTTGGTCGAAGATTAGAGACAAAGCTAGTTTTCTCGACTCAGACACCTCTTCTAATGCACTGATGAATTCGTCAGCATCCCCAGTTTTCGTGACTTCATATAGGTCAGGATCCATAATTTTTTTTAGATCACCATCCCCCAAAGGGTGTTGATTATCTGGAGATGAGGCGTTTTTTGTCTTCAGAGCTTCAAGCCTTTCGTTTCCCGAAGCCCGTATTGCACTCCCGTCGATGCTTATAGTATGCTCCATTTCGGACTGCAGGAGTCTTTGTTGATGTTTTCCCCCTTTACGTAGTAAGAATGCAAGAGGAGAGAGAGCGCTTACTCTTATAAAGGGTCAAGATTTTACATCACCCGTGCACCTGGTGCGACCCGCCTCGGCCAATGTCATTGATTAAAGACCCACGTAGTTAGTGATCAGCCCAAGAAGCTGCTGTGGAGTCCAAGTCAAATAGATTGCATTAATTATCGTGTCCAAAAATAGTGAGACTCATGCCGTTCAAAGAACACAAGTTTCAATTTTATTTCTATACAATGGCTAATTCTTTTGTTTTTTTGTTTTTTTTACAGGTTTTATTATTATTCCCAGTTCAAATCAATTTTCTCAATTCATTGATCACTAATTTCAGGTGAAAGTTCCTTTTTGTGGTTGTCTCGGCATTATTCAAGGTGAGTCCATGACACAATCTTTGAATTGACCAAAAGACTACGGAGTAGACTCTTTTCATTAACAGTGGAATAAATTCACAGTTAAATGTTTTATAAATTTACATGACAGGTATCATTTTGAAGCAATATTGTTAACAAAATTCAAAACGGGAAAAAATTCAGAAAAAAGAAGAAGAATGAAATCTTGATTTAACTAAAATCAAATTTCACATGAGAAAATTCAGTCTTTTAGTAAATAATTAATTACTATTTGTTATTTCATTCATAGCAATTGCAGCCTTTATTTTTATGTGTTCTTTAAACTTTCATGTATATTTTATGTTGCATTGCAATCGATTTATTGAGAAAATGTGATTTTCCATTAGAAGATAGCAAGACATCTCCCCCCTTCAAAGAAAAAAAATTTAAAGTATGGCATATGAAATCCATTAAAATATATATAACGATAGATAGATTGGTAAAGACATTTTAGCTAATTAAAATGGTTTAGGCCTTTTTGTTTGGTCTCAATACAAGTAAAGTAAACCCCTCAATACCTCAGATTCTGTTAATTTTGGTTCTCAAAGTTGCATTTGATAGATTAACCAAGAGAAAAAAACAACTTGCACTCGATTGACATTAATACTTCTGAAAGAATTGAGAAAAATTATACTTTAAAATTGGGTCAAGAGCAAAATCACTCTCTATAGGTTGCTTATCTGGCCTAATCTTTGAAGTCATGAACAAATTATTATTACACAGAAGCAACTGGGGAAAGAAAATAAGAGAGTGATCAGGTGACTAATTTAAGTACCCTTTTTATATTACAGATTTGTATTAGATATGCATTTCTGGGAAAGAGTGGGAAAAATATAAGATTATAAAATCATATTACCTAACTTTCCATATTCATCTTCTAGGGCTTCGATGAATTTGTTGACGTCACCTTTTTTTGCAGTGACCTGCATGCAGCAAAGAATCCATACTCTTATCTTCTGTGCGTTCAGATTGCGGTTGGCTCGAATTCGGTCTAAAAAATCATGCTTCTAATCTCTCAAACTGGACTGCCACGTTTATTTTTACATCCTTATATAAGCCTCAACCTGGAGTTGCCTCCACTTGAGGCAAATGACTTTATCAGCAGTAGCTTGTATTCTCCCATACACACTGAGATTTTCTCTATATGTTAGTACCTTAAAGTACATAGTGGAGACTATGTGAACTTGAGGTTTGGAAAAAGAATAATTCCAGCAAAACAATTGCTTGAGGTTTGGAAAAAGAATAAAAATACTTTGATTAAGTGGTGTTTGGCCGCTAATTTTAATGCTTTACGTAGATATGTGCTAATCAATGTGAGGACATTGATGACCAGCAAGATCTCTTTTCTACCATTATTACATGATGGATTGATGAATTCAAATACGAACAAAGCATAACTTGGCATGTGATGCCCATGGTTTGGCCTCGCGAGGACCATCCGTATAGTCTATCCAATCATCAGCCCCTATTAGACGAGTGGAGAGGGTTATCTATTCATGATTTTACTTGTGACTTTTTCCTTAATATTCAAGTTTTGAATAATATGATTACAATTTAGGCGATTTTACACATCTATATTTGAATTTTTTATTGAAATATGTAAGAATTTCGCATTATATAGAAGTTAAAGTGTGAGCGCCATAAAATTTGCCAAAAGAAATCAACAAATAAAAGTACACCTCATCCCAAAACAGTTTCGAGTAACAGCTAAACAAAACCTATTTTGATACTTATCGTAGAACAGAGATGATCAGTGGACACGAAAATTCCATACCGATTTCTACTGATTGGTGGCTTCAATGTCATGTTTAGTTTCTCCTTTGGCTGGAGAACGGCCACTCACTTTCAATGATCAATCTCACATTGAACATTGGGCCACCTTGTGTATTCTCCTCCCGTTGGTTTGTTATTTTCCCAACCATAGAGGGACAAGGAATCCATTAGTGTGCAACTTGGTGATTTGAAGGCTCCAAGTGGAGGTTTTCGCCTGAATTTCGAAAACATTTTACCCTGCTTAGAAGAAATTTACTTTGAACTAACACTAACATTGATTGTCAGAAAACTTATGAGTTTTCTCATAGACCTGCCTTTTACTAACTATATCATACTATTAGAGGTGTCAGAAACCGAATCGGGAACTAAATCGAATTGAAAAATTTGATTTTTCCGGTTCAGTTCTCATTTGGTTCGATTATCATTAAAAACCAAATTTTTTTTAACAAGTTCGGTTTTTATTGATTCGGTTAACCGAACAAAACCGATAAAATATAAAATTTTTCCTTTTTTTAAAAATCTTTTTTTGATTTTCTTTTTCTTTTTCTTTTTCTTTTTCTTTTTCTTTTTCTTTTTTATGTTTCTTCTTCTTCTTCATTGGACGGTCACTAGCCACCGTGGTGGTCGGCGATTGGCCAATGAAGAAGAAGAAAAAGAAAGAAAAAGAAAAAAAGAAAAAGGAAAAGAAAGAAAATAAAATTAATAAAAAAATAATTTAAAATTTGATTTAAAAAAATAAAAAAAATTGTAGAAAGGGGTGTATGTAGGGAAAAAAACAAACACAAAAGTAAAACCAAAAAATCGAACTGAACTGGGATTTCGGTTCGGTTTGGTTCGTTTTGGTTAAGTTCGGTTCAGTTTCAATTTGGATCAGATTTCGGTTCAGTTCAATAAATTTCCTTATTGGTTCGATTTGATTCGATTCGATTTTTCAAAAAAACTAAACCAAACCAAACCATTTATACTCCTACATGCTATATGCAAGCTAACAATGTGAATGGAGTATAAAGAAGTGAGGCTTTAATAGATATTTACCTTGAGATGCATACTCTCAATCTTAGTTAAATACATACTTTGCAAGAAGATTAGATTAAACAAATAGTAAAAAGTATAAGTATATCTAAGTACACACTAAATTAGAATCCCCATGGTCTGCCTCAAATCTTATGGTTCATATCTATTTTAACTCCCAATGAAGTTGTAAATATAACTTTTGAAAGGGGGCATCATAACATTTAAGAAAAGTCTACCCAGGTTCCTCCGGGCATGGTTCACGTCATATCTATTAGTAGAATCATACTTTTTCCTTTTCTTTTAGGGAGACCCCACGTCCCATTTTCCCTCTTTCTTACATTGAACGGTAGTGAACTAGCGTAGGGACTCTGATAAGGCAAGGCCTCAGCATCAGGGAAGCTTGTTGCCTTAGGTCCTTTCATGAATAAAAAAGTTTCTTTTGATAGGGTGTGGGCCCCACATATTCTTTTTTTAATTTTTTTTTTCTCTCACGCCTTTCTTCTATGTGCACCTGCGTGTGCGATGCCAATGAGAATCAAACTCCGAACCTAGTACTCTCTGGCCCTACCCCATTCCCTTGATCGGCAAGGCTATATACCTATTGGCCTTTTTTGTCCCAATTACATGAGATCTTTTCATGAATAAAAAATATCCTCGTGCTGTAGGAGCCCTACATCGATATGTCGTAGACTAATTTTTTCAATTATACTAGATTTGTATGAAAGAGACATTGATGTAATGCAAGTTCATCATACTCGAGTCCCCTTTAATTCTACTTCTAGTAGAATAAATGAAGCTTGGGAAAAAGAAATTTCTGTTTCCTCATAGTTGACAGAAATAGGAAATAGAATAAGAAAGGAAAAAACCTTTCTTATTTTTGCCCAAATTGTACTATTTTTCCTCTTTTTTGATGTATTAATATTGCTTATTGTACACATACTTCATGAAATTGCATACACTACATGAGTTGCTGCATCATCTACAAAATAAATAATAATAATAATAATAATAATAATAATAATAATAATAATAATAATAATAATAATAATAATAATAATAATAATAATAATAATAATAATAAAAAATTCCTAGCACATGTAGCATTACTCATTTTACATTTCTTAAAATGAACTATAACTCAATGATTGTAATAGCTTTCTACGGCTTGCTAAGCCTTTTTTCTTAATTAGTTAAATGGTGGGAATAATATGTATATGAAATGTCATTACGTAGTTTTTAAGATTCATCTTTCGGGGCTTTAATGAATTTGTCAAAATCACCTTTTTTCCGTGATGACGTGCATTCAGCATGGGATTGATACGCTTATCTTCTCTAGGTTCAAAATGCAATTGGCTTAGATGTGATTTAAGAAATAATAGTTCTAATCTCTCAAACTAGACTGTATTATCTACGATATGTATTTATACTTCCATAACCAACTTGGGTTGCCCCCACTTAAAGCAAATGACTTTAATTAGATGTAATATGTATACACCTATACATAGAAAGATTTTCTCTATATGTTGCTTTCTTAGAGTTAAACTCTTTTCAATTTGTTATGTTCCAAAGCTCTTGATGTATTTTCATCGAATTTTATTAAGTAATTAATATCACTTGTATTTTCAACCAAAAAAGAAAAAAGTTCAAGGTGCGAAATAAGTGAACTTTATCCTGGATTCTTACTTGTCCAGTAGAAAGAGATTCCAGCATAATGATTGCTTAAGGTTAAGAGGAAAAATAAAAGCATCGTAATTAAGAAATGTTTGCAGGCCAACTTCAATGCTTTACATAGATATTTCCCAGTCAATGTGAGGACACTGTTGACCAGCAAGATCTCTCCGGTATCGTTATTACATGACTACTTGATGAATTCAAATATAAACCAAATAAAAATGAAGGATTGTATCGATTTTCTACTAAATTGACACGTGATGTCCTTGCTCTAGCCTTATGAGGAATGCGGTAATCCATCCAATCACCATCCTCGCTTGGAGGAGTGGAGGTGATTATCTAGTTATAATTTTACTTGTGACTTTTTCCCTTAATACTCAAGTTTTGACCTACTTTTCTAGATTCATCTTCTAGGGCTTCGATGAATTTTTTGAAGTCATATTTTTATGCGACGATATGCGTTCAGCATATGATTCATACTCTTGATGGCAGTTGACTTGGATTCGATCTAAGAAATAATAATTCTAATCTCTTGAACTGGACTGCACTATTTGCCACAGGATTTTATACATCAATTACCCTACGATTGGGATTGCTACCACTTGAAGCAAATGAATATAACTAAATGTAGTCTATATTCGCGCACATACAAAGAAAGATTTTCCATATACATTGGTTTCTTAAAGTTCAAGGTGCGGAATATGTGAACTTTATTTGCCTAGGATTTTCACTTTTCCTATAGAAAGAGATTCCAAGAAGAATAAAGCACCCTAATTAGGTAGTGTTTGCATGCCAACTTCAATGCTTTACATGGATATCTACTAGTAAGTGTCACGTACGTGTATGCAAAGGAATCAAGGACCGCTCGGACTGCTCGAAATCAGATTGGATCAGATTGGAACTAGTGGTTCCCAAGGAAACCGGTTTAGTTCATTGTTCCAGGATTTGAACCGCCCACTCAGACTGGACATATAATATATAAAATATATTTACATTTTAAGAAAAATTTCCTACCAAAAAAAATTGAGAAAAATGAGAAATATAAAAATCCCAAATCTAAAGCTCAACGCCCATTGATTGAGTACTTGTCTTGTATCATTTGACTCTCACCTTGTCTGAGTCATCTCTCTATCTCTCACTCACGGCCTCAACTCCCAAGTTCAATGCCTATCAACTCACAATTTCAACTTAAAACTTTTAATATGAGCCCAATCTTTTTATTGATCTTGTAATTAAGAATATGGAAGTTCTTTATTTATTTATTTTTGTTTTACTCTCACTTGCTAGAAAACGCTGTAATATATATATTATTTAATTTTTAAGAAAAAAATTTGACTAAAAAATTATGAAAAATGAGAAATATAAAATCCCCAATCTAAAGCTCAACACCCATTGATTGAATACTCCTCTCGTCTCATGTTAGTCTCACCTCGTCTCAGTCATTTCTCTATCTCTCACTCCCGGCCTCGACTCCCAAGTTCAATGCCCATCAACTCACAATCTCAACTTTAAACTTTTAATATGAGTCCAATATTTTTATTGATTTTGTAATTAAGAATATGGAAGTTCTTTATTTTTTTTTATTTACTCTCACTTGCTGAAAAGCATTGCATTGAGTGTGGTAAGCTTGGTGGGACTAGTTCCATGAACCCACCAAGGCACCGGACCAATCCAAGTGGATCCATAAAACCAAAAGTGATTCTGATTCTAGAATGGGAACAAGATCTTTCTTTTACTGTTATGACATGATTAATTGATGAATTCAAAACTGAGGAAAATAAAAGTGAAGGATTGGATGGATTTCTGGCTAACCTAACACGTGATGTCCTTGTTCTAACCTTATGAGGACCGTATGTGTAATCCATCCAATCATCGGCCCTATTGAGGTAGAGAGGGTTATTTAGTTATAATTTTACTTGTGACTTTTTCCCTTATTATTCAGGTTTCGAATAATTTTATGAAATGTTATTACCTAGTTTTCCACGGTTCAAATGAATTTGTCGAAGTCACCTTTTTCTGTAGCGATATGCATTAAGCACCACATTCATATTCTTATTTTCTGCGCATTGAGATTGCAGTTGGCTTAAATTCAGTCTAAAAAATAATGATTCTAATTTCTCAAACAGAACTACATTATCTACCACAGGTATTAATACATCCTTTACCCTTTAAATAGGATTACCTCCTCTTGAAGCAATGGACTTTAACCAGATGTAGTCTCAATTCACCTACACATAAAGAAAGTTTTCTCCACATGTGGTTCTCTTAAAGTTCAAGGTGCAGAATATAGGACCTTTATCCTGGATTTTTACTTGTCCAGTAAAAAGAGATTCCAACATAAGGATTGCTTGAGGTTAAGAAGAAGACTAAAGCATCCTGATTAAGTAGTGTTTGCACGCCAACTTCGATGCTTTGTATAGATATTTACTAGTCAGTGTGAGGACATTGTTAACCAGCAAGATCTCTTTTTTATTGTTATTACATGATTAGTTGATGAATTCAAATAAGAACAAAACAAAAATGAAGAATTGGATGGATTTCTTACTAACTCGGCACATGATGTCATGCGTTTAGATCGTAATTGTCTCCGATTCAGTCTAAGAAATAATGCTTCCAATCTTTTAAACAGAACTGCATTATCTGTCATGGGTATTTATACATCTATTACCCTCCGACTAAGATTGCCCCCACTTACTAAGATTG
Organism: Eucalyptus camaldulensis; assembly: GCA_019915185.1. Taxonomy (NCBI): domain Eukaryota; kingdom Viridiplantae; phylum Streptophyta; class Magnoliopsida; order Myrtales; family Myrtaceae; genus Eucalyptus; species Eucalyptus camaldulensis. Next base: position 8,923,433 of record JAHSVA010000005.1, read on the forward strand.
CCCCCACTCGATGCGCATGGCTTTAATTAGATGTAGTCTGTATTCGCCTACTCAAAGAGAGAGATTTTCTCTATTTGTCGGTCTCTTATAGTTCAATGGGGACATTTTTTTGCCATAAATTTTACTACAAGAAGAAATAACAAAGCAAAAAGGGAAAAAAAAAATAGAGAAATAGCAAAAACACACTTCCTCGTCAAAGTTCTAAATATTAATTACAAATTTGATGTATTTTAAAAAGTTTTAGATATTTCACGTCGAACAAAAATCCAAATCCAAAGCAGCAAATTATAGAAAAGTGAAAAGGTGAGAGTTTTCCGACAAAAAAAAAGAGAGAGAAAAGACCAGATTTTACCCAAAGAATCAATTGCCTCACAAGACTATGGAGAAGAAAAAGCTTAAAGCGGTAGTCCGCACATTATTTATTCTGTCTTTTTTTGTCCTTTACGTGTAACGTCAATTAAGGCCCTGTTTGTTAACGTTCTTTTTTTCTGTTTATGAACAAAAAAAAACAGAAACGCGTTTGTTTGCGTTTTTGTTCCAAATCTATTTTTTTATTCCCAAAAGCACATTTGGAATAGAAACGAGAAACAAGAAAAACATGTTTCTTGTTTCTGGAACAATTTTTAAAAATAAATTTTCTCTCTCCTCTCTTTTTCTTCTTTTTTTTTTCTTCTTTTCTTTTTCTTTTTTCTTTGGCCGGTTGTTGGCCTCGGCCATGGCTGGCGACCGGCCGTCGAGAGGCCGGCGATGCCGTCGAGGTCCGGTGACCTCGCCGGAGCGTCGCCGACCCCTGGCGAGGCCGAGCGTCATCAGCCCCTAGCGAGGCTTGGCCTTGCCTTGGTTGGGCGAGCTCAGGCTCGCCTAGATCCGGCGAGCCTCGGCCTCGCCTTGGCCTTGTTAAGTCACCTCTAGCCTTGGTTGGGCGAGCTTGGGCTCACCGGATCTAGGTGAGCCCGAGCTCGCCCAGCCAAGGCGAGGTCGAGCCTCACCCAACCACAGCGAGGCTCGGCCTCGCCGGGGGCCGGCGAGCCTCACCATGGCTGGGCGAGGCCGCCGGCCCTCGTCGGCCGGTTGCCGGCCATGGCTGAGGCCGGCAACCGGCCAAAAGAAGAAAAAATAAAAAATAAAGAAAAAATTAAAAATTAAAAAATTAAAAAATTAAAAGAACACAAATTTACCAAACGTGTTTCTGTTCATTTTTTATTCCCAGAACATTTTACCAAAACTATTTCTGCTCTGGAGAACAATTTTTGAACAGAAACGTTACCAAATGCGCCCTAAGCCACCATGGGAAAAACTTGTCACCCAACTTTAGTGAGGACTTGTTTGTTTAGAATTTTGCATTTTCATTTAAAAAATGCTTCTCTTTTTTTTTTTCATAAAATTAGGATTCTTGATATGCATTTGATAACATTTCTATTTCTGATAATAATTTTTTTCTATTTCTATTCTTTGAAAAAATTTCTAAGTAAAACAATATATTTAATAACTATACAAAATTTCTATTTTTGAAATTAAAAAAATAAAAATGCATTATATATGAATCACAAATTTTTTTGTGCCATAAAATTTGTTTTAATATTTTTATATTTCTTTTCTTTTCTTTTCTTCCTCTTTTCTTTCTTCTCCTCTAGCCAACGGCAGTAGCAACTGGCGATCGTGGGCGGCAAGTCTCCATTAGAAGAGAAAGAAGTAGAAATTTAAAAAAGAAAATGACTTATTTTTTAAAATTATTCTCGAATGCAAGAAACTAACTTTTTCTACTTCTTGTTTTTATTCCAAATATATTTCCCAGCCACTTTTCTATTATGATGAATAGAAAAAAAAAATTAAGGAAGAGAAATGTTATCATGCAGGTCTTGGATAATCAGTCATCCTCCCAAAACTATCTTCACTTAACTATCAAATGATTTGATTAAAGCTGATCCTGCTGCCTCTATATTAATTGGCTTGGCAAACACGATCCACAAGACCAATTCCATTCTTTAACAAAAGATCTGTTGAAGAGGCAGTTCTGATCTTACAAAAACACTAACTTAATTAGTTTGGTTCAGTCGATTTATCAATCCTTAGTCTTCCTGACCACTCCTGATTGGAGGTTTCTCTTGCAATAGATCAAAAGTAATAAACGAAATTGGTCTTTATCGTTGGCGCACTAGAAATTCAGACTCTCCAATGCGGTAGAATAAATTGGATAACTAAAAATTGCAGGCACCATCAATTCTTACTACATATTGACTGCCCCAAACCGCACAGCACTGAGCTAATGACCTGGTCAATGATAAGTGAGACGATCATAAATTCTAGGAGGAGACCAGGTGCGACCATACACGTTAATAATTGGTGGAAGATATGCTTGAGATTCTGAAAATATGCTCGAAAATCCATTTTTAATTATAATCATGCACAAAATCAATTAGGAATTATATTGAGATTAAGATTGATTTATAGGATATATCATTGATATTTTTTGTACCTTTTTCTGTACTATAATTACAGAGGCTTGTACATTAGAGAAATACAATGAAAACATATGATTTTCCCTAAATTATCTCTCTCCTATCACATTATGTCTTCTTTTCCTTGCTATTTCTTGCTTCCTTTCATGGTGTCAAAGCAATCAAGCTCCTAATTTAGCTTCCGCTTCGATTGCCTGGTAAAGGAATTCTGACCTGCAAAATAGAGTTACCATTTGGCATAGGAATCATTTTTTTTTTTTTTTTAAGGGAAGAAGCAAGTGAATTCTCCTTACCACCATGACCAATCCATAGAACTAGCCATCTGCTTCTGACGACTAGCCTATCGGAGAAGTTACACCACAATTCTCCCAGAATCAAGAGCCATCTGTAGTCATTCCCGTGACTCAACAACAATTGCTACAAGCCCAGCCCCTGCAGTGGCGGCCTATGTAGCACCGACACGCGACACGACACGAGTGTCAGACACGACACGACACGTCGACACGTCATTTCTAAAAAATAGAAAATTCCGACACGTTGCAACACGTTGTATATTAAATGAATATTTTTATTTTTAATTAAATTTGATTCAAATTTATAAATAAATAATTAATTAAAAAAGAGCCTATAATAAATTTATACTAATAATATTAACAAATCAATTCATTTGAAATTCGAAAGATATATTCATAATTAATGCGAAATATTTTTTTAATTTTAATAAAAATTATTGATGAAACTAAAAATTAATAAGAAATTAAAATCAATTTATTTAAATAAATCTATGATTTTCTATCATAACCAAAATTTATCATTACTCAAAATTTAATGTTTTTATTTTTCGAAATCATTTTTTAATCATTAATTTAATTTTTCGGTTAAAAAAAAATCCCCAAAATCAACCCCTTCTTTCGTTCGTCCTTTTCCCTCCACTCCCACGTTTCTTTTACTTTTTTTTCCCTCCCTTCCCTCCCCCCACTTGACAGTGACAGGTGAGTTGTCACTTCCCCCCCCCCCCCATCCTCTCTCACGCCATCAGAACTCGTTTCTTATTTTTTTTGGATTTCTTTATAGAAAACCCTAGCGAGCCGCGAGCCTTTTCCTCCTTGCCGCGCCGCACGACCCCCTTCCCTCCTCTCCTCTTCCTCTCGTCGCCGATCCATCGCAATAGTGACGGCCCTCACCTCTCTCTGGCCGTCTCTCGCCGTCGCGGTGGTCCGTTTGTGGCTTCGTCTCGCAGGGGGGAGTTTGCCTTCTCTCTTCTTTCTCTCTGTTCGGCTCTTTCTCTAGCCGTCTCTCGCCGTCGCAGTGGTCCGTTCGTGGCTTGGTCTCGCCGGCGCTCACGGCCTCTGCTCCGTCTCACCGGCGCTCGCGACCTCTGCTCCCTCGCCCTCCCTCGCCTCCACCCTCCATCAATTTTCCGGACACGCGTGTCGACGCGTGTCGATAAAAGTTGACTGCGTGTCGGAAAATCCGACACGTGTTGACCGCGTGTCCGAGCGTGTCCGAGCGTGTCGACGTGTCCGACACGCTCCGACACGTGTCGGACACGACACGGAGGCATGGACAACGTGTCCGTGCTTCATAGGTGGCGGCCCATCCAGGCTTAGTCTAATCTTGGACAGCCCATTCCGGGCGATCCTTATAAGTGGGTACCCTATCCATGTTACTTTAGGCCAAGCCCAAATTCATCATTGCCTGTAAATTAGGGCCACCAGAGCTACGTCTAGCCCAATGGGAGCCCACCAACCACAAGTGGGGCAAGCCCAGCCACCGGATTGGAGCAGACGAGCGGGTTGAGTGAACCGGGTATAGGAACAAATCCCTTCCCAAGTTTTTTTTAATGCGAGTTATGGAATCAGGTCAAGCGATTCAAGTTTAGGGACAAATCCCTATCTGAATTTTTTGCCCGGCTTTCTACCCTTTCCAATCGCGACTGTCATCAGTGGACCGGAGCCTGCCAACCCCCTCTATGTGTCAACTACTAACGGCCCAAAATTGCGACTCATCAATCTACAATCGACCGAGCCAGAGAACTACTCCAATTGGTCACAAGATCTCCGGCAAGCTCTTGTGATGAATGACAAAGACGGTTTTCTCAACGGAACTGTTCTGATTCCCCCTAACGAGTGACTAGCCCGACATTGGAGAAAATGCTATCAACTCGTTCGGACGTGGATTGGCAACTGCATATCTCTAGAAGTCGCAGCCGGCCTCCCACTGATGGAAGATTCGAAGGACATGTGGGAAAACATCAAACAAATGTACAGCAAATTAGACTGAGCCTGAATTTTTCCCTCATGCAAGAACTTAGTGAATTCAAGCAATGGAATATGACAATCATGGCTTGGTATAACAAGTTATCATCGCTTTGAAACAACCTTGAAGCTATTGAAGAAAAGCTTGAGGGACCAGAAGAAACACTAGCGCAATACAAATCTATGAAAGAAAGGGAAAAGACAACTCGTTTTTTGTTGATTTTGAATGAATCATACTTGACTTTCCGTTCACAGATCTTGGCGATGGAACCGGTGCCACCTCTCAGGTGATTCTTCCAGCTAGCCACTCAGGAAGAGAGCCAGTGGCTCACGTCACCAGAGTTCGCGAGAGGAGGCGACAGTATCATGCTTGCAACCTGTAGCAAGCGACAAGATTCGGGCTCAAAACCCTAGGCTAGGAGAAAGACCGACGAGAGGCGCTAGGTTTTCTTGGAGGGGCTGATATGTGTTCCCTTAAAGGGATGGAATGTGCAAGCTAGATCGTCCACGCCAATCGGACAGCTCGAAAGGATCTGATCCTTTAATTGAATTGAATGGCGGGGATGATTTCATGGCAAAGGGATTGACAGCCAAATTTTTTCAACGTCTTCCAAAAATTATGGACAAAATTTGAGAGGGAAAGGTAAATTAATTGCGAATATTGCAAACGTATGTACCATGCAATAGATAATTGTTGGAAATAGCATGACAAGTTCGGAGAAAAATGAAAAATGAAGGAATTTTCTGCAACATACCAAGTCACTGGCCCTAATGCTGATCAACCCATTACATATGAACATTATCAACAGTTGATGTAGACATTGTAGAAGTTGGACATTTTGAACAAACGAGGAAGTTTTTCAGGTATATCTCGGTGTCTGATCAATTCTAAGGAAGACATGGATAATTGACTTAGGAACAAGTGATCATATTATTTGTGAGAATGGATTATTTTCAAATAGACATAGGAACTTGGATCCCCCTATTTCTGTGCAATTGCTCAATGGAAATATTACTCATGTTACAGTAATGGGCACATTTAAACTTAGTTCCCAAATCACTCTCCAAAATGCCCTCTATGTTCCAGAATTTCGATTTAACCTTATGTTTTTTTTTTTTTTTGACCTAGGGAACCCCGCACGGTCGGCAGCCGGAGGTAAACCACTGAGGGCGACACGTGCTAGCCACCACACACGTGCCACCGGGTAAGTCGCCAAGAGTCTCAAGCTAGCCTTCCTGCAACTTGCATTGCAGGAGCTTCGAACACTAGACCTCCTCGATGGAAGTCTAGTGCCTACCCAGCTGAGCCACTGCGGCGGGTGGTAAAAAATTTGGTTTAACCTTATGTTTGTGTCCAAAGTTTGCAAGAAAAGTTCCTGTCGTGTATTCTTCGATTCTAACACTTGCTTCTTTCAAGCCCTTTCAACTGGCAAACTGATGGGCTTGGGTAGTCTTTCCGAATAACTATTTTTTTGGACCAATTTCCCAAGTAATTTTGACTTGTCATCCATTTCCTTGAATAAAATATCATTGTGTAATATGATTGCCAATGATAAAGAATTTCTTATGCATTCAAGATTGGGTCACGTTGCTTCATTTCCTTACTCTAAGTGTCATATATGCCATCTCGCAAAACAATCACGTATCCTTTTTCCCTCTAGCAAAACTCGTGTAAGTGACATTTTTTTCCTTAATTCATGTGGATGTTTGAGGACCTTATCACATATCACACCAGATGGGTCACATTATTTTCTGACAATTGTGGACGATTATTCTCGTGTCACATGGATTTTTCTGATGCAGTCAAAAGGTCAAGTTTTCTTCCATTTGAAAACTTTTATCACCTTGTCGAGAAATCAATTTGGAAGATCTATTTAGCCGATCCGCACTAATAATGGGAAAGAGTTCTTCAACCATGATTGCACTTCCTTTTTTTCATCTCATGGCAGCCTCCATGAAAGTTCTTATGTTTATACCTCACAACAAAATGGGGTGGTGAAGCATAAACATCGCCATCTTCTAGAAGCTGCACGTGCATTGAAATTTCAGGCATCCATTCCAGAGAATTATTGGGGCGACTGCATTGTTATTGTAGCTTATCTCATCAATCGTATGCCTACTCGGACACTAGATAGAGAAACTCTCTTCAAACTACTTTTCAAGAAAAAACCAACATTGGATCATTTAGGGGTTTTCGGATGTTTGTGCTATGCAACTATATTGGGCCCCCGAGACAAAATGGGCCTCGTGCTTGGCAATGTATATTCATAGGCTATCCCAATCTACAAAAGGGATATTGTGTCCTTGAACCATTGATGGGGGAATTCTTTGTTAGTAGAGACGTTATTTTTCATGAAGATGTCTTCCCATTTCATGAAAAGGAATCCTCAAATGAAAGACCGAACATCACAAACAATATCCATCATTTCTTGCCCGAGGAAGATTTGTCTCCTAAATATGTTCTGACAACACCTCCGGAAAGAGTTATTCCTCCAGCAATGACTCCAATTTCTCTTGACAGAGACCGTTATGGAACAAGTGCCTGAGAATTTATTAGACATGGAGGACAACCCTAAGTATATTATCATTGAGGACACCTCTTCTCCTCCACCACGAGCGGATCCGCCCCGACGATCTGGCCATCCTACACGCCCACCAACGTGGACAAAGGATTATGTCTGTGCCTCTTTTAATTCACCATGTATTCATTACCTAATCTCCTCTTATGTTTCCTTCCATAAGCTTTCACCAAAACATAGATGCAGCATTAGTCGAATATTTGAAGATAGGGAACCGTCTAGTTATGATGAGGCATCTAGTAATCCGTGATGGCAAGAGGCTATGGTAGAAGAATTACTGGCACTAATCGTCAACCATACCTGGGATTTGGTCACCCTACCTTCAAACAGAAAGCCAATTAGATGCAAGTGGGTTTATAAAATTAAATATTGAGCTGATGGCTCCATTGAACAATACAAAGCTCGTTTGGTGGCTAAATGATTTACTCAGCAAGAAGGTTTCGATTATCACGAGACTTTTTCTCCAATGGCTAAAGATGTCACAGTTTGATCTTTTTTTATCCATTATAGCTATCCATGATTGGCCATTACATCAAATAGACGTACATAATGCCTTCCTTCATGGAAATTTGGATGAGGAAATTTACATGGATATTCCTTAGGGTTTACGGAGACGGGGAGAATAGAGTATATCGTCTCCACAAATCCCTTTATGGCCTAAAACAAGCTTCTAGGCAATGGTACGCCAAATTTGCCAATGCTCTCACAACTGCAGGCTTCAAATAGTCTAGATATGATTACGCCCTATTCACATGGACTAAAGGTATGTCGTCTATTTACTTGATGATATATGTTGACAATATTCTCATCATGGGCAATAATAAAGATGCTATAGAAAGCTTTAAGAAATATTTGCATATCACCTTCCATATAATAGATCTAGGAGCACCTAAATACTTCCTTGGGATTGAGATTGCCCGATCCAATCAAGGAATTTCTCTCAGTCAGAGGAAGTTTATACTGGAAATTATATCAGAGGTAGGTCTATTAAGGTGCAAACTAGCAGTTATTCCAATTGAGCAAAACATTAAACTAACCACAGTGCATTACGATGAGGGAATATCTGAAGATAATGATCCCATTCTAAAAAATCATTCAAGTTATCAGAAACTCATATATTTGACTATGACCAAGCTCGATATATCATATGCGGTGCAAACACTCAATCAATTTATGTATAGTCCGAAGCAATCCCACATGAATGCTGCTTTGAAGGTCATGAAGTATTCGAAGAAGTGTCCAAGACTCAAGATACTCTTATCCAAGAAGTGCAGTATGGAAATGACAGCATATTGTGATGCAGACTACGCAACTTGCCCTGTGAGCCGAAATCCATCACTGGCTTCTATATTAAATTGGGAGAATCTCTTCTTTCATGGAAGACCAAAAAGTAGGCGACCGTATCTTTATCTTCAGCCAAAGCAGTATATCGAGCTATGACAAAGACTATATGTAAGATTGTATGGATACGAGGCTTACTTCAGGACCTCGGAATACAACTAAAGGGTCCAACAAAATTGTTGTGTGACAACGATGTGGCACTCAAGCTTGCAGCAAATCCTATAATGCATGAAAGAACAAAGCTTATAGAAGTGGATTGTCATTTCACTCGAGAAAAAAATCAAGAAGGGATAATCGAGACAAGAGGAATCGGAACCACTGAACAACCTATGGATATTTTCACCAAACCTCTGTGCCAAAGACAACACACATATCTATTGGGCAAGCTAGGCGTCTTAGACATCTACAAGCTACCAGCTTGAGGAGGAGTGTTGGAAAGGAGTGTTGGAAGATATGCTTGAGATTCTGAAGATATGCTGGAGAATCCATTTTTGATTATAATCATGCACAAAATCAATTAGGGATTAGATTAAGATTAAGATTGATTTATAGGATATATCATTACCATTTTTTGTAGCTTTTCTGTACTATAATTATAGAGGCTTGTACATTAGGGAAATACAATGAAAACATTCGATTTTCCCTAAACTATCTATCTCCTATCACGTTCTGTCTTCTTTTCGTTGCTATTTATTGCTTCCTTTCAATTATCTGTTCAGGTGGAGACGGAAATAGTCATCCCTCGCACCGCCTGGAGATGTGGTCGTGCGCCCTGGTACCGCACTCCCAGCAGCCATAATCCCCAACATTGAAATACCCGCGACAATGATAAAGTCAGTGAAACGACGAACGAGAGGATTAGCGTACCTGAGCGGGACATACAACATGAGATAGGCAATCAAGACGATAAGGACGTTAATGGTTCCCACGACCAAAATGACAATGGCAAGCCAAGCAAGTTTAGTCGCGGTCGCATAGACACTTGATGTGAATACCACCAAATTTGCCGCAAGAGCCATCAGCAAGGGGAGCCTCGCTTTCAGCCGGGCATTTTGCAACTCGTAGGGATCGTTTATCCATGACCACAGGGGGATCACCGGTGCGGTGATCAAGCTATACATGGCAATCGTGTTGTAGATCCCAAAGACGTTGAGCACTATGGCGACCCCTGCATCCGGTTTAGAGCCAATGTATCCTCCCCGAACGGTTAAACTAGGAGTGGAACTCATGGTGTATAGTTTATTCCTATTAAACTAAAGGAAGATAAATTTGTCATATGTGTTTTAATTTGGGTTTTTTGTAGTCAAAAAATTAAATTTATTATCACAAATATACTAATTTAAGGTTTTTTGTGATATTAACCATTTATCCTAAACCCTGTGGCATGATTCTTATAAGCTTGACCCGATGCCACAAAAAATATACACAACTTTGTTCTTGAGCCTGGAGAGCTTGATGCTACATGATCCGTGCTCGTTTATCACGGTCAACGAGAGCACCTCCAAGGCTTAAATTTGGATGGGAAAAGTACCAAAAAAAGTCCAAAACTTATTGCATTAATATCAGTTTAGTCTTAAACATTTTAATTAAACTAATTCAATCTTAAACATTTTCACATTGGTACCAAGTTACCAACTTAGTCCATCCAGTCAATTTAGACTGAAAATCACTGATGTGGACATCGATCATCTTACATGGCATGACCGACACTAACGTGTACATTTTTAATAATGTTTTAATGATTTTAAAAAAATATTTTCTTGTCTTTTCTTTTCTTTCTTTTTTTTCCCCTTCATTTTGGCCTATGAGTGTCACCCAAAGGCCCTAGGCAAGAGCCACAATCCTCACTAGTAGCCACAGTGCCACAATTCTCACTAGCAGCCACGCCCTCACCGACAAAAATGAGGGGAAAAAAAGAAAGAAAAATAAAAGAAAAGAACAAAAAATTATTAAATATATATTTCAAAAAATTATTAATATATTATAAAAATATTCATGTTAGCGATTTCTATCATAAATTGGTCAGATGGCTTGAATTAATACTGATATTAAAAAATTTAGGATTAAATCAATCCAAGTAAAAAAATTAGTATTGAGTTTATATTAGTGCAATAGATTTAGCAAGTTTTTAGTACTTTTCCCATTTTGGCCAAAGCAATGCTCCTTTTGTTGTGCGGCTTTATCATTTCTACTTTATTTATATTCTACCTTTTCCTCTTAGATTTAAAAATGGAGATATACATGTACATTTCAACTCTTCTAAAACATAATACGAAAACAAATCTACGATTCCATATTCCATACCTGTATATGTTTGCAAACTCCAAACATTCAACCGTAAATAAAAGATTAGATAAATTTATGATTCCATATTCAATACCTGCAGAGTGCCTCAGCTAGAATGCATTAATTCAATATAATAAAATTCCACTAGAGGAAAAAAAAAAAGAAAAGAAATCAATACTAGGATACATATAAAGAGGTTAGGAAACAACACAATTCTCAACCTATCTATTAAAGCCAAGGGTAAAAACAGAGGTCAGTAGGAAATTATTGTTGCAACATGCATCCATTCCTTATCATGATCGATAACACCTCAAAGAGATAGTGAGAGCATTGGGGAGAAGCGGAACATATATACAATATATTACCTTGAACTGCCATTAACTGTCAAAACTTTGTGGTAACATTTTTATTTTTATTTTTGGTGCTATTCTGAAAAGCATGCCATACACTTTCGAAGCCGAGACAGCCACCCCATCTGGGTTACCAGGCCAGACAGAAAAAAAAAACGGTTCGGAGCAAGCCCTCAGTGAACTGCAAGCCTGTCTTTCCTCAACATTTTCATGCTCAACCTGCCAATCAAAAGAATTAGTTTTAGACACTGATATTGGCATAAGATCCTTTTATAAATCGTATGCACATAATAAGAAGCAAAAAGTGCAGACATAATAATCAGCTTTTACAATTCTCATTATTATTTTTGTTATTATTATTAGTATAATTCGTGAAAATAGTCATTTGGATACGATAGAGGAAAAACTCAAAGAAGAGTAGGACAAACTAATTGAATTTTACATGGGCATTTACCGCTTACAGAGGGGCTAATAATGCTGGGCTAACACAGCACTGATTCAATGCCAACCTACGAAAGGAACGAGCCAATTTCCAGAAAAAATTGAAGAAAATCCAAGTAAATTGACCATACATAGATGGCCAAAGAAAAGCCATAGATAGAATTTTCCCTCGACCCAAAAACATAGACTTTTATTCATTTCACTATCCTGACTACGTAGCACGTCCTCAACGTCTGACTAATCCTGTAACTAGACCCATCCTCAGAGCTAATGAAGACCCTCTTCCCCCCTCTTTCCCCTTCCCCGTCAAAACTCCAAATGGAGAGCCGCATCCGCAAGGGTCCACAGAACAGGAAGACCCCAAGATGTGTGAATTGTGCCAACACTAGGTGAGCTCGAAGGAGACCCCAGCATCAAACATAGAACCATGCACCTCTTGATAGCCTAGGAAAGTAACTACAGTCTAACGAAAGTTACCACAAACAGTAAATCTGCTACTGCACCATAAACTATTAAAGCAACTTTTGGACAGAACAGTAGGAAGCACCATCCCTTGCATTTTTCACTAGACATCAGCATAGAGAAAAAGTTACTTATCCATTCACATGCATATGGCATGATCCTATCAAGACAGCCTCCAAGGAGTAGGTTGAATTAAGTTTCCTACTTTTCTCCTCAGGAAAGAGGAAGTCATCAGAATACCTGGAATCTTAACTTAAAAAGCTTTCATTTCTGCTAAACATGATAATAACCCCCAAGAAAAGAACAAACACTCAACCGCAATCATGATGTATAGGACTTTGATGAGAAAATATTGGAAGACAATTTAGGCTGGTCATGGCACGCTGCCACACAAAAGCATTGGAGACTAGCCAACACTTCTGCACAAAGTGATTTTGCATGTATTCAAGAAAGCTGAACCACAAATTTGTCACTACTAACAGAAAGTCACTGCTAATACGAAATACATGCTTATTATGACCAAAGGTTTATATTGACAGCAGATTTGACAATTCAAAATGATGCTCTCACCTCAACAAGAACCTTAGCGCTTTTCTTGGGCTTAGAACCGGCATCACCTTTCTCGACCTTTCTTAAAGCCAAGGAGGATTCTTTTCTTCCCCTCTTCTGATCAGCTTCTGCATCATCATCTTCATCTTTGTCACCTTCTTCATCTGAACCAAAAATATAATTAGCTCCACTACTTGGATCCAGGATAAGTCCTCTAGGAACTTCTCATCTCACATGATTTTTAAGGGAATGAAGTAAAGCAAAATGCAGCAAGAAACCATGAAGGACGAGAAAAAAGAAAACAGCTCCTGAAAAAAATGGTCACAGGAATATTGAAACACTAAGTGAATGCATTTTATTTAGGTATAGAAAGAACCTTCGCCATTGTCACCAATTGCACGAACTCTCTTCATAGCAAGACCACCAAAATCTTCAACATCATCTTCTAGTTCTTCCTCAAGTTCATCGTAACCTTCCACATACTCTATCTCAGGTTCCTGCTCATTCCGGAAATATCGACTGCATGATCGTTAAATGACATAAACTTATGTAAGACGCAAAACTTCTGCACATTTCAGACAGAAATACTGTTTTAAAGGAGCCATAAGTACCTTCTTAAACAACAAAAGTAGCATGTGTTCAGGAAAAAATAGTATACCCCTGCTTCATCTTCATTGGCGGCCTGCAATGAATCCATCTCAAGGACTCTTTCGTACTCTCCGACAGGGTAATTGTAGATATCACCATACACTCCTTTCCTCAGGCGTTCTAATAGCTCTTTCTCAATACTCTGCAGCAAAGCCAACAACAATTACAAATCTCGGGGGACATAATGGGTGAAGCAATCCGTGGTTATAAAGGTGAACCCAACCAACCTTTTCCAAAACTGCCGCATTTTCTGCTTTTTCCTCCCTTCTAGCCTCTCTCTTCTTTTCTTTCTCCGGTGTCGTCATAATCTTTTCCCTATTAGGACAGAAAGGCACGTTGAAGCATAAAGCTGAAACAGAGGAGATGCCCCAAAGGACCAGTCCGAACACCAGTAAGAGCAATATCCACTGCATGTTCTTGAACAAGGGGGTTTCACAAATCCAAATGCAACGACCTTGTGAATTGTGATATTACAATCATGATATAAGCATAAGGCAACACATAAGATTACAGAAATTCTCGAGAAAACTGAAATCGACATAAGAGAACTGTGGAGAAACCTTAGTAATAGAGAACCTAGAAATATTTGATGCCAAAGATAAATATCGTTGGACAAGAGATTTGTCACATCGCCAAATCTGACACGAAAACATTTACTTGAACAAATAGCACTTTTTGGTTCGCATCTGCACAACAACATTAAGAGTTAAAAGTTGAGCAATAACGAATTCTAAATGACACAACTATAATCACCATTTCACCAATTCAATTGACAAATGCCATCAAATAGCCGCACAGAAGATTATCATAAAAACACATCCTACGATAGAAACAATCAATTAGTGATCAGTCCTAGAAGTTGCGTGGACTTCCTTTAATAGTCAATTAAAAAGAACGCAAAAGGATAGAGCATTGACTCCCATAAAGATCCCGTTGTCACGTCAAATCAACAGTTGATGTCTCACCTTGGACAATGTCATAGATTTTAGACCCGACCGTCAATTAGCCATCGGCCCAAAAATGATTGTGCAGACTTTATTTTATGTCAATCACGGATAAAAAAAATAGTGAGACCGCACTGTTCAAAGCACACAAATTTCAATACAATTTCCACCCTAAGATTGATTTTGTCCATTCCGTTATTGATCAATTCAAAAAGTCATTAACTAATCTCAAATAATGTCGAGCCAATCATAAAAAGGAACTTTCTCACTAAATTAGGAATCCACGGGTTGAGAAGAATTAATCCATTGAACAAAAAAGAAAGGGAAAATTCCAAATAAGGACCTGAAGTTGACCTATTTTCTCAAATAAGAACTCAAAGTAAACTTTGTGTCAATAAGAACCCAAAGTGGACTCATTGTTTCAAATAAGGACCTAAAGTGAATTTTGTGTTAAATAAAAACCCGAAGCGATCAAGTTAATCTTTATTTAGAACCTTAGCTCACCAGCAAACATTTTCCGGTGATTAAAATAATGGCAATTTTGTCAGAATTTTGTGATTGGAAAAAAAAGGGAAAATTCTAAATTAATTAAGTTTAGGCTATTCATTTAGATGTTTATGTTTCTTCTTTCTTCTCCTCCGTTGCTCCTCAACCATATCGCTGCCTGGTCATCGTCATGACTCAATTCTCGTCGCTCCTTGCCTTGCTCGA
This sequence comes from Eucalyptus camaldulensis, assembly GCA_019915185.1. NCBI lineage: Eukaryota > Viridiplantae > Streptophyta > Magnoliopsida > Myrtales > Myrtaceae > Eucalyptus > Eucalyptus camaldulensis. The sequence continues at coordinate 8,938,461 of JAHSVA010000005.1, forward strand.
CTAGTGGAGAATTTCAGTCTCCACAAACAAAGAAAGAAGCATATGGTTTTCTTCTTGTTTTTGAGTTCGTGCCTCAACCGACAAAGAATTTGGGTCTTCGACTTTGCGGAGGATGGGTACAACGAATGGGGAGAACTTTGATCTTTGACTTTGCAAAGAATGGGTACAAGGAATGGAGAAATGGTAAAAAACCTTGGGTTTTTTTTTTTCTATTTTAAGATTTGTTCATTTTCCCTAGATTTTTTTTGGACAAAATTGTCCAAACTCCGGTCGTCAAAAATGTTGCATGCTTGATAGCTGGCGAATATTTGGCTAACTAGCAAGCTCAGGCTCTTATTGGAATTGATTCAACCACTTCGGGTCCTTACTTGACACAATGAGTCCACTTTAGGTCTCTATTTGACACAAAGTTCATTTCGGATCCTTATTTGAGAAAATTGATCCACTTTGGGTCCTTATTTGAAATTTTCCCAAAAAGAAATTAGAATAATGATAAAATCCGGAAAACTGGAGGATTTGCTTTTTCTAATTAATATTGCTCACCCTTGATGATATCACACTTCATGTGATCTCTTAAATAAATCTATTGGTCACCTCCACTCTTAATTAATTTAGGGTGTGAGGGAAATTGTTTTTTCTTTTTTCGGAATTAGCTTTTTAGACTTTCACCTGTTTGGTTTGGTTTGAGAAAATTAGTCAATCAAAAACACTTTCCAATCAAGGAAAATATTCATGAATAAAATTTAGAAAGTGAATTCCTAAATCTAAGAATGTGTAAACACTTTTCAAAATTACTTCTCTGAAATTTTTAATATTTCATTTTTCCTTTTTTATTTTTTTTCTTTTCTCTTTTCCCTTCTTCCTCCGGCGCAAGCCCTAGCTCCTCCTCCTCCCCTCTCTCGTTCTTCTTTGTCCCCTCCTCCTCTGCTTCTCCCTCCCCCTTCGCCACCGCCTCCAACCCTGGCTCTTCCCTTGCTCCCGTCAGCTTCGCTCCCGTCTCTTCCTCTTCGTTGGCGTCCTCTGCTCCTTCATCTCCTATGGATTTGGCTCCATGTTTCAAATTGGTCAGGAGTCTTTTTACCATGGAAAACCATAGAGTTACCTGATGGGGAGTCGTCAACGCTCTTCCGTATGCTGTCATCGGCCGCGTAAGGAGAATCGTCACCCTTCAGAATGGTTCAGCCTGCCGCAAGCTTTTGTCCACCGTTCGCGTCGAGTTCCCCTTCACTGTTGTTTGCCTCGTCGGGGAGCTCTACTGCTTCTCTATTCAGTACGCCTGTACCTTCTTCCAGTGCGAGCGGAGGTTCGCCCTTGTTTCGGACGACTGTGCCTGCGCCTCGGGCGAGGTCAAGCTTGCTGGCCTATGCCTGTGTTTCGACCTAGGCCGAGCTTCGGTGGACGGCGTCGGCGCAGAGGGAGGCGAGGTCGTTGGAGATGGCGGCGGCGGCTGCTGCGGCGGTGGAGAGGAGGGAGTGGTGGGTGAGGTGGAGAGGCGGGTGGGAGGGAGAAGGGAAAAAAAAAAGAGAGAGAGAAAAATTGGGAAAAGGAAGAAAGAAAAGTATAAAATAAAATAATTATTTAAAAATTTAATTTTTTAGATAAAATTATAAATTTGAAATCATTTTTCAAATGAAATTTAAACATCTAAAAAGATTTTTTGTCATATATTACTAAAGAAAGGAAAATTATCCATTTCAATAAAAAAAAGGATTTCTGTAAAAATATTTTCTTTTATCATAAAGTTTTTTCCCAAATAAATGCACCGTTTTGTCTTTTTCTTCGCACGGTTTTTTCCTCTTTCCCAAGATATTGATTCTGTCTCAACTCTCAGCTCACATAGTTTTTTTTTTTGTCAAAATCTTTTTCTTCAGTTTTTTTTTTTTTTTGGTCGGTTTTTCTTCAGTTTGATAATAGGCAGGAGCACTGCACCGTCCATCTTCTAGTCTACCAGCTTTTGCTATTCTAATGAATTCACTATCTGCCAATTTACATGACAGCTTTTATTTTGAAGCAATATTCTTGACAAAATTCAATACGTGAGAATTTTAAAAAAGAAAAAAAAAAATCTTGATAAGCACATGCCTCTCATGTCCTCCTGATAAAACCAAAAGAAAAAAAAAGATAAAGAAAGCTGAGGTCTCTCGTTCAAGACTGTGAAAACCGTACTGCAAAAATGATTTGTGATCTCAAAATGCCAATATTGTTGTATCTTATAGTGAGAGGGATTAGTTTATTCCATTTGTATCGAACATGATATATTATGCTAACACATGTAAATGGCAAGTTTCTCATTTTGCCCTTTTAACTTATATTTGAGACAATACAGTAGGAGTATCACAACTTTTATATGACGCTCGCTTGAAGATTATCATTTTTTTTTTCACTTACGTAAGTATCACATTGAAGTAAAATTGATTATTGAAGTGTCACTTCCAGCAAATCATCTCATGTGGATTTTTTATTAATTTTTTTAGCATACATTTTTTTTTCTGTGTGCTGGCCACAAAGGCCTCACTCTCGGCTAGCAAGGCCACAAGGGCCTTGTGCAAGGCCGCCTCGCTAGCTATCGGCAATTCTACGATGGCCTCACCCGCAACTAGCAAGGCCATAATGGCTTTGCCCAAGGCCATGGTGGCCTTGTTGACTGTGGACAAGGGCACAAAGGAACTTGCCAATCTAGGTGAGGCCACCTCACCCTCGGCCAGTGGGCCTGCAAAGGTCCTCTCCCAGATCTAAGCGAGGCTGGTGGCGGAATTTTTAGCGAGACAAATTATCGATAGTATTTAAGTGATTGATTTTTCAAAATTATTGCATGATTAGTTAATAAATCAAAGGAGCATAAAGTAAAATTGAAGGATTGGATGGATTTTCTAGTAACTTCAGATGCAATGTCCCTGTAATGGTGTTATGGGCTAATCAAAATGAGGACACTGACAACGAACAAATCTCTAGTTAACAATTATTAATAGTTAATTAATGAAATCAAATATAAAATATGAAGGATTGGATGGAATTCCTACTAACTTAACGTGCGATGTCCTTGTTGTAACCTTACGAGGATTGTGCGTGTAATCCATCCAATCATCGGCCCCTGATGGAGGACTGGAGGAGGCTATCCAGTTATCATTGACTTGTGACTTTTTTTTTTGCAAATATTTAAAAGAACATTTCAAATTTCAAATAATATAGTTAATAATATGCGATTATACTGGTCTAAATTTGAATTATTTTTAAAGGATTTAAGAGATTTGTATTAAACAGAAGTTAAAATATGAGTGCCATAAATTTACCAGAAGAAATTGACAGTAAAAAGTAAACGCCATCCCCAACCAGTGACAAATAAATGAAACCTATTTTGATATGAAGTAGACCACAGATGATCGATAGACAATAGACGTGAAAGTTCAATTCCGATTTCAACTATCGGCTGCTTCAGTCTCATGTTTTGTTTTTCCTTTTAAACCGAGAATGGCCAGTTTCCTTCGATGATCAATCTCATGTTGATCGTTGGACTACTTTTTGTTTATTTATCGCCCCCTTGTTCTGTTTGTGGGACAAAGTGTCCACTCATGTGCAGCGTGGGGTCTTCAAGGCTACAACTGCAATTTGGCCCCAATTTTGGAGATATTTTACCATGCTAAGGAGAAATTTAATACTGTTAACTAAAATGGACATTGATCGTGAGAAAGTAATTTTGCACAAATCTTCTGAATTTTGTCATATGACCCGGCTTTTAATGACACTACTGTGCTAATGCAAGCTAACTATGTAAATGAAGTATAAAGACGCGAGGCTTTCTTGAATATTCCTCTCTTGAAAGGCATACTCTTAGCAGATTGGAGGGTCCCCAATGCTAACGAGCTCAAAAGATACAAAATATTGTTCTTTTTCACAAAGAACCAAAAAAAAAAGGTGGGAATTTGAGCAGGTTGGTCGAAAGTTAGTTCATTTGTAAACATGATTTGATTTTTATTTCCATCTTGACAGAGTAAAAACTTTTAAATAGATATAACTCTGCTCCACGTGTTAAAAATAATCGAACCATCATTAAACGGATCAACATTATTAACATTCTTGAGGAAAATACCAAAAAAATCTTAAACAAATTATACGATTGCAAATTCAGCTCTCAACTTTTCAATTTGGCCAATATATCCTAAATCTTTGGACTATTTGCCAATGTAGTACTTATACTCAATTTTGTCAAGAAATTGTTAATGTGGACAACGACCGTCCTACGTGACACAAGCGATGCTAATGTGGACAGTTTTTGTAATTTATTTCAAAATTTTCTGAATTTTTATATTATTTTCTTTCCTTTCCTTTTTTTAGCTATTTGAAAAAATAAAAGAAGATTCACAATTTTTTTTTAAAAAAAAAAAGGAATTGTCCACGTTAATGTGGCACATATGACATCCACTTTAGTGATTTTTAGCCAAAATTGGTCAAAATGACTATATCAACAAATCCTGAAAATGTTTAGGACTAAACTAGTCAAATTTAAAACTAAATTGACCTTGGAACAATAGTTTTAGGATTTTTTAAATAGTTATCCTTGCTCTGACCATTTGTATTTTGCATTGGTTTACTAATTTGTATATACGTCATTTTTCTTCACTTTGTCACCTACCGTTGCAAGCACCTCAACGTACTTAAATAATTTATTCCCATTAAATTTACCTTAGCCCTCGCATAAATGTGCATCTTCTCATGATTCGTTAGAGCTCTCAACTCATTTGACCTCTTTATTTTCACAAAACAAATTAAAAGTAAAAATAGCAATAAATTGACATAAAACAGCTATAGGTATAAGCTAATTAATGATCCTCATTAATTGTAGAAAACCCTCTTTTATATATAAAATGCACTTAATATATGAGAGATTATATATTAACAATGTGCATAAATTAACTTATAGGTAAATTGATAACTTGAAAATAAATAAGAATTCTCCAAGAAGCTGAAAAGTATTTTCCTCTCTCCTCTTTTCATTGTCTTCTTCAACCTTCAACCATGGGGAGGGTTTGAGTTAGTCTCACCCTCTCCTCCATCTATTTTGATTTTCTTTTAGTTTGTTTTTGGTACTTTTCCTCTTTTTTCTCTCCCGATCTAGATTGAGAAGCTATGCCCTCCCAATCTAATTCTAGATTTGAGACTTTGAACTCTCCAAATCTAGTTCTAGACCTAGGAGTTCTTCTCTCCCGATTTAAATCTAGGAGTTTAATAACATTTTCGGAGATTCGATATCTCTATATTATGTCCCTATACATGTCCTCTGTCTCCAGTTTCAATAATGATCGTAGGAGCTTTGATGTTTCACTAAACTATGAAGATTTACTCTTTCAAAGCTTAAATATATATTTATTCAATCTATTTTGGTCGTCTTTGTATGGCGTTAATGTAGAGGAAACCAAATCTAGGCACGCACCGCCAAATGGCAGTACTGTAGTTATTGGAGAAGGAATTTCCAACCTGTGCTCATCAATAACGACCATACGAAATCTAATGATTGGCCACCAATTATTTTGCTTGACATATCCGTTCTTTTGAAATGATTGTGTACTCAACCCTGCCAATACTTTGTTGATCTTTCTTCTTTTTCTGGATTTGGCTTTGTTTTGTAGTGTTCTAAACCTTTGCTTTGCTTCAATTTGCTTTATCATGAAAGTCTATGTACTTCTCATGTATCTTTTTGAACCATGAGTACAAATTTCTTTTCAACCAAAAATAAAATAAAATAAAAGCGGATATTACCCTACACAATTCTCATAGCCCTTATTTAATTATTAATAGAAACATCACACGTCAATAACGTATAAAAGAAAAACAAAGTGCGTGTCTAGTTTGTGAGCTTGGATTTATCAACTGATATATCATATTAAATATTTATCTAATTAATGCAAATCAATGTGTCTAACTTATGTTGAGGGAAGTGAGGGGGGAATGGAGGTTGTGACGATATAGCTCAATCCCAAAACTCCAATTTTTCCTTAACTCATTACGAATAGATACCATTGAATAAGTAATCGTGATATATCTTGGATGACTAAAAATTGCAGACATCACTAGTTCGTACCAATAACAGTTAGGCTAGCCAAGCCGAAACAGCAGCAGCTAATGCAACTAATGGGGAGCTAAAGGTACGGACATAGATACAATCAGCGAGAAGACAATAGATTCAAGGGATCTCACTTCTCGCATGAAGGCGGTAGCCATTAGCCTCACGATTGGCACCGGGAGTTGTAGTTGGTCGTCCCGCAGTCCCATCGCCAGCAGTGGCACTCCCCGACATTGAGATGCCCACGACGATAATTAAGTCGGTGAAGCGACGAACAAGAGGATGCTTGCACCCAAGCGGGATATACAACAAAAGGTAGAAACTCAAGATAATGCAGAGAGTGACTGATCCCAAGACCAAGACAACAATGGCGAGCCAAGCGAGTTTGGCTACACTCACGTAGACGCCCGCCATGAATGCCAGAGGCATCGCAGCAAGAGTTACCAACAACGGGTATCTTGATTTCGAAAGGGCATTTACCACCACGTAAGGATCATTAATCTGTGTCCAAAGGAGGATCACAAGTGCAATGATCGAGCTATACATGGCGATGGAGTTGCAAATCACAAAGACATTGTACATGGCTTTGTGGAGCAATACGGCAATACCAGCATCAGGGTCAGAACTATTGGATCCTCCGGGAACAGAAAAACCAGATGCAAAAGTCATAGCTGCTACTAGTGCCGCCACGACCATGCGAGTATTTGCCTCCTCCTTGAGTCTGTCTAATGCCGGTGGTTCCATTTCTTTCTCCAGGCTCTGATCGGTTCCCTTACAAATGGCTAAATCTCTGCTTCTCGGTGTTCCAGCCAAAATTATCCGCGTTAACCTCTACAAGTAGTGAGTAAAAGAATAAACAAAGAAACCTAAGTATTATGATTTTGGCTACTAAATTGCAGATCTAGCTGAAAGCACACTAATTCACATACCTCGCTAATTTATTTCTAGGTCTCCGTGATTCGTGCAACAATTTGCAATGATGTTTACCCGTGACAAGAGCGTAAAAGGCCGTACCTTCCGAAGTGGAGCATCTATTTCTGTAATGGCCTCCTCTACCACGTTTAGAGCCGTCATGTTATCCTCATTTACCAGCTTATGATCAACTCTTCCGTCTCGCGCAAGAAGAAGCAACACCGATGGTTGCCAGTGCAATGCTGCCAAATGCAAAGGCGTATTTAAGAAATTATCTCTTGCATTTATGAGGTGAGCGAATTGGGGACTTTTCAGTACATATTGGACAGTTAAAATGCATCCGTACCTCGCTGACACGTGAAGAATGTTTTCTCCTCTACTATCTCGAAACTCTGCCGGGTCTGGCCATAGTTGATGTAGCTCCTCGACGATCTTCACATGATCCATCTTGCAAGCAATATGGATAGGAAGATAGCCCTCATTGTCTTGCTTCAGGGCGCTCCATGGGAACTTCTCCATCATTAACTTGACTCCATCTATATAATTCGTGTAAGCTGCCAAATGGAGTGGGCTGCGGTTTCCCTCATCATTGAATAGAAGTAGCACCGGCATCTTGTTCCACATCTCTTTCAGCATATCTAGATCCAATGCAAGAATTTGATCATTTTGGGATGAATGCAAAGTCCCGTAATTCTTTAACAGGGTTTGATCCGTTCTAGATGATCCAAAGTATCGGGAGTTGACTCACAATCTTTCCCCTTAGCATAGTAAGTTATCATACCAAATGTACACGTGAAACTTGCTTTTTCCACCACCAATAGAAACGATAATGAAGGGAGAAAAAAGGGCGTGACCAAGAAGGTCAAACAATACGCGAGAGCTTGGAAGGAGGATTTACCCATGTTCTGGTACATAACAGCGACATGAGCAGGTGGCATGCCGAAAGTTCTTGAAATCACTGTTTCGACCGGGACTGGTGCTTCCGGCAAGACTTCCAGCAAGAGTTCCAGCAAGAGCTTGAGGACCTTCAAGTCCCCTGTTTCGACAGCCACGCACCATGGAGACTTTCTTTCTCTATTATGAAGAAACAGCGAATTGGGGTCTTTATTTGTCAGCTGGCGGATCACCTCGTAATGGCAATTCCTCACGGCCTCATGCAGGGGGGAGTTGCCACTGCTATCACGGACCCTTGGATTCGCCCGGGAAAGGAGAAGCTCCACCGCACCGGTTTTCCCAGCTCTAGCTGCAATGTGCAGCGGCGTCTCTCCATTGGAGTTTACCCGGGAGATCAAGTGGACAGGGACGAAATCGATGACAGCTCTGAGACTATCATCACTCCCTGATTTCCACTGATGTCAGGTTCACTTGAGTGCAAAAATCGCAGGCGTTTTGAAATGCGCAGCACAAAAAATAAACTTATGGTCGCACCCGCTTTAACATACCCGCCACAGCGTGAAGCAGTGTATTCCCGGATGGGCTGAGTTGCTCGAGAGTCACGCCCAACGACACTCCTTCTTTGGCGCAATGATCCTCCAGGGCTTTAATGAACTTGTCGACGTCCCCTTCCTTTGCAGCCAAGTACAGCAGAGGATCCATTGTCTGGGCGCGTTGTGCAGGATAGTGCTGTTGCTGGCTCGGGTTGGCCCCGGTTAGCGCGTCGAGTCTCTGCCTTCTCTGCTCCCACATCTCCTGTTCATCTATAGACAAATTCGCATCCATCTCTCCGTGCGTGTGTGAGGCTCTGTCTGGGACTTCGAGTGAATTGCTTCGGTGTCCTAACAATCAAATTCAGCAGAGTTATAGCGACCACATCGAGTGTAACCAGGTCAACCTCCCCAACCCACATTATATAGTTGTGTTAAATGTGTCCCCAGTTCCCGAATTCCATCTCCTGTTCTTCTTTATCGATGGATACGCAATTAAGGATAAAATATTGGGTTAGTCGGGCCACTTCAGATCAGCTAATTAGGGTGTGCATAACAAAACTTCTTGAACAAAATCAATTTCTATTCCCAAAACAAATTCTAAGCAAAGAAACGTGTGTGATAACAATTCAAAATTTCTATTTCTAGAATAGAAATTCGTTTAATAACAGAATAAATTTTAAATTTTTAGGAGGGGCGGCAATCGACGTCCGGCGGTAGGCGGCGGCTGATGACAAAGTGAATGATGAAAAGAGTTTTCATTTCCTATTTTTGTTCCAGAAATAGAAAAGTCCAAAATTGTAACTTTTGATTTCTACTCTAAATCTATTTCTGAAATAGAAATTTATTCAAGAAATAGAAAAATGAAATTGCATTATCAAATGTATTTCTATTCTAAACTTATTCGAAAAATAGAGAAATAGAGATGCAGAAATTTGTCATGCGTACCCTTAAGCTCCCCTCTATCAAATTTTTCATTTCCGCCACAAATGCTTTCTAGGGCGAGCAAAAATAAGCTAGCAAAACGCACCTCGTCAAAGTTCTAAATATTATTTGCGAATTTAATGTATATTAAAAAGTTTTTAGATATTTCACGTCGACAAAAAAATCCCAATTCCAAAGCAACAAATCGAGAAAAGTGGAAAGACCGGAGTTCCTTCACCCATAGAATCGAGCCTCGCGAGGCTCTTAATAAAAGGACTTAAAATCGGTGGTCCTTACAATATTGCTTCTTTGTCCTTTTTTCGTTTTTCACTTGTAACGCCAGTCAACCCACGATTCTGGGGGGAAAACTTATAACAAAAGTAAAGTAAGGACCTGCTTGTTTAGAATTACGCTTTCATTAAAAAAAAATTACTCTTTTTTTTTTTTGACTTTTTCGTTTGATTTAAAGTGTTGTCTGAATACATGTGAATCTACATTTGAATCTTCGTATACTGTGATTAAGAAGAAAAGTTAAAATACGCACGTCCCAATATTTTGATTAAATAAAAAAAAAAAAGCAAAGTCTGATGGTTCATATTCATTTTAATTAAAATATTAGGTTCACGGGACAATTGATAAGGGGTCATACCTAAATATATAAGCCACTGATGTTGTAAATATAGAGTTGTAGAAGATAGACAGGTGGGAAGAAAAGGGAGAAAGGGGAAGCGCCCCGGGGGGGGGGGGGGGGGGGGGGGGGGGAGGAAGGGGGGGGGGTCATTATATTATTTAGAAAAGTTGAGACAGGTTCCCCTTAGAAGTATCATAGTTCCCTCTTCATCACCTTATTATTAATTGTTTTTTTTTTAATGAGACCCACATTTTATCTTCTCAACTTCCTGGGTCCGATGATAGCGTAGAGATTATGGACTTTTATTGAGCCTAACACTATACGAAAATGACTTGGCTCGCAATCACATGGCAAGCTTTAAAAAAGAGTGTATAAGATGATGCCATTTGATTTAATTCTCGATTTACATATCACTTTACAAGTTTTCCCTCATTCAACAAAGGACTTCAAATGTTACTAGATACATTACTTAAAGCACTTACGGCATGTTTGGTACAAAGGAATCTAATGTGGGCAAAGTCTCTTATCGGGCAACCGAAGAAATATTCTAGAGTTTATAATTGATTGAATTTCCTCTCCTAAATAGCTAGCTTTTCAGGATGAATTCTTTCACCCGTTGGAACGCATTAGAATCAAACAAGAATGGAACGCCCATTCAAGGTTTAGTTCCAATTCCTATGTTTGGAGAAAGATTAAAAGAAGGAATGCCAATATAGGAAACTTAGAAAAATTCATAGTTAGTATTAAATAACTAAAATTTTAAATTAAAATAAGTTAGTTATTAATGGAAATTATGACTATTAAATTAATCATTATTATAGATATTGCATTAAATAGTAAATGTTTTGAATTACTGTGCTTACATTAGTTGTGCATATTACTGGCTATTTCTTTATATTAATTTGTCTTAAAAGTATATCGGATGAATTTAATATTTAGAAAAGTTGAGACATGTTCCTCTTAGAAGTGTTATAGTTCTCTCTTTTTAGGTAGAACCGGCATCTCCTTATTATTAATTTATTTACTTTTTTTTTTATTGAGATCCACATTTTATTTTCTTTATTTCTTGGATCCCATGATAGAGTAGAGATTATGGACTTTGATAGAGCCTAACACTATACGAAAACGACTTGACTCGCAATCACATGGCAAGCTTTAAAAAAGAGTGTTTAAGATGATGCCATTTGATTTAATTCTCGATTTATATATCACTTTACAAGTTTTCTCTCATTCAACATGGGACTTCAAATGTTACTAGATACCTTACTGAAAGCACTTACGGCATGTTTGGTACAAAGGAATCTAATGTGGGCAAAGTCTCTTATCGGGCAATGGAAGAAATATTGTAGAGTTTATAATTGATTGGATTTCCTCTCCTAAATAGCTGGCTTTTCGGGATGAATTCTTCCACCAATTGGAACGCATTAGAATCAAACAAGAATGGAACGCCCATTCAAGGTTTAGTTCCAATTCCTATGTTTGGAGAAAGATTAAAAGAAGGAATGCCAATATAGGAAACTTAGAACAATTCATAGTTAGTATTAAATAACTAAATTATTAATTAAAATAAGTTAGTTATTAATGGAAATTATGAATATTAATTTAATCATTATTATAAATAATGCATTAAATAGTAAATGTTTTGAATTACTATACTTATATTATTTGTGCATATTACTGGCTATTTCTTTATATTAATTTGTCTTAAAAGTATATCGGATGAATTTAATATTTAGAAAACTTTAGACAAGTTCCTCTTAGTAGTGTTATAGTTCTCTCTTTTTAGGTAGAACCGGCATCTCCTTATTATTAATTTATTTACTTTTTTTTTATTTAGATCCACATTTTATTTTCTTTATTTCTTGGATCCCATGATAGAGTAGAGATTATGGACTTTGATAGAGCCTAACACTATACGAAAACGACTTGACTCGCAATCACGTGGCAAGCTTTAAAAAAGAGTGTTTAAGATGATGCCATTTGATTTAATTCTCGATTTATATATCACTTTACAAGTTTTCTCTCATTCAACGTGGGACTTCAAATGTTACTAGATACCTTACTCAAAGCACTTACGGCATGTTTGGTTTAAAGGAATCTAATGTGGGCAAAGTCTCTTATCGGGCAACGGAAGAAATATTCTAGAGTTTATAATTGATTGGATTTCCTCTCCTAAATAGCTGGCTTTTCGGGATGAATTCTTCCACCCATTGGAACGCATTAGAATCAAACAAGAATGGAACGCCCATTCAAGGTTTAGTTCCAATTCCTATGTTTGGAGAAAGATTAAAAGAAGGAATGCCAATATAGGAAACTTAGAAAAATTCATAGTTAGTATTAAATAACTAAATTATTAATTAAAATAAGTTAGTTATTAATGGAAATTATGAATATTTAATTAATCATTATTATAAATATTGCATTAAATAGTAAATGTTTTGAATTACTATACTTATATTATTTGTGCATATTACTGGCAATTTCTTTATATTAATTTGTCTTAAAAGTATATCGGATGAATTTAATATTTAGAAAAATTGAGACATGTTCCTCTTAGAAGTGTTATAGTTCTCTCTTTTTAGGTAGAACCAGCATCTCCTTATTATTAATTTATTTACTTTTTTTTTATTTAGATCCACATTTTTTCTTTATTTCTTGGATCCCATGATAGAGTAGAGATTATGGACTTTGGTAGAGCCTAACACTATACGAAAACGACTTGACTCGCAATCAAATGGCAAGCTTTAAAAAAGAGTGTTTAAGATGATGCCATTCGATTTAGTTCTCGATTTATATATCACTTTACAAGTTTTCTCTCATTCAACGTGGGACTTCAAATGTTACTTGATACCTTACTCAAAGCACTTACGGCATGTTTGGTACAAAGGAATCTAATGTGGGCAAAGTCTCTTATCGGGCAACGGAAGAAATATTCTAGAGTTTATAATTGATTGGATTTCCTCTCCTAAATAGCTGGCTTTTCGGGATGAATTCTTCCACCCATTGGAACACATTAGAATCAAACAAGAATGGAACGCCCATTCAAGGTTTAGTTCCAATTCCTATGTTTGGAGAAAGATTAAAAGAAGGAATGCCAATATAGTAAACTTAGAAAAATTCATAGTTAGTTATTAATGGAAATTATGAATATTAAATTAATCATTATTATAAATATTGCATTAAATAGTAAATGTTTTGAATTACTATACTTATATTATTTGTGCATATTACTGGCTATTTCTTTATATCAATTTGTCTTAAAAGTAAATAAGATGAATTTAATATTTAGAAAAGTTGCGACACGTTCCCCTTAGAAGTATTATAGTTCTCTCTTTTTAGGTAGACCCGGCATCTTCTTATTATTAATTTATTTATTTTATTGACACTCACATTTTATTTTCTCTATTTCTTGGATCCCATGATAGAGTAGAGATTATGGACTTTGATTGAGCCTAACACTATACAAAACAGACTTGACTCACAATGACGTGGCAAGCTTTAAAAAAGAGTGTTTAAGATGATGCCATTTGATTTAATTCTCGATTTACATATCACTTTACAAGTTTTCCCTCATTCAACGTGGGACTTCAAATGTTACTAGATACCTTACTTAAAGCACTTTGGCATGTTTGGTACAAAGGAATCTAATGTGGGCAAAGTCTCTTATCGGGCAACGGAAGAAATATTCTAGAGTTTATAATTGATTGGATTTCCTCTCCTAAATAGCTGGCTTTTCGGGATGAATTCTTCCACCCATTGGAACGCATTAGAATCAAACAAGAATGGAACGCCCATTCAAGGTTTAGTTCCAATTCCTATGTTTGGAGAAAGATTAAAAGAAGGAATGCCAATATAGGAAACTTAGAAAAATTCATAGTTAGTATTAAATAACTAAATTATTAATTAAATAAGTTAGTTATTAATGGAAATTATGAATATTAATTTAATCATTATTATAAATATTGCATTAAATAGTAAATGTTTTGAATTACTATACTTATATTATTTGTGCATATTACTGGCTATTTCTTTATATTAATTTGTCTTATAAGTATATCGGATGAATTTAATATTTAGAAAAGTTTAGACAAGTTCCTCTTAGTAGTGTTATAGTTCTCTCTTTTTAGGTAGAACCGGCATCTCCTTATTATTAATTTATTTACTTTTTTTTATTTAGATCCACATTTTATTTTCTTTATTTCTTGGATCCCATGATAGAGTAGAGATTATGGACTTTGATAGAGCCTAACACTATATGAAAACGACTTGACTCGCAATCACGTGGCAAGCTTTAAAAAAGAGTGTTTAAGATGATGCCATTTGATTTAATTCTCGATTTATATATCACTTTACAAGTTTTCTCTCATTCAACGTGGGACTTCAAATGTTACTAGATACCTTACTCAAAGCACTTACGGCATGTTTGGTTTAAAGGAATCTAATGTGGGCAAAGTCTCTTATCGGGCAACGGAAGAAATATTCTAGAGTTTATAATTGATTGGATTTCCTCTCCTAAATAGCTGGCTTTTCGGGATGAATTCTTCCACCCATTGGAACGCATTAGAATCAAACAAGAATGGAACGCCCATTCAAGGTTTAGTTCCAATTCCTATGTTTGGAGAAAGATTAAAGAAGGAATGCCAATATAGGAAACTTAGAAAAATTCATAGTTAGTATTAAATAACTAAATTATTAATTAAAATAAGTTAGTTATTAATGGAAATTATGAATATTTAATTAATCATTTTTATAAATATTGCATTAAATAGTAAATGTTTTGAATTACTATACTTATATTATTTGTGCATATTACTGGCAATTTCTTTATATTAATTTGTCTTAAAATTATATCGGATGAATTTAATATTTAGAAAAATTGAGATATGTTCCTCTTAGAAGTGTTATAGTTCTCTCTTTTTAGGTAGAACCAGCATCTCCTTATTATTAATTTATTTACTTTTTTTTATTTAGATCCACATTTTATTTTCTTTATTTCTTGGATCCCATGATAGAGTAGAGATTATGGACTTTGATAGAGCCTAACACTATACGAAAACGACTTGACTCGCAATCACACGGCAAGCTTTAAAAAAGAGTGTTTAAGATGATGCCATTTGATTTAATTCTCGATTTATATGTCACTTTACAAGTTTTCTCTCATTCAACGTGGGACTTCAAATGTTACTAGATCCCTTACTCAAAGCACTGACGGCATGTTTGGTACAAAGGAATCTAATGTGGGCAAAGTCTCTTATCGGGCAACAGAAGAAATATTCTAGAGTTTATAATCGATTGGATTTCCTCTCCTAAATAGCTGGCTTTTCGGGATGAATTCTTCCACCCATTGGAACGCGTCGAAATCAAACAAGAATGTAATGCCCATTCAAGGTTTAGTTCCAATTCCTATGTTTGGAGAAAGATTAAAGAAGGAATGCCAATATAGGAAACTTAGAAAAATTCATAGTTAGTATTAAATAACTAAATTATTAATTAAAATAAGTTAGTTATTAATGGAAATTATGAATATTTAATTAATCATTTTTATAAATATTGCATTAAATAGTAAATGTTTTGAATTACTATACTTATATTATTTGTGCATATTACTGGCAATTTCTTTATATTAATTTGTCTTAAAATTATATCGGATGAATTTAATATTTAGAAAAATTGAGATATGTTCCTCTTAGAAGTGTTATAGTTCTCTCTTTTTAGGTAGAACCGGCATCTCCTTATTATTAATTTATTTACTTTTTTTTATTTAGATCCACATTTTATTTTCTTTATTTCTTGGATCCCATGATAGAGTAGAGATTATGGACTTTGATAGAGCCTAACACTATACGAAAACGACTTGACTCGCAATCACACGGCAAGCTTTAAAAAAGAGTGTTTAAGATGATGCCATTTGATTTAATTCTCGATTTATATGTCACTTTACAAGTTTTCTCTCATTCAACGTGGGACTTCAAATGTTACTAGATCCCTTACTCAAAGCACTGACGGCATGTTTGGTACAAAGGAATCTAATGTGGGCAAAGTCTCTTATCGGGCAACAGAAGAAATATTCTAGAGTTTATAATCGATTGGATTTCCTCTCCTAAATAGCTGGCTTTTCGGGATGAATTCTTCCACCCATTGGAACGCGTCGAAATCAAACAAGAATGTAATGCCCATTCAAGGTTTAGTTCCAATTCTTAAGTTTGGAGAAAGATTAGAAGAAGGAATGTCAATATAGGAAACTTAGAAAAAGTTCATATTTAGTATTAAATAACTAAATTATTAATTAAAATAAGTTAGTTATTAATATAAATTATGAATATTAAATTAATCATTATTATAAATATTGCATTAAATTTTAGATGTTTTGAATTACTATGCTTATATTATTTGTGCATATTATTGGCTATTTCTTTATATTGATTTGTCTTAAAAGTATATCGGATGAATTTAATATTTAGAAAAATTGAGACATATTCCTCTTAGAAGTGTTGTAGTTCTCTCTTTTTAGGTAGACCCGGCATCTTCTTATTATTAATTTATTTATTTTATTGAGACTCACATTTTATTTTCTCTATTTCTTGGATCCCATGATAGAGTAGAGATTATGGAATTTGATTGAGCCTAACACTATATGAAACTAACTTGACTCGCAATTACGTGGCAAGCTTTAAAAAAGAGTGTTTGTGATGATGCCATTCGATTTAGTTCTCGATTTATATATCACTTTACAAGTTTTCTCTCTTTCAACTTGGGACTTCAAATGTTACAAGATACCTTACTTAAAGCACTTATAGCATATTTCGTACGAAGGAATCTAATGTGGGCAAAGTCTCATATTGGGCAACAAAAGAGATATTCTAGAGTTTATAATTAATTGGATTCCCTCTCCTAAACAGTTGGCTTTTTGGGATGAATTATTTCACCCATTAGAACACGTCGAAATCAAACAAGAATGGAATGCCCATTCAAGGTTTAGTTCCAATTCTTAAGTTTGGAGAAAGATTAGAAGAAGGAATGTCAATATAGGAAACTTAGAAAAAGTTCATATTTAGTATTAAATAACTAAATTATTAATTAAAATAAGTTAGTTATTAATGGAAATTATGAATATTAAATTAATCATTATTATAAATATTGCATTAAATAGTAGAAGTTTTGAATTACTATACTTATATTATTTGTGCATATTACTGGCTATTTCTTTATATTAATCTATCTTAAAGGTATATCAGATGAATTTGATATTTAGAAAAGTTGAGACAAGTTCTTCTTAGAAGTATTATAGTTCTCTCTTTTTAGGTAGACCCGGCATCTCCTTATTATTTTTTTTTTATTGAGACCCACATTTTATTTTCTCTATTTCTTGGATCCCATGATAGAGTAGAGATTATGGTATTTGATTGAGCCTAACGCTATACGAAAATGACTTGACTCACAATCACATGGCGAGCTTAAAAAAAGAGTGTTTAAGAGGATGCCATTCGATTTACTCGACTTATATATCACTTTATTTTCTCTCATTCAACATAGGATTTCAAATGTTACAAGATACCTTACTTAAAGCACTTATGGCATGTTTGGTATGAAGGAATCTAATGTGGGCAAAGTCTCATATTAGGCAATGGAAGAGATATTCTAGAGTTTATAATTGATTGGATTCCCTCTCCTAAACAGCTAGCTTTTCGAGATGAATTCTTCCACTTGTTGGAACGCATCAAAGTCAAACAAGAATGGAACAAACATTCAAGGTTTAGTTCCAATTCCTAAGTTTGGAGAAAGATCAAAAGAAGGAATGCCACATAGAAAACTTAGAAAAATTCATAGTTAGTATTAAATAACTAAATTATTAATTAAAATAAGTGAGTTATTAATAGAAATTATGAATATTAAATTAATCATTATTATGAATATTGCATTAAATAGTAAATTTTTTGAATTACTATACTTATAATATTTGTGCATATTACTAGCTATTTCTTTAGATTAATCTGTCTTAAAAGTATATTAGATGAAAGTATCTAATGATTTTGATAAATTATCAAAAAGCAATTTGACATAAATTTTTATATTTTAAAATTTTTTTGGGTAAAGAATTTTTATATTTTAAAATTTCCATCCCATTCTATTGCAGAATTTTTGTCTTACAATCAAACAAAAGAAACCTTATTCCGTTCCACTCATGCTTAAACCAAACACCAGAATAAACATCTTCAGCCTAATCAATTACATTCTAATTCCATTCTTTTTTTCCACCTCATTTCCGCCTTCCTTTCCAGTCGGCTGTATCAAACGTAATTACGTCCTCTTCCATCGGCCCAAATCCCAAAATTAGGATTCTAGAGATAGCCATTACTAGTTCCACGAGATGGCTCCCGCTTCCGGCACTTTATACCTTTCAAATGTGTCTTCACTTGACAGTCAGGTGATTTGGTCCATCTCTTGAAGAGGCAGTTCTGAACTTGCGAAAACACTAACCTGCTTAGTTTGATTCAGTTCGATTCATTGATCCTCATTTTTTCAGATCACTCCTAACTGCGGATTTCTCTTACAACAGATCAAAAGTAATAAACGAAATGGGTGTTTATCGTTGGCGCACTAGAAATTCGAATTCGCCAAACCGAGGATGTAGTAGGACAATTCGGATGACTAAAAACTGCAGACACCGTCGACTAGCCAAACCAAACAAGCACTAAGCTAATGACCTGGGAAATTATAAGCGAGATGATCATAAATTCTAAGAGAAGATTGGATGCGATCCCACAGGTTAATCATCTGTTCAGGTGGAGACAGATTATCATAGCGTGCCACCTGAAGATGTGGTCGTGCAGCCGGTATCGCACTCCCAGCAGCCTCACTCCCCGATATCGAAATACCAGCGACAATAATTAAGTCGGTGAAGCGACGAACGAGAGGATTAGCGTACCCAAGCGGGACATGCAGCATGAGATAGACACCCAAGATGATGAGGTAGCAACAGTTTTCATGACCAAATTGACAATCGCAAGCCAAGCAAGTTCAGCCGCGATCACACCGAAGCCTGCTGTGAATGCCACCGACATTGCCGCAACACAGGAGCTTCGCTTTCAGCAGCGCGTTTCACTGTGTACGGATTGTTTATCTGAGACCACAGGAGGATCACGAGTGGGCGATCGAGCTAGAGATGACAATGGTGTTGCACATCACGAAGATGTTGAGTTGTATGGCAATCCTGGCATCGAGTGTAGAGCCATTGTATTCTCTAGGAACGGCAAAACAGAAGCAAAAGTCATGGCGCCCACAAGGGCAGTCACGATCGGCCGGGTATTTGGGAAAAAGTGTAAAAAAAGTCTTAAACTTATTACATTTGTATCAATTTAGTCCTATACTTTTTAATAGTATTAATTCAGTCATAAATCTTTTGAGTTACTCCCAATTCAGTTCTGAATCTTTTGATGGTGCCAAATAAGTCCTAAACCTTTTGAACTATTGCCAATTTAATCCTAAATATTTTGACTTTGTGTCAATTTAGTCATTTTAACTAATTTTAATCGGATATTGCTGATATGGACACCAAATCACTTGCATGGCACCACCAGCACTAACATGGATAATTTTTAATAATTTTTTGATTTATTATTATTTCTGATTTTTTTTCTTTTTTTTGCTCATGTCTTCTTTTTCTTCATTTTGCCAGTGACCAACCACTAACCATGACTGGGCAGGCTAGCCTCACTTGGCCATGGCAAGGCCAAGCCCCAATGAGGGTTGGCCTCATTAGATTTGGCCCGGGCGAGGCCGACCCTCGCCTAGGTGAGGGTAGTCCTAGCGAGGGCTCCCTTGGAAAATCTGACGAGGCCGATCCTCACCCAAGCCAGGGTGGCCTCATTGGATCTAGCTTGGGGAGGCCGATCCTCGCCTAGGCTATGGCTCCCCTGGCCAAATTCAACAAGGCCAACCCTTGCCCAAGCTATGGTGGCCTCGCTCAAGTGAAGGCGACACCCAACCATGGCTAGTGGCTGGCCACTGGCAAAATGAAGAAGAAAAAAAAAAGGAGAGGAAAAAAGAAAGAAATAAAATCAGAAAAAATAATAAAAATTGAATTTTTTTTTATAAAATTGTTCACATTAGTGCTAGTGGTGCTGCATAAGCAGGTTGACATCCGTATCACAATATTCATCCAAAATTAGCTAAAATGACTAAATTGACTTCAAATCAAAACATTTAGAACTAAATTGACACTAGTTCAAAAAGTTCATAACTCAACCGGCACCATAAAAATGTTTATGATTGAATTAGCACCATAAAAATGTTTATGATTGAATTAGCACCATAAAAAGATTTAGGACTAAATTGGCACTAGTACAATAAATTTATGACTTTTTGACACGATTCTCTAGGTATTCATCTCATCCTTGAGTCTATCCAATTCTGGCAATTCCATTTCTTTCGCCTGTCTCTGGCTAGATGGCTCGCATATGGCTAATCTCTACTTTTAGGGGTTCAAACAGATGCCAAATCTTCTTCGACCAAAAAAAAAAAAAAAACAGATGCCAAATCTTCTTCGACCAAAAAAAAAAAAAAAAAACAGATGCCAAATCTATGTGCGTCAACCTCTGCAAGTAGCGAATGAGTAAACAAGAAAAAATGTCATGGCCTTATGCTTTCGGCAAGTAAATTATAGACCGTGGAGAGATGTGAACAAATAGACGAATAGTCTATCATGCTGCGACCTTTTCGATTTAGTTTTGTTCTAATTTTGTCGCAGGGAAAATTTGTAGGACATGAATGGGAAGATAGCCATCTCTAGCCATCTCTCTCGTGCTCGAAGCCGCTGACGGGGAATTTCTTAATCAAGAATTTGGCTCCATTGAGATAATTAGCGTACGCCGCCAAATGCAGCGGAGTATTGTTAGCTGACGACCTGACATGTTGCGGAAAAGGTGGGTTTAAAGATAATGTGGGACTGATGACTCTCGAATAGGCACGGACTCTCAAATTAGAATTGATATCAATATGAAAAGATTAAAAATTAAATTAATAAAATTAAAAAGTTTAACATTGAATTGATATCAATAAAATAAATTTAAGACTCTTTTTAATACTTTTCCCAATTTGGCCAAGGCAATGCTCCTTTTGTTGTGCCACTTTATAATTCCTACTTAATTCATATTGTACCTTTAGATCTCAGATTTAAAAATGAAGATATACGTATACGTTTCAACTGTTTAAACATAATACGAAAACACATCTATGATCCCATATTCAATACCTGTATATGTTCGTAAACTCCAAACACTCAACCGTAAATAAAAGATTAAAAGATTGAACAACTCTATGATTCCATATTCATTACCCATAGAGTGCCACAGCTAGAATGCATCAATTCAATATAATAAAATTCCACTGGAGCAGAAAAAGAAATCAATACTAAGATACATATAAAAAAATTGAAGAAGAGGTCAGGAACAACACAATTCTCAACCTATCCATCAAAGCCAAAGGTAAAAAACATAGGTCAATAGGAAAGTATTGGTGCAACGTGCATCCACTGGATGCTGTTTCTCTGCTCGTGAGTTTCGATCTTTTTTCACGACCTATAATACCTCCTGTCTTAAAAAGATAGCAAGAACATCGGGGAGAAGCGGAACATAGATACAATACATTACCCAGAACTGCCATTACTTTTGGTCAAAACTTCATGGTAACATTTCTTTTGCTACTCTGAAAAGTATGCCATACACTTTCAAAGCCAAGACAGCCTCCCCCATCTGGGTTACCAGGCCAGACAGAAACAAGACGGTTGAAGCGAGCCCTCAATGAACTGCAGCTTGTCTTTCATCCGCATTTTCATGTTCAACCTGCCAATCAAAAGAACCAGTTTCAGACACTGATATTGGCATGAGATCCATTAATAAATCGTAAACCACATAATAAAAAACGCAAGCGCAGACACAGCTTTTACGATTCTCATTATTATTTCCATTATGAGTATAATTCATGAAAATAGCCATTTGGCCATGTCAGACAGAAATCTCGAAGAAGAGTAGGACAAACTAATTGAATTCTACATGGGCATTTACTGCTTATGAAGGGGTTAACAATCCTAGACTAACACAGCACTATTTCAATACCAACCTACGAAAGGAACGAGCCAATTTCCATAATGAACAGAAAACAATTTCCCATCCAAGTAAATTGACCATTTATAGATGGCCAAAGAAAAACCATAACTAGAATTTTCCCTCGACCCAATAACATAGATTATATTCATTTTATCATCCTGACTACAGAGCACATACAACATCTGACTAATCCCGTAACTAAACCCATCCTCAAGCTAGTGAAACCCTCTTCCCCCCTCTCTGTCCCCTTCCCCATCAAAACTCCAAATGGAGAACCACATCCGCAAAGGTCCATGGAACAGGAAAACATCCTAAGCTGTGTGAACCGTACCAACAGTAGGTGAGATCGAAGGAGTCCCCAGCAAAAGGTAGAACCACAGACCTCTTGATAGCCAAAGTAAAGTAACTAAAGCCTAATCAAAGTTACCATGAACAGTAAATCTGCTGCTGCACCGTAAACTATTAAAGTAACTTTTGGACATAACAGTAGTAAGCACAATCCCTTGCATCCTTCACTAGATATCAGCCTAGAGAAGAAGTTAATTATTTAATCACATGATATGGCATGATCCTATCAAGACAGCCTCCAAGGAGTGGGTTGAATTACCTTTCCTAGTTTTCTCCTCAGGAAAGAGGATGCCATTAGAATACTTGGAATCTTAACCTAAAAAGCTTTTTTTTTTTTTGGTAGAAAGGGTAATTAACCTAAAAAGCTTTCATTTCTGCTAAAGAAGATAATAACCCCCAAGAAAAGAATGAACACTCAACCACAAACATGATGTATGGGAACTTCATGAGAATATATTGGAAGATGACGTAGGTTGGTCATGGCACGATGCCACTCAAAAGCATTGGAGACTAGCTAACACTTCTGCCCAAAGTGATTTCCATGTATAAAAGAAAGCTGAATTATAAATTTGTCACTACCAATAGAAAAGTCTCATTCCTTGGCAACTGAACTTAAATTTGTCACTACTAATACAAAACACATGCTTATTGTGAACAAATGTCTAAATTGACAGCAGATTTGACAATTCAAAACGATGCTCTCACCTCAACAAGAACCTTAGCTCTTTTCTTGGGCTTAGAAACAGCGTCACCTTTCTCAACATTTCTTAAAGCCAATGAGGATTCTTTTCTTCCTCTCTTCCGATCAGCTTCTGCATCATCATCTTCATCTTCGTCACCATCTTCATCTGTATAAAAAATATAATTAGCTCCACTAATTGGATCCAGCATAAGTCCTCTAAGAACTTCTTGTCTCATCTGAATTTTTAAGGGAATGAAGCAAAGCAAAACATAAATGCATCAAGAAACCAAAAAGAATGGAAAAGGAAGAAGAGGAAGGTTACAGCTCTTGAAAAAAATGATCACGTGAATATTCAAACACTAAGTGAACACATTTTATCTAGGTATAGAAAGAACCTTCACCATTGTCACCAGTTGCATGAACTCTATTTATAGCAAGACCACCAAAATCTTCAATATCATCTTCTACTTCTTCCTCCAGTTCATCGTAACCTTCCACATACTCTATCTCAGGTTCCTGCTCATTCCAGAAATATCGATTGTGTAATCATCAAATGATGAACTCTCGCAAGAAGCAAAATTTCTGATTGTTCCATACAGAAACACAGTTTTAATGAAGCCATAAGTACCATCTCAAACAACAAAAGTAACACTTGTTCCTTAAAAAAATAGTATACCTCCTCTTCATCTTCATTGGCAGCCTGCAAAGAATCCATCTCAAGGACTTTTTCGTACTCTTTGACAGGGTAATTGTAGATATCACCATACACTCCTTTCCTTAGGCGTTCTAATAGCTCTTTCTCAATACTCTGCAGCAAAGCCAACAATAAGTAAAAATCTTGGGTGATATAATGGGTGAGGCACTTCTATGGTTATAAAGGTGTACCCAACCAACCTTTTCCAAAACTGCTGCTTTTTCTGCTTTTTCCTCCCTTCTAGCCTCTCTCTTCTTTTCTTTCCTCGGTGTCGTCATAATCTTTTCCCTATTAGGAAAGAAAGGCATGTTGAAGTATAAAGCTGAAACAGAGGAGATGCCCCAAAGGACCAGACCAAACAGCAGTAATAGCCATGTCCACTGCAGGTTCTTGAACAAGGGAGTTTCACAAATGCAAATGCAACGACCTTGTGAATTGTGATTTCACAATCATGATATAAGCATAAGGCAACACATAAGATATTTACTGTACAGAAATTTCGGAGAAAACTGAAATCGACATAAGAGAGCCGTAGAGAAACCTAGAATTATTCGATGCTAAAGATAATATTGTTTGACAAAGAGATTCATCATATCGCCAAATCTGACACGCAAACATTTACTTGAATAATAGTTCTTTTTGCTCACATCTGAGCCTACAGTATGACAAGTTCAAGAGCAATAACAAATTCTAGATGACACACAACTATAATCACCGTATTACAAATTAAATTGAGAAGTGCCATCAAATAGCCACACAGAAGATTAAGAGATTCAGTTTATCATAAAAACACATCCTATGATAGAGCAGCCGAATGCAGGAAGGGGTTTTGAACCTAGTTTTCAGAGCAAGCTTTCTCATTCGGATGCGCATTTGAGTCATTTTGGTCAACCTTTGCTTGGTCTTATGAACAAGAAACTTCGGCCAATACATCTGCCAGCAGAGGAGTCGAAGCAATTAGTGAAAGGCCAGAACAAAGCAAAACAATCTGTCATGCTGCAAAGCTAAATTGCCAAAATACCAAATGCTTATCAATAATCTCAAGGGCCTTCTCATAATTTCTTGGCAGCTTCACTCTTTCCCATAATTTGTCAGGCATGTGAGCCCTTTCTATTGATTTCATATACAAGTAAAAGACACCTGCATAGTAGACCCAAGAAAAGAAGAAGAAGAAGAAGAAATACTTGGAGATTAGTTTAAAGTCAAAGCAAAAAGCAATCAATTGCCGAAGCAATCAAAATAACTTTGGAACTAAAAATCTCATGTCAAACCAGTTCGTTGATACCATATACTATTAATGATTTTGAAAGACATGGGTGAACTTAAAAAAATCCCTGTCATGAGGACAGTTAAAACACAATACCGTCATGGTCACGGATAGTAGCATAGCGGCTGTTAGCTAGAGGGCAGGAGCTCCTATTACAAATCCCTGTTACGTTGTATTCATTTCGACAGAATATTCCAGCGGTAATCCTGCGAGATCAAATTAGAAGCAACTACAGGTAATTCTTGCTCAAGTTGGAAAGGAGAAGTAACGTGATAAGATGAGATCATTTCGGGTTAATCGAACTCACTTGGCCATATAACTACAATGGTTGTGCCGAATGACTTGCCAGATAACCTCATCGTGCTGCATCTCTGACTAACAAATTCGTTCTTCAACCCAATTATTCAGTTGCTTGTATGGCTTTAGATCTCTAGCGTTTGAGGTTCTTCAGTATTAACCTCTTCGCACCTCACCTTGTTGTTGGAGGGCAAGAAACCTGCAAGGGCAGATATGCCCGTCTATTAGTAGATCACAACAGCATCCTTGATATAAGGTCGAAATCAAGCTGAGTTGAGTGGACAAAATCACATAATCAAACTTGACTCGATTCATATACTTAACTCGAACACGCATACACACAAAAATGAGTACACAAATCGGAAGCTCGAACTTGACTTGACTCATAAACTCAATACTCTCAAGTTCTAAATCACTTTCCGTGCTTGCACTTGACACGAAAATATATTTAGCAAGCTTGAATTAACCTGACTCAATCTTTGCAAAACTCATAATCGAGCTCAAACTCAAGCTTGTGCGACACTCCTTCGCTTAATTTTTATTTGGGGCACGCTTCCTACCGCTTTTTATTAGTAAATCACCTTTGATAACAAAAATATGAAAATTCAGTGACCGAAACGCTATAATCAAATAACAAACGAATCTCCTAAACAACCCAAGTCGAAACAACGAGAAGGCACAATTCCTATGCTGAGCATAAACCAAACCAGCCAAACAATCAGAATTCAAACGTTTGAGCACATACACATTGAAATTCGAAAGCTCAAAACTTCCAGAACGAAGCACGCGCAAGATTACCCAAAAGTTCACAAATACAGAGGACGACCGGATTTTTTTTCACGCAAAAGAGGGAGAGAAAAAGACGACCCAAGACCCCGAAACCTCCGCTTCTTCCTTCATATCATGCATACCGAACTACACATACCTTTATACGGAGAGATGGACCAATGTGTGAACAAACAGAGCCTAATCACGATATACAGAACCAAAGGGGAAGAAGCAAGAAGACGTACCGAGCTCGACGAATGACTCTGCGTTCTCGAAACGAGCAGAAACCCAAGTCTCGAGCTTTTCTCCGACAAAAGAATGTCGCCGAGAGGCAGGGAGAAACCGCGCCGCTTTCCTTCTTGTCGGCGGCCGAACCAGGCAGAGAGGAAGCGATGGCGGAGGGAGACGCAACAGCGGAGGTGTAGGAGTCAAACGGTGCTCGCGGGCCGGGCTCACCCGGTCCGAGATTATCGGGCCTAGATGGCTTATCGGGCTCGGCGCGATCTGAGCCCGATAGGCTAATCCGGCCCGATCAATGAGATTTGGCCCACGCAGAAGGCAACCTAATCTAATGATGCCTGTAATTACATTGCGATTAGTTCTAATCTCGATCCGGCTAAGCAAACGCATCGATTGATTAGCAACGCTTTTGCCAAATTATTTCTTTACTATTTGAATTAGGATTTTAATTAACCGGCGTGATCTTGATTGTCACAAGGTGTGTTTAGATCGTGAAGTGCAAGCACTGTTCCAATTAATTGCTCGTGAAAATTTGATGGGAACCCTTTCTTCATTGTATTCACATCTATGAGATAAGATCGTTTATGAAAAAAATCGGCCCTCTACTGATGGACGTAGAATAGAATCCTCTAAATTGAGTTTGGCGTGAGAACTATTCATTAATATAAAGCTTAAGTCGAGATGAGAGCAAGAATGTGAAAGCGGCTCAATATGCCATTCTCTTTTTTAATCTCATAATCATTAAACAACTATGAGTATGAGTAAATAATGGCCTTCAATTAGAAAATCAAATTACACTTTATGCAAGCTGATACGACATCGGACACAAATCTCAGATGACCAAATCCGAAATATGTCTAGTTGAATTTGTATGATCCGTGGCCTATCCTTAGTGGCGCAGCAAAGACACGAATTTTTTCTCTTCTTTGTACACGTGTGTGTAATGCTCACGAGGATCGAATCCAAACTCGATACTCTCCAACCCTAATAAAATTCAAGCTTTCACCAATGGTGTGCAGAATAGAATCCTATAAATGGAGTGCTACGTCAAAACTATTCATCAATATAACCCTTAGGCTGCGTTTGGTAGTCGGGATAAAATTCGGGATAGGATATAATTTATCCTATCCTACGTTTGGTG
Organism: Eucalyptus camaldulensis; assembly: GCA_019915185.1. NCBI lineage: Eukaryota > Viridiplantae > Streptophyta > Magnoliopsida > Myrtales > Myrtaceae > Eucalyptus > Eucalyptus camaldulensis. The sequence continues at coordinate 8,965,951 of JAHSVA010000005.1, forward strand.
CTCACTTGGGATAGGATAAAGTCGGATATAAAGGGGATATAGACAGGATAAAATTATCCCATGGGGGAGGTGGGATAAAGGTGGATAAGATTTCTAACGTCCATAATAGGAAAGTTATTTTTCTTGAATAGCAAATTTATTTTATTAACAAAATTGAAATTATATTTCAATATAAATAATGTTTGAATTCTAATTTAAGAAAATAAAAATAAAAAATAAAAATGTATTTTTAATTAATCTTATTTTAATTCTATTTTATAATAAACATTCAATTTATAAATTAAATACTTATATTTATTATATATTTTAGGTATTTTTGTATTTTAAATATGTTAGTACAGTTTACTATTTGATAAATTTTTATTAAAGAATGATGAAAGGGAAAAAATAAATAATAATGAAAATAATATAAAAAAGAGGAAAAATAAAATAAATAATAAATAAATTAAGAAATAGTGTTACGAGATATTTTCACCATCTTCATTTATGAACATTTAGGTTCATTTATAATAATATACCGTTTATATAAAACAAAAATGTACATGATGTGAACATATCCGACTTTAATACTGTGATTCACCAAACACTTGACGGGATATAAAAAAATCTCAGGATTTCATATCCCATCCTATCCAATCCTATCCCGATTAGAAATCCGGACGACCAAACGTAGCCTTAGATCGATACGGGAAGGCAAATGTGAAAGCGGCTTGATATGCCATTCTCTTTGATAATCTGAATCATTCAACAGCTACGATTAGAGAGATAATGGTCTCCAATTACAAAATCAGATTGAATGCGAAAGCGGCTCAATATGCCATTCTCTTTGTCAATCTCGTAATCGTTAAACAACTTTTAATAAACAATATCCAATTAGAAAATCAGATTACGCTTTCTGTGGACTAATACAACATCGTACAGGAATCCTGGATGATCAAATCTGAAGTATGTCTAGTTGAATCGGTATGATCTGTGGCTTATCATTAGCGTCACAACAAAGACACAAATGTTCTTTTCTATCTTGTTCTTCTCTTTTATGTAAATCTGGTGGGTGATACTCTCGAGGATCAAACCCCGAATCTAGTACTCTCCAACCCCACCGCCCCAATCCCTTTACCGGTAGGATCGCATGCCTGTTGGCACAAAGACTTCGATCAATTGATTCTCGAAATCATCCATAGGAACAGTAGCGCCTGCTCGTGCTCACGTGTGGTCTTATGAAAATGCTTCGTATGCATCCTTTTCCACCAACTTCTTACCTGTAAATTGTGATCTGTGAACGTACCCAAGACTGGGAGAAACTCTCCTTCTTTTTGCCGGCCCTTAATTAATTTTTGAGTGACCAACCTAGATTCCTCTTTTCTTTTGGTCGTATGATTTGCAATAACGTGTGCCGGCTATTTCATCAAGTCACAAACTTCATCTTTCCTTGAGGTGTGAACAGCCTATATGCGTGTCGTCGGCAAATTAATTAATCCGCCATATCTCAGTCGAAGCAAAGCCGGCCATTTTTTTGACCGTGGCTTCTTTCGGGCGGACACTATATAAAGCACCTTCTCCTCGTACAAAAGTTACTAAGCACCAAAACCCTAAAAACCATGGATGTTCGATCTCCACCTCGGAGCTGCTGCAAGATGGTCCTTTGCGCATTGATGGCTCTCGCCATGCTCACGTGCCTCGTCGCGGAGGTGGCTCGGGCACAGCCTCTGGCGATCCGTGATCAGGTTCCGGGAGGTGGGCGTCGGGACTCGAAGTGTGAGCTCGCGGAGAGGATACTGCCCCTGTTGATGAAGCTGCCGAAGGGTTCGTTGGTGCCACCCTCCGGACCGAGCCCCGGCATCAACTGATGATGGCGGGGGTGATGGAGGAGGCATTGCATCGTTCTCATGCAAAAAGAAAGTCATTTGGTTCTACTTATAGATACGCACACATATATACAGATTAAAACACGAGTTATTAGCACTTAACCGTTGTGTACATACATAAAGGGTGTACATCGACAGTATTATACATGGTATAAGGTGGTGATTGGTAATATTTACCTCATTCGTTCCACTCTCTGAGTTGATTGACTATTTTAAAGTGATTGATGATTCATTTTTTCACCTTTATTTGTTCGATTTGTTTGTAATATGCAATTGTTTTCCGACATTAAGGCAGTGCCAAGGGGCAAAAAAACCTAATGATCTTGGAATCATGCATATAGTAGCATTTAAATTTATCAGGCCGGTAAAGGGGGCATGTGCCCTTAAGGTCGCCCGCCAAGGTTTCACGAAAGTTTGGCTCAGAAGCTAAATCAAAAAGATAAGTAAATAAAACGGATTTTGCTATTGATGTTTACAATGCACATCGCATTTATCTGAATCATGTTGGGTGTTTGAATGGACCGCTAAATTGAAAACTATTTATAATTTGCTACATGCTTTATAGTAAGCTTATTTAGTATATGAGTCTTACTATCTCTAATAAAAACCCTAATAAAAATTGATAGACGTAATCATGGTGCAAAAAGGATTTGTCTCTTGCGTGCATATGGTTGTGTTTGTATGTATGTGCAACAACATACAACTAAGAGATTAGGTTGAGATTTAATGTGGCAAATAGTTGCCACGTGGCAAAATCCGAACCAGGTACGTAATGTTGCCATGTGGGGAAAAACACAATACTATTTTGACAATCAAGTAATGTAACGAAAAAGGAATGGAAAATTAAGTTTTGAAAATTTAAGTACTGAATTTTAAGTGTTAAAATGTTGAGTATTGAAAATGAAATTTAAAAAGTTGTTTGATGATAATTAAAAAATGAAAATTCATCCCTCACCAAATATTAAAAAAAAAGAAAGATCTTCATAAGTAGTTTTTTTATCGATATATCTAGCAGGAAGTTTTTTTATCGATATATCTAGCAGGATATTTATTTATTACATCTAGCAAGATTTATATTTATCATCAATTATTTTCCTGTTGAACAGATTAGGTCAACCCAATCCTGCTTATCAGGTTAAGTGGATTTTTGGAATTAATTGAATATTTCAAATCAATTTTATTTAAGGTCACCAAACAAACTTTGTCTCATAAAATGCCAAAATTATCAGTTTTCAATAATTAATTAGGTTATCAAATGAGTCATAATTTTCTCGAAAATTGAACAGATAAGTTTGAAACATTCCAAGATTCAAGAGACTAGAATAATAATTTATATAGGCGGTACCGAAGCTCCAAACAATTGCTTTCAGAGACTATATCTTCATTACCACACGGCATGGACCAAATATAGAGCCCTCTTGCGCGTCTACTTGGTTCCCCGGTTAAAACATAAATGAAGGACTGTATCCTCAGTACTCCACAAAGAACCATTGCCAGAAATGCAGACAGAAAACGAGAGGCTACCGTTGTCCACCCGCTATTTTCCTTGAAGGTCGTGTCACGTCGTGTCTTGCTTCTTCCATATTAATAGCTCCCTCGTCATCATGAAGATCTTTTGCTTTCTTCCATAAAAAGAAAATTAAAAAAAAAATGGTGTTGGTCTGTTGTGGAGAGGTCAGGAGGCCATTTATGAGCAAGGCAGATGACCCTGTTCTGGAAGTTTCCATAACGTCTCGGCAGGCTGAAGGCATCAGTAATGTGATGGGAGATGGAAAAGATGACCGACGGAGATTTGACTTCCGCATTGCCTGTAACCAATTCTCCTTTCTAGATGGAAGTCATTGCCTGGACGAGAATCGGTAGATGACATAGCGAAATCTGCCCCGATTGGAAGTTATTGCCCTGATGTGAATCCCCATGTGATGTGATTGTGAGCCACAATATTTCATCACTTTGGAAGCCATCCACCCCAAGTTCAGAAAATGAACTTAAATGGTCATTAAGAATGGGACCCTTTCTAGTATTGAATCATCGCCTTGTCACTTCTCATATGCGTTTCTTTGGCTATCTAGAAGGAAAATTAACTCGCGTGGGTCCATGAATTGATAGAACCGTTCGCTATACGAATAATCAGTCGGTCCTCGAATGGTGGTCAATGAAGAACTACAGGAGCGAGCGTGTCTCTCCATTTATGACAGAGCAGCACAACTCAAGATGAGAAAAATTCTTTCCATATCTCAGAAGTTACAAGCGGCGTAGGCATAATGTTTTTTGACCTTTCATCAAGCCAAACTAGGAACTGTACATGTATTGCAGCTCAGGAAATGCGACTACCTAAAAACCTGGCGTACCTGACTGTGCCTATATTTGTTTCACAATCTCATTGACATCAAAAATGGAATCAAGAAAAACAAAATCTAACTCAGAATAGAAGCAGACATAGCAGAATACAACATAGGAGGAAGAAACATATTCTGCTGAGCGACTTATCTGCCTCCAATACATGCCTCCTCATCCTAGGGTTGCTTCCGGCCATGCTGTACGAGTTTGGATAAGTGTATAAGTTTGTTACCGAGTTCCCAAAAAGCCTTGCATACACCATTTCACCGAATATACCAACTATGGGGTAGATGATATTTGTGGCTGTGCCACTTAGACTAAGCATAGGAGAAACCGAGTGATGCAATAATTGAGCTTGAGAATAGTATGGTTGTGATTGAAGAGAGAAATGTCCACCATAAGGTGGTTGTGTTAGGAGAGGACCTGAGGTAGCATTGAACTGTCCTGGCATGCTGGACCCGCCAACCAGACCAAGTGGTCTACGGGGCACAACATTGCCCGGATCTCGACCCTCATTTTTGGACAGTTGGCTAGTTCGGCCACGGCCATAGAGTGGAATTAGAGTTGTGTAGGAAACCTCGGCTTTGCACACAGGACATTGATGCGGCTGCTGCTCTTCTAGCTCTTTAGCAGAAGTATCCTTAACTTTAAGCCATTTGTAGATGCAAGGCCAGCAGTACAGATGGCCGCAGTGCGTGACCACAGGATCTTGCACAGAGTCTAGGCATATATTGCACTCAAAACCACTGGATCGGGCTCCTTCAAAGTCAACTGCACCAGGAAGTATTGATCTCTGGCTACCTGAGGGAGATTTGTTTATATCACTAGAGCCATGCGTGACATCCTCATGAGTATGGGGGTCTAACGACATCTTGCCCACTTTAACAGGAATATTTTTCCCTTTCCTGCATCATGCACAAGAAGACAAACTCAGATTAGAAGTGGTTCAATAGCAATAAAAAGAAAAAGTAAACAGATCTGCTGGTAAGATATGATGTCATCGCCTACTTGCCCCACAATATTACTATGTGGTTGTATGGAACTGTGAAACACACACTGAAGTGTAATCTAATCTTCAGTACAATTGCGTAAATCTCCACCCTAGTTCAGGATAATTGATCAAAATCATCTCACACTAACATGAGTAACTTGGCTCTAGCATCTGCTTCAGAACAGGCCTCAGAATGATCTTGAATCAGGGTACTTTGCCAATGACCGAATCTCTAAATAAACCATAGAAAACCGGCAGATAGAAGGTATTCAGTGATGCTGAGTCCCCTATCAAAGTTTATTCAATCAATAGCTTCAGAGCACTTAAGTCTGTGATTCGGTCATAATCTTATTCTGAGAGGAACATATTAATATAAGATTGTTCTACTATGAGGAATATATCAATGGTACACTTCAAAATTTATTGGCAGAATCTCTCAAAGTCTCTGCCCCCCACAAACACACCTAATAAATTGCTGAATCCCCCCCCCCCCCGGCTCCTCCCCCTTCCCCCTCCCAAAAGCCACCTCTCTCTCTCTCTCTCTCTCTCTCTCTCTCTCTCTCTCAAAGTCTTTTCTGTCACCCCACATGCCCATCTATATATCTCTCCCTCTAGAAGAACTCTTTAAGGACATAAGTATAGTTGATTGATGGCAATCAGGCAGACCATAAACAGCAAGCTGTTGTGAGAAGCTTCCAACATTGAAAGGCACTAAATTCCGCATCAATCTACCAGTTACAGTTCACCATTCCGTGGGTGAAATTAGAATTAGAACAGCCAACCGAATCAATATTCATCAATAACCATGACCATAAGACTCAAAATCCTTCCGGTATGGGAAGAACCATAAATCTTCGCTTGCTTTCCCACTTGGTCACAAATATCCCATAACATCCATGATCAAACCCACTAAGGAGTGATTCTCAGCAGCCTAGACATGAAACTCCCAAATACATCCTTCATCTAAGGACAGAAAAAGGTGTTTTCATTGGGAAACAGAAATAAAACTTTTCCTCAGATTCTTAATAGAAGATCAGATTACATAAGCCATATGTTCATGCTTTGCTGATTCATGGGAAGATACATGATGTAGAATTCGAAATTTAAGCCCCAATGCAAATTCTTAAGGTAATTCTTTCCCCCGAAAGTGGTACTTGAAATTCACAAATTACAAGCCAGCCGCTGTTAGCAACCTTTAAAACACAAGGGTAATACAGATTACCATATACCCACAACATAATGCTTCGCCCAAATCGGAACAAAGTTAACATAGAATCCAGCTCCAAAACAGATGAACATTTAAAACAAATGAAAACGGTTGGCCACCCACATAACAAGAAGGAAGACACGGACGAAACCATCGACGTCGGGAAAAAAAATTCACGACCCAACTCGCAATCTCTAAGCCACGAAAACCCGACGAAGCAGACACAAGAACCGTCACTGGAGATCAAGAAAACAGGGGGCGGAACAACAAACGCCCCTGCACATAAACGCTGCGAGAACCCATCTCAACGAACGAGTCTAAACGGCACCGTTGGGAAGTACACAAAGCCCAGAGCCCAAAAACCCACGCCTGAGATGAACTGCTGGAAGCGAAACTGGTCAAAACCCGACCGAGAGAAGAGAACAGAGGACTCACCGATTGACGAAAAAGCCGGTCCTGGGCCACTGGGTTCGCCAAGCCCGCCAATCAGCGTCGGAACCGCGCTGCAAAATCGGAGCTTTTTCGAACAGGCGTGAACTGGAACGACCAATTCGTACTGGGTCGAGCTCTGGTTAGAGAGAGGGAGGGAGGGAGGGAGAGAGAGAGAGAGAGAGTCGCCGAGGCAGAAGGCGAGGGAAGGAGGTGAGATGGGCTGATACGCGCGTCACAGGGTGTGATATAAATGTGAGATATTCACGATCGTCACGGCCCACGGGCACACAGGTTTTTTTTTTTTTTTTTCTTTCTTTTTTTGGTCTGTTCACGGGCCCACGGGTTAAGACCGGAGAGGAGGCTGAATTAGAATAATATTTGACGTGTAAAAATGGTTTTTTTTTTTTGTTTTATAAAAGTTTGATTAAAATGTCATTATTGTGTGGTGGGGGAATATCTCCCACTTCATTGACAAGGAAGATTTCTTTCCTTGGCCGGTTCATTTTATCTAGAATTTTCTGATTCTTTTATTGGCGGAATATAAAAAATCCATTGCCAAATTCAAGGACTAGATTTGTTGATAGATTAGTCGAGATCTGTCTTCACTATTAAAATTGCGATTTTTATTCTATCGTTATCATCTCTCGTACCTTAATAAAAGGTATTAAAATTTCATGTCAACTTTTCTAAAACATTACATTAGCCTTTTTATTATAAAAGGTCTATGTACTCACGCCTTTAAGTAACTTAAAATGTAATATTAGCATACATATGTATGTTCTGTGATTCATCTCGTTTCCCATGATTTTTCTTGTCAAAAAGTTCTATTCACTTGAAACCAACCCCGCAACCGTCACGCCATTTATTATTATTAAAGTAATTTGGGTTTGCTGAATTACGACTTATGGGAGCTACTGCAGATTGATTTTGACAAACGTATGAACCATTTCAAGGAAAGTTGTTGTTTGATCATACTGGTCAACTGTCGACCAATTCAAACTTTTGGGTACAACCCTCTTTGCTCTGAAGTATTGCGTGGGTTTGGGTGAATAAACTTACTTGACTTCATCATTGTTCACACGCAGAATTTGCTGAAACAGTGTACTTCGAGACCATATGAGGGAAGAGCAATCTGTTGGCATCAGCGTGGCTTTGAATCTGTATTGACTGCTGTTGGTCAAGGCATAAGAAGGAAAAAAAAAATTGATTGACTATGGCGCTGATTTGCAGTGAATTATGAGGACCGTAATGCTATTATATTGAGCTGAACCGTGTGCTAAGCTTGCTGATTTTCTTGGCATGGGGAGCAGGCTGCTTGACACTAGAATTTGAGAATGGAAGAAAAGGATTATCTATGTTCATCCAAGCAAACTTTGGTAGAATGTGGACCACATAGGTCAATTCCATGGAAATACGTATCCCACTTTACATGTACGTATGGACTTTCGTAGGAGAAAGAACATCGCTTTGGTCCACTTGCACGTCACTAACTCCATAAACTGGATTAGATATGATTATACAGAAAAGAGCTATTTTAGAAATGAAATAACTGCACTTGATCTGAAAGGAAGTTAACGTGCATCCACACCTCACTTATTGGTTATGTATTTCTCGGGTCACTCAATTGCAGGCCAAACGAAGAAGGTGGTCTCGGACAAGATAGTTAAGTTGATCAGAAATGACCATTTCTTTTAATCATGAAGTCTTTAAAAGCTGGACCTGCGGGCAAATTATCTATTAAAACGTGACCCTTCCCTCCACCGACAAGGAAGCAGGACACACTAGATAAGTCATCGAAGTGAGCAATGCTTTTGAAGGGGTCCATTTTTCTAGGGAAAGATTGGTCAGCACCATGCCTTTTGCAGCATTGCCTACAGCTGTGACTCGTACAGGTGACTCCAAGATAACTTTTTTTTGGGTAGAATTATTATTTAAAGGAGATGAGAACTGATGCTATATATTAAATATAACTTAGAAAATACTCGTTCCAATAATGTATATTCCATTTTTTGGAAATTGGAGGGGATAACACAAATTATGCGGTACAATGATGCACCAAATAAAGATTCTTAAATATTGAGCATTCATTTATTTAACTCAATAATTTGTAGAACCAAGAGGGTTAGAATTACCGATTTATATGTACACTCATATGTGTTCCTTTTGGTAAGAGCATGTGTTGGACTTTTCTTGCATCTTCTCAATGCCGGTCATTGATGTGACAACGATTCGACGCAAGAAAGGAAAGATTAGAACTCTCACATAATTCCATCGGTCTCCACATGCTATATATATCATCATGCTATATTCGTGATCAAGTTTAGCACCAAATTTTAATCGACACAAAAGAGATCTTATATTGATAAATTGTTTTGTTCCATAAATATACTACTCGCTATCACATCTCCTAAAAGCGAAGCATCAGAATAATCATGTGATGCTACAACAACAAAAATATGCCATGTCTTTATTTATGTCATGTTTTAATCACACAATTAAAAAGTTGGACAAAATCTTGATTTAAATAATCAAAATTATTACCATATAATCTCATAAATATCTCATTTTTCGCAATTAGATTCAAATCCCCCCCGGTCGCAGCGCCACCCACCTTTTTTTTACACATTAACTGACATCTTTTTTAACTCTCTTTTTTTCTTTTTTCTTTTATGGCCACGTTTATATTAATATTTGTTTTTGAAAAATTGAAGATAAGATTAACAATCTTTTTTCTCGAGGGGCTCCACCCACAGAGAGAGGGAAGACTCCCCGAAGGAACAAGCAAAACCGCTGACGGCTCGAGGATTTGGCGACCACGTTATGACTTCTCTCCAAGTTGACGTAGCGTGCACACCAATGCAGAAAAATATGCGGGCAATATCTTAATTTAATTATTATTTGGTCAATTAGAAAAGTAAATATGTAACTTCTAAAATTCCAAGTCCAACTTAAATATATATATATATATATATATATATATTTCCGATTTTAGGCGAATTCGTCAGCGCTCGTGTTTTTCACACAGCACCTAGTTTTCAAACCACACGTTGGACTCCTCATCTCTAGTCAAATTTTCGTTCTCTCCTCTATTTCTATGCAGGCTTTATTTGTATGAGCTTTTACTCTGTTTTCTTTCTGTTTAATTAAAATGTTGCAGCACAGATACTTTAAGTTTTTTTTTTTTAAATGCGAAACGTACGAAATTTTCATAAAATGTAAATATTTTCATGATATTTGCATATAACTTTCTCGCAAATTTTTTAAGTCCTTACCTTAGGTGGCAAAATCAACTTACAATGACTTGTTTAGGTGGCTAAACATCACGACCTATAAACCAAAGGTGACTATGAGAACACAAACCCTAAAACCTCAACCCAAACTCAACTGCCCCAAACAAACGCATGCAATCGCGGATCTTACTTTGACAATTCAGCTAAAGCTGGATGGAGAAATGTTGATGAGATTGCTAATCAGCGATGTCGGGATCATTGTTCACTCTTTGCTATAATTACATGAGCCGTCAATTACAGATCATGTCGTATCTTTCGTGTGGTTTATGACGTCATAATTAGTGGTTTCATATGTAATTTAGACTGACTAAGGTAATGGTGTGTCGAGTTCGACAATCCAGTCTATGCTTTTAATGGCTTTGTCTTCTTGGATATTTCAATTTACATGATGTCCGTTCCAAAGTCTATTCCTTACCAGCGCCCATCATTCTTTTCCCTTGCTTCCACTCCTTGCTGCAGTTAGGGTTATGCATGTCACGTGATAATGACTTGTCATACAGACTGACAAGGATTGTGTACTTTTAATTTGGGAAAATTATTGGAAAAATTTTAAATTTATCATGATTATGTCAATTTAATTTTAAATTTCTTTTTTTATCAATTCAATAATAAACATTTTGTATTGGTGTTAATTTAGTTCATCTGACTAACTTTGGCCAGTTAACGCTAACGTGAATAATTTTTAATATATTTTTTTAAATTCTTTATTAATTTTATCTATTTAGTCACAAACATTTTCCCTCCTTGACCAATGCGAAGCAGTTAGGATGGCAAGGATCCCAAATTTCTTCTCCCTCTGCTTCTGTAGAAACTTCATCTCCTCCAACGCCAACCTGATTTGATGACAAAAAGCGCAAGAAGTAACCACAAAATCAAAGCCCGTCAACACAACACTACGACGCACTAAAAATATAGAAGAAACTAGGAAACTGTTCGTTCATTCATTCTTTCTTTTGTTCCCACAACAATGCCAAAACTAGAAGGAACGCACAACAGTCGAGGCCATGACCACAGGCGAGGTTGGCCTTGCCATATCAGCTTCGGCCAGACAACTAGCGTTGGTTGGTATCCACGTCAACTTTGGCAGGCTAAAATTGTCTAAATTGACTAAATTATTACAAATACAAAATGTTTAAGATTAAATTCACACAATTACTATAAATTTATGAATTTAAGAATTTTGGTAAAAGAAACCGAATTGTCCCCTTTCGGTTTCTATTACCAGCCAAATGCATCATGCTCTTAAGCTGATCTCAAATGGCTAAGCGGAAACATATATTAAAAATATCAACCTGACATTAATTTAAAAGTAGAAAAGAGGGAATGGGTTTGCAAACTTTATGCCAATCAAATTTTGGTACGGGAAGCCACTTTGAAAATCAATGTTGTTACTGGTTAACTATGTCTAGCAAGTTATTCACATCATATATTATCTCACTTTGCAAAGTAAATGCATTGGAATTAGGACGATTCTCTTGTTCCGTTAAAAAAAAATGAAACTTTTTTGGTACCGATAAATGTCTAAAATGATTTGGTAAATATGTTAAAAATACTAATGATAAAAAAGTTTGTACCTTTAAAAATCTCAAACTAATATCCAAATGGGACATTTACAATAAACTAAGTTTCATCTCACAAGAAAGCCCAGACCTTTACCCCATGACACAATTATCCTAAACTAATTTTTGTCTCGTGAAATATCCTAAATTGTTACCCTATAAAACATCTACCAAAAAAATATTTTTGTCTCACAAAAATCCCAAATTGATATCTTGACCTAAATCTACTGTCCATTGAAATGCATACATGTTAACATACATAGATATTCCACATCAGATTTATCTTTCTCTACTTTAGATTCATTTTGCAGTCATCTCCCACGTGTGTCAACGTGGAATCATTTTAACAGGATATTGAACGCAATGCCAACGAATGGTAAATTTGACTTAAGGTGCTGCTTTTGGGTATTTTATGAGATGAAAATTAGTTTGGGTTAGCTGTGTCTTGGGGTACCAATTTGAGAGTTTTTGTGAGATGAAAATTAGTTTGTAATAAATGTACTATGAGGATACCATTTTTTTTTTTTTTGTAATCTCACCTAAAAAATGCCTTTTGCCATTTGGTAACTTCTTCTTAACTTACCGAAAATTACTAATTCTTCACCTCTTTTCCCAATTTCATATGTCTTTCTTTATTGACACTTTAAATTGAACAACTCTTATATAGATTTACCATTTTTTATGTGAATGAATTACCAACATTTTTTTCAAGCAAATCACAAACTATGTTTGGATTATTGGCTCTCATTCGGATTACTTGCCAACGTTTGTTTATTTATTTATTTATTTATTTATTTATCAACATTTGCTATTGTTTACCAACTTTTGCTTGTCTTCCTCGCAAATGGCTTATCAACTCTTATATAAATTTATCAACCTTATCGTGTCACTTACCAACTTTTTTCTCATTAAATTACTAATTAATTTTGGTTTGTTATGTTTCATTTGAATTGCCCATCAACTCTTATAAGCTGTTACATATATAAACTTTTTCTAGAAATCATCAACCTTAATCAAAGTGATTATCAACTTATTTTTTATTAAGTTACTAACTAGTTTTATGTTATCAATTCTTATTTGGGTTAGTTACTGATATTTATTTGTTTTTTTAAAATTAACAACTTTTCTTATCTTTGACCAAAAAAGTTTTCTCTTATCTTTTACAAACTTTTATTACTTTCTTTGCAAATGCATTAAATTTATCAACTATTGTAATCAATTACAAACCTTTACTTGAGCGACCTACTAATTATTCTCTGATTAAGTTACTAATCAATTTTGAATTATCAACTTCCATTTGTATTGCTTATGAACATTTATTCGTTCAATATAAATATACCCCCTTTCCATTAAGTTTCCACTTTTATTTGTCTCGTTCACCAACTTTTTAAATTACCAACAATTTTTAGAAATTACTAATTTAGAGTGATTATCAAGTTTTCGGTTAAGTTATCAACTAGTTTTGTGTCATTGACTTATATTTAAACTAGTTACTAATGTTTATTTTTACCATATTGGGTATTAAACATGTTTTTTCCAATCCTCCTTCACATACTTTCTATTGAAGGGTTACCAACTACTTGTTTAAGATGTGTTTGGTAACATTTTTGTTTAGAAATATTTTTTTTTTCATTTTTATTCTCTATACAAGTTTCTGAGCAGAAGAGCACGTTTGGTAACTATAAAAAAAAAAAAATTATTCCCAAAATAGAAAAAGAATAGGAATGTGTCTGGTACAAGCCTCAATTTTTTTTGCGGCGTAGAATTTCTCTTAGTTTTTAATAATTTTCTAAGACTTATCTAATTTTTTGAATTTTTTCTTCTTTTTTTCCTCCCTTCTTCTTCCTCCTCTAGCCAAGTAGAGCGGTAGTTAAACATATGGCTCTCAGAAGATGTCCGAAAGATTGAGCACGGAAGAACAAAATAACGGGTCTCCATTGTTTACCACTACAATCGATGCAAGCAAAGACGGCGGTTTTTCCACTATAAAACAGAAGGACAGCGATGGCGTCTCCACAAAGTGCAGTTGGATCTTGAAATTTGTTCACATGAGGTATGAAGCCACTGCTCGCTGATTAATCTAGAAAAAGCTCAACATCTCTACCTAGGTGACGTTTAATAAAAGTTTGCCCGGAACCAATTGGCAAGGCTAATTTCCACTAACTGGAAGCGAAAAGCCCGGGCGATACAAGTTCGACATCACCTCGTCCTTGTTCCCTCCATGACTGCAGGTGAAGAGTCTTCATCTTCCATGACATCAGGGAAGTGAATTAGACTTCTAGATATGGCAATTCCTAGACAGATGATATAGAAGGCTATGGGGCGAAGATAGCGCCGATTCACCCCAAGAGGAACGTACATTGCCATGTACAGAAGGCAGATGCAGAGTAGGGCACCAGCTCCCAGCAAAAGGACAAGAGAGGCGAGCCAAGTAAGCTTGCTTACGAGCACGTAGCTACCAGCCACAAATGCAACAGACATTGTTCCAAGAGATACCAGCACCGCCAACAATGCGGCCATATGGGCACTTAGAGCAACATAAGAGTCATCAAGTTGTGTCCAAGGCCAGATGAGAACCACACCAATGGCACTGTACATTGCGACGGTGTTGCAAATTACGAAGGCATGGAACATGCTTTTGTTCAGCATTTGAGCCATTCCGCGGTCTGCTCCAGAATTGTCACCGTAACCTCCAGGAATCGTAAAACCAGCTGCCAAGGTCATAGTCACCACGAACGTGGCCACGATTATGCGTGTATTCACCTGTTCCTTCAATACACCTCCCTCTTGGAGAGCCTGGACTGTCATTTCTGCCAAAATTTCTCGGTCCCTTGGCTTGCACATAGCCAAATCTTTACTTGTAGGTGCCCCAGCAGATTTCAACATGATTGACGGTAATCTCTAGACATAGGCCAAACAAGAAAATGCAGGCTCATTGTTCATCGGAAGTTGTCGCACATACGCATGAAGATAGAAAAGATTGGTTAATTTTGTGATGACTAACGCTTAATTTGGATTTACAAGTGGGTGCATACCTTTTGAAGCCGAGAATCTGTTCTTTTGCATTGCTCTACCGCAAGATCAAGAGCCGTCAAGCATCCGTTGTTGACAAGCCCAAGGTCAACTCTTTTGTCCAGCAAGAGATGAAGCAGAGCTACGGGTTGCCACGGCAATGTCGCCAAATGCAGAGGCGTATTCCCGTCGTTGTCTCTCTCGTTTATGAGTTTCTCGAGGTCGGCATTCCCAAGTATGTACTTCACCGCCGTGATTCTTCCGTGCTTGGCGCAGACGTGAAGGATATTTTGTCCATGTTGATTGATCAACTCCATCGGATTTGGCCACTGCCGGACCAGCTCCTTGATGGCTTCAACATGACCCTCTTTGCAAGCGACGTGAATCGGAAAATGGCCGTCTCTATCACATTCGACTGCACTCGAGGGAAGTTTTTCTCGCAGGAATCTAATGCCGTCACAGTAATTGATGTATGCTGCCAAATGGAGTGGAGTGCCACGTCTCTCGTCTTTTAGTCCAAACAAACTTGGATTTCTCTCCGAAATTTCCCTCAGCATGTCTAGATTAAGTGTCAGATATAATCATTTATATATTAGATCATGCATTTATCAAATAATTTAAACTTTTAGAATATATATTAATGATATCATAAAATTTCACGTGATAAAAAAAGAGGTAGATGTTAGGTTCCAAACTTCCTAAACCCCTCATTTGCTTCCTATCCAAACTTTTATCTTTTCAAAATCCGTTTATGCAAGATGAAAAGTTTTAAATCATTTTTACACATTCATTTAAAAGTTTGAGGTTATTAAATAATTGACAGTGATCCATAAAATTCCCCTTTTTAATCTTAGGCCAAAATCCAGTATACACATTGGAGAATTACTATAGTGTTGAACAGTTAATATATCTTAGTCGGCTCATAACTCACTAGCTTAAACTTTTGAGTAAATGTGGGTTCAATTGGATAGACTTAAACTTAGGCTCCCTCTTAGCAATCTCCATGGGTGAAGGTATCGGGCTTTTGCTATGCCCTCTTAACACTAGTATTAAAGCCCGGTTTGCCAACAAGTTTGAACCCAATAGTCACACGAGAAAATTGCGGGTTGCTACACCTTCAACCTTAGCCCGATGTGTGAGGGAGAGATTGTTGAGGTTGTGAAATGGGTTAGTGGTTGGTTTATAAGTATAAGGGAAAATCTCATCATTTGAGCTAATTTTTGTAGTGAGAAAGGCCCAAAATCACCTAATCAAAGTCACATTTTGCCTCAATTTGCGTGTGAGACTCCCTATTCATTAATTCCACGTATTGTTCACTCTAGCTTTGCATGCGAGAGGAATCAAGAGTATCCCATATCACTTGTCCATCAAATTTAAATAGATCGTATATTCATATAATCTCACTTCTCTAATGACTTAAACACAAAATATTAAATTTCACATTCCATTTTTGTAAAAACCTAAAGGTTTGCATTAAAAGACCTATCTATCCTCCTCCATTTCCTTTTCTTCTTCCCCTCTTGATCCACTTACGGAGAGCCCTCCACCGACTACGCCCGCCCCTTTTTCCTCTTCTCTTCCCCCCGCGTGGGCCTTCGGCCCAACCCCTCCCTTTTTCCTTTTTCTTTTTCCCTTGCGCGGCCCAGCCACCTTCACCCTTTCGGCCCGGCCCGCATCTCTGTCATCTACCTCGACCGTTGTCTGCACGGGGAATCCGCGACGCCGAAATCAGGGGACAGGGGGATCTCGCGGTGGCAGGCGTGGTGCGATCGGCAGGTCGGAGTCGGCTGGCAGAGGTCGCTGGTTGGTCAGCCGAGGGCACGCGCGCGAGCCGGACGATCGAAAAAGCGAAGAGAAAAAAGCAGCACGGAGGCAGGACGGAGGAAGAGAACAGACGGACAGATACACAGAGAGGAGGAGCTAGAGGAAAGAAAACGGAGAGTGAACGGAGAGTGAGAGAGAGGGGAAACAGGAGAGAAGAAACTCACTGAGGCGCCCTACCGTTACCGGCGAGCCGCCCGACCGACGCCGACCGCCATCGTCTCCCCCGAAACGTAGGTAGGCATTTCGTCGAACATCTTGTGTGCGTTATTTCGATTCAAGCCGGCCGGAGCTCCTCTCGACCGGTGCGGGCGAGCTCCGGCCACCCCCCGTCCCCCTTCTGTTTTTCCCGTCGTCCTGGCTTGTTTCTTTAGACCTTAGACTCGCGTGTGAGCCTCGGCTGAGCTCGAGGTTTCTGAATCCGCGGCGCACGCCGCCTGTTCGATGAAATGTCCCAGTGAAGACCGCCCCTGTTTCTCATTGTTTAGGGCCTTTTCGCTTCTCTCACTCTCTCCACCTCGCATCCCTCTCCCTTCTGCGCTGATTATATCGGGTTACTGAAAGCAACGTCGCCGGAGCCGAGGGAGATCGAGGCCGAACCAGTCCGCGTACGCGTCCTCGCCGGAGTTCACTCCGAGGCGGCCCTTGCCGCCGTCGCCAAAACCCCGACCGCAGAGATCTCGGTTCGATCCCCCGCCTGCCTAGCCGGAGAGCCACCGTCTCGCCGTCGCCGGAGCACCCCTCCCCGGCTACGCGTCGCCGTGGCCTTCTCTGGCCGCGGCCGAGGGGTCGCAGACCAGAGGAGAGGCCGAGTTGGGCCAGATTGCAGATCTGGCCCACTCGGCCTTGGTTTCCGCTTGGGCCCCTCGATCGGGCCCAATTTGGATTAGGGGAGGCCCGATCAGGGCTGGTCAGGCCTAAACCGACTGGGCCCGACCCGCCCTGACCGGGCCTCCGACCGGACCCGATTTCTACAGACCGTTTGGAACCGGGTCCGGTCCCAAAAAAATTTAATTATTTTTTTTAAATTTCGAAAATCCCAAAAAAAATTTAATTTTTAAAAAAAAATCTAAAACAATTAAAAATTTAATTATTTTTTCTTTAAAAAAATGTAAAATTTTAAAATTTTAAAATTAAAAATTTCGAAAATCCAAAAATGATGGGGTTTGGTTAGGAATTGCTATGTTTTGCTTTCTTAGTGTAATTAGGCCTTTATTGGCTCGTTTTTTATTATGTTGTATGTTTAATTTGCATATTTAATTATGTTTATATGCATGTGTTTAATTTTACTGCAATTAGGATCTCGATAACTATAATTATTACTTTAATGATTGTGCAACTGCATGATTAGTGGATAAGTATAAAATCAATCCAAACTGCTTGACAAAAACCATTTTGTTTCTAAATGAACAAGATTAGGTATCGAAAGGACATTAGTTAGTCAATTAGTGTAATTAAGTTCCCGATTCTAAATTCTCTGGTTGCATAGGAAGTGTGGCATACTCCTGTATCTCACTTGGTATTTAGCCGATCCCAATAGGCTAGTGGTGACTCTTTTTGTGCGAAATTCTTAAACAAATATCCCAATGTCACGTGGAGTATGGACTTGGGAAAACTCGTGCCTAATCATAGACCTTAAGCTAGTCCTTTAAGCAATATCCCTAAATCTGCTCCCTCCTCCACAAGGGTAGGTCGCAACAATCTATTTCCTACGTTATGAAAAAAATGTATATATGTGCATCTTTGTAACCCATCAGTTAGAAAGATGGTAGGAGGAGATTTCATTTCATATGCACAAAGTAAAAGTTCAATAAAAGAAAAAGGACAAAGGTAAAATCGACAATTTCAATTGTGTCATGTTAATCTTGTCATATTGAAATAAGGATATACCACGAATATGATTAACCCGAATACGATAAATTTAATAAACGTGTTGAACCGCCTCAATATAACAGAACAATCCTAATAAAGCAAGTCAAATGACACCACATAATCTGACTAATATAATTATTGAAGATGTCATTATGTCATACGTCCATCGAATACGATATGATAACATAATTATAAATATACATTAACCTGTGTTTCACCAAGTAGATGATGAACACGTAAGGCATATTTGTGCACGGTAACCAGAGTTGACATTTAATACATTTGCAGACAATGTCAGTAATTTCACTACGTATTATATCTAGAGTTTATAACCGAGTTGCCTTTTTCAAATATTCTATAACTTTTGTGTGCCTAATGTGTTTTATAATACCCTTTATTCTTTTTTAATATTGGTTTTGTTTTTGTAAGCTTTTTTTTTTTTGGTTGGTAAAACATCATTTCACTTTAACAAGGAAATGTAGATGGATACATCAGATATGCTTCGGAATGTAACAAGTCCAACAGAGGGGGTGGCGAAATGAGACCTAATTTAAGGAAAGATTGTTGCTAAATTTGGCTCTAGCAACTTTTAGCAATCATTATGTTCTTTGGAACAATTTTTGCTCAGAAATGATTTTTTTTATTATGAGAACAATTTCTGAGTATTTAAAGACGCTTAGAGCGTGCATGATAAAATTTCTACTTCTTTATTTCCCTTTTTCTCTAATCCCCGAAACATATTTGGAACATAAATCCATTTGGTAACACAATTTGATTTTTCTATTTCTGGAACAAATTTTTATTCCAAAAATAGATTTGAAGAAGAAATCAAAAATTAAAATTTTTAACTTCTCAAATTGAGAAATCAATTTCTCTTCTAGAAATTTTATTATGCTCACCCTCAATGATGGCCTAAAATTTTTATTCGTGGCATAAAAATGCGTTTAGTATAACTTAAATTTTTTTCTTTTGATTTCTAATATTTTATTATATTTTTCGTATTTTTCTTTCTTCTTATTTTTCCTCATTTTGGCTAGTCATTGGCCACGGCGGTGGCCGTGACCGGCTTGGCGAGGCTTCAATGACCTCATTGGAGCCTCGCCAAGCAGAGGCGAGATCCAATGAGCTTGCCGAAGGCTTACCTAGCCACTGCGAGCCTTAGCCTTGCCCAAGTGATATGAGGTTGGCCTAGCCTAGCCAGGGTAAGGTCGACCTTGTGTCGCCTGAGCGAGGTCGAGCCTCACCGGTGGCCTAACAAGGCTCGCTTGGCCACTGATGAGTCTCAGCCTCACCTAGAATTGCAAGGCCGAGGCTAACGGTGGTTAAGAGAGCTCGCTAAACCTTGCCTAGCAGGTCACTGTTGACCGCTAGCGGCAGTGACCGGCAATGGCCAGTGGCGAAGAAGAAGAGAGAATGAGAAAGAAGAAAAGAAAAAAGAAAAAAGAAAAAAAGTTGGGCTTAATTTTGAAATTATTTACAAGAACAAGAGCAACTTTATTTTTCTACTTTTTGATTATGCTCCGAATCTATTTTTGTGAACAAAAAAATGAATTTTTATTCCTAGGAATAAAAAATTTACCAAATGAATTTCTTCTTTTTAATCTGGATAACAAAATAATAGAATCAGACATTGTTTAGAGTGTTATTAAACTCCAAACAGGGCCTAAGTCCATAAGCATTATTTTGAGTTCTAGTGCAAAAGGCTGGGCAAAAAAGTCAATGAAATACTATACACTTGGACCAGTAGTGCTTGCTGAACTAAGGATAGGTTGTGATATTCAAGGTGTTCAGGAACAATTTATGCTAAAAAATTATTCTTTTTTTATTCTTTTTTGAATGAATTTCTAAATATTTGAAGGTATTTGGTACAATTCAAAATTTATATTTCTAAAATAAAATTGCGTTCGATACGTCCCTTAATTTTTTTTTTTTTATGATTTAAAATTTCTTTTAAATTTTTAAAACTTTTATTATATTCTTTTTATTTTCCTCTTCTTTTTCCTCCCACACAGTTGTTGGCCACTGACCGCATGAAATTCAATGAGCTCGCTGGAGCCCTACTAGGTCTGGGCAAGGTCAAGTCTCAATGATGGTCAGGCGAGGCTAGACTTTGTTGGCGAGGTCAACCTAGTCTCACCCTAAGTAGCATCAACATGTGACACGTCATGACACGACACGATATGTCAACACGTCAATTATTAAAAATAGAGAATTTCGATACGTTGGAACACATTATATATTAAATAAATATTTTTATTTTTAATTAATTTAATTCAAATTCAGTATTTTTATTTTTCGAAATTATTTTTAATCTCATTTATTATTTTTCTGATTAAAAAAAAAATCCCCACGTCCACCCCACTCTCTTCTTTCCCTTGTCTGTCCCCCCTCTCC
The DNA here is from genome assembly GCA_019915185.1 of Eucalyptus camaldulensis. Lineage (NCBI taxonomy): Eukaryota > Viridiplantae > Streptophyta > Magnoliopsida > Myrtales > Myrtaceae > Eucalyptus > Eucalyptus camaldulensis. Next base: position 8,986,734 of record JAHSVA010000005.1, read on the forward strand.
CAAATTTATTTTTCTTTCCCTCTCCATCATCGTCCATTTCCCCCCACTTTTTCTTTCCCTCCCCACTACAGACAGACAGACAGGCTATCCCAGTCACTTCCCCTCCCCCAAAATACGTGATGGCCCTTGGCCCATCAGAGTCCCCTTTTTTAATTATTTTTCCAAAACCCTAGCTCCTTTACCTCCTCCTCCCGCTCGCCGCACGACCCTTCCTCTTCTTCTTCTCTTGATCCTTCTCCTTCCTTGCCACTCGCCACACAACCCCCTTCCTCGCCGCTCACCGCTCACCACACGACCGCCTTCCTCTCCTCTTCCTCTCGCCTTCGACCCTTTCTCCCTCGCAGCTGCAGCATCGTCGAATCCATCACAGCATCACAGTGGTGGCCATCTCTCGCCGTCGCGAGCTCGCCATCAATCGCAGCCTTGTCTCGGCTCCCTCACCGTCGCTTCCACCCTCCATCATCTTCCGAACACACGTGTCAAAAACGTGTCGGGCAAAAGTTGATCATGTGTCGGAAAATTTGACACACGTAAACCGCGTGTCCGAGTGTGTTGACGTGTCCGACACACTTCAGCACGTGTCGGACACGACATGGAAGCACGGACAGCGTGCCCGTGCTTCATAGGCCTCACTAGTGGATGAGCAAGACTCTCGCTCGAATCTAGCAAGGTAAGCCTCGTCTAGTGACCGCGAGGCTCGGCCTTGCTAGGCCAATGCAAGGCCGACCTCGCTCAAATCTGGCGAGGTTCTAGCAAGCTCGTTAGACCTCACCCTAGCCTAGCGAGGTTCCGATCAACTTGCCAGACCTCACCTAGCTGGTCGATGGCCATCATCATGGCCGGCAACCAATTGGGAGGAGGAAGAAGAGAAAAGGAAAGTAAAGGAAAATAAGAAAAGAAAAGAAAAAAATGTTTGACTTTTTTTTTGTCGAGGTTTGACTTGATTTTAGAGTTGTTTTCGAAAATAAAGAAGTAATTTTTATTTTACTTTTTGATTATGTTCCAAATTTATTTTTGAAAAAAAAATCAAACGAATTTATGTTCGTTTTTTATTTTATTTTATTTCGGAGAACAAAATAATAGAATCAAGTATTATTTAACACGTTACTAAACATGTCCTCAACCACCCACTTTTAATCTTGATGTTGACATAAAGCACACCAATGACCTTGCAGCAAGCCTAGGGTTTCAGCTAAACTTTTAAGATTAACAAAATTATGAAATATGACTTTAAAGTGTTAAAACTAAGTGACATATGGAAAAACCAACACACTAACACACTGATTTAAAGGCGTGGGTTTGTGCCTGAATGGGTCAAGCATATCGACTGGGTAAAACCCGATTTTCATTGTGCCATGAGCGGGTTGACGAGAACCCATTAGTGCCAAATGATAACTTGTTCAATTTCATTTCTTCTCACAACATGTAAACGGATGATGTCGAGAATTGCGAAAAGAGCAAAAGTTACCTAGTTTGCCGTGTAAGACAGCCACATGAACGGGCGACACGCCTTCAATCCTGGACAGATCAAGTGGCTCTGCCAACAAAAGCCTGAGAACCTTCACTTGGCCACTCTCGACGGCCAGGGACATCGGACATTTACCTTCCTTGTTCTCCCAATACACGGGTTGCAAGTCCTCGCCTATCAAGATCCGAACCACTTCAAGGTGGCCGTTCACAACGGCCTCATGCAGCGGGGTGTTTCCCCTGCCATTCCTCACGTGCATGAGAGCCCGCCGCACCTCGACATCGCCAGCATCCAATGCTCGGTCGATGAGTACATGGACCGCGGGGGCCCTTCCAGCCCTGGCGGCCAAGTGAAGCGCAGTGTCTCCCCTGTTATTTTTCTCGGTTATGAGCTGGTCGGGGAAGTGGCTGACCATGGCTTTCATGATCTCATCTCTCTCGAGGACCGCGGCGATATGGAGCAATCGATTTCGGGAGGGGCTTTTAATGCTCCACAGACACAGACGTCGGTCGCCCTCAGAACAATAACGTTCTATGACTCCCAAGAATTCATCAACTTGGCCTCGTTCCGCAGCTTTGAATAGCTCCTGGGTCGTCGTCTCGTCGCACGAGACGGAGTCTCGCGTCAATAACGCTTCCAATCTCTGCAGCCTGTGTCTCCAGAGAGTACTCTCTTGCAGACTTACCTCTGCTGCCATGATTTCTTGGTCTAAGGAATTCTCTCTCCTCGGACTTGGACGTATTAAAAAGAAACTTAGTACATACGTGCATTTACAATGGGCCCCAAAAGATAGACCCCGTCAAAATTCATATGGGCCCCGCATCGCCACAACCTTCCAAAAGCATCTGGTACAGTGGTATGTGCTTTGGGCATGACTGTCGTAACTCTGACGTTCTTCAATCCGTAGAATTTCGAGATAGAAACACCGCAAATGCAACATTTTCATATGACGCTTGTCAAGTGCCCTAACTCTTTTTCGATTGTTTGAGCATCATAACTTAAAATATCAATCATTTTTCATTCAATCATTTGAGTGTCAAAATCTTTTAAAAACATTCACTTGAGTACTAGAAACCAGACATAACATAACACTTTTAATGACTTATGGCACTTAAGTGATTATTTAGAAAGTTATATAGCACTCAAGTGATCGAAAAAAATTATAATACTTACGTGAGCTTCGAACATAAGTTATTGTATCTAAATGATTGAAAAAAAGAATTTATAACACTCAATAAGTATTGTACGAAAGTTATGACATTTGTGATTTTTTATTCTCGTAGATTCAGTGATTTTGGTTGATGAAACTGAAAATGCAAATTACTCCCTTTCCTAACCTTTCATGAATGAAAAAGGGGGGAAAATCTATTTTTCAGTTTCAATTTGCAATTTCGATTGATGCTTTTTAAGGATCTTGTTTCAATTAAAGCATTGTCATGTCTTATTCAACATAAAACCAATGAATTTCTCAAATTCGTACTATTCCATGTCATACAGGTCTTTAATTATATACCAAATAAGATAAATGTATCTAATGACAAAAGAAAAATCAACACAAATTTCATGCGCGTGCGTGCAAGTTACGAGCTTTCATGATTTGCTTTTGTGAAGAATTCATATGGCACGTTTCACGAGTGAATGTCTTTCGTAAGTTGTCATGATGAATCGACCGAGGAATAAGCTTTGGAGTCCTCCTACACCGTCGTGGGGACTGGGGGATTTCGCAGTACAGATGTATCCACGCCTGACTGTGATTGTCGGCTGTCAAGTCGGGCGGGACGCTTTTGCTCTGGCAAAAGCGCACGCCCAGGAAAAAATGCCCCATAAGATGAACAGCCACGAATTGATTTGGACTGCTGAGAAAAGTTTACCGACCTAAATCATTCTGAAATGGAAAAACGATACGGATGATTTTTAAATTTTAATTTAATATATAATATAATTCTTGAATTTTTAATTTATTTAATATAATTTTTGGACTTTTGATGCATATTCAAACTAATCATGAGAAATATTTAAATTGTCTCTAAACTTAAATTAATGAAAGAACGACATTGAATATTTTCATATAGTCTTGGTAGTATTTTTTTGGCAAGGGATTTGTGAATAGACATATCAATTTAGTATATCTTTCTAAGCCAAGTCACCAATTTTGTAGCTGAAAGCCTTGCCAAGGGAAATCTTGGTTCTCTTGTTACATAGGTGTTGTATTGTGACCGTGGTAACATATCAAATAATAGATTAGTCAATCCAGTCTTGAGATCAATCCAAAAAATCAAGCAAATAACTTTTAGCAACATAGCTCGTCCGCCATTTCTCAATCATTTCTCAAATCATTCATGAACATTTTTATAAATCAGTTGCAAAGTAATTATATCTATATATACTTCGCAATTCTTTGCATGGCACACTTTCTAAACATTCATAAACAATCAAGGAGTAATAAATGCTCAAACCAGCTTTTTATGCAACAACGTTATTTCGTAATTCATGATATATGTAATCCATAATATATTCGGAACATGAGTTTTACAAATTCAAAGAAAATATAGTACCACTTATCTCGTCCCTTACATCCAAACAATAAATGTTATTCGTATAGTCGAACTCACGACCCTATTAAATAACCGAGAAATAATATTAAAATTAAGTAACATGCTACCTCAATTAAAAACGGCCTTATTACGCATAAATGCTAACAAAAGGATCCTTACGCGTTACCAAATAATATATCCAAAGCAATTATTCAAGCCGTTCATAATACGAAACTCACGTGCAAAACTCTAAAATTTTTACTCCAATTAAAACAACTCCCATCAAACCCATGCCTTGACAACACCATAGATCATCATTTCTATGAAATTCCATAGTTATCATATAGTTCCAAATTTAAGTCCTAACTCCAAAAATTAATCTGACTAGAAGACTGAGGGGTGTAAATATTAAGTGGACGTTACGTTATGTAGTCGAATCAGTTTGACACGAAATTAGTGGCAAGCACAAGCTAAACCCTCTTTTCTTCTTTCCCATCTTTTCTTCTTCTTCTTTCCCTTCTTTTCTTTCCTCTCTCTTATTTTCCCGACCATTGTCGGCCCGTCAGAGGGAGAGCGTCCACTTCTTTTCCCCACTTCTTTTTGACTTATCGACCCTTTCCTTTTGTCTTGTTTTATAAAGGCGGGTCCCACCACCTCTTTTTGGCTAAATAAAAAAGATTTGAATATTACACTTTTCGTGATTGATGTGAGGGCAAGCATTGGTATCTTTGCATTGACTTGGAAAGAATGAGACTTACACTGGCAATGAGGAAAAACACACAAATTCTCAGGCTTTTTTCGTGTGGTACATTATGTCTACCACATCAATCTATCTAATTTCTTTTCTCATTGCTGATCTTTTCGAGGACAACCAAGGTGGATGACCCGATCAGTAAAGGTTTATTTCCAAGGGATATGGAGCAGCTTCTCTCAAAGTTTGAACTTCTCATGAGATAATTATCCAAAAAGTTATAAATTTATTACACTTTTAAATCTTTTCATGAATTCTCAATTAAAATCATCTGACCAAACTAAAAATTTACAAAAGTTTTTAATTTTTTTAATTTTTTTTTTCTTTTCTTTCTCTTTTGCCCCATTCTTCATTCTCTAGCCAGTCGCGGAGGCTCGTCAATTAGCTAAAGGCAAGGGCCGGCGAGATTCTCAGCCTCTAGTGAAGCCCCTCATTGCTGGCCTCTAGCTAGGGCAAGCCTCGCCAATCTCTTGAAATTTGAGTTTAAACTTTGGCCGACATTATTTTATTCATGAAATTAGGGATTTCATGATTAGTTTGGGATTTATCTACACATTCCTCTACATAAGAAAACATCTCACATGTAAACAACTTTTTACTTGCCTAAATTTGGTTAACGATTTGTACCGGCACTTCAAAATAGCACTTAAAAATAATGCTAATTTGTCGGTGCTAATTTGTCAGTGCATTGAACGAGCATTTCAATTAATCTACAATGAGTGCGTGTAAGTTCGCCTCGCTACACAAATAAAGTGTACCTTCTCGCGCCACATTTTCTCTGTGCGACTCATTTTTCCGCCTTGGACGGTGTTCATGTCTTGTAAACGGGTAGTGTCCAAAATGGTCGGCTGGCCCTTTCGGAATGAGTTCATATGTCCCTTTACTACAGATAAGAACATAGAAATCCAGAGGAAGACGCTAAGGCAAGCAACGCTTGCCCAAGGCCGACGAGTTCAACTTTGCTAGCCCTCACCTTTGACCAATTATTGGTCATCGAGCGTTAGAGGAGGAATAAGGGAAGAAAGAGAAAAATAAATAAATAAATCCAAAAAATACAAAAATATTACTCAAAAATTGTTCACATTGACACCAGCCGTCTTACGTGGCATAACTGGTGTCCACGTTAGTGATTTTTGTTCAAAATTAATTGAATGAACTCAACTGAAAAAATATGAATATGTTTCAAACTCAATTAATAAAATTAAAATGTTTATGACTTAGCTAGTAAAAGTGCAATGGATTTAGGACTTTGTGAACAATTTTCAAACTTCTAACCGCTCCTCGATCTCAAGATATACTTATTCATCCATAGCCGAAGTTCTATTTGTTTACGAAACACATGGATCACTTAATTACTACAATTTGCATCTAGTGACATGGCAAACTATAATTATGGTTTAAAACAAACATTCTCATCACAGGTTTCGAACTCTTATGGTAGGCCCTAAGGTGGCCACTGATGTTAGTCGCCCTTTCCAACCCTCTTTTTATGATCCAAGACTAATCTTTTCAAACAATCATTGAGTACATGCCTATCGGATTTGAGGCATGCACATCCTCTCCTAATTAGGACCTGGGTGAAAAGGCCTCAACGATTGCAAGGACATGCTCCCCTAGTTAGCCCCCTTTTCTTATTGATCTGGCCAATCGGGCCTTAATAGCTGGAGATCAGTTCAATCTCGGACTCCGTTACGGGCTGGACCATTAGTGGCGAACGTAACCCAATGACCCTGAGCAACACGGGCGATATCCAAGCATGAGAGACTGCCGCATAAGATTTTGCTCTGAAAATTGAGTGATCAACAGAGCCGATGCCCGCTATCGCGGCCATGGAGGCCGCATGAGGTGAGTAACCTTCAGCCGAGTGAGTCGACGGAGGTCACGATCTCCAGAGGGGCAGTTGCAAGCTCCACGCAGAGAGAGAGAGAGACAGGTGCAGCCAACGACTCCAGCAAGTGAGAGGTTAACGTTGCCGGCAGAAGGAGGTGCGACCGCGAGGGCTTATGACGGCGATGCCACATGGCCTGGTCGGTTGGGGAAGACCAAAAAAGACGGAAAAGGAAAAGAAAAAAGGGGAGAAAACATCTGGATCACCGAGTATTCCATGGCGGAGATGCGAGTTCTCCCGAAACAGCTAAAATTTCTCACTCAAGACAGTTGAATATGTAAATAACTTTTTTTTTTTGTGCAGTTAGTTCTCTTTTGTAAATAATATTGTGAATTCTTATGCAATTAGCAATGAATAAAAGTTGTGTATAGGTAAAGTTACAAGAGAAAAGGAAAGTAACGACACATCTTTCATTGGTAACATTGAAAAACAATTAAGCAATTTTTCCGTGACAAAAAGTAAATAACTATACATCTTTCAGGGGTATCAGCCGGGCTGTTATACATATCTGCTTTGGTGTATTTATTCTTAATTGAATGAATCCGTCCTTCAGTTTCATTTTCTTCCCCGAGAGGCAACCATAACATCAAGAGACTTGAACAGCTTAATGAACAATCAGGTTTGTAATCACTGTATCAAACAAATCTGCACATCTAACACTTACCACTCATCAGGCGATAATGAACAATCAGGTTTGTAATCACTGTCTCAAACAAATCTGTACATCTAACGGTTACCACTCATCAGGTGATCTCGGCTGGATTATGTACATGGCTTTGTCCATTTCATTCGTAATGAACAGCAAGCAGTAAGATGTGCAGAGTTCAAGGTAATGGGATGCCTGAAGTTCCTAGTTAAGCAATGTCCAACATAAGTAAGTGCAGAAGATATGCAGTACTAATTGACTTGCATTAAACAAGAACTGCCTTCCTTATCAAATCCCTATTAGAACTGCTGAGTGCATTCAAAGAATAGCCGCCTGGCAAATTTATCGACATCTGCAGCAAGCCAAGAGTTTTTCAGTCACTAAGCTTAGCTTTTATACAGAAGTAAGTGCTACTGACCACCCACAAGAGGACATGATGCTGCTATTTTGTCGACAGCTTCCAATGCAACAGACCATTCATAGAGAAGAGGGATGACTTCAGATCTTCTCCATCTTCAGTTGTACCCCATGTTCAGGCGCAAAAAACAGCTTACATGTTGCAGAGTGTTTTTATTCTGGGGATAGAGAGAAAATGAACTCTGACAGCACGAGAGACAGAACTATCTTTAATTCTGCAATCGCGAAGTTCTGGCCGACACAAGTTCATATCCCCATCCCAAACGGCACGAACAGATTCGGAATCTTGCACACCGAAGAAATGCCATCCGCAAACCTCTCTGGATGGAACTCATGGGCATTGTCGCCCCAGTTGGCCAGATTCTGATGCAACGGTGAGGAAGAGAGCCAGACATTGATGCCTTTTGGAATCATGAAGTCCCCAAACTTCATTTCCTCAGATGTTTCTCTCGTCACGAATTGTCCAGGAGAATATAGGTGCAATGTTTCATAAATCACCATATTCAACTGCACATCGAGAGAAAACAGATGATAGGGGAGCAGTCCCATACTTAGATTATTTCCAAGCCTAAGGGCTACATGCGGCTACTATATTCACATTGAGCTTACATGTCAACGCATCTACCAAAAATCTGCCAAGGAAGTTCGCTCCATAAATGATCCTCGGTTTGAGTTTTGATCAATTTGACGTAAAATATCTCCTGAGAAGGGTCGGCTTGAATGTGAGTGCCAGAACAAATAAATAAATCATTGATTGAGCCAGAGAAGAATGAGAACTACGAAAATTGGGGCTGGGGATCAGTTCCTGCCTGACTAATCATGTCTGCCATTGCCCAGTGCGCACATTCTTAGGTTCGTGAATCATATGCATTGTAGGCAAAAAAGATTTAGAAGAACCAATTTCATTTTGTGCAGCTTATCCATATTCGGGGCTTGATTTCCAAGGATCTCTACCACCTCGGCAGGCATGCGCTCCTGCCATAGGACGGTGTGCTAAAAGAACTAAGTGAAGGTAGTGGCGGTGGCAGTAGTTTCGTGTCCTGCCAAGAACATAGCCTTGCAATTATCTATGATGACACTCGATCCACAGCGGAAATTGTTGACTAAGGCCTGTAAGAAGCTCTGCCCCTTGGCGTTGCAATCATCGTCCATCAGCTTGAGAATAGATCAGTCGACTTCTTTTCCTATCCTCCAATTGTCATAAGTGATCTTCGTAGGAATGTGCCTATACCCAAGATTTTGAGGACATCAAAAAAAGAAAAACTAACATCAAATCGTTTTGTCTAGGAAGCACCATATACATGTGTCTAAGGTTTCTTGAGAATTTATCAGATAGGTACTTCTGCAACACGTTTAAACCCAGCATATATAAAAAGTAGCCGACAAAAGGTAAACATGTGGAGTCATGTCAACCTCAATGATATTGTCTGAATGAATGCATGAATTTATCAGTCGCAGCTTGCAATAGAAAGCAAACTTTAACAAAACCAGCGCCCCAATAAGAGTTTTTTAATGCCGAAGGAGGCACCCTCACCTTACCGCCGGAAGACCAACAATAGCTTGCTGCTTGCTTAGCAAATCCTGAAGCACTAACATCTTGGAAAAAATCTCATTGCCAATAACATAATTGCTCCCAAAAGATGCTTTGAATTCATTTCGGCAGAAAAGGCTTTTCAAATCCTCGTCGATCAGTACTGAAGCAACTCCTCCTGCTTCCTCCATTTGAGAGTTCCCATTTTTCCAGCATGGAGATGACAGATTCAACCATCATGTCCACCATTCCCTGTGCAAAAAAGAGCAACCAGTAACATATAGATAGCTTCTGTGTCAAAATTTTACTGCTTCACACGCAAGAACAAAGACAGCTCAAGCAAGAACTGTGCCGCTGTGAACTTGATAGAACCTGCCCAGCTAATTTACATCTTTATTTTGTCATTGAAGAATTCAGGCGCTATGACTTTCCTCTGGAGCGCCCAGGATTTTCCTTTCGAAGTGATGAGGCTGTCATAACCCAACAAAATTCCCCTGTTTTTTCTCAGATACGCGGACCTTCCGAATTCAGCAAACTGGCATTCACAGAACTCTTTTGCTAAATCAAAGTCACATAAGCATTCGATCGCCATGTTCCCGTGTGAATGCAGACACCGGACCTGAAATAACCATAGCACTCTCAGCAGGCAAAGATGATCTTCATGCTTGTCACGCAATAGAAATAGCCGGCACATATTACAGACATATCTAGTGAAAACTCCTAAGCACAGAGATGTGAACATTGATTGAAGTAGAAGAAAATGTATGTACCATAGCCGGCCCTCCACTTCTCTATGTGGGGAAATAGGTGGGACACGTAATCATGCGAAACACGGTTGCCTATGCTTTGTTGATTCTTTTTGGCTTGCATTTCCAGTCGAATCTTCCTTGTATTCTGAATGAAATTATTAAGCTCATGGTGATTAATATACTAATAATCTTGCCCCGTGTATAGATAATCTCTAGTGGGCATGTAATGCATCCAACAGTCCCAGCAAACCCTTAATTGTTTACAGCTTTTGTCTGGATGCCTGTTCAGTAGTTTCCCCCTTTCCTAAAAGTTTTCTGATTGTCATCTCGCTTCAAATTACGATTTGAACCCCCCCCCCCCCCCTTTTTTTTTTTCTGAAGGTTGTCCCGTGGATGTAGAGAGGCAAAACTGCACTATCATCAAGAGCCAGTGCGCGCCGCCATGGTGTCCAGCCAAGATTTATGGCGCAGCTTTGAAGCAATTCGCGTGCCCTTTTGCCGCCGAGATTAACGACAACACGACAGTCTGCGCAGATACCGTGCTCGGCTGTATGACTACTGTTGGAAATCACCCTCCTGTCCTCTTCACGGCGAGCGTCATGAAGGGTCAGAGGGTCTTGCTTGACCCGCAATAACCCACAGCATGTCCAACGACCAAAAACTCCATTAAAGATGACAAGGGCCTGTGATTGGTCATGCCGTCAGTGCAATCCCAAAAACTGTTGTATTAAAACTTCAACTCCGTGTTAACATTCCCTTAATAGTTTTGATGATTGAGAAAACTTATTGATCTTATATTTTAGTTAAAGATCTTTTTCAGGTTTGATTACTGCGATCAAAATCAGAGTCTTGATGATACTTTTAATATCCAACTGACTAGGAAGGAATAAATCTCTCGTGCAACAGCTTATGGAAAATTGACTGGATTACTTGCTACATTTTGAAGGAGTTTCAAAAGGAAAGTTTCATAAATATCTTCTAGTTCCAAAACTTTCCTCAAACTTCAAAGGCGAGCTATTCTCTCTAAACATAAACACTCAACTTTTGGAAACCCAACTTGTTGTATGGACAGTAAATCTTACGGGAAGTATCAACCTCGGCGATCCTAACACCATCAAGTCTTCTCAACATGATCCAAGACAATAATATAAAGCGATACAAGCAATCAATTTTATGAAATTTTTTTCTAAATCATTTATTCTTTTGCAAAACAAATGGAGTCTTCACGTTCAATTTGCTTTCTGAGCCAAAGCCAATGTACATCCAACAATACTATAGATAAGGAAATATCGATTCGCAAATTTACTCTTATAAGCAGGATGTAAGAGTCATATGAATGGCAATCTTGGTTAGTATATGATATCCATCGTATCATGTACGAGCATTGACCAGTATTTCAATGAGCCTCATGCCATCAACCTGGGGGCATAATCATCGTGATGCAGGCGCATCATCAGAACTTGGGATTTCCATGATCAACTCACAATCCTAACTTAAGCCTCATCAATTAATCAAGCTCGTTCCATAATTATTCGAGCAAGTGGGAATTTTAGCCACAAGTTAATTCAACGCGTCTAAAACGTCCAAGAAAAAGGCTTCTACAATTTGAAGAGCGAATGCAGAATGATGGCCACGATTGGCAGTTGATTTGCGAGGTTGGACAGTCAAAACTTCAAGTTTTCATGTGTTTTAATACATGATTTAGTTCCTAAGTCTTTATTGTGTTTACTAGTTTTCACATCTTTATAATACATGAGAATTCCTCTCAAGTGAGCAAATTTCCTTTTGGTTCTTTATCAAATTTGTTGGAAGTAAGCCTCGAGTCTTTTATCCTTAGCTAGTGGATCATTCCTTTATACCTTGATGATAAACTTCATCTATCCTATCCCTATTTCATTCGAACGCATCCCATAATGCATTCTCCATTTTAATACTTTCCCGCAAACACTCCTTCCATACACTTGTCCATCTTACACGTTTAGCATCCTCTAATCCTCACCATGCATTACATCGGATCAAGCTTAGCTATTTTCATTCCAAATGCGAGGGCAAGCAAGGTATTTTTGTAGTGACTTGGAAAACATTTATACTAGATAATAAGGAAAAACACACACAAATTCTCACTATTTTTCGTGTGATTCAGTATGTCCACCAAATTAATCTATCCATTTTTTTTTCTCATAATACTAATACTTTCAAGGACCACCAAGGTTGTTCGCCGAGTTGATTAAGGTTTACTTCCAAGGGATTTAGAGCCCCCTTATCAGAGGTTTGAATCTCCTAATCACTCTTCAATCTCAAGAAATCCCGTTTAATCTATGACATTGGTTCAACTTGTTTTGCCAAACACATGGATCACTCCAACTTTACTCCGATTTGCATTCAGTGGTACGAGCTCACTCAATACAATTAATAACTATGACTCAAAACGAACATTTTGATCATCTATGTGAAACTCTATAGTAAGCCTTAAGAGGGGTCGCCTATGTTAGTATCCTTTCCAACCATGTTCTTCTTATACAAAACTAATCTTTTCAAATATCATTGAGTACATTCCTTGGGAAAATTACCAAAAAAATCTTAAATCTATTATGTGGATTCCAATTCAATTCTAAACATTTTAATTCAACCAATTTAATAAAAAAACATTTTGACAATTAGTCAATTTAATCTTTTATCCAATTCTCGCTGACAATCATTCGTATGGACACAGACTTGCTATGTATAGTTGGCACTGATAAGGACAATATTTTCAATTTTTTTAGAAGTTTTATGAATTTTTTTTTTTTCACAAATGGCTAACAAGGATTGCCTACCAAAGATGAAGACCCGGTGACCTTTGTCGACCAACAGTAAAATAGAAAAGAAAAGAAAAGAAAAGAAATAAGTCAATTTGTTTACCAAACACAAGAGTGACTTCAATGTTACTCCAACCTGCATCTAATGGTACGAGGCTCACTCAAACTAGCAGTGACTATGACTCAAACAAACATTTTGACCACCGGTGTGAAACTCTATAGTAAGCCCTAAGAGGGGTTGACTATGTCAGTCACCCTTTCCAACATTGTTATTTTTATTCAAAACAAATATTTTCAAATAGCATTGAATACATGCCTTGGGAAAATTGCCACAAAGGGCCAACACCCATTGTATAGATTCCAATCAAATCCTTAAGTTTTCAATTTAGTAAATTTAGTTCTAAAATTTTTGTGATTTGTTAATTTAGTTCTTCTAGGCAATTTTTGTTGAGAATTGCTAACATAGATGCCAACCATACCACATACAGTCAGCAATGACATAAACAATTTTCTCAAATTTTCAATTTATTTATAATTTCTTTTCTTTTCTTTTCACAATTGGCTGATGATCGGTCGAGTCCTTAGTGACCCTAGCAACCCAACAAAAAAGAAGAAGCTATAAATAAAATAAGAAATAAAAATCAAATAAATTTTAAAAAATTTAGAATTTTTTTAATGTAATTACTGACTTTATCCACATCAGTATCAATCATACCACGAAAGATAGACAGTGTCAACATTAGCATTTTTGGCCAAAATTGCCCTGAATGACTGCGTTGGCAAGTTGTTAAAAAGTTTTGAATTAAATTGGTCATTGAAAAGTTTATGAATGAATTAACTTCCGTATAATACATTCATGACTTTTTTCATAGTACACCTACATGTCTTGGAGCACTGTTCTTAGGATGTGAATTGTGGTATGAATATTATCCCTACATGCTTTTGGCTAGCTCCCATGTCTTTAATGTCTTGCTAGGTTCCTACGTCTTACTTCCTTTATAAATAAAGGTGAATTCTCAAATGTATAAATTTAGAAGTAAGTTTTATGAATACATGAGACTTCCTCTCAAGTGAGTGACTTTCCTTTTGATTCTTATCCAATTTGTTGGTAGTGCACGCCCCAGTTCTTTATTTTTAGCTGATGGATCATTCCTTTTGTGCAATGAACTTCATCTATCCTATCCTTGCGTTCATTCAAACGCATCCCATAACACATTCTCCATTAAAACACTTCCCCACAAAGACACTTCTTCCATACACTTATCCATTCTACATGTTTAGCATCCTCTTGCCTCACCACGCATTCATTACATTCGCTCAAGCATAGCTCTTTTCGTTCCAGATGTGAGGGCAAGCAAGGTCTCTATGTAGTGACTTCGAAACTATAAGATTTACACTGGAAAATAAGAAAGAACAAACGAATTCTCCTTTTTTTTTTCAAGCGATCCTTTATGTCCACCACATCAATCTGGTTAAGGTTTAATTCCAAGGGATATGGAGCCCTCGGTCAGAAGTATGAGCTTCTACTCGCCCCTCGATTTCAAGAAATCCTTACTCATCTATGGATCACTCAGATTTTACTCCACCTTGCATCTGGCAGTTTTCAAGCTGTAGTTACGGTTCAAAACAAACATCTTGGCCACCACGAGTGTTGAACTCCTATGGTAAGTCCTAAGGGGGCCGCCAATATTGGTCGCCCTTTCCACCCTCTTTTACTGATTCAAGACTAGTCTTTTCAAGCGAGCGTTGAGTTTGCCTACCTCATTTGAGGTATGCACATTCTCTCCCAATTAGGACCTGTGAAAAGGCCTCAATGATTGCAAGGGCATGCTCAATTAATTAGTCCCCTGTTCTTATTGATCTGTCCAATTAGGCCTTAACAGCTGGAGATCAGTCCAATATCAGACTTCGATACTGGCTAGACTATTGGTGGCACCCGCAACCTGTTCTTACTGATCATGCTCGCTTAATTAAGTCCCTTATTCTTATTGATATGCCAATGCCCAGTCACCGGCAAAAGGAAGAAGAAATGAGAGGAAAAAAGAATAAAAAGAGAAAATTTGAAAAATTATTAAAATGTTATTAAAAATTATCCAGCCAACGCCGCCATGTAAGTCAGTTGACATCTATGTCAATAATATTCTACCAAGATTAGGCGAAGGATTGAATTGGCATCAAGTCAAAAAGTTTAAGATTATGCACCATTAAAAGGTTTATGACTCAATTCGTATAAATGTAATAGGTTTAATACTTTTTTGACACATTTTTCGTTAGGATTGTTACCTTTTACTTTTTTGAAATAAAAAATTAAACTTGGACTAAAACAATGGCAATAAATCCAAGCTAGCAATCGGACTAAACAGTGACTTCAAAAATCTTGTACAACAATATGAACTGATTACAATTCCCTCGTTATTGTAATTCCTCGTTTTCGAAAGGGAAGTGTAGGTCACTAGATTGTGCACGTTGATGGCGTTCATTGAACCAGTTCTTTCCCCCATTGACATGCCATATCATCCGTAAACGGGGTTCCACAGCAAGAATCAAAGCATTGATCACAAATGTAGTCCAACCTTTTGATGGGACATTCTTTGGACTCATCTGCCAATCTCCTCATTATACACTCATCTCGTCCTGTCCTCTTTGGGCAACATACCTGTAAATGACTAATTTCGTTGAGGTTGTCCTCATGTTCTCCCTGTGATTTGTCTGGTTTTATGACAGAACAGAGCAAAAGGTGAACTAAAGTGAAAAAGAAACCATTCTTTACCATTCTTTATGACTCAGCAAGGTTCAATTGTGATTTACTCGTATGTACCATACAACGCCACACCCAAGTAGACCGATAGTTACACATCCGTATACAGAGTGAAATAACAGCATCTCCATTATTTACCACCCAGGCAAGCAAGGACGGCGCGGTTTTTCCACGGTCAACCAAAAGGAAAGATAAGGCTGTCTCCATCAATTGCAACTGGATTCTTGAAACTCGACCACACGACTTGTAAAGCAAAGAAGTTCAACATGGATAAGATAGGCGACATAAATAAAAGTTTGCCTCGAATCGATTGGCAAGGCTAAGTACCACTGGACAGAGGCTAAGTGGCCTGGGGGATTCCCATTCGACGTCCCAGTTGTCCTTGTTCCATTCTTGCCTGCAGGTTAGAAGTCTTCATCTTGCAGGACATCGGGGAAGTGAGCTAGTCTCGATGTCATGACTCCTAGGCGGATGCCATAGAGGATTATGTAGCGGACATAGCGGGTATTTACCAGGAGAAAAGCGTACGTTGCCATGTGCAGACCGCAGAGAAGGCACAGGGCACCAGCTCCGATCAACAGGACGAGAGAGGCGAGCCAAGAGAGCTTGCTTACAAGCAAGTAGCCACCGGCCATAAACGCTACAGACATTGTTCCAAGAGCTACCAACAGCCCGTTTTTTGCCATTATATGGGCAGTTAGAGCAATGTAAGAGTCATTAAATTATGCCCAAGACAACAAGATGACCACGCTCATGGCAGTATACATCGCGATGGTGTTGCAAATGACAAAGGCCTGGAACATTCCCTTGTTCAGCATTGTAGCCGTTCCTGGGTTAGCTCCAGAACTCTAGATGAAACCTCCAGGAACCGCTAAACCAGCTGCAAAGGTCACGGTTGCCACGAGCGTGGCGACAATCGAATGAGCATCCCTATGTAGCCTCAATACACCTCCGGCTTGGAGAGAACGGTCTAAATATGCTGCCATTTTATCTCGATTTCTTGACTTATGGATTGCTAAATCAATACTTGTAGGTGCCCCGGCACACTTCAAAATCACTGAGGGTAATCTCTAGGCATGGGCCAAACAAGAAAACACGGGGTCATTGTTGCTGGGAGTTGTCGTACATACCGCATGAAGATAGAAAAGATTCGCTTGATTTTGTGATTGTTAATGTTTGGATTTGGAGTTTCTAGTGAGTGCGTACCCGTCGAATCATAGAATCCGTTATTTTCGTTTGCTCTATCGCATAGTCGAGAGCCGTCAAGCATTCGTTATTGAGAGGCTTACAATCAACTCTTTTGTCCAGCACGAGATCAAGCAGAACCACGGGGTGCCACGGCAATGTGGCCAAATGCAGAGGAGTGTTCCCGTCGTTGTCTCTCTCGTTGATAAGCTTCTCAAGGTCGGCTTTCCCGAGTATGTACTTTACTGCCTGGATTCTTCCGTGCTTGGTGCAGACATGAAGGATGTTTTGTCCGTGCTGATTGATCAACTCCATCGGATTTGGCCACTGCCGACGCAGCTCCTTGATGGCTTGAACATGACCCTCTTTGCAAGCGACGTGAATAGGAAAATAGCCATCTCTATCGTATTCGACTGCACTCGAGGTGAATTTTTTAAGCAAGAATTTGATGCCGTCACAGTAATTGATGTATGCTGCCAAATGGAGTGGAGTGCCCCGTCCATCATCTTTCAATCCAAACAATGTTGGATTTTTCTCCGAAATTTCCATCAGCATGTCTAAATTAAGTGCCAAATAAAATTATTTAATTATATTGTTTTAATAGCTTAACTTTTAGAACAATTGATAATAATTTCATAAAATTGCACATGATATCAAATAAAGAGATCCTAAGTTACAATCTTCCTAGACCCCTCATTTTACCTCCCTGTATATATACATATCCAAACTTTAAGCTTAGACCAAAATCAAGTCTACGCATGAGAAGTTTTAAACCATTTAAATATCAAACTAAAGGTTAACCATTCAAATCTCATAAACTGTGTGCAAACTACTTGACATCGAGGCCAATTACATTGGTCGAAAGTTTGGACTTAATTGGTTTACGAAGCCCATAAGTGTGTCATAGGTCTCCAAATAATCGAATTTCTACACCTTTATCCTAGGTCATGAAATATAGAGAAAAGTACCAAAACAGTCCTAAACATTTTGTATAGATACCAAGTCAGTCCTAAATTTTTCAATTGGACAAATTTAATCTTAAACATTTTCATATTGGTACCAATTCAGTTCATCCAGCTAATTTAAGCCGAAAATTGCTGATGTGGCCACCGGCGGTCTTATGTGGCGCCACATGGACAAAATTTATAATTTTTATAATTTTTTTCCTTTTTTTTTCTCTTTTCTTTTTATTTTTATTTTTCTTTTCTCCTTAGCCCTTGGCCGGCGAGGTTGTTGGCTAGCTGGTGACCTCGCCGGCCAAGGGCTAAGGAGAAAAGAAAAAAAAAAGAAAAGAGAAAAAAAGGAAAAAAAGAAAAAATAATTTAAAAATTATAAATTTTTTTATAAAATTTGTCCACGTGGTGCCATATAAGACCGCCGGCGGCCACATCAGTAATTTCCGGCTTAAATTAGCTGGATGGACTGAATTTATACCAATATGAAAAGGTTTATGACTAAATTTGTCCAATTGAAAAGTTTATGACTGAATTGGTACCAATACAAAATATTTATGACTGTTTTGGTACTTTTCCCTGAAATATATATGTATGTGTGTATGTATGGAGGATGTGCATATTTGTAACCTGTCAATTATAAAGATGGTAGGAGGAGATTTCGTTTCATACCGCACAAAGCAAAAGTCCAATTAAAAAAATAAAAAAAAAAGGTAAGATCGGCAATTGGATTTGTGTTGTGTAAATCGTTTCATGTTGAAACACAGGTATATCATGAATATAATTTACCTAAACATGACAAGTTTAATAAATGTGTTGATATGTCTCAATATGAGCATGACAAACCATCACTTGTTTAATTTCTATATCGTTTCATGAGCAGGTTGACGAGAACCGATTTGTGCCAAACCATAACTTGTTTAATTTCCATGTCTTCTCGCATCGTGCAAACGGATGACGTCGAGAATTGCGAAAAGAGTAGAATTTACCGAGTTTGCCGTGTAAGACAGCCGCATGAACGGGCGACTCGCCTTGTATGCATGATGGCTCAAGTGGCTTTGCCAACAGAATCCCGAGAACCCCAACGTTGCCCCTCTCGACGGCCAGAGTCATCGGACATTTACCTTCCTCGTTCTTCCAATACAAGGGTTGCAAGTCCTCACCTATCAATATCTCAACCACTTCGAGGTGGTTGTTCATAACGGCCTCGTGCAGCGGGGTGTTTCCCCCGCGATTTTTCACTTGCACGAGATTCCGCCACCTCTCGCCCTCACCGACGTCCAATGCTCGGCCAATGAGCACTCGGGCAGCAGGGGCCCTTCCGGCCCTGGCGGCCAAATGAAGCGCAGTGTCTCCCCTGCAATTTTCCTCGGCTAAGAGATTGTCGGGAAAGTGGTTGACGATGGCTCTCAGCATCTCGTCTCTCTCGAGGCCCGCAGCGATATGGAGCAATGAATTCCCGGAGGGGCTCCGAATGACCCACAGACACAGACGTCGGTCACCCTAGGAACAGTAACGTTCTACGACTCGGATGAATTCGTCCGCATCGCCTTGTTTGGGGCTATGCAGTTCTTTAATTATATACCAAATCAAATAAATGTATCAAATGGAAAAAACAAAAAATTGAGGCTCCGTTTGTTTCACAAAAAATGTGACTTTTTAGAAAATATTTTTTAGCAAAGTCATTTAAAAAAAAAGGATAAAATTTTTCGATATTGATTTATGAAATAGAAAATATTTTTTGCTGTTTGATAAGGAAAATATTTTCCTCAATGCACTTCTTTCAATAACTTTTTAATTATTTTATTTTTAAAATCCATTTTTAATCTTTTTTATTTTATTTTTTAAAATTGATTTCTTAATTTTTTTTCTTTTTCTTTCTTTTGTTTTCTCCTTCTTTCTTGGCTGGTAGCCCGGCGATAGGAACAAGCAAGCTTGAGTCTTGCCATGTGGCGAGGCTCACTTGTGGTTAGTGATTAGCTAAGGAAGAAGAAGAAAAAGCAAAAGGAATAAAAAATAATTAAAACTCGATTTTAAAAATTAATAAAATAATAATGAAAATAATAAAATAAAAGAAAAATGTATTTGGAAAAAGAAAGTAAGGTGAAAGAAGATGTGGAAAATGTATTCCTCTTTCTCAAGAGTGGAAACCATTTTTCTTTATTTTGAAAGACTTTTTTCCGTTGAAGACAAATGTTTTCCCCAATTCCGTAAAATATATGTTGAAAAATCCAAAAAACGTTTTACTAAAAATTATTTTTTGCATAATGAACGGAGCCTAAGACACGTGAGAAGGTCCTGATTTTAAGAGAAAAATCGACCGTGAACATGAAGGAAATTTGCATTTCTATAATATCCTCCGCAACGGTTTGTAGATGGGAGGGTGTGCAAGTTGCGGTCTTTCATGATTTGCTCTTTCGAGGAATTCGTGTCGTGGGGGCTTTCGCAGGACAGGAGCATCGATGCCTGGCCGTGACTGACGGCTGTCAAATGGAGCAGGACGCTTTTGCTGTGTGAAAAGCCACGGCCAGAAATACCCATAAGATGAGCATCCACGAATTGATTTGGATCACTAGAAAATTTACTAACCCATTTATTTCACAAAAATTATGACATTTTAGAAGATATTCTTCAAGAAGTCATTTTTCTAAAATATAATATTATTATTTAATGTTTAGTTGAAATTCAAAAATAAGCTTTGATTGAAACCTGAAAATGACTTTTTAGGCATTAGTGACTTGTGCATGAACAATTGATTATTCGAGCATTGACACTAGGGTTTGGAGATACGGTCCCGACCATGGGGTTCACACCCCAGGTGTCGGGGACCAAGGCACGACCTCCAAGATCCTAGGCTTGACCCTCAATGGACCTAGGCACCAACATGGAGTTTGGGGCCTAGCCTCAATGGACTCGATCTCAAGCACGAGGACATGGGCTCGGACATTGGGGACTCAAGCCTAGGCATGGGACACAAATGGGTTAGGGCATCATGGACATAAGCTTAGTCGTCAAGGTTCCTAACCCAAGCCTTGCTGGACACGAGCCCAAGTGTTGGGGACCTAGTCCTAAGCATAGGCGCTAGAATCATAGGCCTTGGCCTCAATGGACCCAAGCTTAGGCGCGAGGGATCCAATCATGGACACTAGGGTCTTAAGCTCGGGTGCCAAGGACTTAGGCACGGGGAGTAGGGTCTCAGGCTTAGTCTCAATAGGTTCGAACCTAGGCACAAGCTTTGGGGCTCTTAGCCCCGAGCCCAGCCTTTGTGACTCAGGCAAGGCTTCCATGGACTAGGGCTCGAGCACTAAGGACCTAGGCCCAACCTTGATGTACTCGAGGCACGTGCACCGGGTCTCACACCCAACCTCAATAGACCCAAGCATGAGAGCTAGGGATTTGAGTATGAGCACTAAGGTCTTGGGCCCAACCTCTATAGACTCAGGCATGAACATTGGGGTCCTAGGCATGAACATTGGTGTCCCAAGCCCAACCTCTGTAGACTTGGGCCTAAGCACTGATGCTCTGAGCCTGGCCTCTATGGACTCGGGTTTGGCCTCAATGGTCTCTAGTGGACCTAACCTTGACCACTAAAATCTATATCGGTTGTCAATGGCTCAAGAGCAAGCATTGGGTTCTCATGTCCAAATGTAAAATCTCTTGTCCAAATATCAATATTTAATCATATTTTGAAATAATTTCCATTTTTTTAAAAATAAGAAATCTTTCTTGAATTTAAGTGTGGATTTTATATTGAATAGAGAAACATTTTCTCAAGATCAAACGCCAAAAATGTGGAAAATATTTTTCACGAAACAAATGAAACTTAAGTCATTTCGAAAAGAATGAGTTTCGTCCATCACAAAGTTACCATGACCTGTCGAAGGCATTGCTTATGTTAACGTGAAAGCATAGTCTTTTCTTCCCCTACCTTGGGCTAAGGAATAGAAGCCCATTTTCCTGTACGAGGAGAGAGCCCTACGATCTACTACTTTTGTTCGTCTGAAGAAATTATACGCTATTGATAAACCCTAACCTTGCTGCAAAGATAATTAAGTGTAATACTCAAAATCTGCATTTGTATTGGATACTATCGATCTCAAGAAATCTTTACTCATCCATGGCTTAAGTTCGACTTATTTACTACACACATGGATCACTCAGATTTTACTCCCATTTTTCATTCAGTTATACGGTGGTGACAAATTAGCTTACAACGAGTAGTAGTTATGGTTCAAAATGAACATTCTGACCATGAGTGTTGAACTTTTATGATAAGCCCTAAGGGGGAGAAAATATTCAGTGGTTCGTGAGCTCCACGTCATCTGCTGACGTGGCGCGCATGTACCACCGAGATATCGACACGCGTCCTGTGAGGGACCCGCCGGAAAATGGAGAGGCTGGTTATCTCGGCTGGCTTGGCTCGGCTCGCTGGGGGCCACTGATGTTGGTTGCCCTTTCCAACCCTCTTCTGCTCATCGAAGACTAATCTTTTCAAACAAGCATTGAGTACGTGCCTTGATGCACCGTCCTTGGGTCCAAATTTGAGGTATGCACATTCTCACCTAATTAGGACCTGGGTGAAAAGGCCTTAATAATTGCAAGAACATGCATGCTCGCTTAATTAGTCCCCTGTTCTTATTGATCTGTCCAAGCATGAGAGGCTGAGGATCAGTTCAATCTCAGTCTTCGTTACGGGCTGGACTATTAGTGGCAAATGCAACCCGATGACCCTGAACAACACTGGGGATATCCAATCATGAGAGGTTGCTCTGAAAATTGAGTGATCGACGGAGCCAATGCCCTCTGTTGCGGCCATGGAGGCCACGTGAGGTGAGTTAGCTTCATTAGAGTGAATCGACGGAGGTCACAACCTTCATAGGGGCGATTGCAAGCTCCGTGCAGAGAGATAGAGATTTATGCAGCTAACAACTCCACCGAGTGAGGTTAATGTTGCCGGCAGATGGAGGCGAGACGGCGAGGGTTCATGACGGCGACGGGTGCGTGAGAGATTTGCCACATGGCCTGGTCGGTTGGGGAAGAACCGAAAAGATCAAAAAGGAAAAAGAAAAAGGAAAAAGAAGAGAAAAAAGGGGAGAGAACTTCGATCATTGAGTGTTCCACGCCTGAGATGTGACTTTTCCTTAACACCTAAAATTTCTGTCATTCAGACAGTTAAATATGTAAATAAATTTTTCCTTTTTTGTGCAGTTAGTACTCTTTATAAAGAAGATGTGGCAAATGGATGGATCGGGTTGAAAATGGGTTGATCCATATTTAACCCATTTAACCCGTTTTGACCAATATTCTTATAGTGTAAATATAATGACCCATACCCGACCCGACCCATATTATTAAAACCCACAATATTCTTAAAAAAAAAGCCCACGCTCACTTTAAGCTATATGCTAATTGGATTAAAACTTCAAATTAAATTAAAAATAGTAAATAAAATAAAATAAAAAGTTAAAAAAAACCTATAAATTGAAATATTTATAAATAATTAGACTATGCATATGCTTCTCTTATTTGAAGTGAACAAACCATTGAATAACTAAAAACTGTAACATGAAATTTTTTTAACTAAACCTAAAAAAGCTCATTTTTATGATGTTTTTATATAAAAAAAAAGTATTGTTAAAACATTTTCATGCAATACAATTTTTTTTAACAATTTTTATGCAATACAAATTTAATGGAAAATTTTTATAATCTTTTTAAATATTTTTTAAAAAATCGAATTTTTAATTTTTTAAATATAATTTTTTATTATTTTTGAAAATATAATTTTTATAATTTTTTATAAAATATAATTTTTTAATTTTTAATAATTTTTTTTTCTTTTTCTCTTTTCTTTTTTCTTCTTCTTTGGCTGGTCGCCAGCCACGACGATGGCTGGCGATTGGCCACAGGTGAGATCGAGCTCGCCGACATTAGGTGGGGCTCGATCTCGCCGATTCGGCAAGGCTGAGGCGTCGCCCGACGCTAGCAAGCTCGAGCCTGTCTCACCGACGATTGGCGACGCTCAAGCTCGCCGGCACATCGAGCGGCGCCTCGGCCTCGCCAGTCGTCGGTGAGGTCAAGCCTCACTAGATCTGACAAGATTCAAGCTCATCGGCGTTGGGCGGGGCTCGATCTTGCCAATCTGGCGAGGTCGAGGCCCCGCCTAACGCCGGTGAGCTCGAGTCTCACCAAATCCGGTAAGACTCGAGCCTCGCCAATCGTCGGCGAGGCAGAACCTCGCCATATTTGAAGAGATTCGAGCTCGTTGGCATCGAGCGAGGCTCGATCTCGCTGATTTGGTGAGACGAAGGCCCCGCCCAATGTCGGCGAGCTCAAGTCTCGCTAGATTCGGCGAGGCTGGAGCCTCGCCAATCGTCGGCGACCTACCGGTGAGGCTTAGTGCCAGCGAGCTCGAGCCTCACCTGGCCTGTCGCCAGCCAGCGGCTGGCCATCGGCTAAGGAAGGAAGAAAAGAAGAAAAAAGAAAAAAAATTGAAATATGAAAAATAATAATAATTTCGATTTTTTATAAAAAAAAAACATTTTATAAAGTTAAAAAATGCCATAACCCATGGGTTCAAAGTGGGTTCATAAATCACTAAGATTCGCCCCAGTGGCCACCATTCCAACATGGAAGGGGGAGATGAGGGTTTCAAATCCCCACCTTCTCAGGGGGGATGGGGTGGGGACGCGTAAGTTTCAAGAATGGGTTTCGACTTCCATGTCTTACAAGAGGCAGGACAAAAGTTTGAGAATGAGTATAGAGTATGAATAGAGTCGGACTAGAAAAAAAAAAGTGGGTTCAAAGGTCATAACCCATTTAGACTCATTTCTTTTTGTACTTTACTTTCTCAAACTCATTTTTGACCTATATTTAACTTTCATTTGACCCATATATGACCAATTTAACTAAAAATGGGTCATAATATAGATTTATGACCCATTTTGCCAGCTCCAAGCTCCACCCATAAAGAGAAGGAAGACCGACCCGTTCCCCACCCCCCGGGCGAAGGAACAAGCAAAATCGCCGACGGCTCGAGGATTTGGCGACCACATTATGACTTTTCTCCAAGTTGACGTGGCGCGCACACCTATGCAGAAAAATATGTGGGCAATATCTTAATTTAATTAATATTTGGTAAATTAGAAAAGTAAATATGTAACTTTCAAAATTCCAAGTCCAACTTGAAGATATATATATCCCATTTTAGGCCAATTCGTCAGCGCTCGTGTTTTTCACACAGTACCTAGTTTTCAAACCACACGTTGGACTCCTCATCTCTAGTCAAATTTTCATTCTCTCCTCTCTTTCTATGAAGGCTTTATCTGTATGAACTTTCTCACAAATTTTTTAAGTCTTACCTTAGGTGGCAAAATCAACTTACAATGACGTGTTTAGGTGGCTAAACATCTCGACCTATAAATCAAAGGTGACTACGAGAACACAAACACTAAAACCTCAACCAAAACTCAACTGCCCCCAAACAAACGCATGCCATCGCGGATCTTACTTTGACAATTCAGCTAAAGCTGGATGGAGAAATGTTGATTTAATTAATATTTGGTAAATTAGAAAAGTAAATATGTAACTTTCAAAATTCCAAGTCCAACTTGAATATATATATATATATATCCCATTTTAGGCGAATTCGTCAGCGCTCGTGTTTTTCACACAGTACCTAGTTTTCAAACCACACGTTGGACTCCTCATCTCTTTCTCCCGGGAAAAAAAAAGGGGAAAAAGATGTACGTGAATCACGTGAACGGCTGCACATCCAATTCCACATAATGAGACTTGCCAGATCATAGGAATATCAAAGCCTGAGGATGTCAAGTCCTCGTTGACTTGACTTCTCCAAAGGGCACCGGAATACATTCATGATCAGTTTATCGGTCTTTTTAGAAGATTTCCACGTTACTGGTAAATTTTAGGACTCGGTCATTGTTTAGCAGCAAAGAAAATTAGAGAGTTGGATGCTTTTTATTAATAAACTTCATACTGTTATTAGTGTTTACTAGTTTGAATTCTTAATTATCACCACAAAGCAATCGCATGTACAAAATAGATGAAGTTGTGATAAGAGGACATATGGCATGACATAAATGATCATTTACTCAAGCACTATTAGCGGAAAGTAATTTCTTTTCTCTTTAATATGCTGAAATCACTTTTACATTGATGATCGAAAGTAAATTTTTTAACACGTAACTTTTTCTGTTCGTTCCTGACCTAATAATGAGGAAATCTTCTGTCGAGACAAGAAGAAATGTAAATGCTTCGACAGCAAGATCTCCTTTGCTTCTGGGATTTTTGCCAAAAAGGATGCAATGGCAAGGGTTGGACATTCGCCGGATCACATCTGCATCAAGATGATTATGACTCGATGAAAGACAAGAAAAGATCGTCACATAATTATGTCTCTCTTCCTGTGACCCCTCTGGTGGAAACTTTGAAGATGCACCTGCACATGATTCGGAAGTAAACAGTGTGGGTGACTAGGATTGGAGCAGGGTTCTCTAACCGACTCCTGTTTTCTTCGAGGAGATCAAGATGATCGCGATACATATCCCCAATCTCTAGTCCCTTTATCCTGTTGATTTTGCCCTCTCGAGATCTCCACTTTTGAGTGTCTTCGGAAATTGTAATCTGCAACTTCAGCCATGTGATTGCTAGCGCCATGAACGAAAAATGAGATGGGAGCAGAAATTGGCGTAAAAAGTAATGTTTGCATACAGAAAAGAGGCGTCAATGAAAACCAATTTGCACGTAAACAAACTTGGAAAGACCGGTATGGTCGGAACCGACGGATGACTTTGGGACTACTGGAACGCCCAGTAAACCAACCATTTTCGGGATTTTCATCGAGTGAAACTATCTAATTTCGACAATGAGATTCTGACCGACAATTCGAATTTCAATTTGAGATTTCGATCCCCAATTACGCCTGTTGGTGGGCCACATTTCGCTAATTCCTTGTCTTTGTGGGCTTTAGAGAGAGAGAGAGAGAGAAGGGCGCCGGGAAGAGGGGGGGGGGGGGGTAGAACTGCAAGAGAGGCCCAATTAGGTGCATATTGCGAAGAAGATTTTGGTTTCCTAGAAGTGAACTACGAGCTGTGTGACCATTTATTTAACTTTAGGGATAATAATATAAATGGTTCAGGAACTTTGATTTAATATGTAATATGGTCTCTCGACTTTAATTCAATATATAATTTCATCCATAAACTTCTAATTTTTTCAATGTGGTCCTTACACTTTTAGTATTTATTGAATTTAATCCATGGACTTTTAATACGTAATCTCTCTAATTATTGAAGCAAATACCACTTTTACTGTCCTCGAGCTCAGCACATTGTTTGTCCAATGTTTGTCCACTTTTTACCGGAGGAAATTTTTTGGCCAATATCCAAAGAATGTTGGCTCACAAAAAGTTGCACACTGTGGTCGTGAGTAATGTTCCCCACAAGGAGGGAAATTTTTATCGCTTTTTTTTTTTTTTTTTTTGCAAGTGTAACTTCATATATAGAAAAAGAATTTGAAACTCTGTGTTCGACATTATATTCACGTTTGTTATGTGAATGGACCTAAACCTATGGAGAAGTGTAATTCATGTGGAAGATGGGGAGGATGTTCATGGACTGGAAAATTTATTCCAGCTCTGTTACTTCTTAGCATCTCTGATGATGCTTCCTTGAAGACTAAAATGTCAAAGCTTGATAGGTAGAGGACATCAATTTAAGCAGCCAAGTGTGAATTTTCCATTGTTGGGAGCATAAGTTTGTCAACATCTTTCTTATGAGAAAGACTTGGAGCATTACCTAAGTATATCACTATTAAAGGACCTTTTATTGTGGATCATGTGAAGCATATTATAATAGAGATATTTCTTTCTTTCTTTACCGATTTAAATTGTTCCCTACAAGCATCATATCCTTTTAATCTTTCCTAGACCAATATTGTATGAATTCTTCTTCTTCTATGTTAGATTAACTATTCGTTCCAGGTCTCTACCTATTGCCACGAAATTTCACGTTTCATTGCCAATCTTTTTGTCAGCATCAATTAGCTTAAACACTCACTGTTTCTGATTGAACATGAATATGCTCTTTCTTTAAATTCTATGTATTAATCTTAACTTGTTTAGGTTGTTTAAGAAATTAATTTGGCTTAAATCTCATTTAGGGCCAGACATTAGTTTCTCAGCATTGCATGTTTATAGTTCGTTAAAAGTATTCAATTTTGTGAGGTAGACGTTTTTTACTGGCCTTGACCTTCGCCATGTTTTCCAATGTGTGAATGGCTACACATTGCACATATCGGTGTCTCCAGAGGGGATTGGAATGTTGGGGAAGGAAATTTATTGGGAAAGAAAACACAAGATATTAACATGATGAAAATCGAAGATATTTTCTTTTGTTCACCAATGAAGTTTCTCCTTTCAGAAAGGCTCTGAAGTCATTTTCAGATTGGAGGACTTTGAAGACTCCTTCTTTGTCGGGGAATTACATTAGGACAGCGCCTGAAAGGTACTGAGAAATGGGAACACAGTTTTCTGAGTTAGAATCGGAAAGTTCAAGACAACTGAACCGCACAGGTGATCTTTGACCCGCACTAGAGGCATTGAGGCCATTCCAGCTGTGGCATTAGCGGAAAGTTCAAAGTAAATTACTTTTCGGAGCCAAAAGCAGAAGAAGACTTGTTTTACTTGGTTCCGTGCAGATTTCGGCATTTAGCTAACTGTAATTTAGCTATGAAGATATTGGCGGAACTTGTTATTACATTCGATATGCAGTTGTACCCGTTTTCATATAACTTAGTTCAAGCTTTTTGCCAACCATGTTCAACCAAATGGAGACTAAACTTTTTCTCATCTTTTTGGTCATTTATAATATGAAGGGTACATGTTTAATGAGTTTTGGAAGATTTGTAAGAATTCAGTGTTTCAGTTGGTGAATTTGGTTTCTTAAGTTCTTTTGAGTTCAAAAACCATCGTCAAGTTTTCTTTTATTCGAATTTGGATCTTGACATGTCGGTGGTTTTTAACCGTAGGCATAGATCCTCTTCTGTGAAAAAGGCTTGCGCTCCTCCTTCTTGTTGTTTATATGCTTGCTGCTTTCGCTCCTTACTCTAAAAATGAAGAAAGACTTGTCAGAAATCGCCGGTTAGGTTAGTCCAACCAAAAAAGACATGGGAATTTTAGGCGTAAGATAATCCTATGCAACTCCTCTGGATTAGTGCTGGAATTCTTTCAGGAAGTGATTGGTCTGCCCGGAAAAGGGGGTTAAACTCCAGTTCTTCCGCCATGGACTCTCGAGATTAGTGGAAGTACTAATTGCACATTTTGTCAATTGAAATCAAATCGACCAAAAAAGATGGAATGTCCCGGTTCAAACCTCAAAGCAGCACACATGTGTGCACCGATCCCACGATCCATATGAAAATATCTGTGCACGTCCAGCTTTTGCGATTTGCGGGTGCAAACACCACTTGCCAATCCTTTTTTTTCCCTCTCGTATTGATTAGCTCGGTCACTTATAATTTCAGATTTAACATTAATACGATTTTTTTTTAAATATAATGGTTTTAGTTTAGCTGTAATTCTAATGTTTTAGTTTGAAATTTGTGCAATGTCCTGTTGTCATCGTATATGTAATTACTTTCAATTGAATCATTTTGGTGAAAATGTGGCTAGAAGCCTAGAAAGTTTAATTATTTAATCTTTCATCTGACTTAAGAATAGCAATATTGAAGCTTTCTAATGTCATTTTTCTTCGAAAGATTTTTTGAATGTGTTTTCTTAGAGTTTGTAGAAAGTCAAAAAGAGAAAAGAAAAGTTCGATACGAGGGACATAACTCTTAATATACTTAATAACTTTCAATTGAACATTTTTTTGGTAAAAACGCGGCTAGAAAGAGTTATTATTTACCTTTTTTCTACTCAAGCATAGCAATGTTGAAGCTTCTAAGATTATTCAAAAAACTGTTTTTGAATTTTTCATTTAGAATGTGTGGAAAAATAAAAAAGGAGAAAAGAAAAGTTCGATGGTGGGACGTGTAAAAAATAAGGACGACCACAAGTCAAGGTCGTCATTAACTTTTCCAAAGAGCACCACAATCCATATATTTCATTAGATTTGGAAGTCGTTGTCTCTCTCCCCTTTTTTTCTAGGAGCCTTCTTTGTGCCTGCCAAGATGTAACGTGGTTAGTTTGATTGGTCATTTTAGAAGACTCCCACACGAATTGCACATTTAGGACTTGGTCAGCTGACTTGAACCCATGATACATCTTTTGAGCATCTGCGTGTAACTAGCTGACTGAATGGTGAAGGCTGATGCAACAAACATACTTGTTTACATGAGTACTCGTGTGACTGATGTAATTTCTACAATGATGAAATTTACAACAAGTATATATGGATCTCAAAATGAAGTAAAATGGCTGCACCATGCTCGAGCTAGATGATTGCAATTTGGAAACTATTTCCCAATTGGCACATTCCCAGTACGATCACGCCTAGGTAATTACAGGACTTAAATAAATTTGGCATAGGTATGACGTAACAGTTTATTGATTCATAAACAATAATAACTAACGAAGTCCTCCTATTAGTAAACGAACAAGTTTTCCTCCCTTCTTTGTTTTGCTCCAAACACCGATTTCCATGAAAAGCACAGCAATATGACTCATAAAGTGTGAGAGGCAAAACAGGTCTTCACCACGTTGCACTAGGCAAGAGTGGCTGCATATCCGAAAGTGTAATGACATCCATATCAATGTTTGACTTGCTAGATGGAAAAGTAGCAGCATAAGATTCAACTGCTTCACGGTCCTCTTGATTTTGTTGAATGCCCGAAGGATTTTGGAGCTTCCTTATCCCTTCCAACTCCATTGCCACTTCTTTCATTGTAGGTCGGTTTCTCCCATTCAAGTGTAAGCACCTTCTCGCAAGGTTTGCAACTAATGCAATCTCTTCCTTCTTACCTTCTTTCAAAACTTGAGCATCCACAATGTCAAACAAGTGATTTTGTTCCATCGAAATTATGAAATAGGTTGCGAGGCTTCTTCCTTCTTGTTCCCTCAGTGAAGAGATTGGCTTTTGGCCTGTCAAGAGTTCAGCAAGGACAACTCCAAAACTGTACACATCACTTTTGTCTGTGAATTGACTTGATTGGAAATACTCGGGATCAAGGTAGCCGAAAGTCCCCTGCACCAATGTGGTTACATGAGTTTGATCGAGGGAAACAGACTTAGAAGTACCGAAATCTGCCACTTTTGCCCGATATTTCTCATCCAAAAGGATATTGGTGGACTTGATGTCTCGATGATAAATGGGAATGGAGGCTGCTGAATGCAAGTAAAACAAGGCTCCTGAGATTTCAGTTGCAATTCGTAAACGTGTGTCCCATGATACATGAAACTCTTTGTTAGGGTCATGTAGGTATTGGTATAGAGTCCCATTTGGTATGAATTCATATACTAAAAGCGGGACTTCCGTCTCCAAGCAACACCCCAATAACTTAACCACGTTCCTATGGTTGATTTGTGAGAGAATGAGGATTTCATTTATGAACTGCTCGACTTTTCCCTCGTCTATCATTGTTGATTTCTTAATCGCCACTATTTTTCCATCCGTTAACATTCCCTTGTAAACGGTACCTTGCCCACCTTGCCCAAGGATCCTATCCTCATCGAAATTGTTAGTGGCCTTCTCTAAATTCTTGGAGTTAAACAATTTACTTTTCTCAACATTGTCTTGTGGTGAAGATAGCTCACTTTCCAACAAAAGACCTCCATTGCGTTTGAAGTACTTCTCTTTGAGCTTGATTTCTTTTCTCTTCTTGATGTATATGTACAACCTCCATAAGAAAATACCCAAAAGTAGTGCTCCAACGCCTGCCCCAACCCCTGCATTGCAAAAGTTTATGGGGCAAAAGTGAGAAAAATGTACCCTGATTGTCAAGAATCTATAACGGCACCTATCGTCAAGAATTTCAGAGAATCTGATTCAAAGGGATACATATAAGAGTTGTGAACCTAAGTCTACTTTCCTGTGGATTTATCTTGACAAACTAGAACACCTTACTTGTTTCCATTTCAAGTTCCGTCTGATGAAATTTCTATACATGTATTTGCACTGTACAGTGATCATATTTCAAGGAATTTAGCAAACCATAGATGAAAGTGAAAAAGTTCCTACCAGCATTCATCTTGATTATGATTGTAATAATCCAAATTCAAATATGACGAGAATTAGTGGGAATCTTGAAAAGTTCAAGTGTTTTCTTATTTATCAAATGTAAGTACTAGTGCGCAAAGAAACTTTTGAGATTATTTTGATAGATACTATTGATTGAAACTTATCTTTATCATTCACCAAGCAAATGGACAATCATGTTAGGATAGGTAAAACTTATTTCTATACCTTTTTCTGAAAGTAATTTATGCTATGCTGTGCTTTTTCTAACAATGCTAAGAGCATGAAGCGGTCTAAAGTTCTAGGTTAAAAGACATACTTACCAATACCAATGAATTTGGCTGTCTTTCTACCATCAACACAATCATACCGGCCCCGTTTGTTTACACAAGTCGAGCCTGTCTTGTGGCATATATTTGAATCTTCACATTCATCAATATCTGATGACAAAAGTCAAAATTATATTAGCAGCGAATTATCATCTCCTTGAGTGAAATATTATGCTTGTAATTGTTTGGAAGTGCATTCGCTTTGTATAACCTTGGGCAGAAAAACAAAAAAAATAAGGCAGAAAAGCATGTGTGGGATCATTAAACTGTAAAAATGCAAAATATCTGGGAATGACAAACCGCTTCCCTATATGGTGCCCTTAAAAAGGGAATGTGATAGCGTAAGTATGTTACCTTGGCATCCTTCAATAATATAAGGGTTACCATGATACCCACTTTCGCAACAGCACTCCACATATGGCAAGCTACTCTCGTAACAGGAGACAGCATCAGACCTCCTCGCTTTCCTTCGAAGCTCACGTGTATTGTTGTTATTGATTGGGATCCCCCATTGTAACACAAATGGGACCGTATCATTCACTCTCAAATCATATAATTCCGTACGGCCCGACTTCGAGAGCGATGATTGCTCAGCCAGGAAAGCGGACTCGCACCCCGGTTGTCCACCTCCGTTGATACTCACATTAAAGGCCTGAAGATTTGTGGGGAGCGTAATCTGGCAGCATCCGTCTCTCCCAGAGCAAGCCCTATACCGGCGAATGTTGGTGTTGGTTCCATCACATTTCGACTTGCAACTAGTCTTGGTCGATGTAGAGACTGCACCTTCCGATTTTGTACTGCTCATTGTTGCCTCGGTGTCACAACCGACCAATATAAAGACATTCCATCTCTCGGAGAAGACAAAGTTACTTTTTTCCAAGTTCACCGGCTTAATGTCCTGGCAGCTTGCATATGAGTAATTTACTGGAAAACTGACCTTTATGTTGCCATACCAGTCTGAACCAAAATCGGGGAGTGAAATATTGTGAACTCTCAATGAAGCCTTACTTAGCATGGGAACCGTGTAGTCTTGCTCGCAGACAATCTCGTACCAGTCATCCCAAAAACACCCTGCTCCTATCCCGAAGGGGAAGGGAATGTTGACGTTCCTGCATCTATTAGTGCAGTTAGGCCGTGCAAGTCGCGGTGCGGCTCCTGATGCTTGTACCATGAGGGAAACCATAAGAAAAAGAATTTGAAACACCGAATTTGACATGATTTTCATGGTTTGTATGTGCATGGATCTAAACCTATGGATAAAGGTAACAGGAGCTGAGCCCCTTAAATAAGGGAAGAAGGGAAGAATTTTCACGTTCTGTACGTATAATTGTTATTTTTCGTTAAAGAAGGGAAGAATATTTATGTTCTGCACGCATAATTTTCACCTCTGTATTTGTATACAGAGGTCAATTGACTTAAGCCCAGTATACATCCTTTGAGCATCCTTTTTAAAAATTTCCTCGACCAAAATTGTTTGAAGTCTTCCTCTTCCGCCCTACACCGCCACGTCTTTGCTTATTGCCACATAAAATCACATTTCATTGCCTATCTTTTTGTTTAGTATCGATTAGCTCAGTCACTTACACTTTCTGATTTAACATGAATACGGTCCTTCTTTATATTATGCATATTATTCTTACTGTAGCTTTGTTTAGGTCAATATAATATTTAATCATAGTTAAACCTCATTTAGAGCTAGAGATTAGTTTCTCAGTATTGTACGTCTACAATTTGTTAAAAGCTTTCAATTTTGTTAGATGTAGTTTAGTAGCCTCAACCTTACCTAGAATGCTGGCATATAATATCTCGTACGAAACATCCAAGAAACATCCGGCTCCTATTCCAAAGGGGAAGGGAATGACAATTTTTCCGCAAGATTTAAAGAAATTGCCTGGTGTGGTTTGGCTTTGCTTTATGGTTTCACCTCTCTTCCCACGATCCCTCTCATGAAAACTTTGATCAAGCACCTGCATATTATTTGAAGTAAACATTTTGTGCGATTAGAATTGAAACAATTTTTTTTTTCTCGTTGGATCCAGCTTTTTTTCGAGTGAATTAAAATAATCATGATGCGTCTTCTCGATTTCTAGTCCTTTTATCATGTTCCCTTGGTTTTGCCCTCTCAAAATCTCCCTTTCTCAGTGTCTCCGAAACTTGTAACTTGCAACGTCAGCCATACCACTTCTAATGCCATGAACGAAAAATGAAACTTAAAGAGCAGTCGGTATAAAAAAGCAATGTCCGCATGCAGAAAGACAAGTCACCAAGCACTTGACTCTTCATATTTTGCTTTTGAAAACATTAGGGAGAAGAGCTAGACATAAATTCAGCTTCACTTAAAAGAATATATCGGATCTCATCAACACCTAGATGGAAACATATTTCTTTTGCACACTTGTCAATAAAATTTAGAATGAGAATCGGGAGACCGGGGCAGCAATGGCCACTAGTTAGCGATGGCCATTGCTCACCACCTTCCGTTCGTCCCTGCGTGTACATGTCCATCACGAGTCGGAAACAAGGGAGTCTATCTTAAATAAATGAACGTCGCGTTTATGAGATGCACCCACTAGCTTCATTGACCAAGGCGAATAAAAAGTAGGATAGTGACTTAACTGTGAAATTGTTCATACTCGGTACTCCAGTTCGTTCCTACATGAACCAAAACCTGGAGAAACTATTGCGTGGATCTCGGTTCATGGACCTGATACGCAATCATAGCTGTCGATCGAGCGTGACTTACCGATGGGGCCTGCATGGTTAGCGACTATGATGGATCGGGTCCGTGTAGACCCGAATCTAAGCAAAAATTCGCCCAAAACCCGTGGAAAGCAGGTTAACTTAACCATATGGAAACCGATTTGTACGTAAACAAACTTGGGAAGACCGGCATGGTGGGAACCGATGGATGACATGTTGATAATGGCCCCTGTGGTCTTCAATACCGTTATTAACAGGGAGCTTATATTAGAACAGGCCATAGACTTGGTCCCCATAAGTGATAGATTAGAGAGGCCATCGCTCCTTTGCTATTAATTCCGCTGAAGATGACTTTCCTTAGTCCACAAGCTTCTTAGCGGTGGCCCACCAATAAGTTTGATTGGGTCGATGGTCTCGTGTTCGCCCATCGTCCACAAGATCACAGCTATGTCGTGATCGAACCTCTGGCTAGTTTGTGCTCGTGGGCATTGCTAGATTATGTGGAGAGAATTATGAACCATTGAGGCGTTGGGGGGCTATGTTGGTAAGCCCTTTCCAACATCTCATGTGGTATTTAGTATTGGATGAATAAACATTGGTCACTTAGCTAATTTATTGACAAAAGCGAGCGATTGAATCATAAAATGGTCACGCCCCGAATCCTCAAGCACGCGAACATCCCTCAACGGTCATTTGGCCGCGACATGCCAGGACGCGTCGCTGACCCATTCTTTTTATCTTTCAATTAAATGTAAGCTGAAGCACCTTATAAACCAACACCCAGTCAAACATAATAACAGGGATAGTAAGGAAAATATAGTAACATCAAACCAAACACTTCTTTTATTTATTTACTGTTAATCGCAGGAAGTTCGATAATTATAGGCCCATCCCAAAAGGACGACTTCTATTGCGACCAAAATACAAAAGGGTTAAAAAGGTCCGAATTAATTTAACTCCTCTATCACGACAGCTATCCAAAATGTGACTTCGTTTCACTTAAAAGATGGGTGAAGGTGCATGATGGCTGAGCATATTTGTGAATTAAATTGGAGATTGATTTTACTAATAATATATGTGCTTTGATTCTATTATCCCAATTGCTTGTTAGTTGGAGTACTATAATTCCTCTATGTATATAATAAAGTTATACATGCTTGCTGAAGGGCACAATTTTCGTACAATTACGCTTATTTTTTATTTTGCATTTTTTGTGTGTGTTTTTTTCCTTTTACTTTCAATTTCTACTAATTCTGCAAATTGGGCTTGACAGTTGAACACCGAGTTCGGCATGATTTTCACGTTTCGTGTGCTTATAGACCTAACACTGCGGAGAAAAAGGGGATATTGACAAAGATCCTTGATAGTGTTATTTACGTGAAAGAAGGGATTGAAATTTCAAGTACTGTACGCATTATTTCATTACACAGCTGTTACTTCCTGGCATCTGCCTGGGATCCTTCCTTGATGATAGAAAGATCAAAGCTCCAAAGGTAGGCGACGCCAATTCAAGCAGCACGAGCGCGACTTTTCCCATTGCCGTGGCCAAAACGTTGTCCTCATCTTTTCTCACGGGAAAAGACTGGGATCATTATCAAGGTGAATTAAAATGATTTATCGCGGGTGGACTTGGACTTTTGATGGCCCCACTATCGTATTCCTACTACTTTTGTTCTCCTTTTAGAAAAAGAAAACCATTTTGCCACAACAAGATTGTCTTTTTAAATGGCGAAATCATCCAATAAATTTGGACTACGATGACCAAGACCTTTTTTTCTTCTCTCGACGGATGAAATGGCTGGGCATCTTTTCGATCTACAAAGGTGAAATCAAAAATCACTTCACTAAAGCAAAAGCGGTTTCCTCTTGACTTGTCTAATAGTAGTGGGTGTGCGTGTACCACGGTCTCTCCCCAATTATTGAAGCGGAATTCATTTTATTGTTCTTAGTCCAACGCTTTTCGTGCTCAAGCAATCAATTAAAGCACTTCGGAATGCTATTTTGGCCCCCCAAAAGAGGAATAAAGATGCACGTGAATCATGAGAGAAATCTTTTGCTTCCACAATGAAAGAGATTCCGCCCATCATGCGCTAGAATTGAAGAAAGCTAAATGCGATTCTTGCTTTAAACTAGTCTTATCAATTCGCTAATGCTCTTGATCATGCTACAAGAAGTATGCTGAACTATTGGCACAGTTTTATTTTATTTTTCTTCCGTGAAAATAAATATAACAAACTATTTATGGTACCGACGAGAGGACAGGGACTATAGAGCCGATTGTTTTGGGGGGAAAAGTAGTTAGGTCCAAAGAAATTGCTAGACCAATTTCCAAAATATGTTCAGTCAGAAAAAGTCATGCATTTTTATCATGCGTAGTCTTCCCCAAAGGAAGGACAGTACCAATGGGGCATCGCGTGTGATTATCTAATTGGCTTTAGTATCCGGGATTTGCCGGTTCAACTTCATACATAAGAAGAGAATTTGACACACCGAGTTCGATATAGTTTTCAGGTTCTGCCTGAACCTATGGAGAAAATGACAGGTTTCGAGTCCCATAATCCTGTTGATTAAATGAAAGAAGGGAAGAATTTTTCGTGTGATGTACTTGCAGATGTATTTTTGGATCATGCGTCTGTTCATAACTTGAGATATGCTCGAGCTTGATTACTTTAATAAAGTAGACTCCATCATGTTTCTGAAACTGAAATCAAATCGCAGCTCTTTTCAGCACCGAAAACTAACCGGCGAATCGAGCTGGCCTCTCGATGAGCTGCAACAGTGTCAAGATAGATGAGGGAAACCAAATTCCATCTTGTGGACTAGTCAAATAGCATGTTCCCCCAACTTGTTGTCTAGGCCATGAGGTTTCTTCTCTCGTCCCCTCCTCAGCAAAGAGATTAGGTTGCGTCCCAAAAAGAGTTCAACAAGGACCACCACAAAATTGTACACATTGTTAGGATTCGGTTGCACAACCACAAGAAAAAAAAAAGTAAAAGTGAAAAGGAGAATTCAAGACACAGGATTTATCTTGGCTCATTTTAAACTAGGGTGATGTCCATAAAATTCTGTTATAATTAGCACATTGCACCTTTCTATTACATCCCTCAATTACAAGAGAAAGAGCGCGACTCCAATAGTATCTTGTCGATAGGGAGTACGAACTAGCCCAACACATCTCTTTTTGTCAGTGAACTGATGCGTTTGGAAATAATCACGGTCCTATTCATGTCCATGGTGTTATTTACGTGAAAGAAGGGATTGAAATTTCAAGTACCGTACGCATTATTTTCATTACACAGCTGTTACTTCCTGGCATCTGCCTGGGATCCTTCGTTGATAATAGAAAGATCAAAGCTCCAAAGGTAGGTGACGCCAATTCAAGCAGCACGAGCGCGACTTTTCCCATTGTCGTGGCCAAAACTTTGTCCTCGTCTTTTCTCACGGGAAAAGACTGGGATCATTATCAAGGTGAATTAAAATGATTTATCGCGGGTGGACTTGGACTTTTGATGGTCCCACTCTCGTATTCCTACTACTTTTGTTCTCCTTTTAGAAAAGGAAAACCATTTTCCACAACAAGATTGTCTTTTTGAATGGCGAAATCATCCAATAAATTTGGACTGTGATAACCAAGACTTTTTTTCTTCTCTCGACGGATGAAATGGCTGGGCATCTTTTCGATCTATAAAAGTGAAATAAAAAATAACTTGTGGTTTCCTCTTGACTTGTTGGTTGGGACACCTGGAGTACCATAACTTAGCACGTAGGGACACTTAGGGGGTGCATGGAAACACTCCAAAAAAGTGTTTCCGGAATACTTCTGTACGGAAAGTGTTCCCGGGAACAAAAAAAAGAACAGAAACGCGTTTGGTTGCGTTTCTGTTCTTTTTTTGTTTTTTTGTTTCTGGAACGAAATAGAAACAGAAAAAAGAAACAAAAAAAGTTGTTTCTCCTGAAAAGAAACACTTCTCGGAAGGAACAAAAGAACAAAAACCACTCTTCTCTCTCTTCTTTTTCTCTTCTTCTTTTCTTCTTTTTT
Organism: Eucalyptus camaldulensis; assembly: GCA_019915185.1. Taxonomy (NCBI): domain Eukaryota; kingdom Viridiplantae; phylum Streptophyta; class Magnoliopsida; order Myrtales; family Myrtaceae; genus Eucalyptus; species Eucalyptus camaldulensis. Next base: position 9,025,675 of record JAHSVA010000005.1, read on the forward strand.
TTCTTCTTTTTTCTTTGGCCGGTCGCCGGCCTCGGCCATGGCCGGTGACCGGCCGGCGACCGGCCGTCGAGGCTCGGGCTCGCCCAGATCCGGCGAGGCCAAGCCTCGCCCAACCACGGCCAGGCTCGGCCTCGCCGTGGCTGGGCGAGGCTGCCGGCCCCGTTGGCCGGTCGCCGGAGGCCGGGGACCGGCCGAAAAAAAGAAAAAAGAAAAATAAAGGAAAAATAAAAAATTAAAAAAAATGTTTAAAAAATTAAAAGAAACAAAAAATTAATAAAATTTACCAAACGTGTTTCTGTTTATTTTTTATTCCCGGACCAAACGTTACCAAATGTGTTCTTTTGTTCAAAAACTGTTCCCCGGAACAGAAACACTTTTTTTTTATTTCTATTCCCAGGAACAAAAAAAGAACATAAACAAATCCATGCGCACCCTAAGGGTGCGTTTGGCTGCACCCTATTTCTGTTCCCAGGAATAGAAATTTCTGTTTTTTTGTTCCTGGGAACAAAAAAGGAACAGAAACGCGTTTGGGTGCGTTTCTGTTCCTTTTTTGTTCTTTTGTTCCTAGGAACAAAAAAGAAATAGAAACAAGAAATACAAAATTTGTGTTTCTTGTTTCTGAAACACAATTGAGGAACAAAAAAGGAACAAAATTGTGTTCTCCTGCTGCGACCCTCTCCTCCTGCAAGCGTCTCCACCGTCGTCTTCTCCGGCGCCTCCCACTCTCCGGCGCCGACAGCCGCCTCTGTCTCGAGACCATCCGGCTTCTCCACCGTCGTCCTCTTCGGCACCGACAGCTGCTGCAAGCGTCTCCACCTGTGAGCGGGTGATGTAGCTGGGTCGCAGGTCGCTGGGCGGCGACGGCGGCTGTGGTGCGGGGCTCGGCCGTGGGGTCTCGAGCGGCGGACGTCTACGAGAAAAGCGGCGAGGACGGCCGGTCGAGTCGTGGGCCGATGCGGGGTCGACGATCGAGTGGATCTCGAAGTCGTGGGTCACGGCGCGGTGAGATCTGATGCGGCGGTGGCGAACGAAGGCTCGAGACCTGCAGATGCGTTGATCGGGCGTGAGGCGGAGGGGCGGTCGCCGATGCGGTGGCAGCGAGGAGGCGTCGAGCACGGTCGCCGATGCGGTGGAGGGAGACAACGGTGTGGCTCTGGGTCACCGTCGGCACGGCGCGGCGAGGCCGACCTCGCACCTGGCTGGGCGAGCTCAATCTCGCCAAGATCCGGCAAGGCCGAGCTCGCCCAGCGGCCGGCGAGGCCGCCGGCCCTCGTCGGCCGATCGCCGGCCATGGCCGAGGCCGGCAGCCGACGACCGGCCAAAAGAAGGAAAAAGGAAAAAGGAAAAAGGAAAAAGAAAAAAGAAAAAAGAAAAAAAGGAAAAATAAATAAGAAAAATAAGAAAGAAAATAAAAAATAAAAATAAAAATATTAAAAAAATAAAAGAAATAAAAAAATTATACAAACTTACCAAACGTATTTCTATTCTTTTTATATTTCTTAAACGGATTTACCAAAAGCGTTTTTTTGTTCAAAAATTGTTCCCTGGAACAGAAATGCTTTTTTTTATTTCTGTTCCCAGAAACAATTTTTAAACAGAAACATTACCAAACGCACCCTAAATCACTATCTTATATTTATTAAATATACAAATTAAGTACGGACATATCTTTGGCGGCATTCGTACTTTCCTTTATATGTATTAAATATACAAATCAAAGCATTAGAACTCCTGTTGTTAATATTCTTCCTTCATAGTCATCTGCTCAAGCATACCTCTTTTCGTACCAAATGTTAGGGCAACCAAAAAATCTTTGCAGTGACATGGAAACAATGAGACTTGCGCTGGACAATAACACCAAAAAAGAAAAACAAGCGCACACACGGCACCCACACGCAAATTCTCGCATATTTCTCATATGATTAATTCCATCTACCACATCAATCTAGCCATGATAATTGGCCAAATTGGTTAAGGCTTACTCTCAAGGTGTTCGGAGCCCCCGTGGTCACAAGTCCAAATCCCCAAGTTGCTCATCGATCTTAAGAAAATCCGGGTTCATCTATGGTGGGAGTTCGTCTTCTTTACAAGATAACAATTATGATTTGAAACCAACATTCCAATCATGGGCTTGAAACTCCTCTGATAAGCCCCAAGCGGAGTTGATATTTGTCGCCCCTTCCTACCGTTTACTGATCCAAAACTAATCTTTTCAAGGAGCATCGAGCACATGCCTTGGTGCCCCGTCCTCGGGACCTGATTTGTGGTATGCATATACTCAATTAGGGTATGGGTAAAAAGGCCTACATAATTGCAAGAACATGCTCACTTAAATTAGCCCCCTGTATCTCAACCCAAAAAAAAAAAAAAAAATTAGCACCCTGTATTCCTACCGAACAAAAAAAAAAAAAAAAAGCTCCCTGTATTTATTGAACGGTCCAATTGGACTTAATAACTTTTTGTCATCCAAACACTTGAATGTGTAAATAACTTTTTCTTTTTGTGCAGTAAGTACTCTGTTATGAAGAAAATTCTGACTATTTATGCACTTAGCAACAGATAAAAGTTGTCTGGGTAAAGTTACGAGAGAAAAAAGGTAAATAACAATGCATCTTTTATTGGCACAGTAAAAAAACACTTAGGATACATTTGGTAACTATTATGTTGCCAAAATAATTTCTACTCGAAAATGATTTTTTCTAATTTCGTTTACTGAATAAGTTTCCGAGCATTTGAAGGCATTTAGTAACTATACAAAATTTATATTTCCGAAATATAAATGCATTTCGTATGACCCTCAAATTTTTTTATAACTTAGAACTTTTTAAATAATTTTATTACATTTTTCTATTTTTTTTCCTTTTCTTTTTCTTCTTTCTCAAGAAGAAGAAGAAGATTTTTCTTCTTTTTTTCGGGTAACAAAAAAATAGAACTAGATACTTTTGGTACATTACCAAATAGACCATTAACAATTTTTTCGCAACTTTTCAATTTTTTTTAATGAAGTTGCTGTGCATTTAATCATCCCCATTTTCAGCTTTTTTTGCAGGCTAGTCATCTTTAATTATAATGCTTTGCCACCTGTCACAAATCGTGAGTGATCTAATTGGATAGATGTGTGCTACGTCCGCAGTTAACGGGACGCTTTGATATCACTGACCACACAATGTTTTCCCGACATTCTTGGACACCATCTGCCAATATCCTCTTTGTGCACTCATCTCGTCCTGTCCTCTTTCGGCGACATACTATGAAATGATTGATTTCGTTGATGCTGTCCTCAATTTCTCCCCTGTGATTAGTCTGGTTTTCCAACATAACACAGCATAAAGGTGAACTAGAGTGAAAAAGAAACCATTCTTCACGACTCAACAAGGTTCCATTCTGATTTACTAGCATGTACCATACAACACCACACCCAAGTAGACCGATAGTTACACATTCGAATAGCGGAAGATGTCTAATAAAAGACTGAAATGACGGCGTCTCCATTATTTACCACCCAGTCGACGCAAGCAAGGACGGTGTGGTTTTTCCACAGTCAAACAAAAGTAAAGAGAAGGCTGTCTCCATCAATTACAACAGAATTCTTGAAACTTGACCACACGACTACGTTTGAAGCAAAGAAGCTCAAAGTGGAGAAGATAGGCAACCTTTAATAAAAGTTTGCCTGGAATCGACCGTCAAGGCTAAGTACCACTGGATGGAGACAAAGTGGCCGGGCAATTCACATTCAACGCCACCATTGTCCTTGTTCCATCCATGCCAGCAGGTCGCCAGTCCTCATCTTGCAGGACATCGGGGCAGCGAACTATAAGTCTCGATATTGCAACTCCAAGGCGGATGATATGGAAGGCTATGCGGTGCAAATACTGCGAATTTACCACAAAAGGAATGTACATTGCCATGTACAAAGCACAGTTATGGCATATGGCAAGAGCTCCAATCAACAGGACAAGAGAGGCGAGCCAAGTGAGTTTGCTTATGAGCACGTAGCCACCGGCCATAAATGCTATGGACATTGTTCCAAGAGCTACCAACAGCCACTTTATTGCAATTATATGGGCAGTTAGAGCAACGTAAGAGTCATTCAGATCTGCCCAAGGCAACATGACAACCACACTTATGGCACTGTACATCGCAATGGTGTTGCAAATGACAAAGGCCTGGAACATTCCCCTCTTCAGCATTGTAGCCGTTCCCGGGTTAGGCTGAGAACTCTCAACAAAACCTCCAGGAATGGCAAAACCAGCCGCAAAGGTCACGGTTGCCACTAGCGTGGCGATGATAGAACGAGCGTTTGCCTGTCCCCTTAATATACCTCCGGTTTGGAGAGCAAGGACTGTAAATTCCGCCATAATTTCTTGATTTCTTGACCTATAGACAGCCAAATCTTTACTTGTAGGTGCCCCGGCAGATTTCAAAATCATCGAGGGTAATCTCTAGGAATGGGCCAAACAAGAACATACGGGTTAATGTGATTGGAAGCCGTCGTACATACCGCATGAAGATAGAAGCAATTCGCTTGATTTTGTGATTGTTAATGTTTGATTTTGGAGTTCCTAGTGAGTGAGTGCATACCTTTTGAAGCGTAGGACCCGTTCTTTTGATTTGCTCTGTCGCAAAGTCAAGAGCCGTCAAGCATTCGTTGTTGAGAAGGTTACAATCAACTCTTTTGTCCAGCACGAGATCAAGCAGAACCACGGGGTGCCACGGCAATGTGGCCAAATGCAGAGGAGTGTTCCCATCATTGTCTCTCTCGTTGATGAGCTTCTCCAGGTTGGCATTCCCAAGTATGTACCTCAATGCCCGGATTCTTCCATGCTTGGCACAGACATGAAGGATGTTTTGTCCTTGTCGATTGATCAACTCCGTGGGATCTGGCCACTGCTGAAGCAGCTCCTTGATTGCTTCAACATGACCCTCTTTACAAGCAACGTGAATCGGAAAATGGCCGTCTCTATCGTATTCGACTGCGCTCGAGGCGAATTCTTCTAGTAGGTATTTGATGCCATCACAGTAATTGATGTACGCTGCCAAATGAAGGGGAGTGCGTCCCCTACCGTCTTTCAATTCAAACAATTGTGGATTGCTTGCACTTATTTTCTGTAGCATGCCTGGATTAAGTGCAAAATAAAACCATGTGAATATTAAATCACGCATTCATTTGCAACGGTTTTGAAAATAATTTTCAATGATTTCCTATTTAGAATAATTGATAGTGATTCCATAAAATTTCATAAGATTTTAGAGTATGAGATCCTAAATTCAAGAATATCTAGATCTCTCATTTGTCTTCCTATATAGTTATGCATTTTAATCTTAAGCCAAAGTATAGTCTCACTTAAAGAAAAGTACTAAATCATTTAAAACATACCGAAAAAAATACATCTTCAGCTAATAGCTTAAATATTTAAAATAATTAGCAATAGTCCCATAAAATTTTACATGATATCAAAGCTACATGTTGCCTAGTTTGCGTGTGAAGCTCCTCATTGATTGATGCCACATGTCACTCTCAGAACGATTTGCATGTCGGCCTTGTATTCATATAATCTCCATTGACTTACAATTTAAAGTTTTATATTGAAAGTTTTAACATTGTAATAAAGGAGGTATGAGATCTCCGTGTATATTTTACACTTCAATCTAAGATCAAATTCTAACTTATGTGTGAGGAAGAGTGTTAAACTCATTACAAATTAAATCACATATTTACTTAACAGTTTGTAAAAATTGATAATGATTTCACAAAATTTCACATTAAATTTTCGAAAAACAAAAAGGTTAGTATTAGATGACCTATTTCTCTCCTCCTCTTCCTCTTCTTTCTCGTCCTCTCCCACTCTCAATCTCACTCAGCAAGAGCCCAGTGCTCCCTTCGCCGGTGCCACCATTGCTACTCGGTTGCCACTGGTTGTTGTCATTGTGTATGTCCCTCCACCATCTTCACCATCACTCCACCTTTGTCATATCTCTCTCTTTAGATACTTAAATTAGTTAATCCGACTAATTTTGACTAGAAATTACTAATATGGACGCCAATCATTTTACATGACATGATCAATACTAATGTAAATAATTTTTAATAATATTTAAATTACTTATTTATTCATTTTCTTTTTCTTTCTTTTTTTCTTTTTCTCCTCCTCTTCTCCCTCTAGCCAATCCTCAGACAGAAGTGAGGGCCAGCGAAATCGACCTTGTTGGCCTCGGGTGAAGCTTGCCCCCACCAACCATAGGCAAGGGCAAGCTTCACTTGCTCTCGACAAGGCTCGACCTTGCCATCGCCCACCACTAGCAAGTCTCAGCAAGTGATGGCTCTGATGAGCCACGAGATCTAGCAGGTTTCCTGGCTCGCTTCCTACAGCCCAAGAAGCAGAGTTTTTTTTGTCGAACAACAAGCAGAGTGACCCCTGCTTCCTATTCGCTCCAATCCTCGCACACTGACGAGCTGTGAGAAACACGTGAACAATGCAACAACACAACAAGAACCCCAAAATTGTCATCCGCATCCATTACCCAGCAAGTGAACATAAAAGGGTGAGTGAAACAAGCCATCGTTTCAGTGGCTTTAACTTTGATTTGATGGCAACGGCTTGTCGTTGCTAGGCAAGCCTCGCCAGATTTGGCGAGTTTAAACCTTGCCCAATGTGAGGTTGAGCCTTGTCAAGAACGGGCAAGCTTCGCCTATATTTGGCTAGTCAATGACCGGCTAGAGGAAAAATGAAAGAAATAAAAATAAAAATAAAAATAAAAAGACAAAAGAAAAAAAGATAAGAAAAAATATTAAAATATTATTAGAAATTGTCCGCGTTAACGTCCGTCACGCCTCGTATGACGAACGACGTTCATGTTAACAATTTTTAATCAAAATTGACCAAGTGAACTAAATTAATAAAATTATAAAAAAATTTGTGATTTAATTGGCAAAAAAAATTATAACTAAATTGGTATAATTGTAATAATCTTATAACTTTGTGGGTAATTTTTCCCATGACCAAATGTAGAGAGAGAGAGAGAGAGACCACGATGAACGCTGGTGGTGGATAAAACCCTATGGAGCGTGGGAGACGGCAACGTACACTGACGGAACTCTGGACGCACAATCATGCGAAGGTGGAGAAGAGAGAGGAAGAGAGAGATAGCTGGCTGGGCAATTCGCAATATTCCTTTTCTCTTGTTAAATAAACTTATATATGGATAACATCATGTCATGATTAGAGGTTATCCAGTCACATCCTTTTCGTTGGTCTCTAGGTAACCCGACCTCTATGCTCATGCCCTAAGTTACAAAATAAAAAAAAATTATGTATAGATGATATCCATATTTGTAACACGTAAATTAAAAAGACGGTAAGAGGAAATTTCATTTCATATGGGACAAAATATAACATTCAAAGAACAAGATAGGGGAAAAAAGTAGGGCAAGCGATTTGCATTGTGTCATATTAATTATATCATATCAAAACAACAATATGTCAAGAATATGATTAATCCGAACATGACAAGTATAATAAACGTGTTGAAATGCCTCAATATGAACACGACAAACCTAATAAAGCAATTTATATGATACGATTAACATAATTATCAAACTGTGTCATTATGTCATGCATCTGCATTACAAATAACCTTTGGTGTTATCGTGTACGTGATAAACACACTAAACATGTTTATACATGATATCCCGATTTAACATGTTTAACACACTTGTAAATAAATAACCGTTATTCCACTTAACATTTCATCTAGAGTTTATGAATGAGTTACCGTTTGTTATGTTGTATAACTTTTGCATCCCTAATGTGAATTCATTACGCCCTTTATTCTTTTTTAAATGGGTCATACTTTTATGTTCTTTTAATAATAAAGATGTTATTATACATGAGTATAAATTGTTAAAACTTAGTCTTGTTTAAAAAGCCAACACACTAACACTTTAATTTATATGTGTGGACTCGCGTCTGAATGGGCTAACCAAGCGACATGAATTTTATTGGGTCGTGATAAGGAAGACATGGACCCATTCATGCCAAATCATAACTTGTTTGATTGCGTGAGGTCTCGTAAATGACTGACGTTGAGAATTGTGAAGAGAGGACCCATTTGGTTCGGTTTTGCAAAAATGCCACTGGAAGAATGTAAATACCTTTGAGATAAAGGAGTTTTCCGAAATGTTACACCATTTGGTAAATTATAGTCTCAAATAGTATTGAAAGATAACTTTAACCTAAATACCGTTTGGCAAAACTTACATTACAAATGAACTTTTGCTTTTCTTTCTTTTCTTTTTTTAAATCGAAAAATCAAATCCGATGGCTAGCTAACCACCGGTCAACTGCCGGGCAGCCGGCGGCCAAATCTAGCCGCCTAAGGTCGCAACCTTAGGCAACGCCATCGCCGCCTAGAGGCGCAACCTCAGGTGCATGGAGGTGTAGAGGCCAGATCTGGTCACCTGGCGGCCAAATTTAACAGCCTGAGGTCACGCGGACCCAGGCGACGCGACTTCAAGTGACATCATCGTCACTTGGAGTCGTGACCTCAAGTGCCTGAGATCGTAGAGGCCAAATCTAGCCTCCGAACCACTAAATCTGGTGGCCTAAGGTCGTGCGGACCCAAGCAGTGTTGCCTAGTTCGCGCACACCAAGCGACACCGCCTGAGGTCGTGCAGACCTCAAGCTGCGTCGCCTGAGGTTCGCGCAACCCAGGTGACACCGCCTAGATCGCGGGTCGCGCCACCCCCAGGCGATGGTCATCGGGGACACGCAACCCTCAAGCAGCAGTGGTGGCTGCCGAAGAAGCCCGTTAGGCAGGGAAGAAGATGGTCAGGAAGAAGAAGATGAGCAGGAAGAAAAAAAATGAAGGGGGAAGGGAAGATAAGGTGAAATTTTGCATTTCCCAAATGCCCAATGCTCGAAGTAGCCCCTCTTTAGTATTCAGCTTTCGGCATTGGGAATGTTCACATTTAGCAAATGAACTTTCAAAAACAATTGCCAAACACGAAAAAAATTTCTCCAAGGGGCGTTGGGAGCCAAAGCCCCTTGGGAAAGTCGAACCAAACGGGGTAGAGTAGAAATTACCTAGTTTGCCTTGTAAGATAGCCGTATGGACGGGCGACACGCCTTGAATCCTCCACGAATCAAGTGGCTCTTCCAACAAAAGCCCGAGAACCTCCAAGTTGCCCCTCTCCACGGCCAGAGACACAGGACATTTACCTTCCTTGTTCTCCAAATACACGGGTTGCAGGTCCTTACCTCTCAAGATCCGGGCCACGTCAAGGTGGCCGTTCACAACGGCCTCATGCAGCGGGGTGTTTCCCCTGTCATTCTTCACTTGAACGAGAGCCTGCCTTATCTCGCCCCAGCCGACGTCCAACGCTCGGTCAATGAGGACTCCGGCTGCAGCGGTCCTTCCGGCCCTGGCGGCCAAGTGAAGCGGGGTGTCTCCCCTGCAATTTTTCCGGGCCACCTCGTGGCCGGGAAAGTGACCGATGATGGCTCTCAGGATCTCGTCACTCTCAAGGCCCGCGGCCACATGGAGCAACGAACTTCGGGAGGGGCTTAGAATGACCGACAGACACAGACGTCGATTGGGCTCGGAACAGTAACGTGCTACGACTCCGATGAATTCGTTGGCATCGCCTTGTTTTGCAGCAGTGAATAGCTCCTGGGCCGTCGTCTCATCGCACGAGACGGAATCCTGGGCCAACATCGCTTCCAATCTCTGGACCACTTGTAGACTTACTGCCATGACTTATTGTTCTGAGGAATGCTCTAACTTGGACTCGTATGCAATAACGAGCGCGGAGAGAGAAGCGAGCGAGCGCCAGGAGGAGGAGCGGCCTTAATGTGCTTGGTCGGCGATGGCGAGGGCGGTCGTCCTCGCTGACCTGCGCCAGGACCTGCTCGAGGTTGGTGCGGAAGGCGTTGGCGGTGGCGTCTGTTGGCCTAGGCGAGGTCCCTCCAAATCTGGTTCTCCACACACAGCGACTTCACCCGCTCCTCCAACGCCCAGTTGAGCTTCCCGATCTTCTGGATCTCCTCTTCCTTGGCCGGAGCAGGGGCGGCTGTAATGTGCTTCGTCGGAGACCCGGGGGGATGGGGTGGAACGGCCGCTTGACGAATGCCGGAGCAACAATGAGCGCGGAGAGAGACTTTGGGATTCAAAATTTGAAAGCCTTTATCGAGAAGAAGGAAATCGTTCGAGTTCTCTGGAGAGGAAAAGGAAAGGGTTTGCTTCTCTTTCCTTCCTCTGAGAAGGAAACTATAAATGCATTAAAGAGGAGACAGAGAGGAGGCAGGGGGGCAGCGTGGAGACTAGGACCAAGGGGAAGAAAGCTAGGAAGAGTAGAGAGAGGGAAAAAACCTACGTTTCTGAAGAAAATGTCCAAGGGACCCACACCTCCACTTGGCGTTTCATGAATAGTAGGAGACCACACGCTGACTTTGTGCTCTGGTACCTCCCAATATTTTCTCATCTCGAGTTCTTCCCCTTCCTTTAGCTAAGGGATAGAAGCCCATTTTCGTGTACGAGGAGAGAGCATTAGGATCTACTACTTTCTGTTTCTCCAAAGAAATTGGATGCTATTGATAAACCCTAACCTTGCTGCAAAGATAATTAAGTATAATAATCACAATATGCATTTGTATTGAATAATAGAAGAAACTTAGAGTGTGCCTCTATTAATTACACGATGCATATGAGATGAAAAAAATTCACGTGCCCTTTTGCATATAAATTAATGGCGAGGTCACTGTTTGTGCATATATACTATTCAGCCGTATAACTAAAATTGGAAATTACCCTCCTGGCCGCTTTGCAGCCAAGTGTCGTGAGGGTCAGAGGGCCATGCTTGGCCTACGGTACACCCGGCATCTCCGATGACCAAATAGTCCATCGAAAGATGACAACAACCTATGACCGGTTATGCAGTTGGTGTTATCCCAAAAATGGCTCTGCTTAGACTTTATGCTCAATTTGCTTTCTGTGCCAAAGCCAATATCATCTCTGACAATGCCGTGGATGAAGCACTACTAATTCACAGATTTACTCTCATAAGCAGGGCCTTAGAATCGTATGAATAGCAGTCTTGGATAGCATATGATATACATCATATCATCCATGGTGACTAGTATTTCAGTGAACCTCAAAACATCAATCTATCCAATTTTTCTCATTACTAATCTTTTCAATGACGTCCGAGGTGGTTGACCAAGTTGGTTAAGGTTTCTTTCCAAGGAATATGGAGCCCCTTGATCACAGATTTGAACTTCTAGTCGCTCCTCAATCTCAAGAAATCTTTTATTCATCGGTAAATACATAAATCACTTAGATTTTACTCCAACTTTCATCTAGCAATATGGCGGTGATAGGCTATTGAGTGGTGATGGGTGCTCCTGGGCCGGATAAAACCCCAACAATCTCCACCTACCCCTTATACATCGGAAGGCTTAAGTCGAAGGCCACAACAACCCTCCCCAAGTGACTATTGGGTCCAGACTTTTTAGTAACCTAGGCTATGATACCATTATTAGGTGGTCTTGGCCTCGTTACCCCAAAAGATAGTTAAAGGGATGAGGCTCCCTCATACTTATAAACTAACCATCTGCCCCTTTCATAATCGATGTGGGATAAACCCCAACACAAGCTAGTTATGATGAGTAGTAGCTATGGTTCAAAACAAACATTTTGACCACGAGTGTCAAACTCCTATGATGAACGCTAAGGGAATCACTAAGGGAATCACTGATGTTGATCGCCCTTTCCAACCCTCTTCTACTCAGCAAAAACTAATCTTTTCAAATGAGCATTGAGTACGTGCTCTACTCATCAAAAACTAATCTTTTCAAATGAGCATTGAGTACGTGCGTTGGTGCACCGCCGTCATTGGGTCCTGATTTGAGGTATGCACAATCTCACCTATTTAGGACCTGGGGAAAAAGGCGTTAATAATTGCAAGAACATGCAAGCTCACTTAATTAGTCCCCTGTTCTTATTGATCTATCCAATTGGGCCTTAATAGCTAAAGATCAGTTCAATCTCAGTCTTCGTTTCGGGCTAGACTATTATGGGCAAACGTAACCCAATGACCCTGAAGGACACTGGGGATATCCAAGTAGTGTGCCGCTGTGATAGAACCAGGCCAGCTAATTCACGCCTTTATTTGGTCATTGAAGAATTCAGGTGCTGTGACTTTCCTCTGGAGCGCCCACGATTTTCCTTTCGAAGTGATGAGGCTGTCATAACCCAACAAAGTTCCCCTGTTTTTTCACAGATGCGCAGACCTTCCGAATTAAGCAGACTTGCATTGACAGAACTCTCTCGCTATGTCAAAGTTGCATAAGCACACAATCACCATGTTTCCCCGTGTGAATGCAAACACCGGACCTAAAATAGCCATAGCACTCTCAGCAGGCAAAGATGATCTTCCTAAGCTACATATGCTTGTCACACAATAGAAATAGCCGGCACATGTTACAGACATATCTAGTGAAAACTCCTAAGCACAAAGATGTGAACATTGATTGAAGCAGAAGAAAATATATCTACCATAGTCGGCCGTCCACTTTTCTATGTGGGGAAATAGGCAGGACAGGTAATCATGCGAAACGTGATTGCCGATGCTTTGTTGATTCTTTTTGGCTTGCATTTCCAGTCGAATCTTCCTTGTATTCTGAATGAAATTATTTAGCTCATAGTCATTAATATACTAATAATCTTGCCTCGTGTATGGATAGTCTCTAGTGGGCGCGTAATGCATCCAACAGTCCCAGCAAACCTAAATTGTTTAAAGCTTTTGTCTGGATGCCTGTTCAGTTGTTTTCCTTTCCTAGAAGTTTTCTAATCGTGATCTTACTTCAAATAACGATTTGAACTATTTTTTTATTTTAAGGTTGTCCCGTGGATATAGAGAGCCAAGACTGCACTATCATCAAAAGCCAGTGCGCGCTGCCGTGGTGTCCAGCCAAGATTTTTGGCACAGCTTTGAAGCATTTCGCGTGGCTTTTCGCCACTGAGATTAACGACAACATGACGGTCTGTGCAGATACCGTGCTCGGCTGTATGACTACTGTTGGAAATCACCCTCCTGGCCTCTTCACCGCGAGCGTCACGAGGGGTCAGAGGGTCTTGCTTGACCCGCAATAACCCACGGCATCTCCAACGACCAAAAACTCCATTAAAGATGACAAGGGCCTGTGATTGGTCATGCCATCAATGCTATCCCAAAAACTGCTGTATTAAGACTTCAACTTAGGAAAAAATGAATGATTTGAATAATATTTTTCTAAAATTGATCACTTGTAGCGCTTGCCAATTTCATCATCTACAAAAATTTTTAGACATAAATTATTATCGGTAATGAAAATATTTTTTATTAACTAATAATATAAAACAATACAAGCGATTAATTTCAAGAGATTTTCTTCTAAATCATTTATTCTCTACGAAACAAATGGAGTCTTCATCTATGTTGCATGGACACGTGAAACAAATGGAGTCTTCGTCTATCTTACATGGACACATGTAACGTGCTTCCGTGTCGTGTCCAACATGTGTCGGAGCGTGTGGGACACGTCAACATGTTGGGACACGCTCAGACACGCGTTCACCGCTTGTCGGATTTGTCGACACGAGGTCAATTTTTGTCAACACGTTTCGACACGCGTGTTCAAGGGTGGAGGTGAGGGCGAGGGAGCACCGCAGAGATGAGGCCGCGAGCCGAGCGAAGGTGAGCCCGCGACGGCAAGGGACGGCTAGAGAAAGAGAAGAGACTGAGGCGAGGGCCATGAGGAGGAACTTCACGAGGGAGTCGCGCGTGGGGGAGGGAGGCGTCGTCAAGCGAGGGCGGTGGCGACGGCGGCAAGGGGGAGGAGGAGGAGTTCACGGCGGTGTGCAGCCTCTCGGCGCACAGAGACCGCGGGTTCCATCCCTGGCAAGCAGAGATCGAGAGGAAAAGGGAAGAGGAGAGGAAAGGTGTCGTGCGGCGAGAAGGAGGAGAAGAAGCTTTGCTAGGGTTTTGAGAAGGAAGAGACTTGGCGTGTTGAGGGAGGGGGAACCGGTGTCAGGTGTCAGGTGGAGGGAAAAAAAAGCCAAAAAAATTTGGGAATGGAAAAGAGACGAGGGAAAAGGGAGTTTGGCTGGGGGGCTTTTTATTTAATCGAATGGGATGGGGGTTTTTTATTTAATCGAAAAAACTATTAAATGAAATTAAAAAATAATTTCAAAAAATAAAAGTACTATCTGTTGCATGATTAGTGTAAATCCATTGTAGATTTTTTTAATTATTAATTTGAATTAAATTAATTAAAAATAAAAATATTTATTTAATATATAATGTATCATAGCATGTCGAAATTTTCTATTTTTAAGAAATAATGTATCGATGTGTTGTGTCATGTCATGTTGCATGTTCGTGTCGTGTGTTGGTGCAATCTAGGTCTTCGTGTTTAATTTGCTTTCCATGCCAAAGCCAATGTACATCAAACAGTACTATAGATAAGGAAATATCAATTCGCAAATTTACTCTTATAAGTAGGACCTAAGAGTCATATGAATAGCGATCTTGATTAGTATATGATAACCATCGTGTCATGTATGAGCATTGACCAGTATTTCAATGAACCTCATGCCATCAAACCTGGGGGCATAATCATCGTGATGCAGGCGCATCATCCGAACTTGGGATTTCCATTGATCAACTCACAATCGTAACTTAAGCCTCATCAATTAATCGAGCTCGTTCATTCATTATTCAAGCAAGTGGGAATTTCAGCCACGAGTTAATCCAACGGGTCTATAACGTCCAAGAAAAAGGCTTCTGCAATTTGAAGAGCGAATGCAGAATGATGGCCACAATTGGCAGTTGATTTCCGTGGTCACGCGTTCTAATACACGATTTAGTTCCTAAGTCTTTATTGTGTTTACTAGTTTTCACATCTTTATAATAGATGAAAATTCGTCTCAAGTGAGCGAATTTCCTTTTGGTTCTTTATCAAATTCGTTGGAAGTGAGCCGTGAGTCTTGTATCCTTAACTGGTGGATCATTCCTTTATACTTTGATAATTAACTTCATCTATCCTATCCTCATTCCATTCGAACGCATCCCATAATGCATTCTCCATTTTAACTTCCCGTAAACACTTCTTCCATACACTTATCCATCCTACACGTTTAGCATCCTCTAATCCTTGATACCACTTCATGGTTTTCCAGAGCATTTCTATATTTGTATACCAAGTATATCAAAAAATAATTAAAAATAAAAAATAAAAATAAAGAGTGTATTCAGGACAATATTGACTAGAAAGACCGTAAAAATGATTCCATAAAAATAAGAAGAGTTAAGTTTTTTGAAAAGATAAAAAAAAAATCGTTGGATCCATGCATTACATCGGATGAAGCATAGCTATTTTCATTCCAAATGCGAGAGCAAGCAAGGTATCTTTGTAGTGACTTGGAAAACATTGAGACTTATAACAGATAATAAGGAAAAAAACACACACAAATTTTCATTATTTTTCGTGTGATTCATTATGTCCACCAAATTAATCTATGCATTTTTTTCTCATACTACTAATACTTTCAAGGACCACCAAGGTTGTTGGCCGAGTTGATTAAGGTTTACTTCCAAGGGATTTAGAGCCCCCTTGTCACAGGTTTGAATCTCCTAATCGCTCCTAAATCTCAAGAAATCCCGTTTCATCTATGGCATTGGTTCAACTTGTTTTGCCAAACATATGGATCACATCGACTTTACTCTGATTTGCATTCAGTGGGGCAATGCTCACTCAAAACAAGTAACAACTATGACTCAAAACCAACATTTTGATCACCGGTGTGAAACTCTATAGTAAGCCTTAAGAGGGGTCGCCTATATCAGTAGCCTTTCCAACCATGTTCTTCTTATCCAAAACTAATCTTTTCAAATATAGTTGAGTACATGCCTTGAGAAAATTACCAGAAAAATATTAAATATATTATATGGATTCCAATTCAATTTTAAATATTTCAATTTGATCAATTTAGTCATAAACGTTTTGGCAATTTATCAATTTAGTCTTTTCAGCCAATTTTCGCTGACAATTGCTCATATGGACACTGGACTTGCTATGTATGGTCAGTACTAATATGGATAATTTTTTCAAATATTTTCAAATTTTTCTGAATGTTTTTTAATTTCTTATTTTTCTTTTCTTTTATTTTTCACAATTGGCTAACAAGTATTGCCGACCAAAGATGAATGGGCATTTGGAAAGCCCTTTGGAACTCTAAAGTCCTTTGGCCAAATGCAAAGGTGTTTGGTTCTTTTTTTTTTTTTTTTTTGCGACTTTGACAAGATGCAATTGCATCTCCAAGTGGCTCTAAGAGCCTTTAGCCCAATGCAGCTACGGAGGTACTTTGGGAAGTTGCATCTCCGGAATGCTAAGTCTCGGTACTGTTCATCTTCTCCAAAACCACCGCGCACCACCACATGAGGAAGCTAACTAGAGGCCGACGACTGCCAGCTAGGGGGTCGCACGCACTGGCGAGGCATTAACAACCGCCGCCTGAGGGTCGCTCGACCTTAGCGACCATCGCCGGACCTCAGGCGACTCCTGGGTCGCGCAACCCAAGCAACCGTCGCAGGGGTTGCGCCGCCAAATCCATCCATCTGGCCACCAGATCTAGCAGTCCGGCCGCCAGATTCGGTAGTCCAGTGGTCGGACTTCAAAAAAAAAAATACAAATGTTTTTTTGTTTTTTTAATTTAATAAAAGTCATTTACAAATGCAAATTTTACCAAACGGTATTTTGGCCAAAGTTGATCTCAATGTAAATTTTACCAAATGATATTTGCATTTCGGAAAACCTCATTCAACCAAAGATATTTGCATTTTGGAAAATGCATTCCCCAAAAACTGAACCAAATTGGCCCTTTGTCTACTGTTGGGTCCACCTTCATGTGGGGCCCAGCCAACATTAAATAAATAAAAAAGAAGAGAAAAGAACAAAAAAAAGTGGAGTGGTTGTGTGTGGTGTGCACTCAAAAAGTGAAGAGAGGAGAGAGAAAACAAAAACTGCATAAGCGAGGGAGAAGAAAAGAACGGAAGAGGGCTGCAACTTTGCGGCTCTGATTCAAAGGCCAAATATTGTCAGAATCGGCTCAAATTTCAATATGTTGTTTGTGAAATCGAGGGCTACAAGTTGATGGTTTTTGTTCGTTGAGAACCGTCTCAGAATTCTCCAGTTGCAGTTAAGGTTTTCTTGCTTCAAACTTGTTTTATCTACCTATGTTGTGAGAAAAAAATTATTGTAATGTTGATGTTGAGCCTCTGATGTGTGATTGGAGAAGAATGTTTTGTGTGTCTTGCTATTTTTGGTGATTAGTAGATTTTTTGGGCAGTCCGTGGTTTTTCCCGCATAGGGTTTTCCATGTTAAATCCTTGGTGTCGTTATTAGCTTTGTCTATTTATCATTTTGGCATTATATTTGCATATTGTGAGGCTATACATTCCTAGTTGTTGCGGGGTTAAGAGATTTTAAGTTGATTTAGTATCAGGGGAGAAATTGATCAAGGATTGCGTTTGGCCGTGAAGAATTGTGTCTCCGGGTTCTCCCCAACATCTACCAACAGTAAAACAGAAAAGAGATAAGTCAATTTTTTCACCAAACACAAGGGTGACTTCAACGTTACTTTAACTTGCATCTAATGGTACGACGCGAGTGGTGACTATGACTCAAACAAACATTTTGACCTTCGGTGCGAAACTCTATTGTAAGTCCTAAGGGGGGTTGACGATGTTAGTCACCTTTTCCAACAGTGTTATTTTTATCCAAAACAAATCTTTTCAAATAGCATTGAATACACATGCCTTGGGAAAATTGCCAAAAGCGTCCAACACCCATTGTACGATTCCCATTCAATTATAAACTTTTCAATTAGGTAAATTTTTTTTTTTTTAGGTAAAGCGGTAAGTTTGGTTCTAAATCTTTTAACAATTTGTTAATTTAATCTTTTTGGCCAATTTTTGCTGGCAATTGCTGACATGGGTGCCAACCATACCATGAATGGTCGACGCTAATGTAGACAAGTTTTGCAAAATTTTTGAAAATTTTTAATCTCTTTATAATTTTTTTCTTTTATTTTTTTTTTTTCACAATTGGCCGATGACTTGGTGACCCTTGCAACCCAACAATTAGAAAAAACAAAAAACAAAAAAGAGCTATATATAAAATTTGAAAAAAAAAATTAAATTTTTTTATGCAATCACTAACTTTGTCCACATCAGCACCAATCATTTTATAAGATAGTCGACGTCGATGTTGACGTCAACATTTTTGGGTCAAAATTGCCCTAAATGACTGCATTGGCAAATTGTTAAAAAATTTAGGATTAAATTTGTCATTGAAAAGTTTATGATTGAATTAGTATCTATATAATAGGTTCATGACTCTTTTTTTTTTTTTTTTAAAGTACACCTACATGCCTTGGAGCACTATTCTTAGGATGTGAATGGCGATATGAATATTATCCCTACATGCCTTTGGCTAATTCCCATGTCTTCAATGTTTTTCCAATTCCTAGGTCTTAGTTCCTTTATAAATAAAGGTGAATTCTCAAATGTATAAATTTGGAAATTTCATGAATACATGAGAATTCCTCTCAAGTGAGTGACTTTCCTTTTGATTCTTCTTATCCAATTTGTTGGTAGTGCACCCCCAGTTCTTTATTTTTAGTTGGTGGATCATTCCTTTTGTGTGTTGGTGATGAACTTCATCTATCCTATCCTTGCATCCATTCAAACGGATCCCATAACACATTCTCCATTAAAACACTTCTTCCATACACTAATCCATTCTACATGTTTAGCATCCTCTTGTCTCACCACGCATTCATTACATTCGCTCAAGCATAGCTCTTTTCGTTCCAGATGTGAGGACAAGCAAGGTATCTATGTAGTGACTTCGAAACAATAAGATTTACACTGGACAATAAGAAAAAACACATGAATTCTCATTTTCTTTTTTTCATGTGATCCTTTATGTCCACCGCATCAATCTGGTTAAGGTTTAATTCCAAGGGATATGGAGCCCCTCGATCAGAAGTATGAGCTTCTACTCACCCCTCGATTTCAAGAAATCCTTACTCATCTATGGATCACTCAGATTTTACTCCACCTTGCATCTGGCAGTACGGCGAGCTGTAGTTACAGTTCAAAACGAACATCTTGGTCACCACGAGTGTTGAACTCCTACGGTAAGTCCTAAGGGGGCCGCCAATATTGGTCGCCCTTTCCACCCTCTTTTACTGATTCAAGACTAATCTCTTCAAGCGAGCGTTGAGTTTGCCTACCTCATTTGAGGTATGCACATTCTCTCCCAATTATGACCTGTGAAAAGGCCTCAATGATTGCAAGGGCATCATGCTCAATTAATTAGTCCCCTGTTCTTATTGATCTGTCCAATTAGGCCTTAACTGCTGGAGATCAGTCCAATATCAGACTTCAATACTGGCTAGACTATTGTTGGCACCCGCAACCCGTTCTTATTGATCATGCTCGCTTAATTAGTCCCCTATTCTTATCGATCTGCCGGTGCCCAGTCACCGACCAAAGGAAGAAAAAATGAGAGGAAAAAAGATTAAAAAGGGAAAAACTGAAAATTTATTAAAATGTTATTAAAAATTATCCAGCCTCTATGTCAATAAAATCCGACCAAGATTAGCCAGAGGACTAAATTGGCACCAAGTCAAAAAGTTTAAGATTATGCATCATTAAAAGGTTTATGACTCAATTCACATAAATGTAATAGGTTTAAGACTTTTTTTATACTTTTTTCCTTAGGATTGTTACCTTTCGCTTTTTTGAAATAAAAAACTAAACTTGGACTGAAAGAATGGCAATAAATCCAAGCTAGCAATCGGACTAAACAGTGACTTCAAAAATCTTGTACAACAATATGAACTGATTACAATTCCCTCGTTATTGTAATTCCCCGTTTTCGAAAGGGACGTGTATTCCCTCGTTATTGTAATTCCCCGTTTTCGAAAGGGACGTGTATGTAACTAGATTGTGCACGTTGATGGCGTTCATTGAACCAGTTCTTTCCCCCGTTGACATGCCATATCATCCGTAAACGGGGTTCCACGGCAAGAATCAAAGCATTGATCACAAATGCAGTCCAACCTTTTGATGGGACATTCTATGGACTCATCTGCCAATCTCCTCGTTATACACTCATCTCGTCCTGTCCTCTTTCGGCAACATAATTGTAAATGACTAATTTCGTTGAGGTTGTCCTCATGTTCTCCCCTGTGATTTGTCTGGTTTTATGACAGAACACAGCAAAAGGTGAATTAAAGTGAAAAAGAAACCATTCTTTACCATTCTTTATGACTCAGCAAGGTTCAATTGTGATTTACTCGTATGTACCATACAACGCCACACCCAAGTAGACCGATAGTTACACATCCGTATACAGAGTGAAATAACAGCGTCTCCATCCACGGTCAACCAAAAGGAAAGAGAAGGCTGTCTCCATCAATTGCAACTGGATTCTTGAAACTCGACCACACGACGTGTAAAGCAAAGAAGCTCAACATGGATAAGATAGGCGACATAAATAGAAGTTTGCCTCGAATCGTTTGGCAAGGCTAAGTACCACTGGACAGAGGCTAAGTGGCCGGGGGATTCCCATTCGACGTCCCAGTTGTCCTTGTTCCATTCTTGCCTGCAGGTTAGAACTCTTCATCTTGCATGATATCGGGGAAGTGAGCTAGTCTCGATGTCATGACTCCTAGGCGGATGCCATAGAGGATTATGTAGCGGACATGACGGGTATTTACCAGGTTAAGAGCGTACGTTGCGATGTGCAGACTGCAGAGAAGGCACAGGGCACCAGCTCCGATCAACAGGACGAGAGAGGCGAGCCAAGTGAGCTTGCTTACAAGCAAGTAGCCACCGGCCATAAACGCTACAGACATTGTTCCAAGAGCTACCAACAGCCCGTTTTTTGCCATTATATGGGCAGTTAGAGCAATGTAAGAGTCATTAAATTGTGCCCAAGACATCAAGATGACCACGCTCATGGCAGTATACATCGCGATGGTGTTGCAAATGACAAAGGCCTGGAACATTCCCTTGTTCAGCATTGTAGCCGTTCCTGGGTTAGCTCCAGAACTCTCGATGAAACCTCCAGGAACCGCTAAACCAGCTGCAAAGGTCACGGTTGCCATGAGCGTGGCGACAATCGAATGAGCATCCCTATGTAGCCTCAATACACCTCCGGTTCGGAGAGAACGGTCTAAATATGCTGCTATTTGATCTCGATATCTTGACTTATGGATTGCCAAATCAATAGTTGTAGGTGCCCCGGCACACTTCAAAATCACTGAGGGTAATCTCTAGGCATGGGCCAAACAAAAAAACACGGGGTCATTGTTGTGGGGAGTTGTCGTACATACCGCATGAAGCTAGAAAAGATTCGCTTGATTTTGTGATTGTTAATGTTTGGATTTGGAGTTTCTAGTGAGTGCGTACCCGTCGAATCGTAGAATCCGTTTTTTTCTTTTGCTCTATCGCATAGTCGAGAGCCGTCAAGCATTCGTTGTTGAGAAGCTCACAATCAATTCTTTTGTCCAGCACGAGATCAAGCAGAACCACGGGGTGCCACGGCAACGTGGCCAAATGCAGAGGAGTGTTCCCGTCGTTGTCTCTCTCGTTGATAAGCTTTTTAAGGTCGGCATTCCCGAGTATGTACTTCACTGCCTGGATTCTTCCGTTCTTGGCGCAGACATGAAGGATGTTTTGTCCATGTTGATTGATCAACTCCATCGGATTTCGCCACTGCCGAAGCAGCTCCTTGATGGCTTGAACATGACCCTCTTTGCAAGCGACCTGAATCGGAAAATAGCCATCTCTATCATATTCGACTGCACTCGAGGTGAATTCTTTGAGCAAGAATTTGATGCCGTCACAGTAATTGATGTATGCTGCCAAATGGAGCGGAGTGCCCTGTCCATCATCTTTCAACCCAAACAATTTTGGATTTTTCTTCGAAATTTCCCTCAGCATGTCTAGATTAAGTGCCAAATAAAATCATTTAAATGTATTCATTTAATAGCTTAACTTTTAGAACAATTGATGATAATTTCATAAAATTGCACATGATATCAAATAAAAAGATCCCGAGTTACCATCTTCCTAGACCCCTCATTTTATCTCCCTGTGTATATACATATCCAAACTTTAAGCTTAGACTAAGATCCAGTCTGCGCATGAGAAGAAGTTAGACCATTTAAATATTAACCTGAAGGTCACCCATTCAAATCCCATAAATTGTGTGCAAACTACTTGACATCAGAGCCAATTACACAAGTCAAAAGTTTGGACCTACTTGGTTTATGAGGCCCGCAAGTGTTTCATTGGTCTTCAGATAATGGAATTCTACACCTATATCCTAGGTTATGAAATATATATATCTATGTATGTATGTTTGTATGGAGGATGTGCATATTTGTAACCCATCAATTAGAAAGATGGCAGGAGGAGATTTTGTTTCATATGGCACAAAGCAAAAGTTTAATTTGAAAAAAAAAAAAAAAAAAAAAAAAAAGAAGGAAGAAGGTAGGATCGGCGATTCGAGTTGTGTTGGGTAAATCGTTATGTCAAAACAAAGGTATATCATGACTATAATTTGCCTGAACACGGCAGATTTAATAAATGCGTTGATATGCCTCAATATAAACACGACAAACCATAACTCGTTTAATTTCCATCTCGTTTCGTGACCAGGTTGACGAGAACCGATTTGTGCCAAACCATAACTGGTTTAATTTCCATGTCTTCTCGCATCGTGCAAACGGATGACGTCGAGAATTGCGAAGAGAGTAGAATTTACCGAGTTTGCGGTGTAAGACAGCCGCATGAACGGGCGACTCGCCTTGAATGCATGATGGCTCAAGTGGCTTTGCCAACAGAATCCCGAGAACCCCTAATTTGCCTCTCTCGACGGCCAGAGTCATCGGACATTTACCTTCCTTGTTCTTCCAATACACGGGTTGCAAGTCCTCACCTATCAAGATCTCAACCACTTCAAGGTGGTCGTTCATAACGGCCTCGTGCAGCGGGGTGTTTCCCCTGCGATTTCTCACTTGCACGAGATTCCGCCGCCTCTCTCTCTCACCGACGTCCGATGCTCGGCCAATGAGCACTCGGGCAGCAGGGGCCATTCCGGCCCTGGCGGCCAAATGAAGCGCAGTGTCTCCCCTGCAATTTTCCTCGGCTAAGAGATTGTCGGGAAAGTGGTTGACGATGGCTCTCAAGATCTCATCTCTCTCGAGGCCTGCGGCGATGTGGAGCAATAGATTTCGGGAGGGGCTTTTGATGACCCACAGACACAGACGTCGGTCGCCCTCGGAACAGTAACGTTCTATGACTCCAATGAATTTATCAACTTGGCCTCGTTCCGTAGCAGTGAATAGGTCCTGGGTCGTCGTCTCATCGCATGAGACGGGGTCTTGCGTCAACATTGCTTCCAATCTCTGCAGCCTGTGTCCCCAGAGAGCACCCTCCTGCAGACTTATCTCGACTGCCATGACTTATTGGTCCAAGGAATGCTCTCTCCGAGGACTCGTATGCAATAACAAGGAACTTAGCAGATCGATCGCATCAGTGAGGTCGCGCTCGCCAAACGCGACCTTACATATGCATGCATTTACTATGGGCCCCGCATCCGTGCCATCTCCCAACAACAGCAGATGGTATTTGTTCTGGGCATGCTTTTGTGACTCTGAAGTTCTTCGATCCGTAATTTTTCAGTGATTTCGCTTGATGAAAAGGCAGGTTATTCTCTTTTCTGACCATATCACAGATGAAAAAGAAAATGGGAATCAATTCTTCAGTTTCAATTCATAATCTTGATCGACTCTTTTTGAGGATCTGATTTCAAAGGAAACATTGATGCTGAACATAAAAAGCCCGCGGATTTCTCGAATTCCTTTTCATACTTTTTCGAGCTACGCAGTTCTTTAATTATATACCAGATTAGATAAATGTATCAAATGGCAAAAAGAAAAAATTAAGATACATGTTTGTTTCACAAAAAATGTGACTTTTTAGAAAATATTTTTCATCAAAGTCATTTTTCAAAGAAATGCTAAATTTTTTCGGTGTTCGGTTGAAATTTTAAAATGAAATAGAAAACATTTTTTGCTATTTGGTAAAGAAAATATTTTCCTCAATGCACTCCTTTCGATAATTATTTAATTATTTAATTTTTAAAATTGATTTTTTATCTTTTTTATTTTATTTTTTAAAAATTATTTTTATTTTATTTTTTAAAATCGATTTTTAAATTTCTTTATTTTTCTTTTTCTTCTTCTTTCTTGGCTGCAACAAGTGAGCTTGAGTCTTTTCCATGTGGCAAGACTCGAACTCACTTGTGGCTAGTGATTAGCTGAGAAAGAAGAAGAAAAAGCAAAAAGAATAAAAAATAATTAAAACTTGATTTTAAAAAATAATAAAATAATAATGAAAATAATAAAAGAAAAGAAAAAGGTATTTGGAAAAATAAAGTAAGGTGAAAGAAGATGCAGAAAATGTTTTCCTCTTTCTCGAGAGCGGAAAATATTTTCCTTTATTTTGGAAGACTTTTTTTCATTAACAGCAAATGTTTTTCTAAAATTTATTTTTCGCACGTGAGAAGTCCTGATTATTATGAGGAAAATCGACCAGAACATGAAGGAAATTTGCATTTCGTCTGCCTTTACACTCTATAATATCCTCCGCAAGGGTTTGTAGATGGGAGGGTGCGCAAGTTACGGGCTTTCATGATTTGCTCTTTCGAAGAATTCATGTCGTGGGGGCTTCGGCAGGACAGGAGCATCGATGCCCGACCGTGACCGACGGCTGTCAAATGGGGCGGGACGCTTTTGCTGTGTGAGCATCCACGAATTGATTTGGACCACTAGAAAAATTTACTGGCTCATTTATTTCCCAAAAATTATGACATTTTGAAAAATATTCTTTAAGAATTCATTTTTCTAGAAAATGACAATATATATATATATATATATATTTATGTTTGGTTGAAATCCAAAAATAAACTTTGGTTAAAACCCAAAAATGAATTAAAGAAGTTTTCATCGTTTGGTAAAAAAAAATTATCTAACTTTTCTAATTAGAATTACACTCTTTAGACATTAGTGATTTGCGCATGTGTAACTGAGTATCCGAGCATTGACACTAGGGTTTGCAGATATGGTTCCGACAACGAGGTCATCGCCCCAAGCATTGAGTACCAAGGCACGAGCTCCAAGGTCCTAGGCCCAACCCTCGATAGACCTAGGCACTCAGCCTCAATGGACTCGATCTCGGGCACAACAACATGAGCACGAACACTGGGAACTCAGGCCTAGGCATGGGGACACAAACAAGTTAGGGCGCCATGGACATAAGCTTAGGTGTCAAGGATCCTAGGCCCAACCTCGATGGACACAGGCCCAAGTGTTGGGGACCCAAACTCGAGCACAGGTGCAGGAATCCTAGGCCTTGGCCTCAATGGGCCCAGGCTCAGGCATAGGGGATCCAAGCATGGACACTAGAGTCTTAAGCTCGTGTGCCAAGGACCTAAGCAAGGGGACTAAGGTCCCAGGCTTAGCCTCAATGGCTTCGAACCTAGGCACAAGCTTTGGGGCTCTTGGCCCCAAGCCCAGCCTTTGTAAACTTAGGCGTGGCTTCCATGGACTAGGGCTTGAGCACTAAGGACTTAGGCCAAGCCTCAATGTACTCGAGGCACGTGTAGCGGGTCTCAAGCCCAACCTCAATGGACTCGAGTATAGAAGCTAGGGATTTGAGCACGAGCACCAAGGTCTTGGGCCCAACCTCTATAGACTTGGGTGCAAATGCCGAGGTCCAAGGCACAAGTGTTGGTATCCCAAGCCCAACCTCTATAGACTTGGGCCCAAGTACTAATACTCTAGGCCCGGCCTCTATGGACTTGGGTTTAGCCTCGATGGTCTCTAGTGGACCTAACCTTGACCTCTGAAGCCTATATCAGTTGTCAATAGCTCAAGAGCAAGCGTTGGGTTCTTGTGTCCAAACGTAGAATCTCTTATCTAAATACCAATATTTAATCATATTTGAAATAATTTCCAATTTTTTAAAACAAGAAATTATTTTCTTGAATTTAAGTATGAATTTTTCATTGAATAGAGAAATATTTTCTCAAGTGATTCAAACGCCAAAAAATGAAGAAAATATTTTTCGCGAAACAAACGAAACTTAAGTCATTTTGAAAAGAACCCGTTTCGTCCATGACAAAGTTACCATGACCTGTCGAAGGCATTGCTTATTTTAAAGTAAAGGCATAGTCTTTTCAGCCCCTACCTTGGGCTAAGAAATATAAGCCCATTTTCGTGCACGAGGAGAGAGCACTACGATCTACTACTTTTGTTTGTCCGAAGAAATTGGATACTATAGATAAACCCTAACCTTGCCGCAAAGATAATCAAAATCTGCATTTTTATTGGATACTATCGATCTCAAGAAATCTTTAGTCATCTGTGGCTTAAGTTCGACTTGTTTACCGGACACATCACATGGATCACCCAGATTTTACTCCATTTTTCATTCAGCTATACAAACAGGTTAACTTATAACAAGTAGTAGCTATGGTTCAAAATGAACATTCTGATTATGATTGTTGAACTTTTATGATAAGCCTTAAGGGGGCCGCTGATGTTGGTCGCCCTTTCCAACCCTCTTCTACTCATGGAAGACTAATCTTTTCAAAGGAGCATTGACGTGCCTCGATGCACCGTACGTGGGCCCAGATTTGAAGTATGCACATTCTCACCTAATTAGGACCTGGGTGAAAAGGCCTTAATAATTGCAAGAACATGCATGCTCGCTTAATTAGTCCCCTGTTCTTATACTCTGTCCAAGCATGAGAGGCTGGGGATCAGTTCAATCTGTCTTCGTTACGGGCTGGACTATTAGTGGCAAACGCAACCCAATGACCCCGAACGACACTGGGGAT
Source organism: Eucalyptus camaldulensis (assembly GCA_019915185.1). NCBI lineage: Eukaryota > Viridiplantae > Streptophyta > Magnoliopsida > Myrtales > Myrtaceae > Eucalyptus > Eucalyptus camaldulensis. Next base: position 9,052,695 of record JAHSVA010000005.1, read on the forward strand.
ATCCAAGCATGAGAAGTTGCTCTGAAAATTGAGTGATCGACGGAGCCAATGCCCTCTGTTGCGGCCATGGAGGCCGCATGAGGTGAGTTAGCTTCATTAGAGTGAATCGACGGAGGTCACGACCTCCATAGGGGCGGTTGCAAGCTCCATGCAGAGAGATAGAGATTTATGCAGCTAACAACTCCACCGAGTGAGGTTAATGTTGCCGGCAGATGGAGGTGGGACGGCGAGGGTTCATGACGGCGATGGGTGCGTGACAGATTTGCCACATGGCCTGGCCGGTTGGGGAAGAACCAAAAAGATCGAAAAGGAAAAGGAAAAACGAAAAAAAAAAAAAAAGGAAAAAAGGGGAGAGAACTTCGATCACTGACTGTTCCATGCCTGAGATGTGACTTCTCCTTAAAGCCTAAAATTTCAGTCATTTAGACAGTTGAATATGTAAATAACTTTTTCCTTTTTTGTGCAGTTAGTACTCTAAAAGAACACTGAATTTTTATGCACTTAACAACGGGTATAACTTGTGTCTAGGTGAAGTTACAAGAGAAAAGGTAAATAACTATCCATCATTCATTGGTAATATTGAAAAACACTCAGAAATTTTTCCGTAACGAAAAGTAAATATCTGTACATCTTTCAGGGGTCAGCCACCGTGTTATACATATCTGCATTAGTGTACTTATTCTTGTTTGAATGAACACGTCTATCAGTTTCATTATTTTTCTTCCCCTAAAAGGCAAGTGCAACATCAAGAGACTTGAAAAGCTTAATGAACAATCAGGTTTGCAATCACTGTATAAAACAAAACTGCACATCTAATCACTTACCACTCAGGTGTTCTCGGCTGGATTTTGTACATGGCTTTGTCCATTACATTCAAAATGAACAGCAAGCAGCAAGATGTACAGAGTTCGAGGTAATGGGATGCCTGAAGTTCCTAGTTAAGAAATGTCCAACATGAGTGCAGAAGATCTGCAGTACTAATTAACTTGCATTAAACAAGAACTTCCTTCCGTGGAAAATCTCTATGAGGATTGCTGGATGCGTTCAAAGAACGGCCGCCCGTCAAATATATTGATATCCAGTAAGCCAAGAGTTTTTCAGTCACTTAGCTTAGCTTTGACACAGAAGTAAGCCCTACTGACCACCCACAAGAGAACATGATGCTGCTATTTTGTCGACTATAACTTTTTGTGCTTCGGCTTCCATTGCAACAGACCATTCATACAGGAGAGATAATTGCAGATCTTCTCCATCTTCGGTTGTTCCCCATGTTCAGGCTCAAAAAACAGCTTATACGTCACCAAGTGTTTGTATTCCGGGGATAGAGAGAAAATGAACTTAGACAGCATGAGAGACAGAACTATTTTTAATTCTGTCATCACGAAGTTCTGGCCGACACAAGTCCATATCCCCATCCCAAAAGGCACAAACAGATTCGGATTCTTGCATGCCGTAGAAATGCCATTCGCAAACCTTTCTGGATGGAAGTCATGGGCATTGTCGCCCCAGTTGGCTGGATCCTGATGCAACAGCGAGCAGGAGAACCAGACATTGACGCCTATTGGAATCACAAAGTCCCCAAACTTCATTTCCTTGGACTTTTCTCTTGTCACGAATGGTCCAGGAGAATATAGGCGCAAAGTTTCGTAAATCACCATATTTTACTGCACATCAAGAGAAAACAGATGATAGGCGAGTAGTCCCATACTTGGATTATTTTGAAGCCTAAGGGGTACATGTGGCTACTGTATTCACATAAAGCTTACATGTCGAGACATAGACTAAAAATCTAGCAAGGAAGCTCGCTTCATGAACGATCTACCCAGTGCACATATTCTTGGATTCTAGAATCATATGCATGGTAAGCAAGAAAGATTTAGATGTACCAATTTCATTTTGTGTAGCTTATCCATATTTGGGGGTTGATGTCCAAGGATCTGTAAAACCTCAGCACGCACGCACTCCTGCCACTCAAGATGGTATGCTAAAAGTACTACAGCGAAGTAGCAGCAGTGGCAGTAGTTTCATGTCCCGCAAAGATCATGGCCTTGCAATTATCTACGGTGACGCTGGATCCACGGCCAAAATTGTGACTAGGGCCCGTAAGAAGCTCTGTCCCTTGGCATCGCAGTCATCATCCATCAGCTTCAGAATAGATCGGTCGACTTCTTTATCTATCCTCCAGATGTCACGAGTAATCTTCGTACGAATGTGCCTATACACAAGATTTTGAAGACAGAAAGCAGCAACACTAACATGAAATCGTTTTGTCCGGGAAGCACCATATACATGTCTCTTAAGGTTTCTTGAGAATTCATCAGAAGGTGCTTTCGCTACATGTGTAACGCAGCATATGAAATAGTAGCTGACGAAAGGTAAGCATGTGGAATCATGTCAGCCTCAATGATATTCTCTGAATTGACACGTGAATTTATCAGTCGCAACTCGTAATAGAAAGCAAACTTTAACAAAACCATCGCCTGATTAGAGTTTCTAAACGCTGAAGGAGGTGCCCTCACCTTACCCCTGGAAGACAACAATAGCTTGCTGCTTGCTCAGCGAAATCTGAAGCACTAACATCTAGGAAAAAATCTCATTGCCAATAACATAATTGCTCCCAAAACATGCTTTTGAAATCATTTCGGCAGAGAGGCTTTTTAAGTCCTTGTCAATCCGTAATGAAGCAACTCCCCCTGCTTTCTCCATTTGAGATTCCCATTTTTCCAACAAAGGGGCGACAGATTCAACCATCATGTCCACCATTCCCTATGCAAAACAGAACAAGTAACATATAGATAGCTTCTGTGTAAAAATTTAACTGCTTCACGTGCAAGAACAAAGAAAGCTCAAGCAAGAACTGTGCCGCTGTGAACTTGATAGAGCCTGCCCAGCTAATGCACACCTTTATATTGTCACTGGAGAATTCAGGCGCAATGACTTTCCTCTAGAGCGCCCAGGGTTTTCCTTTTGAAGTGACAAGGCTGTCATAACCCAACACGATTCCCCTGTTTTTTCTCAGATATACAGACCTTCCGAATTCAGCAGACTTGCATTGACAGAACTCTCTTGCTACGTCAAAGTCACATACGCATACGATCACCATGTTCCCGTGTGAATGCAAACACCGGACCTGCAATAACCTAGCGCTCTCAGCAGGCAAAGATGATCTTCCTAAGCTGCATATGCTTGTCACACAAAAGAAATAGCTGGCACATATTACAGACATATCCAGTGAAAACTCCTGAGCACAAAGATGTGAACATCGATTGAAGTAGATTAAAATTAATTTACCATAGTCGGCTCTCCACTTCTCTATGTGGGGAAATAGGCAGGACATTTAATCATGCGAACCGAGATTGCTGATGCTTTGTTCATTCTTTGTGGCTTGCATTTCCAATCGAACCTTCTTAATAGCAAGGATGTTGCCGAAGAAAAAGGACGGCACAGGGCCATGGATTCCCTGATGGTGAAGCTTCTTTCTGAGCCGCAGCGGCTTCCACCAGAAAAGATTGTAGAGGTACAAGAACAAGCAGATTAAGCCCACAAGAAAGAGAGAAAAAGACTCCTAAAGGTATAGTCATTGATATCTAAACTGTTGCTCCCGTAGCTTTTGCTTGTTTCGTCTTAAATGAATCAAAATAGGTATTACAGGCTGCTTCTTTTTCCTTTTTAGCAGCTGGAAAAAATGGTAAGCTGCAAATGGAAAACAAACAAGTGTGTTGTTCCTCACTCGTAGATCCCTAACTGCTAAAGGACAATGTACAACGTCCACAAACAATAAAGTAATAAAGGGTCGCCTTCTTTGTATAAACAACGCAAGAAACTACAAAAAAATTTAGTCAACTATGTTTTCTGATTAGACTTGGGGGTGAATTAATCCGATTGCATATTTGTTTATTATGCATCTTTTAACTTATCTACATAGTCAGTACCCATTATTGGCACACTTTAATAGGATTATTCATTGGATAGATCAAGAACTTGTCCCTAAAGGATATCAAAAGGACGGCTGCAGTGGATCGATCGGATCGAGCTAAAATTAATTCGGAACTGTGAATTACATCCCAGGAGGCTGTTTCTTTTTTAAACAACAGCATTCCAAATTCAGATTTAAACAAATAGAGTTCGGATATATGAACAGCTCTAGAACTGAAATATCATGAAGAATTCTCTCTTCAAAACAGCATACAAGAATCTTCAGCGACGAATTCAGAACCAGAATATGCCTGCAAAAATTCACCTAGCCGCCAGACCAAGGACTCACTGACCGAGGGTGATGCTGAGTCTCGCGCGACCAAAGTTAGAATCCTGACGCATCTTCACAGCAAATTAAGGCTCAAAATGGTCAAAATAATAATTACCATCCACGATTCTTAAAGAGAAACAGACAGTATAATGTTTACAAACCAGAGAAAGAGAACTATACGCCACCTCGATTGCATAGTCCGTAGTGGAAGTATACCCAAAGATGGGTACACAGTGCCAGCGAGGGCCGCCCAACTTGAGACAATGAAATGCTAACAATACTCTAAAATAATAAGTACAAGCAATTATGAACGCAAAAATATATGGTCATAGCCTGAGCACGTGTCATATCAAGTTTCTGTGTTTTCCATGTTCATAAATTGAACAATGAAGTGAACTCAGGTTGAATTTAAATAAAGAGATAAGAAATGCACAACAATATTGGCATCCCTTATCTCAAAACAATCGAGGAAACCTTTCTGGTAATTCTGGCCTTCTTTATTTAAATGCGACGCAAAGCATAAACCAACTATCACAGTGATTTTTGAGCTACTGGTTGGAACTAGAAATTTTTAGGCAGACCATCTCCTCTGTGAATTTCCAGAAGAATGAACATTCAACCTATCAAGGACAGCATTTAAATCCGTAGGCTGCCTACTCTCCTCCAGTCTCGGAATGACACTAGCCCCATGATCGCCCCTAAAGCCTATGCTTAGGTGTATTTGGTAATCATCCTATTTCCGGAAATAACTTTTATTCAGAAATGATTTTTTTTATTCCACTCCTCTAAACAATTTCTGAGCATTCAAAAGCGTTTGGTAATTGCTCAAAATTTTTATTCTTGAAATAAAAATGTGTATAGTAAGACTCTTAATTTTTTAATAATTTTATTGTATTTTTTCTTTTTCCTTTTCTCTTCTTCTTCCTCCTTCTTTCCTCCTTCTTTATGGCTGATCATCAGCAATCGGCTGAGTGAGGTCTAGCGAGCTTGCCGAAGGCTCGCCAAGCCATCATGAGCCTCAACCTCATGGATGAGGCCAACCTAGTGTCGCTTGGGAAAGTTCAAGTCCCTCGATGGCCAAGCGAACTCACCAAATCTTGCCCAATCGGTCACCGACAACCACCGGCCGCAATGGTAGTGGCCAACAGTGGCCAATGATTGATTAGGAGAAAGAAGAATAGAGAAGGAGAAAAGAAAAAAAGAAAAGAAAAAAGGAAAAATAGGTTAAGCTTGATTTTGGAATTGTTCCTGGGAACAAAGAAACAACGTTTTTTTACTTCATGATTCTGTTCCAAATCTATTCTTAGGAACAAAAAATTTATTAAACAGATTCTTGCTTTTTTTTGTTGGCGAAAACAAAATAATATAACCAGTTACTATTGGACAAGTTAACAAACCCTTACTAGCTTTGGGATCAACTCATTGCAGGAATGGTTTCAAACAAACTGCGTGTAACTAGGGTTCTAAGCGTCATCTCCACCGGAAACAACGGCAGCTGGGCCTCATTCGCAGCTTCCTGATGTTTCGTTTGCCTCTTGCTCTCTCTTGTTGTTCTCACTGTCTGCTGCTCTAAATTACATAATCCCCTCCCCCAACCCTCCCCCCCTCTCTCTCTCTCTCTCTCTCTCTCTCTCGACACACATGGTATGATCTGATATTTTCTTCTATGTTGTGATCAATAGTTCCAATGGCGATTTGATACTGTGATAGAAATCAGGTTGATTAGCATTGCCCTAATTATATAATTTCTTTCATACATCGCACTTCGATATCATTCTGCTCATTAGATTTCCCTTGTTTTGGTGAAACTAAAGTTTCTCACCTATCACATACTACTTTGACAGCTTAAAAATTTATCGGCGCAGGACATTTGTCACCTGAAACTCTAAAAGCAACAAGAAATTCTACCAAAGGTGGTTCGGTTTCCTGTTTTCAAAAACACATAAATTTCTTTCCTTCTAGATCTGCCAAAGCTAACGCAGCTAGGATTTCAACTGGTAGGTTTTGATTTACACTCATGTCATCTGATTCACTCAGATCCTAGAGTTCCATTATTGACAAATTATTTGTGCTAATCCTTTTTCGCAGCAGACTATTCTCCCAATCACACAACAAAACAAGGATAGATGCTTCAGGGTTTTTGAGCTATTCTACAAATAAGACTTATTTGGTCCAGTAAAATCTTCCCATGGCAACGTTTTTCAAACGGAGGTAGTGCATTCCAACAAAAGTATATATTAGCCAGATTGTCAATTTTTCTTTTAGCAGGACTTTATTCAGAGAATGGATGTGATTTTCATTGATTTACCAAATTTTATTCCAATCTTGACCAAGATACTCGAATCTTGGGATGCGGATTGTCCGATTTCTAGAAGCCATGTGATTGGAAAATAATATAGGCTAGAGACAATTTAGTAGCTTGGACTTCTTGATTTGGAAGCAGCTCATTGGCCAAAGATGACATTTACAATGCCTCATCATGTCAAGTACAGAAAGGTTGCATCACCGAAAGAAGGAAAAGAACAACCCCAAAAGTCAAATGTCTCATTCGAGAAAAGACATGAAGCACCGGTCCTGGCCAACCCCTTTACAGGAACGGCACGCTACTAAGAAAAGCAAAATTCAAGCTGCGGGTCTCTCAAAATCCCACTTCTCATTTTCATTTGAATATTTAAAGTAATTTAGTTTTATAAATTTGAAGGAATGCTACCATATTGCACGCTGTCCATTCATCAAAAGAATCTCAACCCACTAAACGAAGTCACAAAGGAATTTAACCAAGAAAAAGAGAGAAAAAAGTTGTCTGCATCGAAGTATAATTCAATGACGTTTTCTAAATTCAAATGGTCACCAAGACTTGACCTTGGGTGGGGCATCGTCGCGTGCACTTGCTCTTGTATAATGCGAAATGATAGAAGGCTTCACGTGGTGAGGAATTGACTAATGTCTAAAGAGATGGGTCCATGAGATTTACATGTCAATGTGAAGGGATCATTCTGTCGAGATTGGTGGCATGTCTTTATCCTTTTTCTTCCCTTTGCCGAAGATGAAGTGGATGAAAAGGAGAGATATGGTGAGGAAGGTCCACGGAATCCTCGGCTTAACCATTGGGAAAGCTTTTTCCCAGAGTCATAGGTAACTTGTCGCTGTGTTCGAACAAGTTGCAGTACAGCTTCGAGGTATAAAGCATAGATTCGAGGGAAGTGAGAAACAAAGAATAGGCAGGGAACAACTGTATTCCATCACTTGTCATCCAGGTGAAACTTTCTAAAAATCATAGATGATGTCGATTAAAGGTTGCAATGGTTCAGATCTTGAACTCCCTCCTGACAGTAAATCCGAGTTCTCTTAAAAAGATCTCATAATCCAGTTAGTCCCCTAAACAATCTAAACTATATGCTTGGGAATATCCTCTAACACCCGGGATGCTAATGCCCTGTTCTCATGCTATGCTTCACCAAAACATCATCGAAATGAAAAAACCGATGGATGCTTGATGAGAGAAACATATTTCGACAAAGCCCGACAGAGGATGAATGACGTATGAGACAAGTTACGCGGCAAGGCGTTCTACCAATCCCTAAGTACTGAATCGGAGCGCCACACATGCCGATTGAGCCTGCCTATAGGCAAGCCACGAATTTTTTATTTCGCGAACTTATCTAAGCTGGAAGGGGACAAAAAAACTCATATCGGCATTTACTAATAAAAAAGGCAGGAACTTCAAGACATTTTAACTTAGGCCGACAAGAACCGAAGAAATCTCTCCTGCGCAATGAAATCCGGGCAATGAATCAACATCGGCAAGAACATAACAGAGGGCAGAATCATGTCTCATTAGATATATCATCAGTATATTCTCAGATCAGTACAATGAAAGCTAAACAGCAAGCTGCAAAAATATGAATTTTTTTTTTTCCTTAAAAAGGGAAGTGTCTGTAGGTTACAGCCCAGGAAACTTTTTTGCCTTCTGCTGTAAACAACAAATCCCCCCAACCATGCGCTGGTTTCCTCAAATAAAGGAAGCTTCTTGCTAATCCCCTAGACAAACCCGTACGAACCCAGAAGAGAAGGAACAGAAGAGAGAGAAAAAACCAAAGCTTTCTTCGTGCTCCCTCGCTCCTTCGGAAGAGCGGGGGGACCACTCCGCATCATCTGTGAGCAGTGACCAGCGTCTCGATGAACCTCAACCCGTCGAACTTCGGAGCGAACTTGTCCGCCGAAGCCGGCTTCGGCTTCACGCCATCGTCTCGATCCCTCCTCTCGCCGTCCCCCTGAGAAGAAACCAAGCAAAGCACAAAGCGCAGGGTCAGAGATCGCCCACACCCACCCCCGCCAATCGCAATAAGGGGAACCGGCCGAGAGCCTCGGGCTCTCTCGAATCCCCAAACCCGAGCCAACGATCGCGCCGAGAAAAGCTTAAAGACGGCGGGGCGCGTACCTGGCGGGAGAACTGGAAGTTGGAGCTGCAGCTGAAGTTGGTGGACGACGCTGGCGACGGCGACGGCGACGAAGAAGAGGCCGTGATCGCAGTGGCAGAGGCCGCCGCGACCGAGGCCGCCAGGACTCCGGATTTCTTCATCGTCGGATTGGATCGGATTGGATTCTCGCTCAGCTGGTATCGAGGCGAGAAAGTTTCGTACGGGGCCGAGAAAATTCGGACTGCCGAGAGAAAATCGGCGAGAAAATCGGAGAGAAAGTGCGAGGAAAAGTCTTTGAGGGAGAGACGACGGCACGCGGGCCGATATTTATAGGGGAAGTTCCGGCGGACCGCCGACCGGAATCCTCGTGGGGTGCGAGATTACCATTTTACCCCTACGCCATCGGCCTATTTTGCGTTTTGGGCCAATCTCGATTGGCGATTGTTGAATTGAAGAATTTTCCCGCCGAAGTCAAAGTCAACGATCCCGAAAGAAGAGTGTCCGAGCAAAAGTGTAGGCACCAATCATAATCCGAGTTCCAATCGGAAACAATAGCAACATGAAATATATGGCGAAGATAGGGATTGAAATTGAAAAAAAAATTCAACCTTTGCGGCTCGCCTCCTGTGTCGGTCTTCTACTTTTTAAAAAATTGAAAGAAATTTTATCTTTTCCTAGAAAGATTTCAAAATGCTACCCATTTATGTTTCGAATAATTTATAAACGACAATTGCACGTGAATTTGCATGTTGACATATGTGTATCAAGAAAGATCTCAGATGTTTCGAGTTAACAAAAGAAATCAAAACACGCCATTTATAAGATTTAAATTAAGTTTTAAAAAAAGTGAGAGAAAGGTTTATCTAGATAAGACCCTTTGACTTTAACCATGATGTTTGTATTAGTTTAATTTGTATTTGAGTTGAGATAAGTCTCTAAGTCAGAAAAACCAATCGCCAATATCTCAATTTTTTAAGCACAGTCTTAATCACCATAAAGAAATAATTACAACATAAAAACTATCTGGTAATGAATCAAAACAAGCTCATAATTTTATTCATGAAAGAGGATATTACTTGATTAATATTATGAACGATGATTGTATCACCGTAAGGTTAACCATGTTACCGGCTCACATTGCATAGAATAAAAATGGTAGTATCATAAAAAAATCTCACATCTTTCATTAGGCATAATCGGATAGGATATGAGCATGCTTATTAAGTGGTGTATGGGATTTTGATTCAAATTAGCATAATCGAACATTCCCTTAGAGCCATCGTCAAGGATTCCAATGAAAGGGACACTAACACAATTCATGAAAATAAAATTAAGTGCTCAAAGGGTCTCGAACAACACTTTTTGGGTCGACAAACGAACTACATCTAAACCATTGGAATTGCCTCAATGATCACCATTTTCACATAAGAAGTATGAGGCGAGGAGTCAAATTCCCCTACTTTCTCAAGAGTAAGGGATGGAGGCAGTTTCATATGTCGGCAAAGAGAATTAGACAAAGTAAAAATAAGAATAAAAATAACATCGAGGAGGAGGGGCAGTTACGTAAAAAGGAAGGGCACTTTAGTGGAATTTGGAAATGCACCGAAATACTTTCGCGGCACGTCGAAGTTGATTTTTTTTCTTAGACGAGTGGGCGTAGAAGCTCGGCCTGTCCGTGCTGGCTCAAGGGACCACGACCCACGACCACCCAATCAGACGGCGACACTCGTATGGCGACGATGAGGCCACGCGAGCCGCGTCGGTTTCACACGTTATTAATTGGCCGTGCATGTTCGGAGGGCGCTCTCTTGATTGGCAGATAGATATGGAGATGAAAAAGACACAGGCCTTTTCGGAGGTTCGTAGGCATCAGCTTCCTAAATTCAGAGCCTATCACCACCTACGGATCTGACAATCTCATCGACACGGTTACGAGTTTAACGAGCCTACCTCGGCTTTGCTAACTAGTCCTGATTTGCTTCTTCTTTTTTTAATGACGAAGGGAAGCCCTGAATGGGACAGATCCTAATCCATCAAATCCCTGCCCTACCTAACCTAATAGATCGAGTGGGGCGCAAACCTACCCACAAGTGAAAGGATGAAACATAAAACTCCGTGTGAAAGCTCTCAAATTAACAAGTTGGATCGAAAATAGTTCAACTCAAATTGACTCATTTATATACAATATAAAGATAATAACTCATACCCAATTCGTGTTATATATTTTTTGGACTTTGCAATTTGAAAGTTATTCATAACCCACTTACTGAACATAATTAATGCATGAATCCATTAAATGTGAATTAAGAAATGAGTTTATGATCCATTTTAATTAGCCACTACTTGTGCATAATGGGATGAGGAATTAGGTCCTCGTGTGCCCCACTCATAATCAGTCATATCCCAAATTGCTAAGTCGATATCTCATGGGATTTACTCAGTGGAATTCTCTGGACAAAAAAGTTGGGGATGAAAATAAAAGCGACGGACTTTCCAATCAAAAAATCTAAAAGCACCACCTTTTTCTGTTGGCCGCCTACACCATATCCTACATTATGCAAGGCATCTCATGATACGATAGATGCGAAAATAGTATGCAGACATCCATTTTGCACTCTTTTTTCTTAGGACCAACTAAATGAAGTGACTATGTGAAAGTGAACGGATTCCTTGAATTAAAACCAAAAGCAATACGCCACGGAATTGGAGCGGATGAAAAGGATCAAATGCACCAATGATGGCGATGGCGATAGAAAGTGCCACTTCCAAAAGTCGAAAAAATTATGCACAGTAAGATCCCACAAAAGCAAGAGGAGGAATCCATTGGTCCTCCACAAGAGCAAGGTGCGGCTCATCTTCGTTTGTGAATTTTAATGGCGAAGTCACGCCCCACAAAAGATGATCCTTCTTCTTCCTCCATCCATCCATTTGAATATTGAGGATCATGGTCTCTTGCTCTGATGCAAGCAGCATTCACTACGTCTGTCGACCGCTCAATTTGATATATCAGGATTGTTTATGCTTGCCTTTTGACCATGAAAACACGACAACGACGAGGAATCTACGAGGGAGCCCAAGAAGGAAAAACGTTATAAAATGAAGAACGAGGGTGAGGAAGATATTTCTAGGAGTAGCGCGGTGATCTCCGACCTTTTTCTTTTTTCCGAGGATCAAAACCATTCGACTACCTTTACCAAAAAAAAACCATTCGACTACTTTTATTTTCTTTTTTTAGACCGGCCATGTGCCTTTCAGAAAGTTGCCCAATTCTTTTCTTTTCTTTTGGGTTGGCACCCGGGAAAGATTTGGTTATTGGGAAGCTTACGTGGGTTAAATGAGTAGAATTTAAATAAGAAAAAGGGGCCATAATAAATTAAAAATGCAAAAGAAGATAGAGCCAACGGGAGGCAGGGGGAGAGAGAGAGACAACATTTGAAAAAGGAAAAGGAAAAACTAGGTCAGCAAATTTGTAATGGCGATCGCGTCAGCATATTTTTTACGGCGGTAATGACACGTCCACAAAATCCATCTTTACAGCGGTCTAGGAACGATTGGTGGCATTTTACGGAAAGCAGAGGGACATCTTTTGGGGAAAAAAGAAATGAAACGACAGATTTTGATTTTCGAGCAAAAGAACGGGAATTTCCAGTAGTGTGATCCCTCATTCCGGGCGTCTTCAGACGTGTGCTCGAGTCTCAATCCGCCTAATACAAACGCTGCGCATATGTGGAGTCTTGTCCGAAAGCTATAAGATGGTGATTGTTTTTAAACCAATTTTTGACGAAATTATTGGGCATAGGATGCTGCCGACGAACTTATTTGGAGTCCTCCTTGTCGGCTCATACAACAAAATTCGTTGCGTTGGCAAGCTTGTCCACTTGTAGATGGACGACCAACGGAGGTAACCAAGTAATTCAAAGGCAGTTGATAAAGAAAGCGAAGCAGATCAGCGTCCGCTTGGACTCGCTTCGGCAAACTAAATCCGAAACGGCTGGTCGCGACTCGATTCAGTCTCATGTTTCTGGACTTCAGGACCCGCTCCTCACCTTTTAGAAACCGGAGGTTCGTTTTCGAATGCATTCAGATGATCCCGGATGCATAGTCAGCAAGGATTCATGCTGATTATTTCTCTACGTAAGCTAGTCTTGAGGGTCGGTCCTCAATCCTCATCAGTAACGCAGGGGCGAGATCAACCGCTAATGACTGAAAAAAGACAGCTCGTAGCATGGTGCCAGCCACCCGATGCACCAATAATGAATCATGTGCGGTACTGGAGGGGCCCAAGGCCTTCCATGATCAGTTCCATAGAAATGCTTTCATGGTATCGATTCGTGTTCAAGCATGAACATTTAGGACTGACTGGTGCATTAGGAAGCCCTCTGTCTCATCCCAACATGATTTGTTTAAGTGGACAAAAAAGTACAGAGACCACTACACGGGAAAAAAAGTACCATAGGATTTGCCTACCGATATGAGCCACATTTAATTACTTAAAAAAGGTTAAAAGTAGAGAGCATATGTAAGAGAAGCCTGAGCCATGTAAGAAAAATGGAAATCCACTGGGGATTCCGGTAAGTGTGGACAAGGACGAAGCATGGGATATGACTTGGAATAGGGTGACAAGGCAAGTGGTGTGGTTTTACAGGAGGCAGAGAAAAACCCCATTTCAGAAAGCAAAAACCCTATCTAGAACCTCCCCACCATTCCCTATCGTGAAGCCAAAAAAAAGGTGCAGACAGTGACACAATGATCCATTTCCCACAGGTCAAGGCAAAGGAAAATGATAGAATGACTTTCGGTGGAGAAGAGCCATATGGACAGAAAACAGCAAAAGTTGCAGCACATGTTCCTATTTAAAGTGAGGAAAAGGAACGATAACGGCTGGAGCCTCATCTCAAATCAGACCAGACAATGCCAATACAGTTACGGCACAGACATACAATCAATCTTGTCATATGGATAGGTGTCTGAGACAAGATCCTGCTCATGGCACCTTTCTTTTCTAGAAGAAGACCAGTACAAGAAAATTCAACCAAATTGGAATGGCTTCTCACAGCCATCCTAGACACCTTGAAATGGGCAGGACCGAAAGGAGTTCATACTTTTGACTTTGGGTAAAAACAATGGTTGCCAGGATTGGCACCCCAAAACCAGGGAATTCTGAAGAGAACTACATGAAGGAAACAACGAAGCAACCAATATCTGCTAATACATACAAAACAAAAGAACCTTCCTTTTGAATACTGTGGCATTACATGAAGCATCATCTACGGTAAGAAAAATGAGCAACTTGACACAAGCCCCTAATGAGCATTCGCTCCTGTGCGAACACACTGATAGTGTTTCCTTGCCCCAACTGAACCGGGCATCATAAAATTATTCATAGCCATTATGGCAGAAGTTGAACAGAAGCATTAAGTGGGCACTGCAGGGCACCCGTTAATTTAATCTTTGATTATTTCAATGTCATGGAAACAAATTTGACCATCTTAAAAGGTACATCTCTTTGACCAAAGAAAAAAAAACAAGTTACATCTCATACAGAAATGTCACCACCAGGCCAATTCTTGTTTACCCAAGGGATGAATGCCACCTGGAGACTGAATTCAGCAAAGCTTGCTACAACTTGATTGGAATCTTGTGGAGAAGAGGCATGAGCACTGGAAACGATAAGGATTGAGGCAGCGTGTTGCTGCTTGACAAATCCTTGTCAAGCCTTGAACTCGTTTATTTCAGAACAGACAAAACTCCAAGCACAGTTCTATAGCAACACTAACATCAGAGAAACAGACTTTTCAGTAGCATCCATCCAGTGTCATCCCTGCCAAGAGAAGAAGAAGAACAATCAAGTTCCATTTAAGCTGCAATCTTTTCTCTAGTATACCTTGAAAAATCATGGAGAAATAAAGAAAAGTGCAAAAAATATGAACACAAAAATAGGAAATAATAAAAGGCCAACTTAAAGTACAGAGCGCCAGCATTTTGGCATTTGCAAAGCATTGAATGTAGAGATCCTTATCCCAGTATTTAAAGAAGCTGCTCCTTTCTGCTACATGCTAAAGTTAAGATGAAATTCAATGTCACCAAACAGAAGAAAATAAGGGTGACATTGACTTTCAACCAATTATCAAAAGAAGATAAAGATCATCTATAAAGGTGATTCAAGCCTTAGCTCATATGACGGCATTAGAACTCGGAAAAGGCAGAAAAGCAAAGTCAAAAGAAACTATCTGTAGAAATCACAAACTTGGCAAGGGACATGCAGAGACGTGTGGAACAGCTTTGTAACCATAAGGAAAGGGCACACCACAATCTATGGTTCCTCAAACAGCTACAAGAAAAAGTATCACTATAAGGGGGCCAGTAGCCTTGGTTTTTGGGTGAACTGATGGTCATTTGAACTCTCCCAATTATGAGATGCACGGCGCTGTACCAGGGATGTTGAGGATGAAAATCCAATGAGTATCAAAACATCTCAATGGACTTGTGGACAAAGTAAGTGACCCCACCAAGCAAGTATAAAATTGCTTGCACTCAAAGATACGGAAAATCAACCACATGTATGGCACTCAACTCAACAACAGCACAAACCTCTACATTTATTGAACCACTAAGCCAGCATCTCGTGTTTGTGCCACTATCTTCACACATGAACCAATCGTTGGAGGCATCTTCTCAGCAAATGATGAGATTTACATGTCATGGTCAAATTTCTCCCATTCCTAAGTGGGCTGAGTGAAGTTTTGTGGATGGTCACGCCAGGCTGAACCCAGCCACTATGCCGAAGTGATTTATATGTCCCACTTGAGAGATTTGATACTCAAGCCAAATTGGGTATGACAATGCCATTTGCCAAACTGTCCTTCAGAACAATCTATCAAGGGAAGATCAGCTTAATGTTTGTGCTCATCAGGCATTGCATGAGCTTGTCCTCGGCCAGGAGAGTTTGGCTCGTGACAAAGGTATAAGAGCATGCTTCCCCAACTAGAAGGGCGAATGCCAAGAAGAGAAAACCTCCATAAGTTGCTAAGATCAAGAGAAGCCTTGGTTGAAAAAAGTATTGCCGAGAAAGTGCAGTTGGCTCGAGATGCCACACTTGTTAGGGAGAGCACAGGTGACTAGAGATTCCAAATAACTTAGATCGAGAGAAGCAATCAATGGGGTGGAGTGACTTGTTGTGTTGAATGAACCTTTGCCATTCATGTAAGTCTCAAAAGAGTGGTGGTAATTGTTGAAGAACACAAGCAAGTGACTGAATAGCCCACAACAAGGGCATTGCGGAAGTTGGGTGGGGAAAGGGTCACCTTTCGACTTCTCCCATTCCCATGTCAGCTAAAAAGTAGAACTTCGTGGCATTAGGGTGAAGTTAGATGAGGAATGGCTTATACATATGATCCGTGGGAGTGGTGTCGGAATGTCTATTTTTGGAATTTGGAGATGGGGATGATTATCGTCTGAGGATCTCTGAGATGTAATTGGCCTCCCATATGCATACTGGTGAGGAGTTGATGCCGTTGTCCTGATGATGGCCACCACAGGCTCAAAACAGTTGCTGCGCTGAAATGATCCATATATCTCACTCGAGAAACTGAATACCCGAGCTAAATTGAGCATGGTACAGTCAGTAATGAGAATGCAATTCGCCAAGATCTATCGAGGGAAGGCTAGCATGGTGTTTCAGCTCATCAGGCGCCACACGGGGTTATCCTCAGCCAAGGGAGTTTCAGCCCGTGGCATTCACATCAGCAGTAACCTCTCCAACCCCACACCCTTCTTTTTTACCTTGTAACTCAAAACATCACATAAAAAACTCAAAGCTTACAATATTCTTGCTATACAATTGACCTTCTCTTCTTGATCTCAAATCTTTCAGTTGAATAAATGGATACATAAACTCCACTTACCATCAATGACTTCCCTAGTGCCACTGAAACATGATGCACATATTGACTGCACACTGATGATTTAGAAAGAGCCAACAATGAAGGGATTATCTATGTGGACAGTTGTTGTGGTGGAAGGAAGTGAAGTGCAAGGAAGCAATGACAAAAGCAGAGGGGAAAGAGGATGGAAAAGGACGGGTCAGGAATTGAAGGCATTTCATTTCCTCTAACCTATTTTTACCAATACCACCTTCTTGCTTCTCTTAGGATGTCAATGGGAAAAGGAAACCTTTAGTCAGTTTATCACCTTAATTTTCAGCATATCTATTCCCCTCAACATGCAAATGACAGCAATATAGAACTTATGACACTACATAAAACTAGCAATTATCGATTTGCGATAGAACTATACTATTCTTGGTTGAAAAACTTCTTTAGTTTTGAAATATTTTTATGATATTTATATTCCCAAGTAAAAACATATACTGTTCCTTAACGGCAAGTTCACAAGTCATAACTCACAATTGAACATAACTATCAAATGAAATAGAAAATAAATTGAACATAGATACGACAAAAAGCACTATCAAGTGCAACACAACATCAAAATGCCATTCTTATGTCTCATGTTACGTTCGTCTCTAGACAAGCCAGTTAGTGCAACACTTGGTACACCTCTACAAGGGTCTTGCAACTAGTGACTAAAGTAGGTGATCACCGATCGAACGACTGAATTCTAACTTCAAGAACTGACAAAGTCTACGCAAGTATGGAGTCACAAAGCCCC
This sequence comes from Eucalyptus camaldulensis, assembly GCA_019915185.1. NCBI lineage: Eukaryota > Viridiplantae > Streptophyta > Magnoliopsida > Myrtales > Myrtaceae > Eucalyptus > Eucalyptus camaldulensis. Next base: position 9,070,032 of record JAHSVA010000005.1, read on the forward strand.
CTTTCCCATCTTACCACTCAAGCCCTCACATGAAAGAATTAACGACTTCTTCGCGCAATATAAAACTGTCGTGCACGGTATCTGCAATGATTTGCACGAATGAAAGACCCAAACAATCCCGTTAACAGTGAAGCAAACAAGCTTAGATTAGATCAATGCAACTTCAACTATAGAATTAGACAAAACAACATACCACCTACAGAGAGAGATCATCACCTTCGGAATCAACGAGCCTTTATCGAATCAACAAACCCGCTACTGAGGAGCCTCTCCACATACTTCCCCAATATGTCCACCTCCAAATTCACCTTCTGCCCAACTCTCTTCATAGGAATGACCACCTTCTGCTGCGTGTACGCCACCAGCATGAAGTTGAAGCAGTCCTCCTCATCAAACACGTCCACCACCGTCAAGCTAGTCCCGTCGACGGCGATGAACCCCTTCGGCACCACGTACCTCAGGAGCTCCTTCTCCGTCCTCACCTTCACCCACAGCGAGTCGGCCTCCGGCTCCATCGACACGATCTCCCCGGTCCCGTCCACGTGGCCCTGCACGAAGTGACCCCCCATCCGGGTCGTCGGCAGCACCGCCCGCTCCAGGTTCACGGCCGACCCGGCCTCGACCTCCGCCAGGGACGTCTTCCGCAGCGTCTCGGGGGAGAGCCCGACGGCGAACCCGGCGGCGTCGAACTCGGTGACCGTGAGGCACGTGCCGTTGATGGCGATGCTGTCGCCGAGGCCGACGCCCTCGAGGACGGTCCTCGCGCCGATCCGCATGACGAACCCGTCGTCGACCCGGCCCACCCGCTGGACCCGGCCCATCTCCTCGACGATTCCGGTGAAGAGGCATTGGATTCGGGGGTTCCGGCGGCGGGGCCCGGAGAAGGGTTTGTGGTTCCGGGCGGAGAGGGAGAGGGAAAAGAAGGACGATTTGGAAATGGGAGCCGGGAGAGATGGAAGTTTCGAGGGTTTGGCGAGGGGAGTGAGCGAGCGAGCGAGCGCCATTTTTCTCGGGAAAATTCTCAGATTCTGGCCGTTCTCCGTCGGAAAATGGAAAAGCGGAGAAGCGAAGATCTAGCACGTGAGTGGAACGCGCTGCAAAGGTTGGTGTTGGTGTTCCTAATTTCCTAGGAGCCGTACGCAGGTATATAGTGGGGGGAGCGGTCTCTGTTTTAGTTGTAATTGGTAATTTGCCTAAAAGGATCGCATCCACATTAAGAGTGATTAGTTCCGATCCAATCCTCTCCAAACTAGGAATCGGTTCTAAGCTTCTCGGATGGGAGGTCCTAAAACCTGGTTAGTCGATCCATCCGTTCCGATTCCCAAGTGATCCAATTGAATCGATCGAATTCAAAGGAGTAATTGGATGCATTAGCGTTGTGCGGCAAAAGGGACAAAACCAAAAGAGAAGAGGAGACATGTATCACAATATCAAGGTTCCCATGACAAAGAATGAGTGAAACTTGCATCAAGTTTTAGAATTATCTCAATTTAAATGATGGTAGTCGGTAGAAAGTGAATACGATCTTGTCCACTAAATCAAATATCAATCAACAGTAGTAACGAAAAAACTACTAATATAAAAAAAAAAAAAAGGGTGGCCTCCTTAAGTGGCAAACAAGATATGTCATTCTTTGTTAAATGCCTTCCTTTTCCTTTTTGGTGTTACGTATTTTCTAGGCACATTTCCACATTTGTTTCAGTATTCCATAGCCATGTTGATCATGTATTGATGTGTTTATAATTTGTTCTCGGGACGGAAATCCCTAGAGTAGCGTTTGCCCGTCCCAGGTTGGTTGGCGGCGCACGCATGCTGCCATCCTGCGGGCTCCGCAGCAACAGTAGGCACATCCACAGCACACGCGCATGCGACAATCGCCCATCCCCATCCAGGCAGACGTGTCACGTGCGGTAACCGCGCCGTGCACGGTGTGCCGCGCAGTAACTGCCCCTCGCACACGCACCGCTGATGTCGCTGATGTCGCTGGTCGCTCACACGCAAACACGAACAGGACGCATGTTGACCTAGATTCTATGAAGCACGTGTCGTTAACTTTCTCCACAGTCTCCCTCAGTCTCCCTCACTCTCACTCGAATATTCTCACGTACGAGTTTCCAAATGATAAAAATAACAAATAGAAAATGAAGAAAAACCTTCGACTCTCTCACTTCCCATAAGAGGCCACTTGAAACTCTAGGAAGAGGCAAGGTGGAGATATCCTTACTTGTATCCTCATTTGTTTCATGATTGAGGTGCTTCGAAGACGAAATTATTTTTTTAAGGAGAATGTAATATATGGCTTTAAAAAAAGAAAATAAAAAGAAAAGAAAGGGTTGAAAAGTCAAAGAAGGAAGCTGAAGGAAAGTGGAGGAAGCTTTGGTTGGGTTTTAAAAAGAGAGAAAGAGGGAGAGAGAGAAGAGCACGGATAGAAGCAAGGGAAAGAAAGAAACGAGGGAGAAGAGAGAAAGGAAAAAGGAAAAAAGGGAAAAGAACGCCTCGTCAAGCCGACTCAAGTGTGTTTTGCAACGCCGGTAAGAAATCGAAGTCTTTAATCACTTACTTGAAGCAATCGCCGCAATTACAGCTCAAAATTCGGATTTTTTGGATATTTGTGTGGCGAAGCCCATTTTTGAGTCGTTGAGCTGTATATTTTTTTATAGAAATGGTACTTTGAGATGTTGTGAAACTATAGCATTTTATGGATTGTGATTTGAACTTGCGGTTTGTCCGGAATGGAATTTTGTGGAGGAAGTTTTAGCGTGACAAAGTTGGCGCATGAGCTGTGCCTAGCGAAAAATGATGGGTTTCCGCTAAATGTGAGCTTTTGTGGCGCATATGTGTCGTTTTATTGACAAATAGGCCTAGTATAGGCAAGTCGTTATAAGAATATCATTTTTACTCGACCTTTTGATATTATTTTTCCGTTAATTGTTAGGGATCCGATTCGAGTACGTGCCGTAGTTGATTTTTGGCTTTTCCCCTTATTTGTATTTTAAACTCATGTTTTGAGAAACATGGTGAATTATATACTTTATGAGTTTATAAAATGCATCTTTTGCGAAATTCTTTATGAAATAATCTTGAAATGTTTTGGATAATGCTTTGATATTTATATATCAAATTTTGAGTTGTGATATAACTTTCTTTTTTACGTTAGATTAGATTGGTGATTGGTGCTCATTGTCTCTGTGGACCCGGAGAGGTATGTGGGTATGCGCATATAATCTAGGATATCCTTGTGGACCGAGCCACTCGCTAATAATAAGTGGAGACCTTGCCAAAGGGGAATCTTGAATCTGGTCATCTTTGCCACGGGCGTTACGCGTGACCATAGTTAGACATTTGAACATGAATTGGTCAATAGAGTGGACCATTAACGTGTAATTTGAGTTTGATCAATGGAATGGAATGGACGAGATGTGATTTGATGAGATTAATTAATGAAATAGATCATTAATACATGTTTTATGAGACTGACTAATGTATTGGACCATTGATATCTTCAAATTTAAGTTATGATTATATAATATGTTAAAGTGAGTTACGATTGTATTTTAAACATGGATAGTGATTTCTCAATCTGCTTAGAAGAAATATGTTACCCACTAAGCCGTGGTAGCTCACTCATTGTTTTTCTCAGGTTCTTCAGCTTTTCAGCGAGTCGCGAGTAGATGTGAACGTTTGTTCGGGAAGAACTTTTGTGGTGAAAACTTTTTTGTATTACTTTTGCATAGTTAATAGATTTATAAGTTAGTCTTTGTTTCGGTGGATTGTAGAAATATTATGATATTGTAACCAAATGCCCTTTTTGTCATATATATATATATATATATATATATATATATATATATATATATATATATAGATGTATATATATTATTATTGGGTTAAATTTTGGTTATGTTGAGACTGTAGCCGTGTCATGCCCTTTTTTTCTTATGAATCGGGGTGTGACATTTGTTGCTACCCCTTAAATTTTTTTCACCTCTAATCACTCATTTTTTTCTTAAATATAATTGAATTTGTCAAATTAAAATAGTAAATGATATTAATAAAGGACGAATTAATATTTTAAGTGTATATTTAGACTTTTTCAATCATTTATTTATTTATGAATTTAATTCAAATTAATTTGATTGAAATAATCATTATGATAATTTATTATATATATATATATATATATATATCTCAAAATATATATTTAATATACTTGTCGAAATTCTCTATTTTTTTTAGAAAAATGACGTGTCTTGTCGTCGTGTGTCGTGTCGGTGCTACTTAGCTTAGATTACCTTAGCATGCTTCACCAAAAAAGGACTAAACCTCATCTAGGTATATTATATAAGTAGATTACCTTGGCATATTTTAGGCGGATAAAGATGGATTACATAATAAGTTTAAAATAGGAAAGAGAATCAAAGATTACCTAAGCGTTTTGATGTTTATCATATTTAATTTAAATTTTGGATTTGCTGTTAAGCCCTTTTGATTCAAATTCCTGCCCGGCATTTGGCATTTGAAGTAGGAGGCCATTCTAAGTTGGAAGCAAACCTAACAAGAAGTTGGATTTCCTCATACGAATAAGACGTGTAGCCCAATAAACCATTTTACAGGCCTGCCATCAATGAAAGAGCTTAATTTTCTTGGAATATTGGTGAAATTGCACGCTTAGCTTCAGACCCAATGAGCTCAAGAGGCGCCAGGATGGATCTGATCCACCCACCATGCCGCAACAGGCGCCCACCACTACACAGGCGCTACTACACACCGTCCTGCATTCCTCATTATGGGTACCTTGCCCCTCCATAATTTTAAACTTCAACAAGAATCCTCCCATAATTTCTACCTTCCTAATCTTTTTCCATCTCATTCAATTCAGTTCCGTAGCAGCACAAGCATCCACTCCAGGAACACCACCTCCCATGTCCAGATTAGAAAACAAGTACTACCAACTGAATTATAAGAATATATCCACCTACTCCCGACTGACACGTGACAATCTATCTTGAATACCAGAATCTTGTTACGAAAATTACATGCCACGGGATAGAAGTCACTAAATAAATAAGATTGATCATGCCGAATTTCCATGGTGCTGCATCCATGTAAATTAGGTCGTCACAAAGGTTATCCAACAGAATTTTTCCCATTTCTTTTCTTCCATCTAAAGTAGAAACCGGATGGGATGGCCACCCCAGCAACCCGACACCCAAAGACAAAGACGAAAGCATTCTAACAGTAGAAACGGCCACTTTTTAAAAAGGAACTTGCCCGCGCCCTGACAAAAGCAACAAAACAAGTTATAACATGAACACCACATGCAGAAAAAGAAAAGATCATGACGCGATCAAGGATTTATAAACCATCGATTATTCAAACTAATAGTCCACCATACCACATGCAAGAAGCACTCGCAATATTTTTCAATGAGATCTAATGCAATAATTCTTACCAAAAATTAAATGGCGACTTTTCCCAGAGTTGCATTGCTAGTGTCCTTGTGTCCTTGCCGGCTAACCTGTGGCAGTCGAAGAGCAAAGTCAAAGAGGGAAGCAATGGAATTTAAAGTAAACCCATAAATAATGCTTTGTATATACGGAGCATCTAAGAAACTGCAATTCAAGATCGCCACTTAAGGTAATCTGAATCCAAGTCAAATATGGTAATCATCTATGAAGATTCACAATGTCCATAGAAATCGATCAAATCAACAACGTTGACTTTTGGACTCTCAGCCATCCTCTAGCTCCTCTAGCCTAGGAAATCAACATCCTTCGCATTGATTTCTTCAGAAATATGCATGGAGAATGAAGTTGTCTCCACTGCTCAAAAGGAGGATACTGTGCTGCATTTCCTCATAAATATGCATGGAGAATGAATTACACCCGTAACTATTACATAATTCTTATACGCTCTCTACAGCCATCACTTAGAAGATAAGAACACCTTAGGGAAGGAAGGGAAAAGAAGGCAACACTTGCAGGGGGCAATCAGCCAGAAGCCCAAAAAAGAAAAAAGAAAAAAACAGTGTTAAGGGAAGCGAGAAAGATATGTGTGAGTTAAATTGACATTCGGATTCTTGGCCTTCCTCTAGTGTGGGAAATCGACATAGTTGGCCTCCAAAATGAAGCGCTCATGCTGTGCTGCGAGTATCAATCATTGATGCGGATAAACCAGAATGTATCATAGACCGTCTCTACAGCTATCACTTAAAACAGCAACAGAACACAACAGAACACCTTAAAAGGAGGAAGGGAAAAGAAGGCAATACTTGTTCTGGGCAATCAACCAGCCAGCGCACTTTTTTGCTTCTTCTAGGGCTACACCATATTCATCTACATCTTGGCTAGAGAGCTCAAACTTATTAACAACCTAATAAATAAAAGAAGTGAGATCCAAAAGGATATATCTTGAGGTACAAATTTACAACCTAATAAATAACAGTCCAGTTAAAGGAGATACAAAAGAAAGGAGATACAAAAGGATCTAGCAGAGGGACTAATGCCGACATAAAATTTGGTCTTAAACGGGACACCTCATGGGTTGTAGCGATCAAAGTTGGAAACAGATTGCAGAACAACATGCCAAGCTCCCTTGGATTGACCATTAGAAATCACCCAGGGATGGAGATGAAATCAAATTGATCCTTTACATACAAAAGAGCATGTGATGTACACTGAATACATCCTCTCCCATGAAAAAAATTTGCCACAAAATATGTCAAAATACTCGATTCTGGTGCTTCTTCAGAAGGAAAACCCACCAGATGTGAATTAGAATTAGAGTGTTAAGCTAGAAAATCTATGGGATAAAAAGGTAGGATATTGTGAAGGCCAAACAAAACAAGAAACAAAACAAGCACCGCACCACCTTTTGAAAACCATCATGGTCCACTCAATGCTTGTGAGATAAATTTTTGTAAAGAAACAAGCCCAACATCCATATAAGACGCACCTTCCATTTATGTGGTACCCCGTCCTCTCTATGTGGTACCCCGTCCTCTCTAAACGGAAAGTAATCAGTAGGCCAATGAGCAGCTGTCCCCTGCACTCAAAACAGGAACCGCAATCAAGGTCGTTCTGAAGCATAGAACAATGCACAGTGCAAGCGAAACCCCACAACATGATCCATCTTAAATTAGCATGAAGAGAGAAACACCTCCAGATACGGCGAGTAAGTCAAAGCAAGCTCTACTTCTAGTTCTCTACATGATTCCTGCAACCAAAGCCATCTTATTACATTTAGGGCACCAACATTAAACATAATCTTAATCTGACAATAAACTATGGTGGATTCTCTTTCACTGCCACATTTTGTGGGCAACCAAACAGATCATCAAGCCCAAATGCAAGTAACTCGATTTTCCAAGTCTCATTTCCTTTTCCCTTCATTTGCCTTCTCCCAAACAATCTTCAGAATTCGTTCCAAATCCAAATTTTAGAACTCGAACCTTTGCAGCCCTAACCTTTGCAGCACTCGCTCCAGACCCCTGTTTCCTCTGTTTCCTCCGGAGCACGTACACGTACACGTACACGTGCTTCCAGTGACAACTGCAGTCGTCGGTCACGCATGTGACCACCACCCTCCTGGAGAGTTCCTCGGGTACCCTCCTACAACCGGATGTTAAAGTAATCAAAACAGCAGAATGAAAAATTGAAAGCAACCAGGTCTCGACTCTGGTGTCATCCTCCACAGAGGACAGATCAATTCCACGCAACGTTGAAAAATAGAGAGAATACTCACGGGTCTCCCTCGTGAAGAATTGTCTCCACTTCCTTGCTCATTTCTCGGTAAAAATGGTCCAATGTCTCCTCAGCATGTTCCATCTCCTAATGCAGAAAACCAGAAATTTAGCTAAGTGTAATGACTTCTCTCTGATGGTCCACTATACCACATGCAAGAAGCACTCGCAATATTTTCAATGAGATCCAAAGCAATAAGTCTTACCAATACTGCTGCCCTGCATATCTCTGTAATTTCCTCAGGCGACTTCTCTATCAAACGCATTATCTTGGGAAAACGCTAGAGAAGAGAGAAGTAATGGAATTTAAAGAGGGCAAACTAAAGTAAAGTAGAGAAATAATGCTATGTATATCCAGACCATCCAAAAACTGCAATTCACTAGGGCAACTCCATAAAAGTCATCAACTCCTAAAAATACTCCTAACTAAAAATGGGACAAAGTAAGTGAGTTGATGAAGTGGTCTCTGCTGCTCAAAAGTATATTGTTCTGCATTTCCTTGGCAATAAATGCATGGAGGATGAATTACACCCCTAGTTATTAGCACCTCACATTGATTTTCGTTGAAGCCCATAAACTCAACAACGGAATAGATGCATGGAAGGGAAAATAAGGCAATACCTTTCTTCGGTGAAGGCGAGCTTTTTCGTCTTCTAGAGAGTCGTCATGCATATTAGCGACCTAATAAACAACTCAAGTGAGGTCCATAGGGATATATGTAGAGTCTAAAAGGATATTATTCTGCATTTCCTTGGCATGGATTAGGCCTCCTAATTATTACATGATAATCACCTCACATTGATTTATTACATAAGAATCACCTCACATTGATTTTCATTGAAGCCCATAAAGCATAACAACGACAAGGATGAGGGAGGGATACCATGAAAATACTCTTGTTGGGGAGAGTGGTCAGGGACATTAGCATCCTAATAAACAAAGATCCATATATGGATATATGTTGAGTCCAGTTAAAAGTTAAAAGCTAAAAGAGATGCAAAAGGATGTAGCAAACGGATTAATGCCACACATAAAATTTGGTCTAAACCAGACACCTCATAAGTTATAGCGATCAAAACTGGAAACAGATTGCATGCAGAAAAACATGCCTGCACATGAGGTAAAGGATACGCCTTGGATGGACCATTAAAAACCACCCAAGATAGTGATCAAAAGAGCATTTCATGTACACTGAAGACATTGACTTCCATTACAAGAATCTGCCCCCAAAATATATGTCTGGAGGAGGAGAGGAGGAGATGCGAATTAGAATTACAGCATTAAGGTAGAAAATCTATAAAACCTATGGGATAAAGAGGCAAGATACTGTGAAGGGAGTTGTAGAGTCCAAACAAAACAAGTATCGCCACATTTTGTGGGCAACAAAACAGGTCTATCAAGCCCAAGTGCAACAACTGAATTTTCCGAGTGTCAGTTCGCTTCATTTTCCAATTCCAAATTTTAGACCTCAGAACCTTCGTAACACTCACCTGAGACCTATGTCTCGTCTGGTTGGGCTCAGGCGCACCAGAGTAGTGCGCAACGGTGGAGGGGAGCTGGGTCGCGAAGGAGAAAGGAGGAAACGTGGGCGGAAGATTGTGGCAGAAGAAAAGAGGGGGGAGAGGAGAGAGCGAGCTACTGGCCGAACCGGCCCATTGGCGAGGCGCAGGCGCTGTCAATTTCTGGATTGCGATCCTCCACCGCAACATTGCCATTGCCATTGCCATGATGAATTAGCAAAATGAGGACACTGACGATGATGACTCGAGAATCCCTCGTTCCTCGTTCGGAGAAGTTAATATGATTTTTCGTTAGATAATGGAGCGGGAGGGTTGATCTCGCAGAAAATATAAGGTGGGCCGGCTCCCGCCACGTCCGGCCCAATCAAATATTGATGCGGAGTCTGAAAATTTTCAGAAAGGTGATGTTACAAATAATTAGTGTAACCAATTGAAAATACAAAAAAAAAAAAAAAATTCCGGCTATGACCGAAACCCAAATGGCATAGTCACTTTTTCATTTTGCTTTTCTTTTCATTTTCAATAAAAATTATAAAAAAAAAACTCCTTGCATAATGACCGGAGCAATTATAAATAATATGAATTTTACTTTATAAATAATATCCCAGGAATTATAAATTATAAATAATATGAATGTTACTATAATAGAGCGTAGTGAGACTTCTTAGAAAATGTTTTTTTTTTTTTTTCTATTGTGGTGCATGAACTTGATGAAATGGAACTAGCTCATGTGAAGAACCCAAAGAGCCTAGCCCTTTCTGGTTTTGCTTTTCTTTTCATTTTCAACAAAGAAGGAAAAAAAACTCTCCCCATGATCGCATTTAACGTTGCCAACATTAGTGTGTTTACAATATTTGAGCTTTTATAAATGATATGAATTTTATTATGATAATAGGTAGTCCAATGTATTGTTTTTCTCATATGGTCATTGAAATTGCAAAAAATTTCTAATTAAGTATCTTCACCCTAATATATATACATTAGTCATAGATAGATGGTGATACTATATTAAAGAGTTCCACGGAGGACATGAATAGAGGACATGAACATGACAAGAAGTAATCATCAACCCATCAATCAATCAAACAAGGCACTAGTGTCGTGCCCAATGTCGAGTTCGAGCCATCTAATTATACCTAATTACTATGATTATGAGCTGGGCGATAAAAAGGAGCCAGGGATAGCAAAGCAAAAAGCTTTCCAATACAAACCAAAACCATTAACTACATGTATGTCCTACCACTAACATTGCGTCACAAACTCTGCGTCCCCCTCCCCCTCTACCTGTCTCTGTGTGCGCCGCTCTCTGCCACCCTCTCTCTCCTTGTCGCTGGAGGAAAAAAAACTTGATATTTTCAAAATAAAGATAAAAAGTAGATTTTTTTAAAAATTAATTTTATAAGAAAAAGAGTTTTTTTCTTGATTTTTGGAAAACCTTTTCTTAAAAAATCTTTTCAAAATCAAAATGTTACGTACAAATTATTTTCTACAAACTATTATTTACTCATTTTAATAATATTTTTAATTTTTAATTATTTTTATTATTAAAAACGAATCTTTAATTATTTATAAAAAAAAGGAAATTTTAATTATTTTTATTTTAAAAAAATAAAAAAGAAGAAATTAATAATGGATTTAGAAAAAAAAATAGACTCGGATTTTTAAAAAATAAATAAATTAGATTATAAACTTCTATTATTGTGTTTTTGGATAAAAAGAAGGGAATTCCATAGGCTAAATCAAATTTTCCAGGTAAGCATTTAGGACAAAATGGAACCTATTAAAAATGTATGGGGTCATTTATATGAATTTATTAATTGAAAATTTTATTTTTAGGAAATATCCTGGGCTATGAGAGTGAAAGGTTATGAAAGTGAAAGGAAGGGAGGATAAAGAGTGAGAGAGGAGGAGAGAGACAAACGATTCAACTTCTAAAGCTCCTGTGTTCCGCTTTCTTCTTCTGGACTTTTATTTTTTTTCCAGAATTTTCTAAGACAAAAAGTCGAATTTCCTTGGCCCGGCTTTTTTATGTTTCCCATGTTTCCCGAATTTTGGAAGGACAAAAAGTCGAATTTCCATTTCCTTGTTTTTTTTGTGATGTGATTGTGGTGAAGGGTGATATCGTTGACTTGACTTGGCTGTGGCTTGGGCTAAGACTGAAGCCTGGTCTATCATTTATGGATTTGTCTTCATAGTTAAGGATATTTATTAACTTAGAAGCCTAAAGAGAATAAATGAAAAAAAGAGCAACAGGCTTGAACAAAGAGTGATTCACTCTTTTGGTAAGTCCAATATTTTGCCACCCCTTATGGTATTTTCACATGGCCTCTCTTTCTTTTTCCTTGTCTCCTTTTTCCTTGTGTGCCTAGCATTATATATTTAATTTTAGTATAGTACATGTCTCGTTCAAATACCAAAAACCTTAAATTATACCTTACCTCAGGACACATTTATCTCAAAAGAAAATTATGACACCAAGAAAACTCACATTTTTACCTTATTCTTATTCACAATGGTGATGTTGCTCTAAAACTTTTTTTACAACAAAAACTTGGTATCACACACCATTTTTTGGCATATAAATGGGTATCCGACTAGATGGCTCTCCCTGGCTCCTCCTCGACCTCCCCAGATGCGCATTTTTAATATTAGATACCTGCAAATCACTATTTAGAATAGCTTACAAATCACTATTTAAAATAGCTTACACTATTAATAGGCGGGGCTTTGACCGGGTGAGAATTCAGCATAGCCCCTAAACTCTTTCACTGATTTCTTTAGAAAGGAAGCAATATGCTTCCAAGAAAATTTACTCCTAAAATAAAATAATAAGTATGAAAGTATCATCACTTAAAATATATTCCTAATGTTAATGTAAATATTTATTAACCTTTTCAAAATAAAAAGAAACATTGTTCTTAAATAATTTTGGCCCTAGTGATTTGAAATGAAAAAAAAAAGGAAGAGGGGGAGGAGAAATTGTTGGGCGTTCACTTTGTTTGTTTGTTTGTGTAGCCATACGTGACCCAAACATTTTCTCGGACTTTAAAAAAAATGAATTTTTTTATAATTTTTTAAAGACCAGATTTTTTTAGATTTTAATTTTTTAGCGATTTTCTAATTTATTTATTTATTTATTTTGATTTTTTTTTTCTAAATTAACATTTTTAAAATTATTTTTTTAGTTTCTGGATTTTCCAATTTTTAAAGATTTTTCTGAATCTTCTAAAAATTTTAATAATATTTCGAATTTTCTAAATTTTTAAGAATTTTCTGATTTTCAAATTTTTAATTTCTTCCGAATTTTTAAATTTTAAATGCGCTTTCCATTTAAAAAATAATTTTAATTTTTTTAAAACTTTTCCTGAAATCTAATTATTTAATGATTTTCGAATTTTCTAAAATTTTTAAAATATTTTACCAATTTTTGAATTTTTTTTTGAATTTTTTATTTACATTTATTAATAATATTATTATTATATTCGGGAATGATTTCGGACCTTTTGCCTGATGTGACCCAGTGACCCGATCCGTCTACCCGGATCCAACCAACCTCAGATTAAAAAGAAAAAGAAAACCGAAAAATTTCAACTTTTTTAATTTTTTGTTAATGTTTTTCTTAATTTCTTTTATTCTCTCCTCCTTTTGTCTTCCTCACTCTTTTGTCTTTTTCTGCTGCATTATCTTTTTCTTCCTACTTCTTTCCAGATGGCCTTTCTCTTCCTCGCGACTTGTTTCTTTTTCTTGGGAGTACGTTAGCCAGATTTATGGTGATCATAGGAGCCCTAAACGACATGTTTCACGTCCATTCACTTAAAATTTTCACAATCAAAAATTTCGGGAAGAGTGTTTTGTACCTCTTTGCTAAAAATCAACCAACGGTGATCGGGGCTTTTATGCTCATTCTTCTGCAATAATGCAACAATGACCGAACCTCCTTTTGGCCGAGTACCTCAGTCGAGCGAGCACGGGCAATGTGAATTTCAGTCACTCTTAGAACAAGATCGCCTCTCTCCCTCTCTCCAGTTTTCCTCCTCTCTCTGTGATATGGTTTTTTTAAAAAGACGCCCCTCACTCTCCTCTCCTCCCCTCCCCTCGCCCTCTTTTTATCTGGCCCGAGCACCCCTCCATTTGTTTCATTTTTCTTCTCCAGATCCATGAAATTAAATTAAACTCAAGTCGTCGATTCTCATTCTCTTAGCATGTGCATGTTTAAGAAAAGTACATCCAACTCATGTTCCTCCCACATTTAGCATAAACGTGTGGCTTGGTCGGCAATGTCGGATGAGCTAAAGTAAATTTATTTATAAATACAAACACCCTCTAGTTTCATCAAATCAAAATAGATAATCTCGTCCTTTAGTTTTAAAATCCATTCCCAAATAATAGATGCTCAGTATTTGGATTAGTGACACTGAAATCGATACCACGACAAACTAATTGTTGTCTTGCTCCTGGGTTGAAAAGAAGAACTTAATTGCAAGACAATTAAACTATAATTTCCCCACTTTGTAATTATGCTAGTTCCTCTCCAGATTCCTGGCTAATTCTTATCGTGCTCTTGAGTCAAAAAGAATAACTTAATTGCAGGACAATTAAATTATAATTTCTGAGCTTTGTTATTATTATTAATCATGAAAGCTAATGACACGCCATCATCTTTGTTAGTTTGTCCTAAATTTAAATACTTACAATGAACTTAAATAAAAACTTCACTATTCCTAAATCATGTGTTTTGTTTTTTTTTTAATAATAAAAGGAAAGCTCCTTCCATTGACGCAGAGACCATTGACGCAGAGAGGGATTCCTTACATCATGCCTAAAGGCTAACTTTGGTAAAGGAGTGATGGGTTCCATGATCGGTAAGTTTGTTCAAGAGCTGGAACCCAATTTTTGAATCTTGAATCGTAAAACCTACCTGATTACTTGGAATTGGTTCTAAAACCTACTCTATTTTTTCAATCCAACTCTAAGGTCTATACAGGAACTTGTTTTTTTTTTTTTTCCTTTTTTAGGTTCTTTTTTAAAACAAAATCATATAAGGTTGTGAGATTCAAAATTAAAGATGAACAACCAAAATTCTTAACTGCCAAAAATAACAGTTATATGCAATTATAGACTATAAAAAGTTCGAACACATAACATGAAACATAAATTATAAAACTCCATTCCCTATTCATCCAACAAAATTAGCGAAAAGGAAATATTGGCGAGGAGTTCCAAAGAAGAATGAAGAAGTGCTAAGTGTTGGAGATGAATACCTTGATCTTAATTAATTCAATCAAAGATACTTAGAGAGAAAATAGGAAAATTAAATATACTCAAAGATAAAGTAGAAAATTGTAATCGTATTATAATCCTCCTTATCCTTTTTGTTATTCTTATCTTTTGTATTATAAATTTATACATGTACAAGGATGAAAAAAAGTAGAAGAAAATTTGCCCCCAAAAATGTCTTCATTGTTCTCATTTTTCTTTTCCTTTTCTTCTTCCTACTTGTTCTTAGGAGATTCTGAAATCCACCTAAATCAAATTTGATCGGACCAACCAGAGACCTAACAGCTAGTTGTTCCAATTATTGTGATGCTACCTCTCCATTGTTAGTTGTTACCAACCAGAGTTACTTCCAACACCAAGATGATGCGGTGCCTCATAGGGCAAGGAGAGACCTCTAATCATGCAACTGCTATTTTGGAGGATTTGAGGGATGAAGGAGATTTTCAGCACAAAAGCAAACCCAGAATCATACACCACACCACTGAATGAGTCATCTACTCCACATATTTCAATAAAGTTGGATGGGACCAATTATGGTTTATGGTCCCATGTTGCTGTTTCATCAAAGAAAATGGATGAAGATGTTGCTACTACAATGAAGATCCACACGTGTACATGATGTG
The DNA here is from genome assembly GCA_019915185.1 of Eucalyptus camaldulensis. NCBI lineage: Eukaryota > Viridiplantae > Streptophyta > Magnoliopsida > Myrtales > Myrtaceae > Eucalyptus > Eucalyptus camaldulensis. Next base: position 9,085,193 of record JAHSVA010000005.1, read on the forward strand.
TACATGATGTTACTGGTTCAACTAGGAGGAATGGAGTCGGTGGCACAACTTCCACTCCACATGTCCAATTATGAATGGAACAAAATAAACAGATTAAGAGCTTTAATTGATTTGACCTTTTTTCCATTAGTTCTATGTTTTAGTTTTGTTTCTTCTTTGTTTAGATCATGTAATATAAATAAGAGAAACAGAGCAAGCGAGATGTAAGCTCTCATATGAATGTTTCTTCTTTCCTTCGTACAGAGAAGAGAGAATCCAAAACTCTTCATTCATTTTCATCTTCTTCTTCTTCCGTTCATTCTACTCATCTTCACGTGGTATCGAGCCTACCTGAACATAGAAATACCCTTTCCCAATCCATGTTAATATTTCCAACTTTGTCGCGATAAAGTTAGCTGAAGGCAACTTCCTTCTTTGGCAAGCACAGTTCCACAGATTCTTGCGCCAAGTCAAGAGCTTTTTGGCTTCATCAATGGTGAAACTCCACCACCTACTCAAACATTGCAAATTGAGGTTGAAGGTCATGAAGCTAAAACTATGAACCGATCAACTTGTATCATCATGGATCTATGGCAAACTCTACTTAATCGCTTCATACAAAAATCAGTAGCTAGAGAATTTGAACTAAGAGGGAAGTTACAAGCTTGCCAGAAACGAGATGGAACATTATCTAGGTACCTCAGGAATACAAATCAAGTGAGGATCTCAATATGAGATTATTAAGATGTTTGCTCCAAACAAGGTTGCAAACCTATTCCTCAAGTCAATAATCTAGCCTACTATGGACAAAGAGGTTCAGGAATTCTGGTTTTGGAAGTCAAAGAGATAGTAATGGTGGAACGCTGATGTGCAATGAACAATAGGAATCCTGGTTAAGTCAAAGTTACAGGCTAAATAGCTTGAATGAGAATCAAGAGGATCAACGTTTCGACCATATGCAAGTTCTTCCCAAAGGTATCAAGATAGCATATCATATCCATCTCAAAGCTTAACATCTAACAAATAATGTCCCTTTGGAGTGTCAAATCTCACAATTCATATCGGGCGGAAGAAATTCCAACTGCCTTGGCAGCAATGCAGCGATGCATCATTGCAATCTGTGCCACAGCTTATATCACTGCATATTTGGTATTCTTAGTAACTTTTCTAAGTACAATGGGACTGTCTTGCTGCACAACAACCAAATCTTTGGATTTATAGTAAAAGATTTAAGCCTAAACAATGACTTTACTAAGTCTTACTTTATTCATATGATGTTTATTTAACTATGTAAAGAGAAGCAGCCACGGCTCAATATAAATGAATGAAAGCAATTCATAGAATCTTTGTGCCAGCTAGGATGTTAATTCCATGAAAAAAATATAGTGGGACACCTCCATCATCCTAAAATAGTAAATAGAAAGCCGAGGGGTTTTATTCTGTACATTACTGGTTTAAAAGTTAATTATACAACTAGATTTTGGAAAATGACACGTGTAATTTTTTTTAATCTTTAGCAAGTTTAATTATTTTATAACAAGGTTAATATTTCCACTTTGAGACTGCTTGCATAAGAAAAAGCAGGTTTAGATTTATTTTAGATTTACTTGGCTCTTTTTTCCTAGCTCATAACAATGGTGCTTTGCATGCATTTCCTAAACTTACTAAAAAGTCCAAAAGGAGAATGGGCTTTAGCATTTCGTGCATTAGAAGCCATCGGCACTTTCAATTGTTCTGTGATAGTAGTGCTAGCGATCACGTGGCAAGGTTTGACGATGCTATTTTACGTGAAGCATTTAGTTTATACAACGAAAGAACCAAAACGCTTGAAGAGTATATTCTTGTCACCTTTGATGATTCCTTGAGAAATCTAATCCCTGCCCAAGATCATGCTGTTGTAGAAGCAAATTCTGTAGATGCAGAATCTGGAGAAACTGCTTTTGGAAATGTAGACTATGTAGAAGCAGACTCTCCGGAAGCCAGCAATCCTACTAGTTCTATAACAATTGCTTCTACAGCTACCGTTGTCAGAATAACGTCCTAGAAAAGGAATGGTTTTAATGCTAGCCATTCTATGGAACTCTTACTCAGTGGCATTGGACTAAAGATGGGAACAGTTCCTCGTTCAGAAATGAAGATGGACATGTTGCCTTAGTTCCTCGCATTGATCAATTCCCAAATATGGATTTTTGTCTCAAATTGAGCCCAAAAATATCAAGGAAGCTATAGGTGATGATGGTTGGATCTTCGCTTTGCAAGAAGAACTCAATCAATTTGAGAGTAGCCAAATGTGGACTTTGATTCCAAGACCTAAAGATAAATAGATAATTTATATCAAAGGAGTGCCAGCCCTAAATATTAAAAAGGAAAGGAGAAGAGTCAGCATGTACATCTTTATCCCCTTGTCCTGCTTTGAGTCTCAAATCCTATCTCAAACTCTTTTCAAATAGCATTTGACTACATGAATTAACTTAAGAAAATGCCTAAATCAATGATTGACTGAAGGCTCATCAACTCTTTTTCCCGTTCCAAATCACAAAGTCTATTCTCAGACTTATATCGTGTCATACAAAATCCTCATCGGGGAATAACAATCTTACTAGTGAACCATTTCAATTTTACTGTCTTCATGTCTATATCTCCAGCACTGCACTACGCATTTTTAACTATTTCCTGCTGAAAATGGTTACCATTCCTAACAGCTTTCAAATGCAGGTATATGGAGAATAAGATCATATTCTACCCTAAAAAATTCATGAACTCTCACTCAAACAGATAGAGTGACTAATAGTAACCCAAATAAATTGTAAGCAGAAGGCATGACCATAAATAACAAAGGCATTCACGGATGCAGCCAGTAAAAAGATACAAAGCTTTGTAGCAAGTGTCCAACACCACAAAAATGTGAGAAAGAGGACATACTCATATTGGTAGGATGCCAAGCAACACTTGTCACCGATGAATTGTGTCTTTTCCTGATGAGTTTGCTGACCCACCTACAACAGAACATACATCAATAACTGCCCCCAAAGAGCTACCAAAAGCAAAAACTAAGTGTACTAATCTCCTGTCTTTTTTATATGTAACCATCTCATTTCTTTACGAAGCTATAGAGCACATCAGTAACTAGTTAATTTCTAATCCAGTTTTCATTTCCACAATGCTAAACTCTTGGAGTTACTGCAAGAGGGATATTTGATTATATATGTAGCAACAGCACTGTTTCAAAGTCTCCATTGGAGTTTGCACTCCAAACTGCACCGAAGAAATGAGCAGTATAACAGCATCAACCCTGCCAGAATACTATTTGTCGCTCTTCAAAGTTCTGTACCGTGAACTACTGCGTTTTGCCATTCATATGTGCTTCCACAACTACATAAGGCTCATCCATGAGTATCGCATACTCAGCATACTCAGAAACGACCTAGGTCAACTTCAAGTAGACAATGCTTGGCTAATGCTCGTACCCAAAATTATGTGCTTCCACGACTGCATAAGGCTCATCCATGAGTATCGCATACTCAGAAACGACCTAGGTCAACTTCAAGCAGACAATGCTTGGCCAATGCTCATACCCAAATTTAAAAGCTTTCATCATAAAAGAATCAGTTCAAATGCAGTGAACACAACCAACTTGTCCCCCAAGTTTGGAAAACATATCCCCCATAAATCCCTAATCAGTCAGTGATGACTTACTAAAAAGCACATCAAAAGAATACATGTCCAACACAACATAAGACTGAAAAATAAAATAAAATAAAAAACGATGAAGAGGAAAAACCCGGAAATAGAAGCTAATACCATCTTGTTCCAACAGCAAATTTGTTTTCTGCAGGAAAAAGAAGAAAACAATGAAAGTATTTTAACTCATCATATCCAGTCCATTTGACAAGAGGAAATCAAGCAGAATAAATTAGCAGTCCATAGTGAAAATATCTCTAACATGCGAAGGAGGAAAGGAGGAGGGGAGAGAGGATTAGAAGGACATTTACGGAGTTGGAAACATAGGAAGAGATTAAATTTGAAGTACATTCAGCTTTCTTTTGGCTTTCAGCTCTTTTTCTATATAGGTCGCCACCCTTGAAGGCTCATTGTGAATTTCTCTTTACTTATAGAGAAAAAAAGAACCACAGCCAGCTAAACTACGAGGTCAAAACAAGTAAGATAAAACTATATACAATTTTTTAACTATATTATGAAAGATGAAGAATAAACCCATTACAGGAATTATAATTCATGCAGAAACTTATTGGTACTTCACATTTATAAATGGCTCCCTGGAGTCTAACAGCTCAAGTGCCATTTTAAGAACAATTGACTAAACCAAATTCTTCTAGCAATTGCAACAGAATTTTATTCTTCTTCAATACAATGTAAATACTCTAAGAAGTCTTTGACAGGCAACATTCAACATCGTCCTGTATTCAAACTCAATGATTGGGCTCCATTGAACGCAAACCACAGCTCAGTTTAGCCTGAGCATAACCAAGGTAGGTACCCACTCTGATCCTTCATGATTCCATACATATCTACATAAAAACAAAAAAATGCATTAGATACTCGAAAATATGCAAAAGGGAGGCAGAACACAAGGTGGTTCCAATTAGGTAATTTTACTCACAAATTTCGATCATGGGACGCTGTTACTATTCTGTTTGACCCAGCACTCCAGTCTATTCCAGAAGTATTTGGTCATGGTGTGACATTGCATTCCCCATTGTGAGCACCAAGAACAAAATTCTTCATTTAAACTATTAATTAGCATAACATAAACTTCAGTCATTCAATCTTGTTATGTAGAATGCAAAATTAAATTCTCAAGCAAAGATAAGAACAAAATGAACCATCATCATGTACTTATTATATGTTCAAGGCAACAAAACATCAGTGAGGTGCATGCTAGAATCTTTCATTAAATGCCGGATATCTGTTAGTCGATGAGATAAGCTTTGTTAGCAAGATAAAACAAGCAACATCAAATTTCAAAGGTGCATCATCATTCACCAGTTCATTTCCTTGACATCCAAGGGGGAAGAAGACAATGTGGAGCTTAAGTTAGAACTCTGGCTTGCTGGTCATATGTGGTCATCAAATCACTGTTTGGAAATGACAGTTGACATTGTGGAGAAAGAAGTCATCAATACGATAAACTGGAGAGAGAAAAGAACAATCGAAGAGACAAGCAATAGGAAAGTGGGAAAACTAAAATAGAGTGTCTTCTGGTCCTATTTCTTTAGTTTTGGAGAAAAACAAACATGGTAGGAGAATTACCACGCTGAAGACAAGAAATCAGATAACACAAATGCAATTTTGCTTATCTTTCCGTAAATATAGTTTATAACTTTTATTTCGGTGCTCACATAAATACTGTTTAGTATATTGTCGTCTCTCTGTTTCAGTCATTTGAATTCAAAGTCACTTACTCTTTAAGGATGAAGTACTGCAATAATGACCTTTTGGAGAATATGCCCTTGCTCCCACTTGTCTTCTGAAAGTCTGTAAATGTGAACTTCACTATTGTTCAGACAAAATGCAACCACTACAAGAAAGCAGATGTTATAGTTATCATTAATACAATCTACTGATATGCAGAGACTATAAAGGCAGAAGCATACAAAGAGATTCTACAGTTCAAAGAAATTACAGTAGAACAAGACAGACAGAAAATCCAAAATCAGAAGAATCTCAATGCCTAGTTTTGCATGCTTGATGACATGATGAGGCAACAAACAACATCTGTTGACATTCCTGAGTTAAAATGAGACTGTGAAAGGTATGGGCTTGATCTCAAACTGAAAAGGTGCAAGGTGCAGAAGACAGATAAGTAGGATTCGATGTAAAAAAATCCATAAAGATTGGTTGAAAAGCATTCTAATTCGGAAAGATCATCAACTAGAAAGAATAGAGTCCCTAAGTCAAGGTACTGATGAGGAGAAAAACTAATGCGAGATTTGTCTACAGTCAAGAAGCTTGTCAACCATTGACAACAACAATCAAGGCATATACTTGCTAGGTTAACTTTATTTAGATTTAGCCAAAACAGTTAAGTTTTTAAAGAACAAGCAAGTTATAGTATATGCAAGGCAATAGTGTTAAATATTACCAACACACATGAAACACCTAATTGACAACAAAGTAGCAATAACCATAAAAAGGGCAATAATTAGCATTAAAAAGTACTGATAACTTTTACTAACTACAAAGTGATTACACATCTTAGTAGAATCACGAAAAGCTGATGTTCAGTTTCGTGTGTTTCATTATTGTCCTAATGAAATTACCTGTTTTATTTGTTCCTAGATTGTCATATCAGACTCAGAAAGCAGAATGAGAATGAAGTAAGTTTTCTGTTGATATTAAACTACAAAAAATATGCTAAGAGGTTATATTTCGATATGCATTATCTTACAATTTATTGTTCGCTTGGCGGCAAGCTTATTTCTCGTTCCTTTCCAGCAGCCACCAGATTGCACCAAGTTGAAGAAGCTCCAGATTTGGGCAACCAAAATATAGGTCGAGATGAGTCCAGCGCTGAAAACTCTTAGGATAATGTCTTTGAGTTCAGGGCACGAACATCGACAATTCCAAATGAACTAGGTGCCTTTGCCATTATATATTAGTTTTTTTATCTAATGTACATGCATCGAATAATAATTTTAGATTTATTGCAAATCTCATCATCAATGATTTAATTCTTAATTCACAATTGTCGAACTTGAGACTTGGATCCTCCATTTGTGTCTTGTTCTCACGTACCCTTACCTTAAATTATTAAAGGAGCATACTTGGTTTATTTAATTTAGCGAGTAGAAAAAATGGCTTATAATTTCTGAAAATTCTTAGATCTATTTTTGAAATAGCAAAAAAAAAAAAAAGGATTTCCTTTTTGTCAAGAGCAAAAATACACGGACCCTAACTTTATTACCAGTTCCTTCTGAGTTCTATGATCTTGAGAAACGAATTCCAAATCATAATTTGTTATAATTTTCCAGGATTCTTTCATAAAAATTCATCATACTTACCTTTTAAAAGTTTAGTGGTTAATGAATGAGATTTTTACTCTTTTCTTTTTGTAGTGATTTGTCATGATTATTTTATAAAATTTGTTATTACCTAAATGTTAAAGGTGTTGTGATTAACTAGTGACAATTACCCTTTTTTCTCTGCCATCAAGGAGCCTAAATCTTAAAGGTACTGTTTCGGCTAAAACCTAAAAATCTTTAGGAATTTTCTAAGACTTCCCACTTAGGCATGCATCACTTAATCACTTAGCATGCATCACTTACCGACCCATAAAGAACTTGCCTTTAAATATGGGCTACTCGTATGGATTTTAATTTTAAAAAGAAGCAAAAGAGAAAAAAAAAGCAAAGCATCTAGCCTTAATGAGAATCTTCCTCTTGAGGCCAATCTGTCTTTTGTCTTTTGTGTTCTAATAAACAAAAGAAAAAATAAGCATGGAGAGTAAATAAAGAAAAGGATAGCCAAGAAAGAAGAAGAAGATGGAAACAAAGAAAAAAAAAGAAATATAAAAGAAAATAGAAATTAAAAATAATTCGAATTGAAAAAGAAAAAGAAAATTAAAAAGTAATTCAAATAAAAAAAGAAAAGAAGAAGAAGAAAGGGGAGGAGAGGTAGAGACTAGAGAGATCTAGGAGAAGCGGAAAATATTTTCCTTCCTAAGGATAGCACTGGTTTGAACCTGTTACGGCGGTGTACTTTTATAGTACTTACATAGTAAATCGGGAGAAGTCAATTTCGTAAATAATATAACATACTCAATAATTTTTCAGATTAATTTTTATAAATCAGCCTTAATTGTTAGGATATTCAAATAATACAACCTCACCAAGACTAGTCAGTATTTACATTTACTCTTTCATGCAATCACCGATTTGAACCAAAAAAAAAAAGCATATTCTTTGGAGACCACATTAGCAAAAAAAAAAAAAAAAAGTTCTAATAAGAAATTGAACAAATAAAAAAAAACATAGAAATTACCTGTGCACGCGGAGATCACCCATACTCTTATCCTTTTTATTTTTTCTTTGGCTTCGCTGTTGAGATAAATAAGGTATGTGGATCTTATAAAATTTATACTTAAATCCCTTCACAAGTCCAACCATTTCAAAATTTTTGGTTCATGAAGTTTTAATAATTTTGTAAATTATATATCACTTTCTAGATTGGGTTCATATTCAAGCCAAGTGGGGTTAATTGTATTAACCCAATTCAATGATCATATAATAATTATATGATCATGAGTTATACAATAGTAACACTTTATAACATGCTCTTCCATATTAGAGTATATAGTGGGGGGTATAGTGATGGATCTGAAGGGCTCCAGGAACTTCATTTGGGGTTGCCTCAACAGCAACATGAGCCATTTCCTCATAGTTGAATGGGAACCAAGTCTTCACTATCAACTTTTGATGGTAGGATACTGGCCTAGTGTAATATCAAAATTAAAATTTGGATATTTTATTGTGGGTGGCTGCTGCAAAGACCTATTCATATAGATGTTAAGATAACTTTTTTTACCGATTTGGGAATAAGGGCCAATGACCCGTACTCATGATGGAGTTCCACCCATGGATAGAGTTCCACGTCAGAGAGAACAAATATGCACTGAGATGAGGTTCATGGAACACGGAAGACGAGCCCTACTATCTATTCCAACCAAGCATCCAAGAGATGTTGTGATGGATGGGACAGCCAAAGGCCGGCATTTCCATCACAATAGGTATGAAGCCATGTTTTGCAACATCCAACAACGGAGCAACAACTAATCATCCACATATCGAATAACAATCCTCTCAGAATATGTCTACCGCATGAAACAGTTTTTTTACCATTGACAATATTCCCTATCACAAATGACGAGAAAGACAATAATAATTATGATGTCCTTCTTAGTTTTGTCACTAACAACCTCGCATGTCATAGAAGACAAGCTGCAATTCTTACTTTCACCCGACTTAAGCCATGCAGTTACTCTTTTATAACATTTCTTGGTTGGAAAACATGCTAATATCCAAGAGCTAAAAGTAGAGAATTTTTTGAAAGAAGATATTGTTCTTCATCCCCAAAGAATTATCCTAGATGGAGAGAGGATTCACAATATTCCATTAGGAGAAATCCAACAAGAAATTCATTTAAGCCTTGAAAAATTATGTATAAAACGCCAAATGATCTAGACTACATTGAAGATAACAAAGAACTTGACACAGCCTAGCCTCTTCTCGCTTCTTGCGAGAAGTTAAAAATCAAATGCTCCAAGCAAGATTGTGATAGTTCTTGTGGAAAATCTTCCAGAAAATTTTGACCAAGAGTAGGTTCCAGATTCTTAAAAATGAGGAACATGTACCAAGGATAGGTTTCTGGTGTATGTAAATATATACAATCCTCTTGTTGGGCTCACTAACTCAACCACTTGCCCAACTATATATATATATATATATATATATATATATATATATATATATATATATATATATATATATCCACATACGTACATGTGTATGTATATATCTACATACATATGTATGTATCTATATAAATATGTAATATTTATAAATTTAAATAATACTAAATTAATATATATAATATCTAAAAATTTAAATATGGAAAAAAATAAAAACGAAAATTATTTTCAATTTTTTTTTTATTAGAATTTCATGATTTTCAATAAATGAACAAAAAGACAGAGGAGAGAAATGAGAAGATTGAGATCCACCTCTTGTGAATTCATTAGTGAAGATAAAATTTAAGAAAGAGTCCTGAATTTTCCTATCCTTGGAACAAGTTCAAATAAAAAATTACAATCAATAAATAAGCATATATTTACCTAACCTAAGAAATTCTTAAATATATAAGCATCTAGCCTCATTTTAAGGTCGCATTAGGAAGATGGGCGAGAAATGCTCATTTTGGCTAGAGTCTAGCTTCCCTCTATGAGTTCTTATTCTTTTTAATTTTAAGGTTTTTGAATTCAAAATTTTATCAGTTTTCATACGAATACGAAGACAATTAGTTGATAGGGTCTATTAATTTTGTCATATCTTTTTTATTTAAGTTGAAATTGTTCATTTATTTGTTTGAATTAGATATCGATTATATCGAAGTCATGTAGATTCAACCCTTTGACAATCTTTCCAATGACTTGGTGGTAAACATTCTTTTTTTTGTGGCGACTAACTAACTACGTGGAAAACCTTTTTAATGCGAAAATAAGGTAACATTTTAATATACCCCTTAAGTCTTTTTGAACAAACCACGGCTAATTGGGTTTTTTTTGACAATTTGGCTAATATAATTTCAAAATAATTAATCATTTATTTTAATTAAACAAGAAAAATGTGTCTAAGCTTTTTAAGAGCACAAACATTTTTCTCGTGAAAATTCATTCTTATCAATATTTTGCCTCTATAGTTGCAAAATGTTTAACAAATTAGCCGAAGAGAACTCCATATATCGACAAATATCACTAGACAAAATAGAGCTGGCGACGGGAAGAGGTCAATGCCTTTATTAAGAGATGCACTAAATGCGATAACGTGGATGTTCTATATATATCAAGATTGGCAAGTGTTTAATTACATGATTTCTCTATCTAATCTTTTTTTATATAATTTTCTTCAAAACTAGAAATTGAAGATCAAGTGAAGGTTAAGTCGAGAATGAAGTTTCTCGAGAGAACTGGAGAATTGGGGCACCTTGGGTCTTCCTATATCGTTGGCCTCCTCCTTGTGTGCGAGGGTGGTGAGTGGAAGAAAAATGAAGGAGTTGGATTGCTCCGAAAAATCTAATCTACGGGGACAACAAGACGACTAATAGAATGCCGCGAGAAATATCTAATTAGCATTCGCGGCATGTGGTGGAATAACAAAATGATCTTTAAAGAAAACCTTCGTCGTTATGATTGTGAGATATAAGTTAAACACTGCAAGAGGAGGGAATGGATGCGTGATATCGACTATTAATGATTATTTCGATCTCTCTCCCACCCTCGTCTCTTTAAGCAAACCTGAGCTCACCCCCACCACCAAAGGTTTGATTCTATACAAGTACAAACGTTCGTAGATGCCTTGACCACCACCATTAGAGGTTTGCTCAAAGAGACGAGGGTAGAAGAGAACACTCATCCATCATCTCCTCTTGCAGTGTTCAATTTGTATCTTACAATCATAACAACGAATGTCTTCTTTAAAGATCATTTTGTTATTTTACCAAATGCCACAAATGCTAATTAGATATTTCTCATGGCATTCTACCAGTCGTCTCGTCCAGTCCCGTAAAGTAGACTTTTCGGAGCAATCCAACTCCTTCCTTTTTCTTCGACTTGCCACCCTCGCATACAAGGAGGAGGCGAGACCAACGATATAAGAAGCCCTAAGGTGCCATAATTCTGCAGCTCTCTCCAAAAGCTTCATTCCCGATTCAACCTTCAACTTTCACGAGACTTATATATTCATAATGCAATATATAAGAGTTATTGATCTTCAATTTCTAGTTTTGAAAAAAATTATGTAAAAAAAGATTAAATTGATAAATCATGTAATTAAATACTTGTCAATCTTCATATGTATAAAGCATCCACGTTATCGCATTTAGTGCACCTCTTAATAAAGGCATTGACCCATTCCCGTCGCCAGCTCTATTTTGTCTAGCGATATTTGTGGATATATAGAGTCTTTTTCGGCTAATTTGTTAAACATCTTGCAACTATAGAGGCAAAATATTTACAAAAAAGAGTTTTCACGAGGAAAATGTTTGTACTCTTAAAAAGCTCAATACACATTTTTCTTATTTAATTAAAATAAATGATTAATCATTTTGAAATTATCTTAGCCAAATTGTGGAAAGAAACCCAATTAGTGGTGGTTTGTTGAAAAAGACTTAAGGGGTATATTAAAATGTTACATTATTTTCGCAATAAAAAAGTTTTCCACGTAGTTAGTTAACCGCCACCAAAAAAAGAATGTTTACCACCAAATCATTGGAAAGATTGTCAAAGGGTTGAATCTACATGACTTTGATATAATCGATATCTAATTTAAACAAATAAATAAACAATTTCAACTTAAATAAAAAAGATATGACAAAATTAACAGACACTATGAACTAATTGTCTTCGTATGAAAACTGATAAAATTTTGAATTCAAAAACCTTAAAATTAAAAAGAATAAGAACTCATAGAGGAAAGCTAGGCTCTAGCCAAAATGAGCATTTCTCGCTCATCTTCCTAATGCGACCTTAAAATGAGGCTAGATGCTTATGTATTTAAGAATTTCTTAGATTAGATAAATATATGATTATATATTGATTGTAATTTTTTATTTGAGCTTGTTCTGAGAATAGAAAAATTCAAGACTCTTCCTTAAATTTTATCTTCACCAATCTTCTCCTTTCTCTCCTAATCATGAAATTCTAATAAAAAAGAAAATTCAAAATAATCAAAATAATTTTCGTTTTTATTTTTTTTCCATATTTAAATTTCTAAATATTATATATATAATATATATTTAGTATTATTTAAATTTATAGATATTACATATAAATAATATGTATACATATACATATATACATATTTATATAGATACATACATGTATGTATGTATGTATGTATGTATGTATGTAGATACATACACAATATACATACATACATGTGTATGTATGTATATATCTACATACATGTACATATATGTATATATCTACATACATACATATATGTATATATACATATCAACATAGCTTCCCTCTATCCCTCTATGAGTTCTTATTCTTTTTAATTTCAAAGTTTTTGAATTTAAAATTTTATTAGTTTTCATACGAAGATAATTAGTTCCTAGTGTTTATTAATTTTATCATATCACTTTTATTTAAGTTGAAATTGTTTATTTATTTATTTGAATTAGATATCGATTACATCATATTCAACCATTTGACAATATTTCCAATAACTTAGTGGTGAAGATTCTTTCTTTGGTAGCGGCTAACTCCGTAGCCATAGAAGACCTTTTCAATGCAAATATAATGTAACATTCTAATATAACCCTTAAGTCTTTTTTAACAAATTTCTTTCGACAATTTGGCTAATATAATTTCAAAATGATTAATCATTTGTTTTAATTAAACAAGAAAAACGTGTCTAAGCTTTTTAAGAGTAGAGTGAAAATTCATTCTTGTCAATATTTTGCCTCTATAGTTGCAAGATATTTAACAAATTAGCCAAAGAGGACTCCATATATTGACAAATATTTCTAGACAAAATAGAGCTGGCGCCGGGAAGAGGTCAATGCCTTTATTAAGAGGTGCACTAAATGCGATAACGTGGATGCTGTGTTTAATTACATGATTTATCCATCTAATCTTTTTTTACATAATTTTCTTTAAAGCTAGAAATTGAAGATGAATAACTCTTATATATTGCATTATGAATATATAAGTCTTCACGATTGAGTCGGGAATGAAGCTTTTGGTCGTTGGCCGCCTCCGCCTCCTTTGAAAAGTCTACTTTACGAGACGACTAGTAGAATGCCGTCAAAAGTATCTAATTAGCATTCGCGACATGTAGTGGAATAACAAAATGATATTTAGAGAAGACCTTCGTCGTTATGATTGTGAGATAGGATGGATACGTGATATCAACTATTAAGAATTATTTCGATCTCTCCCACCATTGTCTCTTTAAGTAAACCTGTAGTGGTGGTGGTAATCAAGGCATCTACAAGCATTTGCAATACTTGTATAGAATCAAACCTGTGGTGGTGGTGGTGGTCACGAGAGGTTTGCTTAAAGAGACGAGGGTGGGAGAGAGATCGAAATAATTATTAATAGTCGATATCACGCATCCATCCCCATTCATCCCCTCCTCTTGTAGTGTTTAACTTGTATCTCACAATCATGACGACGAAGGTCTTCTCTAAAGATCATTTTGTTATTTTACCACATGCCGCGAATGCTAATTAGATACTTCTCGCGTCATTCTACGAATCATCCCGTAGATTAGACTTTTCGGAGCAATCCAACTCTTTCATTTTTCTTCGACTCGCACAGAAGGAGGAGGCCAACGATATAGGAGGCCCAAAGTGCCCCAATTCTATAGCTCTCTCGAGAAACTTCATTTCCGACTCAACATTCACAAGACTTATATATTCATAATACGAGTTATTGATCTTCAATTTCTAGTTTTAAAAAAAATTATGTAAAAAAAGATTAGATGGATAAATCATGTAATTAAACACTTGCCAATCTATATATATATATATATAGAGAGAGGATCCACGTTATCACATTTAATGCACCTCTTAATAAAGTCAATAAGGCATTGACGTCTTCCTGCCAGCTCTATTTTGTCTAGCAATATTTGTCGACATATGGAGTCATATGGAGTCCTCTTCGATTAATTTGTTAAACAATCTTGCAACTATAGAAGCAAAATATTGACGAGGAAAATGTTTATACTCTTAAAAAACTTAAACACATTTTTCTTGTTTAATTAAAATAAATTATTAATCATTTTGAAATTATATTAGCCAAATTGTGCAAAAAAACCCAAGGTTTGTTAAAAAAGACTTAAAGGGTATATTAAAATGTTACCTTATTTTTGCATTAAAAATGTCTTCCATGAAGAATTAGCCGACACCAAAGAAAGAATCTTCACGTTGAATCTCTATAACTTCGATGTAATCGATATCTAATTCAAACAAATAAAATGGATATGACAAAATTAATAAACACTAGGAATTAATTGTGAATTCAAAAACCTTGAAATTAAAAAAATAAGAGCTCATAAAGAGAGGGAAGCTAGGCTCTAGCCAAAATGAGCATTTCTGGCCCATCTTATCTTCCTAATGCGACCTTAAAATGAAGGCTAGATACTTATGTATTTAAGAATTTCTTAGGTTAGTTTATTTAAGCTTGTTCCAAAATTCAAGACTTGGATCCTAATCTTCTATTGTTCATTTATGGAAAATCATGAAATTCTAATAAATAAAAAATTCAAAATAATTTTTGTTTTTATTTTTTTCTTATATTTTTTTTCAATATTTAAATTTCTAGATATATAGCCATGCTAGTTGAGTTAATGAGATCGACGAGACGAGAAGACAAGAAGACGAGGAGATTGTAATTTATGTGTAGTGTTATTTCCAATGTGAACTAAGTTCATGCTAAATTAACTAAATTAACTGGTCAAAATTTAAGTATTAATAAAGGGTGGGAATCTGGAACCTAGGGTAGAGGTTCCTTATTTTAACCTACCTACCGTCAGAACCTAGAACCTATCTTGTGTCCGAGGTAGGTGGTTCTAGGTTCTAGGTTCCAATAGGTTTTTTTTTTTTTTAATTTTTAGTTTAAAAAAATGGAAATGAATGGAGTAATAATAAACAAACTTGTCATTCATCAAAGGAAATATAACACGAACACAATCTATAATACTCATAAGCGTTTAATATTCTAAAATGTGAACTATTTCTCTTTTGCAAAATCCAGCAGTTCACTTCACAAAGTCCAGCCTTACCTCAACAACAACTCTGCACCAAAATAAAGTCATATCTCTCATTGTTTTATAACTTCCAATGACTTCAGCAACTTTAGTAACAAAGCTTAGCTCCATGAATATCTCTCGTCAATGTTGTAGCAATGGATTCTTAACGAGAACTGATCTTTCTTCTCAGAAACTTTCCCTCTTTGCAGATAGAAGTGAAAGATCATCATAGGATAATTTTAAAAAAGATCCGATAAATTTTTTATAATGGATGAGTATTATTTCATGGACTAGTAAATTTGATAATCCCATTATTGATTTACCTGCATCAAACAGCAAACTAATCAAAGAATAGAGCTTCATTTCATCTGAAAACTCGGATATGTTATCTTCATTTTCACAAAGCACAAGCGACCTCACAACACAACAAAGAGACTTAGTCCTGCCCTTTCCTTGATAGGAGAAGAACCTTTGTTTGTTGCCAGAAAAATCTTTCATTAAGCTAAATTTCTTCCCATTCTTGGGAAAAGTTTCCAAAGATGTCTAAGTGATGGAAGAAATATATAGAGCTAAAAGTTATAATGGCTATCTTGTAGATAACTAGATAATAAAGACTTACTCTACAGCCACAGCCACAGCCAGTGCTTGTAGTGCTTGATAACTGGTGATGGAGGAATTTTCTCTGTGTTACCAGCAATTAGATCGTCCAATATGTATATAGACTCTAAACCCTATCAAAACATTTTTAATCCAAGTTAGATGGCAAAACCATAAACATGTCATCTTAAACCTCGAAGTCGGATCTCCTGCTGAAGTAAAAGATATTAATTGTCATCATAACTATGAACTATTTGCAGCCATTTCTGACTTCACACGAAAAGAACAGCTCGAGGCATTATTGCAGCAGACAGATTAGGATATGAGAAAGTTGAAGAGAGATTGAAGTATAAAATTTTCTCTTAATTGCAATGAAAAATTACAATAAATTACTGTGAGTAGCAGTTGGCTTCTCCACTGATGATTTTGATGATTTTGCAGAACCAATGAGGACTCTCTGTTCTCGCCGAACCAATGAGGACTCTTTATGTTCTTTATCTATTGTACATATTTGACATATAACAAAAGCTTCACTGGTTAATTCTTTTTTTGCCAAAAAAAAAATTTGCTGGTGTAATAGTAGATATTTAGACAACAATAACACAACTTAACATTAATCAATCTGTTGTCCCAGAATTGACATTTTTTATTGGCCATTCAAGAACATCTGATGCAATATGTTTATACATGTAAGCAAGTTGTCACATTGATGACTTCTAAGACATCTATGACTAATGATAATATGAGCTAGTAGCAACCAATGAGTTAGCCAGCAGGTCACCAAACTCAATTACTATAACACACGTAGAAAATAAACATTTTGAATATGTAAAAGAGTTAAAAGCACCAAAAAAACTCACCCTTAATTCAGAATCATTCTTCTCATTCACTATGTACAGCTTCCCTCCTGTTGAACAGGAAAACCAGGAAAACCAATATAAGCATCTCATCACGTGAATAACATAAGACAAATTAAACATTAAAAGTGTGAAGGAGGAGAAACCTTAAATGGAAATCGTGATTTTGTGAGTTCTGCAACCAAAGTTCGGCAAGCCGCTAAAGTTGCTGCGCTAAAGTTGCTGCACTTTTCTCTTCGTCAATAGCAAGTTGGGCACCCTATTCATCGGAAAGTTGTTAACAAGCTAATTAGAGAAGAAAGGCTACAAGAGTGACATATGATAGTAGGAATTACTGATATCTAACCTTTACATTTTCCTGTCATTCATCAAGGTGTATACTGTTGCGTTAAGAAGATTATATGTGCACGAAGGTGCCACCAAGGGGACGAGCGGCGTCCACTAGCAGCGACGGCGAGCAACTGAGCAGCGAGGCAAGCGAGGGGTGACGGCGTCAAGGGAGCAGGAGGCAAGGGCGAGACGAGCGCAGGGAACTGGCGTCCAGCAGCAACGTTGAGGGAAAACGGCGTCCCACGGCAACGTTGAGGGCGAGCGGCGTCAGCAACGGGTAGAGGCAGAGAACTGGAGGGTCCGAGTTCGAGTTCGGTTCTCTAGTTCCCGGGTGCTCACCCCTGCTTAAGCCCCGAACCGAGACTCTTTATAGGCATACTAGCACACACAACAAGCGTACCAGAATGCACATCAGCGTCAATGGAGAACCGGCAGGGCCGGAGTTCACATAAGCTAAACGGCCGCGAACTCAGACCCCGCGTGCCCAAAACAAGGCACGCACAGATGAAGAAAGTCCTACCTGGGCCGACGCAGTGCTGTGGCGGGCGGTGTGGCGGGCCGTGGTCGGCGGGCGCTGGCCTCCAGCGATGTGAGTCTCTTACTTCTTTCTCACACAGACGAAGCGGACTACTCACTCTCTCTCTCACTCCCTTGGTCTCTCTCTCGGTCTCACTCTCTAACCGAGCTCATGCACAACTGAACCTCTCCCGCTCTCCCTCAATCGCACGGAACTCTCCTTCTTGGTCTCTCTCCCTTGAGCTCATCTCTCTCTCGGCCCAAAATCTACGGAAAAACCAAAACCCCCTTTGCTTTCTCTCTCTCTATCGCTCTCCCTTGCTTGGTCCCTTTCTCCCTTGGCCAAAAAGGAACCCTCAAAAAGAGAGGAAAGAAGAAGAAGAAGAAGGGGGGTTTTGGGCCAAGAGAGGGAAAGAGGAGAGAGAGAAGAAAAGATAAAAGTAGAGGAAGGGGGGGCAAGGAAAAAGGAAAGAAAAGCAAGAGAGAGAAAAAGAAATGGGAAGGGGGAAGAATCGGCCGAAGGGAGGAGATCACGTGGGGGAGTGGGATTAGGGTTTCTTTTCTTTTTTTTTGAACTATAATCGGTTTCGGTTTCAGTTCCCAGAAAAAGAGAACCGGATACTTCAGTTCTCCGATTTCGTCCAATTCTCGGGAACCACCCACGCTCACCCCTGTTAATAACAATAATAGTATTTGTTAGTAAAAAATTATATTAAATAAAAATTAAAATACAAAGTTCTAAAGAAGGAAATTCATACGTTAAATCAAATTTTCCAGGTAAGAAAATCATTCCAGCACAAACCTATTAAAAAATGTATGGGGTCATTTATACGAATTTATTAATTGAAAAAAGGATTTTTAAAACTCTTGCAACAGGATAAAGAGTGAGAGAAGCTTCAAGACTTTTCTTTTTCAGGAATTTTCTAAGACAAAAACATTTTCTAATTTGCTTTTCCCTCGTTTTTTTTTTTTAATGTGATTGTGTTTGATTAATCTAACTCAACCCACGGAATAAAATAAAAATCTATAATAATTTACTTAGTCACATAAAAAAAAGAAAAACTCCAGCAAAGTAAGGAATGAGGACTCGGATGAAAATTACAAATGATTTATTTATTTTAACCAAATTAAAAGAGTTATAAAACTAATCTTGTTCTTGTTTCCGAATTAATAGTCCCTCACCACATCCTCTCCTCTCAACACATCCTCTCAGAACACCCACATACTACTAGACAACGACTGAAGAGAGAGACCACCACAAAACACCGGCTGGCTCCTCGCTCTCCTCCCTCCCCTGACCACGCTAAACCCTCACCGCTACTCACATTTTTTAAAAAGCAAAGTAAAAGTGGTATTATCGATTTGATAGTTGTGAGGGGGAGAGGAAGGCCACCGATGGCTTGCGCTCGCCAGACCAACGAATCACCCGACCCCACCAATGAACAACCGCACCGGACCAATGAACGCAGCGCGGCATGCGAGAGGAGGCGGCGAAGAGAGAGAGTCGGGTGAGACGGAGCGTGAGAGGAGAGAGAGCGTGAAGGGGAGGCAGAAGAGAGAGAAGAGCGTATGAAAGAAGCGCAAGCGCGGGAGGGGTGAACAGAGAAAGAAGAGAGAGTGAGGGACAGGTGACAGGTGTTGATGAATAATTACCCTAGCTGGCTTTTTCTTTTTCTGCACATTTATAGTACAAATACTACAAGTCTACGTTCTAGCAAAATAAGGACCAAAATTAGAAAATATTTGTTTTTTCGAAACGAGGGAGTTATAAATTAATCTCCATAAAATTTAATTTTCAATCAGCTAAATAAACCTTAAACCTAAGTTAAACAATGATTTTTCTTCTTCATTTTAATTAACTAAATTATCGAAGCCTCAACCATATATTTATTTGCACCGTGTAATAAATAATGAACTATATAGTATGAAAAGAATTCTTGATGTATAATAAAAAAAATCTCTAGATAATTGAAAAAAAAAAGTTTGATTGGATTTTTATTGAAAAGAAAAAGACTAATCATATTTAATTTATCCCCAATTTTTTTTAGATTAAAAATTGCCAAACAAAAAAAAAAGCTAAAAAGGTCATGACTCATGATCAAGTATCCAAGAAACTCTGGACAAATTGGTTTAATATTTGTGACCATCTTCATAATTCAACTTCAACTTCAACTTCATTGCCGAATAAAAAATAATGTTTGCATAGAGTTTGGACACTACTTAACAAAAAGCCTCCTGTAAACACCTAACCATTTAAATGCTAATTCCATTTTTTCAATCAATTCCAAGGTTTCTTGGGGGGACATGGACATTTTTAAAATTTTGTCTGTAATAGCCCAATTTCAAATTTGTCGCCCTAACCCTATTATCCTCTTTTTTAACTACCTAGACAAAACTCTTTTTCAACTACAAAACTCTTTTTTAACTACCTAGAGGGTGTAAGAATATATATATATATATATATATATATATATATATATATTTTAAAATATATATTTGGGTAATATGACACTACATGTAAATATTACAACCCCAGTTTTAAATCTTGAAAAAGAAAATTGCAATGCAACATTCTTACCCTTAGTTTCTTCAAGAGCTTCTCCCAAGATCTCCTTCAAGATCTCCTTCAAGAAAGTGAGGTTATTCTCAGTGGCTTGGGTTAAGACTGATGCGTGCGGATTTAAGGATATTAACTTATTAAATAATTGGAGAAAAGAGTGATTCACTCTCTTTGGTTAGTGGACCAGAGTAAAATGATTTTCTGGGAACAATATTTTCTCAAGCCATTTTACTCTGCATGTGGCATTAGAGGAGAGGAAAGTGCCCCTAGATTTATGGTAAATAGGTAGTATCATATCAGCATACTCTTTTTTAATAAATAATAAAATAGAAAAGTACCTCCTCAATACCTTACATATCTAACAAATTATTTAGCTTTTCAAAAAAAAAAAAAAACAAGAAAGGCAAAGAAGGGCAAAGTTTAGTATTAAAACAAATTAAATTGTCACACCACGGTCTTGAGACCATGTAAGGTTCATTCCAACTAATAATATAAATTGATTCGGCAACCCTTGAATCAATTTTTTGGCTAATTTAACACAGAGACTAAATGTCCATGCCCATGCCCATGCCCATGACCAATGTTCTATTTCTAAGTGGTAGAGCATTGGGATTTCTTAAACTCAAGTTTTTCTAAGTAAACAAAGTCCAGAGATTTATTTTATTTTGATTAAACAAGACAAAACAAGAGACTAAACTAAGAGACTAAACTAAACCTTTAGTTTTTCATTTCATCTTAAACTCAAGTTTTTCTAAGTAAACAAAATCTAGAGACCATAGCTTCTTCATCCTTTATTTCAAGATTTCAAGCTTGGATCATATTATCTTTTTTGAATTATTCAAAGTTTCATTAACCTTCTTCTTCTTCTTTTTTCTAAGGAATTTATTATGAGCAAAGACATTGAGTAGAATATTCCATTCAAGACTTAATTCTCACCTAGTGGAGGAATCGCCTCATTTACATAGCATTTGGAATCTTTTTTTTTTTCATTTAAATTCAATAGTAGTACGTTGTAAATATGGAGTCCTACTTCCAACCTTCCAATACCGCCAAGCCCATAAAGGATAGCCAAGCCGATAGGTCCACAGGGCGTAGAGCCTCCTTATTCGATTTCCGGATGCCTGTTAGTTAACTAAATCTCAACACAATGTAAAACACACCTAAGGCTAAATCTCAACACAATGTTGATTGCTAATTTTGGGAAAAATTGAAACTTTAGTAAGACAAGTGGTGTCAGAGAGGGGAAGAAGAAGAAGAAGAAGACAGGCTAGAGGAGAGGACCAGAGAGGTTGGGGAGGGGGAGGGGAAGGCTTCTCTCTCGCTCTCTCTTGTTTAATTTTCTTCCCCTCCTCCCTTGTTCTCTCTTTTCTTTATTTTGGATGTTTACCAAGAATGTGGAAAACGTAATGGACAATAAGAAAGAGAGGAAAGAGAGAGAGCTCGGGTCAAGAAAGACAAAAGGAAATCAAGATGAAAAAATGGTCTTTCGTTGTTGATCAACACGCTCTCCCCCCTTTTTTCTTTCAATTTTTGGTTTTTTTCCTTTTTTTACTTATATTTTTTATATTTAATTCAAATAATTGAATTCTATAGGTTTTTGTAATTAGTTGGGGCCACTTTTTTCACTATTGATGTCATATTAATGACGTTTAATGAGAACAAAGGTAGAATGGGGTAAAAACTCGGAAGTATGCCACTATACTTGCCCCACATAGAAAGAAAGAGGAAAACTGTAGAAAGAAGGAACGAGCACCTCAGAAAGTCTAACAAAACCGGTCTGCAGATTGCGGCATTTTCCCAATGACATTGTTTTATAGGAAAAAATACCATAAGAGGTAAACCATATATCCATTGAGCTGTTGGTTATTATTCTCCATTCAGTTGCCAAATTGATCATACAATAATCACCAAATTGTGTTGGTGCATTTGCGATTTCATTAGCAATGAATCATAAGAGTCATCATATTTACTCATATTTATACTAATATACCATATGAAAATTTTGTCATATCCTAATTAAAAATCCCCATGATAAGTTAGAAGTAGACTTGAAGTATTATGATTAAATGGGTCTATTATGAGAACAAGGATTGTTTTATCCCAAGTAAGCTCTACAAATGTAGAACATTGGGTACGACATAACTTGGTAAAAGACATGTTTATTAATGAAAATAAATTCATAAAAGAAAAAAAGTGTGAAAGTAAAGCAAATGAGAGTTCCGTAAGGAAAGTTTTCCTAGTTGGGGCGAATATCTATATCTGAAAGCACAAATAATTCAATAGTTGGTCCTCAGTGTGCCTGCGGCATAGTAATGTGAATCTTTTACATCCTAATAAACAACTAAATAAATAGATTTCTAGAGAAAACATTGGTCTAATGTATAATTTGGTGATTAATAACTACCGTTACCGTTGCATAATAATGAAGGTTGAGCAACCGTGGGTGTTGCTCAAGCAGCAAAAATGCGGAGGAAAAGAACTGAAAAGAGAAAAAATGCGGAGGAAAACCTACTGTTTCATCGTCCATCAGCCGGTAGGCCCCGGCCGGAGTCTCCAAGGCGTCCCGCGTCGCCCCCGACCGGATAGGCGGAAGGAGAGAGAGAGAGAGTGGGGGTGCGACTGAGCTGAGGTGGAGGTGGAGGTGGAGGCGGAGGCGGAGGAGCGTGGAGTTAAGGCTGATTGGGCGGCTAGGCGAGCGGCGAGCAACCTCCACCCGGGGGATGAGCGGCGTCCAACGGCGGCATGGACGGCAAGCGGCTGAGCGGCGAGGCGAGCGAGGAGTGACGGCGTCGAGCGGTGGTGTCGAGGGAGGTCCGGCGACGGCAACGAAGACACGAGTCTCGCGGCACCAACGGCGGTACGGACGGCGCGGCGAAGACGGCGGCGGTCGCGGCTCAACCCACGGCCAAGGGGGGAAGAGCTCGGTTCTGGTGGAGGCGGTGGCAGTTCGGAGCAACGACGGCCCGGACGGCCGAGCGAGCGGCGGCAAAAGGTGGTGACGGTGGCTTGGGGACAGCGGCGGCGGCGAGGGGCGGCGAGGGGCGGCGCGACAGCTCGTCAGGCTCAACGGCGAGACGGCTCGTCGGACGAGCGGTGGGTGGTGGTGGTGAGTACTAGTAGGGCGTGGGGCGGCGGTGTGGCGGTGGGTGAAGCAGCCAGCAAGAAGAAGAAGAAAGAAGAAGAAGAAGAAGAAGAAGAGGAGGGGGAGGGTTCGGCCGAGAGAGGGGAAAGAGGAGAGAGAAGTAAAAAAAGTTGGGGGGCAGGAGTGACTTGAAGAGGAGAAAAGAAAGAGGAAGGGAAATCGAGAAAACATTGGATGGTCCCGAGAGTCAAGCCAGCTTGTTCCCCGACTAATGAGAAAGTGACGCGTGGCTCCACGTGAGCACGAGCAGCCCCATTGGTTTTTCTGCACAAATTATATTATTTTCCCTTTTTTATTTAAAAATTTACTGTCATTGATAGACCTGTTGTTGCTTTGTTCTCTCTCCTCTTTTATGGAGTAGGCCTGCACGCATTAATGGAATGGCGCTTTCTCTCTCCTCCTTTCTGAAGGACGAATGCCCCCACACTGCAGTTTCACTTCCCTCCTTTCTTTCCTTCTCAATTCAAAATTTTGGGTGAGAATTCGCTTTCTACGTTGCGTTGCTTCTCTGGCCTGCTCCGGGGCTGGGTCATCTCCGCTCTTTGGCCCAAAGCACGTTGCTCCTCCGCCTTGCTCCGGCGCTGGCACATCTTCGCTCCTTGCCCCACAGCTCGTTGCTTCTTCGGCCTGCGTCGTTGTGTCCCTTCTTCGCCCTGCTCCGGTGTGGTTTCCCAGCGCAAGACGGCGAGGAATGTTCTTGCTGTAAGTCGCAGACTCCAAGCGATAAGAAGTTACAGCTCCCTCCAATTCGGCTTCGGATCGGCTACGTTCGCGGTTCATAATAGTGAGTTGATTCGGCGAATGCTTGCCGCGACCGGCTGCACAAGCTGTTGGTTAAGGAGATGGAGGGGTGGACTGGCATGTGCAGCGACAGAGGTGGAGAACGCGAGCGGAGGAAGGTGATGGAGGCGTCATGCGGAAAGATGGACAAGGAGGTTAGAGGGAAGGACGTGGACTCGTCAATGAGGATGGCGGATTCGCGAGCAATGTCGTGTCATGGTGACGTGGGCATGCCCTTGTCTGTTGATCACAAGGTGAGCTCTCGCTCCGTGTTTGTTCGTTTCCATTGAAGCTGTGTAGCAGAAGTTTTAGGTGTCTGTATTTGATAGCAGCGTTTACTTGCTGCAGGAGACTATTATTTGAAGCCATACGTGATAGCAGAGCCAAAGATCACGGTAAGCAAGAGAACAGAGTTGGACGACTTCCTCGTGATAACAAGCGATGGCTTATGGGATGCGCTCTCTAATGAGGTTGTTTGCCAAGTCATGAGGAGACACCTCGATGGACATATAAAGAGGAGGTTCCCTGAGGGGCTAAGAGGAAGTAACGCCGCCGAGGCGGCTGCGGTGCTAGCCGAACTGGCCATGGCTCAAGGTAGCCAGGACAACATCAGCGTGATTGCGGTCGAGCTGAAGAAACCAAACTCAAAGAGTCCTTCAAAGTTCTTTATGGCCAGTGTTGGGCTAATCAATGTTCTTGTATAATCTATTGTATTGACTTCAAGTAGGTATTAAAATGCCAGATCCTTCATGTCATTGCTTTGTGGTGTTTATCGTTTATACCATAATGAAAAGAGAAAGTAAAGAGGAGTGCAGGAAATTCATGAACAAAGTCAACATGGGAAGAGCTCTCTCCAGATGAGCAAAAGTAAACTCTAATACAATTGAATTCTTTAAAAACCGAATAGATACAACTGTTTTACAGAATGCTAATCCTAACAAACAAAAAAATTGTTGCAAAGTTTTTTAACAACACAATCACGAGAAGGAAAAGTTCAAGGAATAAAAAGGACTCCGTGAACAATAAGGAAGCCTTTTCTTTTCTCACTTCTCAGCAAACCATGCTTTGTTGTGGCACATCTCAGACTCTCTTTTAATCAGCGAAGTAGAGGGGAAAGAGGATGAGCACTCGTTTTATAATGTCTCTTCACTCCTTTCGTCCTCCAATCCTCGCCCTTATTCAACTTGGAAGCAGGTTCGGACATCATGAAGCAAAGACGAAAATTTTCGAAAAGAAAGAAAGCGAGAACTTTCCAAGACCGTGTCTGACGGGTATGGCTGCACAATCCTTTACATCCCCGAAATCCAGAAAAACTGTGCAATTACTTCTGAAGCTGGAGTATCTTCCTATACCAGAGTGTAGCTTGAGATGGAGATGTCCGCTCGAGGCGAAGCGCGGATGTGCACAATACCAGAGGACACAGATCGCCGCCGCCTCCTCCTTCCCCACCACCGCCACCACCGCCGTCAACCTCCCCATCCTCATCAATGTGTCCACCCCCTTCCCTCCAACCTCCTCGTCCATCTTTCCGCATGACGCCTCCATCACCTTCCTCCACTGTGAAGGTAGCCGATCCGAAGCCAAATCGGAGAGAGCTGTAACTTCTTATCACTTGGAGTCTGCGACTTACAGCAAGAACATCCTCGCCGTCTTGCGCTGGGAAACCACACCGGAGCAGGGCGGAGAAGGAACACAACGACGCAGGCCGAAGAAGCAACGAGCTTTGGGGTAGAGAGCGAAGATGAGCCAGCGCCGGAGCAAGGCGGAGGAGCAACGTGCTTTGGGCCAAAGAGCAGAGATGACCCAGCCCCGGAGCAGGCCGGAGAAGCAACGCAACGTAGAGAGCGAATTCTCGCCCAAAATTTTGAATCGAGAAGGAAAGAAAGGAGGGAAGGCAAGCTGTAGCGTGGGGACTTTCGTTCTTCAGAATTGAGGAGAGAGAAAGCGCCATTAATGCATGCAGGCCTACTCTAAAAAAGGAGAGAGTAAAAAAAATAAAAAATGTCGGTCCCTATACTGCAACAAACTTTCAATCGGCTCAATATTCATAAATGTCCAATCTAATCCTTCTATTTTTCCTTTTTTTTTTGTTTTTTCTCTCTTCCCTTTGCTGGAGCCGGCGGAGGGAAGCCAGCATCAGGCGAGGGCCGTCCTCGCCCGACACTGGGGTGCTCCCTCGCCAGCGTCGAGCAAGGGGCTCCCTCGCCAGGGTTGCTCCCTCGCTAGATCTGCAAGGGAGCCCCTCGCTGGCATCGGGCGAGGGAGCACCCCGACGTCGAGCGAGGGGCTCCCTCGCCCGACACCGACGAGGGCAACCCTCGCCGGACGCCGGCTTCCCTCCGCTGGCTCCGGCGGAGGAGAGAGAGAAAAAGCAAAAAAAAATAATGAAGGACTAGATTGGATGAATAGTTGAAAGACCAAATTGAGCCGATCAAAAATTCATGGACTAGATTGGACATTTATCAATAGTTCAATGACTAAATTGAGCCGATTGAAAGTTCATGGACGAAATTGCACATTAGGCAAAAGTATAGGGACCATTTGTGACATTTTCCCTATAAAAAAAAAAAACAAGAACAGGTCTACCGATGACAATAAGTTTTTTAAATAAAAAATGAAAAATAATATATTTTGTGCAGAAAAATCAGTGGAGCCGCTCGTGCTCACGTGGAGCCACGTGTCACTTTCTCATTAGTCAGGGAGCACGCTGACTTGACGCTTTAAGACCATCCAATATTTTCCCAGGGAAATCACGCTTTTTGTGGCTTTTCAGAAATTTTTCAAACGACAAAAAACTCGAATTTAATTTTTAACCTTGTAAATAAATAAAAACTCCAATTTTTGGGGCACAATTTGGGCCATTTTCGAATTTTTTTTGCTCATCCAACAAAAGAAATAATCCAAGAATAGAAAATCGGACAAATTTACAAATGAGAAAAAATAAAAGAAGTTTTATTCAACGGACATAACTTTATCATTACTATGAGAAGCTAAATTTAGCTCTAGGGAAAAAAAGAAGGATTTATTGGAAAAAAAAAAACATAAGGTTGAATTAAGACTAATCACTAATCAATACCTTTGTTTAATATTATTGCATCTCTCACGGTATCTTACGATTTTTCTAATTGATAAACAAGTTATCTATAATTTAATTTGATAACTATATATATATGTGTGTATATGTATGCCAACAACCATAATAATTCTTTTGTGGCGGTAGTTTATTTCACTATATTTGCTTAATCCAAACAAAAGAATACAAGGGCCATCCATTCGCATGCCTGACTTGTAAGGATTAAAGAAGAGCTAAAAGTTGTGAGTATTCATGAAGAAAATTATAGGTTTGCAAAGGTTGGTAACCAAGCAAACTTGATAAAAAAAAATACATCAAAAGAAAAAAAAAGTCAAAAAGAATGGATATTTAGGAGAAAACTTATAGGATGGAATCTTTTGGGACATTGTTCATTATCTATAATTCCCATTTGAATTATAACCAAATAGATTCACATCATACACATGGAGGCGGCTTCTCAAGTTTTCAAAATCTTTCCACTTCCCCCTTTTTTTTTACGTCACCTACGCGTGGAATAAAAAATAACTATTTAATACTTACATAAAAAGGTTAAAGGTCAGTATAGATTTGCATGCATGGAGTTTAGAATTAATAATTCCAAAAAATCACATTATTTCAAATTTAAAATAAGTATCTTGACGGCGTGATGGATGTATGATATTACTAAAATAGGCAAGCCACCCTCGAAGTTCCTCCTTTCTCTCTCTCGTCCCTCCACTCTCGCGTTCTCTCTTTCTACTTGGGAGATTCGAGATTCGGAAGACTCTCTCTAGCTGCGAGCATTTATGAGCAAATCAAAAGCAAGCAAGCGAATGCATGATTATGTGGACAAAAACATTTAAAAACACCACCGGCCGTGGTGGCTCCGCTCGATAAGACTCTGCTAATCCTCAGCCCAAAGGTGAAGGGTTCGAAATCCAAAGGAGGCGCTAGGTGTATGAAGTGTGACTCTAGGGTTGGTGAGTCATCCTACTTACATGTCACCTGGGGATTTACGGCGCGGCTGTCGGCTGCAAGTCGGTTCCTCCAATACCAAAAAAAAAAAAAAACATTTAAAAACCACGTGGCAATTTAATCATTTATTTATTTTATATAAAACAAGTACTTAACTCTCTTACCTAATTCAAATATAGTTGGAATGACATTTCATTTTAGTTATATTTTCTAACTTTTCCAATCTTATGGTACCTCACTTTTTCTACTTTTTCTATTTGACAATGGTGTTAAGCTTTTCACGACCCTTAAGTTTTATTTTGATTATTATTATAAGCACGAGATATATTTCATTTGAACTTATCTTTGAAGAAGAAGCTGTGAAAATGGGATGGAGGCTGGTTTCATTCTTTGCTTGCCTGATTCTTGTTGTGTGATTAATGTATTAATGTGGAAATAGCGATGTTTAATGGTAGGTTTTCCCACATTGACTTTACAAAATTAGAGTTAATGGACTGAACTAGGTGGTTAATCCACTCGCGACCCCATCAATGAGGCTTAGACCGAGAGGGGACAGTGGTGATGGTTTGACCGTGGCAGCGGAGGTTGGAAGTTGTGGTGGTGAAAGGGGTGATGGAGGTGAGGTGGTTGTGGTACCCAAACCAACAGAGCCACCATTTCACCACCAAAATTAGAGGTGAATTTGCTTTTGAAGATTTACCTATAATCCATCCTAACAACTAAGAAGTAGGAGGCGGGTATATTCATTTAACACTATTAATACTCATTGAAGAGCTTATTTACTTATAGGTAGTTGTATTTTTTTATTAATTTTCTTGTCAATCTTGAAATTACGGGTTCAAAATCAATGGTGTACAATATTATTGATATTTTGCTAATATTACGAGGCTAGCTCCTCTCCAGCAAATTAGAAAGGTGTTTGGAAAATAAATTGAAAATAGAGGTCCCAAAAAATAGGGAAGTTTTGGAGAAGAAAGAAAGAGGAACCCGCGGTTCAAGAAGAGCGAGTGAGGCGGAGCAAGAAATGGCTCCTCCCCGCCAAAAGGGAATAGGAGCGAATGACCTTGGACCAAACTCCAATAAGATGTCGACCCCAGAGAGACACGACACTTTAGCACTGCAAATTAAATGAATAAATAAATAGATAAAAAGGGAAGAAGTGACCGTCTTCTTCTCCTTCCCATAAAGAGCGTAAGATGCAGGCATTTGGTCTCTTTTCAAACCACCCCTCAAAACTCGAGAAATTTCTTTTTTAAAAAAGGAAAAAAAAATCATGCTTTAGAATAATATTTTACTCTAGTTATAAAAGAAACATAGGTGCATTGGAAGGCTTTAGAAAATGGAAGCTGGGGAGGGAGATAGAGGATTTGGATGGAAAATTATTTTTTTGCTCCTTTTATTTTCCAAAAACAGCACAGCAGCCTTGATAATTTTTATTATGTTGGTCCTCGCATGCATTCATCGCATTTCCTTCTTCCTTTTAAAAAAGCATGAGCTAATTCTATCTTATTAAAAGAGTTTAGGTGTGAAAGAAAATTTTTATATAAATGGAGGAGGGTGTTGTGATTTGTAGGGATGGTGATGGGTCCAACATTTTGATCTTACTCGAACCGCTCCGAAATTGACACCTAAATTTGAAAGAGATTTTGGCCAGGCCAGTACAAATGAAAGAAAATAAATTAAAAGGAAGGAGACTGTGCCTTGGCCGCGCTGATCTTTAACACCTATTGGAATTTGCGTCTTGAAAAATGAAACAAAAAGGAGAAAGAAGTTTCGGTCAAAAAGCAGGGCAATATCCTTCCACAGGTCCCACAGGAGCGGGGAGCACGTGGGTCAAAACAAGATGAAAGAAAGTTAAATTTGACAGCTTTGTACTTTGACTTGAAGGACAAACTTCGTGAGTCGGACTTCACGAATGCCTATAAATAAATAAATAAATAACGAAGGAGTGAGCGAGGCGGGGGGACGAGGGCTCGGGAGCGAGGTAGCCACGACGGGACTAAAAAAACTCTCTTTTCTTCGCCCGATCTTATTGGACACTACCGCCTGAGAATATCAGTTTCGAGGCGGAGAGGCCCCACCGTGAAGAACCCTATTCTAGCCGTATCACAAATTAGTTAATAATTTTTAATTTGACTTTTGGTATATTTTCGTCGCCTAATTTTCTGTGAAATTGTAATCTTCTTCCTATCAATGAAATTCTCGATTGATCTTTAAAATTAAGAATTATTTTCCATATCATTTTCGAATTTTAATGAATATGGATAATATTTCTTTTGATATGATTTCCTTATTTTGCTCATTTAAAGAAAACCCACATATATATATATATATATATATACACTTGTATTCGTATTTTATTTATTCCGAATTAATCAAAAAAATTGTTTTAGAAACATAAAAAATATCATGCCATCTCACCTAGGTCACAGCATCATGAGGATTGAGGATTTAAAAGTGGCATATCAGGATTTAACACTTTCTCGTTATTAGATTAGATTATATAATTAATAT
The DNA here is from genome assembly GCA_019915185.1 of Eucalyptus camaldulensis. Classification (NCBI taxonomy): domain Eukaryota; kingdom Viridiplantae; phylum Streptophyta; class Magnoliopsida; order Myrtales; family Myrtaceae; genus Eucalyptus; species Eucalyptus camaldulensis. Next base: position 9,115,989 of record JAHSVA010000005.1, read on the forward strand.
GGTATGGCTATTATATTAAATTCTCATATTAGATTCATATTCGTGGGCATTCGGGCATTCATGCAAATGCAAATTAGCTTCAAATAAGTGAAAATCCAACAAATTTCAAATTTGAAAGATTGACAAATCTTAACAATTTATTTCTTGCTATGTTAACAATTTATTTAAAGTATAGGTAATGATTGTCCAACTTAACTTGATTTTGGCATCCGGTTGGAATTTAGAGTATTCTTATCTCCGAAGTGCCTCTCCCCCTCCGTCTCCCCATGTAAGCTTATTTAAAAGAAGACTTCTGGTCGGTAAGTATCAAAAATCGCATCTCCCGTCAAACATTTGTGGCGCTGCAAGAGGTTAGTCCTTGCTAGTTTTTCTTTTCCTGATTTTTCAAAAGGTGGAAGTTTCGTTGAGGCATAGAGTCCATGGAAGGCATCTCCAAATTTTGGCAAATTTTGGCAAACGCCTAAATGGGTATCTATATGAGTCTGTGGTAACAAGGTCCGGGCTCTTTATGGAAGCTAGTGCATTACTTTACTTCATATGCACAAAGAAGGTAATTTAATCACAACTTTCTGCTGATATGTTTTGTAGCGGACTGAAGTTGTAACTCATCACTTTAACACATGCCTTAATCAATATTTAGCTAGATCTCTTTTCTAGCTAAGTAAACCATAAGCCACAATATAAGTATTAAGCCAAAGCCCAATCCACCTAGAACTTGTTACTCCTTCCAACATTCCGTATCCCAATATCAGATAATGAATCTCCACATTAGCACAGGAATGGCTTGGAATCCAGTGATTCTCCACCATCTACATCTGTCCTATGTGCTACAGGACAAGCATTAGTGGAGTGACCAGACTTAACCTAAGAACACGAAACATGTTTGGTTAGGGCAAAATAACTACCATTTGGCGTTCCGCCCAAACAGAACAAAATATTAAAAATCCTATACTTATATGCCAAAAAAGGCTATAAGTTTGAGGTTTTTGTTGTAGAAAAAGTTTTAGAGTACATTTTTTTTTTTTTGGGATAAATTTCTCCTAAGGTTTAATTTAAGGTAAGGTATAACTTAAGGTTTTTGTTATTTACAAAACCCTCCTAGACACATACTAAAATTAAATATATATTGCCACCGAGAGAGAGGACAAAATATTGTTCCCAGAAATTTTTTGTTCTCCCGTCCACTCTAACCAAAGAGTGAATTGCTCTTTTTTTCAATTATTTAATAAGTTAATATCCTTGAATCCCCACGCTTCAAGTCTTAACCCCACTTTAATCATCCTCAAGGAGATCTTGGGAGAAGCTCTTGAACAAACTAAGGGTAAGAATGTTGAATTGCAATTTTCTTTTTGGAGGTTTAAAACTGGGGTTACAACTCGTATATATACTTAAAAAATAAATTTATTCTTAGGCCCGCTGGGTAGTTAAAAAAGAGTTTTGTCTAGGTAGTTAAAAAAGAGGATAATAGGGTTAGGGTTTTTCTTTCCATAGACAAATTTGAAATTTGGCTATTACTGATGGGTTTTTTTTTTTGGTTAAGTAAGCGTCATTTTATCAAATTATTGAAGTTGAATTATGAAGATATGTCACACCCATCTCCAAATTATTGAAAAAAAATATTAAACTAGTTTCTCCAAGTTTCTCGTGCATATACTTTACTTGAATTGAATTTTCTTGATTAGTCAATCTTTGCAAATAAACTTTATTTATGATTAACAACCAGATAGTGGCATGTTTAACAACAGTTTCTGTGAAATCAACTTCAACTCCCTCTTCTTGATGAACCCTCTAGCCACTAACCAAGCCTTTAATCTGTCAAGACTTCCATCACGTGCTAGCTTAGTTTTAAACACCCATTTACAGCTTGTGACATTCATTTGGTTCATGTTCATGCTGACTTAAGGAGGAACTTTATATTCAGCCAAACATCCATATCTAGGATTTGGCTTTACAATCCCATATTTTAGTGGAGTTTGCATAGGGTGAACAGAGAGTGTACCTTCAGTGTTAGGTGGAGAATTTAGGTGTGAAAAGTTTCAGCTATTTGAATAAGATCTTATTATGGAGAAGCTGAGTTAGACTTGGGACTCTAAAAGAGATGAATTTTGTGACATTATAATAGGATATGATGTATTGTAATGGCCAGCTTCCAAAATTCCACTATCCTGTAAATGTCCTATATGTTCATTTGAGTGATATCTCACTTGTTCTTCACTTGTAGAGTCTAGAAGATTAATTTCTTCTGCCCCACTGCCTAAATTTACCAACATAATTAATTTAAATAGTTTAATTTTGTCGACTTATTAATCAAAATAAATTCATAAAAAAATAATTAATTAGGGAGAGAAGTACTTTTGTCCACTTATTAATCAAAACAAATTCATCAAATAAAAAAATAAAATAATTGAAGTAGAAACAAAACAAAGTAATACCTTGACCAACTCCTTCCCCAAGCAAGACCCCATAGCTTAGCTAAGCTAGCGGGAGAATAAACAAGAAAAAGTTAATGAACATCTATTTTTAGATAAAATGGTCTATTTAGTTAACTCTCTTAATTTAGTTTGTTTTTCCTAGAAAAACTTGAGTTTAAACATTGGGCAAGCATGGGAATTCCATGGGCATGGGCATGGCATGTTATGTTTAGACTCCTCCTTAAATTTACCCAAAATATTAATTCAAAATAGTTACTCCCTTTGCTTTACATTTTGTCCACTTATTAGTCAAAATAAATACATCAAATTAAAAAATAAAATAATTAATTAGGAGATTCATCAAATAAAAAAATACACTGTTCATTACTCTTCTTTACTAACAAAAACTATGCATAATGAAACAAAAGAAAATAATTATTGGAAAATCCAAATGCTCCATACTTAAGTAACTTACCTTGAGTAAGGCCAAGCAAGCCCAAGCCACACGAGCATAATTCATCAAAAGTTCCTCAAAATAAAAATAAGAAAGTTAATCATACATAAATTTTGAATAATGAATAATGGATAATGAAAATTAGCTTAGTAATCAAAATAAATCTTTTTACTCAGAAAAAACATTGGGCACGGCTCTACTTAGAACATAATTATTATTCGGCATGGGCATGTTTAGTCTCCTTAAATTTACCCAAAAAAATTAATTTTTATTTTCTCCACTTATTAGTCAAAATAAATAAATCAAATAAAAAATTAATTTAATTTAAAAATAATTAATTAGGGAGAGAAGTATAATGGCTTTAAAGAGAAAGTATGAAACAAAACCTACTCCTTATCCAACTCCAAGCAAGCCCCGCATAGCTTAGCTAAGCTAACCACAGCTAAGCTAACCACTTCTGGAGAAATAAGTGGATTAAGTTCCTTAAAAAAAATTAATGATCTTTAATAATTGATCATCTCTATTTAGTTTAGTTTCCTAATTTAGTTTGTTTTTCCCTGGAAAAACCTGAGTTAAAAACTTAAGTTTAAACATTGGGCACCCTACCGGCATTGGAATGGGCATGATGGCATGTTATGTTAAATTTACCCAAAAATTAATTCAAAATGAATTCATCAAATTAAAAAATAAAATAATTAATTAGGAGAGAAGTAAAATAAATTCATCAAATAAAAAAAAAAACTATGCTCTTCTTTACTAACAAAAACTATGCATAATGAAACAAAAGAAAATAATTATGGAAAAATCCAAATGCTCTGAACTTAAGTAACTTACCTTAGGAACGCCAAGCAACCCCCACAAGCATTTCCTCGAAATAAAAATAAAAAAGTTAATCATACATAAATTTTGAATAAATTTTGAATAATGAATGATGATAATGAAAATTAATCTTTTAGTAATCAAAATAAATATGTTTACTTAGAAAAAAGGACTTTAGTCTCCTTAAATTTACCCAAAAAAATTTATTCAAAATAAATTCATAAAATAAATAAATAAAATAATTAATAAGGAGAGAAGTATAATGGCCAGAAAGTATCAATTGAAACAAAACAAAATAATAATTATGAGATTTCCGTACCTTGACCAAATCCCTTCCCAAGCAAGACCCGCATAGCTTAGCTAAGCTAACCAACCGAAGTGGGAGAAATAAGTGGATTAAGTTCCTAAAAAAATTTTAATAATCATCCAAGCTTCTGGTCTATTTAGTTAACTCTCTTAAATTAGTTTGTTTTTCGCTAGAAAAACTTGAGTTTAAATATTGGGCACCGCACGGGCATGGGAATGGGCATGGCCATGGCATGTTATTTTTAGTCTCTTGTTAAATTTACCCAAAAATTTAATTCAAAATAGTTACTCCTTTGCTTTACATTTTGTCCACTTATTGATCAAAATAAATTCATCAAATTAAAAAAAATAATTAATTAGGAGATTCATCAAATAAAAATAATAAGTATTCATTACTCTTCTTTACTAACAAAAACTATGCATAATGAAACAAAATAAAATAATTATGGGAAAATCCAAATGCTCCAAACTTAAGTCAAGCCATAACTTCCTCAAAATAAAAATAAAAAGGTTAATCATACATAAATTTTGAATAATGCAAACGAGATAATGATGATAATGAAAATTAGTCTCTTAGTAATCAAAATAAATCAAAATAAATCTGTTTACTTAGAAAAAGGAAATCCAATGCTCTACTTAGAACATTGGCACCCTCTACTTAGAACATAAGTAACATAATGGGCATGTTTAATCTCCTTAAATTTACCCAAAAAAATTAATTCAAAATTATTTATTTTCTCTGCTTATTAATCAAAATAAATTCATCAAATAAAAAAATAAAATAATTAATTAGGGAGAGAAGTAGAATGGCTTTAAAGAGAAAGTATGAAACAAAATAAAATAATAATTATGACATTTCCGTACCTTCTCGACAACTCCTTATCCGACTCCAAGCAAGCCCAAGCAAGCCACATAGCTAAGCCGCATAGTTACTCCTTTGCTTTACATTTTGTCCACTTATTGATCAAAATAAATTCATCAAATTAAAAAAAACAAAATAATTAATTAGGAGATTCATCAAATAAAAATAATAACTATTCATTACTCTTCTTTACTAACAAAAACTATGCATAATGAAACAAAAGAAAATAATTATGGGAAAATCCAAATGCTCCAAACTTAAGTAACTTACCTTGAGGAAGGCCAAGCAAGCCCCAAGAGCATAATTCATCATAAGTTTCTCATAAAAATTTAAAAGTTAATCATACATAAATTTTGAATAATGCAAAGAAGATAATGATAATGAAAATAAATAGGGAAAAGTACCAAAAATAGTCGTAAACCTTTTTTGCACTGATACCAGTTAGTCATAAACTTTTTAATTAGACCAATTTAGTCCTAAACCTTTTTACATTAGTACCTATTGGCTAAGACAAATTTTATAATTTTTTTATATTTTTCAGATTTTTTAAATTATTATTTTTTCTTTTTTTCTCTCTTTTTTTTTTCTTTTTCTTTTCTCCTTATCCTAGGTCACTGGCGGACCAACCATCCCTGCGCCCCTCGCAGCTCGCCAGCCAAAGGATAAGGAGAAAAGAAAAGAAAAGAAAAAGAGAGAAAAAAAGGAAAAAAATAAAAAAATAAATTAAAAAATCTGAAAAAATATAAAAAATATAAAATTTGTCCACATGACACCACATAATAAGACCGCCGGTGGCCACGTGAGCAATTTCTGTCTTAAATTAGCTGGATGGACTACTGAAGTTTAGGACTAAATTGGTCTAATTCAAAAGTTTAGAATTGACTATTTTGGTACTTTTCCCAAAATAAATCTGTGTATTGGTGTATTTAGTTTAGTCTCTTAGTAATCAAGATAAATCTGTTTACTTAGCTAAGGTAGAAAAATGTTGAGCAAGGAAAATAAATAAGGATTTTCACCTAATCACTATCCCTCATATTATTTTTTAGGGAAGGGGTTAAGCAAGAGGCTGTAGTGCAGCAGAACTTAGCAAGGATAAATGAGATGGCATTTAGGTGAAAACAAACCTCATTCAACTCTTCAACCTTTTGCTTCCTCAAGTAATGCAAGAAGTCAAGAAGAATTTGCATATTTCTCTCGGCTTCCTCTTGTTCCATTTTTCTCTTCTTCTCCGCAAGAAACACGATAAGTCTATCTAGCTCCTCGATTGATCAAAAGGCCATATTAGCAGAATATATTTCAACTCAAAAACAGCCAACACAGTCCAAATTATTTTGTTCTCCATGGCTACTTAGCCTGGAGCATCATTGGATAGCATCTCCAGGTTATTAAGATTGAAGGTCAACTATATTTTTCTATGATTGAAATGGTATCCATAAAGAAGTACGAACAAGTTCAAAGGAAAGGATCAACATCTAATACTTAATACTTATAAATCCATAAGATCTGTGGCTCATGGTTTACTTAGCTAAGGTAGAAAAATGTTGAGCAAGAAAATAAATAAGGAAGAGAGATCTAGCTAAACTTTGATTAAGGCATGTGTTAAAGTCACGGGTTACAACTTCCGTGCACTATAATTGTGCACTATAATTGTCGCAACCTATTTTTCACCTAAAACAAGGTTAATGGACTACTAAGTTTTTATACTGAGTTTTTAAACTTAGCTCGGGCTCTTTTCATAGGAATTCACGACTTAAAGTTCAAATATTTAACATGCAAAAAATTATTAACTAGAAGTCGTCCTTTTAACCTAAATTACTATCATGCACATGCAAATGTAGTCACCACACGAGTCCTCATTCATTATTAAAGAATAAATTGCATCACATCAATCATTTTTTTTTTTGGGTTTTCTTAAAAATTAGAATTCTTTTATAAAAATGCATTTTTAAACTAAATGACTTAATCTTATTAATATGCAAATTCTAATTAAATGGGTCTATTCTGATTAAATAATCGTATTATGCAAACTAGTTAACATGCACATGGTATTTTTGGATTTTTATATTGAAATTCAAAATTTATAAAGATTAATCTATCTAAAAAGGGATAATTTTCTAATTTATTCCAAGGATTAATTTGACTTAAACCCTATCCTATCTTAAAAAATTATTTTTTTTTGGAAAAATGAGATAATTAAAATGTGCGATCATTATCTAAAAAATTAAAAAATTAATTTAGGTCCAACCCTAACTTATTTCTAAAAGTGCCCTAAAAATGTAATCCTAATTTACTAAACCTACATGTCTAATTTACTTATATGCCCATGCAGAATTTTGATTTTTTTGATTTTCTGATTTTTTAATTTTTTTAAAGATAAGTAATTATTAAATAAATATTAAATCTAAACTATCGATAAAATAAAAATAAAGGATTAAAATAATTTGGACAAAATCCTAGCGGATAATGCCTACAAAATACAAAATGCACAAATATTAACATTCAATATTACAATTCAAATAACTAAACTAAAAAAAAATGCTATCAAATCAAATAAACATAAAAATAAAGATAGTAAAAAAAAAAAAACTAAACTACAAAAATAAACAAAAATAAAAAAGAACAAAAACTACCTAAAGGGGGGAAGTAAACCGACGGTGGACGGTGCTGGGCAATCGTCGGAGCTCCGGCGGGGAGCGGAGATCGGTGGAGCAAGGGCACGGCGCGGCGTCTGGCGGGGCTGGCGGGGATCACAGTGGCACGGGGGCCGACAGTGTTCGGGTGTTCGCGTTGGGCGCGCAAGCAGAGGCTGGCGGGCGCGACGGGGCCGAGCAGGATGCTAAGGCGGTGGCGAGCAACGGGCCGGACTCAGCGACGGGTGGGTCGCAGGTTGCAGAGGCGCGGCGGCGTCGGACTCCGAGCGGTGATGCGGCTGCAGGCGAAGCAGAGGGGGTCGGTGCAGGTTGCTGCAGCGGGCGGTCAAGGCGGAGCGGCGAAGGCGTCGAGTGGGCTGGCGGAGGTGTCGGGTCGCCGCAGCTGTAGCAAGGACAACAAGCGGCGGTGCTGGTGCGGTGGCCAGCGGGAAGAGCGAGGGGCGGTGCCGCGCGGCGTCCGGGGTGGAGGGTGACCGGCGAATCGCTGGTGAAGCGACTGTGGACAGCGAAGAGAGTGCTGCACGAAGGAGAAGAACAGTGCACTGTTCTGTTTTTTTTTTTTTTTACTCTCACCTCTCAAGTCACTTCTTTCTATCTCTTTTCTGACTTTTCTCTTTTCTTGTCAGAGAAAGAAAAGAGAAAAAGCTTTCTGTGTATTGGTGTATTTAGTTTAGTCTCTTAGTAATCAAGATACATATGTTTACTTAGCTAAGGTAGAAAAATGTTGAGCAAGGAAACTAAATAAGGACTTTCACCTAACCACTATCCCTCAGATTATTTTTGAGCAGGATGCTAAGGCTGGCGGGCGCGACGGGGCCGAGCAGGATGCTAAGGCGGTGGCGAGCAACGGGCCGGACTCAGCGACGGGTGGGTCGCAGGTTGCAGAGGCGCGGCGGCGTCGGACTCCGAGCGGTGATGCGGCTGCAGGCGAAGCAGAGGGGGTCGGTGCAGGTTGCTGCAGCGGGCGGTCAAGGCGGAGCGGCGAAGGCGTCGAGTGGGCTGGCGGAGGTGTCGGGTCGCCGCAGCTGTAGCAAGGACAACAAGCGGCGGTGCTGGTGCGGTGGCCAGCGGGAGGAGCGAGGGGCGGTGCCGCGCGGCGTCCGGCGTGGAGGGTGACCGGCGAATCGCTGGTGAAGCGACAGTGGACAGCGAAGAGAGTGCTGCACGAAGGTTTTTTTTTTTTTTTTACTCTCACCTCTCAAGTCACTTCTTTCTATCTCTTTTCTGACTTTTCTCTTTTCTTTTTTTTTTGGTAAAGGACTTTTCTCTTTTCTTGTCAGAGAAAGAAAAGAGAAAAAGCTTTCTCTTTGACCAAGACAGACGAAGCCTTCTTGCCAAAATTCCTTATTTTCTTTGAATTTTCTCTCTCCCGAAACTTTTTGCTCTCAATTTTCCGAAAATCCCCCCCCCCCTCGCATCCGTATGGATCCACTTATTTTATAGTAATTTCTAGACGGCCGCTCTATATGGCATTTCTCGAATTTCTCTGTAAATTTTCAGATTTCTTCCACTTTGCAAAAAATTATTGCTCCTTATTCACCCGAAATATCCAAATTTTAATTTTCCCCGCATAATTCAATCAAATCAATTTCCCCTATTTTCAAAAATACAAATTTATTTTTCTAAAAGTAGGTGTCAACATGCATGTCCTGTGCATAAAAAAGAAAGTGTCCGGTGAGAATTTCAAGTTAGAAATGCCCTCTCGCTAAGTTTATTATTTGCCAGGGGCAATGAAGTAAAGTAATGCAGTAGAGCTAGAAAGTGAAAAATAATAGTTGCTCATATATAATATCCATTTGGAGATGGCTTCCATCCACTCTCTATCCGACTCTCTATGCGTGAATGAAACTTCCACCTTTTAAAAAATTACGAAAATAAAAACCAGTTGCAGAGCGCCACAAATGTTGGAGATGCAGTTTTTGATACTTGCCGAGCAGAAGTCTTCTTCAATAGCTGCAAATGAGCTGGAGGGATACCATTAAATAAGCTTACACTGGAGACGCAATACTCTAAATCAAGTTGGACACCCGATGCAATTGGGCAACCATTACCTATACTTTAAATAAATTGTTAACATAGCAGGAAATATTTATCTTAAAGCAATCAATCTCTACTTAGCTAAAAAATCATGAGTAATTGTGTATGTGATTGGCAATTTGTTGGATTTTCACATGAATCTAATATGAGAATTTAATATAATAGCCATACCATATTAATTATATAATCAAATCTAAGAGAAAGTGTTATATCCTATATGCCACTTTTAAATCCTGAGGATGCTATGACCTAGGTGAGATGGCATGATATTTTTTATGTTTCTAAGAATTTTTTTTTGATTAATTCGGAATAAATAAAATGTGTAATTTGACATGAAATACAAGTATATACATATATATATATATATATATATATATATATATATATATGGGTTTTCTTTAAATGAGCAAAATCAAGCAAAAAATCATATCAAAAGAAATATTATCCATATTCATTAAAATTCGAAAATTAATTTTAAAGATCAATCAACAAGATTACGATTTCACAAAAATAAAAATAAAATAAAATTAGGCGACGGAAATATACCAAAGTCAAGTTAAAAATTATTAACTAATTTGTGATACCGCTCGAATAGGGCTCTCCAACTTCCAAAAATGGAGGTCGACGATGCTTCGCCGATGGGGCCTCTTCGCTTGATGGGTTGCGTCGTCCCTTCTTGTCGATTGAATTATTTATTTATTTATTTGTTTATAAGTCCTTCGTGTCAAAGTACGAAGCTGTCAAATTCACTTTCTTTCATCTTCTTTCAATCCACGTCGTCCCGCTTCTTCAATGTGCCTTGTGGGAGGATATGATATTATTGCAACGTGTGCTCACCCCTGCTTTTTTACCAAAACTCCTTTCTCCTTTTGTTTCATTTTTCAAGAGGCATGAGGACAAATCCGGTGAGAATGAGAAAGAGGCGGGCGCAGTCTCCTTCCTTTTAATTTATTTTCTTTCATTTGTAGTCACGCCTACGAAAGAGATAAAACAAGATTCTATTCTTGGCCAAAATCTCTTTCAAATTTAGGTTCTTGACCATACCATCCCTATGCCTACAAATCACAAGACCTCCTCCACTTATTCAATTTTTTTCTTTCACACCCCCATACTTTTACTTTTGCTGTGCGAAGCCTAGTAAGAAAGAATTAGCTAAAGATACGTTTTTTAAAGGGAAGAAGGAAATGGGATGACCAACATAATAAAAATTATGGGGGCTGCTGTGCTTTTTGGAAAATAAAAGGAGCAAAAAAATTGAGGGGAAATTTTCCATCCAAATCCTCTATTTTGAAAAGAGACCAAATGCCATAATGGGAAGGAGAAGAGGAGGTTACTTCTTCACTTTTTATTTATTTATTTAATTTGCAGTGCTACTGGGTGGACATCTGATTGGAGTCTTGAACCGCGGTTCTCTTTCTTTCTTCTCCAAAACTTCCAATCCTATTTTTTGGGACCTCTATTTTCAATTTATTTTCCAAACACCTTTCTAATTTGCTAAGACTTGAGAGGAGTTGGCCTCGCAATATTAGCAAAATATCAATAATATTGTACACCATTGATTTTGAACCCGTAATTCCGAGCTTGACAAGAAAATTAATAAAAAAAATACAACTACTTCAATGAGTATTAATAACCGACAAAAAAAAAAGAGTATTAATAGTGTTAAATGAATATACCCGCCTCCTACTTCTTAGTTGTTAGGATGGATTATAGGAAAATCTTCAGAAGCAAATTTACCTCTAATTTTGGTGGCGAAATGGTGGCTCTGTTGGTTTGGGTACCACAACCACAACCACATTGGGCCTCCATCACCCCTTGTCCCCTTCCACCACCACTACTTCCAACCTCCACTGCCACCGTCAAACCATCACCACCGCCTCTCTGTCTAAGCCTTTGTAAAGTCAACGTGAGCAAACCTGCAATTAAACATCACTATTCCCACATTAATACATTAATCACACAACGAGAATCAGGCAAGTAAATCCTAACAACCGGTGAATGATTCTTCAAGACAAGTCCAAATCAAATATAACTCCTCCTTATAATAACAATCAAAATAAAACTTTTCCATCAAATAGAAAAAGTGAGGTACTATAGGATAGGATTAGAAAAGTTAGAAATAGTACTAAAATGATATTGCTTGGTTTTTAATTTTTTTTTTTGTTCTGGAGGAATCGGCTGGCAGCCGACAGCGTATTGGTTTTTAAATGTTTTTGTCCACATAATCACCGAATCACACGTGCTCTGAAACACTCGCGGCTAGAGAGTCTTCCGAATCTCGGATCTCTAGCGGAGGGAGGAGAGAGAGAATGGAGGAACTTCAAGTTTTGTCCCGGTTAAATTCCACATTTTGTCATTCCCAAGCCACCGCCGCTGCCGTCCCCAAGCCACCGTCCCCACCTCTTGCCGCCGCTCGCTCCGCCGTTTGCACCGTTGTTGCTTCGAACCGCCACCGCCTCCGCCAGAACCGAGCTCTTCCCCCCTTGGTCGTGGGTTGAGCCGCGACTGCCGCCATCTTCGCCGTGCCGTCCATGCCGCCGTTGGTGCCGTGAGACTCGTGTCTTCGTCGCCGTCGCCGGACCTCCCTCGACACCGCCGCTCGACTCTATCACCCCTCGCTTGCCTCGCCGATCGCCGTGAACACCGCCGTTGGACGCCGCTCATCCCCCGGGTGGAGGCTGCTCGCCGCTTGGCTATTCAGTCGGGGGCGACATGAGACGCCTTGGAGACTCCAGCCGGGGCCTACCGGCTGATGGATGACGAGACAGTGGGTTTTCCTCTGCATTTTTTCTCTTTTCAATTCTTTTCCTCCCCATTTTTGCTCAAGTTGCTCAAGGCTCAAGCTTCATTATTATGCAACGGTAGTTATTAATCACGAAATTATAAATTAGACTATGTTTTCTCTAGAAAACTATGAATTTAGTTGTCTATTAGGATGTAAAAGATTAGCAATACATTGCTGTGTGGCAGGTATATGGAGGGTTGGCTTCCATATTCCAAAACTTTCCTTAAGTTCTTCATTTGCTTTACTTTCACACTTTCACTTTCATTGGAAGTTATCTGCATTCTAAAAGAATCCAATATTTCGTTTCTCAGGTATGCAGTGAGCTTAGGGAAATACCACCTTCCTTCATCTTAAGAAATTTAACCATTTGTCCTGTTTGTAAAATGAATTGGAGTACTTGGTAGATTATGTCCTCACATTGGTCAAGTATGAGTTCGTCGGTTTTCTTCCTTCTTCCTTCTCTAGTTGCTGCATCAGCCATATTTCTGCTAGGACGCTGGATGACTCTCACGCCACCTTGGGTCTGTTCTCTATCTTGCATTTCTTTCATGGCCACAAGCTTACTTGATTATTTATCTGGGCTTACCTTTTACTTTCTGCAGAATCCAATTTTGGAATTCTACACATCTTATAAGGCATCTCACTCCATTGCAAGACCTGCAATCCAATGCAAAAGAATACTATACACATCAAGTATTGGCAGCAGAAGCAGAAGGTACACTAAGCTCAACAGCTAGAACAAATTAAAATAAAACTTCTTCTTTATAGTTCAAATCTCAAAATGAAAAAAAAAAAAAAGTTCCGAGAATGGCTTGCTTGGCGTATGGTGAAGCTAAGTTACTTGAGTCTAGCCATTAAATCCATAATTATTTTGTTTTGTTTCAAGAAATGATTTCATAGTTCATTTATTTTTTTTGTAAGTAAAGACAGCCCCACGACGTTCGCCGAGGCTTGCTTGGCTTGCGTGGCGTCTCGTGAAGGTAAGTTACTAGCCGTTAAATCCATAATTATTTTGTTTTCTTTCAAGAAATGATTTCCATAGTTCATTTTTTTGTAAGTAAAGAAGAGTAATGCATAATTAATTATTTTATTTGTTATATTTGATGAATTTATTTTCATACAAGAGTAAACTAGTTTTGTAAATTTAACAAGAAAACATGCCATGCCATGCCCGGATAGATTTATCAACCTAAACTTATGGATCATCATTATTATTTTTATTTTTATTAGGATTGAATCCACTTATTGCTCTCGCCAAGTTGGTTGGTTAGCTTCCTTGGAACTGGTCGAGTTGGGTTGGTCTTGATAAATTGCCGTAAAGTTTGTTTTTTTCTAAAATTATTAATTATTTTTTATTTTTTATTTTATTTTTTATTTTCATTACTAAACATGTCTTTTGCCTGTACCCAATGTTTTGGTAGAGCTCGGATAAAACTCAAGCTTGTTTTTTTCTAAGTAAACTAAATTCTCTCCCTAATAATTATTAATTATTTTATGAATTTATTTTATGAATTTATTTTATGAATTTATTTTCATTACTAAACATGTCTTTTGCCAATCTCAAGTTTGTTTTTTTCTAAGTAAACTAAATTCTCTCCCTAATAATTATTAATTATTTTATGAATTTATTTTCATTATTAAACATGTCTTTGCCAAGCTATGCCGTACCCAATGTTCTACATTCGTAGAGCTCACTTGGGATAAAACTCAAGTTTGTTTTTTTTCTAAGTAAACTAAATTCTCTCCATAATAATTATTAATTATTTTATGAATTTATCTTATGAATTTATTTTTATTACTAAACATGTCTTTGGCCAAGCTATGCCATGTTCTACACTCAAGTTTGTTTTTTTTAAGTAAACTAATTCTCTCCATAATAATTATTAATTATTTTTTATTTTTTTATTTTATGAATTTATTTTCATTACTAAACATGTCTTTTGCCAATCTATGCCGTACCCAATGTTCTACATTCGTAGAGCTCAATTAGAATAAAACTCAAAAATTCTCTTCTTAATAATTATTAATTATTTTATGAATTTATTTTCATTACTAAACGTGTCTTTTGCCAAGCTATGCCGTACCCTAGAGCTCACTTGGGATAAAACTCAACTTTGTTTTTTTCTAAGTAAACTAAATTCTCTCCCTAATAATTATTAATTATTTTATGAATTTATTTTCATTACTAAAACATGTCTTTTGCTATGCCGTACCCAATGTTCTACATTCCCTTACTTGGGATAAAACTCAATTTCTAGGTCCGAATTTTGTATACTTGTCTTTTTTCATATGCAATTCTATTTGATTAGGAATATATTTTTTTTCAGGAAGCATGCCTTTTTTTTTATCAGAAAATTATGAGTAGTCTTTTTTTTTGGTGGAATAAGATGGACGCCAAAATATCTATTTCTACAACACAAATCCCTTTCATAACATAATAAAATTCTATTTGTAGGAATATAAATTGATTAGAGAACACATAGAAAATCCTCAAATACAAAATAATAGTCAAAATAATACGAAAACAACATAGAAATCCTATAATAGTCGAAATAATACTAATACAATACTTTCAAAATACAATTTCATGAATATGGGTGAGCACTACAAGATTATCAACAAAATAAAAGGAATATATGAGAATTATAACTTGAAGCAACTTGAAGTAATATTTATGTTAGCAACCAATCCAGGGGTGTCGATTTGATTTATTTTGATTCTCAATGAAATGCCCTTGCATAGCAAAGAGAGAATTGAAGAGAATCTTAAATTTGTAAGAACTTTTTCTTGAATTGGCAACTTTTTCTTCAATTAGGGAGGGAAAGAGCCCATTGTTTTTAAGTAATTGTTTTTAAGTAAGGGTCATTTTTTAAAATTGGGACCATTATGAAAAAAAAAACACGAGCAAAATAAGAAAATATTTGTGAAGTTGTGATTACCAGTTAGGAAGAAAAAATATAAGAAAAAAAAGGAATAAAACCAAAAAATGAAAGAAAAAAGGGCGGAGAGCGTCTTGATGCTAAGGGGTACATGCCCCTTGTTCCTAAGGGGTAGACCATTTTTTCATCTTGATTTCCTTTGGTCTGTTTTGACCGGAGCTCTCTCTCTCCTCTCTTTCTTACTGTCCATCACGAGCAAGAAAACGATCCTCGTTTTCCACATTTTCCACATTTTCCACATTCTTGGTAAACAACATACAAAATAATGAAAAAAGAGAACAAGGGAGGAGAGGAAGAAAATCAAAAAAGAGAGAGGGAGAGAGAAGCCTTCCTCTCCCCCCGGCCCCCAATCTTTTCCTCCCTCGTCGGTCTCCCTCTGGGCAGCTAGTCTTCTTATTGTTCTTCCCACTGACCTCCGCTTGTCTCCCCACCACTTATCTTACTAAAGTTTCATTTTTTCCTAAAATTAGGGATTAAGTAGCCTTATGTGTGTTTTACACTGAAAGAGAAATCAAATTTCGGATAAGGAGGGCTATAGCGTATTACTATAGAATTTATATAAATAAAAAGATTCCAAATGCAATGTAAATGAGGCAATTCCTCCACTAGGTGAGAATTAAGTCTATTGAGTCTTTGCTCATAATAAGTTCCTCAGAAAAAAAAAAGAAAGTTAATGAAATTTTGAATAATTCAAAAATAACTTCCGCGAAAGACCTCCATTTCCTTTCGTCTTTCTTGAACGGAGCGCTCTCTCTCTCTCTCCTCTCTTTCTTACTGTTGGGCAAGAAAACGATCCTCATTATCTACAATCTGGGTAAACAACATCCAAAACAAAGAAAAGAGAGAACAAGGGAGGAGGGGAAGAAATAAAAAAGAGATAGCGAGAGAGAAGCCTTCCTTCCCCCCGCCCCCAATCTTTTTCTCTCTCGTCAGTCTCCCTCTCGGTCTCTCTAGCTAGTGGAGGGATCCCCAAATTAGGGATTAAGTAGTCTTAGGTGTGTTGTACAATGAAGGAGAAATCAAATTTCGGATAAGGAGGGCTAAAGCGTATTACTAAAGAATTTAAATAAAAAAAAAAGATTCCAAATGCAATGTAAATGAGGTGATTCCTCCACTAGGTGCGAATTAAGCCTATTGAGTCTTTTCTCATAATAAGTTTCTCAGAAAAAAAAGTTAATGAAACTTTGAATAATTCAAAAATAATTTCTGCAAAAGACCTGGATTTCCTATAGTCTTTCTTGACCGGAGCGCTCGCTCTCTCTCTCTCCTCTCTTTCTTACTGTTGGGCAAGAAAATGATCCTCATTATCCACATTCTGGGTAAACAACATCCAAAAAAAAGAAAAGAGAGAACAAGGGAGGAGGGTAAGAAATAAAAAAGAGATAGCGAGAGAGAAGCCTTCTTGTCCCCCCGCCCCCAATCTTTTTCTCTCTCCTCAGTCTCCCTCTCGGTCTCTCTAGCTAGTGGAGGAATCCCCAAATTAGGGATTAAGTAGCCTTAGGTGTGTTTTACACTAAAGGGGAAATCAAATTTCGGATAAGGAAGGCCATAGCGTATTACTATAGAATTTAAATAAATAAAAAGATTCCAAATGCAATGTAAATGAGACGATTCCTCCACTAGGTGAGAATTAAGTCTATTGAGTCTTTGCTCATAATAAGTTCCTCAGAAAAAAAAAAACAAAGTTAATGAAACTTTGAATAATTCAAAAATAACTTCCGCGAAAGACTTGATTTCCTTTCGTCTTTCTTGACCGGAGCGCTCTCTCCTCTCTTTCTTACTGTTGGGCAAGAAAATGATCCTCATTATCCAAATTCTGGGTAACAACATCCAAAACAAAGAAAAGAGAGAACGAGGGAGGAGGGGAAGAAATAAAAAAGAGATAGCGAGAGAGAAGCTTTCCTGTCCCCCCACCCCCGATCTTTTTCTCTCTCGTTAGTCTCCCTCACGGTCTCTCTAGCTAGTGGAGGAATCCATAACTTATGGATTAAGTAGCCTTAGGTGTGTTTTACACCGAAGGAGAAATCAAATTTCGGATAAGGAGGGCCATAGCGTATTACTATAGAATTTAAATAAATAAAAAGATTCCAAATGCAATGTAAATGAGGCGATTCCTCCACTAGGTGAGAATTAAGTCTATTGAGTCTTTGCTAATAATAAGTTCCTCAAAAAAAAAAAAATGAAACTTTGAATAATTCAAAAATAACTTCCGCGAAAGACCTGGATTTCCTTTCGTCTTTCTTGACCGGAGCACTCTCTCTCTCCCCTCTTTCTTACTGTCGGGCAAGAAAACAATCCTCATTATCCAAATTCTGGGTAACAACATCCAAAACAAAGAAAAGAGAGAACGAGGGAGGAGGGGAAGAAATAAAAAAGAGATAGCGAGAGAGAAGCTTTCCTGTCCCCCCACCCCCAATCTTTTTCTCTCTCGTCAGTCTCCCTCTCGGTCTCTCTAGCTAGTGGAGGAATCCATAACTTATGGATTAAGTAACCTTAGGTGTGTTTTACACCGAAGGAGAAATCAAATTTTGGATAAGGAGGGCCATAGCGTATTACTATAGAATTTAAATAAATAAAAAGATTCCAAATGCAATGTAAATGAGGCGATTCCTCCACTAGGTGAGAATTAAGTCTATTGAGTCTTTGCTAATAATAAGTTCCTCAAAAAAAAAAAAATGAAACTTTGAATAATTCAAAAATAACTTCCGCGAAAGACCTGGATTTCCTTTCGTCTTTCTTGACCGGAGCACTCTCTCTCTCCCCTCTTTCTTACTGTCGCGCAAGAAAACAATCCTCATTATCCAAATTCTGGGTAACAACATCCAAAACAAAGAAAAGAGAGAACGAGGGAGGAGGGGAAGAAATAAAAAAGAGATAGCGAGAGAGAAGCTTTCCTGTCCCCCACCCCTAATCTTTTTCTCTCTCGTCAGTCTCCCTCTCGGTCTCTCTAGCTAGTGGAGGAATCTCTAAATTAGGGATTAAGTAGCCTTAGGTGTGTTTTACACTGAAGGAGAAATTAAATTTCCGATAAGGAGGGCCATAGCGTATTACTATAGAATTTAAATAAATAAAAAGATTCCAAATGAAATGTAAATGAGGTGATTCCTCCACTAGGTGAGAATTAAGTCTATTGAGTCTTTTCTCATAATAAGTTTCTCAGAAAAAAAAAGTTCATGAAACTTTGAATAATTCGAAAATAACTTCCGCGAAAGACCTGGATTTCCTTTCGTCTTTCTTGACCGGAGCGCTCTCTCTATCTCTCTCCTCTCTTTCTTACTGTTGGGCAAGAAAACGATCCTCATTATCCACATTCTCGGTAAACAACATCCAAAACAAAGAAAAGAGAGAACGAGGGAGGAGGGGAAGAAATAAAAAAAGAGATAGTGAGAGAGAAGCCTTCCTGTCCCCCCGCCCCCAATCTTTTTCTCTCTCGTCAGTCTCCCTCTCGATCTCTCTAGCTAGTGGAGGGATCCCCCAATTAGGGATTAAGTAGCCTTAGGTGTGTTTTACACTAAAAAGAGAAATCAAATTTCGGATAAGGAGGGCTAAAGCGTATTACTATAGAATTTAAATAAATAAAAAGATTCCAAATGCAATGTAAATGAGGCGATTCCTTCACTATGTGAGAATTAAGTCTATTGAGTCTTTGCTCATAATAAGTTCCTTAGAAAAAAAAAGTTAATGAAACTTTGAATAATTCAAAAATAAGATTTGCGAAAGACCTCGATTTCCTTTCGTCTTTCTTGACCGGAGCGCTCTCTCTATCTCTCTCCTTTCTTTCTTACTGTTGGGCAAGAAAACGATCCTCATTATCCACATTCTGGGTAAACAACATCCAAAACAAAGAAAAGAGAGAACGAGGGAGGAGGGGAAGAAAGAAAAAAGAGATAGCGAGAGAGAAGCCTTCTTGTCCCCCTGCCCCCAATCTTTTTCTCTCTCGTTAGTCTCCCTCTCAATCTCTCTAGCTAGTGGAGGGATCCCCAAATTAGGGATTAAGTAGCCTTAGGTGTGTTTTACACTGAAGGAGAAATCAAATTTCGGATAAGGAGGGCTAAAGCGTATTACTATAGAATTTAAATAAAAATAAAGATTCCAAATGCAATGTAATTAGGTGATTCCTCCACTAGGTTTGAATTAAGTCTATTGAGTCTTTGCTCATAATAAGTTCCTCAGAAAAAAAAAGTTAATGAAACTTTGAATAATTCAAAAATAACTTCCGCGAAAGACGTGGATTTCCTTTCGTCTTTCTTGACCGGAGCGCTCTCTCTATCTCTCTTCTCCCTTTCTTACTGTTGGGCAAGAAAACGATCCTCATTATCTACATCCTCGGTAAACAACATCCAAAACAAAGAAAAGAGAGAACAAGGGAGGAGGGTAAGAAATAAAAAAAAGATAGCGAGAGAGAAGCCTTCCTGTCCCCCCGCCCCCAATCTTTTTCTCTCTCGTCAGTCTACCTCTCGATCTCTCTAGCTAGTGGAGGGATCCCCAAATTAGGGATTAAGTAGCCTTAGGTGTGTTTTACATTGAAGGAGAAATCAAATTTCGGATAAGGAGGGCTAAAGCGTATTACTATAGAATTTAAATAAAAATAAAGATTCCAAATGCAATGTAATTAGGCGATTCCTCCACTAGGTTTGAATTAAGTCTATTGAGTCTTTGCTCATAATAAGTTCCGCAGAAAAAAAGAAGTTAATGAAACTTTGAATAATTCAAAAATAACTTCCGCAAAAGACCTGGATTTCCTTTCGTCTTTCTTGACCGGAGCGCTCTCTCTATCTCTCTTCTCTCTTTCGTACTGTTGGGCAAGAAAACGATCCTCATTATCCACATTCTGGGTAAACAACATCCAAAACAAAGAAAAGAGAGAACGAGGGAGGAGGGGAAGAAAGAAAAAAGAGATAGCGAGAGAGAAGCCTTCTTGTCCCCCTGCCCCCAATCTTTTTCTCTCTCGTTAGTCTCCCTCTCAATCTCTCTAGCTAGTGGAGGGATCCCCAAATTAGGGATTAAGTAGCCTTAGGTGTGTTTTACACTGAAGGAGAAATCAAATTTCGGATAAGGAGGGCTAAAGCGTATTACTATAGAATTTAAATAAAAATAAAGATTCCAAATGCAATGTAATTAGGTGATTCCTCCACTAGGTTTGAATTAAGTCTATTGAGTCTTTGCTCATAATAAGTTCCTCAGAAAAAAAAAAGTTAATGAAACTTTGAATAATTCAAAAATAACTTCCGCGAAAGACGTGGATTTCCTTTCGTCTTTCTTGACCGGAGCGCTCTCTCTATCTCTCTTCTCCCTTTCTTACTATTGGGCAAGAAAACGATCCTCATTATCTACATCCTCGGTAAACAACATCCAAAACAAAGAAAAGAGAGAACAAGGGAGGAGGGTAAGAAATAAAAAAAAGATAGCGAGAGAGAAGCCTTCCTGTCCCCCGCCCCCAATCTTTTTCTCTCTCGTCAGTCTACCTCTCGATCTCTCTAGCTAGTGGAGAGATCCCCAAATTAGGGATTAAGTAGCCTTAGGTGTGTTTTACACTGAAGGAGAAATCAAATTTCGGATAAGGAGGGCTAAAGCGTATTACTATAGAATTTAAATAAAAATAAAGATTCCAAATGCAATGTAATTAGGCGATTCCTCCACTAGGTTTGAATTAAGTCTATTGAGTCTTTGCTCATAATAAGTTCCGCAGAAAAAAAGAAGTTAATGAAACTTTGAATAATTCAAAAATAACTTCCGCAAAAGACCTGGATTTCCTTTCATCTTTCTTGACCGGAGCGCTCTCTCTATCTCTCTTCTCTCTTTCTTACTGTTGGGCAAGAAAACGATCCTCATTATCCACATTCTGGGTAAACAACATCCAAAACAAAGAAAAGAGAGAACGAGGGAGGAGGGGAAGAAATAAAAAAGAGATAGCGAGAGAGAAGCCTTCCTGTCCCCCGCCCCCAATCTTTTTCTCTCTCCTCAGTCTCCCTCTCGATCTCTCTAGCTAGTGGAGGGATCCCCAAATTAGGGATTAAGTAGCCTTAGGTGTGTTTTACACTAAAAGAGAAATCAAATTTCGGATAAGGAGGGCTAAAGCGTATTACTATAGAATTTAAATAAATAAAAAGATTCCAAATGCAATGTAAATGAGGCAATTCCTCAACTAGGTTTGAATTAAGTCTATTGAGTCTTTGCTCATAATAAGTTCCTCAGAAAAAAAAAAGTTAATGAAACTTTGAATAATTCAAAAATAACTTCCGCGAAAGACTTGGATTTCCTTTCGTCTTTCTTGACCGGAGCACTCTCTCTCTCCCCTCTTTCTTACTGTCGGGCAAGAAAACAATCCTCATTATCCAAATTCTGGGTAACAACATCCAAAACAAAGAAAAGAGAGAACGAGGGAGGAGGGGAAGAAATAAAAAAGAGATAGCGAGAGAGAAGCTTTCCTGTCCCCCCACCCCCAATCTTTTTCTCTCTCGTCAGTCTCCCTCTCGGTCTTTCTAGCTAGTGGAGGAATCCCTAAATTAGGGATTAAGTAGCCTTAGGTGTGTTTTACACCGAAGGAGAAATCAAATTTCGGATAAGGAGGGCCATAGCGTATTACTATAGAATTTAAATAAATAAAAAGATTCCAAATGAAATGTAAATGAGGTGATTCCTCCACTAGGTGAGAATTAAGTCTATTGAATCTTTTCTCATAATAAGTTTCTCAGAAAAAAAAAAAGTTAATGAAACTTTGAATAATTCGAAAATAACTTCCGCGAAAGACCTGGATTTCCTTTCGTCTTTCTTGACCGGAGCGCTCTCTCTATCTATCTCCTCTCTTTCTTACTATTGGGCAAGAAAACGATTCTCATTATCCACATTCTGGTAAACAATATCCAAAACAAAGAAAAGAGAGAACTAGGGAGGAGGGGAAGAAATAAAAAAAGAGAAGCGAGAGAGAAGCCTTCCTGTCCCCGTGCCCCCAATCTTTTTCTCTCTCGTTAGTCTCCCTCTCGTTCTCTCTAGCTAGTGGAGGGATCCCCAAATTAGGGATTAAGTAGCCTTAGGTGTGTTTTACACTAAAGGAGAAATCAAATTTCGGATAAGGAGGGCTAAAGCGTATTACTATAGAATTTAAATAAAAAAAAGATTCCAAATGCAATGTAAATGAGGCAATTCCTTCACTAGGTGAGAATTAAGTCTATTGAGTCTTTGCTCATAATAAGTTCCTTAGAAAAAAAAAAGTTAATGAAACTTTGAATAATTCAAAAATAAGATTTGCGAAAGACCTCGATTTCCTTTCGTCTTTCTTGACCGGAGCGCTCTCTCTATCTCTCTCCTTTCTTTCTTACTGTTGGGCAAGAAAACGATCCTCATTATCCACATTCTGGGTAAACAACATCCAAAACAAAGAAAAGAGAGAACGAGGGAGGAGGGGAAGAAATAAAAAAGAGATAGCGAGAGAGAAGCCTTCTTGTCCCCCTGCCCCCAATCTTTTTCTCTCTCGTTAGTCTCCCTCTCAATCTCTCTAGCTAGTGGAGGGATCCCCAAATTAGGGATTAAGTAGCCTTAGGTGTGTTTTACACTGAAGGAGAAATCAAATTTCGGATAAGGAGGGCTAAAGCGTATTACTATAGAATTTAAATAAAAATAAAGATTCCAAATGCAATGTAATTAGGCGATTCCTCCACTAGGTGAGAATTAAGCCTATTGAGTCTTTTCTCATAATAAGTTCCACAGAAAAAAAAAGTTAATGAAACTTTGAATAATTCAAAAATAACTTCCGCGAAAGACCTGGATTTCGTTTCGTCTTTCTTGACCGGAGCGCTCTCTCTCTCTCCTCTCTTTCTTACTGTCGGGCAAGAAAACGATTCTCGTTATCCACCTTATGGGTAAATAACATCCAAAACAAAGAAAAGAGAGAACTAGGGAGGAGGGGAAGAAATAAAAAAAGAGAAGCGAGAGAGAAGCCTTCCTGTCCTCGTGTCCCCAATCTTTTTCTCTCTCGTCAGTCTCCCTCTCGGTCTCTCTAGCTAGTGGAGGAATCCCCAAATTAGGGATTAAGTAGCCTTAGGTGTGTTTTACACTGAAAGGGAAATGAAATTTCGGATAAGGAGGGCCATAGCGTATTACTATAGAATTTAAATAAATAAAAATATTACAAATGCAATGTCAATGAGGCAATTCCTCCACTAGGTGAGAATTAAGTCTATTGAGTCTTTGCTCATAATAAGTTCCTCACAAAAAAAAAAGTTAATGAAACTTTGAATAATTCAAAAATAACTTCCGCGAAAGACTTGGATTTCCTTTCGTCTTTCTTGACCGGAGCGCTCTCTCTATCTCACTCCTCTCTTTCTTACTGTTGGGCAAGAAAACGATCCTCATTATCCACATTCTGGTAAACAATATCCAAAACAAAGAAAAGAGAGAACTAAAGAGGAGGGGAAGAAATAAAAAAAGAGATAGAGAGAGAGAAGCCTTCTTGTCCCCCTGCCCCCAATCTTTTTCTCTCTCCTCAGTCTCCCTCTCGGTCTCTGTAGCTAGTGGAGGGATCCCCAAATTAGGGATTAAGTAGCCTTAGGTGTGTTTTACACTAAAGGAGAAATCAAATTTCGGATAAGGAGGGCTAAAGCGTATTACTATAGAATTTAAATAAAAAAAAGATTCCAAATGCAATGTAAATGAGGCGATTCCTTCACTAGGTGAGAATTAAGTCTATTGAGTCTCTGCTCATAATAAGTTCCTTAGAAAAAAAAAAGTTAATGAAACTTTGAATAATTCAAAAATAACTTTCGCGAAAGACCTGGATTTCCTTTCGTCTTTCTTGATTGGACCGCTCTCTCTATCTCTCTCCTCTCTTTCTTACTGTTGGGCAAGAAAACAATCCTCATTATCCACATTCTGGGTAAATAACATCCAAAACAAAGAAAAGAGAGAAAAGAGATAGCGAGAGAGAAGCCTTCCTGTCCCCCTGCCCCCAATCTTTTTCTCTCTCGTCAGTCTCCCTCTCAATCTCTCTAGCTAGTGGAGGGATCCCCAAATTAGGGATTAAGTAGCCTTATGTGTGTTTTACACTTAAGGAGAAATCAAATTTCGGATAAGGAGGGCTAAAGCGTATTACTATAGAATTTAAATAAATAAAAAGATTCCAAATGCAATGTGAATGAGGCGATTCCTCCACTAGGTGAGAATTAAGTCTATTGAGTCTTTGCTCATAATAAGTTCTTAAAAAAAAAAAGTTAATGAAACTTTGAATAATTCAAAAATAACTTCCGCGAAAGACCTGGATTTCCTTTCGTCTTTCTTGATTGGACCGCTCTCTCTATCTCTCTCCTGTCTTACTTACTGTTGGGCAAGAAAACGATCCTCATTATCCACATTCTGGGTAAATAACATCCAAAACAAAGAAAAGAGAGAACGAGGGAGGAGGGGAAGAAATAAAAAAGAGATAGCGAGAGAGAAGCCTTCCTGTCCCCCGCCCCCAATCTTTTTCACTCTCGTCAGTCTCCCTCTCAGTCTCTCTAGCTAGTGGAGGAATCCCCAAATTAGGGATTAAGTAGCCTTAGGTGTGTTTTATACTGAAGGGGAAATGAAATTTTGGATAAGGAGGGCCATAGCGTATTACTATAGAATTTAAATAAAAAAAAGATTCCAAATGAAATGGAAATGATGCGATTCCTCCACTAGGTGAGAATTAAGTCTATTGAATCTTTTCTTATAATAAGTTCTTCAAAAAAAAAAAGTTATTGAAACTTTGAATAATTCAAAAATAACTTCCGCGAAAGACCTGGATTTCCTTTCGTCTTTCTTGACCGGAGCGCTCTCTCTCTCCTCTCTTTCTTACTGTCGGGCAAGAAAACGATCCTCGTTATCCACATTATGGGTAAACAACATCCAAAACAAAGAAAAGAGAGCACAGTGGAGGAGGGGAAGAAATAAAAAAGAGAAGCGATAGAGAAGCCTGCCTGTCCCCCCGCCCCCAATCTTTTCCTCTGTCGTTATTTTCCCTCTCGGTCTCTCTAGCTAGTGGAGGAATCCCCAAATTAGATATTAAGTAGCCTTAGGTGTGTTTTACACTGAAGGTGAAATCAAATTTCGGATAAGGAGGGCCATAGCGTATTATTATAGAATTTAAAATATAAAAAAGATTCCAAATGCAATGTCAATGAGGCGATTCCTCCACTAGGTGAGAATTAAGTTTATTGAGTCTTTTCTCATAATAAGTTCCTCAGAAAAAAAAAGTTAATGAAACTTTGAATAATTCAAAAATAACTTCCGCGAAAGACTTGGATTTTCTTTCGTCTTTCTTGACCGGAGCTCTCTCTCTCCCCTCTCTTTCTTACTGTCGGGCAAGAAAACGATTCTCGTTATCCACATTATGGGTAAACAACATCCAAAACAAAGAAAAGAGAGAACAAGGGAGGAGGGGAAGAAATGAAAAAGAGATAGTGAGAGAAGCCTTCTTGTCCCCCTGCCCCCAATCTTTTCCTCTCTCGCTAGTCTCCCTCTCGGTCTCTCTAGCTAGTGGAGGAATCCCCAAATTAGTGATTAAGTAGCCTTAGGTGTGTTTTACACTGAAGGGGAAATCAAATTTCGGTAAGGAGGGCCATAGCGTATTACTATAGAATTTAAATTTAAAAAAAAGATTCCAAATGCAATGTAAATGAGGCGATTCCTCCATTAGGTGGGAATTAAATCTATTGAGTGTTTGCTCATAATAAGTTACTCAGAAAAAAAAGAAGGTTAAGGAAACTTTGAATAATTCAAAAATAAATTCCGCGAAAGACCTGGATATCCTTTCGTCTTTCTTGACCGGAGTGCTCTCTATCTCTCTCCTCTCTTTCTTACTATCGGGCAAGAAAACGATCATCGTTATCCACATTCTGGGTAAACAACATCCAAAACAAAGAAAAGAGAGAACATTGGAGGAGGGGAAGAAATAAAAAAGAGATAGCGAGAGAGAAGCCTTCCTGTCCCCCCGCCCCAAATCTTTTCTTCTCTTGTTAGTCTCCCTCTCGGTCTCTCTAACCAGTCTTCTTCTTCTTCCCTCTCTAGCTATGAGATCATTCATCTCATCCGCATCCGTTACGAGATGCCTGGAGAGTCCAAGGATGTGCGCTCCGCCAATCACCACGAGTAGTGAAGAATGACGTCGAGCAGCTTTTAGCAAATTATCGAACATTAATCTGAGAGATTTTTAAGGACAAGTTAGATTTTTAACCATAATAAGCGAATAATAGGAAAAAGGAAATGAACTCACTTGTCTCTTGCCCCGCGTACGACCTTTGTCACAGATACGGGAAATAGGTCAAGATCGTCAAACATTAACTGAAAATTGTTAAAGATTAGATTAGCTTTCTCCTGGAGCGTTGACACTTCCACGTTGCTCAACTCACTCAGGATCTCTTCGCATGGCATAACCTCCAATAAAAGTTTGGTGAAACGCCGAAAGAAGAAAATGTGAAGAAAATGTCACAAAATCATTTAATTTAATAACAGGGGGCCAAAGCAAGTTTTATTACTTTTTAATTCATATCTCCGTATATAACGTTTGCTCCTCACTTTTTGGCCTCCTAGACAGCCACATAAAATTCACTAGAGGGATCCTGTATCATATTCACTTCATCGGGCATCGCCAACTCAAGAAATACATTGCTCGGTTTCATAGTAGCAATAATCTCTTTCACCTCTTGCCTTGATGTCTGAAAAAAAAAATTATGTTAGCTAGTCTCAAATCAATCTATGTCAAGTAAGTAGCCTTACCTTAGTGTCATGTACTGTTCTTAAGATACTGATATTGCACCACCAGGTGATCCCATTCCCATTCCCTTTTCACCCGGTGATTGCTTTCCCAGTGATTAATAATATCTTGATGTTAAATATAGGGTTCCGACTATAGAATGTGCAGAATGGTGGGCCGGCCTCACCCCCATTTGATGAAATGGCTTCGCCCTCATTTGATGTACCCCCATTTGATGTATCCCCGGAACAGAAACACTTTTTTCTATTTATGTTCCCTGGAACAATTTTTAAACAGAAACGCAAACAAACGCATCCTAAATGTCCATGCCCATGACCAATGTTCTATTTCTAAGTAGTACAACATCGGGATTTCTTAAACTCAACCTTTAGTTTTTCATCTTAAATAGACTGTAGCTTCTTCATCCTTTATTTCAAAGATTTCAAGCTTGGATCATATTATCTTTTTTGAATTATTCAAAGTTTCATTAACTTTCTTTTTTCTTTTTTCTGAGAAACTTATTATGAGCAAATACATAGAATATTCTATTCAAGATTTAATTCTCACATAGTGGAGGAATCGCCTCATTTACGGAATCTTTTTATTTTATTTTATTTAAATTCAATAGCGGTAAGTAAATACGGTAAGTAAATATGGAGTCCTACTACCAACCTTCCAATACCGCCAAGCCCATAGAGGGTAGCCAAGCCCATAGGTCCATAGGGCATAAAGCCTCCTTATCCAAAATTTTGATTTACTGATGCCAGTTAGTTAAGTAAATCTCAACACAATGTAAAACAGACCTTAGCTAAATCTCAACACGATGTGGATCGCTAATTTTGGGAAAAATTGAAACTTTAGTAAGACAAGAGGTCGTTATTAGTAAAACAAGTGGTGGCCAGACAACAAGGGGTGGCCAAACAAGCGGAGGCCAGACAAGACAAGACAAGCGGAGGTCAGAGAGCGGAAGAAGAAGAAGACAGGCTAGAGAGACGGAGAGGGAGACTGCCCAGAGAGGTTTGGGGGGGGGGGGGCGATGTCTTCTCTCTCGCTCTCTCTTTTTTAATTTTCTTCCCCTCCTCCCTTGTTCTGATTTTTCTTTGTTTTGGATGTTGTTTACCAAGAATGTGGAAAATGAGGATCGTTTTCTTGCCCGTGATTGACAGTAAGAAAGAGATGAAATAGAGAGAGCTCCGGTCAAGAAAGTCGAAAGGAAATCAAGTTGAAAAAATGGTGTTTTGTGGATCAACACGATCTCCCCATGCTCTCCCCTTTTTTTCTTTCAATTTTTGGTTTCTTTTTTCCTTTTTTTCCTTATGATATTTAATTCAAATAATTGAATTCTACAGGTTTTGATTGGAGTTGGGGCTACTTTTTCCATATTAATGACGTTTAATGAGAACTGGGTAGATAGAATGAGGTAAAAAGTCGGCCACTGTACTTGCCCCACATAGAAAGAAAGAGGAAAACCGAATGAGCATACAGCATTCTCGGAAATCTCCCAATGACATTGTTCTATAGAAACAAATTAAACCATTGGTTATTATTCTTGATTCAGCCAAATTGATCATACAATAAGCACGAGTGTAATAATCACGAGTGTTGGAGTGTTAGTGCATTTGGGATTTCATTATGAATGGATCATAAGAGTCTAATCATATTTATAATTGTCATATCCTAATTAAAAATCCCCCGATACCCCTTAGGTATAAGGTGATAAGTTAGGTATATCTAGGTCCACGTCCAGGAAAGCAGATGAGGCCCGCAAGTAGGCGCAATCGATGGCATCTTCTAAGCAAGCTTACCAAAACAATTGGCATTCCGATGCGAAGAAGAAGAGAATATACCCTTGAAAAAGACAGATCTTCGCCAAGAGAGAAATTTGATGACGGCGGTGGAAGAAATCGACATCGGGGGTTGAGGGTCCTATTTATAGGGCTTTAGATGCTACTTGAAGGTAAGTGCAGCGCTTCTTTTTCCAGAAATTTGATGACATCGCAAGCAAGCACGATGGCATCTTTCAAGCAAAAAGCTTCGATCAAAACAAATTGGCATTCCGAAGAAGAGAATCCAGAGAAATACCCTTGAAAAAAGAGAGAGATCCCAGGAGGCGAGAGAGGCCGAGGCCGAGGCCGAGAGAGAAATTTGATGACGGCGGTTGAAGAAATCAAGATATGGACCTTGATCGGGGGTTGAGGGTCAAATTTATAGGGCTTTAGATGCCACCTTGACGGTAAGCGTCTCCTCGATGTCTCCTCGATGCGCGCGTCGTCGTTTTCAAGACCGACCCGGACCCAGGATGGCGTAAAGATATTAGGTTTTCTTCTGTGGACCCACGCACTGCGCTCCTTCCTTATTATAAAGCGTAGGGGGCTCCTTCCTTATTATAAAGCGTAGGGGGCGGGCATCTTATTCGACCAAAAAGAAAAAGAGACTACTCATAATTTTCTGACAAAAAAAAAGGCACTAATATGCTTCCTGAAAAAAATAATTATTCCTAATAAAATAGAATTGCATATGAAAAAAAGACAAGTATACAAAATTCGGACCTACATCGGGTATTAGAAAAAAAACAAACTTGAGTTTTATCCCAAGTAATCTCTCTCTCTCTCTCTAGAAGTGTAGGACGCCTAGCTTGGCAAAAGACATGTTTAGTAATGATAATAATAAAATAAAATAAAATAATTAAATAATTAATAATTTTTAGGGAGAGAATTTAGTTTACTAATAAAAAAAACAAACTTGAGTTTTATCCCAAGTAAGCTCTACGGTACGGTAGAGCATAGCTTGGCAAAAGACATGTTTAGTAATGAAAATAAATTCATAAAATAAAATAATAAAATAATTATTAATTATTAGGGAGAGAATTTAGTTTACTAAGAAAAAAACAAACTTGAGTTTTATCCCAAGTAAGCTCTATGAATGTAGAACATTGGGTGTGGCATAGCTTGGCAAAAGACATGTTTAGTAATGAAAATAAATTCATAAAATAAAAAATAAGATAATTATTAATTATTAATTATCGGGGAGAGAATTTCTTAGAAAAAAACAAACTTGAGTTTTATCCCAAGTAAGCTCTACCAATGTCAGCAATAGCTTGTTTAGTCTCCTTAAATTTACCCCAAAAAAATTAATTCAAATTAATTAACCTTACATTAATCAAAATAAGGGAGAGAATTTAGTTTACTTACAAAAAAAAGCTTTATCCCAAGGAAGCTCTACCAATGTAGAACATTGGGTAGGGCAATTTATTCAAAAAAATTAATTCAAAATAATTAACCTTTTACTTTTACTTTTGGTTTTAAATCAAAATAAACTCATCAAGTAAAAAAATAAAATGATTAATAACTATTAGGAGAGAAATATAATGGTGTACAAAAATGAGATTTCTCCTACCTACCTGACCAACGGACGAAGGAAGCTAACCAACCAACTTGGCTAAAGGAAGAAATAAGTGGATTCAATCCTTAAATAATAATAATAATAATAATAATAATGATCTTTAATAATCAAGAAGATAATGGTGATCCATAAGTTTAGGTTGTTAAACCTATCCAGCATGCCAAACTAGTTTACTCTTCTTTACTCGTTTACTTACAAATGAAAATCATTTCTTGAAACAAAACAAAATAATTATGGACATAATGGCTAGACTCAAGTAAAGCAAGCCCCCACAAGCCCCACATAGCTAACCTTTCATCTAGGGGTGATAGGGGTGAGCTGTTGGGGGCTGTCACAGGTGTTGAGCTTAGTATACCTTCTGCTGCCAATACTCGATGCGTATAGCATTCTTTTGCATTGGATTGCAAGGAGTGAGATGCCTTATAAGATGTTTGGATTCTGCATAAATTAAAAGGTAAAGAAAGTAAAAGGTAAGCCCAGATAAAATAATAAATAATCAAGTGTGCTTGTGGCCATGAAAGAAAAGAAATGCAAGAGAGAAGGAAGAATGAAGAAAACCGAGGAACTCATAGTTGACCAATGTGAGCTCATCTAGGTAATCTGTCAAGTACTCCGATTATGCATACATTGCCTTCAAATTGCCTTCAAATAAATCAATCAATCTCTTGAGAAACGAATATATTTGGATTCTTTTAGAATGGAAAGTGTGAAAGTAAAGCAAATGAGAGTTCGGTAAGGAAAGGAAATTTTTCCTAGTTGGGGCAGGGGAATATCCGGAAGCCCAAATAATTCAATTCAATAGTTGGTCTAGTTGGTCTTCCATGTACCTACCACACAGCAATGTGAATCTTTTACATCCTAATAATAACAACTAAATAAATAGTTTTATAGTATAATTTGGTGATTAATAACTACCCTTATGGGGTTGCATAATAATGAAGGTTGAGCAACTGTGGGTGTTCCTCAAGCAGCAAAAATGCGGAGGAAAAGAACTGAAAAGAGAAAAAATGCGGAGGAAAACCTACTGTCTCGTCATCCATTAGCCAGTAGGCCCGGGCCGGAGTCTTCAAGGCGTTCCGCGTCGCCCTTGACCGGATAGGCAAGCGGTGAGCAGCCTCCACCCAGGGGACGAGCGGCGTCCAACGGCGGCGTTGACGGCAAGCGGCTAAGCAGCGAGGCGAGCGTGGGGTGACGGCGTCGAGCGGCAGTGTTGAGGGAGGTTCGGCGACGGCGACGAAGACACGAGTCTCACGGCACCAACGGCGGCATGGACGGCGCGGCGAAGACGGCGGCGGTCGCGGCTCAACCCATGGCCAAGGGGGAAGAGCTTGGTTCTGGTGGAGGCAGTGGCGGTTCGGAGCAACAACGGCCCGGACGGCGGAGCCAGTGGCGGCAAGAGGTGGTGACGGTGGCTTGGGGACGGTGGCGGTGGCGAGGGGCGGCACGACAGCTCGTCGGGCTCAACAGCGAGACGGCTCGTCGGACGAGCGGTGGGTGGTGGTGGTTCGGGCCAAGAGGTGGTGTGGTGAGTACTAGTAGGGAAGAAAAAAAGTTTTTTTTTTGGGGGGGGAGGAGTGACGTGATCGTCAAAAGAAAGAGGAAGGGGAAATCACGTGCGGCTAGCGCTTTTTGTTTTTTTTTTAAAACTCTAACCAGCTCCCTTCCGGTTCCGGTTCCAAGAAAAAGGAACGGAACCAGAACTTTAGAACCGGGAAGAACCGGACCCTCGGGAACGGGAACCCTGCTAACTACTCACCCAGTGTCTAACGCTTTCTTCGGGATTTTTTTTTTTTTTTTCGGAATTTTCTAAGACAAGAAGTTGAATTTCCTTCCCCACTTTTTGTGGCTTTTCAGAAATTTTTCGAACGACCAAAAAGTCGAATTTAATTGGGAGAAAACTTGAAGTTCCTCCTTTCTCTCTCTCCTTTCTCCGCTCTCGCGCTCTACCTTAACTCTCCTACATTAGTTATTAGGGGTGTGCATGGTCCGGGCGGGCGGTTCCCGACCTAGAACCGGGAATCGCCCGCTAAGGACCGGTTCCGAAAAATTGAAACCGGGATCCATCCGTTTGTTGCATGGATCCACCAGAGAACTGGACCGCCGGTCCGGTCCGGTTCCCGGGTGGATCCATGGAACCGATCGACGCGGAGGGGCGGCGGAGCAGCGACGGAGGCGCATCAACCGGTTTGGGATCTGTTGGCGTTGGTCGTCGCGGTTGTAGGGGCTGCAACGGCATCGTGGGTCATTGTTGGGCGAAGCAGAGGCTGTGGCGGCTGACACGAGGGGGCGGATAGCAGCGGCGGAGGAGCAACGGCGGTGGTGTCAACGCTCGGGGAAGAATCGAAATGGCTGCAGGGATCGCGCGGAGGGGTGGCGGAGTAGCGACGGAGGCACAGCCACCGGTTTGGGATCTGCTGGCCTCGGTCGTCGCAGCTGTAGGGGCTACAAAGGCGTCAGATTGCTGGCGGAGGGGGCCCGGAGCAGAAGCAACGACGATGGGCGAGCGGGCAAAGGGTTCTCGCGGCTGCTGGCGTGGTGGTCGGCGCGGAGGTGAGCTGTGGCGTCGTGGGTCACTGCTAGGCTGAGTGGAGGTTGTGGCGGGTGGCAGCCAGCGCTAGGGGGCGGACAGTAGCGGCGGCGTCGACGCTTGGGGAGGAACCGAGGAAGAGACATAGAAGAGAGACAGAGTCACAGAACCGAAGAAGTCGAAGACAGAGAAGTCACGCTCGGGGAGGAACCGAGGAAGAGACAGAGAAGAGAGACAAAGAAGTCACGCTCGGTTAGGGTTTGTTTTGTTTTAGTAAATTTTTTTTTTTAGTATTAAAAATTAATTGGTCCGGTCCGGATGGGCGAGCGGGCGGATCCGCCCTCGGAACCGGGAACTAGACCGGTACCCACCAGTTCCCGTAAATTGGAACCGGGAACCAGACCGGTTCCCTCAAGAACCGCCGGTTCCGGGCGGTTCCGGTCTGGTTCCGGGCGGTCAGGACGGTTCCCGGGTATTTTGCACACCCCTATTAGTTATATTTTCTAACTTTTTCAATTGTATGGTACCTCACTTTACCTTTTCTATTTGATGGTCCTCCTCCTGGTGAAGCTTGAGCTTGTTGAATTTTCTTTTGATTATTATTATAAGCAGTAATTATATTTCATTAAAGAAGCTAAGTTTGATTATTATTATTATAAGCAGTAGTTATATTTCATTGAAGAAGCTGTGAAAATGGGATAGAGGGTGGTTTATCCTTAAGATTTGTTTGCCTCATTTCTCTGTGTGATTAACGTGGGAATAGTGATCTTTTAATTGTAGGTTTGCCTACATTGACTTTACAAGAGTTTAAAGAACTAAACTAGGTGGTTAATCCACCTTAGAGGGAGAACCCCCCCCCCCCCCCCAGGAGACCCCCTAAGGCGTGGTTTGACCGTGGCAGTGGAGGTTGATGGAGGTGGAGTGGTTGTGGTAACCAAACCAACAGAGCTATCATTTCACCAAAATTAGAGCTAAATTTATTTTTTTACGTATGACCAGTAATTGTATTTTTTTTTTATTAATTTTCTCGTCAAGCTATTTTGGAACGTTTTATTTTGCTAATATTGGGAGGCTAGCTCCTCTCCAGTCTCAGCAAATTAGAAAGGTGTTTGGAAAATAAATTGAAAATAGAGGTCCCAAAAAATAGGGAAGTTTTGCAGAAAATTAGAGCGGGGGAGAAGAAAGGAAGAGGAACCGGCGGTTCAAGAAGCCGAGGGATGAGCATGGCCCCACCCAGCAGCCACCCTCTGCTGCTCCATGAGAAAGGGAACAGGAGTGAGAAGAGCGAATGACATCGGGACCAAACTCCAAAGCACGGTAAATAAATAATAAAAAAATTTAATGAATTTGCACTAATAATATTAATAAATATATTACATATTAATACTTAATAATTAATGAGAACATACTTTAACAAAAAAAATTATAACTAACGCATTTAAAAAAATCTATTATCTTCTATAATAATTAAAATTTATCATTATTTAAATGAAAATTACTTTTAGGTATTTTTTTTTTCCCACGTCCTCATTCCCCAAAATTTCTCTACGCCGGAAGGAGACCATCAGTGAGGATGAAAGAGAAGGCTTTCTTTCGGCATTTCTTGAATTCGAGGCAGGTGGGTTGTGGATAAAAAGGACGATTCTTGCAGTGCATCGGGGTGCGTTGGGAAGATGCCCGGCTTTTGCAGTGCATTCTTCTTTTCAGCTTTGCCGTGATCGTGAGAAAAGAGAGAGAGATTTTCTTTCAGTGCAAGGCAAAACGTCCGCTTTAAGCGGTGCATCACCTTTTCAGCTGCTATCATTTCCCAAGTTTTTGTCTCCATCCCACCTACGGTGACACCAATCGGATCCCTAGCTCGATCCAGAACGCGCTCTCCAGCACCTGCATCGCGCTCAACCACGTCCCGGCGGGTAGACGAACCCTGTCGTGTCCATCCATGTTTCCTCAGGCTTCTTTGTCTGTTGCGAGATCGTCGCTGTAGTGATTGCCCAGTGACTGCATGATTTGATGCTGGCGTAACCCTAGCCTGGCGTATTGCGGTTCTTCGAGGTCCTTTTGTCAAGTTTTGTTTTTCTTGTCTTCTTTGCGTTGTGCATGAGGAACTGGTGGGTATATCTTGTCATGAAATTTCCAGTCTGTTTACCTTCGTTAAGCCAAATTTATTTTGCTCGGTTGCTTTAATCGGTGAATTATCTTTTTGTGGACAAATTTGACACTCGAAGATCAAATGGACTTAGGCATCAGAATTGAGATTAAAATTGTTTGATGCGGTGAATTTGGAGGACTCAAAAGCATAATGTCATTTAGTTGACAGAAGCATGGACTCGTTCCAATGATGCGATCTCTAGATTTTGCTTGAGATTTTTATTTTGTTCCATGAATGAGAAGTTCTTTTCTTTCCTCTTAATCAATCTGCTATGTGTAGGGCTATGTATACTGTCCCATGGCCAGTTTCCTAATTTTTATACCATCCTCGTGGCTGACCTGGAAATGTCGGGGGATGGATTCTCTTTTAAGGATAATCCAGCATACTCTTTGTCATCCATGATCTTTCAACATGTAGTGTCCGACAGTCCATGTTATTCTGATGTACCTTTTCCTCTTATAGTAACCGAATATATTTTACATGGTTTTATTTCCTATCATCGTATAAAGTTTATTCATTAGCATCTAATGGCAGCATCTCTTTTATATGGAAGATTGGATGGATAGATTTTTCACTTTGCTGGAAGATCGTGTTTAATTTTACTTGGATTTGAATTGAGAAGAGCTTGTTTGAGCTGCCTTTGACTTGGCTGCTGCTACTTTCTAAATTGAATTTTAGCCTTAAGCCTATTTCCCATCCTCCTCTTTTCCCTCACTTTGACTTTCATTGGATTGAGGAATTAGGAGCTGAAACTTTTGAGATTGTTGCATTTCCTAAGACACGACAAAAAGGAAGATATAATAAATATATTAAAAAAAAACATATCTTGCAATTTATGGGGTAATTTGGCATCCGCTTGGAAGTCAAGTCTCTCATCATAAGCTTGGGAATAGGGGGCTGCTTCTGGCCCTAGCTTCTCTTTATGTGGCTTTGGTGCTAAACAACTTGTTGGGTTGAAAGTCCTAAGCCACAAAAGAAGTGTGGATAAAAGTTCCTCAAATAACCTCCAAATATTTTATTTTATTTCAATCAGACAATTAAGCTGCTTTGGAGTGCATCTTTTTCACTTTGGGATTTGATTCAGCAGTTTGTTACTCGACTTCAGTGGTCGATAGGAGGTGGCATAAACTGTTGACCGTACAGACTGTGCTTTAATTGGCCATGAAGTGCATTTATTGTTAAAATTATGGTGTATAAATATCCCTGTAGTTATCTCCAAAGAAATGTATATAATGGGAAGTATTCAACATAATTTTTTGATAAGTTAAATTTGGAGAGGCTTATTACTATGGTAGCTTAGCTGTCTAGGCCACTGCATTTGATTCAGGGCTTAACAGTGAAAGAAATGGAAGAGCTTCACGGTGACATCAAAATGCATCGCTATTTGGACACAGAGACACTGACATATGTTGAGTACTGGAAGCTAATATGCTTTTTTTTATATTTTATATTTTCATGTGAATGGTCTAGAGATCTTTCATTTAGTCTCTAATCGTCATTATATGGCTCACTTCTCAGCATCCTTGATTTTGGTATCTATGCTAGTCATGGAATTGCTGCATGAGCTCTAAGAGATCATTGACGCTTAACATGGTCTTTTGGTCTTTGAGCAGTGCGAGGATGTTACCTGAAAGTAGTGTCTAAAAGGGTGAATTATTCAGAGTAGCATAGGAAAAGTTGAACTCCTGGGTCTGCAGATTCTTATCTCTTTATCTTACCGAGCACGCACTTTGGGAGCTGGCAGAAGCCAGGAAAAAGGATGCACTTTATCGAGCCAGAGGGTGTGGGGAGGGGCCTCCTGCTGAGTTGCTTGCAGAAGAAGGGGATACGTACTCTAGCATCCAAGCAGATGTGGGGATTATCCGCAT
The DNA here is from genome assembly GCA_019915185.1 of Eucalyptus camaldulensis. Taxonomy (NCBI): domain Eukaryota; kingdom Viridiplantae; phylum Streptophyta; class Magnoliopsida; order Myrtales; family Myrtaceae; genus Eucalyptus; species Eucalyptus camaldulensis. The sequence continues at coordinate 9,152,906 of JAHSVA010000005.1, forward strand.
AAGAAGACCAACCGAGAATACATGCCCGTATGCTGGTGTTGAGACTCAATTGCATACCGGCACAGCTATAAGGTCATGGAGTTTTGGGAAGTTATCTTCAATTGCATCCACATAGACAAGGCAAAGGTAATTATACTTTGACTGAATGAAACATAGGCTTTCAAGAAAGAATTTCATGAGAAAATTTTGCGCAAGCATCTTCAACGTCTGTGGATGTCATTGATAATCCAGAAACTGCTAGTGTCCTCAGTCCTATTTACAAGAAGGTGTGCCTGACTCTGTCGACTAATAACTTTTCTATAGAAATCTTGTTTCGGCTTCGCTTTTAGTTGAGTGGGTACTAAGTTACAATTCCTATGGTTTTGATGTTTAGATGAAGGATCCATGTAGCCGGAACCATTGAGATGATGGAGTCAGAAGAGAGGGGGCTGGATCATTTTCCCGGGGCAACTTCTGCATGGTGATGAAACTCAAGGGAACGTTGACCCTGAAGAGGACAGGGCTGCATTGGAAAATTCCTTTCTCCCTGCAGACCAGACTGTTGCTTAGTGCAAACATAGTGCAAACTGAGTAAGGTTGTGCATCTAACCAGAGGTCTCCGGTATATAATTTTAGGAACGGAAAAGAACTGAGGTGCTAGAAGAACAACAGAGACGGATGCAAGGAGCAATAGTGTCAAAGCCAGCTCCATCGGAAGATAATTTTGAAATGAAGGCCACCAAAGCCATGGGAACCATGGAGGAAGGTGATGCAGTTTTTGGCAATGTTGCAGAGGTGGAATCTGGACTCGTGCTTCATGTCATCAATTTTCTCGACTTTGGTTTTGACTTATTTGATTTATATTTTTTGCTCAGACAACCTCATACTTGAATTTATCCATGTGGATTGGGGCTTATTGGTGGCATGATAAGCATCGACCAAGAAAACCAAAATCTTCCAACCGTGTGAGCCCCCAACACACAATTGAAAAGGATGGGAATAGCACAGAGACGGATTCATCCGACTCCACGCTCGCCCCATATGAGGACATTGTTGGGTCTACTTGATCAGAAAATCACTTTTATGCATATGTAAAACCTTTTGGCTGCCATATGATTCACATTGTTTGGTTTAGGATTGTGTGTAAAGAATGGGAATATTCACACAAAGAAGGGCTTCAAATACACTTTTGAAAGAGGGATTTTGCATGTTTATTTCAACTTCAAATCTTACTAGCCTTCAAGTTTTAAATCTTCTTTGACAACTAGGAACGGATGTGTGGATTCTGACTTCTAAGCTTAAATCGGCAGCGTGATCACCATTTTGGAAGCTAGGAGACCGAATTTTGTATCATGGCATATTCATTCAGCAGTCTGTTAATACTAGTTGAACAGCTATTTTACTTGATTGTAGTAGTTGTATTTTTTTATTCATTTTCTTGGCCAAGCTATTTTAGGATTATGGGTTGGACAGTGTTATCGATATTTTGCTTACTAGGAATATCGGGAGGGCAATTATCCATTAGTTATCCTTCATCCATAGTAGTCAAATCGATTTGACTATAAAGCAACTACTATGCTATATGTAGACCATGATACCTTATTTCTTTAAGAGCTAGTCCCAAGATCTTCTATATTAATCTTTCAAGATGATTAAAGTGAGCTTGTTCCGGGTGATTTGCCTTTTGCTTGGCTTGGGCGCGACTCTGGTCTTTTATGCTTTGGGTTTATTATGAATTTGTCTATATAGACGAGGATATTAAGGCGTGTTCCGGAATCTTTTTTTAGAAATAGTCTTTTCATTTCCCGGCAAAAATTTTGGTAATCTCTGGGAATGAGAATAGAAAAAAAAATAGGCTAACTTAAAGTTTCTTATAATTTTTAATTAAATTTTTTAGATTTTTCTTTTTTCCCTCTTCTTGCTCTTTCTCTAGAGAGAAGCCCACTGCGACCCATGGCCCGCAGTCGGCTGGCGGTGGCAGGCAGGCTGGCGGTGGGCAGGGGGACGAGGAGGAGGATACAATAGGATGCAAGAGCAGCGGTGAGGTGAGGAAAAAGAAAGAGAAAAAAAAAAGAAGGGGAACAAGAAACTATCCAAATCTATTTCTCCCTCCTTTAATTAGTTGAACCATTTTTTTCTTTCTTTGGGGAACAAAAGAAATTGGAGTGGTGAGTGTTACCATGGGCACCTAACTTACTGCTACCGCCAGAAACAAGGCTTGTCCATTAAGCCCAGAAACGAGGCTTTTTCTTAAAAAAAGAACAACTCTGAAACAAGCCATCCTTCACTTTTGCAGTGGCGTGCTTTGGGGACACATAAGACGTATAGTTCATAATTGCTCCATGGTCAATAGATCTGCAGATGATGGATATTCAATTGAATGGTTTAATCAATTTGACAAAAGTCGGTGAAATCTCAAAATTTAAAATTTAAGAAACAACACTAAAAACAATGGACAAGTAAAGGGAAAATGTGTGTATCATATTTTACCATTGATGGTAATGGAATTTGCATTTACTCCTTTTCCAAGTTTCATATTCTAGAATCATCATATCTATATGTCTTTTTAGCATGCCCAATAATTGAGCAAAAGGTACCATATATGTATACATGGTATAACAAAGGAAAAAAATCAGTATCGAATAACATAAGCACAAAAACATATAATAATTGTTAAAACACGGTGGTCTTAAATGGGAAAACTTGGGGTTTGCAAAAGAGATCGTTAAGTTAGAGTTAATATCATGTCAAAAGCATTAATTTTTCTTTTCCAGTAAAAAAATTAAATTTTGTTGGAATTTTAAATAAATGTGATGAAAAATATTTATGAATTTACATGTCAATATTTCTCATGCTGACGACTGCTTTGACTTGCTTCGCTTCTCCATAAAGATACGGCGAGGTGCAGGCTCTCGTCCTCAAGCTTGAGAAAAATCCCAGTCTGGGCAATGCGCTCATCGTGGCCTGCCTCAAACTTGGCTGCACCTCGCACGCTTACGGCGTCTTCGATGGGCTGTCGCATCCCAATGTGGTTTCTTATACGGCCGTCGTCTCTGGTCTCGCTAAGGCGGACTGAGGACTCGAAGCAGCGGAGGCTTTCTTGGGATTGATGAGTTCAGGTACTCAGCAAAATGAGTATCGTGGACACGGCTTACTGAACTGGAGCTGGTTTGCAAGTCCATGCTTTGGTGGCTGCCCCGGGTTATTTAGAAAGCCTCTTTGTTTCTAATGCACTTAAATGCGAGTGTCTGGATTCTGTTCTTTGAATTGCTTGACCAATTGCCTAAGAGACACATTGCTTCGAGGAATACTGTAGTTTCGGGATTGGCGAAGGCCCAATACGAAAGAGCATTTGAATCTTTTCAGCCAATGGACCAAATTGATAATGTGCTGAGACTAATAGTTTAATTAGAGTAAAGGAAATTCATGGTCATGCCATCAGAATTGGAATGGAGACTGCACTTATCAGATTTTACATAAAATGCGGAACCATAGACGATGTGGAGGCCTTGTTTGAGAAGATGGCCACGAGGGATGTTATCACTTGGACACAGATGATTAGAGCCTATGCAGAGTTTGGGTTGATTGATATAATACCAAGTATGGCCTCCTGGCAGATGCTTATGTGGAAGCAGCTTTGCTTGATACGTGAACTCGCTGTGGGAGGATGGTGGATGCTGGAAAGATGTTCAAACGGTGGGCTTTTGAGTGAGATAGCTCTATCATTAACGCTTCCGTAATATGTGTGGGTATCAATGTGATGGCCTGCCGGATGAGGCAATATGGCTATTTTGCCGTTGTAAAGTAGAAGAAGGGAGCCGGAGCGTGATGAAGTTGCATCAATTTCAATTCTGTGGTGTGGAACTTTAGGGTCTGATAAGATGGGTGAGCAGATTCACATGCTCTTAAATCTGGATTATTTTCAGATTTAGAGTAGCAAATGCATTGATTGGAATATTAATGCTGCTGAAAATGTCTTTAACAATATGCCTGCACATGATGTAGTTTCATCGAATGGCTTGATTGCGTGCGTGGTTCATTAGTGGTTCATTATACATCGGGGAGATGATGCCCTCACTGTCTGTTCAAACTTACAGGATGCAGGGATAAAGCCTGGCAGAATCTTTCTAGTTATATCAGCTTATAAATATACTAAAATGCGTTTAGTTGATGAAGGTTGTGGATTCTTTTCATCCATGCGAACAGAATTTAATATAGAACCTTCACAGGAGCATTATGCAGCAGCCTTTGTTGGTATTTTAGGATTCTGGGGACTTCTTGAGCTTGCAGAGAAAATATTCAGCAATATGCCATTTGAACCAGAGGCTTTAGTCTAGCAAGCTTTGCTTGACGGACGTAGAGTCCAATCCAGTGCAATTGTCGTTAAAAGAGTTATAAAGCATTTACTTTTGATGGAACCGCAAGATCCTTCTACCTATGTGCTTGTTGCAACTCTGTACTCTGCATCTGGAAGATGGCGAACAGTGACGAAAAAAATGAGGGTGAAAGGGTTTCAGAAACAGCCTTCACAGAGTTGGGTCATGCATCAGAATGAGACTATATCATTTACAAGCCAAGAACATCTATAGTGGGTTGGATATTCTAATTTCAGAATGCTAGAGAGCTTTCAAGTTTCGTTCTTCATGAAGTCGGAGAACATCAGAAAAGGGATTTCTTGTTCTATCACAGCGCAAAACTTGCTGCAGCATTCGGGCTTCTGATGAATAGAGGAGGAAAACTCATCAAGATTGTAAAGAACATCGGATCAACTTTTAAGAAGAAAAAGTCTTTGACAATTTTTTTCAGTGTTATGCGGCTAAAAGTTAATTGGATTACTGGAGTTGAAATTATGAGAAAACTTCATGGTATTTGCCAAAAAGCTACTTCTTTTGGGAGGTAATGTTTCAGTTGGTTTAGTTCGAAGAGGTAAAACTTCTTCTTCCCAATGTTCTTGCATACGCTAAAGTTACCTACAACAAATGAAAAAGAACCCCTTTTGTTTTTAAATTGTGCTACTTTGGTTAGTTGTAAGGTGATATATGTTCTGACTAAATAACTTAACTAAATAACTTACGGCTGAATCATTAAGCAATAAATCACAAAAAAAATAATATATAATTAGCACTTAGACACTCAACCATCATGTATCAATGACAATGATGTTCAACAAACCTTACTATTTGGCATAAGCAAACATCGTTTTTGATTGAGAAACCTTTAATAAATTTTTAAAAAAAAGTTAAAAGTTTTTATGATTCATAAAAAAAATAAAAAATTAAGTACACCATATAAGTGAAGTAAGTGTAATTATATTGTTGGACATATAGAGAGCGATCTATGTTTTTTTCTTTTTTTAATATATTATTATGGTCGAGCCTTACCTAAAATGACAAAAGTACACCCAAGTGGCTGACTTGGTAAAAAATTAATATAGAAATTAATTAAATTAAATTTATTTAAAACATTTAAATTAAAATATAAATATTAAAAAAATTAAAAAGAAAAGAAAATGAAAATAAATAAAAAGAAAAAGAAAAAGAATTTATTAGGAATTGCCTTAGCTGAATGGATTAAATTGATACCAATGTCAAAATGTTTATGATTGAATTAATCAAATTTAAATGTTTAGGATTTAATTGGTACTAATGCCATAGTTTTAAGACTTTTTTGGCACTTTTCCCTTACATTTACATAATCATTTACAAGTCATACTTAGGACATGCATACATTTTCTAGTAAAATCTTGTAGAATATTTGATGCATTGCAATTAATGGGCTTTTGCTTACTTAAGGTATTTATGTCCTTGCCCTATATCTAGCAATTTATTTCTTGCTTTTGTTATTGAGTTTTAAATTCGCTTGATCACCCCGTGCATGTTGGTGGCTTAAATTTAAAATCTCTAAGATTGCTTGCAAAAAATATTTTTTGAAAATCAATAGACAAGCTACTAAAAGGGCATTAGATTAAGTCTTTTAATCGACCATAATTGATTGGTGATGATTTCAAATGGTAAAAAAGTTTTATGTTTAATTGAGTACCAAATTGCGATTTGTAATCCATTACCTTTCTTCGTTGGTAGCTCAACTCTGAGAAAGTTAGGACACTCCTATAGGCAAACTTACTCATATGCTAGTTGTTTATACCGTGTGCTTTGCTTATTCTCTCATGTGTTTTTTCTCAAAATCTTAGTCCAGAAAAGGTAGCTGTTATTCATATATTGATCCATGTTATGCGTATATCAAGGATAGAGAATTGAAAACTTTGAACAAGGCGTTTTTCGCATACAATCTTGGTAAAAATTCCGAATACATGTGTTTTATTATATAAAATTGTATGTGCAACTGAACCGGCAATTAGAGTAATAGACTGATAACAGTTTTAGCAAAACAAACTTTAATCTTAGGCTATAAATTTTGTAAGTCGATAAAATAATAAATTTTTTATTAGCCTAATAATTTTATGCATGTCCGTGGATTCTTGGTACATTTGAAGAACTCTTAACGATACACCTGTCGGTTATGCATTTCACAATGTTCTTGGGCTTGGCTTCCTTAGACGCCAACCAATCAATTTATGCATCTAAAGTTTAATAAATGAATTCCAACACTACATTTCCAAAATAGCAGATTCAGGCACTTTGATTTTTTTAAATGCAGAACTCTAGCAACTTTCATAATACTTAATAATTGACTCCCTAATCTACATATAAATTTATCACATTTTCTGGAACTTTACTACTTTAAATTTTTGAGAAAAAGTTTTTTTTTTTTGCTTATTTTTAACTATTAATAAAGAAGCCCCTCAGTTGATTAACATCTACTATATCTTCATTAAATCATTCATTTGATTAATTAATGGATTGTTTATTATACTCAACAACGAAACTTCATGGTCAGTACCATCAGTATCATTCTTTTAGAAAATTAACCATTGCATCCCTTTATCAGCCGAAAAATTATGCGGGGAGGAGGCGGCTTCTTCTTCTTCTTTATTTTTTAAATTTTTTAAATGTTTTAAATGAATTTAGTTTTAAATTTAATTTTTTTAATTTTTTTAATTTTTATATTAATTTTTTTACCAAGTTTTGGTTTTGCACTTATCACTCCAATGTATAAATTTCAAATTCTATAAATTCTTTATTATAAAATCCTCTGAAAAAAATGGTCTTCTCTTTCTATACATGTGTACAATTTCAAATTTGGGTTATTTTAAGTTGCTTCCTACCTAAACCTATTAGTTTCACGTAACAGTTCTTTACTTAGGGGTTGGAATATCTATATTCCTTAAATATTTGTCCTTAGCTATTTGAAATAAATAAAGTAGATAGAGTTAATTGGTATTTTTATTAAATTAGCTAAAACTCATCTATTCTTTTTTATTTTTATCACAACAAGATAGACTTTACCTAGACTAAGAATAGACCATTTATTAAATCTTGGATGGAAATTTCTTTTACCCATTTCTCTGGGTAATCTATTGTTGACACCTTCTTTCCAACTCCTTTAATTGTAAAAGAAAAAAAAGGACTAGAATATTCTCGTGCTTCTCTGAAATATCAAATAAGAGAAAGAAACAAATATTCTATGATATGTTCCCTATAGTACCTGGGGGCATGAATTACAGTAGGAGCTCCAAGGTACATTGGTCAAGGTTCATGATTACCTTACCTACACTAAATATCCTTATGAAAAATTAATTACATTGGCCAAATCCATTTTGAATATTTTGAATTTGATAAAGGCATTGCTTGTGAAGTATGTTTTTGTGTATCCTATTCATCTCCCTATTGTTGATGGGAAATTGGAAACCGGTATACAAAAGAAAGCTTGCAAAATTTGTATTTTTTGTGGCAAATGTATTGAGTATTGTCTAATAAATTGTTTATCAATGACCCAAGAGTATGAACTTTCTACATATGTGACGAATTGAATTATAATCAAATCACTTTTGGCCGTTTACCAATGTAAGTAATTAACAATTATATAATAAGAACAATTTCGAATTCCCCTCAAATAATAATAATAATAATAATAAATTAAAACCCTTTGATCTTTGATTTAATAGGAATCTACACCAAGTAGTAGGGTTCAATTTGATCTAATGCACAGGAATGAGTTCTTCCATTTCTTTTTTGTTGGTCAATAACTGTAAATTCCAATTAACTATTGATTGGTTGGTAAAAAGTGTGATTAAAGTTAGATTGAAAATAGAATATACTAATTTGAGTTTTGAGCTAAATTAGCCTTTTCTTCGGTGTAAATCTTTTGGGTTAAGAGAAAACCATATTATGTTGGTCCTCTAATTGGACCTAGACCCATTTTAAATCCATTCATTTGAATTAAATGCAATTAGGAGCATATTGTAAAAACATTTCTTGTCGAGTCAATAAAATCATGGAAAACATTTCAATTAATTTCTCTTTTACATATAATAATGAAGTTGCCTAGACCAATACATGATTTTCTTTTAGTTTTTTTGGATGAGGTCTTACATTAGGAAGTATAGGAGTGGTATTACTTAACAATCCAATTTATTCTGCCTTTTCCTTGGGATTCTATATCCTTATTTAATATTCTATCAAACTCTCATTTTGTAAGGGCTTGGCAGCTCCTTATTTATGTAGGAGCTATAAACGATATTAATTCTATTTGAATCTTTTACTTTGTTGGTTTGTACGAGCATTTTGATTTCAATAATGACTACCTTTTTAGATGGGTCTTGGTATAGGATTGTCTTGGTACAGGATTATCTGAAAAACAAAGTCAAGCCGGATATTTGACAGGTAATAGTCAACAAATCGGAGTTCATTTATCAACAAATCTTGATCTTCTATTTGAAATCATTTCCATAATTCTTTTAGTTGCTCGTCAATGATAAATCTTTTTAACTATTAATAGCAATCAAAATTCAACTTTGTTTTCTATTATCAAATCCATTTATCTTCAAAAATATTTCAAAACTATTCATGTGTATAATATAAATTCTTTATTCTGATTACCAAATATCAATCTATTCGTTTGCTTTATCCTTGTTATATAATTGAATATGCTTGAATTCTTGTTCATATTGAAATTAATCAAAATTAATAAGGAGATGGTCAATCATACTCGAACATGTACTTATTTTGAGTACCTATTTATTTTTTATTGGTATCTATGGATTGATCACTTATGGTTAGGGACCTTATGGGTCTCGAACTCATCCTCGATGCAACTAATATAAATTTCGTAATATTTTAAGATTCTTTTATAGTTGACAATTAAAATGAGATATTTTCTCCATTTTTGTTATAGCTATTAGCAGCTATTGGGTTAGTTATTGTTCTCAATTATCATAACATTGCTGAATAAATGAATAAATAAGTAGTATTAATTAATTATATATTATTAATTATCGAAATTAGAATATTCATCAATTCAAATTAGTATGTTTAATAAGTAGGGATGAGAAAAACGTAAATATCTTGGGCCAATCTCATGACTCGCTCCGGAATTAGATTGATTAGAAAAATTATTGTAAAATCCATTGATTCATTTAGTGTCTAATTATATGATCCACTTACAAGTTTGCTGGATCAAAAATTGATGACATTCAAAAACTTATAGATCCAATGTCACATTCATGTATTATTAGATGTACTCAATATATGCAAGCCTACCAAATAGATGTATGATGTAAAGCTAAGCAAATTGCTTTTGCTCCAATTTGAGCATTGGAGTTTATGGGTCTAGCATATTAATACGTTCCAGAATTTTTTTTTGTCCAAGTGTATCTTGACTTTACCACAAATTATTTTCCTTGGTTAACAATAATAATTATTTTTTTAAATTTTCTTTCTACCTCATCGATACCTCATCATCGAGGAAATAACTATATGCATATGTACTTTGTACTTTAATTTTCTTTCTACCTCATCGAGTTCTTTCATTGTCTTTTGTTACATTCACGAACGCTCATGGCCATGTCCTGAGAAAGTTTTCTCCACGTGGTTTTTCTTTTGTGGAGGGAAAAACAAACACCCTCAAAATTATAAAAAAAAAATAATGGCTATACTCAACTTGTATTTCATCTTTTTTGAGACCGTTGAGTTGTTAGCTGTGTGTGGGCCAACTTTATTTTTGGTTTTATCTTCTACTTATAGTCTTCTTCTGTTTTTTTTTTTAATATTTTTTTTTAAATTAAAAAATAGGAAAAAATTTATGATCTTTTTTTTTTGGTAAAAAAATATATGATCTTTCATGTTTTTGAAAATCAAGAAAATTAGTATATGAATCGAAAATGTTACTTATAACCTTATAAAACTATTTTAAAAAATCATGTACTCACTACATGCATAACATAAAAGTGCTTTTCTTTTTTTAATTAATATCTTCTTCTTCTTCTTTCACTAAGAGTTATTGCCCATGACCCCTCAAAACTCAAAAGACCCACAGCCTTGTGTACGGAATGGACTAAAGAAATGGAAAGAGGAATTGATCTAATGCACATGAAGTTCAACTCGATATTAGAGGAGTCGAGGACCATGAGCTCTTCTCCATTAACATGAAGACCAAATTACGTGCCATTGATAAGCGGTTGGTGAGCCACCGCCACCTTCACCCTAAGGTCGGGCAACTTTAGTGGAGGCTAGCTAATGGCTGATTTAGCTAGCCAGCCGCAGTTGATTTCCTTGGACAAACCTCAAGAGCCGTCGGCTCCTTCATTTTGCAAAGCTTCCTCTTGTCTCGCCTAGGTCATAAAGCCCAGCCCCACCCCGCTCGTTGTTTCCCCCGTCAGAGTCCATCATGGCATTCATTACTGGGTCATCTTCAAAACAAGAAAAATGATAATAAGGAAAATGAATCTTGTTCTTACTTTTGTCTCAACTCTTTCAAGATGAGTATCTGGACCCAACAAAAAATCAAAAAGAAGAGACGGAATGAATTCTCGACCAACTGCCAACTTGTAAAGCGCGATGTGATGACAACAGGGCTTGTGGGGCATTTGTTGATAGGATAGGATCTATCCTAGATTATGAAAATAATTTATTAGATTTTGGAGCTTTCCTTTTTCCAAGTAGAAGGCATCTTGACAAATGACAGGCATATGGAATCTAAACTTAAAAATTACTGCGTATGGAATCTAAACTTACTGCATTATTTAAAAATTAAGAGGAACAGAGAAGAAGTTGGGGGATGCCTCAAGTAGGAAAGGAAAGAAGGCATCTTGACAAATGACACGCATAAGGAATCTAAACTTACTGCATTATTTAAAAATTAAGAGGAACAGAAGAGAAGAAGTTGGGGGATGCCTCTAGTTATGGTTGACTTATCTTTTTGTTTCTAGTTTCTTATAACAATTTGTAGTTAAGACTACTTATCGTCGTGTGCCGGTCTTTGTGCATGAATCAGCCTAAATTTTTTTTATTAGAGATAATCATTTGACCTCAAAATATTTCCAACTACTCCCTTTGAAAATATCAAAATGTTTGGGCAATCGTGTCCTTTGCATTTTTATTTATAAGTAAAAAAATTGGGAATCTAAAGCTAAAGCCTAAAGCTAGAGCTAAACTAAGTTATTCTTTGTTGCATTGCTTGCGGTGAAGTTAGGGGTTCATTGTTGGATTGCTTGCGGTAAACTAGGTTAACTGGTAACCGTGTTTGGTGCTTCCTCCTTCCAAAACCCTAGGCCTTCTCCCTTCTCTCTCTCTACGTCGATATCAATTAAAATCTCACAAAATAATGAAATGGAATGATTACGACCAAAAAGAAAAGTGCTTAACAAAATAATCTGGGGAGTATAGAAATGTGGGGGCATGACAAGCTCTTGTTCTCTCGCCCACTCCGGGCAGCCCTCAATCGATAACACACCATCTCCTCATCGTTTAATTCACTAACATTTATTGACATTTTCAACAAAGCCTTCCTTTTTTTCTCCTTCTAATAAACCTTACTTGCTCCTTAGTCTTAAACCTTTTAAACATTTTATAACTTGGTGCCAATTTAGTTTAGGTGCCAATTTACTCTTTTTATTTTTATTGATGGCAATTCAATTTAAAACTTTTGATTTAGTGTCAATTTAGTGTTAAACTTTTTATAATTTTAATTAGGTCCTCCTCGCATAATATTTTAATATTTTTTTTGAATTATTTATTCTCATCGGTTATGGGCAAGGCCTAACCTCACCAAATGAGGCGTCAAGCCTAGTACGGCGGCAAGGCGGCAAGGTCGGGCCACAAGGTCGGGCCTTGTGAGGCTCATGTCCTCCCATGTCCACCCTACACGCCTGGCCATTTCGGGGAAGAAGAAGAAGGGGAAAAAAGAAAAAAAACGAAATAAATTAATAAATACTTTGAAAAAATATTAAAATATTATTACTGGAACACTGAGAGAGAGAGAGAGAGAGAGAGAGAGAGAGAGAGTCCGTGGTGCACTTAGAGATTAAGTTAAAGATGTAAGATGTTGGTGGTAGAGGAGTTAGGAGATATGGATAGGGTTAGGGGTGAGCAACCGGATCGGGTTTAATCCAAAAAACTTGTTCCCATTTTGGGAACCGGTTAGAACCGGTCCGGTTCGGGTTTGAGTGAAGACCCACCCGGGAACTGGACCGGTTGGATCCGGTTTTGAGATATTACTAATAAAAAAACCTGCGCCTCACCCCCCCCCCCCCCGGCTGCCCCCCTCTTCTCCGCAGTGCCAGTGCTACTCTCAAATCTCCTGTTGTGTCCAGCCCGGCCACTACTTCTCCTTCTCACTGGTATGGCTTGCTAAACTTTACCACACCTTGCTACTCTTCTGCAGAATTGTCAAGTCGTGCAGCACTTTCTATCCTTGTTTCTTTGCTCTTGTTGCTGTCTATTGCAATTGCATTCCTTCGATGCTGATTAAATCGAGGAGATTTACTTGTTCCTCTCCTAAGATTACTAAAGGGCATATTTTTGCTAGTCAGTTAACTTTGCAATCTTCTCTTCAGGAGGACAAAGGAGGACAAAAGGACCTATCAGGCGGGCAAAGGGTTTATCTAATCAAGGGAAGCATGAAACTAGCATTGCTTAGACTAAATCATCGGAAACTCCATCTTGGGAATTACTGAGCCTGTACCTCATTGTAGAGCATGTTTGCTTCTTTTGGTTCTGGGGAATGTAGCATTTTCTAATTATTTTCTACCTTATTCAGGATGAGACATTGAGAAATGTTGTTGCAGTTTATAATGGCAAGAGTTGGAAGAAAATAGGTATCTTTCTTTCTTCTCATGCACTTTCTTAAAGTTCTGCCAGTGCTTTTAAGTTACAGTCATGCCATGCTTGAGCCCTAAAATTTGCTAAATATAAACTGCTTTTGGGAGTTTGATTCTCATACAGCCGAGTCTTCTTCCGTTAAAACATAGATTGAATGCATATACATTCTTTGTTTAACAATTGAACGCTATGTGGCTATTCATTGGAGAAGAAAATATATTTTTTGTCATTACATGTGAGGATTCAAATTGCTACAAACACACCAATGATGCTCAAATCCTTAATTTGAGTGTTTTTTTCGTGGCTTCATTTATATATGTAATTGGTTTTTTAAAGGAAGAGATGGATTACCTTTTCATGGGGTTTTACAACACAAATTGGAGTTTCGAAATGCTTTCTTTCATGGGACACTTGTTCTTTTTGAAAAGTAACAGGGGAAGTGTGATGTACGGTTAAAGCAATATAAATCATACCATCACTACGTAATATTCTATTATTTATGATCAACTGCTTTCTACATTTTTCTGAGTGCTATAACTTTAAATTCTTCATGGATCTCAATCACTCTATCTCCCCTTTCCCTTCCCTCTTCCATTCACTCTCTCTTTCTCTCTCAATCGCAACGGTATTTCGTGTGATCCCGATCGTGCAGCAACAGTTGTTGGGCAACCCCGGTTAGAGGGAAGGAGCATTGCTGGCCAACCCTGGTCAGAGGGAAGGAGCAGGGCGGAGCGACTTTAGGGCGGAGAGACTTTCACAACTTGAGGACTTGGGGAATCGGAGGGAGAGAGGAGAGAGGGACCATGACTTTCATGACCACAAAGCGGGCAGGAAGTTGTTCATACAAGAATGATTGCTAGTTAATACAATGCTAATATGTTTAGTTTGTTCTTTTCTCAGTTTTTTACTTCCATTCAAAAGTTGCTGCCCCACTCCCTAACAATGTCCTCACCGTTAAAGCTTATTGTCTTACCGAATAATGTATCCCATTTTTCCTTGTTTACTTATTAATTTCTCCAAAGCTGATGTGAAGATTCTTATGATTTGCTCAGGTCATGGTCAAGACGAGTCGGCCATTCGATGGAGCTGATGAAGTAGAATTTGCAACAGCTCCCACTCGGGATAATTTTTAGAAAACACAGAAAAACGATTAGGGTGAAGTGTATTCATTGCGGGGTTGAATATGTGTATAGTAGAAGCACTTTAAAAAGTACAAAAAGTATCCTCATGAAAAGTTTGATCAAGAACCTACAGCTTCCATGGTGACCGAATTACAGCCTCTTTTCCAACAACTTTCAAGATTTACGGTGGCTAGTATTTGAGTGAAAAAGCTTATTTGAAAGCTTGTTTGAAAGCTTCCTTTCGTAAGTTTAAATTTAGGATTATACTCACAACTAACACGTGGAGTTTGCATAAAAGAATCATAGTCAGGTCAATTTTGTGGTAATGCATAGTCCGTAATGCATAGTCACAGAGGGAAAAATGGTAGAGGGAAAAATGGTGGAGAAATGTATTCATGACTGGGGAATAGAAAAAAATATATCCACAATAGAAGGGTTTTAGGATTTTTTATTTTGAATGGCAATACATATGGGGTGCACTGTTTACATACTTAATTTTAAGAGATATTGCACTTATCCGAAATGAAATGTAGTTAGATATGTGAGGACTCCTGCTACAGCTAAGCTAAGACATTCCGGTCTTGTATTGAGAGTGAGAGGATTGCTATCATAGGGTAGTCTCTACCATTGAGCTCTACGGATATGGTGTATGTCCTCAATACTTGTATATATGTAGGGTCTACTCCCCCGTTGTATCAACTCATTGACACTCTGAAGATGTTCATGTTCATGTTCTCTCATATAGTCATTCGATTCCACTCCAAGGGGCAAACAACCAGAAAGAAAGCCAGGCCAAGACAGGCACTTACAAAGTAGACCGGTCGACATCACAAGTCGCTTTCTTCTTGTGGCCATACTTGAGAAAATCCTTTAGCATTGCCTTACTGAGTCGTAATTGTCATGCATGATAGTAGCTATAATTAATAGCCCACAGACATTAACATATATAAATACATTGAATTGAACTTACGGGTAGAAGGGTAACAAAGAAAGCTGCTAATTGATGTAAGCTATTTGCACCAATCTACCCACCCCCGCCCACTGGGGCATTTTAGTATTAGTAACTATTATAATCAAATGTATATCATAATCTATAGCACAAAAAATTAATGCAATGACAATAATAAAATGACCACAATCTTGCTTAGCACACGAAGAGCAGAAAGAAGAGGAAGAAGTCATCCCCTATATCCATGGATAAATGCAGCAACCATTCTACATTCGACAATAGTAGAAGTACGTTTCTCAGGCCTAGCCTCAGAAGACCCTTAAGAATTTTTCACAACAACAATAATGGTGTACCTCAATTTTATAAATTTATTCCTAAACTTTTTGTTGATTTATGCCGAAGTGGACAATTTTGCAATTTTTAATATTTATTATTTTATATCACATATTTTTGTGGAAAATTTTAATTGAAATCAGTTCCAAGGACATGATTGTAAGATAATTGGCGCGCTAGCTAATAAATTAAAAATCAAACTAAATATTCATGATCAATGTAATTTGCCCAATTTCTTTTATGTTTTTTTTTTTTGTGCCTTCCCTTAAAATATATTAATACAAAGAAAAACATTTTAAATTGAAACAGTTCTCCAAAGTTTGTAAATAACTCTAAATGAGTTAAAAGGCTTGAAGCCTTTGAAATCCAATTCCAGAATCTGCAAAAAAGCCTCGGCACGTTGAGTGATTATATGTATGAGAGCTTGTGACATTACTGATGAGAAAATCTTTTTAATTTGAATGTAAAACGGCTTTGCAACCAAAAAAGCCACAAAAAGAAAGTCTTGAAGGTGTATTAATGTATTAACGATGGTTGATGTGTGCTCTCTTCATGTGATAAATATAAGGTGGATGAGGAGAATGTTAAACAACAAAAGGAGACTAATCCATAATTATCTATGTAAAAGTGAATTTTGGGCATTATTGAGAGAATTTTCTAGTCATTGTATCCATTATAGCTTTGCGTTCTTAAGAATAGTTATAAAGTTATTTGGGAGGAATTAGATAATTAATGTAAGAAAGAAATTTGTGCTCAATCCCCTAATCATGTCTAGCTAATATATAAGATAAAAGTAAGATAAAATTATGCTTATTCTTCAATTCTAGTAACTCCCATTCATAATCTCTTTCTTTTCTTTTCTTTTTGTAAATGAAAATCTAAGATAAGATGGATAAATCTAAGATGAATAATCGAAAGTTTGAAAGTTTTACCATGCATAGTGTCATTAAAAATGGGGCATAAGTAGGTAAGATGAGAATTATTTTGTTTAGTTAAATTATTTTTGTTTATTTATTTAGAGAGGTCGCGCGCGAAGGCAAGCTTGTCTCTGTAAAGCAAGCAAGGATCCCAAGTGCAGGTGCACATACGGTGCACATACAGAGGAGACACAATAACACAATAAGGGTGGTTTGGGCTAATTAATTCCACTTCCTTCGTGGTTGTGACCTCTCTAACTCTTCAAATACCAGCCTATTCTTTCTCCTGCCAAATTGAATGCCAAATTAACAGGGGTTACCATACAATTTAATTGTCCGGCCTGTTAATTGGTGATTTTTCTTTATTTTGCATAGTTAATGTTAAAATGTGGATCTAATATATCTCATAAGCCCACGAAACATACATGCTTACTTAGCTGTTGGAACCGAAGATGACTTAAGACTTTAGTACCAGAAAAGAATCACCAAGAGAAGCCTCCTGGTTTATCTTGCATATTCATGTGACGTGTTATAAACATAACAAGATAAACATAACAGAATAAACAAAATGATCTTACATCGGCAGAAGAGAGCAAGAGGGAGAGTGCCGATACTAAAGCTATACCTCAATATATCCTTTACAAACTTAGTCTTCAAGTTCGAGCTCTTACTCATTCAAACAGGATCTTAGCCCCAGAGCAGGTTTTTTTTTACCTGATACTGACACTTGAAAAAACAGCTTTCAAGGTCTCTTCAGTGATACATTTTTCGGTGCCATGGAGCTAGCTAGACCATTGAGCTATTATGCTTCCAAGCCCACCTCCTGGTTGTCATCGCCCTCCATCACTTCCTTTTCGCAAAGTTTTCGACACTCACTTGTTGCGCAAAGTTTTGGACATTAACTGTGTTGCACAGTGAGAAACGGTATAAGTAATGGAAGGACATGCTCTGCAGCATATTCTACTCCATACTGAAAGCAGAATAGTAATAGTCATTATGATAAAGAACTTTCTACTTTATCCTTAAAACAACAATGGTACCAAGAAACACAAAAAACAACAATGGTACCAAGAAACACAAGTACTTGTAAACAAGTATTTGTAAACGGGCAGCAACAGCAGGAGCACGCGCATGCGACAATCGCCCATCCCCATCCGGGCACACGTGTCACGTGCAGTAACTGCCCCTCCCACACGCCGCTGATGTCACTGATGTCGCTGATGTCGGTGGTCGCTCACACACGAACACGAACAGGACACATGCCGACCTAGATTACTTGGCATGCTTCACCCAAAAAGGACTAAACCTCATCTAATATAGGTAGATTACCTTACATATTTTAAGCTGATGAAGATGGATTACATTATAAGTTTAAAATAGGAAAGAGAATCAAAGAGATTTGAAGTTTATCATACTTAATTTAAATTTTGGATTTGCTTTTTAGGGCCCTTTATGAAGTAAGTAGGAAAGTAAGTAGGAGGAGATTCTAAGTTGGAAGCAAACCACCTAACATGGTCCGATTATTCAATGGTGTAGCCCAATAAACCATTATAAACTTTATTATATTGCATGCTTAGCTTCAGACCAACTCAAGAGGCACAGCTCAAGAGGCGCCACGATTGGTCCACCCACCATGCCGCAACAGGCGCCTACCACTACACAGGCGTTACTACACACCGTGCTGCATTCCTCATTATGCGTACCTTGCCCGTCCATTCAACAAGTCTAGTCACCATCACTAACCTTGGCATTTGGCAATCCTCCTTTGAGGAGTACTACTTGTTCTAATTTTAAACTTCAAGGAGAATCCTCCCATAATTTCTACCTTCCTAATCTTTTCCCATCTCATTCAATCCGCAGCAGCACAAGCATCCACTCCAGGAACACCACCTCCCACGTCCAGATCAGAAAACAAGTACTGCCAACCGAATTATAAGAATATATCCACCTACTCCCGACTGAGACAAGACAATCTACCTTGAATACCAGAATCTTGTTACCAAAATTACATGCCATGCCAGGGATAGAAGTCACTAAATAAGATTGATATGTAAATTACGCAGAATTTTTCCCATTTCATTTCTTCCATCTAAAGTAGAAACCCGATGGGCTGGCCACCCAAAGCATTAATCCGCTCCCTAACAAAAGCAACAAAACGAGTTATAACATAAACATCACATGCAGAAAAAGAAAAAAAAGAAAAGATCATGACACGATTAAGGATTTATAAACCATCAATTATTCAAACTAATAGTCCACCATACCACACGCAAGAAGCACTCTCGCAATATTTTTCAATGAGATCTAATGCAATAATTCTTACCAACAATTAACTTAGACTTTTCCCAGAGTTGCATTGCTCGTGTCCGTGTCCTTGCCCATGTCCTTACCGGCTAACCTGTGGCAGTCGAAGAGCAAAGTCAAAGAGGGAAGCAATGGAATTTAAAGTAGACCCATAAATAATGCTTTGTATACACGGAGCATCTAAGAAACTGCAATTCAAGTCAAATATGGTAATCATCTACGAAGATTCACAATGTCCATAGAAGTCTATCAACAACATTGACTTTTGGACTCCCAGCCATCCTCTAGCTCCTCTAGCCTAGGAAATCAACATCCTTCGCCTTGATTTCTTCAGAAATATGGATGGAGAATGAAGTTGTCTCCGCTGGATACTGTGCTGCATTTCCTCATAAATATGCATGGAGAATGAATCACACCCATAACTATTACATAATAAGCACCTCTCACACCGATTTCTTAGAGGCTCTCTACAGCCATCGCTTAGAAGGAAGGGAAAAGAAGGCAACACTTGCAGGGGACAATCAGCCAGTACCCCAAAAAAGGAGAAAAAAAAAACAGTATTAACGGAAGCCAGAAAGATATGTGTGAGTTAAATTGACTTTCGGATTCTTGGCCTTCCTCTAGTGTGGGAAATGGACGTAGTTGGCCTCCAAAATGAAGCCCTCATGCTGTGCTGCTCAAAAGGGGCATTGTTCTACATTTCTCTGGAAATGAATGTATGGAGAATGAATTACCCCTAACTATTAATAATAAGCATCTCTCACATTGATTTATGAGTATACGGTCTCTACAGCTATCACTTAAAACAGCAACAGAACACCTTAAAAGGAGGAAGGGAAAAGAAGGCAATACTTGTTCTGGGCAATCAACCAGCCAGCCCACTTCCTTGCTTCTTCTTCCGCTACAGCATATACATCTTCATCTTGGCTAGAGAGCACAAACTTATTAACAACCTAATAAATAACATAAGTGAGATCCAAAAGGATATATCTTGAGATACAAATTAACAACCTAATAAATAACAGTCCAGTTAAAGGAGATACAAAAGAAAGGGGATACAAAAGGATCTAGCAGAGGGAGCTAATGCTGACATAAAATTTGGTCTTAAACAGGACACCTCATGGGTTGTAGCGATCAAAGTTGGAAACAGATTGCAGAACAACATGCCAAGCTCCGTTGGATTGACCATTAGAAATCACCCAGGGACGGAGATGAAATCAAATTGATCCTTTAGATTTGTATCAAATGATACCGATCAAAAGAGCATGTGATGTACACTGAAGACATCCTCTCCCATGAAAAAAATTTGCCACAAAATATGTCAAAATACTCTTCTCCCGGAGTACTCTACTCGATTCTGGTGCTTCTTCAGGAGGAAAACCCACAAGATGTGAATTAGAATTAGAGTCTATGGGATAAAAAGGTAGGATATTGTGAACGCCAAACAAAACAAGAAACAAAACAAGCACCACACGACCTATTGAAAACCATCATGGTCCACTCAATGCTTGTGAGATAAATTTTTGTAAAGAAACAAGCCCAACATTCATATAAGACACACCTTCCATTTATGTAGCATCCTGTCCTTTCCAAATGGAAAGTCATCAGTAGGCCAAAGAGCAGCTGCCACCTGCACTCAAAACAGGAACCGCAATCAAGGTCGTTCTGAAGCATAGAACAATGCACAGTGCAAGCGAAACCCCTCAACATGATCCATCTTAAATTAGCATGAAGAGAGAAACACCTCCAGTTCCGGCGAGTAAGTCATATAAAGCTCTACTTCTAGTTCTCTACATGATTCCTGCAACCAAAGCCATCTTATTACATTTAGGGCACCAACATTAAAAATAGTCTGACAATAAACTATGGTCGATTCTCTTTCACTGCCACATTTTGTGGGCAACCAAACAGATCATCAAGCCCAAATGCAAGTAACTCAATTTTCCAAGTCTCATTTCCTTTTCCCTTCATTTTCCTTCTCCCAATTCCAAATTTTAGAACTCGAACCTTTGCAGCACTCTTTGCAGCACTCGCTCCAGACCCCTGTTTCCTCTGTTTCCTCCGGAGCACGTACACGTATGTCCAGTTCTCCCTGGGGTCGTAGTACCTCCAGGGAGGGTCCTCGGACACGCATGTGACCACCACTCTCCTGGAGAGTTCCTCGGGTAGCCTCCTACAACCGGATGTTAAAGTAATCAAAACTGCAGAATGAAAAATTGAAAGCAACTAGGTCTTGACTCTGGTGTCATCCTCCACAGAGGACAGATCAATTCCACGCAACCTCCAAAAATAGAGAGAATACTCACGGGTCTCCCTCCTGAAGAATTGTCTCGACTTCCTTGCTCATTTCTCGGTAAAAATGGTCCAATGTCTCCTCAGCATATTCCATCTCCTAATGCAGAAAACCAGGAATTTCGCGAAGTGTAATGACTTCTCTCTGATGGTCCACTATACCACATGCAAGAAGCACTCGAGATATTTTCAATGAGATCCAAAGCAATAAATCTTACCAATGATACTGCCCTGCATCTCTCTCTAATTTCCTCAGATGAACGCTCTTTCCAACGCATTATCAGGGGAAAACACTAGAGAAGAGAGAAGTAATGGAATTTAAAGAGGGCAAACTAAAGTAAAGTAGAGAAATAATGCTTTGTATATCTAGACCATCCAAAAACTGCAATTCAAGATGGCGACTAGGGCAACTCCATAAAAGTCATCAACTCCTAAAAATACTCCTAACTAAAAATGCAACAACGTAAGTGAGTTGATGAAGTGGTCTCTGCTGCTCAAAAGTATATTGTTCTGCATTTCCTTGGCAATAAATGCGTGGAGGATTTCGTTGAAGCCCATAAACTCAACAACGGAATAGATGCATGGAAGGGAAAAGAAGGCAATACCTTTACTGGGAAACGACCAACATACTCTTGTTCTTGTTCTTCCTCGCGCATATTAGCAACCTAATAAACAACTCAAGTGAGATCCATAGGGATATATGTAGAGTCTAAAAGGATATTATTCTGCATTTCCTTGGCATGGATTAGGCCTCCTAATTATTACATGATAATCACCTCACATTGATTTTCATGGAAGCCGACCATGAAAATACTCTTGTTGGGGAGAGTGGTCAGGCACATTAGCATCCTAATAAACAAGTGAAGTGAGATCCATATATGGATATATGTTGAGTCCAGTTAAAAGTTAAAAGTTAAAAGTTAAAAGTTAAAAGAGATGCAAAAGGATGTAGCAAACAGATTAATGCCCACATAAAATTTGGTCTAAACCAGACACCTCATAAGTTATAGCGATCAAAACTGGAAACAGATTGCATGCAGAAAGACATGCCTATGCCTGCACATGACGTAAAGGATACGCCTTGGATGGACCATTAAAGAGCACCCGTGATAGTGATCAAAAGAGCATTTAATGTACACTCAAGACATTGACTTCCATTACAAGAATCTGCCACAAAATATATGTCTGGAGGAGGAGAGGAGGAGATGCGAATTAGAATTACAGCATTAAGCTAGAAAATCTATAAAACCTATGGGATAAAGAGGTAAGATATTGTGAAGGGAGTTGTAGAGTCCAAACAAAACAAGTATCACCCAACCTATAAAAAACTATCATCATCCACTAATTCGTAATGCTCGTGACTTTCACCAAACTTTTTGCTTGGGGGAGGGAACACTAAGCCAATAAAGCGTGAGAATAAATTTGCAAAGAAAAGAATTCATATAAGACACACCTTCGGAATCTAAAAATACCCAAAGTTCTAAGGCATAAAACGATGAAAGCAAAACCCCAATCCATCCTCAATTAGCATGAACAGAAAAAGCAACTGGCTTAAGCATTGAACGAGAACAGATTATACCATACCCTGACAAGTTAGGGTTGGATAAATCCGATTCTCTTTCACTGCCACATTTTGTGGGCAACAAAACAGGTCTATCGAGCCCAAGTGCAACAACTGAATTTTCCGAGTGTCAGTTCGCTTCATTTTCCTCTTCCAAAGTCATTCCAAATCCAAATTTTAGAGCTCAGAACCTTCGTAACACTCACCTGAGACCTATGTCTCGTCTGGTTGGGCTCAGGCGCACCAGAGTAGTGCGCAACGGTGGAGGGGAGCTGGGTCGCGAAGGAGAAAGGAGGAAACGTGGGCGGAAGATTGTGGCAGAAGAAAAGAGGGGGGAGAGGAGAGAGCGAGCTACTGGCCGAACCGGCCCATTGGCGAGGCGCAGGCGCTGTCAATTTCTGGATTGCGATCCTCCACCGCAACATTGCCATTGCCATTGCCATGATGAATTAGCAAAATGAGGACACTGACGATGATGACTCGAGAATCCCTCGTTCCTCGTTCGGAGAAGTTAATATGATTTTTCGTTAGATAATGGAGCGGGAGGGTTGATCTCGCAGAAAATATAAGGTGGGCCGGCTCCCGCCACGTCCGGCCCAATCAAATATTGATGCGGAGTCTGAAAATTTTCAGAAAGGTGATGTTACAAATAATTAGTGTAACCAATTGAAAATACAAAAAAAAAAAAAAAAATTCCGGCTATGACCGAAACCCAAATGGCATAGTCACTTTTTCATTTTGCTTTTCTTTTCATTTTCAATAAAAATTATAAAAAAAAAACTCCTTGCATAATGACCGGAGCAATTATAAATAATATGAATTTTACTTTATAAATAATATCCCAGGTATCATAAATTATAAATAATATGAATGTTACTATAATAGAGCGTAGTGAGACTTCTTAGAAAAGGTTAGGTGCAGAAGAAATTTTTTATATAAATGAGATTTGTAGGGATGGTGATGGGTCCAACATTTTGATCTTATTGGAACCACCCCGAAATTGACACCTAAATTTCAAAGAGATTTTGGCCAGGCCAGTACAAATGAAAGAAAATAAATTAAAAGGAAGGAGGCAGTGCCTTGGCCGCGCTGAAAAATGAAAACAAAAGGAGAAAGAAGTTATGGTAAGAAAGCAGGGCAATATCCTCCCACAGTTCCCACAGGAGCGGGGAGCACGTGGGTCAAAACAAGATGAAAGAAAGTTAAATTTGACAGCTTTGTACTTTGACTTGAAGGACACGCTTCGTGAATCGGACTTCCGGAACGCCTATAAATAAATAAATAAATAAATAACTCTCTTTCTTCACCCGATCCTGTTGGACACAACCGCCTGCGAATATCAGTTTCGAATCGACAAGAAGCGACGACGTAACCAGTCAGGCGGAGAGGCCCCACCGCGAAGAACCCTATTCCAGCCGTATCACAAATTAGTTATTAATTTTTAACTTGACTTTTGGTATATTTTCGTCGCCTAATTTTCCGTGAAATCGTAATCTTCTTCCTATCAATGAAATTCTCGATTGATCTTTAAAGGTAAGAATTATTTTCCATATCGTTTTCGAATTTTAATGAATATGGATAATATTTCTTTTGATATGATTTCTTTATTTTGCTCATTTAAAAAAAAATCCATATATATATACTTGTATTCCATGTCAAATTACATATTTGATTTATTCCGAATTAATCAAAAAAATTGTTTTAGAAACATAAAAAATATCATGCCATCTCACCTAGGTCATAGCATCCTGAGGACTAAGGATTTAAAAGTGGCATGTCAGGATTTAACACTTTCTCGTTATTAGATTAGATTATATAATTAATATGGTATGGCTATTATATTAAATTCTCATATTAGATTCATATTCGTGGGCATTCGGGCATTCATGCAAATGCAAATTAGTTTCAAATAAGTGAAAATCCAACAAATTTCAAATTTGAAAGATTGACAAATCTTAATAATTTATTTCCTGCTATGTTAACAATTTATTTAAAGTATAGGTAATGATTGTCCAACTTAACTTGATTTTGGCATCCGGTTGGAATTTAGAGTATTCTTATCTCCGAAGTGCCTCTCCCCCTCCGTCTCCCCATGTAAGCTTATTTAAAAGAAGACTTCGTCGGTAAGTATCAAAAACCGCATCTCCCGTCGAACATTTGTGGCGCTGCAAGAGGTTAATCCTTGCTAGTTTTTCTTTTCCTGATTTTTCAAAAGGTGGAAGTTTCGTTGAGGCATAGGGTCCATGGAAGGCATCTCCAAATTTTGGCAAATTTTGGCAAACGCCTAAATGGGTATCTATATGAGTCTGTGGTAACAAGGTCCAGGCTCTTTATGGAAGCTAGTGCATTACTTTACTTCATATGCACAAAGAAGGTAATTTAATCACAACTTTTTGTTGATATGTTTTGTAGCGGACTGAAGTTGTAACTCATCACTTTAACACATGCCTTAATCAATATTTAGCTAGATCTCTTTTCTAGCTAAGTAAACCATAAGCCACAATATAAGTATTAAGCCAAAGCTCAATTGAGTGATCCAATTACGAGATTGCTGAACTTGTCTCTTTTGAGGAATTGAACCTGTGATGTTGATCATTTCCTTGAACTTGTTCGTACTTCTTTATGGATAGCATTTCAATCATAGAAAAACATAGTTGACCTTCATCTTAATAACCTGGAGATGCTATCCAATGATGCTTTAGTGCATTGGGTATTTACCGGACGTGTAGCTAAGTAGCTGTGGAGAACAAAATAATTTGGAATGAGTTGGCTGTTTTTGAGTTGAAATATATTCTGCTAATATGGCCTTTTGATTATCCATAGGATTATCCATATGAATAGTTTATTATTTTTATTTGATGAATCTCCTAATTAATTATTTTATTTTTTAATTTGATGAATTTATTTTGATTAATAAGTGGACAAAATGTAAAGCAAAGGAGTAACTATTTTGAATTAATTTTTTGGGTAAATTTAACAGGGAGACTAAACATAACATGCCATGGCCATGCCCATTCCCATGCCCTTGTTGTGCCCAATGTTTAAGCTCAAGTTTGTCTAGGAAAAACAAACTAAATTAAGAGAGTTAACTAAATAGACCATTTTATCTAAAAATAGATATTCATTAACTTTTTCTTTTTTATTCTCCCCCTAGCTTAGCTAAGCTATGGGGTCTTGCTTGGGGAAGGAGTTGGTCTAGGCATTATTTTGTTTTGTTTCTACTTCTCTCCCTCATTAATTATTTTATTTTTTTATTTGATGAATTTGTTTTGATTAATAAGTGGACAAATATACTTCTCTCCCTAATTAATTATTTTTTTGATGAATTTATTTTGATTAGTAAGTCGAAAAAATTAAACTATTTTAATTAATTATTTTGGTAATGACTCATGATCAAGACAATTGAATTCAAGTATCAAAGAAACTCTGGACAAATTGGTTTAATATTCGATGGGTGTGACCATCTTCATAATTCATTCAACTTCAACTTCCGAATAAATAAAAAAATAAGTGTTTGCATAGAGTTTGGACACTACTTAACAAAAAGCCCCATGTAAATACCTAACCATTTGAATGCTAATTCCATTTTTTCAATCAATTTCGAGGTTTATTGGGGGGACATGGACATTTTTAAAATTTTGTCTCTAATAGCCCAATTTCAAATTTGTCACCCTAACCCCATTATCCTCTTCTTCTTTTTTAACTCTTTTTTAACTACCTAGACGGCCTAAGAATATACATATTTTTTAAATATATATTTGGGTAATATGACACTACATGTAAATATTACAATCCGAGTTTTAAATCTTGAAAAAGACAATTACAATGCAACATTCTTACCCTTAGTTTTTTGAAGAGCTTCTCCTAAGATCTCCTTTAAGATGATTAAAGTGAGGTTATTCTGGGTGGCTTGGGTTAAGACTCAATCATGGGACTTATTAAATAATTGAAGAAAAGAGTGATTCACTCTCTTTGGTTAGTGGACCGGAGTAAAATGATTTTGTTGGAACAATATTTTCTCAGGCATTAGAGTTAGAGTGGCCATTTTACTCTGCCGGTGGCATTATATATTTAATTTTAATATTTGTCTTGCAGGGTTTTGTAAATAACAAAAACCTTAAATTATACCTTATCTTAGGACACATTTATCCCAAAAAAAAAAATTACTCTAGAACTATTTTGTACAACAAAAATCTCAAACTTATCAAAGGCGATTTTTGGCATATAAGTATAAATTTGGACTTTTGGGTATCCCCGTCCAGGCCTCTTTCAAGTGGCTCCCTCCCTGCCTCCTTCTTGGAGAGGGGAGATGGTGAAGTATAGGATTTTTAATATGCATATCACTATTTTGAATAAGTGAAGAAAATAGCTTACAATATTAACAAGCTCCTCCCCCCAATGTCCCAGCTTGTCCCCATGGGATGATGGAAGTCACAAGGACTCCAAGAAGACGCCAATCCAACAAAAACCAATAGAACAAATATATCGTCGACCAATAGAAGATCCTCGATTGCAAGTTTGTGGACCAATAGAGAACTCCAAACTATTATAATGTTATCAAATTTTGATGATACTCATATTTTATTTTTCACAATCACTTCCACAATTTACAACAAAAAAGAGAAAGTGGATCCTCCCTCATTCTCAGAGTTAGCATCCCCACTAAACTCTTAGAATTTGCTCCTCTTCCATTAGAAATAGAAAGTGGGCAATAGTAATGGGTAATGCGCAATTGGCGATATTATTTGCAATATTATTTGGAAGAAAATTTAGTGTTAAAATTTAATAAGTATGATCTTAAAAATATTCCTAATGTTAATGCAAATATTTATTAACCTTTTCAAAGTAAAAAAAGAAACATTGGAAAATGTTGTTCTTTCAATCTATATGTTATATGTGCGGAGCATACCTTCGTTTTGAGAAGACCCCTCTAGAATGAGCTTATGCGTCTTAGTCTATTGCTCTCGGATTCGCCATGGATTATTGCTGGAGATTTCAACGCGATTCGAGATGCTTCGGATAGAGCCAATTCTTCTAACTATTGGATCCCCTCGTTCAATGATTTTGGAGAGTGTCTTGCTGAAGCTGGATTGGATGATCTGAGATATGTGGGAAATAGATTCACGTTGGCAACTTCTTCGGGATCGAACCGCAGGCTTAGGAAAATTGACAGAGTTTTGATCAACTCAGCCTAGAATTCGATGTTTCGTTCTCGGAAGCATCCTTTTTGGCCCAGGGGGTGTCGGATCATTGCCCAATGGTTGTGAGAATCATGCCTGTTCCCAATACCCGCAAGCCTTTCAAGTTCTTCAACTTTTGGATGAGCCATCCCTTTTTCTTTGACATGGTCTCGCAGGTTTGGAATTCTGAATTTTCTGGTGCATCTATGTATTCCATGTGCTGCAAGCTTCGTGCGCTCAAATGCAAGCTCAAGCGTCTGAATAGAATGGCCTATGCAGACATATCTATGAGAACTGATGAAGCTAGTGCTCAGCTCTCTTTGGCCCAGGAAGCCATTCAACTTGATCCGTTTAACCAAGTCCTCGCGAATACAGAGAAGGAGAGGTTATGGATATTTTCTGACCTTCACCTCTAAGAGGAATCGTTTTATAGGCAAAAATCGAGAGTGAGGTGGCTTAAGGAATGAGATCTGAATACAAAATTTTTTCACCACTCCGTCAAACGATCCCACCTACGAAATAGAATCATTTCAATCCATGATGGAGACCGTTTGGTCTCTCACCCGCCTGAGGTACAGCAGCTCTTTCTCTCTCAATTCCAGGATCTCTTGGCGGCCTCCCCACCATCCTTGGTGCCCTTGCTTGCCGAGATCCAGGAGAATTTGATTCGCACTCTCAATGATATACAGATCCAAGAGCTGTCTCGCCCTGTTTCAGATGAGGAAATTCGTTCAACTCTGTTCTCCCTTGCTTCTGGTAAATCCCCTGGCCCAAATGGCTTTAATGTTGAATTCTTCAAGTGGGCGTGGGAGATTATTGGACCATCGGTCCTGCTGGCAATCCGGGACTTCTTTATTAATGGTCAGCTTCTGAAGGAGATCAATGTAACTATCCTGACTCTAATCCTGAAGGTCCCTAATGCGTCGACGGTTAATGACTAGGCTCTCCCACCTTTTCTTTGCAGACGATGTATTATTGTTCTCCGAAGGTAATATGTCTTCTCTGTGCCTACTATTGGATGGGATATAATCTTTTGCTAGCTGGTTTGGGCTAAAGCCCAACTTAAACAAAAGTGAAATCTTTCTCTCGGGTGGCTCTCAAGCTCTGAAAGATTCCATGGTTAGAACCTCTGGCTTTCAATTGGGTTCGCTCCCTTTTAGGTACCTCGGTGTACCTATTGTTTCATCTAGACTGGGCAAATTGGATTGCATATCTTTAGTAAATGCTATAACCTCTAGAATCCAATCCTGGACGAACCGGTTCCTCTCCCTGGCCGGTAGATTGTATTTGATTAGATCGGTCTTGCACTCGATTCAGTTTTATTTGTCTAGTATTTTCATCCTCCCCTCCTCAGTCACAAGACAAATTGAGAAAATCTTTCGCCAATTCCTTTGGAAAGGACTGACCCTTGGTTCAAGAGGGGCGAAGGTCATATGGGATGAAGTCTGCCTACCCAAGGAGGAAGGTGGCTTGAGCATCCGATCCATTCGGGTTAGTAATATCGCTTCAATGATTAAACACTTGTGGCTCCTCTTTATTGATAAAGAATCGCTTTGGTGCAAATGGATCCATTCCAACTTCATCAAACATAAGAATTTGTGGGTCATCCCTAGGCCTACTATATGCTCGTGGTCCTAGAAAAAACTGCTAGGCCTTCGAGACTTAATTCAGCATCAATTCATGTGGCGCATAGGCAATGGATTATATACATCCTTTTTGTTTGATCATTGGCATCACCGAGGACCGCTCTATAAGCTTTTCACAGATCGGAACATATACTATTCTGGCATCCCTCGGCTTGCTTCTATTGCTGCTGGTATTACTGCCCTCCCCCTTCCCTCTGCCGTCTCGACAGCCATTATGGGTTGGGATGATCCTCTCCCAAACCTCAACAACAATGATGACCGACTCCTATGGCTGGGCCATTCTTCAAGAGTGTTTATGACGGCTTTTGCTCGGACACTTCTAAGGGCGAGGGGCCAACTTGTGCCTTGGTCGAGATTCATTTGGAATTCTTCTCTTCCCCCTCATTATCAAACCGACTTATGGTTGATCACTCACAACCGATTACCGACCCAGGTAATTCTGTTTGCTCATGGGAGAATTCCAGTTTCCTCCTGTGTGTTATGTTCCTCTAGACCTGACTTTGTTGATCATTTGCTCTTTGGATGCTCGGTTACGCATAGTCTTGGTGCATTTTGGGCGGATAAATGTAATCTCCCGTGGCGGAATTCTACATGGAAGGATAACTTAGATTGGGTTATCAAGCATCTCTCCGACACTAGCTTCTATCAATCAGTGGCTCGGTTTGGCTTTGCCGCCTTATGTTACCTTATTTGGAAGGAGAGAAATAACATCATCTTTCGCAACCAAACCTTATCCCTCCCCACTTTAAAGGAACATCTTCACAGGGCTATCAAGGATAGAGCCTTTACCTTTTCGAAGGTCCCGGATACGACCCGTAATAGAAGACTACAACTCAGTTGGGGTATCCATCCCTCCATCTTTGACTAAGGCATTACATGTTACTGAGGGTTATATCCCCTTGAGTGATGTGGCGTTCGATCTCTTCAGCTTTGGATGCTTCCGTGGTGTCCCTAGCTTGCTATCTTTTAGGTTTATGGTTGTATTCCTTCTCCCCTACGCGGGTGCCTTCGTCTTTCCCCTTCTTCTTTTTTGTGGCTGCTGTTTAGCTTGCTTCTAGTTGCTGTTCATTTGTTCCTCTTTCTGCAGCTCCTCCCCCCCCCCCTTCCCTGACATTCTTCCACTCTCTTGACTGATTGTCTTCTGAGTGTAAGCCTTGGTGCCAGGGTTTCTTGCTGTACATTTGTGTAGCTCCTTGGTTCTTTAGTTAATATATATTTACCCTTCACCAAAAAAAATAAAAATTCCCGCTAGTGATTTGAAAAAAAAAACAAAAGGAGGAGGAGGAGGAATTGTTATTAAGAAAACTCAAAAACTAAACATTTTCATTTGCAGAGACTTTTCTCGCACGACATGAAACGAAACGGAGCCGCCGCCACAGGGTGGGGTCCACGACGGTCACCGTCTCCCCTTTCTCCCCCCTTGCCTCTCTCTTTCTTTCATCCGGGGTGGAGTTGCCTCTCTCTATCTCTCTCTCTATCCTAAATTTCTTTTTACCTTATCACCTTATTACCTTATTCATGAATAGAGTCTGAGGCGTCGTAGAAGGGACACAAAGCCCGCACAGTCTGCACAGTCTGATCTTGGCATGACAGTAGTAGTGCTGGGAGCCTTTAGGAGACGCTGTTTTTTTTGTCTCCAAGCACTTTTTGCCAATTTTGCATATCATCCCATCACATCCGTGCTTGGTGCATGGTGCTTGGTGCTTGATGGTCTTAGGTATATTTAGGTGGTATATTTAAGTACTAGAGGGAGAGAAAAAAATAAACATTTTCATTTGCAGAGGCTTTTCTCGCGCGGCATGAAACGAAACGAAGCCGCCGCTATAGGGTGGGGTCCACGACGGTCACCGTCTCCCCTTTCTCCCCCCTTGCCTCTCTCTTTCTTTCATCCGGGGTGGAGTTACCTCTCTCTATCTCTCTCTATCCTAAATTTCTTTTTACCTTATCACCTTATTACCTTATTCATGAATACAGTCTGAGGCGTCGTAGAAGGGACACAAAGCCCGCACAATCTGCACAGTCTGATCTTGTCGTGACAATAGTAGTGCTGGGAGCGTTTGGGAGACGCTGTTTTTTTTGTCTCCAAGCTCTTTTTGCCAATTTTGCATATCATCTCATCACATCCGTGCTTGGTGCATGGTGCTTAGTGATTGATGGTCTTAAGTATATTTAGGTGGTATATTTAGGTACTATAGGGAGAGAAAAAAATAAACATTTTCATTTGCAGAGGCTTTTCTCGTGCTGCATGAAACGAAACGAAGCCACCGCCATAGGGTGGGGTCCACGACGGTCACCGTCTCCCCTTTCTCCCCCCTTGCCTCTCTCTTTCTTTCATCCGGGGTGGAGTTGCCTCTCTCTATCCCTTTAAATCCTATATTTTTTTTTACCTTATCACCTTATTACCTTATTCATGAATAGAGTCTGAGGCATCGTAGAAGGGACACAGAACCCGCACAGTCTGCACAGTCTCATCTTGGCGTGAGAGTAGTAAGGCTGGGAGCCTTTGGGAGACGCTGTTTTTTTTGTCTCCAAGCTCTTTTTGCCAATTTTGTATATCATCTCATCCCATCCGTGCTTGGTGCATCGTGCTTGGTGCTTGATGGTCTTAGGTATATTTAGATGGTATATTTAGGTACTAAAGGGAGAGAAAAAAAAATAAACATTTTCATTTGCAGAGGCTTTTCTCGCGTGGCATGAAACGAAACGAAGCCGCCGCCATAGGGTGGGGTCCACGATGGTCACCGTCTCCCCTTTCTCCCCCTTGCCTCTCTCTTTCTTTCATCCGTGGTGGAGTTGCCTCTCTCTATTTCTTTCTATCCTAAATTTCTTTTTACCTTATCACCTTATTACCTTATTCATGAATAGAGTCTGAGGCGTCGTAGAAGGGACAGAGAACCCGCACAATCTGCACAGTCTTATCTTGGCGTGAGAGTAGTAAGGCTGAGAGCCTTTGGGAGACGCTATTTTTTTGTTTCCAAGCTCTTTTTGCCAATTTTGTATATCATCTCATCCCATCCGTGCTTTGTGCATGGTGCTTGGTGCTTGATGGTCTTAGGTATATTTAGGTGGTATATTTAGGTACTAGAGGGAGAGAAAAAAATAAACATTTGCATTTGCAGAGGCTTTTCTCGCGCAGCATGAAACGAAACGAAGCCGCCGCCACAAGGTGGGGTCCACGACGGTCACCGTCTCCCCTTTCTCCCCCCTTGCCTCTCTCTTTCTTTCATCCGAGGTGGAGTTGCCTCTCTCTATCTCTCTCTATCCTAAATTTATTTTTACCTTATCACCTTATTACCTTATTCATGAATAGAGTCTTAGGCGTCGTAGAAGGGACACAGAGCCCACACAGTCTGCACAGTCTGATCTTGGCGTGAGAGTAGTAGGGCTGGGAGCCTTTGGGAGACGCTGTTTTTTTTGTCTCCAAGCTCTTTTTGCCAATTTTGTATATCATCTCATCCCATCTGTGCTTGGTGCATGGTGCTTGGTGCTTGATGATTTTAGGTATATTTAGGTACTAGAGGGAGAGAAAAAAATAAACATTTTCATTTGCAGAGGCTTTTCTCGCGTGACATGAAACAAAACGAAGCCGCCGCCAAAGGGTGGGGTCCACGACGGTCACCGGTTCCCTTTCTCCCCCCCTTACCTCTCTCTTTCTTTCATCCGGGGTGGAGTTGCCTCTCTCTATCTCTCTCTATCCTAAATTTATTTTTACCTTATCACCTTATTACCTTATTCATGAATAGAGTCTTAGGCGTCGTAGAAGGGACACAGAGCCCACACAGTCTGCATAGTCTGATCTTGGCGTGAGAGTAGTAGGGCTGGGAGCCTTTGGGAGACGCTGTTTTTTTATCTCCAAGCTCTTTTTGCCAATTTTGTATATCATCTCATCCCATCTGTGCTTGGTGCATGGTGCTTGGTGCTTGATGGTTTTAGGTATATTTAGGTACTAGAGAGAGAGAAAAAAACAAACATTTGCATTTGCAGAGGCTTTTCTCGCGTAGCATGAAACGAAACGAAGCCGCCGCCACAAGGTGGGGTCCACGACGGTCACCGTCTCCCCTTTCTCCCCCCTTGCCTCTCTCTTTCTTTCATCCGAGGTGGAGTTGCCTCTCTCTATCTCTCTCTATCCTAAATTTATTTTTACCTTATCACCTTATTACCTTATTCATGAATAGAGTCTTAGGCGTCGTAGAAGGGACACAGAGCCCACACAGTCTGCACAGTCTGATCTTGGCGTGAGAGTAGTAGGGCTGGGAGCCTTTGGGAGACGCTGTTTTTTTGTCTCCAAGCTCTTTTTGCCAATTTTGTATATCATCTCATCCCATCTGTGCTTGGTG
This sequence comes from Eucalyptus camaldulensis, assembly GCA_019915185.1. Classification (NCBI taxonomy): domain Eukaryota; kingdom Viridiplantae; phylum Streptophyta; class Magnoliopsida; order Myrtales; family Myrtaceae; genus Eucalyptus; species Eucalyptus camaldulensis. Next base: position 9,186,742 of record JAHSVA010000005.1, read on the forward strand.
CATGGTGCTTGGTGCTTGATGATTTTAGGTATATTTAGGTACTAGAGGGAGAGAAAAAAATAAACATTTTCATTTGCAGAGGCTTTTCTTGCGCGGCATGAAACAAAACGAAGCCGCCGCCACACAGTAGGGTCCACGACGGTCACCGTCTCCCCTTTCTCCCCCCTCGCCTCTCTCTTTCTTTCATCCGGGGTGGAGTTGCCTCTCTCTATCTCTCTCTATCCTAAATTTCTTTTTACCTTATCACCTTATTACCTTATTCATGAATAGAGTCTGAGGCATCGTAGAAGGGACACAGAGCGCGCACAGTCTGCACAGTCTGATCTTGGCGTGAGAGTAGTAATGCTGGGAGCCTTTGGGAGACGCTGTTTTTTGTCTCCAAGCTCTTTTTGCCAATTTTGCATATCATCTCATTCCATCCCATCCGTGCTTGGTGCATGGTGCTTGGTGCTTGATGGTTTTAGGTATATTTAGGTACTAGAGGGAGAGAAAAAAAATAAACATTTGCATTTGCAGAGGCTTTTCTCGCGCAGCATGAAACGAAACGAAGCCGCCGCCACAGGGTGGGGTCCACGACGGTCACCGTCTCCCCTTTCTCCCCCCTTGCCTCTCTCTTTCTTTCATCCGGGGTGGAGTTGCCTCTCTCTATCTCTCTCTATCCTAAATTTCTTTTTACCTTATCACCTTATTATCTTATTCATGAATAAAGTTTGAGGCATCGTAGAAGGGACACAGAGCCCACAGAGTCTGCACAGTCTCATCTTGGCGTGAGAGTAGTAGAGCTGGGAGCCTTTGGGAGACGCTATTTTTTTGTCTCCAAGCTCTTTTTTCCAATTTTGCATATCATCTCATCCCATCCGTGCTTGGTGCATGGTGCTTGGTGCTTGATGGTCTTAGGTATATTTAGGTGGTATATTTAGCTACTAGAGGGAGAGAAAAAAATAAACAGTTTCATTTGCAGAGACTTTTCTCACGCGGCATGAAACGAAACGAAGTCGCCGCCACAGGGTGGGGTCCACGACGGTCACCGTCTCCCCTTTCTCCCCCCTTGCCTCTCTCTTTCTTTCATCCGGGGTGGAGTTGCCTCTCTCTATCTCTCTCTATCCTAAATTTATTTTTACCTTATCACCTTATTACCTTATTCATGAATAGAGTCTGAGACGTCATAGAAGGGACACAAAGCCCGCACAGTCTGCACAATCTGATCTTGGCGTGACAGTAGTAGTGCTGGGAGCCTTTGGGAGACGCTGTTGTTTTTGTCTCCAAGCACTTTTTGCCAATTTTGCATATCATCCCATCCCATCCATGCTTGGTGCATGGTGCTTGGTGCTTGATGGTCTTAGGTATATTTAGGTGGTATATTTAAGTACTAGAGGGAGAGAAAAAAATAAACATTTTCATTTGCAGAGGCTTTTCTCGAGCGGCATGAAACAAAACGAAGCCGCCGCCACACAGTAAGGTCCACGACGGTCACCGTCTCCCCTTTCTCCCCCCTTGCCTCTCTCTTTCTTTCATCGGGGGTGGAGTTGCCTCTCTCTATCTCTCTCTATCCTAAATTTATTTTTACCTTATCACCTTATTACCTTATTCATGAATAGAGTCTGAGGCGTCGTAGAAGGGACACAGAGCGCGCACAGTCTGCACAGTCTGATCTTGGTGTGAGAGTAGTAGTGCTGGGAGCCTTTGGGAGACGCTGTTTTTTGTCTCCAAGCTCTTTTTGCCAATTTTGCATATCATCTCATCCCATCTCATCCGTGCTTGGTGCATGGTGCTTGGTGCTTGATGGTCTTAGGTATATTTATGTGGTATATTTAGGTACTACAGGGAGAGAACTACTCTTCGGCACTAGTCCCCGACCCAAAAAAATTTAATTCAAACTTCTAACACTAGTTTAGTTTAGTGCCGGTCTTATTTACTTTAAAAAAAAAAAACTTATGATCCAAAGAAAACAAAATAATTATTTATGGGATTTCAAAATTCAATGCTCTACTTAACGCTCTACTCACACACACATACACATGGGAGAAATAAATTCATCATATGTACCTCAAAAATTAAAAAAGTTACTGCTACAAAAATTTTGACTAATCAAGGAAGATAATTATGATGATCAAAATAAACATGAAAAACCTATGGTCTCTATTTAGTTTAGTCTCTTCTTTTTCCCTTTACTTGTTTAATCAAAATAATTGGTTTACTTGAGTTTTAATTCAAAATAGTTTAGCTCTTCCCTCATTTACTTTTTGTCCACTTATTAATCAAAATAAATTCATCAACTAAGAAATAAAATAATTAATCATGGAGAAGTATAATGGCCAAAATAAAGAGAAAGTATCAATTGAAACAAAACAAAATAATTAAGATTTATGTACCTTGACTGGCCCCGAGCAAGCCCCGCATAAAGCTAACCAACCTTACCTAAGCTAAAGTGGGAGAAATAAGTGGATTAAGTTCCTTTAAAAAAAAAAAAAAAGTTAATGATCGTCCAAGCATAGATGAAACATCTATTTTTAGATGGTTTGTATTTCCCAAGAAAAACTTAAATTTAAACATTACGGCCACCACCACTGCTTTGGCCACCACCTCAAGGCTGGCTGGGAGGCTGAGCTATGAGAATGCATCCTGAGCTAACCTCAAGACTCTAAATAAGTCTCCGAGTCTCAAACTAGGAGGCTTCTAGGCCATGACCGTGGATGGGGCAATTCCATATATTAGGAACACATTTAGATTTTGAATAGGTCTTTGAGTCTTAATAGACTGCTTCCTCAATAAGATGATATTGTCTAAGTCTAAATACTTCCTTACTCTAGATACCCGGTTTTCTTTTCTATTCTTCTCTCTCTCTCTCTCTTCTTCTTCCTCTCGGGCATGGGAATGGGAATGGGAATGGGAATGGGCATGGGCTTTAGTCTCCTTCTTAAATTTACCCAAAAAGTTAATTCAAAATAGTTACTCCCTTTTTTGTTCTTATTAATCAAAATAAATTCATCAAATTAAAAAATAAAATAATTAATTAGGAGATTCATCATATAAAAATACTAAACTATTCATTACTCTTCTTTACCAACAAAAGCTGTCCATAATGTTTAAACTATAATAGATTTATACTAAGAGACTAAACTAATAGACAGCTTTCATCCTTGTTTCTATCCTTGTTTCTCTCTGGATCATCATCATCTTGGATTATTTTTTAGTAAAGAATAGTAATGCCTAGCGTTTTCCCTTTATTTTGATTACTTCTCTCCCTAATTAGTTATTTTAGTTGTTCTATCTTTTTAGTTGATGAATTTATTTTACTTCTCTCCTAATTAATTTTTTTTGGTAAATTTAAGGAGATGCCCCCAATGTTCTAAGTAGAGCATTGGGATTTCATTCCAATAAAACTCAAGTAAAGATTTATTTTGATTAAACAATAGATCAAACTAAAGGTTTTTCATCATTTGTTTATCATCATTATCTTCTTTGCATTAGTCATAATTTGTATCGTTAACTTTTTTATTGTTTATTCTGAAGAACTTATTCTCCTGAGGGTTAGTTGAGGGTTAGCTACGTGGGGCTTGCTCCTTGGTCAAGGTAAGTTACATAGACCATTGCCATTATGAAAATACTATAATTATTTTGTTTTGTTTGAAGAATTCATTTGATTTTGATCGAATTATATGCATAGTTTTTGTAAGTGTAAGTAAAGAAGAGTAATGGTCTTTATTTTGATTACTTCTCCCCCTAATTACTTTTTTTTATTTGATGAATTTATTTTTCTCTCCTAATTAATTTTTTTATTTGATTATTTGATGAATTTATTTTGATTAATAAGTGGACAAATGTAAACCGAAAGTAAAGGGGACTAAACAAGAGTAAACTATTTTGAATTAATTTTTGGGGTAAATTTAACAAGGAGACTAAACATAACATGCCATGCCCATGCCCATTCCCATGCCTGTGCCCATGTTTAAACTCAAGTTTTCTAATTTGTTTGTTTAGAATGGATAGATTTATTTTGATTAAAGAAGAGGGAAAAACAAACTAAACTAAGAAACTAGACTAAATAGACCATTTCATCTTAAATAGACCATAGATCACCATCATTATCTTGTTTAAGATCATTAACTTTTTTTTTTTTGGAACTTATCATGAATCCACTTATTTCTCCCATAATTATTTTGTTTTGTTTCAATAATTACGATAGTTTCTCTTTATTTTTATTTTGATTAATCTAGTTTTGTCTCTCCCTAATTTGATATTTTATTTTTTTATTTGATGAATTTATTTTGATTAATAAGTAGACGAAAAGTAAACTATTTTGAATTAATTTTTTTGAATTAATTTTCTTGGATAAATTTAAGGAGACTAAACATGCTCATGGCCATGCCCAAATAAAACTCAAGTTTTTCTAAGTAAATAGATTTATTTTGATTAAAACTAAACTAAGAGACTAAACTAAATACACCATAGGTTTTTCATCCTTTTTCAAGCTTCGATCATCATTATCTTTGCATTATTCAAGAATCATTAACTTTTTTATCTTTTATTTTGAGGAAGAATCAACTTTTTTCTCTGTGGGGTTTGCTTGGCGTTGGTCACTTAAGTGTAGAGCATTGGAGCATTGGGATTTTCCCATAATTATTTTGTTTTGCATAGTTTTTGTTAGTAAAGAATAGTAATGCTTAGTGTTCATAGTTTCTCTTCTTCTTTTTTTATTACTTCTCTCCCTAATTAGTTATTTTATTTTTTTATTTGATGAATATTCCTTCTCCTAATTAATTATTTTATTTTTTTATTTGATGAATTAATTTGGATTAATAAGTGGACAAAAGTAAACCAAAAATAAAGGGGACTAAAGCTACGTTTGGTTCTTAGGAAAATTCAAAGGATTTGCAAAAGCGTTTGGTTAGGAGAAAAATTAGGTCCGTGATTAATATTATTTTTTTTGTTTAAAATTTAAAAAAATGTATGCAAATTTGTAAATATAAATTTTGACAATAATACTAAAAAAATCAAATACATATATAATTTTTTAAAATATTTTTTAAATTTTTATTTGCTTAAAATTTAAAAATATATATATATGTATGCAACTTTTTAAATATAAATATAAATTTTGACAATGCTAAAAAAATCAAATACATATATATATAATTTTAAAAAAAAAGATGAATTTTAATTTTTATTTGTTTAAAATTGAAAAAAAAATGTATGCAACTTTTTAAATATAAAATTTGATCAAATACATATATATAATTTTAAAAAAATCAAATGTATGCTAAAAAAATCAAATATGTACTTTTTTTAAAGACCAAAATATATTTAATTTTTTTAGCATTATTTTGGCATTTAAAAAAATAACAAGGAGGGAAAAATTAAAGTTAGTCCCTAGGCTCTACTTCAAAATGGTTGGTTGGGGGTAGCATTTTCCCAAGTTGAGCATTTTCGCAAAGAGAGCGCTTAAACCAAACAAAACCAAACCAAACCAAGGCACCACCACCAAAAGCCCCTAAAGAGTAAACTATTTTGAATTAATTTTTTAGGTAAATATAAACATTGCCATGCCCAAGCCCATTCCCTGCCGTGCCCAATGTTTAAACAAGAGGGAAAAACAAACTAAACTAAACTAAGAGCAAACTAAATAGACCATTTCAATCTTAAATAGATCATAGGTTTTCAAGCTTCCATTATTGGATTATTAAAGATGAGTAATTTTTTTTTTTTTTGGTAACTTATCATTGATAGTTCTTTCCCTAATTAATTATTTAATTTTTTTATATGATGAATTTATTTTGATTAATAAGGGGAGGAAAGTAAGAAAGTAAATGAGGAAAGAAGAAGTAAACTATTTTGAATTAATTTTTCTTTTTTGGTAAATTTAAGGAGAGTAAACATGTCCATGCCCATGCCATGTGATTGGAGGATTGGCATTTCCTTTGAAAAAACTCAACTAAAGGAAAAAAGAAGAGACTAAATTAGATAATTTGGATTATTAAAAAAAAATTGTATGAGCTGGAAGGTTAGCTATGGAGGGTTAGCTATGAGTTGGTCATGATCAATTAATGATCAATTAAGTGTAGAGCTAGGTTATGCTTGGTATGGCGTGATGGTTTGGGGTGGGGATTTAAGCGTGCCTTGGCAAGCTTGCCCGTGGGGCGGTTGGGGCGTGTGGCCAAAAAGAAAGGGAAAAACAACTGGACCAAAAACAAGGTAAACTTAATTTGAATTAATTATGAAGGGGAAGGCTTCTCTCTCGCTCTCTCTTTTTTAATTTTCTTCCCCTTCTCTCTTTTCTTTGTTTTGGATGTTGTTTACCAAGAATGTGGAAAACGAGGATCGTTTTCTTGCCCGTGATCGACAGTAAGAAAGAGAGGAAAGAGAGAGAGCTCCGGTCAAGAAAGACAAACGAAAGGAAATCAAGATGAAAAAAATGGTCTTTCGCGGATCAACATGCTCTCCCCCCTTTTTTCTTTCAATTTTCGGTTTTTTTCCCTTTTTTTCCTTATATTTTATGATATTTAATTCAAATAATTGAATTCTCTTGGGTTAGGTTTTTGTGGTTGGGGCAATTTTTATCACTATTGATGTCATATTAATGACGTTTAAACGTGGGTAGTGGGTAGATAAAATAAGGTAAAAACTCGGAAGTACGCCACTCGAGTTGCCCCACCCCCTACCATCCCCCCCCCCCCCCCGAACCCCGCACATAGAAAGAAAGAGGAAACCGTAGAAAGAACGAACGAACGAGCACCTCGGAAAGTCTAACAAAACCACCCTGCGGATTGGGGCATTCTCCAATGACATTGGTTTATAGAAACAAATACCTAGGTTATTATTCTCAATTCTTATCTTATCATATTTATACTCATATACCATATCAAAATTTTGTCATATCCCAATTAAAAATCCCGTCATAAGTTACTTACTTATATCCCTGAGGTGATATAAGTTAGGTGATAAGTTAGAAGTAGACTTGAAGTACTATGATTAAATGGGTAGCAGGAGCAATCCATTACCAAAACAACTTGGCATTCCGAAGAAGACGCCGAGCGAGAGAGAGAGAGAAAAATTTGATGACGGCAGTCCAAGAAATCAGCGGTCCAAGAAAGAAATCGACGTCGGGGTTGAGGGTCCTATTTATAGGGCTTTAGATGCTACCTTATTGCCATGCACGATGGCATCTTCCAAGCAAAAAGCTTCGACCAAAACAACTTGGCATTCCGAAGAAGAGAGAAATGGACCTCGATCGGAGGGTCCTATGCTTTAGATGCGACCTTGGTGGTAAACGTCTCCTCGATGGAGGCATCTCCCGGGTCGTTTTCGGTGCCCTTCTGTGGACCGGGGCTTTTCCGCGCCGGCGATTGGACCACAAAAAAAGACTACTGACCAAAAAAAAGGATTTTTCCTAATAAAATAGAATTGCATATGAAAACCGAGTGTGTTGGTGCATTTGCGATTTGGATCATAAGAGTCTTATCATATTTATACTTCATATCCTTACCACAACAATTTGGCATTCCCAAGAAGAAGAGAACATACCCTTGAAAAAGAGAGAGAAATTTGATAAATTTGATGACGGCGGTCAACGACCCCCAATCAGCAGGTTGAGGGTCCTATTTACAGTGCTTTAGATGCTACAGTGCCGAAGGTAAGTGCCGAGACGGAGACGGAACAGCGCCTCCGAAGCGCGAGAAATTTGATGACATCGCATGCGCACAACTTGACATTCCTTGACATTCCGAAGTAGAGAATCAAATACCCTTGGCATTCCGAAGTAGAATCAAATACCCTTGAAATTTGATAACGGTGGTTAGGTCCAAGAAATCGACGTGGATCGGGGGTTCAGGTTGGATCGAGGGGGGGGGGGGATAGGGCTTTGGATGCCACCTTGACGGTATGTGTCTCCTCGATGCCCAGGCCCAGACGGAGACGGAACGTAAAGATATTTGGTTCCCTTCTGTAAAGATATTTGCATATGAAAAAAAGGCAAGTATACAAGAAAAAAACAAAAAAAAACAAAAAAAAAAACAAAAGAAAGAGTTTTGGCAAAACACATGAAAATAAATCTAGGGGATAGGGGATAGATGGACAAAAGACATAAATAAACATGAGTTTTATCCTCTACGAAACCAGCTAGAGAGTTTTATCCATAAAAGAAGCTAATGAAGCTAATGTTCTACATTGGGTAGGGGATAGCTTGGGATAGCTTGGCAAAAGAAATGAAAAAAAAAAAAAAACTTAAAGAGTTAGTTTTATCCCAACTAAGCTCTACTACTACGAATGTGTCGTAGATGTGTAGAACATTGGGTACCGCACCGTAAAACATTGGAAAACAAGTAAGCTAATATTGTAATGTTGTAGTTGTAATGTTGTAGAACATTTGGGTAGGGTAGGGATAGGGATAGCTTGGCAAAAGACATGTTTAGAATATAAAATATGCTTAGCCATGTTTTATGAGTTTTATATCCCAATTGAGCTCTACATTGGTAGAACATTGGGTACATTGGGTAAAAAATAAGAAGCTAATGTAGAAGATTAATGTAATGTAGAACATTGAAGCTAATGTAGAACATTTGGTAGGGGATAGCTTGGGAAAAAGACATTAAAACAAACATTGAACATTTGGTAGGGGAAGAGAATATACCCTTGAAAAAGAGAGAGAGATCGACGCCGAGAGAGAAATTTGATAAATTTGATGACGGCGGGCGGTCAACCCCCGATCGGGGGTTTGAGGGTTCTATTTACAGTGCTTTAGATGCTACAGTGCCGAAGGTAAGTGCCGAGACGGAGACGGATACGGAGACGGAACACCGCCTCGACAGCGCCTCGCTTTCGAGAAATTTGATGACATCGCATGCGCACGAGAATCAAATACCCTTGATAAAGAGAGATCGCAAGAGGCAAGGAGAAATTTGATGACAACAGTTAGATCGGGGGTTCAGGTTGGATCCAGGTTGGATCGGGGGTTGAGGGTCCTATTTATAATAGGGCTGACGGTATGCGTCTCCTCCATGCCGAGACGGAGACAGAGACGGAACGGCGGCCCGTCCTTTTCGAGACCGAGACCGAGACCAAGACCGACCGAGAGACCGACGGATCGTAAAGATATTTGGTTCCCTTCTGTGGACCGGGCTTTTCCGCGCCTGGGCTCCTTCCTTACCTTATTATAAACGAGCATTAATTCTTTAATATAAACGAGCCTAGGGCGCCAGCACCGGCATCTTATTCCACCAAAAAAAAAATGACTACTCATAATTTTCTGACCAAAAAAATGGATTTTTCCTAATAAAATAGAATTGCATATGAAAAAAAGGCAAGTATACAAAATTCGGATCTACTTATCATCCCGACTAAGTTGTTTGGCAAAAGAAAAAAACAAAAATAAATAAATAAATAAATTCATAAAAGAAAAAACAAACTTGAGTTTTGGCAAAACACATAAAAACAGTTTTATCCCAATGTAGAACATTGGGTAGGGGGTAGGGGATAGCTGGGCAAAAGACATAAACATGAGTTTTATTCTAACTCTACGAAACTAGCTAGAGAGTTTTATATGAAGCTAATGTTCTACATTGGGGGGTAGGGGATAGCTTGGGATAGCTTGGCAAAAGAAATGAATAAAAAAAACTTAGAGTTAGTTTTATTTTATCCCAACTAAGCTCTACTACTACGAATGTGTAGATGTGTAGAACATTGGGTACCGCACCGTAAAACATTGGAAATCAAGTAAGCTAATATTGTAATGTTGTAGTTGTAATGTTGTAGAACATTTGGGTAGGATAGGGATAGCTTGGCAAAAGACGTTTAGAATATAAAATATGTTTAGACATGTTTATGAGTTTTATCCCAACTGAGCTCTACATCGGTAGAACATTGGGTACATATGATAAAAAAAAAACAAGAAGCTAAAGTAGAACATTTGGTAGGGGATAGCTTGGCAAAAAGACATTAAAACAAACTTGAGTTAGTTTTATCCCAACTTAGCTCTACCAATGTGATAGAACATTGGGTACGGTGGGTACGTCGTGGGTGGGTACAGCTTTGGCTTGGCAAAAGAAGATAATTTAGTAATGAAATAAATTCATAAAAGAAAAAAACAAAAACTTGAGTTTTATCAAGCTAAGCTAATGTAGGGTATAGGGGATAGCTCGGCAAAAGACATGTTTAGACATGGTTATGAGTTTTATGCCAATTGAGCTCTACATTCGTAGAACATTGGGTACGGGTAGGGCATAACTTGGCTTGGCATGAAAATAAATTCATAAAAGAAAAAAGAGTTTTATCCATAAAAAGAAAAAAACTTGAGTTTTGTGGAAGCTAATGTAGAACATTTGGTAGGGGATAGCTTGGCAAAAAGACATTAAAACAAACTTGAGTTAGTTAGTTTTATCTCAACTTTTATCCCAACTGTGCTCTACGAATGCAGAGCATTGGGTACGGCTGGCTTTTAACATAATTTACTAATGAAAATAAATTCAAAAAGAAAAAAACAAAATGAGTTTTATCCCAAGTAAGCTAATGTAGGGTAAGCTAATGTAGGGTATAGGGGATAGCTTGGCAAAAGACATGTTTATGAGTTCTATCCCAACAGAGCTCTACATTCTACATTATTCTACATTGGGTAGGGGCATAGCTTCGCTTGGCAAAAGATATGTGAAAATAAATTCATAAAAGAAAAAATAAAAGAAAAAAAAAACTTGATAAGCTCTACATGTTTAGTAACTTGAGTTAGAATAAGCTCTACCAATGGTTTTGACATGTTTAGTAATGAATTCATAAAAGAAAAAAACAAAAAACTGGGTAGAACATTGGTCACCGCATATGGAGTTTACGGCATATGATGTTTAGTTGAAAATAAATTCATAAAAGAAAAAAGCAAAAGTTTTATCCAACTAGAAGAAGCTTGGTAGGGCATAGCTTGTTTATACCTGTTTAGTCTCCTTAAATTTACCCCAAAAAAATTAATTCAAAATAACTAACATTTTACTTTAATCAAAATGAGGGAGAGAATTTAGTTTACACAAAAAAAAAAAAAAAAACCTGAGAATGTAGAATCCTAGATCATTGGGTACGGCAATTTATCCAAAAAAATTAATTCAAAATAATTAACCTTTTACTTTTACTTTTGGTTTTAAATCAAAATAAATTCATCAAATAAAAAATAAAATGATTAATAACTATTAGGAGAGGAATATAATGGCATACAAAAATAAGATCTCTCACCTGACCTACCTGGTCGCTCCAAGGAAGCTAACTTGGCTAACCAGAGAAATAAGTGGATTCAATCCTAAAAAAAAAGTAATGATCTTTAATAATGAAGAAGATAATGGTGATCCATAAGTTTAGGTTGTTATATCTATGGAGCCTGCCAAACTAGTTTACTGGAAATCATTTCTTGAAACAAAACAAAATAATTATGGACTTAATGGCTAGACTCAAGTAAAGCAAGCCCGGACAAGCCCCACATAAGCCCCACATAGCTAACCTTTCATCTAACTTTCATCTAGGGGTGATCTAGGGGTGAACTGTTGTTGGGGCTGTCACAGATGTGGTGTGAGAGGTTGGTGAGTGGGTTGGGTTAAGGTTCCACCAATTTTTATTTTTTTTGTTGGTTTCATTTTGAGATATGAACTATAAAGAAGAAGTTTTATTTTAATTTGTTATAGTTGTTTGTTGAGCTTAGTATACCTTTTGCTGCAGCATTCTTTTGCATTGGATTGCAAGGAGTGAGATGCCTTATGAGATGCCTTATAAGATGTTTGGATTCTGCAGAAATTAAAAGGTAAAGAAAGTAAAAGGTAAGCCCAGATAAAATAATAAATAATCAACTACGCTTGTGGCCATGAAAGAAAAGAAATGCAAGAGAGAAGGAAGAATGAAGAAAACCGAGGAACTCATAGTTGACCAATGTGAGCTCATCTGGGTAATCTGCCAAGTACTCCAATTATCCAATTATGCATACATTGCCTTCAAATTGCCTTCAAATAAATCAATCTCCTGAGAAACGAATATATTTGGATTCTTTTATAATGAAAAGTGTGAAAGTAAAGCAAATGAGAGTTTGGTAAGGAAAGGTAAGGTAAGGAAAGTTTTCCTAGTTGGGGCAGGGGAATATCCGGAAGCCCAAATAATTCAATTCAATAGTTGGTCTAGTTGGTCTTCCATGTACCTGCCACACAGCAATGTGAATCTTTTACATCCTAATAATAACAACCAAATAAATAGTTTTATAGTATAATTTGGTGATTAATAACTACCCTTACGGGGTTGCATAATAATGAAGGTTAAGCAACTGTGGGTGTTCCTCAAGCAGCAAAAATGTGGAGGAAAAGAACTGAAAAGAAAAAAAATGTGGAGGAAAACCTACTATCTCGTCATCCATCAGCCGGTAGGCCCGAGCTAGAGTCTCCAAGGCGTCCTGCGTCGCCCCCAACCGGATAGGCAAGCGGCGAGCAGCCTCCACCCGAGGGACGAGCGGCGTCCAACGGCGGCGTCGACGGCAAGTGGTTGAGCGGCGAGGCGAGCAAGGGGTGACGGCGTCGAGCGGTGGTGTCGAGGGAGGTCTGGTAACGGCGACAAAGACACAAGTCTCACGGCACCAACGGCGGCACAGACGACGCGATGAAGACGGCAGCGGTCGCAGCTCAACCCACAGCCAAGAGGGAAGAGCTCGATTCTGGCAGAGGCGGTGGCGGTTCGGAGCAACGACGGCCCGGATGGCCGAACGAGCGGCGGCAAGAGGTGGTGACGGTGGCTTGGGGACGGCGGCAGCGGCGAGGGGCAGCACGACAGCTCGTCAGGCTCAACGGCGACATGGCTCGTTGGACGAGCGGTGGGTGGTGGTGGTTCGGGCTAAGAGGTGGTATGGTGAGTACTAGTAGGGAAGAAAAAAGGTTTTGGGGGGGGGGGGGGGTGACGTGATCGTCAAAAGAAAGAGGAAGGGGAAATCACGTGCGGCTAGCGTTTTTTGTTTTTTTTTTTTTAACTCTAACCAGCTCCCTTCCGGTTCCGGTTCCAAGAAAAAGGAACGGAACGAGAACTTTAGAACCAGGAAGAACCGGGAACCGTGCTAACTGTTCACCCAGTTTCTAACGCTTTCTTCGGGGTTTTTTTTTCCGGAATTTTCTAAGACAAGAAGTCGAATTTCCTTCCCCACGCTTTTTGTGGCTTTTCGGAAATTTTTCGAACGACCAAAAAGTCGAATTAAATTTTTAACCCTCTAAATAAATAAATAAATAAAAACTCCAATTTTTGGGGGCACAATTTAGGCCATTTTCGAATTTAGTAGCCAAAATCTCTAGATGAATTACCTATTTGAGAAAAAGTAAAAGAAGTTTTATTCAAGGCACATAACTTTATCATTACTATGAGGAGCTAAATTTAGCTCTAGGGAAAAAAAGAAGGATTTATTGAAAATAAGGTTTGTTTAATATTATTGCATCTCTCACGCTATCTTAAGATTTTCTAATTGATGGTAACGAAGCAAACTTTATAAAAAAAAAATACTTCAAAAGAAAAAAAGTCAAAAAGAATGGATATTTAGGAGAAAACTTACGGCTTGGAGGCGGCTTCTCAAGTTTGACCTAAAAAATAACTATTTAATACTTACATAAAAGGTTAAAGGTTGGTGTAGATTTGGGTGCATGGAGTTTAGAATTAATAATTCCAAAAAATCACATTATTTCAAATTTAAAATAAGTATCTTGACCGGGTGGATGTATGATATTACTAAAATACGCCTTAAAGTTCCTCCTTTCTCTCTCTCGTCCCTCCACTCTCGCGTTCTCTCTCTTTCTGCCTGGAAGATTCGAGCGTCTCTAGCCGCGAGCAAGCGTTTCTGAGGAGATCATTATGCGGACAAAAACATTTAAAAACCACCCGCCAATTTAATCATTTATTTTATATAAAGCAAGTACTTAACTCTTCATTTGAGTTATATTTTCTAATATGGTACCTCACTTTTTTCTATTATTATTATAACTTTGAAGAACAAGCCGTGAAAATGGGATGGAGGCTGGTTTGATTGTTTTCTAAACAGCTTGTGGAAATAGTGATGTTTAATTGTAGGTTTGCCCACATTGACTTTACAAAATCGGTGGTTAATCTCGCGACCCCATCGATGAGGCTTAGACCGAGAGGCCACGGTGATAGTGATGGTTTGACCGTGGCAGGGGAGGTTGGAAGTTGTGGTGGTGGAAGGGGTGATGGAGGTCAAACCAACAGAACCACCATTTCACCACCAAAATTAGAGGTAAATTTGCTTATGAAGATTTACCTATAATCCATCCTAACAACTAAGAAGTAGGAGCCGGGCATATTCATTTAACACTATTAATACTCATTGAAGAGATTATTTACTTACAAGTAGTTGAATTTTTTATTATTAATTTTCTTGTCAAGCTCGGAATTACGGGTTCAAAATATTATTGATATTTTGCTAATATTGCGAGGCTAGCTCATCTCCGGTCTCATCAAATTAGAAAGGTGTTTGGAAAATAAATTGAAAATAGAGATCCCAAAAAATATAGGGAAGTTTTGGAGAAGAATTCAAGGAAGAGCGAGTGAGAGGCGAGTGAGGCGGAGCAAGAAATGGCTCCTCCACACCAAAAGGGAATAGGAGCAAATGACTTAGCACCACCGCAATTTAAATAAATAAATAAATAAAAAGTGAAGGAGTAACTGTCTTTGGTCTCTTTTCAAACCACCCCTCAAAACTCGAGAAACTTTTTTTTTTTAAAAGGAAAAAAAATATCATGCTTTAGAATAATATTTTACTCTAGTTATAAAAGAAACATAGATGCATTGGTGCATTGGAAGGTTTTAGAAAATGGAAGCTGTGGAGGGAGATAGAGGATCTGGATGGAAAATTTCCCCTCAATTTTTTTGCTCCTTTTATTTTCCAAAAACAGCACAGCAGCCCCGATATGATGTTATCTTGGTGCTCCCATGGTGCATTGATCGCATTTCCTTCTTCCCTTTAAAAAAGCATAAGCTAATTCTTTCTTATTAAAAGAGTTTAGGTGCGAAGAAATTTTTTATATAAATGAGATTTGTAGGGATGGTGATGGGTCCAACATTTTGATCTTATTGGAACCGCCCCGAAATTGACACCTAAATTTGAAAGAGATTTTGGTCAGGCCAGTACAAATGAAAGAAAATAAATTAAAAGGAAGGAGACTGTGTCTTGGCGCGCTGATCTTTAACACCTAGTGTAATTTGCGTCTTGAAAAATGAAACAAAAAGGAGAAAGAAGTTATGGTCAAAAAGCAGAACAATATCCTCCCACAGGTCCCACAGGAGCGGGGAGCACGTGGGTCAAAACAAGATGAAAGAAAGTTAAATTTGACAGCTTTGTACTTTGACTTGAAGGACAAGCTTCGTGAGTCGGACTTCAGGAACGCCTCTAAATAAATAAATAAATAACAAAGGAGTGAGCGAGGCGGGGGGACGAGGGCTCGGGAGCGAGGTGGCCACGACGGGACTAAAAAAACTCTCTTTTCTTCGCCCGATCTTATTGGACACTACTGCCTGGGAATATCAGTTTTGAGGCAGAGAGGCCCCACCGTGAAGAACCCTATTCCAGCCGTATCACAAATTAGTTAATAATTTTTACCTTGACTTTTGGTATATTTTCGTCGCCTAATTTTCTGTGAAATCGTAATCTTCTTCCTATCAATGAAATGAAATTCTCGATTGATCTTTAATTTTAAGAATTATTTTATGGATAATATTTCTTTTGATATGATTTCTTTATTTTGCTCAGTTAAAGAAAACCCATATATATGTATATACTTGTATTCCATGTCAAATTATGTATTTTATTTATTCCGAATTAATAAAAAAATTGTTTTAGAAAAATAAAAAATTATCATGCCATCTCACCTAGGTCATAGCATCCTGAGAATTTAAAAGTGGCATATTTAACACTTTCTCATTGTTAGATTAGATTATATAATTAATATGGTATGGCTATTATATTAAATTCTCATATTAGATTCATATTCGTGGGCATTTGGGCATTCATGCAAATGCAAATTAGCTTCAAATAAGTGAAAATCCAACAAATTTCAAATTTGAAAGATTGACAAATCTTAATAATTTATTTCCTGCTATGTTAACAATTTATTTAAAGTATAGGTAATGATTGTCCAACTTAACTTGATTTTGGCATCCGGTTGGAATTTAGAGTATTCTTATCTCCGAAGTGCCTCTCCCCCTCCGTCTCCCCATGTAAGCTTATTTAAAAGAAGACTTCTGGTCGGTAAGTATCAAAAACCGCATCTCCCGTCGAACATTTGTGGCGCTGCAAGAGGTTAGTCCTTGCTAGTTTTTCTTTTCCTGATTTTTCAAAAGGTGGAAGTTTCGTTGAGGCATAGAGTCCATGGAAGGCATCTCCAAATTTTGGCAAATTTTGGCAAACACCTAAATGGGTATCTATATGAGTCTGTGGTAACAAGGTCCAGGCTCTTTATGGAAGCTAGTGCATTACTTTACTTCATATGCACAAAGAAGGTAATTTAATCACAACTTTCTGCTGATATGTTTTGTAGTGGACTGAAATTGTAACTCATCACACGCCTTAATCAAATTTTAGCTAGATCTCTTTTCTGGCTAAGTAAACCACGAGCCAGAATATATACGGTATTGAGCTGGATTATATAAGTATTAAGTCAAAGCTCAATTGAGTGATCCAATTACTAGCTTTTGAGGAATTGAACCTGTGATGTTGACCCTTTCCTTGCTTGTTTGTACTTCTTTACTTCTTTATGGATAGCACTTCAGAAAAACACAGTTGACCTTCAATCTTAATAACCCGGAGATGCTATCCAATGATGCTCCAGGCTAAGTAGCCGTGGAGAACAAAATAGTTTCGACTGTGTTGGCTATTTTTGAGTTGAAATATATTCTGCTAATATGGCCTTTTGATTATCCATAGGGTTGTCCAGTGTCAATCGAGGAGCTAGATAGCCTTCTTGTGTTTCTTGCGGAGAAGAAGAGAAAAATGGAACAAGAGGAAGCCGAGAGAAATATGCAAATTCTTCTTGACTTCTTGCATCGCTTGAGGAAGCAAAAGGTTGAAGAGTTGAATGAGGTTTGTTTTCACCTTTTATCTGTGAATGCCATCTCATTTATCCTTGCTAATTTCTGCTCTGTAGTCCTGCCTCTTGCTTAACCCCTTCCCTCAAAAATAATCTAAGGGATAGTGGTTAGGTGAAACGTGAAAGTCCTTATTAATTTTCCTTGCTCAACATTTTTCTACCTTAGCTAAGTAAACAGATTTATCTTGATTACTAAGAGACTAAACTAAATACACCAATACACGGATTTATTTTCATTATCATTATCATTATCTTCTTTGCATTATTCAAAATTTATGTATGATTAACTTTTTTTATTTTTATGAGAAACTTATGATGAATTATGCTCCTGGGGCTTGCTTGGCCTTCCTCAATGTAAGTTACTTAAGTTTGGAGCATTTGGATTTTCCCATAATTATTTTCTTTTGTTTCATTATGCATAGTTTTTGTTAGTAAAGAAGAGCATAGTTATTTTTATTATTTTTTATTTGATGAACTTATTTTACTTATATCCTAATTAATTATTTTATTTTTTAATTTGATGATTTTATTTTGAATTAATTTTTTGGGTAAATTTAACAATGAGACTAAACAAAACATTGCCATGCCCATGCCCATTCCAATGCTCCTGCCGGGCCTAATGTTTAAACTCAAGTTTTTTTTTATGCTTGGATGATCATTATCTTGGATTATTAAAGATCATTTCTCCTCAAGTGGTTAGTTTAGCTATGCGGCTTGCTTGGGCTTGCTTGGAGTCGGATAAAGAGTTGTAAGAAGGTACGGAAATGTCATAATTATTATTTTGTTTTGTTTCATACTTTCTCTTTAAAGCCATTCTACTTCTTTCCCTAATTAATTATATTTTTTTATTTGATGAATTTATTTTGGTTAATAAGCGGAGAAAATAAACTATTTTGAATTAATTTTTTTGGTAAATTTAAGGAGATTAAACATGCCTAGGCTGGATACTTATGTTACTTATGTTGGATTTCCTTTTTCTAAGTAAACGGATTTATTTTGATTTATTTTGATTACTAAGAGACTAATTTTCATTATCATCATTATCTTGTTTGCATTATTCAAAATTTATGTATGATTAACCTTTTTATTTTTATTTTGAGGAACTTATGATGAATTATGGTTGGGGGCTTGACTTAAGTTTGGAGCATTTGGATTTTTCCATAATTATTTTCTTTTGTTTCGTTATGCATAGTTTTTGTTAGTAAAGAAAAGTAATGAATAGTTTATTATTTTTATTTGATGAATCTCCTAACTAATTATTTTATTTTTTAATTTGATGAATTTATTTTGATTAATAAGTGGACAAAATGTAAAGCAAAGGAATAACTATTCTGAATTAATTTTTTGGGTAAATTTAACAGGGAGACTAAACATAACATGTCATGGCCATGCCCATTCCCATGCCTCCCATTCCCATGCCCTTGCTGTGCCCAATGTTTAAACTCAAGTTTTTCTAGGAAAAACAAACTAAATTAAGAGAGTTAACTAAATAGACCATTTTATCTAAAAATAGATGTTCATTAACTTTTTCTTTTTTATTCTCCCCCTAGCTTAGCTAAGCTATGGGGTCTTGCTTGGGGAAGGAGTTGGTCTAGGTATTACTTTGTTTTGTTTCTACTTCTCTCCCTCATTAATTATTTTATTTTATTATTTGATGAATTTGTTTTGATTAATAAGTGGACAAAAATACTTCTCTCCCTAATTAATAATTTTTTTGATGAATTTATTTTGATTAGTAAGTTGAAAAAATTAAACTATTTTAAATTCATTATTTTGGTAAACATGCTCGACCCATTCTTATGTAAAGTATCTGTTCTAGAGCCCGTGCCTAGTGTAGTAGAGCATTGGGATTTCCTTTTTTTAAGTAAACGGATTTATTTTGATTTATTTTGATTACTAAGAGACTAAACTAAACACACCATATACCCCATACGTTTTTCATTATCATCATCATCTTCTTTGCATTATTCAAAATTTATTGAAAATTTATGTATGATTAACTTTTTTATTTTGAGGAACTCATGATGAATTATGCTTGTGGGCCTTGATTGGCCTTCCTAAGGTAAGTTACTTAAATTTGTTACTAAAGAAGAGCATAGGTTTTTTTTTTTTTTTGATGAATTTATTTTACTTCTCTCCTAATTAATTTTTTAAATTTTTAATTTTTTTTGCATAAATTTAACAAGGAGACTAAACATAACATGCCATGCCCATGCCCAATTCAATGCCCGTGTGCCGGCGGTGCCAATGTTTAAACTCAAGTTTATTTTGATTTAATTTTTTTTGGGATTTCCTTTTTCTAGGTAAATGGATTTATCTTGATTACTAAGAGACTAATTTTCACTATCATTTGCATTATTCAAAATTTATGATTAATTTTTTTTATTTCGTGGAAATTATGATGAATTATGCTTGTGGGCTTGCTTGGCATTACTCAAGCTAAGTTACTTAAGTTTTGGAGTATGGATTTTCTTGTAATTATTTTTTTTTTATTATGCATAGTTTTTCTTAGTAAAGAAGAGTAATGAATAGTTTCTTTTTTTTATTTGATGAATTTATTTTGATTAATAATTGGATAAGATGCAAAGCAAAGGGAGTAACTATTTTTAATTAATTTTTTGGTAAATTTAACAAGGAGACTAAACATAACATGACATGCCATGCCCATTCCGTGCCCAATGTTTAAACTCAAGTTTTTCCAAGGGAAAAACAAACCGTCTAAAAATAGATGTTTGGAGCTTGGATGAGGATTATTAAAGATCATTAACTTTTTTTTTTTTTTTAGGAACTTAATCAACCCACTTCGGTTGGTTAGCTTAGGTAAGGTTGGTTAGCTTTGCTAAGGTATGCGGGGGTTGCTTAGGGCCGGTGAAGATGGAAATCTTAATTATCTTGTTTTGTTTCAATTGGTACTTTCTTGGCCATTATACTTCTCTCTCCAATTAATTATTTTATTTTTTATTTGATGAATTTATTTTGATTAATAAGTGGACAAAGAGTAAATGAGGGAAGAACTAAACTATTTTGAATTAAAACTAACTCCAGTAAACAATTTATTTTGATTAAACAAGTAAAGGAAAAAAGAAGAGACTAAACTAGATAGAGACCATAGAGTTTTCATGTTTATTTTGATCATCATAATTATCTTCTTTTCTTTGATTATTTAAAAAATTTGTACCAGTAACTTTTATTTTTGAGGTACTTATCATGAATTTATTTCTCCCGTGTATTAAGTGTAGAGCATTGGATATCTTCAAAATAAGACTAGCACTAACTAATTCAATGATAGTTTCTCATTTTGATTAAACTAGTATTAGTTTTAATTAATTATTTCATTTTTTAATTTGGTGAACTCCAGGGAACAAGTTTGAATTAAATTTTTTGGGTAAATTTAAAATGGGTGCCTCTAGTACCTAATTAGATAGTATGAGCTAGGGGACAGGCAAAATTGGCAAATTGGATGAAGTGTTTAAGCTAGGATTGTGTTAAAATTAGTATTTACTGATTCTTTAAATTGATACTTACTTCTTTAAAAAGAAATTTAGGACATAGAGAGAGGCAACTCCACGCTGGATGAAAGAGAGGCAAGGGTGACGGTGACCGTCGTGGACCCCACCCTGGGGTGGCGGCTTCGTTTCTCTTGCCGCTGCCGCGGGAGAAAAGCCTGAAGGTCTTTAAAAAATTATTAAATAATTTTTTTTAAGTCCAAATGGTGACACGACGCCCAACTCCATCATACTTGTGAAACAGAAATTTAATCAATTTGTGTTCTTCTGAGCAGGAAAAAAAAAACCTGACTCAAAATTTCTATTTCTGATTCTCAAATACTAAATAATATAATTTCAATTTCTGCATATCATTATATTATTACTTCAAGATGGAGGAGGTGGACTTCACCGGCGACGTGCTGGTCACAAATTCCTCTTCCTTCCTCTCCTGGACTGAGTAATCTGCTTCGTTATCTCACCATGCACTTCAGAACATGAGAGGATAGGGTCATCATTAATGACAGAGGCTATTGCAAATCTTCCTCCATTTCATCCTCACCGAACATGGATGCTTGTCATGAGCTTTCTAATTCGCAGAGTTCGAGACAGACATAGGAGAACTCCCAATCCACCTAGAACTTGTTACTCCTTCCAACATTCCGTATCCCAATATCAGATAATGAATCTCCACATTAGCACAGGAATGGCTTGGAATCCAGTGATTCTCCACCATCTACATCTGTCCTATGTGCTACAGGACAAGCATTAGTGGAGTGACCAGACTTAACCTAAGAACACGAAACATGTTTGGTTAGGGCAAAATAACTAACATTTGGCGTTCCGCCCAAACAGAACAAAATATTAAAAATCCTATACTTATATGCCAAAAAGGCTATAAGTTTGAGGTTTTTGTTGTAGAAAAAGTTTTAGAGTACATTTTTTTTTGGGGATAAATTTCTCATAAGGTTTAATTTAGGTAAGGTATAACTTAAGGTTTTTGTTATTTACAAAACCCTCCTAGACACATACTAAAATTAAATATATATTGCCACCGAGAGAGAGGACAAAATATTGTTCCCAGAAATTTTTTGTTCTCCCATCCACTCTAACCAAAGAGTGAATCGCTCTTTTTTTCAATTATTTAATAAGCTAATATCCTTGAATCCCCACGCTTCAAGTCTTAACCCCACTTTAATCATCCTCAAGGAGATCTTGGGAGAAGCTCTTGAACAAACTAAGGGTAAGAATGTTGAATTGCAATTTTCTTTTTGGAGATTTAAAACTGGGGTTACAACTCATATATATATTTAAAAAATAAATTTATTCTTAGGCCCGCTGGGTAGTTAAAAAAGAGTTTTGTCTAGGTAGTTAAAAAAGAGGATAATAGGGTTAGGGTTTTTCTTTCCATAGACAAATTTGAAATTTGGCTATTACCGACGGGTTTTTTTTTTTGTTAAGTAGTGTTCAACTCTATCCAACTCTCTATGTAAGCGTCATTTTATCAAATTATTGAAGTTGAATTATGAAGATATGTTACACCCATCTCCAAATTATTGAAAAAAATATTAAACCAGTTTCTCCAAGTTTCTCGTGCATATACTTTACTTGAATTGAATTTTCTTGATTAGTCAATCTTTGCAAATAAACTTTATTATGATTAACAACCAGATAGCGGCATGTTTAACAACAATTTCTGTGAAATCAACTTCAACTCCCTCTTCTTGATGAACCCTCTAGCCACTAACCAAGTCTTTAATCTGTCAAGACTTCCATCACGTGCTAGCTTAGTTTTAAACACCCATTTACAGCCCGTGACATTCATTTGGTTCATGTTCATGCTGACTTAAGGAGGAACTTTATATTCAGCCAAACATCCATATCTAGGATTTGGCTTTGCAATCCCATATTTTAGTGGAGTTTGCATAGGGTGAACAGAGAGTGTACCTTCAGTGTTAGGTGGAGAATTTAGGTGTGAAAAGTTTCAGCTATTTGAATAAGATCTTATTCTAGAGAAGCTGAGTTAGACTTGGGACTCTAAAAGAGATTAATTTTGTGACATTATAACAGGATATGATGTATTGTAATGGCCAGCTTCCAAAATTCCACTATCCTGTAAATGTCCTATATGTTCATTTGAGTGATATCTCACTTGTTCTTCACTTGTAGAGTCTAGAAGATTAATTTCTTATGCCCCACTGCCTAAATTTACCAAAATAATTAGTTTAAAACAGTTTAATTTTGTCGACTTATTAATCAAAATAAATGCATAAAAAATAATTAATTAGGGAGAGAAGTACTTTTGTCCACTTATTAATATATAAAAAATCATCAAATAAAAAATAATAATAATTGAAGTAGAAACAAAACAAAGTAATACCTTGACCAACTCCTTCCCCAAGCAAGACCCCATAGCTTAGCTAAGCTAGTGGGAGAATAAACAAGAAAAAGTTAATGAACATCTATTTTTAGATAAAATGGTCTATTTAGTTAACTCTCTTAATTTAGTTTGTTTTTCCTAGAAAAACTTGAGTTTAAACATTGGGCAAGCATGGGAATTCCATGGGCATGGGCATGGCATGTTATGTTTAGACTCCTCCTTAAATTTACCCAAAATATTAATTCAAAATAGTTACTCCCTTTGCTTTACATTTTGTCCACTTATTAGTCAAAATAAATACATCAAATTAAAAAATAAAATAATTAATTAGGAGATTCATCAAATAAAAAAAAATAAACTATCCATTACTCTTCTTTACTAACAAAAACTATGCATAACCAAACAAAAGAAAATATTTATTGGAAAATCCAAATGCTCCATACTTAAGTAACTTACCTTGAGTAAGGCCAAGCAAGCCCAAGCCACACGAGCATAATTCATCAAAAGTTCCTCAAAATAAAAATAAGAAAGTTAATCATACATAATTTTGAATAATGAATAATGGATAATGAAAATTAGCCTCTTAGTAATCAAAATAAATCTTTTTACTCAGAAAAAACATTGGGCACGGCTCTACTTAGAACATAAGTATTATTCGGCATGGGCATGTTTAGTCTCCTTAAATTTACCCAAAAAAATTAATTTTTATTTTCTCCACTTATTAGTCAAAATAAATAAATCAAATAAAAATTTTAAAAATAATTAATTAGGGAGAGAAGTATAATGGGTTTAAAGAGAAAGTATGAAACAAAACCTACTCCGCAAGCCCCAAGCAAGCCCCGCATAGCTTAGCTAAGCTAACCACAGCCAAGCTAAGCTAACCACTTTCGGAGAAATAAGTGGATTAAGTTCCTTAAAAAAATTAATGATCTTTAATAATTGATCATCTCTATTTAGTTTAGTCTCCTAATTTAGTTTGTTTTTCCCTGGAAAAACCTGAGTTAAAAACTTAAGTTTAAACATTGGGCACCCTACCGGCATTGGAATGGGCATGATGGCATGTTATGTTAAGTTTACCCAAAAATTAATTCAAAATAAATTCATCAAATTAAAAAATAAAATAATTAATTAGGAGAGAAGTAAAATAAATTCATCAAATAAAAAAAAAACTATGCTCTTCTTTACTAACAAAAACTATGCATAATGAAACAAAAGAAAATAATTATGGGAAAATCCAAATGCTCCGAACTTAAGTAACTTACCTTAGGAACGCCAAGCAACCCCCACAAGCATTTCCTCAAAATAAAAATAAAAAAGTTAATCATACATAAATTTTGAATAAATTTTGAATAATGAATGATGATAATGAAAAATAGTCTTTTAGTAATCAAAATAAATATGTTTACTTAGAAAAAAAGGACTTTAGTCTCCTTAAATTTACCCAAAAAAATTCATTCAATAAATTCATAAAATAAAAATAAATAAAAAATTAATAAGGAGAGAAGTATAATGGCCAGAAAGTATCAATTGAAACAAAACAAAATAATAATTATGAGATTTCCGTACCTTGACCAAATCCCTTCCCAAGCAAGACCCGCATAGCTTAGCTAAGCTAACCAACCGAAGTGGGAGAAATAAGTGGATTAAGTTCCTAAAAAAAATTTAATAATCATCCAGCTAGAAAAACTTGAGTTTAAACATTGGGCACCGCACGGGCATGGGATGGGAGGCATGGGAATGGGCATGGCCATGGCATGTTATGTTAAATTTACCCAAAAAATTAATTCAAAATAGTTACTCCTTTGCTTTACATTTTGTCCACTTATTGATCAAAATAAATTCATCAAATTAAAAAAATAAAATAATTAATTAGGGGATTCATCAAATAAAAATAATAACTATTCATTACTCTTCTTTACTAACAAAAACTATGCATAATGAAACAAAATAAAATAATTATGGGAAAATCCAAATGCTCCAAACTTAAGTCAAGCCATAACTTCCTCAAAATAAAAATAAAAAGGTTAATCATACATAAATTTTGAATAATGCAAACAAGATAATGATGATAATGTAAATTAGTCTCTTAGTAATCAAAATAAATCAAAATAAATATGTTTACTTAGAAAAAGGAAATCCAATGCTCTACTTAGAACATTGGCACCCTCTACTTAGAACATAAGTAACATAATGGACATGTTTAATCTCCTTAAATTTACCCAAAAAAATTAATTCAAAATTATTTATTTTCTCCGCTTATTAATCAAAATAAATTCATCAAATTAAAAAATAAAATAATTAATTAGGGAGAGAAGTAGAATGGCTTTAAAGAGAAAGTATGAAACAAAACAAAATAATAATTATGACATTTCCGTACCTTCTTGACAACTCCTTATCCGACTCCAAGCAAGCCCAAGCAAGCCGCATAGTTACTCCTTTGCTTTACATTTTGTCCACTTATTGATCAAAATAAATTCATCAAATTAAAAAAATAAAATAATTAATTAGGAGATTCATCAAATAAAAATAATAACTATTCATTACTCTTCTTTACTAACAAAAACTATGCATAATGAAACAAAATAAAATAATTATGGGAAAATCCAAATGCTCCAAACTTAAGTAACTTACCTTGAGGAAGGCCAAGCAAGCCCCAGGAGCATAATTCATCATAAGTTTCTCATAAAAATTTAAAAGTTAATCATACATAAATTTTGAATAATGCCAAGAAGATAATGATAATGAAAATAAATAGGGAAAAGTACCAAAAACAGTGGTAAACCTTTTTGCACTGATACCAGTAAGTCATAAACTTTTTAATTAGACCAATTTAGTCATAAAAAATTTTACATTAGTACCTATCGACTAAGACAAATTTTATAAATTTTTTTATATTTGTTTATATTTTTATATTTTCTCTTTTTTTCTCTTTTTTTTTTCTTTTCTCCTTATCCTAGGTCACTGGCGGACCAACCATCCCCGTGCCCCTCGCAGCTTGCTAGCCAAAGGATAAGGAGAAAAGAAAAAAAAAAGAGAAAAAAATATAAAATATAAAAATATAAAAAAATATAAAATTTGTCCACATGACGCCACATAATAAGACCGCCGGTGGCCACGTGAGCAATTTCTGTCTTAAATTAGCTGGATGGACTATTGAAGTTTAGGACTAAATTGGTCTAATTCAAAAGTTTAGAATTGACTATTTGGTACTTTTCCCAAAATAAATCTGTGTATTGGTGTATTTAGTTTAGTCTCTTAGTAATCAAGATAAATCTGTTTACTTAGCTAAGGTAGAAAAATGTTGAGCAAGGAAAATAAATAAGGACTTTCACCTAACCACTATCCCTCATATTATTTTTTAGGGAAGGGGTTAAGCAAGAGGTGCAGGACTACTGCAGCAGAACTTAGCAAGGATAAATGAGATGGCATTCAGGTGAAAACAAACCTCATTCAACTCTTCAACCTTTTGCTTCCTCAAGCAATGCAAGAAGTCAAGAAGAATTTGCATATTTCTCTCGGCTTCCTCTTGTTCCATTTTTCTCTTCTTCTCCGCCTGAAACACGATAAGGCTATCTAGCTCCTCGATTGACACTGAACAACCCTATGGATAATCAAAAGGCCATATTAGCATAATATATTTCAACTCAAAAACAGCCAACACAGTCCAAATTATTTTGTTCTCCACAGCTACTTAGCCTGGAGCATCATTGGATAGCATCTCCAGGTTATTAAGATTGAAGGTCAACTGTATTTTTCTATGATTGAAATGGTATCCATAAAGAAGTACGAACAAGTTCAAAGGAAAGGATCAACATCTAATACTTAATACTTATAAATCCATAAGATCTGTGGCTCATGGTTTACTTAGCTAAGGTAGAAAAATGTTGAGCAAGAAAATAAATAAGGAAGAGAGATCTAGCTAAAATTTGATTAAGGCATGTGTTAAAGTCACAGGTTACAAATTCCGTGCACTATAATTGTGCACTATAATTGTCGCAACCTATTTTTCGACTAAAACAAGGTTAATGGACTACTAAGTTTTTATACTAAGTTTTTAAACTTAGCTCGGGCTCTCTTCATAGGAATTCACGACTTAAAGTTCAAATATTTAACATGCAAAAAATTATTAACTAGAAGTCATCCTTTTAACCTAAATTACTATCATGCACATGCAAATGTAGTCACCACACGAGTCATCATTCATTATTAAAGAATAAATTGCATCATAGCAATCATTTTTGTTTTTTTTGGGTTTTCTTAAAAATTAGAATTCTTTTCTAAAAATGCATTTTTAAACTAAATGACTTAATCTTATTAATATGCAAATTCTAATTAAATGGGTCTATTCTCATTAAATAATCGTATTATGCAAACTAGTTAACATGCACATGGTATTTTTGGATTTTTATATTGAAATTCAAAATTTATAAAGATTAATCTAAAAAGGGATAATTTTCTAATTTATTCCAAGGATTAATTTGACTTAAACCCTATCCTATCTTAAAAAATTATTTTTTTTAGAAAAATGAGATAATTAAAATGTGTGATCATTATCTAAAAAATAAAAAAATTAATTTAGGTCCAACCCTAACTTATTTCTAAAAGTGCCCTAAAAATGTAATCCTAATTTACTAAACCTACATGTCTAATTTACCTATATGCCCATGCAGAATTTTGATTTTTTTGATTTTTTTTAAGATAAGTAATTATTAAATAAATATTAAATCTAAACTATCAATAAAATAAAAATAAAGGATTACAATAATTTGGACAAAATCCTAGCGGATAATGCCTACAAAATACAAAATGCACAAATATTAACATATTAACATTCAATATTACAATTCAAATAACTAAACTAAAAAAAATGCTATCAAATAAAATAAACAGAAAAGTAACATAAAAATAAAGATAGTAAAAAAAAACTAAACTACAAAAATAAAAAAGAACAAAAACTACCTAAAGGGGGGAAGTAAACCGACGGTGGACGGTGCTGGGCAATCGTCGGAGCTCCGGCGGGGAGCGGTTGCAGATGAACGGCAGCGGGCTCGAGCTCGGGGCAGCGGAGATCGGTGGAGCAAGGGCACGGCGCGGCGTCTGGCGGGGATCACAGTGGCACGGGGGCCGACAGTGTTCGGGTGTTGGCGTTGGGCGCGCAAGCAGAGGCTGGCGGGCGCGACGGGGCCGAGCAGGATGCTAAGGCGGTGGCGAGCAACGGGCCGGACTCAGCGACGGGTGGGCCGCAGGTTGCAGAGGCGCGGCGGCGTCGGACTCCGAGCGGTGATGCGGCTGCAGGCGAAGCAGAGGGGGTCGGTGCAGGTTGCTGCAGCGGGCGGTCAAGGCGGAGCGGCGAAGGCGTCGAGTGGGCTGGCGGAGGTGTCGGGTCGCCGCAGCTGTAGCAAGGACAACAAGCGGCGGTGCTGGTGCGGTGGCCAGCGGGAGGAGCGAGGGGCGGTGCCGCGCGGCGTCCGGCGTGGGGGGTGACCGGCGAATCGCTGGTGAAGCGACAGTGGACAGCGAAGAGAGTGCTGCACGAAGGAGAAGAACAGTACACTGTTTCTTTTTTTTCTTTTTTTTTACTCTTACCTCTCACGTCACTTCTTTCTATCTCTTTTCTGACTTTTTTCTTTTCTTGTCAGAGAAAGAAAAGAGAAAAAGCTTTCTCTTTGACCAAGACAGACGAAGCCTTCTTGCAAAAATTCCTTATTTTCTTTGAATTTTCTCTCTCCCGAAACTTTTTGCTCTCAATTTTCCGAAAATCCCCCCCTCGCATCCGTATGGATCCACTTATTTTATAGTAATTTCTAGACGGCCGCTCTATATAGCATTTCTCGAATTTCTCTGTAAATTTTCAGATTTCTTCCATTTTGCAAAAAATTATTGCACCCTATTCACCCGAAATATCCAAATTTTAATTTTCCCCGCATAATTCAATCAAATCAATTTCTCCTATTTTCAAAAATACAATTTTATTTTTCTAAAATTAGGTGTCAACATGCGTGTCCCGTGCATAAAAAAGAAAGTGTCCGGTGAGAATTTCAAGTTAGAAATGCCCTCTCGTTAAGTTATTATTTGCTAGGGGCAATGAAGTAAAGTAATGCAGTAGAGCTAGAAAATGAAAAATAATAGTTGCTCATATACATACCCATTTGGAGATGGCTTCCATCCACTCTCTATCCGACTCTCTATGCGTGAATGAAACTTCCACCTTTTAAAAAATTACGAAAGGAAAAACCAGTTGCAGAGCACCACAAATGTTGGAGATGCAGTTTTTGATACTTGCCGAGCAGAAGTCTTCTTCAATAGCTGCAAATGAGCTGGAGGGATACCATTAAATAAGCTTACACTGGAGACGCAATACTCTAAATCAAGTTGGACACCCGATGCAATTGGGCAACCATTACCTATACTTCCAATAAATTGTTAACATAGCAGGAAATATTTATCTTAAAGCAATCAATCTCTACTTAGCTAGAAAATCATGAGTAATTGTGTATGTGATTGGCAATTTGTTGGATTTTCACATGAATCTAATATGAGAATTTAATATAATAGCCATACCATATTAATTATATAATCAAATCTAAGAGAAAGTGTTATATCCTATATGCCACTTTTAAATCCTGAGGATGCTATGACCTAGGTGAGATGGCATGATATTTTTTATGTTTCTAAGAAATTTTTTTGATTAATTCGGAATAAATAAAATGCGTAATTTGACATGAAATACAAGTATATACATATATATATGTGGGTTTTCTTTAAATGAGCAAAATCAAGCAAAGAAATCATATCAAAAGAAATATTATCCATATTCATTAAAATTCGGAAATTAATTTTAAAGATCAATCAACAAGATTAAGATTTCACAAAAATAAAAATAAAATAAAATTAGGCGACGGAAATATACCAAAGTCAAGTTAAAAATTATTAACTAATTTGTGATACCGCTCGAATAGGGCTCTCCAACTTCCAAAAATGGAGGTGGATGATGCTTCACCGATGGGGCCTCTTCGCCTTATGGGTTACGTCGTCCCTTCTTGTCGATTGGATTATTTATTTATTTATTTATTTATTTATTTATAAGTCCTTCGTGTAAAGTACGAAGCTGTCAAATTCACTTTCTTTCATCTTCTTTCAATCCACGTCGTCCCGCTTCTTCAATGTGCCTTGTGGGAGGATATGATATTATTGCAACGTGTGCTCACCCCTGCTTTTTTACCAAAACTCCGTTCTCCTTTTGTTTCATTTTTCAAGAGGCATGAGGACAAATCCGGTGAGAATGAGAAAGAGGCGGGCGCAATCTCCTTCCTTTTAATTTATTTTCTTTCATTTGTAGTCACGCCTACGGAAGAGATAAAACAAGATTCTATTCTTGGCCAAAATCTCTTTCAAATTTAGGTTCTTCACCATACCATCCCTATGCCTACAAATCACAAGACCTCCTCCACTTATTCAATTTTTTTCTGTCACACCCCCATACTTTTACTTTTGCTGTGCGAAGCCTAGTAAGAAAGAATTAGCTCAAGATACTTTTTAAAGGGAAGAAGGAAATGGGATGACCAACATAATAAAAATTATGGGGGCTGCTGTGCTTTTTGGAAAATAAAAGGAGCAAAAAAATTGAGGGGAAATTTTCCATCCAAATCCTCTATTTTGAAAAGAGACCAAATGCCATAATGGGAAGGAGAAGAGGAGGTTACTTCTTCACTTTTTATTTATTTATTTAACTTGTAGTGCTAGTGCTACTCGGTGGACATCTGATTGAAGTCTTGAACCGCAGTTCTCTTTCTTTCTTCTCCAAAACTTCCAATCCTATTTTTTGGGACCTCTATTTTCAATTTATTTTCCAAACACCTTTATAATTTGCTGAGACTCGAGAGGAGCCTTGCAATATTAGCAAAATATCAATAATATTGTACACCATTGATTTTGAACCCGTAATTCCGAGCTTGACAAGAAAATTAATAAAAAAAAATACAACTACTTCAATGAGTATTAATAACCGACAAAAAAAAAGAGTATTAATAGTGTTAAATGAATATACCCGCCTCCTACTTCTTAGTTATTAGGATGGATTATAGGTAAATCTATTTACCTCTAATTTTGGTGGCGAAATGGTGGCTCTGTTGGTTTGGGTACCACAACCACAACCACAGTAGGCCTCCATCACCCCTTGTCCCCTTCCACCACCACTACTTCCAACCTCCATTGACACCGTCAAACCATCACCACCGCCTCTCTGTCTAAGCCTTTGTAAAGTCAACATGGGCGAACCTACAATTAAACATCACTATTCCTAACAACTGGTGAATGATTCTTCAAGACAAGTCAAAATCAAATATAACTCCTCCTTATAATAACAATCAAAATAAAACTTTTCCATCAAATAGAAAAAGTGAATAGAAAAAGTGAGGTAGGACAGGACGTTAGGACGTTCGTTCGCCGAGGCTTGCTTGGCTTGGCTTGCTTGGCTTGCTTGGCGTCTTGGTCTTGCTTGGCTTGAAGGTAAGTTACTAGCCATTAAATCCATAATTATTTTGTTTTCTTTCAAGAAATGATTTCCATAATTCCTAAAGAAGAGTAATGCATAATTAATTATTTTATTTGTTATATTTGACTAGTTTTGTAAATTTAACATGCCATGCCATGCCCGGATAGATTTTTTCTAAGTAAACTAAATTCTTTCCCTAATAATTATTAATTATTTTATGAATTTATTTTCATTATTAAACATGTCTTTGGCCTCAAGTTTGTTTTTTTTGTTTTTTTTTTTAAAGTAAACTAATTCTCTCTCTAATAACTATTTATGTTTTTATTTTATGAATTTATTTTTATTTTATGAATTTATTTTGATTACTAAACATGTCTTTTGCCAACCTATGTATGTCGTACCGTACCGAGCTGTTATGATAAAACTCAAAAATTCTCTCCTTACTAAACGTGTTTTGCACCCTAGAGCTCACTTACAGCTTACAGCTCACTTGGGATAAAACTCAACTTTGTTATTTTTCTAAGTAAACTAAATTCTCTCCCTAATAATTATTAATTATTTTATGAATTTATTTTCATTACTAAAACAAAGATGTCTTTTGTAGCCAATGTTCTACATTCCCTTAAATTTTTAGGTCCGAATTTTGTATACTTACCTTTTTTTCATATGCAATTCTATTTTATTACTCATAATTTTTTGACAAAAAAATTATGAGTAGTCTTTTTTTTTTTTTGTGTAATAAGATGGGCACCAAAATTTCTATTTCTACAACACAAAAATGTCTTTCTTCCTCATGAATTGTCTTTCTTCCTCATGAATGACTCCGAGGATGATTAGCCTTAGCCATGGCTTTCCTCCTCATCCTTGTTCTTCGCTCCTCTCTCCCACATCTCCCACCTTTCCTCCCTTTCCTCCTCCACCTCATTTCACTCATCCTTCTTGGCTGCTCTCTCCCACATCTCCCACCTTTCCTCCTCCACCTCATCTCTCTCCCAGATCTCCCACCTTTCCTCGACCTCATTTCACTCCTCAACCTCATTTGCTTACAAAGCTCATCTCCACACCTTTCCTCGACCTCATTTCACTCCTCAACCTCATTTGCTCACAAAGCTGATCTCCACACCCACATCAAATGAGGGTGAGGCCGGCCCACCATACTACCCATTCTATAGTCGGAACCCTATATTTAACATCCAAATATCATTAATCACTGGGAAAGCAATCACTCGGCAAAAAGGAAATGGGAGAGGTAAAGCTACTTACTTGACATAGATTGATTTGAGACTAGCTAACATAAATTTTTTTTCAGACATCAAGCCAAGAGGTGAAAAAGATTATTGCTACTATGAAACCAAGCAGTGTATTTCTTGAGTTGGCCATGCCCGATGAAGTGAATATAATACAGGATCCCTCTAAAAGTCAATATAATACAGGATCCCTCTAGTGAATTTTATGTAATTATCCAGGAGGCCAAAAAGTGTGGAGTAGAGGTTATATAGGGAGATATGAATGAAAAAGTAATAAAACTTGCTTTGCCCCCTTGCCCCCTGTTATTAAATAGAATGATTCTGTGATATTTTCTTCACATTTTCTTCTTTCAGCGTTTCACCAAACTTTTATTGGAGGTTATGCCATGGGAAGAGTCCAGAAGTTGAGCGAGTTGAGCAAGAGTTGAGCAACGTGAAGGTGTCAATGCCCCAGGAGAAAGCTCATCTTATCTTTAACAATTTTGAGTTAATGTTTGACGATCTTTGACCTATTTCCCGTATCTATGACAAAGGTCGGGGCAAGAGACAAGTGAGTTCCTTTCATTTTTCCTATTATTCGCTTATTATGGTTGAAAATCTAACTTGTCCTTAAAAATCTCTTTCCATAATTTGCTCCTATAATTTGCTCCTGATGATGGTGATTGGCAGAGCGCGCACACACATCCCTCGACTCTCCAAGCATCTCATAATGGATGCGGATGAGATGGATGATCTCTGATATGGATGACCTCATGGCTAGAGAGGATGTGGGTGTGGAGATCATGAGGTCATCCATATCAGAGATCATCCATCTCATCCGCATCCATTATGAGATGCTTGGAGAGTCCAGGGATGTAGGGATGTGTGTGCGCGCTCTGCCAATCACCATCACCAGGAGCAAATTATGGAAAGAGATTTTTAAGGACAAGTTAGATTTTCAACCATAATAAGCGAATAATAGGAAAAATGAAAGGAACTCACTTGTCTCTTGCCCCGACCTTTGTCATAGATACGGGAAATAGGTCAAAGATCGTCAAACATTAACTCAAAATTGTTAAAGATAAGATGAGCTTTCCCCTGGGGCATTGACACCTTCACGTTGCTCAACTCGCTCAACTTCTGGATCTCTTCCCATGGCATAACCTCCAATAAAAGTTTGGTGAAACGCTGAAAGAAGAAAATGTGAAGAAAATATCACAGAATCATTCTATTTAATAACAGGGGGCAAAGCAAGTTTTATTACTTTTTCATTCATATCTCCCTATATAACCTCTACTCCACACTTTTTGGCCTCCTGGATAATTATAGGGATCCTGTATTATATTGACTTTTAGAGGGATCCTGTATTATATTCACTTCATCGGGCATGGCCAACTCAAGAAATACACCGCTTGGTTTTTCATAGTAGCAATAATCTTTTTCACCTCTTGGCTTGATGTCTGAAAAAAATTTATGTTAGCTAGTCTCAAATCAATCAAATCAATCTATGTCAAGTAAGTAGCTTTACCTCTCCCATTTCCTTTTTGCCGAGTGATTGCTTTCCCAGTGATTAATGATATTTGGATGTTAAATATAGGGTTCCGACTATAGAATGGGTAGAATGGTGGGCCGGCCTCACCCCCACATCAATTTGATGTGGGTGTGGAGATCAGCTTTGTGAGCAAATGAGGTTGAGGAGTGAAATGAGGTCGAGGAAAGGTGTGGAGATGAGCTTTGTGAGCAAATGAGATTGAGGAGTGAAATGAGGTCGAGGAAAGGTGGGAGATCTGGGAGAGAGATGAGGTGGAGGAGGAAAGGTGGGAGATGTGGGAGAGAGCAGCCAAGAAGGATGAGTGAAATGAGGTGGAGGAGGAAAAGGAGGAAAGGTGGAAGATGTGGGAGAGAGGAGCGAAGAACAAGGATGAGGAGGAAAGCCATAACTAAGGCTAATCATCGTCGGAGTCATTCAGAGTCATTCATGAGGAAGAAAGACATTTTTGTGTTGTAGAAATAGAAATTTTGGTGCCCATCTTATTACACAAAAAAAAAAAACTACTCATAATTTTTAGACAAAAAATATTATGAGTAATAAAATAGAATTGCATATGAAAAAAAGGCATGTAGAACATTGGCTACAAAAGACATGTTTGTTTTAGTAATGAAAATAAATTCATAAAATAATTAATTATTAGGGAGAGAATTTAGTTTACTTAGAAAAATAACAAAGTTGAGTTCTATCCCAAGTTATCCCAAGTTATCCCAAGTGAGCTGTAAGCTAAGCTGTAAGTGAGCTCTAGGGTGCAAAACACGAAGAGAATTTTTGAGTTTTATCATAACAGCTCGGTACGGTGACATACGACCGTACCTACATAGGTTGGCAAAAGACATGTTTAGTAATCAAAATAAATTCATAAAATAAAAACATTAATAGTTATTAGAGAGACAATTAGTTTACTTTAAAAAAAAAAACAAACTTAAACTTGAGGCCAAAGACATGTTTAATAATGAAAATAAATTCATAAAATAATTAATAATTATTAGGGAAAGAATTTAGTTTACTTAGAAAAAAAACAAACTTGTTTTTATCCCAAGTGAGCTCTACGAATGTAGAACATTGGGTACGGCATAGCTTGGCAAAAGACATGTTTATGAATTTATTTTCATTATTAAACATGTCTTTCGCCATGTTCTACACTCAAGTTTGTTTTTTTTTTTTAAGTAAACTAATTCTCTCTCTAATAATTACTAATTTTTTTATTTTTTTATTTTATGAATTTATTTTCATAATTCATAAAATAATTAATAATTATTAGGGAGAGAATTTAGTTTACTTAGAAAAAAAGCAAAAGAGATGTTTAGTAATGAAAATAAAAAAATAAAAAAATTAATAATTTTAGAAAAAAATAAAATTTATGGCAACGGGCTCCAAGAAGCTAACCAGAGAGAAATAAGTGGATTCAATCCTAATAAAAATAAAAATAATAATGATGATACATAAGTTTAGGTTGATAAATCTATCGGGCATGGCATGGCATGTTTTCTTGTTAAATTTACAAAACTAGTCAAATATAACAAATAAAATAATTAATTATGCATTACTCTTCTTTACTTACAAAAAAAAATGAATTATGGAAATCATAATTATGGATTTAATGGCTAGTAACTTACCTTCACGCCAAGCAAGCCAAGCCAAGCAAGCCTCGGAGGACGTTCCCTACCTCACTTTTTCTATTTGATGGAAAATTTTTATTTTTCTATTTGATGGAAAAGTTTTATTTTGATTGTTATTATAAGGAGGAGTTATATTTGATTTGGACTTGAAGAATCATTCACTAGAATAGTGATGTTTAATTGTACGTCCACGTTGACTTTACAAAGGCTTAGACTTTACAAAGGCTTAGACAGAGAGGCGGAGAGAGGCGGTGGGAATCATTCACCAGAATAGTGATGTTTAATTGTACGTCCACGTTGCCTTTACAAAGGCTTAGACAGAGAGGCGGAGAGAGGCGGTGGTGATGGTTTGACGGTGCCAATGGAGGTTGGAAGTAGTGGTGGTGGAAGGGGTGATGGAAGCCTACTGTGGTTGTGGTTGTGGTACCCAAACCAACAGAGCCACCATTTCGCCACCAAAATTAGAGGTAAATAGATTTACCTATAATCCATCTATAATCCATCCTAACAACTAAGAAGTAGGAGGCGGGTATATTCATTTAACACTATTAATACTCTTTTTTTTGTCGGTTATTAATACTCATTGAAGTAGTTGTATTTTTTTTTTTATTAATTTTCTTCTCAAGCGGGTTCAAAATCAATGGATATTTTGCTAATATTGCAAGGCTCCTCTCGAGTCTCAGCAACCAATCAGATGTCCACCGAGTGCTACTGCAAGTTAAATAAATAAATAAAAAGTGAAGAAGTAACCTCCTCTTCTCCTTCCCATTATGGCATTACTTACTAACGTAATTCATTTCTTGGGGGCTAACGAACGTGGCTGTCTTTACTTACTAAAAAATAAATGAACTATGAAATCATTTATTCAAACAAAACAAAATAATTATGGGTTTAATGGCTAGACTCAAGTAACTTGCGGATGCTTGATGATGCTTGATGTGTATGGTATTCTTTTGCATTGGATTGCAGGTGTTGCAATGAAGTGAGATGCCTCATAAGATGTGTAGAATTCCAAACAGAAAGTAAAAGGTAAGCCCAAGCCCAAGTAAGCTTGTGGCCATGAAAGAAATGCAAGATAGAGAACACATCCAAGGTGGCATGAGAGTCATCCAGCGTCCTAGCAAAAATATGGCTAATGCAGAAATATGGCTAATGCAGCAACTAGAGAAGGAAGAAGGAAGGATGAAGAACGAACTCATACTTGACTAATGTGAGCACATAATCTACCAATACTCCAATTCATTTTACAAACAGGACAAATGGTTAAATTTCTTAAGATGAAGGAAGGTTGTATTTTCCTAAGCTAGTCTCAAATCAATCTATGTCAAGTAAGTAGCTTTACCTCGCTGTCGTGTATTGTTCCTAAGATATTGATATTGCACCACCGGGTGATCCCATTCCCTTTTCGCCCTTTCGCCTAGTGATTGCTTTCCCAGTGATTAATAATATTTGGATGTTAAATATGTGATTAATAATATTTGGATGTTAAATATGGGGTTCCGACTATAGAATGGGTAGAATGGTGGGCCGACCTCACCCAATTTGATGAAATGGCTTCACCCCCATTTGATGTACCCCATTTGATGTGGGTGTGGGGATTAGCTTTGTGAGCAAATGAGGTGGAGGAATGAAATGAGGTCAATGAAAGGTGGGAGATTTGGGAGAGAGCAGCCAAGAAAACCAAGAAGGATGAGTGAAATGAGGTAAAGGAGGAAAGGTGGGAGATGTGAGAGAGAGGAGCGAAGAAGAAGGATGAGGAGGAAGGATGAGGAGGAAAGCGATAACTAAGGCTACTCACCTTAGGAGTTATTCTCCGAGTCATACTCCCAGTCATGCAAAAGAAGAAAAGACATTTTTTAGGGGGATTCTCGGGAAGAGAGGAAGAGAGTTTCTCAGGATGAGTAACAAAGTTTCTTCAACAAGAGGAGCAAGAGGAAGAGGATTTCGAGCGAGAGAGAGCAAGGAAGAGACATGGCTAAATTTATAATCTAATTTATTTTTTTTAAAATGGGATTCTTTTTTTTTCTAAATCCATTATTAATTTTCTTATTTTTTAAAATAAAAATAATTAAACTTTTGAATTCTTTTAGAAATAATTAAAAATAATTAAATATTTTTTTATATGTAATACTTTGATTTTGAAAAGATTTTTTAAGAAAAGGTTTTCCAAAAACCAAAAAAAAAAAACTCTTTTTCTTATAAAATTAATTTTTTCTTTATAAAAATATCTATTTTTTAAAAATATCAATTTTTTTAAGTCATATAGGCAGACTCCTCCGCCGAGCAAGAAAAAAAAAAGAAAAAAAAGGTTGAAAAAAAAAAGGAAGAAAGGGAAAAAAAAGACTAATTTTGCTGCATCCTTGTGTGCTGGTACTGTGTGCTGGTACTATCTCTGAGAGAGCAGCTAGGAGAGAGGGAGTGAGGCAGGGAGAGGGGGACGCACAAGGGGGACGCACACTGGGGTAAGACTATGTAGTTATAGTTATGGTGGTAGGACTATTCGAAAGCTTTTTTGCTTTGCTTTGGCCCTAGCAATTAGGTATAATTAGGTATAACTCCACATTGGCACTTCTTAAATTTACCCAAAAAAAATTAATTCAAACTTCTTGTTCTTCTTCCTCTTCTTCTTCCTCTTGGTTCACCGCCTTGGTTTACTTTGGTCCAGTTGTGACCCCACCTAATTTAGCCACACCGCTTAAATCCCCACCCCAAGCTATAACAAATTCCAAGCCACCAATAGCAAATTGAGAAATTATTAAACTAGTTTACTAACTAGGCATTACCCCCAATCCCAAAACTCACCAAAGCTCACCATGAACCATGAACTAACCCTCCACTAACCCTTCAGCTCATACAAATTTTTTTAATAAGATGATGATGATCAAAATAAATGGTCTCAAGCTCTTCTTTTTCCCTTTACTTGTTTAATCAAAATAAAGTTTTTTTCAAAAAGGAAATCCCAATCCTTGGCACTTACAACATTAACATGGTTACTCTCCTTAAATTTATCCAAAAAAAAAATTAATTCAAAATAGTTTACTTATTCTTCTCTTATTTACTTTCTTATTTTCCTCCCCTTATTAATCAAAATAAATTCATCATATAAAAAAATTTAAATAATTAATTAGGAAAAGAAGAAGATTAATCAACACTAGATTAATCTAATCAAATAAAGAGAAACTATGAATGATAAGTCTATTAATCTAATCAAATAAAGAGAAACTATGAATGATAAGTTACCGATTTTTTTTTTTTACCAATCTTTCCTATGAAAGCTTGAAATTGTCTATATTTAGTGTGCTCTTAGTTTAGTTTGTCTATATTTAGTGTGCTCTTAGTTTAGTTTGTCTATATATAGTGTGCACTTAATTTAGTATATTTTTCAGTTTAATCAATCCACTTTAAACTTGGGAAAATGCTACCGGCAACCAACCATTTTGAAGTAGAGCCTAGGGAATAACTTTGATTTTTCCCTCCTTATTATTTATTTAAATGTCAAAATAATGTTAAAAAAATTAAATATATGTAAATGCTAAAAAAATTAAATATAATTTGGTCTTTTTAAAAAAATATTTACATATATGATTTTTTTAGTGTATACATTTTATTTTAAGAAAAAAATTTATATATATATATGTATTTGATCAAATTTTATATTTAAAAAGTTGCATTTTTTTTTCAATTTTAAACAAATAAAAATTAAAAAAATTCGGGCTTTAGTCTTCTTTTTTTAAAAAATTATATATATATGTATGTATTTGATTTTTTTAGCATTTATTTTAAATTTATATTTAAAAATGTGCATACCTTATTTTTTATTTAGAAATTAAAAATTAAAAATCTTATTTTTTAAAATTATATATATATGTATTTAATTTTTTTAGCATTGTCAAAATTTATATTTATATTTAAAAAGTTGTCATACATATTTTTTTTCAATCAAATAAAAATTATATATGTATTTGATTTTTTTAGTATTATTTTCAAAATTTTATTTACAAATTTGCATACATTATTTTTTTCAATTTTAAAGAAAAAAATTTAAAAAAAACTAATATTAATCAGGGACTTTATTTTTCTCCTTAGGGCTTTTGCAAATCCTTTGAATTTTCGCAGCCTTAGTCCCTTTACTTTTGGTTTACTTTTGTTCACTTATTAATCAAAATTAATTCAAATAAAAATAAAATAATTAATTAGGAGAAGTAAAATAAATTCATCAAATAAAAAAATAAAATAAATAATTAGGGAGAGAAGTAATAAAAAAAAAAAGAAGAGAAACTATGAACACTAAGCATTACTATTCTTTACTAACAAAAGCTATGCAAAACAAAATAATTATGGAAAAATCCCTGCTCTACACTTAAGTAACCAGGGAGAAATAAGTTCATTCTTCCTCAAAAAATAAAAAATAAAGTTAATGATACTTGAATAATGCTGATCCAAAGGAAGAAAAACGGTTGGTGTATTTAGTTTAGTCTCTTAGTTTAGTTTTAATCAAAATAAATCTCTTTACTTAGAAAAAAAACTTGATTTTTATTTGGGCATGGCATGTTTAGTCTCCTTAAATTTATCCAAAAAAATTAATTCAAAATAGTTTAGTTTGGTTTACTTTTGGTCTACTTAGTAATCAAAATAAATTCATCAAATAAAAAAATAAAATAATCAAATTAGGGAGAGAAAAAACCAGATTAATCAAAATAAAAATAAAGAGAAACTATCATAATAATTGAAACAAAAAAAATAATTATGGGAGAAATAAGTGGATTCATGATAAGTTCCAAAAAAAAAATTAATGATCTTTAATAATCGAAACGTGATCTATGGTCTATTTAGTCTAGTCTCTTAGTTTAGTTTGTTTTTCCCTCTTCTTTAATCAAAATAAATCTATCCATTCTAAACAAACAAACTAGAAAACTTGAGTTTAATGTTATGTTTAGTCCCCTTTACTTTGGGTTTACATTTGTCGACTTATTAATCAAAATAAATTCATCAAATAAAAAAATAAAAAAGTAATTAGGGAGAGAAGTAATCAAAATAAAGACCATTACTCTTCTTTACTTACACTTAATAAAACTATGCATCTAATTCTATCAACATCAAATAAATTCTTCAAACAAAACAAAATAATTATAGGATTTTCATAATGGCAATGGCAATGGTCTATGTAACTTACCTTGACCAATGAGCAAGCCCCACATAGCTAACCCTCAACTAACCCTGAGGAGAATAAGTTCCTCAAAATAAAAAATAAAAAATTTAACCATACAAATTATGAATAATGCAAAGGATGAAAAGAGGATGAAAAACTTTAGTTTGGTCTATTGTTTAATCAAAATAAATCTTTACTTTACTTGAGTTTTATTGGAAGGCTCTACTTAGAACATCTCCTTAAATTTACCCATAAAAATTAATTAGGAGAGAAGTAAAATAAATTCATCAAAATAAAAAAATAGAATAACTAAAATAACTAATTATGGAGAGAAGTAAACAAGAACAAAAAAAATGTAGTAACTATTTTGAATTAATTTTTTGGTCTCCCATACCCATTCCCATTCCAATGCCCATGCCCAGGAGAGAGAGGAAGAAAAGAACAGAAAAGAAAAGAGAAAGAAAAGAA
This sequence comes from Eucalyptus camaldulensis, assembly GCA_019915185.1. Classification (NCBI taxonomy): domain Eukaryota; kingdom Viridiplantae; phylum Streptophyta; class Magnoliopsida; order Myrtales; family Myrtaceae; genus Eucalyptus; species Eucalyptus camaldulensis. Next base: position 9,228,196 of record JAHSVA010000005.1, read on the forward strand.
GAAAGGTTGAAAAGTGAGAGGAGAGTTTATAATCTAATTTTATTTATTTTTTAAAATCGGATTATTATTTTTTTCTAAATTCATTATTAATTTTCTTATTTTTTCTTCTTTTTTAAATAAAAATAATTAAAACCAATTAAATTTCTTTTTAGAAATAATTAAAGATTCGTTTTTAATAAAAATAATAATAATTAAAAATTAAAAGTATTATTAAAATTAGAAAAAAATAGTTTGTAGGTAATATTTTGATTTTGAAGAAATTTTTTAAGAAAAGGTTTTCAAAAACCAAAAAACAAACTCATTTTCTTATCAAATTAATTTTTTCTTTTTTAAAATATCTTATAATTTTTTAGCTCGACCCGATGAGAGGCTTGCTCGCCCGATGAGAGGCTCTGGCTCTGGCAGACTCGAGCTGAGCAAGAAAGAAGAAAAAGGAAGAAAGGGAAAAAGAGAGAGAGAGAGAGAGAGAGAGAGAGAGAGAGGCCATAGAGAGGGACAGTCTGGTGAGGGCAGGGCAGGTGCTCTCAAGTGCTCGCTCGAGGCCACAGAGGGAGGGACCACACTACAGTGTGGTGAGGATCAAGGAGGTACACTCTGGTGAGGGCTGGTGACTGCTCCTGCTCGTACGAGCACGGGGAGATACTCCCTCTCGGCTAGGAGAGAGAGAGTGAGGTGAGGCAAAGAGAGAAAGAGAGGCGCGCAGAGACGGAGGGACACAGGAGGGACAAGAGGGACAGAGTCTGGTGAGGCTCCTGCAGGTAGGAGCACGGAGAGATACTCCGTGTGGCTAGGAAAGAGAGAGCGAGGCAAAGAGAGGCGCGCACGGAGAGGGCATAAGGTGATAAGTTAGGTATATCTAGGTCCACGTCCAGGAAAGCATATGAGGCCCGCAAGTAGGCATAATCGATGGCATCTTCTAAGCAAGCTTGCCAAAACAATTGGCATTCCGATGCAAAGAAGAAAAGAATATACCCTTGAAAAAGATAGATCTTTGCCGAGAGAGAAATTTGATGACACGCCGAGAGAGAAATTTGATGACGGCAGAGGAAGAAATCGACCTCGATCGGGGGTTGATCAGGGTCCTATTTATAGGGCTTTAGATGCTACTTGAAGGTAAGTGCAGCACCTCTTTTTCGAGAAATTTGATGACATCGCAAGCAAGCACGATGGCATCTTCCAAGCAAAAAGCTTTGACCAAAACAAATTGGCATTCCGAAGAAGAGAATCCAGAGAAATACCCTTGAAGAAGAGAATCCAGAGAAATACCCTTGAAGAAGAGAAATACCCTTGAAGAAGAGAATCCAGAGAAATACCCTTGAAGAAGAGAGAGATCCCAAGAAGCGAGAGAGGCCGAGGCCGAGAGAGAGAAATTTGATGACGGCGGTTGAAGAAATCAAGATATGGACCTCCATCGGGGGTTGAGGGTCCTATTTATAGGGCTTTAGATGCCACCTTGACGGTAAGCGTCTCCTTGATGTCTCCTCCATGGGCGCGTCGTCGTTTTCGAGACCAGCCCAGACCCGGGCTGGCATAAAGATATTAGGTTCCCTTCTGTGGACCCACGCACTGCGCTCCTTCCTTATTATAAAGTGTAGGGCGCAGGCATCTTATTCGACCAAAAGAAAAAAGGAAAAAAGAGACTACTCATAATTTTCTGACAAAAAAAAAGGCACTAATATGCTTCCTGAAAAAAAATTATTCCTAATAAAATAGAATTGCATATGAAAAAAAATGCAAGTATACAAAATTAGAACCTACATGGAGTATTAGAAAAAAAAAAACAAACTTGAGTTTTATTCCAAGTAAGCTCTACGAATGGTTTGGTAAAAAGACATGTTTATTAATAAAAATAAATTCATAAAAGAAAAAAACAAACTTAAGTTTTATCCCAAGTGAGCTCTACCAATGTAGAGCATTGAGTACGGCATAGCTTCTTTAGTCTCCTTAAATTTAACCAAAAAAATTAATTCAAAATAATTAACATTTTACTTTAATCAAAATAAGGGAGAGAATTTAGTTTACTTACCAAAAAAAAAAATTGAGCTTTATCCCAAATAAGCTCTACGAATGTAGAACATTGGGTATGGCAATTTATCCAAAAAAACTAATTCAAAATAATTAACTTTTTTACTTTTGATTTTAAATCAAAATAAATTCATCAAATAAAAAATAAAATAATTAAGAATTATTAGGAGAGAAATATAATGGCAGAAACTAGAGAAACTGTACAAAAATAAGATTTATGATACCTAACTTACCTGACCAACCCAACTTGACCAGCTCCAAGGAAGCTAACCAACCAACTTGGCTAACCCGAGAAATAAGTGGATTCAATCCTAAAAAAAAATAATGATCTTTAATAATCAAGAAGATAATGAACATCTGGCTAAATCTATTTTCAATATTTCCCCCAAAAAAACAGATAAAGCATCCATCTTCATTGTGTACCACTCAGCACAACAACAAAATTAACACTCGTCACACCAATGGAAGCGAAACAACAATGAGGATCTCACCTAAATCCACAGAAAATCCTTCTGTACAGGAAAAAAGAAGAGCCGAAGCTGAAAAACAAAAATCCGCAAAAAAGAAAATAGCAAAAATGGTAGACGGACAGAGTGTTCCTCGGAACCAACGCAGCAGCAGCACAAATCAGAATTCGCGTCGCAACAGAAAAACAAAACCTTCGCCTCAACACCCACCAAGAAAACGTCTCAAAGAACAGAACAAATGGAGCAAAGCAAGAAAAAAGGAAAAAAAACCCAGATACCCTCTGCATGCGACCCAGCGACAGCACTGAGAAAAAGAGCAAAAGAGATCTTTGCAGAGGAAGATGTAGGCAGAGCGATCAAAGGAGAATCTTACCGATTTGAACTAGCCCAGTTCACTGAGCAAGCAAGAGGCGTCGCAGATCTAAAGCCACTGGCGACCCCTCAGTCCAGAGCAGAGCCCGCGCAAGACATGCTCGGCCCCTCAGTCGCCGTCGCCGTCACAGAAGGAAGAGGGACGAAGGAGAGATTTGCAGAAGAAAGGGACCCTGTCCCTCAATCGGTCGCCGTCGCCGTCGCAGTCGCCGTCGCCGTCACCGTTGGGAGAACTCGGGAACCGATAAAAACCAAGACGAGACACGACGAGAGGACTCAGAGACGGGAGTCGGGAGAGAACCGATAAAAAAGATTTCGGTTTTCGGTTCGTGCCTTTGTGGTTCGGTTTTCGGTTCGGTTAACCGATAAAAACCGAACCAATAAAAAAAATTTCGGTTTTTGATGAAAACCGAACCGAAAACCGAACCGAAAATCGAACCGAACCGAAAGAACCGATTTTTTCGGTTCGGGTCTTGACACCCCTACTGTGGGTGTTGCTCAAGCAGCAAAAATGCGGAGGAAAAGAACTGAAAAGAGAAAAAATGCGAAGGAAAACCTACTGTCTCATCATCCATCAGCCGGTAGGCCCCGGCAGGAGTCTCCAAGGCGTCCCGCGTCGCCCCCGACCGGATAGGCGGAAGGAGAGAGAGAGTAGGGGTGCGACTGAGCTGAGGTGGAGGTGGAGGTGAAGGTGAAGGCGGAGGCGAGGCGAAGGCAAAGGGGCGTGGAGTTAAGGTTGATTAGGCGGCTGGTCGAGCGGCGAGCAGCCTCCACCCGGGGACGAGCGGCGTCCAACGGCGGCGTCGACGTCAAGCGGCTGAGCGGCGAGGCGAGCGAGGGGTGACGGCGTCGAGCGGCGGTGTCGAGGGAGGTCCGGCGACGGCGACGAAGACACGAGTCTCGCGGCACCAACGGCGGTACGGACGGCGCGGCGAAGACGGCGGCGGTCGCGGCTCAACCGACGGCCAAGGGGGGAAGAGCTCGGTTCTGGCAGAGGCGGTGGCAGTTCGGAGCAACGACGGCCCGGACGGCCGAGCGAGCGGCGGCAAAAGGTGGTGACGGTGGCTTGGGGACAGCGGCGGCAGCTCGCGGCGGCGAGGGACAGCGAGACAGCTCGTCGGGCTCGACGGCGAGACGGCTCGTCGGACGAGCGGTGGGTGGTGGTGGTGAGTACTAGTAGGGCGTGGGGCGGCGGTGTGGCGGTGGGTGAAGCAGCCAGCAAGAGGAAGGAAGAAGAAGAAGAAGAAGAGATGATGATGGGGAGGGTTCGGCCGAGAGAGGAGGGGAAAGAGGAGAGAGAAGTAAAAAAAGTTGGGGGGCAGGAGTGACTTGAAGAGGAAAAAGGGGAGAAAAGAAAGAGGAAGGGAAATCGAGAAAACATTGGATGGTCCCGAGAGTCAAGCCAGCTTGTTCCCCGACTAATGAGAAAGTGACGCGTGGCTTCACGTGAGCACGAGCGGCCCCATTGGTTTTTCTGCACAAATTATATTATTTTCCCTTTTTTATCTAAAAATTTACTGTCATTGATAGACCTGTTGTTGCTTTGTTCTCTCTCCTCTTTTATGGAGTAGGCCTGCACGCATTAATGGAATGGCGCTTTCTCTCTCCTCCTTTCTGAAGAACGAATGCCCCCACACTGCAGCTTCACTTCCCTCCTTTCTTTCCTTCTCAATTCAAAATTTTGGGTGAGAATTCGCTTTCTACGTTGCGTTGCTTCTCTGGCCTGCTCCGGGGCTGGGTCATCTCCGCTCTTTGGCCCAAAGCACGTTGCTCCTCCGCCTTGCTCCGGCGCTGGCTCATCTTCGCCCCTTGCCCCACAGCTCGTTGCTTCTTCGGCCTGCGTCGTTGTGTCCCTTCTTCGCCCTGCTCCGGTGTGGTTTCCCAGCGCGACGGCGAGGAATGTTCTTGCTGTAAGTCGCAGACTCCAAGCGATAAGAAGTTACAGCTCCCTCCAATTCGCCTTCGGATCGGCTACGTTCGCGGTTCATAATAGTGAGTTGATTCGGCGAATGCTTGCCGCGACCGGCTGCACAAGCTGTTGGTGAAGGAGATGGAGGGGTGGACTGGCATGTGCAGCGACAGAGGTGGAGAAAGCGAGCGGAGGAAGGTGATGGAGGCGTCATGCGGAAAGATGGACAAGTAGGTTAGAGGGAAGGACGTGGACTCGTCAATGAGGATGGCGGATTAGCGAGCAATGTTGTGTCATGGCGACGTGGGCATGCCCTTGTCTGTTGATCACAAGGTGAGCTCTCGCTCCGTGTTTGTTCGTTTCCATTGAAGCTGTGTAGCAGAAGTTTTAGGTGTCTGTATTTGATAGCAGCGTTTACTTGCTGCAGGAGACTATTATTTGAAGCCATACGTGATAGCAGAGCCAAAGATCACGGTAAGCAAGAGAACAGAGTTGGACGACTTCCTCGTGATAACAAGCGATGGGTTATGGGATGCGCTCTCTAATGAGGTTGTTTGCCAAGTCATGAGGAGACACCTCGACGGACATATAAAGAGGAGGTTCCCTGAGGGGCTAAGAGGAAGTAACGCCGCCGAGGCGGCTGCGGTGCTAGCCGAACTGGCCATGGCTCAAGGTAGCCAGGACAACATCAGCGTGATTGCGGTCGAGCTGAAGAAACCAAACTCAAAGAGTCCTTCAAAGTTCTTTATGGCCAGTGTTGGGCTAATCAATGTTCTTGTATAATCTATTGTATTGACTTCAAGTAGGTATTAAAATGCCAGATCCTTCATGTCATTGCTTTGTGGTGTTTATCGTTTATACCATAGTGAAGAGAGAAAGTAAAGAGGAGTGCAGGAAATTCATGAACAAAGTCAACATGGGAAGAGCTCTCTCCAGATGAGCAAAAGTAAACTCTAATACAATTAAATTCTTTAAAAACCGAATAGATACAACTGTTTTACAGAATGCTAATCCTAACAAACAAAAAAATTGTTGCAAAGTTTTTTAACAACACAATCACGAGAAGGAAAAGTTCAAGGAATAAAAAGGACTCCGTGAACAATAAGGAAGCCTTTTCTTTTCTCACTTCTCAGCAAACCATGCTTTGTTGTGGCACATCTCAGACTCTCTTTTAATCAGCGAAGTAGAGGGGAAAGAGGATGAGCACTCGTTTTATAATGTCTCTTCACTCCTTTCGTCCTCCAATCCTCGCCCTTATTCAACTTGGAAGCAGGTTCGGACATCATGAAGCAAAGACGAAAATTTTCGAAAAGAAAGAAAGCGAGAACTTTCCAAGACCGTGTCTGACGGGTATGGCTGCACAATCCTTTACATCCCCAAAATCCAGAAAAACTGTGCAATTACTTCTGAAGCTGGAGTATCTTCCTATACCAGAGTGTAGCTTGAGATGGAGATGTCCGCTCGAGGCGAAGCGCGGATGTGCACAATACCAGAGGACACAGATCACCGCCGCCTCCTCCTTCCCCACCACCGCCACCACCGCCGTCAACCTCCCCATCCTCATCAACGTGTCCACCCCCTTCCCTCCAACCTCCTCGTCCATCTTTCCGCATGACGCCTCCATCACCTTCCTCCACTGTGAAGGTAGCCGATCCGAAGCCAAATCGGAGAGAGCTGTAACTTCTTATCACTTGGAGTCTGCGACTTACAGCAAGAACATCCTCGCCGTCTTGCGCTGGGAAACCACACCGGAGCAGGGCGGAGAAGGAACACAACGACGCAGGCCGAAGAAGCAACGAGCTTTGGGGTAGAGAGCGAAGATGAGCCAGCGCCGGAGCAAGGCGGAGGAGCAACGTGCTTTGGGCCAAAGAGCAGAGATGACCCAGCCCCGGAGCAGGCCGGAGAAGCAACGCAACGTAGAGAGCGAATTCTCGCCCAAAATTTTGAATCGAGAAGGAAAGAAAGGAGGGAAGGCAAGCTGTAGCGTGGGGACTTTCGTTCTTCAGAAATGAGGAGAGAGTAAGCGCCATTAATGCATGCAGAGAAAAAAAAAAAAAAAAAACAAGAACAGGTCTACCAATGACAGTAAATTTTTAAATAGAAAAGGGAAAATAATATATTTTGTGCAGAAAAATCAGTGGAACCGCTCGTGCTCACGTGGAGCCACGTGTCACTTTCTCATTAGTCGGGGAGCACGCTGACTTGGCGCTCCGGGTCTAATATTTTCTCGGGGAAATCACGCGTTTTGTGGCTTTTCGGAAATTTTTCGAACGACAAAAAAGTCGAATTTAATTTTTAACCCTGTAAATAAATAAATAAATAAAAACTCCAATTTTTGGGGCACAATTTGGGCCATTTTCGAATTTTGTTGGGCATCCAACAAAAGAAATAATCCAAGAATAGAAAATCGGACAAATTTACAAATGAGAAAAAATAACAGAAGTTTTATTCAACACACATAACTTTATCATTACTATGAGAAGCTAAATTTAGCTCTAGGGAAAAAAAGAAGGATTTATTGGAAAAAAAAACATAAGGTTGAATTAAAACTAATCACTAATCAATACCTTTGTTTAATATTATTGCATCTCTCACGGTATTTTAGGATTTTTCTAATCAATAAACAAGTTATCTATAATTTAATTTGATAACTATATATATATATATGTGTGTGTGTGTGTATGTATGCCAACAACCATAATAATTCTTTTGTGGCGGTAGTTTATTTCAATATATTTCCTTGATCCAAACAAAAGAATACAAGGGCCATCCATTCACATGCCTGACTTGTAAGGATTAAAGAAGAGCTAAAAGTTGTGAGTATTCATGAAGAAAATTCTAGGTTTGCAAAGGTTGGTAACCAAGCAAACTTGATAAAAAAAAATACATCAAAAGAAAAAAAGTCAAAAAGAATGGATATTTAGGAGAAAACTTATAGGATGGAATATTTTGGGACATTGTTCATTATCTATAATTCCCATTTGAATTATAACCAAATAGATTCACATCATACGCATGGAGGTGGCTTCTCAAGTTTTTAAAATCTTTCCACTTCCCTTTTTTTTTTTTTTTATGTCACCTATCTTCACAAACGAGTGGAATAAAAAATAACTATTTAATACTTACGTAAAAAGGTTAAAGGTTGGTATAGATTTGCATGCATGGAGTTTAGAATTAATAATTCCAAAAAATCACATTATTTCAAATTTAAAATAAGTATCTTGACGGCGTGATGGATGTATGATATTACTAAAATAGGCAGGCCACCCTCGAAGTTCCTCCTAACCTTGAAATTCCTCCTTTCTCTTTCTCGTCCCTCCACTCTCGCACTCTCTTTTTGCCCGGGAGATTCGAGATTCGGAAGACTCTCTCTAGCCGAGAGCGTTTCTGAGCAAATCAAAAGCAAGCAAGCGAATGCGTGATTGTGATTATGCGGACAAAAACATTTAAAAACCACTTGGCAATTTAATCATTTATTTATTTTATATAAAGCAAGTACTTAAACTCTCTTACCTAATTCAAATATAGTTGGAATGACGTTTCATTTTATTTATATTTTCTAACTTTTCCAATCTTATGGTACCTCACTTTTTCTACTTTTTCTACTTTTTCTATTTGATGATGGTGTTAAGCTTTTCACAACCCTTAAGTTTTATTTTGATTATTATTATTATAAGCACGAGATATATTTCATTTGAACTTATCTTTGAAGAAGAAGCTGTGAAAATGGGATGGAGGCTGGTTTCATTCTTTGCTTGCTTGATTCTCGTTGTGTGATTAATGTATTAATGTGCAAATAGTGATGTTTAATTGTAGGTTTTCCCACATTGACTTTACAAAATCAGAGTTAATGGACTAAACTAGGTGGTTAATCCACTCGCGACCCCATCGACGAGGCTTAGACCGAGAGGGGACGGTGGTGATGGTTTGACCGTGGCAGCGGAGGTTGGAAGCTGTGGTGGTGGAAAGGATGATGGAGGTCAGGTGGATGTGGTACCCAAACCAACAGAGCCACCATTTCACCACCAAAATTAGAGGTAAATTTGCTTATGAAGATTTACCTATAATCCATCCTAACAACTAAGAAGTAGGAGGCGGGTATATTCATTTAACACTATTAATACTCATTGAAGAGCTTATTTACTTACAGGTAGTTGTATTTTTTTATAAATTTTCTTGTCAAGCTCGGAATTACGGGTTCAAAATCAATGGTGTACAATATTATTGATATTTTGCTAATATTGCGAGGCTAGCTCCTCTCCGGTCTCGACAAATTAGAAAGGTGTTCAGAAAATAAATTGAAAATAGAGGTCCCAAAAAATAGGGAAGTTTTGGAGAAAAAAAAAAAAAAGAGGAACCCACGGTTCAAGAAGAGCGAGTGAGGCGGAGCAAGAATTGGCTCCTTCCCCGCCAAAAGGGAATAGGAGCGAATGACCTTGGACCAAACTCCAATCAGATGTCAACCCCAAAGAGACACGACACTTTAGCACCGCAAATTAAATAAATAAATAAATAGATAAAAAGTGAAGAAGTGACCGTCTTCTTCTCCTTCCCATAAAGAGCGTAAGAGGCAGGCATTTGGTCTCTTTTCAAACCATCCCTCAAAACTCGAGAAATTTTTTTTTTAAAAAGGAAGAAAAATATCATGCTTTAGAATAATATTTTACTCTAGTTATAAAAGAAACATAGCTGCATTGGAAAGTTTTAGAAAATGGAAGATGGGGAGGGAGATAGAGGATTTGGATGGAAAATTTCCCCTCAATTTTTGTGCTCCTTTTATTTTCCAAAAACAGCACGGCAGCCCCGATAATTTTAGTTATGTTGGTCCTCGTGCGCATTTATCGCATTTCCTTCTTCCTTTTAAAAGAGCATGAGCTAATTCTATCTTATTAAAAGAGTTTAGGTGTGAAAGAAAAATCTTATATAAATGGAGGAGGGTCTTGTGATTTGTAGGGATGGTGATGGGTCCAACATTTTGATCTTATTTGAACCGTCCCGAAATCGACACCTAAATTTGAAAGAAATTTTAGCTAGGCCAATACAAATGAAAGATAGGTCTTTAAACTATTTCGTTTATCGGAGTGAATTCTAAAATTAGGTAATGATAAACTTGTAGGGGCATTGTAACCAAACATGGAAACAGCCCTCAAAGCCTGATTCCCGCGATGCCCTTCTCTTCGCATACTAGCTTGAAATAAATTAAAAGGAAGGAGACCGTGCCTTGGCCGCGCTGATCTTTTAACACCTATTGGAATTTGCGTCTTGAAAAATGAAACAAAAGGAGAAAGAAGCTTTGGTCAAAAAGCAGGGCAATTCCTCCCACAGGTCCCACAGGAGCGGGGAGCACGTGGGTCAGAACAAGATGAAAGAAAGTTGAATTTGACAGCTTTGTACTTTGACTTGAAGGACACGCTTCGTGAGTCGGACTTCAAGAACGCCTATAAATAAATAAAACTCTCTTTTCTTCACCCGATCCTGTTGGACACGACCGCCTGCGAATATCAGTTTCGAATCGACAAGAAGCGACGGCGTAACCAGTCAGGCGGAAAGGCCCCACCCCGAAGAACCCTATTCCAGCCGTATCACAAATTAGTTAATAATTTTTAACTTGACTTTTGGTATATTTTCGTCGCCTAATTTCCAGTGAAATCTCAATGAAATTCTCGATTGATCTTTAAAATTAAGAATTATTTTCCATATCGTTTTCGAATTTTAATGAATATGGATAATATTTCTTTTGATATGATTTCTTTATTTTACTCATTTAAAGAAAACCCATATATATATATACACACACACTTGTATTCCATGTCAAATTACGTATTTTATTTATTCCGAATTAATCAAAAAAATTGTTTTAGAAACATAAAAAATATCATGCCATCTCACCTAGGTCATAGCATCCTGAGGACTGAGGATTTAAAAGTGGCATATCAGGATTTAACACTTTCTCGTTATTAGATTAGATTATATAATTAATATGGTATGGCTATTATATTAAATTCTCATATTATAAATTCTCATATTAGATTCATATTGGTTGGGCATTTTATCATTACAGTCCATGCAAATTCGCTTCAAATAAGTGAAAATCCAATAGATTTGAAAGATTGACAAATCATATTCACAATTACTCATGTGATTTTCTAGCTAAGTAGAGATTGATTGCTTTAAGATAAGTATTTCCTGCTATCTTAACAATTTATTTAAAGCATAGGTAATGGTTGCCCAACTTGATTTTGGCATCGGGTTGGAATATAGAGTATTCTTATCTCCGAACTGCGTCTCTGTCTCCGGTGTAAGCTTATTTAATGGTATCCGTCCGGCTCATTTGCAGCTATTGAAGAAGACTTCTGCTTGGCAAGTATCAAAAACTGCATCTCCCGTTGAACATTTGTGGCGCTGCAACAGGTTATTCCTTGCTGGTTTTTCTTTTCGTGATTTTTTAAAAGATGGAAGTTTCGTTGAGGCATAGAGAGTCCATGGAAGCCATCTCCAAATTTTGGCAAACGCATAAATGGGTATCTATATGAGCAACTATTATTTTTCACTTTCTAGCTCTGTGGTAACAAGGTCCAGGCTCTTTACCTCTTTATGGAACCGTCTAGTGCATTACTTTACTTCATTGACCTTGGGACACTTTTTTATGCACAAAGAAGGCAATTTAATCGCAACTTTGCACTTTCTGCTAATATGTTTGTAGTGGACTGAGGTTGTAACTCATGACTTTAACACATGCCTTAATCAAATTTTAGTTAGATCTCTTTTCAAGCTAAGTAAACCATGAGCCACAATATATATGCTATCGATCTTACGGATTATATAAGTATTAAGCCAAAGCTCAATTGAGTGATCCAATTACGAGATTGCTGAACTTGTCTCTTTTGAGGAATTGAACCTGTGATGTTGATCCTTTCCTTGAACTTGTTCGTACTTCTTTATGGATAGCATTTCAATCATAGAAAAACATAGTTGACCTTCATCTTAATAACCTGGAGATGCTATCCAATGATGCTCAAGTGCATTGGGTATTTACCGGACGTGTAGCTAAGTAGCCGTGGAGAACAAAATAATTTGGACTGTGTTGGCTGTTTTTGAGTTGAAATATATTATGCTAATATGGCCTTTTGATTATCCATAGGGTTGTCCAGTGTCAACCGAGGAGCTAGATAGCCTTCTCGTGTTTCTTGTGGAGAAGAAGAGAAAAATGGAACAAGAAGAAGCCGAGAGAAATATGCAAATTCTTCTTGACTTCTTGCATTGCTTGAGGAAGCAAAAGGTTGAAGAGTTGAATGAGGTTTGTTTTCACCGGAATGCCATCTCATTTATCCTTGCTAAGTTCTGCTGCTGTAGTCCTGCAGCCTCTTGCTTAACCCCTTCCCTCAAAAATAATCTGAGGGATAGTGGTTTGGTTAAAGTCCTTATTTATTTTCTTGCTCAACATTTTTCTACCTTAGCTAAGTAAACATATTTATCTTGATTACTAAGAGACTAAACTAAATACACCAATACACAAATTTATTTTCATTATCATTATCATTATCTTCTTTGCATTATTCAAAATTTATGTATGATTAAATTTTTTATTTTTATGAGAAACTTATCATGAATTATGCTCTTGGGGCTTGCTTGGCCTTCCTCAAGGTAAGTTACTTAAGTTTGGAGCATTCGGATTTTCCCATAATTATTTTCTTTTGTTTCATTATGCATAGTTTTTGTTAGTAAAGAACAGCATAGTTTATTTTTATTATTTTTTATTTGATGAATTTATTTTACTTCTATCCTAATTAATTATTTTATTTTTTAATTTGATGGATTTATTTTGAATTAGTTTTTTGAGTAAATTTAACAAGGAGACTAAACATAACGTTGTCATGCCCATGCCCATTCCAATGCCCCTGCGGCACCTAATGTTTAAACTCAAGTTTTTTTATGCTTGGATGATCATTATCTTGGATTATTAAAGATCGTTTCTCCCAAAGTGATTAGCTTAGCTTTGCGGCTTGCTTGGGCTTGCTTGGAGTCGGATAAGGAGTTGTCACAAAGGTACATAAATGTCATAATTATTATTTTGTTTTGTTTCATACTTTCTCTTTAAAGCCATTCTACTTTTCTCCCTAATTAATTATTTTATTTTTTTATTTAATGAATTTATTTTGATTAATAATAAGCGGAGAAAATAAACTATTTTGAATTTTTTTTTGGGTAAATTTAAGGAGATTAAACATGCCGACGTCGGATACTTATGTTACGTATGTTCTAAATAGAATTCTTTTTTTCTAAGTAAACGGATTTATTTTGATTTATTTTGATTATTAAGAGACTAATTATCATTATCATCATTATCTTGTTTGCATTATTAACCTTTTTATTTTTATTTTGAGGAACTTACGATGAATTATGCTTGTGGGGCTTGACTTAAGTTTGGAGCATTTGGATTTTCTCATAATTATTTTCTTTTGTTTCATTATGCATAGTTTTTGTTAGTAAAGAAGAGGAATGAATAGTTTATTATTTTTATTTGATGAATCTCATAATTAATTATTTTATGTTTTAATTTGATGAATTTATTTTGATTAATAAGTGGACAAAATGTAAAGCAAAGGAGTAACTATTTTGAATTAATTTTTTGGGTAAATTTAATAAGGAGACTAAACATAACATGCCATGGCCATGCTCATTCCCATGCTGCCCAATGTTTAAACTCAAGTTTTTCTAGGGAAAAACAAACTAAATTAAGAGAGTTAACTAAATAGACCATTTTTTTATGTTTGAAGCTAGGATGATTATTAACTTTTTTTTAGGAACTTAATCCACTTATTTCTCCCACTTCGGTTGGTTAGCTTAGCTAAGCTATGCGGGTCTTGCTTGGGAAGAATTTGGTCAAGGTACAGAAATCTCATAATTATTATTTTGTTTTGTTTCACTTTCTGGCCATTATACTTCTCTCCTAATTAATTATTTTATTATTTTATTTTATGAATTTATTTTGATTGATAAGAAGTATTTTGAATTAATTTTTTTTTGGTAAATTTAAGAAAACTAAAGTCATTTTTTCTAAGTAAACAGATTTATGTTGATTACTAAAAGACTAATTTTCATTATCATCATTCATTATTCAAAATTTATGTATGATTAATTTTTATTTTTTTGAGGAAATGCTTGTGGGGGTTGCTTGGCCTTCCTAAGGTAAGTTACTTAAATTTGGAGCATTTGAATTTTCCCATAATTATTTTCTTTTGTTTCATTATGCATAGTTTTTGTTAGTAAACAAGAGGATAGTTTTTTTTTTTATTTGATGAATTTATTTTACTTCTCTCCTAATAAATTATTTTATTTTTTAATTTGATGAATTTATTTTGAATTAATTTTTTTGGATAAATTTGACATAACATGCCATCATGCCCATTCCAATGCAACTCAAGCTTTTAACTGAAGTTTTTCCGGGGAAAAGCAAACTAAATAGGAGACTAAACTAAATAGAGATGATCAATTATTAAAGATCATTAACTTTTTTTTTAATAAGGAAGTTAAATCACTTATTTCTCCTCTTTTATTAATTTTTTTTTCCTTTTTCCTACTCTTTTTTTTCCCTCCTCCCTCTTCCTCCTTCTTCCCTCCTTCTTCCTTTGGCTCCGGCGACCGGCCAGGAGGACGCGACAGCGAGCCCCCCTCGCCGGATCTGGCGAGGGCTTACCTCGCCCGGCAACCGCGAGGGAGCCCTCGCCAGATCCAGCGGGGACTCACTCCTCCCTCTGCCAGGTGACGGCGTCAACGAAGCACTCGTAGAGATTGGTCGTCCAGCGGAGCCGCGGCTTGGGATCGGAGGTCAGCACGAGGCACGGATCCCCCGATGCCCGACCCCGCCGCCGCCGCCGCCGAAGTCGTCGGGCCGATGAGCCCCTCGTGGGGCTGGATCAGCCTCGGGAACATCAACCCCCCAAAACCCTAAGCAAAAAAACCAACCCCACGAGGGGCAAAACCGCCCTCGGCGGGGTTTCGGCGAGGCGATGCGAGGGGGGCTTACCCCACCGGATCGACTCAGGCCGGCGACCGGCCAGGGAGATCGGCCAGCCTGGCCGGTCGCCGGAGCCAAAGGGAGGAAGAGGGAGGAGGAAAAAAGAAGAAAAAAAAGAAAAAGGAAAAGAAATTAATAAACAATTTTAAAAATAAAATATTATTAAAAAAATAAGTTTTAGGATTTGAATCGGTATAATTACGACTTTTTTCGTAATTTCCCCGGTGGCCGCGCGAGAGTGCAGCGAGGAGAGAGAGAAAGGAGGAACTTCAAGTTTAGGATGAACTTCAAGTCGGGTGGCCCTCGCGTGTCGCCCGCTCACCTGCGTATTTTAGTAATATTATTGGCATCCACCACATATTCCCATTTCTCGGCTAAGATACTTATTTTAAAATTAAAATGATGTGATTTTTTGGAATTATTATCAAAATTATAAACTCCATGCACCCAAATTAGATGTGTCAAAATGGGTCATTAATCCACCCATTTATATACTCATTTAACACCCATTTAAAGAGACCATTAATGGGTCTTAACTCAGACCATTTATATCATTTATGATCATACCCATTTACTCTTCCTCTTTGTTTTCTCGCTTAACCCATTTACGTACTACAAGCCGAGACTCGAGAGGCCGAGAGCTCGACTTCTTCTGTCTTTTTCCGAGCATTTCGACTTCTATGTTTCTTCTCCTCCTTCTCCTTTCGCCATCAGCCGCCACCGTCGCCACCATCTTCACCGTCTGCGGAAAGCAATTGCGCTTTGATTGGGCGGATCTGCGAATCTGCGATCTTATAAATCTCCATCGCTGTCGTCCGGCGCGGTTCGATCGCAAACCTTAACCGTTTCCATAGCAGCCGGGTAAGTAATCATGTCGCGGGCGCCCCCTTCTCTCGTTTTTGGGTTCGGCCTCTTCTTTAGTGGCAAGTTGATGGGGGCGTGGGGCCTGCTGGGTTTTTCGATTGGATTGAGTTACGATGTGGGCACTCGCGTTCGTGGCAGTTTCGTTTCGTTTTCTCATCTCGCTCTCGCTCCTGTCGATTTGGTTTCCTCTCGAGTTGCGGTCGGTTAGGATGATGCTTGATATGGTTAGGAACAGTGTGGGGTATTGCTTGAGCTGGTGTGCAGGGTCTTTTCAGTGATTCGGTTTGGTTCCTCTATCTCTATTCTTGCCTTCCAGATTGATCTGTTTATGTGGGTCATTCTGTTTCGGGCTGGTGAATTAGGTTCTATATTGGAAAGTTTGTACATGTTCGACGGTTTTCTCTGGCTATTAACCGTCATGTTGTTTTTATATGTTCTAGGACAAGTCATCTACATCAAATTTGAAATCTGAGACTCTTTAGAAAATTGTTGTTGACTTCACATTTGCCTTTTGTTTTCCATCCTTACATAAAGGTATAATTTCTACATTTGCAATGTATATAAACTGTTTATGCTACCTACTTCCTCAAAAGTTGGTTTTATACGAAATCAGCTGCAAGTGTTTTACTTTCTCTATTTTTATTATGATGTTTTAGGTGCTTTCCTCCCCTATCTACTGTTGGCGAGAAATATAACAAAGTCACAACAGAAGCATTACGAGTTTGTGGGGGAGCTTGTTCGTGTTGTTTGCCAAATATTGAGGTGGGGTACACTCATCTTATGATTTAAGATTTCTTAGTTGACATGTCAAGACATAACGAGGATCAAGGAGAATATTCAACTACCAAGGATCCAAGAGATGGATTCAAGTGATGTAGAGTTACATCCTTAATTCATGAGGATGAGGAAGATAACTCTACTTGCTCTAAGCCTTCAAGAAAAGAAAACACACTTCCATATAGTTTAAATTCGAAAAATTCACAGATGGTAATGGCGTGAGTAAGGCTAAATGTAAGTGGTGTGAAGTAACAAAGTTCATTTCCCTTCTCTTTCTAGAATATTCACGATCAATCTTTGGGAAATCCAAGGAAGTCATCACATAAATTTCTCAAGAAAGTCACTGCACAATCTTGATCCCAAACGATTGTCTCATGAAACGTGCGTGACACATTTAAAAAATAAAAAGAAAAATAAAAAACAATCGATGCGGCAATTCAGTTCCCCCTTGAAACCGAGAACTAGACCGCCCGACACTGGTTCCACTTTTAGGAACCAGAAACTGGACCAAACGAACAAGTTCAATCAGTCCATCTTGCTTACCCCTAATCTACATGCAAGAAATTTAATTTTGTGTCATAATCTATTTATGATGATCATAACTCGTTTTCACTTATGACTAGTGATTTATCTTACGTTACATTTTCCTAAAAACCTCAAAGGTCTGACAATGAGGAATTATTTTCATACATCATAATTTTCTTTAATCATTAATATTTTCAATCTTATAATCGGTAATTTTTGTTAGCCGTTCGTTCGTAAATCACCATCTTTTTAATATTTAGGCGATGGTTGAATTTCTTTTCTTTTCGTTTTGATCCAACGATCCACGTTATGTACTCATCGATCCATAATCGGGGAATGATAATTTTGGAATCTAATAAATGGGTTTCGAGAAGCGTGCACTACTACAGGCCTTTCTTGCATGCAATTTCAATTGCCCTTCATGTAATTGAATTTGCTGACGATTTTAATTGATTATGGAATGATATCTTCCATAATTTTTACAGTCATGTCCTTTGCAATTTCTTTTTCCTCATAAGAAAAAACATGCGAGCATTTTTTTTTTATGTAGGTTGCTATATTGTTCAACTTTCCTGCATGTTACTCCTCATGTTTTCCATTTTGAAGAAAATGTTAATCAACTATCAAATTAAATACTCAATCAAAAAAATTGCCCCTACCAATTGCCGGATTGTGATATTCAGAAGCTTAAGAAATGCAAGCGTAACTAAATTATCTATCTGTCTCTATAATTTGAACATTTTGGAAATCCCAATGATTATAATTTGCTAATGTGGCACCGTTGTGTGATCCTCTCTCCCTCTACTAGCTTTAGCCTTTCTTCATCTCTTCAACTTTTGGAAGGGAAGAATTTGACCTAGATTTCTCCTTCCCTTCCTCAATTTGATTTTCCTTTTATTTTCTCTTGTTTATTTCCATACTCTTCCAATTTAAATTTAGGTTTGGGAGCTTTGCTCTTTGCTCTTCTAATCTTAGATTTTACAACTTTTCTTTCCAATCTAATTCTAGATTTAAAGCATTTTGAACAAGTACTCACCTCCAATTTCAATAGTACTCAGTGAGTACTACTCACGGCAGTTTTGGTGTCAAATCTATATTCATTCAACGTGTTTTTTATTAAAAACTTTGGCGTCTTGTACTTGCTAAAGGGCTCATTCTTACGAGTGTCAAATCTAAGCTTGTTCAAGATGTTTATATTATCTCCATATAGTGATAGTGTTGGGAACACCAAATCTAGGTACATAATGCTAAAAGGCAGAGCCATAACTACATATGGAGATTCTGATAGGTGTTCATCACTGATGATGATGATGTGTGATTCGATGATTAGCTACCAATCATTATTTTTTCTACCAATCATGCTTTGATAATATACTTTGACTTTTAGTTTTTTTTTTTGTTTGTTTTGAAACTCTAAGGGTTTGCATGGCGACTTTTAAGTTTTCCTATGGATCCTTTCATGCATTATTTTATTAATAAATCAAAATTTCGTTTGACAAGGAAAAAACTCACACAAAGTATAATTTCAGCTAAGAGCTAGCAACTCCAATAAAAGTCGATAAGTACTTAAGAAAATTGGTAATTAGAATCAATTTAATTAACTGTACCAAGTGGCTGAAAAATGAGTTAGTAACCTACATCTATTTTATAATTTCATTGGAAAAGTTGGTAGGTAGCTTGATAAAGTTGATGAATTGATGCAAGAATCGGCAACTTAAACAAAACTCGGAAAGTATTTAAATAGTTGGTATTTTCGAATGGATCGAACAAAAGTCAATAAGTGGCTCAATTTAGGGTCGTTAATCTAAAACTAGTTATCTTCTTTTGAGAAAAGTGGATGATGCACTCCACCTGAGTTTGGTAATTCCGTATGGAATTTGATGATTTTAAAAGATTAGTAAGCTACGCATATGGAAGTCGGGAATTTATTGGAATCGTTGGCAAATTACCACCAACAATTTCCAGATTGCCCTTTTTTCCTTACATCAACGCCATTTGAAACTTACTAATGATTTGAAGAATTCACCGGTCCAAGAATCTTTCCATCATTACTTAAACAGAACGCTAGAATTTTCTAGACCCATTAATTGGGTCATTGACCCATTTCTTATCTTAGATGGGTATTAAATGAGTCATAAATGGCTTAATTATATTAAATAAATAAATCATAAATGGGTTTAAACCATATATTGGTGTTAAACGGACGATAAATAGATGATAAACAGATTTACAACTTACTTAGACTCAATCCATCTTTATTATTCTTTTTTTTTTCTTTTTTGCCCTCACTCAATCTCGTGCTCACTCCATACTCTTATCTCAATTTAGGAATGAGTTTTTGTAAAGTGGATTATATATGAAAGTGTTTTAACAATATAAGTTAGGGTGAATATGGATCAGATCAAGTCCGAATCAGGTCAAATATGGATCATTAGATTTGCATTGTATAAAAATTGGTCTATTTGGGTCGGACTATTTTCGACCCAACCCGACCCGACTCAATTGTTTGACAGGTAGGAATTCTATATCAGTTCATCCTCTTTAACGATCTGCCACAAGATATACATAATCAGTCATAGAGCCCAATTGGCTGGCCGGACTCTGCCCTCTATGTATGTCTCCTTCAAGCCTCAACCGAAGAGGCCTACTCTGCAGCTAAAAGCTTAATTTTTGGTTATCTAAATCAAGAAAATGGTAACGTGCGGGACAAAGGTCCAGACAGCCAATACACATGTTGGGAGAAAGAAGGGCATTGGAGGTAATTGTGGCGACAGGTGAGCATATTCAACCAACCCCAACGAAGAAGTCATCCTGAAAGTGAACCATCCTTCATCTTCCTTCCTAACACCCTGCTAACCTCAGACGTTCTCCCCAACTTCGCGGAGATTAAGACTCCAATACCACCCCCAGAAGGAACATGCTGTTGTGAGCTCCGCTAGAGAAGGGTGAAGACGATTTTGCTGCGGGATCTATGGCCAAGGTCGGGAGGCTGTTTGGCCTCGTGCTGAGGCTCCTCGCCTTAGGGGCGACCATGTCGGCAGCCATCGTGATGGGGACGAGCCACGAGAGGGCCAGTGTCTTTGCCATATCTTTCGAAGCCAAGTACAGCGACATTCCATCCTTCAAGTGAGTCACTTCGTCAAATCGTGCATGGTTCATTCCCTTTCCAATTTCTTTGTGCTTTCCTTCTCAAGTTGCCGTCACGAGAAGCTTTTGATGTTAGGTACTTTATGATTGCCAATGCCGTCGTTAGCGTCTACAGCTTTCTGGTCATCTTTCTTCCAGCAGGGACCTTGCTTTGGAGACTAGTTGCTGCATTTGATATGGTAAGCTCGAAAACCTCAGCAAAATTAAAACGACGATGGTTTAGTGTTTTTGGCTATGCACACGGCCCATGGCCAGGGCCGAGGCCGTCCATTTAGCAGGTCCTGAAAGGGGTATTGCAATCCCTGTACTCATCGGTTAATCTACGTCTCTTTTCTCCGAAAGCTAGTAAAACTCTTTCATTGCTCAATCAATCTGCAGGATGCTTACTCTGCTGCAGTCTTCTCACTTCTTTTTAACTTACCTTTCTTCTCGTACTTTGAACCAGGTTGTCACCCTGCTACTGACTTCAAGCGTATCTGCAGCGCTGGCGGTTGCTCAAGTGGGTAAGGATGGAAATGTTCGCGCAGGATGGCTACCGATTTGCGGCCAAGTCCCCAAGTACTGCAACCACGTGAGCGGAGCTCTAGGTGCCGGTTTTGCTGGGCTCATATTGTATGTGATGATTCTCCTTCATTCCGTACACACTGTCCTGTATCCTCTCCTAGATTGAGGGATTTTACCCCCAGCAGAACTGTGTATTTGAAGCTACAAGAATTTTTGCTTGGCCTTCAATTTCCCAGCATCCTTTCCCGGCAATCTAGATCGCTAGAATTAAAAAAGGATCCCTATCAAGGATCAACCAGTGTGTTACATGTATCTGCTTTAGTGTACTTATTCTTATTTGAACGAATATGTCCTTCACTTCCATTATTTTTCTTCTCCTCACGTGCGAATTCACTGTTATGTTTGCTCTCCCTAAATTAAAAAATCCTTCAACTTATCTTAAGTTTATTGAGAGTAAATCACCAATCAACCATCGACTCTGATATCATTTGATGGAAGCGCAACTTTGTCTAAACTGATTAAGAACCCACCTTTATTCAAAAACCTAAGTTGATAATAAATAATAATTACTTAATATCACATCAATTCTCTAATGCAAGACTTTTTAACACAACTCGCGTGTACATCTCAATAAACATAAGCTACTTATGCTTATCTAGAAATAGAAATAGCCAGCACAAATTATGGGCACTGAAAACTCCTAATCGCAAAGATGTAAACAATTACTGAAGTAGAAGAAAATATAAATATCCCGGTCAGCTCTCGACTTCTCTGTGTGAGGAGGAAATAGGCGGGGACAGGTAATCATGCGAAGCGTGATTACTGTTGCTTTGTCGATTCTTTGTGGCCTGCATTTCCAGTAGGATCTTCTTAATATCAGGAATGTTGTCGAAGAAAAAGGACGGCAAAGGGCCATTGACTCCTTGATGCTGAATCTTATTACTGAGCCGCAGCGGCTTCCACCAGAAGAGATTGTAGAGGTACAAGAACAGGCAAGTGAAGCCCACAAGAGAGAGAGAGAGAGAGGACTCCTCAAGTTATAGCCATTGATGTCTAAACTTCTGATCCCCATAGCTCTCTTGTTTCTTCTCTAACAAATTAAAATGGGAAGGACAGGTTCTTTTTCTACGGCTATAACAATTGCAAGATGCAAATGGCAAACGAAACTAGACAGTAACAATTCATCTGCTGATGGACAAAGTACTGATAATGGTTGGTTTCTTTGTATAAGCAACGCAAGAAACCAAAAGAATAACCAGTAGCCCGCGGTTTCCAATTGGACTGGAATTGCACATTTGTTTATTGAGCCTCTTTTAACTTATCTACGTAGTTGGTATCAATTATTGGTACATTTTAATAGGATTATTCACCGGTGGGATTAAAATATATATAGAATTTGTCCCAGAAGGATAATCAAAAGTGACGGCTGCAGCGGATTAATTGGATGGAGCTAAAATGAAACTAGCACTGCTTGGGAAAATCACACCCAATTGGCTGCTTCTTTTTGAAGTACAACAGCATTCCAAGTTCAGAAGCACACAAATAGAGTTCAGATATGACAGCAGAATCAAGAACTCGAATATGATGAAGAATTATTTCATTAAAACACCGGAAATCTTCAATGACGAATTACAGAAAGCGACTAGGCCTGTAAGAATTTAACTAACCGCCAGACCGAGGGCTCAACTACCTAGGGAACTGTTGATTGTCGAGTGATCAAAGTTAGAATCGGAAGCATCTCCATAGCAGATTAAAATAAAAAATCATTAAAGTAATCACCATTCACAATTCTTAAAGAAAAGCAGAGAGGATAAGGTTCCCTATTCAGAGAAAGAGAACTATACGCCACCTCGATTTCAGGTGATCTCAGCTAGAGTTTGTACATAGCTTTTTCCATTACATTCATAATGAACAGAAGCAAGGCGTGCAGAGTTCAAGGTAATAGGATGCCTAAAGTTCCTAGTTAAGAAATGTCCAACATAAGTGAGTCATGAACATATGCAGTACTAACATATGCAGTACTAAATTAACTCGCTTTAAACACAAACTTCCTTCAATGTGAGAATTACCGAATGCATTCAACGAACAGCTGCCAATCAAATTCATTGGTATGCCCTGTAAGCCAAGAGCACACTAAGCTTAGCTTTTACACAGAATTAAGCCCTACTGACCACCCACAAGAGGACATGATGCTACAATTATATTGACTATGCTTTTTCGTGGTACAGCTTCCAATGCAACAGACCAAACACTCAAAACACAAGATGGACAATTTCATATCTTCTCCATCTTCAGTTGGACCCCGTGTTCAGGCTTAAAAAACAGCTTATGAGTCAGCAAGTGTATGTATTCCGGGGATAAAGAGAAAGTGAACTTAGATAGCAGAAGAGATAGAACTATCTTTAGTTCTGTCATCGCTAAGTTCTAGCCAACACAATTCCGTATCCCTGTCCCAAAAGGCATGAACAGATTCGGAAGCTTGCACGCTGAAGAAATGCCATTTGCAAACCTTTCTGGATGGAACTCGTGGGCATTGTTGCCCCAGTTGGCCGGATCCTGATGCAACAGCGAGATAGGGATCCAGATGTTGACACCTTTCGGAATTGCAAACTCCCCAAACTTCATTTCCTCTGACGTTTCTCTTGTCAAGAACGGTCCAGGAGAATATAGGCGCAATTTTTCGTAAATCACCATATTTAACTGCACATCGAGAGAAACAGTCCTTTAATTATATTATTTCTAAGCCTAAGGGCAACATACGAAGGGTCTGCTCGCATGAACATGCGAGAACAAATAAATAATAATAATTGATTGATAGTTTAAGCTAGAGAATAATACAGTGAACTACAAAAATTGGGGCTAGGGATCAGGTCCTGCCCTGACCAACCCATGCCTACAATTGCCCAGTGCGTACATCGTTAGATTTGTCGCTCGTGTGCATAATAGGCAAAAAAAGATTTAGAAGTACCAATTTCATTTTGTGCAGCTTATCCATATTCGGGGCTTGATTTCCAAGGATCTCTACCACCTCCGCACGCACGCGCTCCTGCCACTCAGGATGGTGTGCTCAAAGTACTAAAGCAAAGGCAGCGCCACCGGCAGTTGTTTCATGTCCGGCGAAGAATATAGCCTTGCAATCGTCTACAGTGGCACTCGATCCAGGGCCAAAATTGTTGACTAAGAGGCCTGTAAGAAGCTCGGCTTCTCGGCATTGTAATCATCGTCCGTCAGCTTCAGAACAGATTGGTCGACTTCTTTGCCTATCCTCCTAATGTCATGAGCAATCTTTGTAGGAATATATGCCTATACCCAAAATTTTGAAGACGTTAAATAGAGGCAAGATTAATATGAAAGCTTTTTCTCTGGGCAGCATGATATGCAAGTGTCACGGGTTAATTGTTTCCAATCAATCAATCACCCGTGCGGCCTTAGGATTTGCAATCTCAAGTCAGCCTTACACACATGCACGAAAACAAGGATCGTAGGCACAAAGGGGCAAGTGTATTTGCTATGAACGAGCTAAAGGGGGAGGGGTCCATATTTATAAAAGTTCGAGTCTTATCCCAGCCGTTGATCATCCTTCCAATCCAATCCAATCCAATCCAATAGTAAAGTTTGAATATGTATCATCACGTCAAGTCTGCACATAGCAGGCCACCCAATGGCTCTAGGCATTGGAAAAACCCATGGGTGCTTGCCAAAAGCAAGATCAGGGTCAGCATGACCGCCTAACACGAAGTAGGTGAACCACTGCAGGTTGCAAATGGGTTAGCCGAACATTGATCATGGGTCGGTCATTGGTCGTGCACGGGCTTTTGCTTGTATCGCACATGGGCTGATTGTGCACGGTTTGTGGATCGTTCATGGATCGATCAGGGCTGTTCGCGGGCAAAGCCCTTGTGTGTGACACGGCTGAATCACAGACGGTCTTGGATCATGCTTTGTTTATGGGCCGTCACAAGCATCCAAGGTTTCTTAAGAATTTATCGGAAGGAACTTTTGCTGCATCTTTACCAAAAAAAAAAAAAAAAAAACTTTTGCTGCATACTTAACGTGGCATATGATACAGTAGCTGATACAGGGTAAACATGTGGAATCATTTCTGCCTCATTATTATTGTCTGAAAGAACACAAACTTCTCAGTCAGAACTTGCCGTAGAAACTTGAAAGCAAACTTTAACAAACCTGTCGCCCCAACTAGAGTTTTCTAACCCCAAAGAAGGAGGCACCCTCAACTTACCCCGGGAAGACCAACAAAAGCATGCTGCTTGCTTAGCAAATCCTGAAGCACTAACATCTTAGAAAAATTTCATTGCCAATAAGATGATTGCTCCCAACGCATGCTTTTGAAATCATTTCGGCAGAAAGGCTTTTTAAATCCTCATCGACCCGTACTGAAGTAACTTCCCCCGCTTCCTCCATTTGAGATTCCCACTTTTCCAAGACAGAGACAGCAGATTCAACCATCATGTCCACCATTCCCTATGCAAAAGAAACGAGTAACATATAGGTTAGCTATACTGTCAGAAATTAACTGCTTCATGTGCAAGCAAAGAGAGCTCAAGCAAGGAAGGTGCCGCTGTGCATTTGATATGACCTGCCTAACTATGTCATTGAAGAATTCAGGCGCAATGACTTTTCTCTGGAGCGCCCAGGATTTTCCTTTAGAAGTGATGAGACTGTCATAACCGAACAGAATTCCCCTGTTGTTTCTCAGGTACGCAGACCTTCCGAATTCAGCGGACTTGCACTGACAAAACTCCCTCACTAAGAAGCTCTGCCTCTCCGCATTGTAATCATCACTGCCTATCAGCTTCAGGAACTGATCGGTCTACCTCTTTTCGTATCCTCCTATTGTCATGAGCAGTCTTGTAGGAACATGCCTATACCCAAAATTTTGAAGAAGTTAAGAAGCGGCAAAATTAATATGAAAGCCTTCTGTTCAAGCATGATATACACGGTTTAACATCTCTTTTATCAGAAGAAACTTCTCTACACATGTAATACAGCATATGAAACAGTAGCTAACAAAAGGTAAACAAGTGGAATCATGTCTGCCTCCGTTAAAAACATTAATATAATAATACAAATATTCATCTAATAATACAAGCTTTTAGGACAATTAGTAGGGGTCATGCAAATTTCACATGGTATTGGAACAAGAGCCCAGAGTTCAAATCTTTTCAAACCCCTATTTGTTTCCCCAATTACATATTTCCATGCTTAGGCCAAAGTTATCGATCACAATTTGCCCTAGAAAGCAAAGTTTAACAAGACCAATGCCCTGATTAGAGTTTTTTAATGCTGAAGAAGGAGGCACCCTCACCTTACCCCGGGAAGACCAACAAAAAGCATGCTGCTTGCTTAGCAAGTCCTGAAGCACTAACGTCTTCGAAAATACTTCGTTGCCAATAACGCACTTTCTCCCAAAACATGCTTTTGAAATCACTTCAGCAGAGAAGCCTTTTAAATCCTCGTCGACCCGTGCTGAAGCAACTCCCCCCGCTTCCTCCATTTGAGATTCCCATTTTTCCAAGACGGATTCAACCATCATGTCAACCATTCCCTACGCAAATCAAAACACATATAGATAGCCTTTCTGCCAAAAATTAACAGCTTCACGTGCAAGAACAGGAAAACCAATAAATGCGTGCTACCTGCTTAGCGAATCGAACAAGTTTCGTATAGATAGCTTTTCTGTCAAAAATTAAATGCTTCGCTTGCAAATACAAGTACACTCAAGCAAAAACAATGCCGCTGTTTTGATAGAACCTGCATATCTAATCCACACCTTTATGTACTCTTTGTACAGAATTCGGGCACAATCACATTCCTCTGGAGCCTCCAGTATTTTTTTTTTTTTTCAAAGTGATGATGCTGTCATATCCCAACAGAATTCCCGTTGTCTCTCAGGTAGCGGACCTTCCGAATATAGTGGACCTGCACTGACAGAAGTCCCTCACTATGTCAAAATCGCATATGCATACAATCACCATTTTCACCAGTGAGAACACATACACTGGACCTGCAATAACCGTGTCATTCTTGGCAGGCAAAGATGAACATCCTAAGCAACATACACTTATTACACAATAGAAATAGCCGTCACATGTTACAGGCATATCTGGTGAAAACTAATAAAAACAAGGATGTGAACACTGATGGGAGTAGGAGAAAATATGTTTACCATAGTCAGCTTTCCACTTCTCAATGTGGGGAAATAGGCAGGACATCACGCAAAAAGTGATTGCCAATGCTTTGTTGATTCTTTGTGGCTTGCATTTCCAGTTGAATCTCCTTTAATGGGATGCTGCCGAAGAAAAAGGATGGCGCAGGGCCATTGGTTCCCTGATGCTGAACCTTCTTTCTGAGCCGCAGCAGCTTCTAACGGAAGAGATTGTAGGAGGACAAGAAAAAGTAAGTCAAGCCCACAAGAAAGAGAGAAGGACTCCTGAAGGTGGTCATTAATGTCTAAACTGTTGTTCCCGTCGTTCTTTGTTGTTTCTTCCTAAAAAAATCGAAAGGGGTAGCAAGGACTTTTCTTATTTTCTTTTTCTTTTGGCAGCTCCAAATACCTGTAAGCTGCAAATGGAAAACAACCAAGTGTGCTGTTCCTCAATCGTATATTCCTTACGCATTGCACAGCACCAACTCAACTGCTAAAGGACAAACTGATAAAAGTTGGTTTCTTTGCATAAACGACGCAAGAAACCATTAAAAAAGCTAGTCAATTGTGGTTTCTGATTGGACTCGGGGGCAAGAAGGACATTTGCATTGCCTTCTTTAACTCATCTACGTAGTTGGTACCTATTATAGGTACATTTTAATAGGATTATTCACTGGAGATATCAAAATATATGGGGAATTTTTTTCCATAGGATTATTAAAAGGAACGCTGCGGCATATTGATCAGACTGAATTATAATGAAACTAGCACTGCTTGGGAGAATCACGTCTAAGAGGCTGTTTCTCTTTGAAGTACAACAGCATTCCAAGTTCAGATGTGCATAAATAGAGTTCACATATAACATCAGCATCTAAAACTTATGTTTGACAAAGAATAATCTCGTTAAAATAGCATACGGAAATCTTCAGTGGCAAATAACAGAATGCGAGTAGGCCTGCAACCGTTCAACTACCTAGGAGTAGGGAAGTCTTGTGTCAAGTGATCGAAGTTAGAATCTCAATGCATCTCCATAGCATATTAAGGCTTCAAATCATACGAATATCAACTGCCATCCACAATTCTTCAAGAGAACTGGACAGTATAAGGTTTTCCATTCAGAGAAATAGAACTATATGCCACCTCAATTCCAGGTGATCTCGGATAGATTTTGTTCGTGGTTTTGTCCATTACATTTATAATGAACCGAATAAAGACATACAGAGTTCAAGGGAAAGCCAAAAGTTCTTTGTTAAAATATGTCCAACATAAGTGAGTCAAGAAGATTTGCAGTACTAATTAATTTGCATCGAACAAGAACTTCATTCTTTACGAAACTCTTTCTATGAGTATTATCGAATGCATTCAAAGTATAGCCGGCCATCAAATTTATTGATTTCCCCTGTAAGCCAACAGCTTTTTAGTTACTAAGCTTAGCTTTTACACAGAAGTAAGCCCTACTGACCAACCACAGGAGGACGTGAAGCTACAGTTTTTTTTACTATGCTTTTCCGTGGTGCAGCTTCCAACGCAACAGACCAAACATTCAAACACAAGATGGATAATTTCAGATCTTCTCCATCTTCAGTTGTACCCCGTGTTCAGGCTTAAAAAACAGCTTATAAGTCAGCAAGTGTTTGTACTCCGGGGATAAAGAGAAAGTGAATTTAGACAGCAAAAGAGACAGCATTATCTTTAGTTCTGTCATCGCAAAGTTCTGGCCAACACAAGTTCGTATCCCTGTCCCAAAAGGCATGAACAGATTCGGAAGCTTGCATGCTGAAGAAATTCCATTTGCAAACCTTTCTGGATGGAACTCGTGGGCATTGTCGCCCCAGTTGGCCGGATCCTGATGCAACAGCGAGATTGGGATCCAGATGTTGACACCTTTCGGAATCGCAAACTCCCCAAACTTCATTGCCTCAGACGTTTCTCTTGTCAAGAATGGTCCAGGAGAATATAGGCGCAGTGTTTCATAAATCACCATATTTAACTGCACATAGAGAGAAAACAAATGATTGTCAAGCAATCCTATAATTAGATTAGTTCTAAGCCTAAGCGCAACATTTGATGGGCCTGCTCAAACGTATGTGCAAGAATAAACAAAAGAAAAAATTGGTAATTAAGCTAGAGAATAAGACAGTGAACCACAAAAACTGGGGCTAGGGTTCAGGTCCTACCCTGATAACCCACGTCTACAATTGCCCAGTGGGCATATACTTAGATTTGTGAATCGTGTGCATTATAAGCAGAAAAAAGTTAGAAGTACCAATTTCATTTTGTGCAGCTTATCCATATTCGGGGCTTGATTTCCAAGGATCTCTACCACCTCAGCACGCACTCGCTCCTGCCACTCAGGATGGTGTGCTAAAAGTACTAAAGCAAACATAGCGCCACTGGCAGTTGTTTCATGTCCACCGAAGAACATACCCTTGCAATTGTCTACGATGACACTTGATCCACGGCCAAAATTGTTGACTAAGGCCTGTAAGAAGCTCGGTTTCTCGGCATTGTCATCATCATCCATCAGCTTCAGAACACATTGGTCGATTTCTTTTCCTACCCTCCTAATGTCACGAGCAGTCTTTGTAGGAATATGCCTATACCCAAAATTTTGAAAACGTTAAAAAGCGGCATGATTAATATGAAATAATTTTGTCCGAGAAGCATGATTTGCGAGGTTTTAAGGTTTCTTGAGAATTTATCAGAATACATATGTAACAAGGCATATGAAACAGTAGCTGACAAAAGTTAAACACGTGGAATCATGTCTGCCTCATTATTATTGTCTGAATGATTGCATAAACTCAGTCAGAACTTGCTATAGAAACTTGAAAGCCAACTTCAACAAACGTGTTGCCCCAATTAGATTATTTTAACACTGAAGAAGGAGGTGCCCTCACCTTACCCCGGGAAGACCAACAAAAGCATGCTGCTTGCTTAGCAAATCTTGAAGCACTAACATCTTAGAAAAAATTTCATTGCCAATAAGATAATTGCTCCCAAAGCATGCTTTTGAAATCATTTCAGCAGATAGGCTTTTTAAATCCTCGTCGACCCGCACTGAAGCAACTCCCCCAGCTTCCTCCATTTGAGATTCCCACTTTTCCAAGACAGAGATGGCAGATTCAACCATCATGTCCACCATCCCCTATGCAAAAAAGAAAAAAGAAAAAAGGGAGAGAGTAACATATCGCTTAGCTAATCTGTCAAAAATTAACTGCTTCACGTGCAAATAAAGACAGCTCAAGCAAGGATGGTGCCGCTGTATAATTTGATAGAACCTGCCTAGCTAATTCACACCTTGATTTTGTCATTGAAGAATTCAGGCGCAATGACTTTTCTCTGGAGCGCCCAGGATTTTCCTTTCGAAGTGATGATGCTGTCATAACCCAAGAGAATCCCCCTGTTGTCTCTCAGGTATGCAGACCTTCCGAATTCAGCAGACTTGCACTGACAAAACTCCCTCACTAAGTCAAAGTTGCATATGCATACAATCACCATGTTCCCCAGGTTGAATGCAAACACGGGACCTGCAATAACCGTAGAGTTCTCAGCAGTTAAAGATGATCGTCCTAAACTACATGTGCTTCTCACACAGCATAAATAGTTGGCTAATGTTACAGCCATAGCTAGTGAAATCTCCTGGACACGATGATGTGAACGATGATTGAAGTAGAAGAAAATTTGTTTACCATAGTCACCTCTCCATTTCTCGATGTGGGGAAATAGGTGGGACATGTAATCATGCGAAACACAATTGCTGATGCTTTGTCGATTCTTCGCTGCTTGCATTTCCAGTTGAATCTTCTTAATGTCCAAGATGTTGCCGACGAAAAAGGATGGCGCAGGGCCATTGATTCCCTGATGCTGAAGCTTCTTTCGGAGCCAAAGCGGCTTCCACCAGAAGAGATTGTAGAGGTACAAGAAAAAGCAAGTGAAGCCCACAAGAAAGAGAGAGAGGGAGACTCCTAAAGTAGTAGTCATTGACGTCTAGACTGCTGTTCCCGTAGCTCCTTCTTCGTTCTTCTTAAATGAATCAAGAGGGGTAGTACAGGCTTTTTCTCTTTCTTTTTTTAACAGCTCCAAAATATTGTAAGCTGCAAATGAAAACGAACAAGTGTGCTGCTCCTCACTCGCATATTCCTTACTGATTGCACGGCCCCAATTCAACTGCTAAAGGACAAACCGTAGAGTAGGTTTCTTTGGATAAACAATGCAAGAAACAAGAAGAAAAGCTAGTCAACTGTTGTTTCAGATAAGAATTTGAAAATGACTCTGCTTCGCACATTTGTTCGTCGTGCCTCTTTTAACTTATCTGCACAGTTGGTACCTATAATCGATACATTTTAAAAGGATTATTCACTGGAGGGATCAAAATTTATATAAAATTTGTCCCTAAAGGATAATCAAAAGGACAGCTGCAACGGATTGATAGGATCAAGCTAAAATGGAACTAGCACTGCTTGGGAGAATCCCATCCAAGAGGCTGTTTCTTTTTTAAGCTCAACAGAATTCCAATTTCAGACGTACATAAATAGAGTATAATAGACATTATAGCAGTACCTAGAGCCCAAGAATTATGAATTATCTCGTTAAAGCAGCATACGGAAAACTTCAGTGACAAATTACAGAACGTCACTAGTCCTGCAAGAATTCAATTAACCACCCAAACCAAGGGCTCACCGACCTAGGGACATGTGTGTGTCGATTAATCAAAGTTAAAACCCAGATGCATCTCCATAGCAAAATAAAGGCTTATAACTATTTGAATAATGACTACCATCCGCAATTCTTAAAGACAACTGGACAGGATAAGGTAGGATGAGAAAGAGAACTACACACCACATCACCTCGGTTGTATAGTCCGAGTAGAAGCATAGCCAAGGACAGTTACACAGGGTACCAGTGCGCCTACTTAATACAATGCTAAAAATACTCTTTGTAACAACTGCACAACAAGTACAGGCAACGACGAACACAGAAATATATGGTAGTAGCCTCAGCATGTGTCATATCCAGTTTTTCAATTTCCAATGTTCATAAAAAGAGAACCCACATTGAAGTTCAGAAAAGAGATCAGACATGTACAACAATTTTGGCATCCCTCATCTCAAAACAATCGAGGAAACCTTGCTCGCAATTCTGGACTTCTTTATTTAAACGGGATGCAAAGCATAGACCGCCTATCACACTGATTTTTAAGCCAGTGATTGAAACTAGAGATTTTTAAGCAGACCATCCCCTCTGTGAATTTCCAGAAGGATGCACATTCAATCTGTCGAGGACCGCATTAAAATCCACAGGCTGCCCGCTCTCCTCCAACCTCTGAATGACACTCGCCACATGATCACCCCTAAAACCCATGTTCACCAGTTTCTCAATCAACTCGCCGTAGGGATGGTTCCGAACAAACTGTGAGTGACTAGGGTTCCGACCCACCAAATTACCACCTGGGGCTGGATGGGGATTCTGAACAGGTAGATTGGTTGGAGGGTATGCACCCTGAGGGAAGTGCACTTGCTGAGGTTGATGATGTGCCCTTGCCATATCTCCTTCATACATCATATATCCACTAGTCGGAGGTGCCATACTTTGGGGCCCAGCAGCTTGGTAAGTTTCACTGGGATGTGCTCCAAAAGTGCCCTTGGGAGGAGGAAGTGGAGGCTGTTGTTGACCCATCCGACCTGGTCCGCCATATTCATAAGATACTGTATCAACACGGCTAGATACAGCTGGCGGAACTCCAGAATAAGACAACTGCATTGCCATGCTATTTGGGAGCGTCTCTGGAGGAGGGTTGGAGGGTTGACTCGGTGGGTAGGGAGAATAAACAGCTGGTGAGGGGGCTCTGATCTGCGGTTGCAGAGACGACTGTTGTGGTGGTTGTACTTGCTGAGGTAGTTGCTGAGGCCATTGCTGCTGATACTGTGGGAATGAATGCGTCGGTGGTGGTGCAGGTGTCTGATTCACCTGAGGTTGCATGGATTGAGGGGCCACTTGAAGCTGAGACATCCTGACATGAGGATCTGAAGCCACGTATTGACTCTGAGGTAGCTGGGCAGGTACCGATGTATTTGGAATCTGGCCAGGTTGCAGATAATAGGCTTGCTGTTGGGAAACATTCTGTGCAGGGGCTTGTGATGGAGGGGCAGCCGGTGGTTGTGGTGGAGACACTTGATGTGGAAGAGCCAGAGCTAGCTGCTGATCGGATACATCAGATGCATTATCAGACTTCTTGCTGTCAGATTTAGGTGTAGAAGTTTTTTCCTCATTTGATTTGTCATGGCCAGAGGAAGACTCTTTCTGCGCAAGCTGAAGCTTGGCTAGTTCTTTCTGAGTTTCAGCAAGTTCTTGTTTGTCTCGCAAAATCTGTACTGACCTGTGGACCTGCCAAAAGCCGTGGACATTTCAGGTAAGTTAGTTATTTCATAATGTTTACCGTCAAAGGACAATGGATGTGACATCAGAAGCTAAAGCATAGTTAGAAAGAAGCAGACATCTCAATAATCTGCCTTATCACATGCCAACAATTCTTGCATGTATTGCATTTTGGTTGTAACAAAATGGCGGAGCATTTAAGAGCCTTTATTCCACCATAATCAATACAAAGAGACACTCTATCAAAAATTGTTACTGGAACATGCCTAATGATCCAACAAAAAAGAACGGTACTTAAAATCTCATGAACTAATGGAAGCCAAAACATTAACAGATCTCTTTACAACTTCTCAATGAACGAATACAAACAACCTTCTCAGGTACTAGCCCATGAGATAAAGAATTTTCTGCCAGTGCCCATTCAGGTTGTCAATCAAGCTCAACTAGTGTTAGCTCCTCTTCAAGATGCAATAAAATGACTTCCAGCAAAGACCTCAGTATTGTACATTTGTCTAAATGACACACTAATACCAGCCAACATTCATCTCAAAATTTTAATGCAAGAGCTTTATCTTCTCACCATACCAACAAGTTTCTACTCCCAGCCACAGAAAGAGGAGATCTTATTACATGAAGCATGGCCTAGGTAACTTTCACCGTGATGGCAACTACGCTTGCAAATTAAAAGGAGATAGGAAGGAGTACAAATTTCAACAAAACAGAAGTGCTCAAATGGTGATTGCAAATAAAAATGACAAAGAAGAAGAACCACGTAAGATTTTTTTATTTTATTATTTTGGGGGTCTATGTAATTATTTAATTATGTGGCAACACCAAAATATGCACCCATGGCTATTGCTGAATTCATGAAAGATTGTTTTGCCATGTCACTAAGAACATAAGTAACCACATCCAGTCTCCCAACACCTATCTGCCACATGAACCTGTATTGAGCTAGTGATATGTGAAATTCACCATGTAAAGATACAAGTACTGAGTTACGACAATCATAATCTCTCACAAATGATCACATTATGAACTTAATAAAATCAAGAGCATACTAGGGGACGAAACTAGATGGATATATATGATGCTTTACAACTAGTAAACTCACCTCTTGAAGATGTTTGTCAAGAGATTTAAGCTTTGTATCCGCATCCCCATGATCTCGATTCAATTGAGATCGCATCTCTCCAATTGATTTATCCAGATTGTAGCAGTATAATTCCAACTCAGACAGCCGTGAACTTATCCCCTCGAGAAAGCGCATGAGGCTGTCCGTATGTTTTTTCATGCTTTTCTCAACAGAAGCAATTAAATCTTGATTAAAGGAATCCTCTGGCTGGCTATAGGCAGGAGCAGAATAAACTATTGGCCGGACAAGTCTACTTTTGTGGAAGTCCTGTTCAGAGCACTTCATTGGGTTAGATTTTACCATTACCCAGCAAGCTCAAGCCAACACCCACAATACAAGATCGTAGCTGATTTTTCGGAGGTCATAATAACCACAGAGTCATATTGATTATACTGAAGCACAGGTAATTCAGCATTTTCAGCAAGATCCTCTAGAACTGCAAAATTTAGCATAAAACATAGCCAGATTCATTCTATGATGCCATTGAAAATTTCGCCAACTCTTGCATGTTTAATACAATTCTAATGAGCTTTCTGTAGCCTTAGGCCTACCACTCTCTCTTTGCACTAATCCTCGAAACCCATCAAGTACAATAATTGTATATAGAACCAGATGCAAATATCATGAAGCCAAGGGCTCAACGGCACACTCTCCAAAAGGTAAGGAGGAACAAGATAGGCATTCAACGACCAGTACCAATTCTTAACATTGAACTCTTCAACTATAAAAATACCAGACTCAAAGCAAAGACCAGACATAACTACCAAAGCAACACTGAAACTGTATTTAATCAGGGAAAGCCACCTCAAGTGGTATTGATTCAACACATCGCCACTTTTTTCCCGGCACCAGTTCGGCAGATGCTCAAGAACTTTCTCATCAACATTTAGCCACACCTAATTCTATTATTACCAGCATATGAATTGTTGCAAACAAAAGACATTATTTTTAAGACATTGAAGTCAAGCAAAGTGCGTTACCGTTCACATTCAAGAGCACAATATCTTGTTACGCACGATAACATTTCCGACCGCAGAAACCACATCGAGATCGTAAACAAAACCTTCGCGAGCTACAGATGACTACTACAACTAGATTCAATAACTCCACCCACTCGAAAACGAAGAGGAAGTCATCTAGCAAGAAGAGAAAAACTCTCGCGATGGCAAGCGGAAAAGCCCTAGTTCGGACCACCCACAATCAAACAGCCGATCCTCAACGAAAGAATCGCCGAAATCGAAACCCTAACCAACTCATCCACAGCTCGAGCTCGAATCAACCCCTCGCAAAAACCCCCAACGCCGAAATTTGCAGCAGAACCGAAAAAGGACGAACAGCAGAAAGAGGCGAGGCCGATTGGGGGAAGCAAGAAGCAAACCTTGCCGGGATTGGCGACGTTGAGGGCGGAATCGGAGTGGCTCCCGTTGGAGGCGTCCTGGCTGTTGCCGTAGTCCTCGTAGGAGCAGAGGATGTCGTCGGACGCGAAATCGAAGCCCTTGGAGCCCGTGCCGGGCCGGCCGGACGAACCGGACGCCATCTCCGGCGGCGATCGAGCCGACGACCGTGGAATCGCGCGCGCGATCGAGGAAGGGGAGGGAGGAGGAGGAGGAGTTCGACGGGGAAGAAGATTCGTGCTTGCAGAGGAAGAGAGAAAGAGAGAGAGAGAGAGAGAGATGGAGGGGTTACTTAGATGGTTCGCGAAATGAATGTGGAGAAACGTTTTGTTTTCGGGGAAACTAGCGCCACGTCATCGTGAATCATGCGTTAAGAAAGAAGGAGATAATGATATAAATCATAACAAATTCTGGCCCACTAAATAACGTGATGACTAAACATCTAATTTTTTTCATTGTGATCTTAACTGATTAAGTTTGGATTACCCCTAAAAAATCATTAAACAAATCCAGAATGATATTCTCATTAAAAATTTTAACATCTCTACATATAAACTTTCAGTTAATAATTCAGACAAAATCTATTAACTCTTTATGCATGATAGAGAATATTGAATATTTACGTTCAAAGGTTGAGCGAAAATTAAAGATTGCATTATACATTTAACTAAATTTTAGAAATTATATTAAATAAATTAAAAGTTGAAATATCACATAATATATTTAATCAAAGTTTTAGAGACTACATGTATATTTAGTTAAAATTTAGAAATTATATGAAATAAATTAAAAATTGAGATATTGCCTTATATATTTGGTCAAGGTTGTTGACTATTTCCGTGATTTTTCCTTAAAAGAAATTGTGTGCCGAATGGGCCGGTTTGGTTTTACTTTTGTTGATGGTATTGTGGCGGGGGGTGGTGATGTGACCCGGGAAATGGGACGGGTCAAGGCTCTAGGAAAATTTAGAGATAAGGATTGGAGCCACCGCCTTTGCTTTTACTACATTTTTAGGACGCTAGATTAGCCTCGTCAATGATTGATTTTGACTTTTAAATTTCTCTTAATTTACGAGGAGGACGCGTGCGCACGATTCCAAACCCCGAATGATGCCTTGCTCAACTCGCCAATCAACCCCAAAGCGGGCAGAACACGGCTCAAGACACGAAATTTGTTCGCAGCTACTGCTGCCGAGAACCGAGAGCGATTGGCTCATTGAATTGACACGAGACACCGTATTTGATAACATTTTTATTCTAGAAATATTTTTCTTCAAAATAACTCTTTTTTATTTCTAATTTTAAAATAAAATTTGTAAATATATTTGATACGACCTATAATTTTTTTATAGAAATTTCTTCTAATTTTTAAATAATTTAATTTGAGATTTTTCTTTTTTTTTCTTTCTATTTTTCTTTCTCCTTTAGTAAGTCACCGCAATAGTGACAGTCACAACTGGCGGATAGCAACAGCAGCCAACAACCAATGGCTGGTGGCGAGGCTCTGGCAACTAATTAAAAAAGAAAGAACAAAAGAACAGAAAGAAAAACAAGAAAATGACTTATTTTTACAAATTATTGTGAAGAATAATAATAATAACTTACTTTTTTTATCTGTTTCTATTTTAAATCTATTAATTAGCTAATTTTCTATTATGAAAAAAATAGAAAAATTAACTTACATTACCAATCAGATTTTTATTATTTTTTTATTCCAGAGAACAAAAGAACAGAAAAAGAAAAGTGTTATCATACAAACCCTTTGTTTTTTAAACCCTTGTTCCAATTGTCGTGCGCATCGTGTAGCCCATAGGCTACATGCATGAACCACCTTTGCCTTAAGATGATTGAGTAGAAGTATTGTGCTAGTTTCAAACGGTTTTATTCATTAAAACTACAAAATTTTATGCAATTTTATGATTGATGGAATTTTTATTAGGGTTGACACCACTCAAAATTCCAGACCAACGTTTTTTTCTGAGCTAACTTTTATCTTGCAAATAATTTTAAGTCAGCATCTTGACCCGATCTATTTTCTAATAGTATTCCATCCAACAGGCAACATCCTGTTAAAATACACATTAGTCCACACAGGCATATTATATCATGTACGGTCATCTATTTTTCTCTCTTCCTTTTTATTTTGTTTCCCATTTTAACACAAGCGAGAAGGTACTGTCATTTTGAGGGCAACAAGAAACTAAACATCCTCAAATGAGTATCAGATGATACTAAGCTCCACCATTGTATCAGCTCCACCCTCAAAACTCGGCAACTGCCCCCATAGAATTTCAAAATGGAGAAGAAAACAAAAAATTTACTTAACATGGTCATCTATACATGACAATTGGGAAAAATAGTCGCCAAACTCTTAACATTTCAAAAAAACGACATCAATGATATCTGAACTTTAACCCAATATGTAATATAGTCCTCACTTTTTTAATTTGTTTAATATGGCCCCTAAACTTTAGTACAATGTGTGATGATATTTTTAAACTTTAAATTTGTTCAATGTGGTCCTTGAGATTTTATCCATTTTCATACAATTTAAAGATCACATCAAACATTTACCAATAATTCAGAGATTTCGTTGAATATTTATGAATAGTTCGGAGACCATGTTAAACAGGTTAAAAGTTAAAGGACTATATTGCACATTTGATCAAAATTTTAAGAATCATATCAAATAAATTAAAAGTTCGAGATATAGATCAAATTTCAAGCAACAGTGGAGCGAGGCAGGCGCTCCGGCGACGCTGTCCTAGTCTGATCGATAGCATGTTCTTCCCCTTCCAGCCCAGCACTCCGATGAAATGTAATGCCGAGCCTGCACAGAAATGGAGGAGGTGGGCTGGACTTGTAGACGTTAGCAAGCTCAATCGACATCGGAGGGTCACGCTGAGTTCCGGTAATCGCGAGCCGGTCCGAGTTCCGGATGGGCTCGGGT
This sequence comes from Eucalyptus camaldulensis, assembly GCA_019915185.1. Lineage (NCBI taxonomy): Eukaryota > Viridiplantae > Streptophyta > Magnoliopsida > Myrtales > Myrtaceae > Eucalyptus > Eucalyptus camaldulensis. The sequence continues at coordinate 9,266,826 of JAHSVA010000005.1, forward strand.
CAAGCCTGGGTGGCTCGCTCGCTCGTATCGATTGGGCTTGAGCTTGGGCTTGGTTACGGTGGAGACGCACTGAGTTCTTCGAACGTCATCAGATCTGGAAAAAAAAAAAGTGCTTCTGGCAGAAACAGTTGAATGAAAAAATGGCGGAAAAAGCAAAAGCCCCCAAAGCGCCGCTGCTTTGCCCTTTTTTTTCAAAGATTTGTTGGCCCACTTCCCGCCGGTGAGTGCTTCGGAGCGATTATCGAACACAACCAAGTTCAGCTGAGCCCAGATCACCTCCCCCGTTAGATCGAAAGGGCCCCGAGCTAACCTCGCCCCATCCGACGGAGAACATCGATTCCACTCCATGTTACCGGATGCACAGAAGGTTTTTGCCTTTGCCCCATTTGAACTGATCCAGTCGGGGGGGCCATGTGCGAGGCCACGTGGTGGCCCGCCTGCTCGGAGATTTCAATCTTTTCGTATTTTAGGACTTTTGCCCCTCTTTCGCGGAGCGCGTTTTGACCTTTAGTAGGCGGGGCCGAGGGGGCGGTTGTCAACCTGAGGTTGGCCACCGAGGTAAGATACGCCACCGCGTCGACTGCAAGAGAAAGCTTATGTTTTCACCCTGAGGAGTCGCGTTCGTTGAAGAGCGTGTTTGTTACGAATTAGTATATTCGTGAGGAAGAAAAATACTCTTTTTATTCTGGTCGTGTAATAAATGATCAGACACACAGAAGTTCAGAAAACTGATTCGCGGAAAGTGCTTCCGTTCGATCAAATAAAACGTCACTCCATAAAAGGAAGTATACTATCATCGATTTCAACCCATATTTTGGCCCCGACTAGTAGGTCAAAGCTCAGTATGCCCGATGGCCAATCATGAATCAATTGGCCGTTCAGGGATCGGTAACTCCGGTCCAGTTATAGATTGTTTGACTATGGAAAGGTTATTAAATCATAAGGATTGGTCATGGGATGATCACGTGTCATCATGGATTGGCGGATAGTCATGGCTCAATTCCACCTAGTCAATGCACTGGTTGTGAGTGATTCCACCTGACTGTTGTATTGGTTGTGGCCGACCATGAATCGATCCAATGCGACCATGAGTTGAGATGGATCGTTCGATCCCACACAATTACATGACAATTGATAATCAACTATGGATTGAATAAACTCAACGTGGTTCAGTGTCAGACTAGCCATAAATTGTGGTGCAAGACTCGGACTAACCCATATACCAAACAGAGGATTGGTCGACTGATCCAAGACTTGGCCCTTAGACCCCATTGCAAGCTTTTCTCAATAGAGAGGAAGTTCAAACTCACTAGTTAAGCCCGGTTGTATTCAACTTTATCCGATTATGGCTTAAGCACGAACCTCAAGCCAAATAAGGTAATCAATCGTGGTTGGACTCGATTGACTCCTGCCCAAAGAGATGGCCTTCTAACTTGATAATTCCCATTGTGTATTTAATGTTCTTGGAAGGTAGCCTATTAATGCATGATAACTAAGTAGGACACTTGGCCCATTAGTTTTACTTTTGGAACGTAATCATGAAATTTTGGATAGTTATATATTAAAGAGAGGGTCAGTCATAAGCTCATTAAAAGTAGAGAGTGACTCATGACCTAGAAGAATGGTGACGTGATCTTGAAGGTCAAGTAGGGCATCACCCCTTCTCCTTAGGCTTGCCACTTAAGGTTTAATAGGTTTCGACTCTCCACTTTCTCGAAATCCCTAGACCTTCGCCATTTTCCAATTTTACAAAGCTCTTTATACTTTGAATTTGGAGAAACTTCCTTCATGAAAGTTGTTTTAAACATCTTGATATAAAACATACTTTAATTTTATATTTTTCTAAGGTAAAATGGTACGGACGAAGAATCAATCATTCACCGTCTAGAACCTATCCCGTGTAGTGAAAATAGTGACCAGGTTGCCTTCTCAGATTTTTATAAAATTTTCCCTTTCAAATTTAACCATACTTCATTCATAAAAGTTTTAAAGGATATCCATATCTACAACATATATAAATTTTAAAAAGTTGTGTGAAGATTTGGATCTTGAAATGAGTCTCTCTCTCCAACCGTTGAATACGCTTGACGGACAAATTTTTGAGTTGTGTTCAGTGATTTTTTGCTCTTTCCATAGCACGAATTGGACTTGGATTTCTTCATAAAAAGATGTCATTTAGGGTCTTATCTATAACATATTCAAATTTTATATTTCGAGCCCATTTGATAAGGTATTGACTCTGATTTCAAAAACTGCTCAAAATTGTTTTCACCCCAAGATAAAAGGGCTACATGCCCAACTTAAGGAACAAGGCTAATCTAGAGTCTTCTTAATTTAAGATAATGATGCATTAAATATCTTGGACTCTAGTTCTTCAGTGCCAATTTGAGGTGTCCCTCAAAGAAATAGGCCATAATGCCTCCTAACCTAAAAACTTGGAAAGCAAGTTTGTAATATGAAGATATCTAGCCCAATGATTACTCAAGATCCAAACATTAAATGTGAGAGGCTTAGTCATTGACTAGATATCCCCATAATAATTACATGTAATTATTTCATGGTGACTCAACCTCTTAGATGGACCAATGGAAAGATGAACAAGAGTCGCCTCTAGGAACTAGACTTGCCACCCATCTCTTTAGGTTGCCACCTCCTCAATTGAGATTGTCCATCTACATGAAGATGATTGGTCCATTTGGAAAGATCATCATGAGGGGTTTGCTTATAAATAAAGGCATTCCGTCCTCTCATTTCCACACAACCCTCTCTTCCTTCTTCACTCTCTCAACCTCACCCTCACCGTCGCCCCCTCTCTCTTTCTCGTGGCCACGCCCCTCTTGCCCATTTGCTTGCTTGCATGTTGCTCAATCACCTAGGCCGCTCCTTGAAGTGTAGTAAGGAGAACTTACTAATATTTGGTTAGGACGTTGTGTTACGCTATTTTGAGGATGTGACGAGTGCTTGACTGAAGTTGATTGACTTGTTGTTGCTTGATCTTCGGTTCTATTCGCTTAGATCAGTTTAGACCTTGTTCCTTGATTGAGTTCAATCATTGTTTAATAAGTTTTGGCTCGTGCTTTGGCTTGAGTTGCTTGAAAGAAGCTCAGTTTGTGTGTTTATTTAATATGTTTTGGTTTTTTGCTTTGATACAGACCTATTTTAAAAGCATTTTGTGAAAGCTTGTTATTTCCTCACAAAACTATTTCAAAACCATTTTCACAAGTGCTTGTTCTAGTTCACGCCCCAAGCTCCGAAAAAAGGGCTTTGTCGGCCTTAACGTACGTGGGATCACGACAGATTAATCCTTTCTTAGTCTTGGTGCGTTATCGAGGCATATCGTTCCTGAGCCAACTTTGGTACTAGTCGGTGAACATGTCATGACCGGCCAGTCTTTCATGGTCTCGGTGCAGTATTGAGGCGTAACGTTCCCGAGCCAAGTTTGTACTAGGTCGATGAACATGTTACGATACACCAGCCCTATCATGGTCTTGGTGCGATATCGAGGTATATCGTTCCCGAGCTAAGTTGGGTGCTAGATTGGTGTTCAAACGTGTCGGATCAAGTTGCGATCCTTGATTCGTATTCGGCATGCTTAACGTCTCAATTTCAGTAAGTCATTTCATACACTTATGCACGGCACGCCTTTGGGCCCTTGAACTAAAAGTAAAGATAAGAACCGGATTGGTGATGCTTGATGTATGGTCACACGATGAATTAATTTCTAGCCATCGACCGATGGATTTTGGCGACGTTGCCCGATGGACTCATTGTCGGAATTGTTGTCACCCTTGGATTAGGGGATGTTGTCCGATTAAGTTCGAATGCCTAACAGATGCATAGTCGGAGGACCACCATCACCCTTGGATTAGGGGACATTGCCCAATTAAATTCAAATGCGCAATGGATTCCGAAAGAGTCGATTGATTTCGACCGTTAATAAATGAACCTCGTGTGCATGAGTTCCTCACATTATGAAATGGATTTCGGTTATGCTTGCATATGAGTGAGCCGTGAATTCTTCATACTATGGAATGGATTTTGTTTATACTTATATAATATTGAGTGAGGCGTGAATCCCTCATGTTGTGAGTGAATATTGGTTTATGCTTGTACACTATTGATTGAGGATTCCTCATGTGTCATCCAAGACAAAGCTTTTGTTTTGCTATTGATTTGCCAATGACTAATGTTTTGGATGTGTTATGTACTTGTTGATGGGCGAGGCATCCTACTCGGAAATAGTGGGTTTTACTTGCCGAGTCCACGACTCACCCCTGTTATTTTTCAGGATTATAGGCATTGAGGTCTCCTACTAGTGCTGGAGTCAATCTTGCTAAAGGAGATAAGGTTTACTCGGCCTTGAGAGTGTAGAAAATGTAGTGGATGTAAATATAATAGCTCGTGACGATGGGGCCTATAAATGTAACCGATATAATTGTACATTTGCAAGTGGTTATTTTCTTGGCTGCTTATTATTGTCTGGGTTTTATTTGTAATGCTTCCATATGTGCTTAATGAAAAGATAAAAAAAAAAAAAAAAAAAAGGTGAGCAATGTGTTTGGGACGTCACAAAAATAACCCCCGTCGCTTATGACCCTGGAGATGGAGTTGGCGTTGTGACAGGAAGGTTTTGTTTGGCAAGCTAAACATTAAAAAAAATTATTTTTTTATTTCCGGAAGTAGATTTGAAACAGAAATCCGTTTGGTAAAATTTTTATTCTCGAGAACAAATTTTATTTTATTTTTGTTCTCAGAAATAGATTTGGAACATAATCGAGAAGTAAAAAAAAGTTGATTTTTTTTTCCTGGGAACAATTCTAAAATCAAGCTAACCTATTTTCTCTTTTCTTTTCTTTTTTTCTTGTTCTTCTTCCCTCTTTCTTCTTCTTCAACTGCTGCCGCTGCCACTATTGTCGTCCACCTTCGCCACCGTCTGCCACCCATCACAACTGGTCACCTGCGTTCGGTTGGACGAGGTTCGGCGAGCTCGTTGGAGGCTCACTAGGCCAGGGCGAGGTCCATCAAGCTTGTTGGAGGCTTGCTAGGCTAGGGCGAGGTCCGATGAGCTCGCCTAGGCCTCTCCCAGCCACTGGTGAGCCTCGCTTGGCCAGGCAATGCTTAACCTCACGCAGATCTGACAAGGCCGAGCTCGCCTAGCCAAGGCTCAACCAAGTCACTTGCAGACCTTGAAGGAGAACAAGAGAAAGAAAAGAAAAAAAGGAAAGAAAAAAAAGTAATAAAAGTAATAAAATTATTAAAAAATTATTTAAAAATGATTTGGATTATAAATTTTCATAATAGTACCAAACATAATTCTATTCCGGGAATTGAAATTTTGGACAGTTACCAAACGGCTTAAAATACTTAAAAATTGTTCTCAATAACAAAATAAAAAATAATTGTTTTTGATAAGAAATTATTCTCGGGAACAGAAGCGTTACCAAACGCGCCCAAAATCATCCCATCCCAGACGCATGAAGATTTTAGGAGCGATAACCCAATTCAGCACACAACATGATGTCATCTAGATGTCAATCTTCGAAATTTGAGCAAGGGGCTATGAAGACTTTAAGAGTTACAAAAAGAGGGAAATAAAAAAAAATCAAAGATTACGAGTGGGTTTGATTCTACTTTGGAAATGGGTCTTGGGTATAATGCATGTATTAAAAGCCAAAATCTTTTGGGAAAATGCAAATTACATTTGGTAAAAACTCTTTCTACAAAATAACTTTGGGTAAAGTAATATTTGGTAAAAAGAAAATTTGCTAAGGGCCTGTTGACACCTATTTTAAAATTTAATTTATCTTTTAGAAAATAATAATAGAGCATTTAGTTGTGGAGGGAATTTAAAAAAAAAAAATTGAACCAAATTTTAAAGTTCGAAAATCGTGTGATTTTGAAACTGCTAATTTGTTGAACGGTTGAGTGAATATCTCACCTGCAAAAACAAATTGGAGTTTTTCTCTATAAATAGAGAAAAGGGAGCTTCGGTTCAGAGGGGGGGGGGGGGCCTTCTCTTCGTCTGGGTCGAAGGAAAAAGAAAAAAAAACTGACGAAGAAGAGAAAAAAGTCAAAGAAAGTGAGAAGAGAAGGAAGAGGGGTTTCGGTGCTTTGGGAATAGAAAATCAGAAAGAGAGCAGGTTTCTTTTTCCTTTTTGCTGATTTGCTGCAGAGGGGAAAAGAGAACATAAGGAAAAGAGAGCAGAGGGAGAAGACTTCTCCCGTGAGAAAGGACGTGCGGCCAGGGAGAGAGAAAAACAAAAAATAAAGAAAAAAGTTGTGCACTGTTCATCTTCCTCGTGAATTCCTCCTCTGCGAAGCCCCACGCCGCTGTTGCTTCCACGACCGCGACCACCGCCGTCCGCGAAGCCCCACGCCGCTGCCGCTCTGGTGCCCCACATCGCCGCCGGTCCGAGATCTCCACCAGCACGCCTTGCGCCAGTCACCGCCACCCGTGAAGCTTCCGGTACTGCTCGCTCTGCGGCGCCAACGGCAGCCAGTCTCGCGAGCCCCCCCCTTGTTGCTCGACCCGACGCCCGTACCTGCACCATCGCGTTCACCCAGCCGCGCCACTGCACCCCTGTGCCGACGCCTCCGCCTGCGGCCTCCGACGTCCGAAGCTCTGCACCGCCGGTCTTGCTCCTCCTCAGTCACCGGTGCTGTTTCTGTTTCATTGTCCGCTCAACCCAGCGCCCGACGTGCCGACGCTGCCCGGAGCTGAAGACCAGCAAACCACGTCCCTGTTCGCCTCACTTGCAACCCACGAGACCAGCGAAGCCGCGGCTGCTCTTGCTCTGTTCCGGGCTCCCCGTTGCCCGATCTCTTCGCCGCCCGCATTGCGCCTCTCCGAAGCTCCGAACCTATCTGGTTGCTACTCGAGCTTCGCCGGAGTTCCGACGACCGCCTTACTCCAGCCACCACGAGCCAGAACCTGAATCCGCTCCCGTGACCCGCGATTTGCAGCTCGCCTGCGCCTCTGCCCGTGAGCTCGCCCCGACGTCACTGCTCACCATCACCACAGCGACCCACATCCCAGCCGCTGCTCGCCGGTCACTAACGCCGCCGGTCCACCCTTGCCAGAGCTCCGACGCTTGCCGCCGCCCCTCACGGGACCCCTCGCGGATCACCACGTTGCCGTTTTAACCTTCCCTTAGGTAGTTTAATTTTTAATTTTTATTCTTACTTTTCACTAACTTTTATCTTCTTTTGTTTATTTTGTTATTATTGTTCAATTTAGAATATTGATATGTGATTTTCTTTTATAAATCTCGTAGGCATTATTTTATCCCAAATTATGGTAATTATTAATTTGACCCGTAAGACGTCGGGACATTTTTTTAATTACTTTAATTTTTAGGAATTTTGATAATATTTTAATCGTTAAATCATTATAGGGTTAAAATAATTGTTAATTTAATCCGTGAGACAACGGATTATTTTTTTGGTTATTTTAATTGTTATTATCTTCATAGGATTAGTAAATTAGAATTGCATTTATAGGATTATAATTTTTAGATTATACTTTTAGATGAGTGATTTTTGTTAGGGCTAATTTTAAATAATGTTGGCATGTCTTGATTTTCTATATAGCTTTTAGGATAAAATATAGTTTAAGTTAAATTGATTCCTAAAATAAATTAGAATATCATTCACTTTAGTTAGTCTAATTAGTTTTAGATTAAGTTAATTTTCATTTAGTAAAACAAAAGAGGAACAAAAAAATGTTATGCATGAGTTATAGTTTAATTTTTTTTAATAAAAATGAAAATGCTAAAAGATGATCATTGCACCATTAAGTTACTTTCTTTTCAATAAAAAACATTATGTCATTAAAAAATAAAAAAATAAAAATCATTTCATTGGTTAGTTAATAGGTTAATTCATAATTAATCTCACATCATCATTATTTAGCATAAGTTGCATATATGCATTAAAAAATGAATCATCATAAAAAAAAATCATAAAAGAGCATGCATGTAGAAATATCATGTCATTCATCCCATATCATGTAGCACATGCATATTTAGGATTATAAAAATTAGATTGCATACATATAGTGATAAGTTTAAGTCATACCATATGAATTGCATCACGCATGTCATTAAAATAAATTCATGCATATTAAGTTTAAATTAAGATTGCATATAATTAACATTTTTAAAAGAAAAAAGAAAAATTAGGTGTCTTGTCGTTTAGAAATCATGTTTAGGGCATGCATTTTTATAAGCATTTTTCATTGAATGTTATTTTATTGATTGTGCACCCGTATGACTACCATTTGCATGTTAGTAGCTTAAGTTAAAATTAATCAACATTGCTTGCAAAATAATTTCGAAATCAAAATAAAAGGTACCGAAAGGGCGTTAGACTAATCTAGCGTAATCATGTCCCCGGACCTACTGAATCTCTGGTTCGCAAAAGTAAAGTATTCTCCCATACTTTACTTGGGTTTCTAACCAACCCTAATTGGTTAGTGGCGGCTCCAAATTGAATATAATTGCATGTCTAAATGAGTTAATTTCTATCAAGTCGCGATTGGTAGGACTTGGGAGGGTCCGCGCCAAGTCTTCGGACTTAGTAATCCATTAACCTAAACTTTAGGATTGCCCTGAAAATTTAGGTCGCGACAGGGCCCTGACTATAATTTTTCCTATTTTTATTAGAAAGAAATCAAATCTTTCAGTGGTCACCTAAAGTCAAGGTTGGCCATCGCATGGGTGGTTCAACCTCATTGGTCTTTCACTAATCAGATATGAACTTGCTGGCTATAGAAAAGATGAATAGTAGTAAGGAGGGGCAAAATCGGAAAATCGAAGAATTGACAATGGTAGTTTTAAAAGAAAAAAAAATTATTTAACTCTAATTTTATCATTCTATACATCCCTACTTGTTTTAAGCTTTTTAACATTCCCATGGCTAGATCTAACAGAAAATTGTCTCAAAAAACTTGTCAAACACCACCAGTATTTTTTTAATGAATTTTATAAATTGATAGCCTCTTACGAAAATTGAACTGGACATCTTATATAAAAATTCATGGCTGAAATTATTAAATTAACAATGGAGCAAATTCACATGAAAGTATATGGACCCGATACACAGTTGATGCGGAGAACGTTATCCATCTTTCTCGTCCGCTTTTCTTTCCCCCACCGGGCCTTCTTGAGGTTGAGCTCGGGGGAATCCATTGAGCAGTTGGAACGGTCCGCGCGCTAGTGAGAAACTTAGGGTCTGCATGGTAACATTTCTATTCCTCTCGATTTCTGTTCTTTTATTCCCCGGAACAAATAAAGAATATAAACCTGTTTGGTAACGCCAAATTGTTTTTCTATTCCCCGGAATAAAAACTTAGCCTAGAAATGGTTTTGGAATAGAAACCAGAAAAAAAAAACAAAAAAAAAACAAAAAAAAAGAACAAAAATTACTTCTCTTCCCGGGAATAAAAATAAGAAACAACTTCTCTTAACCCTAACTTCTCTTTTCCCTTCTCAACTCACGCCCCTTCTCAGCTGACCTCTCCCTTCATCCGCTTGCCTCTCTCCGATCTCATCACCTCCCATCGTCGCCGGTCCCGTCGTCACCGATCCAGTCGCCGCCGGTCCCATCGTCTCTGGTCCTGTCATCATTGGTCTCGTGGCCTCCGTTCCGTAGCCTACAGTGCCTTCGCCTCCTCTTCCTAGCCCGTCGCCAAGTCCCTCTCTGCCGCCCCAGACGACGGCGACGGAACAACCTCCTCCTCCTCCTCCGATCTCATGCCCACCCAGAAGTCCTGCATTGAGCTCAACAAGCTCCTCACCAAGTCTCGCCGCAACCTCAAAATCTGCTCCGACCGGATCTCCCACTCCAAAGGTCCAAAACTCCCTCTCCAGAGTTTGACTACTTTCTTCAATCAACAATTTATTTCGTCTGTGGGTTGTTCTTGGTTTGGGCTCGTCTCGCATTGCATTGCCCGAATTGTTTATATCTACCATGTAACCTGTTTCGGAGGTTCGTAGGCAATTTCGTTAAGTGCTTCCAAAAAAAGTTGTCAGCTTTCGAGGAATGTGCTTGAAAACGTTAAACTTGACCTTATCTTCCCTTTGTTTGGAGGTAACTTGTTTAGTCCGCGTCGCATTTGATGCTTAAAACATGCGAGTGAAACCTAGAGCATCATCACCAGCCATTGCACTCACTGGCCTTCTGGCATCCTGCGTTTGAAGAGATCCCAATCTTGTATCCAGTTTCGCTAGCTGGGACTTTACCCATGGTGGATTATACTTGCCTTCAACCCACAAAGCTTCGCCAATATCCTTATGCTTGAAATCTGGATATTTTGGGTTCTTCCGCCAATCACACATACAAATAGAGCACTTGAGTAAACTAATTAGAATGGATTAAAGACACTCTAAAGTGGAAAATACAACTGGCACAGTAAGTTTATCCCCAAATAGCATGAAATCCAAGATTCTCATATTACACCTCTGTCTACTTGAGTATCTTTCTTCAGATAATCCATGTACTGGCAGTTGAGAATCAAAACATCCAGAGCAGTAGATGGCAGTGAATAACAAAAAAGGTGGACATGTGGACCCCTGGAATGCCATAATTTGGCAGAAAGTGACATTTAAGTACTATAACTTATGAAATGTACACTTAAGTGCTAAAATCGGAGTAAAATTGATTACTCAAGTGTCAATCCGGCCAAAATCTAACCAAATTGCACACGTGGCTTTTCTCCGGTGAAGTGAGTGCAAAACAATGCCGTTTTGCACGCTGACGTGGCCAAATAATACAAAAACGGCGTCGTTTTCAAGCTGACGTGGTAAAAAAATATATAATTAAATTAAATTAGTTAAAATATTAAAAATTAATAAATTTAAAACTAAATTTAGTTAAAATATTAAAAATAATAATTTTAAAATTAAAAAAATAAGGGGGGTGGTGGTTGAGGGCGCAGTCACCGCCGCCGCCTCCCCGCCGTCGCGGGGAAGGGCCCGCGACGAAGGGGGGAGGGTCGGCCAATGGCGAGGGTTGTAGCCCTCGCCCAAATCCTGCAAGGCTCGGTGGCCCTTGGCTCGGCCGGGCGAGGGCTATTGAGCCTCGCCAGATCTGGGTGAGGGCCGCCGACCCTCGCCCAGATTTGTGGTGAGGGCTCGCGATCCTCGCCCCGATCTGGGGCAAGGGCTCGTAAGCCCTCACCGACCCTCCCCCCTCCATCGCCGGCCCTTCCCGGCGACGACGGGGAGGCGGCAGCAACAGCTGAAGGCTAAGCCACCCCCATTTTTTAATTTTTTATATTTTAACTAAATTTATTTTTAAATTCAATTTAATTAATTTTATAATTTTTTTATCACGTCAGCCCAAAACGACACCGTTTTTGCATTATTTAGCCACGTCAGCATTTTGGCCAGTGTGGCACTTAAGTGATCTGTTTTTCTTCGAATGTAGCACTTAAGTGTACATTTCGTAAGTTATAGCACTTAAGTGTTATTTTGTGCCAAATTATAACACTTGAAAGGTTCTTTTGCCAAAAAAGGTGGAGTTATACATTAGATATTAGATGGAATGTGCTTGCATAAGGAACAAGGGTGAATGATGCTAAGATCGGGATGGTGAATTATGTGGCGAGACATGTGGCATCTTGGTATTTGAGGCATCTAGTTGTTAATGAGCATGAACAAGGTAAAAAGTTAGCAGAATAGGACAATGGGTTTTGGGGATTGGGACTATTGGCGGGGAATAAGATTGGATCACAGCAAAGATGGTAATGATGGGCCGGAATTATATTTGTTTAGAAATTGCTTGTAATGCAGTATCGATAAGATTTGACAAGTTCACATATAGATGTTGTAATGTGAGCACGATAAATTGCCATTGTGTGGCAAGGCATGGGTTGAAGGAGCAACCATTGCAAATATTTAAATTTTAAGTATTTGAGGTCATCATTATGGGAGGAAAGGTGAAAATAGGGAATACTTCCATAGAACATATCCTCAAGAATGATAATGGGTTAAGGATTTTGTTTTATTCCATGTTTAGTGCATTTAGTCTGAATATTTGGTCTTTCTTTGTCTCTGGAAACTTTCGGATTATCCTTTTTGCTAAGCTCCCACTAGGTGATAAGTTATTCTTTCTTGAAAATTTTTGATCAATTCTTGAGCTACGCATTAAAGAATATCCTGACTACATCACAGAAGGTTTTTGTTGAGACTTGATGTTAGAAGTTAGTTATCACAGCTCATTATTATTGCTTTAATGGTGTAATTTAGTTTGTGTATTGTAAAGGGAAAAATTGTATTGTATTATTCAATATAAGTCTATATACATTTAGTAATCATTGCATAACAAGTATTGTTATAGGACATATATGGAAAAGCACTTCAAATATCAGCTAGGAGGGAAAACAGAAAATATAATATAAACAAAAATTGAAAGTGAAAATTGAAATCCTAGCCGTCTTCTTCACTAAGTTCCCTTAATCATGCTCCTCCATCTCCCTTGTTACCTCTGTAGCATTAGGACCCCCTCTCGCAGGCTCTCTCTGTTCTGGATAGAATGAAGCATCATGTTGCACTCTCTTTTTAATTATCTTGAACTCATATGATACTCAACTAGTGAAGGTTACATGGCATCCCAAAAAGAGGCATTCATCGCAAACTGGACTGAGCCTCTAACCAACTTTTACGTCAGTTTGTTGGTAAAAGAGGTCAAAAAGGGAAATTGCACTTCTTCAACTTTCAACAAAGGAGGCTGGAATAACATACGGACATAATTCAATAAACGAGCAGAACTTCAATATACTCGAGTACAATTGAAGAACAAGGTGAACAAATTGAAAAAGTAATATGCTAGTTTCAAGAAGCTACTTTCACAATCCGGATTTGGCTGGGATAATATGAACAAAACAGTTGTTGTTGATAATCCAAGTATATGGGAATCTCATATCAAGGTATGATTTAACCTTTGATCATTTTGAAATCACTATAGATGTACATGGCAAGATGTTTAATCGTATTGCTGATATATGTTGTCATTATGAAAATTGTAGGATAATATTGAGTGGGCAAAATTCAAGAATGATGGGTTTCCTCAATATCCCGACTTGTGTACTGTATTTGGTGATACATATGTTACTGGGGAGTATGCAGTAGGAAATACCAAAGATTTGGTGATGTCAGATGAACTTGGCATTGGTGGTGATGATGCAGACAATGGACCGGTGAACTTTAATCAACACCATATTGATGAGGAAGTTTTTATGTCTGACTAAACTCCTACTCCAGTTCATGACAAACAGAGGATGGATAAAACTCCAAATAGTAAGAGGTGAAGGAAGAGTCAATCATTTGGTATTGCTAACACCTGCAAAGTCTTACAAGAGATGCTCAAAAGTAGGGTTAGTCAATCTGTGAGTGGTTCTGTCAACTCACCAGTCATATCACCACCTATAGACCCATTCTCCATATTTATTGTGATTGATATCCTACCTAACATGCCTATGTTGAAGCCAGATCTTTACAACAAAACTGTGGAATGAGCCTGCGTTAATGCCATGTGGAGGGAGACTTTTATCAAAACCCCAAGTGAAATGAGATATGGACGTCTCCAATGTCTTTAGTGGATGTTAGGGAATGTATCGTGGATTGCATTGAGTTTTATTAGACTATGTTTTTTATGTTGTTGGTTGTTATTTTGTTATTCAATATATTGATGTTGAGACTTTTGCATTTGTGTTGTGGTTTGGATATGATGGATTGTGTTGAATTTTTATATTTGGTTTGCTTTCACTTTATTACTTATGTTATTGGTTTCTTTTTTTCTTTTTCTTTTTTGTACATATATCTATATTGATTTTCTTATATTTGTGTAATGACATAAGTACTATGGAAGATGAATCAAATAGTGTGTCTAATGGAGAGGTAGTAGCAGTTGAATGGTATTTGGATGAGTTTGATATAGACATAATAATAGCATAGTTATCTCTTGTTACTTTGGACATGTCTTTGCATACGAAAGAGCCTGTTAGGGACAGTAAATTATCAGGAGCCGAATGGGTAAGGGAAATTATTTACGAACATTCATATAAGATATATGAAGCATTCAGGTTAGAGAGACATGTTTTTCTTAATCTATGTGATCTAATGAAGGCAAGAGGCTAGCTAAAAGATACTCGAGATGTAAAGGTAAATGAACAAGTTGGGATTTTCTTATCTATGATTGGTCATAAAAACTCCAATAGAGTTTTATGTGAAAGATTTCAACGTTCGGGACAAACAATCATTAAGTTCTTTACTTTAGTATTAAAAGCACTTCTCAAATTATCAAAAGAGATTATCAAGCCGCCTTCTTGTGATATTGTTCCAGAAGAGATCCTTATCGATCCTAACCATAGATGTTACTTCAAGGTATGATTTTTATATCAATTTTACATTATTAAAATATATATAGCTGATAATATTGTCTAACACTATACTTTCATAAAATCACAAGGCTGCATTAGTGCTATTGATGGCACCCACATTAATGCATCCGTCCCTATATCAAAACAAATCCCATTTAGAGGCTGGAAAGGGACTACCACTCAAAATATGATGTGTGCTTGTTTGTTCGATATAAAATTTACTTTCATATATGCTGGGTGGGAAGGATCTGCCAATGATTGTTGAGTTCTCTCGGCAGCACTCGAGACTCCTCAATTGCAATTTCCTCGACCACCACCAGGTATTTGCTTTATCTATATCAAGTGATTTCTTTATGCTTGCATAGCTATTGCATATCATAACAAATTTATGTATATATTCTTGTAAGAAAACACTATGTAATAGATTCTGGTTATGCAGCACTTCTAGGATTTTTGACTCTATTCAAAGGTGAACGGTACCATTTGAATGATTATAGAGGTAGAATTAGACGGCCCAGAACAACAAAAGAGTTGTTCAACTATAAGCATTTTTCATTGAGAAATGTTATCAAGAGGTCATTTGGGTATTAAAAAATCGCTTCTCCATTTTGAGACACATCCCTCCATTTTGTACTCTCCGCAATTATATTCGTGACCAAGACAAGATGGACAGGAACTTTGCCCTATATGGAGATCTAGGGTATCCATTTGGACCTACACAAGATGAGGTTGTAGATGATACACCAGGTGATGAGGCGGCTGAGATAAACATGATTAGGAAAAATATTGCAAATATGATGGGAAGGGATCACAATATATAAGAGATTTCATGAATTTTTATTTCCGACTTTTGCGATGTGTTTTTGTTTTTTTGTGAAAACTTTTGCAATGTGTTTGTAAACTATTATGAATACATTTCTATTAATCATATTAAGGTCATCAAATTCTATCTCTGCGAACACAAATGCCATTGAATGTATTATAAATGTGGACAAACAGAAGAGAAGCAAATTGTAAGCTATTGTATAGTTGATACTTCAAGACCTACAAACCACCATCCGAAGCTTGCTTCCTAGTCAAGAAAGAAAAAAAAAGCAAAAGAAGAGAGGAAAAACACCTCCCTTCATCAAAATTAGCCAAAACCTTATAAGCTTATGTGAAACATGAAAATGAAATAGTTTGTAATTCGGAAGAAGCAAGGTAAAAAGTAGCATCAAGGTGGGATGCATCAACGGCTCAAAATGCAAGAGACCGAGGTCTTTACTAATTGTTTTAGGAGCATGCTATGAACTAAATGCATAATGATAGCAAAGCCACGCCATGCATGCACCATTCCAATAGTTGGAAATTTCCAACCCCAACCCAACATCCATGTCAAGACTAGAAGACTAAAATCCCTAAGCCACGCATGCACTAGAATTACAATTTTTTTTTTTTAAAGAGTAAAAACTTAGTCCCAAGGAAATCATTACAAATTAATTTGGCTGACAATAGCCCTTGTGCTTTTTCTGCAATACTTGCTATACCAAACATTAAAATTCGCAAAAAGAAAATATATTATTGAGAATTATAGTTCAAAACGCTACCTAAATTCAATAGGCTATAAACTACATGAGTAAAAATCCTCACACACAAATATAAGATAATAGCTCACGTTCCATTACAATACCACCTATGTTACAGGTTCATCTTCGACTATAATTCTTACACCTAAGCAAATGTATTATTAATCTAATAATATTTTGATCTTGTCAATTTTATGTAATATCTAATCTATTCCTTTTTCTTATTTTTAATTTTTTTAAAATTAAAATTTAGAATAGAAATTTTGTGTGGTTATCAAACGGGTTTCCGTTCTTTTTCTGTTCTAGAAATAGAAATTTTGTGCAGTTACCAAACGGATTTTTTTACTCAGAAATTGTACCCCGGAATAGAAATAGAAAAGAACTATTTCTAAAATAAATAAAAAAACTCTTCCACAATCAAAAAGCGTTACCATGCACAGCCTTACTCCAACTGAAGGGATGGAAAAAAAAAACGCTCCCTTTCCTTTTAATTCAATTAACGTCGCGGCGTCAAAATTAAAAAAAGTTGAAATAAAAAACTTAGTGGCGAAACAAAAATATCCAATTCCGAGGTAACAGATGGGACAAGGAATCTCGGTCGTTGAGACGTCAATTTTGAAATCTCAACTTTTCCCATTTGACCTCTTCACTCTATTCTGGAAACAAGTGCCTATCGGTCCAACAGTTGTTTGACTTATGCGACAAAGTCCAACAATGTCCCAGTCGAGAATATGAATACAAAAAGAGTGAAGGTAAATCTCATCATGCAATAAACAAAAGACTTATGTGCCAAATGGGGCGGTGAACATCGCACGACAGAACGAATAAAGCGCTCCCATTATAGCGTTCACTCCACGTTGCCTTAGGGCCTGTTTATTTATTTTTGTTTCTGTTCTTTTGTCTAGGGGAACGAAAAAAAAAAAAAAACATAAACACATTTGGTAAAACTTTTGTTCCTAGAAACAAAAAATCTATTTTTTTTTATTACCGGGAACAGATTTAGAACAGAAATAAAAAGTAGAAAAAAGTTGTTTTCTTATTCCTGAAAACAATTCCAAGAAACACTTCTTTTTTCTTCTTCTTTTTTCTTTCCTTTTTCTTCCTTTTGGCTAGTCGTCGACCTCAGCCATGGCCGGTGACCGGCCACCGAGGGCCAACGACCTCACCAAAGCGTCGCCTTGGCTAGGCGAGCTCAAGCTGGCCTAGATTTGGCAAGGCTGAACTCGCCCACTAAGCTCGCCCACTAAGCTTGCCCAACCACCAGCGAGGCTCAGCCTCGCTAGGTCGATGTCGCCCAGCGGTGGCTGGGCAAGCTCGGCCTCACCGAGGGTTAGCGAGGTTGCCAACCATGGCCAAGGTCGGCGACCAGTCAAAAAGAAGAAAGAAGAAAATATATATATAAATATTGAAAAATTAAAAGAAATAAAAAAAAATTATACAAGTTTACTAAACGCATTTCTATTCCTAGAGTGTAAATTTTTTACAACTACCAAGCGCATATACTCATAAATTGTTCCTTGGAATAGAAATAAATAAATAAAATTATTTTTGTTCAAAAATTGTTTCCCGAAACAGAAACGTTATCAACGCCATTAGCATAATTTGACCTTGGAGATGTTATCGGGAAGGTTCCACTACGAAATTCAAAACTGTTTCATTTTTTTTTATTACAAGGAATTGGCTGCGTTTTTTTTTTTTTAAGAAGTTGGGATTTTTCGTCTCTCGATTGATTTTTTTTTTTTTTTCAATTGATTGTTGTTGGCGTGGATGGTCGAAATGCTGAATTAGCGATCGAAATGCCGATGGGGACTGAATGAGTAAAAGATTGTTTAAAAGTTAAGAAATGATAGGCGTAGGAATATTAAAAAAATAAAGGAGAAAATTAACTAACCGTGCCAACATTCTCGAGTTTGATAGTCCATGGCTGCAAGACGGCAAAGCTTGAGTGGCCATGGCTGCCACAAGCTCGACGTCAAGATACGCATAGCCTTTATTTCTTTTTAAACAAATGTTCAAGCGATCGATTTATAACGGTGTCAAGTGTATGATCGCATATTCTAATGGCATCAATTCCATGTTGACAAAATTTGTAATATTGGAATGCAAGGGGCGAATGGTGGCTTGCTTTTAAAAGTACGGAGCCATTTTGAAGAGAAAAAAGTATAGGGACGATTTTGAATTTCAAGCAAAAGCAAGGAAACCTACCAGTGATACCGTCTATGTAACATCTTGCAATTTTGGCCAGAATATATGTCTCTAGAGGACTTGAGCGCACTTTATAAAAAATAATTCGAAATTAACAAAATTTGACTTAACATGGATGGAAACAAAAAAATCGAGTCTAATGGAAAGTATAAGTACTTACTCTTTATACTATATAATAAACGCAAGCACTAGCTAACGCGATTAATATTCATATTGTGACACAAATATGACATTGTCGTATCATATCATAGATAGCACAAAAGATAGGAAGTGCATGTGACATAATCATCCAACAAAGAAATTGAACAAGGCGACAAATTGCACATGCATATATTTGAAAAATGTTGAATTGCTTTAGCACAATAGTCAAAAAGCATTAACTTTTAGCATAATACTAACCTTTTTTTTTCCATTGTTGGCATGACAGATATGAAACTTTAAATATTATGATTTGATTGGATACTGATAAATTTAAATAGATCCCTATCACTCGACACAGCATCTAAAGGGGATTCCATTATTAAAGTCATTATTAGGAACTTTTTCTCTCCATGGTCCAATGATCGATAATGGAATGAAAGCCTTTCTCATGTCACTTCTAAACGTGGATTATGATTTGATCGTCAAAGTCAAAAATGTTATTTTAAAATCTCAAAAATGTGAGAAAATGGGAAAATTCAAAATACTCATAACGATTTTGAACATTTATTTCGGGTGCATATTGAATAAATGTTAGAATTTTAAGTGTTGAAATCAAAACTTAAATGTAAAGATCTTTGGAAAAACCAACCAAGTAGAAGAACTTACCAAACACGTCTATAGATTTTAAACGGTTGGCGTTCTCAATATAAATACTTTTCATAGTGAACTGTATTAAAACAAATTTATGTAGACACCAGGTCAGACAAGTTATGAATGGAGTCTTATTCAACACATGTAGATGCGAAGAGTTACATAAATTCGTGGAATATGGTCTAATTGAAGACGTCATTGTGTATGTCCCAAAAAAAAATTACAATTTAAAAAAAAATGAAGAGGTAAAAAAAAGGACACTTTCTCAATTTGATTGGACAGCAGCGATAATTAATTTATCAAATTTCAAATATATTGAGTAAAATTGGCTCATGAGTTTCTTGGTTTAATCCATCTACTTTTTTTAAATTTTATCAGGAAGTCTCCTTTGACCATGATAAACAATTAAAGTTACAATGTTAAACGGTGTTGTCACATCAACAGACACATATAGATAACTTATTTTAGTTTTACATGTGTAAATTTTTCTGCGCGTAACTCAGAACACCCTTAGTCCTCTTGTCACTCTATAAGCATGCTAGAAGCCACTCCTTCCCGTTTAGGTCCCTTTGCTGCCACAATCACTTTCCAACCCCTATCGAGCTAAGTCGAATTTGTACTCGAGATAAAGCTCCAAGAAAGCAGTTACTTGCTTATTGCCTTTTTCTATTAGGAGTGAGCATGACTTTAGAGTCAAACTAAGAATTTGAGAACTGGACTGATAGAAATTGATCCGGTTCTAAGGTTTATGGGATGTAGAGTTGTAGATCTGAAAAATTGGGACATTCTTTGACAGGTAGGTTCTTAGTGGAATTGGGAATTGGGAAATCATAATGAGTTTTAGTGTTTTTCTTGTTTTACGTTTCCGCACAATCCTACGACATTTCATGGCGACTAATAATTAATATATAATATCAAACCCCTAATCGGAGCTTTCTATTTCCGACGATATCTATAATCGAGATTTTCACTTTGTCAATATTTCATGGTCGTTTCGTGTCTAAATATGGACCGTGATAAGTGGATCATGTAATATGTAATAATTCATTGCAATATTTTAATTGAGAGTAAGATGAAATCGATTTTAGAACCCGTGATGGATAAATTCTAGGTTTTTGGACATTTAGGGTAGGACAAATAGAACTTAAAATTAATAATCCAAGGGTCCCCACTCCCAGCGGCGGAATAAGATACGAACGGCGCGGTGAAAAAGAAATACCCGATCTCCTTTGAGCATGATAAAAAAAAGAATTAATCCGATCTCTTTTGGCCAAACTCGCTTTTTCCCTTTTCCCGCTTTCCCTCGTCTTTCCATCTCTTTTGCCCGTTACTCTCTCTCCAGATGTATCTGCCCCAAGCTAGAGAGTTTCAAGTTTTTTCACTCCAAAGCGTCAAGCAGAAGAAGACCCGCCACCCCTTCAGTCGGAAAAGCTCTCTCCCGTCGCATTCCCCCTTTCCTCCGGCGCACCCCATGCCATGAGCCTCCGGCAGCCCGGCCGCCCCGACGGCGGCGAGGAGGAGGTCTACAACATAATCCCCATCCACAACCTCCTCGCCGACCACCCCTCCCTCCGCTTCCCCGAGGTCCGGGCCGCCGCCGCCGCCCTCCGCTCCGTCGGCGACCTCCGGCGGCCGCCCTTCTCCACGTGGCGGCCCCACTACGACCTCCTCGACTGGCTCGCCCTCTTCTTCGGCTTCCAGGCGGACAGCGTCCGCAACCAGCGGGAGCACCTCGTCCTCCACCTCGCCAACCTCCAGATGCGCCTCTCCCCGCCCCCGGACAACATCGACTCCCTCGACCCCTCCGTCGTCCGCCGCTTCCGGAAGAAGCTGCTGAAGAACTACTCCGAGTGGTGCGCCTACCTCGGGAAGAAGTCCAACGTCTGGATCTCCGATCGCCGCCCCTCCGCCCCGGATCCGCGCCGTGAGCTCCTCTACGTGTCGCTCTATCTTCTCATCTGGGGCGAGGCCGCGAACTTGCGATTCATTCCCGAATGCATTTGCTACATATTTCACAATATGGCCATGGAGCTGAACAAGATCTTGGAGGATTACATCGATGAGGCTACCGGGCAGCCCGTGTCGCCCTCATACTCGGGGGAGAATGCGTTCTTGAACATGGTGGTGAAGCCCATTTACGAGACCGTGAAGGCTGAGGTGGAGGGGAGCAAGAACGGGACCGCGCCGCATCGCGCGTGGAGGAACTACGATGATATCAATGAGTACTTCTGGAGTAAGAGGTGCTTTGAGAAGTTGAAATGGCCGCTCGATGGTGGGAGTAACTTCTTCGTCACGAGTGCGAGGAGGGATCGCGTGGGGAAGACGGGTTTCGTGGAGCAGAGGTCGTTTTGGAGCCTGTTTAGGAGCTTCGATCGATTGTGGGTTATGTTGGCCTTGTTTTTGCAGGCGGCCATTATTGTTGCTTGGGAGGGGAAGGAGTATCCATGGCAGGCACTGGAAAGTAGGGATGTTCAGGTTAGGGTTTTGACTGTGTTTATCACTTGGAGCGGAATGCGGTTCCTGCAGTCTTTGCTGGATATAGGAATGCAGTACAGGTTGGTGTCGAGGGAGACGATGGGGCTTGGAGTGAGAATGGTGCTGAAAAGCGTTGTCGCCGCTGTGTGGATCATCGTCTTCGGGGTGTTCTATGGGCGCATTTGGTCTCTAAAGAACGCTGATGGGAAATGGCCTGGCGCAGCGAAGACGAGGGTGGTCCATTTTCTCGAGGTAGCGCTTGTTTTCATCACCCCGCAGCTGTTAGACTTGGCTCTCTTTATTATCCCTTGGATTCGCAATTTCCTGGAGGGAACGAATTGGAGGATCTTTCACTTGATGACTTGGTGGTTCCAGAGTAGAATTTTCGTGGGCCGTGGTCTACGGGAAGGTCTGGTGAATAACGTGAAGTATACTTTCTTCTGGATTCTGGTGCTCGCCACAAAGTTCTCCTTCAGTTACTTTATGCAAATCAAGCCCATGATCAAGCCGACAAAAGAGCTACTGGATCTCAAGAACGTGAAGTATGATGGGCATAAATTCTTTAATAATATCAATAGGTTTGCGGTCGGAGTGATGTGGCTTCCTGTCGTGGTGATGTACCTTATGGATTTGCAGATTTGGTACTCCATATATTCCTCGTTTGTGGGAGCAGCAGTTGGTTTGTTTGATCATTTGGGTGAGATCCGAAATATTCTGCACTTGAGGTTGAGGTTCCAATTCTTTGCTAGCGCGATTCAGTTTAATCTGATGCCAGAAGAGCAGCTTCTGAATACAAGGGGCACCCTGAAAAGCAAGTTGAATGATGCCATTCACCGATTGAAGTTGAGATATGGACTTGGCAGGCTGTATAAAAAGCTCGAGTCCAATCGAGTGGAGGCACGTAAGTTCGCTTTGATATGGAATGAGATCATTAGTACATTTAGGGAGGAGGATATTGTCTCTGATCGCGAGGTGGAGTTATTGGAGCTGCCTCCCAATATCTGGAATGTCAGGGTCGTCCGTTGGCCTTGTTTTCTCCTTTGCAATGAGCTGCTTCTTGCGCTGGGCCAGGCAAAAGAGTTGGCGATTGCTCATGATAAGTGGCAGTGGTATAAGGTATGCAAGAATGAGTACAGGCGCTGTGCTGTCATTGAAACGTATGATAGTGTCAAGCACCTGCTGCTAAATATAATTAAGGTCAACAGTGAAGAGCATTCGATAATGGCTGTTCTCTTTCAAGAAATTGATCATTCTATTGAGATTGAGAAGTTTACCAAGTCATTCAAAACGACTGCGCTTCCTCAGATTCACAGTAATCTTATAAAGCTTGTCGAACTGTTGATCAAGCCTAAGAAGGACCTGAGCAAGGTGGTGAACACGCTGCAGGCACTTTATGAGATCGCCATTAGAGATTTTCTCAAGGAAAAGACGACTCCTGAACAGCTAAAGGCAGATGGTCTGGCATCCAGTGGTTTCCTTTTCGTAAACGCAGTCGTCTTGCCTGAGCCAGATGATGAGAAGTTCTATAGGCAGGTCCGGCGATTGCACACTATCCTTACCTCCCGGGACTCAATGCATGATATTCCTGTGAATCTCGAGGCACGGAGGCGAATCGCTTTTTTCAGTAACTCACTGTTCATGAACATGCCTCGTGCTCCCCAAGTAGAGAAGATGATGGCTTTCAGCGTTCTGACTCCCTACTATAATGAAGAAGTCGTATTCAGCAGAGAACAACTTCGTACTGAGAACGAGGATGGAATCTCCATTTTATATTACTTGCAGACCATATATGATGATGAGTGGAAAAACTTCATGGAGAGGATGCGTCGTGAGGGTATGGTAAAGGACGATGAGATCTGGACGACCAAGTTGAGGGATCTCAGGCTTTGGGCGTCATATCGAGGGCAGACTCTTGGCAGAACGGTGAGGGGGATGATGTATTATTATAGGGCCCTCAAGATGCTGGTTTTTCTTGATTTTGCAACAGAAATGGATGTCAGGGAAGGTTCGGTAGAGCTTGGGTCGATGCGTAGAGATGGTACTCTGCATAGCTTTGGCTCAGGAAGGTTGCCTTCTTCCAAGAGCCTTAGCAGAGCAAGCAGTTCTGTAAGCACTTTGTTTAAAGGCCACGAGGATGGCACGGCCATGATGAAATACACGTACGTGGTTGCCTGCCAAATTTACGGGGCCCAGAAGGCCAAAAAGGACCCTCATGCTGATGAAATATTGTACCTGATGAAAAACAATGAAGCCTTGAGGGTAGCGTATGTAGATGAAGTATCCACTAGAAGGGATGAGAAGGAGTATTATTCCGTTCTCGTGAAATATGATCAGAAGCTACAGAAGGAAGTGGAAATATACAGGGTGAAGCTGCCTGGTCCTGTGAAACTTGGAGAGGGGAAGCCGGAGAATCAGAACCATGCTCTAATTTTCACTCGTGGAGATGCAGTCCAGACCATCGACATGAACCAAGACAGCTATTTTGAGGAGGCACTCAAGATGCGGAACTTATTGGAAGAATATAGGGCTTTTTACGGCATCCGCAAGCCCACAATCTTGGGAGTGAGAGAACATATTTTTACTGGTTCGGTTTCATCTCTTGCTTGGTTTATGTCTGCACAGGAGACGAGTTTTGTCACCTTAGGGCAGCGTGTCTTGGCCAACCCTTTGAAAATTCGGATGCATTATGGCCATCCGGACGTGTTTGATAGGTTTTGGTTCTTGAGTCGGGGTGGGATTAGCAAAGCTTCACGTGTTATCAACATCAGTGAGGACATTTTTGCCGGTTTTAATTGCACTCTGAGGGGAGGTAATATCACGCACCACGAGTACATCCAAATAGGGAAGGGGAGGGATGTTGGGTTGAATCAGGTATCCATGTTTGAGGCCAAAGTTGCCGGTGGGAATGGTGAACAAGTTCTTAGCAGGGATGTGTACAGGTTGGGGCATAGGCTAGACTTCTTCCGCATGCTCTCCTTCTTTTACACGACCGTTGGATTCTTTTTCAACACAATGTTGGTTATATTGAACGTGTATACGTTTTTGTGGGGTCGACTTTACCTGGCTCTGAGCGGCGTTGAGGCGGCTGCCACCAGTAGTGACAATAGATCACTTTGTACCATTTTGAATCAGCAGCTTATCATTCAACTAGGTCTATTCACAGCCCTTCCGATGATAGTGGAGAATTCTCTTGAACTTGGATTTCTTAAAGCACTCTGGGATTTCATAACCATGCAGCTCCAGCTTTCATCTGTTT
Organism: Eucalyptus camaldulensis; assembly: GCA_019915185.1. Lineage (NCBI taxonomy): Eukaryota > Viridiplantae > Streptophyta > Magnoliopsida > Myrtales > Myrtaceae > Eucalyptus > Eucalyptus camaldulensis. The sequence goes on from JAHSVA010000005.1 coordinate 9,291,499, forward strand.
TCTACACATTTTCGATGGGAACCCGTACCCACTTCTTTGGCCGGACTATTCTTCATGGTGGCGCGAAGTACCGCGCTACTGGCCGGGGTTTTGTTGTGCAGCACAAGAGCTTTGCCGAGAATTATAGGCTATATGCTCGCAGTCATTTTGTTAAAGCGATCGAACTTGGTCTCATACTTACTGTTTATGCAACTCAGAGTCCTATTGCTGAAGACACTTTCGTGTACATCGCCTTGACCATTACAAGTTGGTTCCTTGTCATGTCATGGATCATGGCTCCATTTGTGTTCAACCCTTCTGGTTTTGTTTGGTTGAAAACTGTCGATGACTTTGATGATTTTATGAATTGGATATGGTACCGTGGTGGTGTGTTTGCTAAGGCTGAACAAAGTTGGGAGAGATGGTGGTATGAGGAGCAGGATCACTTCAGAACCACTGGCTTTTGGGGAAAGATTTTTGAAATTATTTTGGATCTTCGCTTCTTCTTCTTTCAATATGGTATCGTCTATCAGCTTGGTATTGCTGCAGGAAGTACCAACATTGCTGTTTATTTGCTGTCTTGGATTTTTGTTTTCGTGGCTTTTGGAGTATACTGGGTGATATCATATGCTCAGGACAAGTATGCAGCAAAAGACCACATCTACTATCGGCTTGTTCAGTTCCTTGTTATTATTCTTGGCATTCTCTTGACAATTGCATTGTTGGAGTTTACTAAATTCAAATTCATGGACATTTTCACGAGTCTGTTGGCGTTCATCCCAACTGGGTGGGGCATCATATTGAACGCCCAGGTGCTCCGACCATTTCTGCAGAGGACTAAGCTCTGGGATAGTGTTGTTTCTGTGGCCCGGGTGTACGACATTATGTTTGGAGTCATAGTCATGGCCCCAGTAGCATTTCTATCTTTGATGCCTGGGTTTCAGTCAATGCAGACGCGAATCTTATTTAATGAAGCATTCAGTCGAGGCCTACTATTCCAGATTGTTACTGGAAAGAAATCAAAGGTTGACTCGTGATCGGAGGTAATTACTGAAAGTTTGACTGGTTTCTGTAGTTTATTTATTTGATCGCCTGGCTTGATTTCTGATACAATGTCATCTGCTGCTGTGTTTAGTAATTTGGAATACGACTGCCCTGATATGTTGCCTGTATTCTTTGTTTTTGGGAGTCCTTCACCCCTGCCTGATATATCTTCTTGGACAATTGTTGATCTCTCTTATCAACGTCAGTCACAATTTTTAACAATGACTTGAAGGGGGTTGAAATGAGAGATGTTGGATTTTTACTAGGATGATGTTATAAAAAGAAGTGTTTTAGCTGAAAATGGGTATTATCTAGCATGCCCTTGTCAGCTGCCTGATGGAGTTATCATCACAAAAAAAAAAAAAGTCCCTTGTTTTTCAAACAGTAAGGCAATTTTTGACATCCCCCGTCTCCCTGTATTTCCACCTCCATCTGAATAGTGGCAGGTTAAAATCTTTTTGTAGTTATCTGAACGTATGTCCATTGGAGTTTTCCTTTCAGTTGTCAGACATTGTTGACATTGCAGCCTCCCTTCTCCTTTCAGGGCCTAAGCAAAAAAGAATGCAATATTTCCTGTTTATGAATGTCGGAACAGTAAGGACCACTATGGGGATATATTTGTTTTTGCACAAAATATTCAAAATTAGGCTTGTAAATTTGAAATGTGTATTATCCTCATTGGTTTTCTTCCAATCAAGTCGATCCTTTAACTCGAGACAAATAGAAAATTCTATCTATTTTGTTCAGTTATTTGGTTAAACTTATGAATCAAGTTGTTGGTGCATTAAGATCAGTGAGGTGGGTTTAACCTGGCATGTTGGTAATTCAGGAATATCTATCGATGTGCTTTGAACAAATCATTTTTGAATTGCAATACGGTTCAAGTTTCTCCTTCTTGGTTGTTAATACTATTGACGTGGGGATTTTCCCCCAGGTTCTCATGCTCAATCAAAATATCTTCATTCCCATCGGTTTCAGGTTTTTGTTGCTGACTCTTTTTTCCTTGCGTTACATCTTTCAACTCATTAACTCAATGTCTTGCCTGATTACTGACAAGCTTTGTTGGCATATTGGTCTGTAGTGAGGATCCTTTTCTGGTCTGCTCTGAGTACCGGTGGTGGTGCAACATGCTGATAGACATTTTTCCATTTTGGTCAAGCTGGAAGTCTACGTGAGATGTAGAAATACTGTAGAATGTGAGAGACTTGATCCAAAGTTCTTGGGCATGACCATGGCGACCCTCCAGCTCGTTGCGATTGGATTTCATTGCAAGGGTGTTCATAGTTCTGCTTCTTTTTTAGTTTTGTTTATACCCCATCTACTGGTGTAATTAGTTACTGAGTACCACCTGAATTCATTAGTATGCAACTGGGGAGTTCCCCATGCGATCGATGGAGATTTTTGTGATCTTACTATAGCATGATGAGTAGTTACACATTCGTGGTTGTTAAAAAATTTGGATGTGTGCGTGCAGAAGCATGGTTTTGGTATTGATTATAGTTTTTGATTAGTAATGTGTGCAAGTGTATGATATAGTTTGTAGATGATGGACAAGGGACAAAATAGGATAATTGAATGATATAGGACATGAAGTATGGGGGAAAATAGTTTCATTAGTTGAACAAAATAGTTTGATGAAGAATTGGTGCTCACTCCCCACACAAGGTGGAGATTCATCTCACACACACAAATGAATGAACTACAAGCCTATTTATAGGCAATTATAATCGACTTCAAGCATGACATTCTTGACTTTTTCACGATTGCGCATGCTCGTGGACTTCTCTAGCTTGTTCTAGGAATTCTTCTTCAACTTGGCTTCTACTTGCTTGCATTCCCACGTGAATCTTCTAGATTCAGCTAGCAAACTCCATTCTAGACAATTCCTAGACAATCTTCAATGTGGATGCCGCTGCCAAGGTTCTCACCTTCATGATTAAGTTAGTAGTTTCTAGATAATTTTTGAAAATGGATCACAATTTCCAACAGTAATTTTTGTGATTCTTTCATTGCATAATGCATATATTTGTTATCTAATCTGAGTTTGGGAAGGGACATGATGAGAACATTGATCTCCTGCACAATGCGAGAGCGATTCCTGTTACATAATCTTGCTTTCCGTCCTACTTCATTTGCTTTGGCGTCACAGCCCGTGCACCGCCTGCATCTGCTCTATCTTGATCTTCAAATTGGATGCAAGCGCAGCGTGACAGCATATCGGCACGACAAGAACAGAAGACACTTTAAGCGGGGCTCAAGCATTTCGTTTTCTGGCAGTCCTTGAAATGATTTGAGAGCTTCCGTGAGTGGTTGTCACCTTTTCTGGTGTCCGAGATGGTGGTTCCTATTTTGGTGTTGCTAGTTGTGGGGTTCTTGAAAAGTACCTAGATTCTGCAACTAAGGGTTTATTTGATAACATTTTCGAAAATAACTGATTCTATCATTTTATTTTCCAAAAAAAAAAAAAGAACATAAATTCATCCGGTAAACTTTTTGTTCATGGGAATAGGCTTGGAACAAAATCAATAAGTAGAAAAAAGGTACTTCCTATTTTTAGGAACAAATCCTAGAATCAAGTCTCTTTTTTTCTTCTCTCTTCTTTCCTTCTCTTTTTCTTCCTTTTAGCTGGTCGCCAGCCTTGGCCATGGCTAGCAACCTTGCTAGAGTGTTGTCGACCCCCGACAACGCCGAGCCAAGGCTGAGCCTTACAGTGGCTAGGCAAGCTCATCGGACCTCACCCTAGCCTAGCAAGGCTCAGGCGAGGTCGTCGAATCTCACCGTTGGTGACTAGCCACCAAGAAGAAGAAGAGACAAGACAAAAGAAAAAAGAAAAAGAAAATAATAGAGAAAAATAAGAAAAATATAATAAATGTACTAAAAATTTAAAAGTCCTACCAAATGCATTTTTATTTCGGAAATAAAAATTTTGGGTAGTTATTAAGTGTCTTTAAAATTTTAAAAATTATTTTCGAAATACAATAAAAAAATCATTTCTAAATAATAATTATTTTCGAGATCATAATGGTATCAAACGTGCCATAATTTACCTCTTCCTGAACTCTCACATGCCCACCGATTTCAAAAAAGGTTTAGATGGATGGCCCATCTTAAGAAAATCTTTCTCATGCAGAGCGTAACTCTCGTTATACTCATGATATACACATTCTTTCCCATTTCATATGAAGGGCTTCACATCTATTCAAGGAATCGTCTTAACCAAGTAAAGGTACAGAACTTTGCTTTCGCCTAGCCATTTCTCTAATGATTATTCTTTTAGCTGCTTCACTTTTTTGGAGTTTCTAGTAGCCTTGAACACGTGGACTTTGTGAGTACTGAGATAGTGAACAGAAGGTGCATCATGGGAGAAAAGAAGTTTCCACTTGTTAATTCTCTTCTCTTTAGTCGTGATGAGGGACGGGCTCTTTATCTTTTGAGTTGTCTTTCAAGCAAATATTTCATAGGCACATGAAAGGCAATGTGCAATGTATCCTGACTGGGAGCATTATCAACAGTTTGATAAATAAATAAAAAATGCTTGAAAGTAGCTCTGATTACTTTCGCATGGAAGAATAGTGGCTTCAGTCTTATTGTAATTTTTACATTGCTTTAGGACTTATAGTATCTCATCATAAAGTCACCAACTAAGGAAAAATATCTTGTGCTTCTGATATTACATGCAGTGATTTTGCACATGTATGATAGTAAGTGGAAGCATATGTTCTGAGTTGCATTGTTTATGCAATTAGTAACTTCTCTTAATTGGGTTTGCTTTCTGCACTATCGATAGGCTATTAAAATCTTGAATGTCGAAATTCCTTCTGCTGTTTTTACATTCAGATGATAGTTTAACCTTTGGCTTGATTTATCAGGTTGTTTGCCTAGCGCTTTTGGTTGCTGATTTACTAGCATATGCCCTCTACTTGTCGCCTGCGGTGGCGCTTGACTATCTTCCTTTTAGAGCAGCACCTTATGTTAGAGTTGTCTTTTTCATCATGAACATACGGTATTTCTGAGTTATTTCCACAATTTCGCTTTAACCCAGCTGGCTTCACCTGCTTTTAGTATCAAATCTGAAAAACCTTAGGCAGATTATGTTTCACATTAGTTTCAAATGGAAAAAATGCTTCGAAACAAGATGTCATTTTTTTAAGGCCAATTACATTTTGGAGTTACACTTTCAAACTCTCCCTTATAGTTTAGGTTGTTGTCGCGACCTAAATTTTCAGGGGTAATCCTAGAAGTTTAGGTTAATGGATTACTAAGTCCGAAGACTTGGCACGAACCCTCCCAAGTCCTACCAATCGCGACTTGAAATTAATCTATTTAAACATGCAATTCTATTCAATTTGGAGCCGCCACTAATCAATTAGGGTTGATTAGAAACCCAAATAAAGTATGGGAGAATACTTTATTTTTACGAACCAGAGATTCAATAGGTCCGGGGACATGGTTACGCTAGATTAGTCTAACGCCCTTTCGGTACCTTTTATTTTTATTTTAAAAAAAAAATTTGCAGGCAATGTTGATTAATTTAAACCTAAGTTACTAACATGCAAATGGTGGTCATGCGGGTGCGCAATCAATAAAATAACATTCAAATAAAAAATGCTAATAAAAATGCATGTCCTAAACATGATTTTTAAATGACATGACACCTAATTTTTTCTTTTTTCTTTTTAAAAAAAATTAATTATATGCAATCTTAATCTAAATTTAATATGCATGGATTTTACTTTAATGATATGTGAGATGCAATTCATATGGTATGACTTAAACTTATTATTATATGTATGCAATCTAATTTTTATAATCCTAAATATGCGTATGCTACATGATATGGGATGAATGACATGATATTTCTACATGCATGCTCTTTTATGATTATGATTCATTTTTTAATGCATATATGCAACCTATGCTAAATAATGATGATATGAATTAACCTATTAACTAACTAAGGAAATGATCTTTTTGTGTTTTCTTTTTTTAATGACTTAATAATTCTTATTAAAAAATAATGATGCAATACTAATCTTCGGCTTTTTTATTAAAAAAATTACACAACGAGAATATTAAAACATTAACCTACGACCCATTAACTAAGGTGCAACATATGGTATGGACATTGTGAAATCTCTATAACCTAAATAACATTTTTTTGTTTTTGTTTTATTTTATATTTTTTACGTTTTGGTTTTATTAAAGGAAAATCATCCTAATTCTACATGAATCTAAAAATGCAAAGCTTTAAATATGAAATGCATATGGACCTAAGTACTTAAATTCTAGATATGCATAATATGTGAGGAGCAAATAATGATGACGCACCAAAATATAATTCATCAATGTATATCAATGACATATATTTTAACGCAAGTCAATAATGCAAAGCAAACCATAAATTTGTCATAAAAAGTTGAAATAATCAAAAATCTAACCCGCTGTCTCGCGGTTCAATATTTTTGATTATCATGGCTTAATATGACAAATTTCCTAATCAGATAATAAATCAAAATAAATCAAGTTAGAACAAAACATGAAACCAAATATAAAAATTCACCTAACCTAACTCACCGTTGACTTGAAGAAATGGCAAGGAAGCAGTAATGGCTGAGCTGCGATTGTGGTTCGCCAAGGGTGATGGGTCCTGGTGGCCGGAGCTGGGGCTGTCCGTCGAAGCTCCGGTGAGGCTCAGGTGGCAACCGAACCTGCAACAAAATAGGGGAAGGCAGCAGGTGGCTTCACGAGTTGCTGGCGTGGTAGCTACCGGCGTGAGAAGACGAGCGTCGATCTGGGGGCGTCGTATGGCGAGGCGGAGGGCGATCTGTAGAGGTGGGTCGTGTACGGGTCCGGACCGGCTGTCGTCAAATGCCGCGGTGTCGAGTGCAGCGAGAATAGGGAGATCGGCGAGCGGAGCTGGACACGAGCACTGCAGGCATTCGGGCTCGCGGGTCGCCGGAGGCAAGGCGCAGGCGTTGGGTTCGGTGGTGCTCAGCGACGGCAAGGGGGGAGCAGCAACGACGGCGTCAACGGGCTTCAGTGAGCTGCTGGTGTTGCGATCTGCAGCGGCAAGGAGTGTCGCTGTGCAGGGGGTGCAATGGCGTCGGCAGCAAACTCACGGGTGCTGGTGCTCGAACGGAGACGGGGCGGCTGCTGGCGTCAATGGCAGAGGAAGTCGTCGGGGCTGAGGCGCCGAGTGCAGCGACGGGCGAGCAGAGAGCGACGCGCGGCGCGGGGGGTGTAGTGCGGAGGTGTGGTGGGGAGGCTATTGTGAGTTGCGACAGCAACGGTTTTCGGAGCTCCGGTGACCGCGAAACAGTAGCTGCGGTGACGGAGTTGCAGGTGTCGCTTGAAGCTTCGAGTTGCAAGGTGCGGGCGAGCAGAGGCGGCGCTTGGGCTTCAAACGGCGTTGATCGCACGATGGTGGTGTGGTGGCGGACGAGCAGCAACACCGTGTAGAGCAGAAGCGAAATGGGGAAGAAGGTGAACAGTAGGGGTCTTGTCAACTTTTTCCTTTATTTTTTTTTTCTCTCCCTCACGTCACTTCTCTCTACTCTCTTTCTGTACACTTTTTCTGACTTTCCTTTCGACAGATTTTCCTCAAAGGCACGAACGAAAAAGCTATGAAAAACCTTTCATTCTTTTTTCTTCTTCCGAACCCCGAGAAGCCCCCACACTTTTTCTTTCTCTTTCAGTTTCCTATTTTTTTTCGACGAACAATCAAAAGAACCCCCCCGAAAGGTGAAGAAGAACCCCTCTATTTATAAAGCGAAAATTCGAGTTTGTTTCGCCGGTGGAGATTTTTGCTTAACCTCTCGCCTGTGGAGATTTTCGCTCAACTTCTCCAACAAAGAAATGGCTCCAAAATCCGGCTGTTGAATTATTTTGAATTCAAAATTTCTTTTCAAAATTTCCCTCTAATTTTTATTTTCTAAATTAGGTGTCAACAGCTGCCCCTCTTTGAAGGGAAGCTCGTAGAGGTTTCCTTCAAAGATAAATGACACCTAAATTTAAACCATGCAAAATGAATGCAAAATGAATATGAAATGCATATGCAAATGTTAATGACCTCTTTTTCAAATAAATTTAATTCTTTTTGAAATGCAAGATTATGCAATAATGCAATGTAAATGCAATGATTTGGTCAAGAACGTAGATCTCAATGTGTCTATGCTCAATGAAATGCAAATGCAAAATGAATGCAAAATGAATATGAAATGCATATGCAAGTGTTAGTGACCTCTTTTTCAAATAAATTTAATTCTTTTTGAAATGCAAGGTCATGCAATAATGTAAATGCAATGAAGAACACGTAACTGTCATACTTATCTGGAGATTCAAAAAAGTATTATCAGGTGTGAAATGATTCCTACGAGACCTGACAAACATCTGGAAATCTCTTCAGATAATTGAAAGGCTCAAAGTCTTCAGGGGATCTGGAACTCTCATCAAATCCCAAGTACCTGGAAATCATATCAGATGTTTGAAAAAACAAATACTTGGAAGTCACATCAAGCATTTAAAGATTCAAATATCTGGAATTCATGCTGGACATTTGAAAACATTTACTAAACATCTGGAAATCACATCAGACGTTCGAAAGGACAAACACTTGGTATTACATCAAGCGTTTAAGGGTTCAAATATCTGGGGTTCACACTAAACATTTGAAAATATTTACTAAACATCTGGAAGTCACATCAGACGTTTGGAAGGACAAACACTTGGTATCACATCAAGCGTTTAAGGGTTCAAATATCTGGGGTTCACACTAGACATTTGAAAATATTTACTAAACATCTGGAAGTCACATCAGACGTTTGGAAAGACAAACACTTGGTATCACATCAAGCGTTTAAGGGTTCAAATATCTGGAATTCACACTAGACATTTGAAAATATTTTACTAAACATCCGGAAGTCACATCAGACGTTTGGAAAGACAAACACTTGGTATCACATCAAGCGTTTAAGGGTTCAAATATCTGGAATTCACACTAGACATTTGAAAATATTTTACTAAACATCCGGAAGTCACATCAGACGTTTGGAAAGACAAACACTTGGTATCACATCAAGCGTTTAAGGGTTTAAATATCTGGGGTTCACACTAGACATTTGAAAATATTTTACTAAACATCTGGAAGTCACATCAGACGTTTGGAAAGACAAACACTTGGTATCACATCAAGCGTTTAAGGATTCAAATATCTGGAGTTCACACTAGACATTTGAAAATATTTTATAAATTGGTACTTGGAATTCTCATCAAGCACCAAGATGACTGAACAAACTCAGGGTTTCAAAGACAATTTTTTTGGTCTTCGAGGAAAAATTCAATGATGGCTTTATCAAGCTTCTACTGGAAAAATTATCACAATGAAAATTTTTAGTTATAGTGTGAATCTCTTGAACATGCTAAATAAGACGCTTTTGGTGTGAAAAGGCTTTTTCACTCGCTCTCATTTAGGAGGGGTTATTTGTCCCGACCATTGATGCGGAAATATATCACTCAATCTTATCATCATCTTGTCAACAAGAGTTCGAATTTTCTTGCAATCAGTACGACCCTACCAATCTGAGAGGTCTTTGACAAGGTCTGTAATGTGGGTTTGGTCAATGGCTTAGCAAAAGAGACTCTTTGAGTCAAGGCTATTGAAAGAACAATTCTGTAATCATCTCCGGGTTTACAAGTCAAGAACCCTGCAAAATGAGAAAGAAATAATCTTGCTCGCACTTCTTCGAGCAATGCTTAAAACATATGAATTCCTATGTTAATTCAAGTGCCCTAATCTGAAGAGACTTTGTAAGGGACGTAACATAGGCTTGGCTCTTGGGTTTGAGAAACGAAAGGATCGTTAGGCTCAAAGATGTGTGTAATGGGTAAGAGTTGGTGATCATCTTGACATTACCACTAATTTTCTTCGCCATTGATTGTCGTCTTGACAGATTTCTTTATTGGCTCAAGAGTTTATCACTGATGCCAATGATTATTCAACTGGAGATCTTTTCTCAAAATCATTTTTTTTTTATGATACACATCGATCAGGCACATCACTTTTTATATGCCCCCAATTCATCAGTCATTTCTCTTTTCATGGGCATTGGCCTTGCTTTTACCAGGCACATTGCTTTTTCATGCCCCTTAGTTCTATTTTGATTTCAGTTCTTGCGCACAATGCGTGTGTCGAGTATACTTTAAATGACACTCAAACCTTCAAAGGTCTTCATCTATCTCTTGCCTTGCCCCAGTGTGAGGGATGATCACCAACTGGGTTTAAAGAAATGAAATTGTAGGCTCAAGTGGGCTATGCAAAGGATATAAGTGTGTAGGATAGTGAAAGAAACGCTCTTCGTCATCCTAAGGCACTTAAATTACCACATGAATTTAATGTAATAGCATGACTTGAAGATTGATGCAAGTGAGAGCAAGAAAATTTCTATCCATTTCACTCTCCTTTAATGTCAACTTACCTCCATTTGCCCCGATGTGGGGTGGTTCTTGACAGGGGTAGTATGAAAGAAGTTCTTCAAGTGTTTAGGCTTAAAGAAGGATTAAACAAGGGTTCATTGTAGAGAAATGAACTGCCCCTCATCATTTTAGTTGTCGTACTTCATGCAAGAAAACTCTTCATCTTGAAACACAAAATGTTTCTATACTCACCTCACAATGTATAGACAATGGACTGTGTATGGGATTAGGCTTGCCTTTCATGCCTCATCTAGCATCATTTAGCATGTTCAAGTAACTCAACATCCTTCACTGAATTATCCATTTTGATAAATTTCAAGTGGAATTGGTGAATTGCACATCATGTGAAAACATTATGAAATGATAAAAATGTCAGGCTCTATTCTTGCACATCAAATGATAAAGTCAAAGATGTTAAGTGTCTGTGTCTTGCCCCTCTTTGCAAGAGAGCTCGTAGAGGTTCCTTACAAAGATAAAAGACACCGTTGCTAATATCCATCCTTTGCCCCTGCAAAAATAGAACATGCAACATTATACACTAGAGATTTGACCAACTTTGAGTGAGGAAAAGGTTTTTTTACAAGCCCTTTTATTCATGGATAGTATTTCTTTACAGCATCAGAATTTACAGGATTTGTGAATTCACGCCCATCTATTTCTGCCAAGATTAAAGCACCTCCAGGAAGTACTTTCTTCACGATGTATGGCCCACTGTAATTTGGAGTGAACTTGCCACGAGGATCAAGGATAATTGGTAGCATCTTGCGTAGCACCAAATCATGGACCTTGAAACGCCTTGGGCGAACCTTCTGATTAAAGGACTTGGCCACCCGCTGTTGATAACATTGACCATGACATATGGCCTTCAATCGCTTTTCATCAATCAAATTGAGTTGGTCATACCTCTGTTGTGCCCATTCAGCTTCCGTAAGCTTAGACTGAGACAAAACTCTTAGAGAAGGGATTTCTACTTCAATTGGTAGGACTGCTTCCATGCCATACACCAGAGAAAAAGGAGTTGCCCCAGTAGAGGTACGAATTGAAGTCCTATACGCCATCAGAGCGTAAGGAAGTCTCTCATGCCAGTCACGATAGTTATCAGCTGTCTTTGACAGAATTTTCTTGATATTCTTATTCGCTGCTTCAACCGCACCATTCATCTGAGGGCGATAGGGCGATGAATTCAAATGATGAATTTTGAATTCTTTGAACAAATCATCGACAAGTTTGTTGTTCAAGTTTGTCCCGTTATCTGTGATAATGGCTTCAGGCACACCATAACGGGCAATAATATCCCGTCGCACAAACTTCACGACATTCTTTGCGGTGACAACTGCATAGGATGCTGCCTCTATCCATTTTGTGAAATAATCGATAGCGACAAGGATGAAACGATGACCATTCGAGGCTTTCGGATTAATTGGGCCAATTACATCGATGCCCCACATCGAAAAAGGCCATGATTCTGACAGTTGATGCAGCTCATTTGGAGGAATATTTATCTTGTCTCCATAAATCTGACAACGGTGACAACTACGGACATGTTGAATGCAATCAGTTTCCAAGGTCAGCCAGAAATAGCCTAGTCTCATAATCTTCTTTGCTAACATGTGGCCACTCATGTGAGGACCACACACTCCTTCATGTATTTCTTCCATCAACTGAGTGGCTTCCTTAGCATTGACACATCTAAGTAGGACAGAATCGAAGGATCGTTTGTACAATGTATCCCCACTAATAAAGAATTTGGAGGCGAGTTTCATGAGATGCTTTCGGTCAGCTGGATTGCTACCTTCTGGGAACTCTCGTTTTTGAATATAGGTCATGATGTCATGGTACCACGGTTTTCCATCCGGTTCCTCTATCACTACCATGCAATAAGCTGGCTTCGACAAAACCTCTATTTTTAAAGGCTCAACCTCTAACCCATCAGTGACTTGCAGCATAGAAGACAGCGTAGCAAGCGCGTCTGCAAATTGGTTGTGAGACCTTGGCAAGTACTCGAACGTAACTTCCTCGAACTTTTCCACTAGATCTTCTAAATACTTGTGGTATGGGAGCAACTTAGCCTCCTTGGTCTTCCATTCACCTACAGTCTGCATTATGATTAGTGTGGAGTCTCCGAACACTTTTAACTTGGCCACACCTATCCCAATTGCAGCCTGGAGCCCGAGGATGCAAGCTTCATACTCAGCCACATTGTTAGTGCATGGGAATATCAATTTTGCAGCTACCGGATGGTGTTGTCCATCTGGGGATATCAGAACTGCCCCAGTACCAGAACCAGACAAGTTTACAGCTCCATCAAAGAACATCTTCCACAAGTCTTCATTTACATTCAAGACACGGTCATCGAGGAAACTATCATCGTCATTAGGGATTCCTAAACTCTCGGCCAATAGATCAGCGATCACTCGTCCCTTAACCGACTTTTGTGGCATGAATTGCACATCAAAATCAGAAATTAAAATTTGCCATTTGGCTAACTTACCCACCAAAGCTGGTCGATCAAGTAAGTACTTGATGGGGTCATTCTCAGTCACGAGGAAAGTCTGGTAGTGCAATGTGTATTGTCGCAATCTGTGCAATACCCACACCAAAGCCGCACAAGTCTTTTCAACATCAGGATACTTCAGTTCTGATTCAGTGAACTTCTTGCTCAAGTAATAAATAGCTCGTTCTTTTCTGTCAACAGGACTTTCTTGAGCCAACATCGCACCTAGTGATTCACTGTGAATGGTGAGGTAGAGAATTAAAGGATGCCCTGGTGATGGCGGAACAAGCATTGGTGGATTCATCAAGTAAAACTTCAACTTGTCGAACGCTTCTAGACATTCATCATCCCAATTGACTCGTGCATTCTTCTTTAGGAGCTTGAAGAACGGCTTGGCGGTTTCAGAAAGTTGGGAAATGAATCGAGCAATGTAATTCAACCTCCCCAAAAGGCTCCGGACTTCTTTTACTGTTGACGGCGGTCGCAATTCACAAATAGCCTTAGCTTTAGCTGGGTCAATTTCAATCCCTTTACTACTCACAATGAATCCGAGTAATTTACCGGATGTTGCTCCGAATACACACTTAGCGGGATTTAGTCGAAGCTTGAACTCACGGAGCCGATCAAATAGCTTCTTCAAGGTCTTGACGTGGCTTTCCCCAGGTCGAGTCTTTGCAATCATGTCATCAACATAGACCTCAATTTCTTGATGCATCATGTCGTGAAATAGTGCTATCATGGCTCGCTGGTAAGTTGCCCCGGCATTTTTTAGTCCAAAGGGCATAACCTTATAATGAAAGGTTCCCCATGGGGTGATAAAAGCAGTCTTTTCCTTGTCTTCCTCTTTCATCCTTATCTGATTGTATCCGGAAAAACCATCCATAAATGAGAATAGTTCAAAACCAGCGGTACTATCCACAAGGACGTCTATATGTGGTAACGGAAAATCATCTTTCGGACTGGCCTTGTTCAAATCCCGGTAATCGACACAAACTCAAACCCTACCGTCCTTCTTCATTACTGGAACAATATTGGCTACCCATTCGGGGTACTGTGAGACTTCAATGAATCCCACCTTCAACAGCTTCATCACTTCCTCCTCTATCTTCTTTGAAAGCTCAGGTTTAGTTCTCCGCAACCTTTGCTTCTTAGGTGGCACATTCGGGTTAGCAGGTAGGCAATGCTCCACAATTGACGGGTCTAAGCCAGGCATATCAGCATAGGTCCATGCAAATATATCCTGATAATCCTTCAGTAGCTGAGTTAGGTGCTCAGCCTCATCCTTGGGGAGACTTGCCCCAATTTTCACCTCTCTGGCTTCTTCAGTGTCACCTAAATTAATAGTGACGGTTTGCTCGGATGTGAGAGCCTTGGCTTTTTCGTGCTGCTCCCAGTTACGTTGCACCTCAATGGAATCTCTGATCGAGTCTTCGGGATCATTATTATTGGCACATGTCGCATTGGATTGGATCATTTCCATGCCTTTGCATGCTATACGATCATCCCTGAAACGGAATGTAGATGAATCAGAAAAACAAAAAGGGTCACCTAGATTTTTTTTGAAATTCTTTTTACGAAATTCTTTGGCGAAAACCCCTTTTATTTTAAAATTTTTGACACGAGGAAGCATGATGAAGCCCAGGCCTCAGAATTCTCCTTGGATTTTTCTTTTATTTTATCGGTTGGATATCATCACCGGGCCGGTTTGGTGTACTTCAACATGCCCTCAAAACATGAAAATTTTATTGGATGAAAAAGCAAATTACATTATTGAAATGATAAAAAACCTAGGAATGAAAATGCAAATACGGAAAGCAATAAAGACTCCTGCATAGAGGAGTGTGCAAATAATTAAAATTCTCCTACTCTCGAACTTCGTCGATGGCAAACACGAAATTCTCTTTGAATAATTCGGCCATTCCTCCGAGTGCGTCGTCTTTTCCAGTGGATCGAATGGTGTTTGCAACTGGCTTGTCTGCCTCTCTCCATCCGACAGGAATAACATCAACATCAACACCTGGAGGCTTGGGGTATTGAACATAGGTATCGATCTCCCCTTCTTCCTCATGCATCATTTTCGCAGGCCCAGGGAATGTGGACCTAATATGGGGTATAATGAAGCCAGTTCGTCCTTGTCCTCTTCCTCTATAGGATCGTCCACCCCTACCACGATAGCCCAATCCAGTAGTATATGAATTTTGCCCGGCCTCAATTAGTTGGCGAGTGCCCTGACCATGTCGGCCTAAACCATTACCTGGAACAAAACCGCTCCCGACCATGGTCTTGCCTACCATGATCGCTGACTTTGATAACTTTGGAATGGGTAAGGTAGTGCCTTGAGAGACATGAATGGTCGAAACCAACTCAAATGCTTGAAAACTGGATTCTTCTTTACAATCTGGTTCAATATAAGGGATAGCCATCTCATGATAAATCTTGAACTCATCCTCTCCTCGAACGGTAATAAGCTTCCCTTCCGTTATGAACTTCACTTTCTGATGAAGACTTGAAGAAACTGCCCCTGCTGCATGAAGCCATGGACGACCTAACAAAAAGTTGAAGGCTGTAGGTATGTCCAAGACCTGAAAAACTGCATTAAATACCACTGGCCCTATTTGCAAGTCCAAATCAACTTCCCCAACTGCTTCTTTTTTGGTTCCATCAAATGCTCGAACAGAGGTTTTAGCCGTGCGAATTTTCCCTAAATCATACCCAAGACGTTTTAGAGTTGCAAGAGGGCATATGTTTAAAGCCGATCCATTATCAATGAGCACACGGGACACCAAGGTATTTCGACACTTGGTTGAGATATAAAGGGCTTTGCCATGTCCTCTTCCTTCCTCTGGGATTTCATCATCTGAGAAGGTAATTTGGTCGTTTAACAAAATGGCCCCCACGAATTCCCCTAACTTCTCAGGTTCAATGGACTCTGGGATATGTACTTCGTTAAGGACTTTCATCAAGGCCTTTTGATGTTTCTCCGATGTCAACAGTAACTCTAATATGGAGACTTGTGCCGGCATTTTACGAAGTTGGTCCACTACGCTATACTCACTTGCCTTAATTATAGCTAAGAATTCTTTAGCCTCATCATCAGTGACTGGCTTGACAGGTTGTGAGTTGGCCTGAGCGTAAGTGCGTCCCGATCGAGTGACCACATCTATCTCCGCATCATAACACCATGGTACCGCCTTATTATTCGTGTAAGCATAGGGTTGTGTAACATCAAGAATCAATTCTTCATCATCTGGTGGTGGCACATCGTTGATGATTAATCCATCTTCATCCGACGCATCCTCCAACGGTGGCATGTCAAGAGCTAGGGGATCGTTAGCTCCAATGTTTAAACCAGTAAACTCATCTTCAAAATCAGAAACCTCTTCTTCCAGATCAATAATGATTGGAGTGATGGTCGAAACGGTGTCAGCAGGATCCGCGTAGACAATCATTCCCTTCTTGGACATTGCTTTAACTCTTTGCACCTTCTGAGACATGGTAGGCTCTTCTACATCTGAGTAGTATCCAGCTCGAACTAAACCATTATAAACATCGTCCACATGCACTCTCAAGCTCCTCTTTCGCCTAGCATCAAAACTGAAAATGGCATTCACAGCTCCTGGATGATCAGGGAGTGGATTATTCTGGATGTTTGGCTGCGTATCACGGAATGAGACCACCTTGGCATCCAAAAGATTTTGGACTTTGTGTTGCAGCGTATAGCAATCGTCAACAGAATGCCCTACCTCCCCCATATGATAAGCACATGTCTTGGAAGGATCATAGTTGGGGAAACGCTCGGGATTAGGTCGCTTAGGTTCCTTAGCAAGTAATCCTTTCTTCTGAAAGGTTGGCAAGATCTTTGACAATGGCTTAGGAAGAGGCGTAAATTGACGCCTAAAAGAGTTCTTTTGCTGGCCGAAGAATGGTCGTGCCCCTCCCTGATGAGTGTTCAAGACGGGGCGAGGGGGTTGAACATATGCTGCATTAACTTCCGCTACAGGCTCCTTATCCTTCTTAACTGAGACTCTCCTGTACGAGCTAGTTTGATCAGATGCCCATCCATCACGTAATGCTACTTCAATTCGCTCGCCAACAGGGATTAGCTGATTGAACGACTCAGCAGTCGATCCTAACATCCGATTTCGATATTCAGGCGGGAGTGTCTTCATGAACAAATCCATCAACTCTTTTTCTGTCGACTCCGGAGTAATCTGAGCAGCTACGGTCCTCCATCTCGTGACATATGCCTTGAAAGATTCCGTCCTCTTCTTCTCAGTGCGAAGTAAATCTTCTCGAGATGGAGTGACGTCAATATTATACTTATATTGCTTGAAGAAGGCATCAGTCAAATCTTCCCAAGTCTCCAGCAGATTAATCTTCTTCATGATGTACCACTGCAGCGCCGGTCCTGTCAGGCTCGCTTGAAATTGTTGAATCATCAAGGGGATGTTATCAACATATTGGGCCATCCTGACCACATACGTCTGCAAATGGATCTTCGGGCAAGAAGTGCCATCATACTTTTCAAAGTCTGGCATTTTGAACTTCTTCGGCATTTTGACTTTTGCATAGTGGGACAAATCAGTTGGGCCTTGGATAAATGAACCCTGCAACTGTTTGAGTTTCTCTTCAATTTTTGCCATGCGTTTTTCTTGTTCTGTCTTCGGTACAGCCGGGTGTATCACTTGTACTTCCTCATCAACAACAATTTGAGTCACGTCAGTAATTTTCTCCTTGGAAGCACCGTCAGAGGTTGATGTCCCAATTGCGAACGTATTCTTGCCTTTATCTTTCGGATTAGTCGCAGGAGCATGTTGTGGTAACACCACTTCAACTTGCGGAGCTGGTGGGGCAGTGTTTGCCTGGAGAGAATCAATTTGCTTGGAGAGCTGCTCAAGAACATTTAGGACTTGCTTCATCTCCGATTCGAGGGCAGCGATGCGAGTTTGTTCAGCAACACGTGTTTGTTCAGTGTTATCAGCCATTGTTGCTCTGGAACGAGTACGGATTGGTGATCTTAGGTTAGCCGTGTTGTCACCTATCAATGTAAAATAATACAGTAAGTATCATAACAAATGAGATTGGTCCATGACAACGGTCAATCGCTTATTTTATTAAGTGAAATCAAATTCCAAAGACATCAACTTAAAATGCTAACACAACTCCCTAGGAAATTAAATTCCTAAAACATCAATCTAAGAAATTGAAATAACATCATAAAGCTTGAATTAAACTCTTAAATCTAGCGACTCTTTTCTATATACAATTGGGAGATCACAGTCTTTCGAAGCTTCTTATTCTGTCGAACCAACTCAGAAATACGAGCTTCTTTCCTTTCCACCGTTTCTTCAAGATTTTCAATTTGTGCTTTACGAGTGGGCTTCATGGTCACTTCAGGTATCACGGGAAGTAGAGCTTGAGGGATCTCGTGATGATGGATATAATAATCCGAGGCATGAAAAATCTTCTCATTTCCTTTCAATCTTCTAGGCACCACAATTTTTTCTGGATAGCATTCGTTCCATGCATTTTCAAGATGCTCGATCTCATCGAGGTATTTGTGATCCTTGTGCATGAAGCGGGCTTGAAACAGATCCACTCGGAGAGGAGGTGGGATATCTTGAAGCACTCGATACTGGCGGGCCACTCTATAAGGATAGTAAGATGTTGCACCAGTAATTCCCATCAGTGGAATTGGATTATCTGTCTTGTGAGAGAAACGAGCCACGCTAACATGGAACCATTTAGCATACCATAGGAAGCCCTTGAGATCTGGATTTTTAAGAAAAGTCACCCAATCGGAAAATGATTTTCCGGTATACTTTTTTTCTAAGATTGAAAATCTCTTTATTGGGTAACTAGAATCATCAATTTCACCTCGATGCATGAAATGACCAAACTCCTTCATGTGAGAAAGAAACCAAATCTGTAAAAGCTCAGGAGAGGCATTCATGACTTTTTCTCCATTTTGTTTAAAACGGTTGAGGGATAAAAATGTCTCAGCTAAGATCATGTTTATAAAATTCATGCCAGCACATGCTTGTCTGACTACCCATGCAATCGAAGGATTAATAGCATTTCTTCGATGAGGAAATATTATAAGTCCAAAGAATGCTAAGATGAATATCCTACCCTTTTGGCGCATTGAAGACTGATTTAAAAAATGATTAGCCAAAAAAGAGAAAGGGCATGCATTACAATTAGCTTTCAAAACTTTCTTAACCTCATCAATTTTAATTTTTAAAAATTGAGATAAGATTGATGTGGGTTCCATACCAAGAGGTGGCCTAACAAGTTCAGTCTCAAGGGGCATTCCTATGATGACGCTATACTCTTCCAGTGTTGGAGTTAGCTCATTCTTACCGAAAATAAATGTAGCCGTCTCGGGACACCAAAAGTGTGATATAGCTTGCAAAACACCACTATGGACTCCGATATCCAAAAGGGGGATGAGCCGTCCCAGTATCGACTCCACATAATCTTGACCTTCTTTACTTAAATTGTTCCACCACCCTCTGAGCTCAATCTTGGGAGTTGGAACGAATTGAACATCGGATCTCCCCATTGCATATAAAATAAGACCGACAACGAAACCTAGTGTCATGGACCAACGAAATTGCAAGTAAGTAAATTGCAATAGTAAGAATTTAAACAACTTACTTTTACTGGAAAGAAATGACAATCACATAGACACACGCATGAAATGTGGGGCTCGATTTCTGTCTAGATGGCTTAACAAAATGGGGTTAAGAGGATGATCTGATCGTTGCAGTCTCGCATTAACGTGTCAGGTCCTCCTAACCCCGGCTCAGTCGAATGGAATGTCTAATATCACGCAATCTCGCGGATATGGACAAACACATTTGACACCATGAAGAACTTTCGGGGAAGAGAAGGTCAACCTCTATATAGCAGTCTCGCTTTAGAGGAGGTATCCTTCCCAACACCATCCTAAGAATCCTATCGCAGCCCAGGTCCGGCAGCAGGTTGTGTGTGCAATAGTGTAGTGCTAAAAACAATAAAACATGCACAACAGTTTAATTGCAAACAACACTTCTATAATTTAAATTTAACCATTCATCCTTAACTTCAACCTGCAAAACAAGGGTTAACAAAGACTACTCCCCTTATACCTCCCATCTACAAAAACATTTAACACTTCATGTTAGGAGCGTACCTTGTTTCCATGCTGCCAAACAAAATATTTTTCTTAAAAACTAAACAGGCCTATGTCCACTATGAGTTTTAACTCTGTCCCCAGCGGAGTCGCCAAGCTGTCGCGACCTAAATTTTCAGGGGCAATCCTAGAAGTTTAGGTTAATGGATTACTAAGTCCGAAGACTTGGCACGAACCCTCCCAAGTCCTACCAATCGCGACTTGAAATTAATCTATTTAAACATGCAATTCTATTCAATTTGGAGCCGCCACTAATCAATTAGGGTTGATTAGAAACCCAAATAAAGTATGGGAGAATACTTTATTTTTACGAACCAGAGATTCAATAGGTCCGGGGACATGGTTACGCTAGATTAGTCTAACGCCCTTTCGGTACCTTTTATTTTTATTTTAAAAAAAAAATTTGCAAGCAATGTTGATTAATTTAAACCTAAGTTACTAACATGCAAATGGTGGTCATGCGGGTGCGCAATCAATAAAATAACATTCAAATAAAAAATGCTAATAAAAATGCATGTCCTAAACATGATTTTTAAATGACATGACACCTAATTTTTTCTTTTTTCTTTTTAAAAAAAATTAATTATATGCAATCTTAATCTAAATTTAATATGCATGGATTTTACTTTAATGATATGTGAGATGCAATTCATATGGTATGACTTAAACTTATTATTATATGTATGCAATCTAATTTTTATAATCCTAAATATGCGTATGCTACATGATATGGGATGAATGACATGATATTTCTACATGCATGCTCTTTTATGATTATGATTCATTTTTTAATGCATATATGCAACCTATGCTAAATAATGATGATATGAATTAACCTATTAACTAACTAAGGAAATGATCTTTTTGTGTTTTCTTTTTTTAATGACTTAATAATTCTTATTAAAAAATAATGATGCAATACTAATCTTCGGCTTTTTTATTAAAAAAATTACACAACGAGAATATTAAAACATTAACCTACGACCCATTAACTAAGGTGCAACATATGGTATGGACATTGTGAAATCTCTATAACCTAAATAACATTTTTTTGTTTTTGTTTTATTTTATATTTTTTACGTTTTGGTTTTATTAAAGGAAAATCATCCTAATTCTACATGAATCTAAAAATGCAAAGCTTTAAATATGAAATGCATATGGACCTAAGTACTTAAATTCTAGATATGCATAATATGTGAGGAGCAAATAATGATGACGCACCAAAATATAATTCATCAATGTATATCAATGACATATATTTTAACGCAAGTCAATAATGCAAAGCAAACCATAAATTTGTCATAAAAAGTTGAAATAATCAAAAATCTAACCCGCTGTCTCGCGGTTCAATATTTTTGATTATCATGGCTTAATATGACAAATTTCCTAATCAGATAATAAATCAAAATAAATCAAGTTAGAACAAAACATGAAACCAAATATAAAAATTCACCTAACCTAACTCACCGTTGACTTGAAGAAATGGCAAGGAAGCAGTAATGGCTGAGCTGCGATTGTGGTTCGCCAAGGGTGATGGGTCCTGGTGGCCGGAGCTGGGGCTGTCCGTCGAAGCTCCGGTGAGGCTCAGGTGGCAACCGAACCTGCAACAAAATAGGGGAAGGCAGCAGGTGGCTTCACGAGTTGCTGGCGTGGCAGCTACCGGCGTGAGAAGACGAGCGTCGATCTGGGGGCGTCGTATGGCGAGGCGGAGGGCGATCTGTAGAGGTGGGTCGTGTACGGGTCCGGACCGGCTGTCGTCAAATGCCGCGGTGTCGAGTGCAGCGAGAATAGGGAGATCGGCGAGCGGAGCTGGACACGAGCACTGCAGGCATTCGGGCTCGCGGGTCGCCGGAGGCAAGGCGCAGGCGTTGGGTTCGGTGGTGCTCAGCGACGGCAAGGGGGGAGCAGCAACGACGGCGTCAACGGGCTTCAGTGAGCTGCTGGTGTTGCGATCTGCAGCGGCAAGGAGTGTCGCTGTGCAGGGGGTGCAATGGCGTCGGCAGCAAACTCACGGGTGCTGGTGCTCGGACGGAGACGGGGCGGCTGCTGGCGTCAGTGGCAGAGGAAGTCGTCGGGGCTGAGGCGCCGAGTGCAGCGACGGGCGAGCAGAGAGCGACGCGCGGCGCGGGGGGTGTAGTGCGGAGGTGTGGTGGGGAGGCTATTGTGAGTTGCGACAGCAACGGTTTTCGGAGCTCCGGCGACCGCGAAACAGTAGCTGCGGTGACGGAGTTGCAGGTGTCGCTTGAAGCTTCGAGTTGCAAGGTGCGGGCGAGCAGAGGCGGCGCTTGGGCTTCAAATGGCGTTGATCGCACGATGGTGGTGTGGTGGCGGACGAGCAGCAACACCGTGTAGAGCAGAAGCGAAATGGGGAAGAAGGTGAACAGTAGGGGTCTTGTCAACTTTTTCCTTTATTTTTTTTTTCTCTCCCTCACGTCACTTCTCTCTACTCTCTTTCTGTACACTTTTTCTGACTTTCCTTTCGACAGATTTTCCTCAAAGGCACGAACGAAAAAGCTATGAAAAACCTTTCATTCTTTTTTCTTCTTCCGAACCCCGAGAAGCCCCCACACTTTTTCTTTCTCTTTCAGTTTCCTATTTTTTTTTGACGAACAATCAAAAGAACCCCCCCGAAAGGTGAAGAAGAACCCCTCTATTTATAAAGCGAAAATTCGAGTTTGTTTCGCCGGTGGAGATTTTTGCTTAACCTCTCGCCTGTGGAGATTTTCGCTCAACTTCTCCAACAAAGAAATGGCTCCAAAATCCGGCTGTTGAATTATTTTGAATTCAAAATTTCTTTTCAAAATTTCCCTCTAATTTTTATTTTCTAAATTAGGTGTCAACAGTTGTACTTTCCATCTTAAAGGTCTATTTATTACATCTATTCTTATTTACCACAGTGAGGGAAGAAAGGAATTTTTCCAATCCTAAAGTATTTGAAATGAATAGTAAAATGCAGGCAGGTCTTTCTTTTCAGCTTTGCATCTCTGCTTTTTCACATTATGCTCTCAAATTTTACCTTTCCATGTCATTATAGGGAACTACGAGCAAGCATCTTCATTCTGGCAGGGATGCTTGGGACCTACTTAAATGTCTTGGTTGGTTTAGACCCTCTTTTGCTTGCTATTGCTCCACTTGCACGATTTTGTTTCACTGAAGTTAGTGACAGATTATCACATTTTCACAAGTGTTTGCACTATTCATGCCTATATATAGCTTGTGTTACATTATGTTTTCCCTTTGTTAGGCTTATTTTCCTGTTTTTCTGGTAAAACTGCAGGCTCTGTTGCTTCTGTTTCTTTTGTTTTCCAGTTGGGTGGCATATGTTATGTTTGAAGATACCGAACAGGGAAAGACTGAATTTACCTCATATGGTGCCACCTTATATAAGATGTTTATTTTATTCACCACATCCAATAATCCAGATGTATGGATATCAGCATATAAGTAATTAAAATTGAAGTAAGTGCTTTAAATTTCTCCTGTTGATTGTCAAGAGAAGAACTTTTATAGTCATTCGAGAAAAAATAGGTTTTTCCCTCAAAACTATTGGATTATATCTTCCCAAGATGTGACCGCGACTTAGCTTGCCTTTTAGCTTTGTTTTGTCTGCTTGCTAAAAAACTTGTTTTTTAAAATGGGGACATTGCTTCTTTCTCTGTCTTTGTCTGTTTCCCTGTCTTTCTCTATCTCTTAATTTTACCGTTGGATATTCTCTTTTTAGCTAATAGTTAGAGTTCTTTTATAATGGTGACCTAAACTTTTTATCATTATTTCTTCAGACTAGTTGGGTTCGTAAATATGTCCTTGATCTTTTGTTTGGGAATGGAGATTATTTGAGAATTGTCTTAAAAGTTGGATCAAACATTTATTTATTTATTTATTTGGATGATTACATATCATAAAGGACTAAGGGATTGGCCTTAGTGGTGGTCCATCCTTACATGGACCGAGGTCTTGGGTAATTCCTCGCTTGCCCTATATTTGTATTATCATCATGTTATACAGCTGCTTGACTTCGATATGTTTTTCTTCCAGAGTTTCACGTTGGTACTCCCTTTTCTTTGTCCTCTATATCCTGGTGGGGGTTTACTTTGTCACGAATTTGGTCCATGCTGTCGTGTATGACAGCTTTATGAGTCAGGTAAATTTTCTTTCAATATCAGTGCTATTTCGGAGAACTAGGGGTATTAACTCATGCAAATGTGTCTATTTAATATCTCACTTACTATCATAGGGCTTGTAATGTTCTTTTTGTATTCGGAGGAAAATATAGATGCTAAGTTCATTTGTTTTAGCTCGTGAAACAAGTCTTTGAGATGGACCGAATGAGGGAAATGATGTTAGGAAAAGCCTTTAAGCTCATAGATAAGAATGTAAGTATGTTGGCCTCTCTTAAATACTCTTTATAGCATGCCTTTCAGAAGGAACTTCTTCTGCTTATCATTGTATTTTCTAATATCTATGGAGAACATGCATCTCCTTGTGCCGGTCATTCATGACAGCTACTTTTTGGTATGGTACTCGAAATTTTCAAGGCACAGGTCTCAAAACTCATGCTATAGAAAGAGTTAATCAAATGGATTTGTCTGCGTGTTAAGACCTGCTAATTATTTGGTTGCTTTGGAGACTCCTTACGTGTCCTTTGCTGTTCCCAACTTCTATGCTAAATTTATCTGATGTAGATGTTTGATGAGAAGAGGAGCTGTTAGATGTTCTATTGAAATAATTTTATGCTAAAGAGGTTTGTATGTACATGATTGGTGGAATATGGCCCTTGGACACATGTACGAACCACAAAATATAGTATACTTTGGATGTCTCGAGGTGAATAATGGAGGACAAACATATATTATCTTTCTCGTTCCCTTCTCCCTCTCTTCTTGTTTCTCTTTCGTCTCTGTGAGAAGCATAAATAGCCTGAAGTGATGTATATTAGGGTTTTTCATCTTACTTTGCTGTTGCTTCTGCTAGGAGATTGTTCTTACTTATGTTTTCCAAGAGTGATTTGGGTTGTTCTCTTAGGGTGCGAATGGTAACGTTTCTGTTCTTTTTTTGTTCCTGGGAACAGAAACAAAAAAAAGTATTTCTGTTCCGGGGAACCATTTTTGAACAAAAGAACGCGTTTGGTAACGTTTGGTCCGGGAATAAAAAATTAACAGAAACACGTTTAGTAAATTTTATTCTTTTTTTGTTTCTTTTAATTTTTTAAACATTTTTATTTTATTTTTCATTTTTTCCTTTCTTTTTTATTTTTTCTTTTTCCGGCCGGTCGCCGGCCTCCGGCGACCGATCGATGGGGTCGGCAGCCTCGCCCAGCCACGGCAAGGCTCGCCCACCGCCCACCGAGGGCGGGCGAGCCTTGCCGTGGCTGGGCGAGGCTCAGGCTCGCCGGATCTGGGCGAGCCCGAGCTCGCCCAGCCAAGGTGAGGCTCGACCTCGCCCGCGCCGGCGACGTCGAGCCTCGACGGTCGGTCGCCGGCCATGGCCAAGGCCAGCAACCGGCGAAAGAGAAAAGAAGAAAAAAAAGAAGAAAAGAAGAAGAGAAGAAGAAGAGAGAGAAGAAGCTCGCCGGAAATGTTTTTTCATTTTTGTTTCTGGAACAAGAAACAACAAATTGTTGTTTCTTTTTTCTGTTCTTATTTTGTTCCAGAAACAAAAAAACAAAAAAAGAACAGAAACGCAACCAAACGCGTTTCTGTTCCTTTTTTGTTCCCGGGAACACTTTCCGTACAGAAGTGTGCCGGAAACACTTTTTTGGAGTGTTTCCATGCACGCCCTTACTTGCTCATCGTGGTACATTTTTGGCATGCATAGAACGTTGGGCATATCAATAAAGAGCAGTGTATACACCTGTTGGATGAACTGAATGACTACAGGTATATAAACATCCTACTCACAAGATGAATTGAACTATTGTTTCTTGTTTTCTTTTTATAATTTCCAGCCTGTCAAGTTAAGCATTCATCTGCGAGATATGTAAAAGCTTCCAGAAAATATGCAAGAACATGCGTGGTGAATTGTTGCGTTATGAGATGTCATGGCATGCTAATCAGTGCACTTGAATTTTGAAGCAGTAGAGATAGTTCAAGCAGAAAAATTCCTAACAAAGAAGAATGCGGTATTGGAGATGTAAGATTATCTTGAAAATAGCATGTTTGTCTTTGAATTAGAGCTAATTGATGATAGCAAGGAACGATCCTGTCTTCTTAGTGCCTGGAAACAACACTAGCATTAAGAAAAGCCTATCAAACTTTTAACACTAGACTTTGCCCGAATAATTAGGATCTTAGAAAAACTAATTTGCTTTCAGATCACTCGACTTCTACTCTGACTAATGTCTGGTTAACAAGCTTGCCTGTGATTAAGTGTGGCTTCTGTGCATCGCACTGTGAAGATAATAGCCATCTTATTTCTCATAGAAAGTGGTTCTTCTGAATGTTTTCCTAACCTTCGATGCTGGTCTTGTGAATGTTCTTCTAGGACACTGCCAAAGGTATCGCGAGAAGAATTTGAGTTCATATTTGATGAGCTGGATGATAGTCGTGACTTCAAGGTATCAAAAAATTGGTTAAACCTTTGGTTATTAGTATTGCTATTTCTTCCACTGATTTCGCTTTTGTTTAATGGACTTTCTTCTTTGCCTCTTCACATGTTAGTTGTATGGTTTCAAATATGTGGAACGTCAACATTCTTTTCACTAGGCTCTTTATGATTTTGATACTTCTTGCTTCTATTTTCCTTCTTCCTAATGAATTTATGTGCTCTGATATATGCTGTTTTAGGGTATCTCACTGGTGTAGAATATGCATGCTCTGGGCCTTCTAGCACTTGACCTACCACAGAAATCCTGAAAGGGCAGACTCTGGGCTTTCTCATTCCTTCACATTTCAAGAGATATGCGCCCTTCTTTACGGCCATAATTGCCTGCGGTGATTCAGTTGGAGTCCCATCATTGCAATTTTTAACGGCGTTCAAAACAAACTTTAAACTTCCTACTTTACCGCATGAAAAGGAAGGTGCTTGCTGTATCTAAAACAATGCACTAACAAAGAAGTTCGGAACAAAAAAATAGAAGTCATGCATAGAGAGAGAGAGAGAGAGAGAGAGAGAGAGAGAGATGTCTAATTTCCTTGTAATTACGAATGCCATCAAAGCCGATACTACAAACAAGTTAAAAAGAAAAAAGAAAGCATAAGAGAGGCAAAAAGGAAAACCAAGAAATTTAAGTGGACACCAGGTCAGACAATTTATGAATGGAGTCTTATTCAACACATGTAGATTTGAAGGGCTACATAAATTGACAGAATATAGTCTAATTGAAAGAATCATTGTATGTGTCCCAAAAAGCAATTACAATTTAAAAAATGAGAAGAGGTAAAAAAAAAAAAAAGGATACTTTCTCAATTTGATTGGACACCGCGATAATTAGTTAATCAAATTTCAAATATATTGAGTAAAATTGGCTTATAAGTTACTTGGTTTCATCCTTCAACTTCTTTAATTTATCAGGAGGTCTCATTTGAATACGATAAACAATTAGAGTTACGATGCTAAACAACATTATCGCATCAATAGACACATATAAATAACTCATTTTAGTTTTGCATACGTAATTTTGGATCACTGTCTTATGATCTGTGCGCGTAACTCATTACACCATTGGTCCTCTTGTCACTCGATGAGCATGCCTGAAGCCACTCCTCCCTATTTAGGTCCTTTCACTGCCACGGTCACTTTCCACTCCCTGTCGATCAATAACTCCACCCGCGAAATGAATGTGGAGAAATGTTTTCTTTCGGGAATACTAGCGCCACGTCATCACCATTCATGTGCTAAAAAAAGAGAAGATAATGATACAGACGATGTCAAATTTTGGCTCCATAGACCAGATGATTCTTAAACTTTTAATTTTTTTATAACAGCCATTCAATTTTAGTCCAATTTACAGTATAAACTTTCAATTATTAATTTATATAATATTGTCTGTCAAGGAAAGTTCTAAGACGAAATATATATTTGCTTAAAATTTAAAAATTAAGATATTACCTTATATATTTGGTTAAAGTTTTTAACTATTTCCGTGATTTTTCCTTAAAAGAAATTGTGTGCCTAATGGGCCGCTGTGGTTTTTCTTTTGTTGATGGTATCGGGGCGGGGGGTGGTGATGTGATCCGGGAATGGAACGGATCAAGGTTCTAGAAAAGTTCAGAGATAAGGATTGGAGCCGCCGCCTTCGCTTTTACTACATTTTTAGGACGCTAGATTAGCCTGGTCAATGATTGATTTTGACTTTTAAATTTCTCTTAATTTACGAGGAGGACGCGTGCGCACGATTCCAAACCCCGAATGACGCCTTGCTCAACTCGCAAATCAACCCCAAATTGAGCAGAAGACGGCTCAGGACATGAAATTTGTTCGCAGCTACTGATGTCGTGAACCGAGAGCGATTGGCTTATTGAATTGACCCGAGCCATGTGAGTGTACTTGACAATATTTTTATTCTAAAAAATTTTCTTTTCCAAAATAACTCTTTTCTATTTTTATTATTAAAATAAAATAATATATTGGATAACTATACAAAATTTATATTTTTAAAATAGAAAAAAAATAAGAATGTGTTTGATGCGACCTATAAATTTCTTTTAATTTTTGAATAATTTTATTTGAGGTTTTTTTTTTCCTTGTCTTTTTCTTCCTCCTTCAGCAGGTCACTAGGATAGTGATAGCCACGTTTGGCGGACGGCAACAGCGGCCGGCAACCAACAACCGGTGGTGAGGCTCCAGCAACTAGTTAAAAGAGAAAGAAGAAAATAACAAAAAGAGAAAAAAAGAAAATGACTTATGTTTACAAATTATTCTCGAGAATAATAAGTTACTTTCTTTTTACTTCCTATTTCTATTTCAAATTTATTCCCTAGCTACCATTCTATTTCATAAAATAAAAAAATTCACTTACGTTACCAAACATATTTTTATTCTTTTTCTATTTCAAAAAATAAAAAAATATATAAAAACAAAAGTGTTGCCGTGCAAACCTTTTGTTTCTTAAACCTTTGTTCCAATTGTTGTGCGCACCGTGTAGCCCACAGGATACATGCATGAACCACCTGAAACCCGGTAGGGACAACCGGTAGCCGCAGGGCTATTGTTGCGGCTTTGTTCCTTGAACACTAGTTGGCTTGATGACCAACTTAAGATGGTTGAGTAGAAGTATTGTGTTAGTTTCAAACGGTTTTATTCATTAAAACTACAAAATCAATGTTATGCAATTGCATGATTGATGGAAAGATTTGTCCTTAGGGTTGATACCATTCAAATTTCCAGACCAACATCTCATGATGCATTTTTTTCTAAGCTAACTTTTGTCTCGTAAATAATTTTAAGTCGGCATCCTTGATCCAATCTATTTTCTATTAGTATCCCGTCCAACATCCTATTAAAATACATATGTGTCCACACACACATATTATATTAAGTACGGTCATCTATTTTTCTCTCTTCCTTTTTATTTCGTTTCCCGTTTTAACACATGCAAGTAAGTACCGTCATATTGAGGGCAAGAAACTAAACATCCTCAAATGAGTATCAGGTGATACTAAGCTCCACCATTGTGTTAGCTCCACCCTCAAAACTCGGCCACTGCCCCCATAGGATTTCATAGTGGAAAAGAAGACAAAAAATTTACATAACATGGTCATCTATACATGACAATTGACAGTTGGGAAAAATAGTCGTCAAACTTGAACATTTCGGAAAAATGACATAAACAATCTCTGAACTTTGGCCCAATATACAATGTAATCCTTACTTTTTTAATTTGCTCAATTTGTATTTTGGTCTAATGTCTAATAAAGTCTCTAAACTTTAAATTTGTTCAATGCGATCCTTAAGATTTTATTCATTTCATGCGATTCAAATATTATATTAAACATTTACTAATAATTCGGGGATGTCGTTAAACATTTATGAATAGTTCAGAAATTATGTTAAACAGACTAAAAGTTAAAGAACCACATTACATATTAGACTAAAATTCCAAAAATCACTTCAAATAAATTAAAAGTTTGAGAATCACCTTGCACAATAGATCATATTTCAAGGAACATTGGAGCGAGGCAGGTGCTCCGTCGAGGCTGTCGGAGTCTTGATCGATAGCACGTTCTTCCCCTTTCAGCCCAGCACTCCGATGAAATGTAGCACCGAGCCTGCACAGAAATATGGAGGAGGTGGGCTGGACTTACAGATGTTAGCAAAGCTCAATCGACATCGGCGGGTCACATCGAATTCCGGTAATCACGAGCCGGGCCGAGTTCTGGATGGGCTCGGGTCAAGCCTCGGTGGGTATCGATTGGGCTTGAGCTTGGGCTTGGTTTCAGTGGAGACGCACTGAGTTCTTCTTCACACGTCATCAGATCTGGAAAAGAAAAGTGTTCCTGGCAGAAACACTTGAATGAAAATTGGCGGAAAAAAGCAAAAGCCCCCAAAGCGCCTCTGCTTTGCCCTTTTTTTTCAAAGATTTGTTGGCCACTTCCCAGTTCCCACCGGTAAGTGCTCCGGAGGGATTATCCAGCGCAACCAAGTTCACCTGAGCCCAGATCACCTCCCCCGTTAGATCGGAAGGGCCCCGAGCTAACCTCGCCCCATCCGACGGAGCACAGCGATTACACTCCATGTTACCGGGTGCAGGGAAGATTTTTCCTTTTGCCCCATTTGAACTGATCCAGTCGGGAGATCATGTGCGAGGCCACGTGGTGGTCCGCCCGCATAACTGCGGCTAGGTGGGTCCCACCACTGGCTTGCGTGGGGACGGGAAAGCGTTTCAGATCTTCTTTTTTTCCCCCCGAAAATTGTCGGAGCTGGCGCTCAGAGATTTCAATCTATTGCGTATTTTGGGACTTTTTCGCCGCATTCGCGGAGCGCGTTTTGACCTTTGGAAGGCGGGGCCGAGGGGGGCGGGTTGTCATGTCGACTGAGGTTGGCCACCGAGGTAAGACACGCTACCGCGTCGACTGCAGGAGAAAGCTTATGTTTCACCCCGAGAAATCGCGTTCGTTGAAGAGCGTGTTCGTGACGAATTAGAATTATTCGTAAGGAAGAAAGATACTCTTTTATTCTGATCGTGTAATGAATGATAAGACGAGACACGCGGAAGTCCAGAAAACTGATTTGTGGAAAGTGCTTCCGTTCCATCAAATAAAACGTCACTCCGCAAACGGAAATCACCCCATCCTAGACGCCTGAAGATTTTGGGAGCGATGGAAACCCAATTCGGCACAACATAATGTCATCCGGATGTCAATCTTCGAAATTTGAGTGGGGGCTACGAAGACTTTAAAGATACGCATGACAGAATTTTTGGAACAAAAATTTATTTATGGTCATAAATTAATTTCTTAATTCTTATTTCAGAAATTGAGAAGTTAAAAATTTTAACTTTTGATTTTTTCTTCAAATCTATTTTTTGAATTAAAATATATTCTATAAATAGAAAAATCGAAGTACAGTATCAAACGAATTTTTGTTTCAAATCTATTATGGGAAGAAAATAGAAAAATAGAGAAATATAAATTTTATCATGCGCATCCTAAGAGTTACAAAAGGAGGAAAATAAAAATAAAAAATCAAAGATTACAAGTGAGTTTGATTCTAATTTGGAAATAGGTCTTGGGCATAATGCATATACTAAAAGTCGAAACCCTTTGAGAAACTGTGAGTTGCATTTGGTAAAAACCTTATGCAAAATAACTTTGGGTGAGTAATATTTGGCAAAAAGAATTTAGCAAAGGGCTTTGACTATAAATTTTCCTTTTTTTATTAGAAAGAAATCAAATCTTTCACCGGTCATCTAGAGTCGCATAACCTCAACTGGCCCTCGCTTGGGCAAGCATGCAACATTGCAGGGGTGGTTCGACCTCATCGGTCTTTTCACTTATCAAATCTAACCTTGTTGGCCCTGAAGAAGATGAATACTAGTAACAAGGGGCAAAATCGAAAAATCAAAGAATTGGCAATGGTAGTTTTAAAAGAAAAAAATTATTTAACCCTGGTTTTATCATTCTATATCTAGCTAAAAATAGCATTTCCCCAATCTTGGGAAAACTGAACCAAACACTTTATATGAAGATCCATGGCCAAAATTATTAGATTGACAATGGAGCAAATTCACGCGAAGTGTATGGACCCAGTAGACAGCTGACACGGAAAACGTTATCGATCTTTCTGGTCCGCTTTTCTTTCCCCCACCCCTGTCAAAACAGGGCCCTTTCGAGGTTGAGCCTCGGGGGAGTTGGTTGAGCGGTTGGAACGGTCCGCACGCCAGAGAGAAACTTACTCCAACCGAAGGGGTGGAAAAAAAAACCGCTCCCTTTCCTTTAATTCAATTAATGTCGCGGCATCAAACAAAAATAAAAAATCAAAACTTAATGGTGAAGCAGAAATATTCAATTCCGGGGTAACGGAGGGGGCAAGGAATTTCGGTCGTTCCGACGTCAATTCCCAAATCTCAAATTTTCCCATTTGACCTGTTCGCTCTGTTCTGGAAACAGGTGCCCATCGGTCCAACGGTCGTTTGACTTATGCGACAAAGTCCAATAATGTCCCAGTCGAGAATATGAATAAAAAAAGAATGAAGGTAAGGTAAATCTCATCATGCAGTAAACAAAAGATTTATGTGCCAAATGGGCCGGTGAACATCGCACGACAGGACGGATAAAGCGCTCCCATTGTAGCGTTCACTCCACGTTGCCTTAGCATGATTTGACCATGGCGATGTTACCGGGGCGGTTCCACTACGAAATTCAAAACTGCTCATTTTTTTTAATTATCACGAGGAATTGACTGTGTATTTTTTTTTTTTAAGAAGTTGGGATTTTTCGTCTCTCGATTGATCTCTTTTATTTTTTATTTTTTTTCAGTTGATTGTTGTTGGCGTGGATGGTTGAAATGCTGAGTTAGTGATCGGAAATGCCGATGTGACTGAATGAGTAAAAGATTCTTTAAAAGTTAAGAAATGATAGGCGTGTGAATATTAAAAAAATAAAGGAAAAAATAAACTAATTTTTCTGACATCGACATATCCACTCGCCTGTCTTGCTGTCGTTTCGTGATAAAGTCTCGAGTTTGATATTCCGTGGCTGTGAGACAACAAAGCTTGAATGGCCATGGTTGCCACAAGCTCAACGTCAAGATACGCGTAGCCTTTATTTCTTTCTAAACGAATGTTCAAACTATCGATTTATATCAGTGTCAAGTATATGATAGCACATTCTAATGGCATCAATTCCATGTCGGCAAAATTTGTCATATTGGAACGCGAGGGGCTAACGGTGGCTTGCTTTTAAAAGTACGAAGCCATTTTGAAGATAAAAAAGTGGAGGGACAATTTTGAATTTGAAGCCAAAACAGGGAAACCCACCAGTGATACCATCCTAAGTAACATCTTGCAATTTTGGCCAGAATAATATATATGTCTCTAGAGTACTTAAGCGCACTTTATAAAAATAATTCAAAATTAACGAAATTTGACTTAACACGGATGGAAAAAAATTTGAGTCTGATGGAAAGTACAAATACTTACTTTGTATACTATCTACTAAATGCAAGCGCTCACTAACGCGGTCAATATTTATATCGCGACATGAACATGACATCGTCATATCATATCAAGGATAGCACAAAAGATAAAAAGTGCATGTGACGTAATCATCCAACAAATAAATTGAGCAAGGCGACGAATTGCACTAACTATAGAAAAGTGCATATATTTGAAAAATGTCGAATTGCTTTAGTACAATAGTCGCAAGGGCATTAACTTTTAGCATAATACTAACCTTTTTTTTTTTCCATTATTGGCATGACAAATATGAAACTTTAAATATTACGATTTGATTGGACACTGTTAAATTTAAACACATTCCTTCGCTCGACACAGCATTTAAAGGGGATTCCATTATTAGTGTCATTAGTAGGAACTTTTTTTCTCCATGGTCCAATAATCGATAATGGAATAAAAAGCCTTTATGAGGCGACTTTTAAACGTGGATTATGATTTGATAGCCAAAATCAAAAATGTTATTCTGAAATCTCAAAAATGTGAGAAAATGCGAAAATTCAAAATACTCATAATGATTTTGAACATTTATTTCAGGTTCGTATTGAATAAATGTTAGAATTTTAAGTGTTGAAATCAAAGCTTAAATGTAAAGATCTTTGGAAGAACTAACCGAATAGAACTTACCAAACACATCGGATAGATTTTAAACGGCTGGCATTCTCAATATAAATACTTTTCATAATGAACTGTATCAAAATGTATTTATGTGGACGCTGGGTTAGGCAATTTATGAATAGAGTTTTTTATTCAACCGCGTAGATGCAAAGGGCTACATAAATTCGCAGAATATACTATAATTGAAAGAATCATTGTACGTGTCCTGAAATGTAATTATAATTTAAAAAATTAGAAGAGGTAAAAAAAATGACACTTTCTCAATTCCATTGGACAGCGGCAATAGTTATTTAGTCAACTTTCAAATATATTGAGTGAAATTGGCTCATGAGTTTCTTGGTTTCATCCTTCAACTTCTTTAATTTTGCGAGGAGGTCTCATTTGAGCATGATAAACAATTAAAGTTGCAACACTAAATGATATTGTCACATTAATAGATACTTACAGATAACTTATTTTAGTTTTGCATATGTAATTTTAGATCACTCTCCTCTGATCCGTGCGTGTAACTCAGTACTCCCTTGGTCCTCTTCTCACTCTACGAGCATGCCAGAAGCCACTACTCCCTGTTTAGGTCCTTTTGCTGCCATAGTGACTTTCCACCCCTCGTCGAACTAGGTTGAATTCGCACTTGGGATGAAAGCTCCAAGAAAACAGTTACTTGCCTATTGCCTTTTCCTATTAAGGGTGAGCGTGATTTTAGGGTGAAATCGAGAATTTGAGAACTAAATTGATTGGAGCTGATCCAGTTCTTAGGTTTATGAGATGTAGAGTAGGTTTTTTTTGGTTGAAAGATGCAGAGTAGGTTGTAGAGCTAAAAAATTGGGACATTTTCCGATAGATTAGATTCTCATTGAAATTGGGAATTGGGAAATCATAATAAGTTTTTAGCATTTTTCTTGTTTTACATTCTCGTGTAATCTCACGACATCCCATGATGACTAATAATTAATATATAATATAAAATTGCTAATCTAAATTTTCTATTTTCGGCGATATTTATAATTGAGATTTTCACTTTATTAATATTTCACAGTAATTTTGTGTTTATATATAAGTTGCGATAAAAAAGGTTCCGTAATATGTAATAATTCAATGTAATCTTTCGATTAAGATCAAGATGGAACCGATTTTGGGACCCGCGATGGATAGATTTTAGATTTTTGGACACGTAAGGTATGTTTCGGTTCTCAAAATGAAAATCCTGTTCCGATGGATAAACGGAACTTTAAAAAAAGAAAAATCCAAGGGTCCCCAAGCGGCGGAATAAAATACGAACGGCGCGATGAAAAAGAAGAAATGCCCGGGGATGCGCCTCGAAAAGATCAAAAGGACACTGTTGTCTTGTCTCCTCCCCCCGACAAAAACCATCCCCAAGCTCGCTTTCCATTTTTCCCTCATCTCTCCCACCTCCGCGCCCCACCAATCCCTTTTGCCCGTTACCCTCTCTCTCTCTCCTCTCTTTCTCTCTCTACCTCTGCCCTACAGCTCCAGAGAATTTCAAGCCTTTTCACTCCAAAGCTTCAAGCAGCAGAACACCCGCCACACCTCCAGCCGGAAAAGCTCTCTCCCGATCCGCCTCCCCCCGCCGCGTCTCTCCCGTCGCATTCCCCCTCTCCTCCGGCGCGCCCCGTGCCATGAGCCTCCGGCAGCGCCCCCCGCCGACGCCGTCCCCTCCGCCGCCGTCCCGGCCCGGCCGCCCCCCCGACGGCGGCGGCGAGGAGGTCTACAACATAATCCCCATCCACAACCTCCTCGCCGACCACCCCTCCCTCCGCTTCCCCGAGGTCCGCGCCGCCGCCGCCGCCCTCCGCTCCGTCGGCGACCTCCGGCGGCCGCCC
This sequence comes from Eucalyptus camaldulensis, assembly GCA_019915185.1. Classification (NCBI taxonomy): domain Eukaryota; kingdom Viridiplantae; phylum Streptophyta; class Magnoliopsida; order Myrtales; family Myrtaceae; genus Eucalyptus; species Eucalyptus camaldulensis. The sequence continues at coordinate 9,327,732 of JAHSVA010000005.1, forward strand.
TTCTCCACGTGGCGGCCCCACTACGACCTCCTCGACTGGCTGGCCCTCTTCTTCGGGTTCCAGGCGGACAGCGTCCGCAACCAGCGGGAGCACCTCGTCCTCCACCTCGCCAACCTTCAGATGCGCCTCTCCCCTCCCCCGGACAACATCGACTCCCTCGACCCCTCCGTCGTCCGCCGCTTCCGGAAGAAGCTGCTGAAGAACTACTCCGAGTGGTGCGCCTACCTCGGGAAGAAGTCCAACGTCTGGATCTCCGATCGCCGCCCCTCCACCCCGGATCCGCGCCGCGAGCTCCTCTACGTGTCGCTGTATCTTCTCATCTGGGGCGAGGCCGCGAACTTGCGATTCATGCCCGAATGCATTTGCTACATATTTCACAATATGGCCATGGAACTGAACAAGATCTTGGAGGATTACATCGATGAGGCTACCGGGCAGCCCGTGTTGCCCTCGTTCTCGGGGGAGAATGCGTTCTTGAACATGGTGGTGAAGCCCATTTACGAGACCGTAAAGGCTGAGGTGGAGGGGAGCAAGAACGGGACCGCGCCGCATCGCGCGTGGAGGAATTACGATGATATCAATGAGTACTTCTGGAGTAAGAGGTGCTTTGAGAAGTTGAAATGGCCGCTCGATGGTGGGAGTAACTTCTTCGTGACGAGTGCGAGGAGGGATCGCGTGGGGAAGACGGGTTTCGTGGAGCAGAGGTCGTTTTGGAACCTGTTTAGGAGCTTCGACCGATTGTGGGTTATGTTGGCCTTGTTTTTGCAGGCGGCCATCATCGTTGCTTGGGAGGGGAAGGAGTATCCATGGCAGGCACTGGAAAGTAGGGATGTTCAGGTTAGGGTTTTGACTGTGTTTATCACTTGGAGCGGAATGCGGTTCCTGCAGTCTTTGCTGGATATAGGAATGCAGTACAGGTTGGTGTCGAGGGAGACGATGGGGCTTGGGGTGAGAATGGTGCTGAAGAGCATCGCCGCTGCTGTGTGGATCATCGTCTTCGGGGTGTTATATGGGCGCATTTGGTCTCAAAAGAACGCTGATGGGAAATGGCCTGGCGCAGCGAATACGAGGGTGGTCAATTTTCTGGAGGCAGCGCTTGTTTTCATCATCCCGGAGCTGTTAGCCTTGGCTCTTTTTATCATCCCTTGGATTCGCAATTTCCTGGAGGGAACGAATTGGAGGATCTTTCACGTGATGACTTGGTGGTTCCAGAGTAGAATTTTCGTGGGCCGTGGTCTTCGGGAAGGTCTGGTGGATAATGTGAAGTATACTTTGTTCTGGATTCTGGTGCTTGCCACAAAGTTCTCCTTCAGTTACTTTATGCAGATCAAGCCCATGATCAAGCCGACAAAAGAACTACTGGATCTCAAGAATGTGAAGTACGAATGGCATGAATTCTTTAATAATAGCAATAGGTTTGCGGTCGGGCTGCTGTGGCTTCCTGTCGTGGTGATGTACCTTATGGATTTGCAGATTTGGTACTCCATATATTCCTCGTTCGTGGGAGCAGGAGTTGGTTTGTTTGATCATTTGGGTGAGATCCGAAATATTCAGCAGTTGAGGTTGAGGTTCCAATTCTTTGCTAGCGCGATTCAGTTTAATCTGATGCCAGAAGAGCAGCTTCTGAATACAAGGGGCACCCTGAAAAGCAAGTTTAATGATGCCATTCACCGATTGAAGTTGAGATATGGACTTGGCAGGCCGTTTAAAAAGCTCGAGTCCAATCAAGTAGAGGCACGTAAGTTCGCTTTGATATGGAATGAGATCATTAACATATTTAGGGAGGAGGATATTGTCTCTGATCACGAGGTTGAGTTATTGGAGCTGCCTCCCAATACCTGGAATGTCAGGGTCGTCCGTTGGCCTTGTTTTCTGCTTTGCAATGAGCTGCTTCTTGCGCTGGGCCAGGCAAAAGAGTTGGTGGTTGCTCCTGATAAGTGGCTGTGGTATAAGGTCTGCAAGAATGAGTTCAGGCGCTGTGCTGTCATTGAAACGTATGATAGTGTCAAGCACCTGCTGCTAAAGATAATTAAGGTCAACAGTGAAGAGCATTCGATAATGGCTGTTCTCTTTCAAGAAATTGATCATTCTATTGAGATTGAGAAGTTTACCAAGTCATTCAAAACAACTGCGCTTCCTCAGATTCACAGTAATCTTATAAAGCTTGTCGAACTGTTGATCAAGCCTAAGAAAGACCTGAGCAAGGTGGTGAACACGCTGCAGGCACTTTATGAGATCGCCATTAGAGATTTTCTCAAGGAAAAGAGGAGTCCTGAACAGCTAAAGGCAGATGGTCTGGCATCCAGTGGTTTGCTTTTTGAAAACGCAGTCGTATTGCCTGAACCAGATGATGAGAAGTTCTATAGGCAGGTCCGGCGATTGCACACTATCCTTACCTCCCGGGACTCAATGCATGATATTCCTGTGAATCTCGAGGCACGGAGGCGAATCGCCTTTTTCAGTAACTCACTGTTCATGAACATGCCTCATGCTCCCCAAGTAGAGAAGATGATGGCTTTCAGTGTTCTGACTCCCTACTACAATGAAGAAGTCGTATTCAGCAGAGAACAACTTCGTACTGAGAATGAGGATGGAATCTCCATTTTATATTATTTGCAGACAATATATGATGATGAGTGGAAAAACTTCATGGAGAGGATGCGTCGTGAGGGGATGGTAAAGGATGATGAGATCTGGACGACCAAGTTGAGGGATCTCAGGCTTTGGGCGTCATATCGAGGGCAGACTCTTGGCAGAACGGTGAGGGGGATGATGTATTATTATAGGGCCCTCAAGATGCTGGTTTTTCTTGATTCTGCATCAGAAATGGATGTCAGGGAAGTTTCGGAAGAGCTTGGGTCGATGCGTAGAGATGGTACTCTGGATAGCTTTGGCTCAGGAAGGTTGCCTTCTTCCAAGAGCCTTAGCAGAGCAAGCAGTTCCGTAAGCACTTTGTTTAAAGGCCACGAGGATGGCACGGCCATGATGAAATACACATACGTGGTTGCCTGCCAAATTTACGGGGCCCAGAAGGCCAAAAAGGACCCTCATGCCGATGAAATATTGTACCTGATGAAAGACAATGAAGCCTTGAGGGTAGCGTATGTAGATGAAGTACCCACTGGAAGGGATGAGAAGGAGTATTATTCCGTTCTTGTGAAATATGATCAGAAGCTACAGAAGGAAGTGGAAATATACAGGGTGAAGCTGCCTGGTCCCGTGAAACTTGGAGAGGGGAAGCCAGAGAATCAGAACCATGCTTCAATTTTCACTCGTGGAGATGCAGTCCAGACCATCGACATGAACCAAGACAACTATTTTGAGGAGGCACTCAAGATGCGGAACTTATTGGAAGAATATAGGGCTTTTTACGGCATCCGCAAGCCCACAATCTTGGGAGTGAGAGAACATATTTTTACTGGTTCGGTTTCATCTCTTGCTTGGTTTATGTCTGCACAGGAGACGAGTTTTGTCACATTAGGGCAGCGTGTCTTGGCCAACCCTTTGAAAATTCGGATGCACTATGGCCATCCGGACGTGTTTGATAGGTTTTGGTTCTTGAGTCGGGGTGGGATTAGCAAAGCTTCACGGGTTATTAACATCAGTGAGGACATTTTTGCCGGTTTTAATTGCACTCTGAGGGGAGGTAATGTCACACACCATGAGTACATCCAAGTAGGGAAGGGGAGGGATGTTGGGTTGAATCAGGTATCCATGTTTGAGGCCAAAGTTGCCAGTGGGAATGGTGAACAAGTTCTTAGCAGGGATGTGTACAGGTTGGGGCATAGGCTAGACTTCTTCCGCATGCTCTCCTTCTTTTACACGACTGTTGGATTCTTTTTCAACACAATGTTGGTTATATTGACCGTGTATACGTTTTTGTGGGGTCGACTTTACCTGGCTCTGAGCGGCGTTGAGGCGGCTGCCACCAGTAGTGACAATAGAGCACTCGGTACCGTTTTGAATCAGCAGCTTATCATTCAACTAGGTCTATTCACAGCCCTTCCAATGATAGTGGAGAATTCTCTTGAACTTGGATTTCTTCAAGCACTCTGGGATTTCATAACCATGCAGCTCCAGCTTTCATCTGTTTTCTACACATTTTCGATGGGAACTCGTACCCACTTCTTTGGCCGGACTATTCTTCATGGTGGCGCGAAGTACCGCGCTACTGGCCGGGGTTTTGTTGTGCAGCACAAGAGCTTTGCCGAGAATTATAGGCTATATGCTCGCAGTCATTTTGTTAAAGCAATCGAACTTGGTCTCATACTTATTGTTTATGCGACTCACAGTCCTATTGCCAAAGCCACTTTCGTGTACATCGCCTTGACCATTACAAGTTGGTTCCTTGTCATGTCATGGATCTTGGCTCCATTTGTGTTCAACCCTTCTGGTTTTGATTGGTTAAAAACTGTCTATGACTTTGATGATTTTATGAATTGGATATGGTACCGTGGTGGTGTGTTTGCTAAGGCTGAACAAAGTTGGGAGAGATGGTGGTATGAGGAGCAGGACCACTTCAGAACCACTGGCTTTTGGGGAAAGATTTTTGAAATAATTTTGGATCTTCGCTTCTTCTTCTTTCAATATGGTATCGTCTACCAGCTTGGTATTGCTGCTGGAAGTACCAACATTGCTGTTTATTTGCTATCTTGGATTTTTGTTTTTGTGACTTTTGGAGTATACTGGGTGATATCATATGCTCAGGACAAGTATGCAGCGAAAGACCACATCTACTATCGGCTTGTTCAGTTCCTTGTTATTATTCTTGGCATTCTCTTGACAATTGCATTGTTGGAGTTTACTAAATTCAAATTCATGGACATTTTCACAAGTCTGTTGGCGTTCATCCCAACTGGGTGGGGCATCATATTGATCGCCCAGGTGCTCCGACCATTTCTGCAGAGGACTAAGCTCTGGGATAGTGTTGTTTCTGTGGCCCGGATGTACGACATTATGTTTGGAGTCATAGTCATGGCCCCAGTAGCATTTCTATCTTGGATGCCTGGGTTTCAGTCGATGCAGACGCGAATCTTATTTAATGAAGCATTCAGTCGAGGCCTACGAATATTCCAGATTGTTACTGGAAAAAAATCAAAGGTTGACTCGTGATCGAAGGTAATTACTGAAAGTTTGACTGGTTTCTGTAGTTTATTTATTTTATTGTCTGGCTTGATTTCTGATACAATGTCATCTGCTGCTGTGTTTAGTATTTTGGAATATGACTGCCCTGATATGTTGCCTGTATTCTTTGTTTTTGGGAGTCCTTTACCCCTGCCTGATATATCTTCTTGTACAATTGTTGATCTCTCTTATCAATGTCAGTCACAATTTTTGACAATAATTTTAAGGGGGTTGAAATGAGAGATGTTGGATTTTTGCCAGGATGATGTTATAAAAAGAAGTGTTTTAGAGGAAAATGAGTATTATCTAGCATGCCGTTGTCAGCTGCCTGATTGAGTTATCATCACAAAAAAAATGGCTCTTGTTTTTCAAACAGTAAGGCAATTTTTGACATCCCCCGTCTCCCTATATTTCCACCTCCATCTGAATGGTGGCAGGTTAAAATCTTTTTTTAGTTATCTGAATGTATGTCCGTTGGAGTTTTCCTTTCAGTTGTCAGACATTGTTGACATTGCAGCCTTCCTTCTCCTTTCAGGGCCTAAGCAAAAAAGAATGCAATATTTCCTGTTTATGAATGTCGGATTAGTAAGGACCACAATGGGGATATATTTGTTTTTGCACAAAATATTCAAAATTAGGCTTGGAAATTTGGAATGTGTATTATCCTCATTGGTTTTCTTCGAATCAAGTTGATCCTTTAACTCGAGACAAATAGAAAATTCTATCTATTTTGTTCAGTTATTTGGTTAAACTTATGAATCAAGTTGTTGGTGCATTAAGATCAGTGAGGTGGGTTTAACCTGGCATGTTGGTAATTCTGGATTATCTATCTGATGTGCTTTGAATAAATCACTTTTGAATTGCAGTATGGTTCAAGTTTCTGCTTCTTTGTTGTTAATACTATTGACATGGGGATTCTCCCCCAGGTTTTCGTGCTCAATCAAAATATCTTCATTCCCATTGGTTTCAGGTTTTTGTTGCTGACTCTTTTTTCCTTGCGTTACATCTTTCAACTCATTAACTCAATGTCTTGCCTGATTTCTGACAAACTCTGGTGTGCATATTGGCCTGGAGTGAGGATCCTTTTCTGGTCTGCTCTGAGTAGTGGTGATGGTGCGACATTCTGATAGACATTTTTCCATTTTGGTCAGGCTGGAAGTCAACGTGAGATGTAGAAATACTGTAGAATCTGAGAGACTTGATCCAAAGTTCTTGGGCATGACCATGGCGACTCTCCAGCTCCTTGCGATGGGATTTCATCGCAAGGGTGTTCATAGTTCTGCTTCTTTTTTTTTTTTTTTGTACTGCTTATACCCCATCTACTGGTGTAATTAGTTACTGAGTGCCGCTTGAATTCATTAGTATGCAATTGGGGAGTTACCCATGCGATCTTGGGGAGTTCCCCATGCGATGGATGGAGATTTTTGTGATCTTACTATAGCATGATGAGGTAGTTACACATTCGTAATTTTTGTGATTCTTTCATTGCATAATGATTATATTTGTTACCTAATCTGAGTTTGGGAAGGGACATGATGAGAACATTGATCTCCTGTACAATGCGAGAGCGATTCTTGTTATATAATCTTGCTTTCCGTCCTGCTTCATTTGCCGTGGCGTCACAGCACGTGCACCGCCTCCATCTGCTCGATCTTGATCTTCAAATTCGATGCAAGCGCAGTGGGACAGCACATCGGCATAACAAAGAATCTTTCAGAAGACACTTTAAGCGGGGCTCAAGCATTTCGTTTTCTGGCAGTCCTTGAAACGATTCGAGAGCTTCTGCGAGTGGCTGTCACTTGTCTGGTGTCCGAGATGGTGGTTCGTATTTTGGTGCTGCTAGTTGTGGGGTTCTCGAAAAGTACCTAGATTCTGTAACTAAGGTCTTATTTGATAACACTCTTGGAAATAGTTAATTCTATTCTATTATTCCTAAAAAAAAAAAAACGGAAATCTGTTGGGTTAATTTTTTATTCTCAGAAATATATTTAGAACAGAATCAAGAAGTAGAAAAATAATTGCTTCTTCTTTCTAGAAAAAATTCCAAGAATCAAGTCTAATTTTTTTATTCTCTCATTTCTTTCCTTTTAGCCGATTGTTGGCCTTGGAGCCAGCGACCTCGTCGACCTCTGGCGACGTAGAGCCAAAGTGAGGCTAAGGCTTACGGTGGCCAGATAAGCCTTTGGCGAGCTCGTTGGACCTTGCCTTAGCTTGGTAAGGCTTCGGCGAGTTCGTGAGATCTTGTGTCGGGTGACTCGTGACTAGGAAGAAGAAGAGAAAAGAAAAAAGAAAAAGAAAATATAAAATATAAAAAATAAGAAAAATATAATGAAATTAAAATTAAAAGAAATAAAAAATTTAAAAGTCTTGTCAAATGTATTTCTATTTTTATCTTTTTAACAATAGTTATCAAGTGTTTTTAAAAAATTAAAAATTATTTTCAAAATAGAATAAGAAAAAAATATTTTTAAATAAAAATTATTTTCGAAATTAGAATGGTAAGAAGCTCACCATAATTGACCTCTTCTAAATTCTAAGGGTGTGTTTATTTGTATTTCTATTAAAAAATTGTTTCAACTATTTCTGTTTCGATAAATAATTTTTGACCAGAAAAACTCATTTAGTAAACTTGTTCCGAGAATATAATAAGAATCCAAATACGTTTGGTAAATTTATGTTCTTTTTTTTGTTTTTTTTTAATTTTTTAATATATATATTTCTTTTTTCTTTTTCTTTTGGCTGGTCGCCGACGGCCATGGCCGGTGGCCTCACTCAGCTACAGTGAGGCTTGCCGGCCTCCAGTGAGGTTGAGTTCGCCCAGCCATTAGTTGCTTGGCAATGGCCTGACGAGGCCAAGCTCAGCCTTGCCGGATCTGGGTGAGCTCGACCTCGCCCAGCCAAGGCAAGGCCGAGCCTCGCCCGGGGCTGGCGTCGCTTTGGCAAGGTTGTCGACCCTCGACGGTCGATCACTAGTCATGGCTGAGGCCAGCGATCGGCCAAAGAAAAAAGGAGAAGAAAAAAAAAGAAAAGGAAGAGAAGAAAAGAAACAAGAGAGAAAATTTGTTTCTCCAAATTATTATATTTTTATTTTTTATTTCAGGGAAAAAAATAAATTTAGAATAAAAACGTAAACAAACGCGTTTCTGTTATTTTTTTGTATTTTAGAATAAAAAACAAGAATTCTGTTCACGAAGAAAAAAATAAGAACAGAAACAAACACCACCGAACACGCCCACCGACTTTCAAAAGAGAGATGGATGGCCCATCTTAGATCTGTGGTGGGGACTCCAGTTCACATGACCCCTCAACTCGTCACGGTAACGTAATGATCTGTCTAATAAGCGTGGTCATTCAGATCCATGTCTTGTTCCCTTAACCTAACCTTAACCACCAAGTGTCGATTTCCCTTAGCTTTTCTTCCCCAGTCTCCTAGAAAGCGCATGATTATCCTTTTTTTTTTTTTGTTTATTTTCTTGAATTTTTTTCAGTGAGCTGTTTGAGTTGTTGTTTGGTGTCATTTTCCATTATGGGTACAGGCCATCTGTACCCAAGAAAAGTAAATCTGGCGTGATTGATACGTGTGGCCAGGGAAGTGCCCAGGCTTTTGATGCGATTCAAGTCTGGCCAACACGACCGACCCAAAAAAAAAAAAGTCTGGCCAACGTCTTACATTGAGATGTTCCTAAAAATTACAATTTTTGTAATAATTATTTGTTGCAGGTGAGGGCTTCTTTATGTCATCCTTATTCTGCACGCCAAGCCCTTTAAATATCAAGGGGAAAAGGCGAAATTGTATTAAAAAATGAAATAGGACAAAAGTCACTAAAAATTCTAAAATATAAGTTCTCAAATTTTTTTTATAATTTAAAAATTTCAGAACTTATATAGTATAACATATTTACTTTATGGTATAAAAAATTTATGAAGAAATTTTTTATTTATATTGATATAAATTTGAGATTTTTGATATCATATTCACTTTGTAAAACAGTATTTTCTAATTCTCTGGATCTACTTTTTTATATAATTCGCGAAGATACATTAAAGGAGAAGATACAAAAGTTCCGCCACCTTTGTCGCTTGTGTATCAATATCTTCCGAGCGCCGAACACGGGCTCGACACGTGTCCATTTCCCTCTCCTCCTCCTCCTCGTCCCGCAGCAGTAGCGGTCCCGGCCGGCGCTCGGGTCGCGCCATTTTCCTTCGCGCCCTCTCTCTCTCTCTCATCGAGCTCGTCGCTTATTCTCTCTCTCTCTCTCTTCGCGACATGAACGACCCGCTGCTCGACGGCGCGGCGAGCGGCGACGCGCGACGGCGGAGGGAGCGCTTCGACCGCCGCTCCGACGCCCTCGCTTACGGCTCTCCTTACCAGAAGGCGGCCGCCCTGGTCGATCTGGTGAGCGCCTCGCGTCCTCCCTCGCGCGAACGAGCTCCGTTTCGCCAGCTCTCCCTCTCTCTCTCTCTTCGTCTTTCGTTTTCTGCTGTTCGATCCCGTGAGCTGGTCGTAGCATTGCCTCTGTGCTTTTTTTTTTTTTCTTTTTTTGGAGTGGGCGAGCGCGTGTTGCGTTGTCTAGAATGCGTTTGTTCCAAATCTCAATCCTGTTTCGGGCGGACGGAGGATGGCTTGCCGATGCTGCATTTGCGGCGATATCTCTTCGCCGTCGAGATCGTCGCAGTCTGATGACACTAAGTTTGCATGTTTTTCGCCTGGTAATGGAGTTCAGTAGAACCGGATTTACGCGGCGGGAAGGCTGATCTCGTCCGCGATAATGTAGCAGTGGAACATCGAAATGAGTGACTCGAACAAATAGAAGAGCAACCAGCAAAGTTTTATGTTGAGTACTCCAAGTTGACTTTTTTAGCTCTTGTTTGGTTAGTAGGTTTTTGGGGATATCATATCTTGAGTTCTTCTTTTCAGCTTGTCGTGGCTTAAGCTTGTAATCATTCTGGAAAAACAAAAATGTGGGTTTGAGCTTGTAAACAGCCATTTCGAGATTTTCTTTTTTCATTTTTTGCCCGCAGTTTCCGTTTCCGCATCTTGCTGTCTTTGTTTTGATCGCGGCCCAATGCTTTAGTGCCTCCTGACGTGTTCGCATGTGAGAACTATGAGCTCGTGATCTATGTTAAATGAACCTATAAGTTTGTTCCTTCAGCTGGAACAATCACTGCCGATGTTCTCTTGGATAATCACGCACGGTTTTTGGAAAATGCGTCCTGCAGGCTGAAGATGGTGTTGGTATTCCGGTTGAGATCCTCGACCAGTCGAATTTCGAAAGTGCTGCCAAATTCTACTCCTTCTTCACCAAATTTGACATCATCTGGTCCCTCAGTTATTTTGCCTTGATAGTGCTGAACTTCCTTGAGGTTAGTCTGCTTTCTGGTCTCTTCTGCACTGGCAGAGGCCTTGGTCCCCAGATGTTGCCAAGGTTACTGCACTAACTCTTCACCCCTGCACAGAAACCTCTGTGGTGCGCCAAGTACTCTGCAGATGCTTGCAGTGAGAGGGAATACTTTTTTCTGGGACAGTTACCATACTTAACGGGCATCGAATCTCTCGTATATGAGGTAAGAGTGAAAATCCTGTAGATACATTTGGTGCCAGTTCGCTCATGAATCCTTGTGATATAAATGAGACCTCATGGGGGTTCACTTTTTTATTTTTGCCAAATTTCACTTGTGGCAGTAGGTTCATCTTCAAATTCTGCTGGGCATTTATTTGAAGCCTCTTTTCATTATGATTGAGACTTCATGAAGAAAGTACCTTTCAGGATGTCCTAGATACATCTATCCTTCCTTGCTTGTATCTGATTAAACAATCGCATAATGCTTGTTGTACTTCGAATGAACAGTCAATGATGTGCCTATGCCCACTATGCCTATAAATCAACACTCAGTAGTAAAATATTCAAGTGGTCTTTTCCTTTTAAAATAGTAATGGTCTTTTCCGGAGGTGCCATTGATCAAACTGGGGAACTCCTTGTAATCTTGCAAATCATATGAATTCTACCCAGCTTATGGTAGGAAATGCTTGAGATATTGTTGTGTGAGTGGGGCTCATCGATATTCTTTTTCATGCAGAGCGTAACTCTTGTTATACTCATGATACATACATTCTTTCCCATTTCATATGAAGGGTTTCACATCTATTCAAGGAGTCCTCTTAACCAAATAAAGGTACAGGACTTTGCCTTCGCCTAGCCATTTCTTTGATGATTATTCTTTTAGCTGCTTCACTTTTTAGGAGTTTCTAGTAGCCCTGGACATGTGGACTTTGTGAGTACTGAGATGGTGAACAGAAGGTGCATCATGGGAGAAAAGAAGTTTCCACTTGTTAATTCTCTTCACTTTAGTTATAATGAGGGATGGGCTCTTTATCTTTTGGGTTTTCTTCAAACAGATATTTCATAGGCATATGAAGGCAATGTGCAATGTATTCTGACTGGGAGCATTATCAACAGTTTGATAGATACAAAAAATAGAGAATGGTGGCTTCAGTCTTACTGTTATTTTTACATTGCAGTATCTCGTCATGAACATGTGTTCTGAGTTGCATTGTTTATGCAGTTAGTAACTTCTATTAATTGGGATTGCTTTCTGCACTATCGATAGGCTGTTAAAATCTTGAATGTCGAAATTCCTTCTGCTGTTTTTATATTTTGATGATAGTTTAACCTTTGGCTTAATTTATCAGGTGGTTTGCCTAGGGCTTTTGGTCACTGATTTACTAGCATATGCCCTTTACTTGTCCCCTGAGGTGGCGCTTGACTATCTTCCTTTTAGAGCAGCACCTTATGTTAGAGTTGTCTTTTTCATCATGAACATACGGTATGCCTGAGTTTCCTCAATTTTTCTTCAACACAGCTGGCTTGACCTGCATTTAGTGCCAAATCTGAAAAACCGTAGGCAGATTATTTTTCATATTTGTTTCAAATGGAAAAAAATGCTTCGAAATAAGATGTCATTTTTTTAAGTCCAATTACATTTTGGAGTTACACTTTCAAACTCTCCCTTATAGTTGAGGTTGTACTTTCCATCTTAAAGGTCTATTAATTACATATATTTTTATTTACCACAGTGAAGGAAGAAAGGAATTTTTCCATTCCTAAAGCATTTGAGATGAACAGTAAAATATAGGCAGGTCTTTCTTTCCAGCTTTGCATCTCTGCATTTTCACATTATGCTCTCAAATTTTACCTTTCCATGTCATTGTAGGGAACTACGAGGGAGCATCTTCATTCTGGCAGGGATGCTTGGGACCTACTTAAATGTCTTGGTTGGTTTAGACCCTTTTTTTGCTTGCTATTGCTCCACTTGCATGATTTTGTTTCACTGAAGTTAGTGATAGATTATCACATTTTCGGAAGTATTTTCACTATTTATGCTGATATGTAGCTTGTGTTACATGATGTTTTCCCTTTGTTGGGCTTATTTTCCTGTTTTTCTGGTAAAACTGCAGGCTCTGTTGCTTCTGTTTCTTTTGTTTTGCAGTTGGGTGGCATATGTGATGTTTGAAGATACTGAACAGGGAAAGACTGAATTTCCCTCATATGGTGCCACCTTATATAAGATGTTTGTGTTATTCACCACATCCAATAATCCAGATGTATGGATACCGGCATATAAGTAAGTAAAATTGAAGTAAAAAATTTCTCCTGTTGATTGTCAAGAGAAGAACTTTTATAGTCATTTGAGAAAAAAAAGGTTTTTCCCTCAAAACTGTTAGATTATATCTTCCCAAGATGTGACCACGACTTAGCTTGCCTTTTAGCTTTATTTTGTCCGCTTGCTAAAAAAACTTGTTTTTTAAAATGGGGACATTGCTTCTTTTTCTGTCTGTCTGTCCCCCTCTTTCTCTCTCTCTTAATTTTACCTTTGGATATTCTCTTTTTAGCTAATAGTTAGAATTCTTTTATAATGGTAACCTAAACTTTTTATCTTCATTTCTTCAGACTAGTTGGGTACATAAATATGCCCTTGATCTTTTGTTTGGGAATGGCGATTATTTGAGAATTGTCTTAAAAGTTGGATCAAACATTTTATTTTTATTTTTTTTTATTTAGATGATTACATGTCATAAAGGATTAAGGGATTGGCCTTAGTGGTGGTCCATCCTTACATGGACCGAGGTCTTGGGTTTGGCTACTTCCTTGCTTGCCCTTTATTTGTATTATCATGTTATACAGCTGCTTGACTTCGCTATGTTTTCCTTCCAGAGTTTCACGTTGGTACTCCATTTTCTTTGTCCTCTATATCCTGCTGGGGGTTTACTTTGTCACGAATTTGGTCCTTGCTGTCGTGTATGACAGCTTCAAGAGTCAGGTAAATTTTCTTTCAATATCAGTGCTATTTCAGAGAATTAGGGGTATTAACTCATGCAAATATGTCTATTTAATATCTCACTTACTATCATAGGGCTTGTAATGTTCATTTTGTATTTGGAGGAAAATATTGACACTAAGTTAATTTGTTTTAGCTCGTGAAACAAGTCTCTGAGATGGATCAAATGAGGGAAATCATGTTAGGGAAAGCCTTTAAACTCATAGACAAGAATGTAAGTATGTTGGCCTCTCTTAAATACTCTTTAAAGCATGTCTTTCAGAAGGAACTTCTTCTGCTTATCATTTTGTTTTCTAATATCTATGGAGAAGATGCATCTCCTTGTGCCGGTCATTCATGACAGCTATTTTTTGGTATGGTACTCGAAGTTTTCATGGCACAGGTCTCAAAACTCATGCTATAGAAAGAGTTGAACATAATCAAATGCATTTGTCTGCGTGTTAAGACCTGCTAATTATTTGTTTGCTTTGGAGACTTCTTACGTGTCCTTTGCTGTTCCCAACTTCTATGCTAGAGTTATCTGATGTAGATGTTTGATGAGAAGAGCAGCTGTTAGATGTTCTAACGACATAATTTTTATTAAAGAGGTTTGTATGTACATGATTGGTTGAATATGGCCCTTGGACACATGTACGAACCACAAAATGTAATATACTTTGGATGTCTTGAGGTGGATAATTCTCTTTCTCCTTCCCTTCTCCCTCTCTTCTTGTTTCTCTTTCATCTCTGTGAGAAGCGTAAATAGCCGGAAGTGATGTACTATTAAAGTTCTTCATCTTACTTTGCCATTGCTTCTGCTGGGGGATTCTTCTTACTTATGTTTTCCTAGAGTGGTTTGGGTTATTCTCTTACTTGCTTGCCGTGTTACTTCTTTGGCATGCATAGAATGTTGGGCATATCAATAAAGAGCAGTGTATACACCTGTTGGAAGAACTGAATAACTACAGGTATATAAACATCCTACTCACATGATGACTTGAACTATTGTTTCTTGTTTTCTTTTTATAATTTCCAGCCTGTCAATTTAAGCATTCATCTGCGAGATATGTAAAAGCTTCCAGAAAATATGCAAGAACATGTGTGGTGAATTGTTTGTGTTATGAGATGTCATGGCATGCTAATCAGCACCCTTGAATTTTTAAAGCAGTAGCGATAGTTCCAGCAGAAAAATTCCTAACAAAGAAGAATGCAATGTTGCAGATGTAAGATTATCTTGAAAATAGCATGTTTGTCTTTGAATTAGGGCTAATTGATGATAGTCAAGAATGATCCTATCTTCTTAGAGCCTGGAAACAACACTAGCATGAAGAAGAGCCTATCAAACTTTTAACACTAAACTTTGCCTGAATAATTGGGATCTTAGAAAAACTAATTTGCTTTCAGATCACTTGACTTTTATTCTGACTAATGTCTGGGTAACAAGCTTCCCTATGATTAAGTGCGGTTTCTGTGCATTGCGAGGTGAAGATAATAGCCATCTTATTTCTCATAGAAAGTGGTTCTTCTAAATGTTTTCCTAACCTTCGATGCTGGTCTCGTGAACGTTCTTCCAGGACACTGCCAAAGGTATCGCGAGAAGAATTTGAGTTCATATTTGATGAGCTGGATGATAGTCATGACTTCAAGGTATCAAAAAATTGGTTAAACCTTTGGTTAATAGTATTGCTATTTCTTCCACTGATTTCGCTTTTGTTTAATGGACTTACTTCTTTGCCTCTTCACATGTTAGTTGTATGGTTTCAAATATGTGGAACGTCAACATTCTTTTCACTAGGCTCTTTATGATTTTGATACTTCTTGTTTCTATTTTTCTTCTTCCTAATTAATATATGTGATCTGATATATACCGTTTTAGTGTATCTCACTGGTGCAGAATATGCATATGCGTTGCCAACTTGCTTCCTTTATGCTCCTCAAAAGGAAGAAAAACAGCTTAGTGTGAAAAGTATATGCACCGATTAAATTGACCATATTATACACCGGAAAGGATTTACTATCTCTTTTCTGTGTTTTTGGATTTTCAATTACTGATTTTCATACAATAGATCATCTACCCATGGCCGTTTACCTGGTCAATGCTCTAATTAGAATTTTCCATCCTCTTTTTCTTTTGTAGATCAACATGGATGAATTTGCTGATCTTTGCAATGCAATTGCCCTCAGATTCCAGAAGGAGGATGTTGTGAGTTGATTCTCCTGCTGATCTGAACATAGGCATGAAGCTTCATAGTTTCACTCCCTTTTGTTATGCCATTGTGCAGCCTTCTCTGTTCGAGAAATTTCCATCAATCTACTATTCTCCATTTTCTGAGAAGTTGAAGGGTTTTGTGAAAAGTCCAAAGTTTGGATATATGATATCGTTTTTTCTCATTCTGAATCTGGTTGCAGTGATTGTTGAGACAACGGTATGGCTTGAACCTTCATCAACTTCATGCTTTACAAATCCCTGTGTGGCACTATAGTGAAGCACAAGAGCACAAGATCAGTTATGATATTTTATGTTAATTGGTTAGTTGATCATGTGATGCAAATGAAGCTACAATTGGACAATTTTCTATTTTGCATTGTCTTCAATGCTGAAGTGAGCTCTAGATGCAATGGATGGCCATGTCCATGTGTGAGAATGCTGAACTTATCGCTTTTGTCTCTAGTCTCTCAAATATGACTACTGTAGCGACTCATAAGGTGATAATTGTCTAGTTCACATCTCGTGATAATCAAATATTGAAAGTATATCTTTCTTTCTTGTTTAATTTTAGATACCAATTATCAGATATTGTGGGTCATAAAAGCTTATCTAGGTTTGATATGTGAAACTAGTTGTTACTGATGGGCATAACCTGTATAAAAGGTCAGGGATTCGCCCAGGCTTGTAGAACTTGGAATGGTTGATCTCTTACATATTGGGATGAGTCAATGTCGGTCAATAGTGTGAAAACATGCTCTGAGGTGACTAAGATGAGTTAAATCAGATGTTATTATCACTCCTAGTGGATTCAAATAAGGAGAACAAGCTGGTTTTTCTGCAATTCTATATTGAAGTGCTATATGACTTGTTTTCTTCTGCAAAGGACTTATCTTTGACCTATCACTGTTAAAGCTCAAAAGTTGCTCTACTTACCATGTATCACTTAGCATCATTACTCCTATTTTCACTTTCAGCATTTTATGCAAATCGATTCACTTATCTCAGTCCCTTTAGTACATTATTGTGGTAATTTTTGGAATATTGAGGGAGCTAATGGCTTGTTGTGTTACAGCTGGATATTGAAAACAACTCTGGCCAAAAAGTGTGGCAAGAGGTAGAGTTTGTCTTTGGTAAGTGTGTTCTGGATGTTCGTGTTGTACACTGGTATATGAGTTGTAATTCCTATTCAGAATTGGAAATGATCGCAATAAATATGGCATAGCAAATTTTATTTATCAAATTCCAGTTTGAACCAGCTGGAATGGAACATGGCTCTTCTATGTAATGTGGCATTTTATTGATTGTGCTTTCGCTGAGTTCAAAATGTCTATAGATGTTGAGCGAGTGAGGAGGGATCTGATATTTTCTTGTATTGTCTTCAAGTGTTATGGCTGTTTGGCACAGAATTATTGAAAAAATTTAGTTCCTGTTAATTTGCGCTCATTTTCAGTGGCCTGCTATCTGATTATGCTCTTTCTAGCAGAACTAGATGTCTTTATAGTGTCGAAGTGAGATTCAATTTGTGCGGATCTTAGAAAGTAGCTGTGTGGTCATTGTTTCCAATTGTAGACTAATTGACTTCTAATTCTGGAACTTCCCTTGTTTTTGAGGTACTCAATATCCTTTTTCGCTGGGATTCGGTTGGCGATTTTGGACCCCATCAATTATTGTAGGTCTTAGACGTGAGATAATTAATTTGCACTAGTTAAATCCTGGATTTTGTATCAGTCGATTGTCATATGCTATGAATTTATGTTGATTCTTTTAAAGGGCTTGTAATATGCTGTTGTGATTGATATTTCTATTTTGTCCCACAGGTTGGATCTATGTACTTGAGATGGCATTGAAAGTTTATTCGTTTGGGTTTGAGAACTATTGGACGGATGGTCAAAACCGCTTTGATTTTCTCATCACCTGGGTGATAGGTGAATATTTCACGCAATGATAGATCATAATTTTTTCAGCGTGTATAAACTGTCTAACATATAAATGTTCTTACTTACAAGTGATGCCTATGATGCCGCTACAGTCCATACAAATATATAATGGAACACATTTTCCCAATTGGGTAGTTTATTAAACCATTGAATTCTCTGAAATTAGTGGTCAGTTTTGTTGATCCCGGAATTTGTTGTGATTGAGATATATAAAACAGGTCTTCATACGCATGCCTTACATGTGATTATTGAACATACTGCCTTTCTTTGTAAGAATTGCACATCTAATTAGTTACTTTCAGTAGGGCATCACTTTCTCCATAAGTTCGTAAGGTTTGTAAGCAAAAAAGAGGAAGTCCATGATCAGCTGAATGTGAAATAAGATGAAGCTTTGCTAAATAAAAGAAATCAGTGAAGACTATTATTGGACCCCTAGTTTCACATAAATTACGGACTATAGGTAAATTTGATGTCATTGAATAAGTTAGTTTTGAGAACCTTTTTATCATTAAAACACAGCAAATTTTCACCATAGGCCAATTTATATTTTATGATAAAAGAAATCAGGGACTGTAATTACGCATCTGTTGAGTATTTAATCGGTTTAGAGTTTGACTTAAATGATTCATTGAATAAGTGATAAGAACTTATCATAATAGTATAATTAATGGTTGTCAACTTGGTGATTGCAATGAGTTGCAGCTGCTCTGCTTTATGTTTGATGGGACTTTATGATTGCAATGGTGCCCCAAGGGAACTTGGTGAGAGTAATGCTACATGTTTTCAAAACAAAAACAAAGAGCGAAGTACAGTTATTTCACATGTCACAAGACATTTTTTTTTTTGGTCGAAGTCACAGGACATTAGAACATGTAAAACATATCCCTTTGCATTTTCAGAGCTCATAAAATATAGTTAAAGAGTCTCTCAAGAGAGATGTAAAATAACTTGATGTCATGACAGTGAATATAGTTGAGGCCCAAGGATATCTGTCATTAACAAGTCAGCTGTCGAATAATCGTGTTTGGATATTTCCATATCCTAGAAATGTTAAATCTCGTGAAGTTTCACTGCATTTCTGAACTGGTACTTGCTCCTTTGCAGTCATTGGAGAAACTATCACCTTTGTGGCTCCTAATGGACTTGACTTTCTTTCAAATGGAGAATGGTATGCACGATATAAGTTTTTGATATATCCCACTACTCTTTTTGCTTTGTATCAGTTTGGAATGCTTTAGGTCCATTTGGGGGATGTTGCAAGTGCCCTGCTTTTAGGAACTTTACTATTTAGACTGCTAATAGATCTAGACATGAAAGTCCTCAAGAGGAACATCATTTCAGTTGCAGATGAGCAATTGTTAATTGAGGTTCTTGCTGGTTCACATGGCGATGGCAAACATGGTCCAATATTTAGAATAGTTTACATGAGAGATTACCTGTAGGCCTTTGAATATGACTAGAAGCTAAGTAAAGTGCTTGAAAGATGCTCAGATAGGACGGCTGGGAGACTTGCATTGGAATATTTGGAATTGCAAGTCAGGAGCAAATCCTCACGCCACCTTTTGATTGTATTCATGAATGAACTGTAATTGGACTGGAAAATTTTGGATTTTCTTGAATTATGTAATCTACATTTACAAAAAAAATTGGACATACAGGAGGTAAAATGAAGACTCCTTTCCAGTTTCCTACTAAACATCAACCAATTATCCATTATAGTTACCCTTAGCCTGACTGCAGCTATCATGCTAGGTTGCATATTGGAATAGCCAGTTTGTTTTTCTCGTTCCATTCTCAGTGACAACATGGTGGAGTTGATCATAATGATGTATGGTGTCCAGTTTACAGATACCTTGCTTTGATTAAAGACTGGTCAATTAATATAATTTAGGCTACATTGAATCAACAAAGCAGGACAGAATGTACATCCAGATTCATATGTTGATGGGGATGAAATATTAACTATACTTTGTCTGGGTGGGTCCTTCGATGCTATTTTGGCATGACGGAGTGTTTACTGTTTCTTTGAGTTTGCTAAAGAAAATTTTGTTATTCTTTGTAATGTAGCTTCTGTGCCTCCTGTATACACTTGCAGACAAATTCTAATTCTTTTTTCACATTTCTTTGTTACAGGATTCGGTACCTTCTTCTTGCTAGATTGCTGAGATTGATAAGGCTGCTGATGCATGTTAAACGATACCGAGCTTTTGTTGCTACATTCTTGACCCTCTTACCAAGTTTGATGCCATACCTTGGAATCATCTTTTGTGTACTGTGCATTTTCTGCTCTCTTGGAGAACAGGTATCAGATGCTCCTCTTTTTGTCCTCAAACAAAGAATTGTCCTTTGGATCATCTGCTGGATGTTTTTGCTGTTGCTCCTTATTGGAATTACGAATAGCGGTTTATCTCATACATATCTTTCTGTAGTGAAGAATATTGGGTGGTCTCCCACATGCTTGCTTATTCATCTGCAACCTTATTTTTTGGGTCCACTATGTTTTCTTTTACAGCAAAATATTGTAATATCAACTCCTTCCATGTTAAGTTTAAATAGTTTGGAGCAAGCATTTCCAATCAACTAATTTTATGCATATATTGTCATCAAGCTTGCATTCCTATTTTTAAAAGGTAAAAAGGAAGACTCTGCTACCCTGTTAGCTGATGCGAAATAACCATACATCCACCACTCTTAAATATCAAATAAGGATGATGATAAATGGTTGTAACCTTATGGCTTTTTCCAGCATTATCAGCTGAATTTTCTGAGAATGATATCCTTAGCTGTTCCTAGTCTCATAAGTTGAATTTACTAAAAATGACATATAATGTCTTCCTTATACATATATTCATCTTCTCAAGTTAAATCAGCTTTAAACTGTTTATGAAATTCTTTTCTGTAGATCTTTGGTGGGATCGTCAATGCTGGGAACTCCAAATTGGAAGAAACTGATCTTGCAGCTGATAAGTATCCTTTGTATTGTCTGGTTCTTCCTCCTTAATCTTTCTAAAAATGCACCCCTTCCCTCCCCAGTCCCTGCTCCACCCAAAAGAAATAACTTTGTTTCTTCCACCTCTTTGAAGCAATGACTGTAAAGGGCGGAAATAATGTCAAAAAGGTGAAAATGCACTATATGTTTCAATTAGAAAACCACAGCTGATTTTCAATTGACAATGAACATCCTATATAATAAAGAGACAATTCAGATTTCAAGAAAAAAGGCAAGAAGTAATGAATAGTTAATCTGTAGAATCATAGCTTTATGTACTAAGGATTCAAAAGAATCTACTTGGAGCTAAAATCTTTATCTATGATTATTGGAATATGCAAATTCATCAAGATGATTGCCTTTTAGACTTTGATGTCATCTTGAAATCTTTTGTGGCGAGCATTTTTATTACATAAAAAATCACAGCTTTATGTATAAGGATTCAAAGGAAAGTACTTGGAGCTAAATTTTTTATCCTTGATTATGTAAAAAATGCAAATTCATTAAAATGAATGCCTTGTAGACTTTAATATCATCTTTAAACCTTTTGGGGCGAATTTCTTCTACATAAAGGGGGAAAAAAACAAAACTGGTACATGTCATAGTTTGAGAGTATTTCTAATAACCCTAATTTGTATTCATCTTGTAGATAGCTTCATCAAATATTTTTCATGTCCTACTTTTGTGCTAGTTGGTGATAGATTTTGTTATTTGGATAACTTTTTCTTGACACTAGTTAGCTATTTGCTTTTCAATTTTAATGACTATCCGAATGGAATGGTGACACTTTTCAATTTGTTAGTCATGGGCAACTGGCAAGCCTGGATGCAGGTGCTACCACTCATTACCTACTATCTGATATATTATGTTTTGTTCCTAATGACCGAATGTCTTATGTTTTACTTTATTGTCTTGCTATGTTCCAGAGCTACAAGGAACTAACGGGGACCTCTTGGACCCTCATATATTTCATCAGCTTCTACTTAATAACTGTTCTACTGCTCTTGAATTTGGTGAGTCTCTTTTAATAATCATAGGGACATATCATTGAGTTTAACATTCCAGGGTGCATTTCCCTCTTGAAGAAAGTTCGTTAACAATTTAATTAAACAAGCAAGAAGAATAAGAGAAGGCATGGAAAAGTTTTTGAGAAGACACTGTTTTCTACAAGCAAGCCAGCTAAAATGCTTCTTCTCAAATCAAATTCCATATGCCACATGCATGCAAAACTACTTACTTCTGCAGCAGATCTATTGGGTCAACTTGCTTAGACTATCAATCATGCATTCATCCTAGCATGAGGCCGACTGTGCAAGCTTGTGTTGGTTTAGCTCAGCTAAGCTTCTGCAGCCATCGAGAAAATAATTTTTCTCTAATGCTGTTGGAGAATGAGACCTTTTGCCTCAAGCACTGTAGGCTGTGTGGGAAATGGTTGGCACATGTACTGTAGTTGCTGAAGATGTTGACTGCCTTTCATCGGTCTTCATACTTGCACTAGAGATAGAGCCTTAGCAATTTAGAGAAGGCTGTGACCGAGGTAGTGCATTAACTTCCTAGGCCATTGGTTCTACAATCTATCATGCTTCTTTTCCTCTACTAGTGTATTTCCAATCATCAAAAAGTACACTTCAAGCATGTTAATGCTGGAGAAGGGACCTTTGCCTCAACTGCTGTAGATTATTGGAAATGGCCAGCATGTGTACCTTATGTTGCTGAAGAAGTGAATTGCCTTTTATCAGTTTCCATACTTGCATTAGAGATAGATCCAAATTGAGCTGGAAATATAAGGTGCCCTGACTAGAAAAATGTGAACTTTCTACTTCCTAGTCTCTTGATCTATGTTACTTTGATGCATATTTTTCCCCTATACTATGGTATACCAATCATTCAGCAGTATGCGCCAGATAGGTGAAATGGATATTTTAGAATAATATCTAAACAAGTTAGGCTTCTTTACTGTTGCAGTAAATTAATGGCATGGGCAATTCAAGAGTCAATTTCGAGAACATTTCGCCAAATATGGCAATAAGTCTATGAATTCTATTTACTCTTCTAGATTCTGTTAATACAAAGCATGTTCAAGCATTCTCATCTTCTTACTTATTGCAATCTCTCCTCTTTGGAACTCAAAACTTCCTCAGGTGGCTTGTTGTTGAGTGATTGACTGAAATGGTATTACAAGTGAAAAACCATCAGATCAATGAAATTATGATGTTCTTAGATCAATGAAATTATGATGTTCTTATTCTTCAGTCGTATAAAAGAATGCATCAAAACTTAAAGACAAAGCCAGCTGATGGTTGAAACTGTATTGAGTTCTGTGGCAATTGTTAAATTAAGAGCATGCATTTTTATTTCCATGTGATTACAGGTTGTTGCCTTTGTCTTGGAGGCATTCTTTGCTGAAATGGATCTTGAATCATCAGAAAACTGTGAGGGACAGGATGAGGTGTGTATTATCTATTACTCAGAAAAATGTCATGGTGACTCTTTAGGTACATGTGTCAGTGTCAGCATAGAATTGTCCAGTTGCCAAATATTATCAGAATCAAGCTTCTATTAATCTCTGCGATCCTGTTTATAATAGGAAATAAGGGGCAGGCGGTCTCGTTCAGTCGGGTATGTACTGTTTGGACACTATTTAGGGATACTTATCTTCTGATTTATAAGTGATTTAGATTATTGCGTGATGTGTTATCTTTGTGTCTTTTCCTGGCTTAATACAGCACGAAGACAAGAAGTCAGAGAGTTGATGTCCTGCTTCATCATATGTTGAGCGCAGAGCTTGACAAAGCAAAGTGCACTTGTCCTCAACCTTAATTATGTAGCATACAGGTAAAACTTCATTTTCAAGTCCTGCAGACTCATTTTGTTTCCAAGCATTGTTCACCATGTTTGCTATTAATGCAAGAGTAGAAAACTGGAAGTTAAATTTGTTAGAATTTCCAAAAGATGCCTGTTTTTATCAATTTTAAATAGCTTTGGTACCTTAGGGCATGGATAGAATAAGTACTTGATGGATGTTTTTGTCAAGTTGTCACCGGTGTCCTTACCCTTAATCAAATTTCAGTATTAAATGCTGTCATTCTGGTAGGGTTTGCTGGTTGGATTGCTAGAATTGCATTTGTTTATTGCATCACATGTTATTCTCATAAGTTCTAGATGGCTCCCTGTTTTGGTTGGTGATGAGTATAGAGGGAGTTACTAGATATAGATGATTGATGCATATGCATGTTAACATTGTTAGACTATAAAGGTATATTTCGTCTCCCTTCCACCTGAACTGCAGCAATATCTATGAGTGCTATAATTTCAGCTGTGCTATAGTTGCTTCATGGTTGCATGTACGAGTTGTCAATGGTTGCTATGTACGTATCATATCTTTTAGGTAGTGTTTGGTCAGATATACGCAACTGCTAGTGGCAGTCAGTCTCTAGATTTGATTATGTCAGCTCTGTAACTGGTAGTCAGTTGCATGTTACTGTTCCCTTCTTATTTATTCGCCTTCAATTCGCCCACCCTGGTTCTCTAGCTTTCAGCTAGCCTTTTCTTAGGGTGTGGTGATGAAAAAATGGGACTAAAGCCTGATTTCTTTTATGTTGTCGTTTTGGCTAGTTGCGGGCGTGATTTTGAAGATCCCGATACAAGATAACAGGTCACAGCAGACCGCATTTTATGGACCATTTCAGATAGGCTGGTTTGAACCATACGTATGTAGTTCTTGCCACGGTTGCTATTGCCTGTTTGTGTTGCTGGGTAAATTTTGTACAGCTGCGAATTTAACCCTATAATTTGCAACAAGAGTTTCTGACTTCCGATATGAGTAAATTTTGTGCACATTACTCAACATGCCGTCTCGGTTAGAGGACACTGATGTCCTGTACAATGCTGCATAATATTACTTTCTGTTCTGCTTCATTTGCTGTGATGTTACAAGCTTTTGCTTCATTTGATGTGGGCTGTATTAATTGATGTTGTGAAAGCCGATGGCTTAGAACTCTATAAATAATGCTCAAATCTTTTAATTAATCCCATTAACACAAATATCCTTACAAATGATGCTGAGCGTGGGGCAATCTTATTGAGTCGATGAAAATGAAAAAAAATTCAATTATTAGTACGTAATATGTTAATTTATATCCATGGAGCAAATGATTACACCAAAATATGTAATTAATAAATTACTAAATTTTGATATAAATAATTGGATGATCCATACCGGAATGGGCTTAATAAAAAAAAGAACTAGTTCCTTTTTTTTAAAAATTAATTATTAGTTTGTTTATTCATAAACTAATTCATGGTAGAACCTTCCATTTGAACGAAAGACATTTTTATCGTGGTAGAAAATGCTGGAATATCCCACGCATTTCTTTCAATACCAGTGAGAAGAAATAGACTTAAAAGAAACGGATGATTTTTAGAAAATCATGTATCCTTTGATTGAATACTAGTTTAATTCAAAATTTAAATAAAAAAATGTATACCGGTTCTATCCTTTTTCTTTTGAGCTTGACCTACTAATAAAACTCAAAAGTAACTTGGAATTTGTTAGCTAAGAATTGGGATACATAGGGTAATAGTGGAAAAGCGCTTGGGCTTCGTATTGTTGTTGCTTTGCATCAAGAACGATGGATTCTAAATCAGATACAAAAATCTCTTTTATTCAATTATGTGTTTTGGATTCTAGCTATGGAGTTTTTGAGGTGTCGTTTTCACAGTTTACATGTGGTATCAGAACAATCATAGTTTGGAATTGGAATGTGCAAATTTTGCCCTTTATGGGAATCTTTTGTCCAATGAAAATTGATTTTTATTACATAAATGGATTGTACTCGTCGAGGCAAATATTTTGAAATTTAGGCTTCATTTGTTTCACGGAAAGTAATTTCCGGGAAAATGTTTTTCGGATTTTCCGGCGTTTGTTTCACGGAAAATGAATTCTTTGGGAAAAATGTTTTTCATGAAAGGAATTTTTTTTTTTAAATTAAGAGAATGTTTTTCATTTTTGAAAAGTTTCACTTGATCTCTCTTATCTCACACCTCTACAAATCCTCACTTCCTCATTCCTTTCTTTTTCTTCTTTATTTTTTTGTTCGAATTATTTTTTAATTTCCTTTTTCTTTTCCTTTTTTTCTTTTCTTTTCTTTGTTTCCCATCTTCTTCTTTCTTGGCTAGTCGTTGGCCGTTGCCAGGTGAACTCGAGCTCGTCAATCTTAAGCGCGTTTTTCACTCTTGCTTATTCTTTTCTTTATTTATTCTATCCTGCAGTTGTACATTACTCAAGCAAATGACTCTACATACTTTGTTTATTTTTTCTTTTGTTTATTAGAACACAAAAGACACGAGGAGAACATGCCACTTAATTGGAAGATTCTCATGAGGGTTATGCTTTCCTTTTTTTTTTTTTTTTTTGGTAAGAAAAACAGAAGTATAAAATCCATACAAACATTTTTTAGATTAGATGAGGGTTTGGTGACGATGAGGGAACAAAGATATGAAGTAAGTTTGCTTGGGTTTAAAGACAAATTTATATTTGATGAATTTATAGGTCGGTAAGTAATACATGCCTAGGTGGTGAAGTCTTAAAAAATATTTTCCTTATCGAATACCAGAAAATATTTTCCAAAACATTTTTCAGGTTTTAGCTGAACACCAGAAAATATTGTTATTTTTTTGAAAAATGACTTTTGAAAAAATATTTTTCGAAAATTGCCTATTTTCTGCGAAACAAACAAACCCTTAGAGAGCCATCAAGGGAGGCTGCACATGCCCCCAAGCATTGCTACGTAGTCGTGTGTGTTGAGCATGCGCCCCCATGTGGTGTGCGGCAATGCTAGCACATGCAACATTTTGGGATTGATATTGATAAGGTTACTTGACCAGAAAATTCAACCTATCGAACCACCCGACTTAGTTTATTGTTGACCTAGATTAGTCAATTGGTCGAACCAACACTAGTCAAATCGTCAACCATCAACGGTTGGACCATTCAAGTCGGTTAAGCTGGCTGAGAGTGCGCTCAAGCAACGTGTGGGAGCTTCGATTAGAGCGACCTTGGGGCCTACGGGTGCGTTTGGGAAGACTTTTGGGGAAAGTCTTTAGGAAAATGCAAAGACCTTTGAGTTAAATGTGTTTTCCAAAATGCAAACTGTGTTTGGTAAATTGTAATTTAAAAGCCCTTTGTGAAGTACCTTTAAGCAAAATGGTGTTCGGGGGACAAAGGACTTTTGTGAAAAAAAAAATTATTAAAAGAAAAATAAAAAAATAAAAACCAGCAAGGGCAGCGGCATCCGGCGGCCAGCGGCGACTCCCGGCGACCTCCGGCGACCCCGGATCTGGGCCGGCGAGGTCGCGCGACGCCGTCGCGACCTCCGGCGACCCCGGATCTAGGTCGCGGGAGGCAGGTCTGGTCGCACAGAGGTCGCGCGACCTCCGGCGACCAGATCTGGTTGCGCAGAGGTCGCGCGGAGGTCGCGCGACCTCGCGGGGACCAGTCCGGCGACCAGATCTGGTCGTCGCGAGGTCGCTCGACCTCCGGCAACCAAATCTGGTTGCACAGAGGTCGCGCAGCGAGGTCGCACGACCTCCACGCGACCAGATCTGTTCGCCGGAGGTCGCGCGACCTCGCGGCGACCAGTCCGGCGACCAGATCTGGTCGCCGCGAGGTCGCTCGACCTCCGGCAACCAGATCTGGTTGCACAGAGGTCGCGCAGCGAGGTCGCGCGACCTCCGCGCGACCAGATCTGTTTGCCGGAGGTCGCGCGACCTCCGGCGACCCAGAGCCGCGAGGACCTTCGACCTCCGGCTGACCTGCGACCTCCGGCGGACCCTCGCTGGAGGTCGTCCGACCCTGAGGCTCGTGGAGTCCTGGAGAAGATGAACAGTGACGTACGAGGGCACGCACCGGAAAAACAAAAAATTCGTGAGGACAAATTTGGAAAAAAAAAAAAAATAAACAGTAATCTCCAGCATGCCGAGAATGCTGAAAGCCCAAGGCAGCCTCAAGGCTGCCTTGGGCTTTCAGCCTTCCCAAGTACTTGCTTTCCCATAAGGGACTTGCAAAGCTGGTTCCAAACACTCATTTTTTGGCCTAAAGGCCTTTAAACCCCTAAAGATCCTTGGCAAAGTGGTTGCCAAACGCAGCCTACATGCTTGTATTGAGATTCCCTGTACTGTGGTATATTTATTTTATATGTTTGATGCCTTTATGGATGTAAAATTACATATGAAACCCTAAATACATGTATTTTTAGGGTATTTTGCATATTTCCTCTGTGTGTGTTTTTTTTACTAATGATTTCGGAAATATAGATTTTAACTCATGTATATTATCACATAAGAATGTGTAGAGCGTGGATAAAATGCATGAGGTTTAATATGTATTAATAAATAGAGTAATGTAATTGACATGCATATGATTTTAGTGACAAATCGGCTGTCTTCAAGCCTAAAATTACATGTATTTGATGAATGTGAGACATAAACTTTATATTTCTCTTATATAGAGATTCAATGATTCAATCAAGTCGTGACCGCTAAAGTGGCAAACTTAATTGAATTTGAGAAATATTGATATCTCTAATGTGTTCATGTTCTAATGTGTGATTATACTCTCAAAGTAAGTGATTGTGTATTATTTTATGGAGGGATATATATGATTGAAGAGTGATTCATACTAGTCATTCATACACCAAAAGTGGAAGGTAGGCATATATTTCTATGGCCGCTATCATGTGGAGAGTATATAACTGCATGTTACGTATTTTGCCTAAAGATGACTATACGAGAATGTATGTAACTATATGTTGTGTACTTATACGGTTTCAAGTTATATAATATATGTTGCTTGTTTTCAGTTACTGTCAACAGTAACTTTATTGTGATAATTTGAGTTTTTATTAGTTCAAACGTTTAGAAATGGGTGGTGTTGCTGGTTTTGAGCCCTCTCCCCCTCACGAAGGGGAGGGGTTCGAATCCCCAGTGCGTCGCAGGGTGACTTAACCGCTGGCATGAGTGTGGTGGCCAGCTTGCGGTCACCAAAAAAAAAAAAACTTTAAGAAATGGAGAAATGATTTTTTGTTTGGGATGAAGTTGGTAGATGTTTATATTATTCTTGTTGTGGATAAGCCAACGGGCGTCCAATTTACAGTGTAGAAGCCTAGAATGCACACTTTATTGCTTGGGAAAAAAGTAATTGGATTTGTTTGTTATTTATGAGGCGATCCATACTTCAGAAATCGGTTGACTACACTGCTAGTTAGATGATAGAAGTCTTGGTTGTTTGATATCGTGTCTTGTCTAATGTCGAGAGTATGATACATCTACAAGTACTCTTCAACATGAAGTATAATGGTTCAAGTGGAGTTAAGGATTACGTTATAAGGATGATAGATTTGTTCACAAATTTTTAGGCTCTCAACGTTGCTATTCCCATTCCTTGCATTGTGCATTAAGCCTTAAATATTCTTTCTCCGAATTTTAGGATTATCTTGACTAATTATAATTGCTAAGATGAGACCTAGTCAATTAATGACCTGATAATAAGGATGGTTAATGAGAAAGAGAAACTTAAGGGCACATTGTCCCGTATACCTTTAATTCTAGTAGTGAGAAGAGTAATGGGTTCAAAAATTATATCAGTAAAGGAATTCGTGAAACTGTTGGTCTTTCTAATAGTCTAGATTATAAGAAAGCATCCTTTACGATTGATGGTGACCATCGTCACTTTTATAGGTAGAAAGATCACAAAGAAAGACTACAGCAAATATAAAATATGGTTGTCCAAGCGTGAACATGCAAGTAATAATTCATTGGCATTTTGTTTATAAATTCAATTTATCAAAAGTCTTGTAGCGGTGCAATTGATCATGTTGCTTTTATTGTATAAGGATTCATAAACTGGAAGAGGCTAAATTAGGTTGAATCAAAGCTCGGAGATGTTATTTTAATTCTAAATTTTGGTTTTAATTTGATATTAAGGAATTTGCATACCTTTTTTTAGACACAATTTAGTTTTTGCATTTTGTTTGGACATGTGTGTTTACTATTTTAAAATAAAGAGCAATAATATTTTTATGTTTTTTAATTCAAATAAGTTAGGTTAGGTATTGCAATATGGTTGTGTTTAACTTTCAATGATATATACGCCACTTATATAGTTTAAAATGTTGTTTCCAAAAGACCTGTACTTAATGAACAATTTTATGCATTATAGTATAAATGTCTTGATTACAACTCTAAAAAAAGATTTTTTTTTGAATTAACTTGAAAAAAAGATTAGAAAGGCTGATAAAGCCTAATATCCAGTCTACTCTTAAAATTTACCTAGAGTTTTTGTGTAAATTGTTTTAGATATAAAATGACTAAAATAAAGAAGAAAATTGCAATCCGAATTTGTTACCTATTTGAGGTCATTCACACTAATTAGAACCCTGTGTAGAAATTTTTATTTCATCATATTTATTGATGATTATTCTCGATATGGATATCTATGCTTGATTAAGGAAAAATCCAAGTTTCTTGATAAATTCAAGATTTTTCACACTAAAGTTGAGAAACAACTGAGAAAATTCGTGATGGTTGTGGGATATGATCATGATGGTGAATATGTTGGTAAGTATGGCAATACTAGACAGCTTAAAGAGACATTTTTCAAATATTTGAAGGATTTAAGATAGTAGCTTGGTTTACTATGCTTGGGATTGAACCAAATGGTGAGGCGAAAAAGAGCAATTGTACTCGTGGATATGATGATGAGTATTGTTATTAGGACAAATTTCTTTGATTTTCTGTGAGATGAAGCTTTAACATGCCAAAGCTATTTCATTGACTCATTTTGAGTTATGGACTAGACGTAAATTTAATTTAAATCATTTTAAGGTTTGATGTATCCTGCATATCCATGAAGGATGAACTAGTGATATGGAGGACAATTGATGAAAAGTGTTAAAGTTTTGGATCGTTGCCGATTCACTTTAAAGACAATAAATTCCGAATTAGGTGTCATTTTCGCAGCTTATACACCACCTCCATTTGCTTGATGTTGTTTGGTGTTCGATATGGCGGTTCTCTTCTGGTGCTCGTTCACCGGTGGGGTTCTCAGAAAATACTCAAATTCTGCAACTATTGACCTCTTTTGAACTTTAAGAACGCGTTTGGTAACGATTCTATTTCTGGGAGCTGATTCTGACTAGAAATGATTATTTTTTATTCTGTTTCCGGGAACTAATTCTGAGTAAAAAAACGTGTTTGGTAACTATCAAAAATTATTTATTCTGGAATAGAATTGCGTTTAATACTATGCTAATTAATTATGTTCCAAATTAGTTTCTTTTAATTTTTAAATACTCTTTTTTTTTCCTTTTTTTTTTCTTTTCTTTTTTTCCCTTTTCTCCTATTCTTCTTCTTCTTCATTTGGCTGGTTGTCGGTCCGGCGACGCTCATCGGAACGTTGCTGGCACTCGATGAGGTCGGCCCTTGGCCTGGCCACCGCCGGTGCCAGGCGAGCCTCGCCGGTGGTCGGGTGAGCCTCGCTAGGCTGGGCAAGGCCCGCTTGTCACCGGCTGGCAAGCCGGTGACCAGGCTTGCCTCGCCTGGGCTGGGCGAGGCTGGCTTGGCCATCAGCGAGGCTTGGCCTCGCCAGCCGGTGGCTGGCTTGCCTTCGGCGAGCTCATCGGATGTCACCTTGCTTGTTGGACCGACGGACGGTGACCAGTGGCGGACGGCGGCGGCGGGCGGCAGCGGACGACAACGAGTGGTGTTGGATGGCAATCGGGCGATGTTGGAAGGGAAGAAGGAGACTTTTACTGTTTTGATTATTCAACGGAGAATCGTATCTTTTTTTATTCTCAATTCTCTTTTCAATTTGTTCTAGGAACAAAAATTTTACCAAATGCGATTTTCGTCCAAATTAATTTTGGGAACAAAAAATCAGAATTAGGCACTTTTTGGCACGTTGCCAAACAGGCCCTAACATGCCCACCGAGTTTCAAAAAGGGTTCCGTGGTGCGACGACGGCATTGTAAGAAAAGTTCAGATGGATGGCTTATCTTTTGACTTGTGGTTGGGACTCCGTTCTACACGATTCCTCCTTGATTCGTGGTCATGTGCACGTATTAAATAAAACCAATAAAAAACACATAATATATTTTGGGATTTCGATGTTGACCTGTCGGCAAAGCTAACAGGTTTAGATCCACGTCTTTTTCCCTTAACCAAACCGTTATCTCATTATAACTGCCGAGTGTCGATTTCTTTTGGCTTTTCTTCCCTCTCCCCTTGGACCCCTTGAAAGGGTATAACTACTAATTTTTTAAAAAGTTTTCTTAGATTATTTTAGTGAGATGTTTGACTTTGTCCAGTGTGATTTTCCATAAGCAGGGTCTGCCCCATTCGTACCCACGAAAAATCCGGCATGACTGATGGGTATGTGGACAGGTGGAACGCCTCCAGGGTCCATATGCGATCCAAATCTGGCCAACAAAGTACAGAGATATTTGTTGTCCAAAAAAAAAAGTACAGAGATATTTTAAAATAATAAAATAAACTCAAGATAAATCTTTTCTTTTAATAACTATTTCTTGCAGCGCAGTCGGGGGCTTCTTTTTATTGTCCTTATCCCGTACACTGACTCACTTACCCTATTAAATATCAAGAAAAAGAGTCAAGAGACAACAAGGACACGAATAATTCTTCACTTTAATTTACCGCGTTATAGGACCTTTAAATTTTAATTTTATTTAATATAATTTTCTAAATTTAATTTAATATGTAATATGATTTATAAATTTTTATTTATTCAATGATTTTTGGAGTCACAATATATGTTCACTTTAATTCCTAAAAATATTGAACTTTTTCATACAAAATATGAATTAATCTGAATATATATCAAAATGATAAGGAATATATTGAACTAATTTAAAGTTTATGAATTATATTACATATTTGATGAAAGTTTAAAAATCATTTATATAGTTTTTTTTAATAATCTAAGAAATCCTGACAGCTCGCGGGAAAAGCCGTTTATGTTGTTCATTTTTTTTTGGTTGGTCGAAGTGTATACTATTGATTTAAAGGAGAGAATATTTTTTTTGGTCAAAGTTTATACTGTTGATCTAAAAGAGAAAATATCCCAGCCTACCCCATTTAAATTAAAACCATGAAAATGCAGAAATCAAAGAAGGAGAGAGAAATTGGGTTTCGAGAATCAGCATTGATCCGATTCTTAAGATCTACGTTAATTCTTGGTATTCTTAATCCACGAATTTGCATTCAAGGGTTAAAGTTACCGAACTTGCCGACACCCCCTGTCGCTTCTGCACTTACTTTTCTCGGCGCTCCTGAACGCGGGCCCGACACGCATTCGCTTCGCTCCCCGCCGTCATCTCCTCAGCTCTCTCTCTCTCTCTCTCACTACTATTTTTCTTTTGTAATTTTCCTGAATTATTTTACGTGAGCGGTTTGACTTTGTACGGTGTCATTTTCCGTAAGCGGGGTATGCCCCATCTGGCATCCATGCCCAAGAAAAGTAAATCCGGCATAATTGATGGGTGCATGGGCAAGGGGCGGTCCTTCTCTCCCGGGTCTATGGGCGATCCAAATCCGGCCAACAAGGAAGAAAGAGAAAATTCTACAGAGATATTTTAAAGTAAGAAATTAAAACTAAACATGTTAACTTTTGTTTTAATAATTATTTCTTGCAGTTGGGGCCTTCTTTCTGTTGTCCTTGTGCCCTACACTGATTCACTTAGCCTTTTTATATATCAAGGAAAAGAGATGAGTGACGGACACAAAAAGTCCTCAACTTTAGTCAACTTTAATTTAATATTTAATATCACATTTGAATTTCAAATTTATTAAATATGATTACGGAAACTTAATTTAATATGTAATTCGTTCCACATGATTCAAAATATTAATATTATCCTTTATATGAAATATGAATTAATTTGTACATGTACAAAAAGTCGAGGGAATATATTAAATTAATTTAAAGTCTCGGAATCGAATTACACACTCGATCAGCCTTGAGTAGGGGTGAGCAGCGGTTCAGGGTCGACCCTGGACCGACCCTGGACCGGCCCAACCCTGCTGGTCTTGGTCCGGGTTCCAAGGGGACTGGGTCGGTCCTTGGTCCTGAAATTTCAGGACCAACACTGTGCGGGTTGGTCCTCGGTCCTAGGAGTTTTGGGTTGGTCCAACCCGGACCAACCCTATATATTATTTATATTATATATTTTTATATTTTTTTATATAATTTTTTTGGTAAGGAATAATTCTTTTATATATTAAAATGGTCAAACCTAAGTAAAATTAGGTTAAAGTTGACTCCGCAGCTCACTGTCTTGGACAAACGTCATCCAAAAGGCGTGAAGATTACGCCGTCAAAGTCTTCACGGCGTCCTCCTCCACAATCCAAACTCCAAAGAACGTTCTCCAAGTCCACAATCCAGAGTGTTCTTCACCGTGAAGACCATGGAGTCTTCACAGTGACGAACTTGCAACGTCCAAAACGGTGGAAAGTCTACGCCGTAAATCTCTCGCGGCTTCCTTCCCCAAGGTATGTTCTCTTCCATTTTGTCTTCTTTGTTCTTCAAATTTTCCAAAATCAAAAGTAACAGCATCCTTGCTCGCCTCTGGTTGCTCGCGCCGCTCGCCTCTGGTTGCCCGTGCCGCTCGCGCCGCTCATCGCTCGCGCCGCTCGCCGCTTGCTACAAGCCCTTTGCTGTCGTTGCTAGCCTTGCTCAACCCTCGCCACTCGCCACTCACCGCTAGCCTTGCTTAACGCTCGCCGCTCGCCACTAGCCTTGCTCAACTCTTGCCGCTCGCTAGTTGACGCTCGCCCCACTCGATGCTCGCACTTGCCGCTTGCCACTCGCGTCGGTCGCCTCGCTTATCGCCGAGTAAATCAGAAGGAAAAAGAAGAAGCCCTAATTATAAACCCTAACGCTCAGCTTGCCCTTGCTTTCCGAACACAACTTGGCTAGTGAGTTCTACTTTGTGCTTCATTTGAGATCTTCAACCTCATGTATGCTCTTGATTTGTGTTGATTTGTTTTTTCCATGTTTGCTTCGTGTACGTGACGGGTTTGGCTAGGTATTAGTCGCCACTCGCCACTCACCGCTGGCCTTGCTTAACGCTCGCCGCTCGCCGCTCGCCTCGCTCAACTCTTGCCGCTCGCTAGTCAACGCTCGCCCCACTCGATGCTCGCACTTGCCGCTCGCCACTTGCGCCAGTCGCCTCGCTTATCGCCGAGTAAATCAGAAGGAAAAAGAAGAATCCCTAATTAGAAACCCTGACGCTCGGCTCGCCCTTGCTTTCCGAACACAACTTGTCTAGTGAGTTCTACTTTGTGCTTCATTTGAGATCTTCAACCTCATGTATGCTCTTGATTTGTGTTGATTTTTTTTTTCCATGTTTGCTTTGTGTACGTGTATGAACATGGCTGCAAGTGTATGAAAGCTACCTGGATTTTCTAAAAAGCATTTGATGATGGGTGAACATGAACGCCATTGTCAAACATTCCCAATGCTAGACGTCTTGAGAAGAACAATCAACTTCATTGTAGTCAGGCCCATATGATGTAATTTTCGTTGTCTTTTCCAGTGTATCAATTGAATTACTTTGCTGATCAGTAGGTTGGCTCTTAATGGAGGTACACTCCTTGGCATTTTTATCTGTTTTAATTACTCACTCGGGAACACATTTTTCTGTTTGTTTTTTAAGTTTCTCACTTACAACAGGGGGACTTGCCTGGACTGTCTGCCTCTTGTCAGTCGTCATGCCCTCTACTCTCTGTTTGCTGACCCAATCATAGTAGCGCGCAAGCATTTTGGAGACCGGTCTTTGAGCTAAGTTCACGATTGTATACCATGGGATACATGATCAATCGAAGTCAGAAAAAATAATTTGAAGTTGTGCGTATATCACAAGAGGATCAACTTCTTGGCTCTCTTTTGTGTATTTCCTGATTTAAAAAGAGCAGGTTCATGGGCTTAGCAACTGAAGCAAGGCCACTCAATTTGACAATGAGCATACAATTGGTAATGCTAAAAAAAAATTGTAGCATTTTGGGATGAAATAAGAATTTCCTACAAGTATGGGTTCAAATTGTCCTGTGAATTTTCTAAGAAATTGGCTTTTTTGGTTGCAGGCTCCATCATTGTAGTGCTAACGACTTTCCCAGAGAATCGACTTAATTTGGCACAAGAATCAAGCCAAATTCACTTGACTTGGGAGTCGCGTGGCAAGGTAAAAATCAATTTATTATAGATATGCATCGGCAAACTCTCTAAACTTTATGAACTCATCATTATCGAGTAACTATGGATGCTACGTAGCTATAGTTTAATCTGAATAATAATTAAATTTCAGAACAAAGTGCCCACTTTTTCTTTTTCGGCTTTGTGTCCTTTTGCTCTTTTGACCTCAATTTATGATTTTGTTGATTACTTCAGCTCCTCTTACTATGTTTAGGCCTTCATAAATTCTGCTCGATGCCTCATGTTGGCAAATATTCGGATCTAGTGAAGTGCCTATCACAAGGTTCTGATATGCTATTCTAATTTCTACTACTAATTTGAATGAATCACACCCTTGAAAAGTGGTACAACCTTACCTAACATGAGTAACTTTCCGTAGATCCCAAGTTTGTCAATTTTCCTTCTC
Source organism: Eucalyptus camaldulensis (assembly GCA_019915185.1). Lineage (NCBI taxonomy): Eukaryota > Viridiplantae > Streptophyta > Magnoliopsida > Myrtales > Myrtaceae > Eucalyptus > Eucalyptus camaldulensis. The sequence continues at coordinate 9,363,979 of JAHSVA010000005.1, forward strand.
TTTAGGGAAATCATTCTAAAGATCCCTTTTTCTTTATCACTTAACTTCTGCATTTTCTTTCCTAGTAAAATTTCTTTTTCCCCCTCAACCTTTTCCTTGTCAAGACTAGTAGCAGTCATGGTTCTCAACCACCCAACATATAAATAGCTATTTGATGTTGCATTTTTCTATTATTTGCTGCATGTAGTTTCTGAATAGCTATTTGATGTTGCCACCTCAAAAATGAAACCATAGCTGATATTTTTTGTTTCATCAGTGATTGCAGCGCTGAAGCTTACGTGCTGGTACTTAAATATTCAGGTGAACTTGATGGATTTAGATAATATTTCAATTGAAGTGGAGGGATGCTACGAGATCAGTCCTATGATGGAATCGTCTAGCCATGGATGTGAAGAAAACTTAAAAGAGTCAACCAAGGTATCCACTAATCATCCTCCTCTTTGTAAGAAGCGAAAAACGGATAAATCTATTGCGTGGGATAATTTTTCAAGAATCATAGATGAGAAGACAAAAAAAACATGTATGGTAAAGTGCATTCATTGTGGAAAGGAGTACTCATATACTGTTAACAATGGTACTTCAACAATGTTGAAGCATTTGAAAAAGTGCAATAAGTATCCTCCCAATATAGATAGGAGGCAAAAATTGTTTGCACCACGTGATGCAAATGTGCTTGGCAAGGCAAGGGGAGATACTGGTACTGGTAATGACAGTGGTAATATCTTAACAACATGGAAATTTGATCAAGAGCGGTCTAGGTACATGCTTGCTCGAATGCTCATCATTGATGAACAACCATTTTCTTTGGTTGAGCGTGCTGGATTTCGTGATTTTATTACTGAGATACAACCTCTCTTCACACATTTGTCACGATTTACGGTAGCTAGAGATTGCATCAAGTTGTATATAAATGAAAAAAGTTCTTTGAAGGCTTTCTTTGGTAAGCTTAGATCAAGGGTTGCACTCACGACTGATACATGGACTTCTGTTCAAAATCTGAACTATTTATGTCTTACTGCACATTTCATTGATGAAGACTGGAAATTACACAAAAGGATCATCAATTTTATGGTGATACACAGTCACAAAGGCAGGGAGATTGGGAAAATACTTGAAAAATGCATCTATGAATGGGGAATAGAAAAAAATGTGTCTACAATCACAGTGGATAATGCTAGTGCGAATGATGTTGCCATTGATTATTTGAAAGATAAATTTTCAAGAGATGGGTCATTGGTCTTAGCTGGTGAGGCTTTACACATGAGGTGCACTGCTCATATATTGAACTTGATTGTAAAAGATGGCTTGTCTGAGGTACGTGATTCTATTGCTCGCATCCGAAACATTGTTAGATATGTGAGGAGTTCTCCCATGAGAGCTAAAGCTTTCCAATCTTGCATTGAGGTTGAAAGAATCACTCATAAGGGTTCGGTTTGTTTAGATGTTGCAACTAGATGGAATTCCACTTATCTCATGTTACACACGGCCATAAAATTCAGAAAAGCTTTTGAAAGGATGGCAGAAGATGATTTGTCTTTCCAATCTGAGCTTAGCAATGATCCTCCTAAAAATGAAGATTGGGAAAATGCCACTATTCTTTCCAAATTTCTGAAGCAGTTTTATGATGCTACCAATCAAATGTCAGGGAGTTTATATACCACTTCGAATGATCATTTTGAGGGGATAGCTTTTTTATATAAATATTTGAAAGATGCAAGTAATGCTTTGGATCCCAAGCTTAGAGTTATGGGTGTGAAGATGAAGGGGAAGTTTGATAAATACTATGCGAGTTTGGATAAAGTAAATATGATGGTTTTAATTGCAGTGGCATTAGATCCTACAAAAAGATTGCATTATGTGAAGTTCTGTTTTGAGCAAATTTATGATGACGAAGCAAAAATAGAAGAAATGCATGATAAGGTGAAGTACGTGCTGGAGCGTTTATATGTATTTTATGAGCAATCTTTTTCTAGTCATGGTCATCAATATTTGGGTGGTCAATCTATACCTGTTGATAGTAGCAGTGCTTCCAATATCGATGGAAATGATGAGAGTGATGAGGTTAACATCAAAGCTTGGCGAAAAAACTTTTTCCACCAAAAGAAAAGGGGGCGCGATGACAACAAATCGGAGCTTGAACGGTATCTTGAAGAAGAATCTGAAGATATTCTTGATCTTGACATTTTGATGTGGTGGAAGAGTACTGGTTCAAAATATAAAATCTTATCTTTGATAGCTCGAGATGTTTTGTCCATTCCTGTAACTACCGTTGCTTCAGAGTCGGCTTTTAGTACTTCGGGCCGTGTGCTTGATGGTTTTCGAAGTTCTTTGACTCCTAGAGTGGTGGAAGCTTTAATTTGTACTCAAGACTGGTTGAGAGCTGCTCGTGTGCCTATTAATGTTGAAGAGTGCATTGAAAATGCTGAAAAGTTTGAATTGGGTAAGCTTAAATTATGCATATTTCTTTTTCCTTGTTAATTCGTTTGTAGATCTAATGAATGAATTCTTTTTTTCAGATATGGATTGTCTTACCAAGGAGATTACCATCAATAAATAGAGCTTGCACATTGAATGAATATATATGGTGAGATGTTCTATTAATAGCACTAATACTAATGGTATTTATAGTTTAGTTGAACAATGCCGCATTGTTGATGGATGTTCCTGATCTTGCAGAGTTGGATGTTCGATTTGCTTTTTGTGAAGGAACTGATTTTACTGAGGGACAATAAAAATCTGGACCGAATCGGACAGGGGATTACTGATTTGATATTGTGGAGAGATGTCGCGAAATCGACACTCTGGTTTGGTGTAGGGTCTCTCTGCTTCTTGTCTTCTTGCTTTGCTCAAGGAATCAGCTTCAAGTGTGATGAAGTCATTTTTTGTTTGTTTGGCTTATGTCTACATGGGTTTTTGATTGCAAGAGCACCTGGTGAAGGGTGATATCTGATTATCTTCGTGATGGCTTATGTTATAAGCATTTTCTCTGCAATTTGCCAACTGGGGCTTCTCTTGTTGGGGTTATCTTTCTTCTCCAATTCCATCTGTCAAAGGTATAGTCTCGCTCTAGCGTTTGCTCTATTTCTCCATTTGGATAAATTTGTGAGCTAAGGTGCAGCGCTGATGCAGGAATAATATTGAGAAGAGGCGTGACATCCAGTTAAAATAAGATGACATCTTGAGAGTGGCTAGATTGATACTTCCTGCTGCTAATCTCACAATTTCAAAGAGGCGAGAGCTTTTCTCGGGAGAGCCATCCATGACCCTAAAAGTACGTCGTGGTGGTGGGCTAGTATTCATGTTCAATCCTTATATGCCGATTGCTTAGGTCGTTCATCCTTGATCGACTTTTTTGTTTTTTTCCTGATCAGGTAGCTCCGTTTCTCCTTTTTGGAGCTGAATATGGCCATCTCATCACGCTTCGGAGGCTATGCGCAATTGGTTAGTGAGAGCAAGCTCATAATTGTACTGCACCAAAGTGAGAACCTGTTTTGCAATGAATATTAATGCCTTATTCTTTTTGACTTTGAGCAGGGTTCTTTGTTAGCTTCACCGCCCCGAAACTATACTTGCGCTATTCAGTTCGGATAAGCCAAAAAGGTACATACGTTTGCCGATAACGTATATAAATTTTACCTGCTTATGCTTATAGACTAAGCGTACCTCAGTTTGTATAGTTGAGTGCTCCAAATGGTGGGTTCTTGAAGCGTGGGTTGCTTTCTCCCACATGAAAATCGTGGCCGCATCAGCAATCATGGCCTTCTGGAACCTGACGACTATAAAAACTCGCTTGCTCACAGGTGAACTTAAAAAGACAAGTCTCTGAAATTTAAGATGCGGTGTAGACTTTTGTGAAGTAGTTGTTGACGACTAAACTTGTTCAGAGCATCAGTGTCTACTTAACTTGACAGTTTGGTATTGGTCTCTTGACAGTGTTCATATCTGTCGTGGTTCTGCGTTACCATCGACAACATTCGGGAGCAAATCTTGAAGTAGCTGCAGAAGCTGAAAAGGAAGATTTAGCACAGGAGCAGCCGGACAAGGCTATAGTTGTCGCAGAAAAGATGTCCTATGACTAGTGCCGAGGCTTTATCAGCGACATCCGAGACACTATTGTACTGTCCGAGGAGCGTTGTAGATCTTGCAATGCGAAAAATGGGTTCTCCCCCCTCCGGTGAATAATCTGTCTGTAAAACTAATACCTTTTCTATATAATGTATATTCTATTCAAATCACTATGGCTCTTGCAATTTTGGAATGTGGGCATTTAGATAGACCGTAGAGTTAGGCCTGTTTTTTCCTTCTGTCCTAGTGGCTTATCTACTGTTGGAGAAGAACCTGGGAAGCTTTGTGTTTGATCTAGTTATGTATATGCATGATGAAAAAAATTCATTAGATCTAGTTATGTATATACAAGACGAAAAAAAAATTATTGAGATACTTTTTTTCGTCTTATATGCTACATTGTCGATTTCATACACTAATTGAGATACTTTTGTAGGTTTACTTTTTTAGGGAGTGAAAAAAAAGATGAAAAAAATTATAGATCGGTCCCGGGTTGACCTTGGAACCGGACCGAACCCATTGGGTCGGTCCGGTCCTTGGTCCCAGGCTCAATAGGGTCGGTCCTCGGTCCTAAAAATTGAGGACCGACACTGTACGGGTTGGTCATAGGGTTAGGGGGTGGCCCGGACCAATCCGAACCATGCTCACCCCTAATCCGAACCATGCTCACCCCTAGCCTTGAGTGACCCGTATATCTTTTACCCAGGAGAGAAATAGAAAATATCCCGGCCGACCTCCATTTAAAATTAGAAAAAAGATGGATGCTGGGAAATGGAAAAAGGAGGAGAGAGAAATCGCTTCCGAGAAAACAGCACTGATCTGATCCGATACTTAGGATCCACGTTAATTATTCGGAATTCTGAAAGGGCAAAAAGTTACTCAAGTGCCGACATCCCGTCGATACTGTACCGAATCTTCTCGGGCGCTCCTCCTGAAGGCGGCGGGATCGACACGTATTCACTCCCTCCTGTCGTCATCCTCCTGCGCGTCCACCTTCCCTCCCTCGCAGCAAAGGCAACGGCCACTGTCATCGCCATCTTCTCTCGCGCGCCCGCTGTTTCTTTCTCTCTCCTCAGTTCTCTCTCTCTCTCTGTGCGCGGAGGCCTTTCGGCTTCGGCTTCGGCGACATGAACGATCCTCTGCTCGACGGGGAGAGCAGCGACGCGCGGCGGAGGAAGGAACGCTTCAAGCGCCGCTCCGATGCCCTCGCCTACGGCTCTCCTTACCAGAAGGCCGCAGCTCTCGTCGATCTGGTTAGCCCCCCCTCCCGTCCCCTCGCGCCCCGCCGGCGAGCGAGCGCGCGCGCCTGTCTCGCCAGCTCTTTTTCTCTCTCTCTCTCTCATCGTCTTTCTTTCTCTTCCGTTTCGATCCCCTGAGTCGGTTTTAGTCGACGAGCGCGTGCTGCTTTTTCGCCGGGACGTCGCGTCGTCTTCTCCGGCGCGCGACGAATGGGAGGGCTTCCCGGAGCATGAAATCAGCAGTCCTTTTTTTTTCTTTTTTTTTCGGTTTCCAAATCTCGATCGCGGATTGCCGTCGGAGGTGGCGTCGTGACGCTGCGTTCGCGGCGATCACTTTTCGCCGCGTTGAGATCGTCGCTAACTGATGGCACTGCGCTGTTGTTAGCTGTTGAGGTGAGATGGTCTGAGTTTGCGATGTTTCCCGAGTCGTTGAGCTCGTTAGAACCGGGTTACGTGACGGGAACGCGAAAAGTCTCGATCTTGTCTATGGCAATTTAGCCGCGAAACATTGGAATGTGCTCTTGTTTGATTATCAAGTTTTTGGGATATTAAATCTTGAGTGCTTCTTTCTAGCTAATCTTGGCTTAAGCTGGTAAACAACTATTTCGAGTTTCTTTCCTGCCCAGCTTCCGTTTCCATATCTTGCTTTCTTTGTTTCAATCGTGGCCCACTGCTTTAGTGCCTTTTGACTTGTTTGCGTATGAGAACCGTGAGCTTGTAAACTATATTATTGAGGATAGGTGTTCTGTATATGCGCTTATTCCCTATCTCGAGGAATGAACCTATAATTTTTTTCCTCCTGCTGGAATGATCATTGCTGATGTTCGTTTTGAATAATCACGTGCGAATTATTGAAAATGCATCCTGCAGGCTGAAGATGGTGTCGGTCTTCCTGTTCAAATTCTCGACCAGTCAAATTTCGAGAGTGCTGCCAAATTCTACTTTGTGTTCACAAAATTTGACATCATCTGGTCCCTTAATTATTTTGCTTTAATAGTACTGAACTTCTTTGAGGTTAGTCTGCTTTCTGGTCTCTTCTTCACTGGCAGAGGGCCTTCGTCCCTGGAAGTTGCCAAGGTTACTGCACTAACTCTTTGCCCCTGCACAGAAACCTCTGTGGTGTGCCAAATACTCTGCAGATGCTTGCAGCGAGAGGGAATACTTTTTCCTGGGACAGTTACCATACTTAACGGGTGTAGAATCTCTCATATATGAGGTAATTGTAAAGGCCCTGTAGATACATTTGGTGCCACTTCACTTATGACTCTCGTGATATAAATGAGACCTTATGTGCTTCATTTATTGATTTTCACCAAATTTCACATTGGGGGAGCAGGTTCATCTTGAAATTCTGCCTGGCGTTTATTTAAGTCTTTTCATAATAATTGAGACTTCATAAAGAAATTACATCTGTCCTTCCTTGCACGTACCTGATTATACAATCATATAATGCTTGTCATACTTCAAATGAACATTCATTGATGTGCCTATCCCCACTATGCCTATGAATGGACACTCTGTAGTAAATTTTCTTTTTTTTTTGAAAAAATTAATGCTCTCTTCCATGAGGACCATTATCTTTTCTATGGCGTTACATTGATCAAACTGCAGAACTTGTCGTACTTTTGCAAATTGTATGAGTTCTACCCAGCTTATGGTAGCAAATACTTGAGATATTGTTGTGTGAGGAGCTCATGATATTCTTTCTCATGCAGAGCGTAACTCTTGTTATACTCACGATACATACATTCTTTCCCATTTCATATGAGGGGTTTCGCCTCTATTCAAGGAATCATCTTAACCAATTAAAGGTATAGAGCTTTGCTTTTGCCTAGCCATATCTTTAATGATCATTCTTTTCTTGGAGCTGCTTCGCTTTTTTGGAGTTTCTAGTATCCTTGGACACGTGGACTGTGCAAGTACTGAGATGAGTGAACAGGAGGTGCACCATGAGAGAAAAGAAGTTTCCATGTGTAATTTCTTCACTTAAGTCATAATAAGGGACGGGCTCTTTAACCTTTGAGTTGTCTTTCAAGCAGATATTTCCTAGGCACATGAAAAGCAATGTTCAATGTATTGTGTCTGGGAGCATTATTCAACGGTCTGATAAAAAAACTGCTTGAAAGTGCTCTCTGATTACTTTCATGTGGGAGAATGGTGGCTTCAGTCTAATTGTAAATTTTCCATTGCTTTAAGTCTTATAGCATCTCATCATGAAGCCACCAACAAAGGGAAACTATCTTGTGCTTGTGATAATACATGTAGTGATCTTGCACTTTTATGATATTAAATGGAAGCACATGTTCTTAGTTGCATTGTTTATGCAGCTAATACCTTCTCTTAATTGGGTTGATTTCTGCAATATTGATAGGCTGTTAAAATCTCGCATGTCGAAATTCCTTTTGCTGTTTATATATTGGAATGATACTTTGACCTTGGCTTGATTTTCAGGTTGTTTGCCTACTGCTTTTGGTCGCTGATTTAATAGCATATGCCCTCTACTTATCTCCTGCAGTGGCCCTTGATTATCTTCCTTTTAGAGCAGCACCTTATGTTAGAGTTATCTTTTTCATCATGAGCATACGGTATGCGTTATTTCCACAATGTTTCTTTAAATGAGCTGGTTTGACATGCTTTTAGTATTAAATCGGAAAAACCTTATGCAGATTATTTTGCATATTTGTTTCAAAATGGAAAAAAAAGTTCGAAACAGGATGTCATTTTTTAAGTCCAATTACATTTTGGAATTATACTTTCACACTCCCCATTATAGTGGAGGTCATACTTTCCATTTTAATGGTCTAGAATTACACCTCTTCTTATATACTATAGTGAAGGAAGAAAGGAATTTTTCCAATCTAAATTTTTTGAGATGAATAGTAAAATATAGGCAGGACTGCTTTCTTTCCAGCTTTGCATCTCTACATTTTCACCTTATGCTCTCAAATTTTACCTTTCCTTGTTATTATAGGGAACTACGAGTGACCACCTCCATTCTGGCTGGCATGCTTGGAACCTACTTAAATGTCTTGGTTGGTTTAGTCCCTCTTTTGCTCATTTCAATTGCTTTTGCTCCACTAGCACGATTTTGTTTCACTAAAGTTAGTGATAGATTATCACATTTTAGCAAGTATTTTCTCTATTAATGCCAATATATGGTGTGCGTTTCCTAATGTTTTCCCTTTGTTTTGCTTATTTTCCTGTTATTCTGGTAAAACTGCAGGCTCTGTTGCTTCTGTTTCTTTTGTTTTCCAGTTGGGTAGCATATGTCATGTTTGAAGATACCGCACAGGGAAAGACTGAATTTACCTCATATGGTGCCACCTTCTATAAGATGTTGGTGTTATTCACCACATCCAATAATCCAGATGTATGGATACCGGCATATAAGTAAGTAAAATTGATGTAAATGCTTTAAATTTCCCATGTTGATTGTCAAGAGAAGATCTTTTATAGCCATTCGAGAAAAAAAAGAAAGAAGGTTTGACCCTTAAAACTACTGGATACATATTCCCAAGATGTGACTGCGACTTAGCTTGCCTTTTAGCTTTGTTTTGCCTGCTTGCTAAATTTCTTATTTTCAAATTGGGGACATTGCTTCTGTCTGTCTCTGTCTCTGTCCCCCTGTCTTTGTCTATCTCTTAATTTTACCTTTGGATATTCTCTATTAAATTATTAGTTAGAATTCTTTCATAATGGACACCTAGACTTTCTTTCTTTATTTCTTCAGACTAGCCGGGCACATAAATATGCCCTTGATCTTTTGTTTGGGACTGACGATTATCTGAGAATGTCTTAAAATTTGGACCAAACATTTTTGTTTTTTAGATGATTACATATCATAAAGGAATAAGGGATTATGTATCATAAGGGAATGACCGGGGTCTTGGGTCTGGCTTAACTTCCTCACTTCCTCTATATTTGTATCATCATCATGTTATGCAGCAACTTGACTTCCATATGTTTTTGTTCCAGAGTTTCACGTTGGTACTCCCTTTTCTTTGTCCTCTATATCCTGCTGGGGGTTTACTTTGTCACGAATTTGGTCCTTGCTGTTGTGTATGACAGCTTCAAGAGTCAGGTAAATTTTCTTGGTGTCCTTGCTGTTTCAGTGATTAAGGGGTATTAACTCATGCAAATATTTCTATTCAATATCTCACTTAATTTCTTTGGGGAACTTTCTTTGTAATGTTTAATTTGTATTTGAAGGAAAATGTTGACATTATGTTAATTTGTTTTAGCTCGTGAAACAAGTTTCTGAGATGGACCGAATGAGGGAGTACATGTTAAGAAAAGCCTTTAAGCTCATAGATAAGAATGTAAGTATGTTGGCCTCTCTTAAATACTCTTTGTTATATGTCTTTCATAAGGAACCTCTTTTACTTTTCATTTTGTTTTCACTATCTATAGAGAACATGCATCTCCTTGTGCTGGTTATTCATGAGAGCTAGTACTCTCGTTTTTGGTGTGGTACTCGAAGTTTTCATGGTGTAGGTCTCAAAACTCATGGAATAGAACACAGCTAAACATAATCAAATGGGTTTGTTTTTGCATTAAGACCTGTTAATTATTTGGTTTCTTTGTAAACTTCTCACATGTTGTTTGCTGTTCCCATCTTCTATGCTGAAGTTGTCTGATATAGATATTTGATGAGAAGAACAGCTCTTAGACGTTCTGATGACCTAAATTTATACTAAAAAGGTTTGAATGTATCTGATTGATTGAATACTGCCCTTGGGCACAATTATGAGCCACAAAAGATAATATACCGTGGATGTCTCGAAGGTGAATAATGGAGGCCGAATATATATTCTCTTTATCATCCCCTTCTCCCTCTCTTCTTGTTTCTCTTTCCTCTCCGTGAGAAGCATAAATAGCCTGTAGTGATGGATTATTGGAGCTCTTCCAGGGAATCATTCTACTTTGCTGTTGCTTCTTCCACGGGATCATTCTTACTTATGTTTTCCTAGAGTGATTTTGGTTATCCTCTTACTTGCTCGTCTTATACTCAAATTTATACCCGCATGTACTCGTCTCTGATGCGCTTGTCTTTTTTTGCATGCAGAAGGTTGGGTATATCAATAAAGAGCAGTGCGTACACCTGTTTGAAGAACTGAATCACTACAGGTATATAAGCATGCTACTGCAAGATGACTAGAACTATTGTTTCTTGTTTTCTTTTTATAATTTCCAGCTTGTCAAGTTAAGCATTCATGCATATGTAAAAGCTGCCAGAGAACATGCAAGAACATGTGTGGTGAATTGTTTGCATTATGAAATGTCATGGGATGCTAGTCAGTGCCCTTAAATTTTAAATTAGAAGAGATAGTTCCAGCAGAGAAATCCCAAACAAAGAAGAATGAGATATTGCTGCTGTAAGATTATTTTGATTATCTTGAAAATAGCGTGTTTGTCTTTGAATTAGAGCTGATTGATGATGGTAAAGAATGACCCTATCTTCTTAGGGCCTGGAAGCAACAATAGCATGAAGAAAAGCCTCTCGGACTTTAACTGCTGAACTTTGCACGAATAATGAGGATCTCAGAAAAACTAATTTGCTTTCACGTCACTTTGACTTTTGCTCTGACTAATGTCTGGGTAATAAGCTTGCCTATAATCAAGCGTGGCTTCTGTGCCTTACAGTGCAAAGATAATAGCCATCTTATTTCTCTTAGAAAGTGCTTATTCTATATATTTTCCTAACCTTGGATGCTGGTCTTTCGAATGTTCTTCCAGGACACTGCCAAAGATATCGAGAGAAGATTTTGAGTTAATATTTGTTGAGCTGGATGATAGTCATGACTTCAAGGTATCAAAAAATTGGTTAAGCTTTTGGTTAATAGTCTTGTCATTTCTTCCATTAGTTTCGTTTTTGTTTAATGGACTTTCTTCTTTGCCTCTTCACATGTTAGTTGTATGGCTTCAAATATGTGCAACGTCAACACTCTTTCCACTAGGCTCTTTATGATTTTCTTACTTCTTGCTTCTATTTTTCTTCTTCCCAATGAGTGAAGTGATCGGATATATATTGTTTTAATGTATCTCGCTGGTGTAGACTTTGCATATGCATTGCCAACTAACTTCGTTTTTACTTCTCAAAAGGAAGAAAAAACAACATATTTTGGAAAGCATATGCACGCATTAAATTGACCATATTATACAATGGAAATGATTTGCCATTTCTTTTTGTGTTTTTGGACTTTCAATTACTGATTTTCATGACAATAGATCATCTACCCACGGTCGGTTTTCTGGTCAATGCTCTATTAGAATTTTCCATCTCCTTTTTCTTTTGTAGATCAACATGGATGAATTTGCTGATCTTTGCAATGCAATTGCCCTCAGATTCCAGAAGGAAGATGTTGTGAGTTGATTCTTTTGCTGATTTGAACATAGGCATGAAGCTTCAGAGTTTCACTCTCATTTGTTATGCCATTGTGCAGCCTTCTCTGTTTGAGAAATGTCCATCAATCTACTATTCTCCATTTTCTGAGAAGTTGAAGGGTTTTGTGAAAAGTCCAAAGTTTGGATATATGATATCATTTTTCCTCATTCTGAATCTGGTTGCGGTGATTGTTGAGACAACGGTATGGCTTGAACTTTCATCAACCTAATGCTTTACAAATCCCAGCATGGCACGATAGTGAAGCACATGATCACTTATGATAATTGCAGTTAATTGGTTAGTTGATCATGTGACAAAAATGGAGCTACAATTGGACAAGTTTCTATTTTACCTTGTCTTCAATGCTGAAGTGACCTCTATAGCAATTGATGGTCAAATTCATGCATGAGAATGCTGAACTTATTGCTCGTCTCTAATCTCTCAAATATGATTACTTTAGCGACTCATAAGGTGATAATTGTCTAGTCCACGTCTCTTGATGATCAAATGTTGGAAGAATATCTTTCTCTTTTCGTTTAATTTTAGATGCCAATTAATAGCTTATGTATGTCATAAAAGCTTATCTGAGCTTAAGAAATATGAAACTAGTTGTTACTGATAGGCACAACCTGTGTAAAAGTCCTGGATTCACCCAGGCTTGTAGAACTTGGAATTGTTGATCTCTTCCTTGCATATTGGGATGAGTCAATTTCGGTCAATGGCATGATAAATAACGTGCTCTGAGGTGACTAAGTATGATCTAAATCAGATGCTTACTTAATGATTGTCACGCCTAGTTCAAATAAGGAGAAAAGGCTGGCTTTTCTGCAATTCTATAATGAAGTGCTATGACTTGTTTTCTTGTGCAATGGACTTACTTGGACCTATCACTATTAAAGCTCAAAAGTCACTTTACTTACCATGTACCCCTTACCATCATTATTCCTATTCTCTCTTTCATCATTTGTTGTAAAACAATTCACTTATCTCAGTTCCTTTAGTACATTATTGTGGTAGTTATTGGAGTATTAATGGAGCTAATGGTTTGGTTGTGTTTCAGCTGGATATTGAAAACAACTCTGCCCAAAAAGTGTGGCAAGAGGTAGAGTTTATTTTTGGTAAGTATATGCCGGGTATTCCTGTGGAATTTGATGGTATATGAGTCATAGTTCCTATTTGGAATCAGAAATGGCTGCAATAAGTATGACTTACCTTCTTACAAGAGTGAAATTTTATTTATCAAATACCAGTTTGAACCAGCTTTAATGAGTTCTATCTAATGGGTCATATTATTGGTTGTGCTTTCATTGAGTTCAAAATGTCTACAGATGTGGAGTGAGTGAGGATGGATCTGATATTTTCTTGTATTGTCTTTAAGTGTTATGGCTATTTTGTCTTGAAACCATTGAAAAGATTTACTTGTTAATTCGTGCTCATTTTTAGTGAATTGCTGTCTGATTATGCTCTCTCTAGCAGAACCAGATGTCTTTATAATGACGGAGTGAGATCCACTTTGTCAGCGATCTTAAAAGCAGTCATGTGGTCATTGTTTCCAATCGTGCATCTAAATGTCTTATTGCCTACTCATTTGGAATCTTCCTTTGTTTTTGAGCTACTCAATATCCTTTTTCACTGGGATTTGGTTGGCAATTTTTGGGCCCATCAATTATTGTAGATCTTAGACATGAGAAAATAAATTGGCACTTGTTAATCTTGTATATTGTGTCAGTTGATTGTCATATCCTATGATTTTTGGTTAATTCTTTTAAAGGGCTTGTGATATGCTGTTATGATTGATATTTTTATTCTGTCCTACAGGTTGGGTCTATGTGCTTGAGATGGCTTTGAAAGTCTATTCATTGGGATTTGAAAATTATTGGAGGGATGGTCAAAACCGCTTTGATTTTGTGATCACCTGGGTGATAGGTGAATTTTTCATGCAACGATAGATCATAAATTTTTCAGTGCATAAATGTTCTTACTTACTATGATGGCCATGATGCCCCTACATTCTATACAAAGACCTAACGGCACACATTTTTTCAATTGTAGGTAGTCCTTTTTCCCATTGAATTCTCTGAATATAGTAGCCTGTTTCGTTGAACCTGGAATTTGTTGTGGTTGAGAGATGTATGTATGTGTGTGTGTGTGTGTGTGTGTGTGGTCTTTATACCCATGCGATGCATATGATTATTGAACATACTGCCTTTCTTCATAAGAATTGCGTTTCTATTTAGTTATTGTCAGTAGTGCATTATTTTCTCCATAAGTTCATCAGGTTTTTAACTAGAAAAATGGAAGTCCATTATTGGCTGTATGTACAATACAATGAAGCATCACTAAATAGAAGAAATAAATGAAGATTATTATTGGACCCCTAGTATCAAATAAATTACGGACTCTAGGTAAAGCTGATGTCATTGAATAATTTAGTGTTGAGATCCTTTTTATCATTAAAATACAGTAAATTTTCACCATAGGCCAATTTATATGAGATGATATAAAAAAAATAAATGTACAGTTATTAGCAACTCTTTGGGTATTTAATCAATTACAGAGTTTGACGTAGATGATTCATTGAATACGTTATAAGAACTTGTTATCACAAATAGTAGAATAAATGGTTGTCAATTTGCTGATTGCAATGAGTTGCAGCTGCTCACTTGCTTTTTACTTACTTTATGTTTGATGAGACTTTCTAATGGGTGCCCAAAGGGAATTTGGTGAGAATAATGCATATAGAACATGTTTTCAAGATAAACAATGAGCAAAGTATAGTAATTTCAAATGTCACAAGACATTGGAACATGCAAAACATCTCTTTACATTTTCATAGTTCATAAGATAAAACTTAAAGAGTGTCTCAAGAGAGTTAGGTAAAATTTTCCATGTAAAATAACTTGATGATATGACAAACATTGAAGATAGTTGAGGTCCAAGGTTGTTTGTATGTTACATTTGACTATCTGCTACAATATGCATATATGCTAATAACAAGTCAGTTGTCAAATAATCATGTCTGGATATTTCCTTATCCTAGATATGTTAAAGCTCCTCATTTCTGAACTGATACTTGCTGCTTTGCAGTCATTGGAGAAACTATCACCTTTGTGGCTCCTAATGGACTTGACTTTCTTTTAAATGGAGAATGGTACGCATGATATAAGTTTCTGATATATCCCATTACTTTCTTCGCTTTGCATCGGTTTGGAATACGCTAGGTCCACGAGGGAAATTTTGCAAGTGCGCTGCTTTTAGGAACTGTACCTGCTAATCTAGACATGAAATTCCTGGAGAGGAACATCATTTAAGTTGCGGATGAGCAATTTGTTAATGAGGTTCTTGCTGGTTCACATGGCCATGTTTGTGGGTTACAATATTTTATACGGAAATCACCTGTACGCCCTTGGATATGACCAGAAGGTACGTAGGCTAGGTGAAGTGCTCAAAAGATTCTCAGATAGGATAGCTGGGAGACTTGCATTGGGGTGTTAGGAGCAAATCCTATGTTTCCTTTTGGTTGTATGCATTACATGAATTTTAACCAGACTGGAAAAATTTGGATTTTCTTGAATTATGTAATCTACATTTAGGGGAAAAAATTGTATGACAGGAGAAAAGAAAACTCCTTTCCTGGTTCCTGCTAAACATCAACCAATTATCCATAAACGCTACCCTGAGACTGACTTCGACAGTCAGGCTAGGTTGCACATTGGAACAGCCCAGTTTGTTTCTTTCTTTCGATTCTCAGTGACAACATGGTGGGGTTGATCATAATGATGTATAGTGTCCAGTTTACAGTGAACTTTCTTTGATTAAGAACTGGTCAACTAATATAATTTACAATATATTGAATTGACGAACTGGGACAGAAGGTACATCCAGACTCATAAGTTGATGAGGGTGAAATATTAACTATAATTTGTCAGGGTGCCTTCAATGCTATTTCAGCATGACACTGCTTCTTTGAGTTTGCCAAAGTCGAAAGATGTAATGTAGATTCTGTGCCTTCTGTGTACACTTTAAGACAACTTCTAATTTTTTTATGATATTTCTTTGTTGCAGGATTCGGTACCTTCTTCTTGCTAGATTACTGAGATTGATGAGGCTGCTAATGCATGTTAAACGCTACCGAGCTTTTGTTGCTACATTCTTGACTCTCCTACCAAGTTTGATGCCATACCTTGGAATCATCTTTTGTGTACTGTGCATTTATTGCTCCCTTGCGGAACAGGTATCAGATGCTCTCGTCTTTTTGTCCTCAAACAAAGGATTGTACTTTGGATCATCTGTTGAATGTTTTTGCTTTTCCTCCTTATTGGAATTGCAAACAGTAGTTTATCTCCTACATATCTTTCTGTGGTGAAGAGTATTGGGTGGTCTCCCAAGTGCTTGTTTTTCTTCATCAACCTTATTTTTTAGGTGCATTATCTTTTCTTCTACAGTAAATATGAAATATTGAAGTATTGACTCCTTCCATGTTTAGTTTAAATAGTTTGGAGTGAGCATTTCTAATCAATTAATTTTTTGCATATATTGTCATCAAACCTGCATTCCTATTTTTAAAAAGGGAAAAGTAAGACTCTGCTACTCCGTTAGCCGAAGCGAAATGACCATACATCTACCACTCTTAAATATCAAATAAGTATGATCATTCTTGGTAGGAACCTTACAGGTTTTTTCAGCATTATCAGCTGAATTTTCTGAGAACGACATCCTTAGTTGGTCCTTGTGTCATAAGTTGAATTTATTAAGGATGAAATATCACGTCTTTATTTCATCTTCTCAAGTTAATTCAGCTTAAAACTGTTGTTGAAATTCGTTTCTGTAGATCTTTGGTGGGATGGTCAATGCTGGGAACTCCAAATTGGAAGAAATTGATCTTGCGGCTAATGAGTATCCTTTGTATTGTCTTGTTCTCCCTCCTTTTTTATTTATCTTGAAAATCTTTGTAAAATCTACTCCCTCCCTCCCCAGTCCCTTCACACCCACAAGAAATAGCTATGTTTCTTCCACTTCTTCTAAATGCTGACTGTAAGGGGCTGAAATAATGCCAAAAAGGTGAAAATGCAGTATATGTTTCAATTGGAAAATTGTAGATGATTTTCAATTGACAATGAAAATCCTATATAAAAAAGAGACAATTAAGGTTTAAAAAAAAGGGCAAAAATAATGAATACTTAATCTGCAGAATCCTAGCTTTGTGCAGTAAGGATTTAAAAGAAACTACTTGAAGCTAAATTCATTATCCATGATTATTAGAAAATGCAAATTCCTCAAAATGAATGCCTTTTAGATTTTTATTTCATCTTTAAACCTTTTGGGGCGGACTTTTTTATTACATAAGCAGTTATAGCTTTATGTATCAAGGATTCAGCTAAATTTTTTGGCCTTGACTATGTAAAAAATACAAATTCGTCAAACTGAATGCCTCCTAGACTTTAATATCCTTTTTGACCCTTTTGGGCGAATTTCTTTTACATAAAGGGACAAAAAACTTGTACATGCCATGGTTTGAGAGTATTTCTAATAACCCTGATTCTGTATTCATCTTGTAGAAAGCTTCATCAAATATTTTTCATGTCCTACTTTTGTGCTAGTTGGTGGTATATTTTGTTATTTGGATCAGTTTTTCTTGACACAAGTCAGCTATTTGCTTTTCAATTTTAATGACTATCCAAATGGAATGGTGACACTTTTCAATTTGTTAGTCATGAACAACTGGCAGGACTGGATGCAGGTGCTGCAGTCACTACATACTATCTGATATATTGTGTTTTGTTCCTAATGGCAGAGCATCTTATGAATTAATTTATTGTCTTGCTACTTTCCAGAGCTACAAGGAACTAACAGGGACCTCTTGGACCCTCATATATTTCATCAGCTTCTACCTAATAACTGTTTTACTGCTCTTGAATTTGGTGAGTTTTATTTGATTTTTACAGGGACATATCATTGATTTTTTTTAACATTCTAGAGTGCATTTTCCTCTTGAAGAGAGTTTGCTTACCATTAATTAAATAAGCAAGAAGTTTGAAGAGAAGGCATGGAAAAGTTTATGAGAAGACACTGTTTTCTGCAAGAAGCCAGCTAAATTGCTTCTTATTGAATCAAGTTCTGGCCGGATATGCATGCAAAATGACTTATTTCTGCTGTAGATGTATTGGATCAACTTGCTTAGACTAAGCAGTATCTATTAAGCAGTCATTCTAGCATGAGGCAGACTGTAGAACCTTGTGTTGGTTGAGCTCAGCTATGCCTCTGCGGAGTCTTTCGTGAGCAATACCATCTAGGCCTCACCCACCTAATGTAGTATGCTTATGTCAAGGAACTTCTTCTTCCCTTATCAAGTTCAAAGGTGGTCGTGTAGTGTGTCACATTCGCATGTTGGAGATCATATTTGTTTTCTCTATCAAGAAGAGAATTTCTCTCTATTACTGGTGGAGAATGAGACCTTTACCTCAAGCACTGTAGGCTGTGTGGGAAATGATTGGCACATGTATTGTAGCTGCTGAAGATGTTAATTTCCTTTTATCGGTCTCCATACTTGCATTAGAGATAGAGTGCAATTGACAACTTAGACAGGGCCGTGACTAGTGATTTGTTAACTTTCAAGGCTTTTGATTCTGTATCCTTTAATGCATCATCTCCTCTATAGTAGTGTTTTCCAATCATCAAAAAGTGCACTTCGTGCATGTTAGTACTGGAGAAGGTACCTTTACCTCAACTGCTGCTGATTATTGGAAATGGCTGGCACATGTACTTTAGTAGCTAAAGATGTTATTGCTTTTTAGGGGGTCTCCATACTTGCATTAGAGAGATCCAAATTGAGCCAGACAATTTATACAAGAAGCCCTGACTTGAAAACTGTTAACTTCCTTGTCTCTTGATCTACATTATCTTGATGCATCTTTCACCCCTATACCATGGTATACCCAATCATTAAGCGGTATGCTTTTAGATAGGTGAAATGAATGTTGTGAATAATATCTGAACAAGCTATGCTTCTTTAGCATTGCAGTAAATTAATGGCATGGACAATTTTGAGAGGAGTTCGCCAAATATGGCAGTCAGACTAGCAATTATATTTATTCTTCTAGATTCTGTTAATAGTCAGCATGGTCAAGCATTCTCATCTTCTTATTGGAACTCGAAACTTTATTAGTTGGCTTGTTTTAATGATTGACTGAAACAGTATTACTAGTGAAAATTGATTAGATAAATGAAATCTTGATTTTTTTATTCTTCAGTCATATAGCAAAATACATCCGCTGATGGTTGAAACTGTATCCTTGAGTTCTGTGGCAATTGTTAAATTAAGGGCTTGCATTTTTATTTCCATGTGATTACAGGTCGTTGCCTTTGTCTTGGAGGCATTCTTTACTGAGATGGATCTTGAATCATCAGAAAACTGCGAGGAACAGGACAAGGTTTGTATTATCTAGTACTCTGAAAAAGGTTGTGACAACTTTTAGGTACATGAGCTATTGTGGGCATAGAATTGTCCAATTGCCAGTTATTATTAGAATCAAGCTTTTATTAATCTATGCGATCCCCTTTATATAGGAAACAAGGGGCAGGCGGCCTCATTCAGTCGGGTATGTACCGTGTGGACACTATTTAGTGATACCTATCTTCTTATTTACAAGTGATTTAGATTATTGTGTGATGCATTACCTTTGTTTCTTTTCCTGGTTTAATACAGCACGAAGACAAGAAGTCAGAGAGTTGATGTCCTGCTTCATCATATGTTGAGTGCGGAGCTTGATAAAGCAAAATGCACTAGTCCTCAACCTTAATCATGTAGTATTGAGGTAAGAATTTATTTTCAAGTCCTGCAGACCTCTTTGTTTTCCAAGCAATCTTCACCATGCTGTTTGCTACTAATGCAGAATAGAAAACTGGAAGTTAAATTCGTTTAGATTTCCGAAAAATACCTGTTTTTATCAATTTTAACTAACTTTGGTATCTTAAAGGGCATAGATAGTTTAAGTACTCAATGGATGTTGTCGTCAAACCCTCAACCAAAGTTCAGTAGTAAAGGCTGTCATTCTGGTAGGGTTTACTGGTTGGATTGCTAGAATTGCATTTGTTTATTGCATCACATGTTAATCTCATAAGTTCTAGATGGCTCCCTGTTTTGGTTGTTGATGAGTATAGAGGGAGGTACTAGATATAGATGATTGATGCATATGCATGTTAACATTGTCAGACTAATAAAGATATATTTCGTCTCCCTTCGATCTGAACTGCAGCAAAATCTCAAGTGCTATAATTTCAGTTATGCTATAGTTGCTTCATGGTTGCATTTACGAGTTGTCAATGGTTGCTATGTACGTATTCTTTCTTTTAGGTAGTGTTTGGTCAAATATACGCAACTGCTAGTGGCAGTCAGTCTCTAAA
Organism: Eucalyptus camaldulensis; assembly: GCA_019915185.1. NCBI lineage: Eukaryota > Viridiplantae > Streptophyta > Magnoliopsida > Myrtales > Myrtaceae > Eucalyptus > Eucalyptus camaldulensis. Next base: position 9,384,070 of record JAHSVA010000005.1, read on the forward strand.
TTTGATTGTGTCAGCTCTGTAGCAGGTAGTCAGCTGCATGTTACTGTTCCCTTCGTATTTATTCGCCTTCAATTCGCCCACCCTGGTTCTCTAGCTTTCAGCTAGCCTTTTCTTAGGGTGTGGTGATGAAAAAATGGGACTAAGCCTGATTTCTTTTATGTCGTCATTTTGGCTAGTTGCGGGCGTGATTTTGAAGACCCCGATACGAGATAACAGGTTACAGCAGACCGCATTTTATGGACCATTTCAGATAGGCTGGTTCGAACCATACGTATGTAGTTCTTCTTGCCACGGTTGCTATTGCCTGTTTGTGTTGCTGGGTAAATTTTGTACAGCTGCGAATTTCAACCCTATAATTTGCAACACGAGTTTCTGACTTCCGATATGAGTAAATTTTGTGCACATTACTCAACATGCCGTCTCGGTTAGAGGACACTGATGTCCTGTACAATGCGAGAGCGATTCTTGTTGCATAATATTACTTTTATGTTCTGCTTCATATGCTTCGATGTCACAAGCTTTTGCGTCGCCTATAAAAGTTTCTTTTTTTTTTTTTTAAATTTTATGTGGGCTGCATTATTTGATATTGTGAGGGCCGATGGCTTAGAACTCTATAATGTTCAAGTCTTTTAATTAATCCCATTAACACAAATATCCTTACAAATGGTGCGAGCGTGGGGCAATCTTATTGAGTCGATGAAAATGAAAAAAAAATAAAAAGTTCAATTATTAGTACGTAATATGTTAATTTATATCCATGGAGCAAATGATTACACCAAAATATGTAGTAAATTTTGATATAAAAAATAGGATGATCCATACCAGAATGGGCTTAATAGAAAAAAGAACTAGTTCATTTTTTTTAATTAATTATTAGTTCGTTTATTCATAAACTAATTCATGGGAGAACCTTCCATTTGAATGAAAGACATTTTGATTGTTTTAGAAAATGCTAGAATATCCCACGCTTTTCTTTCAATACCAGTGAGAAGAAAGAGACTTAAAAGAAACTGTGAAATTACTAAGACGATTTTTAGAAAATCATGTATCCTTTAATTGAATACTAGTTTAATTCAAAATTTAAATAAGAAAAATGTATAATGGTTCTTTCCTTTTTCTTTTGAGCTTAACCTACTAATAAAATATTAAGGGTGCGTTTCGTAATGTTTCTGTTAAAAAAATTGTTCCATTTATGTTCCGGAGAACAATTTTTGAATAAAAAACGCGTTTGGTAAATTTGTGCACAGATTAGAAAAGAACATAAACACGTTTAGTAAACTTTTATAATTTTTTTGTTTCTTTTAATTTTTAAATATTTTTATTTTTCTTCTTTTTGGCCTGTCGCCGGCCTTGGCCATGACCGGCGACTAGCCGACAAGGGCCGACGGCCTCGCCTAGCCATGGCGAGGCTCGCCAGGGGTCGGCAACGTTTCGGCGAGGTCGTCGGCGCTTGATGGCCGATCGTTGGTCATGGCCAGGGCCGACGATCGACCAAAGAAAAAAGAAGAAAATAAAGAAATAAAATAAAAGAGAAAAATTGTTTCTTGGAACAAAAAAATAGATTTGGAACAAAGATGTAAACAAATGTGTTTTTGTTCTTTTTTGGTTCCCTGGAACAAAAAAAACAGAAATTGTGTTCACAACAAGAAGAAAAGAATATAAACAATCAGGGCCTAAAGTAACTTGGAATTTGTTAGGTAAGAACTGAGATACATAGGGTAATGGTGGAAAAGCACTTGAGCTTTGTATAATTGTTGCTTTGTATCAAGAACGATGGATTTTAAATCAAATACAAAAATCTCTTTTATTCAATTAGGTGCTTTGGATTCTAGCTATGGTGTTTTTGAGGTGTTGTTTTCACGGTTTAACAACCATAGCTTGGAATTGGAATGTGCAAATTTTGCCTTTTATGGTGTGTTTAGTAACGTTTCTGTTCAAAAATTGTTTCAGGGAACAGAAAAACTATTTTTGTTCCGGGAAACCATTTTCAAACAGAAGAATGCGTTAGGTAAATTTGTTCCTCTAATAAAAAAAGAACCAAAAAAAAAACTTGTATAATTTTTTTTTGTTTCTTTTTTCTTCCTTTTGGCCAGTCGCCGACCTCCGCCATGGCTGACGACGCTCCTGTGAAGTTGTCGGCCCTTGTTAGTTGGTTGCCGGCCATGGTCGAGGCCAACAACGGGCCAAAGAAAAAAGAAAAAGAAAAGAAGAAAATAAAGAAAAGGAAAAAATAAGAGAGAGATTGTTTCTAGGAAAGTGTTCTAGGAACGAGAAAGAAGTTTTTCTTGTTTTTTGTTTCTTTTCCAAATTTGTTCCGATAACCAAAAAAATATAATTGGAACAAAAATGCAAACAAACGCGTTTCTGCTACTTTTTTGTTCCCCGAAAAAAAAAAATAGAAATTATGTTCATGACTAGAAGAAACGAACACAAACAAATAGGGCCTTATGGGAATCTTTTGTCCAATGAAAATTGATTTTTATTACATAAATGGATTGTACTTGTTGAGACAAATATTTTGACATTTGAGGTCTGTTCGTTTCACAGAAAATAACATGTTTCCGGAAAATATTTTTTCGGAAATCATTTTTCAGGAAAATGATTATATTTTCTGGTATTCGGTTAAAATCTAAAATTTGAGTAGAAAATATTTTTCACTGTTTGTTAGCTCATTTAATTATTTGGGAAAAATTATTAAAAATTAAATTTTAATATTTTTAATTACCAAAACATTAATTTTATTTTTTATATATTTTTAAAAAATAAAATTTTAATTATTTATATTTTTAAAAAATCGAAATTTTTATTATTTATTAATTTTTCTTTTCCTTCCTCCTTCTTCCTCCTACTTCCTTCGCCGCCGCCTCCTTCCTGCCTGATGATGGCCGGCCGCCCAGCGGCCGACTAGACCAGGTGGCCAGATCCGGCGAGCTCGAGGCTCGAGCTCGTCGTAAGCTTCGCTGAGCTCTGGCAAGTCGTGAGCTCGCCGGATTTGGCGACGGAGCTCGGGCTCGCCTGGATCGGGAGCCTGAGCTCCACCACCAGATCCAGCGAGCTCGGGCGAGGCCCGAGCCCCGCCCAGCTTGCCGGATCTGGCGAGCCGCGAGCTCCGCCTAGGCCTGCGAGAGCTCCGCCTCGTTGGTCGTTGGCTTCCGGTCGGTTGTCAGTCGCTGGCCACCGCCAAAGAATAAGATGAAAAGGAAAGAAAAAAAGAAAAGAAAAGAAATTAAAAACTTGATTTAAAAAAGAAAATAAAAAAGCATAAAATTAAAACAAAAATGTATTGATAAAAGGAAGTAAGAGGGAAGAAGTTATGAAAAACGTTTTCCTCACTTTAAATGTTGTTTTTTCTAATGATGGAAAACATTTTCCTTGACTAGTTTATTTTTCGTGAAACGAACACTAGAAAATCCGAAAAATATTTTTCTGGAAGTCATTTTTCGCGAAACGAACGGACTCTTAGAGAGCCACCAAGGGACGCTGCACATTCCCTAGGCATCGCTAAGCAGTGGTGTGCGTTGAGCATGCGCCCTCATGTGGTGTGCGGCGATGCTTGCACATGCAACATTTTGGGATTAATATTGATTAGGTTACTTGACCAGAAAATCCAACTTGTTGAACTGCTCAACTTGGTTTATTTTTTACCCAGATCAATCGATCGGTCGAACCAACACCAGTCAAATCGCCAACTATCAATGTTTGGACTGTTCAAGTCGGTTGAGTGGGCTAAGAGTGCGCTCAAGCAGCGTGTGGGAGCTTCAATTAGAGCGATCTTGGGACCTACATGATCGTATTGAGATTCCCTATGCTGTGGTATATTTATTTTACATATTTGATGTCTTTATGGATGTAAAATTACATATGAAACCCTAAATACTTGTATTTTTAGGGTATTTTTGCATATTTCCTCCGTGTGTGTTTTTTTCCCTAATGATTTCGGAATTATAGATGCTAACTTATGTATATTATCACATAAGAATGTGTAGAGCATGGATAAAATGCATGAGGTTTAATATGTATCAATAAATAGAGTAATGTAATTGACATGCATATGATTTTAGTGACAAATTGGCTGTCTTCAAGCATAAAATTACATGTATTTGATGAATGTGAGACATAAAGTTTATATCTCTCAAATATAGAGATTCAATGATTCAATCAAGTCGTGACCAGTAAAGTGGCACACTTAATTGAGTTTGAGTTATTGTGGGATGTCTCATATTCTAACTTGTTCATGTTTTAATGTGTGATCATACTCTCAAAGCAAGTGATTGTGTATTATTTTATGGAGGAATATGTATGATTAATGAGTGATTCATACCAGTCATTCATACACCAAAAGTGGAAGGTTGGCATTTATTTCTATGGCCGCTATCACGTGGATAATATCTAATTGCATGTTATGTATTTTGCCCAAAGATGACTATACGATATACGATAATACATGCTGCTTGTTTTCAGTTACTTTTTCTGTCAATAGTAACTCCATTGTAATAATTGGAGTTTTTATTAATTTAAACTTTAAGAAATGGAGAAATGATTTTTTGTTTGGAATGAATCTGGTAGATGTTTATGTTATTCTTATTGCGGATAAGCCAACAAGTGTCCAATTGACAATGCAAAAGCCTAGAATGCACACTTTATTGCTTGGGAAAAAAGTAATCGGATTTGCTTGTTATTTATGAGGCGATCCATATTTCAGAAATCGGTTGACTACACTGCTAGTCAGATGATGGAAGTCTTGGTTGTTTGATATCGTGTCTCGTCTAATGTTGAGAATATGATACATCTACAAGCACTCTTCAACATGAAGTATGATAGTTCAAGTGGAGTTAAGGATTACGTTCTAAGAATGATAGATTTGTTCACAAATCTTTAGGCTCTCAACATTGCTATTTCCATTCCTTGCATTGTGGATTAAGCCTTAAACACTCTTTCTCCGAATTTTGGGATTATCTAGACTAATTATAATTGCTAAGATGAGACCTAGCCAATTAATGACTTGATATAAGGATGGTTAACGAGAAAGAGAAACTTAAGGGCACATTGTCTCGTATGCCTTTAATTCTAGTAGTGAGAAGGGTAATAGGTTCAAAAATTATACCGGTAAAGGCATTCATGAAACTGTTGGTCTTTCTAATAGTTTAGATTCTAAGAAAGCATCCTTTACGATTGATGGTGACCACTGTTACTTTTATAGGTAGAAAGATCACAAAAGAAAGATTGCAACAAATATAAAATATGGTTGTCCAAGCGTGAACATGCAAGTAATAATTCATTAGCATTTGTTTATAAATTCAACCTATCAGAAGTCTCATGCACCGGTGCAATTAATCATGTTGCATTTATTGTATAAGGATTCATAAACTGGAAGAAGCTAAATTAGGTTGAATCAAAGCTAAGAGATGTTATTTTAATTCTAAATTTCGGTTTTAATTTGATATTAAGGAATTTGCATACCTTCTTTTAGACACAACTTAATTTTTGCATTTTGTTTGGACATGTGTGTCTACTATTTTAAAATAAAGAGCAATAATATTTTTATGTTTTCTAATTCAAATAAGTTAGGTTAGGTATTGCGATATGGTTGTGTTTAACTTTTAATGATAAATACGTCACCTATACAGTTCAAAATGTTGTTTCCAAAAGACCTGTACTTAATGAACAATTTTATGCATTATAGTATAAACATCTTGGTTACAACTCTTAAAAAAGATTTTTTTTAACTAACTCTAAAAAAAGATTAGAAAGGCTGATAAAGCCTAACATCCGGCCTACTCTTAAAATTTACCTAGAGTTTTTGTGTAAACAGTTTTAGATATAAAATGACTAAAATATTTAAGAAAATTGCAATCCGAATTTGTAACCTATTTGAGGTCATTCACACTAATTAGAACATTGTGTTTAAATTTTTATTTCATCACATTTATTGATGATTATTCTCGATATGGATATCTATGCTCGATTAAGGAAAAATCCGAGTTTCATCATAAATTCAAGATTTTTCACATTGAAGTTGAGAAACAATTGAGAAAATTTGTGATGGTCGTGAGATATGATCATGATTGTGAGTATTTTGGTAAGTATGGCGATGCTAGACAGCTTAAATAGCCATTTTTCAAATATTTGAAGGATTTAAGATAGTAGCTTGGTTTACCATGCTTGGGACTGAATTAAATGGTGTGGCGAAAAATAGCAATCATACTCATGTGGATATGATGATGAGTATTGTTACTAGGACCAATTTCTTTGATTTTCTGTGAGATGAAAGCTTTAACATGCCAAAGCTGTTTCATTGATTCATTTTGAGTTATGGACTAGACATAAGCTTAATTTAAATCATTTTAAGGTTTGGGGTGCCTTGCATATCCAAAATGAAGGATGCTAGTAATATGGAGGACAGTGGATGAAAAGCGTTGAAGTTTTGGATCGTCGCCGATTCACTTTAAAGACAATAAATTCCGAATTAGGTGTCATTTTTGCAGCTTACACCGCCTCCATTTGCTCGATGTTGTTTGGTGTTCGGTATGGCGGTTCTATTCTGGTGCTCGTTCACCGGTGGGGTTCTCAGAAAATACTCAAATTCTACAACCATTGACCTCTTTTGAATTCTTACATGCCCGCCAAGTTAAAAAAAGGTTCCGTGGTGCGACGACGGCATTGTAAGAAAAGTTCAGGTGGATGGCTTATCTTTTGACCTGTGGTTGGGACTCCGTCCCACACGATTCCTCCTTGATTCATGGTCATGTGCACGTATTAAATAAAACCCAGAAAAAACACATAATATATTTTGGGATTTTAATGTTGACCTGTCTGCAAAGCTAACGGGTTTGGATCCACGTCTTTTTCCCTTAACCAAAACATTATCTCTTTATAACTACCGAGTGTCGATTTCTTTTGGCTTTTCTACCGGTCTACTTGGACCCCTTGAAAGCGTATAATTACTATTTTTTTTTTAATTTTCCTGAATTATTTTAAGTGAGCTGTTTGACTTTGTTTTGTGTCGTTTTCCATAAGCCGGCCATGCCCCATCCTTACCTAAGAAAGGTAAATCCGGCATAATTGATGGGTGTGTGAGGGGAGGTCCTTCTCTCCCGGGTCCATGTGCGATCCAAATCTGGCCAACAAGGAAGAAAGATACCATTCTACAGAGATATTTTAAAGTACGAAATTAAAATTAAAAATAATAACTTTTCTTTTAATAATTATTTCTTGCAGTCGGGGGCTTCTTTATGTTGTCCTTATCCCGTACACTACTCGCTCACCCTATTAAATATCAAGAAAAAGAGTCAAGAGACAAGGGCACCAATAATTCTTAACTTTAATTTAGCGCGTGATATGATCTTTAAATTTTAATTTTATTTAATATAATTTTTTAATTTAAATTTAATATAAATATGATTCATAAATTTTTATTTATTCAATATGATTTTTGAAGTTACAGTATATGTTCAATTTAATTCCTAAAAATATTGAACATTTTCATACAAAATATGAATTCATTTGAACATGTATCAAAATGATAAGGAATATATCGAATTAATTTAAAGTTCATGAATTATATTACGTATTTGATGAAAGTTTTAGAACCGTTTATATTATTCATCTATTTTTTTTTTGGTTGAAGTTTATACTGTTGATCTGAAAGAGAAAATATCCCAGCCTACCACATTTAAATTAAAAAACATGAAAATGCGGAAATCAAAAAAGGAGAGAGAAATTGGGTTCCGAGAATCAGCATTGATCCGATTCTTAGGATCCCCGTTAATTCTTGGTATTCTTAATCCGGATAAGTGCATTAAAGGGTTAAAGTTACCGAACTGCCGACACCCCCGTCGCTTCTGCACCTACTTTTCTCGGCGCTCCTGAAAGCGGGCCCGACACGCATTCGCTTCCCGTCGTCATCTCCTCAGCTTTCTCTCTCTCTCTCTCTCTCTCTCTCTCTCTCACTACTATTTTTCTTTTGTGATTTTCCTGAATTATTTTAAGTGAGCGGTTTGACTTTGTACGGTGTCATTTTCCGTAAGCGGGGTATGCCCCATCTGGCATCCGTACCCAAGAAAACTAAATCCGGCATAATTGATGGGTGCATGAGCAAGGGGTGGTCCTTCTCTACCGGGTCTATGTGCGATCCAAATCTGGCCAACGAGGAAGAAAGAGAAAATTCTACAGAGATATTTTAAAGTGAGAAATTAAAACTAAAAATAATAACTTTTCTTTTAATAATTATTTCTTGCAGTTGGGAGCCTTCTTTCTGTTGTCCTTGTCCCCTACACTGATTCACTTGAGAGGTAAGTGACAAGGACACAAAAAGTCTTCAACTTTCGTGAACTTTGATTTAATATTTAATATTACTTTCGATTTTCAAATTTATTAAATATGATTACGGAAATTTAATTTAATATATAATGTAATCAATAAATTTTTAATTCATTCAACATCATTCATAAAATTTTAGTAATATTTAATATTATCCTTCAATTAATTCAAATTCAAGGAGATCATTGAATTTTTTTTATATATAATATGAATTAATTTGAATATGTTATGCGGTGCTAACGATTTAATAACTATCTTTGTAGCTCCAGAATGTTTCAGTTTATGCTCCTACCTATAAAGTCGAAGGAACATATTGAATTAATTTAAAGTCTCGGAATCAAATTACACACTTGATCAGCCTGCAGTGATCCTTATATCTTTTACCCAGAAGAGAAATGGAAAATATCCAGGCCGACCCCCATTTAAAATTAGAAAAAAGATGGATGCTGGGAAATGGAAAAAGGAGGAGAGAGAAATCGCTTCCGAGAAACCAGCACTGATCTCATCCGATACTTTGGATCTACGTTAATTCTCGGAATTCTTAAAGAGCAAAAAGTTACTCAAGTGCCGACACCCCCTGTCGCTACTGGGCACTGTCGTCGCCATCTTCTCTCGCGCGCGCGCTCTCTCTTTCTCTCTCCTCAGTTCTCTCTCTCTCTCTCTCTCTCTCTCTCTCTCTCTGCGCGGAGGCCTTTCTGCTTCGGCTTCGGCGACATGAACGATCCGCTGCTCGTCGGGGAGAGCAGCGACGCGGTGCGGAAGAAGGACCGCTTCAAGCGCCGCTCCGACGCCCTCGCCTACGGCTCCCCTTACCAGAAGGCCGCCACTCTCGTCGATCTGGTCAGCCCCCCCCCCCCCTCCCGTCCCCTCGCTCCCCGCAGGCGAGCGAGCGCGCGCGACTCCGTCTCGCCAGCTCGCTCTCTCTCTCTCTCTCTCTCTCTCTCTCTTCGTCTTTCGTTTTCTTCCGTGTTCAATCCCGCGAGTCGGTTTTAGTCGACGAGCGCGTGCTGCATTTGCGCCGGGACGTCGCGTCGTCTTCTCCGGCGCGCGACGAATGGGAGGGCTTCCCGGAGCATGAAATCAGCAGTCTTTTTTTTTTTTTTTTTTCGGTTTCCAAATCTCGATCGCGGATTGCCGTCGGAGGTGGTGTTGTGACGCTGCGTTCGCGGCGATCGCTTTTCGCCGCGTTGAGATCGTCGCTGACTGATGGCACTGCGCTGTTGTTTGCTGTTGAGGTGAGATGGGCTGAGTTTGCGATGTTTCCCGAGTCGTTGAGTTCGTTAGAACCGGGTCACGTGACGGGAACGCGAAAAGTCTCGATCTTGTCTACGGCAATTTAGCCGCGAAACATTGGAATGTGCTCTTGTTTGATTATCAGGTTTTTGGGATATTAAATCTTGAGTGCTTCTTTCTAGCTAACCTTGGCTTAAGCTTGTAAACAAACTATTTCGAGTTTCTTTCCTGCCCAGCTTGCATTTCTATATCTTGCTTTCTTTGTTTCAATCGTGGCCCACTGCTTTAGTGCCTTTTGACTTGTCTGCGTATGAGAACCGTGAGCTTGTAAACTATATAATTGAGGATAGGTGTTCTGTATATGCGCTTATTCCCTATCTTGGGGAATGAACCTATAAGTTTGTTCCTCCAGCTGGAATGATCATTGCTGATGTTCTTTTTGAATAATCACGTGCGAATGATTGAAAATGCATCCTGCAGGCCGAAGATGGTGTTGGTCTTCCTGTTCAAATTCTCGACCAGTCAAATTTCGAGAGTGCTGCCAAATTCTACTTCGTCTTCACGAAATTTGACATCATCTGGTCCCTTAATTATTTTGCCTTAATAGTACTGAACTTCTTGGAGGTTAGTCTGCTTTCTGGTCTCTTCTTCACTGGCAGAGGGCCTTCGTCCCCAGAAGTTGCCAAGGTTACTGCACTAACTCTTCGCCCCTGCACAGAAACCTCTGTGGTGTGCCAGATACTCTGCAGATGCTTGCAGCGAGAGGGAGTACTTTTTCCTGGGACAGTTACCATACTTAACGGGTGTAGAATCTCTCATATATGAGGTAATTGTAAAAGCCCTGTAGATACATTTGGTGCCACTTCACTCATGACTCTTGTGATATAAATGAGACCTTATGCGCTTCATTTATTGATTTTCACCAAATTTCACATTGGGGGAGCAGGTTCATCTTGAAATTCTGCCTGGCATTTATTTAAAAGTCTTTTCATAATAATTGAGACTTCATAAAGAAATTACCTTACAGGATGTCCTAGATACATCTCTCCTTCCTTGCATGTACCTGATTATACAATCATATAATGCTTGTCATACTTCGAATGAACATTCATTGATGTGCCTATCCCCACTATGCCTATAAATGGACACTCTGTAGTAAAATATTCAAGTTGCCTTTTCTTTTGAAAAAATTAATGGTCTCTTCCGTGAGGACCATTATCTTTTCTATGGTGTTACATTGATCAACCTGCAGAACTTGTCATACTTTTGCAAATTGTATGAGTTCTACCCAGCTTATGGTAGCAAATACTTGAGATATTGTTGTGTGAGGAGCTCATGATATTCTTTCTCATGCAGAGCGTAACTCTTGTTATACTCATGATACATACATTCTTTCCCATTTCATATGAGGGGTTTCGCATCTATTCAAGGAATCCTCTTAACCAAATAAAGGTATAGAGCCTTGCTTTTGCCTAGCCATTTCTTTAATGATCATTCTTTTCTTGGAGCTGCTTCGCTTTTTTGGAGTTTCTAGTAACCTTGGACACGTGGACTGCGCAAGTACTGAGATGAGTGAACAGAAGGTGCACCATGAGAGAAAAGAAGTTTCCATGTGTAATTTCTCTTCACTTAAGTCATAATAAGGGATGGGCTCTTTATCCTTTGAGTTGTCTTTCAAGCAGATATTTCCTGGGCACATGAAAGGCAATGTTCAATGTATTGTGTCTGGGAGCATTATTCAACGGTCTGATAAAAAACTGCTTGAAAGTGCTATCTCTGATTACTTTCATGTGGGAGAATGGTGGCTTCAGTCTAATTGTAAATTTTCCATTGCCTTAAGACTTATAGCATCTCATCATGAAGTCACCAACTAAGGGAAACTATCTTGTGCTTATGATAATACATGTAGTGATCTTGCACTTTTATAATATTAAGTGGAAGCACATGTTCTTAGTTGCATTGTTTATGCAGTTAATACCTTCTCTTAATTGGGGTTGATTTCTGCAATATCGATAGGCTATTAAAATCTCGCATGTCGAAATTCCTTTTGCTGTTTAAATATTTGAATGATACTTTGACCTTGGCTTGATTTTTCAGGTTGTTTGCCTACTGCTTTTGGTCGCTGATTTAATAGTATATGCCCTCTACTTATCCCCTGCAGTGGCCCTTGATTATCTTCCTTTTAGAGCAGCACCTTATGTTAGAGTTTTCTTTTTCATCATGAATGTACGGTATGAGTTATTTCCACAATGTTTCTTTAAATCAGCTGGTTTGACATGCTTTTAGTTTTAAATCGGAAAAACCTTAGGCAGATTATTTTGCATGTTCGATTCAAAATGAAAAAAAAAGTTCGAAACAAGATGTCATTTTTTAAGTCCAATTGCATTTTGGAATTATACTTTCACACTCTCCATTATAGTTGAGGTCATACTTTCCATTTTAATGGTCTAGAATTACACCGCTTCTTATATTCCATAGTGAAGGAAGAAAGGAATTTTTCCATTCTAAAATTTTTGATATGAATAGTAAAATATAGGCAGGACTGCTTTCTTTCCAGCTTTGCATCTCTACATTTTCATATTATGCTCTCAAATTTTACCTTTCCTTGTTATTATAGGGAACTACGAGCGACCACCTCCATTCTGGCTGGCATGCTTGGGACCTACTTAAATGTCTTGGTTGGTTTAGTCCCTCTTTTACTCATTTGAATTGCTATTGCTCCACGTTTCACTAATGTTAGCAATAGATTATCACATTTTAGCAAGTATTTTCTCTATTAATGCCAACATATAGCTTGCGTTACATGATGTTTTACCTTTGTTTTGCTTATTTCCCTGTTATTCTGGTAAAACTGCAGGCTCTGTTGCTTCTGTTTCTTTTGTTTTCCAGTTGGGTAGCATATGTCATGTTTGAAGATACCGCACAGGGAAAGACTGAATTTACTTCATATGGTGCCACCTTATATAAGATGTTTGTGTTATTCACCACATCCAATAATCCAGATGTATGGATGCCAGCATATAAGTAAGTAAAATTGGTGTAAATGCTTTAAATTTCCCATGTTGATTGTCAAGAGAAGATCTTCTTTTATAGCCATTTGAGAAGAAAATAGGTTTTACCCTCAACTATTGGATTACATATTCCCAAGATGTGACTGCGATTAGCTTGCCTTTTAGCTTTGTTTTGTCTGCTTGCTAAATTTCTAATTTTCAAATTGGGGACATTGCTTCTGTCTGTGTCTGTCTCTGTCCCCCTCTGTCTTTGTCTGTCTCTTAATTTTACCTTTGGATATTCTCTATTAAATTATTAGTTAGAATTCTTTCATAATGGACACCTAGACTTTCTTTCTTTATTTCTTCAAACTAGGTGGGCACATAACTATGCCCTTGATCTTTTGTTTGGGACTGGCGATTGTCTGAGAATGTCTTAAAATTTGGACCACACATTTTTGTTATTTAGATGATTACATATCATAAAGGAATAAGGGATTACGTACCATAAGGGAATGGCCTAGGTCTTGGGTCTGGCTTAACTTCCTCACTTCCTCTATATTTGTATTATGATCATGTTATACAGCTGCTTGACTTCAATATTTTTTTGTTCCAGAGTTTCACGTTGGTACTCCCTTTTCTTTGTCCTCTATATCCTGCTGGGGGTTTACTTTGTCACGAATTTGGTCCTTGCTGTCGTGTATGACAGCTTCAAGAGTCAGGTAAATTTTCTCCGCATCCCTGCTGTTTCAGTGATCAAGGGGTATTAACTCATGCAAATATGTCTATTCAATATCTTACTTAATTTCTTTGGGGAAATTTCTTTGTAATGTTTAATTTGTATTTGAAGGAAAATATTGACATTATGTTAATTTGTTTTAGCTCGTGAAACAAGTTTCTGAGATGGACCGAATGAGGGAGAACATGTTGGGAAAAGCCTTTAAGCTCATAGATAAGAATGTAAGTATGTTGGCCTCTCTTAAATACTCTTTGTTATATGTCTTTCATAAGGAACTTCTTTTGCTTATCATTTTGTTTTCACTATCTATAGAGAACATGCATCTCCTTGTGGCGGTCATTCATGAGAGCTAGTAATCTCGTTTTTTGGTGTGGTAGTCGAAGTTTTCAAGGTGTAGGTCCCAAAACTCATGGAATAGAAACAGCTAAACATAATCAAATGGGTTTGTATGTGCGTTAAGACCTGTTATTTATTTGGTTTCTTTGTAAACTTCTCACATGTTGTTTGCTGTTCCCATCTTCTATGCTGAAGTTGCTGAAGTTAACTTCAGCATAGAAGAGAAGAACAGCTCTTAGACGTTCCGATGACCTAATTTTATACTAAAAAGGTTTGGATGTATATGATTGATTGAATAATGCCCTTGGACACAATTATGAGCCACAAAAGATAATATACCATGTATGTCTCGAAGGTGAATAATGGAGGCCGAATATATATTCTCTTTATCATCCCCTTCTCCCTCTCTTCTTGTTTCTCTTTCCTCTCCGTGAGAAGCATAAATAGCCTGTAGTGATGGATTATTGGAGCTCTTCCAGGGAATCATTCTACTTTGCTGTTGCTTCTTCCACGGGATCATTCTTACTTATGTTTTCCTAGAGTATTTCGGGTTATCCTCTTACTTGCTCGTCTTATACTCAAATCTATACCCGCATGTACTCGTCTCTGATGCGCTTGTCTTTTTTTGCATGCAGAACGTTGGGTATATCAATAAAGAGCAGTGTGTACACCTGTTTGAAGAACTGAATCACTACAGGTATATAAGCATGCTACTGCAAGATGACTAGAACTATTGTTTCTTGTTTTCGTTTTATAATTTCCAGCCTGTCAAGTTAAGCATTCATACATATGTAAGAGCTGCCAGAGAACATGCAAGAACATGCGTGGTGAATTGTTTGCATTATGAAATGTCATGGGATGCTAGTCAGTGCCCTTAAATTTTAAAGAAGAAGAGATAGTTCCAGCAGAGAAATCCCAAACAAAGAAGAATGCAATATTGCTGCTGTAAGATTATCTTGATTATCTTGAAAATAGCATGTTTGTCTTTGAATTAGAGCTGATTGATGATGGTAAAGAAGGACCCTATCTTCTTAGGGCCTGGAAACAACAATAGCATGAAGAAAAGCCTATTGGACTTTTTAACTGCTGAACTTTGCATGAATAATCAGGATCTCAGAAAAACTAATTTGCTTTCACGTCACTTTGACTTTTTCGCTGACTAATGTCTGGGTAATAAGCTTGCCTATGATTAAGTGTGGCTTCCATGCCTTACGGTGCAAAGATAATAGCCATCTTATTTCTCTTAGAAAGTGGTTATTCTATATGTTTTCCTAACCTTGGATGCTGGTCTTTTGAATATTCTTCCAGGACACTGCCAAAGATATCGAGAGAAGATTTTGAGTTAATATTTGTTGAGCTGGATGATAGTCATGACTTCAAGGTATCAAAAAATTGGTTGAGCTTTTGGTTAACAGTATTGCCATTTCTTCCATTAGTTTCATTTTTGTTTAATGGACTTTCTTCTTTGCCTCTTCACATGTTATTTCTATGGTTTCAAATATGTGCAATGTCAACACTCTTTCCACTAGGCTCTTTATGATTTTCTTACTTCTTGCTTCTATTTTTCTTCTTCCTAATGAGTGAAGTGATCGGATATATGCTGTTTTAATGTATCTCACTGGTGTAGAATTTGCATATGCATGGCCAACTACCTTATTTTTTTTACTTCTCAAAAGGAAGAAAAAGCAACATATTTTGGAAAGCATATGCATGCATTAAACTGACCATATTATACAATGGAAATGATTTGCCATTTCTTTTTGTATTTTTGGACTTTCAATTACTGATTTTCATGATGATAGATCATCTACCCATGGTCGGTTATCTGGTCAATGCTCTATTAGAATTTTCCATCTCCTTTTTCTTTTGTAGATCAACACAGATGAATTTACTGATCTTTGCAATGCAATTGCCCTCAGATTCGAGAAGGAGGATGCTGTGAGTTACTTCTTTTGCTGATCTGAACATAGGCACGAAGCTTCAGAGTTTCACTTCCATTTGTTTTGCCATTTTGCAGCCTTCTCTGTTCGAGAAATTTCCATCAATCTACCATTCTCCATTTTCTGAGAAGTTGAAGGGTTTTGTGAAAAGTCAAAAATTTGGATATACCATATTATTTGCTCTCATTCTGAATCTGGTTGCGGTGATTGTTGAGACAACGGTACGGCTTGAACTTTCATCAACCTAATGCTTTACAAATCCCGGCATGGCACTATAGTGAAGCATATGATCAGTTATGATAATTGCAGTTAATTGGTTAGTTGATCATGTGACAAAAACGGAGCTACAATTGGACAATTTTCTATTTTACCTTGTCTTCAATGCTGAAGTGAGCTCTATACGCAATTGATGGTCAAATTCATGCATGAGAATCTTCTCTAATCTCTCAAATATGATTACTTTAGTGACTCATAAGGTGATAATTGTCTAGACCATGTCTGTTGATGATCAAATGTTGAAAGAATATCTTTCTGTTTTTGTTTAATTTTAGATGCCAATTAATAGCTTATGTGTGTCATAAAAGCTTATCTGAGCTTAAGAAATATGAAACTAATTGTTACTGATAGGCACAACCTGTGTAAAAGTCCTGGATTTACCCAGGCTTGTAGAACTTGGAATTGCTGACCTCTTCCTTGCATATTGGGATGAGTCGATTTCAGGCAATGGCGTGATAAATAACGTGCTCTGAGGTGATTAAGTATGATCTAAATCAGATGCTAACTAATTGATTGTCACGCCTAGTTCAAATAAGGAGAAAAGGCTGGCTTTTCTGCAATTCTATACTGAAGTGCTATGACTTGTTTTCTTGTGCAATGGACTTATCTTGGACCTATCACTATTAAAGCTCAAAAATCACTCTACTTACCATGTACCCCTTACCATCATTATTTCTATTCTCTCTTTCGTCATTTGTTGTAAAACAATTCACTTATCTCAGTCCCTTTGGTACATTATTGTGGTAGTTATTGGAATATTAACGGAGCTAATGGTTTGGTTGTGTTTCAGCTGGATATTGAAAACAACTCTGCCCAAAAAGTGTGGCAAGAGGTAGAGTTTATCTTTGGTAAGTATATGCTGGGTATTCCTGTGTCATTTAATGGTATATGAGTCATAGTTCCTATTTGGAATTGGAAATGGCTGCAATAAGTATGATTTACCTTCTTACAAGAGTGAAATTTTATTTATCAAATACCAGTTTGAACCAGCTTTAATGAGTTCTATCTAATGGGTTGTGCTTTCATTGAGTTCAAAATGTCTACAGATGTCGAGTGAGTGAGGATGGATCTGATATTTTCTTGTATTGTCTTCAAGTGTTATGGCTATTTTGTCTCGAAACCATTGAAAATATTTATTTGTTAATTCATGCTCATTTTTAGTGAATTGCTATCTGATTATGCTCTCTCTAGCAGAACCAGATGTCTTTATAATGCTGGAGTGAGATCCACTTTGTCAGCGATCTTAAAAGCAGTCATGTGGTCATTGTTTCCAATCGTGCATCTAATTGTCTAATTGCCTACTTATTTGGAATCTTCCTTTGTTTTTGAGCTACTCAATATCCTTTTTCACTGGGATTGGGTTGGCAATTTTTGGGCCCATCAATTATTGTAGATCTTAGACATGAGATAATACATTGGCACTTGTTAATCTTGTGTATTGTGTCAGTTGATTGTCATATCCTATGATTTTTGGTTAATTCTTTTAAAGGGCTTGTAATATGATGTTATGATTGATATCTTTATTCTGTCCTACAGGTTGGGTCTATGTGCTTGAGATGGCTTTGAAAGTCTATTCATTCGGATTTGAAAATTATTGGAGGGATGGTCAAAACCGCTTTGATTTTGTGATCACCTGGGTGATAGGTGAATTTTTCGTGCAATGATAGATCATAAATTTTTTCAGTGCATATAATTGTCTGACATATAAATGTTCTTACTTACTATGATGGCAATGATGCCCCTACATTCTATACAAAGACCTAACGACATATTTTTCCCATTAAATTCTCTGAAAATAGTAGCCTGTTTCGTTGAACCTGGAATTTGTTGTGGTTGAGATGTGTGTGTGTGTGTGTGTGTGTGTGTCCGCGTGTGTATGTACATGTATATGTATATGTATGAATGTATATGTGTGTGTGTGTGCGTGTGTGTGTGTGTGTGTAAAACTGGTCTTCATACCCATGCGATGCATATGATTATTGAACATACTGCCTTTCTTCATAAGAATTGAGTTTCTATTTAGTTATTGTCAGTAGTGCATTATTTTCTCCATAAGTTCATCAGGTTTGTAACTAGAAAAATGGAAGTCCATTATCAGCTGTATGTAAAATACGATGAAGCATCACTAAATAGAAGAAATAAATGAAGATTACTATTGGACCCCTAGTATCAAATAAATTACGGACTCTAGGTAAAGCTGATGTCATTGAATAATTTAGTGTTGAGATCCTTTTTTCATTAAAATACAGTAAATTTTCACCATAGGCCAATTTATATGAGATGATATATAAAAATAAATGTACAGTTATTAGCAACTCTTTGGGTATTTAATCAATTACAGAGTTTGACGTAAATGATTCATTGAATACGTTATAAGAATTTCTTATCAAAAATAGTAGAATACATGGTTGTCAATTTGCTGATTGCAATGAGTTGCAGCTGCTCACCTGCTTTTTACTTACTTTATGTTTGACGAGACTTTCTAATGGGTGTCCAAAGGGAACTTGGTGAGAGTAATGCATATAGAACATGTTTCAAGACAAACAATGAGTGAAGTATAGTAATTTCAAATGTCACAAGACATTGGAACATGCAAAACATCTCTTTACATTTTCAAAGTTCATAAGATATAACTTAAAGAGTGTCTCAAGAGAGTTTGGTAAAATTTTCCATGTAAAATAACCTGATGATATGACAAACATTGAAGATGGTTGAGGTCCAAGGTTGTTTGTATGTTACATTTGACTATCAGATACAATATGCATATCTGCTAATAACAAGTCAGCTGTTGAATAATCATGTCTGGATATTTCCTTATTCTAGATATGTTAAAGCTCCTCATTTCTGAACCGATACTTGCTGCTTTGCAGTCATTGGAGAAACTATCACCTTTGTGGCTCCTAATGGACTTGACTTTCTTTCAAATGGAGAATGGTATGCATGATATAAGTTTTTGATATATCCCATTACTTTCTTCGCTTTGCATCGGTTTGGAATACGCTAGGTCCATGAGGGAAATTTTGCAGGCGCGCTGCTTTTAGGAACTGTACCTGCTAATCTAGACATGAAATTCCTGGAGAGGAACATCATTTAAGTTGCGGATGAGCAATTTGTTAATGAGGTTATTGCTGGTTCACATGGCCACATTTGTGGGTTACAATATTTTACACGGATATCACCTGTAGGCCCTTGGATATGACCAGAAGGTATGTAGGCTAGGTGAAGTGCCCAAAAGATTCTCAGATAGGACAGCTGGGAGACTTGCATTGGGGTGTTAGGAGCAAATCCTATGTTCCCTTTTGGTTGTATGCATTACATGAATTTTAACCGGACTGGAAAATTTTGGATTTTCTTGAATTATGTAATCCACATTTAGGGAAAAAAAATTTATGATAGGTAAAATGAAAAGTCCTTTCCTGGTTCCTACTAAACATGAACCAATTATCCGTAAACGCTACCCTGAGCCTGACTTCAACAATCAGGTTAGGTTGCATATTGGAGTAGCCCAGTTTGTTTGTTTCTTTCAATTCTCAGTGACAACATGGTGGGGTTGATCATAATGATGTATAGTGTCCAGTTTTTTTTTTTGACGAGGTATAGTGTCCAGTTTACAGTGAACTTTCTTTGATTAAAAACTGGTCAACTAATATAAATTACAATATATTGAATCGACAAACTTGGACAGAAGGTACATCCAGACTCATAAGTCGATGGGGTTGAAATATTAACTATAATTTGTCAGGGTGCCTTCAATGCTATTTCAGCATGGCACTTTGAGTTTGCCAAAGTCGAAAGATGTAATGTAGATTCTGTGCCTTCCGTGTACACTTTAAGACAACTTCTAATTTTTTTCTGATGTTTCTTTGTTGCAGGATTCGGTACCTTCTTCTTGCGAGATTACTGAGATTGATAAGGCTGCTAATGCATGTTAAACGCTACCGAGCTTTTGTTGCTACATTCTTGACTCTCCTACCAAGTTTGATGCCATACCTTGGAATCATCTTTTGTGTAATGTGCATTTATTGCTCCCTTGCAGAACAGGTATCAGATGCTCTCGTCTTTTTGTCCTCAAACAAAGGATTGTCCTTTGGATCATCTGTTGAATGTTTTTGCTTTTCCTCCTTATTGGAATTGCGAACAGTAGTTTATCTCCTACATATCTTTCTGTGGTGAAGAATATTGGGTGGTCTCCCAAGTTCTTGTTTTTCATTATCAACCTTATTTTTTAGGTGCAGTATCTTTTCTTCTACAGTAAACATGAAATATTGAAGTATCGACTCCTTCCATGTTTAGTTTAAATAGTTTGGAGCGAGCATTTCTAGCCAATTAATTTTTTGCATATATTGTCATCAAACCTGCATTCCTATTTTTAAAAAGGGAAAAGTAAGACTCTGCTACTCCGTTCGCTGAAGCGAAATGACCACACATCTACCACTCTTAAAAATCAAATAAGTATGATGATTCTTGGTAGGAACCTTACAGCTTTTTTCAGCATTATCAGCTGAATTTTCTGTGAACCACATCCTTAGTTGGTCCTTGTGTCATAAGTTGAATTTATTAAGGATGAAATGTCATGTCTTTATTTCATCTTCTCAAGTTAATTCAGCTTAAAACTGTTGTTGAAAATACTTTTCTGTAGATCTTTGGTGGGATGGTCAATGCTGGGAACTCCAAATTGGAAGAAACTGATCTTGCGGCTGATGAGTATCCTTCGTATTGTCTTTTTCTCCCTCCTTTTTTATTTATCTTGAAAGTCTTTGTAAAATCTACTCCCTCCCTCCCCAGTCCCTTCACACCCACAAGAAATAGCTATTTTTCTTCCACTTCTTTTAAATGCTGACCTAAGGGGTTGAAATAATGCCAAAAAGGTGAAAATGCAGTATATGTTTCAATTGGAAAATTGTAGATGATTTTCAATTGACAATGAAAATCTTATATGAAAGAGAGACAATTAAGATTTTAAAAAAAAGGGCAAGAATAATGAATACTTACTCTGCAGAATCGTAGCTTTGTGCAGTAAGGATTTAAAAGAAACTACTTGGAGCTAAATTCATTATCCATGATTATTTTTTTTTTTTTGGTAAGAGTAAGCAATATATTAATAGGGGTCAAACTGTAATTTTATCCATGATTATTAGAAAATGCAAATTCCTCAAAATGAATGCCTTTTAGATTTTTATTTCATCTTTAAACCTTTTGGGGCGAACTTTTTTATTACATAAGCAGTTATAGCTTTATGTATCAAGGATTCAAAGAAAGCTACTAAGCTAAATTTTTTGGCCTTGACTATGTAAAAAAGCAAATCCGTCAAACTGAATGCCTTCTAGACTTTAATATCATTTTTGACCCTTTTGGGCGAATTTCTTTTACATAAAGGGACAAAAAACTTGTACATGCCATGGTTTGAGAGTATTTCTAATAACCCTGATTCTGTATTCATCTTGTAGAA
The DNA here is from genome assembly GCA_019915185.1 of Eucalyptus camaldulensis. Lineage (NCBI taxonomy): Eukaryota > Viridiplantae > Streptophyta > Magnoliopsida > Myrtales > Myrtaceae > Eucalyptus > Eucalyptus camaldulensis. The sequence goes on from JAHSVA010000005.1 coordinate 9,405,352, forward strand.
AGCTTCATCAAATATTTTTCATGTCCTACTTTTGTGCTAGTTGGTGGTAGATTTTGTTATTTGGATCACTTTTTCTTGACAGAAGTCAGCTATTTGCTCCTCAATTTTAATGACTATCCAAATGGAATGGTGACACTTTTCAATTTGTTAGTCCTGAACAACTGGCAAGAGTGGATGCAGGTGCTGCAGTCACTAACATACTATCTGATATATTGTGTTTTGTTCCTAATGGCAGAGCGTCTTATGAATTAATTTATTGTCTTGCTACTTTCCAGAGCTACAAGGAACTAACAGGGACCTCTTGGACCCTCATATATTTCATCAGCTTCTACCTAATAACCGTTCTACTGCTCTTGAATTTGGTGAGTTTTATTTGATATTCACAGGGACATATCATTGAGTTTTTTTAACATTCTAGAGTGCATTTTCCTCTTGAAGAGAGTTTGCCGACCATTAATTAAAGAAGCAAGAAGTTTGAAGAGAAAGGCATGGAAATTTTTTTGAGCAGACACTGTTTTCTACAAGAAGCCAGCTAAATTGCTTCTTATTGAATCAAGTTCTGGCCGGATGCATGCAAAATGACTTATTTCTGTTGTAGATGTATTGGATCAACTTGCTTAGACTAAGCAGTATCTATTAAGCATTCATCCTAGCATGAGGCAGACTGTAGAACCTTGTGTTGGTTGAGCTCAGCTAAGCCTCTGCAGAGTCTTTTGTGAGCAATACCATCTAAGCCTCACCCACCTAATGTAGTATGCTTATGTCAAGGAACTTCTAGTTCCCTTATCAAGTTCAAAGGTGGTCATGTAGTGTGACACATTCGCAAGTTGGAGATCATATTCGTTTTCTCTATCGAGAAGAGATTTTTCTCTATTACTGGTGGAGAATGAGACCTTTACCTCAAGCACTGTAGGCTGTGTGGGAAATGATTGGCACATGTATCGTAGCTGCTGAAGATGTTAATTTCCTTTTATTGGTCTCCATACTTGGATTAGAGATAGAGTGCAATTGACAACTTAGACAGGGCTGTGAGTAGTGATTTGTTAACTTCCTAGGCTTTTGATTCTATATTCTTTAATGCATCATCTCCTCTATAGTAGTGTTTTCCAATCATCAGAAAGTACACTTTGTGCATGTTAGTGCTGGAGAAGGTACCTTTACCTCAACTGCTGTAGATTATTGGAAATGGTTGGCACATGTACTTTAGTAGCTAAAGATGTTATTGCTTTTTAGGGGGTCTCCATACTTGCATTAGAGAGATCCGAATTGAGCCAGACAATTAATACAAGAAGCCCTGACTTGAAAAATGTTAACTTCCTAGTCTCTTGATCTACATTATTTTGATGCATCTTTCACCCCTATACCATGGTATATCCAATCATTAAGCGGTATGCTTTAGATAGGTGAAATGAATGTTGAGAATAATATCTGAACAAGCTATGCTTCTTTAGCACTGCAGTAAATTAATGGCATGGACAATTTTGAGAGGATTTCGCCAAATATGGCAGTTAGACTAGCAATTATATTTATTCTTCTAGATTCCGTTAATAGTCAGCATGGTCAAGCATTCTCATCTTCTTATTGGAACTTGAAACTTTATGAGTTGGCTTGTTTTAATGGTCGACTGAAACAGTATTACCAGTGAAAATTGATTAGATAAATGAAATCTTGATTTTTTTAATCTTCAGTCATATAGCAAAATATGTCTGCTGATGGTTGAAACTGTATCCTTGAGTTCTGTGGCAATTGTTAAATTAAGGGCATGCATTTTTATTTCCATGTGATTACAGGTTGTTGCCTTTGTCTTGGAGGCATTCTTTACTGAGATGGATCTTGAATCATCAGAAAACTGCGAGGAACAGGACAAGGTTTGTATTATCTAGTACTCTGAAAAAGGTTGTGACAACTTTTAGGTACATGAGCCATTGTCGGCATGGAATTGTCCAATGGCCACTTATTATTAGAATCAAGCTTTTATTAATCTATGCGATCCCCTTTATATAGGAAACAAGGGGCAGGCGGCCTCGTTTGGTCGGGTATGTGCCGTGTGGACACTATTTAGTGATACCTATTACAAGTGATTTAGATTATTGTGTGATGCATTATCTTTGTTTCTTTTCCTGGTTTAATACAGCACGAAGACAAGAAGTCAGAGAGTTGATGTCCTGCTTCATCATATGTTGAGCGCGGAGCTTGATAAAGCAAAATGCGCTAGTCCTCAACCTTAATCATGTAGTATTGAGGTAAGAATTTATTTTCAAGTCCTGCAGACCTCTTTGTTTTCCAAGCATTCTTCACCATGTTGTTTGCTACTAATGCAGAATAGAAAACTGGAAGTTAAATTCATTTAGATTTCCGAAAAATACCTGCTTTTATCAATTTTAACAAACTTTGGTATCTTAAAGGGCATAGATAGTTTAAGTACACAATGGATGTTGTCGTCAAGTGCTCACTGGTATCCTTACCCTCAACCAAAGTTCAGTATTAAATGCTGTCATTCTAGTAGGGTTTACTGGTTGGATTGCTAGAATTGCAGTTGATTTTTGCATCATTTGTTAATCTCATACGTTTTAGATGTCTCCTTGGTTTGCGTGGTGATAATATAGAGGAAGGTATTCGATATTGATGCATATGTGTATTCACATTGTTAGACTAGAAAGATGTATTTCGTCTCCCTGAAGTGCCTTCACCAGGACTGCAGCAAAATCTTGAGTGTTATAATTTCACTTGCGCTTTAGTTGTTTCATGTTTGCATGGATGAGTTGTCAACGGTTGCTTTGCATGTATCAAATGTTTTGGATTATGTTTGGTCAAATGGATGCCACTGCCAGTGGTAGTCATTTTCTAATTTGATTGTGTCAGCTTTGTAACTGGGAGTCAGTTGCATGATACTGTTCTCTTGTTATCCCTTCGCCTTCAATTCGCCCACCTTGGTTCTCTAGCTTTGTACCAGCCTTTTCTTAGGGTGTAATGATGAAAAAATGGGACCAAGCCTGATTTCATTTATGTCGTCATTTTGACTAGTTGTGGGCGTGATTTTGAAGACCCCGATTCAAGACTAACTGGGCACAGCAGGACGGCATTACGGGAACCATTTTCAGATATACTGGTTTGAACAATGTGTGTCGTTCTTTTTGCCACAGTTGCTTTTGCCTGTTTGTGTTGTTGAGTAAATTTTGTACAGATGTGAATTTCAACCCTATGGTTTGCAACACGATTTTCCGACTTCTGATGGAAATGATTAAACTACTCAACACGCCACCTTGGTTGGGAGAAATTCTTCTCAATAGTACAAAGTGCTGTAGTGCAGATGTCTTGGAGGAGGAGCAGTGTCATTTACTGCTGTTTGGTTTTTGTTTCATCTCTGGTCATGTCTTGCACCCAAAATACTCAACCGCGTTAATAAGGACCTAAAATAGTGCTTACGGTTCTGTATATAGTGGACAAACTCATAAGATGTGTGTCAATGTCTTTTCTGAGAACTCCTAGGATTCATGGGAAATAAGGACGCGTTTAATAACCATTCTATTTTCGGGAATAATTTTTACTTATAAATGATTTTTGTTTTATTTTGTTCCTGGGAACAATTTCTGAGTTTTTGAAAGCGTTTGGTAACTATCCAAAATTTATATTCCCAAGATAGAGCTTATGTTGGTGCTTAGATCTAATATCTCTACGTGCCCCCGAGGATTTGAATCAACATTCAACCACAGGCTTCCTAGAAAGGCCAAAATGCGGTGATCGCTATCCTTTCCAAACCGTAGAATGGCAAAAGAAAGAATCTTTTTCAACTCCGGAAGAGTCCAAGTAGCTGACAAGAATGCAAAGAAGCACATTATCGATTTGATATCTTAACCAGTTCTCTTACGACACTTAGTTAAATGCACTTCATGTGAAACGATCTGATTTTCATCACAGCATTGATTTTATGGAGCATGAGAACAATCGACTACAACAGAAACTTTTCGTATTTTCATTTAGATTCAGGGAAATTCGTGATTGAGATTTCTCGTCTGAAAAGCGTGATCACTTCTATTGGAGGTGGAGGTTCTACTTCATTAGCAGGAGAAGTGTTTCTCAGGTTGCCCTATCTATTTAGAGGAAAGGCTGTTGTTTAGAATGTTGCAGTTTAATGCGATGATTATGGTCCTCCTCCCGCTTGCCCCAACCGACCGAGTTTCTCCGGAAATCTTTTCTTTCCCATCCAAACTGTTGGTGTTGGACAAAATACATCAGAGAGAAGAAGCCACGGTTGCATTGAGTAGATCACAGCATTCATAAATCATAACATTTTCACTTTTGATTGCCGGTTCACAATCGAAAAGCCCTTTCTTCTCGAAACCGGCCTTCGAATCCCCAAGGAAAATTGCTGAAGTAGGGAGTGCAATGTCTTCACATACGAACATGGAAAACGGAGGGTGGGAACGCAATCACTTCTTAAAGAATTCAAGCTGCAATTGCATGCAGTCAACTATCCTTGCATCATACGTCGGATGTATTCTTTTTCCCGGATAAAACGGAAGAACAAAATCCTTAAAAAAGACAAAACAATATGGAAGGCGTAAGCAGAGTGGCCTTTAGCACATAAAGGGTGGAGATCTGATCAGCAAAATTTACTTTCATAATCTGCCTCACTATTCTCAGTGCCCACGCAGAGAAAAGGAAAAATAGGCAAAATCAGGGTGTTTGGGGAGACTACTCATGCGGGCTTTGTCACAATCATCTCATTAAAGAGACCAACACCACCTGGGATGTAATCCTTGCCTAGTGGAGAAGGCGAGGGACGCTGCCCTTGTAATCCTCAAATCATTCGAGGAGTTCCAGTTGAGCTACTAGTTGCCAATACGCAACACCATGCAAATTATAATATAAACAACGCTGGTGTATAAACAAGATCCTTAAGACTGGCATGTTTGAACTAATAAAAGTGCAGTCAATGCCTAAATGGGTTAAGTTTGTCTCGATAGCCTATCAGACATGAGATTGGTCCTGCTCTTTCAACCCGCAGTTCATCAGTCGTTCCTGACCAGGCAAACATCCTTTCTGAAGAAACTATTGCCCTGAACTCTATTCCTCTCAAAACTCACAAAACACATTATCTTAGCTTCTTTAATACATAGCACTTAAAATGAAATCCATTCGGTCTAAAACATGTGTACATGTAAAGGATATGGTACAAGAAGATCACCAGTCCCACTTGCTTTCACACCATCAGTGGCACCTAATCATTCTTAGCCTCAGACGAGAAAAAAGCACTCCTATAAAAGAATCAACGCCATCAATATCATTGTGAACACAACTCCTTCAAATTACCCTTAAGCTCAGCCGATCCCTGAATTCTGGCCATTCTGCATGAATGTTGTGTAATCAGCTTGTAGGTCTCTGGCCTCTCCCAGGGAACGATACCAAAATCATCGTTATATTTCTCCATTCCTCCCACCCAAAATTGCCACACAAAAGAACCTGCTCCAGCTCCCTGTTTCTTCGCTGATTTATATATCACATCATAAATGGTTTTGAAGAACCTGTCTCGTTTTGAAGGATCAAAGTCCTTGTTTAGAGTCGAATAACCAAACTCAGTGAACATGATTGGCTTCCTCAGTATCCTATCACCATCATCAATGTGAGAGCGCGTCCACAATGCGACATATTTCAACTCCTCCTCAAAATCTTGATTTTTAAACCTGCCATCAAATTGTTTATCAGAATGAGTTCAAAATACCGACGAAAAGGAAAATACCGACGAAAAGGATATGCCTTGACGTAGAGAATGACATCACATCTGATAGTCCATAACAGACTTTACTGGTATCATTTGAAAAGCCAAAAATGCCCATCCTTTTTACTGGATTTAGCATCAACCAACTATGGAGAATCTAAAATAGTAACATTCAAGCTAAAATTGTTGTTTTAGAGACTTGTTATAATCAGCAGAAGAGATCTTTTTCCAATTTCTTCTGAATGAAACTACTGTACCATATTTGATAAGTAAAGTGCACTGACAATGAATGCTTACCAATGGTCTGGATAGATATGCGCAGAGGCAAAATCAATGTTTGGTATCTCAGAATTCCTAATGAAATCAGATCCAAGTAGTGAAAAGTACTCTCCAGGGTTCACAGTTGGCTTTTTCGGACTATTGGGACCATAAAATCCCTCAAGGCCCACAGTCAGCAGATGGTTCTTGTCAATTGATTTTACATATGCTGACATTTCCACAATCCAATCCTGTAGTTCAATGATAATCAATGCAACAAGCAACATTTTAGACAAATAAAAAAAAAAAAGCTGAAAAGGAGAGATATTTTATAAGTACAGCATAAGAATATACAAGAGTTATGGGTTATACATATCACTAGAACTGATATTGAATAGAGAATCATGTCGCTTGCTTTCATTCAGTATCTTGCCAAAGCTCATCCAATATGATTTGGAAAAGTCAATTTTGCTGTGTCCTGAAAGATAGATATCTTGTAATGTTTGCTTTTTTAATTTCAAAATGTCTCAATAAAGCCTTCTTATTATTTGATTTACCTTAACAAGTAAATGATAACTGCTAACAGCATTGTGAGTAAATAGCAAGGAAAGTTTATTGACAGGATCACTAGTAAAGCGTTCTTCAATGGTAAACATGAAGCATACAGAATAATCATCCAAGAGCTAAGCATGTTCTCTCTGAAAGGGACTTTAACATAGCCACAATACCCTATATATTTTATTTGGTCAAAAACAGCAAAAACATCACAACTATTTTAAGCTTGATCATAGCTTTTGTTTTGGCCAAAAGCTTGGGCAACTAAGTTGAGAATGTTTACATGATTAGAAACTACCATAAAACTCAGTAGACAAGGGAGGAATTATGTTATCGGATATGTTATCCACTAAATTGTTCCGTAGGCGCAAAGAGACAGTACTAAGACCTCATGGTTCATATTCTTACCTGAAGAGTATCACCCGAATTATCTGTCATGCAACGTGGCTCATTTATTAACTCCCATCCAAAAATGGTGGGATCATTCCTATATTCAACTCCAGTAATGGTGTTCTTCCTTGTTAGGATAACCTGGAAAAAAGAAAACGTATGTCTAATGCTCTGTTCAAAAATAAATGAGAAGAAAATTAGAGGGTGAAAATCTGAAAGTGGCAACTATTAAAATTTTCCCTTCATCTCCTTCTCACAAACATTTCAAAACTCCCCTTATTGTCCACACCCCCTTTCATGCCCCAATTTTCCTTCTTTTCCTAAACAGAGCCTAAAACCTGCAAACAGCACCTACTAGAGCAGTACAGTAGACAGCAGAACCATGCAATTAGATCTGAATGAACCCTCTTACAATGGAAGAAAAACAAAGATGAGGAGCTTTTTTTATATTTAGCTTATTAATGACTCATCTAGAAAATCGCCTACTCCAACCTACCCATAGCCATCCCAAAAAACGTGAAAGTTCCCTCTCAAAAGGAGAGGAAAAAGGATCTTCGGTTTTTATCATAGAAGGAAATTCGGTGATATCGTCTTTCTGTCTCCAATCCTCTCTGACATCCACTGCGTTAGAGTGAGAGTTTTCTTACTGTACTTAATTTATTGGGTGCAAAGTTCACGTGCTCATCCATGACAAGCACATTACAACATCTGGTTGCCCTATATGCATGGAGATACAGATATGAGCTATTCATACATTGTCTTTTCTTTGTATAGCTGGGTCTTCATGCATACAGAATAACCAGGTTAAGCAGGCCAATCTCCAACTTTTACTCTAATCCAAAATATGGTCCGAGGGAAACATCATAAAATTTTTAGCTTGAGCCTTAAGCACAGGAAGTCTTCGATAGTTTGCTAGGCTAGCATAGACAAGTTCCTTCTAAGAATATCTCAATTTCAGGACAAGCCTAGAGCTTCTCAAGGCAAAAAGAAGTTGCATAAAAGAGTAAGCACCTTGACATAATCTTTGAAGTACTGCCGAATAGAAGGATCATAGAAGAATGAATCATTGGACGAGCTTAAACCAATGCCTTCTTCCCACGCCCACTTGACATACTGAGTCTTGCCACCATATGCTTCCAAGTTATTAACTAAGCTAAAAAGCAACCTGATTTCATGCCGTCTGGCTTCTGCAATGACATAATCCAATGCCTGCCACAGTGTACAGTTATTGAAATGAGATCTAATGAACTATTATATGGAAAGTTAAAGAATTTTTGTTTTCCATTTTCATGTATTCAATTAAATAAGACCTCAACAAGGGAATTGCAACTTCTTTCCAATTAAAAGAGATGCCAAAAGAATTAGAACTTCTGAATATCTGAGGTCAATGTTAGTCATAACTCGTTCATATGGGCATCAAGTGACTGAAGGGAAAATGCCAAAACAACAGAGAACCCGAGTTCCACAAAAATGAGGCCACATTCTGAAAACATATAAAAATCTGAGAAGCAACTACATTATGGCATGATGATGATGATAGTGCTCGATATGCTTTCACTGTAAAATGCATTCATTTTACATCCCATAATAGTCTAGATTTTCTCAATGAACGTGGCACATCACCATCAATCCCCAATTTAAACATGGGCATTTCATTCCGGGAGGATGGGAAGACAAAATGAATAGAGTTGATACTTCACATTAATTCATGCTACTCTTCAAAGAAGTTTTCATGAAAAGTTAGATATGACCAAATGTTATTATAAGAACTAGTTGAACTCCACAGCTAAACTAGACACACCATGTGTTGGAGATTTATTACTTGCATTCAACAATTTTACTGTTTATCCTCGAGCGCAACAAATTGCACAACAATGACCAAAACCTTAACAAGTTTTCTGTTTCGAGTGTGCCATAGAACAAAGCCCCGTTATACTTGAAGTGACCCGTGAACAAACACCATTAGCAATCACAATTTCGTCAATCCATGGGCAATCTGCCTCTGCATCAAGCTCAACTTTCTCCTGTCACTTCATCGGTGATCAATTCTGGTTCGGTTAACTGTAGCTCAGAAGGTAAAAATTCGAAACCCAACACAACACGAAATGAAAACCCTGACTTTAGATTAGATTACCCAGGATAAATAAGACAGAATCTCAAAGCACTACACTACAATTAGAGAGACAGAGAGAGCTTTGAACCCGCCCCTTCGAACAAGCTAATTTAAGTCAACAATCAGACATGAACAAATGCAGCGCTCACTCAAACATTCACAGAATGCAACAAGCAAGACCCACTGCAAGAAAAACTAGAAACTCAGAAATCATACCCTAAAGACTCGCTCATCAAACCGTCCAGGTGAAATCTGGAGCGCATTGTAGTCTCCATCGTTGAAGGCCCAAGCTCGGCAAACGGTCATGCCCATCTTCGAACCGGTCTGAAACATGGCTCGGACCCTGGGTCTGCTGTACTCATCCACCGCTTGATCCATCAACCAGTACGAGTTCCAACCATTCACATAAAACATTTTACCGTCATCCACCACGAGATGAGTCCCATTCCGTCTCACGAAGTCCATCTTCTGCTCTGCATGGTAGTCGCCGAAGCTCAGATCACTGAACGAAACGTAGATGAAAGCGATGCAGGACGCGATGCCGAGAATCGGGTACATCAACCGCTGCCCCGTCGACATTCTCGATGACTTGTGGTGCATTGCTTCACTGGTCCGAAAAATGGGTCTGCCTAAAGATTCCAACTTGGAGCCGCCGAGCAACCCAGACGACGTTTCAGCTCCACATCAAGAAATCGACCCGGCAATCAAAGCTACCACGAAAGATCGCGGCAACCCACAAGTGGAAAAGCTCGGAGCTTCGTGGGGATCGTCGGTTCTTGGGAAATGGCCAAGAGACAGAGGAAGCAAAAGGAAATGTGGGATCTTTTAGGTGGAGTGTGTGCAGAGAGAGCAGAAGTGCAGAAGAAAGCACATGGCTCACAAGACAAGTGGTCTCCTGTCCAGCACAAGGGTGTCACAACCTAGGAGAGAAGAATCATGAAAGGATCATTAGCATGGAGAAGATTTAGTGAGTGCGGTGGGATGTCTGAATCAATTTTTATGCATCATCAGATCCCAGCCAATTGATTTTTCTAAGCCTCTTCTCTCTTTTCTGAATCGTTTGGGGATGATAAATGGTTCATTTCATTACTTTCTTCCTCTTTTGATTTCGCCATTTATAGTATAAAGTTGGAGTTTTTATATTGGAATTTAGGAGACCTGTCTGTCTGCCCACCAGTCAATGCTCGGCAATCTTATGCGCATGCGCCAAGATCTCCATTTTTTGTTTTTTTGTTTTTACGTCAATTTATGCAAAAACAACGGATGAAAAGTCAAAGAAGAAAACTCGGCATAAGTGTGTGAACTAGCCTCGTCCGCCAATCGCCGGCCAGAACAGTGGCCGGTGCTGAGGCACTGAAAATGGGAGAATTTTCTCACACTTTCTTTATTCTATCAAGTAAATGGAAAAGCAAAATTAGCTTTGAATTTTCATTTTTTCCATGCCGGTAATGGTGGTACCATTTTTTTTCCTGACCAAAAAAATTGGTCCCCACATATGATGGCCCAAAAAAGTATACAATCTACATAATTCAAGGCAGATTCTCTAATTATTTTCTTTTTTACTAATTACACTGGGCGAGTGAAGAGAATCCGTTAAAACTAGCAACCATCACAAGTGACAGCATGATTAAATGGAATGATATTATAATTTTTTTTTGTGAAAATGAATGATTTGAAAAGTATTTTTTTAAATGATTACTTGAAATTATTAGTACATGACAATTTCTATCACCGACAACAATTTATATCTAAATATTTTTGTGAATAATTAAAATATTTTTTTATATAGTTTTGCTAGCAATACAAATGATTAGCTTTAGATTTTTCAAATTATTCATTTTCTGTGAAACAAACTAAGCTTAATGGATTTTCAATTCCTTTCTTTTTTGCAATTAATCTTCTTTCTTTTATGGGAAAACAGCAAGCCAAGGTTGTCCAACCCTGCCAAGGCCAAATCTAGCCCTTAGTCGAGCAACCCCCAAAATCATTGATAGCTAGGCTGGCACACCCCTAAGCATCACCCGTGGCCCTAAGCTTGAGAGTGGGCCAAATTGGGATCCTTGGCTAGATTTGGCTCTAATTGGGTCGTACAACGAGTACCAAGGGCTCGACAATCATTATCGGCACATTAAAAAAAAAAATGCTGTATGCAATAAGCTTATTATATATACAGCATAAACATCTCGATAGTAAACCATGTCTTTACTTTTTCCTTTTCTTTTGATAAACCATGTCTTTACTCAATAGCTCTACTATTTATCACAACGGAGTGTTTTCAATTCCATTTTTCCATAATCCGATTTTCCTCTCTCAATTTTGCAGTGAGTTCACGGCAGGGAAAGCAATTGGGAAATGATTAGCTAACCGTGCCGTCATGCTAGAGGACCTCAAGCAATTTTATCCCTAAATTTGAAGGGGCATGCAGCAGTCAACTCCAATTGTTAAAAAAAATATAATTCAAACCTCCTAAAAATTAATGGTTGTCTTGGGTAGGTAGAACTAGTCTATATAACATCTGTCCCGTTCCTCCTCTCCCTCGCCTTGAGATTACAGATTCAGTGTGCAGCTGCAGAGCGAGTAAGACTTGGTTAGATTTTATTATTCCGTAAATATAATATTTTAATTGTGATTTGAATTTTTTCTTTGGCGATGATGCATAAGATTTATTTGGTGGCCAAATCTATGAGGATTGCACATGCCTACATCGATTAAATTAATGGGGAAGTTGACGTGATCATTGTCCTTTTCTTGTAGTCTTGCCCTAACCATTATTGTCATTTGATTACCTGCACAGCATGATGAACAATTATTCAACTTGAATTCTCTTACATAAACGCTTAACTTGCTGGATAATATGAACTAGTTTGTACTTTTTTTTTCTTGGTGCAATATATGTTTTAAGACAAAAATGTGCGATTTTTTTTATTTCTTTTGGAAACAAAAAAATTGGGGACGAAGATCACCAAGCAAAAAAGAAAAGCATTTGTGTCCTCCTTTTTTTGAAAAAAAAAAAAAAAGAATGCCAAGAATAAGGTTTATCTACTACAAAGTACGGTGTAGAGAAGAAAGAGTGAGCAAGCAATTGTGTGCGCCTGGGAGGCTGACGGTGGCGAACAATGGTGTAGATGATGGAAGATAGTCTGTAGAAAAGTTGGGTTGTTTTGGAGAGTTTAAACTGTGATGATTTAATTAGTCTTATTAGAGTTGAGTTTTGCTTAAGTAATAAACCGATATTTTTAAATACATATGATATCACTAAAAATTTTAAATTGGTACACTTCTAACAAAATTCCAAATTGCTTCACTTGCCGCCCGTAATAAATAATGTATTCTTTTACAAACGAAAATGCCTTTAAAATAAATGCCTAAGTACCGAGAAAGAGTCCACTATAGGAAAAGGAACAAGACGGGCAGTGTGGGCAATCCAGCTAACGTTGCAGCACGGAACATGGGGCCCTAAATTATTTGAAGGCGTAGGTGTCGGCTGTGATTAAGGACGGCAAGTTCCCATGAATTTCAACTCACACGAAATTTTTATTTGCTTTATGAGAGGGGCTTCTTAAGGCCTTTTGGTAATCATCTTTTTTTTTTCTTGAAACGGAAAAAAAAATAAAAAATTTATTTGATAACGTTAATTAATTATTTTACAATTCTCCAAAATAGAAAAGCGATTATGAAGTAGATTTGAAATAGAAATAAAAAGTAAAAAAAAATCTATTTTTTAGTTTCCGAAAAGAGAAATGGAAAAAAATTATTTCTGAATAGTATGAATAAAAATATTACTAAACATATCCTTACGGTCGCTCTTTCTCTCACCAAGTCGCATTCGTGCGGGTTTGAGCATCCCCTCTTTTTCCCTCTTCTTTTCATTTTTCTGGCAATTCTTCCCCTGAATTTTTATTTCATGTCATTTGCACTCCTTACTTTTTGAAACGATAGGGCGAGTGATTTCTGTTTTTGTCGGTTCATTAGATCGTAATCTTTTGCTTAAAACTCGTTCGCAAATGCTATTGACTGTTCTATTTCGCTTCTTGATTGGTGGGGGTGGGGGCACATTAGCAGAAAAACTGCTCAAAAAGTGGGGACTCCCGAGGACGAAAGTAGTTCTGACTCCAAGGACCCATTACACTTTTTTTTTTTGAAATGTACAATCTCACCAACCAGTTCCCTCGAATCCGCAATTATGATGGCCATACCCTCTGCAATATCATCACAGTTGCTTTATCTTCACTTGTACATATGAAGTCCTTAATAACATCATCAATAGCTTTTTTTTTTTTTTGACTTTGAAAAGATACACAAATCATTTAGAAACATTAGAACAACTCATGGCACTTTCAAGGAGATGCAAGTTATAATTTTGAGTTAATATCATCAAAAATCTCAAATTGATAACAGCTGGAATAAATTTACCATAAATTAATCTTTGATTTATTAAAAACTCATGCTTGTAATATATTGAAATTACTGACTTGAATGACACATAATAATAACTTAATTAATATAATTGTCACACATATACTAATTGATTAACTTGAGATAAATTTATCACATGTATTACAGATGTATCGGTTTGAGATTTCATGGGGTATCAATCCCTATATTTCTTATGGCTTTGACTTTTAACATTTCGTTTTTGAGAAATTACCGTAGAAAAAACCCTAAATTATGCCCTTGCCACACTAGTATTTGAAAATTTTCTGTGTCATTGGTACCCCAAACTTGTATTGGTATGATAATATACCCTTTTGCCTACCACAAAAAAAAAAAAAAATCAGAAAAACTTTGCCCATCACAACACCAATTCCTCATTTTTTTTGTGTGTCATCATTACCCTAAACTCGTACTGATTCAACAAAAATAAAAGTCGGTGGTTTGGTGATAAAAAAAGAAGGGTTAATACCTTAAAAAAACTCCAAATTGGTACACTTGCGACAAATTTACCAAAAACTATTTTTTGACCATAAAAAACTCCAAACTGGTATAGCTGTGACAAATTTACCTCGACTGACTATAAAAAATCATAAACTGGTACATCTATGACAAATTTACCCAAAACTAATTTATTCGATTGCAAAAAATCCCAAACTGATAAATTTGTGACAAATATACCTTCCGCTAAATTGAAATAAAACCACAAAAAAAATCACAAAAATTGTAAACGATGACAAATGGAGCGTAAAATCCCAAATTGGTAGACCAGTCAATTATCACGTGTTATTTAACTTAATAATTTGATGGTAAAATTTAACAAAAACTAACAGAGAGTAAATTTGTCATAAGTGTACCAGTTTGGGTTAAATTTGTCAAAGGTATACCGGTTTAGGGTTTTTGGTGGTTAAAAAAATAGTTTAAGGTAAATTTGTCATAGGTGTACCGGTTTGGGGTTTTTCAAGGTTATTAACCCAAAAGTTTGAGATAAAGTTTGAGATAAGGGTTGAGATATTGGCATTACAGTGGGTTAATTTATAGTGTTCGGTGATATTTACCCTTTATTTTAAAAAAAAATTTATGACTTTTAAAATTTGACTTTATTTAACTCAAAAGACTTCGCAACCTTTTAAGTTTCGAAATTTTTATTAAAATTGCGAGATGTAGAGTCGTATATAAAGTTTTTATAATTTTCTTTTTTTTTTTGTTTTGTTTTATGGGGATAGCATAAGTATAATGATAGGTCATTTTTCTTTTGATGTGGTTTTTTATTTGGATGTCATTTTGCTTTGTTTCCACCCATGTTGTTACAATCCATATCAAAACAATGAGGGTTTGATCCATGTGGTCTGGACCAGATTGCTATATTCCTTGACAACCGAGACATAGATCCAACAAAATCGATCGTTCAATGTATCATTGTTGAACTTTCGCAGTGCGTCTCGCGGTAGTGGAACCCCAAGGCCTTTATGAATTGGAGAAGTGATGATGCTTAATTTGGTAGTGTGTCAATAATGACCCCTCTCGTGCTCTTTGTTATGTGCTTAGGTCTTCTTCAATCGCCAAATGACCTCATACATCTTCTGTTCTGCCAAGGAAGGCAATCCTTTCTAACTATGGCAAGAAATGGGTTCGGCCCATGAAATGGAAAGCCTTCCTCATTCTTGGGTTTACTTGTTCAAATACCAGGAGCTAACACTTCCCCATGCGAAACATCATTGTATTGAAAACTCATTTTATAAAATCGAGTCGATCACGTAATAATGAGATCTTACATTGATCTCACAAAAAAAAAAAAAAGTTACATAACCTCGACCCTACGGTTGCGTACACTTAGAGGTTACCATAGCGAAATCATCTATACAGAGAAGAAATTTAATCTAGATAACATAGTGAGCATCTGAAAGTGAATTTTCTCCTCTCTCAAGCCCTAGCACTTTAACCCTTCTTGAAAAGTGCAAAAAAACCTAAAACGGCACAAACCACGCCCACGACTCTACCTTCCTTGAACGAGTTTTTGCAGATATACCAGACGATCTCTCTGCTCGCCTTCCTGCCTTCGACGAGCAAAGTCCTTTGGGACTTCCCGGAGAAGGCCAAGCCTACAACGACGGTTATCCAAGCCACTGCAATCGCCGGCACGGCCACGGTGAGAGCGGCCGCGGTCGACAGCGCCCAGAAAGCCGCCCCGAGAAGGGCCGACGCTTCCAGAGCGGTCCACCAAGACGATGATTGCTGGCATCTATACCAAGAGAAGATGAGATTCTCCAAGTTCAATACACAGCAGCAGAGAACGACGTTTACTATCAAGAAGAGAAGCACCCATGTCCTCCTTCGGCTCATAACCCACGGAAGGATCGTGGTCGGCAACGGCAACGGCGACGACAACCGCTTTGGAGACGGAGATTCTTGTGATCCTTCAACCATGTGCTTTGCCTCGAAACAGTCCTCACAGAGCTAGCTATTTCAATGATCTATACTGCCGCAGCTCTTCGGGTCTCGCAGGAACACGACGAAGGATTGATGCGCCACTTTTTCCTTCCCCCCGGGCGAAAAGGGAGAAAAAGAGAAGTGCAGGGAGATAAGGTTGCTGTGAGAGATGATGGGACTGACAATTGTGCGGAACGAAAAGAAGGGAGCGATTCTTTTTAGTGGTCGACAAGGAGGGGCGACGACTTTCATAGGGCCAGAGCGATGTTGGTGCGGGTCAAAGGTTCTTTTCTTTACTAAGAATAGCAGTGCAGGGATGACCTTGCTCGGAAGCTGCACGATGGCGTTTTGGTCTTTGGCCTTCTTTCTAGGGCCACGGCCATCGCCTTTGACTTTCACTGCGGAATACTTCTTCCTCGATAATCACCTGCGGTCTCGCGGGATTATCACGTGTTTGATCTGCTGCAGAGGTCCGCGAGCTTTGACCGAATGCATAATCAGTTCTCAAAAGTCTTCTTGCCCCTCTTCTAGATTGACGCACCACGGACGGCACGGACTGCCTCTTCGGAAAGCGAGGGATCCATTGGGGCGATGCTCACGGTCGCGGGTATTCCCCGAGACCACTCCGCGCAAGGACCGCCCCTCGGGAATCACGAGATTCGCACAATTTTGTGATTGCTCAGTATAAGTCGAGATGGCAAAACTGCGGTCCTGGATGAGAATTAAGGGCGCGGGCGCGCATAACAATGCTTCTTGGTTGGAAGAGTTTTTTTTTAGAAATGATTTATTTTTATTTTTATTTTAAGAAATAATTTTTAAGTAAAGAACGCATTTAGTAATTATATAAAATTTATATTTTTAGAATAAAAAAGAATAGAAATACATTTGGTAAAATAACAATTTTTTTTTGGGTATTTATTCGTTTTTTATTTTTGTTCACGGATCGCCGACTATCAACTGCCGGTTGCTGTCGCCCACAGCTGATGGGCAGCGACGGGCGGCCGGCGACAGATGGCAACGATAGGTAGCGGCGGCCAATGACGGCTGGCGGTTGGCGGTGGCTCTAGGCAATTGGAGGTAGCCGCGACAAGAGAGAGAAATAAAAGGAAAATAAAAAAGAAAAATGATTTTCGGAAACAAAAAGAAACCTTTTTTTTTTGTTTTTTGTTTTTGCTTCAAATCGATTCATGTGCTAACTTTTTATTTCGGAGAATAGAAAAATAATTTGGTGTTAACAGACGGAACAAAAACGTTTTCATGCGGAGCCTAATTGGTTATTGATTAGCCTTGGACAACCTAATGATGTGAAAGATGAAACAACTTCTTAAAATATGCAAGGATCACGTGCGAGGAAATTTTTTTCTGTACGATAATAACGATATGTGGGGTTCAAATTTCAATGTGTTTCTTTCCTTTTTTTTTAAATCTTTTTGGGCGGTTATGTGGCGGTCAAATGAGGTTTCATGCACTTCGATGGCTTAACATCTTCATGCGATCTTAAGGGCGTACTCCTTACACCGACTTGGCGAATTCAAGATTTGACTTTTTAAGTGCTTCCGAAGAGGCACAAAATATTATCATCATCTAGGCAAACGCCAATATCTAGCACGTTTCGCCATGAGCTACAGTCAATTAGGAAAGGAAGCTCTAATGCCGAAAGCACCCACAAATGTTAAAGTATTCAGCTTTGAGCTCAGAGCAACAATCTCTGTCATAGGAAAATTGAAAATCTTCTGACCTCTATTTTTTCTATTTTTTTCAGGGAATCGATCTTCAAATATGTAATTATAGATTATTAACAAAAAAGAAAAAACTTGTGTGCTGTAAAAATGTAGTTGCCTCCATATGAATAATGAAACTAAACCGTAAATGATTAAAATGATTTTTCGTGAATTAATATATATTTATATATGTATACTTATTCCCAACCTGTTTGTTATAGTAATTGGCTATGTTGCCAGGACCTATTTAATTGAAGCTATCTTTAACCTGGGAGTGCCACTAGTTAGGATTATATCAAGGGACGGTTCTTTCGAACATTGTGGCACTTAGACATTTGAAGCACCCGATCATGTCTAAGTGAGGTTGGCTCTTGCTCACACTCTCACACTCAAGGAAGGGATTTTTAGAGAGAGAAAGTAGAGAGAAGCTCTAGAGAACCCTTGTATTATTCAAATGAAGTGGATGATACAAATGAGGGGAGGGCTATGCTATTTATACAAAATTCCCTCTATTTACAACCATTAATTTTCTACATGATCTAACGGTAGAGGATATTTACATGATCTAATGGTAGAGGATATCAATTATTGTTTAATCGATTCAACAATAAAGATGCACTTGATCTAACGGTGGAGGATATTGATCCTCGTCAAATTAGTCCAACGGTGGAGATTAATCTCATCTAATGATTGAGATCGTTAATTATTGTCAAGCAAATTTGTAAGGCAAAATATTAAGTCCACTGACGATCTAACGGTGGTGATGAGCCCCTTTGAATTGATGATGTGGCACTCTTTGGTTCGTGACAATTGCACTATAAATTGTGGCCCACAAAGGCCCGTTAAGGGTTGTGCAGGCCCGCCTAAATGACTACTGTAGTAACTGGATAGTAACTACCATTTTGTATAGTAGCGTGACGACCATCTATGCAGCTGAAATGAGACCTAGGTTTTTCGACATATGTAGCTCGGAACACGACCTATGTTGCCCCTCACGTTTACATTCATGGTCTGGCAACGACTTGGGATTGCATCGACATAGGTTCTTTGGAAACCACGGGGCATAAAATATAGGATTTTGAAATTGGGGTATGCAAAGTGTGGACATGAGTGCATTTAGTTTAATATTTTGAAAACTCATTGGATAAATGCAAAGACTGTTTGATAGACTACGCTTTGAAAAATAATTTTTGAGAGAAATGTCGTATGGTCGAAAACACATTTAAAAAGTCATTTGGTGATGAATATTAGTTTTTTTTTTTTAAATTTTCATTTGTTTAAAATTGAAAAAAAAAAAGCAAATATGTATAATTTTAAAAGGAAAGAACAAAGTCTTCGTCGGCCTAGCAAGGGTCGTGCGACCCTCGGCGAGCACCACACAACCTAGGCGACCGTCGCCTAGGTCTAGCAGCCTCAGGAGGCCCTCACTCGAGTCTCGCCCTCACCTGCTAGATTTGGCTCACTATTGGCTATAGCCCTTTGTTAGACTAGCGAAGGCTTTGGTCTTTTTTTTTTTTAATAAAAAAATAATGAGAGACAAAATCGAAAATTTGAAGAATTAGTGAAGATAGTTTTGGGAAAAAAATTGAGTTCAATATTTGGTCAAATACTGAAAGCCCAAAATTAATCCTTATTAACATTGAGCTTTTAGCATTCTCAATGCTAGCTTTCAAGTGAAAGCTTTTTCAAAATAGTTGCACATTTCCTCAAGGGGCTTTGGAAGCCAAAAGCTCTTTAGGAATGTTGAATCAGACGCATAGAGACTTACTAAAGGAAAAAACAAAGGGAGGATTGAGGGAAATTGCAGGCTTTTATATGGATTTCTGAAGAAGATGGGCTTGCATAATGGGCTGAAAATACATGGCTTTTATATGTGGTCTGTTCTTTTCGTGAGCAGCTTGTATATTAAGGTGCACCGCAAGTGCGGTAAGAAAGCCCATTGTATTGGTCCTTCAGCGCATTAAGACACAGTTTCTTTTCTATGTCCAGTAAAATGCTGCATAAGGGAGTCGAAAGATTGGGAATACGACAATGGAGTTGGGCCATGGCACAAATGGTTTTTTTTTCCCCTGATATATCAATTACTGGGGGTGATCAAACATTTTTTATTGCTAAAAATTTCCTTAAAACGTCCTCAAACTATTTAACCGGTTTCTTATTCTCTCTCTCTCTCTCTATTAAACATTTCAATAAGCGGTTACTCACAAACCAAAACTTGGAAAAATTACTAAAAAAATCCTAAAATATTTTGCATGATGAACAATTTAGTTTAGTTTTTTTTTGTTGTTGTCAATTTAGCCTTAAATTTTTTTGACGGTTTGTCAATATAATCATTCCATAAGTCATTGATGTGGATGCTAACCGTTTTATGGGATAGGATCAATGCTAATGTAGATGATTTTTGCAATTTAAAAAAATGATTTTTTTCCTTTTTCCTTTTTCTTTGTTTTCCTTTTCTCCATGTGGTTGGCAAGGGTTGTTGGCCATCAATAGGGCCATACGGACTTTGCCTGCTAGAATTTCAAAAGAAAAAACGAAAAAAATTGAAAAGAAAATTTCAAAAAATTTAAAATTATTAAAAAGCGTCACTCAACGTTGACTATATTATCATGTTAGTCATTTTTTTTTATCAAAATTGACTGAAGAAAAACATTGGCAAATTGTCACAGGATTTAGGATTAAACTAAGTAAATTAAAAAATTTAGAATCGAATTAACATATGTAAAATAAATTTAGGATTTCTATGGTAATTATCCAGCCGAAGCTGAGTGGTACTCTGAATGGAGGTGTTCTTTCTCAATTCCGTTTTTGGCGTAAGGCAACTTGGTCTTATATATATATAATAATTGTGGAGATCGAGAATGCCGATGATGTTTATAAAGAGTCAAGGAAGGAGGCCATAATTGACTCCAAAAAAAAAAAAAAGTATAAAATTTTGCCAAATGAGAACGACCCCAATCACCATTTGGTCATACCGCAATATTTAGGGTTTAGTTGGTGGTTGTATATTTGGTGGGCAACAAAATATTATACCAAGTCAAAGTTGAGGAATCTATAAGGTTAAGTTCTTAAAAGAGGGACTATAATGTAGTTTATTTATTTATTTTTTGACAAATGGAGGCTCAAGCAAGAGAAGGTGACTCTCCTCCTGTTTCCTAGTGTGTGTTGATTGTGGGTGGGCGAGTGCGCAATTTTGTCTGATGATGCATTGGGTGGATCGATGGGGAATATTAAAAAAAGGTGACAATGTCACGAAAGTGCACTAATCGTACTTACACGTCCTAATCCTATTACATTTTTTTTTCTAGAAGACGTAAGCAGGGGAATGCATTTAATCAATGTGATGAAAAATTCAGCTTATTGGAAAGACTCTAACACGTCTAAGCCGTGTGACCTTATCTTAAATCTTGATCTCGACTCGTTTGATTTACATAGGTTTCGGTCTTTTTTTCCCCATCATTTTATATTTTCTTTTGAGATTTATGTGTAGAAGATGTCTCCGGCGATGTGCATGTCCTTTGCCGCCTTTACTAATCATCAACTCCATTGGGTCTAGACCTGTTTAGAATCGAAATCATATCTCAAGCCTCCTTAATCTCATAGTATCGATAAGATACATACCCGATCGAATCAAATCTATTTGCAAGTAGGGATATTTTAAACTCGCAATAAATGAAAGACAAAACTGTTTCTCCTAAATAGTAAATATACTGTGAAATTGTAGATTGGCTGAGTTGTACCTCCTTAATTAGCATAGTGTCTGCGACCGAAAAGGAACATTAGGATAGTGTCCAATCAACCCACTATCTATTATTTCCTTGAGTGCTCATCTAAAAGTCATCGCCTTTCATGACGCACTTTATCTAACACTCGAAGCAATAAATATGAGAATCCATGATGTTTATGTTTCTCCAATAGTTTAGCTGGTAAGTGGAGCAACATCTTACGAATTCTAGAAATTCCGCACGGAACACATAGTTGGCCAAAACTTAAAAAACATCAATGTAAAATTACCCCCTAAGTATAGAGCCCCACACACACATATGTATAATTATATTTATAGAAGAAATTTCCATGCAAAAACAAATGAAGGTCGTCCTTGTTGACTCGAAATACTCACAAAAAGTCTTTACCTGCCATAACTTGGAAGTTGATACCCTCTCTCCTGGATCTGCAATTATGATTCAACCCTAGAAACAACTCTCGTTGAACTTGCTGGGTTCCCGAAATTTAATAAGGCCTTGATAAATCCCATCAGTCACTTGCCAATGTTTATTTATGCATGATTTGGTGAGTGTCACATCCAGGCAAGAGAGATATAGAGAGATGGATATTTGAATGAAGAAGATTACATGGATCAACCAAAACCATGTGATTTGAATAGTAGTAAAAGGAATTTCATCTAGAAGGTCACTCTCGTGAAAAGCACCCAAAAAGTCCTTATATGTATATCAATTTAGTTCTAACATTTCAATTGTGTCAACTTTTGTTTTTTTATTAGTTCCAAACCTTTTGACGATTTACTAATGTAATCATAGCTGAAAATTGCTAATACGGATGTCAGTCGTCCTATGTGGTGCAGCTGATATTGATGTGAATAATTTTTTGATTTTGATTTTTCTTTTCTTTTCTTTCTTTTCCCAATTGTGAGCCAATAAGGCCATCAAGCCATCACCGAGATCCAGGAGAAGGTCATGACCCTCACCTCTTGGCTAATGAGGGCTGTGACATTTTCGCTTGGGCTGGGCCTCAATGCCCTCCTGGGCAAGGGTTGCAAGCCTCTCGCCTATGGCCAACAAGGGCGTCGCAGCCCTCCCTCCTGGCTGATGAGGGCGTGAGCAAGCGACGGACATTGGCCCTCACCAACCCATATTTATAAAAGAAACAAAAAAAGAGAAAAGAAACTAATAAAAAATTCAAAAAATATTAAAAAATTATAAATTTTGTTCTTATTGAGTACCAATCATACTACATAGGATGACTAGCGTTAATATTAGTGATTTTTAGTCAAAATTGATCAGATGGATTACATGACAAATTGTCAGAGGGTCTATAATTCAATTAGTACAAATGAAAGATTCGTAATCGAATTGGTACAAATGCAATAGGTTTATAACTTATTTGGTACTTTTCTTGATCATTCTCTGAGGTGAAAGATGATTATGAAGATCACTTCATTGTGTCCGTGTGGTTACAATTTGTATTAAGACATTCTAAAATAGGTCCGGTAGGTATTGAATATCAACGTCCTCATCATTCAATCAAATTAATCGCATATATTGACTATGATTGAATTTGATCGTAAGGACTCACCTAAGTCAACAAAATCATATAACTCATTAAATAATGGAGGAATTACTTTATTTTTTCAATTGAAAAGAAGGCTTCTAGATAAGATCTAAAATCTTGTTTATTACATTGGTAAAATTCTAAAACCTACCAATAAATATTCACCGCATTCCATGTTAGATCTAAGATTATTCATACTCCATATAGCTATTATTTGACAGCATCTATATTTCCAATTCCAGCATCTAAGATTGTCACCACTTAAAGTTCTTACTTAAATTTTCAATATTTGCCTTTTTCATCCTATCGAAACGGTCCCCTAAAACTTAATCTAGTGTCCAATTAGATTTTCAAGCGCAAAAAAGGAAGAAAATCTGCCGGTGTAATTGCTAGACATGGACAACTCCAAATCAATTACATACCCTTGGTTAGAACAAAAGTTCAGATTGCAATATTTAGCACCAACTAACGGTCCAATTGGACCATATGTAAGCACGAGACAAGTCCTAAAAGGTGGGAAAATGGGGTTAAGGGTGAGCAATTCTAGGTTTCCTATAAATTCCATTTGAAACTTGAAACTTGCCCATTGGAATAGGTTCCTTACTTTTTGTAATCTAGAACCTACTAAAATATGGAACTTACACTGTCAAAGATTCTAGGGCCTACACAAGTTCGACTTATATTATTAATTGAACGATTGTAATAAATTAAAACTTTTAATAATTATCATTTGTTGTTATAATCTACTGACCATAAGACACATGGAAAATATGAATATTAAAAAAATAAAAGTCTCAATCATAAAATGGAAACTCAAACTGGTGCTTCAAAATTATACATCTATCATCGAACGATATGCAATACTGCAAGAACACGTGGAGACATGAACAACGAAAAATATTAAAACTTGTTTCAAGTTCTAGATTACATGTTTTAGGTTCTAGGTTTCATATTTTTCAAACTAAGAACTTGAAACATATTTTTCAAACTAAGAACTTGAAACATACTCGTAGAAACATGTTCTTTATTTTTTGAAATTTGGAACCAACGCTCTATATCTTGAAACTTGAAACCTATAAATTCCCATTGGTTCGATTCTCAAGTTTTAAATTCTATCCTCGAACTATGCTGACCCTAAGTGGTATTGACCGGTCAATCAACGAGCAAATTAAGTTTTTTTTTCTCTTTTTGGAAATAAATTATGGACATTTGGGGTATGGATGGATAATGATAATTGCGAAGAACATGGAATCTTGTCGAGCCGTGTCTGCTTTTTTGCCAATTTGATGTTTATGCGTAATGTCTCCTTTTGCGAGCATAAGATTTGACAACAGAGCGGGCCTCTTTTTTATCGCTACGATATGGACACAAAGACGTCCTTCCGTGTTGGGCATCAAGAGGCGTGTCTGATGCGGCAATAGAAATTCGAGGACCGTTTGAATAGAGACGAAAGCAAATTTACGGAATGACGCGACGGACTTTATGTAGTCAATATTTGAGTAAAATGGCGATGTGTTCGACCATAGTACATTGTTTTTCTGTCTGTAGAATTATATGGTGACGAAATGCGCTGCGAGCCTTATTTTTGAGGATTGGGTTCCTTTCTAAATGGACGATAGATGGATGTCTAGATGTCCCGAACATATGAAAATACTTCACAAAAGACTTCGAATTGTTTGCCTTCTTCGTATCCGTTCATCGGCCTCGGCTGCCGTTTATGTTGAACCACGGTGAGTACAGCACGGACCGTGTCGCTTGGGGGCTCCTCTCTCTCTCACACCCTCAGGAATGATTAAAAAGTTAGAATGCGTTGGGACATTAGAATATGCCGAAAAACGAAGGCACACGAAATTGCCACCGAGCGCAAGCGATGCATGACTAAGAAAGGAGAAACGGGTTGGGCGGGCTAACCGATCGTGGACCTCTGAATTCGGCGCCCGCGCGTGTACGACCGGGTCGCGTTCACATCAGCAGGAACGAAAACGAGGACCGACAAGGTGGTAAATACTAAAAAACCGAGACTTGATCAGCTCAAATTGGGAATTGACGAGAAAGGAAAGACAAAACCAAGACTAAAAGTAAAAACCCAGTTCAGCGACCAAAAAGGCCAAAAAAAAAAAAAAACACACACACACGAGATCGGTGTTGACCGGGTCAGGTCCGTGGTCGGCACGAGCAAAAGCGGAGCGCGCGGGACTTTGCTAACCAGAACAGGAGCTTTGATCTCTGATCGAACCCCGAAAACAAATCCTGCTGAACTGTTCAGGGCTGTCCTCTTTTTTCACACGAGAAACTACGCAAGCAAAACAGGGCGACGATGGAGACAGTCTTGGCGTCTTTGGTATCTTGAGAGATAGAGAGAGAGAGAGAGAGAGGATGTTTGACTGAGTAGCCCGACGGCAAAGCCGTCTGACGCTCTTTAAGAATTGCACAGATAAAGCCGGATTGGTATTTTTTATTTTATTTTAATGGTACCCACGGACACAACGCACCGTCGCGACACTGTTATGAATGCGCGTTGAACGATCAAACCGAACCCAATCAATCCCCCACCCATTCATTTCCCTCTTCGTGGACTTACTGCATACCTTTCCCCATCTTTACTTCTTGGCTCCTTCCCCTGCCTCCGTCTCTGGCTGAGCAAAAGATTGGATTGTCATCACCCCTCCCCCCCAGTCAATAATTCTTTTCACGTACATAGAGGGTCCTTTTTTGCCTGCTGCAAGTTGCCGGTCTTTCCGTGTGGCGGTTTAATTGGTGGGATGGTATTGGGTGTGGCTTCAGCGTCTTCTTTTTGATCAATTCTTGCTCATGTTCAAACAAGGAGAAGAAGCTTCCTCTTTTGTTGGTGATGGGTAGTTTCCTGCTGGGCCAATACGACTGCCCTGTTCGTTCTTTATCCGTTTCGCGAGTCCTCTCTTTATGGGCATAGAAAGAGGATTGGAGTTCTTGAGAATTGTGAGATGGGTATTGGGTGTTGAGTGAATTCTGTAAAGATCAATTCTTTTTAGAGTGATTCGTTGATTGTTGCAACATGGGTTGCATGTATTCTAAGAGTTCAGCGGTTGATGACAGCCGAGAGAGTCCCAAAGACAGAGTATCGTCTAGTAGGCGATTATCAGAGGTGAAAACTTCAAGATTGGATTCATCGAGGAGAGAGAATGGGTTCACGGCAAGAGATAAGGTGGGTGATGTGAGTGTTATGTTGATCGATAAGAAAGTGAACGGGTCTGCTAGGTTTTGCGATGATCAGATTGAGAAGAAGAGTGATCGTCTTCAGAAGCAGAGGAGAGAGAGAGCGGAAGCAGCTGCGGCGGCTGATCACCCTGGCGCTGGTCGGGTCCCCAAGGCGGTAGAGGGCGAGCAGGTGGCAGCCGGGTGGCCGATGTGGCTGTCCGCGGTGGCAGGAGAGGCCATCAAGGGATGGCTTCCGCGACGGGCGGACACTTTTGAAAAGCTGGACAAAGTATGTTTAATTCTTGATCATGTAGTTGTTGGTTATCTGATGGTTGTTTGTTCTATTATTTTCGGCCTTTGATTTGCTCCTAATATTATGAGTTTAATCGTCTTGATTTGGTCAAATTTGGAGGATAAACAGTGAGTTTGGTAGATGTGCATAAAGTTTGATGAGCATCCATCTAGGCACCTATTTCTTCTTGAAAGAGGTCTTCCTAAAACGATAACAAAATATCAGTAATAATACTGTATAACACTACCCTGCAGCACCTGATCTACTGTGGCCTAATTTGTTTATGACATGATCTGCCTGTTACAGATTGGCCAAGGAACTTACAGTAGCGTGTACAAGGCACGTGATGTCACTAATAACAAAATTGTGGCTCTGAAAAGAGTGCGGTTCGACAACCTTGATGCTGAGAGCGTCAAGTTCATGGCGAGGGAAATCCATATCTTGCGTATGCTTGATCATCCTAATGTTATAAAGCTGGAAGGCTTGATAACTTCAAGGATGTCCTGTAGCCTGTACCTTGTTTTTGAGTACATGGAGCACGATCTTACTGGACTTGCGTCGCGGCCTGATGTAAAATTTTCTGAGCCACAGGTACTTATATAATGGGTTTGATACTAGCTTTAAAACTTGAATAAGGCTCACTCATGAAGCTGATGAAAGAATTTTTTTTGGTGTAACGGGCAACCTCATATTGTTAACTCTTGTCCATAATCATTGCAGATCAAATGTTACATGAAGCAGCTTCTAAGCGGTCTTGATCATTGTCATAAACATGGGGTCCTACACCGGGACATAAAGGGCTCGAACCTTCTCATTGACAACAATGGCATCTTGAAGATTGCGGATTTTGGTTTAGCCAGCGTCTTTGATCCTCGTCAGACCGCTCCGCTGACAAGCCGGGTGGTAACTTTATGGTACCGACCACCTGAACTTTTGCTTGGAGCTTCTCGCTATGGAGTTGAGGTGGATTTGTGGAGTACCGGCTGTATACTAGGTGAACTCTATACTGGCAAGCCTATATTGCCAGGGAAAACAGAGGTATCCTATTCTAGAATCTCTCCATGCGCACAAATGTTTGGAGTTTAAAGATTTAGCCTTTATTTACACATACCTATGTGGATTGCTCCAGAAAATTAGTCTTGAATTTTGGTAATAGATGTAACTCTAACGGGCATTTTCTTGTGCTTGTCTGTTATTTTGGAGAACGGCGCACTCTCTGCCTTTCTTGTTTAGTTTTTGGGTTGCAGATGTACTTTATGCCCAATACCTGATACATGATGTTATTTTCTAGGTGGAGCAATTGCATAAAATTTTTAAGCTTTGCGGTTCACCGTCTGATGATTACTGGAGAAGATTGCATCTTCCCCATGCAGCTGTTTTCAAGCCTCCACAACCTTATCGACGATGTGTCTCGGAGACATTCAAAGAACTCCCTCCAGTTGCTTTGGGCCTCTTAGAGACCTTAATCTCTGTAGATCCTTCACAAAGAGGGACGGCAGCTTTTGCTCTCAGGAGTGAGGTATTCAGATTTTTCTAATTCAAGTTGGACAACTGATTAACCATTTAACATTGGGCTATGCGGATAAACTCTTGCCATCTGTTGAAATGTTAAGCCATATTTGACACCTCTGCTTCTTGTTAATTTTTACAGTTCTTTACAGCAAGTCCCCTTCCTTGTGATCCTTCAAGTCTGCCCAAATATCCACCAAGCAAAGAAATTGACATGAAATTGCGGGAGGAGGAAGCAAGACGGTATGTCTAACCTGATTTCGGAAAAAACATTGCTTAAATGACCTAATAACATATTATGCATCTACTTATTTTTGCAATATAGCCTGAATAAGCTTTCCTTGTGTGGGGTTATGGCCTGTCTCATCCTTGTTTCCTGTATAAATCAATACATTTTTCTTGTAATTGCAGTTAAATATGTAATTTTCACAGTTTGCAGTGCTTGTAATTTGACCATTTGACAAATCTGTGCAGGCGTGGAGCAGCTGGAGGAAAGAACGAGCTTGAAAAGAGAGGAACAAAAGATTCACGAACAAATTCTGCATATTATCCTAATGCAGGACAATTGCAGGTAGCACACGTTATTCATATCTATGAGTTTCAGCATTCATTGACCTTCTTTTTATAATAGCCATTGGTTCCTAGTTATTCCAAGGTAAACGTGAAATCAGGGAGGATTATTCCTGTCAGACTTCTATGTTTGCTGTAATATCTGAGACTTGCCAGATACTGCACTTGCTATTCTGCCTGTTTGGCATCATACTGTTGTTGTTGTTGTTAATGATCGCCTCTGGATTACCCATGCTTGCTGAAAACCTCTGTATCTGGCCAACATGATTGCAAAAAGATACCTTGATTTCATGCTGAGACATCAGTAGTATTATATGGCCACCGATATGAGTATACAGCATAGTGAGTGGTATAGTGTTATACAAGAAACGCATGTGTTTCTTTTGAGAGATAAAAGTACCTGCAGATTATTTAGTAGGGATGTTGTCTTCCGACATTCTGACAAATTTCTTGATGAAAAGTTCAGATGAATGACTCAATGCACATTGTCCTGTGGGCAATTGCCCTGAGCTTTATTGCCATGGATCGGTAGTTCGCATACTGTCACAGTAGATGATGTTAACAAAATAAACTTTTCCTTTGGAATTTATACACACTTGCTCTGTCTAGAGGATATGCCTCTGTAAGTAAATTCGAAGGAGGTTTGGTCAGTTCACCTGTTAGGACTTCTGTTCATCCGTGTTTTCTTTTCACTATTCTGATAATTTAAAAGGAGTTCTTGATACCGATCACTGTAAATCTGATGCAAGAACTAATCTGCTTACCTCAAGAGCGAAGATGTGGAAAGAGAGTTCTTGTATTTTTGGCAAAGCTGTTCTGTCAATTTGTAACATAGAATGAAATTATTGCAGGTCAAACAAGGCCATTCCAATGCAAATGGTCGAAGTGAAATTTTCGGCCCTTATCAAGAGAAAACTGTGTCTGGGTTCTTGGTTGCACCCCCTAAACAGGCGCGAGTTTCCAAGGAAACAAGAAAAGATTACGCAGAGCAACCAGATAGAGCTTCATTCTCGGGACCACTAGTTCCAGGTCCCGGATTCTCCAAGGCTGGAAAGGAACTTGGCCATTCAATCACTGTCTCAAGAAACACCAATCTATCAACACTGTCGAGTTTAGTCACTAGTAGAACCGGAGATAACAAACAAAAATCCGGTCCTTTAGTGTCAGAATCAGCAAACCAAGCAAGCAGATATTCAGGACCCATAAGGGAGATGGAGCCTGTGAGGAAGCAGGACCGTAGGAGTCATGTGCGGACGAATATTGATTATCGTTCGAGAGAAGATGGAAATTCCAGTACCAAAGAACCTGCTCTGGTAAGTTCTCACAGCAGTCTCTCAGCTTGGTATCTCCCTTTGTGGTACTTTGTCATGGTTTCTTTTTTGGTGATATGGACAGTAATTCTGTGCTCACTTTACTTTACCATGGGGTCATAATAACTCCAGGGCTGCTGATGAAAATTGCATTTTAGGCAGTGTTTTCTTTATTGTTATATTTGTTGCCACTTTGCATTAATCTAGTTTCTGAATGTCCGAGCTCGATCATCTGATAACAATTTTTGTTTCACTCTTTTTCCTTCAGTACGGACGTGGGTCTGCAGGAAACAAGATCTACGTCTCAGGCCCGTTGCTCGTCTCATCAAACAATGTGGATCAGATGCTCAAAGAGCATGACCGTCGAATCCAAGAACATGCCAGGAGAGCACGGTTCGATAAGGCTAGAGTGGGCAATAATCATCCCCAAGCAGCCGTCGACGCTAAGCTCGTGTCCGTGCACGATGCCGGGTAGATTCCCTGCAAAGAGCTACTAAATGTCAGATATATCTTCAAAGCTGGGCAAGCTTACCTGCCTATGCGAAGGGAAGCGCATATAGAGGCTTAGCAGGGTAGCTCATCCATTTGGTTTGGGATTTATCTTATATGTATAGTCGGCATCTTTCTCTGCTCATTCTTATTTTATTTTCATGGTAGCGAGGTGGAATCTCTAATAAGGAAGAGTCGGCCACCATTTAGTACACTATGTAATACATAGTTTACGACAGGATATAGCAGAATTAGAATAAGGTCAATCTAGAAACTGATTTGTTTCTGAATGGCGCGCCACGCACGCAGCAAGCGCTTGTAACCAGTGTTAAGAGAAAAAATGCATCGCATCGTCACTTGAACGGCCTCTTCGGCTTTAGGCGGTTTGCTTGGCGAGTGCAAGTAAGACGTTTTCAATTGTTCAAGGTCGGCTTGGGGTGCATATGACAAAATTTTTAGAGTAGAAATCAATTTTTGAAATAGAAATTAATTTCTGGCTATAAATTGATTTTTCAATTTCTATTCTCTGGACGAGTTTTATAAGTAAAGAAACATGTTTGATAACGACTTAAAATTTATATTTTTGGAATAGAAATTCGTTTGATGACAAAATAAAATTTATATTTCTAGGGGGTTGGCAATCGATGTTTGTAGCCGGCGAACGTTTGATGACCGGTGGTGGGTGGTCGGCATTTGACATTTGGCGGTAGGTGGCCAATGTTCGGCAACCGACATCAAGCGGCAGGTGGTTGGCGACTATCGTTCGATGACCGGCGACAATTGATGGTTCGATGATTGGTGGTGTGCATCTGCCATTTAGTGGCGGGCATTTAGAATCCCACGGGTGGTGAGTGAGGGGCGAGCAGTGACGAAAATAAACAATGAGAAGAGTTTTTATTTCTCAATTTTGTTTCAGAAATAAAAAAAAAATTTAAAAATTTT
This sequence comes from Eucalyptus camaldulensis, assembly GCA_019915185.1. Taxonomy (NCBI): domain Eukaryota; kingdom Viridiplantae; phylum Streptophyta; class Magnoliopsida; order Myrtales; family Myrtaceae; genus Eucalyptus; species Eucalyptus camaldulensis. The sequence goes on from JAHSVA010000005.1 coordinate 9,436,547, forward strand.
AGTTTATGTATTTTACTCAAAATCTATTTCTGTAATAAAAATCTGATCTTGAAATAGAAAAAATTGAAATTATATTATTAAATGGATTTTTATTCCAAATCTGTTTTGGGCAATCGAAAAATAAAAAAAAAATAGAGGTATAGAAATTTTGTTATGCACGCCTTTAATGGTTTGATATCGGGCATGTGACTTTCTTCGTGGAATGGTTGTGCATGATTGATTCATATTCCACCAAGTAAGAGATTTTATATTTTGTTTCTCTGTCCTAAATGAAAAAAAGAGAAAAAGAAAATATTTTCTTGCCAATAATCTTGTGATTATGTTAGGGTTTCCAACACATTACTCAAGAATTTCCAAAATGCATAACGAATCATAATAAATTTGTCTTTTAATGGGGTCTTTTTTTAAAAAAAAAAATCTTTAATCTTGGTTGACCATTTTTTATATCCCTAATGGAGCTCACATTGCACTGAAAGCAAAGAACAAGTTGGGTCAACATCATCCTCAATTTCAGAGCTGCCTACCCCAAAATCATGAAATGGGCCACTATTTTTTCCCCCTTAATTTCCCAGATGTTATTATAGCCTTTTTCATCATATGGGAAGTGGAGACAGCTAGTGACAGGGGGACATCGCAGATAGGATATTTTATTCGATTTAATGAAAAGCGTCCGCGCGATTATTCCCACTTTTGACTATTTTGTGCTTTTCCGTGAAAGAATGGGTGTCTGCCATGTTGTCGATTCCATGGTTATTTGAGAAGACTTTATGGGAGATTCTGTGCGAAATTCAAAGCAACAATAAATAATAATAATAAGAGTGACAAATTATGATTAAATTATTATTATCATATGGTTTGGTGTTGGAGATTAAAGGTTAGTAAACCAATCATGGACGCCACCTTGGACTAATGTGCTTCTCACGTCATGGGGTAGGGACATTCTCATCTACTCCTCCTTCCATCGTTCATGGTTTTTGGATTTTTTATGTTCTTTTCTTTCGACCTTATGATATTTATTTAAGCACTTGCGTGGTTGACGTTCTTGCCCATTTCTAGAAGTGTGATATTCTGTTTAAATTTCAAAAGAAAAAATGTTAAATTAAAGAAAATTTGAAGAGGTCACTTGCAATTTTCAAGCGAGGAACAAGGGTGCTTCAAAAGTCAGCATACTAGAGGGCTAGGCCGTCCCTAGTTGATTTTGGATAAGCAATTGCCGTTTAAACTAATTGAGCATCAGAAGACAGCCAAATGGAAAAAAATTAAAAAAATAAAGTCATAGATAGAGAGTGAATTAGGCGCACAGTGTTGACTTTGACCAAGTATTGGGGATGCGGTTCTCACCCGCCACTAGTGAGGGCCAAGCCACCCTTGCCGTGGTTGCAAGGATTGGGAAATTCTCTTTCTCTCTTTACTTATTTATTTATTTATGATTTTCTTATTCGGTGCCATAATAGCGCTGCATGTCTGCTTTCTAGCAATGTTGACAATTTAATGGATCAATGAGAATCTAGATGAAATGACTTAATTGCACGGTTAAAAAAGATAGAGACTGAATTGCTAAGTTAAATGTGACATGTCAAATTGTAAAACCAACAAAACAAAACCTTATTCAATCTTACCATAAAAAACCAATCAATTCATCCAACAAATCCACTTCATATATGATCTGTTCTACATCGAAAGCGCTATGTAGGTGGTCCTTTACTTATTTATTTATTTATTTATTTTTGGCTTAGTTAGCTTAATTTTGATATGTATTTTACACACAATTTGGAGATAAATTAACATAAATGACCCCTAAACTTTGGCTAAAGGTACAATGAGGTTTTTGAACTTTTGATTTGTTCAATATAATCCTTTAAATTAAGTCTATCATGCATTATCGTCTCTAAATTTTTAATTTGATCAATATTGTCCTTGAACTTTTGATACATATCCAATTTAGTTTTTGAATTATACGAAATAGGGACTGCATTGAATGGAGTTTTAGTTTTGGAACGACATCGCAAATTGGATTAAAGTTCATAGATCATATTAAACAAATTAAAAACATATCATACATTGAGTTAAAATTCATGGATCATTTGTGCTATTACCGGGGTGTGGTTTAGCTTTCTCAAGGGGCTTTCAACCCCGAAAGCCCCTTAGGGAAAATATTTGGTGTTTGGTTTATACTTTTGAGCTTGCATTTCCCAAATGCCAGCATTCGGAATGCTAGTTTAGGGTTTAATGAATTTTTTTATTTCCAATATTGCCCTTACCGATAATTGTTTTTTTTTTTTTTTTCCATTTTGCCCTCCAAAACACTGTTCATCTTCTTCCTTGGACTTCCATGGACTTGCTGCTCGGCCAAGCTTCGCGGTGGGCGACACTCAGCCGCGAGCGGCCAGATCTGGCTGCCGGGGGGCCAGATTTGGCCGCCGGAAAGCCTCACCTAAGATCGTGCGACCTTAGGCAAGGTGGCCTGAGGTCGGGCGACCTTAGGCGTCGCCTGAGTCGAGTGACCCAGGCGACGCCGCTTGAGGCCGCGCGCTTGAGGCCTCGCGATCTCAGGCAATACCCTGGGTCGCTCGACCTTAGGCACGACCCAGGCGGCGTCACCTGGGTTGTCGCTTGAGGCCAAGGTCGCCGCCTGAGGTTGCATGGCCTTAAGCAGCTGGGTTGCGCAACACCTGAGGTCGACGCCTCCCTCCCCCTTGCCGTCGCCGCCGCTGCCGCCAGCCACCTCCTCACCACCACCAGCTGCTCCCCCACAATTTTCCCCTCACCACTCGATCTCCTCCTCCCTTTTCTTTTTTTTTTAGTTTTTTTTTTTTACTTTGAAATAGCTTTGCAAAACATGCACAAAAATTTGGTTTCCAAACACAACTCCCTTCCCAAAATGCTCATTCTCTCAAAGGTACTTGGGGAAATGCAAAGCCACTTCCCCAAAGTTGAACCAAACGGGGCCATAATTGGGGCCTATTAGAATTTAAGAACGCATGAGAAGTAAATAAAATTGTGCGATTCTTGGGCCGAAACACTTAGTCTGGCCCAAAGCATTTCAGGTTCATACCCACATAAAATTGAACGAGATCGAAGTGCTTCAATTTTGTGCTTCAATTTTGGGCTTTCGATCGTACGCTTCTGTCCGTCACTTCAACAAGCCTGATCCAATCGCTGAAGTCTGAACTTCATTCTTTTGGAGTTAATTCCATCTAAAACCACAAAACGGCAAACCGGAGAGGAGAAGAGAAAAAGCCCAACACACCCAACTTCGAAAGTCTAGTCGACCCACTCTGTTCTCCTTCTTCTTCTGTTCTTTTAGCCATGAATGAAATCATGAACGAGCCGTTCATGGCGATAGCAGGGACAAGAGCCGGTGCAGAGCCCGAGAGAGAGGCTAAACGGTATTACGTTTCGCAAAATCCAGGGTTATAATCTGCCTCGCTCGGGCACCGGTTTGATTCGGGGCTTGCCTGTGGCGGGACTACTTTCATTCTTCATTCGTTAGATCGAGATGACTAATCTCATAGAAGAAGAGGGACGAAAGTGAAATCTTAAGACTAAGATGATATGCTGCTTTGCTATTTGAGAGGGAGAAGGAACGGCTCCTAACTTCTAAAGTTAACTTTAGGGAGGTGAAATCATGTAACCGTATATTCTAATTAATCTAGTTTGTCGATAAGTTCAGACTCTAATTTCGTTATCGACTAATAATCCATGCTATTAAGTATTAACTGAATGATTTGGCGATAAGTCTCTCTAGGTTAAGATGAAATTATATTTCACCTTGAACTCTAGCGACGGTTGCCCATATAACTTTTAAGTTGGTATTAGAGTTAAAAATTTCAAATTTGATTTCTCACTTATTTATGGGATTCCTTTTGGCTATGTGCGAATGGATTTCAAAATGTCTTTCGACCTCATGCATCTACTTTGCACGTCATATAATATAGTGTGCCACCGCACTTGAAATATTTAAGTTTTTGGAGTAAATGGTTGCGCGTATCATTTTGTAAGTTCTCTCACGTGTAATTCTGGAAGCCCTTCTAGCCTCATCTCATTCTACCAAAGTATGCCCCTGACACTGCATGAAACATTAAACGCATACTAAATTCTCGGAAAAAAATCGTTTAACTTAATTGACAATTCAAGAGTTGTAACCAACAAGTTGTTGTCTTCGATGACAAGAGCATTTGCTCCTTTCATTGTTGTCTTGAGTCGAAGCTTTGTTAGTAGCAAAATCTCAAATATATCACTTGTGATAGAAGCCCACTATAAACACATATGTTTTTTTTTTAGATAAATGCACTAGAAGTCTTAAAATTTGTTGCGATAATACGAATTGGTTCTAAAACTTTTAAAAAAATTGTGAATAAGTCCTAAAACTCGTCAAATTAGTATAATTAAGTTTTTCTATTAATTCTATCAAATCTGTTACTAGAAAATGCTGATGTATCATCAAATTAGTATAATTATTTTCTTCCTCAAATATTTTTAAATTAGATTAAAAAAAAGATAAATTCTTTTACAACCGCGCGAGGGTTGTTGGCCATTAGCAAAGTCCCATCGACGTCCACTGGCCCTTCCGATGATCCCCAGGCGAAGGCTTATGGCTCTCTTTCATTTAGGCTTGGTTTTTTTCTTTTTTTTTTTGGTTAAATTAAATATAAATTTATTTTAAATAAGATTTGACAAAGAAAATAATAAAAAAATGCCACACAATAGAGAAAAAGTACTAAAAAAAATGTAACTGGTTAGCCAGATTGACTTAGTTAACTGAAAATGTTGATTGCACTAATTTAGAAAAATTTAGAACTATATTACACTTTTTAAAAATTTTGGAACACAATCGCACTTTTACGATAAATTTTATGATTTCTAATACACTTATATAATTATGACCTATAACCACACGTAGTTATTCTATCATGTGCAAATCTGAAGGGATGATGTCTTCTTCCGGTTCTTAAATTCAGTAATTATGTAGGATTTTTCTTTTTTAATTCAGCTTTGTCATCCTTCCCTATTAGTGAGCACACCATTAAACCATTCCTTTGCGACCTTCTTAGTTTTTGTCACTTTCCCCTTTCACCTCTCAGTCCCAGCCAAGCAGGACTTCGAGTGCATCTCATAAGTGGAGTTCTTTGAAACGTTCAACCAAAAAGTTTAAATTAAATTAAAAATGATGACATGTGGAATTTGACAGATGGAGGACCACGCATACAAAATAAACCGGACTGGACTGCACTTTTTTGGTCCTGATGTCATGACATATTGTCCAATCTAAAAGTTTGAATTAATAAATGAGGGGAGGTTATATGTATTTAAAGACCATAAAAATTTGTTAGGCAAGTGATACGAGATGCTTTAATGGAGAGAAATGGTAAAAAAGTACGTACGTGGGTTTCTAATGTGTACCGCAGAACTTCGAAAGAGACGATCACTCCTATTGTTTAAGATATTCTTCCAAGATCATCTTCAGGAACAGTAGCTTGCAATCACATGTGGCTACTGTTTTTTTAACTTTAATCATCGGTGGAGTTTTTTTTTTTTTTAATCATCGGTGGAGTTTACAGAGCCAAAAAGCACACTTCTTGGGTTTCTAATCCATAACTTTGAAAAAGTCCACCACTTTACTTTAGTATGGTCTCCCACGGTTATCTTCAGTAACAGTAGTTCTATAATTTCATGTTGGTACCTTTTTATTAACTTAATCATTTTTTTTAGTTGTGTCGTGAAGGAGACAGGTATACTTGCTTATCAAACCATACGTGGCCACAATAATGTAGACAAGTACATTTTTTTTAGCTCCCCTACCAAAAAGAGCAAATTTCATTGGGGGGTCATCAAGTCTGGAGAAACTTCCGATCGGACCATTGAACTTTCTTGTTTTTCATTTACAATTTTTGCATTTCGATCAGCATCTGGTCAATATTCACGAACTGCTGAAGCAGGTTTCTAGTAAAGTGCATCAATTGCAACTAGCCTATTTTTGTTTCTTATTAGTGAAATCTCAAGTACCAAAAGTGGGATGATATGCTGCTTTGCCCTTTGAGAGAGAAAAGAGACCGCTCTTACCTTTTTCAAATTAACTTTAGGGAGGTAAAACCATCCCCCACTATATATATATATATATGGGGTAGGCGCTAATTTCATTCCTTGACCGATAATTTATGCTATTAAGTGAATGCCTTGAGAATAAGTCTGTCTTGATTAAGATGAAATTATATTTCATCCTATGCTTGCCAGTGTAAACGTTCAAGTAAACAGTTGCACATATAATTTCAAATTGGTAACAAAGTAAAAGATTTTGAGTTTGATTTTTCATATTTATTTATAGGTTTTTCACGTTCATTTGCGAAATTTGACTTCACAAATTGTTTCATCCACACATCGAGTTAATAAGCCAAATGATATAGTCCACACCACATTTCAGAAACTTCCAGAAGCCCTTTTATCCCATCACATTCTCCCATAATAAACCCATGGCATTGCACAAAACAATAGAACATGCACTAAATTCCAAGAAAAAATATTTGATTAAAATGATAAATCACGAATACAATTAATAAGTTGATCACTTAGATGATGAGAGAATTTACTCCTCTCATTATAGTCTTGAGTTAAAGTTTTGTTGGGAGCACTTTATGAGTAAATTCTTGAATGCATTGAGCTGATGTGGAGAAGTGTGCTTTTAAGATTGCCCATAACAGTGAACCAATCGAAGTGTGCAAAAGTTGATCCATACACCACCTCACCACTAAAAAAAAAACACTATGAATTTTATTTTTATGACCTTTAAACACATGTATTTTAGCTTCTAATTCTTCGCCATTAGCAAGCGCACTAATTAATCACTCCTTTGCAACCTTGAGTTGTTGTCACTTTTGCTTTCACTTTCCCTCATAAATTCCAGCCAAGCAGGACTTGATCAGACCTCATGGCAGGTGTGGTTGAAAAGCACAAAAAGTGCAGATGTGGGTTTCTAATGTGTACCACAAAACTTAGAAAAAGCCCATGACTTTTAGTATTTATAATAGTCGTTCCAAGGTTATCTTCAGTTATACTATACTATAATCCCATGTTGGTACTTTATTTTTAACTTTAATCTTCTTTATAGGACCAATGCCAGCCATGTTGATGTTACTTGAATTCCTATAATAAGGAGGTGGGAGTAAATCCATTCTCGTATATAATCAATTTTTAATTGAATCACGAAGGAGACGGATATGACTAATATGCTACCACAATAATACATGGGATTCTTTTTTTGTTTTCGGATTTCATCTATAGAGAAGAGCAAATTTCATGTAGGGTCACTAAATTTGGAGAAAATTACAATTGGATCATTGAACTTCGGATTCAATAACTATGATTTCAAATGCATTGAACTTTCGTTTCTTCAATAATTTATGCCCTCCAATTGGAATCCGGTCAATTCTCACGAACTACTGAAGTGGCAACGAAAGTCGAGTAGACATTGCATCTTGAGAATCGGTTGTGCCCGTCACTTCTTTTTTTGGGTTAGATGTTGTGCTTGCTACTTCAATAGTTTGATTTAGTCGAGTTTCTGATAAAGTTCATCAATTGCAAAAAGACGAAAATCTATCGCATTTGATTATTGAAATATGTAAAAGTGCAGCGATCCGATTGCAAATTCCATTTAAATTCATTGATCATGGATGGAATTTACCCCAATGAAATTCTCCATAAATTATTTGAGACCTGAGTTCCGCCAAACTCTCATTATCTCCTTGAATATAATTGCTTATCAATACTTCGACAGTCGACAGCAACGTTGGTGTCTCTCTTTCACGTCCTCACAGGAGTGCCTTACACGCGATCCCCAATCTGGCTATTGATTACGTCTGTGTTGAGAAGGTTGGGCTTCAAAGGGTCACCATCCACCTCTTAAAGAATATCTTTTAGACATTATGAATATATTCCTAATACACCGTATCTTCTGTATATAATTCGGATGTTTTGGCATATTATTATGTCTCTTGTACGTGGTCAGTTTCATGTCTAGATTGGTGATAAGGTATACCGAACTGGATTTTCTCTAAGTTGATCCGAGACACGTAAATAGACCGTATTATAATATCGTAATCAAGTAATTAGTTCGTTTGATCATTCTTCTCAATTTCTAAGTGATTGCATCACCGGCGTGATGCTAGCGATCCACCCGTCCCAATCATCATAATTACACGCCAAATCTGAATCTAGATACGAACGCTTGTCTCTGGAAGCTTTTACAAACTTTCTATAATATAATCCTTTTTAAAGCAATAAATTGCTTTGTTTGTCACATCATGCCTACTAGATTGCTCACTAAAAGTCGCCCTAAAATATAATTTTTACTATACTTTCTCCACCTACTGATAAAGTGGCACGATCACCAGTAGGTAAATGTTCACCATCTTACCAATATTGTTTTTGTCGTCCTTTGGAGACATGGAAATCAACTTATTAAATCATACCTTTTCATCAAGTGGTGCCAAAAGCATCACACGCAATAAAACGTACATAATAATAATAATAATAATAATAATAATAATAATAATAATAAAAATAATAAAAGAAGGAGAAAGTGTACATAAAGAACAGGAGAGGTTCGAAAGCTCTCCAAAAGGTTCGAAAGCTCTCCAAAAGTTTCAAAAGCTTTCGCCCATGCAATTGTTCACAAATGAATAATATATCTGCCAACTTAGCAGACTGAGAGGGGGATCGGTGGGCAATTATCCAAAGGAGGGGGAGGGGGTTGGTTGGTTGCATATGCAATTTATGCATAGTTGTGGGGGTGTGTACACAATATATGTTGTGGATATTATTAGATTTTCAACCCATTTGGGGCTTTCCAATACAGTATAGTATACCCATCTCGTTATGAATCGGTAAGTTATTAGTTCAAATGGCGTACTCTTTAATTGGATTACGATATTTCTCATTCAGAATAATCTCAAGCTCCACCCCAAAATTTCATTAGTGGAATTCGACCAGGCACATGGGTAGGCAATACTGTAAATTCACGGAGTTGTTGAACTGAATGCTTAGTTCATAGAGTATTATTTTCAAAATACATTTATGATATACATGTTTTAGGAAACCCATGTCGATCTATTACCATGTTTATAGAACTAACAACCACCCCCTGCCAAAAAAAAAGAAGAAAAAAGAAACAAAAAACAACCCAAACACACACAGAGACAGATTTTTTTTTTGGGTCGAAATAGTAGCTGATATATTAGACTTCTGAGGTTACACTAAGCATAAAGTCTGAATACAAAAGATCTTGCAAAAAAAGAGGGGGATAAAGGACCCAGTTAGAAAGAAGTAAAGCAGCTCCATGGGTTTGGCCCCGCCAGGATTTTATGCTAGATCCGTCCCTGCATGGAATGCATACGTCAAATTGGGATTGGCCAAGAGGAATCAGGACATCACCTGAGTTTTTTTTTGTCAAACATCACCTGAGTTTGCAAGTAAGCTTGAGAAGCTTTTACGAAAGCCGATGTCGGGAGATGATTGAAACCCTTCGAAAGCATGCACCGTCTATTACTCCATTGCTTTGCAATCTCTGTCCCATCAACTTTAAGAATCATCTGGCCGTCCGAATTTCTAGTTAAAACCAGGCAAGATAAAGATAAGAGATAAAATCTCTGAATTTTACTCTGTCCGTTGAATCGTGATAATTAAATCAGATAATTTTTATATTCTATCTTTAGTGCAATTATCAGATACGCCGTTATGTCCCGCCTGTGGAGAAAGCACCAGTCTTATCATCAATTAACTCCTGAATCCAATAAAAAGAAAGGAAAAGCTCCCGTATCCGACTATTTAGAAAATTTGCACATTAATTTTTATGAAAAACATCATCGCTCAAGATGTTAAAAAGGCTTCCAATCGAAGAAAAATGACTAGGCAAATAAATGTTCCTATTTCCCTTAAACTTTGTTCATAACATCTACAGATTGAGCAAGTCGAACCAAATTATGAAACCAAAGCATACAATTATAGAATTGGACCACTTTCGAATGACTCCCACGTGACAAATCTAATCGACAATGAACATTCTTTCTCCTCCAAATTGAACACCAGAGGAAAGAAAGACCGAGGCCATCTTTCCCAGGACGCCACGTGAACAGATGCACACACCGTCCCGTCCGAAGTCAGAAGTTCCCTTCGATGCACGATAGACCAAAAGTAGGTTGCGAGCTGGCCAATTTACAGTAGCCAGTCTTAATCGACCGGAAAGCAAGAGATGGGATGATATTTTTAGCAGGTCGTTATCGGCTTTCAAATCAACGATGCCAAAAGGTAAATAACAGCCATATGGCGGAGTGAGGACTGCCTGAAAATATCTAGGTTACTAATGCAGGACTACCCAAAAATATCTTGAGACGGTACCTACAAGATAATGATTGCCACCGGCCCACTCTCCTTAAATATCTTCTTAAATATCTTCGGAGAAATTGTTCAATTTATTATAGCTCTGTTGTACTGTTACAATTTTTTTTTTCAATTTTATTCATTTAGTTTTAGCTCTTTACGCGAAATTCTAATGCATATTTTTAGTTAATTTTCGCCTAAAATTGTCGATATGATGGTATGCCACGTTAGACGATCGACAATGCTAACACAACATGTTAGATATTATAAGTGAAAATTGACGAGAATAATAGCATTGCAATTTTATATAAATGTTTATCACTAAATTAATAAAAATAGAAAATTTATGATTGAATTAATATCCACACAATAGATTATGATTAATTGGGTAATTCTTCCGGTTGAGACTCAATGCAAAAGACAGATTTAATGAATTTATGTATAATTTGGTATTTTTATAATGAGAATTACACTAGTCTATTTATAGACTTTATGAGATGAGTGATATCATCAAGAGTATGCATTATTAAATGAGATATATACGTAATACAGAAAGATATTCATAATCAAGTAAATCTCCTAATATCGCTAATATCCCCTTAAACATAAGGTGAATTCAAACAAATCAACTTGAGTTTGAAAAAAAAATCTAAACAATATCACAAAATCTTCAATTAAAATGCGTTATTGTGCATGTGATAACTCCAGCTTTCATTAACAAGAAAAATTTCAATACGTTGATTGTTTGACGGTGGCAAATCTCATGGTGGAGTCGGCTTCTTGAAACGAGAAGTGAAAAGTCGAGAATCAGAGGTATTAGAGTCAAGCAACATGCATCCTTTGTTGTCAACTTTGTTGTCGAGATAGTAACTTAAATGCGGCTAATACGGCTGACATGGTTATAGCAAGTGGAATAAGCTAGGCTTTGCTAAGGGAAAAGTTTGAAGACGCATCTTTGTGGTGTCGAAGAATAAATCCAAAAAAAAGAAGAAGAAAAAACTCAGTTTGGCGACGCGTCAGAGATGTCGTAACTCAACCACCTTAGATAGAAATGATGCACTTGGGTGAACATTGTCAAGTGGCAGTAATGGATTTATTTGCTTGGGTTATATGGATGCACTGTTGAGAATGATAAAGCAGAAAAAAAATAGAATTGGGAAATTTTTTATACTAAGTTGAGCATAATAATGCTGAAGACAGATTTAAGCAATGTATATAATGTAATATCTTCATAATGAGGATTATATCAGCCTATTTATAAATTTTATGATATGACTAGAAAAGGTACCATATCAATCAATGATATTTACTATCAAATGATATATATATATATATATATATATATATAATTAAGTAGATCACCTATCTTCGTTAACACTTCTTAATTATTTCACGCTGGGGGAGACGTCATACAAATGATCGAAATCCATCGTTCAACTTCGATGTTTTCCTCATGTCCGCGGCTTCACGTATCACGATTTATAAAAAAAAAAACATGTCTGTTCGCATCGAATAATATTATAATAATGACTAAAACAAAAGAAACAAAAATGGGAATCGGATTTGTGTTAGACAACAACAGAACCGCTCCACCCATTCATCTCTCTGCCTATTAAACTATTTTGGGTTTTTCTGAAGGTGAAAGCCACCTGCAAACCGATTAATTTACTCTCACCTAATAAACAAAATAAATTAACAAATTAAATTGATTGGTACAGGTAGCATGAATTATTGACAGATTAGTGTAATTTACACACAGTCCCTCAATCATGTAACCCTAGAAAAGGACATGCTTTCATCATGAATTTTTTTAATGATGTTGGGGAAAAGCAACATGTTCCTGCTCGATTACGCAGGCTCTTTTTGTCCCCACAATGACGCTTCAGATGCCCTTTTTTCGCACTTAGACACTAGTGATGCGAATAATCCGAAGATGTCATAGAAAAATCAAAAGAAAGACTACAGGATGTTGACTTGGATTGACGTCCACAAGTGCAGAAATTTTCGAAGAAACATGGGATTTTTCATGATCTTGCCTGCCATTAACAAGGCACTCGTATTGCTTCACTTGAACCCAATTTCTAATTAGCTTTTGTAATTTTCCCTTCCCATCGAAGGGCCATGGAAAGAGCGGGTTCCATGTCAAATTTTGTCGTGAGAAACGTGGTGGAATATTGTAAACGCGTACCGAGCACCACGTGCATGAATATAATTGGAGTGTCTTTGAGGTTTTCTGCGAGTTATTCCTTGTCATTTTCTTTCCAAGCTCACTGAACATGGCGGAGCGACGAAGGACTCGTGAAGGAAAACCCCTCGTTGTTTCGAGGTATTGTCAGGCGCACTAATCTCACATGAGTCAAATGTGACATAAACGAGAAGAAAGGTTCGGAAATTCAAAATTTATTGCGTTAATATCAATTTAATCATGTCTTTTGGTCTAGTGCTAATTTAATTTTTCCGGCTAATTTTGACCGAACACTATTGATGTGGACGTCAATTGGCTTATGTGATATGGTGGCATTGACGTGAATAACTTTCAACATTATTTTAATATTCCTTCTAATTATTTATTTAATTATTTTCTCTTTTGCTTTTTTTCCCTTTCCTTTTCCTCTAGCTGGTCCTGAAGTTTGACAATTTGCAAGGGACCTTGTTGGCCACTATCAAGACTTGAGCCCCCACCAGAAACAGCAGGGCTAGCCTCACATTGGGCTAGCAAGGCTCGCCCTCGCTGAATTTAATGAGGGTTAAGCCTCATTGTCCATGGGCAAGGCTCGACCTCACCAAATTTGGGGAGTTCATGGCCTTTGGTGAGTTCCCTGCTCTCACCTCTGATCGATCCTCGAGGTCCAACGATTGGCTAAAGGAAGAGAGGGGGTGAAAAAAGAAAGAGAAAGAAAAGAAAAATAAGGAAAAATAAAAGAATTTTTTTTTCAAAAATATTATTAAAAATTATTCAAATCGTGTCAGTCGTGTCATGCGAGCAAATTGGTGTCGAGATTAGCAATATTCAGTTAGAATTAGCTAGAAAGACTAAATTGGTACTAGATCAAAATGTTTAGAATTAGATTAATACAAATATAATATTTTTAAGACTTTTTTGTCACTTTTCTTGACATAATTATTAGATTATGCAAATTTAGTTCACAATTCATCGAAATTTAGAGTTAAGTGCTAATTAGGCACATAGGAATTCGATGCATGTGATTATATCGTCATTCCATGGACAGATTTTGGGTCCGTTTAGGTTTGACCGCTATTTTTCGGAAGAGGGGGAAAGAGATAGAATGAAAGTCTTTGTGCAAATTGGAAAGAAGAAGAAGAAGAAGAAAAATCAAATTTTGCGTGAAGAAAGAGTGGTAAAATTCGAGGCATTTTCCGTCCAATTGTCTTCTCTAAGCTGGAAACCTAATCCAGAGAAAATAGGGGGTAAACTCGAAAAGTGGGTATACTTATCCAAAAACTTCAAGTAGTCAGCTCTCAAATTATATTCTGTGTACCTATAATTTTATGATTGTCTTAGTGATGTTGAATGAGCTTATTACAGCGCGCCACAATATCGACATCCAGATATGAGATGCATCTTAACATTCGAACTTGAATAAAAAGAAATAGAGCCCATCTCTCTCTCTTTGTTTTTTTTTTTTTTAATGGGACTGTTGGATGAGGCAGGCTCTCAAATGGGACTCGGACGATCCGGCGATGCACCGGACTCACATGGACACGTCATCCTTACCCAAGTTACGAGTCAGCATTACCGGCCGCGGGCAGAAAACCAGGGGGCGAGTTTGATTGTGTACACAAGTCACTTGAGCGACTCGGCGACCGGCCACCGCCGAACCACCTCCCCCAATCTCTTTCACCAACCGCCAAAACACGCACGAAACCACCGCTTCGCCCACCGCATCTCGAACCGATTGTTTCTGGGATCCCAAACACCTGTAAAGCAAAGGGGGCAATCATAGGCCAGCGACTTTGTCTTCTTGATCCACGAGTACGGTCTGCATTCATATTTAATCGACCGAGCTCAATTTGGCAGGAAGGGTTTTCTGTCGCGTTGTGAGCGCAAGTTTCGGCACTGATGTGGAATATGCCATTGATCCTTATCTTAAGTCTCATTTAATTATGGATTAGTGAGTTCAATCCCATGTTAATTTTGTCTAGTGGGAACAATGGGGGCCCGCTCAATTGTTTGGATAAGCTACCCATCACCATCTTAATTTCAAATTACCTTCTAGAGGGACCAAATGGTCGTTGAATGTTAAAATTACCCTATCTACTAAACTCATCAATATTTCAATTTTGCCAACTTAGTTTTGAATCCTTACATGAGATTCCAATTTAGCTATTTGGATTAATTTTAGGTAGGAAATAATTGATGCAGTAGTCTAGTTATTATCGGCTGTTCTACATGACAATGTATCACATTAACGGTTTCCGATAAAAATTGACCGGAATGACTATATTGAAATTTTGTGCAACAATTTATGATTGAATTGATAAAATTACAAAGTTTAGAACTGAACTATATCCGCACAATAGGCTTAAGACTGATTGGGTAGTTTCCCTCTGTTGAATTTGTTGTGTAAACAAAATACATGGATATATCACAAGATATGGAGACTATATAGATGATTAGCTAGTTCAACATAAGTTGTGGTACCCCATAATAAAATTAGAAGGTGATGGAGACTCGTCTTTGGAGATTAAACATACAAAATCAGAAGAAAATTGTATTAATTGCTCAAAATGATAATAAGAAGTACATAGTCTTTATGACAAAGTAAATTGAAGTAGGGCAAGAATATTGAAAAGTAAAGTTAAATCCAAAAAAACAAGGAGAATTAATGAAATACAAGCAAAGTTAAGTACACACTCATATCATAAGAACGGATATGTCAAGCAAAATAATTGGTGACCATTCATTGGATCTAGTGTCCTTATTAGTAATGTGTACTCATCGCAAATTCCTTCTCCAATAACTACAACATTGCTAGTTGATGGTGCGCACCTAAATTTGACTTCCTCCACACTATCGTCATATAGAGACAACCAAAATAGATTGAATAAACATAAATTTAATATGTAGAGGAGCAAATCTTTGTGATTCAATAAGACACCAAAGCTCTTATGATCATCATTAAAGTTGAAGGTAAAAAATCTATACATGAACATAGTAAAGAGGTATTAAATCCCCTAAAACATATTTAGATTGAGGGAGGATAACACTCAAATTTAAAACTAGATCAAAAGAGTTCAAATCTCAAATTGAAAATTCAACTAGGAGAAGAGAGCTCCCAAATCAAATTTGGGAAAGAAGAAAAGCAAAATAATAATAATAATAATAATAATAATAATAATAATAATCATTAAAATAGGGAGGAGAGGGAGAGGATCAAACCAGCTCAGATCCTAATCCATATTTGAAGGTTGAAGAAGACGATATAGAGAGAAAAGGACTTGTCGATCCCCTTTCATTGGATGAATGATTGATTTGATATCATTTCTAGGATCATAAAAGCAAAAGGGTATGTGCATCAAAAAATCTAAACAACTTTGAGTGAATTTTGACTTGTGCCTTAAAATTTAGAAAAAGTCTTGTCATAATTAGATATTTTAAGTTTTGCTATTTTTTTTTTTTGGCTGGAGATGTAACACTCTCATATATAACTTATTCTTTGGTTATTTAGATGACACTAGATTTTACTTCGTATTATATAGATGATTAATTTGGTTCTTCCTTTCACATAAATATCCCACTTCATTGCAATTTTTTCTTTAAGCAATTCTTTTTGATTTAATGGGATTTTCGAATCTTTTAACTCAACCAATCTTCACATCACGGGCATCAAATAAGGTTCTCTTTCTAGCTTAACTTGACCATATTTAATATTAGTAGAAAGAAGACTATGATTTTTTTTCGACAATAAAATGCACTTTTGAAGACACAACCCTATTAATTTATAATATTGATTCGCAAATTATACGACATGTCTCTGGTGATTTTGGCATATCCTCATTCATAATAAATTAATCTTTTATCCCCCCGCCCCCCAAAAAAATATAATTTTGCTCGTTTTCATTTTTCCTGCGGAGAGGATGACTGACAAGTGCTTACCTGTTAGCATCGTCAACATGCAATATTTATATCTATGTTTTTACTTCATGATTGACGTGTGGGCCCCAGAAATATCCAAGGATCAGGATAGACCTCGCCAATTCTTTTGCTTATTTTTATTTTACCCCAATTAAATATTGCTTTTGCCCGAATAAATAATAAATATGTGGCAACTCGCAAGAGACTTTACAGTAGGAAAAGCGCCCTAAAAATAATAAAATTAGAATATCCGAGCATATCCACAGATTCAATAGCCCCCCCTCCCCCGGCCGCCGAGCTCGATCCGATTGGTCAATCCTACGTGGAACCGAGCTGTCCGATCTACACCACCATCTCTCCAAGATCCAATGCCAAAAGCGATCCCCGCGCCCCAAGACCCAACCCCGTCCCGCCACGTCAGCGTCGACGGGCAATCACGTTCGCGGCGCCCTGCCCGTCCACCTCGGACCCCGCCGCGGGCCCCGCCGACGGGGCGAGGAGCCACCGAGCTCCGCTCTGGACTCGTCGCTATAGCCTATAAATACGTGGGCACACGTGGTCGAGGAATTCGCAACCGCGAGAAAGAAAAAGGGTCCTCCTTCCGATCCGACAAAAACACTTCCCATCCATGGCTGAGACTTCGGCGGCCTACCGAAATCTTCACCCGAAGGCGGAGTTCCCCGGCGAGCCGGAGACTTCCCTGGAAGTCTTCTTCGGGTTCCTGGACGAAGGCGCTGCGTCGCCGGAGAGTTCCTGCAGCTCCGGCGACGGGTTCGAGGATCTGGAGAATGAGGAGGAAGACGGCGGGTCGTCCAACGCCGAAGAGAGCAGAGCATTCTGGGAGTCTCAGGAACATCTTGTTCAGGTAACTTGAGTGATCAACTGATCAGTTGTCGGAAGTTTTTGACCAGTTTTTCCGGCTTCCGAATACGTACTGATGGCGAACGATTCTCACTTTTGCAGGCGACGCTGTGCCGGACCAGTTCGATCGAGTCCAGGATCAGGCAAGCCACTAAAGAATGCTTGATGGAATTGAATTGGAAAGATTCGCAGTGCGACTGTCTCAAATCCGCCTCGGGGGGTTGCCGGAGTTGTCTGCGGCGGGACGTTTGTGACCGGCTCCGGCGCAATGGCTTCGACTGCACCATATGCAAATCCAAATGGAGGAGCTCACCGGATATCCCGTCAGGTAATTATAAAATGATTATCTTTGAATTATACAAATCTTTCAAATCTGGCATGGTAATGTGATTACTGATTAGTACACCCTTTTCCAGCTGGTGGGTGGGTTTGCAATTTTAGCAATCTTTATTTATTTATTTATGGAATGACCAAATTGCTGAAATTTTTGCTCAATTTGGTCCTCAGGTGAGCACACATACTTGGAAGTGGTGGACGAATCGAGTCCCAAGAAAGGGGCGGTGAGAGTGATAATCGAGCTCAATTTCCGAGCGGAGTTCGAGATGGCGAGAGCGGGTGAGGGCTACAACCGGCTGGTCGGGCGGCTGCCGGAGGTCTTCATCGGGAAAGCCGAGAGGCTGAGGCCGCTGATCAAGGCGTTGTGTGCGGCCGCCAAGAGGTGCACGAAGGAGAAGGGGATCCACATGGGGCCGTGGAGGAAGCACAAGTACATGCAAGCCAAGTGGCTCGGCAAGTGCGAGCACTCCACACCGGGCCCTCTCACGGCCGGGCTCCCGGTGGCCCGGCCGGCGAAGCCGAGGGCCTCGATGCTCACTTTCGACATGCTTGAGATGTTGCCCAAGTTGCAATGTACTGCGGTTGAAGTTGTGTGAGGTTTTCTTTTGAGTGTGTGGAAGAAGAAATCCATGGCCTTTTTTTAGAAGTTTTGCCCGTAATCCATGGTTTTTTTTAGAAGTTTTGCCCGTTGCTCCGGATAGTCGCTTATAGAGTTATGTAAATTTTGGAGGAAATGATTGAGTGATCCCAATAAATTTTGAGTTTTGCCCATACTTGCACCCCCCCCCCCCCTCTCTTCTTTTAATTTAGTTTATTTTGATTTCTTGAATGTTGTAAGTTCGATACGTACAATGTAATCGCCCCTTTTAGATATTATTACTAAACAGGGCTCTCTAGCTTATGCAGCAAAAGAAAGGAATTAAATGAGGCGTTATGAAATAATATATTTTTGGAAATTTAATCTAATAATGGTCATCAACTTCTGGGAATTTATTGTCTAAAGTTTAAATAGTTGAATTTTCTTTTCGATTCACCTTGAACCTGAGCAAGTCCTTAAATTGCTTCGTTTAAGATTTTGTGCGGACCTTAGTATCTCTCGGACATTAAACGTTAAGAGGGTAGAGTTAGGTATGAGGCTCGAAAAATATACTAAAGTTTAAAAAGTTGAATTTCCCTTTTCAATTCGGCCTTTTTTGATTGTAGAAATATAATTTTGCAAGAAAAAGCAAGAAATCTTGTACTCTGTCTAATTTGCATCTATAAAAGCAGATACCAAAAGCGTAAGAACAAAAGCCAACATATGCAAAGTTAAGCCTACTGCTCTAAAAGTCCCAAACTTTAGCTTTAATCTTAATTTTATCCTAAACATTTTTTCATCTCATAAAAAGACCCAAACTTTTGGTTCGGTTTCAATTCTATTTTTTTTTTTTGTTCCATACAAACCACAAACTTTAGATCAAGTCCAAATTCTATCACAATTTTTTTTTTTGTCTCATAAACAACCACTTGTTTTTACTTGAATCCTATATCTACCTGCTAGCTTTTCGTCCAAAATCGTTAGGAGTGTGCATAGTCCGGGTGGGCGGTTCTTGACCTAGAACTAGGAATCGCCCATTAAAGACCAGTTCCAATTTTTTGGAACCGAGAATCACCCGTTAGTTGCATGGATCCACCCAAGAACCGGACTGCCGGTCTGGTTCGATTTCTGGGTGGATCCATGGAACTAGTCTCACCAATAAAAATATCGTTTTCTAAATCTCACCATGAATACTTTTTATATCGAGTAATATTTTTCTTTAAATCGAATCGGCCTAATTAAGGGTACCATTTTTCTTTATTTTATTGGAAAACACTACCAAAGAAGAGAAATAGATTTTTGTTCCTGTTTTTGAATCATTTCAATTGAAATCTAAAATATTCTTTAAGTTCAAAGTTCTGGATGATTGTCATATGTAGATCATCTTTTCCTTTAACCCCTAACAGTGCTCAATCTTTTACAACTTTTGCTTTACTTAATTCTTTATGTAGAGACAATTTGATTGGTACTCCACATATTTTTGAACACAGTATCCTTTGTGAATCCCAGAAGTATCCTTTGAAGAAGCCATTTGTTGAGTTGCTAAAAGGCGGCTTACACACTTTACTAAATTCTTATAAAAACATGGAAACCATGAGAGGAGATGGAGCCCTAATATTTAGGTTTGCTAATTAGTAATTTTGAAATTTATTTTAATATTAAAAATTAATATATTATTATAATATAATTGGTCCGGTTCGGGTGGGCTGATCTGCCCATGAAACCAGGAACCGGACTGGTACCCATCAATTCCTATAAATTGGAATCGAGAATCAGATCAGTTCCCTCAAGAACCACCGGTTTTGGGCGGTTCCGATCCGGTTCCAAGAGGTCCGGGTGGGTCTTTGTTCTTTTGTACACCCATAAAAATCGTCCTTAGTGATGTGACATTTCCATGTCATTGTTCTTTTCTTTTTCCTTTTTTAAATTTCATATCTAAGAAAATGTCTTTTGGAGTTGAATTTCCATGTCAGCCAAACAGACAAAATGACATCCTATTGGATTTGAAATTTGGGCAAAAACTAGAAGAATCTAGGTAAAATTATAGCAAATAGGGTTGACTTTCTTTAATTGTTGTTGCTCTTAAGAGATACTTCCTTCACTTTTGCTCGAAAATCTTCAATTTTGCACTCTCGCTTCAATCTCCCATGCTTGGGAGTCTTCCTTCTCTTAAGGTTGGAGAACTCGCGCTCAAGACACTCGGATTGGAATGCTCAAATAGTTTACTCAGCAATTTTCCATCTCTTGATTGTTTGGATGCATGGTTAACGGAGACAAATTTGGGACAAGTAAAAGATGGTGGTTTTTAAGAGACAAAAAATGTTTAGAGTAGAATTGGGATTAGATTTAAAGTTTAAGTTTTTAACAAAACAAAAAAATATTTAGGGTCAAGCTGGGATTGAATCTAAAATGGGAGTTTTTTTTTTAATAACAAAAAATTTAATATAGAATTGGGATTGGATATAAAATTAGAGGTTTTTCATGGTACTAGACTTGCAAAATTAATATAGTACTTTTGTTTGAGGACTGCAGAGGAAATTGATGGAGTCAAAAGAGGGTTGATGCAATCCTTCCTCTTCATTAAGGACCTTCACGAACATCCTTCACATTTTGGGCTGCTTCGCTAGGGACCACAAGGTGAAGTTCTTGGCACTGAGCTAGTCAGTCCAGATCAATCGGGATTTCCGGTTTCTTGATCGTCTTTGCTTGCCTTGGGATTGTCAAGTAATTGTAAACCTAATAGGCAAATGTGTTTTTTTTTTCTTTTCAATTTATAATGTAGGGGCACAAGTGCAGAGGCACAACTAACCATAAAACATCTTGCAGAACCATAAACCAACAGCGTCAATTCTTGGAGATTAGTACTAGACTAAATTTAAATTCTTTTATGATTGGGTAAAATCACACATTATAATGTACAATCTAGCTAAATGAAAAACACTGTAAATAACTCAACGTACTAAAATGGAAAAAAAGGATATGCAAAAATAGGGATTATAGTCTTCAACAATTCTTATTCTTTCATTTTGGTTCCCCTTTTTCTTTGATTGTCACAGTTTAGGAATAAACTATTACAATTGAAAAATTCAAAACTAAGAGGTTTGTTAGGAAACCTTTCTGCTTGAACTGACAGTCGCATGGCTCACTTCTTGAGGTGAAGAAGGCATGCGGATGTGTGAGATTGAGGGGATTACCTGACATATTCAGCGTGAAGTTCTTTGTTCAGGAAAATAAAGGAAAAAAATATAAAAATGAAAACAAATTTATATGAATTTTCCACATCTATCGATCATATCTCACGCTATGCTTGTTTCAGCCAAATTTGCCATCCGATGTGTATGAATTAACGTCCCCCCAAAACTCTTTCTGCATGAAGGATTCGCATGCCTTTAAATGAATCATCTCTCCTAGTGAATTTGTGTTATTATCCACATCAGCATCGACTGACAACTGATATCTATGTTAGTGGTGGCCAACCAAAATTGGCCGTATAGACTAAATTGATACAAAAGCAAAATGGTTATGATCGAATTGATAAGAAAATAAAATTTAGGACTAAATAAACACAATTGCTTGAGGTTAAAGAGTTTTTTGGTAATTTTTTTGTCTTATTTGTGAAGTGGTTCTACCATTAAACATGCGGCTGAGGTTGTCAAATTCACCACTTAGGGAGCTTTTTTGCATGAGATTATGAAGAATCATACAATGTTGGTGGGCAAATCATGTATGACTCACTCGGTCCCATTGTAATAAAGGCTGAAATGTGCTTATTGTTGGATTAGTGTAAGGGTTTAACTGATTGTTTTGCTTATTGTAATTGTTAAAATATGTCTTGAGTTTGAGCCCAATGCGAAAGTCTGAATATTTCAAATTGGATATTTTGCGGACGTTCGAAATTGAACAAAGTTAACTTCTTTTGGCGAATTAGAGTTGGCGATGGAAGAAAGTGTAAAAGGAAATTATAGATAATGATTTCCTAATTATTATCGCCAAGAAGGATTCAAAAGGAGATTTGGACTTTGGATTTTCTTCTATCAATTGCAGTCAGTGAAGAGATAGTTGTTATCTGTTGAATTTGTTGACCAAATTTACCTCAGATTGCATGGGATTCTTTTTCACATTGGAGTTAGTCAACGAGCATGCTTTTCGTTGAGAATGAGATACACACACATATCTATATGGGTTGTTCATATGTCACAGAAGAGCTCGCTATTGTCAAAGATTGTTGAAGCGCTGTGATTCTAGCGAGTGCTTGGCGGGTTTTTTCGTTCATGCAATTACATCCAAGAAAAAATTAGTGTTTGTAGCCGATCAAATCTTGTGGCTAGATTTGTGTGTAATTCATTCGTGAGATTGAGAAATTATTTTGTGAGGAATTTTGTGGTTAAACATTGCATACGTTATTGGGTGTAATTGAGGCTTAGAAAACATCGAGAGAGTATTTGAGTAACTCCAGTATGTAATCTCTTTGTATCGCTTGATCTATAGTGAAATTTGTTGTTGCTCTTCCCGTGGACATAGGTCTTTACGACCGAACCACGTAAATTTGATGTTCAATTTATTTTATTCTTCTGTTTATATTATTATTCGATCGCTTGTTTTTCGCAACAATTGGTATCAAAGTCAGGTTTGGCTGAGTTGAAGCGAATTGATGGTGGTAGAAGAAGGGAAAGTGAAAATCGACAGATTTGATGGGAATGATTTTAGTTTCTGGAAGATGCAGGTTGAAGATTATTTTTACTAGATGAAAGTACACTTACCCTTGTTTGGGGAGAAACCGGAGTCGATGAAGCAAGTTGATTAGGATTTGCTGGATAGATGAGCTATGGGTGTTATTCGGCTGACGTGGGCTCGTAATGTCACGTTTAACATCGTGAAGGAGAAGACTAGTGCTAATTTGATGTAAGCCTTGTCGGATATGTATGAGAAACTCTCTACGATCAACAAGGTTTATTTGATGCGATGTCTGTTTAATTTGAAAATGAGCGAAGGTGCGTCAATTGTAGATCATATCAATGAATTCTATGTGATTGTTAGTCAATTGAGTTAAGTTGAGATTGACTTTGAAGATGAGGTACGTGCTTTGATTTTGTCATCCTCATTGCTTGAGAGCTGGAATACTACTGTTACCGCCGTTAGTAATTCCTCTGGGTCAACAAGTTTGACGTTTGATGGATTTCGAGATTTGATTCTGAGTGAGGACATCCGTAAAAGAGAATCTAGTGAACTTGTATTTGCTGCTTTAGTAGGTGAAAATAGAGGATGATCTAGAACACGTGTTGGTAAGAGTAATACTAATATGAATAGGTGTAGTCAGTCTAGGACTGGTGATATTGTCTGTTGGAGTTGTGGCAATAGGGGCTACCTAGAAGAAATTACCTTAAGCTAAAGAATGAGAAGGGTAATGGAATTATAGTTGATTTTGCAGATAATGTTGCAGCCGTAGCAGATAATACCGATTATGTCTCGTCTGTCACTGATTATTCATCGTTTGATGGATGGATTATGAATTCTGGTTGTTTTTTTTTTTTTTTTCATGTTACATCAAATAGAAACTGGTTTACTACTTATTAGTGCATGGATAATAGTAAAGTGCAGTTGAGGAACAATGCTGAATGCAAGGTCGTCGGTGTTGGTAATGTTAGAATAAGAATGCATGATGGTATTGTGAGGACATTGACTAGAGTAAGGTATGTTCCAGAGTTGAAGAAGAATTTAATTTCCTTGAGTGCTTTGGATTCAGCTAGGTATCGATATATTTTAGAGTGTGGAATTCTGAAAATTATTTGAGGTGCTTCGATAATAATGAAATGAATCAAGCATAGTGGCTCGTATGAGTTTCAAGGTGAGACAGTGACAAATTTCGCTACAGAGACATTGGATGCATCTATTCAAGAGTCTAAATTATGGCATATGCGTTTGGGGCACATTGGCAAAAGAAGTCTAAAGGTTTTAAATAAAAGAAATCTGCTATGTGGTTATGTTTCTAACGAATTGAATGTATGTAGGTGCTGTGATTTAGATTAATGGCGGAAAGTGCAGTTTAGTACGACTGTTAAAGAAACCATGAAAATTGCAGAGTTAATTTACTTGAATTTCACAGGTTGTCACGGTTTCCTTCGAGAAAGAGTGCTAGATATATGCTAACAGTTATTGATGATTACTCGATGAAGACGTAAGTATTTATGCTTAGGCACAAGTTTGATATTATTGTCGGGATTAAATAGTTGATAGCTTTAATTGAAAAGGAGACTGATAAGATGATCAAGCATGCGTGGACTGACAGTAGCATGGAGTTTTGCTCGAAACTGTTAAATGAATTTTGCATGAAAGAAGGCATAGTGAAACATCGCACAAATTCTAATGAACCACAATATGTTGCGGAATTGATAAGTAAAATGTTGCTAGAGACGACCTATAAAATACTCTTTAATGTTGGTATGGCTAAGAGATTCCTAGCGGATGCACTAAGTACGACATGCTACCTAATGAATAGATCACCATCGACTGCGATTGGATATCGAACTCTCGAAGAAATGTGGTTAGGTAATGTTGCTGATTATTCTATTATTAAAATATTTGGTTGCCCATGTTATATTTGAGTGAGTGATGGTAGGCTCGATGGAAGGGTAAGAAAGTGCATATTCCTAGGTTATGCACAAGGTGAGAGGGGTTATCGATTATGGTGCTCGGAGTGAAATTCACCTATTATTAGCAGAGAAGTTACGTTTGACGAGTCTTCAGTACTTCTGACTAGGAGTGATTATAGCAGTATTCAAATGGATCTGAATGGTGTTCAGTTTGAGGTGGAGTCGTAACTAGAAACTCCTAAGGTAGCGAGTATGAGTACTAGCAAAGTAATCGACACGGATGGTGCTTGTAGCGAGGTTGAGCCTATAAAGTCAATGGTTGCCGTAACTGCTGAAATTAACAAGGGATGTATTTGATCTCCTAACAGATATGGATGTAACAATGATTTTGCTTTATCTGTGGTTAAGGAGATTGTGTCAGAAAATTTATGCGGAGCAGTTAAAGGTGCATGTGGAGTTGATATTCTGATGAGGTCTTTAATTATGGAAAAGTTCAAGCGATACTTGAACTTGGATAAAATTTGTGGTGGTTGAGCCCATCGAGGGCAATGGGAGAGTAGCGGTAGAGTTTGAATTTTTTGCGAAGTGATTGCGACTTGGCTCAAACGTCAAGCCAAGGTGGAGATTGTTAAAATATGTCTTGAGTTTGAGCCCAATGTGAAAGTTTGAATATTCAAATTGGATATTTTGCGGACGTCCGAAATTGAATTAACTTCTTTTGGCGAATTATAGTTGGCGATGGAAGAAAGTGTAGAAGGAAATTATAGATAATGATTTCCTAATTATTATCGCCAAGAAGGATTCACAAGGAGATTTGGACTTTGGATTTTCTTCTATCAATTGAAGTCGGTGAAGAGATAGTTGTTATTTGTTGACTTTGTTGACCAAATTTACCTTGGATTTCATGGGATTCTTTTTCATGTTGGAGTCAGTCAACGAGCATGCCTTTTGTTGAGAATGAGATACATGCACATATTTATATGGGCTGTTCGTTTGTTGCAGAAGAGCTCACCGTTGTCAAAGATTGTTGAAGTGCCGTTATTCTAGCGAGTGCTTGGCTGGTTTTTTTGTTCGTGCAATTACATCCAAGAAAAAATTAGTGCTTGTAGCCGATCAAATCTTGTGGTAAGATTTGTGTGTAATTCTTTTGTGAGATTGAGAGATTATTTTGTGATGAATTTCGATACTAAACATTATGTGCGTTATTGGGTGTAATTGGAGCTTGGGAAACATCGATGGAGTGTTTGAGTGACTCGAGTGTGTAATCTCCTTGTATCGTTTGATTTATAGTGAAATTTGTCGCTACTCTCCCCGTGGACATAGGTCTTTACGATCGAACCACGTAAATTCAGTGTCTAATTTACTTTATTCTTCTGTCTATATTATTGTTCAATCGTTCGTTTTTCACAACAGTAGTTGTCTTTATATTTTGACTCAAAAGCCTGTGGCTTAGGATATCACGCTCATTCTTTTCCCACATCACGACTGGTTTTGCATGATTTGTTAGTAGGTTTTTTTTTCGTTCATTAGGTCAGGTCAGATTTGGAATTTTTCTAAGACCAGCATGAGAGCACTCAAGTTGGTTATTATCCCTTAAATTGTGTGAATATAACTTTATAATTTTCCGTTTTGGCAAGCCTTGAAAGGACATACTTGGAAAGCTTAGTTATGCCAAACAAGGCAATTCAAAGTCAGACTGTCGCACGGTTCGGGATTTAGCTTCTGACATATCTCTTTCTCAATTTATCCAATACGGTGTTACCTGGTTGGACTAGGTGGCAGTTTTTCCTAAGAAACCCTTGTCTATTGAAGACTATGAAATTTTTTCTTGGAATTACACGAGTTTTTATTTGAACACAAAGTATCAAATGCAGGAAATATTGTGCGTTCTTGAGTCTTCTTATTTTCACGATATACCTTTCTCAACAATCTCAAATGACTGACAAAACACCCATAAAGAAAATACCTTGCAATTTGTTCAGCTTCCAAAGAGTTTGGGACATCTGGAGTGCCATAACTTGGCATGGAGGGACACTTAAGTGCCATAACTTTAAAATGGTATACTTAAGTGCCAATATCGGAGTAAAATGGGACACTTAAGTGCCACTCCAGCAAAAATCCGGCCAAATGACTGACGTGGCAATTTTCCGGCGAGTTTGGTCCAAAACGGCGTCGTTTTGCACGCTGACGTGGCGGAGAAAATGCAAAAACGATACCGTTTCGTGTCTACGTGTAAATAATAATATATAAATGAATTAAATTAGATTTAAAATATTCAATTTTTTTAAATAAGAAAAATTTAAAATTTTTTAAAAAATTAAGAAAAATTAAAAATTAAAAAAATTAAAAAAATTAAAAATTTTAAAAAGGGGGGGAGGTCGAACGGGGTGGCTCCCTCGCCGTCGCCGCCTCCCTGCTGTCGCCAGGAAGGGCCGGCGACGGAGGGGGGAGGGTCGGCCGGGGTCGCCGGCCCCCGGCTGACCGACAGCGAGGGTTGTGAGCCCTCGTTGGATTGCGGTGAGGGCCGTGACCCTCGCCCCATATTTGGGCAACGGCTCGCGGGCCCTCGCCGCCGGTTGGTCGGCCTCACCGGCCGACCCTCCCCGCTTTGTCGCCGACCCTTCCCAGCGGCGGCGGGGAGGCGGCGAGGGTTGTGGCCCGCGCCTAGATTTGGGCCGAGGGTCGCGGCCCTTGCCCAGATCTAGCAAGGGCTCGCGGGCCCTCGCCGCCTCCTCGCTGCAGCCGAGAAGGGCTGGCGACAGAGTGGGGAGGGTCGGCCGGGGTCACCGGCCGACCGGCGGCGAGGGCCCACAAGCCGTTGCCCAGATCTGGGGCGAGGGTGGCGGCCCTTGCCGCGATCCGGCGAGGGCTCGCAGCCCTCGTTGTTGGTCGGTTGGGGGCCGGCGACCCTGGCCGACCCTTCCCCCTCCGTCGCCGGCCCTTCCCAGCGATGGCAGGGAGGCGGTGGCGACGAGGGAGCTGCCCCGTTCGACCTCCTCCCCCCCCCCACCCCTTTTTTTCTTAATTTTTTAAATTTTTCTTAAAATTTTTAAAATTTTTAAAATTTCTTATTTTTTAATTTTTTTTGAATATTTTAAATTTAATTTAATTAAATTTTATATTATTATTTACAAGTAGACACGAAACAACGTCGTTTTTGCATTTTCTCCGCAACACCAGCGTGCAAAACAACACCGTTTTGGACCAAGCTCGCTGGAAAGTCGCCATGTAAGCTATTTGGCCGGATCTTCACCGGAGTGGCACTTAAGTGTCCCATTTAACTTCAAAACTGGCACTCAAGTGTATCATTTTAAAGTTATGACACTTAAGTGTCATTCGGTGCCAAATTATGGCACTTAAGTGTCCCTTGGTGCCAAGTTATGGCACTTGCGCTGTACTTTTGCCGCTTCCGAAGGGAGCTCTCCCCTACAGTGAAGTGTCTTTGGATATAACCTCCATCACTCTTTTCTATTAAGAAATTCTATTTTGATTTGCTTTTGGCAAAACATCATATGACACATCTAGTGATATTCTTATTACCAACTTTACGCTTTTCATTTTAATTGGAATTTCCACATTCTTAAACTCCAAATGCATGCACAGGCCATCTAAAATAATGACGGAGCACTTCAACGTCCATACAATATGCTTGCCCTTCTCTTCATGTCTTTGTCTGGTCCAATCACATTGACAATCTTTTCTTATAGCGCGTACATGCTCAAATCTTGAAACACAGTGACCCAAAGTCTATTAGAAACATGCATCAAAATGGCCATCTTGCTGACGCCACCTATTCCATAAGCACAAATGATGGAAACATTGTCTTGCGCTAAATAGGAATAACTATCATTCACCTTTTGGTGAATTCCTCACCTACTGTATCCGATGTTTGCAGATTTGCTGTTGCATTTTAAAGGCGTCAACTCTTGCTAAGGTCAACTATTGGGGTTTACTCTAATGGCTACCAATTCCATATGGGAAAAAGGAGGTAGGGAGTTTGATTTCCCATATTTTCAAAAGGTAGGGGACGTTTAGTGCTCTGCAAAGAGGTGGGGCATAGAGTAAATTGAGAGTTCTAGTAGAACAAAAAAAAGAAGAAGAAAAAGCCAAGATCTTCCTGAAAGTAAAAGAATCTCTTTGCGAAATTCTTCCACCTCTGCTACTTTCTTTAATGGAAAAAATCTTCCTTTTTTGATTGCCCGCACCACTGTAATATTTTTTTCGATTTTAACTCATTCATGTCTGATTCGCCACTGCTAACGATAGCTTTATGTCATATTCTCCTTGGGTCCTCCCGACACTGTGAAAGGTTATGATGCCATTCTTTACTATTATGTTGAGAAGCATCCAGCCTTTTTGCTTTAGAAGGGTGGATAAGGAATGGTTGGAGAAAAGAATGAAATATGGATAAAGCTAGTAGTGGATCTATCTATATTTTTAATGAAACTTCCTTCTCATCCAATGGTGCTGAATTTGTTCTTTCCGACTCATCATCCTCAATTTGTCCTACATCATGGATCATCTAGTGGTCCTCAATTTGCCCCTTCAGTCAGGGGAAGCATTACTCAATTAACTAAGGTCTAGCTAGCTCACGTTTCATGATCAGAAAACTCTTCTTTTTAGTTTTGTTTCCAGCGATAAAATAAAAGGTAACGGTGTAGGACAGTTTAATATTTTTTGTTTATGCTTATGATGCTGCACATAGTAATTTCCAGACAAGGTCAAGCTGGATGAGGCAATAAAACTGAACCTAATGCTATTTAAATATCTGAGAAATTTGCAGACTCTGTGATTGAAAAATCCGATATCTACCACGGCGGTGCTGCTATGCTGACTCCAGCTTCTAACGAAGGCCAAGGTCGGATTACCGTTGCAACCCCATTGTCTTCAGACCGGAGCAAAGAAAGACGAGAAGGGCGGGGGAGCGAAAGAGCTGCGCATTTATCATTGCGCGACCGAATTGAAGGACAAGAAGGGCCATGTCATAGCAGGAGTGCTAACGCAGAGGGGTTGCGACGTGGCGGACGCCGTCCACGTCTCTCAATTGGGATCGAACTGTGCAGCCTCCAACATAAGACCGAGATACTAGTCTAAGCGGGGGAATGTTGACCCCGAACTCGATGGACTTTGATGGGTTAGAGAAAAGCATTTTTCTTTCGGACAAGCTAACTACAATATTAGTACTCTTATCATATCTAATACGTTAAACTTTTTAGATTATACATGTTAACATGTTATCGGAACCGTTTCTATTCGTCTGAGAGTTTGTAATCACTTCTACCATGGGAGCTTAGTTCACATTCTTGCTCGCATAAAGTAGTGTTGATTACCAGTGTCGCCGCCATAGCACCCTTCACCCACCATCGCCCTCGTCTACCGTTGTTCCTCCACCAGGTCATCACTCGTCTCAGCGTCGTAGCTGCGTGCGCCAGGTTTAGGCACGGATCACCGAGTCATGCGCTTTACGTGTTTCAAGCGTTGAGCTTGATCTTCAGCAGTTCCTCTGCCACGTCACGCCGCATACATCCTATCGGAAGGCCATGTCATTGACACACTTCAGCAAGGCGTACCACATCAGCAGCCATCAAACTGTGTTGAGCAAACCGGTTCATTCCTTTGACTAACCTGTTGGACTTCTTTTGGACAGGTTCTTAGGCCTTTCTAAACCGGTTCCTAGAGTTACTCGTTGTGCTCTTTCCAAATTTGAGGTTAGTTTTTGCCGATTCGGGATGAAAGATTGAGTATGGGGCACGTTTCTCCCTTTTGGTGCCTATTAAACTGCAAAAATGGACAAATCTGAGGTCTCCCAGCCCATACAAACTGTTTTACATAGGTCTAATTATAATTTGTGGGTTCAAGCTATGCGTAACTTCTTGAAGGGAAGACAATTATAGCGATATGTGGCAAGAGACGTCAAAGAACTGAGTAGTGCTACTGTGGTCACTCCGACTTGGATCAACATAGCCGCAACAGCCTTACACACCGTTTCAACTGTATCCTTCTATCCATAAACTTTCCGACAAAAATCATGCTATTATCGTATAAGATTGCATTGTGATGCTCCACGTCTCATAAACCTCATCACCCATAAGAAGACAATCGATTGATTGCCGCAGGAACACAGACATAGGACAGTCGGAAAGGCTTACATGGTTGACCATTGCATGTTCCGCGCCCAAATCGCAAATATGGAATGGCAGATATGGTGGGTTTGTTTCCGGAAGATGCATATATTCAAGGAGACTCAAAAGCTGAAGCACAGCTTTTCTTCCGAGCTCCCAACCAGATCAGCAACTTGTTTTGACTTCTGGTATGCACTACATTTAGACATTTATAAACACAGCATGTATAAGAAATAAGAAATGGTAAATTTGCCAATTAGTGAGTGCTGGAACATCAACCAGGCCCTTCAGACTGGTCTGTGTGTCTGGAACTACCGAAGACGCATGCAAGAATTATCGTTTCCACAGACCATACGATGAATGCAGCTTGATTTCATAAATGAAACAGAAACAGTCATGGCAATCTCCTCTAAGTCATGTAAAATATAAGTTCTACGAACACGGCTAAGCAAGGTGGAGACTATCTTCTTTCTAAATGGATTAGCTTGCAAGCCGTTATGACACTCAAGGTGGCGACTATCTTCTTTCGACGGCATTTATTGTATAAAACATGCCCACCTTTTCACCTTTCCATTGGTATCCGAGCAATCCGACCATAATAGGATGTGTTGTCAGCGAAATACTAGCACGTATCATATTAATCCTAAAAATGAAACAGAACATCGCTAACATACATACAGCTAGCCAAAATCTACAAGGATCAGAACGAGAGAAATACAAGAGAAAAGCAGTCCTGCAGCATATCTTCAATCTGCGTACGTCGTCATCGGGCAAGACTTTGTGATTGACCAGCTCTTCCCATATCATCACTACCGCGTTGAATCTTTCGCATTTACCGTGAAACACTATGCTGACGGGACCTAATAATGTAGTTCTAATCAGTGAGAAAATTACTATCCATTTACTTACGAGTGCTTTGCGCGGGTTCATTCTGAAAACCAGAACTCACGATCATTTTTATGCGATAATTACAATATGATAGCATTTAAATTCATCTGAAAAATCCTTGCACGTACAAAAAGATTCATCTTCAAGTTACACTGTTTTAATAAAAAGATAAAGGCAAAGACAAATGATCAAGAGGAAGATACATCAAACCATGCTAGTTGTCAAAGGGTACATCAGAGACTTAACTCATTTTATAATTAATCAGCCACTTAACGATATGTGTTAATTTATAAAACGCATTTTTTACTGTACAAAAACTCTCTACATAACAATCCCACCTCAATTTTTTGTTGTTATTGTTGTTGTTGTTGTAAAAGACCCTCTTAGAAGTATGAGATTAGATAAAATGATAAATGAAGTAATTATCAATTTTTTTTAATCGAAAGTAA
Source organism: Eucalyptus camaldulensis (assembly GCA_019915185.1). Taxonomy (NCBI): domain Eukaryota; kingdom Viridiplantae; phylum Streptophyta; class Magnoliopsida; order Myrtales; family Myrtaceae; genus Eucalyptus; species Eucalyptus camaldulensis. The sequence goes on from JAHSVA010000005.1 coordinate 9,468,838, forward strand.
TTATCAATTAAATAAAATCTAATTTTGAGGTAACGGGCTATTGAATAGGGTTATACATGGAAATTATTAGATGCCTTCAGGAATATGTATTGTCGCAAAAAGATGGCGACAGAAAGAAATGGTGAAAGTACACCCCAAAGGGCTAGTTGTCAAAGGGTACATCAGAGACTTAACTCATTTTATAATTAATCAGCCACTTAATGATATGTGTTAATTTATAAAACGCATTTTTTACTGTACAAAAACTCTCTACATAACAATCCCACCTCGATTTTTTGTTGTTATTGTTGTTGTTGTAAAAAACCCTTTTAGAAGTATGAGATTAGATAAAATGGTAAATGAAGTAATTATCAATTTTTTTACTCGAAAGTAATTATCAATTAAATAAAATCTAATTTTGAGGTAAAGGGCTATTGAATAGGGTTATGCATGGAAATCATTAGATGCCTTCAGGAATATGGATTGTTGCAAAAAGATGGCGATAGAAAGAAATGGTGAAAGTACACCCCAAATGCAAAAATTTGACATGATGGATACTTAAGTGCTAAAAGTTAGGAAAGTGACACTTAAGTACTATTTTTTTTTTAAATGAGACTTGAGTATCACCTCCGGTAAATCTCATTGGAAATTTTATGTGCCACTTTTTTTTATTTATTTATTAATTTTACTTACCTACGTGGCTCGTTTGGAGAGTTGACTTAGTAAAAAAAAGGCAAAAACAACGTCGTTTTGGTGCGAATTTGAATTTTAATATTAAAAATTAATTATCTTTAAAAAAAAAAAGAGGAAGGAAGGAGATGAATAGTTGTTGGCGGTTGAGGGCTTAGCCCTCGTCGCTGACCCTCTCTCAACCGTCGTTGACCTTCCCAATTATGGTGGGGACGTTGCGGCAGTGAGGGCTGAGCCCTCGGCTGCCTGCATCATATTTCTTCTTCTTCTTTTTATATTTTGGTATTAAATTAAATTTAATTAAATTTATATTAATTATTTATTCACGTCAGCAGCAAAATGACGTTATTTTTGCATTTGTCTAGCCACGTCAATAAGTAAAACGATGTCATTTTACAGTTGCTTTGCCGAAAAATTGCCACGTCAGCATTTTGACTAGATTTTCTCATCATTAGTACTTAATTGATCCATTTTGCTCCGATTTTGGACTTAAGCGTCACTTTCTTAACTTTTGGCACTTAAGTTTCCCTTCATGTTAAGTTTTGGCACTTCAGGTATCCGGCACTCAAAAGAAATTGTCGGTGATCTAAATGCATCGACTTAAGCACTACAAAAAATGCGTAGTATTAATATCGACAACCAAAAGTCCAAATTGACCGTGATTTGTATCACCCATACGGCATTGCAAAACTCAATTAATACATGCTAATGAGCAACATTAATTGCAAAAACTCACCTGCCATAGATTCAATTGGTTCTTAACAATATCAGCATTAACGATTTTGTTATATATATCTAGGATAATTATGATGGTTTTTAGTATTTCTCGAAATTATGCATATAGCGTGTATTTAATGTGCATATCTTGATTGACATGTTATCTTATTTAATCATTTCATGAAGTTTATAAATAGGTTGATGTAATCTTTATTATAATATATCAAAATATACACAATTACTCTTTCTGCAAATCTTTCTTATTCTCAATTGGTTTAATGAAAATAAGAACTCTCTTTTGTAATAGTGGAATCCATTTTAATTTTATTCGAGGAACATCAATATTTGATAATTCGAATAATTAGACTTTTTGTCCAACTTTTATCTAAAAGGGATATAATTAATTACTAATAACATCTATAGATACGGCATAAATCCACTTTAAGGAACAATGTCAATGCTATTTAAGTGGTGTAATTGAGTTCCATTGCACAAATTCATTTTAGAGTTTCTTAGGACGCACATGATAAAATCTCTATTTCTCTGTTTCTTTATTTATCTCTTTCTGAAACAAGTTTAGAACAAAAATCCGTTTGATAAATCAATTTCAATTTTCTATTTCTAGAACAAATTTCTAATCTCCAAATAGATTTTGAGTAGAAATCAAAAGCTAGAAATTTTAGTTTTTTTCAATTTTCTAGAACAAAATGAGAAATCAAAACTATTTTTATTGTTCACTCTCGTCATCACTTGTTGCTCACTCATTGCCCGTTGCCGGTTGCCCATAGCCAATCGACTGCCCATTGCTGGACACCAAACTTTGACCACCCATCGTCGGTCAGCGGTCGGCATCTCGGTCGTCAACTATTTGCTACTAGACGCCAGTTACTAGCCGCCGGACACTCATTGATCGGCCGCCCACCACCAGACATCGAACTTTGGCCGCCCATCGTCGATTGTTGGTTGTTGGATGTTGTCGCTGGACGCCGGACGCCGACTGCCTGCGGTCGGTCGAGTGGCCAACTTGACACTAGATGTTGGCTGTCGAACGCCGGACCCTCATTGCCAAACGTCGGACCCTTGTTGTTGAACAACGCTTGCTCGTTGTCGGACGTTGGAAGTCTAACAGCCGTCGCTAGACGCCGGTTGTCGTTACCCCCGGAAATAGAAAAATTATTATGTTATTAAACAAATTTTTATTCCAAAAACAAAATTTTTGAATCATTATCAAACACGCTTCTTTGCTCAACTCGTTTGGGGAAGAAAAATTGATTTCTGTTCTAGAAATTTTATCATGCGTGCCTTTAGTGACTATTTTAAAGTAATAATATAAGAACCTTAATTATTGGATACTGATGTTACTAAGGACGGCGCGCATGATAAAATTTCTGGAATAGAAATCAATTTCTATTCCCTAGATGAGTTGAGCAAAGAAATTTGTTTGATAATGATTCAAAATTTTTATTTTTGGAATAGAAATTCATTTGATAACATAATAAAATTTCTATTTCCAGGGGGCGGCAACAGTTGACGTCAAGTGACGGGTGTTTGGTGTCCAACATCTAGTGGCGAGCGACCGATGTTCATAAACGAGGGTCCGATGTTCGGCGACGAGTGTCCAGCCGTCGGCGGTAGGCATTTGGTGGTGAGTGGCCAATGGCTAATCATAAGCGGCTGGCATCCATCGTCTAGCATCTATCAGCTGCGTTTGGCGTTCGGTGGTGGTGTTTGGCATCCGGCAATGCGGCGAGTGTCCAGCCATTGACGATCGGCATTTGGTGACGAGTGGCCGATGATTGACCATAGGTGGCCGACATTCAGCATTTAGTGTCTAGCGTTTGGCGATGGCATTTGATGGCTAACGATCGACGATGGGCGACTAAAGTTTGACATCCGGTGGTGGGTGGCCGGTTGGCGATGTTCGGCGTTCGACGTTCGGCGTCCGGTGACGAGTGTCCAATAGTTAGCAACCGGTGTCTAGTAGCAAGTGGTCGACGACCGGGAAACTGGCCGCTGATCGGTTATGGGTGGTAGAAGTCTGGCATTTGGTAGTTGGCGGCTGGTCAGCTATAGGTAGTTGGTAGCATGGGTGGTGAGTGGGTGATGGGTGATGACGAGAGTGAACAATGAAAAGAGTTTTGATTTCTTACTTTTGTTCCAAAAATTGAAAAGGTAAAACTTCTAGCTTCTAATTTCTGCTCAAAATTTATTTTTGGAATAAAAATTAATTCTAGAAATAGAAAAATGAAATTGTGTTATCAAATGGATTTTTATTCTAAATCTGTTTTAGGAACAGAGAAATATAAATTTTATCATGCACGCCCTAAGTGGACACATTTAACATGCTTAATTATTTTAACATTATTTTATATATTTTCTAATCAATTTGGGGTTTTTTTATTAGTCAACATTTATAATTAAGTAATTACACTTAAGTTAACATCTATAACTCAATACTAATAACCTCTTTATACTCTTTTCTTTTTAAGAACATTAATGTCAGATAAATAAAACAATAAGATTCTTTATGTCTAATTAATTTGAAAGTTAATGGTTTTCTAATAGGCACCTTAATTTTTTTTAAATTTTAATATTGTTTTACTTCTCTCTCTCTCTCTCTCTCTCTCTCTCTCTCTCTCTCTCTCTCTCTCTCTCTCTCTCTCTCTCTCTCTCTCTCTCTCTCTCTCTCTCTCTCTCTCTCTCTCTCTCTCACAACATTTTAAACATGATGAGTGTACTTTTTCCAATTAGTTTAATAAATTGAAAGTCTATTTGTAAAATTTATTGGGACTTCTAACTTCCAGGAAAAATTACTATATACATTCTAAACATATTATAAAGATATCAATTCAATCATATTTTTTTTTTCAATTTGATGAATATAATATAAATTTTTTAATGATTTACCAATAAAGTCCTAATGGTCAATTTTGATTGCCAATCAATGATGCAGATGCTTACTATCCTACATATCATGGGCGTCATTTTTTGGTTTGAAAAATGAACCAACTTGGCTTAGACTATAGACACTCTCTCATTCTAGAAAGATAGATTTGTTATAGGATCAAAGCACAACCGGCTACCCACCGGTGGACAGCTGAGTTTGTTTGGTTTTGGACACTTTATCGCAGAGGTCCTAGGGTTAAAACTCCGTAACTACTAACACGTCTTAAGTGAGGAGCCATGGTGGTGGGGTTCCGTGCTAGTCTCCCCTGAGGTATGGGGGCTCGGCCCTTTGGTGCTGTCCGGGCACGGGGGGCCTGTGGTGGAGTCCTCGGTTATAAAAAAAAAAAAAAAAGCACAACCGGTTGATTAGTGAATCGCGCTCATCATCATCAATGATAGGTATACGCTGAGATTTCCCTCTTTGGTAGTTATGGCTTTGCCAAAAGGCAGCATGCGTCAAGAATCGGTGTCCCCAACACCATTACCTTATAGACATAGCAACAACACTAACATGTTGAAAGAGAGCAGAAAAGATCTTGTAAATCCCAAATCTATAAATGGGAATAGAAGAACACCCAAATCTAAATATAGGTCTAGATCAAGATAGAAGAACTACAAAAGAGATATCAGTTGATCACAAAATCACTTTAGATAAGTTGGCAATAGAGGAGCCTTGAAGACTTGCAGAGTGCTTGACTATCAATAGCAAGCACTACAGCCAGAGCGAGCGACCAAATCCGGAAGAACAAATCCTTCTGAGGACCTCACGCTTCAAACTTCTAAGCTCACATGACGAAACTCTCCACTTTTGTGGAGGAAGTCGACCACGTTGTCCATGAAATCAACGAATTGGTCTTGAAGATGAGCAGATAGAGAGATAGGGAGACATCAAGGATGTCGCTATGGAAAGAGGGCTGGGCGGCGGCTTCAAAAGAAGAGAGGAAACCCTAAGAGAGTAGTGCTTCACATTGCAGGCATTGGCGTAAACAATTTTTGCATTTTTAAAATTTTTTATTTATTTATATTCCTCTTTTCCAACTACGTGCAAGGAGGGCATCATGCCCTTTCCTTATTGTTTTTCTACTAAGTTAGGCAAGGGCTCAGTAGGATGACGAACATCCACATTAATGATTGTTGGCTAAAATTGACTAGAACGACTATATTGACAAATCATCGAAAATCTTATTGCACTTCATTTCAATCACTCTTTCACCGCATAAATAAACATAAGCTTTTCGATCAAAGATTCTAATAAATGGTTACAAAATTCACAAGCTGAAGCATTGGAAAAATTTCCTCCGAGATGCCTTCATAGTTTAATTTGCATTCGTGGTTTTAGAAATTCCACATGTTAGAACTTAGTCCACAGTCCCACAGATTTGGATGAAATTCTTCATGACCTCCATCGGTAGCAGCTCCGTACACGAATGTTTTCAGCCGTCGGGATATCATCGCAGCGCCTAAAGCGGACTCGCCGATCTGCGAAAAAATCAGGACACTCCGATAAAAAGTAAGCTACACTAAGAATTAGGTTTTATCAGTAAAAAGAAGTTTAAGCTAAATTCTACCACGAACACGATAAATATCCGGTTCAAGCCAAGAAAATTTTTTGCCGCTCCTCTTGAAAATAATTGATGTGTACCATGAGAGAGCAAGTTCATTTTTTTTTTTTTTTTGGTGGAAGAGAATTCCGATTTCAATAAATAGAGATTAAGTACGTACCTTTGCATGCACCAAGTGGTAAACCGAGTTCCCAACGACGGAGAAGTTGACGTTCAGTACCTCGACCTTTTCCTCGTGAAGTATCCGGAGAATCTCCGAGAAGATGAACTGATCATGTAGCCCGCTAGTTAATGTCACCTCCAGAGAAGAATCCCTCACTCGGATCTCAATTTTAGGTGATGTAATGGCCGCCAACGTGTCGCTGCTTGTGCTTGGGCTCGGTCTCTTCTTGCCCATTAGGTTTTCTTTCTTGTCCTTGGCTTCCTTCACTGCTGTCTCCAGGCCTTTTATGTATCTTATGGCTTCATCTATCTGGTCAGGCAATGATTTCGCTTCCTGCATTATTCATCATGTCAAAGATCCTCTCATAACGAAACTCAAACTCGTGCATGTACATGCAAATGGACGTAGGGGACCAAGTTTTTAAGGTATCGACATTGTATATATACCTTCGTGTCATCATAACATAATCACCTCGATCAATCATGTAACTAAGTTTCAAAACTTTAGAAGTTCGATGATCGAGGAAGTTATCGAGAGATGTAATAATGCCATAAAAATGGATCGACATGGTTAGAGGATACAAAAGTGGGGGAGTGACAATTTTCAACATGATTTGACACATCTCTAAATGCAAAAGAATGACACTAATTGACATGAACCGATGATACATCAGTCTTTTGCAGTGACATGAATTCACAACCCTAGTTTTAACAAGTGAACACGAACAATCGAGATCACGAGAGAGAGAGAGAGAGAGAGAGAGAGAGAGAGAGAGAGAGACCTGAGCAGACGGCTGAGAGGGGAGGAGGGAATTGAGTACGGAGTAGAGATGCTTCATCCGATTCCTCCGGTTCTTCTCAATGATCTTCCTCTCCGTTCTCCTTGGACTCGAAGGCTGACGACCCCTCTCCATTTCCTTACCTATCGCGTTCAGGAGAGACAAAGCCACGAAAACAAATATTATATTATCATCAAGGAGAACGATGGTCGTCTTGCCCGCTGTGGCAAAGAGGTTAAATAGCCAGATACAATGCACGGTACGTGGTCAGCAATTCAAAGAAAGTGACATCGTCGTAGCTATCGTTCACTGTTGTTTGACTTGATGGACAGATTAGTCCTTGTACGGGGTTGATTATCAATCCAAATTCACATAATAATCCCTGCTATGATGCACGAGCATGGATGGAAGACTTGACGGACTATCGGAAGCGATTTATTAAACGGGTCATCTTTGAATATGGAATGTGTCAAGTTATATTTCAGCACTATCGACGCACAATTAAACCAACCAAGTTTTCGCTGCAATTCACCGTCATTCTTTTTGGAGGATACTTAAATTACGTTTGATTCAGCTTTCTCAGAGAGTTTCCAGCCTCATAATTCTCTTGGAAAAATGCTAGGTTATTTAACACGCTTTCTCAAGGGGTTTCGGACAAATGCTGATTCTGAGAAGGCTGAAAGCTCAATGATGGTCTAGTAAAGATCGGTAATTTGACTTTTTTAATAAATAAAAATTGCATCCAAAAGCCCTTTGCAAAAAATAATTGCCAAACACTAATATAACCCTTAGTAGTTCAAATGGATATTTTACCAAACATAATTTGTATTTCCCCAAAAGGCTTTAACCTAAATGCCTTTTTTTTTTTTTTTTGGGTGACCAAGGATCCGTTGAAGCATGTCTTTGTTGGCTTATAATGATTCAGGGTCTCACGGGCCTCCGTGGTGGAGGTCCAATAGTGACTATACCTCGGGGGAAGCTGGCTTAGCAACCCACCGCCAGGGCCTTTCATTTAAATTACTAGCACCGCAGAGATTCGAACTCTCGACCACATTGAAGCAGGGGAACGAATACCAACGCGGTTGCCCACGGATGGGTTAAATACCTTTTCATTTCCCCAAAAACCATTTCTGTATCAAACCAAACCCACCCTTAATACGTTGCCACGCGTTGGTAGTTTTGGTATTACGAGATATTGTGTTGGAATATCGCTGTGAATGACAAACTTTTCGTCAATCATATATGGAACAAAGAGTTGTCTTTTTCTCTCGTGTTATTGCACGTGCTATGTCCATTACTTTTGATGAGATAAACTAGTATATATCTTTCCATTCTGTTCACCGTCAATGACAAGTTTTGCCCACAATTTTTCACATTTTCCTTTCCCTACTCTTATCTATGGAAGCACGAACACGTGCTTTCTTCATTCAAAAAGATGCATAATTGCATGTTGTCACTGGAAATGTATATATTTTTTAATTCAATCATTGGACGGAAATTGAAATAAAGTATTGTAAATTAAGTTCAGTGGCAAAGCTTGTCCTAAGCAAGAAAAAAATTGATGCACCAGGAAAGCGAGGCAACGTCGGAAAAGGGTAGTCATCAACCAAAGCGGAGTCAAAGTCGCTCGTCAGCCGTCAAATTGGAAAAATTTTCCTCGTCAGAACATTAATTACACGCGGCGCTCTTGATTCATGTCTCTTTTTTTCGTTTCTTTGTTTTTCTTTTTTCGTTCCAATTCAGGAAAATCAATCTTCATTGTTTGCCTGAGCATCGTATAGACCGGGGCAACATTTTTATGAATTTTTCAACCTGCAAGCCACAGGTAGAGGTGGCAAAATGGGTATAGAATCCACTCATATTTAATGGTATAAGTCATAAATGGGTTACAGAAGAACTTAATGGGTCATAAATGGAATATTTAACAAGTTTTAAGTGAATTACTAACAGTTGAAATTTTCTGATTTTTAATTTTTTTAATACCTTTTGTATTTTTTTTCTTTATTTCTTCATTCATTGGTGGTTGGCCATAGGCGAGGACGAGCTCGCCAGCCTCAAGTGAGCTCAAGCTCATTGATTTTGCAAGGTTGGAGCCTCTTCGATCTGGTAAGATTCAAGCCTACTGATTTGGTGAGGCTCTAACCTCTTTGATTTGGCAAGACTCGAGCTCGTTGGCCTCAAGCAAATTTGAGCTCGCCAGCTAGTGGCGAGGCTTGTAGCTAGTTGCCAATTGTTGCCGTGGTAGGCAATTGTGCAAAAAAAAAAAAAGGAAAAAATAAAGGAAAAAGGTAATTAAAATTTCATTTTAAAAATAAATAAAGGACTGTAGTCAGCTTAGGTCTCTTTGATATTTTTGTTTTTACAATATTTTTTTATCTACTTACATCTTCATATTTTATCCAAATAACATGTTATCACGAACAACTTGAAGTAGATTAAATGAGTTGGCATTTATTTTCACAATTAAGGTTAAGTATGGATGTATTTTAGTAATATTGATCAAGTCAGGTATGGGTCATCGAATTCGCATTACATAAAAATAGGTCAGTACGGGTTAAATGGGTCAATATGCATTGGACCATCTTTAATCCAACCCGACCCATCCATCTAACGCCTCTAGCTACGAACAATGACTTAAGCTAATTCCTTTGTTTAGAAAGGGAAAAAAAAATGCTAAGCCCTTCGTTCATCAATTTTCAATGCATACATAGGTTTACATACTCATCATGCACATAAATTTTGTTGATTACTCGTATTTGCCGACGAGTTCCTCCGTCAATCGCTTTTCAATTTGTTATGTTCGAAGGAAACGCACATCAGCCTGATAAAACTCCCGCTAGGGGAATCTCTATTGACCTCTGGTCAAAATCCAACTGAATGGCTCGAACTTTCATTTTTAAAATTTATATCGGGTGTCTCATCTATGTGCACTGTATCGGCTTTTTAACCTTGAAGATACGGTGTCTTGGCTAATCATCTTTCCTATAGATAAATTTTTGTAGCCTGAATCCTGAAGCTCTGCTTAAGTGGAGAAAGTTAACTTATTGCTTGCTTCCGCATGCATTGTTTTTATTCGATTAGCAAAGTCTTCAACAATCATTTGACACGTATTTGTTAGCTCTTTCCAATTACTATGTGCAATATGCATCATAATGGAGAATGTATCATTCCGCTATGGGGAAAAGTATAAAAAATTATTAAAAAATATCCATGTTAGCGCTGATCATCTAATTAGTAATGTCTACCATAGATTAGCCAGATGGACTAAATTAATATTAATGTGAAAACGTTTAGAACTAAATTGATTCGATTAAAATATTTAAAACAAAATTGATACAAATGTAATAAGTTTATGATTTTTTTGTTGTACTTTTCCCTTCCTATGTGCTCATCAACTATAGATATAACAGAGAATCTACATAAATCAGATGCAATTTTGGTCGCCCTCAAGACACTATACCTAAACTATTAGTATTGAACCATGACCAATCGACCACATACTTGCACTCGCCGATACAATCGGCAAGCCTCGCACCTCGGGTTCTTCCCATAGATAAGTTGAGAGAGGCCACCTGAATTTGGTGGGCTTGAGACCATCCAATACGATCCATCGGCTTTTTGATATGGAAATTTATCGGCTAGCACCTGAGGCCAAGACAAAGGAGGCTAACATAATTTGCGTATTATGACATCTTCTTTTGTTGCTGTTCAAGGTTCCGATGCGAACAAATGACCCTGTAGATATGGAGCGGCTAGCATGACCGTCCACTACCAAATGATAGTGTAACGGTACGAGGGCAGCCACAAATTCATTTTGAGGAAACAGGTACACTTCTTAAATGGGTTTTAATTTTTTTCCAAGGTTTTTTTTTTTTTTTTTTTACTTCTATATTTCCTTATTGAAAGCTTATCTTTAGAGACAAAAATGAGAAGAGGGGCACATAATCAATATTATTGAATATTATGCCAAAAAATAGAAGAGGGCCACAAAATCAATGTTATTGAATATTATCACTTTGATTTATTTTTTAAATAAGACAAGAAAATCGTTCTTGTTTTATGTATAACCGATATCATTGGTCCTAATTTAAGGTCCCTAGAGAGTTCTTGCAGAGCAATTTGATTCAAGCGAAAGGAATGACTCCTACACAATGATTTCATTATTAGTTGCAAAACTAACATTTGAAGAGCTTTTTCAATTAGATGTTTATAAAATTTGAACCCAAAAAAATTATATTCAATAACTTCTTTTTAGTAAGTGATAATATTTTTTTTACTTGCATCTATCTATATATTGATATCTAATTTATTTTCTCTTTCTTCACATTCAAGAACATTAAGCTTGCAATAAGGAATTATAGAAGTCAAAAAACAAGAAAGAAGCGAACAGACTAAAAAATTAAAACTGGTTTGAGAAATCTACCGGTCCCTTCAAAATGAATTTATGGCAGCCCCTCTGACCGTTACCCTGCCATTTGGCCGCGGACAGTCAAGCAAGAATTTCCCCTAAAGACATTGCGGCCTTTACGCATTTCAGACGGACAGAAATGACAGCAAATTAAAATGTGTCGGATTCGACTGTCCTCCCCTCCCTTTCAAAGACCCTTGACCCAACCGATTCCGCCGAAAGCGACTTGGCGATCGAAGCTGGACCTGTTGTTGTCACATGGACTTTCGGGGGTTTATCAAGCTGCAAATATGGGAAAAATCCGAGGTCTCCCAACCCATGCAAGCTGTTTTGCATGGATAGCTTCTCGAAGGGAAGACAATCATGGCGACACACGTGACAAGAGACGTCAAAGAACCTAAAACGGGCAACAAACAAATCAATACGACTCTTAGGTGGGATGCAGTCATTAGAAATATCAAACATAGCCGTGCCAGCCTTTTCGCACACTGATTTAACTTTATCCTTCTATCCGTAAAGATTCTAATGGAGATCATGCTATTATCGTGTAAGATTGCATTGCGATACTCCTACAAGTCTCAGAAACCTCATCGCCCAAAAGAAGACAACCGATAGATTGCTGCAGAAACACCGACAATGGGTGATCCGACAGGCCTACGTGGTCAATCGTTATATATTCCTGCGCCTAAATTGCAACTTATGGAACGGCGGATATGGCGGGTTTGTCTACAGAAAATGCACGTGTTCGAGAAGACTCAAAAGCCCAAGCGGTGGCTTTGATTCCAAGCTCCCAACCTTATCAGCAACTTTTCGTGACTTCTGGCATGCACGACATCCAGATGTATATAAACATAACATGCCTGCGGAATAAGAAACGATAAATTTGCCAACTAGTGCTGGAACATCAACCAGGGACTGGTTTGTGTATTCAGCACAACCCAAGACACATGCAAGAATTAATGTTTCGACAGACTGTATGATGGAATGCAGCTTGATTTCATAAATGACAGAAACATTTATTGCAGTTAAGGGCGGGCATGGTTTCAGGGTAGAACCTAAAACTTGCCAATCGTACCGATGGGAACCTATAGGTTCTAGGTTCCAAAATATACAAGGTAAGTTTTATGTTCCAAAAAATGAGAAACTTATTTCGATAGGTAAGTTCTAAGTTCTTAGTTGGAGGAACGCGGAACTAAGAACGTAGAACCTGGAACTTTTAACTTAGAATCTGGAACAAGTTTTAATATTTTTCTTGGTCCTTATCTCCGTACAATCCTCCAATATTCTATACCGTTTGATGATGAGTATATAATCTGGAAGCATTAGTCAGAGTTTTCATTTTATAACTAAGATTTTTACTTTATTAATGTTCATATTTTATGTATGTTTGAATATAAGTTATGATAAGTCGAATCTGGGTAGACCTTGAAATTTGTGATAGGGTAGATCGGGTTTTGAAAAATGAGAAATCGGGTTTTGAAAAATGAGAAATCTTGTTCCAATGGGTAGGTTGAAGGTTCTGAGTGGAACCTATATGAAATTTGGAACCACTCACCCTTAATGGTAGCTCCTTTCAAATCATGTGAAATGTAAGTTTTACGAACATGACAAAGTAAGGCAGCAACTATCCTCTTTCTAAATGTATCAACTTGCAAATAGTTAAGGCATTCGAGGCAGCGACTATCTTCCTTCCACTACATTGATAATATAAACCATGCGCACCTTTTCACCTTTCCAATCCGATTAATCTGACCATAATAGGATGTGTTGACAGCAAAATACTTAAGCATGTATCATATTAATCCTGAAAAATTAAACTGGACATACGTCAACATAGATACAGCTAGCCAAATCTAGAACTACAAGGATTATAATAGTGGAAATAAAAGAGAAGCAGTCTTATAGCTAGACTTGTCAAATAGGCAAGTCGCTTTAAGTCGGGTCAGGTAAGTTCATAAATAGTCCGATCTAAATTGATTTATTTAACTCGTTTATAACCCATTTATCATAATACAACTTTCTCAATCTATACCCAACCCCACTTATACTTGTCCTGACCCATTTAACAAAATCTAGAAAAGCTTGTTTCTTATGATTTTTTAATATAAAAATGGTATTGATAAAACACTTTTATGCAATAAAATCTTGTGGATAATTTTTATAATTTTTTTTAAATGAAGCTTCATTTTTTTAAAATGTTTCCAAAAAATCATTTTTTAGAAAAATAACAATCTTTTTTGCTGGTTGCTTAAAGTTTGAAAATGAATTAGAATAAATTTTCTGTCCTTGGTATTGAAAATTTGATTTAATTTTCCTTCGTACACTCCTTTTAATATATATATATATATATATATTTTTTTTTTAAAATAAAAATTTAATTGTTTTTTTTTTCTTATTCCTTCTTTTTTAGCCAGTCGCTAGCCATGGCGACTGCCGATAACTAGCCATATGTGAGTTCAAGCTTCATAGGACTCTAGCGAGCTTATCCCTTGCCTAGTTGGTCGTCAGTTGTCACCGTTGCTGGCCATTGGACGAGGAAGATGGAAGAAGAAAGAAGAAAGAAAAAAAAAAGGAAAGAAAAAAGAAAAGAAAAAGAAAAAATATTTCACCTATCATATCGGTGTCATGCATGTACATGCAAATAGATGTAGAGGACAAAGTATTTCACCTATTGGTGTCGTATGTATGCTTTTGTGCCATAACAATACAATCGCCTTGATCAATCCTGTACCTAGGTTTCCAAACTTTACAGGTTTGATGATGGAGGAGGTTATCAAGAGATGTAATAATGCCATCAAAATGGATCAACACAATTAGGTGATACAAAAGCCAGGGGTGACAATTTCTGACATGATTAGACACATCTCGAAAAGCAAAAGAATGATGCTAATCGACATGAAATAATGATAAATCAGTCTTTAGCAGGGACATGAATTCGCAACCCTAGTTTAATGGTAAACACGAACTAGAGAGAGAGAGAGAGAGAGAGAGAGAGAGAGAGAGAGAGAGAGGAGAGAGAGAGCTGAGAGGGGAGGAGGGAGTGTTAGAGAAAATTGCTTAGGATTATGTAGAAATGGAATCAGACTTTGAGGTGTGATACCGCTCTCTTTAAGGAAGTATTTGCCCTATAATTTTTTTTTTTTGGTGAACTGAGAACTGCCGTACAACTGGTAGCCAGTGACGTAAACCTAGGATGGTGCCGCAGGGACCCACCTCCCATGGCGTCGTAGGTAATTCGTGCAATGGGGGCAAGAAGTTTCAAACTTCTACCCTTTTGGCTGAGGAGTTAAGACGCGAACCAACTCATTCACCACGGGGTGGGTATTTGCCTTATAATGTTACTATTTAATACTTGCCAAAATCCTCCAAGATACAACAAAGTGTCGATTGATAATACCATATAACAATTCTCCAATATCTCGAGGATCTTTTAAAGGGAAACGATTAGAAAGATAGCTGTGTTTTTGAGAGAAAAATTCAACAAGACTTGATAATGTTTGATTCCAAAAGACTGACATACTTATCTCAGTCTTTTTTAACAGAAGCAACTCTTTGGAAAATGTTACCAAATGATTAGTGCTAATTATTATTCATAAGCACCTAATATTGTGGACCCGCACGGAGTATTGTGAGGTCTAACCCACGACTCTTTGTTTTCATTTGAACAAGCCAAAAGATATCCACACTTATATAGTGGCCCATATTCTTTCAACTTTTTTATGTGAGACTAATAAAAACACTATTTTATTTGTTTTACAAACAAACAACCAATAAAGAGTTGAGCACGAAGTAGAGATACTTCATCCGATTCCTCCAGTTCTTCTCAGTGATCTTCCTCTCTGTTCCTTGGACTCGAAGGGTGAAGACCCCTCTCCATTTCCTTCCCTATCACGTTCACGAGAGATAAAGCCATGAAAACAAATTCTATATTATCATCAATGACAACGATGGTCGTCTTTCCCTCTGTGGAAAAGAGATTAAAGAGCCAGATACAGTGCACAGAATATGGTCAGCAATTCAAAGAAAGTGACATCGTCATAGCTATCGTCCCCTAACATTTGATTTCATGGGACGGATAAGTCCTTGTACGGTCGATTGTCAATCCAGATTCACATAATAATCCCTGTTATGATACACAAGTATGGATAGGAGACTTAACCAACTAACAGAAGCAATTTATAAAACGGGTCCTCTTTGAATACTGATAGATTCAAGTTATGTTTTAAAACCACCCGTGCACAATTAAACAAACCAAGTTTCCACTCAAATTTATTGTTGATTTCTTTTCAAAGGACAGTTAATTTTTTGCCACTCGTTCTGTAGTTTCAGTATTTGTAGTTTCAGTATTAAGAAGTATTGTGTTGAAATATCACCCATGAATAATAAGCTTTTCGTTAATCACAAACGGAAAGGAGTATATTGTCTTTTCTCTCTCTTATTTTTTGCATGTGCTATGTCCATCACTTTTGACATGATAAATTATTTTATAGATTTCTCCATTTCGTACTTTGTTAATTACAACTTTCGCCCACACTTTTTCACATGCTCTTTCCACGACTCTCACATATGAAATCAAGGATACAAGTTTTATTCATGTAAAAGGAACATAATTGCATGTTGTCACTGGGAATGTATATGTTTTTTTAATAAAATCATAGGACGGAAATAGAAATATAGTAAATTAAGTTTAGTAGCAAAGCTTGTCTTAAACGAGAAATAATCGATGGATGACGCGAGCAAGGCAACGTCGGAAATGGGAAGTCATCGACCGTTGAGGACTCAACGTCAGCCGTCAACTTGGAAAATATTTCACCTTTGGAACACTAATTTGCACGTGGCACTGTCGATTCATGTCCTCTTTTTTTCCTTTTTCTTGTCGTTCCAATTCAGGAAAATCAATCTCCATTGTCTGCCTGAGTATCGTATAGACCGGGCAACATTTTAAAACTTCTTTAGACCCTGTTGGCCACGGACAACGACTTAGACTAGCTAAGCCCTTCGTTCATGAATATTCAATACATACGCTCGCTTATATACTCATCAGCAAGATAGAGTTTGGTGATTACTTGTATTTGTTGTCGAATTCCTCGGTCCATCGCTTTTCGGTTTGTTATGCTCGAAGGAAATGCAGGTTGGCCCGATAAATCTCAGGCTTGAGGAATCTCTACTGATCTCCGGTTAAAATCTAACTAGATGGCTCGAACTTTCATCCTTAAAAGTACAGGAAATCGAATTCATATCGGATGTTTAATCTAAATGCGCAGGTCAGCATTTTAATCTTGTAGATGCAGTATCTAAACTAATCATCTTTGCTATAGATGAATTTCTGTAGCCCAAATCCTCAAGCGCTGAACTCATTGCTTGCTTCCTTGTACATGGTTTTCTTTGTCCGGTCCTTGCAACTACTATGTGCAACATGCTTCATAACAGAGATTTTATCACTCCTATGTGGGAAAAGTACAAAAAATTATTAAAAATATTCATGTTAGCACCGATTATGTCACGTAGGATGGCTGGCTTTAATAAACAATTTTTGACCGGATGAATTGACTCAATGTCAATATGAGAATATTTATAGTTAAATTGGTTTAATTAAAGTATTTAAGACTAAACTGATACAAATACAATATGTTTATGTTTTTTTTTTTTGTACTTTTCCCCTCCTATATGCTCATCAACTTTTGTCATTATCCACCCAAATTAATCCATGATGCAATGTAACAGAGAATCTACATAAATTGGATGTAATTTTGGTTGCCCTCAAGACACTATACCTAAACTATAGGTATCGATCCATGACTGATCGATCACATACATACCCCTGCCAATACAATCAATAGGCCTCGCACCTCAGGCTCTTCCTACATATAAGTCAAGAGAGACCGCATGGATTTGGTGGGCTTAAGACCATCCAATACGATCCGTTGGCTTTTTGATATACTTGGAAATTTCTTGGCCAGCACCCCAGGCCAAAGCGACTTGCGGTATTATGATGTCTTCCTTCGTTGTTGTTTGAGGTTTTAGCGCGAACGGATGACCCTATTGATAGGGAGCGGCTGACATGACCGTCCACTGTCAAATGATAGGGTAAGGGCAGCCATAAATTCATTTTGAGGAAATCGATAAACTTCTTAAACCGGTCTTAATTTTTCACTTGGTTTCTTCTTCTTTTATTAACCTCTATATTTCCATATTAAAAGCTTAAATTTAGAGACAAGAATCAGAAGAGAGCCCAAATAATCAACGTTCTTGAATATTATTATTTTGATTTGTTTCTTTAAATAAGACAAGAAAATCGTTTTTGTTTTATGCATAACCGATATCATTAGTTTTAATTTTAGGTCACCGGAGAGTTCTTTTAGAGCAACTTGATACAAGTGAAAGGAATGAGGAGTCATTTCTTTGCGCAATGACTCTATTATTAGTTATAAAGCTAGTGATTCAAGTGCTATTTCATCTTCTGAATTTAATAAATCTTTATATTGACATCAATTTGTATTCCCTTTTAGCAAGTGGTAATATTTTTCTACATATATCTATTTATATTTTAATATCTAATTTATTTTCTATTTATTCATATTAAAAAATATTAATTCTATGGGCGCTCTTCTGACTTTTTTCTTTAAATTTAAGAGCGGTTTGAGAAGTCTAGGGGTTTCCTCAAAATGAATCTGCGGCGGCCCCATGACCATTACACGGACAGTCATGCAAGCATTTCCACCATAGAAATTGCGGCCTTCACGCATTACAGACGGGCGCAGATACGACAGCAAATTAAAAATGTGGGTCAGATTCGACTGTCCCACCCTCCTTATCAAAGACCCTTGAGCCAACCGATTCCACCAATAGCGGCCTGGCGATCGAAGCTCGACACGTTGTGGCCCCGTGGACTTCTGTGGTTCATCTAGCTGCAGAGATGGGACCAATTCGAGGTGTCCCAGCCCATGCAAGCCGTTCTGCACGGGTCCAACTCTAATCAGTGTGCGGAAAGGCTGTTGTGCCTATGTCGATCCAAGTCGGCGTGATCGCAGTAGTCCTGATTCAGCTTGATATTTGCAATGATTGCATTCCCACCTAAGAGTCGTCTTGATTCATCTGGTGCCCGTTTAAGGTTCTCTGACGTCTCTTGCCACATTTATTGCCGTGATTGTAAGAGATTCCAACATAAATCATGCTATTATCGTAGGAGATTATGTTGCGATGCTCCTACAAGTCTCAGAAACCTCACCATCAAAAAGAAGACAATCGATAGATAGCTGAAGAAACACCGACGATGGGCGGTCAGAAAGGCTTACATGGTTAATCGTTACATGTTCCTGCACCTAAATTGCAATTTGTGTAACGGTGAATATGGGGGGTTTGTATCTGGAAGATGCATATGTTCGAGGAGATTCGAAAGCCCGAGCGCGGCTTTGATTCCAAGGTCCCAACCAGATCAGCAATTTGTTTTGACTTCTGGTATGCGCACCATTCAGACATATATGACCACAACATTTATGAGAAATAAGAAAAAGGAAATTTGCCAACTAGTTGAGAGCTAGAACATCAACCGGGCCCTTCAGACTAATTTGTGCATTCGGAACTGCTAAAGACGTATGCAAGAATTGGCATTTCGACAGACTGTACGATGGAACAAAATTCACAAGCTGAAACATTGGAAAACTTGCCTTCGAGATCGCTTCATGGTTTAATTTGCATTTGTGGGTTTTAGAAATTCCATACGTTAGGACTTAGTCCACAGTCCCATAACTTTGGATGAAATTCTTCATGACCTCCATCGTCTGCGGATCCATTTACGAATGTTTTCAGCCGTTCGGATATCATCACTGTGCCTAACCGGACTCACTGATCTGCAAAAATATCAAGAAATATCCAACAAATATGAAGCTTCTCTAATAATTAGGTTTTACCAAGAAAAAGATATTTTGTTGGCTAGCGAACGCGATAAATATCTAGTTCAGGTCGAGAATGAATTTCGCCACTCCTCTTGAAAATGATTTATGTGGACCTTCAGAAGGCAAGCTCCGATTTCAATAAATGGAGATTAATTGCGTACCATTGCATGGACCAAGTGGTAGACCGAGTTCCCGGCGGCGGAGAAGTTGGCGTTCGGTACCTTGACCTCTTTCTCGTTGGGCATCCGGAGAATCTCCAAGAAGATGAATTGATCATGTAGCCTGCTAGTTAATATCAGGAGTGGGTTTCGACTCCCACACCTTACAAGAGGTAGGACAAAAGTCTAAGAGTGAGTGTAGAATAGACATAGAGTAGGACTGACAAAAAAAAAAAAAAAAATATCACCTCCCGAGAAGAATCTCTCACTCTGATCTCAATTTGAGGAGATTTAATGGCCGTTGACGCGTTGCTGCTTGTTTTTGGGCTTGGTCTCTTCTTGCCCATTAGGTTTCCTTTCTAATCCTCGGCTTCCTTCTCTGCTGTCTCCAGGCCTTTTATATATCTTATGGCTTCGTCTATCCGTTCAGTCAGTGATTTCGCTTCCTGCCTTTATTCATCATGTCAAAGATCCTCTCGTAATGGAAACCACTCATACACGTGCCTGTACGTGGAAATGGTGTTAGAAATTAAACCAAATTTATTGGTGTAGATAACTGTTCCATATGCGCATTGAAAAAAGTCATAATTGTTGCATTATCTTTAATGAGTATGTTTGTCATTATCTATAATGAGTATATTCCTAGTTCTAGGTGTAGTGATTGTTTTTAGAGGTAGTGATTGTTTTTAGAGTTAAGGTGAAATAAATCTACAGCCCTATTTATCTTCTCTTCCTTGTGTGAGTTATGAGCGTTTCACCTTCAAATTATTTTCATCAAAGTGGTATCAGAGCTTGTGGTTTGTGATCATGGTGTCAACAACCAATCAGCTTCCTCTTCAATACCCTTGTCTTACCAAAGACAACTATGGTAATTGGGCCGTTAGAATGAAAGCTTTACTCGGCGCCTATGGTGTGTGTGAACTTGTCAACACTAGCTATGTTGAGCCAAATGATAAGCTACCTTGAACCAGAACTAGAACCAAAGGAATGCCTTGGAGAAGGTTCGTTCGAAAGATCAATAGGCCCTTCCAATCATCTATCAAGCTTTAGATGATTCATTGTTTGAAAATGTTTTGAATGCTACTATTGCTAAGGAAGCATGGGAGATTCTTCACAACACACATCAAGGAGTGCAAAAAGTTCAAAAGATCACCTTCAAACCTTTAGAGGTGAATTCGAGGTAATTCATATGGAAGAATTTGAATATATTGTCAATTATTTCACATGAGTTTTGGCGATCGTTAACCGGACGAAAAGAAATGGAGAAGACGTTTTAGATGTTCGTATTGTCGAGAAAATACTTTGGTCCTTAGACAAGAAGTACAACCATATTGCTGTTGCAATTGAAGAATCCAAAGACTTGGATGCCATGATGATTGATGAGCTTATGGGTTCATTACAAGCCTATGAAGAAGGTTAAGAAGATAAAAGATTGAACTGGTGGAGGAAGCTCTCCAAATGCAACTGACCATCCAAGATGAGAAGGAGCAAAGAAGAGATCCCGTGCAAACTTGCGGGACAAACCAAAATTGTGATTGTGGTCGAGGCCAAGGTTGCTTTTAAGGAAGAGGTGATGGTAGATACCGGTATCAAAGAGGTGTTCGTGGAAGAGGAAAGAACTCAACAAGCCAATGGTCTTATAAATCTAAAATTCGATGTTATCATTGTTATAAACTTGACCATTATGCTCATGACCGCTAGAATAAGGAGAGTAGTAGAGCAAATGAAAAGGCAAATTTGGTGAATGTCGCCTATCGCGACCCAATCTCATCGCCCTCGATCCCTCAAAATCACAAGGAGAGAAAATGGGGAAATGTCGAATTTATGCGTACTTAATCACGAGAGTTCCCTCATGGCTCGCATTCTAAAATACATCATCACTTCACCTTTCAGATCAAGCATTTCGTGAATTCCCTTCATGAGATCGTGAGCTCTCTTAAACTCGCACCTCGCATGACAACAGAGTGTCGTGATCCATATCTACACGAACGACACACCTCGGAAGAGGAGATTGGGTGTGGATATTAGATTTAAGGATACTTTTATGGTAGCCCTCTCGATAGTACGCTTTGCCCATAATGATGACATCACTTCATCCTTTGGGGTACTCACATATCGAGTATGCTAAACCATGGTGAGTTTCATCGAAACTCGTACCCCGCGCGACAGGTTTATTTATACGGTTTAGTTGTTTATGACAACTTAAAAATAAGATGAGAGTCGCCACTAGCCTCGTTTTGAGGGTGGGACCGTTCGTGACCCATACGTTTGAGACAGCGATAGGTTAGAAAACCCAATCGAGGGTCATGAGTGTTCTCTCGATTCCTATGTGACAAAATATCTAGGTTTGGAGACTTGGGTTATATTAATATTTCCATTAGCGCAATTTTGGTACCTAAATAGTATATTGTGTTTTCCTAACGTGTCTTTACATTTCTTCTTACATTTTCGGGATCATTAGTTCCAAATTAAATGATCATGCATGGTTGGTCATTTTCATACTATCATATTTATAGAAAATAAGAAAAGAAAGCAATCAATGGAATTTAAATTATAAGACAGTAAGTAAACTATCAAAGAAAGCAATAAATCTACTATGCAATCTTAGAAAATATAAAAAATAAATATAATTGAAAAAAAGATAAGAGGAAGAGAGAAAACTCGTAATTCATCGGGCTTTATACAACAAAGATAACTCGAGACATATGTCAGAAAAATGAATAATACATGATAACAGTTGAAATGGACATCAACCTCCACCATCTTCGCGCTTTCTCCATCTTTGAGATCCTATTCTAAACCTAATCTAGGAAATCTATAACTAGGTGCATATAATGGAAAGAAACAAGCTTGCATATCAAAACAATAAAAGAACATGACATCATGTCAAGATTAATACTTTAAAGAAAGTTTAATATGAAAGTCAAATTTTGGGGCTTCGGGATCGACCTTTATCTTTCATGCGAGGGTCCTACTAAAACACCTACTCAATCCATTTTTGATCCATTTTTGTGACTTATAGCAATTATTGACTAATTGTGTTCTCACATGGCCAATAACGCTTATAAGTCTCTTAACTAAGTGATCTATGTGGTCCTAGGGTTGTTTCTTGATATCATGCATTGACCGTACTATTCATTTAAAAGTCACATGCATTGCAGAAATTTGAACATGCATGCAAGTCTTTTGAACTTTATTTCTCAATCAATCAAACAGATGAGTAAGCCGTCGGCGGATCACTTATTAGCAAAGTCATGTGTCAATGTCATGTGTCAATCATAAACACATACATTTCTAATAGATATTGTGACTATATGTATAAGGGGTACATGTGATATTTCAAACATACATTTCGAAATCATCCATGAAAAGTTTTGAGACAAAGTGATGTCTTAATTATAAAAGGCATTCAATTGTCAAGGCTAGCCCAGGGCTCGCATAAATGTACTCACAAGCGTCGCAGGCATTTTGAATACAATTCAAACCGTAACTTTCACGAAAAAAATGTTTGAAAATATTTAAGATTAAGGAATATTTAGGCTATATAATATATTCAATTGCCAAGACTAGCCTAGGACTCATATAAATGTACTCACAAGCATCGTAGGCATTTTGAATATGGTCCAAACTACGATTTTTCCTTAAACCAACTCGAATTTTGGAGAAAATCTTCTTAGAAATTGTTTTTGAGAAACATCACATGTACCAAAGTATTTTTTGAAAGATATAATTTGAAAATGTCAATTGTTTAATAACAAAAATCAAAACATTTAGAACAACTTTTATGAAAATAACATGGCTAATTTCATGCACAAACTAACTTGAAAGGTATAACTAAACAATCACAATCATGTTTATATTAGGAGATTTCAAAATAAAGATGTAAAGATAACAAAATTGAGTAATATCCATTGATAATCTAGCTATGGAAAAATTTCATAATATATATGACATGATAATGAACAATTTTTGTGAAAAAACTTACCTAAAAGATCTACACATGATTTACAAAAATTGGACAACGAGTAACAACATGTCAGAAATTTGTCAAATCAGCAAGACACTCAGCCAATATTACAATGATTTGTCCTATCAAAACAACTCTAAAAATTACCAAATTTTCACACAATACAACCAATATGTAGATAAACAAGTTTTATTAAGAGGTCAAATGTAAAATCCTGATAGAAAAAATGGAATAAAAATATAAAAAATCTGTCTAAACAAGGGTTAGAACAGGGGCCCAAATTTGAACCCATGTTTAGATTCTGATTTATTTTTGAAAAAAATAGAAAGTAGTTCAAATGATGAGCGATTAACATGAAATCAATGGCATTGGAAACTTCTAGGTGTGCTTTTCGACTTTCTAGAAGGGCTCGAGTCCAAACTAGGTCAACTAGGTGCTCTAAGATCAAGATTTCAAAAGGCACGCATGCCCATAACTAAAAATCAGAACACAAACATGCATTAATAAATCTCAAAATCATTCAAGTAATGTATTAATAAATATGCTTGAGAGTTTTTTAGTGAATCTATGCTCTTGCGGCACAAATTTAACATGTAAAATAACACTCAAATGCAATGATGCGAATATATATTCAAACCTTGTAACGTGAGGTTTAAGTGCCAAGAAGACATTATTTCAAAGTTTAATTTCTAAGTTTCTCAAACAACATAGTAAGATGCATAAATGGCAAGATTTCATTTCAACATTGATTTCACTGAACGTGCATAATTTCAACCATCTCAAGATGTGCAAGAATTCTACATATAGAACATACAATGATGAACGTTTCCCGTTAAGAATTCAAAACCTAAATGTGATCGTACGAATCACAACAAAAATGACAAAACAAAGATGTATATTTAGACTATGTACCGATGCAGCACATTTTAACCTTAATTCAAGCAATTGACTCACTTGCCAATGTCAAGACTTTGCAAAGAATGCATCAATTGAACATATGTATCATGTTTTATAACTCATGAAGAATTTGAGACCAAATAGGTGCATTTGTGGACTCAATTTCATCAAAATAAAAGTCGGACAAATGTAAAACAAACTGTCCTATGTTCAGATCTAAGTGATTTTGACCTAGTTAAACATGTTTAAAAATTTCGAAAAAATATACAAGATATGAACAATACTAATACAAACAACTTTCATGAAGAAAATTTATTTCAGAACTCAACACAAAAATTAGTACAAAAATGGAAAAATTAGAGACCAATATGGAACAAATTGTTTTTACCAAAATAAAATAAAATATGGAACAAATTGACTTAGGTTTGGATCTAAGTAGATCTGGCCTAGTTAAGCACATTCAAAAATCATGAAAAAAATTCTAAAATGTGAACAAAACAATTTGGAACAAAACTTATGAAGAAAATATTTTCCAAAAATTATCACAAAAGGCTACACAAAAATAGTAAAGTCTCATTTTGGAACAAAAACAGAACCGAAAATCCAATTGAATTACAGCAGAATTGCTCATATTCGAAGATGTTTTCCAAGGGTCAAACGATACTCGATTGAGGCATACGATCTACCATTTCGAACCTTGGGATGTCTATTATCTAATTCTAAGAGGACTTGAGTTGAAACGAGGTCGTCTCGGACCTCGTTTTGGTCAAAATAGTAAGTCAGTCCTACGGCTACAAAATTGCAGATTTAAGACTAATCAAGTTCAATCATCCACACTCATTATATCAATCACATTCAAACTTCAGTGAAATCATCTATGAGTATATATCACTAATATCGAACCATAGCCTTGGTTGGCTAATCCGGCCTCGCTTCATGAGGTTTGAGATTGAGAAATTATCTTTTAATGTGATTTTTTTTGTTAATTATGACCACAATCAAATGAATATCAAACCTCCGGAATATCGAACCTCTGGATCGATCTTCGATCTTTAAAGATGTAGATTAGATTGTCACGGATTGCCACAAAGCTAGCTAGATTGCCAGTCTAGTGGTTGAAACCAAAATCAGTCCGAATATGACTGATCTTCGCACTTTTAGAAGGAAGATGATCACTGGAGCTATTCTGGTAATCCTTCAAGCTGTCCTCAACCATCGTGAGGTTGAAGATCCTCCAGAGCATCAATTGGGAGCAGTTGGCCAGAGGGAACACTGGCAGTGGCTGTCGGTTCAACCAATTGAACCGATCAAGACGATGACTAGCTTCGATGCCAGTCCCTGAAGTGCCGGCTAGAAGATTGCCGATCTAGATTTGCCAACGGCCTTTCAACGATCCAAACTTGTGAGTGGAGAAGAAATACAATGAAATAATTGTTAGCAGCAAGCGTCGATGAAGCGACTGTCGATGAGGTGCTAAATCGACGGTGGTTAGAGAGAGAGAGAAAGAGAAAGGGATGAGGGTTCAAGGTTTTGGCGCCAAAAACATAGAGAAATAGAGAAATATATATATATATATATAGAGAGAGAGAGAGAGAGAGAGAGAGAATATTGTGCAAAATGAAAAAGCCATTGAAAATTGAGGAAAACTTCATTTATAATCTCCTCAAATTAAGTGATTTCAGTCGTCGATTTGATTCGACGATCGAAATTTCAATTCGACGATCCAAAATCAATTTTGAAGGCTACATCATAATCTTGAGGTGTTGGGTATCGGGTAATTAATCTAGCGGATTTGATTTGCAAAAAACCAAGCTAAAATTGGAAATTGCGTCAATATGTCCAATTATGGGTTAATTTGCAATTGGGATAAGTGCTGCAGAAGTCCTAAAACTTGTCACAAAAATGCAATTGAGTCATAAAACTTGTAAAAAGTGCAATCAAGTCCTAAAACTTATCAAATTGTTTTAATCGAGTCCTAAAGTTAACACCGTTAGCCCTTTTAACGGAAAATGCTAACATGGCGTTGACGTGGCCTTTTAAATATTTTTTTCTTTTTTCAGATGGATTTTTTAATTATTTTTTATTCAATTTTTTAAATAGATTTAAAAACTAAAAAGAAAAGAAAATTTATTTTTTAAAATTGTTAAAAAAAATAAAAAGATAAAGCAGCTCCTCCCCTATTGCCAGTGCCTTGCCGCCGATCGCTTGAGAGGTCGGCGACGGCCCCTCCAGCAAGGCTTCCTTTTTTTTTTTAAACTAAATTTTTAATTTTCTTTTTAAAATTTTTAAATCTAATTTAAATAAAAAATTAAAAAAAAAGCCACATGAAAAATAACAAAAAAATAATTTTAAATGCCACGTCAGCATTTTCTATTAAAAAAGTTGACAGCGTTAACTTTAGCACTCAATTGAAACAATTTGACAAGTTTTAAGACTTAATTGCACTTTTTGCAAGTTTTAAGATTCAATTGTATTTTCATGATAAGTTTTAGGACTTTTATAGCACTTATCCCTTTGCAATTTAATGAAATTCAAGGGTCAATCTATAAAATTTTGAGAAATTTAAGGTGTAGAAGTAAAATTGATTTTGAGAGGATCTCGGAATCGATTGCTAGAGGTAAGGAATCGGTTGGCAAGGGGCTAAACTGGCCAGCCCCATCGGCGGCCGATCAAATCAGTTAGACCGGTTCGATTCGATTTGACTAGATTTTGAACAATTTGGTTCAATTCCGGCTGTCTTGTCAACTTTGGACCCTGTGGGTCTAAAATTTATGCAATTTGATCCCTAAATGACCAAATTGAAAGGAATTTTATTTTTTAAAGAAGAAATTGGCCAATTAAGTTACAATTAAGTTAATCAAACCTTATGAACATGATCTAGGGTCTTTTATTGACCTAATTGAATGATTATCAAGAAATTGACCTTAAATTGAATCGCTCAAGCTTATATCACAAATAAATCTAAGCCTAATATTAAAATTAGACCTAGATTCATGATATTAACCATAGTCATGAATGAGTCAATTCGAATTTTGTTGATTGAAGCTTAATTGCTTGATTTTCTAATGCTTTAAAGGATCAAACTTCAAATTAATGAGTTTTGGTGTGAATTGATCAAAATCGATTTTGGATTTAGACTTATTTTAAGAAAATGATTGAGAAACAATCGTCCATTCGCATGTCATTAAGAATCGATTTCGGTCCCCTAATTAGGGTTTAAAGTGGCAATTCGCATTTTGACACTGTAAATCGTGAAATTAAATGCACAAGCGAATTTAAAGCAATTCTTAAACCTAATGTCAAAGAAACAACTACACCTAATTATTATTAGAATAAATATAATTTTATTTTTGGTCAATTTAGAATCTTAAAACTGTAAGAAATCAAGGTTTTTAATTGAATTTTGTGAAATTTTCGATACAAAA
Organism: Eucalyptus camaldulensis; assembly: GCA_019915185.1. Lineage (NCBI taxonomy): Eukaryota > Viridiplantae > Streptophyta > Magnoliopsida > Myrtales > Myrtaceae > Eucalyptus > Eucalyptus camaldulensis. The sequence continues at coordinate 9,496,423 of JAHSVA010000005.1, forward strand.
GTCAGATTAACATTAAAAGAAATGTTTTTGTAGATTTTTAAAAAAAAATTTTCTATTCTTTTGGTCAAAGGTTTAACCAAAAGCTAGCCATTTAGTTGACTTTTCCTAGAATGTCAATTTTTTGGTCCAATCTTTGAATTTTTGAGAAATTATTTGACAAAACTCAAATTAAGGCTAAATGACATTTTTTTATTATCAAAAAGTCAATTTTTGACCGGGAATTGACTTTTGATCAAAGAATTGGCCAAAAAGTCAACTTAAAAGTCAACCGTTTGATTTTTTGGGTTTTTTTTTTCTTGAAAATGAACTAAAAATTGTTTAAGAATAATAATGCAAAAGAAAGAAATAAAAACAACACTTTTTGGTCGAGAAATGGGACTCCATCACGATCAGAAACCCAAATCTTGATTTTTTATCTTTTAATAACGTGTCTACTAATTATCAAGTATCAACAAGAACAGTCAAGTTTTATTATTGGTGTTCAAATAAGATGAAGGAGGTCAAACTTATACGTGGTATCTGGATATTGGTGCAAGCAATCACATGTGCGGGAGAAATGAGATTTTTACCAAGTTAGATGAGACAATTAAAGGGAAAAGTCTCTTTTGGTGATAACTCCAATATTCTTGTCGAATGCAAATGTACAATTATGATTTGCCTTCAACATGGTGCACATCATTTTATTTATAATATTTATTATGTCTCGAAAATGTCAAGCAATATTTTGAGTTCAAGACAACTTTTGGAGAAAGATTATGTTGTTCATATGAAAAATCTTAGTCTTATGCTAAGATATAGGAATAATAAACTGATTGCGAATGTGAAGATGTTGAAGAATATGATGTTTACTCTCAATATAAAAAATGATATGTCTCAATGTCTGAAAGCATGCATGGATGATCCTTCATGGTTGTCACATTTGAGGTTCGACCATCTCAATTTTGACGGACTCAATTTGCTTTCCCGCAAGAAGATGGTTTATGGCTTACCACATATTGATCATTTCGATCAATTATGTGAAGGGTATGTTATCAGTAAGTAAGCATTCCAGAACTCGCTTTTTGAAGGAAGCGACTTATCGAACAAAGAAGCCACTTGAGTTGATTCATTCTTATGTGTGTGGCCCAATCACTCCCCACTCATATGATAATCATTGATATTTTGTTACATTTATTAATGATTTTGCTTGAAAAATTTGGGTGTATTCTTTGAAAGAAAAGACATAAGTGTTTGATATGTTCAAACAATTCAAGAACCTGGCTGAAAATGAGAGTGGCTATTTTATCAAAGCTATGAGGACTTATCGTCGTGGAGAAGCCACCTCAGCTATATTTAACAAATTCTATGAAGATCATGGTATTCGGCGTCTCTTGACAGCTTTGTATTCTCCTTAACAAAATGGTGTAGCTGAACAAAAAAATAGAACCATCCTTGACATGGTTTGAAGCATGTTAAAGAGCAAAAATTTGCCCAATGAGCTTTAGGCTGAAGTTGTTTCGTATGTAGTCTATCTTTAGAATCGATGTGCCACGTATGGACTTGAAGGCGTAACTCCACAAGAGGCATAAATCAGGAGAACGCCAAGTGTTTCACACTTGAGAATTTCGGGAGCATTGCTTATGCTCATGTCCTGGACCCAAAAAAAAAAAAAAGTTGGAAGACGAGCAAAAAACTCATCTTTATTAGGTATGACTCCTCATGCAAAGCTTACCGTTTATTTGATCCTAACACTTTGAAAGTGTATATAAGCATATATGTCAAGTTCGATGAAGATGGCTCATGGGAAGACAATCAAAAAGAAGAAGTGAATGTCGTGGTGTTGCCGATCAAACGGAATTGAAAGATCATTCTACACCTTCTTCTCCAGTATCTTCTTCAAGTTCATCATCACCTATCTCTTCAAATGTTGTCGATGAACCGTGACTATCAAGATCAAGGAGATTGTCTGACATATATGAAGCTACCAATAAGGTTCACTTTGTATGTCTTCTTACATGTTATGAACCACGTGTATGATGATGTGGCCAAAGAAGAAAAATGGATAAAAGCCATGAATGAAGAAATTGATGCCATTAAGAAGAATCAAACATAGGAGCTTGCTAATCTACCGAAGAATAAGAAATTGACTAGAGTTAAATGGGTGTACAAGGCCGAGAAGAATGAGAAAGGAGAAAACGAAGGGGTACAAGCAAAAAGCCGGAATCAACTATGATGAAGTTTTTGCCCCTGTCATCATTTGCATGGAAACAATTAGATTGATTATTTCTATCAGTGCTTAAACTAATTGGTGAATTTATCAAATGGATGTCAAATCAGTATTTTTGAATGGCATTCTTGAAGAAGAGATTTCTGTTGAACAACCTGAGGTGTTTGTTGTCAAAGGTCATGAAGGCAAAGTATTGAAGTTGAAGAAAGTTCTATATGTACTTAAACAAGCACCGAGAGCATGGAATTCCAAAATCGATGCATATTTCAAGGCGAATGGATTTTCTCAAAGTCCATACTAGCATGCATTTTATTTGAAGAAAGAAAAATGTGATGTTCTACTTGCTTGTTTATATGTTGATGACCTTGTTTTTACAGGAAATAATCTGGCAATGATTGATGCTTTTAAGGCATTGATGGTGAAAGAATTTGAGATGACTAATAACGATCTCATGAATTATTTCCTTAAGATTGAAGTGAAGCAAAGTACCGAGGGGATTTTTATTTCCCAAAAAGGATATGCAGAAAAAATCCTTGGAAAATTCAATATGAAGAATTGTACTCCGGTCAATACACCAATGGAGTGCGGAACCAAGCTTTCAAAGTTTGATGACGGTGTTGATGTTGATTCGTCATATTATAGAAGCTTGATTGAGAGTTTGAGATACTTGACATGTACGAGACCAGATATTATGTATAGTGTTGGAATTGTGAGTTGATATATGGAGAAACGAAATTCATCTCATTTTAAAGCTGTAACTTCGGGACATCAAAGGTACCACTTTTCATAGCCTACATTGCTATCGCTCTGAATCCTTCCAACTTACAGCTTATTCAGATAGTGATTATGAAGGAGATATCGATGATCGAAAAAGCACTACAAGCTGCTTTCATGTGATTATCAAAGAAACAACCCAATTTCACCCTATCGACATGTGAAGCTGAATATGTAGCTGCATTCTCATGTGTTTGTCATGCAATTTGGTTGAGAAGACTACTAAAAAATATTCTTATGAAGCAGAAGAAAACAACTGAGATTTTTGTTAATAATGTTTCTGCTATTGCATTGGTGAAAAATCTAGTTTTTATGAATGAAGCAAACATATCGATGTTCGATATCACTTCATTCGAGAACATGTTAAAGAGAATGAGGTTGAAATGTTGCATGTGAAAACGGGAGATCAAGTAGCGGACATTTTTACCAAACCTCTCAAGATTGATGCTTTCCAAAAGTTCAAGAGCCTGCTTGGAATAATCAATGAAAGAGAATTTGGATTAAGGGGGAATGTTAGAAATTAAACAAAATTCATCGGTGCAGATAACTGTTCAATACCCGATTGAAAAAAGTCATAATTACTGCATTATCTTTAATGAGTTTGTTCGTCATTATCTATAATGAGTTTATTTTTATTTCTAGGTAGAGTGATTTTTTTTTAGAGATAGTGATTGTTTTTAGAGTTAAGGTGAAATAAATGTACAGGCCTATTTATATTCTCTTCCTTGTGTGAGTCGTGAGCGTTTCACCTTCAACTTACTTTCATCAAATGGACATAGAGGACAAAGTATTTAAGGTATCTGCGTCATATGTACATTTTCATGCTATAATAACACAATCACCCTGATCAATCCTATACCTAAGTCTCAAAACTTCATAAGTTTGACTATTGAGGAGCTTATCAAGAGATTAATAATGCCATAAAAATGGATTGACACAATCAGGGGATACAAAAACCGGGGTGACCATTTCTTACATAATTTGACACATCTCGAAAAGCAAAAAAAATGACACTAATCAACATGAACTGATGATAAATCAGTCTTTAGTAGGGACACGAATTCACAACCCCGGTTTAGTAGGTGAACACGAACATGAACTGATGATAAATCAGTCTTTAGTAGGGACCCGAATTCACAACCCCGGTTTAGTAGGTGAACACGAATGAGAGAGAGAGAGAGAGAGAGAGAGAGAGAGAGAGAGAGAGAGAGAGAGAGAGAGAGAGAGAGAGAGAGAGACCTAAGTAGATGGCTAAAAGGGGAGGAGGGAATGTTAGAGAAAATTGCTTTGGATTAGGTAGAAATAGAGTTAGATTTTGATGTGTGATAACATTTTGTTTAATAAATTATTTGTCCCACAACATTGCTAATTAATACCGGCAAAAATTCTCCAAGATATATTAAAGTCTCAAATGAGAATATCATATAGTACTTTTGCAATATCTCTAGGAACTCTAAAAAGGAAACAATTAAAAAAATGTCTGTGTTTTTTAAAGAACAATTCAACAATACTTGATAATGATTGATTCCAAAAAAACTGATGTACCTATCTGAGCCTTTTTGAATAGAAGCATATTTTTGGAAAAGGTTGTAAAATGATTAGTGCTAATTATTATCTATAAGCACCAAATATGGTGCGCCCATATGGGAAATTGTGAAGCCTAACCTACAACTCATTGTTTTTGAGATGCGGACCCTTGAAGTGCAATAACTTGGCAGAAATGGACACTTAAGTGGCATAATTTACGAAAGGTACACTTAAGTGCCAAAATCGGAACAAAATGGATTACTTGAGTGTCAATCTGGCCAAAATCCGGACAAATTGCATACATGGCATTTTTCCGGCGAAGCGAGTGCAAAACGATGCCGTTTTACATGCTGACGTGGCCAAATAATGCAAAAATGACGTCATTTTGGGTTGACGTGGTAAAAAATAATATAAAATTAATTAAATTTTAGTTAAAATATTTAAAATTTAAAATTTAAAATTTAAAATTAATTAAATTAATTAAATTAAAACGACTCAGCCCTCAGCCACCATCGCCGCCTCCTCGCCGTCGCTGGGAAGGACCAATGATAGAGGGGGGAGGGTCGGCTGGGGTTGTCGGGCCCTAGCCAGGCGCTGGCGACTCTGGTGACCGACTGTGAGGGCTCGCGAGCCCTTGCCCAGATCTGGCGAGGGTCGGCGGCCCTCGCTCAGCCGAGCCAAGGGCCAATGCTCGCTAAGGCGACCCTCAGCGGGCGAGGGCTGTCGACCCTCACCGGATCTCCGCGAGGGTTCGCTACCCTCGTCCAGATCCGGTGGGGGTGGGGGGTGAAGGAGGAGGAGGGAGGCAGCCGGCGGTGAGAGCTGGGGTCGCCGAGCCCTAGCCAAGGGCCAGCGGCCCCAACTGACCTACGGCGAGAGCCTGTGTGCCCTCACCTAGATCTGGGGTGAGGGCACACAAGCCCTCGTTGCCAGCCCTCGACCGAGCTCGGCAACCCTGGTCGACCCTCCCCCACCTTTCGGTGACAGCGAGGGCTCAGCCCTCAACCGTCCGCTGCCTTCCTTCTCCTCCTCCGTTTATGGTTTTATATACATATTATTTTGTTTTAAATTTAATTTAATTAATTTTTATATTATATTAAAATTCAAAATATGCCAAAATGACGTCATTTTAAATAAGTTAGAGCCGACTCAGCTCTCCGGCGAGCCACCTCAACGAGAAATATTAATATTTAAATGTCACGTATGATTTCCGGCTGGTTTCACCGGAGGTGACACTCATGTGTCCCACTTTTCTTCAAATGTGGCACTTAAATGTATATTTCGTAAGTTATGGCATTTAAGTGTTTCTTTGTGTCAAGTTATGACACTTGTAATGTTTTTTTCTCCATTGTTTTTATTTGAACACGTTAAAAGATCAGCACTTATGTTGTGACTCACATCCTTCCAACTTTTTCATGTGAGACAAGCTAAAGTACTATTTTATTTGTTTTAAAAACAAACAACCAATAGAGAGTAGAGCACGAAGTAGAGATGCTTCATCCGATTCCTCCGGTTCTTCTCAATAATATCCCTTTCCGTTCTCGTTGGACTCAAAGGACGAAGACCCCTCTCCATTTCCTTCCCTATTACGTTCACGAGAGGCAAAGCCATAAAAATAAATTCTATATTATCATCAATGGCAACGCTGGTCGTCTTTTCCACTGTAGCAAAGAGGTTAACAAGCCAGATACAGTGCACAGTATGTGGTCAGTAATTCAAAGAAAGCGATATCGTCATAGTCATCGTCCCCCAGTGTTTGATTTGATGGGACGGATTAAGTCCTTGTACGGTTGATAACCAATACAGATTCACATAATAATCCCTACACGAGTATGGGTAAGAAACTTAATGGACTGACGGAAGCGATTTATAAAATGAGTGATCTTCGAATATTGATCAAGTTGAGTTATATTTCAATACTACCCATGCACAATTTTTTTTTTTTTTTTTAAAAAAGAAGTTTTCCCTCAAGTTCACTGTTGATTTCTTTTCAATGGATAGTTAATTTTTTGCCCCTCATTCGATAGTTTCAGTATTAAAAGATATCGTGTTAAAATTTCGCCTATGAATGATAAGCTTTTCGTTAATCATAAACGGAACAGTGTATATTGTCTTTTCTCTCATTTTGTTGCACGTTGTATAACCATCACTTTTGACATGATAAGTTATATCATAAATTTCTCCATTCCATTCCTCATTAATTACGAGTTTCGCCCACACTTTTTCACATTCTCTTTCCCCCACTCTTATCTATGGAATCACGCATGCAAGCTTTATTCATGTAAAAGGAACATAATTGCATGTTGTCACTGGGAATGTATTTTTTAATTCAATCATAGGATGGAAATTGAAATAAAGTATAGTAAATTAAGTTCAGTGGCAAGGCTTGTCTTAAGCGAAAAATAATTGATAAATGACGCGAGCAAGGCAACGTCCGAAAAGGATGGTCATCGACTGAAGAAGAGTCAAGGTCAGCCGTCAACTTGGAAAATTGTTCACCGTTGGAACACTAATTTGCACGTGGTACTACCGATTCATGTGTTCTTCTTTTCTTTTGTCGTTACAATTCAGGAAAATCAATCTTCAATGTCTGTCTGAGTATCGTGTAGACCAGGGCAACATTTTTAAACGTTTTCAGGTCCTGTTGGCCACGGACAACTTAAGCTAGCTAAGCCCTTCGTTCATGAATTTTAAATGCATCCACTCGCTTATATACTCATGATGCAGATATAGTTTGGCGATTACATGTATTCGTTGTCGAATTCCTTGGTCAATCGCCTTTCGGTTTGTTTTGCTCGAAGGAAACGTGAGTCGGCCTGATAAATTTTGGGCTCAAGGAATCTCTACTGACCTCCAATCAAAATCCAATTGGGTGGCTCGAACTTTCATCCTTAACAATATAGGAAATCGAATTCATTACGGGTGTTTAATCTATGGGCACACTGTTGGATTTTAATCTTAAAATTACAGTTTCTTGACTAGTCATCTTTCCTGTAGATGAATTCGTGTAGCCTGAATCCTCAAGCTCTGCTCAAGTGGAGAAAATTAACTCATTGCTTGCTTCCTTGTACATGGTTTTCTTTGATTAGCAAAGCCTTCATCAGTCATTCTACACACATTTGTCCGCCCCTTACAATTACTCTGTGCAATATGCTTCATAATGGTGATTTTATCACTCGTATATGGGGAAAAGAACCAAAAATTATAAATAAAAAAATGTATTCACGTTAGAGCCAAAAAAGATAAATCTAAGAAATTCATAATAATAATAATATAATAATGATCCAAAAAATGATTGTATTCATGTGGAACCAAAAAGATAAATCTAAGAAATTCATAATAATAATAATATAATAATGATTAAGCCAATGTTTGTATGATCTTTACATATAAAGATGTTGAATCACAACCCAAATACAGAGCTGTTTGATTGTAATAAAATTTATAGGAAATTATATAGGAGGTGAAAGTATGACTAATTGAATCTCCTTAAGGGTTTAGTTCCTGCCAACAGTGTTAAGCAACTTCAAGAACTACACCTCCTAAGATACAACAAGCGTTTGTATTAACACTATACAAACAAGATTTTGTCAAACACTTCTAGATACCGGCATATTTGGAGGAGTATTTTTACAAAGAGAAATTCTAATTTTTGAATGACTCTATCTGTCATGAATTAAAGAAGACTCAAAAGATAATCATTTTTATTAGCTGAAAAGTATTGTTGCAGAGAAACTCTAGAAGATCTGTCATTAACACGTCCCTTAATGCAAGTAAAATCTGCTGCACAAAGATGAAGGAATTGATCCCTTCATGTGTCTATCAATTAATTCATCCATAAATGCGTCACAAAACTGCCGCAAAATTACTGCATCGGGTTGAAGAAATACGTCCATTAATGCATCAATTAATTTGTACATAAAATTATTCCAAGACTGATGCACGAGGGCTGAAGGAATGCATCCATTAAATCATCCGTTAACGTCAAAGGTTGAAAAAGAAATGCATGAACTTATGTTGATTCATTAATTTCAACACGTTAGAGAGACGGTCATGCAAGCATTTCCCCTATAGATATTGCGGCCTTCACGCAATTCAGACTGGCGCAGAGACGACAGCAAATTAAACACGTGGGTCAGATTCGACTGTCCCCCAACCCCCCTCCCTTTCCCTCTCCTTGTCAAACACCCTTGACCCAACCGATTCCATCAATGGCGACCTGGCAATCGAAGCTCGACATGTTGTCGTCCCATGGACTTCTGTGGATGGGACCAATCCGAGGTTTCCCAGCCCATGCAAGCCGTTCTGCATGGGTCCAACTCTAATTTGTGGTCTCAATTCAAGCTATGCGTAGCTTCTCGAAGGGAAGACAATCATGGCGACACATGTGACAAGTGACGTCAAAGAACCTTAAACGGGCAACAGATAATTCAGGACGACTCTTAGGTGGGAATGTGGTCATTGCAAATATCAAGCTGAATCAGGACTACTGCGGTCACGCCGACTTGGATCGACATAGCCGTAACAGCCTTTCCACATGCTGATTTAACTGTAGCCTGCTATCCGTAAACTTCCCTGGCAGAAATATTATCATACGAGATTGTGTTGCGATGCTCCTAAAAGTCTCCGAAACCTCATCACCCAAAAGAAGACAACCAATCGATTGCCGCTGAAACACCAACAATGGACAGTCGGAAAGGCTTACATGGTTAATCGTTACATGTTCCTGCACCCAAGTTACAATTTGTGGAATGCCGACCATGGCAGGTTTGTCTCCGGAAGATACATATGTTCGAGGAGACTCGAAAGCCCAAGCGCGGCTTTGATTCTGAGGTCCCGACCAGATCAGCAACTTGTTTTGACTTCTGGTATGCACAACATTCAGACATATATAACCACAACATGTATGAGAAATAAGAAATGGTAAATTTGCCAACTAGTTGAGAGCTGGAACATCAACCAGGCCCTTCGGACTGGTTAACGTATTCGGAACTACCAAAGATGCATGCAAGAATTAGCATTTCGATAGACTGTACAATGGAATGCAACTTGATTTCATAAATGACACAGAAACAGTTATGGCAGCCTCCTTTGAGTCGTGTGAAATGTAAGTTCCATGAACATGGCAAAGAATCATGTAAATCATGCCCACCTTTTCACCTTTCCATCGAAACCCAATTAATCTGACCATAATGGGATGCGTCGTCAGCGAAATACTTAAGCATCTATAATATTAATCCAGAAAAATAAAACAGAACATGCATCAACATAGATACGGCCAGCCAAATTCTAGAACAACAAGGATTAGAACGAGGGAAATAAAAGAGGAGCAGTCCTACAGCATACCTTCATTCTGCGTATGTTGTCACCCGGCACGACTCTGTAATTCATCAGCTCTTCCCGTATCGTCACCGCTGCGTCAAATTCTTCGCATTTACCACGTAAAACTGCCGATTTGGAACAAACCCATGCAGTTCTAATTAATGAGAAAATTAGTTAACCACTGATTTAATTGCATTCAATTTAAAAGCTAAATTCATGATTACTTTTATGTGATAATTACAATATGATAGCATTTAAGTTCATTTGAAAAATCCCAGCACGTACAAAAAGATTCATAAGGAGGCAGACAATATTAAAGTACAAAGAAATACTAAAATTATACTTCCATAGCATAAATTATGCGAATACTTTGATCTTTGCTCCATTGGAAGACTAATTGTCAGGAGGAAGATACATAGAACCATGCTAGTTGTCAAAGGGTACATGATAGACTTAATTCATTTTATAACCAATAAGCCATTTACTGATTTGCATTAATTTATAAAACTCATTTTTGTTGTACAAAAACTCTCTACATAACTATCCCACCTCAAATAAGAGCCTAAAGTTCTCTCAATTTCTCAAAAGATGACCTGAATGAACTTTGTCTTAAATGCCTTATTTTTTTAAAAATAAGGGATTGAAATGGACTTTTTTTTTCTTTATCTAAAGACCTTATTTCAATAAGGGTCTGAAGTGGTCACGTGAGTCTCAAAGAAAAATCTAACATCACCAACTGGTCAAGAGCATTTCCATCCTTTACATTTTTTTTTATTCTCTACCCTTTTCTTTCTTTTTTTTCCTTTTCTTTTTTTCTCCCATAAAAAAGGCAAACTAAAAAAAAAAAAAAGACTATAACTTAAATAAATAAAAAAATGCAACACAAAAAAAAAAAAAAAAGAAAAAACACTTGGCTAGCCCTTGGCCACTACCTCATGGTGCGGCGTTGGCCAAGGGTAGCGGGGTCACTAACAACCTTGCCAACCAAAGGGGAGAGTCTACTAGCCCTCTCCTGATTCTGGCAAGAGTCTACTAGCCCTTGTCAAGGCACTGACGATTGTGCTAGCCATGGCCAACGCCCTACCAACTATGGGGAGGAGGTGATTGAGGTTGCCAACCCTCCCACTTTTTTTTTTCTTTTAAGATTTAGCCTTTTTTTCTTTTTTTTTTTTAAAGAAAAAAAAGGGAGAAATTTAGAAAAGAAGAAGAAGAAGAAGAAGAAGAAGAAGAAGAGGACGGAAATGCTCTTAACTAGTCAGTGAGGTCAGGTCATTTTTTTAGATTGACATGACCACTTCTGACCCTTAATTGAGGAAATGATGGAAATTTAAGTCTCTATTTAAGATAAGGTTCACTCCATGCTTTTATTTAAGAAATTGAGGACATTTCGCTTCCTTATTTGGAATTTTATCAATTTTTGTGTACAAAGCCCTCTTGTTTATAAGATAAGAAAACATGTCAATTAAATTAATGCTAACTTTGTGGTAAGGGCTACTGGATCGGGTTATACATGGAAATTATTAGATGCCTATAAAATCATCGGAAAGGAATATGAGATTGTCGCAAAAAGATGGCGACGGAAAAACCGTCGGTGATTTAAATACATTGACTCAAGCACTACCCAAAATATGTAGTATTAATATCTACAACTCGAAGTCCAAACTGACCGTTGTTTGTATCACTTATACGGTATTGCAAAACTCAATTAATACATGCTAATGAACAACATTAATTGCAAAAACTCACCTATTATAGATTCAATTGGTTCTTAATAAACCAGCATTAATGGCTTAATGACAAAAGAACTCTTTTTTATAATAGTTAAATCCATTTTAATTTTTTCCAGGAAAATCAATGTTTGATAAGTCGTATAGTTAAACTTGTTTATCCAACTTTTATAGATATGGCATGAATCCACTTTAAGGAACAATGTCAATGTTTCTTTTGTCAGAGAAGCATTTCATTTATTTCCATGGATAGACAATACAGAACCGCAATTCAACAGCAAATCAAATAAATCCTAGACAAATCCAGAACAAAACAAGCTTTAGATAAGAAAATGAATCATCCTAACAAGGCTAGAGATCACATACTTAAAGAGCATATTTGTGACTTCTTCAAACCAAAATTGGTGGCAGATTACCGAATCTATTTTCAATAATGAGCATACATTGAGATATCTATCTGTTGCTAGGTTGAACACGCATAAATCCAATACCTATGAGAGTGAAACATTCACGAAGCTCATTCGATCTCATTCAAAATTAGACTTGTGCACCAATAAGACTCGAGGGAAATCTCAAAATCATACATGTAAAAAATCTCAAATCTAGACTAAATTGGATAGAAAATTTATTGAAACGGGAGAGAGCAACTTTTAAATATAGATTAGAACATAAAAGAAAAGCTCCTCAAAATTCGAAGAGAGCAAAAAAGGGAAAATAGGGCATCAATTCAACCAAAGAAAAAGGAAAACAGGGAGGAGAGGGAGAGATTAAACTTCAACGCTCTCCTCCATGAAGGTTGAAGAAGAAAGTTGTATGAAGGTCAGAAGGAGATGAGAGAACTCTCGGGATGAAAGAGAAAAGGCGTAATTGCATGGATCCATTTTAATGTATTTTAGGAATATCAATGTCAGATAATTAAGATTTGTATATTATTACTTTATAATGGTTACTATGTAGGCACATTTGACATGTTTGGTTATTTTAAAATTATTTTAAATTTTTTTCAATCAATTTGGGGTTTTTTATTAGTCAACATATAAAATTAAGTAATTACACTTCAGTTAACATCTATAACTCACATTATTCTTTTTAGGATATCAATGTTAGATAAGTAGAACAGTAAGATTTTTTGTTTAATTAATGTGAAATTTAATGGTCGGTTTTCAAGTAGGCAGCTTCAATTTTTTTTATTAATTATAATATTATTTCACTTCTTTCAATTAGTTTGCAATTTTAGTATTGGGAAGGGAAATTGGGGAGAAGGGAACTTTTTGACGATGTGGCTCAACCGCAAAACAGCGTTCTACACAAGACCAGTGTACTTTTCCAATATATCGACTTTTTAAACATAAGACCAGTGTGCTTTTTCCAATTAGTTTGACAAACTGCCAACCTATTCACAAAATTTATTGGGACTACTAACTTTTGGGAAAAATTACTAAATAAGTCTTAAATATAATGTATAAATGCCAATTTCATCATAAACTTTTCAATTTGATTAGTTTAATCTTAAATATTTTAATGATTTACCTATATAATCGTAGTTAATTTTCGTCGCCAATCGCCAACATGGGTGCTTACTGTTTGACGTTACATGGCTAGCTATATTTTTGGTTGATTGGAAGGATAAATTCAGTTCACATGATACAAAGGTACACAGATTCAAGATAAAAATGTAAATCCCACAAAACAAATAAATCTAAAAAAAAAAAAATTGAATTAACTTGGTATAGTTTGCAAAGATTCGCTTATTATACAAAGACAAATCCATCATAGCATTAAAACACAATCAATGCCAATTATCGAATCTCGCATTATCATCAGTGAGGAGCACACACCAAGATTTCCTTCTCTAGTAGCTACGTTTTTGCCAAAAGGTAATATATGGCAAGGTTAGACGTCCCTAGCACTATTGCCGTATAGAGAAAATATCAACACCAATAGGTTGAAAGAACATAGGAAACACCTTGTAAATCCCAATTCTTTATCTAGATGGGTATAGAAGAGCACTAAAATACAAATCTAAGTCTAGATCAGGAGAAAAGAGCTACAGAAAAGATACTGATTGATCACGAATCACTTTCATATAAGTTGATTGCTGAAGGCAACAATAGAGGAGCCTCAAAACTTGCAGAACTCAGCTATTTGGAGCAAGCACCGGAGCCGAAGCAAGCGCGCAGATTTCTCCAAGATGCTCACGCTTCAAACTACTGAGCGCCCAAGACAAAACTCTACTTCCATGAAGGAAGGGGACCGCATCGTCCAAGAAATCAATGAAGAGGTCTTGAAGATGAGGAGATAGAGAGATAAGGAGACATCAAGGATGTAGCTTCAAAAAGAGGACCAGGCAATGGCTTCAGCCAGTATTAACACAAACATTTTTTTCATATTTTTTTCTCTTCAATCTTTTTTCTACTAAGTCCAGGGAGGACTTTGCGGCCCTTCCATTTTTATTTTTTTTCCTACTAAGTTCAACAAGGGCTTGGTTGGAGGATAGGCGTCTATAACAGCGATTTTGGTCAAAATTGACTAAAAGAACTAGGTTGGCAAATCATCATAAGGTTTATGACTAAATTGAAAATTTTAGAACTAAATTGGTATTTTTACAATAAATTTAGGATTTTTTAAGTAATTATCCACGAACTTTTGCATAAGAATAAACATAGTCATGTATAATAAATGAGGCAAATAAGGGACGAATGAATATTTGAATCCAGGAGCCAATGGCTAAAAAATCTTAAGTTGTTAGATAACGACGTGGTTCAAATTTTAAATATTAGGGAAAAAACCACTAAAAATCCCAAACTTTGCCCAAAGTGACACATTTACCCTAAACTTTTTTTTGTGACATGAAAAATCCCGAAATTTGCCAACCATTACACATTTACCTCAAAACTTTTTTTCGTGATACAAAAAACCCTTAACTTTTATCCACATGACACAATTACCCTAAATTAGAGGGCATTTTGGTCTTTTTACTTTTTAAATTTTTTCTTTCTTTTTTTTTCTTCTTTTTCTCTCTTCCCTCCACCAGCCATAGTGGAGCTGATGGAGGGAAGCCAGCATCCGGCGAGGGTGGCCCTCAACTAGGTCGGGCGAGGGCACCCCTCGCTCGTGTTGGGCAAGGACCGTCCTCGTTCGACCCAACTGACGGTGGCCCTCCTCGACATCGAGCAAGGGCCTCCCTTGCTAGATTTGGCGAGCGCACCCCTTGGCCAAGTTCGGCAAGGACACCCCTTGCCAGGCCCTTACTGGCGTCAGGCGAGGCAAGGATAGCCCTCGCCCGACACAGGCAAGGGCATGCTCGACACCAAGGAGGGCAACCCTTGCCGGATGCTGGCTCCCCTCAGCCATGGCCAATGGAGGGAAGAGAGAACAAGAAGGAAAAAAAAAAGGAAAAAAAAAAGGAAAAACTTAAATAATAAGATGAAAATGTCCTTAATAGGGGTAAATGTGTCACAGTTTGCAAAGTTTAGGATTTTCATATCATAAAAAAAAAAGTTTGGGGTAAATTTGTTACTTTAGGTAAAGTTTGGGGTTTTTGGTGATTTTTTCCCTAAATATTATAAATCTCCCTTCATGCTATGTTGGACTTAAAATTTTGTAGAATTCCTTTTAACTAATTTAGAAACTTAATCCGTTGGATCAACGTGGTTTAATACTTAGATATTTTAATCTATTGCTTTGAATCGTAAGCACAAAATATCCTTCTTGATTGAGTATATCGAGGACATATATTGTAGTAGTGTATCATAATAGATACAATAATCACTAAGTTTGATTTGTCCGATAGTAAATTTCGACTCAACTCGAATTTTTGGAAAATATAAGCTATATGATTCTTGCATCCGATGAAATTAAAGGGGGAGTCTTAATCGGCAACAGAACTTAACACTACAGTCTAACGAATAGCACTTGACCTTTGGTAAGAAGGGGAGGTTAAAGATAATCTTCTCCATTATATCTCCAAATATAGATTACTGCACTTCTTTTCAAGTACTCGATTACAGCACAATAAAACAATTGCTTTCAGATCGAAGATTCTAATAAATGTTTACAAAATTCACAAGCTGAAACATTGGAAAATTTGCCTCCTACATCGCTCCATAGTTTAATTTGCATCCGTGGGTTTTAGAAATTCCATATGTTGGAACTTAGTTCACAGTCCCATAACTTTGGATAAAATTCTTCAGGGCCTCCATCAGTTGCAGATCCATTCACCAATGTTTTCAGCCGTTCAGCTATCATCACTGCGCCTAAACCAGACTCGCCGATCTGCAATCAAGAAATTCCCAACAAATATGAAGCTACTCTAAGAATCCCATGAAAAATAAATATTATTGGCTAGCAAACGCAATAAAAGTATAGTTCAGGTCGAGAATGAATTTCGCCGCTTCTCTTGAAAATGATTTATGTATACCGTCAGAAGGCAAGCTCCGATATCAGTAAATGGAGATTAAGTACGTACCTTTGCATGCACCAGATGGTAAACTGAGTTCTCGACAACGGAGAAGTTGGCGTTCAGTACCTCGACTTTTTCCTCATGAAGCATCCGGAGAATCTCCAAGAAGATGAACTGATCATGTAGCCCGCTAGTTAATATCACCTCCAGAGAAGAATCTCTCACTCCGATCTCAATTTGGGGTGATTTTATGGCCTCCAACGTGTTGCTGCTTGGGCTTGGGCTCGGTCTCTTCTTGCCCATTAGCTTTTCTTTCTTATCCTTGGCTTCCTTCACTGCTTTCTCCAGGCCTTTTATGTATAGTATGGCTTCATCTATCTGGTCAGGCAGTGATTTCGCTTCCTGCATTTATTCATAATGTCAAAGATCCTGTCGTAATGAAAACGACTCAAACACATGCATGTACATGCCAATGGACGTAGAGGACAAAGTATTTCAGGTATCCGCATTGTATGTATGCTTTCGTGCCATAATATCACAATCACCCTGATCAATCCTGCACCTAAGCTTCAAAACTTCAGAAGCTCGATGATCGAGGAGGTTATCAAGAGATGAGACCTGACTAGACGGCTGAGAGGGGAGGAGGGAGTTGAGCACGGAGTAGAGGTGCTTCATCCGATTCCTTCGGTTCTTCTCAATGATCTTCCTCTCCGTTCTCCTTGGACTCGAAGGCTGAAGGCCTCTATCCATTTCCTTCCCTATCACGTTCGCAAGAGACAAAGCCATGAAAACAAATCCTATTTTTTCATCAAAGACAAAGATGGTCGTCTTTGTGTGAAGTGTTCCTCGGACCGATCCCTTCATTTATACAAGAGCCAGAAACAGTGCACAGCACGTGGTCAGCAATTCAAAGAAAGTGATATCTTGGTAGGTATCGTCCATTGGGGGTTTCACTTGATGGGACATATTAAGTCCTTGCACGGTTCACTATCAATCCAGATTCACGCAATAATTCGTATTATGATGCACGAGCATGGACTGGGGATAAACGGAAGCGTTTTATAAACAAGTCATCTTTGTATAATGATGGAGTCGAGTTATATTTCAACACTATTCAATGCATGATTAGACAAACTGTGTTTCCACACAAATTCACTATTAATTTCTTTTCAAAGGACGGTTAATTTTTTGCAACTCATTCAGTAGTTTTTATATTACGAGGTATGGTGTTAAAATATCACTCATGAATAATAAGCTCTCCGTTAATCACGAAAGGAACGGAGTATTTTTTTTCCTTTTCTCTCTTTTTTTGCACAAGCTATGTCCATCACTTTGACATGATAAATTATTTTATAAGTCTCAACATTTTTTTTTATGCCGAGGATCTGGCCTAGCTCATCGGTCTAGCTCACTTTTGAAAGCACACAACCGATTTTATCTCAGGGGAGACTAACTCAGCAACCCACCACTGGGACTCCCTACTTAAATCATAGAACTAATCTGAGAGTTGTGACGACTCAAGAAATCGAACCCCTGACTTGGTGCCAAATCAGAGGGTACGCCTCAACCTATAAGTCTCACCATTTTGTTATTCGTCAATAACAACTTTCACCTTTTTCATGTGCTTTTTTCCTTACTTTTATTTGTGAAATTGCAAATCCATGCTTTATTCATTAAAAACAACATAATAGCATTTCCTCACTGGAAATATAAATTTTTTTAATGTCATCATAGGACGGAAATTGAAACAAAGTATTGTAAATGAAGTTTAGTGGCAAAGCTAATCGTAAGCGAGAAATAATCGATGGATGACGCGAGCGAGGCAATGTCGGAAAAGGGAAGTCGTCGACTGAGGAGTCAATGGCAGCCGTCAACTTGGAAATTTGTTCACCGTCGGAACACTAATTTGCACGTGGCACTATCGATTCATGTCCTCTTCGTCTTCTTCCTCTTTCGTCGTTCCAATTCGGGGAAATCAATCTTCAATGTCTGCTGAGTATCGTATAGACCAGGGCCACAATTCAAAGCTTTTTTAGACCCTGTCGCCCACGGACAGTGACTTTAGCTAAGCCCTTCGTTCACGAATCTCAATGCATACACCCGCACATATACTCTTCATGCAATTAAAGTTTGTTGATTACTTGTATTTGCTGTCGAACTCCTCGGTCAATCGCTTTTCGGCTTGTTACGCTCGAAAGAAATGCGCGCCGGCTTGATGAATCTCGGGCTCGAGGAATCTGTAACAACCTCTGATCAAAATCCAACTAGATGGCTCGAACTTCATCCTTAGCACAGGAAATCGAATTCGTATTGGATGTCTAATCTATATGCACAGTGTTGGCTTTTTAACTTTGAAGATACAGTTCCTTGGCTAATCATCTCTCCTTTAGATGAATTTCTGTAGCCCGAAACCTCAAGCTCTGCTCAAGTGGAGAAAATTAACGCATTGCTTAATTCCTTGTACATTTTTATTTTATTTGATTAGCTAAGTCTTCATCAGTCATTCTACACATATATGTTCGGTCTTTGCATTATCCACTTTCGCACCGGTCGCATCATGAAGGATGGCCAACATCTAGTTAGCAAATTCCGCCATAAATTAGTTGGATGAACTAAATCGATACAAATGTGAAAATGTTGAAATTAAATTGGTCTAATTGAAATATTTATGACCGAATTGATATAAACACAGTAAGTTTATAATTTATTTATTTATTTTTTGTACTTTTCCCCTCCTATTATGCTCATCAACTATAGTCATTATCCACCCAAATTAATCCATCATGCAATATAATAGAGAATCTACATAAATTGGATGCAATTTTGATCGCCCTCAAGCCACTATACCTAAACTATCCGTAGTCAATCATGACTAATCGAACACATGCTTGCGCCCATCAATACAATCAACAAGCCTTGTACCGCAGGCTCTTCCCACAAATAAGTCAAGAAGGACCACATGAATTCGGTGGGCTCACGACCATTCAATACGATCCATCAGCTTCTTCATACCCCTGGAAATATCTCAACTAGAACCTGGGGCTTAGACAAGGGAGGCCGACGCGACTTGCAGTGATTATGATGTCTTCTGTCGTTGTCGTTCGAGGGTAGCCACAAATTCATTAATTCCTAGGCCCTCTTCTGATTTTTATCTCTAAATTTAAGTTTCCAATAAAAAGTATATATATAATTCATAAAAAGAAAGAAACGGAGTCAAAAAGAAAATTAAAACCGGTTTAAGAAGTCTACCGGTCTCTTCAAAATGAATTTATGGCGGCCGCTCTGACCGTTTCACTGTCATTTTGGCAGCGGGCGGTCATGCGTGCATTTCCCCCATAGTTAATGCGGCCTTCACGCGTTTCGGACCGGCATGGATACGACAGCAAATTAAAATGTGTCGGACTACTGTCCCCACCTCCCTATCGAAGACCCTTGACCCTTGACCCAACCGATTCCGCCGATAGCGACTTGGCGATCGAAAATGGACATGTTTTGGTCCCATGGACTTTCGTGGGTTTATCAAGCTGCAAAGACGGGACCAATCCGAGGTCTCCCAGCCCATGCAAGCCGTTCTGCCTGGGTCCAACTTTGATTTGCGGGTTCGATTCAAGCTATGCGTAGCTTCTCGAAGGGACGACAATCATGGCGATATGTCACAAGAGACGTCAAAGAAACCTAAAACGGGCGACAGACAAATCAAACACGGCTCTTAGGTGGGAGTGCAGTCATTGAAAATATCAAACATAGTCGGAACGGCCTTTCTACATGCTGATTTAAGAGTTTCCTTCTATCCGTAAAGATTCCAGTAGAGCACACTGTTGTCGTCAGAGATTGCGCTGTGATGCTCGCTACATGTCTCGAAAACCTTATCACCCTAAAGAAGACATTAATAAGATTGTTGCAAAAATACCGACAATGGACGGCCAGAAAGGCTTAAACATATATATATATATATATATATATATATATATATATTCGGTCCTACTCTCCTTTTATGATAACTCTTATTCTCATATTTGTTTATTTTATCTCTTTATAAAACTTGAGAGTCGAAATTTACATCTGAAACTAAATCATCCAAATTTCAACTCCTTATGAATGTGGGGGTTCAAACAAATCACCTCTCCTTCCCATGTGAGAATGTTGACCATTGGGGCCCCAATGGTTCCAAATTGCAATTTATGGAGTGGCAGATATGGTGGGTTTGTCTCCGGAAGATGCCTATGTTCAAGGAAACTCGAAAGCCCAGGCAGCGGCTTTGATTCCGAGATCACAACCAGATCAGCAACGTGTTTTGACTTCTGGTATGCACCACATCTAGACATATATAAACACAACATGCCCGCGGAATAAGAAACGGTAAATTTGCCAACTAGTGAGTGCTGGAACTTCAACCAGGTCCTTCGTCCTGGTTTGTGCATCGGAACTACCAAAGACGCGTGCAAGAATTAACGTTTGGACGGACTGTACGATGGATTGCAGCTTGATTTCAAACATGAAACAGAAACAGTTACGGCCGTCTCCTTTCAGTTACGTGAAATGTAAGTTCTACGAACACGGCAAAGCAAGGCAACGACTATCTTCTTTCTATATGGGTCAGCTGGCAAGCAGTTATGGCATTCAAGGCAGTGACTATCTTCTTTTGACGGCATTGATCATATAAACCGTGCCCTTCTTCACCTTTCCATCGGTATTCAATTAATCTGACCATGATAGGACACGTCGTCAGTGAAATACTTAAGCATGTGCCATATTAATCCCGAAAAGTGAAACAGAACATCCGTCAACATAGTTACTGCCGGCCAAAATCCAGAACAAGGATCAAAACAAGGGAAATAAAAGAGAAAAGCAGTCTTGCGGCATACCTTCATTGTGGGTACATCGTCACCTGGCACGACTCTGTAATTGACCGGCTCTTCCGTATCATCACCACCACGTCGAATCCTTCGCAATTAGCACGTAACACTCTTGCTAATTTGGAACCTATCAATGCAGTTCTAATTACCGAGAAAATTAGTTAACCACTGATTTACTTGCATTCATTCTAAAAACTAATTTCATTATTATTTTAACGTGATGATTACAACATGGTAGCATTTAAGTTCATTTGAAAAATCCCAGTACGTAAAAAAAGATTCATCTCCCAGTCATACTGTTTTAATATCCAATAAAGGGGCAGACAATAGTAGAGTACCCAAAAAAAAAACTAAAAATATAGCTGCATAACATAAATTATCTGAATACTATGAAGAGTGCTCCATTGGAAGACAAATGGCCAGGAGGAAGATACTAGAACCATGCTAGTTGTCAAAGGGTACGAGATAGGCTTAATTCATTTTATGATTAATCAACCATTTAATGATTTGTATTAATTTATAAAACTCATTTTATTTGTACAAAAACTCTCTACGTAACAATCCCGGCTCTCTGTTTTTTCTTCTTCTTTTTTGTACAAAGCCCTTTTATTTATATAAGATAAGATGATATGATAGATAAAATCATTATCAATTAAAATTAAATTAATCTCATTGAATCGGGTTACACATGGAAACTAATAGATGCCTATAAAATCATCTAAAAATCATCAGAATGGAATATGGGAATGTCCACAAAAGATGGCAGAAGGAAATCATCAGTGATTTAAATGCATTGAGGAGGTGGGGGTTCGATTCCTTATCTTCTCGAGGACTAAGTTGGAAACGTGTAAGTGAGAAATTGGAGTTTTGCAACTTGCGCACAGCACACAATACAAATAATGAGGGATAAGTGCACTAAAAGTGTAAAGTTGTGTACGGTACTCATTTTAATGCAAAAAGTTTTTGCCGGCTCACTCAAGTGTCAAATCATAGAAAAAAAACGATAACTTAAGTGCCGACGATGAGAAATTCCAGCTAAATTGATAATGTGGTATTTATAACTTGGCAAAATTTTTATAAACACTAATCCATGTGGCATTTTCACGTGGCATAGTTGGCACTAAAGTGATCACTTTTTAACAATGACCGGCATTAAAGTAATCACTTTAAATAAAAATTAGCATTTAAATTATCGCTATTTACAACTTTTAGACGACATTGTTTAAAAGTTATCTGCTAACTAGACACACCTGTGATCCACATATGACTAAAAAATTAATAAAATATAATCACATTAGATTTCCAGCAACTCAAAATGTTTTTTTTTAATGACACTTAAGAGATCAAAAAAAAAAACTTTTGATACTAAATTGAACCATATACACAATTTTTTACACTTCTAGTGTATTTATACCCAAATAATGATTTGTAAAATAAATTGACCGTAATTTGTATCACCTATACAGTATTGCAAAACTCAGTTAATCCATGCTAATGAACAACATTTATTGCAAAACTCACCTTTTGTAGATTGAATTGTTTCTTAGCAAAATCAGCATTAATGGCTTATTAACAAAAGAACTCTCATTTATAATAGTTGCATCCATTTTTAAAATTAAAAGAAAAAAAAATCCAGGGACATCAATGTTTGATAAGTCATATAGTTAAACTTTTTTATCCAACTTTTATTTAAAAGGATATGACTAATTACTAGCAACCTCTATAGATACGGCATGAATTTTAAGGAATACTGTCGATTTTTTTTTCAAAGGAACATTTCATTCATTTTTTTTTTTTTGGTAAGGTAAATGGTATTATAGCTTTGAACAAATATACAAGAAAACTCGACCGGCTCCTAATCTTGCGCTCTCGATGCAATGTAGGGAGAGTGGAAGGGAGCACAATCAAGAAACGGGAAAAGAAGAACAACACGAACTAAACAAAGCAAGGACCGAAGGTCCAGGAGAGACAACAAAGAGCTAAGATTAGCAAAGACCCTCCTTTCCCAGAAGAGAAGCCAACGCCTGGATACCGAAGAGGCAGGGTGTTGAAGGACGCCAATCTAAGTATGTTCCTGTCGATTGCTGAAGATAGCTGGGTGGAAGCCCCAACTTCGCTAGAGACGTCTATTCCTCGAGATATCAAGGATATTAGAAAAACTTGCAGCTTTGTCCTTCACACTTTTGATAATGTGATTTTTGATTGAAGTAAGGACGACCGACTCTCCACAAAAGATAATGGCATTCCTTTTCTTCCAAATGATATAGCACATAGCAGCAAAAGAATGTCATGCTATAATGTGAAAAAAATCTTTGCCTTTGAGAAACCGCATAGCCCCAAGGAGGTTATCCTTCCAAGGCCTAGCACGCCGGGGAAGATTGCAGCGAGTGGCCCAAAAATAAGCGACAGAAGCCGTTAAATGGCAATCAAAAAATAAGTGGTCAGTGGAATCAGGGACCTTATTACAAAAAGCACAGCTGGTGTAGTCAATTCTACCATATGATAGAAGGAGTTGTTGCGTGGGTAGCCGATTTTTAGCAATCAACCAGAGAATGAATTGGAACCTGGAAGTAATGCCGCCTGCCCAAATGAGAGAAGCCCAAGGAGCAGGGGGTCTCTTCCTTCTGAGGCGGTCCCATGTGGACCCAATGGTGAAGCGACCCGAAGGGTGCCATCTCTAGGAAAAGTAATTCGGAGAGGAGTTAGGCGCCAGAGAAAAGAGACCCCAGCTCAATAGAATGAGGCGCGTGGAACAACCCAGGGGAGAAAGAAGATCCGCCACCACTGCATTTCCTGAAAGCTCGGATCTCCAGATGATTGGTTCCGGTAATAGGATGTGGAGAGGCCCCTTTGGATGCCAGTGGTCATACCACAGGGAAACTGAGAGGCCATTCCCAATTTTCCAAAGGAAGGATAGGCGAGACTCGCTTCTTAATTGCAAAATCTTCTTCCAAGCCCAAGAATAAACTGTGGGAGTGGTGGCAATCCAAAAGTTTTGCCACTTTAAGAAGTTGGAATGAATCCAACGACACCATAGAGATACCTTGTCCGTGAAAAGGATCCAAATATACTTCATCATGGTTGCTTTGTTACAGTCTCTTAATTTTCGGATGCCGAGACCTCCTTCATTTTTTGGCAGACAAATGTCTTCCCAAGAGACCTTTGCCCCTCCCTTACCAAGATCAGCACCTTTCCATAAGAATTGGCGCAACCCTTGTTCAATGTCGTTTAGGACCGAGATTGGTAAGGTGAAAACACTTAACCAGAAAGCTTGAATTGAATGTAGGACTGATCTGATTAGTTGAAGTCTTCCAGCATAGGAGAGAAGGCGATGGGCCCAGGACTTGGCTCTAGAAGTAATCCGCTCAATCAAGGCAATACAGTCAGTCTTCCGAAGCCTGAAGGAAATAATAGGTACTCCAAGGTAACGCACCGGGAGTGAACCTTCCTGAAATCCAAAAGCTAGTAATATGTAGTTGCGGATAGACGGAGAGCCTCCTGAAATGAAGACTTCGCTCTTATTCTTGTTTGGAAGTAATCCACTCCAAGAGGAGAATAAGTCGAGTCATTTCTTCAGCAATGTGATCGAACCCCAATCTGCCTGGCTAAACAAGAAAACATCATCTGCGAAAAATAGGTGAGAAAGCCTAACTGGTTTGCATCACCAGAAATAATTGAAATTTGCATGGGATGTGCGAGCACTCAATATTCTCGAAAATACCTCCATTACTAGGGTAAAGAGGTAAGGGGAGATGGGGTCGCCCTAGCGAAGGCCCCTCCCGCTTGAGAAGAATCCGTGCAGCTCACCATTAATCGAGATTGAGTACTTGGGGGTCCGAACGCACACCATAATCAGCTTGATCATAAACTGAAGGAATCCAAAGGCTAAGAGTGTCAGCTGAAGGAAGTCCCAGTCGACAGTGTCGTAGGCCTTTTGGAAATCCACCTTAACAGCACATTTGGGGAGATAGGGTTGCAGGTGGAAGCCAGCAAAAAGTTCCTGGGCAATCAGAATATTATCTCTAATCCTATTACATTTTACAAAGGCATTCTGCGCCGGATCTACCACATCTCCCAAGACCGAGGCCAGGCGATTTGATCAGATTTTCGTGATGACCTTATAGATGGTATTGCAGCATGCGATTGGTCTGTAGTCCGTGACCGCACACGCATTTGGCACTTTTGAAACTAAGGTGAGGATAGTATTATTTACCTCCTTGAGGAGTCGCCCGGAGGAAAAAAAATTCCTTGACCGTGTCAAGGATAGATGGGCCAACTATGTCCCAATTACTCTTCAAGAATTCCATTGTAAACCCATCAGGACCTGGGCTTTACCTCTCGGGAGAGAGAAAAGTGTATCGTGAATTTCCATATCAAGAACCGACCTAGAAAAAGTACTGACCGAGGCCATAGTCAAAGGCCTCCGGATGTAATTTGTAACCTCCTGTAAGGGGGGCTTAGACAGGGCTGAGTGAGGAGCAAGCAAGTTAGTGAAGAAGGAGACAAAGACCTGCGGAACCATAAGAGGGTCAGTGATCAATTCCCCTGCCACATTTGTAACTGATAAAATCCTATTATGGAGCTCTCTCTTCTTGACTGAGAGGTGGAAAAATCTTGTATTACTATCGCCTTCTTTAAGCCACCGAATCCTGGACTTTTGCCTGTAGAAGGATTCTTCGTCACGGCGCAAGTCCACGAAGTTACAGCGTCGTGTCTGCTCGAGCTCAGCCAACTATGGGTTCTGTGGATCAAGGACCAGTTCAGTCTATACCAACCGAAGGCTCTCCCTAGCTTCCTCCGCTCTAGCCGAGATATTGGAGAAAGTGTCCCTGTTGAGTTGCTTAAGTTTGCCCTTGAGCAATTTCAGCTTGAAAACTAGTATGTAAATAGAAATGTCCTGTATGTGTGAATCCCAAACCTGTTGCACAATAGAGGTAAAGTTCGGATGCTCCGACCAAAAGTCAAAGTATTTGAAGGTCTTCGCCTAATCACAGGGTCAAGAATTCTGACCACCATGGGAGAGTGATCAGAAATGCCTGGATTGAGGAAGGATGCTTCAGAGAAAGAGAACTCAAAGTTCCATTTGGAATTTACCAAAACCCTATCGATTTTCCTCATTTTTCTAGCTTGGCCAGAAGACATCGACCAAGTGAATCGAAAGCCTACAAATCTGAGATCCTCTAATTCTGATTGGGCTAGGCAATTGGCGAATTCATCAAAGTATGGGATCCAGGCATTAGAGCCCCCCATTCTGTCAGATGGATCCTTTATGGCATTAAAATCTCCAGCAACAAGCCAGGGTGAATCCTGCAGAAGATTACTCATACGTAGGAGGTTTGCCCAAAAAGGACGACATCGTAAGAATGAGTGTTCACCGTACACAACTGAAAGACAACAACACTTTCCAAAGAGATTGATGGTTACCCACCCGTGGATAGCCTGGTCGGTGATATCCATCGATTCAAATCTTATAAAGTCCAGGTTCCACCCAACCCATATCCGTCCCTTAGGAGAGTACTCATAATTTGCGACCCATTTCCAACCAATAAGCAAAGACGAGGACAAAGAATCGAAATCCGCTTCAGAGGCTTTCGTCTCAACAAGACCAACAAAAGAAAGATTATATTTGGAAACTAACTTTCTAACCTCCGCCCGCTTTAACGGGTCATGAAGGCCCATAATGTTCCATATTCCTATATACATGAAGAAAGAGAGAAGGTCACTTACCTCGTTTTGGAGGCCTTTTTCTTCTCTGGCACGGACTTGGGATCCAAGGATGGGGCCAGGTCGGGGCGAAGTAACAGCAGCTTATCCTGGATAGTAGCCAAATCAGTTGCAGGAGAGGATCTTGGGGATGGGCACCCAACCGAAAGAAGGTCCTCATCTTCAATTCCGGTGTGCACACTGGAGATTTCATCAGAGCATTCCGCTTGCTCATTTATGGCAGCCTGTTTCGGTCTTGCTACCGAGGAACCTGTACGCGTAATGGAAGGAGCAAGGGGGATACCAACCGGCTTACAGGGCATTGGAGGTGGGCCCGATTTCTGGGCAGTCCCTTTCAATTTCAACGAGCCATCTTCAGAATGCTGGGCCAGGTTGGAGGAGGCCGCCTCTTTTGGGATCTTCTTCTTCTTAGTCATGACTTGTTGCCACGATGAGTTCACAGCATGGGTTGGAAGAAGAGATTGGGAATGAAGGTCCTTCTCTTGATGAGGAGGACAATCGGAGGCAGCAGGCGCAACTCCAGATGAGTGAGCAGCCAGCAATGCGTCTAGAGGAGCTGGGCGCTCATCCGTCTGCATCAGCAAATCAGCAGACCTAGTCGAGAATAATGGGTTGTCACGCATCCTCTCTCCATTCTGAAGATGCTGTGCAGGAGGGGAGCTAGGTCCAAGGGCGGAGGCGTTTCCATCATCTCGGGGGCTCTTGGGCAAAGGTTCAGCACTTGGCACCTTGCATTTGTGGTCGAAGACTCCGCATCCAACACAAGCCAATGGCTTCCACTCATATTCAACTTCAACAATGCACGATTCACCTTGCAGGACCACCTCAATGGAGTCACAGGGTTGTTGCCTCGTTGTGATCTCCACACAGACTCTTACAAAAGCGAGCATATCTAGTTGCTCCGTTCTTAGGTCTACATAAAGGGGTTTCCCAACATAGCTCGCCACTTTACTGATTGCCTGAGCCGACCAAAGAGCGATTGGGAGATTCTTCAACTTTACCCACACCGGAATCGAAGAAAGGGACTCTTTTCGGAAGTCCAAGTTTGGTCGCCATTGCTATAGCACGATGGAAATCCTCGAAACAGACAAAGGCGGCCCCTCAAGGACCTTGCGGCGAAACTCCCTATCTGGGAGATGGAAGAAAAATAATCCCTTGCCATTGGCTATTACTTTGGCTAAATTCGGCCCCCAAGCTCTCCTGAAGGCAGCTTCGGTTACCTTAAAAGGTATACGTCGACCTATGTAACAGCCCACGAGACATTCCTGGAGCAAAGGGTCTGCAGCATCGATGTCTTCCTCAGTCATTTGAAGGACCGCTCGATCCTGGACATAAGTCGGGGGGCAGAAATCCAAATCATATCCTTTTGAGGCCGCCTTTGCAACCGCAACACTAGCCCAAGTCTGCAGGTTGGACTTCCCCGCCACTCCACGTTGAGGATGCTTGGAGCCGAACCTAGTCCTACCATGCGATCCAATTGTGGGATGATCATTGCGCATAAGGGATTAATCATCTTGTCCATCGGAGTTGGGCATCGGTCTCTTAGAAGCTGACCGCCAACGACTCCGGCCCCTTGACCGATTCGGTCTGGATGAGAGGTTCTGTTGAGTTTGCTGCTTGTTCTTCAAACCAGCTGGGATCTGGTGGGTTTGATGCTTAGGAATTTGAGTATTAGGCTAAGAAGAAGAAGCTAATTGCCTCCCGGGCACCTCTGGCATGGCTCCCACACCAAGGGAGTGGTCGGGCAGCTCCATGGAGGAGATAGGTAGAGGCCGACCTGCAGAATCTGTGTTCTACCCCACAACAACAACTGGGGGCATTACATCAAACACTTGGACGATACCATTCCTGGGTCAATTAGCTGGTCGAGAGCTGCAAGGAGGGTGATAAGAGGTGCTAACGCAATCACAGCCTCTGCAGATAACGCACCGAACATAGAACCCACCCAAACAAGCCCAGGCCCTTACAGGAATATCGTCGAACAGTTTATGTGCACGCCCAAACTAAGGCTCTTTAGCTGAAATCCTTCGGTGGGAGTGATGAAATAGGTAGGAGGAAGCTTCCTTAAAACTATCAGCCCAATCCAACCGAAGCTGATCCAGTAAAGAAGTAGAGACCAGGCGAAGAAACCAGAAAATGATCTGCAGAAATCAAAACCTAGGTTGCTGGTTACCTCGAAATGTAGCCCATAGATTCCAAATCCGAACGGTGGAGTTGAAGAGGATGTTGCATAGAAGCTACACTCCAAAAATCAGTCCAATCGAACGGTTAGATCTCCTTGAAATGCAGAAAACCAGAAGCGAAATCCAGAACCAGAAAACTGCAGAGCCCGACCCCTAGGGCAGGGATAACTCGAGCTGTACTCCTCCTCTTGCAAATCCCTCCGGTGGGAATGAAGAGGGGATAGAAAGGGACCTTCGCTCCAAAATTCAAGCCAATCCAGCGGCTAGATCTTCGGGAATGAGCTTCACACCAAACCGATGAACAGTTACACGGGAATCCAGTAGAGAGGATTCCGCAAGTTTTCCATTATCAATGCTATACCATAAGAATGTTACATTTCATTCATTTTTGTAGATATATAATAGAGAAACATGAGCCAATTACAAATTAAGACAAATTCAAAACAAAACAATCTCGAGATAAGAAGATGAATCATCAAAACAAGATTAGAAGTAATAGGCTCAAAAAGCAGATTTATGACTTCTTCAAATCAAAATCAATGGCCGATCACCAAACATGAGCACATAGCAAAATCTTCATCTATTGTTACAACTTTTCCTTTCGGCAGTGCACACCTAGTTTTGGCATTCCTAGCACCATCGCTGTTCAAAGTAACAAGGTTGAACACATACAAATCTTACACTCATGAAAATGAAACCTCCACTCAAAGCTCCTTTGACCTCCTTTGACCTCCTTTGAAATTGGATTTGTGCACTAACGAAACCCAAGAGAAGCGAAACCCCAAAATCATACACACAGAAAACTCCAAATTTAAACTAGATCGGGATAGAAACCTCCTCAAAATGGGAGAGGGAAACTTCTAAATTTAAACTAGATCAAAAGAGAGAAGTTCCCCAAAATGGGAAAAAAAATATCAGAAGCTTGGAGGATGGAAAGCAGCTAAAGATTTGGAAATATGTGTTGCACTTTCTTTTATGTTTCAATGTGTAATTAGCGTCCTATTTATAATACAAGAGGTTTAAATGTATAATATACACAATAAATCAAAAAGATTCCATGCAATCAAGATCAATTAAGATCAATTAGCATTGGCAACCGTATCTTTAACACTCCCCTTCAAGCTTGGTAGTCTACACACATCATGGATGCCTAGTTTACTTAATGGATAACTTAAGTGCCAACGGCAAGAAATTCCAAGCAAATTGATTACGTGGCATTTATAATTAAAATTATAAAATAACTTGGAAATTTTTTTAAAAAACACTAATCCACGTGGTAATTCCACATGGCATAGTTGGCACTAAAGTGATCACTTCAAATAAAATTTAGCAGTTAATTTATCGCTATTTACAACTTTTATATGACATTGTTTAAAAGTTATCTACTACCTAGACAAGCCTGTGATCCATGTGTGACTAATAAATTAATAAAATATAATCATGTCAGATTTCTAGCAAGTCAAAAAAAAATTTAATGGCACTTAAGTGATAAAAAAAAACTTTTGATACTAAATTGAGCGGTATACACAATTTTTTACACTTCTAGTGTATTTATACCTAAATAATGATTTGTAAAATAAATATAAGATAGAACCACACCATATATATATATTGACAACCAGAAGTCCAAATTGACCGTAATTTGTATTACCTATATAGTATTGCAAAACTCAGTTAATCCATGCTAATGGGCAAAAGTACACTTCAAGTGCCAAAAGTTGGCACAAATGGATATTTAAGTACCAAAAGTTACGAAAGTAACACTTAAGTGCAAAATCGAGGAGAAATTGATCACTTAAGTGTCAATCCAGCTAAAATTCAACCAAAATGTTGACGTACGCAATTTCCAACGAAGTAAGTGCAAAACAGTGTCGTTTTGCACGCTGATGTGGCCAAATAATGCAAAAACAACATTATTTTGGTGTTGACGTGGTAAAAAATTAATATAAAAATTAATTAAAATTAAAATTATTAATTTAAAAAAAAAAAGCCCTCAGCCACCACCGGCAAGGGCTGACGACAAAGGGGGGAGGGTCAACAGGGGTCGCCAAGCCTTGGCTAGGGGCCGACGACCCTGACCGATCGACGGCGAGGGCCCGTGAGCCCTCGCCTCGATCTGGGGTGAGGGTGTTGCGGCCCTCGCCCAGATCCGACGAGAGTTGACGGCCCTCCCTCGGCCAGGCCAAGGGCCGCCGCCCGCTGAGGCGACCCCCAGCAGGCGATGGCCCTTAGCCCAGCCAAGCAAGGATCACCAACCATCACCGGATCTAGGCAAAGGCTCGCAGGCCCTCGCTGCCGATCGGCCAGGGTCGTCGGCCCCTGGCTAAGGCCTAGCGACCCTAACCAACCCTCCCCCCTCCATCGCAGGCCCTTGTCGCCGTCGCCACCGGCGGTGGTGGCAGGGAGGTAGCAACCACCTCCCTTTTTTAAAAAATTTTTAAATACTTTTAATATTTTTATTTTTATTTTTATTTTTATTTTTATTTTTAAATAAATTTAAATAAATTAATTTTATATTAATTTTTTACTACATCAGCACCAAAACGACTCATTTATAGATTGAATTGTTTCTTGGCAAAATCAGCATTAATGGCTTATTAACGAAAGAACTCTTTTTTATAATAGTTGCATCCATTTAAAAAAAAAAAAGCCCAAGGACATCAATGTTTGATAAGTCTTATAGTTAAAATTTTTTATCCAACTTATATCTAGAAGGATATGACTAATTACTAACAATTTCTATAGATACGGCATGAATCCATTTTTAAGGAATAATGTTGATTTTTTTTTCAAAGGAACATTTCATTCATTTTGTAGATATATAATAGAGAAACACTAGCCAATTACAAATTAAGACAAATTCAAAACAAAACAATCTCTAGATAAGGAGATGAATCATCAAAACAAGATTAGAAGTCACAGGCTCAAAAAGCAGATTTATGACTTCTTCAAATCAAAATCAATGGCCGATCACCGAATATGAGCACATAGCAAAATCTTCATCTATTGTTATAGCTTTGTCTTTCAGTAGTGCATGCCTAGTTTTGGCATTCCTAGCACCATCGTTGTTCAAAGTAACAAAGTTGAATGCATACAAATCTTACACCCGTGAAAATGAAACCTCCACTCAAAGCTCCTTTGACCTCCTTTGAAATTGGATTTGTGCACTAACAAAGCCCAAGAGAAGCGAAACCCTAAAATCATACACTCACAAAACTCCAAATTTAAACTTGATCGGGATAGAAACCTCCTCAAAATGGGAGAGAGAAACTTCTAAATTTAAACTAGATCAAAAGAGAGAAGTTCCCCAAAATGGGAAAAAAATGTCAAAAGCTTGGAGGATGGAAAGCAGTTTAAGATTTGGAAATATGTGTTGCACTTACTTTATGTTTCAATGTGTAATTATCGCCCTGCTTATAATACAAGAGGTTTAAATGTATAATATACACAATATATCGAAAAGATTCCATGCAATCAAGATCTATTAAGATTAATTAGCATCGGCAACCGTATCTTTAACACTCTCCCTCAAGCTTGGTAGTGTACACACATCATGGATGCCTAGCTTACTTAAAAGATACAAATCTTGCCTCTGGCATAAAGCCCTAGTAAAAATGCAAGCAGACTATTTTGTCGTTCTTATTCCTCTTGTTCTTATCACCCCACTTTATCTTGTCTTAGAAGAAATGACTGTCAACTTCCATATGCTTTGCCCTTTTATGGAAAATTGGGTTATTGCAAGTTTGAGTGCATCATCATTATCACAGAATAAGACAGTAGGTTCATTTACCTGTACACCAAGGCCTCTTATGTAAACTATCTTACAGTTGGTCTATGCCATTGCTTGATATTCTGTCTTGGTGGATGATAAGGAAACTATTAATTGTTTCTTCATCTTCCATGAAAGTGAAAAATCTCCCAGATATATACAAAAACCAATAACATATTTTCTACTCATGGCACAACTAGCATAATTCATGTCACAATATGCTATCATCTCCATGTTGCTATCCTAAGATAATAATATTCCTAATTCGGGACGCCCTTCCAAGTATTTTACAACTTTTGATGTTGCATTCACGTGAGACTATTTGGGGGCATACATAAATTGACTAAAAATCTTTACCACATAGCAAATGTCAAGTTTGGCCATGGTCAAATAGATTAGTTTTCCAACGAGTCTTTGATAAGCAAAAGGATCTTTAAACAAAGGATCCTTGTTTATGGGCAATCATTTGTCATATTCAATTGTTGTCAACCTGATATTCCGCTCGATTGGAATAGCAGCTAGATTAAAACTTGACAATCCTACTTTCAATATAATTTCTAAGATAAATTTGCGTTGGCTAAGATAGATGCCCTTATTTGACCATGCAATTTTTATCCCCAAGAAATATTTAGAAGGTCCCAAATCCTTAATGTGAAATGTAGAATTTAGCTACTTCTTAAATCTCTCCATGGCGGATGCATTATCCCCCATAATGAGTACATCATCAACATATATAAGCAAGTAGATTAACGATATACCTTGTCTTCTGGTGAATAAAGCATAGTCGTGCTTGGATTGCTAGAACTTTGCAGTTGCGGATACAATAGTGAATTTGGTATACCATTGACAAGAAGCTTGTTTGAGCCCATATAGGGACTTACAAAAATGACACACATTATCCTCCCCCTATCTACGAAATGCCAACGAAAGGTCCATATAAATTTGTTTTTCGAGATCACAATGTAGAAAAGCATTGTAGACATCCATCTAGTGAAAGGACCAGTCACGAAAAGCAACAATAGAAAAAGACAAAGACTGCACCATGACTTCTTTTGCAATGGGAGAGAAAGTTTCCGTATAGTCAAATCCTTTCCTTTGTGTGAATCCCTTCATGATTAATCTAGCTTTATAACGTTCAATGAACCTGTC
This sequence comes from Eucalyptus camaldulensis, assembly GCA_019915185.1. Lineage (NCBI taxonomy): Eukaryota > Viridiplantae > Streptophyta > Magnoliopsida > Myrtales > Myrtaceae > Eucalyptus > Eucalyptus camaldulensis. The sequence continues at coordinate 9,530,062 of JAHSVA010000005.1, forward strand.
CACTTTGTACTTGATCCTGTATACCCATTTGCAGCCTATGGGTTTTCGATGAGGCAATAGATGAACAAGATCCCAAGTTTTGTTTTCCATTAGAGCTTCTAATTCATCTTCCATTGTCTGTCACCAACGAAGATCTATGGCCGCCTTGTCATAAGATGAAGGTTCCTATTGCTCAGAAATTCTACTAATGCTACACATATGTTTGGACAAGAGATGAACAAAACTAACATAGGAGGAAACAGGATATTGTGTACCAGATTTGTCCAAGGATAAGCAAATCTAATCTATAGTCCATATGGATGGTCGGATTGTGCAGCCTGAACACCAAGGATTAATTGGTACAAACAGAACATTATCCTGTGACCCAACAGAGGGATTATCTATCGAAATAGGTGATTCTGAAAGTACAAGTCTCTCAAATATTGTTGGTGATGGATGATTGGATATTTCATTTTTCATATCCAATGTAAGTCTTGTTGGGAAGAATCTTTGAACAAATTGGGTAGAACAATAAAATTAGACTTTCAGACGTAATATTATTTACCCCACAATATTGTTAATAGTCACTGGTGAATTTCCTCCAAAATACAACAAAATCTAGATTGAGAATAGTAGATAGCAATTCTAGTATTTTTTTTTTCAATATCTCTCAAGGGAAACAATTGGAAAAGATGGTTGTATATTTTTTTTTTAAAAGAAAATGAAATTGGAAGAGGAAGATCATCGTTGAACAGACACATTCTTAGTAATTTATAGCAAAAAACAAGAAGTAAGAAATTATATCTAAATAAATATGTACTCTGAGATAACCCTTGGAAGAAATAATAAAATTCAGAATTAACTAAAAAATAAATAAAAGGTCATCATAACTCCTTCATAAACAATCCCATTTTTAACTGGACAGTGTGGTTAATTTTTTATAAAAATAAATCCAAATTTTAATAAATAAAAATAGATCGTCAATTAGTGCCAAATCTCGTCCATGTGGACACCCACATCTTTTCAATGTGGGACAAAGCACATCTTAGTTTGTTTTACAAACAAACTATCAACAATCCTCTCCTTTGTTTGTAAAACAAAAATACAAGAATGAAATGTTAAAAATACACAACCAAAATTTCCATGAGATTAATATACATGCATAAAGGTATTTTTTGAGTTAAAGATTTATTTAATGCAAGTATCTCGAAATTCTATCAAAATAATAAGTAGCTCAGTTTTAAATTTGCATTTTTAAATAATAGAATCGGACATACCGCACATACACTAACATTTTGTTTTGATGATAATTTCTATATTACTCCACACTATTATGACATTGTGCTTGATCATGTAATATGAACTCTCTAGAAGGCAATTCTAACTTTCGTAAGAAGCAATACCACTTCTAAGCTCATATATGTGAAGTATTTACCATGTATTTCTGTTACTATTATCACATCACAAATTTACTATGCATTATTAAGAATTTAATTCAACCTACAAAACCTAACTGACGATACAAACTTCTCATATTAGGGTAGCGTTTTAATTAAACAATCACTTTCAATAACTTGTTTTTACCTATTAAACCTTATAAATAGTAATGTTCTAGGAAAAAAAAAGTCAGGTTACAATTACTATTGATTTTAATTAAAGGGTTTCAATCACATTTCTTGGGAGATCATATTTACTATGTCTCTTGGTAAAGCTTTTGTCAAGGATTAGCAGGATTATTGCTTGACCTCATGTGGATAACTGTTATGGTATTATCTTTAATCAATTATCTCATGTACTCATGTCTTTTCCACATAATCACTTTGGCTCAAAGAATAATTCCCACAATGTTTTTTAATTTTACAAAGATAATATCCATTTCACCCAAATCTTTTATTTTAAAAATAATAGTTAGATACTTCTTAGTCTCAATGAGTCCAATCATATTGGTTCCAACAATAAGCATATCATCAATATTATAAAGAGATTTAATCAATCTATATACTTTCCATTTGTTGCAATTAAAGCGACCGAACAAAATGTAGATGGAAGAAGAAAAAATAAATCAAACACCAGATTTATGTAGTTCAGTTGTAAAGACCTACGTCCACGGGGAGAGTAGCAGCAAATTTCACTGTAGATCAAGCGATACAAGAAGATTACACACTCAAGTCACTCAAACACACTCTCAGCGTTTCCCAAACCCCAATTTAATCCAAACCCAAGTCACGGCACAAAATTACCACACATTCAAGCTCAAAATACAATACTCTACGTACGCCTGGTTTGCGTACACGCGAAAAATTGCATATCTCTTCGAGCTTTGCGTGACTTCATTGATCGGTGAATGTGTGGCTTTTTGGATCATCAAACCTCTACGGCTTCGTAGGGTTTTCTCGCAATGACTTTCGGCTATCCCACGCACACTACTAAAAGAAGAAAGTGAATCCTCGTGTGTGTGTGTGTGTGTGCGCGTGCGTGCGTGTGTGCCCCCACGGTCAAAGGTTTGACCTTGGCCCCACCGATTGATTCCTTCTTCGGTGACGGACGCTGCAGGTAAAGAACCCCTCCTTTTTTTTTTCTTTTGTCTTGGTTCGCACATCCAAGTCCAAGTCCATGTTTGGACTTTCCTATTTCAGGCCAAACTTCCAAATACACCAATCTTTCTTTATTTCAATTTATTTCAAAATTCGGCTTTTCGCTTCGGCTTAAACTCGAGACATATTTAAAAATCTCCACCTTGGCTCGATGTTTGAGCCAAATTATAATCGCTTGACAAAAAAAAAGTTCAAATTCTACTGCTACTTTACCATAGCCCCTGATGGGCTCAACCGCCACAGATATCATCCAAGTCCAAGCCTCGCTTGAACTTCGTCATAACTGAGGACCTCATCAGAATACCAACTCCACATGCACCTTTAACTACTCTGCAAGGATTTTCTAACGCAACCTCCTCAACCATAGATAAAGAAAAACAATTATTGCATCAATATCTATCAGGAGATTAAATACATACCTTGTTAGTTTCAGCAGTTATAGCAACCATTGGCTCTATAGGCTCCACCTCGTTATGAGCACTATATGTGTCAATTATTTGCTAGTATTCGTACTAGCTACCTCAAGAGTTTTTGGTTGCAACTCCACCTCAAGCTAAACACCGTCTAGATTTGTATTAATACTGCCACAAACACTCCTAGCTAGAAATACTGAAGACTCATCAAGGGTAACTTCTCTGCTGTTAACAGGTGATTTATATCCGGGCACCACAACTGATCGCCCCACTCACCTTGTGCATAGCCATGAAATATGCACTTTACCCTCCAATCAAGCTTACCATCACTCACTCAAAAATAACACGGTCAACCAAACATTTTAATAATAGAATAATCAGTAACGTTACCTGACCACACTTCTTCAGGAGTCTGCCATTCAATAGCAGTTGATGGGAATCTATTCATTAGGCAGCTCATCGTACTAAGCACATCAACTAGGATTCTCCTAGCAATACCAGCACCAGAGATAATTTTCCGGGCCATCTCTAGTAATGTTCTGTTCGTCACTTCTGCAAATTGTTGTGATTTATTAGCACTAGTGCGGTGTTTCACTATGCTATCTTTCATGCATAATTTATTGCCAGCTCCGAGCAAAACTCCATGCTATTGTCAGTCTGCACATGCTTGATCGACTTACCAATCTCCATCTCGATCAAAGCTCTAAACTACGAGATCCTAACACCAGCATTAAACTTGTGCCTTGGCATAAACACCCGGGTCTTCCTCGAGTAGTCAATAGACTCTAGAACAAATGTATTCGACGTCTCCGCAGTGAAATTTGTCACAGTCTTGCCTTGAAGTTTATACAAGTCTTCGTGCTTAATTCCTTTCATTATCACCAAAGCACCTCGAACAACCTTCAAAACTCCACCTTTTGAAGAATACCTGAAACCAGCTGAATCTATGGCACCCAAGGAAATTAAGTTCTTTTTCAATTTTGGAACATACCTCACTCCAGTCAATGTCCTCACGATACCATCATGCATTCTGATTTTAACATCACCAACACCCACAACTTCACACTCAACGTTATTCCCTAACTGGACTTTACCACTACCCGTGCACTGATAAGTGATAAACCAGTTTCTATTTGGTGTGACATAAAAAGAACAACCAGAATCCATAACCCATCCATCAAGCGATGAATCATTAGTGACAAACAAGACATAATCGGCATTATTTGCTACAGCTGCAATATTATCTACAAAATCAACCATAATTTCGTTACCCTTCTCATTCTTTAGCTTAAGGCAATCCCTTCTAAGATGCCCCCTCTTGCCACAGCTCCAACAGACAACATTAGCAGTCCTAGATTGACTACGTCGATTCATATTAGTATTACCATTACCCACATGTGTTACAGATCTTCCTCTATTTTCACCTACTAGAGTAGTAGATATAGATTCGCCAGATTATCTTCTACAAATATCCTCACTCAAAATTAAATCTCAAACCCCATCAAACGTCAAACTTATTGACCTAGAGGAATTACTAACAGCAGTAACGGTAGTATTCCAACTATCAGGCAATGAGGATAATAGAATCAAAGCACGTACCTTATCTTCAAAATCAATCTCAACTAAACTCAATTGACTAACAATCACATTGAATTCATTGATATGATCTGCAACTGACGCACCTTCTTTCATCTTCAAGTTAAACAAGCGTCGCATCAAACAGACCTTATTGATTGCAAAGGGCTTCTCGTACATAGTCGACAGGGCTTGCATCAAATCAGCAATGGTCTTCTCCTTCAGGATGATAAACGCGATGTTATGAGCCAACATCAGCCGAATAACACCCATAGCTCGTCTATCCAGCAAATCCCAATCAGCTTGCTTCATCATCTCTGTTTTCTCTCCAAATAAAGGCAAGTGCAGATTCATCTGGTAAAGATAATCTTCAATCTGCATCTTCCAGAAACTAAAATCCTTCCCATCAAATCTATTGATTTTCACTTTTATTTCTTCTGTCACCATCGATTCGCTTCAACTTAGTCAAACCTGGCTCTGATACCACTTGTTGCGATTAAGGCGAGCGATCGAACAAAATATAGATGGAAGAATAAAAAATAAATCGAACACCAGATTTATGTGGTTTAGTCGTAAAGACCTACGTCCACGGGGAGAGCAACAGTAAATTTCACTATAGATCAAGCGATACAAGGAGATTACACACTCAAGTCATTCAAACACTCTCTCGGCGTTTCCCAAATCCCAATTTAATCCAAACCCAAGTCACGGCACAAAATTACCACGCGTTCAAGCTCAAAATACAATACTCTACGTACCCCTGGTTTGCGTATACACGAAAATTGCGTATCTCTTCGAGCTTCATGTGACTTCGTTGATCGGTGAATGTGCGGCTTCTTGGATCGTCGAACCTCTGCGGCTTCGTAGGGTTTTCTCGCAGTGACTTTCGGCCATCCCACGCACACTACCAAAAGAAGAAAGTCAATCCTCGTATATATACGTGTGTGTGTGCGCGCGCGTGTGTGCCCCCACGGTCAAAGGTTCGACCTTGGCCCCACCGATTGATTCCTTTTTCAGTGACGGACGCTGCAGGTAAAGAACCCCTCCTTTTTTTTTTCTTTTGTCTTGGTTCGCACGTCCAAGTCCAAGTCCATGTTTGGACTATCCTATTTCAAGCCAAACTTCCAAATACACCCATCTTTCTTTATTTCAATTTATTTCAAAATTTGGCTTTTTGCTTCAGGCTTAAACTCGAGACATATTTAACACCCTTCATGTCCAGGAAAAACAAAACTCTATTTTGTTCCATGTAAATTTTCTCATTTAAATCTCCATTTAAGAAAGCAATTATCAAGATATGCAAAGCCACAAAAAATTAGCTATAATGTTAGCTTTCTTTTCTAAATAGTGAGGGCATGAGTAGTAATAGAAAGAAATGAGTAATTAACCAAAACGAAAGCATTGTACATTCAACTTCTGAATTTAATCCATCATGGACATTAGTTCTACTTCTGGCTTTAGACCTTTTGCAAGTTTATGAACCATTGCCCAATACCTCCTACCCGATACCTTTTGGTATCTCTATAGTTCGATAAATGCCGCCAATTCTCAAATTTGGCAGTGTAAGGCCGCCTCTGGAAGTTGTGTGCCAATTCGAGCACTGACCTCATGGGTGGAAGATTAAACTTGAAGTTTACTCTAGGCCATCTAGCACACCTAGGTTTGCAAGTTTTGAGACCATTCGAGGTTTTCAACACTATGAGCAGAAACCTTTTGTACCCCCACAACTGCACCAGCCTAAACGGCCCCAAAATAGAGATGGAATCTAGGCAAGTGTCAGCATCATCCTTCAGAAGCCTTAGGTTATGGCAAGGACTAGCGAGAACAGTAGGGCTGAGCGGAACTAGCAAAACTTTGCTTACCAAAATGCTTCTCGTAGAAAGAATAGAAGACGAACCTGGACAACCACAGCGACAAGAAAGTTGCACGCTCAATCTCACCACCGCCACCGTAACCACCCTCTCTCTCCATGAAATGCTCAAGCCTTTCTGCATAGCTAGGCATTAGCAGCCCACCAAACAAAGATCTTATTGTTACGAGTTTATAACCATTTTCTGGGAAGGAGAAATCTCAAAAACTAAGACAAAATCAATCATCATCATGCCCGTATTCCAAATTGCTTTCATAAATAGAGCACTGCATATCAGCCCATGCATGTAACATCACTATAATAATTCATTAAACAGAACGGAATCAACAAAATAGTATAAATCGAAACCTTCCAAAAGGTGTAATTAGAGCCATACCTTGCACTCGATATCATGGATCAGAGTCTCGGCATCCTCGAAGTTCGACACGAAGGTGAGAGGCTGTGGCTCCTCTAAAAAATTTGCGGAGACAATTCCAATGAGCCACACCAATGCAAGCACGGAACATTTTTTGCATGGTGTACCCATCCGGCGCAAACAACTTCAAGGCATCTATCACGGCATGTGATCACTAGAGATATTTGTTTCCTTTGTCAAAGATTTCGAAGTCTCCTCCGTATGCACATCTTCTTTTGTATCGACTGATATCCATCAGGATTTCCTTCATTGATTGCTTCCTCCAAAACAAAATCATCCTTGTCCCCAGAGCCCTTGGTATCTTCATCCATGGTATCCTTAATGCCATCTTTCACCCCCTCCAGTGATGCTATACCATTTTGTGCATAAGCCTGGTTCTCGATTCGAGCAAAAATGCATTAGTGGCAAAGCAAGACGAAAGTGCCGAGTAAAACTTGAATTTAATCGACTCTAACTTCATTGTTGCAATAATTAATTCCTTAAATTTTTGGGAATATCTTCGAGTGAATTGGGTAAAATAATGAAATCAAACTTTGAGGTGCAATATCACTTTTTTTAAGGAAGTATTTGCCCCCACAATGTTGCTAATGATCACTGGCAAATTTCTTCTAGAATATAACAAAACCTTGATTAAGAATACTAAACAGCATTTTAGTTTTTCTCCAGAATCTCTCAATGAAAACAATTGGAAAACATGGCCATATATTTTTTTAAAAGAAAATGAAACTAGAAGAGGAAGATCATTGTTGAATAAACACATTCTGTAATATATAGTAAAAAACAAGAAGTTATATCCAAATAGACACAACCTTCCAAGAATTAAGAAGTTTTATCTAAATAGGTACGAACTATAAGATAACCCTTAGAAGAAATAATGAAATTCTAAATTAAATAAATAAATAATAATTGTAACTCCTTAATGAACAATCTCACTTTTTCAACGAAACAGTATGGTTAATTTTTTATAAAAATAAATCCGAGTTTTAATAAATAAAAATAATAATCGTTGGTTAGTGTCAAATCTCATCCATGTGCACACTCACATTTTTTTGATGTGGAACAAGACACGTCTCAGTTTGTTTATAAAGCAAACTACCAACAAGTCTTGCGTCAATATAAAAAGATGCTATAAGAGGTGTCACTTGTAGAAGCATAATCACCGATGCCTGTGGAGGATCATCTTCACTTAAAAATAGATGATGAGATGTAACAAAATTGTCCTGTTGATGTGAACATAACTTGTCCTAGAAAGGGAAAATACCTTCATGAAAAATGACACATCTGCTAATGAAAAATTGTCCAATGGATGGATCAAGAACCAAATATCCCTTTTAAAGAGTAGGATATCCTATAAATACACACTAGAGGGCATGGGGACATTGTCTCAAGGGTCTACAGTAGACACATAGCATAAACACCCCAAAACACGAAAGCGATGAATGCTAGGACATTTCCCGATTAATAATTGGAAAAGAGTTCTTCCATTGAGAACATGAAATGGCCTCTGATTAATTGTGACCACATAATCTCCCCATAACTTTTCTAAAATTGAGGCTTGATATTTAAGAGCTTGAGCAACTTCTAATAGATGACAGTGTTTTCTTTCTATGATTCCATTTTGTTGAAGAGTGTACTCACAAAAACTTTCATTAAGAATTCCATTGGAAAGGAATGATGAAGAGCAACCATGATTAAAGAATTCATGGACATTATCGATGCAAATTTGTTGTACGGATTTGTTAAACAGACTTTTAATCGAGATGAGGAAATTCTTGAGATGAGAAAGTGTTGACACCTAAATTTTTACCCAAAAATTATTTCCGAAAAATAGGAACTTGTTTTTCCACAAAAATATTTCATGTCCAATTCTTGCATATAGATTATCTAGGCGTTTATTATAGTCTTCTTAAAATGGAAGATGTGTTTGCTAAAAAAAAAAAAAAGAAAGAAAGAAAAAGCTAGGGCCAATGATCTAAATGTGACTAGCCAAGCCCAGGAGGTCAAACTGGAATTAAAATAGCAAGTTTGGACCAAAATGTAATTTCCAAAAGTTGAGGGACCAATTCGCAAAATTTGCAAAATGTGCGCCTGAGCCTTTAAATCATCATCTTGGCCCCTAATTGAGTTGAAATTGAACTTGGTTCAGGTCTAATTAATCGAATCTAGCAAAAAGGACCAAATTACATTAAATTGGGCATTCCCGGGCAAGAAAATGGCCAACCTTAAAAGACTTTCTTGAAAAATTAGGAGGAGACAATTGCGAAAAATGATCAAAATCTTAAACTACTATACATGAGCTTGCTAATTGATCAAAAACCGTAGCCAAATTGATGGATTAAGGGTGCGTTTAGGAACTGCCTTCCCAAAGCCCCTCGGGCATTCAAAGCCATTTGACCAAATACTTAGTTTTTGGTAACAAAAATTTTAGCTCCCTTTGCCAAATGCAAGCCTTCAAAAGGTTGAATGCCCAAGGCAACTTAGGGGGCTGCCTTGGGCTTTCTCGACATGCTAGCCTTGGGGGCTAATGAAAAAATTATCCCGAAATTATTCTCGTTAATCTTTTGTTTTTCTGATTTTGCCCTCGATATTTGTTTTTCTTCATTTTATTCCCTTCTCTCTGTTGAACAGGACCAGCATTTATGCGTGGTCGTTGGTGAAGGACAAGTGGTTTGCCAAAGGGCGGACAATGCAACGAAAGGCAGGCAGTCCGGCTAAGTTCACAAGACCCTCCAATGAGGGTCGCCGCATGGAGGTTGCAACATGATGAGGGGCACCGCGACCTAGATCGTGATTGGGTTGCCGCAACCAAATCGTGCGGCCTCAGCAACCTCTACACAGAGGTCGCACGACCATTTGGTGAAGGTCATCACGACCCAAATCTCGCGATTTGGGTCGTCATGACCCAAATCTCATGATGTGACCTCCGCATGGAGGTCGCCGTGTGGTGGGTCGCGTGATTGTTCGGTGAGGGTCACCGCATCCTAGATCCCGCGACCCTGGTGACCTCTGCACAGAGGTCGTGGCACGGTGGGTCATGCGACCATCCGACAAAGGTTGCCACGACCAAGATCGCACGAGATTTGGGTTGCGGCAACCCTTGTTGAGCAACATGGAGACCCTCACCGGAGGATCATGTGACCTCATCGAAGCGCTTGCTCATCGTCAAACCACCTACCCTTCACCAGCGACTGTTAGCTCTTTGTCAGCGGTCACTAGCCAACTGTTCTTCTTTTTTTCTTTTTTTTAATAACAAAAGTCATTTTGCAAATTTAATTTCTCAAAATACTATTTTTCTCAAAGGTCTTTCAAAATAGACTTTTACAAATATAATTTACCAAACATAATTTACATTTTGAAAAACTCATTTAACTCAAAGGCCTTTGCATTTTCCTAAAAACTTTTCCCAAAAGTCTTTCCAAACGCACCATAAAGCACCCAAAAAAGCTATCAAATCTCAGTCCACAAGTTAGTCTCAATTCGGAACTGCTGAGTAAACAACTTGGTAGCCCCACCATATCCTCCTCAGCTACCCAGCCAGTTTGATCTCTGCACATGATGGAAGATCATAAATAGTAGTGCAATTGGACAAAAATTGGTTAGGAATACCCTCCTGGTGGGCCAAGGGAGTCCTAAGATTTGTTTAAGTGTTGAGCCCGGTTGGTCACGAGTGAGGAAATGCGAGTGTTTTTGAGAAAAGTGAGAGACAAATGAGGAAAGAAATGACTTACAACCTAAACTAGAATACATACAGTTTGGGTTGGCTTAAATTTGGCCAACAAAAGATATTTTAAAGTCTAAACTTGGAGGTCAATGAAAACCTTCGTTGTTAGTTTTTTCTTCTGCAGATTTCACTTTTAGTTTGAATGAGCCATTTTCCACGTGCCCCCCAGAAGACAATTTCTTGGTTTCCTTGGCCAAGAGTCACTTGCAAAGGAAACTAAGAAGCAAGGTAAGCATCCTAAATGCATTTTTGTTCAAGTTTGAACATGTTTTGATCATGAAAATCAAGAGGAAAACTAGTCCGGAGAATTGATTTCCGAGGTTGAAATTTTTTTAAGTATTTAAAACCTCTTCAATACCCCTACATGCTTGACTTGTTACTCCCCTTTGCATGCATTTTTTTTTTTTTTTGGTCGTTGTGACTTTGATGAATATTATATGGGAGTACAAATGATGCATAAGACAACCCAATTTAGTCTTTACATCTCCTTGTGAACCATGAGACCGTTTATAACATTAGCCAAAAACCAAGCCAATCCACATTGAGACATGGTTGGCCAACATAGATCATGCATGTATGCTTATTGGAGAGTTCATTTTGATGTGTCCGGCTGATCGTTCTCTATGATGTTTGTTGCATTTAAAAGTCCATGTTACATATTTTCATCCAGATGGAGTAATATTTCATATAGATGTGATGGTTGTCGGGGCTTCAATCTAGGCACATGACATGTCTATTTGACTTTGGTTCAAAACCAGATTTGCAAAACGGCTCCAACCCGCATATTGGATGTTGTTTTCAGTTTGGTTCTTGTGTATTCCAAGCTGTGATTTCTGGCTAAACTTGTTTTTTGCATGTAATAGTATATCCTTGATACTTTGCTTGCACGTGACATTGCTTATGGGTCAAGATTGAAGGCTATGAACATGGCCCGAGGAAGTTGTTTTGAGGTGATTTGATGCAAGCCAAGTATTCGATAAAATGTTAGAACCAATCTTCATTTTTTAAAGGGTCGATTTAAGCTCGATTATTGTGATATTCATGTTCTATGTTGTTCAATGTTAGCATATATTGGTTTACGGAATTATTATTATTTTAAAAAAATAAAAAATTTCAAATTAAGGCAAAAATGACATCTATGAAATTTTATTAATTTTATAATGTCATTTTTTCCTAATTTAATGTTATTTTGATATTTTATAATCATTTTTGTGTATAATTCATTTTGCATAGACTAAAATTATTTAGAGTAGTTTCATGCACATTTAAATTCTCATTTTGCTCACGGGGGTCCTATTCCGGGACGTGATAATAAGGCCATGTAATATTATTTGCCCAGACTTGTATCGGGTTTTTTTTTTCCATATTTATTTTCAAGTCATTTCAATTTCTTGAATGTTTACTTTTGCACCGCTTTTCATTAATTTGAATGTAAATTTCTCTTCCAAATTATGTTAGAATTAGTCTAGACATTAAGGAAAACAAACCTACAAAAACATTTGCATGGACGCTTAGCGGTTTTATAAGAATTATAATTCGTAATCAAGATTGTCTGGCCATTTAGATAAACAACTTTCCAAATTAGTGGTACCGTAAGGGCACTAGTAGAAACATTAGCGTAAACAAGTCCTCGTTCCTAAAAATCTCTAGTTGCGTAGGAATTGAGATTACACTCCCATATCTTGATTGGTTTCTAGCCGACACCAATAAGCTAGTGGCGACTCCTAGAAATACATAGGTTGTTAAGAATTAAAATATAAAATCTAACATCGTGCAAGGTATGGGCTTAAGAGAACTCGTGTCTATCTAGGGCCATTGGTCCGCCTCTTTAGGCAAATAACCATAAACCTTTTTTTCTTTTCCCCCGGACGGAAAAAGAGAGGTCGCGATAGAAAGTACTCAAGCCTTGGATTGCATGAGAAAAACCCAAGTTCCTCAAGTATGATCATCCATAATGGTGAGAAAAAAATTAAATCCATCACAATATGGAGTGTGATATGGTCCTTAGATGTCCATGTGCAAAAGTGAGAAAGCTTGATTGGCACATGATGTGTTTTTCTAGAAAGGCGTTCAACATTGTTTAGCTAATGAACATATAAGGCATTTGGGATGAGAAAAAATGGCACTGTGGCCCAGACATTGATCAGATAAAGAGATATTATTTTGTTATTTTTGACATTACATAAGATGCTACGCTATTATTAAAAGGAAAAGATGTAACGTCAAAAGTCTTGGGAAATGTGACTCAAAAATGGAGTCCCCCATGATTTCTATCCAAGCCCATCAATGTCTCAGTCAAAAAGGACCTAAAAGAGATAGACATCAAAATCAAAAAAGACCCAATAGGAGTTTTCTTCACAAGTTTAGACGCAAAAATGAGATAAAACTGGAAATCGAGAATGAATAGGACATTTTTTTGTATGGTGGAAGAACTAATCTCAACATCCCCAATTTTAGAAACTGAAGTATCATTATATTTTGGAAGGAAAATGAAGGTACAATGTGAAAGCTTATCAATTTTTGAAAAGAAACATTTATCACACACTATGGTCACCAACACCTAAATAAATAATCCCTACTTTGTTCAAAATAGTGCTCATTTGACAATAGAAAATACCTGCATAATTGGTCGCCTTGTCCTAAATTCCCATCCGATTTAGAGCCCTCATAATTTGTTGAAACCGGTCATTATTGATAGGCTGATTGACCTTAGTATTTGATGCAAGAAAAGTCTCGTTCCTTCTTATCTACTAGCTTTCCATGCAATTTCTAATAATTTTCTTTAGTGTGATAAGGACATTTGTAATAATCACAAAATTTACATTTTCCTTTGTTGGAGCTAGCTTTGTTTAATGATGTGGCAAAATTCAAGCCGTTTGATCCTTTTCTAGGTAGGTGTTAACTTGGTATAATGTGGCTGTTAGATTGAGGCACGGTGAGGATTAGAGTTGAGCTATTTAATCTCACTGAGAATCCTGCATCTTAGATCCCAAGATTAAATCTTGTTCATTCGTTTGTTGCGCATACCCTAAGCCGTCCAATCAAGCAAGCAGATCATGGCCATTCATTCAAGATGAATGAAAAACATCTTCTTCTTCTTTGAGGAACCCTAACGTGGTGCCTAGGTTTTGCAAAAAACTTCCATGGCAAAATCTCAATGCAGCCGATCACTACTCCGGCAAAGCTTTGGCTACAAGCAAAACACCCTTGTTATCTTCTCCCGTTCTTTCATGGCTCGGTATTATGCCAAAGTAGTCTCAGGTCCTTTTAACTTCTCCTCTACCATTTTGAGTTCATTCCATAGAGAAGACAATTGAAAACAATGGAAATTGATAGATTTCTGTGTTTGAGCTCTAATAGGGCTTGAGTTAACAAGAAAATTTAGCCTTATCGAGCTTCCCATGCATCTCTTGCAAGTTTTCCCAAAATCCCTTCATGTCTTCAACCAAGGGTAGTTCGATGGTGACCTCCACCGTGAGGCAATCCCCTATCGAGGTTTGCACGAGCTAATTGCACTTCCTCCATTGTCATGCAAATTGGTAAACAAGGCTGGAACAGTGCCGTCAAGAAATCAGTCTTTGTCTTTGATCACCAATGCTTGCCAAAGCTCGTAAGACCATAAAGAGTAATTATCTGGTCCCAAGAGCTGCTACACTATGAGGCAGAGCTTGGGTTCATCGACAATGGATGTGTCCAGTGAATCTTCCTGTTCTAGCTAGCTACAAGCGAGACCTGCAAACAAAAAAAATCAGGTCCATAGGTCGAGTAGAGATTTCCTCCAAAACTTGATGGACCCAATCCATTGTGACCCGATAAGGACCAACCCGATCCATATCCAAGACTAAGCCTGGCAACATGTGGTGGGCTTCCTCCTAATCAATCATTCATTCTGGGCTCCGTGAGGTTAGGGTTCTGGGCTAGGCCTCTTGGGTTCATTCGAACTGGCACGAATACCTACTAAACGTTCTTGAAAAAAAAATGTACAAGGTTAGATTGAATGGGCTTTGAAATGGGTTGTACCCAACCATCCCTTATTGTCTGATGAATCTATTTGATGTTCTGTAGGAATGTTGTCTCGTCTCTAATTGTTGAGAGACCCTCAAACACACAAGAATTTGAATCTTGGTTCTTAAGGTATGATACCTCCCTTTAGAAAATGCAACACGTTGGTATGCGAATGATAGGCTAAGGCAGGAGGCTCTAATATCATGTTAGAAGATTGGAGGATGGAAAGCAACTAAAAATTTGGAAATATGTGTTGCTCTTTCTATATGTTTCAATGTGTAATTACAGCCCTATTTATAGTACAAGAGGTTTAAACGTATAGGGAAACAAAAAAAAAATATACAATATAAATCGAAAAGATTCCCCACAACCAAGATCAAATAGCATCAGCAACAATATCTTCAACAAGAAAGCAATAAAAAGAAAATAGAGAATCAAATCAACCAAAAAGGAAAAAAGGAAAAAGGTAAGGGGGAGAGATTTAGCTCAAACCCTTCCCTCCATGAAAGTTGAAGAAAGAAAATGCGTGAAAGAGAAAAAGAACCCGGGGAGGACAAAGAGAGAGTGTAATGATCTCAATGTTAAATAAGCGGTATAATTGAGTTCCATTGCACGAATCCATTTTTAATAACATCAATGTCGGATGATTTAGGTTCTTATATTATTACTTTAAAATAGTTACTAAGAAGGCACATTCAACATGTTTGATTATTTTAGCATAGTTTTTTAAATATTTTTTCAATCAATTTGGGTTTTTTTATTATTCAACATATAAAATTAAGTAATTACACTTCAATTAACATTTATAACTCATTACCAATAACCTCTCTATGCATTATTCTTTTTAGGAACATCAATTTAAGAAAAGTAGAATAATAAGAGTTTTTGTCTAATTAATGGGGAAGTTAATGGTTTCCAAGTAGGCATCCTCGATTTTTTTATTAATATTAATATCTTTTTTGTTTCTTTTAATTAGTTTGTATTTTTCAGTAAAAGTTAGGGAAATGGGAGAGAATGGAGTTTTGTGACAATGTGGCTAAACTGCAAAACTCTGTTCTATGCAAATTTTATACTATATATATATATCAACTTTTTAAACATAAGATGAGTGTACTTTTTTTAATTAGTTTGACAAATCGACGACCTATTTGTAAAATTTATTAGGACTATTGACTTTCGGGAAAAATTACTACATAAGTTATAAAGATATTGTATAGATGTTAATTTAATTATAAACTTTTCAATTTCATCAACTTAATCTTAAACGTTTTAAAAATTACCACTTATCGTCAATTTTGGTTGCCAATCGCTAAGGCGAACACTTATTGTCTTACATAACATGACTGGCTTTTTTTCTTTTCTTTAGAGTTGAGAGGAAAATTTTCGTTTCACACAAAAAAAAAGTATATATATTTAAGATAAAATGCAAATCCTAGTAAACAAGTAAATCTAAAAAAATGAATCCACTTGGTACAAAACAGGCTTTTATCACAACCTTGATGATAGGATGGGAAAAGTACCGGCCTGGACCCTAAAAAAAAAAGATCACCATCAGGACCAGTGCAACTAGATTACCCCTTGTAAGGTAAACACTTTCAAACCAGCCAGCTAGATCTCAAACTAGAGAAAGAGAACTAGAGAAAGAGAACTCCCCATGGCTAAGAACTAACAATCGATAGAGGGCCTTGCCACAAAAAGTCCAGAAGTCGCTTGATTCTCTTCTTAGGAAAAGGCATCTTCCTTTCCTAATCAAATTGATTCCCCTACTACTGTAATTGCAACAACTATTTAGACTCCATCGCCAAATGTCCTTCCAATTCTTAGCATACTATAAAGACACATTAATTTAATAAAGACGGATATATCATAGCACCAAAGCACAACTGGCAGTCTATTACTGAATCTCACATCATCATCTATGATAAACACATGCTAAGATTTCCCTATTTAGTGGCTACGGCTTTGCTTAAAGGTAGTGCATGCCTAGGTTTGATGTCCCCAGTATTGGAGAAAACTCCTTTACTATTTTGAAGTTGACAAAAAATTTCCAAAAAGTCTAGTCTAAAGACATCCAGATTCTAGCGTCAAAGTCTGAAGACTGCCAAACTTTAGATTCAAAGTCTGTCCGCACTGATAATTTCCAGACTGAAGAATGAAAATTTTTCCAAATGCGAGATTATCTTTGAAGATTCAATTCGTATGACTTACGAATGACCTTATGACTGGATATAGCACTTATATGATTGACTATCTTTATTGGAGACAATTCCGATAATCAAATCTTTAGAAAGGCGAAGTAAACTTGGAAAGTTCTACTTATGGAAACTAAGATCTTGATTGTATGGGCAAACAAGATTGATAGGCTTTTATCACAAATCATCTAACAATTCAAGATCTCCTTGATTGATTATATCCAATAGGTAAATTGGAAGAATTCCTTTGGAATGTACCAATGGCCGTGAAGGTATGAATGAGTATTTAAGGTGAACTCTCTAGTTGTTCGATAGAATGCGTGAAAGAAAATTTTCAAATTCTAAAACTTCTTAGTTCTTTGTTATTTCATTCACTAAGCTCAAATTGTCTATAAAAAAGAGAAACTCATAGTGAGACTTTGTGAGAGATCAGTAGAGGGTCTTCACTATGAAGTCAAGATCGCAAGACTATAAAATCTCTTTTGATTCTTAGTGGAATCCAGCCAATAGGTTGTCAGCTCGGGATAGTGGACGTAGGCTTGATCTAAGCCGAATAATTATAAACTTTATATTCTTATTCTCTTCCTCAACTCATTTATTGTGATTCATAGCTCTAATCAACTACTTAAGCATAAACTCCTTTATTTTGTTTGAAGTTTTATTTAATCGATAAAGTTTGAAGTCATCTATATTTTTCTAAAGGCAAATTATTTCTATTGACTTTACGAAGAATTTTTGTTCACACCTATTTACCCCCCTCTAGGTATTGTTACTAGCCCTTTCAATGGGTATCAAAGCATGTGTGCTCATTTTATTAAAGCGTTTTTAATTATGAGCTAAAGATCTATAACTAGTATTTTGCCTCCAAGTTTGGTTGAAGGCCAAAGCAATGCCAGATCTCATTACTTTGATGGGAATGAATACAATGTGTGGAAAAATAAGATGAATGCATTTCTAAGATCTAAAGATCCCCTGGAATGGGATGTGGTAGAAAAAGGGATCAATCCCAAAGCTACAATAACCTCAGAAAGAGAAAAGGAAGTTGCAGATGCTGGTGGAATGACACAAGAAGAATTAACCAAGAGACAAGCTCTTGATGCTAAAGCTATAACTCTTTATATTGTGTCTTATCTCCTACTGAGTATAATTGAATTTCTTCCTATGAAACAACCAAAGAAGTTTAGGATAGACTGCACATTACTTATGAAGGACCTAATCGAGTAAAAGAAATGAAAATCAATATTCTACTCAGACAGTATGAAACCTTCAAGATAAAGTCTGGAGAATCCATCACTGATATGTTCAGTCGTTTCACTGAAATTGTAAATGGATTAACATATCAAAGACAACTAATCTCAGGACCAATGAAGGTCAATAAACTGCTGCGTGGACTCTCTAAAGAATGGAATCACATGAAGACATCGATTAAAGAAACCTAGAGGATCATGCCTCTTTCAGTAGATGAACTTGTTGGCACACTTCAATCATATGAAGTGGAGCAAATTAATAAGGAAGAAGATCCTAAAGGTAAGAAGTCAATTGCTTTAAAATCTAATGATGATTCTGATGTTACAGACTTAGAAGATGGGATGGACGATGAGGAGCTAGCGCTTATGATCAAGAAGTTCATAAAGTTGAATAAGAATGGAAGAAGATTCAACTAGAAGAAGCAGAGCACTCAAAGATTTCATAACAAACCAACTAAAGACAATGAAACCAACAAAAATGTGATATGCTTCGAATGCAAGAAAAAGAGATACATCAAATCCAATTGTCCTTTGTTGAAGAAAAAGAAAGAAAGAACTAAGAAATACAAAAAGGCACTCAAAGCATAAACATGGAGCGATACCGAATGCAAGGAAAGTGATGAAAAATATGTCAACATATATTTGATGGCCAATTCAAAATCAGACTCTGACTATGGAACAAATTCTAATTCAGACTCAAACAAAGAAGTTGAGGTCACTATAAAAAAGAAGATCAAATGGTATTTGGATAGTGGTTGTTCGAGACACATAACTGAAGATTCAAGTTGCTTTATAAAACTTGTTCAAATAAATAATGAAAGTCTCATTTTGTGGAAACAGCAAAGGAAAATTTGTCGGATATGGAAAAATGAAGATTGGAACCCTAACTATCAACAATGTCTCCTTGGTGGAAGAACTGAATTACAATCTACTCAGCATAAGTCAACTTTACAATACTGGATTAAAAATTAATTTCCAAGAAGGCATCTGTTCGGGAATTAGTAGAGATTTCTCTCAATCTTTCATCGGGCGAAGACATGGGAGCATTTACCTTCTGGATATAAAACCAGAAAACTCTTAGTGTCTTATATCCATTCAAGATGAAGCAAATCTTTGGCATCGAAAACATGGTCATGTCAACATGAAGTAAATTGCCAAAATTTCATCCAAAAAGCTTGTTCAAGGTCTCCCCAACCTGGCTTATCAAAAGTATGAATTATGCACTCCTTATGTTTTGGGAAAATAGGTTAGAAATTCCTTTAAACCTATAAATTAAGTTTCTACTAATCAAACTTTACAGCTTCTGCATATGAACCTCTTTGGACCAACCAAAACTCAAAGCATTGGTGGAAAGAAATATTGCCTAGTAATCATTAATGATTACTCTCGTTTTACTTGGGTTTACTTTTTGGTAAATAAGTCTGAAGCCTTCTGTCACTTTTCAAAGTTTGCCAAGAAAATTCAAAATGAGAAAAGATATAATATTTCAAGCATACGAACAGACCATGGAGGTGAGTTTGAAAATCAAAACTTTGCGAAGTTCTGTGATAAATCTAGTTTCCAGCATGTTTTTTCCTCTCCATATACTCCATAACAAAAATGGGGTTATGGAAAGGAATAATAAATCTTTGCAAGAGATGGCAAGAACCCTCTTAATTAAGAGCAAAATTTTCTCTCGATTTTGAGCTGAAGCAGTTTCTACAATTTGCTACATCATCAACAGAGTGTTCTAAAAACCTATTCTAGCTAAAACTCCTTATGAAGTGTTTAAAGGAAAGAAACCAAATGTTTCTTACTTTCATATGTTTGGCCATAAATATTATATTCTAAAAAATGCAAATGATCGAACTGGGAGTTTGAAGAAATATCAAACAAAGGAATTTTCCTTGACTACTTAACCTCAAGCAAAGCATGCAAAGTCTTTAATAAAAAGACTCAATCTGTGGAAGAATCTATAAACGTCAAGTTTCAAGATTACATGCAAAATCAACTAGATCAAACTCAACTTAAAGAATCTGAACCTGCTCCAGACTTTACAAAGTCTACTTCCCCTGAAGTGGTTCAAACCACTAGAGATCAGCAACAAGCAGAACCAAATGATTCAATTGAAGCAAAGGATCAGCAAACTCTCAGACCAACCAGCAACTGGAAGCATAAATCAAGTCATCTCAAGGAACTTATCGTTGGCAACATTGATGAAGGAATTCGCACCAAATCCAAAAGGCGAAAAGAGTCTAATGCTTTAACACTTATTTTTGAAATATAACCCAAAAGTGTAGAAGAATCCCTGTCTGATGAAAGTTGGATCGAAGCTATGCAAGAAGAGCTCAGATAGTTCAGCATCAACAATGTTTGGGAGCTAATTCATAAACCTAAAGGTAAATCTATTATTGGAACTAAATGGGTTTTCAGAAACAAGGAGAACGAAAAAGAAAAAGTGGTCAGGAACAAAGCAAGACACGTGGCTAAAAGATACATGCAAGAAAAATGGATAGACTATGAGAGACTTATGCACCAGTAGCAAGGTCAGAAGCAATTAGATTATTACTTGCTTTTGTTTCCTATAAAAATTTCAGGTTATTCCAGATGGATGTAAAAGTGCATTCATAAATGGTTTCATCCAAAAGAAAGTTTATGTGGAACAACCACCTGAATTTGAAGATCCAAGAAAGCCAGACTCAGTCTACAGAATGAAAAATGTCTTATATGGACTGAAGCAAGCACCTCAAGCCTAATATGAAAGGTTAAGTAAATTCCTAACCCAAAATGGTTTTGTTAAAAGTGAGGTAGATACTACTTTGTTCATGAAAAGAGAGGATAATAATTTTCTATTGGTTCAAATTTATGTTGATGATATTATTTTTGAATTCCCTAATGAAAATTATGCAAAAAATTCCCTAGACGTATACAAGATGAATTCGAGATGAGTATGATGGGCGAGTATACCTTCTTTTTGGGATTGCAAGTTAAACAATCAAAGGAATGTATCTTTATTCATCAAGAAAAGTATGCAAAAGATCTCATCAAGAAATTTGGATTGGAGAATTGCAAAAAGACAAAGACACCAATGTCAAGTTCTTTGAAGCTGGACAAAGATGAAGGAGGAAAGAATGCTTACCAGAAGCATTACAAGAGCATTATTGGTTCGCTTATTTACCTTACTGCATCTAGACCTAACATTTTGTTTAGTATTTGCATGTGTGCTACATTATAATCAAATCCCAATGAATCCCATTTAAGTACTGCAAAACGGATCATCAAATACGTTACAACTACTTCAAAACTAGGTCTATGGTATCCTAAAGAATAAGACTTTATTCTCCTTAAATATTCAAACGCAGATTTAGCAGGTTGTAAAGTTGATAGAAAAAATACTTCTAGTACTTGTCAACTGCTGGGCAACAAGCTGGTGTTTTGGTTCTCAAGGAAACATAGTATTGTAGCTCTATCAACAGCAGAAGCAAAGTATGTGCCTCTTGGGAGTTGTTGTTCTCAAGTTTTGTGGATAAGGCAACAAGGAGATTTTGGAATTGAAGAATCGTGCACCAAGATTAAATGCAACAACACCAGTGCCATCAATCTCACGAAGAACCCAATTCTTCATTCAATGGCAAAGCATATAGAGATTTGACACCATTTCATAAGAGATCATGTTCAAAATGGAAAACTTATGATTCAATTTGTTGACTCGAAGAATCAGTTGGCAAATATATTTACAAAGTCACTGGAAAAAAAGTCTATTTGAGTCTATTCTCACCAGACTAAATATCATATCTTCTACTGGTTAAAGTCTGAATGTGGTCAGACTCAGAATATCCAGAAATTACTTTTGTAAGATAATATCTTCTATTTGCAAATAATTTTAGCATAAAAATTTCGAATAGGTATGATTGGTTTTTGAATCGTTATTTGTTTTTTTTTAGAAATTATCTTTTTTGAATTTTTGAATTTTTGGCAATTTTTATTTTCGAAAAAAGCAGATTGTTTTTTCCTTTGTGACTGCTCATATACCCTATTTCACTTGCTTTATATACCGTCGAAATCCTTCTTCTCCATTTAAGGTTTCAAAACCCTAGAATACAGATTTCTTGCTCTTTTACTTTTTCTCTCAAGTTTACTTTACAAGTTTTCACTTTTTTTAACCGAACGAGTTCGAGAAATCCTCCTCAACTGCAAAGATGTCTTCCTAGAGGAAATCGTCTTGGATAGCTAACAAGGGACCACAGCACATGCCAGAGAGTCCTATTCACTTTGACTTAACCGAGGAAGAAGATTCTCGTCAATAGCAACAACAATATTCTCAACAGTGTCAGCGTGCGACTCAAGATCCTCCGTGCCAACAAGTGAAAGAAGAAATTGTGGAAGATGTTGAACCCGTAAGAACGTTAAAACTCCAGTTTCTCTTTAAACTCTATAATCAATTGAAGCAAGGTGGTATTGCGATGACGTTTATTGATGAGTTTTTGCAAGAAAGATGTTACAAAAATGAAACCTTGTTTCTAAGACAAATGGAAAGGTTAGGCATTGCTCCTAAAGGTTTGGTAGACAGGACTTTTGCCAACTTTCCAAGTGATCCACAATTTAGTTCTTTTAATAAGCTTGAGGTAAAGGATGATGATGAGAGAATGTATGTGAATTTTCAGCCTAAGATGGGTGTTGCTGCTAGTGTACGTGGTGAGGAAACGAGTTTGTTTCATTCTAAAGACCACAGAAAGACTTATTTGAAATTGTTGAAAAGAGAGGTAATGAACCCTCAAACTGTGGATTTTGATTTCCTGGATTCCTTGAAGGTGAACCTGGGGGAGAAGTTCGCTCTCCTTTAACTTGAAAGATTTTGCTCTAAAATTTATGTTGCTTACCCAGAATTAACTGCTTACTTCTATTCGATTCTATCTTTTCTAGACGCGAATAGATTTCGTTTTACGATAAGGGACAAAGACTTTGTGGTGGATGTGGACACATTGGCATATGTCATTAGTATGGAAAGAGGGAGTTTCCAACCAATAAACATGTATGTTGGTCATGAAACAATGTCTCTTGTTCAAGATAGACTTGCTGAGAGAGGAATTACATATTCCAGAATGTCTGCCTCCAATATTTTGCTGCACAAAGTTGTAATCAATTGTATCCGACCCAAGTCAACCTTCAAGACAAATGTATCTCGTTCTAAGGCAAAGCTGATATTTGCCATCAACAATGGGATGAAGTTCTCGCGGCCACAAACAATCCTAATGCACATGTACAGGACTATTGTGAAAGATAAGGAACAACTCCCTTACTCAACACTAGTCACCAAATTGTTTCGACACTTTCACATTCAGTTTCTAGCATCTCTCTATGTCAAAATCATTGCTCCTATGGTGATAGGTTTGAAGATGATTTCAAAGATGAGACTGAATGAGCTGAATAAAGTATTGGAGCGCTTGAAGGAAAAGTACCCAACCAAAACAAAACAAGACTCTGCCGCGAAGAAAAGAAAAGGCAATGAGCAAATGAGTGCACCTATCAACAAGAGAATAGCTCTTATCTTGCAGGACGGATAAAAAGAAGAGGATGATCTCACTCTCTCCACATTTGCCTTGATAAATCTACGGAGTTTTGTTAGTTTTGAGCGGCTAGAGAATAGAGAAAAAAGAGGATGAGAAGAAACAGAGTAGAGAAGTGAAGGA
Organism: Eucalyptus camaldulensis; assembly: GCA_019915185.1. NCBI lineage: Eukaryota > Viridiplantae > Streptophyta > Magnoliopsida > Myrtales > Myrtaceae > Eucalyptus > Eucalyptus camaldulensis. Next base: position 9,553,742 of record JAHSVA010000005.1, read on the forward strand.
AGAGAAGAGAGAAGAGAAGGAAGTGAAGAAAGAAGAGCAAAGGAAAGAGAAAGAGAAAGAAGAGAAGAAAGAGAAGAAGAAATGAGAGAAAAAGAAGAACAAGAAGAACAAAAATAGGGTCATGATGACTCTTTTGAGCCAACTTATGTAGTATCCTTGTTAGAGGATTCTGAGAAGACTCGCAGTGGAACTGCAGGGGATGCAAGAGAAATGCACATCACTCGGGAGTTGAGAAAAAACAAGAAGAAAATTTTTCTTCTCGACCTGTAACCATAGATAGAGGGAGCTGCTGAAAACATAGGTACATCTTCTTCACCTCTTTTTACTAGTGATGATGTGAGCAGATCTCCAGCAAATCCCGATGATGTATATGCCTCCATTTTCCCGAAGCTAATATTGAGACATCATCTCCAAGTCCTGATGTTCGACAAGCTGAAGGTCCTTCATCTTTTAATACTCCACAAAATGAACGTGCTAAAGCTAGTACTCAAACAGCCAATTCTACATACTTTCAATGACTGCTAGAACTCCTTGTGGAGACAAAGGCTTAGTAATATGGGATGGAGTGTAAAATTCAGAATCTCCAATCAGTAGTGAAAGCTACTTCAGTCTCTCTTCATGATCAGGTACAAGACCTTAAACTCCAACTTCAAGAGACTACCAAGTCAAAAGATGTTAAGAAGGTGCAGGATTCACTGTGAAAGCTGGAGGAAATAGTTTAGTCAATGAGAGACTTCTAGCTCGTTCGCATCCCCAAACAGCCTTGATTTCTTCAAACTCTTTTAATTCTTCTCCACTTTTTGCTGTTGACAAAAATGGAGGGAATGTATGCAGATTTATCTATAGATTTATCTTTTTTATTATATGTTTGATGATGGTTGCTATTTTTTGTTACATTTTTGGTTTGGACTTTTGACTATTGAACTTTGTTGGATTTGTTGGACTTTTTAACGTCTGCAGTAACTTACTTTGGTAATATTGATTGTGGTTGAATAGTTAATTAACTTATCTTTTCAAAATTAACATGTTTTCTGTGATTGCGAAATCGATGTTATCCAGGTCATAATCAACTTAGTTTTATAAGATATTATGTATTGCTTAAGAGTAGTTTTGCAGATCAAAAGTTTTTAAATCTGCAAGAAAGTTTTGTCACCATAAAAAAGGGAGAGATTGTTGGAGAAAACTCATTTATTGTTTTGAAGTTGACAAAACATTTCCATAAGTCTACTCTGAAGACATCCAGACTCTAGTGTCAAAGTCTTAAGATTACCAGACTTTAAATCAAAATCTGCCCACACTGACAGTTTCCAGACTGAAGAATTAAGATTTTTCCAGATGCGAGATTATCTTTAAGGATTCGATTTGTATGACTTACAGATGATCTTATGGTTGGATATAGCATCTATATGATTGACTATCTTTATTGGAAACAATTCTGATAATGAAATCTTTTGAAATGTGAAGTAAACTTGGAATATTCTACTTATGGAAACCAAGATCCTGATTGTATGGGCGAATAGGATTGATGGGCTTTCATCACAAATCATCTAACAACTCGAGATCTCCTTGATTGATTCTATCCAACGGGTAAATCGAAAGAATTCATTTGGAAAGTGCCAACGGTCGTGAAAGCATGAAGGAGTATTTAAGGCGAGCTCTTTAGTTGTTCGATAGAGTGTGTGAAAGAAAAATTGCAAAGTCTGAAGCTTCCTAATTCCTTGCTATTTCATTCACTAAGCTCAAATTGTATACAAAAGAGAAAAACTCATAGTGAGACTTTGTGAGAGATCAGTAGAGACTCTTCACTGTGAAGTCAAGATCGTAAGACTATAAAATCTCTTTTGATTTTTGGTGAAATCCAGTTAGTAGGCTGTCAGCTCAGGAGAGTGGACGTTGGCTTGATTTAAGCTGAACCACTATAAACTTTGTATTCTTATTATCTTCCATCAACTCATTTATTTTGATTCATAGCTCTAATCAATTGCTTAAGCATAAACTCCTTTATTTTGTTTGAAGTTTTATTTAATCGCTACAATCTAAATTCATTTGTATTTTTCTAAAGGCAAATTATTTCTATTGACTTTGCGAAGAATTTTTGTTCACACCTATTCACCCCCCACTAGATGTTGTTACTAACCCTTTTAGCCAACAACATGATCGTATAAAGATAAGAGCAACACTAACATGTTGAAAGAGTATAGAAAATGCCTTGTAAATCCCATATCTATATCTAAATCAAATTAAAAAAGCATCCAAATAGAAATCTAGGTCAAGAACAGGAGAGAGAGAAAAGATACAAAAGAAATACTAGCTAATCACGAAATCACTTTTAGATAAGTTAACTATTGAAGACGGCAGCAAAGGAGCCCCAAAGACTTGTAGAGCGCTTGACTATCTAGAGCAAGCATAAGAGCTGAAGCAAGCAAAAAAAAATCCAAAAGAGCAAATTCTTCTGAGACACTCATGCTTCGAACTTCTAAGCTCACAAGACAAAACTCTCCACTTTTGCGGAGGAAGTCAACCACATCATCCATGAAATCAACAAAGAGGTCTTGAAGATGAGGAGATAGAAAGATAGGGAGACATCAAGGATGTCACTACAAAGAGAGGGCTAGGCAGTGGTTTCGGAAGAAGAGAAGAAACCCTAAGTGAGTAGGGCTTCACAAGGCAGGTATTGACATGAACAATTTTTGCTTTTTTTTTTTTTTTCCTTTAAATTCCTTTTCATTCTACTAAGTTCAAGGAGGGCTTCACAGCCCTTTCTTTTTTGTTTTTTCTAGTAAGTTTGGTGAGGACTTAGTAGAAAGATGGGCATTCACATCAGTGATTGCTAGCCATATTGATAAATTATCTAAAGGTTTATGACTTAGTTGGCTAAATTGATATATGTAAAATAGATCTACGACTTTTTTTATAATTGTCCGCAAACTTTCACCTAAGACTAAGCATAGACATATATAATAAAGGAGGCAAATGAGGGACAAAGAAAGATTGGAATCTGAGAGCCAACTGCTAAAAAATCTTAAGCTATTAGGTAATGACATGATTCAAAATTTAAATATCATAATGCTCCCTTCGCGTGTATGCTAGACTTAAAATTTTGTAGGACCATTATTAACTTATTTAAAAGCTTAAACTATTGGATGAAGATGGTTTAATACTTACATAACATATTACTTCGGATAGTAAGCACAAAAATATCCTTCTCGATTGAGTATATTGAGGATATACATTGTAGTATTGTATTATAATCAATACAATAATCACAAAGTTTGATTTTCCCATTAGTAAATTTCAACTCAACTTGACCCGATCCAACCCATTTTTCTAAACATTCTTGGCAAATATAAGCTATATGATTCATGCATCGGATGAAATTAAAGGGGGAGTCTCAATCAGCAAATTTTAATTATGCAGTCTAACTAGTAGCGGTTCAACTGAGGTAAGGAGGGGAGACTGATGATAATCTTCTCCAGTATATCTCCAAATATAGATTATTGCACTACATTTCAAGTACTCTTTCACAGCACAAGCAAACAAAAGCTTTTCGATCGAAGATTCTAATCAATGTTAACTAGATTCACAGGCTGAAGCATGGGAATTTTTCTTCCGAGATGCCTTCGTAGTTTAATTTGCATCCGTGGGTTCTAGAAATTCCATATGTTAGGACTTAGTCCACAGTCCCATAACTTTGAGTGAAATTCTTCATGACCTCCATCGGCCGCGGATCCATTCACGAATGTTTTCAGCCGTTCAGATATCGTCGCAGCACCTAAACTGGACTCACCGATCTGCAAAAACATCAGGAAATTCCCGATAAATATGAAGCCGCTCTAAGAATTAGGTTTTATCAGGAAAAAGAAATCTTATCGGCTAAATCCTATCATGTCCGGTTCAGGTCGAGAATGAATTTCGCTGCTTCTCACGAAAATTATTGATGTGTACCATGAGAAGGCGAGTTCCGATTTCAATAAATGGAGATTAAATACGTACCTTTGCATGGACCAGGTGGTAAACCGAGTTCCCGACGACGGAGAAGTTGGCATTCATTACCTCGACCTCTTCCTCGTGGAGCATCCGGAGAATCTCCGAGAAGATAAACTGATCATGAAGCCCGCTAGTTAATATCACCTCCAGAGAAGAATCTCTCACTCTGATCTCAATTTGAGGTGATTTGACGGCCTCTAGCGTGCTGCTGCTTGTGCTGGGGCTCGGTCTCTTCTTGCCCATCCGGTTTTCTTTCTTATCCTTGGCTTCCTTCACTGCTATCTCCAGGCCTTTTATGTATTTTATGGCTTCATCTATCTGGTCAGGCAGTGATCTCGCTTCCTGCATTTACTGATCATGTCAAAGACCCTCTCAAAATTGAAACGACTCAAACATGTGCAAGTAGATGCAAATGGACGTAGAGGACAAAGTATTTGAGGTATTGACGTCGTATGTACACCTTCATGCCAGAATAATCAATCATGTACCTAAGCTTCAAAACTTCAGAAGCTCGATGATCCAGGAGGTTGTCAAGAGATGCAATAATGCCATAAAAATGGATCAACACGATGAGAGGATACAAAAGCAGAAGATGACAATTTCTAACATGGTGTGACACATCCCGAAAAGCAAAAGAATGAGGCTAATCGACATGAACTGATATTACATTAGTCCTTTTCCAGTTTCGCGAATTCGCAACCCCAGTTTAAGGTGAACACGAACAGTCGATTGTGTGTGTGTGTGTGTGTGTGTGAGAGAGAGAGAGAGAGAGAGAGAGAGAAACCTGATCAGAGGGCTGAGAGGGGAGGAGGGAGTTGAGCACGGAGTAGAGATGCTTCATCCGATTCCTCCGGTTCTTCTCAATGATCTTCCTCTCCGTCCTTCTTGAAGTCGAAGGCTGAAGACCCCTCTCCATTTCCTTCCCTATTACGTTCACGAGGGACAAAGCCATGAAAACGGGATTACTATAGTGTTATCGATGACAACGATGGTCGTCTTTGTGTGAAATGTATTCCTCGGCCTGGCGCCTCCAATTATATAAGCTCGTGCCCCCTGTGGGAAAGAAGCCAAAGTGCACAGTTACATTTTCAGCGATTCAAAGAAAATGGTATCGTCACAGCTACCGTCCACTTGTGTTTGACTTGGTGGGACGATGTAAGTCCTTGTACGGTGAATTATTAATCCAAATCACACAATAATTCATCTTATGATGCACGTGTATGAATAGGAAACTTAGCGGATTTACGGAAGAGATTTATAAATGAGCCATCTTCGAATATCGATCGTATTGAGTTATATTTCAACACTACTCAATGCACAATTGAAAAAACTGAGCTTTCACCCAAATTCATTATCAATTTTTTTTTTTTCAGAGGATGCTTAATCTTATATCATGCGTTAAGTAATTTCGGTATTACAAAATATCACATTGAAATTTCACACGTGAATAGTATGATTTCTGTTAATGATATAAGGAATGGAATATATTGTCTTTTCTCTTGCTTTTTTGCGTCCATCACTTTTAATGTGATATATTATTTTATAAGACTCTCCATTCCGTTCTTCATCAATGACGAGTTTTGCCCTCACTTTTTCACTGTCTCTTTCCCCTAATCTTATCTGTTAAATTGCGGATGGATGCTTTATTCATTTAAAAGGAACATAAATTGTACGGCTTATCTATGAAATTGCAAAACAGATGCTTTTTTTTCATTTAAAAGGAACATAATTGTACGTCTTTAATTCCATTGTAGGATGGAAATCGAAATAAAGTATTGTAAATTAAGTTTAGTGGCAAAGCTTGTCGTAAGCAAGAATTAATCGATGGATGACGCGAGCGGGGCAACGTCGGGAAAGCGAAGTCATCAACTGGAGAGGAATCAACGTCACTCATCACCGTCAGCCGTCATTGGAAAATTTTCTACCGTGGGAACACTAATTTTACACGTGGTAATGGCGGCGATTCTTGTCTTTTCCTCTCTTTTTTTCGTTCCAGTTCGGGAAAACCAATCTTCATTGTCTGCCAGATTATCGTGTAGACCAGGGCAACGTTTTTAGACTTGCCCTGTTCGCCACGCACAACGACTTAAGCTAAGCCCTTTGTTCATGATTTTCAAGGCGTACACACGCTTATTTACTCATCATGCAGGTAAAAGTTTGTTGATCGCTTGATTTGCCGTTAAATTCCTAGGTCAATCGCTTTTCGATTTATTATGTTGAAGGAAATCACACGCCAGCCTGATAAATCTCGGGCTCGAGGAGTCTCCATCGATCTCTAGTTAAAATCCAGCTGAGTTGCTCGAATTGTCATCCTCAAAAGTATAGGAAATCGAAGTCATATCGGGGGACTATTCTTTGTGCACCGTGTCGGTTTTTTAACCTCGAAGATACAGTTTCTTGGCTAATCATGCTTCCTATAGATGAATTTTTGTAGCACGAATCCTCAAGCTCTGCTCAGGAGGAGAAAATTAATTCGCCGTTTGCTTCCTTGTACATTGGTTTGCCTTGATTAGGAAAGCCTTCGTCATTCCGCAATGTAATGGAGATTGCGTCATTCCTATGTGCTCATCAACGATAGTCATTTTCCACCCAAATCAATCTATCATGAGATACTACAAGAGAATCTACGAAAGCTGGATGCAAATTTACTCCTTAATAATTGTTTTTTTCTTTTTTTATCAATTAAATCATAAACCTTTTATATTTATGTCAATTCAATCCATTCGACTAAATTTGACTAGCCAGCACTAATTTAGCACAACTAAGGCTGAAGTGAATAATTTTCTAATATTATTTTAATATTTTTCTCAAAATATTTTATTATTTTTTATTTTTCCTTTCTTTCTCTTTATTTTTTTTTTTCCCTCTTCCTTCTTTCTTTGGTTGATCACCAAATGGAGGCAATTGGCCACTAAAGAGGGCCACCTCACTATTAGTGGGTGAGGTTGAGCCTCGTTGGCAAGAGAAAGAAAGAAGCGGAAAAAAGAATAGAAAATTGATAAAAATTTTCAAAAAATATAAAATATTATTAAAAATTATATATGTCAACGTCGGTCGTATTATATGTCATATTAATGTCAGTTGTGCCATGTTAGTACCAATCAACACAAGTGCAAAAGGTTTATGATTCAATCGGTATAATTACAATAAATATATAACCGTTTTGATAATTTTCACAGTAAATTAGTCTTGTCGTACACGGTGTTGACACAGTCGCACCTGGTGTTAACACAGTCGCACCTGGAGCCCCATTATTAAACCAAAAGAGGCCACATAAATCCGGCAGTCTCGGTGGCCTCGGGACCACCGGATTCAATACCGTCCGCTCTTTAGAGCGTTTGGAAATTTCTCGGCTGGCACCTGAGGCCGGGACAAAGGCGGTGGACCCGACTTGCGGTATTTTGGATGTCCTTTTCGTAGTCTTTCAAAGTTTCCAGTGCGAACGGCTGGACGACGCTGTAGGAATTGCGGCCTTTGGCGTATTCCAGACTCGCGCGGATGCGACAGTAAATGAAGAAAGGAGTCACGTCCGACTGTCCTGTCCGCCCTTATCAAAGAGGCTTGACCGACCAAGTCAACCAACAGTGACGTCGTTATGGAGGCTTGACACGTTGCTGTCGCATGGGGGCTTCCTGGAAGGAGGGAGGGAGGGCCGATTTTTGGTTACTGCTCCTGCAAGCAAAGTGAAGATGCTCCTCTCCCCCACCACGTCCACCGTCCAAAGGCAAAAAACTGTTGAGGCTGCTGCGCTTCGTTTTCACCAGAATGATTTGAGTGGAGATTAAAATGAGTCATCGAGACAAAAAGATGTACCGTAAAGTTGTTCGGATAAGCCTCAAGGACATTTGACTAATATAAGCATGTGATTAATTTATGTTTGTAACGAATCTCTTGTGGGGACGAGGATTTCTAGATGATTATATGCGAATTTTGAATTGAAAATGACTCCAAAACGATAAAGATGATGGGTCTAGATTTTAGTCGAGCAAATCTCGAAATATCAGATTATTTTAATTTGAACCAGACTGAACTAGCCAGCTGGCTAGTTCTTACAATTAAGCCAGCTCCCGATTGAACCCTCTTTCTATGAGTCTAGTATCGTATCTTGTGATATTGTACAAAGAAATGCATATGTAAATGTCGTTAATCTATGGTGATATTAACAGCTAATTTTTAGGCCACCAAAAAAAAAGTAATTAAAAATTGTTGTAGTATCCACTCTTTTAAGAATTTGTAATTCATAACATGTTATTCTTATAGCGGCCTAAAACTTATTATACTAGAAAAGTCCTATTAAATAATTCTAATTGGTTAAACCAAAGCCTCTTTTCCTAGTAAGTTGTTATTACATGAAACCTAGTACATTTACAATATTAAAAGGGTGAGTTTTACGGGATCTTGTTCATCGTTACTTAGGTACGTTTACTACATTTGTGTAATAGTTCTACCTCTTTTCCATCGTAGGAACCATGTCCATGTTTCTAATTATGTTTGTGGATTAGGCATAAATACGGCAACTGTCCAACTCACCACACCACTAACTACAAACGATTTTATGTTTGTAGCACTGCCTCCAAGTTCAATCCTAGGAAAAATTATCAAAATAGTTATAAATCTATTACACTTATACTAATTCAGTCTTGGCCATATTAGTCTTAAACTTTTTAACAATATGCTAATGTAGTCCTTCCGGTACATCACGCAACCATTCGTGTTTTATATTATATGGTTTCCTTTCTTTCTCCTAATCCATCACAGCGCCAAAGTGCGGTTGTTCGCAGGTCGATGAGAAATTCACTCGCGAAGTCACGTGTTATTGACTTTTTGGTTCTCATGTTCGTAACTTCTTACCTTCCTCATATCTTCTCAGTGCATTCCCAGAACCGGGGTTCGAATGGAACAACTTTACCAAACGGATAAGATGTTCAAAAGGTGGTCTAGACCTTACCTTGTGAAAGCTTCTTTTGGGAATTGGAAGAATGGACAAAAGGTGGAGCCAAACGTGCTGTTTGTCTTCCACTAATTTGCTGGTCTTCTTATTTTATCCACTTTTGACGGAAGATATTGTCCCCCCCCGGTGGTGCCTGTGCGTTGACATCGGCATAGCCTTCGCGGAAGGGGGTAGAAAAGTTGGGGAAGTTTCTCCGTGGTCGACGGGAGTAAGGGATCAAAAGCCGATTGCAATCAAGTCTTTCCGGTCAAGAGCGCTCTACCAAAGCCGTGGCGCATTGTATTTCACGCGTTGGCAATTTGAAAGTGCGAAGTCTGCTTCCAGCAACTTAACATGCGGATACACCAAATCTGATTCAAATTCTCTGACCCAGAGCAAATAATTAAGAAAACAACACAAACATGGTTTTAAATCTGTTTAGAAGCTTGATGCTTATTGAGGAACGAAGGGTAGAGATCTCGTTGAGGACAGTCCGGGTTATTTTATATTCCATGCTACAAAGTTGAAAGTCTTCTCCAAGTCTATGAAGCCAGTGCTCTGACGTGCAAATGCCCTTGCCTGAAACAAAAATTAGGCTGAAATCAGATGGGACATGCCAATTACGTAAATGAAGAATGAAGTGACATGGATTAATATTTACACTTCGAATGAAAGTAAGAAACTCCAGACATGCCTATATGTGTAAAACAAATGGAGTGGCAATGCCATAAGTAAAAAAGAAAGGTGCGCGCACACAGGCTCACTCATAGATACAGACTTTGGCTTGCACATCCGCATGGTAGTTCATCAGCAGATGAACGCACGCACACATGCACATGTACATGAACGTCCACTCCTACCCACCCACCCAACAGCAGACACACCCACACACATAATACAAGCCGTGTTGAATACGCAATTTTTAATTGTTATTAGAGTTAACTTACAAACAGAAATAGATAACCTTGCAACAGTAATATAAATTAACCAGAAAAGGTACCTTTGAGTATTTACCATAACATATCTTGTCATTTAAAGAAGTGGTTGCCATTCAAGCAATTTTCCCGCGAACATTGGGATGATCTCGCCAAATGAAAAGGAGAAAGATTCTGGGACAACCCATGGATTCTTCCTTAACGTAATCTTCGATTTGTTCCTTGGAAGCCCATAGAAATCCGGCCCGTTAAAGCTAGTAAAGGCTTCTAGCTTGTCAAGTGCCCCTGCCTATCAATAAGGAACTGCTATCAGCATATGTTACCATTTAGGTAGCAAAAACCAAAGCCAAATAATTAGATGACAAGGATTGATGAACTGTCCATCAACAAGATAGAGAATGTATGAACCTAAACACAAGTTGACCAAATCCACATGAATTTGAGGGCTAAACTATTGAATTTCAGGGCAACATGCATCTTTTAATCCTTAATACCTACTAGGAGAAAATTGATTTGAGTAGAGAACAGCTTCAATGTATTACTGCTAATATATAGACCACAAAAGAGAACACTTTCTTTCAATGGCTAGATCCAGCTAAATGTCACAGCAAAATAATATTAAAACACCAGCTCAGGCAAACTTGCCAACTGAGATTGGAGAAGTTGATGTATAAGAAGTGATTTTATAAATGGGTTATCAGGTAAGTATGAAAAAAGGTGTAGGGTTTTCTCTCGGTGCTCTCTAATTAGAGCTCTTATGTGATATATTATCAAGTCATTGAGTAAATATATGGTCATCATGTCCTTACTCTCTTCTTCTCTTTTCAGATTCTAAAACTTTCATGGAAGAGATAATTATTCCTGTAAGACTACAATGACAAGCCAGGACTTTTAGCTGGTAAGTGCACATAGCTGTGCTACAGAAAAGTTGCAGACAAGAACACAATGCAGGCATTCTCAGTTACCTCGCTTATGTCTTTTCTCCTACTTTTCTATATCGAATGACATCTCCTAACTACTAAGTCACCAGAGAATGGACGCATGGACCATTGCTGATTTAAGTATATCTAACCTGACTTGAGACCTTCACTGATAGAAGTATGATATAGGTATTAAATCTAATTAATGTAGCAGCTAGAATTAGAGAGATTTTTCATTTTGAGCAAGCAAATTGGATTTTTAAATAAACAATCTTGAAGGCTTTCACATGTCAACCGGAAAATTTACTATGACATCCTTCAAGGAAGTTTATATTCAAGTACAATATGAAATCTCACAAACAAATTAAAAGGCTGAGATGCATCAAACTGATGCCAGCTAGAAACAAGAAATTTCACATTACACAATATCATTGCTTGACAATTCATCAAATAAAAGGTGCAAGACCATATCCATGGACAAATCAACCTGTTGGGAACTTGATTGGTAAATTGATTTCCTCTTCTTTTTTTCTTCTTTTTTTCTTTTTTTTTTCTTTGGGGGGGGGGGGGGGGGGTCAAAGAGATGGAAAAGTACCTCTTCAAAGACCTTAGCATAGAGTGACAAAGCAACTGGAGCATTGTAGATACCAGCACATCCACAAGGACACTCCTTTCTTCGTCTCTCATGAGGAGCACTATCAGTTCCAAGGAAGAATTTTTTACTTCCACTAGTCACAGCTGCCACAATGGCCTGTCCTAGATGGCATCAAACATGACCAAGCGAATCTCAAGAAAATAAGTTTTCTACAAGTAAAATTTGGGAAAATTAATAAGCTTTAAGCACACTGCTCTGGAAAAGCTCATGTCAGTGTCAATCAGGATGAATAACTACTCATGATTTGGGGAATTTTGAGCAAGATGTGTAATTGATGCAAATTCATGAAGGGAAGATCGCTCAGCAGTTAATATACTTCAACAGGCCTATCAGACTTTAAATTTCAAACCAGCATGTAGCCCATCATTAAATCTCCAGGCTACATAAGATTGCTTAGCAAGACCAAAAGGCAAGTTACATAGTACCAGCAGCAGCATACAAAAATATTCACTTACTGTGGGTCTCTCTTTTTAGTACAGGAAGGCAGTAATTATGTGGCTGCAATCCTCCTTGGAATATAGAGTTCCTATTCAAGAGAAGATGCTGTGGAGTAACTGTAGCCGCTATAAATCCTGAAAAATTATACCGATTCAGATTCACTCTCTTATTCTTCAGTTCCACATAAATTTTTGTCAGAAGAGGACTTGGGGTAAAGTAAAAAGCCATAAATTGCCATTGTACCTTCTTTGCTAGACTGAACAAAACTTACAGCATCAGATGTTGTGATGTGCTCCATCACAATCTTCAGCTGTGGAAGTTTGTGGATCAAAGGCTGTAAAACAGTGTCAATAAAGACCTTTTCCCGATCAAATATGTCCACAGCAGCATCCGTAACCTCCCCATGGACCTGCAAGTAGCATCCAAAGCATTTCTAAGCAAGAATGGCAACTTCTCTAGTCATTCTACCACCATAATGAAAGAGGGAAAATGGCATATCGCATTTGCATAATGATTTACTAAAAACAAGGATAGATAGGCACCCATTAATTTAACAACCCTGCAGCAATTTCATCCAAGAAGCAGTATAAACCTTAACAAAGAAAAAAACCTTTGGATACATATGACCAATACATAAAAACTACCAAACCGTCTAATATTGTGTCCGATTTCACCTAACTTCACATTAGCTCTCACTGTTCCTTTCTTCCAAAGACATGGTAAAGTGTTTAGTTCTCTTACAATTTAATTATTCTCCAATTTAAATTGCAGCAGGCATACCATAATACAATCCATCTGCACATGTAACAAACCTGAAATCTTGATCGAAATTCAAGGCTAGATAGCTAACAACAATTAATTTTGAACAAATAAGTTACCAGCAAAGGCATGTCTTGCTTGACCATTTCCTCAAGGACAGGAAGGCATTTTCCTAGAAGATCGGTAACACCTTCCTGAGAATTTGTAGTAGCGCCAGCTGGGTACAGCTTTACCGCAAACACGGCACCACTCTGTCCTGCTTATGCAATTAGTATCATCACTGACTCTTGACTAACACTGAAGAATAACAAATTAACTCCAAAAAAAGAAAAGAGAGAGTAGGCAAATGACTCTTTTATTTTATGTAAAATTGGATTATGAACACTGAACATCAATGAAACTGCTAGCATAGAGATATTGCAAAAAGGAATCATTGACAAGATCTCAATCATGAAAAGAACAGAAGAGAAAAACAGAGTCATCAAAAGGACATAATCCTCAGGAAAAAAAATTATTTATCCTTAGCAAACCAAAAAGCTTAATTCCATTAAGTTGCCAACCAAGACAAGCTCAAAAGGTACAAGGTGCACTTTACCTGTATTGCATTTTGGAAATCTATCAGCCTCTGCCTAATTTTCCTTTTTATTATCTTATTAATTAGAAGCAGGCAATTAGTTTCATCAAAATCTTACAAAGCAAGTAAATTTATTTTTTAAAAAAAAATTGATTACTTGATTATGGTCGACATGAACTAATATGCAGTGTCATGAGAAACTCAAATAACAAAGACCAAACAGAGTTAACATTTACAATGGTCATGAGCATGACAACCTCAATAAACTTCAAACCTCTTAAATAGTAGAGCAGAGAAAACTTCAAGTCAAAATAGTGTACATATATAGCTTCGATTAGAAATGAGGAACTGCTCTGAATCTGGATGCAATGTAAGACTTACTGGCTACTTTGATCTCATCGGGTTTTGTGGAATCCGTCAAGTAAAGTGTCATAAGAGGAGTAAAGTTGTTGTTGGCTGGCAATGCTCTCATGATGGATTCCCGATAGGCCACTGCAGCAGATGTGGTAGTGACAGGAGGCCTCAAATTTGGCATCACTATAGCCCTTCCAAAATGACTCGCACTGGAGAAGTGGAAAATACCACACACGAGAAGGTGACATCAGGCAACTAGCTCAAAAGATACGGGGACACCTCCCATTGTGCGATAATTTGTATTGACTAGAGAACATATGCGTACGAGTTATGCTACTCCACAAAAGAAGTATAGCTAAAAATAGATGACCTGTGCGGGAGAACAGCTTCAAGAAGACTCCCATCACGAAGGTGAAGATGCCAATCATCGGGCTGTGTTAGAGTCAACTCCATCCTGGTTCCTCTTGATTTTGACAGATTACCCCCTTCAATCTTAGCCGAATTGAACTTCAACACCTATGATGCATATGGATATCTTCATAAATTTAGGACAGCCTAAAAGGAAATAAATGTATTTTGTAAAAGACAGGTCTGCAAGGAAGCTTGCAATAGAAGAATTAGCATTGAGGTTCAAAATGAACTAGAATTAAAGTTTGAAGTTAATTCTAATGCCATGAAATGCTTATAGGTTACAATAAAAGAAAAAATCTGAATGCTATAAAATTCAGAAATCCAATGAACGACCTCTAAAGCATGTACTCAATTTACCCTTTGCATAACGTTTTACCAATCCAGTTGATCACTCTACCATGTAGCCATTTACCCATATAACTTGCATTCATCAAATATCATCAATTATGTTAAAAAGTAAAAACCACCTATTGATAATGATAGCAATAAAGAAGTTTCAAGCTAATCAACTGTAGTCAGGCACTAGTGGGCAGAAGCACACACTTTCAACTGCATTTGGCTCAATGAGATACTCAACTGTAGTAATAAAATCGAAGCTAAATAGCATTTGAACCTAACAATAAGGTAAAGGTGAAGAAACCGAACATGTGAACAAGTCAATAAGCAAGTACCAATATAACTTCTGAACTTTGGACCCTGGATTCAACAAATGGAAATTTAGCATTTTAATATCCCCAGTTGTCCCTGTACTCTGGCTCGATATTCAGAATCATCCCTCTACTTTTTCTTTGTTCAAAATGGTCCTACATTTTAAAATGGTTCACCGTTTGTCCCGGAACCATTCCAGTGACAGTCACAAAAAATGTGCCTCTTATGAACAAATTAATGGAAGGACAATTGGTCGACTGTTTTTTAAAATACAAGGAAACTTTTGGAAAAAGAAAAATGTAGAAGGACGACTTTGAATTTTAAGAAAAAGTACAGCGCTTAATGTCATCGAGAGAGAATTGGCAACTTAGAATGTCATCTGTATCCACTGAAGCACATTCCAAATCATCTGTATCCATTGAAGCACATTCCAAACAACAATCACGGCATTTCGCATAAAGACCATAGAAAGAACGAAGTATGTTCTACAGGGGACGAGTTGTGCGTACATTGCATGGTAGGACCAGTGTCTTTATCATTCCAACGCCGCTGAGCTAAAGCCACTTCACAATTTGAGACCTCAGGAGAGCTCCAATTGACATTCCTGGAAACAAGAAATATGCATATTAGCGTGCAAACTAGACTACGGCCTTGAAAGCAACTTGAAACTCGCAGGACAGGACAAACCCACATCAAAAGCTACACGCAGAACAGACCCGCGCACGGGAACAGCGTAACTCACTCGCAATGCCTTTCATAGGCAGAACCCAACATCCACAACCTTTCTTAGCGGAATATTTTCAAGCAAGTGGCGTGCAACAGCCCAGGTGCCCACACCGAGTGAACCAACATGGCCCGTCACGCAACCAACAGCAACATCACAGCACAACGCATCATACCCACTTTCCCCACTCGCACAAGCACGTACAGAAAAGGAAAATTGAAGAACGAGGCATTGAAATAAGGGAAGTCCGAGGCGAGACTCGAGCTAAGACTTACAACACTCTGCTTTCAACCAAGCGCCTCTCAGCCGCATTCGAATTCGCGGAAGAAGGCGACTGAGCCCAGCTGAAGGTCAATGGAAAAGCGGGAGATGGGTCGGCGTCAAAGCTAGTGATGGGAATCGAATTCTGCGGATTCCGAGCGAGTCGAGGT
This sequence comes from Eucalyptus camaldulensis, assembly GCA_019915185.1. NCBI lineage: Eukaryota > Viridiplantae > Streptophyta > Magnoliopsida > Myrtales > Myrtaceae > Eucalyptus > Eucalyptus camaldulensis. The sequence continues at coordinate 9,569,508 of JAHSVA010000005.1, forward strand.
CAGTGGCTTATATAATATATCCGCATTGCACGAGGAAATAGATGCCGAGGCGTTCTTGCGCGTGATGATGATTGTGGGGAATCGCAAGAATATGTATAGCGTATGGTTAGAAAAATCCAACGAGGAATTAAAATAACGAAATAGTATTAAACAATCCAAATCCCACATGCTGTTTCGGAATATAGTCAAATTCAAATGTGCATATCTACCCATTAGACAGAGAGTATTAAGAAAAACTTGCGGTTATTTTTTTATTTCCCAAAGACTTGTTTACTTGGTTTCTATTGGGACGGCCTTTCTAGCTATATTTTCCGCTACTCGACTCGGGCCTATTTCTAAAATATTCTACCTGTTTTAATAACAGGTACCCAATGTTCGGGAGGCCAAGAATCCATACGTGTTTCCCGTAGGTTTTACCGTAATTGGTTTGTCTGGGGATGTGTGTATCCATGTTTTTCCACCAATGCACACATTCCTTAGCCCTGCTTCCATTTGTCTAGATGTGATCCAAGCGCTTCGAGCTGGGGGCCTATGCTCTCTATCTGAACATATCTGGATTGCTTGGATTTGGCTGGAGAGGCGACAAACGCGGGGCAGCATCGATAAGCTCGATCCTCTCGACAGGCTGCAAAACCTTTGACCCAACAAGAAAATTAACTGTTATCCTCGTGCTCTGCTGCATCAGTTGAAAAGAGTGAACTTTTACCAATGAATAAGCATGCTGCACTAGTTTTTAAGTTGTAACTTGTTTTTCCACCTAGCTTTGTAATCATTTCAGATCTTTGCAGGATTCAGGAATTCGAGCAAAATTTCATCTGGGATTTCACAACTCCAGTTACAAAGTGACAATAAATGCTAGTTTCTTTTTGAAGATTTTGGTGGGTCAACTCTGCTTTTGTTCCAGTATTAGCTGGATGGGGAATTCATTGCTGCATGGGGAATTCGTTGCTGCAATAACAAAGAAAGAAGATCGCTGGAGTGTAGAGTCTAGTTTCTTTCATGTGAAGAAGTCCCCTTAAGGACCTTACAACCTGAACCCCAGGCATGAAAACTAGTCAGGTCCATAAAGCTGCGGAGGCAAAGCCTGTGAACAGAAGTGATTAGTACTTCAAATCTCTTTCAAAATCTAAAAATGGCTCATCTCATCTTCTTGCAAGATAGGGCCACTTGAGGATATGTTCAAACTCAGGAGACTTGCAACAAGTTCTTTTGTGCGTGTTCCGATGTCCATATTTCACAGGAAACATGGGGCTTTAGAACAGTCCGATGGTTATGGTTGACGAAGCTGCAAGTAATTCTCTTCTCAAATTCCCTCCTTTCCCTGCAGATTGACCTTTGCTGATGTTTTCTTGTAGTGTACTATGTTCCTTCTGTGTTCCTTTTGATTCTTGTTAACGAAGAGAGCGTACACAGGACAACAGAATGAACGATGCGCCTTCTATCTGTGAACGGGCTAAGAGGTGAGTGTAAATCGAGGAAGCAGAGAAGATCTGAAAGGGACAGGCTTTCACCAGTGCGCTGCAGACGTGAAATTCTTGATGAATCTCTACAAATTGAAATGAAAGATCCTGAGGATGGTTCCGGTCCCCTTGAACATTAGTTTGCAGATACTTCATAGTTTCTCGGCTAAATCTTGCAGATCTTTTGAAATTTCTTTTGTTGAATGTAAGTACCATTGTGCTTTTAGCATAATATCTCACAATTTTTCTCTCTAGTGCTCGACGGCAGACAAGAATGATAAGCCCCCTTATTGCGCCCATCTCCCATGCGCCTCAACAATAGATTCGGAAGTTAAATCGATTGTTTTCAATATCAAGAAGAGTTTACAGTTTAAGTTGCGGATTATGACATGGTGTTCCGAACAGCGTCTTAGATGACGTGTTTCGATGGTTATATACTGTTGATCGTAGCTTTGAGACTGAGATGCTATTACTCTTCTAGAGGTTTTTTTCTTCATTGCTTGTTCAAGTGTCACTATAGGGTGCTTTTGGTAAATATTCTGCCTATTCAAGTGTCGCTAAGGGAATTTTTTCTATTTCTATTCCCATAAATAATTTCTGAATATAATAACGCGCTTAATAACTCCAAAAAAATTATATTCCAGAAATAGAAATGCATTTAATAAACTTGTGTAATTTTATTATTTTTTATTTTTCAATATATTTATTATATTTTTCCTTTTCTTCTTCTTTGTTTTCCTTCTTCCTCCTTTCTAGCCAATCGCCGACCACAGCAGTGGCCGCAACCGGCTAGGCAAGGTCGCGAGGGCACGAGCTCACCAAAGCCTCGCCAGGCCACCGTGAGACTCAACCTCGCTGAGCACCGACCGGCAATGCTCGACCTCGCCTTGGCTAGGCGAGCTTCCAGATCTAGCGAGGCGAGCTAGTCGGCCACTGACGAGGCTTGGCCTCGTTGACCCACCAATGGGCAACGCCGACCTAGCAGTGGCCCAGCAAGGCTAAGCCTCACCGGTGGCTGGGTGAGCTTAGCCTCGCCAGTTTTGGGCGAGCTCGACTACGACGATGCTCTAACAAGGTCGCCGACCCTCATTGGCTGATTGTCGGCCATGGACGAGGCCGGCAACCGGCCAAAAGGAAGAAGAAGGAAAGAAAAGAGAAAAAGAAAAAAAAAAAAAGAGAAAAATTGATCCTTGGAATTGTTCTAAGGAACGAAAAGCTATTTTTTTTTCTACTTCTTGTTTTTATTTCCAAGAATAAAAGTTTTATCAAACATGTTTCTATTCTTTTTTTGTTCCTTGAAAAAAAAAAGAACAGAAATTTTTGTTCCGAGGAACAGAAACAATTTTTTATCAAACAGGCCCTATATGTCGTTTTACCAAACATGATTCTATTCTTTTTTTATTCCTTGAAACAAAATAACAGAAATCTTTGCTCTGGAAACAAAAACACTTTTTATCAAACAAGCCCTAAAGGTTTGCCTTAAAAGAAAATTGCTTGAGGACGGAAGAATTGCTTTCTAAGGATGTAGAACAAAAAATTCAAGATTTAATCTATAGGTGTTGGTCTAATAGAATCATGATTTTTTTTATCACTATATATATATATCTACGTGTGTATACACGGTGCTAATAGAAATCAAACCTTGGACCAGGTACTCTTTGACCCCAATCCCTTTACCAATTGGGCCACATGCCTATTGACGTGGTGATCCAATCAATTTACAAAGGAGCGAAACAAATATCTTATGCTTACGGCACATCACTTGATAAAGAGTGCTCATGTATTTAGAATCTTTGAGTTTCATTAATTTAATAAAGACATAACTAGTCAGGCAAACATCGACGAAACACAATTGTAATATTTTGATTCACCAAAATAAACTGAATTATACCTAACGGTTCTCTTTTTGCAAATTTAATCATGGTATAAGACCGTGTTAGTTCTGATTTATCTTTCGATTAGAGTCACTATATTATTGAAGAAAGGTAGTTACCCAAATAGCGATGACTTGGTCGTCTGGACAGAGACCTCAAATCCAACTCATCATGACTTAAGATGAGGTGGTCGACTCTTTGCTCTTCGGATTTGACACCCACGTTAGCTTGGAAATTAACAGATTTTTTTTTTTGGGAAAATTTCAAATAATGATATGAAGTGAATTTATTTTCTCAAATAAGGATCCAAAATGAACTTTATGTTAAATAAGAACCCGAAATGGATCCATTATTTCAAATAAGGACTCGAAGTGAATTTTGTGTCAAATAAGGACTCAAAGTGATCAAGTTAATCTCTATTGAGCGCCTTAGCTCGCCGACAAACATTTTTCGAATATTAAAATAGAGGTAATTTTGTCAAAAATTTATGATTGGAAAAAAATGAAAAATTATAAATTAATTAAGTTTAGGTTATTCATTTAGATGTTTATGTTTTCTTCTTTCTTCTCCCCCGTTGCTCCTCAACCAAATTGTTGCCTGGTTATCGTCATGACTCAATTCTTGTCGCTTCTCACCTTGCTCAACTGGCGGAGAATTTGTGTCTCCGCAAACAAAGAAAGAAGAATCTAGTTTTATTCTTGTTTTTGAATTCGTGCCTCAATCGGCAGAGAATTTGGATCTTCAACTTTGCGGAGGATGGGTATAAGGAAAGGGGAGAACTTCACTCTTTAACTTTGCAGAGGATGGGCACAAGGAACGGAGAGACCGTAGAAAACCTAGGGTTTTTTTGTTTATGTTTTAGAATTTGTTGATTTTCCCTAATTGCCCAAATTCCAATTGTCGAAAATGTCACATGCTTAATAGTTGGCGAATATTTAGCTGACCAGCAAGCTTAAGTCCTTATTTGGAATTGATTCAACTACTTCGGGTTCTTATTTGAAATAATTGGTCCACTTTAGATATTTATCTGACACAAAGTTCATTTCGGATTCTTATTTGAGAAAATTAGTCCACTTCATATCCTTATTTGGACTCTTCCCTTTTTATTTCGTGAAAAAACACAAACTCTAGCTTCAATCCCAATCTTGACCCAAATTTTATTTTTCGTCTCCCAAAAAAAAAAAGAATTCGACATTCGATTGCACTCTAAATCTAGTCCCTTTCATGATTCCATCCAATAATGGTGTTTAAAATGCAACGCGTCATTCCCTGTTCATTCAATCGACTTACGTTCGTGTTAATTTAGATGGATCGCATACAACTTGAGAGCTTTTCTTTCATAGACTCTGTTGTTCAAGGTCCCAACGCGTGCGAGGATCAAAGTTCTTCAGTACAACATCTAGTTTAATATGAGAAGCTTCCACATACAAACTTTAATAGGGATCCCACACCCTTTTTTTGCGAACAACTTCTATTAAAATTTTATTTGCTATGAAGTTCTATATAAATTAGATCTATTGTTGGTCTTATTAAGGGCGCGTTTGGTAACGATTCTATTCCCGGGAGTAGATTTTGATCAGAACTTATTCTTTTTTATTCTGTTCCCGGGAACTGATTCTAAGCATTTTAAGCCGTTTGGTAACTGTCCAAAATTTCCGATTCTGGAATAGAATTGCGTTTGGTACCGTGTTCATTAATTCCGTTCCAAATCAATTTCTTTTAATTTTTAAATAATTTTTTTTACTTTTTCCTTTTTTTCTTTTCTTTTTTTCATTTTTTCATTTTTTTTCTTTTCATTTTCCTTTTCTTTTTCTCATCTTCTTCTTCTTCTTCTGGTCGATCGCCGGACCGGCGACCAGCCAGACGAGGGCCGGCGACCTCACCGGAGCGTCGCCGGCAGCTGGGCGAGGCTCGCCTAGCCCCGCCGAGACTCGGCCTCCCCAGATCTGGCGAGGCCGAGCTTTGCCGGTGGCCAGGCCGGCCTCGTCGGGGTTGGGCGAGGCCTGCTAGGCCACCGGCGGGGCTGGGCGACCCTCGCCTGGCCACCGCTGGGGTTGGGCGTCGCGAGGCTTGCCCAGCCCCTGCCCAGCCCCGGCGAGGCTCAGCCTCGCCAAATCTGGCAAGGCCTCGCCCAGCCTCGGCGAGGCCCGCCTGGCCACCGGCGAGGCTCGGCCTTGCCAGATTTGGGGAGGCCGAGTCTCGCCGGTGGTTGGGCTTGCCTCCGGCGAGCTCACCGGACAGGCGGCGACGGCCGACTGCGGCAAACGGCGGACGGTGGCGGGTGGTGGATGGCGGTCGCGAGATTGGCCAAAGGGAAGAAGAAAATTTTTTGATTTTGATTCTCAAATTCGTTCCCGGAATAAGAATCAACTTTTTTTTTGTTCTTGATTCTATTCCCAATCTGTTCCCAGGAACAAATTTGTTCCCGGGAACAAAAATTTTACCAAATGCGATTCTAGGCCGAAACTGATTCCGGGAACAAAGAATCAGAATCTGGCCCTGTTTGGATGGTTACCAAACAGGGCCTAACTCGTTTTATGCCAATAATGAGATTTAGAATCAATGAACCAAACGCATGGCAAACTCACTAGACATACACAATTTTTTTTATTGAAACTCTATGGGTGGCATTTTAAATCGGCCATCAAATCCTATGACTCAACCCTAAATGGGCGGTGGAAACTATCAAGTTGGAGTATGATGACAAGGGCAGAGGAAATTTCCGATGAAAATGAAATGCATAGAGAATCGAAGAACAACAACGAAAGCGCTATATCGGACTGACACACACTCAGACACAAAAGCTAAGGAAGTTAATGGGATTCCTTACAAGAACCTGCAGGCTACGAAACTTGTCTATTTGGAACGTATGGGGATTGTCCTCCTAGGAAAAGCCTTAAAAGCCTCAATTTATGGCATGTGGACTAGTCACGAGCACTTGTCTTTGCGCTAAGGTTTTGCTCGCGCGGTTTGCGAGGATGTCGGGGATGTCCTTAGCGCATGTCATTCTTAGCTTTTGCAAATTCCCACGACCAAACTTCACGTGAAACCAAACCTCGGATTAATTAGCCTTTTAATTAGCAAACGTAATTAGTAATTCTCAGCAACGTAACTCAGATGAAGAGGCCGGAAGTTTTTGTGCTCGTAATTCTTTGACGCAACGAAAAAAAAATTAATGTAGGAGAAAATTACTGAAATTCCCAAGTCGGGTTGGTTAATTCCGAATGTGGCAGTAATTAGATTTGAAAATTATGCTTAATAATGACGATCTGTATTGCAATTTAAAAAGGCTGGTATCTACTACATATATAGTCGTGCTCATGCATATGATTTTCCGAGCCGGCGTTCACCTTATGATGAAACTGAAGCCATATATATATATAAAAGAGAGACTCGAGGAAAATGCGAGCCTTAAAGCAAAATCAAAATTCCTTCGTCCTTTACAATTTTCCTTAATCCATGTGCTTTACTTTCCGGACTAAAACTAATATTTATTTAGCAAAGGGACTGAATTTCCGCATCTTAACTTCACTTATAACTTCGAACTTTGTTTTTTGGGAGTTATTTAATAATGCCTCTAAGAAAAAGTCATTTATTAATGAAGAATATGAAATAACAACGTTGGCAAAAACGAAAATCCTCAGACTTTAGACCCCTAATCCTAGCTAAGACAGCCCTAAGAGTAACTTAAGCCAAGCCAAGTACAATTTAATCAGCCATTAATAAGCAAACTAACTCCAAGAGCGATCACAAGACCAACACCACCCGCACAAGGAAACCCCGCTTTCGACGCCGAGGAACGCGACGGGGCGGGCACAGGAGCATCTGCATCAGACGGGCTCGCACCCGGGGGGGAATCCGGCTTAGGAGGTGGCGTAACCGGAGGTTGGACTACGGGCGGGGCCGGGGATGGAGTCGGGGCACCGCCGGGGGACTTGTCCCGGACGGCCAGAACGACAACGATGAGCTTCTGGCCAGCGTTGCACCTGTCGGCGATGCCGCTGATGAAGAAGAAGGGGCCGGAGCGGTCGAGCTTGAACCTGGAGGCGCCGTCAGTAAGGGAGAGAAGAGGGGTGTTGGTGTCGCAGGAATTGTAATCGTCCTTCGTCACCACCAGGACCGAGTCCTTCCCTTTCTGGTACTCGAAAACTACGAAAACAAACGGACAAGCATCATCAAGTCAGAGAAAACGTATGAAATTGCATATAGCCCTTAACAGAAAGAGAGAGAGAGAGAGAGGAGGATTACTAAGGGTGTCGTTGACTTGGAACCGATTTCTCTCCGCCCAGTGATTGTAGGACTCGGAAGGGTTTTGCACCCAGCCATCCTTGCCACCCACGTAGAACTCCCAGGCTTCCGAGCAAGTCGCAAACCACACTGTTGCCGCCACGAACTGCCACGCGGTGAATCTTGTGGACTCCATTAGAGACGGAGAATCAAAGCTAGCTCGCAGAGAGAGAGAGACAGAGACAGAGACAGAGACAGACAGACAGACAGACAGACAGAAAGAGAGAGAAAGAGAGTATAAGCAAGTTGGCGAATGGTGAAGATTGGGTATGGAAGGAGGTATATATAGAGAGCCGAGAGAGGTTTTCACACCATATTTCGCGAGGTTACCGTTGAGAGCGAGAGCATGCAAGAAAAATGCGCAGAGAATGCCAGGGACAGAAGGACGAACCTCGTTGGGAAACATTTGGCCTCTACTCCACGTCATTAATTAGCGATTTAGCAATTAGCATGCGTTATCTCTTCCTTTCTCCTTTACTTTTTCTCCTCCTAATTATTTCGCCACGTGTGGGCTTGCCATGGATTCAACGGCCATCACCAGCTGCTACTAAAGTCCCTTGCTTTCTGAACCAAGAAATCGTTTTGACTAGGGTTTTTATTAGCATTTGTTCTTTCGGCTCTTTTCTTTCCCGTTTGATTAGCCTCCCTTGCGCCCGACTCCATAAATCCTCATTTCTCACCAGCCGTTTCGAAACCTTTCAACGGTACGGTGATTAAATGTGGCATTAACCTTCGTCAAATTGGTGCTAACTGCTAATTCCTTAAACGTAACTAAAAGTTTGGGGGGTGTCACGTCTTCTTGATGAAGAAGGTAAAACTAATGTTTTCATGGGAATTGCGTGGGACGTTTGCTTGTCTTTGTCTCTTCTTTTGGTTTCGTTCGGTTGGAAGGCTTGGAAGGAAAGCTTCCCAACGCACTTACCACCTTTGTAGCTATGCCCTAGGATGGTGTTAAAAGAGTGGTTTAGGTGAAGAACTATTGTTTAATGCCAATATATGTAGTCATTGGGTCATGACTATCGTACGGTTCTCTTTCCCTATCAGATATTACGTATTCTTTAAGGAATTTATAATCTACGTCGCACTTCTCTTTTCGCAAGTATTTTCGTAACCCATTAAATGGTGAGGATGCAATGGCACATTCATGTCCATCAACTGCCAAGATGCCTTGCACGGTTCCAAGACTTTAGATATTTATTTTGGTATGTTTATAATGTTGGCTGTTGCCATCATTTGTATTTATCGACATTTCAATTTATGATTGCATACGCTAAATGTTGAGAGGTATTGTGTTCCGATAACTTTACAAAGTTCATCATAATTGCCCTATTTTTTTTCTTTCAATTAGTCCAAATTTCATATCCATTTATCTAATATTTCTTGGTAAAGCAACACCGATGATAAAATTTAATGGTACGAAGTCTAAGTTAGAATTACCATAGGAAAAATTATCTAAAAAGTCCTAAACATATTATATTTTTGTCAATCCAGTCCTGAATATTTTAATTTTGCTAATTGAGTCTTCAAATTTTCCAACGTTTGACCATTGAGTTTACCTTGTCAATTTTGGCTTGAAATTGCTCATATGGCAATCCAATCAATGCTACTATCTAACATTGATGAATTTTAATAATTTTTTTCATTTTTTTTCCTTCATTTTGTTCTTTTTGTTCAAAGGGCTAACAAGACCATCAGTCACTCACTGAGGGCTAGCAACCGCTACCAATCCCTAGGCAAGGGAGAAGGTCGCAGCACTCACTAGATCTAGCAAGGGCTTATGAACCCTTGCTAAATTTGGCGAGGCAAGGGGGTATCAATCCTATCTTAGGCCCTTGTCAACCAAAATAAGGGCAAGTGAGGGCTGCGACACCCTTGTCATGGCCTATGAGGGCTCGTGATGCCCACGCTTGCCTTAGCGAGGGGCCTTAACCCCTCATCAGCAATCGATGAGGGCTTTGTGGCCCTTGCCTAGGGCCAATGGGGGTCGCTATCTCTTAGTTAGTGGTCGCCAGCCCTCAACAAATGGCTAGTGACCCCACCACCATTTGAATCAAAAAAGGAAAAAAAAAGTATTTAAAAATTCAACAAAAAAAATTCGAAAAAAAATATGAAAATTTGTCCCTGTCAGTCTGCCAATGTCATGTAAAATGGCTAATGTCCATATTAGTGATTTCAGACCAAAATTGATTAGATGAACTCAATTGATAAATTATGAAAATATTTAAGATTCAATTGGTAAGTTTAATGATTTAAGACTGAATTGACAAAAGTGTAATAGGTTTAAGATTTTTTGTAACAACCTTTCCATTTACCATATGTAGCTAAGTTGATTAGATGCCAATCCAATATTTATTCATCTCATCTTTCTTGGGGAGGTTACACCTAGGTACATATTTATCGTTTATATAACATTTTTTTAAATCACTAATAATATTAATTTATTTTTAAACTATGTGCCATTATTATTATTATTTTGGAGCTGATGGATACCTCTTGTGTTCATACTTCATTATTAACTATTTGTGAAGTACACTCTATTATGAAAATTTCTTCCACGCTTATTGAAATCAATATAATATTGAAACTCCTTGAAACTTTATTCAAAAACTAACTATAATCCTGAATTTAATAATTAATCTCACCAATCATATAAAGTGATAGGAATTATCTTTGCAAAAGCATGATATTTTTGGAGAAATTAGGCATAATTTCCTAAAAGGAACTCCAACTTTAGGTCTAATCTCAATTCTATCTTGAACTTTTTTTTATCTTAAAAAAAAGTTCTAAACTTTAAATCAAGTTCAAATCTGTCCCCAACTTTTCTTTATAAAAAAACAAACAACTTTAGGTCCAATCTCAAGTTTGCCCAAAACTTTATTATTATTATTATTATTTTGTCTAAGAGAAAAATTATCAAATTTCACTCTAACCCCAAATTTGCTCCTTTGGCCCTTCATCCAAAAATCATTGTTAGTTGTCCCTAATTTTCATATCCTAAAATAGTTTCATTCTAGAGATAATTTTCCATATCTCCTTATTGATGCAAATTTGTTGTCAACATGGAATGTCACATTTAGTTGGGACTGGACCACAGAGGTTGATTTAAGAATATATTGAAAGTTGGTTTTTCTTTTTCAGATAAAAAAAAATTCAGGGCAGATTTAGGACTAAGCTAAAGTTCGGGGTTTTTCTAAGCCAAAAAGAAGAAGAAGAAGAAGAAGAAGAAGAAGAAGCTTGGGATAGAATTGGGACTAGACCTAATGTTTTGGTTTTTTAAGAGAATTAGGCCAGAGAAACCATCACTTCCTTAAGGAACAGACCAGATGATCTCAATAATTCGTTTATGTTTTAATTTTATAATAAGGCATGTTGGGAAGAAAAACTCATATGCTCAACAACAGAAATTAATTATATTTCAATGTAACTTTTTACTTCCATCGGTAAAATTGTACTTTGATGCTCGTCAAAATCCATGAAACAAAGGCGAGGACTCCATGCCAGAGTTGACTGGTATTATTGTAATTCAAAGTAGATTATCTGGATAAGCGGTTTGAGCTGTCATATTGGAAAAATTAATACACGCATAAATAATGTAAGTCATTGCCTTTTTTTTTTTTAATGTATAATTGCCTAATTCAATATACATGCCCTTCCACGTTCTTCATGTAAATATATTAAAAAATGGTACGTTTGACACAATTATTTTGTTCATTTATTTGTTTGTGCAAACTGCTTTAGGATAAGATGCCATTTACTTTAATAATGTTGGATTATTATGCTAATTAAGCAAATACAATAAGAAAACGACCCTTCAAAATTAATAGGAATGCACGTACGGAGAAGCCTAAGAATAAAGCTACATTGGATTTAGTTTACGCGAGTAGGCTCGTACTTGTTTTTTCTTCTTGAAATTTCAAAAGAAATTTGGACAATAATAATTTTTTGGAACTTTCTGTATTTTAGTCACGTATTTTGCTTTTGGAGCTTGTGTTATGATTAATCTGTTACACATCATTTCATAGCCTTTTCTTTACAGATTTTTTTTTGTTATTGTGGGTTTCACGACTCATAATATTTCATAAAGAAAATAGTAATCTACGTATCTTAAACATAAGTTTCTTTTCCTATTATAGGCAAATTGCTGAATGGATCGTTTTCATTTTTGGCATATATAATCGTCCTCATTAATCTTGATTTATCGGTAAAACATCATATCATGACTTTTCTTTAGAGAGCCTAATTTCTCTTTGGTGGTGGTAAGCTCTCTAACAGCTACGATTCTTAATATTCCACAAAAATGAGTGATCTACATTAATAGGCAGCTCCTTTTGAGTTATTGTTAGTAAAAAAATTAACCGAACGTAAATTTCATTTTCACCACGCAAAATTGACAATCTATTTTTCGATAATTTTTCCCATTCATTGTAACTTTTATTAATTAAATGTAAATTTAATCGCCCTTTGCAATCGTAATTTTCCTTCAACATCGCATTCACGAAACTTTTTTTTTTTTTTGGTCGAACATTTACGAAACAATTGTAAAGTAGGTTTATGCCCATTTGAGAAGTCCGTTCGTGAAAATTCTCGAAAAAAGGAAAAATTTCAACTTTTCTCCAAGGTTACGAGAATTACGATGAAACGCGCGTGATTTACACCGCAGGGGCTACGAAACCGAGGATTATCGTCGCGAGGTCCACACACGTGTCGATGCATCCGGCGGAGCGTGCCCCCCACGGAGGCCTCCGTCGCGTGAACCTTATCCCGCCCTGTACTCCACCCCCACCCCCCCCCCCCCCCCCCCCCGGCCCCCCATCTCTCTCTCTCCGGCCTGCATTATTCCTTTTTATTTTAGGATTTTCTCCGACCTCCGGTACTTTTACCGACGGTCACTCCGAGCTGCGACCGAATCCCGACCCCACCAATCAACTCTCGATTCCACCCGCTTCGATTCCTGCGGTCTCCGGTCGGAATCCCCATCTTCCGGCGGAGGTCGCCGTCGCGGGGGGGCGCTTCTCCGGCGGCTCCGCCTCCCTCCCTCGCCGCTGCTCTCGCCGTCCGTCCGTGGCTTTGATCAGTATTAAATTCGGGAGCTTCTTTTTTTTTTTTTTTTTAAATTGGGATTAAGCCGTTGAGGTCTCGCCATCGGCATCCGAATCGGGTGTTGACGCATTGTCCAGAGGGAGTTGTTGCGGCTGGTTGCTACCGTGGTTTGACTCCACTCGAAGCAACACTTCCCCTCCCCCTGTCGCTGCCTCCCTCCCTAAAACTTCCTCCTCCCCTCCGTCCATGGCCTCCGCATCGTTTTCTCGCGGCGCGCTCGGTGATCGCAGCAGTCAGAGAGGGAGGAAGACGGAGCTCGAGTTCGATCGCAGTTGACCCCGCCGATCGAGGACTCTTCTCGTTCTCGTTCTCGTTCTCGTTCTTGTTCGTGTTCTCGTTCTTGGTTTCTTCGGAGATGGTCGCCGCGGGGAGGAAGCTGCGGTCGTTGCGCGCCGGGGCGATAAAGTTGGGGCTGTGGCTGGGGATTCTGTTCTGTCGCCCGGCGGCGGCTCTGCGGCCGTTGAGGGAGATGGGCCGGTCTTGGGCCGACGAGGTTAGTTGACTGGTCCTCGTTGATTTTGTCATGTCCGGTGGACGATTGAATCCGTTGCTTTAGTTGAGGCTGAGGCTGGAGTCGCTTTGCTCTTTGGTATCGGAATCGAGAACTTTTGGGTTGATCGCTTGATGGCTCTACTGCTGATTAAGTTTGTGTGGCATTTTAGTGAGTTTTCAGCGTGTCGAGAGGCGTGTTTTCGATCTTGCTTTTTGTTTGTAATCGTGATTGTTGAACGACTTTATAGCGGGGCGCTCGAGATTTGTTCGTGAGGTTTTGTGGGTGAGCTCATAGCGAACTAACATTTCTCGAGATGGATTACGATGTGTAGGTGGAGAGGAGGTTGTCCAGTCAGGTACCAGTAACGTTTCACATACTGCTGAATGTGGTTCTGGTCTTGCAGTTGAAGTGAGAGCGAGATGCGGGGGATTGGGGGCTATTATCCCGGAATGAGCTTACTATATTCATTTAGGTTCTTAGTTTTGCTTTCCTATCCAAATTCCATAAGGAGGGAATGGATTGTAAGTAGTAACTACAGTTCATGTACACGGGCCACTCTACCACCAATGAGCTAGAATGATGTGTTAGATTGGATGGTCAGGTGCACTTCTGTGTGAAAATAATTCTCATTATCAAAAACAAAGTCTCTCCCTTGAAACAAGTCAAGAGACTGAGCAACCAAGGTTAAAAAGTAAGCTTAAAATTTTGGAAGCTATGTTTATCTATCGAACCTCTGAGTCCACCAGGGAGCTTGGCAGAACGAACTGCAGTGTCAGGGTAGTTTTGATTCTGTGTCGTGCACCCTTTTGTTCTCCCTCTACATCATTAACCATCATCCCTCATTAAAATGTGTTCAGATTACACTTTCACCCTGAATTCCCTGCTCTGGTTGGTAGAACTAGTCAATTCTGGAGAATTTCTTCCTGAAAATTTAATTTCATGGCAGTTTCACCTCAAGATGTATTGCCCTCAATAAAGACATAGCTATTTCTGGATCTCGTAAGCTAAAAAATAGTTAAGTGTTGAGTGCAGCTCATAGCCATTGTCCTTCCCTTACATTGGAATCTCTACCCTCATTGGCCCTAGAGATTGATAGAAGTAGCTAAATTATCTCATCCTTGAGCAGCTAATCAGAATTGAGAAAGTTGTCTCACAAAAAGGAGGTTATACATGCTGCATTGATGCCAAAACCCCATCACTCTTCCCTTAGCCACACTTGTACACCAGTGAACTTGAAAATCTCTTCCAAGTATTTTAAAGCAGAGACCATGCTATGATCTTCCATTCAGAGTTGATCTTTGCTTGTCACGAATTCCAATGACTTCTTGGAGAGCCTGAATAAAGTGCATCGAGCATCCCATGGAACAAAAGCTTGGTCGTCATAGCTTTTGTTGTTAAGTTGCCTTTGCATCACCATGATTATAATAGAGCCTAGTCCCTTGACAGCATTTTTTCCTTTTCTGGCTTGATGCTGTTCGATGCTTTGTAATAATTCACAAGCTGGCTCTCAACCATTCCCTAAGACTGTATATTCTTGTGAACTTTACCTTACAATCTTCCGTTCATCTCAGTGAAAATTGTAAAGAATGTGCACTATAACCTTGCAACTTTGATTTCATATGTTTAAAAATGAGGAAGATAATGTGAACTGTGAAATTCACTGAAGCCTGGCATAGTGGGCTTATATGCCTATAGTGATGTTTGGCATCTCCTTTTGAAATGCTGGGCTCATGAAAATTCTTTTTTACATGAGTTTTCTATTGCATGAATTGCTTAAAACTAAAACCTTCTGAGTGACCCCTAAATAGGTTTCGCCCGTCCCTCCTGCATAGTGAACTGTGAAATTCACTGATGCCTGGCATAGTGGGCATATATACCTATTGTGATGTTTGGCATCTCATTTTGAAATACTGGGCTCATGAAAATTCTCTTCTACATGAGTTTTCTATTGCATGAATTGCTTAAAACTAAAAGCTTCTCAGTGACCCTGAAATAGGTTTCACCTCTCCCTCCTGCTTTCTAACTTTTATTCTGATATATTATGGTACCATCACACTTGGCTCAATGACCTTTTCAAAACTAGTTGATGACATGATATGTTTCTTAGTTTCATGTGCATAATTAGGAAGTACAGGAAGGTGACTATACTGACTTGTTAAGTTTCCTGCAGGGGTTTTTTGTTAGGAAAGATGAAAACGAATTGGGTTCACTTGGTGAATGGAATATAAGCGGAACTTACAAAGGTTTGTAAATATTTTCTGGCTAGATCAACCTCATTGTCATTGTATTCTTTTCTAATAAAGATGGATTTTTTACCTTACTTGGAGTTTCAGGAGTGCTTGTACTTCCCAATTTCCAAATAAGGAAGTTTGGTGCTCTAAGCTGTCGTCTCTGCTTTTATTTGATCTGCATTGAGCCTTTGTTTTTCTCATTCACAGTTTTTTCTCTTCATCTAAGTGGGCACATGAATGTGTCTGGAAACGTGACTATTGCAGGTACTTGGAGATTTCTCGATTCAACAAATAGCTCTTCGAGGTTTCCAGATTTCAAGAGATCTAGTGGCAACTCTATCGTTGAATTAGTTAGTACCCAAACGAAAATAGCCGGTGTACATTATATTCAGGTAATGGGGACTAGACATAACGTGAGTATATATTACAGATTCCATGACTTTCTGGCCACATTGTGATATCAGGAAGTATGCACTTGTTTGATACTTTTGCAGATACTGTGTAGTAATACGGATTGTTTTTCCTCTTGATTGTTAGCTTATATTACTTTTAACTGCTTTTGGTGGTGTTAGGGAGTCATTATCTTTCAGGATGTATTTGACAAGGAACGGACTGTTGGCGGTGCTCGAATCAGGATAGAAGGTGTATATATATGGCCATTTAGACAGCTTCGAATGGTAGCAAATAGGTATGATTTGCGCATAAGTGTCCAAATGTCACTGTTGCATCTTAAAATTCGTCATGGCATTTTGTAAATTGTTGGATTTTTTCCTTGGAATATATGCTCATCCGTTTGTGTTTACTGTCGTACTTGGAGAACATCTTTAAACCAGGTTTTTCTGTCATGAATTCATTTCTTTGTAGCAGATGTCTTATGTCTGACCACATGGTTAAATTAGACCTCAATGTTCATTTGTTTGAAACTAAGTTCAGGTCATTCATCATATATATCCTGAGAGTTGCCCCATTCTTGCATCAAAATTTTGTGAAACTGAAATTTGCTTTTATTTTTTCTTACCTGCTTGTTGGTCAAATGGTGGTTAATCATTTGTACGCACTTGTTACTTCATTTGCAAATTAGGCTCATAAGTTTCTTCTTTTTCCCCCCTCACACATCTAATCTCCTCACTTTAAGTTCTGACTTCTATTTATTACCATCTTGCAGTGGGAAAGAGGGCGAGTTTAGCCAGGATGATGATTACATATTATCAAATCCTTATCATTTGGTAAATTTTGCCCTTCATGTTGCATCTGGTTTTTATAATTCTCAAAATGAGCTGTTTCTCTGTTAAGACTTTATAATTCGACAGTTTTTCGTGTATGTTACTTGTTGTGTGTTTGGGTTCCAGTTTTGTAATTCTGGGACACAGCTTTGTAACGTTTAGAATACCAGACCTTATCTTTTCCTGGACATAAAAGATAAATAAATACAAGATCTAGTTTGGTTCTTTTTTTGGGGAATACATCTAGCTTGGGTAGTTCGACTATTTCTTTAGTATCTGATTTTCATGTAGATATTGGTTGCATCAAATGCTGAGGAAATTGTATATCTTGTCAATCCATCATATTGTTCTGTAGTCTGCTTATTCATTGGACAAGATATGTTGGCTAGATTGCACGGTCGTGTTATGCATAAGCTGGTGACTTCACAATACCCAAACCTAGATAAGCGGAATACAGAATTGACCGAGAAAACCAGCTTCTTGGATTGAACCATGGAATATTAAGATCATAATGGCTGGAAACAACTTGGTACTGTTTTTATAGTGATTGAAATTGTCCATTGCTAATAACTAATTAGCCAATCAATCTTTGAACAGCCATATTAGCTTGAAGTGAGTCTAATCCTTGCAACCTTGTTCTACATGGTGCCATTCTTTTCATCAGTCCTTCAAAATTATTGCATTAAAAATGGCACCAAGGGATTGCCTCCATATTGGCGCTTTTATTCATATAAGTTCAAATCTGTTAAATCAGTAAGTTGTTACATCAGGGATTGGCTCTTGCTCAAACCAAAAGCTCAAAGTAAAAACCCAGAATTTCAACAGTATCCAAGTGTCTTTCCTTTCTGTCAAAAGTTCTACTATTTCTTCCTTCCAAATAACCCAAAAGTTGCCAGAGATATCATCTTTAGCCCTTTCTTGTTTTTCATTGGTCAAAAGTTCATGCCTGTCTTCAAACTGGTTTTCTAGCTGCTATTTTGAGCTACACAATATAACTTGTCTACTGTATTTGTCTGGGCTTCATATACATCTCCTCTTCAGGTTGGAAAATAAAGCATGTAGCCAAATCAGTTTTCAGTTGTCCATACCCCATCCAATAGTTTGTTTCGCACACTGTCTTATCGCCTGTGTCAGTCCCATGTGCATTGTGTCATTCAGTTTGCATAAGAGGTGTTGAGATATCTCACATCATTTTGCTAGAAGTTTTTCTAGATGTCAGATACATGTTATTCTCCTCTACCCAACAGCTTAAGCTTCAGGTCTAATACATTTAATGCTCAAAAAAGCCCCTGCCAACATCTAAAAATGTCCTGACCAGGAGCAATTGATCAACAGATGAGCCATTTTTCCCATAGCCCTTTGACACAAGCGACATCTAATTATGGAGATCTTACCACTTTTCTGCTAGTTACCTAAGGTTTAGATGCTAATGCTGTTTCCTGCAGAAAAACAGAAACTTTTGGTAGCATCCTGACACTTCTAATAGTTTTTGGAGGAAGTTGGACTTTTCCTCCATCTTCCAAAGTAAAAATCAAACAGGTTATAGAACGATTTAAGAGGGATGATCTGTGCTTTGTGGGCCACGGACAAATATGATCTTCATCCCATTTAGAATGCTACCTTCTCCGAGATGGAAAACAGCTGAGATGCATTTTGAATTTCCTATTCCTTAAAATACCCCACGATGTATGCTGACCATTTCATTGCTGCTTTGTCCAAACAAAATGCTTGAGTTGAGGTTTGACTCTTTGTTTCTTGCCAACAGCACTGGGTGGGATGAGTGCCATTGCTAGTACTAGATCTAAAGGGGGGCAACTGATATTATGCCTCACTGGTGATAACTGATAAGTTATGCGAGTCAAAAGATATTTCAAAATCTCATTTCCAATATGAGCCAGCTATTTTCTTGATTGTTTTGATATTCTCTCTTTCTGGAATTTTCAATATTTGATTGTATTTATCAAAATATATTATTCTTCTTATTTTGTCATTTAATTGAAGAGTGTTTTGACAGCAGCAACTTTTGATTCTGATGCAGCTTGGAGTATTCTCATCCCAGGTTTTTCAAGAATCTCCACGGAAAAAGATATGGAGAAGGAAGAATTGTAATAAGCAGCTGTCCTTTTACCTTTTCATTCAAGTTTTTTTTCATATGATTTTCTGATTTCTTGAGTGGATACCATCACGTGCAGCACCAATCTATGATGTGGAGAAACATTGTAACATTGAATTTGCAGCTCAAATCTCACACACTTCTTCCAAACAAGATGGTATGCAAACTTTCTCAGCATAATATTTTTATCTACAATAATTGTTGTCGAAGTATGTTTCTTGCAGACTTTTTGTGAAAGATTCACAAATGAAGCCAAGAAGCATATGCGTGATTTCAAAACCATCTCTCTTTTAAACTTTTAAACCTGATAAAAATGATCAATGCTTAAATACAAATTTTGTGGTGGTTCTACTCATTTCATACATAAATAAGATTCGATTCTATGTTGGTAGCCGATGCCACTTGCCAGTAAAGTGATTATGAGAGCTGTTTTGATACACTCAGAGTCCTATCATAATTTTTTTTTTTTTTTCACACCATTTCTCCTTTTTCTGTGTAATATCTCCATGAATGCTCACCAATGGTCAAGGGACTAGGGAGAGCTTCTGATTTCTTCCCTTGCCTCTGCTTTCTTTCTGGTGAAATCTTTTAAAGAAAAGATATAGATATGTTCTCAGGCTTCTACATATCATGAAGTATTATGATTTTCATCCTCCTTGTGCTCATTGATTTCTCCACACCTTCTGTAGATGGTGAACATGATCATTATCAAATGGAAGGTCTAATGGAGAGTCCTTCAGTGGATGATGATGGGGATTGTTTTGCACCCTTGCTACTGAATGCTACTTCTGTAAACATTGAAGTTTACTATAACAAAGCAGTGAATTACACCTTGATGGTCACATTTGTATCCTTTTCATATGATCAGTACCCCTTGTTATGATTCGTTAGGAGCTTTTGGGTGCTTCCCTTAACATTCTTGCCTCAGGTATCTTTCCTTCAAGTTCTCCTTCTAATTCGACAAATGGAACATAGCAATACTCAATCGGTAAGGAGTAACATTTTCTGAGAGAAAATTGTCATCATTTTTCACTTTATTTTTGTACTAAGTTCATTAATTTTTCTGTATCCATTAGGGAGCTGCCAAGGTCTCAATAATTATGATTGGGCAACAAGCTATTATGGATGCTTATCTGTGCCTCTTGCATCTTACTGCAGGGATACTTGTAGGTAAGTCAGGACATCAATTTAGGTAGCTTCTTAGTTTTGCTTTTTCTTAGGCATCATTGTTGCGCCAATAGTTGGGTGTCGTCCATGATTTATGAGAGCAATAAGACATTTGACTCCCCAGTGCTCCCCCATAAGCAGCTTTACATCTAACTGCTCTTTGAAAACTTAGATTGATGTATGAGTTCTCCTTTTGAGCTGTTACCTACCTCTGTGCAGCTTTTCGTTCTGTTTTAGTAATCAGGGACACGTAGGATCAGGACTACTCTCGCTGGATTATGGCCTAAAATGTTCATTTGGTAATGCAGAGTCCTTGTTCAATGCTTTTGCAACTGCGGCATTTTTCAAATTCGTAGTTTTCTCAATCTTTGAGATGAGGTATCTTCTTGCCATATGGAAAGCAAGTCGACCTATGAACAATGGAGAGGGTTGGGAAACTATGAGGCGCGAGCTCTCGGTGTTGTACAGTCGTTTCTGTAAGTACTGCTATCAATACAAACTTCTGATGTGCATTTTGTACTACTCAAGGGTTTGAAAGTATGAATGTGATAAGAGGATATTTTCAGGTCAGGATGTAGTAATATTCGTCACTAGAAAGAATAGTATGGATGAGCAACCGTGTATCCAACAAGGAAATTTTGTTAACCAATATGACAGTAACCACACCCAAAGACCCTTTAGTGCATTTGTTCAATATTGTGGCAGGCTAATTAATGACTGAGAATTGTTCACTTTCTGATGCACTAGTTTTTAATATTCCATCTTTCATTTGCTGTTTCAAGTTGTTAGGCCAAATCTTAATATGAAGTAAGAGGAACTGTTATTTGTAGCACAAGAATTGATTCACTTCCCTGACAATTTTTGCAACCAACCTTTGCGTGTTGCGATCTTTTTTAGATTTGATAAGTGGTGTACTTTATACTGATGAATTATGGGTTTTTTCCAGATGGGATCCTTTTGGGAGGCATTCTGCTCATGTACGAGTTCCATAATTATATTCGTCCCATCCTCCTCCTTATTTACTCATTCTGGGTACCACAAATAATTACGAATGTTCTCCGAGATTCAAGAAAACCATTGCACCCTCATTATATCCTGGGAATGACTGTCACTCGTCTAGCAATCCCATTGTACATTTTTGGCTGCCCATACAACTTTATGCGGATTGAGCCTGACAAAAGCTGGTGCATATGCTTGGGTGTATTTCTTGGACTTCAAGCATCTATTCTACTTCTTCAGCATTATTTTGGGTCACGATGGTTCATTCCTCATCAGGTAGGATGTCTTTGTAAATTTCAGCTGCAGTTACCAATGTCTTTCAATTTCTTGGTTGATTTTTCTGATAACTGCTGATATTCTTGAGGGAACCTGCATTTCATCTTGCACTGATTTGTTACAATGGGAAATATTATAGCGTTACTGAGGGAAAAAATGAACTTCTCTTGTGGCATGCATTGTCCTAATGAACAAATTTTCCACTGAAGTTAGGTTGTACTTTTCCAACTGAAGAACTGATTACTAATTTGCCTTGGGTTGAAATAGTTTAACTCAAAAATTACCTGTTTAAATTCGGATTTTGGTGCTCTGAGCATCTGAAGCATTTGTTCAGCATTTGAGTCTGATTGCCTAATATGATGGTTCATGGGAACAATGTGCTTTCTGGATTTAGTTTGCACCGTCTCTTAACTTTCTGGAACTTTTCAGAAACACACGTGAAGGAGAGAAAATGATTTCATCAAGGGTATTTTGTTTTCTGAAGAGTATTTTATGAACCTCAATTACGAAATGCCTGCTTGCGTGAGTGTGCAAGTGCACATGCGCTAGCGCGCAAGAGAGAGAGGTTGTCAATGTCAACTCCTCATTCTATTAGCAAGAATTTTCTTAATCTGAAACTACTCCACGTCTACCACTCATCAATTATGGAGATCTCATCCTGGTGCAAATTTGCAGATTTTGCCAGAGAAATATAGCTACTACAGGCGGTTTGATCAGGACTCAAGCCACAGTACAGACTGTGTCATTTGCATGACTTCTATCGATCTAACTCAGCGGTCAAATGATTGCATGGTTTAGTTCTGCAACCTTGGGTCTTTTTATCTTCATTTTGTGTGTTATTGTGTTATCTTTGCTAACGACAGTATGAAATTTCTCTCGCAGGTGACTCCATGTGACCATTTCTTTCATTCAGGTTGCTTGCAAAGATGGATGGACATAAAGATGGAATGCCCAACCTGCCGACGCCCACTACCACCAGCCTGAGGACCATTCAGCTTGTACATTATGTAATATCAAACAAAATCGCCAACTTGTAAGTCACAGTGCCATCTAAATAACTGATGAATGCGTTGGTTGGTCTAAATTTTAAAGACAGCAGTAGGAATTTTCGAAAATCAGACGAAGTTCTCAGTTTGGGATTCACAATCTCTCACTCATGCACTTTTCTCGGCACTTCTGCGCAAATTAATTAAATCAACATCTTGCAGATACTCACTGTTTTGCAATTAAAAAGTGCTGTATTATGGAAGGACGTCTTTCGGTGAAATGTATTTTGTGATGATGGAACGAATTTCTGAATTTGATGATGGAACTTTCACTCGACTTCACTTGTATTTTGTGATTGCAGGTTCGGGATGCAACTCATTTTGTTTGTAGCCCATCTTTGAGAGAAGGTGGTAAATATGATGTAATCGGCTCGGAAATGCAGTAGATGATGCTAAATCAGAGAGACTTTAGAGTCAAATAGCTGACACGATTCTTTCTTACTTTTTTGCTTTCCTTACAATGTATATTCAATAAGTACAGAAATCACAACCAAGTGGAAAGTTCTTCAGTATCATTTCTTGTGTCTGCATCATGTTCTCAGAGTGTATATTGAATGTGTTTGTTTTGGAAAAAATGAATGATTTGAAAAATATTTTTTTTAAAAAGTCGTTTTTTAATGTTGCCCATAGAAATGATCAAATTTTGAATAAAATTGATGATAATAATGCATTCTGGATAGACTTAACAATTTCAAGTGAAATAAGCGATGGGTTTTCACGAACTGTTCATTAGTTTTTTTTTTTTGCAAAACAAATGAAAATTAAAAGTATTTCCTAATTATGCAAATTCCTGGAAAATCAGCAAAGTAAATTGTCTGTACTTACCTGACTGATCTGATTTCCAAGGTGGAGGAAAAATCCCACGCGTTGCCGTGGTAAAAATAAGACCATATGTAATTTTGTCTATGTGATTTTTGTAATTTCTAATTAACTATATGCCAATTGATTCAACGATTGTCGGGAAGTGTTTTCTTTTCAGTTTTCGCGTTAAGATTTTAGATTAAGATAACCCAATATGGGCGCATCGCACAATGCCATCCGATATATTTCTGTTAAAAACTATGTAACTTAGTGCAAAAGAGAATATGTTCACAATCCCAAATTCACCTAGTATGAAATGCTAAACTATTTTCGAGTTTATTCGTATCTTCTATGGAAAAGCTAATTAATTATTTTTTATTTGTTAAGTTTTAACAAAAGACTGTTGAAGTTAAGTGTAGGACTTTGTAAAAGAACGAAAAACATCAGAATTTTGTCCTGAGATTACTGGAAACATGATCAGCGACTAACTCCACAAAAGCAAAATTCCAATTTAGCTAGCAAAATCAAAATTACTGTCGATGAAAGAATGTCGCCGATAAAGTATATGGACTGGACTGGTTATAATCAAACATATTCCGAATTTCAAGAGACAACATTATTAATCATTTTTTTTTTATTTTATTGATCTGTTTCTTCAGGCGTGACATATACACAAATTGGAATTTTCATAAACTGTAAAAGTGATGTAATACATACATACATACATACATACATACATACATACATGCATGCATACAAACAAGCTTTGCAGTAACATCCAGAGCATATACAGTGCCATATGTCCAACCCCAAGTCTAAAAATAAACTAGAAGTGACTTGGAGAAGGAGAAGGAGAAGGAGAAAGAGAAGGTGATGAAAGCAGAGGAGCTGCTGCCGGGAACCCCGCGGGAGCAAAAGCAGCCGGGCCGCGGAAACCGCCCATGCACGGATGCTGGAAACAGTCCACCGGGTGCTCGAGGGCGGCCTGGCATTCCTTCTCGCTCCGCTGGAACGGCTTCTCGGGCAAGCAGTTGTGGCTCTCGTCGTAGGCTATGCCCTTGGACGTCAGGTTCATGCACGTCCCTTCCTCTTCGCAGAAGTAGTTGTAGGAGAAAGTGAAGTTCGCCAAGCTCGGCAAGATGCACACGCCGGAAGGCACGACGCCGGTCATCATGTTGTGTCCTACGTTCAGCTGCTCCAGGTGCGCTAGTCCCGCGATGCTGTAGGGTATCGGACCTTCCACGTGATTCAAGCTCACATCCAGCACCCTCAGTTTATACAGGAACCCGACTTCGGGAGGCAAGCACCCCGACAAACTCATATTGATCAGGAGCAACTCCTCCAGGGTGTCGGCGGAGTCAGCTATGCTGGGCGGCAGGCAACCGCCGAAGTTGTTATTCGCCAACACGAGGACGGAAGACGAAGTCTGGCCCAGACTTGCAGGTATGGCATTCGTAAGCCGGTTGTTATTGAGGAATAGCGCATCTAGGCTTTTCTTGAAGAGTTCTGGAGGCAACGACCCCTCGAACTCATTGTAGCGAATGTCGAGATAATGAAGAGAAGGCATGGAGAGAACGACCGAAGGAAAAGGTCCCACGAACCTGTTGTTGCTGAGATCGAGTTCGTACAGAAGCGCGAGATTAGATAGAGATTGCGGCAGTACCCCGCAGAACCGGTTACTGTTCAAGTGGAAGAGAGCGAGGTCGGTCAGGAGGCCTAACTCTTCCGGGATCAACCCGGCTATATCAGCATGGTTTAGATCGATACCGGCCACCACCTGAATTTTGGGATCATCGAGTGCCTTCGCACAGAAAACACCCGTGTAGTTGCAGACGGACAGGCCGGACCAGTTGGTGGTGAAGTTACGCGGGTCGGAGTAGATCACGCGTTTCCACGCTTGAAGGGCAATGTAGGCATGGTAGAGTCTGGGGTTGGAATGGTGAGCCTGGTGCCGATAGTGTCGGCTGGGGGAGTGGCCGTGTTTCGCGGCGGCATTGTAGTATGGTAAGGCTAGGTGAAGCAAGAACAAGATGAGAGCATGGGAAAGAAAGAAGGTAAAAGAATGTGAAGCCATTCGTGCGGTTAAGCTCCTCTTTCTATGCAGTGAAATGACCAGGGGGGGTTGTTTTATACGAGAAAACGTGCCCTTTTCAGTTGAAATTTGTGCAGTCCTCCGTTTAAAACATGTAATCCTTGTCCCGTTGACTCTAGTTCTTTCAAACTTGAGACCTCGGATGGACTGTTGCAACGACCATTTAAAACGACAGTTATCCGTTCGGGAACTTGTTCCAGACACTCTTCCTGTCTTTCAGTTTTGTCATAATGTTCATATCTAGTCGGCGTAAGGTAGGAGACGACAGAAGATACTGGTGAAAAAGGGACGTTTTCCCTAACCACGACGAGAGCAGCAGGCACAAGATATCCGATTGGAAAACTTTTCCTGGGAGCCACTGTTTCAGATGAGAGCGGAGGCATGATTCCCGCGGCGGCGGAGGACGACGGGGCTCGATGGGGACACGGCTCCTAACCCTGTAGTTTTCGTCGTTGTTGTTCTGAGTGGAGGAGGAGAGAGACAGTTTCCATCTCCATCTCCCCCCGGAGTTTCTTGAAATTCAAGTGATATAGATGTAATTTGACGAAAGGTCTAAACACCTTATCAAACCCCCTCTTGAACAAGACCGAGCGCAGATCTTGTCTAAGATTCTTGACCAGGGAGCTTTCTTGGTTATGAAGCGTATAAGAAGAAACGGACGAAACGAATTCAAGTGAAAACACTTGCTCTGCGACCCCCAAGCTTCATACATGGAAGATCAGAACTACAGAGAAGTTCGAGAAAATATTAGGTGCTCAGGTGATAAATACATCAGCATCATGCTAGTCGATTCAACAGCCAATTTGGGGCCCATCTGCTAGACACTTTGCATTCTCTCTCTTCAATTAATGTTTTCAATTAACGTTTTCGAGAAGGTAGAGACAGTGTTGACGTGTTTCTTTGCAAGCTTCTTTTTGTACAGAACTAGTAAGAGATTCGGTTGTGTTGGAATTTTGTAGAAATAGAGACTCTCCTCGAATTGATTGGTGAGAAAAGATTGAGGAATCCGCTATCGACAAAGTTTTAAGACAAGGCAGGCCTGAAACTTGAAACGGGCAAATGCCCAACGTGATGCTTGCCCATCCAAATGGCTCAACATAAGCCGATCGATCACGGTGATAATTTACTTTCCGCTCAGACAAATAGAAAGGCCGATGAACGAAACTGAAATTCGAGTAAATATTCATAAAACACAATCTTCCATCATGGAGATAGGATTTCCGCCTTTCAAGCACTTCTGAGGAGCAACTGCCGAAAAGGTTCGAGGGGATGCAAAATCTTACTCTTACAAGACAACTCACAGGGAGAAAAGGAAAAACATGCATATCATCTGGTCCTTGAGACACTCTTACTTCCAAATTCCAATTCACAAAAATAAAAGGAAGAAATTGATGAAAGCATTTCTCCTTGTCCAAATTATTTCAAGATTCAAAGGATAACCTACTTAATGCTTTCATATTCGTCATCATCTCCCTTACCACGCTCCTATTAGCCGCCGCCAGATCCATATTTCTTGCCGAATAAGATAAGCTGCAGCTTATCATATCCAGCCAGTACACCAGCGCCTGCAACGGCACGGAGAATATTCGCACCAGCACCCTTGAAGAGTGATTTGGAACCTTCATTCTTGACAATCTGGTTGAATGCATCCAAAGAACTTTTATACTTCACAGCCTCTCCAGAGGTCATCATCATTCGTCTACGTACAGTATCAATTGGGTAGGAAGCAAGTCCAGCACCAATTGTGATTCCCCATCCAAGCAAGAAACTAGCTAGGAAACTATCCTGCAAAAACTCAAGCAGGCACGAGTTAAAAGAAGGGATATTAAGCAGCAAACAACATTCCATGGCTCAGTCCACCCCGGCTTGCCATTGTTTCAGAAGGGTTGACCTGACATGTGAAAACTAATCTAAATGGCAAGGTCAACAGATTTAATAGGACAAGTAAATTCAAATTCAATCTCAGCAATTTTCAGGGGGAAAGAGCAGTACTCAGAAGCAGGCTCAATTACAAATCAAAGCAAAGCAAATGAAGATTCCAATGCCATAAATAAGTCAGGATCAACTGGAGACACAGTAATGAGTATGTGTAGCAGCTTCTGACCCTTAGAGATTTTACCGAAGAAAACGACAAATTAAGTACAGGGGAGAGGAGAAAAATATTCAAGGAAACATTTTCTTCATCATTTACATTTAAAAGAGTCTAAGATGATCTAAAGCACATAGTAAGTTTATATACCTGCAACCCTCCAACCAGAACCACAGGCTTCAGAGAATCGTACATTCCAAAGTACAGCCCTCTATACACAATGATGCCAATACACGAGATATTGAACCCACGATAAAGGCCAGCAATGCCGTCGGATGCAAGGGTCTTCTTGTAAACATCAATCAAACCATTAAACTGCCTCTCACCGCCCTTCTTAGCAGCCTTCGCGTCATTAGCCAAACGTGTCCGGGCGTAATCTAGTGAGTAGACAAACAGAAGAGATGAAGCACCAGCAGCACCACCAGAAGCCAAGTTACCAGCAAACCATTTCCAGTATCCATCACGGTCTTTCTTAAAATTGAACAACCTCTTAAAATAATCCTTGAATGCGAAGTTCAAGGCCTGGTAGAAACATTAAGCAAACATCTCAGCAATTTCCCTAGACTATGGATAGTAAAATAACACAATAACTAAAAGTGCCAACTGAAAAATCTCTGACAAAATTCAACAGTTAAAGAGTAAATCAAGTTCCCTTCAATACAAATGGCCATCAATTATCTAATACATTAAGAAACCCAAGATTTAGAACGAATCATGAAGGATTAGCTAAAAAGGAAGCTATTTTAACTACCAATTATCGAGCAAGGAAAATCACCTGGGTTGGGAAGTATCTAATGACGTTGGCTGTGTTGCCTCTCCAGAGAGCAATCACACCTTCATCCTTGATAGTTCTGGCAAAGCAATCACCAATTCCCTTATAGGGTTCAGATAACCTTCCAGTCTTGATCATTTCATCCTGATTTTGTATCAACAATTTAACACGTTCAATTGGAGCAGCAGCTGTCTTGGATACGGCAGCAGAGACTCCTCCCATGAGAAAGTCAGTCAGAAAACCTTTTACACCTTTCTCCGAGGGAGCTTGAACAAAAACAGGATAAAGGGGCGATGCAAGTTGCAGACCAGTGCCTTGAAATGCTGGATGCAAAGAACTTTGTGACCTTCCATAGGTATATCTGCCAGTCAGATTCTCCGCACCATAGCCCCTAGGGCACACGTTTGGAGAAAGCCTCGACATGAGGTAAGACTGCCCATGTAATTTCTGAATTATAGACGGACGCTGTGATCCATCTGCCATAATTGCAACTCAAATGCTGACCTGCGCACAAAAGGACATCAGATGAGGATATTCATGTTACATATAACCAAGCATTTGATTTAACATGCTCCACAATGCCTCTCAACATGAATTATGACAATGTCCACCACAAACAATGATGAGCACGATAACAATAAGGAGAAATGCCCTCAGCACTCATCAGTGCAGTTTCAGCGGAGTCTAAGGAAAGAACATTCTCTGGTCAAAGTTAACCAACGTCTAAAAATTGATCACGAGTCGATAAAAGCTATCGATACCCAAAATCCACGTGCGAAGTACTTGTTGCCTTGAACAATAAGACAACATGCATTGGCAATGCAGAAAAGATTGACCAGAAGTGACAATTTTGCATTCACTCGGCTATCTCCCATAACAAACAACATTTGAGGCCATTACAAAAATTATTCATCATCCAACTTTCCAACATTTCAGATGCGATGCAAGTACACGATGGAATCCTAACACACAGATAGCGAGCAGACCACCCGTACCGCCTACTGATCTAATACTAAGCAAGCATCGCGCTTCCATATCAATGACGACAGCCTCCAAGAGCCCACTCGCATCACCTCACAACACAAACCTCCTCAGAACCAAATCCGAACTTCACAACGGAATTCCACAACAACTTGAAACCGCAAACGATCCAGACTCGCGAAGATCGCTCCGCGACATCCGGTCCCAAACGCCCGGAGGAAAAGCGATACACGTCGAGGCTACGCCCGAATTCCCGGACGATCGCGCCAACGAAAGATCCGCATCGACAAGAGAACACGGAAAATCGCCCTCGGCCGAAGCGAGCTCGAGCGCAAACTCGCAATCGGAAATGCCACCAGACCGCATCGGACAGCGAGAACGCGCGATTTCCGCCGCCGTCCGATCTAATCCTTTGCCGCCGAGCGACCGGAACGGCGATCGGAACGGCGATCGGAAACGGCGAAGAAGCGAGAGAGACGGAGAGACTGACCTGAGAAGGCCGCCGGCGGAGCGATGAACGAACTGCACACTCCCTGCAGCTGACCAGAGGGGAAGCGTCGCAGCGACGAAAATGGCGAATCTAAATTGGGAAATCGCCCGAGGCCAACCTAGGGTTTTATCCGGATGACCACATTGCCCTCCTGCTTTCTCGGAAATGACATTCGTGCCACGAAAGCTGAATTTCTTCCAGCTCTATTGGAAAAATGAAGGTCTTCCTTGCTTACTATAGAGCGGCGGCTAAGGATTAGGAAAACCTCTGACCAGATAAGAAATAAAAGAGAAAGATAGGAAAAATACTTGTCCGAATCCTTTCTCTTTGGATCGAGTTCATTGTGGACAGTGATTGCCTAGTCCCCACACGTGAAATTCACATAATCAGTAATCATGGTCATTTTAGATCTGATGAAAAATTTTCCAAACTATATGACAAAAAACTTACAATATGACTCATGCATTATTATTTTAGACTCCAGCGTGGGCCTTTGCAATTTGTCCATTTGATATACAATGACAAACGATGAGCTCTATGAATGCATTCATTAATTTAACATATTGATGTCCACACGTCTCGTATTCTTAATTGATATAGTATGTTTTTTTTATCTTGTAACTAACAATACTCTCTTCTTGTTTTACATCATAGAGATCCCAAGATTCGGACCAAACCTAGGATGAAGCTTTTAATGTCTTTCTCAGGACTAGACATTCTTCCTACTCTCCTGGAAAAATGAAAGCCTTCCTTGCCTACAAAAGAGTGGCCGCGAAGGAAAGGGAAAATTATGAACTAAAAAAGGAAAAAGTTAAGAAAAATAATTGTCCGAATAAGCATCTATATGAATCGAGTTCATCATGACCAATGTTGCGTGGCTCCCACATATAAAATTCGCATGCTCAATGACTATAGTTAATTTGGATTAGTCAACTTAGATATAATAAGAAATTCTCCAAACTACAAGACTGACAAGCTACAGCATGACTTACTTGTCATTATTTTAGACTTGTTAAAATGTGACAAAACATTATCACAGTGTCTAATAAAGCATTTTGAGGATGTGACATTAAAATGTTTGATTATGGATTTACGACATGAATACATATGAATTGTATCAATCCCAATTAATTGGATCGATGAGAGGGTGGGGCTAACCTAATTTAGGTAGAGCTCTAACAAAGTTGTTGAGTTGCAACTTTGAGCTTAAAAGGCACCTAGTCAAGTTCGAATGTCACACAAAGAATGAACACTTCACAAGCTGCACATATATTGTTCATACTCGAAGGACCTTAGTTAGGGGCTTTTGTGACAAACATAAATTAGGTTTAATCACATTTCGAATGAGTAAAAAGTTGGATAGAATTAATAATATTAAAAAAAAAAAAAAAAAGAGTTACTTTGTCCCAAGTTTTCCCAAGTTATGGGCGACTCCTCTTATCAGGTTCCCCAATTTAATATTTCCTCTTTCAAGAAAAAGAAAAGAAAAATGCCTTGCTTTTTACAACGATCTTATGTAATTTAATGGTCGTAGCTTCCATTTCAAAGAAGGCGCTGGGGCCCATCAATAGTAGGTTCGGACATTCGTGACTGTACCGTGTTCGATGGTAGTTAGGTTTGCGCACATGTTCGGTAACCTTTTAGGCCTTTTCATTTTAACGGTCCCCCACCGTATCGCATCCCAGGTCATAAATTCCTCATGAAGTTACGTATTTACTTATAAACGTGTTCATTTTATCAAAAGCCAAAATTGTTCGTGGATTTTCGAAAAATCAATTCCAGTTCGCCTACGCAAACGTATTAACGATGATTAATGTACAGAAATATTTGATTAGCCAGACTTTTGGCGCCACAACAATAAAATAATTATTTAAGTCTCATGTTACACTATAATAATTATCTAACGGCATATGAAAAGTACATTTATAATTATTATGATTAAGACGATCAAGCTTTTCACTTTATCCCAAGGGAATAAGCGTAAACTTCAAGCTTTTCACTTTATTTTCTCAGGATGTGTTAGTTTGAGCAAAGGATTTTTCCGTAAATTAGTTTTTCAGTGTTCAATTAGTTGAAAGCGATTGGTTAAGAAAAAATAATGTAAAAAGTATATATTTCCTCTGATCATAAACAATTTTCCGTTTTTTCAAAAATCATTTTTCTTTGTCATGAAATTTTTCCACCAAGCAAACGTGCCTTCAATGCTCAAAGCAAGCCCAAAAAATCCTGAATCTCACGGTCCGATTGAAATCATCCCCTTCTGAATATCTGCTTTCCAAGTCCACCTATACTAAATTTATTGAAATTTATTTACAAAATCGAATTTCACTAAATAATTCGACAAACTGTTATTGAATGTTTAAATAAGTGAGCCACCTTAAACACTAAATAATAATCTTCCACGTCACTCCGAAAATCAATTTTACAAATTAATCTAATAAGCATAATCTACCATTTATTTCCCAAATTACGGCGAGCAAAAAACGGCACCGCCCCCGTCTCGTAGCGATGCCCTCGCGTATAACGGGAAAAGCATCCGACGCGGCAGGGCACTTACTACACGCGTTCGGCGCCACATGAGCTCGCCGCGTTTCGACCTCCCATTGGCCCGCGCTACGTGAAGGAGGTTAGAAGAGTCAAAGTCAACAATTGACCTGCCCCGAGTCCAGTTAGGGTCCGACACGTGGTCTCCTTAAGGGAGTCCCGCCACCATTGGAGCATTTATTATCCCAGCCAATCCGACCGTGCACAACCTCAGACCCATACGATCGCGGGCCGTACGCTCCTCATAGTGGCGGGTGGGGCCACCACCGCTCACGAGAATCATCGCCCGAGCTGAACTCGAGCTCGTGCTTCTCCTTATGTCTAAGTGTTAGGTTGATTCCCTTTTTCCCTGCCAATAGGGAAAAAAAAAAAAAATCTACTCGTTTTATATACTATTCTTCGTATGCTATTTTTATCTTTTTTATTGGATGCTTGAAGTACACCTTTTTGTGTATGAGTTCGTCCTTTCACTAAATAGAAATAAAAGTATTAATGTAAACTGACTTATCAGTGCCGCGTCAGCTTTAATCAAATAAGAATGATGCTTATATGTACTTTTTTTTTAAAAAAAATAGGCGAAGAAGAAAAATGAAAAACGAAAAAGCTAATATTGAAAACGAAAGGAAAGGAAAGGAAAGGGATGCCTCCTAAAGTTCAGAGAAAAGTCGGCTTACCTCCGTCATTTTAAGCGACGAGGGTTATCAATACTAGCTCAAAGTAAGGTATCCTGACCGTCCCCTGAGTTGCCAGCAAGATCGCAATGATAGGTCATTGACTCTTGCCATTGTTGTCGACCAAGGCTGTTGAGCCCCATCAATCATGTCCCTCTGTCGGTCTATCTACCATAATCAACACAAGAAAATATAATGAACTCATGTAATAACATTAAGTGTGATACATATTTGTTTATCACATGATATTAGAATAAATGTGATACATAAAATGATGTGCATCCTCAAGTTATTGATATTTATAAAATTAATCTTTCCTTTGGCTAGCAATGT
This sequence comes from Eucalyptus camaldulensis, assembly GCA_019915185.1. Taxonomy (NCBI): domain Eukaryota; kingdom Viridiplantae; phylum Streptophyta; class Magnoliopsida; order Myrtales; family Myrtaceae; genus Eucalyptus; species Eucalyptus camaldulensis. The sequence continues at coordinate 9,602,550 of JAHSVA010000005.1, forward strand.
TTTTTATATAACTTCATCTAATAAGTGCAACATTCATGCGTAATACATGTTCTTTTACAAGGTTTTAAGGTTGACCCAATGCGATGTGTGCAAGTGCTCCTAGCCTTAAATTCTTACTCCTCTTGCTTAACTTAAAAGGCGCGCCTTTTCTCTATCCTCCTCTCTCTATCTCTTGAAATTTATATAGATCAATATCATCATTCTCATCAATCATTTGGTCACTTGTTCACGTAATAAAGTCTACATATTAATAATTATGATAATGTTAGTCTATGTATATTGATTTTTATGTCATATTTTTCCTCACTGTCGTTGTCACCACCCCATCATTAACGAAAAGGGCACCCTCTTGTTGTTGGTAAGGGTTGCAACTATTGATTGAGACCCAACGACCCTCCACGGCCATTGTCCCACCATTGCTGGCCTTTTTCATCAAAGATGAGGCAGCGGCAACCTAGGCCTTTGCCACCTTTTTTATATTTATTGGTTTTCTCAAAATCAGCTTATTTTTAATCTAAAATTTAATTCTAATTACGGTTTAAAAAAAATTAAATCAAAATAATGTCACAACGCCACCTAGGAAAAATATGAAAAAGAAAAAATAACGACAATAATTTCCGTATGTCGAGTCGGAAGTAATTAACAGAAATACTTGGTTGCACCAATTTAATTAATTTCAGAACTCAATTGCACTTTTTGAAATTTTTGAAAAATAAAATCTAATCACATGTTAATGATAAGCTATAAGATTTCATGGGTACTCTTGCCTCTCACTTTTTTTTCCTGCTGTCGTTCACGCGCACTCGCCGCCTCCCCTACATACGTACGCCAACGGGACCTCTGAAAACCAGAGTCTCGAGAATCAGGAACCAACAAAAAAATGGAGCTTGTGGTCCTCACCCCCACACCGAAACACGAACGCCCAGTCCCTCTCTCTCCCCTCCTCTCTTTTCACCTTTTCCCCCTCGCTTATAATTCCACTCCACCACCACCACCACCATCGCCATCGCCATCTCCCCCTTTCTCTCTCTCCCTCTCCCTCTCCCTCTCTCTCATCAACACCCCCCCCCCCCCCCCCCCAAACAAGCTCGTCGGAAGCGCTCCACGGAGCCCCTCTTTCCGCGAGGGCGGCCATGGAGAAGGGAAAGCACAGGGCGTTCCTCGAGGAGAAGTTGAAGGCCGAGCCCGCGGCCGAGTGCGAGGACGGCCCCGGCGGCGGCGACGGCGAGGACGACGACGACTCCAAGAGGAAGAAGGTGCCGCCGTCGAGCGGGAGCAGGCGCGGGAGCGGTAAGAGCAAAATTCCGGTTCTCGGCACGTGCTGTATGCAATGCGTTCTTCGCGCCTGCTCGTCGTCTTGGCTCGCCAGCTTAGACTTTAATGAGCTTTATATCTTGGACGGGAGTGGATTTAATGAATTTTCTTCCTTTTCGTTTTTGTGTGCTGCGGACGCTCCGGTTTAGGTGCCGCGTCGAGGAATTGCCAGGCGGAGAAGTGCACGGCCGATCTCACGGAGGCGAGGCAGTACCACCGGAGGCACAAGGTGTGCGAGCAGCACGCCAAGGCTCCGGCGGTGGTCGTTGGCGGCCTTTACCAGCGGTTCTGTCAGCAATGTAGCAGGTCTGGTCCGATCTTATTTGCGATCCTGTCTGTATCGTGCTATTGCATCATGTCGTGTTGTGTCGTGTCGTGTAATGTTTTTGTGCGATCTTGAGCGGTAGTGAACTCTGAACTCAAACATGAGCTCCTGATCAGTAGAAACCACATGCTTTTCTTGCATCAATTCATGTCTACAAACTCAGGGTTCTAAGTTCATTTCGAAGATTTGTAATTTGGAGGATAAAGTCTCAGACCACATAGTAGTAATAGAATATCTAGAATTCGAATGTTTTCGTCGATTTTGCTACCGAGAGCACAGTGAAAGCAAAGCGAACCGCTTGGAAATTGGGCGAGGAGTTCCTTACATTGCGGTCGAATTTCACCAAATCTGCTAGCACGCTTGATCTTTCAGCCCTTCTATGAGAATTATTGGATAATTTCTGTCCGGGTCGTTTTCTAAGTTGTGTGGAGACTCCGATTCTCGCTCGGCTTAATTTTGAATCGCGTCATTCCGGTCAAGTCCGACTGACTTCAATCTACTTTAGAAACTTGGTGGATCGGATTTTCATGATAGTAATCTACACCGAATGGACAGTTATGTGTCTTGACTCTGAGCTTGCAGTACATATGCTCGTCTTGGAAGCTAAATTCTCTCTATGACCTTAGTTCCGATCGATGTGCGTGTCTTCATAGTTTTAATCCTCGGTACGCTGTGAGTGCGTTTTATGTTCATAAGCACACAATAACTAAGGAAATGTCTTGTCTTGAATTTATATAAGCTTCGATCGTGATCGATGTTGTTATCTTCGCCCATCTTTTTCTTCCAACTCGGAGCTTGATGTGCAGGTTCCATGAGCTGTTGGAATTCGATGAAAACAAGAGGAGCTGCCGCAGGCGATTGGCGGGACACAACGAGCGGAGAAGAAAGAACCCGGCCGAGCCTCACATCGAGGGCTCGAGTGGAAAAGCTGGCGGCAGCACTCAAATGAAGGAGCTAGTCTGTGGACAAGTCGATAATCGGGGCCGGATCCAAGAGAATGCCACCTACAAACATTTCCAGATCAGATAAGCCCGTCGGACCGGTTTGATGCTCTCTCTCTTCTGTCATTCTAGTCAGTGATAATCTATATTATTCATAATTTCTCTCGACACGAAAGAATGACTTTCCTCGACTTCAAATTCGAGATTCCTAATCCTTCTAGATGAGGGAAGTTTAGGCGGATCGGCGTGCTCTGCTAGTTGCCATTGTGTGTTGTAGGCTAATGTTATCTCCCTGTTAGATCAAATAATTTAAGCCTGAGATTCTTGGTGGGTGAGGCGTTTTGTCTCTTATCTAATAACGGCACCCTCCTTTGCTCGACTCTGATGATCTGTCACGAGCGGACGGATGTGGAATCCGCTTGCGACGCCTGCGTTCGGAATGGTTGGCATTTCGGATTGATAATTTCCAGGGATCTCATGGAGTTGGGACCTAGGGAAGGTGGTATCTGGTTTCTTTTTCCTGGTCTCGAACTCGTTATCGGTATTGTTTATGTTGTTCTTGGCCAGTCGGACATGCGCATCGCTCTGTACGATTGCCTGCAAGATGGGGGGGAAGGGGAGGGGAGTAGGTGGTGTCTTTATCTCACGAGCTTGGGGCGAGGATCATGGCCTTGGTAAGCGAACTTTTTAGCTTTTGCACGCGAGCATGCGTGGTTTCCAGAAAAGGGATAATTCCAATTTGGAAAATAATTTCTCATGAATGCTTGCTTTGACGATAAAAAAATATTTTTGGACAATTCGTTTTTAAATTTTTTTTGGTCTAGGATTCAAACAATCATCTTTGACCTTTTAAAATCTAAAAACAACATTGAGTATCTTTCAGAAATTTTAAAATAAAAAGGAGTGGAAAAGTATGGTTCTATTGAAATCTCGAGGGAGTGAAGAATAGATCTTCAAAATCAGAGGATGTAAAATGCAAATGCGGTTGATGCTGATGCGATGATGGCTTGGCTAATAATGTTGCTGCTGCATCCACAGGCATTTCCTTGTCAATGTCTCTTCCTTTTCCCTCCGTTTCCAATTCATTTTATTTCTACATTCAAGGATGAAAAAAGGAAATCATCAAAAGCCTCATCATTAATTAAAATCTTTAACAAATTTTCATCCTCACCCTCTTCAGCTCTGAAATCACTTTTCCTCTCTATCCTCCTTGGAAGAGTGTATATATCACTCTTCGAATCTCTTTCAACTGCGAGCGAATCATGGATCATGCACTAACAATGCAATTTCAATTAGTCCCACTAGACGGCAAAAGATGACAGGAGCATGGGCATCACAAGCGAAAGTCACTAACGTGGCTTGGCTCCCTCCCGCCGGTTGGGGCGGGGCCGAGAAACAAATCCTCCATTGCTACAGTAAGCTACTGCTAAGAATACAAGACTGAATCACGACAAGACGCGGTAGAATTGCACCCGGACATGTCTGCTATTAAACAGCAGCATGTCTCATTTCGGTTTCCGCTCCAAGGATCCGACGCCCATAATTAGCAAAACCTTCCAAACCTTTGACCCGGTCGGCCTCGCCCATCGAGGTTTAGCTGGAGTCGCGGAGAACATTGACTCGGCCCAAATCTTTTCACGCCTGACTGCGATGGGCCTAGGGGATCCTGCATTAGTGCCAAGTACGATCGAGCTTCGAGTTGATAAAACATGAGAACAGTCAAACGCTCTTTTCAGGAGTCGGGACCATCGGACCTTGGCATCAACCGTCCAAGCGTGTGGGTCACACTCCTTTCTTTCTCCCCCCTTTGAACCGGTCTTATCCCTCGAGTTTCTTTCGTTTCTTTTTTTAATCTGTTGGGAGGGGAACATATCGGCTATGCTCGTACTCAAACTCAGGATCCGTTTATGTGAAGAACTATTCCCGGAAAATTGTTTTCCGACTTTCTGAGATGACGAAAAACTAATCGTTTTATGAAAAATGTTTTTTGTGAACTGAAAAAAAATGAGCTTAGATTGGGGGAAAATAACTTTTTCCTCTAACAAGAGGAAAAATTAATTATTCTCCTAGAAAATGATTCTCACGGGAAATATTTTCATTTATCATGAAATTTTTAGTGAGTATGCTTATTTGAGTAAAAGGATTTTTCATGAATTAGTTTTCTGGACTTTGATATATTTTGTCAGCTGAAAATGACTAGTCGATGGAAAAGCATCTATGGCTAATGACAATATGAATGCACAAAATTACTAAAATGAGTTCCTAATTTGGAAAGGAGAAAATATTTTCTCAAAAAATATTTTTCTAAAAAAATATTTTCCTTTGTCAAAATGTATCTTTAACATAAAAAAGAAAACAAAAGAAGAACAGCATAGAGCTCGACCTGTAATTTTATCATTTACTAAAACCATGAGAATCGAATCCTTGCAAGTTTATATATGAAGGAAGCAGGACTTCCATTTTTCTTTCTTTATAAAATAACCTTAATTATGCATTGGCTGCATATTTATATATGAGGATAAAAGTGTAACTTGCCAAATATTTATAAAAGAGAAAATTAAACATCTACACGACTATTGTTTTTTTTACACTATTTATCCACTCTTTTCCTCGTTTTGATTAAGAAAAATCTAAACTTAATAAATTTCAATCGTTTCATGAAAAATGAATGATTTAGAAAATATTTTTGAGAACGAGTGTTTGTACTACTTAAAATTATTAGTCAAAATAAAATATTTTGATTATCAATAAATTTATATTTAAATATTTCGTAAATTGTGAAAATAATTTTTGTTCATTTTAAGAAATGACTTCCAAATCATTTGTCTTTTGGGAAATAAAATGCGCCCTAGATATAAATCGAAAAAACTTTAATAATTGTTGAAGATATATATAGTGGGTATGAATCGCAACGAATATAGGCAAACCATAAGGACCGCAGGTAAATAGGCTTGAATTTTATTAGATTTCCATAAAGGTCGAATTTACGAGCAAATAAACATTGTGGATTTGTTTTGCCCTAATTAGCACAACACACACTTAAAATGTGCCGATGAAAATTACGATCGTTCAAATCTTCATCTACAATTCAATCGGCATAGATGTATTATTTGTAAAGAATTAAGACATCCGCAAAAAGAAGAAAAAAAAATTTAAAAGACATTTCCTCCGAGAAGGAAACGTAACGCAAATTCTTCCCAACACACGAGAAAAGGCGCAGCAGATTGGAATAAAGATGAGCAAAAGGCGTAAAAGAGAAAGAAATAAATCGAAAGGAAAAATAAAACAACAAAAAAATAATAATTATGAGTAAAATGACGGAAATACCCATCCTGCTCGAGCGACAAAAGGCCGTCCCACCGAACCAACATGTGCTTCCCCTCTCGCTCTCCTCTTCTCCTCTCTTTTCTTGCCGTAGCCTCCGAACTCTCTCTCTCTCTCTCTAGCGAGCGATAAAAATAATCAGCTTCTTATAAATTCTCCCCGTTCGTCTCCTCCTTGGTTCTCCTTCCTCCTCCTTCTTCTTCTTCTTCTGCTTCTTCTTCACCACTTCGCTACCTTCTCTCCCTCCCTCCCTCTCTCTCTCTCTCTCATTCGTCGCCTCGCGCATTACGAGCGCCAATGCCTGCGCAGAAGCGGTCCCTGCCGGAGAGCGCGAACGACGAGGACGCCTCGCCACCGAGCGGCCACCACAACCACCACCACCACCACCACAACCACCACCAGCACGCCAAGCAATCCCGCCGCGACGGGGACCCCGAGCAGGACGACCGGCCGGCCGGGGAGCCGCAGGACGGCGCCGCCGGGGGCGGAGGCGGGGGCGCAGGAGCTGACGAAGAAGAAGAAGGTCCGCCTTAGCTCCTCTTCTTCTCCTTCTTTCTTGTCGTTCTCTCTCTCTCTCTCGTTGACGAGCTCTCTGTTCGTGTACGTAATCTGTGCGTGCGGTGCGTGCGGGGGCATGCGAGCGCGAGCTCGCGATTGATGCGATCGGATTTGGCGCTCATTGGAAGTGATTCCTCTCGCTCTTTGTTTTGTCTCCAGATTCTCAAGGGAGCCCGTCGTCCAGCTCGGAGGAGAAACCTGAGTACTCACTCCTCTCCACCTCTCGATCTATCCCTATCGCTCCGGATTCTCTCTCCTTCGTTGCTCGTCGTTGCTTGTTAGTCGCGCGGCTCGCGCCCGTGCCGCTTTGCTTGATTTCGCTGTTTCCTTGGCTTCCTTCGTGAAATGATGTCGCGTCTCCCGCGTCTCTGAAGTCGCTTGTGTTGATCTGTTGATGTGGCCGATTCGGGCGCGTCCTCTGGTGGTCAGGCTTCGCTTGATTCAATGCATGAGAATAACTATTGCATGTTGCAATTCATTTTGCTTTGCTGCCAGTCCGACGCTGCATCTCGAGAGGATTTTCAGTTCGTTGAGATCGTGGTTTTGTCTTACACAAGAATATCGCATTGCTATTTTTGTGCGTCTATTTCGATTTTAAGTTGGCGTCGCGTCCAAATTTTGGATGGGAAAATAATGACGTTGACTGGACTTCTTTTGTGCCGCGTATAGATGTATTACCATCTCATACAATATTTTCGTGGCAATTTTAGTTTTTTGAAACCAACCAGAACTTATTTCAATTGTGTGTTGTCGCTGCAGGCAAGCCTGGATGTTCTTCTCCAGTTTTTTGCTTTGATTTTTTTTATCTTTCTGTCTCTGTAACTTAATTATGTTATGTTCGGTGTTTAAATTATCAAGAGCTTCGATTATGGTCAAACTATTAGTTGGCTCAGGTGTATGTATGTGCAAGATTCATGTCAAGAGGCATTTACATAAGTTAAGGATCGTTAATCTACTGACTTAGGTGAGGAGAAGGCAATATGCCATTTGGACTTTGGTTTCTGCTTTGAGTTGCTATGAATAGTTGGACAAATAAGCAAAAGCGATCCTTGACTAGTGATGGAGCCCAGGAGTGATATTATTAAAAATTAAAGTGCCAAAGGATAAGAAAATTTTTACTCAACAGCTGATATAGGTAGTGTTTCTGGTATGGAGTCCTGCACTTCGTCCATCAGATTAACTAGTGCATTATTAATGTGGCAGAAATGATCATTTGAGTTGAGTGGAAGATGGACGGTGCAAGATATTGGGCATCAGTTTTAACATCCATGGCAGTTGCCTATCACTTGCTTTTGATAATATCCTTCTCTGTTGCCGACTTCTAAAACTCTGAACAGACCATGTCTCTCAGCTACTTTGCATGGTTATCATGTAGTTCTGTCTTTATAGATGGTATTTGACATCCTTATGGTGGCTACTTCCTCTTTAGGGCTCTTTGTCCAAATTTGGGCTGGTAAAGACCCCACAGAGATGAATTATAATATCTTTGTCCATTGAACGTATTCACCAATGCAAGCATCACATATGCTTCTGTTCAATGCTGCAAATGAACGTTGGACCCCATTATCTATTTTGAAATGGACCCTGTCCAGCTGGTCCGCATTACTAGCTACTTGTAAACATTGGTGCAGCCGTGAATGAACGACATCTGACTTTGTATTTTTAAAAGAGTTCGAAAAAAGTTTGAATCTGGACAGCGGTAGTCTCAAAATCCAACTCCTGGGAACCTAAGGACCTTAAGGAGTGCATCAAATCCTTGCAAGTCCTAAGTATCTTGGAAAGATTTTCTTGGGGTGAATCTCTGTCTATAAGCTTCGTGAATCTGAAAAGCAGAGAGATTCTCACTTTGGTATCTGGAATATCACGAAAATTGTGGCAAATGTGAACCTTAAGAGTTCACAAATACATATATCTGTGATGTCCACATCTAGTCGATTATTTGGAGAATGGTCTTGGGCTTTGTTACTATTCGTCTTTTGGCTTGTGTCAGCAACAGGTTCAGAAATCCTTCTCCTCGAAAACTGAGCTGCATTTGTGGCAAAGTTTGTGTTTCTTTATCTTTGGTCAAGTTTATCAAAGTGGGATTACTGTATTCTATTCCCAACCTCATAGTATTCTCTATGCGTCTGAAGACAAGTTCTTTGGGAAGGACAGGGTAGGGCCTGCTTTGGGGTTTTCTTTTTTTCCTTTTTTTTTTTTTAGGGGGGGGGGGGGGGGGGTGGGTGGTGTTAGTGTATGAGGTTGCTTGCTTTATATGTCCATAAATCAAGGCCTTGCATGATCTGTTCTGTTAGCTTTTGTATTTATCTTGTTTGGTACTGAAGACTACTCCTTTGGCTTATATAGTCCCTTTAGAGTATCAGCAATTTCCAAATTAAACGCTGACATCACTTATTTTTTTCTTGTTTCCTGCAGATTTGTCTATGTAAAACTATCAGACATTCGTAAAGATGTACAATGCCCAATTTGTCTAGGTACTGTTTGCCTTGACATCTTGCGTCTAAATACTTCTGAATTCTAATATAAGTATGGCTTTATCTTTATAGGATGCATCCAGGCAAATATCCTTTACGAATCATTTGTAAAGATGGTGACGTGTGCCAACTTCTGCTGCATTATGTATAACTGTAATAATTTAATGTGTGTTCTGTAGAGTTTGGGGAAGAAAAAAAAGGATATGAGCTGATTAAACTTTGTTTTTGTGATATGTTGGAATTGAGGTTTAAAATCTATGTTCATAATTATGTCTTTTTGCACTGGGCAATCTCATTAACTTCAGAGGTTAGATGTGCCCATTTAATTTAAGTTCTTTGTGCAGGAAACCTACTACAAAATTAGAGTCTCTGACTCTCTGAACTAGATTGGTATAAGCAACTATTAATCTAATTGTCTTTTTTGTTGTGTACTGCCTGTACACTAGGATTTTTCTCTTTCATATTGGTGCTTATGGAGATAAAAAGAAAGGAGTTTTCCTTGGAAATGTTAGCATCAACACTTATGGTGTTTTTAATGTCTTAATCTGGGTAAAGAAGATGCCTTCAGTTCAAATTGTCCCCACAATGAGTTCTCTATCATAACCAATATTTTCCCTGGACAATGACTCCATATACTTAGACTTTGAACTTTTCGCCAAATTAATTGTGCTGAAACATGCCGTTGTATTGATTTTGTTCAGGGGAAAGCACTACTTCGTCTTCTCCAGTCTCTCTGGTTGTTTTGAAAAGAGAATAAGATACATTATTGGACAGATTTTCGACATCATGCAATGACTTCTAATCTTGAGCTTTAGTATAAGATCATCATAGATTACTGTTGCAGACTTCTGTAAACCCACCACGACTCCAACTGACAATCAGAACTAGGATGGTGAACTTCTATTAGGTTCAAAAATATGACTGGCCATGATCTGGGAAAGATGGAAGTCTACTTTTCATACCTATTAAAGGTATCATTGGTAATTTCAGAGTACTTTTTGGGGAGGGTTTAACAACATAGTTACATTTAGTTCTGGTCTTCTTGTTCAAAAAACCAGTTGATTTTTTGGATAATGTTATCCATCAGTAGTTTAGTTATCAGGCTTCCCTTAAGTTGTGATTATCATAAGGATATTGAAATTCATCATCTCGAGATACCTATTTGATTTTATCATGCTCTTGCAACTCCTGAAAAGCTACTTATATTTCATATGAAGTTGATATGTAGCATTTTTTCTCTTGTCATCTGGTAATGACATCATACAAGAAAGGTTTGTCAAATCTGGTAATCTTTGCAGGCATCATCCGGAAAACGCGAACTGTTATGGAATGTCTGCACCGCTTTTGTAGGGAATGCATTGACAAATCGATGCGACTGGGGTATGAAACAAAGAAAAAGCTTCCCTTATTATGTCTTATGCAGCTCACAAATGGGGTAAGATGTTGTTCTGCTTGATACTTCTTTGCAGGAACAATGAATGTCCTGCTTGCCGCACTCACTGTGCCAGCCGACGCTCACTGAGAGATGATCCCAACTTTGATGCTTTAATAGCAGCTTTATATCCGGATATCGACAAATACGAGGAAGAGGTATTAAATTGACAGGGCTATGAATTTTGTTGATCAGATGATAGTTCTAGGTTGTGCTTTCTCATTTTCTTGACTGGCTTTTTGCAATTTTGTTTCAGGAGTTGGCTTTTCATGAAGAGGAGAGAAATCGCAACAAGCAGGTCGTTGAACTTGTCAGCAGATTTGTCAGCCTGACTTATCAATTTTTGGCCCTAGTCTGCCTGTCTTGCTGGCTGTACCATTTCCCTCATATTTCAATATGAACATAAAACACCAGAGGAAATTGTCACAGTGCATGCATATTGGATTCGAAATATATACCGCTGTAATTTTTTCTTGCTTTTCATGTTTATGGGTAGTTATTAGTGGAATCTCTGATCCTCAATACTAGCCGCGGTGAAATTTTTGTCGGTTCATGTATAGCAGCTACACTCCTAATTTTCTGAACTGACAGATTCAAGCATCCATTGCTCAAATTCTTCAACGGCAGTCTGAAGCACTTGTCAAAAGACGCTCGCTGGGTAAAGACGCAGGTATTGGAATGGGAAGACCACAGCGGAACCTAAGGCCTTCTACTAGGAGAAGACGGAATTCTCGAGGAACTGATCATCAAGGTTCTGAAGACAATGAAGATGAACATGATAGTAATGGCGGCAAAGATTCATCTTCCGCTGATGAACGTGGTACTGAAGTTAGGCAGAGACGTCGGAGAAAAAGGACAGGACCGCGTTCATCATTACCGTCTTCATCGGCTGATGTTGAATGCCTGGATAATGATTTGGAAGCAACCAGAGATACCAGAGGAATTTCTCCTGGGCCTGGATGGAACCCAGAAGTGCTTGCTTGGGGTAGGGGTGGTACAAGAAGTCACACAAGACATGGTGGCATAAATGGTAACAACAAGCACTCTAAGAACATGCGGTTATCCAAGCTGGTTGAGTACCTCAAGAGTTTAGGGGAAAATACTGAGGTAATCTATACACAATCAAACTTTGTCAAAAGTCAATGATAAATCCACAGCACAGAGGATTGTTGTCCATGTGATATGTAGTTTTTCTATCTGAAGTACACTCACAGAGTACATAAAAGAGAAACCATCCTAGGTCTTTAGATTCACAACTGGTGAAGTAGTCAAGTATGGTGAACATCTTTTCCCTTTCTATGTGTCATTATGGTCCTTCTCACTTTGGATTCTTTTTTGTACAGTTAGAGGTATATTTCATGCTTGTTTCTTTGGATAAAGAAAGTACTCCAACTCTGAAGCAGCCCTACCTCTGCAGCAGGCGGAGTCTGTCAATTAAACATCTATGTGATGTAAGATTTTCTCCTGGAATTGCAAATATGATTCAATTATTATTTTTTCACGCTTCCTGCAGTAGTGTATTATTTTGGGTATTCTTTCATCAAGATTGTTGTAATTATGTCTATGATTTGCTAGGGACCTACATCTGGAGATAGGTGTTTGTTTGACTTCTTAATTATGCAATGTTCAGATGGTGACTTAAAGTAAAAATTCAGCAAGCAATTACAGGCACCCAATTTGTCTTCAGTATCCGCATTTGTGCTTAATAAAAATGTCACAAGCTTAGTGAAGTTAAATTTTGCAATCATAGATGATATGATGCTTTTAAGCTCTCATTTTTCGTTTATTTTGAAATTCACCTATTCTCAGAATCATATTTTTGGGCCAGGAGAGCTCTAAAAAGAGTGCATAAATAGTGTTGACTTCAAGAACGCACTCTCAGTGGAATATTTCAATGGATAACTTAAGATTCAGTTTGTCTTCCTTTTCTTTTTCCTGGGTTGGGCTTGGAGGTGAATGAGAATCTGACATCCTTATGCAATCTATGCATTGCAGAATGTTGTAGTCTATTTTTTTGGGCCACTCGTCTCCTTTCTTTCTGAAAGATGAGTTTTTTACTCTGCAGTATGTTGCTCACAAAACACCTTTGCAAGCTGAAGAAGTTGAAATATTGGTGGTCAAAGGGAACCATAACATCAGCCGTCAAGGACCTAGCCTGAATCTTTTATCCTCAGCAAGTGAGCGTGAAAATGTTCTCCCTGTTGTTGATCCACATAAGGCTGAGCTGCAAATTCTGGAAAAGGAAGCAACGCTTGCAGGGATAATTGCAGACAATGGATCCATCAATGACTATCTGGTAAGTTAATGCCACAATGGAGCTTCATGTTAATTTTTTATTTTAAATTTTCTGGCACCATTTATCAGTAACCTCATGCTTCTGCTACTATATTCTCCTAGGATGTTTATGAATGGTCCTTTCAATGAGCAATTATGTCTTGTTGCAGATTCTAGGATACCGGCAGAGACAAAACTCCAATTCCTGATGAGTTCCATGGGCGTCTTTGGCAATATTTAAGTAAACTCTCACATACTCGTATATATACATATATATAATTAGAGAGGTGGACAGGTTTGCCAGTTGAACTCAGAGTACATGTTAGTTGATAAAGCACACCATGTAGTTCCCAAAAGGGCACTCATTATTGGTTACTTTTATGTTTTCCTTCCCTTGCTGATTTGACTGCAAATTGTTATTACCAGATGATATTAGAAGGTCGCCGTCCAGTGGACGAGGAGTATTACATATTTGATGTCTATGGATTGAGTATTTAAACAGGTATCAATCCACTCAAGAAGTCTTGCCCGAGATTTTTTCAGATTAGACGTCCGATCCTCGCATAATTTAGGACCTTCAGCTGCATAAATCTAGCCTTGCCTTGGAGGCGGAACAGGTGCAAAGGGGCCAGGCGGGCTGGGCGGGGCCTAGGGGGATCTTTCGGCCCTATGGGAAAAGACTGGGCGTGACTTTTCTCAGCCCGGTCTATAGCTTGACCTTAAGTAGAGTGGTCAACCCATCCGGGCCAGGGTCCCGTGCTTTAAGACTTCCACATAAAATCAAATAGCAGACAAGGGGCGTATTTCTTCATCTGGATGGAGTTACGAGGCCCGTCATTACTCTCATTCGGAGCTTTCCAAAGGCCGAAGGCCTTTGAGGCCATTTTCGGCCTCAAAAGTCCGCTCTTTGACGTGCTTGGAAAACAACACCAACCCCTCCCTCTCTTCCTCCTTTTCTCTTTCCCAGATCTCGCCCTAACATCGCATTGTTTTCGGGCCGTTTGACGTGTGATCATAGAGGTCTTATGGTCCATACTTATGGTCGTTGGCTTCTCCAAAAAAACAAAGAGGCTTTATTTCCCATTTTTGATTTAAAATTTATTCTGGAGAGGTCTTGGCTGGAGCATTTGAGGTCCAGTAGTTCGAATTGGCCTGAACTCAAAGTTGAAAATAGGCCCAAAGACCGGTTCGATCCAGTTATAACTAGATCCAACCCCATATAATCCATTCTTCAATTCTCATTTGATAAGTTAATTTGTTATATGGACTAATTGTATTCACTAGATGGGTTATGATCATTCAAAATAATATAGGTGTTCACGGCTTATTTTCATCCAACTCATGTCTATAATTCTCTATCCCCCCCTCCCCTCATTTGATGTTGCATTCGGTCACTTTGCACTCTCCCCATAATTTGTATATGAATTTTTTTTCTAGATAGAGTTAAATATGAAAACGTTTTAACAATATAAATTAAATATAGGTTGGATATTGAGATCTGCATTGCATGAAAATTAACCAAAATAGGGTCAATGAATTAATTCGGGTCGGATCATTTCCAACTCAATTCAAATCCAACTCATTTGTCTGACGGATCTACTCTTGCCCATGTGCTAGGCAACATATTTCACTGACTTCCTTCCTACAATCCAAGAATTACCAGCTTCAATTGTGTCATTCTGGGATTGATACATACTTTTCGCAGCGACCAATAAGAGTTTTATGTCAAAAAAGTACCTATAAGTGTATTATTTCCTTCCTTTAAGGACCTGTTTGTTAACGTTCTTTTTTTCTACTCATAAACAAAAATTCCCTTTTTTTGTTCCAGGGAACAAAAAAAGAATAGAAACGCGTTTGTTTGCGTTTTTGTTCCAAATCTATTTTTTTGTTTCTAGGAATACATTTGGAACAGAAACGAGTTCTTGTTTCTCGAACAATTTTTAAGAATAAATTTTCTCCCTCCTCTCCTTTTCTTCTCTTTTTTTTTTTTTCTTCTTTTCTTTTTCTTTTTTCTTTGGCCAATCGCTGGCCTTGGCCATGGCCAGTGACCTCACCGGAGCGTCGCCGGACCATGGCGAGGCTCAGGTTTGCCTTGGCTGGGCAAGCTTGGGCTCGCCTAGATCCGGCTCGCCCGAGCTCGCCCAACCACCGGCGAGACTCGCCGGCCTAGCGATGGCCCAGCGAGCCCAAGCTCGCCCAGCCAAGGCGAGGCTGAGCCTTGCCGGTGTGGGGCAACGCAAGGCGAGCTCGGGCTTGCCGAATCTACGCGAGCTCGAGCTCGCCCAGCCAAGGCGAGGCCACTGGCCCTTGTCGGCCGGTTGCCGGCCATGGCCGAGGCCAGTGATCGGCCAATAGAAGAAAAAAAGAAAAATAAGAAAAATAAAATAAAAATATTAAAAAATTAAAAGAAACAAAAAAAGAACATAAGGGGCTGCATGGAAACGTTCATAAAAAGTGTTTCTAGAACACTTTTTTGTTTCTTTGTTCCCGGGAACAAAAGAAGAACAGAAACGCGTTTGGTTGCATTTCTATTCTTTTTTTGTTCTTTTGTTCCTAGAACACAAAAAGAACAAAAAAAAGAAACAAAAAAAAACTTACTTCTTGTTCCAGAAACAATTTTAAAGAAACGTTTCTTCTTCTCTCCTTCTTTTCTTCTTCTTTTCTTCACCGTGGCTGGGCGAGGCTGCCGACCTCGTCGGCCGGTTGCCGGAGGCCGGCGACCGGCCCAAAAAAGAAAAAAATAAAAAAGAAAGGATAAAATGAAAAATAAAATAAAAATATTAAAAAATTAAAAGAAACAAAAAAAGAATAAAATTTATCAAACGTGTTTCTGTTCATTTTTTATTTTCGGAACAAGTTTACCAAACGCGTTTTTTTATTCAAAAATTGTTCCCCGGAACAGAAACACTTTTTTTTTATTTCTGTTCCCGGGAACAGAAAAGGAACAGAAATAAAAACATGCGCGCCCTAAATTTACCAAACGTGTTTCTCTTCATTTTTTATTCCCGGAACAAGTTTACCAAGCGCCTTCTTCTGTTCAAATATTGTTCTCCAGAGCAGAAATAATTTTTTTTATTTCTATTCCCTGCAACAATTTTTGAATAGAAACGTTACCAAACGCGCCATTAGTAACTTAGGGTGCACATAATAAAAATTAGGGTTAATACCTTAAAAAATCTCAAACTGGTACATTTGTGACAAATTTACCCCAAACTATTTTTTTGACCATGAAAAACCTCAAACGGGTACACCTGTAACAAATTTACCCCGACTAACTATAAAAAAACCTTAAACTGGTACTTTTATGGCAAATTTACCCCCAAATTATTTTATTCGACCATAAAAAACCCCAAACTGGTAAATTTGTAACTAATATACCCTTCGAAAAATTAGATTAATACCACAAAAAAATCACAAAAATTATAAACCATGACAAACAGAGTGTAAAATCTCAAATTGATATACCGGTCAATTGTCAAGTGTTATTTAACTTTATAATTTAATAAGAAAATTTAACTAAAATTAACAGAGGGTAAATTTGTCACAAATGTACCGGTTTAGGGTAAATTTGTCAAAGGTATACCAGTTTGGGGTTTTTGGTGGTCAAAAAAATAGTTTGGGGTAAATTTGTCACATGTGTACCAGTTTGGGGTTTTTCAAGGTATTAACCCTAAAAATTATGGAATAAAAATTGATTTTTCAATTTCTATTTCAGAAATTGAGAAATTAAAAAAATTAATTTTTTATTTCTTTTTCAAATTTATTTCTGGAATAAAAATCTGTTCCAAAAATAGAAAAATCAAATTGCGTTACTAAACAAATTTCTATTCAAAACCTATTCTAGACCTATTCTAGAGAAACAAAGGGCGTGCATGGTTGTGTTTTTATTTTTTGTTCATGAACAGATTTTTTATTTTTTTGTTCCTAGGAACTAAAAAAGAACAGAAACACGTTTGTTTGCGTTTTTGTTCCAAATCTGTTTTTTTGTTCCCGGGAACAAAATTAGAACAGAAACAAGAAACAAAATATATATATATATATATATATATATATATATATATTTCTTGTTTCTGGAACAACTTTTAAGAACAAATTCTCTCATTTCTTTTCTTCTCTTTTTCTTTTCTTCTTCTTTTCTTTTTTTTTTTTTTTCCTTTGGCTACTCGACCGGCGGTCAAAGGCTGGCAACCAGCGTTACCGGCCACCGGCGAGGCTCGACCTCGCCGGGCCATCGCCAGGTGACCGGTGGCTAGGTGAGCTCGACCTCGCCGGGGGCAAGCGAGCCTCGCCGTGGCTGGGCGAGGCCGCCGGCCCTCGTCGACCGGTCGTTGACCATGGCCGAGGCTGGTGACTGGCCAAAAAAAGAAAAAAAAAAGGAAAATTAAAATTAAAAATTAAAAAATTTAAAGAAACAAAAAAAAACACAAATTTACCAAACATATTTCTATTCTTTTTTTATTCCCGGAACAATTTTACCAAACGTGTTTTTCTGGTCAAAAAATTATTCGTCGGAACAGAAATAATTTTTTATATTTTTGTTCCCTGGAATACATTTTGAACAGAAACACAAACAAATGCACCCAAAGAAATATAAATTTGATCATACACGCCCTTAGTAATGAAAAAGGTAGTTTCTAACCTGTAGGTAATTTCTAACCTGTCTACAGTTAGTAACTTCTTTTAAGTTGGTAAAGACTAAGGCGTAACGGTAATAACTGGTAAACTTCAGGCGTAGTTAGGAACCTAATACATAACATGCGGTCACTCCCAATTCATCCATATTATTTGTTCCACAATTACGAAAACCATCGAGGCGATATGATAACGATCCAGTGCTGTCCTCAGACATTAGCAGAAAAAATATACCTTTGATCATTCGTAAAATCATAGTACAAGTGTTCCTTCTATGATACAAACTCTAATATCTCCATACTAAAGTTCGTTATGCCGGTACTATACAAGTTCTGATAGGATAGAAGAAGAAAAAAGAATGGTCATCTCTAGTTGTCCTTACAGTTTCGTGAGTAACTCGAAGACAGTCTAGTCTGCGACTGAAAAAAATCGAAGGGGGTTCCAGTCCCGAAAGACTTCCTGGTGGAATTGGGAGAATCCGAAAGCAAAGGCTCGTACACTGGATTTCTGTTCTTGGGTTGAGTGATTGACAATGGAGTAACGTCTCTCTCCGTCGGCCTCGGCTGTTGTTCAATGTTTCCCAGGGACAAAATCGGCCCCCCCATGCGTTCCGCTTGCTGGAGTTTATTGATCTGACTAGGTCTGTATGTGTATCTGAAATACTTCAGAGCTAGAATAGGACCCATTCCTGCTCCAACTATGACCTGCAAAATGAACCAAAAGAAAAAAAAAAAAAAAAAATCCTTGTTTGGTTAGGAAAAACGCATGCAACCTTAATCTAGCATCAAGAGTGCATTTTGGTTCATTTGCACTTTTCCAGATCATATTGCTCGGGTATGGTGGAGATATGGTGAAAATTGTATGGTGAGAATATGCAATGTAGTTATTATTTCAGTCACCGCCGCCATATCATCTTAATTCCGTGCAATTACCAAAGCCTGATTAATCCTCATCTGTAGAATGGCATCACCATACTTGACTGCTCAAAAGAAAGATTATTGAGCCCAAATGAAACATGCATCAAACAAAACGATTACGCACCAACATAGTTAGCCAGTAAGATGGTTGTTGGCACAACCGGAACATTATTGTGTACATCCCTGATGAAGGGATGGCACTTAACATCCAGTTGATGATGTAGAATGCAAACAAATTGCCCCATATGGCGAGATGTTGCAACATTGTGAACGAGCTGCATTTGCAATCGAAGTTTAAGGAGTTAGCAATTGACAAGCAGTTAAGGAAGAAAGTGCATAACAAATAACTCAGCATGAAGTCGTATTGACTTTTTCACTAGGGAACATGAGGTATCAGAAGAAGCCAAACTCATAGTAGCAAAACGGTGAATCAGGAAGCTTACTTTGTCTCCAGTGTCACCACGAAGGCTTGCAACCATATACATCCAGAGAGGGCCACCATAGATACCTCCTCCATTTCACTCTTCTCAAAAGCATATGCATGTATGCTGATGGCAAATACGACAACCGCCTGCAATTACAATCCACATTCATTAAACACAGAATAACAAGCAACAGCCAGCAATTAGTCAAATTGTGTAAGGTCCAATTTCTTTATTCCACACGAGGCACAATCCTCTAACAGACTAAAATGCGTTACTTAAATATTTCACCTTCCTAAGAATGGAGCTGGCAAATGACTATCATATATCCAAAGACAATCTTCTCAGTGTGCAATCAGATAGCCATGACTTTGTTTCAATTAAGGGCAATGAAAAGGGGACTCATATATACTAGAATTCCATATTGAAATTATGAATTCCATATTGAAATTATGAATTCCATACTCATACAATGGCAACTCAGATATTTTTCCCAAAGTTCAGGGGGTCACCATAAGCTGTCCCTATAATTAGATCAACATAACTATTATTCAATTCTGTTGAATAAGAGAAAAGAATCTGCGCTCAGCTAATCTTTCTGAAAAAGTAAAACCACAGAGCAAGAAACGGTCTAAATCTGCACTTACATGAAAAAGCGATCGTCCAAACCATCCAGCAAATGTGCTAGGATTCAGAAGCCTGTTTCAAGAAGTAATGTTAAAGAAGATTTTCTGCACCAAGAGCCAAAAGAGAGTAAAAGTCTATACTCATGATCTCATAACATATTGAGGACACACCTCCCCGCTTGGCAGTAAAAAAGAATTTGTGGATGCTGCATAACAGTCTCTTCACCAACATCTTTGTCAAGTACACTAACTAAGACAGGGATGCTGGTGTAGAAAACATTAAAGGCCATCAAGCTGACTGAGTTGAAAAGACTGGTTCCAGAAATACCTGAAATGAAGGAGAAACTGGTAGTGTGTTTGTGTTAGAACAACAGGTACAAGCATAAGGTGTGCTCGCATAGCGTGCAGAGAGAGAGAGAGAGAGAGAGAGAGAGAGAGGAACCAAAATGGGAACTCACAAGATTTGGATGAAACATATTAGTAATGATTTATAGAAAGAATACTGCGAGAGAAATGCTGTTCGGTTGTAGGAGTATCGCCCATGAACCAGTATCAATCTTTTCAGAAATTTGAATTCTGTAGACGGCAGTCAGAAAAGTCAACATTTAGAAGTCCCATGGCAGCAAGCACATAGAGGAAACTAAACAACAATACATGCCACGTATTCTCAAAGAATAATCCCAAAAATAAAGTATTTCAAAGGTTGAGCCAGATGAAAGGATATCCTGGAACATGAAATTTGTTGACTAGACCCATATATGTATGATGGTCATCCCCATTTAATTTCAGAGAGAAGATTTAGATCTAACCATCTCCCCACTTTCACAGACCATCCTACTATTCCATTACTAAAGGTAGACCTTTCCAGCAAACCGGTCTCTCCATTGCAATAATGTGGACTTCTTTATGGTTAGCTAATAAAAGTGCTGCTACACAATTACTAATGCATAGAACTGAGACTGCATAGGGTCACATTTATCTACAGCAAAGGTCAGTTTCCACAGAAGAAATACCAACTAAATACATTTAATAAGGTTTGTAGTACCAGCGGTCCAGCCTGTAGAACCCAAAATCTTTCGGCATTTTCAACAAGAAAAGTCTGATAGGAATCTATTCTCTGAATTAGCAACACTGTTTCTCCAAATGACCACATATTCTATGTATTTATAGCCATAAACATAAAGTATAAATGATTTGATGTCAATGCAAACATACAAACCAGAAAAGATCGAACATTGGACATGGCCCGCAATACTTACTCCCAATGCTATAATCAGCAGCCCTAGCTGCCTGTAGTCCTTCTCTGCCACTAATGCCAACTCCTATGTCAGCTTGTTGAATCATCTTGACGTCATTTCCACCATCTCCAATGGCCAAGGTTCTGTACTCACATGATTTTAAGAGTTGCACAAGCTGCATGAGGAACACAAGATATGACATGTAATGTCACTGAAAATGTATATTTATGACAAAAGGAGCAACAATAGTAATTAGTGGTTAGATATATTTTAAGCATTAATAGAAGTAATTTAGGCTTTTACCATACCAGCATCATAATTTTAAAATCATGTACAAGTGTAAGATACAGTAATTAACATTACTAAAAAAAAAAGAAAACTAATTCACAGTTACCACAATATTATGAAGAGTAAACATCACTTGCAAAAAAAAAAAAAAAACATCACTTGCACTTTCTATGTGCGATCTTGGAAGTGTTCAGTTCTCAAAAAGCAACTTCAAGTCATGTACTAACCCCATCATGATGATCATTCTACTCTAATAGAGGATAAACACAATAATCAACAAAGATAAAGCTTTGTTGCTATATATCATTTTTTAAGTTCCCATCATGATACTCATGTCAATGTTTTCAAAACAGCTTTAGACAGATCCAAATGAAATTCAGAGGACCAGCAGAAGCCAGAGCTACAGGAGTTCCCTGCAAATTTAAATTATTTGATGACGCTAAAAGTCAACAACTTAAAAGGAGTGAAACCTTCTGTACTAGTAGACAACCACTGGTCCCCAAGGCTTAAGCTGTCATGAAAATGGACCCATAGTGTACATCTAACATAATTTTACCACGTCATCAAATATTAGTTAAGCCTTACAGGCGAAACATGTATGTGACTATGTCGAACAGACAAGTGAAAATATAACATGATAATTAGAACAGAGGCAAGATAAAGATGAGAATGAGAATTTAGACTCTTCATCTTTGCTCCATTACCATGTTAGACAACCGTTTGTCCAAAGGTTGCAAACTACTGAGAGACAGGCTCACACTGTATATAGAGCACATTGCCTAACATGCTCCATACCCTTAATTTCCCCATCTTATTACCACATCTAAAATTTATTAAATAGCAAAGTTCTTAGGCAGCAAATAAGGTCAGTTTGTATTAAACAAACAATCTACCAGTGACTCTCTGATCTGCTATTCTATCATGTGACAAAAAGCTAATGATTCTCTAATCTGCTATGAGATCATATGCAAATAAAGAGAGATGCAAATTTCTTGTAAAATAACATCAATTACATAATCGAAAAACATAAAATAAAAATCAAAACCTATTACCAAGTACCCAAGCCTTCTGTCATAATCTAACACCAAATATAGACACTTTTCAGTAGAATTACCTGAGCTTTTTGTGATGGTGTCACCCGGCAACAGATAGCTGTCCTTGACAATATGGCTAACTCAGTGAAAGCCTTCCGATGATATGTCAGAGCAATTTCAAGAGCCCATCCATCAACAACAAATGCCACATCCTAATTCAAGGGAAAAACTGGTTACCGAAAGCCAACGGTCACATTAATAAATTTGCACTCAAGCAGATCCATTGAACAAATAACTTGAGCTTGAAACTATAGGTGTCAGGTGTAGAAAGTGACAAACAACTGAGTGGTTTAACACTCGTTATATCATCATTTCATTTCATCCAGATGAATGATTAGAGGCAGTCTAGACCAACAAGGAGATTATTCAAGAAGCAATAAGGGTATTGTTCTAGAACGGATACAAAAAAAGTACTTTTTGTCTGTGCTTGTTTGTCACTTGTGGCCGCAGGAAAAACCAACCCAAAAATTGTCAAGGAAGTCCAGAAGTTTTGATACTTCACAGGCTGGAATGCTAACAGGTGTCTAGTATTGAGTTAATCGCCGTGATAGTACCCATTATTCTAGAACTTTGCCAGGAATAGATAACTTAATTGCTAGAGGGAGGCCCACTGGATGTAGATCAACCCAAAGCTCCTACAAGACCAATCACCCCAAAGCTCCCATAAGACTATAGAAAGAGGTCAAATATTGAAAGCTAGGATCTAGCGCCGATCTAAATGGCTACGCTCTTCAAAAGATGCATGCCTACATATGTGAACGTGCAAAGTCAAGGCCATATGGCTCCTTCAAAATAATTGCGTGCTAGCATTTCACCCTCTTAGCAACCTCTAACGAAATTCACCCTACTTAATATATGTCACACATAAGCACAACAAAAGATTCCCAGTGATACAAGTACTATGACCAAAGAATATCCAACCTAATTCAACCTTCTCAGTTTAAGCCTTGCCAATTGCAAGTATCTATCGTCAAGAAACATTCGATTAAGACAATCAAAAGCTATTTTTTTCACATATAATATGACGCCATCAAAATACTATACAAAGACATGGCAAGAGAGAATTGACTGAACTAAGAAAGTGGTAAGGTGAACATATATTAAACCACATGATTTACCACATGAAGTCCATAAACTCTACCTTAGGTTCTGAGGAAGTTATCTTCATTGTGAGCAAAACTCTTTCTAAGCTTCTACAAACTTCGTCGTTGGTTTTCCCATCAATTAGAAGAAGCTGACCCTTGGGCTCTGTCAGAGATGGAAAGCAAGGGAAGTTAGGAAAGCATAGATTCTGCTGTTAGATTCTATCTTCCTTGTTCTCCAGCACGTTACGAACTGAAACACCAAAGAAAATCAATCAACCTGGAGATATGAAGTTGCAAGACAGTGCAATCTGTATGGCAGTATTCTGCTTGTCACCAGTAAGCATCCAAAAATTTATTCCTGCTCTTCTGAGTGTCTCAATTGTTTCCGGCACACCATCCTGAGTAGTAATGTAAGATATACGATTGTTTAAATACAACATCATCCTAAAGGCATATTAGAAAGAGCATGGGAAAATAGAGCCCTCTGAAAGAGGAAAAGTATGTGTAGATTCAGAACATTCCACAAGACATATCAATAGTCACCTGAAGACGATCCTCTATTGCGGTGACTCCAAGAACTTCAAAATCATGTTCAATTCTTTGACAGACCTCCGCTATTCTCCACTGCAAATCCAATTTATTTCAGGAAACTAAGGTACACTATCTAAGAAAAAGCCAGAAAGGTTATGTACGACAGGAAAATAACAGAATAATAGTTAGTGTATCATTTACCTCCCTATCAACCAATGTACTGCTAGCCTCTTTAAATGATAGAGACCATTCATGATATTCGTCAGCCATTAGTTCACGCCAAGCCAAGCATAAAGTGCGTAAACCCAGTTGAGAATATTGTTCAACAGCTTCCACAAAGGTCCTTGTTTGTTGCCCTGGAAAATAAATAAAGTTGTCAAAAACTTATGAACTCACAATTAAGAAACCTACAAATTGCACCATTGACACTCGTCTGATGTATCTTTCTTGGTTTTCAGGGTGTAAGGTAAAAGATGTAAGAGCACCATAACTAGCCATTTCAGTCTGACAAAGTTACCTTACATCTACTGAACTGAAATGACAAAGCAAGTGCCCATAATATTGATCCCTAGGTCAAATTCTCACTGAAATCAATACCAAAATCAGGCAAACAGGTATACTTTCAATTCGGCTATTTTTGTAGAATTTCCAACACTGCAAAAGTAGCATTTTGAAGCATGCACCAGGTAATCCAGCCACCGGTTGCACACAAAAAGCTCCATTTGTACAAAAAAAAGGATACTTTTTTTAAGATTATACTGAAAGTTGATGTGGCATCTGAAAAGGAAACTTTTAAATTCATCATTGAGTGCAAATCCTCAAATAAGAAGCAGGTGTTATTAGCACAAGGTAGATGACATGTGCTGAAATCATCACATTCCAACCTAGAAGATTCAATAGCATTCCCCTGAAAACTGCTACCATTTTAAATTCCTGAAGAATCATACCATCAAAAGGAAAAGAGTATACAATTACTTGAGGTTGAAATACAACCAAACCCACTAATCAAAAGAAAAACAATATCTCCCTGCTCCTACGGACACTTAAAAGCCTGAAAATATTTAAAGAAAACAAAAACAAAAAATCCTTGACCTCTAACCAGAGAAATTCTAACCAAAGAATACACTTACTAGAACAAGTTGCAATTTTTTCAATGTCCGATAGGCAGTGGAGTACTTTTATATGATTGAGTATGGTATAACCAGAAATGGTCCCTCAACATCAATAAACAACACATATAAACATCCAAACAACTCTTTTCATCTGACAAGTTCTAACACATGATGGGGCTAACCAGAATTGGCGTGAGGAAATATTGCTTCATCTGCTCCTTTGGTCAACAGAAATATCTTTCCATTCTGGCAGTCTTTCACCACTATGGACATCCTTTTCCTATCAGATGTGAACTCTAGAGTTTCCAATACCTCATAACGGATACCTATTCCATTGAACTTAATCTCTGCGAGATACAATATAGACGAAAAGTCATTTTAATTAAACATAGATGACTATGCAGAGTACAAAAGACAGAAGAAAATGACTGGTACCAAGAATATTTGCATTCCTATTGAATAGAACCATAAGCAGTTTTGCAGCAGCATGAACAAGAGCATCTTCATCCTGAGATTGTGCCTTATATGAGATTGCTCCAGTTTTACTGCAGCAAGAAAATAGAAGCAAAGGAACCATAAAAACCTGTAGCAGAAACCTGTTCTTTCTGCGGCAGTTGTGGGAGCCAGGGAGAGGGTTACATGATACACACGTCCAAATGGTATCTATATGGTGAATTGCCACTAAAATAAATAACTGCAGATATGGAAAAGCATCTGGCCAGAAAGAAGTTGGGATCACCTTTGCACAGGGATAACTGTGTTGCATATTGCCATAACTGTTAGAAACCTAATAACATCTGGAGAGCCAGAATCAATAGCATTAAGCAGTTCCAAGTCTGTATACAAGAAGAAAACTAGTTATAAGAGTAAAGCTGGTCACAGTAAGTGATCAAATATACTAGATGGTGACTGCATGAGATTCAAGCAAAACATCAGTTTGCAGTTTTGATTAGGCATGTAAATTCTACATTGCTGTGCAAACTATGGAAATAATCTCCAACTGATAAAACAAGTAGCTTCAAATGCTATAAATTACCTCTATGACTTAACCGTAAGATCCCACATCATCACGTTGATTGAATCAAAAATTACATTAACAGGAATATTTAGAAACTGAATTAGGTGATTTTGCCACTAACAATTAGGAATTGAAATAGATGACGTGCGAGCATTTAAATCTAAACGTGGCAACATCTTTTCTACCTTCCAACTCTCAGTATAGGGCACACTTCCATTTAATAACTCAAATAATAAATTAAATAATGAAAGGAATGGAGCGGTGCTATATATCAAGGAGGACAAAATTAGATGTCAGGACCCTATATCCTTCCATGAGCCATAAAGGCACAGAGTATCTGATTTAAACACAAATTATACAAAATGGTCATAGCCAGCGCTCTGCTTGTGTATTACAAGCCACATATATGCATATATACATGCAGGTCTTGACTTTTTGTAACAAAGCCACCCAATGCTTTCAACCAAGGATAGAATTTTATTTAGCAGGCAATGCTGCTTCTATGCTAATGAAACAGTACTCCATAGAAGCAACTCGTAACATTCTGGGCTATTGCTGTCGAATGTCAAAAACAATGTGAATCAGGTGAAAAGAGTAGCTTGTGTGTTTATATGAAATCGATAATCTTTTACCCATCGGCCACCAGCCCACTTGATAAGTCCAATTGAAAGAAACTAAATTAAAGAAATACATTAACAAAAAAAAACTTGTATCAGGAGAAACTCGATCACTCGTGACAATGTCATCTCTTGAAAAAGGTAGTAATGAATTTTCGCTTTCCCCTTAGCTAGTCTGTCAATTTATGTTGAGTAACGAGAAACATCATTTCCCATTTCCCCTCCCTTTTAGTTTTCGAGCAACTTGAAGAGGAAAATCCTTTAGGCCTGTTGATGCATCAATCTCATTGCAATTGCAAGGACTATTAGTTTTAACGAACTGGAAAAGTAGAGCCAATGGCATTCCTTTCTTATAATTAACTAAGCAGGTTTACTATTGAACACGCCCAATTCCGTGAAAAAAAGTGGACCAGACTTAATGGTAACCCGGATCCAGAAAAAAAAAAAAAAAAAAGTGTATGACTCCCCTCCTGGACCAAAAATACGCAAGCAAGTTCGCAGACCTCACTGGACAAAAAATACCAATGGCAATCCCCACTAATGGTTCTAAGTACCTAGAGAATGTTGTTTTTACTTTGATTGTTTTCATGCACAAAATGGCAACAAGAATTTTAACTGCTAATGCTCCAAGGACTCAAAAGAATGAACACATAAAATGAAAGATGTCGCATGCTTTGACAGAATCAGAACCTTTCGAGGCATCCCCAGTTTCATTTCCATAAAATTTGCCGCTGATGCAGCATCTTCTAAAAATCATCTTGTTTTCAGTGAGTGTTCCAGTTTTGTCAGTCAGAATGTACTCAACTTGACCCAAGTCCTCACTTATTGCTGTGCTGCCAAGGGGAGACAAAACATTTGCTACATAAAACTGCTTTCAAGATATGCCAAACTCTAATACAGGTATACAGGTTTCTTAAGTTAAACAACTTACTTTGCAGCATGGGCAGCGATACCAGTTTCCTGGTCAACCATTTTCTGATCCCAGTCAATAAATTTTGCATACAGACTTTTCACGAGGTCCAGAGATACCTGCCAAAAGTTTTTCAAAGGTCTCAAAGTTACTAATTTATCTGAAGCTCTTTTAGTGCAGAATTTCTCTAAAACACTTCTGTAATCTCCAGCTTGAAATAGAGCACAGGATATTAGGCCAAGCTACCTCTCTCTTTTTGTTATGTAAAGCTGCACATTACCAGCAAAATCATTTGATTCAGTCAAGGTTGACATAGTAGCTCAATTGCCCATGCATAGCAAAAATTAAGTGGTTTTATTAAAAAAGTTAGTTCCAGCTCCAGCACTAACCACTAAGCAACTCTAAGCATTTGCAACAAACTTCCATCTTTACTACCCGAGCAACCACCTGCACTGAGTCAGGTAGAAGCCTCTAATACTTTATCAAGACTTTGATCACCTCTCTAACGAGTATTCATTTCATTAATCACTAAACCCATAGACTTCAGCTGTTTGTGCGAATGTAAATAGCAGCCTTACAAGCTATAATTAGATGAGTTTTCCATAACAATTTGATGGAAAACCAATCTTTATGTCTGCATAATGCGCATAAAAACTGCTGCAAGACTCCTTAAGAGTCCAGACTTAATTTGCAAGGACTGTCAAGAGAAAGAATGATAACATAAAATAGAACTATTTTTTCCTTAAGCCACATCATATTTCCTTTGATAATAGTTAAAGTTACCTTTCTTGCAATAGGTCAACTTCCAATAACAAAGATCAAAATGCTATGATAAAAGAAGAAATTTTCTTGATTTTTCAGTCATAATCTTGAGATCTCACCTTAATAGATATGGGAATCATGATGGAACAAAGAAGTTCAAACCGCAAAGGTATGACCAAGAGCTCATACCAGGGACCTTCGTGTGGATACATGACATACCATTGCTTCACCAAAAAAGGACCCAAAAAGAAGGAAACACAAAATCAGCTTATGCTGCAAATTTGCAGTTAAACATAAGGGAATTAAGTTTACTAAGGAAAAAAATTTCAAGAGGCATAATAGGAAAAACCTAACAAGAGCTACATCCCAGAGCCTCTTCCTATAAAGTCACAGTTTTGGTGTCAGATCACAAAGTCAAAGCATTTGAAGATTAGCATATAACCATTTCCATTATATTGAATCACTGAATATTTATGTGCATAAACTCAGAAAGCACCTCACTTGTCTATTGTTAGTAGATATTAAGGCTACACAATTAGTTTTTACCAAATCCCATTGCTTATGACTAGAAACTTGGAAAAAAAAAACTCAAAGGTCAAGAAAATAGTTCCAACAGCTTGGCTTTAAAATATGTTTAATTTTTCCAGGAAATCTTCCACAGTTTCCAGAACATTATGAAAAACTACACTGCATCCTTCAGGAGTTTTATTGCTAGATCTTAATTCAATAAGATGTTTATGATCTTAGCTAATGTGTCTGGCATTTAGTTTGATATCTTTCTACCTGCTTTAATATGTACTTATTCTTCAGCCATGCGCTATTATTCTGAAGTACAAAGTTTTAAAAACCAATACTTATGAAAGTACTTTAACTTTGCAGTGCAGGAAATAAGATAATTAAAATGTGGAACCAAAACAGTGGAATCACAAAGCAAATAGATGTCCCAACAAATGAAATGTAGAAGTTTTCCAGGAAAAGAAGTTCACCGTATAACTCGAAAATCAATCAACAAGAAAGTACATGGTAGGAGCTTTGTTGATCTCACTGACCTTTCTTGCTTCTGTCTCCTTCCATACATTACCAGCTATCCCCAAAACCATTACAACGACTATTTGGAAGATAAATATGGCTCCAGTCAACTTGTCAATCATGGCATCTACAGCAGTAAGCTTAGGTTCTGGTACACCTCTGCTCATACCCATCTTTGTTTCATTACCTGAAGCAATAAATCAAAAAGAAATATGCACCTTAATTGCAACCTTCATGATGAGGCATTAACAGTTATTATTTATGTGACAAAGAAAACAATCATGTCAATGCATATGTCATTAGAACTCTCTCAGATTCTGCCACAATACGTGTATCCACAAAAACCAAGTTCTCCAGCTTTTAACTTACAATCATTAGACTATCATCAGAAACTTCCCTTTCCAGCACATTATTCCTCACAAAACCCCAAAGAAGACAGTAAAAAGAAGCAAACACCAATAGCATTGTCATCCTAATGCTACTTCCCCAACCAAAGAGTTGGAGAAAAAGAGTTATATGACGAATGAACTCACAAAAGAGTGCATGCTTTTACCACATGCCTATATGTAGCTAAAAACACACATAGCCACATAATTTCCAGTCTTGCCTATCCATTTCTTCTTTTAAACTCGAATACATCATGAAGTATCTTTATCGTGATATCTTCTATCCGCCAAGCACCTTCTACAGATCTTTTCTTGAACCTCCAGTGCTTGCCTTCACTGTAGCCATGGTGGACCTTCTCTAATTTCAAATTAATCTAGATTCTGCTCATAGTTACTCATATTTTGATACTTAACTGGCTAACTGCGATGCAGCAAGCTGTCTTCCAGATTTGGCATGTCTATCCAGTCCAGGTCATCACAACTCGATGTCATCCCACCCTCCCTCCTCTCTCTCTCTCTCTCTCTCTCTCTCTCTCTCTCTCTCTCTCTCTCTCTGCGCGCGTGCAAACATGCACAGGCACATGCACGCATCTCTTCCCATCTTTCTCATCCTTTTTCTTAACAAGCCAAATTCAAAGAAACAAAGAATTAAAAAAAAATACTGAGCAGTAAAGCTGTTCTAGCCAACACACCTGTATAAACAGCTACTCCACAAGCCCACTCTGTATTCCGCAAGTAGCATGTTTGAAGAATGGTGTTTTTTATGGTTAAAGGGCACACATCATTATCAAGAAATGGAGGAAGTAATCGAAGGTTAGCATCAAATCTTCTGATGTCCCTATCAGGATTGGGGCACTCAATAACACCCTGTTGAAGATCCCTTTGATAATATTAGCCAGGATAAACAACCAGGATGTTGCTTTATTAGGTTCACCAAAATATAGGTAACATTCTTGCCTTGATTTTGTGCAACAGTTCAGGATCGATTCCCATGCAAGCAGCAGGTACAACCCTTGTCTTTAGATCGGTTTCACCATCAAGGGCAGCTGTCTGTACATGTTACAAGAGACTACATAATCTTTTGAAAGAAGGACATGGAATTCACACAAGCACAAAAGCAGTGTTACCAACAAAATTAGATGGACTGCACCATATTTCTCTATTCAGATTCACATCAATATGCTAATAATAATTCTCATGGAAATTTATATATTTGGAAAAGATGACCAAAAGCACTCAGTGGCAAGATGTAAACCAAATGCCGGAGAAATCTAAGTGGTGACTGACTGGATTAGCACAATGCCCAAAACCAAGTGCTGAGGATGGTAACTGATTGATGTTAAAACTATTTTCTTAAACAGATTATAGACTGGACAGCTGACCTAGATGAATTATTTGACTCCTGATTTTACATGTTTTAGCTTGAACATTAAAGTTATTAGCACATTTTATTCTAATCTATCCTCATACTAGCATATGTGCCGTAAAACCTAGGTTTGCAGTCTATCATCCCTCTCAGGCATGCTCAACAGTCAATGAGTCGCACACCAATTCTTTCGCACAGATAGCACAGCACTAATATCTGCTTAACATCTAACCATAACACAGAAGAGGAACGAAACTAGAGGATCCGCCCTGGCTAAAGTCAAAGCTGCTCAAGTTTTCATTTAGACACAAGAAAGGTTCATTCATTACCTCTATATAGCAGACTCCCTGTGGATCGGACGTTCCGAGCAAAACTAGATCGCATGGTGCTTCATCATTCTCACGAAGCCATACAATGTTACCAACACGAATGTCCTGTGCTTGAATCTAGAAGATACGGTACAATATTAAAAAGAAAAGTAAGCACAAAGTTATTTTCTTGAAAATCAGTGTACTAATAAAGTCACTTCAGGATATAAAGTAGACTATCAACAAATATCACACATTTCCATTGATGCAGAGACCCCATTCTAAGATACATTGGCCTTGAGTCTATCTCCAAACCCTTATTATAGCAACTATAGTTATGCTTAAAAGAAAAATGAAAAAGAAAAATGAACTTCAGACACAGAGAGGCACAAATCCAGCATAACTGTCTTATCTGTATAACATCTGCAACATCATCAAACTAAAATAACAAATAACCACCATCGTTTTATGTGTCAAAGTAGAATATCATGTCAATAAACTTTATATCATTGAAATTGGTTCTCCAACTGCCAGTGGACTAGACAACCGCTCCTTTTTGAGGCAAAACATTTCTTTTGTGTCCTCTTTATTTAACTTATATGATGAAATATGAGGTCCCCATAGTTCTACAACTCAACTCTTACCTGAAACATGAGAAGCACTCTCATCCCACCATTATTAATTCAAAAAGGAGATGAAGATAAAGATGATGTAGATTATCATAATCTCAAGTTGCTCTCTGAGGTCTGCAAATATTACACGCAATTCCTCTTTGTCTGTGCTTCCAGGAACCGAACCATTATCAAATCCAACCGCCTTTTCCAATCAAAAAGATGAAACTTAGTTTTTAAAACCACTAATCACATTAACAACCTAAACAGGGTATATCTTTCCTAGGGGCATACTATCAAACAGACCAACATAAACAATGTATGCAGCATGTCCTGCTTTAGTTGAAGTATCGAGCCAAAAGGGACGCCGGACCATGAAAGAAGATTGGCAACACCCTTCACCTCAGGAACAGGTTGACACAGCTGAGTTAGTTGGAAATCTATTGGCAGCATACATCATGTTGCCATGCCAGGAATTGGTAAATCCACCATTAGCCTATTAAGGTCACATTTGAGATATATAGAGCCTTGCTTTCTAGACATCATTTCACTAGAAACCGAAGGTTATGAACATGAACTATGCGTAAATTGTGTAACAACCAGGCAACAACGATACTTCTACATTATGTATACTAAATAAAAACCATTACCAGTGTAGAGAGCATTGTGATATACAGAGAGGAAAAACAACAACTGACTGAAACTATAACTACCAGACTTCTATAAACTGAAAAGTTCAAATCAGTGGCAAACATGCAATAGACAAACCAATCCACAAGATAAAACCACTTAAGAAGATCAGTAACCATTCTTCAACAGATTTAAAAGAAAGAAACAGCTTCCTTCCGCAGAAAAAGGGAAATAAAAAGGAACAGGGGCATTTTTTTGAGGACAAAGAGGTAGGGGAACTTGAGCATGATTATTTACCAGTTTTTTAACTCCATGACGGACAATCCATACTTCTCTCTCATTTGCCTTTTTGTCAGAGAGATATCTATTGTAATCATCCCATGCCTCTTTTGTTGCTGAGACAGCAAATATAAAGATAAGAGGACCCCATGTACTGGCAGGATTCACTGGAGTAATAAGTGACCATAGCTGAAGGCAGGCAATCAATAGAAAATACTGGTTCATGAACCGGCTGAAAACAAAAAAAACAAAACTGTATTACATACATATACAGACCTGATTTCAGTAAATGAGAATAAATATTGGCTATGGGAAGTGGAAGAAGTGTAAGCAGACTGCCTTTTTTAAATAAGGATATGTTCAGGTGACTGTTGTTTTAGTTTCTCAACCAATTTGCACCTGAATTTTCTAGGTTTTTTATTTGTTGACTAGCAATATTTAGTCTCCCCGCAAACAACCCCACCCCCCCCCCCCCCCCGGCCAAAAAACAAAAAAAAAATTTGAGGGTCACCTGAACTGCTCCCATAAGTTCTTTGGAATAAAATTCAATATAGTGTATTTTCTGTTGGATATTCGGTTGTCACAGTAGAAATCCTGAGATGATGCATCGTCATTGATATCAACATATCGCTTCATTGTTGTCCTTGAAGCTGATAATCAACTCTATGCATCTCAACACTATCAGATTCAGAGGCCACAATGAGAAGCACATCTGCCAGAGGCTCCCATCCTGAATAAGAGATATTCATCAACATATACATAAGTCGCACCAATGGCCAAATAAATTAACTGAAGGGCATCAACACACCAAGGCCAATCTTCATCAAAGCCATCCATGCCAATTCATGAGGATGAGATTTGACAACTATGATAATATGACGACGCATATCTACAACTGAGTAGGCCATGAATACCACATTCTAAGCATCCCAACAAAATGCCAACGAGTTAAGTCTACGGCCTAGATGCATCAAGCAGCATAATAAATTTTCCCAGCCGATATAAACACAATGCCATTGGCACTCATTATGTTAGATGACTAATCTTTTCAATCTCCTGCAGTTATTTAAAACCTGTGCTTCCTCGGTTCCACTCGCTAACCGTGAACATTGATTCAGCAACAAAGTGGAAAAGTAGGACTTTACACTACCCATGTCAAATATCTGCTTACACCAACGAACGAGCTCAGAAAATGACAGCTGAATATAATCTATCATCGAACAATCGCCAGCACGGAGCTCCAATTCGAACTCCGCATCATCTGAATTTTTTTTCAAACCGTCAAGGAGTTACCATAATTGCTCACCTTTCGTCCTCAACAAAAAAGAACCTCCAAAACCTTGCTCCGACAGCTAAACGCAGCTAATTCCCGCCACAAACATTCGACGAGCAAATCCACAAACAAGAAAGATCAAAGCGCGAATTATCGAGCATAGCCTATCCGAGAGAGACGTGAAGGATTCGGCGTCGAGCACGAAACCGCACTCTCCGGCGTTCTCAATCTCGGATCCGAGCTCAACTACACGACCGACGGGCGGCGATCGGGACGCCGGCGACCGAATTGATCGGCGGAGAAGGGAGATTGGCTCACCGGAATCGACGGATTGGCATGATCCGCCCTGCAAATTCGCGTCTCTCCGGCCTTTTTCAGGTGCAATCCGAGGCCAATTCTTCAACCGCTGAGCTCCTCCTCTTCTCCTTCCCGGTCTCGTCTCGTTCCGTTTCCAGGCACCGCCAGTTTAAGGAAGCCGACGGAGGAAATGGTTGCGTGTGGCCGAGTAGAGCCGGAGCCGGGGCGGAGTGACGGGCTGCACCGTGGACCGTCGGATTACGAGGGGATGGGAATATGGACGGGCGATTGGGCCCACTACGTGGAGATGACAAGATGCGGGAGTAGGAAGTGAGGGGTCAGGGGTGGGGTCAAGTTAAGGGGATTAAATTCAAATTAACATATTTTGATTAATACATATGTAATTCCACGAAAAGCATTTTCACGTGATTTTTTGGAATTGTTAATTTCATGTCTTAATCATACTCGAGATGGGTTTTTTCTTTTTTTTTCAATTTTATTTAAGCGGTCAAGTCTTATGTTTCGTATTATTTTTATTTTACTTTTTATGGCTAGTGATTGGGCTTTATCTAATCATACCTTCTACAATTTGTTGTCAATAATAGAGCTCACGTCATTGCGAAACATTGGGTTGGGTTTGAATCCCATTTTGTGTTTTCTATAATTTTTTTCTTTAATGATTAGTGAAGGAGTCTCGTCTAATCACATTTTCTTAGATTTATTGTACTTCTCTTCTATTGTGGTTAAAAGTGATGAGTATTCCATTGACTTAGACGGGCTCTATAAAAGTTTCTTTAGAAAAAAAAGAGAAGATGAATTTCATTGAGTTGTTGTACAATACATACATGCACAAATGTTTATTTACCAAAAGAAATGAAAGATAAGTAGAAGCGAACAAACTAAATATATGCAAATTATATTATATAGCAAAAAAAAAAAAAAAACACTAGAGAGATTGGTAATCATACGTCACTACCAGAATGATTTTTAGTGTGACACTCCCTTGCAAATTATCCTCCTCAAAATGAATGGTGATAGGGAAGATGGCCATTGAAGAAGATTTTGCTGCATGGCCATCCATATGTATGGAATCAGTAGATGGCATCCCACCATATGTCAAGGGAGCACGGGGCTCGGAGATAAGGGCCCATGTCGTAAGGACAGATTGGCATCGAGCCCAACAGTAAATGTCAATGGTGAGACAAAGCCTAGCTTTCTTCAGGGACCCTCGATCCGAGTCCATTAAAATGCCATCACTTTCGAGTATTTATAGTGTTGAATTAATGTCTTGAGTTTGAATTTAGAAATCGAATTTGTCAATAAATTTTTTCACGTGAAGTCCTATGCATGCATCCGTAAGAATTCAAAAGGGGAGTTGGTGGGCCTAGGTCAATTGTTTGACTTTTGGGCACACGTTTTCTTCCGGTGAAGCGGTTTAAAATAAAACCCTACGAATGTAGAGAACCTGAGAAGCCGTCGAAGCCTCTGCGAAAGAAACCCTACATAGCCTCGCGTCTGTGACCTTTGAAGCCGCAAGTCGCATGAAGCGTTGAAGAGACTCGCGAAACCGTACGTAGAGCGTTTTGTCGGGCGGTAATTTTGTACCGTGAGTTTATGCTCTTGGAGTTTTTTATTTATAAACATTTAGGGTTTTTGGTTAAATCTAGGTGTGGGAAACACTTGAGTGATTGAGCGATTGTAAATTATGATTCTCCGATTTTAGTGGATATTTACTGCTGGGTCTCCCCATGGACGTAGGTACCACTCAGACCGAACCACGTAAATTTCCGGTGTCCTAATTTTCTCGTTTATTTCTCTGGCGATTTCGCGTTAACGCAAATTGTAAGATCCTGTCGTTTTCGCGTATTATATCCCAACAATTGATATTAGAGCGTGGGGTTGGATTTCTTATTGTGATTTGGGGCTTTGGCTTGTCTGATTATTATTTGGAAATTCTGTTATTGCAATTATGTTTGAGAGGAAATCTAAGATTGAGAAATTTGATGGAAGAAATAACTTTGTGTTATGGAGTATCAAGATGCGGGTTTTATTGACAACACAAGATTTGGCCAACGCACTAGATGGCGAAGATAAGTTGCCAATTATAATGAAAGCCTCAAAGAGGAGAGTAGAGCTTATGCAAAAAGCAAAGAGTATAATCCTGTTAAATTTGTCGGATGAGGTCTTATTAGAGGTTATTGAGGAGAAGGTTTGTGACAACCAGGATCTTGTATACCTTGATTTCATTCAATAATTGTTTGTACTTCATGAATTATATAAAAATAAATAAATAGATTCCAATCAAGCAAGGACATAAGAAACTGAGCTACTCGGCTCTATTTGTTATAAACTTGGTTCCTTCATTTACACGTGGGGAAGATGAGATTGAGAGGGGAATTTCTACAAAAAACACCATATACCACGAACACTAACTATTCCGCCTCTCATTTGTGATGTACATGTTGTTAAACAACTAAAACCAAAAATCCTCCCACACGTTCAGCAGCTCTCTGCACCTCCTACTCCGCAGGATTTCCACCTGCCCTGGCCTATCATCATACAGCTGCAAGGGTCCCACCAACCGTCCATCAACCCGAGCGTAAAGGGCCACAAAGACCATATAAGCCGGTCCTGTAGGCGCCCCTGTATCTATTGTCAAACACAAGGTGCATTTGACAAATATGACTCCCGGGAAATGGTGGTCCTGGAAGTCCTCTTCCCGCCAAACAAAGTCGGCGGGGGAGCCGTAGAGGATGGTCGTCATGGCAGCAGGCGGGGTAGGCGGCGCAGTAGACATCTTCTACTCTGAAGAAACAACATAATAACAAGTGTGAGTTTTTAAAACAAAAACTCAGCAAGTGGGCGGTTAGTCCTAACTTGGATTGGCTAAAACAGTGCAAATAAGTAAACAGAATCGTCAAAATATTGAATTCACAAAAACCTAGCTGCCACATTCACCCAGGGGGAGACAACACTCCACCCTGAACCCCCCCTCGCACCCAACCTAGCATCATGAGGTCCCTTGAGAAGTTGTTCAACCCTTCTCAGACCTCTGGATAGAATACCATTACTTCTTTTCATCCCTCTCCAGGCATCCCGACACCCGGGGTCTCACCTTAACTCTTTAGCCAACCACACATTCACAATTCAGCCTTATTGCAGCACCAACAACTTCAGTATGTGAACAACCACAAATAGGTCTAAACATACATCATTAGATACTTCAAGGTATAAAGGAACCCCATTAAAGGCGACACAGCAACTGCTGCACATTCTCGGATCAAAGCAGTCTATAGACTGAAATGAGCAGTTTCAATCACAAACACAGAAAGTATACCTAATCTCATCGGAATGTTATGAAATTTCAGTATGTTATAGAAAAGACATAGATTAACATTTTCCGTGAAGAAACTAAGCCTAAATCTCAATGTATTAAGAGCAGTAATTTGCTGTCTTCTCCTCAAAATTCTGCAGCAACTCTCAGATTTAGTACCTACAGGAGAAATATCGTTTCACCACCTTAACCTTGGCCATTTGCTCTCAAATTTTGATATGTCATTCCTAAGGATGTGTCCTACAACTTTCATTAAGAATTTAATGTCCAATTCTTTCTAGAAAATTACAGAAAATTCGTGGAATCACCTAAGGTATTGCTGTTTTTCTAAAGTACAGCTTACTAGTTCAAGGTAAATGCTCTTACCAGCACATTTTCTCATTAACCTTGCTATAACTAGATGCCGAACTTGATCTAATGAATGTTCTCTCAAGTAAACTTGTTCTTTTCCTTATCTACATCATCATAATTTAAGGCGACACCAAAACAAAAGGCTTTCCATCTATATTTCTCTAAAACAAAAGCATCTTATACTGTTTTCTTCTATTTTTAGTTCAACCAAACTGCAAATTTCTCTACCAATCTCTATTACAACACCTCAAAACTCTTCCACAGCATCTAAAATTAACCACAGTAGGTCTTTACCCACAAGAAACATTCTACAACTCGGTACAAAGCAAATGTTCACAACACTCATGGCCTTCTACCAAGCAAAACAATATTTCTCAGCTTTCTTGCAGACTTTCTACTCCCATGATGGCCATTAACCAGACAGACAACTTGCAAACGGCACACCATAGGTGAGGCCGAACCACAACAGAACCGGAGGAGAGGAAAATCCTCTAGATAACATGCGATAGTACCTCATCCAGCAACCAATGTCTAGTGCAAAAGAATAGAACTTCAACTCCCCCAAATTTTAGCTCCCGAACAGAGCTTTGGTTCCCAAATTTCTCGCACCCAACTTCAAAATCTACCCCGATTCTCACATGCACATCTAGAAACAGCCTTTTTGTGAACCCGAAACTCTAAACACAGCCCCACTTGCCTGGATCTTTCACCGTTGGGGAAGGGAGGAGGCGTCGGGCGAGCTAGGGTTCCACGGCCGGCGGCGGAGCTTCGAACAGAAGATTTCGCTGCTGGATGGAGGCACCGGTCGTGAGAGGCCGAGATGAGGTCGGGTTTTTGGTGGAACGAAGTAAGAACAGGGGAGAAAAGAAGTGGATGTTTTGGTAGAGAAAACGCGGATGGGTTTGTTCGTTTGAGAGAGAGAGAGAGAGATGCGTGTAATCCCTCCCTCTTTTCTTCGACACACCTGGACGCTACGTGGGTAGAGCAAGACAAACGTTTCAAATTTCCTTTTCTGTTTTTTTTTTATTTATTTAACACATGGGGGAGAAGTGGTGGGGTTTTACTCTTACTTTACGGATAAAAAATCTTTCAACAAAATATTCCTTTTTGAGTTTTGATTTATTTTTCTAGGTTATTACTATTCTATTTATTATTTACATATATACCTATACATATATATATATAATATTTAATACGCTCAATCTACTACTAATGAAATTTTTGGGCGTCCGCAACATTATGGGCAAAACTTCAAGCACTCTATGTAAAGAAAGGTTTGAACAATCGCTTGTATATGTTGAAGAAGATGTTTCAGTTTAGATATACTAAAGGTATGTCTATCAGAACCCACCTAGATGAATTTAATAAACTCATGTTGGATCTAAAGAATATCGGTAAGATACTTGATGATGAAGAGCAGGGCATGATGTTGTTAGCTTCTTTACCAGAGTCATGAGAGCACTTTACCGATTCAATATTGCAGAGGTCTACTACGATTACCTCAGAAGAGGTAAAATCTGCCTTATTCTCTAAGGAGTGGCAGAGAAAGTTGCGAGATAACGGTCTGGTGAAATGAGCAGCACAAACAATAACGATTCAGGGTAGAGAACAATATCAAGAGCCTAGTAGCAGCAAAGGTAAAAGCAGATCAAAATCACGCAATAGAAAGTCCAAAGGACGCGTGAAGTGCTTTGAGTATCATAAGGAGGGGCGCATCATGAGAGATTGTCCAAAGCGGAGGAATAAAGTTGACAAGCATAATGCTACAAGCAGTGTGGCAAACGTTGCTGAGAGGAGCAATAGGAATGCAAAAGTTATTTTATGTGTGACTGCTACTTTGTCAAGAGACAAATGGGTGCTGGATTTGGGGTGTTCTTATCATATGACACCTCATAAGAACCGGTTTACTACTTACTAAGCTGCAAATGGTGATAGGATTTTTTTGGAGAATAATGCAGTTTGTAAGGTTGTGGGGATTGGGACAATCGGATTCGAATGCACGATGGGGTGATTTGCACATTGACAAATGTGAGGCATGTATCGAAGCTCAAGAAGAACCTTATTTCTCTTGGAACACTCGATGACATCGAGTGTAGGTACACCGCTGAAGGTGGAGTACTGAAGTTCTCTCGAGGTGCCATGGTAGTGATGAAGGGGAAGAAAGTAAATATTCTCTATTATCTACTGGGAGAGACCATGACCGAAACCGTTGTAGTTTCATCAGATGAGTCAGACTCTAACTTGATTCAATTATGGCATATGCGTTTGGGGCACATGAGTGAGACAAGTATGACGATGTTAAGTGAAAGTGGGTTGTTGAAGGGTCAGAATACAGGGAAGCTGGACTTATGTGAGCATTGTATCTATGGGAAGCAGCACCGAGTTAAGTTTACTATAGCTATTCATTTGACCAAACGACCACTTGAATATATTCATTCAGACGTTTGAGGCCCGTCTTCGGTTCCTTCTAAAGGAGGTGCCCGATATATGTTGACATTTATCGACGATTATTCGAGAAATGTATCGGTTTGCTTTCTAACACACAAATATAATGTGTTTGATTGGTTCAAGAAATTTAAGGCTTTGATTGAGAAGCAGTTAGATAAGTAAATCAAGTTTCTGAGAACCGATAATGGCATGGAGTTCTGTGGTAAAGATTTTACCGAGTTCTGTGAGAAAAAATGTATTGTGAGACACCGCACAATACCTGGGATACCACAGCAGAATGGCATAACAGAACGGAAGAACAGAACTTTGCTTGAGCGAGCTCAATGCATGCTTTCGCATGCAGGACTTAGCAAGGAATTTTGGGCCGAAGCAGTAAATATGTCATATTACCTGGTTAATCGATCTCCATCATCTGTTATCAAGTGGAAGACTCCTGAGGAAATATGGTTGGGGAAACCTGTTGATTATTTCGGATTACGAATATTCGGATGTCCTGCGTATGTTCATGCAAGTGATGGTAAGCTTGAGCCAAGGGCGAAGAAGTGCATATTTCTGGGTTATGCACAAGGGGTGAAAAGCTACCGGCTGTGGTGCACTCATCCTAGATCACCCGGTTTTTTAATCAGCAAAAATGCGATCTTCGACAAAACTGCAATACTTCAACGGAGGAGTTTGGAGACACAACTAGCAGAGAAGACAAATCATGGTGTCATAAGTGAGGTGGAGCTTCAGGTGGAGACTCCGAAGATCTCGAAGGTAACTAAGGTTAAGACTGCAAATGAAGCTGCAATTCCTGAAGTCGGTGATAGTAAACAACCAGCAAAGCCGCAGCAGACTATAGTCGCAGATAGACAGAGAAGGCATATTAAATCACCGGTACGTTATGGTTATATAGATATTGCTTATGCATTAACTGTAGATGATGAGGTGAAGACAGATGAGCCTTCGTCTTACTCTGAGGCGATGGCTAGTTTGGAGTCGTTGCACTAGTTAGGGGCTATGAATGAAAAGATGGAATCTCTCCATCGAAATTAAACATGAGAGTTGGTCAAAGTACCCAAGAGCCAAAAGATTGTCGGAAGTAAATGGGCCTTTAAACGGAAAGAGGGCATTTCTGGTGTTGAGGCAACCAGATATAAGGCAAGACTTGTAGTGAAGGGGTATACACAGTGTGAGGGCATTGACTATAATGAGGTGTTCTCTCATGTGGTAAGATATACTTCTATTTGTGTTTTACTTGCCTTAGTTGCTTCGCAGGATCTCGAGTTAGAGCAACTAGATGTGAAAACTGCGTTTTTTCACGGTGAGTTGGAGGAGCAGATTTACATGAGGCAACCAGAGAGATTTGCTATTCCAGGTAAGAAAGATCACATTTGCTTGTTAAAGAAATCTTTGTATGGGCTAAAGTGGTCTCCTAGGCAATGGTATAAACGTTTTGATTCTTTCATGGCTAGTCAAGACTATTCAAAAAGTCAGATGGATAGCTGCGTTTACTTTAGGAGATTGGACAATAGTTCTTTGATTTATCTACTCTTATATGTTAATGATATGCTGATAGCAGCTAACAATATGTCTGATATTAATGTGCTGAAGAGGCAGTTAAATGTTGAATTTGAAATGAAAGATTTAGATGCAGCAAAGAAAATTTTGGGTATGAAGATTTTGCATGACAGGACTGCAGGAGTTTTACGTCTATCTCAAAAGAAATATATTGAGAAGATAGTGGCACGTTTTAATATGCAGTCGGCGAAATCTGTAAGTACACCTCTAGCGAAGCACTTTAAACTTTCAGAAAAATTATCACCACAGACTGAGGAGGAGGAGGAGCATATGTCCCATGTTCCTTATTCTAGTGCCGTGGGTAGTATTATGTATATTATGGTGTGCACTAAGCTTGATATTTCACAAGCTATGAGCGTGGTTAGTCTCTATATGAAGCGTCTGGTAAAACTTATTGGAAAGCGGTGAAGTGGATCCTCAGATATTTAAAAGGGACAACAGACGTGGGTATAATATACCGAAGGGACAGTAATGGCAATAAGACCACTGGTTTTGTGGATTCGAATCACACCGGTGACTTAGATGATTGCAAATCTTTAGCAAGGTACATATTTACGCTAGCGGGTGGTGCAGTTAGTTGAAAAGCGTCCTTACAGGATCACATTGCCTTGTCTTTGACTGAGGCAGAGTATATGACACTAACCTTTGTAGCGAAGAAGGCAATATGGTTACAAAGTTTGCTCTTGGACTTTGGGTTAGAACAGAAAAGTGTGGATATGCACTGTGATAACCAAGTGCAATATATTTGGCATATAACCCAGTTTATCACGAGCGAACAAAGCATATCAACATCAGATACCACTTCATCCGAGATGTCTTAGCTAAGGGCAATGTTATTGTTAAAAAGATTGCTACAATAGATAACCCGGCAGACATGATGACTAAGTCTGTTCCTTTGGCAAAGCTCAAGCTTTGCTTGAGCTTTATTAGCGTCTGTGGAGAGTGAGCGCTCGTCAAGGCATTGGGAGAGTAACATGGATGATGTGCACTATAACTTGGCTTCAAACATCGAGCCAAGGTGGAGAACTGTTGAATTAATGTCTCGAGTTTAAATTCGGAAATTGAATTTGTCAATAAAGTTTTTCTCAAACATATTATAAATCAGATAAAAAAGAAAGAAATAATTTCTTTCTTGGATTTCCTCATTCGAGCGGGTGAAACAAGAATCTTGGGCACACTTTATATAAGAAAGCAGAAGAGGAAAGAAGCTTGGACAAAACCTCTATGCACGTGAAGTCCTCTGCATGCATCCGTAGAATTCAAAAGGGGAGTTGGTGGGCCCGGGTCAATTGTTTGACTTTTGGGCACGCATTTTCTTCCAATGAAGCGGTTTAAAATAAAACCCTACGAATGCACAGAACCTGAGAAGCCGTCAAAGCCTCTGCAAAAGAAACCCTACGTAGCCGCGCATCCATGACCTATGAAGCCGCAAGTCGCATGAAGCGTTGAAGAGACTCGCGAAGCCGTACGTAGAGCGTTTTGTCGTGCAGTAATTTTGTGCCGTGAATTTATACCCTTAGAGTTGTTTATTTATAAACACTTAGAGTTCGGGGTTAAATCTAAGTGTGAAAAACACTTGAGCGATTGAGCGATTGTAAACTCTGATTTTCCGATTTTAGTGAATTATTTGTTGCTGGGTCTTCTCGTGGACGTAGGTACCAATACTCGGACCGAACCACGTAAATTTCCGGTGTCCTAATTTTCTCGTTTATTTCTCTAGCGATTTCGCGTTGACGTAAATTACAAGATCTTGTCGTTTCCACGTATTATATCCTAACATATAAGCCCCGTTTGGTTGAACTTTCCCAGGGGGCTTTGAGTCCCGAAAGCCTTT
This sequence comes from Eucalyptus camaldulensis, assembly GCA_019915185.1. Lineage (NCBI taxonomy): Eukaryota > Viridiplantae > Streptophyta > Magnoliopsida > Myrtales > Myrtaceae > Eucalyptus > Eucalyptus camaldulensis. Next base: position 9,646,150 of record JAHSVA010000005.1, read on the forward strand.
TGGGGGAAAATTTTTGTGTTTGGCAAAACTTTTAAATGCTCTTTGGTCGAATGTGGGCATTCTAAATGCTGAAAGTCCAATGCTTGGGTAGGGCTACTTTCAGTTTTGGCATTTCCAAAATGCCAAGAGTCACTGTTCATTCTTCTTCCCCATTCGGTTCTTCTTTCCCCGCCTGAGAGTCGGCCGAGTTTCGCGGTTGGCAGCGCTCAGCCGCAAGTGAGCTGCCGAGATGCCTCGCCTGAGGTCGCGCAACCTCAGGCGAGATGGCTTGAGGTCGCTCGACCTCAGACATCGAGTGGGTCGAGCGACCCAGGAGCCGCCTCCTGAGGTCGAGTGACCCAAGCGACGCCCCTGAGGTCACACGGCCTCAGGCAGCGTCACCTAGGTCGCTCGACCTCAGGCGACGCCGCCTATGGCTGCACGACCTCAGGCAACGCCCTGGGTCGCTGGACCTCAGGTAGCGTGACCGACCTCAGGCGACGCCTTGGGTTGCGCAACTCAGGGCGTCGCCTGAGGTCGACGCCACCTAAGGCGTCGCCGAGGCGACCTCAGGCAAGCTACTCCCCGCCACCGCCACTACCTCCCCGCCACCACCAGCCGCACCCCCACGATCACCTAGCTACATTCCTCCTCCCTTTTCTTTTCTTTTTTTCATTTTTCTTTCTACTTTGAAATAGCTTTGCAAAACATACATAAAAAATTAGTTTCCAAACACACTTGCATTTACCCAATGGACTTTGGACCAACCAAAGAGCTTTAGGAAGTGATTCCCAAACGCACCCTAAGTCAAAATGCCATCACTTTTGAGTATCTATAGTTGCCTCCCGTCCTTCGCAAGTAGGAAAAAATATTACAATGCTAAATATAGTAAATATTTTTCTTTTATAATTGAACTTTAGAATAAACGGTTGCTCATTCGAATACAAATCATAATTCGAGTTAGTATATATTGTAGTCCCAATTATTAATCCGCACGCATCGCATGAAGTGTGACCAAAGCGTTTGAGGGGTCTAGACTAATAGAGTACGAGTATGTAGTTGATTGAAAAAGGGAGGAATTCCATTAGTTCCTGAAATTTATTCATCAGGACAAATCTATGCAACCCATAAGTAAGTTCAAACTGTTGGTCCCTATACAAATTGCTATGAACATCCTCGAGATTATAATGAGAAGAAACATGAATCTGTGTGCGTTAAACCGAGTGTAAGCCGAGTTTAGGTAAGGTTGGAGAAATTTGCAAAGAAAGACATAAAATTCATCTCCTGAAAAGAAGGGGAACAATCTCAAGAAAAATTAGGGCAATCCCAAATGCTGGCAACCGCCTAAAGTTGTTTCATCCTACTCATTATTACAAGTAGTGAATAATGCAAATCGATTTGGAAACTTACAAAACCAAGAAAAAGAAGATGAAATAGTAACTTAAGTCATGGTGACCAGCATGAATATTCTTCCCCAGGCCAGAAATTACAGACCTAAAAAACAAAAAGGTGGGGTCAGCAAGAGGGGAAAAATCTATAAATTGAGATGCAATTAACCGGCATTGCACTCTTACTTCATACAATCCCTAGCTAAGCCACGATGATATCTTGGCCAAAAGACAATGAAAATACAGGATAGTTGGCAAAACCTAAAGCATTCTTTAAGTGTCAAAATAAAAGTGAAATTGTAGCTCTTCATGGGTCACTCTCTTATGCTATGACTGAGAAGCTTATTTCTAGGCCAGATGATTTGTCTAAAGTAAAGAGCAATCAGATTATGAGGTCATTGCCTAAAATTCTATTTAGACTGTAAGTTGACAAGTCTCCTCGCATATTGCAGATTTTTTGTTTTAGCCCCAGTTACCGGGTGTGGTATTAGATTCCGAGGCTCATTCCATCAAGTCTCCCCTTAAAGGTTTTCCATGGACATTGAAATAGTCAACCTTCTGAAAGAGGAATTGTAAGATGTTGGCCATCCGGAGACATTCTTTTGCAAGGTCTAAACAAACTGCTCTATGCCATTACATTATCGTCATAATGAACTAAAGAAGAAATGTAGCAATACAGCTTTAAAAGCTTTATCGTCGGGGTAATAAAGAAAGAACAGATTGAAAAACATGACAGCTTTGATCCTAAATGTCCAAGAGGATACTTTTAGAAGGAAAGTCAAGAGGAGAAAACGAGAACAAAAGAGAGAAAATTCCATAATGGGATTGCCAGGACCTCGTTGCACGATCTCTCAGATGCATGAACTCTTTGACAATACTTGTGCCGATGCCTTGGTCATACATCATCATTGCAAGCTGATTGAATGTCAGAATCAGCATTCTATTTGATAAAAAACTGATCGTAGACAAAAATTTGGCAAGAGTTCCTCCAAAAATCTATATGAACAGTGGCCTAGCAGAAATCTCTGGTTGCCAAGTGAAGCATCACTTATTGCAAAGAAAACTACAACTAGCTTGATGTTAGTCCATCTAGACTTAGAACACACAGTATCGACTGGTCTGCTCTGCAGCTCATTCAGCTTCTAAGCTCTAAGAATTTGCACAGAATGAACCCCTTGAGCACTCATCACACGTCATCATTGCAAGCTGTTGAGAAAGAGTAGTGAATGAACTCCTGATAATAATGTCATTCCTATATTCTAGAATAAATGAAGAACTATTGGAGTCTGAATATCACATCCAAAAGAATTATGCAAAAAGCTTGTAATAAATCACACATGAGCAGCATTCCAAAGTTCAAAATCCATACGCCAAACATGAAAGTCTAGTGATGCAACAACATTCATTCATAAGCGAAACCTATGATAGCTGGATCATTTCCAACCAAGAGTTATCTTGAATTTTTACAATAACACATAAAATTGCATATCATCATTAAGTTGTAAATCCTGGCAACGAAGAGCACTCAAAGATCAACAAAACCATAGTATGGAACCAAAAAGGATCATTTTCATCTGAAACGACAAACAGATGATTACAAGAGTTCAATTAAGGAAAAGTTCTGATAATTCAACGCTTAGATTATTTGATAAACTGAACCGTGTTTCAATACAACTGTTCCATGACAACAGAAGATATATCCTCCCTACTCTTAAAGCTACTACTGGAATTTGAATGGAGCCAAAATATAAAGGTTTGATCTTTGCTTCTTGTCCTTCATCTAGTCTTGGTTTGGCCTACAAAATTGACAAAAAAGAGGAGTGTGCACTTCTTTATTGATATATAAAGGTGGAGAAACGTAAAACCATCTATGTCCAAGACAAGAGGTGCATCATTTCTTGGTGATATTGATCACAAACACAGACATCCAGTCAACAAGGTGCCCTCACGGTTCTCTACGATACTACCAAGATACTATGAACATGACTGAGGAATGCTTGTGCACTTTAGAAATTGATTTTTTTTTTTTTCTTAAAGTGCGCTCTTCTCCACAATTAGAAGAAAACTAGCTACAATTACGAAAATAGTTCTCATTTCTTAAGCACTTTTATTTTCCCTGAATACGAATCCACCAACTTCTCTATAGGTACTCTATAGTCTATATTTCCTCATATAATTCCTAAAAATTTTGAACTCTTAACTTTGGAAGTAACTGCACAAACATAACCTCAGGTCCTCATTACATCAAGGGAAAGAGATCAAAATCAATTAAAACAAATATATCGCAGCAACTCACCAGAAGATATAAAGCAAGAAAAGGCTATCAAGGTGGCCTACGAGTGATGGTTAGATACCTAAAAAATAAAGTAGAAGGAAAACCCATCAGTGAGACCACCTAGACAACCACACTATATCTTCACAAAGGTTCCCGCTAGTTAATCTAAACACAAATTTACACACCAGCGTAGCACTGGGCAATACACGTTCGGTCTGCATTTGACCTACTAATTGCAAACATAGAGTCACAAGGTACAACACAGAAAAGCCTAGAATACTAACATAAGCTTCAATGCCGCTCTGAATTAACATAGCCTAAGTACCAATCAAGCAAATCAAAGACAAATAAGCCACCAAAGAACGCTCAAGCGCGATTCAAATTTCCTCAAGAGTTGCAATCTTTGGAAAGGAAAAAAAAAATGGAGCTGAGAATTTACCATCGGGAAGCCATCCATAAGAGCGGCGAGTGATGGAGAGCATCGAAGTCATCAATGCCGAGGAAGTAGCGGTGTGGTACGGCAGCATCGTCTCCGCGCAGGCGCTCATCTCCACGGGGCTCCTTCAGACCACAATCGACAGACGTCACGAAAAGACCGCATCTTCCGGAATCGAGCCCGAACCGCAGACGCGAAGATGATAGACAGGACAAGAATCGAAATCGAAAGTGAACTCTCACCTGAAAATCCGATGAGAGAGGGGCCGGTTGGTCGCGGCGGCGCGGGGCGCGGACCGGGCGGGTTTGGCGGCCCCGGACGCCACCCGCGTCGCGGCACTGCGGGCGGAGGCCGACCGGAAAATGGATCTGGCGGCGACGGAGGCCATCTCTCGCGGCGAGTATCGGTGCGCGGAGGAGCAAACGAAGTGTCGTCGAAGGAGGGTTTTGGAGCAGCCGCCAGTGCATTAAAACCCTTTTGAGGGAGAGTTTGGATGCTCGGATAGGGTAACACCGGTCCAGGAATAAAAATGCCCGCCTGCGGGTTTCATCCAAGATCGAAACCCGGATCCGATTTCACGACCCGTGACCCGAAATGGGGGGACCTGCGACCTCCGACCGTGAAACCCCTGAAACGGCATCGTCTCCCTCGCTGCGTTCCGGGACTGGACCCCGAAAACGGAGTGTTTGGATGCTCGGATAGAGTAACACCGGTTCAGGAATAGAGACGCCCGTCTGCAGGTTTAACCAAGCCCGAAACCCGGGTCCGCTCTCACGGCCCGTGACCCGAAATAGCGGGCCGCCGAGCTCCGACCGTGGAGGAAACCCCGAAACTACGTCGTCTCCCTCGCGGCGTTCCGGGACTGGTAGCAGTAGTAGCTCCAGCCATTCTCTCTCTCTCTCTCTACACCTTCTGCAATCTGCTCTAGGGTTCGCGTTGATGATTACCGGCTTCGCGCTACCGATTCGCGCTTCAGCTGGGAGCGGCTGCTGACCCTTTTTTTTGGGCTCTTGGTAGATTCTCCGGCGATGGCGTCTCTGTTCAAGGTACGCAATTTCGTTTCTCTGTCGTCATTTGCGCGGCGTTCTGCGTTGCTCCGTGCGATTGATTGGACGAGTTTAGATTGCTCCAGAAAAAGCTTGTGGAAGGAGATTGTTCTGATTTGGTTCTTTACCGCCCCGATGGACCCTCTTGTTTTTGGGGAAGTTCCGGCGGGACCTGATTATTCAAATGTTTTCTGGTCTGGTTGGGTTGGATGATTGCACGATGGGGCATTCCCGATCAAATTCTTTTTTCCAGTTTTTTTTAAGATTATTTGATCATTGAAGTCTTTAGAGCGCGCGTGATGAAAACCCTTTGAAGAAAGATGTGTCCTTTTGCTTCGAATGGTTTTTGCCGCTGCTGTTAGGAGGCTTCGCGTTTTTTGTCCGGGTGCTTTCTGTGTAGCAGATTGTCTGGATGTTTCTCTAATGCTTTTTTTTTCCGGTTCTGAGGCCCGCTGCACGATTGCTGCGACGAAATTAAGAGCTTGTTCTGGAGATGTGTTGGTCGACTTTTGCAATTTCTCTTTTGGGCTTTTTGTCTGACTGAGGTTAAGGTTTTGCGGACTAGGCTGGAGCTTTTGTCAATATTTGAGAGAATTAACATAGGCATCACTCGATACCCTCTTTCTTCATGAGTTCTGCGGGTGATTAAAGATGCATGAACATAAAATAGACTTGGCTTTGGCGAAGAAAATATTCATCTTCGTGTATATCTGAGTGATAGGATGCAGTGATTCCCTTTTCTTGCCTTCTTTTGATTTGTTTCTTCATCTCAGGACCAAAACAAGCTTTCGGCATACCGAGACAGAAAATTTTCTGGTACACAAGAGGAATTTGAACAAGCACTGCTGTCTTCTACCACTGTTTACATTGGGAATATGTCCTTCTACACAACTGAAGAACAAGTTTACGAGCTTTTCAGCAGAGCTGGAGAACTCAAGAAGATTATCATGGGATTGGATAAGAATAGCAAAACACCTTGTGGCTTCTGTTTTGTTTTGTACGGCCTAAATCTTCAAAAACCTCATATAGAGTTTCACTTTAATAGTCCTTAAGTTTCCTTGGATTGTTCACTTTAGGCACATTAGGTTAATTTCAATTGCTTAATTGATTTTGTACTGCATTAGTGAAATTTAACAAGATAATTCGTTCTAGTAGCTGGTGGTGTCAGTACTTTTTAGCAATGATGTCATCAGCTAGGTCTAATGGCTCAAGTGGATAGGCTGGTGTTCTTTAGCAGAAGGGAAATGAATAGCTCAATGTGTACTCAATGCGATTTTTAGTGTACCATTGACATCACAACGGATGCTCTTTGTACTACAATCTTTTTATCCCATCTTACTGTGATTTTAATTTTGCATATTTGTATGATAGCACATTGGTTATATTTACTTCGATTGGATTAGTGTCAGCTAAAGCCATTACTGAGGGCGCTCCTATTGCTGTGACATATTTATACCCACTTATCTTGCTGTGTATACGAGTTTTCTAATGTATCTTCTTTATAAACTTCTTTTAGATACTATTCTAGAGAAGATACCGAAGATGCTGTCAAATATATTAGTGGGACAATTCTTGATGACCGTCCAATCCGTGTAGATTTTGATTGGGGATTTCAGGAAGGAAGGCAATGGGGCCGTGGTCGAAGTGGTGGACAAGTGAGATTGCCTCTTTTCTCTGTTTAAAAATCTAGTGCTACTTAATTTGTTTCAACTAAATCATTCTTTCTAATTTTTTTCTTCAGGTACGAGATGAATATCGCACTGACTATGATCCAGATATCCTTTTAAAATTATATTTCTAATAGCTCTGGTCCTCTTAAGGTCTAATATCCTTTTAAAACTAAATCCGTTTAGTTGGAAATGGTTTCTAGAGTAAACTATATAATAGCATGAAGATATGTGCTGGCATTCTGCTTTTGGCCCAAATGATAATAACTGGTACTTCTGCATATTGTCATCCAAAGAATGTTTGGCGTTTAAACGTTTAAGGTTGATAATGCGGAGGAATTTTTCAGCCAAGCTCATAAATGGTATAAATATTAATGTTTGTAATTTCATCCATGGATATATTTGAGTTTCTTGAATCGCTCATTTTGATATTGGTTATCCTTCGTAACGTTCCTCTTCACGTTTATAATACGGACAAATTTTTTGGCTGAGCTTATAAATCGTATAAATACTAATGTTTATAATTTCATCCATGGATATATTTGAGTTTCTTGGGTTGCTCATTTTGATTTTAGTTATCCTTCCTAACGTTCTTCTTCACATTTATCTCTCTGTCTCTGTCTCTCTCTCTCTCCCTCTCTTTGAGGTACTAGTTGAAATATCATCTTGTGTGAAAAATATTGTTGATGTATTTTTCCTCAAAATCTGTCTTACAATAGTTGGAAGACTTTATATTTGCCATTTAATTTTCCTATAACATGTTCACGTAGAGGTGGATATGGGAAGTTGGTACAGAAAGAGTTGGAAGCGCAACGGCAGCTTGTTGACTATGGTGCTGGTTCTTTGGGCTCCTTCCCACCTGTTATGCCACCTCCTTGTAAGTGTTCTAGGGCTGGTTTCACTACATCTATCTGTGTGCTCTAGTGTGGAAAATGGGCTGGTCTTTGTACTACGTCCTCGGTGGCGAATGAGTTGCTGGTTGCAAGATGAATACGCCAGGGGATTAACCAAATTCAGGGAATTAATTGCTGCTTTCATACTACATGAGTCGTTAGTCAACGTGTAAACTCACGATCTCTACCCCAGTCCAGCAGATGCCTGGAAATACCCAATACCTCTACAATGCGATGCAGCATCAAGGCCCATGCTTTTCTTGTGCCGCTTAGACTATTTTGTATTGCCTTTTATTTGAAGAGTACTATTGAAATCTTATGACCATATGGTTTTTCAGACGGAAGGCATGGTGGAAGCCAGAGTCATGGCGGATCATACCGTTACAGTAGAGGTGACATCGGCAAAAATGATTGTAGATCCTTTTGACATTTGAACAATTTCATAAGCAATACTTGTTTATACTTTCTACCTGATAACACAGATTACAATCGGAAACGAAACCGAGAAGATGACCGTCGTCCATATGAATCTTCAAAGAGAACGCCAGACCATGAATCCAGCAGAGACCAAGATCCTGAGTCGAGACTGGTAATGTCACCTTTAGATACTGTTTAACATTAGTATTTGTATCTTCAAGTCTATCCATTCCAGTGTGGTGTCTTTATTTTTCCTGAAATTGCAAGTATCTATCTACTGGAGATACGGTACTTGTATCTTAAGAATATGAGATAGAGAAATTTAGTCTGGCTGGTTCACTTGAGTGGGTTTTTGGATTATAGCTGTTCACCATGTACCTCTATTCTGAAGCATGCAAATTACTTTGCAACTTGTTAGCACCACCAATAGTTTCATGCTGTCATGTGAGAGTTCATTTAGTTGAGAGAAGGGAGTGTGTTCGTATGTCCCATTTTTGTTGTCATAACCGTGCTGAAAGCTGGCGGGTACATTTAGATAATGAATATGACAACAGAACAAACGATGGTGATTCTGCTGTATGTGTTTCTTCATGTTATCTGGATGTTGTTATTTGGGAAGTTTATGGTCTTGTTTAATTTTGTAGGAGAAGAATCCACGCTTCCGCGAAAGTGGTGACTCTGATGAGGAGGAGGAGGATCGTAAAAGACGAGCTTAGCCTGATCTCCTGTCATTGACAATTGGGTGCAAGCAGTGGCATCTGAAATTTTAATAGAGAGGATCTTGCAACTGCAATCTTGAAGCAATCATACTATACATTCTCATGATGATTAGTGAAAATCGAGCTATCTGCTATTGATCTCAAACCACCATTTTATAATGACCTGTAAAAGTGTAGGACCTTGTCGACCCTCCGGCAGTGTTAAGTAACCAACGGAAATGATGAGCTTGTTAGACATTGAGGCTTTCTTCACAAAAATTGGTTTCTGCAAAAATTTAACTAGTCAGAGTCTTTGCAATTTACTGCTGTGGGAAAGGCGTTACCATTTTCATGTTCTTATTCGAGGTTTATGACCATTTGGCGCTTGGTTGTTTCGACAACATGTTGAAAGGTCTTCTGAGTTGACAGTTCCAATGCAGCATGGACAAGCTATGTCTTCACTGATTCATTTGAAATTTCTCCAACGTTTAACAAGAAGTGATTAATCTGATTGTGAAATCCCTTCCATTTTGATTGGATGAGGACCACCTTTAGTATGGTGGATATTAGAAAGCGATGGTGCCTGGATGGTCAAAATGTTCCCTTTATTGGTATTTTTTACATACACCACAGATGGAGTCATGTTCTTTTATCGTGAAGATCAATGGTGCGACATTTTCAGTAACTCGATATCGTCTATCGTATAATTCCATCACCAAGAAAGATGAGTTAAAATAATGCATCTCAGGATGGCCAAAGAAAAAAAGGCGATGCATCTCAGATGGAACTGACATCTCTGTCATAGGGTGGATCATAGAGACTTTGGCCCCTCATTCCTTACCGGAACTGTATTAGAACGCACTGAACAGGGAGAATTAATTTAACCAGCCACACCGTGAAACCAACTCGAGAAACAGGTAACCAGGGGCCATCTTGGGATCATTGCTGGTGGTCACCGTAAGGTAACTATGGGGGGTTGCCTCCTACGGGGCCTCTGTCTAACATCAGTCCATTCATTTATGGCACTCATAAAACCAACTTCTACCCATGCCTCGATTCTGGCTTTAATATTAACATTTTTTTTCATGTCTCTGCATGATAATGACCGTTATTTGGCTAATCGCAATGGTACTTAGTGAAAGGAAAGGGTTCTCTGTCCAGCTGCCCATGCACTGGCATTGCTACGCAGAAGTACGCATGCAGATACTTCAGGGCGATAGAGTTTTAGAAATTGATATAAACCAGTGCCAACAGCAGTACTTGCAACTCCCAGCTGTCCGCAGGTTTTAGCTTCCCAAAGCCTCAGGTTGGTGTCATCACTCCCAGATATAATAGAACTCGCGTCGCAACTGAACTCTCTGACCAATTGAATAAGCAACTAGAGAGATTATAAACCACAGGAATGCCAATGGCACGCGGAAATTATGACCGAGACCCTTGTGTCACAACCCGAAAAAAGGGACAATCCAAGAAGGTTCTACACAATGGCAGTAACCAACCTTTGGAGCAAGCAACCCTCAACTAGTATCTTTAAGTTCTAGGTTTTCCAAGTGTTCTAGAATACTCCCACTCTAGAATACTCCCGAGGGCAAGCAAGACAATAAATGTACAAGTATGTAAAAAATGTGGATAGTTGGAAGTTTGGGAGATACGATTTTCACCGTCAAATTGAGGTGAGATCTATGGATACGATTTGTCCTATACTTGTATATATAGGATCTCCTCCCCCTCATTGTATCAATCTATTCACAAGTGAAATACAAATTCAGAACTTCTTTCTAGAATTTCTCTCTAAGATCCTTGTGAATCTCTTGTGAATCTAAACTTGGGAGAAATTCTAAGGCCGCACAGTTAAGGAACGCTAAATCAATCAGCCCGTGACACTTGCATACAAAATAGATTTATGGTCAAACCTAATTGTCAGGTTCAACATAAATGGAAGGCCCATATACGATGTTGGATACTTTTTCTTTCTGGTAAAAAACGATGTTGGATACTTTAACCTAGGTAAAATTCATAAAACAAATCGAAACACCTCTTAATCTATTGGAAGCCAACAATATAAGGTTAAATTCAAAGAACCAATCTAATCACCTCTTAACCTTTAAATAAAGTCCTTTCAGATGCATTCTTTTGCCTTAAATGTAGCATTTTATTAGGTTCCAACCAATCTACAAGATCACCACATCCACATACCCATTTACATAATACGCCTTTGCACAACTCGAAAAAGTATCTACCAAATTCCAGATTCACTTCAATGCCTTATTTCACAGATTTTTGCTTTAATCCCCGTATGTCAATTATGAAAAGGGGAACAAAAAGGTGAAGCATTTTCAATTGCTAGTGCACTCCTGGGCAGCGCGTAGTGTCCAAGTAGATACTCTTACTTTCTCTCGAACCATAATAATATTATTTGATCAGATCATTGCAATAGCTGCAGTCTAAGAGATTGGAGAAGAACATACATAAATGCTATCAGAAGAGAATTGCAACACAATACAAACTAGATCTAACTGTTGTTTTTACAGCAGTGCAGTTCATCAGCTCCATTGCATTTCAAGAAATAGAATTTGTCTATGTCTGAATAGGAAGAGCTGAGTTAGTAATGACTACGTACATCATAGATTAAGTTGTTCTTCAACTAATTTCCAAATTAGAACGAGAGGATATTCTGCAAAGAATAACTGCATATAAAGTTGTATGTATCTTAAGCTGTGACAACTTGCCAGATTACCCAGTGATGATTTTTCCTGTTTGGGATCACATACGCAATTTGTAGAGGGCTATGTTGCAGTCACTGCAAGGAAAAAGAAGGCTATCATGACATGCCTTAAATTTAATAGCAAAGGAAATAATCTTATCAAAGTTAAAGCTGATTGAGACAAACGAAAGTGGTGAATCACATCTGTTGAGCATCCAAAAACATAGATAAAGTAGACAAATTAACGAACTACAACAGCTGGATAACAAAACCAGATGTGAAACCTCCAATGAACATCTTGCGGGAGCATGTGAGAAGAAGGAACAAAGAAAATATCTTCAGTAGGATGGGACAAATGAAATGCATACAAACCTTCCTAATGTTGCCAATTTTCCAGGGTTGAATCTTACAGATATGACTGTGTCCGTTCCCCATTCAAAACTGCTTATGACTGAGATCTACACAGAAGGATAATATGAAGTGTCAGGATAAAAGATTATAAGTACCATCACAAAAATGAAGAGAAATTACTGTCCAAGAACACCTGTTCTAATTCCAAATATCTACTTGAGCACCAGCTGTATCAAAAAGTTCACAATCCCATTGGTGATCAACTGCCACAAATCATTAAAGATTCTATCAATTCCACAGGATAAGAGAATTTAACCACTTGTAGATACCATCAAAGCTCTCACAGGACTCTGATGACTGGAATATTGACATACTGTTCGCCTGTCAATAGATTTTTAAACAGACTTATACTATACATTTTTCTGTTATAAACAAATAAAGATACCAGATGCAAACTACATGAAGATCTGAAAACAACGTTGAACAAGTGTTACCTCGAAGCAATGTCCCAAAGGCGGATATCCGTAAGATGAAAATAACAATGACAATTAGCTGTCTACCAGCCATTTAGTTAATATTAACAGTTCACACTTGCAGGGAAACAAGTTTGATAGATGACGTGTAATTAAGATGCAAGTATGTGAAGGGCTTCACCACTGCCATTTCGGAAAATGGAAAACGTAAAACCAGGTCCTGGACAGGAAATTTCTCCAAGGGAAGAACAACAAGAACCGCAGCGTAACGGAGATAGAGTGATGACCAATGAAAATAAATGCTAATAGAACAAAGCCTCTAGCCCCAAGATTATTGCTCAGTGCAAAAAAGTACAGCGAGATAAAGCACAGAGTAAAAGTAAATCATTAAGGAACGGTTTGGAGAGTTTAGTTCAGCATATAGCTTATTGATCATTAGTAGCAATAAGCATTATAAGAGCTGGGAAGGTTGCTATGGCACAAGCACAAGCAGATAATTCAACAATCGAAGAACCATATCCAATCAGCTAATGATTGGGTAAAGACCAATGGGAGTTGGCAACTTCAACTTTGATAAAGAAATCTCCATGTATTTACAGGTACATATCGCTGTTCAGCTCGAGCAAAATTTGATTCTAAAATCACAAGAAGCTCTTCTACATTACTGACCATACACGTCATGGAAATAGGAATACTCTCAGCTCATCTAACAAAAGAATAAAACCTGATGATTAGAAAACCTTTCACTGTGTCAGTGTAGATGTATTGAGTATAAAAAGTACAATGCATAAATAATCACCAGGTGATCCGCATTCGGCTCCTACCGAGCAGCAAAAGAACTTTCAAACAGACAAGAAGGGCCTGATGCTTTCCACATGCATGGAAAAATGTCCAAAAACAGAAACTGCAACTGGTGAGTTCATGCCCAAAAATTTCTATCTGGCCAAAGGTTCTAGCTGAACTTCCATTCTCCCAGTAGGTTGAGCCTCCTTTTCTCCAGAAATTCCTCTTGGGCTCAAAAGATCCAAGGAATCATCTTCCTCCAGATTACCCAACACCCAACTACTTCTTCCATTTCCATATATTCTCGCCCTTTGCCGCTGCTTTTCATGGTACTCCAGATACATGACTATCACTGCACCAATCAAGAACCAGATAACTAAAGCCCAATCAAGTCCATGAACATTTTCACCACCATATCTGGCTCCTAAGAGCTTCATTCCACTTATCAGGGCAGCCACACCAGCAACAATAGCCAATCTGCCAACTATCACATGAAAATATTCCCAAAGAATCCTTTTAGAAGAAACCTCCTCTCCATTGGCAGGTCTTTTCGGTCTAAAATATGCATTTAATGGCTGTACACAGGCCAAAAATATAGCAGTGAAGCCAAACTTTACATGCAATGAGTTTGTACGTAAACCACGAAGCTCAGCAACTGCAAATAGAAGGGCAAGCAAGACAATGGATAAACCTGAGTACTGCAAGTAAACATGTATCTTGTACCATTGGTCACCTTTTACATGTTTCAGGTATCTAGCAGCCAATATTCCGCCAGGGAGCAAAATACCCCAAGCGAGAAACATCATAAAACCATGAACTGCTAATACTGGCCGTAGATCCTGCTCAGCCTCAGCAGAACCACGCATAAGTAGCACTCGCACAGGCCTTTGACTGGTTACGTGATGCATATTTCTCTCACTTAAGCGCTCATTAGTCCATTTAGCACCCATCGCCCATATCACTTTAAGAGGAGTGGTGGGGTCGACTATGTTCTCACATTCTGGCCTGTTGCTATGACTGCACGCTGGTTTCAGTGGACGAGTGAACTCCATTGTGATAATCCCATTTTCTGACTTGCACCTCACATATGTCAAATTTTCATTTGTTGGATGCACACTGGATGCATCCTGCCCATCTATCCAGTATGTATTGACCCTTCCCGTGCCATTACTGTCAACCCAACCAACATAAGCATAGCTGTTCACCATTCCACTACCAAATCCAATTGCAAGATAACCACTTTTCTTCTCCCCACGCGCAGCAATGGATATCGATTTCTCAGACAAAGTCCAGTAAAAATTTACCTGTTGATCGTCCAAAACAACGCTGTTGTTGTACATATCAGCTAAACCACCATCAACCACTTGAACTCTCCATCCCATTTTCTGATGATACAATGACTGATAGTAAACTTGATCGGGTGTGTTCCTATCAGGTGCCCAAAACAACTCCATTGGACTGGCAGGGACTCCTTCAGCTTCAGGCCCTCCAGCATACACAGTCTCTGTTGTATTCCTCAAAGTGGCATTACCGCCAAGAAAATCTGAAGTGATATAGAATGCAACATCATGCCCTGCTTGTATTGAAAACTTTACCTTTACCCCTCTTTCCACTCGCAGCACTGGTGCCTCCTTCTTATTGATATAAAGCACTTTTGAAGGGTTTGGTGGATTTGGGTAATGCATTGCCTCACCAGTCACAACAACAAGAGGCATGTTCGGATCTGCAATAATCAAATCCTGATCCTCCTTATCCTCTGCATCCAGTGGACCAAGACAATCATCGACCCTTTCGGACACATTTAGCGGCAAATGACCAAATCGCACAGACTCCTCACCTCCATGATTCTGAGGCAGATAATATGGCCTAAGAGTATCTGGTGGGCTCATCAACCCCAATGCCCAAATCACAGTCGCATTGTCTTTATAATTCACAGGCAAATCATACTTCTTATCAACAACACTCAGCTTCCTCCGGTACCTGATGAAGGAAATACCATCTCTTCTATGTCCATACACCAATGCAGTATTATTCACTGCAACGGGGTCAGTAGGCTCATATATCGTATCGGGGCAGACTCCCTTTGCATTTCCATCCTTATTAATTGTACACTCACTGTACCTCGTAATAAAATAATCATCTGCGAATGGAGTGCCTTCCTCCGTGAACCCCGTCACCGCCACATCAGCTCCATTCATGTACTCAGACGTGGCTTCCGGGTTTGCCCAACCGAAAGCCATGTAATTCTGCGTCCCAATTGCCGCTTCTAACCCTATATCAATAACATCTTGATCCACATCCAATGTCCACCACACACGATAATTGGGAGACAACACTTTACAGTTCTCAAATATCGTCGGCTCCCTATAAACCCTAACCGCCCCATCCCCAGGATTCGGGGTTGGGGCCGGGCTCATCTCCGATTTATTCGGAAACACCACATGCCCAAAGTCCGACGCCGTGGGCAAGTCCCACACGGCCAGAACCGGGATCTGATCCCAGCTAACATTACTCCTCAAACGAACGGTGAAAGACTCGTTTTTGTACGTCCGATTCAAGACCTGATCGGAGACGGGGTAACCGGACGTCATGTTACCTAAATCGGGCGCGATCGCGCCCCACCAATGCACGTCGAACCCGGAGAGCATGTCGAACCGGGAAACCCTAAAGGAGCAGTCGTCGATCACCCTGACGGTGCCGCGCACCTGGTGCTGGACCATCCTGAGCTCGGATTCGAGCCCGACGAGGGAGCTCGAGTTGGAGCAGCTCCGGCCCGGATCGACGGCGCGGCGGCAGGAGAGGAACGAGAAGGCGAAGAGGAGCCATGGGAGGAGGGCGAGCTTGGGGAGGATCATTTGACCCCGATTCGCATCCGGCTTCACGCGGCCGGAGCTCCCGTGCGGGGGGGAGGGAGATCGAATCGGCGACGGCGGTAGCGGTGGCGACCGTCGGCGGCGGCGGTTCCGCGAAATCGACGGACAGAGGAGTGACTCGGTGGTGCTTTGCGGGAAGTGCTCTGACGACGAGCGGGTCACAACACCGCGTGGCTCGGTTTTGAGGCGGGGAGGGCGAGGGCGTTTTGGTAATATCGAGGAATTCTTTGCCCAGGAAGTGGAGGGCGTCGCGTCGGGAAAGTGGTTCGCAGGTTGCTTCCCCGAAAGAGGGCCGGCGAGAAACGCCTCGCCGAGAAGCAACCGGCTTTATCGTATTTTGTTTAATGTCGGCCCCAACATTTTAAAATTTAAAAAAAAAAGTCTTTTTTATTTTTTATTTTTCTTGTATTAAAAGTAATGTTGCTTTTTGGGTCTATTGTTTATGTTTGGCATTTTGGTATGATTTGTTGGTGTCTTTGAGGCCCTTGCTAATTGGGTCATCGCTAGGACACGCACACCTAATTGCTTTGCAGGAAAGAAATGAATTTTTTCCCCCATTTTCTCGCTTTCTTTTCTCTTTTGGTAACGACGTGAAGCGACGTGTAAACAGAAAGTGCAGCTTACGTGCTGGATGAAGTAAACAACTTGTGAGAAGAACAACGGACAATCTTGAGGAATCGGCAGAAGAACAGATGCCATGAATTTGGACGTCCATGCTATCACTGACTGGATCCACGTGTTGTCAATTCTAACATAAATTAATTAGATGGACTATGTTTAAAAATTATTTATCAAGTTTAGAACTATATTGATCAAATTGAAAATTATGGACTAAATTGACAGTTTACAAATTTCGAACCGTCACTAACTGAATTGACACACCATCAATTCTAACATAAATTAGTTGAATGGACCATATGTTAAAAAATTGTTTATCAAGTTTAGAAGTTAGAACTATATTAGTCAAGCTAAGGCTGACCTCACGGTGGCCCAGAGAAGTCAAGCCTCATCAACAATTGGGCGATCCTAGCCTCACCCAATTGCCAACAAGGCTCCATCGATGAGGCGCAACCTCGTCGAAAGCCGACGACACTCCAATGAGGTTGCCAATCCTCATCCAGTCGATCACCAATCATCCCAAGGTTGGCGAGTTGGCAATAGGCTAAAGCTTAAAGAAAAAGAGAGAAAAGAAATAAGTAATACAAAAATTAAAGGAAAATCATTTGAATTATAAACTTAAACGCAATTCTATTCCGAAAATAAAAATTTTAAGCAACTATCAAACGCTTCATATGCTTAAAAATTCGTTTGGATAATAAAATAAAATAAAAATCATTTCCATCACAAATTGTTGTTATTACCAAACAAACCCTTAGCCAACCACACCGTGAGACTGACATAAGTAGAGCATTGATGCTCAGTAATTTCAACTCCAGTTCCGCTAAAAAAAATCCTTTTTTTTGCTCTTGATTTACAAGGTAACAAAATCTCCTCCACTCCATTTTGGACTCAAGTTAAAGATCAAAGCTTATGATACAAACAAATCATGTCTTGATAAATCGCCAATAGATCAGAAACTGACTACTTGTGATGCTCCAGGCAAAAGCTGGCGTGACCAAACATTGGCTAACTCTCGGGCCACCCTTCATAGGAAAGGACCGCCGTATTCTACCAAAATTGTTAAGACTGAAAGGAGCTTGTGCATCGTCGCCCTATCTCATCTCTCAGGTGAAGTTAACTTTTCACTCAAAAGCAGCCTCTTGAGAAAGATAGCCCCATCCAACAATACAGATTTGAGAAATGCAAATATTATGCCATGCAGCACAACCCGCTAAAAGAAGAAGCATCACTCAATTTCTTTGATGATTCTTCTTTTACGTAATGGCTCTGCTGAACTAGATCCAGGGGCACTGTGTGCTTTTCTTCTTTCTTCTTTCCTTCTATCTGCTTCATTCACGGTGCGCCTTAGAATACCTGCCTTGTATATTGGTTTAGGCAAGTGTCTGTGCCTGCATATACAAAGAAATTCAAGGTGAAAAGAAGACTAATGAGTTATTTCCCACTAGAAGCAGAAAGTAGTGTTTTCAGATATTGCTGGCATCTTTCCCAGATAAAAAAGCATGAAGACCCATCAGCACATGGATTTTAAGTAGATATTGTTACCTCACGATACGCTTTACTTCAGGGAGGTGCTTGTATCGACTCTTGACAGCTTCATGATACTCATGCTTGCGGCGCTCTCTTGGAAGAACCTATGGCATGCAAGTACAATGTGAGGAGCTTGATTTGCCGATTCAGAGCAGCATTCTATAAAGAATCAACTTCAGTCCGTTTATTTTTGGCATTCACACAACCTTCTTCTAGCCATGCCTCAAATCTAATCTTCCATCAATGACATCTTATACATGTTTGTGCATGACAATGACAATTGTTTAGCCAATCACAATGGTTCTTTGTGAAAGAAAAGTGCACTATGTCCTGTTGCTCATGCACTGGCACAGCTATGCTGAAGCATGCATTCAGACGCTTCTTCGTCAAACGAGAGTTTCAGAAATTGATATAAACCAGCGCCGATAACTACTTACAACTCCCAGCTGTTCAGAGGCTTTAGCTTTCCAAAGCCTCAAGTTGGTGTCATCACTCCCGGATATGACATAACTCGCATCGCAACTGAACTTGACACAAAATACCCTACACGCAAGCAAACCAGTCAGAAGACATAAAATTGAGCTTACCCGATGGAATTCCAACCTCAAAAGGACCCCTATCATTTAAGGGCTTCAATGATACTACCATCTAAAAGACATCTCTAATGAACATGAGAGAGAGAGAGGGAGGGAGAGAGAGAGAGAGAGAGATTATAAACCAAAAGTCTGTAGTTGGGGATACCTTTGCATTCTTTTTGTATGATAAACTTCCCTACTGTGACCTCCATTATACTGGAAAATTCTTACCTGAGAAAGAGCATGGGTTATTGTAACTCTACTGACCACAGCTTTTTATTCACACAAAGCAAATGTAACACTGGACTTACTGTTCTATCATAGGATCCAGTTACAAATTCCCGGCCAGTGGGAGAGTAATCAATATCCATCCTATAAAGAGAGACAGATTTCAATTCCAAGGAATCCACAATGACAGCAATAAATACATGACTGCAATGGTCTCTAAAACTACTAAACCATCATCTTACACAGCAGAAACATGATCCTTGTGTACACATTTGGCTTCTTCCAACTTTCTAGCATCGTAGCTGTAGCAATTGCAATCTTCATTTGCCTACATGTAGCAGTGTTTTACCGTAAGTTCTACTATGCTGAGCGTTGAAGTGGCATGTATGAAAACAGAAAAACTCTTCTTCCTAAGCATGTAAACAACATAGGACTTCTATGGTCAGTTGCTACACATATCAAGGTTAGATTTTAATTAAAAAAACAATTGCCTAATGACAACATTCGAGCAACACCTCAATTTTTTCCCCTTCAGAATCTATGCTTGTTTATCTTTTCTGCTCAAGAAAATCTGCCAACACATTTGATAAATGTAAACAATTGGAAATTGTACATATTTTTCCTAGATAAAAGTACCCTGTCAAAACAAATTCTGACAGATACTTCAGAACTAGCAGCTAATTCCTTCAACAATGCCAACCATCAAGAGTTATAATCTTAAAAGCTGAAAACACAGTAGGAATGATATATCACATTTAAAAGCAGCAAGCTTAAGCTAATAGGTGGAGGGAGACAACAAAAACATAAGGCCCGTGTAAAAACCATAGATAAGTGATTTGGAGTACTTTATAGTATCTAGAACATAATAAAGTCCTCTTCCTTCAGCATCAATAGTCGCAATTTTTTGTCTTTTCTTGAGACATAGCATTCAATAGTGTCCATTAGGTTCCAACCAATCTACAAAATCACCACATCTACATAGAACCTTGCAAAAAGAAAGTCCCCTAATTACATAGCATTGCCTTGCACAACTCAAAGTGTCAACCAAACGTCAGATTCACTTCAATGAAAGGGGAAAAAAGAAGGTGAAAGATTTTCAATCAGTAGCACACTCCGCAGTCTAAAAGATTGGAGAAGACCAGAAAGGAAAACTATCAGAAAAGAATTGCAACACAGTATAAACAAGATATAACAGTTGTGCTTACAGCAGTGAAGTTCATTGGCTCCATTGGGTTCCAAGAAATAGCATTAGTTTTTGTCTGAAACAAGAGAGCTGAGTTAGCAACGGCTACATAACTAAAACCGTACATCACTAAGTTGTTCTTCAGATAACCTCCAAATTAAAAGGAGAAGATATTCTAAATGAAGAAAACAAACATTTGAATGCATGCATCTTCATCTGATCGGCATGATTCACCATTATTGATTCAAAAAAAATTAGTCATCTCAGTGGAAGTTTTCTTATTATTTTTCTCCTGCATCTTCAAAAGATTGCACTCTTGATAAAACAATGAAGTGATAACTTGCCAAATTACCCTCATGATAACTTTTCTTGTTGGGGACGACATACGCAAATCGTAGAGGGTTATGCTGCGGTCACTGCAACGAAAAAGAAGGCCATTATTATGTCTTATATTTAACAGCAAAGGAAATATATTTATCAAATTCAAAGCTGATTGAGACAAATGAAGGTGGCGGTTCATATTTTGTTGAGCATCCAGAACATAGATGAAATTGACAAACAACAAACCATAACAGCTGGATACAAAAGCACATTGAAACCTTGAATAAACATCTTACTGGACCATGTGAACAAAAGAAGCAAAGACAAGGGAGGATGGGACAAATACAATGCATACATACCTCCCTGATGTTGCCAATACATTAGGTTCTCCAGGGTTGAATCTTACAGATATGACGGTATCCGTTCCCCATTCAAAACTGCTTATTGGCTGAGACCTACACAGAAGGATTATATGGAGGGTCACGATAAAAGATTAAGTTGCATCACATGAAAGTAGAGATATTACTGCCTTCAAACACCTGTTTTGATTCCAAATATCTACTTGAGCACCAGCTGTAGCAAAAAGTTCACCATCCCATTGGTGATCAACTGCCCTGCGTGTCACATAAAAAGAATTTTGATACCAAGAATATCTAAATGAACCCAAAGATTTGGATTTCACAATTGGTAGATGACAATAAAACTTACCAGAATGCATTCTTCCATACATAAACTGCCAGTGGCTGAATGCAACGAAATTGAGTTGTTAGTTCAAAAGGGCAACTGTTCATGGCCCAACAAGTGTCAAAATACAACAAGCATACCTTTGCCAAGTTCTCATGTGTGCCATCAGACTCCCCAAGAGTAGCTACAGGAACATTCCACAATCGAACCCTGAACAACCAAAGAGCAGGTTTGCCATGTAACGAGTATAACACATGCAGAATTTTGCCAGTCCAAAAACTGCCATATATTAATGTTACATATTGCAAAAATCTTTATCAACTGTCAAGTGCCAATAATGGGACTTACGTGCTATCAATTCCGCAGGATACCAGAATTTGACCATCTGTAGATGCCGCCAAGCCTCTGACAGGGCCTTGATGACCAGGAAATTGACATACTGTTCGCCTGTCCATCGATTTTGAAACAGATGCTTACACTATACATTTTTCCTTTACAAAAAAATAAAGACACTAGATGCAAACTCCATGAAGATCTGAAAATTACATCAAACTCGCCTTACCTCGAAGCGATGTCCCAAAGGCGGATATCTGTAAAATGAAAATAACAATATAATTAGCTGACTTCCAGCTATTTAGTCAAAGACAACAGTTCACACCTGCAGGGAAACAAATTTGATAGATGGCACATGCAATCTAGATGCAAGTATGCCAACAGATTTCACCACCGCCCATTTCGGAAAACAAATAACGTAAATCCAGGAAAAATTTTGAGTCTTGGACAGGAAATTTCTCAACAAGAAGAACAACAATAGCTGCAGGAGTCACAATCAATGGAGATTTGGGGCCAAAGACCATTCCACCGTCACTCACTATGTTATCAAAAACTTAAAAAAGAACTTCATGCAGCTTCCGAAAGGATTATATTTCTCAAATTCAAACTCATACATCGATGTATCATAACAAATCAACAGTTACTTGCACCACACTCATCCTCATTCACTGCTTAATGGAAACACAACGACAGGATGAGCATAACATCGACATACCTCCATCCATAGAGCCAGAAAATATTCCCTTCAAGTAATTCGGGTTCTTGGCCATACACGATACCGAATCGACGTGTCCATCCATGGCTCCAACAAAGGGCCTTGCGAAAACCTAGACAGTTATGAACAGAGCAAGATACACAATTAAGAACGAACGAACAGCCAAATTATAAGCAGGCAGAACGGAAACGGAAAACCGATCACGTACGGAAGCAAACCAGTCAGAAAACGAAGCTGACGAAGAACTTCGCATCGCATAAAATACCCAAGGATCCGAAAAGTCCCCTTAAAAAAAAAAAAAAAAAAAAAAAAAAAAAAAAAAAAAGAGCTCACCTTGTCCAATTTAGCTGCATTCAGAGCCCGGACGTACTCCACCGCCTTCTCTTGGGTCCGAAGGTTGGGGTCGAAGTTGCGGAATACCCTCTGATCGAATTCGGATCGATTTTTTAGCAAAAAATCTAACGATGACGAAGAACCGAAGCAGAAACGCAGCGAAATTTCCGGAAGAAATTTCCGGAAGAGCTTGGGACGGCACGGCTCACCTGGAGGTCCTGGCTGCGCTCTCGGGTGAACTCATCCGTGGAACGCGATATCACTTTCACCTTCATCGCGGCGTCTGCCGATATTGCTCGGCCAGAAGTAAGCCGTTTTCAGAAGCTCTCGCCGGCGGTGACCGTTTCTCTGGATCGCCGAAAAACCCTAAAGAGAGAATGGGGCGCTGGAGAAGCGAACTAAAACCCCCGGGAAGAGGGAGAGGGAAGGAGAAGAAGAGAGGAGAGGAGAGAATTTGGGCACGCCATGCGAATGGGCTCGTGATATATGGGCTTCGCCCAAGTTCGTCGCAGACCGGCCCAAAGTCCGATCTACATAGTTCCACTCAATTAATGAAAACGTTGACATTAGACGTGAGTAGGTCTTTAAACTGTTCCGCCCTGAATAAGCCATCCCAAGTGTCTTCCCCCCCTAAGTCATTTGTAGGCAATTGAGGAGAAGGAACACGGGATAACGGCCCCACTGGGCTCTCTGGCCACAGTGCTTCTAGCGCTGAAATCCCACCAAGAGGGAGGTCACTGCCTTCTTCTAGGATACTAGGCTAGTAAACCCCCAATGAAAGGTCCCGGAAGGTGACAATCTCCCGGAGTGGCCTGGGGTGGCCCGTTAAGACGAAATATTTGATTGATAATATATCCAAAACCGAATTTTAATACTTTTTACAACTATGTAAATATTAATTTTATTCCTATACACATTTCTTACCATATGATAGATTTAAAATTCGTGCTATATAATGTTAATAATATGCAAATAGGCACAATACCGATTAATTTAATAATTACCTACATTTAATATTATAATTCATGTCAATACTAATCAATTTGATGTCAATTTATCAATTATAATTAATGAAGATTAACTTTTTTTTTTTTTACCTAAAGAACCCGTAAGCCGACAGCCGGCGAGCAAACCCTGGGGGAGTGATTGCAGGACCCATCATCACAGTACTCCAAGTAAGAATCTCTAACAACGCCTCTGAGATTCGAACTCCTTCTCCCCTTCATGAAGGGGAGAGAGCTCTAAGCCAGCCGCGCCGCTGCAGGCGGTGGTAAGATTAACTTATGTTAACAAATGCTAAACTAATGAAATTCTATAAACACATAAACCCCTAGAATTTATTAATGATTTGCAATATTATTGATTAGATTTGGCCTAACTCGACCCCTCTTGTATTTTTTCGTTTTTTTAAGGATGTATTTAAAAATATATATATGTATTTAAAAAAAAAAAACCAAATTAGGTGTCAAGAGGGGTTTCTGTGTTTATAGAATTTCATCAATGGCTAAAGGTAGTTATTTAAAAGAAGTAATATCTGAAACCATAATGTAAAACATATTATGATTTTATAATATCTAATATTATGATTAATCAATTTTACATGTCATTAATAATATTGACTAAAATTGATTATTAATTTCCTGTTCGGTATTTTGCCTTGCTAGAATTTCAAATTATGATTATCATCAATTTGAAATCATTTAAATATGGCTTAATTTTATAATTAATAATTTATAAAATTCATATTATCATTATGAGCGAGGGCTTATAAACTAATTGTCATAAAATAAATTAGATATTTTCAAAATTATATGATTTGTAGTCATAATTATAAAATTTAAATTTGCTTTGCATTTTCCTAGTGACACTTGTCATGGTCCGAAAGAATGCCGATCCAAGAGGTTCTAAGGGATGGCTGTGACACATCTATGAATCAAGCAACCCTCGGCTTCCCGACACTTAGAATTTTCTCTAGTCTTCTTAAATAATCTTGGAGGCGGGCGATACGGTAATAATATTCGTATGTAATAAATGCAGGTAGTTGGTAGTTCAGGCCACTGTTAGATTGAATATAAATGTATGATACGATTTGCCTTGTCTTTATATAAATAGGTCTCCTCTCTCATTGTACTCATCTCATTCACATCCAGAACTTCTCATTCTCTATATCCTTAAGGCTGCACAGGCAAATTGGATCGAGTTTCTCTCTATCCTTAAGGTTGCACAAGCAGATTGGCCCAAATCGATCACCCTGTGATTAGTTCACAATGGCCCTCTAGAGTTGCACGGATAAGATTGGCCCAGATCAATCATTGACTAATGGTATCAGAGCAAAATCGTTTCAAGTGTAATGACTGATTCACGATCTGAGATTGAGGATCTCGCCATCAAACGCAATGGTTGATCCACGATCCGATTGAGGATATTGCCATGAGTGGTGACTTCGTTGATTGTGGGAGGACGCTGAGAAGGGCGCTGCCGAGGGAAAAAGATCTGTGATGATCGAGTTCAAGGGATCCAACGGAGGACCTTGGACAACGGATAACGAAGCTAGAGTTGTTCGTCGCAATATCCAAGGATCAATGGATGACCGCATCTAGACCGTGGACGAAGTAGACGCCGGAAGGGAGAAGCTGTACCGGCATGGAAGAACTCCGACACGAGTTGTTGTTGGAGGCTCTAAGGGAAGAACTTGCACATTGGTACGATCCCATGCCATGATGGCGGCCATGCACGCGGAGATAGCGAAATTCAGGGATGGCGGCCATGCACGCGAAGATAGCGAAGCTGACCGGCATGGGAGAACTCCAACACAAGTTGCTAGGGGCGGGAAGAACTCGCACAACGGTAGGATCCAGGCGTTGTGCGAGGAGATAGCGAAGTGGGGTAAGCTCTCTGAATTGGAAGCATTTAAAGCCCGGTGGCGCACGGAGATAGCGAAGGTCAGGGTAAGCTCACTGAATCAAAAGCATTTAAAACCCGGTACTCCACCGCCTTCTTCTCTTGGGTCCGAAGATTGGGGTCGAAGTTGCGGAACACCCTCTGATTGAATTCGGGTCAATTTTTTCAGCAAAATCTCCAACGATGACGAAGACACCGAAG
Organism: Eucalyptus camaldulensis; assembly: GCA_019915185.1. Taxonomy (NCBI): domain Eukaryota; kingdom Viridiplantae; phylum Streptophyta; class Magnoliopsida; order Myrtales; family Myrtaceae; genus Eucalyptus; species Eucalyptus camaldulensis. Next base: position 9,671,755 of record JAHSVA010000005.1, read on the forward strand.
CAGAAACACAGTGAAAATTCCGAAAGGGCTTGGGAAGGCAGAGCGCTCACCTGGAGGTCTTGCCTGCTCTCTCGGGTGAACTCATCTGTGGAAAGCGAGATCACTTTCACATCGGCATCTGCCGATTACTCCTTTTCCAGAAGTAAGCCGGTTTCAGAAGCTCTGATCGGCAATGACCGTTTCTCTGGATCGCCAAAAAACCCTTAGAGAGAGAATGGGCCGCTGGAGAAGCGAGCTAAGACCCCCGCGAAGAGGGAGAGGGAAGGATGCCATGCGAGTGGGCTCGTGATGTATGGGCTCAGCCCAAGTTCGTCGCAGACCGGCCCAAAGTCCGATCTTGACTTAATGCGTCGCTTGAAGTTTTGTAGACGCATTTTAGAACCGTAGATTTTGATCTCAAGAGATGGGTCAGATTCAAGTCGATTTGGTGTTTTTTTTTTTTTTGGTGACAACCGTCATTATCATAATTGCTGACTAAATATTAATTTCTTATCTATGTTCAATTTATATCATTATCCATATGTAATATCATGCGCCGGTTATATCATAACTTTTTGCATCCGATATAAAATTGCAATTTCTCTTTCAAGTGCTTTTTATGATTTGCCTAAGCTCCAGTTATCATGAATAATAATAATAATAATAATAATAATAATAATAATAATAATAATAATAATATAGCCCCGCAAATTTGCTTTGCATTTTCCTAGCGACACTGCTCGGGGTTTCGCCTCCGGCTTGCTTTGGCTTGGAGACCCTGTAAGGAAAACAACTTCCAAATGACCAATTCTTTTTCATCTCCATTTTACCCACAGAAAATTTTCATTATTCTTCTTTTACCAACCTCGGCGCCCCTAGCCAAGGCTGCACAAACCGAAGCAAAGCTTTGCAAGGGCCGCACGCACACCGGGCCAGTGGCTCAATAGGGTTACACTGACCACAAGCGAGCTTTTTGCCTGAGGTCCCGTCGCCCCGCGCCTGGTGGTCGCCCGAGAGTGCATCTACACTTATCTTTCTTATAAATTTTTCTTTTTCATAAGTTAAAATATTGCCATGCATCGATTATTTATAGCCTAAGTTCTGACGAAAACTTGTAATTCCCGAGAGAATCGCAGCTACCAAACGTCAGAAATTCACCGTCAAAAGAATGACCGTCACATGGGAATGTGCATCGCAGTCACTTTTTGCTGTTGATATTAGATAAATTCTCACATCACACCCCTGAAAATGAACCTTCATAGCACATTCCCTCTGCGTTAGAAAGGCGGTCCACGAATATCCATCCATAGATAATTGGATGCATGACGGCAAAAATCACATGAAAGCATTGTGATCGGAGCATCGAATCAATTACAGGAATAACTCTGAGTGAAAAGAGAGAGATTGCTTCTATCTGTGTTATCGCAATAATCTAAAGCACTACATTAGGAAGCATCTTCCCACGACAAACAAGGTAACTTTTTTCCCGGGGCACATTCGAGAGGCCTATTTTCCGTGTGTCCACGTCCAGCTCGCTGATTCACCTGTCTTCTTCGGAAGAAAAGATATTTGAGGATACCGGTAAAAGAGTTGAACCCAGGCTGGACGCAGATGAGTCACTTGATTTGCCTAGAAGATTTTGGGCCATGAGGAAGTAGAATTTTGCCCCACAAGAGGCCAACTAGTGATCTTCCCTGTAGTCTGGATTCTCCTTCAAGATGACAAAACCTTCAAGAATAGGAGAGAGCGGAATATACCTGCAAGAAGCAGTCGCAGTTTAAGGGCACCGCAAATGACCGAGTTGAATAAGTGAAAATTTACTAGAGAGAGAGTTAAAGTACTTCTCAGTAGCTAACTCTGCCCGATCGCCAGCTGCCAGAAGGACTGGGGTCGAATGTGTCTGGAAGCCAGTGATGGTCTTGGGACGACCTGCCTGCCCGACAACATCAACAGCTTGGCCAACCCGTACTGGCACAGATAACGTTTTCAGATTTTCGTCCACCGTCAACAGCATCCTCGGCTGCCACACCACGAAGGAAAAATTCGCAAATTACTAAAGGGCACGAAATTAGCAAAAATTCCAAATTCAAGACTTCCAGCTAGAGATGAACCTGCATGGCCAGAACAAGGAAGTAAAGAACATAATGATATTTCCCCAAGATGATGGCTTTCATGTCAAGGCACGCATGAAGCATTGTTATTATTCCTGCGAGTGCCGTCCTACAGACAAGTGCACATTAGAATAACAAGTGATGTTAATGTTTAAAAAGAAACTCAATAGTACACCATCAATTCCTTTCAATTTAATCTCAAGAACGTGTGCCTTATCTCAGATTATATCCCAGATCTATTGTGCAAAGAAAACTTACGGAGAGAGCAAAAATCGTTCTGAATGATAAGGATTAAGAGTCAACAAACCCTTCCCCAAGTGCACAAGACCTTGGGCAATCCGCACCTATAGAGGGGGGCCAAATCATGTCAAATAATAACCTTATCTTGTAAAGACAATCTGCAAATTAGAGAACAGTTGTATTGAGCATTACACAGAATAGAAGGCTTGCATCCTTGTAGTAATAGCTAGAAAGATTACGAAGCATCCCAGCTATTCGAGCATTGTTGGTTCCAGAACCTATCAAACCCAATGAAATAACAGCAGCCTATAGAAACACCAAAAACATCAGCCTCAATATTCCAATTCAAATGACTAAAGGGGCACAGAGCATAGCTGTTTCTTCTCACCATTGCAACTTCAGAATCTGTGTCATGGCTTAGCCTACTTAAGGTGTCCATTACATTAACCTACGCAGCATAAAAAAAGTAAGAGCTATAAGCATTCTGAGTTCTGCAGGATTAAAAAAGTCAACACCCTTGTAATAAGGATCAATTCCCTCCCAGAAAATGGGCAGAAATGGTTTGTCCATATTGATGGCATATCTAGGGATATAGTTTCCAATCAGATTAGATTATGATTTGATATAAATACTTTGAGATCATGGTATCATAAACTTACTTAAGCTCATTTAAAAACTAAGTCCTATCAAAATCCAATAAGGTAGTACCGTATACTTCATGTTGAGATTTTTTTCAGAAAATATTCATGAATGTCAACTACCTTTGGATTTGCAATGCACAGAAGCCCAAGAGCCAGTGGAACTGCCCGGCGGATGTTTTGTTCTCCATATTGTAAAAGATGCTCCAACGAACGAATTGCCATTTCAAGACCTAGTTCTTCAGCCATTGCAACCATGGCAATTCCAAGGATAGCAGGTGCCTGATGAGTTTCCCCCTTCTCGAGATGTTGTGCGCAATGACCTAGCAAGTTTTGCACCTGCACCAATAAAGATCAGCAAATTATTCTGACAGTTGTTTCAATGGGTTATTAACTATAGTGAAGATAGGTACCTTAAGAACATTTCCTGTTCCAGCATATGCACAGGAAATGAGGGTCATCTCACAGTGTTTTCTGATCTTCTCATTGAAAGTCTTTGCAACTTCTGCTGTGACCTCGACATTTTCCTATAAAATAAGAAGAGTATTCAAGGAAACTGAGCACTAATAAACAGTATATCTGTGTCAGTATCTGTTAAACAATAAGGTAGTACCCAGATGCTCTGATGGTAGCAATATGAATTGAAGAGGCTCCATCAACATACCTGCTTTCCAAGATAAAGAAGACCAAGGCCAAGAGGTAAAAGACGAGCAAGAGGCTCTCCCAGCTCTGACTCGCTGCGGTCCATCAGAGTAAATATGATTGACTGTGCCACCTCTTCATTGCAGGAGCCCACATATATTAAGCCGAGAGAGATTGCAGTAAATGCAATCACATCAAGGGATGCTTTCGCGTCATTAAGTATCGGGGACAATTTAGCACGGATCTGAAAATGAAGTTCATAAAAACCAAATTAATGCTTGTCAATAAGAATATTTCTCACAGCAGCAAACCTACACAATTCCCTAAAAATGCTGTTGCTCGTGAGATGACTCGGAAGAAAATAGAAAGGATTTGATGCTAATCAAAAGAAAAATGACTGCATGAGCATAAGTATACATGTTCAATGGAAAAAGAGTCATTTCTCCCAAATGTGTACATACCTGCTCATTCTGAGAGCCGGCATATGCAAGTCCAAGGCCCATAATTGCGCCGATTCTAATAGATGCATCTTCTTTATCAATGTAATCACCAAGAAGTGCCAGAGCCTGATATATTGAAGAAAAATAATAAGATTTAACATATAGACAATGTTATCATCGTAACAGACAATAAAGGGAACTCACAGGATCGCAGTCATTCTTAATATTGCAGTTCACTATCCCAACACCCAAGAGAGCACCAGCTATAACATGATTGTCATTACTATGGAAGTACTTGTCTAGTTGGGCCAGTCCAGTGTCAACATCCCACAGCAAAATCATTCCCTGCCACAGAGAAAATCATAACAAACTGATCCTAAAGAAATTCCTGGCAAAAATATCCTGAAGTAGCAAGGTACACGCACCAGACTTGCAGCAGCACTAGCCTTTCCATGCTCTTTGTTTTTGAAAAGCCAATTTCCTGTAGAGCCACTAGAAGAGTCTGATTGAACTGTCATTAACTTATCCTGCAGAGGCAACAAAGGAATTTAAAAAACAGAAATCTTGCAAAGATAATGTTTTTTCTTTGATTACCTGCCCAAAGCCAGCGTTTACAAATGCATTAACAAAAGTAGCAGCCAGGTTTTGCCTCGCTGAATCCACACTTCCACCACCACCACTAGCCCGACCATCGAGCAAATGTGCCTGTGACAATTCAATTTTTCATTAGCACAAGGTCAACAAGTTACAAATCATATTCTAGTATATCATAATATTTCGAGAGAGCAACACACTAAGAAAGCTAATTTTCAAGGATATCAATTACATGCAAAAATCATCCTCCATACTCACTCTATTCATGTCAGTGACATGTCGCTGCACTTAAGTTTAGAAATCAAGAAACAATTGGAATATATAATGCATTAGACAAAATATATCAGTCATACTCTTTAGCAACCTGTAATCCTTGCTAAGCCTTCAGTCAATTATTTCATATTGGAAGATGATCTAAGGGACAAGAACTAAATATGATGCCACCTATACATGTGGCGTATATCCGTAGCTCGAAGTTAAAATGCTATATCAGAATGAATAAAGATTTGCAGAAACAAAAGGTAACACATGATACATACAAAAAGTGACATGCTAAAACAAAGAAGCTTGCAGCAAGTAGTCCACACTAAGGGCATCTCTTTGAAAGGACTCTTCTGTTTAAAACAATCACACATCTCTCATTACACGTGCAGTGCCTTATAACATGATGCATCCAAGAGGTTGATTCGAATATTGATGATAAAATAAGTTAATGAGTTTTGCTAACCAAGACCAGATCAGATCATCAAAAGCATGAACAATTATCAGCAGTTCAAACCTTGTAGATGTCTTCAGGAGACTTGGGCTCCATAACCTCAATATCGCGGGCAAGAGTAAGATAACCGTCACTTAAATTGGTATTATTGACAATTTCCTGCAATGCCTCTTTTTCATCTCCATCTGGAACCATATCTCCATCAAGCTCAAAGGTAATGCCCTGCAAAAAAGAATAGCAAATTACTATCAAATTCACCCCAAACAATCTTGCCATGTACACCAACTATATCTGAAGCAAGGATTAAAGAGGCATTTCAATTTAGCTGAGAAACAACTCACATGTCGAGCAAGGATATAGCAGAATTGTTTCTTCCGTAGAAGATCACTGCAAGACATGAAGACCTCCTTCACTTTCTGCATGTGTACTTTCAAGTGTTAGATTAGATTTTCTGAGAGAGAGAGAGAGAGAGATCCAATATGCAGCACTGTGGAACTCCTCACAAGAAATTCCTGTACACAACTTGAAAGGAAAAGGTGTTTATTCATATCTAACCAAATATACCTGCGTTTTGTCTAGGAACAGTGCAATCTGAAGGGCAATGGCATATTCTTCAAACTTGAGATAGATCTTGTAAGCAATATCCAGAACTAACCCGTCATCAGGTCCAGGAAGGTATCTGCAATTGATACAAAAGAGAGAATTGACAGGGAGAAAAGCCACACTCATGAATCAGTCCTCAACTACTAAGCTCCCAGACCATTTCCCAAGCAATCCACAGTGAATACCCTGACTGTTATGCACTGTTTTGATGACAAATACCTTGCAGCACTGGTGAGGTACAAACACGTCCTCTTGAAGTTAGTGCCGTCGACATGCTTCAATAACATATCAAGGTCCTCAACCTGGAAGTCATTTTAATATTCTTAGATTCACTTCAAAACAGCCTCACTAGAAAATAAAAGGTTGGCATGAATAATTTACTTTACCTCCATTAACAGGTCGACAGCTTCAGGTTCAGCATTGTGCTACAACAAAATAAAATGGTTTAGTAACGCGTCATCAAAAGTTACAAACCTATCTGTGAATAAATTCCAGGAAAGGTGTCTTCTGCATACAATGATCCTAATCCATTTCCTACCAACATGAAAATTAGACAATGATAAATACCTTCATATGGAAAGCTACAATTTGTTTTACAAGCTCCATGAGATCTTTTATAGGAGCCTCCTCACTCTGCCAAGGTTTAAAAAAGCATTGTCAAACATACAAATTGGTCAAAGAATATCTGAGATCGCCAATTTCAAGAACAAATTATCTCATATGCAGTTGGTATTGTCAATAGGGATCACTGATGGAATTAGAACTATAGAACTAAGCCCAAGTACACTAATAAGTGAAAGCCAGATGTTACACATCATGTCGCACTAGAATGTAAATTAATGTAAATATAAGCAGGCAACAGAAAAGCACTTCAAGAATGAGTTTAAAAACCTGTCTTACATAATATGAAGAAAACAGAGAAAAGCTTGCCAACATTACCTGTCGCTTTGTATACTCTTGAGCAATTTCACCAGCTAAATTCCTGAGATCAGATGTTAAGTTTAAGACAAAGTGCAATGTAACTTCAAAATAAAGCACAAAACAACAAGAATTCCTCAATACCCAGTATCTCCAGATGGAGATCATGCACCAAGCACTGGAAAATGAATAACGTTCAAAATAATCCCTTCCGCAAGGATTTCACAATTGAAAGAACAAAGTGACAGCAACATCACCATATTGTTCCCCATATATATAAAATATAATACATATAATCAAATAAAAGCAATGACTATGGATGTATATATAGTCTAACGAACCAAGATGCTGCTATTTTCCATCCTATGGGTTCAAGAGAAGCATTTCCTCCAAGTTCATGAAAAGTTGGAGCAAACAACCAACAACTGAAAATAATTTTTGGTTTCATTTTTGGTCCACAGCCACTTAAATAGTGGGCTGATGCAGAGCAGCAAAATCCTCATACTAATGGCACATAGCTGTACCAGACTCAAGAAGTATCAACAAAACTAGGCATCTAGAAGAGGCTATTGCAGAAAGATCATGTTAATTCAGAACTCTTCAGAGCAGTAAATACTTGTCCCTCTTTACAAATATAGCAGAGCTTTATCGTTATACCCCAGTTAAGAACAACTTAAAAGGTGGGACATTGACCACTGGGGTACATAAAACATCGAATTAACATTGACAAGCAAATATATTCATTCACTCGCAACCATTATAGACCACATCTTTGTCTAGATATACTGAAATTTTAGGTAAAATTTCAGTATTAAAAGGAGAGGGAAAAGAGAACCAATAGAAAATCACATATATCACATCCAACATCAAGACTTATTACCTGACATACTCATGGCCCCAAGAGCCAATATCACCTTCTGAACCTAACAACCTGTACTTCAGACTCTCCTGGAACACCATTTATAAAAGAAAGAAATCAATATCAAATCTACAAGGGAGTAGGAGAAGTGAACTTGGGAAGGTTATGGAAAACATCTACACTACACCTAAAATAAATGCAGGCTATTCAGTGGGATGATCTTACATCAGGAGGCATGAGGCATGATTTCGAAAGATACTGCTAGTGACTATCTACGAATAAATGTTTTTTAAGAACAATGGCAACAAAAATATAGAAGGTTGGAGTTTCAATAAGTTGTCATCCTACAAGGCTACGAGCAAGTCATAGATATGTTGCCCAGCAAAATATGATTTTTAAGTCACAAGAAGAATTACCCGTTCCCCTTCAGCAGACATTGTCAAGGCCAAAACAGAGAGTATGTCCGCTAGGTATCTCTGCATCAATGTAAACCAGATCATTGACTGCAATTCAGATGAAGTATCCTAGCAAATGATGCCATTTCAATCCATACTACACCTTCAAATCCGAATCCTCCATTGTTTCATAATACGCCTTAAGAGTTCCATAATGAGGTCGGAGAAACTTCAGGGGCTTTGGAACTGAAGTCATTGAACTTGTTGAAGTACGAATTTCTTGTCTACAAAGACGATTATAGGTGCCATCAGACCACGTTAGAAAGATAAACATGTACAGCCACTCTATTCGTGAGACATCTTTCCATTATTAGGTTCCAACCACAACTAGTGTCTATTAAGGATTGTCTCACTGCTAGCAGCAAAAACGGCGAGTCCCTCTCTAATTCGATCCACATAATGCTCATATTGTTCATAACATCCAAATTCAAAGTACAAATGCATGCCATAAAGATTTCCCTAGTCTAAAATAAAAAAACACCAAATTATCCCCAGAAAAGCCCTATGCCAATTCTGTAGTCTTCTTCCTATAGTTACATAGTCGGTTTCTACTGACAAAATTTCCTAAAACTGGCCATTGAACTCCTCTTCTAGCTGCATGCCAGATTTTTTTGCATAATTGCCATATCATTCTCGCACCAGACCTGCAACAATCAGAACACCAGTCCCCCCAAGCAGACGGAATAACCAACAAAGGACAAGCTAAATGTAGAATTCTTCATTTCCCTTAAGTTATTGGTTGAGTAGGAGGAGAAATGGAAGCAAAAAATATCTCCAAGACCAGAAGTACCTCATGCTTTCTAGAGCAACCTTCTGCAACCCAGGATCAGGATCCTGAACCCTTTCCACATATAGCTCCAGCTGCTGTTTCAATGCCAAATCTTCTTCTGACTGCAAATACATTCACAAACAACCAATCAACCAGCCTGCCCGATATAGCATCTACAGAACTCACCGGCAGCATAAAACAATGGAAGGGGGGGGGGGGGGTCGTAAGGAAACCGCTCGACGAGTGAGTTTCAGTCTCAGCACAGTCTTGGTTCATTATTGTCAACAATTAAAATGGGTCGAGTCATTGTAAACTCACAGGAAGCAACAACAAATCTTTCCTACCAGATAATTTGACCTTTCAAGCAAGAAACGAAAAGATTTCTCCCCCGAACAAAGATCTTAACGGGAAATGAATTCATTAATGCGTACCAGCTCCTCCGTAATCACCTCAGCAACTAACCGGTACCACTTTCCACGACACGCCAAGATTCCAAACCACAAAGACCGCACCCGACTCCCGACTCAGCTCTCCATTCATCAAAATCACCAACTTCAACAGCACAACCCAAGCAACACAAAGCCGCACTCACGCAGCCCACAACATCCCGCATTCGAACGACGCTCCAATCGAACGCGAAAAAGAAAGGAAACCAAAATCAAAGCGCCGAGAACCGCACTCACCAAGTCCTCGTCCTTCTTCTCTTCCTTCTTCTTGGGGTCCTTCGCGGGGACCTTGACGGGCGCCTCCTCGCGGGAGGCGCCGGAGCTGTTCTTTTCGGGCGCCATGTCGGAGAGCGGGGCCAGATCGGGGCGGCTACCTTGCGCGGCGGCTGAATCGAGAAGCGGCCGGCGCAATCGCGGAGGAGCCCTAGCCGCCGATTCGGAGGAAGGGATCGTCGGCTTCGGAGACGGGGAGAGGAGAGAGAATCTGGAGCGAAGGTGAGAGAGATTTCCTCCTGCACAAGCTAAAGCTCTCGAGTCTCGGTTCGCACTGACACAAAAGCCGAACGCCTTGGCGAGGTTGAAGATGGACTTAAATAAAACGGGTCTGGCCCATTTAGCGTTTGGGCCTCCGGATGGCGTTCGCAGATCCGGCCCAAAACTGGCAAACGCGTGGGAAACTTGGGCCTGTTTGTTAAAAAAAAATTCTATTCTTTTGTTTAGAGAACAAAAAAATAATAGACAACGTGTTTATTAAAACTTTTATTTTCGAGAAAAAAAATCTATTTTTTTATTCTCAATAATAGATTTGGAACAGAAACAAGAAATAGAAAAAAATAACTTATTATTCCCGGGAATAATTTTTTCATTTCTTCTTCTTCTTCTTTTATTCCCAATAATAGATTTGGAACATAAACAAGAAATAGAAAAAAATAACTTATTGTTCCCGGGAATAATTTCTAAAATGAATTTTTCTCTCTATTCTTCTTCTTCTTCTTCTTCTTCCTGTTAGCCAGTCGATGGCCGGCGTTAGTGATCAATCAGACGAGAGCTAGCAATCTCACCAAAGCGTCACTGCCCCCAAAGACGCCAAGCCACAGCAAGGCTTGGCCTCGCCTAGATCTGACAAGGCCGAGGCTTGTCATGGCCAGGCTGGCCTCCAACGAGCTCACCGAACCTCACCAGCCAGTCGCTAGCGATCAAGGAGAAAAAGAAAAAAGGAAAAAATATATATAATAAAAGAATTAAAAATTAAAAGAAATAAAAAAATCTAAAAATCCTACTAAGCATATTTCTATCATTGAAATATAAATTTAGGAAAATTATAAAATGCATTCATTTGCTCAATATAAATTGTTCCTGATAATAGAATCATAAAAAATCATTTTTTATCAAAAATTGTTTTCCGAAACAGAATGGTTACCAAACGCGACATATTATGAAAATGCCAAAATCATTTATTGTGAAATATTCGAGTGATTAACATGGACGTAAAAAATTATCGGTAAACTTACACCGGCCGAAGAAATTGTATATGTAGAAAGATAAAAGAATCGTTTTGTCTTAAGAAAAGTCATTTTGGGATAGAAAATATTCAAATTTCAATATCAATAGAATATATTTATCAATCTGTGCATTAGAGCATGCGTACAGACATTTATGAAATTGAGGATTTTGATAATATTTGAGAAAAAGAGAAAAGGATTTGAGATCCCGGAAAAGTAAAGAGGCCTGTCTCTTTGCTTATAAGAGAGCATAGGTATACAGTAACGAGCAATTCCTTAAGGATCGCTTCTAAAAGCGACGTGTAAAAACTCTTATTTGCAAGGATCCAATCATTCTCCCCGGGAGGAACGCTTTTCTAGCGTTCTCCACACATTTTGCTTCCGCTTAGTATTTGTGCTCGCCTCATTAAATGGTATGAGTTTTGTTCGACAAAAAAAAAAAAGAAAAAAAATCTAATACTTTTAATGTTGCAAATCCGTGATAATTGAAAATTCTAATAACTTTTTGTAGCTCCTTCTGTTAAGTATTTCCTTGAAATACTTTTTTTATTTTATCTCAAATTTATGGTACTATTGTTAATCACATATAAAATTCTCTCGATTATCATATTAGGAAATTTTTGTATGTAATTAACAACAGGATATGTTATCACTGTAAAACCTTTCATTTTTTATTTTGTGGAAAAGAGAAAGATATTCAATACCGTGCAACGCACCTATACGTCACTCATTATGCTTGTTTCGGCGAATTACTTATCTCTTAAGTTTGAGTATCCATCTAAAAGTTATATGAGGCATTTGCAATTCAACAAACCTAAGTAATTATCTATTTAAATTACATTGCTCGAGTTTTTTTAAGAATTTTAAAAGTTCAATCGGATCAAAACTACTCACTTCCAACTATTCACATCGGTCACAAATATTTATTTGGACTTGAAAAGTTTATTATAATTTAATCCATAAAAATTTTCGTTTCAAACCCACATATGCCTCTATTTTTTAGTCAAATCAAAATCAATAGAATTTTCTCCTTGAGTGAAATAACTAAAATGCTTTATAGTTCTTATACCGGAGCTATTCCTTTCATTACAATTTCTACTTTCGCGATAAATGTCACTATAAATGCAGCTGTTAGTGGAATTGTCACCACTTTTTAAAATGAAACTCGATGCAGATTTAAAAATCAAAATAAAAGGCAATGCAACCGGTAACGGAACCCTCGATTTGCTCAATCAACATTACGATTTCTTTTCGCCATTAAAAACTTGAAAATGCCCAGGGTATTACAGTAGAGAAGTAAAACCATATAGTAATTTTGTGTATGATTTATTCAAATCTAATCTCAAATATAATAATAATTTTTCTAAAACTAAATTATTTCCTGAAGGTTGGAAAAGCTAGTTGTGCCATAAGTGGCCCTTTCACACCCTTAAGTCTGATCGCATGTAATTATATTAACTATAGTCATCTTCTCATGTGAAGGCATCCAAAAAAGTAGAACTATCTCATTGAGGCAAATTAAAAAACCACCAACAATAAGGGACAAACTCATCCGTAAGTTTATGTGCACATCTATTGTACCAAAATGTCGTCAAATTAGGGATTCTCCTCCTCCTCTCGATGGCCTCATATCGCCGCCACCGCCGCTGCCAGGAGGTCAATCTAAGGGGAGGAAGAGGAAGGATGCTGGGAATGTCCTGGCGTTGAAGCTCCCCCAACACACCTAGAGATGGAGGCTTTAAGCCGAGAGGAAGTGGCTGCCATGACTTCAATAGGACCTCTCCGATGGCCGCATCGACGCTCTCACTCCACTAATGAACACGACAATTACAAATAGAACAATGAAATAAAAGTCGGTCCGAATTCGCATAATCATCGCAGCATATATGACCAGATGAGATTATCGTGACTAATTAGCTGTGAAAATCGAATGAAGGTTGATAGGAGGCCAATAGTCCCATTGGTGTCAGGACGCCGATGTTAGGATCTATTTAGTACATGCCTTGATGATGCGGTATGCCTGGAACCGGTGCAAAACGAATTCTCTTCATAGCATCGAATCATGTATGATCCCCAATATTTCACATATTAACTATAGAAAAATTATATATAAATTATATATTACATGTTTCTCATGTCAAAATCCTGCGCATTCTCGTTAACTTTTAATATGAACAACATGATCAATTGATCCATGTGACAAGTAAAGAGCTAAGAAATATTTTCTTAATTACTACAGCCTTTTATCTAATAAGTTGAACGGGATGAAAAATAAAAAGGGTTTAATTAATATTACAAATAAAATAATTAATAATTATAAGTAATGAATAAACAGATCCAAAAAATAATAAAAATATAAAAGAAGCAAGCAAAAGCCCAAGAAAGGCAAAAGTCCTGGCTTGGCCGCCACGTGTCGGCCCCGCCGCTATAAGTACGACCCCCGATCCTCCATCCATCCGTTGCTCACTTCCACCTGCAAGTATCCCTCGAATCTCTCTCTAGCCCTCTTCCGTTCCCTCTCGATTTCTCTGGTTCTTCTCCATTTTCTCGAGCTCGTTCAAGAGGGGCTTTTCTGCAGAGAGCGAATCCGCTCCTCCTTCGCTTCAGTAAAAGAGAGCTAGCAGAAGAGAGAGAAAGGAACAGGAAAAATGTCGGACGAGAGCACGATGACCTGCATCGACATCCTCCTCGCCATCATCTTGCCTCCTCTCGGGGTCTTCCTCAAGTTTGGTTGCCAGGTGATGATCGCCCTCCTCATCTCTTTTTCTTTTTTTCTTTTTTACTCTGCTTTTAATTTAGAGCGAGAAAAAAAAAATAGTAATTTGCCTTCAAGTCGAGAGTTCCGGGTTTTTTCTTCTTCTTTTTTTGGAAGGGTTTTGCCAGTTTTATGCGGGGTTGAAAGTCTTATTTTCGGAGGCAAAATTTCTCTCTCTCTCTCTTTTTTTTTTTTTTCTGGTTTCTTAAAATACAAGCAAAAGGAAAAAACAAAAAGAACTATGATTTTTGGGAGGGTTTTCGGTTTCGATTTCGATTTTGATTTTGATTTTGATTTTGACCGATGTATGTCTATGCAGGTGGAGTTCTGGATCTGTTTGGTGCTCACGCTCTTTGGCTGGCTTCCTGGTATCATTTATGCCGTCTATGCCATTACCAAGAAGTGAACTTGATTGAGTAAGCTCTCTCTCTCAATATATGGATATAAATTGAAAAATATTATTAGTCCAATAATTGTTAGAAGGACCCCACTCTCTCTCTCCCCTGTAAAAAGGAAAAAAAGAAGAAGAAGAAAAATGGGATTATTATTTACAAAATAAAGAGCAGATAGAGTTATCTGATGAGTTAGGCGGGTGTCTTTTATTTTATTTTTTTTCAAAGCAGATATTATAGATCACGGCGCGTAATGACACGTGTCCAGCACTTCCGGGCTTTTGAATGTGCAAAATATTTAATAAAAGGATCTCGAAGAATACGTGCGAGTTTAGGCGTTTTAAGTTTTAACGAAAAATCCTAATTTGTCGCACCTTTTTTGTTTTTTCTCGACAGGTGGCAACACGTGATGGGCCGATGCGTCTCCATCCAACGGTTGCAGATTTCGTGGGATATCATCATCTTCTTCTTCGAACGTGTCTTTTTTCTCTTCGTTTTTTTTTTTTTTTTTTTTGCCTGTAATCGTCGTTAGTTGTCCGTAGCGTTATGATGATATGTTGTATTGTTGGATTCATTTCTCATGTATGAAATGGCGCCCTCGATGTGTCGGCAGATTTTCTGATATTGCCTTTAATCTTGTTTCTTTAATTGACCCCACTCGAGATTTATGAGTTTTCCTACTAATAAAAAGGAGGGTACGCTCGAACATTCGTGAGTGGAGGAGGGACAAGCGTCCCAATTTGCCGAGTAAAGTAACGCGAGTCATTTCCGCAAAGACATTTTCAAAGGATGAAAAATATATTTTTTCTTTTTTAAAAAAAACGACCCTTGGAATTGCTTATGATAGTAAATTCGAGTAATATATTGTCATTATTCATGAAAATATGTTGTTGATATAACGTTCTATAAATTATCCACGTTACTGTGCCATATAGAATGGTTGATGGTCATTTAATTAGATGTAACGTTAGTAATTTTCCGTGGTAATTGACCGGAAGGATTACATTAAAGTTTTGCGCAAAAGTTTAGGATCACATTGGCAATATTGGAAAATTTATAACCGAATTGATATCATGCAATATATTTGAAACTAATTGAGTGTTATATCAAAAGAGAATATATTAGAGGAATGTTGTGTCAAGAGTAGACAAGTTTTATTAGGATGATAGAAATTTTATATAAATGTAAAATGTGTGAGAGATATGGAGGACATATGGCTTGTCACATTATCCTTCTTAGATTAGGATCTTGTTCATCATATAAAATTAAACTTTTTTAATTTAACTCGAAGGTAAATATCACAAAAAACCTCAAATTTTATCTATTGTGACTTAAAGACTCCAATTTTTTTATGTAAAGAAAACCCTAAACTTGCCCAGCATGGCACAAACACCCTATATTCTTTTCTTAATCACAAAAAAAAAAAACCCAAACTTAGCGTCTATTTCAATCCTATCAATAGTTAATTTGTCACACTAGTATAAATTAAGAGATTTGATGACACAAAAAATATTTGAGGTATTTGTGTCATAACGAGCAATTTTAAGGCATTTGTGTAAAAAATATTAAGGGAATGCATAACACAAATACCCTATATTCTTTTCTTAATGACCAAAAAACCCAAACTCAGCATCTTTTTCAATCCTATCAATGGTTAATTTGTCACACTATTATAAATTAAGGGTTTTTATGACACAAAAAATATTTGGGAGTATTTGTGTCATAATGAGCAATTTTAAGGTTATTAATGATAAACAAGATTAGATTATTTGTGTCACGATGGACATGATTTAAGATTTTCCGTAATAGTAACCCTCATCAATAGAATGCATGTATTTCCTTGAAATCGGGATAAAAAAACTTTTTATATTTACCTTGTGAGAATCAGAAGATAAAATGATATCGATTGTTGTTTGCACGGAAGAATGGTCAAGTTGTCTATATGAATAAAAGCACACAACTAGAATGTTGAGAGTATCATTAAGCATATACCCCATTGTCGACAATCACAACGAATTATTATTGATATTAATGTAAATCGATGACTAGTATTGTTTAGTTGTCGACAGTGGATGGCTAATGATAGTTGACAAAAGTATGGATCAATAAGGTCAACAAATTATCGATTAAGGCATCAAGAGAGAGTGACGGAGGTTGTAGAGCAACTAACGTGCGATTTTAAATGAACTATTTGGAAACGAGGTCAAGACATCGTGAAAGTGTGGGCACACAATTTTCAGAGATAAGGGAACATGGCTATAGCCATAGAAGAACTACTTAGCATCGATTATGATATAACCGTTAAAATAACATTGTTTGTCTATAGAATAGTGTGTTTGTGAACAAACAAATTTATTATCTTTCAATTATCTTTATTTTCATGTACTGCACTTTTAATTTTTGAAGTCATATTGTCAATTAAATTTTGACTTGTTTCTTAACTATAGTTTCCATATTCATGTGGTCAATTAATTTGAGTGATCGTGCGACATTTCATAGCATCAAATAATAAATGTATAATCTGAAACCATTAGTTTGGGTTTCCATTTTTAATGATATACATGATTAAGACTTTTACTTTATTAATATTTCATAATTTTTGTGTATTTAAATATCAATGGATTATAGCAAATAATGTACATACGGAATGTGGGTAGATGGTAGATTTCAGGTTCTTGAGTATCAAGTAATACAAGTAATTATTTTATTTTGGAAAGTGTTTCTCATATAATTTATTTTCAAGAAATAAACGAAATTAGTGTTTGTTTTTCTAAAAACTTCATTATAAAGGAAAATTTTTTCCATGGAAATTATTTTTAAAAAATTGATTAATTTATATTTATTTAGTGATTTAGAAAAAGTAATTTCCTGTTCGTCCAAAGGGGTAGTTTTTTCCCCCAATTTAAATTCTGTTGATTTAGTAATTGGAAAACGTTTTCCATCGAATGATTAGTTTTCTATTATCTAAAAATTGAAAAATAATTTCTTGAAAATAATCTTTTTTTCAAATAAACGGATTCTAAATTTGTCTTCACTTTCTATCTTTTCAAATAACCAAATAATTATGCAAAGCAAGCTCACATTTGTCGCGTTGAATGACAGTTAGAATGGGAATTGGAGATTGGGAACCAATTTAAAAAATGTGAAGAAAAAAAAGAACAATGAGAAAGAGAATTAGGCTTCCGCTTAGAGAGGTCCAACGTATCCTTTCTTTTATAAATGACTTCCAGTTGGAAAAATAAATTGGCATTTCAAAAGATGCCGAAGATTAATTTAATTTTGAGAATACCCAAATTTCAATAGCTTTCATGAACATTCCACATAGTCGATTACCAAATACATATGCCGGAATTAATCAAATGAAACGTAAAATATACTCGTGTTATATCAAAAAAGTAGAAATCGCGATTGATGCCATAGATAAAGATGAAATCATTTTTGGCGATAATCATAATAATTCATTCATTCATTCATTTCGTTGGGAGTTGCCAATTCACATGCCATCCCTTTTTCTCCTTTGTAATGTCAAATGATCAAATTACCCGTGATGATATTCTCCTAGCTTCGAATCCTAGGCAATGAAATTTGAAAAAAAGGAAGAAAGCACATCCAAAATTGTCACGATCCTAATTGTAAAATTGAAAGATGGAACGGAAGGCATAGGAATTCTATTTCCAATTGCACTCTCGTTCCTTGTCATCTTCCTACTTTTTTCTAGGGACACGCGTGACCCTGAAGGCCAAGTTTATTTGAATTCCCATCTATGTCTCTATCTTCAACCCCACATTGAAATTGAAATATAGGGACAAACCATGACAATTTCGACCCTATTTTAATTATCTTTTTACGGTTTTGTACAAAACGACGTCTCCTAACTACAGTTAAAGGCCAGAGAGCACTTGCTTTTCTTTAGCCATAACGGAAACAAGAGAGGAAGATGCTAGGATTCTTTGGAAAAGTTGGTGACGGTCCCATGTGGGCGAAGGACCTACGCACGCACTAAACCATCAACATCTACATAGTTGGCATTTTGCCTTCAACTAACGAAACCCTGTCCCACCATGGACCAGCCCATCTGAAATCTAAAGCTCAATTATCAAGCGAATGCGTACTCTTTTGGTTTGAAAAGATAGTAATTTGAAGGAATCGTTTTCTTCGGTGAAGTTGGTTTTTCGGATCAAGGATGCTTTCTCAAAGGGTTTTTTCCATGAGAAAGATCTTGTTTTAAGTCCTAGGGTCGTAAGTGATAAGGACAGATAGCGGTGGCAAAAAGAACACACGCGACAACAGTCCATAAATTTTTTACTTAATGCGTGTATAGAGAGATGAAAAGATTATGTGAGAAATGACGTATCAATAGGTATTTTTTTTCTTTAAAAAGTAAAATTTTTATGTCACATCCCTCTTCTTTCATGCCTTATCTAATTAAGTCGATGTACTTTTAACTTGTCTAATCATTTTTTTTTTTACTTTCACTAATTTCCCACATTCCAACATAAAAATCTGGGCAAATCTAGTTGGCATGCCCGCTGGAGGAAAACATAGTATGATGGTAGGTCAGCTCACAAATTTTGCGTCAGAAAGACTTAATTATAAAATCCGTCAAAGTATAAAAACTCGAATACAGTTTAAAAATAAAGAGACTTAATTAGAAAATCCATGTAAGTATATTGATAAAAAAAATATAATTTTTCCTTCTGATATTGAGAGAGAGCCGTCCAAGTATGAAGCCTCGAGGGGCCAAGAAGGCCACTAGTCTGTGATCCAATTGAGGTGATTGGGCATACGTCAAGCATGATTTCCCAATCTCAGGAAATGGTCGGCAGGGGGAAAGAGCACCATTTGGTTGTGTTCAAATTGATTTTGCGTACAAGTGGAGATCTATTTCCCAGTTTCAGGAATTACATGAAGACAAATTGCAGATCAGAAGAACGGACAGAGACATGTGAATGAACCAAGTTTGTCAACTATACAGTGCTTGAGACCCACGTCTCTTAACTTCACTCATTCACAATGACCAACAAAATGAAAGTTCCTCTGGCATATCTCAAGCATGACAGGTGGGAGGAGGATTTCTCTTGTGCTTCGATGTTAAGAAACGGAAACCGAACTGATCTTAGCGATAGCGACACCGACAGAGGATGATGTTTTCATATACGGGTACCTGAATTTAAGACTATTGAACTGTTTTGTTCAACCCTCAGGTGAAAGCAACTTGGCAATACGTGCAGGCTTATAGACAAAGAGGATGATGCGCAGGCAGCGCATAAGCAAGGCCCACCCATTTTTGAGCAAATGTTCTGTGGTCAAAACGAGGCATCATCAACCCCTGTTTTGAGTCGAAACCGATCCAGCCACCTTGTCTTTCCCGGTTTTGAAAACACTTCAGATCCCAATGAAGATGTCCGTGCAATAGGTTAGAAAGTCTTGAGGCATTGCCCAGTTTCAGCAAATTGCACAGGTCAGGAGGCATCCAAAAAAAAGCCTAAAGACACCAAACTAGTTGACAGCGATAGGTGATTGTAGAAAAGTAAAACTCAGATTACCAGAACAGATGTAGTTTAATGCAAGGTGTGAAAAACATGCAAATCTGCAATCTTTAGACAGTACTTAAGGACTACTGTGTATCATGATAATCCCTTGAATTCATGCATATATAAAGATTACATTGCGCCACTAATAAATCAGACATTCATGACAATAAGGCTATTACATAATGGATGGGGCCAAACACCAAGTAATGTTGGCCATTCACATAACACTTCTCCAAAGTGACATCATTCCTCACAGATCAATTGCATATTCCTTTCGGTGAATTAAAAAACGCTCAAGCGCAAAGAAGGAAGAGTTGGGAGGATTTCATACACTTTTGGCTTGTAATTCCATAAAATTGCTGTTCCTCCTAACTCATGGGGATTGAAGCCTTTGTATTTACCCATTTCAAGACGCAATAAAGATGGGAGGATTTGTGAGTTTTGACTCATCATTCTTTAAATTGCCATTCCCTCCGACACATGGGGCAATGTGCCTGAGAAGTCTGCGAGTTTACCCACTTCAAGATGCAATGAAGATGGAAAGCATGATTGCATGCACCCCACACTGCAGAACAATCACAGAATATGTAATCAATATAACTTTTCTCAGAAAGCACCCTTGTTTACCTTTTTCTTCTTTTTTGTGGCTTCAAGGAGGGAGAGAGAAGGGCAAATTGGGAAGAAAGGAGAAGTGACCATATCTTTAGAGATATGAAAACATCCATGACACGGGTTCAAGAAATGGGAGTTCAGTTACATAGACCGGAAATGACAGCACATCGTGTTTCAGAAAAAAGCCATGCTATTCGACATTATAAACATCCAGTTGCTGTTCAAGTTTTAACTAATTGCAATGAGCTCAACTTAGAATATCCAAGCTCAGCTTACTTAGCTGAAAAAAAAGCATGAAACAAAAGCTCGACTTGGAACTTTGAATATGAAGGATGATTTGGCCTCAGACTAATGCTGCATACATTTCGAAACAAGAGCTATATCCAAGATTGCGCCTCTTCTAGCAAAAAAAGAAATAAAAAGCCAAGTAAATGGGACCTTCTCAGAGTGAAGCAAAGAAGTTAGATGCCCAAATTAATTTTTAGCCTTCTGCAAATGTTGAAGAGGAACAACTATTTTATGTTAAACAGCAACTGTTTAGTTTTTGCTTGAATTGCTTATAAAGTACAGGGCATTTAGCCTAGCTTGAAGCCTTGTTGACTATGTAGAGATATTTCAGATTCAAATGCAGACATCTTAGAGGAGAAATGCAGGAAATCTCCATCTATATTCAAGAGGCAATATCAGCTATAACATCATACCTTACTAAGAAAAGAGTGGGGAACGGTAAAAACTTACTCAGTGGACAATCATCTCCAGGGAGTTTACAGTCGGGACAACAGCCATCGAAGGCCATCCTACAAATTCCACACGTTTCATCCTGGGCATCCCAAGTCCATGAAGCGACAGCATGCCATCTGTGGTTCAGATAAACAGAAGATTTAGGGTTCCGCAGCCACTTCAAATGAACAAGTCCTTCCCTCTTTATTACATATCTACAAATGCCTATTGTAGCTATCTGCTAAAGGTGAGTACTTACTCTGTTCAATAACACCAGCAGGAATTCAGGAAAAAATAGGTCAAGGAAAACTGTCCCCACAGAGTAGAACATTTGCAACAAAAGAATGAAGCAGGTGCTTGCTACCAGTTGATGTTAGTCTCCAAACAATTCTGTGAAAATGAATCAAAACATTGACCATGGCAAGTTCTATGTGGGAATTATAAGCAGATAAATCCAAAATTCAAGCCTCCTTTTCTACTGGCTATTCTCGATGTATGTGTACGCCCGCACATGTGCATGCTTCTGTTCTTGTGCACAAGCATGCACACACGTGTGTTTTTGAGTTTGCACAAAAAATGCACATGCATTGTGTATGCACCTCTTTGAGTAATGAATTTATGCAAATTAAAGAGAACCTTTTCACTTCTGTTGTCCTTGAAATGGTTCACAATGTGAAGAATATCATTGCTTCCTTTTTTATATTAAGAATGAAAGCAAATAGTAACGACAGATAAATGGCCATCAAAAGAAGCAATGGGAAGGAAAACAAATGAGTAATAGCAGGAGGACAACGTAGTAGTAGAGAGAAAATCAGGAGCATAGAACCTACTACAAGTTAAATCTCTCATCTAAGTTGTATGTCTGATCATATATAAGTTTGTTGTTTCATGAATAAGAAAATGACAATAACTGATTTTGATACTTATGGGGCGAAGAAAAAGGATATATATGATCACTGGCCAATTAAAAGGGAAAGGATGAAAGATGTATTAGTAATTGATTGTGGAAGGATCCATTCCTGAATGAGAAAAGGTTTAAATTACACAAATGCAATATCTAGGAAACAGCTACATATGGATCAAATCTTGGTCAGACGGCACAGGGAATCAAATGACAGCCTGACGGCACAAAGAAAAGCTAACAAAGCTCTCATTACTGGACTGTTTATTATTTCTTTTATGCAGAAAACAAACAAATTAACTGGCCAGTTTATGAATGCATTGGGCAGCATGAAGCGAAGACAGGCATTGTGCGAAGGATACTCAAGAGCTTGACTTTCATCCTGGTTTTCTGCAAAACCAACAAAAACAAAAATGACCATGATGTTTAGTTGTGCAGTACACAACACACAATAAAGATATGCAAAACCTGTGAAACATGGTAGCCCAACGAATATATGAACATTCACATTGGTCATCTCAAAGGAAACTTTACTGGGTTCCTGGAACATGCGAAGGAAGAGAATTTGATTTTTCTTGTCTTTTTAACCCCACTTTGCCTCAGGACAATCATCCATTTACATAAGAAACCCACTGGCCAATGTTGCCATGGGCCGACCAGTTCACAATCTTCTAAACATTCTGTGTGGTTCATGCAAGTTAGTTTCATTCTATCCAAGCCAAGCCTCCATCACTCCGCGGTTGCTAGGGGTGTCAACGGGTCGGGTTGGGTTTTGATGTTACACGACCCAACCTGAATCATAAGGGATGTGTGCTCCGACCCGACCCTAAAAGCATACGACGCGAAGCAAAAAAAATCCTGCTCACCAAAGTTCACAGACAACAATCGAAAGGATCCCAAACAAACATCAAACCCAGCTTCAAACTAAGCTCCCAAATTCGCACATCACACAGAGCGGGTCTTGCTCTGGAAAAACAACTGTGCTCAACTTTGGGGAAAAGGGATGAATCCCAAAATGAACACAGGGAATACAAGGATCTAGAAACAAGAGAAAATCACAAACGCACGCAGGTTCCACCCAACTACATCACCGCACGAATTCAAACGCAGACCAACGCGTAAAGAAGACGAAGCCCCACACCACGACCGAATCCAAAAAGCACAAGCAGGAGAGAGTGCATTGTCACTAAGATCGAGCTCAGACTCTCCGACTACCAAAAAAACCGCACAACGAGCTCAGTCGCCGGCGAACTATGCCAGTTCGGCAATCGCGACCTGAGGAGGACGGCTTCAATAGAAAAAACAGCAAGCTAAGCGGACACATCTCGAAATATGCGCGCACGCGGAGGCGGCGAGCCCTCTCGATGGCCGCCGGCGAATCGGCACCGGCGGCGAAAGTAGAAAGGAACGAGCGGCGGAGCGCGCGCGGAAGCCGAAGAATCCAAAATACTCCAAACCTAGAGATAGAGAGAGAGACGGAGAGAGGCTCACCGGAGGAGAAGAGGCGGCGGAGGCGGAGGCGGAGGCGGAGGAGGAGGAGAGACGGCGGAGGAATGCGTGCTTTTTTCGGCCGCGCCGGTGCTCGTCGCTAGGGTATTTTCAGGAGAGAGACCGCAGTTTCAGCTGGCTCGCGGCCGTCCAATGAAGCGGCGACACGTCAGCGGATGCGGTCCAGGTGGATATTTTGGTTTGGCGGTAGTAGAGCCTAGGCAGTATTTAGAATCGGGTCACTTAATTTTGATCTCTGTTATTTTAGTGCGCTGAACTTTCACTTTTTGCTTTAAATTTGTCCGAGCAAACGCCACGTCGGCCCTTAAAACAAACTTATAAATTCTTTAAAAGTAAAATATATGTTTCATATGGAGAAAAAGAAAGGGACGTAAGGAGTCATTACCCTCCTCCACCTCCGACAAGGGCGTCATGGAGCCTTTAGCATCATTGCAAAGGGCACCACCACCATTTACGGCCCAAAATGACGTGATTCGGTGCAAGTATCGATAGAGGATCAGGTGACCCTTTTTCATTGTTGTAGTTGGCCAAGCCATCCAATGCCAAGGTGGGGAGGGTCGGGCATTCTCTACCGTCAATACGAGAGTGTCAAGCAAATTCTATTGTCGCTAAATATTGAAAGGCCAAGAGGGTTGTGAATCCTCTATCGTCGCAAGGAGAGAGCCAGCAACCCTAAGGTGCCACCCATTTCTTTGTTTTTTTCTTTACCATTTTGTTTTGATAAAGGCTAGAATAGGCAGCGAAAAGATGGGGGAAAAGACATTAGAGAATAGAATTTGGAAAAAGCATAGGTAAAGTTGGGTGAAAAATAACATAAATATTTCTATCTCAGTTTGTAATGGTTGTTTATTATTCCTCGACATTGAATTAGATTTTTCAATTGTAGGGGGAGATCCCGTCTTCAACTATGTTTACAATCTATGGACCTAAAAATCCCCAAATATGTTTGGTGGTCTCCCTTTCTCTCTTGTAGGGAAAATTTCAAATAAAGATTTAAAGTAACCATTTAATTTTTAATAAGTATCTAAACTGACCATTTAATTTCAAATGACTCACCAAATTGGCCAAATTTTCGACGATTGGCGAGCATATGCTTATTTTGACTATATAAGTAGGGGCATTTTTGTTTAGAGACATTTCTTTTTCTTCTTTTTATTTTCCTATATTTTCATTGTTCATCCTCTCCATACTAGGTGGGAGCTTTGGAGGGAACTTGCAGGTCTCAAGCTCACTCCTACACTCCTACTCACTAACAAGACAAGCCGGTGAGGATTGATTTCGAGCTCTCACTGCTAATAGGGATGAGCATGATCTGGGTGAACAGTTTTTACCTTGGAATTGGAACCGCCCTTACCTACTCGTCGGTTCCATGAATCCACTAAGAAGTCGAATTACCAGTTTGATCTGGTTCTCGAGTGAGTCCATGGAACCGGTCTCCAATGCCTACAAAACTTGTTCGGCCTAATATTTGAGTTGAATTACGAGCCATTAATTTGATTAATGATTGAAAATTATAATACAAAACGAATAGATAATACTCATTAAGTAAAAACTTAATTTCTTTGAAGGTCATGGTGGGATCCTCTTAAGGTTTCCCGATACTAAAAACATGTGGAAAATTAAACTCCGAGTCAAAAGTCCTAACCTCCATAGAAGTTAAACCATTAATCGCTTGATTCATCTTTTTTCAATGTCAACCTAATTTAATCATGGGAAATGTTAATAAGAGACCTAATTATACTCTTAAGACGATCCATTGGCTCTTGTGGATATTTCCAATCGATTCTCCCGTTCCTTTATATTTATTTATTTTGTTTTGGTTGAGAAAGTAAGTAAATGGATAAATGGAATTGAAAAAGAAGAAGAAGCATGGGGTTATTCCTATTATACACATTTAATCTATATATATATATATTCTAAAAGTACAAAATAATTAAGTAATTGGGATGAATTCTTTTAAAAAATATATATTCATATATTTTGATCTAGTTCGAGTGGGTGGACGGACGGATCCACGCATGAACCAGGAATCGGACCGATATTCACCAATTCCATTAAATTGGAATTGGGAATCGGACCAATTCCCATGGGAACTGCCAATTTCGGTTTCGGTTCTAAGCGACTCCTAGTTTTTTTACACACGCCTAATTGTTAGACCATATTAGCTTTCTTGATCCTTCGAACGATTAGGACCATAGGGAGAACCCCTAACATTGCAAGAACATCTAATAACACTGATACTGCTATATGTTGTGTAAAGATGCTTATTCTCTGTGCCTCATAACAATTGCAAAGATGAAATCTTAAGAGCTCTCGCTACATCATCAATGCAAAAACCCTGTCCCATCATGTAATGAGAGCTTGCTAGCACAATAGTTGAAACAAAGAAGCCAACACACATGAACTCGTGGAAAATCGATGTCAAATCCACTTTGAAGAACAAGATTAGCTTCTTGGGTTTCGCCAAACTAGGTGCAATTGTCATACTGATGACTTTCTCACTGGAATTGTAATTAATCCACGCCTGCATCGCCAACCACTCTTCAGATTAATATCTAGCTTGCTCAAGTCATTGTCGGCGACGTTACAGGTGGTAGGAGCAGAAGCATTCGACACCAAGCTGCTGATGTTGATCCCAACATGGTTGTCATTAATGTTGTCGAACTTGAAGTCCTGGACACGTGAACTCGACGGTAAAAAGATGGTTAAAGAACTGACATGACTGGCATTGAGGAGGCCCGGATATTGGCCGGACAGGGCCCAAAGGTCCATGGTAGCGGAGACAACGAAGGCGAGGTCACGACCAATAAATTCGGGTACTTAGGGACAACGGCGAAAACAAAGGAGGACTTGTCGCCACCATGAGAGTTCTTGAAGCGGAGTAGGAAGAGTTGAATGCATGGCCCATTAGGTGACACGTCTTGTTGGTGAGCTCAAGGTCGCCATTGTTGTTGAGAAAGAAGATTAAGGTGAATTCGAGACTTGCAACTTTGCTCCAAGCATAAGTACAGAGAAGATGAACTGTGAAAAGATTAAAAGATAAAACTTAAAAAAGAAAAAAGAAAAAAGAAATGTCTTTGGAAGATTATGTCCCTAGTTGTGCTGCCAAAATAAGCATGTGCTCGCTAGCCAAAGAAGATTTGACCTGATGAGCTTAGTCCTTTATTTGAGGTCAAATAGCAACTTTATACCCTTATTTAAGACAACATTCATTTTAGACCCTCTTTTGAAAAAAAAACTCATCCACTTTGAAGTCTTATTTAAAAATTTTCCTATTTCTTATAATCTCGTGTTTCTACAATAAGTTAGGTGAAAGACTATGTCAATGTTGTCCATTCATTTTTCAAATGTATGTTCTTAGAATATTACTTCTAGTACATTTTGTCTGTTTCGTGGATAATTTATTGTCCTGTATGAACAAGCATGCACATTAGGATGGTTGAGGGTGATAATGGATATTTCTTAGTAGTTTATTTACTTATATGTAGACACCATATTGAGCACGTTACACTTATCCAAGTTATATCTCCGGTACCTTTTATGCTACACTTCTGTATATTGATAAAGTTTTCATCTTATGTTTGTAATGATACTTATGGCCCATTTGATTATCCAACTAAGTGCTGCAAATTAAAAATTCAGTACTTTCAGTAATGTGATTAAGTTTCATCATGACCTTGAATAAAATTGACTGAAATGATTTAATTGAGTAAAAAATAAACTAAAACTAGTATGCAAGGGAGGATTTGCTCAATTCGTTAATAGAAAAATAATTGCTGGTAATTAGAATATTACCAAATATATTGATAAAAGCAACCAAAATGGCATTTGTTTTCTATTTCAGTAATAGGTTAATAACATCTGGCAGTTAATTTTGATCATTATCATACATCATCTTAATTAATTTTTAACACTTTTTAAAACTTGCTACTTAAATTTTCAACAATTAATTTGTAGTTTTACCAAATATGTTGTTACTCAATAGGATCTATCAATTTCGATTATCATATAATCACAATGACTTGATTCTATATACATAAAAAGGTTTATCAAGATGTATTATTAAAATAAATCTGTTTTTATTTTTTTTTAAGGAAATGTCAATTTAGATTTTCCAAAGCGTTGGTCTATAGACTACCTTGAAGGTAAAAGATAAAAAAAGAAAAAAGAAAAAAAGAAAGAAAAGAAAACCTGCAAGTTGTAGTTAAGTTATTATGTGTGCATGAGTTTTTATTTTTGGTTACACAGTGTGCGGGTTCATGGCTAGTATAAAGCAATTGAAGTGACAAGATGTCATTTTTAACTACTCGTAGTATTGAGGGAGTTGAAAAGTCTTTTTTTCTCTCTTCTCCCTCTTTTTCCATGGTTTTTTTCAACCTTTAGCCATGGGAGAAATGAAGGAGGGTTTGAGCTAATCTCACACGCTCCCTTTCTTCTCTTTTTAGTTGCTTTTGTTTGCATTTTATTGTTCTTTGTTTACTTTTTCTTCTCTCCCGATTTATATTGGGAGCTTTCTTCTCCTGGTCTAGTTCTCAATTCGAGAATTTGAACTCTCTCGATTTAGTTCTAGAATTGGGTGCTATCTTTTCTCGATTTAGATCTGGGAGTTTAATAAATATACTTTTGAGATTCAATGCCCCTCAACTCTATTCATGTACAGGTTTTATGCGAGTTTTGGCATGTTGTTGAATTATAAAAATTTGTTCATCCATATGTTAGATCTGCGTTTGTTTAATCTATCATAGTTGATTCCATATATGATGTGTAGAGGAAGCTGAACTTAGACAAATGTTATAATTATTAAAGAATGAATTTTCAGCGTGTACTTATCACTAACAAAGACACAAGATTTAGTGATCGGCTATCCATTTTGTTTAATAAATCTGTTCATGTGGAACGAGTTTGTGTTTAATTTTGCAAATGCTCCATCCTTCTTGTGTTTTGGATTTTGACTTTGTTTTTTAGTATTCATACTCTGTTTCGATTTATTTTGTCATAAAGACTATGTACTTCTACATCATTTTCAATAATGAATATAATTTTCTTTCGACCAAAAAATAAAAACTATTCACATTACATCAATTTAATAAATTTGAGTCGACTGAACTTTTTTCCTTGACTTCCTCTATGTTGAGGGATTGAATTCCAAACCCAAAACCAAATATTATCGCCTCATCCTCACCTTTATTGTTAATCCAAATGCACAACGAACGTAATCAATTGACATCCTCAAATAAGAGAAGATTCCCAATCCATAATTAAACGGTCAGATAAACAATGGATAATAACATAAAGAATCCCTCAAACTTGGATTTAATGTACAATGTCAATCTTGAACTTTAAATTATTTGTAGTATGATATCTGGACTATAGTCAAATATGTAATATTGTCTTTAGGCTTTTAATTTGTTCTACATGATCTTTGAACTATTGATAAATATTTAATATAATCCTTAAATCATAAGAAAATATTTAAAAGTTTAATACCACATCGAATGTTAAATTAAAATTTATGGATTGAATTAAATAAATTAAAATAATAGTAACAGCAATAACAATGATGACAACGATAGTACTCGTTCTTATCCGTTTCGCCATGTTCCTCGAATCACACGCCCACACCTTCCTATCGCCCACTGTTTCAGTCTCTCTCTCTCTCTCCATGGTTTCTCTTCTTAGCCTCGCGTCTCCGTCGTCTCTCGCGTCTCCCTCCAGTATAAATCCCTCGCACCCATTTCCCACCACCACCACCACCACCCGATCATCGATCCATCGATCGATCAGAAGATGAAGGACGCGGGCAAGAGCAGCAGCAACAGCCCCAGGGCCAACCCGAGGCCCGACGCGAGGAAGGACCGGAAGTCGGCGACGGGGGTGAACGGGTCGCCGAAGAAGGGCGGCCACGGGGGCAAGTTCACGTGGTCCGGCGACGGGTACTCGCGGGCCGAGATGGGGCTCGCGAGGGAGGACGCCGTGGACGCCAAGGACCCCAACTTCGAAGATCCGGAGGACAAGGACGAGAACGAGGGTCGGACTCGGGACGCTTGATCGGACTGTAGATAGTTGCTGATGTTTGATGAACGATCAATAAACGAAATGTGATCAGAACGGGATGTACTCTGTGCATAGTGTCTTATCTACGGCGATGGTTTGATCCCGTTGGGTGTTTTCTCTTCCCTGTTTTCTTGTTTCCGTTCTCTCTCTGCATACGATGAACATCCGGTCGCCGGACGGAAAATCGGTTCGCCGGCGACGGAGATCTCGCTCACTGCTTGGCGAGATTGTCGCATCTGAACTTCGCGACACGCTTGAAGATAATTCGACATCCACGTCCACTCCCCGTTCCGTTCCGTTCCTAGATAACTTGGGCCTATTATCAAGCCCAAACATTATATAAATAAAGATGGATGCTTGATCGATACATCTTTGATTCTTTTTATTTAGCCTTTTAGGCCTTTTTATTTATTTATTTATAAGAATTAAGATCCTCAAAATTAGCGTTCTCTTGAATAAAGTAAAGTTTCCCCCTCAAATTTGGACACGTCACCACCGAGAAAATTTGATTCTTTTTTTTTTTTTCTCTGTCTTTTTCTTTTCCTTTTCATTCTTTTTGCTACTTCTTTTCCGCCTCCTTTTCTCCAATTTTCCCCTTGCACGATGCGAATCGCGCATGGCCTTACCAAGCTTGACCGTCGACTAGGAGAATGCCTAGCCAAGCTATCGCGGCCAGCCTTCGCTGCACCCGAGACGTTCCCTTTGCGACCGTGGTCACCTTGCGCATCAAGAGTTAGGGTATAGGCACGCAATGCCCGGATTCAACATTGTTAAGCCCGAGTCCCCCGTATCGTTCGAGACTGAGTGGCAATGTCATGGGGGTCATAAGATCGTGACAAGTAGGCCTTCGCTATGGGAAGAGAGGTACGGCGCAGCGGTTGACGGCAAGCCAAGCTTCAATGGCAAGAGGCGCGAGCTGTGATGAGACTAGGCATGATAGCGGCGACGTGGTGGGTGTGGTAGCACCAGCATTTCAGTGATAGGCGAAAAAGGAGGGAGAGAGGTATTTGGCGATTGGATATTTGGTGAAATTTTCAAAGACACAAGCATTTTGATCCAACAGGTAAAATTACTTCTTAAATTGCATTTATAACGCAAAAAATGAATGACTTGATTGATAAGTAGCTAAAATCACCTCTTAAATTGCTCGAAATAATTAGCTAATAAAATTATTTTTATCAATAATAATTTATCTATTTTTTTTTATAAACGATACAAATATTTTTCGTTTATTTATGTCTATAAACTAAATAAATGATTTAATTTTTTTTTACCTCATTTATTTTCATGAAAAAACAAAGGAGCACGAACGCTTCATCATGTCTTTTCAACAACATTTAAAAATCAAAATAAAAAGTAATGCAGCCAGTAATGGAACCCTCGATTTGCTCCATCGCCTTTACGCTTTCTTTTCACCATTAAAAACTTGAAAATTCCCAAGGTATTGCAGTAGAGAAGTAAAACCATATAGTAATTTTGTGTATAATTTATTCACATTTAATCTCATATATAATAATAATCTTTCTAAAACTAAATTATTTCCCGAACGGTTTGAAAAGCTAGTTGTGCCATAAGTCACCCTTTCACACCCTTAAATCCGATTGCATGTAATTATACCAACTATAGTCATCTTCTTGTGTGAAGGTACCCAAAAAAGTAGAACTATCTCATTGAGGCAAATTAGAAATCCATCAACAATAAGGGACAAACTCATCCACAAGTTTATGTACACATCGATCGCGCCAGAAATGTCGTCGAATTAGGGATTATTACTCCTCCTCTCAATGGCCTCATATTACCTCCGCCACCAGGAGGTCAATCTAAGGAGAGGAAGCGGGAGGGATGCTGGCAATGCCTTGGCGTTGAAGCTCCCCCAACACACATTCCAGAGATGGAGGCTTTAAGCCGAGAGGAAGTGGCTGCCATGGCTTCGATAGGACCTCTCCAATGGCCGCATCGACGTTCTCACTCCACTATAGAACATGACAATTACCAATAAAACAATGAAATAAAAGTCAGTCCGAATTTGCATAATCATCGCAATGTATATGATTGAATGAGATCGTTGTAGGCTAATTACCTGGTGAAAATCAAATGAAGGTTGAGAGGAGGCCAATTGCCCTGATGGCGTCAGGACACCGATGCTAGGGTCTATTTTGTACACGCCTTGATGATGCGGAATGCTCGGAACTGGTGCAAAACCAAATCCCTTCACAACATCGAATCACGTATAATCATCAATATTTTACATATAACTATAGAAAATTTATATATAATAATATTGCTGGGTAGAATAGATATCAAATGTGCCACGTGTTGAAATCCTATGCATTCTCATCGACTTTTTATATGAATGACACAATCAATCGATCCATATGACATGTAAAGATGGAAGGGAGTCCGGCCCACTAAGACCTTATCACCTTTCATCGGAGATGAAGACCATGGTTTATGCCATGATCAATATAGGTGTTCTTGGATTTCTTGTTCGGGCTCATCATATGTTTACTATGGGCTTAGATGTTGATACCCGTTTTATCTAATAAGTTGAATGGAATGACAAAATAAAAAGGGATTAATTAATTATATAAATTAAAAATAAGAATTATAAGTAATTAGTTAATTTCCTAATAAGATAGTGTGTGTGTGTGTGTGTGTGTGTGTATCCCTTGATTCTTTACTCAAACGTTCTTTTTTTTCACCTACATTTGTGCGGAGACACGATTGATTCATGAGATATTTAAGAAACATTCATAAACACCAAATCTTATATTCTCTCACGGACAGCCCTATGTAAAATATTATGACGTCCAAATAAACACAAAATCCTATTAATATCCAATCCTCAATAACATCGTAGATTTAAATTAAATAATCGCCATGTTGCAATTCTTACTTCTATGTATTTTACAAAAGAAACATCTGCAATACAAGAGTAGGTAAGAGGAATACTAACGTAGTTTTTGAAGCAACTTGGAGATACACTACCTAAAAACTTTTCATTGTTCGACTTGATAAATAATTTTATTTTTCCTCTGTGTAACGTCATAAATATATATTCTTTTATTATTTTTCAAAAATATACTATGCAACTAAAATATAATAAATTTATTTTCTTACCCTTGAAGGAACCAAAATTTCAACTAGTATATCTATAGCCTGGAACACCAATATAGGGCCATGACAAGCCAATAAGGAGAGTCCTAAGTTATTTCTAATTCTAGCGAAGTCACTACTTGAAATATAAGATATAACATGGAACTCGGGTGGATGTCCTATGCTTACTTGCTGGTGCCAGTAGGAAGGGTCTGGAGGCGGCAATGGCGGTGGCGGAGGAGGATGTTCCAGCAACGGCGGCGGCACCCATGTTGGCAGTGGAGAAGGAACAAGTGACGGCTGTGAATGAAGCGGCCATGCGCCATGCTTTAGGGACGGGCTCAAGGTCGGGTGACCCCACACATGCAAGGGCCTGAAATGGTGCACGGAGGGCGGCGCGGGAGGGAACCCCATGGCGGGTGCCGCCCAAGGGGTCATGACCCTCTTGCTTCCGCCGCTGGCCGCGGCGGCCCCGCTGTAGATCTGGCGCCTCTTGCTCCATCTTGCTGCGTCCGCTTCGAGAGATTGCAGGTGCCTCCTCTGCGATCGGTACTTCTGCCACATTTCGCACCTCAACATCAGTACTCAACGTCTCCTCGCCGTCTAACAAACTACACTGGCCTCGGCCGACTCGGTTTTAATCAGATCTAAAATTAACCCGACACCCCTAGTTAATCCATCCACATTCCACCAAAATTTAGAAGCTCTTTTGCTAAATCCTAGCGAATTAGCCAAATGGTATTGATGAAAAACGCTAAGAACACATGAGAAAATGGAAGATCGAATGGATTTTGTACTTGAAGGTGGCTTGCAATGTTGTGGCGATTGAGAGAATCGTTGCCCATGAGCTCCAAGATCCGGGAAGGAACTGCCTTGTCCACCCCTAATTGCTCCACTGCTTGCACGAACTTCCTATGCAGATCTGGTGTCCAGTCCACCTGCACAAGCACAGACAATTACACAAGCCAAATTTAGAAGTTGACATCGCTTAAAGACACGAATAAAGCACAAACAATCTTGATTAGCGCGAAGTGGGAAGCCGGAGAACCGAGCAACGTGCGGCCTCGACTCGCCAATTGTCGTCCGGGACTCCGGCTCGCGTCGTAATCGTGTAAGTACGATCGTGTCAAGCAAGTTTACATGACTGAGTGACGATTAGTTTGCAATTTGAGTAAGATGCATTTGCGTTTTGGTTCTTTTACCTTGAATTTTCTCTTCCCTTGAGCCTGAGGATTAGTTTTACCTTGAGCAGCTGCAGCAGCAGCAGCAGCAGAACTTCTTCTTCCTCTATCCCTTTCCTCTTTCCTCTTCCCACCACTCCGCCCTTCTCTCTTCTTCTCACTCCCTTCCCCGCCGCTCGAGCTCACCTCCCCCGCCCCCGCTCCCGCCGCCGACCCCGACCTCTCTTCTGCCTCCGATAATTCCTTCGGACCTCCACCATCCCAGGTCACGCTTGGATTCGCCTTGGCCTGATTCTCGGACCCCGTAGAGAACTCGGTCGAGACCTCGGCCGCGTCCATCTCCAAATCCGGCAAGGCATCATCCCCGGCAAAGATGTCGTCGAAGTTGATGCTGTCAAGCAAGTCGCCAGCGTCGGAGAAGTTGAGGAACAGCGCGACATCGTCCTCTTCTCCTCCTCCTCCGCCGGCGATGGAGAAGCAGCTCTCTCCACGGCGGGTCTCATCGCCTCGCTCTTCCTTCAAAGGAGGCACGGCAAGCATTCCCAAATCTCTATCTTCTTCAAGCGTGCATGGAACAAAAAGGCGCAAACGAAAGCTTCGAAATCCTAGCTACACGGTCGAGCTTTTATGCAGGCAAGTGCTCGTGCCCTGGTACAAAATGGCATCAGTTCAGATGGAGGACCCCGGACCCAGAGGGACAGAGATGACAGTGTCGACGAGTGGGGTGCTGTCCTCTGTCGGTTTCCCGGAGGGTCGTGAGTGGGAAATGATCCCCAAAGCTCTCTCCACCACAACTCGAGAAATTTTGTATTTTATGCTTTCTTGTCCCTGTCTAGGGTTCGTTGCTGCATCATATCTCCTCGTGTCTCTTCTCTCTTCTCTTTTGTTTCTTTGCCTTTTCTGGGTTTGTGGATCCCCTTTTTTCCTGAATATCTTTTTAAAGGGGAGAGGAGAGGGGAGAAGGATCAGAGGAACTCGTGAAGTATGATTAATTTTTCTTAGTATGAAAGGATGAAGGTGGTATTGAATGGATTCACTGGTGTGGCGTGCGTGTATATCCGTGGGTACAGTGATTGTGTAGGGATTGAAAGCAATGGGGGGCTCTCTTGAGATGGCCGAAGCAAGAATTGACCTCGATCCTTTCCTTTGGAGGACCGACGGATATCGGAAGTTGTGCTTGGTCCTGGGGTGATAGGATGGGGTCGATCAAGGATCTTATAGCTGATTATGATGTGGGTTTTCATCGTGCTTAGACACGTTAGTCATATCTTTTCTGATTTATTGTAGACGTCATTGATCTCACGTGACACGACGGACGTGAACGATGATAATTTTTTTAAATAATTTTTTTGTAATTTTTTTTCTTCTTTTCTCTTTCCCTTCTCTTCCTGTCCATGCTGATTACTGGCTGCTGACCATTGGCCATGGCCTGCAGGGGCCTCCCTTTGCCAAATCTAATGAGGGCGATTCTCCATGAGGCTGCCTTGGTTTGCGTGAGGACGATTGCCGATGATGGCCATCCTCACCATGGCGAGGCTAACGATCACCTAGGCTAGGCCGATGAGGGTCAATCAACGCAACATGGACATTTTTTTTTCCTTTTCTCTCTTTCCCTCTCTTTCTTCTAGAAGCCGATCACCAACCACAAGCCATGGCTAGCAAGGGCCACCCTTGCCCAAGCCAAGGTGCGGCTCGTTGGGCCTTGCCATATTTGGCCAGGTGAGCCCTCTCCCTAGCATTATGTACAGATGGAGCACCTACGGGACATGATTTTTGTTAATTCTTGAATACTGTTGAACACTGGATGGCGTGAGGCCACCCATCACAAGTCGTGGCTCGTGGCCGGCGGTCGGCCACTAGGAAAAAGAAAAAGTAATGAAAAATAAAAGCAAAAATTATAAAAAAAATTTCACGTCAGTACCGATCATATCGCATAGGATAGCTAACGTCTACATCGATAATTTTCAAATTTAACACATTTAAATGAGGAGATGATTGAGATGCAATAACACAATCATCTATTATCTATTGGAGACAATTCCTTATCTGCAAACGTGTACTGGATATTCACAAAGACTATATGAAGTGCAACGAGTGGTTTAGTTATCATGCAAAAGTCATGGCCAACGAAAAATTATTAGGCGAAAGGTCGATAATTTCGGCTTATGCATTAATGATTATCATGCTTTGCACGGAAATTTGAATTCAACTTAAAGATTTCTAGCTCATTCTTTTCTCAAATTACAAAAGCTAGTTACACGTTTCAAAATCTCATTGTCTCATTCCATAAAGAGAGGTCGGAGGCATTGATAGTGATATTTGGGAATTGCTATTTTCCCTTTTTAAGGAAAATTGTTCAAAAGTTCCTAAACTTAATGTACGTGAATTATTTCATTCCTAAACTTTGCAATGTGGCTAACTTAGTTCTAAACATGTTGATTATTTGCTAAGATAGTCATTCCAGTTAATTTTGATTGGAAATTGTTGAAAATTGGCCGGAAAACTAAATTCGTAAATCATCTAAAGGTTTAGGACTAGATTGATCACAATGAAATATTTAAAACTAAATTGGCCTTCATATAATAGAATTACTTTTTTTTACAATTATCCCTTTCTTTTTTTTCTATTTATCTTGTGGAAATTAAACGAGCTTTTTATATTAATCCATATATTCAAGATCCGTGATAGTAGAACTTTAACATTACTTATTTAATACTATTCGTTTGCTGGTGTCTTTCATCCCAGGAGTATTCCGTAAAAAGTATATGCAAGTTGCAAATGTTTGCCAAAAATTCAAAAACGTGTATTTTAATGAGGAAAACAATGTTAAAATATATTATACTACTTATTTACAGAAGCGATGAATCTTATATACATGTAGTCTCCCTCTATTGAATAACGTGTATCCGCAAATTTAGCTAGCATGAAGACTCAAGAGAAGTTCTTCAACTTAAAAGAGATTTTTCAAGCGAAGAGACTGTCTCCATTGGGAAAGTGGGCTTTAAATTTCAGCCATACATAATCAGAAAGGCAACATAAAAACGCAAACACGAACGTGCGATTGAAACCCATTATTTTTCAGAAAAGGAAAAGAAAATTAAGTCGAGATAAGAAAAGGACACGCATCTTTTATTTGGGGAGTGGTCCACCCGTGACAAGGACTCCCTCAAAATCTTTTAGGCAATCAGATGGGTCCCCCAAAATGACAATAATTTCATTTGGTGATTCAAACCCAAGTGACTGAAAACTGTGATCTGACTCAGACATCTAGAAAGTGATTTTTTATTTGGTACACCACATTTATGAAGCTTAATTCACACGGTCAGAACGGACGACAATGAATGAACTGCCATGCTAATAATTTTAGGGTTAATATCTTAAAAAATCTCAAACTGATATATTTATGATAAATTTATTTTAAATTATTTTTTTGATTATGAAAAACCCCAAACTGATACACCTGTGACAAATTTACTCCGACTGACCATAAAAAATCATAAATGGTATAGTTATGACAAATTTATCCCCAAACTAATTTATTCGACCGCAAAAAATCTTAAACTGATAAATTTGTGAAAAATGTACCATTTGCTAAATTGGATTAATACCACAAAAAAATTATAAAAATTGTAAATTTTGACAAACGAATCATAAAATCCTAAATTGGTATACTAGTCAATTGTCACGTGTCATTTAACTTAATAAATTGACAATAAAATTTAACGAAAACTAACAGAGGGTAAATTTGTTACAAGTGTATTAGTTTTGGGTAAATTTGTCAAAAGTATACCGGTTTTGGGTTTTTGGTGGTAAAAAAAATAGTTTGGAGTAAATTTGTCACAAGTGTATCGGTTTGGGGTTTTTCAGGGTATTAACCCATAATTTTATGATGAAAATTGACTTAGAAATTATATAAAATTTTATGCAAAGGTTTAAGACTGAATTTGAAAAAATTAAAAAAAAAAATTAGAGTCAAATTGATATTGATATAATATGTTTACGACTGATTGGATAATTTTCTTTCTAGATAAGTGTCATGCATAATTGTGGAATCAAAATGTTTATGTGTTCCAAGCATTATATATATAAAAAAAAAGTATTCCAAGAAAACTTGTTTGCAATTTGTCAATCATGATTGTCCTCTCTTTTTCTCTTTTTCCTTTTTTTTTTCCAATCTCACCCTTGCAGAAAATATGTTTGCTTTGATTCTGAAAAGTATTTTTATTTTTGATCGTTTTGCCGCTTCAAATTTTTGAGAAATTTCCATATGACTTTGATTTTAAATATCTACTTTATATACTTTTTGACATGTCTTAGGTGTTTATTATTAAGTAAAAGTCAAATTCTATACGTTAAAAGCAAAAGGTGTAAATCTAAAGTTGATTTTTAAAGCTACCTTGACAGGTTACAATCATACTAAATTCGCTCCGTGAGATTTTAGCAGTTCTTCAAAGTGAATGTGTAAAATGAATCCTATCTTAGGTTTTTCATCCATCATGAGTGAATGAAAGAAAAACTCTAAGTTGATTGTAGACATTTATGTGTTTATAGGAATTTTGCCATAAGGGCCTTGGGACAAGTAGAGGGTAGCACCGACTTGGAGTAAGTGCCATCGTCAAAGCGAACTTTCGTACAAAGGGAAGGTGGTGATAGTATCGGGATTACCAAAATATAACAATAGAATGAGGCCCAAAACGCCCAATTCGGGCTCCATCTACTTCAATGCTTAAGCAAACAAATCGTCTCGGTCGTGAGAGATGAGCTTGATCCCGAATGTGGCTACCCAATCAGACATCAAATAGGCCAATCACAAGAGAGAAATGATATATGATGGTTCACCATTTTTCAACGTTTTCTTTTTAAAGGGTGTAAATAGAATAAAAAAAATCTGAAGCGTGAAGCTTGGTATGGCGAACCCTCGAATTTTTTATTCGTCTGCTAAATGTCATGTTTTTGCATAACTTGAATCTCATCGCCCCTTTCTAACGTAGTTCCGATCTCAACAAGATGTGTGAATGTACAGGTTGAGATGGTCCACTACTTGTCGGTCAGAAAGAAGAAACTATCTACTCAAAAAGCTGAGAAGACCTGCGCCAAAAAAAAAAAAAAAAAAGAAGAAGAAAAAAGCTGAGAAGACAAAACAATCGTGGACCAACGAGGCAACAACCTATTGACAGTAGTAGGCCTAGAAATCTACCAGTCTTATGTTCTTGTTTTTTTCAGAGCTGTTTTGTGGAGGAGTTGACCACAATCATGCACCGTTTTAACCTTCCCTACAGTATCCATGCGGGGAATATTCCTCCATCGATTTGGCACCTCTCTTCAGCTCCCCTTTTCCTCACACTTGCTCCATACAAAGAAGTGAAATACCACATGAGGAAAGAGGTCATGTATTCCATGCCTTAATGCAACCATGTTAGTCCCTAGCATGATTAGGGCTGAGGGTGAGGATCCGACCTAAGCATGCGCGGTTATACCGATTAGCACGTCTGGGTTGAGATGTGATTTATATTTCCTATCGACAAAAAGGCACGAGAATCTCGCTCCCCAATGAGCAAATGGGGTCTAGGGAGAGCCCCAACAGAGGTTGCAAGGGTAGCACCCTCGAGCCACCTAGAAACTTAAATAATTTAAGCCCATATTTTATTAATAATTTAGGATTGAGCTCATGAATAATTATTAGATATATATAATTTCTTTCTCTTGCAATTAAGGGATGTGGTAGAGAGTTATGGAGTGCTAATTATAGTGGAAATATCTACTGGATGAATGTAGCCCTATTTTAAGGATGAATCAGGATAAAATCTTGTGTTTCAAATTTTTTTTCTAGCTTTTATTCTCCATTTTCTAGTGATTGTAAGCCAAAATGTTATTGTCTGGAAATCAAGTGGCGTGTTGACCCTCGATGCTCAAGCCAGTGGGGAAAAAGAGAGGATAATATTGGAGAATTGAGAAGCTTGGATTATACATGGGAGAGTCAACCCATATACGCTTTTCATTCATCATATTCCATGGCAGGTTGAGAAGCTCAACACTTGGCAACGACGACCTTGGCCACCGCTAATCCGGTAGGTTGAAGGCGAAGTTAAAGTTAGATGACCCATTCGAGATTGAATAAGTGGAATTATAACACCAAGAGGGGCATCATTAGTCGAAGGCTAAGCCCAATTTGTCCCAGCGGAACCGATTAATTTTTATCGGGTTAATACTATCAAAACTCTAAATTTGTACGCTCATACCACATTTACCCCAAATTACCTTTTGTGTCACAAGAAGTCTCAAAGTACCATGCCGCACTTCATCTAAACTTGTGCACTTGTGCCACATTTACGGCATTAACATTTAAACTTGTGCACTTATGCCACATTTATGTCAAATTAATGTCATGAAAAATTTCAAATCGATACATCTGTATCACATTTATCCCTAAAGAATTTCGAAAATTACCACAACTTGGGGTAAATGGGACATAGGTATACAATTTGCGGTAAATGTTGCACAAGTATATCAATTTTTAGAATTTTTCTTGACCTAAAAATTAATTTAAAGTAAATGTGACACGGACGTAATTTTGGTGGTAGCAGCCTTTTTTTATTTTATTCAATTTTAGCTTATTCAAAATAGATTACACATTAGTAGGCATTACCATGGCACAGAGCCAAGATGCCAGCACATGCACACCACTGTTGGGATCATGAGTCAGGTGAGCACACCCACATGAACTTGGCTAGTCTGGGGGCACGGCCGGTGTTAAGCCCCCACACGGACATGCGACGCTCATCAGTAAATCGTGCATTTTCCTTTGAAGCTCATTCTCCCAAATTAAAAATTCAAAAATAATTTGTCATTATCCCCAAAAAATAAAAATCATGTCATTCGTCCAATATTAATTTCGAAAAATTACACAATGACCATGTACATTTATTTGAATAAATACCATAAAAAAATTTAATCTGGTATGCACATGCTACATTTACCTAACACTTATTTTTGTCACATAAACCTCTCGAAGTATCGCGTTGCATTTAATCCAAACCGGTAAATTCGTGCCATGTTCACTTCAAATTAAATTTTTATGTCGTAAAAGAAAAAACAAATCTCAAATCGGTAGACCACAATAAGCCAGACCGACGCTATTTTAAGCCCATTCTCCAAAATTGGAAATTCAAATCACAAAACCAAATCATCATCATTATTATTTTGAAAGGAATGCCACGTCCTCAGCGAGATTATGGGGGTCCCACTCCTCGATTGCCATGAAATCTCACGATCACCGAACCGAACGGGCAACTTAATTAAAACGGGAGCGCCCGCGCAGGGCGAGGCCGGTTCCGCGGCTCTAACGGAAACCGGGTCGAACCTTCCGAAAGATCCTTTTTGACCAGACTACCCCTGGCCTCCTGTGCGAGAACCGCCAACCGCCCGAGGGCTCTTCCCGTCATTGCACGGGGGCAGTTCGTATTTCCGCGTTGCCGGTTCCGCAAGTTCCAAAACCAGCCAGCCTGCGTCCGCCGATTTTCCCCGTCCATTTCTCCGCGCCGCGAGAGCTCTTTTTCCGGGAGAAACCACGCGCAGGTCGGAGAAAGCAAGGTTCGGCGATGGAGTGCAGGCCGCTAGGGTTCCTGCTGGGCCTTCCCTTCGCGCTGGTCGCTCTGGTCCTGTCCCTCGTCGGAGCCGTCGTCTGGCTCATCGGGTGAGTCCCTTCCCCCTCGGCGATCGCGGCTCCGTTCGATGCGCGGGGCGCGAAAGTCCATCGGCATTGTCGAATCTTCTGCGTAAAGTCTTTTGTTTGCGCGGCGTGCGAAAATTCATCGGCATTGTCGAATCTTTTGCGTAAAGTCTTTCGTTTGCGCGGCGACGATGGCGATCAAGCTTTGATCTTTTGCAATCTCTTTTCTCCTTTCGCAAATCGCTTCCGAGTTCGACAGTTTTGCGTCGCCTTGGATGGATTCCTTCTTCATCGATTCCTTTGTTTTTTTTCTAATGGATTTTTTTTTTTTTGGAATTTGCAGGTCGATATTGAGTTGCCTGTGCCCGTGCTGCATCTGTTTCGCCTGGCTGGCGAACCTGGCGGTGGATCTGGTGAAGCTCCCGGTCAAAGTGCTCAGTTGGTTCACCGACCAGATTCCTTGCTGATCATTCATTCCGATCTCTCTGTGTTCATATTCTTCTTCTTCTTCTCTTTGTTTTAAATTGTTTATTCATTTTAGGGCCACACTTCTTCTTCTTCTTCTTCTTCTTCCAGTATTTTGATGTTTTAGATGTTCCCCCCCACATTCATTGAGGTGGTGAACAGCAGTTTCGGGATGATGAATTGGAGTTCCGAATATGTATGAACACAAAGTATTTTAGTGCCTGCCTGCCTGCCTTAGCAAATTGTGGAACGAGTCGACCGAGCGATTAGTTCACATACCACGAAATCTCTCTTGTTTGGAGCATTTGTCAATTCGATTTGTTAATATGAAGCTTTCTCTCGTGATTAGCAAAGAAGATCACGATTAGCTATCGAATCGATGATTAGATATTGGTATTAACACGGACCAACAAAATCCGATTAGTTCACGTACGACGAAATCTCTCTTGTTTGGAGCATTTGTCAATTCGATTTGTTAATGTGAAGCTTTCTCTCGGGATTAGCAAAAAAGATCCTAATTAGCCATCATCGATTGGATGTCGGTGGAACACTGACCAACAAAATGCGGGTTTAGATGATAAGGCGGGCTCCTCTTTCTTGTAGCCTTTGGGTATATGTTCTGTAGGGAGCGCACTCTAGAACCAAAAAATCATGAATGCAGCGGGCTGATGTGAGAGATTTCGCCTTCTAGATCGCCCAAGAAAAAGGGTTGGTAATGTAATGAAGTCAAAAAAATCAATTGGATTAGTCGTCGCTGCTTCTCTCTCCGTGTGAGAAAGGAGCGCGACGTTCTCTCTTTCCACCATCTTTTCCTCAAAGGTCGCTTCCAACTCGATCGATCACGGCCTGTGAGTCTGATCGCACGGTAATGTAATTAGGTCTCGCCAAAAGAGAAACAACACTAGTTGAACTGCAGAAGCATTTGGAGA
This sequence comes from Eucalyptus camaldulensis, assembly GCA_019915185.1. NCBI lineage: Eukaryota > Viridiplantae > Streptophyta > Magnoliopsida > Myrtales > Myrtaceae > Eucalyptus > Eucalyptus camaldulensis. The sequence goes on from JAHSVA010000005.1 coordinate 9,714,483, forward strand.
CCATAAGAATCAGGAATAAAAGAGGCCTTGGTTGTCGACCATGTAACAGAATAACCACGTCGCGCATTCGACAACCGCTCCAAAATGAATGGTTCGGTACCCTGACTCGACTCGTCCATGCTCGTCACAGATCACGGTAGCCACAGCATGTCGCCGGGCACATCATCAAGCGCCAAGCAGGAAAAACCCAAGTGAGTGAGAGGAGCCAAAATACGAATGGAAGTGAAATGGAAGTAATTCTTCTTTAGGCTATCGGAATAGAAGTGAATATCCAAGCTTCTTTTCCTCATTATCACCAAATGTACGTAGAGTATTTGCTCTATCAAAGTACACCGCACCGCGAATATACTTCTGCGTGTGACAGAATTGCCCTGACATTGAGTGATTTCAACAACTCTCTCTCTCTCTCTCTCTCTCTAAATACATTTAGCGCTAAGAACCTACGGTCGAAACAATATGATGGGAGCACCGTTTTCTGCCGGCAACATGGACCTTCAGTCACTGTACTCCGAAGATGTAGATCCTGTACCTTCATCAGGGTCCACATTTTCAAATCCATCAATGGCTCTTGTATCCTCCTCCTCCTCATCGAATTCCCCGTTTATGTATTCTCGAACATCTAAATCTCCACCCCCATCGTCTCCCTCATCCTCGTCGTCGTCGTCCTCCTCCTCAACTTCCTCGTTGCCATCCATATTATCATCGCTTGCTTCCGACAATTCATCGGCCTTGCCATTGAGGCCTCCAGAGTAATCATCTGCAGCGAGATCATATCTGTACGACCCAGTTGCTTGCCCATCTTCATCCTCAAATTCTGAACTCTCTGAACTGCTGCTATTTTCGGCTTCCTCCAAATTCAGCTCCACATTATTACCATCATCCCCATTCCATCCATCCTCAATCAAGACCCCTGGCGATTCCTCCATCATCAGTTCTTTTGTGTCATCCCTTTCATCAAAGACAGGAACTTCCTTTTTCACTGCTCTCTGCCGATTTCTAGTGCTACGTCGTCCTCGCCTACGTCCACCTCGTCCACGGGACCGCCCTCTCTCACCATTTGCCACTCTAGCTTTCTTGCCAGAGTCAAACCTAGGACCACCAGGTATCCTTCTCTGGGATCTCCGGCCGCCTGTGCGACTAAGGCCCCTTCCAGTTCCCCGGCCCCGTCGTCGACCAGACCTGGCAAGTGCCGGCCCAGGGTCAGCCCAGTTTTCATCTACAGGCCCACCTCGAAAAGGAGTTGCTGCACTATCATGGTTGTGCCAACTCCTCGTGCCCATGTATCTTGATGGAAACTTCTGGGAAAAGGAAGAGCAGACCCATTAATTGCATAAACAATCAGCAAGGATTTAAAGGACAAAAATTCGGCTTATGCCACAAAGTTCATGCATAAATTCTTAGGCCATGTTCATAGGTTGCTTATATTGTGAATTGATATTGAGATAAATTAATACGCCAAGATAAACTAAATTGTATGTGATATTATCACAGCCAAGCAAGGGAAAAAGCGGTTTTTTCAAATTTTCAAATCATAGTCCTACAACTCCAGTTAAACTCGGACCAGCTTACTGAGATCAAATACAGAAGTAATAACCTGTGAGGTCCTGCAGTAAATGGTTGAACAGTAGTAAAATGAAGCATTTGTGATAAAGCCACCGAAATCACATCCCCATCTATGGTTATCATCACTAATTTACTAAGGTAATTGACTGGCTATAGGAAAGTTGGCAGCATACAACAATCCACCGCTATGTACCTTCCTTCATCATTATGCAACCTCATAAACAATATCAGAGTTCATTACATTGACAAAGCAACTCACCTCAAAGTCCCCAGATCCTTCATTTACTGCAGACTCCGCCTTTTGATGGAGCGAATAAGAGATGGCTGAATCAAATTCCATGAGCCTTAATGCAACTGCAGCTGTAGTTTGGGGTATCCATGGGAGTACAATCAAAGCTTCAAGACTCACAGAAATATCAGAAGCAAATCCGGAAGAGATGCTCAACAATTCATTAGTGGTCTCAAAATTAGGGGCCAAATAATCCCTCCTAATGGCACTCTCCAACAATGTCAAAGCCTGAAAACAAATAAAGAGGGAAGGAAAAAAAAAAGAAAAAAAGAAACAAGTTTAGAGAAGAGAGGATACTTTGCAAGGAATACCATTAGGGAGAAAAAGTCTTGTCATATACTAGCCATCAGACAATTAAAGGATGAAATAAGACAGCAAGCAATAAGAAGACGATGCAAAAGCACCAATGGAGTGCATAGCCATACTCCATTCTTTTAAGATCCAGGGAAGGAAAAAAAAAAGTTTCCAGGCACATAGAGTCAAAGGGAAAGGCATTTCCCCGTTTCTCAGGAAAAGGGATAACGGCGCTAGAAGTCCAATATAGCAACAGCATAACGGCACAAGTTAAGACGAACCTGAAGGAGGTCTGAAGCTGATGATGAAGTTCGCAGCTTCATACCCCAAGACTTGCGATAATCGTCAGTCCAAACGGACTCAAGAGCTTCTGGAGGAACAAAAGCCTGACAAGTCATCATTAAGAAAACCATAAGCTGCAAGAATCTTCAGGGAAGCACAATTCAAAAACATCACAATGAAAAGGGCTTGAGATATTAAAAACATAGGATAAACTTGCCTCCACCAAAGCCAATAACACTTTAAGCAGTCTTGTTTTCACAGGGGAAGACACCGAACCATGCTTAGTAGGGTCAGGCAGCATATGCAATTTGTGTTCAGAAGGTGCTGCAGACTCAGAGAGATATAAGTCATTTTTCGAGGTTGTTGAGGTCCAACAACATGAAGGGCAGTTATCATAGTCCATAGAATTTATCTCATGACATCGATCACAAGCATTAAGAAGTGGCACACATCTTTCCTTCCCATATTTAATGGCATATAGCACCGAAGGACTTAGGCATTCCTTCCATATCCAATTCTCAAACTCCTGATATCTCTTTAGAGCACCATCTTTCTCATGTCGATTTCTTCCGAGCTCAATTTCAAACGATGTGGAGGTCTCTGATGTCTCAGGATCCACTCCACATACAGAACTGCTAGGGCTGTCAATGCCTATGGAAGCATCAGAGCCATGTGGCACTTCAAGAGCCTCTCTCTTGACTTTCTCTTCACTTGTTCTCTTGCCACCAGTGCAGATTGCATTTCTTCTAACAGATTCTTTAAATGATGACTCTATCCTTTTCAACATGAAGTGAAGATATGATTCTCTAACCCCACGTACATCTAAAGATGCTAACAAAGAATTGAAACCCTGCATGCATTGCACAGATTGATTAGAACTGTGGGGAAGTTATATCAAGGGAAAAGAACAATGTTAGGCTGCAACATCTAAATATCAAAATAAATACTAATTTACCAGAGAGACGCATGAAACAATTGATAGATAACAAATCACACACATATAACGCTAATGCAGGCAAACAACTCAATCATACAGTGGGCACTTAAGATGGATCAGCACCTCTTCAGAATCAATTAGCCTCCATCGCCCATCATGCAACTCAACAAAGATCCTACCACAGCCAGGATCATTTCTTGAATTGGATGTGACAAACTGCCAGTATCTGTTGCGCCTTCGATCCTGACCAAGAGGCAATGACCGATATACATACAACTCTTCTGCCTTGTAACCAATATAAGATTTTAACTGTGAGCGGGACATTTCAGCCGCATATCCTACTTGCTGCAGTGAAAAATTTTCTGAACCGCCAGGAATATCTTGCACGTGCACGTTTCCTTCAGAAGTTATTAAGGGACTGGGATTCTGCTGAACCATCATTGATTCTCGCTGAATAGCAGGATCCACTGGCATCTCATTGTTACCACCATCAACAGCAAGCAAAGGGCTTAGCTTGCCCTCAGCTGATGATATGTTTGGAACGTTAGCTTCAGTTTTGCTTGCCGTTTGGAGTGGATGGTGAATCTTCATCAGGTAGTCTTCTTTTGTTCGGCGTTTATCGAGTTGTGCCTCTGCCCACATCTGTTTCTTCAATGCAGTTGCTGCTTCCAGGCGTTCCTAGAAAGTCACTCAAATTTCAGACCACAAACAGGAGTACAATAATTATTTCCCGATGCTCAGTGAAATGAGATTAGTTTACCTCAAGAACACTTCGTATTGAATTCCCTTCAATTGCAACACCAATAATAGCGACAAGAGCATTGAGGCGCTCTTCAACGCTAAGATCCGAGTACTCTCCTTCCATAAGTCCTTGCACCCATGGCTCTCCCGGATTGCTTTCATCAATATCGGTGTCTTGCTGATTATCAGTTACTTCATCTTGAATGCCACAATCACCTCCATCAACAGGAACACCGGCATCTTCATCCTTGATCAAGTCTTCAGGACACATCAATGATGAATCTCCATTCGCTCTCTCCATGCCATTCTGTGAGATGTCTATTTCATCAGCATCATCCTTTCCATCACCCGAAAGAGTTTTCACACTGAGTAGATCAACATCTCTTTGGGAGACCTCCACCTGAGAATTTAATTCAGCATTTAAATCATCCACCTCAGGGTCTTCGGTGCTTTCACTTTCAGAGTCTTCATCTCTTTCAGCATCGTCAGCTTCCTCTTCATCAACAAGCTCAGTTTTAAATTCTCTAATCCTTTCCCTAGCAGCAGAAAGTATAGCCTCAGCATCAACTGGATCCTTTCTATAAGCAGGTCGGACACAGTAAGTTGATGGAGCAGTTCTCTCGAAAAGCTTTGTATCCCTTGACAAAGCAGCAGCTACCGATGCTTCTGGAGTCTTGCTAGTAGTAAGATCTCGTAGTCCACATTTCTTTCAAGAGAAACCATAAAAAAGGATATTTAATACTTTAAGGACAACATGATCAAACATTTTTCAGTCAACAAATCCTCTCACCTGAATCCTATCGGCGACTTCAAGAATTGATAGGCCATCATCTCCCTCCAGAGAGAGAACATGAAAAGCTGCAAATTTGACTGTTCCAGGGGTCAAACGATGCCTCGATCTGCGTAAATTAGAAAATCCCCTTTGTTGCATTTTGGCAAAGGCATTTTCAGCAGCTGCACCATTTCGCAAAATAGAAATTATATCTTGACCATCATTACCCTGCCCCTGCATTGGAGGAAACAACTTCATTTGAGTGAAAAGTGAGTACTTTTCACTACAGCAAAGTAACTCAGGATGTTGAGGGCTGCAAACTTTAGCCCTTCCTTTTGACTCTTAGCTTAAGAAACGCCTTTTATTTAATTCCATATATGAAGTTAATTTAATAAAATTCATAGTTTCAAAAAGTGAAAATCCTTTATTGTCATTGGGAGAAAAACACAAAAGACCATTAGAAGGGCTTAAAAACCCTTAATCCAATGCATCAGTTAAAATATATACAACCAACGTGAAAGATAACATGGAAAGGATGTTCGATAAGTTTGTCTCAAACTAGCATCACCTGAAAGTATGAAGAGCAACCCCAGCCACAACTTAATATACCTAAAATCTTAAATTGGAACTCAGAAGCCACAACATTGGGATGCAATGATCCAAACAGCAAAACAGTTACTAAACTCATAAGATTGATGATCTTTGGTCCAGTCAACTACAACTAGAGATTTCTTAGATTAATTCCTCAAACCATGAATTTTATACAGCAATAAACACCTGACTCGCTTTCTGTTGACAATTACAATGAATGAATTCTCTCCATTCTTCTGCTAACGTGGTGGGAACTGCTCTTTGAAGTACTAACGAAGCATCCTGGAGATGGAGTGACCACAGGACTCCTGAAGCACCGCTTCATGAGGAGTCGATTATATGGTCAGTTCTCCTGAAGCATATGGCTTCAGGAGGCGGCAATGAATTTTGTTTCAAAGATACAACACCCAGTGCAGTCACATACCAGATAAAAATTCAACTACATTTGTAACTTCAAGATACCCAGAAAAAGGTAAAGAAGCCGCAAATCTCAGGCAACTCCACACAGCACTTTTCAGTTTCGGCGTATTGAGAAATGAATGACTATCCTTGCTTATGTGTAAGAGATTTCCTGATATTGAGGTTTTTAACAATACGTGTGAACATAAGGCTTAAAATGGCTGCAAAACAACTAATATGCAAATGAAATGACCATCAGACAAGCAGAAGAAACAAATGCACACAAAGAATCTCATCATTGCAGTACAATTCTTAAGATCTAAAAATTAAATGCAAAAAGGAAAAAACCACAAGAACTTTTCCAATTAGTGTTCTCATGGTTATCCTTATCCATGGCAACTTGTTCTAGTCCTACAACTAGATACTAGCTTCAATCTCTAGATAAAAGTGGAAGTTGTCCCAGTCATTTTCAAACTACTCTTTTGCGAGATCTAGGGTAGTTAACATGCCTTCCGAGTCCTACTACAAGATACAGAACGAACTCTAGCCATATAACACAAGAAGGAAATACCATCATTACCAACAAACCAATGCAAGGAAACAGCATCTCTCTCAAAGTATTGAAACTTCTGTACTCTTTCTGAAATGCAAACAGCAACACGAAATGACAATCCAAGAAACAAGTAGCTTTCTTGATGGATATGAAGTCACCTCGTGATCTTCATGAATATATGCTGCTTCAACATTCTTTTTCTTCAGTTGGGGCCCAAATCCTGCAGAAAGGACGAACTGCCGCAGTATTTCAGGCCATGTAAGCGGATTCAATTGCCGCTGCCACGTCCGAATATCAAAACCCCAAGAATATGCCTACAAGGAATGCCTTAATCTTAGGTTATGAATGACAAGCAAAGCAGAAAAAGATAACTGCTCATGTACGACCAGCTTGAGAAGCAGTGTCATTAGTAAAAGGATCGAAAGTTCCTATTTTTACTGACAGCAGCTTAAGGATGTTCCCACGATTCTTATATTTGAAATGAATAAAGGTAAATGCCAGAGACACAAGAAAGGCCAACTGATACCATGATACTCTATCAGAAAAATCACTGGCAACTAATTATTAAAATTCCAGAAGTGAACACATCTACAACCCTCCTCCTCTGCACAAAAAAATTTCCACGACAATGTCCTTCATAAAATAATTAGGATTTTTATTAAGACCTCCACCAGAGTAAGAAACAATTCACACTCTCAACTTGAGTGGATAAACTTGTTTACATAACTATCTTTAAGCACACATGTCATCCATCTACTAGTGAATGCGTAAAGGATTCTTTACACACAGTGAATCTAATAATAATCCAAACAACTGTAGGAACTAACAAGAAGTAGCTCACCCCTTCAACTATGTGTGGATGGCCACCGCCTGGATTAGCAACACTATTTAGATTCGCTCCCACATTAGTGGAAGGTGTCCTTGCAACATCTTCAATATCTTTAATGATTGCTCGTAACAGAGAAACATGTATCTCACCCAACAACCTTGCATCCTGAGCCACAAGGTAAATACACTTAGCGTGAAACCAAGAAGGCTCATGCACTCCCAGCCTAGAGATAATAACTCCTTAAGGAATGGAATGCATGTTAGAAAACAGAACGTACGTAGTCATGGAAAGCTTGAACAAACTCATCAAGCGTGAACGGCCACAGACCAAGAACATCTGCAAAAGTTATCACGAACCTCCAAGCCTAAAGTCAAGAAACAAAATCCAAGATATTTTCAGGAAAATATTTACATAGGCAGTGAAATATTTCAAATTCTAAAGGTTCATGCACAAACCGACATTTTTTTCACTGGGAAAGCAAGGCATACGGACACAATAATTATCAAATGAGTTGACACGTATCATATCAATCACTTCTACAATATCTCAATCTACAATAGGAAAACGTTATTTCGAACAAATCCTACATTATTAGAAATATCATACTTCATCATATGAAGAGAAAAATTGTCCAGTAGCAATGTATAATAAACAGAATTGTTATATGCTAGAACTTTCAACTACAAACTTACAGGGACACCTAAAGTCTTTGAAGGAATGTGAGAGAACACGGTCTAAAGGAAGCTAACATGCTAATGTAAGATGCCCACGAGGCCTCATAGTCTGATGCTAATTATACGGGGATCAAGCATGGCAAAATAGAATGATACTCAGGATAACAGATCTTACACTTGGACAACTCGAATTCGCGTGTATCATTTCTGTGATGAAACTCCAAAACTGGCATTATCTTAACCAACTATTTCTTGGAAAGGCCTAGGCATAGTTTGCTGTCTTAAGAAGTGATCTACCTAAGTTCTGCTCTCCTCAATAACATTGGACAGTAAAAGAAAAACAACCCTAATCATTGAACTAGAATTTACTTCATCCCTCTACCTTAAAAAGGTACAACAAATAGTCTCACATCAACCAGAACCTACATATCTGACATCTAACGGGACAGCATTAAATTTAAATGAATTTGTCCTGATATTTGATGATATAGTAAATAAAGCAATGATTACAGTATATCATTAATAAGTATATGCGTTAAATGTAAATTAAAGTAAGAGGTAACATATTAACTAGGATAAAAATCATGAGTTCTTTTGGCATTTTTTCCCAAAGTAAAAGGATAAAGGAGCGAGGGAAGATAAAAGGACATGTGAAAAGCAATAATAAAACTAAAATAAAAGAAGAAGCAAAGCTCAAGCTTACCATGAGAAGATTCCCAATATTCTCCTCTGAATGTGACCAAGGTTGAATTGCAAACGGCCTTTTCATTTGCACAGATATGGATGGAAATGCAGTCATAGAATCTGGAATAATAGATAATATCTTCTTCATAGACAGCATTACTAAATTGTATCTCATGAGTTGGTTCAATTAAGCTAGGGATGGCTATAAAACAAATGCAAAATTTTCAGTAAAAACTAATCAATAAAAAATAAAAAAATAAAAACCCAAAAGTTGGAAATTTGGAGCCAAACATGTCAGCCTAACTAATCAACAGTCGACCTAGGTTTTCTTCTTCAACTCATTATAACATTGCTTCAGAGCTTCAAATTCCACGGCTTCAAAAATTGTGTTCATGCAAAGTTTTCCTTATGTTCCAACAATAGGACAGTAAGAAGACTGCCATCATACACAGTAAAAATCAACTGCGGAAGTTTACTGGCACATAGCTAGCATGGATTTCTAAGGAGATCAAATCCTGCCAAAGTTAGCATGCTGGTTTATCATCTACAAGGTCTAGTGAAAAGAAAAGGAGAAAACATAAATTCCTATTAAAGACACATTGGCTACTTGCATTCAAGTCAAGAAGCCAAAGTAAAGCAAGAGATCAATTTGCATGCATTGATGAGGACAATAAATAGCTTCAGAATAATCTGCTGCTGCAATCACAAAGAACCTCATGTCCAACCAGAGATTGCACAACCTACCTCTATATAACTCAAGATTTTGCAAAGTTTCGAAATCCAGAGACATAATTGAAGGTAACTCCTTGCTTGAGGCTGCAAACTCCATTAGCTCCAATTGTTCATCCTCAATGAGTTCCACTGATTCTTTTGCCATTCTGCGAGCAATTGCTCTCTCATTAGCAGCTTTAAGTCTGGCAGCTTCCTTTTCTCTGCGAGCTTGCTCTTTTCTCCTCTGTTTCTCAGCCTACAAACGCACCAGCAATTTACTAGTTGAAACAACTTAATGTTTACAGATAGATTGAGAAGAAAGGAAAAACCACAGTTCCTCAAGCTTACTCTTCTAGACTCTTTCTGCAAGAACTTCTCCCTCCTCTCCAATTCACGCCTTTGCTCACGCTGGTACCTCTCTACCTCTCTCTGCTTCTCCCGCAGTAATCTTTCTTCTTCCTTCCGCCTTTCACGGTCAAGCCTCTCCATTTCTTTTCTTACTTGCTCCTCTCTCTAGGTATTGACATGCAATAGTATTAAATGACAACATATAAACATATCCATTAAAACAAATAAATTTCATTGAAAATCAGCATCCTGTACCTTTCGTCTCAAAATATCTTGCTTTTTTAGTTCTTTTCTAATCCTTTTCTCATGAGCTTCAACCTCCCGTTGTATTCTAGCCTCTTCACTCTGTACAGGTAATAGTTTGAAGACAACACTTACCGAAACATTCTTCAAGATAATAATTTTGTCGACAAGATATCTACCTATACACACTTCATAATACTGGAGAACCATGAGATTACCTTCCTCTTTCTCTCAGCTCGTAAAAGTTCCTCATTGTGAATGACCCGTCTGTCTGATGATACAATCGGATTGTCCAATGCTGAAGCAGAGTGAGCACCAAGCCTATTTTCAATCTCCAAGTTTGTAGACGAGGTTTTTGATGGATCTAAATCATACTCTCCTGGAGTTGATGTCAAGAGATGCCCCTGCTTGCCTGGTGGAGTCAAGAGACTCAAAGTGGGCATCCGATTTTGAAGACCATATCCAGAGGGCATTGGCTCATTCGCATGCAAGAACGGAGGTCCAGCCGAAATCCGTGGGTTACTACCATCTGAACCACCATGGTATGGTGGAACAACTCTTTCATATGTCTCAGCTCTAACAGTTGGTTTCTCCGGAAGAAACTGGTATTCATGGACTGGACGCACAACACCCTAAGAACAGAAAATATGAATAATCATGTCAGTTTAGTCAAATCTTTTACCCTCTCCCCCACCCTTTTTTGTTGTGCCTGTGCGAGGTGCTCACGTGCGGGGAGGGAGGTTGGGTGTTCCTTTTCTTTTTTGTGAATAGGGGGATGAGTGGCTCGTTTCAGCTAACCAATCCCAATAAACTACGCTAAATTATCCAACTCTGCTGGGAGAAAATTCAGATCATCTGAGGATAGAACCAAAAAGCAACTCAGCTACTATACTCTAAATATAGTTTCTTCTTCATGAATGATCTAAAACTAGTATTCTTTTCCACTCCCCGTATGCTTATCTATTCAAATGTCCTGAATATACATAGTTGCACCATTCTACATGCAGACACCTACTGACCTTAATTGATTTGGCATCAGAGCGCTCATATTTGGCCTCAAAAGATCTTCCAGTTTGTTTATGTTGCCCCATCACTGCTCCTCCTGCAGAGTAAACAAAATTGTTACCGGAGGTTATAAAGCAGCTTCATGGGTCATTACAACCTTTTGCAAGAAACTTGATTAAAATGGGTCGGACAAGAAATACATCAACTTATTACTTTCAAATCTTTCAAAGGACTCAACCATCGAAATCCTTGGCCCCAAAGTAAAAGAATTCTAGACACATTAAGCAGTAAATTATGACAGAACTCATTCAGCCACCTGAAAGCTAGTATCTTGTTATCACTGGGACGCCCTAACAGGCTAACAGCCACATAAAAGCAAACTATAAAAAGTCCTTTCTAGTCTCTCAAAAACAGCAACATAATACAGATTAGCCCATATTCAGCTAAAGGGACTCCTAAAACCTCTTATTGCAGTGGCATAAGGGATTGTAGAAAAAGCAGCCAGTTCTATTCTATGTGAAAGGGAGAAACTCTTTCATAAGTTGCTGATCTTTACTTCGAGTAACAACAGATCAGAAAACAAGGTTCTCTTTGTTCCTGGTTCTCCTGTAACTTAGTGTTAGTTTTGAATTGTTAGGGACAATATAAAGATATTCTAAACGGAGTATGTTTCCGATAGGCATAACATTATCACAAAAGACTCTCAAGAAAAGAAAGTGCATACAACTGAGAATTTTCCTTGGATTGTTTGTATGAGACTAAGGATCAACAATTCATATTTCTGCATTTATCTCCTCAAATAAAAAGGAAAAAGTGCAAATCTGACAGCAGTGATTTAGTGTTTATAAGGCGTAGCCTTTTTTTCACAACAATCTCACAAATGGCAACCAGTATAACAACAATCAGGTTCACTCTGTCCTATTCTTAGAAACATCTCCAAAGCTAAAGAGACGTCAGTCAAATCTTTGCCTTTGGACTCCAAAGTTAAACCTGTAAACTCCAAAATGTCTCAGTCCGAATCAATAGCCCTATGATCTTAGCAGTCAATTATTTATTGCACAACCAAGATAAAATTCAAGTAGCTCACACCAAATTTCCTCCAAATCACAAAGTAGGAGAACATCTGCAGATGGCGACACATCCCATTTACCCTTCAACAGTTTTTTTCTCTATTGTCAAGGTCAAGGCCAGAGGCCTTGGTCCAAGGACTGTCCAATGCACAATAATTTGCTCTCCTATATCTTCCTTACATCTTCACTAATTCCAGATTGTACTTCGCAATGCCATAATTTCTATATGATGTTTCAAAGAGAAGTTCTTTTTGACTAAGAGTTGCATAAATTCTTTTGCATAATATGGCCCCCAGTTAGATACTACTCTGACCTTTTATCTCAAGTCTTAATCCGACCATCTATGAAATACTCTGGATGAACTCGTTCCAATACAGATGAAGTTCTCTGCTCACAGAAGTACTCCAGTTTGCTATTTCCCATGTCCAAAACACCAATCATTTATCCGGCTACTCTTGTCTGTCTTCATTGTGGAGCTACATTAGTTCGATCTGAACTTCACTCCTACTCGCCTAATTGAATTTGCAAAACATTAACATCTAATCACCCAACAGACAGATTTGATCTAAGCTCCATGCGACATTCAAGTACTAAAAGATAAATGGCCTTGCAAAATGTTGTGATAGCTAATTAATGCATACACAAGACATAACTACCAATCACTAAAAGAAATTGTAATTCCCTGATTTTAAACAAAATAGCTGCATCCAAATGAGCATGCTCATAAGGCAAAGAACTCAACTCACCAATAGGTGTGCCGAATGCACCTGGCGGCAAAGGATCAAACTCCATGCCGAGAATCGGCCCATCCTCCCTCAAAGGCTCGCCCAACTGTGCTTCCACAAATGCAATTGCATGGCGCTCAGCCATTGATGGTTCTGGCTCGTAATGCCGCTTGATCACCGGATAATCACCGCTGATTCGTGCAACAGCCGTCCCGACTCGTGGGGCAGCTCGCCAAGGATCCACAGCCGGCGCAAACGAACTTGATCCAGCAACAGCACCATAGGGAACCTCATTCGCCGCTTCCCCACCAACCGACATTGGCTCAGGAGCGGCGGCAGCTGGGGAGTCCTTACGCTGCCGTTTGGACGGTCCCTTCCTGTCCTTCAAACGCCGGTGACAGAACCACATTTGCAACTGCCTATCAGAAAGCCCCAATTGCCCCGACAGCTCAGTCCTTATCGCCTCGGACGGATACGGCTCCACTGAATCAACGCCAATTTCAGTGAAAAAAAAAACCGATACGCGCAAATAAATCACATAACACAAATCAGAAAAAGGGCAACAGAAGTGCAAATAAACTGATTAGCATTCCCACCAGCATAAGTCTTCTCCAGAATCTCCAACTGAGAAGCAGTCTTCATCTTGCGCTTAGACTTGCCCTCCCCTTCAGCTGTCTTCTTCTTCTCAGCATCCCCACCACCACCACCTCCATCTCCACCACTACCAGCACCTCCGCCTCCGCCGGCAGCGGCCCCCCCGCCGCTACTGCTAGCGCCGGCAGCAACTGCAGCCACCTCCTCCTCCTCCATTTGCTCGGAGCTCAGAAAGAGAGAGAAACTCGGATCGGAACGGGGTGGTCAAGGAGGGCTAGAAACCGAATTCCATTGCCGACCCAGAATCGAGCACGGGGACGAACGCAAACCCTAGAAATCAAGAAGCGAACTTCCTTCTCTCTCAGGGAAAAACTCCCCCGTCCGCTCTTAAAAAAAATGACTTTCTGTTGGTTTGACGAAAAAGCGAGGAATATAAATTCACCCAATAGACTTTCCTTCTCTCTCTACTTCTCTCTCTCTCCACCTAAAAGGAAAATTAAAAATTCAAAAAATACTGATAACTTCTCCTCGAGTCTTTTCTTCCCCTCTCTTTCTCTCTCTTTCTTTCTCTCTTTGTCGATTGCGATGTGAGGTCAGATTTGTGGAATATCGCACCAGCGACCATAATAATGATATTAATAATAATAATTCCCGAGAACTGGAGCCATAAAAGACACCAGCACCACCCTCGCCATAATTACGAGAGGACGATCTCCATGATGAACGCGAAGAAGAAGAAGAAGAAGAGCAGCCGCGACGGCGCCCGCGACAGCGACCGCGCGCGGCGGTGGCGGCAGCGGCGGTCGCGGTTTCTTTAATCGCGCGCATGTTTTCTTGCTGCCGTCGGCATGAAATTAAATTCACGGGCAATAATAACAATACTAATAATTCCATCGGAGAAAAGAAAAAACGGAGGAGATAGAGAGAGAGAGAGAAAACGGGGTTTTGGATTTGTGTGTGGAAAAGCGAGAAAAAACAAATCAAAATTTCTTTTTTGGGTTTTTCTAGAAAATCGAGTCGAGAAATTGGATCAGTGAAGTTGAAGCGAAGGATTGGATTGATTCGCGAATCGCTTTTCTCCTTTGTTGGAAGGGTTCCTGTAGTTTCTCTCTCTAAAATGTCTCCCTCTCTCTCTCTCTCCCTAAATTTCTCTCTCCTCTGCTGTGCATGATTTTACACACACACACACACGCATATATATATATATATATTTTTTTTTCATTTTCGATTAATTTAAGATGGTGCTTTCTTTTTTTGGGGGGACTTTTTGAGGAAGGAGGGAGATCTCTCGACCGCTGGAGTTTCGGTACGATGAGGGCTTGTCCGAAAGCGGCGGCGAATGATGACGTGGCCGACGGAGAGAGGGACGAGTGTGCCTCACGCGCGGGGGGCCTCCGCGAGTGGAGATTCTCGTTTGCTTTTCGTTTCCGGGTTTTTTCCAGCAGGTAATTCGGAAATTATTACGAGTTAATTAAAAAGTGGGTGTCGCGTCAGGGGCTTTTTCTCTCTCGTGGCGTGGTGAGGATGGCGTCACGAAATTAATTTGCGCAATTACATTCGACCACGCCAAAGCGTGATATAAAAATAGAAAAATTCGTGAGTGCAATGTGATGCGAATCGGGACAAATATCGATAAAATCGTGAAAGGTATCTTTCACGTGAAAAACTCCAGCATCTTCGCTCTCGTTCTTTACTCAAATTTACTTGACTCGACCTCTGTTAATTGAGGTCCAAGTTCATGATAAGATTAAAAGAAAAAAAAAGGAAAACTTTTGTTTATAAGAACATCATGAACATTCGAGAGAAAGATCGAGCTTAAAGACCGTTGATGCGTAAATTTTTTCTAGATGAGGGAACTCACTAGTATCGAAGCCAAAATCTCTCAATCACAAGGAAAGAGATCCCCGGACATCGTCCTTTTTCGAGAATGATCTTCATGCTTTTGTGTGTGTGTATATATATGTGGAGAGACAGGGAGAGGTTAAAGAGAAAAATTGGGGTCCTAGACCTACAATTATCAATACTTACCTTGTCTGAATATTTGTGAGGGAATGGCGGGCCATGCCAGTGGGCCTTTGGTTTTGGGCCGTGGCCCAGTAAAAAAGTGAGCTCTTTTCACCCATCTCTATTTGATCGTGTAAGTTGAAATACATATTACAAGATTGGAGTGTGTACATTAGATTAAATCATAGCCATGTATCATGGAAAATTATAATTCCACTTCGCAAGATCAAACCAATCTTTAGGAAAGAGCAAAAGGACATGTCTTAGCTAGCAAAGAATTTTCAATTCCTGAATTGCATGTAAGTAGGTCATCCATCTTGTTGATCTACGCGAGCAAAATTCTGAAAAACCTGAAGAACTCACAAGACCTCCAATATATGATCAACATCGAGTGAGAGGGAATCCGATGCCATGCCGCTTGGACGGGAACGCGAGGAAAACCAAGCTACACGCCACCCCTACCCCGATCGGCACCGCCATGAGGAGCCGTCGGGCCTCCTCCGACGGCGAGGGATAGAAGCACCTGACCACGTTGGGGTCGAACAGCGCAATCGCCGCGAAGACCAGCACCGACATGACCCCATGCAACAAGTCCAGGAGCCTTATCCTGTACCTGTCTGCCTCCTCGGGCGAGAGCCGCACCGACCCGTCGAGGACTAACAGGCCCTTGAACGTCACGATCCCGTGCCGGACCTTGCCGCGCTCGTCCCGGATGCTGTCGGTGAAGGAGAGGAAGAAGCAGGAGGCGGCACAGAGGGCGAGGAGGGCTAGGGTTAGGGTGTGGTTTAAAGAGGTGGGGCATTTGCCCTGGTGGGTCAAGACCGGGGACACGACTTGGAATGCAAGGACCGTCCCCGTGGGGAGGAGGTTCGCCAAGTGCGCGGTTAGCTTGAAGGTCTTCCGCACCGCCTTTTGCGCCGGCGTCTTCGGTTGCCTTCTGGGTTCTTGATCTTGCGACGGACCGGTTATCCGAAGTAGGGATTGACCTTGTTCTTGCGCCGGAGCCTCCATGTTCAGGAATATCACAATACTGATGAAACGCTCTCTTCCACCACCAGCCAAAATATCAAGAGCTTCGAATTTCAAGGATCTTGGTGACTGCAATGAAGGAAACTACGAGTGGAGTTTGGACAACTACATATAAATCAGAACGCGAAGGATTTGTTGCTTTTCGCCGTTACTTGTCAAAGGGTTTCTCAGTTGGTTGGCGTCAAATACAGAGCGCGAGAAGTTTGATCGAAACCGAATACTCTCTTTGAGCAAAAGCTTCGAGAAACTGTTCGTTTCTGGGTAGTTGCATCTCTTCTCGCCTTATATCCAGAAGCTGTCCGGTTTTTGAGGAGCTCAACTGCTGTTTTTTCTTAGCCATTAATGAGGCATTAAAAGCTGTCTTTCGTTACTTTCTGTTGGCGAAACTTTAGTCCCGTTTCAACCTTCGTTATCACCAGTGCAGCGTTACAGATCAGTTCCTGTTACACCCATCATAAAGATTCAGCAAAGAACGAGCACCGTATACAACCTGAAAGTCTCCTTCTTCCACCATATTTCTCCAAGATCTGCTGCAAGTCTTGCCTGATCATCTGCCTGATACGACAAAAGCTGCTTGGTGTAGAAATTGTTCGAGTACCAAGATCAGCCAAGAACAGAATGAGTTGGAAATTCTCATCTTTTAGATTCTCTGGAATCGTTTTCTCCTCTGAAGGCGCCATGCATTGTGAACATGTTTACATGGGAGCATGTCGGCAGATTTTCTAGGGAGCATGTCGGCAGATTTTCTAGGGCGCGTTTGGTAATATTTATATTTAAAAATTGTTTAAGAGAACAGAAATAGAAAAAAGTGTTTATGTTCTGAGAAACAGTTTTTAAATAAAAAAACGCGTTTGGTAAACTTGTTCCGAAAATAAAAAATGAACAGAAATACGTTTGGCAAATTTGTGTTCTTTTTTTGTTTCTTTTAATTTTTTAATTTTTTAATTTTTTTTCTTCTTTTGGCTGGTCGCTGGCCTCAGCCATGGCCAGCGATCGGCCAACGAGGGTCGACGGCCTCGGCCATGGCTGGCGACCGGCTAACGAGAAACAGCGGCCTCACCTAGCCACAGCGAGGCTCACTAGCCCCCGGCGAGCCTCGCCGATGGCTGGGCGAGCTCAGGCTCGTCGAATTTGGGCGAGCCCGAGCTCGCCCAGCCAAGGCGAGGCCGAGGGGTCGGTGATGCTCGGCCTCGCCGAGAGCCGGCATCTAGCCAAAGAAAAAAGAAAAAGAAAAGAAGAAAAAGAGATGAGAGAGAAAATTTGTTCTTAAAAATTGTTCCAGAAACAAGAAACATGTTTTTCTTGTTTATTGTTTTTGTTCCAAATGTGTTCCTGAGAACAAAAAAATAGATTTGAAACAAAAACGCAAACAAACGCGTTTCTATTTTTTTTTTTTGTTCCCTAGAACAAAAAAATAGAAATTTTGTTCCCTAGAACGAAAAAATAGAAATTTTGTTCATAAACAGAAATAAAGAACATTAACAAACAAGCCCCTAGCCGTCCCGTGTTTTTCCTTTCGAAGCCCGGACGATGATGGGCTTTGCGATGGTGCTTTGCAGAGAAGGCCGTCTCGATTTGCAGGTTCTTCGGACCCATGAGAGCCTGCAACATCTTATCTTCCAGGCCCATCGACTTTGCAGCTTGCTCACCATATTAGCTTGAGCCTAGTGCGTTTAAATGCCCCAAAAAAATTTCGTAAGTCATTTTTTTTTTTTAAGTAAACACTTTTGACCAATAACTCGGACAGCGATTTTTCATCGGATAATTGCCATCTGATTATAACATCTGGAGAAGCATCTAGTGTGTGTTTGGTATGGCTTTTCCAAAGTTACAACAACTGAAATAGGGCACTTTGACTTTTCAAGACAGTAAAAATCACGCGCTCGGTATTCGGGAAACCGAAGCACTACTACAGCAGTTCCCACAAAGCAGCTTCCGGTAGTATTGAGATGCTATTTACGGCGGGGAGTGATAAGTATGCTGATCTAGAAATCAATTTCTGACCTTTTATTTTTTATACAATTTTCTAAGTAAAAATATGCGTTTGATAATTATAAAAAGCTTTTATTTTTTAATAAAAATCCATTTGATAATAACACGATTTCTCTCTTTCAAGTGGTGGTAGGTAGTGGTCAACAAGCGAGGAGGTTGGCGGCTGGTGATCGGCGACGGCCGTTTGGCATCCTGCAATCAGTGAGTGGCGGGTGGTAGCAAGAATGAATAATGAGAAGAGTCTTTTTATTCCTCACTTTTATTCCAGAAATAAAAAATTTAAAACTTTAACTTTTGATTTTTGTTCTAAACCTATTTTTAAAATAAAAATTTGCTCAAAAATAGAAAAATTAAATTACATTGCTAAACAGATTTCTGTTCCAAACTTGTTATTGAGAATAGGAAAATAAAAAAAACAAAGAAACATACCACCCATGATGGCAGCGTAGACGGTTGGACACCGCGTTCTTTCTCGAGAGGTCCATTGTTCGAAACCCCTACGTGTTGTCTACCTCGTTGGCGAGTAACTCATGATTTACCGGGAAGCAGGGGTGGTGGTAACTCTACTCCCTCCCAGGATTTACTCTCTACCGCAAAGCGACGAACAGAGGTTTCCTTAGTCACAAAAAAAAAAACAAAGAAATATAATAATTATCATGTGCATCCTTAAAGGTTATTTTGTTGGGATGAAAACATGTACACAAAAAAGATTAAAATTCAAACTTTACAATAATAATATACTCACGAGAAAAAAAAAATGACTGTTCAAAAACATTTTTCAAGACTATATATGAATGTATATTTGGCGTTAACTCTAATCAGATTTTCATTGGAACTCCATTCACGTGATATTTTTCTTGAATTATTCTCATGCCGGTATATATGCATATGTTTCTATGAGGAATTTGCGTTTCTTGACGTGAAATTTAATTAGAATCGATGTAAGAGGACACATCACAACCAACTTCTAGAGAATTCGCACGCTGTCCTGTAACCGAGGGCACTATGCCGACAAGCCGGTTTAGTGGGGACAAATTAAAGCAATTTGAAAAGTTTCTGGGCAATTTGCTGCAAATCCTAAGAACCTCAGGGGGGCCAATATGCAATATGCAAACTCCCGTCAATTTCCTCTGCAATTTCTTAATGGAAAGGACGTGCGAAGAAGATGCAGAAGCAAAAGTACAAAAACGAAGCTACAGCTGCCCCATGGGCACTTCAATGCAGGACGGCATGGAAGTCAAAGCGTCCCCCCCCCCCCCCCCCCCCAACCCCCCCACCACTGCACCTACGCCACATGCACTAAAAGCTAAACAAGCTAAACACCAATAATTAATGAAAGCTGTCCCTTAGACCGAATGGACGATAGGCTGGTCATCCATCATCAGTGACTTCACACGCCGGTCGTTTCCGCAAGAGCACCCCATCGGAAGGGGCACAAAATTCAAACTGGGACCAGCCAATCGGTACTGCTGTTGCCGCTGTAGTTGATTTTTTTTTGTCTTGGGATGGGATCTTCTCCCATGTGTTAAGAGTTGACATGGCCTTTGTTCGCATGTTCCTGTCACCTAACTAAGGACTAGCTCTGGGAACGCCTGAACAAGCCTAACCCACAGATTCCTAGAGTTACGAGGCATTTGCGCCGATGGCTTCCTCCCCAATTTCTCGTGCCTCCACAGGGGCGAAGCCATGGGGTTCTTGTTTTCCCCCTTTACTTGCTCCCCTGCTCTTTCATGTACTGCACCGGATTCTCCGACGCGTAATTTGCCTTATTGGGGGCATCTTCGTAGTAGTAAGGCGACAGCTTGCCATCCCTCTTGACGATCCTGGCCGTGCCGCCGGAGCCGGCTTCCTGCAGCAGCTTCACCACCTTTCGCATTGAGGGCCGGCTTATGGGGAGTGAATGGGTGCAGAGGAGGCCGACCTCGAGGACCTTGGTTATTTCTTCCTTGTGACTGGCGTCGAGTTTGGGGTCAATCACGTCGTCGATCCCTTTCTGGTTTAAGGTGGCGCTGACCCATGTCACCAGGTTTTTCTCCCCGAAAGCAGGATCTATTGGGAGCCTTCCTGTCACCAATTCCAGGATGACTACCCCGAAGCTGTATATGTCGCTCTTCTCGTTCACTCGAAGAGTATAGGCGTATTCTGCATCACACAGTCCAGTTCACGTTAGAATTGGATCAGCATATGTCGCTATTTCTGAAGAGACATTTGAAAGTGTAATATGATGCTGATGCAATACCTAATGCACAAAACAAAATTTCAAACAATGAACTGAAGAATCGATCTCGAACATGTAACAGTAGATTGCGCAAACAAATTGACTCGGATTTCGTAAAAATGATAAAGTAACAGACCTGGTGCGATATAGCCATAGGATCCCGCTATGACAGACATCTGTTCTTCTCCATTGCCAACTTTGACAATCTTTGCGACTCCGAAATCGGCAACTTTAGCTCCGAATTCTCCATCCAGCAATATGTTGTTCGACTTCACATCCCTGTGAACAATCGCGGGGACACAATCGTGGTGCAAGTACGAAAGCCCCTCTGCTGCATCGAGCGCGATCTTGTACCTTGTCCTCCAATCCAGCAAGCTCCCTTTACTTTTATGCAGCATATCCCCTAAACTTCCATTGGGCATGTACTCATAGACCAAAAGCTTGCAGTCCCCTGTGTTGCTGCAACACCATAACCTCACTATGTTCTTGTGCCGGATCTTCCCTAGAGTCTCGACCTCGACTTGATACCCATCTTTCTCGGGCTCAAAGGTCGAAGCCTCTTTTTTCGTCACTCCTCTTAACTTCTTCACGGCGACTATTTCGTCGTTGCTCAGCTTGACCTTATAAACTTTTCCAGAACCTCCGCTGCCGATGACATTATCTTCTTTCAGGCAATCGGCGATCTCGAGCTCACTGAAGCCGAGCTTGTGAAACGATCTCCACTTGGACATGGCGGCGCCTTTCCTAGCCTTCTTGATGTTCTTGTACTTATAATAGAACCAAGAAATCCCCACGACAAGAACAAGGACGGCGAGCACAAAAATCACACTGAGCATCCACAAGGACTTCGACTTCCTCCCATCGCTCCTTGTAGGACAGAGACCCAGTAGATCTCCGCACAATCCCGGGTTACCGACAAAACTATCCTTGTAAACTTGCTTGTCATACATTGATGGAATGTCGCCAGAGAGCTGATTGTTTGATAAGTTGAGCAAATTGAGCTTCAAATTCTGCAGCTCATCAGGAATTTTCCCTGAAAAGTAATTCCCGGATAGGTCGAGATAATTAAGCACCGTCAGACTGCCGATTTCAGCCGGAATTTCACCGGACAGGTTATTGTTATCCAGGTCAAGCTCATTCAGCATCCTCCACCCCTTGATTCCCTCAGGAATCTCACCGGAAAGTGCATTGTCACTAAGATCGAGCGTACTCAACCGGCTCAATTGCACCAAACTTCTGGGGATTTGACCACTGAAATTGTTGTGACTACCATGGAACTCTACCAATTTAGTCAGCGACACAAACACATCCGGCACCGGCCCGGAAAACAGATTCCTGGAAATATCCAAGACAGAGAGATTATGTGCGCCGGAAAGCGCATCCGGAACATTCCCAACAAGTGAATTTTCTGCCAACTCGAGCAAATACGCGCGAGGTGATCCCCATAATCCTTCCGGAACTGTTCCAGAGAGCTGATTATGCTTCAACCTGATCCTGTTTAAGCTCTCGCATTTTCCCAAACTGGGCGGGATTGTTCCGGAAAAGTTGTTATAGATCAACACAAGTTCCTCTAATTCACCATGCGCACATAAGTTCTCAGGTATTGGTCCCGAAAACTGGTTATACGACACGTCCAGGCTCTGTAGCCGCGAGTTCTTGCCGAGATCGCTGGGCAGCGACCCGTTGAGCTTGTTGTTGAACAGCTTGAGCTCCTGTAGATTCTCCGACAATGCAATGCTCTCCGGTAAAGTCCCTTCGAAATGGTTCTCAAACAGACTGAGCGACTGGAGCGGCAAGTTGCACAGGTCGTCCGGAATCGCCCCTGTCAACTGGTTCGTCGACACGTCGAAGAACCGCAAGCTCGTCAAGTTCGAGAACGCGAGGCTCAACTCGCCGGACAAGGAGTTGTTGTAGAGCTCGATTTGGATGGCGCTCTTCAACCAGGCAAGCGAGCTCGGGATCGGCCCGGTGAGCTGGTTCACTGACAGGTCCAGGTTCCAGAGCCGAGGTAGCCTCCCGAGAGATTCCGGAATCGGGCCCGTCAATTTGCAGTCGCTGAGCCAGAGGTACTCGAGGTTCGTCAGGTTACTGAATTCACTCGGGAGATCGCTCGGCGTCCACGGGTTGTAAGCGAGCTCGAGCCTCTTGAGGCTCGTGACGTTTCCCAGAAAGGAGGGCATCGTCCCGTTGAGGAGATTGCTCACGAGCGAGAGCGACTCGAGGCGGGCGAACTCACCGAACCGCGGCGGCAGCCCGCCGGAGAAGCTGTTGAACGAGAGGTTCACCTGGGCGAGGCCCGGGATCGCGGCGAGCGAGCCGGGGATGGGGCCCTCGAGGAAGTTCTCGGGGAGGTCGAGGCGGGTGAGGGCGCGGCAGGCGGAGACGGCGGAGGGGAGGGTGGAGTTGATGTTGTTGCAGCTGAGGTTGAGGGAGGAGAGGAAGGGGAGGCGGCAGAGGAAGAGCGGGAAGGGGCCGCCGAGCTGGGAGTAGGAGAGGTCGAGGGAGGTGACGCGGCGGTCGGGGCGGCCGCAGTAGACGCCGGTCCAGTTGCAGGGGTCGGGGTCGCGGGGGTTCCAGGAGGAGAGGGCGCCGGCGGGGTCGGAGAGGCCGCGCTTGGCCTGGAGGAGGTAGAGGCCGTCCTGGCTGAGGGGGGCGGCCAGGGGCAGCGAGAGGAGGAACAGAGGGAGGAGGAGGAGGAGAGAGGGCGGCCGCATCGTGCTCTTGCTCTGCTCTGCTCTGCGGAACAGAGGCGTGCACAGAGAGAGAGAGAGAGAGAGAGAGGGAGGGAGGGAGGGAGGTTGAAGATGGCGGAGAGGAGCTTGATGCTGATATAAGGAAGAAGACGACCGGAGGAAGGGGATGACGGTGGTGGGTCCCCAGTTCGATGGGTTTTGTACAGTGATGGATTTGGACGCTGAGTTTAACTGTCTGCTATTTTTAAGGTATGTATCCTTGCGCTAAAAGAGAGAGGGAGAGAGAGATTTTTTGTACAGTAAGTGCATTACAAAAAAAAAAGTTTATTTGCGAAATAACAATTCATTTATTTCATTTTCAATGAGAAACGACGTCTAGAGATTCGTTGGTGGTTTAGCTCGTATTATATGTCGAAATAAATGAACCGGAGCGTAGAGCTGTTAAAATATAATGTATACTGAAGAATCTCATTGGCTCTCTTGTAGTTTTATGGTTTGCAGTGAAGCAAATCCTAGATGCATCATAATAGAAACTAAAATGTAGCTTAATTATTTAATGAACTAATTGAAATTTGAAGCGTGATGATTTTTGAAATGTGATGTATCTGTATTATAACGTAAAGAAGCATTGGGAAACCACTACTTTTGATGGGATCATAATTATTTTCTTCAACTCGGAGCATTTTTTGTTATTCTATAAGTGTTACCATAAATGGACGAATGGTTAATAATTGTGTTTTTTTTTTTATCTCTCGTGTACTTCAATTTTTATTTTAATCTCGTGAACAAATTGATGTAGAACAACTGTCAAATACTTATATGGAAATCTTTGATCGTCGAAAGAGCATACGGTCCCACAAATCAAAAAAAGTTGCAGGATCTTTGAAATTATATATGAGTTACAATATTTGATCTCAAACTCACACGTTTTTATTTTTTATTTTCAAGACGTCAAAAATTTCAAACGTATTTTACAGATTTTTCTAGTAGCGGTTTGAAAACTTTCCCCTTAATCAATATCTTTTCCTTAATTATGTTATTTGATTTCAATTATTTGATTCTCTCATAAATTAAGACCTATTTATAAATACGCGTCTACGATATTGTAACCGGCACTTCATCATTTAATTAACACCATCTCCGTGGATCCCTTTCCAAGTGTTTCTTCGTCTGCATCACAAACATATCAAAAGAAGTGGAGACATTGTCATTTTTTTTTTTTTGCGCATATATCTTCAATTTCTTCGTACCGTGTCAACAATTTCCTTACATCAACTGAAAAGTTAAATGTTTTATATTTGAATAATTTTACAAAATCTTTTCAATGCCACATTTTTGCATACTCGCAAAGCATGTGCAGTTTGATTATATTGGATACACAACAGTAACTTGTAATATTATTATGCAAACATATTTTTAGTATTCATGGTCTTACAAATTCAATGCATTAAAACAACGGTAAGTCAATCTTCTGGGTGGCAAGAGAAGTTACGGGATTTATAGATCGGCAATCGGATTTGTATAAGCCGCAGGTGCTTGACTTAAATCGATTTATATCACTCACAAGTCGTTCCTTGATCCTTAGGCAGCGGAGTCTCCGTACTTGTGCTCAAGAATATATAAATAATTAAATAAAAAAATAAAGACTTCAGTCAACTTATTGTGTTATTGTCGGAAAATTAAGAAAAGAAAACCATTCTGGGCGTTGAGTGAATTTAAGAATATGGTCCAGACAAAGAGAAGCTTCAGTCAAAAAGAGTCAGCAAAAGCGAGAGGGAAAACGATGTGCTCTCCATTTCCCCAGGCTTTCTTCCTCGGTATTTACCGTTTGAGTTTGACTGTTTTTAGAGGGCTTTGAGAGTCTTGGAATAGATGATGGAGATTTGCTTCTTTAGTTGCAAATATTTAGTGGAGATAAGCGATGAGATTCTCTTCTTCCTTTTTTGGAAAAAAAAAATAGATTGGATACAACTGGATGAAATTAATGGAAATAAGTCTAAGAACAAGGGAATTATGTTTAGCAAAAAATAAAAGGAACTCATATTTTTCGCTATTCTCACGTTTTATATTCTCTAATAATTAGAAGGATATAATAGGTGCATGAGTCATGTGACATAATCACTCTTATTTAATTCTTATAGCATGAGAACACGTGACAATAGATTGGAAAATTCATGTGAAGTAATCACTCGGATCATATTCTTGTAACGGCCTTTGAATGACATATTTCATGTGAACAGCTGAATTTTATGAAGGTTAATCCAGCTATTCAATACATAAGAAAGTCATATGCTAGAAAAGGAGAGAGGAGGAGAGAAAAGAGAATATGGGAATAAAGTGTGTATGGATGGAAAATCATGTGAAGTCATAGTCACCCTTATTCAATTTCCTTAACAGCTGTGAAGTGTCACGTTTCATGTGAATAGTCGAGTTTCCTAAAAGGCAATACAAGAAACTATACCCTAATCTAGCTTTGTAGTATAAAAAAAAAGATATATAAGAGAAAAGTACATTCCAAATTTTGTCCTGCACTTAGATTCTAATTTCTTACATTTTATCCTTTTTATATCTCTTACTAAAATAACCAAAAATGATTTTTAAAAAGTACTGTTTGAGGGTGAGAGAGAGTGAGAGAGATCACATCATGGAGCGTTATCCCTTGACTAATGGCACACGAAACGTGAGTACAGTATCAAACGTGATTTAATTTTGGTGAGTGGAAGTGGGGCCGATCGAATAAGGACATTTCTGGAGAGGAAAACTGTGCAGCAAAAGGCCTAATAAAAATTGAATTTTTTGCCCTTTTGGTCCTCCAACTGTTCGAGATTTCAACGACAGGAGGCTGCCCAAGTCAAAGAAGATCAGTGAGGGACGGGTGAGCGATTTGATTGGGATTTAACATTTGAGGGACCAATCCAAGAATTGATTGCAAGTGCATCCCCCTCGATTGCGGACGGTAGTAAAATGAAGACCATCTACCTTTTTCCCGGTGGGGGGGACTGCTATGTTTGGAATTCCATTATTAATTTCCTAAAAAAATGCTGGCAGTTGGACTTAGGAGAACAGTTGTCATGACCATAGAGAAAATTGTCTCATTGGTCTTAAATATATTGTGCATATGCGAATTTAATCATAAACTTTTTAAACATTTATATGATATTTCAATGTAGTACTTCTAGTCAATTTTCATCAGAAATTACTAATATGGTAGCATATTTTGTATAATAACTAGATTATTGATTTGTCACGTAGCGGTTTCAAGGAAAAATTGACCGGAAATAACTACGTTGAAATTTTAAGTAAAGAATTATGACTAAATTGATCAAATTAAAAAAAATTATGACTAAAATAATATTTGTACAATAAGTTGAAATCTTTTCAATCTTTTAAAAGCACTGAAAAGATTTCGCATGATCTAATGTGATTTTAGGTGTTGACACTTATTTTAAAAAGAATTAGTCGCGTCTGAAACCCTAAAAGCAATAATACAAAGGAAAAGATCGAAAGAAAACATCTCTGAGAAGCACTAGTTAAAAAGAAAATGAAAAATCCTTAGAGCGATGTTCTTTAAAAATATATTATATGTTCCGCATATAATTTTTTTTTGTCTCATTTAACAATCCATAAATCTAAAATTTGACTCTTGACGTTACCATCTTAACCATTTTAGGTCCTTTTTTTTTGGTGATTGGCTTTTTCAATTATGTCGTCCACACGTGAGGGAGGACTATAGCATGTAAAATTTATTTTGCACCTTTTTCTGCGACAATCCTAAGTTTCTAAATGAGGACGACGATTGCGGAATTTACATCTCGAGAATTTTTTTTTTCTTTTTTGGGGCCCCCTCGACATGCCCACTCCCCGAATTCCATTTTGTGTAGGAGTAAACAGGAAAATCAATGATTTCCAATGCCCATTCGTCATCTATAAATCTTCTATGGGGGACCAAAATTCTGTTAAAGAAATCGTCTCTCCTCCTTTTGTATTTTTCCTAGTATTTGATGCCGTCAAGAAAACTTCAACAAAATTCTGCTATATATGACATCAATATTCACCATATTGTGCATATATAAGGTGATAAATCCTAGGGGCAAGCTCGAAACCTTCCGAGCATAAATTGTCCAATAGCATAACCTCCCTCTCTTTTTTTTGGGCCAAGCGCCGTATTTATTGGTGATCGGATAAAGCATGGGATGAAGTCCGAGCACATAAAATACTTCACTGATCTTATCGACGAGGTAAAATGCTATCCAAAACCCAGGTGAAGTGCCCGAATTTGAATTGTTTATAATTGACGCGATCGAGAATCCATACTCGCGCCGTTTTCTTTGTTTTTTTTTTTTTTATTATTATTATATCTTATTTCTTCGTGTACATGTATTGAAAGTAACTCAGGCAGGATCTTTAGCCATTGATGAAGGATGACAGGCAAGTATATAGTTGCGATCCAGCCATGCCTACACACAAACTCTAGCAGTGTAGAGGTTTGAAAATTGAAACGAAGGAGACAAAATTAATTTAATGCTCTCGAGAAAAAAAAAAGTTTTTTCTAAGCTCAAACCAAACCTAAACCTAACGCAGAAGTTAGATCGAGAAAATAAATTGAAAAAAGAAAGAAAGAAAGAAAGAGAGAATACCCTCGTGCGTGAATCTATGTGTATATATATATATATATCGGTTCTAGAGCTTCTTTTGACCGAGACTTAGAGAATCGGGCATTCCCAAAGTGCAAGAAACACAAGCATTATTCCAAAAGAGTAGTGTGAAATGCATCTATTCTTTTCTTGCAACACTTTGCGGAATATAGTGCAACACTTTGCAGAAATATATACAAAATAGTCACTTGATATTAAATTATAAATTTCATAAATTATGGGCTACTTTGGACGTATGCCATTTTAAAAAAGGAAAAGAAAAGAAAAGGATGATGGTGTGCCGCGCACCAGGGTCTACTTTGTAACTTTTCCAAATCTCTAAAATCAATGTGAAAAGGAGAAATTAGAAAAGTTAGATATTAAATTCGAAAGAAAAAGACTTAGGGGTGTTTGGTTGGGCATTCCCAAAGCCCCATGGACCCCCAAAGCCCCTTGGGGAAAAATTTTAGTGTTTGACAATTTTTTTGGAAGCTCCTTTGCCCAAGTATGAACATTCGGAATGCTCAATGCCAAATGTTGGGGAGGGGTAGCATTGGGCTCCCCAGCATTGGGTATTGGGCATTTGGGAAATGCCACGCCTACTGTTCATCATTTTTCTTTCCCGTCGTCTTCTTCTTCTTCTTTCCAGCCACCGAGCTTCTCCGGCAGCCACCGCCGCTGTCGCCTGAGGGTCGCGCGTCGCCGGTGACCACCATCTGAGGGTGTCGCGACGCGCGACCCAAGTGGCGCGGACCTCAGGTGGCGTCGCCTAGTTTCGCACGACCTTAGGCCACCAGATTTGGCGGTCTAGAGGCCAGATCTGGCCGTTAGGCGGCCAGATCTGGCCTTTACGACCTCAGGCGCCTGAGGTTCTACCTCTAGGCGGCAATGACGTCGCCTGAGGTTGCACCGCGCGCCGCCTGGGTCCGTGCGACCTCAGGCTGCCAGATCTGGCGGTCCGGAAGCCAGATCTGGCTGCTGGACGGCTAGATCTGGCCTCTGCGCCTTCAAGCGCCTGAGGTCGCGGAGACGGCGTCGCCTGATGTCGCGACCTCAGGCGGCTGGACGGCCAGATCTGGCTGTCCGGCATCGTCGGCTGCCGGATTTGATTTTCAAATTTTTTAAAAAAGAAAATTAAAAGCAAAAGCCCATTTGGAATAAATTTTGCCAAATGGTATTTTCGCATAAGCAACTTTTCAATGCATAATTTGCCAAACGGCTGAGCATTCTCGAAAACCCCTTTATCCTAAAGATATTTGCATTTCGCCAAAGACATTTCCCAAAAGCCGAATCAAATGGGCCCTTAGAATTGTCAGTGTGGGGACATTTTAATTTCACAAAACATTCAAATGTAGAGAGAAGTCTTCAATAACTAATTTAGAATTCATCCAAGCAGAATTCGGTATATATATAGTTTGTGAGAATTGTCGAAATTTCTTCCTTTATTGCCGCTCAAGGAGAAAACAAACACAACTGATAAAAAGAGAGATGACCACAAACAATTTTTGAAATAAAATAAGAAAAGCGAACTTTCACTAAAGCTCAAGAAATGTAATTAAAAAAAATGCATTCTTTTTTATCCTAAAATGAAAATATGTTTTCCGATATTTCCATGCTCATTGGATTATTTTTCTTTTTCACACACCAATTATACCCAAGAAACGTAGAAAAAAACAAAAAACGAAAAACAAAATTAGACCTTCACTTTTTATTTATTTATAGAAACATCGAATATAGTGCAACACTTGCGAAATTACGAACTAAATATTCACTTAGTTTTAAATCACTATTTTAATTAATAGATTATGGGCTACTTTAGGGTGTATACTAGAAAAAGTGATCATAATGTGTTACAAATCAAGGTCTACTTTCTAACTTTCTAAGTCTTTAAAGTCAATGTGAAAAGGAGAAATTAGAAAAGTTAGATTTTTTAAAATTATTGAGCTCTTTATGAGCTATTGAATAACTAGCGATTGAATGATTGGCAATCTTTACGGGTTATTGTGTCAATGGTCATTGATAATTAGCCGTTCGATTGAGTTCGTCGACTTTGCCGTGAATTATCCGACAACATGGCAGAAGTGTCCATAAATTTTATTTTCGCAAAACATGTAGATATAGAGCTAATCTTATGTAATCAATAAATATTCATCCAAATGAAAATTTGTATATCGAAGGAGACATCAAGCATTGATATATTTAAGTTTTATGAACCATCCAAATTTTCATCTTCGTTGCCTTAAAAGAAATTGAAAACAACTGATAAACAAAATGAGACAATTCAAAACAATTTCAACTATGGGCAAAAGTAATCATGGTGTGTTACATACCAAGGCCTACTTTCTAACTCTTTGCGTCTTTAAAGTCAATGTGAAAAGGAGAAATTAGAAAAAGTTAGATTTTTAAAATTATTGAACTCTTCACAAGCTGTTGAATGATTGATGATGCTTGTCAATTGTTCATTGACAAACAGTATCATTCGTTGATAGCCGTTTGATTGAGTTCAACAACTTTGCCGTGAATTATCCGACAATATAGCAAAAGTGTCCATTACTTTCGCAAAATATGTAGACGTAGAGCTTATCTCATGTAATCAATAAATACTCGTCTAGAGGAAACTCTATTTATCGAAACTGACATCAAGCATTAATATATTTACTTCGTAAGAATCGTCCAAATTTCCATCTTTACTCCCATCCAAGAAAAAGGAAACAACCGATGAAAAGTAGGAGACAATGGGAAGCAGTTTGTGAACGAAAATAAGAGAAGCGAGCTTTCAATAAATCTCACAAAATGTAATTTTCTTTTTTCTTTTTGTTTCCATTCCGTTTAAGTCTAAAACAAATATCGTTTCCATTATCTCCATTCTCATCGAATTCTTTTTAACAAAACAAAATACATTTTAAAGAAATAAAGAAAAAAGAAAAAGTAAGTCTTCATTTTTACGACGTGAATATTGACCATTTGTCGATAGCGGAACCTCGCACGCGCTATTCACCCCAAGACTTTCATGAGCATATTCCTACGAGTGATTATTAATTGTCCTCATGCGGGACGACCACAAATTTCAATGGAGTGGTTGCTGCTGAGCTGCTGCTGCTGCTCTTCCTTTGACCGGTCCAAGCAAAAAAGGCCCCAACAGAGGTTCCAATAGTCCACGGGCGTGCACCACCCTCGTGCTGTCGATTCACATGTGTTTCGGTCGCACTAAATTCCACCAATTTAGTCCTTTCAATGTCCTACAAATCACGATATAGGCCATCTACGTGGCACACCGCCACGTCCGAGATCTGCGGTGAACATTAATTGGAAGAATTGGCATTAAAATTTCGGCAAGATTGAGATGTTTAAAATTGAATTAAAATATGTGCAACAGTTTTATGTCTTTCAATCATATTTCCCATCAATCGTGATGCAAGGCCATCCTACGTGGCACACCGCTACATTAAAGAGTTATGTCAAGAATTGGTTGAAAAGACCGACATTAAAACTTTGGTAAGATTGAGAAATTTATGACTAAATCGGCATCTATATAACGTAAACACGAGAGTTTGAGTCCATACAAAGGGAGGGTTTGAATTGAAATTTGTCATGTTCCGGGAGAGCATCAAGGACGGGACTTCTGGTCTTTCAATGCTATAATGTTGGCATCAATTATAATTACCAATTATGATAATGATGGAAAGGGGGAATCCAAGCAGATAAGGTCTTGATGTGCAGGTCGGCTCACCTAAATTCTAATGTCACGCCTGCAAACAAATGCTAATTGACGTGCCATCTCTTCTTTTCTCACTGTTCCCTCGTCATGCGATGGGTTTGGCGGAGAGTAGCTTGAAGTAAAGACTAGGGTTTTCTTGGCAAGCAAGTGCAAGTCACATCTGCCAAAGTTTACCGCAACAGAGATTAAACTGCTTAATTAACATTTCTTATAAATTCGTTTATTTAGAGAGGCGTCGCTTCCGTCGGTTAGGATATCATTAAGGTATGGCACAAATGTCCTCCCCGAGTTAATTTTAGTCGACACTCGTGCGCCGCCCTTCGTCAGACATTGATACTTTTTATGTGTCGACAAATGTTGAATACGTTGCATGCATTTGATCAAGACATTGGGGATGGGCATGCTTGTCTAGGCTTTGAGGATCGGGATTTCGGATAACCAAAGGACAAGGATTTTGTGTCTTAACAAAGTGTGAAGTTTAAGATTTGATTGTTATTAGGAGCATGCAATTAATGTCATGTTTGGAGAAACCGATCCTTTGTGAATTTGAAATTCAAAATGATTTATTTGACTTATATTTGTGATGTGAGTGACTTAACATTTTCTTGAGCAATTTTTTGCTTAATTTTTTATTATTTTTGGTGCAACACACTAGCCCCTACCTCCAACATGAGGCATGGCTTGACGGGGGGTTCGAATGTCACCCCGTGATATTAGCAGGATGTTTTCTTACATGCACGGCCGATACTCACTAGATCATATTAGCAATTTCGGATCAAAATTAACTTGAATGACTATATTGACAATTTATTAAAATGTTTATGATTAAATTGACAAATCTTAAGTGATATAGGACTAAATTGGGACAACGGAATGACCTAGACTTGAATTGACAAATTGTCAAAATGTTTATGATTGAATTGACAATTGAAATTTTTATAATTGAATTGACCATTATATAATAGGTTAAGTAATTTTTTGGAGAATTTTGCCTACAAATCTCATATTATTTTTCAGTATACATGAAAGATTTGAGGATTGGACCACTGATTGAATATAGCCTCGTCAAATTAGGCCTTCAACAGTGGGCCTAATGTGCTCTTGAAGCTGGGCTAGCCCTACAGAAAAGTCACCATAACTTTTCATCTGAAATATTATAAGCTTCCTTCTATTCAAAGCCAAGAATGAATTTCGGCAGGTTTGATCTGATCGGAGGTTGCAATGTCTCTCTTGGAGGATGTCACTTGCTCATCAATTTAGCAATCGTTTGTCTTCATTCATAGAATGTGTTAGATGAGAGAAATTATTACATACTCGCCGTCCAACTTATCATCAATAGACAGCTGACGCTATATATATATAATTATTGATCTCTATCTACTATTTATGGGCAATCACCTAGTTCACATTTTTCATGCATTTACACTTGGGGCTGGCTGAAAGGTTGATTGGAATACATTACCAAACAATTCCATGTTCAATTATAATGTCTCGTTCTCAAAGTAACTTTCGGATTGTATCATTAATAGAGCCTTACCCTATGCATGGGGAAAGAATGACATGCATGCACCGATACAGATTAACCAAACTGGAATACTTGGATGTTGAGTCTTAAAAGACGTGCCTTTAAATAGAGACTAACATCTCATAATATGGTGAGATCGTAATGATAATAGCAATGCATCATAACATAATAAAAGGAAGAATAAAGGGAAAAAAAAGAGGTAGAAGTGTCCAATTACTTTGAGGCAAGAATAAGCTTTGTACAGTTACATAACATTAATAGTTCTGTCCCTCAAAAAGGGTCATGGACCACATGAAACTCACACCTGGACACTGTACAAAGCATACGCCTAAGCATAAAGTTCGCAAAAAATATATAAAATGTAAAAGCAGCCCTAAGAATCATCAGATGTATATATGTATGACCACATAGAAGAATCTACCTCTTGTAGCCTTCATCTGACAGACCTTCCTTATTCCTCCCCTACCTTTTCCACCAGAATTTGGAGTCACATAATGCCTATTAACTTATTCCATCAATTCTTCAATGATTGGTTCTAGCATTCTACTTTAGCCATTCCATAATGCATTCAACAATAGTCCCCTTACTTTCAAATAAAAGAGGAAGAGTATATCAATGCAATGCTTACAACCAAGTGTCATGCTCATGAAATATCATCACTCGGTCGGATTGATAATATTACGTCAGTATGTCACTTTAAGTTAAAAGCATTGCATAATATACTCTTCGTTTTCTGGGTTTCCTCAAATGTATGTTCAAGAGACAAAAGAAGACCCACCATGGACTGCAAAATGGCGAGGGATCATCTGATGTTGAGAGCTTGCCCTATTTTGGCTTCCTTGGTCAAAAGATATGTAAGAAGAGTTATAGTACTCCACCAGGGCAGGATTGTTCTTGAGATTTGCATTCTCGTGCCCGCTCGGTCCATTCAGCTTAAGTGATGATGAGTCTTTCATGAGCGAACCACATTGCCTTGGCTGTGTTTGGTAGAAGACCTTTGATACCACCAGCTCACCTTCCTTCTCTTCCTCATTGTTGCCAAGGTGGTACTGATGCATCACCCAATTGGTCTTCTCTGGCTTCCTTTGCTTCCCATAGTTGGTGTAGAGCACAAGTATCTTCTTGTAGCCCTTGAGCTCTGCTTTCATGAAGACTGGGCGGGTCTTGCCCGTCTTGTGCCACCTTGTCTCGCCGCCTTCCTCGTCCGTGTGGACCTTCCTTCTCTTCCTGTTGCCGGTCGTGTACGCTTTGGAGGGTCGGTGAAAGAAGTGGCGGATCATGCCGTTTTTGCTCACGCCTTCATCATCATTAGAAACATCCATACAGGTTACATAACTTGGACAATCACACGTACATACTAGTAGACATGATAAACATAATCGGGTATCTCATATTTTTATGCAACGCAAAAATGTTTATAAAGATCAATGATTGCTGCTTGGTAATTCAAACGGAAGACTAGTCAATGCTTTATATTGCCAGTGGACGTTACTTAGATTTGGATGTAGTATATTCCTAGAGACAATGAATAGGTATGGTCTGAGGTAAATATGATTGAGTTACTACTAAAACATTAACAAATGCATGAAAAATAGATGGATCTTTTGGCTAGGGAAGGAATTATGACCATGGATGAGATATAATTTACATGCAACACAAGTGATGATCTCATAAAAGCAAATAAATCAAGCACTTGAATAGATTTCCTTTCAAAGGTAATTATAGTCGATTAAGTACGTATTGTACATGTACCAGGAGTTAAAGTTAAAATCCGTCGGCTCAATAATTGAAAAGAAGAGGGACAATAATGTGATACCTGCTTCTATATCTTCCTCTTCCTATGTGAGAGAGAGAGAGAGAGAGAGAGAGTCTCTGTGAAGATTCTTGTACCATTCATGCAATGAAATCTAGCAACTGTGGGTCTAATAAAACTGAAATTTCAAATAAACTTGTATGCAGTAAACAATCTTGAATTACTTTCTTATTAGATGACCCATCTACGTTCTTAGTTTGATGCAATGAAAAGGACCAAGAGAACAAGGAAAAGCTTCAAGAGAGAGAAACCCAAAACAAATGAACCGCACGTCTCGCAGAGAATGTTTAGTGTAAAATTCAATTCTTAACATTTTTTCAGATGATTTAATAACTATGTTTCAAATCCAGTGAGAGGTTCAAGATATCTAAGAAGAAAGAAGAAGGCCATAAAGCCGGAAAGGCACTCTCTATCCAGTACCTGGTAATTTCTCTGGATGGGTGTAGCAAATCCCGTTCTCTCCCTGAAGGGTAGGGATGAACTGATCGATCAAGCGGTGAAGCTTCCGAGCATCAGGCCGCACCTTCCCTTCCAAATGCTCGAGCAGCTCTTGATCCGTTGGATCGAACTTGACTCCAGCCGGCAGCC
Organism: Eucalyptus camaldulensis; assembly: GCA_019915185.1. Lineage (NCBI taxonomy): Eukaryota > Viridiplantae > Streptophyta > Magnoliopsida > Myrtales > Myrtaceae > Eucalyptus > Eucalyptus camaldulensis. The sequence continues at coordinate 9,750,001 of JAHSVA010000005.1, forward strand.
CTGGCAATTCCTGAATCCCAGTCTGTTCATCAAAGAAAGAATCATCAGAAGAGTTTATTGGCGAGTTATTAACCAAGACGACTATGCTAGAAGAAATAACGAAAATTCGTCATGGAACTGAGATTGGTATAAAACCTGGTCCTGGATTTCAAATTCATGCCCGCAGGAAGGACAAGTCCTGAACACTGGAGGCCTCTTGGCAACAACGCCGGCCTTGTTGTTGGATGGCGGTGGTGAGGTTGCGCTCTCATTTCTCTGCTCATCACTCTTATTGTCATTATTGCACCAAGTCATGATTTCCTGTTCTTCGCTTTTTTTTCCTCCGTCTCGCTTTTCCTCACACTTCCCATATACCACTCGACACGAGATCTATATCTTTCTCCTGTCACCTAAACTATATGCACTCCAACTACAACGATATCTCTCTTGGGAAGAGAGAGAAAGTGACAGATGAGGGAGAGAAAAGAAAAGGGAAAAAAAAAAAGAAAGAAGAAGGGAATGGAGTTAAAAAGCAACTTGTCTCCTCCTTAAAGCTTGTTTTAATTCATGTGAGTTTCTTCTTGTGGGTTGGGAAGGAATTAAATTCTCTCTCTCTCTCATTCACTTTTTACGTCCTTTGCAATCTTATAGAATAGAAGCCATCCCGCTTGAAAACCACCCTTTCTTGCTCTTGCTTCCCACAGAGAGAGAGAGAGAGATGAATAATTAAATAATGGAAATGGGGAAATATGGAGTTTCTGGTTGTGTATGATCTGCAGAGACAGAAAAGAGACGTTGCTTGGATCTGAAGTTAGCCGAATAGCCACCGATCGATGCCTAAGTATGGCCGATCCATACGATACCAATTGAAACACTTGAAGGAGAATAATTGTAAATTTGGGTCCTTTACCAACTTCTGTGTACAGAAAGCTTTCACTTATGAAAATGAAGAAAAAAACTGTTGTCTAGGCTTAAAAGAAACAACCAAAGATTAAATAGGGTTGAGTAGAGATGGGGCAACCTTATTTACAGGAGACCTTTCAACCCACCCACACACAGGCACTCGCACTCACAGAGAGAGAGAGAGATAGAGAGAGAGAGAGAGAGAGAGAGAGAGAGAGAGAGAGAGAGAGAGATGCAGTTGCAGTTCCAATGTCGCCCTAGAGTGTACAAAAAGCTAAAATAGAGAAATACACATAAGACAGCAGGAGGAGAGAGAGAGAGAGAGAGAGAGGGAGAGGCCCTATCATGAAGTGCCAACCATAATTCTATTTCTTCACGTAGACTTCTCATGCAAAGCAAGAAACCTCACCCGATATAACAAAATCGACGGTGTCTCCCTCCAATCTCTTTCTCCCCCCACTTTGGTAAACCATTTTTCTGTAAATGACAAAAATCTGCAGGAAAAAAAAACCAATGACTTGTCTTTTAACTTTTCTATCGTTATTAGGTGTAAGGTTTTTCTTTCTTATTAGTTTCTTCGAATTTCAATTTGCCATTTATAGTTTGGTTCTGATTTTCGCATTTCCTAACGCTCGACATCCTCTATTTTTTTTCTTGCCCTCCCTAACTTACTTGAAAACTGCTTCTCATGAAGGAAAAAAAAAAATACTCGAAAACTCAAACGATCGATCGTTTGCCATTGAATTTTGTGTTACTACAAGTATCTGCATTTATAAATGAGAAATATATATACATATAGGACCTCGCTTGAATTCTACAGAAGAGAAACCATTAGAAAATGACACCATACGGGACAAGGCTTCAAGAAAAGATAGATCATAATTTATGGTTCGCCCGTGCCCTATAAACTGTGCTGCCAAAGCTGAGAAAGTAGATAAGGGGTATTCGTTCAATATGTATCCACTAAAGATCTACCAACTTAGAAAAGTACATTATATGTAAGAGTAATTGAGCTTATCTTTTGCCAAAGGACTAATATCCTAGTTTAACAAGATCCAAAAGGTTTGTCCACCCTAATCGAGCAACGAATCCATAATTAGGTGCAATATTTTCTCAATGGTACTCCCCACAATCAATCTGACCCCAGGTATCTTTTTGCTCCACCAACTGCTCTTCTCCCCTCAAATGAATCAAATTGATAACTAGCTTCATTTTTCTTCTAAGGATTGTTCTCTCTCTCTCTCTCTCTCTCTCTCTCTCTCTCTCTCTCACCACAACGTGCATCATGAGTATGGCCTTTTCCGCGAGAGAATGTGCTGAACCCTCATAATAAGTAATGTACCTGTCCTTTAGCACTCTTATCTTTATGCCTAAAAGGTCTCACTTCTTGCATGAAGGACGCAGGCAAAGAACAAAGGACATCTGAGCAATCGTTGTCAACTAAGTGTATTGCAAGCTGAAGACGAACCAAGGAGAAATGAAACTAGCATCTGATCATTTTGAGGATGCCATGGAATTGATCTAAGCATCTTAACTAGGTAAATTGACGTCGCGACATATCTGTACTACTGATTATACTTTCAATGGGGGACACAGTTCTGTACATTATTTATGTGGTGTAAACCATTTCTCAATTTATTGGCAAAAAGTCAGATTCGAATCGCCCAAATATAAAGGGTAAGTTAACAATTTCACTTTACCTCTTTGAAGGCCACCGCATAACACTAAGAAGGTCATATGAACAAGATTGAATAAAACCCATGAATCTGAAATTTATTTGAGCAATATTTGACCATAGCAATACTCTCTACGCATAGGATCATTGAATCCTAAGAAAATGACGCTTTAACTATCTTGATCTGCCCTTGTATTCAAAGGATCTAGGTCACCGCCATGGTTTATAGTTTCCATAAATCTAAAAGTCCACATATGAATATGAACCTTGGATACCTTGTCTTGTTTGGTAGCTTGCAATACGTCACTCGAATCCTTTGTATTATATTAATCTGCCACATGAATAACACAAAGCATGAAAGGTAAAGCGTGTCCCATGCTTGGACCCTTGATTGCTCAGTGTGATGGGCCTACTATCTCACGGGTCCACTAGCTCATGGGCCTTGTAGATCTTGAGCCTAAGGACCAATCTGGGCGGGTCTAAGGAGGGCCGTTTAGTTACAAAGTCCACCCGGGCTTGAATTGGACTGAATCAGGCCCGCCAATCTTACAATAAGGAAGCGTTCTCAGTTGGGCCAAGTAATGAAAGGCCCATTCGGCCCACTTGCGCGCCACACGTGTGTGGCCACCTTTTTGGCAAGGAGGGCTACTTTACTTGAGCCATATTCCCTTAAAAACCCTCAGCTTTAGGTTCGAGATCAATTCCGTCCTAACTTTTTTTTTCCTAAAAAAATCACAAACTTTCACTCTAACTCTAAATTTACATTGTGTCAAAAAATTATTGCTATTTTTCTCAAAATGATCAACATCATAAGACTGTTGTTGTTCTATACGTAGATGAGGGTGTTGGTAAAGATACAAATTCTAATAATGAACTTCTAATTTCTAATTGGCCTTGATGTTGAGAATTTTGAAGAAACTAGTAACAATTTTGAGTTGACGAAATTTTTTTGGGACGAGAAAAAATTTGGGCAAATTTGGATTGGACCTAAATTTTTATTTTTATTTTGGAATTAAGACGATATTTAAAAAGAGGTTGGGGGGGGGGGGGGAAGAAAAAACTAAGGTTAATTGCGGATACCCCTAATTTACAAATCTACTGCTATGGAGCCCCGTATGTTCTTCATATTTCGAAACATTAATGCATACTGGCCTTTTAACTAGTTTTGGATATTGATACTCTCAACCTTATTATTTCATAATTATTTTTTTTCTGGTTTTCCTCTTTATGAAGAGCACAAAAACATTCGAAACAAACTTAAAAATGCTGAAAATACTTTAGATTAATTTCAATAAGAGGACTTGGAGGTCATAGCAATGACGATTTCATTCGACAAGTATAGTTTTAATTCTCTAATCAATTTACATTCTCAAATCAGTAAAGAAAAAGAAGACTATGCAAGTTCAAACAAGTGTTTTGCTCACTCCATTAAATTCTTCATTAATCATTATAGATTATTTGCGTAAGTTATGTAGTTTTTTTTTTGGACTTATGATGAATAGAATCATGTAACTTGTTTTGTTACTTAGGGTCCATTTGTTTCGCGAAAAATGATTTCCGGAATTTTTTTTTTTGAATTTTTTGGTGTTCGTTTCACGGAAAATAAACTAGTCAAGGAAAATGTTTTCCATCATTGGAAAAAACAACATTTAAAGTGTGGAAAACGTTTTCCATAACTTCTTCCCTCTTACTTCTTTTTATTAATACATTTTCATTTTATTTTTATGCTTTCTTTTTCTTTTCTTTCTTTCCTTTTCATCTTATTCTTTGGCGGTGGCTGGTGGCGTTCCGTGATCGGCCGCAAGCCAGCGGCCGACGACCTTGCTCACGCTAGATTCGATGAGCTCGGGCGAGATCGACCGAGCCTCGAGCTTGTTGGATATGGCCACTGGGTCTTGGTCGGCCGTTGCGCAGCTGGCCATCGTCAGGCAGGAAGGAGGTAGCGGCGGTAGAAGGAGGAGGAAGAAGGAGGAGGAAGGAGGCGGCGGCGGAGGAAGGAGGAGGAAGGAGGAGGAGGAAGGAGAGAGGAAGAAGGAAAATAAAAAGAAAAAGAAAAAATAATAATTTTGATTTTTTAAAAATATAAATAATTAAAAATTCATTTTTAAAAAAATATAAAAATAAATTAATTTTTTGGTCAATTAAAAATATTAAAATTCAATTTTTGATAATTTTTCCCAAACAATTAAATGAGCTAACAAACGATAGAAAATATTTTCCACTTAAATTTTAGGTTTTAGCGGAACACCGGAAAATAAAGTCATTTTCTTGGAAAATGACTTCTAGAAAAATGTTTTCCGGAAACATGATATTTTCCGCGAAACGAATGGACCCTTAAATAAAATGTTTTTTTGCGTAGTAATAAGTATTTCCTATCGGTCATTACTATGAGACTGGAGTTTGATATGTCCAAGTGACTATTGCAGTTCCTTCTATCATCAAAAGCATGCCAATAAGCAGTTATTACAAATATACACATGTGATATATTTATGACTAAGTTATTACAAATATACACATGCGATATATTTATGACTTATAATGTATGACAAAATTTCTTTCAATTGTTAATCTTGAGAGGTCTTGGCCGGTGGCGTGATCACATGACAATAGGATATTGCATAGTAATCATATCATATGTAGTTCCAATGTACTATGTATTTACATGATTTCTTGGAAAAAAGAGACTAGGGTTTCATATGGTGTCACATTGCATCAGTGCTCGTTGGAAATGCATAACTATTGAGGTTCGGGATAGTATCTTATTAACACGTACTTTAGAGAACTCCTGAAATCATCTCTCCTTGTCGTTCGACAAAAGCATCATAATGATGGACTTCATGAGTAGATAGGAAATTCTGCACAAATCATGCAAACTCAGAGTTGGCGTTCTTGATTGAGACATTAGCCGATTTCCATCTTGGAATTTGAAGGCCACCTACTCAAATTCCATCTATTAGTGCAAACAGCTTTGAGTAAGGGCTACCAACACTGGCCAAAAGCCTAAGCTTAATCGATTCATATGAATTTAGGTAGAGGTAATCATTAGATGAGCCCAGTTCAAGTCCAAGCCCACCTATATTATAAAGTTTATACACAAATCTTTGGGTAGGGTAGGACCCTAGCCGAAATTAGGTGGGTCGGACTTTCTCATAAAAGAATATTACCCAAACTTATACATTTACCTTTCGGGCTCATATGCGTATTAATCACTTCTACTTGCAAGATTCCGATAATCCTTTAGATTGCTGAACCTCTATACTCCTATCCATGGGTTATTAAAAAATTAAATAAGATTCATGTTCTAAGTTTATTTTCAATAACACTTGGCATAATCTACTTTTGAAATCTATACTTTGCCGGAACTTAGGGAAAAGTGTTTAAAAAGTCCTAACATTTTGCATTTGTGTCAATTTAGTTCTAAATCTTTTTTTGGTGCCAATTAAGTCCTAAACATTTTTACGTTGTACCAATTTAGTCATTTCTGGCCAATTTTGGCCGGATTTTGCTGACTAGACGCCAGCCGGCTAACATGACCCGATCGGCGTTGATGTGAACAATTTTTAATAATATTTTAATTTTAATTTTCTTTTTTCCTTCTCCTCCTTCTTCCTCCAACTAGCGAGGTTGAGGTCGACCTCGCTGGCCACCTCACCATCTTGTGTCGGGCGGTGAGGCTTGCCTGGTGTGAGGCCTATGCAGTAAGGCTTGCCCTCGACGCGAGGCTGCCCTTGCGGCTTGGGCGGCCTTGAGTTGGCGGGACTAACCCTCACTGGCCATGGGTGAGGCTCGACCCTCGCCAGATCCGGCGAGGGCGAGCCTCACTGCCCAGGCCTCGAGTCTGGCAATCGACTGGAGGAAGAAGGAGGAGAAGGAAAAAATAAAAAATAAAAATAAAAATAAAAAGGAAAAATTTAAAAATATTAAAATATTATTAAAATTTGTCCACGTCAACGTTGATCATGCCATGTTAGTCAACTAGTGTCCAGTCAACAAAATTTGGCTAAAATTAGCTGGAAATGATTGAATTAACATATAACGTAAAAATATTTAGGATTTAATTGGCACTAGAAAAAAGTTTAGAACTAAATTGGCAAATACAAAAGATTTAAGATTTTTTTAGCACTTTTTCCCCGGAACTTACGGTGATATTATCACAACTTACGATTTCAAGACCCGACACTTCGCACCCTATGAATTCTTGACGTGCAAGCTTTCCTTAGTCGAACTCTTTTTCTGATCACGTCATCCGCTGTCACTTTTCATTGTCTTAAGTCCTGAACTTCTCATCAAGAAAAACCCCTTTTAACTATTCCATATCCTGAGGAAACCCATGTGTTTTTCGCACTTCTTTTTCTCCTTCTCCTAATATAAGCACAAGGCAGGTGCAAACAACATCGCTCTTTTCCCCCTTGCAATCGCTTCTACCAATCGTAGCTCTCAAGAGACTCAAAAGCCGAAGCTGGAGCTTTGAATTTCAGTTGTACTAAACTCTCCAACATAGTTTTGCGTGTCTACCTTGCCCTGTTAACTTGTACCAAACTCCACGCGACCACTTTGCTCCTCTCAACATCTCAAAACCTAAGGGGACTTTCTTTTGTAGGGACAACGCTATAGCTTCTCTTTTCTCTTTCACCCTCTTCATCTTTTTCTTTTGATTTCTTGAGGTCTTTTTCATGTCTGTACTGCATGTTTCATCAGCAAAAGGCAAAGTAAAATCCTGTTGGGGTCAGAGAAAAGCCATTGCACATACATGGACTCAAGATTAAAAGCTCTCTATAGTGTAAAAATTAAAGTGAAAGTGCACTCGCTGTCTAAGACGTGTGCTCAAGCGCACTTGAAAATGATGGTGTTTGGTCGGCTCAAGATAACCTGTAAGAGATTGACATCCATGAAAAGGAAAGAGGGCGACTGTTTTGACACGCTTATGCCTTTATCATGTCATAGGGTTTCTTGCTTATGTAGTAAAAGGAAATACGCTAGTAGAGCGCTGGATATCCGACACTTGTGATGATTCAGTTGGGCTTTGTCGTTTTAAGCACGCGCATACGATCTGCCAAATGGTTATTATTCACTCGTATACTTAGAACTATATTGTTGTAGGTATGTATCTGCTTTTGGCAAGGATCACTTGGACATTTAGGGCGTGCATTGTAACGTTTCTACTCGAGAGAATAATATATCTTTAGAAATAATTCTTTTCTATTTTTAATCCTCGGAAATTTTTTTGAGTAAAATAACGCATTTGGTAATTATACAAAATTTTTATTTTCAAAATAGAAAAATAATAGAAATGTGTTTAGTACGATTTATAAATTTTTCTATTTATTCATTTTTTCTTCTTGCTCACAGACCGCCAAACACTAACCATCGACTGTCGCTGCCTGATCGTCGACTGTTGGCGCGGTCGCCAGCAGTCGAGCGGTGGCAATGGTCGTTGGCGGCTATCAGTGGTTGGCTGGCGGTGGCCACGGGCAGCTAGAGGTAGCCAGCAGATAGCGGGCGGGTGGCGGCAACTGTGGCAAGGAAGAAGAACAAAATAAAAATAGAAAAGAAAAAAATGGCTTATTTCTAGAAATTGTTTCGGGGAACAAGAAACTACTTTTTTTTTTGTCTCTTGTTTCTGTTCTAATCTATTTCTCGACTACTTTTATATTCTGGGAAATAGAAAAATAAGTTTGCGTTACTAAACAGATTTCCACTCTTTTTTTGTTTCAAGGAACAAAAGAACAGAAATTGTGAGAAACATGAACGTTATCATGCAGACCCTTAGAACTATATATGTCATAATTCATTTTAGGAAGATCATTCATTTAAACCATAAAAAATTATATGTGTGGCACTGTACCCTATAAATTACTGTAATCAGTTGCAACTAATAAGCAATTCACAGTAACATATATACGCAAGAAAGTACTCTTTAGCACCGATAACCTTAAACATTTGCACCATAACTTCATTACAGGCAGAGAGTTAGACAAGAACGTAGTGAAGAACTAAAGGAAAAAAAAAGAGCAGCAGATTAACACGTTTATATACAGAAAAAAAGCAGCACAGATGAACTGTCCCCGCCTGCAAGTGCTTGCATATACCAACTCCATCTAATCCTTTACTCACATAAACATAAATTAAGCTTGCATGCATGGTTTTAGTGATATGAAAAAGGCTATAATTAGTACCACCAGTTGGCTTCGGGCCCTATGCTTTGTACTAGGATCAAGCCTTTGTTTCCACTGAAACATTCTTTAGATTCGTCTCACTCTCACATTTTTTTTTCCCTTTGACGAGACAAACAAGGAGATGAAACTATATTGCAATAATGGAGCTAAAAAGTGATGCTCCTCTTTGGTCTCCCACTAATTTCCCCACCTCCCTCAAAACAACGCTATTTAAAGCCACCACTTTTTAAATTTGTTTTTAAAATGAAATGATCGACTTTTGAAGAGGTGAGAGAGAATATGCATGTATATCTCCTTCGACCCTCCATAAGGTCCCTCTCTGAACACACCAAACTTTTAAGGGCAAATTCATCAGCACTCAAATATGCCAACTTTTTTTTCTTGCCCCTCTCTCTCTATCTTTCTCTCTCTTCCCCCCATTGTAAAGTTTCCAACTTTTCCTCCATAAACTCTCAACTTTTTTTATCAAATTGGCTTGTATGAGCACATGTAAAAGAGAAAGAACACTGTTCATGATCATCGTCACCATCACCATCACCATCACCCATCACCATCATCATCATCGTCAGATCCAACCATTGATGGATGGAGGGTTACACATGGTGTGCACGCCCACACCCAAGAAATCCCTAGTTTGCCCACCTCCAGAAGAAGCATTGTTATCATCGCTCTGAGTGATGTTCCTGCGCTTCGCAGGTGGTGGGTATGCTTGCATTGTGCTTAGTGTTATGTTCTCTGCAGTGTCAGAGCTTGGCATTTGGCTTGACCCAAAAAGCCCACAAAACTTATTATCTTGATCCTGAGGTTGTTGACCATTATTATCGCTGGGCTTCAAACCAAAGCTCCCCAGGAAAGATGGCTCGGTGGCCGCGCCCATCTGCGCCGCCTTCTGTAAGAGAGCTGTCGCGGACATGTTCGCGGGAGATGAAGCTGGTTGCTGATGCTGAGTGCTGTAAAGTGAAGGGACGCTTAGGATGTTGTTCTGATGATGATGGTGATTTTGACCTTCCTTCATGTGGTGGAGTGAAGGAGTGTTTATGCTGATGTCCTCACAGGCAGTGCTTGATGAGAACCTGCTTCCGAAGACCCAGCCGCTCAGGTTGTGATCCGACGGCGGAGGGTTGTTGGTTGGGCATGTGTTGTCGGCATACAAATGCGTTGCTGAGGGATCATTTACAGACCCAAGTTGGTGAATCTCTTGCAAATTGACGCCCAGCGATGATTCTTGGGGTTGAGAGGTTTGACCCATCCATAGAGAAAGCCCCCCACCATTTCTCGGTTGGTGATTGATCATGGGCTCGGTGCTCATGTTGCTTGAGATTGGCTTGAAGATGGAAGATAAGTTCGGTGGGAGGTTTGGAGGCAGGAGCGAGGTGCCCATGAAGTGGTAGGCGGCCGTTGGGTGAATGGTGGAGGCCGCATTGACTCTCGCCGTCTCCTCCGCCAACGCGTCGCAGAACGCTCTGTGAGTTATGAAGCTGTCTCGCCTGCGAGATGACGTTATTTGACAGATACAATCAGTCTTACATTGCCTGAGATCCGGCAATAAGGCGACAAGTGGTCGCTAAATAAACAAAAAGGATTGCATGTAGCACAAGAAAGCTAGGATTCCATGACTGTAACCGGGTCTACCATGGTACTGACAGAGAAATATAGTCGCTCTCTTTTCGAAAGTCAATGACTTGAGAAGTGGAAACGAAATTTGCAAGGTGAGAGAAATCGCCGGTGCATGGAACACGCCAAAACGGGCTCTTACATGGTCAAGAAGGTTTTACTTAATATAAGGAGAGGCAAGCAGCAAAAGCTTAAGCTTTTGATTGTTGTTTTTCGCATTAATGGTGAAGGAGCTTTTAAGCAAACTCCATATGATGCTTTCTCTAGGCTTTTTGAAAACTCAAGCTTTTATTTGTGTTTATCATATAAACTCATGCTGGCTAGTACATATTGAAGGGAGAGGGGAGAGGACGAGAGATAAAAGAAGCCGGCCATTGTCCAGCTGTGAAGTGACCGACGTTTCCAAGAAATTAAAGAACTTCGGGACATATAGAGATTTGGGTTACCCCAAGTCAACAAAAGGACACTAGCCTAGTCTCCTTTGTCCTCATCCTCCCTCACCTTTTTTCGGCTCGATCATCGGTGACCACATCCCCATGAAATTTACGAGAACTTGCATCCGAAAGAGATCACTAGTGCTTTTCTTAGGTTTTTCTTGGATGTGTTGGAACAAGAAAACAAACATCTAATTATAAGACCCTATTTTCGTAGCTTGTCATGTATCTCCTGCCATGCACACATCAAGGGTCAAGTTCGCAACCACAGTTACCACACTAGATTCCACCTTCTTGCTTTTAATAGCTTCTCCCTCACCTCCAATATAGTCTTCTCAACCAAAAATCTTATCGGTATTACTTTGGAAAGGAAGTCCACAAAAAATGTCCAAGTCAAACAGCAAAATCTGCAACATCAGTGGTAACTTTTTCTCTGTGGTTGGATAATTTTCCCAACTACTTATCAACGTTCTTCTTGCTTTGCGTTAAAACTACCCAGTTTCATCTCGGCCGTCATTGGATCATAGAAAGGCAAACATATGAAAAAGAGCGGAGAACTAGTAGTTTACCTCGAAAAAATAGTACCGCAGTCACATCGATACTCTCTGGTGCCACAGGTCTTGGAGTGCGCCTTCCAGTCCGACTGAACCGCGTACCGCTTGGAGCACTTCTCGCACTTCCACTTCTTCTCTCCGTGCTTCCTGCAAAAGTGCTTCTTGATCCCGGTCAGGTCCCCGAGCGCCCTCGACGGGTGGTTGTGGACACACGTCTTCTCAGGGCAGACGTACACGCGCTTTCTGGGCTCCTTGGTGCTCCGCTGCTTCAGCTTCCATGGCAGGTTGTGCCCTCGCCGGTGGAGCTGCAGGTTCTGGTCCCTCTGAAACCCCTTTCCGCATATTTCACACAAAAACCGGTTCGTCGCCATTAGGGTCTTCGGAGAGAGAGCTATGACTTCGGCTTCTGGATCTGTGGGGAAAAAAAACATCTTCTAATTAACAAAAAGATTACATGCCCAGAATTTGTTTGGTGCAAAGTAAGCATTTTTTACTTCTGCATAAACCCAATTATAGCCCCTGAATCTTCACTATACAAAGCTAGAAGAGAAGAAGGACAAGGAGGAGAGGAAGACGACGAAGAAGAAAAATATAACAAGAAAACTTGCCTGGAGTTCCTGGGAGATTTCTCTTCTTCTTGGTGGCGGAAGGTGGTGGTGGATTGGATCCAGGAATACTTGGGTTCTGATGAGCAAAGCCATTTGCGATCACTTCTTGTGAGGCCATGTTCTCTAACATCCCTTTCTCTCTCGAACACAGTTGGCTCTTATGTCTATTAAGAAAAGCTCAGCAACACACACACGAGTTTAATAGCAACCTTAGATGGAAATTTCAGACAAAACCCAAGAGAGCTGGTATATATTTATGCTCTTAACCCTAACAACAGGGTCTCTCTTTCTCTCTCTCTCTCTCTCTCTGTCTCTCTCTGTCTCTCTCTGATATAAATATTTTAGTTAAAGTTGTTCGTATGGTGTTGTTAAGTAAAGTAATGTTGAAAGTATACACTTGTGGGAGGTGGTGAAAAGTTGAAATGAGGGAGGGGGGGAAGAGAAGTTGCGGGCAAGGCAGAGAGGAGAAAAGGTGAATGATGACACTTATGATGAGGTTCGGGGGAATAGGTTGTCTCTTTGCCTTTTGCGCGCAGGTTGGAATGATTATCCAATAATTCTCCTTAGCCTTTTGTATTTTTCCCATTTGTCTATTTGTATTCTCTCTTTCAATAGCCCTTCACGAATTCACTTATTTCCATTTAAAAAAAAAAAAACTGTACAAAATATTGACAGTTGGGACCCGATCAAATAAGATTTTTTTCGAGAATATATAAGAGCTCCTGAGGAGTTTTGAAAATCTCTGCATTTGTGATTATACATTCGTGTGTACTTGTAAAAACTTAGTTTGTAATTTTTCAAGTTGATTTCTTGAGAAAAAAAGTTTCTAGAAATTCTAAGTATTATAAAAGAATTGTAATATACATTTCAGATTTTCAAACTTGCCTCACATAGTAAGGCCCATTACATGTAAATATAAAAAACCTCATCTGAAATTTTATGCAACCATTATGACACGATAATGTGAGTTGCGCCCTTTTCAATAACGTGATTATATGTCATGAGAAGTGAGAGAAAAATACTTTTTTTAAAATTACAAAAAATCTCAATTCTATATGTGAAGCATGTACACAAGTGATGCATAAGTTATTCTTCCCTGTTTCATACATCTATCATTTGAAGTTCAATTTCAAATGTACTTGTCATCCCAAGAATGGTGGACTTGCTTTTTTTCTTGGTCAAAAAGATGCAAAAATGAGAAAGGAAATTTATATGTGATGGAGACCGAGTGAGTTTGGCCGGCAAGGCATACATATCCAATCACGCCCCTTATTATCCTTTTTCCCAAAAAAACTTAAAATAAAATTCCCCCTAAGTTTCTGGCTCATCAGTTACTCTTTATTTTTCTAATTTTCATGGGTTTGGATTAAGAAGAGTGTTTGTTTTTTTCATAGGGTTCTTGGGACATGAGGATCTTTTAAATCTCCCATGCACGTGGCGACAAGCACGTGTCCACCTGGCAAGCAAGGTAAAATCCAATGCAAACGACGAAACAAAGACATTGAAAGGAATAATCGTCCGGATGGCAGTTCTTTGTGAGACCATGGATCTCCTTGTCAAGATCTCAAATCCACTTGGTCATATTAATCCATTTTATGACCTAAGATTATTGATCTTGCAAACAAAATACATGTAATTTGGTTATGAAAACCACAATTTTTTGGTTGAAGCACCATGGACTTTGTGAATTTTGAAGCAAACCTAGTAAATTATGTAAGGATTTAGATCCTCTAAATTTAGATAGGTGTAGATTTAATCGGAAAAGTTACTTTTGAACCAAAATACTCTCGTGATTCAGGAGAAGTTGCTTAGAAAACTGGAAATCCTATGCATCCCCTCCTCTCCGACTTTCTCCTTCCCCACCTCCACCGCGACAAATCTTGGTAGGTCGCCGTCACCTCAGTGGCACCGGCCATTCCCCCGTACCGATGCTGTCGCACTCTCGTCTTGTTGCCGCCTTCGCCTCCCATCCCCGCCGTTGTGTTCTAGATCCAGCCAAACCATCAGCTCTAGTAAGTAGTACCGTACCGTCTACCACTAGAGGCAAAATCGGAGTTAGGTGAAGGGGAAAAAAACGGAGAGGAAAGAAAATGGAAAAGAATCATGGACTATTCAATGACATGTCGATCTCTCAAGAGGGTAAGTTTATAATAAATTTACCCCATGAATTTAAAGGATCCCAGTTCCTTATATAACATCATACTAAGTAGAATAGGCAATAATGTGGATGTCATACATATTATACGTGGGAGCCTGTGCGTGCATGTAGGCCGTCGAGTCAATCTTTAAGTTTGAGTGGTTGGTCAATTATTGATTGGTAGATAGTAAACTGAATGATTGATATTTTGTTCCTCCCTTTTTGCCAGCACAAGCACTAGTACATGCTTTTCTTTAAGGAAAGAAATAAAACTTTCGGTTGTACTTTGAATACTGCTTGTAACCCACCATCATGTGGCACAACAGTGGGAGTGGTAGGTCTTGAATTGCGAAAAGACACGCGTTTTTTTCATTTATTTATTTATTTTTATTTAGTGGTAAGTAATTAATTAACCTACTCGAAAATACTGAGAAATTGCTTCTACCTAAAGCAAACTAAAGCAAACCATGCAATGAACAAGGACCCGTGAGCCAAAAGCTTTCTTTGTATATTCGCATTAGTTAAATAGAGAAAATCGTGTACAATGTACATCAAAGCCACCTATTCCTCCAATTTTCTAATACTTGGAAATATTATTCTATTATACGCATCAGGTAAAAATGGGGACTCATTCATGTGTATAGATAGATGCGGGGATTTTTGAATCTGTTGTGAAATTGAAGACGAAAATGAGGAAAGGTGGGAAGAGGTTAAAAGACAGCGAGCTGACAAAGGCAGTGAATTTTTCGAAGCGTGAGAAGAGCGTCTGCTTGTGGGCTGACTTTTGCTGACAGCCCCCTTAATCATAATCTAATCATTCCCCAATTCTTTACGATAGTTTCCTTGGACTTATGCTGTTGAACTTTGGCGACTTGAGAATATTCTCTCCTCCTCCCAACAACAACCCCCCCTCACACTCTTACAACTTTCAAGGCCCTCACAAAATCAAGATTCCTACACAAACTCTCTCTCTCTCTCTCCATCTCTCTTTCTCTCTGTCTGTCGGGGCAATTCAAAGAATTGATTTTCTTTTGTGGAATTTCAAAATGAACAGTCTTTGGGGAAAAGCAAAACGTTGTCACCACGGGTCTGTTTGTTCTTTGGTTGTCTTCTTCTGGTTAAAATGAAGGAAGGGCTACGCTCTCTCTCTCTCTCTCTCTCTCTCTCTCTAAGTGTGTCTCTAGATGCGTGTCTATTGTATATATTCACTTGAGCAATTCGAACGGAGAGAGTTCAAAAGATACTGA
The DNA here is from genome assembly GCA_019915185.1 of Eucalyptus camaldulensis. Classification (NCBI taxonomy): domain Eukaryota; kingdom Viridiplantae; phylum Streptophyta; class Magnoliopsida; order Myrtales; family Myrtaceae; genus Eucalyptus; species Eucalyptus camaldulensis. The sequence goes on from JAHSVA010000005.1 coordinate 9,765,329, forward strand.
TTTTTTTCCCAGGACCAACTACCTAGGCATGGATGTGACCCGGGCTTTACATGGAATTATCTTACAAGGAGATGAGTCCAAGTCATGTGAAGTTGCACTGTTCCTTTTATTCCCTTTTGGAAGAGTTTATACTGGTAAGGAGATTTTAGGGTTTGTCTTGTAGCATGTGTTCTTCTGTGTGGAATTCCAAGAAAGTATAGCGCGAATTAGGGTTTATCAGCAACCTACATAAATATTTTAATTCAAAGGAGATACGTAGCTGCGTTATGCGTGATAGGACTTGGACCATCTTGGAATTGTGGATCGATTGTATAATTAATTACATAAGGTTCTCTTAATTAAGATGTTAAATTGTGACTTTGTGAGAGTACACGCTCATATGTTAAATATGAGATCTAGTTCTGACCAAGATATTCAGGAATCGTGAAAAGAAACTTCAGTAAAATCCCGTGCAAAATCTTCATAAAGTCTGCAAAAGCTATTTTGATTTTTTCTTTCCACAAAAAAGGTAATCCCCTATTCTTCAAAAGTCTCTCCCATTGTAAAATCCATTTGCACAGTAATATAGCGATATTACAATGCCGAACATGATCCAATTATTCAAGCGTCCACTGTTAATTTATTATGTCATTTTGTAAATCAATTCTTATGTTACCCAATGTTATTTTGCTTTATAATAACTAGTCAATGCAAAAATCGGAGTTACGCAAATATCGGCAATTGAAGTATAATTGCTGGGAAAAGGATCTTTCTTTGCTTTTGAAGATTTACCCTGAAAGGAGAGCAGATTTAGGTCGAGGAATCCACGTCTGTAGAAGCCCACATACTTTAGCATATTAAAAAAAGTGGCAAGGAATATGTGCCCTTTCCCAGACCAATTATCTATTTCTGCTTTAGTTTTCCTTCCCTTTTGAGTTTTTTTATTTTCTCGTTTGCTTTATTACTTTTATACTCATTATCTTTGACTAACTTAACCAAGCAGTTCTTTGCTTGTTGAACTAAAGTAGGCCAAAACCTTTATTATAAGCACTATAAAATTCTGGATGTGAATATACTTGGGATGATCTTTTGCTTTATAGCTTTTGGGGTGTGTTAGGGTCGCTGTTGAAGATTGTGTTGATGCGAATTAATCGATTCTTTCTCAAAGTATATACCAAAGCCAGGTTCAATGAAAGAGGGAGGGAAACAGATAGAAAGAGGGGAGATAGGAGGGAGAAAGTATGCCGTTTGCGTATTGGATCAGCACAAGGAAAACTTTTGAGATTTCCACGACTCAAAATCTCAGAATTTGGTTTTCCATCATAAGTAGATGAATGGACTAAGGAAAGGATCATTTTACCGCCGAGATTTAAATGTACACGGACTTAAAAAAAAAAAACCGTAGAAATATTATATGTAGATTATATGTGAACGTTTATATAATGTGAAAGCTTTAAAATGTCAAAATTACAAAGAGTTAAAACGCGCGCATCACAAGATGCCAAAATAGTGAAAAGTCAAAAGGAAAAGTTATTTTGGACGAACTCTTAGCATTTCGTGTATGTCTAAGAGAGAGAGAGAGACCTAAAGGGAGAGATGGAGGCGAGCATGGCAGCGGTCGCCATGCTTCACAGTTGCGATGGTGTTGCTGAAGATGGCGGTGGCCCTGTAGGCGAGCGGCAATTGTAGGTGACTCTTGTAGCAAAGGGAGGACTCCCGGAGGAAAGAGAGACAAGTAATGCTACATGTACTAAAAAGATTAGTAAAAACCCTCATCGGGTGATGTGTCGACCTTCGTGGTACATGCTATGTCATCGAACGGGTGTTCAGGGAGCAAGAACATTGCATAGAGAAAAGGTGAAGAAACTAAAAAGTTTGGCCATGAATAAGAAAAAGGGCATCTCATTATTCTATTTACCGTTTGTGCCAAATATAAGGAAACTAAATTTTCTTTTTGTCCAAAGAAAAAAATGAACTAGTTGATTAGGAGTAAAAACGTAAGTGCCAATATTTTGATCAATTTCAAAGGGATCGATCCTGTTTTTAATTTCTTCCAATCTCAAGCCAATTTTTGTAAGTGGCGATACTAATGGTTTGTTTGTTACACGAAAAAGGAACTTCTTCGAAAACTAGTTTCAAAGGAAGTTATTCTAAAGAAACTTGGTATGATTTACTTGTATCCGGTTTCATTTGCAAAAAAGATGGAAGTCATTTTCTGATATTTACTGGCGAAATACACTTTTGAGAAAATAGTCTTGCGACCTGATGTGAGTTCCCATCTCGGGGTCGATAGTTAGGACCTAGGTTTGGGCACTAGCTGGACTTGAGTTGTGGCGGTTGAGGTCTTGGAAGCATGTTCTATGTCTTAGGTTTGAGCAGCTGGGGATCCAGGTTAGGGTGCCTGCATCTTAGGGCCGACCATTGGTGTCCAAGGTTTGGGAGTTGAGAACTCGAGTTTGGGAGCCTGGGTCACGTACCAAGCCACTGGGGACTCTAGTCTAGCGCTAGGGCTTGGGTCCAGGCCGTCGACGCCTCAATTCCGGTCGGGGTGCCCGAATTGCAGGTTCAACCATTGGATTCGGGGTTTGGGTACCTTTTTATCTTCTCTAATCTTATGCTAAACACATATACTTTTGCATTCAGCCTTCTAACATCGCGGAAAGGTTCATACTATGAATGATGAGACTAAAGTAATTGTGCGTCACTTAGTGAAAGAAGATTGAATTCCACTTAGATTTTTGTGCATTGACTAGAGCACTAGTCATCACAAGATGGTTCTTTTTCCTCACAGTGTAAAAGGCTCTGGTCAAATGGACAAGAACACCGATCATAAAGGAAGTAATAGTTTAAGTAGAGTCTATTTTCCTTTTGGTGATCGAGATGGCAACACTAACATTAAAAAAAAAAAAAAAAAGTAGATTTCCGAAATGCAAGTGAAAATTGTTAAGCCTGCAAATATATCCTATCAAAGAAAGGTGCCATTTCAAAAATCAACTTAAAAACCCTTAATACTCCGTTGGCAACCCTCCCATTCCCAAAAACACTCCCTCAAAACAACTTCATTTGCAGGCTCTCAGCTTTAGTTTCTGAAGCTAAGAGCCCGCTTTTCTTTTCTAGGTGTTGATTTTCTGTTTTTTTTTTTTTTTTCTGTTCTAATTTGGGAGTCTCTTTTTTGCCTGGTTGGACATCTTCTTTCGCTCGTTGTCGTTGCTTTTCTTTGCTCGTCATGGTGAATAATTCTGCTTGGAGCAAAAATCTTTGTGAGAACTTCACATTAGTTCAACTAATAGGATGACCGGGACATGATTCTATGACTCTTTCGAGATTCGACGGAAACTCTTATTTCTCAATTTACATCTAGATTTAAGTCAAAGAACTTTTCTCTCTGATCTAAATCTAGATCTAGAATTTCCTTAGAGGGATTAGATCTATAGTGATTCAATATATTGTTGTTGTTGTCTCCATATGGCAATAATGTCGAGGACATTGAAACTAAGCGCGCACTAGAAGATGTTGATCGTAAATGAGAAGATTGTTTAGGCATAACTTCTGCAGGGGAAGATCTCGACATATGCCCATCACAGACGGCTCTAGTAATTTATTGTTGTGATGGATTTAGTCTTTTGGAATGAGAGTATGCTTATAACATACGGATTTAGTCTTTTGGAATGAGAGTATGCTTATAACATACTGGGCTATATTTTTTTTGTTTTATGGGTTTTGTTTTGTTTTATAGCTCTTTGAGATTTGCTTTGCTTAGAAGTTATGTTACTCTCATATGTGATTTTGATAAATGAATGAAATTTTCTTTCAAAAGAAGAAAAAAAAAGGTGCCCAAATTGCTTCTCTTTTGCTTTAATTTCCTTTCTTTTCGATGAAAGTGTTTCTTATTAGTAATCAATACGCAAATTATGAACATATGTCCAAATTTGGATTCGCGTCTTATCTACTGACCAATTATCAGTTGGATACTCTACGAATCTAGAATTATTAGCTTAAGGCGAATTTTCTCGTCATAATGATTTGCTTTATGATGATTGGCTAAAATTATCTACTAAAAACTAATCTCCTTTTTGTTTTCTTGATTTTTATGGGACATTACTTTGTACTAAATTCGTAGCTAGGATGATGGGAGCACCTTCTCTTTAGAATATTGAATAGACCGCCACTACATGAAGATCAATCAACAATTCCATACATTTTCTTATAAAAAGATTAGAGATTATCTTTTAGGCTTGAAAGCAAAGTTAAAAGCACAAGACTCTCTCCTTTTCCTTCTACATGGAAAGGATGGTCCCTACCTCTTTCCATAAAAGTATGCAATTAACCATAGAGAAAAGCAAAGACACATAGCAAAAGCACAAAACAGGGCCTATCATATAAGCACTAAAGCTCCACTAGAGAAGATCAATAAAAGACCTAAGAAAACCTATTATACTATAAGATCGAGACATGCATGGTTGGTGATTGTCTATCCTCTCATATGATTAATTTCTTGGCATAGCAAGAGACAAATTTGTGTTCAAAAATGGGGTTTTGAAAAATTAAACATTTAAGGGCCATACATTCCCCACCATTGATGTAAAGGTTAAAAGGGCAATTTGTAGCTAGACCAAAATTGCACACACAAAAGATACCGTGATATAAATTAAAAAGTGACCTTTGTCTTCTTAGTGCCCAGTCAAGGTGGGTCTCAAAGAGGACATTGTTGCAAGGCAACTAGCTGGAGAAAGATATTTATGATCACTATGTACATGACTTGTGCACACTGACTAGAGAAAGTCTTTCTTAATTATGCGATGATTGCTTCCTTTTCAGTTTTTATAAATCTATTTCTTCATTTTTTTATTTGGATGCGAGATTGAGCGGTAAACCCGAATGTTGATAAGAAATATATCTATTAAGAAAGAGTGCATGATCTTCGAAAAAGCTTGTAAAAAGTTTCATCATTGAGGGTGTATCTAGCTAGGGCAACGGATGAAGTTCTTCGTGCGTCTATAGCCTTTCGCATGAATTGGATATAAGACAAATGCTTTATTGCCCTTTTAAACAAGCCAGTTGTAATGAGTAATTTATCTATGGCCAAATTGCACGAGAATAGCCCAATCACGAATCAACTTTCAAATTTATCCCAACACTATCAAATTATCACAAAAGTGCCTGATCTTTATTTTCTTTTCAAATCTATCCCACCGTTAATCTTCCGTCCATGGTACTTTCGTGTAGCCAATATGGATATATTTCGATAACCAGCAAACCAAAGATTTGAAAATGCTTTACAAAAAGGAAAAAGTAATACCAAATACTTGTGGAGCAAGAAGAGGAAAAGAAAATTACATTGATGGCAGGCACCTGGACATAGACCGACATATGGTTTTATTAAAAAATTGCTAACAGATAAGAACCCAATAAAATTTTTATTAAGAAAAAGCTGAAGTTCAAAAGAAAACATTTAAACAACATGAATTCAAGAAAAAAACACAACTGAGGTAAGAGAAAATTGTCGGGAGCAATATCTAAATCATAGATATTAGTCATTATATTTTAAGATTATGCAACATTGCCATAATGGCAGCATGTGGGCGCCACGTCACCAAGTTTTCGGCGGTTCTTTGGAAGGAAAATTATCTGCGGGATAAATTTGAAACAAAATCAAAAGGCCGTGTTTTTCTTTCTGATAACATGAAAAGCGGGCATAGGTGTAGAAATTGGCTTGTCGCTCTCCATTTGTGCATGGTTAAGATTTGACAAAGCATATTGTTTGTTGTTGGCACAAATAAAGACCACAAGAGAATATTTTAACAATCACACCTCAAAATTGGTGTTAGGGCCCATATCCTTTATCAAGAATTCACTAATCAGTGTAGAGGTGAACTCACCAGTGACAATCATATCATCCGCATATATAGGAGTAAACACATTAAAAATGTCAAAAGTTGTATATGGCGCTTACTTTGGTACCAAAAGTTTATTTTGGATTACTTAAGTGCCAAAAAATTTGAAAAATCATTATTTCAGTACCAACGAATATCTAATTAGCTGGATATCCAACGTGGCATTTTTTTAATTAATTTTTTAAATTGACGTGGCTCGTTGAAGAGTACAATCAGCATCCAAATAACAAAATGACGCTAATTGACATCTTTCCCCTGAGTAAGAATCCTAAATCCCCAAAATTGAGAGAGAGAGAGAGAGAGAGAGAGAGAGAGAGAGGATGGGATTCTCCTCATAAACAACACTAGCAATGGCACCAGCAGCGACACCTGCAATGGCACCTTCGACCCCCCATCTCCCTCCTCCTCCGCCACCCTCACCTCCTATTCCTTTCGCCACTTCTTGCTTGAGCAACAACCTCAGCCTCTCCTCGCTCACTTGGTTGAGCAACTATAATGATGGTCGAGCAATGGGGGGCGAATGACGGTAGCTGAGTGACGGCAAGCGAACGACGGTGGCCAAGCGACGGCGGGCGAACGATGATGGCCGAGCGATGGCGGGCGAATGACAAAGAAACCTTAATTTTAGTCCCCATATGATCTATACGGTGTCGTTTTTGTGAGGTTGTCCACATGTGACGGCAAAACGATGTCGTTTCTTAAGGAGGATGGAAAACGACGTCGTTTAAAAGTCATCGTAACTTCTCATTTTTTTAAGTATAAAAGTCACGTAATTAATTTGGCCAAAATCTCTCGCCGGTGGCACCAAAGTGATCATTTTTTCTTATTTAACATTTAAATGATTCGACGAAAAATTTTGGCACCAAAGTAAGCGACGTATACAATTTTTGACACTTTTAATGTACTTTTCCCTACATATATAAGTATAGTTAAAATGTCATAATATGAATTTTAAATGAATAACTAAGGATCCGCAATGCTGCAAAAGAAGTCATGCTTTTGGTGCTTGCTTAAAGCCATTAAAAGCTCTCTCTAATTTGCCAACATAAGACAAGTGGCTTATAGCTGACCACTTAAGCCTAGTGCATTGTGCAACTGTTGTTCATCTTATTATTGTTGCAAGATGCATTAGTGTACACACCTGCCACCTGGTCATTTTTGTGATCTTAGTTATAGGAATTATATGAATTAATACTTTAGAAGTGCTCTTTTGGGGGAAAGAGGACTCCTACATATAACCTATCTCTTCGGTGCCCCCAGATGGATTCGGCTTTACTTTGTGATCTTGCTTTGTTATTAGTTTATCGCACAAGTGTGAGTAATCTTGTGACTTATTTAATATTTATGATTTTGGAGGACAGCAATTCTAGACACATATAAATTTATATCAATATTTTAATCTCAAGGCTACTGAGCAATGATATGTCTTTAACTCCTCTTTCTTCTATACAATTTGCGCATTATTCAAGAGATATTCACATTATTTTAATGTAGACCGGCCTTAAGCTCGAGCTCATGAACATTACTTAAAATAGACTGGATTTTCTATATGGTATAGATAGATAGATAGATGCAAATCGCCATATCCTCTAATAATTTGTCAAAAAAAAAAAATTGACTATTTACACGCTCCCACAGCCCTGATCGACCTTTGATCAAATGATTGTATTTGCTTCTCCCTTGTGTTAATTTTGAACTCGAGGTAGAGGTAACAAGTTCTAATCGGCAAGTGGAGCAATAAGGCCTCAATTTTATTTTATTTTTACCTAATTAAGGAAACTCTCTTAGGATTATTACCCTAAGTGGATGTGCATTTTAGATGGATCGTAGCCTCGAAGATAGCAGACTTTGATCATGGCCCGAGTGCCATGGGCTGGCCCAGGCCAACGAAGCCCAGAATCACTTTGGGCGGGTCCAGACAGATCGGATTGGGCCAGTAGCAAGCCCGCATTTCTGTTTTCTTGATGGGCGGCGGGCCTTGGCACTATCCGGTTCCAAGTCGGGTCAAAGCGAAATCGGAACTCGGGTCGGGTCGGGTCTATTGTCGGTTTCTCTCACTTTTCTCTCACTTTCCGTCGCCTGCAAAGTTTCTCGGGAAAATTCCGAGCGGTTGCGAAGCATCTTTCTCGCCGGAAATGGACACGAAGTCTCTGGCCAGATCGAAGAGAGCTCACTCCCTGCACCACAGCAAGAAGCACCATCCCAGCCCGAAGCCCAAGCCGCCGCCGGGGACTCCGAGCGGCGCGGCGGCGAGCGCGAGCGCGGCGCCGGGGAAGCATGCTCCCGAGAAAACCCAGCCGCGGCCGAAGCCGAAGCCGAAGCCGAAGCCGAAGCTGCCCTCGAATTGGGACCGCTACGAGGAGGAGGAAGAAGAGATCGGTTCGGGCGTCGCCGAGGGTGGCGGGGTTTTGGGCTCCGATGTGCCGGCGCCGAAGAGTAAAGGGGCGGATTACGGGTACTTGATTGCCGAGGCTCAATCGCAATCTCAATCTCAGTCCGTTTCCGATGACCCTGTTCTGGATAGTTTCGTGTCCTTGGGTGATGTTCTTCCCGGTAAAGTTCCGTGCTTGATTTTCTGTTTCGTGCGCATTTGCTCGTTTCGGCATTTGATCTGGCTCCGTGTTGACTCGGAGTTGAAAAGTTAATTTGGGTAGTTATTTGTTACCTGCTGCATCAGGACCAGCTACTGAATTTGATGTTTTCGGCGATTCTTGTTAGTCGTTGGAAGGAGTTGGTACTGTTTTGTAGACAGGAGGGGTGGTGTGAAGAAAGTGTAGTTATTTCATCGGTTGATGGATGTATCTATGAATGTTTGTGGTATTTCATGGAAAGATTACTGATTTATACCATTTTGGGGAGGCTGGTTTTGTTGTGAATTGCATCGATACTTCTGCTGTGGCCCTCGTCGAAATCTTGGCTTATGTTTCGATGTGTAACTTTCTCTCGGGTTTTGGCAGAATTTTTTGGTGGAGGAGCAAGTACTTTGCTTTCAGTTAGGGGTGAGGCGGTCTTGTCGTGGGCCAATGAGGACACTTTCGTTGTGGATGACGATGGGGCAACTTCAGGTCATGAGGTACATGACCTTATTTGCTTTAACCATTTGCTTAGTTTGACAGGTTCTTTCTTTTGAGGATTTTAGTTGCATTGCACAGGGCTCTTTGTTAAAGAATTTGTTAGTTCAAAATGAGTTGTATGGGGAAGGATGGCTCTGCTTATTACTTTGGTGGGATCATGTAGATTAAAAAATTGTTTTCTATCTCAAGTTCTCAACCCCCTATGACTTCTGAGAAATGTGTGGTCATTGTGTGATTTGAGCAGCCTCGCTCTTCACAGTAAACATGTTCTTGATGTCGTGTGTTAGGATCATTGTGATTGCTTTTTCATAGCAGTGGACAAATTGGATCTCATCGTTGCCTAACTAATAGTCTCTATCAAAGTGCAAAGTAATTTTTTTAAAGATGTATGACTGTACATTTTAAGAGAAAGAGCAAGAGAGATGGAGGGAGGGAGGCAAGTGGAGCACAGGCAATAATTTTGTTTGATGCAAGCTGATGTGTCTGGAGCTAGAATACGTTTCTGCCTAAAGTTATCTTAGGCCGGATGTTGTTATAATCATGATATTCTGGGGAGGCATTTTTTAAGCTTTTAGCTTCTGTAAAATGAGATAATCTGATGTTTCTTCTACTGTAATGTGCAAAACTTAACACTTTGTCTTTTAAAGTAAGCTGATTTGCTTGGAGCTAGAGTACATTTCTGCCTAAAGTTAGCTTAGGCTGGATTTTTTTATAATCGTGATATTTTGGGGAGGCATTGTTCAAGCTCTTTGCGTCTGTAAAATGAGATAACTAATGTTTCATCTACTTTTCTGGTCCATAAGCTTAATGCTTTGTCTTTGATTCTAGTTTTTCAGTGTGATATGTCATCTACAAACTCCACTCCATTTCAATGAATTCTTATGGCTTCATGCCAGCCGCTTTCATTTTTGTTGTTGTTACATCTCAAATATGAGATCTGTCTCACTTCTATCAAATTGCCTCCACTTAGTCTGTTGCTTCCGCTATATGATGTTTTATTCAGGCGCCATTTCTTTCCCTGAACTTGAATGCACTTGCGGAACAACTAGCAAAGGTGGACTTAGCTAAACTGCTCTTCATTGAGCCAGATCTGTTACCGCCTGAAATGGTACTTCTCCTTTCTCAACTCATCTATCTGCAGAAGTTATTTAAGAATTTATTTGAATTGAATGGTGAGTGTCATGTGGCAAAGTCTTCGGGTACTAATGGAATTTGTACTTTAGCCATTCCATATTTTTGTTTGGTAATCACTTGGCAAAGAAAAGATTCAGTTATCCTGTTTTATGGTTAGAAGTTCGAATTTCTTGGGAAAGAACTTAATGGATGATTTGAAGGTTATAGTAAGGCTTCTTTAGTTACAATGGTTTTGCTGAAGAGTGAGATTTTAACGATGACATGTTTTCTGGATAGTCACCACAAGTAACTACTTCTTGCAGCAGGAAGGTTTGTGGGAGAATTATTGAGATACTTGACACTGGGCTTCTAAATATTTTTAACATGAGATACGAATGACTTGTGCAAATTTAAGGCATGTCTCAGTATCCGATGTCGATACATGTACCTCTGAGATTCTCTGCCCACATGTGCTTGGTGGCAAAAAGTACCGTCTCTGTGTGGATTTAAGAAAAATCTACCTGCTCTAGATATGGTGCCTTTGTATTGTGAATCTAAATTTATCAGGACAGGACAATTATCTTTCTGGTTCTTTGATCTTAACTTGCTTTCTGAAAGTTGATATGGGTTCATGTACTGCAGAAGTCACATGGTAGTCATAAAGGAATTTTTTGTCTGTCTAGGATCTGCTAAATGTTCGATTACTTTTTTCCTGAAGTGTATGGTGGCACCTCGAGCAACAAATATCAAATACTTGCTAATATCATCTCTTTCACTGGTTGCAAGTTTTGCTCCGCTATATCTCGAAGTAGAATCTCATTTCATGTGATTGATTTGACAGCATACAGGGCCATACATTGGGAGCAGTGAAAAGGCCTCTGACCAAATGCAGACACATAAAACTGAAGCAGCAGCTCAGAGTCAGTTAGATGCACCAGCTCTTGATGATTTTGATAGGGAAGAAAGAAAAGAAGAGGAACGTAAAGAGGCTGGAATGGGCAGAAGTAAATCAGATTCAGTATTAAACTTTCCGGATGATAATATTTCTGTGGATACTAGCGAAGTTTCTAGCTTAGGACAAACTATAGTGATAGAGTCCACAGATCAGTCAATCGAGAAATCTGATATAGACCCAGAGAAGAGAAACTCCACATTTGAGGCAGCAGCAGCAGCAGAAGCTGAGCTCGATGCGCTTCTCAACTCTTTCGGTGAAACCAAGTCGACTGAACCATCTGGTTTTGGCTTCACTAAGTCCACCCCTGCTTTTCAAGATCAAACTCCGACATCTATGCCACAGGCCTCTGGGCGAGGCTTTATTTCCTCTGCGGCTGCACCTGCGCCTGATTCTGCTAAGATTGATGTTCTTCTCGATGATTTACTCGAAGAAACCTCAAACTTTGCCCAACAAAACACTCATCAGAGTGTACTGCAAACCCAGCAGGTAAATTCTGTCACTAAATCAAAAGAATTGGACGATTTTGACTCATGGTTAGACACCATTTAGCAGTTATTTAGCCTGAGGTCTTCAATGTATGTACTATAATCCCCCTCAATTGTTATACAAGGATGATCATCCTTCTTTTTTCAAGCAAATGCTTTGTAGTGCACAGTTGGGAGTCCTGAGTATTCACCTTCATTTCGGGACAGCATCCTAGCCAAGTCGTAAGACTTAAAGACTGACGAGATGATTGATCAGGGCGTCAGTTTCGTTTAGTCTGTTCGACAACTCAGATTTTCATTTGTCTATCGGCATTAAGACTTTTTGGAAAGGTCATGTTTATGGTTTAAGCAAGTTGGTCTCATTCGCGGGGGGACGGATTCCTGAACCGTGATAATTCTTCCAGTACTTCTTACCTTACAGACCCATCGCGCCATCCTGCTGATCACGAAAGTCCCATGCAAAGCAGAAATAACGTACTTCGTCATGAAATCCGCGCGTACAACTGTCGATTCTGATTTTTCTTGGTAGGCAATGTGGCCAAATTCAATGAACCGAGCTCATCTTAGACGCATTCGACCCGAGCTCAACAGCGTGCAAGAGGCCAGTAAAGCGTTGGCCGGATTCGACTTCGTACCAACCGTGTATCGTGATCTTTGCCCCACCTGTGAGAACATTTAAAACATTTTCGAATGGCCTGGTCGGCCTGCACGAGCAAATGCAGTGTGCCTTTTTACAGCACGGATATCACATCACGGACAGACGCACATGAGGGACAGGACAGGCGGTTTCATCATCCACTGTACTGGCTGATAAGAACATCCATCATGGCAACTTCCGATAATGAAATAATGGACGCTGCGGACAGCATAGGCCTGGCTTCGCTTGATGGCCGTGAGGATGATGTCGAGGCGATTTTTCTATTAACGCAATTGATTCTCTTTTTCGCCCGTCTATATGAATATATTATCAAATTGCTGGCACGACAAATTATTCATCGAAGGGTCGGTGCTATAATACATGTCATAACAAAATTTAAAAAAAGAAGAAGATAAAATTAGATGAAGTGATCGGATGAGAGGAAGCGGCGGGACGTTGCTGGCCCCGGCCACCACTGCGAGCGACAGTGGTGGGGGGCTCTCGATAACGAGACCCTCGCTAGTGGCCGACGAGTGCTACGCGGCCCTCGTCGATAAGGGTGGAGAGGATTTTTACTAATCCTTTATTGCGGGGGCACGGCCGGCCAGCCGTGGTCGAGTGCTGTTTCATCATCATTGGCTAGTGGTAGGAGGGGGCCGCTTCCTTTCCCCCCCTCAATTTTCATTTTTTCTTTCGCTCTGTCGAAGATGGTGCATGTCACGTCAACAATATCATCATCACCGTCCGTGACGGAAGAATTCGACTGCAGCGAATCAAAAATCGACAACACAAAGGACTTGATGGTAACGAAAGTGGCCCGAACATCGTACCGCGAGGAAAAAAGAAGAAGAAGAAGAAGAAGAAGAAGATCGCCACCACCATGATGTCTGAAACTACCTTGTTCCTGACTGATTTGCTTTCCACAGTAATTCTAAATTCAAGAAGAGAAGGAGGAGAAGGAGGAGGAGAAGAAGAAGATGAAGATCCTGAATTGCCTTCCCTTCTATGCAACTGCTCCTGAACCAGGAGGAACACAAATTTTTCCCTTCTATATAAGCAAAAAGAAGCAGAAAAAGAAATGGAAAAAATGAAGCAATTAAATTCTTTTCCGTCGGGCAGGGACCCCATCAGAGCCAAAGAGCTCCGGCATCCTTCAGGGCCGGCACCAGCTCCCCCGTGATGTGCGCCGTCATCACCCGGTCCAGCCCCCCGAACAGCTTCCCCCCGACGAACACCGCCGGGAACTGAACGACCCCACTCCCGCCGCCGGAGATCCTCTCCAGCTCCCCCACGACCGCGGCCTCCTCCTCGTCGCCGAACTCCCGGACCGCCGGGTTCGCCCCGTGCCCCTGCAGCAGCCGGTTCACCACGTGGCTCATGCAGCAGCCCCGCTTCCCGAACACCACCACCGCGCTCTCCGCCACCGCTCGGCGCGTACTCTCGCGGACGCCCGCCGCCAGCTCCTCCTGCTCCGCCTCCTCCTCCTCCTCCTCCGCGTCTTCCGCCCGCCGCGCCGGCCGCTGCTGCTCGCCGCCGGCCACGACGCTCGGGTTCAGCAGGAGCGCGCGGCGGCGGCGGCGGCTCCTCGGCGGGCCGCCGCCGGCGCGGACGGGGAAGAGCGACGGCTCGTAAGGGATCGCTTGCTGCATGATGTCGGGTCTCTCTGTTGGGTTTGTGAGATCGATGGGATCGATTGCGTGAGGCTTATGGAAGGAAGGAAGGAAGGAGTGAAGGAACTCGCGTTTTGCGTTGTGTGCGAAGAGGGCGAAGCTGGGGGGGAGCATATAAATGGTGGGACGGAGGAGAGAGAAAGTAGAGAGAGAAGGGAGGAGTGGGTGAGGGATGACGTCACGCGACCAGAAGCAGGAGTGCGTCAACGGATGGTTAGGCTTTGGCCTTTTTCTTTTGGGTCGTGTCGATGACGTTTGCACTGGTGTCGCTCAAAAATTCGGATTTTTTTCCCCATAATAAAAAATAAAAAAAATATATTTTTTCTTTTCTTGTGATATTGATGTGGTCAAAGTGCATTTTAATGAAACTACAATCGGTAATGCGGCTGATTTTATTCCAATTAAGCGAAATTCGCGGCGGAAGTGATTTTCTTTATTTTAAATTTCGCTTTAGTTTCAGATGGATAGTTTCTTTATTTTTATTTTTATTTTAAGAAAAAAAAGGGACGCATGCATGAAACGGTGTCGAAATCGTGAATTACTAAACGGCATCTAATCATGTGCCTCCATGATGGGCGGTCGCATTGCTATATATGGCATCTTACTTTCACAGATTATGTGAGGAAAGACCGCTAAGATAATTCCGCATTGGGCATATTATCCTGGGCGACACAAGTCCAAATTAAATCAGATAAATTTGGCAATCAACTCAAAGTGAATCCAATATTTACACACGCATCGGCCCGATGATAAGATACCAAATCGAGTCGGATACTGTACAAATACAGCGGATGCAGGCATCCCTCGGCTTTAGAAGGTGTGTAATGGTTTTGATTCGGATGAAAAAACACAAGTTGACGCATCACAGTAAGAACAAATAAGAAAAAAATGAAATTTGGCAAGAAATTACGTGAACCAATTAGAACCCTATAAAATAATTTATCTCACGCAATTAATTACGTAAAAATTCCATTATATTAAGTTTAGTGTAAAGTCGAATTAGCCAAAAAGAAGTTGTCATCGGGTGCGCGGCGGTTTGTTTAGGGCAGGGGGGGAACACGTTATGGCATGCGTAATGTGGGCTCACGCGGTGGGCGGCGGTTTTTTCCACGCACGTCAGAAAAGAAGAGAAGGGGGGGGGGGGGGGGGGGGGAAGATGGGTTGACCGACAAGAAGCTGGAGCCTTTTGAACAGAAGCTACTATCGACACCACATGCATACGCGATGACGTGTGCGACAACGTGTGCACGTTTCTTGGCTCGAGACAAGAAGACCAGTTAGGGTTTTTGCCGATTATGGGCAGCCGCTTCCACACTGCGTATAGAACGCGTACGGGAAAGGGGATTTCCCCCCAAAAAAAAAAAAAAAAAAGAATGGGATAGAACGGTTGTGGACAAATTCCATTAGTTTTTTAAATATGTTTTCGTATTTTTTAATTGATTTCTTTTTTAATGTTTTTGTTTTGTTTTCTTTTTTCATCTTTTATGTGCCAATCAGTAAGGTTCACCGTGTCCAAAGGCCGGCGAAGGTTAGCCTCATCTTAGGCCAATGAGGGCAACCCTCACTGGTAGATCACCAAGGCTAGGTCGGCGGAGGAAAAAGGAGAAGAAAAAAAATTATATTTATATATATAAAGTAATAATAAATTGAAAAAGAATTAATGAAATTAATATAATTTGTTCACGTCAATGTTATTTATATCACATAGAATACTTGACTTTCACATCAGCGATAAGAGTGTGCAAAAGAATCGAGAATCGCTTGAGCCGTCAGAATTGGATTGGACTGGATCGGAAACGACGGTTCCCATGAAAGCCGGTTGGGTTTTCGATTTCGATTTAGTGGAACCAGTAAGTATCGGTCTAATTCTCAATTTTAGGTGTGGAACCGCCTACTCTCCCACCAATAATATATTAAAAAAAAAGTCATCTCAATTACTTAATTATTTTGTAGTTTTTAACTAAATATATATGTAAATATATGTATATTTGTAGTTATTGGACATTATTGACGTAATAGGATTAACCCTCTACTTTTGTTTACTTTTCATTCTAATAATCCATTTACTTACTTTTTTAACCAAAACAAAATAAACAAACATAGAGGAATGAGATAACCAATTGGATATTAATGTTTTAACTTTTGTTGATGTTAGGACTTTTGACATGGAATCTAATTCTCCACACATATATCCGGTGTCGGGAAACCTTAAGAGGATCGTACCATGATTTTCGAAGAAATTAAATTTTTAGCTAACGAGTATTATTTATTCATTCCGCTCTATAGTTTTCAATCCTTAATCAAAATAAATAACTCACAATTCAACCCGAATATAAAGCCGAACAAGCTTTGGTGCTCTAATTTGGTGCTCTAAATAGAAATTATGTTCATTGTAAAAATTATTTATTGAATGCAATTTTATAGAGATTGGAGACCGGTTTCATGGACCCACTCACTAATCGGACCAACAATCCGATTCTCGGGTGGATCCATCAAACCAATGGGTAGGTCTTGGTTACAATTTTTTGGAACTAGTCTCTAGTGGGCGGTCTTCGGTTCCAAGGTGGGAATTGTCCAGCCGAACTATGCTCACTGTAGTTAGTGATTTTCAGTTATAATTGGCCGGATGGACTATGTTGTCAAATTTTCGAAATGTTTAGAACTAAATTAACCAAATTGAAAGATAAAAAAATATATCAACTCAAATGCAATAAGTCTAGGACATTTTCAACAATTTTTCCTATAGATATTAAATTAATAGATGAATACGTGATTCAATATTTAAATATTACAACGCTTCTCTTTGCTTATAAACCAAAGTTTGGTTTAAGATTAAGGATTATGAATATATAATGAAAGATGCAAAAAAAAGGACCTAGCAAGATTCAAACTCAAGAATAAGGACTTCTATTCAAATATGATATGAGATTTTATAGGATCATGATCAATTGATTGAAAAATTTGAGCTTATAAATGTGAATTGTGTTGTGCTATATTTGGTAATATGCGTTGCCAAATTAGTACCTAGTGATGGATTCCATAAACTAACATGAATCGTCAACTCAATCTTTTTTCAAATAATTAGGGGGCATGTGTTACGGCCCGAAAGAAAGCATGTCCAAGAGGTTTCTCGAACACGAACGTGACACATGAGTGTGGTGTATGGAACGCCGTACAAGTCCAATGAACAGGTTAAATTCAAACCTTTAGTATGTGCAAGTGATTTTGACCAATACCAACTTATATGCAATTTGTACGATTTGAACGTATGATCTATAGTTGTTATGTTGGAAATTTTCCGTATTCCAACCAATGGCATCAAATTGGAGAGTCCTCTCCCACTCAATTTAAACGGATATTCATAAATAAGAAAACACACATTTCCATGGGGATAGAGAGATGTATTAAGGATGATGACCAATCTGCATCTCGTGGGTGAATTTAAGGATACGCTTTTCTATATCGTATGACAACATTCAATTTTTTACCCTTTGAACTTTCTTAAGATTACTCGAATCGAGAATCGCCGGTCAAGCCGACACTCGTCATTTTTTCACAACTCTAAAAAATCTACCAGCACGTGGGTCACATTTAACCGGTTGAGATCATTCTCATATGAAAAGATAGATATATGAGAAAATTTTTATTTGATTTGACGATTTTCGAATCCGGGTCTACTCATTGGAAAGAGATTTGACTTTGGGGAGCGCAGGATTATAATGAAGAGGGTTTGGCGCGAGATTTTGCCAAGCTGGCTCTCAGCTTTTGACCGGGGAATAGGAGACGTGACGTCAGGGAGAGCGCCAGCAGACGCGGCCCCTTTCGACAGCAGCGGCGGAGGAGGAGAAGGGGTCAAAGCTGACGTGGCGCGGATATTACGCAATCTCGTACCGCACCGCACCACCGCCAACGGGACAGCGGCGGGCCTCTCCTTGTCCGCCACGTGCACTGCACCGCGGGGAATTCTGTTTCTCCCGACTGCATGATTGTCGTGACATGATCATTGGCTCCTACGCTACCTGTTCCCACGCCATCCTGGGTAACGTGCCTGATGTCACTTTGCTTTTTACCTTCTCCCTCCCTTTCATTTACATACACACACACACACACACACACACACACACACATATATATATATACAACAATTTTTTGAGACTGATTATTTATATCACTAAAGAAACGTTTAGTAACCATTTTATTTTCGAAAATATTTCTATTCATAATTTTATTTTTATTCCTTAAACGAGTTTTCGAATAGTCAAGTACGTTTAAAAATTGCACAAAATTTTTATTCTAACAAAAATATAATTACATTTGGTACGGCATCAAAATTTTTAAAAAAGTTATTACATTTTTCTTTTTTTTTTCTTCTTCTTCTTTCTCTAGTCGATGACCTCACTCATCTCAGGGGAGCCTTGTCGTGGTTGGGCGAGGCTTGACTCGCAAGCGAGGTTGGCCCTACCTGATGATGGCTAGAATAGGCCAAATCTTGCCCAACTACGAGAGGTCGTTGGACTTGTCTAGCTGGTCGTTGGCCAAAGTGGAAGAATAAGAGAAAGAGAAAAAGAAAAATAAGAAAAGAAAAGAGAATAAAAGAAAATGGTCTAGGCTTATTTCTCGAGTTGTTCCCATTAAAAAATAAATTTTTACTATTTCTCGATTTTATTCCAAATCTATTTCTGAAAACTAATTTGTTTCTAAGAACAAAAATTTTACTTAACGGATTTTTTTTTTTTATTCTAAATAACAAGATAACAGAAATAGTTACTATTTAACCGGTTACCAAATATACACTAAATGTGTCAAAATTAATTGAAGACTCATTTGTTAACCTACATATGATGAGTTGGATTGTTTATGGATTAGCTAGACTTTGCTAAATGGGTCGATATAGATTCCAGTAATAAAGTCCAATAAGATATGGGTTTCTAATATATGTAAAATCCAATCCACATGTAATGCAATCTCCGTCATGATCTTATTTTTGTTAAAAAAAAAAATCAAAAGATAGTAAAAAACTTACGATTTTTCATGCTTTAGAAAATCGAGAAATTTAACATATGATTTTATGTGTTTATATTTATGGACTTATCGATTTTAAGAGATGTTGGATACTTGGTTAGGAAATTCTGCCTGTGTTTCACCTAAACCACATGAATTTATATAGGAAAAGTTATCAAAAACATACCTTGATTGTCAACCAGCGGATATATTCCTACTTTTAAAAGTAACGATTACATGCACGGGATTAATCTTTGAATACCAATTTGTGCATTCACATTTACTATCATCAGGTCCATGTATTCAAAAAATGCCATTTTCTTTTGAGATATGCCAATCCTTAAATTCACACCAATATAAACACTAAAGAATCAACTAAAAATCAAATCACTAAAACTCTGAGCTGCTCAAAGGAACGCAATTCGGTCTCTATAAAAACGGGATTTTGCTTAGATGTGAGCCAATGATATTTTGCAAAAGTAGGCGTACATAAGTAGTCATTGAAGTTAAAATGAGGTATACTCTAGCTATTTCTCCTTAATGGCATTATATGGGAAAATTATCTGACGTAACTATATAATAATTCAAAAAATATCTGGAAATTCCTGTCGGTTGATTGGATTTTAATACGGATGCCGACCCACATCTTTCCGATATTTTTGACTAATTATTTTTCTAGATGCAGTCACATCGATATTAGATGATAGAATCCTACTTTTGACCATCCGCGTGCTGACAGCATCATGACGTAGTTCGGCCACATCTCTAAATGATGAACATGTCTCGTTTCTTTTCTTGGGCCCCAAACAAAAACTACTTTTTTTTTTTTTTTCCTTTTCCTTTGCTGGTCTAATCAGAAAGGTCGCACCTTCTTTATGGGCGTGGTCCCATTAATAATTCAAAAGACTTTACCAAAACTAAATAAAATAAAATAATAAAAAAGAGTAAATAAATGTTTCTATATGCTTTATTTTCATCTCAAGGAAAAGGCTAGAGCGCCAAAGTCCGAGTTTACACAGTGTACATTGTGTATAATAATTCTAGGAGACATGATCCAATCCTTCTTAATCTTATTGTCTGGATCCTAGTCCAATTCTAAGCCTTTCATTTCTACCAATTTGATTATGAATCTTTACGTGAAATTTCATTTTAGTCATTCCGATCAATCTTCGCTTGAAATCGTCGGCATGGCGATATGTCACGTGGGACGGCGGGCGAGGACCAGACTGCCGCAATATTTGTATAGTGCATCACTGTTGAACGTCGAGAAGATACATATGGTCATCTCCTACTTTGCTTTTGGTGTCCTTTGCATAAAGAAAAGCAATGCCCGATGACATTTCCAATCGAAACGAGAGGTGGACAACGAATCCAACGCATACCGATGTTTGACAAATTGCGTTTGCCGCGGAAGAAAGGAAGCGGGGGGCGTCGTCCTCCAATTCCTGCTCAGCCGTGGAAAGACGATTTCACTTGGACCGACTCGTGCACCGCACTGAAGCCCCACCCTTATTTTGTCATGGAATGGAAAAACGGTGGACTCTGAGCCACCGGTATTTTTCCGCACCTCTTTTAACGTATGTATGGTGCCCATCCGATTGGATGATCACCATTGGGGAATATACTCTTTTGCTTTCGCTTGCCTTTCACTTTTCTTTCCGCTATTTTTTTTCGTGGTGATTCCGCACCCATTTCTTGTCCCGATTCGAAGAACCCATGAATGTTGAGGCATTTTTATCTTGTTAGAGCATCTTGCGTTGCTTAATGTGTGATTCATATGCTCTTTATATTTATATATATAAATATAGGACATCTTTTCATCTACCGGACATTTTAAGTGACGTAGGTTTTGCCCTGGTTGATTTTGTATGTGCAGCCTCCTCATTCGTTGAATTCCTTGTGTATTTATATGCTATTTATATGCACGTGGTATCTTTTGTGAGATCACTAATAACTTTTCTAAAAGCTTAAGATTTTTATTGAAATGGCTTGATATTTAAATATTCTATAAATCCCCTCCATGCTTAATCTGATTTTTTACCCAATACTAAGCGTGAAAATATTTTATTGGGGAGGTAGAAAAGAGTTCTTAAAAATTTGAATTCAAAACCTCATACTTCAATACCATGTTGGCTTTTGTAGAATATTTACATATTAAATCACGCATTCATCTCATAACTCATTATCTCTTCGTCTCTTAATTAAGTTTTTGGATTAGACCGTCCATCAGATTTATTGTCCCCACCCAAAATTTCAAAGTGCAACTTGCAAAAATATGCACGTACATATATGTACATATACTATTCAGATTGGATTCAAGAGCCAAGGTGACATAAAACAGATGGTTTGTTTTTCATGCACGACACCCGTGAAGTTGAAGTTTTAGTTGTCCGAGGTGACGAATTTGGACGCTTGGGTATATCGTCGGGCATGCCGCAGCAGCTAGGAACCAATCAAAGTGCAGAGCAGGCAGTGGAGAGCGAAGAAGAGAGATAGCGGGCGACAGAATGATGTCAAGAGAAGCAGCAGATGCAAAATGCGTGCGCGAGCGGGCGGGCATGGGGGAGGTGGGAACCAGCTAGCAACCGACCAAATTTGGGGCGTGTACTGCAATGGAAGCAGGATCATCGTACGACTGCTGACTACCTACTCATGACCATGATTGCTGCTGGGATATCATTCTGCGGTCCAACGCATGCCACAATTTTCCTAAAGCTCTCTCTCTCTCACTCTCCCTGCCCTGTTCTACCCGACTCCCTCTTACCCTTTCGATCAAACGGTTCAGCCTGCTGCCACGAATTCGGATCGAAAGCTTTCCTAACTTTCTCGTGACATCGTGTCGACGACCTTTCCAACCCACCCGGAGAAATCTGGCCTCGGCCCCTGTTAGGAACGAGACCGAGTCGACCGCCACTGGCAAGAATGTCCAAGAGCTCGTGCGGGATTCTCTTGCGGGCCCTGCATGATTCCTCCCCGGACAGTCCGGCCTCGGCCCTCGTTTTGCGTTGACCGAGTCAATCGCAACCGCTGAATATTACAGTGCTCATGTGGGTCCTATATGATTCCCGCGATAGCCACTAGCCAGCTTCTATGATTACGTCTAGTCATAGATTTAGGACAAAGTTTCCCCCGTCAGACGTTGGCAAGACAGCCTTGCCCAACTTGTCTCCTCACAGCCACATATATTGTGGAAACGTCAGCATTGACGCTCAAATCTCTAAGCTAGCATCTAGAACAAGCAAAACTGATCCTAGGTAACTATTCAACAATGTTGACTTCATTTTCTAATTGGTTTGAACTGACTGGTGCAGAATGTGAACATACGTTGAAGGATGTCAGCATTTAAGATGGTCTGGGTCTCCTCTACTGCACAGAAGTATAGATCTCTCCTGTTCATAGGGGAATCAGCTGCTCGAATATCCCTGACCATATCGAAAACCAGGATTACAAGCCGGGCAATCCGACGTCACAGGATACAGCGCCCAACTAGCGCAGGATATTTCACAGCTGACATGCTCCCCAAAAGAGCAACGATCAAAGTCACTCCATTTGCCAATCTACAGCTCCATAAGTGAGCCTCTTAACTGTTTCAATTTATACAAGTTGAACCAAAATCAATCATTGAGAGAAACGCTTAATGCGCCGAATCTGTTGCCTCACTATGACAAAGCAAGTGATTTGTTAATTCTTCGACCTCTTAAATAAATGACTTGCCGATGTACAATCACCTTGTCAAAGCGACGATTACAACCAGATTAATCAAAGCGCCACCTTCGTTGGTCATGGTGAGAAAGAATTCCCTACCTTATTGAAATTACGGAAACAAAAGGACAAATAAAGAGATAGAGGTATCCCGTTTGAATCTTGTCTGAGCAGTTAATTCATATCCCTACCGAGAGCATTGCTTTTCCAGAGTTCAGAAGGTCAAGAAAATTTACTTGGCATGCACAGTTGGAAGTACTCTTGTTATTGGACGAATGGAGGATTAAAACTAACCATATTGAAAATTAACCGTTTCCCCTCATTTCTTCTTACTGGTTGTGCTTGCTAATTCCATAGCCTGGAGATTAAGCAACAGATCGTCTGAATTCAGGAAAACCTTGTTGTTCGAATTTGAAATTGTATGGGCGATTTCTCTTGAAGCTTCGATCCTCCTCAGAGTGATAAATGCAGGATTATTGGCTATAGCTTGACCTATCAACTGAGCACTCGTGGCCTCACCCTGTGACATACCAAGAGAGGAAATAGATCAATCAAAGGCCGAAATAAAAGAACCATCCGAGAATAGAGGTAACTGAAGTTGCATGCCTAGGTCATTTCAGCAGGCCAAAATAGTCCAAGCTGAATCTGGATTCATACCTGTGCTCTGATGACGGCACTCTTCTTGTCTTGTTCAGCTTTCTCCACAACAAATTTAGCCCTTTCAGCTTCTTGTGCAGCCACTTGTTTGGCCTCAATGGCAGCAGTGAACTCCCTTCCAAAAGTTAGAGTAGTAATGGACACATCATCCAATGCAATATTGAAGTTAGCTGCTCTCTCTGTCAATACCTTCCGTATTTCCCTACTGACAGCCTGAGACAGGATAACCAAATTCTTAGCAAATATGTTACAGAAATATATTGATAAGAATGGACCTTAACAAAGGGAGAAATAACAGACCCTGGACACATTAAACAGTGATTTTGTGTTAATGGAACTCCACAGAAGCCTTACTTTAAGGGCCCGTATCATCTCAAAAACTAGAATCAAAATAAAGTCTATACATAGATAATAAAAAATCACAAAATGTACAAATTTCTAAACTTAAATAAATTAGTTTCATAAGGAAATAGAATCTGCTCCGAGGTATGAGATCTTATGATCTAAGATTCTGAAATCCAGAACTTGATTTTAAACACCAGGCACTGCTACTATCCTAGGTACATACCAAATCCAGGATCACCGAAAAAAGGGCGAAGCGGATAGAAAGTAGAAAAGGGGCATAAATCACACTTTCAGTAAGAGAAGCAGCAGCAGCTGATGATTCAAATCACCATCAATTTCTCACTTTTTCTGGCATGTAGATGCCACATTGAAAATCGACACGCCGAACTGAAGAGAACCAAAACAGCTTGTTACCTCTCTTTGGGTAATAAGTTGGCTTGCATTGTACTGCGCAACCACTGCTTTCAAAGTTTCATGAATTATCGATGGCAAAACCCTCTCATTGTAGTTTTCTCCCAGCGTACGATAAATTGTAGGCAATTGGTCGGGTACAGGACGAGTTAGGACTCGAAGTCCAATTTTGACCTACGTGAAAAGAGATGCTCAATTTCAATGGGCATAAGCTTTAACATTCAAAATGATTCTAACAAAGGGTAATGATTTGGGTGAACAACCAGTCTGATGCAACAACAGCTACTGGTTGCCAAACAAACATAGAACAATATAATAAATCTGACAGTCACATGCAATTGAACATTGCTGCAGAAGCTCCCACAATTGTGTGTGTCAGCAATCTCGTGGGAACTTAATCAGCACAAGTCAAGCAAAAATGATCTGTGATATTCATTTCTGGCATTAATCACGACTAATTTTCTACCTCAGCTACAATGAGTGAGAAAAAGGTTCTACATGCCCTCAGGACAACAATTGGTTGCCTTTCCTTATTTGATTGGGGAAGACGAGAGTTATCTCCCAGAAGAACAATCATGTATAAGATGGTAGAGTGATAGACCAGATTCGACCATCTACTATCGTCAACGACACGAAAAAGAAGAATATGGTCAAAAGAGGTGAATGTCACATGAAAACCAATGTATCTCCGCAATCACGACATATGCATTGATAATTGTGGCTGGTAGTTAATCAATTCATATCTATGATGCAATAGAAGTTAAATACTTCTACTGCTATCACCAACTAAAAGATGCCCATGTAGAAGATTCCGACAGTCCCTGATGCACGCATAATGATTAGGAAAGGCCTGCCAGACTTTTCATAAAGATCTAATATCCTCATAGTCAGACAGGTTGTCTTTTCTCAGATCACAAGGTGGCCTTATATAAATGAGTTGAAAGGAAAAACTTACGTAAATAACTACTCTGCCTAATAGCGACAGTGTATTACCAATTATAAAGCAACAACAATTACCATCTGAAGGTCCCGACTTCCCGAAGTACTCTCGATCAAATGAGGTCGTGCTCGTACATCGTAGATAATTGGTCTCTCGAACCATGGTATCATTAGATGCGTCCCTTCAGGATAAACCTGTAAAATTACCAGTGAGTTCAGCATGATGAATTATCCAAACAAACCTCCATTTAGAAAACCATAGGTCTATCATTTATACTCCTCTCCTCTAAATTAGTCATAAATTTGTAATTCACTAGCTTTAGCACCATCTCCTGATCCCATGCATGTTACCTTCCTGGAACAATTTTTTTTTATCGAGAACAGCAGTAGAAGCACTAGAAAAAAAAGAGTCAATTTTGAATGATATATCTCCCTATTTGAAGACTATATAATCCATCATCCATTTCATGATCAAGCAGTAAGGTATCACATTTCATCAAATGAGTACCAAGAATTCCTGAGAATGACCAGAACACCCTTCCTAGTAAGAGCCACGTGCATTCGCAACAAAATACGACAATCACCCTTAATGCAATAGAAAAAAAAAAGTTGAGAAAACAAACTATATGAAGAAACATTTTTGAATGCAAGTCGAAGGTAGGGAAAGAGAGTAAGCACATTAGCATATGCTAAAGGCATGACCAGTTTTCTATCTACAGGTTCCCATTGATATACATATGTATGTAAGAGAGAGAGAGAGAGAAAGAGAGAGAGTTTAGCACAAAACTACTCTCATAAAACTATAACATGAATCCTGTTAGATTAAAGAGAATTATAAGCAGTAGTGGAGGTAAATAAGTAACCTTGTCTTTAACACCACTTAGGCGGTTGAACATAATGGCTCTATGCCCTCCCTCGACATTGTAAAGACTGTTAGTGGCTCCATACAAGCCAAGACCACCGATCACTCCCAGCTTGAGCAATGCAGATGCTGCTCCACCTCCTGGCACTTTTGGAACTTTCATGTTATTGAAATTCATCTTCCTATAAGCACGAAAAAGTCAACCATAAGTTCCTGCAAAGATGACAAACCTCATATCCATTTACTTTTCTCATATGAGGGACAAATAGATTAGACGGTGCAATTAAAAGAAAAGTCCACTTAGGGCCAAAATAAATCCCATTTGTAATCAGTAGCAGACGCGATGATTACACAATGTCTTTCGATCATAAATCCCAGCACGAAAGGAAGCCAAATGACAACACCCCAATGCACTCTAATATAGTGAAGCCAAAGATCTTTCCAGGCAACAGGTCAAAATTCTGACCCTAAGCTAATCCAGAGTACCCAGACCACTTCCTAAAAGTATCCTCTTCGACTACATTCTCAAATGCCCAACGTTCCACGCACCAACAACCGTAAACGGCATATTGCCAGCACCCCCTTTCAACCGTTTCGGCGAACAGCATCATGAGCCTAAGATGTACGAACTTGCCGAACCGACAACCATGACATAACACAGAACATAACATGACATGACATGAATTATCTTGCCCACATCCATTATACGATATAGAGAGGAATTCCAACGCACATTGATCGACCCGGCGAGAAAAAAAAGGGAACGGTCAGCAAAGAAATGCCACCAACAGCACATGCTATTACCGTGTCCACCGAGTAACCGAAAGACCAAATTGAAACAACGCTTGAAAAAAAGATTCCACTAGAAAATAACCAACTTGCGACTCAATTCCGGCGACCCCAAAATCGCACGACCCCCAAATTTGCTACGTGGGTCTAAATAAACACAACCGAACTCACTTTCAGCAAATTTCAACGGCGACCACGACGACGGGAATTAACAAATTGAGCAGAATGACGAGACGCAACGCACGAGCTCGTTTGTACCTTCGGCTTGGTGGTGAGAAAAGCAAGAGCTCTGTAGGGTTTATGGCTGTGATCGTAAGCTAGGCAATGGAGGAAGGGAGGGTTTTAGGGCTTCTGCGGATTAGAGATGAGAGATGGGCTTGTGGGCCTGGATTAGTATGGAAAATGGGCCAAGTTTAGTTCTTTTCCACCCTTCATTTCGATCAAATTTTGAAGATGTTTAAGCCCATGAAATCCGACCCACAAACAGCTTTGTTCTTATTTTTGGGTAAATTAACCGTTTAAGTACAATCTTTCGTTCAGCGTGAATTGGTTGAATCAAGGTAGGACCACGTCGATTTCAACCTCTAGATTTGGGCCGATGAAATTGCAAAAGATGGAACATTGTCGATAGGCGGTTATTTAATAGTCAATTGCATCTATAGAGTTTGAGGTTTTGTCTCTTTTTAGTATTTTTCGCCCTAATTGATGAACTTGAGAGGAAAAATAACATGAATGATTCTTAAACTTTGACATAATATGCAATTTTGTCATTGGACCTCTAATTAGGGGACATGAGTCAAAAAAATATAAAGCCAAATTTGAAACTTCACAGAAATTCAAAATTTAATCCCCAAATGTTATTTCAAGATTCAATTCGTTTTGCTCCCCCTCCCCTCCTTCACTCAAAGCAAGTCTTAGGTATTACTCGAGACTAGAGGCAATCAATTGATGAGTTCGAATAATCTCTAACCCTTAGATTATGTCTCATTTGTTGCTCAAGTCTATCCATAACTCGAAAAGAGAAATCATGTTGAAATTCGCTGAATTGAATCAAATTGGGCTTTTTAACTACATAGTCTTATCCAAGCTCACACAAACAGGTCTTCAAGCGATGTGGCCTAAAGCAGACTTGGTCACCTCCTTATCATGCCACGACAAAGTCGATTTAAAGAAAGAACAGAAGCTCGATACGGAATTCAATTGGGTACGCCATTGACCTTGTACTGATCATTTTTTTTTTTTTTTCGATTAACGCATGTGTATTTTCATGTGGAAGACTAAGACGCACCACCTACTACGACAATATCCTAATCATTTCTCATCACCAAATCCCCAAAGCCGACCTCACCTCCGCAGGACCTTTTGACTTCGTGCTGCTTCGACGGCCATTTTTCCTAAATATTTTAAGGTCCGTCGAATCGAATCCATCACGACACCGCGAGGCTTTGGTAAGGAACGTGTGATCGGGACTTCGACGTGGAACCGTGACGAAATTCCTGGCAATTTTCAAACTTTTTCCGTACGGCAGCCGCACCTCACCTTTAATGGGAGGGCGACCGTACGCATATGCAGACAAGTACCGCAATCAAACAGACGGTGATAAGCTATGTGATAAGCTCGTTGACTTTTTTTGTTTTTTTTAAAAATCCCTTTGGTCAAACGAATATTTCATAAAAATAAAACATTTTCCGCATCAAATTGTCTTGCGCAGAATAAACAGACCCTGAATTCGGCTCTTCAGGGAATTTGGGTTAAATGCATCTATGGTTACGAACTTTTTTGAACGTTCACTAAAAAGTGCTCCAATCGTTTTTTCCCCCACATCTATAGAAAAAGTTGTATAATTGCAAAATTAAAGTTTAATGATGGAAAAGTAATCGAATCATAAAGTTTAGAGAATGCAAATGCTTTTTGATCGCTAATGCGATTGTTCATGTTGCGAACGAGTTGGGATAATGGATTTATTGAAGCAAATCAATTTGTCAAGATTTAATAATCGGTAGTGGTCCAGATTGGATGTATGTAGCTATGCCTATATTTTCCAATTTTTATTATTATTATAGGGAATAATTAAAATAAAAACGGTATTTCTTTCCTATATAGAATCCGAGCACATGAGCTGACGCGTCATCTTTATTTCTTCTTGTCAAGTCATTTTCGAGTTTTATTTTCCGTGTGCTGCCCAAATATAGAATTATATATTTTGCAAAAATAATTTAAGTTGGTGAACATGATGAAAATGTTGATAATATTAAATTTGGTAATAGGTGAAGATTACATTGGTCGCGTCATCGAAATTTATAACGGGGCTGCGATGTATATCTATATGTCATTCAAGCGATTCTTATACCAAATGTCATAAAGAAAATGTTGATTAACATAAAACAAATTTCCCCTTTTACTATATTATGTGTGTGTAAGAATTGTACGATGATTATGTATCGCCCAAGACATCCTGGTGATTAGGGAGGTGATTAGCTTGTTTTTAAGGAGAATTCAGAATGTAGAATGGAGGTTAACTCTTTTGAGTGACGGTTGTGCTGTGTGACCTCTAACGCAAGTCGTCATGAGCCTAATCAAATGATATTCATTTTTGAGTCATGTTCATGAATCATAGGAAAACATGAATGAGCGATCTATGTCGCCGTATTGAGATGTTGTTTTCTAGTAATATTGAAGCAGATTGAGTCTTAAGTCTTTCATGCAATGTTTGTATTATGCAATAACTCGCGTGACATCACACCCTTGATCAAATGATACTAGTTGACGCTTGGTTCAACAATCCTAAGCATTCTTGCCTTTCTTTCCAATAGCTTAAATTTTTTAGAAAACGATCTGTCCCATATGGTACTAGACCACGGATCAAAGAGTGCAGATTCAACTTACACGCGAGAGAAAACGTTAAGAAGTATGTTGTAAATACAACGTTTGGCACGTAATGTCAGGATTTGAACGTTTGATCCGTCCTCTGATTCAATGTCCAACGGTGCATACGGCGAAGAAAAACATGGTGATGGTGGTCTGATCTGACTAGTCATGTCTGAAAAATAAAGTGATTTGCCAATAACCTTTACCCATGCATATTTTATGTTCGTACGAGCATATATATATATTGGGCTTTCTGGCTTCCATTCTCAACCAAGCTAAAGCAGGATCCCAGCAGAATCAACTCCACAGAGAGAGAGAGAGAGAGAGAGAGAGAGAGAGGATGAAGGGAGGGAACAGTGGGCTTGAAGAGACGCCAACATGGGCAGTCTCCATCGTTTGCCTCTTCTTCTTCGTCGTCTCCTTGGTTATCGATTCTGGTCTTCACCACTTAGCTGAGGTACTTTGTTCAACTGCTGTAGGAGATCAGTAAACTTACAGATTGTTTTCTGTGCTAATTTACAGCATATCTAAGTTTACATATTGTGTACTGTCTCTCCTTTGTTGATAACTTCATGTTCTGACGTTATTGAATTGGTGGTTCTGCTGATTGTCTTAGTTTCTCAAGAAGAGGAGGAGAAAGTCTCTCAATAAAGCTCTGGAAAAAATTAAAACAGGTCAGTCGAAAATGAATCTAACAGTAACAGTAGCCTTTTTCCACAAAACAGAGTTGTACATGCAACAACGTTGTTGTAGGACTATATACTTTGGTTTTTATGACATTTAAAAGAGATGGTTTGCATTTATTCACCGTGTACATTCAGTAGTTCATCTCAAAGCACCAATTCTTACAAATTTGTTAGCATCCATGCGTAATTTATACGGCGAACAACTAATTATAACGTTCGATGTGGATGTGCAGAAATGATGAAAATGGGGTTCATATCGCTGCTTCTGACAATTTCAGAGATACCTATCTCGCAAATATGCGTGACGGAGGCCGTGGCAAGCTCGTTTCTTCCGTGCAAGGATGCAGTGGAGTTTGCCGAACCGGCTGTTTCTTCTGCAACTCAATTGTCAGCAGCATCAGGCTTGAAGCCAGACTTCAACACCTCACTTGAAACTGCAGATGACGGATCGTTTTGCACGGCAAAGGTGGAGAAAATAGGATAAATCTCTAGAAACTAGTCATCCATTTGGGTTGTCATCATCCTTGGAGAATACCGCGCATAGTTTATTGAGAATTGTCTATAAGCCTTACTGCAGTTTCTCGGGACTCATGTAGTCATGTTAAAACGACCTCATCTAGTCTCTCATGAATAATTTAACGTTTTTCATCTTACAAGATTCAAGCACCTTCTAATGCCAGTAATTTTTGACTGAATAATTTGTGAACTTCATATAACATATACTTTAATAAATGAGCAACCTGAATACTGATGCTCAGAAGCATTGCCAGCCCTAGATTTCGTTGGAGATAAACCATCTTTTTCTTTTTGTACTGATTGCATGCTCTTCCTTTGGGTTGACAATTTTTCAGGGTTTGGTTCCCTTAATTTCGAGGGATGGGGCGATGCAGCTCAACATCTTCATCTCGGTGTTGGCCGTTTTTCACGTTTCTTACTGCCTCGTTACCATGTACCTGGGAATTGCCAAGGTAATAAACGTCCTGGCAAATGATTAAAAGATCATTGCAGTGCATATTAAATTATGAACTCGTGTCCTCACATTCATGGACTCCAATAATGTGGAGCTCAAGCACAATCCGAACTAGCCACCATCTTGACCAATCATTTACTAGCGACAGAGTCGAACGGTTTCGATGGAGTGATCGATGTGTTTGGTTTTGTCAACAGATGGCAAAATGGAAGGCGTGGGAAGAAGAGACTCGAACCCTTGATTATCGGATTGTTCATGGTAAGCTTCAACCTCCTCTACTCGTCCTTGTCTTCCTGATCTCACCCCATAGAGTTGCAATTTTAAGATGCAGATATTCATGTTCTGATCAAATGTGATTATTTTGAGAAATTTGTTGCTCTTACAGTAATGAAACTGGAGCTGAGCTGGGAAGCAATGATTCCCATAAATGATTTTGATATACTCTCGGCATTACTATATTTGCTTGCAGATCCAAGGAGATTTCAGTTTACGGATCGAACGTCATTTGGGCAGCGGCATATGAAATTCTGGAGTCGCCATTCTCTTTTACTTTGGCCAGTGAGTTCGCCGTAATCATGAGCTAAGAATTGAGTACCTCGTTAACAACTTGTGCATGCACTTCAGACCTATCAATAATTGAAATTAGCAATTTCATTCACATGTCATGATACCTATATAAGTTGCAGAGACAACCATCACTCTCGTTGAATGGATTATTCTTTAGAACATGTTGGAAAGGCTGCCATCGTCCCATAGATACATGAACTGAACTTGCATTCTTACTATTTGTTACAGCAGGCATACAGAACGATGTATAACCTAGGAATTACACATTAAAGATTATGACATGTTGCCCAACAGAGCCAAACTCATTCTGGCCATTGATTTATGGTATCGTCATCAAGTTTTGTTTCAAATTCCTGACTGAAATTATTCTTTATTATCATTGTTCAAGGTCTGTTTTATCCGACAGTTCAGAGGGTCAATATCAAAAGCGGATTATTTCACTCTCCGTCATGGATTCATCGTGGTAAGAGGATGTCTTCTTCTACCTTGTATTGGCAACTCTGGGTTGGAGATCTACTCATGGATGTAGCAATGATTTCTGGGCTTGAAGAGTTCGTCGATGAAGCACTACTGCACAAAAGTCCTTTTACTTCATAGTTCAAGAGAGAATGAAAAAATGAAATAGGTAGTTGTGAGTCATCACCTCCATATTCAATGACTAACTGTATTCTTTGTTTTTACTTGCTCCTAGGCTAATATCTCTGGAGGTAGCGATTTCAACTTTCAGAGGCTGATTAACAGAGCTTTTGATGATGATTTCAAGAAAGTGGTTGAAACCAGGTGAAATATTCCCCCCAATTATATGTCCGGCTTCAGACTAGATTCTGCATCTTGACTGACAAAATGAATGAGATTTTTTATCCTTTTACCGAAACGGCGAAGTAATAATGACCATTCTTGCAGATTTTGGATTTGGATCTTCTCCATATTCTTCATATTTTTCAGTGCGCACGGTAAGACAATACCTTGCAATGTGCACAAAGCTTATGAATATGATACAACTCCTTTTAAATGTACAAGTAAAATGGTATTCAATTCATAGAACTCTACTCTAAGCCAGAAGCAAAGCTATCCATTTGCTTGACTCTTTCAACCTGATTTGAGTGCAGAATTCTACAACTACTACTGGCTTCCTTTCATCCCTCTCGTGGTACGACCTGTGGTTTGTCATGTTGCTTTGTCTGTGACGAGCTGATCTGATCAAGAGAACCACTTTCCTGTTGCTTAGACCTCATTCATCTTTTGCAGATTGTTCTAGCTGTCAGTACAAAGCTCCAAGTGATAATAACACAAATGTGCGCGCAGAGTTGCTCTGAAAATTCTGTCACTCGAGGGACCTGTCTTGTGAAGCCCAATGACGACTTGTTCTGGTTCAGACAACCTAAATGGCTCCTCCATCTCGTCCAGTTCGTCATGATCCAGGTTTGTATTGCTATGGTCTCATCACTTCAACGAAAAAATATGATGAACAAAGCAAGCAATTTAACTCCCATGTACAGTATAACGGGCTAAAAGAATGAGTGCCTCCATGAGTCTAGCTGCTGACATCAATGGACAACAACTAGAAACAAATAAGACAACTTCAGGCATTACATTTTCTCTTCTTTGATTTGGTTGCAGAACTCCTTTCAGCTGGCGTTCTTTGCATGGACATGGGTAAGTCTCTTCAAGCAAGGTCAATTGAAACATTTGTTTGTTTCGATTGTTAACTGATCCTGTTTGCAATAACAGTATGAGTTTGGCCTTAGATCTTGCTTCAACCAAGAAACACAAGACATTGCCATAAGGATTTCTATCGGTGTGGCAGTGCAGATCCTGTGTGGTTATGTGACAATGCCCCGTTATGCGCTTCTCTCGCAGGTACAATTTCACAAATCCTAGAGGTTCATTCATGTCACTTATGGTTCATTCTAAGATCCAGCCTGGAGAAACGGCGAGACTGGTTTGGTAGAGTAGAGATATGGTCTGCAAGGTGCTTGCATAATCGTTTGTGATGTTGTGTCTAAGCAGATGGGCTCCGGGATGACAAAGGCTGTGTTTTCAGACTGCGTAGTGGAAGGTCTCAGGAAATGGCACAAGGATGCGAGACACAGGCTTTCAAAGAGCAGATCGATTTCAACCATAAACTCTTCGAGACCATCTTTGTCTGACCCTTCGATTTCAGATAGATACCTGCAAAACCAGGCCAATGAACTTACCTCAGAAACCGCCACAAGCCCTCCTTCTAGCCCTGCCAATGTAGCTGAAGACGCACTGCAATATCACCGCATCTCTAGTGCATCGATGTTCAACTCATCGGCACATGAAATTACCGAGGAAGAAAGTCCAGTGATCATAAGCAAGAGGGTTGTTTACAATGGGGAGATCTCCTTTGCCAGGAGCTGGAAAGACTCGGGACACTTAAAGCAGACCGGAGATTGTACTCTGACAACCAAAGGAGGCGTCTCTGATCAGTTCACTGGATTCGATCGCTGACGTCAAAGTTGGATGTGAATTCTGTACCTTCTGTACATGGTATAGCAGCAACTCTAAATGTTCGGAGAAGTGATCTCCTTAAAAGTACTGACCTTAGAGTACTGAGAAGTGATCTCCTCAAAGTACTGATCTTAGACTGCGTTTGGTCGTCCAGATTTCTAAACGGAACAGAACTGGATATGATAAAATAAGAAATCCATGGATTTCTTCATATTCCATCAACTGTTTGGTGAACTACGGATTTAAAGTCAGATATCCTTATATTTTATCAAATCTATCATTTGGTGAATTACGGATTTAAATTCGGATGTAGATTTAATATTCACAAAATCATCCGAAACAATATATCTTTTTCAAATTAACAGATTCTCATCGGATTTCATAATTACGCATCGTAATAATTTTTTCGTTCATTTGAAATAATCTTTTGGATACCCCTTCAACATCAAACGTTTTTAGAAATAATCTTTTATGTTCCTTTGAAATAATTTTTTGGATACCCCTTCAACATCAAACCTTTTTAAAATAACCTCAATTTCAATAAATTCACTTTGAAACGTGATTTTTTTTTCTCTCTTACAAGTTAGATTAAGAAATATTCTAAGCTTAACTAAGTAAAATGAGATGCTCCCATCTGCCTATGAAATTGGCTCAGATCTAGATATCTCTTTGGTAATAAACAAATAATAATCCTATTGCCTACATACAATATGGTCCCAACGGATCACGACCCATTAAAAATAGGAACTAACTATATATACATAAGTAACAATTTGTGCTAAAAACCAAACTCACACCACACAACATCAATCAAACTAGCATTGGTCTCCACATCACACAACAAAGGATGCCTAGCCTCAACTTACACTACTTTGACACCAATTTGCTAGGATTAGATCTAACGAACAAAGAGAAGTTGAGAAAAGATTCAAATTGCACTGATTTAGCATAATCCCGTGATAGCAAAGATGAAACCTTTCAACCAAAATTGAACCCGTAAACCAAAACCCCAGCCACTCTCCACATCCCTTAAAGAATCATGCTTCTTCCATACCAAAAGACTCAATAATTCTTCCACTCATCGGGACTCACTTGGACTTTCAGAAAAAGAGCAATAGAATCACAACATATCAAAATCAAGCACCGATATAAGTAGAATAACACAAGCACAACTACTAGAGAAATCAACGTTAGAGAGAGAATGATTATTTACCTTTAAAAATTTGTTGCTTTCGTAAAATTTCGATGAAAATCGAAGAGCTGAGGAGAAGGCTTCAATGTCAATACTTTGAAAATAGAAACTCATCTGGGTGAACGATGAGAAAGAAAAAAAGCGTAGGGTTTTATATTTCGGATAAAAGAAATCCTATCCGACCTTATTCCACTCCTCGGGTTTTATATTTCGGATACAAGAAAGTCTATCCGACCTTATCCCACTCCTCTCGAATTTTTTCATCTGGTTTATATCCCTTCTATATCTGACATTTTCTTATCCTAGATAGCTACCAAACACGGGATAGGATAAAAACATATATTATCCTGATTTTTATCCGATCGATCAAACGTAGTCTTAGAATACATGAGCCTAGGATGTACGAACTTGCCGAACCGACAACCATGACGTAACACAGAACATAACATAACATGACATGACTTATCTTGCTCACATCCATTATACGATATACAGAGAAATTCCAACGCACTTTGATCAACCCGGCGAATAAAAAAAGAAAAGAAAAGGGAACGGTCAGGAAAGGAATGCCACCAACAGCACATGCTATTACCGTGACCACCGAGTAAACAAAAGACCAAATTGAAACAACGCTTGGAAAAAAAGATTCCGCTAGAAAATAACCAACTTGCAACTCAATTCAGGAGACCCCAAAATCGCATGACCCTCAAATTTGCTACTCACTTTCAGAAAATTTCAACGACGACCAGGATGACGGGAATTGACAAATTGAGCAGAATGACGAGACGCAACGTACGAACTCATTTGTTTTTTAACAACCTATAACTTATGAATCACCATTATCTTCTTGATTATTAAAGATTATTATTTTTTATTTTTTTTAGGATTGAATCCACTTATTTCTCCGGTTGGTTGGTTAGCTTCCTTCGTTCGTTGGTCAGGTACGTCAGGTAGGTAGGAGAAATCTCATTTTTGTAGGCCGTTATATTTCTCTCATAATAGTTATTAATCATTTTATTTTTTTACTTGATGAATTTATTTTGATTTAAAACCAAAAGTAAAAGTAAATGGTTAATTATTTTGAATTAATTTTTTTGAATAAATGGCCCTACCCAGTAGAGCTTCCTTGGGATAAAGCTTTTTTTTTTTTTTTTGTAAGTAAACTAAATTCTCTCCCTTATTTTGATTAATGTAAAAGGTTAATTATTTTGCTATTGCCGAGATAAAACTCAAGTTTATTTTTTTCCGATAATTAATAATTAATAATTATTTTATTTTTATTTTATGAATTTATTTTCATTACTAACAATGTTGTACATTCGTATAGCTTACTTGGGATAAAACTCAAGTTTGTTTTTTTTCTTATTTCCTTAGTAAACTAAATTCTCTCAATAATAATTAATAATTATTTTATTATTTTATTTTATGAATTTATTTTCATTACTAAACATGTCTTTTGCCAAGCTATGCCCCAGGGATAAAACTCAAGTTTGTTTTTTTCTAAAAAATTCTCTCCCCTATAATTAATAATTAATAATTATTTTATTTTAAGAATTTATTTTCATTACTAAACATTCTTTTGTCAAGCTATGCAGCACACAATGTTCTACATTGGTAGAGCTTACTTAGGATAAATTTCTTAGTAAACTAAATTGTCTCCCTAATAATTAATAATTATTTTATTATTTTATTTTATGAATTTATTTTCATTACTAAACATGTCTTTATTACTAAACATGTCTTTTGCCAAGCTCTAGGGAAAAAACTCAAGTTTGTTTTTTCTAAGAAATTCTCTCCCTCATAATTAATAATTAATAATTATTTTATTTTTTTATTTTAAGAATTTATTTTCATTACTAAACATTATTTTGCCAAGCTATGCATATAGCTTCCTACACTTACTTGGGATAAAACTCAAGTTTTTTTTTTTCTTTCTAATAGCCAATGTAGGTTCGAATTTTGTATACTTGCCTTTTTTTCATATGCAATCTTATTTTATTAGGAATAATTTTTTTCAGGAAGCATATTAGTCCCTGCCTTTTAATAAGATGCAAGATGCCCGCGCCCTATCCTTTTATAATATCTTTACGGGTCCGGGTCCGGGTTGGTCTGGAAAACGACCACGCACGCATCGAGGAGACATGGAGGAGGAGACGTGGCATTTAAAGCCCTATCAATAAATAGGACCCTCAACCCCCCATCGAGGTCCATATCTTTGATTTCTTCAACCCCCATCATCAAATTTCTCTCTCTGCCTCCGGCCTCTCTCGCCTCCTGGGATCTCTCTCTTGGGATAAAACTCATTTTCTAACTTGCCTTTTTTCATATGCAATTGTATTTTGTTAGGAATAAATTTTTTTCAGGAAGCATGCCTTTTTTTTTTTGTCAGAGAGTAGTCTTTTTCTTTTTTTTTGGTGGAATAAGATGGGTGACAAACCACACAAATCTCTTTCATAACATAATAAAATTAATAGAAATTGATTTAAATACAAAATCCTCAAATACAAAATAATAGTCAAAATAATACAAAATAATAATCAGTCAAAATAATACTAATACATTACTTTCAAAATACAATTTCATGAATATGGGTGAGTGCCACAAGACACAAGATTAGGAAATATGAGAATTATAACTTGAAGCAACTTGAAGTAATATTTATGGTTAGCAACCAATCCCGGTGTCGATTTGATTTATTTTGATTCTCAATGCCCAAAGAGAATAGAGAATTGAAGAGAATCTTAAATTTGTAAAAACTTTTTCTTTAATTGGGGAGGGAAAGAGCCCGGTAAGGGTTATTTTTTAAAATTGGGACCTTTATGCAAAAAAAAAACACACAAGCAAAATAAGAAAATATTTGTGAAGTTGTGATTAGCAGTTACCAAGAAAAAATATAAGAAAAAAAAAGGAATAAAACCAAAAATGGAAAGAAAAAAGGGTAGAGAGCGTCTTGATGCTAAGGGGTGCATGCCCTTTGTTGGGCGAAACACCATTTTTTCATCTTGATTTTCTTTGGTCTGACTGGAGCTCTCTCTCTCTCTTTCTTACTGTCGATCACGGGGAAGAAAACAAGAAAACGATCCTGTTTTCCACATTTTCCACATTCTAAATAACATACGAAACAATGAAAATGAAAAGAGAGAACGAGGGAGGAGGGGAAGAAAATTAGAAAAGAGAGAGGGAGAGAAGCCTTCCGCCAGAGACCATTTTTGGTTCGATGCTCCCGCATCACACGGGCAAGAAAACTCCTCGTTTCGTTTTCCACAGGGTAAAGGGAGGAGGGGAAGAAAATTAAAAAAGAGAGAGCAAAGGGAGGAGGGGAAGAAAATTAAAAAAAGAGAGAGGGAGAGAAGCCTTCCTATCCCCCGCCAGTCTTCTTCTTCTTCCCTCTCTAGCCATGATGCTCTCTCCATAGCATCTAATATGATATAGCCGGCGAGTCCAGGAATATGGGCTTGGCCAACTACCACGACTAGTGAACGGTGTTTTATGGGTAGCTCTTAGCAAGTTGTTGAACATGAATCTGTATCAGATTTTTAAGGATAATAAGTTAGATTTTCAACCAGGAAATAATAGGAAAAATGAAAGGAACTTACTTGTTTCTTGCCCTCCGTATAACCTTATTGACAGATACTGGAAAGAATGGAATATTGTCAAAGATTAAGTCAAAATGCTGGAAGATAAGATTAGTTTCCTCCTACGGGTTGACACCTTGATATTGCTCAACTGGCTCAATTTCTGAATCTCTCGGGATGGCATAACCGCCACTAAAAGTCTCGGGAAACGCTGAAAGAAAAGAAGAAAATGTCAAGAAATCATTCTTCCTAACAACACTTAATAATAACAACATTTAATAACAAGGGGCAAATAATAAAATTCTTCCATATCTTCCATTATAAGCTTTGCCCCACATTTTTGTGCCTTTTGCTCAGCCACATAAAATTCACTATAGGGATTCTGGAGTATAATCTGTGTACACTGTACATCTCCAAGGCCAACTCAATAAATACACCGCCGGGTTTGATTTTATTGCAGAAATAATATCTTTCACTTGTTGCCTTGCCTTCTGAAAAAAAAAAAAATCAGAAATTTGGAGCTTAGCTAGACTCAGTTCTCTCAAATCAATCTATCTCAAATCATGTCAAGTAAGTGCTACTTACTTGACTGTAATGTATTGTTCCTACGATATGGATATTGCACCACTCATTCCTCCCCCCAGTGATTGCTTTAGCAGTGTGTTGTAATATCCGGATCTTAAATAAAGGGTTCTCATTATAGAATAGGCAGAACTGGCCACCGAATAATGGGGGTATCCCATTGGCCTCACCCCCATTTGACGGTGGGGGTGGGGGTATCCCATTGGGTGAGGTGGGGTGATTGTGAAATGAGGTGGAGGAGGAAACGTGGGAGTAGCCAAGAAGGACTAGGAAAAAAGGGATGGCTGATCCTGGGAGTGATTCTCCCAGTCATGGAGAAGAAGAAAGACATTTCTAAGGAAGAGGAAGAGAGTTTCTTGAGTGTGTTTGAGGTTTCTTGAGCGAGCAAGAGAGAGTTTAAGTCTAAGGAGAGCAAGAGCAAGAGAGAGTTTGAGCAGAGCGGAGCACAGCAAGGAGCGAAAGCAAGCAGGCAAGTCTGAAAGAATTTATAATCTAATTTAATTTTTTTTAAATGGGATTATTTTTTTTCTAAATTCATTATTAATTTTCTTAAAATAAAAATAATTAAACTTTTCAATTGTTTTAGAAATAATTAAATATTTGTTTATAGATAATAGTTTGATTTTGAAAATATTTTTCAAGAAAAGGTTTTCCAAAAACCAAAAAAACAAACTCTTTTTCTTATAAAATTATTTTTTTTCTTTTTAAAAATATCTATTTTTTAAAAATATCAAATTTTCTTGAGCTTAGCGCGGCCAGAAAAAAGGAAGAAAGGGAAAAAAGACTGAAAAAAAAAAGATTTGTTGCTGCAGGAGATAATCGTCGTGCCCCACGAGTACCGAGTACGGATACTCCCAATTGAGAGAGAGCGAGGCAGAGAGAGAGGCGCCAGAGGGGGACGGTACGGAGAGATACTCTCCGGGCTAAGAAGATGAGAGCAAGGCAGAGAGGCGCGAGAGGGAGAGGGGGACGCACAGTCTGCGACGCAGCGGTAGGACTAGGGCATGTAGTTATAATTATAGTGGTAGGACCCCACCTTGCCTGCGGCGGCGGCTTCGTTTCCTTTCGTGTTTTTTGAGTTTTCTTAATAATAATTCCTCGAACAACATTTTCCATGTTTCTTTTTTACTTTGAAAAGGTTAATAAATATTTGCATTAACATTATGAATATTTTTAAGTCATGATACTTTCATACTTATTATTTTATTTTAGCAGTAAATTTTCTTTCAAATAATATTCTCCATTGCCATTGCCCACTTTCTATTTCTAATGGAAGAGGAGGAAATCATTTGAGTTTAGTGGCCATGCTCAATTCTCATCATATCCACTTTCTCTTTTGGTTGTAAATTGTGGATGTGATTGTGAAAACTGAATATCATTATGAAATAACTCAGGATCTCTATTGGTTATGGACGATATATTTGTTTATTGGATTAGGGTCTTCTTCAAGTCCTTGTGACTTGTGACTTCCATCATCCCATGGGAACGATCATTCCATGGGGACAATCTAGGACATTAGGGGGAGGAGCTTCTTAATATTGTAAGCTATTTTCTTTACTTATTCACAATAGTGATATGCATATTAAAAATCATATACTTCACAATCTCCCCTCTCTAGGAAGGAAGGAGGGAGGGAGCCCTCCCTGAAAGAGAGGCCAAATTTATACTTATATGCCAAAAATTGCCTTTGATAAATTTGAGATTTTTGTTGTAGAAAATAGTTTTAGAGTAATTTTTTTTTTGGATAAAGTTTTTGTTATTTACAAAACATTGCCAAAATTAAATATATAATGCCACCCACACAGTAAAATGGCCACTCTAACTCTTAACACTTATGAAAATATTACTCCCCATCCACTAACTTTTCTTCAATTATTAAATAAGTTAATATCCTTCAATCCCCATACCATTGAGTCTTAACCTAAGCCACCGAGAATAACCTCACTTTAATCCACTAACCAAAGATAGTGAATCACTCTTTTATTCAATTATTTAATAAGTTAATATCCTTAAATCCCTAGGCTTGAGTCTTAACCCAGGCCACCCAGAATAACCTCACTTTAATCATCTTCAAGGAGATCTTGTGAGAAGCTCTTGAAGAAACTAAGGGTTGCATTGCTATTTTCTTTTTGGGCGGTTGTAATATTTACATGTAGTGTTATATTGCCCAAATATATATTTAATATATATATATTCTTACCCTGTCTAGGTAGTTAAAAAATAGTTTTGTTTAGGTAGTTAAAAAATAGTTAAAAAAAAAAGAGGATAATAGGGTTAGGGTGACAAATTTGAAATTGGGCTATTAGAGACAATTTTAAAAATGTCCATGTCCTCAAGAAACTTGGAATTGATTGAAAAAATGGAATTAGCATTCAAATGGTTAAGTATTTACACAGGGGCTTTAATTCCAAAAAATGGAATTAGCATTCAAATGGTTAGGGGTGCGTTTGGATGGGCATTTAGAAAGCCCATCCAACCCCTAAAGCCCCTTCAGCCAAAGAGAGGCGTTTGGCAACCAATTCGCAAGGAGCTTTCAAAGAGAGGCGTTTAGCAACCATTTGAATATTAATTCCATTTTTTGGAATTAAAGCCCCTGTAAATACCTAACCATTTGAATGCTAATTCCATTTTTTCAATCAATTCCAAGTTTCTTGGGGACATGGACATTTTTAAAATTGTCTCTAATAGCCCAATTTCAAATTTGTCACCCTAACCCTATTATCCTCTTTTTTTTAACTATTTTTTAACTACCTAGACAAAACTCTTTTTTAACTACCTAGACAGGGTAAGAATATATATATTTTTTAAATATATATTTGGGCAATATGACACTACATGTAAATATTACAACCGCAAAAAAAAAATAGCAATGCAACCCTTAGTTTCTTCAAGAGCTTCTCACAAGATCTCCTTGAAGATGATTAAAGTGAGATTATTCTGGGTGGCTT
The DNA here is from genome assembly GCA_019915185.1 of Eucalyptus camaldulensis. Taxonomy (NCBI): domain Eukaryota; kingdom Viridiplantae; phylum Streptophyta; class Magnoliopsida; order Myrtales; family Myrtaceae; genus Eucalyptus; species Eucalyptus camaldulensis. The sequence goes on from JAHSVA010000005.1 coordinate 9,807,705, forward strand.
GGCTTTAGACTCAAGCCTGGGGATTTAATGATATTAACTTATTAAATAATTGAATAAAAGAGTGATTCACTCTCTTTGGTTAGTGGATTAAAGTGAGGTTATTCTCGGTGGCTTGGGTTAAGATTTAATGGTGCAGGGATTTAAGGATATTAACTTATTAAATAATTGAAGAGAAGTTAGTGGATGGAGAGCAATATTTTCATAAGTGTTAAAAGTTAGAGTGGCTATTTTACTGTGTGGGTGGCATTATATATTTAATTTTGGCAAGGTTTTGTAAATAACAAAAACTTTATCTAAAAAAAAAATTACTCTAAAACTATTTTCTACAACAAAAATCTCAAATTTATCAAAGACAATTTTTGGCATATAAGTATAAATTTGGCCTCTCCTTCAAGGAGGGCTCCCTGCCTCCTTCCTTCCTACAGAGGGGAGATTGTGAAGTATATGATTTTTAATATGCATATCACTATTGTGAATAAGTGAAGAAAATAGCTTACAATATTAAGAAGCTCCTCCCTCCAATGTCCTAAATTGTCCCCATGGGATGATCTTTCCCATGGGATGATGGAAGTCACAAGTCCCAAGAACTCGAATAAGACCCCAATCCAACAAACAAATATATCGTCCACAACCAATAGAGGTCCCGAGTTATTTTATAATGATATTCAGTTTTCACAATCACATCCACAATTTACAACCAAAATAGAAAGTGGATATGATGAGAATTGAGCATGGCCACTAAACTCAAAGGATTTGCTCCTCTTCCATTAGAAATAGAAAGTGGGCAATGGCAATGGAGAATACTATTTGGAAGAAAATTTACTGCTAAAATAAAATAATAAGTATGAAAGTATCATGACTTAAAAATATTCCTAATGTTAATACAAATATATTAACATTTTCAAAGTAAAAAAGAAACATGGAAAATGTTGTTCGAGGAATTGTTATTAAGAAAACTCAAAAAACATGAAAGGAAATGAAGTTGCCGCCGCAGGCAAGGTGGGGTCCTACCACTATAATTATAACTACATGCCCTAGTCCTACTGCTGCGTCGCAGACTGTGCATCCCCCTCTCCCTCTCGCGCCTCTCTCTGCCTCGCTCTCATCTTCCTAGCCCGGAGAGTATCTCTCCGTACCGTCCCCCTTTGGTCCCCCTCTGGCGCCTCTCTCTCCGCCTCGCTCTCTTTCTCAGCTGGGAGTATCCGTACTCGTACTCGTGGGGCACGACGATTATCTCCTGCAGCAACAAATCTTTTTTAATCTTTTTTTTTTTTTTGCTTTTCTTCCTTTTTTTTCAGTCTTTTTTCCCTTTCTTCCTTTTTTCTAGCAGCGCTGAGCTCGAGAAAATTTGATATTTTTAAAAAGAAAAAATTATTTTTATAAGAAAAAGAGTTTGTTTTTTTGGTTTTTGGGAAACCTTTTCTTAAAAAACATTTTCAAAATCAAACTATTATCTATAAACAAATCTTTAATTATTTTTAATTATTTCTAAAACAATTGGAAAGTTTAATTATTTTTATTTTAAAAAAATAAGAAAATTAATAATGAATTTAGAAAAAAAAGAATCCCATTTAAAAAAAATTAAATTAGATTATAAATTCTTTCAGACTTGCGTGCTTGCTTTCGCTCCTTGCTGTGCTCCGCTCTGCTCAAACTCTTGCCCTTGCTCAAACTCTCTCTTGCTCTTGCTCTCCTCAGACTCAAACTCTCTCTTGCTCGCTCGAGAAACTCTCTCAGAGGATTTCTGGTCAAACACACTCAAGAAACTCTCTTCCTCTTCATTAGAAATGTCTTTCTTCTTCTCCATGACTAGGAGAATCACTCCCAGGATCAACCATCCCTTTTTTCCTGGTCCTTCTTGGCTACTCCCACGTTTCCTCCTCCACCTCATTTCACAATCACCCCACCTCACCCAATGGGATACCCCCACCCCCACCCCCACCGTCAAATGGGGGTGAGGCCAATGGGATACCCCCATTATTCGGTGGCCAGTTCTGCCTATTCTATAGTAAGAACCCTTTATTTAAGATCCGGATATTACCACTCAGTGCTAAAGCAATCACTGGGGGGAGGAATGAGTGATGCAATATCCATATCGTAGGAACAATACATTACAGTCAAGTAAGTAGCACTTACTTGACATGATTTGAGATAGATTGATTTGAGAGAATTGAGTCTAGCTAAGCTCCAAATTTCTGATTTTTTTTTTCAGAAAGCAAGGCAACAAGTGAAAGATATTATTTTTGCAATCAAATCAAACCCAGCGGTGTATTTATTGAGTTGGCCCTTGGAGATGTACAACGTACACAGAGTATACTCCAGAATCCCTATAATGAATTTTATGTGGCTGAGCAAGAGGCACAAAAATGTGGGGCAAAACTTATAATGGGAGATATGGAAGAATTTTATTATTTGCCTCTTGTTATTATATGTTGTTATTATTAAGTGTTGTTAGGAAGAATAATTTCTTGACATTTTATTCTTTTCTTTCAGCGTTTCCTGAGACTTTTAGTGGCGATTATGCCATCCCCAGAGATTCAGAAATTGAGCCAGTTGAGTTGAGCAATGTCAAGGTGTCAACCCGCCAGGAGGAAGCTAATCTTATCTTCCAGCATTTTGACTTAATCTTTGACAATATTCCATTCTTTCCAGTATCTGTCAATAAGGTTATACGGAGGGCAAAAAACAAGTAAGTTCCTTTCCTTTTTCCTATTATTTCCTGGTTGAATTCCTATTATTTCCTGGTTGAAAATCTAACTTTATTATCCTTAAAAATCTGATACAGATTCATGTTCAACAACTTGCTAAGAGCTGCCCATAAACACCGTTCACTAGTCGTGGTAGTTGGCCAAGCCCATATCCCTGGACTCGCCAGCTATCTCATATTAGATGCTATGGAGAGAGCATCATGGCTAGAGAGGGAAGAAGAAGAAGACTGGCGGGGGATAGGAAGGCTTCTCTCCCTCTCTCTTTTTTTAATTTTCTTCCCCTCCTCCCTTTGCTCTCTCTTTTTTAATTTTCTTCCCCTCCTCCCTTTATCCTGTGGAAAACGAAACGAGGAGTTTTCTTGCCCGTGTGATGCGGGAGCATCAAACCAAAAATGGTCTCTGGTGGAAGGCTTCTCACCCTCTCTCTTTTCTAATTTTCTTCCCCTCCTCCCTCGTTCTCTCTTTTCATTTTCATTGTTTCGTATGTTGTTTAGAATGTGGAAAATGTGGAAAACAAGATCGTTTTCTTGTTTTCTTCCCCGTGATCGACAGTAAGAAAGAGAGCAGAGAGAGAGAGAGCTCCGGTCAGACCAAAGAAAATCAAGATGAAAAAATGAAAAAATGGTGTTTCGTCCAACAAAGGGCGGAACAAAGGGCATGCACCCCTTAGCATCAAGACTCTCTCTGTCCTTTTTTCTTTCAATTTTTGGTTTTATTCCTTTTTTTTCTTATATTTTTTCTTGGTAACTGCTAATCATAACTTCACAAATATTTTCTTATTTTGCTTGTGTTTTTTTTTTTTTTTGCATAAAGGTCCCAATTTTAAAAAATGACCCTTACCGGGCTCTTTCCCTCCCCAATTAAAGAAAAAGTTCTTACAAATTTAAGATTATCTTCAATTCTCTCCTCTTTGGGCATTGAGAATCATTGAGAATCAAAATAAATCAAATCAACACCGGGGATTGGTTGCTAACCATAAATATTACTTCAAGTTGCTTCAAGTTACAATTCTCATATTTCCTAATCGTGTCTTGTGGCACTCACCCATATTCATGAAATTGTATTTTGAAAGTAATGTATTAACATTATTTTGACTGATTATTATTTTGTATTATTTTGACTATTATTTTGTATTTGAGGAATTTGTATTTAAATCAATTTTTATTAATTTTATTATGTTATGAAAGGGATTTGTGTGGTTTGTCGCCCATCTTATTCCACCAAAAAAAAAAAGACTACTCTCTGACAAAAAAAAAAGGCATGCTTCCTGAAAAAAATTTATTCCTAACAAAATACAATTGCATATGAAAAAAAGGCAAGTTAGAAATTGAGTTTTATCCCGAGAGAGATCCCAGGAGGCGAGAGAGGCTGGAGGTAGAGAGAGAAATTTGATGACGGGGGTTGAAGAAATCAAAGATATGGACCTCGATGGGGGGTTGAGAGTCCTATTTATTGATAGGGCTTTAGATGCCACGTCTCCTCCTCCATGTCTCCTCGATGCGTGCGTGGTCGTTTTCCAGACCGACCCGGACCCGTAAAGATATTATAAAAGGATAGGGCGCGGGCATCTTGCATCTTATTCGACCACAAAAAAAAAAAGAGACTACTCACCAAAAAAAAGGCAGACACTAATATGTTTCCTAATAAAAATTATTCCTAATAAAATATAATTGCATATGAAAAAAAGGCAAGTATACAAAATTCGGACCTACATTAGCAATTAGAAAGAAAAACAAACTTGAGTTTTATCCCAAGTGTTCTAAAAACAAACTTTAGTTTTATCCCAAGTAAGCTCTCTCTCTCTCTCTCTCTCTCTCTTACCATCTCTCTCTCTCTCTCTTACCAGTGTAGGAAGCTATATGATAAATTCTTAAAATAAAATAATTATTAATTATTTATTTATGAGGGAGAGAATTTCTTAGAAAAAACAAACTTGAGTTTTATCCCTAGAGCTTGGCAAAAGACATGTTTAGTAATAAAAACATGTTTAGTAATGAAAATAAATTCATAAAATAAAAAAATAAAACAATTATTAATTATTAGGGAGAGAATTTAGTTTACTAAGAAATTTATCCCAAGTAAGCTCTACCAATGTAGAACATTGTGTGCCGCATAGCTTGGCAAAAGAATGTTTAGTAATGAAAATAAATTCTTAAAATAAAAAAATAAAATAATTATTAATTATTAATTATGGGGGAGAGAATTTCTTAGAAAAAACAAATTTGAGTTTTATCCCTAGGGCATAGTTTAACAAAAGACATGTTTAGTAATGAAAATAAATTCATAAAATAAAATAATAAAATAATTATTAATTATTATAGAGAGAATTTAGTTTACTAAGAAAATAAGAAAAAAAAACAAACTTGAGTTTTATCCCAAGTAAGCTCTACGAATGTACAACATTGTTAATAATGAAAATAAATTCATAAAATAAAAATAAAATAATTATTAATAATTAATTATTGGAAAAAAAACAAACTTGAGTTTTATCTCGGTAATAGTAAAATAATTAACCTTTTACATTAATCAAAATAAGGGAGAGAATTTAGTTTACTTACAAAAAAAAAAAAAAAACTTTATCCCAAGGATGCTCTACTGGGTAGGGCAATTTATTCAAAAAAATTAATTCAAAATAATTAACCTTTTAATTTTATTTTTGGTTTTAAATCAAAATAAATTCATCAAGTAAAAAAATAAAATGATTAATAACTATTATGAGAGAAATATAATGGCCTACAAAAATGAGATTTCTCCTACCTACGTGACGTACCTGACCAACGGACGAAGGAAGCTAACCAACCAACCAGAGAAATAAGTGGATTCAATCCTAAAAAAAATAAAAAATAATAATCTTTAATAATCAAGAAGATAATGGTGATCCATAAGTTATAGGTTGTTAAACCTATCCAGCATGCCAAACTAGTTTACGCTTCTTTACTTGTTTACTTACGAATGGAAATCATTTCTTGAAACAAAACAAAATAATTATGGACTTAAGCAAAGCCCCCACAAGCCCCACATAGCTAACCTTTCATCTAATCTTTCATCTAGGGGTGAGCTGTTGGGGCTGTCATAGGTGTCGAGCTTAGTATACCTTCTGCTGCCAATACTTGATGCGTATAGCATTCTTTTGCATTGGATTGCAAGGAGTGAGAAGATGTTTGGATTCTGCAGAAATTAAAAGGTAAAGAAAGTAAAAGATAAGCCCAGATAAAATAATAAATAATCAAGTATGCTTGTGGCCATGAAAGAAATGAAAGAAAAGAAATGGAAGAGAGAAGGAAGAATAAAGAAAACCGAGGAACTCATAGTTGACCAATGTGAGCTCATCTAGGTAATTAGCCAAAGGTAATCTGCCAAGTACTCCAATAATGCATACATTGCCTTCAAATTGCCTTGAAATAAATCAATCTCCTGAGAATATATTTCGATTCTTTTAGAATGGAAAGTGTGAAAGTAAAAAGCAAATAAGAGCTCAGTAAGGTAAGGAAAGGTAAGGAAAGTTTTCCTAGTTGGGGCTGGCGAATATCTATATCTAGAAGCCCAAATTGGTTGGGCAAAGCCCATTTGGGCATTTGGGCTTTGTTTTGGGCTCTAAAATGCAAAGGTGTTTGGTTCTTGGTTCGATTTTTTTGGGTTTTTTGGGGGACTTTCGCCATATGCAATTTTGGCGACAGCCTTTAGCCCATTAGCCCAATGCAGCTTTTGGGAAGTTGCAGCAAGTTCGGTACAATTCATCTTCGCGGTACTATTATCACTGCACACCACCGCAAGAAGCTGACCGGAGGCCAAAGACCACCGGCCAAGAAGGGGTGGCGACCGCCGCCTGAGGGTCGCCTGAGCAATTTTTGTCTTAAATTAGTTGGATGGACTTTAGGACTAACTAAATTGGTACTTTTCCCAAAATAAATATGTGTATTGGTGTATTTAGTTTAGTCTCTTAGTAATCAAGATAAATCTGTTTACTTAGCTAAGGTAGAAAAATGTTGAGCAAGGAAAATAAATAAGGACTTTCACCTAACCACTAAGAGGCTGCAGGACTAGAGCACCAGAACTTAGCAAGGATAAATGAGATGGCATTCAAGTGAAAACAAACCTCATTCAACTCTTCAACCTTTTGCTTCCTCAAGCAATGCAAGAAGTCAAGAAGAATTTGCATATTTCTCTCGGCTACCTCTTGTTCCATTTTTCTCTTCTTCTCCGCAAGAAACACGATAAGGCCATATTAGCAGAATATATTTCAACTCAAAAACAGCCAACACAGTCCAATTGGAGCATCATTGGATAGCATCTCCAGGTTATTAAGATTGAAGGTCAACTGTATTTTTCTATGATTGAAATGGTATCCATAAAGAAGTACAAACAAGTTCAAAGGAAAGGATCAAAATCTAATACTTAATACTTATAAATCCATAAGATCTGTGGCTCATGGTTTACTTAGCTAAAGTAGAAAAATGTTGAGCAAGAAAATAAATAAGGAAGAGAGATCTAGCTAAAATTTGATTAAGGCATGTGTTAAAGTCACGGGTTACAACTTCCGTGCACTATAATTGTGCACTATAATTGTCTACTAAGTTTTTTAAACTTATCTCGTGAGAGTTCAAATATTTAGTTCAAATATTTAACATCCAAAAAATTATTAACTAGAAGTTGTCCATAATCAACTAATCTAGTTTATTTTAACCTAAATAAGTATCATGCACATATCATGCACATGCAAATGTAGTCACCACACACAGGAGTGCTCATTCATTATTAAAGAATAAATTGCATCAGGCGAATGTCGCCGGGGTGGCGCCCTGCCATCCGGCCGCCAGATCCGGCGGTTTTACATTGCCCATAAGCCGCCCTCAATTCAATAGTTGGTCCTTCATGTGCCTGCCACACAGCAACGTGAATCTTTTACATGCTGATAGACAACTAAATAAATAGTTTTCTAGTATAATTTGGTGATTAATAATGAAGGTCCAGCAACTACTGTTGGGTGTTTTTTTTTTTTTGGTAAAAAACCGTGGGTGTTCCTCAAGCAGCAAAAATGAGCAAAAATGCGGAGGAAAACCTACTGTCTCGTCATCCATCAGCCGGTAGGCCCCGGCCGGAGTCTCCAAGGCGTCCCGCGTCGCCCCCGACCGGATAGGCAAGCGGCGTCCAACGGCGGCGTCGACGGCTAGCGGCTGAGCGGCGAGGCAAGCGAGGGGTGACGGCGTCGAGCGGCGTTGTCGAGGGAGGTCCAGCGAAGGCGACGAAGAAACGAGTCTCACGGCACCAACGGCGGCACGGACGGCGCGGCGAAGACGGCGGCGGTCGCGGCTCAACCCACGGCCAAGGGGGGAAGAGCTCGGTTCCGGCGGAGGCGGTGGCGGTTCGGAGCAACGACGGCCCGGACGGCGGAGCGAGCGGCGGCAAGAGGTGGTGACGGTGGCTTGGGAACGGCGGCGGCGGCGAGGGGCGGCACGACAGCTCGTCGGGCTCAACGGCGAGACAGCTGGTCGGACGAGCGGTGGGTGATGGTGGTTCGGGCCAAGAGGTGGTGTGGTGAGTACTAGTAGGGCGTGGGGCGGCGGTGTGGCGGTGGATGAAGCAGTCAGCAATCAGCAAGAGGAAGAGGAAGGAAGAAGAAGAAGAGGGGGGAGGGTTCGGCCGAGAGAAGGGTAAAGAGAAGAGGAGAGAGAAGAAAAAAAGTTTTTTGGAGGGGGGGGGGGAAAGGAGTGACTTGATGGTGAAAAGAAAGAGAGAGAAAAAGAAAGAGGAAGGGGAAATCACGTGCGGGTGCGGGAAGTGATGTGCTAGCGTTTTTTGTTTTTTTTTTAAAACTCTAAGGAGAAAATATTGGGTACGCCTTATGCTCAAGAGGCGCCAATTCGAAAATATTTCAGTCCTGCTTTTCTTTCTTCACGCCTCTCTCTCTCTCTAACCTCGCTCTCTCTGTCCGACGAGCTCCCTCTCTCTCTCCACCCTCCCTCTTTCCGACCGGTGAAGCACGGCGAGCAACCGACGAACCAGGTGGATACCGGCGAGAGGACCGTGAGCAACCGACCGGCGTGTGACCTCCCTCTCTCTCTGCCCTCCCTCTTTCCGACTGGCGAACCACCGCACCGTCCCTCCGGCTCTAGATCTGGCCCCGACTCGTCCGTCCCCTGCTCTTTCTCTCCCCTTGCGTCTCTGTCTATCCTCCCTCTCTTCGCGGCGAACCAGCGCGTGACCGGCGAACCATCGCGGCCCCCCTCCGGCTCGAGCTCTGGCACCGGCTTATCCTGTACGCTGGAACGTTCGCGCCCGACCGCCTCCCACCCGACCACTTCTCTGTCTTGTGGTTCTGGTGAGGTAATGCAGATTATGGGCTTAGTAAAGAATGCAATTTGCTGAGCAGTGACAGTGAGCACCAGTTCAGCACCAGAAAGGACATGGGGGCTGTAGAAAGCAAGGTTGGCCCTTTTGAGATTGACCATTTTGGCGATTTCCAATTAGATCTGTAACCCCTGTCAACTTTGGCACGTTGGCCACGCCTCCCATCAAGGTACACGTTCTCTACAGCATTCACCACCGAGGCGTCAAGCCGTCGGCCCCTGCCCCCATGATAAGCACACGAGATCGTTGGTGATGGTGGATCCTCTGCGTCGATCTTTTGCTTTGTGCGTTTGTAGCCTGTTCTTTTCCGGTTTTTTGCATCTGAACGAACTGTATGTCAATCACATGTTTTTAGTTTTCACTTAAAAACAGTTAAAGTGAAATCCGTTCCCTGTAGAAGGGAGAATGACGTGAAATATGTATAAACCTGATGAATAAGGGATGGCATTATTCTGTTTCGCCAGTATAAGCTGTTTAAAAGTGGTGAAACATTCATTGATGTCTCTGGCAACAAGAACTCTCATTGGATGTTAACTTCAAATATGCCACACGTTCAAGGTTCTGCTCATCTCCTTGGATCTGGTGTTACCATTTTCAACGTGACCATATATAAGTCACACCTGTTTGCAGTTGTGTTTTCTGTGTCATCATTCAGGGAATCTGAACTCTCTTGTTTCCCTCGCTTTGAAAGATAAACTTTAGGTGCTAGCATGATTTAAACTTAGTCCCTTTAACATGAGGCATTTTGTGTAATTTGTTCTTATATCATGAATTGGTGGGAATTTGAAAACTGAAGCAAGTGTTGTGAGCACTTCCTTTTGTGAGAATGTACTGATGTTATTTTAAGATAAAATAGTACGGAAGCCTGGTCATTTTAGTTAAGACAGTTCTAGAATCTGCTGTTTATTCATCTGTTATTCATTGATCATTCTGTGGGGGAGGTTATGATTTATTAGCCTGGTGAATTGTTAGGACTGGCTGGAAATAATTGTCTTAGTATTTTGTGCTGCATTTCAGTTTCTATGTTAGATATATACGGCGTGTCATAATAATTTTGTCTTGCCTTTGAATATATGCGAACATTAATTTGCTGATATTGTTCTCTTACATTTTTACTTTTGAAGAAAGTAGGTGGGAGATTGTTAATTGACTGATATGCTAACTATTTTTCCAGGTTAACAATGATCGAAGCAGAGACTACACAATCCCCAACACCCCGATGATGAATCCTCAACCTTCAATTCTAGGGCAGCAACTGGCTTCAGCTGTTGGTGCTGTGCCCCAGCAGTATTGTGGAGTGCAGTACTCCCCGACTCCCGCGCAACCCACAATGCACCATCCACCCCCTGCTGGCTGGGGTCCGGTCCCTCCAGCTCAGTCCATGCCTATGCAGGGTCACAACCCACCACCGTACATACAACCGGGGACTGTGCCTTTCCAGATGGGCACTGGGATGATGCATGGCACGGGCCACCCTGGTTTGCCGCATCCGCCACCAATGCCTCCATATCAGTTACAATAGCACTTCGTTCTTCTCTTGGCGCCAAAGGTGTGATAGCCATTAGTTGATGCAATTCCCTTGGGCCTGAAGCTCTGGTGGTATCCTTTTCTTAGTAAACTTTTTTTTTGGGAGATAGGTGTGGAGCTCGTGCTATGATTATGATTATGATACTATGTTTGGGAACTGTAACTTGCCATTTGATTCGGAGGTTTTAGATATCTACCTGTTCATCATAGAGATGATTGACTTTCTGCACCAATTTGTGAACATGTATATGAGTTGGATTGGATCTCTCTCTCTCTCTCTCTCCCTCCCCCCCCCCCCCCCCCCCTGTGGCCGGATGAAAGTGACAATTCGACTATCCGGTCAAGCGTCGAGAGGAACTGAGTTAAGCTGATATACAATTGCTGTCAAATTTCGTTGGATGTGGCGAGTCAAATATTTGGAGCAATCCCAAGATGAAATTAGTTACCGTCATCCGTTGATTATTTCTATGTTTTATTCTAACCGTCGTTGGCCAGAACATCACCACTACCATGAAGGTTAACTACAATCTATAAATATTGTCACAACAGCAGCCGCCACCTGATATCAACATCTTAACACTACAACAATTAAGTGCTATTCCTACCTCGGACGTTGCAGCTGCCGTCGTTGTCAGCAGCCAACTTCTACTCTTTAGAATTTGACGAGGGAAAAACATAAAGAATCTTGCATTTGACAAGCACGGCAAAATGTTGTTCTGCAGATTTTGTTTCTAAGTGAAATGAAAGTCATGAAAAGACCATCTAGACCAGAAAACATAAGTTGGTGAAATCAATGTCAAATGGTCTTCTTCACTTCAATCTCTCCTTCCTTTTTCTTGTTAATGCCTTGGAACACGACAATGGCGAAACTTTTTTAAGAAAGATGCGCAGAGGCTGCAAGGGATTTTACATTCATGCCCCGGAAGTAGGAAGTTTCTTTTCTTCCCAATACAAGCAAATGAAGACCTAAAAAAGTCAGATTAATGCGACCTTCAACGTGAGAAAAGTTGAGGCAATAGGAGCATAGTATTACTAATGTCCTGTGTCTCGACTTTTTACATGAATGACAAACCACAGCCACAGGAATTGTGGTTTAACTACTCTCGAGTCAAAATATGAAAGAACAAATGAACGGTGAAATCCTCTAACTTAGAAACTGTCCCCTTCCGTCTGCAACTTCTGTCATTTACATAGACAAAAAGTAACCTTCACACCTTGGTAGCGCTCAACATGAGTGTCGATCCATGACTTGCAGCTTCCACACTTGATGCCAAGTTGTGTAGGTCTTCATTTTTGGTGCTTAGGATCACGCTGATGCCGGAGTTCACTAGAGCTCGGAGTGCTTTAGGGTTGGGATCGTAGAGCCACATTGTCCCAATATTGTGATTCTTGTAGAGCTGTATCACCTGAGCCAGACTAGGCAGGTTGTCTCCTTGCATTCCATAGCAAACACCAAAGGCAGGCTGTTGCAGTGAGAATTTGGCTGAGGACAGATGCCAAAATCAACGTCGGGAAGACTCCGTGAAGTGATGCCATTTCCTGGACTCCCTTTCCTGTTTCGACATTCATGTAGAGTGAAACATCCTGAAGACATTTAAATTTTAACAGATTGCAGCAGGAGAAGGTTCAATCAAAATGAAACCCATGGTCTAGAAGCAATCAGTGCTGAAGCTACTTATCAGTACATGTCTCAAAATTCCGTCCCCTTAGAGAAGCGAAATTATGCATATATGCACTAGAAAGACTAATCCATGTGAGGATAGAACTATGATCAATGTGTAGCTGGTTATTTAATTTATGCATAAGCTAACAGGATCAATCTATGATCATCTCTCTCTATATTAATGACTTGATCTCACAAAATAAGGAGAAAATGTCAGGATTTGTAAGCAAGATATTTCATTGCAATGACTTGTTGATACAAGCTACTAATAGAAAGGATATGCTGAAAAGAAGTCTGTCTCTCAGTGGGAGAGAGAGGGGGAGAGAGAGAGAGAGAGATTCCCAAGATTTAAAACCTTTCAAGCTTCTACAGTGAAATAATGTGCAATGCGACCGCTTAAAGCACAAGTAAAGCATTCAAATGACTCATAAGACGTGCTATTTCATCTCTTTTCGACTGACAAATTGCAAGACAAATGTGCAGAAAGTTACTAGGCAGCCTCCTGCATGACCAAACAAACTTCTGCGAAGAAAAATGAAGCGAGACTTTGTCATTTAAACAGGCAAATCATTAAACACAAGCTCATTTTTCACAGGGGATACTCATGATTAAAGAGTTCGTAATGTAATCGTCTCCTTCAGTCCTTTCTCACTTTTCCACTGTTCAGCATATGAAACATAAATCTCAGGGCAAATCTCACTCAATGACACCTTTAAAATGGACAATCCTCTTATCCTATCCACTGGGAAAGGAAAAAGATTAGGTAAGAAATGAATTCCACTCATCTTTCAACTTGGGAAATCGCCAAAATGGTCAATCTCAAAAGGGCCAACCTTGCTTTCTACTGAAGTAGAAAGCAAAAGCGTTTTGACAACGAAGCAATTGCGTAATATCCATCATGTCTCTTCAAAGCTTTCTCTATGAGGTCCCACCCTGCTAGTAGGTTGAACATTTTCTTTCCCAACTATGCTAGTTTAAGTTTACCCGAACATGGGGTTCCAGAAGTATAAATTAAGTTTGATTCGAGCTGCTATTTACTTATTGAAAAGCAATGCGAATACTAAACTTTCGAAGGCAGAAAACTCATTAAGGGAAACTCTTCTGCAGGAACTAATGAAGGTAAGGCAATCCATGAACTAACCGGCTCGAATGGCATTTATGGCAACCTGGCGATAATGCTCGATCATATCCTGTATCTCAAAGTGGTTCAAAGCTCTGGGTTTGGGATAAATGGCATGAGACCCATCCGGCATCAAGATCCTCCACCTCTGACTTATTGGCTTGTCTGTCGACGACAATGGTGCAGCTCCCCCGGGCTGATAGACTGATCAATTCAATGTGTTCAAAACGGGAACTGGTAAGCACATCGCAAAAAACAACATATGTTTTGGAAAAGGAAATGTTATGCAGACTTTCGTGACCAAAAAATTAGAGGAAGTGGTCATAAATGGCAGTGCAATGATCGTATCAAAATTTGAGTTATCTATGAAACCCAGCACGGACTCTGCAGCTTCCGGATATGCGATTAGTTTAGTACAGTTCGTTCAGATGCAAAAAGCCGGAAAAGAACAGGCTACAAACGCACAAAGCAAAAGATCGACGCAGAGGATCCACCATCACCAACGATCTCGTGTGCTTATCATGGGGGCAGGGGCCGACGGCTTGATGCCTCGGTGGTGAATGCTGTAGAGAACGTGTACCTTGATGGGAGGCGCGGCCAACGTGCCAAAGTTGACAGGGGTTACAAATCTAATTGGAAATCGCCAAAATGGTCAATCTCAAAAGGGACAACCTTACTTTCTACAGCCCCCATGTCCTTTCTGGTGCTGAACTGGTGCTCACTGTCACTGCTCAGCAAATTGCATTCTTTACTAAGCCCATGATCTGCATTACCTCACCAGAACCACAAGACAGAGAAGTGGTCGGGTGGTGGGTGTGAGGCGGTCGGGCGCGAACGTTCCAGCGTACAGGACAAGCCGGTGCCGGATCTCGAGCCGGAGGGGGGCCGCGATGGTTCGCCGATCACGCGCTGGTTCGCCGCGAAGAGAGGGAGGATAGACAGAGACGCAAGGGGAGAGAAAGAGTAGGGGACGGACGAGTCGGGGCCAGATCTAGAGCCGGAGGGACGGTGCGGTGGTTCGCCGGTCGGAAAGAGGGAGGGCAGAGAGAGAGGGAGGTCACACGCCGGTCGGTTGCTCGCGGTCCTCTCGCCGATATCCACCTGGTTCGTCGGTTGCTCGCCGTGCTTCGCCGGTCGGAAAGAGGGAGGGTGGAGAGAGAGGGGGAGCTCGTCGGACAGAGAGAGCGAGGTTAGAGAGAGAGAGAGGCGTGAAGAAAGAAAAGCAGGACTGAAATATTTTCGAATTGGCGCCTCTTTTTCTCTCCAGAACGTGGGTCCCACGAGGACACGTGTCGCGCTCTCACCACCTTCTTGTTTGACACGCTGGAGCATAAGGCGTACCCAATATTTTCTCCCGCTGTAAGCGGTGCATCACCTCTTCAGCTGCTATCATTTCCCAGGATTTTGTCTCCATCCCACCTACGGTGACGTGACACCAATCGGATCCCTAGCTCGATCCAGAACGCGCTCTCCAGCACCGGCATCGCGCTCAACCACGTCCCGGCGGGTAGATTTCACCGAACCCTGTCGTGTCCGTCCATGTTTCCTCAGGCTTCTTTGTCTGTTGCGAGATCGTCGCTGTAGTGATTGCCCAGTGACTGCATGATTTGATGCTGGCGTAACCCTAGCCTGGCGTATTGCGGTTCTTCGAGGTCATTTTGTCGAGTTTCGTTTTTTTTGTCTTCTTTGCGTTGTGCATCAGGAAAGGATCAGGAAAGGAACTGGTGGGTATATCTTGTCATGAAATTTCCAGTCTCTTTACCTTCGTTAAGCCAAATTTATTTTGCTCGGTGAATTATCTTTTTGTGGACAAATTTGACACTGGAAGATTAAATGGACTTAGGCATCAGAATTGAGATTAAATTTGTTTCATGCGGCTAATTTAGAGGAGTAAAAGCATAATGTCATTTAGTTTATTTTTATTTTGTTCCATGAATGAGAAGTTGTTGTCTTTCCTCTTAATCAATCTGCTATGTGTAGGGCTATGTATACTGTCCTGTCCCACGGCAGTTTCCTATTCTGGAAATGTGGATTCTCCTTTAAGGATAATCCGGCATACTCTTTACAATGATCTTTTATAATACTATGTACCTTTTCCTCTTATAGTAACGGAATATATTTTACATGGTTTTATTTCCTATCATGGTATAAAGTTTCTTCATTAGATGATGGATGATGGCAGCATCTCTTTTATACGGGATAGATTTTTCACTTTGCTGCTACTTTCTAAATTGAATTTTAGCCTTAAGCCTATTTCCCATCCTCCTCTTTTCCCTCACTGGATTGAGGAGTTAGGAGCTGAAACTTCTGAGATTGTTGCATTTCCCAAGACACGACAAAAAGGAAGATATAATAAATATTAAAAAAGAAAAACATATCTTGTAATTTATGGGGTAATTTGGCATCCGCTTGGAAGTCAAGTCTCTCATCATGGGAATAGGGGGCTGCTTCTGGCCCTAGCTCCTCTTTATGTGGCTTTGGTGCTAAACAACTTGTTGGGTTGAAAGTCCTAAGCCACAAAAGAAGTGCGGATAAAAGTTCCTCAAATAACCTCCAAATATTTTATTTTAAAACCTATTATGTGTGGCCCTTCATACGGGAAAAAAGAAACTTTAACTACATAGGACACATTACACACATAACACATAATAATAGTAGTAATGCATGTAAATGAGTTTTGAATTTTAAAAAGAAAATTGCAATTAAACATTTATAATCTTAGGACCTAGCATAATCGCAATTATTTTTTTTTTCTTTTTTTTTATGATTCTAGTACTGTTGTGTGCTACTATTTTGCAATTTTTATATTGATACCTAAAAATTTTACACCTAACATTAGCTTCTAGACTTGGTAGTTCCCTTGATTATAAAAACGAGAATTTTTTTTTTTTTTTATGTTCATTAAAGCTAAGGCTGGGGATGAGTGACCTGGGGATTAGTGACCTTGTTTGTTTTGTCAGGAAACCAATATCAATTTCTCAATTTATCCTTCCCGAAAAATCATAGATCCTTATTTAAACAGGGATTCTTCTAATTAATATATATATATATTTGTGTGTGAAGAAAATATAACTGAAAAAATAAATAAATAAATAGAAAATATATCTCATAGAAGTATGTAAATATTTGGGCTAATCCATCAACGATTTTTTTAAATACAATAGGAAAAGAAGAAGAAGAGGAAAGGATCGAGATTAGCGGGCTCCATCTCTTCTTACTATATATATATTTTAATTTTTTAGTTCTCTTTCGCGTGCCTTTATTATTTTTACTTTTTTTTGTTAGGTGGTCTTTATTATGCAACGTCTTCTTTCTTTCTGCCTGCAATTTTAAACTCTTTTTCCCTTTCCAGTCTCCCATGCAGATCCGTATCCACATTGTCTTTTTCACCATCAATGCCGGTTTCATTGCTCAAGTGCGACGTTGAAAAACTCTTCCTTCCTCTTCCTCTTGATCGGTTTGTGGATCATAAAAACTCTTCCTCTTTTTTAACACCCACTGGTCTCACTTCCTCTCCTATCTTTTCCTCTCACTTCATCCAAGTTCATCCAATCGTCTCTCCTTTCCTCTCCCTCTCGGTTCATCAACACGCCTCCAAACAACGAAAAAAATGCAAGTTTTAAGGCGAAAGATAGAAAGTCCCTGTGGAATCGTTATCAGATCATGCGATAGGATGATGCAAGAATTTTTCAAACATAATCACTTTCCTCACCACTTTCCTAACGAGAAATCTTTCTTGGAGGATTTTGCCAAGAACCGGCTTTAGAAGAAGAGACATTAAGGTAATAAATCTTTCCATTATCTCACTAATCAAGTATCACTTCTCCAAATTTTCACTTTGCCCATAAGATAGGATAGGATAAAGATAGGATAAAGTGGGATAGTAAATCCTGGATAATAATTGGATAATAAAGGTGGTCCTATCAAGAAAAATAAAAATGATATTCAATTGAATTATAAAATTAAAAAATAGAAAAATCAATTAATTAAAGGTCATAGAAAATAAGGAATTGTGGCCACCTTTGCAGTGGCCACATTGAAAACGGCGAGCACCGTAAATCAATAAATCTTAGACTACAGAGAGGGATAAATCTTTAGGAGGGATAAATCTTTAGGCCACCATGGAAGTAGTCTTTGCATTGCCTCAAATGGATGGAGATCCCAATTGTCAAAGATACCAAAGATTTACAGCTGCTTCATCCCCTCTTCCTTTGAGAGGTCCAAGTACTTGGTCATCAAATTATCCAAAGGAAGGGGCACCCAATTGCTAGCATTCCAAAAGAGAAGCAAGATGGGAGAAGAAGTGGAAGAAGAGGGCTGATAAATGAATCCAAGAGGCAAAGGCATCTATTTTCCTTATTAAAAAAAAAAAATTATCCAATCCGAGCTTATCCCACCCCCTCCCTGGATTTTTTCCAGCGTTTATCCGTGGACATTCCCAAACAACAATTATTGTATCCAGACTCAAATCCGGACAACCAAACACACAGCCATACCTAAGGGCTTATGCTCAATGGAGGAGCTTGAAGATAAAAGATGGAAGAGAACCGAGCTTGAGGAAGAAAGATCCAGCAGTTTTATGGGAACTATATTGCAAAAATTATTCCAGGATAATGACCTCAAAGCATTTCTCCTCCTCCTCCTGTCGCAAACGAATCATCAACCCAACCAACCAACCCAACGGAAGCCATAATTATCACCAAGCCACTTATCACCAAGCCGCTTAGTGAAGCTCTTATCACCAACCTCTTATCACCAAGCAATCTCATGTTCATTTATGTTAATTATTATGCTTGTTGAACTTAAATGTTTGTATTTATGCTGGGTAAAAGTAATGTTCTTATGTTGGGCCTTAGTACTTGGACAATGTCGCACATCCTTACATGCTTACATCCCCACTTGGTTAGAAATAATTTGGCTTACATGCTTACATCCCCACTTGGTTAGAAATAATTTGGTTTTCTGGATTCGATACTTATCATGCCACCAATAAGCCCTCCATCCACATGAACAAAGGATCAGGATCAGGTTTGGTGACGTCAAGCCAAAAACTGCATCACCTTCCTCCATGGCTCCCGTCGCTTTGATTGCCTTCATTTCAAAATTATCTCCCATTATCTCCGAATGGAACTGGCTTTGAGGCCATTGCTTCTTGCATCTAGTACCTCAATTCTTTTCCTAGATGCACAACCTTACTCAGTTTGCGCTAAGCAATCTGCAAGAACAAAGGAATTATCCAATGCAACCCTCTCCTCTTCGAGTCCTCTTCCGGGTCAACGCCCCTTCAGTCAGTTTCATCACAATGCAGCCATCGGTTGCAGAGAAAATGATCCAGCTCCATCATCTCTCCATTAGATAAGGGTTGTGGGTACATTGATGCTTCATCTAAATATCAAAACCATGGGAACTCTGAACTGAATTGAACTCAAAGGCCAAACGAGATTTCTATAGTAAAGATATACCGAGGCACACCTTCACCTTCTTCTTGTACAGGACCAGTTCCTGAATTTTGAACGACCTTCACAGGCTGCTCCACTTTGAAGATGCTTGCACAACATTTTCGCATGAAAATCTTTCAAAAATCCTATGTTTACCAAATATATATTCTCCACCCTGAAATAATATAATTACTTCTGCCTTGTATATGTGGATATGTTAACCCCCAAAACTCCATGACCTTAGCTTGATCTTAGCTTGCCAGTATGCGATCCATGACCTTCAGTTTCATCACCCATGTAAAAATGACTTTTAAAAAACCAAGGCATATATTACTTTTTGGCGAAGAACATTAGGGAAATTCATATGAATTTCAGTTGATTGAAGTCTCCCATTAGTCATAATGATGTGCACTTGCTACCTAAAGCCTTATTGTTTTAAGACATCTTTAAGTTCGAATATAATAGACTTCATGTATTTCCTATTTTACAATGTGCCTGATTGTTTGTTTTGTTAGATTTTTTTTTGTTGAAGCTTGATCATTGGTTTGAATTGTTCCAGCAAAAAGTAAAAAAAGAAAAGAAAAGAGAGTCATAAAACAATTTAGTTATAAATCTTTTGATTGGGAACCAATTTAATCTTAAACTTTTAATGGTGTGAATTTAGTCATAAAACTTTTGTCAATTTAGTCTTTTAGTTTGGTTTGGGCTAATTTTATCAAAGAAAATATTTTTCTTAATCAATAAGTCTAATCTATTTACTAGGTTTTTTTGTTATTATTTTATTTTACGAATAGGTGTCTTTGGAGGGAATAAATAGATGCACAAGCTCCTTTGCAAGATTAATGAAAATCCTGTGCAAGTTAGATGAATTAAATTTTGTTGAGGTTTTTCTCTATGGCTAATGAATTATGATACATTTTTTTTAATTATTAAGTGAATCTCAAGATACTTTCCGCTGCTTTTTTTTTTTATAGTGTAATTAATATTTCAGAAAAGATAAATTGAAGCCGTGAGTTTATCATTGGCCAAAGACACGGCAGGAAAGTATAAAAATAAAAAATCATACGTATCTCCATATAATTATCTCCGTATGTGACCTCTCATGCTGAAATGAAGCCCACCAAAACTGGGGCTACGACCGCATAGAAACTAGAAAGAAGAAAGCATCTTCTTCTTGGGAGAGAGGAACCATAATGGAATTAGAAGGAATCGGGATGGAAGGTGCGCGAGCTCCATGGTCATCATTTTACAGAGGAAGAAATTGAGGCATTGGGTGCAGTATTGATGATTTGACTTCCCTTGTTTTGGTTTGTAAAATTGATGATTATGGGCCTTTTCTTTCTTGAAGTGATTCTAGTTAAGCTCTAAGATAATAGTTTTATGAGAAGTAGAAAAATCATGACCCCATTCCCATTCTATTCATTTCCCTCTTTATATCAGCCTAGAAACTAGAAACTAGAAAGTAGAAAGGGCATGCTGTTCTCGGGTGAGCCTTGGCCATTTTAAAATAGGGGGAAACATAATTTTGATCTATTTTGAGGAATTGTTTTTCACTCTGTGGAAAAGAAGAATATGTTTCAGATGGTTAATATTGCAAGGCATTTTTGTCTTAATATTTCTTTTTTTTCTTTTTCTTTTTTATTACAAATAAATAGGTACTCAAAATAAGTACATGTTGGAGTATGATTGACCATCTCCTTATTAATTTTGATTAATTTCAATATGAACAAGAATTCAAGCATATTCAATTATATAACAAGGATAAAGCAAACGAATAGATTGATATTTGGTAATCAGAATAAAGAATTTATATTATACACATGAATAGTTTTCAAATATTTTTGAAGATAAATGGATTTGATAATAGAAAACAAAGTTGAATTTTGATCGCTATTAATAGTTAAAAAGATTTATCATTGATGAGTAGCTAAAAGAATTATGGAAATGATTTCAAATAGAAGATAAAGATTTGTTGATAAATGAACTGGGATTTGTTGACTATTACCTGTCAAATATCCGGCTCCACTTTGTTTTTGGATAATCCTGTACCAAGACAATCCCATACCAAGACCCATCTAAAAAGGTAGTCATTATTGAAACCAAAATGCTGGTACAAACCAACAAAGTAAAAGATTCAAATAGAATTAATATCGTTTATAGCTCCTAGATAAATAAGGAGCTGCCAAGCCCTTACAAAATGAGAGTTTGATAGAATATTAAATAATGACATAGAATCCAAAGGAAAAGGGATTGGTAAGTAATACCACTCCTATACTTCCTAATGTAAGACCTCATCCAAAAAAAACTAAAAGAAAATCATGTATTGGTCTAGGCAACTTCATTATTATATGTAAAAGAGAAATTAATTGAAATGTTTTCCATGATTTTATTGACTCGACAAGAAATGTTCTTACAATATGCTCCTAATTGCATTTAATTCAAATGAATGGATTTAAAATGGGTCTAGGTCCAATTAGAGGACCGACATAATATGGTTTTCTCTTAACTCAAAAGATTTACACCGAAGAAAAGGGTAATTTAGCTCAAAACTCAAATTAGTATATTCTATTTTCAATCTAACTTTAATCACACTTTTTACCAACCAATCAATAGTTAATTGGAATTTACATTAATTGACCAACAAAAAAGAAAATGAAGAATTCATTCCTGTGCATTAGATCAAATTGAACCCTACTAATTGGTGTAGATTCCTATTAAATCAAAGATCAAAGGGTTTTAATTTTTTTATTTTATTATTATTTGAGGGGAATTCGAAATTGTTCTTATTATATAATTGTTAATTACTTACATTGGTAAACGGCCAAAAGTGATTTGATTATAATTCAATTCGTCACATATGTAGAAAGTTCATACTCTTGGGTCATTGATAAACAATTTATTAGACAATACCCAATACATTTGCCACAAAAAATACAAATTTCGCAAGCCTTTCTTTTGTATACTGGTTTCCAATTTCCCATCAACAATAGGGAGATGAATAGGATACACAAAAACATACTTCACAAGCAATGCCTTTATCAAATTCAAAATATTCAAAATGGATTTGGCCAATGTAATTAATTTTTCATAAGGATATTTAGTGTAGGTAAGGTAATCATGAACCTTGACCAATGTACCTTGGAGCTCCTACTGTAATTCATGCCCCCAGGTACTATAGGGAACATATCATAGAATATTTGTTTCTTTCTCTTATTTGATATTTCAGAGAAGCATAGTCCTTTTTTTTTCTCTTACAATTAAAGGAGTTGGAAAGAAGGTGTCAACAATAGATTACCCAGAGAAATGGGTAAAAGAAATGGTCTATTCTTAGTCTAGGTAAAGTCCATCTTGTTGTGATAAAAATAAACAAGAATAGATGAGTTTTAGCTAATTTAATAAAAATACCAATTAACTCTATCTACTTTATTTATTTGAAATAGCTAAGGACAAATATGTAAGGAATATAGATATTCCAAGCCCTAAGTAAAGAACTGTTACATGAAACTAATGGGTTTAGGTAGGAAGCAACTTAAAATAACCCAAATTTGAAATTGTACACATTTATGGAAAGAGAAGACCATTTTTTTCAGAAGGTTTTTATATTAAAGAATTTATCGAATTTGAAATTTACACATTGGAGTGACAAGTGCAAAACCAAAAATTGGTAAAAAAAATTAATATAAAAATTAATAAAATTAAATTTAAAACTAAATTTATTTAAAACATTTAAAAAATTAAAAAAATTAAAGAAGAAGAAGAAGCCACCTCCTCCCCGCATAATTTTTCGGCTGATAAAGGGATGCAATGGTTAATTTTCTAAAAGAATGATACTCATGGTACTGGCCATGAAGTTTCGTTGTTGAGTATAATAAAAAATCCATTAATTAATCAAATGAATGATTTAATGAAGATATAGTAGATGTTAATCAACTGAAGGGCTTCTTTGTTAATAGTTAAAGTTAAGCAAAAAAAAAAAAAAATTCTCAAAAATTTAAAGTAGTAAAGTTAGAGAAAATGTGATAAATTTATTTGTAGATTAGGGAGTCAATTATGAAGTATTATGAAAGTTGCTAGAGTTTGCATTTAAGAAAAATCAAAGTGCCTGAATCTGCTATTTTGGAGATGTAGTGTTGGAATTCATTTATTAAACTTTAGATGCATAAATTGGTTGGTTGGCGTCTAAGGAAGCCAAGCCCAAAAACATTGTGTATTGTTAAGAGTTCTTCAAATGTACCAAGAATCCAGGGACATGCATAAAATTAGTAGGCTAATAGAAAATTCATTATTTTATGGACTTACAAAATTTATAGCCTAAGATTAAAGTTTGTTTTGCTAAAACTGTTATCAGTTGCATACAATTTTATATAATAAAACACATGTATTCGGAACAGGCATTCTTACCAAGATTGTATGTGAAAAACGCCTCGTTCAAAGTTTTCAATTCTCTATCCTTGATATACGCATAACATGGATCAATATATGAATAATAGCTACCTTTTCTGGACTAAGATTTTGAGAAAAAACACATGAGAGAATAAGCAAAGCACACGGTATAAACAACTAGCATATGAGTAAGTTTGCCTATAGGAGTGTCCTGACTTTCTCAGAGTTGAGCTACCAATGAGAAAGGTAATTCGCAATTTGGTACTCAATTAAACATAAAACTTTTTAACCATTTGAAATCATCACCAATCAATTAGGGTGGATTACAAACCCATATAAAGTATGGGATAATAAAAGACTTAATCTAATGCCCTTTTAGTAGCTTGTCTATTGATTTTCAAAAAATATTTTTTGCAAGCAATCTTAGAGATTTTAAATTTAAGCCACCAACATGCACGGGGTGATCAAGCGAATTTAAAACTCAATAACCAAAGCAAGAAATAAATTGCTAGATATAGGGCAAGGACATAAATACCTTAAGTAAGCAAAAGCCCATTAATTGCAATGCATCAAATATTCTACAAGATTTTACTAGAAAATGTATGCATGTCCTAAGTATGACTTGTAAATGATTATGTAAATGTAAGGCAAAAGTGGGAAAAAAGTCTTAAAACTATGGCATTAGTACCAATTAAATCCTAAACATTTGAATTTGATTAATTCAATCATAAACATTTTGACATTGGTACCGATTTAATCCATTCAGCTAAGGCAATTCCTAATAATTTCTTTTACTTGTTATTTTTATTTATTTTTCCTTTTCTTTTCTTTTTAAATTTTTAATATTTATATTTTAATTTAAATGTTTTAAATAAATTTAATTTAACTAATTTCTATATTAGTTTTTTACCAAGTCAGCCACTTGGGTGTACTTTTGTCATTTTAGGTAAGGCTCGACCATAATAATATATTAAAAAAAAAAAACATAGATCGCTCTCTAAATGTCCAACAATATAATTACACTTACTTAACTTATATGGTGTACTTAATTTAACTTTTTTTTTTTATGAATCATAAAAACTTTTAACTTTTTTTTTTTAAAATTTATTAAAGGTTTCTCAATCAAAAACCATGTTTGCTTATGCCAAATAGTAAGGTTTGTTGAACATCATTGTCATTGATAGATAATGGTTGAGTGTCTAAGTGCTAATTATATATTATTATTATTTTTTTTTTGTGATTTATTGCTTAACGATTCAGCCGTAAGTTATTTAGTTAAGTTATTTAGTCAGAACATATATCACCTTACAACTAACCGGGGTTCTTTTTCATTTGTTGTAGGTAATTTTCGGGGATGCAAGTATGCAAGAACATTGGGATGAAGAAGTTTTACCTCTTCGAACTAAACCAACTGAAACATTACCTCCCAAAAGAAGTAAGCCTTTTTGCAAATACCATGAAGTTTTCTCATAATTTCAACTCCAGTAATCCAATTAACTTATAGCCGCATAACACTGAAAAAAAATGTCAAAGACTTTTTCTTCTTAAAAGCTGATCCGATGTTCTTTACAATCTTGATGAGTTTTCCTCGTCTATTCATCAGAAGCCCGAATGCTGCAGCAAGTTTTGCACTGTGATAGAACAAGAAATCCCTTTTCTGATGTTCTCCGACTTCATGAAGAACGAAACTTGAAAGCTCTCTAGCATTCTGAAATTAGAATATCCAACCCACTATAGATGTTCTTGGCTTGTAAATGATATAGTCTCATTCTGATGCATGACCCAACTCTGTGAAGGCTGTTTCTAAAACCCTTTCACCCTCATTTTTTTCGTCACTGTTCGCCATCTTCCAGATGCAGAATACAGAGTTGCAACAAGCACATAGGTAGAAGGATCTTGCGGTTCCATCAAAAGTAAAAGCTTTATAACTCTTTTAACGACAATTGCACTGGATTGGACTCTACGTCCGTCAAGCAAAGCTTGCTAGACTAAAGCCTCTGGTTCAAATGGCATATTGCTGAATATTTTTTCTGCAAGCTCAAGAAGTCCCCAGAATCCTAAAATACCAACAAAGGCTGCTGCATAATGCTCCTGTGAAGGTTCTATATTAAATTCTGTTCGCATGGATGAAAAGAATCCACAACCTTCATCAACTAAACGCATTTTAGTATATTTATAAGCCGATATAACTAGAAAGATTCTGCCAGGCTTTATCCCTGCATCCTGTAAGTTTGAACAGACAGTGAGGGCATCATCTCCCCGATGTATAATGAACCACGCACGCAATCAAGCCATTCGATGAAACTACATCATGTGCAGGCATATTGTTAAAGACATTTTTAGCAGCATTAATATTCCAATCAATGCATTTGCTACTCTAAATCTGAAAATAATCCAGATTTAAGAGCATGTGAATCTGCTCACCCATCTTATCAGTTCTCTGGCATTATATCAATCAACCCAAACTCTGCATAGGCTCTAATCATGTGTGTCCAAGTGATAACATCCCTCGTGGCCATCTTCTCAAACAAGGCCTCCACATCGTCTATGGTTCCGCATTTTATGTAAGATCTGATAAGTGCAGTCTCCATTCCAATTCTGATGGCATGACCATGAATTTCCTTTACTCTAATTAAACTATTAGTCTCAGCACATTATCAATTTGGTCCATTGGCTGAAAAGATTCAAATGCTCTTTCGTATTGGGCCTTCACCAATCCCGAAACTACAGTATTCCTCGAAGCAATGTGTCTCTTAGGCAATTGGTCAAGCAATTCAAAGAACAGAATCCAGACACCCGCATTTAAGTGCATCAGAAACAAAGAGGCTTTCTAAAATTAACCCGGGGCAGCCACCAAAGCATGCTCCAGTTCAGTCAGCCGTGTCCACGATACTCATTTTGCTGAGTACCTGAACTCATCATCCCAAGAAAGCCTCCGCTGCTTCGAGTCCTCAGTCCGCCTTAGCGAGAGACCAGAGACGACGGCCGTATAAGAAACCACATTGGGATGCGACAGCCCATCGAAGACGCCGTAAGCGTGCGAGGTGCAGCCAAGTTTGAGGCAGGCCACGATGAGCGCATTGCCCAGACTGGGATTTTTCTCAAGCTTGAGGACGAGAGCGTGCACCTCGCCGTATCTTTATGGAGAAGCGAAGCAAGTCAAAGCAGTCGTCAGCATGAGAAATATTGATATGTAAATTCATAAATATTTTTCATCACATTTATTTAAAATTCCAACAAAATTTAATTTTTTTTACTGGAAAAGAAAAATTAATGCTTTTGACATGATATTAACTCTAAATTAACAATCTATTTTGCAAACCCCAAGTTTTCCCATTTAAGACCACCATGTTTTAACAGTTATTATATGTTTTTGTGCTTATGTTATTGGATACTGATTTTTTTCCTTTTGTTATGCCATGGTACCTTTTGCTCAATTATTGGGCATGCTAAAAAGACATATAGATATATGATGATTCTAGAATATGAAACTTGGAAAAGGAGTAAATGCAAATTCCATTACCATCAATAGTAAAATATGATTACTTGTCCATTGTTTTAAGTGTCGTTTCTTAAATTTTAAATTTTGAGATTTCACCCACTTTTGTCAAATTGATTAAACCATTCAATTGAATATCCATCATCTGCAGATCTATTGACCATGAAGCAATTATATGAACTATACGTGTCTTATGTGTCCCCAATCAGACAAGCCTTGCTTCTGACGGTAAGTTAGGTGCCCATGGTAACACTCACCACTCCAATTTCTTTTGTTCCCCAAAGAAAGAAAAAAAATGGTTCAACTAATTAAAGGAGGGAGAAATAGATTTGGATAGTTTCTTGTTCCCCTTCTTTTCTTTTTCTCTTTCTTTTTCCTCACCTCACCGCCCCTCTTGCATCCTATTGTATCCTCCGGGTCCTCCCCCTGCCCACCGCCAACCTACCTTCCACCGCCAGCCAGCCCATTGGGGGCCATGGGTGGTAGTGGGCTTCTCTCTAGAGAAGCAGCAAGAAGAGAGGAAAAAAAGAAAAATCTAAAAATATAAGAAACTTTAAGTTAGCCTATTTTTTTTTTTTCCTATTCTCATTCGCAGAGATTACCAAAATTTTTGGGGAGAAATTTCCAGGCCTTAATATCCTCATCTATATAGACAAATTCATAATAAACCCAAAGCATAAAAGACCAGAGTCGCGCCCAAGCCAAGCAAAAGGCAAATCACCCGCAACAAGCTCACTTTAATCATCTTGAAAGATTAATATAGAAGATCTTGGGACTAGCTCTTAAAGAAATAAGGTATCATGGTCTACATAGTAGCATAGTAGTTGCTTTATAGTCAAATGGATTTGACTACTATGGATGAAGGATAACTAATACCTGTCCAACCCATAATCCTAAAATAGCTTGGCCAATAAAATGAATAAAAAAATACAACTACTACAAGCAAGTAAAATAGCAAAATAGCTGTTCAACTAGTACTAACAGACTGAATATGCATGATACAAAATTCGGTCTCCTAGCTTCCAAAATGGTGATCACGCTACTGATTTAAGCTTAGAAGTCAGAATAACTTGAAGGCTAGTAAGATTTGAAGTTGAAATAAACATGCAAAATCCCTCTTTCAAAAGTGTATCTGAAGCCCTTCTTTGTGTGAATATTCCCATTCTTTACACACAATCCTAACCCAAACAATGTGAATCATATGGCAGCCAAAAGGTTTTACATATGCCTAAAAGTAATTTTCTGATCAAGTGGACCCAACAATGTCCTCATATGGGGCCAGCGTGCAGTCGGATGATACTCGTCTCTGTGCTATTCCCATCCTTTTCAATTGTGTGTTGGGGGTTCACACGGTGGGAAGATTTTGGTTTTCTTGGTCGATGCTTCTCACGCCACCAATAAGCCCCAATCCACATGGATAAATTCAAGTATGAGGTTGTCTGAGCAAAAAATATAAATCAAATAAGTCAAAACCAAAGTCCAGAAAATTGATGACATGAAGCACGAGTCCAGATTCCACCTCTGCAACATTGCCAAAAACTGCATCACCTTCCTCCATGGCTCCCATGGCTTTGGTGGCCTTCATTTCAAAATCATCTTCCGATGGAGCTGGCTTTGACACTATTGCTCCTTGCATCCGTCTCTGTTGTTCTTCTAGCACCTCAGTTCTTTTCCGTTCCTAAAATTATATACCTGAGACCTCTGGTTAGATGCACAACCTTACTCAGTTTGCACTATGTTTGCACTAAGCAACAGTCTGGTCTGCAGGGAGAAAGGAATTTTCCAATGCAGCCTTGTCCTCTCCAGGGTCAACGTTCCCTTGAGTTTCATCACCATGCAGAAGTTGCCCCGGGAAAATGATCCAGCCCCCTCTTCTGACTCCATTATCTCAATGGTTCCGGCTACATGGATCCTTCATCTAAACATCAAAACCATAGGAATTGTAACTTAGTACCCACTCAACTGAAAGCCAAGCCGAAACAAGATTTCTATAGAAAAGTTATTAGTCGACAGAGTCAGGCACACCTTCTTCTTGTATATAGGACTGAGGACACTAGCAGTTTCTGGATTATCAACAACATCCACAGACGTTGAAGATGCTTGCGCAAAATTTTCTCATGAAAGCCTATGTTTCATTCAGTCAATTTTGACGTACCAAATGTACATTCTCAAAATATACATTCTCAACAGTGAAAGAATATCAAAGTATAATTACCTTTGCCTTGTCTGTGTGGATGCAATTGAAGATAACTTCCCAAAACTCCATGACCTTATAGCTGTGCCGGTATGCAATTGAGTCTCAACACCAGCATACCAGCATGTATTCTCGGTTGGTCTTCTTATGTGGATAATCCCCACATCTGCTTGGATGCTAGAGTACGTATCCCCTTCTTCTGCAAGCAACTCAGCAGGAGGCTCCTCCCCACACCCTCTGGCTCGATAAAGTGCATCCCTTTTCCTGGCTTCTGCCAGCTCCCAAAGTGCGTGCTCGGTAAGATAAAGAGATAAGAATCTGCAGACCCAGAAGTTCAACTTTTCCTATGCTACTCTGAATAATTCACCCTTTTAGACACTACTTTCAGGTAACATCCTCGCACTGCTCAAAGACCAAAAGACCATGTTAAGCGTCAATGATCTCTTAGAGCTCATGTAGCAATTCCATGACTAGCATAGATACCAAAATCAAGGATGCTGAGAAGTGAGCCATATAATGACGATTAGAGACTAAATGAAAGATCTCTAGACCATTCGCATGAAAATATAAAATATAAAAAAAAGCATATTACCTTCCAGTACTCAACATATGTCAGTTGTGTCCAAATAGAGATGCATTTTGATGTCACCATGAAGCTCTTCCATTTCTTTCGCTGTTAAGCCCTGAATCAAATGCAGTGACCTAGACAGCTAAGCTACCATAATAATAAGCCTCTCCAAATTTAACTTATCAAAAAATTATGTTGAATACTTCCCATTATATACATTTCTTTGGAGATAACTACAGAGATATTTATACACCATAGTTTTAACAATAAATGCACTTCATGGCCAATTAAAGCACAGTGTGTATGGTCAACAGTTTATGCCACCTCCTATCGACCACTGAACCAAAGTGAAAAAGATGCACTCTAAAGCAGCTTAATTGTCTGATTGAAATAAAATAAAATATTTGGAGGTTATTTGAGGAACTTTTATCCACACTTCTTTTGTGGCTTAGGACTTTCAACCCAACAAGTTGTTTAGCACCAAAGCCACATAAAGAGAAGCTAGGGCCATAAGCAGCCCCCTATTCCCAAGCTTGTGATGAGAGACTTGACTTCCAAGCGGATGCCAAATTACCCCATGAATTGCAAGATATGTTTTTTTTTTTTTTTTTAATTTTATTTATTATATCTTCCTTTTTGTCGTGTCTTAGTAAATGCAACAATAATTCCTCAATCCAATGAAAGTCAAAGTGAGGGAAAAGAGGGGGATGGGAAATAGGCTTAAGGCTAAAATTCAATTTAGAAAGTAGCAGCAGCCAAGTCAAAGGCAGCTCAAACAAGCTCTTCTCAATTCAAATCCAAGTAAAATTAAACACGATCTTCCAGCAAAGTGAAAAATCTATCCATCCAATCTTCCATATAAAAGAGATGCTAATGAAGAAACTTTATATGATGATAGGAATAAGAGGAAAAGGTAGATCCGAATAACATGGACTGTCCGTCATGGATGACAAAGAGTATGCTGGGTTATCCTTAAAGGAGAATCCATCCCCCGACATTTCCAGGAGGATGGTATAAAAAATTTAATATTCGAGTCAATATTCAGATCATATGAACCATTGAGGTGCTTAGATAGAATATCAATTCCTTCCGCACCTTCATGCAATGCAATCTCATCTCTGACCTGACTTTGCTTTGATCAAAATGAAATGGGAAAGACTCACCATATTGAGAAAAACAATTGTCAAAATGATGCCTCCCTAAGACTAACCAGTACAAAGCAGGATATCTCACACCCATCGCCAATTCAACAAGAAAAATCTTGCTTTGGTGACTGAAGGGAACATACCATTTTGTCTTGATGCTGAGCCTTTCTTCCCTTCTCTTCTTCATTATCTCTACCTCTACTTGAATAATGAGCAATAAAAACTAGCAAGGTTAAGACATTTTGCTTTCTAGCATTTGGGATTTGGCATTTATTCATTCATAAAGCACTATATATATATATATATATATATATATATATATATATATATATATAAATCAATATATAAAGTCAAGTTTTGCAAGTTTTTGTTCAAATTTAACCTAAGCATTTCCCCTGTTCGCAGGAAAGTTGATAATTATCTTTTCGTTTTTTTTTTTTTTGGGTAACCCAGAAGACGTACATGATGGTCTCCCATTTGTTTCCATGAGAAACCCAAGTGCCTCGGCCCTAACCTAGTACTAGCCTAGGCAAATGCAAAAGGAATTTCAGGATGCAATAGTCAATCTAAACAGAGTTTAGAGGTATGATGTTAAACTAAAACAGTTAAGTTGAATCTTAGTGCAGGAATATAAGTAAAATAACTTTTTGGAGACTAAAAGGCTTCAAATAGTCTACCCCTGAATTTGTTGCATGCATATTTATCCACTTTATTTGGATCCCTTCTCCATTATTATCCGGTTACAAATGCATTTTTGCTGCTGGAAACACTAATTTCATTAAATTAACCACCGAGATAAGTAATCAGCATCTCTTCTTCGTCAAATTATGATGCTAAAGTTGAAGAATCCGTCTCTCTACCCAAATAATTTAGCCCCTTAGCTAAATAAATTTAGCACAATCATGGATTATAAAAGGGAAAAGAGCACCCAAAATCCTAAACTTTGCCCAACAAATTTACCCCAAAAACATTAAAAAAAAAAAAATGCGGAACTTTGCCACCACCAACGGTGACAAGCTTCCTTTCGTCACCTAAAAAACCTAAAATATTCAGTGGTTCGTGCGTGCCACGTCATCAGCTGACGTGGCACGCACATACCATTTAGGTACCGACACCTGTCATGTGGGACCCGCTGGAAAATGAAACGACTCGGTCGGCTCGGCTCGGCTCGGCTCGGCTCGGCTCGCTAACAGAAAAAAGACAAGTCACGCAAGCTCCCGCCCAAAAGAACATTCTCTCTCCTCAATTGAATCTTCTGCAATTTTTTCTCTCTCTCACTTTCTCTCTCCTCGCGGGAGAACAAACGCAGAACGATCGAGACCGCTTCCGCTTCCGCTTCCGCCTTCGTCTCCGGCTCCGCCTCCTCAAAAGCCTCGCCGGTCATCTGCTTCTGGCACGTCGAAGCCTCACCAGTCGCAGTCGGGTCCCGACCCCCTCCACCTCCGACTGTTCCCTCAGAGATCGAGCAGAAGGTTTGTGTCTGCCTCCGGCTTCGGCTCCGGCTCCCTCCCCAAAAGCCTCATCTGCCTCTGGCATCCTCCGTCTCCGGCATCTGCTCGTCCTCCCCGTCCCGCCGGCCTCCGCCGCGAAGCCATCGGCCTTCGGCAGGAGGGAGGCAACCTCGGTCTCGTTCCCGAGCGGCACTAGGCTTCCCGCCGCTGACCGGGCGCTGTCCGTAACGCTGGCCCGCTCGGTCGCGAGGGAGATCTCGGACGGCGCGGAGAAGAAGGAGAGGCGAGGGCTAGAGAAGGATTCCCGCCGGCCGCCGGCAGGAGGGAGGCGGCCTCGGTCTCATTCCCGAGCGGCACCAGGCTCCCTGCCGCTGACCGGGCGTTGTCCCTGACGCTGGGCTGCTCGGTCGCGAGGGAGATCTCGGCGGACCTAGGCGGGGTCGACAGCGCGGAGAAGAAGGAGAGGCACGGGCTGGAGAAGGATTCCCGCTTGCTGTGGACCTGGGCGGGGTCCGTGCGTTTCTCTCTCGACCGGTGAGTTTCCTTCTTCCTCCCCTCTCATGGGCTGGTTTCTGAATGCGCAGTCGAAATCCCGAATGGTTTGTTTCTGCATCTTGTTGGGTTGTTCAGTTGCCAGCGAATGGGTGAGTAGCGAGGGAGCACGAAAGTGGAAGATTTGAAGGGTAATTTACTTCACATGTCTTTGAGGACAACCTTCATTTCTTCTATGTAGGCTAAGCACTGTAATGCCTAGGCTCTCTTTGATGGAATAATATGTTGTTTCGTTTATGGCAAAAAGAAGATAAATATTAGTGGGAATATGGGCAATTGAAATTTTTTTCGATGAATAAATGATTTTGATGTGCATGGAAACACCTCACTAGAGATATTCTGCAACTACAATAATAGGTAATCTTACATGACTTGATCAAAACTGCAGAGCCTAAAATAAGTATATGTCCTGTTGTCCTTGGAATACCGTGCCAGTTTTGACTAGTTACGTTGCTGGTTGAACATGGAATCTACATGTCAGTTTAGTCCTCAATTGCCTTCACTTTTTCCCCACTGACAATCTTTCGGTGCTTCATTCGGATCATAGGATCAATTGTCAAGTTATTCACTGACTATGTGGTTGAGGCGAAGGAAAACGTTGACAGGAACCTTTTTGCCACCATTGCTAATGGTACACAGGTAAGAAGTCAGACTTTGACAAAATCACTATGAAAGTGCAAGCCTGGTTCCTGATATTTCTTCTATGCTGTTTTCTTCTGTCATAGGATTCAGTCAAGCTCTTCATGAAAATAATCTCACGTCATTTGGAGGAGCAACCTCGAGGCAAGCACCCTGAGGTAAGAAGTTTGATTTTCTTCCATAGCAGCATTGGTTGCTCATTGCCTATATGCCTCACATCTATTAAGTATTTCTTCACAAATGCACTAGAAGGTAGAAAGAGTACAAATCGCACAGCTCCTAGATTGAGTGGGAAGGCATTGCTTTCTTCTATCGCATAGATAGAGCAAATATCGCCTGTAGAAATTTTGCACACGCTTTTTGTGCCTGTTTGATGTGTATGAGATTAAAATTATAGTTGTAAGACTAACCAGAGGGGTAAATATGTTGTTGTTTTCCAGTGCTCCCTTTGCATCCATGCAAGAAGTACAGTGCACTAAACGTCACAGGAGTGGCATTTCTATTTTTTTCCTACAAAGAAAATAAGCAGCAAATCTTCTTTGCTGAACTAAATGTCATGTTCAACCATCAGGGAAACATTTTGTACTCAAATCTACTGCCCAATATAATTGATATAGGGATGAGAAACTTTGAGTTTGTTAAGTTTTTCACTTTTTGATACTGATGGTTTTTGTTTCCTATCATAATCACAAATGACATGAATTGTTTCAACATCCAATTTCAGCTGGATCTAGTCTTTGGAGATTTACTAAAAGAAAGAGGCAGGTTGCTTTCAACATCCTCACCCCTGGAGGATTTGTCCACTCGAGGATCCAAGGTATGTCATCTTTGTGAACTTACTCCCCTGCAGTTAAGCTGCAGTTACCGATATCCTTTTTCCTGCCTTTGTCATATAGTGTTGTCCATTGGCATGAGATAATTTGTGCAAGAAATTTATATATATTATGTTCCCTTAATATGCTCTTGTTATCACATTAGTTGATGCTTTATGATGACTTTTTGGTCAATCGGCACGATCAGGTGTGGGTTTTGTCCTTATTGGAGTGGGTATCGCATTCTCTTTCTATTATGTACTCTGAAAAGAAAAAAATTAAACGGCTCATTGGTCAACTATCACTTGATTATAGAAGCTAGAAATTAGTTCTTAGTACATATGGTTACCTGAATATCTTTCTGCTCGCAATTAAGTAGCTATTATCACCGTGGAGAATTTGTAATCTGATGCCTCTGCACTCTTCTTGTTCATAGTGCTGCAGAACCTGTTCGAAAGAGGGTAACTGCGATCATGGAAATGTACTTGAGATGCAAGAGAAAGAACTTTTGGTGAGTGCCTCTCTATATGATGCAGAAAATCTTTAGGAAAGAAAAGCTTGCGGACTTCTTTTGCCGATTTTTGCAAAATGAATTGGAAAGATTTTGTTTGATAAAAAGATTTTAGTAAGGGTGGTTGGGACTATAATAGATATTTTCAATTTTCATTTAAACTTGCTTGCTGGATAGACTAATTAAGCAAGGTCTTTAAGTTGACGTGATTTCATGTTCCCGTCAACAATTGTAAAGGACGAGAAAGTCTAATATTTGCATCTTGCAGGATCTTAAAACTTTGTTGGTGAAGACAAAAAGGGAGTTTGAAGATCTGCAGTTCCAGTTTCAGAGAGATCTAAAACAGCTAGGTAGGAAAAGTAGACTAAAAAGGAGTAGTCTAATTAGTTCTTTTTTTCTGAGCACAGGCGAGGCTGAGGACATGGAGCTGCATGTTCCTTGTCCTTTTGCATTGAATGTCAACCATTTTAGATGAGTGTCATCTATATACTTTATTTATTACAGCTCCTCCGCTGAATGTTATTATCTCAGATTGAGGCCATTGTCATTAATATGCTCCCTAAGATTTGGCAATAAATCTCAAATTTGAACTTGAAGAATGAATCTATGGGATCTTGTTACGATCTTTTTTTTGCTTTTGCATTTTATTAAGGAGAATAAAAGCTAGGTGTGACATGCTTCCTGAGCATTAATATGTGTTTTTGCTTTTCCAATGGATCGGGCAATCAAGTCCAGGAGATGTCTACTGCTGCCCTTGGATATCATAAAGTGGTGACGGAAAATCGAAACCTTTACAACATGGTTCAGGATTTAAAAGGTCAGCTTTTTTTTTTTTTTCAAGGAGAGTTATTTGTTTATGAACTGGATCGCATAACTCAATTTTTTGAGCAGTATGCATTTATCCGCAGAAGTATATGCTTGTCCATGGGTCAGTTGCTTTTAAGTAAAGGAGCTTTCGTTGTTTTATTTCCAATGTTACGAGTTTAATTTGACAAAAATCTTTACAGGAAATATACGAGTATACTGCAGAATTAGACACATTTTTAATGCGGAAGCCAAAAATGTGGTAGATTTTATTGGAGAAGATGGTTCACTTGTGATTGTTGACCCTTCAAAACCCCATAAAGATGGAAGGAAAGTGTTTCAGTTTAATCGGGTTTTCAGTCCACTTGCTACTCAAGGTATTGTTACACTTCATCTTACTAAGGGTATATTGTTGGCCAAGTGATTGTCCTGCAAGTTGATGTTCAGCTCCTAAATAACAATGTAAATTGTTTTTCGCCATGCGGCCCTCTTTGCAGATGATGTGTACATGGATACTCAACTTTGATTAGATCAGTTATGGATGGTTACAATGTCTGCATCTTTGCTTATGGTCAAACTGGATCGGGTAAAACACATACAATGGTAAGAACTTAAGTGTAGCTTTAGTAGATCCAACCTTTGTGCCAGATCACCTCCTAGGCTCCTAGATAATTTGTGTAAAATAAAAAGTGTGCATTTTCCTTGCTGTTAGATGGATGCACTGTTAATTCCGTATATCTACCTGCAAAGCATGAACATAATTCAATCTAAGCAGATGCTTAAGATTGCTTACGTCGATTTGAGGAATAACTACTTATTGCCTTTTGGAATTGCAGAGTGGTCCATCAGAAGAACTGACAAAGGACATGGGGATTAATTACTTGGCTGTCAACGATCTCTTCGAGTTGTCTAACAGAAGGAAGGACATTATAACGTATGATATTCATGTTCGGATGGTTGAAATATATAATGAGCAAGTGCGTGATCTCCTTGCTGAGGATTCAGCATCCTCAAGATATCCTTTGAAATGGATTATTCTGTCTAATATAGATACATTTGATGTCAAATAAGTAGATAAAAAGACTGAAGAAAGCTTAAGTTTCTGACATGTAAATTTGGGTTCCTTGACTATGCACAAATTAGAGATTCGAAGCTGTACCAGTGACGGTGGCTTGAGACTTCCAGATGCTACCATGCATTCTGTCAAGTCCACAGCTGATGTGGTCAACCTAATGAAACTCGGTGATGTGAATCGTGTCGTCAGTTCTACAGCACTGAACAATAGAAGTAGCCGGTCTCACAGGTCAGTTTTTGGACACGCAGAGTTTCCTTCCCATTCTTTTTGGTATAAATTTTGATGTAGTTTCCAATAGATAGATTATTCAAGAGAGTGATACTGATGTCCATGGGATGCATCCTTGCAGTGTGCTGACAGTACATGTTCAAGGGAAAGATGTATCTGGATCCATCCTCCGCAGTTGCCTGCATTTGGTTGATCTTGCAGGAAGTGAACGGGTAGATAAATCTGAAGTCACAGGAGAGAGACTGAAGGAGGCACAGTACATTAACCGGTCTTTGTCTTGTTTGGGAGATGTTATCACAGCTTTGGCCCAGAAAAACTCCCATGTACCTTACCGCAATAGCAGACTTACGCTTCTGCCGCAAGATTCCCTAGGTACCTATTTCGAAGTTTCGAACTTTGTCAGGTGTCATTGAAGCTTCATTTTAGGATAAAATTACTAATTCCCAGAGTGAGCATTTCATAGAATTGAGATACTCTGATTATGATCCTTGGGTAATGGTGACATTGCTTTTATGCATTTTATTTCAGGAGGAAATGCGAAGACATTGATGCTGGCTCATGTGAACCCTGAGAGAGATTCATTTGGGGAATCAATGAGTACCTTGAAGTTTGCCCGGAGAGTTTCAACGGTTGAACTTGGTGCTGCATGCATGAACAAAGAGACCAGTGAGGTCATGCAACTCAAAGAGCAGGTAAATGTACTTGGGTAATCTCTATGCTTCAGATGCCTTTCTGACAATAATCAACATTACAATTCTAGGGGGCTGGATCTGTGGATTTGGCAAAAATGAGATCCAGATTGTTATGCAAGGAGAGCGCACTCTTTGTACTGATCCTCGAACGCCCAACTTGCTTGTTCAAAGCATGAATGGCAAGGAATCTCACATAAGGAAATCGCTGCACACCATAGGGAGGAAGCTCATCAATGGATTTGAAAGGAGGTCAGTGAAATATTTAACTATCTAGTCTTAATACTGAATTGGACAAATTTAGTATGGTATGAAATACACAAATGCAACTGAAAAATTCCAAAATGATGGGTAATATGAGAATTTGCTCACATCATTATCTTGCCATTAAGACTTGGTTTCTATGCAACTGCAGGAACCAAAGAAATGTGACAGAAGCTCGTTCACCTGTCAGAGGCTCTACTACTTGCATTAAAAATGGGGTATTGGCAATTGCAGCCAACACACGGACACAAAATGGAGTATTGGCAATTGCAGCCAACACACGGACACAAAATGGAGTATTCGCAATTGCAGCCAACACACGGACACTTAGGAGACAATCACTAACAGGTGCTGGTTCAGACCAGTCTTGCCGGTCTTCTCTGGGTGGCAAGTCCACTAATTCCAGTAAGCAGAATCAGCATAATTAAATTTAATTCACAGTATATATTTCATCTCATTATGTCCATCATCTGATTATTTGTTTTTGTTTCTTCAATAAGATGTAAAAGACACAAGGAATGCCAAGACGCCTCCTCCAGTCCACCCATTATCTATGATAGCAAAGCGTTGGCTGTAGCTATAGATGGCGAAATTTAGTGTTCAATGACCAGCGAAGTGATGCTTTGACTCGAAGCTGACTGAAGTTTTGACATGATAGATGAGACACTGAGAATTGACGAGGGAAAGACTGAAGAGTTAGCCAACAAACGCAATAGCAATTTTTTGGTTTAACACACTGCTTATGTACATATCGACACAAGTTCTTCAAATAATGCCCGAAATTTCTATGGGAATGTTTTCAAACTGCTCTTGCCCATTGTTCTCTGAATCTCTGACTTAAGTCATCAAAGCTATCGGCAACTTTTAACAGAAATGGAGGAAATGACAGGTGCCTCTGCTAATAAACCGGCTGCTCTTCTATTGTATAGCTAGCTAAAAATCAAAGATTATAGCACGACATTCATTTAACGTGACGCCAATGTGGTACCATAGAATCAAGTGTTCTTGTTTTTAGTATAGTTGATTATAATAGCTTCACAGGCCCTGAAACCGAGAATCAAGTGAAACATATCACCCAATGTTCACAGGCCCTGAAACCGAGAATCTCTGACTTAAGTCACTGAATAAGTAAAACTATGTATGATCCATATCACGCAAGGTGTTGCTGGATAAACTATAATCAACTATAGAATCAAGTGACTTGGATGAGCACAGAACCAGGCTTCAGGAAAAGGAAGTGGGTCAAAGCAGCCCCGTGTACACCAACCATAACCTCGCTCTTATTAAGCAAGCCATACATCTTCACCAGTTCAGTCGTTCGCTTAGGCCACGAAACTTCTACTCTGAACCCCATATCCTCTGCCATTTTAACCAAGCAGTCTTTGTTAACTAACGCCCTGGACCCACTGCGCGATAATATCACTAGCTTCGGTTTCTTCACCTGGTGTTTCTGGTTGTCTTTATTAATTTTCATTGATTGCCCCAAAGTTGGCACTGAAGCCCATTGATTCAGTTTCAGCTGTACCCCTTGCTCCTTGTCTGGTATTGAACCTTTTATCCGCGGCTGGTAAGCACGGTCAAGGAAGTGTCTGAAATCGAGGATGCTCTTATTCCCCTTCATCAGTGAAGGATCCACAGTAAGGTCATCATGGATTTTCACACCAACAATGGCCTCTGGTAAGCAATGGGTTCTTTTATCTCCAGCAAAGTCGATGAGCGGATAGTTCCAGAGGCGAGAAAGGATGGTCTCATACTTCATAATCCACCAATTGTACAAACTTCATCACTTTTAAGAATTCCTGTGGGATCGGCTGTCCCCATTAGATAGTAAGAATCTGGAATAGGAATCCTTCCTCCTTTCAAACTCTTCTTTTCATCATTCATCAGGATGGACAGACGATTTTGTAGGTGTGTTTCGTCCAGAGGAATCCCAGATAAGATCATTCTGGCCGCAGTGAAACCATCCTTCTCACCATGATTCACCAATACTGTTCATACGGTAAAAGAACAAAAGGAAAACACGAGGGAAAATGTTTACACATCAAATAGCAATTGAAGGAAATATGCACCCAAGGGAAGTAAAAGCAGCAAAGATGAATAGAGATGCATTTTTTTACTTACGCATATTTCGAATCAAGAAAAATAAAAGAAGCACATCCAAGTATAGAAAAAAAAAATTGGAGAAAAATCTCTTTTTGGACTGCTTTAAGAATAGACAATATTTCAACAGTCCAAATGTTCAGAAGAATACTACCTCTTAGAGCTGCTCGTTTACTAGAGAAGACACTATTTGCATCTCCCAGAGCTTTCTCCACCATGTCCAAAAGAAATTCATTAGGGACCCCACCATAGCTTAAAAGTGCAATCAAAATCTTTGAAAGATATGCAAGCTTTGGTTTATTACTGCATCAATGAGGACCAAGGTCTAATCAGTTCTTCCAAAAAGGTAAAATTTGATGGCAGAAAAAGCTCCAAACAAAAAGCAATTGGATTTAGTAATTCACAAGAAAAACATGTCCCATGTTCAAATTAAACTGCTGAAAGAACAAGAAAGCCGCTAACTTTTCAGTCTGTTAATGTAAGGGTCTTTTAATCGGCTAACTCCAAAGGAAAATCTTAACACAATGATCAACAAATCAATAGCATAGCCAGGCAACAAACCCACAAATAACACTGTGATCACAGTACTAGGGGTCAGAGGTACCATAAGAACCTCAAGAGAATTAATTAAAACAATGATAGTCTGCTGGCAAAATATGTTGGTTGTACCTTGTTTGTACTATTTCGAGTGCATCAACAGTCCTGATATCTAAAAGCTTCGGGTCCTTTTCAACCTTGATCAAATATGAATTGTATGAGGAGGGAGCTACAGATTAAAATTCGGCCAAAACAATTAGAATGGAAATATATCGCAATATGGAGAATTATTGCAGCTGAAAAACTAATAACTAGACTCACACTTAATAATACAATGTAGATTTTCCTAAGCAACCAAAACACTACAAGATCAATGATCTAACCAAGTTTTTGCATATAAAATGACCGGCTTGACAAACCGCATTCCTTTTATGCTTTTATGCTTCCTCTTGTGAGCATGATGGATAGGAGAAATTCCCACCAGAACACATGAGACTTCTATTGCACTCTCATACTGATACATTATCACTAAAGGCAGCAGAAATGAAGTTGGAGAGAATTTCTTTCATGTCAACCACCAAACTGACTTTCATTTGGGCTTGTGAAACCAGTCTAACCAGTCTGGAGTATAATTAAATAGCATGAAAATAGTGTAATCTATCAGTAACCAAATATCATAGGACCTGAATGAGCTAGATTAGAACCCCATGTGCAAAAAAATTTGAAACCAATCTTTTTAAAAAGCTGACCCCTGTTCAAACAGGATAAACAACTTAATGGTCAACCATAATTGGTTGTTGCCTAATTAATACATCACCAATAAACATCAGTCCACAGCTAATCAAGAATTTATGAAGCAATCAACTGTATCATTTCTAATTATTCAGGACGTCAGAAAAGAATATATCATCCACTGTTGTCAAGCAAGGCTCTAGCCTAAAATAAGGGACATGTTACATTAAAAGTTTGGGATGAATCCTTTAGCAAGAAATTTTTTTAACCTTTTCTTTAAATGAACCCAAAGAATGTATTAGTAAGGTAGATCTTAAGTCATGAAATGATATTCCGGAAACAATTAATTTTTGTACTACATTATAGCATCTTTCTTATTGACATTAGGCACTTGCTTTCCCATATCGAATTTTGTGACACCGCATGCAAAAGTTCTTTTTCCCCATATGGTACCTAGCAACCGGTGGAGAGAGAGATGAAATAAGAATGAACTGCTAAGTTCAGTGTAAAGGTGTACATAGGAAAGACAATGTTCAAAGAAAAGCAAAGATGTATAGAAGACTACACATTTTCACCTTTTTCCCTGGCTCTCTTAAAAGTAATGTTATAAGCATAAGACTAGGCTCTGGAAGTCTCCGACTGTGCTAATGTAGAGTCGACAGCTGCTTTTCTAAAAACTTGGCCCTTTTACTAAAATAATATACCTCCTTTCTCAGTTTTGTTTAGAGAAAGGAACAAAAAGGGTCAAAGAACATGACCTAATTTCATCTTTTTCCTTGAGGGAATGCCTGAGAGAATGACCAGCCTTACTCGAGGTGCTTTTGGAGTCGCCACATTGGGTGCCTGCCCAGGCAACTCCAGTGCTTTTGAGAACACTAGTGACACCTAAACAGAACAATTGATCTCACTTCAACTCATAAACGAGACCAAGCACTTAGTGGCTTAATGTGGTAGAATATGCTTGAAGGCCTAGATTATTTTCTCTTTGCAAATTGAACCCGATGCATCCATCAACCCCCAAATAACTCAAGGTTGCAATATTAATGACTTAAGTGGCAATGGTTGAATCAAAACTAAGTCAACACGTCATTACATTTAAGTGGTTATTTATTATTTTCCCTTAACATCAATATGCGCACTTCATATTTATACGTGGAACTCACATTACAAAAAAGAGTGTATGAAGAAACCAAGATACCTCTTTGAATCATAGATAATAGGGAACACAGGCGAGTTCTCTATTATGTGCAAGAACTTCTTCAATTTCAAATCTGACTGCAACAAAGTAGCGAAAAACAGGTAAAACAACATGGCAAAAATGAGGAACTATTAGATAATTCTTCATTTACAGGAAGATATCAACTAGCACACTGAATAAGCAAGTTCCAAGCATAAGATATATGTAACAAAACAAATATGACAGTTATAAAAAGACCATTAAAAGGAGCAGCTATTGAGGACCCACCTTATAAAATTCCATTAGTTCATCAGCTCTGAAGTTCTTCACCTAATATGAGAACAGCCAACACCTCAATCGCAGTTGGTAGAGAAAACAAAACAAATATATAAATGAAAGCAATCTCATGAATTCAAAAGTGGCATTGACATGTTAAGCATACTTAATTTGGAATAATTCACTTTGCAAAATAGTAATTAGAAATAACATGCTAATGCATTGGAAACTACAAAATTTCCTTTTTAGTTACTTAGTAAGTCTCCTTAGAGCATTGTTAACAAAAGGGCACTTGTTAAGCATACTTATTTAATATGATTCACTTTCCAAAGAAAAAATTACAAATACCACAAGAACAATCTGTGCATCCAATTGAAAACCATAAAAATTTCTTAATCAACTACTTAAGAATTGCCCCTAGAGAACAGTTAACAAAATCCTTACAAATACATAGATCTTCTCCACAGATCAGACTCATGGCACATGCATGAACAGAAAAATACAATCTTTATCATGAAACTACCTGCTTCAAGGGGACGAAACTTATACTGGAAGGCGGCAAAGCCTGAGACCAAAGGAAAAGGAACATGAGCTACACTTCTTGTAACATTTTATCATACTTTGCTCTAAGAAACATTTAGCCGTAGTAGATATGTAGCAGATATATAACTCGTACATATTAAGAAGAAACATTTAGCTGTAGCAAATATATAACTCATACATATTAAGCTAAACCAAATGTGCAATTCCTTGTCATGTCTGTTTTCGTCTATGCTTTATCTAGTAGATGAGCACTTCTGATAGCGAAACATAATACTACGAATTTTTGGGATCAAAATAGAGTATCTCGGATATATATAGTAATACCATCCTCTGGGACAAGCTCAGAGGATGACAAAACTTGAACTGGTCAAAGCTTGTCTAGCTAGCTGCAACTCCTCGAAAACATGTAATAGATGCTGAGGCAAAGTGTGGGTAGAAAGAAGCTTCAAGAGGGAATCCTTCAGGCATTTAAATATATAGAGAGAAAAAAAGGAAAGAATAGGTGAGCACAAGCTTCCAGCCCGGATAACACTCTATCATGACAAGATCCATTATGACAACAATCTGAAAATCTTCCATTTAAGTTCTAACTGGGCCTTAGCTTCAAGCGAGGATAGTAGGACATGCGCAGAATTCTTCATTTTAGATTCTAGTTTAGGCAATTAGTTCAAACACACACCTCATAGCTGAAGGGGCCTTCTAGCGTATCCAAGTCATGAGTCCCAATTGCAACCAGTGTTCTTCACCTAAAATATCAAGAGAATCCGAGCATGTCAATCCAAGCAGAACATTTTGAGGATCTAGCATAAGCACAAGCATCTGGTGGAGGGATTGGGGAGCTGGGCATCTATTACATGCAAGTGAAATATCAAATTGAATATAGATCTCGAGAATGAAAACTAGTTCAAGCAACATATCTATCATCACCACTTCACCAAATTATTCAAAACAACTCAGCAGAGTCCTCTCTTCACATCCAGGCATTTCTCACAAATTATTCAAAGATCGAACCACATAGCATCTCGATAGCCATTACGAGCAACATGGTCCGCCAAAGACTTTAACCCATCCGAAGACGGACACTAGCATCTTAAACCCCTGAACCAAAACTCACCCACGACTCGCGAAACAGCTCCAAACCCATCCGAAACACACAACATCTAACCGAATGCCGAATCAGCTTCGCAATCACTTGTTTGCCGGAACTTCAATATTTTAGATGACTTCCTCGTGCTCATCAGTCTCCTCTTCCA
This sequence comes from Eucalyptus camaldulensis, assembly GCA_019915185.1. Taxonomy (NCBI): domain Eukaryota; kingdom Viridiplantae; phylum Streptophyta; class Magnoliopsida; order Myrtales; family Myrtaceae; genus Eucalyptus; species Eucalyptus camaldulensis. The sequence continues at coordinate 9,851,941 of JAHSVA010000005.1, forward strand.
GGTGCTTCTCCTTTCTGATGATCACCTTCTCCGTCGTTTGGCCAGCACAAACAAAGAAGCCCAACCCCCTCAGCCTTTGAAAAAAAGAAAAAATCCCCCCCAAAAAAAAACCCAGGTCTGATTTGCTCCCGGTGGTTCGCCGATCGGAAAGAGGGAGGGCAGAGAGAGAGAGAGAGAGAGGGAGGTCGCGGTCCTCTCGCCAGTCCCGTGCAGTGGTTCGTCGATTGCTCGAGGTCCTCTCGCCGGTCCCGTGCGGTGGTTCGCCGGTCGGAAAGAGGGAGGGCACAGAGAGACCGGGAGGTCACGTCCTGTTCGTCGGAGAGAGAAAGAGAGAGGGAGGGAAGAGTGAGAAAGGCGAGAGAGGAGAAAGAGAGAAAAACCCAGCAAATTCGAGTGAGCGGGAGCGAAAAAAATTTGAGCTGACCGTCCTTTCTTCTGCGGTGGAGCCGAGCAGAGCCGAGCCGAGCCGACCAAAAATCAGCGCCGCCCTTTTCCAGCGGGTCCCGCTCGGGGAAACGTGGCGGTATTTCATTGGTTACTGCGCACCAGGTCAAGGGATGACGTGGCGCGCACTAACCACTGAATATTTTCTCGCGGATTAGAGATGAGAGATGGGCTTGTGGGCCTGGAATCATATGGAAAATGGGCCAAGTTTGGTTCTTTTCCACCCTTCATTTCGATCGAATTTTGAAGATGTTTAAGCCCATGAAATCCAACCCACAAAAGAAAAGCCCATGAAAATAAGCTGCTAAGCTAAGCTAACTATTTACCATAATCCTACGTGATACTACACAGCTTTGTTCTTATTTTTGGGTAAGTCAACCGTTTAAGTACAATCGTTCGTTCAGCGTGAATTGGTTGAATCAAGGTAGGACCACGTCGATTTCAACCTCTAGATTCAGGCCGATGGAATTGCAAAAGATGGAACATTGTCGGTAGGTGGTTACCAAATAGTCAATTACATATATAGAGTTTGCAGTTCTGTCTCTTTTTAGTATTTTTCACCCTAATTGATGAACTTGAGAGGAAAAATGACACGAAAGATTTTTGAACTTTGACATAATATGTAATTTGTCTTTGGACTTCTAATTAGAGTACATGAGTCAAAAAGATATAGAGCCAAATTTGAAACTTCATGGAAATTCAAAATGTAATCCCCAAATGTTATTTCAGCATTCAGTTCGTTTTGCTCCCCCTCCCCTCCTTCACTCAAGGAAAGTCTTAGGTATTACGTAAGACTAGGGGCAATCAGTAGACGAGTTTGAATAATTTCTAATCCTTAGATTATGTCGCATTTGTTGCTCAAGTCTATCCATAACTCAAAAAGAGAGATCATGTTGAAATTCGCCGAATTAAACTGAATTGGGCTTTTTAACTACATAGCCTTATCCAAGCTCACTCAAATTAGTCTTCAAGTGATGTGGCTCAAGCAGGCTTGGTCACCTCTAGAGTTAGAGGTGCCAACGGTTTGGTTGGGTTCGGTTTTTTTGAAAAACCAAACCGAATTGAATCATTAATAAAAACTTCCGAACCAAACTGAATGAAACCCAACCGAATACGAATCGAACCGAATTTCGGTTTAGTTCGGTTCGGTTTGTTTATTTGATTTATGGTTTTCAACTTTAGTTTTCCGTTTTTGCATTTATTTTGTTTTTTTTTTTCTGTTGTATTTTCAAGAAATAAGCTCTTATCGGTTTGTTAACTCAGTTCGATTCGATTAACCGACAAAAACCGAACCGATAAAAAAAATTTCAATTTTTAATGAGAACTCAACCGAATGAAAATCGAACCAAAAAAACCAAATTTTTCGGTTTGGTTTGGTTCGATTTTCAGTTCGATTTTTAACATCACTACCTTGTCATGTCATGATAAAATCAATTGAAAAAGAGAATAGAAGCTCGGTACGGAGTTTAAACGGAAGGTGTACGGCATTGACCTTGTATTTATCAATTTTTTTTTTTTTTTAAACTAACGCAAATGTATGTTTCCATGTGAAAGATAGAGACGCGCCACCTGCAACGACAATATTCTGATCATTTCTCAGTACCAAATCCCCGAAGCCGACCTCACCTCCGCAGGACCTTTTGACTTCGTGCTGCTTCGATGGCCATTTTTCCTAATATTTTAAGGTCCGTCCGCGAGGATTTGCTAAGGAACGTGTGATCAGGACTTGGAGGTGGAATCGTGACGGAATTCCTGGCAATTTTCGGACTTTTCCGTACGACAGCCCTACCTCACCTTTCATGGAGGGCGACCGTACGCATATGCAGACAAGAACAGCAACTAAACAGACGATGATAAGCTATGTGATAAGCTTGTTGACTTTTTTCGGATTTTTTAAAATCCCTTTGGTCAAACGAATATTTCATAAGATAAAAGACGTTTTCCGCATCAAATTATCTTGCGCAGAATAAACAGATCCTCAATGTGGCTCTTCCGGGAACTTGGGGTTAAATGCATTTATGGTTCCGAACTCTTTTGAACGTTCAATTCTAATGCTTCAATCGTTTTCTTTCTCACATCTATGAAAAAAGTTGTGGGAGGTGAGTGCTTCCTATGGTGTACGCTGAGCACTGTCGGCTGTAAGGCGGTTCCACGATCACAAAAAAAAAAAAAAAATTACGGATGAAAAAGTAATCAACTTGTAAAGTTTAGAGACTGGGGATGCTTTGATCGTTGATGCGGTTGTTCATGTTGTGAAGGAGTTGGGGACAATGGATTTATCGAATTTGTCAAGATTTAATCATCGGTAGTGGTCCAGATTGGATGTATGTAGCTATGCCTATATTTTCCATTTTTTATTATTCTTAGAAGGAATAATTAAAATAAAAACGATACTTCTTTCCTATATAGAATCCAAGCACATGGGCTGACGTGTCATCTTTATTTCTTTTTGTCAAGTCATTTTCGAGTTTTATTTTGCATGTTCCGCCCAAATATAGAATTATATATTTTGCGAAGATAATTTAAGTTGGTGAACGTGAAAAAAAAATGTTGTATATTAAATTTGGTACTAGGTGAAGATTTACGTTGGTCGCATCATCGAAATTTATGGTGGGGCTGCCGATGTATATTTATCTGTCATTCGAGCAATTCTTATACCAATTGTCGTAAAGAAAATGTTGATTAACATAAAAATATATTTCCCCTTTTACTATATTGTGTGTGCGTAAGAATTGTCCGATGATTGGTGATTAGGGAGGTGATTAGCTTGTTTTTAAGGAGAATTCCACGTAGAATAGAGGTTAACTCTTTTGAGTGACGGTTGTGCTGTGTGACCTCTAATGCGAGTCGTCATGAGCCTAATCAAACAATGTTTGTTTTCGAGTTATGTTCGTGAATCATAGGAAAATATGACTGAGCGATCTATGTCGCTGCATTGAGATGTTGTTTTGTAATAATGTTGAAGTAGATTGAGCCTTAAGTCTTTCATGCAGTGTTTGTATTATGCAATAACTCGCGTGATATCGCAACCTTTGATCAAGTGATATTAGTCGATGCTTGTTCAACAATCGTAAGCTTTCTTGCCTTTCTTTCCAATAGCCTAAATTTTTGAGAAAATGATCTGTCCCATATGGTACTAGAGCACGGATCAAAGAGTCCAGATTCAACTTACACGCGAGAGAAATCGTTAAGAAGTATGTTGCAAATACAACGGTTGGCACGTAATGTCAGGATTTGAACGTTTGATCCGTCCTCTGATTCCATGTCTAACAGTGCATACGGCGAAGAAAAACATGGCGATGGTGGTCTGATCTGACTAGTCATATCTGAAAAATAAAGTGATTTGCTAATAACCTTTACCCTTGCATATTTTATGTTCGTACGAGCATATATATATTGGGCTTTCTGGCTTCCATTCTCAACCAAGTTAAAGCAGGATCCCAGCAGAATCAACTCCAGAGAGAGAGAAAGAGAGAGAGAGAGGATGGAGGGAGGGAACAGTGGGCTTGAAGAGACGCCAACATGGGCGGTCTCCATCTTTTGCCTCTTCTTCTTCGTCGTCTCCTTGGTTATCGATTCTGGTCTTCACCACTTAACTGAGGTACTTTGTTCAACTGCAGTAGGAGATCAGTAAACTTAGAGATTGTTCTGTGCTAATTTACAGCATATTTAAGTTTACATATTATGTACTGTCTCCCCTTTGTTGATAACTTCATGTTCTGATGTTATTGAATTGGCTGATTGTCTTAGTTTCTCAAGAAGAGGAGGAGAAAGTCTCTCAATAAAGCTCTGGCAAAAATTAAAACAGGTCAGTCGAAAATGAATCTAACAGTAACAGTAGCCTTTTTCCACAAAACAGAGTTTTACATGCAACAACGTTGGTGTAGGACTATGTACTTTGGTTTTTTTGACATTTAAAAGAGATGGTTTGCATTTGTTCGCCGTGTACATTCAGTAAATCATCTCAAAGCACCAATTCTTACAAATTTGTTAGCATCCATGCGTAATTTATACGGCGAACAACTAATTATAACGTTCGATGTGGATGTGCAGAAATGATGAAAATGGGGTTCATATCGCTGCTTCTGACAATTTCGGAGATACCTATCTCGCAAATATGTGTGACGGAGGCCGTGGCAAGCTCGTTTCTTCCATGCAGGGATGCAGTGGAGTTTGCCGAACCAGCTGTTTCTTCTGCAACTCAATTGTCAGCAGCATCAGGCTTGAAGCCAGACTCCAACACCTCACTTGAAACTGCAGATGACGGATCGTTTTGCACGGCAAAGGTGGAGAAAATAGGATAAATCTCTAGAAACTAGTCATCCATTTGGGTTGTCATCATCCTTGGAGAATACCGCGCGTAGTTTATTGAGAATTGTCTATAAGCCTTATTGCAGTTTCTTGGGACTCATGTAGTCATGTTAAAAAGACCTCATCTAGTCTCTCATGAATAATTTAACGTTTTTCATCTTACAAGATTCAAGCACCTTCTAATGCCAGTAATTTTTGGTTGAATAATTTGTGAACTTCATATAACATATGCTTTAATGCATGAGCAACCTGAATACTGATGCTCAGAAGCATTGCCAGCCCTAGATTTCTTTGGAGATAAACCATCTTTTTCTTTTTGTACTGATTGCATGCTCTTCCTTTGGGTTGACAAATTTTCAGGGTTTGGTTCCCCTAATTTCGAGGGATGGGGTGATGCAGCTCAACATCTTCATCTCGGTGTTGGCCGTTTTTCATGTTTCTTACTGCCTCGTTACCATGTACCTGGGAATTGCCAAGGTAATAAACGTCCTGGCAAATGATTAGAAGATCATTGCAGTGCATATTAAATTATGAACTTGTGTCCTCACATTCATGGACTCCAATAATGCGGAGCTCAAGCACGATCCGAACTAGCCACCATCTTGATCAATCATTTACTAGTGACAGAGCCGAACGGTTTCGATGGAGTGATCGATGTGTTTGGTTTTGTCAACAGATGGCAAAATGGAAGGCGTGGGAAGAAGAGACTCGAACCCTTGAGCATCAGATTGTTCATGGTAAGCTTCGACCTCCTCTACTGGTCCTTGTCTTCCCGATCTCACCCCATAGATAGAGTTGCAATTTTAAGATGCAGATATTCATGTTCTGATCAAATGTGATTGTTTTGAGAAATTTGTTGCTCTTACAGTAACGAAACTGGAGCTGAGCTGGGAAGCAATGATTCCCATAAATGATTTTGATATACTCTCGGCATTACTATATTTGCTTGCAGATCCAAGGAGATTTCAGTTTACGGAACAAACGTCATTTGGGCAGCGGCATCTGAAATTCTGGAGTCGCCATTCTCTTTTACTTTGGCCAGTGAGTTCGCCATAATCATGAGCTAAGAATTGAGTACCTCGTTAACAACTTGTGCATGCACTTCAGACCTGTCAATAATTGAAATTAGCAATTTCATTCACATGTCATGATACCTATATAAGTTGCAGAGACAGCCATCACTCTCGTTGAATGGATTATTCTATAGAACATGTTGCAAAGGCTGCCATCGCCCCATAGACACATGAACTGAACTTGCATTCTTACTATTTTTTACAGCAGGCATACAGAACAATGTATACCCTAGGAATTACACATTAAAGATTATGATTATGTTGCCCAACAGAGCCAAACTCAGTCTGGCCATTGATTTATGGTATCGTCATCAAGTCTGGTTTCGGATTCCTGACCGAAATTATTCTTTATTATCATTGTTCAAGGTCTGTTTTATCCGACAGTTCAGAGGGTCCATATCAAAAGCTGATTACTTCACTCTCCGTCATGGATTCATCATGGTAAGAGGATGTCTTCTTACTGACCAAAAAGAAAAAAAAAAAAGAGGATGTCTTCTTCTACCTTGTATTGGCAACTCTGGGTTGGAGATCTACTCATGGACGTAGCAATGATTTCTGGACTTGAAGAGTTCGTCGATGAAGCACTACTGCACAAAAGTCCTTTTACTTCATAGTTCAAGAGATAATGAAAAAATGAAATAGGTAGTTGTGAGTCATCACCTCTATATTCAATGACTAACTGTATTCTTTGTTTTTACTTGCTCCTAGGCTAATATCTCTGGAGGTAGCGATTTCAACTTTCAGAAGTTCGTTAACAGAGCTTTTGATGATGATTTCAAGAAAGTGGTTGAAACCAGGTGAAATATTCCCCCCAAGTATATGTCCGGCTTCAGACTAGATTCTGCATCTTGACTGACAAAATGAACGAGATTTTTTATCCTTTTACTGAAAAGGCGAAGTAATAATGACCATTCTTGCAGATTTTGGATTTGGATCTTCTCCATATTCTTCATATTTTTCGGTGCGCACGGTAAGAAAATACCTTGCGATATGCACAAAGCTTATGAATATGCTACAACTCCTTTTAAATGTTCAAGTAAAATGGTTTCAATTCATAGAACTCTACTCTAAGCCAGAAGCAAAGCTATCCATTTGCTTGACACTTTCAACCTGATTTGAGTGCAGAGTTCTACAACTACTACTGGCTTCCTTTCATCCCTCTCGTGGTATGACCTGTGGTTTTTCATGTTGCTTTGTCTGTGACGAGCTGATCTGACCAAGAGAACCCTTTTCCTGTTGCTTAGGCCTCATTCATCTTTTGCAGATTGTTCTAGCTGTCAATACAAAGCTCCAAGTGATAATAACACAAATGTGCGTGCAGAGTTGCTCTGCAAATTCTGTGACTCGAGGCACCTGTCTTGTGAAGCCCAATGACGACTTGTTCTGGTTCAGACAACCTAAATGGCTCCTCCATGTCATCCAGTTCGTCATGATCCAGGTTTGTATTGCTATGGTCTCATCACTTCAACAAAAAAATATGATGAACAAAGCAAGCAATTTAACTACCATGTAAAGTATAACGGTCTAAAAGAATGAGTGCCTCCATGAGTCTAGCTGCTGACATCAATGGACAACAACTAGAAACAAATAAGACAACTTCAGGCATTACATTTTCTCTTCTTTGATTTGGTTGCAGAACTCCTTTCAGCTGGCGTTCTTTGCATGGACATGGGTAAGTCTCTTCGAGCAAGGTCAATTGAAACGTTTGTTTGTTTCGATTGTTAGCTGATCCTGTTTGCAATAACAGTATGAGTTTGGCCTTAGATCTTGCTTCAACCAAGAAACACAAGACATTGCCATAAGGATTTCTATCGGTGTGGCAGTGCAGATCCTGTGTGGTTATGTGACAATCCCCCTTTATGCGCTTCTCTCGCAGGTACAATTTCACAAATCCTAGAGTCTCATTCATGTCACTTATGGTTCATTCTAGGATCCAGCTTGGAGAAATGGCGAGATTGGTTTTGGTAGAGTAGAGATATGCTCTGCAAGGTGCTTGCATAATCGTTTGTGATGTTGTGTCTAAGCAGATGGGCTCTGGGATGACAAAGGCTGTGTTTTCAGACCGCGTAGTGGAAGGTCTCAGGAAATGGCACAAGGATGCAAGACACAGGCTTTCAAAGAGCAGATCGATTTCAACCATAACCTCTTCGAGACCATCTTCGTCCGACACTTCAATTTCGGATAGGTACCTGCAAAACCAGGCCGATGAACTTACCTCAGAAACCGCCACAAGCCCTCCTTCTAGCCCCGCCAATGTGACTGAAGACGCACTGCAATATCGTCGCATCTCTAGTGCGTCAATGTTCAACTCATCGACACATGAAATTACCGAGGAAGAAAGTCCAGTGATCGTAAGCAAGAGGGTTGTTTACGATGGGGAGATCTCCTTTGCCAGCAGCTGGAAAGACTCGGGACGCTTAAAGCAGACTGGAGATTGTACTCTGATAACCGAAGGAGACGTCTCTGATCGGTCCACTGGATTCGATCGCTGATGTCAAAGTTGGATGTGGATTCTGTACCTTCTGTACATGGTATTGCAGCAACTCTTAATGTACTGAGAAGTGATCTCCTTAAAAGTACTGAGAAGTGATCTCTTTTTCAAGGATCCTCCATTCCGTCATGTCCTTCAGATTGGGCCGGTGTAATAGTCTTGAACATTGTCTCTCTTCACAAAGACTTTTGTGCTACGGATTCTTAATTGGAACCATTCTGAAACGAATCGATAGAATTGTGGAGAGATTAGTATTGAAATTAGAGTTGGTCGAGTTACCGCAATGGGAGACAAGATGCGACTAGGGGAGAGCGGTTCGAGAGTGGATAAACTATTGGTCCTAACCTCGGACTTATCTTTCAAGTATATGTTACTGAATAAGGAACTTGATAACTATCTTCTAGCAGCATTTTTATAATAACAGTGAATCTAAATTGAAATTTCCATCGATGTTCGCTCTAACCTTGAATATTCATGAAGGTTATTCATGAAAATTGTGTGGCCATTTGTTATTTATGACTAATAAAGAAATATTTTTATTTTAATATATTGATTCTACACAATATGAAAAACATAATACTTTGAAAATGACAAATATATTGCATGTATGAGCTTAACTAGTGGCATTGGAGCACTCATTAATAAAATCCTATTTATAAAAAGGAATCTCGTGAGTGTTTTGTTACTTATTAAGTGCAAGATAGTCAATTGCCACATGTGCTGATAGGTTTACATTTTAAAGAAAATCGAACAAAATACTAATGGAGAGAATATTTGTATGGATGTATCAATCTATGTCTTCACATGAAGATCTAGTTAGAGTTCTTGATATTCCGTTGTCCATATTCTCATATTGATTCATATGCTATTTCGAAACTTGAACGGTGAAATTAATATAGGAGTAAATGTGTTATACTATATTAATTTAAGATTTTTTGGGAGGTGAAATTATTTTGCAATAGATATATCATGACACCAATTTGAGAATTTTAACAGCATTACTCCTCGTTTCACTTTACATCACGTTCGTATTTTTTTTCATCCACTCCACAAAGAATCATCAAGAACGGAGTGAAGAGGACTCCCAGAGCGCACAAGCATTTCCGCAGCCTCCCTCCTTCGGCGGAGCATCCCCCGCAGCGACGGCGGAGCGTAAAGGGTGATGTCATTGTCTTCTTGCTCCGTCGCTGAATCCGGGAGAGGAGAGAGATGGCACTGCCGGTGGTGAAGTTAGGAACCCTCGCCGTGAAAACCTTCAGCAAACCCATCGCCAATCGCATCAAGAAACAAGCCACCCATCACCCCAAGTTCAGACAGTTCATCATCAATCTTGCCCAGGTTTTCTTTTTGATCTCTCTCTCGTTTTCGTCGATAAAGATGCCTTCTTTATGCAATCGTCTCACATGGGTCGAATCATTTTTTGTTGTTCTTAGTCTCTGATCATTAATTTCTGCGAGCGTGGTATTGGGTTTTGGACCTTTGGTCCTGTCTGTGTTCTGTTTGTGACTTTTGAGCAAGTTGGACTGCCAGCGGTAGATGATTGGGAAACCCCTGTTGTTTCCGATTAGGCAAATCACAGGTTCACCACGCAAATTCAAAGGCGCATTTATGGTCGCGCAACCGATGTTGCCATACGGCCTCTGAATGAAGAGAAGGCTGTCCAGGCTGCTGCTGATCTTGCTGGTGAACTGTTTGTGTTCTCGGTATGTACTAATACTTTCCCATTTCCTATTCCTTCTCCAGATGTGCTGGCAATTGAATTTTGTGGTGATTGATGCTTGCGCGCAAACTTATAGTGAGAGAGGATATGAATGGAACAAAATCGGGAAACCTTTTTTTGACTCCTAGATAGGAATAATAATATTTGGGTGGTGGCCTGTTTAGTTATGTTGCAGCCTCAAAATCATTTGAGATTACATGATATGGTTACTTTTTGTTCTCAAGAAGGTATGGAACATGTATTTGATTAGGAGTGTATTGGATAACTTAGGGAAATTGTTGTTCAGGTTAGTCTTTTATGCTTTTCTTGGCATTCGAGAGATTGTCACGGTTAATATTTTCGTCCCTTAATTTGGGTTACAACAAAGTGCTTCTCGTTTTCCTTAAAACAGAAGTACTTGTGAAAAAGGGTTTGCTGATGTCAACTGTATTTGTTGTCCCTCTTGAACGTTAAGAAAATGTGGCAGAGACACATTTTACTGGTCATTCTACCTGTTGGATAAGTCCAATGAATATTTGTAGCTGTTATGAGCTCTCTCTGTGATTTACTTGAATGTTCATCCTTTGCACGATAGCTTGTCAAAATGAAAGGTTGCAGTCATACAGGGTGTGCTTTACATAATTTCCAGTGAGGACTTCCGTTTTCCTCCTTTTGGAAAGTTGCTCCTACAGGGGATATATCTATCCAGTTAAATGCGAAATTGATGACTGTGCTAGCTGCAAGCATATTCAAGATACTGATTTTCTCACTGTTATGACCTCCCATTTTTTGGGTCATTCTTGCGTTCTTAAATGATTCTTGCACTTCCTCAGGTGGCTGGAGCAGCTCTTATATTCGAAGTCCAAAGAAGTTCTAGATCAGAGGCAAGAAAAGAGGAGTTGCGCAGACAGGAACTAGAGGTATCCAGCAATATGAGTTTTCCTGCTTGCTTCCCTTTCCCTTTCTCTCTCTGGGTTGTCGTAGAAGTTTCTGTGAGGCTTGCCTATCAGTTTGTTTTAAGCTTCATATGCATTGAAATTACATTGTATTTGGCTAATTGGCTATGTTGCAACATTTGTCAATTTACCTTTCATCAAATAAAGGTACTTGGTGTTTTATATTAGTGTCAATTGAGCAGCTGAAGGAGCATGCATGGATATAATGTCAGAAACTTTCTTATGATCCGTTATTGTCCTGAGTGACTACTATTAACTCCCGAATTTTCTTCCATAATCGACTTTGTGGCACTATTAATTTCACATGGTAGTGGCTAAAGCAAATTTCTTCAGGAATGACAGAAATGTTTGTTCTGGTCTGACAAAGTTGCTTGCTACATCATATATATAGACAGCTCCGTGCTCTTTCTCCTTATTAATCCATTGTGTACCATGGCGTAGGCAATGAAAAGGAGAGACGAAGAATTAGCTAGAGAAGTTGAGCTACTTAGACAGAGAGTTGAAGAACTGGATCGACTTGCGAAAGGACGTGGACTTACTGGTATAATGCAAACACGCACAACCCACAACCATAAATGAGAGTACAGGACCATCTTGATCTCTGTACTTATAGATCACACTATAACTGACCAATTTTGTGAACTCAAATATAGAACGGCTATCAGTTGGCTGGAGCCTTGATTTTTTTCACTAATTGGGTCAAGCAGATTAAACTACATTGTACCCAAATACAGAATCTGTGAAGCATGATTTGAATAATTTACTTGTTTCCTTTGGCTAATATTTTTCCTTATGTTTCTGTCTGTTACTGTTCATATGCCTTTTAGATGTTCGCCTGGGTGGTCGTTCTGATGATTAATGATGTCGGATTACAAATTGTGTGTTTTTCTTTTTACACGTGTTCTTTCTTCAGAAGGCTTCCGTGGGGATTCCTGAAAAGGGTTGGTTAGTCGTCACTAAATCGTGGTAAATTCATGTTGATTGTATATGTGCGCGCGTGCTTGCCTTTGTGTGTATGAACAACAGAAATCTTAAGGTCAGTTGTATTGTAAATTGTTTGGATTGCTAGATGGCAAGTGTTTTGACATGTAAAGATGAAGATGATAACTTGTAATTTCGACATTTCTCTTATTCTATATTTGTGATGAACAAGAAAAAAAACTTTAGCAGTATAAATAGGACAAGGGCTTCTTGTCGTACGGAATTCCATGGTTGGTGTTCCTCATCATCTTCTTCTGTTCGGCAATAATGGTCATCTAACGTTGACAACTGAAAGTTGAAGGATCAATGGAGCAGATTTTGGAGCTCTTGATCAAAACAATCCATATAAGTGGACTCAAGCTTTTTGTCCAGTAAAATTTCTCTAATCTTAGCATGGTTCTCTCTCACTTCGTTCCCGTATGCATCTCCTTCATCCATCACTGTATTCACAGCCTTACACACAGATTCCTTAGTCAGGCGCCCATCTTCTTCGCCTTTCTCTACTTCGACTCCAACCTTCAAGTTGTTGCCCATCATCCTCGCATTGAATATCTGATCGCCCACTTGTGGCAATAGCACTAACTGACACTTGTTGACAAGTGCTTCAATGGTCGAGCTGGTTCCGCAATGCGTAATGAAGCAACCAATGGCTGGGTGCTGAAGTATCAACTGTTGTTGGACCCAACCGCCGTGGACTATACCCCGTCCTTGAACCCTTTCTTCGAATCCCTCGGGCAAGGCTTCCTCAATTGATGATGTTCCGAAAGGTGGCTTGAGTGCTGCTAGGAAAGGCAATCCCGTAAGTTCTAAACCCAGCAGTAGTTCTTGGAATTGATCCTTCTGCATTGTGCATTCACTTCCGAATGCACAGTAAATCACTGAGCCATCCTTGAAATCTCCTAGCCACTCAACCCATTTCTCATCTAGACCAGATGTCGATGGCTCAGGTATGACCGGTCCAGAAAGCAAAACAGGCTTCCCAAACTGGCTTTTCAGGTACTCAATGTAGGGCTGCTCAATTTCTCGGCACGATCTAAAGCTCAGTATGTCGGACTCAACATATCCAGCGAACATACGATCTGAGAACCCGATATTGCTGCCGTAAGTCTTGTACCTTATTGCGATCAGGGCTCTCGCCTCGTGGAGGTGGAGCTTGATTGATGAATTTGGGTAGCCAGCTGGGGGGACCATGTAGTCGGCCTCCGTTAACTTGTGTGCACTGAGGTGCCTCACCGGAGATAGGGTGTAGCTGACAGTTACGGGGCTGATGATGCAATAATGGACTGACTTGATCCCCAGGTCACGTGCGATGGCGGGCAGCCAGTGAGTGAAGTCATGGAAGACACAATGAGGCTTCAGGGTCTGAAGGAGTTGGCGAACCGTGGGCTCGGTGTGGTCCATGGCGGTCATGATGAGCGGGTGGAGCGGGTAGGGCACGTCGGAGGTGGTCTCTGCATCAGGAGGGAGTCCCTCCACGTGAGGGATGGTGATCGGAACGAATGTGATGAGGTCAGGATGGCGGTTGAAGTGCTCCAGCTTGGCTCGGGTCCTGGGAGGGACGAGGAAGGAGATCTTGTGGCCTTTCTTGGCTAGCTTGTTGGCAAGGTGAAGGAATGGAGTCAGGTGGCCCATTGCCAACCAGGGGTACATTGCAATGTGCAGTCTTGATTCACCCATGATGATCCTGGCCAATCCAATAGAGAATTAAAAGACCTCGTAATCATGCATGACCTTCAGGTATTGCCACGGCACGACTCAAGCAAAACTTTGCAAGGATGTTGCATTTGAGGATTTGCTTGGAAAAGAAAAGCAAACATGAACCACGACGGTGGCAGATGACTTTATCATAAAGCTCTCCTGTAACACGGTCATGACCTCTTTGATCCCAAAAAGAAACATCAGATCAGGGACTATTTTTAGGATTGTGCAACTTGAAGCCTCAACTGATCACATGATGTCATTTTACCTTTTAAAGACAACTATATATAGAAAGATGGTAAGCATTTTTATAACATTATCTAAAAGCGTATGTAGGGTGAGATGTTTTGCTAATCAATTATGGAAACTACGGCAAGGAATTAAACGTAAGAGAGAAATGTAATAGAACAGGAACAAGATGACGTTGTGAGATTATCACATCGCAGTGCGACACCAAAATTGCAGGAAACTATCAAGGAAAGAAGAAGGAAAAGCAAGAAGAATACCCGTTGGACAGAAATGTCAAAATGCACAGTGATTCTGTAGGACAAGAGAGGAAGATCAGGGGACTATTAAAGGGAAAGGAGGGACAGAAAGAACTGAATCTGTTATGTTGGCTATATTTTCTCCAAAATTCGTGGAAGCAGCATAAGTACAGTCTGTCATCTGTTCTTTGCAGTTGCTCCAACCCCTACATAAATGCTTTCCGTACATTCATGTAGTCGGTCGTTGTATCAACGGATATGTCACTTAGAGCTCGTGAACTGCACATTTTGAGGTGCCTTAACTAACCGCGCTCCATGAATGAACCCTCGAAGGCTTCGGCCTCTTCCACCCGACACTGCAGGTTTTCTGGAATCTCTCCTCCTCTTCATGTAACCATTTTTCATAGTTATCATTTGATTCTAATTTGAAGCTCCTGTCACAGTTTGACCTCTATCACAGCAGATTTACATTTAGCCCGGTTGGGAAGAAGCCAATAGAGAAATTCTCATGGCTGGGTTCAAATTCACATGCTATAGCATGCACTGTGGTCAATTTTCTGGCATTCTGTCAGCATAGAAGGCAACTACTGTTATTGGACAAGCTTCGTGGGAGCAAAGCCAGAATGAACTGATCATCAACCGGCTGAAAATATGTCAAATGAAAGCTTTCAAAGCTCAGCAGAATATTTTTATTGCCCAATATTACAAAGCCACTTTCTTCCATTATTGATAATTTCTTGGCCATATAATCCACACTGACGTAGGGAACAAATTCCATGACCAAGTGTATACTTTCCCATGAGGAGGGTCGTTGACCCAAGTACAAGAAACCAGAGAAATAATCAGGATGCAAACTACATGATGTGTGTGGCACGAAAGACAGCAGAAACCTCAGCTACACAATCTAAATTTTCTTCCGAGAATTTATTGGATAGAAAATAAATAGCAACCAATGCATCGAATTTTTTCTGGCCAACTAGGTATCGGCGGTGTCCAGCAAGCTCTAGTGTTGAACTGAAGACCATGAATTTGCTTCAACCCAATTAAAAGCTATAGGGCTCAGAAAAGCATCAGGAATGCCGAAGGAATTGACAAAAGCGAGCGTGTGCGGTCTCAACTCACTGCAGAGTTTAGCCACTTCCTTCTGTACAGCAGCGGCATTCTCAGTCGATAAGTAGCCATACGGCAAGAATGATGCATCCTCTTCCATGCAGGTCAAGGCATACATGGATCTCAGCAGAGCCAGCATGTCCTGCAGATAAATACAAAGATTTGCATATTCAGTACAGCCCAAAGCACAGTGCACAAAAGCGCACGCGATAAAGCACTCCAAGGCTTATAAGTCTCGTATATTTAGCACTACAGGACAGCTTGTCATGTCATCTAATTCATAGATAAAGGGGACGAAAGCAAACAAAAAAAAAAAAAAATTCGTGGAAACAAATATCCTTCAACTCAAGGTGCATATAATACCCTGCTTCTAATGGATACCTACCCGAAATCATGGGGTCGTCGACAAATCAAGAACATGTTTAATGTGCATTATAACTTTGGCTACAACGATGGGCTTTAGACATTTGCAGTGATTTTTTTACTGTAGCTTCCTGAAGGCTTCACCAATTAAGTACCATAAGATTAGACACAGATATTAACGTCCAACATTTCTTACTTAGTGTTTTGGCACTTTTCGCATTTATTATGACTGCGAAACCAGATGCAAGAGAGAAGCAGATACTTTCCAATCATTTCCATATTTTTTTCCATTTAAATCATAGATAGCCTACTGTGTTATTTTAGTTACACTAAATCCTATCAAACTGGCCAATAATAAACTGCTCATTCCTCCAAGTGAATGTTATGTCAGTATTGGGGAGAATAAATGCAGAATTACCCTCAATGAACCAGCTGGTGAATTTTCTTCAACTTCTCCGAAATTTTGCAGTACACATCGATCTGAAAAAGCTCGACCCAAGTCTTCTGCAAGCTGGTAACTCTGGGATGGTCAAAGAAAACAATTTAAGAGAGAGAGAGAGAGAGAGAGAGAGAAAGTTGGGGGGGGGGGGGGGTTATTTCTTCATTTCGACATAACATGTACTCACCGAAAGCAATGCATGCTCTTTCCTTTCTCCTCGTGCTTGACGTTGCAATATCTCCTCAGCAAAACGATTCAATAAATCTCTCTCCTTCACATGGAAGGCATCAACCTGGAACTCGCGACTTCTAAGCACAGTGCTGGGGAGCTGCTGCGGTAGCACGGGGCATGGTCCATTCATGTGTTCCAATCCCAACCATTTAAATGGCTTATTTCTCTTTCGAGCCGCTAGATATTCAGCAAAGAGCGTCTTGCTTATCTGATTCACAATAGCACACATTCGACTGAGAAAACCTTATAAGAGCACAGATAATTAGTAGGAAGTATCACCTATTGCATCGCAAGTAAATTATACAGAAGCAAACTACCAACTAAAATGAGTAGTTCATGCTGATAAGACAGTTATAGCATGAGATGGAACAAGGTGTTACAAGCATGTAACCCATAAAAGGAAAAGGGAACAAACAAAATATGAGGGCTCCATGTCTTAACCGGTTCAATGGAGGCCTTTTCAAGTACATATGACAAGATTTAGAACGATCTTTTTGTTCATTTTCTCACTTTTTGCAGGGTGACAGATGTTTGCACCCATCTGTGGTTACGGCTCTGCAATTTTCCGTTTTAGAGAATCAAAGATAAAAATAAACAAACGAAAACTAGTTGAAATGTTCACTTTTGCAGCCCTAATGATGATAAAAATGAAAAAAAAAGCTGCTTATACATATATTTTACGTCTTTGGATGGCAATTCATTGTCTATTGCACTTTTCACTACTTCAGACAAAAATAGAGACCTAAGAAAAGTAGGAAACAAGAAGAAAAAGTGACCATATTTACAGAAATTACAACTAGAGGGCCGTTCAGAATAGAAGTTGCAAAGTCATGTCACTAATTTTTAACCTAAGTACCACATAAACAGTGATCAGTTAAAAAGCACTCAAATTTATTCTGAATTAAACACTAACAGATCCTAAACATGATTTTATATCCATTTCCCTTGGTCTCATATCAGAAAGAAAATGAACAACAAATCAAATAGGCGAATTCACCTCGTGTACTACAGTACTTCAAAATAATTAACTTGTTTTTCCCTTTAGCAGTAGGAATTTAAAGGTGACAACCTGTTGCATCAAAACATTGTTGTCCCCTTCAAATGTGGACTGCACATCTTTTTCACCTTTCAAATGGCCAACACGATTTTCAGTCTTGAGGCCTTGTCCTCCACAAGCTTCACGACATTCCTGAAGAGTCCGCATGTTATTCCAGGTAAATGAAGCCTTAAACGCGCTAGAGAGGATGTGAATGGTTTTGTTCAATTCAGGTGTCCGCTTCACGTAAATCATCTTCAAGTGATTAGCGGAGAAACTCATTGCATATCTGCAATGGAATGGAATAATGCTCAGAACCACATAAATATATGCCAAATTGTCAAACTAGTGACTCAGAATTATGAACTTTACCGTTAGGCGTTATATATTTTTAGGCTGATCATATAATAGCTAATGAAATAATGCACACCAATAAAGTTAGCGATTCAAACAAGCACTCATTAACTGATAAATTTGGCTTGACATTTCTCGTGTGCTTGTTGAATGGCAACAAGTATAGGGAACCCACAACGCTAAAATATTACATTCCAGAAGGTTTGAACTTAAGGGTAAAAAAGGCTTAGCAACGGGGCAATCGACATATTGCAATTTTTTCTAATGCAAAGCTAATGAAAGGAGGTCATATCAATTTCTATGAATGATACAAGGTGCTGAAATAATTCATAATATATTGAAATCATGTGTCACGGTAATTAAATTAAACCAAAAGGCAAAGTCACATCATGAGAGTGACAATTATACAATAAAGTCTGCTGCAACTTGTAAATACCGTCTTTTATAGAATATTAACAATATCCAACCAATGTAGAAAACACATCTCATGACATGATATCGAAACACAGACATCCAGCTATTAATGCAATTAAAGAGAGAAAATGACACCGAAAAGTGAAGTAAAAACTTTGACCAAATATGAAATCTGTTGCATCAATTTTTAATGGGGTGATCATTATGAAAAATCTCAAATTAGTATACCTAATCTAATATGAATTTTTACTGGTGCACTCGCCGGCCAATAGTCATCCATTTGGTTGCGTAAGAGATAATGACATCGAAAAGTGATGTTAAAACTTTGACCAAATATGAAATCTCAATAATGAATTTTTAATAGGGTGATCATTATGAAAAATCTCAAATTAGTATACCTAATTTAATATGAATTTCTACTGATGCACTCACCGGCCAACAGTCATCCATTTGGTTTTGATAAGAGAAAATGACACCGAGAAGTGGCGTAAAATTTTTGACCAAATATGAAATCTGACCCATCAATTTTTAATCGGATAATAATTATGAAAAATCTCAAATTAGTATGTCTAATCTAATATAAATTTCTACTAGTGCACTCATCCGCCAACAGTCATCCCATCGCAATTAGTAAGAGAGAAACGTAATAGAATAGGAACAAGATGACGTTGTGAGATTGTCACATCGCAATGCCACACGAAAATGCAGGAAACTATCCAGGAAAGAAGAAGGAAAAGAAAGAAGAATACCCGTTGGACAGAAATGTCAAAATCCACAGTGATTCTGTAGGACAAGAGAGGAAGATCACGAGACTATTAAAGGGAGAAGGAGGGACAGAAAGAACTGAATCTGTTATGTTGGCTATATTTTCTCCAAAATTCGTGGAAGCAGCATAGGTGCAGTCTGTCATCTGTTCTTTGCAGTTGCTCCAACCCCTACATAAATGCTTTCGGTACATTCATGTAGTCAGTCGTCGTATCAACCGATATATCAATTAAAGCTTGTGAACTGGACATTTTGAGGTGCCTGCGCTCCATGAATGAATCCTCGAAGGCTTCGGCCTCTTCTACCTGACTCTGCAGGTTTTCTGGAATCAATCTCCTCCTCTTCATGTAACCATTTTTCATAGTCATCATTTGATTCTAATTTGAAGCTCCTGTCACAGTTTGACCTCTATCACAGCAGATTTACGTTTAGCTCGGTTGGGAAGAAGCCAAAAGAGAAATTCTCATGGCTGGCTTCAAATTTAACTGCTAAAGCATTTTCATGCACTGTGGTCAATTTTCTGGCATTCTGTCAGCATAAAAGGCAACTACTGTTATTGGACAAGCTTCGTGGGAGCAAAGCCAGAATGAAGGAACTGACCATCAACCGGCTGAAAATATGTCAAATGAAAGCTTTCGAAGCTCAGCAGAATATTTTTATTGCCCAATATTACAAAGCCACTTTCTTCCATTATTGATAATTTCTTGGCCATATCAAATCCATACTGACATAGGAAACAAATTCCATGACCAAGTGTATACTTTCCCATGAGGAGGGTCGTTGACCCAAGTACAAGAAACCAGAGAAATAATCAGGATGCAAACTACATGATGTGTGTGGCTGGAAAGACAGCAGAAACCTCAGCTACACAATCTACATTTTCTTCCAAGAATTTACTGGATACAAAATAAATAGCAACCAATGCATCGAATTTTTTCTGGCCAACTAGGTATCGGCAGTGTCCAGCAAGCTCTAGGTCAGTTCGCAGTCATAGCTTTTAATTGGTCAATGTTGCAACATTCGTCAATTTACCTTTCATCATATAAAGGTACTTGGTGTTTTATTTTAGTGTCAATTGAGCAGCTGAAGGAGCATGGATATAATGTCAGAAACCTTCTTATGATCCGTTATTGTCCTGAGTGACTACTATTAACTGCCGAATTTTCTTCCATAATCAACTTTGCGGCACTATTAATTTCACATGGTAGTGGCGAAAGCAAATTTCTTGAGGAATGACAGAAATGTTTGTTCTGGTCTGACAAAGTTGCTTGCTACATCATATATATAGACAGCTCCGTGCTCTTTCTCCTTATTTATCCATTGCGTACCATGGCGTAGGCAATGAAAAGGAGAGACGAAGAATTAGCTAGAGAAGTTGAGCTACTTAGACAGAGAGTTGAAGAACTGGATCGACTTGCCAAAGGATGTGGACTTACTGGTATAATGCAAACACGCACAACCCACAACCGTAAATGAGAGTACAGGACCATCTTGATCTCTGTACTTATAGATCACACTATAACTGACCAATTTTGTGAACTCAAATATAGAACAGCTATCAGTTGGCTGGAGCCTTGATTTTTTTACCTAATTGGGTCAAACAGATTAAACTATATTGTACCCAAATACAGAATCTATGAAGCATGATTTGAATAATTTCCTGGTTTCCTTTTGCTAATATTTTTCCTTATGTTTCTGCATGTTACTGTTCACACGCCTTTTAGATGTTTGCCTGGGTGGTCGTTCTGATGATTAACGATGTTGGATTACAAATTGCGTGTCATTCTTTTTACATGTGTTCTTTCTTTAGAAGGCTTCCGTGGGGATCCCTGAAAAGGGTTGGTTAGTCGTCACTTAATTATTGGGAATTCATGTTGATTGTATATGTGTGCCCGTGCTTGCCTTTGTGTGTGTGAACAACAGAAATCTTAAAGTCGGTTGTTTTCTAAATTGTTTGGATTGCTAGATGGCAAGTGTTTTGACATGTAAAGATGAACACTTATATTGATGATAACTTGTAATTTCGACATTTCTCTTATTCTACATTTGTGATGAACATGAAAAAAACCTTAGCAGTATAAATAGGACAAGGGCTTCTTGTCGTATGGAATTCCATAGTTGGTGTTCCTCATCATCTTCTTCTGTTCAGCAATAATGGTCATCTAACCTTGACAGCTGAAAGTGGATGCATCAATGGAGCAGATTTTGGAGCGCTTGATCAAAACAATCCATATAAGTGGACTCAAGCTTTTTGTCCAGTAAAATTTCTCTAATCTTAGCATGGTTCTCTCTCACTTCGTTCCCGTATGCATCTCCTTCATCCATCACTGTATTCACAGCCTTACACACAGATTCCTTAGTCAGGCGCCCATCTTCTTCGCCTTTCTCTACTTCGACTCCAACCTTCAAGTTGTTGCCCATCATCCTCGCATTGAATATCTGATCGCCCACTTGTGGCAATAGCACTAACTGACACTTGTTGACAAGTGCTTCAATGGTCGAGCTGGTTCCGCAATGCGTAATGAAGCAACCAATGGCTGGGTGCTGAAGTATCAACTGTTGTTGGACCCAACCGCCGTGGACTATACCCCGTCCTTGAACCCTTTCTTCGAATCCCTCGGGCAAGGCTTCCTCAATTGATGATGTTCCGAAAGGTGGCTTGAGTGCTGCTAGGAAAGGCAATCCCGTAAGTTCTAAACCCAGCAGTAGTTCTTGGAATTGATCCTTCTGCATTGTGCATTCACTTCCGAATGCACAGTAAATCACTGAGCCATCCTTGAAATCTCCTAGCCACTCAACCCATTTCTCATCTAGACCAGATGTCGATGGCTCAGGTATGACCGGTCCAGAAAGCAAAACAGGCTTCCCAAACTGGCTTTTCAGGTACTCAATGTAGGGCTGCTCAATTTCTCGGCACGATCTAAAGCTCAGTATGTCGGACTCAACATATCCAGCGAACATACGATCTGAGAACCCGATATTGCTGCCGTAAGTCTTGTACCTTATTGCGATCAGGGCTCTCGCCTCGTGGAGGTGGAGCTTGATCGATGAATTTGGGTAGCCAGCTGGGGGGACCATGTAGTCGGCCTCCGTTAACTTGTGTGCACTGAGGTGCCTTGCCGGAGATAGGGTGTAGCTGACAGTTACGGGGCTGATGATGCAATAATGGACCGACTTGATCCCCAGGTCACGTGCGATGGCGGGCAGCCAGTGAGTGAAGTCATGGAAGACACAATGAGGCTTCAGGGTCTGAAGGAGTTGGCGAACCGTGGGCTCGGTGTGGTCCATGGCGGTCATGATGAGCGGGTGGAGCGGGTAGGGCACGTCGGAGGTGGTCTCTGCATCGGGAGGGAGTCCCTCCACGTGAGGGATGGCGATCGGGACGAATGTGATGAGGTCGGGATGGCGGTTGAAGTGCTCCAGCTTGGCTCGGGTCCTGGGAGGGATGAGGAAGGAGATCTTATGGCCTTTCTTGGCTAGCTTGTTGGCAAGGTGAAGGAATGGAGTCAGGTGGCCCATTGCCAACCAGGGGTACATTGCAATGTGCAGTCTTGATTCACCCATGATGATCCTGGCCAATCCAATAGAGAATTAGAGACCTTGTAATCATGCATGACCTCAGGTATTGCCACGGCACGTCTCAAGCAAAACTTTGCAAGGATGTTGCATTTGAGGATTTGCTTGGAAAAGAAAAGCAAACATGAATTACGACGGTGGCAGATGACTTTATCATAAAGCTCTCCTGTGACACGGTCGTGACTTCTTTGATCCGAAAAAGAAACATCAGATCACAAGCTATCCGTAGGATCATGCAACTTGAAGCCTCAACTGATCACATGATTTCATTTGACCTTTTAAAGACAACTATATATAGAAAGATGGTAAGGTGAGGACTAATCTCTTCTAACAATTTACTGATTTTGAATTGACATTCCATATTAAGATTAAAATTAAAAAAAAAAAAAAGAACACTATGAAAATATATGAAACACTAAGGCTGTATGATTTATCCTATCATACATTTGATGCTTGCTCAGGATATGATAAAGTCGGATATAAGAGGGATATATGCAAGATAAAATTATCCCATGAGAGAGGTGGGATAAAAGTGAATGGAAAGTTATTTTTTTCGAATAACAAACTTATTAAATTAACAAAATTAAAATTATATTTCAATATCAATTATATTTGAATTCTAATTTAAGAAATTAAAAATTAAAAATTATTTTTTAATTTAATCTTATTTTAATTTATATATTCAACTTTAATTGTATCTTATAATAAACATTAAATCTATAAATTATATATTTATATTTATTATATATTTTAGGTATTTTTGTATTTTAGGTATGTTAGTACGGTTTACTATTTAATAAAATCTTATTAAAGAATGATGAAATGGTTAAAAGGAAATAATAAAGAAAATAATTTTAAAAAGAGGAAAAATAAAATAAAAATAAAAATAAATTAAGGAATAGTGTCATGAGAGATTTTCATCATACAATGATATGCTGTTTATATTTAAAAAAAAAATGTACATGATATGATGTGAATATATCCGATTTTAATACTACAGTTCACCAAATAGCAAATATAATATAGAAAAATTCAGGGATTTTATATTCTATCTTATCTAGTCCTATCCTGATTAGAAATCCGGACGATCAAACATAACCTAAGTTGTTTATCCTAAAATGACCTTTTCTTTTTTTGGGAGTTTTCTATAAAACTTGGAAACAAAGAACTTGGCTTAGAACATGCAAATCGTAAATATTTAACGTTTGGTATTTCAAGATTTGGCATTTTTATAGCATTATCTACAAGCGTATGTAGGGTGAGATGTTTTGCTAATCAATTATGGAAACTGTGGCAAGGAATTAAACGTAAGAGAGAAACATAATAGAACAGGAACAAGAGGACATTGTAAGATTATCACATCGCAGTGCGACATGAAATTGCAGGAAACTATCCAGGAAAGAAGAAGGAAAAGCAAGAAGAATACCCGTTGGACAGAAATGTCAAAATGCACGGTGATTCTGTAGGACAAGAGAGGTAGATCAAGAGACTATTAAAGGGAGGAGGAGGGAGAGAGAACTGAATCTGTTATGCTGGCTATATTTTCTCCAAAATTCGGGGAAGCAGCATCAAGGGCAGTCTGTCATCTGTCTTTGGCAGTTGCTCCAACCCCTACCTAAATGCTTTCGGTACATTCATGTAGTATCAACCGATATGTCACTTAAAGCTCGTGAACTGTGCGCATTTTGAGGTGAGTTAACTGACCACGGTCCGTGAATGAACACTCGAAGGCTTCGGCCTCTCCCACCCAACCCCGCAGGTTTTATGGAATCAATCTCCTCCTCTTCATCTAACCATTTTTCATATTCATCATTTGATTCTAATTTGAAGCTCCTGTCACAGTTTGACATCTATCACAGCGGGTCTATGTTTAGCCCGGTTGGGAAGAAGCCAATAAAGAAATTCTCATGGCTGGCTTCAAATTCACACGCTAAAGCATTTTCATGCACTGTGGTCAATTTTCTGGCATTCAGTCAGCATAAAGAACAACTACTGTTTTTGAAAAAGCTTCATGGGAGCAAAGCCAGAATGAAGGAACCGACTATCAACCGGCTGAAAATATGTCAAATGAAAGCTTTCAAAGCTCAGCAGAGTATTTTTATTGCCCAATATTACAAAGCCACTTTCTTCCATTATTGATAATTTCTTGGCCATATCAAATCCATACCGACGTAGGAAACAAATTCCATGACCAAGTGTATACTTTCCCATGAGGAGGGTCGTTGACCCAAGTACAAGAAACCAGAGAAATAATCAGGATGCAAACTACATGATGTGTGTGGCAGGAAAGACAGCAGAAACCCCAGCAACACAAACTACATTTTCTTCCGAGAATTTATTGGATACAAAATATATAGCAACCAATGCATCGAATTTTTTCTGGCCAACTAGGTATCGGCAGTGTCCAGCAAGCTCTAGTGTTGAACTGAAGACCACGAATTTGCTTCAACCCAATTAAAAGCTATAGGGCTCAGAAAAGCATCAGGAATGCCGAAGGAATTGACCAAAGTGAGTGCGTGAGGTCTCAACTCGCTGCAGAGTTTAGCCACTTCCTTCCGTACAGCAGCGGCATTCTCGGTGGATAAGTAGCCATACCGCAAGAATGAAGCATCCTCTTCCATGCAAGTCAAGGCATACATGGATCTCAGCAGAGCCAGCATGTCCTGCCAATAAATACAAAGATTTGCATATTCAGTACAGCCCAAAGCACAGTGCACAAAAGGGCACGCAATAAAGCACTCCAAGGCTTATAAGTCTTGTATACTTAGCACTACAGGACAGCTTGTCATGTCATCTAATTCATAGATAAAGGGGACGAAAGCAAAAAAAAAAAAAAATATTCGTGCGAAACAAATATCTTCAACTCAAGGTGCATATAATACCCTCTTTCTAATGGATACCTACCCGAAATCATGGCATCATCGACAAATCAAGAACATGTTTAATGTGCATTATAATTTTGGCTACAACGATGGGCTTTAGACATTTGCAGTGATTTTTTTACTGTAGCTTCCTGAAGGCTTCACCAATTAAGTACCATAAGATTAGACACAAAGATATTAACATCCAACATTTCTTACTTAGTGTTTTGGCACTTTTCACATTTATTATGATTGTGAAACCAGATGCCAGAAGAGAAGCAGATTTAGTTTCCAATCAATTCCTTATTTTATTTTTTTTCATTTGAATCATAGATAGCCTACTGTGTTATTTGAGTTACATTAAATCCTATCAAACTGGCCAATAATAAACTGCTCATTCCTCAAAGTGAATGTTATGTCAGTATTGGGGAGAATAAATGCATATTTACCTTCAACGAACCAGCTGGTGAATTTTCTTCAACTTCTACAAAATTTTGCAGTACACATCGTTCTGAAAAAGCTCGACCCAAGTCTTCTGCAAGCTGGTAACTCTGGGATGGTCAAAGAAAACAATTTAAGAGACATAGCTATAGAGAGAGAGAGAGAGAGAGTTTTGGGAGGGGGGGTTATTTCTTCATTTCAACATAACATGTACTCACTGAAAGCAATGCATGCTCTTTCCTTTCTCCTTGTGCTTGACGTTGCAATATCTCCTCAGCAAAACGATTCAATAAATCTCTCTCCCTCACATGGAAGGCATCAACCTGGAACTGGCCACTTCTAAGCACAGTGCTGGGGAGCTGCTGCGGTAGCACAGGGCATGGTCCATTCATGTGTTCCAATCCCAACCCTTTAAATGGCTTATTTCTCTTTCGAGCCACTAGATATTCAGCAAAGAGTGTCTTGCTTATCTGAATTCACAATAGCACACATTAGACTGAGAAAACCTTTTAAGAGCACAGATAATTAGTAGGAAGTATCACCCATTGCATCGCAAGTAAAATTAAACAGAAGCAAACTACACCAACTAAGATGAGTAGTTCATGCTGATAAGACAGACATAGCATGAGATGAAACAAGGTCTTACAAGCATGTAACGAATAAAAAGAAAAGGGAACAACAAAAATATCAGGGCTCCATGTCTTAACCGGTATGGAGGCCTTTTCAAGTACATATAACAAGATTTAAAACGATCTTTTTGTTCATTTTCCCACTTTTTGCAGGGTGACAGATGTTTGCACCCGTCTGTGGTTACGGCTCTGCAATTTTCCTTTTTAGAGAATCAAAGGTAAAAATAAACAAATGAAAAACTAGTTGAAATGCTAACTTTTGCAGTCCTAATGATGATTAAAATGAAAAAAGCTGCTTATACATATATTTTATGTCCTTGGATGGCAATTCATTGTCTATTGCACTCTTCACTACTTCAGACAAAAATAGAGACCTAAGAAAAGTAGGAAACAAGAAGAAAAAGGGACCATCCCAAACATGCTCATATTTACAGAAATTACAACTAGAGGACCGTTCAGAATAGAAATTGCAAAGTCATGTCACCAATTTTTAAACTAACTGCCACATAAACAGTGACCAGTTAAAAGCACTCAATCTATTCTGAATTAAACACTAACAGATCCTAAACATGATTTTATATTCATTTCCCTTGGTCTCACTATCAGAAAGAAAATGAACAGCAAATCAAATAGACAAATTCACCTCATGTACTAAAGTACTTCAAAATAATTAACTTGTTTTTTCCCTTTTGCAGTAGGAATTTAAAGGTGGCAACCTGTTGCATCAAAACATTGTTGTCCCCTTCAAATGTGGACTGCACATCTTTTTCACCTTTCAAATGGCCAATGCGATTTTCAGTCTTGAGGCCTTGTCCTCCACAAGCTTCACGACATTCCTGAAGAGTCCGCATGTTATGCCAGGTAAATGAAGCCTTAAATGCGCTAGAGAGGATGTGAATGGTTTTGTTCAATTCAGGTGTCCGCTTCACGTAAATCATCTTCAAGTGGTTAGCAGAGAAACTCATTGCATATCTGCAATGGAATGGAATAATGCTCAGAACAACACAAATATATGCCAAATTGTCAAACTAGCGACTCAGAATTATGAACTTTACTGTTAGGCATTATATATGTTTAGGCTGATCATATAATAGCTAATGAAATAATGCACACCAATAAAGTTAGCGATTCAAACAAGCACTCATTAACTGATAAATTTGGCTTGACATTTCTCGTGTGCTTGTTGAATGGCAACAAGTATAAGGAACCCACAATGCTAAAATATTACATTCCAGAAGGTTTGAACTTAAGGGTAAAAAAGGCTTAGCAATGGGGCAATTGACATATTGCAATTTTTTCTAATGCAAACCTAATGAAAGGAGGTCATATCAATTTCTAGGAATGATACGAGGTGCTGAAATAATTCATGATAAATTGAAACCATGCGTCACGGCGATTAAGTTAAACCAAAAGGCAAAGTCACTTGATGGGAGTGACAATTATACAATAAAGTCTGCTGCAACTTGCAAATACCGTCTTTTATAGAATATTAACAATATCCAACCAATGTAGAAAACACATCTCATGACATGATATTGAAACACAGACATCCAGCTATTAATTCAATTAAAGAGAGAAAACTAACGTCTTTGCAAGGAGAGGTAAGAGTCTCCGTTGATGACTTGGGTAGTCCAGCAATAGTACTTCAGGCTGATTGGGTGCAATTGAAAATGCTCGCCTCGACAATGCATACCGTATGGCGATCGCCAAACCAATCTGATAAAATGAACATCAGATACATCATGATGCTTGTATAGCATTCACCTCCAGTCATCGCATAGTAATTCTAAAGTTAACTTGATAACCGATAAAACTCACAAAAGCACTCAACTAAAATTACCTTTGCAGAGTAAATTGCACTGGCTGCAATATTTACACGCCCAGCTGTTAATGGGGCCAAGAATGCTGCAAATCTCTGGAAAATAGAAGTACAACTATCACTTGAGAAACTCCATTGAACATATAAAACATGCTCTCCTGCTGCTATCCAGCTCAAACATGTCAAGAAAAACAAAAAAACAAAAAAACAAAAAAGAATGTAAGAAAGTTGTATGTCTGCAATTTTAGATGTGAATTACTTGATCAGGGTCTTTTATAGCACTAAGATATTCCCCATCTGGCGAAATGTCAGCCACTGAATTCAACAAGTTCTCCCGTGGAATCCGCACGTTATCAAACCTAATCCACCACATTGAAGGAACTTATTAGACCATACAAAGATATGCACATGTGAGCAAAATTTGCACTGATGAACAACAAGTAATTACCATATCCGACCATTGTCGACACCATTCAGACCAATTTTATGCCCACAATCAGCTATACGTATGTTAGGACAGATGTTGCCATCTGCATCTCTTATCTGTACTATAAATGCATGGACCCCTTGATTGATCCCATTGATATTGAGCTGGGAAAAAGCCACTGTGTGCGTTGCATGCTGCACAGCCACAATAAAAAGTATATTAATAGTAAGGACACGCGGTGCTTTCACTACAAAGAAATATGATAAAAAAGTAAGACACTGTGTCATATTTCATGGCTACATACTGCAAGCAAATTTTATTTTGCGAGTAAAAGTGTCATTACATTTGCTGCTCCTCCAATCCAATATTTCTGTGCTGACTCACATGGAGTGTTAATAATAAACTCCCTGGCCCTTGGATCATATGTCGTTACTGTTTCAATGCCTCGAACCTGACAGCACAAACCCCAATACCAAGGAATCAGTTTAAACAAAAACTCATCAAGGAATAACACACACATTGAATTCACTCATAAATAGGACCCATCAGAAAAGAGAGTCGGTCATAACATAGTTCACCAAAGTTGCATACATTACTCCCATGCCCCAATTCAGTCATCGCAAAGCAACCCTTGACCACATAATTCTCGCTGTCTCTCAACCACTTCACGTGGTGCCGCTCTGTGCCGAAAAATTGGATAGCGCCACCCCTGAAATCCCATCAAAGCAAACAGATGTAAGCATCCTTAAAATCACACTAATCTTAGGTAAAGGATACGAGACCCCAAACGGATGCACCACATTCACCTAAGCAGAAAAGTAATGCGGGTCGCAGAGCAAGCGCATAAACAACATATGCAGAAAAACATAGGAGATTTACGGAGCCACGAAAGAGAGAGATTCCTACCCTCTCTTCGAAAATTGCCACATAACGAACAGAAAAAACAGAGAATTCAATTCAATTCTCCATAATCGTATCCGACCAAGTACAGAGTTCAGCAGTAATGAGTACCGACATCATGAAAATAACCATCTTGCTCCAATGCTAACTAAAAGTCAACTACCCAAGAACACGATCGTGGTTCCATCATCGAAGCAAAAACTCAAAACCACACAAGCGAGACGCACCACAAGAAGAAGTGGACCCCGAACTTGATCGCCAGCGAGTGGTCGTATATGTTGGCCACCTCCTGCAGCGCCAACTTCCGCAGCTCCCCCTCCGCGGTGCCCGCCGTGAGCCACCCCTCGAACACGCCCCTCTCGAGCAGAAACTCGATCCTCCTCATCGTCATCTCCCGCTGCTGCTCCATCGACTGGTTGTAGTCCGGCGCGACGAACACCCGACCGCCCACCCGCCGGGGGTTGAAGAGCTTGCTCTGGGTCATGAGCCCGAACAGCCAGTCCCGCTCCGCCACGTTGTGGCCGTCCAGGAGCGCCCGCATCGCGGCGACGTCGAAGGCGGCCGCCGGCTCGGCCAGCTCGGGCGGGGAGTAGTCGAGGCAGGGGGCGCCGGAAAGGGAACGGGTCTGGGGAGACGGGTCTTGGGTCAGGTGGTTCTTGATGACGCGGGCGCGCCAAAAGGCTCGATCCATCGTCGGTGGGGGGAAATCGGAAGGGCTCTCGACGGAGCGAGGAGAAGGGGATCGGAGCTTCGTCGCCGGCGAACGAGAAGCGAAGTGTAACCCGGACAGATGTTGACTTTTCTGCCTGAGAAGACGTGGCTTTAAAGGCGGGGGAAGGAGGAAGACTGGAGAGGCGTGTCGGTTGGGAGAACCGGCGGTGTCGTGATCTACGGGTGCATTCATCGACTAACAATTATCCATTTGTTTTTGGCAGGAGATAATGACACCGAAAAATAATTTCAAAACTTTGACCAAATATGAACTTTTAATTAGATAATTATCGTAAAAAATATCAAATTAATACATCTAATTCATGAGTTTTTAAATAAGTTATTATTACAAAAAAATCTTAATAATAACAAAACCGATACGTTTATGATAAATTTATTTTTTGTTAATTTTCGTAAAATTAAATTAATATTACGAAAAAAATCGCAAATTGATATATTTGAAAATTTCAGATCGGTACACCCATCAACTATCATATATAGTATAACTTATCAATTTGACAGTAGAATTTATCAAAATTATATACGTTCAGATTTTTTTGTGATTAAAAAATTAATTATGAGTAAATCTATATGTGTGTAGATTTAGAATATTTCGCAATACTAATTACTTTTAATTTATTCAATTTAATCTCTATAATTTTTATACATAATTTTTGAATTATATCAAAATATTTAATATCGTACGGATTCAGGCTGCCTGTCCCTTCCGCCATCCCCGAAGGGGGGAGTGGAACGGGTCAAGCAACGTGGGAGAAATCTTTTTCAAGGCTCTCCTCTATTAAGTTTTTCCTAGATATTATAGCTTTTTAAGATCTTGCTAAGACCCATCTTTTTAATTTTAGGATGGAGTCTTACTTATTGGTCCCATTTGATCTCAGCGCATGAAATTTCTGCGGCATCCGTGGTTGATCATAGCCCACTTATGTAAGAAAATGGCGGTTGATGGGGATAGTCCTGTCTCTCTCTCTCTGTCGGAACATTAGCGTTGCCGAACCGGGTTGTGCACCAACGTGATCATCTCGGGAAGTGTGCCGATTGGATATCATTTAATATTCAAAACAATAACTTTACTAAACAGGCAACTCATTCTAGAATATCAGAGTTCTTTTTTTCCGGTTCGTTTCCCCTCATATTCTCCGCATTCTTAAAAGAATTTATTTTTCTCTCGTAATTTGTTCTATTTTGTCGGATGAGGGAGGGATTAAATTTTTTGCTTCTATTTTATTGCTGCTATTATTTCATTGAAAAATTTCGAATTTGAAAATCCCGAAAGGGAAATTCAATCATTTTTTTAAACACGAGAAAAAAATAGGTGTTAATTCTGATTTCGACAAGACAAGGCTTTCTTTCACTTTTTTGGGCTTGAGATCAATGTTTAAAACTGTCAACATGCCAATAATGGTGCTAGACATGGCTAATATGCATCGTCAAAGAATTAGGTAAGAAAATGACAATGACAACGTGATGTTATTCCGCTAATTACAAGTTAGGGAGATTGGACTTTTGATTAGGATTTTAATGTTCTTAAGGGGCATTATGATGTGCCTTTCTTTGGGCGAAATGTACGAGTTGGCCCCAAAATTATGGTAGAGATTTGTGCATGTCACGTGGATAGACAAATTAGCATTCCAATGCGATCTTGGAATAAGATACGATAGAAACATCAATATCCCGAGATACAAATCATTTGTTTAAGTGCTAAACCTTAAATCTTAAGGTTGAAAATGACTGCTTCTTTTGTTTTGGAAAATTCCACAATTATGACGTAATTACGGAAGACAAAGAGATGTGCTCAAAATAGATATTATCCTCCATGTTGAGACCCGCAAGATATTCATAGATCTAAAAAAAAGTTAAAATAGAAGTGCCCCAATAGAGAGGTTGTCTAGAATTTTGACGTTTAAATTGCGACTTTTAATCTATGAATTACTAGTGGGTCTTCCAAACAATGATAAAATGTGTGAAAGCATTTTATATAATTTCTCATTTTTACTAGAGTAATGTTACATGGTTCTTAAAAGAAAACTTGTACGTCTACATATTCTAGGGGACAATAATGTAGCCCTCGAAAAAGTCTAGCTAGGCCAAAAGACAGCTGGGTTCTTACTTTAGTTTGCTCGATCAATAAGACCGACCTTCTGTCGCAATAAAAACAACTTATAATTTATAATTGAACTTAATAATTGTAAATTACATATAAGTTCATGTAAATGGTGATTGATAATTGACATAATAAATCATCTAAAGTAATCGTAAATTTGAAGGTCGATGATCATAACCTCTCTTGCAAAATAGTAAGCAAACTTAAAATTATTGCGACTCTCTCTGCCTCTGTTCTTAGTAAAGTTACCTAAAATGATTGCAGCGTTCCTTCTAAATTTGCAATCGACGATGCCCATCCATGAGTATTCTCCTTCATCGTGCAAATTTACAATTCTATTTCAGTAGAGTTCTCAAAATGTCGGTAAATTACTGATACATAATCGGTTACCCTTTTTTGAATATTGATCACACGAAATATATAAGTGACTTTAAATCTAATCGGGTTATATACTAATTGGTTCCCGCTCTATGAGCAGTGAATGATCCGCGAACGGGACGCCCCACTGTCGAGTCGCAGAGAGAGAGAGAGGAGTGGGACTATGATTGGGAGCTCGGAAAATGGGTCACTCATGGCGGCGGAGAAGGTGAGGCCGAGCATCGACATGCAAGGGCTTGCTAGAGTTCAAGTTTTTTTTTTGGCCAATGCTAAAGGTGGCAAAATGGGTCTTAAACTCATATATAACCCATTTAAATCATAAATGGGTCATATATGAGTCACTTATTTTTTGAAGAAACTAGTTAAATGGATTTAACAATTAAAGACTTAAAATAGGTGAGTCTTAAATGGGTTGGATTTAAAACCCATTTCAACCAAAACCTCCAAATCTCTCTCTTCCCTCTTTAACTTTACAAAAATATTTTTTTTTATAAAAATTGAAATTATGGTTATTTTTTATTTTAATTTTCTTTTCTTTTTTCTTTCCATTTTTTTTTCTTCTTCTTCCTTCCGGTGGCTAGCACAGCGATAGTTGGCAACCGGTCAGGCAAGCCTCGAGCCTTGTCAATCTAGTGAGCCTCGCGTTCGCCGCCATTGGGTGAGTTCGAGCTCGTCGGTGTTGGGCAAGCTTGAGCTTGTCGTATTTGGCGAGGCTTGAGCCTCGTTGATCTAGCGAGCCTTGAGCTTGCCGACATCAATGAGCCAGGCGAGCTCGAGGCTCTCTTACGGCCAGTCACCAGTTGCTGTGTGGCCAACGGCCGACCAAAAAAGAAGAAGAACAAAAAAAAGAAATTAAAAATTATATTCTTAAAAAAATTAATTTTTAAAAAATAAAAAAAATGATTAAAAAAATAAATGAGTCGAGTATAGGTTGAGTATAGTTCGGGTCGGGTATGGGTAAAAAATTTTGCATTGCAATAAATAGGTCATAAAAGGCTTAAATTAGTCGATTTGGGACAGATCATTTATGACATGACCCAAATCCAACTCGACCCACTCGTTTAACAAGTCTAGCAGTGCTAGAGTTCAAGTTTGAATACTAAGTTTGTTGATTTATTGTTTTTTCTTTCTGGCTTGTGTGAATGGTGTCGTTGCATGATGATGATACATTGTCGTTTGTGGTAAATCCTTCATACAATTCGGCATATACCGACTTCTAATTTTTTTTTTTCCATTACACCAATTTATACAAGGCTCACTTTTTTTTTTTCAACACAAGAACCTAATATTTTTTGAACAGTTTCGGAGATAAAATACATATTACAAGAGATAATCCACAAACTTATTAAACTTATTTGTCAGCAACAATTTTATATGAGGAATTATTGAACTCAATCACTTACTGCTGTTATTCTTCAATTTTCTGTAGTATTCAAATTGGATAGATGATCGATTTCTAGGTTTCGTCCTAAACCTAATTGGTTGCTTCCAATTATGTAAATCAATTTTTTAATCTGCACCCAAAGGTAGGGCATTTCCCATTTTTATAGGAACTTCTTACCTACCTGATGAACAGTAATTTTTTCTTGACAAATCTCTCTCTTCATTTTCCTGGAAAAACAGTAGAAATTTTCTCTTTGTGCGTTTGAATATAAATATCTTGCTTAGAAGTTCTTCGTTAGAGAGGGACTTGATTTGTTTGCCAGAATTTTGTAGTGTTTCTCAGCCTGCTCGTCAATCTATTTTTTGTAACCTGAAGATATCAATGCATCTTTTGTGGAATCTAATGTACTTTTAAAGAGCGTCATCCATATCACGTGGAATAATATCCCACAAGCTTTTTGAATCTGTTTTATCACCGATTAGATAAGAAATATATGCTAATGATAAAGAATTAAGAAAATTTTCAATAATTTTGATGTATACTATATTAACAAAGAGTATCTATGAGATGATTATCTAAGATAACATGTTAGATATGCATAACCAAATAAAGATGTGAAGAACCTTTTAAATATATGCATCGTTATAAAAGATATGGAGAATGGAGAAAAATATCTTTAGTATCTCTAGAAAATATCTAAATGTCTCCAACACAATTAAAACAAACCAGTTAGGATTACAGTTAGGATGCATTGTATATTAAATTTATATTTTTATATATGTATGATAAATTATCATTTTTATGATTATTTTTATCAAATTAATTTAATTGAAATTCCTAAATAAATAAATAATAAAAAAGAGTCTATAATGAATTTACATTAAAAATATTAATCCATCATTTATGAATATCATTTACCATTTCAATTTGACAAGTTCAGCTTCACTCCAATAATTCACAAAACTTGGTGGGGAAAAAAAAACAATCCATACTCTAGACTCACATGTCAGAGTGTTTCAAAAGAGAAGACAAAAAAAAATAAAAATTGAGGGGGTGAATTATGTGTGGTGGGAAGTGAAAGTTGGAAGAGAAAAAGAAGACTAAGATTTTCTTCTTTACCAATTTATTATTTTTTTATTTTCTTACATATTTACATTTTGACTCTTCATTTATTGAAAATTTTTAAAATTGTCATGCATGTTAGAATCATGTGTTGAAATTCTGATCATGTGTTGGATTTTCTGACACGTGTTAACCAAGTGTCGAAGAGTATTTGACACAATATGAATGCTCATGGGGAGTGTTGGTACTTCCTAGCTCATTAGTTTTGGTCAAACAAGTGCTTCTTCTCAGCGTGCAACAAGCAATGCTAGTTTGTCTCGAAACGTTCCTTTCTGATGCTGAACTCGAAAGAGCAAATGAACAATTCGTAATGGGTGTTTATTCATGCTGTAGGTGGAGAAGGTTGCCCATTTCGTGAACAACTTGTCCAAGGACGTGACGGCGGCTCGCTTGTTATTCTCGCGAGATCTCTCTCTTCCTTGAATCTCTTGCGGCTCTAGATGTTAAGGGTAAGCATGGTTTAGGGTAAAACCTAGAACTTGAGATATAGACCAGTAAAAATCTGTAGGTTCCAAGTTTTAAAGTGTGCAAATAGGTTCCAGGTTCTAAAAAATGAGAAACCTATTTTAACGGATAGGTTCTAGATCTTAGTTGGAGAAACCTAGAATTTATAACCTAGAATCTAAAACAGGTTTTAATATTTTTCTTGATCCATGTCTCTATGCAATTTTTCAATATTCCATGTTGTTCGATGATGAATGTATAATCTGGAAGCACTAATCCAAGTTTCCATTTTATAGTTAATATTTGTACTTTATTAATGTTCATATTTTTCGTATATCTAAATATAAGTTATGATTAATGAATTGTAATCTTTTAAATAATAACATAAGTGGAACCTGGGTAGACTTTGGAACCGATGATAGGATAAATTCCAAGTTTAAGAGTATGTAAGGTAAGTTTCAGGTTCCAAAAAATGAGGATTTGTTCTAATAGGTAGGTTCCAAGTTCTAGAGGAACCTATACAGAACCTATACGGAACTTAGAACTGCCCACCTCTACTTTTATCTAGTTGAATTTCTTGTCAAGAATTCCTTTACTTCAGTTGATAATTTTGTTTATTTTGTATTCTTTTGATGAATGACAAACCTATTTATTATTATTGTGTTCATTTTCATTTTGTTTAACTAAAGAAAAAAGGAACCTATTGGACCCTAGTATTGACCTTAGAACTCGTGACAGGATAGATTCCAAATTCTAGATTCTGATGGTAGATTCGAGGTTCCAAAAAATAAGGAATCTATACCCGAGAGTAGGTTTCAGGTTTTAAGCAGAACCTGTAATGAACCTAGAACTGCTCACCTCTATTGGAGGTGTGTTTGAATGTTGTAGGGATGGTCTGCCATCTGCCTTAACTGAGTTCCGGACCGAGCAGGAAGTGCGCCAAGCTATTAGGCACTTTAACGATTCCTACCTTGATACTCCCCAGTTTTTCTGCTGTTCAGTTTGGGACCTAATTCCAGGAATACCAAAGGGCTATAAATGAATTGAGTTATGATACTCTCTCTTTCAGTCGAATTCTGTGTTACCTTTACTGGTCAAGCTTCTGAATTGTCGAAGATCCCAGGTTGCATGAGTAAAGTCTTTCCCTTAGATGATGCTGTTTAATGGTGAGTCTCAAGACAGTTCTGGTTTTTCAATTCATTTTGAGGTCACATCTGGATGATCTTTGTGACTTTGGGCGATCATTGGTTGGAGGTTGACGTTGGAATGATTTTGAGGATTTGGAATGGTCTCTCAAGTTTTGACGAAGTACGATGTGGATCTTTAGTATTGATGATTGAGCATATGCATTTTGGAAGAAGAAAAGTGAAAGGACTCTTCCGAGTTCTCGGTGGTTATAGAGTCCGTTTGTTTTTGCAGAAATTGAATGATAAAAATGATTGCTTGTATTATTTGAAATAATTAGTCAAGAGATAAAAACAATCATTCTCAAAAAAATGTTTTCCAACTCATTTGTTTTCCGCGAAATAAATAGTCTTAAGTGGGATATTATTCTTTGTGGTTCTATTCACATTTCATGTTTATTCTAGCGGGAAAACTAGGATATATGAAATGATTCATGGGATTTTGCATGATTATTCAGGTTGAAGAGTGGCAAATTTCATTTTAGGAGCAAGTGATTTTGATAAGTTTTTGCGGAAAGTAGAGCGAACCAGACAGTATTTAACCAGAGCAAACTATGTAGTCTCAAAAAGCATGCACTAATCAAGCCTTGGCCTCTTCCTCTTTATGCTTTTGCGTATAATGTGTTGTGTAAATCTTTTGAATCAACTCCCAATACAATGGCACAGGTATTCAGCTGAAGAAAATTACAGATCATGAGAAAATATTTCGGGGTCGTCTTTTGGGAGTATGTCCCAGAAGCGAGCACGTTTCCGATAATCTAGAATCATACTATCGCCGTCTGGATGAGGGCAATGTAGATGTCTCATAGGAAGATGCATGACGACGGCCTCGCTTTTCTTCGCTTCTTCTTCGGCTTCGGAGGCTGAAGCACCACCTTGATTGCGGCGTCAAAGACTGCCTTCACATTCTGCAGATGTTTATGCAGAGGACTGTATGTGAGCAGCAACAGGGCCGATGCTTTTTTGTTACTTTAAAGAGGAGGAGAAGAGAACAAACCTGCTGGGTCTTAGAGCTGCACTCTATGTAAGCAGCAGCACCAATGTTCTTCTTCAGCTCCTCTCCCTGACAAAACGTTGAATGGTTTATTTAGAGTTCATTTACGGAGGAAAAACTAACGAGGAAAGACTGAAATGAATTAGCTACGAAATTAGTTTCGCTGGATTGAAGATTTCTTCATTGGTCGATGTTGTCAACTTGCCTGTGCAATTGTGATTGGGGTTGCACCGGGGTGATTTATCAAGTAGTGCCTGTCTTCCCTTAAATCTGAGGACACATAACATCCAAGAGTTCACGCATTGAATTTGGCTACTGGCATCAGCTAAAAGCTATGGCAAGATAAAGAGTATCTGGACTTACCCAGTTTTGTGCCCACCAGAATAATCGGCACAGTTGGGGCATAATGCCTCAGCTCGGGGATCCACTGGCCAGGAAGAAAAGCCGAGAATGTCAGATCATAAGCAGTGAGACGAAATGGATCATAAGGACTGTGTTATAAGGAAGACAGTTTACCTTCTTGGCGATGTTTTCATAACTTGCTTTGCTGATGAGGGAAAATGCTAACAGGAAGACATCAGCTCCTCTGTAACTCAAAGGCCTCAGCCTGTTGTAATCCTCCTGTCCTGCAAGCAAGATGAGAAAAGCCCAAATCAAATAAATTTTACCTCGAGTCGAATTCATTTGAGAGCTTCAGCTTCGTTGATAGAAATAATTATAGGCCCTGTCTATTATCAAATGTGTGATGATTCAACACTGACAGTTTCCTGAATACACAGAAGTACAGAGTAATTGGTTTGCATAAGCGACTGTTTCTCAATCAAACTAAATTTTCCGCTAATCTGCTCTACCATATCATTCACACGACTGTGTTAAATCTCAATAAAAGCTAAGCACATGGTCAGATACAAAGGTTAAATTTGATTTGCGAAATTCTAACTATATTCTAGCACCAGAAGAGACGGGGAATTCACAGATTAGGAGCACTCCTAGCAGTCTAAAGGGGCAGCAAAATCATATAATTGGTAATTATGTAATGCCTGAATAATGAAAGTTAGTACAGCAAGAATTTTCATGAAACAAGTGCAGACACTCACCAGCAGTATCCCACAGCCCAAGGTTAACTGTGCTTCCATCTACCACCACATTAGCACTGAAGTTGTCAAACACAGTAGGCACATAATCCTACAACATGGCAAAAGAAGACGTCTAATTGTTTGCAAAATATTCTCAATCGATCGAAAAAAAATACTGCACAACCATATCAAAATTCAGTATTCACAGAAGTCCTACAAGGAGACATGAAAATTGAAGGCCAGGAACACATCAGACCGTGGGGAAGGTGTTGCTGGTGTAAGAGATGAGCATGCATGTCTTCCCAACAGCTCCATCGCCAACAGTCACGCACTTGATGAATCTCGCTGTACTCATTCTACTTTTCTTCTTCCGTCTTGAAAAAACAAAAATGTCTTCTCTCTCTACTCTAAATCGACTCTCTTCGTGATAGACAAAGAAAAGGGATGGAAGTGGGAGGAGAGTTTCAAATTCGAATAGGATTGGAGGGGAGGTGGGAATTTATTAAGCTCGAGAATATTGAGCACCCACTTTAGCAGCAAAACTAAATTCCTCCTTCTCTTTCTTTATCTTTATCTTTATCTTTATCTTCTGTATCTTTCTGTACAATGATGATTGCATAAAGGAAAAGCTTTCTGTTTCTTTAAGGGGAAGTACAGAGGCATTGGACGACAAAAATGGTGGTGTTTGGTGCTGGTTGTTAGTTGGATTAAGTGTTGGGCAAGGGAAGTGACTTGAATGATGAACATGGAAGAAGAAATCATTGTAACAATACCTTGCTTAATTAGCAAATACAATATGATGAATACCCTACAACAGGATTTGCGGACAAAGACAGTAGGACTAGGACAGCGAATGGAACATCATGAGAATTTCTTCACCTGGTGGGTCTTGTTTGTTATTTGTGGACAAAAACAGTAAGGACTAGGACAAAGATTACAGGAATTTCTTCAACTTGTGGATCTGGTTAGTTAGGGTTTTGCATTGGATTCTGGTTGGGCTGATCTGCCCCTAAAAGAAGCCCATGACACTTGTCAATGTGTAGCCCCAAAGCAAGAACATGACCCGGCAGACCCATGACTCTGCTTTCCCTTTCTGATAATCAAAATTGTTAGCTAGTAGGGTTGTGCACCCGGAGCGAGTGTCCTTGGGAATCGGACCGGGCCACCTAGAAAACAGGGTTGTCAACCTTTTGCCGTTGAAATCGTTCCGAGAATCGGTTCCCAAAATTCGAACCGGTTTAAACTGGTCTGAGAACTGGGTTCGATTGATTACCCACTTAGGAACCAGTTCCCGGACCGGTTTAGGAATCAATTTGGAAACCGGTTTTGTAAGTATAGGTCCAAAATCCTACTTTTCCCCTTATTTCTATTCTTACTCCCATAATCACACGGCATTTTTTCTCTTAACTCTCTCAAACACGCACGACACTCCTCCTTTGTCGTTCCTCTTCCTCACTTGCTTCCCTTCCTCATCGGCTCCCTCTCGTACCATCCAACGGACAGATGGTGTTGGTCGCCATCAAATTCTTGTGTACCACGTGGATTAGCTCGCTTAATTTTTCTTTTGTAGGAAAAGTTATGCTTATGTAAATAAGTAGCTTCATGTAGTAGTTGTAGGAATAAGAGTAATATTAAACTCATATTTATTACTAATTCTTTGTCTTATGATTTTATTTATTATAATTAGCCTTGTGGATCATTAATTTTTCATTTAGTCAACAAGTTTATGTATTTATTTATTACAAGTGCTTAATGTTTCGATATAAATTAGGAGGATTAAGTTATTTTCTCGCGTATTAATATAAAATTCAAAGTCGTATAGGATATTGGGAAATTGCAAAATAAGTTCCAATAGAAACAAGATTGACCCTGGAATCAGACTAAAAAAATAGGATGGGTCGGGTATAGGGTCTAATACAAATAGGGTCGGATACATGGTCCAAAAAAGGGAAATTGGTTATAACATGATCGGGTACAGGGTCCAGGTCTAGACTCTACCCACTCTAGACTTGATCACCTCTATTAGTTAGGTTTCCTGCAAACTTTTGATGTACTGTACTAACTTTCGTTATTAAAGCATTGTACTAACTTTCATTATTCAATCATTGCATACTTCCAAGTCGCATGATTTTGCTGTCAAATTAGGTCCTCCATTTTTCTAGCTCCTTCATCTTTTACTAGAGTTGTCAGAGCTCTCAACTTTTCTCTCAAAATATCACTTTGGCCTATCTTAGATTGCTGGGTGAAACTTTAGAGAGAGAAGTGCTTTGGGAGAGAATGTTCTATTGCTTTCCTAGTATTGGGTTTATGGGATAACACAAATGAGGGGAGAAAACTCCTATATTTACTTCAGCTTCTTTCATTGCAACTGTAAAACTCCCCTTATCTAACGGTAGAGGATTTAATCTCCATATCTAACACTTATTCCTATTAATTGCAAGAATTCTATAGAATACAAGCATGCATTTTCAACATAGCCTCCAAAAATATTTTAGAGTACTCATAAAACTCAAGACTTGCTTGGTCATCGAGGCCACCTCCTTGGCCTACCGTGCCTTAAACCTCCGGTCGATTACACGAGACACTGGTTACTATGGCCCCCCATATCATCCATGCTTGAATAGTTAGATCAACACTATTGAGAATGGCAAAATTAGTAATAAGAAGTAACTTTTTTAAAATATGGTAACAAGATCAAGAAATTGTTATTTACTAATTAACTTTTTTTTTCTCACTCTTTTGTTTTTCGAGATTAGATAAATAAAAAATTTACTTGTTTAAACTGTGGCATCAATTTGATATCAGATGCAACAAACCCTATCTTACAAGTCTTCAATTGAAAGAAGCCAAATCCAACCAAGATTTTGTTTCCCTTTTCAAAGAACATAATTAACTTAATAAAGAAGGAATTGTTAGATATCGTTGCCCTAGAATTGAACTCTTTCTTTCTATGATTGACCTAAACCCTAATCAACAATCTTCAAGATGTATATTCTGTCCTACCTTGACATAATCTTTACATGTCCGCGTAAAACACAACTTGACCCATTCTAAATCACTTTCTTTTTAGAGCCCTTCGAATTTATATACACACAGATATGAAATTTGAATCTCATGACAACTCTATCCAAGGTAGGATTTCTTTTTAGGAAACGAAACGTAAATATAAGTATTCGTATTCTCTTCTTGATCTCTTTCTCGATCTCTTTCTCCGTCGTCTTGATGCAGCACCCATGCATAGGCCGATCAACAATGGCATAGGCGGCACGCACGCGGCCTGCGCCTCGTGCAAGCACCAAAGGAAGAAGTGTGACGAAAAGTGCGTGCTGTCTCCTTACTTCCCCGCGGAGAAATCCGTGGAATTCCAAGCCGTGCACGGGGTGTACGGCGTCAGCAACGTGACCAAGATGGTGCTTGCCGTGCGCGAGCAGGACCGGCGGTGGGTCGCCGACTCGCTCATCTGGGAGGCCAGGCACCGGCAGCAGGACCCGGTCCACGGCGCGTTCGCGGAGTACCAAAGGATACAAAACGAGCTCCAATACTACAAGAGCTTGCTCCAGAAGCAAGCGATCCAATCGCAACGCTTGCAAGGGGAGATCAGCAAGAGAAGCCACAGCATGGCGCGGAGCTTTGGCAGGTGGAACAACAAGTGCACGAACGCGATGGCGTTCGACCCTGGGACGAGCATGAATACCGTGGCGAGTTTCGCGGGAGGGATTGCTCATGGCACCGCTATGAATAGTACCTACGCGCGCGACAGCGGCAGCTGCATAATCGATTCGATTCCATATCAGGGGCAGAGTTCAGAAGATTTGAAACAAGAAAGAGAGATTGCTTCTGGCCTCCCACTCCAACAAGAAGATATTAATGAGTTTAATCAACACTACTTTCTCTCAGGTAATTTATGCTGTCCGAGTTTTCTATTCAATTCGATTCC
Organism: Eucalyptus camaldulensis; assembly: GCA_019915185.1. Lineage (NCBI taxonomy): Eukaryota > Viridiplantae > Streptophyta > Magnoliopsida > Myrtales > Myrtaceae > Eucalyptus > Eucalyptus camaldulensis. Next base: position 9,894,796 of record JAHSVA010000005.1, read on the forward strand.
CCGATCGCGATAGCGGTACTAAGGAACTTTTCGGGAGCGTACCTCAGATTTGTAAATTAATGCACAACTTCTGTGAATAAATCAGGGATGCACGCACAATAATCTCCAGATGGTTTCATTGCTTGCTTCGACGATCGATTAGGGTTTTGGTACATTCTCTTGCTGGCTAATCGAATGTAGCTACTTTCACTGATGTTACAGGTACATAGGAAGAACCTGGATCGGAAATTTGATGAAAATATCCATGGATGGACGGTGGAGGACCCGAAGAATTTCCAACCTTCTTGTTATTCTCTGGGGTCGTCGGAGGGTTCTTTTGAAATATAGCGATAGTTATACGACCTTTTACAGTTTCTATTCTTTATTTATCTGCTTGGTTTTCCTAAATTATTGTCTCTATGTAGCTGAATGCATTCGGAGAATAGGTGCTAGCATAGTTCTGAGTTTGTAAAGTCTGTCTTGAGTTCAATTTTACATACTTTGTATTGGTACTTTTTAGATTTGCTCATCTGCTGATGATGGTGCATGGGCAAATCACTAGGCCATATGCATCGAATCGAATTGTGGCTGATCTAGGATGTACATGACAAAATTTCTGGAATAGAAATTGATTTCTGGCAAGATTTAAAAATTTTAGCTTCTGATTTCTTCTTCAAATTTATTTCTAGAATAGAAATTTGTTTTAGAAATAGAAAAATCAAATTGCATTACCAAACTGATTTCTGTTGAAATAGAAATTTTATCACACGCGCTCCTAGTGATCAATTTTACTCGATTTTCAACTACATGCGAAGCGAAGACAGGAAATCAAGAAAGAAATCAAGAAAACTGACTCTAAATATACTACAACCTCTAATCAAGACATGTTTGGAATGATACGAAGCATTCTCCATTACTTATATACTCTTTATATATATGGGATTCCATGTGATTCTTTTAACCTAACTTTTCACTCATCACTTGTTCATTTTGCCTTGTAAACATTAAGCCAAGATCACAACTTTGTAACCATGTGGGGCGACATAAGATCTAAGTGAGATTATTCAAGTGTTTTAAAGGAGCGCATATTCTATTTTTGTTCCAAAACAATGCAATTTTCTCTATTCCGGACTTATTTATGGAACATAAATCTATATGGTGATGCATTTTCATTTTTCTATTTCTAGAACAAATTTTTAGTCCTACTCTTCTAATCGCTTGTCCTCTCTACTAGTTGTCCACCCAACTGCTGTCCACCGATCCCCGAAAAGGAGAAATTTCATGTCGTTATCAAATATAATTTTATTTTGGGAATAAAAATTTTGTGTCGTTATCAAACACGAATTTTTACTCAGAAACTTATCTGGGAATGGAAATAGGAAAATCTATTTTTCTTTCAGAAACTAATTTATGGGCAGAATGCCTAAGAGACTTGTTGACACTTTGACCTATAATCAACAGGTGATAGACTTAGTCGATGGTGGTGAACAAACTCATGGATGTAACTCGCCAAATAAGTTATTGACATCAAAACATTATTTTTTTTTTATTCCTATTGCTAGGGTTTGAATCTTGGACCTAGGCACTCTCAAGTCCACCTCTGGCTAGTTATGTTTATCGCCATTATTTCAGGATTGTATCTTTTTGTTGATAAGTGTCGTTGTAACTTTTTATTGTTGCAAAATAGGATTAAAAGGTTATTTCTTCTGAAGATAGGATTAGAAAATTATCTTTTTAAACTTGTAATCGTTGATTGTGAGTTTTAAATAGCCATACTCCTTGTAAAGACCCCCAATCAATCACAATCTCAACAATCTTTGCAAATTTATCTTTTATCTTTCATCTCCTTATAAAAGTCAAATTTATCTTTTATCTTTCATCTGCTTATCAAAGTAAAAACCTTCAAGTGGCCCACTTTTCAAGAACCAGAATAAGGTTACAAATTGGGTCGTAAAGGCCCTAATCCACAATACCCTTCTTAGTTGGGTTTCCAATCCATCCCAAGCCTTTTGTATTCCTGTCCAAAATTAACAAATAACCAATTCGGATTCACAATACAGGGTGGGTTTAGGTGTTGTCATTTGCAGTAGCCACTAAAGCAAGAGGGATAACGATAGAGGCGGAAGAAGGGTTTCCAATCCATCCCAAGCCTTTCATATTCCTGTCCAAAATTAACAAAGAACCATTCATATTCACAATACGGGGTTGGGTTAGGCATTGTCATCCATGGTGGCCACTAAAGCAGAAGCGACGACAATTGAGGCAAAGACTTGAAGATAAAGTGTCGCCTTGAAGGATATCTCACCTGATCGTAGGGAAAGAAGCTTTGGAGGATGGAACTTTGTATTATTGAAATGGTTTGAATGATTGTAATAAGAGGAAAGCAACGCTTCTGATACTAGTAGCCCTCTCATTTCAACTATTGACCGATTTTTGATTAGATGGATGAGATCACATCTCTTGACCTATAAACTACCCGCATTCATGTTGAGAGAATTTTAGAACTCAATGCAATTATCGTTTTGCCCGAGAGAACATTTTAGAAGCTCTAGGAAAACCCTAGACAAACTTGGACATCTTTGTCAATCCAGCATGATACTTTGGTCACTAAAACTTTGCAACCATGACACGTTTGTCATGGGCCGATCGATTGGGATCGTGATCATACGGCGACTCGGTGGATCACCCAAGCCAAGCCAACTCGCTCGCACATCCAGATACATCTAGATCGGGCCAATCGATTGGGATCATGACCACGCGGCGACTCGGTGGATCACCCAAGCCAAGCCAACTCGCTTGCACATCCAGATCGTAGAGAGAGAAAGTTTATAAAGAGGAGCTCTAGAACAAAAAAATGAGCTTTTGCATTATTGAAATGTTGGATGGTTACAAATGAGGGAAGGGCACCTCTTCTTACACTCGAGGCCCTCTGATTACATCTGTTGATTTAGAGTTTATCCGGCAGACGAGATCGCACCGCCTCAACTACCAACATAAATTTCAATTACCATCTACCAACATAAATAAGGTTAGAAACTTCTAGAATCATGCATAATGACGGTGTCGCCTGCCCTTGGAAACTTCAAGAAGAAGACTTGGTGGGAATCTAAGAAAGCACAGGAGGTTCTCCGCATCACAGCACAATCCTTCATTTTCGGAAACCTCTTGGTCGTGACACATTCACATATGTTCTTTTACTATTTTAAGTAAAAACTCATGATTTTTTTTTAAAAAAATAAGATATGAAGTGGCTTCATTTTCACAAGAGAAAGCCTAAAATGGTTATTATTTTAAATAAAAATCTAGAGTGGTCATAATAACAATTTTTGGCTGGGGAATAGTTTCTTTTCAGAAATACTTCTTTTTTATTTCTACTCCGAGAAACAATTTATGAGTAAAATAAAGTGTTTGGTTACCATACAAAATTTTTATTCTTGAAATAGAAAAAGAATAGAAATGCATTTGGTATGATTTTATATTTTTTGTATTTATTTATTTTTTATTCTTACTTACAGATCATCGACCGCCACTCGTCGTCACATGCCACCCCTCGTTGCCTTCGCACGACCGCCGGCTGCCAATCGTCACCGCTGACCGCTGCCACATGACTGTCGCCCACAGTCCATCGACTGTCGATTGTTGGCTGTCGGCCGCTAGGCTGTGGGTGATAGTCGTGTGGTGGCGGTCGGCAATAACAATCGACGGCTGGCGGTCGTGCGAAGGCGGGAGCCGACAGTGGCTCCAGGTGATTGAAGGTGGCCATGGCAAAAGAGAGGAACAAGAGAAAAAAAAAATTAGCTTATTTCTATAAATTGTTTGCAGGAATAAGAAATTACTGTTTTTTTGTTCCTTATTTCTGTTCCAAATTTATTCCCTCACTACTTTTCTATTCAAGGGAATAGAAAAATAAGTTGGAGGAACATAAATGTTACCATAATGACTCATCGGCAGGCAAAATCTTTGAAGGCCGGCAACTAAAGTAAGGGCAATATATCCATGTCAATTTTTTTTCTTTTTCTTTCTTTCTTTTCTTTTGCTCTTTCTTCATCTACTTCAGTCCTCCATCTTTTGCGACCTCCTCCTTGAAGTTCCTCTCTCTCGCTGTCGCCTTTGTCCACCACTGCCCTTGACAGCAACTCCAGCAACTTTGTCTTCAGATGGAGATTGATCTAAGCCCTAGATCAAGCATGCTGACCGCTTCCTTGCCCAGGCCAGTGGCGCGTGGCCGGCGCAGATGCCATCATGCTAGAGAAGGTGGAACACATGAACGGTTCGCTGAGGACCCGCTAACCTTCGCCACCAGTCCCTAGTGATATTGTTGAAGGGGTTGATGAACTTGCAGGATTAGCTGCCGGCGATGGCAAATGGTGGGGCTGTTGGTGGTCAAGTTGGGCCACATCGGGCTGACAATGAGTCCGGCGAACGCGTCTGGGTGGGCATATGTGAACTATCGGCCCAACACAGGAAAGTAGCTCTTCATAAACTGGATTTGCCTGGTTGAGGGTGCGGCTTCAGCTGGTTGGGCATTCAGGCCTTTTGTTCCCACCCAGAAAGCCGAGGAAACAATGGCTTGCAAAGAACAAAGAAGCAAAGGGATTTCTTGTCTTTTTGGTGGATTATTATTCCTTGATTTCTTCACCTTGTTGGAGGATAATCAAATTCGAAGGGGCAAATCCCAACCGTCAAAATCCCAACTGCCGTCAACACGTGCATGCTTTGGTGTTTGTACTCTAGAGCAGCGAGAATGAAAATTGAACAAAATGAACTAAATTAGGAGACTATGCTTTGCGATTCATGATGGCAAATCAACTCTAGCACCTATCGTGTGCCTCCGCCCATGATTTGTTTGAGGAAGAGAGAGCCTGAAAAAGATGAAGAAAAAGATGAGAAAGAGAAGAAAATAGAAAGACAAAATTGCCATAGACCAAATTGCCCCTACTTTAATTGTTTAATAGCAAAATTTTTGATGAGTTTGGGCTTTTATTTAGTACTAAGTAGTCATTTCTATAACTCTTTTTTGAAAAAATAAAGATACTTCGTATACTCGTTTAAAATTTACCTAAAGATTATGGATCAATCTTTGTGTGGAAACTAAAACGAACCCCTTTAACGTGAGAATCACGAAAATTTCTGAGGGTACATCAAATCATCTTAAAATTCACATAAAATTTACCTTAAAATTGATTTTGGACCATCTTGGTTGACTTGACGCTTAAGACTCCACAGGTCAAGCGAACCGAAATTCCACGGCATGGGAGACGATGATCTTCGAATGACCTTCGCGACTTTAGGAGGACACGAAACTCCTCGGATCGAAATGGCCGCCGCCGTCGGAGCCACTCATCTCCGACCCAACGGCCTCGTCTCTCTCATCTCCGCCTGCTTCGTTGTGGCCTCCTCCTGCGCTTCCCTTCATCCCGACGGGCGTCTCCTCGGCGTTCACCCACTGGGTACTAGTTCTATCTCTCTTTCTTGGGCGTTTACCTGTCCGTGTGCCGTAGGGATCCCGTGGGTTTCGACAAATTTTGCATCTTGTGGGGAGATCGGGTTCTGGGTAACCGGAGCCTGATCTTTTCGTACTCGGAAATGTCGAAAGCTCGAAACTTTTAGGTGCTTTGTGTGATCCCTCTGATTGAGAGCAGGTTTGAGTAGGTTGCGGAATAGGCAAGATCTTCAAATGGCGTGAAATCTCTTGTTTTATCTGCTTTTGATTTTCAAGTTTCTATTTTTTTGTTTGTTCATTTGAATTTTGCAGATGAGAAATTTTATGCAGCGGGGGTGATCAAATGCAGGGACGGCTCCAAATCCTTCACGAAAGACCATCTGAACGACGATTTTTGCGACTGCATCGACGGAACGGACGAGCCAGGTGAGGCTTCGATTCGAATTGAAGAGACAGTGTCTATGTGTTGTGGTTCAGCATCGGGGTCGTGAGATTGTGTTCCAGCTGATTGTATGCTGTGTAGATAGTATCCTAAACTATACCTTGAATTTTGATTGCTAATTGATGAAAGGGGTTTTGAGTCAAAATCAATAGATAATACTCTTGACGCTAGCCTCAGAGTTCTCCTGGGATTCAAATGACTCCCGCTGTGTTATAAGGGAAATGGGTCAGTGATTTTAGTTCGATAGTTGTCACTGCGGGTTTGGCTCGTTTCCGCTGAGAGTTGGTTTCCATAATTGTGATGGAAACTGTCAACTTGCATATCTCCCTTTCAGATACATCGTACATGTATCCTCTCTATACGACTCTCTTAGAAGTTTATGTGTATTTCCTTACTGCCTGTAGTCTGCTTTTTAGTGTTTTCACTTCACTCTCGATGGAAAAATCGCAATTGATTACTTGATTGATTCCTCGTATGTCAACTGAATCAATTCAGCATGTTCAGCATGTGGGCTACTTCACATTTCTCTGAGTCAGTATCGCTTCTTCTGCTTTCAGGAACTTCAGCTTGTCCGGCGGCGAAGTTTTATTGCAGAAATGTGGGTAGTACACCCAAGTTTATATATTCTTCTCGAGTAAATGATTATTTTTGTGGTAAGGACTTTACTTGTGGAGTTCCATCCTTTCTAGACTATTTAGAGCTGCTTTCCTAATCTCCTTTCAGTTTGGAAATTATTTGTGAGGAGCTCGTTCACTTCCTGGAAATTATTACCTGTTGCATTTGGGTTGAAGCTTTAGCATTGTGAGTTTGGAAATGACCGTCTGAAAATATCGTAGTGACAAGCTGTCTGTCTTTTTCATTGGCCTTCGAAATGGTTGGGAAAGAATGTACAAATGATCATTTGAAATTGTACCTGGCTTTATAAGCACTTGTAAAGTTCCAACAACATAATCAGGATCCAGAAGTTCCAGGAAAGGTTATATTTTAGGGTGTGTTTTGACCTTGTCTCTGGTCTGAATGGAAGTAAACATTTTCTGTCCTCTCTTTCCCCCTGAACATCATTCATGGGTCATTCCATTATAGATTGCTGTGATGGAAGTGATGAGTACGACGGAAGGCTCAAATGTCCCAATACGTGCATCATGGGTGGAAATGTCGAGTATAAAGCTGAAAACTATGCAGCAAAGACTACCATTTTGGGCGTTGGCAATAAAGAACCCAAAAATGGAACGAACTTAGATGAAATGATCCAAAAGCTCAAAGGTACACCATTTTCTTCACATGCGTAGAATGTTGTTTGCATAATGGAGAAGCAGGCTGATGAATAAGGGGTTGTTTGTCAGGATTGAAGATTGTGATTGGAGTTCAGGTGCTTATTGTCATTTGCCTGTTGATTTTCCGAGCTTTACGTTGGCGTAACAGACAAAAAAGAAAACGTGCACGTTTTGCTATATAATCATCAACGCCAGTGAGGTAATATTTCTTTTACTACTGTTGCATAACATGAGTCAAAGGAAATAGTATTGTCCCGTAGCACCTTCTGTTTGACTTGATAGTTGCTACTTCGTTTTCATCTCCAAGGTTCTGTTTTCTTTTCAGGTTTCCCCTTTGACCATATAAATTTGGATTCCTAGTGTGGCATTTGTGCCTCCCATTATATGACTGCGGAATTGCCAAACCTCACCTGATTTGTTAAGCAAGTTGGACCAGGTCCTGCACTAGGCGACATCAGACTGATGGTTGGTTCAATGACAGTCAAATGCAAAGAAGGCTTTTGTATTTTTAGATGTTTCATATAGGAACCCCGACATGGTGGTCATGATGTGAAAATGACACATAATTATTTCTAGGGAGACAGGACTACAAGGTGAGGAAACTCACATGGAAAATACTTAGTTTTACTCTAACAATCCGGCGAGGTGATAAGGCTAAAATGTGAGGATGGCTTAGTTGTTCAGTCATTAATGAAGACATTGCTGTTATGATCCTGGTGTTCCAAAGCTTGGCTCCAAGAGAAGGTATCCCTTTTTGAACACGTGGTGGTTGAGAAGTGGCTGAGGTATGAGGCCACGATGAACAGAGTTGCTTTGCTGCTGTCACCATCTGGTCGTTTTTTCTGCAACACCAACACTCTGCCATAAGACACTTCTTAGGTTAAGTTGGAGCTGTGGTTTGGTAGATGGAGTGGCAGTTGTTGATACCACATTGTATACAAAGAAATATGCTCGTTTTCATGTATACCAATCGAAAGATAGATTCTTCACCGTTCATTGTCAAGTTCTTCAGTAAATTATGTGAAACGCATACTTGAAGCTATGCATTGATGGTGGTACGGACTGTTTTGTCTTGAGCTGGAGAGAAAGAATGGCCGTTAGAGGTGCCCATTTTGTGACCCTTCTTGCGACACTGCTTGATACAAAACGATGATTCAACTTTGTTCTTCACATGCAAATGAAAAAGTTGGCGGATCATTTATCAGACTATGCCACTATAGTCGAGGAAAATGTTCCAACATGGCAAGAAGAGGGCTCAGTCAAGCACAGCTTTGGGATGGAACGATCGTCTTGAGCCGACCACGTTTCGGATGAGCGCCGAGGATTCTTATTAACTCCACGGACAATGCGTTTGATTCACGATGCACTGGAGCTAGTTCGGTCTATCATAGAATAAAAATAAAATTGAGTTTCATCTAACGTCGAAATTGACCGAACGAGTGTTCTTAAGGGGTGGCAAGTAAATTAAAAAGGGGGTTGCGCATGATCTTTCATATCGAGAATCCTTCACTCATATAAAATCACAGTTGAGATGGGACCATATCCCAATCCCACGGGGTGGGTAATCTCTTCATGGGCTGTCATTAAAAAATGTCCATCCATATCCACATATCGCGATGGGATTGGAGGAGCGATCAAAGCTTTAAACATTAATATTTTCGTGAGCTTGCGCATGCCATGCACTTTTTTTTTGTTTGTTTGTTTTTTGGCACTAAACTATTCTGGACTGATTCGGGACTTTTGAGAATGGTGGTAAGCATGTTCCTTCAACTAGCACACTCGTAGACACCATATGCTCATTGGAGCCTACACGATCAAATGGAGTGAATTGGAAGGCTTTAATCACACCCAGTGATTCCTCAATCGAAAGGGTCGATTCATAATCGACGGACGCTTCTCTTAATTGCATGAGTGCTTATGCAGTGGAAAATTATAAGGGCGATGTTTCTTTATTATGTAAATATTTTTAAAAAAGAAAAAGAAAAGAAATGCTCTAATCTATTTCATAATTTTATGTTCCCTCTCTCTCGGTAAAAGTGCGTAGCGGATAATTCTTTTCCTTTTTTTTTTTGTTGAATTTGTTTTTCCTAATGTTGGGTGTTGGACACGAGACGGTTTGATTACTTCATCATCCTCTAACCTTAAAAATTTTCAATATCCACTTCAAGTTTTTTCATTTAAAACAAAAAAAGAAAGAGTTGTTTAATGTTGCATTAAAGAAATGAAAGAAAAGGGGTATAAGTAATACCCTCACATGCCCGAATCCACTTGCATCACTAGACAAAAATAAAAATATAAATATAAAAAAAGTAAGGGAAAGATGGTGATCACGATGCTTTCATTCGCTGGTTCACTTTCTTGAGATGGAAGGAGGGGTGGCGAATTAAACTATGCACTCTTCCTCCCTAATCATGCTTATTACCTCCCAAAAAAGAATAAAAACTTATAATAACAGTAATAAGGCTGATGAACCGATTTAATTAAAAGAGTGAAGTACAAAAGTCCCAAGATGAGGTGATGGGAAGGTGCTGAGAAGGAGATAGAGAGAGGAGAGAGAGAGATGGGAAAAGAGGGAGGACGCATAACCCTACATGTGAGTATGGTTTGGGGACAAAGCAAAAAGAAAGCCTAGTGCATGCAAACAATTCACATGGCCTGACATGATCCTCTCATTGCTCTCCCTCTCTCTCTCTCTCTCTCCACAATGTTACACACAGCTCATGCCCCCAAAATCCCACTACTCCACCTTCTAAAATAATCCTTTTCCTTTCGCTCTACTTTGGTGTACGGGTTGACATAGGCCAAGTTGTCGGGCACATCAGGCTGGGGGCCTCCTAATCTGACTCGCACGAGGGCAGCATAAGTGGCCAGGATAAAGCAAACTAAGTGAATGAACAGATGGTTTAGCTTGATAATCGCGGCTAGTTTGACCCGTTTCGATCCGGCCTTCAACAATGACCTTGTGTAGTGCCCCTGCCCCGAATTGTCATATTGGGTCCACCGGAAAACGACCCGAATAGGCGTATGATTCTTTACACTGATTGGCTGTGAAAGGGGTCAAAATGGGACACGTTATATCTAATCGGCTTGCCACTCTGTGCTCTCTCTCTCTCTCTCTCTCTCTCTCTCTTGCTGCTGCACATGCGCTCCATGGAATTGTGAAGCTTGCTAGCTAGCAAAGGACAGTACCGGCCACTATGCATAGCCAACGTAACATATTGCATATAAAAAAACTGGTCACGAAATGATGGACCTCGCTCGCGCACACATGAACTCTTCCCCCATTGTGGCAGTGGAGATCGGATCGGACGGCCAGAGATCCGGAAGATTAGAAAGGGGTAGGGGGGGAATATGGTGGGCTGGAGGTACTGCAGAGGAATGTTTCCATTGTGGGATATGGAGAAACAAGCAGTAGGGAAGATGATGATGATAATAATAATAATAATAATAATAATAATAATAATAATAATAATAATAATGGAGACTATAATAGGGAGGAAGGTGATGAATATGAAGAAGCCACCACCACCACCAGTAAAGAGGGAGGTCACAAGGGCACGTGGGTTGCAGATTCCCTCTCTCTCTCTCTCTCTCTCTCTCTCTCTCTCTTTGGGTTTTGATAATAAAAACTACTGAGCGACTTTCCAGTAATACCGTTGAGTCCCAACCTCCCTCTTCCCAGCTGTGCAATAGCTGTCCAATCTCCCCCCCCCCCCCCCCATGTGACCCCACTGCACATCCACAGAGAGAGAGAGAGAGAGAGAGAGAGAGAGAGAGAGAGAGAGAGGGATGGATTGTTGCTGAGAGAGATTTAACATCATCAACGAGCACAGATCGAAAAGGGGGGGAATTCGATAAGAATAAGAAACCAAGAGCCCCATGAAGACCATGATGATGTTCTCTCTTTGTTGGTGTCCTTTGCTTTCCTTCTTCTGCAGCGACATTCTCTCTCTCCTTTGAGTGTTATTTATATGGAGCTCCCTTAGGGATCATCATTTGGTTTGGTTCTCGTGTCAGCTGAAATTTCGATCACCGTCCTTCCTGATCCAACACGAACATCGAACGCGCCACCCGCGTCACCTTTCTTGGGATTGGCGTGGCGTGGTGTGCTTCGTGTGTTGGCCTCTCCTTTCCTTTCCCCAGCTTCGGTCCTTCGGTTTTTGAGAGGGTTTGCAGCAAGTTTTGATCAGTCGGGTTGTCTTGCGGTTAGCATTCGTTGGATTCTGGGTGGCGTCCTGTGGCGTTTTTGATTACGCAATGGCCCAATTGCCTCCTAAGATCCCAAACATGACCCCCAATTGGCCTGACTTCTCCCTCCACCACCAGAAGTTCTCCTTCATGGGGTCTCATCAATCGCCCCCGGTCCTCAACCCGACCGCCGCCCCCCCTGCCGCTTCCCACCAGAACAACAACCCTTCTTGGGTCGACGAGTTCCTGGACTTCTCAGCTGCGCGCCGCGGGTCCCACCGCAGGTCGGCGAGCGACTCCGTCGCCTACCTCGAGGCCCCGCTGCTTGAGCATTGCCGGAACTCAAGTGCGCCGGGTTCCGGCGCCAACAGCGGCCACAACCAACATGAGTTCGACCGGTTCGACGACGAGCAGTTCATGTCCATGTTCACCGACGAGATCTCCCCGTCGGCTGTGGCCGTCCCACCCACAGGTTCGTCGTCAAACCCGTCATCGCCGTCTGATCACAACAGTATCAATGAGGAGAAGCAGGCGGATCAGAAGCAGCGGCAACAGCAGCAGCAGCAGCAGCAGCCAAAGAACGAGCCTGAGGAGGTGCAAAGCCCCTGCCAATCTGACTCACAGGACAACAGTCCACCCAATTCAAACCCAGGCAATCCTGCTGATAGGATCGTCGATCCCAAAAGGGTCAAGAGGTAAATCATAATTATTTCAACATCATTCCTCACAAAATTCATCTCAAACCAATTAAAATGACGAGGGATAATTACAATGCAGCTGACAATAATTGATAATGATTCTTTCCCGTTGCCCTGGTCATAAATATCCATCATCATACTACGATGAAACATGTCATCTAGCAAACTGAAGCACCATCATATCTCAGAACATGCATGTTAGAGTAGGGTTTACCATTGCGAAATAATGCCATTGAGTTTGACTCATTAAATAGGTTTTGAGTGACAATTCTTTTTTCCTCTTTTTTTTCTTTTTCTTTTCTGGGGTGGGGGTCTTGGGTTGGAATTAGAATCTTAGCAAACAGACAATCTGCGCAAAGATCGAGGGTGAGGAAGCTGCAATACATATCAGAACTCGAACGTAGCGTCAACTCGTTGCAAGTACGTACTTAAACTGAAGAACTGTTGTCGTTTTATACGTGATTATGTTACGCCATGGATGGTGGAATGGCCGAGCAATTAGCGCCGATTGGGGGTGACAGTGATTTTGTTCTTCGTTGCATGGTCGTCATTGAAGGCCGAGGTTTCGGTGCTGTCGCCGAGGGTTGCCTTTTTGGACCATCAGCGCTTGCTGCTGAACGTGGATAACAGTGCTCTCAAGCAAAGAATCGCAGCTTTGGCCCAAGACAAGATTTTCAAAGATGGTTAGTCAATTGTTCCCCCCTTTTCATCTTTTTTCTTTAATTAAGCTTAAATATCACCGACTTTGCAATTATATTCTAAGTTCTAAAGTTAACGTGTGTGGGCTCGTAACGATATAAATAATGCTAGGTATATTAACACTAATTTTAAAAAATCAACATTACTATTGATGCAATATTAATTTAAAGTGTCATGTTAGGTGTTGGGCACGACTCGCTTGCTTAAATGCGTATTCACAATCTTTTGATTGCCTAGTATACTGATTTTGCATACGGGTTTTGGTATTTGCAAATGTATGTACATACGAATTTAATATGAGATAATCAATTTCAATAGCAGCTCAATTAAATGTGGGAATGGAAACCTAATTAATAATAGGACAATTACTCATGCATGCATTTGTTCTCTTCCCGCGTACGAACACGTTGCTTGTCTTGCGTACCACCCCCAACCCCCACCAATTAAATTTACAACTTTTTCTCCATTTTTCTTGAATTATCGTCATCATTATTGTTATTACTTTTGCAGCACATCAAGAAGCATTGAAGAGGGAAATAGAGAGGTTGAGGCAAGTTTATCACCAGCAGAGCCTCCACAAAATGGAAAACAACAACGGCAACAACAACATTAACAGCAACAGTAACAATGCATCCGCAGCATCTCCTCCTCCTTCATCCTCCGAGCCAAATAATCCTCCTCCACTGGAGAACAGTAAGGAGCAGCTTCTCAGCGCTTGACTTTTTGACTCCTGTCCCCCCAGCTCTGTACCTTAACATTATTATCATTATTCCCTCGACAGTCTAATTTTTTACCCCCCGAAAAAAAAACAAAAAAGGACGGAGAGAGAGATTAGCCTCCCAAGTTCAACGTTTTTTTCTCCTTGAACTTTTGAAACATGAAAATTATATCCTTCCATCTAATTGGGTATTCATATTCATATCTGTATTTATGGAAGAAACACTGGAGTTCATGTCAGCCAGCTTTTTTCTTTGGTTATTTATTGATTTTTATGTAGAGATCCCATGTGTTAGCCAGCTTGGGGAAGAGGGTGTGTTGTGGGAAGCCTATTGATGGGCTGGTCTCCTCTCGCCCTCTCTCTCCCTCTCTCTCTCTCTCTCTCTCTCTATACCACTCGCTCTCTAGCTCTCTCTTTCGATCTGACGTCGATCTGTGCATTCACGTGATGTGTCCACATCGTGTGGGGACCAATCAAAGGCGACATGATTGGAGGTCAGAGACGAACACGTGCAGCCGTGATTGAAGAGGAGAAGGAGGAAAATGAAAAAGAGAATGGGTGATGCTCTCTGGAGTTGTAAAAAAGAAATGATTAAAAAAAAAAAGGAAGTATAAATATTGTCTCTTGCTTTATCTGATTTGGTAGGGTGTGGTGGTGGTGATGATTGTGTAATGCAGTGATTTTATTTAATTAATTATTTTATCTTCCGTTTTAATATTAATATTTTTTTTTTTTTTGGGTTTAAATTGTAGCTTTTGAATTTTGAGTCATGTTGGAGGGTGGTGGATTTTGTATTGGGCTGTACGAAAGGTGGGGCTTGTCAGGGAATTGTTCTTAAATTTTGCCTTTTGGGAATTTATTTGACCTTGGAGTTGGGGAAGGATGATGATGGTTGTAGAATTTATTTCAGACTTCTGTAACTTTTTTTTTCTTTCGTTGCATATGGGATGTAATATGCATTTTAGTGTTTAATTCAGACATGATATTGCAGAAAATTGTAAATATTGAATTCTGGTGCAAGTCCGTGCAGTAGATGATTGTTGCCAAATTTTACAATAAACGATTAGGCTAAACATCAATGTAAACGATGTTTGCTCCTGTTGACAACAAAAAAAAAGAAAATGTCCAAATGTTGTCGATAGTTTGATAGACAAGAATACTCAATTTAGTCGACAAAGGTTTTAACGACATATAATCAACTGCTAGAGCAAAAACTGGTAAATGAGGAAGACTAATACAGCAAATGGGGAAGAGAGTGGGATATAGTTGTCAAGTAAACTCGTCAAATGGATTAATCAAACATTGGTTCGTGTCAGGTCAAAAATTGGTCTTACCCAAATTAACCTCGTTTCCATGTGATGTATATTTAGTGATCCCTATCCAACTTGACTTATACCCAATTTATATTGCGAAAATAGTTTTATATTTAACTAATCAAGGAAAACTCATATTCAACTGAAGTAAAAGCAACAAATGAAGGAGTGTGAGATCAAGTAATGCAAGAGAAAGTTATAAATGTGGGGTAGTTCTAAGTAAGTTGTGAACCCATCTAATATTCATATTATTTTGCATTTTACCATTTTAAACTTATTTACTAAATATAACTAACTATTATAACAATTCAGCTCATCAAATATGAGTTAAGAATGGGTTTATGACCCATTTTGACAGGTTTACCATCAAGTTAGTGGAGTCAATGTTATTGGTAAGGTAGTGGATATAGTATTACTAATTGTAATTGCATATTGGATTAGGAAGATTTTCATAGTTTTAAGTTCGAATCATTTATATGGATTATAAATACCCCAAGTGTACTATTCATAAAAAAAAAACCCGAACTAATTACAGAACTCAATGTATTTTTGCAAATTTATCTTTTTCCCTCACTTTCTTGTAATTTATATTGCTGGCAAGTATTGCTCCCAGCATTTGTAAATTGAATTTCTTATAATCTACTTTCCTATTTAAAATCAACAAAGGAGCCTACACATCCTTTGTTGATTTACTCATCGATCAATCCATGTTCTAAAAGGTACTTCATCATCTTTTTGGTGATACTTTTTGGCACACCTAATGGAACACATTTTTTTTATTTGAGGAGACTATGATAGCAAGAACGAGAAACTAGTAAGAGTTTGACAATACTATTGGCAACAACCCATTACCACAAACCATAGTGAGGTTGTTGCACATTAGAAGTGCTCAATTGTCGAAAGAGTAACAGAGGATAATTGATAGGGAGGTGTTGATCTTCCAAGACACTTTGGTGAAACATAGTTGATGGAAGTTGCACCAAATTCCGAGAAAATTACCAAAAATGTTTTAAACCTATTGCAATTATATCAATGCAGTCATAAACTTTTTTTTTTTTACCAATACAGTCTTAATTTTTTTTTTATAATTGTGTCAATTTAGTCTATTCAGTTAATTTTGGTTGGCCAACATAGATGGGGACACTAGTTGTCAAGCCAATGCCGACATGGCAATTTTAATTTTTTTTTATTTATATTTTTTATTGTTACTTTTCCTTTTCTTTTTTCTCTTCTTTCTCCTTTGGCTTCTTTTCTCCATAGTGGGGGCTTTGTCGAGGCTTGCTAACCACTAGATGAGGCTTTGACTGCGAAGTTTTCACCTAGGTGAAGGTTGCCATGGGCCGGCCAGCTATGGGCGAGGCTAGGTGAGGGCTTCATGACCCTCACCTAATGGTCAGCAAGCCATGGAAAAGAAGCCAAAGGAGGAAGAAGAGCAAAATGAAAAGGAAAAGGAAAAGGAAAAGGAAAAAGAAAAAGAAATAAATATTCCAAAAAATTTATAAAAAATCGCTACATTAGAGTTGGTTGAACAACCATCGTCCATGTTAGTGCCAGCTGACCAAAATTAACCGAATGGATTGAATTGACTCAATTGCAAAATGTTTAAGACTAAATTATTTGACCTTGGAGTTGGGGGAGGATGATGATTGGTTGTAGAATTTATTTCAAATTTTTGTAACTTTTTTTTTTCTTTCGATGCATATGGTACTTGATGTAATATGCATTTTAGTGTTTAATTCAGACATGATTTTGCAGAAAATTGTAAATATTGAATTATGGTGCAAGTCTGTGTAGTAGATGATTGTTGCCAAATTTTACAATAAATGATTAGCATAAACATCAATGTAAATGATGTTTGCTCCTGCTAACAAAAAAAAAAATGTCCAAATGTTGTAGTTGATAGTTTGATTGACAAGAATACTCAGTTTAGTCGACGAAGGTTTTAACAACATATAATCAACCGCTGGAGCAAAAACTAGTAAATGAGGAAGACTAATACAACAAGTGGGGAAGAGAGTGGGATATAGTTGTCAAGTGAACTCATCAAATGGATGAATAAGCATCGGTTTATGTTAGGTCAAAGAATGGTTTGACCCAAATTAACCTTGTCTACAAGTAATGTAAATTTAGTGATCCTTATCCAACTCAACTTGTACCCGATTCATATTGCTAAAATAGTCTTATATTTAACCAATTGAGGAAAACTCATACTCAAAATGAAGTAAGAGCAACGAATGAAGGAGCGTGAGATCAAGTAATGCAAGAGAAAGTCATAGATGTGGGTTAGTTCTGATAAGTTGTAAACTCATCTAATACTCATATTATTTTGCGTTTTACCATTTTAAACTTATTTACTTAATATAGCTAACTAATATAACAATTTAGCTCATCAAATATAGGTTAAGAAATAGATTTATGGCCCATTTTAACGGGTTTACCATCAAGTTAGTGGAGTCAATGTTATTGGTAAGGTAGTGGATATAGTGTCACTAATTGTAGTTGCATATTGGATTAGGAAGATTTTCGTAGGTGCATATTGGTTAGTTCATACCATTTATACAGATTATAAATACCCCAAGTGTACTATTCGTTATAAAAAAAAAAAACCCAACTAATTATAGAACTCAATATATTTTTGCAAATTTATCTTTCTTTCTCACTTTCTTGTAATTTACATCTCTAGTAAGTATTGCTCCCAGCATTTGTAAATTGAATTTCTCCTAATCTACTTTCCTATTTAAAATCAACAAAGGAGCCTACACATCCTTTGTTGATTTACTCATCGATCAATCCATGTTCTAAAAGGCACTTCATCATCTTTTGGTGATACTTTTTGGCACACCTATTGGAACACATTTTTTATTTGAGGAGAGGTTGATAGCAAGAACGAGAAATCAATAAGAGTTCGAAAATACTATCGGCAACAACCTGTTACCACAAACCATGGTGAGGCTGTTGTGCATTAGAAGTGTAGCAGAGGATAATTGATAGGGAGGTGTCGATCTTCCACTACACTTTGGTGAAAAATAATTGATGGAAGTTGCACCAAATTTCGAGGAAAGTTACTAAAAAAGTTTTAAACCCATTGTAATTATATCAATTTGATCATAAACTTTTGTTTTTAAACTAATTCAGTCTTACACTTTTTGTAATTGTGCCAATTCAATCTATCCTGCTAATTTTAGTTGGCCAACATTGACTTGGACATTGGTCGTCTGGCCAATACTGACATGGCAGTTTTAAATATATATATATATATATATATATATTTTTAATATTTTTATCTAATTTTTTTTTCTACTTTTCCTTTTCTTTTTTCTCTTCTTCCTCCTTTGGCTTCTTTTCTCTACAATGGAGGCTTTGCCGAGGCTTGCTAACCACTAGATGAGGCCTTGGCTACGAAGTTCTCACCTGGGCGAAGGCCACCATGGCTTGGCCAACTGTGGGGGAGGCTAGGCGAAGGCTTTGCGACCCTCACCTAGTGGTCAGCAAGCTAGGGAAACGAAGTCAAAGGAGGAAGAAGAGCAAAATGAAAAAGAAAAAGAAAAAGAATTATAAATATTAAAAAAAATTATAAAAAAATCACTACATTAGAGTCGGCTGAACAACCATCGTCCATGTTAGTGCCGACCGACCAAAATTGGCCAGATGGATTAAATTGATTCAATTGTAAAAGGTTTAACACTGAATTAGTTAAAAAAAATCTTTAGGATTGAATTGGCACAATTGTAATAAATTCAAATTTTTTCGGTAATTTTCTCCTGGATTCCAACAAGGTGGCAACTACACGGAGGTTGTTCGAGGAACAGCCACAAAACACAACTAACTACATGGTGAGCCACATATTAGATGCGATCGAGCCAATGGTCATCAATGCTCCAAATGATGCCATGTGTAGGTCAAGATCTTTTAACCAACCATGCAAGGTAATGTTATGACATCAAGATACATCTCTAATCCTACTTTATATGATAATGTTTGTCAAACTAGCGAATCCCCGCTGAGAATTTTACAGAGGGTGGCACTAGCATGATGACACAGTTAGATAGAACTTTTGACAATGTTGTTGAGGACACGCATTTGATTTTGTAAAAATGGGCAACCAGTAGCCTCATCTTTCAGTTCACGCAAAGAAACAAATTCCAAATGACAATAGTGGAGCAACAAAATTCTAAGAAATTTAAGTACAACTTTTAAATGGACGATGGATATTCCTCAATCAATTGATGATGAAATCCAGAACGATGAGATCTATTGTCCTATTATATCTAAAGAAACATATCTAAGTGATACAATTTAAACGATAAGTAATTTATGAAAGATTTAACTGCAACTTTTAAAATAGTTGACCATGTTCTTTTGTCAAAAAAAAAAAAAAGATTTAGTGGATATTGGGTTTTTTTTTTCAAAAAATAAGAACTCATAAATTAAGAGAGTGAATATCTAGTACACTCTAAACACGGGATTAATTTAAAATTTCATTATCGATTAACACATATAACCGTGAAGAAAAGTTCAGTAGTTTTTTTTGCTTCTTTTGATTGTAAAGGGATAAGAGGCATTCGTCAATGTCGAAGCTTAATTGGTTTCCGTAAATTTAAATATCTTAGACGTACCATGCTTAATTTGTCTTTTTCTAATCTATTCAAATTGATGGATATTGAAAGGAAATTGACTGATGATATGACATGTCTTAATTTTAGGTCAGTTGGGAGTCCTTAAATAGCAACATGATTTAAGCGAAAAGATTGAGGAGCCTTTTAAATGCGCATCGATCTTGTCATCAATGTCAAAGCCCACATTTCGAGTATGTTCTTTTATCTTTTAAATATAATAGACATTTTCAATGAAATTAACAATTTCTTTATAAAGATACTTACGTTTATTTTTTTACTGGTAATATCTTTAAAAACATTAATAAAACTCGATCAAGCTCGTGAGCCTATCTTGTTGAGAATTTGAGAGCTCAACAAAGTACTCGAGTAGCTCGAGCTCAGCTTGAAATCAAATGAGTTGATCTCGAGTAATCATCGACATCGAGCCGTGCATAGCCGAGCTACGTGCGAGTAACTTAATTCGGTTCACCCCCGGTGCAAATCTCATCAAGTGAATGGGCAAGATGGACTGGGTTCCTGTCCTGACGAGGGCATCCTTACAATTGGCTCGTGATTGTGGGCTTCAACAGAACAAAATCCTAGTACGAGGAGCGACTTTGGGCCAATCGACCCAACAGATATCAAGACCGCGAACGAGACATCCCATTACCAGGCAGCAAACTAGGGAACGCCGCATTCTCCCACTCTCTACAACATACTGTCGTTAGATGGTGATAGCATTTAATCATCTTTTTCGACTAGCGATGCCACTCAAGGACTCTTTTTAAACTCAACCAAATAAAAGTTCAATGAGTAGGAAAACAGATTTGTACTTGGGTCATACTTAAATTTTGTAGAGAACAAGAACATTTTTCTAGTCTAGCTTTGTCGCTAAAATCACACGTGTGGGGATGTTGGGAGTGTTTCGCGATTACATATAGAACACTTCTCTATTTGCATCGTTTGCTAAGTTATCCTAGCCAAACTTTGGAAGGTAAACACCTTGTTTGGTGTTCGCAATTCTTGATGGGTGCTTCTTTGATCTCTGGCCTTTTAACTTATTCGGGATATTATTGGCTTTAGTACTGAACCATGCGATTTTATCTTTTGATGTACATCGAACCATTTTATTACGAGGTCATATATTTTTATACTGTTCTCAGATTTACATGGTCTAAACCTATTTTGGTCATTATTTGCTTCGCTTTTGAGCTGCATTATTTTACTTTGCTAATGGAGTTCAAATGCTAAGCTATGTACTTACGCCAATAGATACCTGTTGTGAATTTATTTTAGTTAAACACGTGTAATCCGGGACGCTTTCCTCGTCTTGCCCAGGCCACAAGAGCATATTTGGGTAGGCTTGGACAAGACTATTTAGTTATAATTGTAGCCCAACTTTGGGCTCGGGCTTGGGCAAAATATTAAGCCCAACCTTATAGCCCGGACCTGGTCATTTATTCTTTCCATCGATGAAGAGTGGATCCTGTCAATTTCACAGCTCATGTGGCTATGTTAGGAGTGCGAACTTACCTATTTAACTCTGCAAACTTAGAACTTTTCCTATCATGCTTGCAATCACTAGTTCTGACATCGACGTGTTTCTCAAACCCCAACCAAGAATTCAATGTGCGAAAACTTGATGCCGATGTAGACAATCGATTTCTATTTGAAAATCGCTTCAGTTTGCTATCTTTGCCAATTTGATGGACCCGATTGAAAAATTCCAACAAGCTCAAGGACTTGCCCTTACAAATTAACAATTGCGAATCAGCGTGCAAGTCAGTTCAAAGGATCAACCGCGCAAATTATTATTTATTTCTTTAAAACTTGGGTCTGTAAAAAGAGGGAGGGAAAGAAAAAAAGTAAAAGTTTAAAAAGAAAACACGAGGTGTGGGTCCCCGAAGGCCCGCAAAACGACAGGCCCCAATAAACGGAAACGACAAGGTTCAGATCCCTGGGAAGTTGTCGCCAACTCGCTTTCACATGTCGTTTCTGCGTTTCGGGCACCGAAGCCGCTCTGTCTCCTTGCCCTTTAACGGTCATCTTTCTCGTTTCTCTCACTAAGTTCGTCCCTTCTTTCTCTCTCTCTGTCTCTCCTCAGCTCACTTCCACTCCCACTCTCTCTCTCTAGAACTCTCCACCATGCGCAGGCGCCTCTCCTCCGCCCCCCTCGCCCTGCTCCTCCTCGCCCTCCTCGCTCCGCCACTGCCGTCGGCTGCGGCGGCGGCGGCGTCGGGGCCCCCCGGCGTCCCGAGCCTGGAGCTGTGGTGCGTGGCCAAGAACAACGCCGACGACGCCTCGCTGCGGTCGGCGATCAACTGGGCCTGCGGGCCCGGCGGCACCGACTGCGGCCCGATCCAGCAGGGCGGGCCCTGCTACGACCCCGCCGACCTCGGGAGGACGGCGTCGTACGCGTTCAACGACTACTACCTGAAGCACGGCATGACCGACGACAGCTGCAACTTCGCCGACACGGCGGCGCTCACCTCGATCAACCCCAGTGAGTGCGGCAGCGGCGTCTATTTCATTTGGGTTTTTTTTTTTTTTTTTTTTTTTTTTTTTTTTTTTCCGTAGGAGCTTTGGATCTGATTTTAGCCCGGTTTTATCTGTGTTTGATCTTTTGTATGTACTTAAGTCTTCTTCTTGCCGAACGGATCCAATCGCTATGTTCTAATAAGAAAATAAGCTTCTTGCTTGTGAGTGCTGAAATGATTCTGTTCTGCCATTAGCTAATTCATTCTCGTTTGTGTTGTTTCAGGTCACGGCAATTGCAAGTTCCCCTCTAGGTAATCAAAGGAACGAACTTTTCGTTTTGAAATTGCTGTATTCAAATGATAGGTAGGGGTTCGATTTTTTAGTTTATTTGTTGATTTGGTTTTGGGCCAATCTGGTTGGTGGGAGTGTCTGATCTTGTGCACTTTTTTGTGGGTTGTCTTTAGAATAGAGAAAACCGGTCTTTGGCGACTGAAGAAGTAAAAGTTAGATAGGTCCAAATTGAGTCGGTAATGGATGAAATGTTGGTATTCTTTTCGGTTCGGATTTAGCGCTAACTTAAAGAGTTGAGGGCCTCTTATCCGACAGTATGATGAATATGGCGATTGTGGTACTTGGAACCCTCAGTTTGAAGAAGGAAATTGGTCTTGTAGGATTTTCTTATTAAGTGATATTCTCTCCTGTAAGTGTAGGTGCAGAAAAAAAGTAGTATATGTTACTGATGAAAAACAATGGTTTCTACGTTTCTGTGGGACAGCTTGTCTGTTAATAATGGCAGTCGTTCTGGTGCATCAACGGCAGTTGGAGTTCAGCCCACCTATGACAATTTGAGCGGCTGCAATCGGATTGCTATCCGGCGGTATTCTTTTGTAATCATGAGCATTTGTTCAATACTGTTGCACTGGTTAATTAGGGAACATTGATGATGACAACATCTGTGAGCACTTCTTCAAAGCATCATGAAAAGTGCTTCAGTGGAACCGCGTAGATAAGGCATTTTTTTTCTTATCTGGTTTTCATTTATTATCTTCATTTAGGTTATTGAGATTTTGTTCCCCTTGTATCTTTGCATCATGGTGTTTTTGATCCCTGTAAAATGTTAATGAGGATGAAATCATAGCCTCTAACTGAGGTTATAATTGCGGGCACTGTTTTCTTCTTATTCCTACATTGGTATAGGGTGTAATTACTCAGAATGTCGTTGATTAATGGCTATTTTTGCTGATTCTGAGGGTTTACATTAATTTAGATCTTATTCACTTGACTTCCCCTGCATTCAAGCACTACAGACATCTGTGTTCTATCCTTTCATCTCTCTTCGCTTATGCTGAAGCTGAAAGACTAATCACAGAATCCTTCAAGGAACTTCCTAAGTTGCTGAGTTCCTTCTGCTTCTGCTTTTTTGTTCATGTTCCAATTTGACTCTATACTGTCCTTTTCAACCCTCTCGCAATGGTTGGCCCAAAGATGGCGGGGGACACGTATGTCGACGTACAGTTATTTGCTAATGCTACGGTTTGTTTTTGCATGGATCTCCCGATCAAAGGTCGAAAAGCTCATCTAGATCAAAGGTCGATACACTCGCCACGATGTAAGAGCTATAATTCCAGCTAAACGTGAGGATCTTGTTAGGGGTGGGAGAACCAAAGCTTTGTCTCCTGCTTCCAAATCCTTCATATCATGCTGCTGCTCAATCTACTTTTTGCAACTCAATCAGGTGAAGGCACTCAGCTGCCTCTGGAAGGTCCCGTGCGAGAGTCATAATTCCAGCTAGTGTTGCGGGCCTTCGAATGCAGATGGAGACACTGCTCCGGTCCCCTCTGGTGTCTCGTACCAGCGAGAACGGTGGCACGTGAATATCTCAGTTTGTGCTCCCTCGCGGTCGAGCAAAACTCCAATTCTAACTTTCCCCTCTTCATCGTACCTTTCGCCGTCCTCGCCATCAGGGAGCTCTGCCTTGCCATTACCATTGCTGGCCTCAATGACAGAGCCCGTGACACCCCCTCCACCTCTCTGTTCACCTACACCTTTATTCGCTGTTTTCATGTCATCGATCCCGAAGGGACGGCCCTACCTGCCATTGGGTAGCGTCGAGCTAGCGCGCTCAAGAGAGAGGCGTCTGGCTTGGACGAGGGATCGTGCAACCTGGGGGCATGGCAGTGGCTTGGACTGAAGGTGATGGTGGCGGGAGGACAGGCGCATGTCATGGAGGTTGAGAGAGAGAGATCATTGTTACGGTGTGGTGAGGATTTTTGGGTCGAATAATAGAAGTTCGATACTTCGAACTAGAAGAGCCTAAATCTGAGTTCGTCGATATATCTATTTGAACCCTACTACTCTAAAACTGAAGCTGATAAGTTATGGGTTAATTAAGATTGTTAATTGTTTTACGTCATACCAATTTTTCGATATGAGACTTTTTTAATGCAATTCACGCATACGACTTAATAGATTTAATTAAGATGCAGTAAAGGCCAAAATAAGACGGGTATAAGTTAATCTATTGTTTAACGATTAATTAGGCGTGCGGCATTTCATAACTAATGTAGAGTCTACATTACATATCCCCGGACCAATTGGATATGGTACGTGTGCCTGGTACCGTAATCGGTTCCATCCTTCGTTCTTGCTGGCACTTCCTACAAGGTAACCTGATCCCGCAAAACTGGATACTGAATTTTGGGCGATCCAATTTCGTCATCTCTGGACTTAGTTAGAATCGAAAGGCTTTTTGAATCCGTGATCAAGACAGAGACGCGTTCGGACAAAATGGAAGAATACAAGGTTCAAAATCTTCTCCGGTGGTGTAGCTAGTAGCTCCATGCGACCGTGATAACGTTGTTAATACTCCAAATTTGAATATTTCTCTGCCGACTCACGACGCAAGAGCAACCGAAAGGTTTGACTTCATCTTTCTTCGTTTAACAACTGCTTGCGAATCCTTCCCTCCCCATCCATTTATTTAAGCAAAAAAAAGAAAGCTGGGGAATCACCAGCTCTATGTCAATGGCTGACAAGGGCGCTCAATATGGAGACCCTACCTAATACCGTCGCCATTGACGATCTTGCCAGGGTTTTAGGTCAACAAACGCGAACCTCCTCTCGAAGCCGAGCAATAAAACGTGTTCATCGAGCATCGCGATTCAAAATTCGTTTGGTATTAGGAAGAAAATATATATACAAATAATAACATGCATGTAGCGTTAAATTCAACCGTATGAGCAGCAACAGTGAAGATTTGAGAAATTCTCTGGTTGAACTTTGCCAGATAAAACCATTACCGATCGAATGCTCATCAGCAGTTCAGCACTGCCTCTCAATATCTGCTAAACCGTCTTCCGCCCCGCAGGACGGCATCCTCCTTGATGATCTTTCCCGGCTGAGCATCCGACGGAACGAACCGAACCGGGAACTCGATCCGGTGACCTTAGCTGACGGCCTCGCTGCCCCGTCGGACGTACCCTCGATGCAGGATGACATGGAGCTTGTGCGCTCCAGGGGTGGGGCCGTGGGTGCAGCCCCGACTGGAGGCTGCGGCGGCAGTTCCTGCTGGGCTTGGGGCTCAGCCTCGGTGCGGCAAATCGGGCACGTCGAGTGCGAGATCAGCCACCTATCGATGCACCCGACGTGGAACGTGTGCTTGCAGTTGGGCAATTCCCTGGCCATCTCTCCGTCCTCCAACGCGCTCAAGCAGACCGCGCATTCCTCCGCGGCCCCTTCGCTCACAACCTCGTCCCGCGCTCCCTCCCGTCGGAAGACAAAGACGGGCAGGGAAGCGATGACCAGCGGGTCGAGCCCGGACTTGGGCGGCTCCTCCCTGGGGTGCACGGGGTTCAGGGTGAGGCCAAGGTCGCGAATGGCGGCCCGGCGGCGGGCCTGGCGGCGCAGGACGTACCGCGCGTATATGTGGAGAAGGACGACGAGGACGACGACGACCGAGAGGGAGACGATGGCAGCAAGCATGATCTTGCTGTTGAGGTCGTAGCTCTTTCTCGTTTCTCCTGAGTACCATGGCGGCCTTTCCGGGATCGGTGGCGGCCTTCCCGGGAACTGTGGAGGCGGCATGTTCTCATCATGATGCTCCTCGGAGGCCATGCCGGCGCGATGAGATGCGCAGACGGCCGAGGGATAAAGATGAAGGAGGAGGAGGAGAGAAGAAGGCGTTGGTGTGTGGTTTGGTTGTGAACTGAAGAAGAAGAAGAAGAAGAAGAAGAAGACGCCGGGATTGGTTTGGCTTTGGTGCGCTGGACTCGTGGAATTCTTGAGCCAGCTTGGGTTACTTGAGGAGCCTCATTTTTCAATGGCGTTGACTGTTGAATGTTGACTTGCCCCTTCATTTTTTTTTTTAAATTTTGAATATTTTATTTGGGTAAATGTTGAAAATGAAATTTCTCGTTGTTTACATTTGGGGTGGTTGTTTAACGTGCAATGTGGTCGCTGATTGGTGTGAAAGCCGATTTAGAATTGTAGAAAAGTTTGCAAAAATATCATTGTTCCGTGGATGGCAGCAAATCCACCTAATATTGTGCATGTTTAGAAGTGTGAAATGGGATCTCCATCCAAATTTCTAAATCATATAAGCAAAAAAAAAAAAAAAATTATATATATCAAATCTTAACCATCTAATAAGTTAAGTTTTTAAACCAGTTGATAATGATCTCATATATTTTATATAGTATTGGATTAAGAGATGCTTATACACTAATCTACACTAGTATCGCAAAGTTTCATATGACATCAAGAAATCCCAAATTTTAATTTTTCCGAATACGTTATTTGCTTCCCTTATTATATATTTTCAATGTAAATTCAATTATTTTCAGTCCCCTTATTTATCTTTCTTGTTGTATAATTTCAAATTTTAGGTCGTAATCTATCTTAATCGCGAGGGGCATACTTGAATATTAAACTTATAAAATAGTTGATAGTAATCTCACAAAATTTAACAATATAAAAGTTCGCGCATCAAACACAAGACATTTCACATTACCTCCCGGGACCTTTCATTGGGGGTTTACCAACCTAGTATGCTAGGAGAAGGTAGTGACCTCCCTCCAAGCGGGATCCCAACGCTTGTAGCGTTGTGGCCGGAGAGCTGAGTGGAGCCTTTATCCCGTGTTTTTTCTCCTCATTTGCCTGTAAATGGCTTATGAGGGGAAGACACCCTGGGATGGTCTGTTCAGGTGGAACAGTTTAATGACTTGCTCAGGTCTAATCTTTAGGATTCGAGAAGGTTGAAAATAGTTTACAATTTTGACTGAGGAAAATATGAACAAACGTCACATCTTGACAGTTCTTTATTCTTGTGATGGATCTCCCGAGGAATGTATAGGAGGTGTGGATAGAGCCTCTTTCCCCCAAGAATCCAAACCTTTTCAAAGTCTTTATATTGCTAATGTTTAACTTGTTTGAATCCCCAAAAATTAGAGAAAAATAATAAAAAAATTTACCTTCAACCCGTAGAAATAACTTTAAATTGATATATTGAAATTTTCACCCTTCAATTGTGCACTTCATTAGCATAAGTATCCATTCATTTCGCAAAAAATATTATATTTTTGAAAAATATTTTCTGAGAAAATGTAATTATTTTTCAATGTTCGACAGTGCTGATGGAAAATGTTTTCCCGATTAATTCATTTTCTACGAAATGAACACTGAAAAATAAATAAATAAAAAAGGAAAAATTCCTGAAAGTTATTTTTCACATAACAAACATAACCTAATAGCTAAAAGAATTCTCGAAGTCTAATTTTTCCTTCTCCTTTTTTTTTTTTCTGAAATAAAATGGTGCTAAATTCAACTCGTGGGGTCGAAGCTGATTATTTTTTTCCATGCAAAAAATGTCAAGCGTATCACATCTAATTGAGTGGAATATGGGCATGGCGTGAACCCCTGGGAATGTCCTTCGATGTAATTGAGGACTGTGTTGCTTCGATGACTTTGACATCTATTATGACCGAACAAGCATCATTGCTCCCGAAAGCAATAAAGTCATGTCTCAAGATTTTATTGGCCCACCTTGTTTTCTAAACTTTTTATTTCTCTGATTATGTCCAGGGGCATCCGCCTCAATTTCGGTCCTTAAAATTCTCGGCTGACCACATGAATCGAGTGGTTTGAATTCCGTGCTTGGCATTCTGGAGAATTAATTCACTTGTCATGTGCCGTCGGTCAACTGGCGATTCGCATTCATATATGCCAGATTGACTTTATGAATTAAGACCAACCTGTCCTGTTCATGACAAATTATTCGCCAAGGAGATGCTCTTGTGTGTGTGTATATATATATATATATATATGTGGAAATCGAATCGAATAATTTTAACAATTAAAGAAGCAGTATTTCAAGAATTGGGTTGTTAATTAAGGAGAGGTCCATGCAACCGAATGATTACTCTTTCTTGGGTGGGCTTGACACTATTCGGGCTTGGGTCGAGCCCAATATGAGCGGCCCAAGTTCAAACCTAACAGGCCTTGAATCGTCCACGAGCAAGTTGAATAGAATTGGTGACTAACAATGATAAACTTCACTTTATAGCATGGCGTTTTGAGTGGTAGCCAAAACCCACAAGAAAAATTACTTATCTCTGAATTGGGTCTTGTCCCTTTCTCAAACTTTGTTGGACATTTTAGGTAATGATGCCCATTTACCGGGCCTCTCATCTTTGCTTAGTAAATGAAATATTTCCATTTCTGACCACAAAAAAAAAAAAAAAAAAACCCCCTTGGTGTTTTGAGTAGGTATCTTATGATATCTGCTTAATTCGCTTGGTGTCTAAAGATAGACTTCAGTATAACCAAACTTGCCCAGTCTTGTAGCCTCTATAGAAAGCTCACTCTAGGAGAATTGAGAATGATTTTGAGTGGACATATCATTTTCATCTCAATTAGATCAAAACTTAAAATTCTCTTTATATCCCGACAGATCATGTATCCACAAACCTGTTATTTCATTCAACAACTGAATTTTGCATAGGTCACTTTTGTATTGATTTCCAATAAGTTGACCAGTCTAGCTCATGTGCTACCAAGTTCATGATGAAGTCATCCTTAGGAATATGATCCAAGATTGGCATCATATTGTTGGTGCGAACTCGATCTTTCCTGGACTTCGGTATAGGTTGCAAATTGCCTGTTGATTTTTCAGTTTATGCAAGGTTCCCTCTAGAGTCTTCAAATTGGTTGCAATGTCCCCCTGGCCATTGACTCCAAACACTTTTCAATTGGAACTCTCTATGTGCTTGTCATGTGACTAATTTGTTCTCCGGCAGAGAGCAAACCTGGCTAACAACAAATGGCAAATTACATTTTACCACTCATGTTTTGGCACATGTGACAAGTTGCCTCTTGACTTTTCTATTGTTCTCAATGTTCCCCCTAAAGTATTGAAATGAGTTTCACAGCCCCCCTGATATTGATGTAGACCAATTTTTTCATCTAATCTCCTCCGGCGATCGACTTTGGCTACCTAAGCAAGGGTCGTCCTGTCCTGCCCACTTCTAGTAAGTGTGTGGTTTTGTTGTAACCTCTACTGGCGGTGTGGTTATGCTTCTCACTAAAATATTTATTAGTAATAGAAATTATAGAATCATTTTGCTCGATACGAATATTTTGTTCACACAAGATTGCATAGAATTAAATATTGTTAATTATTGGTACTTTCAATAATAAAACTTGGCACATTGTCACACTGCATCAACATGTAATACTTGTATTATGTTCCTTATAAAATGATGATAGCGTTAAAGTAATCGTACTTATTATTTAACAAGAAAAAACAATTGACTTGCAGAATACTTAATAAACCTAATGTGCAGATCGTATCATGTCTTAATGCTTAGACTTTTTCTGTGTCTCTTAATTTGCTAAACGTCTGACCCTACATTGCAAGATTTAAAAAGTCATTGTATGAAAATTATATACAAATTTTGATTAATTATATACAAATTTTGATTGTTTACATAATGTTTTGAAAAGCTTGGATGAAATTTGAAGGCCATAATCAATATGAAATACAAAGTCTAGTATTTTGATTGATTTCTTTCCTGAAAGTATGGGCTAGATTTGAAAAATCAGTAAAAAAGTAGGTCTTACATGAAAGTGGCCAAAGTCAAAGCCAGTGGATATTGTAACTGATTTCAGGACTTCAATGAAGAAATTGCAAATATTAAAAAGGATGGGGTAACTAACTTATAAAAAGTGCCAAAACTTGACAGGCAAAATGCAATTCACTTTTTCCTGTTGGATAGATTTGCCCTCGTAAAATGGGCTATAGTCAGTTACGCGACAAGCACATGATAGAAGTCTAGCTAGAAAATGAAGTGATGTCAACACTAAAGGGGGACATCGCAACCGAATTCAAGGATTTTTGGCGTAGGGCATTGAAAAGTCGGGGGGCACTTTGTGACAAATCCCACAATCCGGGGGGAGGCAAAATGTAATCCACACCCTATATTTGTATATGCCACGGATGAAGAAAGGCTCTGGATGGTTATTGGCTTAGTCTGTTCCATTTCAAAGAGATTGGCTAATGCTATTTTGCACTGCTACCGGATTCTAGCTTATAGAAACGTAAGGACCGTCTTCTTGTTCATAGAATTCGAATAAAATAAACGATTTTTATTCTGCACGCAGCCTGTGAAAAGATTTCATATGAGATGTGCGCATATAATTGACTCTCCTTCCAAAAAGTACCTTTTGCAGTGCACATGACATTCGTCTAAACCAGTCTGTATAAACAAAATTTAATCTGAACTGCGTGCATTATAGAAATCCTTTTACTAAGACTGGCGCAGAAAAGTTCTCTTAGCATGCAGTAATGACGGATACTGCTCCATCCAAACACTGCAACATACAACTTGATTTTCCATAATGAGAAAACCTAGGCTTATACAAGAAAGACATTGAAGGTATGACATTTTAGCCTAATAATCTTTTCCGCCCCACATTGAATTAATTAATCACTGATTGCTCTTCACACGCATCCCAAACAAACGAGGGCATGTGCATTCCGGAGTGCATCCAAACAAAGTTGTTATTGCGTGCTATCATGAAAGTGTCACCCTAAATTTGAAAAAGAAAGAGAAAAAGAGTACAGAATTATTTTCTATTTGACAATCTACTGGCTTTGCTACACCATATTGTAGCCATCAGAACAATGCTTCAAGAGATCCCAGTATTATAGCCACCAGAACACCAAGGCATCACTCTCTTGTTCTTGCAAAACATAACATGAATAGGCAAAGTTCAGCTCATGTATCATTTGCACCTGAGTGCCCCCAAAAGACCACCTAACTTCTGAGATCTTCCTGAGTATAACATCTCCATCGAATGGATTATACTGAGCTTTTCGAACTAAGTATATGACTATATCTGTGGGAGTTGCTCTTTTTGCTGGTTCAAAAGCGATCCCCTTAAAAAAGATACAAAACTCTACCCAATATTAACAAATTCAAAACGTTTGTCTCTTATCTGCAACTCCGCTCACTTTTTCCAAGAATGAAGGGTAATCGTTCTCTCTCTCTCTCTCTCTCTCTCTCTCTCTTTCTCTCTCTCTCTTCCGTTTGAGCGAATTACTTAAAGACACGACATGAAGATGGCCCGAGAAGAGAATATTCTCGCTCAACAAGAATCTGTGCAAGTGTAATTGCCATTCAAAAGTTTTTGAGCTCTTTCTAGGTGAGCTCAGCATGCAGATCAAAACACATTCCAGAAGACAAATCAAGCTGATGCAAGAAAACCTACTCAACTGTTCACAACAAAATTAATATATTATGGTATAACTGGGGAATTGATTTAGAGAAAGGCCCTCTAGACGATTGAAACAAGCCTGATATGATCTTCTCCAAAAGGAGCACAAATTGACGCGACGAGAATCTCCTCTCTTGTTTCGTCAACATGTGGATTGGTTCCACAGCTCCCGTCGCCAAATTCCTATTTAGAAGGAAACTAAATTTAGTTGACAAAGAATGCAGTGCTTAGAATCCATGTTGTTCTACGAGTTCATTAAATTTTTTAACTCCGAAGCATACAATCTACAATAAGTCGTTCGATGCAAACGAAAAGAAAAGACATGGGAATATAGCAGATATAAACAAAGTTGATAGAAAGGAAGAATTTAAGATTAGGTACCTCAGTAGTGATAAAGATGAGGACTTCCTCTCTTTAATCAACGGCCATTACTCAGAGAAGCAGAAGATGATGGCCTCGCGGAAACGACATCGTGCGGTGCCCCGTTGTTCTGAATTTGTGGAGAAATGCAAAAGCCAGGCAGTCCATCGGAGACGAACCTGTTGCCAAAGAGCGAAGACGGGTGATGGATAACCTGCGACTTGTGATGGTCAGCCGAGTCCACAGAAAACTCGTCGAGAGAGCGAAAAGTCGGTGCGAAACTGGACTGAAGGGTTCCCCTTTGTGGAAACGCCGCTGAGCCTTGACTCAGCAGCGGCAAAGGCAGCGTCAACGGCGTTGGCGAGTTGAACAGAAACCTGCCGCCACTCCGGTTGTCCGTGCCAGATGGGTCGGTGCCCCAACCCATCATTCTCTGAAACCCAGGTTCGTACACCATTGGTGCCGAAGTCGAGAAAAGGGTTTGGCTCATTTCATTCTCTTGTGGATCGCTTTGGTGAATTAGAGCAGATTGAGACTGAAGAGAGTGTAGGGAAAGGCCAAGGTCTTGGTTCTGCTGGGTGCTCCTCGACATAATCTCGGATGGGTAGCTGCTGAAATTGATGGATGATGCGGCCGAGCTCGTTGGGAAGAACGACTTCATCGTCTCCAACATGGACTGATCGTTCTCCAGCTGCGGTGGCAAGAATTGGCTTGTTGCGTTTCTTGAATTGGCACTGATTTGCCTATGGAGCTGAAAATTGTACTTGGGAGACTCCGATTCCTCCGCAACCGCCATCTCGGCCGCATTCCCATTGTGTGCTGCGCTGTCTGGGGCAGTGGAGGTGGAAGGAACAGAGCTTGAGTTTGGCTGCCAAGGCGGCAGCTCGGCAAGCTTGTCGATGGCCGCCTTTGCCTTCTTGATGAGCCAGTCGACGGCCTTGCTGGGCCGGTCATAGCCAAGTCGGTCTTGGACATCATAAAATTGAATGGCGGTGTGAGCTGACAACCGGACACGGCGGTCCCGGGGGCCTTTCGCAGTGTAAACCTTGCTGTGGCGGTCCTTTCGGCCGGTCGACCGAACTATGTGGCCTCCCTGGACCTGGACAATCTCTCCTTCTGTGCTCTTCATTCCCATTTCACAGTTTTGGAGCTTTTTGCATAATTTAAGATAAAAGAAGGGTCTTGAGAAAAGAATACACCTCCTTCTTTTTTGGCTGATTCTTCTTCTGAATGAATGAATGAGACGGCCTTAATAGGATTTATAGGGCCTTGCCTGCTTTTGGTGTTATGCTTGTGGTTCTCTCTAGGGTTATTAATTTTGGTGGATAAGCTCTGTGTGTCTGGAAGATTCAGATCCTCCTTGGCCTTCTTCTGATCTTGTCTCTGCCAAAGAGAGAGAGAGAGAGAGAGAGAGAGAGAGAGAAAGAGAGAGACAGGGAAGAAAAGAAAAGAAACAAAAGATCCCAACTTGAAGCAGCTTCTTTGTACTATCTTCTCTTCGCTTTTGTGGGTCTTCTTTGTTGGTTTGCTCTCTTGTTGCTCTTTAGTCACCTGCAAACTGCAACCACCACTCTTCAAAGCTGATCATTACTGATCTTGCTGCTTCTGTGCTTCTCGTGTTCAGATCCCGAGGAAACCCCTGTCATTGCACTTTCTGCCCTAGATCCAAGACTCTCTCTCTCTCTCTCTCTCTCTCCCCCCTCTCTATCTACCCAGCGCTGGCTCTCTGGTGATATTAATGATTCATCCACCTCGAGCATCAGAGGGGAGGCAGGTGGGGGGTATCTGAAGGGTGCCTCTCAAGAGTAGGCACAATTAGAAGAGGAAATAATGAACTAGGACATATGGAAGCTGCTCGGCACGGCTAAAGACATATGTATAATCGCGTATATAAAGGGAAAAGGCCTTGCATGCTTATCTCATAGAAATTTGGAATGAGATTGGGAAAGCTGAAGAGGCCTTAGACCCCATGCTGAAGAAGAAAGCGATGGAGAAGTGTAGGAGAAAGAAGAGGGAGTAAAAGCGAAGTGTGCGTTTTTTGTAAGGATATGACGGAGTGGGAAAATCTCGAGTGGCGTTGATATTAAGAGGTGTTGGATGCTTCTGCAGAGAGTGTAGCAAAGTTAGGTCAGAGAGCAGAAATAAAAAATCTGTTTCGTCGTGCGAAATCTCCCCCACAGAAATACATGAGGTATCTTATAAATAAGTGATTTCCAGATGCTTATTAAAGCATCCGACCCAAAAAAAAGAAGAAGACGCATATGTCATTAAGAAATTTCGATTTTCGCAGTGTTATTCATACATAACTCATGATAAATGCAACATCCGAAATTACCACATTTATTATATTTGATTACTTAACAAGTATTTGCAATACTTGTTGATAAATTCCAAAATGTATACTCGCTCGAGGGCAAGTAGCTCGCAAATTGAAGAGGTTTTTAATCACCAAACTAATATTAGGTAGGTAGATATTGACTAATTTCATGAGCATCCTCTACTAATGATTTGTCACAATCAAACATCCCTTGATTTGATGATACTCAATCCAAGGATCATTTCTTAGAGAGATAAATTTTAGAAATTCGTGGAATCAAT
Source organism: Eucalyptus camaldulensis (assembly GCA_019915185.1). Taxonomy (NCBI): domain Eukaryota; kingdom Viridiplantae; phylum Streptophyta; class Magnoliopsida; order Myrtales; family Myrtaceae; genus Eucalyptus; species Eucalyptus camaldulensis. Next base: position 9,929,352 of record JAHSVA010000005.1, read on the forward strand.
CTGAAACCTATTGTGCATATGTCAATTCAGTTCCAAATTTTTCAGTTTTGTCAATTTAATCTTAAGCATTTGTGTGAAATTCCAATGTAGTCATTCCGGTCAATTTCGTGGGCAATTACTAAATGGTAGTTTGCTATGTAGGATGATCAATGATAACTAGAATGTCACATTAGGGATTTCCAGCAAAAATAGGCGAGAATGATTATGTTGGAATTTCGCGTAATAGTTTAGGATTAAATTGGCCAAATTAGAAAGTTTAGGATATAATTGGCATATGTACAATAGGTTTATGACTAATTAAGTAAATTTTACCAATAAAATTTATATGAGTAACATCCTAATAAAGTTGAGTCATTTGGATAACTCAATTGCGTGTGGGATGGGAAAATGTATACTTTACACAACCACGATATTAGTATTGAATCAAAAAGAAGATTATTGCATATCTTGATTACATTAACGAAGTGCAAAAATTATTTCAAGATTACACGTTTCTTTTTAAGATCGAATTTTCTTGACATGTAATTGTCTCGGTCTAGTGTGATAATTCATTCGTTTGTCTTTTTTGGTGAATAATAGGCTATGATAAGGATGTGACAAGAGGATATGAAAGATATTTTATCACACCAATCTAGAAGAAAACATGTTAGTCAAACTCGAAAGAGCGAGGAATTAATCTCTAGGAATCTTAACCAGTTGACACACGTCTATATTTGTAGATATGATACTTATAGCTAGCTTTATGACCAAATTTGTCATGCCCTAAAGTTGACTTCGACAGCCACATATATTATATGTGTATATATATATTCATATATACATGTGTGTAATCAATGAGAGCACCTCTTGTTTTTCGCCTTCTTTTCCCCTAAAACATTGCAGAAGAGTTGCTAGCGAATCCTTAAGTGGAGTACGAAAGATGCAAAAAATGACTCTGATATCATAACAAGAATTCGAATGCACAAACCTAACATTGACATTGAAGCTACAATTAAATGAGATTGTAGGCTTATAGAGTCGATTACTATCTCATAACTAAGCAATGCGAGATGTTATTTTTTAGCACCATTATTTTAAGGTTGTACGAAGGTTACGAGCGAGTATCGGGTCTTCCCAAATAGCTTTAAGTACTTCTAGAACATTACTTGACAAGTAATGAGATTAATATAAAATAAAGTAGATTGGTAATATTTTGATTATTCTTTGAGTATCTAAACATTTACTCTTGGAAGATCTAAGCGCCCGCTTTTTTTGAAGAAAAACTGTTTTCAGGGAAAATATTTTCTAACTTTTTGGTGTTTAGATGACGGAAAACTAATCGATTTATGGAAAAAAAACTTTCATGGACTTAAAAAAAAAAACACAAGTTTAATTTAGGAAAAATGACTTTCCCTTTTAATAAGAAGGAAATCATTCTCCCTAAACCAAAAAAAAAAACTAACCATTTTCTTTGGAAATGATTTTCATTAAAAATATTTTCATTAATCATGAAATTTTTAGTGCACACCATAATTCTTGGAAAATTTTTAAATAAAGGCCTGAAGTTTGTTCATTTTTTCAAATGAAGGCTTAAAATATATATTATTTCAAATAAGGGTATGAAGTGACCAAATCGTTTCAAGGAAGGGGCATTTTAGTCAAAAAAATTCTAAGTGATTTTTTTTTTTTAAATTTTTCCTCTTTTCTTGCCCAACCATCACCGCGCCTTGTCAATGGCTAGTGGCAGTTGCCGGCCTCAAGGGAGGGCCACCCTTGTCGGCGGAAGAAAGAGGGAAAAAAAAGAAAATGAAAAAAGAAAAAGGAAAAAAAAGAAAAAATGCAAGAGAATTTTAAAAAGTAAAAGACAAAAATGCCCTTCAGCTAGCAAAGTTAAACTCTTCTTTGAGATTTATATAGTTACTTTAATCCTTTATTTGAAATAAGTTCCACTTCAAGCCCTTATTTGAGAAACAATAGCACTTTATACCCTTATTTAAAACAAGTCTCATTTTAGGCTATTTTTGAAAAAATGAGAACACTTAAAATCCTTCTTTAAAATTTTCCCCTAAATCTTTATTCGTGTTCAATGAACACACCCTAAACTTGTTGAGGGGTTGTTGCCCTACCTTTAAGGAAAAAGGGGAAGCTCGTAGCCACCCTTTCTCTCTCTCCCCTCCCTGTAGTTTTCCACTGGTATTAATATTAGAATCAATGTGCCATTAATTTTAACATTAAGCTATCATTAGGGTCATGGCTAAGCTAATAACATAGGCACACGCTCTACCCTCCACTTGGAAGCATAGAAAACTATATCTACACAGCTTTGCTGTTACCTTTTCCTCTCTGCACTTCTTATTTCCACCACACCGAGAGTCAGTCCAATATCACAAAAAGAGAAGCTTTAAACCAACTAATGACTAGCGTTTCACAAAACAGTGTTAGCAAAAAATACCCAAAAAAAATTCACGAAATAGTAAAGGGCAAAACGTGTTCCCTCCCGCAAAGTGCATGCATCCCCTTGAACCCCTTTTCTGACCATCAATCATTTCTTTTTCTCAATTAACACTAATCAAGGTGAATAAAAAATAAAAAAAAACAAAATTTGTGCCAAAATTAATAATAATAAAGCAGCAAAAGTTCAGTACCACATTGGATGAATAAGATATGATAATAAACAACATTTTCCTCTGCTCAAGCACAAAAGTGGAACTGCACATTCCACATGGAGCTGCCAATTTCTTTATTATTTATTTTTTGCCTCTTGCTATTGATGTATCTAATTTCATGTAGTCTAGCTTTTAATAAAATATATCGAATGAACATAGATACACCGTTTCATTCGAATCTCATCTTTTGTGTTTGCTTTTGTCCGAATTATACCTGGCTGCCTCCTAGTTGGGAACTCGAGAGACAGGCTTATTCGGTTGAGAGATAGGTCTAAAGCCCACTCCTTTAGGGTAATTATTTGACGTGTCAGTGATGCGATTGATTAAAGTGCGTGATGGTACGACTACCTCGTTGGACCCAATTATTGAAGTTTGAACTTTGGAGGGGCGTTTTACTAGTAAATGGCCTATATTTAAATATATATATATATAAGTATACATATATATGTGTATGTATTATATAAGGGAACTGTCAGAGTGATGTGGGTAGGTAGCATGTAATAAAAAATATATTAGGGCCTGAGTTATAATACAAGATTTAAATCAATGTCATGCTATCATAGCAGTGTGTAGGTTAGCATGTAATCAACAATATAATTATGGACTGGGGTCATAAATTATTGATAGTGGGCTCGCAATTCCAACACACAGATTGACATTTTAGTAATTTGTTTGATAATGACATCACAAATACATGAATTTTTGTTTGGTTTTAAAATCAGGTAGCTAAACTTTGTTTTCCAATCCAGTACCTCGACTCTTTAAGTGTGGGTCAATGTGGTTTTGCTGATGTGACTCGTTTATTTGGCAAAGGTTAAGGCCAATTGGTGATTTGGCTTGCTTAAGAAGTACGAATGATGCCATCTTCATTTAGTTGCCAGGCGATGTGTTTGGAGAGAGAGAGAGAGGGTGTGCACGCTCACTTGTATAATCTCGGTCGTCTAATATAACTCTGTTATCATGACATTATTTGAAAAGGCTATATTGGACGCCAACATCAACAATTAACGATTATTTACTAGCGTTGTTGTCCAATCTAACATTTTCTGTCCATGATTTTAGGGGAAAATTACCAAAAAAGTCCTAAACTTATTATATTAATATTAATATTAATATTAGTTCAGTCTTAAATTTTTTAATTGAATCAATTTAGTTCTAAATCTTTTCACAAGCAAGTGAGGGTCACGGGAGGCTCGTTGCCCACCGCAAGGATAGTCCAAGGAGGAAAAAGGGAGAAAATAAAAGAAAAGATTAATAAAAAAATTCGAAAAAAAAAAATAAAAAAAATCATTAAAAATTGCCACATTAGCATCTGGCCACTGGCTGGTATCCATATTAATGCAAGTCGACCAAAAATGGGTTAATGAACTGAATTGGTACTAATGTGAAAAGATTTAAGACTGAATCGATTCAATTGAAAAGTTTAAAATTGAATTGATACTAATGCAATAGGTTTATGATTTTTTTGATACTTTTCCCTGATTTTAGTGAAGATCTCATGTTGACCCATATTCGACAAATTATTTTACTTGATTAAAAAAAAAGTTTAGGTATTCAATTGCAAAGCAAGTTAAAATTTAGATACTTACAGCGTTGTTGTCCTATTTTTATTTTTTTTTCCTATGATACGGTTTTTATGATAATGCTCTTCTAGATAAAAAGCAATGCCTTGATTTTTTTTATTGAGGGCCATAATAATGACTTCTTCTTTTATCGTGAAAAGCTAGTTATGAGCATAACATCGACAGTGGCCACAAGTATGGCAATCTATTGGCAGGAACCAAAAAGGTTTATCTAACATTGACAAGTCACTTTCCTTAAAATATAAGGTCGTGCATACTGATGGATTTGTATGGATGCAATATCTAATTTGTGTATTAATTTGTTTGGATGGCTTTTTGTTAACTTTTTTAGCATCAACCAGCCAAAACACACATGAGTCGCACATGAAGCTGCTTATTATTATTATTTTAAATTATAAGTTACTTGAAACTAGAGAGTAATAAAATGGGTTAATACCTTAAAAAACCCCAAACTGGTATACTTGTGACAAATTTACTCCAAACTATTTTTTTGACCATGAAAAACCCTAAACTGGTAAATTTGTGACAAATTTACCCCGGCTGACTATAAAAAACTCTAAACTGGTACATTTATGATAAATTTACCCCAAACTAATTTATTTGACAGCAAAAAACCCTAAACTGATAAATTTGTGACAAATATACTCTCTGCTAAATTGGATTAATACCACACAAAAAATCACAAAAAATTGTAAACTGTAACAAACGGATCGTAAAATCCTAAATGAGTATACTGGTTAACTGTCACGTGTCATTTAACTTAATAATTTGAGAATAAAATTTAACGAAAACTAACATAGGGTAAAATTGTCACATGTGTACCGGTTTGGGGTAAATTTGTCAAAGGTATACCAGTTTGGGGTTTTTGGTGGTCAAAAAAATAGTTTGGGGTAAATTTGTCACAAGTGTACCAGTTTGGGGTTTTTCAGGGTATTATCCCTAATAAAATCTATATTCAAGGTGAAATTTATTGCATGGACACCAAAAAACTTTCACGTGACAAAAGAGAAAAGAACCTAATCAAATGAATAGAATCGATTTTTATATATAGCATGAAAATGAAGACAAAAATGAAGAAATTCTTTTTTTTTTTTTTTTTAATTTGAATGGCTAATTTTCCTTGTGGTAATTATGCGAATGTTGAATCATCCATCCTCGATCAATAATTGTGCTATTATCATTCACAATGTGTGGCTAGAGTCGTTTCTTTTGTCAATCGTGTGGAAATGTATCACCTTTTTCTTCTTTAATACCGTGAAATATGGTTGGTGTTCACTTTTTTAATCGAAATGATGAGAAGTTATTTAAATATTTCTTAGTAAAATGAAGCTTGGTTGTAAGCTTACTTCAAAAGAGCATCCAATATCTTTTTTGGCTATCTCGACAAACTCCGCGTGCACTTATTCAATTGCGTCGTTAACCACGAGTTTAAGTATGTACTTATTGTCAATTTATATGGAGAAAATGGAAAGTATCTAAATTGAGAAATGCCACTACACACATTTGCATCATTTTTTTGACATGTCACCTCACTTTTCCAAACATAGGACATTCCAACCACAATTGGGTCATTCCGTCACTTCCTATTGTACAAAGACCTTAAGAATCTAGCGCTAAGTTCTCGATTATAAATGATGGTGTTAAATGTTATTATTTCAAGTTCCCGAATGGCCTGAGGTGTACCGATTAATTTAATGTTTTGTTCATCTTGTGGAAAATAGATAATTTAGAAACTATTTTTCTAAAAATATCTCATGTATCACTTGAAATAATTAGGTGACAAAAAATATTTTATTACCGATGATAATTTATGTCTAATTTTATTTTTGTGAATAATAAAATTTTATTTCATTCGTTTATTTCTATAAGTAATAAGAGCGATTATTTTCAAAAAAGTGTTTTTTTTTTCAAATCATCTTTTCTTTTTTTTTTTTTTGGTAAAAAAATTGCATCTTAATTTTTTTTTCCCTTTTAGATCTCTGCATTATATCATACTAATGCAAAATGGGAAAAAAAAATTCCCTCCACTCTCTCTCTCTGCTGGGCCACTACTATCACCGTCTCCAACGGAGGGAAAAAGATGGGACCAGCCGCCCAAACATTTGTGTCATGACACGTAGAAGAAAGTCCAAGAGCATATAACATTAAAGGAAAAAGGAACTTTAGTGAAAATATCATAGGCTTGTCCACCCCATTTCTTCCAATAAAACCGTATAGTAATAAATATGATCTAATTTACTATGGATGGATTAGAAAATATGACTTGATTTTCTATATATACTGATTGTATGGATTGATCGAGCGTAGTGTTTTCTCGTATGAGTCTTAATTTTTTATTATTTATTTGACTAGTTTTGAGAGAAATTTTATAGGTGCGAATATGAGATTCCACATTTTTAAATCGTAGCATATCAAATGTTACTGTTTTGTTGTATTTCGTATCAAAACTCCAACACTTTGTATGCGGAAATCAGTTTAGGTGGGCGAGATTACCGTTTTATGATGAAAATTTCTCCTATGTCTACCTACATGGCGAGAAAGAGAAAAACATCTAATATCTACAGGTGGTGGCAAAGGCACGATTGCAAATACCATTAGCCTACGTGACACTTCATATCTTGAGAGTAGTCTAATTTGAAAGGGATTTCCACGTGCTTCTAGGATTTAATCAGTTGTTCACTTAAATAAGGACGGTGCATAAAATACCAATATGTTGACATCTTTTGTTAGTATGAGAAAAGTGATTTTTCCAAAAAAGAAAAAAGAATCCCGAGAAAGTTTCTAAAAGGAAGGAAAATTTGAATAATAATGTCAGCAAATTCGTGAGTTTGGCCAACAATTTAGATGTTCTTTCAAAATTTGGAGTAAGACATAATAAGAAATTCCTTTCAAAATTAGAAATTTTGAAAAAGAAGTGCGACATAAAAATGCAATCTTTTTGGCCGGTGCTGCTGTAGAAACTTTTCTCGCAGGCACGCCGAAATTTTTTTTGCGGCAAACACGATTCACGCTCCAGTTCGGTTTCTCCCCAGCACGGGCCCGTCCCAAAGACGAAACCTTTCCACGCTCGTTCGCTGGTCCGTGTTCAGACACACCCTTCCACGTCGCAGAGAGAGAGAATGGTGGTGGGTTGATTCCTAGAAGCGGACGAAAATGGCAGAGGCCAAACCGTCCCGTCTGTCGGATTCATCGTCCTCGTGCTTCGCGAGATTGAGGCAAACGTGACAGCCACCGAACAGGAGCTCGCGATCCGAGGCATTCAATGCACCCCCCTCTTTCCCTCTCTGATGCTTCTGTCCGAGGCACTATTCCCCGCTCTTTTTGCCTTCGTTTTTGAGGGGATTCCACGCTTTTGCAGCTTGGTTTTTTTCAATCTTATCCCTTTTTTCAAATTGTCTTCGCTTGCTTGTTACTTGGCCGGAGAGGGAAAGACAAAACAAGCAGCAATAACAACTTGAATAATGCACACGGCTCTATTGAGCATTGTTGTGTTTCTCTTTTTTGAATTCGCTGTCATTGATGGTGGGGGCATTTACTGTTTGCTGCCTGTGGCAATCTTCTATGGTCCCTCTCACCCCCCTCCCCCCTCCCCCCTTAAAAGGAAAAAAAAAAAAAAAACAATTGCTTACGTTCAATAATGCGAACAAACTCTATTGAGCATAGTGCCGGCTACCTTTGCATGACAAGCTCTTAGGATAGTCAATGATACGCAATGTTCGATAATGAAATTGGTATCTCAAATCTTGTTGGGTGAATCGGTGACTAAATTTTTTCGTGTTAAAAAGAGAAATGACTTGTCACTTATCATTGTACATTTTTTCATTCAATGGTCTTTGCTAAATATAGCTTGTTTATCTAGCATTAGGGGTCAAAGAAGAAAAAGGGGATGATTCGTCTTTCAAGATATGCTTGAAGGAAAAAAAAAAAAAAAAACAGTTGCATGAAATCAAGTAGATTGGCTTTCTTCTAACAAAATTGTGCATTGAGGGGTGAAGTTTCTTGAATATCTTTTATTATTAGATGGTGGATAATTTGACTATGTAAGATTTTTTTTATTCTTTCCTTTGAATTGTTGGAATATCTCCCCCGAAAGATTCAATTATGCGAAATTCACTTCCACTCATTTCAGTAGATTGAAAATCTCGATCCTTCGATTTATAAAACTCTCAAATCTCCCCAATTCTTGATACACAATATTCGATAATGAAATTGGTATCTCAAATCTTGTTGGGTGAATTGGTGGCTAAATTTTGTCATGTTGAAAAGAGAAATTGACTTGTCACTTATCATCGTACATTTTTTTCATTCAATGGTCTTTGCTAAATATAGCTTGTTTATCTAGCATTAGGGTTCAAAGAAGAAAAAGGGGATGATTCGTCTTTCAAGATATGCTTGAAGGAAAAAAAAAAAAAAAACAGTTGCATGAAATCAAGTAGATTGGCTTTCTTCTAACAAAATTGTGCATTGATGGGTGAAGTTTCTTGAATATCTTTTATTATTAGATGGTGGATAATTTGACTATGAAAGATTTTTTTTTATTCTTTCCTTTGAATTGTTGGAATATCTCCCCCGAAAGATTCAATTATGCAAAATTCACTTCCACTCATTTCAGTAGACTGAAAATCCCGATCCTTCGATTTATAAAACTCTCAAATCTCCCCAATTCTTGATACACAATATTCGATAATGAAATTGGTATCTCAAATCTTGTTGGGTGAATTGGTGGCTAAATTTTGTCATGTTGAAAAGAGAAATTGACTTGTCACTTATCATCGTACATTTTTTCATTCAATGGTCTTTGCTAAATATAGCTTGTTTATCTAGAATAGGGGTCAAAGAAGAAAAAGGGGATGATTCGTCTTTCAAGATATGCTTGAAGGGAAAAAAAAAAAAAAACAGTTGCATGGAATCAAGTAAATTGGCTTTCTTCTAACAAAGTTGTGCATTGACGGGTGAAGTTTCTTGAATATTTTTTATTATTAGATGGTGGATAATTTGACTATGTAAGATTTTTTTATTCTTTCCTTTGAATTGTTGGAATATCTCCCCTGAAAAATTCAATAATGCGAAATTCACTTCCACTCATTTCAGTAGACTGAAAATCCCAATCCTTCAATTCATAAAACTCTCAAATCTCCCCAATTCTTGACAAACCACCTACCACCGCTTTAGCTGTCGACATATTGCCACTTTCTCAACCTGCCTATACCATGGCCAACACCATTTGTTTGACATTATCCAAGGTGATTTATGATATAATTAGCCACAAGGATGCCATTCTCTTTTTTATTCACAATCCAATATACAATATTTTTCCCTAAGAAAAGGAGTGTCGAAGAAACATTACAAAGCCATGCCATCAATCCAACTTTTCTACACTAATTGAGGAAGCCTAGCTTCTCTCTCCATGGAAGTCTTTGCGTGATCTTTCAAGACGACAAGGGGGTCATCATAACTTGGTCCATAACTCAAAAAAGAATGTAAGTAACTTGTCCAATAACTTATGGAAGGGAAAAAATAAGAAAAGAAAAAGAAAAAAAAGGAGAAGCACTTGCTTCCTTTATGGATATAAAGCCTTACCATGTGGGGAGCTTCATTCAATACGTACAAAAGAGGGCCTTTTTTCAGCCAACCCTAGCTCTAGCCCTAGAGAGAGAGAGAGAGAGAGAGAGAGAGAGAGAGAGGCCACGACCATTTACACAAACTGCAAAAGCCAAAGCTTTAGGCTTTACTCATTGGCCAGCGCAGCTGGAATTTCACAGCCGAGAATCTCCCCAACTTAGTTTACTTGACTTTATGACATCGGAAAATCCAAAAAATTATATATCTACATATACATATATGTAAAGTAATGAATAAATATTTAATAAATGGGAAAAGGTTGGACGATGCACGTGTTCATGCGATCAACATCAGATGGGGGTGCTCGTACGATATTGTTGTTGAAGAACCTCCCTTCTTTCGCATAATTGAGTACGCGTGCGTGCGTGCTGTGGCGCCAATCAAAGCCGTGCCCCGCCCGTCGAAAGGGAGACTCCCCAACTCCCATGGTAACTTTTTTTTTTTGGGTCCTCTTTGCCTTTCTTTCTTTGCCCTTTCTCTTTTTGTTTGTGTAAAGAAGAGACTCTCATTGCACATGCCATTAGGGAATCCTTCGGTTAAAGCAAAGGTTAAACCATACAATGAAGATAATTTAGTTACATTAATCTTCTTTTCATTAGGCGGGCGGCGCCGTTTGATGTGGTGCTTGATCTGACATGCCAAAAGTCATAGAGAAAATGACCGCAATTGTGCGCACTTTGAATATTCCAAGAGCAGGCTTCAATGCCCCCTTTTGAAATCGATTGGACCTGTAGTGACAAATTCAAACAAAGTACAAATGGAGGAAGAAAACTTGATCTGAATGACAGTGATTCCGTGGACTAATTTTTTTTCTTTTTGAAAAATCTATTAAAGGCGTGCGCATGACTTTAGTTAACATCATTTGAGAAAGCCTGGGGTAGAATTTGTCCATGGATGTACCTTTTCACATTTCAAGCGTCTTCAAAACCTTTATACTCATTAGATGAGATCCTTTGCTTTATTTAGATTTAAGTTCTTTACAAACTTCGATTTGTTAAGAAGCTCATTTGAGGTGGATAAATTCCAGATCCATTAGTTATGACATAAACTTACACACCTAGACACGAGCCAAAGCCCCGACCTAGTGGCCAAGACAAGAAAAATAGTTCATACTCTAGAGTGTCGGAATTTGCACAGTCCATGTCATGTGCTCGACCAACAGACAAATATCCTCGTATGAAATTGACCCCAAGTCGCGAGTTAATTCACAGCTAACGAATAAGCAACCAAATCAATGAGGTCATTGCTTAGACAATCTCCCCCGAACCAATCTCTTTCTCTAACCAGTCTCTCTCTCTCTATCTCTCTCACACATTTTCTTTAATGGCTCCCTAGCGACAGCGAAATGCCGTTTATATTATAGAGATTGCTGAGAGCAGCATACATTTTGGACTTGTCTAGAGAGAGACTTCGACATTGCAAGTCTTCCATGGCAACTCTCTCTCTCTCTCTCTCTCTCTCTCTCTCTCTCTCTCTGCATTTATAGAGCTTATTAGCTGTATCCTCGGCTGGTCATTTTCAACATTGACTCCAAAAACACAAGTGTTCAGAAAAGCTAGTTACGTGGTCTTGAATCTTCCTCACCTCTTCTCAATTTGCTCCACTTGATCCAAAAGCATTCCCACCTACACCGTGCCCCTCCCTTTTTTCCCAAGTTGATACCAACAAATGGTACCCATAAATAAATAAATAAATAAATATATTCTAGACAAAAAAATATTCTCCCGATTTGCCGAGAAATATATGCTCTCGCCCCCCCGTATCTTTGATATCTGTTGGGTCAAAAGATTTGATCCCTTATATGCTCAACTTTTGCCGTAATTATTCCGCCATGTGGTACCTAGTTCGTTAAGCTTATTGTAAAAAAGTTACTGAAAAGCACGCCGAAATTTTGCCCAGTGGATAAGTGGAAACTGTATTTTTTAACCCTAATGTCGAGTTTGATCTAATTGGATTAGTTATGACTTCTTTTTCAGAGGCCTTTTGAGTAGGTTGGTGCTTGTATTGTACATGGTCCACATCACATGGTGTTTCATAAGATTGATCCGAATCTGTCCAAATCCATGTGATCTTTGTCATTAGACAGAAGAGTTTTTATAAAAATCTCGTATAAATTATGAGGGTTGGAAGTAACTTGTGTGTCACGTCAATTTCAAAGTTTCTTGGATTCATCCCGATTTCATTTTCTATAAAGAATAAAGAATATTATCCCGGATCATGGAAGAGATGTTGGAATAAAAGCACGCACAAGCATATAATTTTGTGAATTTACCCGACATAATTGACTTCAATTTTCGATTGTCTTAGAGTTTGAACAGTGGATTTTATTAGATTTCTGTATCGAAATCAAGGCTATATCTTTGGATCAATTGAAAGCAACATTTTATTTGGTCGGTAGACGATATTGACATGACTTTTTTTTTTCTCTAAAGATTTGTTAATTGCAAAGTGTCTAAAATCCTCAAATAATTTGCCCATATTTTTATATATATGATTTTGTCTATCAGCTACCAAACTTGTGGACCTGGCAAAATGACCCGAAAGGAAAAAAGGGTCTCCCCCAAAATGCATGGTTGTGTCGAAAAGCACTCCGAAATTACTTACTTTCTTGTTCTCGTAAAATGGGCTTTTTTTTTTTTTTCCTTTTCCATAGTAGGGTCACTTTTTATTTTTATTTATTTCCCCTAAATTAGAAGCCTGACAATTGACAAAAAAGTTATTCGGTCCGAAATAATTCATCTTTTATTCGTCGAATATTATCCTAGTCCCGATCAAGACCGTCGCCTCAGCCTGATCCTATCATCCGCAGTTTCGGAAAATGAATAATTTCATTTTTGCAATAATTAAATCAATTGTGATTATGCTAATGTCTCCTCGGATTTATAGGAAATAAAAAATCAATAGGGGTGGAAATAATTCAGGCCCAAGCCCAACGAGTACTTTGACCTGTCAATGGGCTTCATCATCGTTTAAAAAGCCCAACTTTTGCTCGAAAAATAGCGAGTCGGCGACGCTCTCGTTCTCCGCGCATGAGCTTCAATGGCGCCTCGCTCAAACCCAAGCGTCTCCTCGACCTTGTCCGTGCATGCTCGAGGAGCGGCTCTCTCGACGCGACGAGGATCCTCCATGCGCTCGCCGTCACCGCCGGACCCTATTCAAGACAACCCATCTTCCTCTACAACAATGTCATCTCCCTCTACGCCAGTCTTGGCGAGTTGCCCGCCGCCCGCAAGGTGTTCGAGAGTATTCCCCAAAGAAACGCGGTGTCGTTTAACGCCGTCATTGCCGCGTGCGGTCGATGTGGAGATGCGGAGGAGGCTTTGGCTGTTTTCTCCGAAATGAGAGGTCGTGGGTTTGGCCTGACCCAGCACTCGTTGGCTGGGGTGTTGTCCTGCGAGGCGTTGGACTTGAGTTGCGGGATTCAGTTGCATGGGATCGCGATGAAGACTGGGCTTCTTGATGCCGACCCTTTTGTGGGGACTGCTTTGTTGAACTTGTATGGGAGGCATGGCTGTTTGGATGATGTTATTGGGGTCTTTGAAGATATGCCTTCGAAGAGCTTAGTGACTTGGAACTCCATGCTGACTTTGTTTGGGCAGCATGGGTATCCCGGAGATTGTGCAGGTTTATTCCGAGATATTATGAAAGAAAACTGTGCCTTGTCTGAATGCACTTTCATGGGCATCTTATCGGGGTTCTCATGTGAACATGACTTGGTATTGGGAGAACAGATACATGGTCTTGTGATAAAAAATGGATTCGAGTCAGCGTCCTCTGTTCTGAATTCATTAATCAATATGTATGTTAAATGCAAATTTGTAAGCTTGGCGGAGAAAGTGTTCAAGGAGCTGCATGTTCCAGATGTAGTTTCATGGAATATAATGATTGGGGCTTGGGCAAAGACTGGAAAACCTGAAGTGGCTTTAGAACTCTTTAGTAGAATGTCCATGGACGGGCTCTTGCCTAACCAAGCGACTTTTGTAAGTACTGTTAATGCTTGTACTGGATTTGAAGTCCAAGTTTATGGAGAGTTTGTGCATGCTAAGATTATTAGAAATGCTTTTCAGTCTGATGCTTTTATCGGTAGTGCTTTGGTTGACTTTTACGTGAAGTTTGAAAATCTCAAAGCTGCCCATCATTGTTTCAATGAAATTTGTGAGAAGAATGTAGTGTCTTGGAGTGCTTTGATATCTGGGTATGCAAATAGAAGCTCCTCTACTTCATTATATTTACTGCAAAAGATGGTTAGCTTGGGATTCCAACCAAACGAGTTCTCATTTTCTGCTGTTCTCAAAGGATCATGTGCTTCAGAGCTACAGCAACTACATTGCTTGATTACAAAAATGGGCTATGAATGCAATGACTATGTCTGGACCTCTCTAATTACTTCATACGCCAAAAATGGACTTATATCTGGCGCCATGGCCTTTGTAACTGCTCCTGGTGAACGGCTTTCTGTTGTCTCTAGCAATGTCATTGCTGGTATATATAACAGAACAGGCCAGTTCCATGAGACACTGAAGTTGCTCTCTGCACTTGAAGACCCTGATGTTGTGTCCTGGAATATCGTTATTGAAGCCTGTGCTCGCAATGGTAATTACAGAGAAGTTTTTGAACTTTTCAGCTATATGCACACATTTGGAGTTCGACCAGACAAGTACACCTTTGTCAGCCTTTTAGTTGCATGCTGTAAGCTTTACAACCTTGCTACTGGGAGTTCTGTCCATGGTCTGATGATAAAGATGGATTTTAGTCGTTGTGACACAATCGTGTGCAATGTTCTGATGGACATGTATGGGAAGTGTGGATGCATCGGGAGCACAATAAAAACTTTTGATGAAATGTCTGATAGAAACATCATCTCTTGGACCGTGCTGATATCTGCTCTTGGAGCTAATGGTTATGCCAATAATGCGTTAGAAAGGTTTGGGGAGATGGAATCAGAGGGTATTCAACCTGATGGTATTGCTTTTACAGCAGTGCTTACTGCATGCAGACATGGCGGGTTAGTAAGAGAAGGGTTGGAATTGTTCCAGTTAATGAAAACTTATTACAAGGTGGAACCTGAGATGGATCATTACCACAGTGTGGTTGATTTATTGGCCAAAAATGGGCATCTTAAAGAAGCAGAGGAAATGATTATGAGCATGCCTTTCCCACCAAATGCACTGGTCTGGCGCAGTTTTCTTGAGGGCTGCAAGAGGCTGCATAAAAATCGAGTGCCAGAGCTAGCAGAGTGAGAATCACATTCTCACGCATTCCATAGAATGCATACTGAGGTTGTTAAGTCCAAAGCATGCAACCTCAATAACTTAAAGTCATATTATCCACCTGCCACCAGAATATCATTGCTGGAAGAGTATTGCCACTGAGGTTTGCTTGAGGCCAATGAAGTGGTAATAATTCTCAGAAGATGTATACACAACTAGTGGAAGTTAATTTTTCTTTTCTTTTTTTTAGATACCCGGTTAAGTTGTTCTTCATTGCATTCGACTGATTTAGAATACTAACTGAAGGTGCTTAGCCATTTTCTGTTGTCTTGGTGCAAAGGGACCGCCCTGAAGCACATGTATATTGAGCCACCTTCACTCCATCAGCCAGTTCATGGCCGAACCAGAGTCTGTATTCATCCTCTCTGTCCGGACTGAAATACGGGCAATTCAACAGGGTGCTAGTTCTCTGGCCATCAAGGCAGCTCATCTCATTTCCACTTTTCAGTTAGGCAATGCCCTGTGTGAATTCTGCGGGGTAGTTAATCATAGAAAAACGTATTTGTACCTAGAGAAATAATTGGATTCTGAATCGATGGTAAGAAGACTCTTGTCCCCCCATTTCTCTGGCACAATATTTATCTTTTGGACGGTGACTATGACTGAGGGTAAATCATTCGTGCAAAGGCACCGAACGAGAGATGTGAATTACGTGACAATGTGTTATCATGTCACTTTCTCAATCCCTAGAGCTTCCTAAGTAATTCAAGTACATTGACTCGTGTGCAATACATGTATTCTCATTGTGCTAAGTGTTATTATGAGCAGCTTTGAACCGTACAAATGAGTACCACAACGACTTGAATCGATATCATTGCTTCATTTACACGAGCGATCTCGTCCTTCGGGACCCAAAAGGCATTTTTTTTTCCCTAACAGCGAAAAGGAAACTGAGAAAAGGAAAAACTCAGCATTTTCCATCTCTTATACATACGAACACCGCATGACAGACTGTCCACAGTAACGGGGTGATGACCAGTCATGTGGTCATAAGTCTTGTGATCACTCTGGTGGGCCGGGAGGCTCGTCTGAGAAAAGGGAAGAGCACTATGACGTGAAGATCGGAAGAACCAATGAGCCAGTGTGGGCTTTGTACTTGTATGGCCTTGCGGCAACGGGGAGGCACGAGAGGCAGAACCGCGTCTCACTCAAAGGGAAGGAACGACAATGGTGACCGTCTCTACTAAAACCAACCCTCGTCTGAGTCTGTGATTTACCAGCATTTGATCATGGCCAGTTGTTTTCAGCACGCAAGACAGGATTTTGCTCTTCTTGGGTATCTTCATGATGATATCATGGAACCCAAGGGATGTGTTGTCATGAAAATTACAGTCAAGGTTCTTCAGTCCGCTAAGCGACGCCCCAGGAGCACCACCCACAACCACTGCCCATGCATCAATTCCGTAGCTAAAGAAGCCATCTATAAACTCGAATTTCTGAGCACAAAATCATTCTATTTGAATACTTTGGGAAGCTACAAAAACGAGATTGGAGCTTTCATCTGCAGCATACATATAGATCAACTGGCAAATTAAGACACAATCATCAACGAACAGCTTCTGAGAAGCCTCCTAAAGGAGCAAATGAAAGCTCATGGTAGATAACCGGATTGCAACATAAGTAGTACGTGAAAAGGATGTCAATTCAATCGCATACAAATATAATCAGAACGCACTCTCCAAAACATACCAAGGAGCGATACATGATCATGACACATTATCGAACACCCAGAACTGGAGCTAAGCAACTGTTGGCGCAGATTTTTACAAAAAAGTTGCAGGGTGTTTCAAGCAAAGGTGAAACCACCATTTGAGCATTCATTTATCCCACTCCAGATCCAGAATTTGTTTATCCACCTTCGAGGGACTTTCCTCTGCTCCGTGCCGCTGGTTATTGGTATACCGGTCCCAACCCATGATGTGAGGCAAAGCAAACTGCAAAACCAGACTCTCATAAAGTACATGCTCCTAGAGTAGAAAAGATGAAAGAACAATTGGAAGACATAAAGGTGCTCTCGTTCAAATTATCAGCACTACGCCTATTTACCCATAGAGAAGTGCCCCAGAAAATCATAGACTAATAGACATGAGAGCAGCTACTAAAACAATATTCTTCTCCAGTCTCCACAGTAGGCAATCATAAATATCCTTCATACCGAGAAACTTCTAACTATTTTTAGATGGCCTGTAACAGGCACTAGAAAATTAGTGTAGCTTAGAGGAGGTCTGAACAAGGTTTTAAAGATGCCTTCTGAAGGATTCATTTAGAAGCCATGTTATTAATCAAGCAGAGAGGGCCTGCTATCATTTCCCATTTGGCAATTAGGAAACTCTCTCCTTTTCCAAACACTCCCCACCCTACCCTTTCCTTCTCCCCATTTTCCTTGTTTTAACAGTTTGCAATATACCAAAACATTGTAGATGATTAATCAATAGAAGCAATATGAAAAAGAAAAACAGTACGGAACATAGTTACTGTCACGATCAGTTAGTCAATTGCTAGATGCTAAAATATAAAAGACAATTACCATTTCCATAAAGAAATTAGAGACAATAAATAAGCGAAGACATACACTACATGCTGTCTTCATGACGGCAAATTCAGCTGCTGTAACAGGGACGGTAAATCGCTCATTCGTTTTCAGAATATTGTTGTTAACACCTGCAAGTGAGAGAGTTCACATCCAAGCATGTGCCAATCAGCTTAAGTAATATATGGATATTCACATTATATATTTTTAAAGATCTAAGCCACTTTGTGAAATCAGAAGTCAAATTCCAACCTTCAAGAGCCACGAATAACAAAAGTAAATTTTTGTTGCTTGTTAATAAGGCTCTAGCTGGCAAATTGCTATGGTGTTGAGAATGGCTATGGCGTTTTAATGTTGAGCATGATGGTCTTAAAGGAAAATTGTGACGACGAAGTATAGCTAGGAGAAT
Source organism: Eucalyptus camaldulensis (assembly GCA_019915185.1). NCBI lineage: Eukaryota > Viridiplantae > Streptophyta > Magnoliopsida > Myrtales > Myrtaceae > Eucalyptus > Eucalyptus camaldulensis. The sequence continues at coordinate 9,947,411 of JAHSVA010000005.1, forward strand.
AGGAGGTGGATTACTAGAAACAGAAAAACACTACATATGAAGTTGGCTTCAAGACGGTTGGGAACAGATGCGGACCCAGGATCTAGGGAGAGGGGGTGCAAAGGCGAGTATATCACACTAATGCATTATGAGAATTAGTTAGGTACCCAAACTAAAAATTAGACCTAGCTGTTATATGATCATGCTAGAAAATAGAAATAAAAGTATTCTACAGATAAATCAGCTGGGTCTAAGGTAACCAAAATGTAACAAACACTATTGAAGGGCTGCATATTTACCACTTCTAGAAATTAAGTAGAAACACGGTACTTACTCAGAGAAATAAAGTAGCCACCCCCATCAGCATGAGGCTTAATTGACAAACTCTTCCTCACTTGACCAGCATTGCTGCAGGAAGAATTTCTTGTCAATGTCATCATGTTTACACAAAAGTTAGTAATGACTTCCAATCCAGAAAGACCCGACTATTGAAACTCAAGCATACGTAAATGTAAAAACTCTAGGTAGACAACACATTTAAGAGAACAAAGAAATAGGGGAAACAAAATGAGCCAGACATGAAAAAGATAAAGGGCAAGTCATACGAAGTTAGAGGAAGGCTAGGCATTTAAAGAACTAGCAGAAGCAAGTCAGTTTAATAACCTGGACAGCATTGAAGGATCATGAAAGAATTCACAGGAATCTTTTGAACCCAAACTTATGAGGGATCCAGTCTCAGTGGCTGACAAAGCAAAAAGCTGTAGAAAAGCAACAAATACAGAATTCTGTATCATCAACATATTTGCAAACAGACTTGATGTAGGATAACTGAAAATGAGCTTGATAAACAGACCAATGCTTACCTGTCGTTTTTCCCAATCATACTTGCGCTCACCAATAGCAGGCCAAAATCGCAACATCATGACACCGTGTCTATCGACTTTAAGACCAGCACCAGACTATTAAATACAGAGGATATACAGTGAAAGCAGAAAGCGGTTACCACATGTTTTGTGATATATTCTAACAAAGACGAGGAACAGACATACCTCCAATTTACTGAAAGTAGGAAGAACTGGGGACAGAGAGAGTGCAGCTTTCCCCTTATATACACAATATGGAGCAAATATTCTATTTATAGTACCTCCTGCAAATTCCATAAGCACATTAGAGATATAAGGAAAACAATTGAATCATCACTAGAGAGGTGAGAGAGCACTCGGTAATGCCTGTAAGCCGCATATAATACCTGCGGCATTAAAATTTTGTCTTGCAGTTGAATACCCAGCCCCAGAAATACGAGAGTGATTAAATGAAGAAACTCTACAACACACAGCATCCCCCAGTAAATTTCTTCCAGACAAGTCCATCCTATTCACCATCAGACAATTCCATAGTCAAGATGCATTACTAATGATAGGGCAAGTTAAACATTAACAAAAGCTGGGTAAGTGTTGAGAAACTACCCATCCTCTGCACCATACAAGCATTAAATGACATAAACTAGGAAAAGAAAAGTCCCAAAAATCTCTAAGGGCCCTGGTCACCCGTCCATTAATTCCATACAATATAGAGCACTTAAACCAGACTATGATTCTAACTCCCAACCAAGTCCATACAGTTCAACATAAGCTCCACTCAACTCATACCAAACTTATGAGTATCTTTTGTGTGTATCCCAGCACAACTTTGCTAGGTAACTGAATGAACCAAGCACAACTCAACTCGATTCCATTTTCATCAAGTCATTAACAAGCTTGAGCTCATAAGCTTGACAATTGTGATTTAGTAATAACACTCCTCAGCAGTTGAATACTTGATGCATCTAGTAAATTCAAATATGTATGTCATCTTTTTAAGTGAAACTGACAGCATTTATTTATATGATCAGACCGACTTCCAAATAACAATTAAAAGAACAGCACACTTATCCAACTAAAAGGTTACAAGACCAAGGAAAAAAACACCGACTAAACAAAAAAAGAAAATGTAAATACAGAGTCCCCTTAAGCAATTTGTTATTTCAAGCATGATACCCGATTGTCCATAGCTTTCTCCTGAAATGATCCATGAACTTCAAGGGCAAACCTACAACAGAACATCACTAATCAAATATGCACAAATGTATAACCCATTTCAAATAGCAGACACAAACACAGAGTATTGATAAATTTATCATCCCACAGAGAGAGAGAGAGAGAGAGAGAGAGAGAGAGAGAGAGAGAGAGAGAGAGAGAGAGAGAGAGAGAGAGAGAGAGAGAGAGATCATTATTATTGTGCGACACAAGATCGTATCAAAGCATGGACTTCCAACAGTAACACAAGATCACCGATTTTGCTGAAAGATTAAGATTCTAGTTTTTGGTCAGAAAATCAATTACAAAATCAGAGAAAATACTTGAGCTGAAAATCACAAAATACAGAACTTACAATTCAGAGAAGATAGGACTTGGTAAGTCATTGAGCCGGTAAGTTCATCCCATATAACTTCACTACTCCATAATTTTCCTCTTTTGGATTGAAAAAGAAAAGGGGATAGGGAAGTACCATAAAACCATGTTTTCAATAATTTTTTATGAAAGTAATATAGCAAGCAAAGGAACAGTTAAGTCTACATTTTAAGTTCCAAAGTTCAGAAACATAAAGATCGAACACATTGAATACCTATTGAATCAACATTAGCTTTAGCTGAAGAATTTGAAGCATGACAAAATTAAGTGGTGCAGTGAGATTTCAAGTAACAACTGTTGAAAATTCGGGCGATCAACTCAGCCACGATACAGTCGATAACAGCCAAACACCAATGTAATCTAAATTGACATTTCAACCATACGAAGGGGGACCGAACTCTCTAAAAAAGCACTAAGATTTCCCAGCATACTAAGAGCACAATGCATCAAGATTCAACAAGCAAGAACCCCAGTAACCATTCCTTTTCAATGCCATGCCAAAATTTACAATCTTTGTTCATGTGAGCCATGTACCCGTGTATGAAACTCCCCACAACTCCGACAACCCATGCCGATGAGAAAATCAATACTTCCCAGATAATAAAAAGAGATTGTGAAACCATTTGAAGCAACAGGGTCTCTCCAGCATTATCGACCCTCTAGCGAAAAGAACACGAGAAAAAGATTTAGCCCTCTGGGTTTCACTCCTCGGCGCAAAAATTCCAACTTTCAGCCCTAAAACTCCATTTCCAGATCAAAATTTTCGAAGTTGAAGCTCCAATTTGCAGAACGGGGAGCACGGTCCGAGCAGATAGAAAATCGAGCGCGCAAACCGATAACGACGGCCTCCGTCGACCAACCACAAATCATGAAACAGCTAGAGAGAGAGAGAGAGAGAGAGTGAAGTGAGGAAGAGAATGCCTTACTCAGTTTCTGCAAGCGAAAAATGGGAACGCGTTAGGGTCAGAGCGCAGACGGGACTCGCGAAATCGACGTTTCAAGTTCCCAGAGTTGCAAAGTCCAGAACTTTAGCCCCAGGCGCGCTTGTCGAGCTTAATTCAAGCTGAGATTTTTATAGGGTTTTTTTTTTTTTTTTTCTGTATCCTCTAATCCAACTTTTTTTTTTCTAATAATGAGCAACGAGCATAATTTGTTTCAAACCGCCAGATCAAATGATCGTCAGCTCAATCCTCAAGATGTAATTTAAAAAATTTCGGTTTGTAAATCGAAGCCGATTAAAATTTGGCAATTTGGTTTGATTTGATTTGTTTTCCAAAATTTCATCAAATCAAACTATTTTTATGAGTTATGACATAATGCAAGACTAAGGGAAAAATTCCAAATAAAGATTTAAAATGTCTTCATTTGCTCAAATAAAAATATAAAGTAAATTTTATTTCAAATAAAAGTCTAAAATAAAGATTTCAAATGAATTTTATAAGTAGCTATATTAATTTCAAAAAAGGACCTGACTTTTCAATTAGTCAAGAACATTTTCATCTTTCACTTTTTTTTTTTGAAACTTTTCTTCTTCTTTTTTTTTTTCCTTTTTTTTTTTCTCTCTATCTTATTTTTCTTTTTGGCTTTCTGTTTCTTCTTAGTTGGTGGCTGGGCTTAAGCGATGGGCGGCCATCGTAATGCCCCAAGGGGGTTAGACGAGGGTCGCTTTCATGAGCAATAGCTAAGGTCCTCTCGGCAGATATATGTAAGGGTCGCTTTGCCAACGGTTGGCAAGGCTGCCCTCAAAAGCCACAAGTGAGGGTTGCTCACAATTGGCGAGCGCCTAAGTCGAGGCAACCTTTGCCTATATTTGGCAAGTGTGGTGGCCCTCACTCAACAATCAGCAATTAGACCCTTGTTGGCGCTTGTCAAATTTTTTAAAAAAAAAAAAAAAAACAAGAGAAAAAAGAAAAACCATTTCCACCCACGCATGGCTGCGCTGGTTGAGCCCTGGCATCCTGACCACCAAGTTAGGGGTTTGACTCCCAGAGTCTGCTATAACTCCTAAAGTAGTTTTGTGACTTAAGCGGGAGGCCCTAGCTACTGGGTTGTTGGGCTAGTCTCTCTTAAGGTATAGTCGGTGCCATGCTCCCATAAAATGAGCTAAGCTAGATCTTTGGCATAAAAAAAATCATTAAAATTTTATTTTTTTAAATGAAAATGCCTCTCATCAATTGGAATATTTAGCCGGCCAACGAGATCATACTCTTATTTGAAACTACTTAAGTGTGACATCTGAAATTTCTTTATAGTTCATGATATTCAGGATATATAATTAGTATAGTAACTATTGACGGGATTGATACTCTTAAATTCATATCGAATAATTTTCAAGCATTGAATTTTTACTAAGTTAAGATTTTCTTATTGTTCTATATCTTTTGTTAATAATTGTAGTGGCTTCAAAATAATTTTCTGATTTACCAATGTTTCAAATAAATACTGATTTTCTTGATTATTTACTACAGTGTAAAGTATTTGTGACATCCTGAAATTCGAGTCCTCTGAAGGACGAGTGGATGTGAATTTCGTCAATGCATTGTTAGTTTATCTCACTTGGAATTAATCACTCCTGAGATACTGACCTTGAGGGGAAAGGCTACTGAGGACAGAACTCGTGCGACTAAAGGACTCGACCTGGGAAAACGACTTGACCGTGAGACTTGCGTGAGGATGATCCTGTAGATAGGCAGGCCAATTCTAAGGACGACTAAAAGTCGATTCGCGGACAGAACATAATGGAACGACGGGTGATTCCGTTTACTGTTATCAAATCCACGAACGACCCTATGTCGATCCTCAGTAATCGTGTACTTTGAAATAAGAATCTATCCTCCGTAATTTCATGCAGTCAAGGACGTCCATGCGTCGAGATGTCTTGTACGTGGTTTGGCACGAGTCGGTCATGCGTGAATCCTCACAGCCACCCGTCAGTCTGAGTTGTAACTGAAATGGCATTTGGCGAAATTGACATGGCAATAGAACTTATGATTGGACTTCGAATTATTGGGAATGTCCGGAACGGACTTTGGATGAAGCTACTTCAGACAGTCGACAGAGCCAGTTAAGCCGAGCAATTGGAAGAAGGGATTTTCGGACCGAGGAAGCAAGCCGTGAGGTCGTGGGCCGGGCCAAGCCAGTGTGGGCCCTAGGCCCAAAGTTGGGACAGCCACCAAATGGGCCTAAGTCAAGCAAGTGAGCTCATTGGGCCAAACCAACTATTTCTCTTTCAAAGCCCATGGTCCAACTTTGAGCCCAATCAAGCCCAACCAATTTCCAAGCCCACTCCTATTCATGACCAAGCCCATTTCTTAGGCCCATCCACCAATTTCAGCCCAAGGTCAGATGTGTAATTTGTGCAAGGTGGAAATGACCAAATTACCCCTAGTTGTAGGGAGAAAAGGCTAGAGAAGAGAGAGAAGATGAGGCCATCATGGGCATGGGAACTTGGGGAAGGTTTTATGGAGGCTTTGACAGCCCTCCCATCACTCTCTCTCTCCCCCATTCGGTCCCCATCTCGAACGGAGCTCTCTCTCTCCTCGTTTTCCCTCTCCTTCAGTTTCTGCTCCAACTGACCCTTCGTCAAAGAATCGAGTCAAAAGTGGTCTTTTCCGGATGAATCAGCCAACGATCTACATATCACCGTGACCGGGAGATACAGAACGTTCCAACGAGCCCGATTTCGTCCCGAACGGAGCCGCCGGCCGGCCTGGGTGCCGCCGTGAAGGAACCGGTCGCTGATCCGTCGGTCCGCCTGCAGCCTGCACTGTTTCGCGGTTTCGGCCATTTTTCTCCCATTCCGGTCCTTCCTCCACCCATCCCAACCTCCAGCAAGACCCCCAAGAACCCCGGGAGCCACCGGTTGCCAACCACCCGCTTGCCGGAGCTCCGATCGGCCCGTTTTTGCCATTGAAGCTGCTGGTTTCTTCTCTGCAGTTCAGCCAAGAACAGAAGCAGAAGACAGCAAGGTTTTGGAGACTTTGTGGCCCGTTTTCAAGCCCTTCTCGGCCTCCGTTGGTGTCGCCGCTTTGGGGTTTATCGACCGCCTTGGTGTCGTGGTCGCCGTGAACTCACCGGCGCGCAAAACCGGTGAGTTTATCTTCTAATTCTTGCTTAGTGAGTTAATGATGCTTAAGGGGTGTTTAGATTAGTCTAATTAGGTTTAGGTGGTTAGATTAGATTATTTTAATGTAAATTAGATTAGTTGGGTGATTAGTTTAATGGATGCTTAATTAGGGCTAATTGTATGTTTAAATTAGTGTAATCTTGTTTAAGCCCTAATTAATTATTTTTAATTAATTAATTATTTCGAATTTATAAATATTATTTTATTAAATTATATTATTATAAAATAATATTTAATTATTTAATTTTCGGAATTAAATTTAATTATTTAATAATTTCGAAAATTATGCCGGGATGGCCGGTCGTTAGAATTTCGCGCTGATCGCAGCAGTGCAGTCGGTTTGTGTTAATTGTATGTTTAAATTGAGAAATTGAGTGATTGATGATTATGGTGAATAATTCCAAAAGTGTGGAATTGTGTGAAATTCATGAAGTTGTGGTATTTAACTTGAAAATACCCGGTGTTAGCTTTTAGCACCGTAATTGGTTTGTATGACTAGTTTGAATCAATTGGATTGATTGATTGATTGATTGAATTGAATTGAGGTATGAGTTGGTTTATTATTGAATTATCAGCTTTGGCGAGCAATTGGTTTATATATGTATAAGCTTGTGTGAGCATCATTGTCAGCTTGTGTGAGCACTGTATGTCAGCTTGTGAGAGCAATGATCATTTATCAGCTTATGAGAGCAATGATCGTATATCAGCTTGTGAGAGCAACGATCCATATATCAGCTTGTGCGAGCTATCATCTATGTATATATCAGCTTGTGAGAGCTACCATCTATATCGGCTTGTGAGAGCATTGCATCCATTTCAGCTTGTGTGAGCCGTAATTGTATTGATGGATGAATAGATGGTATGGTTTAATAGATGATATGAATTGATAGATGTGTGGATCGTATGATATCAATTGGATTGACTGAATTGATAGACCGATGGGTATGTCGGTAGTTTCAGCTTGTGCGAGCATTGTTTGAATATGAATTGTACTGACGTGCAGGAAAGGGACTGAGGCGAGGTAAGTCCTCTATTATATTTGTGTGGCTAGAGTGCCCTGAAGCGTATTTTCTCCCTAATTGAGTTTTAGAGGGTAGGACTCGCTGAGACGTAGTCTCATCTTGGTTGTGGGATAATATTTCAGGTCCCTAGATGACGGTCGTGGAGGACCGGAAGTCCTGGAGTTCGGAAGGTGAAGGCTGAAGAATCGGTGAACGTGTCTGACAAGTTGGTCATAGGACGGTTCCCTAGTTGTTGAGCCTATCTATTTTGTAGACAATCCAGTGTTGTATATAAACCTGTGTGTTTATAAGAAAGCTTGATTGGTTGTGATTGATTGCCTACTTTTCTATCCCAAGTTAAATGTTGTCAGGGGATTTGTTTCGCTTCCGCATGTGCAATAAAAATGAATGGGTCGGCGACGTGTCCTGGGAAGTCGCATTCCTATCGACCGCAGTGGGATGTGCGCGCGCTCGGAGGATCGGGGCGTGACAGTATTTGTCCAAATTAACATAATATCTCAATCTTTTTATTAAATCATGCCATTTGTCACTATGAGAACTTAGACAAATGTCTTCATCTCCACCACATTTGTTTATTCACATGTTTAAATTAAATCCTTTGAACTTATCTATATGACCTCATGCATGACTTTATCTTAACCCTATATATATTGTTTTGTCTACATTTAACTCTAGTTAATTGGCATTATTACTTTTAACCAAGGCTAATAAATATTACTTCAAGCCACTCCTAAATACAGAGAATAAGTGTGGAAGACAAGAGATAAATGCCTTCTTTCCCTACCTCTTTCACTTGCACCTCCATCTCCCTCACTTCTTTAAGTTCAAGTTTTATTTCACTCTCTCTTTCAAGACAAGGTCCAAATCCCTTTTTTCAATTTAGTGTCTAACAAGGTAAATTCAAAGATTTTCATTTTATTTTTATTAAATAAGCGTTGTCGTTTTCTAAAGAATGACACTTGTTAATTTTAATAATTATTTTGATTTCAAGGTGAGTAAAGGCTTTGTTTGTTGAAGATTTCACTCAAGGTAAGTGAAAAACCTAAGGACTAAGTTAGAATGATCTACTTAGTACTCTTGAACTTGATTGATTGATTGGTTATTTGTTTATTTACTGTAGATTTTACTCTATCTGTGAGTAAGTTGCAATAGTTGTATGTTAAGTTATGATGATTGTTGTGCTTGTAGTAAAAAGCTATTCATATGTCTAGAGTGTCTTTGAGATTTCTAAAAGGTTTTGTAGCAATTTGAATGGGAGAAATATGAAGATAGTAAAACTAGGCATAAGAAGGGGATGTTTTAGTAAATATTGACAAATTATGAGGTGATTTTGAAAATTCCAAAATGGAGATAAGGCTGTTAACACGTTTATTTTATGATTTTTAGTTTTAATAAGTGGGTTTTTAAGTAAGAGTAATTAAGGGGAATCAAATCACTTCAAAAAAAATGAGTTTAGAGGTTTTATGGGCAAAATTCATAATTTTGCCAAGTTAAGGGATGAATATGCAAAAACTGAAACCTCTGAGGACTGTTCACAGCTTGTGGGATCTTGTTATGATAAGTGAAAAAATTATTTTTAGAGTTAATATATGACATGTAAATTATGTAAAAAATGGAACTAGTTAAACTAATTAACCAAAAATGAGTTGTTTTAGTTTTGTAAAATATGTGGAGTGTCTATTGTGTAAATAAAATGTTAGTATGTCTTAGATAACAAAAATGATAGTGTTTATTTTTTAATTTAATTAATATTACTTGGTTGGTTGAAAATTGGAAATTAGGGGTAAATTTATAAAATGATAATTTTTACTAGGGCAATAGTCTAGTTGTTAAGAATTTGGAATTATAGAAAATACTTTTTAGTTTTTGTGGAAAAAGTGAGCTTAATCAAGGGTGGTTTTATTATAAAAATGTAGATTTATGAGTTATTTTAATTATGAGAGTAGTAGTGTCTATTGCTAAATGGATATCAAGAATTGATAAACTAGTAAAAATTTTGTACCAAATGATTATGACATGGTGAAAAGAAAAAGAATATTTATTTGTTAAAGTATACGTAATTGATTGATTCTCATGGTTATATGAGAATGCCGAGAGAATAATGTGTTGTCACCAGCAATTATGGACATCGAAAAGTATCTGACGCTTATTGTGTTGTGATTAATTATGTATGTCTTTGATACTTCATGATTAAGACCTTTGCCATGGTTTATTTGTTCATCACCACTAAACAAATTCCTTTATATGAGTATGTATGAGACTTTGGAGTTAGCCAAATGTTATACCGTATGAGACGGTTCTCCACAAGGTTAATATGACATGAAATTTTATGATGACATGATTTGTAGTCATGATATGATGTGGCTTGTGAAGCCATGGTGTGATGTTAATAAATGGCCATTGTCATGCGGATGTACGGTGGTGCATTAATCCTCATTAATGTAGAGGAGACTCGTGATTGATAGGCTGAGGTGTGACAAATGGGTATGTATAATTCTATCCCCCAGGAATTGGTGGTGACGATGCCTTGTTAATTGAGATGTCTCATCAATTGAGATGGTCTTGGCTAGTGACGAACATGAGTTCATATGTGTAAATTGATAAGATATTGTGGTACTTGTGATATATAATATGAAATTTGCTTGCACATGAGAGCAATCAATCTTATGTGATCTTATGGTTGTCTTATTGATATGTCATGATAGGAAAGATAGTACTTTTATCCTTGCATTCATTACGTATAGTTGTTTTGTGCTATCTTGAATTCACAATTATTGCAATGCCAAATTGAGTGATAGGTGGATCTCCTATCTTAGACTTAGGAATTTCATTTACTAGACTTCAGCTCATTTTTTAGACTTGTAGGATGGCTCTTCCACCATCGTTACTTTTTGGAGCTCTAGCTTACATTGAGTATAGTTATAAAGAAGTGGTATTGTCTTATATGGTTATTGTGTATGTTAAGTGTATAGTCAAGGTTTGGGTCGACATGGGACTTACTGAGTGGATTCCACACCAGTACATAGCTTGGTATGCGATCTTTGATGGCGACTGATCAGACCACTAAGAGGATTTGATGGTCCCCCTGACTACAATTTTGATAGGCCGTTGATGAGGAGGTCATTGATCATTCGATTTTAGCTTTGGTGTGGTATAGGGAAGCTTTTGGGTAGAAGAGGATAATGTTGAAGTTAGGCGATCCTAACCTTTCTGAGGTCTTTTGGTATTTTGTGTGTTGTTTGGAATATTATTATGGGTTGTAAATATAAGGTTAACATAATGAATTATTGTGTATAATATTTAATTTGTGTGATAATTTTCTTGTATGTTGTATGGTAATGTATTTGTGGTGCTTCTGCTTGCTATTAAAAAAATAAAAATAAGAAAGTACACGCATTGCACGTGATGTTCTAGAGAGTCACATATAACTACTTCAATCCCTTATTTGAGACCAACCTAGTCATTTTAGGTCATTATTTTGACACAACGTTCACTTCATGCATTTATTTGAAAAAATGAAGACACTTCATGCTCTTATTTGGAATTTCCCTCCAAACTATGCATAAGTCGGTGTTGCAGTGGTAATTGTTACATTATAATGCTATTCTATCTCTAGATGATAGCTTGAGCCTTTAACCAATTCAAGCTCACTAAAAGTTAAATATTATATGAAATTTAACTTCATCAGATAAGAGAAGTCGAATAAAAAATGATGAGCTCTATTCAATTTGATCTAATTTTAGACTCTTATATAGTTAAGTTCGGTTTTAAAATTTTCCGAACCATATTATTGTAGTTTAGCTCAATTTTTCCATCCAAATCAGACCAAACTGAACCGTGCTCATCCCTACTCTACTTGATCTGCTTTCATTTGATTGATTAGAGATTGGCCAAAAGAGATCCTGTCGAGAAGGACTCGCTTGAAAGCCGTGCTCATTCGAGGTCGCCCAAGCCATGGACGCTACTCCACGTGCATTGTCACCGTAGGGAAGGTGTGCGAATGGGAATGAGATCTCCTGCTGCCCCATCTTATCTTCTCCACAAAGACACGATACGAGGATGGGGCAACGTGTCGAGGACTTGGGGTTGTCATCTCCATTTTCATCCTTATAACCTATCATTGCATGCATCTTCAAATTGCTCATCTGACAAAAACTTGACATGTCACGGCGTTGGAGCGCGGCCAAGCTAGAAAAGGGAAGGGTTAGAGGGAGAGACATGAAGAGATTCCTAGTGATAAAAATAGTTTTTTGAGTGTTGTCGAGGACACTACACGAGCACCGAGAGGCCTGTACCCTCTATGATCTTAACTACCGATCTCCCCTACTGCCACGAGTACTGCATGATTGACCTAAAATTTTTCCCAAATGCTGATGATTTGATCCGATACCGACCATGGCAACTCCACTTTGGACTCTCCTAGGGCATGGAGAGACTCTTTGGTGAGGGAAAGTGGGAGAATGGTCCTGTGAATGTGTATGTGGCGGATTATATGGCCAAGACTCGAAAGTGGACCACAGGGACTTATATATCCTAAATTAATGTGTTATATTTGTTAAAAAGTCCAACCCAAAACATATTGCTGTGGGCTCTTTGATAAGAATGAAGTCGTAATAAGGTAGCCGGAGAAAAACCTGTGGCTGGATTGATTTCCTCCACAAGCATCTACTCCTAAAAAAATGAAAAGCAGTGAGCTCCGCAATAAAAGCAAAGCGAGCCGTGCTAGTAGAGCGCATCCATTTTTCAGTCAGCTTCTAATCTAAGATTGACAAATAGGGAAAGGATTTCAAACCTAACTTAGGTTGGAAAAAGCCTTCTCAATCATTTGCTTCTTGTTTTCAAGCCCAACCCTATGCTTGTTTAGTTAGGTTAATTGAGTGGCGCGAAAGGTTACTTTTTGAAAATTGTTTTATAATGGCGTCTTATCCTATCTATATAATCAGTGTCTTTTTTTACTGGGCTTGAAATATTACCAACACTTTAGAGAAAGGATAGATTGGCAACCAATACAAGGGGCTCGCTGGCTTCAACATTGGATTGGACATTAGACAAGCGAATAAGAAAGGGGCTGTACATGCAAAATAAATTAAGATAGAGAATCTGACTTTGAAACCATGTTAGAAGATCTAATACAAAACTATACATAATGTGTCTATCCGAAATTCTTTATTGAAAGAAAATGAAAGATCGGCTATTTGTTTACAGTCACCGTCCAAAAAAAACACTGGCATTAAGGCAATGATGACCGGGTTTTTTGGATTTAAGTACCCTTTTTTATTCTTTGACTTTTGGGTGGGCGTGGAGGCTCATCGAAGAAAAAGGAAGGAGCGGCGACAATATGTGAAGATCCAAAATGACCAAGTTTTTAAATTGATACGGTCCTATGGCGATGGGGCACCCACAATAAGCAGAATTACAAATCTCAGAGGGGGGCAATTAATGCCAGGACCATGTGGTATCGAGGACAAAATCGAAATGCTAGTGTGACTCAGCGTGACTCAAGGTTGTCTCTACTCATCCACCCTTTTCTCTCATGGTCTGCCTATAAATAGAGCGATCCAATGCTCAGGTCAAGCACACAAAGAAGAAGAATCCTTTGCCTTGGACTTGCATAGTAGCTCAAGCTCCTACTGTACCCACGTTCGCATCTTTCCACATTCGCACATGGCTGGTTTTTCGAATGCGAGGCGGGTTTTACTCGTCGCAGTTCTTTTTGCGTTTCTCGTCGTGAATGCACAGGGACGTGCTCTCGTGGATAAGAGGAATGATGGCCGTCTTCTTTTGCGTCAACTCGGCAACCGCGACGGAGCCAAGCCGAGCTATGTTGAGTGGGCTTCGACCATGGATGCAGACCCGACGAGGGGAGCGCCCGGAGGACCCGACAAGCAGCATAACCATGACAGCCCTTCCGCCCTTCGCTAGCCATAGAAACCAAACCGTGCGAGAGAGGGTTATTTCTATAAGCCTGGCCAAAGTTCTACGTGGTACAAGGTGTTCGCGAACAAGAATAATGTGAGATAGGGAATAATAATGAATATGGTGATGAAAGAGGTGACATGCGTTGCCCTAGCACCAGAAGGTGCAAGAGTCCTATGTTTTTCGCTCGCTTATAGTTTCTAAGTTATGAGAATATTACACGTGGGAACGATGATGTTTTCCTCACTAGTCTTCAACTCTCTCTCTCTCTCTCTCTCTCTCTCTCTCAAAAAATGGCTTATACATGCAATGCTCACAATGTAGCACTATATAATCACAATGTAATGTAACATACAATACAATACTATTCCATGAGTCATGGTATGCTAAATTCGAAATAACTTACTCTCCAATTTAGCGATACTATAATACAAGAAGAGACAGCTTATTAAAAAGTGTAAAGTTATCCTCATTAGTTAGTTGCATAAGGGGTGTTTCGTTCACAAAATCTCCGTCAACTATGGGTAGCTAAACACAATCTACACTCATCTACACAATTAGTGAGGCAGACTTTAATCAGTCAAATATGAAAGTGATATAGGTAGTTGGACAAATTAAACTTTGTAGGCATTGACCAAGCATGTGAGGCATTAGAAGTCTCAGTGCTGTGGGTCTGATATGATGGACATGGTCTTTACTATTGGTGATACTCACAAATTATGATGTTTGCCCGAACTAGCATTTTCCTTTCAACTCAATAAGCAGAGTATATGGTTGCTTCAAATTCAAGTAAAATACTTCCTTATATATCCATTGTACAGTAAACTAAATCAATCTTGATCATGACCAGTAGTAAGTTCTATACAAGTCCTGCGTGGATTTCACGACATCCCTAGAACCGGTCCACACAAGTGTTTCTCCGTATTCAAATAGTTCCTATGTAGGGCATAGGTTCCAAATTGGAATGAACTATGTAGCTTGCTAAAAGCATTGTTGTGTCAGTAATCACTTTTGATGTGATTTCAGGGCATTGCACCATTTTGCTCGCCATGGATTTGAGGTGGAGTGGAGCTATAACCTTTCATTCTTTTTGACCTTGGTAGGCTGGATTCCCCCAATAATCTACCAAGAGCCTCTCAAGGCAATATCTTATTAGTGCATGATCTGAATACTATAAGTTAGTCGCCACTCAGGACAAGATGGCTTTCACTTTCAGCCGCTTGACAAAACCTATGATTTGGTCGGAAGAGGGCACCTTAATTTTATCCAGCAAATGTGGACGAGAAGAATCTTACGCTCGTGCTGATGTGTTCTGATGCAATACAAGGATATGAGGTTCCTCCACTTAGCCAATGGAAGAGATTTGGAGTCTTTCTAAATAGTGGAGGGAGAGTGAGAGAGACCCACCAAAAAGGACTCTGCAAATCAGCTTTGCTCCATTGCCGCGGACTTTTTGGCCTTTGAACAGGGCATTCGCCGCAACTGAGGTTAACCTAAATCAGTGTCAAGCTCGTCACGGGTTCGATTTCTGTTCTGCAAATTTTTTTTTGAGATTAATCTCAGAGAAAGTAAGGGTCTGCATGTTTGTGTTTTTTTTTTTTTTCATGAACAGATTTTCTCTTTTTTTTTTTTGTTCCCGGGAACAAAAATAGAACATAAACACATTTGTTTGTATTTTTGTTCAAAATCTATTTTTTTTTTGTTCCGGGAATAAAATTAGAATAGAAATAAGAAACAAAAAAAAAGTTATTTTTTGGTTCCATAAACACTTTTTGAAGAATTGAAAGAAAAAGAAACACAAGAAACACTTTTTCTTCTTCTTTTTTCTTTGGCCGGCGACCTTGCCGGAGAGTCGCCGGCCCCTAGTGAGGTCGAGCGTCGCCGGCCCTTGGTGAGGCTCGGCCTCGCATTGGCTAGGGGAGCTCAAGCTCGCCTAGATCCAGTGAGGCCGAGCTTGCCTAGCCAAGGCGAGGATGTGCCTCGCCGGCGCGGGGTGAGGCTTGACGAGCTCGGCTTGCCGGGGGCCGGCAAGCCTCACCGTGGCTGGGCAAGGCCGCCGGCCCTCATCGGCCGGTTGTCGGCCATGGTCGAGGCTAGCGACCGGCGAAAAGAATACAAATTTTCCAAACGTGTTTCTATTCATTTTTTATTCTTGGAACAAGTTTACCAAATGCGTCTTTCTAGTCAAAAATTCTTTCCCCGAATAGAAATAGTTTTTTTCTAATTCTATTCCCTGGAACAATTTTTGAACAAAAACATTATCAAACGCGCCCTAACTTGTTTTGAATTCCTTCATTTAACCATGATGGGCGCAATGTTGATTGGATCCGTAGGTGATAAGGTGCCACAAAGTTAGCCTAAAATACCGCCAGACCGCGTATATTACCATACTGCTATCCAAAAAGGCAAGGAAAGGCAAAAGGGAAGGCGTAAAAGAACCTCAAACTTGTCGAACTCAAATGTTGAGATGTGGGAATAGCATCAAGACTTTCTCAGTATTTATGCTTTACGAATTCACGCCATCACCTCAAAAGTTAGAGACTGCATCTTTAGTTTAGATGATCAAAAAAGGAATACAAGTATGTGGGAGAAGAGAACTGAACCGGCCCGGCAAGCACTTCATCAAAGCGATCTCTCTTGAGCCCTCTAAGGAAAAGAATCTAACAATAGCGTGATTGTATCAGTAAAATCACACGAAGCAAATCCAGGAGCCCATTTATAGATAAGAGTTATAATGTACAACTACTGTCACGACAAAGAATTCCAGCGATGTACGTGCTTGATCTAGTCACCAGAAATTACCGCAAGAACAATTCCCACCGTTAAAATGGTGGAATCTCACGTTATCTCTCACAATAATCTCCCTCCCAATAATGTGAGATACGGCACACATGAAAGAGTGACAGTCTTCACATATCCTGAGGTTCTTCATGATCCTGATAGGGCAAATTTCGCTAGAATCCAGCAGCCCAAATGCCAGAGCCAGCTTTTCACTATGAGCCATCAATATTCGCTTCTTGTCGCCCTCACTTACATCATAAGCCACTGAACTCAGGATCTGTTGATAACCATATCCCTTTAATCTCTCCAGAAGATCCTCTAACACTTTATTTATCTCGCTTGACCTCGGATGCTTTGCATCACCTGCAAAGAACTCGTGTATCTCCCCTTTCTTTGACTCAATACATCCAGGATTCTTCTTTAATCCCAGAGAGAGAGAGAGAGAGAGAGAGAGAGAGAGAGAGAGAGAGAGAGAGAGAGAGAGAGAGAGAGAGAGAGAGAGATAGATCATTATTATTGTGCAACACAAGATCATATCAAAGCATAGACTTCCATCCAGTAACACAAGATCACCAATTTTGCTGAAAGATTAAAATTCTAGTTTTTGGTCAGAAATCAATTACAAAATCAGAGAAAATACTTGAGCTGAAAATTACAAAAGACAGAGCTTACAGTTCAGAAAAGAAGGGACTTAGTAAGTCACTGAGCCGGTAACTTCATTCCATATAACTTCACTGCTCCATAATTTTCCTTTATTAGATTGAAAACGAAAAGGGGATAGGGAAGTACCGTAAAACCATGTTTCAATAATTTTTTTATGAAAGTAAAATAGCAAGCAAAGGAATAGTTAAGTCTACATTTTAAGTTCCAAAGTTCAGAAAGATAAAGATCGAACACATTGAATACCTAATGAATCAACATTAGCTTTAGCTGAAGAATTTGAAGCATGACAAAATCAAGTGGTGTAGTGAGATTTCAAGTAACAACCGATTGAAAATTCGGGCAATCAACTCAGCCCTGATATAGTCGATAACGACAAAACACCAATGCAATCTGAGTTGACATTTCAACCATACGAAGGGGGACCGAACTCTCTAAAAAGGCACTAAGATTTCCCAGCATACAAAGAGCATAATGCATTAAGATTCAACAAGCAAGAACCCCAGTAACCATTCCCCTTCAATGCCATGCCAAAATTTACAATCTTTCTCCATGTGAGCCATGTACCTGTGTATGAAACTCCCCACAACTCCGACAACCCATGCCGAATATGATATCTAATATAAAATAAGTTGATTAGGACCTGGATAGCATTGATTCTACAACCATAGAAAAACATGTTAATCTTGCATGATAAATAACTATCCATCCATAATTAAAATCACAGACTTAGTTGCTGCAAGTGTAAAAAAGATTCAAAATCAGTTTTGCAGTCAAAAGTCCAAATTATACCAGTTCAAAGTCATTAAAATCAAACCAAAGGCAAACGAAGCAAAAATATTAAACAATAAGTCAAATCAAGTCAAATCTGCACAAACTCTCTCCTCCTTTTTATCAACAACAAAAAGTGGAGAAAAACTATAAAAAGAGTTGGGTAAAAATCATGGCTGTTTGGGGATGCGAACGATTTGGAAATCCCCCATAGACTTAACAGTCTCCTCTAGCTTCCTCGGGTCCTCCTTTAGTTGCTAAATATCCTCACCCTTTGCAGTGGCTTGAACTTGAAACTTAAGAGCTTGTATTTGATCGTGTAGAGAGATTGAAGTGGCTTGATTTGCTGATTGCATGTTCTGAAATTCACACTCCAATCCATAAAGCTGAACTTTGATCTCCACAAGAAGCTCGAGCAGTCTCTTAAAGTTTGCTGTATTATTTGTTTGAGTACTCGTTTTAGCATGATCAGTTTGAGGAGTGTTAACTGATGATGGAACCTCAGCTGGAACATCCAGACTTGGAGATGATGCCTCAATACCAGTTTCAGGAAATTAAGAGGTATAAACATCCTCTGGATTGACAGGAGAACGACTAACATCATCACTAGTAAAAGCAAGTGAATAAGTACCTTTTTTGTTAGTAGCTCCCCATGTCTCTGTGCCTTCAGGTAGAGAAAAATATTCTTCTTCCCGTTCTTGCTTTTCTTCAGCACCAAGGTGATGTTGTTCTCTTTCTTCTCCAGCAAATGTAGGTTCAAGAGAATCATCTTGATCCTCTTCTTCCTCCTGTTCTCTTCCTCTCTCCTCTTCCTCTGTTCTTCCTTCCTCTTCCTCTATTCTCCTCTCTTCTCTTTCTGCATCTCTTTGCTATGTCTCTTCCCTTTCTCTATGTTCTCAGTCCTTTGGCCCTTGAAAGCTAACAAAACTCTGTAAATTCTTTAAGGCAAAGGCGGAGAGAGTAATGTCATCCTCATATTCTTCATTCTGCAAGATGAGTGCTCTCATCTTCTTGATTGGTGCACTCATGGGCTCTTCACCTTTCCTTTTTCCTGCTGCAGAGTCTTGCTTTGCCTTGATAGGGGACTTCACCTTAATGCTCTCCAAAACCTTGTTTAGCTCCTTCAAACGTATCTTGGAAAGCATCTTCAATCCAACTACCATTGGAGCAATGGTTCGAACACACATAATTTTAGGAGGTTGAATGTTGAAATGTTTGAATAATCGAGTAATAAGAGCAGAATAAGGGAGTTGTCCACTATCCTTCACCACTGTCCTATACATGTGCATAAGAATAATGTGAGGCAGAGAGAACTTGTAGCCAATGTTGATGGCTTACATAAGCTTTGCTTCAAAGTTTGAGACATCAATTTTTGAGGTAGATTTGGGTCTGAGACAATTGATCACAATCTTGTGAAGCAAAATATTGGAGGCATTCATTCTAGAGTAAGAAATCCTGCCTTCAGCAATCCTATCCTAAGCAAGCTCCAAAGTAGAGTGAACAACAAACACATTGATTGGTTGGAAACTTCCTCTTTCCACCCCAATCACATTAGCCAGAGTGTCCACATCGACCACAAAATCTTTGTCCTTAACCGTAAAAGAAAATCTATTCGCATCTAAAAAGGATAGATTTGAATAGAAGTAAGCCGTAAGTTCTGGGTGAGCAACAGTTGTCTTAGAACAAAAGCGTTCGAGGTGAAGGAGTGCAAACTTCTCCCTCAGTTTCACTTTCAATGAATCAAAAAAGTCAAAGTCCACACTTCTAAGGTTCATCATCCCTCGCTTCAGTAGTTTAGAATAAGTCCTCTTGTAGTCCTTAGAACAAAAAAGATCCGTCCTTTCACCACGAACATTTGCAGCGACGCCCATCCTAGGCTGAAAATTTGTGAACATCCTTTCATCATCTTTCCCTTCAGGCTGATTAAAGGATCCAAATTGTGGATCACTTGGAAAATTTGCAAAAGTTCTTGCTGTCAAACCAATAGGCGCAATGCCCATACTTTCCATTGGCTTCAAAAAATGAGTTTCACTTCTATATCATTTCTCTCTCAAAAACTCATCAATGAAAGTCATTGCAGTATCACCCTCCTTTAACTTAGAGTAGAGTTTGAAGAGAAATTCGAGCTTAAGAGTTCTTATAGGTTCAGCGTCTACAACGATTTCTTCTTCAACATCTTGTTGTGGGGGAACTTGAGTCCTAGGTTGAGAAGAGTGACACGGTTGAGAATGTTGTTGTTGACTTTGCTGCTACTGCTGTGGAGAGTCTTCTTCCTCAATCAGATCAAAGTACGTAGGACCCTCACGCATATGCTATGGTCCCCCGCTTGTGATTCTAGAGGACTTTCTTTAGGAAGACATTGTCACTTTCTTTGGGAGATTTCTCAATTCGATCGTGAAAAAGGTGAAAGCTTTTTGGATTAAACTAGAGAGAAAGTATGAGAAAAATGAGTTTTGTATTCTAGGGTTTGTGAGTGAAAATGGAAAAGAAGAAAATCGACAGTATATAAAGCATATGAAACGGAGTATACGGATCGTCATAAAGGAAAAAGTAAAACTGCCTTTTGAAAAATTAAAATTGCCTTTTTGAAAAACTATCATAAATTCAAAACTAAAAAAATAAAATAAGTAAGTAACGATTCAAAAAGTAAACATACCTTTTCAAATTTTCATCCAAAAATTAAATTACCAGTACATAATTAACTTACAGTCGCAACTTTTGGTTATCTAAGTTTGATCATCTTCGTACTTTAACTGATAAAAGATGTGATGTTCAGTTTAGTGCGAATAAACTCAAATAGACTTTTCTCCAATGGCTTTGTAAATATGTCTGCCAACTGATTCTTTGAGTTAATAAAATGTATCATAACTTCTCCATTCTGAACATGATCTTTAATGAAATGATATTGAATTTCTATGTGCTTTGCTCTTGAATGAAGAATTGGATTTTTTGTGAGACTGATGGCACTGGTGTTGTCGCATTTAATCTCGAGGCTTGAGTTCTAGCATAAATGCAAACACTAAACAATATGTTAGGTTTAGAAGCAGTAAGATAAAGAAGCAAATTAATAATACTCTTGTAGAGCTTCTGGTCAACTTTATTTCCCCCTTCGTCTTTATCTAGCTTCGAAGAGCTTGACATTGGTAGATTGGTCTTTTTGCAATTCTTCAATCCGAACTTCTTAATGAGATCTTTTGCATATTTTTCTTGTTGAATGAAAATTCCTTCCTTCATTTGTTTTACTTGCAATCTGAGAAAGAATGATAATTCACCTATCATGCTCATCTCAAATTCATCTTGCATAGACTTAGAAAACTTCTTGCACAAATTTTCATTAGATGATCCAAATATAATATCATCAACATATATTTGAACGAGTAGAAAATCTTTACCTTCTCTTTTAATGAACAAAGTAGTATCCACATTTCCTTTAACAAAACATTTTGAATTAGAAATTTACTTAACCTATTATATAGGGCCTTTTTCAGTTTGAAGACTGAGTCTGGCTTTTTTGGATCTTCAAATTCAGGTGGTTGTTCCATATAGACTTCTTATTGGATAAATCCATTGAGGAATGCACTTTTGACATCCATTTAGAATAATCTTAAATTTTTATAGCAAGCAAGTAATAGTCTAATTGCTTTTAACCTTACTACTGGTGCATAGGTTTCATCATAGTCTATCCCTTCCTTTTGCGTATAACCTTTGACCACGAGTCTTGCTTTGTTTCTTACCACTTTTCCTTTCTTGTTCATTTTGTTCCTGAGAATCCATTTAGTTCCAATTATAGATTTACCTTTTGGTTTAAGAATTAGCTCCCAAACATCGTTGATGCTGAACTGTCTGAGCTCTTATTGCATAACTTCCACCCAGCTTTCATTAGACGAGGCTTCTTCTATACTTTTGGGTTCTATCTCAGAAATGAGTGCTAGAGCACTAGACACTTCTCGCCTTTTGGATTTGGTACGAATTCCTTCATCAATGTTGCCAATAATAAGTTCCTTGAGATGACTAGACTTATGCTTCAAGTTACTGGTTGGTCTGAAGATTTGCTAATTCTCTACTTCAGTTGAATCTACTAGTTCTTGTTGTTGTTGTTTTTCAAATGTCTGAACCACTTCAGGGGAAGTAGACTTTGTAAGGTCTGGAGCAGGTTTAGAATTTTCAAGTTGAGTCTAATTCAGCTGATTTTATATAGAGTTTTGGAATTTGACATTTATAGATTCTTTTACAGACTGAGTATTCTTGTTGAATATTCTGTAGGCTTTGCTTGAGGTTGAGTAGCCAAGGAAAATTCCTTCGTTTGATTTTTCCTCAAACTTATAAGTTCGATCATTTGCATTTTTCAAAACATAACATTTACAACCAAACACACGAAAATAAGAAACATTTGGCTTTTTCCCTTTAAAAACTTCATAAGGAGTTTTCTCTAAAATATGCCTTAAAAATACTCTGTTAATGATATAGCAAGCTGTAGAAACTATTTTAGCCAAAAATCGAGAATAAATATTGCTTTCAATTAAAAGAGTTCTTGCCTTCTCTTGCAAAGATCTATTTTTTTTTTTTTCACAACTCCATTATGCTCTAGAGTATATGGAGAAGAGAAAACATGCTGGAAACCAGATTCATCACAAAATTTAGCAAAGTTTTGATTTTCAAACTCACCTCTATAGTCTGTCCGTATGCTTAAAATAACATATCCTTTTTCATTTTGAACTTTCTTGGCAAACTTTGAGGGGATAAGTACATTATCAGTGCCAGAAGTTGTGTACGGTGCTCACTTTGGTGCCAAAAGTTTCCATCGGATCACTTAAGTGCAAAATCGGAGGAAAAACGATCACTTTGGTGCCACCGGCAAGAAATTCTGGCTAATATGATTACGTGGTTTTTTTTTAAAATAAAAATAAATCGATAAGGCCTTTAAACGACGTCGTTCTGCCATCTTACATGGATGGCTTCACTGAGATGACGCCATTTAACTCACATGGGGATTGAAATTAGGGTTTCCGTTGCTCGGCCACCATCGTTTGCCCGCCGTCGCTCAGCCACCGTCACTCAACCACCATTGTAATTGCTTGACCAGGTGAGCAATGAGAGACTGAGATTGTTGCTCGAGCAATAAGTTGCAAGAATAATCGAAGGTGGGGGTGAAGGAGGAGGAGGAAGAAGATGGGTTGAAGGTGCCGCTTGTGTGCTGCTGTTGCTGGTGCGTTGCTGGTGTCGCTGTTGGTGCACTACCGGTGCTGCTACTGGTGCCGTTACTAGTGTGGGTCTTCGAGGAAGAAGAAGACGGAGGCGAGCCTTCTCTCTCTCTCTCAATTTGGGGATTCGGGTTTTAAAGTTGGGGGAAAGATGCCAAACGACGTCGTTTTAGTGTTTGGATGCTGACTCAACTCTCTAACAAGCCATGTCAGCTTCAAAAATTAAAAAAAAGGCAACGTCGGATTTCCGGCCAATTTCGTCGGCGTTGGCACTTAAATGATCGTTGTTCAAAATTTTTGGCACTTAAGTGATCCGACAAAAACTTTTGGCACCAAAGTGAGTGCCGTACACAACTTTTGGCACTGATAGTGTACTTATTCCAACTTTGAGAAGTGAGAAAATGTTTTAGATTTACTTGTCAGAAAGTAAACCCAAGTAAAACGAGAATAATCATCCACGATTACTAGACAGTATCTCTTTCCACTAATGCTTTGAGTTTTGATTGGTCCGAAGAGATCCATATGCAGAAGCTGCAAAACTCGATTAGTAGAAACTTGATTCATAAATTTAAAAGAACTTCTAACCTATTTTCTAAAAACACATGGCGTGCATAGATCAGACTTTTAATAAGTCAGATTGGGGAGTCCATGAACAAGTTTCTTGGAAGAGATTTTGGCAATCTGCTTCATATTAACATGGCCAAGCTTTCGATGCCAAATGTTTGCTTCATCTTGGATGGATATTATATAGGGATAAGTGTTCCAGAAGTCCTATAGCTTGTCACAAAAATGCATTTCAGTCCTAAAACTTGCAAAAAGTGCATTGAAGTCTTAAAAACTTGTCAAATTGTTTCAAATGAGTCCTAAAATCGACGCCGTTAGTATTTTCAGTTAAAAATGATGACGTGGCATTTTAAATAATTTTTTATTTTCTAGGTTTATTTTTGAATTAATTTTTATCCATTTTTTTAAAAATAATTAGATTTAAAAACTAAAAAATTAAATTTATTCTTATCTTATTTTCAACAAAAACTAAAAAGAAAAGTTAAAAATTTTATTTTAAAAATTTTTAAAAATAAATTTAAAAAATAATGTTAACTTTTTAAATATGTCTTTTTTATAAATATTTTAACTAAAAAATTATTTTTAATTAAAATGTTTTTTTAAGAAATATTTTAACTTTTTTTTTAGTTTTTTGTGAAAATAAGATAAAATGAATAAATTTGATCTTTTTAGTTTTTAAATCTATTTTTTTTAAATAATTAAAAAAATTCACGTGGAAAATAAAAAATTATTAAAAATGCCACGTCAGCATTTTTAACGGAAAAGGCTAACTACATCAATCTTAGGACTCGTTTGAAACAATTGGACAAGTTTTAGGACTTAAATGCACTTTTTGCAAGTTTTAGGACTGAAATGCATTTTCGTGACAAGTTGTAAGACTTCTAGAACACTTATCCCTGTTATATACTGAGAACTTTCTAGTTTTATATACAAAAGATAGATATTGCCATGTCTTCATCTAATAAAAGATTGAGAGAAATCTTTACTAGTTCCCGAACAAATGCCTTCTTGGAAATTAATTTTGAATCCAGTATTGCAGTTGACTTATGCTGAGTAGATTGTAATTTAATCCTTCCACCAAGGAGACATTGTTGATTGTGAGACTTCCAATTTTCACAATTCCACATCCAACTATTCTTTCTTTACTGTTTCTGCCAAAGGAAACTTTTCCACCATTTAATTGCACGAGCTTTATAGAACAACTTGAATCTCCTGTCATGTGTCTCGAACATCCACTATCCAAATACCACTTAATCTTTTTCTTGATAGTGACTTGCAATTATAAAGACCTCAAGCTTTCTTTTGTACCCATATCTTCTTGGGTCTAGGGGAGTTAGTACAAAATACAGTTTTTACTCAATCATTCTTAACAGGTCTCCAAACCTTGTGAAGTATTTCTCAAAATGTTCTAAGCTATTACATTTTGAACATTTGATAAAACTTCGGCCAACAAGCTTTACAAAAACTCTTTGAAAATGATTTATGTAAAATTTTTTTGTAGGTTTTTGTTTAATTTTTTTCTTTACTTTTGGAAAATCAATTAGAGGAATGGTTTCTGGAGTCATACCAAAGTTAGATTTATTGAAATAAGGTCTTTGTATTGAAAGAATCTTTTCCAACTTCTCATATCCTATTGAAAACCTTTTTGTAATATTCGCAATGTCCTATTAAAAAAAGTATTTTCCTCCGAAAGAGAATCTGCATTTTCTTTCAAATTGACAAAATTTTTGTCTAGATTTTCAAACTTTTATTTCCAAAAAGTTTCCCGTTGCTTAAGTTTAGAATTCTTCTCTTCAGCTTGGAAATCATTTCAAGAGAGGTTTTGAGACCGAGATAAAGTTCATCTATGTACTTCGAGACTTTAGTCCGTATTTTTAAATTACTAATCTCGATTTCGTTGTCTGAGCCTGAGTCTGATTTTGAATTTGCCATTAGACATATATTGGCATATTTTTCATCACTTTCTTTGCATTCAGTATTGCTCAATGTCTCTGCTTTGAGAGCATTTCGTATTTCTCAGTTATTCCTTTCTTTTTCTTCAATAGAGGACAGTTGGGTCTGATGTGTTTCTTTTTCTTGCATTCAAAACAGATCACATCTTTGTTGACTTCATTATCCTCAGTTGATTTGTTCTGAAACTTTTGAGTGCCTTGCTTCTTTTAGTTTAATCTTCTTCCCTTTCTATTCAACTTTCTGAATCTCCTTATCATGAGTGCTAGTTCTTCATCATCCATATCATCTTTTGAATATGTCTCAGAATCATTGTTAGATTTTAAAGTAATTGACTTCTTACCTTTATGATCTTCTTCCTCATTGATTTGCTCCACTTCATATGATTGAAGTGTGCCAACTAGTTCGTCTACAGAAAACGGCATGATCCTTTGGGTTTCTCTTATTGAAGTCTTCATGTGATTCTAGCCTTTGGAGAGTCCACGCAGCAATTTGTTAACCTTCATTGGTCCTAAGATTGGCTGTCCCTAATATGCTAGACTGTTTACAATTTCTGTGAAACGACTAAACATGTCAGTGATAGATTCTTCTGGTTTCATCTTGAAGGCTTCATACTATCTGAGCAGAATATTGATTTTTGTTTCTTTAACTCGATCAATTTCTTCATAGGTAACGTGCAACCTATCCCAGACTTCTTTGATTGTTTCATAATATGAAATTTTGTTATACTCAATATGAGATAAAACACAATATAAAAAGTAAATGGCTTTAGCATCAAGAGCTTGTCTCTTGATTATTTCTTCTTGTGCCATTTCACCAACATTTGCAACTTCTTTTTGTCTTTCTGAGATGGATGTAACTTTGGGAATAATCCCTTTTTTCTACTACGTTCCATTCCAGGGGATCTTTCGATCTTATGAATGCCTTCATCTTGTTTTTCTACACATTATATTCCTTTCCATCAAAGTAAGGAGGTCTGGAGTTGCTTTGATCTTCAACCAAACTTGGAGCCAAAATATTAGCCATAGATGTTTAACTTAGAAGTAAAAACACGTCAATAAAATGATAACACAAGCTCTGATACCAATTGAAATGGCTAGTAAGAACACCTAGAGTGAGGGTGAACAGGTGTAAATAAAATTTTCGCAAGATTTAATGAAAGTAAATTGTCTTTAGAAGATAATAGACTCAAAATGTAATCAACTATAAGCAAATATATAAAGCTACAAATTAAAGTAAGGAGTTTAAGGAAAGAGAATGGAAACACAAAGTTTATAGTGATTTGGCTTAGTTCAAGCCTACGTCCACTCTCCTACACTGATAGCTTATTGATTGGATTTCACTTTGAATCAAAAGAGTTTTTACAGTCTCACGTCCTTGATTTCACAGTGTAGAAACTCTACTACACTCTTCCAAAGTCTCACAAGTGTTTGCTCTCTCTTTTGAGTATAAGCTAAGCTCGATAATTGAGATAGCAAAGAATTAGGAAGCTTTAGACTTTGAATTTTTTTTTTCACGTGCACACTCGAACAACTAGAGAGTCCGCCTTAAATACTCCTCCATGCCTTTACTACCGTTGGCACTTTTTAAATGAGTTCTTCCAATCTAGCTGTTAGAAAGAATCAATTAAGGAGATCTCGAGTCGTTTTAAGAATGTGATAAAAGCTCATCAATCCTACTCGCTCATACAATCGGGATCTTGGTTTCCATAGGTAGAATCTTCCAAGTATATTTTGCCTTTCAAGATATCTGAATATCCGAATTGATTTCAATAAGAATAATTGATCATAATATGTTATATCTAGCCATAAGATCTTCCACAAACTATATGAACCGAATCCTTAAAGATAAACCCGCATCTCGATAAGTTTTCACTCTTCGATCTGGAACCTGTTAGTGTGGTCAGACTTTGAGAGTAGCGTTTAGAGTTCTTCAGGCTATAACACTTAAGTCTGCAAGTCTGTAGACTAGATTTTTGGAAAGGTTTTGTAGCTTCAAAACAGTTAAGGAGTTTTCTCTAACATCTAGAACTCGACGTTTCAAGTTTCTAGAGTTGCAAAGTCTAGACCTTTAGCCCCAGGCGAGCTTGTCGAGCTCAATTCAAGCTGAGATTTTTCTAGGGTTTTGGTTTTTTTTTCTCCCTTTGTCCTCTAGTCCAACTTCTTTTTTTTTTCCTAATTAATGAGGAACGAGCATAATTCGATTTAAACTGCCAAATCAACTGATCGTCAGCTTAGTCCTCAAGACATAATTTTAATAATTTTTGTTTGTAAATCGAAGCCGACTAAAATTTGGCAATTTGGTTTGATTTGATATTTTTTTTCCAATTGTATTGAATCAAACTCTTTTTATGAGTTATGCCGTAATGCGAGATTATGGGGAAAATTCCGAGTAAGGGTTTAAAATGTCTTCATTTGTTAAAATAAAAATATAAAGTGAATTTTATTTCAAATAAGAGTCTAAAATAAAGACTTCAAATGAATTTTATAAGTAGCTATATTAGTTTGAAAAAAGGACTTAACTTTCCAATTAGTCAAGAACTTTTTCATCCTTCACCTTTTTTTGAATAATTTCTTCATTTTTGTTCTTTTTTCTTTTTGTTTCTTTCTATTTTCCTTTTTTTTTTTTTCGGTTTTCCATTTCTTCTTCCTTGGTGGTTGGTCTCAAGCAATGGGCAGCCATTGTAGTTCCCCAAGAGGGTTGGACGAGAGTTGCTTTCACGAGCCATAGTTGAGGCCCTCTCGCCAGATATATGCAAGGGCCGCATTGTTAGCGATTGGCAAGGCTACCCTCAAAAGCCACAAGTGAGGGTCGCTCATAGTTGGTGAGGGCATGGGTAGTGATACGGAGGGCAATATAGGAAAATGACTTGCACGTGGAACATTGTGTTTTAGCTTCAACTTCAAGAACGATGAATTCCAAAATAGGTGCGTTAATCTTTCTACTCAATTATGCATGTTCTTGTTATGGTTATGGAGATCTTGGGATTGCGCAATTTGCGTCTAACATGTGGTATCAAAGCCGACTCCTGACCGCGTGTGGTGGCCATAGTGAGGGCGTTGTGCCTTAAGGGGGGAGAATGTGATGATCCAGACCCGGGGTAGTACGGAGGGATGGACTAAGATCGCCTTGGCAATACGTGGGTGAGGCTAAGGGCATGTCTCTTGTCTCACATTGCTTAGGGGGGAGTCCTGGGCTAGTTTATAAAGGCTTGGGTCCCTTTAATCTATATAACGCGTTTTAAAGCCGTGAGGACTCAATGTTCAAAGCGAACAATATTATACAGTGGGCCCGAGTCGTTACAAAGGTGACCTTTGCCTAGATTTGGCAAGGACGGCGGCCCTCACTTAATAGTCAATGATTAAACCTTTGTCAGCTCTTATCGATTTTTTTTTAAAAAAAAAAGAGAAAAAAGGAAAAGACATCTAAAATTAAATTTTTCTTTAAATGAAAATGCCTTTAACCAACTAGAATATTTAGCTGGCCAGCAAGGTCATACTCTTATTTTAAACTGCATGAAATTTCTTTATAGTTCATGATATTTAGGATATATAATTAGTATAGTAACTATCAGCAAGAATTAATATGCTCCTAAATACGTATCGAATAATTTTCAAACATTAAATTTTTACTAAGTTAAGGTTTCCTTATTGTTCTATATCCTTTGTTAATAATTGTAGCAGGTTCAGAATAATTTTCTGATTTACTAACGCTTCAAATAAATATTGATTTCCTTGATTATTTATTGTAATGTAAAGTATTTGTCCAAATTAACATAATATCTCAATCTTTTTATTAAACCATGCCATTTGTCACTATGAGAACTTAGACAAATGTCTTCATCTCCACCACATTTTTTATCCACATGTCTAAATTAAATCCTTTGAACTTATCTATATGACCTTATGCATGACATTATCTTAACCCTAGAAATTTTTTTGTCTACATTTAACTCTAGTTAATTGGCATTATTACTTTTAACCAAGGCTAATAAACGATACTTCCAGCCATTCTTAAATATAGAGAATAAGTGTGGAAGACAAGAGATAATGCCTTCTTTCCCTACCTCTTTCACTTGCATCTCCATCTCCCTCACTTCTTCAAGTTCAAGTTTTATTTCACTCTCTTTCAAGACAAGGTCCAAACCCCCCCCCCCCCCTTTTTTTTTTCAATTTAGTGTCTTACAAGGTAAATTCAAAGATTTTCCTTTTATTTTTATCAAATAAGCTTTGTTGTTTTCTAAAGAATGACAATTGTTAATTTTAATAATTATTTTGATTTCAAGGTGAGAAAATGCTTTGTTTGTTCAAGATTTCACTCATGGTAAGTGAAAAACCAAAGGACTAACCTAGAATGATCTACTTATTACTCTTGAGCTTGATTGATTGATTGTTTGTTTATTTACTATAGATTTTATTCTATGTGAGTAAGTTGCAATAGTTGTATGATAAGTTATAGTGATTGTTGTGCTTGTAGTAAAAAGCTATTCATATGTCTAGAGTGTCTTTGAGAGATTTCTAAAAGGTTTTGTAGCAACTTGAATGGAAAAAAAATATGAAGATAGTAAAACTACGCATAATAAGGGGTGTTTTGCTAAATTTTTGACAAAATATGGGGTAATTTTGAAATTTCAAAATGGAGATAAGGTTGTTAACAGGTTTATCTTATGTTTTTTAGTTTTGATAAGTGGATTTCTAAGTAAGATTAATTAAGGGGAACCCAATCGGTTTAAAAAATGAGTTTAGGGGTTTTAGGGGCAAATTCATAATTTCACCAAGTTAACGGATGAATATGCAAAAACTGAAACTTCTGAGGACTGTTCACAGCTTGTGGAATCTTATTATGATAAGTGATAAATTTATTTTTAGAGTTAATAGATGATGTGTAAATTATGTAAAAATTGGAATTAGTTGAACTAATTAACCAAAAAATGAGATGTTTTAATAGTTTTGTAAAATATGTGGGGTGTCTATTGTGTAAATAAAATGTTAGTATGTCTCAGATAAGAAAAAGGATAGCTTTTAGTTTTTAATTTGATTAATATTACTTGGTCGGTTGAAAATCGGAAGTTAGGGGTAAATTTACAAATTGGGAATTTTTACTAGTGCCATAGTCTAGTTTTTAAGAATTTGGAATTATAGAAAATACTCCTTAGTTTTTGTGGAAAAAGTGAGCTTAATCAAGGGCGGTTTTATTATAAAATGTAAATCTATGAGTTACTTTAATTATTGGAGTAGTAGTGTTTATTGTTAAATAGATATCAAGAATTGATAAACTAGTAAAAGTTCTATATCAAATGATCATGGCTTGGTGAAAAGAAAAAGAACATTTATTGGCAAAAGAATCCTTCAAGTATTATAACTTGGCACAAAGGGACACTTAAGTGCTATAACTTACGAAAGGTACACTTAAGTGTCACATTCGAAAAAAAAAAAACGGATCACTTAAATGCCACTTCGGCCAAAGTCCGGCCAAAACGATGACGTGACCAAATAATGCAAAAATGGCGTCGTTTTGAGCTGACATGATAAAAAA
This sequence comes from Eucalyptus camaldulensis, assembly GCA_019915185.1. NCBI lineage: Eukaryota > Viridiplantae > Streptophyta > Magnoliopsida > Myrtales > Myrtaceae > Eucalyptus > Eucalyptus camaldulensis. Next base: position 9,978,366 of record JAHSVA010000005.1, read on the forward strand.
TAATATAAAAATTAATTAAATTAAATTTTAAATTAAATGTAGTTAAAATATTTAAAAATAATAATTTTAAAATTAAATTTAGTTAAAATATTAAAAATAATAATTTTAAAATTATAAAATTTATAAAAAAAAGGAAAGGTGGGGAGGCGGCTGAGGGATCAGCCCTCAACCGCCGTCGCCGTCGCCGGGAAGGGCAGGTGACGGCAGGGGGAGGATCGGCCGGGGCTCACAAGCCCTCGCCCAGATTCGGCGAGGGTTGTCGGTCCTCGCTCGGTCGGGCCAAGGGCTGTTGCTCATTGGGGGGTTGCCCGATGGGTGGCGGCCTTGGTTCGGCTGGGTGAGGGCAGCGACCCTCCCTAGATTTGTGGCTAGTGGCGGGGGTTCGCGGCCCTCGTCGACCCTCCCCTCGCCGTCGTCGACCCTTCTCGGCGGCGGTGGGGCGATGGAGGTGGCGGCTGAGGTCTGATCCCTTAGCCACCTCCCCTCCTTTCCTCCTTTTTTTTTTTTTTTAATTATTATTTTTTAATATTTTAAATAAATTTAATTTTAAAATTATTATTTTTTAATATTGTAACTAAATTTAATTTTGAAAATATTATTAATATTTTAACGAAATTTAAATTAAATTAAATTAAATTAAATTTTATATTATTTTTTTACTACGTTAGCCCAAAATGATGCTATTTTTGCATTATTTGGCGACGTCAGCATGTAAAACGGTGTCGTTTTGGGCTCGCTTCGCCAGAAAAATGTCACGTCGGCGTTTTGGCTGGACTTTGGCTAGATTGGCACTCAAGCGATTCCTTTTACTCATTGCTTATTGTGTTGTGATTAATTATGTATATCTTGGATACTTCGTCCTTAAGACCTTTGCCACGGTTTGTTCGCTCATTGCCACCGAGCGAATTCCCTTATATCAGTATGTATGAGACTCTAGAGTTAGCAAATGTTATACAAGGTTAATATGACATGAAATTTTATGATGACATGACTCATGTAGTCATGATATGATATGGCTTGAGAAGCCATGGTGTGATGTTAATAAATGGCCATTGTCATGGTGTATTAATCCTCATTAATGTAGAGGAGACTCGTGATTGATAGGCTGAGGCATGTCAAATGAGTATGTATAATTCCATCCCGCATGAGTTAGTGGTGATGATGCCTTATTAATCAAGATATCTAGTGAATCGAGATAGTCCTGGCCAGTGACAAACATGAGTTCATATGTGTAAATTGATAAGATATTGTGGTATTTGTGATATATAATGTGAAATTTGCTTACACATGAGCGATCAATCTTATGCAATTTATGGTTGTCTTACTAACATATTATGATAGGAAAGATAATACTTTTATCCTTGCATTCCTTATGCATGGTTGTTTTGTATTGTCTTGAATTCACGATTGTTGTGATGCCAGGTTGAGTGATTGGTGGATCTCTTATCTTAAACTTATGAATTTCATTTATAGGGTATTTCTTTAATTTTCAAACTTGTAGGATGGTTCTTCCACCACCGCTACTTTTTAGAGCTCCAACTCACATTGAGTATAGTTATAAAGAAGTGATATTATCTTATATGGTTCTTGTGTATGTTAAAGCTTGAGTTGACATGGGACTTGCTAAGTTGGTTCCACACCGATATATAGCTTGGTATGCGATCTTTGACGGCAACTGGTTGGGACCACTAAGAGGATTTGATGGTCCCCTTGACTACATTTTTTATGTGCCATTGATGGGAGAGGTCATTGATCATTTGATTTTAGCTTTGGTGTTATAAAGACAGGCTTTTGGATATAGGAGGATAGTGCTGAAGTTAGGCGATCCTAACCCTTCTCAGGTCTTTTGGTATTTTGTGTGTTGTTTGTTATGGGTTATAAATATAAAGTTAACATTATGAAACATTATGTATAATATTTAATTTTTGTGATAATCTTCTTATATGTTGTATGGTGATGTATTTGTGGTGCTTCCGCTTGCTGTTAAAAAAAAATAAATCAAAAAGTACATGTGTCGCTCGTGATGTTCTGGAGAGTCATATATAACTACTTTAAGCCCTTATTTGAGACCGACCTTGTCATTTTAGGTCATTATTTGACACAATGTTCACTTCATGCATTTATTTGAGAAAATGAAGACACTTCATGCTCTTATTTGGAATTCCCCTCCAAACTATGCATAAGTTGGTGTTGCAGCAGTAATTGTTACATAGTAATGCTATTCTATATTTAGATGATAACTTGAGCCTTTAACCAATTCAAGCTTGTTAAAAGTTAAATACTATACGAAATTTAACTTCATCAGATAAGAGAAGTCGAATAAAAAATGATGAGCTCTATTCAATTTGATCTAATTTTAGACTCTTATATAGTTAAGTTCGGTTTTAAAATTTTCCGAACCATATTATTGTAGTTTAGCTCAATTTTTCCATCCAAATCAGACCAAAATGAACCGTGCTCATCCATACTCTACTTGATCTGCTTTCATTTGATTGATTAGGGATTGGCCAAAAGAGATCCTGTCGAGAAGGATTCGCTTGAAAGCCGTGCTCATTCGAGGTCGCCCAAGCCATGGACGCTACTCCACGTGGATTGTCACCGTAGGGAAGGTGTGCGAATGGGAACGAGATCTCCTGCTGCCCCATCTTATCTTCTCCACAAAGACACGATACGAGGATGGGGCAACGTGTCGAGGACTTGGGGTTGTCATCTCCATTTTCATCCTTATAACCTATCATTGCATGCATCTTCAAATTGCTCATCTGACAAAAACTTGACATGTCACGGCGTTGGAGCGCGGCCAAGCTAGAAAAGGGAAGGGTTAGAGGGAGAGAAATGAAGATATTCCAAGTGATGAAAAGAGTTTTTTTGAGTGTTGTCGAGGACACTTCACGAGCACCGAGAGGCCTGTACCATCTATGATCTTAACCACCGATCTCCCCTACTGCCACGAGTACTGCATAACTGAGCTAAAACTATTCCCAAATGCTGATGATTTGATCCGATACCGACCATTGCAACTCCACTTTGGACTGTCCTAGGTCATGGAGAGACTCTTTGGTGAGGGAAAGTGGGAGAATGGTCCTGCGAATGTGTATGTGGCGGATCATATGGCCAAGACTCAAAAGTGGACCACAGGGACTATACTAGGCAATTATATATCCTAATTAATATGCTATATTTGTTAAAAAGTCCAACTGAAAACATATTGCCGTGGAGTCTTCGATAGGGATGATGTAGTAATAGGGTAGTCATAGAAAAACCTGTGGCTGGATTGATTTCCTCCACAAGCATCTACTCCTAACAAAACGAAAAGTAGTGAGCTCTGTGGCAAAAGCAAAGCGAGCCGCACTAGAAGAGCGCATCCATTTTTCAGTTGGTTTTTAATCTAAGCTTGACAAATAGGGAAAGGATTTCAAACCTAACCTAGGTTGGGAAAAGCCTTCTCAATCATTTGCTTCTTGCTCTCAAACCCAACCCTATGCTTGTTTAGTTAGGTTAATTGAGTGGCGAGAAAGGTTACTTTTTGAAAACTATTTTATAATGGCATCTTATCCTATCTATATAGTCAGTGTCTTTTCTTATTGAGCTTGAAAGATTACCAACAATTTAGAGAAAGGATAGAGAGGCAACCAATATAAGGGGTTAGCTGGCTTCAACATTGGATTGGATATTAGACAAGCAAATAAGAAAGCGGCTGCACAGGCAAAATAAATTAAGATAGAGAATCTGACTTTGATATCATTTTAGAAGATCTAATATAAAACTTATACATAACGATCATCGTATAAATCTCGTAGAGAAGTGACGTGGCTTGAACAATCTTTGTGCCTATCCGAAATTCTTTATTGAAAGAAAATGAAAGATCGGCGATTTGTTTACAGTCACCATCCAAAAAAACACTGGCATTAAGGCAATGATGACCGGGTTTTTTGGATTTAAGTACCCTTTTTTATTCTTTGACTTTTGGGTGGGCGTGGAGGCTCATCCAAGAAAAAGGAAGGAGCGGCGACAATATGTGAAGATCCAAAATGACCAGGTTTTTAAATTGATTCGGCCCTATGGCGATGGGGAACCCACAATAAGCAGAATTACAAATCTCAGAGGGGGACAATTAATGCCAGGACCATGTGGTATCGAGGACAAAATCGAAATGCTAGTGTGACTCAGCGTGACTCAAGGTTGTCTCTACTCATCCACCCTTTTCTCTCATGGTCTGCCTATAAATAGAGCGATCCAATGCTCAGGTCAAGCACACAAAGAAGAAGAATCCTTTGCCTTGGACTTGCATAGTAGCTCAAGCTCCTACTGTACCCACGTTCGCATCTTTCCACATTCGCACATGGCTGGTTTTTCGAATGCGAGGCGGGTTTTACTCGTCGCAGTTCTTATTGCGTTTCTCGTCGTGAATGCACAGGGACGTGCTCTCGTGGATAAGAGGAATGATGGCCGTCTTCTTTTGCGTCAACTCGGCAACCGCGACGGAGCCAAGCCGAGCTATGTTGAGTGGGCTTCGACCATGGATGCAGACCCGACGAGGGGAGCGCCCGGAGGACCCGACAAGCAGCATAACCATGACAGCCCTTCCGCCCTTCGCTAGCCATAGAAACCAAACCGTGCGAGAGAGGGTTATTTCTATAAGCCTGGCCCAAGTTCTACGTGGTACAAGGTGTTCGCGAACAAGAATAATGTGAGATAGGGAATAATAATGAATATGGTGATGAAAGAGGTGACATGCGTTGCCCTAGCACCAGAAGGTGCAAGAGTCCTATGTTTTTCGCTCGCTTATAGTTTCTAAGTTATGAGAATATTACACGTGGGAACGATGATGTTTTCCTCACTAGTCTTCAACTTATATTCAGCATTCGAAAACTACCCCCCCCTCTCTCTCTCTCAAAAAATGGCTTATACATGGAATGCTCACAATGTAGCACTATATAATCACAATGTAATGTAACATACAATACAATACTATACCATGAGTCATGGTATGCTAAATTTGAATTAACTCACTCTCCAATTTAACGATACTATAATACAAGAAGAGACGGCATATTAAAAAGTGTAAAGTTATCCTCATTAGTTAGTTGTATAAGGGGTGTTTCGTTCACAAAATCTCCGTCAACTATAAGTAGCTAAACACAATCTACACTCATCTACACAATTAGTGTGGCAGACTTTAATCAGTCAAATATGAAAGTGATATAGGTAGTTGGACAAATTAAATTTTGTAGGCATTGACCAAGCATGTGAGGCATCAAAAGTCTCAATGATGTGGGTCTGATATGTTGGACATGGTCTTTACTATTGGCGATACTCACAAATTATGATGTTTGCCGGAACTAGCATTTTCCTTTCAACTCGATAAGCAGAGTATATGGTTGCTTCAAATTCAAGTAAATACTTCCTTATATATCCATTGTACAGTAAACTAAATCAATCTTGATCATGACCAATAGTAAGTTCTATACAAGTCCTGTGTGGATTTCACGACATCCCTAGAACCGGTCCACACAAGTGTTTCTCCGTATTCAAATAGTTCCTATGTAGGGCATAGGTTCCAAATTGGAATGAACTATGTAACTTGCTAAAAGCATTGTTGTGTCAGTAATCACTTTTGATGTGATTTCAGGGCATTGCACCATTTTGCTCGCCATGGATTTGAGGTGGAGTGGAGCTATAACCTTTCATTCTTTTTGACCTTGGTAGGCTGGATTCCCCCAATAATCTACCAAGAGCCTCTCAAGGCAATATCTTATTAGTGCATGTTAGTCGCCATTCAGGACAAGATGGCTTTCACTTTCAGCCGCTTCAAAACCTATGATTTGGTCGGAAAAGGGCACCTTAATTTTATCCAGCAAATGTGGACGAGAAGAATCTTACGCTCGTGCTGATGTGTTCTGATGCAATACAAGGATATGAGGTTCCTCCACTTAGCCAATGGAAGAGATTTGGAGTCTTTCTAAATAGTGGAGGGAGAGTGAGAGAGACCCACCAAAAAGGACTCTGCAAATCAGCTTTGCTCCATTGCCACGGACTTTTTGGCTTTTGAACAGGGCATTCGCCGCCACTGAGGTTAACCTAAATCAGTGTCAAGCTCGTCACGGGTTCGGTTTCTGTTCTGCACAATTTTTTTGAGATTAATCTCAGAGAAAGTAAGGTCCTGCATGTTTGTGTTTCTTTTTTTTTTTTTTTGTTCATGAACAGATTTTCTGTTTTTTTTTGTTCCCAGGAACAAAAAAAAAAAAGAAACGCATTTGTTTGTATTTTTGTTCAAAATCGGTTTTTTTTGTTCCAGGAACAAAATTAGAATAGAAATAAGGAACAAAAAAAGTTATTTTTTTGTTCTAGAAACACTTTTTGAAGAATTGAAAGAAAAAAAAACACAAGAAACACTTTTTCTTCTTCTTTTTTTTTTGGCCAGTTGACAGTCTCGGTCATGGCCGGCGATCGGCCGTCGAGGGTTGACGATCTCGCTGGAGGGTCGCTGGCCCCTGGCGAGGCTCGGCCTGTCCTTGGCTAGGCGAGCTCAAGCTCGCCTAGATTCGGTGAGGCCGAGCTCGCCTAGCCAAGGTGAGGCTGTGCCTTGCCGGCACGGGGTGAGGCTCGACGAGCTCGACCTCGCTGTGGGCCGGCGAGCCTTGCCATGGTTGGGCGAGGCCGTCGGCCCTCGTCGGCTAGTCGCCGGGCCGGCGACCGGCCAAAAGAAGAAAAAAAGAAAAAAAATAAAAAAGAAAAAAAAGAAAGGGAAAAATAAAATAAAAATATTTAAAAATTAAAAGAAACAAAAAAGAATACAAATTTACCAAACTTGTTTCTATTCATTTTTTATTCTTGGAATAAGTTTACCAAACGCGTCTTTCTGGTCAAAAATTGTTTCCGCAACAGAAATAGTTTTTTTTCTAATTCTGTTCCCTGGAACAATTTTTGAATTAAAACATTACCAAACATGCTTTAACTTGTTTTGAATTCCTTCGTTTAACCATGATGGGCGCAATGTTGATTGGATCCGTAGGTGATAAGGTGCCACGAAGTTAGCCTAAAATACCGCCAGACCGCGTATATTACCATACTGCTATCCAAAAAGGCAAGGAAAGGCCTAAAAGAACCTCAAACTGGTCGAACTCAAATGTTGAGATGTGGGAATAGCATCAAGACTTTCTCAGTATTTATGCTTTACGAATTCGCGCCATCACCTCAAAAGTTAGAGACTGCATCTTTAGTTTAGATGATCAAAAAAGGAATACAAGTATGTGGGAGAAGAGAACTGAACCGGCCCGACAAGAACTTCATCAAAGCGATCTCTCTTGAGCCCTCTAAGGAAAAGAATCTAACAATAGCGTGATTGTATCAATAAAATCACACGAAGCAAATCCAGGAGCCCATTTATAGATAAGAGTTATAACGTACAACTACTGTCACGACAAAGAATTCCAGCGATGTATGTGCTCGATCTGGTCACCAGAAATTACCGCAAGAACAATTCCCACCGTTAAAATGGTGGAATCTCACGTTATCTCTCACAATAATCTCCCTCCCAATAATGTGAGATACGGCACACATGAAAGAGTGACAGTCTTCACATATCCTAAGGTTCTTCATGATCCTGATAGGGCAATTTGAGCTATAGTCCAGCAGCCCAAATGCCAGAGCCAGCTTTTCACTATAAGCCATCAATATTCGCTTCTTGTCTTCCTCACTTACATCATAAGCCACTGAACTCAGGATCTGTTGATAACCATGTCCCTTTAATCTCTCCAGAAGATCCTCTAACACTTTATTTATCTCGCTTGACCTCGGATGCTTTGCATCACCTGCAAAGAACTCGTGTATCTCCCCTTTCTTTGACTCAATACATCCAGGATTCTTCTTTAATCCCAGAGAGAGAGAGAGAGAGAGAGAGAGAGAGAGAGAGAGAGAGAGAGATCATTACTATTGTGAGATCATATCAAAGCATAGACTTCCAACCAGTAACAAAAGATCACCAATTTTTCTGAAAGATTAAAATTCTAGTTTTTGGTCAGAAATCAATTACAAAATCAGAGAAAATACTTTAGCTGAAAATTACAAAAGACAGAGCTTACAGTTCAGAAAAGAAGGGACTCAGTAAGTCATTGAGCCGGTAAGTTCATCTCACATAACATCACTGCTCCATAATTTTCCTTTATTAGATGGAAAACTAAAAGGGGATAGGGAAGTACCGTAAAACCATGTTTCAATAATTTTTTATGAAGGTAAAATAGCAAGCAAAGGAACAGTTAAGTCTACATTTTAAGTTCCAAAGTTCAGAAAGATAAAGATCGAACACATTGAATACCTAATGAATCAACATTAGCTTTAGCTGAAGAATTTGAAGCATGACAAAATCAAGTGGTATAGTGAGATTTCAAGTAATAACCAATTGAAAATTCGGGCGATCAACTCAGCCCTGATACAGTCGATAACGGCAAAACACCAATGCAATCTGAGTTGTCATTTCAACCATACGAAGAGGGACCGAACTCTCTAAAAAAGCACTAAGATTTCCCAGCATACAAAGAGCATAATGCATTAAGATTCAACAAGCAAGAATCCCAGTAACCATTCCCCTTCAATGCCATGCCAAAATTTACAATCTTTCTCAATGTGAGCCATGTACCTGAGTATGAAACCCCCCACAACTCCGACAACCCATGCCGATGAGAAAATTATTACTTTCTAGATAATAAAAAAAATTATGAAACCATTTGAAGCAACAGGGTGTCTCCAGCATTATCGACCCTCTAGCAAAAAGAATACGAGAAAAAGATTTAACCCTCTGGATTTCACTCCTTGGTGCAAAAATTCCAACTTTCAGCCCTAAAACTCTTCTAGATCAAATTTTTTGAAATTGAAGCTCCAATTTGCAGGACGCGCAAATCGATAGTGACAACCTTAGTCAACCAAGTACAAATCATGAGAGAGAGAGAGAGAGAGAGAGAGAGAGAGAGAGAGAGGTGAGAGTGAAGTAAGGAAGAGAATGCCTTACTCAGTTTTTGCAAGCGAAAAATGGGAACGTGGTTAGGTCACAGCGCAGATGTGACTCTTGTGAAAGGGCTAGTAAGAACACCTAGAGGGGGGTGAATAGGTGTAAATAAAATTTTTGCAAGATTTAATGAAAGTAAATTGTCTTTAGAAGATAATAGACTGAAGATGTAATCAACTATAAGCGGATATATAAAGCTACGAATGAAAGTAAGGAGTTTAGGGGAAGAGAATAGAAACATAAAGTTTATAGTGGTTCGGCTTAGTTCAAGCCTACGTCCACTCTCCCGCATTGACAGCCTACTGGCTGGATTTTACTTAACTTATTATACTAGGCTTGAGGTGCTTGCTTTAATCCATATAGGGACTTTTTCAGTTTGAAGACTGAGTCTGGCCTTTTTGGATCTTCAAATCCAGGTGGTTGTTCCATATAGACTTCCTATTGGATAAATCCATCGAGGAATGCACTTTTGATGTCCATTTGGAATAATTTGAAATTTTTATAGCAAGCAAGTAATAGTCTAATTGCTTCTAACCTTGCTACTGGTGCATAGGTCTCATCATAGTCTATCCATTCCTCTTGTGTATAACCTGTGGCCACGAGTCTTGCTTTGTTTCTACCCACTTTTCCTTTCTCATTCATTTTGTTCCTGAAAATCCATTTAGTTCTAATAATAGATTTACCTTTTGGTTTAAGAATTAGCTCCCAAACATCATTGATGCTGAAGTGTCTGAGCTCTTCTTACATAACTTCAATCCAGCTTTCATTAGATGGGGCTTCTTTTATATTTTTGGGTTCTATCTCAGAAATGAGTGCTAGAGCACTACACATTTTTCGCATTTTGGATCTGGTACGAATTCCTTCATCTATGTTGCCAATGATGAGTTCCTTGGGATGACTAGACTTATGCTTCAAGTTACTGGTTGGTCTGAAGATTTGCTAATTCTCTACTTCAATTGAATCTACTAGTTCTTGTTGTTGTTGTTTTTCAGAAGTTTGAACCATTTCAGGGGAAGTAGACTTTGTAAGGTTTGAAGCAGGTTTAGAATTTTCAAGTTGAGTCTAATTCAACTGATTCTATACAGAGTTTTGGAATTTGACCTTTCTAGATTATTCCATAGACTGAGTTTTTTTGTTGAATATTTTGTAGGCTTTGCTTGAGGTTGAGTAGCCAAGGAAAATTCCTTCATCTGATTTTTCCTTAAACTTACCAGTTCAATCATTTGCATTTTTCAAAACAAAACATTTACAACCAAACACATGAAAATAAGAAACATTTGGCTTTTTTCCTTTAAAAACTTCATAAGGAGTTTTCTCTAAAATATGCCTTAAAAATACTCTGTTAATGATATAGCAAGCTGTAGAAACTGCTTCAACCAAAAATCGAGAAGAAATATTGCTTTCAATTAAAAGAGTTCTTGCCATTTCCTGCAAAAGATCTATTTTTTTTTTCACAACTTCATTCTACTCTAGAGTGTATGGAGAAGAGAAAACATGCTGGAAACCAGATTCATCACAAAATTTAGCAAAGTCTTGATTTTCAAACTCACCTCCATGTTTTATCCGTATGCTTAAAATAGCATATCCTTTTTCATTTTGAACTTTCTTGACAAACTTTGAGAAGTGAGAAAATGTTTTAGACTTAGAGCGCGTTTGGTAACATTTCTGTTTAAAAATTGTTCTAGGAAACAGAAATAGAAAAAAGTGTTTCTATTCTAGAGAACAATTTTTGAACAAAAAAACGCGTTTGGTAAACTTATTCCGGGAGTAAAAAATAAACAGAAACACGTTTGGTAAATTTGTATAATTTTTATTTTATTTTATTTTTTCTATTTTCTTATTTATTTTTCCTTTTTTCTTTTTTCTTCTTTTGGCTGGTTACCGGCCTCGACCATGGCTAGCAACTGGCCGATGAGGGTTGGCGGCCTCGCCCAGCCATGGCGAGGCTCACCGGCCCCTGGCGAGGCTGAGCCTCGCTGGCCACTGGGCAAGCTCGCCCGGCCAAGGCGAGGCCGAGCCTCGCACAGCTACGACGAGGCTCGGCCTCGCCCAGCTACGGCAAGGCTTGGCCTCGCCGGGGGTTGGTGAGCATCGCTGTGGCTGGGCGAGGCCACCGGCCCTCGTCGGCCGGTCGCCGGCCATGGTCGAGGCCGGCGACTAGCCAAAGGAAAAAGAAGAAGAAAAGAAGAAGAAAAAAGAGAGAAGAAAAAGAAGAAGAAAAGAAAAAAGTGTTTCTAAATTTTGTTTTAGAAACAAGAAACAACTTTTTTTTGTTTCTTGTTTCTATTCCGATGTGTTTCTGTGAACAAAAAAACAATTTTGGAACAAAAACGCACCAAAACGCGTTTATGTTCTTTTATTGTTCCTAGGAACAAAAAAACAAAAAAAAATGTTTAAAAACAGAAAAAAGAAGTAAAAACAAACGCAGCCTTACTTGCCAGAAAGTAAACCCAAGTAAAACGAGAGTAATCATCCACGATTATTAGGCAGTATCTCTTTCCACTAATGCTTTGAGTTTTGGTTGGTCCAAAGAAATCCATATACAGAAGCTGCAAAACTCAATTAGTAGAAACTTGATTTATAAATTTAAAAGAACTTCTAACATGTTTTTCAAAAACACATGGCGTACATAGATCAGACTTTTGATAAGTGAGATTGGGGAGTCCATGAACAAGTTTCTTAGAAGAGATTTTGGCAATCTGCTTCATATTAACATGACCAAGTTTTCGATGCCAAATGTTTACTTCATCTTGGATGGATATTAGATATTGATAACTTTCTAGTTTTATATATAGAAGATAAATATTGCCATGTCTTCATCCAATAAAATATTGAGAGAAATCTTTATTAGTTCCCGAACAAATGCCTTCTTGGAAATTAATTTTGAATCAAGTATTGCACAGTTGACTTATGCTTTGTAGATTGTGATTTAATCCTTCCACCAATGAGACATTATTGATTGTGAGACTTCCAATTTTCACAGTTCCACATCTAACTATTCTTTCTTTACTGTTTCCACCAAAGGAAACTTTTCAACCATTTAATTGCACGAGCTTTATAGAACAACTTGAATCTCCTGTCATGTGTCTCGAACTGCCACTATCCAAATACCACTTGATCTTTTTCTTGATAGTGACCTGCAATTATAAAAAGAACTCAAGCTTTCTTTGATACCCATATTTTCTTGGGTCTAGGGGAGTTAGTACAAAATACAGTTTTTACTCAATCCTTCTTAACAGGTCTCCAAACCTTGTGACATTCTTTCTCAAAATGTTCTAAGCTATTACACTTTGAACATTTGAGAACACTGCGGCCAACAAGTTTTACAAAAACTCTTTGAAAATGATTTATGTAAAAAAATTTTGTAGGTCTTTGTTTGATTTTTTCCTTTACTTTTGGAAAATCAATTAGATGAATGGTTTCTAGTCATACCCAAACTAGATTTATTGAAATAATGTCTTTGTATTGAAAGAATCTTTTCCAACTTCTCATATCCTATTGAAAACCTTTTTGTAATATTTGCAATGTCCTATTTCAAAAAAGTACTTTCCTCCGAAAGAGAATCTGCATTTTCTTTCAAATTGACAAAATTTTTGTCTAAATTTTCAAACTCTTCTTTCCAAAAAGTTTCTTGTTGCTTAAGTTTAGAATTATTCCTCTTTAGCTCGGAAATCCTTTTAAGAGAGGTTTTGAGACCAAGACAAAGTTCATCTATGTACTTCGAGACTTTAGCCGGAATTTTTAAATTACTAATCTCGATTTTGTTAGCTGAGTTTGAGTCTGAATCCGTTTCAGAGTCTGAGTCTGATTCTGAATTTGCCATTAGACATATATTGGCATATTCTTCATCACTTTCTTTGCATTCAGTATCGCTCAATGTCTCTGCTTTGAGAGCATTTCGTATTTCTCAGTTCTTCCCTTATTTTTCTTCAACAGAGGACAATTGGGTCTGATGTGCCCTTTTTTCTTGCATTCAAAATAGATCACATCTTTGTTGACTTCATCATCCTCAGTTGATTTGTTCTGAAACTTTTGAGTGCCTCGCTTCTTTTAGTTGATTCTTCTTCCCTTTCTATTCAACTTTCTGAATCTCCTTATAATGAGTGCTAGTTCTTCATCGTCCATATTATCTTTTGAATCTGTGTCAGAATCATCGTTAGATTTTAAATGCAATTGACTTCTTATCTTTAGGATCTTCTTCCTCATTGATTTGCTCCATTTCATATGATTGAAGTGTGCCAACTAGTTCGTCTACAGAAAGTGACATGATCCCCTGGGTTTTTCTTATTGAAGTCTTCACGTGATTCCAGTCTTTGGAGAGTCCACGCATCAATTTGTTAACCTTCATTGGTCCAGAGATTAGTTGTCCCGAATATGCTAGTCGTTTACGATTTCTATGAAACGACTAAACATGTCAGTGATAGATTCTCCTGACTTCATCTTGAAGGCTTCATACTATCTGAGCAGAATATTGATTTTTGTTTCTTTAACTTGATCAGTTCCTTCATAGGTAACGTGCAACCTATCTCAGACTTCTTTAGCTGTTTCACAAGATGAAAGTCTATTATACTCAATAGGAGATAAAACAAAATATAAAAAGTAAAAGGCTTTAGCATCAATAGCTTGTCTCTTGATTATTTCTTCTTGTGCCATTTCGCTAGCGTTTGCAACTTCTTTTCGTCTTTCTGAGATGGATGTAACTTTGGGAATAATCCCTTTTTTCTACCACGTTCCATTCCAAGGGATCTTTCAATCTCAGGAATTCCTTCATCTTGTTTTTCTACACATTATATTCCTTTCCATCAAAGTAAGGAGGTCTGGTGTTGCTTTGACCTTCAATCAAACTTGGAGCCAAAATACTAGCCGTAGATGTTTAACTCAGAAGTAAAAACACTTCAATAAAATGAGAACACAAGCTCTGATACCATTTGAAAGGGCTAATGAGAACACCTAGGGTGGGGGTTAACAAGTGTAAATAAAATTTTCACAAGATTTAATGAAAGTAAATTGTCTTTAGAAGATAATAGACTCAAAATGTAATCAACTATAAGCAAATATATAAAGCTATGAATTAAAGTAAGGAGTTTAGGGAAAGAGCGTGAAAATACAAAGTTTATAGTGGTTCGGCTTAGTTCAAACCTACGTCCACTCTCCTACATTGATAGCCTACTGACTAGATTTCATTATGAATCAAAAGAGTTTTTACAGTCTCATGTCATTAACTTCATAGTGTAGAAACTCTACTACACTCTTCCAAAGTCTCACAAGTGTTTGCTCTCTCTTTTGAGTACATGTTAAGCTTGACAATTAAAATAGAAAAGAACTAGGAAGCTTCATATTTTGAAATTTTTCTTTCACGTGCACACTCGAATTACTAGAGGGTCTGTTTGAAATACTCCTCAATGCCTTTACTACCATTGGCGCTTTTCAAATGAGTTCTTCTAATCTAGCTGTTAGATAGAATCAATTAAGGAGATCTCGAGTCGTTTTTGTTGGAGAAAACTTCCTTGAAGTGTTTTGAAGTTGACAAAATGTTTCCATCAGTCTAGTCTGAAGACTTGTAGACTATTCCATCAAAGTCTGAAGACTTCGGACTGCCAAACTCAATACTCAAAATCTATCCTCATTGACAGTTTCTAGACCGTCAAAGAAGGCTTATCTAGAACTGGATGTTTCGTTAAGGATTTGACTTTATCGGCTGGAGAAGATCTCTTGGCTGGATATATAGCATGTCGGAATCCATTGTTCAAATCAAGATTGATTCAGGGATTTTGGATCCGTTGATTGGTGAAGTACACTTGGAAGGTTCTACTTATGGAAACCTAGATCCTGATTGTATGGGCGAGCAAGATTGATGGGCTATCATCATGTTCCTTAAATAGCTTAAAGATCTTCCTAATTAATTATGTCCAATGGGTAGATTGGAAGAATTCATTTGGTAAGTTCCAACGGGTGTGATGGCATAAAGGAGTATATAAGGAAGACGTTCCAGTTGTTCGAGTATGTGCACGATAGAAGAATTCCAAAGTCTGAAACTCCTTGTTCTTTGTCAATTAAACTGTTGAACGAAATCTTGTACGCAAAAGAGAGTCTATATCTTTGAGAGACCTTGAGGAAGTGTAGTAGAGTCTCTACACTGTGGAATCAAGGAAGAGCTTTTCTATAACAATTCTTTTGTTCATAGTAAAATCCAGCTGGTGGGCTGTCAGTGCAGAAGAGTGGACGTAGGCTTGGATTAAGCTGAACTACTATAATCTCTATGTTCATATTCTCTTCTCTACGCTCTTTTATTTAGATCGTAACTCATTTTGTTTACAAGAGACGAGTTTCCTTTTCATAATCTATTGTTGATTAGTGCTACACACTTATCTCGTAAAATTATTTTTACATCTATTCACCCCCCTCTGGGTGCTCATTCTAGCTTTCACAATTGGTATCAGAGCCTGTGTATTCACTTAAGTTGAAGTGTTTTACTTCAGAGTTAAAGATTCATGGCTAGTATGTTGGCTGCAGGATTGATTGAAGGGCAAAGCAATACCAAATCGCCTTATTTTGATGGAAATGAATACAACATATGGAAAAACAAGATGAAGGTATTTCTAAGATCAAAGGATCCTCTAGAATGGGATGTGCTAGACAAATGAATCATTCCTAAAGCTGCACATGTCTCAGAAAGAGGAAAAGAAGCCGTTGAGTCTAGCGAAATGACTCAAGAAGAGATAACCAAGATACAAGCTTGATACAAAAGCAATTTATTCTTTATATTGTGCATTATCACCTATTGAATATAACAGACTATCTTCTTGTGTTACAGCTAAAGAAGTTTGTGATAGATTACACATCACCTATGAAGGAACTGATCGAGTGAAATAAACCAGAATCAACATTCTGCTCGGTCAATAAGAAGCATTCAAAATGAAATCAAGAGTAGGGGTGTGCAATGGAAACTACCCAAACCGGAACTGGACCCAACCGGATTGGACCGGCCGGTTTTGGGCGGTTCCCATGGTCGACAGTCTGGTTCCCGGTTCCTAATCTTGGAACCGGCGGCTGGTTGGTCTGGTTCCCGGTTGGTTCGGTTCCCGGTTCCAAGGTGGGAACTGGACTGACCGGATCGGACCAAATTTTTTTATATATAATTTATATTCATATAATATATAAACACATATAATATATTAATATTATATATGAAACTTATTGCAATCGGAATTACAATTTAGGTAACTTCTTAAGTGGCCAAGAGACCACCAAAACTCTTGTTGTTACTCTTTATTTATAGAAAAAACTCTCCTCATGCTCACACTCTCTCTCTTGCTCCTCTCACTTGCAAACGACAAGGCACTTCAAGCCTTAAACATGGGTTTTATGCTTAAAATTAAGCATGAAACACATAAACTATGATTGATATTCACACAAGTGAAGTTTGAATATTTTGCATGTGGAAACATTTGGGGGTAGTTTTATTAGATTGCTCGGAAACCGAATTTGATTGATCGGTCCGAAGTATGATTATTCTTTAGTAAATGGTCATTCTTTAGTGAAAAAATAAAGTGCCAATTCTTTTGGACCGTACCGGAACCAATGGTCCGGTCTGGTTCTCGGTCCTAAGACCAACGGTCCGGTCCATGGTTCCCAAAATTGGGAACCGATTCTCCCGGTCCGGTTCCCGGTTCCACCTTGGAACCAGACCGAACCGGGAACCGATCACCCCTAATCAAGAGAATCTATCACTGACATGTTTAGTCGTTTTACAGAAATCGTGAATGGTCTTGAAAATCAAGGTCAACCAATTTCTGATCCCGTGAAAATAAATAAGCTACTGCGTGGACTCTCCAAGGATTGGAATCACATAAAGACCTCAATAAGGGAGACACAAAGAATTATGCCACTTTATGTCGATGAATTGGTTGGGACACTTTAATCTTATGAAGTGGAGCGAATCAATGAAGATAAAGATCCTAAAAGTAAGAAATTCATTGCATTAAAATCTAATGATGATTATGATGTCACAGATTCTAAAAACGATATGGATGATGAGGAGCTTGCTCTTATGATAAGAAGATTCAGAAAGCTAAACAGAAAGGGGAGGAGATTCAATTCAAAGAAACAAAGTTTTCAAAAGCAACATACTAAGTCTGTTGAGGATGATGAATCCAATAGAGATGCAGTCTGTTTTGAATGTAACAAAAGGGGACACATCAGACCCAACTGTCCCCTACTAAGGAAAAAGAAAGGAAAAGCTAAGAAATATCGAAAGACACTCAAAGCAGAAACTTGGAGTGATATAGAATGTGAAGAAAGTGATGATGATTATGCCAATATTTATCTTATGGCACAATCAGACTCAAATTCAAACTCCAAGATAGACTCAGATTCAAACAGTGAATTCGAGGTAAGTAATTTGAATATTCCTTCTAGAGTCTCTAGATACATTGATGAATTGTGTCTTAGTCTCAAAACTTCTCTCAAAAGGATTTCCGAACTCAAAAGAGAAAATTCTGCACTAAAGCAACAGGAAAATGTTTGAAAATAAAAGGTCAAAAATCTAGACAAAAGTATTACTACTTTGAAAGAAAATGCAGACAATCTTTCAAAAGAAAATGCATCCTTGAAAAATGACATCTCAAATATTTCTAAAAGATTTTCTATAGGATCTGAGAAACTTGAAAAAATTCTTTCATCACAAAGATCTTACTTCAACAAATCAGGTTTAGGAATGACTGCTGAAACCATTCCTCTAATTGATTTTCCTAAATTAAAGAAAAGAATTAGGCAAAGACCTACAAGAGATGCTTACAAAAATCATTTCCAAAAAGTTTTTGTAAAACCAGTAGGTTGCAGTGCTTTTAGATGTTTTAAGTGCAATAGCTTAGACCATTTTGAAAAAGAATGTCCTATGGTTTGGAAACCTGTTAAGAAGGTATGGACAAAGACCGTATATTACACTAACACCAATGGACCCAAGAAAATATGGGTACCAAAGAAAG
Organism: Eucalyptus camaldulensis; assembly: GCA_019915185.1. NCBI lineage: Eukaryota > Viridiplantae > Streptophyta > Magnoliopsida > Myrtales > Myrtaceae > Eucalyptus > Eucalyptus camaldulensis. The sequence continues at coordinate 9,996,357 of JAHSVA010000005.1, forward strand.
CTTGAGTCTATTTCTAAATGCAGGTCACTATCAAGAAAAAAGATTAAATGGTACATGGATAGTGGATGCTCAAGGCATATGACAGGTGATTCAAATTGCTTCATAAAGCTTGTTTAAGTTAATGGTGGAAAAGTTTCATTTGGAGGAAACAACAAAGGAAGAATTGTGGGATACGGAACTGTAAAAATTGGAAGCCTCATGATCAGTAATGTTTCCTTAGTGGAAGGACTTAACTACAATTTGCTAAGTATTAGTCAGCTGTGCGGCACCGGTTTCAAAATAAATTTTCAATAGGGAATATATTCAGGAACTAGTAAAGACTCATCTCAGTCTTTCACTGGTTAAAGACATGGAAATATCTACCTCTTGGATGTCAAACTAGATGAAACCTAATGTCTAATCTCAATTCAAGAAGAAGCAAACTTATGGCACAGAAAACTTGGGCACATCAACATGAAGCAAATAGCCAAAATTTCAGCAAAGAAGCTTGTTCGTGGTCTACCCAATCTGTCATACCAAAAGTCTGATCTATGCATACCATGTGTGTTGGGAAAACAGGTAAGAAACTCATTCAAATCTAATCGAGTACTACAGCTCTTGCATATGGATCTCTTTGGACCAACCAGAACTCAGAGCATTGGAGGTAAGAAATACTGTTTAGTGATTGTTGATGATTATTCACGATTCACTTGGGTATATTTCTTGTCAAGTAAGTCTGAAACCTTTTCTTATTTTACAAAGTTTGCTAAAAAGGTCCAAAATGAGAAATGGTATGTTATTTCGAGTATACGAACAGATCATGGAAGTGAATTTGAAAATCAAGACTTTACAAAATTTTGTGAAGAATCTAGTTTTCAGCATATGTTCTCTTCTCCATATACTCCAGAGCAAAATGGAGTCGTAGAAAGAAAGAATAGATCACTTCAAGAAATGGCTAGAACTCTTTTAATTGAAAGTAACATCTCTTCATGTTTTTGGACTGAAGTAGTTTCTACAGCATGTTATACTATTAATAGAGTCTTTCTAAGGCTTATTATGGAGAAAACTCCCTACAAGTTATTCAAAGGAAAGAAGCTCATTGTTTTGCATTTTCATGTATTTGGATGTAAATGTTTTATATTGAAAAATGCAAATGATCGAGTTGGTAAGTTTGAAGAAAAATCAGATGAAGGTATTTTCCTTAGATATTCTATCACAAGCAAAGTTTACAGAGTTTACAACAAGAAGACTCAATTTGTGGAGGAATCAATGAACGTTAAATTTCAAGACTTTATGCAAAATCAATCGATTCATACTCATCTTGAAGAATCCGAACCTGCTCCAGACTCTACAAAGTCTAAATCTCCAGAAGTAGCTCAACCTTCAGAAGACGAGCAACAAATGATCAACGGAAATTCAAATGAAGAAAAAGATTAGCAGTCTAACAAATCAACTAGCAACTGGAAGCATAAGTCAAGTCATCCCAAAGATCTCATTATTGGTGATATTAATGAAGGAATTCACACAAGATCTAAAAAGCGCGAAGAGTCTAGTGCTATGGCTCTTATTTCTGAAATAGAACCCAAGAGCATAGAAGAAGCTTTAATTGATGAAAGCTGGATTGAAGCTATGCAAGAAGAACTCAGGCAATTCAGCATTAATGATGTCTGGGAATTGACTTCTAAACCGAAAGGTAAGTCTATCATTGGAGCTAAATGGGTTTTCAGGAACAAGATGAACGAAAAGGAAAGGTCATAAGAAACAAAGCAAGACTCGTGGCCAAGGGATATATACAAGAAGAAGGGATAGACTATGATGAGACTTACGCACCAGTAGCAAGGTTAGAAGCAATTAGATTATTACTTGCTTTTGCTTATCATAAGAATTTCAGGTTATTCCAAATGGACGTCAAAAGTGCTTTCCTAAACAGATTTATCCAAGAGGAAGTTTATGTGAAACAACCACCCGGTTTTGAAGACCCAAGAAAACTAGACTTTGTATTCAAACTGAAAAAGGCTTTATATGGTTTAAAGCAAGTACCTCGAGCTTGGTACGACAAACTAAGTTTTTTAATTCAGAACGGTTTTGTTAAAAGTAAAATAGATACTACATTGTTTATCAAAAGAGAAAGCAAATTTTTTCTACTCGTTCAAATTTATGTTGATGATATTATTTTTGGATCTTTTAATGAAAATATGAGCAAGAAATTTTCTAAATCTATGTAGGATGAGTTTGAAATGAGCATGATGGGTCATCTAACCTTCTTTCTTGGGTTTTAAGTGAAATAACTGAAGGAAGGAATCTTTATTCATCAAGAAAAATATGCTAAAGAACTTGTCAAAAAATTTGGACTAGAAAATTGCAAAAAGACTGATATACCAATGTCAGGTTCTTTGAAGATGGACAAGGATGAAGAAGGAAAGAAAGTTGACTAGAAGCTATACAGGAGTATCATTGATTCACTTCTTTATCTAACTACTTCCAGACCTGACATTTTGTTTAGTGTTTATATTTGTGTCAAATTTCAATCAGATCCTAAAGAATCTCATTTAAGTGCTGTAAAGCGTGTCATCAAATACATTGCCTCAACTTCAAATTTGGGTCTCTAGTATCTTAAAGAAGGAGACTTTACTCTTTTTGGATACTCAGACGTAGACCTAGCCGGATGTAGAGTTGATAGAAAGAGCACCTCGAGCACTGTCAACTACTTGGAAGCAGAATAGTATCTTGGTTTTCAAGGAAGCAAAATACAGTAGCTCTTTCTATAGCAGAAATAGAGTATGTAGCTCTTGGAAGTTGTTCACAAATATTGTGGATAAAACAATAGTTAAGAGACTTTGGAATTGGAGATTCATGCACTCAAATCAAATGTGACAACACCAGCGTAATCAATCTCACCAAGAATCCGATTATTCACTCAAGAGCAAAACATATAGAGATTCGACATCATTTCATTAGAGATCATGTTCAAAATAGAGAAGTTTTAATTCAGTTTATTGACTCAAAGAATCAACTGGCAGATATATTTACAAAGCCTTTGGAGAAAAATCAATTTGAAGTTATTCGTTCCAGACTAAATATCTTCAAGTTTGAAGAAATTCAGACTCAGGACTGAAAGTCTAAAGGTACTTAGACTCAGACAATCAAGATCTACTACTGTAAGTTATTTCTATTTTAGAAACTTATTTCTCGGATCAAATCTTGAAAAGGTATGATCATCCATCTAAAATTAATTAGTGTAATTTTCCATTTTTTTTCATGATTAGTGCAATCCTTCTTTTTCGAAAAAGAAGTTATTTTTGAAATGACAGTTATATAATTTTTTGAAAAGGTAGTTATTTTTTTTTAAAAGGCATATTTATATTTCCTTTTTACGACGTTCTGTATGCCTCGCTTCGACTGCCTTATATACTATCGGTTCTTCTTCGTTTTACTCACAAAAACCTTAAGAGAAGCACCGATCTTCCACTTATGTCTTCTTTCTCTTGTTTAATCCTCGAAAAAGTTTTCATCTTTCTTGGGAAACAAGCTTGGAATCTCTCAAAGACTGAAAGATGTTGTCTCAAAGAAAGTCTTCGAGGATTGCGAACATGGGACCACAACAAATGCATGAGGGGCCTACGTACTTTGATCTCACCGAGGAAAAAGAATCTCCTAGATAGCAGTAGAGCCCACAATATTCTCAGCAGCGTCCATCTCCTCCATCTAGACCCAAGATGTTGCACATCAAGAAGAGGAAGAAATCATCGAAGATGCAAAACCCGTAAGAACTCTTAAGCCCGCTTTTACCTACAAGCTTTATCGTGCTTTGAAGAGAAGTGGTACTCCGTTGAACTACATTGATGAATTTCTTAAAGACAAAGGATATAGAAATGAAACTTTCTTTTTACACACAATGGAACGATTGGGAATTGCCCCTGCTGGGTCGGCGGAAGAGGCATTGGCAAATATCCCAAGCGATCCACGTGTTGGAGGGCTGAGTAAACCAGATGAGAATTATGATGATAGGATGTAGAATCAGTTTAAACCTAGAATAGGTGTTGCAACAAAAATCCAAAGCAATAGAACGGATTTATTTCGATTAGAGGAACACAAGCAACTGTACTCTAAGTTACTGAAGCGTGGGGTGATAAACCCTAGAAGTGTGGACTTTGATTTTCTTGACTCTGTGAATGTCAATTTGCGGGAAAAATTCAGTCTTTTTCAACTCGAACAGTTTTGTTATGAAACTACAGAAGCTCATTATGAACTTACTGCTTATTTCTATTCGAATCTCAGTTTCTTAGATGCGAATATGGTCTCTTTTAGTGTTCGAGATCAGGACTATGTGGTTGACATGAATATGTTGACTGTTGTGATTGGGGTTGAAAGAGGGAAATATCAACCTATCAGTGTGTTTATTGCTCATGCAACGTTGGAGTTTGTTAAGGATAGAAGAATGGAAGGAAAGATTTCCTATTTGAGGTTGAACGTGTCCAACATTTTGCTTCACAAGATTGTGATTAACTGCCTTAGACTAAAATCTACTTCAAAAACCGATGTTTCAAACCCGGAGGCAAAGCTGATGTATGCCATTAATGCTAGAAAAAAGTTCTCTCTTCCACACACTATTATGTTCCACATGTACAGAGCAGTGGTGAAGGACAATGGTCAATTTCCTTACCCAGCTCTTGTGACCAAGTTATTCAGACATTTGAACGTTCAGCCTCCCCGGATTCTATGTGTTCGAACATGCAATCAAATGGTGGTGGAACTGAAAATGGTCTCTAAAATGCGTCTGAATGAACTCAATAAGGCGTTGGAACAATTCAAGGAGAAAACCCCTGTCAAGACTCATCCAATCTCTTCGGCTGCAAAGAGGAAAGGGAAGGAGCCCGTGGTTGCTCCATCCAAGAAAAGAAGAGCTCTCATCATTGAAGATGAAGAGGATGAGGATGATATCACCATTTCTATGATGGCATTGAAGAACTTGAGTCGTTCTGTTCCAGAATCGACATAGAGATAGGAAAAAGACACGGATGAGATAGAACAGAGGACTGGAGAGAAAGAAGATTTGGAGAAAGAAGTAGAGGAGAGAGATGCAGAGGAGGAAAGAATTGAGGAAGAAGAAGAAGAAGAAGAAGAAGAGAGAGGAGATCAAGTGGAAGCAAAGCATGAGGAACACTTTTCTTCAACTGAAAGCATGGAAACAGGGGGAGATCCTGAGAAAAGAGGAATGCCCTCATTCCCTGCCACCAGTGAAGGAATAAGTCGTTCTCCAGCAGATCCAAAGAACATCTATGCCTCTTAATTTCCTAAGGAGGGACATGATGTTTCATCGTCCAATTTGTGTGACCATGCTTATTTGTTGTCATCTGCCTATACTTCATCTGATCGTGCAGAAGCCAGTACTCAGACTGATAATTCAGCAGACTTTCGCAGAATTCTTGATGTTCTCTTGGAGATGCGGGGTCAAATATATGCTTTGGGATGCGAAGTACAGAACTTGCAAAATGCATGTCAAACCTCTTCAGTTTCTTTGCATGATTAAATTCATGCCTTTGCTCTTCAAGTTTAAGCAAATGCCAAGGGTGAAGATGTGGTGCAACTGAAGGAGGATTTGAAAAAGCTGGAAGGGATTGTCCAGTCAATGGGAGATTTCCAGCTTGTTCGTGTTCCCAAGCAATCTTAATTCCATTCTCTTTTCATCTCTACCTTTTTAATGATGACAAAAAGGGGGAGAAATGTGATGCATATTTGATTTTGAACTTTTGTGTCGATTATGTTTGATTGACTTGACTTTTGTGTTTGGTTGTTTGGATTTGAACTGGATTTGGATTTGACTGTTTGAACGTTTGTTTATCTTAAACTATTAATATCTCATGGCTTTGTTCATTTACAAGACTAACCTACTTTCTGTGGATGTAGATTCTAGTGATATTTTACTAAGTCATTTATCTTTACAAGATATCTATATTTGCTTGAGTAATGTTTTGCAGGTCAAAGTTATCCAAATCTGCATAAAAGTTTTGTCACCATCAAAAAGGGGGAGATTGTTGGAGAAAAGTTCCTTGAAGTGTTTTGAAGTTGACAAAACGTTTCCATTAGTCTAGTCTGAAGATTTGTAGACTCTTCCATCAAAGTCTAAAGACTCCGGACTGCCAGACTCAAGACTCAAAGTCTATCCTCACTGACAGCTTCTAGACCGCCGAAGAAGGCTTATCCAGAACTGGATGTTTCGTTAAGGATTTGACTTTATTGACTGGAGAAGATCTCTTGACTGAATATAGCATGTCGGAATCCATTATTCAAATCAAGATTGATTCAGGGATTTTGGATCCATTGATTGGCAAAATATACTTGGAAGGTTTTACTTATGGAAACCTAAATCCTGATTGTATGGGCGAGCATAATTGATGGGCTATCGTCATGTTCCTTAAATAGCTCAAATATCTTTCTAATTGATTCTATCCAACGGGTAGATTGGAATAATTTCTTTGGTAAATGCCAATGGGTGTGATAGCATAAAGGAGTATATAAGGAAGATGTTCCAATTGTTCGAGTATGTGCCCGATAGAAGAATTCCAAAGTCTGAAGCTCCTTGTTCTTTGTCATTTAAACTGTTGAGCGAAATCTTGTACACAAAAGAGAGTTTCTACACTGTGGAAGTGTAGTAGAGTCTCTACACTGTGGAATCAATAAAGAGCTTTTCTATAACAACTCTTTTGTTTATAGTGAAATCCAGCCGGTAGGCTGTCAGTGCGGAAGAGTGGACGTAGGCTTGGATTAAGCTGAACCACTATAATCTCTATGTTCATATTCTTTTCTCTACGCTTATTTTACTTAGATCGTAAGTTGTTTTTTTTTTTTACAAGAGGCAAATTTCCTTTTCAAAATCTATTGTTGATTAGTGCTGTACACTTATCTCATAAAATTGTTTTTACACCTATTCGCCCCCCTCTAGGTGCTCATTCTAGCTTTCACAGTTTTAGGAATGTGATAAAAGCCCATCAATTATACTCACCTATATAATCAGGATCTTGGTTTCCATAAGTAGAATCTTCCAAGTATATTTCGCCTTTCAAGAGATCTGAATATATGAATTGATTTCAATAAGAATAATTGATCTAGCCATAAGATCTTCCACAAACTATATGAACCAAATCCTTGAAGATAAACCCGCATCTGGATAAGTTTTCACTCTTCGATCTGTAACCTGTCAGTGTGGTCAGACTTTGAGAGTGGCGTTTGGAGTTCTTTAAACTATAACACTTAAGTCTACAAGTCTTTAGACTAGACTTTTGGAAAGATTTTGTCAGCTTCAAAATAGTTAATGAGTTTTCTCTAACATCTTGAACTCGACGTTTCAAGTTTCTAGAGTTGCAAGGTCTAGACCTTTAGCCCCAGGCGAGCTTGTCGAGCTCAATTCAAGCTGAGATTTTTCTAGGGCTTTGGTTTTTTCTTTTTTCCCTTTATCCTCTAGTCCAACTTCTTCTTTTTTTCCTAATTAATGAGGAACGAGCATAATTCGATTCAAACTGCCAAATCAACTGATCGTCAGCTTAGTCCTCAAGACATAATTTTAATAATTTCTGTTTGTAAATCAAAGCCGACTAAAATTTGGCAATTTGGTTTGATTTGATATTTTTTTTTTCCAATTGCACTAAATCAAACTCTTTTTATGAGTTATGCCGTAATGCAAGATTATGGGGAAAATTCCGAGTAAGGGTTTAAAATGTCTTCATTTGTTCAAATAAAAATATAAAGTGAATTTTATTTCAAATAAGAGTCTAAAATAAAGACTTCAAATGAATTTTATAAGTAGCTATATTAGTTTGAAAAAAGGACTTAACTTTCCAATTAGTCAAGAACCTTTTCATCCTTCACCTTTTTTTGAATATTTTCTTCTTATTTTTTTTTTCGATATTTTTGTTTCTTTCTATTTTCCTTTTTTTTTTGGTTTTCTGTTTCTTCTTCCTTGGTGGTTGGTCTCAAGCAATGAATAGCCATTGTAGTGCCCCAAGAGGGTTGGACGAGAGTCGCTTTCATGAGCCATAGTTGAGGCCCTCTCGCCAAATATATGCAAGGGCCACATTGTCAACAGTTGGTAAGGCTACCCTCAAAAGCCACAAGTGAGAGTCGCTCATAGTTGGTGAGGGCATGGGCAGTGATACGAAGGGTAATAGAGGAAAATGACTTGCACATGGAACATTGTGTTTCCGCTTCCACTTCAAGAATGATAGATTCCAAAATAGATGCGTTAATCTTTCTACTCAATTATGCATGTTTTTGTTCAGGTTATGGAAATCTTGAGGTTGCGCAATTTGCGTCTAATATGTGGTATCAAAGCTGACTTCCGATCGTGTGTGGGGGCCACAGCGAGGGCGCTGTGCCTTAAGGGGGGAGAATGTGACGAACCAGACCAGGGGCAGTATGGAGGGATGGACTGAGATCGCTTTGGCAGTATGCGAGTGAGGCTAAGGGCATGTCTCCCGTCCCACACCGCTTAGGGGGGGAGTCCTGGGCTAGTTTATAAAGGCTTGAGTCCCTTTAAACTGTATAACGCATTTTAAAGCAGTGAGAACTCAATGTCCAAAGCGAACAATATTATATAGTGGGCCCGAGTCGTTACAAAGGTGACCTTTGCCTAGATTTAGCAAGGACGGTCGCCCTCACTTAATAGTCGATGATCAAACCTTTGTTAGCTCTTGTCGATTTTTTTCTTTAAAAAAATAGAAAAAAATATTTTAAATTAAATTTGTCTTTAAATCAAAATGCCTTTAACCAACTAGAATATTTAGCTGGCCAGCGAGGTCATACTCTTATTTTAAACGGCTATAATGTGACATATGAAATTTCTTTATAGTTCATGATATTTAGGATATATAATTAGTATAGTAACTATCGGCAAAAATCAATACACTCCTAAATACGTATCGAATAATTTTCAAACATTAAATTTTTACTAAGTTAAGGTTTCCTTATTGTTCTATATCTTGTGTTAATAATTGTAGCAGGTTCAAAATAATTTTCTGATTTACTAACGCTTCAAATGAATATCAATTTCCTTGATTATTTACTGCAATGTAAAGTATTTGTCCAAATTAACATAATACCTCAATCTTTTTTATTAAACCATGCCATTTGTCACTATGAGAACTTAGACAAATGTCTTCATCTCCACCACATTTTTTATCCACATGTCTAAATTAAATCCTTTGAACTTATCTATATGACCTTATGCATGACATTATCTTAACCCTAGAATTTTTTTTTCAACATTTAACTCTAGTTAATTGACATTATTACTTTTAACCAAGGCTAATAAATGTTACTTCCAGCCATTCTTAAATATAGAGAATAAGTGTGGAAGACAAGAGATAATGCATTCTTTCCCTACCTCTTTCACTTCCACCTCCATCTCCCTCACTTCTTCAAGTTCAAGTTTTATTTCACTCTCTCTTTCAAGACAAGGTCCGAACCACTCCCCCCCCCCCCTCTCTTTTTTTTTTTTTTTTTTTTCAATTTAGTGTCTTACAAGGTAAATTCAAAGATTTTCCTTTTATTTTTATTAAATAAGCTTTGTTGTTTTCTAAAGAATGACACTTGTTAATTTAAATAATTATTTTTTATTTCAAGGTGAGTAAATGCTTTGTATGTTGAAGATTTCACTCAAGGTAAGTGAAAAACTTAAGGACTAAGCTAGAATGATCTACTTAGTATTCTTGAGCTTGATGGATTGATTGTTTGTTTATTTACTATCGATTTTATTCTATGTGTGAGTAAGTTGCAATAGTTTTATGTTAAGTTATAGTGATTGTTGTGCTTGTAGTAAAAAGCAATTAATATGTCTAGAGTGTCTTTGAGAGATTTCTAAAAGGTTTTGTAGCAACTTGAATGGGAAAAATATGAAGATAGTAAAACTAGGCATAATAAGGGGTGTTTTGGTAGTTTTTTGACAAAATATGGGGTAATTATGAAATTTCAAAATGGAGATAAGGTTGTTAATAGGTTTATCTTATGTTTTTTAGTTTTGATAAGTGGATTTCTAAGTAAGGTTTATTGTTAAATAGATATCAAGAATTGATAAACTAGTAAAAGTTCGATATCAAATGATCATGGCTTGGTGAAAAGAAAAAGAACATTTATTGGCAAAAGAACGATTCAAGTGTTATAACTTGGCACAAAGGGACACTTAAGTGCCATAACTTACGAAAGGTACACTTAAGTGTTACATTCGAAAAAAATGGATCACTTAAGTGCCACTCTGGCCAAAAGTCCAGCCAAAACGCCGACGTGGCAATTTTCCGGCGAAGCGAGCCCAAAATGATGTCGTTTTGTATGCTGATGTGGCAAAATAATGCAAAAACGGCGTCGTTTTGGGCTGAATGGTAAAAAAGATAATATAAAAAATAATTTAAAATTAAATCTAGATAAAATATTTGAAATGAATAATTTTAATTTTTTTTTTTAAAAAAAAAAAAGAGGAAAGGGGGGGAGGCGGCTGAGGGATCAGCCCTCAGCTGCCGCCACGGTTGCTGAGAAGGGCTAGCGATAGTGGGGGGAGGGTCGGTCGGGGTCGTCAAGCCCTGGCCAGGGGCCGGCGACCTCGGCCGACTAGCAGCGAGGCTCGCGAGCCCTCACCCAAATCCGGCAACCCTTGCTAGATCTAGGCGAGGGCCGCGACCCTCCCTAGATCTGTCGCTAGTGACGAGGGCTCACGGCCCTTGCCGACCCTCCCCCTATCATCGTCGGCCCTTCCCGGCGGCGGTGGGGCAGTGACGGCGGCGGCGGCTGAGGTTTGATCCTTTAGCCGCCTCCCCCCCTTTCCTCCTTTTTTTTTTACTTTTTCTTTTAATTTTTAATATTTTAACTAAATTTAATTCTAAATTTAATTTAATTAATTTTTATATTATTTTTTACCACATCAGCTCAAAAACAACGTTGTTTTTGCATTACTTAGCCACGTCAACGTGCAAAACGGCGTCGTTTTGGGCTCGCTTTGCCGGAAAAATGCCACGTCGGCATTTTGGTTGGACTTTGGTCAGATTGTTACTCAAGTGATCCATTTTACTCCGATTTTGGCACTTAAGTATACCTTTCGTAAGTTATGGCACTTAAGTGTCCCTTTGTGCAAAGTTATGGCACTCCAGGCGTCCGCACGTCAACATTTATTTGTTAAAGTGTACGTAATTGATTGATTCTCATGATTGTATGAGAATGCCAAGAGAGTAATGTGTTGTCACCTGTAATTATGAACATCAAAAAGTATCTAATGCTTATTGTGTTGTGATTAATTATGTATATCTTTGATACTTCGTCGTTAAGACCTTTGCCACGGTCTGTTCGCTCATCGCTACCGAGCGAATTCCCTTATATCAGTATGTATAAGACTCTAGAGTCAGCAAATGTTATACAAGGTTAATATGACATGAAATTTTATGATGACATGACTCGTGTAGTCATGATATGATATGGCTTGTGAAGCCATGGTCTGATGTTAATAAATGGCCATTGCCATGGTGTATTAATTCTCATTAATGTAGAGAAGGCTTGTGATTGATAGGTTGAGGCATGGCAAACGAGTATGTATAATTCCGTCTCGCATGAGTTAGTGGTGACGATGCCTTATTAGTCAAGATATCTCGTGAATCAAGATAGTCCTGGCCAGTGACAAACATGAGTTCATATGGGTAAATTGATAAGATACTGTGGTACTTGTGATATATAATATGCAATTTGCTTACACATGAGTGACCAATCTTATGCAATTTATAGTTGTCTTATTGACATATTATGATAGGAAAGATAATACTTTTATCCTTGCATTCCTTATGCATGGTTGTTTTGTATTGTCTTGAATTCATGATTGTTGTGATGCCAGGTTGAGTGATTGGTGGATCTCTTATCTTAAACTTATGAATTTCATTTACAGGGCATTTCTTTAGTTTTCAAACTTGTGGGTGGTTCTTCCACCACCGCTACTTTTTAGAGCTCCAGCTCACATTAAGTATAGTTATAAAGAAGTGATATTATCTTATATGGTTCTTGTGTATGTTAAAGCTTGAGTCAACATGGGACTTGTTGAGTTGGTTCCGCATCGATATATAGCTTGGTACGCGATCTTTGACGGCGATTGGTTGGGACCACTAAGAGGATTTGATGGTCCCCTTGACTACATTTTTGATGGGCCATTGAGGGGAGAGGTCATTGATCAATTGATTTTAGCTTTGGTGTTATATAGACTGGCTTTCGGATATAGGAGGATAGTGTTGAAGTTAGGTGATCCTAACCCTTCTCAGATCTTTTGGTATTTTGTTAGTTATGGGTTATAAATATAAAGTTAACATTATGAAAAATTATGTATAATATTTAATTTGTGTGATAATCTTCTTATATGTTGTATGGTAATGTATTTGTGGTGCTTCCGCTTGCTATTAAAAAAAATAATCAAAAAGTACATATGTCGTGCTTGATGTTCTGGAGAGTCATATATAACTACTTCAAGCCCCTTATTTGAGACCGACCTAATCATTTTAGGTCATTATTTGACACTGTTCACTTCATGCATTTATTTGAGAAAATGAAGACACTTCATGCTCTTATTTGGAATTTCCCTCCAAACTATGCATAAGTTGGTGTTGCAGCAGTAATTGTTACATCGTAATGCTATTCTATCTTTAGATGATAGCTTGAGTCTTTAACCAATTCAAGCTCATTAAAAGTTAAATACTATATGAAATTTAACTTCATTAGAAAAGAGAAGTCGAATAAAAAATGATGAGCTCTATTCAGTTTGATCTAATTTTAGACCCTTATATAGTTAAGTTCGGTTTTAAAATTTTCCGAACCATATTATTGTAGTTTAGCTCAATTTTTCCATCCAAATCAGACCAAACTGAACCGTGCTCATCCCTACTCTACTTGATCTGCTTTCATGCGATTGATTAGAGATTGGCCAAAAGAGATCCTGTCGAGAAGGACTCGCTTGAAAGCCGTGCTCATTCGAGGTCGCCCAAGCCATGGACGCTACTCCACGTGGATTGTCACCGTAGGGAAGGTGTGCGAATGGGAACGAGATCTCCTGCTGCCCCATCTTATTTTCTCCACAAAGACACGATACGAGGATGGGGCAACGTGTCGACGACTTGGGGTTGTCATCTACATTTTCATCCTTATAACCTAATGCATCTTCAAATTGCTCATCTGACAAAAACATGACATGTCACGGCGCTGGAGCGCGGCCAAGCTAGAAAAGGGAAGGGTTAGAGGGAGAGACATGAAGAGATTCCAAGTGATGAAAAGAGTTTTTTTGAGTGTTGTCGAGGACACTACACGAGCACCGAGAGGCCTGTACCATCTACGATCTTAACCACCGATCTCCCCTACTGCCACGAGTACTGCATAACTGAGCTAAAAATATTCCCAAATGCAGATGATTTGATCCGATACCGACCATTGCAACTCCACTTTGGACTCTCCTAGGGCATGGAGAGACTCTTTGGTGAGGGAAAGTGGGAGAATGGTCCTGCGAATGTGTATGTGGCGGATCATATGGCCAAGACTCAAAAGTGGACCACAGGGACTATACTAGGCAATTATATATCCTAATTAATATGCTATATTTGCTAAAAAGTCCAACCGAAAACATATTGCCGTGGAGTCTTCGATAGGGATGAAGTAGTAATTGGGTAGCCGTAGAAAAACCTGTGACTGGATTGATTTCCTCCACAAGCATCTACTCCTAACAAAATAAAAAGCAGTGAGCTCCGCGACAAAAGCAAAGCGAGCTGCGGTAGTAGAGCGCATCCATTTTTCAGTTGGCTTTTAATCTAAGCTTGACAAATAGGGAAAGGATTTCAAACCTAACCTAGGTTGGGAAAAGCCTTCTCAATCATTTGCTTCTTGCTCTCAAACCCAACCCTATGCTTATTTAGTTAGGTTAATTGAGTGGCGAGAAAGGTTACCTTTTGAAAACTATTTTATAATGGCATCTTATCCTATCTATATAGTCAGTGTCTTTTCTTACTGAGCTTGAAAGATTACCAACAATTTAGAGAAAGGATAGAGAGGCAACCAATATAAGGGGTTAGCTGGCTTCAACATTGGATTGGATATTAGACAAGCAAATAAGAAAGCGGCTGCACATGCAAAATAAATTAAGATAGAGAATCTGACTTTGATATCATTTTAGAAGATCTAATATAAAACTTATACATAACGATCACCGTATAAATCTCGTAGAGAAGTGACGTGGCTTGAACAATCTTTGTGCCAATCCGAAATTCTTTATTGAAAGAAAATGAAAGATCGGCGATTTGTTTACAGTCACCGTCCAAAAAAACACTGGCATTAAGGCAATGATGACCGGGTTTTTTTGGATTTAAGTACCCTTTTTTATTCTTTGACTTTTGGGTGGGCGTGGAGGCTCATCGAAGAAAAAGGAAGGAGCGGCGACAATATGTGAAGATCCAAAATGACCAAGTTTTTAAATTGATACGGTCCTATGGCGATGGGGCACCCACAATAAGCAGAATTACAAATCTCAGAGGGGGACAATTAATGCCAGGACCATGTGGTATCGAGGACAAAATCGAAATGCTAGTGTGACTCAGCGTGACTCAAGGTTGTCTCTACTCATCCACCCTTTTCTCTCATGGTCTGCCTATAAATAGAGCGATCCAATGCTCAGGTCAAGCACACAAAGAAGAAGAATCCTTTGCCTTGGACTTGCATAGTAGCTCAAGCTCCTACTGTACCCACGTTCGCATCTTTCCACATTCGCACATGGCTGGTTTTTCGAATGCGAGGCGGGTTTTACTCGTCGCAGTTCTTTTTGCGTTTCTCGTCGTGAATGCACAGGGACGTGCTCTCGTGGATAAGAGGAATGCTGGCCGTCTTCTTTTGCGTCAACTCGACAACCGCGACAGAGCCAAGCCGAGCTATGTTGAGTGGGCTTCGACCATGGATGCAGACCCGGAGAAGAAAGCGCCAGGAGGACCCGACAAGCAGCATAACCATGACAGCCCTTCCGCCCTTCGCTAGCCTTAGAAACCAAACCGTGCGAGGGAGGGTTATTTCTATAAGCCTGGCCAAAGTTCTACGTGGTACAAGGTGTTCGCGAACAAGAATAATGTGAGAGAGGGAATAATAATGAATATGGTGATGAAAGAGGTGATATGCTGGTTACCAAAAAAAAAAAAAGTTGACATGCGTTGCCCTTGCACCAGAAGGTGCAAGAGTCCTATGTTTTTCGCTCGCTTATAGTTCCTAAGTTATGAGAATATTACATGTGGGAACGATGATGTTTTCCTCACTAGTCTTCAACTTATATTCAGTATTCGAAACCTACCCCACCCTCTCTCTCTCTCTCTCAAAAAAATGGCTTATACATGCAATGCTCACAATGTAGCACTATATAATCGCGACGTAATGTAACATACAATGCAGTACTATACCATGAGTCATGGTATGCTAAATTTGAAATAACTCACTCTCTAATTTAATGATACTATAATACAAGAAGAGGCGGCATATGAAAAAGTGTAAAGTTATCCTCATTAGTTAGTTGTATAAAGGGTGTTTCATTCACAAAATCTCCGTCAACTATGGGTAGCTAAACACGTCAGTTCAAAGAATATGGGACTCAGTAAGTCATTGAGCTAGTAATTTCATCCCATATAACTTCACTACTCCATAATTTTCATTTCTTAGATTGAAAAGGAAAAGGGGATAGGGAAGTACCGTAAAACCATGTTTCAATAATTTTTTATGAAAGTAAAATAGCAAGCAAAGGAACAATTAAGTCTACATTTTAAGTTCCAAAGGTCAGAAAAATAAAGATCGAACACATTGAATACCTAATGAATCAACATTAGCTTTAGCTGAAGAATTTGAAGCATGACAAAATCAAGTGGTGCAGTGAGATTTCAAGTAACAACTGATTGAAAATTTGGGCGATCAAGTCAGCCCCGATACAATCGATAACAACCAAACACCAATGTAATATGAGTTGACATTTCAACCATACGAAGGGGGACCAAACTCTAAAAAAGCACTAAGATTTCCCAGCATACAAAGAGCACAATGCATCAAGATTCAACAAGCAAGAACCCCAATAACCTTCCCCTTCATTGCCATGCCAAAATTTACAATTTTTCTCAATGTGAGCCATGTACCCGTTTATGAAACACCCCACAACTCCGACAACCCATGCCGATAAATTAATACTTTCCAGATAATAAAAAAATTATGAAACCATTTGAAGCAACAGGGTCTCTCCCGCTTTATCGACCCTCTAGCGAAAAGAATATGGGAAAAAGATTTACCCCTCTGGATTTCACTCCTTGGCGCAAAAATTCCAACTTTCAGCCCTAAAACTCCATTTCCAGATCAATTTTTTCGAAATTGAAGCTCCAATTTGCAGGACGCGCAAACCAATAGCGACAGCCTCCGTCGACCAAGTACAAATCATGAGAGAGAGAGAGAGAGAGAGAGAGAGAGAGAGAGAGAGAGAGAGGTGAGAGTGAAGTAAGGAAGAGAATGCCTTACTTAGTTTCTTTAAGCTAAAAATGGGAACGCGGTTGGGTTAGAGCGCAAAGGGGACTCTTGAACTCGACGTTTCGAGTTTCCAGCGTTGCAAAGTCCAGACCTTTAGACCCAGGCGAGCTTGTCGAGCTCAATTCAAGCTGATATTTTTCTAGGGTTTTGGTTTTTTTTTTTGTCTTTATCCTCTAGTTCAACTTTTTTTTTTCTAATTAATGTGGAACGAGCATAATTCGATTCAAACTACCAAATCAACTGATCGTCAGCTTAGTCCTCAAGACGTAATTTCAATAATTTCGGTTTGTAAATCAAAGCCGACTAAAATCTGGCTATTTGGTTTGATTTTATTTTATTCTTCCAAATTGCTTCTGAATCAAACTCTTTTTATTAGTTATGCTGTAATGCGAGATTATGGGGAAAATTCCAAGTAAGGGTTTGAAATGTCTTCATTTGTTCAAATAAAAATATAAAGTGAATCTTATTTCAAATAAGAGTCTAAAATAAAGACTTCAAATGAATTTTATAAGTAGCTATATTACTTTAAAAAAAGGACTTAACTTCCCAATTAGTCAAGAACCTTTCATCCTTCACCTTTTTTTTAATCTTTTCTTCTTCTTGTTTTTTTTTTTCATTTTTTTGTTTCTTTCTATTTTCCTTTTTTTCGGTTTTTCCGTTTCTTCTTCGTTGGTGGTTGGTCGCACGCAATGGGCGGCCATTGTAATGCCCCAAGAGGGTTGGACGAGAGTCGCTTTCACGAAACATAATTGAGGCCCTCTCACCAGATATATGCAAGGGCCACTTTGTTAGCGGTTGGCAAGGCTACCCTTAAAAGCCACAAGTGAGGGTCGCTCACACCTGGTGAGGGCATGGGTCGAGGTGACCTTTGCCTAGATTTGGCGAAGACGGTGGCCCTCACCTAACAGTCAACCATCAAACCTTCGTCGGCTCTTGTCAATTTTTTTCTTAAAAAAAGAAAAAAAAAGAAAAAAATAATTAAAATTAAATTTGTCTTTAAATGAAAATGCCTTTAACCAACTAGAATATTTAGCTAGCCAACAAGGTCATCCTCTTATTTTAAACTGCATGAAATTTCTTTATAGTTCATGATATTTAGGATATATAATTAGTATAGTAACTATCAACAAGAATCAATATGCTCCTAAATACGTTTCGAATAATTTTCAAACATTAAATTTTTACTAAGTTGAGGTTTCCTTATTGTTCTACATCCTTTGTTAATAATTGTACTGGGTTTAGAATAATTTTCTGATTTACTAACGCTTCAAATGAATATTGATTTCCTTGATTATTTACTGCAATGTAAAGTATTTGTCCAAATTACATAATATCACAATCTTTTTATTAAACCATGCCATTTGTCACTATGAGAACTTAGACAAATGTCTTCATCTCCACCACATTTTTTATCCACGTGTCTAAGTTAAATCCTTTGAACTTATCTATATGACCTTATGCATGACATTATCTTGACCCTAGAAATTTTTTTGTCTACATTTAACTCTAGTTAATTGGCATTATTACTTTTAACCAAGTCTAATAAACGATACTTCCAGCCATTCTTAAATATAGAGAATAAGTGTGGAAGACAAGAGATAATGCCCTCTTTCCCTACCTCTTTCACTTGCATCTCCATCTCCCTCACTTCTTCAAGTTCAAGTTTTATTTCACTCTCTCTTTAAAGACAAGGTCCAAACCCCTTCTCTCTCTCTCTCTTTTTTTTTTTTTTCAGTTTAGTGTCTTACAAGGTAAATTCAAAGATTTTCCTTTTATTTTTATCAAATAAGCTTTGTTGTTTTCTAAAGAATGACAATTGTTAATTTTAATAATTATTTTGATTTCAAGGTGAGTAAATGCTTTGTTTGTTGAAGATTTCACTCAAGGTAAGTGAAAAACCTAAGGACTAAGCTAGAATGATCTACTTAGTAGTCTTGAGCTTGATTGATTGATTGTTTGTTTATTTACTATATATTTTATTCTATGTGTGAGTAAGTTGCAATAGTTGTATGTTAAGTTATAGTGATTGTTGTGCTTGCAGTAAAAAGCAATTCATATGTCTAGAGTGTCTTTGAGAGATTTCTAAAAGGTTTTGTAGCAACTTGAATGGGAAAAATATGAAGATAGTAAAACTATGCATAATAAGGGGTGTTTTGATAAATTTTTGACAAAATATGGGGTAATTTTGAAATTTTGAAAATGGAGATACGGTTGTTAACAGGTTTATCTTATGTTTTTTAGTTTTGATAAGTTGATTTCTAAGTAAGATTAATTAAGGGGAATCCAATTGGTTTAAAAAAATGAGTTTAGGGGTTTTAGGGGAAAATTCATAATTTCACCAAGTTAACGGATGAATATGCAAAAACTGAAACTTCTGAGGACTGTTCAAAGCTTGTGGAATCTTATTATGATAAGTGATAAAGTTATTTTTAGAGTTAATAGATGATGTGAAAATTATGTAAAAATTGAAACTAGTTGAACTAATTAACCAAAAATGAGTTGTTTTAATAGTTTTGTAAAATTTGTGGGGTGTCTATTGTGTAAATAAAATGTTAGCATGTCTTAGATAACAAAAAGGATAGCTTTTAGTTTTTAATTTGATTAATATTACTTGGTCAGTTGAAAATCGGAAGTTAGGGGTAAATTTATAAATTGAAAATTTGTACTACGGTAATAGTCTAGTTTTTAAGAATTTGGAATTATAGAAAATACTCCTTAGTTTCGTGGAAAAAGTGAGCTTAATCAAGGGTGGTTTTATTATAAAATGTAAATCTATGAGTTACTTTAATTATTGGAGTAGTAGTGTTTATTGTTAAAATTAGTTTTCGAAATCCTAAATAAAATTCTTTACATGACGAAAAACCAACCTAAGGCCTAAAGATATCAAGAATTGATAAACCAGTAAAAGTTCTATACCGAATGATCATGGCGTGATGAAAAGAAAAATAACATTTATTTGTTAAAGTGTATGTAATTGATTGATTCTCATGATTGTTTGAGAATGCCAAGAGAGTAATGTGTTGTCACCTGCAGTTATGAACATCGAAAAGTATCTAACGCTTATTGTATTGTGATTAATTATGTTTATCTTTGATACTTTGTGATTAAGACCTTTGCCACGGTTTGTTCGCTCATCACCACCGAGCGAATTCCCTTATATCAGTATGTATGAGACTCTAGAGTTAGCAAATGTTATACAAGGTTAATATGACGTGAAATTTTATGATGACATGACTCAGGGAGTCATGATATAATATGGCTTGTGAAGCCATGCTGTGATGTTACTAAATGGCCATTGTCATGGTGTACTAATCCTCATTAATGTAGAGGAGACTCGTGATTGATAAGCTGAGGTGTGGCAAATGAGTATGTATAATTCTATCCCGCATGAGTTAGTGGTGACGATGCCCTATTAGTCAAGATATCTCGTGAATCGAGATAGTCCTGGCCAGTGATGAACATCAGTTCATATGTGTAAATTGATAATGTGACATCTAGATTTTCGGGTTCGGATTTTGATTACATAAATTAGGCATTTCATCGGCGTGATTATAGTGTTTTTCTCTGAGTTGGCTACTCACGAGATAACTAGACTAGCTAGGTAAGTTATTAGGGACTTTAAGGCAGATAGACTGAGAATTCGACCAGGTTTCGACTTCTCGACCGTGCTCATCTTTAGAGATCATTACGGCACAGTTAAAAATCGAATTAAAATCAGAGATAGGTTGGTTCGATTGAGATGAATGACCGATCGTGGGTGATTCCACTAAATTGGAAAATTCTCATTGACCAACACTAATTTGATTTTACTGTCGTTTTGATACCCTGTGTCTGTATTTGAATCCTAAAGATTTTTACGACAATCGAGAGTCGCCAATGTGTCGAGTGGGCTCATTGGCTTGAAGAAAATCGATCACGGGTCATTTGTCCTAAAAAGTTCTGAAAACTACCTGGTAGCCTAGGTCATGCTAAGAGCGTGTCGGAGTGAAATTAACTGTCAATCTAAGTCCGATTTTAGAAGTTGAAGAGTCTGTCATGTTACAGGTCATTTTAGGAGCATCAACTCAGTTTCAAAAGATTTTTCTGACAACCGAGACTTTTTGGGAAAAAGTTGAGTTAGGGCCCTTTTTTATCAGAATTTGCAGAGGACCGTTTTTATTGTGAAATTGGGATTCAAGTTGGATTATATGACGGGAAAAGTCATGAAATGAACAAGGATACCTTGATGGATTTATTTAGGTTTCAATTGAAATTGTTTGTTGAGAAGTGAACAAATTTGAGTAAGATTGAAGAGGGAAAAAGAGCAAATTCGTATGCCACGGTGCACTAAGCAAAATTGACCCATTAGAAGCTTGTCTTGGAAGCTTAGAGGTGAGTGGAATGTGACATCATATGAGATCATGGTGGGCCAAGTTGTGATGACCTAAGAGAGAGAGAGAGAGAGAGAGAGAGAGAGAGAGTGAGAGGAAAATGGGAAATTGGTTTCTTCTTCCTTCCCTCTCGACCAACCCCCCCCCCCATCTTCCTCTTCGGCTGCTCAACACCATGGAAACCGAAGACCAAGCTGCTGTCGCCGCCTCTCGCCATTGTCGTCGCATGTCCGCAAGCCATTGGAGCTACTTGCGCGCACCCAAGCCCACCGCCGAACTACCTCTCCTCCCTCTGGTTCAAACGGAATCGACCAACAGAAGCAGAAACAGCAATTGGCATTGCCTGAAGGAGTTGCAGTCGCGCCGGAGCTGCCGTCACCACCACACACCACCTCATCGCCGTCCGCTTCACGCTCGCCCGCCGTGCGCCATCTGCCCTTGCCCGATTGAGCTGCTGTCCAGCCTCTGTTTTGCCTCGTTTCAGTTCCGTTCAGCCACCTCAAGCCGTCGCCCGACCACCTCCAGCCATCGTCGGCCTCGCCGGAGCTCCACCTTGCCCTCCGCCACCCTTGGTTGCCTCAACCAATGCCGGAACCGCCCCTTCCAGCAGTGATCAAAGAGGGTAGAAAATGGGTATTGTAGCGAGAGTTTGGCCCGTTTTGGTCGTCTTCCCGAGCCTAGATGCTCGGCTCGCTTTGAGGAAAGTCGATCCTCCCGTCGAGCTCGTCGTTTTGAGTGAGTTTTGCTCACTAATGCCTTCTTAGTTTGCTAATTATGCTTAAAGTTTGATTAATGTTAGTTAAATATAATTAGGTGGCTAGATTAAAATGGATTAGCGATTATTAGTTAATTGCATTGCATATTAGTGAAATAATTAGTGTACTTAGATAGAGAATTGGATATAGTATTTATTGGATGCTTCTTAGGAATTTTTCCCGACCCTTATCAGGTGTTATTTAGGCAATTCGGGCATAAGTGGAATTTTAAGAATTAAATATTCAATTTTCAAATTAATTATTTAATTAATTATTTTCCAGAAATTCAACCAATATGGCCGGTGATCGGAATTTTATGCTGATGATCGTGGTGCAATCCGTTTATTTAATTGAGCTTTATATTGTGCTAAATTGAATTTATTGTATTTATTTATTTAATTTTTGAAATTAATTATTTAATTATTTATTTCCCGGAAATTCAACTGGGATGGCCAGCAACTGAAATTTGGTGCTGATTGTCATGACACAGTTCGTTTGTTTAATTGAGCTTTATTTTGTGCTGAATTGAATTATTTGTGAAATTTGGAATTATTCTTTAATGGAATAATATTTAATTATTAATTGGAAAATAAACAGGTGTCGGTTGACAACACAAATAGTGTTTTGGTGGACTATAGATAATGGTAGGATTTGTGGAAAGGAAATTATATTATTTTGGCTAAGGCCAACCGTGTGCCTACGCACAGGTATTTTTATTAGAGAGGATAAAAATGGTGATTTGATTAAACGATTATTTTCAGCATACTATAAAAGTATGGTTGGCAGCTTCTGGTGAACATATTATTCTATCGGATCAATGGATCTGGCAGCTTCTGGTGAGCATCGGGGGTATACTATATCATCCTAAGGGCTCTAATATGTTAGCTTTAGGTGAGTAGTAAACTTTATTATCAGCTTTGGGCGAGTAATATATTATTAGCTTTGGGTGAGCATATATAGTATACTAAATTGGCTTTGGGGCCTACTCTATTAGCTTTGGGTAAGCATATGCGTAGTATACTATATTATCAGCTTTGGGCGAGCTACATTATCTATTTGTCAGCTATGGGTGAGCAGTCCGAATTTGATAGAACTTTATAGATAGTATTGGATGTGCCGACCAAACATGGGTCATGATGCCATATAATTGATTGGGTCAATTGATTATTGGTTCATTGTGATGTTGTGAATTGATTGATTGAATGGAAATGATCGTTAGTGGTCTTGTTGACGTGTAATCGACTAGGTCAATTTGATCGATGCTTCGATCAGTGATGTGATTGCTTGGATGCCCATTTGATATGTGCTAATATGCAGGTGGAATCTGAGGCCAAGGTAAGTCCTCTTACTCATGTTGTGCATAGGCAGCTCTAAGGTGTATTAGTTTACTAATCGGGTCTTAAGGGGTAGAACTTCTTGAGACGAAGTCTCATCTCGGTTTGGGGAAAATATTTCAGGTCCCAAGATGACGATCGTGGAGGACCGAAAGTCCTGGAGTTTGGAAAGTGGAGGCTGAAGAATCGGCGAATGAGTCTGACTAGTGAATGTTAAGACAATCCCCTTTTTGATAAGTCGACAATTTTGCAAACAGCCTAAGTTTATAATTAACCAGTTTGTCTATAAAGATTTGTCTTGGTTTGAAAAATATGATCCTATTTTTTCATCCGATTGTTTTATTGTCTAGGGATTTATAACTATTTCTGCATGTGCATATTGAAAATGAAAGGGTCGGCGATACATAATCCTGGGATATCGCATTTTAAAATCGACCAAATGTAAGGGATGAGTGCATGCCTGAGGATCGGGGCGTGATAGATAAGTTATTGTGCTACTTGTGATATATAATATGAAATTTACTTACACGAGTGATCAATCTTATGCAATTTATGGTTGTCTTATTGACATATTATGATAGGAAAGATAATACTTTTATCTTTGCATTCCTTATGCATGGTTGTTTTGTATTGTCTTGAATTCATGATTGTTGTGATGCCAGGTTGAGTGATTGGTGGATCTCCTATCTTAAACTTATGAATTTCATTTACAGGGCATTTCTTTAATTTTCAAACTTTTAGGATGGTTCTTCCACCACTGCTACTTTTTAGAGCTCCAGCTCATATCTAGTATAGTTATAAAGAAGTGATATTATCTTATATGGTTCTTGTGTATGTTAAAGCTTGAGTCAATGCAGGACTTACTGAGTTGGTTCCTCATCGATATATAGCTTGGTACGCGATCTTTGATGGCGACTGGTTGGGACCACTAAGAAAATTTGGTGGTCCCCTTGACTACATTTTTGATGGGCCATTGATGAGAGAGGTCATTGATCATTTGATTTTAGCTTTGGTGTTATACAGACAGGCTTTTGGATATAGGATGATAATGTTGTTTGTTATGGGTTATAAATATAAAGTTAACATAAAGAAATATTATGTATAATATTTAATTTGTGTGGTAATCTTCTTAGATGTTGCAAGGTAATGTATTTGTGGTGCTTCCGCTTGCTATTAAAAAAAAAATCAAAAAGTACACGTGTCACATGTGATGTTATGAAGAGTCATATATAACTACTTCAAGCCCTTATTTGAAACTGACCTAGTCATTTTAGGTCATTATTTGATGCAATATTCATTTCATGCATTTATTTGAGAAAGTGAAGACATTTAATGCTCTTATTTGGAATTTCCCTCCAAACTATGCATAAATTGGTGTTGCAGCAGTAATTGTTACATCGTAATGCTATTCTATCTTTAGATGATAGCTTGAGCCTTTAACCAATTCAAGCTTGTTAAAAGTTAAATACTTAATTGTGACATCCTGAAATTCGACCCCGTTTCGATAAAGTGAAATGGGCATTTCGTCGGCGTGCCTATGGCCTTTTTCTCTGAGCTGATCACTCACGAGTTAACTGACCTATTGGGTGAAGCCGTTAAGGGATGTATCGGCCGTAAAATCCCTAAAAGCTACCTAATTTGTTGGATTGAGCTAAAATCACATCTGATCGATTTTTAACCACGAAATTGAACTCGATTTCGGGAATCGAATTTTAAGCGCGTCATAATTCTTATTTTTAGGATCCTGTCTCATCGCTCGTCAATTTATTGACGAGTCAGAAATTTCAATAAAGAAATTATCGGAAGAAAAATTTGAAGTCTGAAAAGAAATTTGAAAGGAAAAGGAAAAGAGAAAAAAATTAGGAAAAGAGAAAAAAATTAGGTATTTCCTTTTTCTCTTTTTTCCTTTTTTCTCTCTCTCCCCCTCTCTTTTCTTTTCTTTCTTTTCCTCTCTTTTCTTTCTCTCTCTCTCTCCTCTCCCCTTTCCCCCCATCCATGCGATTTCCCCCCCCCCCCCCACCGCCTATTCTCTCTCTCTCTTTTCCTCTTTGACTGGTCAAGACTTATCCCTTCTCTCTTCTCTCTCTCTCTCTTCTCTCTCCTCTCTCTTCTTCCTTCTCGTGCACGATAGAACCAGCTTCTTCTTCTCCTTCTTTCTTCACGCTCGAGCGAACCAGAAGCCCGAACCAGAAGCTGCAGCTCGCCGCCGCTGCACCGTCGCCGCCCGTCCCGCCGCCGCACCGCCGCTCGCACGCTCGCTCGACGCCGCGTGCGCCCAGGCGTCTCTCTCCCGCTCGGCCCAGCTCTGTTCGCTCCTGTTCCAGCTCTGTTCGCCCATCTCCAGCCACCTCCGGCCACCGCCCAACCCCGCTGGACCACCCCCGCGACCCCCTCGCCCTCCGCCAGCCTTCCCCCGCCGCCCTAGCCACCGGAGCTACTCCGTTCAGCCGCGACCAGCAAGACCCACGGAGTGGGTTTCAGCACCTTCGGGCCCGCTTTTGGACCGTTTCCCGGCCCCGAACCCGAGCCGTGCTTTGGGAACAATTGTTCCTCGCGTCGCCGCCGTCGGATTGATCCGATTTGCGCGCGATTTGGTGAGTAATCTCACTAATCCAGGATTAGTGGCTAATTATGGTTTAAGGTTGGTTTAGATTTAATTAATTATGTTTAGGTTGTTAGATTAGAATAAATTAGCAATTATTAGTCAATTGTGATGTGATTTAGATAAATTGATTGTGCAATTAGCAAGTAGACGTGGTCTACTAATTATTGGAAGTGCCTCGGGATTTTTCCCGACCCTTAGTGGGCTCCAATTAGGTTTTTCAGGCCTAAGTGGATTTTTTTAGTATTTAAATATTAATTTTCGGAATTAAATTAAATAATTATTTATTTTCCGAAAATTCAGATGAGATGGCCTGGAACCGGAAAATTATGCTGATGACCGTGGTGAAGTCCGTTTATTTAATCGGGCTTTATTTTGAGCTAAATTGAATTTTTAATATTAATTATTTAATTTTTGAAATTAATAAATTAATAAATTATTTTCGGAAATTAAGATTTTGATGGCCGACAACCGAAATCTCGTGCTGATCGTTGTGGCGCAGTCCGTTTATTTATTTGAACTCCACGTTGTATGGAATTGAATAAATTGTGATATTTTAGGGATTTACCCTAAATTGATTGGAATTAATTGAGATTGAATTGTTGATTGGTAAATGGCCAAGTACGTTATTTAGTATTTATAATGCTTTGTGGAGTTGATTTAATTATTTGATTGAGAAATCGTTGGCATTGGTTGTTGGTATTGAAAGTAGATTGGTAACCACTTGAAAGAGGCACGTGACTTGGTGAATTGGAATGTCACCTGGAGAATGCACGTGAGTTCAGTGGTTGAATATGTCACCTTGGCGAAAAGGTCGCCTGAGAGAATGCACATGGCTCGGAGACTCGGTATGTCCTCCTGGAGAATGCACGTGGGCTCGGTGATAGAGTTTGGCATCTAAAAGGGCATGTGGGCTCGGCGAATTGATGCATCGCTTTGGTGAGATGCACCTAAGAGAATGCACATGGGCCCGGGCATCTAAAAGGGCACGTGGGCTTGGCGAATTGATGCATCGCTTTGGTGAGATGCACCTAAGAGAATGCACGTGGGCCCGAGCATCTAAAAGGGCACGTGGGCTCGGCGAATTGATGCGTCGCTTTGGTGAGATGCACCTAAGAGAATGCACGTGGACCCAGGCATCTAAAAGGGCACGTGGGCTCGGTGACTTGATGTATCACTTTGGCGAAGAGGTCGCCTTAGAGAATGCACGTGGGCCCAAGGTTCGAGGCACGTGAACTCGGAGACTTGGAAGGTCGTCCTGGAGAATGCACGTGGCCTAGCTTTTAAATATCCCACAGTGGGGATTGAATTGTATGACATGTAATCGACTGGTTCGATTTGTTGAGGTGAATGGGTATCTATTGTGAATTGTACTGACTTGCAGGTGGGATTAGAGGCCAAGGTAAGTCCTCTGTCCTGTGCGTGTTTAGGCAGCCTTTAGTATAATGGTTTACTAATCGGGTTTAGTGGGGTAGAACTCGCTGAGACGTAGTCTCATCCCAGTTTGGGGAAAACCATTTCAGGACCCCGCTGAAGAGCTGAGGAGGAGGAATCCGAGAAGGAGAACTCGGAGGTGAGATCTAAAGAAAAGGATTTTTGGAAGAAGAAGACAATTCTGAGAGGGGCCTTGAGTACGGCCTAATTTATCTAAGTTTCTGTCTTCTTTTGAGATCTCCGTTTTGATGTGAATAGTTATGAAAGGGTTTGTGGTTTGTATAAAAGTTTGGTTATAAATTTCAATATGAAAAATATGGCCCTGCTTTTCTATCCCATCGTTTTATTGTGTGTGCGTGCCAAGGATCGGGGCGTGACATTAATGAAATTTAACTTCATCAGATAAGAGAAATCGAATAAAAAATGATGAGCTCTATTCAATTTGATCTAATTTCAGACCCTTATATAGTTAAGTTCGGTTTTAAAATTTTCCGAACCATATTATTGCAGTTTAGCTCAATTTTTCCATCCAAATCAGACCAAACTGAACCGTGCTCATCTCTACTCTACTTGATCTGCTTTCATGCGATTTATTAGAGATTGGCCAAAAGAGATCCTGTCGAGAAGGACTCGCTTGAAAGCCGTGCTCATTCGAGGTCGCCCAAGCCATGGACGCTACTCCACGTGGATTGTCACCGTAGGGAAGGTGTGCGAATGGGAATGAGATCTCCTGCCGCCCCATCTTATCTTCTCCACAAAGACACGATACGAGGATGGGGCAACGTGTCGAGGACTTGGGGTTGTCATCTCCATTTTCATCCTTGTAACCTATCATTGCATGCATCTTCAAATTGCTCATCTCACAAAAACTTGACATGTCACGGCGTTGGAGCGCGGCCAAGCTTGAAAAGGGAAGGGTTAGAGGGAGAGACATGAAGAGATTCCAAGTGATGAAAAGAGTTTTTTTGAGTGTTGTCGAGGACACTACACGAGCACCGAGAGGCCTGTACCATCTATGATCTTAACCACCGATCTCCCCTACTGCCACGAGTACTGCATAACTGAGCTAAAAATATTCCCAAATGCTGATGATTTGATCCGATACCGACCATTGCAACTCCACTTTGGACTCTCCTAGGGCATGGAGAGACTCTTTGGTGAGGGAAAGTGGGAGAATGGTCCTGGGAATGTGTATGTGTGGGATCATATGGCCAAGACTCAAAAGTGGACCACAGGGACTATACTAGGCAATTATATATCCTAATTAATATGCTATATTTGTTAAAAAGTCCAACTGAAAACATATTGCCGTGGAGTCTTCGATAGGGATGAAGTAGTAATAGGGTAGCCGTAGAAAAACCTGTGGCTGGATTGATTTTCTCCACAAGCATCTAGTCCTAACAAAACGAAAAGTAGTGAGCTCTGCGACAAAAGCAAAGCAAGCCGCACTAGTAGAGCGCGTCCATTTTTCAGTTGGCTTCTAATCTAAGCTTGACAAATTGGGAAAGGATTTCAAACCTTACCTAGGTTGAGAAAAGCCTTCTCAATCATTTGCTTCTTGCTCTCAAGCCCAACCCTATGCTTGTTTAGTTAGGTTAATTGAGTGGCGAGAAAGGTTACTTTTTGAAAACTATTTTATAATGGTATCTTATCTTATTTATATAGTCAGTGTCTTTTCTTATTGAGCTTGAAAGATTACCAACAATTTAGAGAAAAGATAGAGAGGCAACCCATATAAGGGGCTAGCTGGCTTCAACATTGGATTGGATATTAGACGAGCGAAAAAGAAAGCGGCTGCACATGCAAAATAAATTAAGATAGAGAATCTGACTTTGATATCATGTTAAAAGATCTAATACAAAACTTATACATAATGATCATCATATAAATCTCGTAGAGAAGTGACGTGGCTTGAACAATCTTTGTGCCTATCCGAAATTCTTTATTGAAAGAAAATGAAAGATCGGCGATTTGTTTACAGTCACCGTCCAAAAAAACACTGGCATTAAGGCAATGATGACCGGGTTGTTTTGGATTTAAGTACCCTTTTTTATTCTGACTTTTGGGTGGCCGTGGAGGCTCATCCAAGAAAAAGGAAGGAGCGGCAACAATATGTGAAGATCCAAAATGACCAAGTTTTTAAATTGGTACGAACCAATTTGGCGATGCGACACCCACAATAAGCAGAATTACATATCTCAGAGGGGGACAATTAATGCCAGGACCATGTGGTATCGGGGACAAAATCGAATGCTAGTGTGACTCAGTGTGACTCACGGTTGTCTCAACTCATCCACCCTTTTTCTCTCATCGTCCGTCTATAAATAGAGCGATCCAACGCTCAGGTCAAGCACACAAAGAAGAAGAATCCTTTGCCTTGGACTTGCATAGTAGCTCAAGCTCCTACTGTACCCACGTTCGCATCTTTCTGCTCATTCGCATCTTTCCACATTCGCACATGGCTGGTTTTTCGAATGCGAGGCGGGTATTACTTGTCGCAGTTCTTTCTGTGTTTCTTGTCATGAATGCACAGGGACGTGCTCTCGTTGATAAGAGGAATGATGGCCGTCTTCTTTTGCATCAACTCGGCAACGGCGATGGAGCCAAGCCGAGCTCTGTTGAGTGGGCTTCGACCATGGATGCAGACCCGACGAGGGGAGCGCCCGGAGGACCTGACCCGCAGCATCACATTCACAGCCCTTCCGCCCTTCGCTAGCCATAGAAACCAAACCGTGCGAGAGAGGGTTATATTCTATAAACGTAGCCAAAGTTCTACGCGGTAATGTGAGAGAGGGAATAATAATGAATATGGTGATGAAAGAGGTGACATGCGTTGCCCTAGCACCAGAAGGTGCAAGAGTCCTATGTTTTTCGCTCGCTTATAGTTCCTAAGTTATGAGAATATTACATGTGGGAACGATGATGTTTTCCTCACTAGTCTTCAACTTATATTCAGTATTCGAAACCTACCCCTCTCTCTCTCTCTCTCTCTCTCTCTAAAAAAAAATGGCTTATACATGCAATGCTCACAATGTAGCACTATATAATCGCGACATAATGTAACATACAATACAATACTATACCATGAGTCATGGTATGCTAAGTTCGAAATAACTCACTGTCTAATTTAATGATACTATAATACAACAAGAGACGGCGTATTAAAAAGTGCAAAGTTATCCTCATTAGTTAGTTGTATAAGGGGTGTTTCGTTCACAAAATCTCTGTCAACTACAGGTAGCTAAACACAACCTACACTCATCTGCGCAATTAGTATGGCAGACTTTAATTAGTCAAATATGAAAGTGATACAGGTAGTTGGACAAATTAAACTTTGTAGGCATTGACCAAGCATTTGAGGCATCAGAAGTCCCAATGCTATGGGTCTGATACGATGGACATGGTCTTTACTATTGGTGATACTCACAAATTATGATGTGTGCCCGAACTAGCATTTTCATTTCAACTTGATAAGCACAGTATATGGTTGCTTCAAATTCAAGTAAAATACTTCCTTATGTATTCATTGTACAATAAACTAAATCAATCTTGATCATGACCAGTAGTAAGTTCTATACAAGTCCTGCGTGGATTTCACGACATCCCTAGAACCGGTCCACACAAGTGTTTCTCCATATTCAATTATTTCCTATGTAGGGCATAGGTTCCAAATTGGAATGAACTATGTAGCTTGCTAAAAACATTGTTGTGTCAGTAATCACTTTCGATGTGATTTCAAGGCATTGCACCATTTTGCTTACCATGGATTTGAGGTGGAGTGGAGCTATAACCTTTCATTCTTTTTGACCTTGGTAGGCTGGATTCCCCCGATAATCTACCGAGAGCCTTTCAAGGCAATATCTGATTAGTGCATGATCTGAATACTATAAGTTAGTCGCCACTCAGGACAAGATGGCTTTCACTTTCAGCCGCTCGACAAAACCTATGATTTGGTCGGAAAAGGGCACCTGCAAATGTGGACGAGGAGAATCTTACGCTCGTGCTGATGTGTTCTGATGCAATACAAGGATATGAGGTTCTTCCACTTAGCCAATGGAAGAGATTTGGACTCTTTCTAAATAGTCGAGGGAGAGTGAGAGAGACCCACCAAAAAGGACTCTGCAAATCAGCTTTGCTCCATTGCCACGGACTTTTTGGCTTTTGAACAGGGCATTCGCCGCCACTGAGGTTAACCTAAATCAGTGTCATGCTCGTCACAGGTTCGGTTTCTGTTCTGCACAAATTTTTTGAGATTAATCCCAGAGAAAGTAACTTGTTTCGAATTCCTTCGTTTAACCATGATGGGCGCAATGTTGATTGGATCCGTAGGTGAGAAGGTGCCACGAAGTTAACCTAAAATACCGCCAGACCGCGTATATTACCATACTGCTATCCAAAAAGGCAAGGAAAGGCAAAAGGGAAGGCCTACAAGAACGTCAAACTTGTCGAACTCAAATTTTGAGATGTGGGAATAGCATCAAGACTTTTCTCAGCATTCATGCTTTATGAACTCGCGCCATCACCTCAAAAGTTCGAGAGACTGCATCTTTAGTTTAGATGATTAAAAAAGGAATACAAGTATGTGGGAGAAGAGAACTGAACTGGCCCGACAAAGCACTTCATCAAAGCGATCTCTCTTGAGCCCTCTAAGGAAAAGAATCGAACCATAGCGTGATTGTATTAGTAAAATCACAAGAAGCAAATCCAGGAGCCCATTTATAGATAAGAATAATAACGTACAATTGCTGTCACGACAAAGAATTCCAGCGATGTATGTGCTTCATCTGGTCACCAGAAATTACCGCAAGAACAAGGCCCACCGTTAAAATGGTGGAATCTCACGTTATCTCTCAGAATAATTTCCCTCCCAGTAATGTGAGATACGGCACACATGAAAGAGTGACAGTCTTCACATATCCTGAGGTTCTTCATGATCCTGATAGGGCAATTTTCGCTAGAATCCAGCAGCCCAAATGCCAGAGCCAGCTTTTCACTATGAGCCATCAATATTCGCTTCTTGTCGTCCTCGCTTACATCATAAGCCACTGAACTCAGGATCTGTTGATAACCATATCCCTTTAATCTCTCCAGAAGATCCTCTAACACTTTATTTATCTCGCTTGACCTCGGATGCTTTGTATCACCTGCAAAGAACTCGTGTATCTCCCCTTTCTTTGACTGAAACCGGCTACATCCAGGATTCTTCTTTAATCCCAGAGAGAGAGAGAGAGAGAGAGAGAGAGAGAGAGAGAGAGATCATTATTATTGTGCAACACAAGATTATATCAAAGCATAGACTTCCATCAGTAACACAAGATCACCAATTTTGCTGAAAGATTAAAATTCTAGTTTTTTGTCAGAAAATCAATTACAAAATCAGAGAAAATACTTGAGCTGAAAATCACGAAAGACATAGCTTACAGTTCAGAGAAGAAGGGACTCAGTAAGTCATTGAGCCAGTAAGTTTATCCCATATAACTTCACTACTCCATAATTTTTCTTTCTTAGATTGAAAAAGAAAAGGGGATAGGGAAGTACCGTGAAACCATGTTTCAATAATTTTTTATGAAAGTAAAATTGCAAGCAAAGGAACAGTTATGTCTACATTTTAAGTTCCAAAGTTCAGAAAGATAAAGATCGAACACATTGAATACCTAATGAATCAACATTAGCTTTAGCTGAAGAATTTGAAGCATGACAAAATCAAGTGGTGCAGTGAGATTTCAAGTAACAACCGAATGAAAATTCGGGCAATCAACTCAGCCCTGATACAGTCAATAACGGCCAAACACCAATGTATTATGAGTTGACATTTCAACCGTACGAAAGGGGACCAAACTCTCTAAAAAAGCACTAAGATTTCCCAGCATACGAAGAGCACAATGCATCAAGATTCAACAAGCAAGAACCCCAGTAACCATTCCCCTTCAATGCCATGCCAAAATTTCCAATCTTTCTCCATGTGAGTCATGTACCCGTGTATGAAACTCCCCACAACTCCGACAACCCATGCCGATGAGAAAATTAATACTTTCCAGATAATAAAAAAAATTATGAAACCATTTGAAGCAACAGGGTCTCTCCCGCATTATCGACCCTCTAGCGAAAAGAATACGGGAAAAAGATTTAGCCCTCTGAATTTCATTCCTTGGTGCAAAAATTCCAACTTTCAGCCCTAAAACTCCATTTCCAGATCAAATTTTTCGAAATTGAAGCTCCAATTTGCAGGACGCGCAAACTGATACGACAGCCTTAGTCAACCAAGTACAAATCATGAGAGAGAGAGAGAGAGAGAGAGAGAGTGAAGTAAGGAAGAGAATGCCTTACTCAGTTTCTACAAGCGAAAAATGGGAAGCAGTTGGGTCAGAGCGCAGACGAGACTCTTGAACTCGACGTTTCAAGTTTCCAGAGTTGCCAAGTCTAGACCTTTTGCCCCAGGCGAGCTTGTCAAGCTCAATTCAAGCTGAGATTTTTCTAGGGTTTTTGTTTTTTTCGTTTTCCCTTTATCCTCTAGTCCAACTTTTTTTTTTTTTCTAATTAATGAGGAACAAGCATAATTCGATTCAAACTACCAAAATCAATTAATCGTCAACTTAGTCCTCAAGACGTAATTTCAACAATTTTGGTTTGTATATCAAAGCCGACTAAAATTTGGCTATTTGGTTTGATTCTTTTTTTTTTTTAACAAATTGCACCGAATCAAACTCTTTTTATGAGTTATGTCGTAAAGCGAGATTATGGGGAAAATTCCAAGTAAGGGTTTAAAATGTCTTCATTTGTTCAAATAAAAATATAAAGTGAATCTTATTTCAAATAAGAGTCTAAAATAAAGACTTCAAATGAATTTTATAAGTAGTTATATTAGTTTGAAAAAAGGACTTAACTTTCCAATATGTCAAGAACCTTTTCATCCCTCACCTTTTTTTGAATATTTTCTTCTTCTTCTTCTTCTTCTTTTGTTTCTTTCTATTTTCCTTTTTTTCAGTTTTCCGTTTCTTCTTCGTTGGTACTTGGTCTCAAGCAATGGGCAGCCATCATAATGCCCCAAGAGGGTTGGACGAGAGTCACTTTCACAAGCCATAGTTGAGGCCCTCTCGCCAGGTATATGCAAGGGCCGCTTTGTCAACGGTTGGCAAGGCTACCCTCAAAAGACACAAGTGAGGGTCGCTCATAGCTGGTGAGGGCATGGGTCGAGGTGACCTTTGCCTAGATTTGGCGAGGACGGTGGCCCTCACCTAACAATCGACGATCAAACCTTTGTCGGCTCTTGTCGATTTTTTTTCTCTAAAAAAAAGAAAAAAAAATATTTAAAATTAAATTTGTCTTTAAATGAAAATGCCTTTAACCAACTAGAATATTTAGGGGAAAAGTGCCAAAAAAAGTCCTAAACCTTTTGTCATTGTGCCGATTTAGTCCTAAACATTTTTTTGGTGCCGATTTAGTCCTAAACCTTTTTAGGTTGTGCAAATTCAGTCCTCTCCGGCCAATTTTTGCCGGATTTTGCAGAATGGATGCCGACCAACTGACGTGGCTTGATCGGTGCTTACGTGGACAATTTTTAATAATATTTTAATATTTTTAATATTTTTATTATTTTTATCATTTTTTTATTTTTTTTATTTTTTTATTCTACTCTTCTTCCTCCGGCTGGTCGTCGGAGCTCAGTGACCGGCCAGAGGTGACGGCCGGCGAGGTCAAGGTCGACCTCGCCAGCCACCTCGCTAGTGGCCGCAGGGGCGGCCTCGCACGGGGCGGCGAGGCTCCCCCTTGCCCGCCCCGCACGAGGCCGCCCTTGAGGCCTGGGCGGTGAGGCTCGCCCTCGTCGGATTTGGCGAGGGTCAAGCCTCGCCCATGGCCGGCGAGGGCGAGCCCTGCCAGCTTCCCGAATCTGGATCTAGCAAGTGGGGAGGTTCGAGCAGGGGGAGAGAATCGGAGGGGGTAGACCACCGGCCACCCACCTCAGCCGAGGCCGTCAGCCTACGGCTGCGCCTGGTTTCAAGCGCCGAAGCTCCGGTAGGCCTCGGTCCTTTTTTGTGCCTTGCGTTGGTCAGACCAGGCCGGAGCTCGCGGTCTTCAAGGATTTCGTTCGAGATCTGAGGGCGTTCGATCTGGGCGGGACCTGAGAGAGAGAGAGAGTCCTCTCCCGGCCAAGCTGAGGAAACCCTGGCCACGTGAGACCACCGCCGCAATGCTGCCGCCTGATGCCGTCCACCGCTGCTCGCTGACCCGCTGCCATATCCGGCGAGCTGGCGCGGCTCGCCCTCGCCGCCCAAGCCTTGAGGGCAGCCTCGCGCGGGGCTGCCCCCACGGCCACTAGCGAGGTGGCCAGCGAGGTCGACCTCAACCTCCCCGGCCGTCGCCTCTGGCCGGTCGCTGAGGTCCAGCGACCAGCTGGAGGAAGAACAGCAGAATAAAAAAATAAAAATAAATAAAAATAAAAATAAATAAAAATAAAAATAAAAATAAAAAATATTAAAATATTATTAAAAGTTGTCCACGTCAGCCGGCCGACGTCTAGTCAGCAAAATCCTGCCAAATTGGCCGGAAATGATTGAATTGGCACAACTTAAAAAAGGTTTAGGACTAAATCAGCACCAAAAAAAGGTTTAGAACTAAATCGGCACAATGACAAAAGGTTTATGACTTTTTTGGCACTTTTCCCGAATATTTAGCTAGCCAGTGAGGTCATACTCTTATTTTAAACTGCTATAATGTGACATATGAAATTTCTTTATAGTTCATGATATTTAGGATATATAATTAGTATAGTAACTATCAACAAGAATCGATATGCTCCTAAATACGTATCGAATAATTTTCAAACATTAAATTTTTACTAAGTTAAGGTTTCCTTATTGTTCTATATCCTTTGTTAATAATTGTAGCGGGTTCAGAATAATTTTCTGATTTACTAACGCTTCAAATGAATATCGATTTCCTTGATTATTTGTCTAAATTAACATAATATCACAATCTTATTATTAAACCATGCCATTTGTCACTATGAGAACTTAGACAAATGTCTTCATCTCCACCACATTTTTTATCCACATGTCTAAATTAAATCCTTTGAACTTATCTATATGACCTTATGCATGACATTATCTTAACCCTAGAAACTTTTTTGTCTACATTTAACTCTAGTTAATTGGCATAATTACTTTTAACCAAGGCTAATAATAAATGTTACTTCCAGCCATTCTTAAATATAGAGAATAAGTGTGGAAGACAAGAGATAATGCCTTATTTCCCTACCTCTTTCACTTGCACCTCCATCTCCCTCACTTCTTCAAGTTCAAGTTTTATTTCACTCTCTCCTTCAAGACAAGGTCCAAACCCCTTCTCTCTCTCTCTCTCTCTCTCTCTCTCTTTTTCAGTTTAGTGTCTTACAAGGTAAATTCAAAGATTTTCCTTTTATTTTTATCAAATAAGCTTTGTTGTTTTCTAAAGAATGACACTTGTTAATTTTAATAATTATTTTGATTTCAAGGTGAGTAAATGCTTTGTTTGTTGAAGATTTCACTCAAGGTAAGTGAAAAACCTAAGGACTAAGCTAGAATGATCTACTTAGTAGCCTTGAGCTTGATTGATTGATTGTTTGTTTATTTACTATAGATTTTATTCTATGCGTGAGTAAGTTGCAATAGTTGTATGTTAAGTTATAGTGATTGTTGTGCTTGTGGTAAAAGGCTATTCATATGTCTAGAGTGTCTTTGAGAGATTTCTAAAAGGTTTTGTAGCAACTTGAATGGGAAAAATATGAAGATAGTAAAACTAGGCATAATAAGGGGTGTTTTGGTAAATTTTTGACAAAATTTGGGGTAATTTTGAAATTTAGAAAATGGAGATAAGGTTGCTAACAGGTTTATCTTATGTTTTTTTAGTTTTGATAAGTGGATTTCTAAGTAAGATTAATAAAGGGGAATCGAATCGGTTCAAAAAAAAAAAAAGAGTTTAGGGGTTTCAGGGGCAAATTCATAATTTCATTAAGTTAATGGATAAATATGAAAAAATTGAAACTTCTGAGGACTTTTCACAGCTTGTGGAACATTATTATGATAAGTGATAAAGTTATTTTTAGAGTTAATAGATGATGTGTAAATTATGTAAAAATTGGAACTAGTTGAACTAATTAATCAAAAATGAGTTGTTTTAATAGTTTTGTAAAATATGTGGGGTGTCTATTGTGTAAATAAAATGTTAGTATGCCTTAGATAACAAAAAGGATAGCTTTTAGTTTTTAATATGATTAATATTACTTGGTCGGTTGAAAATCGGAAGTTAGGGGTAAATTTATAAATTGAGAATTTTTACTAGGGCAATAGTCAAGTTTTTAAGAATTTGGACTTATAGAAAATACTCCTTAGTTTTGTGGAAAAAGTGAGCTTAATCAAGGGTGGTTTTATTATAAAATGTAAATCTATGAGTTACTTTAATTATTGGAGTAGTAGTGTTTAGTGTTAAATAGATATCAAGAATTGATAAACCAGTAAAAGTTCTATCCTGAATGATCATGGCTTGGTGAAAAGAAAAAGAACATTTATTTGCTAAAGTGTACGTAATTGATTTATTCTCATGATTGTATGAGAATGCCAAGAGAGTAATGTGTTGTCACCTTCAATTATGAACATCGAAAAGTATCTAACGCTTATTCTATTGTGATTAATTATGTATATCTTTGATACTTCATGATTAAAACCTTTGCCACGATTTGTTCGCTCATCGCCACCGAGCGAATTCCCTTATATCAGTATGTATGAGACTCTAGAGTTAGCAATTGTTATACAAGGTGAATATGACATGAAATTTTATGATGACATGACTCGTGTAGTCATGATATGATATGGCTTGTGAAGCCATGGCGTGATGTTAATAAATAGCCATTGTCATGGTGTATTAATCCTCATTAATGTAGAGGTGACTCGTGATTAATAGGCTAAGGCGTGGCAAATGAGTATGTATAATTCCGTCCTGCATGAGTTAGTGGTGACGATGCCTTATTAGTCAAGCTATCTCGTGAATCAAGATTGTCCTGGCCAGTGACAAACATGAGTTCATATGTGTAAATTGATAAGATATTGTGGTACTTGTGATATATAATATGAAATTTGTTTACACATGAGCAATCAATCTTATGCAATTTATGGTTGTCTTATTGACATATTATGATAGGAAAGATCATACTTTTATCCTTGCATTCCTTATGCATGGTTGTTTTGTATTGTCTTGAATTCATGATTGTTGTGATGCCAGGTTGAGTGATTGGTGGATCTCTTATCTTAAACTTATGAATTTCATTTACAGGGCATTTCTTTAATTTTCAAACTTGTGGGATGGTTCTTCCACCACCGCTACTTTTTAGAGCTCCAGCTCACATTGAGTATAGTTATAAAGAAGTGATGTTATCTTATATGGTTCTTGTGTATGTTAAAGCTTGAGTCGACACGGGACTTGCTAAGTTGGTTCCGCACCGATATATAGCTTGGTACGCAATCTTTGACAGTAACTGGTTGGGACCACTAAGAGGATTTGATGGTCCCCTTGACTACATTTTTGATGGGCCATTGATGGGAGAGGTCATTGATCATTTGATTTTAGCTTTGGTGTTATATAGACAGGCTTTTGGATATCGGAGGATAGTGTTGAAGTTAGGCGATCCTAACCCTTTTAAGGTCTTTTGGTATTTTGTGTGTTGTTTGTTATGAGTTATAAATATAAAGTTAACATAATGAAATATTGTGTATAATATTTAATTTGTGTGATAATCTTCTTGTATGTTGTATGGTAACGTATTCGTGGTGCTTCCACTTGCTATTAAAAAAAAAATCAGAAAATACACATGTCGCACGTGATGTTTTGGAGAGTCACATATAACTACTTCAAGCCATTATTTGAGACTGACCTAGTCATTTTAGGTCATTATTTGACACAATGTTCACTTCATGCATTTATTTGAGAAAATGAAGACACTGCATGCTCTTATTTGGAATTTCCCTCCAAACTATGCATAAGTTGGTGTTGCAGCAATAATTATTACATCGTAATGCTATTCTATCTTTAGATGATAGCTTGAGCCTTTAACCAATTCAAGCTCGTTAAAAGTTAGATACTTCATGAAATTTAACTTCATCAGATAAGAGAAGTCAAATAAAAAATGATGAGCTCTATTCAATTTGATCTAATTTCAGACCCTTATATAGTTAAGTTCGGTTTTAAAATTTTCCGAACCATATTATTGTAGTTTAGCTAAATTTTTCCATCCAAATCAGACCAAACTGAACCGTGCTCATCCCTACTCTACTTGATCTGCTTTCATGCGATTGATTAGAGATTGGCCAAAAGAGATCCTGTCGAGAAGGACTCGCTTGAAAGCCGTGCTCATTCGAGGTCGCCCAAGCCATGGACGCTACTCCACGTGGATTGCCACCGTAGGGAAGGTGTGCGAATGGGAACGAGATCTCCTGCTGCCCCATCTTATCTTCGCCACAAAGACACGATACGAGGATGGGGCAACGTGTCGAGGACTTGGGGTTGTCATCTCCATTTTCATCCTTATAACCTATCATTGCATGCATCTTCAAAATTGCGGGAGAATACACTATCAGTGTCATAAGTTATGTACGGCGCTCATTTTTGGTACCAAAAGTTCCCGTCGGATCACTTAAGTGCCATATCGGAGAAAAAAAAATCATTTTGATGCCACTGGCGAGAGATTCCAGCCAGATTAATTACGTGGGTTTTATATTTTTAAAAAAAAAAGTTCCGATTGCTTTAAAACGACGTTGTTTTCAATTTTCCTTAAGAAAACAACGTCATTTTGCCATCCTACGTGGATGCTTCACAAAAATGACGCTATTTAACTCATTTTGGATTATTTATTTATTTATTTAGGGATTGAAATTATGGTTTTTCTGACCTAGCTCGCTCGGCCGTCGTTGCCCGGCCTCTGCCGTCGCTGGGCCACTGTTGCTCACTCAACCGTCGTTGCTTGGCGCTATTTGGACACCCTCGACAGCACATGAGGGAGCACTAGCCCCGGTCGCCGGAGCCTAGGTACTGGAAGACACAGGCCAGGCACTCATCGTGGAGATTGGAGATGGAGAGGGAGACATCAATGGCAAAGCACTCGTCGGCGGCCTCCCCAAGCACCGGCCAAATCACGACCTTTGACTTGGCCACTGAGTGGCCATCGTTGGGGTTGGGGTTGAGGTCGAGGTCGGAGCCGCGGCCACCGAGTGGCCATCGTTAGGTTTAGGGTCGGGGTCGGGGTCGAGGTCGGGGTCGGAGCCACGGCCTCCAAGTGGCCATTGTCAAGTTCGGGGTCGGGGTCGGAGCCACAGCCGCCGAGTGGCCATTGTTGGGGTCGGGGCCGCGGTCGAGACCTGAGCCACGGCCGCTAAGTGGCCATCGTCGGGATAGGGGTCAGAGCCACGGCCACCAAGTGGCCATCGTCAGGGTCGGGGTCGGAGCCACGGCCACCGAAAGGCCATCGTCGGGGTCGAGGTCGGGGTCAGAGCCACAGCCGCCAAATGCGGGGGCCATCGAGGACGGCGAATGGCCGGAGATTTAGGGTTTTGAATTGGGGGAGATACTAAATGACGTCGTTTGGTGTTAGGATGTTGATTATACTCTCCAGCAAGCCACATCAACTTCAAAAATTAATAAATAAATAAAAAAGTGCCACGTTGGATTTCTGACCAATCAAATCAGAGTTGGCACTAAAATGATAGTTTTTAAAACTTTTTGACACTTAAGTGATCCGACAGAAACTTTTGGTACCAAAGTGAGCGTCATACACAACTTATGGCACTAATAGTGTAATTATCCCTCAAATTGCTCATCTGACAAAAACTTGACATGTCACGGCGTTGGAGCATGGCCGAGCTAGAAAAGGGAAGGGTTAGAGGGAGAGACATGAAGAGATTCCTAGTGATGAAAACAGTTTTTTGAGTGTTGTCGAGGACACTACACGAGCACCGAGAGGCCTGTACCCACTATGATCTTAACTACCGATCTCCCCTACTACCACGAGTACTGCATGATTGACCTAAACTTATTCCCAAATGCAACTCCACTTTGGACTCTCCTAGGGCATGGAGAGACTCTTCGGGGAGAGAAAGTGGGAGAATGGTCCTGTGAATGGGTATGTGGCGGATCATATGGCCAAGACTCAAAAGTGGACCACAGGGACTATACTAGACAATTATATATCCTAAATTAATATGTTATATTTGTTAAAAGGTCCAACCTAAAATATATCACCGGGGGGTCTTTGATAAGGATGAAGTCGTAATAAGGTAGCCGTAGAAAAATCTGTGGATGGATTGATTTCCTCCACAAGCATCTACTCCTAAAAAATTGAAAAGCAGTAAGCTCCGTGATAAAAGCAAAGCGAGCGGTGCTAGTAGAGCACATCCATTTTTCAGTTGGCTTCTAATCTAAGCTTGACAAATAGGGAAAGGATTTCAAACCTACCTTAGGTTGGGAAAAGCCTTGTCGATCATTTGCTTCTTGTTTTCAAGCCCAACCCTATGCTTGTTTAGTTATGTTAATTGAGTGGTGCGAAAGGTTACTTTTTGAAAATTATTTTATAATGGTGTCTTATCCTATCTATACAGTCCCGGGCTTGAAAGATTACCAACACTTTAGAGAAAGGATAGAGAGGCAACCAATACAAGGGGTAGCTGGCTTCAACATTGGATTGGACATTAGACAAGCGAATAAGAAAGGGGTTGTACATGCAAAATAAATTAAGATAAAGAATCTGACTTTGATACCATGTTAGAAGATCTAATACAAAACTTACATATAATGATCATCATATAAATCTCGTAGAGAAGGGACGTGGCTTGAACAATCTTTGTGCCTACCCGAAATTCTTTATGGAAAGAAAATGAAAGATCGGCTATTTGTTTGCAGTCACCGTCCAAAAAAACAGTGGCATTAAGGCCATGATGACCGGGTTTTTTGGATTTAAGTACCCTTTTTTATTCTTTGACTTTTGGGTGGCCGTGGAGGCTCATCGAAGAAAAAGGAAGGAGCGGCGACAATATGTGAAGATCCAAATGACCAAGTTTTTAAATTGGTACGGCCCTATGGCGATGGGACACCCACAATAAGCAGAATTACATATCTCAGAGGGGGACAATTAATGCCAGGACCATGTGGCATCGAGGACAAAATCGAAATGCTAGTGTGACTCAGCGTGACTCCAGGTTGTCTCTACTCATCCACCCTTTTCTCTCATGGTCTGTCTATAAATAGAGCGATCCAATGCTCAGGTCAAGCACACAAAGAGAAGAATCCTTTGCCTTGGACTTGCAGAGTAGCTCAAGCTCCTACTGTACCCACGTTCGCATCTTTCCACATTCGCACATGGCTGGTTTTTCGAATGCTAGGCGGGTTTTACTCGTCGCACTTCTTTTTGCGTTTCTCGTCGTGAATGCACAGGGACGTGCTCTCGTGGATAAGAGGAATGCTTGGCCGTCTTCTTTTGCGTCAACTCAGCAACCGCGACGGAGCCAAGCCGAGCTATGTTGAGTGGGCTTCGACCATGGATGCAGACCCGACGAAGGCAGCGCCAGGAGGACCCGACAAGCAGCATAACCATGACAGCCCTTCCGCCCTTCGCTAGCCATAGAAACCAAACCGTGCGAGAGAGGGTTATTTCTATAAGCCTGGCCAAAGTTCTACGCGGTACAAGGTGTTCGCGAACAAGAATAATGTGAGAGAGGGAATAATAGTGAATATGGTGATGAAAGAGGTGACATGCTGGTTACCAAAAGAAAAAAGAAAAAAGGTGACATGCGTTGCCCTTGCACCAGAAGGTGCAAGAGTCCTATGTTTTTCGCTCGCTTATAGTTCCTAAGTTATGAGAATATTACATGTGGGAACGATGATGTTTTCCTCACTAGTCTTCAACTTATATTCAGTATTCGAAACCTACCCCACCCTCTCCCTCTCTCTCTCTCTCTCTCTCTCTCTCTCTCTCTCTCTCTCTCACACACACACACAAAATGGCTTATACTCTCTCTTTCTCTCTCACAAAAAATGGCTTATACATGCAACGCTCATAATGTAGCACTATATAATCGCGACGTAATGTAACATACAATACAATACTATACCATGAGTCATGGTATGCTAAATTTGAAAAAAAAAAAAAAAACTCACTCTCTAATTTAATGATACTATAATACAAGAAGAGACGGCATATGAAAAAAGTGTAAAGCTATCCTCATTAGTTAGTTGTATAAGGGGTGTTTCATTCACAAAATCTCAGTCAACTATGGGTAGCTAAACACGTCAGTTCAGAGAAGATGGGACTCAGTAAGTCATTGAGCTGGTAATTTCATCCCATATAACTTCACTGCTCCATAATTTTCCTTTCTTAGATTGAAAAAGAAAAGGGGATAGGGAAGTACCGTAAAACCATGTTTCAATAATTTTTTTATGAAAGTAAAATAGCAAGCAAAGGAACAATTAAGTCTACATTTTAAGTTCCAAAGGTCAGAAAAATAAAGATCGAACACATTGAATACCTAATGAATCAACATTAGCTATTTCAAGCATGACAAAATCAAGTGGTGCAGTGAGATTTCAAGTAACAACCGATTGAAAATTCGGGGGATCAACTCAGCCCCGATACAGTCGATAACAGCCAAACACCAATGTAATCTGAGTTGACATTTCAACCATAAGAAGGGGGACCGAACTCTAAAAAAGCACTAAGATTTCCCAGCATACAAAGAGCACAATGCATCAAGATTCAACAAGCAAGAACCCCAGTAACCATTCCCCTTCATTGCCATGCCAAAATTTACAATCTTTCTCCATGTGAGCCATGTACCCGTTTATGAAACTCCCCACAACTCCAACAACCCATGCTGATGAGAAAATTAATACTTTCCAGATAATAAAAAAATTATGAAACCATTTGAAGCAACAGGGTCTCTCCCGCATTATCAACCCTCTAGCGAGAATACGGGAAAAAGATTTAGCCCTCTAGATTTCACTCCTTGGCGCAAAAATTCCAACTTTCAGCCCTAAAACTCCATTTCCAGATCATTTTTTTCAAAATTGAAGCTCCAATTTGCAGGATGCGCAAACCGATAGCGACAGCCTCCGTCGACCAAGTACAAATCACGAGAGAGAGAGAGAGAGAGAGAGAGAGAGAGAGAGAGAGAGAGAGAGGTGAGAGTGAAGTAAGGAAGAGAATCCCTTACTTAGTTTCTGCAAGCAAAAAATGGGGAGGCGGTTGGGTCAGAGCGCAGATTTAGTCTCTTGAACTTGACGTTTTAAGTTTCCAGCGTTGCAAAGTCCAGACCTTTAGCCCCAGGCGAGCTTGTCGAGCTCAATTCTTTTCTAGGGTTTTATTTTTTTTTCCTTTATCCTCTAGTCCACCTTTTTTTTCTAATTAATGAGGAACGAGCATAATTCGATTCAAACTACCAAATCAATTGATCGTCAGCTTAGTCCTCAAGACGTAATTTCAATAATTTTGGTTTGTAAATCAAGGCCGACTAAAA
The DNA here is from genome assembly GCA_019915185.1 of Eucalyptus camaldulensis. Classification (NCBI taxonomy): domain Eukaryota; kingdom Viridiplantae; phylum Streptophyta; class Magnoliopsida; order Myrtales; family Myrtaceae; genus Eucalyptus; species Eucalyptus camaldulensis. The sequence continues at coordinate 10,040,898 of JAHSVA010000005.1, forward strand.
TTTGGCCATTTGGTTTGATTTTTTATTATTTCCAAATTGCACTGAATCAAACTCTTTTTATGAGTTATGTCGTAATGCGAGATTATGGAGAAAATTCCAAGTAAGGGTTTGAAATGTCTTCATTTGTTCAAATAAAAATATAAAGTGAATCTTATTTCAAATAAGAGTCTAAAATAAAGACTTCAAATGAATTTTATAAGTAGCTATATTAGTTTGAAAAAAGGACTTAACTTTCCAATTAGTCAAGAACCTTTTCATCCTTCACCTTTTTTTGAATCTTTTCTTCTTCTTGTTTTTTTTTTCATTTTTTTGTTTCTTTCTATTTTCCTTTTTTTCGGTTTTCCGTTTCTTCTTCGTTGGTGGTTGGTCTCATGCAATGGGCGGCCATTGTAATGCCCCAAGAGGGTTGGACGAGAGTCGCTTTCACGAAACATAGTTGAGGCCATCTCGCCAGATATATGCAAGGGCCACTTTGTCAGCGGTTGGCAAGGCTACCCTCAAAAACCATAAGTGAGGGTCCCTCACAGCTGGTGAGGGCATGGGTTGAGGTGACCTTTGCCTAGATTTAGCGAGGATGGTGGCCCTCACCCAGTAGTCGACAATCAAACCTTTGTCGTCTCTTGTCGATTTTTTTTTTAAAGAGAAAAAAAAAAGAAAAAAAAACATCTAAAATTAAATTTGTCTTTAAATGAAAATGCCTTTAACCAACTAGAATATTTAGCTAGCTAGCAAGGTCATCCTCTTATTTTAAACTGTATGAAATTTCTTTATAGTTCATGATATTTAGGATATATAATTAGTATAGTAACTATTAGCAAGAATCAATATGCTCCTAGATACGTATCGAATAATTTTCAAACATTAAATTTTACTAAGTTAAGGTTTCCTTATGAATATTGATTTCCTTGATTATTTACTACAATGTAAAGTATTTGTCCAAATTAACATAATATCTCAATCTTTTTATTAAACCATGCCATTTGTCACTATGAGAACTTAGACAAATGTCTTCATCTCCACCACATTTTTTATCCACATGTCTAAATTAAATCCTTTGAACTTATCTATATGACCTTATGCATGACATTATCTTAACCCTAGAAATCTTTTTGTCTACATTTAACTCTAGTTAATTGGCATTATTACTTTTAACCAAGGCTAATAAACGATACTTCCAACCATTCTTAAATATAGAGAATAAGTGTGGAAGACAAGAGATAATGCCCTCTTTCCCTACCTCTTGCACTTGCATCTCCATCTCCCTCACTTCTTCAAGTTCAAGTTTTATTTCACTCTCTCTTTCAAGACAAGGTCCAAACCCCTTCTCTTTTTTCTTTTTTTTCGTTTTTTTTTTCAGTTTAGTGTCTTACAAGGTAAATTCAAAGATTTTCCTTTTATTTTTATCAAAAAAGCTTTGTTGTTTTCTAAAGAATGACAATTGTTAATTTTAATAATTATTTTGATTTCAAGGTGAGTAAATGCTTTGTTTGTTGAAGATTTCACTCAAGGTAAGTGAAAAACCTAAGGACTAAGCTAGAATGATCTACTTAGTAGTCTTGAGCTTGATTGATTGTTTGTTTGTTTATTTACTATAGATATTATTCTATGTGTGAGTAAGTTGCAATAGTTGTATGTTAAGTTATAGTGATTGTTGTGCTTGTAGTAAAAAGCTATTCATATGTCTAGAGTGTCTTTGAGAGATTTCTAAAAGGTTTTGTAGCAACTTGAATTAGAAAAATATGAAGATAGTAAAACTACGCATAATAAGAGGTGTTTTGATAAATTTTTGACAAAATATGGGGTAATTTTGATATTTTGAAAATGGAGATAAGGTTGTTAACAGGTTTATCTTATGTTTTTTAGTTTTGATAAGTGGATTTCTAAGTAAGATTAATTAAGGGGAATCCAATCGGTTCTAAAATATGAGTTTAGGGGTTTTAGGGGCAAATTCATAATTTCACCAGGTTAACGGATGAATATGCAAAAACTGAAACTTCTGAGGACTGTTCACAGCTTGTGAAATCTTATTATGATAAGTGATAAAGTTATTTTTAGAGTTAATAGATGATGTGAAAATTATGTAAAAATTGGAACTAGTTGAACTAATTAACCAAAAATAAGTTGGTTTAATAGTTTTGTAAAATTTGTGGGGTGTCTATTGTGAAAATAAAATGTTAGTATGTCTTAAATAACAAAAAGGATAGCTTTTAGTTTTTAATTTGATTAATATTACTTGGTCGGTTGAAAATCAGAAGTTAGGGGTAAATTTATAAATTGAGAATTTTTACTAGGGCAATAATCTAGTTTTTAAGAATTTGGAATTATAGAAAATACTCCTTAGTTTTGTGGAAAAAGTGAGCTTAATCAAGGGTGGTTTTATTATAAAATGTAAATTTATGAGTTACTTTAATTATTGGAGTAGTAGTGTTTATTGTTAAATAGATATCAAGAATTGATAAGCCATTAAAAGTTCTATACCGAATGATCATGGCTTGATGAAAAGAAAAAGAACATTCATTATTAAAGTGTACATAATTGATTGATTCTCATGATTGTATGAGAATGCCAAGAGAGTAATGTGTTGTCACCTGCAATTATGAACATCGAAAAGTATCTAACACTTATTGTATTGTGATTAATTATGTATATCTTTGATACTTCATGATTAAGACCTTTGCCACGATTTGTTCGCTCATCGCCACCGAGCGAATTCCCTTATATGAGTATGTATGAGACTCTAGAGTTAGCAAATGTTATACAAGGTTAATATGACATGAAATTTTATGATGACATGACTTGGGGAGTCATGATATCATATGGCTTGTGAAGCCATGGTGTGATGTTACTAAATGGCCATTGTCATGGTGTATTAATCCTCATTAATGTAGAGGAGACTCGTGATTGATAGGCTAAGGCATGGCAAATGAGTATGTATAATTCTGTCCCACATGAGTTAGCGGTGACGATGCCTTATTAGTCAAGATATCTCGTGAATCGAGATAGTCCTGGCCAGTGATGAACATCAGTTCATAGGTGTATTGATAAGATATTGTGGTACTTGTGATATATAATATGAAATTTACTTACACATGAGCGATCAATCTTATGCAATTTATGGTTGTCTTATTGACATATTATGGTAGGAAAGATAATACTTTTATCCTTGCATTCCTTATGCATGGTTGTTTTGTATTGTCTTGAATTCATGACTGTTGTGATGCCCGGTTGAGTGATTGGTGGATCTCCTATCTTAAACTTATGAATTTCATTTACATGGCATTTCTTTAATTTTCAGACGTTTAGGATGGTTCTTCCACCACCGCTACTTTTTAGAGCTCCAGCTCATATCAAGTATAGTTATAAAGAAGTGATATTATCTTATATGGTTCTTTTGTATGTTAAAGCTTGAGTCGACGCGGGACTTGCTGGGTTGGTTCCTCATCGATATATAGCTTGGCACGTGATCTTTGACGGCGACTAGTTGGGACCACTAAGAAAATTTGATGGTCCCCTTGACTACGTTTTTTATGGGCCATTGATGAGAGAGGTCATTGATCATTTGATTTTAGCTTTGGTGTTATACAGACAGGCTTTTGGATATAGGAGGATAGTGTTGAAGTTAGGCGATCCTAACCCTTCTCAGGTCTTTTGGTATTTTGTGTGTTGTTTGTTATGGGTTATAAATATAAAGTTAACATTATGAAAAATTATGTATAATATTTAATTTGTGTGATAATCTTCTTATATGTTGTATGTTAATGTATTTGTGGTGCTTCAGCTTGCTGTTAAAAAAATAAATAAATCAAAAAGTACATGTGTCGCGCGTGATGTTCTGGAGAGTCATATATAACTACTTCAAGCCCTTATTTAAAATCGACCTAGTCATTTTAGGTCATTATTTGACACAATGTTCACTTCATGCATTTATTTGAGAAAATGAAGACACTTCATGCTCTTATTTGGAATTTCCCTCCAAACTATGCATAAGTTGGTGTTGCAGCAGTAGTTGTTACATCGTAATGCTATTATCTTTAGATGATAGCTTGAGCCTTTAACCAATTCAAGCTTGTTAAAAGTTAGATACTTCATGAAATTTAACTTCATCAGATAAGAGATGTCAAATAAAAAATGATGAGCTCTATTCAATTTGATCTAATTTCAGACCCTTATATAGTTAAGTTCGGTTTTATAATTTTCCGAACCATATTATTGTAGTTTAGCTAAATTTTTCCATCCAAATCAGACCAAACTGAACCGTGCTCATCCCTACTCTACTTGATCTGCTTTCATGCGATTGATTAGAGATTGGCCAAAAGAGATCCTGTCGAGAAGGACTCGCTTGAAAGCCGTGCTCATTCGAGGTCGCCCAAGCCATGGACGCTACTCCACGTGGATTGTCACCGTAGGGAAGGTGTGCGAATGGGAATGAGATCTCCTGCTGCCCCATCGTATCTTCTCGACAAAGACACGATACGAGGATGGGGCAACGTGTCGAGGACTTGGGGTTGTCATCTCCATTTTCATCCTTATAACCTATCATTGCATGCATCTTCAAATTGCTCATCTGACAAAAACTCGACATGTCACGGCGTTGGAACGCGGCCAAACTAGAAAAGGGAAGGGTTAGAGGGAGAGACATGAAGAGATTCCAAGTGATGAAAAGAGTTTTTTTGAGTGTTGTCGAGGACACTACGCGAGCACCGAGAGGCCTGTACCATCTATGATCTTAACCACCGATCTCCCCTACTGCCACGAGTACTGCATAACTGAGCTAAAAAAATTCCCAAATGCTGATGATTTGATCCGATACCGACCATTGCAACTCCACTTTGGACTCTCCTAGGGCATGGAGAGACTCTTTGGTGAGGGAAAGTGGGAGAATGGTCCTGCGAATGTGTATGTGGCGGATCATATGGCCAAGACTCAAAAGTGGACCACAGGGACTATACTAGGCAATTATATATCCTAGTTAATATGCTATATTTGTTAAAAAGTCCAACCGAAAACATATTGCCGCGGAGTCTTCGATAGGGATGAAGTAGTAATAGGGTAGCCGTAGAAAAACCTGTGGCTGGATTGATTTCCTCCACAAGAATCTACTCCTAACAAAATGAAAAGCAGTGAGCTCCGCGACAACAGCAAATCGAGCTGCGCTAGTAGAGCACATCCATTTTTCAGTTGGCTTCTAATCTAAGCTTGACAAATAGGGAAAAGATTTCAAACCTAACCTAGGTTGGGAAAAGCCTCCTCAATCATTTGCTTCTTGCTTTCAAGCCCAACCCTATGCTTGTTTAGTTAGGTTAATTTAGTGGCGAGAAAGATTACTTTTTGAAAATTATTTTATAATGGCATCTTATCCTATCTATATAGTCAGTGTCTTTTCTTACTGAGCTTGAAAGATTACCAACAATTTAGAGAAAGGATAGAGGGGCAACCAATATAAGAGGCTAGCTGGCTTCAACATTGGATTGAATATTAGACAAGCAAATAAGAAAGGGGCTGCACATGCAAAATAAATTTAGAGAATCGGACTTTGATATCATGTTTGAAGATCTAATACAAAACTTGTACATAATGATCATCGTATAAATCTCGTAGAGAAGTGACGTGGCTCGAACAATCTTTGTGCCAATCCGAAATTCTTTATTGAAAGAAAATGAAAGATCGGCTATTTGTTTACAGTCACCGTCCAAAAAAACACTGGCATTAAGGCAATCATGACCGGGTTTTTTGGATTTAAGTACCCTTTTTTATTCTTTGACTTTTGGGTGGGCGTGGAGGCTCATCCAAGAAAAAGGAAGGAGCGGCAACAATATGTGAAGATCCAAAATGACCTGTTTTTAAATTGGTACGGCCCTATGGCGATGGGACACCCACAATAAGCAGAATTACATATCTCAGAGGGGGACAATTAATGCCAGGACCATGTGGTATCGGGGACAAAATCGAATGCTAGTGTGACTCAGTGTGACTCACGGTTGTCTCAACTCATCCACCCTTTTTCTCTCATCGTCCGTCTATAAATAGAGCGATCCAACGCTCAGGTCAAGCACACAAAGAAGAAGAATCCTTTGCCTTGGACTTGCATAGTAGCTCAAGCTCCTACTGTACCCACGTTCGCATCTTTCTGCTCATTCGCATCTTTCCACATTCGCACATGGCTGGTTTTTCGAATGCGAGGCGGGTATTACTTGTCGCAGTACTTTCTGTGTTTCTTGTCATGAATGCACAGGGACGTGCTCTCGTTGATAAGAGGAATGATGGCCGTCTTCTTTTGCATCAACTCGGCAACGGCGATGGAGCCAAGCCGAGCTCTGTTGAGTGGGCTTCGACCATGGATGCAGACCCGACGAGGGGAGCGCCCGGAGGACCTGACCCGCAGCATCACATTCACAGCCCTTCCGCCCTTCGCTAGCCATAGAAACCAAACCGTGCGAGAGAGGGTTATTTTCTATAAACGTAGCCAAAGTTCTACGCGGTAATGTGAGAGAGGGAATAATAATGAATATGGTGATGAAAGAGGTGACATGCGTTGCCCTAGCACCAGAAGGTGCAAGAGTCCTATGTTTTTCGCTCGCTTATAGTTCCTAAGTCATGAGAATATTACGTGTGGGAACGATGGTGTTTTCCTCACTAGTCTTCAACTTATATTCAGTATTCGAAACCTACATCTCTCTCTCTCTCTCTCTCTCTCTCTCTCTCTCTCTCTCTCAAAAAATGGCTTATACGCAATGCTCACAATGTAGCACTATATAATCGCAATGTAATGTAACATACAATACAATACTATACCATGAGTCATGGTATGCTAAATTCAAAATAACTCACTCTCTAATTTAATGATACTATAATACAAGAAGAGATGGCGTATTAAAAAGTGTAAAGTTATCCTCATTAGATAGTTGTATAAGGGATGTTTTGTTCACAAAATCTCCGTCAACTACTGGTAGCTAAACACAACCTACACTCATCTGCGAAATTAGTATGGCAAACTTTAATCAGTCAAATATGAAAGTGATACGGGTAGTTGGACAAATTAAACTTTGTAGGCATTGACCAAGCATGTGAGGCATTAGAAGTCCCAATGATGTGGGTCTGATATGATGGACATGGTCTTTACTATTGGCGATACTCACAAATTATGATGTTTGCCCAAACTAGCATTTTCATTTCAACTCGATAAGCAGAGTATATGGTTGCTTCAAATTCAAGTAAAATACTTCCTTATATATTCATTTTACAGTAAACTAAATCAATCTTGATCATGACCAGTAGTAAGTTCTATACAAGTCCTGCGTGGATTTCACGACATCCCTAGAACCGGTCCACACAAGTGTTTCTCCATATTCAATTATTTCCTATGTAGGGCATAGGTTCCAAATTGGAATGAACTATGTAGCTTGCTAAAAACATTATTGTGTCAGTAATCACTTTCGATGTGATTTCAAGGCATTGCACCATTTTGCTTGCCATGGATTTGAGGTGGAGTGGAGCTATAACCTTTCATTCTTTTTGACCTTGGTAGGCTGGATTCCCCCGATAATCTACCGAGAGCCTTTCAAGGCAATATCTGATTAGTGCATGATCTGAATACTATAAGTTAGTCGCCACTCAGGACAAGATGGCTTTCACTTTCAGCCGCTCGACAAAACCTATGATTTGGTCGGAAAAGGGCACCTGCAAATGTGGACGAGAAGAATCTTACGCTCGTGCTGATGTGTTCTGATGCAATACAAGGATATGAGGTTCCTCCACTTAGCCAATGGAAGAGATTTGGACTCTTTCTAAATAGTGGAGGGAGAGTGAGAGAGACCCACCAAAAAGGACTCTGCAAATCAGCTTTGCTCCATTGCCACGGACTTTTTGGCTTTTGAACAGGGCATTCGCCGCCACTGAGGTTAATCTAAATCAGCGTCGAGCTCGTCACGGGTTCGGTTTCTGTTCTGCACAAATTTTTTGAGATTAATCCCAGAGAAAGTAACTTGTTTCGAATTCCTTCGTTTAACCATGATGGGCGCAATGTTGATTGGATCCGTAGGTGAGAAAGTGCCACGAAGTTAACCTAAAATACCGCCAGACCGCGTATATTACCTTACTGCTATCCAAAAAGGCAAGGAAAGGCAAAAGGGAAGGCCTAAAAGAACCTCAAACTTGTCGAACTCAAATTTTGAGATGTGGGAATAGCATCAAGACTTTTCTCAGCATTCATGCTTTACGAACTCGCGCCATCACCTCAAAAGTTCGAGGGACTGCATCTTTAGTTTAGATGATTAAAAAAGGAATACAAGTATGTGGGAGAAGAGAACTGAACTGACCCGACAAAGCACTTCATCAAAGCGATCTCTTGAGCCCTCTAAGGAAAAGAATCTAACAATAGCGTGATTGTATTAGTAAAATCACAAGAAGCAAATCCAGGAGCCCATTTATAGATAAGAATTATAACGTACAACTGTCACGACAAAGAATTCCAGCAATGTATGTGCTTGATCTGTTCACCAGAAATTACCGCAAGAACAAGTCCCACCGTTAAAATGGTGGAATCTCACGTTATCTCTCACAATAATCTCCCTCCCAATAATGTGAGATACGGCACACATGAAAGAGTGACAGTCTTCACATATCCTGAGGTTCTTCATTATCCTGATAGGGCAATTTTCACTAGAATCCAGCAGCCCAAATGCCAGAGCCAGCTTTTCACTATGAGCCATCAATATTCGCTTCTTGTCATCCTCGCTTACATCATAAGCCACTGAACTCAGGATCTGTTGATAACCATGTCCCTTTAATCTCTCCAGAAGATCCTCTAACACTTTATTTATCTCGCTTGACCTCGGATGCTTTGTTTCACCTGCAAAGAACTCGTGTATCTCCCCTTTCTCTGACTCAAACCAGCTACATCCAGGATTCTTCTTTAATCCCTTCCCTCTCACCAACTTCCTCACATTTGAAACATCATCCCACCTACCAACCGATGCAAATATGTTACATAGAACCATATAGTTTCCAATTGCATGAGGTTCGAGCTCAAAAAGATGGCTTGCAGCAATTTGAGCAATGTCAGGGTTCCTATGGATACGACATGCCCCCAAAAGTGCTCCCCACACCCCTCCATGGGGTTTTAGAGGCATCGTCTCTGTAAGTTTAAATGCTTCATTTAAATGTCCAGCACGACCAAGAAGATCAACCATGCAAGCATAGTGATCACCATCTGGAACAACACCATAGCGTTCTTCCATGGATGAAAATATTTTTTTGCCCTGATCAACCATTCCACCATGGCTGCAAGCTACGAGTACACCTATAAAAGTAACTTTATTAGGTTTTGTCGCTGTTTCTACCATCTCATCAAACAGTTGCATCGCTGCTCGAGCAAGGCCATGAATCGCAAAGCCTAGAATCATTGAACTATAGGTATATACATTCCGTTTCTTCATGCCTTTAAAGATCATGTATGCATGCTCTATATTGCCACATTTTGAGTACATATCAACCATAGCCGATCCCACAACAACATTCTCAGTCGGCTCAAGTCCAGATTTTGTGGCAACATCCCGGACCCATTTAGCATATTTAGAGGCACCTAGTTGAGCACAAGCCGAGATAACACTGGCCAATGTAACCTCATCGGTCTCAACTCTAGCATCCTGCATTCGCTCGAAAAACCACAGCGCCTCCCTCGGCTTGCCGTTCTGCGCAAACCCAGTAACCATAGCAGTCCAAGCCACCATGTCCTTCACCGGTAACCCATCAAACAAATCGCCAGCAGACGCCATATCGCCCGTCTTCGTGTACGCCACTATCAACGTCGTCCAGGAAATAACATCCCTGTGCAGCCTTTCGTCAAACACCTTACGCCCGCTACCCAAATCGCCGCAGCTCACGTACATACCGATCAACGAGTTCCCCACATACAAATCAGAGCCGAACCCACCAATCAGCATCGTCTGGGCATGCACCTGGCGCCCCAAATTCAAGTCAAGAGCCGCGCCGCACGCCTTGAGCAGCGCCGTGAACGTGAAGGACACGGGGCCGACGCCCTCCTCCCTCATGCTCGCGTACAACCCGACGGACTCCCCAAACGGCCCCTGAGCCGCGTACCCACGAATGAGTGCGGTGTACAGAAACGGGTTGGGGCGCTCGACCTGCCGGAAGACGGCGCGCGGGTACGACCCCACGGGGACGCCGAGCTCGGTGAGGGTGCGGACGAGCTTGGTGACGACGTAGCAGCATTGGTCGAGGCCCTTGCGGTAGAGGTGCGCGTGGACTTGCTTGAGCTGGGGGAGGCCGCGGCAGCCGTCGAGGAGCGAGACGAGGCGGGTCTCGAGCTGCTGCCTGTCTTCGAAGAAGGGGAAGGAGTACCCATACGGCCGACGGAGGTCGCCGTCCGCCGCGTGCAGAGAGAGCTGTCCGGGAAGAACGGATCGGAGGGACGAGCGGGCGGTGCTGAAGCTTCGGCTGAAGGCTACCATCCCGCCATGGGCGGCGATCGTTCGAGCCAGAGCCTCTGATGAACGCTTGCAGCTTCTCAAAGGTTTGCCAACATCAGCACCTAAAAACATTATATGGAATATCTTAAAATTATTCGCGAAATTACATTTTCAATTAATGCAATCGAAATTTTCGATTAATACCATCAAGTTTTAAAATTTATCGAATTGATGTGACCAAAGTCAATTTTTTTTTTTAATTCCAACCAATTTTGCATAGGTTAAAAAAGATATAATTTTGCTTTAAAAAGTTATCTTCTCTTTAAATTCAGTCTACTTTATAATTTTGAATCTAAGAATGCCTTAAAACTTTCTTTTCTTGAATTATGAGACTTAAAAATTTAAAAGTTTTTCCCAAGATAAAATTACACCTTAGAGCTGAGGGAGCCATAAAGGGAAGTAGACTCCCCGTCACTTCTTCGAAGGTTGTTACTACTAAATAAGATAGTATGGTAATTCGATGCTTGATTAAAATTGTGGAATTTAATAGGATTTATATTGAGTTAGCCAATACTTCGCATTATATCTTATAATCAAATAGTCGTCTCTCTAATTATGCAACACCGTGTGAGGAATGTAAAGACATTTGATGCCCATAGAGATCACATTTTAATTAAAACCATCAAAATTGATTAATACCATCAAGTTTAAAAATTTATCGAATTAGTCCAATTTTTTAATTCCTTTTTTGGGTTAAAATTTTTTTAGCATAGGTTTTTTTTTTTTTTTTTGGACAAATTTTTTAGCATAGGTTTAAAAAGGTAAAACTTTGCTTTATGAAGTCATTTTCTTTTTGACAAAGAAAAAAGCCATGACCTCTCTTTTATTTTTTTGGGAACGCGATGAAATGAGAGAGGCTCGTGGAGACGATGATGCAGTACCTCAAGCTCGCGGCCTCATGCCCTCCTTCTCTCCGATGGTCTCCCTCATCGGCCCTCAGGCCCAAGCCTCTCTCCTCCTCCTCCTCCTCCCCCTCCTCGCCGCCGTCTCGCATCGAGTACACGCCGTGGCCGGGCCTCCGGCCATGGCGGGAGAGCTCGCTGAACCACGACCGGTTCTGGGGACCCAACGGACCGCAGGCTCCGCCGGGACCGGCCCTTGCGTCGCCCGACCCGGGACGGAGCGCAATCGGGTCGGCTTCTTCCCTGGCCGAAATGGGTGCCCTCGTTCTTGCCACCGGCGACCCTGCTTCGAAGTCCGAGCTCTCCCATCTCGCGTACTGCAGGTGGCGCGGCGAGAATCTGCCCGTCGGGGTCTCTCGGCCCCCCGATAGACCGGCCAGGCCTGCGAGGCCGGAACTGGTAAGTCTTGGTTTTGTCTTTTGGAGAATTGTCGAAAAGGCATCGGCTTTCGAGAGTTTCGAATTCTGGGAGTTGGTTCTTTTCAGAGCGTTTTGGGGTTAGTGTTGTCACTTTATCAATGGTGTGCTATAGTTCCGGCAGTCACTGTTTCTTATTTCCAGAGCATCGTTGGGGAGGTAAAGTATTGCAACTGCTAGTACCGTTAGTCTCAGTAAGCTTGACCTGAAGTTAAAACCGGGAAACTGCTTTCTTTGTGAATGCTGCAGCAATGCCGGGACTATCATCTGCTTTTACTTGCAATACGATGTTGCCTAGTTAATGCGCTGTTAGAATGATTTCTGCCTTCCGTGTGATTGGAATCTTGGTCTCTCGCTGATGATTGACCTCTCACTCTTTTTTCAAGCTTAGAATTTAAAGAGTCGAGATTTGGATCTTGAGATGCTGTTTACATGGTAAATTGCTCGCCTGTCCGTAAGATTAAGAGTCTCAACCGTCTTCTCATCTGTTATTTACTATAGGTTTCCCCAAAGGACATACCGCCCCCTAAAGTATCAGGGTTACCTCTTAATGCCTATATGCTGCATAATCTGGCTCATGTGGAGCTGAATGCAATTGATTTGGCATGGGATACTGTGGTTCGGTTCTCACCATTCTTGGAGACTCTTGGGGAAGGATTTTTTGCGGACTTCGCTCGCGTCGCTGATGATGAGAGTCGCCATTTTGCTTGGTGCTCTCAGAGGCTGCTGGAGCTTGGATTCAGGTCAGGGGAACTTTTGGGTTAGCAAATTCATTCTAGCCTGTGCGACCAGTGTGCCTTCATCATATTCTCTTTGTTTACCTAGGTATGGAGATATGCCTGCTCATAATTTTCTTTGGAGAGAGTGTGAGAAATCCTCTGATAATGTTGCTGCTCGTTTGGCAGTAATCCCACTGGTTCAGGTATCCCTTAACATTTGAGTTGTTGATTGTTTGTTATGACAAGCTTCACAAAGCGTTCTCTTCCAATGATGGGCCCAAAGACTCTTGCTTTTCCATTTGTCTTTTCACTTGTAATGTTAAGTACGACATGAAGGCGCTCCTTCTCCCTACTCACCCAAGGCCTTCATTTATTGTTCTTGACCCTCTGCTGTTTCTGACAATTTTCTCTTCTGCTATGAGAAATGAGGTTATGTATACTTTTCCTGATTTAGCTCCTCGATTCTTTGGCATGATCGTTATATTGTGCCATCTTCTTCACATTGCTTAAATTTGCTATATGGTAGTTGGACATTCATCTTGTCCTTTAAAAAGTTCCTTCCAGAGGTTGAGAAGAAGAGTGCGCTTCGCCTGGATGCTGTTATGCTCACCTCAGTATGAAGCATTAACATGGTTAACATTCGAAAATGAAGATCATCCAACTTGCCATATCTTATGTAGTTCCACAGTATTGCTGCTGATTACAAATTGCCATGCCTGCTCAAATGTACGGAATTTCTTTTTCCCTTTCATTCAGGAGGCCAGAGGGCTTGATGCTGGGCCACGTTTGGTGCAAAAATTGGTCGGCTTTGGTGACAACATGACATCTAAAATCGTGGGTAGGATTGCTGATGAGGAAATGGCTCATGTAGCCGTTGGTGTCGATTGGTTTATCTCCATTTGTCAGAAAATGAACCATGCTCCTTGCTCCACTTTCAAAGGTTCAGGACCTACTCCCTCAGGCCTCTGTTATGAACCCATAAACCTTTGCTGATTCAACTTTCTCGTGTAGACATATTGACAGAGTATGGCGTAGAGTTGAAGGGCCCTTTCAATTATTCGGCTCGAGACGAAGCTGGTATTCCTCGTGACTGGTGAGGGAAAATGTATTAACAGAGTACAGCAATCAAAATTTTGTGCTTTCCTATTACCTTGTTCTGATTTTCTCCTTAAACCATTTCACAAGGTATGCATCATCATCGACAAACAAGCAAGATGGGAAGGAGCAGCTTTCTGTGGTATGAGAGGTCTTTCAGATGGTTGGACCAATGTTTGCGAGTTTCATAGATACCTATCACTTATGATGGTGAAATAATCATGGCAGGTATATGATAGGCTGGCTCACATCATATCTATGGAGAGTGAGAACTCTAGTTCAAGTGGACCCGCCTGATGATTTCGTTCAGATCAGGTGAAACAAGTTCACTCGTATTACCACTCCAATTGCTTGGGTACAAATATTTTCGACCACTGGCTACATACATCAGCGGCGGTGCAGAATGCCAGGTGAAAATTGACTCCCTGCTATCAGGAACTTCAAGGAAAACCTTTCTTTAAATCAGCAACTACCTCGGCAAGCATAAAAGAAATTCAAGAATTCATTGAGGAGAGGACGTGGTATTTCAACTTTTGATCGCTTCTCAAGATTTCAGTGTGATATCATAGGCATGTTGTTCTGTGCCTTTCTCCACACTCCTATTGAGATGTAAATACTACATAAGTTAATATTTCCTAACTTCGCTGTTGCACCTTTTTGATTTTTTTTTTTTTTTATAGCTTATTGTGGACAAGTTAATATTGGTAGGATACAGGGGAACTTTGCCGTGTGATTTCTGTCAGCTTAAAGATGTGTGCGCCTTCTTCTTTGGTCCTTATGCTGGGTCTCTTCATGGCTGATTACTTATTAGACCTTGGACTCTGGTGAGCCTAGATACAGAGCTTTGGACCGGTAAAATTATCACATCCCATGTTTGATGATGGGGGAATTTTCCCGTGTCCACTAGGTCGGGTGGATTACAACTATATATTTTGGGTCTAGGCAAGTATTTCCCTTGATTTCTAACGGGATATATACATTTTAGAACTTCAAAAAGGCCTAATATATGCCTAAATATGGTGCAGACCGGATAGAATCTCTTATCACGCAAACAGTAAGAATATGAAGAGTCAAAAGGAAAAAACGAGAGAAAGAGGGAGGGAGGGAGGAGGCAATGACAATATTTCATAGGAGAGCATTCCAAGATGATGCATGATTGACTTGAACATATTAGAACTTCACCTTACGTTCTAAGAAATCAATCGTAGCAAAGAGGACTAATATGCTAAGTTCCTAAGACAGGAGAGACGTGGCGCTTCCACCCATATAATAATGCATATATAATAATGCAGCCCATCCCTGTCGCGAATAGGAAGGAGAATCATCAGCCGAAGCTAAATTCCACGTGATGATCCAACAGGCCTTACACGTATTGCAGCATCTGCGATCACAGCTCACTCCTCAACCAAAAGTCTCGAACTTTATCACGAACTTTCCTGGGTTCTCGATAGCGTGACGAAAATGCGAAGCAATCGCGGGACAGCATCATCGGCGGGTATCCTTCGAGCACTACGGGTGATGGGAAGTCGTTCCTGAAACCGAGCTTTACGCACAGAGAAACTAAAAAGCGTATATTTCTGTCTCATCAACTTTTTTTCCAGAGAAAGAAACATCAGAGGCAGTAGAACAGAGGTCGGGAGGGAGAGACAGAGAGAGCCAGCGAGAATGTGCTGCGGAGATGATTGCAGGCCGCTGGCTTTCCTGCTTGGCCTTCCCTTCGCCCTTCTCTCTCTCCTAGTCTCCATAGTCGGCATCATCGTCTGGATCGTTGGGTACGTTTCATCTCTCTCTCTCTCTCTCTACCAGTTGTCTTGAGATTTAGTCTCTGGGTTTTGAACTCTGCATGGATTGTGAATATGATGAGAAAAACGGTGGGCGACGCTGCAGATTGCTGTTGACTCTGATATGCCCCTGCTTCCTGTGCGTGACCCTGCTAGTGGAGTTCGCGCTGGAGCTGATCAAAGCCCCCCTTCACGTCATGGAGTGGTTCACTTCTCAGATACCCTGTTGATCATACCCGATCACCATTTGATGACCGTTTCTGCTTTTCAGAGCTGACTGGTATTTATCCTCTTTCCGGTACGTGGATTTCATGGGGGTATCTCTGTGATGTACAGCCGATTGTTGGGTTTGTATGTAATAAAAAAAGGGAAATCCGATCTTCTGCAATGTCTAGAAAAAATGGTTGAAGTCAATTCGTTTTTCATTTACAGTTGCAGACATGGGTATGGTTAGCCCTTTTTCTTGATTCACTTTTCCTGGCGTGCATCTTCATTTTTATGTCCACATGTTTAAGGTCATAAGAAGAAAGCAAGATGGGTCACTCAGAAATGGAAATCTTAACCATTCCAGAATCGTTTATTACACGAAAGTTCACCATACAACAAACATTCTCTATCTGTACATCCACCAGTTTCACTAGGACAAGAGCTAGAAAACTGTTTTATTTGCTTCGCAGGTTCGTCCTCTCACGTTTTCACCATGGCACACCTCTCAACTCTACATTCCTCTTCCCATCCTAAATCAAAGCAGAGCTATGAACCTTCTGTGGCCAACCTCTATTTACTGCGGTCTTGCTTATGCTCTCCTTGCTCGCTACGGTCCGTTGAGGAGGCCGAGAAAGCGAGGTTTGCCTCTTCGCCTCCTGGCTCGTCCTGGCCGACCACAAACTCCTTGGTTGTCTGCGCAATCTCCACTATAGTCTCGCCAATTGCTCCCAGTACGCCACCTCCAGGCTGCTGCTCCTCGGTCTTTTTGTGTTCTGTTTTGCCCTGAACAACCTGCTCACCGGTCCCCGTCTTTCCCTCCTCGGTTGATCCCTCGAGGATTTCCTGGGTAGTCTCCTTCGCCTTTCTAGCCCCTCCTTCCACCATTTCCTTGGCTTGTGCGACCACACCTTTGGGCTGTTCAGCCGGTACTTCACCTCCGGGCTGCTGCTTCTCGGTCTTTCTGTGTTCTGTTTTGCCCTGAGCGACCTGCTCGCCTGTCCCCATCTTTCCCTCCTTGGTCGATCCCTCAAGGATTCCCTGGGCAGTCTCCTTCGCCTTTCTAGCCCCTGCTTCCACCGTTTCTTTGGCTTGTGTGACTATACCTTTGGGCTGTTCAAGTACACCCCCTCCGGGCTGCTGCTCCTCGGTGTTTCCGTGTTCTGTTTTTCCCTGAGCGACCTGCTCGCCAGTCCCCATCTTTCCCTCCTCGGTCGATCCCTTGAGGATTTCCTGGGTAGTCTCCTTCGCTCTTCTAGCCCCCCCTTCCACCATTTCTTTGGCTTGCGACACTACATCTTTGGGCCGTTCAGCCCCTTCTGTTTCCTGCAAAGCGTTTCAATTTCCTATTGAATGAGGAAACATAGCAATTATCTCATACATAAAATAATCCAAGACTCAAGGACATCCCACTATAACCAGAACCCGCCAGACACCTGATAACATCCTAATATTCTTGATCTTAGTTATTATAGTCCTCGAGTTACGCGCAAAAGCCCATCATAATTACCATTCTCATCTGTTCTTTGTTAAACTAAATTGAACATCATCAAGAACGCACAACAACTAGAATTCGCATGATTAGTTTACTAAACACCTGCTTTTCGGCTGACTTCTTGGCTTCTAGCTGTCTTTCAGCTTCTTCTTTCTTCCTGGCTGTATACTCCTTGGCCTTTTCACCAGTCGCAGCTGCCACATCCTTTGCTGCAACCAAGGGCTTGGCAGCAATCTCCGCAGCCTTATGTCCCGCACCAAGAGCAACCTCTCCTGCCTTCTCAGCGACTCCCTGAACGACCCTGGCGGCAGCCTTCGTTCCCTCCACCGTTATCTCAGCAGTGTAATGAGCAGCTCCCCACCCTGCCGCAATTGTCTTATCCTTGACTTCCACAGCCGCTTTCCCTGCATACTCTGCTGCGCCCTTGCTGGTCTCCACCGCCACTTCCTTTGCTGCAATCGCCTTCTCTCCCGTGTAATTGGCAACTCCTTTAGAGATCTCCACCGTCTTATCCTTAGCTTCTGTGGCCTTTTGCATTGCATAGTCCTTAGCTTGCTCTGCCTTGGGAAGTGTGTAGTCCTTGGCTTCTGCAGCCCTTTGCATCGTGTAGTCCTTAGCTTGCTCTGCCTTTGGAACGGTGTAGTCCTTAGCTGTTTTTCCGGCACTGAGCACGGTTTCCTTCGCAGCCGCAAGACCCTGCTGACCCTTTTCAACAGCTGTGTCTTTGACCCTCGCCCCCTTCTCTGCCATGTACTCAGTCGTGGCACGAGCACCTTGAAGGACCGTGTCCTTTGTTTGAGCGGCCTTCTCTGAAGCTGTACCGAGTCCTTGATTCGCCAATTCTTTCGCTTGGTTGTAGCGCTCCTCTGCGGCTCTCAGTATTTCCATTGAATTCTGCTGGGCCAATGCTCTTAATCTCGAAACTTCTTCTAGAGTAGGTTGTGCTTCTTCTTCGTGGCCCTTTTTTTGGCCCTGCATCTCCTCGCCACCTTTCCCTTCCGTTTCTGGAAAAGCATTACCAAGTGAGTCAAAGTGACATCTATTCGCATGTCTGCTCGTAAGGCCGATCCAAACAGAAATGAAATATAAACCAAACGAAATTTGAGCCGCCCAACTTACGAAGATTGAACTTCTATGACAAATGGATAACTGTTAATAATTTATGCTATCTACATTCTAAACAACCGCGTCTGGACTTTGAAACTAAAACAAAATCGTTCTTGATTCAAGTCTATTCAATGATGCTCTCTTTCTCTTTGCGCAGCCTTTTTCATTCTACCTTGTTCTAGATGGTTGTTATAGAAGCATGTGATGAGCGTGTTAATACGAGTTTGTCATGAAGTGATTCAAAAGACGAGTATATCATAGCTGCATCACTCCAAGATCTTCATTCTTGTCGAACATCCTTCGACAAAATCCAATGTGAAAAAAACCAAAACAGTTGAGGGGTTACCTGGGGCACTTTCTCCTCTCATTCGGCCTCCCTTCTCTTCGACTTGATAAGTCTCCCTCTCCGTCCTCCTTCCACCTTCCCCATGATGTTGACCACCGCCTTCGCTCCTCTTCCTCCCCTCCTGGCCTCCTCTTTCTCTCTTTTTCTCTCCCTCTTCACCCCGACTCACTCCTTTCATGGGCGCTCCGCCAATCTCTATCTTCTCCACCTTATCCGCCAGCGACTCTCCTCTCGTCCCACGACCCTCTCTCTCACCACCCTCATAACCCCCCTTCTGACCTCCCACATCGATGGTCTTCACTTTCTCCGCCAGGGACTCCAACTGCTTGCTGTCGCTACTCTCCTTCTCCTTCTCCTTCTCCTTCTCCCTCACTTCTCGATCGTGTCGGGCCGTCGTCTCCGTCTGTCTTGCGGTCTCTCTCCCCTCTCGCTCCAGACGAGCCTCGCCATGCGGAGCCTCCTTCCCGCCAGCCGGGTCCGAGGCTTGCGCCTTCTCGGCGAGGGACTCGAAGTGGACCGTCATCTTGGGGACCTTTTCCGTCTCCACGTGGATCTCTCGCTCGTTCGTGGTGTTCTCTCTTCTTCGCGAGACTTGCTCTGAAGCCATGTTTGCTCTCTCGAGTCTGTACGTGTTTTGTGTGCGTTTGAACGTTCAAAAGTTGAGAACTGGTGAGAGACATGGAACGAGAACGACGGTGGTATTAAGCAGAGCGCTCGGAAGAAGAAGTTGAAGAAGGGGGTGAGATCGATGGACGTGGGCGTGCATGGCAGGAGACACGTGTCAACTGGCACGGCGCCACGTGTTGAGAACGGGAGATAACACGGTGAGTTAGCGGACTCAGTTCTCGACACGTGTCGTCCGAGCTGGCGCCCCATTAAAGCGGGGGGAGCTTACCTGGAATTCCTGTCTGCCACGTGTGAATGGAAACAGAAGGCAAAAAAAAAAACATAGGAGAGGTTATCGTTCACGATAAAAAACTGTGGACGAGGTTGACCAGCGGCGCACGAGCCAAGCTAAGGAAGGAAATTAAATTGTTCACGATAAATTGTTCTAAGCCCGCAGTTTTGCCCTTTGGGCTTGGACGGGCTGGGCCGGGTAGGGACCTTCCAGCCCGTGATCAAGTAATAGAACAGAATATCTTGAAGATGGTATGCCAGCACGTCATGCGACATGACCATATTTGCTCGAGAACAAGAGGTTCATGACAACTTTGGATAGTACCGACCGACGATTTGTGTTTCCATTTACTGCTCCAGTTGAAAAGAACTAACTCAACAAACTCATTCCGTGGATAATTATGGTGGATGTACATCCGTTTGTTCTTGGTCAAAGTTTGACCTGCTGGAGTACTGGTGCTCGAATGGATCGTGCTGGCATTCATGTCAGAAGATGAATTACAAATCCTTCCCCTCGCAAACCGAAGGTTTTAAATACATATCAAACAATGAAAATTGAAGATCTCTCACGCTCACACTGATAAGACACAAATATGACCATCTCTGGGTTTACATGGTCCCTTCGAGATTCATTCAGTCAAAACTTCATTCCGTCCTTGTGGATTGCAAAGAAGACCAAGGACAGCCCGTAACCGATGCCCACCGAGATCATCTGTCCTGAAATTACGAAAGATCATTGCCAAAAGTCAATGCCAATCCATTGGCTTCAATTGAAATCCAAGAACTCAACAGAGGGTGGGCAAAAGAGTCTCACCAAGTTCAATACGTTTGGCAACTCCTTCATCCTTCCTCGTAAAGAGACCCTTTTCATTGGATGTGGCTTCAAGATGCAGAAACATGGAGAACGCAACCAGCCCGCTCCCGAATTTCTCTCTCACAACTCTCTCCCTCATGTCCAGCGACCAGAAACCGGCGATTTCGTGCCTATAGTCCTCCACCACCACCTTCATGAACAGAAACAGCCCGAGCCAAAGCGCCAGCTTCCCAATGCTTGGGACCAGTTTGGACGCGAAGAAGACCAGGCTCGCCAGGTTCACGAGGCAGGCAAAGGAATACAGAGGCAACCAGAAGTACCAATCTGACAGATTTGCAAGAAAATGGATGTAGTCATCGACCGGTATATATGATCGCGGGACTGTAGTCAAAATCATCTGTTAGAGTACCTGGATCATCTAGTTGAACAGATGCAGAGTAGGCAAAGAGAAGACCCATCAGCAGGGAGCAAATTCCAGATAGTTTCGTGGGTGGTGCCATCTTCTTCAGCCCCGGATCTGGAAATTGAAAATTGGGTTGGTGTTGGATTTAGCGAAAGATGAGCTTCAGAACTGGCTTGGGTTGGACAACTGCTTCATTGTCAGTCTGCTTCAGATGAGATTCAGGGGGCAGTAGAAGGAAGCAAGCCGTGC
This sequence comes from Eucalyptus camaldulensis, assembly GCA_019915185.1. Taxonomy (NCBI): domain Eukaryota; kingdom Viridiplantae; phylum Streptophyta; class Magnoliopsida; order Myrtales; family Myrtaceae; genus Eucalyptus; species Eucalyptus camaldulensis. The sequence goes on from JAHSVA010000005.1 coordinate 10,061,813, forward strand.
TCGTCAAGGCCTGCGGAGTAAACAAGTGAGCGTTGACCTTTTGATAAAGTCGAAAGTGATGTGTGAGCACTAAAGTAAGGTCAAGTGTGGAAAAGAGCCTGTACATATGTATATTCTACTGCTAAATGTCCAATTTGTCTTCCTACAAGAATTAAGCTTTTATTGCCATTGTATCGGTGAGAGGAACAAGAATGGCCCTAAAAAAGCAGTTGACATTGAAGGTGGTAATCCAATGAGATCTGTTCATGCATATAGGTTAAATGAGATCTTCTGCGAAAATAAGCTCGAGTGCAGTTGGCTTGGAGCGTCGACAACCAACAAGAAGTTTTTCCCTTCGACATGGTACAGTTAAATTGCAAAAAAATATAGTTTATTTGATATTATTTGTACCAATTCAATGGGAATTCCAGCTTCTTTATATTTTTTTTATTTTATCAATAAGTATTAATTTGAATTATAAGAACAAGTTTTCACCATTTTTTTCCCATCATAAGCTGTGGTTTGATCAGAAGTATCCATGGCAAGGAGAATACGTTCTTTAACAGAGTACCTTGAAGACACATTGTATGAGCAAATCACTTTAGCACTGTGGAGAAGGTACAAACATCGTCTCTTCTTCCAAGAGAAAAGGCTCTTGAATGTTTGATAGGTCAATTCTCACGATCCAAAGTTCTCATGAAACAAGAAATCTGAGAAATTTTTTTAGAAGCAACAGCTGTTCAACATGCGACTCTGGATAATGAGCCGGACAATGATCAACAATCATTTACAAAACTGTCTGGTTTTCCTCATACAGCTTTAATATGAAGGTTTAGAGAAATGGCATCTTATTTTTAGCCATTTTCCGTGGCTCTGGAAGCCAAAAAACATCCTCGCAACCACATATTTAATGAGGCACAGATGCCGTCACAGTTCTGTGTCTCGAATCTGTTAGGACCTCTGTTACATTCACGAACCCCGCTTCCCTTAGTGTTCCTTCCATATCAGTAAGATAGTACTCGTCTAAGTGGGGTTCGGTACTCTTCAATAGTGTAAACAGCACAGGCGACAAACTCTGCAGAACATAGTAAAGATGAGGCATAAAGTTGCTGATGTTAAATGGCCAAAGAAAAATATGTTTCAGCCTACGAACATGTCGCTGATGATGAGTAGCTCCTTTCAAAAACTGCTCAGTTCCCGATTTCTGTTTACAAGGCCGATTCTCTCCAAGATTCAATGACTTATTGCTCCGTTATAATACTTTAGTTTAAGCCAATCAAACCCATGATTTTATCGCTGTGCAGTTTATTGTAGCATTTAGCAGTTAGGATACTATTTTCAACTTAGCTAGAACTAGACTTCATAGAATCATTTTCCATTTTTCATTGCTTTTTTTTTTTCAATGTCAATTTTGCGATGAAGGCTCCAGGTATTATACGTTAGCAATCCCACAGAATAGATTATGACAATCGTACAACAAAGCCATTTAGTACTAAGACTGGTGAGTTATAAAATATGTGACCTGCAGCAGTTGAAAATGTTCTCACCAGTCGAATGTTGACTAATTAGAACATTAAGAGTCTCATATAAGAACTCAAGGCCACTTATATGGAGATGAATGTTATGACATATAAGTTAATATCCACCTTAATATTAGCAATCAGATACTCATTCATACGCAATGCCCTGCTAGTGAAACCTAGAATCTTCACTTGCCTCTACTATATTTTCTGAGGAATTGATGTCTTTCTTTTTCCTTTAACCAATTCTTGGTAATTTAGAATAATTTGTGGAAAAGGATGAAAGAAAAGACTTGCTTGGGTGACAAACATGCCATCAACAAGGAAAGCAGGTAGTGATGATACTTGCAGTTGCAAAATTTCCATTCGAAGAAACCAAAACAATTTACAGAAATTTGAACCATACCTGAAGAACCTTAGAGGATGGCTGCATCAACGAGCAAAGGAAGTCACATTAGTATTTCCATTATGGAGAAAGGAGTCAGCAATAACAAACTTTAGTGAGTGACATGAGATAATTACGCACCGCTTGATCCATTATGGCAATGGTGCCACCAGGTCGAAGTAGCCGAAATGATTCCTTTATTACATTGGTCGTTGCTCTAGTAGGACATTCATGAAACTGTACGTAATTTTTTAGTTAGAAGCATGGAAGCAGATGCTTACACATGTTGCACATAGAAGAATCAGAAAAGAAACAAATATATCAAACATAAAATATATATCGAATATCTCTCAGCAGTTGCCAGCCCTGTCGCATGACAAAAACAAACGGACCAGATGCTTCTACTGAGTAATAATGACAACCAAATATATCGCTCATTCATTATATAGATTCTTGAGAATTTCAATGTCAAGCATCCATTATTACATTGTAAAACATGCAGGTACTGTGACAGCACTCATCAGTCCTTCAAGCTTTGCTAGTTTTCTATAGATACCATTGGCTTAAATAGAATCAAATCAATGTGCCAATAACTAAGTTCAGAAAGCTATAAGATCTATTTGCTAACTGGATGAGAACCTTACCATTAAAGAAATTGAAGCAAGGTCAAATGATTTTGATGGCAAGCCCGTATCTTCCCCATTAGCATGTATCCACTGAATTGGTACTGTTCTTTGGGACCTCTTTCTCTCATTAAACTGAGCCACAGAAAGAAAATATGGCGACAGATCTAGACCCTACAAAGCAAGTGCATTTAGATAGAGATTGTTATGCTTCTGCAAAATGAAATCCACAGGGAAAGAGATTAATCTGATTGGACTACATGCTTATACACATACAGTGACTTTTGCCGATGGGAATGTGTTGGCGAGATAACCAGTGCTAATACCTACTGAGCATCCAATATCCAGAATGTCTCGAACCATAGAACCACCAGAGTGCTGTCTATGGTGCTTTTCAATTGCCTCAAGCCAATTTCCACGCACTACTTGAGTTGCCTCATCTGCTGATTTAGCATCAGGTACTGCTCGTATAGACATTGACGTTGTGGCAGGCTCTGCTTCTGCTGCAGCCTGTGAGGTTTTTGGGCGGCAACGATTTACGACTGCTTTGATTTGTATTAATTGCTTTACTAGGATATGTTACATGCTCATTATCATGTTTTGATAATTTCATAATAGAAAGCATGTAAAAGACCGTTTGTACAAAGTAGCGACTTCTGCTTCCCGGAAAAAATGGTAAAGCGCTTTCAACAGAGCAAAGGATTATTCTGAAAGAGGCAGTTAATTGTGTTCTCAAAATGATTGCTAAAGAAGATAAAAGTTATAAAGACCAAATACTCACCATCCATGAAAGGTTACCCTCATCATAAGCATGGAAAGGACTCAGATAATCTGTTTAGAGAAAAGTCATTTTGTCATTCATTAGTCACTTAAATTGCAGTGAAAAGCTTTGCCTACGTGAGGCCTTTTCGCCTTTTGGGTGCAATATGCTTAACAAGAGAGTGCATACGTGTGCATAGGGTCGAGTCTGTATCTAAGGAAAAGCATATGGAGAAGAAAAATTTGAAGGAATCGAGAGATTTACAATCTGGGTACACAAGTGAGGGGTTTTGAATGCTTTCCAGCTCCTTATAAACATCTGATTCCAGAATCTGTCTCGTCATCTCTCGCCAAGGGACGCCATTCTTCTCAGCTGTGCTGTTCATTTGGCATGTCAAAGTATAGGGTTAGCATCTCCCACTTTTTTCGGAGTCTCAAGATCAAGAGTTTCTTTGACAGATTCCAAAAAGCAATAGAATAAAGCTTTTTCCTTTGTGTTCAGCTTTTCTGCATTCTCAAAATCCCGACCCCAGAAGAAAACCAGGTCGTTAACCCATTTGCGGTAACCCCTGGCCTTGACTCTAGAGCTTCATGGTGATCCAACAAAACAACATTTCAAACTGCAGCAATCAACCAATACTCATCCCAATCCACCTTTTTTCACCGAAAAAGAAAAATTGTTACAGAGTATCATCCTCTTTTTTCCGAGCTCCTGGCTAACCAACATCACATTTTTACCAATACCATGAAGCTGGACTTCATAACGCATCCTACACTCAATCACAAGTCACAACAAAAACCAAAACTGATTCGCTTGCACTACTGCATTCTGTAGATTACATGCACCGCCACCAATCCATTCAAATACGGAAAAAACCATGCCCCATTATTCTCAATCCATCTAACATACCAAACTACGCGAACACGTGGTGCACATTTTCAGCGTAATTGGTAATGCAATTGAAGCAGAGTCGGGTTTCATTGAGTAATAAAGTCGGACGCATGGAACAAGAAGGAAGACCACCTGATGAGGACTTGCCGAGCGCCGAGCTTGAGGAGAGAGTAGACAGGCTTGAACGAGATGACGGCCCCGACCAGGCGAGAGAGCGGCGTCTCTCCCGCCCATTTCGGCCTCTCCAGCTGTCCTTTCTCGTATGCCACTTCCGCGGCGGAGGACGATGACGCCGCAGCTCTGGTGGCCAGAATTCTTGCTCTCTTGCCGTTGCTCCTGGTTCTTGCATCGTGCCCACTTGCCGGCGAAGCGAGATAGAGCTTGTGGGCGTTCGCATACAACGCCATGGGAGTACTCACAGAGGAAGAGAGAGAGAGAGAGAGAGAGAAGATGCAGACAGGAGGAGGACGAGGAAGCAGAAGCCGCACGATGTCAACTGTCTAATGCGTTGTCTGCGTGGCGTCGAAATCTAGTGGAGCAATAGCGCGTTGACATGTGGACGAGAGGGGATTCTTGATGATCTTCCATATGCGGTTATCTTTCTGATTTCAGTAATTCGACCAGCGAAAAAACACCTGAAGAAGGAAAAAAATTTGATCTTTTACGTCCGATTTTTTTTTTTTTTTTTGGGTTAACTAGACTTTGTGATACCCGAACCATCCTAATTCTGGTTTGACTGTTCACAGCAGGATATGCTTTTAATTCCTCAAAGAATTCGACGGTTGAAAGCAAACCACGCTCGATTTCGCCACTGATGCTGATTAAAGTTAAAAGAGAACTTAGGCGAAATAAGCAGAATTTGAGAACAATAAAGTCAGGACAGCACACACTGTGCACGCTTGCTGATAGAAGTTGCTCTAAACAGATCAGCCACTTGGAGCGACAATAACTCTTGACTCTAGCATCCGACAGAGTTCATATTGGAAAACATTTCTAAAGGCATCTAATATCTTCATTTGGAAGACGCCAGGAAGTCTCATTCGTCGAAATCATGTCAAAGTCGGCCAAGGGACTCGCTGAGACATCCAATCTGGTGGAGATCGTCTAGCGGGCTGCGATCTTTAGATGTGCTGTTGAGTCTCGATGCCAACTTGGCTCCTTAGTTGCTCCCATAGCGATCTGCCTGATTCTCTTATGCTCCAGTGCCGTTACTGTATTAACCACCCCCTCAAGCAATGCAGTCTCTAGTCGAGGCAGGCTTTGTTTGCCAATGTCCCGAGTCTTGGCAAACTAAATTCGTAACTTGAGGTGCACACCTGCAGAACAAACATGCATAGACCGTCCAGACGTGGTGGCAGATGGGAGCTAACTCCTGATGATTATCACCAGTTTGCTGACTTGACATCAGAACACTTGACCACTTGATTCGGTATGAAATTCCACACCCATCAGTGAAAGTTATAATTATTCCACTGATCGCTTCACAACTGCTTGAGATTCCTGGCATCTATTTGCTGGATAGGCAGCCATAGCTTGATGAGTGTCCATTAACAGAGAAACTATCTATTTTGACGACGGTCCATTAGCCAGTCGTGCATTATCCATCCAGGAAAACTTTCTGTACAACAGATCCGACACTCAACTATAATTTCCCTGAATTATTTCAAAGTACCAACGATAATCCAGTTGGTTATAGCTTCAGGCACAAAACATCTTTACAAGCTCACCTCACTAAAGAAGGAAGAAAAGAACACATGGAACTATATCAGTACTTATGACGCAGCTCTTACCAAAGGATGTTCCATGTACTATAGAAGTCAGACTATCACGGAAGTCGAATTTCTCTAGCTTCTTCAAGATCTTTCACAACAGGATAATTAAGCCCTTCTCCTCTTGTCTGACACTGAGGGCCTTGGAGACTCCTCTGAAGTAGAGAACTGATCGACCATTGAACAAAGGGCCAAACGGAGAGAGCTTGAAAGAACCTGACACAATGTCTTATCTCCTACATGGCTTGTCAGCTCCATAATACTTTTCATCCTTCCTTCAAGGGTGGCAACCTCTGCACTCAACACGATTAACCCAAGGTCGACAAGCACTCGCCTTAGATTGGAGAGAAGGCCAGGTCTGTAGTCACAACAAAGTGATGCCTTGATCGTTTCAAATTCTAAATCCACTACTTCACCCCGTTCTTGCTCCACCTTTATTTCATCAGCATCTGTTGGTATCACGTACTGCTGCATGGCTTCTTCAGCATTTCCTTTCAGCTTTCTTAAGTGGTTGACAACCTCGGCAAGCAGTGCTGCTTTGTCCATCTGTGACATCCGAATTTGCAATTTAGCTAACATTCGCATAAATCTTAAGTTACAGCAACATTGGCAATACAAAGCGACACTCTGAATGCAAAAAAGACCAGTGATTCACCATGCATTCAAGTTTCAAAAAAAAAAAAAAAAAACCCAGTTCTTTCACCACCTAGTGAAATCTATTCATAATGGATCTTGGGGGAATACAACTTTTGAAGGGCAGACTCTTTCTGTTCTGCGCTGGCATATTGAATCCTTTTGAAATGACTTCTTTCACTAGTACTTTACGGATCACAATATTGCTTTCCACAAAATCAACTTCAAACTGCAGCCATCTGTCCATTTTCATGAGAATCTCAGTATGTCGAAGATGGATAATTAGAGCACTGCCCAAGCCATTTCTCAACAATCAACGTATCAAGTCCGATTAACAGGGATTGAAAGGACTCCTTTTAGACTGCTTCTCATCATATATATCTCAAACATTCAATAGTCAAAAAATATTTTCGAATATCATACTAAATAAGAAACATGACGGCACAAGTAACACAAATTCTACTCAAAACTTTTGCTAAAAAATCCTGAGAAAACTTCAGACAGTAGCAATAACGTTATAAGCACCGACATGTTCCTAAGAAATCATGCCCTTTCTTCTGACGATTTCCCCAAGTCGCCCTTAGCAATTCAAACAGTCAACATCATCGGACCAGCTAAAACTGGTAACGCCTCAAACCAACAACCACAGAAACTGCGACAATGTCTACCTTCTTTGCCTCGGGAACTAGCCCACGAAGCGTGTCGAGATGCGCGTTGATCCTCGCTCTCCGCCGTCTCTCCGCCTCACTGTGATTCTTCAGGGCATCAACATTCCTCTCGGCAGGCGGCGTTTTCCTCTTGGCGCTCACGGAGGCCTCGACCAGCTCTCCCCTCTCGCTGTCCAGCACCAACGACGAATACGACGACGACCCATTTCTCTGCAGTGCTCTAATCCCAGGCTCAACCCGAGGATCATCGCTCAAGACCTCGAAATCCGAGTCGTCCATCCTCGAGCTCGAACCCGCTAGATGTAGGACCTCACAGAGAGAAGAATCACCACCACTGTGAACCAGCAATGGCTCTAATAAATCCTGATTATGGATCAAGTCGAAAAACGTAAAAATCGAGACTTTCTAGCTCGACTCACTCCAATCGATTCTGGGCAGAGAGCAAAGGCGAAAATGGTTGCTGGACCAGGAAGAAATCCGACAACTGTCGCACGAGTTCTTTTGGGTCCGATGTCTGGACTGTTGTTCATCAAGCCATGTGAAGGATCGAGGCTTGTCCGTGGAGAGTTCTTCACCCCACTTGCAGCACTGCAATTACAGACAACGTGGTCCACGGGGTCGCAACCAAGACACTGGCTTCCGAATGGATCCAAACCAGACCAAACCTCGCTCGGGTCCACTTTCTTTTCCTTCGTTTGCTTTTGCCTTTTGTTATTGTCTCGCCGTTCTTTTTACATTTTCCATCCATCTGTTTCTCGGTCCGCGTTCCATTTAATCTTTGTCTGGTACTTCTCTTCCTTTTGCTCCGCTCCGTGACGAAATTTTCCTCTGCGCCGGTCGAATGCTCTCCACTTTTTCCACTTTAGGTTGGGACATTTCTGTGTCACTCCTGGATTTCTTGGATACGAGCCTGATGTAATTTGTTGGATGGTCTGTTTTCTTTTCCACAGTAGCCTTCGAATTACAACTTCTTTAGAATCTGTAAGCATTTGAAGTTTAGATGTTGATTTTATCCGCATTGTTAAAGACAAGCTTTTGCATTGAATTTGAAGAATGATATTTGAGAGTTTCTTTCTATACACTTTAGCATGTTGCGGCTTCCTGTATGTATGCAAGTTTTGCTCGTGTGCAAATTACGATTTGCATTATCCTTGTTTTAAAGGCATAATGGGATATTATATTAGGTCAGATGTGTGAATGGATAGCTTGGCACAAAGTAACTTTGGATGCAACCATCTTATCGACAATAATCAGGAGATTACGTAACTCGACAGGTTATAGAATGACGATTAAATATGACCACTAGATTCAGTCAAAAGGCTGAATGTAACGATTATTCAGTTGGAAGCTCTCGGCCTTAAGAGAAAACCGACCAAGATGACAAAGGGGCGCCAAAAGTGGCCATTGGTTTAATATTGAAGATGGCACACCATTTGTTGTTTAGTATAATCAAGCTTGCAATTTCAACATGACCTAAAGAAATGTGTAAAGTCAAAGGATTATATCATGCAAATTAAAAACATGATAACCCAGTTACACAAATAATATGAAATATAGGATTACATGGAATTACGTCCTCAAAAGTATAAAATTCCTAAAAGACCTCCCACTTTACTTTTAATTCTAAGTGTGCAACTCGGTCCCTCCTCTCTTTTTGATCGAGCCTTACTTTGTTTCTTTTTAAGATAAAAAAAATTACAAAATCAAAAGCGATCGTTCACATAGAGCAAGTCAATTAAAATTAGATTTAGTGTTGATATAACATGAATTGTCACTTAATTGAGTGGCTTTTGAAGCATAAGATGATGCAATCGTTCAAATATCTTTTTCACCAATTAAATTCCCGATCATTATCGTGATTTAGCAACTGTGATTAGGAATTTATGAGGTCTAGAATCTATAGTTTTATCTTATTAAAGAGAAAAATGAACGTTTTCCTCGCCGAGTCGCGCACGTCTCTACTGCGCCCACTTTCTCTGAAGCTTATTTTGTCCTCATCGATGATGAAAAAAGCAAAAATGTCAGCTCGTGGACCAAGATCCACATTAATGAAATCAGTCTGCCCGTTAGCAAGAAAGGGTGTTATCTACCATTTGTGACTTAATTCAACTAAGACAGTTCCATTTGTTTCACAAAAATAATTAATTTGAAAAATATATTTTAATAAAATAATCATTTATATCACTTAATAGAATCGATCGATCAAAAATATTTTTATTATCGATTATAATATATTTTCAAGTTCGATAAATATTTTTTCATTAAAAGATATAAATGATCATTTTTAAAAAAATATTTTTTAAATTATTTACTTTTCGTAAAATAAATTGACACGGTAGTGTTCATGCTTTTCCTGGACATGGTCCCGGTTTTTTTATTGGTTGAGCTATTACAAAAGTAAAAGTTTCCCTTATTACCTTTTACCAAAAAAAAAAAAAGTAAAAGTTTCCCAATGCATCACATTCAATGACAACGTGCTCCTCTAGCCTTTTCTTTTCCCTTTTATTTATTTACTTTGTAAATTGGATCTTACTAATAAATACATCCTTAGAAGTTTATTGAATATTATCCATAAGAATCATTTTAAATTTCAAAATATCAATTGCACAATTCATAATTATAATTGAAATATTTACTTAATTAATTTTAATATTAGATTGTGTTAATTTGGAAAAGAGTTTCTCCACATACATCGGAGAAATGTCTTGTCTCGGACAATAAGAAATCTAACCATATATCACATACCTAGCTAATGCGTCATCTTTAGTGTCGCTAGAATAATCTTAATCAAACAATAAATCCTAACAAGTAATTTAGTAATTACATTGTTGTTGATTGGTGAATGTTTGTACAACATAATACAATTGATCTGTTTGAAAAATCTATTATTGAGTTACAGAACTTCGTACTTCGATCTGCTCAAAAATTTCATTTATTTTATACATATTTTATTGGACAATTACCATAGGCTAGGACAAATGATACGGCCTAGTGCCAATTTTATATCTACATCTATGTGAAAAATATAAAACCTATAACAAAAGAGAGAGGAAGCCCTCTAGGGTTTTTCTTAAGAGGAACTTTCGATCCTTCAGTTAGTTTCTATAAGAAAGATTACCAAAGAGAGAGAGAGAGAGTGAAGTGATTGAAGAACTTAAAAAGTTGTTCGGTCATGCCTTAAAATGAAGCTGGTATCTCATACTTAGAGAGTGGATGTGAAAAATGACAGTCACAATTACTGTGACTTTTCTGTAGCACTTGTTGGTGTAATAAATTTTTAATCGAACACTTTGAGTGCCATGACTCTTGTAAAACGTTTACTTAAGTGATGTTGGTGTTTATTGCTGGCAAATCATACATGACGTTCAAATTCATGGTGCTCGTGGTGAAACGTTTTTTTTCCCCCAAAATTATGATACTGAAATAATCGATTAAGAAATTATGAATGTCAAGCAACCGATCAAAAAAATTATGATATCTATATGAGTACAACGTGAGCGAATTGGGCAAAGCTGATTGACATAGTCGGTTCTCCTACAACCTGCAATGGAGTGAGTCCACGAACTAGAGTTTGTTTAAGATTGTGATGGGTAAACAATCGCACACTCTGAGTACAATTGCAACAGCATATTGAGGGAGTAGCCCATCTGTTTGCAAGTTTGCTCAAGAGTGGCAAGAAGAAGCGGACTTCATGCGGAGTCATCTGCATAAGGCCTTGAAGCGCACTCAGAAATGGGCCGATAAGAAGCAAAAGCATGAAGAATACCACGTGGGGACCCGATATTGGGCAAGTTCTTTGATATTGTGATGTGCACCAAGTGGGGATCATTTGCTATGAAAGGCCATTTCGAGTGTTATAATGAGTTGGGAAGGTGACACACAAGCTAGCACTCCTCACAAGACTATAGGGACATTCGGTCTTCCATATGAGTATGTTTAAACCTTTGTATGTAGATGAAAAGGACCAAATGAAGGAGAGTCGCAATGGGCACATCTTGAGGCAAAAACCGATCGTGACATTGATTTCATCATGGCGGAATGAGTCATACGAATGAGGTATTATGCGTAGAAGCGAGAATGCTTGATCCAATGAAAGGGTCTTCCAGGGAGTAAAACAAGTTAGGAAGCCACAAAAGCTTTTTGGTGGTTCAAGAAGCAATTTGATACCAAAGATGTGACAACGGTGTCCCTCGATTAGCTAGAGGAGAACCAGAGATTTTCTAGCACGAAGGACCATGAATTTGAGTCTATCTAGTGTTCTTTAAAATATTCTAAGGAGCGGATGGTATTTTAAATCTGCTTAATTCTAAAACAGTTCAATAATAAATGAGAATAGTTGGTAGATGGAATGATGATCGGACCATATATCAAAATTTGCTCTATTCTAGAATATTTTATAATAGGGAAAAGTGCCAAAAAAATCATAAACATTTTGGCTTTGTGCCGATTTAGTTCTAAACCTTTTTTTGATGTCGATTTAGTCCTAAACATTTTTAAGTTGTGCTAATTCGGTCCTTTCCGGCCAATTTTGGCCAGATTTTGCTGACTGAACGCCAGTCGACTAACGTGACCTAATCGGTGCTGACGTGTACAACTTTTAATAATATTTGAATATTTTTTAATATATTTTTTAATTTTAATTCTTTTTCTTTTTCTTTTTCTTTTTCTTTTTTCTTCTCATCTTCTTCCTCCAGCCGGTCGCCGTAGCTCAGCGACCGGCTAGAGGCGACGCTTGACAAGGTCGACCTCGCGGGCCACCTCCCCAATGGCCACGAGGGCGGCCTCGCGCTGGGCGGGCGAGGGTCAAGCCTCGCCCATGGCCGACAAGGGCGAGCCTCGCTAGCTCGATGCGAGGCCAGTTGCCTCAAAGAACCCTAGGAATCACAAAACCCCCACCCCCGACGGATCGCCGCCGCAGGAGAAACAAGCGAAAATCTGGGGCCGGAGCCACGCGACCGAAGACACCTCGAGCTCCTATAAACCCTAGAGACAACGACGAGCGGAGGAGGGAGGAAATTTCTAGGATGAGATTGAGATCGGAGAACGGAGCCAGGGAGAAGTCCAGATAGCCTCGCACCGAGCTGGCGGGGCTCATCCTCGCCGGCCATGGGCGAGGCTCGACCCTCGCAACCCAGGCCACGAGGGCGGCCTCGCGTAGGTGGGTGAGGCTCGCGGGCACTGGCGAGGTGGCCGGCAAGGTCAACCTCGCTAGCTGTTGCCTCTAGCTGGTCGCCGAGCTCCGGCAACCGGCTGGAGGAAGAAGATGAGAAGAAAAAAGAATAAAGAAAAGAATAAAAATAAAAACAATATTCAAAAATATTCAAAAATATTTAAATATTATTAAAAGTTGTACACGTCAGCACCGATCAAGTCACATCAGCCGGTCGGCGTCCAGTCAGCAAAATCCGGCCAAAATTGGTCGGAATGAACTGAATTGGCACAACGTAAAAAGGTTTAAGACTAAATTGGCACTAAAAAAATGTTTAGGAATAAATCGACACAAAGTCAAAAGGTTTAGGACTTTTTTGGCACTTTTCCCTTTTATAATAAATGAGAGTAATTGACAGATGAAATGATGAAATCTCCACTGTTAGATAGAACATAGATTACATTTGTAACCTAACAAGCACTACTTATGCATGTGTCTCCTCCACCTCATTTGCATCATCTCACCAATTAAAAAAAAAAAAAATCTAGATCAAATTGCCTGTGACAAGTCTTAACCTCTCAATTCTTGCGACAATGGCAGTGGCTACTAGTGTTTGTTTCGATAAACAAGTATACATGTGTAAGTAAATTAAGATCAAACGACTGATTGTAGCGAAAGTAAAAACACCGATACATGTGTTTTCATAACATTTACGTGTATTTTAACGAAAACGCATAGAAGAGCTAAATGGGCTAATTATATTAACCTTGTACCATGCTTCAAAATTTGGTTCAGAAGTTTCTTCGGGTTCTGAGCACGGACATCTGATGTTCTTATAGCAGTAGTTCTAACATTCTTCAGACTTTGACCACGAGCGTCCAACACTTTCTAGTAACAAAGGTTCTGATGCTCTTGGATTCTTGACCATGAACGTCTGATGTCTTCCGATAATATTGGTTTTAACGTTCTTCATATACAAAACGTATGATTTCTTCACAGGCTCTAGCGTTCTTCAAATCCAGCCCTACAAGCATCAGGCCTTTAGTTTAAACACACCACCAATTCTCACATTAAATAGAAGAGAGAAATTGAGAGATCTTACAACTAGAATTATGCTAGCAATTGCTCTTGTGTGAGTGATTTTGTTGATCAGTATTAGCACTCTCAATTATCGATTGTTGGTTGTCGACCGTCCATCATCCAGTGATCTGCTCTCTGCATTATCTTTTATAAACAGTGTAGATCACATCTAAATCGGCGTATTAACTCTAAACCGTTTTAGAATTAATTCGGCCATAACTCTTGACAAACGTAAGTTTTGATACCATTAAAAACACTAATTTGGGTATTAACTCTGTAACTGTTACAAAGCATTATTCCAGACATTTATTTATAACTATTACAGGTCTTTATTCTTTGTATTAATTTTGTAATTGTCACAAATACTTAATTTGGCCATTACTTCTGAAACTATTTCAAAGCATTAATTGGTCATTAATCTGAAACCGTTTCAAATTATTAAATTGTCCATTTATTCTAAAATCGTTTCAAATCATTAATGTGCCTGCTACATCTAAAATACATTTCAGATCTTTAATTTAGCTATTAAATCTGAAACTGTTTCAGATCATTGATTTGGCTAGTGATTATGAACTCACTTCAGATTAGTAATTATGCAATTAACTCTGTACTCACTTCAAATCATTAATTCAGTCACTGAATCCGAACATGTTTCAGATCTTTGATTTGACCGTAAAGTCTGAAATCCGCTTCAAAGTTTGCAAACTCCCTTCATCAGAACTTTTATTTCTAGCTCGACTCAATCTAATTGGCTGAATTGCAAACACATTTGCAATATTCTCTCTCTCATTCAAACGTCATTCTAATTGGTTATGGTGTGTGACATTCCTAGGTTCATCATTGAGCTGGCAGCAGGACTTGTACTAACACATTAGCATAATCAAGAGAATTGATTGTCCAAATCAATCTTTTGTTCCTGCAAACCATGAGTGACATTAAGTAATATATCATGGTTACCCAGATAATGTAAAATGTTTTCAGAACATAATGAACCTGTCAGCTTTGGCGACCGTGTAATTCGATCCTTCTGTCTCACCATGTTTTGATCGACAATGGCCGTGGAACTATTGGTAAAGCTACCAATTCGATCATATGCCAAAATCTAATTGACATGTATTCTTTGAGTTATGAACCATTCATTCTCGGTTATAACCTCGGCCGACATCAATCTTGTACAACAAGAAGACATATTCCATATTGCGCACACATGTGCCTTCGTATGTAAACAAACTATGACCATCAAGTATAAAGACAATTTGACGAAGCGTCAATATGCACACTTGTGAACCATAGCCATCCAACACATAAGCCAGCATTGTGCCTCAGGTATAAGGATCTTACCTCTAACCAAAGCATGAATGATCAGACATTGATCCCGCTAAAAAGCTTCCATGTTGCCAATTGTTTTATGTATGTCACGTTCAATGAACTTGTCCAAGATAAGCACTTGTATTTTAGTTCAGATATCATAATATCCAATGACTTGTGATTCATCGTCCCCTCAAGTATCCAATACTGAAGTGAAGCTTGAGAATACACTGGCCTCAACAAGATCATCAATTTGCTCTCAATGATCCATCGATCGAGAACTGTTTGAAGATTCAACATAACTGTAACCTATCACATATATTCTTAACGCCTTAAGAATAGTTCGGTCGTAGTTGATCTTGTGGACTTCATTCATATAATTGGACGATGAATGAATGAAGCCTATTTGCCATTAAATAATCCCTAACATGTGATTATTACATGGTTTCTTTAGGGCATACAACTTACAGCGGCAACCTCCATCTCACCATCTCTCTTTGCCACGGCCTCCTTAAAATCACTTAAGACCCTTGCCAAGTCCTTCCTGGCTGGCTTCAGCATGGGGTTCCTCTCCTCGTCCTCGAGCTTGTCCAAGGCTCTGAGGGCTACCAGCCTCGGCGGAGATGTGCAAGCGGCTCGGCTCTAGGAGCTTGCATGGTGTCTATGCCGGCCATGTAGCCACTCCCGACGTTGGATTTTGAGACCTCTGTGTTCAAGAAGGAGAAGGTCACGCTTGCTGGTCACGACGAGGTAATGTTGTTGCTCTGATAGTTTCGTATTTTACGTAAATAAGATGAGCGTTGTATGACTTTCTTCTCAGCGACATTTGAGCCTGTCATGCATGAAATTTTAGGTAAAGATCATTTGAAAAATGTGCCTCTTTTAGTCCTCAACGTGTTTGTATCCGTTTGTGTTCTGAATATATCCCGGTAGAAGTTGATTCTTTCGTCATGCATGCGTACCATCTGCATTTCTAAGAAACCGGTTTTGCTTCTTTTTGGGTGTATGATGGAAAGGATGAAAGTTTGCTGCTCTTGATTTTGTCGAAATATCGATTGATTTGTTCTATGCTTCACTTGTTGCAGTACATTGTGAGAGGAGGGAGGGACTTGTTCTCGCTGCTGCCCGATGCATTCGAGAGATATAAGCAGATTGGTGTTATTAGTCGAGGTTCTCAGGTACCATCTCTCAGCTCTTTCCTTTCATTTCTGACTTTTGTTCGGTCGGTTTTAGCAGCTTCAATGGATATTCTTGCCTGATTTCAGCAATTTCCCTTGTCTTGCTTCTTTTGGGACGTTATGTGGCCTTCGACTTTTAGAGGTCCAATAGTTCTTTCTTCTGTGAAGTTTCCGTGTGCTAACAGAGGAGAAGCTTGGTTTTATACTCCGAACTATCAACTGGGAGGTGCTTCTATAATCCTTGGTTTCTGAATTTCCTTCGTTAGAAAAGATAACCTCGAAAAGGTGGCTTAGCTTAATGTGAGAATGAGGGTACATCACACATTAGGATAGTGGCTTTTCTGTTGGCTGTTCTGCTATCTCTTAATAGAGCTACAGCATACTTGTTGACGATATAATCAGTGTGATGTGGTTGTTAAGCCGAGTTGTTGCATAACTGGAAAGAGAGACAGCCAAGGGACTATGTAACCTTGGGTGTTATTAGTCTCTACGGAGGTTGTGAAATCCATACTTTTTCCATTAGAAGCATGGTAAATAACATGTACAAAATGGTTTCCGACTTCCAATCATTTCATTGAGTTTGGTCTCGACATCTTCACATTCTATGCATACTTGTTTTTGATTTTACTATCTGTTAACGAGGGTACTTTTCTAGGGTCCTGCTCAAGCCCAAAATCTGAGAGATTCTCTGGCTGAAGTGAAGTATGATATTGTGGTCAGAGTAATATTTCTCTTTAGGTTATGCAAATAACTTAAAAGGGTTGTTGGTCACAAACAATCCCTTAGCTGTCCCACAGTTGTTGATTGGGGTTGTTTGGACTCTCATGATAAGCGGAAAGTTCACCTCACCATATCATTTTTACAGATTAGACTTGGAAAAGGTTCCCGATCTTTTGCTGAAGCTCATGCTACACGATTTCTAAGGAGAACAGGACACTGGGTGATCAATGGGAAACTATTTCAGGAAGTTATCTTGTGTTGCTACTGATTTCTGATGCTGCGGACTTCTGTAACATTTGTTTACTTGGACATGTGTATTTCAAAGTGATGGAACTAGCCAATGGAGCTGTAACTCTGCACTTGGTCTCCACCATTGTTCCAGAGTCCCAGACTACTTTATTTCCTTAGTTCTTTCCCCTGTTTTATGGATCTCCAATTCCGTGTAATGCCGTAGGCTGATAACTATGATAAAGTGTTTTCTCAAATGAAGCCACACAGCATCCTAGGTCTGTCCCACGAGTTCCTTTTGGGGCATTTGCAATCCACACGACTTGACTTCCCAAAGAACATCAGCGTGATTGGTGTGTGCCCCGAGGGAACGGGTCCATCTGTAAGGAGACTCTATGTCCAAGGCAAAGAGATAAATGTTGCTGGAATCAACTCCAGTTTCGCAGTCCACCAGGTGAGCATGCTGAAACAAAAATACAGCGCTATCTCTTCCCAACCCATTTAAACGAAAATGGCAGACTTAAATTTCTTAAGAGGTGCTGAATGTTTCTTGAATGCAGGATGTTGATGGAAGAGTTACTGATGTTGCCCTTGGTTGGTCGGTTGCAATTGGTTCTTCATTTACAATTGCCACAACTTTGGAGCGGCAGTACATAAGTGATATCTTTGGAGAGCGTGGTGAGTTTAGCGCCATCCATACTTAATTGGGATGAAGCCTTAATATGATCATAGGGTGTCTATTAGCAGTTACGAATATTAGTTTTATGGATTTCTATGTTGCAAGTATGCCAATGATGCTTGATCTGTGCTTGCCTTGGTCTTAGGCAATTTACTTAGTGCTCTTCATGAAGCTATGGAAGCCCTGTTCAGAAGGTACACCAAAAATGGAATGAGCAAAGATCTGGCATACAAAAATACCGTTGAGTGCATTACTGGCATCACCTCGAAGACCATTTCAACAAAGGTTGCTTTTTGGTGATAAAATTGATAGTTGCTCCTCCTATATTCCCTTTTGCTCCTCCTATATTCCCTTACTCTTGGGTGCCACTCTTACCATTGTTGGAGAGGTGTAAGGGTGTGTTTGGTAACGATTCTGTTCCTAAGAACAAATTCTAATAAAAAATTATTCTTTTTTATTTTGTTCTCATGAACAATTTCTAAGCATTTTAAGCTGTTATTGATTATATTCCAAATCAATTTATTTTAATTTTTAAATATTTTTTTTTTACTTTTTTTTTTCCTTTCTTCTTCTTCAAGTGGCCGGTTGTCGAACCAACAAGGGTTGGCGATCTCATCAGAGTGTCGCCGGCCCTCGTTGGTCAGTGACCTCATCAGAGTGTCGTCGGCCCTCGTTGGTCGAGCCTCGCCGGTGGCTGGGTTGCCTTGGGTGAGCTCACTGGACCTCGCCCTGGCCTGGCGAGCTTGCCAAACCGGTTATTGGCAACCGGTGAATAGCGGATGGCGACGACGGATGGCAACAAAAGAGGGGAGAGAACACATCTGAGCAGAGGAATTCTTCTTCCACTTTTTTTTTTTATTCTTTTTTTCCCAGAACAAGAATTAAGTTTTTTTTTTTTAATTATTGATTCTACTCCAAATCTATTCTCTGTAACAAAATTTTACCAGACGCAATTCTATTTTCAAACTGCTCTCAGGAATAAAAAATCAGAATCACTATTTGAATGACTACCAATTATGCCATAAATGGCCATTTACTCGATCAATGTGTCTAGTTCTGTTTCCTGGTCATTTTCTCAACAGGGCATGTTGGCTATTTACCATTCACTAGGACAAAGGAAAAAAAGAATTCAAGACGGCATACAGCGCAGCATACTATCCTTGCGTGGACATCTTGTATGAGTGCTATGAAGATGTCGCCAGTCGTAGTGAGATTCGCAACATTGTACTTGCTGATGGCCCTTATAAGTTTTTTTTTTTTTGATTAATTTCGACTCTCGATTTGATAGAACAAAAGTGTAAAGTGGATGCTCATCCCTTTTCCCAATTAAGATTTTCTTATCCCTTTTCTACAGGAAAAAGAAGGTCTACCTGCGTTCCCGATAGGCAAGATAGACTAGACCCACGTGTGGAAAGTGGGTGAGAGTGTGCGCGCAGCAAGACCAGCCAGCGAACTTGGCCCGTTGTATCCTTTCACTGCTGGTGTCTTTGTTGCATTGATGATGGCCAAGGTGAGATCTCTTCCTATATCTTGAGTCTCAATTTGGTTGGCTTGGTAATCTTCATGTCAATTCGTATGCCTTCCAAGTACAGTTGTACAGCCATATAAGCATAGCAATGAAACATAAGATCCTTCATGGTGTCATACTCTTGTGAGGTGTGATGTATGCTCAGATTTAAATTACGAGGAAGAAAAGACAGTCCTACTCTGAGATCATCAATGAGAGCGTCATAGAATCAGTCAATTCCTTGAACCCTTCATGCATGCCCACGGCATTGCCTTTATGGTCGACAACTCTTCGAAGATGGCTCAACTCAGGTCGAGGAAGTGGGCTCCCTGGTTCGAGTACATCTTGACTCACACAAGCTACTTTTGCTGTGGATAGTGGCACCCCAATCAACCGTGACCTCATCAGCAACTTCTTGCCAGATCTGGTGTACGGAGCAATCAAAGTTTGCACCTGGTTGAGACCTCCGGTTGACATCTCCGTGCCCCCAAATGCAGACTTCGTACGACCTCACCTGTGCTTGCCTGCCAATTGAAGCTTTTTGAGGGTAAAAAGGCTATAAAAATTTGAATCTTACTAATGAGATATTATTCATAAAAACACATCGAATTTCAAAATGATCGATTACCCAAGTTCATGAGAGTAATTGTCGTATTTATCTAATTAGTCATTTACTTAATATCTCCTTAATCTGTCTGATATTGACTTGTGCTAATTTAGTACCGCCAAAAGAATATTAATCAAAGGAAAAAAGAAACCCTAACAGGTAGTTAGGTAATCATGTTGTTGTTGAACATAATACTTGGGTCCACTCCTGACATCTAGTATTGAGTTATATAGCTTGTATAAATTCAATACGTTTTGCACTTATTTTATTGGACAAACACTATAGGCTAGGATAAATAATATGGCCTAAAGCCCATTTCAATACCGATATCAATGTAAAATAATAAGAACCCTAGGGAGCTCATTTTCGACTCGACTATTTTAAGAGTCTCCTTTTTCTTTAATTGGCAAAAATACATAGCTTCCCTGCTTAGTTACACATTTTTTTTTTTAATTGACTTTAGCAATTCAAATGTTCAGCCTTCCTTTCCGGGTAATACACACTTTTAAAAAAAAAATTCACTTATATTTAAGTACTAAAGTAACTCATTTGAGTATCTTCTATGTTCTATATCTCAAATGCCATAGAATAGGGCATGGATCCTTATAGATGCTAATGATGTACAGGTCGGACTCCTCCGATGTCGAGCTCCTCCGATGGCTGTGGATCCGTGTGCACGAGAGATAGAGAGAGCCGTCTAGGGTTTTTGTTAGGAGGAAGCTTCTATACTTGTGTTAATTTTTGTGGGGAAGATAAAAGGAGAAAGAAAGTGGAGTGGTTGAAGAACTCATATATTGTTAAGCCATGCCTTAACAAAAAGCAGTAATTTGGTATTGCGTACATGGTGGGTGGGGAAAATGAGAGCCACATGACTAAAATTTATAGTACATAGGATGAAACGTTTTCTTTTCAAAACTATAGCATACAAATAATGGATTGAAAAATCTACAGTTTGTAATTGATCGATTGAATTTGACACAAAAAGAGAAAATTCATTGATCAAAAAGTCATGAGTGAACGTGACAAGAGATTTATGGAATTTCTATCTTTTCAATTCGAAGGTGAAAGACCTAGAAAACGGGATATGTTGGCCGTAGATATCACACTGCTTTTTATGGCAAGTTTTCACCTAGTCGATCGATGGAAATCCGATTTCTGGTCTTTAAAGCCTCGGAAACGACTACGCTTCTGCCAAAAATATAAAATAAAAAAATCAATAAAGATTTTTTTTTTTTAAAGCTCGAAAAACGCGAGGGCATCTTCACCACCCTCACCATCCTCATAATTTTCAAAACTCGTGCCCCCACGCACGCACGCCGTTGCACACACCCGTGAGATACTTTTCCTCTTATTATTTTTTTTCTATTTTTTTCATTGAGCACGTGACTCGAGTCCAAATTCGAGACGGGTTGGTACCCACCCGGAAACTTATAAGGAAAGGTCCGACTTGAATGTGATGGACCTAATGCCCGCTGCAAACCGGATTGAAATTAGATTTTTCACACGTTTTTTTATTATATAAATATTCTTTTTTTTTTTTGTAGAAAAGGATACTAACAAGTATCAACTTAATGAGAGTTATGCATTATAAACTCCACGTTACTATTTAGCTTCATCAATTTTCCCTGTCCTCCCCTCGGCAAAGGGGGTAAATAAAGTGATCAATGAAAGCAATAGAATTCTATGTTTTGCTTCTGACGTTTCTTTCTTTTATCGACGATGTTTTATGGTTGGTGGCTCCTCAAGTGTGCCGAATGCGTCGCCCAAGTAGAGCCGTAGCACTACACTTATAATGAGAAAAAGAACAAGAAGTCGATCCTGCTTGACTTGGCCGCTCTTTAAGTTTACGTCTTTATTTTACGCACTCTGTAATTTTTGTGCCTCGATCTTACACCACAAATTGGATTGAAAATATCCCGCAATACCAATCTAGAAATTGCACAGCTAGTCGCGCTTACTCAAAATCACGTTGCATATTTATTATTGGGTAAATGTTTAATAAGCTTGTCATTGAAATTGAATATGTTATTGGGAAATGCTGTTTAAGAGTGAGCAAGAGGAACTATTCGGGCCATGAACCGTGGAGACCGAACCCAACCGACTGTCCTTTTTCCCTGTATTTGTCCTCTTGCCCTTGCTTTCCTTCTATGGCGTAACCTATTGTTCCCTCTCCGTCTTCCATCGTTCTCAAAACCAGCATTCATACGGTACAATCCCAAAATTACCCCTTCCTCCCATATTTCATTACACATAAAAGGCAAAAAAAACATGGAACTTCTTAAGAGCACACTCTTTCTCTCTACATCTAACATTCCTAAAAGCACGCTTTCTCTCTACTCAAAATCATGAAACCTCCTGTGTAGAGAGTCCCCGCCTCCATCCAGCCGCTACCCACCATGTTTTAGAGATTTTCTGATAAAATACAAGATACGACAAATTCCATTAGAATCGAATCGGACCTACCCACCATGTTTTGTAAAATATAAGATGTGACCAATTTCATTGGACCATCCGAGAATTGGTCCAGTTTTCAATCGGAAACCTATCCCTTCTCTTGACAGAGATTGAACTGGATCGAGAATTGTTCACCCTTAATATTGGCCAGTTTCAAGAGAACCCGACTTTGCGAAACTGGAGCGGGTCATTTGTCACCCGACCCGCATCCGGAGGCGGGGTTGTCCTGAATCCACTAAATCCCTCGACTATAAAAAGCCTGCGAAAACAAGCAGCCTTTCGTCCCCTGCTCTCTCTGCATTCCCCGCAAACCACCCGCTTCCTTTCCTAAGCTCTCCAGCTCTCGACAATGGCGGCGGCGACCTCCTTCTCCCCGTCCCTTTCCGCCGCGGCCTCCTCGAAACCCCTCAAGGCCCTCGCCAACCCCTCCCCGGCCGGCCTCAGCCTCAGCCTCGGGTTCCTCTCCTCGTCCTCCGGCTCCTCCCGGGCCCTCAGGGCCGCCGCCGCCGCCGCCCCCGGGAATGGCGCCGGCGGTTCGGCCCTGGGCGCTCGCATGGTGTCCGTGCCGGCCGTCAAGCCGCTCATCCCGCTGGATTTCGAGACCTCGGTGTTCAAGAAGGAGAAGGTCACGCTCGCCGGTCACGACGAGGTGTTGTTTGCTGTTCCGATCATTAAGTATTTACGTAGAAAAGATGAGCTTCGTGCGGCTTTCCTTTAAGTGACCGTGCGTTATGCGTAGAGTTTTAGGGGACATGGAGAGTGTCGAGCAGAGAAATGATGGGAAGATGATTTTAGAAATGTGTATTTTTTTGCTCCGGTTTCGCTGGCTGGACGTGTTTGTATCTGTTCTTGTTCTGAATGTATCTGTTTATGTATGGACATCTGGGTAGAAGTTGATTGTTCCGTTGTGCGTGCGTACCGTTTGCATTTCTAAGGAAACCGGGTTTGCTTCTTTCTGGGTGCATGATGGAAAAGGATGAAACTTTGCTGCTCTTGATTTTGTCGAAATACCGATTGATTGTTCTTTTCTTCACCATGTTGCAGTACATTGTGAGAGGAGGAAGGGACTTGTTCCCGCTGCTGCCCGATGCGTTCAAGGGAATTAAGCAGATTGGTGTTATTGGTTGGGGTTCTCAGGTACCATCTCTCTCGGCTCTTTCCTTTCATTTCTGACTTTTGTTTGGTCGGTTTAGCTGCTTTATTAGATGTTCTTTCATGATTTTGGCAATTTCTCTTGTCTACTTCTTTTGGGGCGTTATGTGGGCTTCAGCTCTCAGAGGTCTTTGAAGTATTTCTTTATTGTGCGGAATTTCTGTATAGTGATAGAGGAGAATCTTGGGTTTATCCTCCAAACTATCAACTGGAAGGAAACTCATTAAACCTTGGTTTTTCATTTTCCTTCCTTAGAAAAAATAACCTAGATTAGGTGGCTCGGCGCACTGTGAGAGTGATGGTACATCCATCGGACATTTGTATAGTGGCTTTTCTGTTGGCTGTTCTGCTATATCTTAAAAGAGCTACAACATACTTGTTGACAATATAATCAGTGTGATATGTTTGCTAAGCTGAGTTGTTGCGTAACTGGAAAAGAGAGACACAACCTAGGGGCTGTGTAATCTTGGGAGTTATTAGAGTCTCTAGGAAGGTTGTGAAATCCATACTCTTTCCAGTAGAAGCATGGTAAACAGCATGTACAAAACGGGTTTCATCTTTGAACCTTTTCGTTGAGTTTGGTTATAACATCTTCACATTCTGTGCATACTTGGTTTTTGTATTTACCATCTGTTAATGAGGGTGCTTTTCTAGGGTCCTGCTCAAGCCCAAAATCTGAGAGATTCTCTGGCTGAAGCAAAGTCTAATATCGTGGTTAAGGTAATATTTCTCTTTAGGCTATGTAAATAATTTTAAAAAGATTGTTGGTCACAATCAATCCCTTCACTGTCCCACAGTTCTTGATTGGGTTTATCTGGGCTTTCATTTTAATTGGAAAGTTCACCTCACCATATCATTTTTACAGATTGGACTCAGAAAAGGTTCCCGATCTTTTGCTGAAGCTCGTGCTGCAGGATTTTCTGAGGAGAATGGGACACTGGGTGATATATGGGAAACCATTTCAGGAAGTGATCTTGTGTTGCTATTGATTTCTGATGCTGCACAGGTTTGTGACATTTATTTAATACTGATGAAACTAGCCAAAGAAGCTTTAACTTTGCACTTGGCTTCCACCACTGTCCCTAGAGTCCTAGACTACTTTATTTCCTTAGTTCTTTCCCCTGTTTTCTGAATATCCAATTCCATGTAATGCCGCAGGCGGATAACTATGAGAAAGTGTTTTCTCATATGAAGCCAAACAGCATCCTCGGTCTGTCCCACGGGTTCCTTTTGGGGCATTTGCAATCTATGGGACTTGACTTCCCCAAAAACATTAGCGTGATTGCTGTGTGCCCCAAGGGGATGGGTCCCTCTGTAAGGAGACTCTATGTCCAAGGCAAAGAGATAAATGGTGCTGGAATCAATTCCAGTTTTGGAGTCCACCAGGTGAGCATGCTGAACAAAAATATAGGCCCCATTTCTTCCCAACACACTTTAGCAAAAATGGGAGACTTAAGTTTCTTAAAAGGTGCTAATTGTTTCTTGAATACAGGATGTTGATGGAAGAGCCACTGACATTGCCCTTGGTTGGTCAGTTGCACTTGGTTCTCCATTTACATTTGCTACAACTTTGGAGCAGGAGTACAAAAGTGATATCTTTGGGGAGCGTGGTGAGTTTAGCTCCATGCTTCCTTAATCGGGATGAATCCTAAATAAAATATCTATTGACAATTACAGATAACAGTTCTATGGATTTCTATGTTGCAAGTATGTGAATGATGCTTGGTTTGTGCTTGCCTTGCTCTTAGGCATTTTACTTGGTGCTGTTCATGGAGTTGTGGAATCCCTGTTCAGAAGGTACACTGAAAATGGAATGAGTGAAGATCTGGCATACAACAATACTGTTGAGTGCATAACAGGCATCATATCGAAGACCATTTCCACAAAGGTTGTTTTTTGGTGATAAATTTGATAGCTGCTCCTTTCTATTTTCCCTTACTCTTGGATGCCACTGATACCATTGTTATAGAGATGTGTATGGCCTGTTACTGGGTCAATGCGTTTAATTTTGTTTTCTGGTCATTTTCTCAACAGGGCATGTTGGCTGTTTACAATTCACTGTCTGATGAAGGAAAAAAAGAATTTGAGAAGGCATACAGTGCATCGTACTATCCTTGCATGGACATCTTGTATGAGTGCTATGAAGATGTTGCCAGTGGTAGTGAGATTCGCAGCGTTGTTCTTGCTGGACGGCGCTTTTATGTACGTTTTACTTTGATAAATTTTGACTTTCAATTTGATAGAGCAAAAGTATAAAGTGGATGCTCATCCATTTTCCAGATTAAGATTTTCTTGTCCTTTCTCTTCAGGAAAAGGATGGTCTACCTGCTTTCCCGATGGGCAAGATAGATCAGACCCGCATGTGGAAAGTGGGTGAGCGTGTGCGAGCAGCAAGACCAGCTGGTGACCTTGGCCCATTATGTCCTTTCACAGCTGGTGTCTTTGTTGCCTTGATGATGGCCCAGGTGAGGATCTCTTTTTATATCTTGGTGCCAATATGGTTGGCTTGGTAATCTTAATCTCATGGAAGATGAATACTTCCCACGCTAGTTTCTTCAGTTTCTGAGTTTCAAGGCTCCTCTAGTTGTATTGAATTTCTTTTTTGGTGGGCTAGAAGCCATCTTAAGCTTTTTTATTTTCTCATCTGGACAGAAACACGCACTATGGCTTGCTTTAATCTACTGCATGCACATCAAGATTCTTTTATGTGCCTTACTAGTACAGTTTTACAACCATGAGCAAAGTAATTAAAGAGGAGATCCTTTATTCATTTTAGTGTCTTACTCTTGTGAGGTGTGATATTTGTTCAGATTGAAATCTTGAGGAAGAAAGGACACTCCTACTCTGAGATCATCAATGAGAGTGTTATAGAATCAGTTGATTCTTTGAACCCCTTCATGCATGCCCGTGGAGTCTCTTTTATGGTCGACAATTGTTCGACCACAGCTCGGCTTGGGTCAAGGAAGTGGGCTCCCCGATTTGATTACATCCTGACTCAACAAGCTTTAGTTGCTGTGGACAATGGTGCCCCAGTTAACCATGACCTCATCAGCAACTTCTTCTCAGATCCGGTGCATGGAGCAATTGAAGTTTGCGCACAGTTGAGACCTACAGTTGATATCTCTGTGCCTGCAAATGCAGACTTTGTCCGACCTGAGTTGAGGCAGTCTGCTAATTGAAGCTTTGAGAATAAGCTAAAGCGCAACTTTGCATGTGGTACTGTATTTGAGGGAGTTGTATCGTGCATCTAAGTAGGTTATGTGATGTGGGTTATTCCATTGTATTTCCCTGTCTGAATCGCGACAAGTTTGTGCCTGTTGAGCTAATGACAGATCATGAACCATTTTGCCCTATTGATTTTGAGTAATAACTTCTTCACGTGTTAGATGTGTCAATCGTCATAATCTTTTTGCTCAAAGATGACCGACATTTGTTTCCATACTGCTTATTTACATTGATGTGATCTCAACAAGCAGAAGTCTCTTTATACAAGAGGATGGAAACCTGAGCTGTATTAGCCTGGTTTAAGATGAAATGTCATGCTATAATGACATCGATCTAGTCATATCGAGGGTGGGCTAGGTAGATTCTATCTAGCATTGGGCGACGTGGTTGTTGTGCCTTAAAGTTGTTGAATAGGTGTTACCTTAAAAAGGAGAGAAGTCGTTCAACGGGCGTCATTATAAACAAGTGAACTGATCCCTTGCCTTGCTGTCCTGCGAGTAGTGCGAAGATTGAAGCTATCTGTTTCGAATATGCAGCTTGATTTTTTAGATATCTTTGCGCTGAGCTTGCATATGTAGCTTGATTTGGAGCTTAAGCATGCTTTCATTGCTAAACCACAAAGGCCTTCCTTAGCATCGAGATTCCTCTGCATCCTTATTAATCTTTCCTCACCCCACTTTGCTTCCCATGAGTTCTTCAACAGCCAAACTTGGCCCCGTCCCGGTTGTCCCGTATCCAGTGGCAGCGATGCCACGGTCAGAATGCGTCCCACAAGCTCCTGTGCGCATGTCACTCGAAGAAAATTGGAACTCGATGTAAATCTTGTACGAATTTGTTACTTTTTTAATACATGATGTAAAGATTTTCTACTTGGTGTGTTTATTACGTACTTTCATCTTGTGAAGTAAATTAAGTGCATCTATATGCTGTACGATTGGAAAGTAATGTTGAACTTTCCCATATCTCCTTGTTCTTTTCTTTTTTTTTTTGGAACTAATCCCATATCTCCTTGTTCAAAAAGTACGAAACCAAATTGAGCTTGGCACCACTAACCAAATGTTTAAGGCCCTTTTTATTTTTACACGAGGTATCCTAACCTTTCGGCTGACACTAAAGGCTCTCTCTTGTGAAGTCTTGCACTTTCCATGCAACTTCAAATAAATGATAGGTCGATAATTTATCTACAAGATCCACCGTCCCTAAACCTGCAAATCAAGATTGCGCGAGAAAAGTATCAAAAAAGTTTTAAATCTTTTATTGATGTCGAATTAATTCTAATAATTTTGGCCTAGTGTCACTTAGTCATTTTGACTAATTTTGACTAGATATTGCTAATATGAATGTTGATCGGCTTATGTGGTATGGTCAGCACTAAGGTGGACAATTTTTAATAATAATTTAATATTTTTTGAATTTTAATTTTTTTTCTCTTTTATGTTTTTTTCCCTTCCTCGAGGTAGCCGAGTTTCAATGATTGGCCGGAGGAAGAGGAAGGAAAAAAAGGAAAGAGAAAGAAAAGAAAGAAAAAAGAAAAGAAAAAGAAAAAATATGAATAAAACAATTCAAAAAATATTAAAAGTATATTAAATGTCATTTACGTCAACATAGGTTGTGTCACGTAGTTTTTTTTTTTTTTTTTTTTTTGGGTCAGTCCTACGCTATTCCTACTCTACACTCACTTGCAGACTTGCGCTCTGCCTCTTGCAGGGCGTGGGAGTCGCAACCCACACTCGAAACTTACGCGTCCCTATCCCCCATCCCCCCCTGAGGTTGTGTCACGTAGTTCACCTTAGTGATTTTTAGACAAAATTTGGCCTGTAGACTCAATTGATAAAATGAAACAAAGACTTAAGGCTCAATTAATACAATTAAAAAATTTATGATCAAATTAATAAAAGTGTGATAGACAATCTTTTTAAAAGTTATCATTTGTTTCGTTTGACGTGAGAAATTTTTGTGGGGACTGAACATGCTACGAATTTGCCCAAAAAGACGATAAAGACATGCTGAAGTCGAAGCCTCGCACAGAAACGAAGTAAGACTCCATGATATGAATCTCACAAGCCAAGTCTATCTCACAACACCCTCTCTGGCGTTGATAATTGATTACTGCCTCTCTTAATTAATGCTAATTCATCCGATTAATTAGATGAACCCATCAGGACAGATTATCGGGCAAGTCGATGAATCCACCACCCCCAAATTTGTTGTACTATCCAAAACATTAGGACTATAAATTTGATTTTCAATCTTAGGATTCTGTGTGCTCCCTTCCCAAACTGATTCACTTAGCTCTTCTCCTTCACTCCTGACATTGCTAGCGAAGTTATGGGATCGTTTAGAAACCAATATTTCATTCTGGTGCTTTTGGTCTTCCTTTTGGGGGCTTGGGCTCATCAAGCCGCCGGTCGCACCCTCCAGCGAGACGATCCCATGTACGAGATGCATGGGCAATGGATGGCCCGTTTCGGGCGTGTGTACAAGGATGTGGAAGAGAAGCAAAGCCGTTTCGAGATATTTAAGGTGAATGTACGAGGTATCGAGTTGTTCAATCAGGCAAACGACAAGCCTTACAAGCTCGGCGTCAATCAGTTCGTTGACCTCACGATTGAAGAATTCAAGGCAAGGAACCGATTCGAGTCACACATGTGCTCCACCGAGGTTGCTTCTTTCAAGTACGAAAACATCACCGCGGTGCCTTCTAGCATGGACTGGAGAGAAAAAGGAGCCGTGACACCAGTCAAGAACCAAGGCCAATGTGGTAAGTTGATGGAGATTAGTTCATGAGTTGCCTTCACCAATCTATTCGAACTTCTTAGAGCGAGGATGTTGTTGAGACCCCGAATGTTGTCATGGTATTTTCTCCACGAATGTCTGTTGTTCTCATTTGAGAGTCCTGTTTCCGTTGCAAAAATGTAGGATGTTGCTGGGCTTTTTCAGCCGTGGCAGCTGTGGAAGGAATCAATGAAATAACCACGGGTAAGTTGATTTCTCTCTCCGAGCAAGAGTTGGTCGACTGCGACGTTGGTGGCCAGGACCAGGGATGCGAAGGTGGCTGGATGAATGGCGCATTCCAATTTGTCGAGAAGCATGGCCTCACAACAGAGACGTACTATCCTTACAAGGGCACGGACGGCAAATGCAATGTTGAAGGTGCCGTGATCATAAAGGGCTATGAAGACGTCCCCGCCAACAGCGAGAAGGCATTGCTAAAGGCAGTTGCTAACCAGCCAGTTTCCGTGGCTGTCGATGCCGGAGGATTTGAGTTCCAATTCTACTCAAGCGGCGTGTTTACTGGCGCTTGTGGGACTGAGTTGGACCATGGTGTTACCGCCGTTGGATATGGGACAAGCGATGATGGCACCAAATTTTGGCTGGTGAAGAACACGTGGGGCGAGGAATGGGGCGAGGAAGGATACATAAGGATGCAGAGAGATGTCAGTGCGAAGGAAGGCCTCTGCGGCATCGCGATGAAGGCCTCTTATCCTACCGCGTAGATTATAATGAGCCACCTATCCGTGTGTACTGTAAATATGGTGAAGCTTTTCAGTTCAAGGCCTTGTTTTTCACTTCTCCTTGACATGCTGCAGATATATACATCTGTATGTATTAGTTGTGTGTTTTTAAGAAGAGATGTTTGAACTTCCCCCTTGAAAAATCTTCTTGGTGAAGAAACTTAGGATGAAATTCAACTGGGTACGGCTTCATAACGTGAACAAGAAAAACTTGCAATGTACATCTATCCCGATACATTATCGAGAATGATTTAAAGCTGTCATGTCAAATTACATAAAATGTAAAACGATTCCTTCCGCATGCAACAATTTAGTAACCAGCGTGCAATGAAGGATTGAAGAGGAGCATGTGAGAATTCATGAAATCTTTACTCCGAAGAACAGGCCCTCCCTTTCAAAGAATCAGAGTTCAAAATGGCTTTGTTTGTGTTTTGACTTGTGCCTTTAATAAACCTGAAAGCTGCCGAATCTTCCGGCAAACAATTACCTGGAAAATCATTGATTTTTAGGTTGAAAAATTACCACGAAAGTCTTAAGCCTATTGTATTAGTACCAATTAAGTTTTAAACCATGTTGGGTGTCAAAACTTTTCACTTTTCAGCCATGGCTCAGGCCAAACTTCACATCCTGCTCCAACCACCTCATTTACTGTAATCCGATTGCCGTGGAGTCAGCAGATAAAGAGCTCAAACAAGCACTAGATTCAAGGATAGATCATGCATCTCCCCACATGCAAGATCCAAACTACATCCCCTTCTCCAAGATCCGCTCACCCTCTATCTAGTTCATCGAATTTCGAAAAAAGATTAAAAAAGAAACAGATGGCAGATGTCCAGTTGGCATCAAGGTCGCCATGTTGGTGGTCGGGCCGTGACTGACATTAAGCTCTGACGTGAGAGGCAAGACCGCGATCTCTCACCAACCTTTGTCACGCTGATCTTCCTTTTAGGAGCTTGGGCCTATCAAGCCTCCTCGTGCCGCGACCTCCGGCACCAGCATGATGGTCCCATGTACCGCAGGCACGAGAGCAACGGATGGTATGGAAATGGCCGCGTTACAAAGATGGCCAGGAGCGGCAAGGACGTTTCGAGATTTTGAGGAGAGAGCGCAGCGCGCCGATTCATTTAACTGAGCGGTTGACAGGCCTTACAAGCTAGGGAGTGAACCGAATGACAGGCCTCACAATGAAAGGGTACAAGGCCACGAGGAAAGGATTCAAGAAAAACATTTGCAGATCCACAGTAGTTCGGACCGTCTTTATTGCTCCCTCAATGCTTGTCAAACGATAATATGCAGGATTTTGTCGGGCGTTTCCAGCCGTCCCTCGCCGCGGACGGGGTAGCAGACATTTCAGCGGGTAAGTTGATTCCTTTGTCTGAGTAGGAGTTGGTCGACTGTGATGTCGGCGGCGCAGGATCAGGGCAAGGCGGTTGAATGGATGGCGCATTCCAATTCATCGAGAAACACGGTCTCACGGCGGCGAAGTATGGAAAATGCAACATGAAAAACTAAAGCAATCTTGCGCTAATTATCAAGGGCTACGTTAATGTCCTTGCCATTAGACCCGTCAAATGGGCAAGTCGGGTCGGGTTTGGGTTGGGTTAAAAATGGGTCGACCCATATTTGACCAATTTAACCCGTTTTGACCCATATTCATGTAGTATAAATCAAGTGACCAATACCCGACTTAACCTATATCCAATACATACCCGACCTGACCTGTATTATTAAAACCTATTAATATTATAGAAAAACCCACCTCTACTATATGCTGATTAGATCAAAACTTCGAATTAAATAAAAATAGTAAATAAAATAAAAATAAAAAAACCTATAAAATGAAATATTTATAAAAAATTAGACCATGCACATGCTTCTCTTTTTTGAAGTGAACATACTATTGAGTAATTAAAAACTGTAATATGAAAAATCTTTAACTAAATTTAAGAAAGCTCATTTTTATGATTTTTTTTAAAAGTATTGCTAAGACGCTTTTATGCAATACAAATTTAACGGAAAATTTTTATAATTCTTTTTAAAATATATTTTTAAAAATATAACTTTTAATTATTATTTTTTCTTTTTCTCTTTTCTTTTTTCTTCTTCTTCGGCTGGCTGTCAGCCACAACTGTGGTTGGCGATCGGCCACAGGCGAGATCGAGCTCGCCGGTGTCGAGTAAGGCTCGATCTCGCCGATCTAGTGAGGTCAAGGCCCCGCCCAACGCCGACGAGCTTGAGTCTCACTAGTCATTGGCGAGGCCGAGGCTTCGTTGGTGTTGGGCAAGGCTTGATCTTGCTGATTTGGCGAGGCCGTGGCCCCACCCAACACCGGCAAGCTTGAGCCTTGCTTGGCCTATCGCCAGCCGTCACCCTGCCGGCCATTGGCTAAGGAAGGAAGAAAAAAAAAAAAAAAGAAAAAAGAAAAGAAAATAAAAGAAAATTGAAATATGAAAAATAATTATAATTTTGATTTTTTATTTAAAAAACATTTTTATAAAGTTAAAGAGGGAAGGATTGTGTGGGGTTGAGTTAAAAATTTAGAAATGGGTTCTAAGGTTCCAATTCACTTGATATTTTAAATAGGTCGAAAATGGGTCACAATTTTTGACCCATTTAAATTAGACTCACTTCTTTGATCCATTTTTAGTTAGGTTTTTAAAAGCCGTTGAGCCATATACAACCCATATAACTAGAATATGAGTCCAAAAATGGGTCAATGACCCATTTTCATACCTCTACTTGTTAGTCTATTGGGAAACATGGTTATTCTCATATCTATTAAGTGCAAGCTTTTAGGACGACAGAGTAGGAAGGATTGACACTGAGACTTAAAAGGACCATAAGTTTCTTAGAGTAAAGGCGCATTTGGAAAAAGTGGGAAAAGTATCAAAAAGTCATAAACTTATTGCATTGGTACCAATTTAATTCTAAACTTTTTAATTGGATCAATTCAGTCCTAAACCTTTTAATATTGGTACCAATTCAATCCATT
Organism: Eucalyptus camaldulensis; assembly: GCA_019915185.1. Taxonomy (NCBI): domain Eukaryota; kingdom Viridiplantae; phylum Streptophyta; class Magnoliopsida; order Myrtales; family Myrtaceae; genus Eucalyptus; species Eucalyptus camaldulensis. The sequence continues at coordinate 10,094,835 of JAHSVA010000005.1, forward strand.
CAGTCAATTTTGACCGGCCGGCGCTGACGTGGATGTCAGCTGGTGGCCAGAGGCTGACGTGGTAATTTTTATGATTTTTTTTATGATTTTTTTTATGATTTTTTTTGAATTTTTATTCTTTTTCCTTTTATTTTCCGCCTTCTTCCTGGCGGTGGCCGGCAAGCCTCCGGTGAGGCTCGCCAACCATTGGGTGAGGGCCGCGAAGCCCTCACCTGCCGTCGGCAAGGGTCGCGGCCCTCGCCCAGCCTCTCCCAGGGCCACCGGCAAAGCAGCTTCGCCCGGATTTGGGCAAGGCCAGCCTCGCGTGGCTGGCCAGGCCATGGCGGCCATCGCTAGGGCTGAGGCGAGGGCTGCGAAGCCCTCGCCAGCTACAGGCGAGGGTCGCGACCCTCGCTCGGCCTCGCCTAGGGCTGCGGGCGAGGCGACTTAGCCCAGATCTGGGCGAGGCCAACCTTGCCTTGGCCTTGCCGCTGAGTCCCTGGTGCCTCCTCCGCTGTCGACCCCGGAGATTCTCAACCTTGTCATCGCCGCCCTCACCTCCACGAAATCCTAATTCGAGGCCTTGGTCCCCCACCTCCTGCGCCTCACGCCGCCACTCCTCCACCCGATCTTCACCTCCTAAACCCTAGCTTGTTGCCCCAACAATTGAGGGCTTCGCAGCCCTCGCCTCCGCCCTGGCGATGGCCACCATGGCCTCACCAGCCGCAGGCAAGGCTGGCCTCGCCTAGATCCGAGCAAAGCCGCCTTGCCGGCGGCCCTGGGAGAGGTTGAGAGAGGGTTGCGACCCTTGCCGGCGGTAGGCAAGGGCTTCGCAGCCCTCGCCCAGTGGCTGGCGAGCCTCATTGGAGGCTCGCCGGCCACCATGAGGAAGAAAGCATAAAAGAAAAGGAACAATAGAAGAAAAAAGAAAAAAATTAATAAAAAGTTCGAAAAAATAATTAAAAAAATCATAAAAATTGCCACGTTAGCCTCCGGCCATTGGCCAACGTCCACGTTAGCGCTGGCTGGCCAAAATTAGCCAGATGGACTGAATTGTTACCAATATAAAAGGTTTAGGACTAAATTGGTCCAATTGAAAAGTTTAGAACTGAATTGGTACCAATACAATAGATTTAGGACTTTTTTGGTACTTTTCCTTGGAAAAAGTGAGTGCTGATACACAGCCATAGGGATTATGCCACGAAAATCATGCACAAGTGACAGTACTATCATTTTTCTTTCAATTTTTACAAGAGTGGAAAAATCACACAGCGCAAGATTTTGCATTCTTTGTCATTGTGCTCATACCAATATCTACTAAAGATTATTGGGACATGTAAAAAATATGAAAATATTTCAAATTTTATCTTTGTCTAGACATCATCAACAGACATCATCAACATATATTTTGACGTAGAAGCAATTTTGGGGGAGCTTAGCCTATGGATTGAGTATGGTAGTTAAGAAGTTAGTGTGTTGCGACTTCTTGAAGTGGCTGAGGCGTTCATGTGATCTACGTCCTGGAATAATTTCAAAAGTGTTTTGGAGTCATAGGATAATTTCTCCGTGAATTATTTTATTGGAGTGTAATATAGGACCGTGAATCATTTGAGTGTGTGAGCCATCATAACTCTATAAATCTCTTAATGATTAGTGGATTCTCTATTTATGAGTCTCCAAATGGAATAAGTATCGACAGTTTAACTGAATCACATAAACCATTTGTGTGCTTTTAGAGTTCCCTATTGACTTCTCTAGTAATTTCATCCTCTCGTACTTTTTTTTTTTTTTAATTGTAACTTCTGTTAACTTCCATATATTTCACAACAAAGACATTTCTGGATTCCCATTTATGCCATTCATTTTGGTTGCTCTTTCTTTTGAAACTACGATTTTGACATGGTGGAGTTAGCAACTCTAATACTCTCTGTGAACTGGTAAATCTCAACTTCTCATTAGCCAGTGGTATTTCAAGGAGCTGCCAGTCCAACAAGGTTGAGTCGAAAGTGATAAGACACTGGCCGGAGTTCAAGGGAGGCGACTAAAATTCTAGCAATTGCTTTGGAATTATTTGATCGAGAAGATCAATTGGGGGTGATCTGTTATTGAAATGTCCAGGTCAACCAATCGCCACAAAGTGAAGTCGAGAAAAGTAAATTGTGTGGGCTAACCAAAGGTTGCATCAATGGAAATTATGCAGAGATTGTTGTACATGGCTTTCCAATTAATAAGGAAGTTAGGTTTCCATATTTGACATTTTCTGGCAAATTGACTCTCTCTAGTCTCTAGGAATCAGCTTTAGTATCGTAAAAATGAACTACCGAGCCTGATGTTGAATCAAAATTATTTTAACTGAAAATATATTGCTATAACATCTCGCTTTACTCATTATTCATAACAGAATGCTACAACATTTCATTTAAATCTGTTTCTCATCGCACGATGGTGACAAATGAAACAAAATCAACTAATATGAGTCCATGTTTAAAAAAATTAATAACTGCCACTGTTTGAATTAATTTGTACTAGGAAAAGTACACATGTTTTACATGTTTGGGAAAAAATTGACATTTAGACGATTCTACAAAGTCGCCTTATAAGGAAATATTTGAATTACTAATTAATAAATAGAAGTTATTGACACAATACGAAGAAATTGTATATATATATAGAGAGAGAGACACACACACAGAGCAATATCTTAGGATCTTAACATTTTTTGGTTTTGTTAAGGTTGTTCATAAGAGAGAAAATATCCAAATTTTAAAATTACGATACGTGAGAGATAAAGTCTAGTCGAGAAAAGTAAATTGTGTGGACCAATCAAAGGTTGCATAAGTGGAAATTATGCAGAGATTACACAACTTTCATATATTTAAAACTGAATTATTGTGCCCTAAATTGAATCAAAATTCTTATAAGTGAGGCATCTGTGTCCAAATTTATTTAAACACCAATATATCATGAGTGTTATACCAGTAGATAGCCCTGAGGATTATACCAGTAAATCAAGCACAAGTGATAGCACTTGTATTCAATTTCTACATGAAAAACTATATCACACCAAACAAGATTCCGCAATCTTGTTATTGTGCTCATACCAGTGACCACTAGAAATTGTTGGAACACTTGAAGAAGATGAGAGAGTTTCAAGTTCAATCTCAGTCTCAACATAATCAACCGGCGTCTCTGTTGGATATAGAAGTGGTTTTGGGGGAACTTGTAGTTCATTGATCTCTCCTTCTAGCATATTAACGACCCGGCTCATCGATGGTCGATCATTAGGGTTCAGTTGTATGCACCAAAGAGCAATGATTATCATCTTCCTCGTGGCTTCTCTTTCCTCTTCTGTGGCATCTACCATCTGAAGCTCCTCTTCTTTGCCGAGTTGATCATAAACCCACAAAGGAAAATAAATTTGACTTGAATCCTCTGCATTTGCATTTACATTTCTCCTTCTACCAGCCATTTCCATCAACATCATCCCGAAACTATAAACGTCAGCTTTGTAAGAAATGCCACCAATGTCCTTATAGAAAAGCTCGGGTGCCATATATCCCAAGGTTCCTCTTGCTGCGGTCAATGTTACTGTGTTGCGATCAGAGGGGTAAAGTCTTGCGAGGCCAAAGTCAGAAACTTTTGGGGTGAAACTTTGGTCTAGGAGAATATTATGAGGCTTGATGTCGAAGTGTAGAATTTGCATGTCACATCCCCGATGTAGATACTCTATCCCTCTAGCTATGCCAAGAGATATCTCATACATTTTCTTATAATCAAGAGAATCTTCTCCATCCTTATAGACAATGTGCTTATCCAATGATCCATTCGGCATGAAATCATAGACAAGAGCTTGTTTGGAATAGTCGAAACAAAAACCAACAAGTTGCACCACATTAACGTGATGGATCCTTCCAATCGTGGCCACTTCACTTATAAAATCTTGGCCATTAGATTTTGGTTTATTCAAAATCTTAACCGCAATTTCATTGCCACTCCTAAGCATTCCTTTGTACACAGAACCATATCCCCCTTCACCTAACTTGTATTTGAAATTTTTTGTGATCTTCTTGATATCTGAGTAAGAGTACCTTATGGGCAAAAAGTTGTTGTGAGCTTGTAGAAATTCTTCGATGTTTGCGTCCATTGCTTGGTGTCTTCTCATCCACTTATAAATTAGGAGTATCAACACACATGGAGCTCCGAATATGAATTTTGCTGCCAGGAAGTGAGCTGCGTACAAAATTGCCTCAAGATTAGCGTAAAGCATAGTGTTTTTTATTTGTCAGAAAGCACGTAGAAAAAGTGTTTTCTTCATATTTAGCGCGTGAGTGTTTCGCAGATGTGAGGAAAAGAGAATCGTCCATACCGAAGATAAAAATGGCATCAGAAACGGTATATAGCGCCGTACCCCAATGAGATGTGTCTACTGAAAGCAAGAGATTCATGAAGACATATAATCAGAATCAGCTAAGCGACGAATGAAAAATATGTACAGGGAAACAAGTATTGTTATCCGAGTTAACTAAAAAAGTTACGTATAAATTAACAACATCCGAAGCAAAGATGTATTAAGGATAATAACTAATGTTACATTTGCATACTATATCCGACAATCAATAATAGTAAATATTCAAAACTTCCTGTCTCATATTTAATATGTTCTTTGAACCTAAAGATTTCATCTAGTGAATTTTCTGGCCCCATCGAGACCTAAAATATGGTAACTCAACAGGTTTTACTTTCAAGAGATTCTTTTTATTTTTTTTTACACAATTTTGGTTATGAGAATTTAGAACTTTTTGTGACTATACTTGATTAACTTACGAGGTAGGATTAACGTATCCTGGCCTTCGCAAGGAAGCACACCACTAACTTTTCGGTGGGCTTTTACTCACCATTTTGGGAACTTTTGATATAAGAGAAAAGCTAAGGTACTTTGAGTTAATATAGAAACTTTTGGAAGGAACTAAACACAATTTTCTTATATTCTGTAAAAATCCGGATGTTCAATGTTGAGTTAGCACGAACTTAGTTTTTTATTTGTTGAAAAGCACAAACTTAACGTGACGTTTTTGGAAATCATTTTCCACGAAAATGACAACATATTTCTGGTGTTTGGTTGAAATCTAAAACTGAAATGAAAAATATTTTCCATCAGTTAGTAAGAAAAATATGATGTTTCTCCTTGCATTGCTTTTGATAAATTTTTTATTTTTGATAATTTTTTGTTCTTTTTTCTCTTTAAAAAATTCAAAATTTTAATTACTTAATATTTTTCCTTTAATTAATTAATTTATTTGTTTTTAACTTATTTTTCTCTTCCTCATTTGGCAATTCTCGTCAGCTTTGGTAATGCTCGAGCATCACCAATCTGCAAGGCTTGAGCCTTGCCGCCCTCTAGCAAAGCTCAAGTGTCACTGATCTAGCGACACTTGAGCTCGCCTATGGCTGGCCTTCACTTGGTGGGCGACCAGCTAAAGAAGAAGCAAAAGGAAAAATAAAAACATTTGAATTTTAAAAAAAGAAATAAAAAATATAAAATAAAATAAGTAAAATGAGTGGTGAAAGAAAGAGGAGGGAAAATGATTTCTTCTCTTCAAAAAATAAAAATCATTTTCCCCACTTTTGAAGGTGTTTTTTTTTTCGTTGACGGAAAAATGTTTTCCTTAACTTATTATTTTTCATTAACCGAATGCCGGAAAATCCGAATTTTTTTTTCTTGAAATCTATTTTCCACAATACAAACAGATCTTTTTAATGGTTTCTATACTGCAACTTTCAACTATCTTTCTATTAGCGGGAATAAAACACCACATGACGTGGTTGTTACTGCCATTTTCTCTCGGAGAATGACTATTGTATTTCACAGTGAAACAATTATTTGCATGTCATGTTAATCTCCTCAAGGGCTAATTCGTTTTATTCGGTTTTGCTTATTCAATCATGATGGTCGGGAGTTCTACAATTTTCACTTGCGTATGTTACTTTGATTTTCATGCCAATCAATCACAGTCCGTCGCTTTAAGGCACAAGAGCTATAGCTAGAGCCATATATTAGCATATTGCTAGGGCAAAGAACCTCAATTGGAAAGGCATACTTACAGGGTAAGTCGGAGGGGTTGTAGCGTGTGCATATCTTTGTCCCTAGGTATCGGAAGCCTAAGAAGCAAAACGGATATAATTTCGGCTGGGGAGGATAGTAGAGAATATCAAACCCGTCGGCCATCGCATCGTGAACGTCGTTGTAGGAGATTGGGCGATTCTCCGGATTCCGTGAATAAGCTGGTGCAAATGTTGACCAGGTTATGGACTCGCCAGTGAAGCGGAGGCCTCGCCGACGTATGGTGCAAAAATCCTCAATATCCGATGGATTTGCGTCGATGATGGCGTATGAATGATACCCTTCTGTAACTATACATGGTTCGGTGCTGATATATAAATAAGATCTCACTTGCTTTGAGCAAGCCACAATGGTCACCGGGTTTCCAAGGGGCAGGGACCATCCATCGTCAGCACTGAAATTATATTGCGTTAACTGGTAGAGAGGAAGGGAGGAACAGTCCCCCTTTCGCAGCCCAACATCCACCACTTTGATATACCCAAATTCATAAGTGGAACCCTTATAACTAGAAGGATCTATTGATTTCACATTATACCGACCACCGAACAAACATAGCATTGTGCGGTTATCTTCACATGCTAACTCGAACTTCGAATCACTGCAACCTTTCAGGTTGTCTTTCAATCGAAAGGGATAGGGTATGTTATTGACCTCGCCACATGATGAAGGGGCATACCGGTGGTTGTTTCTGGCATAACAACTAATCCCAGCTTGTGTTATGAGAAGGAGGAGTAATGGGAAGGGCTTCATTTGGTACCTGAGTTAGAGAGAACTTGTGCAATGCATAAAGCTTTTTGTCTGGCTTTGGTTATTTGTTGCGGAGCCGCGACATAAAAGGGGATGCAGTTAGAGAGACGTACCGTGATTGAATTGGAAGACTGGGAGTCAGGTCTTCTTAAAAGCCCAAGTCAAGAAATTAAAGCTTCGTACGTGATGAAACGTGTGTGGCTTGGATTGATAATGCGGATAAATGTCACATCGACGGAATTATGTAAATTTCGCTGGAGGGCCCACGTAGTTGTTGGTTGAGATAATTTTGGTCTATATATTCTATAAATCATAAATTATTTTTTTTATTTGATCATACAATCTTTTTCTCCAACCACTATTCTGATTGATGTGTTTTAAATAGGGGTGTGCATGATCTGGGCGGGCGGCTCCTGACCTAGAACTGGGAACCTCACGTCGAGAACCTCCCGCTAAGGACCGGTTCTGAAAAATTGGAATCGGAATCCACTTGTTTGTTGCATGGATTCACCTGGGAACCGGACTGCCGGTCCCATAGAACCGGTCTCACCAATAGAGAAAGGGACGGACCTGCTGTTGTTGAGGGTGACGGCAATTTTTCAGAGGGCCGAATAAAGAAAGGGATGGATGAACCTGCTGTTATCCTTGCGAATCCTAGACCTATTCTTCTTCTCCTCCTCCTGCAACCTTGCTTCTTCATGTGCGTGCGGATGGAAGAAAGATGGGTACTTGGGAGGATTTTGGTACTTGGATTTGGAGGGGCGGAGGCGGTGTTTTAGGGTTTCTTCGCTACTATTTTGCAGCTCCCTTTTGTGCTGTTTCACTAGGAAGCAATGGAGCTCCATAGCGTCAACGGAGGATGGTGAGCTGGGGAACCTCAAAGTTGAGATCTTTCGAGTTTTTGGGGAAGGAAGGGAGCGTCGAGAGCCGCAGACTCTCAGGACTTGGTAAGGTTTTTGGCGGTGGGTCGACTAACGAGCATGAAGCTGAAGCTGGAAAATGGTGGTGATGGAGAGAGAGAGAGAGAGAGAGAGAGAGAGAGAGAGAGAGAGAATTCGATAGGGTTTGTTAACTAGTAATTTCAATTTTTTTAATATTAAAAATTAATTGGTTCGGTCCGGGTGGGCAAGTGGACGGATTCGCCCATGGAACCGGGAACTAGACCGGTACCCACCGGTTCCCATGAATTGGAACCGGGAATTGGACTTGTTCCCTCAAGAACCACCGGTTCCGAGCGGTTTCAGTCCGGTTCCAGGCGGTCCGGGTGGATCCCGATTCTTTTGCACACCCCTAGTTTTAAATATGGACACAAGTTAATTGAACATATAAATGATGCTCACAATTTGTAATCCACTATTCACAAGAGAGGTTGGATAAAAAAAAAATTCAATTGAGGAAGAATGAAAATATAGACCTAATTACAATCATACATTTTCAAAAATATATGTGAAGTATTGAAATATACGTAAAAATCACAATAGGCCACTGAAAATTATGCATGCTGAAAATTTCATTTTCAAAGTGGGTTATTTTTCTCGAAAAGCTTAAGTAACGTCACCACCGAAAAAGATAGATATTTATTCTTCGCACTACACATGCATTTCATGATGTTTCGAGGAAATTCTCACTAGAAGATACCTCTCTTTTTCCTCTACGTAAATTCGGTCAATGTCGTATACCAAGAAAGTCTCATTATTGCTACGTGATGGAAATGCTTTGTCAATCCTACAAATTTAATTTGCAAATAAAATAGTCCAATGGCTTTGCTCTTGCCGAAGGCATGATTTCCGAGTGTTCTTGATTTGCTTAAATATAGAATTAAGTTTCAAAATTATATAATTAAATTCTAAAAATTATTTTATTGGTGTGATTGACAATTTTCGTTAATTCCATCAAATTTGGGCGATGAAGATCCTGACAAGACACTTTTCTATATACTGAATGTTAAAAAATAAAAAAGCCAAAAAATTAAGAGGGGGAAGGGGGGCTCTCGCTTGACAATGGGCGACAACTGCTCAATCATATCCATTACTGCGAGCAGGCAAAGAAGCCTCGCCCAAATCAGGGCATGAATTGATCGACCCTAGCAAGGTTGTCGAGACTCGAGAGGGCTAAGCAACCCTTACGTGGCGGTGACAGGTGGCGAGGCCTTGTGTTCTTCGTCCCATGCATTGTTGCTTCTCCAATTCACCAAACCATTTCAAACTTATTTAATTGGTTGTACGAGCAGGTTGATGTTCGGCATGTTTCATACTTGAACGTGTAACGATTATAACTAAATAAATTCATTCATGATTTGTGGATTCCTATGCAGGCTCTTCACATGTAGTAGGTGTCCACACTCAGATTGAATCACGTAAATTCATACGTGCTTTAGCATTTCTTGTTGACTACTTTGGTAGTTTCATCCTGTCGTGCTTTTTTTATTTTCAAATTACAAGATTTGTCGGTTTCCATATATTTGGCGACAAAAATATTTCTGGATTTCCCCTTACGCAACTCATCTCTTGTTACTCGTTCTTTCGCAATTGCGGTTTTGACATGGTGGAGTTAACAACTCTCAAGTCTTTCTTTGAACAGACAAATCTTGACTTCACAATAGCTAGCTGTCTTCGAAGAGTTGCCCATCCAACAAGGTTGAGTCGAAAGTCTTGCGGGTGACCATAATTCTAGCAGTTGCTTTTGAATCTTTCAATTAGATTATTTGACTAGAAAACGCGTAGCATTTCGGAGAAAGTTACTTTGTCTGATGACGATCGAAAAGATCAGTTGGGTCATCTGTCTTGGCAATGACCAAGTCAACCAACCAATCAGCACAGAGTCGAGTCAAGAAAAGTAAATTGTGTAGAACCACTAAAGGTTCCATAAGTAGAATTACGCCGCTTGTGGTACACGCATTGAAACTAACATAACAAGTGGTGGATTGCTTTATGGATAGCTTTCACACTAACTAGGAAGAAAACTTGTCCGGAATTTCTAAATTTGACTATTTTGGCAAGATAATTATCAAAAACGTCTTAAATTTATTATAATTATGTCAATTCAATCTTAAATTTTTTTGAGTCAATTCGGTCTTAAAATTTTTGTAATTAAATTAATTTAGTTCATCCGGCCAAATTTAGTTGGTCGACACTGATGTAACGATTTTTTAATAAAAAAAGAATTTCGAATTTTTTATTAATTTTTTCCTTTTCCTTTTTATTTTTTATTTTTTTTATTTCTTCCTCTCTAGCTTCCTTACCCGGCAGTGGCCAGCAAGGGCTTCGCAGCCCTCACTCACCCTCACTGGCAGCCTCACCCTGGCATTGCCGCGGACAAAGCCGGCATCATCCGCGGTTGGCGAGGCCATGGCAACTGTCCTTTCGTCCATCTAATCGAAAATCAATTCTTTGCTTAAGAGCCATTGCCGAATTTAAAGAAGAAGCAGAGCATTCTGCCATCTTGTACGGGAACAATTACCAGATAGGAGAGCTCGTCGTCGAGCCATTTGACTAAAGGCAGGATCTACTTGATGTTTGTGAACTTGGCTCTCTTGACCTCTTTGATCAGAGAGCTGATGAAATCTCCCTGCATCTCCACATCCCTCTTTATCTGTAACAAGACAATGAAGTCTCGTCAGGAATGGCGGAAAGGGATAGCGACATGCAAGTTGAAATTTTGCCCACGGCCCCCAACCCTCACCTAAATCTTGGTGAGGCTGCTGGTGAAGACCAAAAATTAAATTCAGAGAGTGGGCACTCTTTAATGTACTATGAGAATAATGGTCTATTCTAAATCATAAAAAATCAAATTATAAATATTTATAAATTATTGTAGAACCTACTTTTTCAAAAATTTGTAACTTATAATAAATTATTATTTTTATAGTACTAAAAAACTGTTATGTTAGCAAAGTCTTTTGTACAATTGGGAGAGATTTGTGTTTGACTTTTGGTTATACGATAAAAAAAAAAAAAAAATAGGGGACGCACTTGGAGAGACGGGTCGGGATTGAAGTTGAAGAGTTGGTCGTCTTTGAAAAATACCAGATCGAGCAAATGACTCAGAGTCGTCTAAAGTCCAGAAAATGGAGCTTGACCAGAGACGATAAGTCAATTTTGCTCGTCGCCTCGCACATGATGCGTTTGTCGTTTCAAGGAAATTCTAACTAGAGTAAGGTGCGGTCCCCACATATATCGAGAAAAAGACTCATCGTTACTATGTAATGGGATTTTTTTTTGTTTTTTGGTGATCTGTTGTTTTGTCAATCCTTCAAATTTATTTTAAAGGAGGGATGGCTTTGTTCCCACCAAAAGCATGACTATCCACCATTCTTGATTTACTTGAAATGTAATCCAGCCCTAATATTTTCAAAAGACACAATTAAATCTTGAAAATTTTCAAATTGGTGTGATTGACGATTTCCCTTAGCTCCATTAAATTTGAATAATGAAAGTTGCTAATGTGACCTTTTTACGTATTTTAAAGACATGTGCACGCCACATCAGAAAGTAAATAAAAAGTTAAGAGGACAACAAGAAAAAGGAAACCGAGAGAAAGAGATGGCCGGGAAAGCATTGCTAGGGCACCACTGAGGCCGGATGAAAACGCTTGCTCGACCACAAGACAAGATTGCTAGTCATCACCATGAGCAGGGGAGGGCCGGCTGACCCTAGTAGAGATCGCAGGGACCGATCAACCCTTGCGCGGTGGTGATAGAGTTGAGGCCTTATGCTCTTTTGGTCTCAAAGGTGTTGCTTCTCCAATTCACCAGGGCATTTTCAAGCCTATCCAGTTAGTTGTATGCCATTGGCAAGTTTCCCAAGTCGACTGGGCTTGGTCGAATTGGCGGTGGTCACAGGCTCGCTTTCCAATTCTACGGACTCACCTTCGATGCAATCCAAGCATAACGAGATACCTTTCCACTTCCACAAGCTCCAAGCATCATAAGAAAGCCACTCGCTTATCAAATTGAAGGCCTTTCGAATCTAAAGACTAATTACTGGTGGCCGTGAAGGGTTTGTTCCTCTCAATGCAACTCTCATCTTTTCTCCGGTTGGACATGCCAGTGAGATTTACGTTGGGGATTGAGTGTATGATGCATCATGTTGAGCGTTTGGGGAGAAAGAGTTTCTGTAGAAACGCTGCTGAAGGACCCATGTTGCTACGAAGGCCGGTGTTCCTCACCTATACCTCAACGAGGGTTGTCGGCATAGTTGGGGGTGGCACCCACCCCCCTAACCCAGCCTTGGCACCAGTCTCGTTACACACAGACAGAGAGATATTCAATATTGCAAAGTGGACATAACATCATCTCTTGTTAAAAAAAGTCATATTTTCTGTCACTGAAATGAGAAAAACTCTTGGAAATACTTGATCGAACTAATTAGACAAATTTTAAAATTTAATTACACTTTTAACTTATCGTCATTTCATGATATGTTTTAAGACTTCAAATACACTTATCCAAAAGAATAAAGTATGGCTTGTGACTATATATTTCTTTTCCCTTTAACCTCAAGTGAGTGATGTTGCATGTAATAAATATTGACAAAACATCATTCACCAATTATTATTATTTTTTTGTCGCTATTTTGATCACCTACTATCACGCCCCAAATCTTAATCAGCTTTCTCTGCACACTTCCATCCGAGGATCTCAATCTCATATTCTTCCCAACCTCAGCCACATTACACACCGTTGGCGAGTCTGCCACAACACTAAGCAAGAACATCACCGACCGAGCAAGTAATTCACCACTTGTCTAAGGGATCAGAAATGTCGATAAGAGTAGATCAATTACATATTTTATTAGATGATGATTTATCATATAAGGAAACTACTGGGCTGTCACCTTATTTTGCCACATCTTCCAACCTTTTCGCTATTATTCTTGATTGCACATGCTGCTGTACTAAGAACGGTGGCTTGTTGGTTTATCCATCATCCAATCCACCGAATAAAACCCCAGCTAAAAAGAAAGAACAGAATACTTTCCTTCTTCAATGGAATCGTGAGACTGAATTGTAGACTTGTCCACAAGGCAAGCTTTGTCAATGTTTTTAGTTCCAAATGGTCGACCCAGTAGGGTCCAAGCAGAGCGTGTAAAGGTCATGCCCAAACTTGTTCATGACTCGGAACTCCTAAAATTTTCATTTTTATAGATACAATGAGCTCGTATGAACTCTATGAGGAAACCACTTGTCTAGATCGGCCAACAATTATATCCGAACTGCCCCAAATCAAGTCTCTGTTCCGATAGGTTAAATCTACTTCAATCAAGAAACATAGATCTCAAGTAAGCTGTAAAAGAAAAATCCACATTTGAGGCCAAGGCCACTATCCACCCGAACGCGACCTCTAGGTCTGGCACGGTCGCTTAGCAGGTTCAGGTACATAAGGCCCAAAGAAAAATCATGAATAGTTTGTTGTTTTCTGAGCTGGCCATACTTAGGAAACTGCCTCGCCCGCGAAACCTTTTGTTTCTTGGCCTACTTCCATAGATAGTGTATACTCGCCTTTGGCTCAAGTAAGCCCTTCCACATCGTTATCTTGAACTTATGCCACAAGTTTAAAACGCTTTGCCTCTCGATTTTAAGAAAATCCCATGATTTTTATGAAAAAAGAAGAAAAGGAAATTAAAAGCATAAGGGACGTTGCCAGTTGGGTTTTGATTTTTAAATGATTTCAGTTGTTTTTGTCTCGTTGGTGCACTGGGAAATTGGAGACTATTGTAAGCAAAACCTGATGTTTGCTTCCTGTCCAATTTTCTTTTTATTTTTTCAAAAGTTGCCTATGAAAATGTTCGTTATATTTGCAAAAACATTTCCATTTCAGATCAAGGTTCGTCTAGCGATTTACGTTGAAGCTTGTCTTGCCAATATTGCTTGCACTATGGCATCGGAGCTTACTTCTCCGTTTGTTTAAAATCGCTTCAAGTATGTAGTGTTGACGAAAGTCACAATTTATAAAGTCACAGGTCGCAACCAAATCTGAAAATTATAGCACAAAAGCAATTAAATCCTACTGGACAGGTTCTTCATTGTACACCTGGATAATCTCCGCTTCCTCTTTTAGAGACGAGCCAGAAGGTTTGCCTTTCCCATTTGGCCAATCGGAGTTAGTGATGACAAGTCTGGTAAGCATGATGCGGATTCAAGACCAGCCAGTCCATGGCCCTGGAGGATGAATTGGGGCTCCATCATGCCCATAAATTACAAAGGGACATAGTGCTTTGTTTTATGCTGCACTCTCATTAATTCCTACAAGTCGCAAGAAAGTTCTTGGGATAGAAGGTTTTTCTACTACCATAACTCCCTCCAAAATCTGAAATACCTGAGACATGGTTGGTCTATCACGCTCGCTGTCTTGAATGCACCAGCAAGCCACTTCGCATGCTCTGCACAATTCTTCCATCTCCACCTATCCGTTCAATCTGCGGTCCGCGAGTGGCAAGACTTCTTCTCCTCTGGCTATTGAATTGTCTACCTGGAGCGGTAGATAATCGCACATATCACTGTTCAGCTCCTCGATTTTTCACTTTCCTGATATGATCTCAAAGAGCAGCTTTCCATAGCTGAAAACGTCAGACTTTCGACGTGATGGCCCTCCCGAAGTCCATTGTGAAGCGAGGTACCCTCTGGCTCCCCTCACGGTGGTAAAGATGCTGCTGGCTTCCCGTCCCATGAGTTTCGCGAGGCAGAAATCAGCAATCTGTGGTTCGAGTTCCGAATCCAACAGTATATTCTCTGGTTTGATGTCATAGTGTATGATGCAATCCCGACACCTTTCATGGAGGTACTCAATTCTTTAGCAATCCGGAAAAAGGTTCCGTATCTGGTTTTCCAATCGAGAATTTTGGAACCTTTCTGAAACAAATGAGCCGCGAGCGAACCATTTGCCAAGTACTCATATACTCGGAACCTTTTTCACTTTTCTGCACAAAAACAATTAGACGAACGACATTGACATGCTGTATTTTTCCAATGGTTCTAACTTCTGCAAGGAACTGTTCGTTACTTTGGCTTTGGTTCATGAGTTTCTTCACTGCTATGGGAGTTGAATCTGGCAGTGCTCCCCTAAAAACAGAACTAAACCCACCTTTCCCAATTTTCTCAGAGAAGTTCTTTGTTGCCTTCTTCAGAACTCGATATTCAAAATGCATCAGATGATCGTCTGCTGCATAAGCAGGCCATCTCATCTCAATAGCCACCAGCGAAATGCTTAGGACCACGAGAAAAGCTACGGGCACAACTCCAACTGCTGTTATGAAATTTGAAGTGGGTTTCCCCCGTTTCTTACTCTCCTCCAAGTCCAACGCTGCGATCGTGACATGGAAATCTCTTGAAAGTGCATCATCAGCTGAATGTTCAACTACAAATTTGGCATCCGTCCATATCAGACAGTTGGCAGTGTATGCATAAGCACTGCAAGAACAGTTGCTCAAGCACAATAACCTGCATGTTTCGAGGTGTTCCACCATGAAACAGAGTTTTTTGCAAGCGTGTATTAGGCATGACAAAAGATTTATCTCTCCTGTCACCACTACATTTTGACGCATTTCTCCTCTTGGAACGGCCCAGACGGTCTTCCAGCTTCGGATCATCCAAGTATCCAAGCGGGCAATCACAAAGCAGGGCATCGCTCTGATTGCAGTTAGAAGGAGCACCATAAAAGGGATATGTCCCACGCTCAAGGGTTGGCTGTGTCCAAAGCACCCTCCATTTCTGGATATGCTTTGCCCATATTAATTGATTCAGTAGCCCCGTTGGTTCCAGCACGACCCTAGAAAGATCATAGGGAGCAACTGAGGATTATATGAAGTAGGCCTCATTCTCATTTGAAACAAAGGAGAAAAAAACCACGTTTCTACCATTACTGAGCGCTGATGCCTGAATTCATCACCAGTCCAGTCGCCACTATTCCCGTAGGCTTCCGACCTTTTATATAGCAAACACTGAGCTCTTCCTTCCGCTCCCGCAAATGCAGAAGACATGCCGGGAGCTGGATCATGTATGTAATATATGGGCTTTAAAAGAAAATAAAATAAAAGGAAAAGAAAGAGTTTGAAAAGTCAAAAAAGGAAGCTGAGGGAGAAATGTGGAACCTTCTACCGTCTTAAAGAGAGGAGAGAAAGAGGTTTTCGGCAGAAACGAAAAACAGGGGAACGAAAGAAACAGGGGAGAAGAGAGAAAGAAGAGAAAGGAAAAAGGAAAATAAAGGAAAATAAACGAAAAACAAGTTTTACTTTCCAGAAATTCTGAATGTTTTACATAATTTTGGTTTTGAGAATTAAGAACTTTTTGTGACTACACTTGATTAATTTATGAGGTAGGATTAACGTATCCCGGCCTCCGCATGGAAGCACACCATTAACATTTCGGTGGGCTTTTACTCCCCATTTTGGGAACTCTTGATATAAGAGAAAATATGAGGTACTTTAAGCTAATATAAAAAAATTTGGAAGGAACTAAACACAAGTTTCTTATAGTCCGTAAAAATCCAGATGTTCAATGTTGACTTAGCACAAACTAATTTTTTTTTTTTTCTGAAAAGCACAAACTTAAGCTCCATTCGTTTCGTAGAAAATGTGACGTTTTCGAAAAATATTTTTTAGAAACTAGATATTTCTGGCATTTAGCTAAAATCTGAAAATGAAATGAAAAATACTTTCCATCATTTGGTATGAAAAATATGATTATCCTCCGTTCACTTCTTTTGATAATTGTTTATTTTTTGTTCTTCTTTCTCTTCAAAAATATAGTTTTTAATTATTTTTTTCTTTTCCTTAGCCACCAATCAACAGCCTTCGTCGTGGTGGTGATTAGCTAAAGAAGAAGAAGAAAAAAGAATAAAATAAAATAAAATGCATATAATTAAAATGAATTACGAAAGAAAGGGGAGGGGAAAATGATTTCCTCTCTTCAAAAAATGAAAATCATTTTCTCCACTTTTTGAGGGTGTTTTTGCCATAGAAAAAAAAATGTTTTCCTTGATTTGTTTATTTTGCATGAATTGAACATCAAAAAATTTGAAAGATATTTTTTTTTTGAAGTAATTTTCCTCGAAATGAAGAAAGCATTTTATGGGTTCTGTCAACTGTTATTCTGTGAATAGAAATAAAACACAACATGATGTGCTCACTACAGTCATTTTCTCCAGGAGAATGATGATTGTATTCACATTGAACCAATAATTTGCATGTCATCTTGTTGACACATAATTTTTATCTTTCTTAAAAAAAAAACAAATAAAAAGTATATAAAAAATCAATCAAAATCAAAATCAAAAATTTTAATTATTAATTTTTCTTTAAAAAAAAAAGGAAGAGTCGCGTGAGTCTGGGTCGGGTCGGATTCGGCCTTGGCCCGACCCGGCCCTTTTCTCCCTTCATCCTCCCCCCCCGAATGGGCCTGGGCCCATTCCCTCTCCTCTCCTTTTTTTTTTCTTTTTTCTTTTCCCTCACGCGGCCCAGCCCTCTTCTTCCTCCGGCCCGGTCCGCCCCGTTGTCTTCTCCCTCAGCCGCTTGCTGCACGGGGAACCAGCGAAGCAGAAAGCAGCTGTTCGCGTGGGGAAATGGCGAAGCCGAAAGCAGGGGCAGAGGCAGAGGAGACAGCATCATCTCGCTGGCAGGTCAGCGGGTTGGTAGGGGCCGATTCGGACGCACGCGGAGCTGATTCGCGGGGTCACGCGAAGAGAAGCAGGGGGGATCTGCACCAGAGAAAGGGGAGAAAAATAGAGAGAATAGAGGGAGAACCGGGGGGAGCGCGAGAGAAACAGGAAAACAGGAGGGGGAATTCACCGAGGCCACCACCGTCAACACGTCTCCCAACCACTGCAAACACCGCCGACGCATCTCCGGGCCGCCATCGCCGTCGCCACCGCCATCAACGCGTCTCCCAACCGCCGCAACCACCGCCGACGCATCTCCGAGCCGCCATCGCCGCCGCCACCGCCGCAGATGCGTCTTCCAAGCTGTCATTCCCGTCTGAAACCAGATAGGCCTTTCATCGAAATTTCTGGTGTGCATTTCTGGAAATGAGTCGGCCGGAACTCATCCCGGTTAGTTCGGGCGAGCTCCGGCCACCTTCCTGTCCTTGTTACCCCGCTTGCTATTCTGCCATGTCGCCTTCGAAGTCTGGATAGATGCTCGGGCTGCGACCGAGACAAAGTCTATTAGTTTTGTTAGTGTATGCAACCTGTTTGTGGAATTGTCCGAGCGAAACTCCGCCCCTTGATTGCTCCACGTAGGGCCCCCTAGGACTGCTGGTAGCCGGAGGGATACCACCGTGACTGGAGAGCTCGAGCCGTGTCCCCTGTCGGCCCGAGACGTCGCTGCCGCAGGCGTTCGCCGTTCCGGCATCCTTGGTCGCGACTGAGCAGTCGCGACCAGGGATTGCAAGTCGAGTTGGGCCAGATCTGTGGTCTGGCCCACTCGGCCTTTGTCCCTGACTTAGGCCCATCGTTTGGGCCCAAGTCAGGCTGAGCGAAGGCCCGATCAAAGGCAATCGGGCCTAGCCCAGCCGGACCGAACCCGGGTCCGGCCCCGAATTTTATTTTAGTTTACTTTATTATTTAGTTTTTTTAAAATAAAAAATATATATAAAAAAGAAATTTCGAAAAATCCAAAAAATTTAAATAAAAAAAATTAAAAATTATTATTATTATTTTTTATAAAAAAAATTAAAAATTTTTTAAAACAATTTCAAAAATTAAAAAAATTTATTTAAAAATTAGAAATTAGTTATTTTTCTTTTAATTTTTTTTTAAAATGATGGGGTTTGGTTAGAAATTGCTATGCTTTACATTTTTAGTATGATTAAGCCTTTTAGTTGCTTGTGTTTTGATTATATGTTGTGTGTTTAATTGCACGTATTTAATTTTACTACAATTAGGATCTTGATAGCTATGATTGTTATTTCAATGTTTGTGCACCTACATGATCACTTTATATGTTAGTGAATAGATATAAAATCAATCCAAGTTGCTTGCCAAAAATTCATTTTGTTAAAATGAACAAGATTAGGTACCGAAAGGGCATTAATTGATCAATTAATGTAATCAAGTCCCCGACCTTAGTTTCTCGGGTTGCGTAGGAAGTGAGGTACACTCCCATACCTCACTTGGTTTCTAGCCGACCCCAATAGGCTAGTGGCGACTCCTTTTGTGCAAAAATTCTAAAGAATATCCTAATGTCACGCGGGATATGGGCTTGGGAGAGCCCGCGCCTGATCATGGGCCTTAGGCTCGTCCTTTAGGCAATACCCCTAAACCTGTTCCCTCCCCCCGAGGGTAGATCGCGACACATCTTAATCCCCCCGAGGGTTAATTCGTTTTATTCGGTTTTGATTACTCAATCATGATGGTCTTGACTTCTACAAACATCACTTGCATCTGTTACTTTGATGTCTGTTTCGACCAAAGAAAAAAAATCACAATCCGTCGCTTTTGAGGCTCAAGAGCTATAGCTAGAAACAAATATTAGCATATTGATCGGGTAAAGTACCTCAATGGAAAGGCATACTTACAATAGTCATGGGATGTGCATCGACTTCCAAGGTATCGTAAGCCTAAGAAGCAAAGGTCATATCTTTTCATCTGCGGCACCGAGTAGGTGAAATTAAACCCATCGGCCATCGCATTGTGAATGTCGTTGTAGGAGATCGTAGGATTCTCCCAGGAAAATGCTTTATACAATAAATATTCTGCTGCGTATATTGACCTGGTTATGGTGCAAGAATCCTCAATATTCGATGCCCATGCGAAGATGACGGCGTATGAATAATACCCTTCCATAACTATACACGGTTCGGTGTTGACATATAAACGAGATTTCACTTGCTTTGAGCAAGATACAATAGTCACTTTGGTCCCATAGGAGCTGAAGAACCGTTCATGATCTTCATCGCTGAAATTAGGGGGCATTAACTGGTGGAGAGGAAGGGAGGAATAGTTGCCCTCTTGCAGCCCGACATCCACCACTTCCATATGCCCAGAATCCCAATCAATGGAACCCCTACAACTATAAGGGCATATCGATTTCACAAGATATCGACCATTAGACGAAGATAGCATTGTGCGGTTATCTTCACACGCTAATTCAAACCTCCAATCACTGCATCCTTTCAGGTCATCCTTCAATCGAAAGGGATAGCGTATGTTACTAACCTCACCACATGTTGAAGGGTTGCATGGGTGATTGTTCCTGGCATAGCAACTAATCACAGCTTGTATTATGAGAAGGAGTAATGGGAAAGGCTCCATTTTTGGGACCTGATGATGAGAGACTTTGTGCAATGCAGAGAGCTTTTTGTTTGGCTTTGGTTATTTGGTGGGGAGGCGCGACAGATAAGGGGATGCAATTAGAGAGACGTACCGTGAATGAATTGGAAGACTGGGAGTCAGGTCTTTTGAAAAGCCCAAGTCAGGCAAATGACCGGCCAGAGCCGCCCAAAGTCAAGAAATTGGAGCTTCCTATGTGATGGAACCTATGTGGTTTGGATTGATAATGCGGATAAAAGTCATATCAACGGTATTATGTAAATTTCGCTGGAAGGCCCACGTATTTGTTGGTTGAGATAATCCTAGTCTGTATACTCTATAAATCATAAATTATTATTATTTATTTGATCATACAATCTTTTTCTCTTACCACTCTTTTGATTGGTGGATTTTAATCATGGACATAACACAAGTTAATTTAACATATAATTGATGTCCACAAGTTGTGACCCACTATTCACAAGGATGGTTGGATAAAGTTTTCTTTTGATCGAGGATGATTGAAAATATAAACCTAATTACAATCATACATTTTCAAAAATATATGAATATAGGTACAATAGGCCACTGAAAATAATGTGCTGAAAATTTATTTTTCAAATGTTTATTTTCAAAGGGGGTTATTTTTCTCAAAAAGCTTAAGTAATGTCACTTCCAAAAATGTTAGATATTTGTTCTTCGCACTACACATGCAATTCATGATGTTTCGAGGAAATTCTCACTAGAAGTGATTTCTCCTTTTTTCCCATGTAACATTCGGTCAACGTCATATACCAAGAAAGTCTCATTATTGCCACCAGATGGAAATGCTTTGTTGATCCTAAAAATTTAATTTACAAGCAAAAAAGAGCAATGGCTTTGCTCCTGTCAAAAGCATGATTTCTGGGTGTTCTTGATTTGCTTAAATATAGAACTAAGTTTCAAAATTATGCAATCAAATCCTGAAAATTGTCATATTGGTGTGATCGACAATTTTTGTTAATTCCATCAAATTTGGGTGACGAAAATCTTGACTGAACACTTTTTCTATGAACTGAATGCTAAAATATAAAAAAGCCAAAAATATCGGTAGCTTTCAAACAAGCCACTTAGAACTTCGATTCTTTGAAAAGTCCGTTTTTCGGACTGAAGATTTAATGAATTCACACATATTCTTCTTCAATCCTTCACTGCATGCTGCTTGCCAAATTGTTGCAATGTGGAATGAATCATTTTAAATTTCATGTATTTCAACTCAACATCTTTAGATTGTTCTCAATAGCATATCGGGATTGATGACTTGCGCAAGTTTTTCTTGTTCGAGTTGTGAAGCCGTACCCAGTTGAATCTCATCCTAAGTTTCTTCAACAAAAGGATTTTTCAAGTCGGAAATTCAAACATCACTTCTTAAGAACACACAACTAGTACATATGGATATATACCTGCAGCATGTCAAGCATAGGTATAAAATAAGGCCTTAGAACTGAAAAGCTTCACCATTTTTACAGTACACACAGATATGTGGCTTCATTAAAATCTACGCGGTAGGATAAGAGGCCTTCATCGCGATGCCGCAGAGGCCTTCCTTCGCACTGACGTCTCTCTGCATCCTTATGTATCCTTTCTCGCCCCATTCCTCGCCCCACGAGTTCTTCACCAGCCAAAATTTGGTGCCATCATCACTTGTCCCGTATCCGACGGCGGTAACACCGTGGTCCAATTCGGTCCCACAAGCCCCAGTGAACACGCCGCTAGAGTAGAATTGGAAATCGAATCCTCCGGCATCGATGGCCACAGAAACTGGCTGGTTAGCAACTGCCTTTAGCAATGCCCCCTCGCTGTTGGCGGGAACGTCTTCATAGCCCTTTATGATCACGGCACGGTTGGATTCCGATTTGACATTGCATTTGCCGTCCGTGCCATTGTAGGGATAGTTCGTCTCGGATGTGAGGCCGTGCTTCTCAACAAATTGGAATGCGCTATCCATCCAACCGCCTTCGCATCCCTGGTCCTGGCCACCGACGTCGCAGTCGACCAACTCTTGCTCGGAAAGAGAAATCAGCTTACCTGTGGTTATTTCATTGACTCCTTCCACAGCTGCCACGGCTGAAAAAGCCCAGCAACATCCTACATTTTTGCAACGGAAACAGGACACTCAAATCAGAACAACAGACATTCTTGGAGAGGATACTATGACAACATTAGGGGTTTTAACATCTTGTCTCTAAGAATCTCAAATAGATTGATGAAGGCAATTCATGAACTAGTCTCTATCAACTTACCACATTGGCCTTGGTTCTTAACCGGTGTCACAGCTCCTTTCTTTCTCCAGTCCATGCTAGAAGGCACCGCGGTGATGTTTTCGTACCTGAAAGAGGCGGCCTCGGTGGAGCACATGTGTGACTTGAATCGGTTCCTTGCCTTGAATTCTTCATTTGTGAGATCGGCAAACTGATTGACGCCGAGCCTGTAAGGCTTGTCGTTTGCGTGATTGAACGACTCGATGCCTTGCGCATTTGCCTGAAATATCTCGAAACGGCTTTGCCTTTCTTCCACATCCTTGTACACACGCCCGTAACGGGCCATCCATTGCCCATGCATCTCGTACATGGGATCGTCTCGCTGGAGGGTGCGACCGGCGGCTTGATGAGCCCAAGCTCCCAAAAGGAAGACCAAAGGCACCAGAATGAAATATTGGTTTCTAAACGATCCCATGACTTGGCTAGCAATGTTAGGAGTGAAGGAGAACAGCTAAGTGAATCAGTTTGGGAGCACACAGAATCCCAAGATTGCGCCTCAAATTTATAGGCCCAATGTTTTGGATCGTACGACGAATTCGGACGTGGATTCATCGACTTGCCTGATAATCTATCCTGATGGGTGCATCGAATTAATCGGATGAATTAGCTTTAATTAAGAGAAGCAGTAATCAATCGTCATCGTGCCAGAGAGGATGTTCCGAGATAGACTTAGCTTGTGAGATTCATGTCTGGAGGCTTTGTTTTTGTGCGAGGGCTGGTAATTTGGACTGTGTGCTTTTATTTCAGCGTGCTTTTATTGTCTTTTTGGGCCAATTCGTATCATGTTCAGTCACTACAATAATTTCTCACATGAAACGAAGCAAACGATGACTTTTGAGAGGACGATAGACATTCATCAGCACAAACTCGGATGACTTTCCAATTATCGAATATGTGATACTGAGGTGCAATGCTTTGCGCGGCTACAATGTATTTACAAAGGAATAAGATTTTTCACAACATAAGTTGTCCCACCCTAAAGGGGAAATATTCTTAGTCTTTTTAAGAGCCTCTTGACCATCTCATCAAACGAAGGTATTGAACTTCTTTTATGTGCTTAGTGATCCCACCCTAAAAGGGAAAATTTTCTTAGATTTTTTGCGAAAAGTTATTTCTCACACCATCACGCAATTACCACACCATAATGTTATCCCCTCTTGTCACGACTGTGGCCCCCCTCCCTCTCTCAAACAGACAATTTGGTTATAAAACACATGGTGGTTTCACCATAGGTAAATTAATTTAAATTCAAAATGTTATTATGCAAATAAACTTGATAAATTAATGTTTTCACCAAAAAAAAAACTTGATAAATTAATGCAAAAATGGTATTTATAAATTATAAAAATATTAGTAATCCCATAAAAATGTTGCTATACCAATAAGTTATTTGAAAAAAAAAATTGGAATAGTTTTTTCTTACCAATAGCTTTTAAAATTAACCAATATATTATATATATATATATTAATATAGTTTGGTGGGTAATTTATTGAGATATACTAGCACGAAAAAGATCGGTATTTGCAGGCAGGAGACAAAAGAGTTCTATGCAAACCCAAATAATATTTCAGGTTGAGAATTTCATTTAAGAGTTAGATAATTCAGATATAATAAAAGTTAATCAGTTAGTACAAAATTGGTAATTTACAAACTATAAAAAAATTAGTTAGTTTCATTAAAAGTATTAGTAAGTTGTCTAGTTTCCCGGGGAAAAAAGTTTACTGACAATTTTTTTTATCGGATACTTTTTTTTTTTAATATTTACCAACACTTATTGAAATATAATTAGTATGGAAAAACATCGGTATTTTGGGGTAGGGGACGATGGAATTCTGCATAAGAAATTACCAAAAAAGTCCCAAACTTATTATCATTTTTTCAAGTCAGTCATAAACTTTCTTTCTTTTTTTTCAATTCAATCCTAAATCTTTTGCAATTGTGTCAATTCATTCCATTTGGCCAATTTTGGTTGGCTAGCGTTGACATGGATACCGATCATTCGGTTGATACTGATGTTGACAATATTTTAATAATATTTTAATTTTTTCAAATTTTTATTCATTTTTTCATTTTTTTTCTCGTTATGATTTTCTTAACTTTCTCCTCCTTCCTCTAGCCATGTTGGCGACCAGCCAAAGGCAGGGCCAGGGAGTCCTCGGGGAAGCTCGGTTGTGGCTAAGTGACCTTGCCTAGGCTGCATGCTAAGCTAGCAAGGCTCACCCAAGCTAGAGGCTATGACCCTTGCTAGCCATGGGCAGATCACGACCTTACCCAGTCATGGCGAGGGTTGCCTCATCATCATTAGGTGAGGCTCACCCTCGCTAGTAGCTGGCGAGGGTGAGCCTCACCATTGGCCGATGCCTTGCCAACAGTTGTCATTGTTGGCCAGAGGAAGGAGGAAGGAGGAAGGAGGAAGAAGGAGGAAAAAAAAAAAAAAAAGAGAAAGAAAACGAAAATGTAAAAAGAAAAAAATTTAAAAATAAAATTTAAAAATAAAATATTATTAAAATATTGTCCATGTTAACATCAATCAGATAGCTAGCGTCGATTAGTCAAAATTGGTCAGATAGACTGAATTGGTACAATTGTACGTTTATGACTAAATTAGTTCCCCAAAAAAGGGTTTAGGACTGAATTGAAAAAATTATAATAAGTTTAGGATTGTTTTGACAATTTTCCCAATTCTGCACAGATATTGACACACACCCAAGTACGATTCGGTGTGAATACTAAGCTCAGGAGCTTAGTTGGATTTGGTTTCAGAATTCTCAAATAATTAGAGATTTTAAAATAGGAAATTTCATAGTATTTTTACCTTCAAATCACACATACAGGTGAAATTTAGGAGCAGCCAGACGCTGTACGCAATAAACATAGAAAGCGGGAAATCTCGAGTCTTTACATCACACGAGCTCATCTCCGGTGTAGTGAATTCAGACTCATGCAGTAGGATAAGATGCCTTCATTGCTATGCCGCAGAGGCCTTCCTTGGCGGTAACATCTCTCTGCATCCTTATGTACCCTTCCTCCCCCCATTCCGCGCCCCACGAGTTCTTCACCAACCAATACTTGGTACCGTTGTCGCTGGTCCCGTACCCGACGGCGGCGACACCATGGTCCAAATCTGTCCCACAGGCTCCGGTGAACACGCCGCTGGAGTAGAATTGGAACTCAAATCCTCCGGCATCGATGGCCACAGAAACCGGCTGGTTAGCGACAGCTTTCAGCAACGCCTCCTCGCTATTGGCAGGAACGTCTTCGTATCCCTTTATGGTCACGGCACGGTTGGATTCCCGTTTTGCATTGCACTTACCGTCCGTGCCTGTGTAGGGGTAATTCATCTCAGTAGTGAGGCCGTGCTTCTCGACGAATTGGAACGCGCTATCCATCCAACCGCCTTCGCATCCTTGGTCCTGGCTGCGGACGTCGCAGTCGACCAATTCTTGCTCGGAAAGGGAAATCAACTTACCTGTGGTTATTTCATGGACTCCTTCCACCGCTGCCACGGCTGAAAAAGCCCAGCAACATCCTACATATGAATGGAAAATCGAGTTAAAAGATGAATTTGTTGGAGCTGCCATAAGAATCATAGGCAGTTTGACTACATATTGACTCAACAAATGGTCAAATAGCATCAATAGATTCGATCAGTTTACCACATTGGCCTTGGTTCTTAACAGGGGTCACGGCTCCTTTCTTTCTCCAATCCATGCTGGAAGGCACCGCGGTGCCATTTCCGTACTTGAAGGACGCGGCCTCGGCGGAGCACATGTGTGACTTGAATCGGTTCCTCGCCTTGAATTCTTCATTCGTGAGGTCGGCAAACTGATTGACGCTTAGCGTGTAAGGCTTGCCACTTCCCCGATTAAACGACTCAATCAGTCGTGTGTTTGCCTTGAATATCTGGAAACGGCTTTGCCTCTCGTCCATGTCTGTGTACACACGCCCGTAACGGACCATCCATTGCTCGTGCATCTCGTACATGGGATCGTCTTGCTGGAGGGCACGACCCGTGGCTTGGCAAGCCCAAGCTCCCAGAAGGAAGATCAGAGTCACTAGGATGCAGCATCGGTTTCTCAACGATGCCATGGCTTCCCAAGGAATGTTGGGAGTAAGAGATGGAGAAGAGCTAAGGGAGAAAAGTTTGTGAGCACACAGTCCTAGATTCGCACCTCAGATTTATAGTCCTCATGTCTTGGACCCGTACGAAGAATTTGAGCGGTGGATTCATCAACTTGACTGATAATCCGTCCTGATGGGCACATCAGATTAGATTTGAATTCGTTTCCATTTACGTGCCGGAGGGAATGTTCTGCGATGGACTCGGCTCGTGAGATTCATGTCACGGAAAGCTCAAAGCTTCTGTTTGTGGGCTGACATATAGGACTATCTGCTTCGGTCGTAACGTGTTCTTATTGCTCGTTCTTGGCCAAACTCGTAGCATGACGTCAAATCTGATCAGTACAAAACTACAGACGATGACCTTTCGCGCTGGAGTTGCATGGGCGTGCATGTGAGTATTTAAAACGGTGGAATGGAGGATTAGGCTGCTTGAGTGTCTTGCTTCTCCACCTCTACTTAGTCCCAAAAAAATATAATGAAATTATTTCTAATTTACTGTCGAGGGGAAAAAAGGTATTTCCACATGTGCCCTTATATAGCCCTTTGTGCGTCTATAGTCGATTTGTAGGTTGAAGGAATTTTTGCGGCATACAAAGTTAAAGGGTAATTACCGTAAGAGTCATAAATTCATTATATGAACATCAATTCAATCTTAAACTTTTTAATTTGACAAATTTAGCCCAAAACTGTTTGACAATTGGCCAATATAATTCTTTTAAATAAGTTTAGTTGAAATTGCTGACAAGAATGCTGGTTGTCCTACGTTAGCGGCACGATTGGTATTTATGTTAGCGATTTTTAGTCAAAATTGGCCGGATTGACTCAATTGATAAAGTATGAAAATGTTCAAAATTGAATTGGCAAAATAATAAGTTTTGGGATTGAATTAGTAAAGGTGAATTCAAGAGTTTGATTTCCTACCTTCTTAGGGATTGGCGATGAGAACGTTTAGTTTCAGGTGTGGGGTTCGACTCTTGTGCTATGCAAAGAGGGAGGACAGAAGTTTGAGAGTAAGTTGAGAGTTAGATTGGTACAGACAAAAAGAAATGATAACATCTTAAACTTATACTCAAAAGACAGATAGCCAAACCGGTCTCTAAAGCTAGAAAAACCGTCGTTAAGTACCATTGGCGACGAGTGATTTCACTGAGGTTGCTCTTCGCTCATTGCCAAAAGCAGGCAACCCAGCCACGACCTGAAAAGGATGGCTTGCCAATTGTCCTCGAAATCTAACATTCGCGATGACTTAATTTGTAGCTAGAAAAGATGATTCAGGGCAAAAAACACTTCAAGTACCAAAAGTTGGCACAAAATGACACTTAAGTGCCAAAAGTTATGAAAGTGACATTTAAGTGCCACCAAAAGTTGGCACAAAGCCGATGCTCTGGCGGCTAAGTGTAATATTAACTCTTTTTTTTTTTTCTAAATAATATTACTTGTCTTCTGACCAAAAAAAAAAAAAAGTTGGCACAAAAGGACACTTAAGTGTCAAAAGTTACGAAAGTGACATTTAAGTGCCAAAATCGAAGAGAAATGGATAAAGTGCCAATTCGGCCAAAATCCGGCCAAAATGCTGACGTGCGCAATTTCTAGCGAAGTATGTGCAAAACGGCATCGTTTTGCATGATGACGTAGCCAGACAATACAAAAATGATGTCGTTTTGGTGCTAACATGGTAAAAAATTAATATAAAAATTAATTTAATTTAATTTAAAACTAAATTTATATAAAACATTT
The DNA here is from genome assembly GCA_019915185.1 of Eucalyptus camaldulensis. Lineage (NCBI taxonomy): Eukaryota > Viridiplantae > Streptophyta > Magnoliopsida > Myrtales > Myrtaceae > Eucalyptus > Eucalyptus camaldulensis. Next base: position 10,123,082 of record JAHSVA010000005.1, read on the forward strand.
AAAAATACAAATACAAATATTAAAAAAATTAAAAAAAAGGTGAGGTGAGGCTGAGCCCTCAGCCGCCTCCCTTATTTTAAATTATTTTAAAATTATTTTAAAATTTTAAATAAATTTAATTAATTTTTATATTAATTTTTTACCACATCAACACCAAAACGACGCCGTTTTGCACTTGCTTCATCGAAAAATTGACACGTTAGCGTTTTGGCCGGATTGGCAATTGAGTGATCCATTTTACTCCGATTTTGGCACTTAAACGTCACTTTCGTAACTTTTGGTACTTAAGTGTCCATTTGTGCCAACTTTTGGCACTTCATGAGTCTGGGTGTCGATTGTTGGAGAAATCCTCGTGAAGAGTTTTGAAGTTGACAAAATGTTTCCGTCAGTCTAGTCTGAAGGTCTGCAGACTCTGTTAGTTAAAGTCTGAAGACTTCCGGACAGCCAGACTCAAGACTCAAAGTCTATCCTCATTGACAGTCTCTGATCCGTTGAAGAAAGGTTATCCCGAACTGGATGCTTTGTTCAGGATTTAACCTTATCATCTGGAGAAGGTCTCGTGGCTGGAGAAGACGTATCAGAATCCTTTGATTGATCAAAGATTGATTCAATGACTGAAGATTCGATGATTGTCTAAATATTATTGGAAGGTTCTGCTTATGGAAACCAAGATCCTGATTATATGGGCGAACATGATTGATGGGCTATCAACACGTTCCTTTTATAGCTCGAACGATCTTTCTAATTGATTCCGTCCAACGGGTAGATTGGAGGAATTCCTTTGGAAAGTGCCAACGGGTATGATGGCATAAAGGAGTATATAAGGAAGACGTTCTTAGTTGTTTAAGAAGAGTGCGCGATAGAAGAATTCCAAAGTCTGAAGCTCCTATTTGTTTAGATAAATCTCTTGAGCGAATACTTGTATACAAAAGAGAGTCTATATTTGTGAGAGACCTTGAGGAGGTGTGATAGAACATCTACACTGTGGAATCAAGGCAAAGCTTTGCTGTAACTTCTCTTTTGATCATAGTGAAATCCAGCCGGTGGGCTGTCAGTGCGGAAGAGTGGACGTAGGCTTGGAATAAGCCGAACCACTATAAATCCTGTGTTTGATTTTCTCTTCCTTACTCTCTCTACATCAATCGTATTTCAATCTGTTGCTTCCGTATTTGAGAAAAATTGTTTGTGAGCCTATTCACCCCCCTCTAGGTGTTTATACTAGCAATATCATCGATGATTTAGGATGGGAAGCTAGTCCCTAATGCTACTCTTTTCTGATTTTAGCAACTCCTTTTAGCCGTTCAATAGAGCGTGAGGTGCTGCTAATTATGTCAATTATTCATCTTGAATTCAAATTGAATGAAAATAAGTTACATTTGTGTAGATAAAAAGAAAACTGTCGGCGTGATTGGTGCTAGCCCTTCGATTTGGGAAGAAAATATTTAGATTTGTTTTTTATTTTTGTGATTTTGGGAATTGCCTTATTTTTTCATTGTCTTCCTTTCCTATACTTCATCAATAAAATGACAGTCCCTCTCTCAAAAACGATATGACAAAAGGAAAACTTTAAGAGAGGATTACCTGATAGGCACATTGCTAAACCTCGTTAAATTGTCTTCTTGTTTAATTTCTTCATGGTATTAGAGCAGGTACGTATCTGTTTATGTGTTTGATCCATCAGTGTCCTTCTTGGTGTATACATGGTTGGTTGTTCAAATCATGACTGATTCGAGTTTGGCCAATCCCGAACCCGGCTCCACCACCACCGGTCAGTGACTCACCAACATATTGCTAAATGAGAAGAACTTTCTTCCATGGTCTCATGCTATTACTATGGCCCTTGGGGGCAGATCGAAGCTTGGTCATATCAATGGCCAAATAAAAGCACCTCCTGAGAGGGATGCGAAATTTAATGAATGGCAAGCCAACGACAATTTGGTTATGTCTTGGATTTTTTTTTAACTCTATGGAATCTCAAGTGTATGAGATTTTTGCATATTCCCCTATAGCTCTAATCTTGTGGGAATCATTGAATAAGATGTATGGACAAGCTCAGAATAATCTATAGTTTATCCAACCGTGCTTTATTGTAGAAAAAATTGTACTAATAAGGATCAACTTAATGACTGTCATTTATTGTCGGTCACTCAAGCGCTAGGTAGCACGGACACCGCGACACGACACGCGACACGACACGACACGACACGTGACACGTTATTTTTCAAAAAATAGAGAATTCCGACACGTTCCGACACGTTATATATTAAATGAATATTTTTTATTTTTAATTAATTTAATTCAAATTTATAATTAAAAAAATCTATAATGAATTTACACTAGTGATTTAATATACAGTATTTTTATTTTTCAAAATTATTTTTTAATTTTATTTAACAATTTTTTTGATTAATTAAAAACCCCCAGCCCCACCCCACCTCCCCCCCCCCGGGGCGGTGCCCAAACCCCTTCCATTAAATAAACACCCTCCCGCGTGCCCAAATCCCTTTTCCCTCGTTTCTTTCCCATCCCCCAAATTTTTTTCACATTTTTTTCCCTCCGCCTGGCGCCTGACACCTGACACCGTCGCTTCCCCCTCCCTCCCGTCACTTCCCCTCCCCTCCCTCCAACACGCCAAATCCCTCTTTTTATTCTTTTATTCTCAAAACCCTAGCAACACTTCTTCTCCTCCTCCTCGCGCACGACGCATTTCCTCTCCTTTTCCTCTCGATTTCTGCTTGCCAGGGATGGAACGCGCGGTCCTGTGCGCCAAGAGGCTGCACACCGCCGCGAACTCCTCCTCTTCCCCCTCGCCGCCGCCGCCCCGCTCGACGACGCCGCCCTCCCCACGCGCGCCTCCCTCGTGAAGCTCCTCCTCACGGCCCTCGCCTCAGTCTCTACTCTCTCTCTGGCCGTCTCTGGCAGTCGCGGGCTCGCCTTCGCTCGGCTCGCGGCTTCGTCTCTCCTCCCTCATCCTCGGACACGCGTGTCGAAACGTGTCGACAAAAGTTGACCCCATGTCGACAAACCCGACACGCGGTCAACGTGTGTCCGGGCGTGTCCGAGCGTGTCGACGTGTCCGACACGCTCCGACACGTGTCGGACACGACACGGAGGCACATCTAACGTGTCCGTGCAACCTAGCTCAAGCGTCCCAAACATGTAATCCAGATAAAATCGAAGCAATATTCTTCAAAAAAAAAAAAAACTAAAATGACCCCTCTTAACTTGGCCGCTTTTTAAGTTTGTGCCTCGATTCATATGAACTGAAGTGAACATATCAAGGAGAAAAAAAAAAAAAGAGCCATAAACTTATTGTGTTGGTATCAATTCAAGTCTAAACATTTTAATATGACTAATTTAGTATTAAGCCTTTTCACATTGGAACTAATTGAGTCTAATCGGGCAATTTTGGCGAGAAATTGCTCCGTGGATGCTGGCTGTGTTGTGTTCACACAACTAACTCTAGTATAGGTATATTTTTAATTTTTAATTTTAATTTTTCCAAAATTTTTAATTTATTTTTAATTTTTCTTTTTCTTCCTCACCCATTCCTTTCTTTTTCTTTCCTTGCCTTTTTTCTTAACCTTTACAACTTTGGCCGGCGATTTCTTTTACAACCATTTGCAAATATAGTCCTTTAGCGATTTTTGATCAAAAGCAACTGGAATCTGATTGACAAAATGAAGGTTTATGACTAAATTGATAAATTATTAAAAGATTTAGGACTAATTGACGCAATAAAAAACTTTAGAACGGGGTTGACTTATTGTCAAAAGTTTTAGGATTAAAGCGGTACAATTAAAAGATTTGAGATCAAATTGGCCATTACAATAGATTTATGATTTTTTGGAATATTATCCTTTTTTGTAAGTGATATAAGTAATCCTTTTTAGGAAAATTGTACCCAATCCAAATCATTCACTTTTTTCGTAGCAAACAGAGCCTATGTCTGGCTTCTTCCTTTTTGGTAGAATGCGTAAAAGACGAAATTAAAGCAATACAATATTTGTCATTCTCTATAATCACCTCTATTTTTCATATCCTTTTCCTCACTGTGCTACAGTCTTCGGGCGAGCAGAACACTCAAAGGATCTTAACTAAAATGGTTTTCTATCATCCATGAAGGATCGTTGCTGCGGATAGCCATGTTAACTCTATTGGTAAATGAATATAAAATCCGGCAAATTCTTTTTTCTAATGAAAATTCAAAAGGCCCTTTGTCTGGATGCGCTATCAGCAAAAATAATTTAATCCTTAAAGGCAAACAGAGAAGAGAGAGCTCCCGTAGTGTAGTGACGTGGCATACACAATCGTACGTATTTTTGGGAAAATTTTTATATAATCTTAGCACATGTTATGTAGAATGACTAACTTTAATGTCAGCAATTTTCAACTTAAATTGATTGGATGTATCTAATTGGTACTAATATGAAAATATTTAAGATTAAATTGATCTAATTTAATGGCTTATTATTTAATTGGTACCAATGCAATAACTTTGGTATTTTGTGATACTTTTCCAATGTAAAAATCAACGATTTTGCGGGTAATTGTCTGCTAAAAATTCGGCAGCTTTCAAACAAGCCACTTCGAACTTCGATTCTTTGAGAGGAAAAGTCCGTTCTTCGGACTGAAGATTTAATGAATTCACACATATTCTTCTTCAATCCTTCACTGCATGCTGCTTGCCAAATTGTCGCATGTGGAATGAGTCATTTTAAATTTCATGTATTTCGACTCGACATCTTTAGATCGTTCTCAATAGCGTATCGGGATTGATGACTTGCGCAAGTTTTTCTTGCTCGAGTTGTGAAGCCGTACCCAGTTGAATCTCATCCTAAGTTTCTTCAACAAAAAGATTTTTCAAGTCGGAAATTCAAACATCACTTCTTAAGAACACACAACTAGTACATATGGATATATGCCTGCAGCATGTCAAGGATAGGTATAAAACGAGGCCTTAGAACTGAAAAGCTTCACTATTTTTACAATACACACTGATATGTGGCTTCATTAAAATCTACGCGGTAGGATAAGAGGCCTTCATCGCGATGCCGCAGAGGCCTTCCTTCGCACTGACGTCTCTCTGCATCCTTATGTATCCTTTCTCGCCCCATTCCTCGCCCCACGAGTTCTTCACCAGCCAAAATTTGGTGCCATCATCACTTGTCCCGTATCCGACGGCGGTAACACCATGGTCCAATTCGGTCCCACAAGCCCCGGTGAACACGCCGCTAGAGTAGAATTGGAAATCGGATCCTCCGGCATCGATGGCCACGGAAACTGGCTGGTTAGCAACTGCCTTTAGCAATGCCCCCTCGCTGTTGGCGGGAACGTCTTCATGGCCCTTTATGATCGCGGCACGGTTGGATTCCGATTTGACATTGCATTTGCCGTCCGTGCCCTTGTAGGGATAGCTCGTCTCGGTTGTGAGGCCGTGCTTCTCAACAAATTGGAATGCGCTATCCATCCAACCGCCTTCGCATCCCTGGTCCTGGCCACCGACGTCGCAGTCGACCAACTCTTGCTCGGAAAGAGAAATCAGCTTACCCGTGGTTATTTCATTGACTCCTTCCACAGCTGCCACGGCTGAAAAAGCCCAGCAACATCCTACATTTTTGCAACGGAAACAGGACACTCAAACCAGAACAACAGACATTCTTGGAGAAAATACTATGACAACATTAGGGGTTTTAACATATTTTCTCTAAGAATCTGGAATAGATTGATGAAGGCAATTCATGAACTAGTCTCTATCAACTTACCACATTGGCCTTGGTTCTTAACCGGTGTCACAGCTCCTTTCTTTCTCCAGTCCATGCTAGAAGGCACCGCGGTGATGTTTTCGTACCTGAAAGAGGCGGCCTCGGTGGAGCACATGTGTGACTTGAATCGGTTCCTTGCCTTGAATTCTTCATTTGTGAGATCGGCGAACTGATTGACGCCGAGCCTGTAAGGCTTGTCGTTTCCCTGATTGAACGACTCGATGCCTTGCACATTTGCCTTAAATATCTCGAAACGGCTTTGCCTTTCTTCCACATCCTTGTACACACGCCCGTAACGGGCCATCCATTGCCCATGCATCTCGTACATGGGATCGTCTCGCTGGAGGGTACGACCGGCGGCTTGATGTGCCCAAGCTCCCAAAAGGAAGACCAAAGGCACCAGAATGAAATATTGGTTTCTAAACGATCCCATGACTTGGCTAGCAATGTTAGGAGTGAAGGAGAACAGCTAAGTGAATCAGTTTGGGAGCACACAGAATCCTAAGATTGCACCTCAAATTTATAGTCCCAATGTTTTGGATCGTACGACGAATTCGGACGTGGATTCATCGACTTGCCTGATAATCTATCCTGATGGGTGCATCGAATTAATCGGATGAATTAGCTTTAATTAAGAGAAGCAGTAATCAATCGTCAACGTGCCAGAGAGGATGTTCCGAGATAGACTTAGCTTGTGAGATTCATGTCTGGAGGCTTACTTTGTTTCCGTGCGAGGGCTGGTAATTTGGACTGTGTGCTTTTGTTTCAGCGTGCTTTTATTGTCTTGTTGGGCCAATTCGTAGCATGTTCAGTCACTACAATAATTTCTCACATCAAACGAAGCAAACGATGACTTTTGAGAGGACGAGACATTCATCAGCATAAACTCGGATGACTTTCCAATTATCGAATATGTGATACTGAGGTGCAACGCTTTGCTCGGCTACAATGTATTTACAAAGGAATAAGATTTTTCACAACATAAGTTATCCCACCCTAAAGGGGAAATATTCTTAAGTTCATCTCTTTCTGTTTCGCTGGACTGATAAATTGGACTTTGTGCTTTGGTTGCAGCATGATAGAGCAAAATATTCGGTTAGATGTGCCCCGTTTGCTTGTTCTAAATGCTTGAAAAAGATGGTAGACTTTGATTTAATTTTGATAAACTGTAGATTATCCTTGTCCTTCATGAGATTTGAAGACTTTTATTTCATCAACCGAAATTTAGGAGTTTTATCCAAAAAGTCCTAATCTTATTGTACAGATGCTGATTCATTCCTAAATCTTTAATTTGACTAATTTAATTTTAAACTTTTGGTAATTTACCAAAGTAATCATTCCGGCCAATTTTGACTACGATCATTGACAGGGAAGATGGCCAATAATGATGTGGGCATTTTTTTCAAATTATTTGACCATAGGTGGGGGCCAAGTCTCACTACAATTGATGAGGGTTGACCTTGCCAGCCCTCGCCTAAGGCTGATCGTTGGCGATCGGTGGAGGAATAAGGAAAATAAAGGAAAACAAGAAAGATAAGTAAAAGAAAAATTAAAAAATATATTTTAAAAATTAGAAATATTAAAAAAAAAGTTGCAATAATTGTCTATGTTAGCATTGGCCATTTCACGTACGACAACCGGTATCTAGTTTAGCAGTTGTCAGCCAAAATTGGCTCCAAGGCCTACATTAACAAATCATTGTAACGTTTATGATTAAGTTGATCAAATTAAAATGGTTAGAATTGAATTATCATCTGTACAATACGTTTATCACTTTTTGGTAAGCATTCCGTGAAATTCATATGCAAGTAAATCTTAAATGAATTTGTTGATTTTTTTTACACTGTCTGTTGAAAATTATGATTTTCACAATTTGTGGAGAAGAAAAGAATATCTACATTACTTTTTGAATACCGGGAATCTCTGACCATTCCCCCATGGTTGTCAGAATTCTCAGCCCAGCTTCAAGAAGGAAGCCATTCAAGTTCTATGATTTTTGAATGAAACATCCTGATTTTTCTTCTATTGTGCAACAAGTCTAGGAAATTCCAGTGGATGGGGTGCCTATGTTCAGATTAGTTTGTAAGTTAAAGGCTTTAAAGGGTAGCCTCAAGCGACTCAATAGAGATGCTTTTTCTAACATCTCGGTGAGGATTGATGAGGCAAGGAATGCCTTACGTACTACCCAACTTGGTCTTCAGGAGGATCCATACAATGTTATGCTTGCTGAGTTGGAGAAGACCCAGCGCCATGTCTATGTTGAGTTGCGTACCGATGAAGAATCCTTTTTCAAACAGAAATCCAGAGTGAGGTGGCTCAAGGAAGGTGACCTAAACACAAAATTTTTTCACCAATCAGTCAATAGAAGACAACTCAAGAACCGGATCCTTTCGGTTAAAGATCCTTTAGGCTCCTTAGTAGCAGATCCAGCCTTGGTGCCTTTGGTGTTTGTGTCATTCTTCTCTAACCTCCTGTTGCCGCAAGTTGCTATTGTGAAGCCTTCGCTGCAAGAGTTGAAAGAGTTTATCCGGAGGCCGCTTTCAGCTGACCAAGTTCGTACTCTCTCCTTGCCGGTTTTGGATTCTGAAATTAGGGATACTTTGTTTTCCTTGGCCCGCGGCAAAGCTCCGGGGCCGGATGGGTTTACGGAGGAATTTTATAAGAGCAACTGGGAGTTGGTTGGGCCGCTGGTCTTAGATGCTATGAAGGATTTCTTTTCCACGGGTCGGTTGTTAAGGGAAACCAACAACACGATTCTAACTCTAGTGCCTAAGGTTCCTAACGCTTGTGCCATATCTGATTTTAGGCCCATAGCTTGTTGTAACACTATATATAAAGTAATCACCAAGATCTTGGCCAATCATATTGCGGCCATGCTGGATGATCTAATAAGCTCCTCCTAGAATACTTTTGTCAAGGGTGGGAGGATCAGAGACAATATTCTCTTAACCCATGAGTTGTTTGTGAGGTTCCATCTTGACCCTTATCTGCCAAAGTGCGCTGTTAAAGTAGACTTCCAGAAGGCCTATGATACAGTCGACTGGGATTTTATTGAGCTCACCCTGTCAGCTTTTGGTTTTCCTGTCTGGATAATCCATCTCATTATGACTTGCGTTCGCACCCCGAAATATTCCATTTCCATTAAGGGTAGGCTACATGGATTTTTCTCATGTGGACGAGAGCTTCGACAAGGAGACCCTATGTCCCCTTATCTCTTAACTCTTGTCATGGAGGTTTTCTCTGGAATTTTGAGGTCCCGCATAGCTCATAGGGTTTTAAGCATTATTGGAGATGTAAAGCCGTCAATCTTTCTCACCTTTTCTTTGCCGATGACGTGTTTCTATTTTGCCAAGCTGATTGTACATCGGTGAATCTCCTTAAGAGAGGTCTTGATATCTTCTCATCTTGGAGTGGATTGCTTCCTAATAAGAACAAAAGTGAGGTTTTTCTTTCAGGGGGACCTCCTTCCGTACGGAGGAATATCATTTTGGCTTTTGGATTTCAGGAAGGGAGACTTCCAGTGCGGTATCTAGGAGTGCCTATCATTTCTTCTAGGTTGGGAAAATCGGATTGCGTTGCTCTTGTTGACCGGATCACTGCTCGGGTCCAGTCCTAAACCCTCCGTTTTCTTTCTTTTGCAGGAAGACTTCAGCTGATCAAGTCAGTGCTTCATTCTATTCAAGTCTTTTGAGCCAGTGTTTTCACCCTCCCTTATTCAGTATTAGACCATATTGAGCGTATTTTGAGGCAATTTCTTTGGAATGGATCATTTCTTGGCCATGGAGGAGCTAAGGTTGCTTGGGAAGATGTTTGTGTTCCTAAGGAGGAGGGTGGCATCGGTTTACGTAGGCTGAGAGAATGCATCAAAGCAGCCATTCTTAAATATATATGTATATATATATATGGATTTTATTTACAGACAAAGAGTCACTTTGGTGCCGATGGATCCACTCTAACTTCTTAAAGAGAGTTAATTTCTGGGTCTCTTCTACTCCTACTGTGTGCTCCTGGGCGTGGAAGAATATTCTAAAATTATGAAGGGATTTTAGGCTCTCTTTCTTTTGGAAAGTGGGTGATGGTCAGTCAGTCTCACTTTGGCATGACAATTGGCACCAGACAGGCCCGCTGAGCCTTTTCCTTCCGGAGTCTCTTATTGCTATTTCGGGTCTTTCTCCATAAGCAACAGTTGCCGATTTACTCTCACCGACAGGCCAGAATCTCCAATATCTTCTGGATTGTTGGGATCTTTCTCCTCCAACCCTTGCTCGGGCCCCTGACAAGTTCTCTTGGCGTGAATTGTCCTCCGGGATCTTCTTGGCCTCGGCTTGGGAGGTTCTAAGAACCAAGAAGGACCGAGTTCCCTGGGCCCACTTCATTTGGAACATGTCAATGGCTCCTAGGTTTCAATTTAACCTTTGGTTAATTACCAGGAATCGCCTACCTACTCAGGTTTTTCTTTTATCCTATGGTAGAATTAACTATGAAGTATGTGCCTTTTGTAATGCTACTTCGGACTTGATTGATCATCTCTTTTTTGAGTGCCATGTCCCTGCGACTCTTGTGTTCTTCTAGGCTGCGCGGTGTAATCTTTCTTGGCGAAATAGGCCTTGGGCGGAAACCATCTGTTGGGCCTTGAGGTTTCTCTCTAGCAAGGATTTTTTCCACTCCATTGCCCGATTTTATTTTGGGACCATGTGCCACTTAATCTGGAAGAAAAGGAACAGCATCATCTTTCAGGGCGAAGCGCTTCATGTCTCTGCTTTGAAGAAGCACCTTATTAAAGTCGTTAAGGATAAAGTTCTTACATTCAGCAACGTGCCGGACAACCCTAGGAACAGGTGGCTTCAGCGTGGATGGGGCTTCGACCCTTCTATTTTTGACGGAGTCAACACTCATCTCACCTAGTTAGGTGGATTGCTAGGTTGTTTTCTCTGCCTAGTGGCGTTTTTTGCCTTGGCTTGTGTTGCTGGGTGTTCAGCTGTGTTTTCCTTTGCCTTGCTTTTATTTCGGCTCCCTTCCACTCACCCTGCATGTTCGCATTATGAGTGAAAGTATTTGGCGCCAGATTTTGTGTATCTTGACTTTCTCTATTTAATTACACTTGCCTTTACCAAAAAAAAAAAGAAAAAGAATATCTACATTACTGGCAAAGTACTGAGCTTATTTATTTCCTCTAAAAGCTCCGATTTCGATGTTAGACTAATCTCGCAATAGAATGAGACCCGTGAGTAAAATACAAATATTTAATACTCCTGATGCACATGTTTGCGAGACTTAACATTAGTCTTGCATTTAAATTTTTGACTATTCTATGTTGTGGAAGTAAGCGATTGGTGATCAAGTCGACGAAATAGTTTTCTTAGCATTAAGCATGCTACATAAATTCCATTTTGGCATATAATAGAATCGCGGAATGTGGTCCCAAATTTCTTGAACGAGTAGAACATAAAATGTTTAATTCAAAATGGAAATTTCAGGACTATGGACTTCACAACTTGTGACACACTCACAATTTAATCGAGTGCACATTGTATAGTTGTGACATTCCAGATTTTCAACCCTGTTTTCTACTTAACAAATCGGGCTTTCCATTAACGCGTCTATAGGGCTGTTTTCAGAGCTGATCACTCTCGATGTGACTAGATCATTTGGGGAAGCCATTAAGGATTTTAAGGCAAATAGACTTGAGAATTCAATCAGGAATCGACTGTTCGACCGTGTTTATTTGCTGAGATCATTACGACACAGACGTAAATTGATTAGAGATCAAAGATAGGTCAGTTCGACAGAGATGTTTGGCTAATCATGGGTGACACCACTAAATTGGAAATGTCTCGTCGACTGGCACTAGACTAATTTCTCTATTGTTTTGGTATCCTGTGTCCGTATTTGAATTCTCGAGATTTCTACGACAATCAAAAGTCGCCAATGTGTCGAATGAATTCATTATGGCTTGAAGAAAATCGACCATGGGTCATTTGCACTAAAAACGCACCGAATGAAAATTAACCGTCAATTCAAGTCCGATTTCAAAAATTGAGGATTTTGTCATGTCACAATAAATTCTAGGAACGTCGACTCAATCTCAGAAGATTTTTCTGACAATCGAGACTTTTTTGGGAAAAAGTCATTGCCGGGTCGTTTTTGTGCAGAAAAAGCTGAGGATTGTTTTTGGTCACAAATTCGAGGTGCATAATGGATGTACGAGTGAGGAAAATGGTCGAGATGGTCGATGGATGACCGAATGATTTTATGGAGGCCAATTGAGATGGATTTGATGTGGATCAAGTGGCCAAGAGAAGCCAATTCTTGTAAAAATTCGTAACATCCCCTCACCCTAGCAAGAATGGACCACTCGAGAGGTTATGATGGACATTTTGATGGCCTAATGAAGGCCAAGCGTTTATACATGGCCAAGATTGATTCTTGGATGATATTTTTGCAACATATCAAGTCAAGGCCCCACCTCTCCCTCATCCTCTCCCTCTAGTTGCCGTGAGTTCTTTCTCCTCCATCCTCCCCATTTCGTGCGACGCCACAGCTGAAGAAAACCGAGCAGTTTACTGAAGCCAACCCTGGCCGCAGCTCCGTCTTTTCTTCCAACTTCGCTGCCTTCATCCGCGTGGTCCTCGGCGGCAGCAACAACGTCCGCGGCTTCGCCCCTTTTGGTCCTTCCACGCGTCCAGGTCAACCGAAGCTGCTCCTTGCCGTTTGTTGACCCCGTCGGCCACTCACGCCATTCAACTCCAGCGCCGAACGAAGACTCCACCGCTTCACTTCTCTTCCCACGAAAACCGAAGCCATGCGGCTTCAGTCCACCAAATCCCATTCGGTCAACCAGCAAGATCTCCAGCCGAAGTCTTCAAGCGGCGCCACTTCGTTGACTCCATCTCTGCCACGCCGAAGCAACTCCACCAACGCCTATCCCTCTCCTTGGATGATCAGCCAGCTGCTTCTTCGTTCATCCACAACGCCAGCTGGTCCCATCTCTCTCGCTGCCGCTGCCACCCACGTCCGAAGCTACTTCTCTCCCTCGACGCAATTCGCTGCAGAGAAGTTCGGCCCAGCAGTGGGCCATTAGGAGCCCATGAAGATTTGCAGCAGTAAAGCCCGAGCCCATCAGTCCAGCAAGTCCATGAGCCCAGCAAGCAGCCCATAGTTCGGCATCTTCAAGTCCAACTCTCCACAAGCCCAGTTCGCAGCAGCCCTAGCCCAGTGTTCGGCCCATCTTGAAGCCCATCTTCAGCAGGCCCAACCCAACTTGGGTCCAGCCCAAATTCAAGAACAAATCTCAATTGGGCTAAGATTTGTTGGGCCTAAGTTTAAGGCCTGGTCCAAGCCCGCCAGTGTCGTCGAAAGCCCGATTTCGGCTGCCGTCGTGTCACCGTAGCGGTGTCTCGATCCCCGCTTTTAATCAAGTGAGTAATCTCACTAATCCTTGCTTAGTAGACTAAGATGCTTAAAGGTTGATTAGATTTAATTAAGTACAATTAGGTGGTTAGATTAGAATGGATTAACGATTATTAGTTAATTGCATTGCATATTAGATAGGTGGTTAGTGTACTTAGTTAGAGAATTGCCTATAGTATTTATTGAATGCTTCTTGGGATTTTTCCCGACCCTTATCGAGTTTCAATTAGGCATTACCGGCCTAAATTGGATTTATCGTATTTATTTATTAATTTTCAAAATTAATTATTTAATTATTTATTTTCTGGAAATTCAATTGGACATTCTAGTGATCGAAATTTCGTGCTGATTGTCGTGGTGCAGTCCGTTTATTTATTTGAGCTCCACATTGTGCTTAATTGAATTGATTGTGCAATTTGAGGAATTGTTCATTAATTGGTTGAAATTGAGTGGAATTGAATGATTGATCGGTAGATGGCCAAGTTTGGTTATTTAACCTTTATAATGTTTTGATGAGTTGTAAAGCGGAAAGAATTGTAAGAGTGAACTGAGAATTTTATTGATTGAGATCGATAAGGTACGAAGTATAGACAGGCGTGGTTCGGTGATGAAGAATATCACTTTGCGAAAACGGCGCCTTAAAGAACGCACAGACTGTCTATGACTTGTGGCAGGTGTGGTTCGGTGATGAGGAATATCACTGTGCGAAAATGACGCCTTAAAAAACGCACGTAGACTATCTATGACTTGTGGCAGGCGTGGTTCGGTGATGAGGAATATCATTGTGCGAAAACGACGCCTTAAAGAACGCACGTAGATTGCTTATGATTTGTGACAAGCATGGTTCAGTGATGAAGGACATCATTGTGCAAAAACGACGCCTTAAAGAACGCACGTAGACCGTCTGTGATCTATGACGGGCGTGGTTCGGTGATGAGGAATATCACTGTGTGAAAACGACACCTTAAAGAATGCATGTAAACCGTCTATTACTTATGTCACATTGGTGAAAATGACGCCCGAGAGTATTAATGGAGCTTTATGACTAAGTGTACTATTGGAGGTTATGTGGGATGAAGTGAATGACCTAGAAATGGTCCGATTGACATGTAATCGACTAGGTCGATTGATCATTGCCTTGAATTGATGTTGTAAATTGGTTGGAATAATGGAAATGACCGTGAGTGGTCTTGTTGGCGTGTAATCGACTAGGTTGATTTGATAGATGCTTCGATCAGTGATGTGATTGCTAGGGTGCCTATTGAATTGTGCTAAAATGTAGGTGGAATCTGAGGCCAATGTAAGTCTTCTAACCTATGCGTGTATAGGCAGCCCGGTTAGCGTATTGGTTTCCTAATCAAGTCTTAGTAGGGTAGAACTTGCTGAGACATAGTCTCATCCCGGTTGTGGGACAATATTTCAGGCCCGTAGATGAGCCTATAGAGGAGGAACCAGAAGAGGACGATGAGCTGGTAAAAGATGAAGAGCTTGAAGGATGTGAGCTTAGTGAAGAAGAGTCAGAAGAGGATCAGGATGATCCTGAGTACGACCGGGATGAGGACTGAGATCCCATCCTCTTTTGTGAATCTTGTCTAAATGTGAATAGTGTGAAACTAGAATGTTATGAATAGTCTTGTAAATAGACTTTGAGTTATGCCATGTATAAAGGTTTGGTTGTGGATTTCAATATAAAAAATACGGCATTGCTTTTCTATCCCATCTTTTTATTGTCTGGGGATTTATAACTGCTTCCGCATGTGTTATTAATAATGAAAGGGATCGACGATACTTAGTCTTGGGATATTGCATTATAAAATCGACCAAGTAGAAGGATGTGTGCGTGCCCTAAGATCGGGGCGTGACAATAGTTATTTAGACTTATGCAGACAAATTAGGGGAAATTACCAAAAAAGTCTAAATTTATTGTAATTGTACCAGTTTAGTCCATCCGGCCAAATTTGGCTAGTCAATGCTAACATGGACAGTTTTTTAATAATATTTTTTTTGAATTTTTTTCCTCATTCCTTTGTTCAGTCATTGGACCAAGGTGACTAGTTAGAGGCAAGGGCTGGTTGCCGACTAGTGGCGAGGTTCACCTTGCTGTCGTTGGACGAGAGTGAGCTCACCTAGCCACTAGTGAGGCAAGCCCCACTAGATTTGGCGAGGGTGAGGCTAACCTCGCCCAATGACGGCAAGGCAAGCCCTCACCAGATTTGGGCAAGGACGAGCTCGCCTTTGCCACTAACCGGCAAGGTCACCTTAGTTTGACGACCAACCGGATTGGACAGAGAGGAGGAAGGATAATAATAGTAATAGTAATAATAGTAGTAGTAGTAATAGTAATAATAATAATAATAATAATAATAATAATAATAATAATAATAATAATAATAATAATAATAATAATAATAATAATAATAATAATATTCGAATAAATTAAATATTATTAAAAAATCATCCATGTAAGTGTTGATTGGCTAACTTTAACCGAGTGAACTAAATTGGTATAATTGTAAACTGTTTAAGACTCAATTGGCAAAAAAAATAAGTTTATGACTGAATTAACATAAGTGCAATATATTTAGGTCTTTTTTATAATTTTCCTGATGGATAAGAGACCCTTATTGCTAAGCCGCCAAGGCCTTCCTTGACGTCGACGCCCCTCTGCATCCTAATGTAGCCTTCCTCGCTCCACATTGTGCCCCATGAGTTCTTGACAAGCCAATATTTGGTTCCGTCCTTGCTCATCTCATATCCGACAACGGCAACCCCACAGTTCAGATCGGTCCCACAGGCTCCTGTGAAGACTCCACTGGAATGGATTTGAAACTCGAAACCTCCGGCATCGGTGGCCATGAAGACCGGCTGATTAGCCACGGCCTTCAACAATGCCTCCTCGCTATTGGCGGGGACGTTTTCATAGCCCTTGATTGTCGCGGACCGTTTGGCTTCCTCTTTCGTGTTGCATTTGCCGTCAGTGCCCGTGTAGGGATACTGAGCCTCGCTGGCGAAGCCGTGCTTCTTGATGAATTGGTAGGCGCTATCCGTCCAACCGCCTTGGTAACTTTTGCCCTCGCCTTGGATGTCGCAATCCACAAGTTCTTGCTCCAAGAGAGCAATTAGCTTGCCCGTCGTAATTTCCGTGATTCCTTCCACAGCCACCACGGCCGAGAACGCCCAGCAACGTCCTGCATAATAGGGGATCAATTTCAATATGCATTCATACTATAATTTTCATGATAGTTTTGGAAGAATCAATAGCTATGTTAGATTCACCCGAAATTGGTAGTTCTTTAGCTCTTCAGTGTTATTAACCAACAAAAATCAATTCAGTAGGTAGTTAATTGCTTGCTTACCAGATTCCTCTTGGTTCTTTATGGGCGTGACTACTCCTTTTTTGGTCCAACCGATGGACGAGAACACCGCTGAGACGTTCTCGTGCTTGGAGGACTTTGCCTCCGTGGTATGCAGATGCTCCTTGAACCCGTTCCTTGGGGCCCTGAATTCGTCTTGGTGAGAAAGGCAAACCGATTGACACCGACTTTGTAAGGCTTGTCTCTCGCTAGATTAAACGACTCAATACGTCCAACGTTTTCCTTGAACATCTCGTAGCGTCTCGGTTTCTTGGCTGTGTCCTTGTACACGCGCCTGTACCGTGCCATCCGCTGCTCGCGCCTCTCGTACGTGGGACCGTCTCTCTCAAGGGTTCATTTGAACTGCAAAAGATAGTGACTAGTCCTCAATATACAAATGTATAATTCCCCAGGAGTTTTATAAGTTGCATAAACTCCGTATTATTGGAACTTCCTTGAGGACTAGCTATTTTTATCAATTTTGAACGAAACAAAAGGAATGACTTTTTCATCAAGAATGGACTCAGAATGAAATAGTTATTCCCAGTGAGCAAATGTGCCAATAAGTAGCTGGCCTGATAAGAAACTTGGGCTTGGGCTTTCTCGCGCACAAGCGTTGTTTCGCCTTTTGCTGTCTTCCTGTTAGAAGAAGGGGCAAAAAATTTTTTAAACCCTCTTACAATAACAAGATAGGATAGATTGTTCATTCCATGACCTTAGACTCAACATTTTATGGCGGGTAACAAGCCGGGTTGGACCGGCGTTGCCCAAGCCCGCTCATAGCAAAAAGTTTACATTTGGCAGGCCAATCAAAGGCGAGTTAGGCTTTTTCATGAAGGGTGCGTGCCGTCCAAGCTTTCTCCTTCACATTTCGGGCTTCCCAGGCATGGGCAGATTGAGCAAGCCCTTTGCTTACTAATTGTCTCGACCTGTGAGTGATTTATCATCTGCCTACGCGTCTAACTCTTTTCGCGTTGAAACCAATGGGGACAACCATGATATGGTGTTTCTAGAAAGTGGGCATTGAAATTTAATAGTTTGGTCTGGTCGAGAATTTAAAATCATTTTTAACCATACTAGTTGGCATAGTCTGTAAATGTGAAAAAGTACCCATCAATTTAAGAGAATGAACATAACGATAATATACCGACCAAAAAGAAAAAAAGAACATAACGATAATATGAACTTCAAGAACCTTAATTAAAGACTTCATTCCTCTTTAATGTAGTCCTTTCCAAACATCGACTCTAGTGGCTCGAAGCTTGTGCCACTTGGATTTGAACCCCGTCTTTACTTTCTCTGAAGCTGTTCATGACGTTTAACGCTGTTTAGCCAGATATTCTTCCTCCTTGCTCTTACTTGGTTTGGAGTTTCTGCTGGGGAAACTGTTCCCGCAAAGGTTTGGCTCGGGCACATTAATTGTCACCATACTTCCATCATCGCAGTGGATTTTTCTTTTTCCCATCAGTACATTCAATTAATGCTGCATCAAATCTAATAAAAGCAAGTAATTAGATGCTAATCTATGTATCAATCAGTACATCTCCTCCTAGTGCACACAGACACAGGTTACCATTTACAGAATCAAGACATGCCTGAGTTAGCTTTCGGCAGCAATTTCATTCCATTTTATGTTCTCCAAAAGCATCCAAAAAATTAAAACGCTTTGCTCCTTATGAGAGAAAGGGCAGTCTGTTGACCCTTGTGGACATGGACAACCTTCTGGAGACACCAATTCAAATGTGGGAAGGTGAATCAACAGGAACTTTGGTGGCTAGCTCTAATAAGCCACCAAGGAAGCCATGAAGGTGTTAAGTTGGAACTGTCAAGGTTTAGGCTCTCCCTTAATAGTCCAGCACCTACGAGCCTTAGTGGCTCGCGAGAGACCTAATCTAGTTTTTCTTATGGAAACAAAAAATCAGCACCAGATGGTGGAAAATATCAAAAAAAGTCTAAAGTTTTCTTCTATGTTTGTTATTAATCCTATTGGAACAGCGAGAGGTTTGGTATTATTATGGGATGAGTCGGTGCAACTCACGATTGAACATAGCTACCAAGAGTTAATTGATCTTTCATGCACAGTGGCTGGAAATAGTTTTAAAATGAAGATTTCTTTCCTATATGCATCCACTAACTTTCAGGATAGAGTATCTCTTTGGAACTTACTTCATGCTAGAAATGGATCTACAACATCACCTTGGCTTTGCATAGGTGATTTCAATGAGGTGCTATATCATTGGGAGAAGGTGGGTCGAAGACTAGTGGAAAGATTCCGAATGACGGCTTTTCAGGACTTTGTCGACTCATGTTCTTTAATAGACATTGAAAGCAAGGGGTGTGCATTCACGTGGACAAATAAAAGAGACAGAGAAGATTTAGTCAAAAAACGGCTTGATCGAGCATGTTGTAACCTAGAATGGAGGCTTCTATTTCCTAATGCCAAAGCTTTTGCATTTCTAGCAATAGGATCTGATCATAGTCCTCTTTTACTATGCTTAAATGCATTTGAACCAAAAAAACAGAGACTTTTCAAATTCGAGGCTTTCTGGTTAGATCATCCTGAATGTGCAGATATAGTAGACAAGGCTTGGAAGACAGAGAATAGGTAGCAAGGAGATCTAGTCAGGAAAACAAAAAAGGTAACCCAAGATTTGAGAAAATGGAGTAGGAGATCTTTTAGAAATGCATCTAAACAAATTGATCAGCTCAGAAACCAGCTCACTCAGATCATGAACAGGGAGACCAGACTGACAGGGAAGAGGAATATAATACCATCATTGAGAAAATCAGTACATTGTGGCGTCAAGAAGAAATGTATTGGGGCATTAGATCTAGAATTAATTGGTTAAAATGGGGAGATCGAAACTCTAAATTCTTTCATGCAACAACAATTCAGAGGAGACAAAGGAAGAAAATCAACATGCTAAAGCTTGAAGAGAATAGATGGAGTCGAGAGCCTTGAGTCATTAAACAACACATAATAGATTATTACAAAGAGTTGTATAAATCTGTGGGTTCTCGTTTCTATCAGCCAATCTTAGAGCAATGTCCAATTGTTGTTTCTGAGGAAATGAATGAGTTGTTAACAGCACAGATAACTATGGAGGAGGTGCAGCTAGTTGTTTTCCAAATGGGGGCAGCAAAAGCCCTTGGACCAGATAGTTTGAATGGTCTTTTCTATCAAAGTTAGTGGGCTATCATTTACGAAGACATATTCAACCTAGTGGACTCTTTTTTCAAAGAAGGCAGCTTTGATCCAACACTTAATGAGACCCTTATCACACTTATCCCCAAAGTAGCAAATCCTGAGAGTATAACAGAATTCTAACCAATAAGTTTGTGCAACTTTAGCTACAAAGTCATTACAAAGGTCATGGCAAATAGACTTAAACCTTGGCTCCCACTCATCATATCCCCGGAACAAAGTGTATTCATTGGCAGCCGGCAAATACAAGACAATATCTTTATTGTTCAAGAAGTCCTACATTAACTACGGGTTAGAAAGAGACGCGGAAAATTTCAAGTGGTGCTGAAGCTAGTTATGTAAAAAGCATACGATAGAGTTGAGTAGGACTTTCTATGTGATTGTATGAAGATGATGGGTTTTAGCGAGAAATGGGTGAATATGGTCAAATTTTGTATCTCTTCAGCCCAATTTCGTGTATTAATTAATGGCAAAGCAGGGGAATCTTTCACTCTAACTAGAGGTATTAGACAAGGGGATCCTCTCTCACCTTATCTTTTCATTATTTTGGCCAATGTTCTCTCCCACATGGTGCATAATGCTACTATGGATGGAACCTTAAAGGGTATCAAACTAAATCCACACTGCCCTATCTTATCCCACCTATTCTTTGTGAATGATGCCATCTTCTTCTTGGATGGAACTATTAAGGAAGCTCAGAATCTTGCCAATATCCTGAATTGTTATTATTTGCATCTGGTCAGTCAATCAACCCTAACAAATCTGGAGTGTTTCTTGGGGCTAGCTGTCCACAGGATATAAAATGAAATATTGCAGTTGAACTGAGGGTTCCTATCCTAGAAAAAAACTGGAAAATACTTAGGGATACCATCCAATTGGGGCCAAACTAAAAAACAGATGTTAGATTGGATCATAGCATGGGTGGATAGAAAACTGGAGGGATGGAAAGAGCAATTAATATCGAAGGTGGGAAAAGAAGTGCTAATTAAAATGGTTGTTCAGGCATTACCCCAATACACCATGAATATCTTTAAAATACCTCTATCTATTTGCCGAGCAATTGAAAGAAAAATCTCAACTTTCTGGTGGAAGCATAATGCACAACAAAAAGGTATTCACTAGAAGAGTTGGGAAGTTTTAAAGATAAGGAAGGAACAAGGAGGAATGGGGTTTAAAGATTTAGTGGAATTTAATAAAGTTATGTTGGGAAAATAAGTCTGGAGACTAGAGAAAGCTCCGAAGGCCTCGTGAAGCAGAATTTTTAAAGGCCTCGACTTCCCTAATGGTAATATATGGACTGCTACAAAGGGAGCCAAACCATCTTGGAGTTGGTAGAGTATCTTAATTGGCCGTGATGCCCTACAACCTGATCTGAAATGGGAGGTTGGGGACGGTAAATCTATCAACTTGAGAGAAGATCGATGGCTAATGTTAGGCAAAATTGGTGGACCGGCAAATTGAAATGACCCTAAGCTAGTGGCAGAGATTATTGATCCAACTACGCATGCATGGAACAGTCAACTTATCACAGAGCTTTTTGACAGCAACATCTCAAAGGAAATTCAGGCAATTACACTCAGCATATTTACCAGACCTGATCGTCTAATATGGACAGGGCTTAATTCAGGGGATTATAAGATCAAAAGTGGATATCATAAATTACGAGCAGCCAACACAAACATTACAGAAAACCATGCATCCTCTTCGTATCAAGTAGGGGTGAGCATAGTTCGGATTGGTCCAAGCCATCCCCTAACCCTAGGACCAACCCGTATAGTGTCGGTCCTCAATTTTTAGGATCAATGACCGACCCTATTGAGCCTGGGACCAAGGATCGGACCAACCTAATGGGTTCGATCTGGTTCCATGGTCAACCCGGACCGATCGATAATTTTTTTCGTCTTATTTTTTATACTCCCTAAAAAAGCAAACCTACAAATTCAAATTACACATCATTCGACAATGCGGCATTGTGCAACTAAACCATAAATACCAATACATATTTAGCAAATTTAAGATGACACAATAATAGAAATTTCATACCTGCTAATCGCTCATCGAGATATGAGACAAGATGGAAAGTTTTTGTAATCATCTATCTTTAATAATCATAACACCATATGTAAAAGCGTTTTCCTACATTTGATCATGTAGAGTCCACTCAACAAAAAAATGAGCTTCACACCACTTGACTAGCAAATCACCGTAGCAACTACAGTACTATTCTACTCTTCAAAAACTTCTACCATTTGACACAAATTGAAAAGCAAAGTGCAGCTGAAATTCATTAGAAAAATATTATTAAACCATAAAAATTTCAAAATACTTAATATAAACATGAATATATAACTTCACATCTTGTTAATTCACTTGAACTTCTAAACACCTGAAAACAAAATAAACGACACATAATTAATACTTAACAAAAGTTTTAAATTGAAATTATTATTAGTGCTATTGATAGAACATCTCAATATAATATAATATAACAGAAATTTTACTTAGGTTTGAATATATACAAGAATTATAAATAATATAATATAATAAGTTATAATATAATATAATATAATATAATATAATATAATATAATATAATATAATATACAGGGTTGGTCCAGGGTTGGACTGACCCAAAACTCTTAGGACCGAGGACCAACCTGTACAGTGTTGGTCTTGGAATTTCAGGACCAAGGATCGACCCAATTCCCTTGGGAATCGGACCAGGACCGGCAGGGTTGGGCCGGTCCAAGGTTGGTTCAAGGTCCACCCTAGACCGCTGCTCACCCCTAATATCAGGTACTAAAACAACTATGGACAAAAATCTAGCATCTATAGACTACCCCCAAAATCAAGCATTTTATGTGGAGTTTATGTAATGAAGGTCTCCCTTCAAGAGTTAATTTATACTAGAGAAAAATCATACCTGAGCCGACATGCCCATTATGTCACCAATTTCCAGAGTCCTCCGAACATCTCTTCTGGCTTTGTCTGTGGACACAAGAAATATGGCAGAACTATTATATCGACATAGATGTTTCCCCAACCTCTATAACAACAACAGATCGATGGGTAAGTGAATACCTTCGGTCTGGCATCTCGGCAAGCCAAAAAGTGATTTTCGCAACCACCCTCTGGCTCATCTGGAAGGCCCGCAATGCTCTGATCTTTCAAGGCTGGAAAAAAACACAATCACAGATCATCAACGAAGCCCTTCTCTCCCAGCAACTCTACGAGAGGTGGAATCCACGAAAAAAAACAACGACCTTAGAACAGCATACCTGGGTGCCTCTAGATCCGAGTGCCTTGAAGATAAACATCAATTGCTCTTGGCAGGAAGAGAAATCGGAGGGATCCATCACCGGAATATGCAGAGGAGAGGATGGGGTGTGCGTTGCAAGCTTCACACAGAAGATCCGAGCTCAATCGGCTCACATGGGAGAAACCCTAGCTATCCAACAGGTGCTCGAATGGCAGAGGAGAACTCAAATTGTTCTGACAAAAACCCCTTCAGGCGCACGAACTGACTTACCCGACTCTCCCGTGTACATCTCCAGCGATTGTCTCCCAATCGTGGATTCCATCTTGGGCCAAAATGAAGTATCCTGGGCCTCTCACCCTATCATCCTGGACTGCAAAGAAATGTCGGTCCAAATGAAGAATGTCTCCCTGAGATATGAACCACGCCAATCAAACCAAGCTACCGATTGGATCGCCAAATCTCACAATATAGGTTCTCTTCCGAGTAACTTGGTATCTCATCCCCCGCACTAACTTTATCTTATCTTATGTTTGGATTTTCATACTAGTTGTAATCCACCATCTTAGTATTAATCAATGAAGTGCTTTCGACCCAAAACAAAAAAAAATCAAGACTCGTCTAGAGTCATTGAAAGCCTTCAGTTTTTGGCCTAGTACAAGTAATGATCATTCTGTTTTATCCATTTTTACTTACTTTAAAGAGCATGTAAAGGAATTGAAACGACCGTGCAAAAAATATGGTATCGCATTCCTTATCAACATCGGTGTCTGGTGAAATGCTTGCTTCATATGGAAACTCATGCGGAGGGGACAATAGTGAGGATTGAACTTTTGCTATTGTCAAATCCATATTTTTATGCTCTGATATTACGTGCAAATTGAGGACCTGTAAAGTGGATAGGATGATTGAATCACTATGAATCACTAAAGATTACCTTTTATCTTGTCCTTAAGATCAAAGTGAAAGATGTGCCAAATTGAGTTTGTCTATGCGGGTCTTGTGGTGGTTAAACTTTTTATGAGTGAGGAGATAGACTCATTGCTCGATGCAAACGGTATTGTGAAGAAACTTGTCTTAACCAAGAACTTTACGTATGAATGATCGAGATCTTACAAAGATAGTACCATTTGACGAAAAATCAATATATGCCGAGACAATCCAAACTTCAGATGATGGAGAGTGATCCGCAGTTGCACACCTCGCCCGCACAATGCATGATGAAGTGGGGATTTGATGGAGTGGAAATCCATGTAAAATCCAAGTCCTTAAAGTAAATCTATTGCGAGGAAATTAAAGCACACTGAAATTGAAATTACCCGAGAAGAAAATAGATAAGTTTGAATAGAGAAGAAATGTGAAGGAAATAAAAAGATTAAACTCAAGAAGAGTTGTGTGAGATTTGATGGGACCATAGCTAACTGTTTTAAAAGCTTAAACTGTTAGATGAATACGTAGTTTATTATTTAATTATTCAAACACTTTCCCTCATACTAAGTCTGGTCTTTTTGCCTAATATTAAGCATGTACATATTTAATTGAGAAGATAAACGAGGTGTAAAAAGATTTGAACTGAGAACCTCTAGTTTTGATATTATGTGAGATTTGATGGAATCACAACAAACTATTTTAAAAGTTTAAGCTGTTAGATAAATGTATTGTTTATTATTTAATTTTTTCAACAAGTTGAATGGGGGTCATGCGTTTGTTTTGTTCTTCTTCCCACTTTATCAATATGCGCGTGGTCCGAGCATTAGCCACGGGTCGGTAGTCTTCAGTTTTCACTTCCATGCTTCAATTTTATTTTCTGCGGGCGCATTCCTTCATCTTGATTTTTGAGCATTTGTAACTCTATTTTGAAACGTGTTCTCCATGTATTGTCAATTCTTTGAATTGCAGCCTTTTAAGACGACGGTGGAGGAAAATTGACATTGATACCCGAAGGACCAAAACTTTCTCAAAGAAAATCTCTTCGAAAAAAAAAAAAAAAAACACATTTGGAAAAGGTGGTTACCAATGGATGGTCAGGATGGTTATACCACTAAATTCAAATCGAGTACAAGATTTTACTAATTTTATTTTGCATTCAATTTCTACAAGTAGGAAGAACATCATACTAATCAACATCCCGCTATTTAATTATTGTGCTAGTAGAGGGAATTACCGAAAATTGTTAGAACCCTTTAAAGAGACGAAAATGTTTTGAATTCTATCTGTCTCCACATCATTTACTAACATCTCTATCTGTCGAATACATAATTGTTTTTTGGGGAAGTTCACCCTATAAATTGAGTGCCGTAGTTGATGAGTTAGTGTGTCGTGACTTTCAAGTGGCCGAGACATTCATTGGATTACGTCCTGCAATATTTCAGAAGTGTTTCAGAATTGCGAGATAATTTCTGTATGATCTATTTTATTAGAAATACTTTAGTATGTAAATGATTATAACTCTATAAATCTCTTAGTAATTGATGGATTCTCTACTACTGATTCTTTATGTGAAGTAGGTATCATCAACATTTAGATCAAATAACGTAAATCTAGTGTGTGCTTTAGCATTCTTTGTTGACTTCTTTGGTAGTTTCATTCTTTTTCCTTTTTGTTGAATTACAAGATTTGTTAGCTTCCACATATTTTGCAACAAAAACATATCTGCAACTTATCTCTTGTTACTCTCTCCTTCGCAACTACGGTTTTGACATGGTGGAGTTAGCAACTCTAAGGCTTTCTGTGAACCGATAAATCTTGACTTCTCATTAGCCAGGGGTCTTCAGAGAATTGCCCCTCCAACAAGGTTGAGTTGAAAGTAACAAGACACTGTCTTTCATTGAGATGACCAAGCCAACCAATTAACACAAAGTAATGTTAAGAAAAGTAACTTGTATGGACCATCCCAAAGGTTCCATCAGTGGAAAATATGCAGAGTCTGTAGTACACGCATTAAAGCTAAGATAACAAGTGGTGGACTACTGACACTAGTTTGACACTAGTTAGGAACGAAAGTCGTCTGCGATTTCTAACTTTGACTTTTTGGCAAATTGATTATTTTTAGGAATAAGCTTTAGTACCAAAAAAAAAAAAAAATGAACTACCTTGCCCTAATTTGGATCCAAGCAGTGACATTGATGATTGTTCAATATTGCGTCATTACTTCTTTTTATTAAGTGATTGACAATCCAGTATCGAAAGTTAAACCCGTCATTTCCTCTAGAATCAGTTTCCAACCTAAGTATATCATTTTGTTCTTGATATCGCTTCCCTTATTTATTTTCGGAGTCTAAAAGTTATTTATTTATTGTATCAACTGTCTAAAATTATTTATCTATCGTATCAACTATTCACTCTTAATCTTGTCTAACCTTATGTTTTATTCATCATATATTTTCTCTCAATAAGCATCTTAATAACTTAAACACTAATATTGTAAACAAGTTTTAGTATAAATATTATAACTTATGGCTACGTATTTTTCCCATTCAAATCCCTTATCATGATCTCTACTTCTGGACTAATTCCAACTTGCCCTCTATGATTCCATGGTTGTCCTCACTTCCATGCTTAAGTTGATTTTTCTCCCCGGGCATTCCTCCACCTTTAGCACTTGTAACTCTATCTTGAGACATGTTTGCCATGTTTTGTCAATTCTTTTAAATGCGAGCTTTTAGGACCAGGGTGGACGGATCGACACTGAGACTCAAAAGGACGAGTTTCTTTTAAAAAAACTCATCCAAATAAATAATAGATAACACATTTGAAAAAAAGTGGGTACCAATAAATAGCCTCGAGGATTATACCACTAAAATTTAGTACAAGTGATAGCACTACTTTTATGGTGAATTCAATTTCTACAAGAGGGTAAACATCACACAAAGCAAGACTCCACAGTCTTGTTATTGTGTTCATGCCGGTAACTACTAGAAATTGTGGCAACACTTGAAGAAGATTCAGGCTCAATTTCAGTCCCCACATCATCAACCAGCATCTTTGTCGGATACAAAAGTGGTTTCGGGGGAAGTTGTAGGTTCTCGATCTCTCCTTCTAGCATATTAAGGACTTGCCTCATCGATGGTCGATCATTAGGGCTCAATTGTATACACCAAAGAGCAACAATTATCATCTTCCCCGTTGTCTCTCTTTCCTCTTCGATAGTATTTATGATTTCAACCTCCTTTTCTTTGTTAAGTTGATCATAAACCCATAAAGGAAAATAAATTTGACTTGAATCCTTTGCATTTGCATCTACATTTCTCCTTCTTCCGGCCATTTCCATCAACATCATCCCAAAGCTATAAACATCGGCTTTATAAGAAACACCACCAATGTCCTTATAAAATAGCTCAGGCGCCATATATCCCAAGGTTCCTCTTGCTGCAGTCAATGATACTATGCTATGATCAGTGGGGTAAAGTCTTGCAAGTCCAAAGTCAGAAACTTTTGGAGTAAAACTCTGATCTAGGAGAATATTGTGAGGCTTGATGTCAAAGTGTAGAATTTGCATGTCACATCCTTGATGTAAATACTCTATGCCTCTAGCTATGCCAAGAGAGATCTCATACATTTTCTTATAATCCAGAGAATTTTCTCCATCCTTATAGACAATGTGCTTATCCAAAGATCCATTCGGCATGAAATCATAGACAAGAGCTTGTTTGGAATAATTGAAACAAAAACCAACAAGTTGCACCACATTAACATGGTGGATCCTTCCAATTGTCCCCACTTCGCTTATAAAATCTTGGCCGTCAGATTTTGGTTTATTCAAAATCTTAATCGCAACTTCATTGCCACTTCTAAGTATTCCTTTGTACACAGAACCATAGCCCCCTTCACCTAACTTGTATTTGAAATTTTTTGTGATCTTCCTGATATCTGAGTAAGAGTACCTTATGGGCAAAAAGTTGTTGCGAGCTTGTAGAAATTCTTCAATGTTTGGGTCCATTGCTTGGTGACTTCTCATCCACTTATAGATTAGAAGAATCAACACGCATGGAGCTCCAAATATGAATTTTGCTGCCAGGAAGTGAGCTGTGTAGGAAATTGCCTTAACGATTAGTGTAAAGTATAGATTTTTTTTTTTTTTTTAAATTTGTGTTAAAGCACATACAAAAGTGCTTTCTTCACATATAGTGCGTGAGTGTTTTTTAGATGTGAGGAAAACAGAGTAGTCCATACCGAAAACAAAGCCGACGTTAGGAACTATATTGAGTGCAACATTTAGCGCCGCACCCCTGGAAGAATTATCTACAGGAAGCAAGAGATTAATTAAGATTAAGACATAATCAGAACTAGCTGAGTAATGAATGATAAATACGTATGAGGAAAGAAGTATTATTATCCTGATTAACCAAAAAAATCAAGTATAATTAACAGCTTCGAAGCAAAGACGTATTGGGATAATAACTGATGTTGCATTTGCAGACTAAATTGTTCAAACAATTTCATCCCCTATTTTGTATGTTCTTTGAACCAAAAGATATTTCAGAGAATTTTCTGGCACCTTCGTGACCTAAAATATAGTAAATCAAAAAAGTTTTACTATCAAGAGATTCTAAATGTTATGCATATTTTCGGTTTTGAAAATAAAAAACTTTTTGTGACTATATTTGGCTAGCTTCTGAGGTAGGATCAACATAACCTGGCCTCTGCAAGGAAGCACGCCATTAATTTTTTGGTGGGCTTTTATTCCCCGATTTGTGAGCTCTTGATATGAGAGAAAATATCAGGTACTTTGAGCTAGTATGAAAACTTTTAGAAGGAACTGAACACAATTTTCTTATATTTTGTAAAAATCGAGATGTGCAATGTTGGCTTAGCACAAACTTAGTTTTAATGGGTTCTATATTGCAATTTTCAACTATCATTCCGTGAACAGAAATAAAACACAACACGACGTGATAGCTATCTCGAAGAACGACGATTGTATTTCACAGTCAACCAATAATTTGCTGGTCAATCCCCTCGAGGGCTAATTCATTTTATTCAGGTTTGCTTAGTAAATCATGATGGTCGGGAGTTCTACAAGCTTTACTTGCATCTGTTACTTTGACTTTCATGCCAGTCAATCACAGTCTGTCGCTTTAAGGTTCAAGAGCTATGGCTAGAAACATATCAGCATATTGATTGGGTAAAGTACTTTGATGGAAAGGCGTACTTACAATTTTTGTAGTTCCTGCATTTTTCCCCCCGATACCGCAATCCGAAGAAGCAAAAGTGATATGTTTTCATCCGTGGTGGCACCAAGTAGGCGAGAGTAAATCCGTTGGCCATCGCATTGTGGATGTCATTGTAGGAGATCTCTTGTAGTGTTACATCCCTTGAATAAGGTGTTGACATGGTTATGGTGCAAAAATCCTTAATGTCCGATGCACTTGCGCCAATGATGGTGTATGAATGATTCCCCTCTGTTACTTTACATGGTTCGGTGTTGATATAAGCAGGAGATCTCACTTGCTTTGAGCAAGACAAAATGGTCACTATTTTTGCCATGTATAAATAGTACAGATCCGACCTGTACCGGTAGAGAGGAAGGGAGGAACAGTTGCTCTTTTGCAGCCTAACATCGACGACTTCCATAATCCCAGAAAGGGAATTCGTCAAATAGTTGGGTTGTATCGATTTCACATGATATCGGTTAGCATACAAAGATAGCATTGTGCGGTTATCTTCACACACTAGCTCGAACCTCGAATCACCGCAGCCTTTCAAATCGCCCTTCAATCGAAAGGGATACCTAATGTTAGTGACCTCACCGCAGGCTGAAGGGGGACAGAGGCGATTGTTATGGGCACAGCAACTAACGCCAGCTTGTATTATGAGGAGTAATAGGAAAGGCTTCATTTCGTACCAGAGTCGAGAGAGTTTGTGCAATGGAGAGAGATTTGTGTTCGGCTTTGGTTATATGGTGGAGAGGCTCGATACAAATTAGAGAGACGGATCGGGATTGAAGATGAAGAGTTGCAGTCGTCTTTGGAAAAGCCCAAGTCAAGGAAAGATCCAGAGTCGACCAAAGTCAAGAAACGGGAGCTTCCTATGTGATGGAACGTGTGTGGCTTAAAAAACCAGAGTTATCTTTGGATATTTTTGTTCCTCGTGTGACACACGATGCGTTTCTCGTTTCGAGGAAATTCTAACCCCGCGGAATATGCGTTCAGCATCATATATAAAGAAAAGTCTCATCGTTGTTACAACGTAATGGAATGTCTTGTTAATTTTTTATTTTTTATTTGTCAATCCTTCAGATTTAATTTGCCAATAAACAAGAGGGATGGCTTTGTTCCCATCAAAAGCATGATTACTGGGCGTTCCCCATTTACTTAAAATGTAATCAAATTAATTTTTTTTCAAAAAGTGCAATTGAATTATAAAAATTTATTAAATTGGTGTGATTGATGATTTCCTTTAACTTCATTAAATTGAACGATGAAAAGAGGTAATGTGAAATTGTTTTATATTATAAGGACACGTGAGCACCACATTAGAAAGTAAACCAAAAGTTATTTCCCCAAAAAAAAAAAAACCAAAAATTAAGGGGCGAAAAAAAGAAAAAGAAAAATTGCACATATGAGAAAAGATGGTTGGGAAAGCGTTGCAGGGCACCGCTAAGGCCCGACGGAAATGGTTGCTCAACCATGGGCTAAGATTGCTAGTCATCAGCATGAGCAAGCGAGGGCTGGCCAAACCCTTACACAGTGGTGAAAGAGTTGCGAGGTCTTACGTTTGTGGACAAGACTTCTACCAAGTTTTGAAGTTGATAAAAATTTCTGATTTTAACGCTTATCTTAAGAACATATTACCTTTAAAGTTGTTTTTGAGGAACTATCAAAAACCTTTGCCAAAGTCCATTTATAGCCAGAAGCACATCCCATTTGGACTACAAAGTCCAAAACGAGATTGTATCCAAAACAAGGAAGAGTCCAGAATCAGTCTTATCATTTTGCGACACAAATCCAGAATGAACTTCTTAGGAAATTATTCTACATCATCTAGCTCTCTAGCAAAGGATTTTACTTACCTTATATAAATAAGTTGATGGAATCTATCACAAATTAATGAAATCAATCGTGAAGATATCCTTTTTTGGGAAGCATCTACTAATGAAAACCAAGATTCTGATAGTATGGATGATCAGAATCAAGTGGAAATTCTATTCTTGACTTCAATGGCCACAAGATCCCTTTGATTGATTTTGTCCAACAGCTTGATTAGAAAAAAATTCCTTCAAAAATTGCCAACAGCTAGTATGGCGTAGAGGAGTATTTAAAGGAGGTCATTCGGTTTAGAAGTGAATGGAACATGAATTTGAGATTCCAAAGTCTGAGGCCACTCTAATTTTACTTGTCTTTGTCTGTGAGCATTAAAAGGGACGTGAGGACCCCTGAAGTGCCTTAACTTTGGCCAAATGGACACTTAAGTGCCATAACTTACAAAAGGTACACTTAAGTGCCAAAATCGGAGTAAAATGGATCACTTGAGTGCCAATCTGGCCAAAATCTGGCCAAAATGACGACGTGGCATTTTTCCGGCGAACCGAGCCCAAAACGACACCATTTTGCACGCTGACGTGGCCAAAACGGCATCATTTTGGGCTAACGTGGCAAAAAAAAATATATAAAAAATTAATTAAATTAAATTTATTTAAAATATTTAAAATTAATAATTTTAAAATTAAATTTAGTTGAAATATTAAAAAAATAATAATTAAAAAAAATTTAAAAAAAAAGAAAGGGGGGGAGGCGGCTGAGGGATTAGCCCTCAGCCACCGCCGCCGCCACCCCGCTGTCGCCGGGAAGGGCCGGCGACGGTGGTGGGAGGGTCGGTCGGGGTCGCCGGGCCCCGGCCAACCGGTGGCGAGGGCCACCAACCCTCGCCGCCGATCGGCCCTCCCCCCGCCGTCGTCGGCCCTTCCCGGCGGCGGCGGCGGCGACGGCTAAGGGCTAATCCCTCAACCGCCTCCCCACCTTTCCTTTTTTTTTTTTAATTTTTAATTTTTTAATTATTAATTTTTTAATATTTCAACTAAATTTAATTTTAAAATTATTATTTTTAAATATTTTAACTAAATTTAAATTTAAATTTAAATTTAATTTAATTAATTTTTTTTTACCACGTTAGCCCAAAACGACGCCGTTTTGGCCACGTTAGCATGCAAAACGACGTTGTTTTGGGCGCGATTCGCCTGAAAAATGCCACATTGGCGTTTTGGCCGGACTTTGGCCGGAGTGGCACTCAAGTGATCCGTTTTTCTTCGAATGTGGCACTTAAATGTACCTTTCGTAAGTTATAGTACTTAAGTGTCCCTTTGGCCAAAGTTATGGCACTTGAAGCGTTCTTTTGCCCATTAAAAGGTGTGATCAAGAGAGAAAATACAAAAGAATGTCTTAGTGAGTTAAAG
Source organism: Eucalyptus camaldulensis (assembly GCA_019915185.1). Lineage (NCBI taxonomy): Eukaryota > Viridiplantae > Streptophyta > Magnoliopsida > Myrtales > Myrtaceae > Eucalyptus > Eucalyptus camaldulensis. The sequence goes on from JAHSVA010000005.1 coordinate 10,155,461, forward strand.
AGTTCTACCACTGAATAATTGCTTACAAAATTGTATTCTCTTTTTTTATCATATGGTGAATTCAACTAGTGGGCTGTCAATATGGTAGAGTGGACGCATACTTGATCCAAGTCGAAGTACTATAAAATTCGTGTATACTTCTCTCTTTCCTTAACTCTTTCATTTAAAGTTTGTTTAACTCTCTCTAGTTATTATAGAAGTCTAGAGTTTTGTGTTTTTGATCCTCATCTAGACCTTGTGAGCAATTTATTTTATTCCGCACTTATTTGTCAAAATTTATTTTAAACACCTATTCATCATACTCTAGGTGTGAGTATTAGATTTATCAATTGATATCACAGCTCGAGTGTTCGTTTTATTGAAGTGTTTTTATTTCTAAACTAAAGATCTTAAATGGCTAGTATCTTGGCACTAGGGCTCATGGAAGGACAGAGTAATACCAGGCCACCATATCTTGATGGAAAAGAATACAATGTATGGAAAAACAAAATGAAGGCGTTCCTTAGATCCATAGATCATTTGAAGTGGAATGTTGCAGAAAAATGGATCAATCGAAAGGCTAGTTCTGTTTTAGATAAAGGCAAAAAAGTCATAAACAAGGATGTTGAGGAATCTCATCAAGCAAAAATTGTCAAGAGACAGGCTTTTGATGTAAAAGCTATTTATTCACAATATTGTTCTCTGTCTCTTACTGAGCATAACATAATCTCTTTATGTGAAATTGTAACATCCTGGTTTCCGACCCATGAGAAATAGCTATAAATCTGGTATGCCAATAACAAGGATAAACCATGGATCATTCCAAGATTTGGCCATATGTTGATTATGGATCGATCAAAGGAATGGTCATGGACTAATCCTATGACCACGATCATGGACCCAAGCGGTTCGATCAATGGACGACTATCTGACCTTTAAGGTTGATCGAGAAATGGTCATGATTACCACATATTAGTCAACGATCATGGATTGGTCCAAGCAATCATGCGCTGATCGCAAGTGATTTTGCTTGGTCATGCACTGGTTGTGGATGACCGTGATTCGACTCGATATGACCGTGTGTTGGGTATAAATATGACCGATCTTGAACAATCACATGACAATAGAGAGTCCACCTAGATGAAGCTTATGGCTAATGCAGGATTTGATCTGACTAACCAAAGTTGATCTAAGGGCTGGTCATTAAGCCCGCGCCTTAGGCCACCAATTTAGCCAAGAAAGGTAACTTGGTCTACGACAACTACACCGAGAGGGGCTTAGCCACAAACCTCAAGTGTGTTGGAATGGTCGATTAGGAATATACACAAAAAGCCCTTGCTCGGTTCCAATTGCACTTTAAATGGCCTATTTCCCAGGGTTGTCATAAACTATGGAAATTGACAAAATAAAACCTTCTAAAATATCCTAGGTTCTTCTTGAAGAATGATGACTCACCACTTTAGATAGATATTTTGAGATTTGTTAATGATTACCAAAGATTCGCCTTGGGAATTAAGGAAGGGAGTCTTGGACAAATGGACCAATCAAGAGAAGACATAATAGAAGATTCTAGAATATCTCATTAAATGCAAGGATGAGTCACACTGCTTAGGTGTCCCTTGAAGATTTAGTGATGATGGCTCAAGGTTTTCCTTGAGAGAAAAGCAAAGGACTCAAGGGCCTAAGTGGACCAATTAGAAGAGAACTTGGTGGAATATTCTAGAGGGCCAAGACTTAGAAAGCAAATTATTTAATTCAGGCATGTGCTAAATATTCAAACCTCATGATTAACAAAATATAGGCATTTAATGAGAATGGCGAGTCATAGACTTAGGTGGCCTCTAAAGATTTGGTCATCATTACACCTAAAATCTCGCTTGAAGAGCAAGTTGACCAAGTAATGATGACAATGGTGACTCATAAGCTTAGGTGTCCTAGGAAAGATTCTATAGAGAGAGAGAGAGAGAGAGAGAGAGAGAGAGAGAGAGAGAGAGAACTTAGGGAGTAAGTTTTGCTAAGGGCATGTGAGGAATATATATCTTAATGATTACATAGAATCTAAGCATTAAATGCAAGAAGCTTAATCATTAGCTTAGATGTCCCTATAGAGATTTTTTCATCATTACAATTAGATTCTCCTTGGAAAACAAGAAGGCTAAGTCATGATGACATGGAATAGGTGGTCTGACAAGAAGATGACTAATGTTCTCCTAGGACCCTAGGCATGCAAACTAGGCTTGCCACCTTGATGTCATAGCCATGCCACCTTAAGAAATGTGATTGGGCTGTTGGATGAGTAATGATGAGTTTGGTGCCTATAATAGGATGAGCTCTCATTCATTTCCACCACGTTAGCCCACTTTGCCATTCACGCCTACCCTCCTCCTCCTCCTCCTTTCTCTCGGCCCCACACCACCAACCTTTCAAGCCATTCAAGTTAGTGCTTGAGGTTTGCCCAGGTAAGTAAGATTCCTCTTTTTCCTCTAAGAAAGTAGATCCTATTGTTGAGATTAGTTAAGTGCTCACTTGTCAAGCCGTGGGTAGTGTGCAATGTCTTTTGTTTGATCTTACTTGTTATGGGACATGGTCGTGTGCTTGAGTCATTTATGTTCAGGATGGAACCGAGGTTTGTTCAAATTGAGTTCTTCACAAGACAAAGTCGCCCAAGCCATAAAGCCTTAATTCAACATAAATAGGATGTGGGGGTCCAAGTCTCACTTGGTGTGAGGATCGCCCAAGGCCGCAAGGTCCTAAATTGACATTGAGGCGTATAGATTTTATGCCTTGATCATACGGGATCGCCCAAATCCATGAGGTCTTGGTAAAGTACCAAGGCATACCAATTTCCATAGTTCAAATGAATGCGGGGATTTTGTGCTTGACATTGGATCAAATCGCGAGCCAAGGGTCATTCACGATACATGTGTAACATCAAGTCAAAGCTGAGGTCCGTCAAGTTTAGGATTGTCACTAAAGTGAGGTGTACCCAAGTTTCAAGGTCTTGGATCAGTATTGAGGTGTAACGTTTCCGAGCCTTGTCCGATGCGAGGATCAGTGCTATGTGATTGATTTAAGTTACGAACCAAAGATCATTCCCAACATATTTACTAGTGAAGTATAAGAAATTCATGACACACACGAATAAATGAGCATTCCTTCGGGCCATGCATGTGTCGACTAAGAGATTAGATAAGAACCAGCTTGTATGATACATTAATGCCTGCACTTAAAGAGGAAAGAGTGTTCATCGCCATACAGCATTGGCGGCAATGCCTCATTCATTAAACGGAATGTCTTGGTTGAGTCAGGATGCCTAGGTTTCAAACCCAAAAACCTTGGTCGAGTTAAGAAACCTAGCAAGAAGCTGAAAGCTCCAATCGAGCCAAGATGACGCTAAATGAATTTGCATGAGTGCCGGTTATGCATAAGCATGATATATTGATGTGTTCATTGTTAAGCCAAAGGTAAGCATGCATTGGAGCATGTTGTTATGAATATCTGCATATATTTGAGATATAGCAACAAGTTTACTATTGATTTTCCATCAACATTGTTTGCAAGTATTGTACTTATTAGGCTTCGATGATGAGATATTTTCCTAGTAAATAACTAAAAAATTTACTTACTGAGTTTCCATAAAACTCACTCCCTTATCTTTTAGTCTTGTAAGCATGGAGGTCTCATGTCAATTTTAGGAGCTATAATCACGCTAGAGGAGATAGGAATTTCCTTGGCCTATATGGAAAACTTGTAGTGTGATGCAAAAAGAAAAGAGAGCCCATAAAAAAAAGGCTTGTAAAAGTACTATCATAATATAAATTAGTGTGTTCAGTGTGATATATGTCACAGTCTTCTAGCTGTTGTTTGTTTGGGGAGTTATTTGTTCACGTTTCCGCATGTGCATGATAACAAGATAAAAAGAATCGGGATGGTGATGAGCTTGGGACATTACTAAAATAACCCTTGTCGCTCGTGATCCTAGGGATGAAGTTGGGGTCGTTACAAGTTTTGGTATCAGAACGGAATTAATACCGAGAGTCATAACAAGCATTGGGAGTTATGGGATAGTTAGTTAAGAAAACATCCTGAGCATGTGATCGTTTGCTTAATTGATTTCTTGTGTGATAGTAGCTCATGACTACTAACCTTTGATTGTGATGCAAAAAGGTTTTCCTAGAGTTCATATATTTGTCCTATTAGTAAACAATATGAATGCTCGAGATTAGGTGACTTTGAAAGGAAAGTCCAAAGATAACCCCCAATTGGATGGAACAAGCTCTGACGACCATTGAAAGCCTAATGGATCAGTGGGCTCAACAACAAGTAGCCTCTGCTTTTGTTAATGCCTCTGCAAGTGGAAAGAAAAGTGGAAATGGTGAAAGCCCTATGCAAGGATTGGTTGAACATTGAAGTTGTGGCCCCGAAAGTTTTCCAGGATGGGAGATCGTGAAGAAGTTGAAATTAGAGTGGCATAGCAGAAGCAGGGCTAAGCTGGAGTTTCCAACAAAGTATTGGCATGGCTTCATTTGAGGCATTATACAATTGAGCTTGCAGAACTCTAGTCCATTGGAATAAGGTCAGGGAAAGGAAAGTCACTAGTCTAGAGTTAGTCTAACCTATAACAAACATCATGTAGGTATGTAAAGACATGCTTAGAATTACCCAGAGAAAATAGAAATGTTATACGGAATGTGACATAAACCTCTAGAATTTCAGGTAAATGATCATGTTTTCCTCAAGATATCGCCCCCGAAAGGTGTGTTCCGCTTTGGAGAAAAGGGAAAGCTAAGCTCTAGGTATGTAGGACCATTTGAAATCCTAAAAAGGATTGGGAATTTGACTTATGGCGCTACCATCGAAATTTGCTCAATTACATGATGTGTTTCATGTATCTTTGTTGAAAAAATATGAACCCGATCCGATACACGTGTTGAACTTCGATGAGACCAAAGTAGACAATAGAGGGTCATACGTTGAAAATCCGGTGCAAATCGTGGATAAAGGAGAGCAAGTGATAAGAAGTTAGGCCATTCCCTTAGTAAAGGTCCTATGGTGACACCACGGAATGGAGGAAATAACATGGGAAAGTGATGAGACCAGGAAGTGTAAGTACCCCTATTTATTCCGAAAATTAGGCACGTATTGAAATTTCGAGGACAGAATTTCTTTTAGGGGGAGAGTTGTAACATCTCGATTTCCGACCCATGAGAAATGACTATAAATCCGGTATGCCAGTGGCATGGATAAACCATGGATCATTCCTAGATTCCGCTATATGCTGATTATGGATCGATCAAAGGAATGGTCATGGACCAATCCTATGACCACGATCATGGACCCGAGCGATTCAATCAATGGATGACTACCTAACCATCAAGGTTCATCAAGAAATGGTCATGATTACCATGGATTAGTCGACGATCATGGATTGGTCCAAACAGTTATGTGCCAGTCGCGGGTGATTTCGCTTAGTCATGGTTGACCGTGATTTAACTCAATACGACCATGTGTTGGGAAAAAAATATGACCGATCTCGAACAGTCAAATGGCAATAGGAAGTCAGCTTGGATGAAGCCTACGGCTAATGCATAGTTCGATCTGACCGACTAGAGTAGATCTAAGGGCCAGTCATTGAGCCCATGCCTTAGGCCACTAATTTAGCCAAGAAAGGCAACTTGGCCTACGACAACTACACCGTGAGCGGCTTAGCCATGGACCTTGGGTGTGTCGAAATGGTCAATTAGGAATATACACAAAAAACACTTGCCCGGTTGTTGACACCTAAATTTTTGCATAAAAATGGGTTAATTTTACCCAAAAATAAAAATAAAAATAAAAATCACATGGCATATAGTTTAGAAATATTTATGTTATTTTTTTTTGTTTTATTTTATTTTATTGGACTGTCGGTGAGGGAAAGATTTTTCACATATTCAGGTAATATACACTAAGGGACATTCTCAAGCAGAAGGGAAAGTTTTGGATGGAGTATGCAAAAAATACAAAAGAGAATATCACGTGGAGTGCAATGATATATTCAAGGGAATTATGCACAAGTAAAATGAGAAATAAAATATATCGCGAAGATACAATTTTTGGGCCTATAAAGACAGGGGGGCTCTCTCGTTTTTTCGAAAAAAGAAGAAAAGTCAAAGGAGAAAAAGAAACAAAGAGAAGGGAGAGAGGGGACGTGAGTGACGTGAGTGACGTGAGAGAGAGAGAAAGAAAAGAAAAAAAAAAGAAAGAAAGAAGAAAAAGAAAAGAAATGAGGTTGCATTGTCTTCCTTGCAAAAGAGTGGGGGGCCTTCAACCGTACCGGCGGCCGAGCCGCCGACCACCACTACTCCGCCTGGGACGACCCAACCCACGAGCCCTCTCTGCTCAACCGCTACTCCGCCGGTCTCATCCGCAACCCTCGCCGCACCGCCGAGATTCCTGCAAGCCCGCAGCACCGCAAATCCCGAATCCCTTCCGGTGACACCATTGCTTGATTTGCCGCACCAGAATGCCGATCTCGCCCCCGACTCATCTGCAACCCGCGACCCAACAGACCCCGAGCTCGCTTGCCGCACCTCTGCTGCTGCTGCGCCTCTAATCAGTCGAGTACCAGCAACCCCCCGTCGCTCGAGTATTCCTTCACCCGTCGACCCGTGCCACCGCACCAATGCCACTACTCAGCCGTCGATCTCCGCGACCAGCCGCAACCTGACGCCCTGCATTTTTCGCCTTCTGCTACTGGCCGACGCCATCGGAGTCCACCACCGGTCTGCTTTACCATATGTCCGCTCGCCGCCGATTCGCCCATCGCCGATCCACGCTGGAGCTTCGAACGCCGGCGACCTAACCCCCGATGATCACCACGTTGCTACTTTGCTTGGAAAGGAAAAAAAGAAAAACAAAAGGAAAAAAAGAAAAGCAAATTAGGTAGATTTTCTTTCTATTTACTTTATTTAGTTTTTTTTTATTATGTTCTTTTTTAGTATAATTATTCCTTAGTGTAAGGATGAGATGTTCAACATGAAATACCTCTGAAATTTGTGATTGATAGTCCGACTTTTGCGTCAAAAATCCAACTCGCAATTGCTTGAAAAATCACCAATCCGATCTCACGCCCAAAATTCGATTCGCGATTTATTTGAAATTAGTCAACCCGATCTCATGAGCGAGATATGATTCGTCAATTTGGATATCAATATTGTCTTGCTCTGATTTGCTACCATGTCATTTAAGTTGATTTTGTTTTCGTAAAAAAAAAAATCTAAAAAAAAAATGTGAGTTAGATTAGGTTTATTTCTTATTTTAGGGTTTGCATATTTAGAATAGGAATTTTATTGTGAATTTCAAAAAAATCAAATTAATCAATTTAGGTTGCTAGTTTTTTTTAACTTAGGTTGCATGTTTAATTATTTGACAATTTTTAATTTTGAAATTAATACAAAAGCACAAAAAAAAATTAGAATTAGGGCATTCTTTGCATGTCATTGCATTTTAGGGTAAAATTTCATATAGTTTAATTCTAGATAATAGTTTTTAATTTATTATAAGTTTAGATAATTTTTTTTAGATAGGTTGCATTTTAGTTAGGGATTTCTAAGTTGGGATAGCATTCTAGTTTAAATTAGGATTTGGCTTAACCTCATTTCTAATACAAATTAGATGATATTTTAATTTAGATATATAATTTTCGCATTTTTATAATTTCGAATTTTAGGAAAAATACCCAAAAAAATGCCTTAGAATAAATTGATTCAATTTTTTTAGTATAGATTGCATCTTAGGTTAGAGATTGTTAAGTTAAGATAATATCTTAGTTTAAATTAGGGTTTAGCCTGGTTTAATCCTTAATATAAGTTGGATAGAATCTTAATCAAGTTAGATAATTTTTACAATTTTCTAATTTCGAAATTTCATGGAAAATACAAAAAGAAATTGTCTTAGAATAAATCAATTTCATTGTTTAAGATAGACTGCATTTTATTTATGTCATGTAGTTTAAGTCATTTTACAATTTCATCTTAGATTAATAGCATGCATTGCATATTGCATGATTTTCATTAGATAAGTGAAAACAAAAAAGAAATTGCATGTTAATTAGAAATCATATCTAGGACTGTTGATGTGAATTCTGATCTAACAATGCAGATGCTTCCGTTGCTACGAGATAAGTCCCATTTCTTTTATTTTTTTTCCTTGGGTGTTAAATTGGTGGATTGCGCACCCGTATAATCACCTTACATGTTAAGGAAATATATTCAAAATCAATCCAAAGTTGCTTGCAAAAATATTTTTGAAAATAAAAGAAATTGTACTGAAAGGGCATTAGAGAAATCTAGTATAACCAAGTCCTACCCAAAATTTCTAGTTCGTAGGAGTAAAATAATACTCACATTATTTTACTTAGGTATCTAATTGACCTACCGTAACTAATTAGTGGCGACTCCTAAATAAAATCCATTTGCATTTTAAGAAATTTAAACTTAAGTCGCGAGTTGGTATGAGCTTGGGAGAGTTCGAATTAAGTCTAGGCTTAACAATCCATTAGCCAAACCCTAAGGTTACGTTTGGTCATTCGGATTTTTAATCTGGATATAACTAAATAGGATAGGATATGAAATCCTGGAATTTTTTTTATATCTTGTCCATTGTTTGGTGAATCGCAGTATTAAAGTCGGATATGTTTTCATCATATATATATATAAACGGCATATCATTATAAATGAACTTAAATGTTCATAAATGGAGATGGTGAAAATCTCTCGTAACACTATTCCTTAATTTATTTTTATTTTATTTTTCCTCTTTTTTATATTATTTTCTTTATTATTTATTTTTTCCCCTTTCATCATTATTTAATAAATTTTTATCAAATAGTAAACTGTACCAACATACCTAAAATACAAAAATACCTAAAATATATAATAAATATAAATATGTAATTTATAGATTGAATGTTTATTATAAGATAGAATTAAAATTGAATATATAAATTAAAATGTGATTAATTAAAAATGAATTTTTTTATTTTTAATTTCTTAAATTATAATTCAAATATTATTTATATTGAAATATAATTTCAATTTTATTAATTTAATAAGTTTGTTATTCGGGAGAAATAACTTTCCTAATATGAACATTAGAAATCATATCCACATTTATCCCACCTCCCTCATTGGATAATTTTATCTTGTCTATATCACTTTTATATTTGGCTTTATCCTGTCATGAGCAAGCACCAAACATAGGATAGGATAAATCATATCCTATCCTGAATTTTATCCTAACTGCCAAACGTAGCCTAGGTGGTTCACCCGAAAATCTGGTCACGACAGCTTAGCGACTTCGCTGGGGACTTGAGTTAATACTCTTAGTGGACTTAGGCCAATTTTCTCTTTTATTTAAAAAAATATTTTTGTTTGACAGCAAAGATCTCAGGTACGTCCCTAACATTTAAGGTGTTAAATGTTTTTGCAGGATGGGAGCTATAAGGGGAAGTGTTTGCTAACCTTTGTTTTGCAAGGAGGTGTAGGAATGTATGGTTTATTTTCATATACGAAGTGTTGCTTGATATAAACTGTCGTGCATGCTTTGTATTTACACTACACTTTTGCAAACACAACTTGTCGCTGGACCTGGGCCACATAGGATCATTTAGGATGGTATTGAGATGAATGCCACTCTGACCGCCTACCCGCAGTACGAGTCGCCCATCTCAATCTCAAAGTTTCTTTTTGGTGTCAAGAGTACCCACCTCGATTTGCATGCTCGCACCCCAGGTCAGCTCTTTGACCAAGCCGGGGTCATGACAACCTGACATAGTCCACACGCCCGTGGCTAGTCCGATTATCCTTGTGGCTCTACTTTGATAAGCCTTATAGATTAGAAATCAAGCCACTTACCATACGCATGTCTATGTGATTGCCCCTCATTGGTAAAAGTAAGTTCTCTAAATTTTTGCCTTTGCAATTTACTTACTTCATCATACTATTTTGTCAGCCCATGGCATTAGGGTTGTCTTGAGTCTCGATCAATATACAATGGGGATATCGGACATTCGGATTATTCTCCCTCCTAAGGAAGAGCTTAGCACTTGGTGGGACAAGTTAGACCAAGTTGGCCGTCAGTTTGTGGAGTCGCACATTGGTCAACTACTTCCCATACTGCATATCAACATCCATGGCGGCCTCATCCAAGCACTCGGCCACTGTTGGTGCCCGGAGACTTCTACTTTTATCTTCGGCAGTAAGCATGAGCTCACTCCCACCTTAGAAGGGTATAGCATTGCCATAGGAAAGTCTTTGAAAGCTGAATTAATTAATCCGCCTATCGGAATAGATTCCATTGTGGTCTTATCTGATTTTTTAAGAATTAAGGAGGACAATATAAGAAAGATTTTAAAGGCTCATCGCAACACATGTCCTTTATCTTTTCTGGAAGAATGTTTTGAAAATGGCACTTCATCTCAAATGCAAAGGGTTTTCCTTTTAGCTTTCTTTGGGTTTATAGTTTTTCGTTACTGCAAGAATGCTATTAACCCTTTGATTGCTCAATTAGTTAAACAAGTGTTGGAAGGAAAGAATTTTGTAAACATTGTTCTGATTGAAACTTTCCTTTCCCTCACTCGATTTAAAGGAGGTGGTGATAAGACTTTCCATTCCTCTCTTGAGCTTTTACAAATTTGGTTTTTTTCTCATATAAAAAGGTTTGGTGGTCAAATGACTGTACATGATGTTAATGACTCTAATCACCTAATTATGAGATTTGAGAACAACCAAAAGCATGCATCGGATTACCATTATTCTAGGTGGCTAGCTTTTATGAAAAAAATCAACTTCCAAGGGTTTCCTATGGCATGCTAAGTGATTCCAATTTCATGTGGCGAGACTCTCGTGTGGGGGTGTTGGCCTAATCCCTTTACTAGGATTCACTGGAGCATTGGAGTACTATCCAATTAGAGTGACTCGTCAGTATCATGCGTACAAGAGCTTCCCCTGACATTGCAAGCGGATCTGCTCCGAGTAAGCTTCATTGATGGAGACTAAGACCATGAAGATTCCATTCTCACGATCAAATCAATGTGAGACATGTGCCATCCACGAAAACTCAAATGGCCAAGGAGGAGCTAAAGGGTAAAGAGAGGAAGTACTATGCCTCAATAAAGTACATTCAACAACACAAGGTTCCGGAGGAGTTACTTCCAAAGATACTAGAGGTGCCGCTGAGGATCATCAACCGTGCTGAGAATAAATGCCTCAAAAGGGTTGACGAAAAAGCTCAAGAAGAGAATAAGCGTTTGCGTCGAGTGGTGTCTCGAGTGTATATTGATCAAGCTAGATGAAGTCTTGAATCAATCTCATTATTTTCACATCTAGATTAATGAAGTTGAGTCATTTACTTTCCTAGTTCATTTGTTTAGGGCATTTCGAGTTTCTATTTTGTTAGGCTTGTCAATTACGTTATATGAGGTACTTATTTTTGTTCATTCCTTCAATTAGGTTATAACGGATCCATCATGTTCGCCCATCATCACACGATTAAGAGCTAGAATGGCCGACCAAACCGAAATGCGTGATCGCATCTCCACTATGGAAAGTCAACTCCAACAATTAGTCGCCTCTATGGAACTTATAACAACTCAAATCCAATCCCTCCAAGTGAATCTGGCTCTTGTATCCACTCTCCTTGAGATAGTTGTCCCGAAGTAGGCAAACAAGGCTCAAATGGGTGAGGATGACATGCCTGAGTTGGAAGATGACCCATTCCCGATCAATGTGGAAAAGGCTAAGCTTGTCAATATCCCTAAGACGGAGCAAGATGAACGTTTCGCAAAACTAGAAGAGAAAGTGAAACAACTGCAGGAGTCACAAAACTCACTCCCGTTCAACCTCTCGATCTATGAGAATGTCAAGATACTGAAGAAGTTTACAATGCCAGACTTTAAGAAATACGATGGTACTTCCTGCCCAAAGACTCATTAGTAGATGTACCACGTACGCATGGCCCAATATGTCAAAAACAAGCCCCTCGTGATTCAATCATTCCATGCGAGTCTAACTGAGTATGCATTGAGCTGGTATGTCATGAAGAATGTGAACCTTCTCAACACCTGGAATGAAGTGGCCAATGCGTTTCTCAAGTAGTACAAGTTCAACATGGACATTGCACCTTCTCGAGAAGATCTTGAGAGGATGGAGAAGAAGAGGAGCGAATTGTTCAAGGAGTATGCCATGAGATGGCGAAATTTGGCAGCTCAAATCACTCCTAAGCCTACCGACAAGGAGTTGATGAAGTTGTTTGTCAAGAGTCTCCCGTCTAAATTCCGTAACCAAATGGCCAGCACGTAAGTTGAGAGCTTCAATCAGTTTATTCCTGTGGGAGAACAAATCGAGATGGGGATAAGGGAAGGATGGTTTACTGAGCTATCAAGTAAAAGATTCTCTGCCAAGAAGGAGAAAGAAGTTGCCGTTGATGTAAATGTGGCTTATAGCCATGAAAGTGCCAATCGTGCCCCAGCTATCCAAATGAATCCAAGGCAACAGCAAACTACCAACCGTCAATCATTTGCCCAAGCAAGAAGGCAATTCTCTCCTCTCCCTGGATCTCCATCCCAAGTGTTGGCAATCCTAAGAAAGAAAGGTTTGCTTACTAGCGAACCGAAGTGCCTTAACCACGGAAGTATTCGTGGTATGACCCGACGAAGAAGTGTGACTACCATAGTGGTGAATTGGGATATTCAACTGATGAATGTTTCACCCTCAAGCACAAGATCAAAAACCTCTTGGACACGAAGGCCTTTTCATTTCAAACTGCTCGGCCAAACGTCCAAAACAATCCGTTACCGAAGAATGAGGGTACGGTTAATGCTATCTTGGAGCCTGAAGTCAGTCAAATCAATAACTCAAAGGTACATGTGGCAGATGCTTACAACGGCCTAGTGAGAGCTGGGTATTATCTACATCATGAGGATATTCCCCTATCATTTATGAGGGAAAGAGTTGCCAGAATGGTGGATGACGGCATTATCGTGTATGCTGACCATAACTGCATAGTTTCTACTATTTCCCACATCATCATCGATTGGGAGGAGGAGCAGGCCGCACTCGTTGCTGATAAGGACAAAGTTGATCCTTCGCTCGTGGACATACCCCCGCTAGAAGATGCATCCAACGAGAAGATAATGATTGAAATGCCTCGGCCGTATGAGTATGTCAACAATAAGGCAATGCCCTGGTCCTATGACCTAGATGTTGACCTCGTTACAAGGTCTGGTCGGACCTATGCTCAAGCTAGCACTTAACCTGCAATGCCTGTCACTAACAAAGAGGATAAGAAATTTCTGACTGTGATCAAGGCGAGTGAGTATAATGTGGTCGACCAGTTGCGAAAGATGCCCGCCTAAATCTCTTTGCTTGAGCTCTTGCTAACATCACCCATGCATTAAAAGTCGCTAATGAAGGTGCTGAGTGAAATCTGGGTGCTAGAGACAGTTGAGGCGGACAAACTGGAGGAATTTGTGGGACCAGTCCTTCTCATGGACTTGATTGCTTTTTCTGATGAGGAATTCCCTCTTGAGGGTAAGAGGCATAAAAATGCACTCTATATATCTGTCAATCACAAGGCTTCTCATGTGTCCCGAGTGCTTATTGATAATGGGTCCGCCCTAAACATATGCTCGTTGGCTACTCTTCACCACCTCAAAATAGATCCATCCAGGATACATGCTGCTAAGACTTATGTGCGAGCTTTTGATGGCACAAAGAAGGAGGTGATCGGGGAAATCCACCTTGATGTACAAATAGGGCCGATTGTTTTCAACATTCCCTTTCAAGTGCTGGAAATTCCTACCGCATTTAATTTTCTGTTGGGTCGTCCCTAGATACATACTACTGGAGCGGTGCCTTCAAGTCTACATCAAGCTGTGAAGTTTGTGATATAAGGGAAATTGGTCACTGTCTATGGCGAAGAAGATCACCAAATTTATCATGAGACAGCTATCCCTTATGTGGAGCCAAACTTTGAGTTCAAATCGAGTTATCACTCATTCAAGTTGGTGTCCACCATTCATGCTTCTCGAAACTCACCACCAACAACTCCCGAGGTTTCAAATGCTGCCCTCATGGTGGGAAGGGTGATGGTTGGAAATGGTTTTGTTCCTAGTGATGGTCTTGGAAGAAATTGTCAAGGCATTCGAAACCCCATTGAAGCCCCTCAGAGGTCTCATTCTATTGGATTAGGATACCATGGAAGAGGTGGATGAAGTTCTGGAGAGCGAAGACAGGAAAGGAAAAACCTGCCACTTGACCAAGGGCGAGGGAGGCAAAACTCACTACCTTCAAACATTCGCGAGACATTCCCTGGTCCTCCAATAATGATGCAGGATGAGGCCGAAGTGATGGACACCCTAGGGCAGCCAAGCGACAAATTCGACTATCTAGTGAAGTATTCAACTCCTCCCAGCTTTTTCATTGACCCTCGCGACATAATCCCATATGGGTGGGTGGCATGGACGACCTGACAGAGAACCCTGATGATGCATTGGAAGGAATTACAAGCCTATTCGATGATGTCTTCATAGGAGCCATTGATGAAGTACCTCCAGAAGAAATGGGCCCTGGCCCACAAGAGTAACTCGTTTATTGCCTTTCCATATTCCCTTGCATGGGAATCTTTATTGATTTCTATGAATTCTTTTCGATTTTTTCTTTTTCGCTTTCTTTTTAGGGCTTGAGAATCGCATTTTTCATTCAATAAATGTAATTGATTGATGAATTTCAATAAAATTACAAGTTTTATTTTGAGAGCATGGTGAGGTATACCAAATTAGCCCGGTGATGATATACAACCGATAAAAAAGAGAAAAATCCAAGGAGAATTCTAAGGCCTGGGCTTCATCATGCTTCCTCATGTCAAAATGTTTCAAAAATGCTTTTGCATGTGCTTTTCAAAAATCCTTCAAAAATCTTTCATAAAACAAAAAAATAAAAATAAAAAAGATGTAATTTACTATGTTTGTCTTTCTAATTTATCTACTTCATGTTTCAGGAATAGTCTTACAGCGTGCAAAGATGTGGAAATGGTCCAATCCAATACAACAAATGCTTATATTGACGATCCCGAAGATCCCATTGAGGTGCGGCGTAGCTAGGAATAACATGAAAAAGCCAAGGCCCTTACATCCGAGCAAATCGTCACTATTAATTTAACTGACACTAGAGAAACCAAGGAGGTGAAAATTGGGGCAAATTTCCCCAAAGGCGAAGTCAAGCGTTTAATTTGGCTGCTGAAGGAATATCAAGGTGTCTTTGCATGGACCTATGCTGACATGCCTGGTTTAGACCCGTCGATCATCAAGCATTGCTTACCTACCAATCCGGATGTGCCACCTAAGAAGCAGAGGTTGCGGAGAACTAAACCAGAGCTCTCAAAGAAGATAGAGGAAGAGATGATGAAGCTTTTAAAGGTGGGGTTCATTGAAGTCTCACAATACCCTGAATGGGTTGCTAACATTGTACCGGTAATAAAGAAGGATGGTCAAATTCGAGTTTGTGTTGACTATCGGGATCTAAACAAGGCTAGTCCGAAGGATAATTTCCCGTTACCTCACATAGATGTTCTTGTGGATAGTATTGCTAGATTTGAACTATTCTCATTTATGGATAGTTTTTCCAGGTACAACTAGATAAGAATGAAGGAGGGAGACAAGGAGAACACTGCATTTATCACCCCGTGGGGAACCTTTCATTATAAGTTCATGCCTTTTAGACTCAAGAATGCAGGGGCAACTTACCAGCGAGCCATGGTATCACTGTTTCAAGATATGATGCATCAAGGGATCGAGGTCTATGTTGATGATATGATTGCAAAGACCCGACCCAGGAAAAGCCATGTTAAAACCTTGAAAAAGTTGTTTCATCGACTCCGTGAGTTCAAGCTTCGACTAAATCCAGCTAAATGCTTGTTCGGAGCGACATCCGGTAAATTACTTGGATTTATTGTGAGCAATAAGGGGATTGAAATTGACCCATCCAAGGCTAAGGCCATATGCGAGTTGCAACCTCCGTCGACGATGAAGGAAGTCCGGAGCCTTTTGGGGAGATTGAATTACATTGCTCGATTCATTTCCCAACTTTATGAAACTGCTAAGCCATTCTTCAAGCTCCTAAAGAAGAATGCATTAGTCAACTGGGATGATGAGTGTCGAGAAGTGTTCAACAAGCTGAAGTAGTACCTGATGAATCCACCAGTTTTTGTCCCGCCTTTGCCGGGGCATCCTTTGATTCTTTACCTCACCATTCATAGAGAATCATTAGGTGTAATGTTGGCTCAAGAAAGTCCTGTCGATGGAAGAGAATGGGCCATTTATTACCTGAGCAAAAAGTTCATTGTATCAGAACTGAAATATTCTGATATTGAAAAGACTTGTGCTGCATTAGTATGGGTATTGCATAGATTGTGACAGTACACACTGCATTACTAGACGTCTTTTGTGACTGAGAAGAATCCTATCAAGTATTTACTTGAACGGCTAGCTTTGGTGGGTAAGTTGGCAAAGTGGCAAATTTTGATCTCAGAGTTTGATGTGCAATTTGCACTACCAAATTCGGTTAAAGGTCAAGTGATTGCTGATCTATTGGCTGAGAATTCAAGAGTCTCAAATAACAATAATAGTTTCCTAGATGACCGTGTCCTGAGCGTAAATGAAGACTCATGGACAATGTTCTTTGATGGAGCTATGAACTTGTTTGGTTCTGGTACTGGGGCAGTTCTGATATCCCTAAATGGACAACATCACCCAGTATCTGCGAAATTGATATTCCCATGCACTAACAACATAGCTAAATACGAAGCTTGCATCCTTGGGCTTCAAGCTGTAATTGAGATGGG
Organism: Eucalyptus camaldulensis; assembly: GCA_019915185.1. Lineage (NCBI taxonomy): Eukaryota > Viridiplantae > Streptophyta > Magnoliopsida > Myrtales > Myrtaceae > Eucalyptus > Eucalyptus camaldulensis. Next base: position 10,172,321 of record JAHSVA010000005.1, read on the forward strand.
TGTGGCCAAGTTGATAGTATTCGGGGATTCGACACTAATCATACTACAGACTGTGGGTGAATGGAAGACTAAAGACGCCAAATTGCTCCCATACCATGAGTACTTAGAAGATCTGGTAAAGGAGTTCGAGGAAATTTCGTTCGAATACTTGCCGAGATCTCATAATCAATTTGCAGATGCACTCGCGACTCTGTCATCTATGTTGCAAGTCACCGACAAGTTAAAAGTTGAGCCATTGAAAATAGAGGTTTTGCTAAAGCCAGCTTATTGTATGATCGTGACTGAAGAACTCGATGGAAAACCATGGTATTACGATATCATGAACTACATTAAAGAGTAGGAATTTCCCAAAGGAAGCACTCCCGTTGATAGGAAGTACATCACGAAGATGTCCTCTAAATTCTTCGTCAGTGGCGAGAATTTGTACAAGAGATCTTATGATTCAATCTTGTTGCGGTGTGTGAGTGCAGCCAAAGCTACTCAAATCATGCAGGAAGTGTACCAAGGAATATGTGGCCCTTATATGAATGGGCACATGATGGCTAAGAAGATTATGAAATTAGGCTATTACTGGTTTACACTAGAAAGTGACTGCATCAAACACGTATGAAGTTATCACCATTGCCAGATTCATGGGGATAAGATAAATGTTCCTCCAATTGAGTTGCACCAGTTTTCTGAACCATGGCCTTTCTCAATGTGGGGGATTGATGTGATTGGCCCAATAAATTTTAAGCCTTCAAATGGGCATCAGTTCATCTTGGTGACGATAGACTATTTCTCTAAATGGATTGAAGTGACGTCCTTTGCAAGTGTCACCTCTTGCAATGTTGCAAAATTCATCAAACGTGACATAATTGCTCATTATGGCGTCCCTGAAGCAATCATCACTGACAATAGGACAAATTTGAACAACAAAATTGTTGATGAGTTGTTCAGCGAGTTCAAGATCAAGCATTTGAATTCGTCCCCTTACCGCCCTCAAATGAACAGGGCTGTTGAAGCGACCAATATGAACATTAAGAGGATCTTGGCTAAGACAGCCGAAAATTATCGAGATTGGCATGACAGGCTACCTTTCGCACTAATGGCGTACCGGACATCGATCCACACTTTTACTAAGTCAACCCATTTTACTTTGGTGTACGCATGGAGGCAGTTTTGCCTGTGGAAGTAGAGATTCCTTCTTTGAGAGTTTTATCCCAAGTGGGGTTGTTTGAGGCAGAATGGTCACAACAAAGACATGAACAGTTAAACCTGATTGATGAAAAAAGATTGAAAGCTCTCTGCCATGGCCAAGCTTATCAGCAAAGAGTTGTCAAATCCTTCAATCGAAAGGTACGACCAAGACATTTCGAAGTAAATGACCTTGTCTGCGGAGGTCGGGTCCGATCGGACCGGACCCAAGTTTAGCCCGGTCATGGCGAGTCAGGCCCAGTTGGCTTATGCCCAACTAGCCCTGATCGAGCCTTCATTAAATCTGAATTGGGCCCGAAGGAAGGGCCTAAGCGAAAACCAAGGCCGAGTGGGTTAGATCTGCAATCTGGCCCAACTCGGCTTGCCCTCTAGTTTGTGACAACTCGGTCGCAACCAAAGGAGGCCACGGTGGTGTGCAGCTTCGAGGACGGGTGCTTCGGTGATGGCGAGATGGTGGCTCTCCGGCTAGGCAGGCGGGGGTGCGAACCGGGACCTCTGAGGTCGAGGTTTTGGCAGCGGCAGCAAGGGTTGCCTTAGGGCGAACTCCAGCGAGGACGCGTATGCAGCCTAGTTCGGCCTCGTTCTCCCTCGACTCCAGTGATGTTGCTTCCATTAACCCAACCTAATCAACGTAGAAGGGAGATGTGACAGCCTAATTTTCAATTTTTGTTTTCAATTAAATAAGTCGGCATTTTCGTCGATGCGCCTATAGTTTTTTTCTTTGAGATGATCACTCATAAGATGACTAGTTTATCTAGTGAAGCCGTTAAGGGATTCTAATGCAATGAACTTGAGAATTCGACCAGAAATTCACTGCTCGATCATGCTAATGGGCAAAGGTCATTACGGCACCATCAAAAATTGATCAGAGACCGAAGATAGGTCGATTCGACAGAGGTATGTTATTAAAGTATGGGTGATTCCATTTAATTGCAAAATTCTCATTGAACAACACTAAGTCGATTTTTCTGTCATTTTTGTATCATATGTCTGTAATTGAAATCTTAAGATTTTCACGACAGCCGAAAGTCATTAATGGGTTGAAGATGTACAATGTGGCTTGAAAATAATCGACCACAAGTCAATTGCACCTAAAATTCCTAAAAGCTAACCAGTAAGTTAGGTCACGCTAAAATCACATCTGGTTGGAATTAACCGCAAAAATTAATCCGATTTCAAAAATTGAAAGTTCTACCATGTCCCGATTAATTCTAGGAACGTCGATTCATCCTTTCAAGACTTTTCGGTGAACCTGAATTTTTGGCAGAAAATTCAAATTCAACAATTCAAGTTGAGAAAATTGGAAAGACTGCTTCTAAGTGAGTTTCTAGCCTTTAATGTGGAACTATTACTGAAGGGAAATACAATGAATTATTTTAGGCCTTAACATTGTTATATAAGGCCATTAAATTGCAAATTATTAAGGTGAAAAATTAGTATAAGGGGCTGTAAATTCGGAGGACCAAGTGCTAAGGGGAATTTCACTTTCGTTTGGGTCTTGTTTGAGAAAGATAAAGTTACTTTGGAGTGGTAGGACCCTTGACAATGAGAGGGGCCAAGAATTCCATGCCACGAGGACTAAGTGGATGGGCATTGAAGCGGGGGACCCTCCTTTGGCCTTGTTTTCTCTTCTTCTTTTTCCCCCGTGTGCACCTAGCTCCCCCTCTCTCGACCTACTTGCTTTCCTTTCTCTTTCCCTTTCCTTTTCCTGTTCCTTTTCTTTTTCCTTTCTTTCTCTCGCCAGCTCGCTTGTCTTCACCTCTTTCTTGTTACTCAACCCTACTTCTGTTTTGCCGACCGGACATCGACACAAAAGCAAAGCAAGAACTTTATTTTGTGCCGTTGGCTTTTGGACAGCACAGCCACCAACCGGTTAGCCTCTGCCCCTCATGTTCTGGTTCTCACTTTCATGGATCCTAGTTGCTACTAATTGTTGGAGAAATCCTCGTGAAGAGTTTTGAATTGACAAAACGTTTCCATCAGTCTAGTCTGAAGGTCTGCAGACTCTGTTAGTTAAAGTCTGAAGACTTACGGACAGCCAGACTCAAGACTCAAAGTCTATCCTCATTGACAATTTCTGATCCGTTGAAGAAAGGTTATCCCGAACTGGATGTTTTGTTCAGGATTTGACCTTATCATCTGGAGAAGATCTCGTGGCTGGAGAAGACGTATCAGAATCCTTTGATTGATCAAGATTGATTCAATGATTGAAGATTCGATGATTGTCTAAATATTATTGGAAGGTTCTACTTATGGAAACCGAGATCCTGATTATATGGGCGAACATGATTGATGGGCTATCAACACGTTCCTTTAATAGCTCGAACGATCTTCCTAATTGATTCCGTCCAACGGGTAGATTGGAGGAATTCCTTTGATAAGTGCCAACGGGTATGATGGCATAAAGGAGTATATAAGGAAGACGTCCTTAGTTGTTCGAGGTGTGCACGATAGAAGAATTCCAAAGTCTGAAGCTCCTATTTGTTTAGATAAATCCTTTGAGTGAATACTTGTATACAAAAGAGAGTTTATATTTGTGAGAAACCTTAAGGAGGTGTGGTAGTACATCTATACTGTGGAATCAAGGCAAAGCTGTGCTGTAACTACTCTTTTGATCATAGTGAAATCCAGCCAGTAGGTTGTCAGTGCGGAAGAGTGGACGTAGGCTTGGAAAAGCTGAACCACTATAAATCATGTGTTCCAATCTCTCTATTTCTACCTTGATCGTATTTCAATTTGTCAAGAATTGCTTCCGTATATCGATAAATTGTTTGTGCGCCTATTCACCCCCCTCTAGGTGTTTATACTAGCAATATCAATTGGTATCAGAGCCTGTGTACTTACTTTATTTGAAGTGTTTTACTTCATAGTAAAAAATCCATGGCTAGTATGTTAGCACCAGGGCTGATGGAAGGGCAAAGCAATACCAGACCTCCCTACTTTGATGGAAAGGATTACAACATCTGGAAGAACAAGATGAAAGCTTTCTTACGATCAAAGGATCCTCTGGAATGGGACGTTGTAGAAAAAGGAATTACTCCTACCACTGCATCAGTCTCTGAAAGAGGAAAAGAAACTGAAGAATCCAGCGGAATATCTCATGAAGATATAACCAAGAGACAAACACTCGATGCAAAAGCAATTTACTCCTTATATTGTGCTTTATCACCAACTGAATATAATAGAATATCTTCTTGTGGTACAGCAAAAGAAGTTTGGGACAGATTGCATATCACCTATGAAGGAACAGATTGAGTGAAGGAAACAAGAATCAACATTCTTCTCGGTCAATACGAAGCCTTCAGAATGAAACTAGGAGAATCAATATCTGACATGTTTAGTCGTTTTACAGATATTGTGAATGGTCTTGAAAATCAAGGTCAACCAACTTCTGATCCCATGAAGGTAAACAAGCTACTGCGTGGACTCTCCAGGGATTGGAATCACATAAAGACTTCGATAAGAGAGACGCAGAGAATTATGCCACTATCTGTTGACAAGCTGATTGGAACTCTTCAGTCCTATGAAGTGGAAAGGATCAATGAAGATGAAGATCCAAACGGTAAGAAATCCATTGCATTAAAATCAAATGATGATTCTGATGATACAAATTCTGAAGATGATATGGACGATGAGGAGCTTGCTCTCATGATAAAAAGATTCAGAAAACTAAACAGAAAAGGAAGAAGGTTCAACTCAAAGAAACAAGGCTTTCAAAGATAGCAGACCAAGTCTGTTGATGATGAGGAACCAAATAAAGATGTAGTCTGCTTTGAATGCAAGAAAAAGGGACACATCAGACCCAACTGTCCTCTTCTAAAGAAGAAGAAAGGAAAAGCTGAAAAATTTCGAAAAGCTCTCAAAGCTGAAACCTGGAGTGATACTGAGTGTGAAGAAAGTGATAATGAATATGCCAATCTATGTCTGATGGCACAATCAGACTCAGACTCTGGATCAGACTCAGAATCAGACTCAGACAGTGAATTTGAGGCAAGTAATTTTAAAATTCCTGTCAAAGTTTCCAAATATATTGATGAACTATGCTTTAGTCTTAAGACTTCTCTCAAAAGAATTTCCAAACTAAGAAAAGAAAACTCAGCTCTAAAACAAAAAGAAAATGTTTTAGAAGAAAAAGTTAAAAGTCTAGACGTGTCTGTTTCCAATCTTAAAGAAAATAAAGAAAATCTTTTAAAAGAAAATGCTTTTTTAAAAACAGACTTATCAAATATATCAAAGAAATTTTCTATAGGGTCTGAAAAACTTGAGAAAATTCTTTCAACGCAAAGACCTTACTTCAATAAGTCTGGTCTAGGTATGACAGAAGAAACAATTCCCTTGATTGATTTTCCTAAAGTAAAAGAAAGAATCAAGAAAAGGCTTTCGAGTGAAGTTTACAAAAATCACTTCAAAAGAGTTTTTGTTAAACCCGTAGGAAGAAATGCTCTCAGATGTTCAAAGTGCAACAGTCCGGATCACTTTGAAAAAGAGTGCCCTATGGTATGGAAACCTGTTAAGAAAGTATGGGCTAATTCTGTTTATCTTACTAACACCAAAGGACCCAAGAAAATTTGGGTACCAAAGAAAGCTTGAGACTTTATTTTAAATGCAGGTCTCCGTCAAGAAACAGGTAAAGTGGTATCTTGACAGCGGATGTTCAAGACACATGACAGGAGACTCAAATTGTTTTATAAAGCTTGCTCAAGTAAATGGTGGAAAAGTTTCATTTGGAGGAAACAGCAAAGGAAGTATTGTGGGATTTGGAACCGTGAAAATTGGTACTCTCACAATAAGTAATGTCTCCCTAGTGGAAGGACTCAATTACAATCTTCTCAGCATTAGTCAATTATGTGATACTGGTTTCAAGATCTTCTTTCAAGAAGGGACATGTTCTGGAATCAGTAAAGACTCTGCTCAGTCTTTCATGGGTCGAAGACATGGAAATATCTATCTTCTAGATATAAAACCAAATGAATCGCAATGTCTTATCTCAATTCAAGACGAAGCAAGCTTATGGCACAAAAAGCTTGGTCATGTCAACATGAAGCAATTAGCCAAAATCTCATCAAAGCAGCTTGTTCGAGGTCTACCAAAATTACCATACCAAAAGACTGATTCATGCACTCCATGTATTCTGGGAAAGCAGGTAAGAAATACTTTTAAGCCAATAAATCATGTCTCTACTAATCATGTACTACAGTTGCTGCATATGGATCTCTTCGGACCAACCAAAACTCAAAGTATTGGGGGTAAGAAGTATTGCCTAGTAATTGTCGATGATTACTCCCGTTTTACTTGGGTATATTTCCTTTCAAGTAAGTCCGAAACCTTTTCGTATTTTGAAAAATTTGCTAAAAAGGTTCAAAATGAAAAAGGTTGTGTTATCTCTAGTATAAGAACAGATCATGGAGGTGAATTTGAAAATCAAGATTTTACAAAATTCTGTGATGAATCTGGCTTTAAGCATGTGTTCTCCTCTCCATATACTCCTCAGCAAAATGGAGTTGTGGAAAGAAAGAACATAACTCTTCAAGAAATGGCTAGAACTCTTTTAATTGAAAGTAAAATTTCTTCTCGATTTTGGGCTGAAGCTGTTTCAACAGCTTGCTATATCATCAATAGAGTCTTCTTAAGATCTATTCTTCAGAAAACCCCTTATGAGTTATTCAAAGAAAAGAAGCCTATTGTTTCATACTTTCATGTATTTGGTTGTAAATGTTTTATACTGAAAAATGCAAAAGATCGAGTTGGTAAGTTTGAAGAAAGATCAGATGAATGTATCTTCCTTGGATATTCTACATCAAGCAAAGCCTTCAGAGTCTTTAACAAAAAGAGCCAGTCTGTGGAGGAGTCAATGAATGTCAAATTTCAAGACTCAACACAAGTTGAATCAAGTCAGACTCATCAAGAAGAATCTGAACCTGCTCCAGACCCTCCAAAGTCTACATCTCAAGAAGCATCTCAGACTCTGGAAAATCAGCATCTGGTTGTTAGTGAAGATCCAAATAAAGAAAGAGATCATCAACCAGACAAATCAACAAGTAACTGGAAGCATAAGTCCATTCATCCCAAAGATCTTATAATTGGCGAAATTAATGAAGGAATTCGCACAAGATCCAAAAGGCGAGAAGAGTCTAGTGCTGTGGCACTCGTTTCTGAAATTGAACCAAAGAGCATAGAAGAAACTTTATCTGATGAAAGCTGGATTGAAGCTATGCAAGAAGAGCTCAGACAGTTCAGCATAAATGATGTCTGGGAATTGACATCCCAACCAAAATGTAAAACTGTTATTGGGGCCAAATGGGTGTTCAGAAACAAGATGAACGAGAAAGGAAAAGTCGTACGAAATAAAGCAAGACTCGTGGCCAAGGGATATACGCAAGAAGAGGGAATAGACTATGATGAGACTTACGCTCCAGTGGCAAGGTTAGAAGCTATTCGACTATTACTTGCTTTTGCTTGTTATAAGAATTTCAGGTTATTCCAAATGGACATAAAAAGCGCCTTCCTAAATGGATTTATCCATGAGGAAGTTTATGTGGAACAACCACCAGGGTTTGAAGACCCAAAGAAGCCAGACTCAGTCTTTAGACTGAAAAAGGCTTTGTATGGTTTAAAGCAAGCACCTCGGGCTTGGTACGACAGATTAAGTAAGTTCCTAATACAAAATGGTTTTGTCAAAGGTAAAGTGGATACGACTTTATTTATCAAGAAGGAAAACAAAAGCTTCTTCTTACTTGTTCAAATATATGTGGATGATATTATTTTTGGATCCTCTAATGAAAGTTTGTGTAAGAAATTTTCAAAGTCTATGCAGGATGAGTTTGAAATGAGTATGATGGGAGAGTTAACATTCTTTCTTGGTCTTCAAGTAAAACAATTAAAGGAAGGTACTTTTATTTATCAAGAAAAATATGTTAATGATCTTGTCAAAAGGTTTGGACTGGAGAAGTGCAAAAAGACCGACATACCGATGTCAAGTTCTTTAAAGATAGACAAAGATGAAGAAGGGAAGAAAGTTGATCAAAAGCTGTACAGGAGCATTATTGGATCACTTCTTTATCTTACTGCCTCTAGACCTGATATTTTGTTGAGTGTGTGCATCTGTGCTAGGTTTCAATCAGATCCTAGAGAATCCCATCTCGGTGCTGCCAAACGCATCATAAAATACGTTGCTTCATCATCAAGCATCGGTCTTTGGTATCCTAAGAAGGGAGACTTTAAACTTCTGGGATATTCAGACGCAGATCTAGCCGGTTGCAGAGTTGATAGAAAGAGCACTTCAGGAACTTACCAGTTGCTTGGAAGCAGAACAGTGTCTTGGTTTTCAAGGAAACAAAGTACTGTGTCTCTTTCAACAACAGAAGCAGAGTATGTAGCTCTTGGAAGCTGCTGTTCGCAAATTCTATGGATTAAACAACAGCTAAGAGATTTTGAAATCAAAGACTCATGCACGGAGATTAATTGCGACAACACCAGCGCTATCAACCTCACCAAAAATCCAATTCTCCACTCAAGAGCGAAGCATATAGAAATTCGACATCACTTTATTAGAGATCATGTTCAAAATGGAGATGTTTCAATTCAATTTGTTGACTCAAAGAATCAGCTGGCTGATATACTCACGAAGCCTTTGGAGAAAAATCAATTTGAGTCTATACGGACCAGACTCAACATTTTAAGGTATGAGGATATCAAAGTCTAAAGACTTTCAGACTCAGGCTTACAAGACTTTATCTACAGTCTTGTCTCGACCTTCAGACTGTAAGTCTTTCTCTCTCCAATCTTATCTTGAAAAGGTACGATCATCAGACTTGTTTAAATTGTTGCTATATTTAATTGACGTAAATATTGCATCGATTCATTTTCAAAAGGGAAGTTATTTTTGAAATAGCTATTTTTGTGGATAAAGACAGTTATTTTGAAAAGGCATATTTTTATTTCCTTTGTGACGGTTCGTTTACTCTTCTTTTTAACCGAATGAACACTGCCGATTTCTCTACTTTTCTAATCTCTTATCTCTCAAAAACCCTAGAAAGCATCGATCTTCCATTCTCGTTTGTCTTCTTCGCTAAATCTTCAAAAAGTTATCATCTTTTCTGGGAAAGTCAAGCAAGGAAACTTCCAAACACTGTTAAAGATGTCTTCTTCACGAAATTCGTCAAGAATCGCAAGTAGGGGACCACAGAGAATGAGTGAGGGGCCTACGCACTTCGATCTTACTGAAGATGAAGTTACTCCAGATCAGCAACCAAGCCCACAACATTCTCAGCAGCGTCATTCTCCACCATCTAGTCCTCAAGGCGTTGTTGATCAGCATCAGGAAGAAATCATCGAGGATGAAAACCCCGTAAGAGTTCAAAAGCCCGCTTTTATTTACAAGCTATATCGTGCTTTAAAAGGAATTCGTACTCCTTTGAACTATGTTGATAGTTTTGTTAAAGAAAAAGGATATAGGAACGAGTATATTTTTCTGCGAAAAATGGAAAGTTTGGGAATCGCTCGTAAAGGGGTGGCTGAGGAAACCCTTGCGAACATCCCAAGTGATCCTCGTGACTGGGGGCCAAATCCTGTAGATGGGAATGACGATGACAATCTGTTCAGTCTATTTCAACTGAAAATGGGTATTGCGGCTAAAATTCAAGGAAAAATGGGAGATTTGTTCAGATCAAAGGAACAAAAAGATCTGTACTCGAAATTGCTGAAGCGTGGGGTAATAAACCCTAGAAGTGTGGACTTTGATTTTCTGGATGCTGTGAAAGTGAACTTGAGGGAAAAGTTCAGTACTCTACAACTTGAAAAGTTCTGCTCTGACTCAACAGAGGCTTATGCTGAATTGACTGCATATTTCTATTCGAATCTTAGCTTTCTAGATGCGAATAGATTCTCCTTCAGTGTTAAAGATCAAGATTATGTTGTGGATATGAATATGCTGGCAGACGTGTTAGAAGTTGAGAGAGGTAGATATCAACCAATCAAAGTTTCCATTGCTCGGGCCACACTTGAACTGGTGAAGGACAGGAGAACGGATGAGAAGATCACCTACTCAAGGATGAATGCATTCAACATCTTGCTTCACAAGACTGTGATTAATTGCCTTCGGCCGAAATCAACTTCTAAAACTGATGTTTCAAGCTCTGAGGCAAAGTTGATGTATGCCATCCTCAGTGGAAGGAAGTTCTCTCTCCCTCATACTGTTATGTTTCACATGTATAGAGCAGTGATGAAGGACACAGGTCAACTCCCTTACCCAAGCCTTGTTACGAAGTTATTCAGACATCTGAACATTCAGCCTCCGCAAATCTTTTGTGTTCGACCATGCGATCATATGGTGGTAGGACTGAAAATGGTGACCAAAATGCGTCTGAAGGAACTGAGCGAGGAATTGGAGAAATTCAAGGAGAAGACTCCTGCCAAATCTCATCAACTCTCTTCTGCTGCTAAGAGAAAAGGGAAGGAGCCCATGGTTGCTCCATCAAAGAAAAGAAGAGCTCTCCTCGTTGAGGATGAAGATGATGACGATGACATCACCATCTCTGCAATGGCTTTGAAAAATTTAAGTCGTCCTGTTCCACAGAAAGAATCGGAACAAAAGACGAAAGAAGCAAAGGAGAAGGAAAAGAACGAAAGAGAAGTAGAGGATAAGGAAGAAGAAGAAAGAGAAGCAGAGCAAGAAGCAGAGAAAGAAAGACCTGAAGAAGAAAGAAGAGAAGAAGGAGAACCTGAGGAAATCTCTTCTCCACCTGTAGGCATGGAAACAGGGGGAGATCAGGAGAAAGGAGTGACGTCTTCACATCCAGATGCAAGTGAAGGAGTCAGTCGCTCGCCTGCAGACCCAGAAGATGTTTATGCATCTCAATTTCCAGAGGAAGGTCATGAAGTTTCATCGCCAAACCTGCGAGATTATGCTGATCCACCATCGTCTGCTTATACTCCAGATCGAGCCGAAGCAAGTACTCAGACTGACAATGGAGCAGATTTTCGCAGAATCATGGATATTCTCTTGGAGATGAAAGGTCAGATTTATGCCTTGGGATGTGAAGTTCAAAGCTTGAAGAATGAAGGTTAAGCTTCTTCCTGTTCATTGAATGAAAAGATGCAAGCTCTCTCTATTCAGAATCAGGCCAATGCCAAGAGTGAGGAGGTTGTACAGCTGAAGGAAGACTTTAAAAGGCTGGAAGGCATTGTTCAGTCTATGGAAGATTTCCAGCTTGTCCGCGTTCCCAAGCAATCTTGATTTCATCTCATCCTTTTTAAATGATGACAAAAAAGGGGAGAGATGCATGATTTGATAAAAAACTTTCAATCTTTTTTAACTGTTTGTTGGATTGTGTTTAACTGTCTGTTTTGTCTGTTTTTTTGACAGACTTGACTTTGTTTTGTGTCTGGATAAGAACTGCCTAGACTTGGACTTGACTTTACTGCTTCTATTAATCAATATTGATATCTTTTTTAACTGTTTGTTGGATTGTGTTTAACTGTCTGTTTTTTTGACATACTTGACTTTGTTTTGTGTTTGGATAAGAACTGCCTAGACTTGGACTTGACTTTACTGCTTCTATTAATCAATATTGATATCTTATGAATGGCTTAATCATATACTGGACTAACCTATTTTCTGTGGTTGCAGATTCTAGCGTTATTCTATTAGCCATTTACTTCCATAAGATATGCATATGTGTTTGAGAAATGTTTTGCGGGTCAAAGTTATCCAAATCTGCAGGAAGGTTTTGTCACCATCAAAAAGGGGGAGATTGTTGGAGAAATCCTCGTGAAGAGTTTTGAAGTTGACAAAACGTTTCCATCAGTCTAGTCTGAAGGTCTGCATACTCTGTTAGTTAAAGTCTGAAGACTTACGGACAGCCAGACTCAAGACTCAAAGTCTATCCTCATTGACAATTTCTGATCCGTTGAAGAAAGGTTATCCCGAACTGGATGTTTTGTTCAGGATTTGACCTTATCATCTGGAGAAGATCTCGTGGCTGGAGAAGACGTATCAGAATCCTTTGATTGATCAAGATTGATTCAATGATTGAAGATTCGATGATTGTCTAAATATTATTGGAAGGTTCTACTTATGGAAACCGAGATCCTAATTGTATGGGCGAACAGGATTGATGGGCTATCAACACGTTCCTTTAATAGCTCGAACGATCTTCCTAATTGATTCCGTCCAACGGGTAGATTGGAGGAATTCCTTTGGTAAGTGCCAACGGGTATGATGGCATAAAGGAGTATATAAGGAAGACGTCCTTAGTTGTTCGAGGTGTGCACGATAGAAGAATTCCAAAGTCTGAAGCTCCTATTTGTTTAGATAAATCCTTTGAGTGAATACTTGTATACAAAAGAGAGTTTATATTTGTGAGAAACCTTGAGGAGGTGTGGTAGTACATCTACACTGTGGAATCAAGGCAAAGCTGTGCTGTAACTACTCTTTTGATCATAATGAAATCCAGCCAGTAGGCTGTCAGTGCGGAAGAGTGGACGTAGGCTTGGAAAAGCTGAACCACTATAAATCCTGTGTTCCAATCTCTCTCTTTCTACCTTGATCATATTTCAATTTGTCAAGAATTGCTTCCGTATATCGATAAATTGTTTGTGCGCCTATTCACCCCCCCACTAGGTGTTTATACTAGCAATATCACTAATTGCCCTCCACCGGCAGCCCATCGCCCCTCCAAATTCGGCGTATCCCTTACATCCCTCCTCCAGAAGTTTCGCTCCTCTGTACACAGTTGCTATAGCCATCCCTCCGCTGTTCCTCCACCACAACCAGCCACCAACCCTTCACCTATTTTGGTCCACCAGCTTACTCGAAACCAGCAGCCTCTTCGCCTTTGCTGTCACCCTGTCGCAGGGACTCCAACAGCCCCGATTCAGCCCACCAAACAGCCAGTAGCTTCTGTCATGCCGTTGTCTTGACCCCGCTACCCCCGTGCGGCGTCCATCCAGCTGCGACTAGCAAGGAAGGCCGCATCTCAGCAGTGAGCTGAGAGCCTTGCACGCTTGCTCCAGGACAACCAAACCCTCCTTGGCATCACCCGAGACCCAAGGTTTGCTCACCATCACGCCGCCGTCACCAGGAGTTCTCTAATTCACCATTAGGTGAGTTAACCTCCTAAGTTTTGATTAGGGGTTAATTACACTTATTAATATTTGGATTAGGCTTAAATATGTTTAGTAATTAATCTAGTTACAGTAAATACTAGTTAGTTAAGTTAGTTGAATCAATTAAGGCGCATGAATGATTGAAACGGAGGTGCCTAATTAGGAAACAGAATTGTGTGGTGCGATATGGGACGTGCCATAATAGTTTGGTCTGATAATCGGGACCCTTGTAATTGTGATGATATATGTTTAGACGTCCCAATGATGAATGATTTCAATGCAATTACATGTTATTTGAATTGTACTAACGTGCAGGAAAGGACTGGGCGGGGTAAGTCTTCAAGAATATGTGGCTAGATTACCCTTGGGTGTATTTCTCTCCTAATCGAGATTTACGACGTGAACTCACTAAGACGTCGTCTCACCATGTCGTGGGCTTAAATTTTTCAGGTCTTTAAATGGAGGAGCACCATGTGAGGTGCAGGGTTCTGCAAATAGTGGATTTTAGGTTTTTTCTACATCCCCTACCAGGTTTTGACGGGCCTTCCGTTAGGACTGGACAGTTGGTGATAGCTCACCCTACGGATATCGACACGTCTGACAGGGTTGTAGGGGATTCTAGTCCTGTGAACGAGGAACTTAGCGAGTAGATAGCCTAGTAGCTCTTCTTTTTGAAATAGACCCATGTGGTGTTAGACCCTTATGTATATAAATGCTATTGTATAATAAGCGTGCTTTGTGAAAATTGCATCCTACATTTCTATCACACTTCTATGTTGTCTGGGAATTGTTGTTACGCTTTCGCATGTGCAATAAAATGAATGGGTCGGCGACACTTCCTGGGACGTCGCAAATTTTATCGACCATCGAGGGATGCGCACGCACTCGAGGTTCGAGACATGACAAGAGAGGGGTGCAAGACGGGGAAAGAGAGAGACGCAAGAGGGCCCTAAACAATGAAAAAAACAAGGATGGCTTTCATTGGGGCATTTCACTGAATAGGTGGTGTGCGCCGCGGATCCAAAAGCCTCGAGCTCCGCCGAGGCCCACACACGAGTCTAAGGTCTAAAGAAACAAGTCAGGACAAAGGGGAACACAGCAGGGCGATGGGCGGTGGCCGGAGCTCATCCGCTCCAATCGAGAGGAGCTCCGACCGGCTCAAATCAAAATATCGCACACAAGATGCTCGACGAAATGCCTACTTACGTTTCGGAAGCGACGGCGGCGGTTGGCATCGATCAGGCGGCTCACCAGTGACGGTAGGGCATCTCAGTGAGTTTCTTCTCTCTCAGCTTCCTCCTCCAGCCGCTTTTTACCTTCTCCTCATCTCACTCTCCCTCTTTCGCTCTCTCCCTATTCTGTTTTTCTCCTGCTATTTCTATCCCTTTTTTTTTTTGCTTTGTCTTCTCTTTTCTCTTTTCCTGCTCCTTCGGCTCACACACGTGGACTTAACTAACCAACCAGTGGCCTCTGCCAACCGGCTCTAACCCGAGGATCGCGCCACTCACCTACCCTTGCAAGATGATGTTGTCCCCTGCTGCCCTGATGACTCTACTTTCGACTTCGTAGGTTCCCCGTGCAAACGATGGCTGAGGGAGAAGACAGAGGTGCAGGTCAAGCTGAAGGGAAGAAGGGGGATGGGTCGTACAAGGGGAAAAGAAAAAAGAAAAGAGGGGGCCGGGCCTAGGCCCACATGAGGGAAAGAAGAGGAAGAGGGGCGGGCTGGGCCAAGGCCAAGGCCGAATCCGGCCCAACCCGACCCCCACGGCTTTGCCCTTTTTTTTTGCTTTTTTATGTGCTTGAAAATATAAATTAAGTGTCAACAATTTGCATTTTGGAACCGAAAGTCTGACTAAAGGATGAAAGGGCTAGTAATAACACCTAAAGGGGGTGAATATGTGTGAACAAAAATTCTCACAAGATTTAGAAGTAATAATTGCTTATAGAAAATCACAAACGAATTCAGACATTAGTAGTTAGATAAATTTTCAAATAAAGGAGTTGAAACTTAAACAGTTAAATAGAGCTACAAGTTAAAATAAAAGAGTTGAGGGAAGTGAATAAGAACACAAGATTTATAGTGGTTCAGTTTTGATCAAGCTTACATCCACTCTCCCGCGCTAACAGCCTATTAGCTAGATTCCACTTAGAATTTAAAAAAGATTTTACAACTTGATGATCTCGACTTCATAGTGAAGAGTCTCTACTAGTCTCTCACAAAGTCTCACGATGAGATTCTCTTCTATATACAATTTGAGCTCAGTGAATGAAATATCAAGGAACTAGGAAGCTTCAAACTTTGAAATTTTTCTTTCACGCACTCTATCAAACAACTAGAGAGTCTGCCTTAAATACTCATTTATGCCTTCATGACCGTTGGCACTTTCCAAATGAATTCTTCTAATCTGCCCGTTGGATAGAATCAATCAAAGAGATCTCGAGTTGTTTAAAGATTTGCGATGAAAGCCCATCAATCATGTTCGGCCCATATAATCAGGATTTTGGTTTCCATAAGTAGAACCTTCTATGTTTGCTTGCCTTCCAAAAGATTTGATTTTCGGAATTGTTTCCAATAAAGATAGTCAATCATATGGGTGTTATATCCAAAGATAAGGTCATCCGTAAGCCATACAAATCGAATCCTTGAAGAAATAAAGATAATCTTGCATCTAAATAAATCTTCATTCTTCAGTCTAGAAACTGACAGTGCAGGCAAACTTTGAATCTAAAGTTTGGCAGTCTTCAGACTTTGACGCTAGAGTCTGGATGTCTTCAGACTAGATTTTCTGGAAATGTTTTGTCAACTTCAAAACAGTAAAGGAGTTTTCTCCAACAAAGGAAATAAGGAAGACAATGATGAGCGGATGTTTAAAATTTTTTAATCTAAACTTGGTGTTACTACTGGGGTTATAGGCTCTAAAGGGAAATTGTTTAAGTCTAAAGAGAATAAAGAAGCTTATGCTCAATTTCTGAACAAGGTGTGGTTAATCTCCGCACTATGGATTTTGATTTTCTAGAGGAAATCAAAGTGAATCTGAGGGAATAGGTTGCCAAACTTCAAATAGAGAATTTTTGTTTGAAAACGTTTGATACTTATCTAGAACTAATTGCTTATTTATATTTCAATTTGTCTATTTTGGCTCCCATACATATTCAATTCACTGTATCTGAAAAAGCTTTTGATGTGGATCTTAATTTGCTGGCTAACATATGGGAGTTGAAAGAAATGACTTTATGCCTATCAATACCTCGAATAAGGAAGTGATTATGTGTTTGGTGAAGGATAAGATTTCAAGGGGTAGTATAAACTACTCTAGATTGTCTACTTCTAACATTCTGCTTCACAAAGATCATTATAAATTGTATCAGACCCAAGGCTACTTTAAGACTGATGTCTCCAACTTTGAGGCCAAAATGATGTGGGCCATTTGCAATAGAGGAGCCTTCTTTCTGCCACACACTATTTTGCTACATATGTACATAATGGTGATGAAGGAAAAAAAAAGGTCAACTTTCTTATGGCGCCTTGGTAACTAGACTCTTCAAGCATTTCCAGATTCCACCTCCTTCAAGCTTTGCTCCAGAACCTTTCCTCCCATACAAATTGGTTTTAAGATAATTTCCAAGCTGAGATTAAAGGGAATTTCTGAAGTTCGGTAGCACATGAAGAAAGGGTCTGTAGTTGAAAAGAAGATGGAGAGGAGGAAGACTAAGAAGAAGAAGAGGAAGATGGTGATCAGGATAAAGAAGAATCTGACAAGGAATGAGATGATGCGGATGATCAAGAGGGACAGGATCAGCAAGAAGTTGTTGAAGAAAAGCTACAGAAAGAAAGTGAAAAGGATTGTGATACAACAGGAGAAAACTTGGTCACTTAAATTGATGATACAAAAAAAGGGAAAATTGCTGAGGAAAATCTTCAGGAGCAGCATGTAGAACCAACTCTCAATGATGGCATCAGTCGTTCTACACTAGATGCAGAGGACATCTACACCTCTCATTTCCTTAAGGATTCTATTGGTGACAAGGAACAGCAAGTTGATGTTCAAGGAGAGGAAAATACTTCCAAGGTATAAACTAATTTCTCTTCAAATTTGGATATTCCTCCAATTCACTTTGTGGAGGCTCGTGCTCGGACTGAACTAAATTGGAACTATCCTTGCATAATTGAACTTATTCTAGAGATCAAAGCACGTTAGTATGGAATGGAGGTTGAAATATAAGAATTACACGCTTCTCTTGCTTCCACAACACAATCTCTTAGTGGACAGGTACAGTCTCTTGCAGAATAGTATAGAACAACAAATAGCAAGATGTCCAGGATTTGGCTAAGATTGAAATTGCCTTTAGTCAATGCATGACTGAGCTTGAGGAGATTATGCGGAACTTGAAAGATTTCCGTCTTATTCGACTTCCTAGAAGCTCCTGATTTTTTAAAAATCTTCATTTATTTTGGTCTCTTAAGTGTTCTAATCATTTTAGTATGTTTGTTAGTTTGCAATGTTTTCTAAATCTGTAGACTTTTTGGACCCTCTTGCTATTGACAAAAAGGGGGAGACTTTGTGCAAATTTTAAGTGTTTTGGTGTGCTAGTGTGATTGTGAGTTTTTGCAGTCTCTCTTTAAGTGGGTGATTGTGTTTTAAGAAATGTTATATCTCTTGGTTTCTTATTCTCTAATGATTGTTTATTCTATAAGTTGTGCTGCTTAAGTGTTGATTTGCAGGATAATATAGATATTATGTTGAAATCTACATGAAAGTTTTGTCACCATAAAAAATGAGGAGATTGTTGAGAAAACTCCTATCAAGTTTTGAAGCTGACAAAACTTTTGGGTTACAAACCTTATCTTAAGAATATATTACCTTTAAAGTTGTTTCTAAGAAACTATCGAAGACTTTTGCCAAAATCTATTTATCCCTAGAAGCACTTCCCATTTTGACAAAGTCCAGAATGAGATTGTGTCTAGAACGAGGAAGAGTCCAAAATTAGTTTTATAGTTTTTGCGATGCAGACCCAGAATGAACTTATTAGGAAATTATTCTACATCGTCTAGCTCTCTGGTAAATGATTTTACTTATCATATATAAATAAGTGGATGGAATCTATCACAAATTGATGAAATCAATATTGAAGATAAGTTCATTTTTAGGAAACATCTACTTATTGAAACCAAGATTATGATTCTATGGGCGACCAGAATCAAGTGGAAATTCTAATCCTGAGTCCATAGGCCACAAGATTCCTTTGATTGATTCTATCCAAGGACTTGATTTGAATAAATTTCCTCAGGAAATTGCCAATGGCTAGTATGGCGTGAAGGAATATTTAAAAGAGGTCATTCAGTCTATAAGTGAGTGGAATGTGAATTTGAGATTCCAAAGTCTAAAGTTACTCTAATTTTACTTGTCTTCATCTATGAGCATTAAAAATTGTGATCAAGAGAGAAAACACAAAATAATGTCTTAGTGAGTTAGAGAGTTTCACCACTGAGTATTTGCTTACAAAGTTGTAATCTCTTGTTTGATCATATAGTGGAACGCAACTAGTGAGCTGTTAGCATGGAAGAGTGGACGTAAGTTTGATCTAAGCCAAGCCACTATAAAATTCGTGTGCACTTCTCTTTCCTTAACTCCTTTATTTAAAGTCTATTGCACTGTTTCTGGTTATTATAGAAGTCTAGAGTTTCGTGTTTTTGATCCTCATCTAGACTTTGCGAGTAATTTACTCTATTATTTGTCAATATTTCTTTTAAATAACTATTCACCCTCCTCTAATTGTGAGTATCAGATTTACACTGTTCTCTTAGTCTCGAACGCGATGCTTCTCCAATATACCAAAGCATTTCAAGCCTTTCCAGTCGGTTGTACACCACTGGCAAGTTTCACAGTTGGTTGTATGCCACTGGCAAGTTTCACAAGTCAGATTGGGCTTGGGTCCAATTAGCGGTGGTCAGAGGCTCACTTTCCAAGAGGCTCGCTTTACAATTCCGTGGACTCACCTTCGCTGCAATCCAAGCATAACAAGATACCTTTCACCTTCCCCCAACCTCCAAGCATCGTAGGAAGGCCACTCGCATATCAAATTGAAGACCTTTCGAATCTGAAGACTAATTACTGGGGTCCCCGAAGAGATTGTTCCTCTAAATGCAACTCTCACCTTTTCTCCGGCCTACATCTACTTGTTGGACATGCCAGCGAGATTTTTGTTGGGGATTGAGCGTATGATGCATCATGTTGAGCGTTTGGGGAGAAAGGTTTTGGTAGAAACATTACCGAAGCTCCCATACTCGAAAACAGGTCGCTGTGAAGGCCTGCGTTCCTCACGTATACCTTGACGAGGGTTTTCTGGCATTGTTGGGGGTGGCACCGCCCCCCTAACCCAGCCATGGCACCGCTTCCGCTACACACAGACAAAGAGAGATCTTCGATGTTGCAAAGTGGGCATAACATCAGCCCTTATTTAAGAAAAAAAAATCTCATCAGTATTTTCCGTCATTAAAAAATGAAGAAATTCATAGAAGTATGCAATTGAACTAATTGAACAAATTTTGAAACTTGACTGTACTTTTTAACATAATGTCATTTCAAGATATGTTTTAAGATTTTAAATAGACTTTTCCCAAAAAACCAAAGTGTGGCTTGTGACTATTTTTTTTACTTCTTGCCCTTTAACCTCAAGTGAGTGATGATGCATGTAATGAATAATGACAAAACATCATTCACCAATTTTTTTTTGTCGCTATTTTGATCACCTTCCATAACGCCCCAGAGCTCAATTAGTCTTCTCTGCACGTCCGAGGATCTCAATCTCATATTCTTCCCAACCTTAGCCACCTTACACACCGTTGGTGAGTCTGCCACAACGATAAGTAAGCGCATCACCGACTGAGCAAGTAACTCACCACTTCTCTAAGGGATCAATTGCATATCTTACTAGATGATGCTTTATCATATAAGGACACTACGGGGCTGTCACCTTATTTTGCCACATCTTCCAACCTTTTCACTATTATAATTCATTGGCCATGCTCCTGTACTAAGAGCGGCAGCTTGTTGGTTTATCCATCTTTCAATCCACGAATGAAACCTAGCTAAAAAGAAGAACAGAACACTTCTTCATGGAATTGTGAGACTGGATCGGAGACTTGTCCACAAGTCAAGCTTTGTAATATGTTAAGTAGGGGTCATACCCAAACTTGTTGATGACTCGAAACTCTTAAAATTTTCATTTGTATAAATGCAACAAGCTTGTACAAACTCTACGAGGAAACCAATTGTCTCGATCTACTCCTCAGCCAAGTCCAAATCCCACCCGGCACAGTCGGCCGACGCTTATGTCCAGACTACTCCAAATCAAGCCTTTGTGCCCACGGTTTAAATCTGCTGTGATCAAGAAACGCAGATCTCACGTAAACTGTGTTATATATATATATAAAAACATATTCACTCTCATGAAACTCACATGCATGGGCATGTGCATCACATCCCTAATGCCATGTCCCGTCTCTTTCGCTTGGAAAAGGGGACGCCACATGGTTGAAAAAACAAAGTTCATATAGGCACATAAAGCCCTAAGAAAAATCATGAACAGTTGGTTTTTTTGGGTTGGTCATACTTAGGAAACTGCCTTGCTGGCGAAACTCTTTGTTTTTTGGCCTGCTTCCATTTATAGTGTACACTCGCTTATGGCTAAAGTACACACTTCCACATCGTTTCCTTGAATTTATGCCACAAGTTTAAAATCCTTTGCTTCTTGATTTTAAGACAATCCCATGATTTTTTATGAAAATAAAGGAAAAGAAAAATAAAAGCATAAGGGACATTGCCAGTTGGCTTTTGATTTTCTGATGATTTCGGTTGTTTTTGTCGCGTTGGCGCACTGGGGAATTGGAGACGATTGGGGAGCAAAACGTGATGTTTGCTTCATGTCCAATATATATATATATATATATATATATATATATAGATAAGTTGCCTATGAAAATGCGCGTTATTTTTGCACAAGACATTTCCATTTCAGGTCAAGGTTCGTCTAGCGATTTACATTGAAGCTTGTCTTGCCCATATTGCTTGCACTATGGCATCGGAGCTTACTTCTCCGTTTGTTTAAAATCACTTCAAGTATGTAGTGTTGACGAAAGTCGCAATTTATAAAGTCACAGGTCGCAACCAAATCTGAAAATTATAGTGTAAAAGCAATTAAATCTTACTGGACAGGTTCTTCATTGTATACCTGGAAAAGCTCCGCTTCCTCTTTTAGAGACGAGGCAGAAGGTTTGCCTTTTCCATTTGGCCAATCGGAGTTAGTGATGACAAGTCTGGTAAGCATGATGCGGATTCAAGACCAGCCAGTTGGCCCTGGAGGATGAATTGGGGCTCCATCATGCCCATAAATTACAAAGGGACATAGTGCTTTGTTTTATGCTGCACTCTTCGTTAATTCCTACAAGTCGCAAGAAAGTTCTTGGGATTGGAGGTTTTTCTACTACCATAAACCACCCCCCCCAAAAAAAAAAAAAAAAAAAAAATCTGAAATACCTGAGACACGGTTGGTCTATCACGCTCGCTGTCTTGAATGCACCAGCAAGCCACTTTGCATGCTCTGCACAATTCTTCCATCTCCACCTGTCCGTTCAATCTGCGGTCCACGAATGGCAAGACTTCTTCTCCTCTGGCTATTGAATTGTCTACCTGGAGCGCTTGATAATCGCGCATATCACTGTTCAGCTCCTCGATGTTTCTCTTTCCCGATTTGATCTCAAAGAGCAGCTTTCCATAGCTGAGAACGTCGACTTTCGACGTGATGGATCCTCCCGAAATCCATTCTGGAGCAAGGTACCGTCTGACTCCCCTCACGGTGGTAATGACGCTGCTGACTTCCCATCCCTCGAGCTTCGCAAGGCCAAAATCAGCAATCTGTGGTTCTAGTTCCGAATCCAACAGTACATTCTCTGGTTTGATGTCACAGTGTATGATGCAATCGTGACACCCCTCATGGAGATACTCCAATCCTTTAGCAATCCGGATGGTGATGCCGTATCTGGTTTTCCAATTGAGGGTGTTGGAATCTTTCTGAAATAAATGAGCTGCGAGCGAACCATTTGCCAGGTACTCATATACTAGGAACCTTGTTGACTCTTCTGCACAATAACCGCGTAGACGAACGACATTGACATGCTGTATTGTTCCAATGGTTCTAACCTCTGCAAGGAACTGTTTATTACTTTGGCTCATGAGTTTCTTCACTGCTGTGGGTGTTGAATCTGGCAGTGCTCCCCTGGAAACAGAACTAAACCTGCCTTCCCCAATTTTCTCGGAGAAGTTCTTTGTTGCCTTCTTCAGAACTCGATATTCAAAATGCATCAAATGATCATCCGCTGCATAAGCAGGCCGTCTCATCTTAATAGCCACTAGCGACATGCTAAGGACCACCGGAAAAGTTACGGACACAACTACAACTGCTGTAATGAAATTTGAAGTGGGTTTCCCCCTTTTTTTACTCTCCTCTTTCAAGTCCAACACCACGATCCGGACATAGAAATCTCTTGAAATTGCATCATCGGCTGAATGTTCAACTACAAACTTGGCATCCGTCCATATCAGACAGTTAGCAGTGTAAGCATAAGCAATGCAGGAACAATTTCTTAAGCACAATAACCTGCATGCTTCGAGGTTTTCCACCATGAACCAATCAGAGTTTTTGGGCAAGCGTGTATTAGGCATGCGGAAAATTTGTCTTTCCGGTCACCACTACATTTTGATGCATTTCTGCTCTTGCAATGGCCCAGACGATCTTCCAGCTTCAGATCATTCAAGTATCCAAGGGGGCAATCACAAAGCGGTGCGTCGCTCTGATTGCAGTCAAAAGAAGCACCACAAAAGGGAAATATCTCACACTCTAGGGTTGGCTGTGTCCAAAGCACCCTCCATTTCTGGATATGCTTTGCCCATACTAATTGATTGAGCAGCCCCGTTGGCTCCAGCACGACCATAGATTATAAGGAGCAACTGAGGAATATATGAAGTAGGTCTCATTCTCATTCGAAACAAAGGAAAAGTTTACCACGTTTTCTACCATTACCGAGCGTCGATGCCTAAATTCATCCCCAGTCCAGTGGCCACTATTCTAGTAGGCTTCTGTCCTTTTATATAGTGAATACTGAGCTCTTCTTTCCGCTTCCGCAAATGCAGAGAATATCCTAGGAGCTGGATCATCTAAATTTCTCCATGCCACTAAAACTGTCCTTTCAAACGTAAGTTTATTGAATCCAAACTTAGCACTAGGAAACCACGTATTAGTCGGATGATCGAAACTCTGCCAAGCAAAAGACACATCAGATGTCTTTGTTGGAGAAATCTCTCTAGAGTGTTTTGAAGCTGACAAAACGTTTCTATCAGTCTAGTCTGGAAGCTGTGCAGACCCTTGTACTTAGAGTCTGAAGACTTTCAGATCACCAAACTCAGCACACAAGACTCAAGACTCAAGACTATTCTCATTGACAGTTTCTAATCCAGTGACGAAGGCGATCCAGAGCTAAAGTGTTTGGTTAAGGATTTGGTCTTATCAACTGGAGAAGATCTCTTGGCTGGATTTGATATAACGGATTATTTATTCGAAATCAAGATCGTTTGAAGATCCGATGATTGACGAAATATTCTTGGAAGGTTCTATTCTTGGAAACCAAGATCCTGATTGTATGGGCGAACAGGATTGATGGGCTATCGACATGTTCCTTTAATAGCTCGAATGATCTTCTTAATTGATTCTGTCCAACGGGAAGATTGGAAGAATTCCTTTGGTAAGTGCCAACGGGTATGATGGCATAAAGGAGTATAAAAGGAAGACATTCCAGTTGTTCTAGTGTGTGCTCGATAGAGAAATTCCAGAGTCTGAAGCTCCTTGAATATTAGTCGATTCATATTGAGCGAAACTGTACACGCAAAGAGAGTCTATACTTAGTGATACCTTGAGGGAGTGTGGTAGATCTTCTACACCGAGAAATCAAAGAATAACAGTACTGTAATATCTCTTTGTTCATAGTGGAATCCATCCAATGGGCTGTCAGTGCAGAAGAGTGGACGTAGGCTTGAAATAAGCCGAACCACTATAAACCTTATGTTCAATTTTCTCTTCCCTACTCTCAATCTTACTTTGATCGTTGTTTGTTTATTGACGAGAAAAAATTGTCTCATTTCTATCAACTGTCTAGTATTGTGCGATTATCGTAAGAAATTACTCTTTATACCTATTCACCCCCCCTCTAGGTACTTATACTAGCCATATCAATTGGTATCAGAGCTCATGTACTCACTTTATTTGAAGTGTTTTACTTCAGAGTAAAAGATCCATGGCTAGTATGCTAGCTCCAGGGCTGGTGGAAGAACAAAGCAATACCAAACCTCCTTACTTTGATGGAAAGGACTACAACATTTGGAAAAACAAAATGAAAGCATTTCTTCGATCAAAGGATCCTCTGGAATGGGACGTTGTAGAAAAAGTAATCACTCCTAAAGTTGCATCTGTCTCAGAAAGAGGGAAAGAAACTGTTGAGACCAGCGAAATGTCTCAGGAAGAGATAATCAAGAGACAAACTCTTGATGCAAAAGCTATATATTCTTTATATTGTGCCTTGTCACCTACTGAATATAACAGAATATTTTCTTGTGTTATAGCAAAAGAAGTCTAGGATAGGTTACATATCACCTATGAAGGAACTGATCGAGTAAAAGAGACCGGAATCAACATCCTTCTCGGTCAATATGAAGCCTTCAAAATGAGACCTGGAGAATCTATAACTGACATGTTTAGCCGTTTTACAGAAATTGTAATTGGTCTTGAAAATCAAGGACAACCAATTTCTGATCCCATGAAGGTAAACAAGCTACTGCGTGGACTCTCCAAGGATTGGAATCACATAAAGACTTCAATAAGAGAGACGCAAAGAATCATGCCACTATTTGTCGACGAGCTGGTTGGAACTCTTCAGTCTTATGAAGTGGAACGAATTAACGAAGATGAAGATCCAAAAGGTAAGAAATCCATTGTATTAAAATCAAATGATGATTCTGATGTTACAGATTATGAAGATGATATAGACGATGAGGAGCTTGCTCTCATGATAAGAAGATTCAGAAAGCTGAATAGAAAAGGAAGAAGATTCAACTCAAAGAAACAAAGCTTTCAAAGACAACAGACCAAGTCTGTTGATGACGATGAATCAAACAAAGATGTAGTTTGCTTTGAATGTAAGAAAAAGGGACACATCAAACCCAATTGTCCTCTTCTAAAGAAGAAGAAAGGAAAAGCTGAAAAGTCTCGAAAGGCTCTCAAAGCCGAAACCTGGAGTGATACAGAGTGTGAAGAAAGTGATGATGAATATGCCAATTTGTGTCTGATGGCGCAATCAGACTCAGACTCAAACTCTGAATCAAACTCAGACAGTGAATTTGAGGTAAGTAATTTTAAAATTCCTGTCAAGGTTTCTAAGTATATTGATGAGCTGTGTTTTAGTCTTAAGACTTCTCTTGAAAGGATTTCCGAACTTAAAAAGGAAAACTCTGTTCTAAAACAACAGGAAAACGTGTTGAAAGAAAGAGTTAAATGTTTAGACATGAATGTTTCTACTCTTAAAGAAAGTGAAGAAAATCTTTTGACAATGCTCTTTTAAAAATTGACTCATCAAATATTTCAAAGAAATTTTCAATAGGGTCCGAGAAACTTGAAAAAATTATTTCAGCTCAAAGACCTTATTTCAATAAGTCTGGTTTAGGTATGACAGTGGAAACTATTCCCTTGATTGATTTTCCTAAAGTAAAAGAAAGAATTAAGCAAAGACCCTCAAGAGAGGCCTACAAAAATCATTTCAAGAAGGTTTTTGTAAAGTCTGTAGGTCGAAATGCCCTCAGGTCTTCAAAGTGCAATAGCCTGGATCACTTTGAAAAAGAGTGTCCTATGGTTTGGAAACTTGTTAAGAAAACATGGGCTAATATTGTTTATCTTACTAACACCAATGGACCCAAGAAAATATGGGTACCAAAAAAATCTTGAGACTCTCTTTTAAATGCAGGTCTCCATCAAAGAAAAGGTAAAGTGGTATCTGGACAGTGGATGCTCAAGACATATGACAGGAGACTCAAATTGCTTTATAAAGCTCGTTCAAGTAAATGGTGGAAAAGTCTCATTTGGAGGAAACAACAAAGGAAGGATTGTGGGATTTTGAACTGTGAAAATTGGAAATCTCACAATAAGTAATGTTTCCCTAGTAGAAAGACTCAATTACAATCTTCTCAGCATCAGCCAACTATGTGATACTGGTTTTAAGATCTTCTTTCAAGAAGGAATATGTTCTGGAACCAGTAAAGACTCTACTCAGTCTTTCATGGGTCGAAGGCATGGAAATATCTATCTCTTGGATGTGAAACCGGATGAATCGCAATGCTTAATTTCAATTCAAGACGAAGCAAGCTTGTGGCACAGAAAGCTTGGTCACATCAATATGAAGCAGTTAGCCAAAATCTCATCAAAGCAGCTTGTTCGTGGTCTACCCAATTTATCATACCAAAAGTCTGATCTATGCACTCCATGTATATTGGGAAAGTAGGTAAGAAATTCATTTAAGCCAATAAATCATGTCTCTACTAATCATGTACTGTAGCTGCTGCATATGGATCTCTTCGGACCAACCAGAACCCAGAGCATTGGAGGTAAGAAATATTGCCTAGTAATCGTGGACGATTACTCCCGATTTACTTGGGTATATTTCCTTGCAAGTAAGTCTGAAACCTTCTTGTATTTTGAAAAATTTGCTAAAAATGTTCAAAATGAAAAAGGATATGTTATTTCAAGTATAAGAACAGACCATGTAGGTGAATTTGAAAATCAAGATTTTACAAAATTTTGTGATGAATCTAGCTTTAAGCATGTGTTCTCCTCTCCATACACTCCTCAGCAAAATGGAGTTGTGGAAAGAAAGAATAGATCTCTTCAAGAAATGGCTAGAACTCTTTTAATTGAAAGTAAGATTTCTTCACGATTTTGGGCTGAAGCTGTTTCAACAGCGTGCTATATCATAAATAGAGTCTTTTTAAGACCTATTATAGAGAAAACCCCTTATGAGTTATTCAAAGGTAAGAAGCCTATTGTTTCTTACTTTCATGTGTTCGGTTGCAAATGCTTTATATTGAAAAATGCAAAAGATCGAGTTGGTAAGTTTGAAGAAAGATCAGATGAAGGCATCTTCCTTGGATATTCTACATCAAGCAAAGCCTACAGAGTCTACATCAAGAAGAGTCAATCAGTGGAGGAATCAATGAATGTCAAATTTCAATATTCAATGCAAAATGAATCCAGTCAGACTCAACATGAAGAGTCTAAACCTGCTCCAGACTCTCCAAAGCTTACAACTCAAGAAGCATCTCAGACTCTGGAAGACCAGCATCAAGTTGTTCATGAAGATTCAAGTAAAGAAAGAGATCATCAACCAGACAAATCAACCAGTAACTGGAAGCATAAGTCCAGTCATCCCAAAGATCTCATTATCGGCGAAATTAATGAAGGAATTCACACCAGATCCAAAAGGCGCGAAGAGTCTAGTGCTATGGCTCTCATCTCTGAAATTAAACCAAAAAGCATAGAAGAAGCTTTATCTGATGAAAGCTGGATTGAAGCTATGCAAGAAGAGCTCAGACAGTTCAACATTAATGATGTCTGGGAATTGACATCTAAACCAAAAGGTAAAACTGTTATTGGAGCTAAATGGGTGTTCAGGAACAAAATGAATGAGAAAGGAAAAGTCGTAAGAAACAAAGCAAGACTCGTGGCCAAGGGATATATGCAAGAAGAAAGGATAGACTATGATGAGACTTACGCACCAGTAGCAAGGTTAGAAGCTATTCGATTATTGCTTGCTTTTGCTTGTTATAAAAATTTCAAGTTATTCCAAATGGACATCAAAAGTGCCTTCCTAAATGGATTTATCCATGAGGAAGTTTATGTGGAACAACCACCAGGGTTTGAAGACCCAAAGAAGCCAAACTCAGTCTTCAGACTGAAAAAGGCCTTGTATAGTTTAAAGCAAGCACCTCGAGCTTGGTACGACAGACTAAGTAAGTTTTTAATACATAATGGTTTTGTCAAAGGTAAAGTAGATACTACTCTATTTATCAAAAAGGAAAACAAAAGCTTTTTACTTGTTCAAATATATGTGGATGATATTATTTTTGGATCCTCTAATGAAAGTCTGTGCAAGAAATTCTCTAAGTCTATGCAGGATGAGTTTGAAATGAGTATGATGGGAGAGTTAACCTTCTTTCTTGGACTTCAAGTAAAACAATTGAAGGAAGGAACTTTTATTCATCAAGAAAAATATGCTAATGATCTTGTCAAAAGGTTTGGACTTGAAAAGTGCAAAAAGACCGACATACCGATGTCAAGTTCTTTGAAGATAGACAAAAATGAAGAAGGGAAGAAAGTTGATCAAAAGCTGTACAGGACTATCATCGGTTCACTTCTTTATCTTATTGCCTCTAGACCTGACATTTTGTTGAGTGTGTGCATCTGTGCTAGGTTTCAATTAGACCCTAGAGAATCTCATCTCAGTGCTGCGAAACGTATTATTAAATACGTTGCTTCATCTTCAAGCATCGGTCTTTGGTATCCTAAGAAGGGAGACTTTAATCTTCTTGGATATTCATATGCAGATTTAGCCGGTTGCAGAGTTGATAGAAAGAGCACCACGGGAACTTGCCAATTGCTTGGGAACAGGACAGTGTCTTAGTTTTCAAGGAAACAAAACACTGTGGCTCTCTCTACAATGGAAGCAGAGCATGTAGCTCTTGGAAGTTGTTGTTCGCAAATTTCGTGGATAAAACAACAGCTACAAGACTTTGGAATTGAAGACTCATGCACTGAGATTAGATGTGACAACACCAGCGCAATCAATCTTACCAAAAATCCAATCCTTCACTCAAGGGCAAAGCATATAGAGATTCGACATCACTTCATTAGAGATCATGTTCAAAATGGAGAAATCTCGATTCAATTTGTTGAGTCAAAGAGCCAACTAGCGGATATATTCACAAAGCCTTTAGAGAAGAATCAATTCGATATCATCCGTTCCAGACTCAACATTTTGAAGCTTGAGGAAATCAAAGTCTAGAGACTCTCAGACTCTCAGACTCAAACATTCACGGCTATAGACTGTAAGTTGTTTTAATATTCAATCTCGAAAAGGTACGATCATTAGTTGAGTTATATTTTATTTATCTTTAATTTCCGAGAAAAACGGAATCTTGTCCTTTCAAAAAGATAACCTTTATTGAAAAAGGCAGTTATCGTTTTTAAAAAGGGACGACTGTTCACTTTCCTTTATGTCGATTGGCTTTTTCCTTCTTCTTTTTTAACTGGGTTATATATATACAGTTAGTTGTTTTCTTCGCTTAACTCCAAAACCCTAAAAAGGCATTCTCCTCCCAATCCTGTCTCGACTTCGTGTTCATCTTCAAGAAAGTTGTCATCTTTTCTTGGGAAAGCGAGTCAAGGAATCTTTCAACGACAAGAAACGATGTCTTCTTTGAGAAAGTCTTCAAGAATCGCGAGCAGGGGACCACAGAGAATGAGGGAGGGTCCTACCCATTTCGATCTCACCGAGGAAGAAGAGTTACCGAGACAGCGACAGAGCCCAATTCACTATCAACCACGTCAATCTCCATCATCTACCCCACAGGGTGTGGGAAAACAACCGCAGGAAGAAATAATCGAGGAAGCAAACCCTATAAGAGTCCAAAAACCCTCTTTTATTTACAAGGTCTATCGTGCTTTGAAAAGCATAGGTACACCGCTGAACTATGTAGATGACTTCCTTAAAGACAAAGGGTATGGAAATGAGTATGTCTTTTTGCGACGGATGGAGGATTTGGGAATTGCTTCCAAAGGAAAGGCTAAGGAAGCACTTGCGAACATTCCAAGTGACCCTCGTGTAAGGGGATTGAATCCGACTGACGGGAATGACGATGATAAACTGTTTAGTGAATTCCAACCCACGATGGGTGTTGCTGCGAAGGTGAGGGGAAAAAGAACGGAGTTGTTCAAATCGAAGGAACAGGAGGATCTGTTCTTCAAATTGTTTAAACGTGGGTGATAAACCCCAGGAGCGTTGATTTTGACTTTCTGGATGCCATCAATGTGAACTTGAAGGAGAAGTTCAATCTGCTTCAACTAGAGCAATTTTACTTTGACACCACAGACAGCTATGCACAATTGACAGCATATTTCTATTCGAATCTCAGCTTTTTAGATGCGAATAGAATATCCTTCAGTGTTCGAGACCAAGACTATGTGGTAGATGTGGACATGTTGGCAGACATAATTGGAGTTGAAAGAGGACGATATCAACCGATCAAGGTTTCAATCGCTCGTACCACACTGGAACTCGTCAAAGACAGGAGTACAGAAGGAAGAATTACCTACATAAGAATGCATGCCATCAACATCTTACTGCACAAAATCGTGATCAACTGTCTCAGGCCAAAATCAACATCCAAGACAGACGTGTCTAACTCTGAGGCGAAATTGATGTACACGATCAATTCAGGGAAGAAGTTCTCTCTCCCTCACACCATTCTCTTCCACATGTACAGAGCGATGGTGAAGGACGGGGGCCAGTTGCCTTACTCAGGTCTTGTGACCAAGATCTTCAAACACTTGAACATTGAACCTCCACAAACTCTTTATGTTCGACCATGCGACAAAATGGTGGTGGGTTTGAAAATGCTGACAAAAATGCGTCTGAAAGAGCTTGATAAGGCAATGGAGAAGTTCAAAGTGAAAACTCCAGTTAAATTTCATCCAGTCTCTTATGCGTCGAAAAGGAAAGGGAAGGAGCCCATGGGTGCTCCATCCAAAAAGAAAAGAGCTCTAAACTTAGAGGATGAAGATGAAGAGGATGAACTCATTATCTCTGCCTTGACATTGAAAAGACTCGGTCGTTCTGTATTTGAATCAACGAAACGACAGGAGAAAGGAAAAGAAGCAGAGGAACAAAAACAGAGAGAAGCAGAGGAGAAAGAAGAGAAAGAAAAAGAAGAAGAGGAGAAAGAAGTTGAAGAAGAAGAAGAAGCAGTCAAAGAAAAGTCTGCAGATGAAGCTGGAGAGAAAGGCAATCAAGATGCTGCCGAGCATGACCATCACTCTTCCCCAATTGAGGCCTTAGAAACAAGGGGAGATGACGAGCAAGGAAGGACTACACCATATCCTGTTCACAGTGAAGGTGTGAGTCGCTCGCAAGCAAATCCAGAAGATATTCAGGCTTCTCAAATGCCTGAGGAAGGACATGACACCTCAACGCCAAATTTGCGCGATTACACCGAAGTTCCATCGTCTGCCTTTACTCCATCTAATAGAGCAAATGCCAGCACGCAAACGGACAATACCGCAGATTTTCGTCGTATCCTTGATCTTCTTCTGGAAATGCAAGGTCAAATATATGCTTTGGAATGTGAACTTCAAGTCCTGAAGAATGCTGGACAAGCGTCTTCTGTTACCCTGTCGGATCAAATGCAAGACCTCGCTCTTCAAATTCAAGCAAATGCCAAAGGAGTAGAGGTGGCACGTCTACGGGAAGACTTGAAGAGGCTAGAAGGCATCGTACAGTTGATGGGAGATTTCCAGCTTGTGCGCATTCCCAAGCAAACTTGACTCTTTCTCACCTTTTTAATGATGATAAAAAGGGGGAGAATTGCCAGCTTTGAACTGAACTGAACTTTGACTTTGAATTTGTTTTTAATTTTAGTTTGTCTGGATATTTATTTTGAGTATGACTTGAGTGTGGATTTGAAATTGACTGTTGCATTTATATCAAGTGTTATTGTATGGCTTTACTCATGAAAGACTAACCTATTTTCTGTGGATGCAAAGTCTAGTTGAGTTATTAATCTTTATGAGATATCCATATTGCTTGAGTAATGTTTTTGCAAGTCAAAGTTGTTCAAATCTACAGGAAAGTTTTGTCACCATCAAAAATGGGGAGATTGTTGGAGAAATCTCTCTAGAGTGTTTTGAAGCTGACAAAACGTTTCTATCAGTCTAGTCTGGAAGCTGTGCAGACCCTTGTACTTAGAGTCTGAAGACTTTCAGATCACCAGACTCAGCACACAAGACTCAAGACTCAAGACTATTCTCATTGACAGTTTCTAATCTAGTGACGAAGGCGATCCAGAGCTAAAGTGTTTGGTTAAGGATTTGGTCTTATCAACTGGAGAAGATCTCTTGGCTGGATTTGATATAACGGATTATTTATTCGAAATCAAGATCATTTGAAGATCCGATGATTGACGAAATATTCTTGGAATGTTCTATTCTTGGAAACCAAGATCCTGATTGTATGGGTGAACAGGAATTGATGGGCTATCGACATGTTCCTTTAATAGCTCGAATGATCTTCTTAATTGATTCTGTCCAACGGGGAGATTGGAAGAATTCCTTTGGTAAGTGCCAACGGGTATGATGGCATAAAGGAGTATAAAAGGAAGACGTTCCAGTTGTTCTAGTGTGTGCTCGATAGAGAAATTCCAGAGTCTGAAGCTCCTTGATTATTAGTCGATTCATATTGAGCAAAACTGTACACGCAAAGAGAGTCTATACTTAGTGATACCTTGAGGGAGTGTGGTAGATCTTCTACACCGAGAAATCAAGGAATAACAGTACTGTAATATCTCTTTGTTCATAGTGGAATCCATCCAGTGGGCTGTCAGTGCAGAAGAGTGGACGTAGGCTTGAAATAAGCCGAACCACTATAAACCTTGTGTTCAATTTTCTCTTCCCTACTCTCAGTCTTACTTTGATCGTTGTTTGTTTATTGATGAGAAAAAATTGTCTCATTTCTATCAATTGTCTAGTATTATGCGATTATCGTAAAAAATTACTCTTTATACCTATTCACCCCCCTCTAGGTACTTATACTAGACATATCAGTCTTCCTTAAAATGAAGTTTCCACTGTCAAGAAGCACTCCTAACATCGAATTAGGCATAAGCGATATCGAACCGCTCAACTAGATTTGATGCTTGGATGAAGCAAGTATGACTAAATTACCACCTTGAAGGAGCTTCTGTAAGTGCTAGTATGAACACCTAGAAGGGGGGTGAATAAGTGTAAAAACAATTTTCGCAAAGAATAGTGAAATTATTTTACTTTTGAAACTGAGTCTAAAGAACAATAGACTTTGAGCTAGTTCGGTCTTCAGCAATTAAATAGAACTACGTACAAAATAAAGAAGTTCAGGGAAGAGAATATGAACACATAATTTATAGTAGTTCGGCTTAGATCAAGCCTACGTCCACTCTCCCACGCTGACAGCCTTCTGGCTGGATTTCACTATGAATCAAAAGAGAATTTACAATCTTATGAACTCGATTTCACAATGAAGAGTGTCTACTGCTCTCTCGCAAAGTCACACTATAAGTTTCTCTCTTTTGAGTACAATTTTATAGCACAGTAGATGAAATAATAAGAAACTGGGAAACTTCAGACTTTGGAATTTCTCTTTCACGCACTCTGTCGAACAACTGGAGAGTCTTCCTTAAATACTCATTCATAGCTTCTCGACTGTTGGTACTTTTCAAATGAATTCTTTCAATCAACCCGTTGGATAGAATCAATCAAGGAGATCTCAAGCCATTTAAAGATTGTGATGAAAGTCCGACAATCCTGTTCACCCATACAATTAGGATCTTTAGTTTCCCTAAGTAAATTCTTTCCAAAATTACTCGCCCTCCAAAAAGATTTGATGTATCCAAATTGATTCTAATAAAGATATTCAATCTTGTAGGTGATATTTCCAATCGGAAGACCATATATAATACATATGAACCGAACTCTTGAAGAAATAAAGATAGTCCTTTATCTGGAAAAGCCTTCATCCTTCACTTTCGTTCAATTTGGAATTTGTCAGAGTGAACGAACTTTGACACAAAGTCTGGGAGTCTTTAGACTTTGACAAAATCTGGAAGTCTTCAGACTTTGACACAAAAGTTTGAAAATATTCAAAATAGACTTTGGATAAGTTTTGTCATCTTCAAAACTTTTATCACGCCCCGATCCTCCAAGCGCGTGCCCATCCCTTTGTGGTCAATAATAAAGCGACGTCCCAAGATACATCACCAACCAATTCATTTGAATGCACATGCGAAAGTAAATAATTAATCCACAAACAACAACACGATGGGATAGAAAAGTAGGGTCACAAATTTTTGAAAACCAAACCATACCTTTGTATACATATCACACCAAGTCAATTACAATACTAGCCGACTCTATACATGGTTTGAAAAAGGGGGGGTGGGGGAAGTAGAGACTACAAATCCTCTAATCAGTCGAGTCCTCAACTGAATACTCTAGGGTCCCTCGCTCTGATAGGGCCGGGTCCACCACTGAACCACCTAGCGAGTTTGTCATGCCTTTCCCAAAAGCAACTTCCAGCACTGACAAAGAGACTTCAGACTCCAAGATGGGACCTTCTATGACATCCTGATTTTTCAGGTTTTGATTTCGATTGGATAAGTTGGGCCTTTCATCGATGCGCCTATAGTGATTTTCTTTGAGATGGCCACTCGTGAGATAACTAAACTATTTGGGGAAGTCATTAAGAGATTTTAATGTAATAGACTTGAGGATTCGACTAGGAATCGACTACTCAACCGTGCCCATCTGCAGAAATCATTTCGGTACAGTAAGATCGATTAGAAATAAGAAATAGATCGGCTCAATTGAGATATGCGGTTAAACGTGAGTGATCCCACTAAATTGCAAAATTCTTATCGGCCGACACTAGACTGATTTTTCTATCGTTTTGGTACCCTATGTCCATATTTGAATCATCGAGATTTTCACGACAACTAAGAGTCGCCAATATATCGAAGGAAAATTGACCATGGGTCATTTGCACTAAAAATTTCTAAAAACCACCCGATAGCCTAGGTCACGCTAAAAACGCGCCGGAGTGAAATTAACCACGAATTTGAATCCAATTTTAAAAATTAAAGGTTCTATCATGTCATAATAAATTCTAGGAACGTCGACTCAATCTCAGAAGACTTTTCTACAACCCAAGACTTTTTGGGAAAAAGTCGGCATAGAACCGTTTTTGTTCAGAAAAAGACAAAGATCGTTTTTTATCGTGAAATTGGGAAGCAAGTGGATTGTATGGGTGAGGAAAAATGCTGAGATAATCGATGTTGGCTTGGTTAGATTTATTGAGGTCAAAAGGGATTGAATTAAGAGTGAGATCAAGTCCGATTGAAGCCAAAATTTGTGAAATTCGTAACTCCCCCACCACCATGACTTATGGATCATCTAAGAAGGCTTCTTAAAGGATTTTTGTGCTGAAAAATTCCTGTGCAAGCTAGACAAGTTTGGTGGACAAGTTCAAAGGGACAAACTTGTGGAAAAAAATGGCTTGTGGCCCCCTTATCCCCCTCTCCTTGTTCCTCAAGCCAACCGGCCAGCTTTCCTCCCCTTCACCTGCCATTTTCGACCACTAGCAAGCCAGAGAAGGAGCAGCAACCGCCTAGAGCCGCTCGCACGTCGCCACCCTTGCCATCACGTTGTTTGTGCCACCACTCGCTGCTCACTGCCCTCGCGAATTCACCCAGCCCCGTGCACGTTCTAGCCCTATTCTGCCATTCCAGCAACCCCCTCAGCCCATGCCGGAGTTGTTTGGCCCGCCTCCGACCTCCTGGCAAACAGAGAGTTTGTTTGTGGGTTTTCAGCGATGCTTCCGACCAATTTTAAGGTGGTTCTGAGCCTTGAAACCTAGGCCCGCTTTGGAGAAAATCGTCCCCCATCGCGTTCCCGTCAATTTGAACCGACCGGCTCGCCGAACAAGTGAATTTGCTCACTAAACCCTACTTAGTAGATTAATTATGCTTGATGGTTGTTTAGATTAGCTTAATTATGATTTTGAGGTTGATATCGTCTTGAGAAATGTTTTAGACATCATCAGCTACAACATACATTTTTCTCAAGATTTTTATGGATCTAAAAGGAGAAATCAGCTCCGTCATTTTCAAACAAAGCCTCAGTTTTTGCTGGGACTGGTGACATTTTAGGATTTTAGGGGTTCTTATCAAATCTTAGGGTTCGAATATCAAAATGATTTCTTCACAAAAGTTGTTTTTCATATCTTCTAGTTTAACATACTCAAATTTCAAATCAAATTGACATGGTTTAGACCTCAAAACAAACTTTTCCGAAAATAGACTTTCTGGAAAACGGACACAATTTTGTACTGGATTGAGCGATTTACTGGGCCGAATGTAGAAGGATCTAGGTTAAGGTGTCTTCATGAAAAATTTTCATTTATGTGTCTTTTACAACATATTCAAATTTGGAAATTTTTTGAACTCGTTCAATAAGGTTTCTAGATTTAAACTTAGAGACGTGCGAATGGGTCTATTCTACCGGTTAGGACCAGTTATGAGTTTGTGATGGTTCTTGAGGCTTTGATTGCTGGAAATTGCACTTCTGATATATGGTTGGTTTGTGACAAGTTCTAGAATTTATTTAGAGTAGTTCGGTAATTTTCCAGACTCGCTACGGCTTCCAATTAGGCTATAACAAGCCTAAGTTGAATTTATTGCATTTATTTAATATTTTTCGTAATTTATTATTTATTTATTTATTTTTCGAAAATTCAACCGAGATGGCCAATGACCAAAATTTTATGCTGAGTTCAGTGGTGCTTTTTGTTTATTTAATTAAGCATTGGATTGTGATAATTGAGTGAAATTGGTAATGATGAGGATTTATCCTAAAAATTAAATAATGTGGGTATAAATCTAAGAATTGCCAAGTGGGGTCATGATACCACTAAATATTGAAAATTACCAAGTGGGGCCATGATACCACTAAATCTAAAAATTGCCGAGTGGGGCCATGATACCACTAAATCTTGAAAATTGCCAAGTGGGGTTGTGATACCACTAAATCTAAAAATTGCTGAGTGGAGTCGTGATGCCACTAAATACCAAAAATTGCCGAGTGGGACCGTAATACCACTAAATTTAAGAAAATTGCTTGGTGGGGCCGTGATGACCACCAAATATAGAAAAGATGCTAGTGGGGCCGTGATTACCACTTAATCGGGGTTTAGATGGTGGACTTGCTGAGACATTGTTTCACTGGTTATTGTATAACCATTTTCAGATCCTTAGAAGGTGGTCGCGGAGGATCGAAGCCCCAGAGTCTATTGAGGTGGAGTCTAAAGGATCGACGTATGTGTTCGACTAGTATGTCGTAGGACAATTCCCTTTTAAGAGTCAATCATTTGAAGTCTTATGACTGTAGACTTTTCTATTTGACTCAATGTGTATTTAAAAGCATGTTTGTTTGAAAATCTATTGTCCTTCTTTTCTATCCCGAGATGATTACTGTCAGGAATTTATTATTCGCTTCCACATGTGCAATAAAAAGAAAGGGTTGGTGACTTGTCCTGGGAAGTCGCAAAATTTTTATCGACCAAAGAGAGATGTGCACACACTCAAGGATCGGGGTGTGACATCCCCGTTTAAGTGGTATCAGAGCGGGTCTATGTTTGGAGTAATAAGGTGCGATGGGATTTGAGATAGTTAGTAAGAAAAACCACTTTTAATTTGTTGATACATGTGATTGATAACTGTTTGGTAGCTTGGTTGTTATGGGTCACTCAAATTCTAATCCAGTATTGGAATTAAGAAACAGGTTTCTATAAAAACCCTATAGCATGAGTGATCAGAAGCCAAGGACTCCTTTGAGGCGTACCATCGAACCTGTTGCTCGGGGTGGAACACCGACATGGGTCGGTACTCGAGGAGGTCGTAGTGGTGGTAGAGCGCCGGCTCAGGCCAGCGCGAGTGAAGGAGTACTGCTGTAGGCCGGTACTAATGTAGCAGCACCAAGCGATCCTAGATTCGACGGGATCATTTAGACGCTATTGAACCTAGGGAGTTTGTTGGGTCAACAAGCTCAAGATCGAATCGCCACTATTGCCACCTTTCATATCGCCGCCAGTGCCATAACCGCTGTTGTTGCCGCACCTGAGGTTTAACGTGGATTTGTGATTGGGAAGCAAGCACTGCATCCGAGTCAGGATTTAGTTCCAGCAAAGATGACAATTGACTGGGGAAGAAGCTAATGACTAAAGGAAAGTACCCCATTTGTCCCAATCGAAGGAATAGAGTTAGAAAGCCGGCGCAGAGTCGAAATGCTGTGTGTCACTTTTGCAAAAGACAGCATGGACCAACCCCGTGTCACTTCATGACTAGTGCCTGCTTTAAATGTGACCAGCAAGGTCACCTGGCCAAAGACTGTCTGCGTAGGCAGATGGAACCTTAGCAACTGTCACCACCACCGTCGATAGATTAGGACAGAGAGAATGCGCTGCAAGACATTCAGTGGGATGCTCAAATTAGGCCTCCAGTGCAAGGAAGGGTACAGACTGTCACCCAACAAGAGTCAGAGGACTCATCGAATGTGTGCCAAATCTGTGGAAGAAAGCATGCGTCAACCCAGTGCCCGAGTATATTAGGAGCGTGCTTTGAATGTGGCCAGCACGGCCATCAGGCAAGGAACTGCCCACATAGGTCCAGGAGAGCGTAAGCATCATTACTGCAAAGAGGACACCACTAGGATGGCTAAAGGAACATGAATGGACCGACCTTACATCGATCAAGGGAGAAGTGTTTTTGAGGTGTTTATATTAGAGTAGCGCAACAAGATGGTGAATGAAGGTTGTAGAACTCCTGTGATTGTAATAAAGTTGTAAAAAGGAGAATCACATACTATGGTTGTAATAATAATGATAATAATAAATGATGCTGATGATGATGATGATGATCGTCGTCGTCATTATTATTATTATTATTATTATTATTATTATTATTATTATTATTATTATTATTATTATTATTATTATTATTATTATCATCATCATCATCATCTGTAGAAGTCTACTAAAAAATAAGAAAAATAAGATTAGTTGTCTGAAGTGTGCAAGTATAATCCTTAAGGATAATTTTGTCCCTTAATGTATAAAACTGGATGCGACAACTTATAGCGGCTATCTTTCAATGATACAACATACTTTCTTCTTTATTCTATTGGATAATAGATGAAACATGAACACTATTGTGTATAACTCAGCAATGAAAAAAAAAAGGAAGGAAAGAAAAATTCTCTTTTTAATTTGGTGTCTCTCTTTTGAATGTGGTTTGAAGTTTTAATTTTATATTCAAATAAAAGAGAGAGCCATTAGGGTAATAATAAATTGGTAATTATTAAAGATGGTCGTTGTATAGCCATTATAAAGTAGATGAAGAGTTTACGAAGAAATAAATTAAACGTTATAAAGCCGTTGTAAAGCTATCATGTGGCCATTAGAAAACCATTATAAGAGCCATTGCAAAACCATGACCTACCCCTCAATATAAAGGGAAATAAATTTAGAGATTTTTCCTAAAAGATGGGCTTATGGCCCTAGTTTTAGACATGGATTCTCTCAAGCCCATATCTCGCATGAAATTGGGTATTCAAATTAATGTTATGAGAATTTGTTAATGGGGAGTCATCACTAGTCTATTAGAGTCGGTTAGAGATTAAATGAGGCATGTGAGTATGCTTTACTTCCTATATAACCAAAGAATTTAGGGTCGATGGTTTGATTATACTAATTAATCAATTAGTGCCATTTCGGTACCTAATTTTGTTTATTTCAAAAAGGTTTTTGTCAAGCATTTCGGATTAATTTTAGACATATCCACTAATATGTGAGATTGATTCAAGGAAAAATAAGCATCTAACACTAAGAAATAAATAAATATCAATCCTAACAACATTAAAGGGAAGCCATAATCATCATATCGAAAGTACGCATTCAAGGGTATTTGTCTCTAAGGATAATTGATATCCTATGGTAAAGCTCTAAGGGCTTGTTCAATTTTTTAGTATAATTTTAGAACATGTTACAAAATTTTCATCATAAGAATTTGTAAAAATCCGGGAATGGCTAAAGGTCAGTCCTGGAAAACAGTTTCCAACGCGACACTGCAACTTGTGAAGATCACTAAATATAGCAAATGATATTTTCACATTCTGAAAATTTTTGACAACATTGAGATGTAGTGAGCATTTTTCATAACGACATCAACACCAAATTCCAACTGCGGTTTTATAAAAATCGAAGAGCAGATGAAGGTCAATTTGGAAGTTCTATTTTCGGAGACAAAAAACGTTCAATGAGAGGTTCATCGTACCGACCAAGTAACCTTTGTTTTTTTGTGAAAATTTTATGCCAAATAGATCTGGATGTGATGAATAAATCTCATGCAGACAGCGACTCCAAAATCTCATCACAAAAATTTCTAAAAAATCAGGATACCACAGGAAACAGAACAACATGAAGAATAGCATCAGTTTTCCACATCTGACTACAGCACTTCGACAGCATTTTGACATAGTAAATGACATCTGATCAGAGCTCATAATATGTCAAAAGAAAGCTTCATACATGCTTTACGAATCTTTAGATTATACTTTCATGAAATAACATCATCTAGCAACTCATGTCATCATTTGAAAACTATCGGACTAATAGGCATCCGAATTTTTCAGAGTATCAAATCCACCATCAAACATGCAACATTCAGCACTCGACCTCAGATCATTAAGCATATATTTTGGCCATTTATAGTGCAAGTCTTATCCCTGAACCTCTATGTTCGATCCTAGGATCAGCATAGAGTATCTCGCTTCATCAGACTAACAAAAGAGAGTCGAAATACACTTACCTTTGTTCATAATGAACCGGCGAAGAACCAACCTTCAAAGGCATCCACTATTCGATGATGATGAAGCGCTTCAATGCCCTTGAAGTAGGCTTCACAGGCAACTTGGGGTCCAAAGCTCCCTCTGGGTTATTGTCGGTAACCATCTTCATGAGCCAATCAGCTAAATTCACCTTTTCTGGAGGGCAGCTATAATCAACGGGGTTTCTC
This sequence comes from Eucalyptus camaldulensis, assembly GCA_019915185.1. Lineage (NCBI taxonomy): Eukaryota > Viridiplantae > Streptophyta > Magnoliopsida > Myrtales > Myrtaceae > Eucalyptus > Eucalyptus camaldulensis. The sequence goes on from JAHSVA010000005.1 coordinate 10,213,645, forward strand.
CCAGAAATTACCTCCATGATCAGAACACCAAAGCTGTCTATATCACTTCTTTCATTGAGCATGACTGTACTCGCATATTCAGGGGCTACGTAGCCGAGTGTTCCCATCACACGAGTTGTTATATAACCACTATCTGAACAGAGCAGCTTGGCAAGGCCAGAGTCCGAGACTTATTCCACTGCCTGTCGAGCAATACATAACTCGATTTAATGTCACGGTGTACCACTTTTGGTTCAAGTCCCTCGTGATGGTAAGTCAACCCTTTGGCAGTTCCCAAGATAATTTTCATCCGCATCTCCCAAGTCAAAGGACTACGAGGAGCAACATCCCCATGAAGCCACTGCTCTATATTCCCATTATTGACATACGCATGGACAAGCATCCTCTGAGCTCCTTCAGCACAGTAGCCAAGCAACCTGTCTAAGTTCTTATGCCATATGCTGAACGCGCCCAATCACTTCGACTTCACCTTCAAACTCCTTCTCAGCTTGCCCCCTGTTACTAAGCAAGTTCTAGACAGCACCCTGAGCCTTGTCCTCCAAAAGACCATAGTACACAATCCCATACCCTCCTTCACCACTCACATTTTCATCAGCGAGCTCGTTCGTAGAGGCCTTGAGCTCTCCGGGAGCATACCAATATCCCCAACCCAAGTGCAAGACCACCGGCACGACAGCAGCCACCCGATCGCCACTCCTTGGACTGCTGCGAGGACGACCTATAGTACCTCTCCGGGTACGATATCCGGTGGTCCTTGCCGATCTCAATGTGAATCCGGTTGTACCCAATTAAGCTCTCCTCCTCGGGCAACGGGTCCGGGTCGGACGTGGGAGTGCTGGATTTGGATTTCTTGGACCTCCTTGGAGACGACGGCGATGGAGTTGAGGTGGTGGCTGCGCTGCGGGCGGGCGGTTCTTGATTTCCGGAATTTGAGCCGGAGGGAGACGAAGAAGAGGAGGAAGAAGATGGCGACGCCGACGCAGATGCCAGCCACGACCCATAGGTTGAGCCCGAAGACTGAGGTGGTCTTGGAGAGCTGATCGCTCAAGGGTCGAGTTTGGCGGCGGCGGGCTCTTCCTCGCCACTTTGGTGATCACACGGGAGAGAGGGAGTGAGAGTGCGGCGGTGCTAAGTAGGTCGGGTTAGGAGGACGAGGAGGAAATTGCATGGGAGAGAGAGAGAGAGGCGCAGAAGAAGAGAGTGAGCCGGGCGAAACCCATAAAGTGAGGCAGAGCGAGAGAGAGAGAGAGAGAGAGGAAGTAGGAGGAGAAAGCGAGCAAGCTGGCCTGAGCTGGTCCGCAGGAGCGTCGACGACCGTCGTTGGCCCCGTGTCGAGCGTCCACGACAGTCGTCTTTCTCCTCTGTCCTTTGCTCCTTTTGTTGTCGTTTAGCCAACGTCCAAGCCAAGGGGAGAGAAGAAGAGACAAAGGGAGAGGGCCGGGCTAGTGAAAAGATAAAAAAAAATTAAAAAAATAAAAAAATAAAAAGAGGATGGGCTGGCCCAGCGGGGGGAAGAAAGAAGAAGAGAAGAGGTAAAAGAAAAAGGACCGGGCAGGCCCAGCCCTGGCCAGGCCTACTCCGTTCTTCCGTTTTTTTTTAATATTTTTAAAATTAATTTTAAGTTTCTTTTTGTTTTAATACTAATCACGCAAATGCTCCTAGTGTTTTTTTTTTTTTTTGGTCGAAAGCTCCTAGTGTTTATATGATGTAATTTAATGAATTTTTTTTGTTAGGGGTTATAAATTAATCCATAATTTTTTATACAATTAATAAATAACTAAACCAGATTGTCAAAATTTATGTATCAACAATCATTACAAAAATGATGTCTTTCATGACAATCATAACTTCTAACAAATATTTCAAGACTACTAAGATATCCAATATGATTGACACTACGATCCAATAAGACAAATTTCTTGTAGAAAAACCTTATGCATAAAAGAAGAAAGCAAGGAAAAGACACTTGAATAAAGTGGGTATCAATAGATAGCACGAGGATTAAACTAGTAAAGTTTGTACAAGTACTACTTTTGGCTTTCATTTAATTTCTACAAGAGAAAATTTTTACACAAAACAAGATTTCACAATCTTGTTATTGTGCTCGTACTAATAATTACTAGAAATTGTTGGAACACTTAAAGAAGATTGTTAACACCTAAATTTTGGCGACCCAATCACTAATTTTTTGCATAAAAATTAAGGATCAATTTTAACCCCTAAAAAAATGCATTAGAACAAATAAAATGAAGAAAAATGAAAAAAAAATGGAAAATTGATTTAATTGATTATGCATGAAAATTTGAAATTCTGATGAGTATTCAGATTTTAATAAATGTAGAAATAATTGAAAAATCAGGTGAATAAATTGCAAAGATTTTGATAAAATGAAAGGAATCAAGCAAAATCAAGCTGATTTCGAAATCATACTTCGATTTGCAGGCTTGATTTAATGCAATAGAAAATGAAAACTCGAAAGTTGTCATGAAAAGTGGCTGTCTGGAAATCACTATAAAAGAGAGACATAATTTTCCTGCAAGGGGGTGGAATTCGAAAAAAAATCGAGAGAGAAATTTCGGCAAGAAAAAAGAATTCGTGAAGGAAAAAGGGCAATTTCGTCTTTTGTGGATTTTTGTATTTCTTTTGTTCTTTCTTCAAAGTCAAAAAAAAAAAATAGAGGAAAAGCGAGCAAAGATGTGAGGGCAGAGGCAGAAGTGACGTACAGCAGAGAGGGAAGAAAAAAATAAAATAAAAAGAAAAGGAGACTGTTCACTGTCTTCTTCGGGGAAGCCTCCCACGCCCCTCCCTCTGTTCGCTGCTGCCCAGACCGCCGTGGCCGAGCTCCTGCGCCGCCGGCCTCTTCGCGCCACCACTGTGCCATCGCAACCCAAAGCCGGCAGCCGAGCCACCAGCCCTCACCGCGTCTCGCCAGCGTTTCCTTTCGCGTGCTCGCACTGTCTGTAATCAGCCCAGCTTGACGCCCCAGTTTTCCTCCTGCTCTTGCCTGCTACAGCCCCGACGCCCCAGCTGCTGCTGCTCACCCTCCGTTCGTCTGCGACGCAACCCACTGCAGCTCCACGGCCTCACCTCCGCCCGCGAGCCAGAACCCAAAGTCGCAGCGATCCGCAAGCTCGGCGCTTGAAGCCGTACCGCCGCTCAGAGCCCATCCCTCGCTGGTCACCACCGCAACGCCATCAACCTGCGTCTCCGCCACCGCTGCTTGCTGCTCCTGCTACACCCGCTTCGCCACGATCAGCCCTCTGCACGTCGCCTGCACCTGAAATTGCTTGCTGCCGTTGTTCCTCACCGAAGCTTCGAGTTCTGCAGAGTAGCAGCCGCTCGCCGTTTTCCTCTTCTGTCGCCGACGCAGCAGCGCCCGACTCCTCCACACCCGACGACCGCGCTCCTGCCTCGCCGACGCCGCGCTACTGCACCACCTCCGCTCGTCCGCTTCCCGCCTGCCCTCCGCCGTGCTCTGCCCCTCACTGATCGGCGCCGTTGCTCCCTTTCCAAGTCCCCCTTTAGGTGGCTTTTGTTATTTGTATTTTTTTATTTTATTTCATGCTATTTTAGTTTATTTTTTATTTTCAATATTATTGTACAAGAATGTGATTTTCATTTTATGCATATTATGACATTATCTGTAGAGGTTTTGTCCAAATTATTGCAATTATTAATTTGATCCGTAATACGTCGAATCATTTTTTTAGTTACATTAATTTTTGGGCATTTTGGTAGAATTTTAATTGTTAAATCATTATAGTTATTAATTTGATCAGTAAGACTTCGGACCAAATTTTTAATTATTTTGAACTCTTTGTCGAGATGTTTAGGATTAGAGTAATCGTTAATTTGACTTGTGAGACGAGATTATTTTTTCGATTATTTCAATCCTTTATTTGTTAAATATTTTGATTAGTTTATTTGACATTTACTTGTCTCGGAAAAAACACTAAAAATATTTATAAAAAAAAATCAAACTTTACATCAAAGCATGTCGATTTAGTAAATTAGACATGTAGGTTTAGTAAATTAGAATTTTTTTTTTTAGGATTGCATTTTTAGATAATTTTTGAAATAGGTTAGGGTTGGACTTAGATAATTAATTTTATATAAATAGGGTTTTAGATAATGTTTGCACATTTTAATTATCTCATTTTTCTAAAAAAATAGTTTTCTAAAATAGGATAGGGTTTAAGTCAAATTAATCCCTAAAATAAATTAGAAAATTATTCTTTTTTTAAAATAGTTTAATTAGGATTTTTATTAATTCCAAATTTCAATAAAAAAATACAAAAATATTAGGTGCATGTTAACTAGTTTGCATAATAGGATCATTTAATTAGAAATTTTTTTATCAAAATTAGGTCATGTAGTTAAAAATGCATTTTTTATAAAAGAATTCTAATTTCAAAGAAAACCCAAAAAAAAATCATTTGTTTTGTGTGATTTGTTTTGTGTGATGCAGTTTATTTTATTTATTGAATGTTTAATAATGGTTGAGCATCCGCGTGATCACCTTTTGACATGATAGTAATTTAAGTTAAAATAAATTCAAGCTGCCTACAATTTTTAAAAAAAATAAAAAAGAAATAGTACCAAAAGGACATTAGAAAAATCTAGTATAACCAAGTTCCCGTACCCATAGTCTCTGGTTCGTAAAAGTAAAATAATTCTCCAATTATTTTACTTAGGTGTCTAATCGACCTACCATAAACTGATTAGTGGCGACTCCTAGATAATAACCATTTACATGTTAAATATTTGAATCTTAAGTCGCGAATTGGTGTGGAGTTGGGAGAGCCCGAGCTAAGTTTAAAGACTTAATAGTCCATTAGCCTAAACTTAGGTGGTGCACTCAAAATTTAGGTCGCGGCAAAGATGAAGAGTTTCAAGTTTAACCTCAATATTTACATCGGCAACTAGAATCTCCATCAGATATAGAAGTGGTCTTGGGGGAATCTATAATTCATCGATCTCTGCTTCTAGCAAAATAAGGAGTTGGCTCATTGATGGGTGATCATTAAGGTTCGATCGCATACACTAAAGAGCAACGATTATCATCTTACCCATTGTCTCTCTTTCCTTTCTATGCTATATACCATTTCAACTTCCTTTTACTTGCTGAGTTGATCTCCTTCTACTGGCCATTTCCATCAACATCATCCCAAAACTATAAACATTAGCTTTGTAAGAAATGCCACCAATGTCCTTATAGAATAGCTTCAACGCCATATATCCTAAGGTTCCTCTTACTGCAGCCAGCATTACTATGTTGTGATTGGTGGGGTAAAGTCTTAAAAGTCCAAAGTTAGAAACTTTTGGAGTGAAACTCTAGTTTAGGAGAATGTTGTGCAGCTTAATATCAATGTCTAGAATTTGCATGTTACATCCTCGATGTAAATACTCTATTCCCTTGGCTATACCAATATAAATCTCATACATTTTCTTATGATCAAGAGAATTTTTTGCATCCTTATAGACGATGTGCTTATCCAAATATCCATTGGGCAGGAAATCATAGATGAGCTTGTTTGGAGTAATCAAAGCAAAAACCAATAAGTTGCACCACATTAACGTTATGGATCCTTCCAATTGTCCCCACTTCGCTTATAAAATCTTGGCTGATAGATTTTGATTCGTTCAAAATCTTAACCGCAACTTAATTGCCAGTTCTAAGTACTCCTTTGTACATGGAACCAAATCCCCCTTCACCTAACTTGTGTTTGAAATTTCTTGTAATCCTCTTGATATTAGAGTAGGAGTACCTTATTAGCAAAAAAGTTGTGAGCTTGTAAAATTCTTCGATGTTTGCGTCCATTGCTTGGTGCCTTCTCATCCACTTATACATTAGAAGAACACACAGAGCTCAATTATGAATTTTGCTGCTAGGAAGTGAGTTGCGTGGATAATTGCCCTAAGGATTATTGAAAAGCACAGTCCTTTTTATTTGTTATAATGCACATGTAATGTCATGCCCCGAACCTCAAGCGCATCAACATCCCACCATGGTCATTCAAATGCGACGTCCCAGGTTAAGTCGCCGACCCAATCAAATCTTTAATGCACATGCGGAAGCATATTATAAAACCCCTGACAATAAAATACGGGATAGAAAAGCAGGAAGCAAAATCACCACATAACACTTTCATAATTCAACAGAATTACAAACAAAGGTCTACAGCCAACAATCTACAAAAGACCGGCTCTTAAAAAGGAATTGTCCTACGACCTACAAGTCGGACATGTTCTCCAATCCTCCTGACTTCACCTCTGCAACTCCTCAAGGCCAATCAAAGCTATCTAACTGCTCCGTCAACTAGGGACTTAAAATTGTAATCCCCAAACCGGGATGGGACAATGTATCAGTAAGTTCAACCCCCTAAACCCCTATTAGAAAGAAAATACTCCCCGGGTGGCCTAGCCACATCACACAGAGACTTACCTCACATTAGTCTTCATTTGCAGGTTAGCACAGTTTATATAATTCAACCATGTGCAATTATGATAACAAAACAACTGCAGCACAATCACATCATCAGAACAATTCAACTACTTGGATCGTCTCAACGATCAATCGACTCAGCCGATTACATGTCATTCTAGCAAATCAATCATTGCTCTCAATCACGGCCCCACTCAGCAAAATTAGAATTAGTGGCATCACGGCCTCACTCGGCACAACATTAAAAAGGTGGTAGATCCCGGCCCGATGGGCACGACCTCTAGTAGGTGGTAATTTACAGCCCGGTTGGGCGCGACCTTTATTAGATGGTAATTCACGGCCCCACTGGGCGCGACCTTTATCAGGTGGCAATTCACGGCCCCACTGGGCGCGACCTTTATCAGGTGGCAATTCACGGCCCCACTAGGCACGACCTCTAATAGGTGGTTAATCGCGGCCAATCTCCCATAAATTTCGACACTTGGGACTTTATAAAAAGAATCCATATTTACTGCAAGCACACTCCATTTGCCACAATCAATCATCAAATTCAAATTCTAAATACATAGCAACGATCGGCACGAAATTCTAAGAGAATAAGGTCCCAACGAAATTTTCAGAATTTAATAAATAATTAAATTTATTCCGAAAATTAATTAAATAATAATATCCATATTTTTCGCAATTCACACTCAATTTATAATATCCAATCATCAATTTCAAAATTCGAATACACAGCAGCGATCGGCACAAAATTCTGAGCAACCGGGGTCAAAAATAATTTTTCCGTTTTTTTAATAAATAATAATATTTTAATAATTTCGGAATATAATATAATATTATAAATTCCAGAATTCGAAATCATTAAATAATTCAAAAATAAAACCCTATTATGTCACATCAAGGCTTTATATTAAAATAAACATACTTAACTTTAAACTAAACACACTTTAACTTAATTAAACATCCTAATCTAATCCTCAATCAAATAAATTAATCTAACCACCTAAACTTACTTAACTTAAACTAAGCACGCTTAGGACATCATTAACCGTCTAATCGAGATTTAATGAGCTAAACTCACCGGATTAACGAGCCGAGCGGACCAAAACGACGAGGACGACGCGAGGATCGAGCATCCGTGGTCGGGAAGCCGGCCGAAACGGGCCAAGAAGGGGCTGAGAACCCATTTCTGTTCACTGCTGTCCGCTGCGGTTCGAGGCCGAGAGAGGTTAGATCCGGCACCGATTCTGGTCGGAATGGGAGAAGGAGACCGGCGGGGCTTGGACGGGCCGGTGGGGAGGTCAACGGCAGCTCACGACGGCAGGGACGAGCTCCCGCAGCTCCTGGAACTCACGAACAGAGGTAGACGGAGATGGCCGGGTGGATCTGAGCTTGATCAAGCGGAGGAACAGCGGAGGAGAGGGGCGGCAGCTCGACGGTGGCTCGGACGGGCGAGGTGGCAGCCAGGCGACAGCAAGCTAGCTCCGAACAGCAGCTGGACGGAGGGCTGGAGGCTCAGGGTCGCGCGGACGAAGGCTGGAGGCGGCGAAGGCGGTGCAATGACAAGCGGGCACGGTGACGAGCGTGCGGGCGAACGGTGACCGCGACAATTCCGGCGACGTGCGGCGGCGAGCGAGCAAGCGGAGGGCGGCCGGTGGGGCGTGCGGCTGGCCTGGTACGGTCAAAGCTCTCCCTCCCCTCTCTCTCTCTCTTCCAAAGTCCAAAGGAAGAAGATGATGCTGATAGGTGAGTGGGAAAAACCCCACTTTATGAGGGCCAATGGGCTCTTGCCACTTGTCAACACCCATTCGCTTGGTTTCAATCAGCATGACATCACTCACGTGATGTCATCTTCCATTATCTCCTCTCTCACAACATTCTTCAATGGGTGCAATATCATTTCCGCCGGGGTCCAAATCCTTGTACATCTAATTTCTTCGATTCCCGCCAATTCTATTCCAATTGAGTCCAAATTAAAGTCCATAAAATTAATCCGATATCACCACACTTCAATTCACATATTCACTTGTCCATAAAACCAACTTAAGTCCCAAAAGTACGACCAAAAGCGGGCCTACTAATTTCTCGAGCCAAATTAGCCATTCTCTTATTATTTTACTGAAAAACTCGGCTTACATGAAAAATCTTCCGAAGATTAGTCAATATTCCTAAAATGATTTGTGACACACCCAGACTCCCAATTTTTGAATTCGATCTCAATTCCACGGTTAATTTCACTTTGGCACGGTACTAGTGCGGCCCAACCTACCGGGCAACCTTTAGAAATTTTCATGCATTTGACCTGTGGTTGATCATCTCAAGCCACAATATACATCTTTGAAACATTGGTGACTTTCGATTGTCGGGGTAATCTCAAGGTTTCAAAAACGAACACAATGTACCAAATCAACAGAAAAGTCGGTCCAGTGCCGATCGACAGGGATTGTGCGATCCAGTGGAATCACGCACACCTGATCACATGCCTCTGTCGAGTCGACCTATCTCCAATCTCTAATCAATTTTTAATTGTGCCGTACTGACCCTTGCAGATTAGCTCAGTCGAAAGATCGCTTCCTGGCCAAATTCTCGAGTCGAATACATTAGAAACTTTTAACAGCTTCACCCGATAGACTAGTTTTCACATGAATGGCCGACTCAAGGAAAAGAACTATATGCGTGCCAACGAAATACCCGTATCAATTTATTGAAAATAGAATTGGAAAATCGGGATGTCACATGTAAAGAGTGTTTTTTTGACACGTGGTGCGCAAGTGTTTTGTAGACGTGAGGAAAAGAGAATCGTGCATACCGAAGACAATTCGGAACTCCATTGAGTGTGACATTTAGCAAACCAGGAAGAATTGTCTACACTAAGCAAGAGATTAATTTAAACATATAATATGTATTATCATCCTGATTAATTAAAAAATTAGGTACTACAGAACAAGAGTGGAAGCAAATAATTACTAAGGATAATTACTAAAAAAACAGCTAATGTTACCTTTGCATACTATATTGTTGAAATTACAGCAATCGATAGTTGTATGTATTCAACAAGTCTCTTGTCTCAATGTAAATAACCACGTATGTGTCATGATGGTTTTAAAAATGATTTTCTTCACTTTTCTGACTGGCTAAATTATATCCTTTTTTTAGAAAATAATATTTGAAAACTCTTCGAATGTTTGGCATATTTAAGGTAAGTTATTAATTCCCCAATTTGTGAAACTCTTAATGACAAAAGAAAAGCTAGCAGTTGAAAAGATCCGGTACGTTGAGCTAATATAAAAACTTTTAGAAGGAACTAATCACGATTTTCTTATATTCTTTGAAATTTGAGACAGTCCATGTTAACTTAACACAAACTTAGTTTTAGTGAGTGCTATATTTCAAGCTTCAACTAGCATCGTGTGAACAAGAATTAAATGCAGCACAATCTGATCGCTACCATCATTTTCTCTTGGAGAACGACAAAAATCTCTTTGTTACTCTCCATGTAAAGATAGGATTTCACGATGAACCAATTATTTGTATATCATCTCAATTCCCTCAAGGGCTAACTCATTTTGTTCAGTTTTGCTTACTCAATCATGATGGTCCCTTAATGCACAGGGGCTATAGCTAGAGCCAAATATTAGCATATCAATCGGATAAAGTACTTGGACGGAAAGGCATACTTACAGTGGCAGTAGGGTATGCATGTTTGCCCTCCGTATCGGAAGCCTAAGAAGCAAAACTGATATGTTTTCTTCTGTGGCGGCACGTAATAGTAGAGACTAAACCCGTCAGCCATCACATTGTGGATGTCGTTGTAGGAGATCGTACGATTATTCCAGGATAATGCTTCTCTTATATTCCATAAATATACTACTGCACGTTTTGACGTGGCTATGGTGCAAAAATTTTCAATATTTGATGCCTTTGCGGAAATGATGGCGTATGGATGATACCCGTCTATAGCTATACATGATTCCGCGGCGAGATATGAAGGGGATCTCATTTGCTTCGAGTAAGAAACAATGGTCACGCTGAGTCCATCATGGATGGAGTACCGTTCTTCACTACTGAAATTCGAGAGCATTAACTGGCGGAGGGGAAGGGAGGAATAGCTACTCTTTCACAGCCCGACATCAACCACTACCATACAACAAACCTCCCACGGGCCGTAGGTAAGTCGCGCAAATGACGAGGTGGAGAGTTGAACTATGGCCTTGCGGGGGGCTAGCGTGCAACTCCACCATCTTTGCCACCAACGGGGTGGGTTTCTACTTTTCTATTTCTAGAATAGAAATGAGAAATGAGAAATAAAAATTATTCTCATCGTTCGTCAACCGGTCCTCCATCCGTCATTGCTAACTACTGTTCGCCGCGTCGGCTGCCGCCGCCGGTCGCCCGCCGCCGGTTGCCGCCGCCGCCGCCGCTGATCGCCGTCCATCATAGCCAGCAATCCGCTACCATTCGAAAGGAAAAAAAATTGTGTCGTTATCAAACGAGTTTCTACTTTTATAGTAAAAATTTTGTGTTGTTATCAAATAGGTATTTTTGCTTAGAAACTCATCTCAAAATAGAAATAAAAAAATCTATTTCTCTTCCAAAAATCAATTTTCTAGCAAGAATGGTTATCATTCGCGCCCATAGTGTGTCGCGACTCCTTGAAGTGGTTGAGGCATGCATGTGGTCTACGTCCTAAAATAATTTCAAAAGTGTTTCACAGTACTAAGGTAATTTCTCCAAAATTATTTATTAGGGCGTAATCTAGAATTGTGAGATATTTGAATGTGTGAGTGATTATAATTCTATAAATCTTGTATTGATTAGTGAATTCTTGTTGCTGACTCTTCACGTGGAGTAAGTATGAACACTTTGAGTGAATCACGTAAACTATATGTGTGCTTTAGCGTTCCTTATTGACTTGTCTGGTAATTTTGTCCTCTCATACTTTAAAAAAAAAAAAATTGTAAAATCTGTTAACTTTCATATATTTCACAACAAAAACATTTCTAGATTTCCATTTATGCAACTCATTTGCAATTGCTCTTTCTTTCGCAACTATGGTTTTGACACGAGAAAATTGTCCAAAAAATTCTAAACCTATTGCATTTTTGCCAATTTAGTCATAAATCTTTCAATTTTGTCAATTGAGTCATAAACCCTTACACATTTTGCTAATTGAGTATATTTGGCCAATTTTGCCCAAAAATTATTGACATGAACAGCCGGAGTTGATATGAGCCCATAGGCAAGGACCAATGACCCTCATCGACGAAAGCAAGGGCATGCGAGCCCTCACCAAATTTGGCTAGGCGGGGCTTGGCGACCCTCGCTAGCCTCAGGTGAGTGGTCGACCAGATCTGGTTAGGTGATGGCTTGGCGACCCTTGCTAGCCCCAGGTGAGTGGCTAGATCTTGCCAAGGCTTGGACGCCCTCGCTTAGGGCCGGTGAGGGTCAGCCGGCCACCCTCACAGACCTTCTCTCCAAAACATTAAAAAAAAAAAAAACACAGAAAAAATTCAAAAAATTATTAAAATATCTTTAAATATTATTTAAAAATTGCCACATCAAGAACAACTATCTACATTTGGTAATTTCCGACTAAAATTGACTGGATAGACTCAATTGGTAAAAAGTGAAAATGTTTAGAACTCAATTAGAAAAATTGAAAGGTTTAGGACTAAATTGATAAAAGTATAATATATTTATTGGACGATTTTTCCTTTTGACATGGTGGAGTTAGCAACTAATAAATCTCAACTTCGCATTAGCCAGCGGTCTTTCGGGAAATTGCGAGTCTGAAGAGGTTGAGTCAAAAGTGATAAGACATTGGCCGGAGTTTAAGGGAGGCGACTAAAATTCTAGCGATTGCTTTGGAATTATCTGATCGAGAAGATCAGTTGGGAGTCTCATCTGTCATTGAAATGTCCAAGTCAACCAATTGCCACAAAGTCAACCAAAGAAAAGTAAATTATGGAACAACCAAGTTGCATCAATGGAAATTATTCAGAGATTGTTGTACATAGCTTTCCAATTAATGAGGAAGTTGGGTTTCTATATTTGACATTTTTAGCAAATTGAAGCAAATTGACTTCCTCTAGGAATCAGCTTTAGTATCTTAGAAATGAACTACGGTGCCTGATGTTGAATCAAAGTACTTGTAAGCGAAATATGTTGTCAAAGCATCTCGCTTTACTCACTATTCATAATAGAATGCCACAATATATCATTTAAATATGTTTATCATTGCACGAGATGACAAACAAAACGAAATCAACTAATCTGAGTTCATGGTTATAAAAATTAATTAGACAATTGCCATTGTTTGAATTAATTCGTACTCGGAAAAGTGCACACGTTTTGCATGTTTGGGAAAATTTGACGTTAAGAGGATTCTACAAAATCGCCTTACGAGGAAATTTTTTAAGTTATTTATTAATCCAATGAAGTTATTGGAGTGCCGGATATCTGGAGTGTCAAAACTTGGCATGGAGGGACATTTAAGTGCCAAAAATTAGGAAAGTAACACTTTAGTGCTAAAATCGGAGCAAATTAAGTGTCACTTTGGCGAAAATCCAGCCAAAATGTTGACGTAGCGATTTTCCGGCAAAATAAATGCAAAACGGCATTGTTTTGATGCTGACATGATAAAAAATTAATATAAAAATTAATTAAATTAAATTTAAAACTAAATTTATTAAAACATTTAAAAATACAAATACAAACATTAAAGAAAATTAAATATATTTATTTATTTTTATAAAAAAGGGAAGGGGTGGCCAAGGGTTGAGCCCTTACTACCGGGCCCTGCCAGGGGCCGGCGACCCCAGCCGATCGGCGGCGAGGGCCTGCAAGCCCTCAGCCTCGATTTGGGTGTGGGCTGTGACCCTTGGCCTGGCCAAGCGAGGGCCATCAACCCCCACCGGATCTGAGCGAGGGTCGTGACCCTCACCCAAATCGAGGGCTCGGGCTCGCAGCCCTTACCCAGATCTGGCGGGGGTCGGCGGCCGTTGCCCGGCCAGGCCAAGGGCTGCCACCTATTGAGGCGACCCCCAACAAGCGGCAGCCCTTGGCCCGGTCGAGCGAGGGCCACGACCCTCGCCACAGGCCCTCGTCGCCAGTCGACCGAGGTCGCCGGCCCCTGGCTAGGGCCAGATGACCCCGGCCAACCCTCCCCCCTCTGTTGCCAGCCCTACCCAGCGGCAGCGGCAGCGAGGGCTCAGCCCTCAACCTCCCCCTTCCTTTTTTTTTAATATTTGTATTTTTATTTTTAAATGTTTTAAATAAAATTAGTTTTAAATTTAATTTAATTAATTTTTATATTATTTTTACCACGTCAACATAAAAACAATGTCGTTTTTGTATTGTCTAGCCACGTCAGCGTGTAAAACAACGCCGTTTTGCACTTATTTCGCTGAAAATCCGCCACGTAAGCGTCTTGGCCGGATTTTCGCCGGAGTGGCACTTAAGTGATCAATTTTGCTTCAATTTTGACACTTAAGTATCACTTTCCTAACTTTTGGCACTTAAGTGTTCCTCCGTGCCAAGTTTTGGCAATTGAGCTGTACTTCTCTCGAAGTTATTGACACATGATGAAGAAATTGTAAACATATATATATATACACACACACACACACACACAATGAGAGTAGTATCCTAGGATCTTAACGTTTTTGTATTTTTGTTAAGGTTGTGTTGACACCTAAATTTTTCATTTTTTCTCTTATGATTTAATTGTGTACGGAATTAGGAATTAGTCATTTAAAAAAAACAAAAACAAAAACAAAAAAACAACAAACAACAAACAACAAAAAAATAGAAAAAAAAAAGAGAAAAGAGAAACAAACAAAAAAACGCCTAGGGGTCGGGTCGAGCCAGATTTGGCTTTGGCCCGGCCCATCGCCCGCCTCTCTTTCCCCGGAGTGGCCCACGCCATCTCCCTTTGGCCCAGCCCACATCTCCACTTGTCTTCTTGCTGGTGTCTTCGCGTGCGGAGCCTGCACCAAAAGAAAAAGAAAAGCAGCAATGTCAGAGAAAAGACGGGAAAAGAAGAAAGCGACAACAGAAGAAAGAGGACAGGAAGACAGAGGGGGAGGGGGACCGAGAAAGGGAAGCTCGCTGGAGAGAGGGCAGTGGGGACAGGACTTGCCGCCTCTACTCTCCACCGCCGCTGCCGCCCGACCAACCGCGACCACCGCTGTCTCACCGGAGCCCAGATCTGGAGTAAAGGCGCCGCGTCAAGAAGCAATGCAGTAAAGGGCAAGTGGGAGAGTTCCAGAGAGAAAGGGGCAGGATTCGAGCAACCCACGAGCCGCCGCCCTCCTTCACGACGTCGTCCGAGCCACCGCCACTCGACCCCTCGACACACCAGCAACCAGCCGAGCCCCCTGCCTGCTGTCCTCCATCTGAGTCGCCACCATAAGCCCAGAACCAGATCTGAAGCAGACAAGAAGGAGGGGGGAGAGCTCGAGCAGTGAGAGAAAGTGGGAGCAAGAAGAGGGAAGGAACAGAGCGAGAGAAGACTAGAAAGAGGGAGAAGGGAGAACCGAAGGAGAGGGAGAAGAAAAGAGCCTCCTCATGCCGCCCTCTGGCCGTCCCTGCTCGCCCGATACCGCCGCCACCAGCGACGCCTCCTCCAAGCCGTGGAGCCGCTGATCACCTCCTCAGCCGAGCCGACGCCCTTGTTGCCGTGCCCGAGCCACCGGTCGCCGCTCCCAGTCCCCTCGCCGGGGCAGTGACCAGCAGCAGCTCGAAGCCGTGACGCCACTGCAGCACCTGCAGCCGCAACGACCACCGCGCCAGCAACCGGAGCCCTCCTCCACCGGACACCGCCACTACCCTCTGCCGCTGACGCTGCTCCTTCGATCCCGTCGCGGCACCAGCACCGTGCCGTTGCTGCCCGTGCTGCCACCACCCGCTGCGCCGCCGCCGTCGCCGCCATCGCTGCCCGGTGTCAGTGCCGCCAAGAAGCCTTGGAGAAGGAGGCTCAAATAGGGTGAGAACCGGGTCAAGCAACCTCCAAACCGGGTAGGGTTTGGTCTTCGAAGTGGGTCAGGCTTGGGTCTGTCTTCGGGCCGGGCTTCAGATTCAGGTAAATTGGGCTGGGCTCTCGCGGGCTTAGGAAATAGGTGGGTCTTTTAATTTTCTTTGGGCCTTGACTAAAGTATTAAAAAAAAAAAAAGAATTTTGGGCCCACTCGGGCCCGTTGCCGCCGACTAGGCCGAAATCGGGTCCGGTCGTAGACCGGACCCGACCCGCATCGAACGGGCTGAACCCGGGTCGGGTCAGACCGGACCCGACCCGGTCCGACACCGAATTTTATTTTTTAGTTTATTTTATTATTTAAAAAGAAATTAAAAATATTAAAAAAAACAATTTCGAAAATCCAAAAAAAAATATTAAATATTGAAAATAGTTTTAAAAAGTTTAAAAAAATTAAAAAAAATAATAATAAAATTAATTAATTTTGTTTAAAAATTAATTAAAAATTAATTCATTTTGTTTAAAAATTAATTAAAAATTAATTAATTTTGTTTAAAAATTAATTAAAAATTAATTAATTTTGTTTAAAAATTAATTAAAAATTAAAAAAATTCTAAAATTAAAAAAAGGGATATGTACGGTACAAGTCCTAAAACTTGTGAACAAAGTGCAATTGAGTCCTAAAAGTTACAAAAAGTGCAATCAAGTCCTAAAACTTGTCAACTTGGTTCAATTCAGTCCTTCCGTTAACACCGTCAGTTTATATTAACGGAAATTGCTGATTTGGCTTATTTTAATATTTTCTCTCTCCTACGTGGCAATTAGGGCAAAAAAAATTGTGCACGTAAGCGAAACGACGTCATATTGTGGGTATTGCCATTCTCAAAACGACGACGTCTCCCCTCCGTTTTTTTTTTTCACGACGTCTCCTCCTCCGTTTCTCCGTTTCTTCACGACATCTCTTCGATTCTTCCTCTCTCGAATCAACAAACCCTAAGCCCTAAATCTCGCAGATCTCTTCCCTCTTCCCCTCTCGAATCAACACAACCCTAAGCCCGAAATCTCGGCGCGGATCTCTTCCCTTCTTCCCGTCTCGAATCAACGCAACCCTAAGCCCCAAATCTCGACGCAGATCACCGGTGCCTCGCGAGTTGCAGTTCTTCATCAAACGCTGGTGCGAGTACACGCGACACTCGTCCCACGAGAGCCTTGGCGGTGGATCGAGCGGCGCCGACAGTGGAGGCGAGTGGATCGAGCGGCACCGACGGTGGAGGCGAGGTGAATTTGTTTGCACCGCTCGCTTACTCTGTGCTCGACAAGCTGAAGTCTCTGGACCGGTTAACTCAGAGGACCCTGATTTCAAATTGAGCAAATATGATTATTTTGGCCACGGTGAGATACTGAGTTTCTTCTCTCATGTGTATTGGGGATTGTGATTACTGGAGCCGAGTCGCGAGGAGTTCGTCCCGGAGGGGAGGGTCGAGGATCGCGATTCCTTGGACGAGGCTAAGCGGAGCTCTCCTGATTACCGAGTGACAGGTCATTTCTGGATGGATCGTGCGTGCGTGTGTGTGGAGAATGATTGATTGCACTTGCGCGATGCGTGTCCTCCGTTTGCGTAAATTCTTTTGCTGCTTCTTGCTGGTGTATCCGTAGGCTAGTTGTGGGACTTTGTGTTGTTATGATACCTCTACAATAGAAAAGTAGCTCGCTGATTTTGTTGTTAGATTAATCGATACGTTAATCTCATCGAAGTGTTGTGGTGTTCTTCAATTCTAATTTGCATCACTGTATTTGTGATTTGTGCATTAATGTAACTTGAGCGATGCGTGTCCTCCGTTTGCGTAAATTCTTTTGCTGCTTCTTGCTGGTGTATCCATAGGCTAGTTGTGGGACTTTGTGTTGTTATGATACCTCTACAATGGAAAAGTAGCTCACTGATTTTGTTGTTAGATTAATCGATACGTTAATCTCATCGAAGTGTTGTGGTGTTCTTCAATTCTAATCTACATCACTGTATTTGTGATTTGTCCATTAATGTAACTTGCACGATGCGTGTCCTCCGTTTGCGTAAATTCTTTTGCTGCTTCTTGCTGGTGTATCCGTAGGCTAGTTGTGGGACTTTGTGTTGTTATGATACCTCTACAATGGAAAAGTAGCTCGCTGATTTTGTTGTTAGATTAATCGATACGTTAATCTCATCGAAGTGTTGTGATGTTCTTCAATTCTAATATGCATCATTGTATTTGTGATTTGTCCATTAATGTAACTTGCATGATGCGTGTCCTCCGTTTGCGTAAATTCTTTTGCTGCTTCTTGCTGGTGTATCCGTAGGCTAGTTGTGGGACTTTGTGTTGTTATGATACCTCTACAATGGAAAAGTAGCTCGCTGATTTTGTTGTTAGATTAATCGATACGTTAATCTCATCGAAGTGTTGTGGTGTTCTTCAATTCTAATATGCATCACTGTATTTGTGATTTGTCCATTAATGTAACTTGCGCGATGCGTGTCCTCCGTTTGCGTAAATTCTTTTGCTGCTTCTTGCTGGTGTATCCGTAGGCTAGTTGTGGGACTTTGTGTTGTTATGATACCTCTACAATGGAAAAGTAGCTCGCTGATTTTGTTGTTAGATTAATTGATACGTTAATCTCATCGAAGTGTTGTGGTGTTCTTCAATTCTAATCTGCATCACTGTATTTGTGATTTGTCCATTAATGTAATTGATAGTATAGTGTTTGATAATTTCTTTCAGGACTATGGCTGAAGTTATCTACAACTTCACTAATTATAGAATTTGTTCTAGACAGCGACATCTTGAAACTTCAAGTTTGGGGGGGGGGGGGGGGTGATGTGCGTATCTTCATCTCTGCATCTATATTTACTTGATTAGAAAGGGACATGAGAATAATATTTTTTCAGACTAAGATAGCAGGGATATGGTATGATGTGGGTTTAAAATGTATTACATATATGTGTCCTCTTGAAACTGGTCAACACTAGCTTTAGAAGGCCAGATTTGGCTTCTTGAACTGTCTATATTGGTTGCGCTAATGACCGTCTTCATTTAATCATTTCAGGGACAACAATAGCGGTTCATGCTGCTGATATAATTGCTTTGTCAAAGGTGACTGATTGTTTCCTTTTCGTGTTTCTCTTATAGTTCTATTCCGGTCGCTATAGTTCATGACAATGGTGCTTTGATTTTGAGCGGCAGGTTACTTGCTTAGTGCTACCATAGGAGCACTGCCGTTTGCACCAACCTAAGTCAATATGGAGATCGGACGACACAGATGAAACGTGCAGTCTTGTTGAGCATATACTACACCTGGAACCCATTGAAGTATGTTTCAAATAGTTGCGTAGAGGTCGCTTTTTAGGCCTCATTTTTGTGCTAAATTAGTCATGGATTTCCTCTCACGCTTGAATATTCCACTCGTTTATGGTGCAAATAGGCACGTTTAAATTGAACTTCTTTACATCACATTGTTCAGTACTTATTCACTGGAATCATCATCATGGCTGATAAATGTACATGACTGTTACACAGTACCTGCTTAGTGGTGTCACATGACTATGAATGTTTTCAAAGAACTGTAACTTAACATAAATCAGTTAAAGATTGGATGGCCTAATGATATATTGCCTCAACAACCAGTTCTGTCAAGAATTATCCTCTTTTGGAATTATCTATGGATATAGCATTTTCCTGTTCTTCCCCATTTTTTTATGCTTGTTGCTGTCCCATAATCCTTTAAGTTGAATCTATAGATATAGTTCCTTTTCACTGTCAATGACGATACCAAATTTTCAACTGTATGTATTTCTGTCTTTCGAAAAATGATAATTTATACTTTTAGTTAGATATCTAAAGTGAGGACTCTTCTTTTGCACTTTATCAATCTTTTATTGCTCATGGGATGCTCTATAGTACTCGAAGTCATTTTCTAGCTACACGATGAGCTGTTGGTGTTCCAATCTTGTGAGGAGACTTACGATCACATCTTTTTTCTTGATGCATTTTGTAGTAATCTAGTTGGCAACAACTTTGCATTGGACAACTCTGACATAAGGTAAATGCCCTAGCGATTTTTTTTTTTTTTTATGATGCTTGAGAGATCATAAACAGTAATCAATTCGATTGAAAACGGTTAGCTGATGTGCCCTCAGACTTGGCTTGAATGCCTACCTCGCTTTACGAGGATAATCACGCATCCCACCACCTTGCTGGGCATTGTAGATGTTTATATATCAAATTTGTCCTTTGTCGTAGTAATTCCATTAATTGAGATCACAGATGCATGCTGAATTTACATTAAAAGTCACTCTCACGTTTGGTTGCTAATTCTATTGCTTGGAACGAATATAGATCATTTAAACACTGCCTACAAAAGAACTGTCATAGGTATCAGCTTTCATATGATTGTCCTTGTTCATATGCCATTGTGGATGTCAGTTATTTGAATAAATACTGATACTGCAGTTTCACCATCATTCAATTCTTGTAACATTTTAAATACTGATATTTGAATAAATACTGATACTGATATTTGTCACCATCATATGATCATTTAAATACTGCAGTTATTTGAATAAATACTGATACTGATATAACATTTTCCTGTTCTTCCCCATTTTTTTATGCTTGTTGCTGTCCCATAATCAGCAATTCTGCAAAGCTCAGTATTAGTATTCACTAATCAAGCCTTACGGTTCGAACCATGACTTGGAGAAGCTATCGCCGCTTCAATGATTTAAAAACTTTTAGCATTTAATTAGCAATTCCATCATCCATGAAGGAACCTTAAATGTTTCAGTGAAAGTCATAAAAATAAAGGAATTTTTCTTGCAATAGAATTATCTGCTTTTGGTTTAGTCATAAGTTCATGCTGCCATACTGGTCAATTGAATAAAATTTTCTTCTTTTTTCTTAGCCTTCTCCCTTTAGGAGTAAACTATCTTCAGCAGAAGTTTCCTTGCAACAGGGGGAAAGGAATCTGTAAGTCCATATAACCTTTTTCCCCTTAATACGCTTTCCTTTTGTTGAATGCCTCAACAAAAGGAGGACAGGAGATTGGGTTTACAGTTACCTTACAAGGGATCACTTCGCTGGAGGCTCTGAGATTTGGGAAAGTTTTCAGCGGGCAGTTCATTGCTTAGGCATAATTAGTTCAGTTTACTATCATTTTCAACCCCTTTTTTGCTGATGCTGGTTTGCTGATGCTTGTATTGGAGGGTTGACTACTCTCAAGGTCATCCATCAACATGGGTATGTTTACCCTATCTATTTCTCTTTACAAGTGAAGTCATTAGTAGTTTTTAGATGAAATTTTACGATTGAAAGTGCTATTTGTTTCTCTTCCTTTGTAGGTCCAACGGGCAACAACAAAGTTTATGTCACTGTTTTCTTTGGAGGTAAATTTCAAGTTGGACCGCCTTTAGAATACGTAGATGGAAGGGTCGATGTTGTTGAAGTAGACTTAAGTAAGGGTTCATTATCCAACATAATTTCAGCTGTTGAGGTTCTGTGTGGGCGTAAGATAGAAAAGCTCTTTTATAGAGTTCCTGGAAGTACTATTCTTGAAGATGGAGTAACTCTTAGGTATTTATGGGATAACTCCGATGTGATAGATTAATTTTATCATCATCTTCACTTTGAAAATATTGAATTGTATGTTGAGCATGTCGTTGATGAAGAAACGCTTGATGAGATAGGGGGAGTTGAGATGGAAATTGAAGGTTTGTTTGATGTGAATATAGAAAGCGTTAATAATGTGGCTGATGATGTGTTTGAAAATATAATTGGAAATGTCGATGGTGATGGGAATCGGCTTGAGGGTGAAAGTAGGGATGTGGATGATGAGAATGATGATGCATGTAATTTGGTGGATGTTGAAGAGTCAAGTGACGATGATGATTTTGAATTGGTTAATGCAAGAAGAAATTTAAAGGAATTTTCAGCGAGACATAGACTCAAAATTGGAACTAACATTGAAGAAACTTCTCAATTAGACATTGGCTCTCAAACTCCATTATCAGTTGATCCTCTAATGGTGGATGTGTCTGGGTGCGAAACAGAGTACTATGATTCAAATGAAGAAGAAAGTCTTCATTCAGATTTAGATGATGAGAGTGAAAAAGAAGAAAATGATGTTATTTCAAGAAGAATGAGTAGGTTTCCATCATCTGATCAAAATTGTAAGAATCCAGTATTTGTTGTGGGCATGACATTTGAAGATTCAAGGGAATTCAAAGATGCAATTTTGAGGTACTCGGTGGCTGAGCAAAGAGCAATTAAATACACCAAGAACACCACTGGATTTGTAAGAGCTAGGTGTGCCCAAGCTAATTGTAACTGGATGATTTATGGTGCTCTCGATAGCCAAACTGGATCATTCCATTTGAAAAAGTACATTGATGAGCATACATGTGCTATTACTTTTGAGAATAAGAGAGTTTCTAGTTCTTTTTTAGCCAAACACTTCATGACTCTCATTTCTGCAATGCCTAAAGTTAAAGCACCTCAGTTGAAGATATTGGTTAGAGAACAGTTAGGGGTGAATGTCACTGTGAGCCAATGCAGGAGAACAAAGCTAAAAGTGTTCAAGGAATTACAAGGCAATTATAAGAAAGAGTATGCACTGATGTACGATTACTTGGGAGAGCTTTACATTGCAAGCCGGGCGAGCACATTTATCATGAAAGTTGAAAGACCATTACCAGATTCCTTACCATTATTTGATAGGACTTACATTTGCTTTGATGCTTGTAGGAAAGGATTTTTGGCAGGGTGTCGGAAGATCATTGGATTAGATGGATGTTTTCTTAGGGGATTGATTAAGGGTGAGTTGTTGTGTGCTGTGGGGAGGGATGCTAACAATCAAATGTATCCAGTAGCATGGGCAGTCGTAAGAATTGAGAATAATGACACATGGAGCTGGTTTATCAACTTGTTGAAAGAAGATCTTGACATGGGTAATGGTAATGGATGGGCCTTAATAAGTGACCAACAAAAGGTATGTAATACTACTATCGCTCATCTTAAATTTGTTTGAAACAATGTATATAATGATTTCCAATATTAATGTTTTCTTTTCTTTGTTTTTTATATATTAGGGCCTCATTCCTTCAGTAGTTGAACTTTTGCCAAATGCAGAACATAGAATGTGTGCGAGACATATATATTCTAATTGGGGTCAAAAATACAAAGGAAAGCAGTTGATGAGACAATTCTGGAAATGTGCTAAGAGTACTAATATGTCAGATTTTGAAGTGCATAAACAAAGATTGAAGGAAATGACTCAACAAGGTCATGATGATCTATTCCAGATTGAGCCAAAGCACTGGTCTAAAGCCTTCTTTGACACCGACATAAAATGTGATGTTGTTGATAATAATCTTAGTGAAGCTTTCAATGGTAGGTGTGTGGAAGCTAGGTGCAAGGCCATTGTGAGTATGCTTGAAGATATTAGAATCATGATTATGAATAGAATGCACAGTCAAAGGGATGCATGTGCTAAGTGGACAAGGAATTATGGTCCAAGGATTGTGCATAAGTTACATCAGAATACAGTGGCTAGTAGATATTGCCATTTGATATGGAATGGAGATCAAGGATACGAGATTATGGAAAATGGTGACAAATATGTTGTAGACTTCAATTTGAATACTTGTTCTTGTAGAGCTTGGGAAGTTAGTGGAATCCCATGTTGCCATGCTATATGTGCAATACACCACAAGAAAAATGATCCAGGTGACTACCTAGCCGATTGCTATAACAAGAACAAATACTTAAGTGCTTATCAATTCATGATGCCGACTGTGAGAGGACAGAAATTTTGGGGCAAAACTAATAAAGAAGCCCCTCAGCCCCCACCGATCAAAAAGATGCCTGGTAGGCCAAAAAGGAGCAGAAGAAAGCAACCACTTGAGCTTGTAAGAGAGAACAGAATGACTAAAGAGGGTAAGCGAATGACTTGTTCTACTTGCCATGTGGTTGGACATAATTGTAAAGGATGTCCTCTGAGAAAGGTGTTTCTTAACTAATTGATTTTGTTGATTCTAAGCCTGTTGTCTTGTCATGAATGCTTACTATGTGCTTTTTAGGCCCATGCAAATGCACCTGAAGCTCAATCTCAAGCCAATTCCAGTGGATCAAAGCATAAAAAAAGACAAGTATGTTGTGATAGATTAATGCATTATAAGTTATAGATGTCAAGATTTCGATTTACTAATGATGTATATATATGCAGGCTAAAGCTACAGCAACGGCAAGTACAACTCAAGGAGGATCCAAAGGCCATGCCACTGCTTCTGCAGAAGCTAGTGCACTTGTACAAGATAATAGTGGGCAGACAAATTCTTCAGCCAATGCTTTTGCAGAAGCTAGTGCACAAGTAGAAGATACTTCTGCCAATGCTTTTGCAAAAGCTAGTGCACCAATCGAAGATGCTTCAGCCAATGCTTTTGCTCAAGTCGATGTGCCAGCAGAGGATACTTCAGTCAATGCTTGTACAGAACTCACTGGACCAGTGCAACATACTTCAGCCAATGCTAAAGCTCATTCTAGTGTAAATGAAAGAGGATGTTGGGCTACTGCTAATGTAAGTGGATGTAGTGGACAAGCCAATTCTTTTGTTGAAGCTAGTGTTAATCAACGGCAAGGATTTTTTCGTGCTCAAGCCAATGCAATAGCTAGCAGCAGACCTCAAAAAATCCCGGTGAGTAATACCTCACCAGCCATGTATTCATGTGTTGTTGTTACATTGTCACATTCGATTTTTTTTTTTTTTCAGTTTAAAAGACCTGCCATTGAAATGGAAACGATACAAGGGCAGTCACAACCGAACAAGAAAAAGAAAATGGTATGTTTACACAACTCCTAAAAACAACCTTCAAATTCTCAATGTGAGTATGTTTTAACACTTTACAATGGGAACTGATTATCTCCTTGAACTAAAAACATACCCATTCTTTTGTAGCCTGTCTCAACTGATACAAGATTATCAAAACAATCGGACAAAGGAGTAGTTTTAGGAGCTTCAATGGCAAAAGCGCATCCCCAAGCTAGTGCACAGCCTCAGTCATCTCAAAGTGCTCTTAAAAAGCATGTTGTTGTGAAGTCAAAGCCACCATTGCAACTCCAGGACAGTTTGCAGCTCCAAGCATTAAGAACTTATCCTCGAAAGCACATCGGTGTAAAGCCAAAGCCACCATCGCACCCCCACGCAAGTTCTCAGCCTCAGTCCCAAAAACATGTTGCCATAAAGCCGAAGCCGAAGCCACCATTACAACCGCCAATGAGTTCACAGCCTCAATCATCTCATACTTCAATTGCTCCCGCAAAGCCTATTTGGAAGTGAGTTAGTTTTGGCACACCATATACAATTAAAAGCTCAGGACTTATGAATCAAGCGCACAATGAACCTGGTGGACCACCCGAGACAGTAGACTTGGATTGACGTGCTTGCTAAATGTGTCTTGTCTCATGAAAGTTGCAAGAAGAAATTCTCCTTTAACATTATCTTGGGTGTTGTTTTTGCTGGCCAATTTCTTATATGGTTTGTGGTTTGTAGTGTTTTGTAGCAATCAATTTTAGTGATTTTGTAATTATCAAAGAACGTGTTGGGATTGTGTTTAATGACTCGTCCCTTTTGCTGTATACATTTGAGAATATTGTATCCGTCTGTTTATGATGCTTGGATGTAGTAGTGCAATGTGCAAATTTATCTGCCTAAGAAAAGAGCACTTTTGTTTTGCATCTGTGTATTTGAGGCAGAATGCCATGGGACGTGGATGTTCCTTTTCAGTTTCTTTATTTGACTAGGAGTTTTATATCTGTTTAGCACCTCAGTACAGTCTCATTATATATTCACAACTTACATAATGTCAAAAAGAAGATAGCATGCCATGGGGGGTGGATTCGGATGCTTCCCCCCCTTGTTCGGACAATGGGGACGGAGGCCTCGTGGTCCTTGAAAGATCTTTTTGTCGTAGTCGTCGTCGTCGCCCCCCCCCCCCTTCACCCTCGTGGTCGTCAAGTCTTCTCGTGTGCGATTCCACGTGGTACTAAATGGCCCTTCTCCTTCTCCCCACGGGCTCGTGAGTGATGCTAGATGGAGAGACATGACTCTCTCTCTCTCTCTCTCTCTCTCTCCACAAAGTCCATCAAATAAATTTCTAATTTCCTATCTCCAGTTGTGACGTGATGGTTTATCAAGGTCCCACTCTCATGCATTACACAGAATTTTACACATTAAGCACATAATACAAAATGCCCCTTCACATAATAAGTACTGTCGAGACACTTATTTAATATAATCGAACGATAGAATATCTAATTCTCAGAATGTATGAATTGTGTGAATTGCATGAGTGGCTAATACATTCAAAGTCGCGATATTTACTTAGTTTTATATCTCGTTTCGGCCAAGATTTCATCACGTACACACCGCTCACATTGGGTGGTACCTCGTTCTCATCCACGAAGACATTGCCTTCGTAAGTCACTGCCCCTCCATCTCGAACTCTGCCATTGCCGGTTACTTCTACAGTCAATTTCGGAAAACCAATGCTCTCTATTCCCAGCTTAACAAAAATCAATGCGGGATATACTTAAAGAAGACGTGCTCATACAATCCTATCTAATGCTCTGACTTTGTGATGATGAACTTGACAACGAAACCGGCATTAGATGAACTTGACAACGAAACTGGCATGCTCGAATGCTCGAGGAAAGGAACCCTTTTGAAAGAAACAAGAGAGGGCTCGCTTGGAAAGTTCTTTCCTTTCTTCTGACGTAAAGCCAAGAAAGAGAGAGTGGCAAAAGCAGTATAATTTTTCAAGGCGTGGAAAGTCCCGAACGGAGGGTTTGAAACTTTCAAAAATCCAAAGAGCTGGCTTTGTCATGTAAGTCCCTTTACTTGATGCCCCAAACAGTACCTTTTTCTCTCCTTTCTAGATGCTTTTGATTTGATGAAGCAAAAGTTCGAAGGGCGAGGGCAGCTTATATAGAGGAAAACAAGCTTCCCAGACTTCATTTCCATAAATACCTGAGAGTGTTGTCTTTTTTCCTTTGATGGAACATTTAAAAAATCATCAT
The DNA here is from genome assembly GCA_019915185.1 of Eucalyptus camaldulensis. Classification (NCBI taxonomy): domain Eukaryota; kingdom Viridiplantae; phylum Streptophyta; class Magnoliopsida; order Myrtales; family Myrtaceae; genus Eucalyptus; species Eucalyptus camaldulensis. Next base: position 10,240,165 of record JAHSVA010000005.1, read on the forward strand.
CCAAATAGCAGTTACTGAAAGAACACACGAAATTGTTTACATTTCCACGCAACATGATTTTCCTAATTTTACAGGGCAAAAGAGAATCGGGATAAAGTAATTAAATACAAACTTAGAAACAAGGTACTATGGAAGACTTAGAAACTTTTCACTGGCTTTCACATTAAATATAATCCCCATAATGATATAACACATGCATAGAAAAAATCCCAATTGATAGAGCATCTTCCCTTTTTTCACTCGTGCAAGCTCTTCCTTTAAAAGTCCATTTTTCGCCTTTTGCGCCTTCATTTTAGCTATCAGTGAGCTTACATAATCGTCGTTGCATCTGGATTGGCTTGACTCCGATAGTGCTTGATTTCTTTCAAGCAGTTCGACTATCATGTCCCTCGCTTGATCCGGTATTTTTTGGTCAACCCACATGAAGAAATTGCAGCAACCTGGACCATCAAATTTAGCACATCCATAGAACCTTCTTCCTGCGTTTTTCTTTGTTTTTGCAATAAGAAGTGGTGATCGAAGACCACAATAGCAGGTTAACTCTGATTCGACCTCATTAGGAGTTACACCACTTGATTTAGAAGTTGTTGCCCTCATTCTTCTTGTCGCCATATTAAAAAAGCATATCACAGTTGCAAACTAACAAAACCTACACCATAGGAGAATAAAGGCATGTTAACCTTCAAAACAAACATGTAATGACAACTTATTCACAGATAAAGACCACCTGTCTGATGTCCTACATTTAATCTTAGCATGTGTCGCAAAACTGTACACAGTAGCTAGAGACCTCTAAGACGAAAATATGGCCATGGGATATAAATCTTGTTTCCAAGAATAACATGCACATGAAAATAAGTTCATGGAAACTAGAAATCTTCTTTTCTTAACATCATCAAGCAACAAAAAGAATATCAAGCAGTGCATTGGATTCCATCACATAAGAACTGTGTAAGCAATGGACAATGAGACAAATCATTTGGTATCGTCATCGACAGTGAAAAGAAACTATATCTACAGATTCAACTTAAAGGATTATGGGACAGCAGCAAGCATAAAAAAATGGGGAAGAACAAGAAAATGTTATATCAGTATCAGTATTTATTCAAATAACTGCAGTATTTAAATGATCATATGATGGTGACAAATATCAGTATCAGTATTTATTCAAATATCAGTATTTAAAATGTTACAAGAATTGAATGATGGTGAAACTGCAGTATCAGTATTTATTCAAATAACTGACATCCACAATGGCATATGAACAAGGACAATCATATGAAAGTTGATACCTATGACAGTTCTTTTGTAGGCAGTGTTTAAATGATCTATATTCGTTCCAAGCAATAGAATTAGCAACCAAACGTGAGAGTGACTTTTAATGTAAATTCAGCATGCATCTGTGATCTCAATTAATGGAATTACTACGACAAAGGACAAATTTGATATATAAACATCTACAATGCCTAGCAAGGTGGTGGGATGCGTGATTATCCTCGTAAAGCGAGGTAGGCATTCAAGCCAAGTCTGAGGACACATCAACTAACCGTTTTCAATCGAATTGATTACCGTTTATGATCTCTCAAGCATCATAAAAAAAAAATCGCTAGGGCATTTACCTTATGTCAGAGTTGTCCAATGCAAAGTTGTTGCCAACCAGATTACTGCAAAATGCATCATGAAAAAAGATGTGATCGTAAGTCTCCTCACAAGATTGGAGCACCAACAGCTCATCGTGTAGCTAGAAAATGACTTCGAGTACTATAGAGCATCCCATGAGCAATAAAAGATTGATAAAGTGCAAAAGAAGAGTCCTCACTTTAGATATCTAACTAAAAGTATAAATTATCATTTTTCGAAAGACAGAAATACATACAGTTGAAAATTTGGTATCGTCATTGACAGTGAAAAGGAACTATATCTATAGATTCAACTTAAAGGATTATGGGACAGCAACAAGCATAAAAAAATGGGGAAGAACAGGAAAATGTTATATCCATAGATAATTCCAAAAGAGGATAATTCTTGACAGAACTGGTTGTTGAGGCAATATATCATTAGGCCATCCAATCTTTAACTGATTTATGTTAAGTTACAATTCTTTGAAAACATTCATAGTCATGTGACACCACTAAGCAGGTACTGTGTAACAGTCATGTACATTTATCAGCCATGATGATGATTCCAGTGAATAAGTACTGAACAATGTGATGTAAAGAAGTTCAATTTAAACGTGCCTATTTGCACCATAAACGAGTGGAACATTCAAGCGTGAGAGGAAATCCATGACTAATTTAGCACAAAAATGAGGCCTAAAAAGCGACCTCTACGCAACTATTTGAAACATACTTCAATGGGTTCCAGGTGTAGTATACGCTCAACAAGACTGCACGTTTCATCTGTGTCGTCCGATCTCCATATTGACTTAGGTTGGTGCAAACGGCAGTGCTCCTATGGTAGCACTAAGCAGGTAACCTGCCGCTCAAAATCAAAGCACCATTGTCATGAACTATAGCGACCGGAATAGAACTACAAGAGAAACACGAAAAGGAAACAATCAGTCACCTTTGACAAAGCAATTATATCAGCAGCATGAACCGCTATTGTTGTCCCTGAAATGATTAAATGAAGACGGTCATTAGCGCAACCAATATAGACAGTTCAAGAAGCCAAATCTGGCCTTCTAAAGCTAGTGTTGACCAGTTTCAAGAGGACGCATATATGTAATACATTTTAAACCCACATCATACCATATCCCTGCTATCTTAGTCTGAAAAAATATTATTCTCATGTCCCTTTCTAATCAAGTAAATATAGATGCAGAGATGAAGATACGCACATCACCCCCCCCCCCCAAAACTTGAAGTTTCAAGATGTCGCTGTTTAGAACAAATTCTATAATTAGTGAAGTTGTAGATAACTTCAGCCATAGTCTTGAAAGAAATTATTAAACACTATACTATCAATTAGATTAATGGACAAATCACAAATACAGTGATGCAGATTAGAATTGAAGAACACCACAACACTTCGATGAGATTAACGTATCAATTAATCTAACAACAAAATCAGCGAGCTACTTTTCCATTGTAGAGGTATCATAACAACACAAAGTCCCACAACTAGCCTACGGATACACCAGCAAGAAGCAGCAAAAGAATTTACGCAAACGGAGGACACGCATCACGCAAGTTACATTAATGGACAAATCACAAATACAGTGATGCATATTAGAATTGAAGAACACCACAACACTTCGATGAGATTAACGTATCGATTAATCTAACAACAAAATCAGCGAGCTACTTTTCCATTGTAGAGGTATCATAACAACACAAAGTCCCACAACTAGCCTACGGATACACCAGCAAGAAGCAGCAAAAGAATTTACGCAAACGGAGGACACGCATCACGCAAGTTACATTAATGGACAAATCACAAATACAATGATGCAGATTAGAATTGAAGAACACCACAACACTTCGATGAGATTAACGTATCGATTAATCTAACAACAAAATCAGCGAGCTACTTTTCCATTGTAGAGGTATCATAACAACACAAAGTCCCACAACTAGCCTACGGATACACCAGCAAGAAGCAGCAAAAGAATTTACGCAAACGGAGGACACGCGTCGTGCAAGTTACATTAATGGACAAATCACAAATACAGTGATGTAGATTAGAATTGAAGAACACCACAACACTTCGATGAGATTAACGTATCGATTAATCTAACAACAAAATCAGCGAGCTACTTTTCCATTGTAGAGGTATCATAACAACACAAAGTCCCACAACTAGCCTACGGATACACCAGCAAGAAGCAGCAAAAGAATTTACGCAAACGGAGGACATGCATCGCGCAAGTTACATTAATGCACAAATCACAAATACAGTGATGCAAATTAGAATTGAAGAACACCACAACACTTCGATGAGATTAATGTATCGATTAATCTAACAACAAAATCAGCGAGCTACTTTTCCATTGTAGAGGTATCATAACAACACAAAGTCCCACAACTAGCCTACGGATACACCAGCAAGAAGCAGCAAAAGAATTTACGCAAACGGAGGACACGCATCGCGCAAGTGCAATCAATCATTCTCCACACACACGCACGCACGATCCATCCAGAAATGACCTGTCACTCAGTAATCAGGAGAGCTCCGCTTAGCCTCGTCCAAGGAATCGTGATCCTCGACCCTCCCCTCCGGGACGAACTCCTCACGACTCGGCTCCAGTAATCACAATCCCCAATACACATGAGAGAAGAAACTCAGTATCTCACCGTGGCCAAAATAATCATATTTGCTCAATTTGAAATCAGGGTCCTCTGAGTTAACCGGTCCAGAGACTTCAGCTTGTCAAGCACAGAGTAAGCGAGCGGTGCAAACAAATTCACCTCGCCTCCACCGTCGGTGCCGCTCGATCCACTCGCCTCCACTGTCGGTGCCGCTCGATCCACCGCCAAGGCTCTCGTGGGACGAGTTTCGCGTGTACTCGCACTAGCGTTTGATGAAGAACTGCAACTCGCGAGGCACCGGTGATCTGCGTCGAGATTTGGGGCTTAGGGTTGCGTTGATTCGAGACGGGAAGAAGGGAAGAGATCCGCGCCGAGATTTCGGGCTTAGGGTTGCGTTGATTCGAGAGGGGAAGAGGGAAGAGATCTGCGAGATTTAGGGCTTAGGGTTCATTGATTCGAGAAAGGAAGAATCGAAGAGATGTCGTGAAGAAACGGAGAAACGGAGGAGGAGACGTCGTGAAAAAAAAAAAACAGAGGGGAGACGTCGTCGTTTTGAGAATGGCAATACCCACAATACGACGTCGTTTCGCTTACGTGCACAATTTTTTTTGCCCTAATTGCCACGTAGGAGAGAGAAAATATTAAAATAAGCCAAATCAGCAATTTCCGTTAATATAAACTGACGGTGTTAACGAAAGGACTGAATTGAACCAAGTTGACAAGTTTTAGGACTTGATTGCACTTTTTGTAACTTTTAGGACTCAATTGCACTTTGTTCACAAGTTTTAGGACTTGTACCGTACATATCCCTTAAAAAAATGTAGGATTTGGTTAGAAATTGTTATGTATTGCCTTTTTAGTGTAATTAGGCATTTATTTGCTCGTTTATTAATTATATAGCATGTTTAATTTGCATATTTAATTATGTTTGGGGATGTTCAATTGCACGTGTTCAATTTTACTGCAATTAAGATTTTGGTGGCTATGATCGTTACTTTAATGATTGCGCGCATGCATGATCACCTCACATGTTAGTGTATAAATATAAAATCAATCCAAATTGCCTGGCAAAAATCATTTTGTTAAAACGAACAAGATTAAGTACCGAAATGGCACTAATTGGTTAATTAGTGTAATCAAGTCCCCGAACCTAAATTCTCTGGTTGCGTAGGAAGTGAGACACACTCCCATGTCTCACTTGGTTTCTAGCCGACCCCAATAGGCTAGTGGCGACTCATTTTATGCAAAATTCCTAAAATATATCACAATGTCACGCGGGGTATGGGCTTGGGAGAGCTTGCGCCTAATCATGGGCCTTAGGCCCGTCCTTAGGCAATACCCCTAAACCTATTCCCTCCCCCCGAGGGTAGGTCGCGACAGGTTGGTAATTAGAGAAAAAAATATCTAAATTTTAAAATTAAGATACGTGATAGATAAAATAAAATTATAAAATTATGCATTTTTGTGTGGATAGAACATTTATATAATAACTAACAGAGGATATTTTGAGTGAGAAAAAATGATTGCGATCCCTTAAAGTAGGAGGTACCTTTACTTTCTACAATAGTATAAATAATAGTACAGATAATGAATTACTTGGGCGCTCCCACGTTTAGGTGAAATTGCATTTTTACATGATCAAGAAGATCAGTTGGGGGTGACTGTCATTGAAATGCCCAAGTCAACCAATCAACATAAAGCCAAGTCGAGAAAAGTAAATTGTGTGGACCAACCAAAGGTTGCATCAGTGGAAACTATGCAGAGATTGCATAGCTTTCATATACTTAAAACTGAATTATTGTGCCCTAAATTGAATCGAAAGAAGTAAGGCATATGTGTCCAAATCTATTTCAACACCAATATATCATAAAGTGCCATACCAATAGATAGCCTCGAGGATTATACCGGCACCAAGTGATAGCACTTGCATTCAATTCCTACATGACGGACTATATCACACCAAACAAGATTTTGCAATCTAGTTATCGTGCTCATACCGATGCCCGCTAGAAATTGTTGGAACACTTGAAGAAGATAAAGAGAGTTTGAGGTTCAATCTCAATCTTGACATAATCAACTGGTGTCTCTATTGGATATAGAAGTGGTTTTGGGGGAAACTGTAGTTCATTAACTTCTCCTTCTAGCATGCGAAGGACCCGGCTCATTGAAGGCCGATCATTAGGGCACAACTGTATACACCAAAGAGTAACAATTATCATCTTCCTTGTTATCTCCCTTTCCTCTTCTAAGGCATCTACTATTTCAACATCCTTTTCTTTGTCTAGTTGACCATAAACCCACAAATGATAATAAATTTGACTCAAATTCTTCACATTTGCATTGACATTTCTTCTACTACCGGCCATTTCCATCAATAACATCCCAAAACTGTAAACATCAACATTGTAAGAAACGCTGCCAATGTCCTTATAGAATAACTCAGGCGCCATATATCCTAAGGTTCCTCTTGTTGCAATCAACGTTACTATGTTGTGACCGGTGGGGTAAAGTCTTGCAAGTCCAAAGTCAAAAACTTTCAAAGTGAAACTCTGGTCTAGGAGAATATTGTGAGGCTTAACATCGAAGTGTAGAATTTGCATGTCACATCCCCAATGTAGATACTCTATCCCTCTAGCTATGCCAAGAGAGATCTCATACATTTTCCTATAATGAATAGAATTTTCTCCATCTGTATAGACAATGTGCTTATACAAAAGTCCATTTGGCATGAAATCATAGACAAGAGCTTGTTTGGAATAATCAAAACAAAAACCAACAAGTTGCACCACATTAACGTGGTGGATCCTTCCAATTGCGGCCACTTCGCTTATAAAATCTTGGCCATTAGATTTTGGATTATTCAAAATCTTGACCGCAACTTCATTGCCACTTCTTAGCATTCCTTTGTACACAAAACCATATCCCCCTTCACCTAACTTGTATTTGAAATTTTTTGTGATTTTCTGGATATCTAAGTAAAAGTACCTTATGGGCAAAAAGTTGTTGTGAGCTTGTAGAAATTCTTCGATGTTTGTGTCCATTGCCTGGTGCATTCTTATCCACTTATAGATTAGAAATATCGACACACATGGAGCTCCGAATATGAATTTTGCTGCCAAGAAGTGAACTGTGTAGAAAGTTGCCTTAATATTAGCGTAAAGCATAGTCTTTTTCATTTATCAGAAAGCATATACACAGAGTGTTTTCTTCACATATAGTGCGTGAGTGTTTCGCAGATATAAGGAAAAAAAATTGTCCATACCGAAAATAAAACCGCCATTAGGAACTGTATTCAGTGCAACATTTAGCACCATACCCAGGAAGAATTGTCTACAGGATGTATAATCAGAAACGAATGAAAAATAAGTATAGGGAAAGAAGTATCGTTATCCTGGTTAACTGAAAAAACTAGGTATGAGTTAACAATTTCTGAAGCAAATATTAACGATAGTAACTATTATTACATTTGCATACTATATTCGACAATCAATAGTAGTAAATATTCAACACATCCTGTCTCATATTTAATATGTTTTTTGAACCTAAAGATTTCTTCTAGTGAATTTTCTGGCCCCATCACAACCTAAAATATTGTAAATCAACAAGTTTTACTTTCAGAATTTCTGAATGTTTTACATAATTTTGGTTTTGAGAATTAAAAACTTTTTGTGACTACACTTGGTTAATTTATGAGGTAGGATTAACGTATCCTGGCCTCTGCATGGAAGCACACCATTAACATTTCAATGGGCTTTTACTCCCCATTTTGGGAACTCTTGATATAAGAGAAAAGATGAGGTACTTTAAGCTAATATAAAAACTTTTGGAAGGAACTAAACACAATTTTCTTATAGTCCGTGAAAACCCAGATGTTCAATGTTGACTTAGCACAAAATATATTTCTTTCCCGAAAAGCACAAACTTAAGCTCAATTCGTTTTGCAGAAAATGTGACATTTTCGAAAAGTATTTTTTAGAAACCATATATTTCCAGCATTTAGCTAAAATCTGAAAATGAAATGAAAATACTTTCCATCATTTGGTATGAAAAATATGAGATCCTCCGTCACTTCTTTTGATAATTTTTTATTTTTTGTTCTTTTTTTCTCTATAAAAATATAATTTTTAATTATTTTTTTTTCATTCTTTTTCTTTTCCTCAGCCGCCACTCAACAACCTTTGTCGTGGTGGTGATTAGCTGAAGAAGAAGAAAAAATAAAAAATAAAACTAAAAAATAAAAAAATCGAATTTAAAAAAAGAATAAAATAAAATAAAATAAAATACATATAATTAAAATGAATTGCGAAAGAAAGGAGAGGGGAAAATGATTTCCTCTCTTCAAAAAATGAAAATCATTTTCTCCACTTGTGAGGGTGTTTTTGCTATTGACAAAAAATGTTTTTTTTTATTTGTTTATTTTGTGTGAATCGAACATCAAAAAGTTTGAAAAATATTTTTTTTTATGTAATTTTCCTCGAAATCAATGAAGCATTTTATGGGTTCTATCAACTGTCATTCTGTGAATAGGAATAAAAAACAACTTGATGTGGTCGCTACAGTCATTTTCTCCCGGAGAATGATGATTGTATTCACGTTGAACCAATCATTTGCATGTCATCTTAATCCCCCGAGGGTTAATTCGTTTTATTCGGTTTTGATTACTCAATCATGATGGTCTCGACTTCTACAAACATCACTTGCATCTGTTACTTTGATTTTCTTGCCAGTCAATAACAGTCCGTTTCGACCAAAGAAAAAAAAAATAGCAGTCCGTCGCTTTTGAGGCTCAAGAGCTGTAGCTAGAAACAAATATTAGCATATTGATCGGGTAAAATACCTCAATGGAAAGGCATACTTACAGTAGTCATAGGATGTGCATCGACTTCCAAGGTATCTTAAGCCTAAGAAGCAAAGGTCATATGTTTTCATCTGCGGCACCGAGTAGGTGAAATTAAACCCATCGGCCATCGCATTGTGAATGTCGTTGTAGGAGATCGTGGGATTCTCATACGAAAATGCTTTATACAATAAATATTCTGCTGTGTATATTGACCTGGTTATGGTGCAAGAATCCTCAATATTCGATGCCCATGCGAAGATGACGGCGTATGAATAATACCCTTCCGTAACTATACACGGTTCGGTGTTGATATATAAACGAGATCTCACTTGCTTTGAGCAAGATACAATAGTCACTTTGGTCCCATAGGAGCTGAAGAACCGTTCATGATCTTCATCGCTGAAATCGGGGGACATTAACTGGTGGAGAGGAAGGAAGGAACAGTTGCCCTTTTGCAGCCCGACATCCACCACTTCAATATGCCCAGAATCCCAATCAATGGAACCCCTATCAATTTCACAAGATATTGACCACCAGACAAAGATAGCATTGTGCGGTTATCTTCACACGCTAATTCAAACCTCCAATCACTGCATCCTTTCAAGTTGTCCTTCAATAAAAAAGGATAGCGTATGTTACCGACCTCACCACGTGTTGAAGGGTTGCATGGGTGATTGTTCCTGGCATAGCAACTAATCACAGCTTGTATTATGAGAAGGAGTAATGGGAAAGGCTCCATTTTTGGGACCTGATGTTGAGAGACTTTGTGCAATGCAGAGAGCTTTTTGTTTGGTTTTGGTTATTTGGTGCGGAGGCGCGACAAATAAGGGGATGCAATTAGAGAGACGTACCGTGAATGAATTGGAAGAGTAGGAGTCAGGTCTTTTGGAAAGCCCAAGTCAGGCAAATGACAGGCCAGAGCCGCCCAAAGTCAAGAAATTGGAGCTTCCTATGTGATGGAACCTATGTGGTTTGGATTGATAATGCAATTAAAAGTCATATCAACGGTATTATGTAAATTTCGCTGGAAGGCCCACGTCTTTGTTGGTTGAGATAATCCTGGTCTGTCTACTCTATAAATCATAAATTATTATTTTTTATTTGATCATTCAATCTTTTTCTCTTACCACTATTCACAAAGATGGTTGGATAAAATTTTCTTTTGATCGAGGATGATTGAAAATATAGACCTAATTACAATCATACATTTTCAAAAATATATGAATATAGGTACAATAGGCCACTGAAAATAATGTGCTGAAAATTTCTTTTTCAAATGTTTATTTTCAAAGTGGGTTATTTTTCTCGAAAAGCTTAAGTAATGTCACCACCAGAGAAGTTAGCTATTTGTTCTTCGCACTATACATGCATTTCATGATGTTTCGAGGAAATTCTCACTAGAAGTGAATTCTCCTTTTTCCCCATGTAACATTCGGTCAACGTCATATACCAAGAAAGTCTCATTATTGCCACCAGATGGAAATGCTTTGTCGATCCTACAAATTTAATTTACGAGCAAAAAAGAGCAATGGCTTTGCTCCGGTCAAAAGCATGATTTCTGGGTGTTCTTGATTTGCTTAAATATAGAATTAAGTTTCAAAATTATGCAATCAAATTCTGAAAATTGTCATATTGGTGTGATCGACAATTTTCGATAATTCCATCAAATTAGGGTGGTGAAAATCTTGACTAAACACTTTTTTCTATGAACTGAATGCTAAAATATAAAAAAGCCAAAAATATTGGTAGCTTTCAAACAAGCCACTTAGAACTTCGATTCTGAGAGGAAAAGTCCGTTCTTCGGACTGAAGATTTAATGAATTCACACATATTCTTCTTCAATCCTTCACTGCATGCTGCTTGCCAAATTGTTGCATGTGGAATGAGTCATTTTAAATTTCATGTATTTCGACTCGACATCTTTAGATCGTTCTCAATAGCGTATCGGGATTGATGACTTGCACGAGTTTCGAGTTGTGAAGCCGTACCCAGTTGAATCTCATCCTAAGTTTCTTCAACAAAAAGATTTTTCAAGTTGAAAATTCAAACATCACTTCTTAAGATCACACAACTAGTACATATGGATATATACAGCATGTCAAGCATAGGTGTAGTACTTTAGCTGGTACGTCCATGATGGGTTGCGATTGGAACGCACCGTTTCGTCTTGATGCGTTACGATGGAAAGACACTAATGGAGGGGTACAAAGGGAGATATATAAAAGCCTCCCGAACACAACCGTTGGACGGGTTGGCAAACACACGCAGCAGATTTCTCTCCATTTCTATCAAAGAAGAAGAAGGCATTCCAATTTCAGTTTTGCAAGAACAATTGGCATTTACGCCGTGGAAATCGGGTGTTTTCCTTGTGATTGCATCCAGACTAACGTAAGGAAGTGTTGTTCGTATTTCATCGGCAATTCAACGTTCGTTCCGAGGCTATTTGCTGTTTGCGCATCGGAATCCAGTAAGTCGTCTTCCGCCGACTTGAATTCCAACATTGGTATTAGAGCCCGGTCGTGGTTTCTACCTTGTTTTTCATTGAATTTTCCAGTACACCATTTGATAACGAGTTTAAGAGTACGATATCTACACCGGTTGGATGTTTATTAATCGAATTGATATGTGAATCGTTGAAAAATCGAACCAAAGTGAAGAACAGGTTCGGGGTCGCGTGCATCCGTGTGGCTTTGGCAAATTTTCGTAATATTTTTTTGGCTAAAATCAACTTTTGAATATACCAGATGAAAGTACTCGTCAAGAGGAGTTCGACGGTGGTTCAAGCGCGACCAAAGGATGCTGGACGCACCCACACGCGCGGCCAAAAGCCGTTGCGCGTGGGCCTCACGCACCTAACGCGCTGGGGATGCCAGCGCGTGAGTCACGCACGCGTAGCACGGAGCAACCTGACGCTTGATGACGTCACGGATGACGCCATCGAAGATGTCATCCAACGATCAATAACCACTGGGATGACGTCATTGATGATGTCATCGATGGCGGCAGTTGGTCGGCCGGTCACCAGCCAGTGACCCGACCCGACCCAACCCGTGACTTGAATCGACCCAAGATCCGATCCGGTTGACCCGACCCGACCCGACCCGACTGTTGACCGGTCAACCGGTCCGGCGGTCAAACTGGTCAGACTGGTCACCGGTCGAACCAATCGGACTGGTCACCGGTTGGACCGGTTGGACCGGTCGGATCGGCCAGGAGCTGTTTGGCTCGCTAGCGCTTGCACCACACGCGCCACACACTCAGGCGGAATGTGGGGGCGCATGCAAGCTCCGATTGGAGCGTGGTTAGAGGCGTTGGGTTCGTATGGTTGTGCTCTACACTGTGGTATAATTATTTTTTAATTTTGAATTTTATAAATGTATGAAAATGCGTAGGATACCCTATGTACGCGTATTTTTTGGGATTTAATGCATAGTTTATTCATTTGTAGCTTGTATTTTCTTATGGTTTAGGAAATACAATAGCTAGCTTGTGTGCAAATGATGTCATATATGTTGTGTAGAGTTTGGTTCGATGATATCATGTATATAATTTATTATACTTGCAATTTTCTAGTTGCTAGAAAATTCGAACAATGGTAGGAAATCCATTAAATGCTGAATCGCGATTTTGATTATAGTTGAAGCATAATTGTTGTTTATACGTTGATTATTATCATACTATGTTTTTGTGTGAAAGGAAAAATGTAGAAATTACATAAGATTATGTAATTATTTTTTCTAGTAGGAGTTCGTAGGTTGGTAGAATTTGAAAGAATTCTCACCTAAAACTTAAAATTTGAGCAAATTAAACTAATTAATGATATAACAATTGTACATAAAAGTTGATTGGGAACATAGTGAACTTTTGCTTTTGTGTCTTTTGTTGAATTATCATTAATTTAGTTTATAATTGCTGCAAATTAAATATGTGTGTTACTCTGTAAAGTGTGCTAGTATTGATTATGCGTTTATTATGTCAATGTGATATAGCAATTGATTATGGTTTCGGCATCCAAGACCATTATGGCTGACCTCAATAAAGGTGAGAAGCTAAACGGTGACAATTATGATATTTGGCACCGAAAGGTTCAGTATATCCTTGAGGAGCAAGAGATTTTGGAAACCCTCAACCATACCATGGATGAACCTGAGCATGGAACTTCAGCTCAACACAAGAGAGATCTAGAAGCTTATCAAGCTTGGAAAAAGAAAAATAGCATTGCTCGCATGATGTTGTTGAACTGTATGCGAGATGATCTCATGTGTGAGTTTGAAAGTTATGATAAAGCTCAAGCTATGTGAGTTACCTTGAAGGATAAGTTTGGGGGTATATCCGCCACTAAGTTGAGGAGACTCACCATCAAGTTTGACACATTCCGAAAGCGCCCAAATGTAACGATGAGGCAGCATTTTCGGGAGATGTCAAACATGATTCATAAGCTGAAGTCAGCAGGTCACTCCCTTACTGATGAATAGCAAGTTCAAGCTGTTATAAGGTCTCTTCCTGACAATTAGGAGTATATGAAGATCAATATGACGCATAATAAGAATATTGTCACTTTTGATCATATTGCAGGTCACTTGGAATTAGAGGATGAGCACCTAGAGGCTGCGAGATCCTCTACCCATGCTTATGTTGCTGAATCGAGTTCGCGCAAAGTTTCGGGCTTCAAGCGCAAGAGAAATCTTCAGTTCAATAATAAAAGGAAGAAGACTAATCAAGCACCCAAAAGGGCTAAGACCTTCCAATGCAAGAAGCGTGGTGGGAAGAAGGATAAGGCCAAGATGGAGTGCTACAATTGTGGCAAGATGGGTCACTTTGCTCGTGAATGCACTGAGCCGAAAAAGGTACCCTATTACTCCATTACTTTGAGTAATGCTTTTGTTTTTAGTACTGTAATGCTTGTTGAATCCCATCCAATGTGAACTATAAACTCAGGAGCATCAGACCACATAGCTAGAGACCGAGAAGCATTTGTGGAGTATCGTCGAATACCATCTGGAAGAAGATGGATATATGTTGGGAATAACTCAAGAGTTGAAGTGAAAAGTGTCGGCACATATAAATTAATTTTACGTGGTGGTCGAAACCTATTCCTGCATGATGTCCTTTATGCTCCAGATATTCGACGAAACTTGGTCTCTGTAGTTGTTCTTCTTAGCTTAGGTTATGTATTGAATTTTCATGGTGATTGTGTTGACATTTTGTATGGAACAATTTATTATTATTCAAGTCATGTATCAAATGATTTTAGGATGTTAAACATTGACTATGATCAGTACAATGTTAATGTTGATGGTTGTTTTTCTTAAATTGCATCTTCTAATAACGTTGAGATTAATGCAAGTACTTGGCATGCTAGATTAGGTCACATTGGATTGTAAAGAATGCAAAGATTAGCTAGAGAAGGCCTTTTAGGATCACTCACGAATGTTAATCTATCCGTATGTAAACATTGTATAGTGGGAAAAACAACTAGAAAACCATTTGGTAAAGGGACTAGAGCTGAATTTCCATTGCATCTCATACATTCTGATATTTGTGGTCCTTTGAATATGAGGGCGAGACATGGAGCCTCATATTTCATCACTTTCATAGATGACTTCACGCGTTTCGGTTATGTCTTTCTGATCTCCCATAAGTTAGAAGCATTAGACTACTTTAGACGATATATAGTGATGGTAGAGAATCAGTTGAACAAAACAATAAAGGCATTGAGAACCAATCGTGGACATGAGTATCCATCGGAACAATTCAAGGCTCTTTGTGATGAAAAAGGGAATTGTACGACAATTGACTATTCCTGGTACTCCACAATAAAATGGGGTAGCTGAGAGAAGGAATAAAACCTTATTGAAAATTGTTAGGTCTATGATGGCGTAAGCAAATTTACCTATATCCTATTAGGGAGATGCATTATTGACTACTGCCTATATACTTAACCAAGTGCCCTCAAAATCGGTCACTTCCACCCCTTATGAATTATGAACTGGTAGGAAACCGGACTTGAGTAGTCTACATCCATGGGAATGTGCAGCTTATGTTCATGATTCTTCCCATAAATATGGCAAATTAGGTCATAGAGGAAAGAAATGTATCTTTATAAGATATTATGAACACTCTAAAGGGTACGTGTTTATAGGTGACCAAGCTGATGGAAATGTGACCGAAATAGAGTCACGAGATGTCACGTTCTTGGAGAATGATTTTCCTAGTATATGTAAGATTGATAAGGACTTCCAATTATATGAAATGGAAGATCCTGATAACACATCCACTGATGTTGTAGAGGAAAATGAAAATTTACCTCAACACACAATACCTAGTGGGAGTGTTGCATTGCCTGATGAATTGAATTCAAGAGAAATTTAATTGCGTAAAAGTAATCGTAAAAATATTCCCTGTCGTCGTTTTGAGATTGAAGGATAAGCATTTATGATTGCTCAAAAGGACGATGCCGAGCCTAAGCTTGTTCAAAAGGCTCTCTCATCCTCTGATAAAGAAGAATGGAGAAAAGCTTTGGAAGATGAGATGGAGTTAATGAAGGAAAACCATGTCTGGAACTTGGTTGATCTACCACCCAATCGTAAGGCCATTGAAAACAAATGGGTCTTTAAGATTAAGCAAAGGGCGGATGGATCCATTGAAAAGTATAAGGCTCACCCTGTGGCAAAAAGTTATACTCAACAAAAGGGTATAGACTACGAGGAAACTTTTTCACCAGTTGTAAGGTTTGCCTCAATGCGCCTTATTCTAGCTATCATTGCACATTTGGATCTTGAATTACATCAAATGAATGTAAAGACGGCATTTCTCAATGGAGAATTAGATGAGAAAATCTATATAAAACAACCAATAGATTTCATAGCTAAAGGTCAAGAGCATAAAGTTTGCAAACTTCATCGCTCAATATATGGCCTTAAGCAATCATCTAGACAGTGGTATCTTCGTTTCCATCAAGCAATAATAACTTTTAGTTTTATGGTGATCGAAGAAGATCACTGTGTATATGTCAAGTGGTCCAAAGATAAATTTGTGATTTTATCACTTTATGTGGACGATATTCTGTTGGCTGGAAATAACAAGGTTTTGGTTATCACCATAAAATAATTGTTGTCCTCTAATTTTGATATGAAGGACATGGGAGAAGCTGCTTATATATTAGGAGTTAAGATCAAAAGAGATCGATCAAGGAAACTCCTTACTTTATCACAAGAGTCTTATATTATGAAGATTCTTGACCGTTTCAATATGCAGCATTGCAATCTCATTGATACCCTTGTCATGTAAGGTGAAGGCCTAAGTATTGAGATGTGTCCTAAGACTCTAGAAGAAATTAAAATGATGGAAATTGTTCCTTACGCTAGTGCGGTCGAAAGTTTGATGTATGCTATGATGTGTACTCGACCCAACATATGTTATGACGTGGGATTGGTGAGCCGATATCAATTAAATCCCGGTCAAGCACACTGGAAAGCAATGAAGATGATCCTGAGATACTTGAAGGGCACCATGGACTATCGACTTTGTTACCAAGGGAATGATTTATGCCTATTAGGCTATTCAGATGTCGATTGGGGTGGAGACCTGGATGAGCGTAAATTGACTTCTGGATATGCGTTCTTGCTCAATGGAGGTGCGATTTCTTATAATAGCAAGAAACAGACATGCACGGCCTTATCTACGATTGAGGCAAAATTTATTGCATGTTCTGCCGTAGTGCAAGAAGTAATATGGCTAAAACGTTTCTTAGAAAATTTAGCCACTGTCACTGAGGTTCCAAGACCGGTGATAGTTTATTGCGATAGTCAAGCAACTATTGCCTACGTGAAGGATCCCAAGTATCATGGAAGGACAAAGCACATTGACATAAAAAAATAACTTCATCAGAGATATTATAGCGCAGAAAGAAGTGATCCTGCAATACATTTCAACCAATAGAATGGTTGCTGATCTATTTACGAAGGACATTCCTAGAGACATATTCTTGACCCATAAGATGTCACTAGAATTGCGTAAAATGTGATATCTGTTATTATAGAGGATCATTGATTTATGTATTTGTGGACAGATGTATTGTACTTGTTTGTTTATTAGTGATTTGATGTTTTATCAATAAGTACAAATCCACTATGAGACTAGCACAAACACATATATTATTGAAAAGTATGTCAGCAGGCAATGATTGTCTCACTCACACGAGCAATCGCCTCAAGTGCTGTAGTTAGCACATTGAGATGAAACGTCATGTACAAATAAATGCTGAAGAGCAAGTTTGGTACATAAAATATGTCGCCTTGATTGGAGTCAAGATGAGGTCTGTGATTTGTTTATAATAAGACCGAACATGATAGTTCCACAATCATGTATGCCTTAAAGATGCCGGATGCGAGTACTTAATCGGGCGCTATAGAAAGCGAGCTGATATAGCACTCGGGCTAAACATGAGTACGTGAGAAATACGTGACTATGTTTAGACTAAGATTCTTATAGTGGATATATTTGATAAATGACATGCACTCTTATAGAAAGAGTAATCCACTATAGCATGTAATTCATACTACATGTACATTGTACGACCGATAAGGAAAGGTGAGTAAAATTATCCCTATTTACTCATCGTGTGAGCCTTTGAGGTAATTTATAATTTACCTCATTATGTGCCCTATGTTACTTCTGACTATGTTCTCAAAGTGAAAGATCAATATTGCTACTTTAGCATATTACGAGCAGTCATGAATAGATATGGCCTATGGGACATGTCTAGGAAAGCAGTTGTTCTGAAATTGAGAGAGACATGAGTGCGAAGGAAGACTATTATTGTTTTACATCTATCACATGTATTTACCGGTCGACCAATTATATCGCCCTATGTGGTTGAGGATGTAATTGTAAATACATGGTGTTTTAAAGAATAGTCAAGTATAGCCTTTAAAGGATAGGTATACTTGGACTGATGTAACAAAATATGTCTGGGGCACTATGAGACATCGATTGTTTATTTCTTTTAAGGTTGTAGCCATTATGTCATCCCTAACAGGAGCATAATTTGAGCTCCAAGTACAGGTGTACTCACTGTCGCACGGCTTATTTTCCAGTATGAATTGTTTTGTAAAGTTGATGAATGTTGAATGCCATATATTCTTGATAGAGCGCTATCAAGCCCATCATGTCTGAGTGGGAGATGTAATACTTTACTGGTACGTCCATGATGGAGTGCGATTGGAATGCATCGTTTCGTCTTGATGCGTTACGATGGAAAGACACTAATGGAATGGTACAAAGGGAGACATATAAAAGCCCCTCGAACACAACCGTTGGACGGGTTGGCAAACACACGCAGCAGATTTCTCTCCATTTCCATCAAAGAAGAAGAAGGCATTCCAATTTCAGTTTTGCAAGACCAATCGACATCTACGCCGCCGTAGAAATCGGATGTTTTCCTTGTGATTGCATCCAGACTAACATAAGGAAGTGTTGTAATTGCATCCAGACTAACGTGAGAAAGTGTTGTTCGTGTTTCATCGGCAATTCAACGTTCGTTCCGGGGCTATTTGTTATTTGCGTATCGAAATCCGGTAAGTCGTCTTTCGCCGACTTGAATTCCAAAATACGTATAAAACAAGGCCTTAGAACTGAAAAGCTTCACCATTTTTACAGTACACACAGATATGTGGCTTCATTAAAATCTACGCGGTAGGATAAGAGGCCTTCATCGCGATGCCGCAGAGGCCTTCCTTCGCACTGACGTCTCTCTGCATCCTTATGTATCCTTTCTCGCCCCATTCCTCGCCCCACGAGTTCTTGACCAGCCAAAATTTGGTGCCATCATAACTTGTCCCGTATCCGACGGCGGTAACACCGTGGTCCAATTCGGTCCCACAAGCCCCGGTGAACATGCCGCTAGAGTAGAATTGGAAATCGAATCCCCCGGCATCGATGGCCACGGAAACTTGCTGGTTAGCAACTGCCTTTAGCAATGCCCCCTCGCTGTTGGCGGGAACGTCTTCATAGCCCTTTATGATCACGGCACGGTTGGATTCCGATTTGACATTGCATTTGCCGTCCGTGCCATTGTAGGGATAGTTCGTCTCGGTTGTGAGGCCGTGCTTCTCAACAAATTGGAATGCGCTATCCATCCAACCGCCTTCGCATCCCTGGTCCTGGCCACCGACGTCGCAGTCGACCAACTCTTGCTCGGAAAGAGAAATCAGCTTACCCGTGGTTATTTCATTGACTCCTTCCACAGCTGCCACGGCTGAAAAAGCCCAGCAACATCCTACATTTTTGCAACGGAAACAGGACACTCAAATCAGAACAACAGACATTCTTGGAGAAGATACTATGACAACATTAGGGGTTTTAACATCTTGTCTCTAAGAATCTCGAATAGATTGATGAAGGCAATTCATGAACTAGTCTCTATCAACTTACCACATTGGCCTTGGTTCTTAACCGGTGTCACAGCTCCTTTCTTTCTCCAGTCCATGCTAGAGGGCACCGCGGTGATGTTTTCGTACTTGAAAGAAGCGGCCTCGGTGGAGCACATGTGCGACTTGAATCGGTTCCTTGCCTTGAATTCTTCATTCGTGAGGTCGGCGAACTGATTGACGCCGAGCTTGTAAGGCCTATCATTTGCCTGATTGAACGACTCGATGCCTTGCGCATTCGCCTTAAATATCTCGAAACGGCTTTGCCTTTCTTCCACATCCTTGTACACACGCCCGTAACGGGCCATCCATTGCCCATGCATCTCGTACATGGGATCGTCTCACTGGAGGGTGCGACCGGCGGCTTGATGAGCCCAAGCTCCCAAAAGGAAGACCAAAGGCACCAGAATGAAATATTGGTTTCTAAACGATCCCATGACTTGGCTAGCAATGTTAGGAGTGAAGGAGAAGAGCTAAGTGAATCAGTTTGGGAGCACACAGAATCCTAAGATTGCACCTCAAATTTATAGTCCCAATGTTTTGGATCGTACGACGAATTCGGACGTGAATTCATCGACTTGCCTGATAATCTATCCTGATGGGTGCATCGAATTAATCGGATGAATTAGCTTTAATTAAGAGAAGCAGTAATCAATCATCAACGTGCCAGAGAGGATGTTCCGAGATAGACTTAGCTTGTGAGATTCATGTCTGGAGGCCTACTTTGTTTCTGTGCGAGGGCTGGTAATTTGGACTGTGTGCTTTTATTTCAGCGTGCTTTTATTGTCTTTTTGGGCCAATTCGTATCATGTTCAGTCACTACAATAATTTCTCACATCAAACGAAGCAAATGATGACTTTTGAAAGGACGATATACATTCATCAGTATAAACTCGGATGACTTTCCAATTATTGAATATGTGATACTGAGATGCAACGCTTTGCGCGGCTACAATGTATTTACAAAGGAATAAGATTTTTCACAACATAAGTTGTCCCACCCTAAAGGGAAAATCATCTTAGTCTTTTTAAGAGCCTCTTGACCATCAAACGACGGTATTGAACTTCTTTTATGTGCTTAGTGATCCCACCCTAAAAGGGAAAATTTTCTTAGATTTTTTGGGAAAAGTTATTTCTCACACCATCACGCAATTACCACACCATAATGTTATCCCCTCTTGTCACAACTGTGGCCCCGCTCCCTCTCTCTCGATCAGACAATTTGGTTAGAAAACACACGGTGGTTTCACCATAAGTAAATTCATTTAAATTCAAAATGTTAGTAAGTTATGCAAATAAACTTGATAAATTAATGTTTTCATAAATAAATAAATAAACTTGATAAATTAATGCAAATTTGGTATTTATAAATTATAAAAATATGAGTAATCCCATAAAAATGTTGCTATACCAATAAGTTATTTGAAAAAAATTTGGAATTATTTTTTTTCTTACCAATAGCTTTTAAAATTAACCAATATATATATATATATATATATATATATATATAATACAGTTTGGTTGGTAATTTATTGAGATATACTAGCACGAAAAAGATCGATATTTGTAGGCAGGAGAAAAGAGTTCTATGCAAACCCAAATAATATTTCAGGTTGAGAATTTTATTTAAGAGATAATTCGGATATAATAAAAGTTAATCAGTTAGTACAAAATTGGCAATTTACAAACTATAAAAAATTAGTTCGTTTCATTAAAAGTATTAGTAAGTTGTCCAGCTTCTCGGGGAAAAAAGTTTACTGACAATTTTTTTTATTGGATAGTTTTTTTTTTTATATTTACCAACACTTATTGAAATATAATTAGTACGGAAAAACATCGGTATTTTGGGGCAGGGGACGATGAAATTCTGCATAAGAAATTACCAAAAAAGTCCCAAACTTATTATCATTTTTTCAAGTCAATCATAATTTTTTTTTTGGCCAATTCAATCCTAAATCTTTTACAATTGTGTCAATTCATTTCATTTGGCTAATTTTGGCTAGCTAGCGTTGACATGGATTCATTTGGCTAATTTTGGCTAGCTAGCGTTGACATGGATACCGGTCATTCGGCTAATACTGATGTGGACAATATTTTAATAATATTTTAATTTTTTTCAAATTTTTATTCATTTTTTCCTCTCTTTTTTTTGTTATGGTTTTCTTAACTTTCTCCTTCTTCCTCTAGCCAGTCACTGTCGGTGACCAGCCAAAGACAAGGCCAGGGAGTCCTCGAGGAAGCCTGGTTGTGGCTAAGTGACCTTGCCTGGGCTGCGTGCGAAGCTAGCAAGGCTCACCTCGCCAGAGGCTATGAGCCTCTGGCGAGGTGAGCCTTACTAGCCATGGGCAGATTGTGCCCTTGCCCAATCATGGCGAGGGTGGCCTCAACATCATTAGGCGAGGTTCACCCTCGCTAGTAGCCGGCGAGGTTCACCCTCGCTGGTAGCCGACTATGGTGAGCCTCACCATTGGCCAATGCCTTGCCAACAGTTGTCACTATCGGCCAGAGGAAGGAGGAAGAAGGAGGAAAAAGAAAGAGAGAAAGCAAATGAAAATGTAAAAAGAAAAAAATTAAAAATAATAAAATATTATTAAAATATTGTCACTTTAGCATCGACCAGATAGCTAGCGCTCATCAGTCAAAATTGGTCAGATAGACTGAATTGGCACAATTGTATGTTTAGGACTAAATTAGTTCCCAAAAAAAAAGGTTTATGACTGAATTGGAAAAATTATAATAAGTTTAGGACTATTTTGACAATTTTCCCAATTCTGCACAAACATTGACACGCACCCAAGTACGATTAGGTATGAATACTAAGCTCAGGTGCTTAGTTGGATTTGGTTTCAGAATTCTCAAATGATTAGAGATTTTCAAATAGGAAATTTCATAGTATTATTACCTTCATTATTACCTTCTAATCACACATACAGGTGAAATTTAGAAGCAGCCAGACACTGTACGCAATAAACATAGAAAGCGGGAAATCTTGAGTCTTTACATCACACGAGTTCATCTCCGGTGTAGTGAATTCAGACTCATGCAGTAGGATAAGATGCCTTCATTGCTATGCCGCAGAGGCCTTCCTTAGCGGTAACATCTCTCTGCATCCTTATGTACCCTTCCTCCCCCCATTCCGCGCCCCACGAGTTCTTCACCAACCAATACTTGGTACCGTCATCGCTGGTCCCGTACCCGACGGCCGCGACACCATGGTCCAAATCTGTCCCACAGGCTCCAGTGAACACGCCGCTGGAGTAGAATTGGAACTCAAATCCTCCGGTGTCGATGGCCACAGAAAACTGGGGTGAGATTGCGAGTGTGTCTCTTTGAATGAAAGAAGTGAATGAGTTTTCTGGACTTTCGCGCATTTGATTTGCTGAAAATGATCCATCAATGAAAAATCATTAAGATCAAAGATAATGTACATTGTTGAAATTAGGAAAACAAATCTCTAATTAAAAATAGGGAAATCAAAGCATTTTCGAGAAAATCATTTCCTGGAAGACGATTTTCAAAAAATATTATCCATTATTATGAAATTTCCCAAAACAAACAAACATTTCAAACGAGGAAATCCCACCCAGTCAAAGTCCCAAAATATATAAAATCGGACCAGCCCAGTGCTCTAGTTTTCAACTTTAAGATCAGCGGCCGACAATTCACCATAAATTTTGTAAAGTAACAGGATGATTAGGTAATCATTTTCCTTTATGGATAGATTTCACAATTATTAGGGAGGAAACTTCTCTACGGCTTCTGAATTTGACATTTTTGGCAAATTGATTCCCTCTAAGAATCCATTTTAGTGTCGTAAAACTGAATTTCCGTATCCTATATTGAATCAGAATCCTTGCAAGTCAGGCATCTGTGTTGAAATTCATTTCTGCTCTATTGTGAAGACAAGCATGAGAACATGGAGCAACGTTGATTGTAATAAACTTTGTTCACTTGAGCTTCAACTAAAAATTTTGTCCAGGTCATTACCCCATTTGCATTAAGTGAACTGGAGACCCCGTCATCTTCATGAGAACTAATCTCCTTCCCAGAAATTTCTGTTTGTTCGCAGTATCGTGCTCCCTATTTATCTTTAAAGTTTTTAAAGTTATTTATCGCACGTATCTACTATTCAATATCAGTCTTGTCCAACCCTTGTCTTTTACTCACCATTTTTCTCTATTAATAAGCATCGAGAAAACCTATTACACTAATATTGTCAACTAGTTCTAGTATAAATAGTATTTCCCATCAAAATCCCCTATCATGCTCTGCATTTGGGGCACCTCCAACTTGCTCTTTTAAGGTTGTCTCAGTCAACGAAGTATCCTTTGAATTATTTGTCTCGGTCCGACCCAAAATTTATAACTCGGTTTCTTTCTGACCGTGCAAATATCGATCTACGTGGCATCACAAGCCCAATTTCTGTTCATTTGGCAAAGTAGCCGGATTACTCTGTGTTTCCTCCGTGGCATGTGCAAGCTGCAAGCCTATTTTAATGAACCTCTTAATTAAATTAGACGTCAGGAATGAGGAAGGGAGTTGCTCCTCGTCTTCTTCATATGGGACAAGCGGTCGAGGTTGGAGATTGCTTGGGAAAATGTAGACGCCGTAAATGTGGGCGATCAGGCGGCTGTCGAGGGGGTAAGATAGAGGTTTTGGTGGGAGGGACAGAGTTTGCGATGAATCAGTAGAGAGAGGACAGAGACTTATTGCTCAATGCAGACGGTATCGCAAGGAACATGCTTTTTTATATCTGGAAAACTCGCACAAAAACCAGAATTTTATGTATGAACCATCGCGATCGTACAAAGATAGCACCATTTGACGAGAAATCAATATATGCTGAGACCATCCGAACTTCAGATGACAGAGAGCGATCTCTCCACGATTTCACACTGCGCTCAGGATGGGCATGAAGTGGGGATTCGAGTGCAAATCCAGGTGAATCTGAGTGCAAAAAATATATATTTTGCAAGGAAATGAAAATTCATTGAAATTGAAATTACCCGAGAAGGAAATGCATGGTCCAAATTGAAAGACAACGAGATGCGAAGGAAACAAAAAGATCAAACTCCGGACGAACTGAAGGTGGTCGGGCATTTGTCGTGTTCTTCACTTAGCACTGGTTTTATCTCTTTCACGACCCCTCGGGGTGCGACTGGACAATTGTTCCCGCCAAATTTTGAAACATGTTCGCCATATGTTCGCCATATGTTCTCTATTCTTTGAAGCGAGAGCTTTTAGGACGAGGGAGGAAAAATTAACACTGCAACCCAATAGGACCAAAAGTTTCTTATAGAAAAACCTCGCACAAAGCAAGAAAACCAGGAAAACACGCTTGAATAAAGTGGCTACCAATAGATAACCTCGAGGATTATACCAGTATTGTCACGCACAAGTACTACTTTTAACTTACATTCATTTTCTACGAGAGGGAAAAAATCACACAGAACAAGATTGTAGAATCTTGTTATTGTACTCGTATTGATAACTACCAGAAATTGTTGGTAACTACCAGAAATTGTTGGAACACTTGAAGAAGATGAGAGAGTTTCAAGTTCAACCTCAAAATTGACATCAGCAACCGGCTCCGTTGGATATAGAAGTGGTTTTGGGGGAACCTGTAGTTCATCGATCTCTTCTTCTAGCATAATAAGGACTCGGCTCATCGATGGTCGATCATTAGGGTTCAGTTGTATACACCAAAGAGCAATGATGATCATCTTCCTCATCGTCTCTCTTTCCTCTTCTGTGGCATCTACCTTATCAACTTCCTTTTCTTTGCCGAGTTGGTCATAAACCCATAAAGGAAAATAAATTTGGCTTGAATCCTTTGCATTTGCATTTACATTTCTCCTTCTACCGGCCATTTCCATCAACATCATCCCAAAACTATAAACATCGGCTTTGTAAGAAACGCCGCCAATGTCCCTATAGAATAGCTCAGGCGCCATATATCCCAAGGTTCCCCTTGCTGCAGTCAACGTTACTATATTGCGATCGGTAGGGTAAAGTCTTGCAAGTCCAAAGTCAGAAACTTTCGGAGTCAAACTCTGGTCTAGGAGAATATTGTGAGGCTTGATGTCAAAGTGTAGAATTTGCATGTCACATCCTCGATGTAAATACTCTATGCCTCTAGCTATGCCAAGAGAGATCTCATACATTTTCTTATAATCAAGAGAATTTTCTCCATCCTTATAGACAATGTGCTTATCCAAAGATCCATTCGGCATGAAATCATAGACAAGAGCTTGTTTGGAATGATTGAAACAAAAACCAACAAGTTGCACCACATTAACATGGTGGATCCTTCCAATTGTCCCCACTTCGCTTATAAAATCTTGGCCGTCGGATTTTGGTTTATTCAAAATCTTAACAGCAACTGCATTGCCACTTCTAAGTATTCCTTTGTACACGGAACAATAGCCCCCTTCACCTAACTTGTATTTGAAATTTTTTGTGATCTTCCGGATATCTGAGTAAGAGTACCTTATGGGCAAAAAAAAGTTGTGAG
The DNA here is from genome assembly GCA_019915185.1 of Eucalyptus camaldulensis. Classification (NCBI taxonomy): domain Eukaryota; kingdom Viridiplantae; phylum Streptophyta; class Magnoliopsida; order Myrtales; family Myrtaceae; genus Eucalyptus; species Eucalyptus camaldulensis. The sequence goes on from JAHSVA010000005.1 coordinate 10,266,199, forward strand.
CTTGTAGAAATTCTTCAATGTTTGGGTCCATTGCTTGGTGCCTTCTTATCCACTTATAGATTAGAAATATCAACACACATGGAGCTCCAAATATGAATTTTACTGCTAAGAAGTGAGCTGTGTAGAAAATTGTCTTGAGATTAGTGTAAAGAACTGTCTTTTTTATTTGTTAGAAAGTACATATAGGGAGTGTTTTCCTCACATATAGCGCGTGAGTGTTACGCAGATGTGAGGGAAAAAAAAATTGTCCATACCGAAGACAGAACGAAGATTAGAAACGGTATCCAATGCAACATCTCGTGCCTCGCTCAGGGAAAGATTCATTACTGAAAGCAAGAGATTCATGAAGACATATAATCAGAACTAGCTAAGGAACGAATGAAAAATAAGTATAGGGAAAGAAGTGATGTTATCTTTATTAACTAAAAAAATTAGGTATGAATTAACAACATCCGAAGCAAAGATGTATTAAGGATAATAACTAATGTTACATTTGCATACTATATCCGACAATTAACAATAGTAAATATTCAACACATCACATCTCATATTTAATATGCTCTTTGAACCTAAAGATTTCATCTAGTAAATTTTCTGGCCCAATCACGACCTAAAATATAGTCAATCAACAAGTTTTGCTTTCAAGATATTCTGAATGTTTCACATAATTTCGGTTTTCAGAATTAAAAGCTTTTTGCGACTATACTTGATTAACTTATGAGGTAAGAGGTGGGCTTTTACTCCCTATTTTGGGAACTCTTGATATAAGAGAAAAGATCAGGTACTTTGAGCTAATATAAAAAAATTTGGAAGGAACTAAACACAATTTTCTTATATTCTGTAAAAATGCAGATGTTCAATGTTGACTTAGCACAAACTTAGTTTTTCCCCCCAAAAGCACAAATTTAGGTCCATTCATTTCATGGAAAATATTAAATTTTTGGAAAATATATTTAATGGAAAATATGATTTTCCTCATTGTACTCCTTATGATCATTTTTTTTTTTGGGTTCTTTTTTCTCTTTAAAAATATTAATTTTTAATTAATTTTTTATTTTTCTTTTTCTTTTCTTTCTTTATTTTTATTTTTTTTTCCTTGGCCAACTATTGACCACAGGCAAGGAACAAGCTTACTAGCGTTTGGCGATGCTTGAGTGTTGTGGATCTATGAGGCCGAGCCTTGTCACCATCTAGCAACACTCGAGCTCCCCTATAGACAATCATTGACCTCGTTGTGGTGAGCAACCAGCTAAAGAAGAAGAAAATGGAAAAATAAAAAAGGAAATTAAAAAATTCGAATTTAAAAAGAAAGAAAAATAAAAATAATTAAAATGAGTGATGAAAGAAAGAGGGAAAATGATTTCCTCTCTCCAAAAAATGAAAATCATGTTTTCCATTTTTGAATGTGTTTTTTTTTCCATCGATAGAAAATGTTTTCCTTGACTTTTTATTTTACGTGAACCAAACACAGGAAAATCCGGAAAAAAAAAAATTATGAAAGTTATTTTCCACGAAATGAATGGGCCTTTAGTGGATTCTATACTACAAGTTTCAACTATCTTTCTATGAACAGGAATAAAACACAATACCACGTGGTTGCTACTGTCATTTTCTCTCGGAGTATAAAATTGAATTTCACAATGAACTTATTATTTGCATGTCATCTTAGTCCCCTCGAGGGCTAATTCATTTTATTCGGTTTTGCTTACTCAATCATGATGGTCGGGAGTTCCACGAACTTTACTTGCGTCTGTTACTTTGATTATCGTACCAGTCAATCACAGTCCGTCGCTTTAAGGCTCAAGAGCTATAGCTAGAAACATATATTAGCATATTGATTGGGTAAAGTACTTTGATGGAAGGGCAAACTTACTGTAGTCGTATATTATCGTCCACGGCAGTACCCGCAGGTGGGTGGGTGGTCGCCTGTAGTAGAAGAGAATAAAGCCGTCGGCCATCGCATTGTGGATATCGTTGTAGGAGATTGTACGATTATTGAGGGACAATACTTCCAGTTTATTTAATAAATAATCTGCTACGTATATTGACGTGGTTATGGTGCAAGAATTCTCCATGTCTGATGCACATGCCCCGATGATGGCGTATGAATGATACCCTTCCATAAATATACATGGTTCGGTGTTGATATATAAAGGAGATCTCACTTGCTTTGAACAAGACACAATGGTCACTCTGGTTGCAGGGGGGCCGAGCCCTTCACCTTCTTTAACACTGAAATTAGAGAATACTAACTGGCGGAGAGGAAGGGAGGAACAGTTGCCCTTTTGCAGCCCAACATCCACCACTTCCATATACCCAGAATAACCCCCATAAAAATCAGGGTGGATCCATTTCACATGATATTGACCGCCGGACAAAGATAGCGTCGCGCGGTTATCTTCACATGTTAACTCGAACTTTGAATCACCGCAGCCTTTTGGATCATCCTTTAATCGAAAGGGATAGCTTATGTTATCAACCTTGCCACATGCTGAAGGAGTACATGGGTAATTGTTCCGGGCATAGCAACTAATCCCAGCTTGTATTATGAGAAGAAGGAATAATGGGAAAGGCTCCATTTGGGACCTGATGTTGAGAGAATTCATGCGATGCAGAGAGCTTTATGTATGGCTTTGGTTACTTGGCGTGGAGGCGAGACAGAAAAAGAGGACGCAATTGGAGAGACGTATCGTGATTGTTGACACCTATTTTTACAAAAAAAATCCATCATTCAAAAAGTCAATAAAAAAATCAAGAAAATTGGAAAAGAAAAAAAATCGATCGGGCCCACTTCTCTTTTTATATATTTCTTCCCCCCCCCCCCCCCCCCCCCCACGGCCCAGCCTCCTTTCCCCCCCCGTCGGCCTGGCCCACGCCCCATCCTTCTCCCTCCTCCAGTCTTCGTGTAGGACCTGCAGAAGACAGAACAGGAGGAAGCCAAAGAAGGATCTGCAGAGGCTTGACAACTGCGATTTCAGAAAAAAAAAATGGAAGCAATGAACGCTTGGCTGCAACGTGGCAGCTCCTGCAGTTGACGAAGCCCAAGAAAACCTGCAGCCGTTGTAGCTGAAAATAGACTGAACTCGGTCCCAAGGAGAAGACTGACTGCAGGCATACATAGAGGCAAGGAGGCTGGACTGACCGAGGAAGATTAGAGCTGAAGATGGAAAAGAAAGAGAGCTGGCTTCGTGGGCTAGCAAAAGGCATTTCGGACAGAGGCAAAGAAAAAGGAACCAACGGCGGTTTTAAAAGAAAAGATGAGAAGCAACGCAGGGGGGATTTGGGCAGAGAGAGATTGGAGACGGCCTTTGGCGAGAGAACTTGAAGGGAGGAGAGGGTTCTCGACCGTTTTTTTTGGGTAGGGAGAGAACAAAGAGCTCGAGAGAGGGAGAGACGATTAGGGGGAGAGCGTCACACCGGAGAGAGAGCTTGGAGAGGGAGAGACGATCAGGGAGAGAGCGTTTCGCCGTTGCCCGAAGTCGAGAGAGAGCAGAGAACACCGAAGAGCAAGCTTGGGAGAGTGTTTGGCCGTCGCTGGAGGTCCGTTCATCGCCGCAGCCCTCCTCTCGAACTAGGTAGGCCTTGTTTTGAGCGTGTGTCTCTTGTTTCTTGGAAGGCGTCGGGCCGGAACTCGTGCTGACTAGTTCGCGCAAGTTTCGGTCCGAGCGGTCCTCTTGGTAAGCTACTAGCTATTCTAGTACGTGGTAGCAGACGTGGTAGCAGTTTAGATTTGTCTCATTTCTCTATCAAGTGGAAAATCCCCCGTGCCAATCGCGCACACCAAGTGCTTGTGAAAATGCCTCAATTATATCTAAGTTCTGCAAGTTTGTTGAAGCCTGGAGATGGTTGTTCTTCGTTTATGTCTGTTCCGACTTGATTAACTGGTCCATGAGCGGATTTTTACTATGGCTTGTACATGTAGTGTTGATGTCTGCCCCAAATCTATGTCCCAAGTGAGACTAGGTTCCTTTTGTTAACTGGTGCATCCTATATGTTCGACTAAATGCTTCAAAGAAGGCCGAAGGCTAGTACATTTTTTTTAAATCGGTCATCAACCTGTCTTTACTTTTGTAACGGTTCTTCAATGTTTAAGTCTTGTGTGTTTCTATGCTTTGGTGTCATTTTCGTGAAGTGGCGTTGTATCGTTGAATCGGCAAGTGTTTTCCCTCGCGTCGGATGTCACTTGGTTGCCGGAGAAAATGACCGACGGCGGGTGACGCCAGTCGAAGTGGGCGACCGTTAGGTGGTGGTCGCCGGCGACGGGTGGCGCCCATTATCCCGACCGGAGCTAGTGTGTGGGCTTGCCTTGATGAAGGTTAGCTTCGGGCATGGGGGAAACCATCGAAGAAGAAGAAGGGCGTAAAGAATAAAAAACAAAAGAAATAAGGAACAAAGAAAAGCCAGAAAATGACAAAAAATGAGAAGAAGAGGAAAACCTAAAAAGAGAAGAAAAGACAGTAGATGGGGCTGTTCGGTGAAAATGTCAGAAGGGAGGAGGGAAAGAAATAAAAGAAAGAGAAAAGAAAAACCAAGAAAAATCGAGAAAAAAAGAAAAACAAAATAAATAAATAAAATAGAAAACTAAAGCGGCAAAGCTGGCCTCGGGAAGGACCGTTGGGCAGACTGTGCGGAGGAAAGGATGAAGTGGGGAAAAGATTAAAAAAATAATAACAAAAAGAATCTTTAAAAAAAGCTGTAAAAGAAAATTTTTAAAAGAAATGTTTTTTTTAACCCAAAAATGTTGGATCCGGGTTTGGGTTGGACCCACGGGCCGGATCTGGTTTACCCGGTCCGAACCCATTTTATTGAAGTATTAAATATATATTAAAAAAATTTTAAAAATCAAAATCAAAAAATCAAAAAAATCAAAAATTTCAAAAAAAAATGATAAAAATTCAAAAATTTTTCTGGAATTTCAAAAAACTCAGAAAACATTAAAAATTTCGCTTTTTTTTTTAATTTTAATTAAAATTAATTTTTTTAAAAAAAATTATTAAAAAAATAAATTAAAAATAAATTAAATTAAAAATTTTGAAAATCCAAAAATGTAGGATTTGGTTTAGAAAATTGTTATGTATTGCATTTTTAGTGTAATAGGCATTTATTTGCTCGTTTATTAATTATATAGCATGTTTAATTTGCATATCTAATTATGTTTAATTGTACGTGTTTAATTTTACTGCAATTAGGACCTTGTTAGCTATGATTATTACTTTAATGATTGTGCACATGTATGATCACCTCACATGTTAGTGGATATGTATAAATCAATTCAAACTGCCTGCCAAAAATCATTTTGTTAAAATGAACAAGATTAGGTAAGGGCACTAATTGGTTAATTAGTGTAATCAAATCCCCGAACCTAAATTCTCTAGTTGCGTAGGAAGTGAGACACGCTCCCATGCCTCACTTGGTTTCTAGCCGACCCCAATAGGCTAGTGGCGACTCTTTTTGTGCAAAATCCATGAAAAATATCCCAACGTCACGCGGGGTATGGGCTTGGGAGAGCTTGCGCCTAATCATGGGCCTTAGGCCCGTCCTTTAGGCAATACCCCTAAACCTATTCCCTCCCCCAAGGGTAGGTCGCAACAGTGATTGAATTGGAAGACTAGGAGTCGGTCTTTTGAAAAGCGCAAGTCCAGGAAATGACCGGGCCAGAGCCGCCCAAAGTCAAGAAATTGGAGCTTCCAACGTGATGGAACAGAAGTCACAGGATGGACTACAGATAAATCTGGGTTTTACCGTGGGTCCCGATATGATCATCCAATAAAGTTCATCCAAGTACGAAGTTTTTGCCTCATGTCCTCCTCTCACAACCTTTCTAATAGTTGACTTTCAGATGTGGACATCACCCACATATTAAGTATAAATGTGGCTGACGTCCACAACTGAACGGCAATTGGAAGAAATTTTCTTCAATCAGGGTTGAAGGAATATATAAAGCAAAAATCTTATAATTATAATTTGCCAATAATCGACCGGATTTAACGATTGGACGAAACAAGTATGACTAAATCACCGTCCCAATGGAACTTCAACTCTGAAGAGAATGGGTCGGACACGGGGCAGTTCCTATTCGCAACCCCAACTAGTCTTTTGAGGTAATCCTTCGTACCAAATGCCAATATACTGTAGTAGTGGTTACTAGTGTTACCTGGTGAAAAGAAGCCCATCTCAAATGTTCCCTCTTGAGAGGTTAATGTCCAATTTCCGGAGAGAGACTCCCCGGGTAGTATGGTATTTGTGCTTATGGAAAAGGAGGGGCCGAATGAAACAAGGAAAAGAAGCAAAATATGAGCAAACATTTTTGTGTTTCTAATTATGTAACTCATCTCTTGTTGCTCTCTGCACAATTATAGTTTTGGCATGGCATGGGGAGTTAGCGGCTCTAAGGCTTTCTGAGAGCCGATAAAAACCTGATTTCTTGTTAGCCGGCAGTCTTCGGGGAAGTGATAAGACTCTGGCTGTGAGGTGACCTGAATTCTAGCAGTTGCTTTCGAATCTGTCCACTAGATGGCCAGTAAACACGTTCCAGAGGAGGTTTCCTTTGTCTGATGGATTTGGGTGGCGCATCCTTCGTCATCGAGATCTCCAATTCGGCCAATTAACAGAAAGTCAAATCAAGAAAAGTAAACTGTGTGCGGACCAACAAAAGGTTCCATCAGTGGAAATTACGCAGAAATTGTTGTTCATGCAGTCAACCAAACACAACAATTGGTGGATTAATTTATGGATAGCTTTCGCATTAATTAGGAAGGAAACTTCTCTACAATTTCTAAATTTGACATTGTTGGAAAATTGACTTTCTCTAGGAATACGTTTTAGAGTCATGAAACTGAACGGGAAAATTACCAAAAAAGTCATAAACCTATTGCAATTGTGTCAATTCAGTCATAAACTTATTTTTTTGACCAATTGAGTCTTAAACCTTTTATAATTATTCTTGATCAGTCCATTCGGCCAAAAATGGCCGGGCGGCGCTAATGTGGCAGCCGGCCGGCACCAACGACATTTTTTAATAATATTTTTAAAAATATTTTATTAATTTAATTATCTTTTTTTCCTCTTTTTTTTTTCTTCTTTTTTCCCCTCTCCCTCCTTCCTCCTCCTCTGCTCCTTCTTCCCTTGGCTCCGGCGATTGGCCAGAGGGGAGGGCTGATCGATCGCTGGACTAAGGCGGCCGGCAGGGCAAGCCCTTGCCAAATTCGGCAAGGGGGGCCTCGCCATCGCTGGGTTTGGCGAGGCGAGCGCCGCCTGATCTGGCGAGGGCTCGCCTCGCCAGTCCGTGCGCACTCAGCAACAGCGGGGCGAGCCCTCGCTGGATCTAGCGAGGGCTCGCCTCACAGTCGCCGGGCGAGGCGAGCCCTTGCCAAATCCGACGAGGAGGGCTTGCCTCACCCGATGACCACGAGGGGAGCCCTCGCCAGATCCGGCGAGGGCTCGCCCCGCTGTCGCTAGGTGCACGCCAACTGGTGAGGTGAGCAGTTGCCAGATCTAGAGAGGGCTCACCATGCCGACCGCCTCAGTCCGGCAACCCGCCAGCCCTCCCCTTTGTTCGGTCGTCGAAGCTAAGGGAAGAAGGAGGGAGAGGGAAAAAAAAAAGAGGAAAAAAAGATTTAAAAAATTATTAAAAAAAAATGTCGCCGGTGCTGACCAGCTATTTTTGGTCGAATGGACTAATCGAGAATAATTGTAAAAGGTTTAGGATTCAATTGGTCAAAAAAAAATAAGTTTAGGACTAAATTGGCACAATTGCAATAGGTTTAGAACTTTTTTGGTAATTTTCTCGAAACTAAACTACCATGCGCTATCTTGAATCAAAATCCTTGTAAGTCAAGCATCTGTGTTGAAATTCATTTCATAACCAACATGTTGCAAGTGCTATACTATGAAGACGAGCACGAGAACATAAAGCAACATCGATGCTAATAAATTTTGTTCACTTGAGCTTCAAACAGCAATTTTGTCTAAGTCATTACCTCTTCGCATTAAGAAAACTGGCAAACCCGTCATCTTCTTGAGAATGAGTCTCCATCCTAAGAATTTCTGTTTGTTCGTCATATTGTGCTTCCAACTTATTTTCAAAGTTTTTAAAGTTATTTATCTCATATATCTACTATTCAATACTAGTCTTGTCTCACCCTTCTCTTTTACTCGCCATTTTTCTCTATTAGCAGGCATCGAATCACTAATATACACTGATATTGTCAACTTCTAGTATAAATAGTACTTCCCATTCAAATCCTCTGTCTTACTCTCTATATTTGGGGTAATTCCGACTTGCCCTCTGATTTCTGGGTTGTCTCAGTCAATCCCTTTGCTCAGTCAACATAGTATACTTTTTTGTTTAAAAAAAAAAAAAACATAGTATACTTTGAATTTTTCGTCTCAGTTCGACCCAAAATTCATTAATCGGTTTCTTTGTGACCTTGCAAAATCCGATCTGCGTGGCATCACATGCTCAATTTCTGTTCATTTGGCAAAGTAGTCGGCTTACCCTGTATATTCTCAGTGGCATGTGCAAGCCATAAGCTCATTTTAAAGAATTTCCCAATTAATTTTAGACATTAGGAATAATGAAGGGAGTTACTCTTCTTCATGTTGGACATGCTGTCGAGGTTGGAGATGGCTTGGGAAATGGTGGATGCCGTAAATGTGGGTGATCCAGCGGCTGTCAAGGGGGTAAGATAGAGGTTTTGGTGGGAAGGACACAGCTTGTAATGGTGGATGCCGCCAAATTTCGAAACATGTTCGCCATAAGTTCTCTATTCTTTGAAGCGCGAGCTTTTAGGACGAGGGAGAAAAAATTAACACTGCAACCCAATAGGACCAAAAGTTTCTTATAGAAAAACCTCGCACAAAGCAAGAAAACCAGGAAAACACACTTGAATAAAGTGGCTACCAATAGATAACCTCGAGGATTATACCAGTAATGTCACGCACAAGTACTACTTTGAACTTACATTCATTTTCTACAAGAGGGAAAAAATCACACAGAACAAGATTGTAGAATCTTGTTATTGTACTCGTATTGATAACTACCAGAAATTGTTGGAACACTTGAAGAAGATGAGAGAGTTTCAAGTTCAACCTCAATATTGACATCAGCAACCGGTATCTCCATTGGATATAGAAGTGGTTTTGGGGGAACCTGTAGTTCATCGATCTCTTCTTCTAACATAATAAGGACTCGGCTCATCGACGGTCGATCATTAGGGTTCAGTTGTATACACCAAAGAGCAACGATGATCATCTTCCTCGTCGTCTGTCTTTCCTCTTCCGTGGCATCTACCATATCAACTTCCTTTTCTTTGCCAAGTTGGTCATAAACCCATAAAGGAAAATAAATTTGGCTTGAATCCTTTGCATTTGCATTTACATTTCTCCTTCTACCGGCCATTTCCATCAACATCATCCCAAAACTATAAACATCGGCTTTGTAAGAAACGCCGCCAATGTCCCTATAGAATAGCTCAGGCGCCATATATCCCAAGGTTCCCCTTGCTGCAGTCAACGTTACTATATTGCGATCGGTAGGGTATAGTCTTGCAAGTCCAAAGTCAGAAACTTTCGGAGTCAAACTCTGGTCTAGGAGAATATTGTGAGGCTTGATGTCAAAGTGTAAAATTTGCATGTCACATCCTCGATGTAAATACTCTATCCCTCTAGCTATGCCAAGAGAGATCTCATACATTTTCTTATAATCCAGAGAATTTTCTCCATCCTTATAGACAATGTGCTTATCCAAAGATCCATTTGGCATGAAATCATAGACAAGAGCTTGTTTGGAATCATTGAAACAAAAACCAACAAGTTGCACCACATTAACATGGTGGATCCTTCCAATTGTCCCCACTTCACTTATAAAATCTTGGCCGTCAGATTTTGGTTTATTCAAAATCTTAACCGCAACTTCATTGCCACTTCTAAGTATTCCTTTGTATACGGAACCATAGCCCCCTTCACCTAACTTGTATTTGAAATTTTTTGTGATCTTCCGGATATCTGAGTAAGAGTACCTTATGGGCAAAAAAAAGTTGTGAGCTTGTAGAAATTCTTCAATGTTTGGGTCCATTGCTTGGTGCCTTCTTATCCACTTATAGATTAGAAATATCAACACACATGGAGCTCCGAATATGAATTTTACTGCTAAGAAGTGAGCTGTGTAGAAAATTGTCTTGAGATTAGTGTAAAGAACTGTCTTTTTTATTTGTTAGAAAGTACATATAGGGAGTGTTTTCCTCACATATAGCGCATGAGTGTTACGCAGATGTGAGGGAAAAAAAATTGTCCATACCGAAGACAAAGACAGGATTAGGAACGGTATTCAGTGCAAAATTTAGCGCCTTGCCCCAGGAAGAATTGTCTATAGAAAGCAAGAGATTCATGAGGACATATAATCAGAACTAGCTAAGTAACGAATGAAAAGTAAGGGGATAAGTACACTAATGGTGCCATAAGTTGTGTACGACACTCACTTTGGTGCCAAAAGTTTCCGCCAGATCACTTAACTACCAAATTGGAGAAAAAAAGATCACTTTGGTGCCACCGGCAAGAAATTCTGGCCAAAATGATTACCTGGCTTTATATTTTAAAAAAAAAATCGATAAACTCTTTAAACGACGTCGTTTTTTGTCCTACTTAAGAAAACGACGTTGTTTTGCCGTCCTACGTGGATGGCTTAGGAAAAACGACGCCGTATAGTTCATTTGTGATTGAAATTAGGGTTTTTTTTTGTTCATCCTTGCCGACCAAGCTTACTTGGCCACCGTCGCTTGGCCACCGTGCTCGGCCACCGTCGCTTGGCCACCGTGTTCGGCCACCGTCGCTCGGCCACCGTGCTCGGCCACCATCGCTCGCCAAGAACTGATGGGAAAATAGGAGGCAAGGGCAGAGGAGGAGGAAGAAAGGGGATTTAAGGTGCAGAGAGAGTGAAGACGAGGAGTGCGAGGGAAACAAGGAAGGCGCAGATGGAGATGTTGGATTGGGCTCTGTTCAAAGAGTGTCTGGTGCTGGTGTTGTTCTTCGAGGAAGAAGATGCCGCCGCCATGACTTCTCTCTCTGTTGGTGTTGTTCTTCGGGGAAGAAGACGGCATCGCCATGGCTTCTCTCTCTCTCTCTCTCTGTTGGTGTTGTTCTTCGGAGAAGAAGATGATGTTGCCATGGCTTCTCTCTCTCTGCGCTGGTGTTGTTCTTCGGGGAAGAAGACAACGCCGCCACCATGGCCTCTCTTTCTCTCTCTCTCAATTTGGGGATTTAGGGTTTCGACTTGGGGTTTAAGATACCAAACGACGTCGTTTGGTGGTTTACTTGCTGACTGGACTCTCCGGCAAGCCACATCAGTATAAGAAATTAATATAAAAAAAAAGGCCACATCGGATTTCCGGCAGTTCAGATCGGGGTCGGCACCAAAGTGAACGTTTTTCAAATTTTTTGGCACTTAAGTGATCCAACGGAAACTTTTAGCACCAAAGTGAGCGCCATACACAACTTATGGCACCATTAGTGTACTTATCCCGAAAAGTAAGTATAGTAGTTAACTAAGAAAATAAGATATGAATTAACAACATCCTAAGCAAAGATGTATTAAGGATAAAAACTAATGTTACATTTGCATACTGTATTCGACAATCAATAGTAGTAAATATTCAACACATCCCGTGTCATATTTAATGTGTTCTTTGAACCTAAAGATTTCATCTAGTGAATTTTCTAGCCCCATCGTGACTTAAAATATAGTAAATCAACAAGTTTTGCTTTCAAGAGATTCTGAATTTTCACATAATTTCGGTTTTGAGAATTAAAAGGTTTTGTGACTATACTTGATTAACTTATGAGGTGGGAGGTGGGCTTTTACTCCCCATTTTGGGAACTCTTGATATAAGAGAAAAAATCAGGTACTTTGAGCTATTATAAAAGCTTTTGGAAGGAACTAAACACAATTTTCTTATATTCAATAAAATGCAGATGCTCAACGTTGACTTACACAAACTTAGTTTTTTTTTTCCCCAAAAAGCACAAACTTAAATTTCATTCATTTTGTGAAAAATGTGATTTTAAAAAAAATATATATTTCAGGAAATTAACAATATTTTCAATGTTTGGCTTAAACTTAAAAATGAAATGAAAAATATTTTCCGTCGTTTGGTATGAAAAATATGACTTTCCTCCATGTACTCCTTTAGATCATTTATTATTTTTATTTTTTGTTCCTTTTTCTCTTAAAAAAATCGAATTTTAATTTTTCTTTTCTTTCTTTTTCTCGACTGGCTGTCGACCATAGGTGAGGAACAAGCTTGCTAGCCTCTTGCGAAGCTTGAGTGTCACGGATCTGCGAGGCCCAAGCCTCGTCGCCCTCTAGCAACACTAGAGCTCACCTATGGCCAATTGCCAACCTCACTGTGGCGGGCAAGAAGAAGAAAAATGGAAAATTAAAAAAGAAATTAAAAAATTCGAATTTAAAAAAAAAATAATTAAAATTAGTAATGAAGGAAAGAGGAGGGAAAATGATTTCCTCTCTATTGATGAAAAACGTTTTCCAATGACTTGTTCGTTTTTTGTTAATTGAATGCAGGAAAATTCGAATAACATTTTTTTGGAAGTTATTTTCCACAAATTGAACGAAGCCTTTTATGGGTCTACACTACAAGTTTCAACTATCATTCTATGAACAGGAATAAAACACAACGCTACGTGATTGTTATTGTCATTTTCTCTCCGAGAATAATTAATGTATTTATTTGCATGTCATCTTAATCCCCTCGAGGGCTAATTCGTTATATTTGGTTTTGCTTACTCAATCATCATGGTTGGGAGTTCTACGAACTTTACTTGCGTCTGTTACGTTGTTTTTTATACCAATCAATCACAGTTTGTCGCCTTAAGGCTAAAGAGCTACAGCTAGAAACATATATTAGCATATCGATCGGGTAAAGTACTTTGATGGAAAGGCATACTTACAGTTGTAGTAGGGTATGCATTTTTCCCCTCGGTATCGGAAGCCTAAGAAGCAAAAGCCATATGTTTTCATCTGCGGCGGCGCCCCGTAGCTGTAAGTGGGTAGTACCCAGTAGGTGAGATTAAACCCATCGGCCATCGCATTGTGGATGTCGTTATAGGTGATCGTGCGATTCTCCTTGGACAATGCTTCCGCTTTATACCGTAAATATTCTGCTGCATATATTGACGTGGTTATGGTGCAAGAGTCCTCAATATCTGATGCTCGTGCGTCGATGAGGGCATATGAATGATACCCTTCCGTAACTATACATGGTTCGGTGTTGAAATACGAACTAGATCTCACTTGCTTTGAGCAAGATACAATTACCACCCCGGTTCCATAGGAAAAGAGGTACGGTTCATATTCTTCATCACGGAAATCAGAGGGCACTAACTGGCGGAGAGGAAGGGAGGAACAGTTGCCCTTTCGTAGGCCGACGTCCACTACTTCCATATGCCCATCATTCCAAGGGATGGAATCCAAAACAATATCAGGATGTATCGATTTCACATGATATTGTCCATCAAACAAAGAAAGTATTGTGCGGTTATCTTTACACGTTAACTCAAATCTCGAATCACCACAGTCTCTCAGGTCATCTTTCAATCGAAAAGGATAGCGTATGTTGCCGACTTCGCCGCATGATGAAGGGCTGCACAGGTAGTTGTTCCTAGCATAGCAACTAATCCCAGCTTGTATTATGAGAAAGAGGAGTAATGGGAACGGCTCCATTTGGTACCTGAGTTGAGAGAACTTGTGCAATGCAGAGAGCTTTTTGTTTGGCTTTGGTTATTTGGTGCGGAGGTGCGACAGAAAAGGGGATGCCATTGGAGAGACGTACCGTGAATGAATTGGAAGACTAGGAGTCAGGTCTTTTTAAAAACCCAAGTCAAGCAAATGACCCGGCCAGAGCAGCCCAAAGTCAAGAAATTGGAGCTTCCTACGTGATGGAACGTACGTGGCTTGGATTGATAAGCGGATAAAAGTCATATCAACGTTATCATGTAAATTTCGCTGGAAGGCCCACGTCTTTGTCGATTGAGATAATCCTGGTCTGTATACTCTATAAATCATAAATTATTTTTTTATTAGATCATACAATATTTTTCTCTTACCAGCCTTCTGATTGGTGGATTTTAAATGTGGACATAACACAAGTTAACTTAACATATGATTGATGTCCACAACTTGTGACCCACTATTCACAAGGACAGTTGAATAAAGTTTTCTTTCGATCAAGGATGAATGAAAATATAGACCTAATTACAATCATACATTTTCAAAAATATATGGCAAGTATTGAAATATACGTACAATAGGCCACTGAAAATAATGTGCTAAAATTTCATTTTCAAATGTTTATTTTTAAAGTGGGTTATGTTTCTCAGAAAGCTTAACTAACGTCATCACCAAAGAAGATAGATATTTGTTCTTCGCACTACACATGCATTTCATGATGTTTCAAGGAAATTCTCACTAGAAGTGACTTCTCTTTTTCCCTTATGCTACAGTCAACATCGTATACCAAGAAAGTCTCATTACATTATGGAAATGTTTCGTCAATCCTACAAATTTAATTTACGAACAAAAAAGAGCAATTGCTTTGCTCCTATCAAAAGCATGATTTCTGGGTGTTCTTGATTAGCTTAAATATAGAATTAAGTTTCAAAATTATGCAATCAAATCTTGAAAATTATCACATTGGTGTGATCGACAATTTTCATTAATTCCATCAAATTTTGGTGATGAAAATCTTAACTAAACACTCTTTCTATAAACTAAATGCTAAAAAATAAAAAAAGCCAAAAAATTAAGCAGGGGGAGGGGGACTCTCACTTGACAACGGGCAGCAACTGCTCAATAATATTCATTACTGCGAGCAGGCAAGAAAGCCTCGCCCAGATCAAGGCATGAGTCGATTGACCCTAGCAGGGTTGTCGAGAGGGCTAAGCAACCCCCACGTGGGGGTGACAAGTGGTGAGGCCTTGTGTTCTTCGTCTCGCGCATTGTTGCTTCTCCAATCCACCAAACCATATCAAGCCTATCCAATTGGTCCTATGAGAAGGTTGATGTTTAGCATATTTCACACTTTAACGTGTAACGATTATAACTCAACAAATCCATTAATGATATGTGAATTCTCTAATGCTGGCTCTTTACATGCAATAAGTATTGACAATCAGATTGAATCACGAAAATTTAGTGCGTGCTTTAGCATTCCTTGTTGACTACTCTGGTAGTTTTGTTCTATCGTGCTTATTTTCAAATTACAAGATTTGTCAGCTCCCACATATGTTGCAACAAAAATATTTCTGGATTTCCACTTGTGCAACTCATCTCTTGTTACTCTTTCTTTCACAACTGCGGTTTTGACACGGTGGAGTTAACAACTCTTAAGTCTTTCTCTGAACGGACAAATCTTGACTTGGCAATAGCGAACGGTCTACGGGGAGTTGCCCGTCTAACAAGGTTGAGTCGAAAGTGACAAGACACTGGCTGTTTCGAGGGTGCCCATAATAAGCATTTACTTTATAATCTGCCCATTATATCATTTGACTAGAAAACGCGTAGCATTTCAGAGAAGGTTCCTTTTGTCTGACGATGATCGAAAAGATCAGTTGGGTCATCTGTCTTTGCAATGACCAAGTCAACCAACCAATCAACAAAAAGTCAAGTCAAGAAAAGTACATTGTGTAGACCCACCAAAGGTTTCATAAGTAGAAATTACGCAGAGCTTGCAGTACACGCATTGAAACTAACATAACAAGTGGTGGATACTTCACGGATAGCTTTCTCACTAACTTGGAACGAAACTTGTCTGGAATTTCTAAATCTGATTTTTTTGGCAAATTAATAATTTTTAGGAATCAACTTTAGCACAGTAAAAATGAACAATCGTGCCCTAAATTGGATCAAAATAGTAACATTGATGATAATAAACTCTATTCATCTGAGTTTCAAGTAACAATTTTCAGTCATTACTTCTTCCCATTAAGTGAACTAGAAGTCCAACATTAAAAATCAAACCCGTCATCTTCACTAGAACTAATTTCCACCCTAAGCATTTCTATTTGTTCTTGATATCACGCTTCTTATTTATCTTTGGAGTCTAAAAGTTATTTATCTCTTGTATCAACGATTCATTTTATGATCTTCTCCAACCTCGTGTTTTACTCATCATTTTTCTTTTCAATAAGCACCTTAGTAGGGGTGTACAACCAGACATGGTATACTGGAGAACCGGACTAGCCCACCCGGAAAATAAGGTTAGAAACCAGTTCCCATTGAAACTAATTCGAGAATAGGTTCCCAAAATTTAAAACTGGTTTAAATCAGTTCGGAAACCAGTTCCGATTGATTACCTACTTGGGAACCGGATCCCGAATTGGTTTTGGAACCGATTTGGGAACTGATTTTGTAAGTATAAATCCAAAACCTTTTTTTCCCCTTATTTCTATTCTTACCCCCACAATCACACGGCATTTTTCCTCTCAACTCTCTCAAATATGCACGGCACTCCTTCTTCATCATTCCTCTTCCTCGTCTCCCTCCCTCATCGGCTCCCTCTCACACCGTCCAATGAATGATGTTCGTCACCACCAAATTCTTATGTACCACGTGGATTAGCTCGCCCAATTTCTCTTTTGTAAGAGGAGTTATACTTGTATAAATGAGTAGCTTCATGTAGTAGTTGTGGGATTAAGACTAATATTAGACCTATGTTTGTTGCTAATTCTTTGCCTTATGATTTTATTTACTATAATTAGCCCTGTGGATCCTTAATTTTTTGTTTAGTTAAAAAGTTAATGTATTTATTTATTACAAGTGCTTAATATTTCGATATAAATTAGGAGGTATAAAATTCAAAGTCGTATAAGGTATCGAGAGACTGTAAAATAGGTTCCAATGGAAATAGGGTTGACCCTGTAACCGTACCGGAAAAACATGGTGAGTCAGATACATGGTCCAATACAAATAGGATTGGGTACATAGTCTAAAAAAAGGGAACCGGTTATAATAAGATTGGGTACAAGTTCAGGTCTAGACCCTACTCACCCTAGACTCGATCACCCCTACACCTTAGTAACGGAAAAAAGTACTAAAAAAGTCTTAAACCTATGGCATAAGTGTCAATTTACTCTTAAAATTTTCAATTGGACCAACTTAGTCATAAACTTTTTCATATTAGTACAAATTCAATTCATTTGACTAATTTTGGCCAGTTGACACTGATGTGGACGCCGATTGGCTGGCAAACGCTAACATGGCAATTTTAAATTATTTTTTTTATTTTTTTCAAAATTTTGGGTACATTTTTTTTTCCCTCTTCTTCCTCCTTGGGCTTCTTCCTGCAATGGCCAGTGAGACTCCAATGAGGCTCGCCGACTATTGGGCAAAGCAAGGTCAAGCGAGGGCCGCGACACTCGTCACAGCCAACAAGGGCCTCACGACCCTTGCCCAGTGGCTAGCGAGCCTCACTAGAGCCTCATCAACCACTGCGGGAAGAAGCCAAAGGAGGAAGAAGAGGAAAAAGAAAAACAAAAAAATTCAAAAAAAATTCAAAATAATTCAAAATAATTTTAAAATTACCATGTCAACTTTTGTGGCTAGCTAGCATCCAAGTTAGCATTTGCCTGCCAACCGACATCCAAGTCAGTGCCAGCCAGACAAAATTGGCCGGATGGATTGAATTTGTATAAATGTGAAAAGGTTTAGAAATGCATTGGTCCAATTAAAAGATTTAGGATTGGATTGGTACCAATGCCATAGGTTTAGAACCTTTTTGATATTTTTCCCTTTAATAACTTAAACACTAATATTGTAAATTAGTTTTAGCGTAAACAGTATAACCATTCAAATCCCTCATCATGACCTCTACTTTTGGGCTAATTCCAACTTGCCCTCTATAATTCTGCGGTTGTATTCACTTCCATGCTCAAGTTGATTTTTCTCCACGCGCATTCCTCCATACTGATCACTTGTAACTCTATTTTGAAACATGTTTGCCATGTATTCTAGAGTGCAAGCTTTTAGGACAACGGAGGAGAGATCGACAATGAGACTCAAAAGGACCAATAGTTTTTTTTTTTTAAAGAAAACCTCGTCCCAAAAAAATGAATAAATAAACACATTTGGAAAAAAAAAAAAAAGTGGCTACCTATATATAACCACAAGGATTATACAACTAAAATCAAGTACAAGTGATAGCACTACTTTTATTTTGGATTCAATTTCTACAAGAAGGAAAAAAATCACACAAAATAAGAATGTGGAATCATGTTGCCGTGCGGATACTAGTAACTACTAGAACTTATTGGAACACTTGAAGAAGATGAAAGAATTTCAAGTCCAATCTCAATATTCACATCGGCAACCAGCGTCTCCGTTAGATACAAAAGTGGTTTTGAGAGCACTTGTAGTTTATCGATTCTGGTTTTGGGGGAACTTGTAGTTTATTGATTCTCCCTCTAGCATATCAAGGATGCAGGCCAACGAATGTGGACCATTAGGGTTCAATTGTATACACCAAAGAGCAACAATTATCATCTTCCTTATTGTCTCTCTTTCTTCTTCTAGCAACAATTATCATCTTCCTTATTGTCTCTCTTTCTTCTTCTATGGCATCTATCATTTCAACTTTCTTTTCTTTGTCGAGTTGATTGTAAACCCACAAAGGAAAATAAATTTGACTTGAATCCTCCGCATTTGCATTTACATTTCTCCTTCTACTAGCCATTTCCATCAACATCATCCTAAAACTATAAACATTGGCTTTGCCAGAAACGCCACCAATGTCTTTATAGAATAACTTTGATGCCATATATCCTAAGATTCCCCTTGTTGATACCAATGTTACTATGTTGTGATTGACGGGGTAAATATTTTCATATAACGTAGGGACTATATTGAACACTTATCAATAGTTCATGAATCATATTGAATAAACTAAAAATACAAAGACAACATTGTAAATTAAGTTAAAATTTAAAGACTATTTTTTACACTTCCTTTTTAGATAACCCAAAAAACAAATTTCACACTCATGAAACTCACAGCATGGCATGTGCATCATATCCCTAGGGCCACGTCCCATCTCTTTCGGTCTGAAGAGGAGACGCCACATGGCTTAAAAAAATAAATAAATAAAATAAAGTTTTTATAGCACAAAAAAGTGCAAAGAGAAATCGTGGATCGTTTGTGTACTTTGGGTTGGCCATACCTGGCAAACTTCCTTATCCACTTCCAATTATAAATAGTCAAGGGCTTTTGTTTCACGGCCTGCTCCCGCAAATAGTGTGCCCTCGCGCGTGGCTAAAGTACTCCAATCCAAATCGTTTCCTTGGCCTTAAGCCACAAGTCCAAAATCCCATTGCCTGATTTAAAGAAAAACCAATATTTTTTCTTTGAGAAAAAAAAGAGAAATAAGAAAAAGGGTCGTCGCCAGCTGGCTTTTGATTTTTTTTTTCTTGATGATCTCGATTGTTTTTGTCCGGTTGCAATGGGGAATTCGAGACGATTAGGGAGCAAAACGGCAAGTTCCCTTCATGTCCAAAAGCTTTTTCCAAAGTTGCCTATGAAAATGCTCGATGTATCTGCAAAACATTCCCATGTTAGATCAATGTCGGCCTAGCGATTTACGTTGAAGTTTGTTTTGCCCATATTGCTGGCGCATGTCATCAGAGCTTAGTTCTTTAATTTTCATTATCTGAGGTCGAAGTAAGATAATAGCTTGAAAATCAAAATCTCCAAACTTTTCAAGTCCATATTGTTTGCCAAAGTCAAAATTTAAAATCTAAGGTCACAACCAAAGCCGGAAAATTTATAACAAAAAAGCAACTAAATCATGCTAGACAGGTTCTTAATTTTATCTCTGGATAATCTTAGCTTCCTGTTTGTGAGACTGAGTTGGAAGGTTTGTCTTTTGCATTTGGCCTATCGGACTTAGTAATGACATGCATGTCGGAATTTAAATTAATATAACTCAAATTGGCATAAATATGACCGTATCCATGATCACCCTCTTGATTTGATTATCTTTGCGGAGCCCATCTACGACATAGGGGAGGCATATTGCTTTCACTAAGGACCACTGAAAAATACAGCAAGATATTGCCGAATATAGAATGGCTGAGGTGCTTTTTGTGCTTTAGGAGCTGGTTAATAATTGAATTGGGCAATGTGTAAGCCCGACGTTCAAATGGGCCCTCCTAATCTCAGACAGATTTGAGAAAGAGAACGTGCAAATCGGTTTAGTCTTTTAACTAATGGGTCATTAGCGATGTGGCGTGGTCTCTCTGACATAAAAGAATGTTGTTATGAGATTCTTTTACAAGTGTGTAGCACAACATTACATGTCATATGCCTAATTCACCCTTGATAAATACTTGCTTAAGTGTAATTTCTTAACATCACAAGCGGTACTTATCTTAATGCGTCAATCCACACTCCCATGGATCAAATTTAGTAGGCTTAAACACCACTAGCAAACGTTAGATTATTTTCAATTCATATAAAACCTTTCATATCCTAATATTACGATGTATCATATTGACACGAGACAAAATCTAGCTAAAAGAGGAAAAAAAAAAAAACTGAATTGATGACCGCGTCGATCAATTGCTCCGGCAGACTAACCAAAAAGAGAGTGATAGAGTTGAAAGAGCTCCTTTTGTTGTCTCCCAAATGGCTAGACACTGATGTTTAAAGCATATTCATTTAACAAAAGCATACACAAACCTGATAAAAAAATTTACTGGTCAAAGTTGGAACTTTTTTCCGGCGTGCCAAGGAAAGTTTGCTTCCTTAGAGAGGGACAGATTGTGACCTAGAGACGTCAAGAGAGAAGAAGTTTTAGCACCTCATGATGGCTCATCGCTTTCTTTTCTAGGACATTATAATTGTGATTTTGGATTCCTCATCCTATGTCATACTTCTTTTATATAAGTGAACTTGCCAGTTATGGTCTATCAAATATCATTTCTTTATTAGGATTTTACGAGTATTCATTAGTTAAAAAAGGGGGGGGGGGGGCAATGGTAGACAATAGACTTATTGTAGTCATAAATCACTTAATGTGGAGCTAACAAATTATTATGTACATGCATTAACACATATTCATGATATTTGTCCATCTTTCTAACTTAAAAATCTCAATCGGAATAACTTACATGTGCATCTTCTGTCAGGATCTTGTATGTTCTATTATTTACTCGGTGGGCATCGAATCTGAAGATCAACACACTAGTAAGAATTAGCTCGAGCACGCAAAGAGCTCCGGCCGCCCTTTTAACGGGAAAAAAAGAAAGTATTTTCAATATTCTGTTTTTCAATATGACGTCACCATTTTAAATCTTTCTCAAATCTGATTGATGTTACATGGCTTGGGGATCGCGTAGGGTTCCCTGACTGGCCCAGCTGGCACACCACTCGAACGTCGGAGCTTGCCTCCGATTTCCATCTGTACATGTTGACAATGTCGGAAACCCTCCCCCACTTCGTCTCAGTTATGCCGCATATGATCTTGCCCTCTGTTTCTATTTCTTCTTTTTATATGTTTCTTCCATGAAAAAATGCTTCAATTCTAGGTTAAAAATTATTTATTTTCAGTGGAAAAAATTAAGAAAAGGTCTTGTTATTATAGTTGACGGCGGTCCGCTGTTATTAGTATCTTTTCTGGGATAATTATTGCTGTCAATGGTGGGAAATAACTGGACACAGCTATACACAAAGCTTTTCACAATGAGACTTTGTCCACCAAGGATGGAAACATTTCGTGCCACGGAATTGCACCACGCCGCATGACCCACTGAGTCATAATGTTGTCAAACAGCCAAAAAAAAGGAAAGAGAGAGAGATTATCCACAGTGTCATGGATATGCTACGTGATGTTACCAATCAATTAGCATTTTTCAACCATCAAGTTAATCCCAAAGTCAAAAAGGAGATTCCCCAATTGATTTCACTTATGCAGCCTTAACGTTCTACATCATACAATTCCACGTTATGAATTTTGGTTGGACCGATTTTGCTCAAAGACCGATAATTGAAATATTCGCGTAATTGACACATGCTTGAGCTTATGATTGATTGCCCGTTCAGCAAGTCCAAGGGTGCTTGTTGTTCACAAACCATCACATGTGTTGTTTTATAGGGTTTAGGGTTTAGAATTTATGGTTTAGGTTAAATGTGTTGAAAAATGACATATTTATAGAAAATTTCAAAGAGATAGTCAAGACTTCTTCTTTTTGTTTTTTCTTAAGAGGTCAAAAGAGGTCTTTTGGTTCTACTAATTACACTGCTCGCTAATTTCTTGGCAGAAAAGAGAAATCCACTCTACCAAAGGTTAGTGATTTCTTAAAGACATTCATACATATAACGATGGATAAGGTTGTCCTTAGTTAGAAAACAATGGAAAATGGACCTCCGATGTTGATGGAATTGAGTTAGCAATTATGTGATTTAAGTCATGACAGATACATGTTGTGAAATGATCAAGTTCAATTTATCTTAGTAATGTCCTAACTCTTATGATAATTATTACCAAGAGCACTCTTGCGTCATAGGGGCATGAATATTTTTCATTTTTGTAAATTAGAGTATGTATTTTAGTATAAATATTTTGTTGTATCCCATTTCAAACAAATCCTTAAAAAAAATAACGACGTTCTTAGTTCATACCACATAATACTGTTAAAAGGGACTCAAATAACAGTTAAAAATTTATAGTTGTTGCTGTTATGTGAGATAAGAAGGGTTTATATTCAACTAATGACATTATTGGAACATCGTCGGGAAATAAATAGCTCGTTAAAGGAAATACTGAATAGGAAGAGAAAAGGAAGAGTTACGTTTGCTAATTTGCCATATAAAAAGTCATTGAAATTAATGTCATTGAGTGAGGCAAGCTCCGTAGAGGGGGAGGAATTTTAGTTGGAAGCAAGATGAGTAGAGTATGCAAGAAAAATTCTCCTTAAAAAGAGAATGATCAGCATTTTGCGAACTACAAGTTCAAGTGATACTCATTGAGGACTCTAATAGAGAGTACTCTATAATAGTATATCCGATCAGTGTTAGTTTTCGCCGCTACTATGTTTAGTATTTAATAATTGGTCAAAACCATGCGAGGAAGCGAAAACCTCTTTTTATACATATGTATGTGCACGTTAGCTTTCAAGTTAGTTGGTAACATTATCTCAGATAAAAAGCTACTGTATTGTGTTGAGCCATAACTAAAGTTTGATAGCCTTTTATATCAACCTAGTTTGTGCAGACCTTCACTAAATTAAATATATGAAACCAGAAAAAGTGATCAAGCCGTCACGAAAGAATCACCATTGAACTAGTTTTGAAACTTATACTTATTTTTCACAATTTCGGTCTTGGTTGTCCTAAATGAAATAGCTTCACGTTATTTACTCATTTTTTGTTTCCCCTTTAATTGCATTTTGCTCCCTCATTCTTGTCATATTTTCCTCCCTTTACGAACGATAACCCACGTGTAAATCAATAAATTCGGCGGAATTATTCGATGACCAACTAATTTGAGGAAGGCATCGAACTTGCAACAATTGCTATTTGGATGAAGTCCCGTCATAATTTATTTAAAAAATAATTAAAAAATGATAAAATAGAGAAAACAAATTGGGAGAAGAACGCTGTTACGAAAATGCTCCTCCAATTCTTTCTTTGCCGGCCGGCTTTTCTCCCGTATTTCACGAAGTTCAACCCCAGACACTTGTAACCTCTACTTACGTTCTGATTGTTTCGCCAAAAACATTTTCTTTATTTTTCAAAAATTCAGTTCGTTTAGAAAAATAAGTTAACCAAAAATATTTTCCTAATCAATGAAAAAAGTTTCCTTATCAAAGCTTAAATTCAAAAATCATTTTCCAAAATATGACTAAGTATCGACGCTTAAGCACAAAAATCCTAACGCTCATTCTCGGGCCCTTCATAGCTTCTTGGGACTCCAACGCCCTAGCTGGGGTCCATCTAAGTCATGCCCGAGACCTCAACTGCTACACCTAAGTCCTTCAAGGCCGGGCTCAGGACACCAGTGCCTAAGCCAAGCCTTGATCCTCAACACCAGTCCATGGAGGCCAAATTTTTTTAAAATTTTTATTTTATTTATTTTTTCTTTTCTTTCTTTTCTTTTTCCTTCTTCCTCTACCAATCATCGTGCCTTAATTTCAGACCAAATGAGATTTTCTTTACCAAAATGATGGAAAATACTATCATTTTCTTGGAAAATGACTTCTCGAAAAAAAAAAATCAAGAATGTCACATTTGAAAATTGATTTTCAAAAACATTTTTAAGAATGTCACATTTTCTGCGAAACAAACGAAACCTTAGAAAATGAACTCGCACCCATTTTTTAGATCCATCAAAATTATGCGAAGTTTCAAGTAGTTAAGTTTGACTTGTTTAAATGAAAAAAAAAAAATTATTGGTACTATGAAATTAAAGTACCATTTAAATTATTAAAATGATCAGGTATGGTGGCAAGCCCATTATAAAATGGATTAGGTGCCATATATCCCAAAGTTCCTCTTACTGCAGTGAACATAACTATGATGTGACTAGTGGGTAAAGTTTTGCAAGTTCAAAATCAGAAACTTTCAAAGTGAAACTTTGGTCTAGGAGAATGATGTGAGGCTTGACGTCAAAGTGCAAAATTTGCATGTCACATTTTCGACGTAGATGCTCTATCCCTCTAACCGTGCCAAAAGAAATCTCATATATTTTTGTATGACCAAGAGAATTATCACCATCCAAATGCAAAACATGCTTATCCAAAGATATATTTGGCATGAAATCATAGGCAAGAGCTTGCTTGGAGTAACTGAAGCAAAAACGAAGTTGGACCACATTAACGTGGTGGATCCTTCCAATTGTGGCCACTTCACTCATAAAATATTGGCCGTTGTAGTTTTGATTTGTTCAAAATCCTAACCGCATTTGCAACTTTTAAGTACTCTGTACATGGAATGATATCCCCCTTCACCTAATGTGTTTGAAATTTTTTGTGATCTTCTTGATTTCCGAGTAAGAGTATCTTATGGTAAAAAGTTGTTGTGAGCTTGTAGAAATTCTTCAATGTTTGCATCCACTGCTTGATGCCTACTCATTCACTTATGAATTAGAAGTGTCAATACACATGGGGCTCCGAATATGAACTTTGCTGCCAAGAAGTAAGCTGTGTAGAAAATTGCCTTAAGATTAGTGTAAAGCACAATAAAGAGTGCTTTCTTCACATATGGTAAGCGAATGCTTCGTAAATGTGAAGAACAGCATCCATACCGAAGACAAGCCGACATTAGGAACTCTATTCAATGCAACATTTAGCTTCCTACCCCAGGACGAATTGTCTACAGAAAGCAAGAGATTAATTAAGACATAATATCAGAACTAGCTGAGCAATGAATGAAAAATATGTATAAGGAAAGAAGTATTATCATCCTGATTAAAAAAAAAACCTAGGTATAAATCAACAACATTCGAAGCAAAAATGCATAAAGCTAATAACTGATAAATATCCTTAGCCTCAGCAAGGGAGCACACCATTAACTTCTTTGCGTGCTTTTTATTCCCCAATATGCAGTTCAAAAGATCAGGTACCTTGAGCTCGTGTAGAAATTTTCGGGAATAAAACACAACACGGTGATTGCTATCCTCATTTTCTCTCCGAGAACAACGACTGTATTTCGCAGTGAACCAAATATTTGCATGTCCTCTTGATCCCTTCATTTTATTCGGTTTTGCTTACCCAATCACAATGGTCACGAGATCTACAAACTTTTCTTGCATCTGTTACTTTGATTTTCATACCAGACAATCACAGTCCTTCGCTTCAAGGCAAAATAGCTGTGGCTACAAAAAAAATATTAGCACATTGATCGGGTAAACTATTTTGATGTAAAGGCATGCTTACAATAGCAGTAGGATATGCGATTTTTCCCTCGGTACCGGAAGCCTAAGAAGCAACAGTGATATGTTTTCTTCTGCAGCGACACCCAGTATGAGGGATTAAACCTGTCAGCTATCACAATGTGGATGTCGTTGTAGGAGATTGTGCGATTTTCCAGGGACAATGCTTCTGTTTTATACCATAAATATTCTGCTGCAAGTACTGACGTGGTTATGGTGCAAAAATCCTCAATATCCAATGCCTTTGAGTTGATGACTGCGTATGAATAACACCCGCTTACTGGTATACATGGTTCGGTTTCGATAAATGAGGAATCTCACTTGCTTTGAGCAAGACAAAATGGTCACACCCTGGAAAGGATATAACCGATGTAGTACGATTCAATTGCTTCACTACTGAAATTAGAGAGCATTAACTGGCGGAGAGGAAGGGAAGAACAATTGCTCTTCTGCAGCCCGAGATCGACCACTTCCGTAACCCCAGTATTCTCGTTATTCCAAGGGTCCATTGACTTCACATGATACTGGCCATCAAACAAAGACAGTATTGTGCGGTTATCTTCACACGCTAACTCGAACCTCTTGTCGCCACAGCCTTTAGGGTCGTCCATCAATCGAAAGGATACCTAATGTCCCCGACCTCGCCGCATGCTGAAGGGGCACACAGGCGACTGTTCCAGGCATGGCAACTAATCCCAGCTTGTATCATGAGATGAACTAGTCATAGGAAAGGCCCCATCCGGTACCCGAGTCGAGAGAACCTGTGCGGCGATGGATGGAGATTTTGGTTTGGCCGTAGCTATTTGGTAGTAAGGCTCCATAGAAAAGAGGAGGCACGTAGAGAGACGCGTATCGGGATTGAACTTGATGAGCTGGAGCCGTTTCTCGAGAAGTCCAAGTCAAGCAAATGACACAGAGCCATCCTAAGTCAAGAAAGAGGAGCTACCTTTGTGATGTGGAACGTCGGTGGCTTGAAAGAGAAGTCATTGGATGGGTTATAGAAAAAACCGTTCGTTAGGCAGATTTCATAGTAAAGGTCGCATCGTCATCGGTTGAGATGGTCTTGGTCTGTGGACTAGAGATCACAGAATATGTTTTTTTGGTTTAACCATACAATGAAGTCTATGCAAGCATGAACTAAGTCTTTGGTATCTCAAGAGTAATTACAAGGGTCCCGTTTTCCTGTCACCACCTTTTTGATTGGTGGGTTTTATGCTAGACATCGCCCATATTTATATTAACTTAATTTAATTTTATGGGTGATGTCCGATATAATTTATAACTCATCATTTGAAGAGATGGTTAGACGAAGTTCTCTTCACTCAGGGTTGAAGAAAAATATAAAACTAATTACAATCATACATCTTTTGAAAAAAAAATGCCGTGCATACACATAAAAATCAAAATGGACCACTGAAATTATTGATTTGTTTATATTGCAGCCAATTTTTGAGAATATGGTCGAGGAAGCATTGAACGGGTGCCGCTGACGCAGAGTAGGAGCTCTAATCAGCATTACGACTTGCCCCGTATAAAATTTTTACTGTATTTCCATGCAAAGGGCTTCTTTTCCTGAATATTACTCTTAACAAGTCCTGTGTTTAAAGAAAGATGCTGCCTAATTAGCCAACGAATTATAAATGTCAGGAAAAGCTCTTTTGCTATATCTGGAGGTAATCCACATCAATGTAAAGGAGGTGAGGGTTAGTAAGCAAAAACTTAAGGTCGTTTCTTGAACTTATTTTCTATTTTAAAGTTCATAGCGCAATAGCTTCATCAAAATTACCTACCAAATAAAAGGCTTGTTCAAGAAAACCATTTAATTCTCTAAAAGGAATCAATTTAAATCATTTAATTATTTTTGTTATATCAATACATTTCTTGAGAATCGATAAATGCTTCTACTACGAAAGAGTTATAATAATAAACCCAGTTTTTGTGCTCTTGCTACAGTCCAAAAGAGTGCTTCTGTCATTAGTGTTCTTCTCAATTTCTACGTACTTCACCACTCCATTGGATATTTTTCTATGCCTTTATAGTACTCCGGCTTGGCAATTTTCACTGCCTGTCAAGGGTTGGGCCGTAGAATTTGGCAGGGGACTTAAAAAGCCACTTGCAAATGCTTTATGCCCAATCATTTTGAATAGTGCTTGCACCATCTGTATTACCGTAGGTGCTAGCATAGAGTTTGGCAATGCCTGTTCCCCAAATAACATCATTAATTCTCCTCCTTAAAAAGTTCGCAACCAATGGGTCTTCTACCTCCATGCGACATTACTCCATCAGGCTAAGGCCTACTGCAGAAAATTCCCCACTGTTGCCTCTAGTAGGAGTCTAGGCTGTGCTTTGGTCCTAATGCGGTTGACCATCCTCTCATACTAGCTATCAATCATCACCTTGTTAAGTTACTGTTTCTTCAATAGCCAATCAGACCCGAGCCCCTCCTTAGACAGATTCATCCTTTTGCTCCTTAGTCCACAGGTTACTAGCATCCGTTGCAAGCTATTATTCCCCTCCCAATATTGTTCGTTTCACCTTGCCGTCATTATACTTGTATTCTATCGGTGATTGAGGACTACTTAGGCTCAGAGTCCCCTTTCTCGAGTAAAAATGCTCAGAATTCACATGGACCTCATTTTCCTGGGAAAGATCGAACCATGGGAACAAATCTACACGGCTCTTCTTGCCACATCTTCCAAACTTTTCACAGTTATAGTTCACCACTCCAGCTCCTTTACCCTTAGGAAAGAACCGTGGCTTGCTTGCTTATCCATCATCCTATACACAAATGAAACCTAGAGATGGAGAGACCCGAATAATTTCTGTTTTTCAGTGAAACTGTGAGATTGGATCATAAACCTATCTAGAGTCAATCCTTGTCAATATATTTAGTTTCAAATGTTCATCCTAATTGGGCCCAAGACTAGACCTGAAACATTGATGCCCAAAATTGTCCAACATTCAAAACCCTTTTCCATTTATGAAAATGCAGCGAGCTCGTACAAACTCTATAAGGAAACCATTTGTCTAAACCAACCCATTGATTGGGCCAGTCCAAATACGCCCTAGCTCAATCGGCCAACGATTATGTTCAAACTTCTCCAAATCATAATTTGGCAAGTCAAGCCTTTGTGCCTACGATTTAGATCTACTCGGATCAAGAAATATAGATCTCACGTGAGCTGTCAAAAAACTCCACATTTTGAGGCCGAGGCCACTATCCACCACAACACGACCCCCAGGTTTAGCTCGCTCATTTAGCCAGTCTAGTTTCAATTTTCAGAGGGGCCAAAACGAATTTTCGTGCTCATTAAACTCACAGGCGAGGTACGTGCATCTTACATGCCTATTGCCATGTCCCATCTCTTTCGCTTGAAAAAGAGACACGACATGATTAAACAGAAGCTTTTATAGCGCATAGTGTCCAAAAAAAAAGAAAAAACATGTCTGATTTCTTTTTTGGTTGGTCATGCTTATGCTTAGGAAACTTCGCTATCCACTTCCAATTATAAATGCTCAAGGCCTTTCGTTTCTTGGCCCGTTTCCACAAGTAGTGTGCGCTCGCCCATGGCGAAAGTACTCCCAATCCACATCCTTTCCTTGACCTTATGCCACAAGTCCAAAAACCCTTTGCTCCTTGATTTTATTAATAATTTTAAAAAAAAAACCCATAATCTTTTTCGAAAATAGGGTATAAAAGGTCAAAGGTCATATGAGGTTTCCAAGTATTTATTGTTAACGAAAGTAACAACTTAAAGTCAAAGGTCAAAAACCAAAGGCAAAAGTTCCATAACGAAAGAGCAATTAAATCATGTAAGGTAGGCTCTAAATTTTTGTCTTTGGATAATCATCTCAGCTTCCTCTTTCTGGGACGAATTAGAAGGTTTGTCATTCCCCTTTGGCTCATCGGACTTAGCGGATGGCATGCATGCTGGAATTTGAATAATATAACTCGATTTGGCATAAATATGACCGCGTCCATGATCACCCTCTCGATTTAATTAAGCTCTGTGGAGCCTATCTACGAAATAGGGAAAGGCATATTCCTTTCGGTAAGGACCACTGAGAAATACAGCAAGATATTGCCGGATATAGAATGGCCGAGGTGCTTTTTGTGCTTTAGGAGATGCTTAATTAATAATTATCCATCGGTGCATAGATTAACAAAGTAAATTGAGGGGGAGGGGGGTCGTGAGGGATATTATAGTGCGAGACCGAGAGGAGTCTTTTGGGCCCTGCTAATCTCAGACAGATTTAGGAAAAGAAAATGTGCAAATGGGTCATTAACAATGTGGCGTGGTCTCTCTGGCATAAAATAATGTTATTACGAGATTCTTTCACTAACGCATGGTGACGATCATTACATTGTCATATGCCTAATTCCCCTTTGACAAATACTTTGACTAAGTGTAAGTCATTATATCACAAGCAATACTCATCTTAACGCGTCAATCCACTCTTCCCCGAATTCAATTTGGCAGGACCAAACACCACTAGCACATATCAGATTACTTTGAACTCACGCAAAACCTTTCGCACCCCAATATTGCCAAAGCATTCAACTGACATGGACGAAATCCAGCTAAGAAAAATCAATGGCGATTAACCCTTTTTTGCCCCCTTCTTTTCCTCGCAAATCGGCATGTTCCCAGGACCTTGATGGATTGCTCCGGACCGAAAGGAGAGGGCCCAAGTGGCTCAGACATTGATGCCTAAGCATATTCTCTTAGCAAAGTATATGCAAACCCGGACAAAGATGTGGAACTTTTGCCGGGACGCCAGAGGCGAGTTCGCTTCTTTAGGGAGAGAATTACTTATGGTGAACCCTAGAGACGTCGCCAAGCGAGAAGAACGTTGCAGCTCCTCATGACCGTCTTTAATATTTCCCCTTAAAATCTTATTGTAAGTTACATGGGTCTGGGGGACATAGGGTTCTCTGACTGGCCCCGCTGGCGCGGCAGTCGAACATCGGAGCTTGCCTCCAATTCCATCTGTACATGTCGAAAACTGTCAGAAACCCCCTCACCCCACTTCGTCTCTCCATTATGCCACCAATGTTCTGTCGCGCCCAACGCCCCCCCACGCCCCCACAACACACCGCCCCCCCGCCAAATTTTCTTTTCATTTTCCTGCCTCAAAAATATGTCTCAGAAAAAGCCACGAAAGAGAAAACTTGCTGCGAAAAATGAAGACGAATCCGTGGCTCCACTATCAGGGTTTGGCGGATTTTCTAGCGTTCTTGGTCTCTTGCTTCTTTTGTTCTCTCTCCAGGGTTAAAGATTTATTCGATTTTAAGCGGGAAAATGTCATAACTAAATATTGTATTTAGTTATCTTTTTGGGGAAATTAATGTTGGCAATGGGGATGGGGCAGAACGACACGAGATGGGTCGAGAAGAAACTGGACACAGCTATGCACACAGCCTTTCGCCATGAGAACGTGCCCACCAAGAATGGAAACTGTCTCGCATCATGGACTTGCACCACACGACATGACCCACCACGTCTCATGTTTTTTTTGGCCCCGAATGACCCACTCGCTCAGTCATGAAATGATGCTGTCAACACCCGGAGCGATGATCCATCCAATCCTTGTACGCAACATGTTCATACGACATGTGGCCGGGCGGGGCGAGATTACTGACCGATCGGCGTTGTTTTTATCCGTCGAGTTCACCCCGGAGTCAAAAAAACGAGATTCCGGGATTGATTTGGGTTGCGGGATCCTGTTTTGCTCGAAGAATGATGGTTGAAACAGGCGTGGAATTGACAGAATCGATTCCTTGAAGCTGTTACTTTACCCTTCGATTCCTTTATTTTCCTCGTCCGGTCCTACGCTTTGGCTTAAGATTGCTTGTTCAACGGGTCCAAGTTTATCTTGCTGCTGTTCAAGAACCATCAAATGTGTTTTGCGAAGACCACCTTTTCTTTTGGGTATTGGGAAATGTAAAGGGAAAAAAAAAATTAAAAAAAACACTAATTACAGTGCTCATTGATTTCTTTGCACAAAAGGAATAAATCGCTCTACCAAAAACTAGTACTTTCCTTAACATGTTTATACATCTTTGTCCGACCGGTAGAGAAAAAATGTAAAAGAAATTAAAGAAAAGAAAAAAGAAGACAGTTATTAAAAAAATCAATGAAAATTTGAAAAAAAAAAATACACTCACAAGCGATTTCGAATTAAAATTAACCAGGTTGACTATATTATCACTTATTTGCCAAAATTAAAAAGTGTAGGATTAAATTGGTAAAAACGTAATAGGTTTAAATTTTTTTTAATAATTTTCCCGACAAGCACTAAAGAATGAAGGAATCCTACTTCTTTCAAGGAAAAAGAATGATTGACATTTTCCGAACAAGATGTCCAAGCAATACTCTTTAGGGGCACTGATAGAGAGAACTCAGTAATGATATTTCGATAGAGTACCATCGTTGTTTTACTAGGAGTCCAAGAGACATATGGGGCCATAGTTAAAGTTCGTTACACCTAACTCTAGTAGACCTTTTTCTAAATTGAATACACGATGATCTCCATTAATTGTCATCTAATTCCCCAACTGGTCACCTAAGAATCACCATCGAACCTACCCTTGAAACCAACTTTTCCTTCCACATGCATTGTCTCGGTTGTCCTGAACTTGACCGTGAAATTCGTCCTAGAAGATGAATTTTCTGTTGACATTACAATTTCTTGTTTTAAGATAATTGAGAATCAAAAGCCGGGCAACACCATTGGCACATTTAGAAAACTCAGGTCATTTTTTTCTGTGCCTTTTCTACCTTGACACCAATTTAGTTTTTCCGAGGCGACCATTATTTAATAGGAGGAATTTTTATCATTTCTTCTCAAAATGAAACAATGTCTCGCAGGCTAATACTAGTGATTTCCCGCATTAGTTCCCTCGTTTATTTTTATTTTTTGTTGTTGTCAGTTTCGATATTTGATCTAGGGAGAAATGGCTAGGTTCCTAGTTCTACAAACCTAGAACCAGCTTTTGGCCTTAATACCGAGGATCAAACTAGTTTCTCAAGTCTGTTCCAAAAAAAAAAAAAAAAAACTAGTTTCGCAGGAGGAACTGATACAACTAATCTAGTTCCTAGGTTGAATAAACAAATTCTAAACTAATTTTGAAGCCTTTCTCAATAGATGAATAAAAATACTTTTGCGCCCATCAAGTAACGAACTATGTTTTCTCAACATGCATAAATAACAATAAAAGTGCTCAATTAATCAATTCTTTTGCAAAGAAATAGCGTAGCTTTCATAATTTATTATTAGAATCTCGCTTTTTACCCAAACTATGAAAATGGATCGATCCCTTGGTCGAACCGGAGACCGGACCAAGCCAATTCCAAAACTCGACCAATTTGGATCTCGGTTTTGAAAAAAGAAAATTCACACAATGAATTCTCAATTACAGACTGGAAATTAACTTACCTTGGAATAGATAATCCCCTTCGTACTTCCCCATAAAGGACAAATTTTTATCACCTCATTCCAGTCACATTTTTCCTCCCTTCTACGACGATCATCCACGTGTAAATTGGTGAATTTTCTGGGGGCAATATCCATTGCGGTCCAGCTAATTCAGGAAGGCATGGGAGTCGGCAAAAGAGAGAGAGAATTGCATAGGCCTTCCGTAACTGTAGAGAAGTTTTGTGGGGAGTACGGAATGCATGGAAGGATGTGCTATTTGGGTAAAGTCCACGTCATCACTCCGTTCACCCCCCCCTACTCCCAAAAATTGAAAGGCCCCCGACCCTTGCCAATTCCAAGTACATGGCACATTTACATCCCCCAGGCAATCTCCACTCATTTTCCATTTTCTCTCTCTAAAAATAAATAAATTAATAAATGGAGAAATAAATCGACATGCATCCAAATTCATGCACTTTTTGGTGTCCCTTTCCTTGTTACTCCTTGCCATTGAATTAAATGCTCTGTATTTATATCTCGCCGGACTTGAAGAAACTTCTAAATCTAATTTCTTCCCATGTTGAAAAAAAAAATATGAAATTCTTAAAGAGAAATTTACAAAGTACCATTTCGGTAATTTTTCGAATGGCTAACTTTCCAATCATACTTCACGAAATCCCAACACAAGAGAGATTATAGCAGCTACCTACAAGTAAACACTCGTTTCAATTTTGTCTAAATGAAAAGACATTTTGAAGAGTTTAAATCTAATCCAGTTTAGTCTTCTTTTTAAGGTAAAAACAAATTATATAATTTCACATTCGAAAAGCTATTGGATAATCACACATAATTCCATATATTTATATGTATTTGGAAGACTTGAAATTTTTCCTTAATTAAGACTTTGATTATAAATTAAGCAATGAAGAATAAGGGATGGCTACTTGTGGTGGTGCGGGGCACACCAACTAAAAATTATACGAGCCAATTTCGGCATCAACTTGCCTTGCCCCTTTAACAACGAAGACCGTACCGTAATAAATAATTAAAAAAATAAATTACCCAAAATAATAATAATAATAAATGCGGCGGCCAAAATGGCTGGCAAAAATAATAAAGTATACGAAAAGAGAAAGAGAAAAAAAAAAACCGAAAATTGAAATTTTCCCCCATACAGAATCATAATCGATCCTCATCGTCATCTTCTCCTTCTTCTTCCTCGCAGAGACAGAGAGAGAGAGTCGTGAAGAAGCAGCAGGGACTCTTCGAAGACGAAGCGAGTTTCATGGAGTGGGGAAGAGAGAGAGAGAGAGCAGATCGTTCGTCAGCAGCATAAGCTAAGTAGCAGCTTCTCTCTCTCTCTCTCTACAGAGTTCTTCCTCCTTCTGCCGCCTGCATTCCTCTGCTTCTCGCCGCGAGATCCAATCTCCCGGTCTCTCTCTCTCTCTATCTCTATCTCTAGCCGTCAGCTAGTTCGCGACCTCCCGCATTGCTCGGAAGCCATCGTGGGTCGGCGGCATCTAGCGAGACAACCGGCGGTGCGGCGCGGCCCGACTCGCGGTCCTTCGAGCTTGAGTCTGTGCTGCGGCGGCGGCGGCGGCGGAGGAGGCGGCGATGTCGAGCGCTGGTAAGGCGGCCGGGGATGAGGACGCCGGCGACGTTGGCTCGCTCGCGGCGCGGTTCGCGGACTCGGCGAGTTGCGAGATGAACAAGCCCGACTACCGGGAGCTCGATCTGGGCTCGCCCGTCTCGCCGCTGATGGTGCGGAGCTCGATCAGCGGCGGCGCGACCACCACCACCTCGAGTGGCTCCTCGAGCTCTTCTGGCTCGGTCTCGGGCAAAACGAGCGCGAGCGCGAGCGCTTCGAGCGACGCGGAGACTCTCCAATCGACGCCGCGGCGGGGTCATCGGCGATCCGCCTCCGCCGGGGCTCCGCTGATCTACTCGAGCAGGACGTGGACTCCGAATTCGACTGCCACCGGCGGCGGCATTGCGTCGCCGAATCACCACGTCAATGTGGTGGGTTTGAGCGGCAACATTTGTCCGTCCGGGAAGATTTCAAAGCCGAATCTAGCGAATGCGAATGGCAACAGAATGGCGACGTTGAGCTCCGGGAGCGGAAACTACGGCCACGGAAGCATAATGCGGGGCGGCATCGGTGCTCCGAAGACGAGCAGTGGAAATGCAGGGGAGACGAGCAACGGGAAATCCGCCGGGGAATCCGTTGTCAAGAGAGGAATGGCCAGTTTAGATCCAGAGGATGTGAAGAACGCAGGGAATGAACTGTACAGAAAAGGGAAATTCGAAGAGGCGCTGTCGTTGTATGACAGGGCCATTGCGATTTCGCCCGACAGCGCGTCGTATAGGAGCAACCGCGCCGCAGCATTGACGGCTTTAGGGAGGCTGGGCGAGGCGGTGAGGGACTGCAAGGAAGCCCTGAGGCTGGACCCTGGTCATGCAAGGTCTCATCAGAGATTAGCTTCCCTTTATCTCAGGTATATATCATTTGATCTGGTCCACGATTTAGAATTCGAGTTTCTTGCGTTTGATATCTTGCTTGTTTTTCAAATTTCGCGAGTTTGATTATGATTATTACAGGACAACTCTGTTTCTTTCTGTTAAGTTTTTTTAGACTTTTCCGCGGAATTTATCTGCAGGCTTTTGTCGTGATCAGCTTGTTATGCTTTCGTTGTCTAACTTCTATCGACCCACTAGAAAGCCGGTCTCAAATTCTTGATGAATTAGTTTTGTGCTTTTCCTGATTGGTCTTTTCCTATAGGTCCGTTTAGATTGATTGCTACTCATGTGAGCGGGAACTGCAGTTGCCATTAGGTTGACTTCTTGTGTGGAGAAAGTTCAGTTATTGCTGTTGACCGTTTTGGATTTTCTCCAGTATGTTTCCCCAGTTGGTTTCCCTGATCTTTGAATTGATGTGGAATCGTGTGATGGCCAAAAGACGCGTGTTGCTCTGTTTTCTGTATTGGTTAAGGATGCTTTGTTTGAAAGTTGTCAACGATCTTGATTCACAATCTTGCGCTTCTGTATTTCCAAGGCTAGGACAGGTTGAGAATGCGCGGCATCACCTCTGTTATCCTGGCCAGCAGCCTGATCCGTGTGAGCTGAGTAAGCTGCAATCACTGGAAAAGCATCTGAACCTTTGCATTGAGTCCAGAAAAATTGGAGACTGGAAGAATGCAGTCAAGGAATCCGATGCGGCAATGGAAGGAGGAGCTAAATCTTCTCCTCTGGTAAAAACCCCGGCTCTAATGATTAAATTTGCTTATTTCCCAGACCGAAAGCTGGACTTTTGTTGACTCCATCACCTGGAAATTTTGCAGCTTCTTGCTTGTAAAGCAGAAGCCCTGTTGAAGCTCCATAAACTACAAGATGCAGAGATGAGCCTGAAAGCTATCTCCAATTCGCCCTTCTACCCTCAAAGTAGGTTCTGTGGCATGGTTGCCGAAGCATACGTGCTCTATGTTCAGTCCCAGGTCGATATGGCAATGGGAAAGTATGTTCCTGATGCAGAATTTGGAGAATTAAGGGTGATATATTCTTGCCAATTGAGAAATCGTTGTCCTGTCTTGCAGGTTCGATAGTGCGGTCACAGCAGTGGAGAAAGCTGGACGCATTGATTATAGCAATGCGGAAATCGCACTGCTGCTGAGTAATGTCAAGATGGTGGCAAATGCTCGTGCTCGTGGTAATGATCTTTTCAGCTCTGGAAGATTCGCCGAGGCCTGTTCAGCTTATGGGGAAGGCCTCAAATATGATAATTGCAATTCGGTTCTTTATTGCAACAGAGCTGTTTGTTGGTCTAAGCTCGGACTGTGGGAGAAATCCATTGAAGACTGCAACCAAGCTCTCATGATTCAACCGAATTACATCAAGGCACTTCTTCGGAGAGCTGTCTCAAATGGAAAGGTAAATTAGGTGTCTTCTGGTTCGAAGATCTGCTCCTCTTTTCTGCATCAATATCTTCCATTCACTGGCGTTGTTTGCTTTATAATCACATCTCTCTGAATTCTTTTCTGATGCTGTAGCTCGGTCGGTGGGAAGAATCCGTAAGAGACTATGAAGTCCTGCGAAGAGAGCGTCCAGGAGACAGCGAGATTGCTGAATCTTTACGACGTGCGCAGGTCGCATTAATGGCATCTCAGCATGAGTGTCATGCTCCGAAACCTGGTGTAAATTAATCAGGTTGTCTAAATTAAGTCCAAAGCTGCAATGCCATCCCCTGGTGAGCCACAATCTCGTCACTAATTCGTTCTTTTTTCTTCCACATCATAATTTCATTGACAAGTTTGAACTGCTTTCCCCATCCATATGCTTCGAAGTCATTCGCTCTAGGTCATCTGCTGTATCAATATATCCTGGTCGCAAGATTTTTCACCGACTTTTGAAGAAATCACTTGGAAAGTCTCTGTTTTTTCCCCTCATGTTGTGATTTACAGGGGCCTAATCTGTCTCACTTTATGAAGGTGCAGAACTGGTGTTGCTCATGCTTGCGAGTTAATCTGACCATTGTCTTGATATGCTCCATTAATTTTAGGAATGCAAATGCAAACCATCATCAGTTGTTCAATGGTTCATGAAAGGCTGCGGATTTAGCTGTGTCGGAAGCGGCAAACACCCGGATCGTCCTTGATCGTCCTAAGCAGTTGGCTTCTGGAGGACTCTCGGGCTGGAATTTTACTGTGACATAATTCAAGCTCCTTTTATATTATATACTTAGGGAACCTTAGATAAATTTTCAGCTCCTAAATTCAGGAATTGTGAAATAACTCCAATTCTTTTCGCGAAGAACTTTTATCTCTTGATTCATATTCATCCTCAAATTCTACGGTTTATCATCTTTAGCCCTTCAATCTCTGTGGCCAGATCATTGCTTACATATTCACTGCTCAATCCTCATTTTCTACCCAAAACTCGGCTCCGTTTCCCTCTCTCTGTCATGCAGCTTCCTCTGATTACATTGATCTGTTGTCTGAATTCTAATGGTTTTGATCTCGAAGTGATCGAACATGATCCTTGCTCTTTAGGATGTAACCTTCTCGGAAATGAAATTCCACGCCTACGATTTCCGGATGCCGTCTCGAACTGATTACCAACCGATACTGCTCGCAAGATGGGTTTGTAAACTGGAGGGCAAACGCATGAATTCAGCTGCGGAATTCTGCAACGGAGTTTCTTTGAGCCAATTCCATCCTCCATGCGAACCCTGCATTGTCTTCATACTGAAATTACATAGCTCCTGTGGTGCTTTATATGTCCTCATTTCAATGAATGAGGCTTTCATGAATAGCTTGAGTTAGGTTAATACCTCGTATGCCATCCCCAACGCTTTCGCTGGTGCTTGTCTGCAAGGGCACGAACGGCGTATGGATTCGCGCCGCTAGGCGGAGCAGTGGAGTCGCACGGTCAGTCTTTCGGGCCTGTCTCTGCGGCCTCCTTTGTGGGCAGGAGCACTTCACTTCTTTACGAGGTAAATAACATCCATCGAAGTAACCACAGTAATCATCTCAACATTGGCGTCCAAATGGTTTCATGTACGTGTGTGTAGGCGCACGCCCCTGCGGATAACTCGGAAAATTATCTAAAAGTTACTAGGTTTATTGCACTTTTATTAATTGAATCATAAACATTTTGACATTTTATCAATTGAGTTCATCAAATCAATCTTGACTGAAAATTACTAACGTGAACACTGATTATTTTATGTGACACTACTAACATTGATGTTAACATATTTTACTAATATTTTGAATTTTTCTTCTTCTTTTTTCGAATTTCTTCTTTTCTTTTCTTTATTATTTTTTTCTTTTTAGGGATTAAGGGCCAGCAAGGGTGGCCAATCGACCCTCGTCATCACTAGACAAGGGCATGCCACCCCTACTAGCCACTAGGTGAGGGCTCATGGCCCTCGCCCAATGCACTTGTCATGGCTATTGAGGGCCTAGGCAAGCGTCATGACACCCGTGCATGTCAAATCAAGGCCATGTGAGCTCTTACAAGATCTAGGCCAAGCAAGGGCACCACGGCCCTCGCCAGCCCTCAATCAGAGGGAAAAAAATGTAAAGAAAAGGCAAAAGGCAAAAAAATTCAAATAGTTATGAAAATATTATTTTTAATGTTTACGTCAATACTGATTATATCATATAGGTTGTGCAATATCTACGTTAACAATTTTTAGTCAAAATTGATTGAATAGACTCAGTTAACAAATTGTCAAAATATTTATAACTCAATTAACAAAATTAAAAAGATTATAACTTAATTGGTAAAATTATAATAGGTGTAGAACTAAGTCGTGTCATGCAATTTTCCTGAAAGATCCTCGAGAAGATGGAGTTGCTATTAACAAGGGACACAACGAAAGGTACACATATAAAATTATCTAAAAATATTAAAAATTTACCACAGCTCCATCCAAATTACCAACCCAAAATACAAAATTCGGTGATCTGAAAAACGGATCTTTTTTAAACTTTTACCGCCAAAAAAAGGCAAACTCGCGAGTATTTCCGATCTCTAAATTCCCTACGAATTGCCACGTGGAATTTGTTTCGCTTATTAATGGTTTAGTGCTTTTGACTTGAACCACCGTTGCTCGGATCAGTTACTACCGTTAGAAAGAGGCACTACTTATCGACAAGCTCTTCATTTCGCGTTCCGCCATAGAATATAACTCCCAACCTTCACGATCCATTCCTCAATCTTTCTCAACCAAACTTTCACGATCCATTCCGCATTACGCTTCCGCGCTCGAGACGCTGAAAACAGAAGCAAGAAGATGTCGAGCGGCTCCGGGAGAAACAGCCGGCGAAGCTCTGATTCTGAACTCGAAGAAGGCGAGATACGGGACACTCCCTCTCCCGGTGACGATCACCAAGAGCCCGGTGAACTTGGAAAAGGAGAAACAGTACGCCGTGACGCTCCCTCTCCCGATGATCGCGAAGGTTACTCTGGACGAGTCGAGATCGGCAGCAAAGCGAACACGATGAGTTTGGATATACTGACGATTGCTGCAACCGCTTCGCGGGAAGAAGCGCGCCGGTCTCAAGAATCGTCCGCAGCGGCTTCATCCTCATCCGAGGACCCTAGCGCCCTTCGTGAGAGAGTCCGGAGATCTTTCTTCCCCGGTGTCGCCACCAGCGACATGATCGAGGGGTGCGAAATGGTTCTTCTCATGGAGAAGCCACTTGACATCATGGATGTGAGCCCACCCGCGCGCCGGCTCACGCTGCCCAAGGCGCAACTCCAGGCCAAGTTTCTTAGGAAGGCCGAGAAGGAAGTGCTCAAGACGCGGGACGAGAATGGGGCGCAGACGGAGATGAAGGTCTTGCTGCTGGGGCCGTCGGGCGAGACTTGCCACTTGTGCCTGATAAGGTTAGACTTGAAGAACAAAAGCGAGACGGTGTATCACCTGGTAGGGCAAGGATGGGTCGACATTGTGGCGAGGAACGGATTGGAGAAGGATCAAGTCGTCCGGCTTTACTCCTGTCGGATCGCATCAAATCTTTGTTTCGCACTCGTATGCCCTTGACGCTGGTCTGGAGGATGTGGCGACGTTCGGTCGAACTCATGGAAAAGATTTGCAGAAGTACTAGTGTTTCAGGGTTCACTCTATAAAAACCCTAATCTTGTTTCCTAATCTTTTCTTCCCGTCGCTATATGCGACAGGCACAATTCGTTCATCGAATTCTAAACCCACTTGGTGGATTTCCGCATATCATGTGTGCTGGTGTTGATGGCGCGCTTGATCGAGCCGTTCACTGGTTCGGACTTGTGCAGGCATTTCTTTCTGCATGAAGAGTTGAAGACTGAGATTCTTTCCTTTCGCTAATGCTTTCTTTATCCTCTTCTGTATGCTGTGATTGGTAATCACGGTGACGAGCAATGTTTTCGGTTGATTTCTCCAGTAACGTTTAATCTGCAGATGCTTATATGTTGCTCTTCTGCTCTTTAAGTTCTTCCATGAAATATTTTCGTCCATCAGCACAGCAAAGCTAATTCCATTGCACCGATAATTTAATTTCTCGATGATGAGCATTGCGGAATTCAAATTCCTGATGGTGCCTTCTCTTTCAATTTGCCTAGTGAGAATAGCAGAAATATACGGTGTGAATTAAAGCTGTCTACTGCCAAAGATGTCGATAAGGAATTCGCAAGTCAATAGGCAGGTATCGAATGAAAACATATGGTTCCCAACACAAAATGTGCCACTAATGCTAAACCCTCAAAAATGCTCTTTGGCGGCTAATGTAGCTTTCTCTCTATACATACCCAAGTTACAACATTTATGCAATTATCTCATATACTCAAGAATTGAGAACCTCCAGCTAATTGTGTCCGTTGCAACGACGGCCCTTCTCGAGAGAGATGACTTTGCATTGCACGGGCCAAAATGAAAAGGTG
This sequence comes from Eucalyptus camaldulensis, assembly GCA_019915185.1. NCBI lineage: Eukaryota > Viridiplantae > Streptophyta > Magnoliopsida > Myrtales > Myrtaceae > Eucalyptus > Eucalyptus camaldulensis. The sequence continues at coordinate 10,307,964 of JAHSVA010000005.1, forward strand.
CGTCATTTCTATCCCACAAAGAAAAATACGAGGGGGGCGATATCAAAATTAACGCCTCCGGTCGATTCGGTCCGTCTCACGTTTGAGGACTAGGCAATCCAACTTGGCCGCCATCCAACCACAAAGCGAGGACCGAGCGGCTCCTTGCGATTGCCCACACAAGGGGCAAGTCGAACTATAGGCCGTCTAAACGGCTTTCCAAGATCGACATAGCTAGAAACTCGAACATCCTAAAGTTGAAAACGATGATTTGTGTATCTGATTTTGAATTCACTGTTCTTGGAGCAAAAAGTAGCAATCCGAGACTTTGACACTGAAGATCTTCTTCTCTATGACCCTCGATACCCTGGCTCGATGAGATCGCTTCTCACGAGTGTTCCTTATGTGAGAAAATGGGTGCACGCATGTTTTATCGCAAAAGTGAAGGCTAGAGGAGGGATCTTAGCATATTTATAGAATTTTGGACGGGCCCTCTCATCACGGGCTGGGTCTAATTCGGCCCACACAAGCCAGACTCATATTCGACTGTTAAGAAACTTTATATCCTACTTTATTAAATCAACTCCATAAAAACAGTTAATTACAATATTGATTAATGTAACCCATATCAGGAAACGCACGAAAAGTTGACCCAAGGGTAAGGGAGGCTCTCTCGACACATAGCGAGGGCCATCGCCTCCTCCCACAAATCCTGGCAAGGGTCGAAGACCCTCCCCCGCTCTCTTTCCGTTGTCTTTCTCTCCGAACAACGTCCATCCGCCGAAACTAAACTCGACCGTGATGTTATAAGGACAAGTTTCAGGATTGCCGAAAACGAGCCGCGGTAAAAATTCAGCCGGGATAGCCATCGGACGGAAAAGGCCACATCGGATCCGAATGGCTCGGTTCCTCTCGCGTTCGCAAGTTCGCATCGCCTGCTCCGATCACACGTGCGCTCAGCTCTTATTGGATCGGAAAGCGCTCGGCGGTCCCACCTAGCGCTCGCGCGCGCATCATCCCCACCGTATAAATACCCCTCGTAGTCGTACCAAAGCGAGCCCCATCGCGACGAAGAAGAGAGGAGGGGGGAAAATCCGGGAGAATGCAAGGGAAGGCGAAGACGAAGAAGACGAACCAGCTGTCGCTGGAGGAGTACCTGGACATCGTCCACTCCCACAAACGCGCCGACCTCACCGTCAGCTCCCTCAATCAGGTCCCTCTCCCTCTGCCTTTCTCTCTCTGTGTTCGGAACGGCCGAAAGGCGGAGCGGCGGACGGAGAGCCCGAACGCCGTTCCCGTCCCGTCCCGTCCCGTCCTCCGATCGTTTTCCGGCGGCCGTAGAGCTCGATTCCGATGCCTGATGCCTATCGGTGTCGCTTTCGTCTCTTTTGCAGATCATCCAGATGCACGGGTTCAGGAAGATCCGCAACCTCCCCAAGGTGAATTCCTAAACTCCCGTCTCCTCACAGGCTCCGATGCTCTGCGCGATTTGCTGTACCCGGACGTTTGCTGATTTTAGCATCTGCTTAGCTCGCGAGGATTAGCGATTCGCATGTCGAGTAAGGTTGCTCTCTGCCTTTTTTTTTTTTTTTCCTTCTTTTGGCCTCGTGAGGATCGTTAAGTGAAGCTGGATTAGGATGATCGAGCTCCGTGTTGCGTTCGATTGACATGACGGCTCGATTAAGTACTTTGATCGGGTGAATCGTGATGAACGATGAGGTGTTTCTTCGTCTGCGCTTGAGGTCGAATCGCTTGTTTTGCCTCCGGCCTTTTGTGAGCGGGAAGTTGGAAAAATCTGCCTGGAACTAAATTGTAAATCCGTCGCAGAGAGCGCTGTTGGATGCTGTGGAGACGATCGAGCTCGTGGATCCCTCGCGGTCAACGCTGAACGAGAACGTCTCGTCGCGCGACGTGCGGCTTTCTCTTGCGGAAGCTATCGCCGACGTCGACGACCTCGGATGGCACGAGTGTGTCATCACCTCCGTCGAGAACTTCGGCAAGGAGGACCATCCGTCGTCGCCGGACGATGGCTCCAAACGCCAGGGGAGACGGGAGAAGAAAGGTGACGGTGCCTTTGGTTGTAAGAGAACCGCTTCTTCAGGCTCGGAGACGAGAGGTGGCGGCGGCAGCGCGGGAGAAAATGCTCCAAAGAGGAAGCCATTGAAAGAGGCGAATGCCGGTCGTTCCACCAGCAGCGTCGACGGTGACTGCTCCTGGTCGAATCAGCTGGACATGGGAATCCGTTGTTGACAGGTGATTCTTATATCTTTGGCTACGTTTTGGCCGTGGTTTCCGCGTTGCCGTGACGATCACAAGCGCATTCGGAGCAAATTTTTTCATGTTTTTTGCAGCTCTGCAAAGGAGTGGGGCTGTAGTTTCGGCACATCTACGACGCAGTCGCTTCTCTACTCGATTCTACGATTGCATACGTGCACTACATTTTCTCATGACAAACTCACATGACTTTTTGCAGTTCATGATTTCCCCGAATTACGAATCATTTGCTGATCTGATGTTGAGGGTTCCGTGTTTTAACCGATGCTTCTTGCATCATTCGATTCAATCGACACAAGTTTGCATCACAATCGGCTCTGTAATTTGAAGAGTGGAATGCAAAATCATTCGATCTTGCACCGTACTCGACCGTCACCATTAACTGCAAAAGTCAAGAATCCTCCATGCCTACATTGTGATTGCTGATTTTAGGCTTCCAAGAGAGAGAGAGAGAGAGAGAACTGCAATTCCCCGTGACCTTTCCCTAGTAAAAGTCTTCAGTTCGTGCCGAGGTGCAATACGTAAAGTAGGTCGTCCTCGGGTCGGGAGTTGCATCTGCAGCAGCAGTAAGAAAAACTAACCAGGGGCTGCTTGACCTCTTGGCCATCGTGAAGTTCTGGAGAAGATTAGAATGCTCACCGGTCTCGTCTCAACGAACAAGATGCACACATTTTCCACTTCATAACAAAGGAGATTAATCTCGCTGTGAAAATGTGGTAATGATACACTGTAATTGTTGATACTACATCGATGTTGAATCGAATACATTATGCGATTAAAAAAATCACCCCGAAGAATCCGGTCCTTTTATCAGGATTGTCTCCAAACAATCAAGTCAACAAGACCGCAATTTGAGGCTGCTCCAGTCGTCATCTCCGCTGGATCAGTTTGACCTAATAGTATTAGGGGGGGCCAGAGAACTTTATATTTTCGAATCACTGAAAGATGGGTTGCTGCAGCGTGTGAACTCTGGCAGCTCTAACGAAGAACTGGCGATGGACTTATCTCGTTTGTCTATTATTTTGTCCATCAACACGACGTCCTGCATGCACAAGTAGTAGTCCCTCATGAGAAGTGAAAGCTGTGAGAGTTTCAAAGAATATCTTAATGCACTACAAGAATTGAGCACCATTGTACTTTCATTATGGCATAGATGATTTGTGATCAGTACAGATACAGGAAAATACATTAGCACACAGACGGATCAAGCAGACCTGCTCAACCTTGTCCACACAGAGAAACTCTTATCCACACTCATTTCTCAAACAAAAGCCATTAGAACCATTTCCCCCATACTAGAAAGTCACAGATATTCTAGAAGAATTTAGCAAAGCATACTTGCACATATATGTATTTCAAGTAATCTCATACTATTTAACGGGAAACATGCCATCGCCCTGTCATGAAAAGTTACCTTTGGCCCAAAACCACGTATGAAGCCCACAAGGGAAAGCTGCATGCGCTGATCAGACACGCGATCAACACTTACATCGATTGAACACAAGTGCTGCAAAAAAAAAAAAAAAAGAAGGTGAAATGCTACTATGGTTATATTCAAGTTGCTGATAGATTATGAGAAGTAACTTGAAAACGTGTCTATTAAGAGTGCATTGATCACCCACAAGTTTCCTCACGGCACTTGGAGAATCAAATATGATGCCAGCCACAGCCTTAAAGAATGTACAGGGGCCGATTTGGGCCCAACCAAAGTAAACTCCTGCGGCTTGAGCTGGAAGAGCATACATCCCATCCTCTGGTTGATGGACATCAGAAAATATAAACCACATTAGACTTTCTGAGATTGGTGATAGGTCTAGTCACACATCAGGTTCTCTAAGTTTCATTCAACATGAACTGGACAACAAAAGCATAAGGTATTGGATTAGACTGCCTGCTAATAGATGGTCGACTACTGGCCAGAATTGGACAGCATCTTGATTACACCAGGAACTTGAAACTATAAACCTCATGGGGCTAATTTAATTTTGTCAACACCAGAGATAGAACAGAACAAATTTAAGTTTTCACAAACCTTCAATTTCATATAATGAACCATTCACGTGTTGACAGCTCAAGACCATTGTTTCAATTGGCAGTGCATTGTTAACCCCTGCAACAACGAGGTTGAGTTGATTCGCTGATTCCATAACTAACGATAATTATTGGGAAAAAAATGATGTGATTAAGTATCTACAGTCATTGAATGGTGGGAGACCCCATATCTCAGGCCGAAATTCTAGAAGTGAATGAAGCACGCTATCAGCCATGGAAGAACAGTCAGCTTCAGTATACGAAGGAACTGCCACTACCTTCATTTTGGCGGCTTTGGCTGCTTGGACACCAACCCTGTCATAGACAGTCAGTTGCAAAATATTGTCTCACAGCTTGGCAGTGCTATGAGAAAGTAGAAGCAAGAAAAGGGGGGAACAAAGTTGCAACAAAAGGCTGTTTGTGCAAGAATTCACATTTTCATAAGCATCAAGTTATCACCAATAGTTACTCACAATCCAGTCCATCCTTGAAAGTTCTGCTTGACTGTTATAGCAGTGGGCTTCATCTATCAAAAGTAGGACAGTAATGAACATGTATCTATATCCTAATACTATTTATTTTGCCTCTAGGGCTCCAACAACAAGGTTCTCCGAAAATTAATATCCAATATTAGAACTGTAGATTAAGTAACTATTTTGCATTATTAGATTATTTAACCCATATAACCCCCCTTCTACAAGAACAAGAACACTTGAGAAAGTAACTTACATGGAGTCCTCAATCACTAGGCAACGAGTTGCATCCATCCCCATTCTTCTTGCAGCTTCTATGAATCTGCAAGCAGCATGAAGCCTGTTAGTTTGATCTGTTCTTTCACAAAACGCTGAGGAAAGAAGTGCACGTGATGTCATACTGTGATGTCGAAACAATGTAGTTTACATTGTCAAGTCTTTTTTGGGTCCGACCAAAAAAAAAGTCTTGTTTGGGAAAAAAAAATCTTTTAGACAATCATCTTAGTCCCATGTGGCTCAGCTTTTTGCCATGCCACTTTTATGCAGTCGTAGGGTAATAAGAACAGGATGCCCAAGTTTTCAGTGAGATGTTACAGGAAGCATGTCTTCTTCTATATTTTTATTAAGTTCAGTGACTTTTTTTTTTTTTTTTTTGGTAAAAAAAGTTCAGTGACTTTATTTGCACTGAAATTGGAGAAGTTAGTAATCTTACAAATCTGGAGATGGCTTCCCTGACTGAACCTCATCGCTCCCAACAATAACAGAGAAGCACTCTTTCCAACCTATAAAGTCAAAGACAAATATATGGCTCAGGTAGAAGGATGAAATGGACCAGTGGGGTCAACATGGATTTTGTCTAAGGCAACAAGACTGACAAAAGACAGGAAACCCAATGGGAAAACCTGATCTATGATAAGATTGACATTCACTGTCCATTAACATAGCATTTGCACAGAACTTTCCATACATAAGAGACTTATGAGCCGCCTGCTAACTCTCATGTTTCCACTATACCATTCATGAATGCTTCAAGCAACCACCCATGTTTGACTCACAAAACCATTATGTCCACTGTAATGGCAGTGCCTCATTCCAACTCAAATGTCATGCCCTCTGGCATTCCAGTATAAGTCGCGTCCTTCTTTCAGCTAACACTGTCAGAACCAACAACATCACCGATAGTCCACGTTGATTCTGAATTAAAGAAAAACCCCAACTAAAATCTATTTACATTGGCAATAGAGTCAGTCAAGTCCGTCAATATTCCACATACGACCCCTGGTTATTGCCCTGTTTTTCTTTTCTTTTTTCAAGAAGATGTCCTAAATTTGCAAAACAACCAAACTCAGCACAGCTTTTCGTGATTGGACACTCAGGACTCAGATATGCACTATTACCGCTGAAATTTAAAGATGAGAGAACTATATGCTATCAAAATACAGACCTTGTTGGTGACATATCTTTGCATCGATGTATTCTCTCAAGGAGTTCGAAGCAAGAGCAAACGGCACTCCGCATTTTTGGAGATGCTTGATAAGTCGATTAGAACCAGGAAGCGCTCTGGTCTTCGCCCACCTTAATTTGCCACAAAAAAGATCAATGTGGGATTCAACTCTAGCCCCCTCGAGACACAAGAAATCAAAGCCTAGATTTATTATACTATACCAAACCAGTCATATAGGAAGAACTAGCACGAGACATACGCTAGGCTTCACATGTTTGCACATATTTCCTGCAACTGTGATTTAATTTTGCCTCGCCATATCATCCTACTACGTCCTACTACGTACAAACATGAGAGAGAGACAGAGAGAGATTACCCTTGACGATACATGGGCACGATTTCTTCTACATACTGATCAGGAGTCAGTGGAAGATCATAGTCGGCGATCATGGCAACGGCCGTCTCCTTCAAGGTCTTCCCCAATCTCTTATCATTCCCCTCGTCCAGCACCTTGCCATACTTGCCCAAGAATTCCCTCAACGCCCCCTTCCCACCCACCTCTGCTCATAACCCAAAATCACACACACCCAAGATCATTGGAAAAAAGAGCGAGAAGAAAAAAGAAGAAGAAAAACCCAGAACTCAAACGAGCCCATCACGCTCAAAAGAAGGAGAAAAGACGAGCCTTTCTCGGCCAACCTGTGTCCAAGAGGGTGCCGTCCAAATCGAGGACGACGGCGAGGACGGGCGGGTCCGGCTTCGCGCTGCATGAATTGCACGAAGGGCAGCTCATGGCTGAGCGTGCGGCCTAGGAGACGGGGGTGTCTGCTCTCGAGACGGCCTGCAGCATTTATAAACCGCGCCCGGCCATAGAGACGAGGGAAAAAGGTGCTTTGCTGGGCCTGCCCCCGCTTTCCATCATCCCTTTTCTTTATACCCACCAGCAGGGGAATCAAGAATTATACCCAGACAGAAACGGACAGATAGATAGAGAGAAACAGAAAGAGACGCAGAGAGAGCAGTTCTGCTTCTCCACGCTTGTTTATAGCTTCGGACGTGGCCATTCCCGTCTTTGTCTGTTTTCTGTTTTTGCTTATTTCCCTGATCATGTTATTTTTCTCCTCCCGCGGGGAAGGCCTTGGGTCCATTGCAGACGGCAATTGTCGCGTATCCCGGATGGAGCGGCTCTTTTACTTAATTCGAGTCAAAACTTGACTATGATTAAAAATAAATAGGATGATTGAGCGGCTTTTTTGTTTACTCCAAGTCAAAACTAGACTAAGATTAGAAAAATAGCATGTCGATATCAATGTTTTCCGAATTTTGACTTAATTTGCAATGCGATGTTTGAATTTGTAATTTGTTCGATGTGATTCGTGAATTATAATCTAATGTAAAATATGAATTGAGCGGCTTTTTTGTTTAATTCGAGTCAAAACTAGAATAAGATTAAAAAGAAAAAGAAAAAGAAGGGATGATGACATAAATGATCTCCGAATGTTGACTTAATTTGCAATATGATATTTGAAGTTTTAATTTATTCGATACGATCCATAAATTATAACATAATATATTATATGATTCTTGCATTTTTAATTTATTCAATGTGGTCCTTAAACTTTTAATAAGTATTTAATTTAGTCGTTGGATTTTATAAAAATGTTCAATATTGTCTCTTGCATTGAATTAATTGAATGATGATATCGGATATTTTCATATAATTTAGACAATAAATTAAATATACACCAAAAGTTAAGGGACCACATTACATATCAGACTAATGTTTAGTATCATATTAAATAAGTTAAAATTCAGATTTTTTTTTTTTACATCAAAATTTACGAATCATTTGTGTCTTATCCCTTTAAAAAAAAAGATCATACTTTGTGTGTCCTAATTCGATTTTGCTTTTCTGGGGAGATTGATGCTTTTGACAACTTGCTTAATTTGATTCTCTCACTGTTGGCTCTTAAAAAAGAATTTCGATGATATCACCTTAGACACTTTATAAACATTCTAATTAATTTCACTGGTCCCTCACTTCCTCGATTTTGCATATGTGCCCACTTTTGATTTTCGAAAGTTACGGCGTCCGTTTGGACGAACGTATGATGAGCCAAAGAAAAAAAGTTTATTGCATCTAAGAGTCTACTCATTTGAAATAAAACTGTTTTTCGACTTTTTGTTATTTAAATAATGAAAAATTCATCAATTTACAAAAATCGTTTTTTATCACAAAAAAGAAAAGAAAAAGAAGCTTAAATTAGGGTAAAACAACTTCCTTTTGGCAAAAAGGAAATCATTTTTTACAAGGGAAAATTGTCTAAAAAGTGCTAGACATATTGTACTTTGACTAATACAATCCTTAATATTTCTATATTTCTATTTAATTCCTAAATATTTTCACATTTTGTCAATTAAGTCTATACGGACAATTTTAACTGGAAATCGCTTACGTAAATCACAGTAGTATCATGTAGGACAGTCCACACTGACATTAACAAATTCTTATAATTTTTTTTTTAAATTTGAATATAAATATGATTTTATTTTATTTTATTTTATTTTTTTCTACCAAGTCCAGTGAGGGTCACCACTCTCATCGACCATAGGCAAGGCCCTCACCGAGTCTCATGACTCTCATCCAATGGCTTGCCCTCACCTATGAACAAGGAGCGTTGGCTGGCGACTCTTGCTACGCTTAGAAAAAAAATAGAGGAAAAGAAAAAAAGAAATATTTAAATATTTAAAATTGTCAACGTCAGCGTCTACCATCTTATGTGGCACTACTATCATCCATGTAACTGATTTTTGGTTAAAATTAGCTAAATTGATTCAATTGGTAAAATATAAAAATGTTTAAAATTTAATTAGCAAAATTAAAATAGTTGCTTTTTCAACCGTCATGAAGGGGAGGGTTTGAGCCAGATCTCCCTCCTTTTACTTTGACCGATTCAATTCTCTATTTTCTTTTCCTTGATTCCCTCATATTTTGGAAGCTTTTCTCTTCTAATCTAATTTGAATTTAGAAGTTTTTCTCTCCAGCTTTGGGGAGGTTTCTATCTCAATCCAATCTAAATTGGAGATTTTTGCATTTATGTTTTCAGGGTTTACCTTCCCTTGGGTTTAGTACAAGTCAGGTTTCATGGAAGATTGGAAAAATTTCGCAAAGATTTCACTCTCGTAGTCATATGTGTGCTCATGTATGTTATGATAATTTATCTCCTTATCCTGAGGTTGTTTTGCTTTGAAACTATCTGAAATTTAGTTGGATTGTGTTGTTTCTCTCTTATTTTTTTGTGGCAATACATGAAATGTTACTTTTGACCCAAAAAAAAAGGAAAAATTAAAAAGTTTATGATTGAATTATCAAAAGTGAAATATCGGATAATTTTTAATTTTTCATAAATCATGAAACAGATAAAAAGTAGCAATTTTCTTTGAAATTGATTTTCGTAGAAAATATCTTTCTTTATAGCGAATTTTTAAGTGAAACGCATCAAGGTTTGGTTTAGATGCGTGGAATAGCAGAAACTTCTAAAGCAGAATCTATTGAGGAAACGCTGGTGGCAGAAGATACTGATGGATTAAGAACAAACCGAAAGAGAACGATAGAGATCCTTGCTGAGGACAAATTCGCCTGCCTTGTCTCTAATCAATTTGGACGTTTGTTTCCACTCTCTCTCTCTCTCTCTCTCTCTCTGCATGAAGTGGTTAGATTCAGGGTATTGCTTTCACCATGTAGCCCGGAATCTATCCGCATGGATTTATCCTTAGAACCGAACCTTGTCTGGTCACCATCATGCAACCTTGCAAGTAGAAAAAAAAGAGAGCACTGGTCCTCTTCCTACTTGAAGCAACCAAAGTGAAATGGAGAAAGGGATGATTTTACTGTAGCGGAACTTGTCCAACAAAACTCTCATGTGCGAATAAGCGATTCTCCATTGGATCTGTGGTCGGTGCAAGACTATATAGATCATGTTCGGTGGATGAAAAGCCATTGCTCCAACCTTGATTCCTTTTCTGCTACCAGTCAATTGCGGATTCGCAATCTCACTCGTTAATCAAACAGACATTCTTCCTCGTTGGAGGATTTATGCGGATTCAAGGGGCACATTTAGCAATTAGGTTCCCGCTTAGTTCTCTAGACAATCAAACACAAGAATCGGAGCACCCATTTATGTCCATCCCATTGCCTGTTGCATGGGGTCAAACGTGTCGGACTGGCCCAAGCATGCCCAACAAGTCATATTGGCCCAGCTTGGCACGAGCCATGCGCTAGGCCGGGCCCATGATTTTGCAAACATACATAATAGCAGAAGCTTAAAAAAGTAATTAATGATTTCCCGAGATGATACTTCATATCCTTTCCAAACAAATGCCAAATTGTAGCAGACAAATCCAGAGACCATTAAGTCCTATACTCCAATTTCGCTTCAAATCCCCCGCTTTATGAAAAATAGGACTGGGGTGTCACTACAAGTGATATCCATATTTGACTTCTATGGTCACATTACACTACAAGCATTAGGGTTATCATCGCTAAATGTAGCACCAGTCTGGTGACTGAAAACCGTGGTGTGCCCTGGATGCTGATGGTAGTACCTAGGCTCACTACTATCGTATCCATGCTTATAGTAGTTATAAAGAGATGAAGGTTGCGGAGCATGGTATGTGAGAGGGCCATTGATTTGGTGTTGATTGACAAGCGCGCCGGAGGTATCATGCACCGGGTTATAGGGCAGTTCCCAAAGCTCGGCCCTCCTTCCGGTCCTCCTCACTGCCTTCAGAACCTTTTTCTGGTCAGCCCATCCGGTGACTGTCACCTTTTGCAGGGTCATGTCTATTTCGACCGTGTCCACACCTGGAGATTTCATGAGAGTAAGAATCAATTTAGTACTTGTTAGAACACAAAAGGCCAAGTTGATGTTGGTGCAAAAAGTCTGCATACATACCTTTAAGTTTCTCCAGCTTACTCCTGACCTTGCTCTCGCAACCGGGGCAATCCATGTGCACTCGCATCTCTATAATCTAAGAACAATTCGCAAGCTGATAAGCTTACATCGACATAGAGCAACAGACCTTTGCAAAAGAAGCTGTCGATGCCAGGACTCATTTTACAAAACCAAACGGTTTGCACAGGCTAATTAACTGGTGATTACTTACGCGGATATCTGAACAAAATATGTTCGGTTTACATGCATCTGGGGCCTAAAGTTAATAAACATAACGCGCTCGGGTGATGACGGTGAAGATGATGGATATGTTTACTGCAGGTCTTAGGACATTCGACAAAAGTACTCACCGCTGACATTCTTCTTCGGAAACTGGAGAGAAATCTCAACGTGCTTCAGTAACTAAGGGAGTTGCTGCAGATATCGATGAGCAGATGTTGAAGAGATAGATGAGATGATACTATGGTGAGCTAGAGTACCCCCGACTTGCCATCATAAATAGGTTCTCCTTTGCCTCCCTGTCAAGCCATGTTGTATCGTACTATCATCAGCCCACCGACCTTGTACAACTCAAATGAAGCTTTTGCAACAATCTGCCTGCCCTTTTGACAGGTAGCGATCACACGAGTTCGTACGCAAAGGGCGTTGACTTTGCCTCATCGAGCTTATAAATTAAGTCTTTTAAACAGGTCAAAAGTTCTGGTTATGTGCACAACAATCAGGCTCGCTATCCTTTCGCATCTTCACGACGTTCCTTGCTTTTCCAGTTCTTGCACGTGGATGGCATTGCTGTTTTCGTACTTTCGTGAAAAAGAAAGTATCGTGGTCAACGACTGACAATGTGAGATGACATTATTTGGATTTCAATACATGGAGGGTTACGAATTCTGAGCGCAGACCGACTTGTAAAGTGCCCTCCACCATGGAAGTGTGCGCTGGGGTCTGTATGAGGGGCCAATACACCGTGTGCAAAACAATGTCCGGTCTGTTTCGTCAGAAGAAGAGAATCAGAAGTGGTTTAGCAGAGTCGATGAAAGTAGGTCGATGGTGTACAATTTCATGGACAACGACACTCCATGTTGAAGTTCTAGATTGGCGTGTAAACCGCGAGGACAGGAATTAGTCGGTGCTTGAACGGAAGATAATGCTCTCGTGTTCGCGGTTCTTACACTTAACCCTGGCTCTCTTCTCCTCATTTTGTGAGTTGATCCCAACGCTCACCCTCTCTCCCTCTCCCTCTCCCTCCTATTTTTCATAAATGTCGCAAGTCTCTCTCTCTCTCTTTCTATCTTTTTAAGATAAGTGCACTGAAAGTCACTCACACAACATAATTGCCGGTACTTGAATAGCAGATAATGTGCTACTCTCGTTGGTGATTTTACATACATTTGCATACTCAATCACACAATACAATCTTACATTTAACCTTCACTCTCTCTTCTCCTCATTTAGCAAGTCAATCCCACCATTCTCTCTCTCTCTCTCTCTCTCTCTCTCTCTCTCTCTCTCGGTCCTATTTTGCATAAGAGTTGCAAATCTCAATGTATCAGAAATCCTAAAAACTTATTATAAAAGTTCAATTGAATTCTAAAACTTTCAAAAAATATAATAAAACCATAAAAATTACTATAAAAATATAATCGAGTCCCAAATCTTTAAATAAATATAATCAAGTCCAAAAAATTATTACAAAAATGTAATCGAACCTTAAAATTTTCAAAAAAATGCATCAACACAGGACTTGAATGGACTAATTTAATAAATGTTAAGACTCAATTGAAATTTTAAAAAGTTCTAGGACTCAATTTTAATTTTGTGATAAATTTAGGTCTTAATTGCATTTTAAAAAGTTTTGGCACTTTCAATTCACATATCTCTCTCTTTTTTTTTTTATGCCTAAGACTCTCTCTCTCTCTCTCTCTCTCTCTCTCTCTCTCTCTCTCTCTCTCTCTCTCTCTTCTGCAGGTTGTGGCCTAATTTGTGGAAGGGCTGCCTCGCACAGCTTTGCAACAACTGCGAGCAAGCTCTCTACAAAACATAAAAAGGGGCGGGAGGAGAGGGGTGGCAAATGGCAGGGTTCAAGGTCGCGAACACCGAGAATAGGCTATCGTGTTGAGGTCGACATCAAGATGGCAAGGCCGACCTGCTCGCGAGCCTAATTAAGTAGCACAATTTTATCTTGGTGATAGATAATGTTAAATATACTTACAATAATACTTTCCAAAATTGAGTAAGTTGAGTTTATATTATTAAAACCAAGTTCAACCAAGTCAAGTCAAGAACGTCGAGTTTCCTATTAAACCAAATTTAAGTAGGAAAAAAAGTACGTGATTCAGTTCAAGTCAATCATTTTAGCTTTTAATTTTACGAGTTGAGCCGAGCCAAAATTTGGAATAGCCTCGAATGAAGTCTACTCTAATCCATTCCCCCCTAAAACTCCCCCCAAGCCCCAATCATTTCCTCTTGTGCTGGTTTCTCTTGTGACCTTTCGAGAAATTTCTTCCTTTTTTTATTTTTATGTTTAAATTGAGATCATTCTCGTTCCACATTGGATTTTACTCAGAACTGCCCCAGGCAAGGGAGCCACTTCAGAAATTGAGCCACGTCAGCTGTTTGGTGGGCCCACTACTATCACGTAGGAGGCCACGTAAGCAGCAAGATATTGGAAGATCGAACTGAACCCCACGTGCACACCTTTCTGCTGTTCATCATCCTGCTGATACCACCGCATCACCACCAGCCATGTCGATCGTCAATTACTTCTCCGTGACGTGCACGGCCGCTCCCATCCCCAGTGACCATCCGGCGCCGCCCAAGAAGGATCCGCTCAAGTCGGTGGGATCGATCTCTTACGGCGGAGCATCCACGGGCGCGGGCTCGGGGCTCCGCAGGTACTGGGGCGGCGAAGAAGAAGACCCTTTGACCTCCGACGGCTTCATTTGGAACAAGGACTTCGTGGGTCGCTTCAAACGAATGATTCTGGACCCTCGTCCCGCTTCTCTTGAATCGTCCCCCGCTAAGGTTCGGAAATGTACTTTTCTTTGGGTTTGGTTCCTCGCTTCAGTCGTAATGCATGCAAATTGGGTTGTGGACCTCGCGATTCTGTGACGTGATGATCAATGTTGTCCGTTTGCTCTTCTGGTAATTTCTAAGGAGGATCAAATGCATTGGTATGATTTGTCAATTCCGTGTGTTCGATGTGAAAGCTGGATTCTGTTCGGGAACCTTTTGTCTGTTCGAAGACGTTTTGGTTTGTCATTCAGCAGTCACTGCCGTGCAACTTCTCTTGATTGTATATTAGGTGGCATCATATGGTTTTATTTGATTCCGTAAGAGGAAATGCTGCAGACCAGATAAAGTCATATTCACTCTTTCCCGTATTGAGCCGGGATGTTTCAGCGGAAGCCAATGTCGATTCCTACAAGACCTTGTTGTTATGTCACTTTGTTTTGCATGTTAACCTTGTCACTTTCCTGTGGTCGGTTGATTGTAACGCTCATTTAGAGTAACGCCAGAAGTTGCTGCTGATTAGACTGGACAAGTATTCTCTAGAAGTTCTCAAAATTGAACTTGTTGGGATGAGTGTAATTTTGCCCTGTTTTCTGATTCATATGCTAGCAAAGATCTGTGTTTTATGTGTGCATTTTTATAGAGAACAAATTATCTGTGGATTGGATTGCCTTGAGTAAAGGAGTTGTCATCTGTGTGCATGATGAGTACATGATGCAATATGCACGTTTCCGTTTATCTGTTTAGATACCTGTGTAGGATGCACGATGTTCTTGCATTTCTTCTTGTTTTCTGACGTTAGATCAGGTTTTTTTGCATGTAAAAAGAACAGGAAGTGTCTGCTGGATTCTCAAGTTTTAACAGAGTCATGAATCTTGACAGGTTGGCTTTCACTCAGCCTTCTAGATTCAACTAAATTCCTCCATTATTGATCAATATTTTACTATAATATATCTGGCTATGAATATTCTCTAGTCTAGAAGCTGACTTGAGCAAAGACCTCGGTCTTATATCAAAGATGGAGTTAGATCAGCTTGTTAGGCCACCTTCAAAAGTAAATCACCAATTACTACATTTCCTGATTTTTTTATTTTCTTGGCTTTCACAGTAGTCTGAATCTTGTATTACTGTCACATATTTGGCTGGAAATGAATGTCAGAGAAGTGGCAGTGATTTGCCAAAATGGAGATTAGCACCAACACGCCGCGGACAAGAGAAGTGGGATAGAGCAAGCAAGGCCACAACTGGCGGCACTGTAAGTCATTCTGCCCTGCTATGCCTAGGGAGCTTATAAAGTAAATTTTAGCTTTTCTTTATCGCTGTCTTGCGGTATTTAATTCTGCTTTTGCTTGTAGGAGGTGATGTTTCGGGAATTAAGGCGTCCTCAAGGTGACCCAAAGGTATTGGCTGCTCAATCCAAGGAGGAGTATTCGAAGGTATGTATGCTACCATTTGATAGGTCTCATTGAATTGTAGCCTTTTTATATGCTCAAAGTGAAATCCATTTTCCGAAATAACTGCACTGTTGAAGAGGAAGTTACAAATCCTCACCCTAAGTATCAGTGGCATTGGTCTCGTCTCAGCTTATGTCTCTTACACCCTGGAAACTGCAGCTAGGTGATGGATCTTACATGACTGCTAGTTTCTGAATAATGAATTATCCTTATCATGGTCAATTTTGTTGCTTTTGGTTGATATTGCTGTGTATGAGGAAGTGCAATTGTATTGAGATTTTTGGCCCTTATATATTGTAAACATGTTACATCCTCTCACTCTTCCACTGGTCAAACATGTGGCGATATCCAAACAGTAAACCATTTTTTAATGAACCTCAAGGGCTGAAAGACAATCACTAATGTTTTCAGGAATGATTTCTCTCGACCTTCTTATAATTATGGCAGTAGACTAATCCATGGGCCTTAAGATCTTCCTGTGGAATTACTGTTTGCAAGACAACTTAAATGATTTCTCTTCTTGGGTAAAAGAATATTTGAGTAGTTTTCAGGAAAGTAATCACAAAGAGATGAAAATTTTGTTTTGCTACTGCAACCTTGAAGATCCTTTCTTTGAGCTGTCAAGGGCTATTTTCTTTGGCACATGAATAATGTTATCAGTACTGCACTTATATATAGCCAGAAATGAACCCCATTTGCACTCCAATTTTCTTATTTTCCTCTGCTAGAACAGAGGCACTCACATATCTTTTCTATTCAATAAAATCAGTGCTAAGTTTTGTGTGAATTATAGCTGTTCAAGCTATTCTCAGGAGGTTGCTTGCCTCTTCAAACTGTAATAGAGCATCTGTAGACTGATTATTTGTTGTTTGTAAGTCCTAGAGTGATTATCACACATCACTGTTTCATGTATCAGTTTTGGCGTCGGGTTGCTTGGTTCCTTGATTTACGTACGTATGCTTGGCAAGAGTGTTGATTCCATGGCAGATGGGGCTAAGGGGCTAATCAAGTATGCTTCTGTCATTCCTATGCACAGAATATAATTTTTTTTATGAAGGAACCAATTTGTTTCTCTCGGTGGATGTGAATATAGTAAACACAAGCTGGTTTACATTCACTTGCAGGGGATCAATTGGGCAGCCAAGGCTGTTGGTGCCTGTAGCTCTTGTCATGATCTTTAATCGGTGGAATGAGTGAGTACAGTAGGCTTGCTAATTCTATGTCACCTCTTCTTTTTTCCTGAAGCTTAAGTTATGCAGTGTTCACTCTCCTGCTGAAATTGCAAAGAAAGCTGTTCTTTAAGTGTTGGTTGTGCTATTTGTTTGAGGGTGTCAGCAGCATATTATTATCATTGATGTAGGTGCTATCCTAAGATGGTGAGCTTTGTTCACAGGAGCATGTGGACTCCCTTATCTCTACTTTTGAAATTCACCAGAACCCTAAAACCATAAATGCACAATAAATTTAAGTGATACCATATCCCCTATTTATTTATATTCAAAAGTGTTATTTGCATGTGCATATGTTACTTATGATTGTCCGATGCATTATTTACATTGGTAATCTATCATGGATGGTTTATTGATGTTGAGTTCTATGAATATTTGGTGTGTAAGTTTTTCCAGATTAATTAATGGAAAATTTTGTTATATGATGTTTGCCTTCGTTACTCATACTTCACCTTGAAGTCTTGAGATCTAAACTATTTTTAAGATTTTCTGGAAAAGGACTTATTTGGGAGCTGAAAATGTATCTCTAGTTGATTGAATTTTAACATTTTCAGTTGTCTTAAATTTTCTCGTGAGATGCGGGTTCTTTTCTTCTGATGAAGTTCTTGTAGTGATCAAAGACATTGTGATCTATTTTTTAATTGAATGGACAAAAATAGAAATAAAAGGAAGGAAATATGTGGAGGGACATTGGTTGGGGTGACATTTATTTCAGATAATAGAACCATCAGACTTTCAGATTTTGTGCTGGGCTGCGTTTGACCCTCTCGAACATATGAAGAGACAATAAGACTTTCTGAGTTCTTTATGACCCCTTTCTTTTCCCCCTGAAATTTTTGTTTCTTTCTTGACTTTCCCTGAAGCAGTTATATGTTGTCCATATTACTTCTCTGATTCATACATTGCAAATCTTCTGCTTGGTTGCAGGATCCTTGTTCCAGATTTTGGGTATATGCACTTAGAATTAATACCAATGTTGGTTGGATTTTTCAGTTCTAAGATTGCCACCTTCATTCAAGCTATAGAGGTCACGATTTCACCCACCAGATAGAAGACCCCACATTAAGATGAAATTTCCCACATAAGCCGGATTTATCTATTTCTTTTGGGTGCCTCTGGCCATAGGTACGTTACTTGATCTACACCATAGCCATGTACTTGAGTTTACCTGAACACTCTCCGATTTGCAACTTTTCTCTGGGTTTATCTTGGACTCCAGAACTTTCTGTTATTAGCACTTTTTGATTGTATGAATAAATTGCGCCTGGATTTCCTTGCATTTTGTTCCTTCATCGATTAAATTCCCATCGTTTCATCTTTGAAAGTGACATTTTCCCCCACAAAACAATTCATCAGAGTGGACTGTCGAAGTGCCACAATAATTTCAATTCTCTGTCTCTCTCATGACAGGCTCCCACACCCCGATATTTGCAGGTTTTTCACAGAGAAATTTGACCCACGAGAACAAAGACTAATTTGTTGTAATTGCACAATGTGTAGCATTAACCGCAATCAGTTGCCAATCAAAGAGGAATATGAATTTGAGATATGAGTGTATCTCATCGCTAAAGTGAATGTTTGGATATGGTTGGGGATCATAGTTTCTTGAACATATTCGTGTTTTGAGCATGTAAGTGGTAACCTTCCGCGCATTAGTGTATCTAATCAGCAATATGTACATGCTCATCCTTTGGTCTCCCTTTTGCAGGTCGATATCGATGAGTTTTTCTTTTTGCGAGCGGTTCAGCGGTAGCAATGCTTATACACTATGGAGGTTGGAGGCTTGTTTTGTGTATTGTAGTAGTGTTGTTTTCCAGGGAATCTCTTGAAAAGGCCATTATGAACTCGGGGATCACTTGCTTTGTAGTTGTGCTAGAATGCTGTTTTCTCTCTGTTTGCCTTAATAATAAGGCAATGACTGGCCCAAACAAAATTTAAGCTGATGAAAGATTAGTTTTCTCTGACTTGGACAATTTTTTTCATTTGTTTCATCCATAGTGCAAAGTCGTGGTTTGACTCTCAATGTGACATTCATTCCAATAGGCGACGATTCAAGGGGAAAATCACAAAAAGAAAAAAAAAAAGTCCCAAACATATGATACAAATGTCAAATCAATACTAAACTTTTTAGTTTGGCTATTTTAATCCTAAATCTTTGAATAATTTGTTAATGTTTTTCCTGGATCAATTTTGACTAGCAAGTGTTCACATGGATGCACACAACTTTTGCATTTTATTACAAAAAAGTTGAATATTTTGGTAACTTTTTTTCCATTATGAATTAGTAAGGGCTTCACACCTCTTGCCTAGTGGATGATGATGAAGGTAGCTGAAGGTAGCTAGCCCTCGCTTATGGCTGGTGAGTGTTAGTTGGTGTCCATTGCCATACTTCAATATATAAAAAAGGGAAAAAATTAGAAAAAAATTATATATTTTTTTAAAATTATATATAATTGTCTACTTAAACTCTTGACCAGACCACATAGGACAATCAATTTTCACGTCAACGATTTCTAATTAAAATTGACCATTGAAAAATCGTTAAAAGTTTATGAATAAATTGGTCCAAATAAAAAGTTTATAACTAGAATGACGTCCGAACCAATATATATGTAGTAATTATGCCATGATTTAAGGATCATCATAATTATTAGAAGTAGGATATAAAATGCTTTGTGAGGATTGCTGCTGCCATTCCATTAATACTTTCATATTTTCTAATTTTCTTCATTTTCCCATTTCTAGAAATAATAGGTAATAGATTTTTTTTTTTTTTTAAGTGTAAACAAACGGTCGTAAGACCATTAGTTTTTTATGGGACTTTTTTCTGACTTTCGAGTGCCACTTAAAACAATGAATACAAGAGAACTTAACATCGGTTCATGTCCAAACACAGGCAAAACGTGCGATCAGTAGAGCACAAAATGTAATCAACACCACCATGACAGAAGATAATGGCAGACACGGGCTGCATTGAAGATAAAAGATCTTGCGCAACCACAGCTTAATCTTTAAAAAAAGGAAATTCTGCCCACCAATCTCCCAACATTTGGTGCAATCATAATTCCATTTCACAGTCGAAAATTATCGCGCGAATCGCACGGACGATTACTTTCTGTCCACTCTCGATGATAAAGATGATGATGCTTGTTGGACTCGGACTCAAAGAAGATGGAAACCGTACACGTTACAAATTCATACCTAGAATAGTTAGATTATAATTGCGTGTTCGATGGGACATTTGCAACACGTATGACATTTTTCTTTTTAAGGTCAAATGAGCACAGGGATTTTGCTCGAAGAAGAGCAATTTGTATGGCATTATACTGAATTAAGCACAAATCAAGGTCAAATCAAAATAAATGAGGAAACCCATCCCTGTCAACAGAAAGGTAGGGGGGGAAATGGAAAAGATTTGTGGGGCAGGTGGGAAGCACCAACTTCATAGCTTAATGCCAAGCACAAAATATTCTCCTCCAACCAAAGAGGATTTTGCCAAAACAAAAGGGAACACTCACCAGTGCCTTTGAGGAATGTGGCAATTTGGGGCTGTCTCTTCATGTTTGTACACTTTGTGCAGTCACTGTTGCCATGAGATGCAATTCCTTCCATTTCTTTGTTTTTTCTCCGCCTTTCAAGTAGGTGATTTTTGAAATTTTATCTTATATTATTATTTGTCCTATTGGTATATTTCGGATAAGAAGGGTGAGGAACTGCAATCGGAATCCAAGTACGACACTGAAGAGTTATTACATTCACTGATTTGTATCGTTTTTCTTTATTAATGAAGGGAAAGAGAAAATGAGTCTCCATATTTAGTGGTAAGTCTTTGATATCAATCTTTGCATGACTAAATGTCTCGTCACCATAAGAGAACTTGACGTCTTCGGCACTCAAAACTTCCTATGTTAATCGTGTGATGCGAGAGTTATGATTATTCACAAATCATTGCGTCGCTTTTCCAGAGGTTCAAGGAGCTACACATTTTTTGAGAGAAGCACTCCGTTGTCCTTTTGTTTTGTTCCGAATTTTGTAGGCATTTGTCAGTTCACGTGGACTCATCATGTTCCACTAGTTTGCTCATGACCCAGAAAACTGCCATATATGAAGGCAAATCTTAGGTTTGGAAAGTCACATCCCACAGCACATCCGAGACAGTACACAATGAAAAATTGTATGCAAACCCATTCGTATTCTAAACATAGGCTGGTTCGCGTTTGATTTTATGCGCGCAAAATGGGCTGACGATGTCACTCTTGAAGTACATACCAGAATCAAATCTACTTAAGTTGCAAAATCCACCGGTTTGATATCTAAGGGGGCTAAAAAACGCAAAGCATTCCCCATGGTATGTTACCAAACGAGATTTAGTCTCTTTTTATCCACCTATCATCGTTTTAGGAAATACCGATCTTACTATCAGAATATTAATTGATTATTATCGTTGTATGATGAAGAAAAATTATGCAAAGCCACTTTCTAAACGGGGAGAAAGGACCGACCAATAAAAGGGGGGAGAAAGGACTAATAAAAATAATTAGGAGCACTGGCGGATCTATAGGTGGGGCAAGTGGTGGGCCTCGCCCACTAGGTTCCAAAATATCTCATATATCTAAGTAAATATTTCTTTTATAAAATCCATATATATGGCATTTAAGTTTGAAAAAAATCTTCCGACCCAAAAAAAAATCTCGATAACCCATTGGAAGCTACGCAAAAGCTTAATTCCAATTGAAAGCCTTCATGCAGTTACTAGAAGGACGAACATGACCCCTTGAAGAAGGGTTAAAGGAGGAGCAATTATGATGCATATGCACGTTTGGCTATCTAGCAAGGAACAAAATGCCTCTCATCATTAAGGTAACTTTTTAACGACCTTTTTTTTGGGAGGGGGGGGGGGGGTAGAAAACTCACTATGCATGTCATAACCTCGATCGCATTAGCGATCATCTTTACAACTTGCAAGAATCTTCCTTATATTTTCCAAAAAAAAAAAAAAAAAAGAGAAAAAAAAGAAAGAGTCTCCCTAGAATTTTCTCAAATTTAATGGATTCTTAAAGATGAACTTTAGTTTGATTTGGAAAGCTATGATGAAAAAAAGGACATGTAGATGGGACATTTCTGATGAGAGATTCTCGTGATCTCAGTAGGACGATCCCCTTCTCGATCCTATTCTACATAACACGTCAGTTCAGATCGCTTTGTCCTTATGATATATTTAATTAGATGACAGATACACAAGCTTTGATAGAGATAGTGGATGCATGATTAAAACAATAATTCGTACGGAATGGTTACTAATGAAATTTTTCAGTTGTCGTATAATTAGGAGATACAAAAAGTGAATGAGTAAGTACCATGCGCTAATGATAATGTTAGTTTAAAGTAATTTCGGTTGACGATTGCCTTCTTGGCCCTATTGTAGTGCTACAAAATAGGTTGGCTCTAATTCTTGCATCTCTATGACACATCTAGTTAGGTAACAAGCACATAGGTTTTGATAAGGTTAGTGTGCGTGTGTTGAAGCACCTAATTTGTAGAAGGTGATTAACTTTTTACCCATTTGTCGTTGCATAAGTAGGAGATAACAATTATGATTAGTGACTACTACCCGATAATGATAATGTCAATTTAAAGTGATTCCAGCTAACTACTGGCCTAACATCAATCTGATAGCTTTGTCAGAGACTACGACGTTTATCCTAGAAGTGAAACTATAGTTTTACCAATCACTCTATTCTTCGATAACCCAAAAACACCTTAACTTGTCTCAGCCTAACTATTTTTGAATCTCAAATCAATATTACACTTTCGCAATATGCTCAATCCAGATGATGAGATAACTGTACCTTATATTCTCTGTGTTCAGAAGAGAACATGGATATGCAACCAGCACCAGCATCTCAATGCCCTCCTTTTCTCATAATTATTCGTCAAGCTTCTGCCAAGATGCCCTAATGTTCAAAAGTGGTAAAAAGGGAACAAACCCAAACAAAAAGCTACCAACTGGAGACCTCTCAGATCTTATGTGAGAAAATGTGAAAGTGCCGATACAAATCGTGGATATAAACAGCTGCAAAAAAGTGGAAAAAAAGACACTAATCATATAACCAAAAGGTGACCGAGTCAACCTGGTAAGTTTCCCAAAAGGGAAAACTGTGATCATCATTTACACCAGGCGAGTTAAAACGGGTCACATCTTTCTTGGTACATCTCCCTACATGTTTTAGGGTTTCCAAGACAAGAAACATTAATCAAATCAGATGAAGCAGTGGAAGATTGCGTGGCTCTAAATCGCCTGTCATTTATAGATCAATGATAAATGTAGGCCTAGTGGCTGCGTATCAAACAATCTAGTCCACTGTCTTTGTCGGATGGGGCACATGGAAAGGATTACTCGCAGAATTTGCCTGAAAATAAGGCTTAACTTTAGTAATTTAAAATTGACGAATGCACCATGTATTTAAGGAGAATCAACCAGACCTCTCAAGATGAATACCCAAGTCATGACGTTCTTTGCAGTAGAGGTCTCTATTCATGAACGCCCCTGAAAACTTCATCAACTAATGCTTCGCATCAGACTCAATCAAGGGGACAGTCTACCGCGGCGTTCTCAGTAAAGAACCAATTCTGACACACAGGTAGATCAAATCCCCCACCATGCCGGTGCCACTGCGCCATGCCCTAGCTCAGTCGTTAGCCACACAATGCTCTTGCTACGTGTCATTGTTGAGGCCCGATGCTCGAAGGCAGGTAGGTCAATTCTCAAAAGGAATTATAAATGAGCGTAGAGCCTGAGTCTCTGTTTATGTATACATCACTTGCTGTCATTACTCACGAAAGCGAGTCTCTGTTCATGTAATCATCACTTGGAAACTTCCTCTCATTTCACTCTTCACACGGACTCTCTTGTTGCAAATTGATGGGGTCGATCCCTTGGGGCCACCCACGGAATTTCCGCCGGAAGCTTCTTCTTGTATTTTTCCGGGGAGGCAGACACTATAACTAGAGAGTAAATAAAAGTATTCTCCCAATAAAAAAGGCATTTTTTTCAACGGTTCTAGGTTAGATACGAAGCCAAGATCTACGTTACTGAGGAACGGAACGATAGGAAAATGTGCGGATACAAATGGTCGTGTCATGGATATACACAGTTTCACCCCCACATGATGTCATTACTAATAATCGATGGAGATATACTTCATGGAAATAGTATAGAAGGGAATGTCTGAGATAACAATATATGAAACAAGAACCAAGAAAGCTGTGTTAGGGCATTAGCAAATGTCTGCTTGCAAATGACAAAAAAATCCCTCGTCCTTTAATCTCTCCCAAAAATAATTGCACTGCCACTGTCATACAGCTTTGCAAGTCGTGACCCACCAATGTTTCTTCTTCTTCTGTTCCTTCACACAACACGCCAAAGATCTAAATAGTGCTTAATTCCAGTTTGAGAGAAATTATTACCTATAAATTCATTCTATTCATGGTTCATGGGTGTGTGATGAAGAGAAAATTGATCGACACGGCAACTGTTTTTCGTGCATGTTCATGTATAAAAAAGATATCAGCAAATTAGTAGGATAACATGACCTTGAATCAATTATAACAAAATTGCAAGAGAACCTAACTCAAGCTCATCCATAAAAATGTAAAATCCAACAACTTATGTTAACCATGGTACAACGTGCTACCTGAAAAACAATAACAGGAACGTGACAGATTGGACATCGGAGTAAAGATGAGTGATTGAAGATGCCATCAAGGAACACGAACACTAGTGTAGGCTTGAGGTGTCATAACCAAAATAGTCCAAGATGATTCCTAAATTACCCTTTGAGATGAGACAACAAAATCAACTGAGAACGGAGTAAAAAAAGCCTCTGGAGTGAAAAGGGACCAAAGCCTTAAGAAGAAAGGATCAAAGAATTGACTGATACTGTTAAGATCGTACCACAAGCTGCACGTTCAAGTCATTTTAAATCCGCGGTTTGAATTCAATGAACTGTTTCTGGTATCTGTCTCAATCCCGAAATGGGATCAGTCCTGTCATTATTTGAGATTAGGGTATCTATTTACAGCAATGATGAAGTGCTTCGCCTGTAGCTTTATTTCCAGGTAGGTAGAACCATCTCCAAGATTCGATAGAAATTTGGTTGGTTAGTATATCTAAAGAAAACTATTATCAGTTACTCAAGGTTACCCTAAATTGTTACCCTGGGTTACGCCTGATAGATTTTGCAGAGCTTCTATTATTCCATCTGGAAAATTAAACTTGTGATGTAGTGAAATAGTCCATTCCGAAATACATCCGGTGTGCTGCCCAAAAGGAATATGCAATTGAAGATGATTAGAGCTGAACTCTATCGTAATATCACGTATAGAATCATGTTCTTCCGGGAAAAAAAATAACTCAATTTATTGGGGTTGTGGAGAGGCTACAGGAGTAGCTCCAATCATCCCATAATCGTTCTGAGTAATTGAGTTATTAGCTCTCCAAGTTTTGCCCTTTCAAACTATTTATGACAGGAAAAATAACATGAGTCGTGTTTTAATAACTTGATTGTTACTATTTTCAAGTAACTTTTTATTGGCTACAAGACTTCTTTTGAAAAGTTACGAAAAAGGGGTCCTTGGAAAAAGATGCCTAAGGGCGCGTTTGGTAACGATTCTATTCCCAGAGTAGATTTTGATCAGAACTGATTATTTTTTATTTTTTTCCCGGGAATTGATTCTAAGCATTTTAA
The DNA here is from genome assembly GCA_019915185.1 of Eucalyptus camaldulensis. Classification (NCBI taxonomy): domain Eukaryota; kingdom Viridiplantae; phylum Streptophyta; class Magnoliopsida; order Myrtales; family Myrtaceae; genus Eucalyptus; species Eucalyptus camaldulensis. The sequence goes on from JAHSVA010000005.1 coordinate 10,333,559, forward strand.
GTCGTTTGGTAACTGTCCAAAATTTCTGATTCTGGAATAGAATTGTGTTTGGTACCGTGCTCATTAATTCTGTTCCAAATCAATTTCTTTTAATTTTTTTAATTTTTTTTTTTACTTTTTTACTTTTTTCCTTTTATTTTTTTTTTCATTTTTTCATTTTTTTCTTTTCTTTTTCCTTTTATTTCTTTTTCTTTTTCTCATCTTCTTCTTTTTCTTCTGGCCAGTCGCCGGACTGGCAACCGGCCAGATGAGGGCCGGCGACCTCACCAGAGCGTCGCTGGCCCTCGGCGAGGCCGACCCTCGTTGGCCGAGCCTCACCGGTAGCTGGGCGAGGCTCACCTAGCCCTGCTGGTGGCTAGGCTGACCTCGTCGGGGTTGGGCGAGGCCTGCCAGGCCACCTACGGGGCTGGGCGAGCCTCGCCTGGCCACCGGTGGGGCTGGGCATCGCGAGGTTTGCCCAGCCCCTGCCCAGCCCCGGCGAGGCTCAGCCTCGCCAGATCTGGGGAGGCTGAGTCTCGCCGATGGCTGGGCAAGCCTCTGGCGAGCTTGCCGGTGGCTGGGCTTGCCTCCGGTGAGCTTGCCGGTGGCTGGGCTTGCCTCCGGATAGCTCGCTGGACCTCGCCCTAGTCTGGCGAGCTTGCTGGACCGGCAGACGGTGGCCGGTTGCCGATGGCGGCAGCGGCGGATGGTGGTCGGCTGCCGACGGTGGCGATGGTGGACAGAGGCGGTGGACGGCGGCTGGCGGCGGTGGTGGACAGTGGTGGCGGACGGCGGACGGTGGCAGGCGGTGGTGGATAGCGGTCGCGAGATGGCCGAAGGGAAGAAGAAAATTTCTTGATTTTGATTCTCAAATTCGTTCCCGGAACAAAAACCAACTTTTTTTTTGTTATTGATTCTATTCCCAATCTGTTCCCAGGAACAAAAATTTTACCAAACGCGATTTTAGGCCGAAACTAATTCTGGGAACAAATAATCAGAATTTGGCCCTGTTTGGATGGTTACCAAACAGGGCCTAAGCATCGAGTTCTTGTAACTGGCAAAACATGGAGAAACTTGTTCTAATAGCTTGATTCCTAGTATTTTATAGTAATTTCTTGTTTGCCATGAGATTCCTCTCAAAAGGTTATATGAAATAAAAAAAGTTGTCATTTGAATAAAATACCTACGTGATGACAACCCTTAAACCCTAAAGTTCTAAACATAAACCTTAAACGCTAACAATAAAAAGCTTCTATCGATGAGATGGAGACAATGACAATCATAATACATGAGAATTTCATGCGAACGTGTGTTTTTTTGGACCCACCGTAGATCTCAATGCTTATTGGTAAAAAACAAAAAAAATTACCATAGTTTATTAAAATTTTATACATTTACAATGTTTATGGAGCTGCAACTAAGAGTGAATGGTTCTACTGAAATCTATCTATCAGGACCGGTTCCTAATTTTTGGAGTCTAAAACTTATTCTGTAAATCTTGGAACTGACTCTAAAACCAACCCTGTTGATCTAGTCTAATTTTAGGGTCTATTTGGGAATTGACCTATTTCATATTTTATTTCATTTTTTTTATTCCTTGATAGGATAAATTTTAGTAAAGTCTTCCCTTATTTTCAATTGAGACAAATAGCAGTTACAGCACAAAATAGTAGAGTAACAACACAACAAGAAGTATGATACAAAATAAATAGAAATATAAAGCAATTGGAAGCTATCCAACTCATTCCATACTAGCAAAATGAAAGTTAAAGTAATAACCAAAATTCCAATATGCCAAAAGCAACAATCCATAAAATGATTAAAAAAAAAAAATACATGTTCAACTATATTTTTGTGAAGTGTTGAGAGCCATTGACAGCTTGAAAGAAGGAGATGGAGATTGATAATCCATGTTCACAAAAAGTTTTCCCAATGTGCATGTGTTCACCAAGTTGGAGACAGATGGATGCCATAAGAAGCTGCAAACAAACCATTCAGCCAAGGAAGCAATTGCAACTTTCGGTATTGTAGGACAAAATAAGCATCATCTTAAAAGTGTCATCTTAAAAGTGTCAGTGCCTCCACTGGACAATTTTGAAAGGTATGCAGATTAGGGGTAAGTAATTCCAAGGTGAGTAGGTTCTAGGTCCAAGGAGTGTAGGAACCTACCTTGTCGGAATTGGTTCCCAAATTTTAGAATCTAGAACCTATCCTATAGACCCTTAAACCAAACCAAAACTTACCATTTAGGGTTGGTTCAATCTGGTTCTAAGGACTCCCTTAGGCTGATGCTTGTCCCTAGTTGGAACACTCTAAAGTTTGTCAAGGGCCTATCCAGTAACCTCTTGTTGCCAAGAATAATTTCTGCATAGATATAATTTTTTCTAATTTTGTTTTCTAGGCGAGTTTCTGAGCATTCAAATGCTTTTCAAAATTGTGTAAAATTTCTATTTCCAAAATAGAAAAAGAATAATAATGCATTTGGTACGACCCTCAATTTTTATTTTTATTTTGTGACAGAATATTTTAAAAAATTTAATAATTTTCTGAGAATTTGATTTTCTTTTTTCCTTCTCTTCTTCTTCTTCTTCTTCTTTATCTAGCCAGTCGTCAAGCCTTGACAATCGTTGGCAACCAATCAAATGAGAGCTAATGACCTCACCAGCCTCATGAGAGCCTCACTAGCCCCAAGCAAGGCTTGACCTTACTAGATCTGGGCAAGGTCGAGCCTTGCCCAGCCAAGTCAAGGCCGATCTTACTTAGCCAAGGCAAGACTTTGCCGACTTACTAAAGGAGGAAGAAGAAGAAAAGAAAAGAGAGCAAAAAAAAAAAAGGTGCGAAAATGGCTTGATTCTAGAATTGTTCCTAAAAACAAAGAAAGAACTTTTTTTATACTTTTTAATTCAGTTTCAAATTTATTCTTGAGAGTAGAAAAATTAGTTAACAATACTAAAATTATTTATATTCTTTTTTTGGTTCCGGAGAACAAAGAATAGAAATAGTAATTGGCCGTTTCCCAAACAAGTCCTAAGAACATTGTGAAACTCAATTATTGCTTAATAACATATAGTTGCTTAAAATATGACCCAAATCCACATAGATCTTGTTACTAAAAAAGGGCTTTATTAGTATATTAGTTTTTGAGCTACCATGAGAATAATAGTTTACAGCTAGTCACAAATTCGTGAAGAAGTGAATCCCATTATAATTTATAGTTATTTGTTATTCGATTTTTTTTTTTTTTTGTGATTAAGAACATATTATCATTTTCATAGTGCATTAAAAAGTGTCACCCAACCATTTTTCTCCAAAAAAAATACTTCAATTGGCTGGTGAGATTATATATAATTGGCTTGTCAAATTTCAAGGACAATTTATATAATTTCCTTAGAAACAAATGAGGTCACCGCAGATCTACTTAAAAGATTTGAGGGAGGAGAGAGAACAAACTTTAAGTAGGGAATGCTGCAAGTACTAACATATGCGTAAGCTGAATATGATTAAGAGCGTCTGATTTGAAGCTCCAACTGAATGGAGCATTTCTTTTTAATGTGGTTCTATTAATGCATTCAGAATCAGCTTACACGAAACAACGCAAGATTGCATAGGAAAATTGATGGAAGGGTCGTGGCACCTCCATATTCATTTTCGATTCATTCCAAACTGCGAATATAAAATAAGGGGAAATAGCGTGATGGTCGTCCAGTACATCATTTTTGGACCATCTGACGTTGATGATTCTACAATTAGGCAATAAAATATATGGTCGTGGCATCCAATCAAATTTATGCTTGGGGAATCTTCTTTAGTGGGACACAAAAGATTGGTCAGATGTCATCTCTATCAAAAAGGAATTGACGTGTACCTCAGGCCTCCCCTCTTTACTCGCACTACTCAAATCATGGCACCTACGAATTCTCACTAATTAAGGTCAAATCTAACCCCCCCTCAATTTGGCTTAATTCCATAAACATGTCACATGGCGACCTAATTTCTTTGGTTTTTCACTGTGAACGACTGAAGAGGAAGAGGAAGAGGGTTTTCCTCTTTTCTATAATTTTTTGGGTTGAAGATGAATAGAGGTGGGTAGAATGGAAGGAGTAATTTTTGTCGGTGCGTTGCAATAATAATTTTCCAATATTAAAATAAAGTTTTTGGTCAGCATAAACCCAGCAAAAGGAAGAAAATCAGGACTTAGAAATTTAGAGATTGGAAAAATTATTTGAAATCCAAGGCTATTTCCCAATCAAGAAACTGTCCATAGCAAAATTTCCTCTTTGAATAAACAAGACAACTTACTTTATAATAATAGATGACCATTCAAGAAAAAGAAATTGAAGAAGACTATTTAAGCTCTGAAGATGGGCCGATGTACACCATAGGATTGAATGATGCCCAGGTATGACGTATGAGAGTCATTTTATTTACTTAATTTTTATTTATTTAACTTGTAACTATGCCTTCAATGGATAATGACATTAATGCGTAAATTCTGTGTAGCAGTTTTATTGAGTAATTTATTGATATTTTCAGGTTTATTCTTGAAAATGACAAGCAGAACAACGACAGGAAATCTCAAAGGGAAGATCTCATTCACATCTACTCTTCAACTAACGGGGTCAAAATATGAACAAAGCTTCCAGAGAAGTAGTTTCTACGAGTCAAGGCTGGACTTCTTGAGTAAGTTCCACGGCTGCTAACTAATTTCCATTAAAAACTTTTTTAAAAAAAAAGATGGGAGATTATAGCTTCTATATTCCATGCTAATCCTTATATATATATAGACCATGCTAATGTTAGAATATTCTACTAGTGCACTCTAAACCGAAATATATTTATTGTAGTCTAAAAAATCCTTTTTTTTTTTTCTTTTTTTGCATTTTACATTTAGATCCTCAAGTTCGAAGCAAGTTCAAATTTTTCTTCTTATTTTCTTTTCATGAGGGTTCGAGTAGGGAGAAAGAAGGTACCAGAAATCCGACTTCACATCTCTAGGACTAGTTTTGTCAAAGATAAGATCACTATAGCGCCAATTCTTCATCAGTATACATCTGCTTTTCAAACTTCGAGAGCGAAATATAGGTTATAATTGTCACAGTCTATTATAAAGAAGAAAAGTTATATGAAAATCAAAATTTTAATGGAAAATGCAATTGAAGTATTGAGAGAGAGAGAGAGAGAAACCTCTCCGCTGGCCCCCGCCATGTCTATTCAGTAGGCCCATCACATGATCTTCTTCGTCTCCCTCTCCACTCCGATTCCTCTCCTGTTGTTTTGACCTCTACATCTTTTCAGTCATTGCCTTATTTAGCAAAAACTGAAGCCCTCCATCAGTCTTTCATCGGAGTCTCTCTCTTATTGATTCAGATTCAGAGAGAGAGAGAGAGAGAGAGAGAGAGAGATCATGTCGAGTGAAAGGGGGAAGGACCCTGTTGAAGGATCGTCGAGATCTCCCGGTAGCGATTCGCCGGCGACACCAAGCCGGTATGAGTCCCAGAAAAGAAGAGATTGGAATGCCTTCATTCAGTACCTGAAGAACCAAAGGCCACCAGTTCCACTCTCGCAGTGCAACTACACTCATGTTCTCGAATTCCTCCGCTATCTCGATCAGTTCGGTAATGCCACTCTTTCATAGCTTCGAGTTCAATCGAGAAGTACCTATCAACTTTTGAAGCTTAAGCAAATTATTTATGTGCATAATGGTATCGTTTCATTTTGCACATGTCACGGAAATCCGATGCATGGAATTTTATTGCCTTGACTTTACTTCGATGCTTTGAATAGGCAAGACTAAAGTTCACATCCAAGGATGCATCTTCTACGGGCAGCCGGAGCCACCGGCTCCATGCACATGCCCGCTCAGGCAAGCCTGGGGAAGCCTTGATGCGCTCATCGGGAGGCTCCGAGCCGCCTACGAAGAGAACGGAGGGACCCCAGAAACAAACCCCTTCGCTAGCGGTGCCATCCGAGTTTATCTCCGAGAAGTGAGGGATTGCCAATCTAAGGCAAGGGGGATTCCATATAAGAAGAAGAAGAAGCCGACGAATCAAACCAAGGGGACTGAAGAATCGAGCTCCGGCCCCGTGCACTTCTCTTGATAAGTGGTAATTGAACCCCCGTAGAATTTTTCTTGATTTTGAATTTTGACTAACACAGTTTGATCAGCATAATTCTTGAACGGACATTCAACTTAGTTGGATTAAATTGAGGATTTGACATCGAAGCGGGCGTCTTCCAGTAGTGCGTTTTACTCGTATAGAGCATGGGATGCACACAATATAGGTCTATGTGGTTATATTAGTACATTGATAACAAGCAACAAAAGAAAACAGTAACCCTAATTTCATACAGGAAGAACTAATCTCTGAACCTTCCTCTTTATTCCCAATCTCTGTCAATCATTCTTGTGCCGTGTATGGTATACGATATAGAAAACAATGTCTATAAATTCTTTATAATGACATTAATCTTGTCATTTGCATGTTGGTATCTTTTTAAAAATCCTCCGGATCATTTAAGATTCTCGAGATTTCGTGCCCCCATTAATGATCTGTTCGTACAATGGACACACTTAATTCAATTTAAATAACCATAGTGATTGGGAGCAAATGATTAGAAACCATAGTGATTGGAATCAAATAATTAATCCAGTTTTTGAGGTTCCTTAAAATAATCCTTTGCAGATACTTTATTTGATTCTTGCATGCTTTCACATTAGCTTTTAACGTTTTTATATGCAAGCTCTCATTATTGTCAATCCTCTATGTACGAGAAGGCAAATTGCTTATTTAATAGTACCTTTTCTTTTGCTTAAAACTTACAAAACTTGTCTTAATTATTTCTGCTCTGAGATTAAGGAAGGCGCCATATAAGGGAACTTTGTTATACATCTTGTAAAGCACATCATACGCTTGATCTTGTGTGTCTGATTCTATTCTCATCACTTTCCTTTTAGTTTGCATCGGCCTTTTCTTACATGTGACTAAGACCCATCTGATTAACACCTTATATGCCTTGTTCGAGATTAAGTCTCGTTTACACGCATGCTTCATTCTTATAGTTAGAGGCTATTTAGTGAGTATAGAGGTCCTGCCTAGTTACCCGTACCCAAATGATGAAATGCTCTCTTTGGCATTGTGAAAATAGTACAGTCGTAAGCAAGCTTAGAGGAAGACCAAAGTGGAAAAATACATCTACGAGGTTAGTCAGGTATTTCACAAGTCTAAGATTTACCTACTGATCGCGTGTTTCCTCGTCATAAAAAGAAGTAGATTGTTGGTTTGGCTTGTCTACCAGTTCTTCTTTGACAGCCTCATAGGAAGAGGGATGAAAACACGACTGAGAATTTCATCTTGTACACAGTTCAATCAGAGAACTAAAAGATTACTTTGCTCGTACCTATATCATTCTCACAGAAAAGATTGGTCTTCCTAGATTAGAAAAATTTTCGATTCAAAATCTAGATAAGAAACCCATGTTGATTGATTAAATTGTATGTAATGAATCCATCTTTTGGTTGTACCACTCAAGAGACTGATGTGATGCGGTTCTCCAAGTAGTTGCTGATGTATGTAATTTTATCACATTATTAGGGAAATAGCCATAGTGCATGCCTCATCCATATTAAGAAATTGAGATATGAACAATATTTGGTTTCTTAAGACTAGTTCAACAATTTGATTTACAAAGTGATGCAATAGACTCTTACTTAGTGTTGAATATGATCACTTACTTAAATTTTCACTTGTAATTTGCAACATCACATAAGATGCAAATTTTGTGTATTAATCTTACTATATCATATTTGTCAATGTATAAATAAAAGAGTGTTGTTTAAGGACCTATTCTATCGCCAATGTGTCTGAAGGAGCCAGTTATATTCAAAGAAATGTGAATATTCCATGTTAATTTAAGTGGGATCTAGTTGTGGTTACAACTTCTTCTAGCGGTATGATTAATTTGTCTATAAAAAAGTTTCTGTAATATTACGACAAGTAATTATATATAAGCAGACAGGAATAGCCGTAGGTATGTTAAGATCGATTAACATAAGAAATGTGTAGAATAAGTGATGTCGATGACTGCAAGTGGGTCAAGAGCGTGACTCAATATTTATGGCATTAATCTACTAATTAACCCTTGCCACTTCTAAGGAATGGAGGCTTCAAAGTTAGGAGAAGATGTTAATAATTCATGCACATCAACTGATCCTAGCTAAACATTGTTCAGTAGAAGTATTAACGTGAATGTTCACGTCAAAGATATTTCTGAAATTCGAATATATGTACGTAAGCCATGGGCCTTTCTCGCTAATGCGCATTTCCTTAGGGCAAAATGGCCAAAAGAAAGCCGAGTATGCCCTCAGAGAATGGCTGTGCGATATGTCAAGTAACATGATGACAACTTAACATAAGAGAAGAGGAAATTCATATTTCCTAGTGATGGCTCTGAGTTAGGTACAGAAAAAAGAATGTCCTAGGCGTGTATTAAGTGACAAGGAACCGCAATGATACAAGGGAAATTGATTTGGCATACATTTATCAATCTTTTTAACCAAGTGAGATTGAGCAATTTGAAAAGTTAAATGCCCATTTGATTTTATAACATTTAGTCTGTGAAGATCCGGCGCTTCCAGCTTCTGAAAATGCATATTGCAACATTGTTTCTGCCTAGAAGTCCGGCCTCGGATTTGTACAAGGGGCGCATATATACAGCGGGCACTGAGTTAACAACTCCTTGATTACAGCAATTGATTTTGCCTGTTTAATGCTTAACTCACGACGGAATAGCTCTTGTTTTCAACTTTAGGTGCTTAAAAATTATTCTCCATTAAAGAATAAAGCATATAGTTTTATAAAATATCTTGTTTGTGGGTGCTCAGCCGAAAAGTTTTCTTCACTAGCATGCACAAGTATATCTGCTCGTAAACTATCATACAGTCATCAAGGGAAAGAAATGAACATAGAAAGTAGATTCTGCCCCGTAAATTGTAAAGGCTGCTTCACCATGAGTTTGATGCAGCAGCACCGAAATGACCAGCGCCTCGGACATGGAGGAAAAAGTAATAGATATTCACTTTTTGCCAGACCTTGTTTTCATGGCCGATGAACTTTTTGTTTTGCAATACTGTTTGTCCGGCCTTCAGATTTCAGAAGGGTTCATATTGTTTCTTCAGAAGATATTTTAAGAACTACGACAAATAATTAATACAATTTCAGGATGTCCTGTGGAATCGATTCATCAAGTGGATGGAAGGAAAGAAAAACTTGCAAATGTCCCTAATGGAGTCGCACTATTCATCTTAAGGTACTGCCGTTTCTATTGCTAGCTGCTAGTATAAACTAAGGTCACGAAACCTAGATGCTCAAGGCTTGCTGCTATATTTGGAATGCCCTCTTTTCTTTTCAGCTTGGGAAAATGTTTTACCCATATGTTCCATCGCAAAATGCATTTTTTGCTTGTAACTTGTGATGTGGGTGGTCGAATCCGCTTCTCCCTGTAGTGGAAGTTGAGAATTTATGTGATTATATGTTGCTTCCAGGTTTCAGCTCTGGTTGTCATCCATTGATCTTCCCCTATGCAAGAATCACTTAATTCTAGCTTCTAGCTTTAAGAAATATTCATCTGGGCATAATATATTCCTAAGTAATAATCTATTCGACATGTTCCGTTAATCCTCTTTCTGTGGATGCATTTGGGCTGTCCAGCAAATTTTTTCGGTTTATGACATCATAAATTATCTGGGCCATTCTTTTATGCAACTTTTTCTGGGGCTTTGGCTTTTCCATTTCAGCTTTTGTTTCTTAATTTTAGGATTATTCTCCATTTTGTTTTGTCCCCCATAATTATTCTTCCATTTATAATACTCTCTTTGCCCTCTCCCTTTTTCGTTCTTTTCTTTGTATCCGTACATCAGATTTTTTAGCTTTTTTTCCGGCGGGCTCTTTATGTACTATTTGGCTGAGCATGGATGAACAGTCAAGTTTGAAGGGAAATGATGTTTTTCTAGCTATATAGTAAAAAATATCTCTCAGAACAGTACAGTAACACAGATATTGCTATTTGGTGCTTCATCGAGATCTCAACTTAGGGTTTTGAAAGGTTATATGTCTCAAGAAAAGAGACGAGCTTTGCACGAAGTAGCTATAACATCACAGTCATGGTTAAAACTGTTATGGCCATATCAATATTGGTGACTTCAGGAGATGATTAGTGCTTTCATCTGATGGCCAAAAGATAAAAAATTAGCACCCTGCTCTGGACTTTATATTCGTTCATTCCATTGTGCAGATGATTGGCTGCACCTGTATTTCTACCCCTCTCTCTTTCCTAATGAAATCGCCTGGACTTTGCTTTTCTTATCTATAAACAGCAAAAGTTGGAAGAACAGCTTACAAAAATCAACTTCTGAATACTCAACTCTTCCACTTAAAACTTCCTCTAGGTCCCTCTCTGTAGCTTTACTCTTGGTTCATTTGATCTGCCCTCTGTCAGTGGAAAATAAGTAAATTATCGACCGAATGAATGACTCATGCGACAGTTAATATAAAAGAACGGGCAAGTATTCTTGATATTGGGATTTGGTTTACTTCCTTATTTAGATTTTTTGGGGTTCAGTGATATTTATTTCGGTAGTTAGTTATCTGCTCAGATTTGAATTTGCTCTTTTAAGTTTGAGATAATCTAGGGTTTCATGCATATAATAGGTATATTATCACTTACATATTTGTAAAGGTGGTCTCTATTTCCACCCTATTTGTTGCTAAAACCACACGTTTGTCAATAGTTGACAAAAAGATCTTTCGAATTAAAAATTTCAATAGTTCAACTATTCTCTTTTTATCTCCTTTGGGAGGATTTCACTCTCCCTCCTACATTTTTTTCTTTTTTTTTGGTTTGGCCCCTCCTTCATTAAGTTGATGTCTTTACTGCAACTTGAGGTTTTTTTCCTTCTTTCTGTTCGACCAAGACGAGTAAAGAGATACATAAGAGAAAATTCCATTGAATTTACTAAATTCCAGAACAATCATCAGACTCACTTAATGCTTCAGGCTTCAAACAGTCTCGCCGCCACCCCCTGCCCTCATGCCGAGCCCACCGCCGCACACCACCACCATCACAGACTTTCACATGCTGTCGCCACTGCACGTGTCATTTTTCGGTCACTCGCCTCTACTGTTACAGCACGATCATCCCTTCCCCCCCCCCCCCCCCAACCCAAAAAAAATCGTCGTATCGCGGCCTTGGCCCTCAATCGTTACTCCTCACTGCCTCCAGTAGCCCGTGCCACTACAACCTCGGCGTTTGTCGAATCTAGTGGTGGTCTTTGTTTGGCGGTCGATGATGGTTTCATTGGAAGTGGCACGACGACAAATGACGTTTTCTCTTATGTTTGTCTTTGCTCATCTTGGTCGAGCATTAAAAAAAATGTACTTCTTGCGATAAGAGCATCAGCTTAATGAATGAGGGAGAGTGAGATCCTGCCACAATGAGATAAATGAAGAACCGTTTAAAAGGTAAATTTTTCAATTTGAAATGTATTTTAGTAAACTATTTACAAAGAGGTGGTTTTGGTAACAAATGATATGCAAATAGTGGCTGCCGTCGGTAGATTATGTGAAGCAAAAGAAGAGCCCCTTCCTTTAGCAATCACAATCCTCTATTTCCTTTCTCAAAATATCCCAAAGTGATAATTTTGAATAAATCGTATCAATGGGCAAATGCATAAATTAATTAATTTATTTTATCTCTTACATGTTTCCATTTCGAATCTCAAATTTCGAATCTTTTATAAATTTCAAACAACCATACCATCTTAATTTATATTGTTCTCTTTTCACACACGTACATGAATGTTCAATCTCTTCGTATCGTGCCAATGGTTTCATTTCATCAACCAATAATTCAAATATTTCATAGATGGTTTCGAACTACTTTTTTATTGTTAAATTTTTACATACATATATGCACTGCTTGTGCACTTTAGCTGGTCATGAATAACGCAAACTTTCAAACACTGGTGTACACCCTGAATCACTATCGGGCAACCGTCATATCTATTATATAAGTCTAAGTTAGTGAAGTCGTCGAGGGGGTAATTGTATCTTCGAGAATTCGGTCACAAACACTATAATCTCAAAAGAGAGAGGCTGAGAAAAAGGTAGGAGATGGAAGAAATGAATTGCTTCCATATCTCATTCCGATCAGTCACACAAATCGGAAAATCTTGTACGTACGAAGCACGCCCGTGAAGGCTAATTTTATTTAAGAGACTTCTTCAATTCGATCTATCATTTCCACTACATTAGATGACTGATAAAGCCCTCGCCCACAAACATCGGAGACAGGCTCTCTCACGACATGAATTCTCTAAGGATTAAAGAAACCTCATGCATGTCCCAACATCGAAAAGTTTAGAATGAGTTAAAATTTAGACATGTTCAGAATGCCAAACACCTCAAGTGCCAAAACTCAACACGGATATACACATCAATGTCAAAACTTTTTAAAAGTATACTTAAGTGTCAAAATCAAAGAAAAAAATGAACACTTACATAACATATTCCCATAAGTTTTTGGGTTAATACCTTAAAAAACCCCAAACTGGTACATCTGTGACAAGTTTACCCCAAACTATTTTTTTGACCACCAAAAACTCCAAACTAGTATATCTTTGACAAATTTACCTCAAACTGATACACGTGTGACAAATTTACCCTTTGTTAGTTTTTATTAAATTTTACAGTTAAATTATTAAGTTAAATGACACGTGACGGTTGATTGGTATACCAATTTGAAATTTTACGTTCCGTTTGTCACAGTTTACAATTTTTGTGATTTTTTTGTGGTATTAATCCAATTTAGCGAATGATATATTTGTCACAAGTGTACCAATTGGAGATTTTTTGCGGTTGAATAAATTAGTTAAGAATAAATTTATCATAAATGTACCAGTTTATAGGTTTTTATAGTCAATCGGGGTAAATTTGTTATAGATATACCAGTTTGAGGTTTTTTATGGTCAAAAAAATAGTTTGGGATAAATTTGTCACATGTATACCAGTTTGGGGTTTTTCAGGGTATTAACCCTAAGTTTTTATATTGATATGGCAATTACTTTAAATAAAAATTGTCCATGTGGCACTGACATGGCTAAATAAACCCAAAATGGTGTCGTTTTGGTTCAAGTTTAATTTTTAATATAAATATGAATTAAATTAATTAAAAAAAAAAATCAAACCTCGGGTCATGGAGGCTACCACCCACCATTGTTGGAAAGGACTAGCGATGGTGGGGCAAAGGACAGTCAAGGTCGCGCGGATCTCGGCTAGTGGCCAGCGATCATGGCTAACTACTAGTGAGGGTTGGTAGGCTTATACCTAGTTTTGGGGTGAGGGGTTGCGGTCCTCCCCCAGATCAAGCGAGGGTTGCCGGCCCTCACCACTAGCCAAGGCTCGGTGACCCTAGCCGAACCTCACTAGACTTTCCTAGCAATGGTGGGGCGGCAGCAATGAGGGTGTCCACACCCCTAAATCAAATTTGGTGGCAAAATAACATTGTTTTGGGATAAGGATGTTAAGTGGACACATTCCAACAAATTACGTAAACCAATTTTATTAATAAAATAACGCCACATAGAATTCTTATAAGTTTCATCGAAATTAGCACTTAAGTGTCAGATTTTTTTTTAAAGTGATATTTAAATGTACATTTTGAAAGTTTTGGTACTCATATGTTCACTTGTGTCAAGTTTTGGCATTTATGGTATACTTCTTTCGATGTGCTTTGGAGGGTTGGAGAAGTGATGTAATTACATCCTTGAAGAGAGCATTTTCAAGTCAAGTGGGTTTTTGGCACAAATGACGCATTTTAACGTGATCATTAGATAAACCTCAAGTAATCGAAATTCAATACAAATTTTATGATAACCAAATTTGTATAAATATAATAATTTTTTTTTTCCTACTCTAATTTCACATCATTCAGATTTTTACTCTTACCTTTTTAGCAGGACATAAAAGTTGAATCTTACACTTTAAAATAAATGATAGTCAAATTTCGCACGTGAAACTAAACGTCTACATTCCATCCAATTGCCTTATCATTGGGCCACATGCCCAGTGAGTATATAATAGTTGTTACAAGTGCTAAATAAGAAACGTGAGCCCAATTTCCCAGCTTTAGGTTTGGATTTTTAATTAGGTCCATTGCCATCATAAAGAATGTTCCACATCCATCATTTGATGGGTGACATGTGAATTAATTCAGTTACACAACTATTGCTAAGTTTACATATCATCGATTTCTCTATTTCTCTGTTTTTCGGAACAGGTTTGGAACAGAAATCCGTTTGGTAACGTAATTTGATTTATCTATTTCTGAAACATATTTTTATTCTAGAAATAGAGAAATTAAAGAAATCAGAAGCTGAAATCAAACCATATAAAAGAACCTTGCGCTTTCTTGCTAATTTAATTCACTCATAACCACAACTTCACAAATTATTGCTAATTTTATTTTTTCTTATTTTGCTCGTGTTTTTTTTTTTTTTTGCATTTTTTTCATTTTTTTTTATAATTTCCTTTTTAGGATGAAAGGTAATTGAATGAGTCCCGAGTTTTAAAAAAACAACCAAAGTTCTTAAATGCTTACTTAAAAACAATGGGGCTCATTCCTCCTAAAAAATGCATGCGTATGGCCAGTTGAAAAAAAAGTTCTTATATAATAGATGAATAAAAAACGTGCTTAGAAATTTAACATTTTTTTACGAATTCAAAATTCTTGCAAAATTAAAATAATTAGATTGTTACGCAATCTTGAATTTTAATTCGAAGGCAAGAGATTCAAGAGAATCTCTCTCTTTGCTATGCAATGGCCATTAAAGGTTCATTGAGCAACAATAAAGAAATTAAGGATGAGCAACTTGACTGATTCAATTCGATAATCAAAATAAACGGACCTTCCCCCGATTGGTTCCTAACCATAATCGTTACTTTAAGGTAGAATTCTCATATATTCCTTTACACCATTAATTTTATTTTGTTGATAATCTTGTATAATACTAGTTTTTGATAAAATGACAAGGCTGTATAGACATCATTGATGGCACCCATATTCATGCTTCCGCAGTACTTGTCTGAACTTACGCAGGATGAGATTGCAAACGATACATTGACTAAGGAGGGAAACCAAATAAATATGCTTAGGAAAACAATTGCTAATAAAATGGCAAGGGATAATAATATGCTGAAAATTCCATGAAATAGTATTATTTCAACTATTATTTTGTATTTGAGGATTTCCTAGGATTTCCCATGTTGTTTTAGTATTATTTCGACTATTATTTTGTATTTGAGGATTTCCTATATTATTATCTAATCAATTTCTATTCTTTAAAATAGAAATTATGTTCTGTTATCAAACGGATTTCTGTTTCAGAAATAGAAATTTTGAGTCGTTATCAAACGGGTTTCTTTGTTCAGAAACTTGTCCAGGGAATTGAAATTAAGAATTTGATTTCTGGTCAGAAATCAATTTCTGTTTCAGAAATTTTGTCATGTGCAGCCTAAAGAGTTACATATCGTTGATCCGACAATCAACGTACATATTGTCTTTTCCTTTTAGTTTTGGCAAATTCTATTCATTTGGTTGTCTCCTCATTGTTTTGGCCCATCCATGGCCATTCTGGGCTTACATCGTGATCGTGGGCAACATATTGCCGACAATCGGGCTGTCCAATTTTCATTGATTGATCTTCCGTGTTTCTTCCTTGTAATCTAATTTGAATTAATCTTAGCAACTCATACTGTGTGAGGGCCTATCTGATAATTTAATTAAGTGCTGAAAACTAAAAAATTCACTACTTAATGAGATTAGGCTTGTTTCATGAGTAAGAGATATGTTACTTAACTCATTCGATAGAACAATAAATGATCGTAATTAGAATCTTATTAATATTGATAAAACCTACCAATAATGGTCTATTTTTCTATGTTTGGTAAGAGATTAATTATATTAAGCTATCATTTTATAATTATCGTCAAAAAAAATTTCAATTCTATTATCCATACTTAAGATTATCTAAGACTTAAAATTCGATACTTTCAGCACTTAATATTCATTTTTATCAAGCATGCCCTACGTTTTGTTTACATATCTAACACATGCTCCGCCATTGTAGTTCCACACATATCACTCATATCAACGGCGAACAATATGAATGTCTAAAATAGTTTTTGTTACACATCTATATAGTCAATATTTCTCCAATTTAAAAACCCGTAATTTGGTCTCATGATGAGAGCATAGTGAATGAAATCATCTATCAACTACTGTACAAAGGGTTATGGATACCCAAATGCTTTTATACGTGCTGAGCAAGTCCCACACGATTCATGAACTGAGATCGATCCAGGGTGTCTATTTTTTTGGCTCTAATAGCCGCATCAATGATAGATCAGGAATATAGATACCGCTGTAGCATGTAAATATTTCCTAAGAAATGGTCCGTCATGCTTGCATCTACATCGTCTCCTTTACGGGGTCAAGAGATATCAGTTAATTCTTGAAAAATTCCACTTTTCGTCCTTGGACTTCGGCGTTTTTTCTAAGTGATATTTCTAGTTTGTCTAATTAATTTTTAATTTCACAAATTCCCTAACCTAATCCCTTCAACACCAAATCCAAGTCCAACTGGCGTGGTCATTGGACGACATCATTGTGCGACATGGATAAAATCTTCTTACGTAGAAGTTCACATTGGTTTAATTTTATTCATGTATTACTCCTGCCTTAGCTACATTAGCTAATATTTTATACCCATCCGCATGTGTATCCTCATTATAAATTATTATCATACTTTGGCATCATTCAATGGTTATATTAGCTGAATTTGATCAGGTTTGGTGTAGAGGAATTTCATTAAGAAATTTATCGAAGTAGGACTTGATTAAACAAAATAAGTATATCGGGATTTGATTAGAAAAAGGTGCAAAATTATAAAGACAAAAAAATTACTTTACTAGTGGAACTTTGATTCTTCTAATGCATTATTTTCATCCATATAATCTAGAATTGATAAATCATAAATGCCCATTGCATTCAATGAAAGAAAAATGTTACTCAAAGAAGCACTTACAAAATATATCGTCCATAGAAAGTTTTATTTCCATAGAGAATCGAAAAGATGAATTTGTCCCTTCTCAAGGTAGGTAACCAAGGGGTGTTTGGCAATTTTTGTTTATGTTCCCTAGAACACAATTTTTGTTCTTTTGTTCCGGGGAACAAAAAAAAAAAAAGTGTTTATTTATACTTTTGTTCCTAGGAATAAAAAATTTATTTTTTTTGTTCTTAGGAACAGATTTGAAACAGAAACGAGAAGTAGAAAAAACTTATTTCTTATTTCTGAGAACAATTCCGAGAAACACTTCTTTTTTTCTTCTTTTTTTCCCTATTTCTTTTTCTTTTTTCTTCTTCCTTTTTCTTTAACTGGTCGCCGGCCTTAGCCATTGTTGGCGATCGGGCGTCAAGGGCCGGCGACCTCGCATCAACCGGCGAAGGTCAGCCTTATCAGGCCACCATCGGGTGACGCCGACCTACCGGTGGCTCAGCGAGGCCGAGCCTCACTGTAGCTGGTTGAGGCTGCCAGCCCTCGTCGGCCGGTCGCCGACCATGGCCAAGGTTGACGACCGGCCAAAAGGAAGAAAAAAAAAGAAAAAAGAAAAAAAGAAAAAAATATATTTAAAAATTAAAAGAAACAAAAAAAAAATTATACAGGTTTATCATACATGTTTCTGTTCCTACTCTATTCCAAAAATAGAAATTTTGTGCGGTTACCAAACGTATTTTTCTATTCAAAAATTATTTCCCGGAACAGAAATAGTTTTTTTCTATTTCTGTTTCCAAAAACAATTTTTGAACAAAAACATTACCAAACGCAACCTAACTATATTTACATATGTCATGACCTCGAGTCAAGAAATTCTATCAAAATCTTATACATGACTCGGAAAAATAAAATTGTTTCATCACATTTCGCGAAGACTATGTATGAATCGTTCATAGGTTCAAGCCGCACCTACACGTATGGGATTCCCTTTCCTTGGTACACAAGTGACAATCGACCCCTTCACCACCGATAGCAACACATAACCACATCGAGTTAATAAGTACATATTAGACAAAACGTCACTCAAATCAGCAAATATCTACACAAACCAAAAGGAGGAAATGGCCACTCTCGTCCACATCTCTCTTTTAAGAATTGTGGGCACGCCTTCCTTTTCCACCTAGAAATAGCACGCACTTATTATAAGGAGCCTCCGTCCAGAGCCCATAAGCTACAACACATGGTCGGGAATGGGCAGAAAGAAAGATCTCCCGACATCATGATAAAGACAACATAGGCAGAGGATCTCGATGGGGCTGAGGCACCGCAAAATGTCGTAAAAGCCTCTCGTTTTCTTCTCGTGTTAGGACGCCACGCAACCCTCTTTCTATCCAGAGCGAATGACTTGGTGAACAGGTAAGGCCTTCTCCTTGCGCTCTCCATCACGTGTGAGGTTCATCGTCGAGTGGAAAACTATACTTCGCGCACAAGTAGTACGGGAAAGGTACGCTATCCAGTACGAGGAAGAGAACGAAATTTAAAAAGAATATCTCATTCAGTGTACAAGTCACTCGGGAGATCGGCATCCGAGAAGGTCTAGGTGAATTGGTTTCGTCTCAGCAAAGCTTTATGATGATCATGGGTTTTGATATGGACCCTTGGAGTAAATAAAACGGTGAAAGAATGGGAATGTCAAGTGTCATGTAGGAGAAGACGAAGATTCTGATTCATATTACTGAGGGAATTCATTAGTCAAAAGGGGTGCAAAGCGTTTGTACAATGGAGTCATCTAGTAACTTAGCCTAATGAACCATCCCTAATGGAGAAAACCTTAGATTACTTATACTCAATTTGTTTCGCAAAAATGAATAATTTGATAAACATTTAACAATCATTAGTTTCGCTTATAAAAATGAACAAATGAAAAATATTTTCATCAGTCACGAAAAATGTTTAGGCATGAACTATTGTCAATAATGAATACATCTTCTAACTAATTATTTCAAGCGATACAAATAATTATTTTTAGAAAAATATTTTTTAAATCATTTATTTTTTGTGAAACAAGATTTCATTTATTTCACATAAAATGAATAATTTGTAAAATATTTTCTTATAAATTCCCAACGATAATGTATTCATAACAAAGACACTTTCACAGATTAATTATTTTTAACGATATAATCAATCATTTTAGAAAAATATTTTTCAAATCACTCATTTTTATTTTTTACAAAACAAACGAACCCTTAGGCACATTATATTTTCACTATTTGGTCTACTTATAATGTCTTAGACAGTACATGGAAAAGTTGCTAAGTTGATCAAATTAAAATGCGAAAATTTTAAATAAGGATTTGAAGTGCACTCATTTTATTAAATAAGAGCCTAAAGTGGATCTTATTTCAAATAAAAATATAAAGTGGTCATATCAGTTTCAAAGAATGGTCTAAAGCGGTTATATTTGTTTAAAATAAAGGCCTAACCTCACCGGCCAGCAAAAAACTCCAACCATATGTATTTTCGTCAGAACACAATTTAAATTTAAATTAAATTATATTTAAAAAAAACTTAAACATATTTATAAAAAAAAAAAATAGAGGCAAGAAGGGCTCCTCCTGCTTGTGGCCACCACCCCACTAGCCACTGGTGCTTGGGTGAGGGTTGACGACACTCGCCAACCAAAGGTGAGGGCCAGCAGAGATGAGAGAGAATGGCGACCCTCTTCCAAATCTAGGTGATATTTGCTTGCCCTCACCCAGGCTTAGGTGAGGGTTATCAATCTCTGCATAGGCGTCAGCAGCCCTAGACCTAAGGCGAGGTCCAGGGGCATTGGGCAAGGGTCATTGACAACTATGTGAGGGTTGACGACCCTTGACCAAGTTAGGGTGAGGATGGGCGACCCTTGCCCAAATTTAGGAGAGGGTTGCTCTCACCTTCGATCAACAAGGGTCGCCACCCCTCACTTAGATGTTGCGCAACCTTGCCGACCATTGCTACCACCCCATCAATGATAAGGTGGCAACTACAAGTGGGGAGGAGTCCTCCCTCCCTTCTCTATTCAGTTCTTTTTTCTTTTTTTTTTTTAGCTTGTTTTTATGAAAAATAAATAAATTAAAAGGCAAAATTGCCCTTATCAAATAGTGAGTTGAAATCTTTCTTTAAAACTAATATGACTAGTTTACGCTCTTATTTGAAATAATGTCTATTTTAGGCTCTTATTTGAGAAATGATGGTACTTTAGACCCTTATTTGAAATAATACCCACTTCATGTCATTATTTAAGAAAATGAGGGCACCTTAGGGTCTTATTTAGAATTTTCCCAATTAAAATCAATGATATCATCTCAAAGTTATTGTTAAATTTATTATGTTAGTAAATGAGGGAAATAAAATATGTCAACTCATTAGAAAAGTTAATAATTTAAAAATATTAAATTATTGGTCAGTAACTTATATTAGAATTGGTAATCCCAAACTAGTTGATGACTTAGTAGTAGTTCATGAAAGACTTAGTGAATTCACAGCATCGATAAGTTATGCAAATTAGAATAAGGAGATTACAATATTCATTAACTTGCAAAAAGATTTTTTTTTTTAAATTAATACCTCCTTGAAAAAACAAGTGGCCTTCTTATATATATTTACCAATTCTTTCAGAAGTTTTTTAATTAATTTTTTATCAAAAAACATTCTATTTATTTCAATAGATAAACAATAGAGAAACGCAATCCAACTGCAAATCAAGACAAATCACAAATAAATCCAAAATAAAATAAGCTCCTTATAAAAAGATGAATATTTAGAAACAAGTTTAGAGATCACACACTTAAAGAGCAAATATGTAAATTTTTCAAACCAAAATCAAAACCGATCACTTAATTCGTCTTCACAGTGAGCACACACAAAAATCTCCATTTGTAAACTTCTAGAAGGAAAAAAGCTCTTCAAAGCAAGAGAAAAACAAGAAAAAGAAAACATAGAAAAACATCAACCAGAAAAAAGGAAAAAGAGAGCGGGAGAGTCCTAACTCAAACCCTCCCGAAGTTCCTCGGAAGTTTATCGAGACAGAAAGAAATCTACTTTTTGGGCAATAGAATATTAATAATTGTCCCTTCATGGCCATCTGGAGCCAAATGCATAAGGCTCAAATACTTTTTCAAAAATTGTAAATGCACAATGAGTCATGGGTGTACGAAAACAGAGAAAGGAAATTCCACGAGACTTTAAATTATCTATTTTCTTTATACTTTGAGATATAGTCATGTTAGATAAAAGTCGAATTTTTCCATACCTAAAAGCACCAAAAAAATAAGAAAAAGAAAGAAAAAAACACACTCCCAAATCGAAGGCAATCGACGGACAGAAGGGGTGCCATGTGGCTGGAGGCCGTTGCCTCGGCATCACCATCTAATCCAGATCGACAAATGGATGATGAAGAAGGTCACCACCAAGAAAGAGAAAGAAAAGAAATTCAATCACGTGCGATCCCATCAATCAACGCCGCGAGCAAATCCAAAGCGCCTGGGCCCTAGGGAACCTCATCCGGAGAGAATCCGTCCTCCAGCACCATGGATAAGATAAGAGAAAAGATTTTTCCTTTAACTGCCCAATTACCATTGATCACGTCTCGTCCTACGATCCTAATCGGATTTCAATTGCTGTACCCGTGACAGATAGAGGATTTGCGGGGGCTCAAGCGAGATTTGATTAGCGTGCGGAGACAAGAGCACGAAAACTTTTGACTTCGTGCAAGAGACTCTATTGTTGTGTAGTGATTGGTCAGCGTCCGCATGAATATCCAGGAGGCGCTCCAGACAGATTTTCTATTTTCAGTCTGCTATAATAATCGGTCTGCTACGAGAGAGAGGAAACAGAACGTGGAGAAACAATAGAAGGAGATGGTGATAAATTTTGAGAGGGAGAATGGTGATGCCCATTGATCATTTCAGATTAATAGAGCAAAGCCGTGAATTTTTTTTTTCCTCTCAAACGGCGCGAAAGTAATCGCACGGGTGATGGCATGCGATTTCATTTTCATCGACCCTAGAGTCGTTGTCTGAAAATTGAGGAAACTTTAAATTGGTTCTTGAAGTTGAAAAGGGACAGATATAGGATAGCGAAGCGGAAAATTATGGGGTTTTGAAACCAGAAGAGCCCTAGATTATAGAGGGCAAAACAAAAAAGACATAATCGTCATCTTGGTCCTTAATCTTGACTAATTCTCCATTCGCCAGCAGCAGGCAATTTGCATAAGTTGGCATTGAGAAACTTGTGACATTAGCTCTCAAGGTATGAATCGAAACGCATATGTTCCATGCAAGCGAACGATCCGGTGAACCATCGTGGCGGAAGTTTCTGTTCTGGTGGCCTCCATGCTTCCACCTCATTCGCCGGCAACCCTAAAAGTCCACCGACTTTAATTTTAATATACTAAACGAAGCTAGAATGACACCGACCCAAGTTTTGATACATTAGACAAATATTTAGATCCCGTCTAAAATAATTCTATCGTATTTCTTCACTTCATGTAGGGATAAGTGCATTAAAAGTCATGAAACTTATCACGAAAATGTAATTTAAGTCCTAAAATTTTCAAAAAGTGCAATTAAGTCCTAAAACTTATCATGAAAATTTAATCAAGTCCTAAAACTTTCAAAAGGTTCAATAGAGTCCTAAACTTATCTCGAAAGTACAACCGAGTCCTAAAAATTTCAAAAAGTGCAATCAATGGAAAGATTTAGATTGAACTATTTTAATAAGTTTTAAGACTTGATTTTACTTTTTGAAAGTTTTGGGATTTAATTGCACTTTTTGACAAATTTTAGGACTTAATTGTACTTTTTAAAATTTTTACTTAATTACACTTTTTAAAAGTTTTAGGACTTAATTGCTTTTTTATGATAAATTTTAGGACTTCTAATGCACTTATCCATTTAATGTATTATAGGTAATGAAAAGACATATGTCGGCCCTAAGAAAAACAATTATGTATGAGCATCATTATGGAAAGAAATGTTGCCTAAAGTCATAGTAAAAGTTCACCTCGAAATTAGGGTCACGTGGATCATAAAGAAAACAATGCATATAATGATTGTTGTTTGAACTGGATTTAGGGTCTAGGGCTTAGGCTTAGGCAAGCAATTGCGGTAGCATCGGCATCAGTACCCTTGGGCAACGAAACATTAAAGCTTAGTGATATATTAGCCTACAAAGCTATCACTATTGAATCACCAATGATGCCTTGCGAGAAAAAAAAACGTGAATCGCCTTTGTTTCACTCGATCTGTAAAGATTTGAAAGTCCATTCTTTGTGGGCTGCATGTGAAATACATGCTGTAAAACATCAAGTATTCAATAATATGTTTTTTTTTTTTAGTGATTCAAGAACCCCGTACAACTGGTAGCCGACGAGTAATCCTGGGAGGACACGTAAACGGGAGGATCCACCACTTCCGACATCTCACTTAAGACCCCAAGCGATCGTGAGGGGATTTGAACTCTTCCCCTTTATAAGGAGGAAAGAGCCCAAACCATCATGGCCACCAAGACGGTAATTATCCAATAGTATCTTGATTACTAGAGGAGTCAATGATCGTTTTACACGAGCCCTTGACTTCGTTGAGAGCATTCGTTTGATGTGTTTTTGTCACCAAGGAAGCGTCTTTCTTGCTCACCAAACCGAAGTTGAATTTTTCACATCTCTCTCTCCCCCTTGATTTGATTTGAGATAAGTCAAAGCTTATCTTAAACTCAATGGACCCTCTGTTCGTTCATTTTCGAGTTTCGTCTGCGACTAAGACATTACTAGTCAACATAAAGGGAGTATTCACGATTTCAAGACTTATTTCTATTCAGCTCAATTTTCTTGTCTTAAAGAAGAAAGAACAGCGATCGTTGATGGGGTATTCTCAGGATTCTGTAGGTGTCGTGAGTCATGCATAGATATCTATCGCACAGAAGGGCCTCTTGCGACTTTTGATCGAGTTACATGAAATTGGAATGAAACTGCATACTAAAAGCCCCTCAAAATTCAATACCATAAGTTAGGAAAGCCGATTGTGAATTCATATGTGACCAAGGCCGATTATCTTTTGTCATCTTAAGGGCCTTTAGGTAGCTCAGATAAAAAAGGAAGAACTATTACCACTCAATTCAACCGGTCAAGTGCTTAAATATATTCGGATATTTCCTCTTATAAGATAATACTAAAAAAAAAAAAAATCGAGACGTTTTTTATATGCAAAAGCACAATCGACTTCCCCATCAACTTGCGCATTTTCGTGGATTTTATGCGGTGTAAAAAAAGATTATTCTCTTTTAATTTGGGAATGAGGTCCAGAGACATTAATAGAAAAGTTCAACAAGTTGAGCTTATCTATAGCTCTTTAAGAAAGAATAATAAACAATAAACAAGAAAAGAAAAGAAAAGATTCCGATTATAGACCAGCAAGTTTGTATATGTCCTGATAAGTGATGCCCGATCCAATGCGTCGATTCTGTTTCTCGGTTTAGATGAGTCTCAGACAACGATGTCCATTACTTCCTTGTCCAAACACAATGATAGAGACCCACAAATTTCCCCTTCCTTTTCTAGTTCTTTTTATCTTTGATTTCCTTATTCTTTCTTTTTTTTTTTCTTTTAGTTTGTGCGAAAGAAAACTGCTTGAAAATCGACTTTTTCACGTTTGCGGTGGAAAAGTACGCGCATTCGTACTGCATTTTATGCGTTTTTTATTTTTTGAAAAATTAAAAAAATGGTCATTCTTAAGTGTTGGAATCTTTTTGATTTCAATGTACCCTGAATTTTAGATAATCTAAACTATTTAATACACTTTTTTGGCCCTTTTCGGTGGCTTTTTATGCAAAAGGTGACTAGGGATGGATCAGATCGATGGTCTAATTGGCATCTGTGTACATCCACTAAGGTCAAGTTCTTTCAATTTTAAATTTAATTTTCCCTCATTTCAGATGAATAGATTGAGGAATTCCCTTTTTCTAGAACAAGGTTCCAGCACACAAAGAGGATGACATAATTAGCTATAGTTTCCGCAGAAGTTCATAAAAATATAAAATGTGCAAATGCATAATATCTTGTCTTGTTTCTATGGCATAAAGATTAATCGGAAGTAATAAAAAAATTAGTTTGATTAAATTTGATTTGTTTATGATATGCCTTATGCTGCAGCAGCCCATGTAGCTAATCTCTGGATTTAACCACTTGAAATTGAAAAGAGATTACTTAATTATCTGCGCTAGGGGTAGGGACATTCACAAAATGTATGTGATTTGCAACAATGTTCTCTTATATATTGAAAAATGTTATCTTCTTCCTTTTACAGAAAATACGTTTCTAGTTCAGGTTATCTGTGTTTTTTTTTTTAAATTTGGACAAAGGGTAAATATTGTGCCATTATAATCAACATTACAATACCCTTGAAGGGTCAGAGGGGTAGCAATTATTCCTTTTTTTTTCTACTGAAATATAGCAACCCGGTAGATATTAGTTGAGCAATTCAAGAGTTCTAGACTCTGAACTAATAGATATCTGTGTTTGCCCGCTTGGTGAGAACTGAACCTAATTAGCCAATTTAGAACATTTTACATGTTTATAACTGAAAGCATGCACGGTAGTTCTCAACAAGTATAAAACATACCTTCACTTCACTTGTCGTACATAAACTCTTGTAGAACTCACAATCAAAATAATTTGTTTCTGATACCCTATTTTGAGAAAGGAAGTCCAGAGCTTAATCTATTCAATAGAATCCATCTGTAGTTTTTAATATCTTGTGTGAATTTGTCTAGCCATGTCCATTCGACAAGTCGCATTTACTATACTGCAAACGAGGTCAATATCCATGCATCGCACATGCTTAAAATGCATCATAGACAATTGAAGATATAAGGTGACTTTTGTTAAAAACAAGAATTATTGGGTGTGAAAAAAATCTTCAACTTTGAGAGAGCTAAAGTAGAATCTTTGTGGGGTGGATTGTATAGCTAATTTTTCATCCTTTTGTCTTTTGTACAATAAACATTAATCAAATATATAACAACATTAGTACCAAGCCATAAATAACGTCATAAACACACAAAAGGGTAATGCCTTCTTAAACTCTCCTAACATTAATCATAGGCTAGTGGCCATCCTTTCAACTCGAAATGGGGGTGAGGGGTTCGAATCCCCATCTTCTTAAAAGGGATTGGAATGGGGATGATTTAGTTTTATGAGTGGGTTTCGACTTTCACGCTTTATAATGAGATATGACAAAAGTCTAAGAATGAGTGTTAGAATAGGAATAGAGTAGGGCCAACAAAAAAAAAACAAACAAAAAAACTCTCATAACATTAAGATGAGAGCATGCAATGGAACTTAGATCAATATATACATATACATATATATATATATGTATATATCAATTTAATGATATTAAAGAGGTAATTGCCTAGATTAAATAATTTTTTATAATTTCGAAAGAAAAAAAAAAGCAAGGGAACTGTGTTACGTGTGAAGTAAATAAAATTGAGGATTTGTCCCAACTGGGCACCTAGATTAATGGAGTGCTCATGAAGCAAATTCCTACAAGCACAAAGACACTCCTGGTGTTTCGAGAGTTCACGTGGCAAGCAATGAATGCCCTAACTTGTACTCGTGAGTCATATGTAATAATACAATTACTAAACAGAGAGCTGCGTATTGTCCAAAATTATACTCATCCAATGGGGGGTTGAAATAAAAATGGACTGATACAAATTGAATAATTTAATCTTTCTTTTTTATTGATTTTCATACAATACAAGTCTAGTGATCTAGACTTGATTCATATTATTAAAACACTTGCATATTTATTCCAATATAGGAAAACTCATGTATAAATTGAGATAAGGGCGAGAAGCGAGCGAGTGTGAGATTAAGTGAGGGAGAGAGAGAGAGAGTGAATAGAAAGTTCTAAAATTGAATTGTATCTAAATAAGTTTTGAATTCACTTAGCACCTATATTATTTTAGGTTTAACTATTCTAGACTCATTCATAACTTATTAAATGATTATGACTAACTCATAATAATTCAACACATCAAATATGAGTAACAAATGGATTTATAACTCTTTTT
The DNA here is from genome assembly GCA_019915185.1 of Eucalyptus camaldulensis. NCBI lineage: Eukaryota > Viridiplantae > Streptophyta > Magnoliopsida > Myrtales > Myrtaceae > Eucalyptus > Eucalyptus camaldulensis. The sequence goes on from JAHSVA010000005.1 coordinate 10,360,761, forward strand.
GACAGGTCTATACAAAATTAATAAGATTGATGAATAATAAAAAAACATTATTTGAGAAAAAAAGTTTGATAAATATATACACACAGATATATATATATATATATATATTATAATGTAAAACTTGGTGACTTTTATGGATCCTCTTAAACAAACCACAGTCCTTACACGATTTGGAGAACATCATATTAAGAAACTACATATAGAGATCCAGTACATGTTTTAAGAAAAATTTTCTTCCTGATAGCCTTTATTGAGCCTTGAAAAAGTTCGACAAAAAATTTGAAAATGAAATTTAAAGTAATAAAAAAGTGAAATAATAATCAAAGTGATTTTTTTAATGTTCTAAAAAATTAGATCAAACTCAAAATTATAATTATGGCATGATATCTATAGTGTAGAAAGTATATATGGAATTAAATAAGGAAATAATGTTTGAATTAAAAAATGATTAATATCACAAAAAAACGCAAAACTGTGTTATCTATGACATAAATAATCAAAACATTTTTCTTTGTCATTAAAAACCTTAAACTTGCACATGTGGCACAATACCTCCTACATTTTATGTCACGGGTGTATAAGTTGAACTTATACAATGGATAGGACTGAAATAAAGGTTATGTAAGTCACACGTGTATAAGTTTGAGTTTTTTTTTTTTTTTTTTGTGATACAAAAAAGTTGGGGTATATATATCATAGTGTGTAGAGTTTTAGTTTTAGTTTTTTTTTTTGTGTGATTTTACCCTTTAAAGGATGAACAATGTTAGTCTAGAGTCTTCTAACGATGAATTATAACAATTACATGCAATTTAGATATACTATACAAAATCTTGCATGACACTCTAAGAAAATTTCTCCCACTTATTCTCAAATTATTGAAAGATGGCTTCATGCATTCCATCTGCGTATGTATATATTTACGGATTTACAGACTAACAAATTCGAAAAGCATAAAATATATGTATTATAAAAGGGCAAAAGCCTTTTCTAATGTCTATTGTTTTTTGATTATAGAATTATGGATTTAGTAGGAGAAAGAAAAGTAAAGTGAAAAGTCAACACTTCCCCCATTTTTGGGGGAAGCCCCTTTCATTTCCTGATCCTTGACTCGGTATTTTACGAGGATGAGTTATCACAGGATCCAGGGTGGGATCCCCCCGATCCTCCCCTCCCCCTCCCCTTGCGGGCCTAAGGGAGTTTGGGTTGTGGCGAAGAGCCCTGTGGGCAGGAGTTTTAGGGAAACCTTCTTAAAAAATCATGTGAACAATTTAAAGATTTGCTCACGTCCACAATTTAGCAATTAGGTAGATTATTAATTTTTTGTTGGGTTGACGGTTAGGTGGCGGCTGTTCTCTCGGAGAAAGCACAGAGGCCTTTTAATGCAAATGACAAGAGAGCTATGCTAGCGCATCTAGAGGCAACGCCTTATGTTTATATAGATAAAAATTTTGTGCACCCATTCCTACGAAAAGAAAGTATCGTTCTAAGTACATGCCTCCTTGGGTAGCTAGGCACGTGCCTTGCATCCATCCACGCGGCGAGAAACATGTTTGAAAAGCTGCATCGTCATTTGTTTAATCTCTTGCCTAATTGGCCAATACAACTTCCACTTCAAAATACGAAGCCACAAGTCCTAAACTTTACTGCGACAATGCAATTACATCTTAACATTTTTAGAAAAATACAATTAAGTTATAAAACTTAATATGAAAGTGTCGTCGAATTTTAAAATTTCCAAAAAGCGCTATCAAATTTCAAATTTATTAAATCAATTCAATCAAGTACTTCACTTAATTGTACATTTTGAAAGTTTCTAAAATTGGAGTGTATTTTCATGATAAATTCTAGAATTCAATTACATTTTTTGTCACGACTTTTTGGAACAAGAAACCGAAACCGAGCCGGAACCAAATCAATCCATCTAATTTACCCCCGCTGCATCAATTGGAAATGGCACCACTTGCCTTGCCAATTGCCATCGCCCTCGTCCCTCATCTTCATTGAACATTGCATGTACCCTCTCCCGGCCTCTCTCCCGTACCTTCCCCCACGCGCTCTCCCTCGCGTGCATCTCAAACTCCCCTTTTGCCTCATCATATCACGTGGGTGGGTTTCCATTTTCCCTCGACAAGTTGCGCCCGTCCCCCTTCTCTCTCTCTCTCTCTCCCCCTCTCCTCCGCCGGCAGCGAGATCGCCGCCGCCGCCCCGCCGCCGGCCGCCGCGATGGCGACGAGCTGCCGCGCCACGGACATCGGCGACCTCCCCGACGCCATCCTCTCCAACATCTTCACCCTCGTGACCGACACGCGCGCCCGCAACGCGCTCTCCCTGGTGTGCCGCAAGTACCTCGCCCTGGAGCGGGCCACCCGCGTGGCCCTCACGCTCCGCGGCAACGTCCGCGACCTGCACCAGATCCCCACCGGCTTCCGCCGCGTGGAGCGCCTCGACCTGTCGCTCCTCTCGCCGTGGGGCCGCGACCTCGCCTCCTCCGTCTCCGACCCCTTCCTCATCGCCAGCCGCCTCGGCGAGGCCTTCCCGTCGGTCGCCTCCCTCACCGTGTACGCCCGGTCCCCGGCGACGCTCCACGTGCTGCTCCCGCAGTGGCCCCGCCTCCGCCGCGTCAAGCTGGTGCGGTGGCACCAGCGGCCCCAGCAGTCGCCGCTCGGCGCCGACTTCGCGACGCTCTTCGAGCATTGCCGGTCCCTCTCCGAGCTCGACCTCTCGAGCTTCTACTACTACACCGAGGACCTCCCCCCGGCTCTCCAGGGCTACCCGTCGATCGCGTCCTCCCTCACGCGGCTGGATCTCCTGACGACGTCGTTCACCGAGGGGTTCAAGACGGAGGAGATTCGCGTGATTGCGGCCGCCTGCGGCAACCTGCGGGAGCTCCTCGTCGCGTGCACCTTTGATCCCAGGTACTTCGGCTTCGTCGGCGATCAGGCTTTGCTCGATATAGCCGCGAATTGCCCGAAATTGACTCTGCTTCACTTGGTCGATACTTCTTCTCTGTCGAATCCGAGAGGCGATCCGGAGGAGGACGATGGGCTCGCTTCGGGAGAAGCGGGGATTACGCGGGCCGCGCTGGTGGAGGTGTTCTCGAAACTTTGCTTGCTTGAGGAGTTGGTGTTAGATGTTTGGAGAAATGTCAGAGAGAGCTGGCTTGCTCTGGAAGCGTTGAGTTCCAAATGCAAGAACTTGAGGGTGCTCAAGTTGGGGCAATTTCATCGGGTTGTGATGGCAATCGAATCTCAGTTAGATGGATTGGCGCTCTGTGAAGGTCTCACTTCTTTGTCGATCAAGAACGTGGTGGATTTGACGGACATGGGGTTGATTGAGATCGCGAGAGGGTGTTCGAAGCTGAGGAAATTCGAAATTGAGGGTTGCAAGCATGTTACCTGGCAGGGCATGAGGCTTTTGGCTAGTTTGCTTCGCCAGACTCTGCTTGATGTCAGGATTTCTTGTTGCAAGAATCTAGATGCTGCAGCATCTTTGCGTGCCATGGAACCGATTCGTGATCGGATCCAGCGGCTCCACATTGATTGTGTGTGGGATGGGTTGGAAGAGGGCGAGAGGCGAGAGGAAGCTTGTCACGGTTTCAATCTGAATGAAGTGGCTGAGCCTAGTGTGCTGAGCCAGAACAACGAAGTCATACACTTTCCTGGTGGCAGCACTGACTGCGAGGATACAGGCCAGAACAAGAGATGCAAATATACTCTTGATAGCCAATATTCCAATGCCCTCAGCAATGGCAATGGATTCTTGTGCAATAGCTGGGAAAGATTACAATACCTCTCGCTTTGGATTGGGGTTGGTTACCTCTTGACACCGCTTCCAATGGCCGGTCTTGAGGAATGTCCCAATTTGGAGGAGATCCGCATAAAAGTGGAGGGAGACTGCAGGGGGAAGCCAAAGCCAGCGGTTCCTGCATTTGGGTTGAGTATGCTTTCTCGTTACCCGGCACTTTCGAAGATGCAGTTGGATTGTGGTGATGCCATAGGTTATCTATTTACAGCACCGTCAGGGCAAATGGATCTGAGCTTGTGGGAGAGATTCTTCTTGAACGGGATTGGGAACCTTTGCCTCAACGAGCTTGATTACTGGCCTCCACAAGATCGGGACGTCAACCAGAGAAGCTTGTCACTGCCTGCGGCCGGTTTACTTGCACAGTGTCTTACACTGAGGAAGCTCTTCATTCACGGGACAGCGTCCGAGCATTTTATGAGTTTTCTGCTGAGGATTCATAATCTTAGGGATGTACAGCTGAGAGAAGATTACTATCCGGCACCCGAAAACGATATGAGTACAGAGATGAGAGTGGATTCATGCAGTCGCTTCGAAGACGCACTGAACCGGCGGTACATACTAGATTGAGGTACATGGTTCGTCATGCTTTTTGGCCATGAAGAGCGTGATCACAGGGAAGTCCTGAAAGTCTTTCCGGGACCATTTTTGTTATATATTTTGCTCAATTTTGTCTGATTTCTACAGTGTTCGCTTACCGAATGAAATATGCTGATCGTGCTTTTTTGACAACTGATGGGAAATTTTTCTTGATGTGGTGGAGCAAAGTAAGTCTGATTCGATATCAGGACATTCACATTAACCATTTTAATGTCTTGTTGCTCAAAATTTACAACAAATGTAGCGAGCACTAGCAGCTAGATAGACAACAGAGAGAATACTTGTTTTTTCTATGCGGCTGCCTTGGCATGGACAAAGACACAAGCTTGGTCATCCTGGTGATCCTGCCAAAGAATCTGAAATTATGGAAAGGGAGGTGAGCTCGTAACGAAGCTGAGAGATCAAATGGATTCATCCACTAACTGGAATTACACGGATCAGAGTCCCATTTGGTATCTTGTGCTGGTGCAATTACATGTATGCTGTAGCTGCTGAACAGGATCGTCTTCTTCTCTTATCCCTTGTGCAGCTCTCCTTGGGGTTTCTTTCCACTTCCTACTAATGGGCTTGGATAGACCTTCATTCCTTGACTTCTCCTGCTCCTCCCTCGCATTTCATTTCGTTCTTTGGTTTAAAAGAGTTGGGCTTGGAGAATTCGACAAGATATTCGGCCACGGTGATGGCCTTGGAAATATCTTAAAACACCTCGTCCTCGGGGTGCGTCTCTTGCCCATGGCTACAAGCCATTCATGAAAGCAAAGAGAACTTTGCTATCCCCAAGATCGGGGACCTCCTGCCTAAGTTCAGTGAACTCCATGACTTACTCTCGAGCCGTTCCTGTTCGTGTGAGCGCATGAAGCTTGCCAGGGGCCTCGTCCTTGGCGAGCTCAGGGAAGAATCGTTCCCGAAGTTGCTTCATGAACTCATCACAAGTGTTGATGGGATTGGCACCTTGCTTCATCTCATTGCAACGGCACCACAGCATAGCAACATCGAAGCGGTTGTTACTTGGGCGATCTCGTCTTGGATGTGGATGGCTCCAAAGTATTGCTCCGTACACCAAATGAAGTTGTGCACTTCCCTAGTGAACTGGTTGCCCTTGAACTCCTTGGCCTCAACCTTGGCACGTCCCCCTTGAGTATACCTTGGCGTGTCCACCTTGAGTGTTGCTTGCTTGAACGTATCCCATACCGTTCACAATGCGTGCCTACACAAGGCTAGTTCAGTTTTGAGTTCTTGAGCTTCTAAGTTCATTGCCTCGGCCTTCATTTTTCTCTTTCAAGGGGACCGTGCCTCGATTCATCACACTGGAGAACTCATCCCGCCGGAGGGTCTCTTTCATATCGTCAATCTGCTCCTTCATTTCTTCAAACTCATCCCTCGTTTCAGTTACGGTCCCCATCACCTCGTTAAGCTGTTCCTCTGGCAAACATGAAATCTTTGAAACTAGCCCTTTTACCCATTTTGTGGTTTGAAGCCTTGGCATTGTGTGTTCTTTATAAAAGGCGAATGACCAGTTTGCACTGTGCACTCTAAGCAACTGCGTTACTTTGACAAGTACCAGCCAATGCCAAATCGCTTTACGAAGTCTGGGGGGGTTATCTCTGGATCTTGCTTTGGCCTATGTGGGACTGAGATTCACCGATAGGAAAACCACTTCTCATTCACTGTCCAGGCCTCTTGGAATTGCAACGTTTAGGCCTCTGGTCCTGGTCCACGCACGTCTATGCGCAAATTGCAATATCGTCGAACGGCCCAACATCTTTTTGCTCGGGAAATCAAAGGAGGATGTTAAATCCTGTCCAGGCTGTATAGGAATTCCTCGGGGATTTCGTTAGGAAGGACTGAGGGTGAGGACGCTCCATTTTACACACCATACATGCTGATGGCGATTTTTCGAGGAGAAATGAGCCTCCATCTTCATTTTTTTGTGATTAACTTGTTACACCATATGTTTGTGCGTGCCCTAGAGACAAATGAGCTGGCTGGGTGCTAAGAATCATTGTCCTTTTTCAAACATTTAGGACTTTATCACGAAAAGAATAAACTTGCAAAGTAATTTCCCTTTGTAATATTCCATCTTAATACATGTAATTAAGATGCATAAAAACAAGTATAGGATGGCAAGCTACTCAAATAAAGCACCTCGACTTAATTAACTGCTGTAATTATGTGAATTTGAACACTATATAGCCGGATTCAGAATGAGATCCGATTAACCTACCACCAATCTGACCTGAAAATTTCAAATGATTGCGAGTGACCAAAGTGTTTAGTGAAGGCAACAAAATTTTGCTAGCCGACATGGAATAGCTTCATTTCCATGTGACATGCCCTCTTTATTAGCCCCCTGGTGTCACAGACAAACGCATGATCATCTGTTCATTCAAGCCGCCCTCGAAGATGGTAGAGATGAGTTCTACAGCAAAGTCTGCGAGAAGAAAAGACATCCCTGACCTGTGGATCTACTATTGTGCTCCTTGTGAATATAAAGCTCACATCAGTTGCGTATGTCCTGAAGTCCCGCCATGTCTTCCTGAAGCATTGGCCCATGGAAATGTGGTGCTGTTGAAGGAGGCCCCTTCATCCAGTGCGTCTTCGATCATGTCTTTTCCTTACATGGTTCGCTCAGGGATGAGTTGCAGAAATCTGGCGCTCAACTAGGGGAGATTTCGGGTTCCAAGTTAGCTTGGTTACCAGAAGATGGCCACGTTTAGTCCACCACCAAATGCAAGTGTGAACTTAGCTGAAGAAGGCTGTAATGAGCAGGAGGCCGACATTTTCCCATCAAATCTTCCAGTTTTTAGTGCTCTGTTTCGGCTATTAAGTCTTGCATCCTGCTTCATCTCTTTCCATCTCTATGTTTGTGAAAATAGTCGTTATGAATGTGCCATCTCACTCTTGTCCTGTCCTTACTGTGAAATCAACTTGTCTCATTGGCCGACTGGTTCCATGAACTGTCTGATCATCTTGAGGAATTAGCAAAGTGTTCTTCTATGTCTGCAGTGTTTTCACTGACGAGCGCTATTCCTCGGATGATTAGTCCGATATTCATCTGTATGCCAAAGTGAGACAATATAATCGTGTGACGTTGGTAACTGTAGCATCCCTTGTTTGGATATTTGTGTGTGTGTGTGTGTGTGTGTGTGTGTACAAAGTAGTATGCATAATTTGTCACTGTCAAACCCCAGGTCTAATGCATTTTGGGATCCCGTTGTGATTGTCATGACGTTATAGTCCTTCAAGTCTAGTCAGGTGAAGCTTGAGAACAATGTTACGCATCAACTCCTGCACTTATGATTGTATATTGTGGAGTCACAATGTTGAAATCTTGCGAGGAAACTGTGTAGTGTCAAACCCAGATGAAACTAGGTTCTCTGTGCAGGGGGCAAGGTAAGAGCTTGGCCTGATGAAAGGATCAAGCAGACAATATCGGCTAACTAGTATGGATTATGCTCAAATGGGGAACTCATCTGTGTAACCTAAAAAAGAAATGAAAAGAAATATGTAAACTAATATGTCTTTCGCAACCGGGTTAGAAGAGGCTCACTGCATTCGTTATAACTTATCCGGACAGAGCAGATCAAAGAAAACCCAGTAAGCTACTGATGATTCTTCCATCAGATGCATCTGGTTATTGTCGTTCCTCCTTGTTGAAGAGTCATGGAACACAAGTTGCTTGGAGTAGCACATCTTGAATCCATTCAGTCAGGACTTGACAGATCTCATTCGGGAAAATTCAGCCCAACTGGCCATCGGCGGGCGCAATGCATATGGAATTCAAAGCATATGACACCCATCAAACCCAGATTGGTCCCAATGCTAAGAGGAATTGCTTGGAATTAGACTTTCCTCCAAGGATTGGTCACAATGTCTCCAATGATTTAGGATGAGTTTTTAGCTAATCAATCCATGGTCAAGCAGCGTTAGTCATGTATGATGTGAATTGTTGTGGAAAGATCATTCTACGAAGGCCCGGATGGTGTGAATTGTGAACCTCGACCTCCAATCAAACTTGTGATTGGCAACCTCACTATGAACGTGACCTGTTGATGAACGCGTGTCAACCAACCAACGTTATAGACGCCACGAGCAAAAAAATTTACTATCTCACTTGATAAGTCAAATTGACCGTCACAAGGGAATCTTAGGTCAAGTTCTCAAAAAAACAGTAGAAGAGAATCTCTCAACTTTTTTCCTCCAAAAAAATATATATATCCCCCAAAGAAATTTAGTCAGTCTTAAATATAGGCCTTCTAGCCGCCACACAAATCCTAAAGCCAACCGTAGAAATCTAATGCGTCATATTCTAGAATATACCTAAACAAAAAGATATATATATATATATATATATATATATATATATATATTGACTTGGTCAAATATTTGGTGACCAGATAATCAAATTGCGCCAAGATTCCAAGATTCTTCAAGATTTGATCCAAGGTCATCTCCACGTCGAAGATCACGAACCATGACGCCAACAGCTTGCTTGAATTGCTTCGCCCACGTTCACGTAATCAAGCTAGTAGGAATAGATAATGGGTCCCTAGCACCACCTCCTCGATATAGCTCGATGTCCACATCAATGTAAGAAGCAAAGTAATTGTATTATATAATTATATGTATAGGCCTAAAGCAATTGTAGCATTTGATAAGATGAATCCAGCTGAGAGTATGAATTTGCGCCAGATGAAGCCTAGATCAACTCGCTAATGAAGTTTCAAGTCAAAAATAGTCCTTTTGTCCTTGTAACACGTTTAACCAAGAACAAATATAGATTGTATGGTCTTATTTTAATTGACAGTTGTGTTGATGTCTGGAAAAAATGACATCCAATTTTGCTAGTGAAAATAAAAGGACGCGCGATGTATATTCGTGTGGGAGGAAGCTGTTGGAAATTATGAAGAGTAAATACACTCACCTTCATAGCAATACCATGACTTTTACTCTCTTTCTTATGTCAACATAAATGATCATGTAAAGAGATGAAAAATGGTCATGCCAAATGGATCTTTAGATAAGGCCTAAAGCAATTGTAGCATTTGATAAGATGAATCCAGCTGAGAGTATGAATTTGCGCTAGATGATGCCTAGATCAACTCGCTAATGGAGGAAGTTTCAAGTAAAAAATAGTCCTTTTGTCCCTGTAACACGTTTAACCAAGAACAAATATAGACTATATGGTCTTATTTTAATTGACAGTTGCATTGACGTCTGGAAAAAAATGACATCCAATTTTGCTAGTGAAAATAAAAGAACGCACGATGTATATTCGCGTGGGAGGAAGCTGTTGGAAATTATGAAGAGTAAATACACTCACCTTCGTAGGAATACCATGACTTTTACTCTCTTTCTTATGTCGTCAACATAAATGATCATGGAAAGAGATGAGAAAATGATCATACCAAATGTATCTCTAGATAAGCACATCTCTTTTAAGGATGGAGATAGAATTGTCTCTACACTCGTAGCTAAACATTGCCTAAGAAAGATGTTAATGCATTGAACAAGCCTTCCAAGCTAAGTTTAAGAGATAAGTAGTCACATATTTGTACATTTGCACGTTTCAAGCGTTAATTCTCTTTCATAATCGAGTACCATTACATTTTGGCTATAAAACGGAAGGCCATCCGAGCTCTTTCACTTTGTGCTCTGACTCTTGCCTTTGCCCCTTATATTATTCCTTCACTAAGCCAATTGCCACAAAAATGAATCCCAGGAAATTTCTTTCGATTTCGTTGCTTGCTCTTTTCTTTGTTGGAGGGTGCAATGCAGATGATGGGTTGAGGAAGGGGTTCTATGAGACGAGTTGCCCTTGAAAAGATGGTGAGAGAGATCACTTGGAGGAAATTTGAAGCTGACCCTACGTTGCCTTGAAGGTGAAAAGATCATGCACGTGTCGTGCACGATACAATCTCGTAGGTGTTGTTGTCGACCGGAAAGCCATAAATAATCCATATGAATCGAACCCTTGAAGAAAAAGAGATAGTCCCTTATTTGGATAAGTCTTCGTTCTTCACTTGCGTTCAGTCTGAAATTCGTTAGAGTGGGCAGACTTCTAATGTAGAATAGATTTTGACACTAAAGTCTGATAGTTTTCAGACTTTGACACGGAAGTTTGGAAATTTTCAAAATAGACTTTGGATAAGTTTTGTTAACTTCAAATTATCAAAGGAGTTTTCTCCAACACAGATAACTTTACCAGGCTTGAAAAAATTAAAACTTGAGTCGGTAGGATCATTAAAAAGGATATGGCACAGTGAACTTCTCAAAAGTTCCTTCGACAAATTAGCCAAACTCACCCTTGAAAAGTGCTCCAACCTACTTGATGTCTTCCCTTCGACAATCATGGGGAGATTGCACAACCTCAAAAGAGTCGAAGTTTCAATGTGTCCCTCCTTGGAATTGTTGTTTGATTTTGGATCCCTTGATTCATATATGGAACAGACAATTGTGTTGCTCCCCGAATTGGAAGAAGTCAAGGTTTTAAGCTGTCCCTCCTTGGAATCGTTATTTAATTGGGGGCCCCTTGATTCAAGTACAGAACACAAAATTGTATTGCTTCCCAAATTGAAAAAAGTGGGTGTGCATAGAGCAGGAAGGCTTAGACACGTGGTGATGAGTGATTCCCAAACGGTTTTGGGTTTTCCTAGTCTAAAAGAAGTTTGTGTTCACAATTGCTCTGAGTTGAGATATCTCTTCCCCAATTATACGGCCACAACACTAGAGAAACTCGATTTCCTGTTTATTTCCATATGCAAACAAATGAAGGAAGTGGTTCCCAAGGGAGAAGGTGATCGATCCAAGGCAGAAGTGATGAGTTTCCCTTCCTTAACTACTTTATGTATTTGGCGGTGCCCCAACTTTAGAGCATTCATCTGGAGTCCTACAAGTGTTGAGAGACAGTTAGGCGAGATGATCGAAGAAAATGATGAATTGCCCTGACCGTTGTTCAATGATATGGTTTGCTCTATGCCTTATTGTCTTTAATCTTGCATTATCATGTTTTAGAATGAACAATATAATAATTTGTCTTACTTATCCTCCTTTCTCACATTATCGTCGTGCAGGTTAAATTTCCCAATTTAGAAAAAGCTATATATTGGAGGTGTTTGGTGCAAAGAGTTGTGGAACAATCAAATTTCTGATGATTTTGTTTGCAAATTGGAATATCTTATATTGAAGGATTGTGACAATCTCCAACATATTGCCCCATCCCATATGTGGAAGAGGCTGCAGGATTGTCTAAAAACCTTAGAAGTGAAATCATGCCGTTCAATCGAGTTGCCCTGAAGGTGAAAAGATCGTGAGGGAGATCACTTGGAGGGAATCTGAAGCTGACCCTACGTTCGGTGCGAAGCTTCTCAGGCTTCACTTCCACGACTGTTTTGTGCAGGTAACGAATCCCAATATCGATTCTAATTTCTCTCATTCACATTAAGGATTGATGATATTGTGGCAATAATCATATCTTAGGGTAGGGGTGTAAATGGTTCGGTTCGGTTCGGTTTTTTTGAAAAACCGAACCGAACCGAACCGTTAGAGAAAATTTCCGAACCGAACCGAATAAGTCCCGAACCGAACCGAACCGTTCGGTTCGGTTCGGTTCGGTTCGGTTTTTCGGTTTTTCGGTTTTCAAATTTTGGGTTTCGGTTTTCGGTTTTCGGTTTTTTTTTTTTTTTTTTTTTTTTTTTTTTTTTTTTTTTAAGGATGGCTTACCTTCTATATAAGCTCCTTGAAGCATTGATTGATGTTCTCTCTAGTTTTTGTTCTCTCTAGTTTTTGTGCTTTATAATTATGGTGAGTTCACTACGGAAGGTAAGATCAACTTGATGGATTATCTTCAGGATTGACACAAATAATTATAGATCAGCTTAACTTTCATTTTACAAAAGAAATGTATTGTCTCAAATTATGTCATACCTGACTAAGTAGTTTGGAATATGTTAAGACTTTTACTCCAGTTGTAGATGGAAGTGACGGAATCTGCTCATCTATGCCTCCAACAACCTATACATCCAGATATTTAACCTATGCTCATACGGCACCCGAGTCACAAGAGAAAAAGGAAAAGATAGCAGTCTGAAAACATTTCGAGCTAACAACATGGAAGAATGAAAAGCTTTAACCCAGCAAATGGGGAATGCTTACACAAAATTATCATGCAATGTACCAATTTCGGGATGATTAGGGAATCTGCTCACAAGCTTCAAAGGAGAACGAACAGATCTGTCATCAGTCAATCAAACTTTAGCTTAGTGGGACAAAGCAATACAGCAAAGACTTGAAGACATATATAACAACATACCGGCACACATTCCACTTTCCAGTCTGCAATTTCTCTGGAAGCACAACGCTATACCCTTGCTCTGCTCAGAGTACAATATGAGCAACTGATATGATTAATGGCAGTATGAGACAATACTAACTAAAGCACTCTCATTTTATATAAGCCGGCAACTAGCAAGGATAAAATAGCCAATATTTCAGCACATGACAATGAATGAACAAGCCATTACACTATTTTGAAATAGACATGCTGGATTATTAACTTGAAAAACAGGCAGGACTTGGTCACCTCAAAATATAGAACTTCAAAAAAGCAATGCACGCATCATGTGATATAAAACTTACAAGGAAAAGTTTCCCTAAACTCTTTAATCTGTAGGGGACTTTGGCATATAAGTCTGCAATAAAGTGGACAGAGCAAGCAAGAGATCGACACCGGATGAAACCACAAGCATAGCTAGCATACTCAAATCCCATAATTCCAAAATCAACTCCCTGCCCAGGGGACAAAAAGCAATTTTTACAAAACGAAAGTAGAGCCCAGTTCATCTGATTAGTCCAGCTGAATGTCAAGCTGAACTCCACCCACAAAATTCATCAATCTGACGACCCTCTGACACACCCGATGCGCAAGAATTGCACGCAAGAATCACCATCAACCAAGATTCGAGAGAAAAGCAGTCACCTTTACGAGAGAAAGAGAGAGAGGGTGGGGTTGCGCTGCGGTTTCCCAAGGTAGCAGAAGACGAGGAGGAGGAGATTTTTGTTTGGTCTTAGCCAAACAGCGTGTAAAGTGACGAAGGAGAGACTTTGGCCGCCCCCCAGTCCAAAGCAGAGCGCGCGCCGTTGCAGAAGGAAGAGGGGCTCTGTCCCTCAATCGGTTGCCGTCGCCATCGCAGTCCCTGCCGCCGTCGCCGTTGCACCTCCAAGCCGACCAAGAGGAGACACGAGACGAGAGGAAAGGGCCAGAGTCGAGACTGAGTAAAACCTACGGGACTGACGGGACGGGAAAGAATAAACCGAACCGATAAAAGATGGTTCGGTTCGGTTCGGTTAACCGATAAAAACCGAACCGATAAAAGAGATTTCGGTTTTTAACGAAAACCGAACCGAAAACCGAACCGAACCGAAAAAACCGATTTTTTTGGTTCGGTTCGGTTCGGTTTTCGGTTCGGTTCTTGACACCCCTATCTTAGGGTTACAATGGGTCTATATTGCTGGACTCTGTGGGGTAGAATCAGTCCGAGAAGACCGCCGTCCCAAATCTCACGGTCGGTGGCTTTGATGTCATTGATGACATCAAGAAAGCAGTGGAGGAAGTTTGCCCTGACACTATGTCTCGTGCGGATATTATTGCTCTAGCCGCTCGCGATGCCATCTCTTTTCCGGTAAAATAAAATCTGCTTGATTGGTTGTCTAAAATATAATTTTCTTCACAAAAATGGTCTTCATACGAAGTTAAACGTGTGGTGTAAATTGCAGTTTAAGAAGCCAATGTGGGATGTACTGACAGGAAGAAGAGATGGCAACGTTTCGTTAGCTGCCAACGTGTTAGGGAATATTCCATCTCCTTTCCAAGACTTGAATGCCCTTGCACAAATTTTCTCAAAGAAAGGCCTCAATGTGAACGATCTTGTCGTTCTCTCAGGTAAAACTAACATGACCTTTTTTCGGATTATCGAGTTACAATTTCATGATTTTCATTTGGATTGTTAAATTAGCATTGAAGCTAATCAAAGTATATAACCTGACATATTGCCTTGAGTTAGACATTGCACAATATATAGTGAAATCATCTATATCTTTGTTCCTTGATCAGGTGCACATTCCATTGGAGTTGCTCATTGTGGCACATTTTCTAGGAGACTCTACAACTTCACTGGGAAAGGGGACGCGGACCCCTCTCTGAATGCCACCTACGCTGCATTCCTGCGGAATCGGTGCCCTAACCCTCCCAACCTGGCTATGGTTGTGGAAATGGATCCGCAAAGCTCACTCTCCTTCAATAACCATTACTTCGATATTCTCATGAAAAACAAGGGATTGCTCCAATCTGACGCCGCACTCTCGACGAATCGAGACGCAGGTGTTGCAGCAGCTTCGGATGCCAGCCACGTTTTTCTCTGAGTTTGGCATGTCAATGAAGAAGATGGGGGCCAGTAACCGTCTCTTGCACTAATGTTCTTTCTCTCGCTGCTCGTGATGCCGTCTCTTTCCCAGTAAGATAAAACCTGCCTGATTTATTGTCTAAAACCATAAATTTCTTCACCGAAATGGTCGTCGTATAAGGTTGAATTTTAATTTGAACATGATGGTGTGAATCGCAGTTGAAGAAGCCAATGTGGGGATGTGTTGACGGGATGCACATGCACGGTACATAAACGACCATGCATGGCACATGCACACGTGTTGTGCACGATACATGCACGATACATGCACGTGTTGTGCACGATACACGCACGACTGTGCATGGCACATGCTTGATATTTACATGACCATGCACGGTAATGCATGGCACATAATTAGCACATGCATGACGAGAAAAATACTAAAAAAATCATAAACCTATGGTATTGGTATCAATTCAGTTTTAAATATTTTAATTGGATAAATTTAGTCATAAATCTTTTTACATTGATACTAATTCAGTGTATCCAGTTAAATTTGGCTAACCGGTGCTGACAAGGATGTTGGTCTGCTGACAAGCACTGACGAGGCAATTTTTAAATTATTTTTATTTTTTCTAATATTTTTATTAATTTTTTTTCCTTTCCCTTTTCTTTTTTCTCTTTTTCCTCTTGGCCTTCTTCTTTGGTAGTGGCTGACAAGTCGTTGGTAGCTCACCAGCCATTAGGTGAGGGTTGCCAAGCACTCATCAACCACTAGCGAGACTCGTGGCCCTCTCCCGCCGTTGGCGAGCGCTTCGCGGCTCTCCCTAGTGGTCGACAAGGCCATTACAAGGAATCGAAGGAGGAAGAAGAGAAAAAAGAAAAGGAAAAAGAAAAAAATTTAATAAATTAATAAATGAATTAGAAAAATAAAAAAAATTATTAAAAATTGCCACATCAGTGTTGGCCGGATGGTCAGCGTCCACGTCATTGCCGGCTAGTCAAAATTGACTGGATGGATTAAATGGTACAAATATGAAAAGGTTTAAGACTGAATTAGTCCAATTGAAATGTTTAGGACCAAATTAGTATCAATACCATAAATTTAGGACTTTCTTTTTTACTTTTCCCACGCATTACACATGGAAATTTTTGCAAACCCACACTCTCTACATAGTAGGGCCAGGCTTAAATTCTCTAAATATAAGAATTTATGAATTAAGAGTTTAATTTGAATGAAATTCATAAAATCATTAGGTTAGAGTTCAATATAGACACCTAATACCTAAACAAAAATGTGCCTAATTTCTAAATATAGAGGAATGTAGTAAAGAATGCAAATGTAGAACTACACAAAACTAACATATTTGTATAGGGGTCCAACTCTTTTGATATCAACAAATTCAATCCCTCATTTTGTTATGAATGAATGATAAGTTTCCAAGCAAAAACTTGGGTGTAAACACCAGGATGTTGTTCCTCGGTTGTAAGTTTGAAGCCCCCTCAGACCTTGTCCTTCTACAATTGTCGTTTGAGACATCCCTTGACTGTCCATGGAAGTTCTCAATGGTGGTGATCCTAGCGTTGTACATTCATGACCTAATCGCTCTGGCTAGATAATTGGATTTCGACGGTGTGGTTGGAATGAGCATACTCTTCTATGGAGAGAACCTGAACATAGGCCCAATTTCTAACACGACCAACCGAGTGAAATATTTTGTATATAAGGTTATTAACTAGTCCTAAGCATGACCTTAAAAAGGCTTCATCTGAGGTCTCGTCCGAATCTTAGGATCTCTTGGATGTAAAACAAAATAGGGTACTGCTGAGTACAAGGTAGGAAAAAGATGCTGTAGCAATTGGTTATCAATGGACTAAGTTGACGGATCATCCTATACTATGCAAGTGATGAGCTTTCGCCGCCATAAGATTTTAAAGTGTATAGCGGAATATTTAGGCAAGCGGTTCCAACATCATACATTTCAATTAAACTTTTAATATACAAAGATAATCCATCGCATCGTCAAAATTAGGATTGTACTTACGTTTTTTTCCTTGGAATGATGGTTTTTTCTTTTTTTAAGTAGAATTGTATCGTCAAAATTAGGCAAGCGGTTCCAACATCATACATTTCAATTAAACTTTTTACATATTCACATTTGTGTTTTCTAGATGCTTCATATGTTTAACATTAGATTAAACTCAAAAAACAAATGAAAAGAATTGGCAAAAAGAATGGGAAATACAAAACATTTCAGTCAGGACCTTTATGTTCTTGAAAAAATAAAAATCTACTTAGCACATGTTTGTATTAAATCAACCCAATTAATATTTAAGCGCATTCGTAAACTCGAATGTCATCATATATCTCGCTAGTTAGATTGGAGTGATCATTGATTTTTTATTTCCTTTAATAAATCATCCAGGGTTGAAGTGATTTTGGTAAATTAATGACTGATGGGTCTTTTCTTTAATAAACCATCGGTTCTCTACCCAACCCTTGTTAGTCATGCTAATTGATTAATAATAGGATGAGATAACTGCTGCGAGTCGACCAATTCCGCTTGCTTGTGCTTGATTCGTCTTCCTTCTTTTTTCTGTGGATTGGATTCTCCTTTACCGGTTTAAAGTGGTAGCGGAAAGCGGGCTTGCCGAGTTCATATGGTCGAGGTGGGCGCTCGAGGTTGCGAATGTGGACACTGATTATTACTATGCTTGGGATATGAAATTGAAGGGGTTGAAGTTTTAGTATGAGCGAATTTGGAAGATAAAGTCTTTGGGTAGCTGGGATGTTCAATTTTGTTTCTCTCCACATGGCTGCTGATGCGGAAGAAAGAAAATTTTCTAGGATACGAATTCTAGAATTAATTGAATTTCTTCGGTGTCCTTAGTAAATAATGCCAACGCCACAAATTTTTTTTTTTTTTTTGTCAGGAGAGTGCACGGTCGATTTACAGTTTCTTGATGAACTCCCAAGTTTCTTGGCCATTGTCTGAGTCTATATGAAGTGGAAAAAGGAACTGATGCCATTGTCCTAAAGGCTGATAACACGGATAATATGTGCTCTGCAGGAGCTTGTTAAATCCGTAACTTCTCTTATAATAATCTCTTTTTTCTTATACAAAAGGATATCAATTCTTGAATTTAGTTGAAGTTGTCAAACTCACTCTATGGTGAACACCAAAAGGTCTCTCTCTCTCTCTCTCTCTCTCTCTCTCTCTCTCTCTCTCTGCATATCTATCACCTTTTGCTGGAAATCTTACTATTGTTGCAGATGATTACATGTGCCTGAACTTGGCTTCTATTGGTTCCCAAACTCCACTCTTTCTCTCGACGTAACTTTTGTATCGATAAACATTTAATCTTCACCACTAAGCTACTTGTGGAAGCGAAATAGTGATGCACAGCAATCTGACAGCTTGCTTCTTCAACATTCGGCGTCTTCAGATAGTGGGATTTTATGTCATGGTTTCCGGCTTTCGATGAGTCAATGGTTCTGTCTATGCTCTTTACTGAGAACTGGCCGTGACACTACAATTTTCTCTTGATTGTATGACCAGTATTATGGTGGATATGGACACCATGGGATATCATTTGAGCAGACATATCGCCGTCACCCTACATCTTTTATTGAAAAGGTCAGGACTACCTTCTAATTGTTGCAAACAATATGGTGATAAAAATGTGTTTATTTTCAATATATAGAATATTGTGTATGTGTCGCACCCCAAATCCTACATTGATTAAGGAGTAATACGACCATCCTTTTTCCAAAGGACATTGCCTCAAACTATACCCCAATTGTCCAGGTCCCAACAGTTTCCGCCATAATATAGACAAATATAATTCAATAATAATATCATTTCATGATAACAATTCAACTAATCTCAAATTACATGAGCCTCAAAATATACCCCAATTGTCCAGCTCTCAATAGTTCTTGTGATAATGCTCTCGTTCTATTGGGCACTAACTAAGGCATCTGAAAAATATGATAAGAAGAAAGGAATAAGCTACTGTGGCCTAGTAAGTACTACATTTCTTTTAAGTGGATCTAACATTCACTATGCATATTTACAAAGACAATATCATCATTTTTCAATCTCAAAGCTAGAGTACTATATATACAAAATATCATGAGTAGTGTATAATGCAATAATAATATTAGTTCACAATAATAATTCAATTAATTTTAAATTACATGTTAATGGTCCACTCCATTGACCAAACTCATGCTTAAATATCAAGCCATGGTCATGCATAACACTGGTGACAATGCGACAATGATTCCTTCCTTGGATAGGTCTTCATTTATTATTAGCCGATGACTTGGCCTACAAAGATATCTTAGACTATTATGTGCATACTCATAAGCCCTTAATTGGGCTCAGAGCACCCAACCTCATCCACCAATACCAAAAATCCAATCCATAAACAATCTCACATATTAAAATACATTTCACAAATCAATCACCATCGTTAGAAATACTTTTTCATAAAATATTCTTAAATTATTTTGAGACCCGTCTCATAAACCGGTTTTATAAATCAAATCAAATCAAATGTATGTCATAAAACATTTCACCAAACATGCTTTTATATATATATATATATATATATATATATATATATTAACTTTGTTTATCAAGTCATTCTCACACCATTCACAAATACCAAAACGTAGTAATTGCTCGATCTAAATTATGCAATAAACATGTTTATTTATAACTTATAAAATATCGAATATTTATCATTTTGAAGACTTGAGTTTATAAATTCTTAAAAGAAATAGTATCACTCACCTGAAAATTGCCAAAAACCAATTTATGGTGGTTACTTGAGTTGATGCACTCGCAATCCTATCAATTAATCAAAAAATGACGTTAAAAACCAAGTAAAGCACAACTCTAGTGAATGACTCAAATAAACCACGTTTAATAGTCGATAAAACAGCTTCTACGCACTAAGGAGTAGCATCGTTCAAAGCACATGTTCATCCTTGTCCTTGCACGGGTTATCCATTATACATAACTCGCGCGCAAACTTCATAATTTCATTCCAAATAAACCATACTTCAAAATCAAGTTTCATTGAATTCTACGGCTCTATAACAACCTAAACTTTCGATCCATATATATCCACAGGCTGATGACTCCTCACTCAAACTGCATAGCTCAAAATCGACATAAGTTCGAACTCATACTCTAAATTAGAAAATTACTCTAATTAGATAAATGATCGGCTTGAATATTCACTGAGCGTCGCGATTCGTAATTGATTTGGCTTCACTTCCTTTTGCCTTTCTTTGGTTTTGTCGCCACCGCTTCTCCTCTTGCTTAAATATCGTGGAAGCTGCTGAAGGAGATGAGAGAATGTGTTAATGGGCTGAGGCCAATATACTACTTGGGCTTGGGCTTGTTGGGCCATATTATTACGGTATGTGAATGATTTAGAAGGATTAGATTATGCAGTTTTCATTCAGAGAAACTGAACCTAGTGCGATCATCGTCTAAATTTGACGATGTGGTTTTCTTGGGAAGTCTTAATCAATTTAAGTGTAATAGTTGTTCGATTGAGTTTCCAATTCGAATAGTCAGCCTCCTCTTTTCTCTCTTTCATGCACGCACATAGACTTTCCGCATTATCAAAACCAACAAGACGATGAAATTTGAAAAACACCGAATTCAAAGCCCGTTACCTCGTCCTCCTAATTTACTTTCACATTGCTCGGCACAAAATCCAAGCATTAGCAGTCCGATTAAAACGACAAGACATATATTCCACCACCAGCATGCACATCAGCGGGAAGAAACTCCTCACGCTTAACAAACAATAATTCTTATTTCGCACGGAGCTTTCACTGATAAATCTTTGTAATATCTCTTGGTTATACATAGAGTGAGAAGTGATCCCACTTGTTTTTCTTCAAGAAAGAGCAACTTTCCCCTAAATTTGAACTCTAAGGCTACACTTTTCTCCCATTGAGTTTCGCACTTATCCAAATGGATCACATTACCTTCAACTTTCCCCAAAATCACTTTAGTATCCGATAGAGCTGCGAGTTTATGATGTTAAGACATAGAACTTGAAACATTATCAACTTCATCAAGTGCCTCAATAATTTCTAATAGTTACCGGTATGAGCACAATAACAAGATCGCAGAATATAGTTTTGTGTGATTGTAGAAATTGAATGCAAATTAACAATAGTACTATCAGTTCTACAAGATTTTAGTAATATAATCCTTGGGGCTGTCTATTGGTACAGCACTTACGATATATTGGCCTTGAAATGAATTTCACCACAGGTTCCCATCTTACCAGGATTTTGATTCAATTTACTGATTTTAGGGCACAACAGTTCATTTTCACAAATACTAAAGCTGACTCCTGGACAGAGCCAATTTGTTAAATATAGAAACCTACCTTCCTTATTAATGCGAAAGCTATGTACAACAATCTCTGCATAATTTCCACTGACGGAACCTTCCTTCGGTTGGTCGTCTGAATTAAAGATCGGCTTTTTGTTAATTGGTTCACTTGCACGTTTCAATGACAGATGACCCCCCGACTGATCTTCTCGACCAGGTAACCCGCCCCTTTATGGACCCACCACCGCCGCCCGTCAGACAAAGGAACCTCCTATCAAAGACCACGCATTTACTACCCAATTGTCTTGTCACTTTCGACTCAGCATTGTTGGACTGGCGATTCCCCGAAGACGGCTGGCTAATGAGAAATCAAGATTTATCGGTTCAAGGAAAGACTTAAGAGTTGCTAATTCATCCATGTCAAAGCCATTGCTGCGAAAGAAAGAGCAACCACATACGAGTTGCATAAGCGGAAACTCTTAGAAATGTTTCCTTATGTTTTGCTTCTTCTCTCTGTCTCATTCAGCCCCTCTTTGTCCACAAGCACTGACACCATCTCACCCGGCGAGTCTCTCTCCAGAAACCGGACATTAATCTCTCAAGGAGGAACATTTGAGATGGGCTTCTTTTCACCAGGTAACACTGGTAACCACTACATTGGCATTTGGTACAAAGGCTTACCTCAAAAGACTCTGGTTTGGGTCGCAAATAGGAACCGTCCGGTGTTTGACCCGTTCTCCTCGGAGTGGAAGCTCCTCTGGGACGGTAATTTAGTCATACTCGCTTCATCCAAGCGTCAAATCTGGTCGACTGGTTTGACATCACTCATGCCTAATTCGACTTCAGGAGTGCTCCTTGACAATGGAAACTTCATTTTAAGGAAGACATCGGATGTGTCTAGTGTTGCTTGGCAGAGTTTCGATCATCCCACGGATACGTGGTTGCCAGGTGCCAAGTTTGTATATCATTCACATACCTCTGAACGGACAGTTTTGGTGGCTTGGACAGATTTAGATGATCCAGCTCCCGGGATATTCTCTGCAATGGGGGCAGGAGAAGGAAAATTTCAGTTATCGCTATTTAACAGTTCAGAAGCCTGCTGGAATAGTAGTGACTGGAATGAGGCTGATTATGGGCTTCGGCCTTCACAGACAGTGGAAAACACGATCAACTTCACCTTTGTTTCGAATGAGAATGAGACCTATTCCAATTTTTCCTCAGTTGCTCCTTATAATCTTTCTAGGATAGTGCTCGGACCGACAGGGCTGCTCAAGCAATTAGTATGGGCAAAGCACATCCAGGAATGGAAAGTGCTTTGGATACTACCAACACAAACGTGTGAGATTTATCCCTTTTGTGGTGCTTCTTCTAACTGCAATCAGAGTGATGCACCGGTTTGTGATTGTGCTCTTGGACACTTAGATAATCTGAAGCTGGAAGATCATATGGGCCGATGCAAGAGGAGAAATGCGTCGAAATGTAGTGGTGACGGGAAAGATAATTTTTTCCTCATACCTCATACACAATTGCCGAAAAATTCTGATTCGTTCATGGTAGAAAACATTGATGCATGCAGGTTATTGTGCTTGAGCAACTGTTCGTGTAGTGCATACGCTTACATTGCTAAGTGTCAGATATGGACGGATGAGAAATTTGTGGTTCAACATTCCGCCAGTGTTGGAGTTTTTAAAGATTTCTATGTCCGGATTGCAGCGTTGGACTGGAAGGAGGAGAGTAAGAAAAAGGGGAAACCCAGTTTGGTAGCAGCAGTTGTTGTGTCCTTAGCTTTTCTCGTGCTCCTTGGTGTGTTGCTGGCGACTATTAGGACAAGACGGTTTGCTCGTGCAGTGGACGATCATTTGCTGCATTTTGAATATCGAGTTCTGAAGAAGGCAACAAAGAACTTCTCTGAGAAAATTGGGGAAGGCGGGTTTAGTTCTGTTTTCTGGGGAGCACTGCCAGACTCAACTCCTGTAGCAGTGAAGAAACTTGCAAACCAAAACCAAAGTAACAAACAGTTCCTTGCGGAAATTAGAACTATTGGAACGATACAGCACGTCAATGTGGTTCGACTCCGCGGCTTTTCTGCAGAAGAGTCGAAGAGGTTCCTAGTTTATGACTACCTTACAAATGGTTCGCTCGCAGCTCATTTGTTTCAGAAAGGTTCCAACACCCTCGATTGGAAAACCAGATACAACATTGCTATTGGGATTGCTAAAGGACTGGAGTACCTCCATGAGAGGTGTCGAGATCGCATCATACACTGCGATATCAAGCCGGAGAATATACTTTTGGATTCAGAACTTGCACCACAGATTGCTGATTTCGGCCTCGCGAAGCTTGTGGGACGGGATGCCAGCCTGGTAATTACCACCATGAGGGGAACCAGAGGGTACCTCGCACCAGAATGGATTTCCGGAGAAGCCATTACTTCGAAAGTGGACGTTTTCAGCTATGGAAAGATGCTCTTTGAGATCATATCGGGAAAGAGAAACATTGAGGAGCTGAATAGTGATATGCGTGATTATCTACCGCTTCAGGTAGCTAATTCAATAGCCAAAGGAGAAGAGGTCTTGCCACTTGTGGACCGCAGATTGAAAGGACTCGTGGAGATGGAAGAATTGTGCAGAGCATGCAAAGTGGCTTGTTGGTGCATTCAAGACAGCGAGAAAGATAGACCGACTATGTCTCAGGTAGTTCAGATTTTGGAGGGGGTTATGGCAGTAGAAAAGCCTCCAATCCCAAGAATTTTGTTGCAACTAGTAGGAAGTGATGAGATTGAGGCATAAAACGAAGCACTATGTCCTTTCTTTGATAATTCATGGGCATGGTGTAGCCAATCCATATTCCTTTGAGTTTCTACTGTTACAAGCTGTGTACCTCCTTGGCCAATAAATTACGGTGACCTTTGTGGCAACTCGAAATATAAAGACTAAACAGTTATTGTCGCTGATGGACTCACTGGTCTAGGATCTGCATCGTGCTTACCAGAATTGCAGCTCCAAACCATTTAATACTAATATTTCTCCATCCTCTTGCAGCAGAAAATCCAGTGAAGGAGTCGGTCATCTATTCAGCTTATGTGTATGCTCCAAACGAAATTAGATGAACTGTTTGAACAAAACAATGCAAAATCGTTGCCCTCTTTTTTAAACATTATTTATATGAGCCATCCCTCCCGTTAGAAACGGTTGACACTTGAAAGTTGGTAGAGGCTCCGGCCATAGAGGCAAGAGTCATCCAAAAAGCGGTATTCTTTAATAAAAGGCGAAAAAAATAGTTCACTCGGTGCTCACTACGTAGCTGCGTTATCAAACAACTGTTAAATAACCAAGTCCATAAGATTGTCTCCATTTCTTGCTTCAACCGTTGTGGGACTCAAAACTCACCTTTGTGGAAAACCACTCCTTATACGTAGGTTGGCTACATTGTACTGCAAAGGCTTTGGCCTCTGTTCCTGGTCCAGATGCTTGTGTGAGTCTGCTAGAGAAACACAGCCATTTGGGCTGCCCTGGTATTAAGGATCGCTGTTTATGCTTGAAACATTTAGAGCACAAGACTTTCAGCGTCACATTCTCTTTATAATATTCCATTTTAATACATGTAACTAGATACAAAAAAAATTCAACTATAGAATCGCAAGATACTCAACTACAGCCCCTTGACTTAATTAACTGCTCTAACTAATTGAATGCATCGTAATATAGCCAGATTCAAGTAATTTACCGATGAAATTTGATTAGCCTATGAGCAGCCTGACCTGAAAAATTTCAAATGGTTGCTAGTAAAAGAACCGACCCGTAAAGTATTCGGTGAATACAAGAAAGTCTCACTAGCCGACATGGAATAGTTTCATTTTACATGCGAGAAGCACTCTTTATTTGCCCTCCATCGTCGCACTTAAATACTGTAACTATCATCCGCTCATTCTAGGCCCTCCTCCCAAAGACGGTACAGATGAGTACTACCGTGAAGTCTGCGAGACAGAGAGACGTCCTGACTTGTGGATCTACTATTGTGCTCCTTGTGAATATGAAGATCACGTTAGTTGCATATGTCCTCACGTCCCGCCTTGTCTTCCTGAAGCATTGTCTCCTGGGAATGTGGAGTTTCCCTTTGTCCTGCAAAGGTCCCGTCTTTGATCATATATGTCCTTACATGATTTGCTTGGAGGATGGAAGTGGCAGAAAGTCGACCCTCAGCTGAGGGAAATTTCAGATTCCAAACTAGCTTGGTTACCAGAAGATGGCGACATCTAGTCCGCCACCAAATTCAAGTGAAACTTACCTAAAGAAGGTTACAATGAGCACGAGGCCAACATCTTACCATCAGATCTTCCGGTTTTTTTTTATTTTCGTCTGTTAAGTTTTTCATCCTGCTTCATCTCTTAGATCACTATGTTTGCGAAAATAATGTTATGAATGTGCCATCTCACTCTTGTTCTTTCCTTGGCATGATATCAACTCGTCTTATAGGTCATTTGGTTTTATGAATTTTCCGTCTAATCATCTCGAAGAACTAGCATCTCGTTCATCTATACATGCAGACTTTTCACCAAATTACTTGAATATTTAGCAAAGTATTCATCTTTACACCAAAGTGAACAAAAAGAATCGCACGGTGTTGGTACCTGTAGCATTCATTGGTCGGATATTTGTATTCAAAGCAGTATGCATTATTCGTCACTGTCAAACCCCATATCTTCCGTACTTTGGGATCCCATTGTGATTGTCATGACAATATACTTCCCATAAATCTTGTCAGGCGAAGCTTGAGAACCATGTCACACATCAAATCTATGTACTTATGTTTGTATATCATGGAGTCACAATCTTAAAATCTTTTGAGGAAACCGTCCATTGTCAAACACCAACGAAATTAGGTTCTCTCTACAAAAGGCAAGTTAAGACCCTGTCCCAACGAACAGATGGATCACTCTGACGATGTTGTCTGATGTGAAGCGTATGGATTGTGCTCAAATGGTGAACTCATATTTGTAACCTAGAAAAGAAACTGGGCGAACTCGTCTTTCGCAATGGAGTTAAAAGAGGCTCGTTGCGTCCATTATTGCTTATTTGATAAGAGTGCCTCAAAAGAATCACCGTAAGCTACTGATGAATCTTCCATCAGTTGAAGCCATAAGTGCATTTAATTATTGTTGTTTGTCCCTGTCGAAGACTCATGGAACACAAATTGCTTGGAGTAGCACCACTTGAATCCACATCAATCAGGACTTAACACATTTCATTCGGTAAATTGTGGCCCAACTAACTGGCCATGGGGGGGGGGGGGGGGGGGGGCATCTGTGCTTATGGAGTTCGAAGAATATTACACACATCCAGTCCAGATTGATGCAAATGATTAACCTTGGAGCAAAACCTTCATCCTAGCATTGGTCCAATCTCAAAGCCTCTACACAGAGAGACCTCCTCGGGAAATGGTTGACACTAGAGGAATGGTAGAGACTCAGCCCGTAAAGGCTGAGCCTTCCAAAAATTGGAATTCTTGCTTCGGTCGATGGGGACTGAGATTCACCAATAGAAAAGCCTCTTCTCATTCACTGACCGGGCCTCTGGGAATTCATGTCCTGGTCCAGACGTGCAAATTGCAATATCGTTGAACGGCCCAAGTTCCTTTGCTTGGGAAATCATGGGACATTAAATCTTGTCCCAGGCTGTAACTTAGCTGCTGCTTCTGCTTCTTCTTCTTTCCTCGCAAATTCGTAAGAATAATGTTTATGGGGCAAACAAAGGAGTGAGAGAGGCAAAACTCACCGAAAAGTTCCTAGACAAAAAATCAGTTGATAGAAATATTAAAACTTGCGTGGTTTACCGAATTTATACATATGTACGTACGTATGTAGATGCAGGTGTGTACGGCTAATTTCAATGGGAAAGAAACAAGTCAATTGCAAATTAATAGCAATCAGATAATCTAATGGACTACCATCTCTTTATAATACAAGATAATCTTAACAAGAGGTTTTGTGTATATCGAACTCCTTAATTATGGGTGTGGACATGGCTTCATTTTAGTCTTAACATCTCGTAAGTCCTATATATATATTCTATATGGATAATATATATACATATATATATATATATATATATATGTAGTGCTATTGATTTATTATCCATATAAAAAAATTATTGGTGAATCATATTGTCCAAAAGTAATTGTGTATATAAAAAGACAAATATATCCCAAAATTTGATGTTTGTTGGAAATGTCGCTCCCGAATTAAAGATATTCGAATATGAATATTGAATATGTAACGGATGGAATATAATTACAACTTAAGTAATTGTTCATGGTACAATTTTAGTTATCTTAAAAAGAAAGGAAAAGATTTAAGATCTTTAAAAAAGTACTGGCATCCTCTTTTACACATTAGTTCACCTGCGCAAGAAAACGCGTACGGCATGAATGTTGGGGGATAAAGATGAAGACATGCGAGACAATGCGACCCTGATGACCACTCCTGGTTTTGCATCGCTGTAAGTGAGCTCTGGTCTCGGACGGTGCCACCACCGACGCAACCTCCCGTCCCTAAAAGCTAGTGACAATAATTGAACGCAATTTCTAGTAACTTGAAGATGGAGACGGTATTCAAAAGTCTCGAAAGCTTGGGGTTTGTTTTTGACCTTGGACTGGCGTGTTGACTAGGTTCACTTCAGGAAATCCAATGAATTGCAAGCCCAAAACGGTTTTAAACCCATATAATAAGTCATATTAAGAAATAAAGTTTTTTACTCTCTTTTATGTGGTAGCTGCAAAAAAAAATGTCATTGAGAAGTAGCAACAAAAGAGAGAGTAGAAAATTTGGAGTTTAGGAAAGAGTCCAATTTACATCAAGTTAGTATTGAAGCTCGATTCGTGGTTCGATTAAGCCGAAATTTTGTTAGCTTGTTTGTGGCTCTTCTCAAATCTGAATGGATTGATTTTTGTTTGAAGCTCCCTACATAAGGTTTTTGGTGGGTTGATCAAAACTTGCATTTTTTGTCAGAATTGTCCTTAATCTCTTGTAAAATTTATGCGTATTGCCAAGAATGATATCCTTGAGGTCTTTGCCGTTACGTATAGCTAGTATTTACCAGAGAAGAACTTTGTTCACTTGATTTTGTTGATGGTGAATATTTTTGGTGGACTCCAATCCCGTGGTTTTTGATTTTCTCACACCGAGGAGGTTTTCCACGTAAAAAATCTCATTGTGCTTATATGCTTGGTATTTATTTTGCTATATTATATCAGTTTTATTAGATTTACACAAAATGAGAGATTATTTTGTTCAGTTGCATTACTCCGATATTGTTCAGGTTGTTACTGTTCTCCTATCATGGCGATGGCAGTGGCACATATGAGACTGCTAGAGCCATCCCAACCGACAGGACCTCAGTTGACTAAATTTCATTTCTTTTTTGTCTAGCTCCATTTATTTTAATGCGAGTTATGTAGGTTGGCAACTTCAACTTGTGTTTAATTTAGAGAGTGGAAGTTGATAAATTATTGAACACTCCTCACTTTAGATCTTAGTTCGAGAATGAGAAGTAAAATCATATACCCTATTGGATAAGTTATTTCGAGGGTCGAGATGTTTGGGGAACTCCTAGAGTTGGTCATATCTTCATAAGAGGAAGATCTTTTATACCGCACGGTGCTTCTCTTTGTATCTCGGTAGGCTTCAATCTTTAGTTAGAATTTCATCTTTACGAGTCAACAGTTAAGATCTAAAGAGGCACCTAAGAGCACCTACAGGGTAGAGGATCTGCCATCGTCCACGCTGGCCAATTAAGGGCGTCGGTTTTGTTATTGCCTATACAAGGTACGTTTGATGGAGAAGCAAGGGTTTTTATTTTTTAAGGTAAATTAAATACTAAGTGAGAGTTTTGCGCCTTGTACCTTTAATTTAAGGCAACGAGATTTGGACAATTCATATCAATGAAATATTAAAGTCGTGAGAACTAAATGCCCAAAGCGGACAATGTTATACAATGATAGCCCTCGAGTCCTTATAGGTGGTATCAGAGCTTACTCTCGACAGCATGTGGGACCATAGTGAGGGTTCGAGAAGTATGTGGGTGAGGCTAAGCGCGTGTCTCCTGTCCCACATCTCCTAAGGGAGAGTTTTAGGCTAGTTGATCAGGCTTACGTTCTCTACTCTGTGTAAGTGTTTTAAAGCCGTGAGAGCTGAAGGCCCACAACGAACAAATAGGAAGAAAGACAAAGACGTGTTTATATTTTGTGTACATCAATTATACAATAAAAAAAATTAAAATATAAAGCTTGAATTGCGTGCACAGTATAAGGGATTCTTTATTGTATAAATGAAGTAAACATAATATTTCACACTTGTATAATTCTGAGAGAAGAAAACAAGTAAACCTTTTAATAAGGGTAATGAATATTTAGTCCTCCTAACTGTTTATAAATATCGGCCGACTCCTTATATAGTACGGAGATTATTTATTGACTCTTTCATTGATAGAATAATATTTAGAGTAATTATAACTACGTTTAACTTTTTTTTTCTTTAGGTTAATGTAAATTTTTGAACCATGAATCACTATGTTCTTACCTCCTAATTCTTAAATTATATATATATATAAAAAAAAGGGTGCAAGCTTGACAAAAAAATTTTGAAAAAAAAAAAGATTGATTAATCCTGTTATTAAATGGTTGTAGAGGTGAATATTGATTGCTTTAAAAAAGTACCAATTCAGAGAGCATTGTAAGTTGATATTAAATTTTAAAGTGGAATAAGCTAAAATTCAAAATTTTAGAAAGAGAGAAAATAACTAGAAGACGAGATTTCTATTTTTGCTCTCAGGGCTGAAAGGTTCAGAAAGTCGGGAAGACGTCGGACACCAAGATCGTTTTCAGAAGAAAATTTTTAGGTATTATCTGTTGGGGGAAGGGGCCGAGTCAAGAGGCCCAAATTATGAGCCGACTGAGTTGGCACTCATGAAATTACACTTCTACCCTTACCGAGCCAGGACACTCAAGTTGCATATGGGAGACGAGCAGCTTTGAATTTCCAAAAGCCCTTGAGCCAGAGTTTTGGCATTTTGGAACACGACTTCAAATATGTTGGTGCAAAATTTTACATTGAAAATGGTCAAAGCTCAAGGCGAGCGAGAGCTCGGGGGCTTAACATCTTTGGCATGCATGTTCATGTTTTTTCTCTTGGATGGAGACAGAGAGAGCCGTGGTCGCTCATGGCTGGGATGCTTTTTGGAGAAGGTTGGGGCTCTATAACAACCTAAACTTTCGTTTCCATATATATATATATCCACAGGCTGATGACTCCTCACTCAGACTTCATAGCTCAAAATCGACATAAGTTCGAACTCATACCCTAAATTAGAAAATTACTCTAGTTAGATAAATGATCGGCTTGAATATTCACTGAGCGTTGCGATTCGTAATTGATTTGGCTTCACTTCCTTTTGCCTTTCTTTGGTTTTGTCGCCACCGCTTCTCCTCTTGCTTAAATATCGTGGAAGCTGCTGAAGGAGATGAGAGAATGTGTTAATGGGCTGAGGCCAATATGCTATACTTGGGCTTGGGCTTGTTGGGCCATATTATTACGGTATGTGAATGATTTAGAAGGATTAGATTATGCAGTTTTCATTCAGAGAAACTGAACCTAGTGCGATCATCGTCCAAATTTGACGATGTGGTTTTCTTGGGAAGTCTTAATCAATTTAAGTGTAATAGTTGTTCGATTGAGTTTCCAATTCGAATAGTCAGCCTCCTCTTTTCTCTCTTGCATGCACGCACATAGACTTTCCGCATTATCAAAACCAACAAGACGATGAAATTTGAAAAACACCGAATTCAAAGCCCGTTACCTCGTCCTCCTAATTTACTTTCACATTGCTCGGCACAAAATCCAAGCATTAGCAGTCCGATTAAAACGACAAACATATATTCCACCACCAGCATGCACATCAGCGGGAAGAAACTCCTCACGCTTAACAAACAATAATTCTTATTTCGCACGGAGCTTTCACTGATAAATCTTTTGTAATATCTCTTGGTTATACATAGAGTGAGAAGTGATCCCACTTGTTTTTCTTCAAGAAAGAGCAACTTTGCCCTAAATTTGAACTCTAAGGCTACACTTTTCTCCCATTGAGTTTCGCACTTATCCAAATGGATCGCATTACCTTCAACTTTCCCCAAAACCACTTTAGTATCCGAAAGAGCTGCGAGTTTATGATGTTAAGACATAGAACTTGAAACATTATCAACTTCATCAAGTGCCTCAATAATTTCTAATAGTTACCGGTATGAGCACAATAACAAGATTGCAGAATATAGTTTTGTGTGATTGTAGAAATTGAATGCAAATTAACAATAGTACTATCAGTTCTACAAGATTTTAGTAATATAATCCTTGGGGCTATCTATTGGTACAGCACTTACGATATATTGGCCTTGAAATGAATTTCACCACAGGTTCCCATCTTACCAGGATTTTGATTCAATTTACTGATTTTAGGGCACAACAGTTCATTTTCACAAATACTAAAGCTGATTCCTGGACAGAGCCAATTTGTCAAATTTAGAAACCTACCTTCCTTATTAATGCGAAAGCTATGTACAACAATCTCTGCATAATTTCCACTGACGGAACCTTCCTTCGGTTGGTCGTCTGAATTCAAGATCGGCTTTTTGTTAATTGGTTCACTTGCACGTTTCAATGACAGATGACCCCCCAACTGATCTTCTCGACCAGGTAACCCGCCCCTTTATGGACCCACCACCGCCGCCCGTCAGACAAAGGAACCTCCTATGAAAGACCACGCATTTACTACCCAATTGTCTTGTCACTTTCGACTCAGCATTGTTGGACTGGCGATTCCCCGAAGACCGCTGGCTAATGAGAAATCAAGATTTATCGGTTCAAGGAAAGACTTAAGAGTTGCTAATTCATCCATGTCAAAGCCATTGCTGCGAAAGAAAGAGCAACCACATACGAGTTGCATAAGCGGAAACTCTTAGAAATGTTTCCTTATGTTTTGCTTCTTCTCTCTGTCTCATTCAGCCCCTCTTTGTCCACAAGCACTGACACCATCTCACCCGGCGAGTCTCTCTCCAGAAACCGGACATTAATCTCTCAAGGAGGAACATTTGAGATGGGCTTCTTTTCACCAGGTAACACTGGTAACCACTACATTGGCATTTGGTACAAAGGCTTACCTCAAAAGACTCTGGTTTGGGTCGCAAATAGGAACCGTCCGGTGTTTGACCCGTTCTCCTCGGAGTGGAAGCTCCTCTGGGACGGTAATTTAGTGATACTCGCTTCATCCAAGCGTCAAATCTGGTCGACTGGTTTGACATCACTCATGCCTAATTCGACTTCAGGAGTGCTCCTTGACAATGGAAACTTCATTTTAAGGAAGACATCGGATGTGTCTAGTGTTGCTTGGCAGAGTTTCGATCATCCCACCGATACATGGTTGCCAGGTGCCAAGTTTGTATATCATTCACATACCTCTGAACGGACAGTTTTGGTGGCTTGGACAGATTTAGATGATCCAGCTCCCGGGATATTCTCTGCAATGGGGGCAGGAGAAGGAAAATTTCAGTTATCGCTATTTAACAGTTCAGAAGCCTACTGGAATAGTAGTGACTGGAATGAGGCTGATTATGGGCTTCGGCCTTCACAGACAGTGGAAAACGCGATCAACTTCACCTTTGTTTCGAATGAGAATGAGAGCTATTGCAATTTTTCCTCAGTTGCTCCTTATAATCTTTCTAGGATAGTGCTCGGACCGACAGGGCTGCTCAAGCAATTAGTATGGGCAAAGCACATCCAGGAATGGAAAGTGCTTTGGATACTACCAACACAAACGTGTGAGATTTATCCCTTTTGTGGTGCTTCTTCTAACTGCAATCAGAGTGATGCACCGGTTTGTGATTGTGCTCTTGGACACTTAGATAATCTGAAGCTGGAAGATCATATGGGCCGATGCAAGAGGAGAAATGCGTCGAAATGTAGTGGTGACGGGAAAGATAATTTTTTCCTCATACCTCATACACAATTGCCGAAAAATTCTGATTCGTTCATGGTAGAAAACATTGATGCATGCAGGTTATTGTGCTTGAGCAACTGTTCGTGCAGTGCATACGCTTACATTGCTAAGTGTCAGATATGGACGGATGAGAAATTTGTGGTTCAACATTCCGCCAGTGTTGGAGTTTTTAAAGATTTCTATGTCCGGATTGCAGCGTTGGACTGGAAGGAGGAGAGTAAGAAAAAGGGGAAACCCAGTTTGGTAGCAGCAGTTGTTGTGTCCTTAGCTTTTCTCGTGCTCCTTGGTGTGTTGCTGGCGACTATTAGGACAAGACGGTTTGCTCGTGCAGTGGACGATCATTTGCTGCATTTTGAATATCGAGTTCTGAAGAAGGCAACAAAGAACTTCTCTGAGAAAATTGGGGAAGGCGGGTTTAGTTCTGTTTTCTGGGGAGCACTGCCAGACTCAACTCCTGTAGCAGTGAAGAAACTTGCAAACCAAAACCAAAGTAACAAACAGTTCCTTGCGGAAATTAGAACTATTGGAACGATACAGCACGTCAATGTGGTTCGACTGCGCGGCTTTTCTGCAGAAGAGTCGAAGAGGTTCCTAGTTTATGACTACCTTACAAATGGTTCGCTCGCAGCTCATTTGTTTCAGAAAGGTTCCAACACCCTCGATTGGAAAACCAGATACAACATTGCTATTGGGATTGCTAAAGGACTGGAGTACCTCCATGAGAGGTGTCGAGATCGCATCATACACTGCGATATCAAGCCGGAGAATATACTTTTGGATTCAGAACTCGCACCACAGATTGCTGATTTCGGCCTCGCGAAGCTTGTGGGACGGGATGCCAGCCAGGTAATTACCACCATGAGGGGAACCAGAGGGTACCTCGCACCAGAATGGATTTCCGGAGAAGCCATTACTTCGAAAGTGGACGTTTTCAGCTATGGAAAGATGCTCTTTGAGATCATATCGGGAAAGAGAAACATTGAGGAGCTGAATAGTGATATGCGTGATTATCTACCGCTTCAGGTAGCTAATTCAATAGCCAAAGGAGAAGAGGTCTTGCCACTTGTGGACCGCAGATTGAAAGGACTCGTGGAGATGGAAGAATTGTGCAGAGCATGCAAAGTGGCTTGTTGGTGCATTCAAGACAGCGAGAAAGATAGACCGACTATGTCTCAGGTAGTTCAGATTTTGGAGGGGGTTATGGCAGTAGAAAAGCCTCCAATCCCAAGAATTTTGTTGCAACTAGTAGGAAGTGATGAGATTGAGGCATAAAACGAAGCACTATGTCCTTTCTTTGATAATTCATGGGCATGGTGTAGCCAATCCATATTCCTTTGAGTTTCTACTGTTACAAGCTGTGTACCTCCTTGGCCAATAAATTACGGTGACCTTTGTGGCAACTCGAAATATAAAGACTAAACAGTTATTGTCGCTGATGGACTCACTGGTCTAGGATCTGCATCGTGCTTACCAGAATTGCAGCTCCAAACCATTTAATACTAATATTTCTCCATCCTCTTGCAGCAGAAAATCCAGTGAAGGAGTCGGTCATCTATTCAGCTTATGTGTATGCTCCAAACGAAATTAGATGAACTGTTTGAACAAAACAATGCAAAATCGTTGCCCTCTTTTTTAAACATTATTTATATGAGCCATCCCTCCCATTAGAAACGGTTGACACTTGAAAGTTGGTAGAGGCTCCGGCCATAGAGGCAAGAGTCATCCAAAAAGCGGTATTCTTTAATAAAAGGCGAAAAAAATAGTTCACTCGGTGCTCACTACGTAGCTGCGTTATCAAACAACTATTAAATAACCAAGTCCATAAGATTGTCTCCATTTCTTGCTTCAACCGTTGTGGGACTCAAAACTCACCTTTGTGGAAAACCACTTCTTATACGTAGGTTGGCTACGTTGTACTGCAAAGGCTTTGGCCTCTGTTCCTGGTCCAGATGCTTGTGTGAGTCTGCTAGAGAAACACAGCCATTTGGGCTGCCCTGGTATTAAGGATCGCTGTCCATGCTTGAAACATTTAGAGCACAAGACTTTCAGCGTCATATTCTCTTTATAATATTCCATTTTAATACATGTAACTAGATACAAAAAAAATTCAACTATAGAATCGCAAGATACTCAACTACAGCCCCTTGACTTAATTAACTGCTCTAACTAATTGAATGCATCGTAATATTGCCAGATTCAAGTAATTTACCGATGAAATTTGATTAGCCTATGAGCAGCCTGACCTGAAAAATTTCAAATGGTTGCTAGTAAAAGAACCGACCCGTAAAGTATTCGGTGAATACAAGAAATTCTCACTAGCCGACATGGAATAGTTTCATTTTACATGCGAGAAGCACTCTTTATTTGCCCTCCATCGTCGCACTTAAATACTGTAACTATCATCCGCTCATTCTAAGCCCTCCTCCCAAAGACGGTACAGATGAGTACTACCGTGAAGTCTGCGAGACAGAGAGGCATCCTGACTTGTGGATCTACTATTGTGCTCCTTGTGAATATGAAGATCACGTTAGTTGCATATGTCCTGACGTCCCGCCTTGTCTTCCTGAAGCATTGTCTCCTGGGAATGTGGAGTTCTTGAAGGACGTCCCTTTGTCCTGCAAAGGTCTCGTCTTTGATCACATATTTCCTTACATGATTTGCTTGGAGGATAAGTGGCAGAAACTTGACCCTCGGCTGAAGGAAATTTCAGATTCCAAACTAGCTTGGTTACCGGAAGATGGCGATATCTAGTCCGCCACCAAATTCAAGTGAAACTTACCTAAAGAAGGTTACAATGAGCACGAGGCCAACATCTTACCATCAGATCTTCCAGTTTTTTATTTTCGTCTGTTAAGTTTTTCATCCTGCTTCATCTCTTAGAGATCTATGTTTGCGAAAATAAAGTTATGAATGTGCCATCTCACTCTTGTCCTTTCCTTGGCATGATATCAACTGGTCTTATAGGTCATTTGGTTTTATGAATTTTCCATCTAATCATGTCGAAGAATTAGCATCTCGTTCATCTATACATGCAGACTTTTCACCAAATTACTTGAATATTTACCAAAGTATTCATCTTTACACCAAAGTGAACAAAAAGAATCGCACGGTGTTGGTTCCTGTAGCATTCATTGGTCGGATATTTGTATGCACAAAGCAGTATGCATTATTCGTCACTGTCAAACCCCATATCTTCCGTACTTTGGGATCCCATTGCGATTGTCATGACAATATACTTCCCATAAATCTTGTCAGGCGAAGCTTGAGAACCGTGTCACACATCAAATCTATGTACTTATGTTTGTATATCATGGAGTCACAATCTTAAAATCTTTTGAGGAAACCGTCCATTGTCAAACACCAACGAAATTAGGTTCTCTCTACAGAAGGCAAGTTAAGACCCTGTCCCAACGAACGGATGGATCACTCTGACGATGTTGTCTGATGTGAAGTGTATGGATTGTGCTCAAATGGTGAACTCATATTTGTAACCTAGAAAAGAAACCGGGTGAACTCGTCTTTCGCAATGGAGTTAAAAGAGGCTCATTGCATCCATTATTGCTTATTTGATAAGAGTGCCTCAAAAGAATCACAGTAAGCTACTGATGAATCTTCCATCAGTTGAAGCCATAAGTGCATTTAATTATTGTTGTTTATCCCTGTCGAAGACTTATGGAACACAAATTGCTTGGAGTAGCACCACTTGAATCCACATCAATCAGGACTTAACAAATTTCATTCGGTAAATTGTGGCCCAACTAACTGGCCATGGGGGGCGCATCTGTGCTTATGGAGTTCGAAGCATATTACACACATCCAGTCCAGATTGATGCAAATGATTAACCTTGGAGCTAAACCTTCATCCTAGCATTGGTCCAATCTCAAAGCCTCTACACAGAGAGACCTCCTCGGGAAATGGTTGACACTAGAGGAATGGTAGAGACTCAGCCCGTAAAGGCTGAGCCTTCCAAAAATTGGAATTCTTGCTTCGGTCGATGGGGACTGAGATTCACCAATAGAAAAACCTCTTCTCATTCACTGACCGGGCCTCTGGGAATTCATGTCCTGGTCCAGACGTGCAAATAGCAATATCGTTGAACGGCCCAAGTTCCTTTGCTTGGGAAATCATAGGACATTAAATCTTGTCCCAGGCTGTAACTTAGCTGCTGCTGCTGCTTCTTCTTCTTTCCTCGCAAATTCGTAAGAATAATGTTTATGGGGCAAATAAAGGAGTGAGAGAGGCAAAACTCACCGAAAAGTTCCTAGACAAAAAATCAGTTGATAGAAATATTAAAACTTGTGTGGTTTACCGTATTTATACATATGTACGTATGTATGTAGATGTAAGTGTTTACGGATAATTTCAATAGGAAAGAAACAAGTCAATAGCAAATTAATAGCGATTGGATAATTTAATGGACTACCATCTCTTATCATACAAAATAATCTTAACAATTATATGACAAACTCCTTAATTATGTGCGTGGACATGGCTTCACTTTAGTCTTAACGTCTCGTAAGTCCTATATATATATATGTAGCGCTATTGATTTATTATGCATATAGAAAAAAATTATCGGTGAAATCATATTGTCCAAAGTAATTATATATATATAAAGACAAATATATGCCAAAATTTGTTGTCTGTTGAAAATGCCGCTACCGAATTGAAGACATTCGAATATGAATATCGAATATGTAACGGACGGAATATAATTATCAACTTAAGTAATTGTTCATGGTACAATTTTTGTTATCTTTAAAAGAAAGGAAAAGATTTAAGATCTTTAAAAAAGGACTGACATCCTCTTTTACTCATTAGTTCACTTGCGCAAGAAAACGCGTACGCCATAAATGTTGGGGAATAAGATGAAGACATCCGAGACAGTGCGACCCTGACGAGTGACGACCACTCCTGGTTTTGCATCGCTATAAGTGAGCTCTGGTCTCGGACGGTACCACCACCGACGCGACCTCCCGTCCCTAAAAGCTAGTGACATTAATTGAACGCGATTTCTAGTAACTTGAAGATGGAGACGGGATTCAAAAGTCTCGAAAGCTTGGGATTTGTTTTTGACCTTGGACTGGCGTGTTGGCTGAATTCACTTTCACGTGGAGGAAGCCCAATGAATTACAAATTCAAAACGATTTCAGTCCATATAATAAGTCATATGAGAAAATAAAATTCTTTACTATTTTTTTATGTGGTAATTGCAAAAGAATGTCAGTTGAGAAGTAGCAACAAAAGAAAATGCGTACGCCTCAGTTTACTAAATTTCATTTCTTTTTTGTCTAGCTCCATTTATGATAATGCCAGTTAGGTAAGTTGGCAACTTCAACTTGTGTTTAATTTAGAGAGTGGAAGGTGATAAATTATTGAATCCTCCTCACTTCAGATCTTAGTTCGAGAATGAGAAGTAAAATCATATACCTTATTGGATAAGTTATTTCGAGGGTCAAGATGTTTGGGGAACTCGTAGGGTTAGTCATATTTGAAAGTGCTAGTATGAACACCTAAAGGGGGTGAATAGGTGTGGAGACAATTTTTCGCAAGGAATAATAGAAATATTTTGTTTCTAAAACTGAGTCTGAAGAATAACAGACTTTTGAAACTGTGAAGTACAACAGACTTGGAGCGAGTTCAGATTTTAGCAGTTAAATATAACTACGAACAAGATAAATGAGTTCAGGGAAGAAAATAAAAATACAAGGTTTATAGTAATTCGGCTTAGATCAAGTCTATGTCCACTCTCTCATGCTAACAGCCTTCTGGCTGAATTCCACTATACAATCAACAAAATATTATAACTTTGAATGCAAACACTTAGTGTTAAATCACATTATCTCACTAAGTCACTCTTTTGGTATTTCTCTCACGATCACAAACGTTTAAACTCACAAGAGACAAGTGTATTATTGAAGGTCTATTCTTTGTCTCTTACTTACTTATCGATCCCTAGTCTCCTTAAATACTCATCCACTTCTAAACTAGCCGTTGGACAATATCTCGAGAATTGTCTTTCAATCTACCCATTGGACATATTTGTATCTAGAAGATTTGGTAGGCGTTGAGTGATATAAGTAGAATCCAAAATTGATTCTAATCGACCATACAAATAAAATCTCAGTTTCCATAAGTAAAGCTTTTTCATATAGAAATTTCTTATCTTTAATATCCAATTATCAATAAATTAGATTGAGTTAATCAAATCAATATTGATGTAGAATCTAAACCAGATTACTAGCCGTTATATGTTTGGGGCTTCTGTTACGATCTGTCTCATTATGGATATAAAGTTTGAGAGTCTTCAGACCGAAGTGAAGTCTGAGCCTCTTTTGTCTGAAATAAACTTTACAATCTGAACCTAAGTCTGAATATAATTTGCTTCTGAATAAATTTAACTTTAAGGTCTAGACACAGTTTAAATAAATTCAGCTTTAACATAGAGTCTGTCTTCTGGTTTTTCATTCACGTTTAGTTTGAAATTTGTCAGAGTGGGCAGATTCTAATGTAGAACAGACTTTGACACTAAAGTCTAGCAGTCTTTAGACTTTGACACAAAAATATGAAGATCTTCTTAATAGACTTTGGACATGTATTACGTTTAGTCTTCTAGCAGTTTTCAGACTTTTATCATCTCCATAGTATATTACTTAACCATTAAACACGTTAGTAGCATTTGATTTATTTTGTCATCTTCAAAACAATTTCCCTAACAATCTCCAATTTTTTGATGATGACAAAACAATATCTGAATATGCAGATGTGTAATCATATTTTCTAAAATAATGATAAATCAATCATCAAATTTTAGATTTAAAAAAAAATATATGATTTGAATCAAAAGACAGCAAATAGATTGAGCATAACAATATATAGAAAAATAATCGCAGCTCAATATTATAATATTAACCAATCAACACATCTGCATATTTATATTCTCTCCCCCTTTTTGTCACGATCAAAAAGTAATGACAATAGATATAGTATCACGTAGAGAATATAAAATGATAACAAATATATCTTGCATGAAATACAATTTAAAAAAAAAATCAGCTTTCACAAAGTAAGTCGAATATTAAAGATATGCAATATAGCTCACTTCAATCATATATATCAACAAATATCTAACAAAAATCACGAAGAGCGGATCATAATTAACCAAATTAATTAGTTCGATTGATTATGCAGCGTGACATCCTCATCGAAGCAGCAAATTAATTAAGACTCCAAACGTGAAATTAGTAACTAATATAGATGATCAAATATGCAGCCTTTGGGAAGTTTTTTAGCAGAGGCATCTGGGAGACGGTCCAAGGAGAATGAAAATGCAGACACAGCAAACACGGTCGAGGACTTGTTCGTCCAACTTTAGATGTCGCAAGTTTGCCTATCACTGAGGTCTCCTCAGGACCGAGTTCTCTGCTATGAATAGTTGCGGAATGCGAAATATACGTTCCTGTTGTATCTGATACAGATGTCACATTACTTTCAACTTTAGAAGTCACGTTACTTTCAACTTCCCCAAAACCACTCTTGTATCCGAGAGAGACGTGGGTTTATGATGTTTAGACAGAGACAGGACTTTAAACATTCTCATCTTCTTCATGTGCTTTAACAATTTCTAGAATTCATCGGCATGAGCACGATAACAAGAATGCGGAATATAGTTTTGTATGATTGTATAAATTGAAGGCAAATTAACAATAGTACTATCGGTTCTACAAGATTTTAGTAATATAATCCTTGGGGCTATTTATTGGTACAGCACTTATGATATATTGGTCTTGAAATGAATTTCACCGTAGATTCCTCTCTTGCAAGGATTTTGATTCAATTTACTGATTTTAGGGCACAACAGCTCATTTTCACAAATACTAAAGCAGATTCCTAGACAGAGCCAATTTGTCAAATTTAGAATCCTTCCTACGCTAATAATGTGAAAGCTATAGACCACACTCTCTGCATAATTTCCACTGATGGAACCTTCTGTTGGTCCTCAGACATCAATATTTTGACTTGACTTTATGTTAATTGGTTGACTTTTACATTTCAATGACAGATGACCCCCCAACAGATCTTCTCGATCAGGTAACCCATCCCTCCATTGAGCCGCCACCAATGTCCATCAAACGAAGGAACCTTCTCTGAAATACTCAGCGTTTCCCACCCAACTGCTAGAATTCAAGCCGGCCCACAATAGAAACAGCCAGTTCTTGTCGCTTTCAACGCAGCCTTGTTGGACTGGCAACTCCCCAAAGACCGCTGTCTAACGAGAAGTCAAGATTTAACCATACAGAGAAAGACTTAAGAGTTTGCTAACTCCACCATGTCAAAATCGTTGTTGCAAAAGAGAGAGCGACGGTGGAAACTTAGATATGTTTCCTCATATTTTGCTTCTTTTCTCTGTTTCATTAGGCTCCTCTTTGTCCATAAGCACAGACACCATCTTGCCCGGCGAGTCTCTCTCCAGAAACCAGACATTAATCTCTCAAGGAGGAACATTTGAGATGGGCTTCTTTTCACCAGGTAACACTGGTAACTACTATGTTGGCATTTGGTACAAAGGATTACCTCAAAAGACTCTAGTTTGGGTCGCAAATAGGAACCATCCAGTGTCCGACCCATTCTCCTCAAAGTTGGAGCTCCTCTGGGACGGTAATTTAGTCATACTCGCTTCATCCAAGCGTCAAATCTGGTCGACCCGTTTGACATTGCCGGTGCCTAATTCGACTTCAGGAGTGCTCCTTGACAATGGAAACTTCATTTTAAGGAAGACATCCGATGTGTCTAGTGTAGCTTGGCAGAGTTTTGATCATCCCACTGATACGTGGTTGCCAGGTGCCAAGTTTAAATTCAACACTTCGAAAAGACAGTTCTGGTGGCGTGGAGAAATTTAAACGATCCAACTTCCGGAATATTCTCTACATCCATGGGAGCAAAAGGAGCTCTTTCGCTATTTAACAGGTCGGAAGCCTACTGGATTGGACGCGACTGGACTGGGGACGATTACAGGCGTCGGTCTTCACTGACAGCAGAAAACGTGATAAACTACACCATTGTTTCGAATGAGAATGAGACTTTCTCCAAATATTCCGCAATTGCTCCTTATATTCTTTCTAGGATTGTGCTTGAACCGACAGGGCTGCTCAAGCAGTTAGTATGGGCAAAGAATATCCAGGAATGGAAAGTGCTTTGGGCAAACCCAGCACAAAAGTGTGAGATTTACCCCTTTTGTGGTGCTGCTTCTAACTGCAATCAGAGTGATGCACCGCTTTGTGATTGTGCTCTTGGATCCTCTGATGATCTGAAGCCGGAAGATCATCTGGGCCAATGCAATAGGAGAAACGCGTCGAAATGTAGTGGAGACAGGAAAGATATTTTTTTCCTCATGACTCGTACACAATTGCCAAATAATTATGATTCGCTTGTGGTGGAAAACATTGATGCATGCAGGTTATTGTGCTTGAGCAACTGTTCGTGCAGTGCATTCGCTTACACTGCTAACTGTTGGATATGGACGGATGACAGATTTTTAGTTCAACGTTCAGCCAATGATGGAGTATTTAAAGATTTCTATGTCCGGATCGCGGTGTTGGATTGGAAGGAGGAGATTAAGAAAAAGGGGAAACCCAGTTTGAAATTCATAGCAGCAGTTGTTGTGTCCTTAGCTTTTCTCGTGCTCCTTAGTGTGTCGCTGGTTACTATTAGGACAAGACCGTCTGCTACTGCAGTGGACGATCATTTGCTGCATTTTGAATATCGAGTTCTGAAGAAGGCAACAAAGAACTTCTCTGAGAAAATTGGGGAAGGCGGGTTTAGTTCTGTTTTCCGGGGAGCACTGCCAGACTCAACTCCTATAGCAGTGAAGAAACTTGCAAACCAAAACACAAGTAACAAACAGTTCCTTG
The DNA here is from genome assembly GCA_019915185.1 of Eucalyptus camaldulensis. NCBI lineage: Eukaryota > Viridiplantae > Streptophyta > Magnoliopsida > Myrtales > Myrtaceae > Eucalyptus > Eucalyptus camaldulensis. Next base: position 10,403,886 of record JAHSVA010000005.1, read on the forward strand.
CAGAAGTTAGAACTATTGGAATGATACAGCACGTCAATGTGGTTCGACTTCGCGGTTTTTGTGCAGACAAGTCGAAGAGGTTCCTAGTTTATGAGTACCTTAAAAATGGTTCGCTTGCAGCTCATTTGTTTCAGAAAGGTTCCAACGCCCTTGATTGGAAAACCAGATACGGCATTGCCATCGGGATTGCTAAAGGATTGGGGTACCTCCATGAGAGGTGTCGAGATCGCATTATACACTGCGACATCAAGCCTGAGAATATACTGTTGAATTCAGAACTCGCGCCACGGATTGCTGATTTTGGCCTCGCAAAGCTCCTGGGACGGGATGTCAGCTGCGTAATTACCACCATGAGGGGAACCAGAGGGTACCTCGCACCAGAATGGATTTCAGGAGGAGCCATCACGTCAAAAGTCGATGTTTTCAGCTATGGAAAGCTGCTCTTTGAGATCATATCAGGAAAGAGAAACATTGAGGAGCTGAATAGTGATATGCGCGATTATCTACCGCTTCTGGTAGCTAAGTCAATAGCCAAAGGAGAAGAAGTCTTGCCACTTGTGGACCGCCGATTGGAAGGACTAGTGGAGATGGAAGAATTGTGCAGAGCATGCAAAGTGGCTTGTTGGTGCATTCAAGACAGCGAGAAAGATAGACCGACCATGTCTCAGGTAGTTCAGATTTTGGAGGGGGTTATGGCAGTAGAAAAGCCTCCAATCCCAAGAATTTTGTTGCAACTCGTAGTAAGTGATGAGAGTGAAGCATAAAACAAAGCGCCATGTCCTTTCTGTGATAATTCATGGGCGTCATGTAGCCCCAATTCATCCTCCTTTGACTTTCCTCAGTTACAGCAGTGTACCTCTTTGTTTGAGGCCATTTGTAATATAAGACTCAACTATGTACTTCTACATCTATGTACTTCTCCTCTTGTTCAGTTACAGTTATGTACCTCTTTGACCGAGGCCATTCGTAATATAAAAACGCAACCATGTCCTTCTACATTTCGTCTTCTTCTTCCTCGTAGCAGAAAAAGGAAAAAAAAAAAAAAAGTAAGAAAGGCAAACTTGCTCTTAGCAGAAAAAAGAAAAATAAAAAAACAGTAAGAGAGGCAAAACTCACCAAAAGTTCCGAGACAAAAAATCAAATGCTAGAATTGTGAAAACTTAGACCCGCCTTACATGGTCCGTCGGATGATCTACAGATGTTGCTTCGGTTGATGTGGGACTGACATCCACCAATAGAAAAGCCTCTTCTTATTCAATGTCTGGGCCTCTCGGAGTTGCAAGGTTTTGGCCTCTGGTCTTGGTCCAGATGTGCAGATTGCAATATTTTGAACGGCCCATCGTCCGGGGGGTCCTTGGTCCAGATGTGCAGATTGCAATATTTTGAACGGCCCATCGTCCGGGGGGTAGTGCCTTGCTCCCGCAAAATCATAAGAGCAATATTTATGCGAAAAAAAAAAGCAGCGAGAGAGGCAAAACTCACCAAAAGTTCCAAGACAAAAAATCAATTGCTAGGAATGCGATAACTTGCATGGCTCACCATATTTATACATATGTATGAACAAATGTAGATGAAGGTGTATACGGTTAATTCCAATGGGAAAGTAACAAGTCATTAGCAAATTAATAGAGATCGGATAATCTAATGGATTGCCTTCTCTTTATTATATAGAACAAGAACAATCTCATCAAGAGGTTTTGTATACAACAAACATGTCCCTCTCCAATCCATTTATCACATTACAAAAGTTAACTCCTTAATCGTGGACATAGACATGGGTTCATTTGGTCTTAGCACCTTGTAAGCCCTATACATACGTGGCACCATTGTATAAAGCCATATTGTCGAAAGTAATTGTATGTATAAATGATAAATATTTCCCAAAATTTGATGCTTCTTGAACGTCACTGCCAAATTACTGAAGATATTCGAATATAAACACCGAATATGTAATGGATGAAATACATTCATCGACTTAGGTGCACAATTTCATAAAACACGTATCTTAAGCAGATGGAAAAAGATTTAAGATCTTTGAAAAGGCACTGAGACCCTCTTTTACTCAGTAGCTCACTTTGCCCGAGAAAACGCGTACGCCATGAATGCGGTAGGGGATAAAGATGGCAATGGATTTAGCATGCAAGGGAGTGTGGGCGGCGAATCCTGGTTTGTGCATCGCTGTAAGCGATCTCCGTGTCACGGACAGCGCCACCACCGACGAGAAAACGACCCCCAGGTCGAGACGTCCCGTCCCTAAAAGCAGCCGGTGACAATAATTGAACGCGATTATTAGTAACTTGAAGACACGCGGAGACGACGACGCCATTGAGGAATGAGTTTCTTTTGGGATTTCGGGGATTTGTTTTGACCTTGGACTGGCGCTAGCGGTGGCACGGATGAGACTGTTAGAGCCGCCCCGAATTGATTTATTCATATTATTACGTGGGAGTCAATGTGATCCCATGAGAGCAGACAGAGCCTCCCGTTTACTAAATTCATTTGTTTCTTGTCGCCATCCATTTATTTTAATTTGAGTTAGGTAGGTTGGCAACCTCAACTTGTGTTAAGTTTAGAGTGAAGGGTGATAAATTATTGACTCCTCCTCACTTCAGATCTTAGTCAAGTTCGAGGATGAGAAGTAAAATATATGCCCACTTGGATAAGTTATTTCGAGGGTTAGGATGTATGGAGAATCTATATAGTTGGTCAGATCTTCATCGGGGGAAGATCTTTTATCTAACACGGTACTTTTCTTTGTATACCGACATATCTTAACCACCGATTATAATTTCATTTTTACGAGTCAACTTTTAAGATTTGTGGAGTTATCTTGAAGAGCAATAGGGTAGAGGACTCGCAGCCATCCACATCGGCCAATAAAGAGCATCAATTTTGGTTTTGTCCATACAATGAGAGAATTATCGAGCAAATTTTAAATCTATTACAATTATGCTGGTCAATCATAATTTTTTTTTGTTAATTTAGTCTTAAACATTTTGTAATTGTATCAATTCAATCCATTCAATCAATTTTGATAGTTGGCCATCCAAGTAATACTGACATAGATAATTTTTAATAATATATATTTTTAGATTTTTTAGTTGTTATTTTCTTTTCCTTTTTCCTTTTCTTTTTTTTTTCCTCATTTTCCTTTTTTTCCAACAGTGCCAGCAAGGCTCTAGGAAGGCTCACTGGTCACTAAACAGGAGCTGTGAAGCCTTCATCGATGGCTAGCGAGGGTCGTAGCCTTCACCTAGCCTCATCCAAATCTAGGTGAGACCTATGAGCCGTAGGCGAGGCCAGCCTCACCAAGGCCTTCTCGGCCAAGGGCAAAGGTAGCCCCCAAGGTCATGGTGAGGGCTCCACGGCCCTTGCTGGAGGCTCGCTGGCACTATTGGGAGAAAAAAAAAGGAAAAGAAGGAAAAAGGAAAAAGAAAGAGGAAAATTAAATAAAAAATTGGAAAAATAAAATAAAATATTATTAAAAATTGTTCGTGTTAGTGTTGGCTTGCTAAATTTAGTTGGGTTGACTGAATTTGCCTAATTACAAAATGTTTATGATTAATTTGGCTAGAAAAATATTTATGACTGAATTTATACAATTGCAATAAAATTTATGACTTTTTTTTTAGTAATTTCCTCCCATGTAAGAAATGTTTGATGTAGGAGTGAGGGCCTTTTTTTTTTCAAGGTAAATTAAATATTGAGTGAGATTTTTGTGTCTTGGACCTTTAATTTTAGGCAACGAGATTCAGAAAATTCATATGAATGAAAGATAATGTGTGTACGGTGTACAGATCAACAATGGTGCGACTAGCATGAACATCTGAGGGTGCAGTTATTGAACAAACATTTATTTTAAATGAGTCGGATCTCACCTAAAAAGCATCCATCAATCAAAATAATATCAAGAATTTCACCTGTCATTATTTGGAACTGACGCATAATGACATGATCATCTGTGTACATGTGCGATTCTATAGAAAGTCATTGATTCCGAGATCAGCGTATCATATTATTCATGGCGTGACAAGTTGAAACTAGTGTCATGATGGATTTCAAGCAACAAAATGTACTCCATATTCCTAGATTTAGATAATACTTTCCATGTTGGGAGCTTAATCATTGGAAACATCACTGACGAGCTTAATCATAAAATATTAATAAAGTGGGTTAGCAGAAGAAGGAATTTCAGGGATTAAATTGTGATGTTATTTGGATGCTACCAGAGAATTGAACAGAAATTATATTGTTAATGTCCGTTTCATTTATTTATTTATCTTTTAAAAAATAAAGGTTATGAATGGGAAAAAAGAAAATTTGTTTAAATTTTTTTTCTTTCCTCCCAATAAGCCCTGTTAAACGCATGATTAGTTTCGACAACTTGTAATTTCTAGTATCTGATATAGAATTGATGAATTTAAGAATGGAGTAATATGTTGTGCAGACATATTAGATAATTTAGATTCCGCCTCTTAAATCTAGTTTAAGGCAAGTCGCCTATATCGGGATTAAAGAATTCACAACTCAATCCCGGGCGAGAAATCAATAACGGATTGATTTTTTTTCTTTTGAAGTACTACATTGGAAAGATATGGAATACTGTCAAAGCACGTCACGTCAGCTTTTGTTGTATATCTTGTACTGTCACATTATTCATTTATTTGTTTATTGCCTGTTTATTTTATTTTTTTCGTTTTTTGGTTTTTGTTGGCTAACGCCACGATTGCCTGAGAGATGGGAAAACAACCGACACCGACAACGATTAAATTTGCTAATGATGATCAAATTCACTTTGAGATTTCATCTATCATGACAACTTATTAAGTGATGACAACTTTAGATGTTCAATGATTGCATTATTAGTGACAAAAATTGATGGAATCGCTTCCACCAGAAAGAAGGTTTGGAATCCTAGGGTTATCTGATCAAGTTATCGTCGGGAAGAAAACCTTTCTTCTACTACTCCAACTTCTCTCTCTCTCTCCCCTCTAGTGGCCCAACCCTTCCCTATTCCCAATGAGGATTAAGGTCAGGATCATGACTCCCATGTCTTCGTCGTCCGGCCTCACGAGCCCAGCCGACTTGCGACACATTTGAGTCGACAAGGGGGACATAGAGAGAGGGAGCTTGGCAATGGGTTGCACGGGGATGGCAATAGTAGTGGCGTCATGTGACTCGGGTGGGGTCGCGTAACATCGATGGGCGGCGAATGTGCGGTCTTGGCTGGCGGTTGAGGTTGCCTTGGTGGTCGTGCATAGTGAACAAATGCATCTAGGAATAAAATAGGAAATAAGAAAGAGCGAAACAATAGAAAAAGACTACGCTATACTTGATTTGAGTGGTCCATTTGCTTGTTACTGATATGTTTAGATTTAAAAGGGAGTGACTTTACCTAATTATATAGAGAAAACTGACTTCAGAGGACCCCCGGCATGAGAAGGAGCTGCGGATCTAAACTCCTTCGCTTGGAACCAAAAACCATGTCCAAAACTTTGTCATTTTTGAAAGGAAAAGGAAGAGGAAAGGCACTAGAAATACAAAGTTGATTACCTAGTAACGTCATCGAGACTTAAAATTGAATTTTGCAACATAAACTTACTAGCTTCATATTTCGGAACAAAACCATTGATCATCAAAAGCACACGCCGCATATGTGCTCAAACGTTTCCGTGGTATGTACATAAGAAACGGGTGGACTGCCACTGTTTTTTGCTTTGTACTTTATAGGTTCCTAACTTCAAAGTAGATATGCACACTTTATAATTGATAAAAGGGTGTGAAATCGTGAATCAACAAAAAATTCTTCTTTCCTTTTCTCCTAAAGATAGTGGCAAAACATCTTGATTTTGTCATGCCATACGTACTATGGGCTGGCCAACACGACTCTCAGTCAACCGGTCACTTGGCTAGATTAACACTGGTTTTCTGCACGAAGTCTATTGGATCCAGTTGACTATGTATGTGTCCGTATGCTCTTTCACGTTCAATAATTGGAGAAAAAGCAAAGTGCATGGGCGACGATGCGGGCGGGTAGCCAAGGCCAACTATACACACGAGATATCACGTATGTGATGGCGACGGCAACACCCGGGCCCTTTACAATTGTCGCTCACATGCTCCCCCCAAAAAAAGCAATGCGTCCCTCAATTAAAGAAATCCCCCTTGTACTGTTTCATCTTACGTATCGATAGTTCTCAGACCCACACCTCCCTTACCTGCCTTTTCTTTTTTATATAAATTTTTATTTATATCAAATTTATATTGTATGGTGCTTATTTAAGGATCAATAATTTCATGCACCACCATGTGAATATGTTACATAATTTGATAAATTTAATCAAATGATGAGCTTTAAGGGGGTCGAAGAGGCTGCCCCCCTCACTGAACACATGGTGTTCAGTATAAATTAAACTTTCTTGATTAAATGCTATATTCAACGAAACTTCATGTACCTTTTATGTCTAGCTTACCAAGTTGGGAAATAACATAAGAGTAATTATGGCATCTTCATCCTCTATTGGTCTGATGTTTAGAAACAATGGCTAACGGTAGATACAATGCAAACTCTAATAGTTTAATGGCTAAAGTTTTTATTTTTCATGGAGAAAGAGTTAGTAATGTTCTACTTGAATTTAAAGTTCGAAATTGAGTGCTCTATGATCTTAGTCGGGAAAATTGTTGTTTTAGCCCTAAGAAACTTCAACTCGTAATGGAACTCATCGGTTACTTCGATGTCGTCCCAAACCCTCGAGTAGCTTTTGAATGTAGATGTGGGTGGTGGCCTGACCGTCGCGGGCTGCTCTGTGGGACTCACCGGCGACCGACGTGGGCAACTTGACTCGAGACAGGCGGTGCCGGTTTTACTTCATATTCTTGGATTTTGTAAGACACGCAAATAAAGGTCGATTCCGAATAAAAAGATGCTACACTTCTAGAGAGAGAGAGAGAGAGAGAGAGAGAGGGAGAGGGAGAAGGAAAAGATGATGCTTTTGGGATGATAAGGGAAAAAGATGCTTTTGATTATTTTTGGCATTGGCGGGCGGGCGTACGAGCAGTTTCCATCGAAACTCCAGCAACGAAGTAAACACAAGCGTACAAAGCCAGGCTTTGGTTTGTTCCTCTCTTCCTACTCTCTCTCTCCTCTCATTCATTTCATATTCAAATTCATTCAGGTGCATGATTAGGTATCGATTCTCTCTCTCTCTCTCTCTTTCTCCCTGCTTTTACAGCTCGTCATCATCAAGTGGCCCGCTCGCTTCTTCAAGAAACAGAGTCGCTTCTGCCCTGCTCCTCTCTCGAGGTAATCCTCTCTGTCTCTGTCTCTCTCTCTGGGCTTGCTTGTTTAGCGATACGTTCACGGGTGCATGTGGGTACGTGAGTACGGAAGCGCGTGGCCGTCGTTCGTACCCGTACGGCCGCCGGGTCGGCGTTCTTGTGTGGTTTTTATGTCCGGCGATGGGCGTGAGGGAGCGAATGCGGAGACCCTTCTCCCGGATTTTTATGCATTCCTCTGTCTTCTTTCCGTGAAGGGGTCGCGTTTTATGTTTCTTTGCTTGAGATTTTATTCGGAGTATTGCATGCCGATGGTGATGATGATCTTGCGAACTGAGCAACCCAAGTTTCTGCAAGGGCCTCTGATGCCGCATCTCGAATTTCTCCTCATTCCTCCGCGTGGGACCGAAACTGCGGTGCGTGTAGTTCAGAGGGCTTAACGCGTGTTCTTTTGTTCTCTTCAAATCAAACTAGATCTTTGTTGTTTTGTTTCTCTCTGTATTCTGCTTTGGTTTTCCTTTTCTTTTTTCCTTGTTTCTTTCTGTTTTTGTGGTTTTCCGTAGCTTCAAGGAAAATATTTTATTTAAATATAATAGATTCTTGATGGCTATTTCGGTGATCGAGTGTCGCAGATGCTTTTGTTTCTGTCATTTGAAGCTCAAAAAATTAAGTCTTCAATTGGCAAACAGAGGATAAATTTCAATAGGGTCCTTGCATTGCATCCTTAACTCTTGGAATGCAGTATTTTAAGGAATGAGAAAAGAAGCTTGGACTCCTAGATAGAAGCAATCTGAATCCAAACGCTGGTCAACTGTTCCATTAACATCTGCATTGTCGATACCATTCAACTCAAACAGGCAAAGTTCCTGTATTCTCTTATCTATTTTCTTGTTAAGCTTTTGTTGCAGTAATAGAGGAGATTCTTAGTTGTGAAATTTCTGACCCTGGGTTTAGGGAACTTGGTTTCTGGGGAAATTGGAGAGATGCCTTGGTTTCTTTTGGGTCTTGAAACGTCGTTTCATCAATAATTTATTCTTTAAGTGGTCTTAAAACTTCAAATGCAAGATTTTCTTATAAAGGAGTTGGGGATCAAAAGGGTGAACTCAAAATGCACTGGAGCTTGGGAGAGTGAGCTTGTTTATTTCAGTGAGAACCTTAAGATGGAGATTTCTTCTCACGCAACATATTAAGATGAAGTTAATAAAAGTAAAAGAAGAAAGTATGAGCAAGATTTTCCTATGAAGTTGTCCTTTTTTTTTTTTCAGCAGGACTTTGATAAATTTCATGAGATCTTGATGGTTGATAACTGATATAATCTTAGATCTGCGAGAATCTAGAAAGTGTAAAATATCTAGCTTGTTTTGAAGAGCCAACCAATCAATGTCAAAAGCACGCCAATGTTGGAAAACATATTTGGCATGCATTTGCACAGCTGGAAAAATTTGTGTCTATTTAACATAAAAACTACAGTCTATGTTGAGTCGAAGTTACTCTGTGAGACCACATATGCCTATGATCTCATGAGAATATTCATCTTATGGGACCTTTTTCTGTGGTAATACTCTGCAGGAATGTATACGTGACATTTGAAATATGATGGAAGATACACAACTAAATTTCAATCAGCCATTCCTTACAGTGAGGCGTTTCTCGTCCACAGTAGCCTCTGTAGAGGGCCGGGACAAAAGGAGAACTGATAAGTCACTGCCTACAATACCTCCTCTTCCTCCTTACAAATCAGAGCTAAAATCAGGTCCGGTAAGGAATCCAGGAACTGTTCCGTTTGTGTGGGAACAGTGTCCAGGAAGACCTAAGAATGAATCCCTATCGCGGAGTCAGACTCCTCAATGCCCTCCTGCTGCCCCAAAGCTTCCACCTGGGAGGATTGCAAGAGTTAAGCAGCACGATTCTGAAAAAACCTCCGATGGTGCAATGGGTGTGCAATCTCAAATGAGAAATATGGTTTTCAATTATGAAAATGCACAATCAAATGATGAAGGTGTTAAAAAAAAAGACACCACAGAGGAAAAAGGGACTGCTGGATCAGATTATGGTGATGAAGCCTACTTAGATGCATTGGATACATTTTCGCGATCTGAGTCATTCTTCTTGAACTGCAGTGTCAGTGGTTTGAGTGGAGTTGATGGTTCAGATATGAGACTATCTGGACGGTTCTCTAGAGATCCACCGGCCAGGGACTTCATGATGGGCCGTTTCTTGCCCGCAGCAAAGGCAATGGCTTCAGAAGCGCCTCTGCATTTCGTCCAGAGGCAATCTGTGGCACAAGATCTGCCAAGGCATCCAGTGAAGAAGGCAGCAGTTGGGGTTGAGAACCGTCGGCTCGAGGTACTTAAACCAATTGTTCTACCAGTGACCCAAGTCGGAGTTGGAGAAGAAAGTGAAGATGATGATTACTATGAAAGTGAAACCTCAACAACTAAAGGTTGTGGGTTATTACCTCGGTTCTGTCTGTTAAATCCAGTACCTGGTATGAGGATGCAAACAGGGGGGCTTACTGTGCACAAAACTCAAGTTAATTCTACATATGCAAAGTATCAAGGTGAACCCCATAGTAAGGTACATAGTTTTTACATGTTTTCTGTTTCTTTAAATTAGTTGTCAGTTATGTTTTGTCCTTTATCAGCTGTTAAAGTTAATTGCTAAAGCATATCTTCTTGTTTCTTTATAGCACAATAAAAATGCTTCTGATGAACAAAGATCAGTTGGTGGCTGCCTAATGTCAGAGCTCCATGAAAATAAGTTTGATCCGAAAAGCACACAGAGCCGAACTAAATGCAAGAAGAAATTAGAGGGGTCATCATTATATGAACGTTTGCAAGGCAATGGAAAATTTGAGCACCATAACAGATTTTCTAAATCAGTTGTTCAAGGACAGGGAAGATCAGTTGGTCCTCATGAGAATGTCAAGAATTCCAAGGTTAAGGCCTCCAATCCTGAAGAAAAGCGATTTGTCAATCTCCGAGAATTATTAGCTAGTGAGCGTGCGGAATGTGGGGCTGGTAATACAAGCCCTGTGGTTGAGAAAACTGTATACGTTGATACAGTGCAGGCTGTAAAATCTCAAGGTTCTACAAATCCCTCAGATGAGAAGGAGCTATCTTATTCTGAGGGGAATGTTCTCAAGATCAAGGCTACTAGTAAAAAAGTTAATGAAGCTCTTTTAATGGACTCTTCTTCTGTGGATATTGGAAACATTGAGCACCTGGAGAAAAATAAAATATCTGAATCTGAAGGTTTGCATTCCAGAGACTCCCCCTTACTGTCTTCTTCTGATAGATTGAATGAGGATATAGATGTTGACTTGTCTAGACACGATCAAACTCCTACTCAAGCGGGCATGAAGGAGACCAGCTCAAAAGTAGGCAGAGATGGTAAAATTGACTTAGAAAGGGAGGCACTTATGAGATTAGGTGATCAGCAGAATCCTTCCAGTGCCTGTTCACCCTTCCCCCTTCCCCCTCCCTTACCAAAATCTCCGTCAGACTCATGGTTATCGCGAGCGTTGCCCTCTGTTGCCTCCAAGAGGCCATCTTCACGAACTTCTCTTGGTGTAGATGCTGTAAATGGGAACTGTGCTTTGGAGTCAGCTCTTGTTGATCCCAAGTGGGAAACAATCGTCAAATCTTCCAATGTGCACCATGGGCATCTGCGGTTCTCTGAGGTAATTCTGTAACTTCTCTTGTCATCATCATGATTTCTTCCACTGCGATAAAGGCTCATTCTACTTGTTCATCAGGAACTACTGCCGCCAATCCCAGAAACCTGAAGAGAGCTGATCCAATTTTGAAGGATGTGGAATTGCACATTCATGGCATGATCTGAACACTCTCTCTTTTTCACTTTTTCCCAAAGTTCTTCGGTCTCAAGAAAAGGTGAAAAGACTTCAATTCCGCCTCTTCGTTGGTGGTTCTCTGCTATGCCTACTCTGCTGAGCATATCAATAGGAATTGTAAATAGAATTACCCTCTTCTTACAATAAAACTACGAAATGCATTGCATTGTCTTTCTGTAAAGATCATTCTTTCTGTATACCGATTTGTAACATCATCACGTTTTTTCTTGTAAAGAGGATTGCAATCACTGTTCTCTGGTTGTAATAAACGGATGATTTCACTACTTTTATGTACTTGTATGTCGTTAATCAGCAAGGCAGGTTCTTCATATCAATCGTACTTTCGTGTGTCTTTGATGCAACGTTGCCCCAAAATTCAAATCCTTCTCAATCATGCCAAGGTAGAAATTTCTTGAAGGAGACGGAATGATGTGTGCCAAGAATTCAACTCTTGTCGATTCAATGATGTCATTATGCAGCACATGAATCTTAGAAGGGCACTTTCGATTTCGGACGGTACCATGTTGCTTCCAAGACGTCTGTTGCATGGATAATCAATGGGATAAACGACACTGGCGTATTTCATCATGGGGTGATTCCGTTCAAAAACTGGATAAGTTACGATTCAGGTCAAGATACATCACATGGTTCTGTTCGGAAGAGGAAGCGATACCATGATCGGCATCATCATTATTGAGTATTCTAATATTCCTTTTCCACCAACCAAAACAATATTCCTTTTCCAACAAAGGAACAAATTTCCGTGTGCACGGTAACGTGGTAACACGATCAGTGAAATTTAGATCTAATTGGTAAATTCATGTAGTTGCGACTTGTTGGTCCAGCATGTTGCTGGTAATCTATCGATGATGTTAGCAATCTATCGACAATAAACGCATTATTAAGTTATCGAGTTCTTTATAAATTAGTAACTTAGCAACACAAGTCTAATTACTCGTTAACAAGCTACTGACAAAGTGAAGCATGTATGTTGAAAATAAAACCACAGTTAGTAACCTTCCTTTTAACTGTAAGTTAGTAACTAACTATTCGAATAAGTGATTTACCAATGTAGGCCGCTTTCAGTACAGTAATTTACCAGATTCAATATTAAGCAATAAAAGCCCCAACATTGAAGTTAGAAAGTACATGTAAAACTAGTAACTCACCGATGTATGCTCTCTTTTAGCATAATAAAAGCATGGAAATTTTAGCAATATCGAATGAACATCGACGTAGGCATTTGCATAGTCTTTCTGTGGACAAGATGACGAGTTCAATGTCACCGCTTTTGCAAGTCATTTTCCTTTTATATTGTAAAGAATTTCAAAGTTGGATCAGAAGCAATTTCGAAGAAGCTTCACCAATAGGCAATAGAGAAAAAGCCACTAAAAACCCTAAACTTTGCTCAAAGTGACAAATTTGCCCCACACTTTTTTTTTTGTGACAAACTTTGCCCAAAGTGACAAAATTACTCCACACTTTTTTTTGTAACACAAAAAACTCCAAACTTTACTTACCGATACATTTACCTCAAACTCTATGGCCAATGGCATTTTCGTCTTATTATTATTATTTTTCTTTTCTTTTCTTTTTTTCCTTTGCTCTTCTTCTCTCTTCCCTCCACCATGGCCGGCGGAGGGAAGTTAGACTCAAGCAAGGGCCACCGTCACCCGACCTAGGTGTTGCCCTCCCCAAGGTCGAGCGAGGACAGCCCTCACCAGATCTGGTGAGGGCAACCCTCACCCAACACTAAGTGAGGGTAGCCCTTGCATAGGCCGGATCTAGCGAGGAATGCCCTTGCTTGACTCCAACAAGGACCGCCCTCGCACGACAACGGCGAGGGCGGCCCTTGCCAGCTCAGGCAAGAAAAGAAAATTTTTTAAAAAAGTGAAAGATGAAAATACCCTATAATTTGGGATAAATGCATCACACGGATACAACGTTAGGATTTTTTGTGTCATGAATTTTTTTTGGGTAAATGTGTTACAATTAATAAAGTTTGAGGTTTTGTGTCATAAAAAAAGTCTCTGAGTAAAATTTGGTGTTTTTGGTAGTTTCTTCCCTAGGTAATATGAGGAATCAATGTGCTTCCCACTTTGCTCCATCTTTAGCGAGGCAGTGATGGGCTTAACTAATGCTTGATTCGACAAGATCAGATGGATAGACTCGTGCACATAAAAGCACACATTCTGCGAGTGTGGGTGGCGAGAGAAAGAGAAGAAAATGGCTAGAGAGGCGTTTGCTCTTTTTAATGCCACCAGTGACCATCGAAGCTAACTGGAGGTGACATGGCTGCTCTGCGTGGTTGCATTCTCCATGGCATTCATCTCCGTCATCATATTTGCATGCGGCAAAAGCAAGCAGAAACCTCAAGAAAAGAAGGATCTTAGCAGTGGTGGCGGCGGCGGCGTTGGAGGGCACAATCTTGCTGGAGCCGGTGGATTCTAAGTGGAAAGTGGCAGTTTTAGTGGGACTGGTAGTTGTGGCGGAGGCGGCGAAAGCAGCATCAGCTGCCGCTGTGGTGGAAGTGGGGACGGCAATGGAAGTTGCAGCGGGTGCGGGGGCGGGGCAGGAGCAGCTGCTAATTTGAAGTCAGTCTTTTTTTTTTTTTTAAAATCTCTTTTCTATGTTGGTGGTGGCAAAGGTACTATGGTTTGCTAGCTAAATCAGAAGGCGATGGATAGAGGAGTTTGGTGACATTAATTACTACATAGAATTTGTCATTCTCTATCTATCCGTTCATCCATATGGGTCCAGTCCATCCGAAGTTTCAAGGGGGTATACAGAATTAAACATGTTGATACCACTAATCTCGCTGTCTTTTCCTTTGGCTTCACGGAGTTTCAACATTAATTAAGCTTTGCAGTTGTAGAACAGGTTCGCAAAGGCTATCTTGCAAAGCATATGCTTCAATCAACACATGGCATCAAAAACCAGTTCTTGTAGAAAGGCAGACTAGCACCGATCAATGATGAACACACTTGAAATTATTTCCAAATGTGTACTCTCAACCTCAGTGGTATTGTCGCGACCAGATTTTTTCGGGTTCACCACCTAAAACTAGGTTAATGGATTGTTAAGCCTAAACTTAGCTCGGGCTCTCCCAAGCCCATACCAATTCGCGACTTAGGTTTAAATTGTTAACATGCAATTGAATTTTAATTAGGAGTCGCCACTAATCTATTTTTGGTGGGTCGATTAGAAACCCAAATAAAGTAACGGGAGATTTACTTTACTCCTACGAACCAGAGATTTATGAGTTCGGGGATTTGGTTGCACCAGACTATCCTAGTGCCCTTTCGGTACCTTTATATTTCATTTAAAAAATAATGTTTGGCAATTGAATTGATTTTAATCTAACTTCCTAACATGTGAGGTGATCATACGTGTGCGCATACCACCAATTTAACACTCAAGAAGGCAATTTAATATTGCAAAACATACCTAGGAGTAATGAAAGCATCTGCATTGTTAAATCAGGATTCATATAAGCAGCCCTAGATATGATTTCTAATTACACGCAATTTCAATTTTTTGTTTTCACTTTATTTAATGAAAATCATGACTTATGCAATGCATGTTAATAATCTATTATGACATGGCAGCATGACCTAAACTATATGACATGAAGAAATGCAATAATTAAATGCAATCTAAATGACCTAATTTAATGACATGCAATGCAATGCAATGATATACAAAATTATTTAAACCAAAATGACATGCAGCATATAATTTAGTATGCGAGTTATATGTCATGCGACATTTATTAAATAACCTAATCTAATGACGGGCAATTTCTAATTAGAAATAAACCTAACAATAATCACTAAAATGACGTGCATTTCATGGATTTAATTCCATATGACATGGACATTTTTATTTTCTTAACAAAACGTGCAATTTATCTAGGAGAGATTATCTACCTATAATTGATAAACATGCAATCCTAACATGCAATGACGTGCAAAGAATGCCTTAATTCAACATGATATATGGATGATGATTTTTTTTAGTTTTTATATTAATTTCGAAATTAAAAATTCATATGCAATTCAAATAATGATAAAACTAACAACCTAAATGAATGCATTTTTTGTTGTTTTTCTTATATTTTTTCTAAATTCAAAATAAAATCTATATTCTAGATATACAAATAATAAGGAATATTTAAAAAAAACAAATTAAATCCTAATTCAAATATTTTTTAGATTTTTAGTGGTTTTTAAAAAAAAAGCAATTATCAACTACACATTAAATCTAAACAATCAAGATATGCAATCAAATAAAGGATCAAAATAATCGAAAAAATAACTTGTTGTCTCACAGGTCAAATTAACGATTATCCTAATCCTAATTATCACAACAAAGAGTTCAAAATAACTAAAAATCTTATCCGAATTCTTACGGATCAAATTAATAGTTATATTGATTCAACACTTAAAATACTATCGACAAATCTCAGAAATTATTATAATAAAAAAAATGATCCGAGATCTTACGGATCAAATTAGTAATTACAATAATTCTAGGGAATATCCTGTGGATAATGCCTACAAAATCCATAAAATAAAGATCACCCCAAAACTTAAAAGAAATAAATAAAATAAATAGAAAAAGAAAAATAAAACTACCTAATTTATTTTCCTTTTTCTTCCTTTTGTTTTTTTTTTTTTCTAAAGCCCGGCTTGCTCATGGATCTTCAGGGGCAGCAAGTCGTCGGTCCGGCAAGGGGAACTACGGCGAGTGCACACTAGCAGAAAAGGGGCAGCACCCGAGTAGCAAGGACAACCGACGGAATAGGGGCGTCGTGATCTAAGCTATCGGCGTTTGGGTCTCCGGCAGAGGGCGTCGCTGGCGGAAGACTCCGAACAGTGTTAGCACGGCGAACAGGGACGTCGGGGCGAGTTCACGGGTGCGGAGGCGCAGTGGCGTCGATTGCTGCAGAGGCAGAGTCGCAGCGGCGTCGATTGCTGCAGAGGCAGAGTCGCAGTGGCTGAGACGCGGTAGCGTTGGGCAGAGAGGGCGTCGGATCATCGGGTTGCAGAGCGGCAGTGGCTGGATCGGCGGGTTGCAGCGGCGGCGATGGCGCGGTGTGGCTCTGGCGCAGTAGATTGGGCTCCAAGTGAGTGCGGGGAGTCAGCAAGCGTCGGGCGCTGGCAGAGGCGGAGGTGCGGTGTAGGCTGGCGTCGCGGTGCCGGTGCAACGCACGGTCGGCGCGTCGGGGTCTTCGCGAGTTGCGGTGGCGGCGGGTCAGGAGTGGTTCCGGTGTCATGAACCAGCGCGGATCGGAGATGAGGCGGAGCACGTGGATTGGCGAGGTAGCAGCGGAAACCCGGCTAAAAGCGCCGGGGACGGGGCCGGCGTGGATGCTCGCGGACGGAGGTCGGGAGGGGGCGAGGACGCCTGCACGAAGGAGAAGACCCTTTGTTTTTTTTTTTCCTTTTTTTTTGTTTGCCTTTTCTCTCTCTTCTTCCGGCACGTCCTTTCTCTTTCTCTTTTCTCTCTGCAATCCCGTCTCTCTTCTGCCTTTGCTTTTTGCTTTTTCAGCAAAAGTCAAACCTTCACTCTTTCCTTTCGACCTCCATGGACGGCTTCCCCCTCCTCTTTCACTTTTTACTTTTTTGTGTTCTTGCTTCTTTTCTTCCCCCTCACCGAGAGAAGCTCTCCCTCCTATTTATAAAGTGAAAACCCAGTCTGTTCTACCTACGAAGATTTGCATAACAATCCAATCGCTGAGGATTACCCTTGAAAAAAAACGAGATGTGCTCAACCAAAAAGAGGTTCCAAAATCTAAAATCATCTGTTAAAATTTTCCAAGCTGACTCACTCAACCATTGAAGATTTTATATACTGACTCAGCGATTGAAGATAATCTGAAATTTTTTGTGAAGATTTTCCAGATAATTTACTCAAGATAAAACTCCATTATCCAACTCTAAAATCTTTCGAGATCTCTATCCGCAACAAAATATTTTAGATTATTCTTTATCCTCCTTAATATTCCCAACGATTTTACCACAAAAAGACTAAAGATAAGATTGCAATATGATTTTTTTTAAACGTCAAAAACTACCGTAATATCACATCAAATCTCAATTTTCCACGAGATAATTTTCAATCAATAAAAAACATGGGCTTGGGCCAACCTGCTCGCTTTGTGGGCTTAGTCCAACTAATTTGAACCCATCCGCACCGGTCCAATAGATAAAATGCAAATTAAAATAAAATGAACCTAAATCTATATGCTATGCGATCAATATATATATATATATATATATATATATATATATATATATACTGATAAAATTAAACCCTAATTTTTTAATGCGATAAATGACTAAACGGACCGTCAAAATCTAGGTGTCAACAGCTGCCCCTATTTGAAGGTGAGCTCGAAGAGGTTGCGATCAAAGATAAATTGAGACCTATATTTTGACTATGCACATGCATTGAATGATTTTTTTTTTTTTTGGAAAAAATGAATTCCATTTTAAAAATGCAATTTATATGATGCATGGAAATGCTAATGCAAAATGTATGATGTGAAATGAAATAACATACCTGCAATTACTTACCAATCAATGCAGTAAAGCATTTTGAGGTACCTGATAAACCCTTGTTTACTCATGAAAGCAAAACCCATAACGAAAATCCTTCTTTCAAATGGTCTTCATCATTTATTGGAATGTTCACTGAGGATTATTCATCTGATTTTGCGTGCAGCAAGGTTACTTTTGATGAGTTGGTTTCATTTTAAAGGAGGAGTAATGGATCAATTGTAAAGGGATCTGGATGGAATCCAAAATTAGGTGGCGCTTCTAGGAGAGTCTAAATTTATTCAAAATATAGTAGATATAATATTGTCTACAGAGTTACATGAATCCACAACAATTGATTGTTATTTCAAAGGTGATATTTGATGAAGTTTTAAGGTGGTCGAAGGAGATTACCTAGAGAGTAGTTGTGGATATGGAATTAAATGCTTTGGGTGCAGCAGTATAGTTTCGAATTTGGAGATATGGGAGACGCGGACTCTTGGGGGTGCTATAACTTGGCAGAAAGGGACACTTAAGTGCCATAATTTATGAAAGGTACACTTAAGTACCAAAATCGGAGCAAAATGGATTACTTGAGTGCCAATTCGGCCAAAATCCGGCTAAAACACTGACGTGTCAATTTTCCAGTGAAGTATGTACAAAACGGTATCATTTTTGGTGTTGACATGGTAAAAAATTAATTAAATTCAATTTATTTAAAACATTTATAAAAAAATACAAATATTAAAATTTTTAAAAAAATTCTTAATTTTTTTTTTAAAAAGGGGGCAGCTGAGGGCTCCGCCTCCCCGCCGCTGCCGACAAGGGTTGGCGATGAAGGGGGGAGGGTCGGCGGGGGTCGCAGCCCTCACCTAGATTCACCAGGGGGGAAGGAGGAGGAAGGGAAGTAGCCGACGACTGAGGAAGATGAAGAAAAAGGGGGGGGGGGGGGAAGGAGGAGGAGGGGAAGTAGTCGGCGGCTGAGGAGGAGGAAGAAAAAAAAGGGGGGGGGGTGGAAGGACTCAATTACAACTTACTGAGTATCAGCCAGCTGTGTGACACAGGTTTCAAAATCAACTTTCAAGAAAGAATATGTTTATGAACCAGTAAACACTCCTCTCAGACTTTCATGGGGCGAAGACATGAGAATATCTATCTTTTGGATATCAAACCAGAAAAATCCCAATGTCTAATCTCAATTCAAGAGGAAGCAAATCTATGGCACAAAAAACTTGGCCACATCAACATGAAGCAAATAGCTAAGATCTTAGCAAAGAAGTTTGTTCGTGGACTACCAAAACTGACATTCCAAAAATCTGATCTATGCACACCATGCGTATTGAGAAAACAGGTAAGAAATTCCTTCAAACCAATAAATCAAGTGTTCATTAATCGTGTACTGCAGCTCTTGCATATGGATTTGTTTGGATCAACCAGAACTCAGAGCATTGGAGATAAGAAATATTGCCTAGTAATAGTGGATGATTACTCACGATTCACTTGGGTATATTTCCTAGCAAGTAAGTCTGAAACCTTTTCATATTTTATAAAATTTGCTAAGAATGTTCAAAATGAGAAAATGTATGTTATTTCAAGTATACGAGCAGACCATGGAGGTGAGTTTAAAAATCAAGACTTTGCTAAATTCTGTGATGAATTTGGCTTTCAGCATGTGTTCTCCTCACCATACACTCTACAGCAGAATGGAGTTGTGGAAAGGAAGAATAGATCGCTGCAGGAAATGGCTAGAACTCTTTTAATTGAAAGTAACATTTCTTCTCGTTTTTGGGTTGAAGCAGTTTTTACAGCGTGCTATATTATTAATAGAGTCTTCTTAAGGCCTATTATGGAGAAAACTCCCTATGAGTTGTTCAAAGGGAAGGAGCCAATTGTTTCCTATTTTCATGTGTTTGGATGCAAATGCTTTATATTGAAAAATGCAAATGATCGAGTTGGTAAGTTTGAAGAAAAACCAGACGAAGGCATCTCCCTTAGATATTCAACCACTAGTAAAGCTTATAGAGTATACAACAAAAAGACTCAATCTGTAGAGAAATCGATGAATGTCAAATTTCAAGCCTTTATACAAAATCAATTGATTCAGACCCATCCAGAAGAATCTGAACCTGCTCCAGACTCTACAAGGTTTAAACCACAAGAAGCAGCTCAGACTTCAAAGGACCAGCAACGAATAATCATTGAAGAATCAAATAAAGAAAAAGATCAACAGTCTGACAAGCCAATCAGCAACTAGAAGCATAAGTCTAGTCATCCCAAAGAACTCATTATTGGTGATATTGATGAAGGAATTCGTACAAGATCCAAAAGGCGTGAAGAGTTTAGTGCTGTGGCACTTATTTCTGAAATAGAATCCAAGAGCATAGAAGAAGCTTTAACTGATGAAAGCTGGATTGAAGCTATGCAAGAAGAACTCAAGCAATTCGGTATCAATGATGTTTGGGAATTGACTCCTAAACCAAAAGGTAAATTTATCATTGGAGCTAAATGGGTTTTCAGGAACAAGATGAACGAGAAAGGAAAAGTCATAAGGAACAAAGCAAGACTCGTAGCAAAAGGATGTACGTAAGAAGAAGGGATAGACTATGATGAGACTTATGCACCAGTAGCAAGGTTAGAAGCAATTAGATTATTACTTGTTTTTGCTTGTTATAAAAATTTCAGGTTATTCCAAGTGGACGTCAAAAGCGCTTTCCTAAATGGATTTATCCAAGAGGAAGTCTATGTAGAACAACCTCTCGGTTTTGAAGACCCAAGGAAACCAGACTTTGTATTCAGACTAGAAAAGACGCTATATGGGTTAAAGCAAGTACCGCGAGCTTGGTACGACAGGTTAAGTAAGTTTTTAATTCAAAATGGCTTTGTTAAGGGTAAAGTAGACACTACCCTGTTTATCAAAAAAGAAAGCAAGAACTTTTTACTTGTTTAAATTTATGTTGATGATATTACTTTTGGATCTCCTAATGAAAATCTGTGCAAGAAATTCTCTAAGTCTATGCAGGACGAATTTTAAATGAGCATGATGGGTGAACTAACCTTCTTTCTTTGGCTTCAAGTGAAACAACTGAAGGAGGGAACTTTCATTCACCAAGAAAAATATGCTAAAGAACTTGTCAAAAAATTTGGATTGAAGAATTGCAAAAAGACTGATATACCAATGTCAAGTTCCTTGAAGCTAGACAAAGATGAAGGAGGAAAGAAAGTAGACCAGAAGCTATACAAGAGTATCATTGGTTGACTTTTTTTATCTTACTACTTCTAGACCTGACATTCTGTTTAGTGTTTGTATTTGTGCCTTCAATCAAATCCCAAAGAATCTCATTTAAGTGCTGCAAAACGTATCATCAAATACATTACTTCAACCACTAATTTAGGTCTCTGGTATCCTAATGAAGGAGACTTTACTCTCCTTGGATATTCAGACGTAGACCTCGCAGGATGCAGAGTTGATAGAAAGAGCACCTCGAGCACCTATCAATTGCTTAGTAACAGGACTATATCTTGGTTTTCGAGGAAGCAAAGTATCGTAGCTCTTTCTACAACAGAAGCAGAGTATGTGGCTCTTGGAAGTTGTTGTTCACAAATTATGTGGATAAAACAACAGCTAAGAGACTTTGGAATCCAAGACTCATGCATTGAAATTAGATGCGATAACATCAGTGCAATCAATCTCACCAAGAATCCAATTCTTCATTTAAGAGCAAAGCATATAGAGATTTGACATCATTTCATTAGAGATCATGTTCAAAATCGAGAAGTCTCGATTCAGTTCATTGACTCAAAGAATCAACCGGCGGACATTTTTACAAAGCCTTTGGAGAAAAGTCAATTCGAGTTTATTTGTTCCAGATTCTATCTTAAAGTCTGAAGAAGATCAGACTCAGGGCTAAAAAGTCTAAAGATATTCAGACTCAGAAGATCAAGAATTACGACTGTAAGTTATTTCTGTTTTAGAAATTTATCTCACGGATAAAATCTTGAAAATGTACGTTAATCTATTAATTTGTAATTGATTGATGTTATCTTCCTTAGTTTTCGTGATTATTGCAATCATTCCTTTATGAAAAAGAAATTATTTTTTAAATGACGGTTACTTATTTTTTCAAAAAGGCAGTTATTTTTTGAAAAGGCATTTTCTATTTTTCCTTTTACGTCGTTCCGTATGCCTCGTTTCGACTACTTTATATACTATTGATTTTTCTCCATTTTACTCACAAAACCCTAAGAAAGCACAGATCTTCAACTTTTCTTTTGTTCTCTTGTTTAATCCTCGAAAAGTTTTCACCTTTCTTGCGAAACATGCTTGGAATCTCTCAAAGACTGTGAAGAATGTCCTTCCAAAGGAAGTCGTCAAGGATCGCGAATAGGGGACCACAACACATGCGTGAGGGTCCTACGCATTTTGACCTCACCGAGGAAGAAGAATCTCCAAGACAGCAGTAGAGCCCACAACATTCTCGACAGCGTCCATCTCCTCCATCAAGACCGTAGGATATTGATCATCGAGCAGAGGAAGAAATCATTGAAGATGTAGTACCTGTAAGAACTCAAAAGCCCGCTTTTATTTTTAAGCTTTACTCTGCTTTGAAGAAGGTTGGTACTCCTTTGAACTATATTGATGAATTCTTGAAAGAGAAAGGGTATCGAAATGAAACCCACTTTTTACGCACAATGGAACGATTGGAAATTGCTCATGCGGGGTCAGCAGAAGAAGCATTTGCAAATATCCCAAGCGATCCATGTGTTGGAGGGCTGAGTCAACCTGATGGGAATGACGATGATAAAATGTACACTCATTTTAAGCCTAGAATGGGTGTTGCAGCGAATATTCGAAGCAATAAGACAGATTTGTTTTGCTCAGAGGAACACAAGCGACTTTACTTTAAGTTGCTAAAGCGGGGAGTGACCAACCCTAGAAGTATGGATTTTGATTTTCTCGATTCTCTGAATGTTAAGCTGCGAGAGAAATTCACTCTTCTTCAACTAGAATGGTTTTGTTCCGAGACGACAGAGGCTCATGCTGAACTCACTGCATACTTCTATTCTAATATAAGTTTCTTGGATGCGAATAGATTCTCATTCAGTATTCAAGACTAGAACTATGTAGTTGACATGGACACATTAGCTAATGTGATTGGGGGTAGAAAGAGGAAAATTCCAATCAATTAGTGTGTCTGTTGGACGTGCGACGGTAGAACTTGTTCTGGATGGAATGGCGGAAGGATGAATTTCATATTCGAGGATGAATGCCTCAAATATTTTGCTTCACGAGATAGTGATCAACTGCCTCAGACCCAAATCGACTTCAAAGACTGATGTTTCAAACTCGGAGGCAAAGCTGATGTATGCTATTAACACTGGCAAAAAGTTCTCTCTTCCTCACACTATCATGTTTCATATGTACAGAACGATGGTGAAAGACAAGGGTCAACTTCCTTATTCAGCACTTGTCACTAAGTTATCAGACATTTGAATATTCAACCTCCCAAGATTCTATGTGTTCGAACTTGCGATCAAATGGTGGTGGGACTGAAAATGGTTTCCAAAATGCGTCTGAAGGAACTTAACAAGGCTTTGGAGCAATTAAAGGAGAAAACCTTGTCAAGACTCACCCAGTCTCTTCGGCTGCAAAACGGAAAGGGAAGGAGCCCATGACTGCTCTATCCAAGAAAAGAAGAGCACTCATCTTGGAGGATGAAGAAGATGAGGAAGATATTACCATTTCTGCTCTTAAAAGCTTACATCGTGCTATTCCAGAGACAGAGGAGAGACAGGATCAAGACAGAGAAGAGTCAGAGCAGAGAAGTGGAGAAAGAGAATTGTTGAGAAAAGAAGCAGAGAAAGAAAGGACCGCAGAAGAAGAATATGGTAGAGGTGAACAAGAGGAAACAGAGCATGAAGAGTACTTCTCACCGCCTAAAGGCAATGAAATAGGGGGAGTTGCTGAGAAAAGAGGTACATCTTCAATTGCTTTTACTAGTGAGATGTTAGTCATTTACCTACAGATCCAGAAGACATCTATGCCTCTCAATTCCCTGAGAAAGGTCATGAGGTTTCATCGCCAAAAGTAGGTACTCATACAGAAATGCCATCATTTGCCAATACACCTCAGATTGATCATGCAAAGGCTAGTACTCAGACTAATAATTCAGCAGAATTTCGAAAACTGCTTGATATTCTCTTGGAGATGCAGGCCAAATTTATGCCCTGGGATGTGAAGTTCAAAATTTGTAGAATGCAGGTCAAGTCTCTTCAGTTTCCTTGTATGATCAAATTCATGCCCTTACTCTTCAAGTTCAAGCAAATGCCAAAGGTGAATAAGTGGCTCAACTGAAGGAGGATTTGAAAAAGCTGGAAGGGATTGTCCAGTCAATGGGAGATTTCCAGCTTGTTCACGTTTCAAAGCAATCCTAATTCCATTCTCTTTTAGTCTCTACCTTTTTAATTCTGACAAAAAGGGGGAGAGATATTGCAGATTTGGGATTGAGATTCAACTCTTGTTTGACTTGACTTGACTTTTTGATTGACTTTACTTTTGTTTGGTTTGGTTGTGGTTGTGACTGGTATGTGGATGGATTGGATTTGGATTTGTTTGATCATTTAATGTCTGCAATATCTTAAGCACTGTTGGTATTCATGACAAAGATAGTTGTTTTTAACAGGACTAACTTATTTCCTGTGGATGCAGATTTATTACTAAATCAATTATCTTTTGTGAGATATCCATGTTTACTTGAGTATTATTTTGCAGGTCAAAGATATTCAAATCTGCAAGAAAGTTTTTTCACCATAAAAAAGGGGGAGGTTGTTGGAGAAAACTTCCTTGCGTGTTTTGAAGCTGACAAAATATTTCCATCAGTCCAGTCTGAAGACTTGCAGACTCTTTCGTCAAAGTCTGAAGACTGCCGGACCGCTAAACTCAAGATTCAAAGTCTATTCTCATTGACAGTTTTTAGATCGTCGAAGAAGACTTATCCAGAATTAAGTATTTCTTTAAGGATTTGATTCCATCGACTAAAGAAGATCTCTCGGCTGGATATAGCATCTCAGAATCCATTATTCATCTTGAGATTGATTCAGGAATTTTGGATCCGTTGATTGGCGAAGCATACTTGAAATGTTATGCTTATGGAAATCTAGATCTTGATTATATGGGCGAGCATGATTGGTGGGCTATCGTTATATTCCTTAAATGACTCGAAATCTCCCTAATTGATTATGTCTAACAGGTAGATTGGAAGAGCTCCTTTGGTAAGTGCCAACGGTCATGAAGGCATGGAGGAGTATATAAGGAAGATGTTCTAGTTATTCGAGTGTATGCGCGATAGATAAATTCCAAAGTCTGAAGCTCATTGTTCTTTGTCAATTCAATTGTTGAAGCGTGAACTTGTACTCAAAAGAGAGTTTAGACTTCTGTGAGACCTTGAGGAAGTGTAGCAGAGTCTCTACATTGTGGAATCAAAGAAGAGTTATACTATAACAACTCTTTTGATTCTTAGTGAAATCCAGCCAATGGGCAGTCAGTGCGGGAGAGTGGATGTGGGCTTGGATTAAGTTGAACCACTATAAACCTTGTGTTCTTATTCTCTTCCCTAAACTCTTTTACTTTGATTGTAACTCTATCTAATTATTAGAGTCTAATTTCCTTTTCATAGTCTATTGCTTAATAGAGTTGGTTTAAAAACAAAATTTTATACTTTACTCTAGAAAATTTGTTTTCGCACCTATTCACTCCCCTCTAGGTCTCGTACTAGCTTTCACAATATCAAGAAAGCCTGAAGGTGCCTCAACATGTAGTTAAAAAATTCTATAAATACCCCACTTTCTATGTAAAATAAATTGTCTAAATTGTAATTGTGCAATTTTGTTGGGACAACAAATGTTAGGTTAGACTTTGCCATTCTCACCTTCTCGGTATACTGTTCATGCTGTTCTCTTTAAGCCTGTTTTGCGGGTACTATTCACCAGTTTGGGTTGTAGCTGTCTCCGAGCATTCCAGGCCTCTATTGAAGCCATTTTTTGGTGTCGAGCTACCTCTTCACCCAATCTATGCTTCCACCAAAGGATTTTTCCTGATACATCTTCCTTAGTCGGGAATGATGAGCTGTATCTTTTAGGGTTTTGGTTGTTGCGAATTTTGTTCACATGGCCTCCACTTCCACGAAGCCTAATGGCCTCTTGGGCAAGGCCCATCAAGAGGTGTCCAAGGAAGTTGCTCGACTTCCCCCGTTAACTTGTCCCCCTCCCGCACAGTCTTCCTCGGCGGTTCCGGTTGTTCAAGCCTCGAGAGGGCGTTCTTGAAGCAGGGGCAGGAGGGCTTGTCTGCCCTTAATTGCGAATCCCCTCTTTCAACCTATTGAAGAGGGCCTTCCCCCCACCCAGGTACCTTGATGCCTTTAAAGATAAAGGGGTTGCTATTGCAGGAACTTCGGTTGCTCCAGCCCATTCCTCCCCTATTCATAGTGGTCTAGAGCAAAATGGGCTAAGTCCCAATGCTCTCAAGACTTCAGTACCCCAAAAGGATGCCTCCCGAGATGCTCCTCAGCCCCCTCCTCGTTCTTGGGTTGTAGTTGCTAGGTCGGCCACCAAGGGATATAATCATCCCTATATCCCACCTGCATTGGTGGATAACAAAGTCGTTGTGCAAATTTCTAAGGAAATATTGCAAGCTGCCCATCTTAAATGGAATGAATACCTTGTTGGTTATTATATAGGGAAGAGATTCCCTCTTAAGTTGATGGAATCTGCTCTAAAAAATGCTTGGCGTCACCACTTGGCTGAAGTTTTGGTAGATGACCTTGACTTCTATTTTTTTTTCGCATTCTTGATGCTGATTTTAGGAGGAAAGTGCTTGATGAAGGCTCACTCATTGTAGCTAAAGTCCCTCTCATCCTCCAACAATGGCATCTTATGATAGATTAAAGAAAGATAGCCACAAATCAGTCCCCATCTAGGTTCGGCTCAGAAACGTACCTTTCTCTCTTTAGTCTTAGTGGCTATAGGAGCATTCATGAGTGCCATCAGGAAGCCTTTATATGTGGACAACCAAATCGAGCAAATGAACAAGATTTCCTTCGCTCGTGTATGTGTCGAAGTTGATGCAACCCAATCGTTTCCTGATTCTATTGATTTTATGTTGAATGGAGAAGCTTGTTCTGTTGTGATCCAATATGAGTGGAGGCCGACTCCTTGCCCTTCCTGCAATACTTTTGGCCACTGTAAAATCCACTACTACTGGCCCTTCAAAGGCTCCTCTTGCGATCCCCAAAATGCCTGCTACTCGACCTAGTGGTGATGGCGTGAAGTTTGTGGGAAGAAAAATTTAAAACAACATTCTGTTGATGACCCTACTCCCCTTGTTCGCTCGAATGCCCCATTGTCTATTGGGACTCAACCTCGTCCCCCTGCTCTAAAAGTAGGTCCCTCTCCTGCACTTACACATGTTCTTGGTCTTTCAATGGTTCCTTCCCAAGCTAGCCAAGCTCAATCTCCAGTTTACTTAATACCGGACCTATCATCATCCTCGGATGAAGACTTGCTAGACGAGATCTGCTCAAGGGGCAGCGATTATGATTCTCCTACTGTGGTGCCCTCTTCTATCCCAGAGGAAGCTTCTCCACCACAGCTACCTCCCGATCTTATCTTAGCTAATCCTACACGTCAAAAAGAAACTCCTCATGCTGCTTAGGTTGCTAGTAACCTTCGTTCAAGCCCAAAGCCTAATCTAACCTCGATGAGAAAGTGAAGTGTTAGGAAGCAGTAACTAATCTCCTTTTTGCTCATGTTTTTTAGTGTCTGGAACATTAGGGGTCTTGGTGCCCCTCTTAAGCAGGCATAAATAAGAAGTTTTGTTAGAACTAACCACCTTAGTTGTGTTGGTATTTTGCAGACTAAGATCCCTCTTTCTCATTACCAATCGGTCTCGGCTGCCCTTATTTCTGGTTGGACTTGGTGTTTGAACTATACCCACTCGCATAGGGGCAAAATGTGGGTGGGGTGGGATCCCTGGATTGTTTCTTTTGGTGTATTTGGGTCTTCTGCTCAAGCCATCCATGATTGGTTGGAATGCCTCCGCAGTGGTAAAGTTTTCAACCTTAGTGTGATCTATGCTGAACATTCCTTTGTTCTGAGACGGCCTTTATGGGAAGACCTCCTTCGGTCTAGCCTTCTAGCTTCGGATAGTCCCTAGATTGTTGCGGGAGATTTTAACGCTATCCGGTTTTCTTCAGACAGAATGGGATCTTCCAACTCTTGGATATCAACTTTTGATGAGTTTGGGGACTGTCTTATCTAGGCTAGGTTAGATGACCTCAGGTATGTTGGCCACAGGTTTACTTGGGCGACATCCTCAGGTGCTAATCGCAAGCAAAGGAAAATCGATAGGGTATTGGTAAACTCTTGGTGGAACTTGGTTTTCTCATATTCTAAGGCTACCTTCTTTGCCCTTGGCGTCTCTGACCATTCGCCAATGGTTGTTAAGATTGTGCCGACCCTTAACACTTGTAAACCCTTTAATTTTTTCAATTTTTTGATGACCCATTTGGCTTTCCTTGACTAGGTATCCCAGGTGTGGGAATCTTCCTTCTCTGGTACACCAATGTACATCCTTTGTTGCAAGCTTTGGGCACTCAAGTGTAGACTTAAACAACTCAACAAAGAGTCATTCTCGGATATTTTTTTGAGGACAGCTGAAGCTAGGTGAGCACTGGTAGATGTTCAAGATGTTTTTTAGCGAGATCCTCCTAACTAGCTATTGTTCGACGCTGAAAAAGAATGCCTTCGTGTCTTCTCGATTCTTTGCCTACAATAACAATTATTCTTTAGACAAAAATCAAGGGTGTGTTGGCTAAAAGAATGTGATCTTAACACCAAGTTTTTTCATCATTCTGTCAAGAGAAGCCATCTTCGGAACAAAATTCTTTTGATCTTTAATGGTGAAAACCTTATTACGGATCCTACTGAAGTGTAGCAGGTTTTTATATCTCATTTCCAAAATCTTTTGGTGACCTCCCCCCCTTCCATTATGCCTTCAATTGAGGAGATTCGGTTGGTCTTGGATTGTACCCTTGATGTTGAGCAGATACGCCTTCTTTCTCGACCTATTTTGGATGAAGAAATTCGCAACACCCAGTTTTCTCTTGCAGTGGGTAAAACGCCGGGACCTAATGGCTTCAACGTGGAGTTCTTCAGACATTCGTGGGAGATTGTTGGTCCCTCGGTGATCTTGGCTATTAGAGACTTCTTTGTTTCTGGTAAGCTGCTTCGGGAGATCAACTTTACTATTCTTACCCTTGTCCCTAAGATCCCTAATGCTTCGACTATCAATGATTTTAGACCGATAGCTTATTGCAAAATTTATAAATACATTACAAAACTTATGGCCAACATGCTAGTATTGTGCTTCCTTCTATTATCAGTGTACCTTAGAGTGCATTTGTCAAAGGTAGACACATTAGTGATAACATTTTGCTAGCTTAGGAATTGTTCTATGATTTTCATCATGAATCATACCGGCCAAAATGCATCATTAAGGTTGACTTTTGTAAAGCTTATAATTCGATAGATTGGAACTTCATTCATCTAACCTTACAAACCTTTGGGTTCCCTTCTGACTTGATTAGCCGTATTATGGATTGCATTCGATCTCCTAAATTTTCTATCCCTATAAATGGTGAGCTATATGGTTTTATCCCTAGTGGTTGGGGCATTCGACAAGGGGACCCTTTGTCTCCCTACATCTTTACACTTGTTATGGAATTCTTCATGGGGATTCTCAATACCCAAACCAAGAGGCCGGAATTTAAGTTCTTTCGGAGATGCAAGCCCTCTAGGCTCTCCCACTTCTTCTTTGTAGACGATGTGCTCTTCTTCTCCGAGGGAAGTATGGATTCTATGCAACTTTTAAAGGAGGGGATTCTTATGTTTTCTAGCTGGTCTAGCCTTGCTCCTAACTTAAATAAAAGTGAAATATTCCTCTCGAGAGGCCCCTCATGGGTGCGGGACGTAGTGGTCAGCTCTCTCGATTTTCAGCTAGGCTCCTACCATTTAGGTACCTCAGTGTGCCCATCATTTCCACTAGGCTGGGTAAGACAAATTACGTATCCCTAGTAAATGCTATCATAGCTAGAGTACAATCCTAGACCAACCGTTTCGTCTCCTTAGCAGGACGGTTGCAGCTCATCAAGTTAGTACTTCACTTTATCTAGGTTTACTGGGCAAGTGTTTTTATCCTTCCATCTTTGGTGCTTGATCGTATAGTGCAGATTTTCCGGCAATTCCTTTAGAAGGGTCCTCATTTGGGTGCTAGAGGTGCTAAGGTTGCTTGGGGAGAAGTTTGCTTACCTAAAGACGAAGGTGGATTGGGAATTCGGACCCTTTGCGAAAGCAATAAGGCTACTATGCTCAAGCATTTATGGCTCCTTTTTACTGACAAAGAGTCATTATGGTGCAAATGGATACATTTCACCTTCTTAAAGCGAAAGAACTTCTGGATTGTCCCACGGCCTAGGTTTTGCTCTTGGGCTTGGAAGAAATTGCTTGATCTTTGGCCCTTTTTCCAACAACAACTCCATTGGCGTGTTGGAAACGGAACTTTGGTCTCCTTCTAGTTTAATCCTTGGCACCCGTGTGGACCGCTCAACAGTTTATTCTCTGATAAGGAAATTTTTTGTTCTAGAATCCCGCGACTTGCCTCGGTAGCGGATGGGCTTTCTGCCTTGACACTCCTTTCCCATGTCGCGACCACCATTGCAGATTGGGATGACCCCCTCTCGACCCTCAACTTGACAATGACTGCCTCTTATGGCTTGGTTAGTCTTCGGATGTTTTCTCTACAGCCTCTGCTTAGAATTTGTTGTGGCCTAGAGGATGGGTAGTTCCTTGGTCCTCCTTCATATGGAATTCCACCTTGCCACCGTGCTATCAATCCCACCTATGGCTTATTACCCGTAATAGGCTATCGATCTAGGTATTTCTACTTGCTAATAAGAGAATTCAACATGCTTTATGTGACATCCTGAAATTCGACCCTATTTCGATAAAATGAAATGTGCATTTCGTCAACGTGCCTATGGTCCTTTTTCTTTGAGCTGATCACTCACGAGTTAGCTAACCTATTAGGTGAAGCCGTTAAGGGATATATCCGCGGTAAAATCCCTAAAAGCTACCTAATTGGTTGGATTGGACTAAAATCGCGTTCGGTCGATTTTAATCATGAAATTTAATTCGGTTTTGGGAATCGAATATTCGGGCGTGTCACGATTCATTTTTTAGGACCGTCTCATCGTCTATCAATTTATTGCCGAGTCCGAAATTTCAAGAAAGAAATTATCGGAGGAAAAATCGAAGACTGGAAGAAAATAGAAAGGGAAATAGAAAGAGAAAAGAAAAATGAGAATAGTAGTATTCTTTTCTTTTCTTTTTCTCTCTCCCCCTTTTCTCTCTTTCTTTTCTCTCTCTTCTCTCTCCTCCCCTCCCCCTCGTGCGAAAACCCTCCCCAGCCGACCGCCCCTTGCTGTCTTCCACTTTGCTTTCTTTTATTTTATTCTTTTCCTTTTGACCGGTCAAAATCTCTCTCTCATCTCTCATCCCTCTCTCTCTCTCGCACTCTCTCTGCTTCCCCTTCTTTCTTCTCTCTTCTTCGCGGAACCCAGAAACGGAGGAAGGACAGCAGCTCACCGCACCGTCGTAGCTCGCCACCGCACCGCCGCCTGTGCACGCCGCGCACGCCCCCGCGTCCGCCGCCGCCCCTTCGCACCTCGTCGTCTCCGCCGTGCGCCGTTCAGGCCATTTGGCCTCTGCTCAACCTTCGTTCCACCCCGTCCGGCCACCTCCGGCCGCCGTTTGAAGCCGCCGGACCTCCACCGGCCCTCACCGGAGCACCGCCCGCTCTCCCGAAGCCTTCCCCGCCCCTAACCATCTCTGTTTTCCCCTGTTTTGCAGACAACCAGCAACCCACGAAATGGGTTTCCAGCTGGTTCAGGCCCGTTTTGGGCCGTTTCCCGGCCCCGAACCCGAGCGGTGCTTTGGGAAGAATCGTTCCTCGCGTTGTCGCCGTCGGATTGATCCGATTTGCGCGCGATTTGGTGAGTAATCTCACTAATCCTGGATTAGTTGGCTAATTATGCTTAAGGTTGGTTTATATTTAATTAATTATGTTTAGGTTGATAGATTAGAATAAATTAGCAATTATTAGTCAATTGTGATGCGATTTAGATAAATTGATTGTGCAATTAGCAAGTAGACGTGGTCTACTAATTATTGGAAGTGCCTCGGGATTTTTCCCGACCCTTAGTGGGCTCCAATTAGGCTTTTCGGGCCTAAGTGGATATTTTTAGTATTTAAATATTAATTTTCGGAATTAAATTAAATAATTATTTATTTTCCGAAAATTCAAGGGAGATGGTTCGGAACCGGAATATTATGCGGATGACTGTGGTGAAGTCCATTTATTTAATCGGGCTTTAATTTGAGCTAAATGGGATTTTTAATATTAATTATTTAATATTTGAAATTAATTAAATAATTATTTATTTTCCGAAAATTCAACTGAGATGGTCTGGAACTGGAAAATTATGCTGATGACCGTGGTGAAGTCCGTTTATGTAATCGGGCTTTATTTTGAGCTAAATTGAATTTTTAATAATAATTATTTAATTTTCGAAATTAATAAATAAATTAATTATTTTTCGGAAATTAAGATTTTGATGGCCGACGACCGAAATCTCGTGCTGATCGTCGTGGCGCAGTCCGTTTATTTATTTTAGCTCTACGTTGTATGGAATTGAATAAATTGTGATATTTTAGGGATTTACCCTAAATTGATTGGAATTGATTGAGATTGAATTGTTGATTGATGAATGGCCAAGTATGTTTATTCAGCATTTATAGTGCTTTGTTGAGTTGTAAAGGGAGTAGAATGATGAGAGTGAATTAGAAGTACTCTGGGATTGAACCAATCAGACACGGTGTATGGACCTACGTGGTTCGGTGATTGGGACATCACTGGCGAAAACGGCGCCTTAAAGAACGCACGTATCGGTCTAGTACATACATTATTATGGACCTACGTGGTTCAGTGATTGGGATATCACTGGCGAAAACGGCGCCTTAAAGAACGCACGTATCGGTCTAGTACTCACATTGTTATAGGCATGTATGGTTCGGTGACTAAGGGTGTCACTGGCGAAAACGGCGCCTTAAAGAACGCATACACTTGTCTATTAAATACATTGTTATAGGCATGTGTGGTTCGGTGATTATGGAACTCACTGGCGAAAACGGCGCCTTAAAGAACGCACATAATTGTCTAGTGAGTACATGGTTATAGGCATGCGTGGTTCGGTGATTATGGAACTCACTGGCGAAAACGGCGCCTTAAAGAACGCACGCAATTGTCTATTGATAAAATCATTGTAGGCATGTGTGGTTCGGTGATTTGGGATATCATTATCGAAAACGGCGCCTTAAAGAACGCACACAGTTGTCTAGTAGATACGTCACCTTGGCGAAGTTGACGCCCGAGAGCATTGATGTGGCTCTGTGACCGAGTACTCGATGAAAGAATATATGGTGTGGAATCAATGACCTGGAATGGTTCGTCTGGCATGTAATCGACTAAGTCGATTGATCCTTGCTTTGATTTGATGTTGTGAATTGATTGACTGAATGGAAATGACCGTGAGTGGTCTTGTTGGCATATAATCGACTAGGTCGATTTGATCGATGCTTCGATCGGTGATATGATTGCTTGGGTGCCTATTATGAATTGTATTGACTTGCAGGTGGGATCAGAGGCCAAGGTAAGTTCTCTGCCCTGTGCGTGTTTAGGCAGCCTTTAGTATATTGGTTTACTAATCGGGCTTAGTGGGGTAGAACTCGCTGAGACGTAGTCTCATCCCAGTTTGGGGAAAACCATTTTAGGACCCCGGTGAGAAGCTGAAGAGGAGGAGTCTAAGAAGGAGAACTCGGAGGTGAAACTTAAGGAGAAAGATTTTTGGGAGAAGATGATAATCCCGAGAAGGGCCTTGAGTACGGCCCGGATGGCTAAGAGTTTATCTTCTTTTGAGATCTCCTTTTTGATGTGAATAGTTATGAAGTGACTTATGGTTTGTATAAAAGTTTGGTTATAAATTTTCAATATGAAAATTATGGCCCTGCTTTTCTATCCCATCATTTTATTGTCTGGGGATTTTAACTGCTTCCGCATGTGCTTAATAATTGAAAGGGTCGGCGATACATTGTCCTGGGATATCGCGTATTAAAATCGACCAAGGTAAAAGGATGTGTGCGTGCCCGAGGATCGGGGCGTGACACTTTATGTGCCTTCTGTTCTGCTAGGCCGGACTCAATCAACCACGTGTTGTTTGGCTGCCCAAGAACGGGTAGTCTTGCGCTTTATTGGGAGGCTAAATGCAACCTCGCTTAGCAAAATCATTCCTGGGGGAAAAATCTGGAGTGCGTTGCGAAGCACTTATCCGATAAAATTTTTCACCAATCTTTAGCTCATTTTGCTTTTGGCGCCCTATGCTACCTTATATGGAAAGCGAGGAACGACTTTATCTTTCGCAATCAAAGATTCTCCCTACCGAATTCAAAGCTACACCTCAATAAAGCAGTTAAGGACAAGGGTTTAACTTTCAAAGGGATTTCGGACACCCTCAGAAACAGAAGACTCCAACTGAGTTGGGGATTGCATCCTTCTATTTTTGAATGATCATGCTGCTCTCTATCTCATCCAGCTGGGTTGTGGCTACTTTTTCACTGGGAGTGCTTTCTATGTTTACATGAGAGGGCTAGCCATCTCGTTCTTTACCTTGGAGGGTCTATTAGGTGTTGTAGACTTGGTCTCATCGAAGATGAAGTTGCTTGCGACCAATAGAGATGCGGTTGGGGATGGATTTGTCTCTTCAGAAGCTGTTGCCGACTGATCCTCCTTTGTGCTGGGTCATCGCTAACTAGTTACTAGTTACTAGAAGCACACTCTTTGAAGATGGAGGCTTGGACTTTTTGAAGATGGAGGTGCTCGCGGCCTTTAGAGTTGCGGTTGGATGTCTTCTCTTTTTCGGAAGTTGATATCGTCTGATCCTCCTCTGCAGTGTTGTCTCCTTAGTCTTTATTCCCATCCTTGCTTTGTTTTGTTTTATTTGGGGTGGTTCTGTGTTGTTTGCTGGATACCCCCCTCTCTGTTTGTTTGTGGCCATTGTTTGGCCGTTAGCTTTTTGCCGGTTATTTTTTCTTCTCCTTTTCTGCTCTTCCCTCCTTGTCTTGAGACCCTTCCACTCGGTTTGACTACTTTGTCACCTTGAGTGTAAGTTTTTGTGCTGGGTCCCTTGCTGTATAGCTATATAGCTTATTGATTTAAAGTCAATATATATCTTACCTTTTACGAAAAAAAAAAAAAACAAATGTTAGGTTATGTTTTGGTGGAAGCAGTTTTGGTAGTGTGAGAGTAACTACGTTCATAAACTAGAACGCAATAAACCCAAAGGATAGTCTCAATCTGAGTAATTATGCCTTGGCTTCCGTTAAAATGTGCTATGAGTTAGAAAACGTCATTGAGAGACATGATGATTTCATCGATGACTATGGCTATGACAATGGAAGGAGCTAATGAGGCAGCATGGTCGAATGACTTGGTTGGCAATGTTGGCTTTGGACATCAGTTTATTTTGATGTTCATGCCAAGAGAGGATTTGACCTTGAAAAAGT
Source organism: Eucalyptus camaldulensis (assembly GCA_019915185.1). Taxonomy (NCBI): domain Eukaryota; kingdom Viridiplantae; phylum Streptophyta; class Magnoliopsida; order Myrtales; family Myrtaceae; genus Eucalyptus; species Eucalyptus camaldulensis. Next base: position 10,439,283 of record JAHSVA010000005.1, read on the forward strand.
TTCTTGCCACACAAACTTTCATAGACATGTGAATTGAGTTCGATCCTTTGGAGTAGTTCGGCCCAACTCAGTTTTGATGTGTGAAATTTTGTGAAATTACTGCCAACTGTTCTAAAAGCTTAAACTGTTAGACGAAGGCATAGTTTAATATTTAATTATTCTAATATTTCCCCTCGTGCTAAGTTTGTTCTTTTTGCCTAATACTAAGTGTAGACATATTTAATTGGAGAGACAAATGAGAACCGGAAAGAATTGAACTCAAGACATTTAACTGTAATATTATGTGAGATTTTATGAGATCACTGCCAATTGTTCTAAAAATTTAAATGATTAGATTAATGTGTGGTTTAATATTTAATTATTTTAACATGATGAACATCTACTGTGGTTAAACACCTATGGGGGTATTGAGAGGGGTCGTATAGAGGACAAGCACCATGGCTTGGCCGTGAACATTGAGCCAAGCTAAAAATTGTTAAATTTGTGGCTCAAAATTCTGGTCAAATTTGGAGTTTGGATCAACTCTAGAGATCGATAGGTCCGAGATTTGTTTGGAGTTGCCTGTGGTGCGGGGAAGTAGGAGACCGGTCGCTTGGACCAAAGGCCGAGGCTTCCATCCAGGAGCTTCCCAATAGCTTGTTGCTACCATGCTCGGGTCGGGCACCTGACTAGAAAGAAAATAAAATATAAATCATGTAGAACAGCATCGTTTCGAATAAATTTGTCCTCGTCAAATCGCTAACATGTCACTTAAGATGGCATGTGATAGATGGATCACCATATCAACAATTCCAGGTAAGTTTTTATCGGGAGGACATGATTGGAGTTTCACTCAAAAGTTTCGGACAACATTCTATAAATTGTCTGGACAGGATTAACAATTTCTTCGTAGCTACTGACAATTGCCTAGAAAGTTCCCAAGATACAACGGCTCTCTTTAGTCATAAACCAGCTTACTTAGGATCGAAAGAGCCATATCTTTCGACCAAAAACAGAATGAGTCATAAACCGGGCAAAATACAAAACCTACGATACCGACCATCGAATGTCGAATCATCTCACCGGCAGTCTTGATTGACCTGCAACTTCCCTTGTTCACCGTTTTGGTCCAATCAGGGGCATGTGAACGACTCTTATCTGAGATTACGATCACCAGCTCGACATCATCACTTGCCAATTTAAGAATGTCTACAATTTCGTAGAACCTTCACCACTACTCCCGATACGTCAACCAAAGGGAATTGTCTTTAGAGTCGTCCCCTCAACTTTTGTAGTCCATTTTCATTATGGCCAGTGCTTAAATTGAATGCTCCTCGCCTTGGGAGTAACCGAGTTCTTGCTTCTCTCAACATGAGATGAAGAGGAAATTCATGGCGAGATATTGGGTCGATTTTGCGAGCGCCGGCGTTTCTGGTGATGGTGGATTGGGTCTTCTGCTGCTTAAGGCCGGAGTGATCTTCATGGCGTGCATGATGCTCGCGTCCGTTGTCCTGTTTTCCTGCGCCAACAAAGGCCACAACTCGTCCCGCTCTAGCCACAAAAAGAAAAAGAGAGGTGCCGAAGGTGGAGGCGGAGATGGAGGCAATGATGGCGGTGGCGGCCATAATGGAGGTCACCATGGAGGTCATCAGGGAGGCCACCACCACGTCCAACACCGCGCAGCCCACCATGCAGGTCACCACGGAAGTGGAAGTGGCGACAGCAGTGCCGGCTGCATCTGTGGTGGAAGTGGGGGTGACGGTGGAGGTTGCGGCGGGGGCGGGGGCGGTGGCAGCTGCTAATATGAAGTCAGTCTTTTTTCCTTTTTTCTATGTTGGTGTTGGTAATGGTACTATGATTTGCCAGCTAAATAAGTAGTTAATGGATAGAAAGAGTTGTAGAGCAAGGATCGCAAAGACTAGCTTGCAAAGCATATGCTCCAATCAACACATGGCATCAAAAACCAGTTCTTGTAGAGGCAAACTAGCACCAATGAATTATGAACACACTTGAATTATTTCCAAATTTGCACTCTCAACCTTAGTGGTATATTCTACTAATTAATTTGAAAGACCCGCTTGTAAAATTTTCAAGGCGCTTGGTAATCTACTACTAGACATGGGAGTAGTGAAATCGATTATTTCATTGGTAAGTTACAAAAAACTTACTTTGCCTACCGGTAAAATAGTAAAGCACTCGATAATCTACTTTCGAATACTAGATTTAAGAATGGTAACATGGATTTTTCATTATTAAATTACTAACTAATCAACGAGGCCTAATCCTATTCGATCTGTGGTGATAAAATCAAATTACTTGATGGGCTTAATTATTATATTTTATAGCACAGAGTAGTATACCACTAGATACTAAATTTTAGGATGGTAAAATTGTTATTTGATAAATATATTACAAATTAAATGATGGGGTCCACTTAAGGATGGTTAAAAACATCATATTGTGGCTTAATATCACGAAAAATTTCAAACTGTTACACTTATGACAAATTTACATCAAATTAATTTTTTGACTATAAAAAATCCAAACTTGGTACCATTGTGATAAATTTACTTCTGCTAGTTTCCGTTAAATTTTATTGTTAAATTGTTGAGTTGGATGATGCTTGATTGGTATATCAGTTTGAGATTTTACTTTCTGTTCATCATAGTTGTATCAGTTTTGTGGTTATTTGTGGTATTAATATAATTAAATGGAGGGTATATTTGTCACAAATATATCAGTTCAGGGTTTTTGGACATAAAAAATTAGTTTAGGATAAATTTATTACAAGCGTACTAGTTTGAGGTTTTTTGTAGTTATTTGAGGTAAATTTATCACAAGTTCACTAGTTTGAGGTTTTTCTTAGTTAAAAAATTAATTTGGGGTAAATTTGTTACAAGTGCACTAATTTGAGAGTTTTTTGTGGTATTAACCTTTATATTGTTGGTAATTTACTAATGAATTGAAAAGCCAGATTGGCAAATCTAAAAACACTTTTTGATCAACTATTGGATACTATTGACAAAAAAAAAAAGAAAAAAGAGAAGAAGCCATAATTGGACACTAGATGTGAGAATAATAATTTTATTATTTTTATTGATAAGTTACTGATAGTTGACCGGGCAATAAAGTTGCCAAGCAATTTTACTTACCAGTTACATTACTGGTTCTCGAAATTTACCATCATGGAACAAGTTCTCTTTCTAGCAAACGCAATAGTAAAGTCATTTTTATATCTCACACATTTTTTTGTGACTTTTTTGAGTGACTTATCACACTTATAGATTTACTTTGAGTATGATCTAGGATAGGGATACCTGATTGATTGTAACAATTTAATCTTCATTCATAATGGGTTTCTCTGCTGTTAACTATCTAAGGAATATGTATTGACATTCGGATTGAACAACATAGATTTCTAGTCTTCTTTGTCATTTCTCTTTAATCTCCTTGATGAATTTGAATTGCAAAATCCATTAGCTTCAACAATTATCCTTGGCGCAGCTGGGCCATCCTGGACTTGAACCAGAGATCTTGCCCGTAAAGTAAATCATCGCACCTACGGTCTCACAACACATCCAAATCTATTTTGAATCGCCCACACGCTATGCATTTGTGAAAAAAATTACTATATATAAAACTCAATTGAATAAATAAGATTTTGATCTCTTAGACCCTAGCAATGAAGACTGCTTTCAGCACCAAATCATCCAATAAAATAAAATGAAATTAGTCTTTGGTTGGTATTCGTTATTAGCCAAATAATAATAGAAAAACGCATACTTTGTGAAAAAAAAATTGCTATTTCAGTCTTAGATTTATTATACATATTTTAATCTAGCTTAAACATTGCAGTTGATCAAATATAATCCTAAACCCTTACGTGAAATTCTAATATAGTCCTCCCGGTTATTTCTCACTTGAAATTGCTAATGCGATAGGATCAGACGAGAACAACTTTACTCGAAATGATACCATTTTGCTTAATTTTCTTAGTTTTCTCATTATTATCCTTTTCTTTTTTTTTTCTTTCCTTTTTCCTTTTATGTCCACTAATTATTTTTTTTTTTCGTAGTTAAGCGTGAACACTTCTGACAAAAAGATTTTGAGCATGCTCATCCATATCCGTAAGCCACAACTCAAATGACGCCAAACAGCTCTTCAACTGTCTCAACCGACAAATTTCTAAAACTCTCCGAGCCTACAGAAAGTGGGCTCACTTGAATTCTTTTCGGCTTCTACAATTAAAACCCCTACAAATTCAATCAGCTTCCCGATGATTTGATTTACACTAGAGCATGAATAATCGCCTAGAAAAGAAGAAGCAGTAGAAGCGACTTCAATCTCCATGGCCTTCAATGGCCACCGAGCTCGAAGCGGCTATGCTTCAGTTGCTGCAAGCTAACCATCGAGCTCGACAGCCATGAGCTCAACGAGCAAACAGCGACAGCTTGCAGAGTTGAGCAACAATGGCGTTTGCAGATTTAATCATGAAATCAACGAAGAAGGATGCGCCAGATCTGGCTAAGGAGGAGGTTAAAAATAAAATAAAATAAAATAAAAGTTCTGGAAAAGAGCATCATTTCAAGTAAATTTGTCCTTATCAGATCACAGATGCACCTCTTAATATAGCATGTGATGGCTGGACTACCACATCATCAATTCCAAGCGAGTTTTTGTCGGGAGGACTTGGTTGGAGTTTCACTCAAAAGTTTCGAACAACATTGAAGCAATTACAAGGTGTGCCATAAATCTATGACCGGGATAACAATTTCTTTTTTTTTTTTTTTTGGTAAAGGTATGAATTATATTGATTTTGCCAAAAGAATACAAGGAAGGATAACCGGCACCAGACAGGACAAACACTCAGGAAGACAGTCATCTAAGAGAGTGTAAGGGTGCCAAGGGATCCCAAGGAAAGACGGAACTACCAAAAGAACAAGACAAGAAAGAAAAGACTAACAAACAAACACTAGAATGAACCTTCATTAATCAAAGATAGATGGATGAAGCTCCCAGCTCTGTAGTAGCCTTCTATTCTTGTGGTTGTCCGGAACATGTTGAAAGGTCAGCGCCTTATCTTTAATAGCCTTTTGAAGGTGCATCTTCATCGCCGGGATAACAATTTCTTGGTAGCTACTAGATTGCCTAAAAAGTTCCCAAGATACAACGGCTCTCTTAAGTCATAGACCAGCCGACTTAAGATTAAGAAAGCCGTACCTTTCGATCAAAAACAGAATTGAGCGATAAATCGGCCAAAATTCAAAACGTCCCACGTCGAACATGGAGGGTCGAATCATCTCACCGGTAGTCTTGATTGACCCGCAACTTCCCTTGTTCACCGTTTTGGACCAACCAGGGGCATGTGCACGACTCTTTCTGAGATTACGATCACGAGCTCGAAGTCACCACTTCGCCAATTTAAGAATGTTGAAGTTCGATCAGATGCAATTTCGCAGAACCTTCGTCACGACTCCCAACAAGTCATCCGAAGGGAACTATCTCCGAAGTTGTCCCCTCGACTTTTGTGGTCTATCACCGTTATTGCCAGTGCTTAAATTGAATGTTCCTCGCCTCAGGAGTAGAGTTGAATTCTCGCTTCTCTCCATGAGACGACGAGGAAATTCATGGCGACGGCTCGCTCTGCTCTGGCTGCAAAAAGAAAAAATCACTTGGAGGAAATTTTGGGAGTCGTGCCTTAATTAAGCCAATTGCGTAAGAGTGCTGCTAGGCTAACAGCCACCGTTATTCCAAGAAGAACATCCAAATTCAAAGAAAGGGGCAACTGAACGGTCAAGTTTAGTCTTTTTTGACGTGGCCATTATTTATTGAGTGCTGCTATATCAGTGGTCACGGAGACCTATTTACCATAAATTCCTCTCACAGCTCCATACCAACCGATCGGACTTATACAGGAATCTAAATGTAAATTCTGTAAATTTTGCTTGCCTTAATGAATTCAACAATACAAACTTATTAAGAAACAATGGACAATGCACATAATCTCTCAACGAGTACACTCCTTATTTCCAATGTCAAAAGTATATTGATGGCATATGAAGTACATATTATGTTCTGTGGGTATCTTTGATTTGGTGATGCAATTTATATTTAAGTTATATCACATTAGTGAATTTATATGATAATTTGAATAAAGATCATTCATCTAGATTCATCAAAAGTCAAAAGATGAATTTTCTTCACAGCCGGATTAAAAAGTCGTCAGTGGGGAATAATTGGGTGGCTGAAAACTTGCATCCATCCTTCAGTTTCTGAGATTGACAGTGACGTACTTTTCTCATCCCTATATAATTGAAGGTCCCTCATCTCATGTATATTGTCTCCTTCCTACAACTATTGATACCGCGAATGGTTGAGTTCTTGCTTCTTTTAACGACCTAATGAGGAAATCAACGGCGAGCAATTGGATCGATTTAGCAAGCCCCGATGTTCATGGTGATGATGGAGCGGATCTTCTGCTACTCAAGTCTGGAGTGATTTTCTTGCTGTGCTTGATCCTTGCGTCAGTTGTTATATTTTCCTGTGGCGACCGCCCCCGCAAAGGCGGCGGCTTTTACGGTGGAGGCGGGGGTGGCGGTTGCGGAGGAGGAGGCGGGGCCGGCGGTTGCGGAGGAGGAGGCGGGGGCGGTGGAGGGTGTTGAATTGACCTTATATTTATATACCTTTAAGGCATGAGTTAAAAAAAAAAAAAGTAGTTTCATTTCAATAAATTGCAATGCGATGGTGTGGTCTGTGTTTCATATTAGGATTGCTATTTAGGGTTGAGTATCTTTTAATTTACATATGTTGTATTTAAGTATAATTGTACTCTACCCCTAAACTTGTGTTCTTCATTTGATAATTTACGGATATTATAATCCTCTCTATTTATAATTCTCGACTTGATGTCAGAGTTATTTGTTGTTTGAGGAAAAACTCATTGAGTTTGTTCACGGCCAGCCACACCGGCCACCGTTCTCGATCAAGTCCTCACCTTTCAGTTGCGGTTCAACATCCTTCCATTGCTCAATCCAAAAAACAAAGATCACCAACAGGCTCGTTGTCCTCAAACGGCCCGCATCCTAAAAACTCGCCGCAAATGCACGCCAAATGTCACCACATGTCGGATTGTGTAATTTTTATGGATAATCATATTAAAGTGGTGTCTTGTCAAGTCCAGCTCTATGAATTGCCAATGTTATTATCCGATAATGGTAACCAAAAACTTGCGGGCATTATTGGGCACGTGTCAGGAGTTGATTGGTTAATTAAAACATATTCATCACTTGTTTCCACCCTCGGCCTCGTTTGGTGTATCTGACTTACCAAGATTAAAATGGACTCCAAGTATCCTTCCCTTTTGCTCTTGGCGTTAATTGGAGAGGCAGAGAGGGAGCTAGGAAGCCTTATATTTTCGACTGTTACATCTAGTGGTCATAGCTTGGGCGCTGGATATTGATGTAACTTTTTTTTTTGTCAGTGATATTGATGTAACTTTTTTTTTTGTCAGTGATATTGATGTAACTTTACCTTCATATCAGCATGTATCATACTTCTAGTTTTACCCCAAGCAAGAAAGTAATACCGATGTTAGCTCTAGACCGTTCAATTGGCTTGCACAATCTAACCCGTTTAATAGGAATTTAGGATAACCACTGTGATTCGCCTAAGTGGCCACCCTTCCAACATGGAAGGGAGAGGTGAGGGGTTCAAATCCCCACATTCTCAAGGGGAATGGGGTGAGGACGCATAAGTTTCAAGAGTGGGTTTCGACTCGCACGCCCTGCAAGAGGCAGGGCAAAAGTCTGAGAGTGAGTGTAGAGTAGGAATAGAGTAGGACTGACAAAAAAAATAAATAAATAGGAATTTAATATGCGAATGGTAACATTTTTGTTCAGAGGAATAATTTCTTTTCAAAAAAAAGTTCTTTTCTATTTCTACCACCTGAAATGATTTCTAAGTAAAATAACGTGTTTAGTAACTATACAAATTTTTTATTCTCGAAATAGAAAAAGAATATGAATATATTTAGTACAATCCATAAATTTTTGCGTTTATTCATTTTTCTTCTTGTTTGCCGATTACCAAATGCCGATCACCGATCACCGACTGCCAACCATCACTCACCGCTCGTCGCATGCCGTCCGCCTCTAGTGGCTAGTGGGCTACAGGTGGCGATCGTACGATGATGGGCAGAGGGCAACAAGTAGCAGCAATGGACAACAATTGGCGACGGTGGCGGCAGCAGTGGTTAGGCGGTAGTGGTGGTCAAGTGGCGACAACTAGCGGCCAATGGCGGAGGCCAGTAATCAATGAGTGTTGGTGGTCAGGCGATGAGTGTTAGTGGTAGCGGGCAACAAGCATTGGTGGTCAGCCGGTCAGCAGCAACGGTTGGCCAATGGCGATGGCGACAGGAGATGGCTGGCAACTGGCAATGGCCACAGGCGGCGGCGGATCCAAGGACAACGGCCACGGCAAGGAAGAAGAACAAAAGAAAAATAGAAAAGAAAAAATAGCTTATTTCTAGAAATTATTTCCAGGAACAATAAGTTACTTTTCTTTACTTCTTGTTTTTAAATCAAATTTATTCCTAGGTCATTTTTATTTATTTCAGGGAATAGAAAAATTAATTTGTGCTACCAAATAGATTTCTACTCTTTTTTTACTCGAGGAACAAAAAAACAGAAAAATCAAGGAACTGACCCCCTTAACCGACAGCAACCCTGGCACTTGATTTCTAGTGAATGGTAACTGTCCCACTAAGTAGGATTTTTTGAGTTAATCTCGAATGGTCAATTTCCCTCCCAAGTTTTCAAGCATCACTTCTTTGCTTCCAAGTTGATCTTCTTTCTGTTCTATGTTGCCCTCGAGATGATCAGTTGGTCAACTTGGGTTCTCAACCCAATGTCGCGCCCCCAGTGTGGGGTCCTCCGACCCATCCTCTTCCTCTCGACCTTGGTCTGCAACGTGGATCTTGGCTTTCCAGATAGCTAATTCTCTAGTTCCCTTACCTTAGAAGATCTAGCAGACATCAGAAGAGACACCGATTTCCTGGAAATTTCACCATTTATTGTCCTGGTTTGTGGACTGGGCTTGTACGCCTAAACCTGGCTGCATAAGCGTTAGCCAAGAACGCTTAGCTGCTGGCCCTAGATTCCAATTCCACTAAATCCTTATGTCTCCCGTAGCGCCAGCTCACTCCTAACGCCATTACATAAATCACAGGCTCTCTTCTAATTCTCCGCTGGGCTAGAAAGGTTTATTTACTGGATCCAACGAGGATTGGACTCACCTATCGAGACAGTGGAGGCTCCCAACAAGGAGAGCCGCTCTCCACAAAGACCATTGAAGAGTGTGTTTTATAAAGAATTTTATTCCTGAAAACAATTTTTACTTAAAAATAATTTTTTTATTCTGTTCTCTAAATGGATTTCTAAGTATTTGAAGGCATGTGGTAATTGTCTAAAATTTCTTTTCCCAAAATAGAAATGTATTTGGTATGAACCTCAATTTTTTTTGTGACTTAAAATTTCTTTTAATTCTTTAAAGTAATTTTATTTCTTTTTGCTTTTTTTTTCCGTGTCTTTTTCCTTTTTCCTTCTCTTCTCCTTCCTCTTGCTAGTCGCCGGCCTTGGGAGAGCCTCATTGATCCCTGCCGAGGCTCCAGCAAGGTTACCGAACCTCATCTAGTCGATCATTAGCTGTCGTCGTGGCTGACAATCGGCTAGAGGAAGAAGAAGAGGAAGAGAAAAAAGAAGAAAAGAAAAGAGAATAAAATAAAATAAAATAAAATAAAATAAAATGCTTGATTATGGAGTTATTTATGGGAACAAAGAAGCAAATTTTTTGTGCATCTTGATTCTATTCTAAATCCATTCCCAAGAATAAAAAAAGTCTTTTGTATTCAACCGGGAATAAAAAAGTTACTAAACTAATTTCTGTTTTTTCTTTTCCAAAAAATAAAATAATAAATCAGACACTATTTGACACATTGCTATTGACAGAGTCTCTTCGAAGCTAGTCTTAGAGATCGTAGTTGAGGGGATCAACGGGGACATCAAGAGCCTGATCACTGACAGAGTCTCTTCGAAGTTATTCTTACTCCTTTCCCACCTTATAATGGTAGGGGTATGTCCCGGGGGTAACAATTCTTGAATAAGTCCCCTTTTAATAGCGGAAACTTCATTTATATATCATTTATTTCAACATTTCTCTTCTTGCCGTAAACCCTGGAGCGCTATGGAAATGGATGAAGAAGCCGCGAGATGGCTGGTGGTGACAAAGTATTTCCATTGTCCCAGTCAGCCATTAACAAAGGTTATTTTTACTTGCTGCCCCCAGACAGTTAGAGGTGCGGCCCGACAGGGACACTCTCAGGTCGCTTCTTTTTGACTCGTGATGAAGGAGACTTCTAGTTTACTTCTTCCGAGCAGCCTCTCCAGCGGTCCAAAAGGAAGAAGATTGCTTGCTTCCTCAGAACCCCAACAAGCTCAAACTTAACACTCCCCTACAAGATCTTGTGGACAAGACACGATGCCGATGGAAAAATGCCTTCCTTTCTTCAAATTGTTGAGGGGCGTTGTTGGATTTCAGTGAGGCCATTTCCAGAAATTTCGAGGAAGAACAACAAAGCTATTCATTCATTCCCACACACGGCGCCAATATTGAAGGCTGAAATGAGAAACACGAACTCTGCCGAAGGTCTTGCTGGAATTTGATTGGGCGTAGGGATTTGGTGCTTGGATTGGTCCTCTGATGCTTAGGTTGGGACTGGAATGTGGGAAATCTAAACAGGAAATGATGCGGAGCTTTAGGAATGAGCAGAGAGATTTCTTCTGAGAGGGATCTTATGATATGATCTTTACCATCCTTCCTACACTATCCTGGAGCGACATGTCTACTTGAGTGTGGATTGTACCGGGGATGTTAATGATTGCATTTCTACAATAGGGTTTTGCGTCTTTTTCGGCAGTTCCGTAATTACTTGGCTTAGTAAGATACAAACCATTATACAAGCGATTAGAAAATAAATGGACCACATCACCATAGTGAGTAGAACGGAAAAAGCTACCTCTTGGACATAAGCCAAGAAGGTTGTATTAGGCTGGGTAATGATGAGATATACTAAATTATCAACCAACTATTCATAGAGTGTAAAATCTCGCAATAGGGTGCCATTAAGAAGGTCTAGGTTGGCATTGGGCTCCATGGGTAAAAGTGACCTTATCGTCAATCAAAGCCACATCTAGAGAATGAAAATATGGTGGTATTTGCATCTCTCCATGGGATCATGAGGAAATTAGAGGCGAGAAATTTGGTCGCTTTTGCAAGCGCCGGAGTTCATGGTGATGATGGAACGGATCTTCTACTGCTCAAGTCCGGAGTGATCTTCGTGTTGTGCTTAATCCTCATGTTGGTCATTATGTTTTCTTGAGGCAACGATGGCATCAAATCGTCTGGCTCTTGCCGCAAAAAGAAAAGGAGTGGAAAATTGTCAAAAAAATTCCTAAACTTATTACACTTTTACCAATTCAGTTTTAAATCTTTTAATTATGTCAACTAAGTCCCAAATCTTTTCACATTTTGCCAATTGAGACCATCAGGCAAATCCTAATTAAAAATTGCTAACATGAACACTAGCCTTCTCATGTAGCATGACCAGCGATGACACGGATACATTGTTAATAATATTTCAATTTTTTTTTTATATTTTTCTTCTTTTCTTTTTTCTTTTCTTTCTTTCCTTTGTTTTTTTCCCAACTCCAGCCATGTGACATCCCGATTTTTCAATTCTATTTTCAATAAATTGAGACGGGCATTTCGTTGGCACGCATATAGTTCTTTTCCTTGAGTCGACCACTCATGTGAAAACTAGTCTATCGAGTGAAGCTGCTAAGAGGTTCTAATGCATCAGACTCGAGAATTTGGTCAGGAAGCGACCTTTCGACCGAGCAAATCTGCAAGGGTCATTACGGCACAAATAAAAGTCGATTAGAGACCGGAGATAGGTCGACTCGACAGAGGCATGTGATCGAGTGTGGGTGATTCCACCGGAGCGCATAATCCTCATCGATCGACACTGGACCGACTTTTCTATCGATTGGGTACCCTGTGTTCGTATTTGAAACCTTGAGATTACCCCGACAACCGTAAGTCGCTAATGTTTTAAAGATGTACATTGTGGCTTGAGATGATCAACCACAGGTCAAATGCAGGAAAATTTCTAAAAGGCTACCCGGTAGATTGGGCCGCGCTAATATCGTGCCAAAGTGAAATTAACCGTGGAATTAAGATCGAATTCAGAAATTGGGAGTCCGGGGGTGTCACAAATCATTTTAGGATCATTGACTTATCTTTGGAATATTTTTCATGCAATTAGAGTTCTTTGGCAAATTAAATCTGAAAATGGTTAATTTGGCTCGAGAAATAGTAGGCTCGTCTTTGGTTGTGCTTTTGGGACTTAAGTTGGTTTTACGGACAAGTGAAGATGTGAATTGAAGTGTGGTGACATTGGATTAATTTTATGGACTTCAATTTGATTCAATTGAAAGAGAATTGATGAGAATTGAAGAAATTTGATGTACAAAAATTGGACCCCGGCGGAAAATGGAAGTGAACCCATTGGAAGAGGTTGTGGGAGTGAGTGGAGTATGACATCACCCATGATGTCATGGTGGTGGGCCATTTTTGGGGATTAAAGAAAAGGAAAAAGAAAAGAAAAAGCCCCCCCTCTTTCTCTCTCTTTCTTCTCTCTCCTCCCTCTCTTCTTCCTCCCCAACCGTGCGACTCCATCTCCATCTCCATCTCCATCTCCTTCTTCTTCTTTGCACGCCACCAGCAGCAAGGGAGATCGTCGTGCAGCCCGCCCGGAGCCACCCGTCACCGCCTCACACCGCCGCACGCCGTCCTCGCCGGTCCGCTCGCGTCCTCGCTCCGCCCGCGCTCGCCCGCGCTTGGCCGGCATCCCGAGCTGCTGTTCAGCTCGTGCAAGAGCTACCGGAGCTCGTCCTCGCCGCCGTGAACCGCCGTCGACCTCCACCCTAGCCCGCCGGAGCTTCGCCTTGCCTCCGTCGCCCTTGGCCGCCCGAACCGGCGCCGGATCCGCCCCATCTTGGCCCCGATCAGCAACCCAGAAAATGGGTATGGCAGCCCCTTCGTGGCCCGTTTTGGCCGCCTTCCCGAGCCCGGATGCTCGGCCCGCTTTGAGGAAAGTCGATCCTCGCGTCGTCCTCGTCGTTTTGGTCCGCTCGGTTCGCTAATCCGGTGAGTTTAGCTCACTAAATCTTGATTAGACGGTTAATTATGCCCTAAGTGTGCTTAGTATAAGTTAAGCAAGTTTAGGTGGTTAGATTAGTTTATTTGATTGATGATTAGATTAGGATGTTTAATTAAGTTAAAGTGTGTTTAGTTTAAAGTTAAGTGTGTTTATTTTTAAAATAAAGCCTTGATGTGACATAATAGGGTTTTATTTTTGAATTATTTAAAGATTTCGAAATTCTGGAAATTTATAATATTATATTAATTCCGAAATTATTAAAATATTATTATATAAAAAAAAAGAGGAAAAATTATTTTTGACCCCGGTTGCTCAGAATTTCGTGCCGATCGCTGCTGTGTGTTCGGATTTTGAAAAAGATGGTCGAATAATATAAATTGAATGTGGATTGCGAAAAATGTGAATATTATTATTTAATTAATTTTCGGAATTAATTTAATTATTTATTAAAATTTGAAAATTTCGTCGGGACCTTATACTCTCAGAATTTCGTGCTGATCGTTGCTGTGTATTTAGAATTTGAATTTGATGATTGATTGTGGCAAATTGACTGTTGATTGGGATAAATAAGGATTTTATTCATATAAACCCAAATGTCGGGTTTTGATGCAAAAATTGGGTTTTAATGATTATATTAAATGGTGGGTTTGAAAAAGTGAGATATTGGCTTTTTGATTCGAAATTAGCGTGTCCCCACACACGTGAGTAATTTCTGGAATATTTTTAATATGGAGAAAAATGGCCGGGATCACTATTTTAAGTGGAAGCATTGATTGAAATACAAAGTGTCCTGGGGCCGAGTATGCTTTGGTTGTGTGATAACTATGAGGAAGCGTCCTGGGCTGTTGAGCCGGACTTGCCCCTATATGGGATGCCCACGCGGTGGATGCCGATCGCAGTAGAGGCTGGGCCGACTGGATCGATGCTCCTTCGGGAATGCCGTCGATGTAGTGAAGAAGCCGTGCTCCAAGGGGGGAGACGATGCTCCTTCGGGAATGCCGTCGACGTACTGACGAAGCCGCGCTCCATGGGGGGAGGCGATGCCTGGCATTAGTGTCAGTAGATAGCCGAACTGCGAGTAGGCTATGCCCTTGTGTGGCAGTGATTAATAATTGGAATGCATGTTGGGTGTTATTGATGTGTCGGATTATGGGACGGAATTGTGTGGCATGGAATGAGACGTGTCATAACGATTTAGTCTTATAATTAGGACCCTGCGGTTGTTAGTTATATGAAAGTGAATGCGATCCGGTTGTTTAAGTTCTCATTATTGCATATGATTGAGTGATATGAACTGTGCTAACCTGCAGGAAGGAACTAAGGCGAGGTAAGTTTTCCGTGTGATGTGGCTAGGCCACCCGGGGTGTATTTTCTTTCTAATAGGGGTTTAGGGGGTTGAACTTGCTGAGACATCGTCTCATCCCGGTTGTGGGATTAAAATTTCAGGTCCCTAGATGGCGGTCGTGGAGGACCCGAAGCCCTAAGTCTGGAAAGGTGGAGACTGAAGTATCGGTGATCGTGTCCCGCTAGTTGGTTTTAGGGTAGTTCCCCTTTTGTCGAGCTGGTCTATTTCGCAGACAGCCCAGAGTTGTATTTAAGCCTATGTGTTTGTAAATGAGTGTTTAGTATTGTGATTGATTGCCTGCTTTTCTATCCCAAGTTAAATGTTGTCAGGGGATTTGTTTCGCTTCCGCATGCGTAATAAAATGAATGGGTCGGCGACGTATCCTGGGATGTCGCATATTTGATCGACCGCAGTGGGATGTGCGCGCGCTCGGGGTTCGGGGCGTGACAAGCCATAGTCGAGGGCTTCTGACCCTCACTTACTTTGGGTGAGGGTGTCACATCCCTTGCTGACCAAGCCTATTGTGGGACGTCGGCCTTCACCTGTGGCCGATAATGGTCGGCCGATGACCTTGCTGGCCAAAAATGGGGGAAAAAGGAAAGAAGATAAATAAATAAATAAATAATCGAGAAAATTTTAGAATGTCATTAAAAATTATCCATATCAATGCCACCCATGTCACATAGGACGGCATCTACGTCAAATGATTTTCTGGCCAAAATATAGCTAATTTGACCCGGCTGGCAAAATATGAAAATGTTTATGACTCAATTGATATAATTAATCAGTTTATGACATAAGTGCCTAAAGTATAATAGGTTTATGACTTTTTGAATAATTTTTTTTTTTAAAAAGAGATGTCCAATGTGGTGGTTACTACGTAGTCGGAGGTGATGACGGCCACCACCACGATGGAGGCCACCACGGAAGTCACCATGGAGGAGGTGGTCATGGGCCTTCGGCCACTCTCGTTGGATGTGTCGTGTTTTGCTACTAAAGCCTTCACTGGTTTCTTGACCATGAAGTAGCATTTTCCATAACTCTCTATTTTTGGTGGCCAGTGCTTATACCATATCCTCTGCTATGCGATTTTCAGCTCAACCTTTACTTTGGCGAGTCTTAGACACTCGATGAGAGAGAAGCTTTGCTTGAGTAGGGATGGAGGCTGAAGGGACTACGGTGAAAAACTCGTCGGAATTCTGAATTTGACACTTGAAGTTAAGATCCAAGATTGTTATAAACGTTGGAGGGATATGTAAATGGAGGCCCAAACCCGTCCGGTTGACTAGTGGTGGAACTTAACAAACTATCCAACTATATTGTTTGGATGTATGGTTTTAACGAATTAAATAAATGTTTTGAACCTAAGTTTAGATGTTATTATAACCGAATGGATAATCTGGTAATTAATTCGAAGGACCCACTTGTGTAATCTCAAAGCACTCCGTGATCTACTACCGGACGTGGAGTAGTGAAATCATTATTTCATCGGCAAGTTACCAATAACTAGCTGCACTCATTGCCAATTAGTAAAGCACTTTGTGATCTGCTTCTGAATATTAGATTCGAAAACGTGCCATGGAATTTTTATTGATAAGTTACTATTTAATCGAAGGGGCCCACTTATAAAATTTTCAGGCATTTGGTATGCATACTCAATCTATCATGATAAAATCATTATTTCATTTGTAAGTCGCAAACTACTTGATGGCCCAATTATAAGATTTTATAGCACTTGGTATCATATGACTGAATATGAAGGATGATAGAATTGTTATTTTATCGATAAGTTACTAATTAATTGCCAGAGCCCACTTGCAATAAAACCCGTACTAATCTACTTGTGAAAGAGATGGTAAAACCATTACTAACTAATTGACGAGCCCAATTATCAAATTTTAAAAAGAACAATTGATAACAACTTTTAATTTACTATGAGAATAACAGTCTTTCCTAAATCACAAAAAATCAAATAATAAATTATTATAAATTATTGCAGAGTTTACTATTTCAAAAATTTGAGGCTCACACAATAAGTTGTTGTTTTCATAGTAAATCAAAAACTGTTATGTTAGTAAAGCCAGATTTAAAAGCACTCGCTAATCTACTATTGGATACTATTGGCCAAGAAAATTCTATAATTGGATACTAGATTTGAGAAAATAAAATCACTATTTTGCTGGTAAGTTACAAATAGTTGACTGGACAAGTAAGTTGCCAACCAATTTTACTTACTAATGATATTATAGGTTCTAACATTACAAACTTTCAGATGATAACATATTTCTTTGAGATGGAAAGTTGAGGCAACTTGCTTGTAATGTTCAAAGTTAGTTGGAAGATCCTTTGTCCAATGTGATATATTTCTCAACGTTTCAATAAATCTAACCGATGGATTAAATTTATGCAATTGCATAAGTTTTAGGAATCAATTAGCCAAAATATAAGTTTAAAACTGAATCGGCACAATTACAATAGGTTTATGATTTTTTTTTGATAATTTTCTCTGCTTCTAGGAAAGTCTAAATGTATTTAAAGTATAGCAGATATAACGGTACCTATAGAGTCACTCGAATCCATAGCAACTAACAGTTATTCAAAGGTGATTATTCATGATGTTTTAAGGTGGTTGAAGTAGATGACCTAGAGAGTAGTTGCAAATTTTGAGCTAAATGCCATGGGTGCAGCATGGCAGTTTCGAGTTTGGAGATATGAAGAGTGAAGACTGATGGACGGTTGTGAGTTTGGAGATAAGGAGTAACATCTAGAAAGCTCCAAGGTTCCTCCCCATGTAGTTCAATTATTTTTTTTAAGTGCCCACTTTCTACATATAACGAATTATCTAAATTGTAATGGTGCAATCTTGTTGGGGACAACAAATGTTAGGGTATGTTTCAAAGAAATCAGTTGATTTGGCTTTCATTATATGTGCTACGAGTTAGAATATGCCGTGGAGAGACAACTGATTTCAGCGACAACTATGGCTATGACAACACAAGGAGCTGAAGAGGTAGGGTGGTCTAATGACTTGATTGGTGGTGATGATGGCTTGGAAATCCGGTTGTTTTGGTGTTCATGTCAAGAGAGGATTTGACATCGAAAATATTTCTTGCCGCAAAGATTTTTGCAGACATGCGAACTGAGTTCAATCGTTTGGAGTAGTTTGAGCCCAACGCAGTTTTCATGGACATCTAAAGTAGTTAAGCATCTATTGAGGAATTGGGAGGGACTGCATGGATGACGAGCACCATGACCTGCCCATGAAACATTGAGCCAAGCGAAAAATTGTTAAACTTGGGGCTCAAAATTATAGTTAAATTTGGAGTTGGGGTCAAGTCTAGAGATCGATAGGTCCGGGATTTTTTTTGGACCAATGGCCGAGGCTACGAACCAGGAGCTTCCCTATAATGTGTTGCTACTACGCCCAGGGCGGGCACCTAACTATAGGCCGACATAAACCTCTTGGCTGTCCGGTTTAGTTTAGCCTATTTTAATAACACACACTTTTGTGAGTTTCTGGAAAGACTTTTTTTTTTAGGGATTGTAAGATAACATCGATAGATTTATTTTGAGAGTGATTTTGGGCAGGGAAACATATGAGTGATTGTAATTATGTAGTCTTTATTCATAATGGATTTCTCTTCTATCGACTCTTTTCAAGGAGTAGGTACCAACATTCGGATTGAATGATATAAATTTCTAGCGCTCTTTCTCATAATTCATTGATTTTGCCGATAAATTTTTTTCTTTTCATATTAGATTTGAATTGTAGAATCCATTAGCACAACGCAACTACATCCAATTGCATCACACACATGCTGCGTTTGTAAAAAAAAAAAAAAAAAATCTAGTTTATATAGATAGGATATATAAGATTTCAATCTCTCAGACCCTATTGATGAACAATGCTTTTGGCATCAAATCATCTAATAAAATAAAATAAATTAGTCTTTGATCGGTATTCATTATTTGAGATTACGATCACCAGCTCCATGTCACCACTTTGCCATTTTAAGACTGTCTAACTTTGATCAGAAGAAACTTCGCAGAACCTTCACCATGACTCCCGATACGTCAACCAAAGGGAATTATCTCTAGAGTCTTCCCCTCAACTTTTGTGGTCCATCATCGTTATGGTCGCGAGCACAAATAATGAAATAATTTATATGGAAATCATTGTAAGCCTCTCGCATCAATAATATACAATTTGAGTCAGAAAATATCATCCGTTAAGATTGCGAAGTAGAGAGATTGATGAAGCTAATCACAATTCCAACACGAAAAGATGAACACCCAATTTTCTTCACAACCGGATTAAAAAGTCGTCAGTGTGGAATAATTGGGTGGTTGAAAACTTGCATCCATCCTTCAGTTTTTGAGACTGACAGTGACGTACTTTTCTCCATGAGATGATGAGGAAATTCATGGCGAGATATTGCGTCGATTTCGAGAGCGCCGGCGTTCGTGGTGGTGATGATGGGTCGGGTCTTCTGCTGCTTAAGGCCGGAGTGATCTTCGTGGCGTGCTTGATGCTCGCGTCCATCATCGTGTTTTCCTGCGCCAATGAAGGCAACGGCTCGCTCTGCTCTGGCCGCAAAAAGAAAAATTCACTTGGAGGACATTTTGGGTCGTGCCATAATTAAGCCAATTGCGTAAGAGTGCTGCTAGGCTAACGGCCACCGTCATTCTCAGAAGAACATTCCAAATTCAAAGAAAGGGACAACTGAAAGGTCAAGTTTAGCCTTTTTTGACGTGGCCATTATTATTATTATTATTATTGTTATTATTATTATTATTATTATTATTATTATTATTATTATTATTATTATTATTATTATTATTATTATTATTGTTTTGGTGAAAAATTATTTATTGAGTGCTGCTATATCAGTGGTCACGGAGACCTATTGACCACATATTCCTCTCACACCCCCATACTAACCGATCGGACTTATGGAGGAATCTAAATGTAAATTCTGTAAATTTTGCTTACCTTAATGAATTCAACAATAGAAACTTATTAAGAAACAATGGACGATGCACATGATCTCTCAACGAGTACACTCCTTATTTCCAATGTGACAAGTATATCGATGGTGTATGAAGTACATATTATGTTCTGTGGGTATCTTTGATTTGGTGATGCAATTTATATTTAAGTTATATCATATTAGTGAATTTATATAATAATTTGAATAAAGTTCATTCATCTAGATTCATCAAAAGTCAAAAGATGAATTTGACACTTTTCCGTCAAAATCTAAAATATTATGTGAGTTTTAAAAGATTTTTGAGTCAACATTCGTGTAAAAAAAAATTATTGTGACTAATTGAAATACAAGCCAATCTTTGATATCGCATCTTTTTTTTTTTTTTCCTTTTTCACAATGAATTGTAAATGAATCTGCAATTAATTAATAAACTTACCGTATTAAAGAAACAGTACTTTTTACGGAGTAATGAATAGAGGGATGAGAATGGAGACTAGCACAAATAATTTATATGGAAATCATCATAAGCCTCTCGCATCAATAATATATAATTCAAGTCAGAAAACATCATCCTTTAAGATCGCGAAGTATAGAGATTGATGAAGCTAATCACAATTCCAACACGAATAAATGAACACCACTTTTCTTCACAACCGGATCAAAAAGTCGTCAGTGTGGAATAATTGGGTGGTTGAGAACTTGCATCCATCCTTCAGTTTTTGAGATTGACAGTGACGTACTTTTCTCATCCCTATATAATTGAAGGTCCCTCATCTCATGTATATTGTCTCCTTCCTACAACTATTGATACCGCGAATGGTTGAGTTCTTGCTTCTCTTCACGACATAATGAGGCCATCAACGGTGAGCAGTTGGATCGACTTAGCAAGCCCCGGTGTTCATGGTGATGATGGAGCGGATCTTCTGCTACTCAAGTCTGGAGTGATCTTCATGCTGTGCTTGATCCTTGCGTCAGTTGTTATATTTTCCTGTGGCGACTCTCAGAATGAAAAAGGCGGCCGTGCTGGAAGCAGTAGTCGGGGTGCGGTGGCTGCAGGCGCAGCAGCTGCAAGCATGGCGGTTGCAAGCACAGCGGCTAGTTCGGGTGGAGGCGGGGGCGGCGGAGGGTGTTGAATTGACCTTATATTTATATACCTTTAAGGCATGAGTTAAAAAAAAAAAAGCATTTTCATTTCAAAAAATTGCGATGCGATAGTGTTGTCTGTGTTTCATATTAGGATTGCTATTTAGGGTTAAGTATATTGTTATTTACATATGTTGTATTTAAGTATAATTGTACTCTCACCCTATACTTGTGTTCCTCATTTGATAATGCACGGGCTGTTATAATCCTCTCTCTTTCATTACAAATTCTGTAAATTTTGCTTGCCTTAATGAATTCAACAATACAAACTTATTAAGAAACTATGGACAATGCACATAATCTCTCAACAAGTACACTCCTTATTTTCAATGTGAAAAGTATATTGATGGCGTATGAAGTACATATTATGTTCTGTGGGTATCTTTGATTTGGTGATGCAATTTATATTTAAGTTATATCACATTAGTGAATTTATATAATAATTTGAATAAAGTTCATTCATCTAGATTCATCAAAAGTCAAAAGATGAATTTGACACTTTTCCGTCAAAATCTAAAATATTATGTGAGTTTTAAAAGATTTTTGAGTCAACATTCGTGTAAAAAAAAATTATTGTGACTAATTGAAATACAAGCCAATCTTTGATATCGCATCTTTTTTTTTTTTTTTCCTTTTTCACAATGAATTGTAAATGAATCTGCAATTAATTAATAAACTTACCGTATTAAAGAAACAATACTTTTTACGGAGGAGTTTTTTTTTTTTTTTTTTAATGAATAGAGGGATGAGAATGGAGACTAGCACAAATAATTTATATGGAAATCATCATAAGCCTCTCGCATCAATAATGTATAATTCGAGTCAGAAAACATCATCCGTTAAGATCGCGAAGTATAGGGATTGATGAAGCTAATCACAATTCCAACACGAATAAATGAACACCACTTTTCTTCACAACCGGATCAAAAAGTCGTCAGTGTGGAATAATTGGGTGGTTAAGAGAACTTGCATCCATCCTTCAGTTTTTGAGATTGACAGTGACGTACTTTTCTCATCCCTATATAATTGAAGGTCCCTCATCTCATGTATATTGTCTCCTTCCTACTACTTTTGATACCGCGAATGGTTTTAGTTCTTGCTTCTCTTCACGACATAATGAGGAAATCAACGGCGAGCAATTGGATCGATTTAGCAAGCCCCGGTGTTCATGGTGATGATGGAACGAATCTTCTGCTACTCAAGTCCGGAGTGATCTTCGTGCTGTGCTTGATCCTTGCGTCAGTTGTTATATTTTCCTGTGGCGACTCTCAGCACAAAAAAAGACGCAGAGGCAGAGGTGGCGATGGTTGCGTTGGAGGCGGTGGTTGCAGTGGAGGCGGCGGTTGTGGCGGGGGTGGTGGTTGTGGCGGGGGCGGGGGCGGTGGCGGGTGTTGAATTGAACTTATACCTATATACCTTTTAGGCCTGATTTGCAAAAAAAAAGAAAAAAAGCAGTTTCATTTCAATAAATTGTAATGCGATAGTGTGGTCTGTGTTTCATATTAGGATTGTTGTTTAGGGTTAAGTATATTGTAATTTACATAGGTTGTATTTATGTAAATTGTACTCTCCGCCTATACTTGTGTTCCTCATTTGATAATGTACGGGATATTATAATCCTCTCTCTTTCGTTACAAATCTTAACTTGATGTCAGAGTTATTTGTTGTTTGAGGAGACTCCCATTGAGATTGTTCCACGGCCAGCCACACCAGCCACCATTCTCCACCAAGTCCTCACCTTTCAGATGCAGCTCAACATCCTTCCATTGCTCAATCTAAAAAACAAAGACCACCAACAGACTCGTTGTCCTCAAACAGCCCATATCCTAAACACTCATCACAAATGGACGCCAAATGCCACCACATGTCGGATTGTACATTGTTTATAGATGATCATATTAAAGTGGTGTTTTGTCAAGTCCAACTAAGTGGATTATTAATGTTATTATCCTAAAATGGTAACCAAAAACTTGCAGGCATTATTGGGCACGTGTCATGAGCTGATTGGTTAATTAAAACATATTCATCACTCTTTTCCACCCTCGGCCTCATTTGGTCTATCTGACTTACCAAGATTAAAATGAATTCCAAGTATCCTTCCCTTTTGTTCTTAGCGTTAATTGTAGAGGTGGAGAGGGAGCTAGTAAGCCTTATATTTTTGGCCGTTACATCTAGTGGTCATAGCCTGGCTGCTGGATATTGATGTAACTTCACCATCATATCAGCATCTATCCTACTCCAAGGTTTACACTAGGCAAGAGAGTTACACCGATGTTATCTCTAGACCGTTCAATTGGCTTGCACAATCTACCCTGTACAATAGTAATTTAACCAACAGCAACCCCGACACTTGATTTCTAGTGAATGGTAACTGTCCCGCGGGATTTTTTTTTGAGTTAATCTCGATCCCTCCCTAGTTTTCAAGCCTCACTTCTTTGCTTCCATGTTGATCTCCTTTCTGTTCTATGTTGCCCTCAAGATGATCAGTTGGTCAACTTGGGTTCTGAACCCAATATCGCGCCCCCGATGTGGGGTCCTCCGACCCATCCTCTTCCTCTCGACCTTGGTCTGCAACGCAGATCTTGGCTTTCCTACCAACTAATTCTCTAGTTCCGTTACCTCAGAAGATCTAGCTGACATTAGAAGAGACGTCGATTTCCTGGAAATTTCACCATTTATTGTCCTGGTTTGTGGACTGGGCTTGTACGCCTACACCTGGCTGCATAAGCGTTTGCCAATTACGCTTAGCTGCTGGCCCTAGAGTTCCGATTCCGCTAAATCCCTAGATCTCCCGTTGCGCCAACTCACTCCTAACGCCATTAGATATATCACAGGCTCTATTCTAATTCTCCGCCGGGCTGGAAAGGTTTATTTCCTGGATGCTTCCTTGAATCTTTCCAAGCCAATGCAGGTGGCCGAGGAGAAGGGTCGGTCGCATTGATCTCCCTAGCATCCCAACGCTTCCCTTTTTTTATTTTTATTTTTAAATGATCATCCTTCCTCCAACAAGGATTGGAAGGAAAAATAGTTGTACTTGGACTCACCTACCAAGACAGTGGAGGCTCCCGACAAGGTGAGCCGCTCTCCACAAAAACCATTTAAGGACGTGTTCCATAATAATTATGTTTTGAGAAACAATTTTTACTTATAAATAGTTTTTTATGATTCTGTTTTGTGTTCTGAATGACTTTCTAAGCATTTGAAGACGTGTGGTAACTGTCCAAATTTTTAATTTCCGGAATAAAAATGTGTTTGGTATGATCTCAATTATTTTTTTGTGACTTAAAATTTCTTCTAATTTTTAAAGTAATTTTATTACATTTTTCTTTTTCCTTTTCTTTTTTCCTTTTCCTTCTCTTCTTCTTTCTCTTGCTAGTCACCGGCCTTGGGAGAGCCTCATCACCCCCTGGCGAGGCTCCAGCGAGGTTGCCGAACCTCATTTGGTTGGTTGCTAGCTATCACCGTGGCCGGCAATCAACTAGAGGAAGAAGAAGTGGAAGAGAAAAGAGAAAAAAAATGCTTGATTCTGGAGTTATTTCCAAGAATAAAGAAGCAAATGTTTTGTACTTCTTGATTCTATGCTAAATCTATTCCTGGAAATAAAAAAAAAAAAGATATTCGACAAGGAATAAAAAAGCTACTAAACAGATTTTTGTATTTTTTTTCTTTTTTGTTCCGAAAAATAAAAGAATAGAATCAAATATTGTTTTACGCGTTACCACCCATGGAGTCCCTCCGAAGCTAGTCTTAGAGATCGTGGTTGAGGGGCTCGACGGGGACATCAAGGGCTTAATCACTGACAGAGTCTCTTCGAAGCTAGTCTTACTCCTTTCCCACCTCGTAATGGTAGGGGTACGTCCCGGGCGTAACCCTTCTTGGACATGTCCCCTTTTAGTAGCGGAAACTTCATTTATATCATTTATTTTAATATTTCTCTTCTTGCAGTGAACCCTCGAGAGCTATGGAAATGGATGAAGAGGCCGCGAGATTGCTGGCGGTGACAAAGGATTTCCAGTGTGCCAGTCGGCCATTAACAAAGGTAATTTTTACTTGCTGCCCCCAGCCAGTTAGAGGTGCAGCCCGCCAGGGACACTCACGAGTCGCTTCTTTTGACTTGTGATGAAGAAGGCTTCTAGTTTGCTTCTACCGAGCAGCCTCTCCGGAGATCCAAAAGGAAGAGGATTGCTTGCTTTCTCAGAACCCCAACAAGCTCAAACTTAACACTCCCCTACAAGATCTTGTGGACAAGACACGATGCCGATGGAAAAATGCCTTCCTTTCTTCAAATTGTTGAGGGGCGGTGTTGGATTTCAGTAAGGCCATTTCTAGAAATTTCGTAGGAAGAACAACAAAGCTATTCATTCATTTCCACAGACGGCGCCAATATTGAAGGCTGAAATGAGAAACACGAACTCTGCCGAAGGTCTTGCCGGAATTTTGATTGGTGCGTACGGATTTTGTGCCAGGATTGGTCCTCTGACGCTTAGGTTCGGACTGGAATGTGGGAAATCTAGAAATAGGAAATGATGCGGAGCTTTAGGAATGAGGAGAGAGATTTCTTCCGAAAGGGACCTTATGATATGGTCTTTACCATCCTTCCTACACTATCCTGGAGCGACATGCCTAATTGAGTGCGGACTATACCGGGAATTTAATGAATGCATTTCTAAAACAGGGTTTTGCGTTTTTTTCGGCAGTTTTACTTGGCTTAGTAAGACACAAACCATTATACAAGTGATTAGAAAAATGAACGGACCACATCACCATAGTGAGTAGAACGGAAAAAGCTACCTCTTAGACATGAGCCAAGAAGGTTATATTAGGACGGGTAATGATGAGATATACTAAATTATCAACCAACTATTGATAGAGTGTAAAATCTTGCAATAGGGTGCCATTAAGAAGGTCCAGGTTGGCATTGGGCTCCATGGGTAAAAGTGACCTTATCGTCAATCAAACCCACATCTAGAGAATGAAAATATGGTGGTATTTTCATATCTCCATGGGATCATGAGGAAATTAGAGGCGAGAAATTTGGTCGCTTTTGCAAGCGCCGGAGTTCATGGTGATGATGGAACGGATATTCTACTGTTCAAGTCCGGAGTTATCTTCATGCTGTGCTTGATCCTCACGTTGGTCATTATGTTTTCCTGAGGCAATGATGGCATCAACTCGTCTGGCTCTTGCCGCAAATAGAGAAAAAAGGGAAAATTGTCAAAAAAATTCATAAACTTATTACACTTTCTTAATTCAATTCTAAATCTCTAAATTGTGTTAATTGAATCCTAAATCTTTTTACGTTTTGTCAATTGAGATTATTAGGCAAATCTTATTTGAAAATCGCTAACATAAATGCCAACCTTCCCACGTAGCATGACCGGTGATAACATGGATAAATTTTTAATAATATTTCAATTTTTTATTTTTTATTTTATTTTTTTCTTCTTTTCTTTCTTTCCTTTATTTTTTCCTAAATCTGGCCATAGTCGAGGGCTAGTGACCCTCACCTAGTTTGGGCAAGGGCGTCCCGGCCCTTGCTGACCAGGCCAATTGGGGATCATTGGCCCTCACTTGTGGCCGATAATGGTCGTCCGATGACCTTGCTCGCCAAAATTGGAGGAAAAAACAAAGGAAATAAAATAAATAAATAAATAATCGAGAAACTATTAGAATGTTATCCATGTCAATGCCACTCATGCCACATAAGACGGCATCTACGTCAAATGATTTTCTGGCCAAAATATAGCTGAATTGACTCGATTGGCAAAATATGAAAAGGTTTAGGACTCAATTGGTATAATTAAACGGTTTATGACATTGACATAAGTGACTAAAGTATAATAGGTTTAGGACTTTTTGGATAATTTTCTTGAAAAAGAGAGACGTCCAATGTGGTGGTTACTACGTAGTCTGAGGTGATGATGGCCACCACCACGATGGAGGCCACCACGGAAGTCACCATGGAGGAGGTGGTCATGGGCCTTCGGCCACTCTCGTTGGATGTGTCGTGTTTTGCTCCTAAAGCCTTCACTGGTTTCTTGACCATGAAGTAGCATTTTCCATAACTCTCTATTTTCCAATGCTTATCTCGTATCCTCTGCTATGCGATTTTCAGCTCAACCTTTAGTTTGGCGAGTCTTAGACACTCGATAAGAGAGAAGCTTTGCTTGAGTAGGGATGGAAGCTGGAGGGACTACGGTGAAAAACTCGTCGTAATTTTGAATTTGACACTTGAAGTTAAGATCCAAGATTGTTATAAACGTTGGAGGGATATGTAAATGGAGGCCCAAACCCATCCGGTTGACTAGTGGTGGAACTTAACAAACTATCCAACTATATTGTTTGGATGAATGGTTTTAACGAATTAAATAAATGTTTTGAACCTAAGTTTAGATGTTATTATAACCGAATGGATAATCTGGTAACTAATTCGAAGGACCCACTTGTGTAATTTCAAAGCACTCCGTCATCTACTACCGGACGTGGAGTAGTGAAATCATTATTTCATCGGCAAGTTACCAATAACTAGCTGCACTCATTGCCAATTAGTAAAGCAGTTTGTGATCTGCTTCTGAATATTAGATTCGAAAACGTACCATGGAATTTTTATTGATAAGTTACTATTTAATCAAAGGGGCCCACTTATAAAATTTTCAGGCATTTGGTATGCATACTCAATCTATCATGATATAGGAGTAGAGTAGGACTGACCAAGAAAAAAAAATCTATCATGATAAAATCATTATTTCATTTTTAAGTCGCAAACTACTTGATGGCCCAATTATAAAATTTTATAGCACTTGGTATCATATGATTGAATATGAAGGATGATAAAATAGTTATTTTATCGATAAGTTACTAATTAATTGCTAGAGCCCACTTGCAATAAACCATGAAAGAAGATGAAGACAAAGTAGTTGAGAGAAGAATTTTCTTTATATTCTATAGATTCCTCAATGTACAATGTTCACATTGTTTATAATACAAAGTGTGTATAAGAAAAGCAAGTAAATATTTTACAATATTTGGATCTAATTAGATCCGATACTAAATGAACATGATTGATCCTTGAATGATATTGTGAATCTTCATGTGTATCTTCCAACACTTCCTCTCAAGCTGGTGGCTTGTAGATATCCAAAACGCCTAGCTTGCTTAGGAGATATGCGTTCTAGCTTTGACACAAGGGTTTGGTGAAGACGTCCGCTGGTTGCTCTTCTATTCGGATCCCCAGTGTCTCGATTATCCCTTGCTGGATCTTTTCTCGCGTGAAATGGTAGTCCACTTCTATGTGCTTCATTCTTTCATGAACTATTGGATTTGAGGCAAGTTTGAGAGGCGCATCGTTGTCACAAAAAAAAAAAAAAAATTAGTTGGTCCTTCAATTTGTACCCCAAGATCTCGAAGCAATCCGCGTAGCCATACTATCTCACATGCGGTTTTTGCCATAGCTCGATATTCCGCTTCTGCTGAGGATAATGAGACAGTCGGTTGCTTCTTTGTCTTCCATGAAAGTAAAGAATCCCCTAACTTGATACAGAACCCTGTTATGGACCTCCTGCTCATTGAACATGTCGCATAATCTGCATCACAATATGCAGTCATTTTTTTTTTTGGTAAAGTCAATATGCAGTCATTTTCATATCACATTTCTTGGAGAGAAGAATCCCAAGACCTGGACATTTCTTCGAATACTTTACTACTTTGAGTGCTGCACTCATGTGGGATTGCTTTGGATTGTGCATGAACTAACTAAGGGTTTGCACAGCATAACTGATGTCCAGCCTGGTTATAGTTAAATAGATGAGCTTCCCAACAAGTTTGTAATAACTCATTGGATCTCTTAGTACATGATCGGCTTCTTGAGAGATTCCAGCATCATACTATGCTGTGGTCAGTTTGATATTTTGCTCGATTGGAATTACAGCCGGCTTACATCCTGACAGCCTAGCTTCTGATGTGATTTCCAAGCAAATTTTCTCTGACTAAAAGATATTCCTTGATCTGAGCGAGCAATTTCTATTCCAAGAAAATACTTTGGCGACCCTAGATCTTTTATAGGAAAGTAGAGTGTGTTAGGGAAATCCCTTATGATGTTTTGAAGATGACAAAATAAATCAAAGGCTACTAATGTGTTTAATGGTTAAGTAAAAGACCATGCAGATGATAGAACATATAAAGGATAATGTCAAAGTTAGAAGACTACCAGAAGATTGAACGTAACACATGTCCAAAGTATATTATGAAGATTTTCAGACTTCTGTGTCAAAGTCTGAAGACTGCCAGACTTTAATATTAAAGTCTGTTCCACATCAGAAGTCTGCTCATTTTGACAAATTTCAGACTGAACGTGAATGATGAACCAAAAGACAGACTCTATGCTGAAGCTGAACCAAAAGATAGACTCTATGTTGGAGCTGAACTTATTCAGACGGTGTTCAGATCTTAAAGCTAAATCTGTTCAGAAGCAGAATATGTTCAGACCTAGATTGTAAAGTCTAAGTCTATTACACTCAGACTCAGATTGCAAAGTCTATCGCACTCAGACTCAAATTATAAAGTCTATCGCACTTAGACTCAGATTGTAAAGTCTATTGCTATCAGACTTTATATCCAGATTCAACAGAACGTAATTCAAGCCCAATCATATAACGGCTAGTGATCTGGTTTGGATTCCACATCAAGATTGATTTGATTGACTTAATCTATTTGATTGACGATTGGATCTTGAAGACAAGATCTTTTTATACGAAGAAGCTTTACTTATGGAAACCAAGATTTTGTTTGTATGGGCGATCGAAATCAATTTGGGATTCTACCTTTGTTACTCAACAGCTACCAAATCTTCTAGATACAGAGCTGTCCAATGGGTATATTGGAAGACGATTCTCCAGGATACTGTCCAACGGGTAGTTTGGAAATGGAGGAGTATTTAAGGAGATAATAGACCGATGAGCAAGTAAGAGATAGAGCGTAAAATTTATAATTCCAAAGTTTAAGCGACCTTCGATCATATACTTGTCTCTTGAGAGCTTAAACGTTTGTGATCGTGAGAGAAATACCAAAAGAGTGACTTAGTGAGATAGTGTGATCTACTAAGTGTTTGCACTAGAAATTGTAATCTCTTATTGATTGCATAGTGGAATCCAGCCAAGAAGGCTGTTAGCGTGGGAGAGTGGACGTAGGCTTGGATTAAGCCGAACCACTATAATTTCTGTGTTCTTATTCTCTTCCCTAACTCCTTTGCTTGAAGTTCATTTTATTTCGCATATATTTGCCAAGGTTTATTTTAAACACCTATTTACCCCCCGCTAGGTGTTCATACTAGTACTCTCAGAGTGCAAGTATTTCTTGAAACTTTTGACAGCCATCTCATCATTGCCCATAATCAATATATCATCTACATATATCATCAAGTATATGGATGACGTACCTTTGGTCCATGTGAAAACAGTATAATGGAATTTGGACTGTTGAAAACCAGCAACTATTAGGGACTCAGAAAATTTGGCGTACCATTGTTTGAATGCTTGCTTGAGCTCATATAAGGATTTGTGGAGACAACATACTTTATTCTCCCCCTGTCTCTGTAAATCCTGTGGTATGTCCATATAAATCTCTTCTGCTAAGTCTCCATGCAGGAATGCATTATGAACATCCATATGATGTAATGGCTAGTCCTGGTAAGCTGCTATATAGAGGAATGAACAGACTGTAACATCCTTGGCTAAGGGCGAGAAGGTTTCATGATAATCAAAACCTTCCTTCTATGTGAAACCTTTTGCCACCAATCGGGCTTTGTACCTTTCAACTGAACCATCAACTCTGTATTTGATTTTGTAGACCCATTTGCATCCAATTGGTTTGCGATGTGGAGGTAGACTAACAAGATCCCATGTCTGATTGTCCACCAATGCCTGCAATTCTTCTTCCATTACCTTTTGCCATCGCGGATCAGTACTTGCCTCTTCATAGCTTGATGGTTCTCGTTCATTAGAAATTTGAGTAATACAACATCTATGCTCCTTGGATAACTGATCGAAGGAAACATAAAAGGAAATGGGAAAAAGAATACTTGGTGGATTTCTCACTCCACATATGTAGTCCTTGGTCCAAGTTGGAGGATGTGTGGCTTGTCTTGACCGTCTTGGCTGGATGTCTTCATAAGAGGACTGAGTTGGAAGATCTACAGGAGAGGATCCCAATGTAATCCTCTCATTCGGGTCTTGATCCGTGTCTTCTACTAAAGGTGTCATTGCCATAGTGGGTGTAGGAGTAGTACTTGTATTAACTGAGGAAGGGATCGTAACATATCTCGGATCATTGATGGATTCTTCGATATGGTGAGTATGAGAATATCTCTATCTGTCTCTATCTGATTCCTTAGTAGAGAAAGGGAAAAAATCATCTTGGAAGTGAACATCTCTACTAACGAAGAATTCACCTGTAGAGGGATCAAATATTCGATATCCCTTTTGTAGGGTAGCATACCCCATAAATATGCAACGGCGAGCCCGTGGACCCATTTTATCCTTAGGTCCTACTATAGATGCATAGCATAGACACCCAAAAATCCTCAAATGATTAAGATTTGGCTTCTTCCCAAAGAGAAGTTCAAAAGGGCTTCGACCGATAAGAATCTTGGTCGGCATATGGTTGATCAAATATGCTGCAATCAATAAACATTCTCCCCAAAAATTATCTGGAATGGAACCCTGAAATTTTAAGGCCTTGGCCACTTCCAACAAATGACAATACTTCCTTTCCACTATTCCATTTTGTTGAGGTGTGTATATACAGGAACTCTCATGCAGAATCCCTTGAGATGATAATAAAGTCGTACACTCATAATTGAAAAATTCTTTCCCATTGTCTGTCCTAATTTTTTGGATAGTTTTCCCAAACTGAGTTTTTGACAGAGAAATGAAAGTTTTTAAATGTGATATGACTTGACTCTTAGACTGCATGAGAAAAATCCATGTAGCCTTTGAATGCTCATCCACAATGGTAAGAAAGAAACAAGAGCGATCATGATTCAGTGTATGATATGGTCCACAAACATCAATATGAAGTAAAGAGAAAATGTCAGCTGCACGACTTTTGCTCAATGGAAAAGGGCTATGTGATTGTTTTGCAAGTGGGCAAATGTGACATTGAGAATAGGGAAATAAGGAACTATGACCCAATCTGGAATGGAAAACGAAATAATTATCATTGGTAATCAGATTGCACGATGATTGTTTATTACAATGAAAAAAATCCAGAATCTTGGGCGAACTTCTCTAGAAAAATAGTCCTTCTGATAGATTACTCAATCCCATCAGTTTTCCAGTCGAAAGGGTCTGAAATTGACAACTATCAGCATTGAAGGAAACTTGACATGAATTCTCCTTATAGGTTCTAGACACAAATATAAGATTGAACTAGAACTCAGGAATATATAGGACATTGGGGAGAATAATTTCAGGACTAAGATCAACTGTCCCAGTTATAGTGACACGAGCAATATTCCCATTTGGTAATTGTACTACAATAGGACTATCTAGTTCTTCATTAACAGTGGTAAACAATGCCTTCTCACATGCAATATGATCATTGGCTCCAAAATCAACAATCTAAGTATTTCTCGATATATTGTTAATTTGACAATGAGAAATATCTGTAAAGTTGCCCCCCCCCTTTTTTGAACATCCAATTTGTGCAGTGCCTGCATCAATTGCTCATATTCACCATGAGTAATGGGTTGATTTGTACTTGCCTATCCTGTAAGTTGATATGCCGCTGCTGATATTTCTTTGCCCTTTCTTTTTTCTCCAGGTCTACCATGCAACTTCCAGCAATTTTCTATGGTGTGGTGGGGTTGTCTCCAGAATTCACAATATAATTTTCCCTTATTTTTTGAATTTGGCCCATAAGAATTAGGCCCAAAAGAATTGGGCCCATACGGGTTTGGCCCGTGATTTTTCGAAAAATTCACACCGTTGGATCCTTTAATGAGGGAATCATCTCCACTGTCTAGATCTCCATGTGTTCGCGCCCCTCTCCAACTGTCCGATCGCTACATGTGATCATGACCATTTGTAACTGGGCCTTTAAAAGGCTTCTGTTCCGCGAACCTTAGGTTCGCATCGCATTTCCCGTCTAGGGTTCGTGAGCCTCTCTCTCCATTCTTGTGGCAAGTGCTAGGGTTTCCGCCCCTTTCATTTCCGTCAAAGCAAGCCTTTGGCTTTCTTCTTGCATGGCGAGTTGGAATATATGGCCGATCGAGGGTGCAGGCTCCATCACGAGTATCTGTGACCTGAAATGGAGGTAAGAATCATTAAGAATAAGGAGGAATCGCGTTGCCTTCTCTATGCCTTTTATTGCCTTGTACTATTGAAGGGTGGTTTTGGGTCCGTTAAGTTTCTCCTCCGCTGCTTCTAGCTCATTCTAGAGAGCTGATAGCTTGTTGAAGCACGTTGTCACGGACGTGTTTCCTTGCTTCAGTTCGGAGAGAGCCTGATGTAGCGAGAAGATTCTCGCCTGATCCGGATTCTCGTATATTTCTCTTATATTTTCCCAATTTTTTTTTGAATCTTCTGTTGGGGGCAATCCAGCTGCGATTTCTGGGCTGATGCAATTGCTTATCCACGTCCCGACCAACTGGTTGCACTTTTTCCATTGTCGCCCTAATTTTTCATCAGTTGGGGACCAGGATGGTTCTGTCGATAAATCCCTCTTTGTCCTTTGTTACGAGGGCTCGATGGAATTCACATGCCCAATTTGAGACATACAGGGCATCGACATTGGAGACATACAACGCGTCGCCGGGTTCTAGGCGACCCATGGCAGCCACAAATGGAAAAGTTATGAACCATGTTAGGAATCCTAGATTTGTAGACTGACTCGCACTCGAATTTTCTGATCCGCTCGTCTGCTCAGGGCCGATGGCTGTGCCTGCCCCAGTGTTGGTTGGTAGGCCTCCATCGGTCTACACGCTCTGGTAGCCCGACTGTGATGTACCTGGGTTTAATCCCTAGATCCATGGGTATGACATCCATTGATAAGGATAGCTCGAGGAGGGCAACCTTGGATTGAACTGAGCCGGAATTTGTTGCCACTGCGTGTGTTGTAATGGTGTTTGGCCTTGACTGGGCTACTGTTCAGCCATGGAGGCGATGATGGATGAGCCTGAATTGGGCGAAGCATGTGGTGTCGGATTCGTTCCTGATTGATTCAGAGGCTGAGATAAGTGCTTGTCGGTTTGTCATGATGAAAATTGCAACAAAAAATTCTGTTTTGTAGATTGAGTTTTTTTTTTTTTTTTTTTTTTTTTTTTTTTTTTTTTTTTTTTTTTTTTTTTTCAGATTGCAAATTCCTCCCAGAGGCTGCTCTGTATTGCGAGTGTCGAAGCAACATAGACAGAAAAGAAAGCGGAAGGCAATTCAAACAGGAATGCGGAAGCTAGGTTAGAATCAAAAAGAGCTCTGATACCATGAAAGAAGATGGAGATGAAGTAGTCGAGAGAAGAATTTTCTTTGTATTCTGTATATTCCTCAATGTACAATGTTCACATTGTTTCTAATACAAAGTGTGTATAAGAAAAGCAAGTAAATATTTTACAATATTTGGATCTGATTAGATCCGATACTAAATGAACGTGATTAATCATTGAATGATATTGTGAATCTTTGCGTGTATCTTCCAACAACGCGTACCAATCTACTTGTGAAAGAGATGGTAACACCATTACTAACTAATTGATGAGCCCAATTATCAAATTTTAAAAATAACAATTGGTAATAGCTTTTAATTTACTATAAGAATGACATTCTTTTCTGAATCACAAAAAATCAAATAATAAATTATTATAAATTATTGCAGAGTTTACTCTTACAAAAATTTGTGGCTCACACAATAAGTTGTTGTTTTCACAATAAACCACAAACTATTATGTTAGTAAAGCCAGATTTAAAAGCACTTGTTAATCTACTATTGGATACTATTGGTCGAGAAAAATCTATAATTGGATGCTAGATTTGAGAAAAATAAAATCACTATTTTGCTGGTAAGTTTCAAATAGTTGACTGGACAAGTAAGTTGCCAACCAATTTTACTTACTAATGATATTATAGGTTCTAACATTACAAACTTTCAGATGATAACATATTTCTTTGAGATGGAAAGTTGACAACTTGCTTGTAATGTTCAAAGTTAGGTGGAAGATCCTTTGTCCAATGTGATAAATTTCTTAGTGTTTCGATAAATCTAACCAATGGATTAAATTTACGCAATTGCAAAAGTTTTAGGAATCAATTAGCCAAAATATAAGTTTAAAACTGAATCGGCGCAATTACAATAGGTTTATGACTTATTTGATAATTTTCTCCGCTTCTAGGAAAGTCTAAATTTAGTCAAAGTATAGCATATATAATGGTACCTATAGAGTCACTTGAATCCATAGCAACCGACAGTTATTCAAAGGTGGTTATTCATGATGTTTTAATGTGGTTGAAGTAGATGACCTAGAGAGTAGTTGCAAATATTGAGTTAAATGCTATGGGTGCAGCATGGCAGTTTCGAGTTTGGAGATATGAAGAGTGAAGAGTGAAGACTGATGGACGGTTGTGAGTTTGGAGATAAGGAGTAACATCTAGAAAGCTCCAAGGTTCCTCCACATGTAGTTCAAATTTTTTTTAGGTGCCCACTTTCTACATATAACGAATTATCTAAACTGTAATGGTGCAATCTTGGCGACAACAAATGTTAGGGTATGTTTCAAAGAAATCAGTTGATTTGGCTTTCATTATATGTGCTACGAGTTAGAAAATGCCGTGGAGAGACAACTGATTTCAACGACAACTATGGCTATGACAACAGAAGGAGCTGAAGAGGTAGCGTGGTCTAATGGCTTGATTGGGGACGATGGCTTGGAAATCCGGTTGTTTTGGTGTTCATCTCAAGAGAGGATTTGACATCGAAAAAGTTTCTCGCCGCAAAGATTTTTGCAGACATGCGAACTGAGTTCAATCGTTTGGAGTAGTTTGAGCCCAACGCAGTTTTGATGGACATCTAAAGTAGTTAAGCATCTACTGAGGCATTGGGAGGGTCTGCATGGATGACGAGCACCGTGACCTGCCCATGAACATTGAGCCAAGTGAAAAATTGTTAAACTTGTGGCTCAAAATTCTAGTCAAATTTGGAGTTGGGGTCAAGTCTAGAGATCGATAGGTCCGGGATTTTTTTTGGACCAATGGCCGAGGCTTCCAACCAGGAGCTTCCCTATAGTCTGTTGCTACTTCGCTCAGGGCGGGCACCTGACTAGAGGCCGACATAAACCTTTTGGCTGTCCGGTTTTGTTTAGCCTATTTTAATAATACACTTTTGTGAGTTTCTGGAATGACTTATTTTTTAGGGATTGTAAGATAACCTTGATAGATTTATTTTGAGAGTGATTTTGGGTAGGGAAACATGTGAGTGATTGTAATTATGTAGTTTCTGTTCATAATGGATTTCTCTTCTATCGACTCTTTTCAAGGAGTAGGTACAAACATTCGGGTTGAATGACATAAATTTCTATAACTCTTTCTCATAATTCGTTGATTTTCCCAATAATTTTTTCTTTTCATATTAGATTTGAATCGTAAAATCCATTAGCTTGAATAGTTATTTCACAATGCATCCACATCCATTTTGCATCGCACACATGCTGTGTTTGTGCAAAAAAAAAAAAAAATCTAGTTTATATAAATAGGATATATAAGGTTTCAATCTCTTAGACCCTATTGATGAACAATGCTTTCAGCATCAAATCATCTAATAAAATAAATTAAATTAGTCTTTGATCGGTATTCGTTGCTAGCAAATAATAATAAATAGAAAAAAAAAAGCATACTTTGCAGAGAAAATTGTTATTTGAATCTGAAATTTATTATACATATTTAATTCAATTTTAAACATTTTAGTTGATTCACTATAGGTCTAAACTTTTACATGACATTCTAATATAGTCCTCATGATTATTTCTCACCTCAAATTATTGACATGGTGGTCTAATCATACGTTGGATATTCATTCGAGTATCTGGAGCATGAAATAGATCACAAAATATTTACTATTGTCAAACGCAAACAACTTTACTCGAAATGATATTGTTTTGCTTAATTTTCTTAGTTTCCTCATTTTATCCTCTTTTTTTTTTATTCTTTCTTTTTTCCTTTTCTGTCTACTGTTTATTTTTTTGGCCTGGTAAAGCGTGAACGCTTATGACAACAATATTTTGAGCATGATCATCCATATCCGTAAGCCACAAATCAAATCACTCCAAACAACTCCTCAACCATCTCGGTTGACGAATTTCTAACACTATGAGCCTACAGAAAGTGGGCTCATTTGAATTCTTTTCGGCTTCTACCATCTGAATTCCCTCTCATATGGGACGGAAATGATTGAAACCCCAAAAAATTCGGTCAGCTTCCCAATAATTTGATATATGCTAAAGCATGAATGAATAATCGCCTACAAATTAAGAAGCAGTAGAAGCGGCTTCAATCTCCCCGTCCTTCAATGGCCACCGAGCTCGAAGCTCGCCAAGATGTGGAGGCTCGGCCCATGGCTGTCGAGCTCATCGAGCCATGGCGACACCTTGTAGAGTTGAGCAACAAAGGCGTCTGCAGAATTCAATCGTGAAATCAAGGAAGAAGGACGTGCTAGACCTGGCTAAAGGAGGAGGTGAAAAAAAAAAGAGAGAGAATAAAATATAAGTTCTGCATAAAGACATCGTTTTGAGTAAATTTGTTGAATGTGTCACTTAAGATGGTATGTGATGGCTAGACCACAACATTAACAATTTCAGACGGGCTTTCATTAGGAAGACTTGATTGGAGTTTGACTCAAAGGTTTCGGACAACACTGAATCAACTGCAAAATATACAATAAATCTACGATGGAAATGAAAGTATCTTCCTAGCTGCCCACGATTGCGTAAAAAATTTCCAGAGATACTACGGCTCTCTTAAGTCATAAACCAGCTGACTTAAGATTAAGAGAGCTGTGCCTTTCAACCAAAAACAGAATGCGTCAAGCATAAAGAGTCGAATCTTCTCACCGACCGTCTTGATTGACCCGCAACTTCGCTTTTTTCACCATTTTGGTCCAATCAGGAGCATGTGCACGACCCTTAACTGAGATTACGGTCACCAGCTGGACGTCACACTTTGCCATTTTAAGACTGTCTAAGTTTTTTCTTTTTTTTTTTGATCGAAAGAAAACGTATATTAGATCATAAGGAAGTACAAGCAAAGACCAAAGCATCTGAAAAGATAATGTCCTGGAAAATAAAGGGAGGGAAAATAAGTCAGTTGCTAACTGGGCCTTGATCCTGGTGGGCTTTAGCGGCCCAGTCGGCTGCTAGGT
Source organism: Eucalyptus camaldulensis (assembly GCA_019915185.1). Lineage (NCBI taxonomy): Eukaryota > Viridiplantae > Streptophyta > Magnoliopsida > Myrtales > Myrtaceae > Eucalyptus > Eucalyptus camaldulensis. The sequence goes on from JAHSVA010000005.1 coordinate 10,477,411, forward strand.
TAGCTTCTCGGCGAGCATGGTGGAGAGAGAGATTAGGGCATTGAGAAAGCAAATCACGTAGAATCGCGAAAAGATGGCGCTCTGTCCATGGCGGCTGCTGCTTCCGCTGAACCATTTCCACCAACACCAAACAGTCAAACTCGATCACTATGTGTTGAAGATGAAGCCCCTGTTGAATCAGACGTTGAAGAGCCGATATGAGAGCATAGACTTCAGCTTGGAAGGCCGACCAGGCGGGAACAGTTCGGGTAATCACATCGGTAAGAACTCCTTTGCTATCTCTGTAGATACACGCAATGGATCCAGTGTCCGACCCCATTCGAAAAGCGCCATCAACATTACATTTAAGGTATCCCTTTTCAAGCGGTATCCATCTCTGATATGGACTGACCAGGTTCTTGTTAATCCTCTGTACAGATGGGTGTAAAAGCTTTATGATTCAGCTTTGGGCAAGGGCATTGTCCACGGCTTGGAGTGGATCCAGTTGGTTTTGCCTGAAGATTGCGTTATTTCTTTGACGCCATATCTCCCACAGCACATGGGCAATCACTTTGAAATCTGGGGACGCCCTTGGGAGAGAAGCTCGGGTTGCAACCCAGGCATCAAAATGGCGAACCGAGGTAGGTGAAATTGTGACCCTTATGTCTTCATGTTTCCAAATGTCTTGCGTCCAAGGGCAGAAGAAGAAAAGATGTTCAAGTGTTTCCGGAATGTTGTGGTTACAAAGTGTACAGTAGGGATTAGGGGAAATATAGCGTTGATAGAGGTTGTCTTTTGTAGCAATGACGTTTTTACAGGCTAACTAGAGAAACACCCAAAGCTTAGGAGCAGTTCGCATATACCAGATTTTCCTCCATAACTGAGTAGGGGTGGTATAAGAGGATGAGGCTTCATTAAGTGGGGTCTGTTGATTCGAAGAGAGATAATGATAACACCTTTTCACTGTATAGGTACCTGATGAAGTAGCAGTCCACACCAATTAGTCTTGCAGGAGCGAAGGGTTGAGAGGGGTATTGAAAATTGCTTCACTGACCTGAGTGTCAAAGAAGGTGGTAACAATAGAGGTCTTCCATTCTGATGTTGGGAAGTCTATTATATCGGCAGCTACTTTAGGTTCTCCCTCCTGAGGTAATCCTCCTATCTGACCAATTGGTAGCCATATATCATCTCTAATTCGAATCTGTGATCCATCCCCAACTAGCCAACGAAGTTTAGGATTAATAGTATCTCGTCCTTTTAACATACTCTGCCACCCCTATGAAGGTCGATAGCCTGATTGGGCAGTTTGGAAGGAGGAATACCTGAAATATAATCCCTTAAAAACCTGACTCCATATAGCATTAAGTTGCTGGAAAAGACGCTAAGCTTGCTTACCAAGCATTGCTTTATTGAAATTAATTAAATCTCTAAATCCCATCCCCTGTTGCTTTTGCTTGCTTCAATTCTAACCAATTTTTCCAATGAATTCCAGTTTGACTGTTGTGTTTACTCCACCAGAATGCTGATATCTTCCTCTCTATTAATCTGTAGAGTGACAAGGGAAGCTTAAAAATGGACATGGCGTACTGAGGTAAGGCCTGAATTACTGATTTCAGTAGGATATCCTTGCCACTTTTTCATAAGAATTTTTCCTTCCAACCAGCTAATTTAGCATTGACTCTTGCCAGGATCCAGGAGAACATCTCACGTTTGGAACGACCCCAATCCGAGGGAATGCCCAGGTACTTGCCATATTTACTGACAACAGGTATCCTGAGTTCATTTGCTAGATTGTTTTGTAAGGTGATAGGGCAGTGTTTGCTGAAAAATAAACCTGATTTGTTCCTATTAATGAGTTGGCCCGTAGCTAGGCAATATTGGTTTAGGAGATTGGCAAGATTTTGGCATTCATAGATCGTGGCTTTTAGGAAAAATACTGAGTCGTTAGCAAAAAACAAGTGGGATAACTTAGGACAGGCTCTATTGAATTGAATCCCCTGTAGGTGGCCCATTTCCACAGCTTGGCTGATTGTAGATGATAGAGCATTAGCAAGTAGAATGAAAATATAAGGGAATATGGGGTCACCTTGGCGAAGCCCTCTAGTAGGCTGAAAGTAAGGGAGCTATTCCATATTAAAACGAATACTAAAGGAAGCCGTAGTAATGCAAGCCATAACCATAGTAATCCAGGTGTCATTAAAGCCCAACTTATGCAAATAGGCTTCCAAGAAATCCCATTCAACCCTATCGTAAGCCTTCTGCATATCTGTTTTTAAAATAAGGTTGAATCTTTTCTTGCATGATCTCACTTTAAACTGATGAAGCACTTCTTGCACCACCATGATATTGTCTTGAATCTACCTGTCACTGACGAATGCTGCCTGTTCTCTTGATATCAAACTAGATAGCCAAGGCTTAAGTCTATTGGCCATTACTTTCGAAATAATCTTATAAGCGAAATTGCAAAGACTGATGGGTCGGTACTGATCAATGCTTTCTGGATGGTGAACTTTCGGAACTAGGGCAATTATTGTTCTGTTTAGTGTAGGAGGCGTACAACCTGTTATGAAGAAATCTTGTACTGTTTTGATGACAATTGTTTTGATGATGTTCCAGTGTTGCTGATAGAAGAGGCCATTAAGGCCATCAGGCCCAGGAGCCTTAGAAGCACCCAGCTGGAAAGTTGCCTGGTAAAGCTCCTCCTTTGTTACCCTACTCATCAAGTGTTGATTCATTTCAAGTGTTACCATAGCTGAATATTGCGCTAAGAATGGACAAAAGTACCGGTATCCAGTAGAGTGGTATAATTGAGAAAAGAAGTCCCTTGTCATAGCCTTGAGCTGTTCTGGTTCCCTGATCCAATTCTGGTGAGCATCTCTAAGCATAGCAATTATGTTTCGTTGTCTCCTTTGCATGGTGCAAGCATGAAAGAATTTTGAATTTTTATCTTCCCATTTCAACCATTGAATACGTGAACGCATAGCCCAGAACTGCTCTTCTTGCTTCCAGAGTTTCTAAATTTCACTTCTAATAGTAGTGGCTTGCTCTTTATCTCCAGTCCGATAATATTTTCTGTTGATAATTGTTTGCAGTTGATCTTGCAATTGAGAGATGCGTTGATGGCCATTGCTGAACCAAGCCTTGCTCCATCTAGTTAACTTAGAAGCAACTACCTGCAATTTGGAGGCTAAAGAGGTATTGCTTCTCTCCCATGCTTGTTTTATTACCCCTTGACATTCTTGATCTTGGCTCCAGAAAGCCTCGTATTGAAAAGTCTTGGCTCGCTTGATAGGTGGTGGACAAGTGTGTAGTAGTATAGGACAATGATCCGAACCGATAGGTGGTAGGACAAACACTTCTGCAGAGGGGTAAGATATCATCCATTCTGTGGAACAAAAGACTCGATCTAACTTCTCCTTCACCGGAGCATCCCCTACTCGATTATTTGACCAGGTAAATTCACACCCTTTACTGTGCAATTCAAGTAAAGCACAGTCATTGATTACATTTCTAAAGGATGTCATTCGCGAGGTGATGGCTGGTCTTTTTCCCATTTTCTCCCAGGGGGAAAGGAAATAATTGAAATCACCTACACACAGCCAAGGTAAATGATTTACAGCAGATATTGTCCTAATTGTATCCCAAAATTCCTGGCATTGCTGATAAGTTGAAGGGGCGTGCAGGCACGTTATATGCATTGAAGTAGCTGTCGAAGGGTCAAGGACAATGAGATCAACATAATGATCATCCGACTTTACAATAGTAACATCAAACAGGTCAGTCTATAACACAGCAAGTCCTCTTGAGAAGCCAACTGGATCCTTCAAAGAAGAGTGGGGGAACTGAAATCTACGCTGTAAGCTATTCACAACTTTCTGAACATTCTTCGTTTCCAATAAAAAGACAATTTCGGGCTTTTCAGAGGCTAACAACACCTTCAGTGCTTGAATTGTTAGGGGATTGCCCAACCCCTGACAATTCCAACTCATAAGTTTCATTTGGAAGATGGTGGTTGTTGAGGGCCAGCCGCCAAAGCCCTGGAGTAGGGTTGTCTGCCTCAATCACAGGAGTATCCATTAGGTGGGTTTCATCGAAGTCGGCAGAGTAAGTAAGCCGAGTGTCATAAGGTGAGTATGTTTTGGTTTTCTTACTTGATCCCCCAATTGGCATTGGGCGAGGTATTTTGGGTTTCTTCTGTTGAGGGATGTCCAATGGAGGAAGTTGAATACTCTTCATCTTCGACTGTGCAGGGACCATATCGCTAGTAATCGTGTTTGGATTGACAGAGTTCAGAGGCTTGGAGGTCCCTGGTGGTAGAACAGGGGTCGAAGCAGGGGCCTCTGAGGCAGGAATAGGAGGGAGAGCTAGGATAATGGCCTGCATTGCTAGAGGGGTTTCATGTACTATCTCTTCCATCTACTCTATAGGTGTTGTAGGATGATAAAAAGCATCCTAATAAGGGCTAGATTGTTTAACCTCTACTCTTAGCCACGGGCCATAGACCATCGTCTCGCGGCCTTCAAATTGTGCTTCGTCATAAGGGTACTCTGAACATGAAGCTGCATAATGACCAAGCTTTCCACAAGAATAACAGTAGTGGGATAGTCTCTCATACCAAAAATCTAGCCATAGGGGTTTTCTGTCAATTCTTATAAGCTTTCTTGACCTCAAAGGTGCTTTTAGGTCTAATTCTATTCTGACTCTCCCAGATGTATCAGGTTTCACTTCCAAAACTCAACCAACCTGTTGTACAGCTCTACGCAGAATCAAAGGAATAGTCCACTCCAAAGGCAAGCCTATGACATGCACCTAGAATACGCACTTAGAAAAGTTGTAACAATGTAAAGGAGTTTGGGGTTGCCATGGACGTAGATTGACTAAATGACCTAAGAATAACCAAGGACTGCCCTCTAATATGCGTCTTTTTTCCATTTCAGATCGAAATTTAATGATATACAACCCGCTATCAATAGGAGAAATCTCTACATGATCAACTCGCCACGCTTTCTTCATCGCAACTTGAAAAGCAGGTAAATTGACAGTAGGATTTGTGAAGATATTACCAACCAGTATAAGGCGATAGTCCTTCAGTTTTTCCAAGGCAGGTATGTCATCCCGAACCTCCAACTCCTGTTTCGAACACAAACGTCCTAGACGGTGACACCTCGAAGCAATGCAGGAGGTATTATCACTTTCATCCATTGCCAAAAGTTACAGGAATTCACTAGAATGAGTTAATTGACAGGAACAGAGTACATAAATCAAGCTTTCGGTGGTTACATGTGTCGGATCTCCTACATGTAGACCGGAAATTATGAATTTAGGTGAAATTGAGGAGACCAGCAGCAAACAGATGGGGGTGGGGAGAAAAGAAAGAAGGCGATGACTGGAGAGGATGAGAGAAACTGCGCATGCAAAGGTAAGCACAAAGGCAGGGAGCATTTATGGTGGGATTAGAAGTAAGTGAAGGTTATGCAAATAGAAGGTGAAGTGCAGAAGAAGAACTGGGAAGACTGAAGACATCGGGGAAGACTCGAGCATGACGCGAGGAGAAACTCTAACATAAACGAGAGAAAGATTGAAGCGTCCTCATTTATTTTGTTAAGACTGTCTAAGTTTGATTAGAAGAAACTTCGCAGAACCTTCACCACGACTCCCGATACGTCAACCAAAGGGCATTATCTCCAGAGTCGTCCCCTCTACTTTTGTGGTCCATCATCGTCATGGCCAGTGCTTAAATTGAAAGTTCATAGCCTTAGGAATAGTTTGAGTTCTTGCTTATCCCACCATAAGATGAAGAAATTCGTGGCGAGAAATTGGATTGATTTTGCGAGCGCCAGCGCTCGTGGTGATGATGGATCGGGTCGTCTGCTTAAGGCTGGAGTGAACTTCGTGGCGTGCTTGATGCTCGCGTCTGTCGTAGTGTTTTCCTGTGCCGACAAAGGTGACCACTCGTCCCGCTCTAGCCATAAAAAGAAAAAGAGAGATGCCAAAGGCAGAGGTGGAGACGGATGCAATGACGGTGGCGGAGATAGAGGCGATGACAGCGGTGGCGGCGGCGGCAGTGGAGGCGGCCATCATGGAGGTCACCGCGGAGGTCATCAGGGAGGCCACTGCCTCAGAGGTCACCATGGAGGCCACCCCCATGTCCACCATCATGCAGCCCACCACGTAGGTCACCACAGAGGCGGAGGGAGCGACAGCTGCATCGGCTGCTGTGGTTGCGGTGGGGGCAGGGGGCAGGGGCGGTTGCGGCGGGGGCGGCGATGGAAGTTCCGAGGGGGGGTGGTTGTGGTGGGGGCGGGGGTGGGGGCGGCGGCTGCTAATTTGAAGTCAGTCTTCTATTATTATTATTTTTCTATGTTGGTGTTGGTAAAGGTACTATGATTTGCTAGCTAAATAAGTAGTTGATGGATAGAAGAGTTGTAGAGCAAGGTTCACAGAGACTAGCTTGCAAAGCATATGCTTCAATCAACACATGGCATTAAAAACCAGTTCTTGTAGAGAGGCAAACTAGCAACAGTGAATTATGAACACACTTGAAATTATTTCCATATTTGTACCCTCAACCTTAGTCGTGTAATCTACTAATTAATTTGAAAGACCTACTTGTAAAATTTTCAAGGCACTTGGTAATCTACTACTGGATGCAAGAGTGGTGAAATCGAATATTTCATCGGTTAAGTTACGAAACTTGCTACGCCTATTGATAAAATAGTAAAGTACTCGATAATCTGCTTTTGAATACTAGATTTGAGAATGGTAACATGGAAGTTTCATTGATAAATTACTCATTAATCGATGAGGCCTACTCCTCGATATATGGGGATAAAATCAAACTACTCGATGGGCTTAATTATAAAATTTCATAGCACAGGGTAGTATACTACTTGATACTATATTCAAGGATGGTAAAATTGTTATTTGATTGATAAATTACTAATTAATTGATGGGGTCCAATTGTAATATTTTAAAACGCGTGGTAACCTACTTGGTGAAAGAGATGGTAAAAGCCATTATATTGTTGTTAATTTACTAACTAATTGACAAGCCCAATTGGCAAATCTTAAAGCACTTGTTGATCGACAATTGGATACTATTGGCTGAAAAAAAAAATCGATAACTGGACACTACATTGCAGAATAATAATGTTATTATTTTGTTAATAAGTTACTGATAGTTGACTGGGAGAAAAAAAAGTTGCCAATCAATTTTACTTATGAATACATTACAGGTACTTGGAATTTACCTTCATGGAGCCAGTTCTCTTTTTAGCAAACGCAGTAGTAAAGTCATCCATCGAACATTGACACGCCACAATTTTTCCTGCTTGTAATGACGTGAGAGTTTCCTCTTGTGGGATTACTGCATGAAGAGTCTATCGGTGACATGCTCGCATTAGTCAAATTACCCACTAATCTAGATGAAGTTTTATGTAAAGCTGATTCAAACCTCATCACCTATAAATTTGATCATCCCATTGAAAGAAGACATACGACCTCGAAATAAAGTTCCTCATGATATAATGTGTGGACAATATAAATTGATGAAGATGAAATCATGAGAGCAACGCCCATAATGAAAATCATTCTTTTAAATGGTCTTCTTCATTTATTGGAATGTTCACCAAGGATTATTCATCCGATTTTGCGCCCAGCAAGGTTACTTTTGATGAGTTTGTTTCGTTTAAAAAAAAAAAAAGAGTAATGGATCGATTGCAAAGGGATCCAAACAGTATTCAAAATTAGGTGGTGCTTATAGGAGAGTCTAAATTTGTTCAAAGTACAGTAAATATAATAGTACCTACAGAGTCGCTCGAATCCATAGCAACCGATAGTTATTAAAAAATGAGTATTGATGAAGTTTTAAGGTGGTTGAAGTAGATGACATAAGTGATGGGAGAACGGTGATAATTCGAACAATATTGAATCAACGCAGCAGAATAAAATAATTTCCCCTCTTGTGTAAACCTAATAAGAATCGATATAGTAGAGTAAAATAAATACCAAGCACGCGAACACAAGGCGATTTTTTACGTGGAAAACCTCCTCGATGTGAGGAGATAAAACCACGGGACCAGAGTCCACTCGAAATTCTTCACTATCAACAAAATTGTTCTTCTCTAGCAAATACTAGAGGTACATAGCAGCAAAGACCTCAAGAACATAATTCTTGGCAATACACATAAACTTCACAAGAGATCAATGATAAATTTGACAAAAAACAGAGGTTTTGATCAATCCATGAAAAACCTAATGTAGGGAGCCTCAAACAAAAATCAAACCGCTTGGATTCGATAAAATTGTGCCACAAACATGCTAACAAAATTTCAGCTCAATCGGACCACAAATCGACTTCCGACGCCAGCTTGATGTAAATCAGATATTGCCGAAAACACCAAATTTTCTGCTTTATCTTTTTCTCTTGTTACTATTTTTTTTTTTTTTGCAACTACCTCTTTATATAGATGGTGAGAAACCCTATTTTCTCATATAACTTATCATATGGCTCAAGCCCTTTTTGGGCTTGCAACTCATTGGGCCTCCTTGACATAGGAGTGAACCTAGCTAACGAATCTCCCCCTCATGACAATGTGGAGGGATTCACCATCCTTGCTATTAATTGGCAATGTTCAAGCTTCTTTCTTGATAGAGTCTTCATCATTATATAAGAGCTATTATGATCCATGTGAATTTTCTCAAGTTCCAACAACTTTTCATCTAGAACATCTATTATCCAATGATATTTAACATCAATATGTTTCAATCTAGAATGAAAAGATGAATTCTTACCAAGATGAATTGCGCTTTGATTATCACAAAATAGCTCATACTTCTTTTGCTTGAACCCAAGTTCTTCTAAGAACTTCTTCATCCATAGCATCTCCTTATTAGCTTCAGTCGATGTAATAAATTCAGCTTCAATTGTAGAAAACACTTCTGCAATCTTGACTTCCATGACACAGCTCCACCCGCAAAAGAAATCAAAGAACTAGAAATAGATTTACGAGTATCACTATCTTTTGCCAAGTCGGTATCTGTGTATCCAACTAACTTAAGTTTCCTGGTCTTGAAACTGAGTTTCAACTTTGAAGTTCATCGAAAATACCTCATAATCCACTTCACTGCATTCCAGTGCTCTTTGCCTGGATTTGACAAATAGCGACTAACAACGCCAACTGCGTGCACCAAGTTTGGGAGTGTACATACCATTGCATGCATTAAGCTTCCTACAACTGAGGCATATGGAACACTTTCCATATCTTTCTTTTCTTTATCAGTCATAGGACTTGGCTTCATATTTAACTTAAAGTGGGCAACAAGAGGAGTACTAACCACTTTAGTCTTGTCCATGTAAAATTTCTGAAGAATCTTCTCGATATATTTCTCTTGTGACAAAAACAACTTCTTAGCATCTCTGTCTCGAGTAATTCTAATGCCAAGAATCTGCTTTGCCGGACCCAAGTCTTTCATGGCAAAAGACTTGCTCAACTGTTTCTTTAATAACTTAATTCTTGAAGTATTCCTGGAAACAATTAGTATATCATCAACATAAAGCAAGAGAATAATAAAGTCATCATCAGAAAATTTTTGGACAAACACACAGTTATCCGAGGAAGTCTTCTTATAGTCATGTTCTGTCATAAACGACACAAATTTCTTATACCACTGCCTCGGTGCTTGTTTTAGGCCAGTCTTCTTATAGCCCTGTTCTATCATAACTGACGCAAATTTCTTATACCACTGCCTTAGTGCTTGTTTTAGGCCATAGAGACTTTTCTTCAATTTGCACACAATAATCCTCTTTCCCTTTCACTTTGAAACCCTCAAGTTGTTCCATGTATATCTCTTCCTCTAAGTCACCATGTAGGAAGGCCGTTTTAACATACATTTGCTCAATTTCTAAATCTAGGCTAGCTGCCAAGCCTAGCATCACATAGATAGAAGACATTTTCACTACCGAAAAAAATATATCATCAAAATCAATACCATTTCTTTGACTGAATCCTTTAAGAACCAATCTAGCTTTGTACCGTGGTTGTAAAGTATATTCATTTTGCTTCAACTTAAATACCCACTCGTTCTTTAAAGCTCTTTTACCTTTAGGTAACTTTACCAACTCAAAAGTATGATTATTATAAAGTGACTGCATCTCATCTCGCATAGCATCAAACCAATTGCTTTTGTACTTATCTTCTATTGCTTCTGCATAGCACTCTGGTTCACCTGCATCGGTCGATAATACATACTCATTTTCAAAATATCTGGTGAAAGATCGTCGGTCTCTAACGGATCTCCATATTGGAACATCCAGTGGAATATCTAATTCAGCATCTAGTTTAGGAATAGTATTATCTGTTTCAACATGTTCAGGAGCATGTGCATTATTTGGAACATTGACTTCCTGCTGCTCTTCATCAACCTGTGTAGGAATATGTGTAAGAGGAACTGGATCTAAATCAACCAGATTATCACTAACCTGTGGTGCTAAAATCATCCATGCTTTCTCAATATCCTCTATTGTTTGATCTTCCATAAACACAACGTCTCTACTTCTTACAATTTTCTTTTCAACTAGATCATAAAATTTGTAGCAAAGCATATCCTGTCCATAACCAATAAATATACACTGTCGTATTTTCACATCAAGTTTAGACCTCTCATCTTTGGGAATATGCACAAATGCTTTGCACCCAAAGACATGCAAATAATCATAAGAAATATCTTTACCTGTCCAAACTTTGTTAGGAACATCAAACTCTAAAGGAACGCATGGAGTAAGATTTAATACATGCACAACTGTACTTAAAGCCTCACCCCAAAAGGATCCAAGTAGCTTTGACCGTGAAAGTAAGTATCTTACCCTTTCAACTAGTGTTCTGTTCATTCTCTCAGCTAAGCCATTTAACTGAGGCATCTTAGGAGGTATCTTTTGATGTTGAATACCTTGTTGTATGCAATATTCATCAAAATGTCTAATATGCTCTCCCCCGTTATCAGTTCTGATGCATTTCAATTTCTTTCCAGTCTGTCTCTCAACTGAAGCTTGAAATTGCTTAAAAGCATCTAACACTTGATCTTTAGTTTTCAAGGTATAAATCCAAATTTTCCTTGAAAAATCATCTATGAAGGTAACAAAATAAAGAGAGCCACCAAGTGATTTTGTTTTCATAGGACCGCAAACATCAGTATGCACTAATTCCAGTATACCTGACTTTCTTGAAAGTGGAGAGTTTTAAAATTCAACTCTATTATGTTTTTCTGCTAAACAGTGAGCACACTTCTTTAACGCTGAACTTTTCAATCTTGAATGGAACTTCTTCTTGGCCAATATTGACAAACCCTTCTCACTGATGTGACTAAGCCTCTTATGCCATAATTCAGCTGCATCTTCACTGTCTACTGCAATAATTTTGTCTGTGGACAACTTTGCTTACATAATGTACAATGAAGAATATTTTTCACCTCTAGCCACAACAAGAGAACCTTTGGTGAACCTTTGGACAACTTTACTGACGGTGCTGCAATACCCCTCATCATCCAACTTGCTTGTATAAATCAAATTCAAGCGAATATCAGGTATATGTTTAACATTATTCAATACTAACCTTGTGTCATTGCTGGTTTCTAGGCACACATCACTGATGCCTACAGCTTGAGCTAGTCCATTGTTTCCCATCTTCACAGATCTGAAGTCACCTGACCTGTATGATATAAAGAAATCTCTACGAGATGTAGCATGAACGGATGCACCACTATCAATTACTCAACTGGTCTCATGAGATACAAAATTCACCACATCACCATAAAAAATAGTGAGAAAGTCTTTTTTAAGTGCGGCGACACAATTATCATCACTGTCATTATCGCTTTTCTTCTCTTTACCTTTCTCCTTTTTGTTTCTCCCTTTTTAACTGGCGACAAAACCTCTGAATATGTCCCTTCTGATGAGGTCTAGTGTTCGAAGCTCTTGCAACGCAAGTTGCAGGAAGGATAACTTTGAGTCTCTTGGCGACTTACCCGGTGGCAAGTGTGTGGTGGCTAGCATGTGTTGCCCCTAGTGGTTTACCTCCGGCTGCAGGCTGTGCGGGTTTCCCTAGGTCACAAAAAAAAAATCTGGGCATTACACAACGTTTTCTACAAAAGATCAAACGAAATCAAGAAATAACCCACATTTTAGATGAGTTGGTTAAACCAAACGAGCATAAGAAAGAGCACAAATAGAGAGAACTAACAATTTTTAGCCATCGTCAACCTCAAGCTTCTTTTGGCAGCCAGTGGTAGGGTTGGCAATTTAGAATGCAAAAGCACACAAGCAAGAGAAACCACAAACGATTGAGTAAAACTCTCAAGTATTCTTCGATTAGGGAGTGTGGTCATAGAGAACAAAATTAAACCTTTGTTCTAGTTCAGAGGCAAAGGCACAGAGGCGGAGGGAAGTGAGGTGGAGTGACCATTGCTGAGGGAGGAGGGACGATTGATTTGGGGCAAACGAAACGAGGCATTTTAGAAGCAAAAAAATTCTTCTTCTTCTTCTTATTCTTCTTTTTTTATTAAAAGCGATACGACGTAGTTTTGCACTTTGGTGTCCATGTCAACCCCGGTAGCCACAACCTGCACTGACTTGAAGTCCACATCGGCCTTTTTCGGTAAAGAATGACCGGATGAACTAAATTGGTATCAAATGCAAAATGTTTAGGATAAATTTAGTCAAATTGAAAAATTTAGAACTAAATTGATATAAATGTAAAAATGTTTAGGACTTTTTTGGTACTTTTCCCCTCAAAAAGAAAAATATAGAGGTGCCAAAGGCAAAGGCGGAGACATAGATAATGATGGCAATGGTGGCCATGGAGGTCACTATGGAGGCCATCAGGGAGGCCACCACCACATCCACCACCACGCAGCCCACCACGAAGGTCACCATGGAGGCGGAGGTGGTGACAGCAGCGCTGGCTGCGTTTGTAGTGGAAGTGGGGGTGGCGATGGAGGTTGCGGCGGGGGCAGGGGCAGGGGAGCTGCTAATATGAAGTCGGTCTTTTTTTCCCTTTTTCCATGTTGGTATTGGTAATGGTACTATGATTTGCTAGCTAAATAAGTAGTTAATGGATAGAAAGAGTCATTGAGCAAGGATCGCAAAGACTAGCTTGCAAGCATATGCTCCAATCAACACGTGCCATCAAAAACCAGGTCTTGTAGAGAGGCAAACTAACACCAATGAATTATGAACACACTTGAATTATTTCCAAATTTGTACTCTCAACCTTAGTGGTATATTCTACTACTTAATTTGAAAGACCCGCTTGTAAAATTTTCAAGGCGCTTGGTAATCTACTACTAGATGCGGGAGTAATGAAATCGATTATTTCACTGTTATGGCCAATGCTTAAATTGAATGCTCCTCGCCTGAGGAGTAGAGTTGAATTCTTGCTTCTCTCCATGAGATGATGAGGAAATTCATGGCGAGATATTGCGTCGATTTCGAGAGCGCTGGCGTTCGTGGTGGTGATGATGGGTCGGGTCTTCTGCTGCTTAAGGCCAGAGTGATCTTCGTGACGTGCTTGATGCTCGCGTCCATCATCGTGTTTTCCTGCGCCAATGAAGGCAACGGCTCGCTCTGCTCTGGCCGCAAAAAGAAAAATTCACTTGGAGGACATTTTGGGAGTCGTGCCATAATTAAGCCAATTGCGTAAGAGTGCTGCTAGGCTAACGGCCACCGTCATTCTCAGAAGAACATTCCAAATTCAAAGAAAGGGACAACTGAAAGGTCAAGTTTAGCCTTTTTTGACGTGGCCATTATTATTTTTTTTTTGGTGAAAAATTATTTATTGAGTGCTGCTATATCAGTGGTCACGGAGACCTATTGACCACATATTCCTCTCACAGCCCCATACTAACCGATCGGACTTATGGAGGAATCTAAATGTAAATTCTGTACATTTTGCTTACCTTAATGAATTCAACAATAGAAACTTATTAAGAAACAATGGACGATGCACATGATCTCTCAACGAGTACACTCCTTATTTCCAATGTAAAAAGTATATTGATGGCGTATGAAGTACATATTATGTTCTGTGGGTATGTTTGATTTGGTGATGCAATTTATATTTGAAGTTATATCATATTAATGAATTTATGTGATAATTTGAATAAAGATCATTCATCTAGATTCATCAAAAGTCAAAAGATGAATTTGAGACTTTTCCGTCAAATCCAAAATATTATGTGAGTTTTAAACGATTTTTGGGTCAACATTCGTGTAAAAAAAAATTATTGTGACTAATTGAAACACAAGCCAATCTTTGATATCCCATCTTTTTTTTCCTTTTTCACAATGAATTGTAAATTAATCTGAAATTAATAGATAAACTTACTATATTAAAACCACCGGCCATGGTGGTTCTACTGGATAAGAGTTCAATTGATCCTTCCCCAAAGGTGAAGGGTTTTCTGGACCATTAAAAAAAAAATATCGTATTAAAGAAACAGTACTTTTTACGGAGGAGATATATATATATTTTTTTAAATGAATAGAAGGATGAGAATGGAGACTATCAAAAATAATTTATATGGAAATCATCATATGCCTCTTGCATCAATAATATATAATTTGAGTTAGAAAACATCATCCGTTAAGATCGCGATGTATAGAGATTGATCAAGCTAATCACAATTCCAACTCGAATAAATGAACACCCAATTTTCTTCACAACCGGATCAAAAATTCGTTAGTGTGGAATAATTGGGTGGTTGAGAACTTGCGTCCATCCTTCAGTTTTTGAGATTGACAGTGACGTACTTTTCTCATCCCTATATAATTGAAGGGTCCCTCATCTCATGTATATTGTCTCCTTCCTACAACTATTGATACCGCGAATGGTTGAGTTATTGCTTCTCTTCACGACCTAATGAGGAAATCAACGGCGAGCAATTGGATCGAATTAGCCAGTCTCGGTGTTCATGGTGATGATGGAGCGGATCTTCTGCTACTCAAGTCCGGAGTGATCTTCGTGCTGTGCTTGATCCTTGCGATAGTTGTTATATTCTGTGGCGACTCTCAGAATGAAAACAGCAACCCCCACATAGGCGGCAGTTGCAGTGGAGGCGGTGGAGGCAGCGGAGGCGATGGAGGCAATGGAGGCGGCAGTTGCGGTGAAGGATGTGGGGGCAGGGGGCGGCGGTGTTGAATTGACCTTATATTTATATACCTTTAAGGCATGAGTTAAAAAAAAAACAGTTTCATTTCAATAAATTGCAATGCGATAGTGTGGTCTGTGTTTCATATTAGGATTGCTATTTAGGGTTAAGTATCTTGTAATTTACATATGTTGTATTTAAGTATAATTGTACTCTCCCCTATACTTGTGTTCTTCATTTGATAATATACGGATATTATAATCTTCTCTGTTTACAATTCTCGACTTGATGTCAGAGTTATTTGTTGTTTGAGGAAAAACCCATTGAGTTTGTTCACGGCCAGCCACACCGGCCACCGTTCTCCATCAAGTCCTCACCTTTCAGTTGCGGTTCAACATCCTTCCATTGCTCAATCCAAAAAATAGAGACCACCAACAGGCTCGTTGTCCTCAAACGGCCCGTATCCTAAAAACTCGCCGCAAATGCACGCCAAATGTCACCGCATGTCGAATTGTGTAATTTTTATGGATAATCATATTAAAGTGGTGTCTTGTCAAGTTCAGCTCTATGAATTGCCGATGTTATTATCTGATAATGGTAACCAAAAACTTGCGGGCATTATTGGGCACATGTCAGGAGTTGATTGGTTAATTAAAACATATTCATCACTTGTTTCCACCCTCGGCCTCATTTGGTGTATCTGACTTACCAAAGATTAAAATGGACTCCAAGTATCCTTCCCTTTTGCTCTTGGCGTTAATTGGAGAGGTAGAGAGGGAGCTAGGAAGCCTTATATTTTCGACCGTTACATCTAGTGGTCATAGCTTGGACGCTGGATATTGATGTAACTTTTTTTTTTTGTCAGTGATATTGATGTAACTTTACCTTCATATTAGCATGTATCATACTTCTAGTTTTACCCCAAGCAAGAAACTAATACCGATGTTAGCTCTAGACCGTTCAATTGGCTTGCACAATCTAACCTGTTTAATAGGAATTTAGGATAACCACTGTGATTCGCCCAAGTGGCCACCCTTCCAACATGGAAGGGGGAGGTGAGGGGTTCAAATCCCCACCTTCTCAGGGGGGATGGGGTGAGGACGAGTAAGTTTCAGGAGTGGGTTTCGACTCCCACGCCCTGGAAGCGGCAGGGCAAAAGTCTGAGAGTGAGTGTAGAGTAGGAATAGAGCAGGACTGACTAAAAAAAAATGGGAATTTAGGATGCGAATGGTAACATTTTTGTTCAGAGGAATAATTTCTTTTCAAAAAAAGTTCTTCTCTATTTCTATTGCCTGAAACAATTTCTAAGTAAAATAACGTGTTTAGTAACTATACAAATTTTTTATTCTCGAAATAGAAAAAAAATATGAATATATTTAGTACAATCCATAAATTTTTGCGTTTATTCATTTTTCTTCTTGTTTGCCGATTACCAAATGCCGATCACCGATTGCCGACTGCCAACCATCACTCACCGCTCGTCGCATGCCGTCCGCCTCTAATGGCTAGTGGGCTACAGGTGGCGATCGTACGACGATGGGTAGAGGGCAACAAGTAGCAGCAATGGACAACAGTTGGCGACGGTGGCGGCAGCAGTGGTTAGGCGGTAGTGGTGGTCAAGTGGCGACAACTAGCGGCCAACGGCGGAGGCCAGTAATCAATGAGTGTTGGTGGTCAGGCGATGAGTGTTAGTGGTAGCGGGCAACAAGCATTGGTGGTCAGCCGGTCTGCAGCAACGGTTGGCCAATGGCGACGGCGACAGGAGATGGCTGGCAACTGGCAATGGCCACAGGCAGCAGCGGATCCAAGGACAACGGCCACGGCAAGGAGGAAGAACAAAAGAAAAATAGAAAAGAAAAAATAGCTTATTTCTAGAAATTATTTCCAGGAACAATAAGTTACTTTTCTTTACTTCTTGTTTTTAAATCAAATTTATTCCTAGGTCATTTTTTATTTATTTCAGGGAATAGAAAAATTAATTTGTGCTACCAAATAGATTTCTACTCTTTTTTTACTCGAGGAACAAAAAAACAGAAAAATCAAGGAACTGACCCCCTTAACCGACAGCAACCCTGGCACTTGATTTCTAGTGAATGGTAACTGTCCCACTAAGTAGGATTTTTTGAGTTAATCTCGAATGGTCAATTTCCCTCCCAAGTTTTCAAGCATCACTTCTTTGCTTCCAAGTTGATCTTCTTTCTGTTCTATGTTGCCCTCGAGATGATCAGTTGGTCAACTTGGGTTCTCAACCCAATGTCGCGCCCCCAGTGTGGGGTCCTCCGACCCATCCTCTTCCTCTCGACCTTGGTCTGCAACGTGGATCTTGGCTTTCCAGATAGCTAATTCTCTAGTTCCCTTACCTTAGAAGATCTAGCAGACATCAGAAGAGACACCGATTTCCTGGAAATTTCACCATTTATTGTCCTGGTTTGTGGACTGGGCTTGTACGCCTAAACCTGGCTGCATAAGCGTTAGCCAAGAACGCTTAGCTGCTGGCCCTAGATTCCAATTCCACTAAATCCTTATGTCTCCCGTAGCGCCAGCTCACTCCTAACGCCATTACATAAATCACAGGCTCTCTTCTAATTCTCCGCTGGGCTAGAAAGGTTTATTTACTGGATCCAACGAGGATTGGACTCACCTATCGAGACAGTGGAGGCTCCCAACAAGGAGAGCCGCTCTCCACAAAGACCATTGAAGAGTGTGTTTTATAAAGAATTTTATTCCTGAAAACAATTTTTACTTAAAAATAATTTTTTTATTCCGTTCTCTAAATGGATTTCTAAGTATTTGAAGGCATGTGGTAATTGTCTAAAATTTCTTTTCCCAAAATAGAAATGTATTTGGTATAAACCTCAATTTTTTTTGTGACTTAAAATTTCTTTTATTCTTTAAAGTAATTTTATTTCTTATTTCTTTTTTTTTTCCGTGTCTTTTTCCTTTTTCCTTCTCTTCTCCTTCCTCTTGCTAGTCGCCGGCCTTGGGAGAGCCTCATTGATCCCTGCCGAGGCTCCAGCAAGGTTACCGGACCTCATCTAGTCGATCATTAGCTGTCGTCGTGGCTGACAATCGGCTAGAGGAAGAAGAAGAGGAAGACAAAAAAGAAGAAAAGAAAAGAGAATAAAATAAAATAAAATAAAATAAAATGCTTGATTATGGAGTTATTTATGGGAACAAAGAAGCAAATTTTTTGTACATCTTGATTCTATTCTAAATCCATTCCCAAGAATAAAAAAAGTCTTTTGTATTCAACCGGGAATAAAAAAGTTACTAAACTAATTTCTGTTTTTTCTTTTCCAAAAAATAAAATAATAAAATCAGACACTATTTGACACATTGCTATTGACAGTCTCTTCGAAGCTAGTCTTAGAGATCGTAGTTGAGGGGATCAACGGGGACATCAAGAGCCTGATCACTGACAGAGTCTCTTCGAAGTTATTCTTACTCCTTTCCCACCTTATAATGGTAGGGGTATGTCCCGGGGGTAACAATTCTTGAATAAGTCCCCTTTTAATAGCGGAAACTTCATTTATATATCATTTATTTCAACATTTCTCTTCTTGCCGTAAACCCTGGAGCGCTATGGAAATGGATGAAGAAGCCGCGAGATGGCTGGTGGTGACAAAGTATTTCCATTGTCCCAGTCAGCCATTAACAAAGGTTATTTTTACTTGCTGCCCCCAGACAGTTAGAGGTGCGGCCCGACAGGGACACTCTCAGGTCGCTTCTTTTTGACTCGTGATGAAGGAGACTTCTAGTTTACTCCTTCCGAGCAGCCTCTCCAGCGGTCCAAAAGGAAGAAGATTGCTTGCTTCCTCAGAACCCCAACAAACTCAAACTTAACACTCCCCTACAAGATCTTGTGGACAAGACACGATGCCGATGGAAAAATGCCTTCCTTTCTTCAAATTGTTGAGGGGCGTTGTTGGATTTCAGTGAGGCCATTTCCAGAAATTTCGAGGAAGAACAACAAAGCTATTCATTCATTCCCACACACGGCGCCAATATTGAAGGCTGAAATGAGAAACACGAACTCTGCCGAAGGTCTTGCTGGAATTTGATTGGGCGTAGGGATTTGGCGCTTGGATTGGTCCTCTGATGCTTAGGTTAGGACTGGAATGTGGGAAATCTAAAAAGGAAATGATGCGGAGCTTTAGGAATGAGCAGAGAGATTTCTTCTGAGAGGGATCTTATGATATGATCTTTACCATCCTTCCTACACTATCCTGGAGCGACATGTCTACTTGAGCGTGGATTGTACCGGGGATGTTAATGATTGCATTTCTACAATAGGGTTTTGCGTCTTTTTCGGCAGTTCCGTAATTACTTGGCTTAGTAAGATACAAACCATTATAGAAGCGATTAGAAAATGAATGGACCACATCACCATAGTGAGTAGAACGGAAAAAGCTACCTCTTGGACATAAGCCAAGAAGGTTGTATTAGGCTGGGTAATGATGAGATATACTAAATTATCAACCAACTATTCATAGAGTGTAAAATCTTGCAATAGGGTGCCATTAAGAAGGTCTAGGTTGGCATTGGGCTCCATGGGTAAAAGTGACCTTATCGTCAATCAAACCCACATCTAGAGAATGAAAATATGGTGGTATTTGCATCTCTCCATGGGATCATGAGGAAATTAGAGGCGAGAAATTTGGTCGCTTTTGCAAGCGCCGGAGTTCATGGTGATGATGGAACGGATCTTCTACTGCTCAAGTCCGGAGTGATCTTCGTGTTGTGCTTAATCCTCATGTTGGTCATTATGTTTTCTTGAGGCAACGATGGCATCAAATCGTCTGGCTCTTGCCGCAAAAAGAAAAGGAGTGGAAAATTGTCAAAAAAATTCCTAAACTTATTACACTTTTACCAATTCAGTTTTAAATCTTTTAATTATGTCAACCATCAGGCAAATCCTAATTAAAAATTGCTAACGTGAACACTAGCCTTCTCACGTAGCATGACCAGTGATGACATGGATACATTGTTAATAATATTTCAATTTTTTTTTATATTTTTCTTCTTTTCTTTTTTCTTTTCTTTCTTTCCTTTGTTTTTTTCCCAACTCCGGCCATAGTCGAGGGCTACTGACCCTCACTTACTTTGGGTGAGGGCGTCACATCCCTTGCTGACCAAGCCTATTGTGGGACGTCGGCCTTCACCTGTGGCCGATAATGGTCGGCCGATGACCTTGCTGGCCAAAAATGGGGGAAAAAGAGATGTCCAATGTGGTGGTTACTACGTAGTCGGAGGTGATGACGGCCACCACCACGATGGAGGCCACCACGGAAGTCACCATGGAGGAGGTGGTCATGGGCCTTCGGCCACTCTCGTTGGATGTGTCGTGTTTTGCTACTAAAGCCTTCACTGGTTTCTTGACCATGAAGTAGCATTTTCCATAACTCTCTATTTTTGGTGGCCAGTGCTTATATCATATCCTCTGCTATGCGATTTTCAGCTCAACCTTTACTTTGGCGAGTCTTAGACACTCGATGAGAGAGAAGCTTTGCTTGAGTAGGGATGGAGGCTGAAGGGACTACGGTGAAAAACTCGTCGGAATTCTGAATTTGACACTTGAAGTTAAGATCCAAGATTGTTATAAACGTTGGAGGGATATGTAAATGGAGGCCCAAACCCGTCCGGTTGACTAGTGGTGGAACTTAACAAACTATCCAACTATATTGTTTGGATGTATGGTTTTAACGAATTAAATAAATGTTTTGAACCTAAGTTTAGATGTTATTATAACCGAATGGATAATCTGGTAATTAATTCGAAGGACCCACTTGTGTAATCTCAAAGCACTCCGTGATCTACTACCGGACGTGGAGTAGTGAAATCATTATTTCATCGGCAAGTTACCAATAACTAGCTGCACTCATTGCCAATTAGTAAAGCACTTTGTGATCTGCTTCTGAATATTAGATTCGAAAACGTGCCATGGAATTTTTATTGATAAGTTACTATTTAATCGAAGGGGCCCACTTATAAAATTTTCAGGCATTTGGTATGCATACTCAATCTATCATGATAAAATCATTATTTCATTTGTAAGTCGCAAACTACTTGATGGCCCTATTATAAGATTTTATAGCACTTGGTATCATATGACTGAATATGAAGGATGATAGAATTGTTATTTTATCGATAAGTTACTAATTAATTGCCAGAGCCCACTTGCAATAAAACCCGTACTAATCTACTTGTGAAAGAGATGGTAAAACCATTACTAACTAATTGACGAGCCCAATTATCAAATTTTAAAAAGAACAATTGATAACAACTTTTAATTTACTATGAGAATAACAGTCTTTCCTAAATCACAAAAAATCAAATAATAAATTATTATAAATTATTGCAGAGTTTACTATTTCAAAAATTTGAGGCTCACACAATAAGTTGTTGTTTTCATAGTAAATCAAAAACTGCTATGTTAGTAAAGCCAGATTTAAAAGCACTCGCTAATCTACTATTGGATACTATTGGCCAAGAAACTTCTATAATTGGATACTAGATTTGAGAAAATAAAATCACTATTTTGCTGGTAAGTTACAAATAGTTGACTGGACAAGTAAGTTGCCAACCAATTTTACTTACTAATGATATTATAGGTTCTAACATTACAAACTTTCAGATGATAACATATTTCTTTGAGATGGAAAGTTGAGGCAACTTGCTTGTAATGTTCAAAGTTAGGTGGAAGATCCTTTGTCCAATGTAATATATTTCTCAATGTTTCAATAAATCTAACCGATGGATTAAATTTATGCAATTGCATAAGTTTTAGGAATCAATTAGCCAAAATATAAGTTTAAAACTGAATCGGCACAATTACAATAGGTTTATAACTTTTTTTGATAATTTTCTCTGCTTCTAGGAAAGTCTAAATGTATTTAAAGTATAGCAGATATAACGGTACTTATAGAGTCACTCGAATCCATAGCAACTAACAGTTATTCAAAGGTGATTATTCATGATGTTTTAAGGTGGTTAAAGTAGATGACCTAGAGAGTAGTTGCAAATTTTGAGTTAAATGCCACGGGTGCAGCATGGCAGTTTCGAGTTTGGAGATATGAAGAGTGAAGACTGATGGACGGTTGTGAGTTTGGAGATAAGGAGTAACATCTAGAAAGCTCCAATGTTCCTCCACATGTAGTTCAATTTTTTTTTTTAAGTGCCCACTTTCTACATATAACGAATTATCTAAATTGTAATGGTGCAATCTTGTTGGGGACAACAAATGTTAGGGTATGTTTCAAAGAAATCAGTTGATTTGGCTTTCATTATATGTGCTACGAGTTAGAATATGCCGTGGAGAGACAACTGATTTCAGCGACAACTATGGCTATGACAACACAAGGAGCTGAAGAGGTAGGGTGGTCTAATGACTTGATTGGTGGTGATGATGCCTTGGAAATCCGGTTGTTTTGGTGTTCATGTCAAGAGAGGATTTGACATCGAAAATATTTCTTGCCGCAAAGATTTTTGCAGACATGCGAACTGAGTTCAATCGTTTGGAGTAGTTTGAGCCCAACGCAGTTTTCATGGACATCTAAAGTAGTTAAGCATCTGTTGAGGTATTGGGAGGGCCTGCATGGATGACGAGCACCGTGACCTGCCCATGAAACATTGAGCCAAGCGAAAAATTGTTAAACTTGGGGCTCAAAATTATAGTTAAATTTGGAGTTGGGGTCAAGTCTAGAGATCGATAGGTCCGGGATTTTTTTTGGACCAATGGCCGAGGCTACGAACCAGGAGCTTCCCTATAATGTGTTGCTACTACGCCCAGGGCGGGCACCTAACTATAGGCCGACATAAACCTCTTGGCTGTCCGGTTTTGTTTAGCCTATTTTAATAACACACACTTTTGTGAGTTTCCGGAAAGACTTGTTTTTTAGGGATTGTAAGATAACATCGATAGATTTATTTTGAGAGTGATTTTGGGCAGGGAAACATATGAGTGATTGTAATTATGTAGTCTCTATTCATAATGGATTTCTCTTCTATCGACTCTTTTCAAGGAGTAGGTACCAACATTCGGATTGAATGATATAAATTTCTAGCGCTCTTTCTCATAATTCATTGATTTTGCCGATAAATTTTTTTCTTTTCATATTAGATTTGAATTGTAGAATCCATTAGCACAACGCAACTACATCCAATTGCATCACACACATGCTGCGTTTGTAAAAAAAAAAAAAATCTAATTTATATAGATAGGATATATAAGATTTCAATCTCTCAGACCCTATTGATGAACAATGCTTTCGGCATCAAATCATCTAATAAAATAAAATAAATTAGTCTTTAATCGGTATTCATTATTTGAGATTACGCTCACCAGCTCCATGTCACCACTTTGCCATTTTAAGACTGTCTAAGTTTGACAGTGACGTACTTTTCTCATCCCTATATAAATGAAGGTCCCTCATCTCATGTATGTTGTCTCCTTCCTACTACTTTTGATACCGCGAATGGTTCGAGTTCTTGCTTCTCTTCACGACATAATGAGGAAATCAACGGCGAGCAATTGGATCGATTTAGCAAGCCCCGATGTTCATGGTGATGATGGAGCGGATCTTCTGCTACTCAAGTCCGGAGTGATCTTCCTGCTGTGCTTGATCCTTGCGTCAGTTGTTATATTTTCCTGTGGCGACTCTCAGAATGAAAAAGGCGGCCGTGCTGGAAGCAATACTTGGGGTGCGGCGGCTGCAAGCACAGCGGGTGGAGGCGGGGGCGTCGGAGGGTGTTGAATTGACCTTATATTTATATACCTTTAAGGCATGAGTTAAAAAAAAAAAAAAGCATTTTCATTTCAAAAAATTGCGATGCGATAGTGTGGTCTGTGTTTCATATTAGGATTGCTGTTTAGGGTTAAGTATATTGTTATTTACATATGTTGTATTTAAGTATAATTGTACTCTCACCCTATACTTGTGTTCCTCATTTGATAATGCACGGGCTGTTATAATCCTCTCTCTTTCATTACAAATTCTGTAAATTTTGCTTGCCTTAATGAATTCAACAATACAAACTTATTAAGAAACAATGGACAATGCACATAATCTCTCAACGAGTACACTCCTTATTTTCAATGTGAAAAGTATATTGATGGCGTATGAAGTACATATTATGTTCTGTGGGTATCTTTGATTTGGTGATGCAATTTATATTTAAGTTATATCACATTAGTGAATTTATATGATAATTTGAATAAAGATCATTCATCTAGATTCACCAAAAGTCGAAAGATGAATTTTCTTCACAGCCGGATTAAAAAGTCGTCAGTGTGGAATAATTGGGTGGCTGAAAACTTGCATCCATCCTTCAGTTTCTGAGATTGACAGTGACGTACTTTTCTCATCCCTATATAAATGAAGGTCCCTCATCTCATGTATGTTGTCTCCTTCCTACTACTTTTGATACCGCGAATGGTTTTAGTTCTTGCTTCTCTTCACGACATAATGAGGAAGTCAACGGCGAGCAATTGGATCGATTTAGCAAGCCCCGTGTTCATGGTGATGATGGAGCGGATCTTCTGCTACTCAAGTCCGGAGTGATCTTCCTGCTGTGCTTGATCCTTGCGTCAGTTGTTATATTTTCCTGTGGCGACTCTCAGAATGAAAAAGGCGGCCGTGCTGGAAGCAATACTTGGGGTGCGGCGGCTGCAAGCACAGCGGGTGGAGGCGGGGGCGTCGGAGGGTGTTGAATTGACCTTATATTTATATACCTTTAAGGCATGAGTTAAAAAAAAAAAAAAGCATTTTCATTTCAAAAAATTGCGATGCGATAGTGTGGTCTGTGTTTCATATTAGGATTGCTGTTTAGGGTTAAGTATATTGTTATTTACATATGTTGTATTTAAGTATAATTGTACTCTCACCCTATACTTGTGTTCCTCATTTGATAATGCACGGGCTGTTATAATCCTCTCTCTTTCATTACAAATTCTGTAAATTTTGCTTGCCTTAATGAATTCAACAATACAAACTTATTAAGAAACAATGGACAATGCACATAATCTCTCAACGAGTACACTCCTTATTTTCAATGTGAAAAGTATATTGATGGCGTATGAAGTACATATTATGTTCTGTGGGTATCTTTGATTTGGTGATGCAATTTATATTTAAGTTATATCACATTAGTGAATTTATATGATAATTTGAATAAAGATCATTCATCTAGATTCACCAAAAGTCGAAAGATGAATTTTCTTCACAGCCGGATTAAAAAGTCGTCAGTGTGGAATAATTGGGTGGCTGAAAACTTGCATCCATCCTTCAGTTTCTGAGATTGACAGTGACGTACTTTTCTCATCCCTATATAAATGAAGGTCCCTCATCTCATGTATGTTGTCTCCTTCCTACTACTTTTGATACCGCGAATGGTTCGAGTTCTTGCTTCTCTTCACGACATAATGAGGAAATCAACGGCGAGCAATTGGATCGATTTAGCAAGCCCCGATGTTCATGGTGATGATGGAGCGGATCTTCTGCTACTCAAGTCCGGAGTGATCTTCCTGCTGTGCTTGATCCTTGCGTCAGTTGTTATATTTTCCTGTGGCGACTCTCAGAATGAAAAAGGCGGCCGTGCTGGAAGCAATACTTGGGGTGCGGCGGCTGCAAGCACAGCGGGTGGAGGCGGGGGCGTCGGAGGGTGTTGAATTGACCTTATATTTATATACCTTTAAGGCATGAGTTAAAAAAAAAAAAAAGCATTTTCATTTCAAAAAATTGCGATGCGATAGTGTGGTCTGTGTTTCATATTAGGATTGCTGTTTAGGGTTAAGTATATTGTTATTTACATATGTTGTATTTAAGTATAATTGTACTCTCACCCTATACTTGTGTTCCTCATTTGATAATGCACGGGCTGTTATAATCGTCTCTCTTTCATTACAAATTCTGTAAATTTTGCTTGCCTTAATGAATTCAACAATACAAACTTATTAAGAAACAATGGACAATGCACATAATCTCTCAACGAGTACACTCCTTATTTTCAATGTGAAAAGTATATTGATGGCGTATGAAGTACATATTATGTTCTGTGGGTATCTTTGATTTGGTGATGCAATTTATATTTAAGTTATATCACATTAGTGAATTTATATGATAATTTGAATAAAGATCATTCATCTAGATTCACCAAAAGTCGAAAGATGAATTTTCTTCACAGCCGGATTAAAAAGTCGTCAGTGTGGAATAATTGGGTGGCTGAAAACTTGCATCCATCCTTCAGTTTCTGAGATTGACAGTGACGTACTTTTCTCATCCCTATATAAATGAAGGTCCCTCATCTCATGTATGGTGTCTCCTTCCTACTACTTTTGATACCGCGAATGGTTCGAGTTCTTGCTTCTCTTCACGACATAATGAGGAAATCAACGGCGAGCAATTGGATCGATTTAGCAAGCCCCGATGTTCATGGTGATGATGGAGCGGATCTTCTGCTACTCAAGTCCGGAGTGATCTTCCTGCTGTGCTTGATCCTTGCGTCAGTTGTTATATTTTCCTGTGGCGACTCTCAGAATGAAAAAGGCGGCCGTGCTGGAAGCAATACTTGGGGTGCGGCGGCTGCAAGCACAGCGGGTGGAGGCGGGGGCGTCGGAGGGTGTTGAATTGACCTTATATTTATATACCTTTAAGGCATGAGTTAAAAAAAAAAAAAAAGCATTTTCATTTCAAAAAATTGCGATGCGATAGTGTGGTCTGTGTTTCATATTAGGATTGCTGTTTAGGGTTAAGTATATTGTTATTTACATATGTTGTATTTAAGTATAATTGTACTCTCACCCTATACTTGTGTTCCTCATTTGATAATGCACGGGCTGTTATAATCCTCTCTCTTTCATTACAAATTCTGTAAATTTTGCTTGCCTTAATGAATTCAACAATACAAACTTATTAAGAAACAATGGACAATGCACATAATCTCTCAACGAGTACACTCCTTATTTTCAATGTGAAAAGTATATTGATGGCGTATGAAGTACATATTATGTTCTGTGGGTATCTTTGATTTGGTGATGCAATTTATATTTAAGTTATATCACATTAGTGAATTTATATGATAATTTGAATAAAGATCATTCATCTAGATTCACCAAAAGTCGAAAGATGAATTTTCTTCACAGCCGGATTAAAAAGTCGTCAGTGTGGAATAATTGGGTGGCTGAAAACTTGCATCCATCCTTCAGTTTCTGAGATTGACAGTGACGTACTTTTCTCATCCCTATATAAATGAAGGTCCCTCATCTCATGTATGTTGTCTCCTTCCTACTACTTTTGATACCGCGAATGGTTCGAGTTCTTGCTTCTCTTCACGACATAATGAGGAAATCAACGGCGAGCAATTGGATCGATTTAGCAAGCCCCGATGTTCATGGTGATGATGGAGCGGATCTTCTGCTACTCAAGTCCGGAGTGATCTTCCTGCTGTGCTTGATCCTTGCGTCAGTTGTTATATTTTCCTGTGGCGACTCTCAGAATGAAAAAGGCGGCCGTGCTGGAAGCAATACTTGGGGTGCGGCGGCTGCAAGCACAGCGGGTGGAGGCGGGGGCGTCGGAGGGTGTTGAATTGACCTTATATTTATATACCTTTAAGGCATGAGTTAAAAAAAAAAAAAAGCATTTTCATTTCAAAAAATTGCGATGCGATAGTGTGGTCTGTGTTTCATATTAGGATTGCTGTTTAGGGTTAAGTATATTGTTATTTACATATGTTGTATTTAAGTATAATTGTACTCTCACCCTATACTTGTGTTCCTCATTTGATAATGCACGGGCTGTTATAATCCTCTCTCTTTCATTACAAATTCTGTAAATTTTGCTTGCCTTAATGAATTCAACAATACAAACTTATTAAGAAACAATGGACAATGCACATAATCTCTCAACGAGTACACTCCTTATTTTCAATGTGAAAAGTATATTGATGGCGTATGAAGTACATATTATGTTCTGTGGGTATCTTTGATTTGGTGATGCAATTTATATTTAAGTTATATCACATTAGTGAATTTATATGATAATTTGAATAAAGATCATTCATCTAGATTCACCAAAAGTCGAAAGATGAATTTTCTTCACAGCCGGATTAAAAAGTCGTCAGTGTGGAATAATTGGGTGGCTGAAAACTTGCATCCATCCTTCAGTTTCTGAGATTGACAGTGACGTACTTTTCTCATCCCTATATAAATGAAGGTCCCTCATCTCATGTATGTTGTCTCCTTCCTACTACTTTTGATACCGCGAATGGTTCGAGTTCTTGCTTCTCTTCACGACATAATGAGGAAATCAACGGCGAGCAATTGGATCGATTTAGCAAGCCCCGATGTTCATGGTGATGATGGAGCGGATCTTCTGCTACTCAAGTCCGGAGTGATCTTCCTGCTGTGCTTGATCCTTGCGTCAGTTGTTATATTTTCCTGTGGCGACTCTCAGCACAAAAAAGAGACGCACAGGCATATGCGGCAGTGGTTGCGGTGGTTGCGGTGGAGGCGACGGTGGCGATGGAGATGGAGGAGGCGGCGGTTGTGGCGGGTGTTGAATTGAACTTATACCTATATACCTTTTAGGCCTGATTTGCAAAAAAAAAAAAAAAAAAGCAGTTTCATTTCAATAAATTGTGATGCGATAGTGTGGTCTGTGTTTCATATTAGGATTGTTATTTAGGGTTAAGTATATTGTAATTTACATATGCTGTATTTATGTAAATTGTACTCTCCCCCTATACTTGTGTTCCTCATTTGATAATTTACGGGATATTATAATCCTCTCTCTTTCGTTACAAATCTTAACTTGATGTCAGAGTTATTTGTTGTTTGAGGAAACTCCCATTGAGATTGTTCCACGGCCAGCCACACCAGCCACCATTCTCCACCAAGTCCTCACCTTTCAGTTGCAGCTCAACATCCTTCCATTGCTCAATCTAAAAAACAAAGACCACCAACAGACTCGTTGTCCTCAAACAGCCCATATCCTAAACACTCATCACAAATGGACACCAAATGCCACATGTCGGATTGTACATTGTTTATAAATGATCATATTAAAGTGGTGTTTTGTCAAGTCCAGCTAAGTGAATTATCAATGTTATTATCCTATAATGGTAACCAAAAACTTACAGGCATTATTGGGCACGTGTCATGAGCTGATTGGTTAATTAAAACATATTCATCACTCTTTTCCACCCTCGGCCTCATTTGGTCTATCTGACTTACCAAGACTAAATGGATTCCAAGTATCCTTCTCTTTTGTTCTTAGCGTTAATTGTAGAGGTGGAGAGGGAACTAGGAAGCCTTATATTTTTGGCCGTTACATCTAGTGGTCATAGCCTTGAAAGAATTTGAGTATAATGTAGTCGAATAGAGAAGATGGGAATTTTTACTTTGTATTTACTGCATATTCAATGTACATTGTTCTGTATATAATACAATCTGTGTACAAGGAAAATGTAAGTAAATATTCTATAATTGGAATTACAATCGGAATCCAATTGGATCCGATATTGAATGATCTTGAGAGATGCCGTGTATCTTCCAACACTCCCTCTCAAGCTGGTGGCTTGTATATGTCCAAGACGCCTAGCTTGCTCAGAAGATATGCGTGCTGGCTTTGACATAAAGGCTTGGTGAATATGTCCACTGGCTGTTCTTCTGTTCGGATCCCCTGTGTTTCAATTATCCCTTGTTGGATCTTCTCTCGTGTAAAATGGCAATCTACTTCTATGTGTTTCGTTCTTTCGTGGACTATCGGATTTGAGGCAAGCTTTATGGCTGCATCGTTATCACAAAACAATTTGGTTGGTCCTTTAAGCTGCACTCCAAGATCTCGAAGCAATCCACGTAACCACACTACTTCACATGTTGTTTTTGCCATAGCTCGATATTCTGCTTCTGCTGAGGATAACGAAATAGTCGGTTGTTTCTTCGTCTTCCATGAGAGTAAAGAATCCCCTAACTTGATACAGAAACCTGTGATCGACCTTCTGCTCATCGGACATGTCGCATAATCTGCATCAAAGTATGCAGTCATCTTCATATCACATTTCGTGGAAAGAAGAATCCCAAGGCCTGGGCATTTCTTCAAATACTTGACCACTTTGAGTGCTGCATTCATGTGGGACTGCTTCCGATTGTGCATGAACTGGCTAAGTGTCTGCACAGCATAACTGATGTCCAGCCTGATCATGGTCAAATAAATAAGTTTCCCAACAAGTTTTTGATAACTCATTGGATCTATTAGTGTAGGGTCAGCTTCTTGAGAGATTCCAGCGTCATACTCTGCCGTGGTCAATTTGGTATTTTGCTCGATTGGAATTACAGTTGGCCTACACCCTGATAATCCAGCTTCTGATATGATTTCCAAGGCAAATTTTCTCTGGCTAAGAGATATTCCCTGGCTTGAACGAGCAATTTCTATTCCAAGGAAATATTTTGGTGACCCTAAATCTTTAATGTGAAAAGTGGAGTGCAAGTATTGCTTGAAACTATTGATAGCTGCCTCATCATTTCCCATAATCAATATATCATCTACATATATCATTAAATATATAGATGAAGTACCTTTGGTCCATGTGAAGATAGCATAATCGAACTTTGATTGTCGAAACCTGGTAGCGATCAAGGACTCAGAGAATTTTGCATACCATTGTCTAGATGCTTGCTTGAGCCCATATAAGGATTTGCGGAGACGACACACTTTATCCTCCCCCTGTCTCCGTAAACCTGGTGGTATGTCCATATAGATTTCTTCATCCAGATCTCCATGTAAGAAAGCGTTATGGACATCCATTTGGTGTAGTGGCCATTCTTGATAAGCTGCAACCGAAAGAAATGACCGGACCGTAGCATCTTTGGCAACTAGGGAGAAGGTCTCGTGATAATCAAAACCTTCCTTCTGTGTAAAGCCCTTTGCCACTAACCGTGCCTTGTACCTTTCAACAGAACCATCAGCTTGGTATTTGATTTTGTAGACCCACTTGCATCCTATAGGCTTGCGATGTGGAGGCAAACTGACAAGATCCCATGTCTGGTTATTTATCAGTGCTTGTAATTCTGATTCCATAGCCTTTTGCCATCGTGGATCAGTGCTTGCTTCATGATAGGTTGAAGGTTCTTGTTCTTCAGAAATCCGAGCAATGCAACATCGATGCTCCTCAGATAAGCGGTCAAAGGAGACATAAGAAGAAATAGGAAAGAGAATACCTGGTGAATTCCTTACTCCACATACGTAATCCTTTGTCCAGGTTGGGGGACACGTGGCTCACCCTGATCTTCTTGGCTGGATGGCCTCAGAAGGGGATGGAAGTGCTGGTGTTTCCATCAGATTTTCAGAAGGAGATTCTGATGTAATCTCTTCTCCCAGGTGTTGATCCATGTCTTCTTCTAAGGGTGTTGTGCCCATGGCATCAGTCCCTGTATTGTCTAGATAAGGAACCAGAAAATATCCCTGATCACTATGTGGCTCTTCCATATGAGGAGTATCAGAATGTCGATATCTCTGCACATCTGATTCCTGGATAGAGAAAGGAAACAAATCTTCTTGAAATTGAACATCTATGCTGATGAAGAAGTTGTTTGTGGATGGATCAAATACTCGATATCCTTTTTGTAGAGTCGCATACCCCATGAATATGCAATGGCGAGCCCGTGGACCCATCTTATCCTTGGGTCCAACTATAGAAGCGTAACACAGACATCCAGAAATTCTTAGATGATCAAGATATGGCTTCTTCCCAAAAAGAAGCTCGAAAGGACTTCGACCATTAAGAACCTTAGTCGGCATACGGTTAATTAGATATGCTATAGTCAATACACATTCTCCCCAAAAAATATCTGGAATAGAACCCTGAAATTTTAGGGCCCGGGCAACTTCCAACAAGTGACGATGTTTCCTTTCCACCACTCCATTTTTTTGTGGTGTGTAAGTACAAGAGCTCTCATGTTGGATTCCTTGAGATGTCAGCAAGGACATACACTCATAATTGAAGAACTCTATTCCATTGTCTGTCCTAATTTTTTTGATAGATTTTCCAAATTGAGTTTTTGCCAGGGAAAAGAAAATTCTTTAAATGTGACACGACTTGACTTTTAAATTGCATAAGGAAAATCCACGTAGCTCTCGAATGGTCATCGACAATGGTGAGAAAGAAACGAGAGCCATCATGATTCGGTGTATGATATGGTCCCCAAACATCGATGTGAATCAAAGAGAGAATATCGGCCGCACGATTTTTACTTAATGGAAAAGAATTGCGTGATTGTTTGGCAAGGGGACAAATGTGACATTGAGGATATGGGAAAAAAGAACTATGACCCAATCTGGAATGGGAAATGAAATTTTTATCATTGGTAGTTAAATTACACAATGATTTATTATAAGGAAAAACATCTAAACTCTTGGCCGAACGTCTCCAGAAAAATAGTCCTTTAGATAGATCACCCCATCCTATCAATTTCCCAGTCAAAGGGGCCTGAAAATGACAACCATGAACATTGAAGGAAATTTGACATGAATTTTCCTTACAGGCTCTAGACACAGATATAAGATTGAACTGGAATTTAGGGATATAAAGGACATTTGTGAGAGTGATTTCAGGACTAAGATTAACTGACCCAGTTATAGTGACTTTAGCAATGCTTCCATTTGGTAATTGCACAATAATAGGACTATCCAACTTATCATTAACAGTAGCAAATAATCCCTTCTCACATGCAATATGATCACTAGCTCCAGAATCAACTATCCAAGTACTTCTCGATATATTATTCAATTAGCAATGAGAAATACTTGTAAAGCTGCTTCCTTTCTTTTGAACATCCAATTTTGCAGTGCTTGCATCAATTGCTCATATTCTCCATGAGTGATGGGTTGATTTGGACCACCTTGTCCAGTAAGCAGGTGTGCTGCCGCTGAAATTTCCTTTCCCTTTTTTTCTCCAGGTCTCCCATGTAATTTCCAGCAATTTTCTACAGTGTGATGGGGACGTCTGCAAAATTCACAATATACTTTTCCTTTGCCCTTTGAATTTGGCCCAAAATAATTAGGCCCATAATTACTCGGCCCATACGAATTTGATCCGTAATTCTTTGAAGCAGGCCCAAAAGAATTAGTCCCATGTTGAGTCAGCCCATGAGGCTTTGAAAACTCCCCACCGTTGGATCCTTTAATGAAGAGTCCATTGTCACCGTCGAGATCTCCATAGGTTCGCGCGCCTTTTGGACCGTTCGATCGTTGCATGCGATCGTGGCCGTCCGTTGCAGTCCCTTTAAAGGGCTTCTGTTCCGCGAACCCTAGGTTCGATTCGCGTCTCCTTTGCGATCCCCTTTCTGCTCTTGCGGCAAGAGCTAGGGTTTCCGCCCCCTTTCCCTCCATCGATGCGAGCCTCTGGTTTTCTTCTTGCACAGCAAGTTGAAAAATACGCCCGATTGAAGGCGCAGGCTCCATCGTGAGAATTTGTGACCTGAAATGGAGGTAAGAATCATTGAGAGAGTCGCCTTCTCTCTGTCTCTCATCTCCTTGTACTGTTGAAGGGTGGCTTCGAGTCCATTGAATTTTTCCTCCGCTGCCTCAAGCTCATTCCAGAGAGCCAACAGCTTGTTGAAGCACGTTGTCACCAACGTGTTTCCCTGCTTTAGTTCGGATAGGGCTTGATGGAGCGAAAAAATTTTCGCCCAATCCAGTTTTCCGTACATCTCTCTTATATTATCCCAAAATGTTTTGGAATCTTCTGTCGGAGGTAACCAGCTGCTATTTCTGGGCTGACGCAGTTGCCAATCCACGTTCTTACCAACTGGTTGCATTTTTTCCATTGTCGCGCTAATCTTTCCTATGTTGGAACCGGGATGGTTCCGTCGATGAATCCCTCCTTATCCTTTGTTATGAGGGCTTGACGGAATTCCCATGCCCAATTCGAGTAATTTTCAGGTCCTGTGAGAGGGTGGCTGATTAGCCGCAACTCAGGTCTGTCGGTGTTGGAGACGTACAGTGCGTCGCCGGGTTCTGGGCGACCCATGGCGGCCGCGAAGGGAAAAGGTACAAATCCTGTTTGAGAGCCTGGATTATTTGAGGACTGACCCATATTCGCACTTCCTAATCCGCCCGTCTGCTCAAGGCCAGTGGCTGAGCCTGCTCCGGTTTCGGTAGGTAGGCCTCCATCGACCCGCACGCCTTGGTAGCCCGGCTGTGATGTACCTGGGTTTAGTCCCTGGATCCAAGGGTAAGGCATGCACTGATAAGGATACCCCGAAAGAGGTAGCCCTGGATTGAACTGAGCCGGAAGCTATTGCCACGGCGTGTGTCCAGACATGGAGGTGACCACGAATGGGTCTGATGGTGCTGCGTTCCTTTCCGATTGATCTTCAGTGGGCGAGGTAAGCTCTTGTGGGTCTGTCATGATGAATTCTGTTTTGCAGATGAATACAGAAGAGAATTCCTTCCAGACGTTGTTCTGTTTTGCGAATGTCGCAGCAACATGAACAGAAAAAAATTGGAAGGCAATTCGATCAACAATGCGGAAGCTAGATTGGGATCAGAAGCCGCTCTGATACCATGAAAGAATTTGAGTATAATGTAGTAGAATAGAGAAGATGGGAATTTTTACTTTGTATTTACTGCATATTCAATGTACATTGTTCTGTATATAATACAGTCTGTGTACAAGGAAAAGGTAAGTAAATATTCTATAATTGGAATTACAATCGGAATCCAATTGGATCCGATATTGAATGATCTTGAGAGATGCCATGTATCTTCCAACAAGCCTGGCTGTTGGATATTGATGTAACTTCACCATCATATTAGCATCTATCCTACTCCAAGGTTTACACTAGGCAAGAGAGTTACACCGATGTTAGCTCTAGACTGTTCAATTAGCTTGCACAATCTACCCCGTATAATAGTAATTTAACCAACAGCAACCCCAACACTTGATTTCTAGTGAATGGTAACTGTCCCGTTAAGCGGGATTTTTTTGAGTTAATCTCGATCCCTCCCTAGTTTTTAAGCCTCACTTCTTTGCTTCCATGTTGATCTCCTTTCTGTTCTATGTTGCCCTCAAGATGATCAGTTGGTCAACTTGGGTTCTCAACCCAATATCGCGCCTCCGATGTGGGGTCCTCCGACCCATCCTCTTCCTCTCGACCTTGGTCTGCAACGCAGATCTTGGCTTTCCTACCAACTAATTCTCTAGTTCCGTTACCTTAGAAGATCTAGCTGACATTAGGAGAGACGTCGATTTCTTGGAAATTTCACCATTTATTGTCCTGGTTTGTGGACTGGGCTTGTACGCCTAAACCTGGCTGCATAATCGTTTGCCAAGAACCCTTAGCTGCTGGCCCTAGAGTTCCAATTCCACTAAATCCCTAGATCTCCCGTTGCGCCAACTCACTCCTAACGCCATTAGATATATCACAGGCTCTATTCTAATTCTCCGCCGGGCTGGAAAGGTTTATTTCCTGGATGCTTCCTTGAATCTTTCCAAGCCAATGCAGGTGGCCGAGGAGAAGGGTCGGTCGCATTTATCTCCCCAGCACCCCAACGCTTCCCTTTTTTTATTTTTATTTTTAAATGATCATCCTTCCTCCAACAAGGATTGGAAGGAAAAATAGTTGTACTTAGACTCACCTACCAAGACAATGGAGGCTCCCGACAAGGTGAGCCGCTCTCCACAAAAACCATTTAAGGACGTGTTCCATAATAATTATGTTTTGAGAAACAATTTTTACTTATAAATAGTTTGTTATGATTCTGTTTTTTTTTAATGACTTTCTAAGCATTTGAAGACGTGTGGTAACTATCCAAAATTTTTATTTCTGGAATAAAAATGTGTTTGGTATGAATCTCAAATTTTTTTTGGTGACTTAAAATTTCTTTTAATTTTTTAAGTAATTTTATTACATTTTTCTTTTTCCTTTCCTTTTTTCCTTTTCATTCTCTTCTTCTTCCTCTTGCTAGTCACCGGCCTTGGGAGAGCCTCATTGCCCCCTGGCAAGGCTCCAGCGAGGTTGCCGAACCTCATTTGGTTGGTTGCTAGCTATCGCTGTGGCCGGCAATCAACTAGAGGAAGAAGAAGTGGAAGAGAAAAGAGAAAAAAAAATGCTTGATTCTGGAGTTATTTCCAAGAATAAATAAGCAAATTTTTTGTACTTCTCGATTCTATGCTAAATCTATTCCTGAAAATAAAAAAAAAAATATGATATTCGACAATGAATAAAAAAGCTACTAAACAGATTTTTTGTTTTTTTTTCTTTTTTGTTCAGAAAAATAAAAGAATAGAATCAAATATTGTTTTACACGTTACCACCCATGGAGTCCCTCCGAAGCTAGTCTTAGAGATCGTGGTTGAGGGGCTCGACGGGGACATCAAGGGCTTAATCACTGACAGAGTCTCTTCGAAGCTGGTCTTACTCCTTTCCCACCTCGTAATGGTAGGGGTACGTCCCGGGCGTAACCCTTCTTGGACATGTCCCCTTTGAGTAGCGGAAACTTCATTTATATCATTTATTTTAATAATTCTCTTCTTGCAGTGAACCCTCGAGAGCTATGGAAATGGATGAAGAGGCCGCGAGATTGCTGGCGGTGACAAAGGATTTCCAGTGTGCCAGTCGGCCATTAACAAAGGTAATTTTTACTTGCTGCCCCCAGCCAGTTAGAGGTGCAGCCCGCCAGGGACACTCTCGAGTCGCTTCTTTTTGACTTGTGATGAAGAAGGCTTCTAGTTTGCTTCTACCGAGCAGCCTCTCCGGAGATCCAAAAGGAAGAGGATTGCTTGCTTTCTCAGAACCCCAACAAGCTCAAACTTAACACTCCCCTACAATATCTTGTGGACAAGACACGATGCCGATGGAAAAATGCCTTCCTTTCTTCAAATTGTTGAGGGGCGGTGTTGGATTTCAGTAAGGCCATTTCTAGAAATTTCGTAGGAAGAACAATAAAGCTATTCATTCATTTCCACAGACGGCGCCAATATTGAAGGCTGAAATGAGAAACACGAACTCTGCCGAAGGTCTTGCCGGAATTTTGATTGGGGCGTACGGATTTTGTGCCAGGATTGGTCCTCTGATGCTTAGGTTCGGAGTGGAACGTGGGAAATCTAGAGAAAGGAAATGATGCGGAGCTTTAGGAATTAGGAGAGAGATTTCTTCCGAAAGGGACCTTATGATATGGTCTTTACCATCCTTCCTACACTATCCTGGAGCGACATGCCTAATTGAGTGCGGACTATACCGGGGATTTAATGATTGCATTTCTAGAACAGGGTTTTGCGTTTTTTTCGGCAGTTCCGTAATTACTTGGCTTAATAAGATACAAACCATTATACAAGTGATTAGAAAAATGAACAGACCACATCAACATAGTGAGTAGAACGGAAAAAGCTACCTCTTAGACATGAGCCAAGAAGGTTATATTGGATGGGTAATGATGAGATATACTAAATTATCAACCAACTATTGATAGAGTGTAAAATCTTGCAATAGGGTGCCATTAAGAAGGTCCAGGTTGTCATTGGGCTCCATGGGTAAAAGTGACCTTATCGTCAATCAAACCCACATCTAGAGAGTGAAAATATGGTGGTATTTTCATCTCTCCATGGGATCATGAGGAAATTAGAGGCGAGAAATTTCGTCGCTTTTGCAAGCGCCGGAGTTCATGGTGATGATGGAACGGATCTTCTACTGTTCAAGTCTGATGATGGAACGGATCTTCTACTGTTCAAGTCCGGAGTTATCTTCGTGCTGTGCTTGATCCTCACGTTGGTCATTATGTTTTCCTAAGCAATGATGGCATCAACTTGTCTGGCTCTTGCCGCAAATAGAGAAGGAGGGGAAAATGGTCAAAAAAATTCATAAACTTATTACACTTTCTTAATTCAATTTTAAATCTCTTAATTATGTTAATTGAATCCTAAATCTTTTTACGTTTTGTCAATTGAGATTATTAGGCAAATCTTAGTTGAAAATCGCTAACATGAATGCCAACCTTCCCACATAGCATGACCGGTGATAACATGGATAAATTTTTAATAATATTTCAAATTTTTATTTTATTTTTTTCTTCTTTTCTTTATTTCCTTTATTTTTTCCTAAATTTGGCCATAGTCGAGGGCTAGTGACCCTCGCCTAGTTTGGGCAAGGGCGTCCCGGCCCTTGTTGACCAGGCCAATTGGGGATCATTGGGCCTCACTTGTGGCCGATAATGGTCGGCCGATGACCTTGCTCGCCAAAATTGGAGGAAAAAAAAGGAAATAAAATAAATAAATAAATAATCGAGAAACTTTTAGAATGTTATCCATGTCAATGCCACTCATGCCACATAAGATGGCATCTACGTCAAATGATTTTCTGGCCAAAATATAGCTGAATTGACTCGATTGGCAAAATATAAAAATGTTTAGGACTCAATTGGTATAATTAAATAGTTTATGACATAAGTGACTAAAGTATAATAGATTTAGGACTTTTTGGCTAATTTTCTTGAAAAAGAGAGACGTCCAATGTGGTGGTTACTACGTAGTCGGAGGTGATGATGGCCACCACCACGATGGAGGCCACCACGGAAGTCACCATGGAGGAGGTGGTCATGGGCCTTCGGCCACTCTCGTTGGATGTGTCGTGTTTTGCTACTAAAGTCTAAAGCCTTCACTGGTTTCTTGATCATGAAGTAGCATTTTCCATAACTCTCTATTTTTGGTGGCCAATGCTTATATCATATCCTCTGCTATGCGATTTTCAGCTCAAACTTTACTTTGGCGAGTCTTAGACACTCGATGAGAGAGAAGCTTTGCTTGAGTAGGGATGGAGGCTGAAGGGACTACGGTGAAAAACTCGTAGTAATTTTGAACTTGACACTTGAAGTTAAGATCCAAGATTGTTACAAACGTTGGAGGGATGTGTAAATGGAGTCCCAAACCCATCCGGTTGACTAGTGCTGGAACTTAACAAACTATCCAACTATATTGTTTGGATGGATGGTTTTAACGAATTAAATAAATGTTTTGAACCTAAGTTTAGATGTTATTATAACCGCATGGATAATCTGGTAACTAATTCGAAGGACCCACTTGTGTAATTTCAAAGCACTCCGTCATCTACTACCGGACGTGGAGTAGTGAAATCATTATTTCATCGGCAAGTTACCAATAACTAGCTGCACTCATTGCCAATTAGTAAAGCAGTTTGTGATCTGCTTCTGAATATTAGATTCGAAAACGTACCATGGAATTTTTATTGATAAGTTACTATTTAATCGAAGGGGCCCACTTGTAAAATTTTCAGGCATTTGGTATGCATACTCAATCTATCATGATATAGGAGTAGAGTAGGACCGATCAAGAAAAAAAAATATATCATGATAAAATCATTAGTTCATTTTTAAGTCGCAAACTACTTGATGGCCCAATTATAAAATTTTATAGCACTTGGTATCATATGACTGAATATGAAGGATGATAAAATTGTTATTTTATTGATAAGTTACTAATTAATTGCTAGAAAACTTGCAATAAACCATGAAAGAAGATGAAGACGAAGTAGTCGAGAGAAGAATTTTCTTTGTATTCTATATATTCCTCAATGTACAATGTTCACATTGTTTATAATACAAAGTGTGTATAAGAAAAGCAAGTAAATATTTTACTATATTTGGATAATGATTAGATCCGATACTAAATGAACGTGATTGATCATTGAATGATATTGTGAATCTTCACGTGTATCTTCCAACACTTCCTCTCAAGCTGGTGACTTGTAGATATCCAAGACGCCTAGCTTGCTTAGGAGATACGTGTTCTGGCTTTGACACAAGGGTTTGGTGAAGACATCCGCTGGTTGCTCTTCTGTTCGGATCCCCAGTGTCTCGATTATCCCTTGCTGGATCTTTTCTTGCGTGAAATGGTAGTCCACTTCTATGTGCTTCGTTCTTTTATGAACTATTGGATTTGAGGCAAGTTTGAGAGGCACATCGTTGTCACAAAAAATTTGGTTGGTCCTTCAATTTGTACCCCAAGATCTCGAAGCAATCCGCGTAGCCATACCATCTCACATGCGGTTTTTGCCATAGCTCGATATTCCACTTCTACTGAGGATAATGAAATAGTTGGTTGCTTCTTTGTCTTCCATTAAAGTAAAGAATCTCCTAACTTGATACAGAACCCTGTTATGGACCTCCTGCTCATTGGACATGTCGCATAATTTGCATCACAATATGCAGTCATCTTCATATCACATTTCTTGGAGAGAAGAATCCCAAGACCTGGACATTTCTTCAAATACTTTGCTACTTTGAGTGTTGCATTCATGTGGGATTGCTTTGGATTGTGCATGAACTGACTAAGGGTTTGCACAGCATAACTGATGTCCAGCCTGGTCATAGTTAAATAGATGAGCTTTCCAACAAGTTTTTGATAACTCATTGGATCTCTTAGTACATGATCAGCTTCTTGAGAGATTCCAGCATCATACTATGCTGTGGTCAACTTGATATTTTGCTCGATTGGAATTACAGTCGGCTTACATCCTGATAGCGTAGCTTCTGATATGATTTCCAAGGCAAATTTTCTCTAACTAAAAGATATTCCTTGATCTAAGCAAGCAATTTCTATTCCAAGAAAATACTTTGGCGACCCTAGATCTTTTATATGGAAAGTAGAGTGCAAGTATTTCTTGAAACTTTTGACAGCCATCTCATCATTGCCCATAATCAATATATCATCTATATATATCATCAAGTATATGGATGACGTACCTTTGGTCCATGTGAAAATAGCATTATCAAATTTGGACTATTGAAAACCAGCAACTATCAGGGACTCAGAAAATTTGGCATACCATTGTTTGAATGCTTGCTTGAGCTCATATAAGGATTTGCGGAGACAACATACTTTATTCTCCCCCTGTCTCCGTAAATCCTGTGGTATGTCCATATAAATCTCTTCAGCTAAGTCTCCATGCAGGAATGCATTATGAACATCCATATGATGTAATGGCCAATCTTGGTAAGCTGCTACAGAGAGGAATGAACAGACTGTAACATCCTTGGCTACAAGCGAGAAGCTTTCATGATAATCAAAACCTTCCTTTTGTGTGAAACCCTTTGCCACCAATCGGGCTTTGTACCTTTCAACTGAACCATCAGCTCTGTATTTGATTTTGTAGACCCATTTGCATCCAATTGGTTTGCAATGTGGAGGTAGACTAACAAGATCCCATGTCTGATTGTCCACCAATGCCTGCAATTCTTCTTCCATTGCCTTTTGCCATCCCAGATCAGTACTTGCCTCTTCATAGCTTGATGGTTCTCGTTCTTTAGAAATTTGAGTAATACAACATCTATGCTCCTTGGATAACCGATCGAAGGAAACATAAAAGGAAATGGGAAAAAGAATACCTGGTGGATTTCTCACTCCACATATGTAGTCCTTGGTCCAAGTTGGAGGACGTGTGGCTCGTCCTGACTGTCTTGGCTGGATGTCTTCGGAAGAGGACTGAGTTGGAAGATTTACAGGAGAGGATTCCAATGTAATCCTCTCATTCAGGTCTTTATCTGTGTCTTCTGCTAAACTGTCATTGCCATAGTGGGTGTAGGAGCAGTACCTGTATTAACTGAGGAAGGGATCTTAACATATCTCAGATCATTGATGGATTCTTCGATATGATGAGTATGAGAATATCTCTATCTGTCTCTATCTAATTCCTTAGTAGAGAAAGGGAAAAAATATTCTTGGAAGTGAACATCTCTACTAACGAAGAATTCACCTGTAGAGGGATCAAATATTCGGTATCCCTTTTGTGGGGTAGCATACCCCATAAATATGCAACAGCAAGCCCATGGACCCATTTTATCCTTAGGTCCTACTATAGATGCATAGCATAGACACCCAAAAATCCTCAAATGATTAAGATTTGGTTTCTTCCTAAGGAGAAGTTCAGAAGGGCTTCGATCGATAAGAATCTTGGTCGGCATACGGTTGATCAAATATGCTGCAATCAGTACTCATTCTCCCCAAAAATTATTTGGAATGGAACCTTGAATTTTAAGGCCCTGGCCACTTCCAACAAATGACGATGCTTCCTTTCCACTATTCCATTTTGTTGAGGTGTGTATATATAGGAACTCTCATGCAGAATCCCTTGAGATGATAATAAAGTTGTACACTCATAATTGAAAAATTCTTTCCCATTGTCTGTCCTAATTTTTTGGATAGTTTTCCCAAATTGAGTTTGCGATAAAGAAATGAAAGTTTTTAAATGTGATACGACTTGACTCTTAGACTGCATGAGGAAAATCCATGTAGCCCTTGAATGATCATCCACAATGGTAAGAAAGAAACAAGAGCCATCATGATTCAGTGTACGATATGGTCCCCATACATCAATATGAAGTAAAGAGAAAATGTCAGCTGCACAACTTTTGCTCAGTGGAAAAGGGCTATGTGATTGTTTTGCAAGTGGGCAAATGTGACATTGAGAATAGGGAAATAAGGCACTATGACCCAATCTGGAATGGAAAAGGAAATTCTTATCATTGGTAGTCAGATTACACAATGATTGTTTATTACAACGAAAAAAATCCAGATTCTTGGGCGAACTTCTCCAGAAAAATAGTCCTTCTGATAGATTACCCAATCCCATCAGTTTTCCAGTCGAAATGGTCTGAAATTGACAACTATTAGCATTGAAGGAAACTTGACATGAATTATCCTTATAGGCTCTAGACACAAATATAAGATTGAATTGGAACTCAGGAATATATAGGACATTGGTGAGAATAATTTCAGGACTAAGATCAACTATCCTAGTTATAGTGACATGAGCAATATTCCCATTTGGTAATTATACTACAATAGGACTATCTAGTTCCTCATTAACAGTGGTAAATAATGCCTTCTCACATGCAATATGATCACTGGTTCCAAAATCAACAATCTAAGTATTTCTCGATGTATTGTTAATTTGACAATGAGAAATATCTGTAAAGCTGCCCCCCCCCCCCTTTTTGAACATCCAATTTGTGCAATGCCTGCATCAATTGCTCATATTCACCATGAGTAATGGGTTGATTTGTACTCGCCTATCCTGTAAGTTGATATGCCGCTGCTGATATTTCTTTGCCCATTTTTTTTCTCCAGGTCTACCATGCAACTTCCAACAATTTTCTATGGTGTGGTGGGGTTATCTCTAGAATTCCCAATATAATTTTCCCTTATTTTTTGAATTTGGCCCATAGGAATTAGGCCTAAAAGAATTGGGCCCATGAGAATTAGGCCCATATAGGTTTGGCCCGTGATTTTTCGAAAAATTCCCGCCGTTGGATCCTTTAATGAGGGAATCATCTCCAATGTCTAGATCTCCATGTGTTTACGCCCCTCTCCAACCGTCCGATCACTACATGTGATTGTGACCATCTATAACTGGGCCTTTAAAAGGCTTATGTTCCACAAACTCTAGGTTCGCATCGCATTTCCTGTCTAGGGTTCGTGAGCCTCTCTCCATTCTTGCAGCGAGTGCTAGGGTTTCTGCCCCTTTCCTTTCCGTCGAAGCAAGCCTTTGGCTTTCTTCTTGCATGGCGAGTTGGAATATACGGCCGACTGAGGGTGCAAGCTCCATCATGAGTATCTGTGACCTGAAATGGAGGTAAGAATCATTATGAATAAAGAGGAATCACGTCGCCTTCTCTATGTCTTTTATCGCCTTGT
The DNA here is from genome assembly GCA_019915185.1 of Eucalyptus camaldulensis. Lineage (NCBI taxonomy): Eukaryota > Viridiplantae > Streptophyta > Magnoliopsida > Myrtales > Myrtaceae > Eucalyptus > Eucalyptus camaldulensis. Next base: position 10,521,232 of record JAHSVA010000005.1, read on the forward strand.
ACTATTGAAGGGTCGTTTTGGGTCCGTTAAGTTTCTCCTCCGCTGCTTCTAGCTCATTCCAGAGAGCTGATAGCTTGTTGAAGCACGTTGTCATGGACGTGTTTCCTTGCTTCAGTTCGGAGAGAGCCTGATGTAGCGAGAAGATTCTCGCCTAATCCAGTTTCTCGTATATTTCTCTTATATTTTCCCAATTTTTTTTTAATCTTCTGTTGGGGGAAATCCAGCTGCTATTTCTGGGCTGATGCAGTTGCTTATCCACGTCCTGACCAACTGGTTGCACTTTTTCCATTGTTGCCCTAATTTTTCATTAGTTGGGACCAGGATGGTTCTGTCGATAAATCCCTCTTTGTCCTTTGTTACGAGGGCTCGACAGAATTCACATGCCCAATTTGAGACATACAGCACGTCGGCATTGGAGACATACAACGTGTCCCCAGGTTTTAGGCGACCCATGGCGGCCGCAAATGGAAAAGTTATGAACCATGTTGGGAATCCTAGATTTGTAGATTGACCTGCACTTGAATTTTCTAATCCGTCCGTCTACTCAAGGCCAATGGCTATGCCTGCCCCAGTGTTGGTTGGTAGGCCTCCATCGGTCTGCACGCTCTGGTAGCCCGATTGTGATGTACTTGGGTTTAATCCCTGGATCCATGGGTATGGCATCCATTGATAAGGATAGCCCGAGGAGGGCAACCTTGGATTAAACTGAGTTGGAATTTGTTGCCACTACGTGTGCTGTAATGGTGTTTGGCCTTGACTGGGCTGTTGTTCAGTCATGGAGGTGATGATGGATGAGCCTGAATTGGGCGAAGCTTGTGGTGTCGGATTCGTTCCCGACCAATCTTCAGAGGCTGAGATAAGTGCTTGTGGGTTTGTCATGATGAAAATTGCAACAAAAAATTCTGTTTTGTAGATTGAGTTTTTTTTTTTTTTTTTTTTTTTGCAGATTGCAAATTCCTCCCAAAGGCTGCTCTATTTTGCGAGTGTCGAAGCAACATAGACAGAAAAGAAAACGGAAGGCAATTCGAATAGGAATGCGGAAACTAGGTCAGAATCAAAAAGAGCTCTGATATCATGAAAGAAGATGAAGACGAAGTAGTCGAGAGAAGAATTTTCTTTGTATTATGCATATTCCTCAATGTACAATGTTCACATTGTTTATAATACAAAGTGCGTATAAGAAAAGCAAGTAAATATTTTACAATATTTGGATCTGATTAGATCTGATACTAAATGAACGTGATTAATCCTTGAATAATATTGTGAATCTTCACGTGTATCTTCCAACAACTCGTACTAATCTAGTTGTGAAAGAGATGGTAAAACCATTACTAACTAATTGATGAGCCCAATTATCAAATTTTAAAAAGAACAATTGGTAACAACTTTTAATTTACTATAAGAATGACATTCTTTTCTGAATCACAAAACAATGACATTCTTTTCTGAATCACAAAATAATGACATTCTTTTTTGAATCACAAAAAATCAAATAATAAATTATTATAAATTATTGCAGAGTTTACTCTTTCAAAAATTTGTGGCTCACACAATAAGTTGTTTTCACAATAAACCAAAAACTATTATGTTAGTAAAGTCAGATTCAAAAGCACTTGTTAATCTACTATTGAATACTATTGGTCGAGAAAAATCTATAATTGGATACTAGATTTGAGAAAAATAAAATCACTATTTTGCTGGTAAGTTACAAATAGTTGACTGGACAAGTAAGTTGCCAACCAATTTTACTTACTAATGATATTATAGGTTCTAACATTACAAACTTTCAGATGATAACATATTTCTTTGAGATGGAAAATTGAGACAACTTGCTTGTAATGTTCAAAGTTAGGTGGAAGATCCTTTGTCCAATGTGATAAAATTCTTAGTGTTCGATAAATCTAACCAATGGATTAAATTTACGCAATTGCAAGAGTTTTAGGAATCAATTAGCCAAAATATAAGTTTAAAACTGAATCGGCGCTATTACAATAGGTTTATGACTTATTTGATAATTTTCTCTACTTCTAGGAAAGTCTAAATTTATTCAAAGTATAGCAGATATAATGGTACCTATAGTCACTTGAATCCATAGCAACTGACAGTTAGGTGATTATTCATGATGTTTTAAGGTGGTTGAAGTAGATGACCTAGAGAGTAGTTGCAAAGGTTGAGTTAAATGCTATGGGTGCAGCATGGCAGTTTCGAGTTTGGAGATATGAAGAGTGAAGAGTGAAGACTGATGGACGGTTGTGAGTTTGGAGATAAGGAGTAACATCTAGAAAGCTCCAAGTTTCCTCCACATGTATAAGTGCCCACTTTCTACATATAACGAATTATCTAAACTGTAATGGTGCAATCTTGTCGGGGACAACAAATGTTAGGGTATGTTTCAAAGAAATCAGTTGATTTGGCTTTCATTATATGTGCTACGAGTTAGAAAATGCCGTGGAGAGACAACTGATTTCAACGACAACTATGGCTATGACAACAGAAGGAGCTGAAGAGGTAGCGTGGTCTGATGGCTTGATTGGTGACGATGGCTTGGAAATCCGGTTGTTTTGATGTTCATCTCAAGAGAGGATTTGACATTGAAAAAGTTTGTCGCCGCAAAGATTTTTGCAGACATGCGAACTGAGTTCAATCGTTTGGAGTAGTTTGAGCCCAACGCAGTTTTGATGGACATCTAAAGCAGTTAAGCATCTACTGAGGTATTGGGAGGGTCTGCATGGATGACGAGCACCGTGACCTGCCCATGAACATTGAGCCAAGCGAAAAATTGTTAAACTCGGGGCTCAAAATTCTAGTCAAATTTGGAGTTGGGGTCAAGTCTAGAGATCGATAGGTCCGGGATTTTTTTGGACCAATGGCCGAGGCTTCGAACCAGGAGCTTCCCTATAATCTGTTGCTACTTCGCTCAGGGCGGGCACCAGACTAGAGGCCGACATAAACCTTTTGGCTGTGCGGTTTTGTTTAGCCTATTTTAATAACACACACTTTTGTGAGTTTGGGAATGACTTATTTTTTAGGGATTGTAAGATAACCTTGATAGATTTATTTTGAGAGTGATTTTGGGTAGGGAAACATGTGAGTGATTGTAATTATGTAGTCTCTGTTCATAGTGGATTTCTCTTCTATCGACTCTTTTCAAGGAATAGGTACCAACATTTGGGTTGAATGACATAAATTTCTATAGCTCTTTCTCATAATTCGTTGATTTTCCCGATAATTTTTTCTTCTCACATTAGATTTGAATCGTAGAATCCATTAGCTTGAATAGTTATTTCACAATGCATCCACATCCATTTTGCATCACACACATGCTGTGTTTGTAAAAAGAAAAAAAATCTATTTTATATAAATAGGATATATAAGATTTCAATCTCTTAGACCCTATTGATGAACAATGCTTTCAGCATCAAATCATCTAATAAAATAAAATAAATTAGTCTTTGATCGGTATTCGTTATTAGCAAATAATAATAAATAGAAAAAAGCATACTTTGCAGAGAAAATTATTATTTGAATCTTAAATTTATTATACATATTTAATTCAATTTTAAACATTTTAGTTGATTCACTATAGGTCTAAACTTTTACATGACATTCTAATATAGTCCTCATGATTATTTCTCACCTCAAATTATTGACATGGCGGTCCAATCATACGTTGGATATTCATTCGAAATAGATCACAAAATATTTACTATTGTCAAACGCAAACAAGTTTACTCGAAACGATATTGTTTTGCTTAATTTTCTTAGTTTCCTCATTTTATCCTTTTTTTTATCCTTTCTTTTTTCCTTTTCTGTCTACTGTTTATTTTTTTTGGCCTGGTAAAGCGTGAACGCTTATGACAACAATATTTTGAGCATGATCATCCATATCCGTAAGCCACAAATCAAATCACTCCAAACAACTCCTCAACCATCTCGGTTGACGAATTTCTAACACTATGAGCCTACAGAAAGTGGGCTCATTTGAATTCTTTTCGGCTTCTACCATCTGAATTCCCTCCCATATGAGACGGAAATGATTGAAACCCCAAAAAATTCGGTCAGCTTCCCAATAATTTGATATATGCTAAAGCATGAATGAATAATCGCCTACAAATTAAGAAGCAGTAGAAGCGGCTTCAATCTCCCCGGCCTTCAATGGCCACCGAGCTCGAAGCTCGCCAAGATGTGGAGGCTCGGCCCATGGCTGTCGATCTCATCGAGCCATGGCGACACCTTGTAGAGTTGAGCAACAAAGGCGTCTGCAGAATTCAATCGTGAAATCAAGGTAGAAGGACGTGCCAGACCTGACTAAAGGAGGAGGTGAAAAAAAAAAAGAGAGAATAAAATATAAGTTCTGCATAAAGACATCGTTTTGAGTAAATTTGTTGAATGTGCCACTTAAGATGGTATGTGATGGCTAGACCACCACATTAACAATTTCAGATGGGCTTTCGTTAGGAAGACTTGATTGGAGTTTGACTCAAAGGTTTCGGACAACAATGAATCAACTGCAAAATATACAATGAATCTACGATGGAAATGACAGTATCTTCCTAGCTGCCCACGATTGCCTAAAAAATTTCCAGAGATACTACGGCTCTCTTAAGTCATAAACCAGCTGACTTAAGATTAAGAGAGCTGTACCTTTCAACCAAAAACAGAATGTGTCAAGCATAAAGAGTCGAATCTTCTCACCGACCGTCTTGATTGACCCGCAACTTCGCTTTTTCACCATTTTGGTCCAATCAGGAGCATGTGCACGACCCTTATCTGAGATTACGGTCACCAGCTGGACGTCACCACTTTGCCATTTTGACTGTCTAAGTTTGATCAGAAGAAACTTCGCAGAACCTTCACCACGACTCCCGATACGTCAACCAAAGGGCATTATCTCCAGAGTCGTCCCCTCTACTTTTGCGGTCCATCATCGTCATGGCCGGTGCTTAAATTGAAAGTTCATAGCCTTAGGAATAGTTTGAGTTCTTGCTTATCCCTCCATAAGATGAAGAAATTCATGGCGAGAAATTGGATCGATTTTGCGAGCGCCAGCGCTCGTGGTGATGATGGATCGGGTCTTCTGCTTAAGGCTGGAGTGAACTTCGTGGCGTGCTTGATGCTCGCGTCTGTCGTAGTGTTTTCCTGTGCCGACAAAGGTGACCACTCGTCCCGCTCTAGCCATAAAAAGAAAAAGAGAGATGCCAAAGGCAGAGGTGGAGACGGAGGCAATGACGGTGGCGGAGACAGAGGCGATGACAGTGGCGGCGGAGGCGGCCATCATGGAGGTCACCGCGGAGGTCATCAGGGAGGCCACCGCCACAGAGGTCACCATGGAGGCCACCCCCATGTCCCCCATCATGCAGCCCACCACGCAGGTCACCACAGAGGCGGAGGGAGCGACAGCTGCATCGGCTGCTGTGGTTGCGGTGGGGGCAGGGGGCAGGGGCAGTTGCGGCGGGGGCGGGGGTGGAGGTTCCGGGGAGGGGGGGGGGGGGGGGTGATTGTGGTGGGGGCGGGGGTGGGGGCGGCGGCTGCTAATTTGAAGTCAGTCTTCTATTATTTTATTTTTCTATGTTGGTGTTGGTAAAGGTACTATGATTTGCTAGCTAAATAAGTAGTTGATGGATAGAAGAGTTGTAGAGCAAGGTTCGCAGAGACTAGCTTGCAAAGCATATGCTTCAATCAACACATGGCATTAAAAACCAGTTCTTGTAGAGGCAAACTACCACCAGTGAATTATGAACACACTTGAAATTATTTCCATATTTGTACCCTCAATCTTAGTGGTATAATCCACTAATTAATTTGAAAGACCTACTTGTAAAATTTTCAGGGCACTTGGTAATCTACTACTGGATGCAAGAGTGGTGAAATCGAATATTTCATCGGTTAAGTTACGAAACTTGCTACGCCTATTGGTAAAATAGTAAAGTACTCGATAATCTGCTTTTGAATACTAGATTTGAGAATGGTAACATGGAAGTTTCATTGATAAATTACTCATTAATCGATGAGGCCTACACCTCGATATATGGGTATAAAATCAAACTACTCGATGGGCTTAATTATAAAATTTCATAGCACAGGGTAGTATACTACTTGATACTATATTCAAGGATGGTAAAATTGTTATTTGATTGATAAATTACTAATTAATTGATGGGGTCCAATTGTAATATTTTAAAACGCGTGGTAACCTACTTGGTGAAAGAGATGTTAAAAGCCATTATATTTTTGTTAATTTACTAACTAATTGACAAGCCCAATTGGCAAATCTTAAAGCACTTGTTGATCGACAATTGGATACTACATTGCAGAATAATAATGTTATTATTTTGTTAATAAGTTACTGATAGTTGACTGGGAGAAAAAAAAAATTGCCAATCAATTTTACTTATGAATACATTACAGGTACTTGGAATTTACCTTCATGGCGCCAGTTCTCTTTTTAGCAAACGCAGTAGTAAAGTCATCCATCGAACATTGACATGCCACAATTTTTCCTGCTTGTAATGACGTGAGATTTTCCTCTTGTGGGATTACTGCATGAAGAGTCTATCGGTGACATGCTCGCATTAGTCAAATTACCCACTAATCTAGATGAAGTTTTATGTAAAGCTGATTCAAACCTCATCACCTATAAATTTGATCATCCCACTGAAAGAAGACATACGACCTCGAAATAAAGTTCCTCATGATATAATGTGTGGACAATATAAATTGATGAAGATGAAATCATGAGAGCAACGCCCATAATGAAAATCATTCTTTTAAATGGTCTTCTTCATTTATTGGAATGTTCACCAAGGATTATTCATCCGATTTTGCGCCCAGCAAGGTTACTTTTGATGAGTTTGTTTCGTTTAAAAAAAAAAAAAAAAGAGAGTAATGGATCGATTGCAAAGGGATCCAGACAGTATTCAAAATTAGGTGGTGCTTATAGGAGAGTCTAAATTTGTTCAAAGTACAGTAAATATAATAGTACCTACAGAGTCGCTCGAATCCATAGCAACTGATAGTTATTCAAAAATGAGTATTGATGAAGTTTTAAGGTGGTTGAAGTAGATGGCATAAGTGATGGGAGAACGGTAATAATTCGAACAACATTGAATCAACGCAGCGGAATAAAATAATCTCCCCTCTTGTGTAAACCTAATAGGAATCGATATAGTAGAGTAAAATAAATATCAAGCACGCGAACACAATATGATTTTTTATGTGAAAAACCTCATTGATGTGAGGAGATCAAAAACCACGGGACCGGAGTCCACCCGAAATTCTTCACTATCAACAAAATTGTTAGTCTCTAGCAAATACTAGAGGTACATAGCAGCAAAGACCTCAAGAACATAATTCTTGGCAATACACATAAACTTCACAAGAGATTAATGATAAATTTGACCAAAAACACATGTTTTGATCAATCCACGAAAAACCTAATGTAGGGAGCTTTAAACAAAAATCAAACCGTTTAGATTCGATAAAATTGCGCAACGAACATGCTGACAAAATTTCAGCTCAATCGGACCACAAATCGACTTCTGACACCAGCTTGATGTAAATCATATATTGCCTCAAAAACCAGATTTTCTGCTTTCTCTTTTTATCTTTTTCTCTTGTTACTGTTTTTTTTTTTTTTTTTTTTTGCGACTACCTCTTTATATAGATGGTGAGAAACCCTATTTTCCCATATAACTTATCATATGGCCCAAGCCCTTTTTAGGCTTGCAACTCATTGGGCCTCCTCCACATAGGAGTGAACCTAGCTAACGAATCTCCCCCTCATGACAATGTGGACGGATTCACCATCCTTGCTATCAATTGGCAATGTTCAAGCTTCTTTCTTGGTAGAGTCTTCGTCATCATATCAGAGCTATTATGATCCATGTGAATTTTCTCAAGTTCCAACAACTTTTCATCTAGAACATCTCTTATCCAATGATATTTAACATCAATATGTTTCGATCTAGAATGAAAAGATGAATTCTTACCAAGATGAATTGCGCTTTGATTATCACAAAATAGCTCATACCTCTTTTGCTTGAACCCAAGTTCTTCTAAGAACTTCTTCATCCATAGCATCTCTTTATTAGCTTCAGTCGCTGTAATAAATTCAGCTTCGATTGTAGAAAGTGCAACACACTTCTGCAATCTTGACTTCCATGACACTGCTCCACCCGCAAGAGAAATCAAATAACTAGAAATAGATTTACAAGTATCAATATATGTTGCCAAGTCGGAATCTATGTATCCAACTAACTTAAGTTTCCTGGTCCTGAAACTGAGTTTCAACATTGAAGTTCCTCGAAGATACCTCATAATCCACTTCACTGCATTCCAATGCTCTTTGCCTGGATTTGACAAATAGCGATTAACAACGCCAACTGCGTGCGCCAAGTCTAGGAGTGTACATACCATTGCATACATTAAGCTTCCTACAATTGAGGCATATGGAACACTTTCCATATCTTTCTTTTCTTTATCAGTTGTAGGACTTGGCTTCATATTTAACTTAAAGTGGGCAACAAGGGGAGTACTAACCACTTTAGTCTTGTCCATGTAAAATTTCTGAAGAATCTTCTCAATATATTTCTCTTGTGACAAAAACAACTTCTTAGCATCTCTGTCTTGAGTAATTCTAATGCCAAGAATCTGCTTCACTGAACCCAAGTCTTTCATGGCAAAAGACTTGCTCAACCATTCCTTTAATAACTTAATTCTTGAAGTATTCTTGCCAACAATTAGCATATCATCAACATAAAGCAAGAGAATAATAAAGTCATCATAAGAAAATTTTTGGACAAACACACAGTTATTCGAGGAAGTCTTCTTATAGCCCTGTTTTGTCATAAATGACGCAAATTTCTTATACCACTGCCTCGGTGCTTGTTTTAGGCCTGTCTTCTTATAGCCCGGTTCTGTCATAACTGACGTAAATTTCTTATACCACTGCCTTCGTGCTTGTTTTAGGCCATAGAGACTTTTCTTCAATTTGCACACATAATCCTCTTTCCCTTTCACTTTGAAACCCTCAAGTTGTTCCATGTATATCTCTTCCTCCAAGTCACCATGTAGGAAGGCCGTTTTAACATACATTTGCTCAATTTCTAAATCTAGGCTAGCTGCCAAGCCTAGTATCACATAGATAGAAGACATTTTCACTACCGGAAAAAATATATCATCAAAACCAATACCCTTTCTTTGACCGAATCCCTTAACAACTAATCTAGCTTTGTACCGTGGTTGTAAAGTATATTCATCTTGCTTCAACTTAAATACCCACTTGTTCTTTAAAGCTCTTTTACCTTTAGGTAACTTCACCAACTCAAAAGTATGATTATTATAAAGTGATTGCATCTCATCTCGCATAGAATCAAACCAATTGCTTTTGTACTCATCTTCTATTGCTTTTGCATAGCACTCTGGTTGACCTGCATCAGTCGATAATACATACTCATTTTCAAAATATCTGGTGAAAGATCGTCGATCTCTAACGGATCTCCAAATCGGAACATCTAGTGGAACATCTAATTCAGCGTCTAGTTTAGGAATAGTATTATCTGTTTCAACATGTTCAGGAACATGTGCGTTATTTGGAACATTGACTTCTTGCTGCTCTTCATCAACCTGTGTAGGAATATGTGTAAGAGGAACTGGATCTAAATCAACCAGATTATCACTAACATGTGGCGCTAAAATCATCCCTGCTTTCTCAATATCCTCTATTGTTTGATCTTCCATAAACACAACGTCTTTACTTCTTACAATTTTCTTTTCAACTAGATCATAAAATTTATAGCAAAGTATATCCTGTCCAAAACCAATAAATATACACTGTCGTATTTTCACATCAAGTTTAGACCTCTCATCTTTGGGAATATGCACAAATGTTTTGCACCCAAAGACATGCAAATAATCATAAGAAATATCTTTACTTGTCCAAACTTTGTTAGGAATATCAAACTCTAAAAGAATGCATGGAGTAAGATTTAATACATGTACAAATGTACTTAAAGCCTCACCCCAAAAGGATTCAAGTAGCTTTGACTGTGAAAGTAAGTATCTTACCCTTTCAACCAGTGTTCTGTTCATTTTCTAAGTAAGCCATTTAACTGAGGTGTCTTAGGAGGTATCTTTTGATGTTGAATACCTTGTTGTATGCAATATTCATCAAAATGTCTAATATACTCTCCCCCGTTATCAGTTCTAATGTATTTCAATTTCTTTCTAGTCTGTCTCTCAACTGAAACCTGAAATTGCTTAAAAGCATTTAACACTTGATCTTTAGTTTTCAAGGTATAAATCCAAATATTCCTTGAAAAATCATCTATGAAGGTAACAAAATAAAGAGAGCCACCAAGTGATTTTGTTTTCATAGGACCGCAAACATCAAAATGCACTAATTCCAGTATACCTGACTTTCTTGAAAGAGGAGAGTTTTAAAATTCAACTCTATTATGTTTTTCTGCTAAACAGTGAGCACACTTCTTTAACGCTGAACTTTTCAATCTTGAATGGAACTTCTTCTTGGCCAATATTGACAAACCCTTCTCACTGATATGACTAAGCCTCTTATGCCATAATTCAGCTGCATCTTCGTTGTCTACTGCATTAATTTTGTCTGTGGACAACTTTGCTTGCATAATGTACAATGAAGAATATTTTTCACCTCTAGCCACAACAAGAGAACCTTTGGTGAACTTCCATTGACCATTACTGAAGGTGTTGCAATACCCCTCATCATCCAACTTGCTTGTATAAATCAAATTCAAGCGAATATCATGTATATGTTTAACATTATTCAATACTAACCTTGTGTCATTACTGGTTTCTAGGCACACATCACCAATGCCTACAGCTTGAGCTAGTGCATTGTTTCCCATCTTCACAGATCCGAAGTCACCTGACCTGTATGATGTAAAGAAATCTCTATGAGATGTAGCATGAACGGATGCACCACTATCAATTACTCAACTGATCTCATGAGATACAAAATTCACCACATCACCATAAAAAATAGTGAGAAAGTCTTTTTTAAGTGTAGCAACACGATTATCATCACTGTCATTATCACTTTTCTTCTCTTTACCTTTCTCCTTTTGTTTTTGCCTTTTTAACTGGCGACAAAACCTCTGAATATGTCCCTTCTAATGACAATAATGGCACTCAATATTAGCAAATTTATTATACTTACCTCTGCTTTTGTCTCGACTTTTATCTCTATTTCTCGGACTTCGAGAATCACTTCTTCCCCTTTTCTCAACAACCAAGGCATTAGAATGTGAAGAGGACAATCCTTGTGTCTTCCTTCTCATCTCTTCATTCAAAATACTACTCTTGGCCAAATTCATGATAATTGTACCATCTATGGCAGAATTAGACAAAGATGTTCGGAATGTCTCCCAAGAGTCTGGCAAAGTACCAAGCAACCATAATACTTGTATCTCATCATCAAACTTGATTCCCATCGCAGCCAACTGATTTATAATTCCTTGAAAAGAATTTAAATGATCAGCCAAACGAGTACCATCATGATATCTCAAAGTTATCATCTGTTTTATAAAAAATAACTTATTATTCCTAGTCTTTTGAGCATATAATTGTTCGAGCTTATCCCATAAACTGTGTGCATGTGTTTCTTCAATAATATGGTTCAAAACATTATCATCTACCCACTGCCTGATATAACCACACACTGACGATGAAATATAGACCCATTCAACATCAGTTTTATTCTCTGGTTTCTCCTCGGCAAATACGAATAAATAAAAATCTTTCACATATAAAAGATCTTCCATCTTCCCTTTCCAAATATGATAATTCGAATCATTAAATGTAACCATTCTACTCGTATTCATTTCCAATGTTTAACACAAGGCAGAAAAAAAAAACAATAACCTGATGCTCTAATATCACTCTAATGGGAGAACGATAATAATTCGATCAATATCGAATCAACACAGTGGAATAAAATAATCTTCCCTCTTTTGTAAACCTAATTGGAATCGATACAGTAGAGTAAAATAAATACCAAGCACGCGAACAAAAGACGATTTTTTACGTGGAAAACCTCCTCAATGTGAGGAGATCAAAAACCATGGGACCGGAGTCCACCCGAAAGTCTTCACTATTTACAAAATTGTTCTTCTCTAGCAAATACTAGAGGTACATGGCAGCAAAGACCTCAAGAACATAATTATTGGCAATACACATAAACTTCACAAGAGATTAATGATAAATTTGACCAAAAACACAGGTTTTGATCAATTCATGAAAAACCTGATGTAAAGAGCTTCAAACAAAAATCAAACTGTTCAGATTCGATAAAATTACGCCATGAACATGCTGACAAAATTTCAGTTCAATCAGACCACGAATCAACCTCTGACGCCAGCTTGATGTAAATCATATATTGCCCCAAACTCCAGATTTTCCGCTTTCTCTTTTTCTCTTGTTACTGTTTTCTTTGTTTTTTGCGACTACCTATTTATATAGATAGTGAGAAATCCTATTTCATCATATAACTTATTATATGGCTCAAGCCCTTTTTGGGCTTGCAACTCATTGGGCCTCCTCCATATAGGAGTGAACCTATCTAACAATAAGGAGTAGTTGCCGATATTGAGTTAAATGCTCTGGCTGCAACATGGCAGTTTTGAGTTTGGAGAGATGCATAATGATGATTGATGGAAGGTTGTGAGTTTAAAGAAAAGGAGTTACATCTAGAAAGCCCAAGGCACCTCAACAGTACAAAAATTCTATAAATACCCCACTTTATGTATATCATAAATTGTCTAGATTGTCATGGTGCAATTTTGTTGGGGACAACAAATGTTAGGGTATGTTTAAGAGGAAGCAATGTTGGTAGTGTGGCAATAACTAGCTTCACCAACTTAGACATAGGAAACCTAAAGGATAGTTGAAATATGAGTATTTGTGCCTTGGCTTCCATTATACAGGCTATGAGTTAGAAAACGTCATAGAGACATGCTGATTTCATCAATGACTATGGCAATGCCTTGATTGGTGATTGAATTTGGATATGGAGTTATTTTGGTGTTCATGTCAGGAGAGTAATCGACCTCGAAAAAGCACCTTGCCATATAGACTTTTGCGGACAAGTGAATTGAGTTCAATCCTTTGGAGTAGGTCGAGCCCAACTTAGTTTTGATGAATATCTGCAATGGTTAAGCACCTATCGAGATATTGAAAGAGCCTGCATGGATGACGAGCACCAAGACTTGGCTTTGAACATTGTGCCAAGCTAAAAATTTGTTAAATTTGCGGCTGAAATTCTAGTCAAATTTGGAGTTGGGATCAAGTCTAGAGATTGATAGGTCCAGGATGTTTTGGGACCAATGGCCGAGGCTTCCAATCGGGAGCTTCCCAATAGCTTGTTGCTACTACGCTCAAGGTGGGCGCCTGACTAGAGGCCCACATAAACCTCTAGGCTGTCCAGTTTTGTTTAGCCTTTTTTTATTTATTTTTTACCAATGTTCACCCTATTCTGTTAACACACATTTTTGTGAATTTCTGGAGTAGACTTTTTTTTTTTTTTTGGTTAGAAATCGTAAGATAACATTGTATGACCTTGGGTAGGGAAGCATCCGAGTGATTGTAACAATGTAATCTCCATTCATAATGGATTTCTTTGCTACTGACTCTTTCCAAAGAATTGGTACTAACACTTGGGTTGAATGACATAAATTTCTAGTGTCTTGTGTCGATTCTCGTTGATTTTCTTGAGAATTTTTTTTTCTCATATTAGATTTGACTTGAGGAATCTGTTAGCTTACAATGTATCCAATTCCATTTTGCATCGCACACACGCTATGTGTTTGTTAAAATATATATAACTCAATAGGATATATAAGATTTCAATCTCTCAGGCCCTAGTGATGAAGAATGCTTTCAACATCAAATCATCCAATAAAATAAAATGAAATTAGTCTTTGATTGGCATTCGTTATTGGCATTTGTCATTAGATAAATAATTATAAATAGAAAAAAGCATACTTTGCGAAGAAAATTGTTACTTGAGTCTTAAGCTTATTATGCAAATTTAATTCAATTTTAAACATTGCAATTAATTCGATATAGTCCTAAACCCTTGTGTGAAATTCTAATATAATCGTTCCAACTATTTCTCACATGAAATTATTGACGTGACAGTCACCAATTATCCCTTCCGACTATCTAACGCAAATAACAGGCTTTCTCTATCTCAAGATAAACCAATTATCCCATATGCTACTAATGAACACCACGGGAAGACTATATGATAGTCGAAAAAAATTCAATGCATTACACACCCTCCCCAACATCAACAGTAGAATATCTTAACAAGCAAAAAGAGCACAAGCAGTAGACAAAAAAAAATATTTCAAGCACCACACGATGTTGTCCGCAAGACATCAAACGAAATCGAAAACTAACCCACATTTAGATGAGTTCGTTAAACCAAACGAGAAAAAACTCAATGCATTGAACACACTCCCCAACATCAACAACAACATATCTTAAAAATCAAAACAAGCATGAGTGTCACGCCCCGATCCTCAGGCACGCGCACATCCCTTACTTTTGGTCGATTTTAAAATGTGATATCCCAGGACTACATATCGCCGACCATTTTCTTTTTAATAGCACATGCGGAAGCAGTTATAAAAATCCCCAGATAATAAAGCAATGGAATATACAAGTAGGACTAGGAAATTGAACCTGAAAACCAACACCATTATGATCATATACAAGCCATACTAAAACAATTGGTTTCTCCTCAAATTGATTCTATAGCAAAAGTCGTCAGAATCCTACTCTAGATTATCCTCGAAGTCCTCCAGATACTCCTTTTCGATTTATTTATCCTGAGGTTCTTCATCAGGGTCCTGAAATGTTTTCCCCAAACCGAGATGAGACTATGTCTCAGCAAGTTCTACCACACTAAGACTTGACTAGTAAACTAATACATTTTAGGGCTGCCTATGCACAACATGAGTTAGAGGACTTACCTTGGTCTCAGATTCCACCTGCATATTAGCATAGATCAAATAGGCACCCAAGCAATCACATCATAGATCAAAGCATCGATCTAATCGACTTAGTCGATTTCATATCAGTTGGACCATTTCTAGGTCATTCATCCTACACCAAGAAATTCCTTAGATTTAGTGGCTTTATGGTTCCACCCGACCCTCTCAAGATCTAGTGGCTTTACGGTCCCACCCGACCCTCTCAAAATCTAGTGGCTTTACGGTCCCACCTGATCCTCTCAAAATCTAGTGGCTTTACGGTCCCACCCAACCTTTTCAAGATTTAGTGGCTTTATGGGACTCACCTGACCTTTCCAAGATTTAGTGGCTTTATGGTCCCACCCGACCCCTTTCTACGATGGCCATACTCTGTTACCGAGCCACAAGCATTCTCCAGGGAGACATACCGAGTCTTCGAGCCACGTGCATTCTCTAAGGCTACATTTTCGCCAAGATGACATATCTAATCACCGAGCCACGTGTCTTTCCCAGTTGACATTCCAATTCACCGAGCCACATGCATTCTCCAGGTGATTTACCAACTCACTTTCGATACTGACAACCGATACCCAACCAATTCTCAATCACATAGCCAAAATTTCCTTATTTAAGAATATAACTTAAAAATGCACCATTAAATCAATTCGACACGAATTAAAGCTCAAATAAATAAACAGACTGCTCCATGACAATCAGCACAAAATTCCGATCATAGACCATCCCGGTTCAATTTCCGGAAAATAAATAATTAAATAAATAATTTAGAAAATTAAATAAATAAACATAATAATTCCAATTTAGCACAATATGAAGCTCAATTAAATAAACGGACTGCGCCACGATCATCAGCATAAAATCCCGGTCACTGGCCATCCCAGTTGGATTTTCGAAAAATAAATAATTAAATAATTAATCTTGAAAATTAATATTTGATTCTTAAAAATACCATTTAGGCCCAAATTGCCTAATTAACACCCGATAAGGGACGGGAAAAATCCCAAGAAGTATCCAATAAATACTAAGACATGTTTACTAATTAAATGCACAATCAATTTAATTGGCATGCATCAATGAGTTTTTAATTTAATTAATTTAATATAATCTATCCACCTAATTGCAATTAATTAAATCTAATCAACCTTTAAGTATATTTAGCAAACTAAGAAAGCATTAGTGAGTAAAAATCACTTGGCAAAGCGAAGACCTGAACACCGCGACGACGACGCGACGGCGGCTGAATTCCAAAATTTCGGCGGCGTTGAAGCACACTCGGGCCGGGCCAAGAAACTTAGCAAGCCCGCAGAAACTTCTGGGCTTGGGCCTGTTGAAATTCTTGGGCTGGCTTGAAGGAAGATGGGCCGAAACTAAAATGCAGGAGCAAATGGGCTGAAGATACGGTCCAAAGAAGCTGTTGGCCGTGGGCTGAATTCAATTGGGTCTGCTGAATCAGGCCCAAATCGCTGGGGATTGGGCTGCAAATGCTCTTGTAGACAGGCTGAAGGCGCGCGAACGAAGAAGCAGCTTGCTGGCGTTGATCTTCTGCTCGTGAAGCCGAACTGGCCGATTCGGTCAACACCCGACCGATGGGCAGTAAGATCAACTTGCTTTGTGGAGGCGAGAAGAAAAATTGGTGGGGCAGGTGTTGGCGTCCAGCTGCTGGGGGAGATACGAAGCTGCTACAGTTTCTTCGTGCATTGCTCGGTTGAAGACACATGCAGCTCTAGCTTTGCTGACTTCGTGAGACCTTGCTGCTGGCAACAGGAAGAAGTGGAGATGCTGACAGCTGGCGTTGAGCTGGGGAATTGGACGCTGAAGGAGAGAGAAGAGTTGCTGGTGAGTGGAGGCTTCGTGCTCGACTCGGCGAAGTGGCTTGGACGGTAGCTACAAGAAGCAGATTCGGTGGAATAGGGATGATGGGGTCGGCAACAAGAAGATCGGTGGAGACCAAACTTGCTAGAGGGAGCAACAACGTGGCAATAGCTTCAGTGAAATTCTTCAGTGCTGCTGGAGTCTTCGAGCAAGGACTTCGTTTGAAGAGGATGGACGAGAACGTGGCAGAGATGGGCTTCCGTTGAAGCTGGACGAGCGGCAGCTTTTAGGGAAAAATCACGTGGCTTCGGTGAATTCGAGCGGAGAGTCGACGTTGCAGGTATGAGCGATCTAAAACGGCTGAAGAAGGGGGCTGAATCGTGTAATGAAAGCCAGCAAAGAGGAAGAAATAGTCAACACTTATCCCCTCCATTAACTTCTTGTCCCCCCCTCTAATACTTTCTTGGATTGGATTTCCCATAATTAATCCAATTGAAGTAAAAAATATACAGCTCTCCTTAGCTCCGAATTTCCTTTAGTTTATATTTCAATTTCATCTCCAATATCTTCCACAATTTCCCAAATTGAGATCTAATCTCGATGAAGAAAAATCCCGGACAATTTCTATAAATCCCCGACACTCACAGGCTTGGCATGAAAGTCAAAACTTCTTTAAATTCAGCTCGTACGAATTTCTGTTGATTTTCCGTGGCGTCCGAACTGATTTTCCATAAAAATCTCGGCATCTCCGAAAAATCTTCTGAGACTAATTCGATACTCCTAAAATGACCTGTGACATGGCAGACTCTTCAATTTTTGAAATCAGACTTAGATTGACGATTAATTTCACTCCAACGCGCTTTTAGTGTGACCTAGGCTACCGATTAGTTTTCAGAACTTTTTAGGACAAATGACCCGTGGTCGATTTTCTTCGAGTCACGATGAACCCACTCGACACATTGGCGATTCTCGATTATCATGAAAATCTCGAAGATTCAAATACGGACACAGGGTACCAAAACGACAATAAAAATCAAATTAGTGCTGGTTGACGAGAGTTTTCCAATTTAGTGGAGTCACCCATGATCGGTCATTCATCTCAGTCAAACTAACCTATCTCTAATTTCAAATCGATTTTATACTATGCCGCAATGATCCCTAAAGATGAACACGGTCGATAAGTCGATTTCTAGTCGAATTCTCAGTCTATCTGCCTTAAAGTCCCTAATAACTTACCTAGCTAGTTTAGTTATCTCGTGAGTGGCCAACTCAGAGAAAAACACTATAGTCGCATCGATGAAATGCCCAATTTATCCCATTGAAGTCAGAGCCTAAAAATCCGGATGTCACAATGAGTAGTAGTTAAAAAAAAAAAAAAAGATTCTAGACACCACCCGATGTTGTCCACAAAACATCAAAAGAAATTGAAAACTAACCCACATATAGACAAGTTGGTTAAACCAAACAAGCAAAAACTCAATGCACTGAACATACTCCCCAACATCACAACATATCTTTACCAGCAAAACAAGCATAAATAGTAGCCAAAAATGAAAGACAAAAAATTTGGGCATTACAACCACCCGCCGTGGTGGCTTAGCTGGGTAGGCGTTAGACTTCAATCGATGAGGTCTAGTGTTCGAAGCTCTTGCAACGCAAGTTGCAGGAAGGCTAACTTGGAGTCTCTTGACGACTTACCCTGTGACAAGTGTGTGGTGGCTAGCATGTCTTGCCCCCAGTGGTTTACCTCCGTGTGCAGGCTGTGCGGGTTTCCCTAGGTCACCAAAAAAAAATTATGGGCATTACACAACGTTTTCTGTAAAAGATCAAACGAAATCAAGAAATAACCCACATTTTAGATGAGTTGGTTAAACCAAATGAGCATAAGAAAGAGCACAAATAGAGAGAACTGACAATTTTTAGCCATCGTCAACCTCAAGCTTCTTTGGCAGCCAGTGGTAGGGTTGGCAACTTAGAATTGCAAAAGCACACAAGCAAGAGAAACAACAAACGATTGAGTAAAACTCTCAAGTATTCTTTGATTAGAGAGTGTGGTCATATAGAAAAAATTAAACCTTTGTTCTAGTTCAGAGACGAAGGCACAGAGGCAGAGGGAGGTGAGGTGGAGTGACCATTGCTGAGGGAGGAGGGACGATTGATTTGGGGCAAACGAAACGAGGCATTTTAGAAGCAAAAAATTCTTCTTCTTCTTCTTCTTCTTTCTTTTTTTTATTTATTAAAAGCGATACGACGTAGTTTCACACTTTGGCATCCATGTCAACCCCGGTAGCCACAACTTGCACTGACTTGAAGTCCACATCGGCCTTTTTCGGTAAAGAATGACCGGATGAACTAAATTGGTACCAAATGCAAAATGTTTAGGATTAAATTAGTCAAATTAAAAAATTTAGAACGAAATTGATATAAATGTAAAAATGTTTAGGACTTTTTTGGTACTTTTCCCCTCAAAAAGAAAAATATAGAGGTGCCAAAGGCAAAGGCGGAGACATAGATAATGATGGCAATGGTGGCCATCATGGAGGTCACTATGGAGGCCATCAGGGAGGCCACCATCACGTCCACCACCACGCAGCCCACCACGAAGGTCACCATGGAGGCGGAGGTGGTGACAGCAATGCTGGCTGCGTTTGTAGTGGAAGTGGGGGTGGCGGTGGAGGTTGCGGCGGGGGCGGGGGCGGGGGAGCTGCTAATATGAAGTCGGTCTTTTTTTCCCTTTTTCCATGTTGGTATTGGTAATGGTACTATGACTTGCTAGCTAAATAAGTAGTTAATGGATAGAAAGAGTCATTGAGCAAGGATCGCAAAGAATAGCTTGCAAAGCATATGCTCCAATCAACACATGCCATCAAAAACCAGTTCTTGTAGAGAGGCAAACTAACACCAATGAATTGTGAACACACTTGAATTATTTCCAAATTTGTACTCTCAACCTTAGTGGTATATTCTACTAATTAATTTGAAAGACCCGCTTGTAAAATTTTCAAGGCGCTTGGTAATCTACTACTAGATGCGGGAGTAGTGAAATCGATTATTTCACCGTTATGGCCAGTGAATGTTCCTCGCCTGAGGAGTAGAGTTGAATTCTTGCTTCTCTCCATGAGATGATGAGGAAATTCATGGCGAGATATTGCGTCGATTTCGAGAGCGCCGGCGTTCGTGGTGTTGATGATGGGTCGGGTCTTCTGCTGCTTAAGGCCGGAGTGATCTTCGTGGCGTGCTTGATGCTCGCGTCCATCATCGTGTTTTCCTGCGCCAATGAAGGCAACGGCTCCCTCTGCTCTGGCCGCAAAAAGAAAAATTCACTTGGAGGACATTTTGGGAGTTGTGCCGTAATTAAGCCAATTGCGTAAGAGTGCTGCTAGGCTAACTAGGGGTGAGCGTGGTTCCGGGTAGAACCGGGAACCGGAACCGAACCGGGGGAGGTTCCGGTTCGGTTCCCGGTTCTGAGGAGACCGGTTCCGGTTCCCGGTTCCTTTTTTTGGGAACCGGCGGTTCTCGGTTCCGGTTCCGATTCCCATTGAAACCGGAACTAGAAATTGATCAACCGGTACTGGGAACCGGAACCGGAACCGGAACCGGTCCGGTTTGGGCTAAAAGTAAAAAAAACTAAAAAGCCCCAAATAGTCGAATTAGGTCTACAGAAATCAGAAACCCTAAAAGTTGTTCTCTCTCTTCCACACGACACTTTCACTTCGTTTCACAGTTCACACTCACAGACTCACAGTTCTCTCTCTTCGCTCGTCCGTTCTCCACTTCTGCTCGAGTCGACGCCACCACCGGTCGCCCACGCCACTGCCGGTCGCCCTCGACAACACCGCCGTTGATCTCTGCTCGAGGATCGAGGCTACCTCCGCTTGCCCTCGACGGCACCGCGGCTGACCCCTAGGCCCTGGCTCACCGTTTGCCCTCGACGCCACCGTTGCTCGCCCTCGACACCACCGCTCGCTGACCCCTGCTCGAGGCCACCTCCTCTCGCCCTCGACGGCACCGATCACCACCGCTGACCTCTAGCTCGCCGATCGCCCTCGATGCCACCGTCGCTCACCCTCGTCGCCACCGCTCGCTCGCCCTCGACGCCACCGCTCGCTGACCCTTGCTCGCGGCCACCTCCTCTTGCCCTCAACGCCACCGCGCTAACCTCTGGCTCGCTGATCGCCCTCAACGCCACCGTCGCTCGCCGTCGACGCCATCGTCACTCGTCCTTGACGCCACCGCTCGCTGACCACTGCTCAAGGCCACCTCCTCTCGCCCTCAACGCCACCGCCGCTGACCTCTGGCTCGCCGATCGCCCTCGACGCCACCGTCGCTCGCCCTCGACGTCACTCGCCTTCCATTCATATTTTGGGTTAACCTTTGCTTTTACTTTTCACTATATCCAGCTTTTTAACATCACTCTTCTGCTAAGAGGGCTCTTAGGTAGGTTAACTGTTACTTAACAACAAGAATAGTTGGAGTTGTACAAAAGAAAGGAAACTAGAGCAGCTCATTGTCCTGCTTTTTTCTGTCAATTATCCTTTTCTTTTTTTTTAGGAAAAAAGTTAGCTTAAATATCAGTCAACCAACACTGTCTTGATGATATAATCATATAATAGGGCTATAAATGTTTGATGGAATGACAAAAAAAATGAGTAAAATATGAGAAAGCAATGTGGTGAGCGAGGGTACGTGTAGGATAACTGTAGCTGCTGGACATTGCTGAGAAATAAGAGAACAACATGATCAAACATGGGGCATAGACATCATTGTCTAAAGACGTAGCAAACTGAGATTTGGATGATGTGTGTTCTTTAGGGGATATCTCCAGTTCTCATCGTGACTTGCTGTAACTTTCTGGCAGTTAGGAAATTGAAGCTTTTCGATTAGAATAATCTACCACACATGATCCAAACGCAGATTTTATAATAGCTTTTTGACGAATGATGCGCTCATGGCATGACGTGGTTTCGGATTTCTTCTCCCTAACACATGCGAGACTCACTGATAAGGTTGTTGACTGAGTACTGCACAAATCCAGTGAATGCTTGCTAAATCGTTTATTCTCTTATAGCGCTGTGTTCTCCTTTACTCTTAGTAGGATGGGAGGAAATTTCCTCCAACCAATCTTCTGATTAGTGAGCTATAAATATAGACGTGATCTATGTTTATATTTAGTTAATTTTGCACGTGAGTAATATTTTGTAACTTGTAACCCGCCAAATTAGTAGGTCGAATTTCTTGGGGCAAAAAATATTGGAAAATTTAAGCCTCTTTGACAATACGATGTTACTGTTATTGTATCTGTATTTATCATAGCGAAAATGAAGAAATATCAATTGGCTTTAGAAGTCAAAGCTAGTTTCTTATTTTACAAGTTGATGTCTGCTTATAAATTTATAATATAGTTGGATGATTTTAATTTGGCTGACGTCATTGTGATGGCGAAGTTAAAACTGTCCTGTTTTTTTCTTGATGTCTTGCTATTTGTGCTCTAGGTTCACATATTTGGCCTTAAATTCTCTTCCCTACTATCCCAGAGCAGCAGAGCTGTCATTGACTCAGTCAGGGGCTTTCTCGACATTGTTGGACCATCAAATTTCAACATCACTTGTAGATTTTAGTGAGACAGCTTTGCAATCTTTCTGGTTCAAAGGTAGGTGATGAAATAAAGATTGAAATTGGTCTACTTTCCCATGGTTCATGCTGTATTATGTTTCTATACACCATTGATATGCTGTATTTCAACATAATAGACTTAGTTTATGTATAAAAGTGCTGTATTATGTTTCTATACACCATTGATATGCTGTATTTCAACATAATAGACTTAGTTTATGTATAAAAGTGCTGTATTATGTTTCTATACACCATTGGTATGCTGTATTATGCTGTGTTAACATTGTTATCAACTAAATTAATTATATTCTGTTATTGTTGTGTAGTGCAAAGTTAATGAATCAAGATAAAACATCAATGGAGGTGGAGGGACATGAGGAGATGAGTCCGATCACGGAATTGGAGTTTTGTGGCCATGAAAATGAAGAACAAGCACCCCCTACCACGAGTGCCACAAGTAAGGCTGGTTGTCATCTTCCTCTTGATAAGAAGTATACATCGGAATGCTGGAATCATTATACTAGAATTAATGACAAGGATGGAAAACCAAATCAAGTGAAATGCATTCATTGTGGGACCATGCTTAAGTATAGTGTTGCTAACGGTACTTCTTCGATGAGGAAGCACTTGACCACATGCAGGAGGTTCCCCCGTAACGTAGATAAGAGACAGAAGTTCTTTGCACCACGTAATGTAGACGTGGCTGGCAAGTCAGGAGGAGATTCTACTACCGGTAGTGTCTTATCGACATGGGCGTTTAATCAAGAACGTTGTAGGCGGATGCTTGCTCGGTTCATCATCATTGATGAACAACCTTTTTCCTTGGTTGAGCGAGTTGGATTTCGTGAATTTGTCGGTGAGTTACAACCTCTCTTCAAACACATATCACGTTTCACAATGGCCAAAGATTGCATGAAGTTGTACTTAGATGAAAAAACTTCTTTGAAGAATTATTTTCGACAGATTAATTCTAGGATCGCACTCACAACCGACACATGGAGTTCCATTCAAAATCTAAATTATTTGTGTCTTACTGCTCATTTTATTGATGAAAATTGGAAGTTGCATAAAAGAATCATCAATTTTGTGGTGATGCATAGTCATAGGGGTAGGGAGATTGGGAGAATGGTGGAAAAATGTATTGAAGAGTGGGGAATTGAAAAGAAGGTGTCCACAATCACTGTGGATAATGCTAGCTCGAATGATGTTGCAATTAACTATTTGAGGGATAAATTTTCCAAAGAAAAGTCGTCGATATTGGATGGTAGTTTTTTGCACATGAGATGCACAGCTCATATATTGAATTTAATTGTGAGAGATGGCTTGACTACGGTACGTGACTCTATTGTACGTATCCGGAATGTGGTTAGATATGTAAAGAGTTCTCCCGCAAGAGCCAATGCATTTCAGACTTGCATTAAGAGTGAAAAGATCACTTATAAGGGTTCGGTAGTTCTTGATGTTGCCACTAGATGGAATTCCACTTATCTCATGTTAGACACAGCTATAAAGTTCAGAAAAGCTTTCCAAAGAATGGAAGAAGACAATATATCTTTTGCAAGTGAGCTGAACCATGAAACTCCTATTGATGATGATTGGGAAAATGCTATTATTATTTCAGATTTTTTAAAAGTATTCTATGATGCCACCAATCGGATGTCAGGGAGTTCGTATGTTACTTCAAATGATTATTTTGAAGGAATAGCTTTTTTGTATAGATATTTGAAAGATGCGGTCAATGCTTCGGATCCTAGGCTTCAAGATATGGGTGTGAAAATGAAAGAAAAATTTGATAAATATTACGGAAGCTTGGATAAAGTGAATATGATGGTGTTGATTGCGGTTGTGTTAGATCTTAGGGCCAAGTTGAATTATGTGACTTTCTTGTATGGACAAATCTATGATGATGAATTGAAAGTTAAAGAGATGCATTACAAGGTGAAAGATGCATTGGAGCGTTTGTATGAATTTTATAAGTAATCTTCTCTTATTTCAAGTGATCAAAATGTTGGTGGCCATAGTTCGGGTGCAAGTGGTAGTGCTTCCAATGTCGATTCGGGTGGTAGTGAAAGAATAAAGAAGTATGACGTCCAAGTTTGGAAAAAAAATGTTTTTATACTCAAATGAACAAGGGTGTGATGACAACAAGTCCGAGCTTGATGAGTATCTTCAAGAAAAAAATGAAAAGGATCTTAATCTTGACCTTTTGATGTGGTGGAAGACTAATGGCTCAAAATATAAGATCCTTTCTTTGATGGCTCGAGATATTTTGTCCATTCCCGTATCTACCGTTGCTTCTGAGTCAACTTTTAGTACATCGGGTCGTGTGCTTGATGGCTTTCGAAGTTCTTTAACTCCCAAAGTAGTGGAAGCTTTGATTTGCACTCAAGATTGGTTTAGAGTTGTTCGTGTACCGATTGATGTTGAGGAGTGCATCGAGAATGCAGAAAAATTTGAGTTGGGTAAGTGACATTGATTATATCTTTATATATTGTAATTCTTTTTGTATATCTATAAGTGAATATTTTATCTAATCTCTCTTCTTCTGTTTTTTTTTAGATATGGATGTTGTTAATGCAGAGATTATGGCCGGTAAATAGAGTTTATCAGCTAAAGCGGAATGAATATATGTGGTAAGTCCATTAGACTTGTTTCTAAGTACAATCAAATGTTCATGCCTCATCTCAATTGTATTATCTAATGACGCCTACCCATTCCATAGGGAAACAGAACTGGATTTATTAGTTTCAAGTGAAGGATCAGATTGGAGTGTAACAACTATGATTCTGAACCTATGCTGCGTTCATGCGGTATAACAATTAGCAATAGCTTTACTCAAGTTGAAGGCCGCGTTCTACCGGCTCCTAAGGTGCCACTGCTAGTTTCCCTTTTGCATTTTGTTTGCTGGATAAAAAAAAAGAAAAAAAGAAATTCTGTTTGTTTGCAATGGACTGTTAGACAATCATCTGCAATAACACAAACTTCTGTGGCTTCCTTCCCAGCTAAACGTGGGCAATGGAGAGGATTTCTTCCCCCACAATGGACGGTGGAGCTTTCAGAGTAAGGTTATTTGAATTATCTGCCACCAATTATTGTGTTCAATAAGTCTGTTTATGCTATCTTTTCACTCTTCTGCAGAAATTTGTTGAGCCAGCTAAGATACATAAATGGGCTGTGGTGAACTTCTCTGCTCGGTGTGACATGCGTGGGCTTATAAGAGACCTGACTAGATTAGTTGAAATGAAAGGACTTGTGAGTATTATATCCTGTCTGCTGCAACATTTTCCTTGATGACTGATAGACACCTTTTTTATCCCCCGATTGCCTTGTTAATTGTGTTTCTTATATCTTGTCTGGTGTCAATTATAATGCAACATCTTCCGATAAGCTAATGAATAGTCCGTGACCATCAATGATGCAGCTCACCGAACAACCTTTTGATGTGTTTGAGGAAAGCCCCCAATTCAGAAGAGCCCCTCCTGCTGTTAGAGTGGATAAAATGTTTGAGGAGATACAGGCTAAACTACCTGGGGTGCCGCTCTTCCTCAAAAGACTAAAGTATATCATTATCAACCCATGATGCGCATTCCTAATTTGAACGTCAGCATGCCGAGTTACTAAGCTGTTTAGTTATCCTGTGCAGCAAAAGCATCATGGCTCTGTCACTGTGTGTAAGTAACCCTTCTTAGTATATCTGGAAGTTTTAGTTGTTTGGGTCTTCTCTTTTTTAATTTTGGTGGTGCTAAGTTATTTTTGCTGCTGTTTTCAGCTTTTAGAGATGGGATACTCAATCCAATTGGAGACAGGGTACGTTAGTTCCCAGCACAGCAAGAAACTTTCGATTTGATTAAGGCAAAGATCATTTAGAATGAAGTGTGTCGTTCAAATGATAGCTTGCGATGTATTTTTAGCAATGCATGAATTTCTCTCCAGTTGTTTTTCTAACTAAAACTGTCATGCGGATGTCGATTTGTAGGCAAGTTCAACATGGTTGTACATAGTACCTCAGGGGCTCAGAAGTTTAATGAACTATATCAAGACAAAGTACGGGAACCCGCCTGTTATTATTACCGAAAATGGTAAGTCTGCCGAGCTTTAAAGAAAAAAGGCAACTAGCATACAGATGCTACATCTTTCTGTAATATCTTCACTGAAGTTGAAGGTCTTCTTAATCCAGTCATGACTCATGACTTACTGAAGAAGAAAAGATGCTCAAATCTATTGCCTTTGTCTGTTCTAACTTGGGTCTCTGCAGGTATGGACGACCTGAGCCCGCCGCTAATCAACATCAAAGAGGCTCTCAAGGATGAGAAGAGGATCAAGTATCACAATGACTATCTCACCATCTTGCTGGCCTCCATCAAGTGCATTACGAATGTTCCGTGCGCTTTCTCTCTTTTTATTAGTCGAAACCGAGCTCTTTCTATGTCGTTCTACATTCAATAATCTCGCAAACTATGATAATGGAGGACAGCAAGATGGTGAGATAGTCATTGTGATACTTTTCATTTATGAACAAGGATCATGAGCCCTTTGCCAGTTCTTCCTCTTTTGCCTTCTTCCTTGTCAAGTGATGCTAAACTTGACTGATCCTTATTTTTTATTTGGTGGAAACAGGAAAGGAGCAAGGTTTCTCGTGAACTGCAGCCCACGAGGTGGAATATATTTAAGTAAATGACGGTACTTGAATTGGCATGAGGAATCGGAATAAGACATTGAGCCCTGTTTTTCCTTAGCCTGTCTCCAACTGGTGCCCTCGAGGCACGCAGCTTGAACTGTCACTGAAACCTGTTCATGGAGGTACACTTTATATATTATTTACTCAAGACATGGTGAATTCTGTTGTGGGCTGGGCACACAGGACCTGCACATTCGACAGGAATATGGTCAAGCTTTAAATGGCTTTCCATTAGTTTAATTGTCCATGCACGGTTGTCCTGTCAGAATCTTCCTGAATACACAGAATTCACAAACTTGGTCATTTCTTGTGATATGAGACAATTAGTTGTCCTCCACGGTGCTTTGAGCTCCCCTGCAGAGACCGAGAGAGGACAACCTAGATACCTGGGTTGCCAAGTGTGAAAAGCAGCAACATGACATCATATAACGATGCTGGGTTGGCTTTTACGTTTGAATATATTTGGTCGTTTAGTTCAGACTGTCTGCTCTTTCTTGCTTCATTACCTTTTTGTGAGAAAAATTTATTAGTCCATTTCATCTAAACAATCCCGCAGAGGCCAGGACACAACTGCATCTAATTTTGAATATATATATATATATATATATATATATATATATATATTCTTTTTTTTTCCTTTTTCCCCTTTTGCCCCCTTTTTTTGTTGGTTCTTCGTATTCCGGACGTGCCGTGTCTTTCGTCTCGAGCCTTTCTTCCTCTTGTGGTTCTTCTCGTTCTGGGTGGTTTTTGGCCCCTTCCTTGAACGTACATCGTGCGAGAACGGGAATTTGAAGACTTAGACTCGAGCCGCGCTCTGAAGCATCAATGAGACGAGACTATTATGTCCTCCATTTCCAAGAATAATGGAGCTCTTTCTATGTCGTTCTACATTCAATAACCTTGCTGGCCTACAGTTGGAGGATGGAGTCCAGCAACCATTCAATAATCTCGCAAACTATGTCAATTCAGAACATTTTCCATCTTCCGAAGGTTGTTCTTTATAGGACCGATATTCTATGTTTCTAAAGTTAGTTTTCTATTTTTCCCCTTTATATATATATATATATATATATTTTAATAGTTGTTTAATTTCTCTTCTGAAGGTTCAGCAGAGGATCTCATCAAGCAAGATCTTTGAAATGTTGCTAAGGGTGTAGCTGCTTCTGTTCTTTAGTCGGCTCTTCCTTCTAATCCTGATTTAACAGTTTATGAAGGAAATGACTCCACTCATGAAGCATACCAAGATAAAAATGTGCAGCAAGAAGCTGACACTGAGGTGATTGAACTCTTTTGTGTTCATAAAGTGTTTGTATACATGAGGTTGCTTTGTCCTTCAAGTGCATTCATTTTGATGATCATGTACATCTGACGTTTTCATGTAGGATGCTAATTCTATAGTGGCAGAGAGGATGAATTTCGGGTTTCTAGTATCAGATGGCATTTGTCGCTTGCAAGTGAGAGATTTGCTTCACTGTGATACATGTTTGGTTTTCCTGGGACTCAGCTCTTAATTTGCTTGGATTTCCATTTTGCAGATAATTAAGAACGGTGATCTTGAAGAGTTGCGAGAATTAGGTTCTAGCACTTATGGGACTGTTTATCAAGGAAAATGGAGGGGTACTGATGTAGCCATCAAAAGAATCAATGATATTGATAAGTGCTTTTCTGGGAAGCCCTCAGAGCAAGAGCAAATAGTATGGATCTTCTTGCTTTTTGTTGTTTTTGATATTTAATAGTATTCTTTCTAAATCCTTGGCACTGTTGCTATGCTGAGACAGAGATATGATTTCTGGAATGAGGCAATCAACCTTGCTGACTTGCATCATCCAAATGTGGTGGCCTTGCTGACTTGCATCATCCAAATGTGGTGGCCTTTTACCTCTACGTTCTTAGTGGAGGGATCATCCAACCATTCAAATTTCCAGTAGAGGAGTGCTGACTCTGGCGAAAATCTTTGGGAACTTGAAGACACTTTATCAGAAGCTGCATCAAAGCATGAGCTATGAGTCTTTTGTTGATTTAAACAAGTTTTCCAGGTATGCCACCTGCATAAAGTTAGTAAGATAGCAGGGAATGCACAATTTTTCCCAAGACACTATTTGATAGAAACGTGTAGGTGAACTTACCTTTATGATTTTATGAATTCTGTGTTCATTATAAGTAGATGAAGCTAAGTGTGGCTCTTATGCCTACAGTACAATTATGGCCATTGTTAGAGCACATTTCATCCATCATGTGCTCGAACTATTGGCTCTTATTACACTCATGAATGTAAAAACAGCTTGTTTATTACTTCTAAAATGCTGTTTGTTGTTTGTGTTATATTATCTTCAATGAATGACAAGTTTGTTTATTATTGCTGCATTCATTTTCATTTTTTTAAACTAAAAATGAAAAAAAAAAAAAGAACCTGTTGGAACCTAGAACCGACCCCGGAACCTGTGACAAGGTAGGTTCCAGGTTCTCGGTTTTGACGGGTAGGTTCCAGATTCCAAAAAATGAGGAACCTGTACCCGAGGGTAGGTTCCAGGTTCCAAGCGGAACCTGTAAAGAACCGGGAACCGCTCACCCCTAAGGCTAACGGCCACCGTCATTCTCAGAAGAACATTCCAAATTCAAAGAAAGGGACAACTGAAAGGTCAACTTTAGCCTTTTTTTGACGTGGCCATTATTATTATTTTTTTTTTTTGGTGAAAAATTATTTATTGAGTGCTGCTATATCAATGGTCACGGAGACCTATTGACCACATATTCCTCTCACAGCCCCATACTAACCGATCGGACTTATGGAGCAATCTAAATGTAAATTCTATAAATTTTGCTTACCTTAATGAATTCAACAATAGAAACTTATTAAGAAACAATGGACGATGCACATGATCTCTCAACGAGTACACTCCTCATTTCCAATGTAAAAAGTATATTGATGGCGTATGAAGTACATATTATGTTCTGTGGATATATTTGATTTGGTGATGCAATCTATATTTTAAGTTATATCATATTAATGAATTTATGTGATAATTTGAATAAAGATCATTCATCTAGATTCATCAAAAGTCAAAAGATGAATTTGAGACTTTTCCATCAAATCCAAAATATTATGTGAGTTTTAAACGATTTTTGGGTCAACATTCGTGTAAAAAAAAATATTGTGACTAATTGAAACACAAGCCAATCTTTGATATCCCATCTTTTTTTTTTCCTTTTTCAGAATGAATTGTAAATTAATATGAAATTAATAGATAAACTTACTATATTAAAACCACCGGCCATGGTGGTTCTACTGGATAAGAGTTCAATTGATCCTTCCAGGGTTTTCTAGACCATAAAAAAAAATACCATATTAAAGAAACGGTACTTTTTACGGAGGAGATATTTTTATTTTTTTAATGAATAGAAGGATGAGAATGGAGACTATCACAAATAATTTATATGGAAATCATCATAAGCCTCTCGCATCAATAATATATAATTTGAGTCAGAAAACATCATCCGTTAAGATCGCGATGTATAGAGATTGATGAAGCTAATCACAATTCCAACACGAATAAATGAACACCCAATTTTCTTCACAACTGGATCAAAAAGTCGTTAGTGTGGAATAATTGGGTGGTTGAGAACTTGCGTCCATCCTTCAGTTTTTGAGATTGACAGTGACGTACTTTTCTCATCCCTATATAATTGAAGGGTCCCTCATCTCATGTATATTGTCTCCTTCCTACAACTATTGATACCGCGAATGGTTGAGTTATTGCTTCTCTTCATGACCTAATGAGGAAATCAACGGCGAGCAATTGGATCGATTTAGCCAGCCCCGGTGTTCATGGTGATGATGGAGCGGATCTTCTGCTACTCAAGTCCGGAGTGATCTTCGTGCTGTGCTTGATCCTTGCGTCAGTTGTTATACTTTCCTGTGGCGACTCTCAGAATGAAAACAGCAACCCCCACATAGGCGGCAGTTGCAGTGGAGGCGGTGGAGGCAGCAGAGGCGATGGAGGCAATGGAGGCGGCAGTTGCGGTGGAGGATGTGGGGGCGGCGGGGGCGGCAGGGGGTGTTGAATTGACCTTATATTTATATACCTTTAAGGCATGAATTTAAAAAAAAAAAAAACAGTTTCATTTCAATAAATTGCAATGCGATAGTGTGGTCTGTGTTTCATATTAGGATTGCTATTTAGGGTTAAGTATCTTGTAATTTACATATGTTGTATTTAAGTATAATTGTACTCTCCCCCTATACTTGTGTTCTTCATTTGATAATTTACGGATATTATAATCTTCTCTGTTTACAATTCTCGACTTGATGTGAGAGTTATTTGTTGTTTGAGGAAAAACCCATTGAGTTTGTTCACGGCCAGCCACACCGGCCACCGTTCTCCATCAAGTCCTCACCTTTCAGTTGCGGTTCAACATCCTTCCATTGCTCAATCCAAAAAATAGAGACCACCAACAGGCTCGTTGTCCTCAAACGGCCCGTATCCTAAAAACTCGCCGCAAATGCACGCCAAATGTCACCACATGTCGAATTGTGTAAGTTTTATGGATAATCATATTAAAGTGGTGTCTTGTCAAGTCCAACTCTATGAATTGCCGATGTTATTATCTGATAATGGTAACCAAAAACTTGCGGGCATTATTGGGCACATGTCAGGAGTTGATTGGTTAATTAAAACAGATTCATCACTTGTTTCCACCCTCGGCCTCATTTGGTGTATCTGACTTACCAAGATTAAAATGGACTCCAGGTATCCTTCCCTTTTGCTCTTGGCGTTAATTGGAGAGGCAGAGAGGGAGCTAGGAAGCCTTATATTTGTGACCGTTACATCTAGTGGTCATAGCTTGGGCGCTGGATATTGATGTAACTTTTTTTTTTTTGTCAGTGATATTGATGTAACTTTACCTTCATATCAGCATGTATCATACTTCTAGTTTTACCCCAAGCAAGAAAGTAATACCGATGTTAGCTCTAGACCGTTCAATTGGTTTGCACAATCTAACCCGTTTAATAGGAATTTAGGATAACCACTGTGATTCGTCCGAGTGGCCACCCTTTCAACATAGAAAGGGAAGGTGAGGGGTTCAAATCCCCACCTTCTCAGGGGGGATGGGGTGAGGACGAGTAAAGTTTCAGGAGTGAATTTCGACTCCCACGCCCTGCAAGTGGCAGAGCAAAAGTCAGAGAGTGAGTGTAGAGTAGGAATAGAGTAGGACTGACAAAAAAAAAATAGGAATTTAGGATGCAAATGGTAACATTTTTGTTCAAAGGAATAATTTCTTTTCAAAAAAAGTTCTTTTCTATTTCTACTGCCTGAAACGATTTCTAAGTAAAATAACGTGTTTAGTAACTATACAAATTTTTTACTCTCAAAATATAAAAAAAAAATGAATATATTTAGTTCAATCCATAAATTTTTGCATTTATTCATTTTTCTTCTTGTTTGCCGATTACCAAATGCCGATCACCGATCGCCGACTGCCAACCATCACTCACCGCTCGTCGCATGCCATCCGCCTCTAGTGGCTAGTGTGTCACGCCCCGATCCTCGGGCACATGCACATCCTTCAATTTGGTCGATTTTATAATGCGATATCCCAGGACAATGTATCGCCGACCATTTCAATTTTTAAGCATATGCGGAAGTAGTTAAAATCCCCAGACAATAAAACGATGGGATAGAAAAGCAAGGTCATATTTTTCATATTGAAATTTATAACCAAACTTTTATACAAAACACAAACCACTTCAAAACTATTCACATCAAAATGGAGATCTCAAAAGAAGATAGAAACTTAGACGAACTGGGCTGTACTCAAGGCCCCTCTCAGGATTGTCTTCTTCCTCCAAAAATCTTTCTCCTTAAGATTTGCCTCCAAGTCCTCCTTCTCGGATTCCTCCTTCTCAGCTCTTCAGCGGGGTCCTGAAATGGTTTCCCCAAACTGGGATGAGACTACGTCTCAGCAAGTTCTACCCCACTAAGCCCGATTAGTAAACCATTATACTAAAGGCTGCCTAAACACGCATAGGGCAAAGGACTTACCTTGGCCTCAGATCTCACCTGTAAGTCAGTACAATTCACAATAGGCACCCATTTACTTCAAACAAATCGAACCAGTCGATTACATGTCATACAAATCAATCCCTACTGTGGGATATTTAAAAACTAGGCCACGTGCATTCTCCAGGACGACATTCCAGGTCTCCGAGTTCACGTGCCTCGAACCTTGGGCCCACGTGCATTCTCTAAGGCGACCTCTTCGCCAAAGTGATACATCAAGTCACCGAGCCCACGTGCCCTTTTTACGATGCCCGGGCCCACGTGCATTCTCTTAGGTGCTATCTCACCAAAGTGATGCATCAATTCACTGAGTCCACGTGCCCTTTTAGATGCCTGGGTCCACGTGCATTCTCTTAGGTGCTATCTCATCAAAGTGATGCATCAATTCACCGAGCCCACGTGCCCTTTTAAATACCAAACTCTGTCACCGAGCCACGTGCATTCTCCATGAGGACATGCCACGTGCATTCTCCATGAGGACATACCGAGTCTCCGAGCCACGTGCATTCTCTCAGGCGACCTTTTCGCCAAGGTGACATATTCAACCACTGAATTCACGTGCATTCTCCAAGTGATATTCCAATTCACCGAGCCCACGTGTCCTCTTTCAAGTGATTACCAATCTACTTTCAATACCGACAACCAATGCCCAACGATTTCTCAATCAAATAATTAAATCAACTCAATAAAGCATTATAAATGCTGAATAACATACTTGGTCATTTACCAATCAACAATTCAATCTCAATCAATTCCAATCAATTTAGGGTAAATCCCTAAAATATCACAACTTATTCAATTCCATACAACGTGGAGATCAAATAAATAAATGGACTACGCCACGACGATCAGCACGAGATTCCGGTCGTCGGCCATCAAAATATTAATTTCCAAAAAATAATTAATTAATTTATTAATTTCGAAAATTAAATAATTAATAGTAAAAATTCAATTTAGCTCAAAATAAAGCCCGATTAAATAAACGGACTTCACCACAGTCATCAACATAATTTTCCGGTCTTGAGCCATCTCAGTTGAATTTTCAAAAAATAACTAATTATTTAATTTAATTTCAAAAATTAATATTTAAGTACTAAAAATTCCACTTAGGCCCGAAAAGCCTAATTGAAGCCCACTGAGGGTCGGGAAAAATCCCGAGACACTTCCAATAATTAGTAGACCACGTCTACTTGCTAATTGCACAATCAATTTATCTAAATCGCATCACAATTGACTAATAATTACTAATTTATTCTAATCTAACAACCTAAACATAATTAATTAAAAATAAACCAACCTTAAGCATAATTAGCCAACTAATCCTGGATTAGTGAGATTACTCACCAAATCGCGTGCAAATCGGATCAATCCGACCAGGGCAACACGAGGAACGATTCTTCCCAAAGCGACTCACGGATCCGGGACCCGGAAACGGCCCAAAAGTAGGCCCGAAGGGCCTGGAAACCCACTCGTGGGTTGCTGCCCTTGGCTGGTCGGAGCCGATCCAGCAACCAAATCGGCGAGGGGAGGCCGGCGGAGAGCAAGGGGGACGTCGGGGAAGTCCGGCGTGGTTGAACGGCGGCCGGAGGTGACCGGACAAGGCTGAACGGAGCAAAACAGGGGCGAAACAGGGTTGGGCTGAGCGGGAGAGGGACACTTGGGCACGAGGGACGGGTGGCTGGACGCACAGCGTCGGGCGGGCGGCCGTCGCAAGAGTGCGAGCAGCGGTGCGGCGGCGGGACGGGCGGCGACGGGACTGCAGCTTCTGCTTGAGCTTCTGGTTCAGTTCGCTACTCGAGCGAACAGGGGAAGGAGGGAGAAAGGTTGAGAGAGGAGGAGAGAGGAGAGAGAGAAAGAGATGAGGATTGACTAGTCAAAGAGATAAGGGAAAAAGAAAGAGGAAGACAGCAGGCATTTGACTGGGGGGGGGGGGATTCGCACGAGAGAAAAGAAGAGAGAGAGAGAGAAGAGAGAGAAAAGAAAGAAAAAGAAAGAATAGAAAAGAAAGAGAGGGGGAGAGAGAAAAAGAAAAATAAAAATAACACCATTATTCTTATTTTCTTTTCTTTTCTCTTTCCATTTTTATTTCCTTTCGGGCTTCAATTTTTCTTCCGATAATTTCTTTCTTGAAATTTCGGACCCATCAATAAATTGACGAGCGATGAGACAGGATCCTAAAAATAAGAATTATGACACGCTTAAAATTCGATTCCCGAAATCGAGTTCAATTTCGTGGTTAAAAATCGATTAGACGTGATTTTAGCCAAATCCAACTAATTAGGTAGCTTTTAGGGATTTTACAGCTGATACATCTCTTAACAGCTTTACCCAATAGGTTAGTTAACTCGTGAGTGATCAGTTCAGAGAAAAAGGGCTATAGGCACGTCGACGAAATACCCATTTCACTTTATCGAAACGGGGTCGAATTTCAGGATATCACATAGTGGGCTACAGGTGGTGATCGTACGACGATGGGCAGAGGGCAACAAGAAGCAGCAATGGACAACAGTTGGCGACGGTGGCGGCAGTGGTGGTTAGGCGGTAGTGGTGGTCGAGTGGCAACAACTAGCGGCCGACGGCAGAGGCCAGTAATCGATGAGTGTTGGTGGTCGGGCGATGAGTGTTAGTGGTAGCGGGCAACAAGCGTTGGTGGTCAGCCGGCGGGCGGCAACGGTCAGCCAATGGCGACGGCAACAGGTTATGGCTGGCAACTGGCAATGGCCACAGGAGGCGGTGGATCCAAGGACAGCGGCCACGGCAAAGAAGAAGAACAAAAGAAAAATAGAAAAGAAAA
Source organism: Eucalyptus camaldulensis (assembly GCA_019915185.1). Taxonomy (NCBI): domain Eukaryota; kingdom Viridiplantae; phylum Streptophyta; class Magnoliopsida; order Myrtales; family Myrtaceae; genus Eucalyptus; species Eucalyptus camaldulensis. The sequence continues at coordinate 10,557,214 of JAHSVA010000005.1, forward strand.
AATAGCTTATTTCTAGCAATTATTTCCAGGAACAATAAGTTACTTTTCTTTACTTCTTGTTTTTAAATCAAATTTATTCCTAGGTCATTTTTTATTTATTTCAGGGAATAGAAATATTAATTTGTGTTACCAAATAGATTTTTACTCTTTTTTTACTCGAGGAACAAAAAAACAGAAAAATCAAGGAACTGAAACGTTCCCATGCAGCCCCTTAACCGACAGCAACCCTGGCACTTGATTTCTAGTGAATGGTAACTGTCCCACTAAGTAGGATTTTTTGACTTAATCTCGAATGGTCAATTTCCCTCCCAAGTTTTCAAGCATCACTTCTTTGCTTCCAAGTTGATCTTCTTTCTGTTCTATGTTGCCCTCGAGATGATCAGTTGGTCAACTTGGGTTCTCAACCCAATGTCGCGCCCCCAGTGTGGGGTCCTCCGACCCATCCTCTTCCTCTCGACCTTGGTCTGCAACGTGGATCTTGGCTTTCCAAATAGCTAATTCTCTAGTTCCCTTACCTTAGAAGATCTAGCAGACATCAGAAGAGACACCGATTTCCTGGAAATTTCACCATTTATTGTCCTGGTTTGTGGACTGGGCTTGTACGCCTAAACCTGGCTGCATAAGCGTTAGCCAAGAACGCTTAGCTGCTGGCCCTAGATTCCAATTCCACCAAATCCTTACGTCTCCCGTAGCGCCAGCTCACTCCTAACGCCATTAGATAAATCACAGGCTCTCTTCTAATTCTCCGCTGGGCTAGAAAGGTTTATTTACTGGATCCAACAAGGATTGGACTCACCTATCGAGACAGTGGAGGCTCCCAACAAGGAGAGCCGCTCTCCACAAAGACCATTGAAGAGTGTGTTTGATAAAGAATTTTATTCCTGAAAACAATTTTTGCTTAAAAATAATTTTTTTTATTCCATTCTCTAAATGGATTTCTAAGTATTTGAAGGTATGTGGTAATTGTCTAAAATTTCTTTTCCCAAAATAGAAATGTATTTGGTACAAACCTCAATTTTTTTTGTGACTTAAAATTTCTTTTAATTCTTTAAAGTAATTTTATTTCTTATTTCTTTTTTTTTTCCGTGTCTTTTTCCTTTTTCCTTCTCTTCTCCTTCCTCTTGCTAGTTGACGGCCTTGGGAGAGCCTCATTGACGCCTGCCGAGGCTCCAGCAAGGCTACTGGACCTCATCTAGTCGATCATTAGCTATCTTCGTGGCTAACAATCGGCTAGAGGAAGAAGAAGAGGAAGAGAAAAAAGAAGAAAAGAAAAGAGAATAAAATAAAATAAAATAAAATGCTTGATTATGGAGTTATTTATGGGAACAAAGAAGCAAATTTTTTGTACATCTTGATTCTATTCTAAATTCATTCCCAAGAATAAAAAACTTTTGTATTCAACCGGGAATAAAAAAGTTACTAAACTAATTTCTGTTTTTTCTTTTCCATAAAATAAAATAATAGAATCAGACACTATTTGACACATTGCCATTGACAGAGTCTCTTCGAAGCTAGTCTTAGAGATCGTAGTTGAGGGGATCAACGGGGACATCAAGAGCCTGATCACTGACAGAGTCTCTTCGAAGTTATTCTTACTCCTTTCCCACCTTATAATGGTAGGGGTACGTCCCGGGGGTAACAATTCTTGAATAAGTCCCCTTTTAATAGCGGAAACTTCATTTATATATCATTTATTTCAACATTTCTCTTCTTGCCGTAAACCCTGGAGCGCTATGGAAATGGATGAAGAAGCCGCGAGATGGCTGGTGGTGACAAAGTATTTCCATTGTCCCAGTCAGCCATTAACAAAGGTTATTTTTACTTGCTGCCCCGAGACAGTTAGAGGTGCGGCCCGACAGGGACACTCTCAGGTCGCTTCTTTTTGACTCGTGATGAAGGAGACTTCTAGTTTACTTCTTCCGAGCACCCTCTCCAGCGGTCCAAAAGGAAGAAGATTGCTTGCTTCCTCAGAACCCCAACAAGCTCAAACTTAACACTCCCCTACAAGATCTTGTGGACAAGACTCGATGCCGATGGAAAAATGCCTTCCTTTCTTCAAATTGTTGAGGGGCGTTGTTGGATTTCAGTGAGGCCATTTCCAGAAATTTCGAGGAAGAACAACAAAGCTATTCATTCATTCCCACACACGGCGCCAATATTGAAGGCTGAAATGAGAAACACGAACTCTGCCGAAGGTCTTGCTGGAATTTGATTGGGCGTACGGATTTGGTGCTTGGATTGGTCCTCTGATGCTTAGGTTGGGACTGGAATGTGGGAAATCTAAAAAGGAAATGATGCGGAGCTTTAGGAATGAGCAGAGAGATTTCTTCTGAGAGGGATCTTATGATATGATCTTTACCATCCTTCCTACACTATCCTGGAGCGACATGTCTACTTGAGTGTGAACTGTACCGGGGATGTTAATGATTGCATTTCTACAATAGGGTTTTGCGTCTTTTTCGGCAGTTCCGTAATTACTTGGCTTAGTAAGATACAAACCATTATACAAGCGATTAGAAAATGAATGGACCACATCACCATAGTGAGTAGAACGGAAAAAGCTACCTCTTGGACATGAGCCAAGAAGGTTGTATTAGGCTGGGTAATGATGAGATATACTAAATTATCAACCAACTATTCATAGAGTGTAAAATCTCGCAATAGGGTGCCATTAAGAAGGTTTAGGTTGGCATTGGGCTCCATGGGTAAAAGTGACCTTATCGTCAATCAAACCCACATCTAGAGAATGAAAATATGGTGGTATTTGCATCTCTCCATGGGATCATGAGGAAATTAGAGGCGAGAAATTTGGTCGCTTTTGCAAGCGCCGGAGTTCATGGTGATGATGGAACGGATCTTCTACTCAAGTCCGGAGTGATCTTCGTGCTGTGCTTAATCCTCACGTTGGTCATTATGTTTTCTTGAGGCAACGATGGCATCAAATCGTCTGGCTCTTGCCGCAAAAAGAAGAGTAGAAAATTGTCAAAAAAATTCCTAAACTCATTACACTTTTACCAATTCAGTTTTAAATCTTTTAATTATGTCAACTAAGTCCCAAATCTTTTCACATTTTGCCAATTGAGACCATCAGGCAAATCCTAATTAAAAATTGCTAACGTGAACACTAGCCTTCTCACGTAGCATGACCAGCGATGACACAGATACATTGTTAATAATATTTCAATTTTTTTTTATATTTTTCTTCTTTTCTTTTTTCTTTTCTTTCTTTCCTTTGTTTTTTTCCCAACTCCGGCCATAGTTGAGGGCTACTAACCCTCACTTACTTTGGGTGAGGGCGTCACATCCCTTGCTGACCAAGCCTATTGTGGGACGTCGGCCTTCACCTGTGGCCAATAATGGTTGGCCAATGACCTTGCTGGCCAAAAATGGGGGAAAAAGGAAAGAAGATAAATAAATAAATAAATAATCGAGAAACTTTTAGAATGTCATTAAAAATTATCCATATCAATGCCACCCATGTCACATAGGACGGCATCTACGTCAAATGATTTTTTGGCCAAAATATAGCTAAATTGACCCGGCTGGTAAAATATGAAAATGTTTATGACTCAATTGATATAATTAAACAGTTTATGACATAAGTGCCTAAAGTATAATAGGTTTATGACTTTTTGAATAATTTTTTTTTTTTAAAAAAGAGATGTCCAATGTGGTGGTTACTACGTAGTCGGAGGTGATGACGGCCACCACCACGATGGAGGCCACCACGGAAGTCACCATGGAGGAGGTGGTCATGGGCCTTCGGCCACTCTCGTTGGATGTGTCGTGTTTTGCTACTAAAGCCTTCACTGGTTTCTTGACCATGAAGTAGCATTTTCCATAACTCTCTATTTTTGGTGGCCAGTGCTTATACCATATCCTCTGCTATGCGATTTTCAGCTCAACCTTTACTTTGGCGAGTCTTAGACACTCGATGAGAGAGAAGCTTTGCTTGAGTAGGGATGGAGGCTGAAGGGACTACGGTGAAAAACTCGTCGGAATTCTGAATTTGACACTTGAAGTTAAGATCCAAGATTGTTATAAACGTTGGAGGGATATGTAAATGGAGGCCCAAACCCGTCCGGTTGACTAGTGGTGGAACTTAACAAACTATCCAACTATATTGTTTGGATGTATGGTTTTAACGAATTAAATAAATGTTTTGAACCTAAGTTTAGATGTTATTATAACCGAATGGATAATCTGGTAATTAATTCGAAGGACCCACTTGTGTAATCTCAAAGCACTCCGTGATCTACTACCGGACGTGGAGTAGTGAAATCATTATTTCATCGGCAAGTTACCAATAACTAGCTGCACTCATTGCCAATTAGTAAAGCACTTTGTGATCTGCTTCTGAATATTAGATTCGAAAACTTGCCATGGAATTTTTATTGATAAGTTAATATTTAATCGAAGGGGCCCACTTATAAAATTTTCAGGCATTTGGTATGCATACTCAATCTATCATGATAAAATCATTATTTCATTTGTAGGTCGCAAACTACTTGATGGCCCAATTATAAGATTTTATAGCACTTGGTATCATATGACTGAATATGAAGGATGATAGAATTGTTATTTTATCGATAAGTTACTAATTAATTGCCAGAGCCCACTTGCAATAAAACCCGTACTAATCTACTTGTGAAAGAGATGGTAAAACCATTACTAACTAATTGACGAGCCCAATTATCAAATTTTAAAAAGAACAATTGATAACATCTTTTAATTTACTATGAAAATAACAGTCTTTCCTAAATCACAAAAAATCAAATAATAAATTATTATAAATTATTGCAGAGTTTACTATTTCAAAAATTTGAGGCTCACACAATAAGTTGTTGTTTTCATAGTAAATCAAAAACTGTTATGTTAGTAAAGCCAGATTTAAAAGCACTCGCTAATCTACTATTGGATACTATTGGCCAAGAAAATTCTATAATTGGATACTAGATTTGAGAAAATAAAATCACTATTTTTCTGGTAAGTTACAAATAGTTGACTGGACAAGTAAGTTGCCAACCGATTTTACTTACTAATGATATTATAGGTTCTAACATTACAAACTTTCAGATGATAACATATTTCTTTGAGATGGAAAGTTGAGGCAACTTGCTTGTAATGTTCAAAGTTAGGTGGAAGATCCTTTGTCCAATGTGATATATTTCTCAACGTTTCAATAAATCTAACCGACGGATTAAATTTATGCAATTGCATAAGTTTTAGGAATCAATTAGCCAAAATATAAGTTTAAAACTGAATCGGCACAATTACAACAGGTTTATGACTTTTTTGATAATTTTCTCTGCTTCTAGGAAAGTCTAAATGTATTTAAAGTATAGCAGATATAACGGTACCTATAGAGTCACTCGAATCCATAGCAACTAACAGTTATTCAAAGGTGATTATTCATGATGTTTTAAGGTGGTTGAAGTAGATGACCTAGAGAGTAGTTGCAAATTTTGAGTTAAATGCCATGGGTGCAGCATGGCAGTTTCGAGTTTGGAGATATGAAGAGTGAAGACTGATGGACGGTTGTGAGTTTGGAGATAAGGAGTAACATCTAGAAAGCTCCAATGTTCCTCCACATGTAGTTCAATTTTTTTTTTTTTTAAGTGCCCACTTTCTACATATAACGAATTATCTAAATTGTAATGGTGCAATCTTGTTGGGGACAACAAATGTTAGGGTATGTTTCAAAGAAATCAGTTGATTTGGCTTTCATTATATGTGCTACGAGTTAGAATATGCCGTGGAGAGACAACTGATTTCAGCGACAACTATGGCTATGACAACACAAGGAGCTGAAGAGGTAGGGTGGTCTAATGACTTGATTGGTGGTGATGATGGCTTGGAAATCCGGTTGTTTTGGTGTTCATGTCAAGAGAGGATTTGACATCGAAAATGTTTCTTGCCGCAAAGATTTTTGCAGACATGCGAACTGAGTTCAATCGTTTGGAGTAGTTTGAGCCCAACGCAGTTTTCATGGACATCTAAAGTAGTTAAGCATCTATTGAGGAATTGGGAGGGACTGCATGGATGACGAGCACCATGACCTGCCCATGAAACATTGAGCCAAGCGAAAAATTGTTAAACTTGGGGCTCAAAATTATAGTTAAATTTGGAGTTGGGGTCAAGTCTAGAGATCGATAGGTCCGGGATTTTTTTTGGACCAATGGCCGAGGCTACGAACCAGGAGCTTCCCTATAATGTGTTGCTACTACGCCCAGGGCGGGCACCTAACTATAGGCCGACATAAACCTCTTGGCTGTCCGGTTTAGTTTAGCCTATTTTAATAACACACACTTTTGTGAGTTTCTGGAAAGACTTTTTTTTTTAGGGATTGTAAGATAACATCGATAGATTTATTTTGAGAGTGATTTTGGGCAGGGAAACATATGAGTGATTGTAATTATGTAGTCTTTATTCATAATGGATTTCTCTTCTATCGACTCTTTTCAAGGAGTAGGTACCAACATTCGGATTGAATGATATAAATTTCTAGCGCTCTTTCTCATAATTCATTGATTTTGCCGATAAATTTTTTTCTTTTCATATTAGATTTGAATTGTAGAATCCATTAGCACAACGCAACTACATCCAATTGCATCACACACATGCTGCGTTTGTAAAAAAAAAAAAAAAAATCTAGTTTATATAGATAGGATATATAAGATTTCAATCTCTCAGACCCTATTGATGAACAATGCTTTTGGCATCAAATCATCTAATAAAATAAAATAAATTAGTCTTTGATCGGTATTCATTATTTGAGATTACGATCACCAGCTCCATGTCACCACTTTGCCATTTTAAGACTGTCTAACTTTGATCAGAAGAAACTTCGCAGAACCTTCACCATGACTCCCGATACGTCAACCAAAGGGAATTATCTCTAGAGTCTTCCCCTCAACTTTTGTGGTCCATCATCGTTATGGTCGCGAGCACAAATAATGAAATAATTTATATGGAAATCATTGTAAGCCTCTCGCATCAATAATATACAATTTGAGTCAGAAAATATCATCCGTTAAGATTGCGAAGTAGAGAGATTGATGAAGCTAATCACAATTCCAACACGAAAAGATGAACACCCAATTTTCTTCACAACCGGATTAAAAAGTCGTCAGTGTGGAATAATTGGGTGGTTGAAAACTTGCATCCATCCTTCAGTTTTTGAGACTGACAGTGACGTACTTTTCTCCATGAGATGATGAGGAAATTCATGGCGAGATATTGCGTCGATTTCGAGAGCGCCGGCGTTCGTGGTGGTGATGATGGGTCGGGTCTTCTGCTGCTTAAGGCCGGAGTGATCTTCGTGGCGTGCTTGATGCTCGCGTCCATCATCGTGTTTTCCTGCGCCAATGAAGGCAACGGCTCGCTCTGCTCTGGCCGCAAAAAGAAAAATTCACTTGGAGGACATTTTGGGTCGTGCCATAATTAAGCCAATTGCGTAAGAGTGCTGCTAGGCTAACGGCCACCGTCATTCTCAGAAGAACATTCCAAATTCAAAGAAAGGGACAACTGAAAGGTCAAGTTTAGCCTTTTTTGACGTGGCCATTATTATTATTATTATTATTGTTATTATTATTATTATTATTATTATTATTATTATTATTATTATTATTATTATTATTATTATTATTATTATTATTATTATTGTTTTGGTGAAAAATTATTTATTGAGTGCTGCTATATCAGTGGTCACGGAGACCTATTGACCACATATTCCTCTCACACCCCCATACTAACCGATCGGACTTATGGAGGAATCTAAATGTAAATTCTGTAAATTTTGCTTACCTTAATGAATTCAACAATAGAAACTTATTAAGAAACAATGGACGATGCACATGATCTCTCAACGAGTACACTCCTTATTTCCAATGTGACAAGTATATCGATGGTGTATGAAGTACATATTATGTTCTGTGGGTATCTTTGATTTGGTGATGCAATTTATATTTAAGTTATATCATATTAGTGAATTTATATAATAATTTGAATAAAGTTCATTCATCTAGATTCATCAAAAGTCAAAAGATGAATTTGAGACTTTTCCGTCAAATCCAAAATATTATGTGAGTTTTAAACGATTTTTGGGTCAACATTCGTGTAAAAATTTTTTTATTGTGACTAATTAAAATACAAGCCAATCTTTGATATCCCATCCTTTTTTTTTTCCTTTTTCACAATGAATTGTAAATTAATCTGAAATTAATAGATAAACTTACTGTATTAAAATCACCAGCCGTAGTGGCTCCACTGTATAAGAGTTCCATTGATCCTTCCCCAAATGTGAGGGGTTCCTAGATCATCAAAAAAAAAAAACTTACTATATTAAAGAAACGGTACTTTTTACAGAAGAGATAATTTTTTTTTTTTAATGAATAGAAGGATGAGAATGGAGACTAGCACAAATAATTTTTAATGAATAGCATGTGATGACTGGATTGCTACATTATCAATTCCAAGTGAGTTTTTGTCGGGAGGACTTGGTTGGAGTTTCACTCAAAAGTTTCTAACAACGTTGAAGCAATTACAAGGTGTGCCATAAATCTCTGACAGGAATAACAATTTCTTGGTAGCTACTATATTGCCCAGAAAGTTCCCAAGATACAACGGCCCTCTTAAGTCATAGACGAGCTGACTTAAGATTAAGAAAGCCGTACCTTTCTACCAAAAACAGAATTGACCGGTAGATCAGCCAAAATACAACACGTCCCACGTCGAACATGGAGTGTCTTGATTGACCCGCAACTTCCCTTGTTCACCGTTTTGGACCAACCAAAAACAGAATTGACCGGTAGATCAGCCAAAATACAACACGTCCCACGTCGAACATGGAGTGTCTTGATTGACCTGCAACTTCCCTTGTTCACCGTTTTGGACCAACCAGGGGCATGTGCACGACTCTTTCTGAGATTACGATCACGAGCTCGACATCACCACTTCGCCAATTTAAGAATGTCGAAGTTCGATCAGAAGCAATTTCGTAGAACCTTCGTCACGACTCCCAGCAAGTCATCCGAAGGGAATTATCTCCGAAGTTGTCCCCTCGACTTTTGTGGTCTATCACCGTTATGACCAGTGCTTAAATTGAATGTTCCTCGCCTTAGGAGTAGAGTTGAATTCTCGCTTCTCTCCATGAGATGATGAGGAAATTCATCGCGAGATATTGCGTCGATTTCGAGAGCGCCGGCGTTCGCGGTAGTGACGATGGGTCGGGTCGTCTGCTGCTTAAGGCCGGAGTGATCTTCGCGGTGTGCTGGATGCTCGCGTCCATCATCGTGTTTTCCTGCGCCAACGAAGGCAACGGCTCGCTCAGCTCTGGCCGCAAAAAGGAAAATTCACTAGGAGGACATTTTGGGAGTCGTGCCATAATTAAGCCAATTGGGTAAGAGTGCCGCTGGGCTAACAGCCACCGTTATTCTAAGAAGAACATTCCAAATTCAAAGAAAGGGGCAACAGAAAGGTCAAGTTTAGCGTTTTTTGACGTGGCCATTATTTATTGAGTGCTGCTATATCAGTGGTCACGGAGATCTATTGACCAAAAATTCCTCTCACAGCCCCATACCAACCGATCGGACTTATGGAGGAATCTAAATGTAAATTCTGTAAATTTTGCTTACCTTAATGAATTCAACAATAGAAACTTATCAAGAAACAATGGACGATGCACATGATCTCTCAACGAGTACACTCCTTATTTTCAATGTGAAAAGTATATCGATGGTGTATGAAGTACATATTATGTTCTGTGGGTATCTTTGATTTGGTGATGCAATTTATATTTAAGTTATATCATATTAGTGAATTTATATAATAATTTGAATAAAGTTCATTCATCTAGATTCATCAAAAGTCAAAAGATGAATTTGACACTTTTCCGTCAAAATCTAAAATATTATGTGAGTTTTAAAAGATTTTTGAGTCAACATTCGTGTAAAAAAAAAATTATTGTGACTAATTGAAATACAAGCCAATCTTTGATATCGCATCTTTTTTTTTTTTTCCTTTTTCACAATGAATTTGTAAATGAATCTGCAATTAATTAATAAACTTACCATATTAAAGAAACAGTACTTTTTACGGAGGAGTTTTTTTTTTTTTTTTTAATGAATAGAGGGATGAGAATGGAGACTAGCACAAATAATTTATATGGAAATCATCATAAGCCTCTCGCATCAATAATATATAATTCGAGTCAGAAAACATCATCCTTTAAGATCGCGAAGTATAGAGATTGATGAAGCTAATCACAATTCCAACACAAATAAATGAACACCACTTTTCTTCACAACCGGATCAAAAAGTCGTCAGTGTCGAATAATTGGGTGGTTGAGAACTTGCATCCATCCTTCAGTTTTTGAGATTGACAGTGACGTACTTTTCTCATCCCTATATAATTGAAGGTCCCTCATCTCATGTATATTGTCTCCTTCCTACAACTATTGATACCGCGAATGGTTGAGTTCTTGCTTCTCTTCACGACATAATGAGGCCATCAACGGCGAGCAGTTGGATCGATTTAGCAAGCCCCGGTGTTCATGGTGATGATGGAGCGGATCTTCTGCTACTCAAGTCTGGAGTGATCTTCATGCTGTGCTTGATCCTTGCGTCAGTTGTTATATTTTCCTGTGGCGACTCTCAGAATGAAAACGGCAACCGCCGCGCAGGCAGACGCGCTGGAAGCAGTAGTTGGGGCCTGGCAACTGGAGGCGCGGCGGCTGGAGTTGCAGTGGCTAGTTATGTTGGAGGCCACCATCATGGTGGAGGCCACGGTCACCATCATGGCGGTTGCGGCGGGGGTGGGGGTGGCGGTTGCGGCGGGGGTGGGTGTGGGGGTGGCGGTTGCGGTGGTGGTTGACCTTATATTTATATACCTTTAAGGCATGAGTTTAAAAAAAAAAAAAAGCATTTTCATTCCAATAAATTGCGATGCGATAGTGTGGTCTGTGTTTTCATATTAGGATTGCTATTTAGGGTTAAGTATCTTGTAATTTACATATGTTGTATTTAAGGATAATTTTACTCTCCCCCTATACTTGTGTTCTTCATTTAATAATTTACGGATATTATAATCCTCTCTCTTTACAATTCTCAACTTGATGTCAGAGTTATTTGTTGTTTGAGGAAAAACCCATTGAGTTTGTTCACGGCCAGCCACACCGGCCACCGTTCTCCATCAAGTCCTCACCTTTCAGTCACAGTTCAACATCCTTCCATTGCTCAATCCAAAAAACAGAGACCACCAACAGGCTCGTTGTCCTCAAACGGCCCATATCAAGAGCTTCTACTTCACATATTGGGCTAAGGAAATATCCAGCACTCTTACTTGTATTGAACGTTTTCATATAGTTCAAAAACTAGATTGAACATGTATCAAAAGTTCAGAGACTATATCGAATAAATTAAAAATTCATGGGCCACATTATACATTGAGTTAAAGTTTAAGGACTACATTGAATAAATTAAAGGTTTATGGACTAAATTGCACAATAGGTCAAAGTTCTTGGTGTCATTATCCTATTAGAAGAAAAGACAAATTTATTGTACTCGTCAGTCTGATGAGGTTAGCCGGGTTAGTGAAATGAACCAGAGAATAGAACTTTCTTGTTTTTTTTTTTTTTTTTCCATTGGCTAGGTGTGTTGTGGAAATTGTCTTCCCTGATAACATTAGGTGGGAAAAAAGATAAATTTATCGCACCGGTCATGATACAGTCGAAGTCGAATCCGATGATAGCATTAGTGAAATGGTCCAAACTTCACACACTTAATTTCCAAATTGGAGCACTGAAATGGTCCAAACTTTACACACATGATTTCCTGAAGCATTGCTTGGCGTAACTCTCGGATATACCACTCCTCACATTTGCGTCATCCTCATGGCGGGATCGGAAAATTGGTTCTAATTCGATGCACTAAACCTGGTTTTTTTTTTTTTTTGGGTGTCAGAGCTCTAAACCTAGTTCAAAAGCTTACAAACACATGTCAAAAAATGTCAAGGACTTTATTTTGATAAAGGGTTGTTAGAGTCATTCATCGACTGTGCGTTATGGTATGGTATTGGTTTACGTTGTGGTGAACCCAGCCAAAGAGAATTGGAGACTGGATGATGTAATTGAAAATGACATTTTTAGGCCTCATGCTAAATCTCATCATGTTAATGCCCATTCTAACAAATTCATCGTATTGGTCATGATACGTTCAAATCTGATGAGGTTAGTTGGAGTAGTGAAATGGTCCAAACTTCATACACGTGATTTCCGATTGGAGCATTGCTTGGCATATACCTCTCGGATACGACAGTCCTCACATTTGCATCATCCTCATGGCAGGATTGTAATGTTGATTCAGATTTGATGTGCTAAACCTAGTTTTTTTTTTTGGGTCAGAGCACTAAACCTAATTTTTTTTGGATTAATACCCTGAAAAACCCCAAATTGGTACACTTGTAACAAATTTACCCCAAACTATTTTTTTGACCATGAAAAACCCCAAACTAGTACACTTGTGACAAATTTACTCAAATTGACCATAAAAAAAATCCTAAACTAGTATATTTATGACAAATTTACCAAAAAAATAATTTATTCAACTGCAAAAAACCCAAAACTAGTAAATTTGTGACAAATATACCCTCTGCTAAATTGGATTAATACAAAAAAAATCACAAAAATTGTAAACTATAACAAACGGAGCATAAAATTCCAAATTGATATATCAGTCAACTATCACATGTCATTTAACTTAATAATTTGACAGTAAAATTTAATAAAAACTAACAGATGGTAAATTTGTTACAAGTGTACCAGTTTGGGGTAAATTTGTCAAAGGTATACGAGTTTGGGGGAATTTTTGTGGTTATAAAAATAGTTTTTGGTAAATTTATCACAGGTGTACAAGTTTAGAGTTTTTCAATGTATTAACCCTTTTTTTTTTTGGTCGAACGCTGAACATAGTTCAAAAGCTAACATACACAGCATCCTAAAAAATATCAAGGACTTTAGTTTGATAATGTGCTATTAGAGTCATCCATCGACTGTGCATTACTCTATGGTGTTGGTTTATGTTGAAGTGAACACAGCGGAAGAGGATTGGAGACACAATGATGTAATTGAAAGTGACATTTTTAGGCCTTGTGCTAATTTCATCACGTTAATGCCCGTTCTGAGAAGATAAGGGGAAATCACAAGTAGAATGCCAAAGAATATGTGGGAAAGATTATCGAGAGCAGGTACATCATATGGGTAACACTTAATGTTAGGAAATTTCTGCTCTTAATACGCAGTATCATCGCATGGCAACATGTTTGTGACTTGCAACCACTTCTTTTTTCCCCAAAATTGCACGGACATTGGCATAGTGTCTTTCTATCCACACGCCAAGAAAGGATTTATGTGATGTGAAATATAAATTGTGTCTGATCAAAAAAAAAAAAAAAGAGGAAAAAACTATGTCCACATTCTTCTTAGTACTTCTGAAGGGGTGCTTATGCAGCCAGGTCTCTTTCTAAGGCAGTTAACTCTATTTAATAGAAGTATTGGATGATCATAAGTCAGGTTCAAGCCAAATTATACGTGTAGTTTTTCCCTTTTATTTGTAAGCCAAATTGTACCAGCTTAAGCATCAAGGTTATATTTGGTCGTCCGGATTTCTAATCAGGATATGACTGAATAGGATTTGATATGAAATCCTGAGATTTTTTTATATCCAATCCATTATTTGGTGAATCGTAATATTAAAATCGGATATATTTACATCATATCATGTAAATTTTTTTGATATAAATGGCATATCATTATAAATGAACATAAATGTTCATAAACAGAGATAGTGAAAATCTCTCATAACATTATTCCTTAATTTATTTGTAGTTTATTTTTCCTCTTTTTTTATTATTTTATTTATTATTTCTTTTTTCCCCATTCATCATTATTTAATAAAATTTTATAAAATAGTAAACTGTACTAATAAACCTAAAATACATAAAATATATAATAATATATAAATATTTAATTTATAGATTGGATGTTTATTATAAGATATAATTAAAGTTGAAATATAAATTAAAATAGGATTAATTTAAAATAAATTTCTATTTTTCATTCTTAATTTCTTAAATTAGAATTTAAATATTATTTATATTGAAATATTATTTCAATTTTTTTAATTTAATAATTTTTTTATTCAAGAAAAATAACTTTCCTATTATGGACATTAGAAATTCTATCTACCTTTATCCCACCTTCCCCATATGATAATTTTATCCTGCCTATATCCCCCTTATATCCGACTTTATCCTATCCTAAGTGAGCACCAAACGTAGAATAGGATAAATCATATCATATCTCGAATTTTAACCCGACTACCAAATACAGCCTAAAAACTCGCCACAAATGCATGCCAAATGCCACCACATGTTGGATTGTGTAATTTTTATGGATGATCATATTAAAGTGGTATCTTGTCAAGTCCAGCTCAATGGGTTGTCGATATTATTATCCGATAATGGTAACCAAAAACTTGCAAGCATTATTGGGCACGTGTTATGAGCTGATTGGTTCATTAAAACATATTCATCACTTGTTTCCACCCTCACCTCATTTGGTGTATCTGACTTACCAAGATTAAAATGGATTCCAAGTATGCTTCCCTTTGTTGACACCTAAATTTTGGCGACCCGTTTAATCATTTATTGCATTAAAAAATTAGGGGTTAATTTTATCCCTAAAAAAAAAGTTAATTGCATAAGCATATAGTTTTACGTGCTTTTTTATTTTTATTGCATTTGCATGGGACCAGCAACGGATGGACTTAAATGGATGACTTCGAACTTAATGAAATTGGACTAAACCCGCAATAATGAAAATTCTTGGGCAAAGCCCATGGACATTATAAGAACTGAAATTTTCATTGGAAAGTGCTCAATTAGGAGATTAATTTATGCAAGATTTGAACAGACCGTGGCCGACTGATTAAAAGGAATCTAGCATATAATCTTGGGCACGTCGAAAGCGTATATTGAGAAATCAAAAGAAGATTGGGATTTAGTCAATCAAGGAAGAAATTTGCTTGAAAAAGGAAATCAATATAGCAGAATAAGCTATTCGCATGGTCAATCAAAAGGGAATCGGCGGAAAAAGCGAGTATAAAAGCCAAGGGAGGAGGACTCTCTTTGGGGGAGAAGCGATACAATTGAAAAGACACTGCGACAGAATCTAGGTCAGCCACAATATAAAAATTGTGAGTGAGAGCCGAGAGAGAGGGGGGGGTCTTCAAAGTGCTGAGCGGCAGCACTTGGAGGACTTCTCTGGGATCAACATTCGGCACAATGGAGAGCACAAACTTGGCACTTGCCATAGACGCACGCAAAGAAGAAGACCATTCTCGGTCTAGCCCCGTTCAATCCATCTCGTAGTGCCCTTTACGAAAAAGACACAAGAAGGAACAAATTCTAGGGATTCCTCAAGTCCTCAAAGCGGCTGCCGATCCATTGTTGATCCACCGCGAGTCCAGGCCGCTGATCCCCCAACGACGAGCGGCACCCGTACCAACCAATAGCCTCGCGACAATCACACCGAGAAGCTGCTGCTTCGGCTGTCGTGACTTCAGGAGCCCCAGAAATTCACAAGCCCGGCCACGCCTACGGTAGATACAAAGCTCTGAACGAAGAGGCAGTCGACGACGACGACGAATCCCCTCCATCGGCAAATAAGTTGGTGCTGTCAATCTGCAACGCTTGGCCTGTCAAAGTGGAGGGTCCTTAGTTCGAAGTTTCTTTTACGTCTGAACCGGCCTCACTTTTTCTGTCATCACTTGGATTACTTGGAGAGTTATGCGCTACCATCACTTGAAAGGAAAATAAAGGCCACGAATATTGAATAAAGGAGCACTCCACGAAGAAGCACTCCCAGGATAGTTCTGAATGTTGTCCAAGGAAAACGTGCACACATAATCCCACCGTGAGCAAGTCGTTGAGGGTCAACCCTTTACTGTGTGCTTGACTTCGGTAAACCAATCTTTGGACAACTCCAGTCGCATGTAGCCACGCCGTGGAATCCCGTGCATTGTGTCCGCGGGAAAGTTTTTGCTAAAACAGAAAAAGAAAGAATTTATTCTGTGCAGGTTTTTGAGCGAGCCAAGCACCGTGGAGCCGTGCTTCATCGCCATGCACGTAATGCTTGCTGCCGTTCGCCGTCGAGAAGCTGGTCTCAATCCCGATCCGATTGCACTTGGTCCAAATTTGGGAAGAATATCATCAAATTAGGTAAGATGCACATCTCTAGTATATTTGGAGATTTTATTGCCTAAATATATGTCTATTTATATCTAGTTTCATATCCATGAGTGATAGACATAACTTTCAATTAGGATTTATTTCCTAGTTCGCAACCGCATACCGATTTTTTATTCCATCTATACGGCTTTAGATGGAATAATTAATTACGCGGGAATAATATTGATATCTTGATCTTTAAGGCTTAAGATCAATTTATCGATTTTATTAGCGAAATAATCAAGTTTGATTTAGATATTGTTTCCTGATTCGGACGATGTGTGATGATTCTGAATGATTTTGTGCTTCTCTTTTAATTTCTTTATTTATCCCGAAAATACAAAAAAGATTGCATTTGCATATCATGTAGATTATATTTGATTTCCTATGTAGAATTGCATGATAGAATAGTTAGATACCTTTTTAATTATATTAGAATGCATGTTTAGATGATATCTGGGTTAGATAATATCTTGGAATCAAATTGCATGTGGAGATAAATTTCTAAGTTAAGATATGACTCGGATCAGTCTATTTCCTAACTTAAAATAGATAATATCTTGCTTTAGTTAGATTTTTATTGTTAGCAATTTTTAATTACGAATTTTTATTAATAAAACAGAAAAAAATATATATTATGCCCATGTCATTTAGGATTAGATTCATGAAATGCATGCCATTTAGTGATTAGTGCTAGGACCATTTAATTAGAAACTGCATGTCATTAGAGTTAGGTTATTTAGTTAATATTGCATCGCATATTGCATAATTTTCATTAAATAAGTGAAAAAAAAATAAATTGTGTGTTAATTAAAAACCATATCTAGGGTTGTTGATGTGGATTTTAATTTAACATTGCATATGCTTTCGTTGCTTTAAGGTAAGTTTTTGCAACTTATTTATTGTTTATCTGGGTGTTAAATTGGTGGATTGCGCACCCGCATGATCACCTCACATGTTAGGAAGATATATTTAAAATCAAATTGAGCTGCCTGCAAAAACATTTTTTTGGAAAATAAAAATGGTACCGAAATGGCATTAGAGAAATCTAGTGTAACCAAGTCCCCTTACCCATAGTCTCTGGTTCGTAGGAGTAAAGTAAATCTCCCGTTACTTTACTTGGGTTTCTAATCGACCCACCAAAAAATAGATTAGTGGCGACTCCTAGATAAAATTCATTTGCATATTAAAAACTTAAACCTAAGTTGCGAATTGGTATGGGCTTGGGAGAGCCCGAGTTAAGTCTAGGCTTAACAATCCATTAGCCAAACCCTAAGTGGTTCACCCCTTGAAAATTTGGTCGCGACACCCTTTTGTTCTTGGCATTAATTAAAGAGGCAGAGAGGGAGCTAGGAAGCCTTATATTTTCGGCCGTTACATCTAGTGGTCATAGCTTGGCCGCTGCATATTGATGTAACTTCACCATCATATCAGCATCTATCCTGTTCGGAGGTTCACACCAAGCAAGAAAGTTATACTGATATTAGCTCTAGACCATTCAATTGGCTTGCACAATCTAACCCGTTTAATAGTAATTTAGGATGCGAATGGTAACATTTTTATTCTAGAGAATAATTTCTTTTTAGAAATAGTTCTTTTCCATTTTTACTGCCTGAAACAATTTCTGAGTAAAATAACGTGTTTGGTAACTATACAAAATTTCTGTTCTCAGAATAGAAAATGAATATGAATGTATTTGGTACAATCCATAAATTTTTTTATTTATTCGTTTTTCTTCTTGCTCACCGATTGCCAAATACCGATCGCTGACTACCACCCATCTCTTGCCGCCTGCCGTTCGCCTCTAGTGGCCGGTGGACTGCGGGCGATGATCGGACGGCGGTGGGTGGAGGGCAGCAAGCAGTGGCAATGAACGACGGTTTGCGGCGATGGTGGCGGTTAGGTGGTGACAAATAGCGGCCGATGGTGAAGGCTTGTAGTTGGTAGGCATCGATGCTCGGGTGACAAGCGTTGGTGGCAGCAAGCGGTGAGTTGCCGCAATCAACTAGTGGGCGGCAACGGTTGGCCGACGATGGCAGCGGCGGCCAAAGATGACTGGTAGTTGGCAAGTAGCTGGCAGTGGCCACAGGCAACGATGAATCCAAGGACAGCAACAATGGCAAGGAAGAAGAACAAAAGAAAAATAAAAAAGAAAAAATGGCTTATTTCTAGAAATTATTTCTGGGAATAATAAGTTTTGTTTTTTTTTTTTTTTACTTCTTGTTCCTATTCCAAATTTATTCTTAGGCCATTTTTTTTTTAATTTCGGAGAATAGAAAAATTAATTTGTGTTAGCAAACAGATTTTTATTCTTTTTCTATTTGGAGAAAAAACAAAAAAATAAAGGAACGGAAACGTTTCATGCAGCCC
This sequence comes from Eucalyptus camaldulensis, assembly GCA_019915185.1. NCBI lineage: Eukaryota > Viridiplantae > Streptophyta > Magnoliopsida > Myrtales > Myrtaceae > Eucalyptus > Eucalyptus camaldulensis. The sequence continues at coordinate 10,575,869 of JAHSVA010000005.1, forward strand.
GTTAACCGACAGCAACCCTGGCACTTGATTTCTAGTGAATGGTAACTATCCCACTAAGCAGGATTTTTTGAGAATCTCGAATCGTCGATTTCCCTCCCTAGTTTTCAAGCATCACTTCTTTGCTTCCAAGTTGATCTTCTTTCTGTTCTATGTTGCCCTCGAGATGATCAGTTGGTCAACTTGGGTTCTCAACCCAATATCGCGCCCCCAGTGTGGGGTCCTCCAACCCATCCTCTTCCTCTCGACCTTGGTCTGCAACGCGGATATTGGCTTTGCTGCTAGCTAATTCTCTAATTCCCTCGCCTTAGAAGATCTAGCTGACATTAGAAGAGACGCCGATTTCCTGGAAATTTCATTATTTATTGTCCTGGTTTGTGGACTGGGCTTGTACGCCTAAACCTGGCTGCATAAGCGTTAGCCAAAACATTTAGCTGCTGGCCCTAGATTCCCAATTCCACTAAATCCTTAGATCTCCCGTCGCGCCAGCTCACTCCTAACGCCATTAGATATATCAATAGCTCTCTTCTAATTCTCCGCTCGGCTGGAAAGGTTTATTTCCTGGATCCAACAAGAATTGGACTCACCTACCGAGACAATGGAGGCTCCCAAAAAGGTGAGCCGCTCTCCACAAAGACCATTGAAGAGTGTGTTTGATAAGAACTTTGTTCCTGAAAACAATTTTTACTTAAAAATAGTTTTTATTTTTTATTCCATTCTCTAAATGAATTTCTAAGTATTTGAAGGCATGTGGTAATTGTCTAAAATTTCTATTCCCAAAGTAGAAATGTATTTGGTACGAACCTCAAATTTTTTTGTGACTTAGAATTTCTTTTAATTTTTTATATTTATTTTATTACTTTTTTCTTTTTTTTCTTCTCTTTTCCTTTTTCCTTCTCTTCTCCTTCCTCTTGCTAGTCGCCGGCCTTGGAGCCTCATTAACCCCTGCCGAGGCTCCAGCGAGGTTGCCGGACCTCATCTAGTCGGTCATTGGCTGTCGTCGTGGCCGACGATCGACTAGAGGAAGAAGAAGAGGAAGAGAAAAAAATAAAATAAAATGATTGATTATGGAGTTATTTACGGGACCAAAGAAGCAAATTTTTTGTACATCTTGATTCTATTCTAAATCCATTCCCAAGAATAAAAAAGTCTTTTGTATTCAACCGGGAATAAAAAAAGTTACTAAACTAATTTCTGTTTTTTCTTTTCCAAGAAATAAAAGAATAGAATCGGACACTGTTTGACACATTACCACTGAGGGAGTCTCTTCGAAGCTAGTCTTAGAGATCGTAGTTGAGGGGATCAACGGGGACATCAAGGGCCTGATCACCGACAGAGTCTCTTCGAAGCTATTCTTACTCCTTTCCCACCTTATAATAGTAGGGGTACGTCCCGGGGGTAACACTTCTTGAATATGTCCCATTTTAATAGCGGAAACTTCATTTATATCATTTATTTCAACATTTCTCTTCTTGCAGTAAACCCTCGAGCGCTATGGAAATGGATGAAGAAGCCGCGAGATGGCTGGTGGTGACAAAGTATTTCCATTGTCCCAGTCAGCCATTAACAAAGGTAATTTTTACTTGCTGCCCCCAGACAGTTAGAGGTGCGGCCCGACAGGGACACTCTCAGGTCGCTTCTTTTTGACTCGTGATGAAGGAGACTTCTAGTTTACTTCTACCGAGCAGCCTCTCCAGCGGTCCAAAAGGAAGAAGATTGCTTGCTTCCTCGGAACCCCAACAAGCTCAAACTTAACACTCCCTTACAAGATCTTGTGGACAAGACACGATGCCGATGGAAAAATGCCTTCCTTTCTTCAAATTGTTGAGGGGCGTTGTTGGATTTCAGTGAGGCCATTTCCAGAAATCTCGAGGAAGAACAACAAAGCTATTCATTCATTCCCACACACGGCCCCAATATTGAAGGCTGAAATGAGAAACACGAACTCTGCCGAAGGTCTTTCTGGAATTTGATTGGGCGTATGGATTTTGTGCTTGGATTGGTCCTCTGATGCTTAGGTTCGGACTGGAATGTGGGAAATCTAAAAAGGAAATGATGCGGAGCTTTAGGAATGAGGAGAGAGATTTCTTCTGAGAGGGATCTTATGATATGATCTTTACCATCCTTCCTACACTATCCTGGAGCGACATGTCTACTTGAGTGCGGACTATACTGGGGATGTTAATGATTGCATTTCTACAATAGGGTTTTGCGTCTTTTTCGGCAGTTCCGTAATTACTTGGCTTAGTAAGATACAAACCATTATACAAGTGATTAGAAAATGAACGGACCACATCACCATAGTGAGTAGAACGGAAAAAGCTACCCCTTGGATATGAGCCAAGAAGGTTGTATTAGGATGGGTAATGATGAGATATACTAAATTATCAACCAACTATTGATAGAGTGTAAAATCTCGCAATAGGGTGCCATTAAGAAGGTCTAGGTTGGCATTGGGCTCCATGGGTAAAAGTGACCTTATCATCAATCAAACCCACATCTAGAGAATGAAAATATGGTGGTACTTTCATCTCTCCATGGGATCGTGAGGAAATTAGAGGCGAGAAATTTGGTCGCTTTTTTAAGCACCGGAGTTCATGGTGATGATGGAACGGATCTTCTACTGCTCAAGTCCGGAGTGATCTTCGTGCTGTGCTTGATCCTCACGTTGGTCATTATGTTTTCTTGAGGCAACGATGGCATCAAATCGTCTGGCTCTTGCCACAAAAAGAAAAGGAGGGGAAAATTGTCAAAAAAATTCCTAAACTTATTACACTTTTACCAATTCAGTTTTAAATCTTTTAATTGTGTCAACTAAATCCCAAATCTTTTCACATTTTGCCAATTGAGACCATCAGGCAAATCCTAATTAAAAATCGCTAACGTGAACACTAGCCTTCCCGTGTAGCATGACCGGCAATGACATGGATACATTTATAATAATATTTCAATTTTTTTTCTTCTTTTCTCTTCTTTTTTCTTTTCTTTCCTTCCTTTGTTTTTTTCCCAACTCCAGCCATAGTCAAGGGCTAGTAACCCTCGCCTACTTTGTGTGAGGGCGTCATAGCCCTTGCCGACCAAGCCAATTGAGGGACGTTGGCCTTCACCTGTGGCCGATAATGGTCGGCTGATGACCTTGCTGGCCAAAATTGGGGAAAAAAAACAAAGGAAAGAAGATAAATAAATAAACAATCGAGAAACTTTTAGAATGTTATTAAAAATTATCCATGTCAATGCCACCCATGTCACATAGGACGGCATCTACGTCAAATGATTTTGTGGCCAAAATATAGCTGAATTGACCCAATCGGCAAAATATGAAAATGTTTATGACTCAATTGGTATAATTAAACGGTTTATGACATAAGTGACTAAAGTATAATAGGTTTAGGACTTTTTGGATAATTTTCTTGAAAAAAAAAGACGTCCAATGCGGTGGTTACTACGTAATCGGAGGTGATGACGGCCACCACCACGATGGAGGCCACCACGGAAGTCACCATGGAGGAGGTGGTCATGGGCCTCCGGCCACTCTCGTTGGATGTGTCGTGTTTTGCTACTAAAGCCTTCACTGGTTTCTTGACCGTGAAGTAGCATTTTCCATGACTCTCTACTTTTTGTGGCCAATGCTTATCTCGTATCCTCTGCTATGCGATTTTCAGCTCAACTTTGTTTGAGTAGGGATGGAAGCTGGAGGGACTACGGTGAAAAACTCGTCGTAATTTTGAATTTGACACTTGAAGTTAAGATCCAAGATTGTTATAAACATTGGAGGGATATGTAAATGGAGGCCCAAACCCAATCGGTTGACTTGTGCTGGAACTTAACAAACTGTCCAACTATATTGTTTGGATGGATGGTTTTAACGAATTAAATAAATATTTTGAACCTAAGTTTAGATGTTATTATAACCGAATGGATAACTGGTAATTAATTCGAAGGACCCACTTGTAAAATTTCAAAGTACTACGTGATCTAGTACCGGACGTGGAGTAGTGAAATCATTATTTCATCGGCAAGTTACCAATAACTAGCTGCACTCATTGGCAAAACAGTAAAGCACTTTGTGATCTGCTTCGGAATATTAGATTCGAAAACGTACCATGGAATTTTTATTTATAAGTTACTATTTAATCGAAGGGGCCCACTTATAAAATTTTCAGGCATTTGGTATGCATACTCAATCTATGATGATAAAAACATTATTTCATGCGTAAGTCGCAAACTACTTGATGGCCGAAATTATAAAATTTTATAGCACTTGGTATTATATGACTGAATATGAAGGATGATAAAATTGTAATTTTATCGATAAGTTACTATTTAATTGCTAGAGCCCACTTGCAATAAAACGTGTACTAATCTACTTGTGAAAGAGATGGTAAAACCATTACTAACCAATTGACAAGCCCAATTATAAAATTTTAAAAAGAATAATTGGATAACAGTTTTTAATTTACTGTGAGAATAACATTCTTTCCTAAACAACAAAAAACCATATAATAAATTATTATAAATTATTGCGGAGTTCAATTTTTCAAATATTTGTGGCTTACACAATAAGTTGTTGTTTACAAAGTAAACCAAACACTATTATGTTAGTAAAGCCAGATTTAAAAGCACTTGTTAATCTACTATTGGATACTATTGGCCAATATAAATCTATAATTGGATATTAGATTTGAGAAAAATAAAATCACTATTTTGCTGGTAAGTTACAAATAGTTGACTGCACAAGAAAGTTGCCAACCAATTTTACTTAATAATGATATTATAGGACATTACAAACTTTCAGATGATAACATATTTCTTTGAGATGGAAAGTTGAGGCAACTTGCTTGTAATGTTCAAAGTTAGATGGAAGATCCTTTGTCCAATGTGATATATTTCTCAATGTTTCAATAAATCTGACCAATGGATTAAATTTGACTGATGGATTAAATTTACGCAATTGCAAAAGTTTTAGGAATCAATTAGTCAAAAAATAAGTTTAAAACTGAATCGGCACAATTACAATAGTTTTATGACTTTTTTGATAATTTTCTCCACTTCTAGGAAAGTCTAAATTTATTCAAAGTACAGCAGATATAACAGTATCTATAGAGTCACTCAAATCCATCGCAACTAACAGTTATTCAAAGGTGATTATTCATGATGTTTTAAGGTGGTTGAAGTAGATGACCTAGAGAGTAGTTGCAAATATTGAGTTAAATGCTAGGGGTGCAGCATGGCAGTTTCGAGTTTGGAGATATGAAAAGTGAAGACTGATGGACGGTTGTGAGTTTGGAGATAAGGAGTAACATCTAGAAAGCTCCAAGGTTCCTCCACCTATAGTTCAAAATTTTTTTTAAGTGCCCACTTTTTACATATAACGAATTATCTAAACTGTAATGGTTTGGGGACAACAAATGTTAGGGTATGTTTCAAAGGAATCAGTTGATTTGGCTTTCATTATATGTGCTACGAGTTAGAAAATGCCGTGGAGAGACAACTGATTTCAACGACAACTATGGTTATGACAACAGAAGGAGCTGAAGTGGTAGCGTGATCTAATGACTTGATTGGTGATGATGGCTTGGAAATCCAGTTGTTTTGGTGTTCATGTCAAGCGAGGATTTGACATCGAAAAAGTTTCTTGCCGCAAAGATTTTTGCGGACATGCGAACTGAGTTCAATCGTTTGGAGTAGTTTGAGCCCAACGCAGTTTTGATGGACATCTAAAGTAGTTAAGCATCTATTGAGGTATTGGGAGGCCTTGCATGGATGACGAGCACCATGACCTGCCCATGAACATTGAGCCAAGCGAAAAATTGTTAAACTTGGGGCTCAAAATTCTAGTCAAAATTGGAGTTGGGGTCAAGTCTAGAGACCGATAGGTCCGGGATTTTTTGGACCAATGGCCGAGGCTTCGAACCAGGAGCTTCCCTATAATCTGTTACTACTACGCTCAGGGCGGGCACCTGACTAGAGGCCGACATAAACCTTTTGGCTGTCCGGTTTTGTTTAGCCTATTTTAATAACACACACTTTTGTTAGTTTCTGGAATGACTTATTTTTTAGGGATTGTAAGATCACATTGATAGATTTATTTTGAGAGTGATTTTGGGTAGGGAAACATGTGAGTAATTGTAATCATGTAGTCTCTATTCATAATGGATTTCTCTTCTATCGACTCTTTTCAAGAAGTAGGTACCAACATTCGGGTTGAATGACATAAATTTCTAGTGCTCTTTCTCATGATTTGTTGATTTTCCCAATAATTTTTTCTTTTCATATTAGATTTGAATCGTAGAATCCATTAGCTTGAATAGTTATTTCACAATGCATCCACATCCATTTTGCATCACACACATGCTGTGTTTGTAAAAAAAAAAAAATAATAGTTTATATAAATAGGATATATAAGATTTCAATCTCTCAAATCATATTAATGAACAATGTCATACCCCGACCCTTCGAGCACGTGCCCATCTCTGCTTGGTCGATTAATAGCAATGTCCCAGAACGCATCGCCAACCCTTTCAATTTAATATACGCATGCGGAAGCAGATATAAATAATCCCCAGACAATAAAACAATGGGATAGTAAAGTAGGGCCATAATTTTTTCAAACCAAAACCAACCTTTTATAAACACACCGGTTTATTTACAACATTAGGTCGTTTACAAAATTATTGGCTTAATCGAAAAGGTATTGTCCTATGACTAGCGAGTTAAACAGGTTTGCCAATTCTATTTCCTTCACTTACCCAAACTCCAAGACTTCAAGTCCTCCACGAACACCATTTAAGGACCTAAAAATGGTTATACAATAACCAGTGAGACAACGTTTCAGCGAGTTGTACTCCCTAAGACCCGATTAGAAAGAAAATATGCCTTAGGGCTACCTAAGCACAATCACAAGTCAGAGAGCTTACATTGGCATTAGTTTCCTTCCTGCAAATCAGTTCAAATAACAGATACTGACAATCATATCAACCAATCATTCAGATCGAGTCATTGATCAATCGACTCAGTCGATTACATGTCAACAAGACCACTCCCGGTCATTTCGATTATTCATTCTCGATTCTAAATCACAACCCTACAAGCATAATTTTTAATTAGTAGAATCATGGCCACACTTGACAATTTTAGACTTAGTGACATCATGGCCCCACCTGGCAATTTTCTCGACTTGGTGGAATCACGGCCTCACTTGGCAATTTTCTTGACTTGGTGGCATCACAGTCCCACCTGACAATTATCTATCCAACTCACAACCTCACACGGTTATTTTCCCTTCAAATAACGACATTTTCCAATTTTGAGATAAATCTCCATAACCACCAATCACACTCAATTTTCACAAACCGGTACTCAATTAAATAAACAGAGAGTCAACACAAAATTCTGGTCGTTAACTATTCCAACCTAATTTCCGGAAAATAAATAAATAAATATGAAAAATAATAAATAAAAATCAGCTACCAACTGAGGCGGTTTCTCTAGCACCAAAAAAATAATAATGAATAAATAAATGCAATAAATCCAACTTAGGCCTGTTATAGCCTAATTGGAAACTGAGACAAGCCCAGAAAATTATCGAGACTCGTTCAATAAATACCATAACCTATTTCATTGCTAACTACACTATTCATTTACCTAACATGCATTAATAAGTCTATAATTTAATTACTCTAATCTAATCTATCCACCTAATTGCACTTAATTAAATATAATCAACCCCTAAACATCATTAACCGACTAATAAGGGATTAGTGAACAAAACTCACTTGATAAGAGCGAAGACCGGATCACCATGACGGCAACGCAATGGCGGCCGAAATCCAACTTCTCGGCGGCGTTGGCAGATACTCGGACTGGGCCCAAAAGTCTTGCAAGCCCACAGAAATTTCTGGGCTTAGACTTGGGCTTGGGCCTGCCTCTTGGCCTTCAAGTGGGCTGAAACAAAACTGAACTGGGCTTGCGAAGTGGGCTGTTGGGCTCACTTGGGCCGAGATGGGCTTGCTGAAGTTCACTTGGGCAGCTGGAGTTGATGGGCCAAAGACTTGGGCTGCTGAAATTTTTCTTGGGCTTCAAATGGCCCAACTGCTGGGCCGAATGCTGCTGGAAATTGAAGATGGGCTGCGGCTTGAAGAAGATGCGTGGCCTGGAATTGCTGAACCGAAGACAGGCTGGAATTCGGTGGTCTTCACACGGCAAAAATGGAGGCAACGACGAGGAAGCGAGGGGAGATCGGTGGGTTCTGCTGGCGGTCAAAGATGAGGCGGGGCGATGGAGTTGCTTCGGCAACTTGTCTTCGTGCAGCTAGATGAAGAAGGCGGTGTAAGGTCAACAAACCAACTGAGGAGATGCAGGGTTGACTGAGAGAAAACGTGGCAGCGGCTGGGTTGTTTCGGTGAAGGAAGAAGCAAAAATTGATGGAGCCGAGGGAGAGAACGTGGGGTTCAGGGGTATGATGATGGCGTTGGATGATGGTGGATGTTGAATGATGATGGTGGTGGTGGTAGGACACGTGAGGAAGAAATGAAAATGGGGCAGCTTGGGGTCTTCGTGGCAGCTTGCAAAGAATCGGTGGAGGAGATGGTGGAGACGTGGGGCTTGAGGGCTGGCGCAAGAAAATTGAACCGAGAGAGAGATGGAGCGGCTTCGAGGAAAATGGAACAAAAGCCAAAGGCAGAAACCAGCGGAATCTTGCTCGAGTGAAGAGGCGGTGGGGGAGAAGGCGTGCGTGAGGGGCCAGCTAAGAGGAGAATAAAAGTCAGCAATCCTTAGCCAACAAATTTAATGTTTGGTCCGCTTAAAGGCCACGCAAAAATATCTAATGTTCCCCATTCTTTCTTGCTCAAATTCCCACAAGAATATCCAACTTAAATGTCCAAAATGCAGCCTTCAAGCCTAGATCCGAATTTCACTCAATTTAGACTTCAATTTTATCCTCAAATTCTCCAAATTTGAAGTCCAAAATTAATGAAGAAAAGCCTACAAAATTTCCACACTTTCCTATCATCAAGTAACTCGGCCTGGAAATCCAAATTCTTTTCAATTGGCCCATCCGAATTTACGTTAATTTTCCGCGACGTCCAAAACGGTTTTTCGTAAAAATCCCGGAATCTTTGAAAATTTCTCGGAGGATGAGTCGACGTTGTTGGAGAAATCTTTCCAGAATATTTTGAAGTTGACAAAACGTTTCTTTCAGTCTAAAGTCTGCATGTTCGGAGACCGTCAGTTTAAAGTCTGAAGACTTTGTTCTCTCGAGACCCAAAACTCAAGACTTAAGTCTCAAGTCTCAAGTCTTAAGACTCAGGACTCAAGACTTTATTCTCACTGACAGTTTTTCTAATCCAGTGTTGAAGGAAATCCAAAGCCGAGGTTTATGGTTGAGGATTCGGTCCTATCCTCTGGAATAGATTCTTTGGTTGGATAATCATTTCGGATTCTTTACTTCTTATCTAAGATCGATTGAAGATCCGATGGTCGACGAAATAATTTTGGATTATTCTATTCTTGGAAACCGAGATCCTGATTGTATGGGCGAACATGATTGATGGGCTATCATTAGATTCCTTAAATAGCTCGGATGATCTTCTTGATTGATTCCGTCCAACGGGTAGATTGGAGGAATTCCTTTGGTAAGTGCCAACGGCTATGATGGCATGAAGGAGTATAAAAAGAAGACGTTCTAGTTGTTTTAAGTGTGTGATCGATAGAAAAATTCCAGAGTTTGAAGATCCTTGATTGTTAGTTGAGACTGAGCGAAATTGTATACAGGGAGTGTTTATACTTGGTGACGCCTTGAGTGAGTGTGGTAGATCATCTACACCTAGAAATCAAGGAAGATCAACACTGTAACAACTCTTTGATCATAGTGGAATCCAGCCAATTGGCTATCAGTGCAGAAGAGTGGACGTAGGCTTGAATCAAGCCGAACCACTATAAACCGAGTGTTTAATTCTCTCTTTCCCTTACTCAGTCTTGCGATTGAATTTTTAACTGTTGCAAATACTCTAACTGATATCGTGCAAGCTTCGAGAAATTTTTGTATACCTATTCACCCCCCTCTAGGTACTCGTACTAGCTATTTCAATTGGTATCAGAGCTCGTGTTCTTACTTTGTTTGAAGTGTTTTACTTCAGAGTAAAAGATCCATGGCTAGTATGCTAGCACCAGGGCTGATGAAGGGGCAAAGCAATACTAGACCTCCCTACTTCGATGGAAAGGATTACAACATCTGGAAGAACAAGATGAAAGCCTTCCTACGATCAAAGGATCCTCTGGAATGGGACGTTGTGGAAAGAGGAATCACTCCTACTGCTGCATCAATGTCTGAAAGAGGGAAAGAAGCTGTTGAAACCAGCGGAATGTCTCAAGAAGAAATAAACAAGAGACAAGCACTCGATGCTAAAGCAATTTATTCTTTATATTGTGCCTTGTCACCAACTGAATATAACAGAATATCTTCTTGTGTTACAGCAAAAGAAGTTTGGGACAGGTTACATATCACTTATGAAGGGACAGATCGAGTGAAGGAGACCAGAATTAACATTCTTCTTGGTCAATATGAATCCTTCAAAATGAAACCAGGAGAATCTATAACTGACATGTTTAGTCATTTTATAGATATTGTCAATGGTCTTGAGAACCAAGGACAAAAAATTTCTGATCCCATGAAGGTGAACAAGCTTCTACGTGGACTCTCCAAGGATTGGAATCATATAAAGACTTCAATAAGAGAGACGCAAAGAATCATGCCATTATCTGTAGATGAACTGATTGGAACTCTTCAGTCTTACGAAGTGGAACGAATTAATGAAGACGAAGATCCAAGAGGTAAGAAATCTATTGCACTAAAATCAAATGATGATTCTGATGATGCAGATTCTGAAGATGATATGGATGATGAGGAGCTCGCCCTCATGATAAAAAGATTCAGAAAACTGAATAGAAAAGGCAGAAGGTTCATTCCAAAGAAACAAAGTTTTCAGAGACAGCAGACCAAGTCTGTTGATGATGAGGAACCAAACAAAGATGTAGTTTGCTTCGAATGTAAAAAGAAGGGACACATCAGACCCAACTGTCCTCTTCTGAAAAAGAAAAGAGGAAAAGCTGAGAAATCTCGAAAAGCTCTTAAAGCCAAAACCTGGAGCGATACAGAGTGTGAAGAGAGTGATGAGGAATATGCCAACCTGTGTCTAATGGCGCAATCAGACTCAGACTCTGGATCAGACTCAGACAGTGAATTTGAAGTAAGTGATTATAAAATCCCTGTCAAAGTCTCCAAATATATTTATGAGTTATGTTTTAGTCTTAAGACTTCTCTTAAAAAGATTTCCGAACTTAAAAAGGAAAACTCAGTTTTAAAACAAAAGGAAAACATTTTAGAAGAAAAGGTAAAAAATTTAGACTTGAATGTTTCTACTCTTAAAGAGAGTGAAGAAAATCTTTCAAAAGAAAATACTTTCTTAAAAACTGATTTATCAAATATTTCAAAGAAATTTTGAATAGGGTCCGAAAAACTTGAAAAAGTCCTTTCAATCCAAAGACCTTACTTCAATAAGTCGGGTCTAGGTATGACAGCTGAAACAATCCCTTTGATTGATTTTCCGAACGTAAAAGAAAGAATTAAGAAAAGACCATCGAAAGAGGCTTATAAAAATCATTTCGAAAGAGTTTTTGTAAAGCCTGTAGGTCGAAATGCTTTAAGGTGTTCTAAGTGTAACAGTCAGGATCATTTTGAAAAAGAATGTCCTATGGTTTGGAAGCCTATTAAGAGAGTATGGCCTAATAATGCTCATCCTACTAACACCAAAGGACCCAAGAAAATTTGGGTACCAAAGAAAGCTTGAGACTCTCTTTTGAATGCAGGTCTCTGTCAAAAAGAAGGTAAAGTGGTATCTTGACAGCGGATGCTCAAGACACATGACAGGAGACTCAAATAGTTTCATAAAACTTATTAAAGTAAATGGTGGAAAAGTTTCATTCGGAGGAAATAGCAAAGGAAGTATTGTGGGATTCGGAACTGTGAAAATTGGAAATCTCACAATAAGCAATGTTTCTCTAGTGGAAGGACTCAACTACAATCTACTCAGCATTAGCCAATTGTGTGATACTGGTTACAAGATCTTCTTTCAAGAAGGCATATGTTCTGGAATTAGCAAAGATTCGACTCAGTCTTTTATGGGTCGAAGGCATGGAAACATCTACCTCCTTGATGTAAAGCCAAATGAAGAACAATGCTTAATCTCAATTCAAGATGAAGCAGTTCTATGGCACAGAAAACTTGGCCATATCAACAAGAAGCAGTTAGCCAAAATCTCTTCAAAGCAGCTTGTTCGAGGTCTACCTAAATTGCCATATCAAAAGTCTGACTTATGCACTCCATGCATTCTGGGAAAGCAGGTAAGAAATTCATTTAAGCAAATAAATCATGTATCTACTAATCATGTACTGCAATTGCTTCATATGGATCTCTTCGGACCAACAAGAACCCAGAGCATTGGAGGTAAGAAATATTGTCTAGTAATTGTAGATGATTATTCTCGTTTTACCTGGGTATATTTTCTTGCAAATAAATCAGAAACCTTTTCGTACTTTGAAAAGTTTGCTAAAAAGGTTCAAAATGAAAAAGGATGTGCTATTTCGAGTATAAGAACAGATCATGGAAGTGAATCTGAAAATCAAGATTTTACGAGATTCTGTGATAAATCTGGTGTTAATCACATGTTTTCCTCTCCATATACTCCAGAGCAAAATGGAGTTGTGGAGAGAAAGAATAGATCTCTTCAAGAAATGGCTAGAACACTTTTAATTGAAAGTAAAATTTCTTCACGATTTTGGGCTGAAGCTGTTTCAACTGCTTGCTATATTATAAATAGAGTCTTTCTAAGACCTATTCTTGATAAAACCCCCTATGAATTGTTCAAAGGTAAGAAGCCTATTGTTTCATACTTTCATGTGTTCGGTTGCAAATGCTTTATTTTGAAAAATGCAAATGATCGAGTTGGTAAGTTTGAAGAAAGATCACATGAAGGCATCTTCCTTGGATATTCTACATCAAGCAAAGCCTACAGAGTCTACAACAAAAAAAGCCAGTCTGTGGAAGAATCAATGAATGTCAAATTCCAAGACTCAGTGCAAGATGAATCCAGCCAGACTCAGTACGAAGAGACTGAATCCACTCTAGATCTTCAAATGTCTACATCTCAAGAAGCATCTCAGATTCTGGAAGTCCATCATCAAGACGCTCATAGAGAATCAAATAAAGAAAGAGATCATCAACCTGGTAACTGGAAGCACAAATCCAGTCATCCCAAAGATCTTATTATTGGTGAACTTAATGAAGGAATCCGCACCAGATCAAAAAGGCATGAAGAATCTAGTGCTGTGGCTCTCATCTCTGAAATTGAACCGAAAAGCATAGAAGAAGCTTTATCTGATGAAAGCTGGATCAAAGCTATGCAAGAAGAGCTCAGACAGTTCAACATCAATGATGTCTGGGAATTGACATCTAAACCAAAAGGTAAATCCGTCATTGGAACCAAATGGGTATTCAGGAACAAGATGAACGAAAAAGGAAAAGTCGTACGAAACAAAGCAAGACTCGTGGCCAAAGGATATACGCAAGAAGAAGGAATAGACTATGACGAGACTTACGCACCAGTTGCAAGGTTAGAAGCTATTCGTCTATTACTTGCATTTGCTTGTAACAAAAATTTCAGGTTATTCCAAATGGACGTCAAAAGTGCTTTCCTAAATGGATTTATCCATGAGGAAGTTTATGTGGAACAACCGCCTGGATTTGAAGACCCAAAGAAGCCAAACTCAGTCTTCAGACTGAAAAAGGTTCTGTATGGTCTAAAGCAAGCACCTCGAGCTTGGTACGACAGACTAAGTAAGTTTTTATTACAGAATGGTTTTGTCAAAGGTAAAGTAGATACTACTTTGTTTATCAAAAAGGAAAACAAAAACTTTTTACTTGTTCAAATATATGTTTATGACATTATTTTTGGATCCTCTAATGAAAGTCTTTGCAAGAAATTTTCTAAGTCTATGCAGGATGAATTTGAAATGAGTATGATGGGAGAGTTAACATTCTTTCTTGGACTCCAAGTAAAACAAATGAAGGAAGGAACTTTCATCCATCAAGAAAAATATGCGAATGATCTTGTCAAAAGGTTTGGATTGGAAAAGTGCAAAAAGACCGACATACCAATGTCATGTTCTCAGAAGATAGACAAGGATGAAGAAGGGAAGAAAGTAGATCAAAAGCTGTACAGGAGCATGATCGGTTCACTTCTTTATCTTACTGCTTCTAGACCTGATATTTTGTTTAGTGTTTGTATCTGTGCTAGGTTTCAATCAGATCCTAGAGAATCACATCTCATTGCCGTGAAACGTATTATCAAATACGTTGCTTCATCTTCAAGCATCGGTCTTTGGTATCCAAAGAGGGGAGACTTTAATCTTCTAGGATACTCAGATGCAGATCTGGCCGGTTGCAGAGTCGATAGAAAGAGCACTTCTGGAACTTGTCAACTGCTTGAAAACAGGACAGTGTCTTGGTTTTCAAGGAAGCAAAGCACTGTAGCTCTCTCAACAACAGAAGCAGAGTATGTAGCTCTTGGAAGCTGCTGTTCGCAAATTCTATGGATAAAACAACAGCTACAAGACTTTGGCATTGAAGACTCATGCACAGAAATCAGATGTGACAACACCAGCGCTATCAATCTCACCAAAAATCCAATCCTTCATTCAAGAGCAAAGCATATTGAGATTCGTCATCACTTTATTAGAGATCATATTCAAAATGGAGAAATCTCGATTCAATATGTTGATTCAAAAAGTCAACTAGCGGACATATTCACAAAGCCTTTGGAGAAGAATCAGTTCAACTTTATCCGCTCGAGACTCAACATTTTGAAGCTTGAAGAAGTTAAAGTCTAGAGACTCACCAACTCTAAGACTCTGATGTCTTAGACTCTAAATCCTGAGACTCAAGCATTCATGACTAAAGACTGTAAGTTGCTATTTTATCTAAAAGGTACGAATTCTCGTTTATTTTATCTAAAAGGTACGTTCTATTATTCAGATATAATTCGTGTGAAATTTTGAAAACTTTTCTTTTTTAAAGAAAGTTAATTTTGGCAGTTATTGATTTAAATAAAAATTGTTCGTACACTTTCCTTGTACCGTTTAAACTTCCCTTTTCAAATCCGAGGTATATATATACGGTTATTCTACCCCCAATTTTCAAAACCCTAAAAAGCACTCTCCTCTCGATACTGTTTCAACTCTTTGTTCATTGTCGAGAAAGTGGTCAATTTCTTCTTGGGAAAAGCAAGTGAAGGAATCCTCCAATAGACAAAGAAAGATGTCGTCTTCGAGGAAATCATCAAGAATCGCAAACAGGGGACCACAAAGAATGGAGAAGGGACCGACTCACTTCGATCTCACAGAGGAAGAAGACTTACCAAGTCAGCGACAAAGTCCGATTCGCTCTCCTCCACGTCATTCAGCATCTCCTGCCTCACAAAGTGCAAGTCAAAATCTGGAAGAAGAAATAATCGAGGAAGCTGACCCAGTAAGAGTCCAAAGACCTTCTGTTATCTATAAGCTTTATCGTGCGTTGAAAAGCACCGGTTCTTCATTAAATTATATAGATGACTTTCTAAAGGACAAAAATTATGGAAATGAGTATCTTTTTCTGCGGAAAATGGAAGAGTTGTGAATTGCTCCAAAAGGAAGAGCAGAGCAGGCTCTTGCGAACATTCCAAGTGATCCTCGTATGCCAGGACAAAATCTGATTGACGGGAACGATGATGACAAAATGTTCCTTGAATTTAAACCCAGAATGGGTGTGGCAGCAAAGGTGAAAGGAAATCAGATGGATTTGTTTAAATCCAAGGATCAGGAAAAAGTGTATTCCAGGCTGTTGAAAAGAGGGATAATCAATCCTAGAAGTGTTGATTTTGACTTCCTGGATTCCATCAACTTGAACTTAAGAGAGAAGTTGAATTTGCTTCAACTTGAGACTTTCTGCTCTGACTCCACAGACGGGTATGATCAACTGACCGCTTATTTCTATTCAAATCTTAGCTTTTTGGATGCGAATAGAATTTCATTCAGTGTTCGAGACCAAGTCTATGTGGTAGATGTGAGTATGTTGGCGGACATAATTGGAGTTGAACGGGGACGCTATCTCCCAATCAAAGTCTCACCTGCTCGAGCCACTCTGGATCTTGTCAAAGATAGGGATGTGGATAAGAAAATTATCTATTCCAGGATGAATGCCATCAACATTGTGCTTCACAAGATTGTGATCAATTGCCTCAGACCGAAGTCTACGTCAAAGACTTCTGTGTCTCTTTCTGAAGCAAAGTTGATGTATGCAATCAACTCAGGAAGGAAGTTTTCTCTCCCGCACACTATTCTTTTCCATATGTACAGAGCAGTGTCAAAAGACAAAGGACAATTGCCTTATCCTGGTCTGGTGACCAAGATCTTCAGACATCTGAATATTGAACTGCCACATACTTTTTGTGTTCGATCGTGTGATAAGATGGTGGTAGGGTTGAAAATGTTAATGAAGATGCGTCTGCAAGAACTCTCTAAGGCAATGGAGAAATTCAAAGTGAAATCTCCAGTCCAGTCTGTTTCAAAAAGGAAAGGAAAGGAGGCCATTGGTGCTTCATCGAAAAAGAGGAAAAGAACTCCTATCCTGGAGGAAGAAGATGAGGATGAAGATGATGAAGATCCCACTATACCAGCACTGACAAGAAAAAGACGTTCTGTGTCTTATCCGACAGAACTTCAGCAGAGGAGAGAAGAAGAAGAACAGAGAGAGAAGGAGAAAGAAGTTGAGGAAGAAGGAGAAAAAGAAAAAGATCAGTCTGCTGATAAATCTGGAGAGAAGGGAAATCAAGAACATGATCTTCACTCTTCTCATTTCGATGTCCTAGAGACAGGGGGAGGTAGCGAGCAAGAGAGGTCTACACCTCATGCTGCTGAAGATCTAAGACAATCTCCAGAAGACCCAGAAGAAGTTCAGGTCTCTCAATTGCCTGAAGAAGGTGATACTTCGATTCCAAATCTGCCAGACCAAACAGAAGCTCCATCGTCTGCATACACACCATCTGATAAAGTTAATGCCAGTACACAGACGGATGATTATGCAGATTTTCGTAGTATCATGAATATTCTTCTGGAAATGCGTAACCAGATATATGTTCTGGACTGTGAAATCCAAGCTTTGAAGCATGCTGGACAAGCATCTTCAGTCTCTCTAGAAGATAAATTCAAATACCTCGCTATGCAACTTCAAGCAAATGCCAAGAGAGAAGAGGTAGCTCATCTGCGAGAAGACCTGAAGAAGCTCGAAGGAGTAGTCCAGTCTATTGGGGATTTCCAGATCGTGCGCATTCCCAAGCAGACATGACTCTTTTCTCACCCTTTTCAATGCTGACAAAAAGGGGGAGAACCAATTTGAACTTTCATCATCATTTTTTTAACTTTGACCTTTGTGGTTATGTTTAGTTTTGAGTATGACTTGAGATTTTGAACTTGGGTGTGAATTTGACTGAATTGGCTGTGGATTATGAACTTGACTGGTTGCATTTATTCAAGTGTTGTTATATGGTGTTTCTCATGAAAGACTAACCAATTTTCTGTGGATGCAGAGTCTGGTTGTTTTATTAATCTTTATGAGTTAGCCATATTGCTTGAGAAATGTTTTGCAGGTCAAAGTTGTTCAAATCTTCAAGAAAGTTTTGTCACCATCAAAAAGGGGGAGATTGTTGGAGAAATCTTTCCAGAATATTTTGAAGCTGACAAAACGTTTCTTTCAGTCTAAAGTCTGCATGTTCGGAGACCGTTAGTTTAAAGTCTGAAGACTTTGTTCTCTCGAGACCCAAGACTCAAGACTTAAGTCTCAAGTCTCAAGTCTTAAGACTCAGGACTCAAGACTTTATTCTCACTGACAGTTTTTCTAATCCAGTGTTAAAGGAAATCCAAAGCCGAGGTTTATGGTTGAGGATTCGGTCCTATCCTCTGGAATAGATTCTTTGGTTGGATAATCATTTCGGATTCTTTAATTCTTATCTAAGATCGATTGAAGATCCGATGGTCGACGAAATAATTTTGGATTATTCTATTCTTGGAAACCGAGATCCTGATTGTATGGGCGAACAGGATTGATGGGCTATCATCAGATTCCTTAAATAGCTCGGATGATCTTCTTGATTGATTCCGTCCAACAGGTAGATTGGAGGAATTCCTTTGGTAAGTGCCAACGGCTATGATGGCATGAAGGAGTATAAAAAGAAGACGTTCTAGTTGTTTTAAGTGTGTGATCGATAGAAAAATTCCAGAGTTTGAAGATCCTTGATTGTTAGTTGAGACTGAGCGAAATTGTATACAGAGAGTGTTTATACTTGGTGACGCCTTGAGTGAGTGTGGTAGATCATCTACACCTAGAAATCAAGGAAGATCAACACTGTAACAACTCTTTGATCATAGTGGAATCCAGCCAATTGGCTGTCAGTGCAGAAGAGTGGACGTAGGCTTGAATCAAGCCGAACCACTATAAACCGAGTGTTTAATTCTCTCTTTCCCTTACTCAGTCTTGCAATTGAATTTTTAACTGTTGCAAATACTCTAACTGATATCGTGCAAGCTTCGAGAAATTTTTGTATACCTATTCACCCCCCTCTAGGTACTCGTACTAGCTATTTCAGACGTTCCTAAAATAGCTCGTGACATCATAGAACTTTCAATTTCTGAAATCGGGTTCAAATTCACTGTTAATTTCACTCTGACGCGCTTTTAGCATGATCTAATCTACCGGGTAACTTTGAGGAATTTTTGGTGCAATTGACCCATGATCAATTTATCTCAAGTCACACTGTACATCTTCGGCACATTGGCGACTCTCGGTTGTCGTGAAAATCTCGAGGTTTTAATTATGGACACCTGGTTCCAAAACGATAGAAAAATCGGTCTAGTGTCGATCGACAAGTATTTTGCAACCAAGTGGAATCACCCACACTCTGATCACATATCTCAGTCGAATCAACCTATCCTCGGTCTTTAATCGATTTATGACAATACCGTAATGACCCTTGCAGACCAACACGATTGAGCAGTCGATTCCTGGTCGAATTCTCAAGTCCATTGCATTTAGGTTCTTTAATTGCTTGCCCAGATAGTTCAATTATCTCATGAGTGATTAGCTCAGAAAATAGCACTATCAGTGCTTCGATGAAAGGCCCGATTTATTTAATTGAAAACGAAATCTGAAAATTCAGGCTGTCACAAACAATGCTTTCAGCATCAAATCATCTAATAAAATAAAATAAATTAGTCTTTGATCGGTATTCGTTATTAGCAAATAATAATAAATAGAAAAAAGCATACTTTGCAGAGAAAATTGTTATTTGAATCTTAAATTTATTATATATATTTAATCCAATTTTAAACATTTTAGTTGATTTACTATAGGTCTAAACCTTTACATGACATTCTAATATAGTCCTCCTATTATTTCTCGCTTGAAATTATTGACATGGTGGTCCAGTCATATGTCGGATATTCATTCGAGTATCTGGAACACGAAATAGATCACAAAATATTAAACTATTGTCAAATGCAAACAACTTTACTCGAAATGATATTTTTTTGCTTAATTTTCTTAGTTTCCTCTTTTTTATCCTTTTCTTTATTCTTTCTTTTTTCCTTTTCTGTCCACTGTTTATTTTTTTGGCCTGATAAAGCGTGAACGCTTATGACAACAATATTTTGAGCATGATCATCCATATCCGTAAGCCACAACTCAAATCACGCCAAACAACTCCTCAACTATCTCAGTTGACGAATTTCTAACACCCTATGAGGCTACAGAAAGTGGGCTCATTTGAATTCTTTTCAGCCTCTACATCCGAATTCCCTCCCATATGAGACGGAAATGATTGAGACCCCAAAAATTCGATCAGCTTCAACAATCTGATATATGCTAAAGCATGAATGAATAATCGCCTACAAATTAAGAAGCAGTAGAAGCGGCTTCAATCTCCCTGGCCTTCATGGCCACCGAGCCCGAAGCAGCTGAACTTGATTTGCTGCAAGCTCGCCAAGATGTGGAGACTCGGCCCATGGCTGTCGAGCTCGACGAGCCATGGCGACACCTTGTAGAGTTGAGCAACAAAGGCGTCTGCAGAATTCAATCGTGAAATCAAGGTAGAAGGACGTGCCAGACCTGAAAAAAACCAAAAAAGAGAGAGAAAATAAAACACAAGTTCTGCATAAAGGCATCGTCTTGAGTAAATTTGTTCAACGTGCCACTTAAGATGGTATGTGATGGCTAGACCACCACATTAACAATTTCAGATGGACTTTCATCGGGGGGACTTGATTGGAGTTTTACTCAAAGGTTTCGGACAACACTGAATCGACTGCAAAATATGCAATAAATCTTCGATGGGAATGACAATATCTTCGTAGCTGCCCACGATTGCCTAAAAAATTCCCAGAGATACTACGGCTCTCTTAAGTCATAAACCAGCTGCCTTAAGATTAAGAGAGCTGTACCTTTCAACCAAAAACAGAATGAGTCAAGCATGGAGAGTCGAATCATCTCACCGACCGTCTTGATTGACCCGCAACTTCGCTTGTTCACCGTTTTGGTCCAATCAGGGGAATGTGCACGACCCTTATCTAAGATTACGATCACCAGCTCGACGTCACCACTTTGCCATTTTAAGACTGTCTAAGTTTGATCAGAAGAAACTTCGCAGAACCTTCACCACGACTCCCGATACGTCAACCAAAGGGCATTATCTCCAGAGTCGTCCCCTCAACTTTTGTGGTCCATCATCGTCATGGCCAGTTCTTAAATTGAACGTTCCTAGCCTTTGGAATAGTTTGAGTTCTTGCTTATCCCTCCATAATATGAAGAAATTCATGGCGAGAAATTGGATCGATTTTGCAAGCGCCAGCGCTTGTGGTGATGATGGATCGGGTCTTCTGCTTAAGGCCGGAGTCATCTTCGTGGCGTGCTTGATGGTCGCGTCTGTCGTAGTGTTTTCCTGTGCCGACAAAGGCGACCACTCGTCCCGCTCTAGCCATAAGAAGAAAACGAGAGATGCCAAAGGCAGAGGTGGAGACAAAGGCAATGACGGTGGCGGGGACAGAGGCGATGACAGTGGCGGCGGCAGCGGAGGCAGAGGCAAAGGCGGCCATCATGGAGGTCACCGCGGTAGTCATCAGGGAGGTCACCGCCACAGAGGTCACCATGGAGGCCACCCTCATGTCCACCATCATGCAGCCCACCGCACAGGTCACCACGAAGGCGGAGGGAGCGACAGCTACATCGGCTGCTATGGTTGTGGTGGGGGCAGTGGTGGAGGTTGCAGTGGGGGCGGGGGCGGGGGCGGGTGCGGCGGGGGCAGGGGCAGGGGCGGTGGCGGTTGTGGTGGGGGCGGGGGCGGCGGCTGCTAATTTGAAGTCAGTCTTCTATTATTTATTTTTTCTATGTTGGTGTTGGTAAAGGTACTATGATTTGCTAGCTAAATAAGTAGTTGATGGATAGAAGAGTTGGAGAGCAAAGTTCACAGAGACTAGCTTGCAAAGCATATGCTTCAATCAACACATGGCATTAAAAACCAGTTCTTGTAGAGAGGCAAACTAGCACCGGTGAATTATGAACACACTTGAAATTATTTCCATGTTTGTACTCTCAACCTTAGTGGTATAATCTACTAATTAATTTGAAAGACCTGCTTGTAAAATTTTCAAGGCACTTGATAATCTACTATTGGATGCAAGAGTAGTGAAATCGAATATTTCATCGGTTAAGTTACAAAAACTTGCTACCCCTACTAGTAAAATAGTAAAGTACTTGATAATCTGCTTTCGATTACTAGATTTGAGAATGGTAACATGGAATTTTCATTGATAAATTACTCATTAATCAACGAGGCCTACTCCTCGATATATGGGGATAAAATCAAACTACTCGATGGGCTTAATTATAAAATTTCATAGCATAGGGTAGTATACTACTCGATACTATATTTAAGGATGATAAAATTGTTATTTGATTGATAAATTACTAATTAATTGATGGGGTCCAATTGTAATATTTTAAAACGCGCCGTAACCTACTTGTGAAAGAGATGGTAAAAGCCATTACATTGTTGTTAATTTACTAACTAATTGACAAGCCCAATTGGCAAATCTTAAAGCGCTTGTTGATCGACAATTGGATACTATTGGCAGAAAAAAAAAATCGATAACTGGACACTACATTGCAGAATAATAATTTTATTATTTTGTTAATAAGTTACTGATAGTTGACCGGGAAAAAAGAAGAAGTTGCCAATCAATTTTACTTATGAATATATTACAGGTACTTGGAATTTACCTTCATGGAGCCAGTTCTCTTTTTAGCAAACGCAGTAGTAAAGTCATCCATCGAATATCGACATACCACAATTTTTCCTGCTTTTATTGACGTGAGATTTTCCTCTTGTGGGATTGCTGCATGAAGAGTCTATCGGTGACCTGCTCGCATTAGTCAAATTATCCACTAATCCAGATGAAGTTTTATGTAAAGCTGATTCAAACTTCATTACCTATAAATTTGATCATCCCACTGAAAGAAGACATACGACCTCGAAATAAAGTTCCTCATGATATAATATGTGGACAACATAAATTGATGAAGATGAAATCATGAGAGCAACGCCCATAATGAAAATCATTCTTTTAAATGGTCTTCTTCATTTGTTGGAATGTTCACCAAGGATTATTCATCCGATTTTGCGTCCAGCGAGGTTACTTTTGATGAGTTTGTTTCGTTTAAAAAAAAAAAAAACAAGTAATGGATCGATTGCAAAGGGATCCAGACAGTATTCAAAATTAGGTGGTGCTTCTAGGAGAGTCTAAATTTGTTCAAAGTTAGGGCCGTCAAATGGGTGGGTCGGGTCAAGTCAGGTCAAGTCGAAAATGGTCCGACCCATATTGATCCATTTAACCCGTTTTGACCCATTTTCATGCAATGTAAATTTCATGACCTATACCCGACCCAACCTATATTATCGAAACACGTTTATATTTAACTCAATTTAGTTACTTAAATAAAAACTTTACACCAAATTTAAAAAGTAAATAAAATAAAAAAATGTGAAAAACCTTTAAATTGAAATAATTTTGAAGAGCTCTTGATAAGAAAAAGTTTGATGAGCTAATAATTGACATGAAAATAATATTAACAAATCTTCTTGAATGCGAGAATGCATAGCTTCTTAATTGTAATTGTTTTTAATTTTGGTTGATTTCTTGATTTTAGTTCACCAAGTCAAAAATTACATTATGATGTTTAGAATTTCTATTTATCAATCTAACAACATCGAGCTTCATCTAAAAATACTTCTCCAATATGTATATGGATTTCTATCTACCAAGTATCATTAAAAAATTTGAATTTTTTATTATTTTAAAGTTTTTTCAAATTATTATTATTGTTATTTATTTTATTTTCTTATTTTCTTCTTTTCTCTTTTCTTTCTTTTTCCTCCTCCTTCTTCTCCCTTGTTACTCCGTCAATGGTAACCGGCCAAGCCATAGTCCGGCAAGGTCAAGGCTTCACCCATCCAAGCAAGCCCGACCTGCCAAGCTCCGTCGCGGCCAATGAGCTTGGGGCTTGGCCAATCCAAGTGAGCCCGAGCTCCGTCACGGGCGGCAAGCTCGCGGCTCCCCAAATCTAGGCAAGCCTGAGCTCGGCCATGGCCAGTGAGCTCATGGCTCAGCCAATACAAGCGAGCTTGAGCTCCATCAAGGCCGATGAGCTCCTGGCTCGCCAGATCCAGGCAAGTCGGCCATGGCCGGCGAGCTTGCGACTTGACTAAGGCCAACGAACTTGGGATCGACGATGATGATGGCGGCGTGACGACGAGGTAGGCAGTGGCTGCAATTAGTCCACTCATCCAAAGATTTGCAATCATGGAAGGAAGAGAGAATTGAGGCAGAGCCTCTGCCGCAGAGGAGGAAGGCATGGGTTCAAAGTGGGTTTGTTAATAACCCATTCAGACCCATTTATTTTCTTGCTTTATTTTCTAAGACCCATTTGTGACCCATATTTAATTTTCACTTGACCCATATATGACCTATTTAACTATAAATTGGTCGTGATATGGGTTTATGACCCATTTTGCCGGCTCTATTCAAAGTACAGTAAATATAACAGTACCTATAGAGTTGCTCAAATCCATAGCAACCGACAGTTATTGAAGTTTTAAGGCAGTTGAAGTAGATGACCTAGGGCGTAGTTGTCGTTATTGAGTTAAATGCTCTCGCTGCAACACGACAGTTTCGAGTTTAGAGATACGAATAATGAAGATGGATGGAAGGTTGTGAGTTTGGAGAAAAGGAGTTACATCTAGAAAGCCCAAGGCACCTCAACAGTACAAAAATTCTATAAATACCCCACTTTATGTATATCATAAATTGTGTAAATTGTCATGGTGCAATTTTGTTGGGGACAACAAATGTTAGGGTATGTTTCAGAGGAAGCAATATTGGTAGTGTGGCAATAACTAGCTTCGCCAACTAGGACATAGGAAAACCTAAAGGATAGTCGAAATGTGAGTAGCTGTGCCTTGGCTTCTATTATATGTGCTGTAAGTTAGAAAACGTCTTAGAGAAACATGTTGATTTCATCAATGACTATGGCCATGACAATAGAAGGAGCTAAAGAGACAACTTGGTCTAATGACTTGATTGGCAATTGAATTTGGACATGGGGTTATTTTGGTGTTCATGTCAGGAGAGTATTTGACCTCGAAAAGCACCTTGCCATATAGATTTTTGCGGACAAGTGAATTGAGTTCAATCCTTTGGAGTAGTTCGAGCCCAACTTAGTTTTGAAGAACATCTGCAATGGTTAAGCACCTGTCGAGAAATTGAAAGAGCCTACATGGATGACGAGCACCAAGATTTCGCCTTGAACATTGTGCCAAGCTAAAAATTGTTAAATTTGCGGCTCAAATTCTAGTCAAATTTGGAGTTGGGATCAAGTCTAGAGATCGATAAGTCTGGGATGTTTTTGGACCAATGGCCAAGGCTTCCAATGGGGGGCTTCCTAATAGCTTGTTGCTACTACGCTCAGGGTGGGCACCTGGCTAGAGGCCCACATAAACCTCTTGGCTATCCGATTTTGTTTAGCCTTTTTTTTACCAATGTTTACCCTATTCTGATAACACACATTTTTGTGAATTTCTGGAATAGACTCTTTTTTTTTTTTTTTTGTTAGAAATCGTAAGATAACAATGTGTGACCTTGGGTAGGGAAACATCTGAGTGATTGTAACAATGTAATCTCCATTCATAATGGATCTCTTTGCTACCAACTCTTTCCAAAGAATAGGTACTAATACTTGAGTTGAATGACATAAATTTCTAGTGTCTCGTGTGATTTTCATAATAATTTTTTTCTCATATTAAATTTGACTTGAGGAATCCGTTAGCTTACAATGCATCCAATTCCATTTTGCACACATGCTATGCGTTTGTTAATAGAGAGAGAGAGAGAGAGAGAGAGAGAGAGAGAGAGAGAGAGAGAGAGAGAGAGAGAGAGAGAGAGAGAGAGAGAGAGAGAGAGAGAGAGAGAGAGAGAGAGTATGTATAAAACTCAATAGGATATATAAGATTTCAATCTCTCATACCCTAGTGATGAAGAGTGCTTTCAACATCAAATCATCCAATAAAATAAAATGAAATTAGTCTTTGATTGGCATTTGTTATTAGATAAATAATTATAAATAGAAAAAAGCATACTTTGCGAAGAAAATTGCTACTTGAGTCTTAAACTTATTATGCAAATTTAATTCAATTTTAAACATTTCAATTAATTCGATATAGTCCTAAACCCTTGTGTGAAATTCTAATATAATCGTTCCAACTATTTCTCACATGAAATTATTGACGCGACAATCACCAATTATCCCCTCCTGCTATCTAACGCAAATAATAGGCTTTCTCTATCTCAAGATAAACCAATTATCCCATATGCTACTGATGAACACCACGGGAAGACTATATGATAGTCGAAAAAATTCAATGCATCGCACGCCCTCCCCAACGTCAACGGCAGAATATCTTAACAAGCAAAAAGAGCACAAGTAGTAGCCAAAAACAATATTTCAAGCACCACACGATGTTGTCCGCAAAACATCAAACGAAATCAAAAACTAACCCACATTTAGATGAGTTTGTTAAACCAAATGAGCAAAAACTCAATACATTGAACACACTCCCCAACGTCAACAACAACATATCTTAAAAATCAAAACAAGCATAAGTAGTAGTTAAAAAGAAAAAAAAAAGATTCTGGACACCACCCGATGTTGTCCACAAAACATCAAAAGAAATTAAAAACTAACCCACATATAGACGAGTTGGTTAAACCAAACAAGCAAAAACTCAATGCACTGAACATACTCTTCAACATCAACAACAACATATCTTTACCAGCAAAACAAGCATAAATAGTAGCCAAAAACAAAAGACAAAAAATCTGGGCATTATACAACGTTGTCTGTAAAACATCAAATGAAATCAAGAAATTACCCACATTTAGACGAGTTGATTAAACCAAACGAGCATAAGAAAGAGCACAAATAGAGAGAACTAACAATTTCTAGCCATCGTCAACCTCAAGCTTCTTTTGGCAGCCAGTAGTAGGGTTGGCGATTTAGAATTGCAAAAGCACACAAGCAAGAGAAACCACAAACGATTGAGTAAAACTCTCAGGTATTCTTTGATTAGAGAGTGTGACCATAGAGAAAAATTAAACATTCGTTCTAGTTCAGAGGCGAAGGCACAGAGGTGGAGGGAGGTGAGGTGAAGGAGTGACCATTGCTGAGGGAAGGAGGGACGATTAATTTGGGGCAAACGAAAACGAGGCATTTTAGGAGCAAAAAAGTCTTCTTCTTCTTTTTTCTTTTTATTAAAAGCAAAATGACATAGTTTCACACTTCGGCGTCCATGTCAACTCAGTAGTCGCGGCTGCACTGACTTGGAGTCCACATCAGCCTTTTCCAGTAAAGAATGACCGGATGAAATAAATCGGTACCAAATGCAAAAAGTTTAGGACTAAATTGGTCCAATTGAAAATTTTAGGACTAAATTGATATAAATGCAAAAGGTTTATGACTTTTTTGTTACTTTTCCCCTCAAAAAGAAAAAGAGAGTTGCCAAAGGCAAAGGCGGAGACATAGACAATGATGACAATGGTGGCCATCATGGAGGTCACTATGGAGGCCATCAGGGAGGCCACCACCACGTCCACCACCACGCAGCCCACTACGAAGGTTACCATGGAGGCGGAGGTGGCGATAGCAGCGCCGGCTGCGTTTGTGGTGGAAGTGGGGGTGGCAGTGGAGGTTGCGGCGGGGCGGGGCGGTGGCAGCTGCTAATATGAAGTCAATCTTTTTTTCCCTTTTTCTATGTTGGTATTGGTAATGGTACTATGATTTGCTAGCTAAATAAGTAGTTAATGGATAGAAAGAGTCATTGAGCAAGGATCGCAAAGACTAGCTTGCAAAGCATATGCTCCAATCAACACATGGCATCAAAAACTAGTTCTTGTAGAGAGGCAAACTAGCACCAATGAATTATGAACGCACTTGAATTATTTCCAAATTTGTACTCTCAACCTTAGTGGTATATTCTACTAATTAATTTGAAAGACCCACTTGTAAAATTTTCAAGGCACTTGGTAATCTACTACTAGCTACTGGAGTAGTGAAATTGATTATTTCATCGATAAGTTACAAAAAACTTACTTCGCCTACTGGTAAAATAGTAAAGCACTCGATGATCTACTTCAAATACTAGATGTGAGAATGGTAACATGGATTTTTCATTATTAAATTACTAACTAATCAACGAGGCCTAGTCCTACTCGATGTGTGGTGATAAAATCAAACTACTTGATAGGCTTAATTATAAAATTTTATAGCACAAAGTAGGATACTACTGGATACTAAATTTTAGGATGGTAAAATTGTTATTTGATCGATACTTTACAAATTAAATGATGGGGTCCACTTAAGGATGGTTAAAAAAACATTATATTGTGGGTTAATACCACAAAAAATCCCAAACTTGTACATTTGTGACAAATTTACCTCAAATTAATTTGTTTACTATAAAAAAAAACCCCAAATTGGTATCATTGTGATAAATTTACCTTTGTTAGTTTCTGTTAAATTTTACTATTAAATTGCTAAGTTGGATAATGCTTGATCGGTGTACCAGTTTGAAATTTTACCCTTCATTCGTCACAGCTGTGTTAGTTTTGTGGTTATTTGTGATATTAATATAATTAAACAAATGGTACATTTATCACAAATATACCAGTTCAGGGTTTTTGAACACAAAAAAATTATTTTTGAGTAAATTTATTGCAAGTATTCTAGTTTAAGGTTTTTTGTAGTTATTTGAGGTAAATTTATCACAAATTCACCAGTTTGAGGTTTTTCTTGATTAAAAAAATAGTTTGGGCTAAATTTGTCACAAGTGTACCAATTTGGGGTTTTTTGTGTTATTAACATTTATATTGTTGGTAATTTACTAACTAATTGACAAGCCAAATTGGCAAATATCAACTATTGGATACCATTGACCCAAAAAGAAGAAGCCATAATTGGACACTAGATGTGAGAATAAATTTTTTATTATTTTATTAATAAGTTATTGATAGTTGACCGGGCAATAAAGTTGCCAAGCAATTTTACTTACCAGTTACATTGCCGGTTCTTGAAATTTACCATCATGAACCAGTTCTCTTTCTAACAAATGCAATAGTAAAGTCATCTTTATATCTCACACATTTTTGTGAGTTTGTTGAGTGACTTATCACACTTATAGATTTACTTTGAGTATGATCTAGGATAGGGAAATAATACCAAAGTGATTGTAACTATGTAATCTCTATTCATAATGGATTTCTCTATTGTTAACTTGTTAACTGTATCTAAGGAATAGGTATCGACATTTGGATTGAACAACATAGATTTCTAGTCGTCTTTGTCATTTCTCATTAATCTCCTTGATAAATTTGAATTTCAAAATCCGTTAGCTTCAACAATTATTTCACAACACATCCAAATCCATTTTGAATTGCACACATGCTCTGCATTTGTGAAAAAATTTACTATATATAAAACTCAATAGAATATATAAGATTTCAATCTCTTAGACCCTAGCAATGAAGACTGCTTTAGCACCAAATCATCCAATAAAATAAAATGAAATTAGTCTTTGGTTGGTATTCTTTATTAGCTAAATAATAATAGAGAAAAGAATACTTTGTGGAAAATAAAATTGCTATTTCAGTCTTAAATTTAGTATACATATTTTAATCTTGTTTAAACATTGTAATTGATCAAATATAATCCTAAACCCTTGCGTGAAATTCTAATATAGTCCTCTCGGTTATTTCTCACTTGAAATTGCTAATGGGATAGGATCTAATGCGAACAACTTTACTTGAAACGATACCGTTTTGCTTAATTTCTTAGTTTTCTAATTATTATCATTTTCTTTTTTTTTCTTTTTTTCTTTCCTTTTTCCTTTTATGTCCACTATTTATTTAGTTTTTTTCATAGTAAAGCGTGAACACTTATGACAAAAAGATTTTGATCATGATCATCCATATCTGTAAGCCACAACTCAAATGACGCCAAACAACTCTTCAACTGTCTCAACTGACGAATTTCTAAAACTCTAAGAGCCTACAGAAAGTGGGCTCACTTGAATTTTTTTCGGCTTCTACAATTGAAACCCCTAAAAATTCAATCAGCTTCCCGATGATTTTATTTACACTAAAGCACGAATAATTGCCTAGAAAAGAAGAAGCAGTAGAAGCGACTTCAATCTCCATGGCCTTCAATGGCCACCGAGCTCGAAGCGGCTATGTTTCAGTTGCTGCAAGCTAACCATCGAGCTCGACAGCCATGAGCTCAATGAGCAACAGCGACAGCTTGCGGAGTTCAGCAACAATGGCTTTTGCAGATTTAATCATGAAATCAACGAAGAAGGATGTGCCGGATCTGGCTAAAGGAGGAGGTGAAAAAAAATAAGAATAAAAATAAAATTTCTACAAAAGAGGATCGTTTCGAGAATATTTGTCCACATCAGATCACGGACGCACCACTTAAAATAGCATGTGATGACTGGATTGCCACATCATCAATTTCAAGCGAGTTTTGTCGGGAGGACTTGGTTGGAGTTTCACTCAAAAGTTTTGAACAACGTTGAAGCAATTACAAGGTGTGCCATAAATCTCTGACAGGAATAACAATTTCTTGGTAGCTACTATATTGCCCAGAAAGTTCCCAAGATACAACGGCTCGCTTAAGTCATAGACCAGCTGACTTAAGATTAAGAAAGCCGTACCTTTTGACCAAAAACGGAATTAAGCGATAAATCGGCCAAAATACAAAACGTCCCACGTCAAACATGGAGTGTCGAATCATCTCGCCGGTAGTCTTGATTGACCCGCAACTTCCCTTGTTCACCGTTTTGGACCAACCAGGGGCATGTGCATGACTGTCACGCCCCAATCATCGGGTATACACCCATCCCTCACCCGGTCAATATAATAGCGATGTCTCAGGATGCATTGCTGACGCATTCATTTTAATACGCATACGGAAGCATATAAATAATCCCCAAACAATAAAATAATGGGATAGGAAAGTGGGACTCTAAATTTCCACTTTAAAAGCAACCACCCTTGCATACATTGCAAACTATAGTGCAAATATATATAAAGCGAATTGTTAAGTCGGGTTTTAAGCCACAAGTTCATAAAACTAAGACTGCAAAAACAAATCGACTCCCATCAAAAGAAAAGTGTCATATGACTAACTAGTCCAATAGGATCATCAATTCTTCAAGCTTCACCTTCTACACTCCGGGCCTCCGGTCCTTCACCATAATCATCTAAGGACCTGAAAATGGTTATTCTATAACAGTGAGACTACATCTCAGCAAATTCTACCCCCTAAGACCCGATTAGGAAGTCAATACACTCAAAAAGCTACCTAAACACAACACGAGTCAGAGGACTTACCTTAACCTTAGTTTCATCTTACAAATCAACGTTATTTACAGATACCTTATATCACATCACTCAATCAATTCATAACATCAAATCAAATCATTGAGCAACCAACCTAGTCAATTACATGTCATCTCGACTCTTTCTTAGTCGGCTCTTCTCATTTACTCAAAGTCACTACTGAATTACAACTCTGCGAGCACGGCCTATATAGTCATCTCAAGCGAATTGTTAAGTCGGGTTTTAAATCACAAGTTCATAAAACTAGGACTACACAGTCCAATAGGATCGTCAATTCTTCAAGCTTCACCTTCTACACTCCAAGCCTCCAGTCCTTCACCACAAGCAACTAAGGACCTGAAAATGGTTATTCTATAACCAGTGAGACTATATCTCAGCAAGTTCTATCCCTTAAGACCCGATTAGGAAGTCAATACACTCAAAAAGCTACCTAAGCACAACACGAGTTAGAGGACTTACCTTAACCTCAGTTTCATCCTGCAAATCAACGTTATTTATAGATACCTTATATCACATCACTTAATCAATTCATAACATCATATCAAATCATTAATCAATCGACCTAGTCAATTACATGTCATCTCAACTCTTTCTTGGCCGGCTCATCTCATTTACTCAAAATCACTACTGAATTACAACTCAGCGAGCACGGCCTACACAGTCATCTCAAATACTCAACTCCAATGCTGAATTACGACTCAACGAGCACAGCCTACTAAAACTTTAGTGGTAATGCTGAATTATGGCTCAGTGGGCACAGCTTACTAATTCTTTGACGGTTAATGCTGAATTATGGCTCAACGAGCACAACCGATTCCAAGTTCGGTGGTGGTACTAAATTATGGCTTAGCGAGCACAGCCTAGATTAGGTGGTAACCTACGAAGCACTGGACATAACCATACCTTGGTGGTAATGTTAAATTACGGTTCAATGAGCACAATCAATTCTAAATTCAGTGGTTTCCATGCCCTATTCCACACTGTCACACACCCATCATACATCATTTCATCTTTCAATAGTCTTCTCAATGCGACTAATAACCCTCACACGATTAATTACTCTCAACCAAGGACTGTGTGCTTCACACTTAGAACCTTCAATCAAAATAATAATTGGCCTATTTCCCTCGTATTAACAATACCCGATAAAAATTTATCATGTGGGTACACGATCAGGCTTAGCTAAATATCACAATTTCACTTTCACAATTTCCACAATTTTATATTGTCCACCAAAATATTTTTGGCATTGTAAACCGACGCTCAGTTAATTTCCAATCAATTACCAAAATTGATTAATTTAGGAAAAAAAATCCTAAAAACAAAGTTAAATAAATCCAGCACAAATCAATGCTCAAATAAATAAACATACCGCACCACAATGATCAGCATAAAATTTCAGTCGTCAGCTATCTCTACCTAATTCTGGAAAATAATTAATTAATTAAATAATTTCAAAAATTATTAAATAAACACAATAAATCCAATTTAGGCCTGAAATGCCTAATTGGAAGCCGAAATGAGCCTGGAAAATTATTGAGACACGTCCAATAAATAATAGAGCATGTCTACTTGCTAACTATGCTAACCATTTTCCTAACATGCATAGGTAAATCCCTAATTTAATTATTCTAATTTAATCTATCAACCTAATTGCACTTAATTAAAAATAATCAACCATTAAGTATCACTATCATACTAATAAGGGATTAGTGAGCAAAACTCACTTGTGCAAAGCGAAGACTGGAACACCGTGATGGCAGCCAAATTCCGAATTTTCGGTGGTGTTGACGGACACTTGGGCCAGACCAAGAAACCTTGCAAGCCCACAGAAATTCCTGGGCTTAGACTTGGGCTTGGGCTTGCTGAAAATGGACTAGCTGCTGAAAATGGACTAGCTTCAAGTGGACTGAAGTTGGTTGAAGTGGGCTTGAAAAAAGGCGTGGGCTTGTTGGACTGAAATGCAACTGGGCTGAGCTTGATTGAGATGCTGGGCCAAAACCTGAGCTGGATGGGCTGAAGCTTGCTGAGGACTTGGGCCGATCGAAGGAGAAGTTGCTGGGCTGAAGAGGGCCGAACAAATTGTGAGATGGGCTGGTCAAAGAGCTGGCTTTGTTGGCGTCGATGCAAGGAAGGAGCTGCGGCGTCTTCGATGGTCATCAACCGGTGAGAAGAGCTCCTTTGATTGACCGACGCAGGTGGAGGCGTGGACGTGCAGAGGCTGCTGATGGGCTGGGCTTCACGCGAGCTGAAGGCGAGAGGCGACGCGGGCAGCTTCGGTGGGTTTCGCTGGCGTGCGCTGGCCGCGTGGAGCTGAGGGCGGTCAACAGTTGGGCTTTCGGTGGAGGAGGTTGACCAGCGGGGGACAGCAAGTGGTGGACGCTGGATTTCGATGGAGTGAGAAGCGGACAAAGGGCAGCTTCGCGTGGGGACAGGCGGTCAACAAACGGCTTCGGACGTGGGGTGTTTAAAAACGTCGACCAAAGCTGCAGAGAGACAGGGATGCTTCGGTGGACTCTGTTGGATTATTGGCTTCGTGGAGAGGCCGCGTGGAGGAGGAGCGGTCAACAAATGGTTCGGTGAGTGTCGATGTTGACCAAAGATGGTGGGGAATTGGCAAGTGGCAGAGAGAGGAAAGCAGGGGGAAAATAAAAGCTTCGGTGGAAGAAGACCAACGAAGATGGGGCGGCTTCAGAGGGCAGTCAAGCATCCAAGGAGACCAAAATAAAATAAAAGTAAAACAAGAGAAGAATTGGGGAAGCGGACGCTCGAAGAGAAGATGGAGACGGGCGGGCTATGGTGTGCTCGTGAAGTTTAGAAGAAAAAGGCCAAAAGTCCACAAAAATATCTTAATCAATCAAAGCTTGGTCCCCCTTTGGTCTTCAAGCTTATCACATTGTCCCCTATTACTTTCTTGTTTAGAAATCCATAAATAATCCAATTTAAATGTCAAAAAATGCAGCCCAAAGTCTAAATCCGAATTTCACTCAATTTTGGCTTCAAATTCTTCTCCGATTCTCC
The DNA here is from genome assembly GCA_019915185.1 of Eucalyptus camaldulensis. Taxonomy (NCBI): domain Eukaryota; kingdom Viridiplantae; phylum Streptophyta; class Magnoliopsida; order Myrtales; family Myrtaceae; genus Eucalyptus; species Eucalyptus camaldulensis. The sequence continues at coordinate 10,610,030 of JAHSVA010000005.1, forward strand.
AATTCGAGGTCCGATGTTGTTGAAGAAAATTCCCATACAATTTTCTGTAAATCCCTGACACTTAAAGGTTCAGCCTGGAAGTCCAAATTTCCTTTAATTTGGCCCATCCGAATTTCCATTAATTTCCGCAACTTCCGAATCGATTTTCCTTAAAAATCTCAGGATCTCCGAAAATTCTTTGGATTATGAATTGACATTTTTAAAATAGATTGTGACACTACAGAATTTTCAATTTCTGAAATCGAATACAAATCCGCAATTAATTTCAATCTGGCATATTTTTAGCGTCACATAGGCTACCAGGTAGCTTTCAGAAATTTTTAGTGCAAATGATCCGTGGTCAATTTTCTTCAAGCCACAATGTACTACTGCAATACATTGGCAACTCTCGATAGTCGTAAAAATCTCAAGGTTTCTCGGTAGTCGTAAAAATCTCAAGATTTCAATTATGGGTACAGGGTACCCAAAACAACATAAAATCGGTCTAGTACCGATCGACGAAAATTCTGCAATCAGGTATAATCACCTATACTTTGATCACACATCTCAGTCGAATCAACATATCCCTGATCTCTGATCAATTTTGTCAATGTCGTTATGACCCTTGCAGACTAGCACGATCGAGCAGTCAACTTCTAATCGAATTCTCAAGTCTATTGTATTAAAATCTCTTAATAACTTCTCCAGATGGTCTAGTTATCTTACAAGTGATCCGCTTTGAGAATAGCATTATAGATGCGTTGATAAAATGCTCAATTTATTCAATTAAAAAAAGTACTAAAAATTCAGAATGTCAATAACGACTCTTTCTGATATTACGATCACAAGCTCGACGTCACCACTTCGCCAATTTAAGAATGTCGAAGTTCAATCAGAAGCAATTTCGTAGAACCTTTGTCACCACTCCCAACAGGTCATCCGAAGGGAATTATCTCCGAAGTTGTCCCCTCGACTTTTGTGGTCTATCACCGTTATTCCCAGTGCTTAAATTGAATGTTCCTCGTCACAGGAGTAGAGTTGAATTCTTGCTTCTCTCCATGAGATGACGAGGAAATTCATGGCGACGGCTCACTCTGCTCTGGCTGCAAAAAGAAAAATTCACTTGGAGGACATTTTAGGAGTCGTGCCTTAATTAAGTCAATTGCGTAAGAGTGCTGCTAGGCTAACAGCCACCGTTATTCTAAGAACATTCCAAATTCAAAGAAAGGGGCAACTGAACGGTCAAGTTTAGCCTTTTTTTGACGTGGCCATTAATTATTTAGTGCTGCTATATCAGTGGTCACGGAGACCTATTGACAGTGACCTACTTTTCTCATCCCTATATAATTGAAGGTCCCTCATCTCATGTATATTGTCTCCTTCCTACAACTATTGATACCGCGAATGGTTGAGTTCTTGCTTCTCTTCACGACATAATGAGGCAATCAACGGCGAGCAATTGGATCGATTTAGCGAGCCCCGGTGTTCATGGTGATGATGGAGCGGATCTTCTGCTACTCAAGTCCGGAGTGATCTTCATGCTGTGCTTGATCCTTGCGTCAGTTGTTATATTTTCCTGTGGCAAAAATAGCCACCCCCATGGAGGCGGCGGCGGCTGTGGTGGAGGCGGGGGTGGCGGTTGCGGCGGAGGAGGCGGGGGAGGGTGTTGAATTGAACTTATATTTATATACCTTTTAAGGCATGAGTTTAAAAAAAAAAAAAAAAAGGCAGTTTCATTTCAATAAATTGCAATGCGATAGTGTGGTCTGTTTCATATTAAGATTGCTATTTAGGGTTAAGTATCTTGTAATTTACATATGTTGTATTTAAGAATAATTGTACTCTCCCCCTATACTTGTGTTCTTCATTTGATAATTTAAGGATATTATAGTCCTCTCTATTTACAATTCTCGACTTGATGTCAGAGTCATTTGTTGTTTGAGGAAAAACCCATTGAATCTGTTCACGGCCAGCCACACCGGCCACCGTTCTCCATCAAGTCCTCACCTTTCAGTTGCGGTTCAACATCCTTCCATTGCTCAATCCAAAAAACAGAGACCACCAACAGGCTCGTTGTCCTCAAACGGCCCATATCCTAAAAACTCGCTGCAAATGCACACCAAATGCCACCACATGTCAGATTGTGTAATTTTTATGGATGATCATATTAAAGTGGTGTCTTATCAAGTCTAGCTGAATGAATTGTAGATGTTATTATCCGATAATGATAACCAAAAACTTGTAGGCATTATTAGGCACGTGTCATGAGCTGATTGGTTAATTAAAACATATTCATCACTTGTTTCCACCCTCGGCCTCATTTGGTGTATCTGACTTACCAAGATTAAAATGGACTCCCAAGTATCCTTCCCTTTCGTTCTTGGCGTTAATTGGAGAGGCAGAGAGGGAGCTAGGACGCCTTATATTTTCGGCCTTTACATCTAAGTGGTCATAGCTTGGCCACTGGATATTGATGTAACTTCACCATCATATCAGCATCTATCCTACTCCAAGGTTTACACCAAGCAAGAAAGTTATACCGATGTTAGCTCTAGACCGTTCAATTGGCTTGCACAATCTAACCCGTTTAATAGTAATTTAGGATGCGAATGGTAACATTTTTGTTCCGGGAAGTAATTACTTTTAAAAATAGTTCTTTTCTATTTTTACTGCTTGAAATATTTTTTTGAGTAAAATAACGTGTTTGGTAACTATACAAAGTTTTTATTCTCGAAATAGAAAAAGAATATGAATATATTTAGTACAATCCATAAATTTTTGCATTTATTTGTTTTTCTTCCATAAATTTTTGTATTTGTTCATTTTTCTTCTTATTCACCGATTACCAAATGCCGATCACCGACCACCAACCGTCACTCGCCACTTGTCGCTCGCCACCTACCATCTGCCTCTGTTGGCGGGTGGGCTGCGGGTGGCGATCGTATGGAGATGGGCGGAGGGCAACAAGTAGTGGCAACAGACGACGATTGGCGGTGGCGGCGGCGACAGCAGTCGGGCGGTAGTGGCGGTCGAGTGGCGACAACTAGTGGCTGACGGCGGATGTCAGTAGTCGACGAGTGTCGATGGTCGGGCAACAAGCATTAGTGGTAGCGGGCAACAAGCGGCGACAATCAACCGACGAGCGGCAACGATGGCAAAGATGGCCGGCAGTTGGCAGGCAACTAGCAAAGGCTGCAGGCAGTGGCGGATTCAAGGACAGCAGCCACAGCAAGGAAGAAGAACAAGAAAAAAAAATAGAAAAGAAAAAAATGGCTTATTTCTAAAAATTATTTTCGGGAACAATAAGTTACTTTTTTTTACTTCTTGTTTTTATTCCAAATTTATTCCTAGGTCATTTTTTTATTACAGGGAGTAGAAAATTTAATTTGTGTGACCAAATAGATTTCTATTATTTTTCTACTCTGAGAATAAAAAAACAGAAAAATCAAGGAATTGAAACGTTCCCATGCAGCCCCTTAACCAACAGCAACCCTAGCACTTGATTTCTAGTGAATGGTAACTGTCCCACTAAGCAGGATTTTTTGAGTTAATCTCGAATCGTCGATCTCCCTCGCTAGTTTTCAAGCATCACTTCTTTGCTTCCAAGTTGATCTTCTTTCTGTTCTATGTTGCCCTCGAGATGATCGGTTGGTCAACTTGTGTTCTCAACCCAATATTGCGCCCCCAGTCTGGGTTCCTCTGAGCCATCCTCTTCCTCTCGACCTTGGTCTGCAACGAGGATCTTTGCTTTCCTGCTAGCTAATTCTCTAGTTCCCTCACCTTAGAAGATCTAGCTGACATTAGAAGAGACGCCGATTTCCTTGAAATTTCACCATTTATTGTCCTGGTTTGTGGACTGGGCTTGCTCGCCTAAACCTGGCTGCATAAGCGTTAGCCAAGAACGCTTAGATGCTGGCCCTAGATTTCCAATTCCACTAAATCCTTAGGTCTCTCGTCGCGCCAGCTCACTCCTAACGCCATTAGATATATCACAGGCTCTCTTCTAATTCTCCACTGGGCTGGAAAGGTTTATTTCCTGGATGCTTCCTTGAATCTTTCCAGGCCTACGCAGGTGGCCGAGAAGAAGGGTTGGTCGCATTTATCTCCCCAGCACCCCAACGCTTCCCCTTTTTTATTTTTTATTTTAAGTGATTATCCTTCCTCCAACAAAGATTGGAAGGAAAAATAGTTGTATTTGGACTCACCTACCGAGACAGTGCAGGGCTGGAAAGGTTTATTTCCTGGATGCTTCCTTGAATCTTTCCAGGTCAATGCAGATGGCCGAGGAGAAGGGTTGGTCGCATTTATCTCCCCAGCACCCCAACGCTTCCCCTTTTTTTTATTTTTTATTTTAAATGATTATCCTTCCTCCAACAAAGATTGGAAGGAAAAATAGTTGTATTTGGACTCACCTACCGAGACAGTGCAGGGCTGGAAAGGTTTATTTCCTGGATGCTTCCGTGAATCTTTCCAGGTCAATAAAGATGGCCGAGTAGAAGGGTTGGTCGCATTTATCTCCCCAGCACCCCAACGCTTCCCCCTTTTTTTTTTTAAATGATTATCCTTCCTCCAACAAAGATTGGAAGGAAAAATAGTAGTACTTGGAATCACCTACCGAGACAATGGAGGCTCCCGACAAGGTGAGCCGCTCTCCACAAAAGTGATCGAAGGATGTGTTCGATAATAATTCTATTTTCAGTAATAATTTTTGCTTAGAATTAATTTTTTTATTCCATTTTCCGAATGAGTTTCTAAGCATTTGAAGACGTATGATAATTGTCCAAAATTTATATTTCTAAAATAAAAATATGTTTGGTATAAATCTCAAATTTTTTTGTGACTTAAAATTTGTTTTAATTTTTTAAGTAATTTTATTGTATTTTTCTTTTTTCTTTTTTTTTTTCCTTTTCATTCTCTTATTCTTCCTCTTGCCAATGGCAGGCCTTGGGGGAGCCTCATCGCTCCTCGGCAAGGCTCCAGCGAGGTTGCCAAACCTCGTCTAGTCGGTTGCTAGCTATCGTTGTGGCCAGCGATCTGCTAGAGGAAGAAAAAGAGGAAGAGAAATGAGAAAAAAAAAAATTAATGCTTGATTCTGGAGTTATTTTCAAGAATAAAAAAGCAAATTTTTTGTACTTTTTGATTATATTCTAAATCTATTCTCGCAAATAAAAAAATATATATTCGATAAGAAGTAAAAAAAGTTACTAAATGGATTTTTGTTCTTTTTTTTTACAAAAAATAAAAGAATAGAATCAAATATTGTTTAACATGTTACCACCGACGGAGTCCCTTTGAAGCTAGTCTTAGAGATCGTGGTTGAGGGGACCGACGGGCACATCAAGGGCCTAATCACCGATAGTCTCTTTGAAGCTAGTCTTACTCCTTTCCCACCTCGTAATGGTAGGGGTACGTTCCGGGCGTAACCCTTCTTGGACATGTCCCCTTTTAGTAGCGGAAACTTCATTTATATCATTTATTTCAACATTTCTCTTCTTGCAGTGAACCCTCGAGAGCTATGGAAATGGATGAAGAGGCCGTGAGATGGCCGGCGGTCACAAAGGAATTCCAGTGTGCCAGTCGGCCGTTAACAAAGGTAATTTTCACTTGCTGCCCCCAGCCAGTTAGAGGTGCAGCCCGCCAGAGACACTCTTGGGTCGCTTCTTTTTTACTTGTGATGAAGAAGGCTTCTAATTTGCTTCTACCGAGCAGCCTCTCCAGCGATCCAAAAGGAAGTGGATTGCTTGCTTCCTTAGAACCCCAACAAGCTCAAACTTAACACTCTCGTACAAGATCCTGCGAACAAGACACGATGCCGATGGAAAAATGCCTTCCTTTCTTCAAATTGTTGAGGGGCGGTGTTGGATTTCAGTGAGGCCATTTCTAGAAATTTCGTAGGAAGAACAACAAAGCTATTCATTCATTTCCACAGACGGCGCCAATATTGAAGGCTGAAATGAGAAACACGAACTCTGCCGAAGGTCTTGCTGGAATTTTGATTGGGGCGTACGGTTTTTGTGCCAGGATTGGTCCTCTGATGCTTAGGTTCGGGCTGGAATGTGAGAACTCTGGAAAAAGGAAATGATGCGGAGCTTTAGGAATGAGGGGAGAGATTTCTTCTGAAAGGGACCTTATGATATGATCTTTACCATCCTTCCTACACTATCCTGGAGCGACATGCCTAATTGAGTGCGGACTATACTGGGGATTTAATGATTGCATTTCTACAATAGGGTTTTGCGTCTTTTTCGGCAGTTCCATAATTACTTGGCTTAGTAAGATACAAACCATCATACAAGTGATTAGAAAATGAACGGACCACATCACCATAGTGAGTAGAACAGAAAAAGCTACCTCTTGGACATGAGCCAAGAAGGTTATATTAGGAAGGGTAATGATGAGATATACTAAATTATCAACCAACTATTGATAGAGAGTAAAATATCACAATAGGGTGCCATTAAGAAGGTCCAGGCTGGCATTGGGCTCCATGGGTAAAAGTGACCTTATCGTTAATCAAACCCACATCTAGAGAATGAAAATATGGTGGTATTTTCATATCTCCATGGAATCATGAGGAAATTAGAGGCAAGAAATTTGGTCGCTTTAGCAAGCGCCGGAGTTCATGGTGATGATGGAACGGATCTTCTACTGTTCAAGAGCGGAGTTATCTTCGTGCTGTGCTTGATCCTCACGTTGGTCATTATGTTTTCCTGAGGCAATGATGGCATCAACTCGTCTGGCTCTCGCCGCAACTAGAAAAGGAGGGGAAAATTGTCAAAAAAATTCATATAATCTTTTAACCAATTCAATTTTAAATCTCTTAATTGTGTCAATTCAATCCTAAATCTTTTTACGTTTTGTTAATTGAGATCATTAGGCAAATCTTAGTTGAAAATCGCTAACGTGAAGCCGGCCTTCCCACATAGCATGACCGGCGATAACATGGATAAATTTTTAATAATATTTCAATTTTTTTATTTTTATTTTTATTTTTATTTTTATTTTTGTTTTGTTCTTCTTTTTTTTTCTTTTTTCTTTTCTCTCCTTCCTTTGTTTTTTCCTAAATCTGGCCATAGTTGAGGGCTAGTGACCCTCGCCTAGTTTGGGTGAAAGCATTGTGGCCCTTGCTAACTAGGCCAATTAAGGATCGTTGCCCCTCACTTGTGGCCGATAATGGTCGGCCGGTAACCTTGCTAGCCAAAATTGGAGGAAAAAACAAAGCCAAGAGAATAAATAAATAAATAAATAATCGAGAAACTATTAGAATGTATTGAAAATTATCCATGTCAATGCCACTCATACCACATAGGACGACATCTATGTCAAATGATTTTCTGGCTAAATTTAGTCAAATAGACTCAATTGGCAAAATATGAAAAGGTTTAGAACTCGATGGGCATAATTAAACGATTTATGATATAAGTGATTAAAATATAATAGGTTTATGACTTTTTGGATAATTTTCTCAAAAAAAAAAAAACAGAAATGTCCAATGTCGTGGTTACTACGTAGTCGGAGGTGATGACGGCCACCATTGATGGAGGCCACCACGAAGTCACCATGACGGAGGGGCTCATGGGCCTTCGGCCACTCTTGTTGGATGTGTCGTGTTTTGCTACTAAAGCCTTCACTAATTTCTTGACCATGAAGTAGCATTTTCCATAACTCTCTATTTTTGGTGGCCAATGCTTATATCATATCCTCTTCTATGCGATTTTCAGCTCAACCTTTACTTTGGCGAGTCTTAGACACTCGATGAGAGAGAAGCTTTGCTTGAGTAGGGATGGAGGCTGAAGGGACTACGGTGAAAAACTCGTCGTAATTTTGAACTTGACACTTGAAGTTAAGATCCAAGATTGTTATAAACGTTGGAGGGATATGTAAATGGAGTCCCAAACCCATCCGTTTGACTAGTGCTGGAACTTAACAAACTATCCAACTATATTGTTTGGATGGATGGTTTTAACGAATCAAATAAATGTTTTGAACCTAAGTTTAGATGTTATTATAACCGAATGGATAATCTGGTAATTAATTCGAAGGACCCACTTGTGCAATTTCAAAGCACTCCGTGATCTACTACCGGACGTGGAGCAGTGAAATCATTATTTCATTGGCAAGTTACCAATAACTAGCTGCACTCATTGCCAATATAGTAAAGCACTTTGTGATCTGCTTCTGAATATTTGATTCGAAAACGTACCATGGAATTTTTATTGATAAGTTACTATTTAATCGAAGGGGCCCACTTATAAAATTTTCAGGCATTTGGTATGCATACTCAATCTATGATGATAAAATCATTATTTCATTTGTAAGTCGCAAACTACTTGATGGCCCAATTATAAAATTTTATAGCACTTGGTATCATATGACTGAATATGAAGGATGATAAAATTGTTATTTTATCGACAAGTTACTAATTAATTGCTAGAGCCCACTTGCAATAAAACGCATACTAATCTACTTGTGAAAGAGATGGTAAAACCATTTCTAACTAATTGACGAGCCCAATTATCAAATTGTAAAAAGAATAATTGGGCAACAGTTTTTAATTTACTGTGAGAAAAACATTCTTTCTTCAACCACAAAAAACCAAATAATGAATTATTATATATTATGGTGGAGTTCACTCTTTCAAAAATTTGTGGCTCACACAATAAGTTGTTGTTTTCAAAGTAAACCAAAAATTGTTATTGTCACGCCCCGATCCTCGGGCACGCACACATCCTTCTAATTGGTCGATTTTAAAATGCGATATCCCAAGACTATGTATCACCGACCCTTTCTATTTTCTTTCACATGCGGAAGCAATTATAAATCTCCAGACAATAAAATAATATGATAGAAAAGTAGGCCATATCTTTCATATTGAAATCCACAACCGAACATTTTCACATGACATAAAGCAAAGTACTTTACAACTATTTACAACTTTTTACTTTACTCTATTCAAATCAAAAGGGAGATTTCAAAAGAAGATAAAATTTAAGTCCATCTGGATCGTACTCAAGATCCCTCTTAGAATTATCTTCTTCTTCCAAAAATCCTTCTCAGAATCCTCCTCCTCCTCAGCTCCTCAGCGAGGTCCTAAAATGATTTCCCCAAACCGGGATGAAACTACGTCTCAACGAGTTCTACCCCACTAAGACTCGATTAGGGAACCAATACACCACACGGTTGCCTAAGCACAGCACAAGTTAGATGACTTACCATGACCTCAGATCCCACTCGCATGTTAGTACAGATCAAATAGACACTCAAACAATCACATCATAGATCGAAGCATCGATCAAATCGACCTAGTCGATTACATGTCAATAAGACCACTCGCGGTCATTTCCATCCAATCAATCAATTCATATCGTCATATCAAAGCAATGTCCAATCAACCTAATCGATTACATGACATCATGACCCATGCTCGGTTGGCATATTTAATACTATCTATAAAGTCCTATCAAACCAGGACTGCTCACCCAAAGCTAATAAATAGATAGCATAGCTCACCCAAAGCTGATAATAAGGTATACTGCTCACCCAAAGCTGGCATATCGCCTGAAGGCAGATATAATATACCATATGCTCACCCAAAGCTGATATTATATTGTTTGCCCAAAGCTGATAATGAGGTATATTGCTCATCCAAAGCTGACATATCACCCGTAGGTCGATATAGTATACTGGTATACTGCTCAAAGCTGACATATCGCCCGAAAGCCGATATACCATCTCCATCGTCCAATATTCTCATTATTTTTATCATACCCAATAAAATAGTCGTGTGGGTACACGATCGGCCTTAACCAAAATATTATAATTTCCTTTTTCATAATTCTCACCATTCTCTATAGCCTACCAAAACACTTTTGGTGCTGTCAACCGACACCCGGTTATTTCCCAATTAATAACCAAAATTCAATAATTTAGGAATAAATCCTAAAATCATTCATAAATTGATTTAGCACAAAATCAAGCTCAATTAAATAAACAGACCGCACCACCACAATCAGCACGAGATTTCGGTCGTCGGCCATCTCAATCTTAATTTCCGAAAAATAATTAATTAATTAATTTCGAAAATTAATTAATAAATATTAAAAATTAAATTTAACTCAAAATAAATCCTGATTAAATAAACGGACTTTGCCACAGTCATCAGCATAATTTTCCAATCACTAGCCATCTCAATTGAATTTTTGAAAAATAAATAAATAATTAATTAATTCCGAAAAATAATATTTAAATACCAAAAATTCCACTTAGGCCTGAATCATCAAATTGAAGCCCGATTAGGGGTCGGAAAATTCCCGAACTACCTTCAATAAATAGTAGACCATGTTTACTTGCTAAATACATATTCAATTTATCTAATTCGCATCACCATTGACTAATAAACACTAATCCATACTAATCTAACCACCTAAATCTAATTAATTAAAACTAAACAATCCTTAAGCGTAATTAGTTCACTAAGCAAGATTAGTGAGATTACTTACCGGAATCGCGCACAAAACATATCAATACGACGGGGACGACACGAGGAACGATTCTTCCCAAAGCACGGCTTGGGTTCAGGGCCAGGAAACGGCCCAAAAGTGGGCCCGAAGTTGCTGGAAACCCACTCAGCAACTTGCTGAGTTGCTACAAAACAGAGGAGAAAAAGAGTTGGTTGCGGGCGGCAAGGGTTCGGGAGAGCGGGCGGAGCTCCGGGGAGGCCGGATGGTGGCCGGAGGGGGTCGGACCGCGGCCTGAGCTGGCCGAACAAGGCTGGGCAAAGGTGAAACAGGGGCTGGATCGCACGGGGGACGACGGCGAGCGCGGGCGGGAGGCGGCAGAGCGCGGGGCGTGCGTGGGCGTGCGGTGCGGCGGCGAGACGGGCGGCGACGGACCTCGGTGAGCTGCTGTTCTTCCTCCGTTTCTGGTTTTCACGAGCAAGAAACAAGAAGAAGGGGAGCATTCGGTCACGTGGGGAAGAAGAGTGAGGAGAGAGGGAAAGAAGAAAGGAAAGAGATAAGAAGAAGGGAGGAGATAGAATTTTGACTAGTCAAAAGTGAAAAAGAGAGAGAAAAGCCAATTTAAAATTGGCAAGGGGGAGTATTCCCACGAAGGGGGAGGGAGATAGAAAGAGAAAAGAGAGAGAGAGAAAAGGAAGAGAGAGGGAGAGAAAATAAATAAAATAATATAACACTATATGGTCTTATTTTTTTTCTTTTTTTTCTTTTTCTTTCTATTTTCTTTTGATTTTCGATTTTTCTTCCGATAATTTCTTTCTTGAAATTTCGGACTCGTCAATAAACTGACAAACGATGAAACAGGATCTTAAAAATGAATTGTGACACGCTCGAATATTCGATTCCCAAAACTGAATTAAATTTCATGATTAAAATCGATCGAACGTGATTTTAGTTCAATCCAACCAATTAGGTAGCTTTTAGGGATTTTACCACGGATATATCCCTTAACGGCTTCACATGATAGGTTAATTAACTCGTGAGTGATCAGCTCAGAGAAAAAGGACCATAGGCGCGCCAACAATATGCGCATTTTATTTTATCGAAACGGGATCGAATTTTAGGATGCCACAATTATGTTAGTAAAGCCAAATTTAAAAGCACTTGTTAATCTACTATTGGATACTATTGGCTGAGAAAAATCTATAATTGGATACTAGATTGGAGAAAAATAAAATCACTATTTTGCTGGTAGGTTACAAATAGTTGACTGGACAAGTAAGTTGCCAACCAATTTTACTTACTAATGATATTATAGGTTCTAACATTACAAACTTTCAGATGATAACATATTTCTTTGAGATTGAAAGTTGAGGCAACTTGCTTGTAATGTTCAAAGTTAGGTGGAAGATCCTTTGTCCAATGTGATAAATTTCTCAATGTTTCAATAAATCTAACAGATGGATTAAATTTGACCGATGAATTAAATTTACGCAATTGCAAAATTTTTAGGAATCAATTAGCCAAAATATAAGTTTAAAACTGAATCGGCACAATTATAATAGGTTTATGACTTTTTTGATAATTTTCTCCACTTCTAGGAATGTCTAAATTTATTCAAAGTATAACAGATATAATGGTACCTATAGAGTCACTCGAATCCATATCAACCGACACTTATTCAAAGGTGGTTATTCATGATGTTGTAAGGTGGTTGAAGTAGATGACCTAGAGTGGAGTTGCAAATGTTGAGTTAAATGCTATGGGTGCAGCATGGCAGTTTTGAGTTTGGAGATATGAAGAGTGAAGAGTGAAGAGTGAAGACTGATAGACGGTTGTGAGTCTGAAGATATGGAGTAACATCTAGAAAGCTCCAAGTTCCTCCAGATGTAGTTCAAAAATGTTTTTAAGTGCCCACTTTCTACATATAACGAATTATCTAAAATATAATGGTGGAATCTTGTTGGGGACAACAAATGTTAGGGCATGTTTTAAAGAAATCAGTTGATTTGGCTTTCATTATATGTGCTACAGAGTTAGAAAATGCCGTGGAGAGACAACTGATTTCAACGACAACAATGGCTATGACAACAGGAGTTGAAGAGGTAGCGTGGTCTAATGATTTGATTGGTGGTGATGATGGCTTGGAAATCCAGTTGTTTTGGTGTTCATGTCAAGAGAGGATTTGACATCGAAAAAGTTTCTTGCCGCAAAGATTTTTGTAGACATGCGAACTGAATTCAATCGTTTGGAGTAGTTTGAGCCCAACGCAATTTTGAAGGACATCTAAAGTAGTTAAGCATCTATTGAGGTATTGGGAGGGCCTGCATGGATGACGAGCACCATGACCTGCCCATGAACATTGAGCCAAGCGAAAGATTGTTAAACTTGGGGCTCAAAATTCTAGTCAAATTTGGAGTTGGGGTCAAGTCTAGAGATCGATAGGTCCGGGATTTTTTTGGACCAATGGCCGAGGCTTCGAACCAGGAGCTTCCCTATAATCAGTTGCTACTACGCTCAGGGCGGGCACCTGACCAGAGGCCGACATAAACCTTTTGGCTGTCCGGTTTTGTTTAGCCTATTTTAATAACACACACTTTTGTGAGTTTCTGGAATGACTTATTTTTTAGGGATTGTAAGATAACATTACTAGATTTATTTTGAGAGTGAATTTGGGTAGGGAAACATGTGAGTGATTGTAATTATGTAGTCTCTGTTCATAATGGATTTCTCTTCTATCAACTCTTTTCAAGGAGTAGGTACCAACATTCGAGTTGAATGACATAAATTTCTAGTGCTCTTTCTCATAATTTGGTGATTTTCCCGATAATTATTTCTTTTCATATTAGATTTGAATTGTAGAATCCATTAGCTTGAATAGTTATTTCACAATGCATCCACATCCATTTTGCATCACACACATGCTGTGTTTGTAAAAAAAAAAATCTAGTTTATATAAATAGGATATATAAGATTTCAATCTCTTAGACCCTATTGATGAACAATCCTTTCAACATAAAATCATCTAATAAATTAGTCTTTGATCGGTATTCGTTATTAGCAAATAATAATAAATAGAAAAAAGCATACTTTGCAGAGAAAATTGTTATTTGAATCTTAAATTTATTATACATATTTAATTCAATTTTAAACATTTTAGTTGATTCACTATAGGTCTAAACTTTTACATGACATTCTAATATAGTCCTCCTGATTATTTCTCACCTGAAATTATTGATTTGGCGGTCCAATCATACGTCGGATATTCATTTGAGTATCTAGAGCATGAAATAAATCACAAAATATTTACTATTGTCAAACGCAAACAACTTTACTCGAAACGATATTGTTTTGCTTAATTTTCTTAGTTCCTCATTTTTATCCTTTTTTTTTATTCTTTCTTTTTTCCTTTTCTGTCTACTGTTTATTTTTTTTGGCCTGGTAAAGCGTGAACGCTTATGACAACAATATTTTGAGCATGATCATCCATATCCGTAAGCCACAAATCAAATCACGCCAAACAACTCCTCAACCATCTCCCTGGCCTTCAATGGCCTACAAATTTGATATATGCTAAAGCATGAATGAATAATCGCCTACAAATTAAGAAGCAGTAGAAGCGGCTTCAATCTCCCTGGCCTTCAATGGCCACCGAGCTCGAAGCAGCTGAACTTGAGTTGCTGCAAGCTCGCCAAGATGTGGAGGCTCGGCCCATGGCTGTCGAGCTCATCGAGCCATGGCAACACCTTGTAGAGTTGAGCACAAAGGTGTCTACAGAATTCAATCGTGAAATCGAGGTAGAAGGACGTGCCAGACCTGGCTAAAGGAGGAGGTGAAAAAAAAAAAGAGAGAATAAAATATAAGTTCTGCATAAAGGCATCGTTTTGAGTAAATTTGTCGAACGTGCCACTTAAGATGGTATGTGATGACTAGACCACCCCATTAACAATTTCAGACGGGCTTTCATCAGGGGGACTTGATTGGAGTTTCACTAAGGGTTTGGACTGTTAGACGCATATTGCGTAACCCCAAGATCTCCATAACTAGAACAAGAACATGCATGATCGAGTAGAAAGATTAACGCACCTGATTTGGGATCCATTGTTCTTGAAGCGGAAGCGGAAACACAATGTTCCACGCACAAGTCCTTCTCCTCTATTGCCCTCCGTATCACTGGCTCAATGAGGCGGCCCCCTCATGTGTAGCGTTAGGTAAACGCCTCTTAGGTGAGGATAATGTGAGAATTAGGGTTAGAGGAGAGACTTAAGCACTATTTATAGAGTTTCCAGCCAGTCCCCCTCATTACGGGCCAGGCTCAACTCGGCCCACACTAGCCAGCCCATATTAGACTAATTAAGAAACCTACTATCTCACCTTAGACCAAACCCCGTAAAACGATAAACGTTAAACGGTAAATTACAATATCAATTAATATAGTCCATAATTAGAAAAACTCTTACATTCTCCCACTTGGACTATATTAATTGAAATCGTACCTTATGTGCACACATTGGTCCAGAGATAATTCTTAATAGTCAATCCTATCCCATAAAGTCTCAAAACACCGAATCATGGCGGTAACTGCATATATACACACAGAGCCTTCCACGGTCACGAGTGCTCTCAACTTTATTGATATGGATTCAATATGGTAGTGTGGCAAATGGATAACATCTCTCATAGAGATATCCCATTTGTTAGTCACCATTCTCTTACCTTAGGCGACACAAAAACTTGTGCCACAAGAGAATGCTTTATGGTTCCAACGAACCCACATATGTCTTGTCCTTATGGTTAACCTCTCTTTATGTATCACAAGACGTATGCACAAGGCTAATAACCGGATGCCCGGATGCCCCTAGCCTTCACTCAAGGTTTAAACGATACCTTGAGACTTTTAACAATATATATCAACATAATAACAATCCATTCAAAAACATTTTATTGAATGCAAAAGTTGATATATATGTATCAAACTGTTATTAAATTGTAACAAAACAGATGTAAACTTTATTCAAAGAAGAATAAAACACAGCTCCCACTAAATAACAGCATCCCAAGACACTCCTAGGCCCATACTAATGACATGTCGATCAAAAACACACGGGCGTAGGCCTTTAGTTAGTGGGTCTGCAACCATATCATCTGTATGAATATAATCTACTGCAACGTCACCATTCTGTACTGATTCTTTTATAGTCAAAAACTTGACCTCCATGTGTTTAGACCCCTTTAAATTTCTGTTGTTATTAATAAACAACACTGCAGAGTTATTGTCACAATATAACTGTATGGGTCTATCCACAAAATCATAAACTGATAACTCTCTAATGAGGTTCCGGAGCCAAATAGCTTGAGTAGCAGCTGAAAAACATGCTACAAACTCCGCTTGCATGGTTGAAGAAGATATGGATTTCTGTTTCTCGCTCTTCCATGACACTGCACCTCCTGCCAACATAAATATGTATCCAGTCGTTGATTTCTTATCATTTTGACAACCAGCAAAATCTGCATCTGAATACCCAACTAGTTGCAGGTCTGGAACATATCTATAAATCAGCATCTAATCTTTTGTTCTCTTTAAGTACCTTAAACCTTCTTGGCAGCAACCCAGTGATTGCGTCCTGGATTAGACTGATATCTGCCTAGAAGCCCTGTTGCAAAAGCAATATCTGGCCTAGTGCAAACTTGAGCATACATAATGCTTCCAAGCACACTAGCATAAGGTACATCCTTCATTTGAGCTTTCTCAAAATCTGAATTAGGGCATTGTGAAAGACTCAATTTATCACCCTTAACAACAGGAGCAATTCCTGGTTTGCAATCCTGCATATTGAATCTTTCTAAAACACGATCAATATATGCCCTCTGAGATAAACCCAATGAACGGCATGAGCGATCCCTATGGATTTCAATGCCAAGAACAAAAGACGCCTCACCAAGGTCTTTCATGTCAAAATTTTTCGATAACATCCGCTTTGTCTCATGCAGCAAACCAATGTCACTACTAGCAAGCAAGATATCATCTACATAAAGTATGAGAAAAATATATTTCCTCCCACTAACCTTGGTGTATATGTACTGATCTACTTTGTTCTCAATAAATCCGAATGAAGTAACAACACTATGAAACTTGAAATACCAATGTGTAGAAGCTTGCTTAAGGCCATAAATAGACTTTTTCAATCTACAAACAAGCTAACCTAAGTCATCTGCTACAAAACCTTCAGGCTGCACCATATAAACCTCCTCATCAAGGTCTCCATTTAGAAAAGCAGTCTTAACATCCATCTGGTGTAACTCCATATCGTAATAAGCTACCAATGCTAAGATCACTCTAAAGGAATCTTTAGAAGAAACTGGAGAAAATGTTGCTTCATAATCTATTCCTTCTCTTTGAGTGAAATCCTTAGCTACCAGTCTGGCTTTAAACTTTTCAATCTTTCCTTTGGAATCCCTTTTAGTCTTGAATACCCATTTGCAGCCAATAGGTTTACAACCTTCAGGCAATTCAACAAGCTCCAAAACACCATTATGTTTCATAGATTGCATCTCATCTCTCATCGCATCTAACCACAAATCTGATTGAGGACATGAGATGGCTTCAGTATAAGTCACGGGATCAACAACACAACCTATGTCATAATCATGCTCTCCCAGGTAGACTAGATAGTCTGGTGGTATAGCCTAACGTCTTTCTCTTGTTGACCTTCTGAGTGGAGCTACTTCATCCTCATTTAGAATATGAGGAACTTGTGGAATTTCTTCAGGAATAGCCTCAACAACAGGATCATGGGCCACAACAGGCTCAGTTTGTGGTGCAAGAGGTTCCATAATTGTTTGCACAGGATGAGATAGGGATCCAGTAATCCCCATCATACTATCAACTTCGATAACTTGTGAGCAGCTACCCTTTTCAGTTACATCAAATTCCAAAAATTTTGCAGTCTGAGATTCCACAATTCTTGTACCTCCATTATGGTTATAAAACCGATACCCCTTTGAATGATCTGGGTAAGACACGAAATAACACCAAGTAGTTTTGGAATCCAGCTTACTCAATGTTGGATTATATAACTTCACTTCTGCTGGACATCCCCAAACTCTAAGATGATTCAAGCTAGGTTTACGTCCAGTCCACAACTCAAAAGGAGTCAATGGAACCGCTTTAGTAGGAACACGATTCAAAATATAAAGAGCTGTTTTCAAAGCTTCTCCCCACAGAAAATTAGGTAGATATGTCCTACTAATCATACTTCTCATCATGTCCATAAGAGTACGATTCCGCCTTTCAGCTACACCATTTTGTTCAGGACTACTGGGCATAGTAAACTGACTTATAATCCCAGAATCCTCTAAGTATTTAGCAAACGGCCCTTTAAGTTGTCCAGCATCTCCGTGCCTACCAAAATACTCACCACTACGATCAGATCTGACAATCTTAATAACTTTTCCCAACTGTTTCTCCACTTCAGTCCGAAAAACCTTGAATTTATCAAGAGACTCGGACTTTTCTTTAATCAAGTATAAGTATCCATATCGAGAATAGTCGTCAATGAATGTGATGAAATAAAAATTTCTGCACAAAGTAACTGTGTATGGTCCACTAATATCAGTGTGAATAACCTCCAACAAGTCTGAACTTCATACAACAGATTTCTTCTTTATCTTAGTCATCTTACCTCTGCAACAGTCTACGCAAGTCTCTTGATCATCTTTAAGAGTAGGCAAGATATCAGCCTTTATAAGCCTTTTTACTCTGTCTTTAGAGATGTGACCAAGACGTTTATGCCACAATGCATAAGACTGTTCCTTAGGTAGAGGTCTTTTGGAAACAACCTTTTCAGTGGAATAAGCAACGTATATGTCGTTGGGAGATAAGCTCAATCGATATAATCCATCGGATAAATTGCAACACCCAATCTTATTTGAATCAAAAAACATGGAAATAGTATTACTCTTTATTTCAAAAGAGTATCCACACATGTCCAAACAAGACACAAAAACTAAATTCCGCCTAAAAGAAGGTATGTAAAAAGTGTTTCTTAACACCATCCGAAAACCAGAATCTAAAATCAAAATAACATCTCCCACAAACTCAACGTCAACTCCAACGCTGTTTCCAACAGTGAGCTTTGATTCATCCTGAGTTGGCGTCCTTCGGTTTATGAACCCCTTTAGGTTCTCTCTTATTTCTCTTAGACAACCAAGCCTTAAACTTGATACAACTTTTCTTTACGTGTCCTCTCTCCCACAAAAGTAGCAAAGAACACCATCCTTCTTAGTGATTGCCTTCTTAGGACCTCGAGTGTTAGAAGGACCTACTCCTTCAGAATTTCCTTTGTTGTTGGAAGGACCAGCAACTTCTGAATTGCTTTTATGGGTATAAGTTTTCACCTTCTTACCCTTGTCACTAGCAGAACTAGAAGCATAAAAAGCAATACGTCCTTTATCTTTCTTTAATTTCTCTTCCTCTACAACCAACCTTGCAATCAGGTCATTAACAGACCAGGTTTCATCTTGGGAATTATAATTAGTCTTAATAATCCCAAAATCAGGAGGAAGAGTATTTAGAGCTTGATGGACAATGCAAGCAGTAGGAATTTCAACATTGAGAGCCTGAAGCTTTGTCTGCAAATCAACCATTCTCAGAACATAATCTCTAACTCCACTAGAACCATCATACTTCATAGTAAAAAGTGTTTGCATATGTGTCCCTATCTCAGCATTAGGCGACACACGATTTCTAGCCATTAAAGCTTCCATCATCTGCCTAGCATTGCAGTCTGCAGGCAAACCACTTTTCAAGTGTTCCTGAATGGAACGCTTCATGGACAGCAAGCAAATTCTATCGCTCTTTTCCCATGCAGCAAAATTTGCTTTTTTAGCCTCTATACTCTCGGCAATCAAATCTGCCAGCCGATCAGCAGTAAGAGCCATATGAACGTCTGCCATCTCCATAGCAAACAGAAAATTCTCTCTCCATCTCTTAAAATTCGAACCAGCAAGAACCTCAATGGTGACAGAGTTACCATTTACAGAAAAAATGACTGAAAGACAAGCAATATATACAATTAGCATCATGTGAGCATTGTGTAACTTGACGCACAAGTACACATCCAGAGAGTTACATGCAAAATCACATAATCACCTTTGGGCATAATACATGACAAGCAATTGTACACTCCCCACATGATAAGGGTTATGAGAATATATTCCAATCTTCGTGAATTCATCACCTTTGGGTATATGAACCATTAGGATCAGTCACTCCTCCACCACACTATCATGTATCCCTCCATGAACTAATACATAATCACCTCCTTTGGGAGTATAACTGTGCATTAGACTAGGAGACATCCCAATCAATATATGAGATCGAAATTTCTCAAACTCAACCAAGTGTGCCACTTTGGCGGTCACAACTCAATTGAATTCTTGAAACTCTCTCATCCCAGGGATATAATCTTTACATCTCACATACATCATATACATGTGATTTAACTTTAGTGATAGGGGCATCATATCACTCAAATCACATGCCATGCTAATTATATTACCTGTATCCCAGCACCTGTATTTTCTGATTTGTAGAAAAATACAAGAAAAATACGCAAAATACACTAAAAAGCATGTATTTAGGGCTTTGCATGTATTTTCATATCCATAAAATCATTAAAAATATAAAATAAATACACCATGACGTAGGAAATAAGCATACGAGTCCGTCGCCACCAACCACGCGCGAATTGGATTCTCCACGCGCCTACACGCGCCGCCTGAGTGCGCGGCGCGTGGAGCACACGCGCGGCTCGTGTTCGACGCGCAGGAGGCGCGTGTCCGCGCATGGGGGCGCGTGCAGCCTCCTCCGACGACGCGCCGCCCACGGTTTTCTTCGTCTCCTCGAGCCCAATCCGAATATATAATTTAATTTAATTTTTATTGAACGAAAGGTCTCGAAAATCGCAAATTAGGGCAAGATGCGCACTAATTAGGGTTAATCCGTACAAATTAGGGCAAAATCAATAGGGTTCGTGTTCTAGGGTTATGGAGGCTCTGATACCACATGTTAGACGCATATTGCGTAACCCCAAGATCTCCATAACTAGAACAAGAACATGCATGATCGAGTAGAAAGATTAACGCACCTGATTTGGGATCCATTGTTCTTGAAGCGGAAGCGGAAACACAATGTTCCACGCACAAGTCCTTCTCCTCTATTGCCCTCCGTATCACTGGCTCAATGAGGCGGCCCCCTCATGTGTAGCGTTAGGTAAACGCCTCTTAGGTGAGGATAATGTGAGAATTAGGGTTAGAGGAGAGACTTGAGCACTATTTATAGAGTTTCCAGCCAGTCCCCCTCATTACGGGCCAGGCTCAACTCGGCCCACACTAGCCAGCCCATATTAGACTAATTAAGAAACCTACTATCTCACCTTAGACCAAACCCCGTAAAACGATAAACGTTAAACGGTAAATTACAATATCAATTAATATAGTCCATAATTAGAAAAACTCTTACATGGACAACACTGAATCAACTGCAAGATATGCAATAAATCTACGATGGGAATGACAATATCTTCGTAGCTGCCCACGATTGCCTAAAAATTCCCAGAAATACTATGGCTCTCTTAAGTCATAAACCAGCTGACTTAAGATTAAGAGAGCTGTACCTTTCAACCAAAAACAGAATGAGTCGAATCATCTCACCGACCGTCTTGATTGACCCGCAACTTCCCTTGTTCACCGTTTTGGTCCAATCAGGGCATGTGCACGACCCTTATCTAAGATTACGATCACTAGCTCGACGTCACCACTTTGCCATTTTAAGACTGTCTAAGTTTGATCAGAAGAAACTTCGCAGAACCTTCACCACGACTCCCAATATGTCAACCAAAGGGAATTATCTCCAGAGTCGTCCCCTCAACTTTTGTGGTCCATCATCGTTATGGTCGTGAGCACAAATAATTTATATGGAAATCATCGTAAGCCTCTCGCATCAATAATATATAATTTGAGTCAGAAAATATCATCCGCTAAGATTGCGAAGTAGAGAGATTGATGAAGCTAATCACAATTCCAACACGAAAAGAACACCCAATTTTCTTCACAACCGGATTAAAAAGTCGTCAGTGTGGAATATTTGGGTGGTTGAAAACTTGCATCCATCCTTCAGTTTTTGAGATTGACAGTGACGTACTTTTCTCATCCCTATATAAATGAAGGTCCCTCATCTCATGTATATTGTCTCCTTCCTACTACTATTGATACCGCGAATGGTTTGAGTTCTTGCTTCTCTTCACGACATAATGAGGAAATCAACGGCGAGCAATTGGATCGATTTAGCAAGCCCCGATGTTCATGGTGATGATGGAGCGGTTCTTCTGCTACTCAAGTCCGGAGTGATCTTCGTGCTGTGCTTGATCCTTGCGTCAGTGGTTATATTTTCCTGTGGTGACTCTCAGCACAAGAAAAGACACAGAGGCAGAGGTGGCGGCGGTTACGGTGGAGGCGGTGGAGGCGGCGGTTGCAGTGGAGGTGGCGGTGGCGGTTGCGGTGGAGGTGGAGGAGGTGGCGGTTGAGGCGGGGGCGGTGGAGGCGGCGGTTGCGGTTGCGGTTGCGGTGGAGGTGGCGGTGGCGGTTGCGGTGGAGGTGGAGGAGGCGGTGGTTGCGGCGGGGGCGGTGGAGGGTGTTGAATTGAACTTATAGCTATATACCTTTTAGGCCTGATTTGCAAATAAAAATAAAAATAAAACAGTTTCATTTCAATAAATTGTAATGCGATAGTGTGGTTTGTGTTTCATATTAGGATTGATATTTAGGGTTAAGTATATTGTAATTTACATATGTTGTATTTAAGTATAACTGTACTCTCACCCTATACTTGTGTTCCTCATTTGATAATGTACGGGATATTATAGTCCTCTCTCTTTCATTACTAATCTTAACTTGATATCAGAGTTATTTGTTGTTTGAGGAAACTCCCATTGAGTTTGTTCCACGTAAGCCACACCAGCCACCATTCTCCACCAAGTCCTCACCTTTCAGTTGCAGCTCAACATCCTTCCATTGCTCAATCCGAAAAACAGAGACCACCAACAAACTCGTGGCCCATATCCTAGACACTCATTACAAATGGACGCCAAATGCCACCACATGTCGGATTGTATATTGTTTATAGATGATCATATTAAAGTGATGTCTTATCAAGTCCAGCTCAATGGATTATCGATGTTATTATCCTATAATGATAACCAAAAACTCGCAGGCATTATTGGGCACGTGTCATGAGCTGATTGGTTAATTAAAACATATTCATCACTCTTTTCCACCCTCGGCCTCATTTGGTCTATCTGACTTACCAAAGATTAAAATGGATTCCAAGTATCCTTCCCTTTTGTTCTTAGCGTCAATTGTAGAGGTGGAGAGGGAGCTAGGATGCCTTATATTTTGGGCTGTTACATCTAGTGGTCATAGCCTAGCCGCTGGATATTGATGTAACTTCACCATCATATCAGCATCTATCCTACTCCTAGGTTCACACTAGGCAAGAGAGTTACACCGATGTAAGATTAGCACACTCACACAGGTAATCGTCTCTATTTACTGTGTGATAAATAGAGATGAAATTGTTTTTAAGCTTATTATCTAGGTGATAATCGAGAGCTCAAGCTTAAAATACGTATGTCACCTTAACTGAGTATTAAGATGAGGACATAATACTTACTATGTCCGAAAGTAAAATAACCCACATATTTTACTTTATCTGTCTATGATTGCAGATGTGAGTTCTGATGAATTTTGTGAATGAGTAGATAAGTGAACTCAAGTTAAACATTAGGTATGTCTGAACTAACATCTGTACAGTATTGAAGGAAAATACATACACTCCATGGGAAATGAGTTAATATCGTAATACGTATTTCATACTACGTATGCATGAAATGACCAAAAAGAGTGGGAAAAGTTTTTATATCAACTTTTATATCATGTGATACTCTTGAGGAAAAGAGTTCCTCAATTTTAGTGCCCTCATGACTTTTACTTATTCTCAAGATTTCTATTTAGTGTTTGCTATCTTAAGATGTTGCCAATGGTCATGAGTTGATTCGATCTAATGGGACATTTCTAAAAAAGCAAGCTGAACTAAAATTGAGAGTTTGAAGGAAAGAGGAAGATCAAATTTGGAGAATCACATTGTAGTTTTGTATTCACTAGTTAACCAATTATGACTATCTTTAGGATAATCATAATTGTTAATACAATATATATATATATATATCATTTTTTAAAAGAGATCAAGAGAGATATAAATGTGATAGATCGATCTAAGGTACTGCATACTAAATCTACTCGGAATGTGATGCCCATTATGAGCTGCTATATATTCCTAACAGATGTATGGCAACGAGCTCTCAAAGTATGCTGGTCGCACGGATTATTCACTGGTATGAATGTTGAAGAGAGGTAAAGAGAATCCTGTTCAACCCACCATGTGCGAGTGGGAGATGATGGTTTTATGTGATAGGCCTAAGTTGGCCCGTCCGCCCATATTAGGCCTAAAAGCCCGGCCCACAAGATTAGGGCCCATGGATGAAGGGATACATTCCTTTCTGTTGGAGGGACATATAAAAGGAGAAAGAGAGAGGGAGGAACACAACCGTTGGCATAACGTACGTTCCTCTCCCTCTCTCCCTCCAAAAGAAAAACAGTGCGCAAAAGGCGACGCCGTCTTCCCTTCAAGGCCAATTGACTTCATCAGATCGAAAGGGATCGGTTTCTCTTCCTCTTATCGGCGTTGGTGTTTAATCTATGGCTAACAAGGTACGCTCGATTCCGTGGTGCGCTTTAGGATCGGTGATACATGTGAATTTCTCGGGCTTGTCTTCCGCATTCGTTTTGGGGGTTCGATTTAGTGTCGAATCCGTTTTTGGAAATCCAATATTCCCAACAATCTCCCCAGCACCCCAACACTTCCCTTTTTTATTTTATTTTTTAATGATTATCCTTCCTCCAACAAGGATTGGAAAGAAAAATAGTTGTACTTGGACTCACCTACCGAGGCAATGGAGTCTCCCGACAAGGTGAGCCGCTCTTCACAAAAACCATTTAAGGATGTGTTTGATAATAATTTTTTCTTCTCTTCTTAAAAATAATTTTTGCTTAGAAATAATTTTTTCTTGTAATGAATTTTTAAGCATTTGAAAACATGTGGTAATTATCCAAAATTTCTATTTCTGGAATAGAAATGTGTTTGGTATGAATCTTAATTTTTTTTTCGTGACTTAAAAATCTTTTTTTAATTTGTTAAGTAATTTTATTACATTTTTCCTTTTTCCTTGTTCTTTTTTCTTCTTCCTTCTCTTCTTCTTCCTCTTGCCAGTCGCCAATCTTAGGGGAGCCTCATCGGCCCTCGGTGAGGCTCCAGCGAGGTTGCCAAACGTCATCCAGTCGATCACTAGCTATTGCTATGGCCGGCGATCAGCTAGAGGAAGAAGAAGATGAAGAGGAAAGAGAAAATAAAATAAAATGCTTGATTCTAGAGTTATTTCTAAGAATAAAAAAGAAAATTTTTAGTACTTCTTAATTCTATTCTAAATCTATTACCGAAAATTTAAAAAGAATATATATATATATATATATATATATATATTCGACAAGGAATAAAAAAGTTACAAAACGGATTTTTGTTCTTCTTTTTTTTTGTTCCGAGAAATAAAATAATATAATCAAATATTGTTTAACAAGTTACCACCGATGGAGTCCCTTCGAAGCTAGTCTTAGAGATCGTGATTAAGGGGATCGACAGGCACATCAAGGGCCTAATCACCGACAGAGTCTCTTCGAAGCTAGTCTTACTCCTTTCCCACCTCGTAATGGAAGGGGTACGTTCCGGGCGTAACCCTTCTTGGACATTTCCCCTTTTAGTAGCAGAAACTTCATTTATATAATTTATTTCAACATTTCTTTTCTTGCTGTGAACCCTTGAGAGCTATGGAAATGGATGAAGAGGCCGCGAGATGGCTGGCGGTGACAAAGGAATTCCAGTGTGCCAGTCGGCCATTAACAAAGGTAATTTTTACTTGCTGCCCCCAGCCAGTTAGAGGTGCAGCTCGCCAGGGACACTCTTGGGTCGCTTCTTTTTTACTTGTGATGAAGAAGGCTTCTAATTTGCTTCCACCGAGCAGCCTCTCCAGCGATCCAAAAGGAAGTGGATTGCTTGCTTCCTTAGAACCCCAACAAGCTCAAACTTAACACTCTCGTACAAGATCCTGCGAACAAGACACGATGCCGATGGAAGAATGCCTTCCTTTCTTCAAATTGTTGAGGGGCGGTGTTGGATTTCAGTGAGGCCATTTCTAGAAATTTCGTAGGAAGAACAACAAAGATATTCATTCATTTCCACAGACGGCGCCAATATTGAAGGCTGAAATGAGAAACACGAACTCTGCCGAAGGTCTTGCTGGAATTTTGATTGGGGCGTACGGTTTTTGTGCCAGGATTGGTCCTCTGATGCTTAGGTTCGGGCTGGAATGTGAGAAATCTGGAAAAAGGAAATGATGCGGAGCTTTAGGAATGAGGGGAGAGATTTCTTCTGAAAGGGACCTTATGATATGATCTTTACCATCCTTCCTACACTATCCTGGAGCGACATGCCTAATTGAGTGCGGACTATACTGGGGATTTAATGATTGCATTTCTACAATAGGGTTTTGCGTCTTTTTCGGCAGTTCCATAATTACTTGGCTTAGTAAGATACAAACCATTATACAACGTGATTAAAAAATGAACGGATCACATCACCATAGTGAGTAGAACGGAAAAAGCTACCCTTGTACATGAGCCAAGAAGGTTATATCAGGACGGGTAATGATGAGATATACTAAACTATCAACCAACTATTGATAGAGTGTAAAATCTCGCAATAGGGTGCCATTAAGAAGGTCTAGGTTGGCATTGGGCTCCATGGGTAAAAGTGACCTTATCGTCAATCAAACCCACATCAAGAGATTGAAAATATGGTGGTATTTTCATATCTTCATGGGATCATGAGGAAATTAGAGGCGAGAAATTTGGTCGCTTTTGCAAGCGCCGGAGTTCATGGTGATGATGGAACAGATCTTCTACTGCTCAAGTGCGGAGTGATCTTCGTGTTGTGCTTGATCCTCACGTTGGTCATTATGTTTTCTTGAGGCAACGATGACATCAACTCGTCTGGCTCTTGCCGCAAAAAGAAAAGAAAGGAAAATTGTCAAAAATTTCCTAAACTTATTACACTTTTACCAATTCAATTTTAAAGCTTTTAATTGTGTCAACTAAGTCCCAAATCTTTTCACATTTTGCCAATTAAGACCATCAGGCTAATCTTGATTAAAAATCGCTAACGTGAACACTAGCCTTCCCGCGTAGCATGACCGGCGATGACATGGATACATTTTTAATAATATTTCAATTTTTTTTATTTTTCTTCTTCTTTTTTATTTTCGTTTCTTTCTTTCTTTCCGTTGTTTTTTTCCCAACTCCGGCCATAGTCGAGGGCTAGTGACCCTCACCTACTTTGGTTGAGGGCGTCACAGTCCTTCACCTGTGGCCGATAATGGTCAGTCAATGACCTTGCTGGCCAAAATTGGGGAAAAAACAAAGGAAATAAGATAAATAAATAAATAATCGATAAATTATTAGAATGTTATTGAAAATTATCTATGTCAATGCCACTCATGTCACATAGGATGGCATTTACGTCAAATAATTTTCTGGCCAAAATATAGCTGAATTGACTCGATTGGCAAATATGAAAAGGTTTAGGACTCAATTGATATAATTAAACGGTTTATGACATAAGTGACTAAAGTATTAATAGTTTTAAGACTTTTTGGATAATTTTCTCATAAACAATAGACGGCCAATGCGGTGGTTACTACGTAGTCGGAGGTGATGAGGGCCACCACCACGATGGAGGCCACCGTGGAAGTCACCATGGAGGAGGTGGTCATGGGCCTTCGGCCACTCTCGTTGGATGTGTCGTGTTTTGCTACTAAGTCTAAAGCCTTCACTGGTTTCTTGACCATGAAGTAGCATTTTCCATAACTCTCTATTTTTTGTGGCCAATGCTTATCTCGTATCCTCTGCTATGCGATTTTCAGCTCAACCTTTAGTTTGGCGAGTCTTAGACACTCGATGAGAGAGAAGCTTCGCTTGAGTAGGGATGGAAGCTGGAGGGACTACGGTGAAAAACTCGTCGGAATTTTGAATTTGACACTTGAAGTTAAGATCCAAGATTTTTATAAACGTTGGAGGGATATGTAAATGGAGGCCCAAACCCATCCGGTTGACTAGTGCTGGAACTTAACAAACTACCCAACTATATTGTTTGGATGGATGGTTTTAACGAATTAAATAAATGTTTTGAACCTAAGTTTAGATGTTATTATAACCGAATGGATAATCTGGTAATTAATTCGAAGGACCCACTTGTGTAATTTCAAAGCAATCCGTGATCTACCACCGGACGTGGAGTAGTGAAATCATTATTTCATCGGCAAGTTACCAATAACTAGCTGCACTCATTGCCGATATAGTAAATCACTTTGTGATCTGCTTCTGAATATTAGATTCGAAAACGTACCATGGAATTTTTATTGATAAGTTACAAGTTAATCGAAGGGGCCCACTTATAAAATTTTCAGGCATTTGGTATGCATACTCAATCTATGATGATAAAATCATTATATCATTTGTAAGTCGCAAACTACTTGATAGCCCAATTATAAAATTTTATAGCACTTGGTATCATATGACTGAATATGAAGGATTGTAAAATTGTTATTTTATCGATAAGTTACTAATCAATTGCTAGAGCCCACTTGCAATAAAACGAGTACTAATCTACTTGTGAAAGAGATGGTAAAACCATTACTAACTAATTGACGAGCCCCATTATCAAATTTTAAAAAGAATAACTGGGTTATAGCTTTTAATTTACTATAAGAATAACATTCTTTTCTGAATCACAAAAAATCAAATAATAAATTGGGTTAATACCTTAAAAAACCCCAAACTGGTACATTTGTGACAAATTTACCCCAAACTATTTTTTTGACCATGAAAAACCCCAAACTGGTACACCTGTGACAAATTTACCCCGACTAACTATAAAAAACCCTAAACTGGTACATTTATGACAAATTTACCCCAAACTAATTTATTCGACCACAAAAAACCCCAAACTGGTAAATTTGTGACTAATATACCTTCCGAAAAATTAGATTAATACCACAAAAAAATCACAAAAATTATAAACGATGACAGACAGAGTGTAAAATCCCAAGTTGATATATTTACCGGTCAATTGTCACGTGTTATTTAACTTTATAATTTAACAAGAAAATTTAACTAAAACTAATAGAGGGTAAATTTGTCATAAGTGTACCAGTTTAGGGTAAATTTGTCAAAGGTATACCAGTTTGGGGTTTTTAGTGGTCAAAAAAATAGTTTGGGGTAAATTTGTCACAGGTGTACTAGTTTGGGGTTTTTCAATGTATTAACCCTAATAAATTATTATAAATTATTGCGGAGTTCACTCTTTCAAAAATTCGTGGCTCACACAATAAGTTGTTGTTTTCACAGTAAACCAAAAATTGTTATGCTAGTAAAGCCAGATTTAAAAGCACTTGTTAATCTACTATTGGATACTATTGACCGAGAAAAATCTATAATTGGATACTAGATTTGAGAAAAATAAAATCACTATTTTGCTGGTAAGTTACAAATAGTTGACTGGACAAGAAAGTTGCCAACCAATTTTACTTACTAGTGATATTATAGGTTCTAACATTACAAACTTTCAGATGATAACATAATTCTTTGAGATGGAAAGTTGAGGCAACTTGCTTGTAATGTTCAAAGTTAGGTGGAAGATCCTTTGTCCAATGTGATATAATTCTCAATGTTTCGATAAATCTAACTAACGGATTAAATTTACACAATTGCAAAAGTTTTAGGAATCAATTAGCCAAAATATAAGTTTAAAACTTAATCGGCACAATTACAATAGGTTTATAACTTTTCTGATAATTTTCTCCGCTTTAGGAAAGTCTAAAATTATTCAAAGTATAGCAGATATAACGGTACCTATAGAGTCACTCGAATCTATAACAATTGACAGTTATTCAAAGGTGATTATTCATGATGTTTTAAGGTGGTTGAAGTAGATGACCTAGAGAGTAGTTGCAAATGTTGAGTTAAATGCTATGGGTGCAGCATGGCAGTTTCGCGTTTGGAGATATGAAGAGTAAAGACTGATGGACGGTTGTGAGTTTGGAGATAAGGAGTAACATCTAGAAAGCTCCAAGGTTCCTCCACATGTAGTTCAAAATTTTTATTAAGTGCCCACTTTCTACATATAACGAATTATCTAAACTGTAATGGTGCAATCTTGTTGGGGACAACAAATGTTAGGGTATGTTCCAAAGAAATCAGTTGATTTGGCTTTCATTGTATGTGCTACGAGTTAGAAAATGCCGTGGAGAGACAACTGATTTCAACGACAACTATGGCTATGACAACAGAAGGAGCTGAAGAGGTAGCGTGGTCTAATGACTTGATTGGTGACGATGGCTTGGAAATCTGGTTGTTTTGGTGTTCATGTCAAGAGAGGATTTGACATCGAAAAAGTTTGTTGCCGCAAAGATTTTTGCAGACATGCGAACTGAGTTCAATCGTTTGGAGTAGTTTGAGCCCAACGCAGTTTTGATGGACATCTAAAGTAGTTAAGCATCTACTGAGGTATTGGGAGGGCCTGCATAGATGACGAGCACCGTGACCTGCCCATGAACATATAGCCAAGCGAAAAATTGTTAAACTTGGGGCTCAAAATTCTAGTCAAATTTGGAGTTGGGGTCAAGTCTAGAGATCGATAGGTCCGGGATTTTTTTGGACCAATGGCCGAGGCTTCGAACCAGGAGCTTCCCTGTAATCTGTTGCTACTACGCTGAGGGCGGGCACCTGACTAGAGGCCGACATAAACCTCTTGGCTGTCCGGTTTTGTTTAGCCTATTTTAATAACACACACTTTTGTGAGTTTCTGGAATGACTTATTTTTTAGGGATTGTAGGATAACATTGATAGATTTATTTTGAGAGTGATTTTGGGTAGGGAAACATGTGAGTGATTGTAATTATGTAGTCTCTGTTCATAATAGATTTCTCTTCTATCAACTCTTTTCAAGGAGTAGGTACCAACATTCGGGTTGAATGACATAAATTTCTAGCGCTCTTTCTCATAATTTGTTGATTTTCCAGATAATTTTTTCTTTTCATATTAGATTTGAATTGTAGAATCCATTAGCTTGAATAGTTATTTCACAATGCATCCACATACACACATGCTGTGTTTGTGAAAAAAAAAAAAATCTAGTTTATATAAATAGGATATATAAGATTTCAATCTCTTAGACCCTATTGATGAACAATGCTTTCAAAATCAAATCATCTAATAAAATAAAATAAATTAGTCTTTGATCGGTATTCGTTATTAGCAAATAATAATAAATAGAAAAAAGCATACTTTGCAGAGAAAATTGTTATTTGAATCTTAAATTTATTATACATATTTAATTCAATTTTAAATATTTTAGTTTTTTTTTAACAGAACATTTTAGTTGATTCACTATAGGTCTAAACTTTTACATGACATTCTAATATAGTCCTCTTGATTATTTCTCGCCTGAAATTATTGACGTGGCGGTCCAATCATACGTCGGATATTCATTCGAGTATCTAGAGCATGAAATAGATCACAAAATATTTACTATTGTCAAACGCAAACAACTTTACTCGAAACGATATTGTTTTGCTTAATTTTCTTAGTTTCCTCATTTTTATCCTTTTTTTTTATTCTTTCTTTTTTCCTTTTCTGTCTACTGTTTATTTTTATTTTTTTGGCCGGGTAAAGCGTGAACGCTTATGACAACAATATTTTGAGCATGATCATCCATATCCGTAAGCCACAAATCAAATCACGCCAATCAACTCCTCAACCATCTCAGTTGACGAATTTCTAACACTATGAGCCTACAGAAAGTGGGCTCATTTGAATTCTTTTCGGCTTCTACCATCTGAATTCCCTCCCATATGAGACGGAAATGATTGAAACCCCAAAAAATTCGATCAGCTTCCCAATAATTTGATATATGCTAAAGCATGAATGAATAATCGCCTACAAATTAAGAAGCAGTAGAAGCGGCTTCAATCTCCCCGGCCTTCAATGGCCACCGAGCTCGAAGCTCGCCAAGATGTGGAGGCTCGGCCCATGGCTGTCGAGCTCATCGAGCCATGGCGACACCTTGTAGAGTTGAGCAACAAAGGCGTCTGCAGAATTCAATCGTGAAATCAAGGTAGATGGACGTGCCAGACCTGGTTAAAGGAGGAGGTGAAAAAGAAAAAAAAAAAAAAAAAAGAGAGAGAGAGAATATAAAATCTAAGTTATGCATAAAGACATCGTGTTGAGTAAATTTGTTGAACGTGCCACTTAAGATGGTATGTGATGGCTAGACCACCACATTAACAATTCCAGACGGGCTTTCATTAGGAAGACTTTATTGGAGTTTCACTCAAAGGTTTCGGACAACACTGAATCAACTGCAAAATATGCAATAAATCTACGATGGAAATGATAATATCTTCGTAGCTGCCCACGATTGCCTAAAAAATTCCCAGAGATACTACGGCCCTCTTAAGTCATAAACCAGCTGACTTAAGATTAAGAGAGCTGTACCTTTTAACCAAAAACAGAATGAGTCAAGCATAAAGAGTCGAATCTTCTCACCGACCGTCTTGATGAAACGCAACTTCGCTTTTTCACCGTTTTGGTCCCATCAGGAGCATGTGCACGACCCTTATCTGAGATTACGGTCACCAGCTGGACGTCACCACTTTGCCATTTTAAGACTGTCTAAGTTTGATCAGAAGAAACTTCGTAGAACCTTCACCACGCTCCCGATACGTCAACCAAAGGGCATTATTTCCAGAGTCGTCCCCTCAACTTTTGTGGTCCATCCTCGTCATGGCCAGTGCTTAAATTGAATGTTCCTAGCCTCAGGAATAGTTTGAGTTCTTGCTTATCCCTCCATAAGATGAGGAAATTCATGGCGAGAAATTGGATCGATTTTGCGAGCGCCAGCACTCGTGGTGATGATGGATCGGGTCTTCTGCTGCTTAAGGCCGGAGTGATCTTCGTGGTGTGCTTGATTCTCGCGTCTGTCGTAGTGTTTTCTTGTGCCGACAAAGGCGACCACTCGTCCCGCTCTAGCCATAAAAAGAAAAAGAGAGATGCCAAAGGCAGAGGTGGAGATGGAGGCAATGACGGTGGCGGAGACAGAGGCGATGACAGTGGTGGCGGCGGCAGTGAAGGCGGAGGCAAAGGCGGCCATCATGGAGGTCACTGCGGAGGTCATCAGGGAGGCCACCGCCACAGAGGTCAACATGGAGGCCACCCCCATGTCCACCATCATGCAGCTCACCACGCAGGTCACCACGGAGGCAGAGGGACCGATGCAGGCAGCAGTGGAGGTTGCGGTGGGGGCGGTGGTGGAGGTTGCGGCGGGGGTGGGGGCGGTTGTGGTGGGGGTGGGGGTGGGGGCGGTGGCGGTGGCGGTGGCGGTTGTGGTGGGGCTGGGGGCGGCGGCTGCTAATTCGAAGTCAGTCTTCTATTATTTATTTTTTCTATGTTGGTGTTGGTAAAGGTACTATGATTTGCTAGCTAAATAAGTAGTTGATGGATAGAAGAGTTGTAGAGCAAGGTTCGCAGAGACTAGCTTGCAAAGCATATGCTTCAATCAACACATGGCATTAAAAACCAGTTCTTGTAGAGGCAAACTAGCACCGGTGAATTATGAACACACTTGAAATTATTTCCATATTTGTACTCTCAACCTTAGTGGTATAATCTACTAATTAATTTGGCAGACCTGCTTGTAAAATTTTCAAGGCACTTAATAATCTACTACTGGATGCAAGAGTAGTGAAATCAAATCTTTCATCGGTTAAGTTACGAAAACTTGCTACGCCTACTGGTAAAATAGTAAAGTACTCGATACTCTGCTTTTGAATACTAGATTTGAGAATGGTAACATGGAATTTTCATTGATAAATTACTCATTAATCAACGAGGCCTACTCCTTGATATATGGGGATAGAATCAAACTACTCGATGGGCTTAATTATAAAATTTCATAGCACAGGGTAGTATACTACTTGATACTATATTTAAGGATGGTAAAATTGTTATTTGATTGATAAATTACTAATTAATTGATGGGGTCCAATTGTAATATTTTAAAACGCGTGGTAACCTACTTGTGAGAGAGATGGTAAAAGCCATTATATTGTTGTTAAATTACTAACTAATTGACAAGCCCAATTGGCAAATCTTAAAGCACTTGTTGATCGACAATTGGATGCTATTGGCAGAAAAGAAAAATCGATAACTGGACACTACATTGCAGAATAATAATGTTATTATTTTGTTAATAAGTTACCGATAGTTGACCGGAAAAAAAAAAAAAAAGTTGCCAATCAATTTTACTTATGAATACATTACAGGTACTTAGAATTTACCTTCATGGAGCCAGTTCTCTTTTTAGCAAACGCAGTAGTAAAGTCATCCATCGAACATTGACATACCACGATTTTTCCTGCTTTTAATGACGTGAGATTTTCCTCTTGTGGGATTACTGCATGAAGAGTCTATCGGTGACATGCTCGCATTAGTCAAATTACCCACTAATCTAGATGAAGTTTTATGTAAAGCTGATTCAAAACTCATCACCTATAAATTTGATCATCCCATTGAAAGAAGACATACGACCTCGAAATAAAGTTCCTCATGATATAATGTGTGGACAATATAAATTGATGAAGATGAAATCATGGGAGCAACGCCCATAATGAAAATCATTCTTTTAAATGGTCTTCTTCATTTATTGGAATGTTCACCAAGGATTATTCATCCGATTTTGCGTCGAGCCAGATTACTTTTGATGAGTTTGTTTTGTTTAAAAAAAAAAAAAAAAGGGAGTAATGGATCGGTTGCAAAGGGATCCAGACAATATTCAAAATTAGGTGGTGCTTATAGGAGAGTCTAAATTTGTTCAAAGTACAGCAAGGGCGCGTTTGGTAACGTTTCTGTTCAAAAATTGTTCCAGGGAACAGAAAAAAAAAATGTTTCTGTTCCGGGGAACAGTTTTTGAACAAAAGAACGCGTTTGGTAAGTGTAAAAAAAACTGTTCTTGATATAAAAAAGAACATAAACACGTTTGGTAACTGCAGTCAATTTATGTTCCTAGAATAGAAAAAGAACAAAAACACGTTTAGTAAACTGTACAAAATTTCTATTTTTAAATTTAAAAAAAATGCTTTTTTTAAATAAAGTTTAAACTTGATATTGAATTGTCATTCTCATGAAATGCTCATTAATTTTATTTTATTCATGGTGAGTGAAGACAAACATTTTGAACATGATCATATGGCATATTTGGAAGAAGATTTTGTAAGTAAAGTTTGTATCAAATTTTTTTCAAGTACTTTTTTTATTTTTATAACATATAAACTTGATATTGAATTCTCATTCTCATGAAATGCTCATCAATTTAATTTTGATAATGGTGAGTGAAGAAAAATATTTCCAACATGGAAATACACGATTCTAAAGCCACGTGTAAACTCCAAACATTGAGTTCTCTCTTAGCCAAGCTCAGGGCTCTTTTTTGTGATATCTTTAGGCCAAAGCAAAATGGGCCTCTCCATTTGTCAGCAGCGAGATTATTCATAGCTGCTCCACATTTTTTTTCTTTCATTTTTCGTGAATTCTGGCAGCTATACAATAACAACTTTGACTCGTAAGACATGGCTATGGAAGTTGGAGATAATTAGTTTATGCAATTCCTTCTCTATCAGTATATAAGCGAAGGGTCATGACAAGCATCAAAGTTCAATTGAAAGACAGGGATATGAGTACCTTTGGAATGGTGAAAGAGTATGCCAATGGTCAATTGGTTTTTGGCAGGAAAAAGGTGAAGGTAATGATGGAGAAGGAACAATGCTGCCTTTTAAAGTCGAAAGGGAAAAATTCACGATCAAATTATTCAGTTAGGTTTTGTTTCGATCGACAAGAATCAATATGTATCTTAGTTGCATAACTTCGGTTTGGCTGTTAAAGCACATAGACACATGTATACAGTCTCGCAAAGTTAATAATTTGAGGGTCTAATTTGGTACAATTTTGTTGGAGTTGTTCAAAGCAAGTTACTCGGTTTGGTCTGATCTTCCCTATAAGAAAATAACCAGAAAAAAAAAAAGGACTGAGTTCCATTAAGATAGTAGCTAAATGACTTTGAAAGGTGCTTGTACATGTCACTGTTGGTTTTTTACTCTTTGCACCCTCCATGCTCTATGCATGAAATTCCCTTCATCTCTCATGTTCATCCTCTGCAACTAGTCATATGTTTTCACAGTTAAATGCAAGGATAGAGGACCAAGGCTGCATTTATCTGATAAAATTAATTGTATGCTCTGAGTGACAGTTAAAACCCATGAAAATCAGTAAAATTCTCTTTCGCAATTTCACTTCTGGGGCTTCCTTTCATTTGTGTTAAGTAACAGATACTTCACATATTTCAACTGTGCAGTCTTTTTCCTGTTTGGATCAATAGAATCTCTGTTTTAGCAATGCTTGGGAAACAAAATGCACTATACTGCCTGACTGGGAAATTCATTTTCAAGTACTAGGCTGCTTTTGATGACCTGGGATATTGTTCGCAAGAGAATACAATTCTGAACATGTTAACTCCAGAGTCCAGTTCCCAGGCCACTCGTGAGTCTCGTGATATAGCAGAGGAAAGAAAGTAGAGGAGAAGATATGCAAAAAAATATAACACCCGCTTGCACATGATCACATCATCCAACTTCACTTCCCAAACTATCACTCTCAATAACAGAATGCTTCCATATTCTGATACATATTTCACATACGGAATAAATGCGGTCTATACAATACCAAAATCAGATTTGGTGCCGTGCCTGTGAGAACTTCCACACAACATACGGCATATTCAACTTGGCCAAGCAGCATAACTTATTTGGTGGATACGTGTACTGTGATAAATAGTGGATCTCATGCAAATCGTAAGCATGCCCAGCTAAACATCTTCTTCTAGCATGAATTCCTCCTTTACACCAAATCACTGAGAAATGGAAAAATCAGAACACTATCGCTACGAGAGACTCAGTGGTAAACCTTCAAGTCTCTTCCCTTGCTCCGGAAAGACGAAAGTGAGAAAAACAATCGTGGTGCTGCAAAATTTCAACTGGCATGTAAGTTACTTGGAAAAAAATATTGTTGTACAAGCACCAGGTGAGCTCAGTAGGGATGTAAACATAATAAACCGCCCCTGACGCAGACCCTACCTAAAGCTTTGAAACATCATAATGCTAGACAACTAGAAACATCAATAGTGAGCTATTACCTTTGAGAGAGCTTCCCAACAGTGATTGTTGAGCACCTCTCAGCTCGCTCGAGCGAGTTGCGCTGCTCTGCTGCGCTCGGCAAAGCATCCATGCTCGAGCGAGCTGGCAGAGCAGCTGGCTCGAGTGTCGCTGCGCTGCTCTGCTCGCTCGGCAGAGCAGCCACGCTCGAGCGAGCAGAGCAGCAACGCTCGCTCGAGCGTTGCTTCGCTGCTCTGCTCACTCGGCAGAGCAGCCACGCTTGAGCGAGCTGCGCTGCTTTGCTCGCTTGGCAAAGCAGCCACGCTCGAGCGAGCTGCACTGTTTTGCCGAGCGAGCAGAGCAGCCGTCGCCCAGATCTGGCAGATCTGGGCGACGGCTCGCTTGGGGCTTGTTCTGCTCGCTCGAACTGGCAGAGAGGCTGCTCTGCCACTCGAGCGACCAGAGCTGCTCTGCCGAGCGACCACAGCAGCTCGAGCTCAGTAGAGCAGCTCCAGCAAGCTGTCGCTTGAGCGAGCACCCTAATTATTGGCGAAGGTGGTTCAGATTTGCGAGGGGTGGTGTTCGCCGAAGCCCTCGTCGAACGGAGAAGGAGGAGCAGCAGAAGGTGGCTCAGATTTGCGAGCGTACCTAGATTCGGAAGCTTCAGCCAGTGAAGGACCACCACCTGTCAATGTCAGAGAGTCAGCCGAGTGGGGAGGCGCCGGAGAGTCAGCAGAG
Source organism: Eucalyptus camaldulensis (assembly GCA_019915185.1). Classification (NCBI taxonomy): domain Eukaryota; kingdom Viridiplantae; phylum Streptophyta; class Magnoliopsida; order Myrtales; family Myrtaceae; genus Eucalyptus; species Eucalyptus camaldulensis. Next base: position 10,647,684 of record JAHSVA010000005.1, read on the forward strand.
TGGGGAGTCGCCGAAGAGTCAGCCAAGTGGGAGGTGCCAAAGAGAAGGGAGAGACGTCGAAAAAGAGAGAGCACGAACGAAAGAGAATGGCACAAAAACGAAGCCCGAAGTGTTCCGGTTTTGTTCTTTTGTTTTTGTTCTTTTTAGGGCTTCAAGAAGTGTTTCTGGATTTCAAAAGTAAGTTTTTTTTGTTTCAATTTTGTTCCGGGAACAAAAAAAACTGTTTTTGAACGGAAACGCAAACAAACGCATTTTTGTTCTTTTTTTGTTCCCAAGAAAAAAAACTGTTTTTAAACACATTTTAGAAACAAAAACATGCAGGGCCTAAATATAATAGTACCTATAGAGTCGCTCAAATCCATAGCAACCGATAGTTATTCAAAGATGAGTATTGATGAAGTTTTAAGGTGGTTGAAGTAGATGACCTAAGGAGTAGTTGCCAATATTGAGTTAAATGCTTTCGCTGCAAACGGTAGTTTCAAGTTTGGAGATACGCATAATGAAGATTGATAGAATGTTGTGAGTTTGGAGAAAAGGAGTTACATCTAGAAAGCCCAAGGCACCTGAACAGTACAAAAATTCTATAAATACCCCACTTTATGTATATCATAAATTGTCTAGATTGTCATAGTTGTTATGAAATATATGAATGAATAGAATACATGAATGAATATTTATTATATTCATCTTATCTAATGTACTTATTATGGTACATTTGTATCATATATTCTAAATACATCTCCATATACAATGAATGTTCATCTCCCTTATCCAATACATGTATCATTAGATACATTGATATTAATGATAAGTACATTATTGTTCTCCTATAAATAGGAGTTTAGTTTTGATGTACAAACACAACAACTATCAAAACAACAATCACAATACAATGCTTTCTCTACTATCTTTAGTGTTCACTTGCTTTCTCTTTTCAATCTCTTCTCTATTATGTATTCGCAACACAATATTTTACAACACGTTATCAGCACGAAGATCTACTGACTGAGTAAGTAATTTTTGAAAGCACAAAAATCTATCGACTGAGTAAGTAATTTTTGCAAAGTAAGTATTCTTTTTATTGATCAATTTATACTTCATCTTCTTCTATCAATTCTTCATTTTTATTGGCTCGAAGCCAAATTTCAAATCTAAAAGTATCATTCTGCTCCTGAAGTAGCGGTGGATATTTGGAAATCCTTTTAATTAATTTAAGGATTTATTTTTGCAAGAATTATGGCAAATATTGAAAAGCCCAAATTCCACATCTTGGAAGTGAGTGAAAAAAATTATCTATCCCGGTGCTTTGACATAGAAATGCACCTTCAAGGGCAAGGTCTCACCAATACAATTACAAAGGATGGAACCTCAAATGAAAATGATAAAGCAAATGCACTGATTTTTATTTGTTGTCATTTGCATGAGAGCCTACAGACTCAATATTTATCCGTTCAAGATCCCCATATCTTGTAGAGGAGGTTGAAGGATAGGTATGATCATACCAAAACTGTTATCCTCCCTCAAGCAAAATATGATTTGCAAAATCTCAGACTGCAAGATTTTAAATCAGTATCTGACTATAATTCTGCTTTATTTGATATCGTTTCTCGGCTTGAATTATGCGGTATCAAACTCGCTGATGCGGAATTGTTAGAGAAAACTTTCTCCACCTTCCATGCTTCAAATATTGTATTGCAACAACAATACCAACTGCGTCGATTTGCCACATACTCTAAATTAATTTATGTGCTTCTTACTGCCGAGCAAACTAATGAATTGCTGCTCAAAAATCATGATCTTAGATCTGCTGGCTCAAAAGCATTGCCTAAAGCACATGCTAACTTTGAGAAAAATACTGGCCATTTTAAAGGCTATAAGCGCAGGCAAGAACATAATCCTAGAAGGGATGGCAAGAAATTTAACCGCCTTAGAAAATCAAACTTTAGCCTAAATTATGGTAAAGAAAAGAAGCCAAAGAATGTGATTAATGAAAGTATTTGTTATCTCTGTGGTATAACTAGGCACTAGTCACGTATCTGTCGTACGCCAAAACATTTTGTTGACTTATACCAGGCATCCTTAAAGAATACAGGCAAGCGTGGTGAATCTCATGCCATTGAAATCAATCATACTGCCATAACCACTGTTGAAGCCCACAATATCTCCGTTGATGGGACTCCTCTTGCTCCTGAAGTAGCAAATGCATCATTGCATGTCTCTGATTTCTTTGAAGACCTTTGATTACTTTGATGAATCAGATTGGTTGATGATAATTTGAATTTCGAATTTTTTGTTGTTTCGCTTTAAATGTATTACTTTTATTGTTCTTTATGAAATGCTTATGAACCTTATATAATATTTATTTTTGAAATTTTATTTGACTATATAACTAATATGCAACTTTTATAATACTTGACACCTAAAGTTTTCAATATAAATACAAATGAAAAATACCGAGAAAAATGAAGATGTTTGTTTGCTTGATAGTGCAACAACACATACTATATTTTGTAGTAGACACTTTTTCTCGAGTATGATATTGCGTAAGGCACAAATCCATATAATATCAGGTCATGTTTCGATTATTAATGGTTTTGGGAATGCTACAATTATTTTGCCAAATGACACAATCCTGCATATTGAGAATGTGTTTCCAAGCATTCGATCAAAAAGGAATCTGCTCAGTTTCAAAGATGTACGCCGTAATGAGTACCATATTGAGACTATTTATGAGCAAGATAAGGAATATATTAGCATTTCCTCCTATAAGATGGGCCTAAAGACCATCCATGAGAAGCTAGAAGCTTTTTCTATGGGTTTGTATTATGTCGTGATTAAGGCAGTTGAAACCTACGCCACCACATCTTGGAGAATGGTAAGCTCTGATCAGTTTGGACTATGGCATGATAGCCTTGGTCATCCTGGCGCTTCAATGATGCGTAGGATAATTCAAAATACAGAAAGGTGCCCTTTAAAGGATATAAATGTATTGTTGTCCAAAGATTATAATTGTGAGACTTGTTCACAAGAAAAGCTCATTATCAAACATTTTATAACAAAGGTTAATCTTGAATCTCCTTTATTCTTGCAAAAAATTCAGAGTGATATTTGTGGACCAATACAACCACCAAGTGGACCATTTCGATATTTTATGGTACTAGTGGACGCATCCTGTAGATGGTCTCATGTTTGCTTATTATCTACGCGCAATGTCAAGCACTTGAAGTGTGGTATACTGATAGGATCAAAAGATATTATTACTCAAAAATGAAGGGGAAAGAATCAGGAATCCACTCCAGAAGAGCTTGGCGTTGTGCTTGCTCCCAAAGAACTTATTGCCCCTGAAGAGGCACAAACCCATGAAAGGAACACTAGCCCCAGGAATACCAAAAATTCCATTACATAATAAAATTTGGGATCGAAATGAAACCATCATTGATGATGCTTTTGCATTCTCAGTTGCTCATAAAATTATGGATGATAATTGTGAGCCGCAATATATTATTGAATGTCTTCAAAGGCAATATTGGCCTAAGTGGAAGGAAGCAATTAAAGCTGAATTAGCTTCCATAACTAAACGAGAGGTTTTTAGACCTGTAACTCGTATCCCCGATAATATAAAGCCCGTTAGATATAAATGGGAATTTATCCGAAAACGAAATGAGAAAAACGAGATTATCAGGTATAAAACCCGACTTGTTGCCCAAGGATTCTCCCAGAGACCTGGAATTGATTATAATGAGACATATTTACCTGTGATGGATATGATTACATTTCGTTTTCTTATTAGCCTAGCAATCTTTGAAAGATTGGAAATGCGTCTTTTGGACCTTGTAACGGCATATTTATATAGCTCATTAGACTCTGATATTTATATGAAAATCCCCCAGGAAGTCAAATTGCCTGAAGCATGCACTCCCCGCAATTTATTCTCAATAAAATTGCAAAGATCCTTGTATGGGTTAAAGCAATCCGGTCGCATGTGGTATCAACACCTAAGTGAGTACCTAATTAAGGAAATGTACAATAATGATCCTATCTACCCATGCATGTTTATTAAGAAATCAGAAACCGGATTTGCTATTGCAGCAGTTTATGTCGACGATATAAATTTAATTGGAACTCCAGAAGAGTTAGCTGAAATTGCTGAATATTTGAAAAGAGAGTTTGAAGTTAAGGATTTGGGTAAAACCAAACTTTGTCTTGGTCTAGAGCTTGAGCATAAAGCAAATTGAATAATTGTCCATCAATCAGCATACGTTGAAAGATTGCTTAAACGTTTCAACATAGACGAAGCTCACCCATTGAGCACCCCTATGGTTATAAGATCTCTAGATCCCCAAAAAGACCCATTTCGTCCTAAAGAATCTGATGAAGAGATAGTTGGTCCTGAAATACCATATCTCAATGCAATTGGGGCTTTGATGTACTTGGCACAATGTACGAGACCAGATATCGTTTTTACGATAAATTTATTGGCACGTTTTAGTTTTGAGCTAACTTGGAGACATTGGAATGGAGCTAAACATATTTTCTGTTATCTCTGAGGAACCATAGATTTGGGATTATATTATTCCAAGGATTCCACTAACTCTGGTTTAGTTGGATATACTGATGTTGGATATAGATCCGATCCACATAAGGCTCGCTCTCAAACCGAGTATTTATTTTGTTATAACGGCACCGCTATTTCTTGGCATTGTACGAAGCAATCGCTAGTAACTACATATTCTAATCACTCTGAAATTATTGCTTTATATGAAACTAGAAGAGAGTGTGTTTGGTTAAGATCCATTATAACACATATTCATAACTCTTGTTGTTTAATACCGGTCACAAATTCTCCCACTATAATTTATGAAGATAATACTGCTTGTGTTGCACAAGTCAGGGGAGGATATATCAAAGGTGATAGGACCAAGCATATCTTGCCGAAATTTTTCTATACTCATGAACTCCAAAAAAGTCGACAAATTGATGTTAAACAGATTCGATCCATAAATAATTTTACAGGTCTTTTTACCAAATCATTGCCAACATCAACTTTTGAGAAATTAGTATATGACATTGGTATGAGGCGAGTTCATAAAATGTAAGATTGATTAGCCCTAAAAGTGGCTATATGGCTCTATTGAGGGGGAGATATTATGAACTATGCATTGCAGCATTGATATGCGGCTAGTTCACAAGATGCAATCATGATTAGCCCTAGGAGTGGATATATATGCATTCCACTCTTTTTTCTTTATGTCCGATTTTTTCCCATAAGATTTTTCCAACTTAAAGTTTTTAACGAGGCAATTAATGCATCCATAAAAGAGAGAGATCATAACATTTGTGCTCTGCACTCTTTTTCCCTTTTGTTCGGTTTTTATCCCACTGGGTTTTTCCAACTTAAGGTTTTTAATGAAACAATATCAGTTGATGCACATTCGTAATGAATATAATGAATATTCAATGGGGAGTGTTATGAAATACATGAATGAATAGAATACATGAATGAATATTCATTATATTCATCTTATCTAATGTACTTATTATGGTATATTTGTATCAAATATTCTAAGTACATCTCCCTATACAATGAATGTTCATCTCTCTTATCCAGTACATGTATCATTCGATACATTGATATTAATGATAAGTACATTCTTGTTCTCCTATAAATAGGAGTTTAATTTTGATGTACAAACACAACAACTATCAAAACAACAATCACAATACAATGATTTCTCTACTATCTCTAGTGTTCACTTGCTTTCTCTTCTCAATCTCTTCTCTATTATATATTCGCAACGCAATATTTTACAACAATGGTGCAATTTTGTTGGGGACAACAAATGTTAGGGTATGTTTAAGAGGAAGCAATATTGGTAGTGTGGCAATAACTGGCTTCGCCAACTTAGACATAGGAAACCTAAAGGATAGTTGAAATCTGAGTAGTTGTGCCTCGGCTTCCGTTATACAGGCTATGAGTTAGAAAACGTCATAGAGACATGCTGATTTCATCAATGACTATGGCTATGCCTTGATTGGTGATTGTCGAGACCAAATTTTTTCAGGTGTGAACCACCTAGAGTTTGGCTAATGGATTGTTAAGCTTAGACTTAACTCGACTTCTCTCAAGCCCATACCAATTCGCGACTTAGGTTCAAGTTTTTTTAACATGCAAATAGATTTTATTTAGGAGTCGTCACTAATCTATTTTTGGTGGGTCGCTTAGAAACCCAAGTAAAGTAATAGGAGTTTTACTTTACTCCTACGAACTAGAGACTATGGGTACGGGGACTTAGTTACACTAGATTTCTCTAATGCCCTTTCGGTACCATTCTTTTATTTTCAAAAATGTTTGGCAAGTAGTTTGAATTGATTTTAAATCATTTCCCTATGCAGGTGCGCAAACCACCAATTTAACACCCAAAAAAGCAATAAATAAATTGCATGGCTTATCTCATAACAACGAAAGCATCTGCGTTGTTAGATCAAAATCCACATCAACAATCCTAAATATGATTTCTAATTAACACGCATTTTTTGTTTTCACTTAATTAATGAAAGTCATGCAATATGCAATGCAATGACGTACAAAATTTTAACTACAATGACATGCAACATGCAACCTAACATGTGAATTATATGTCATGCAACGTTTATTAAATTACCTAATCTAATAGTAGGAAATTTTCAAATTAAATGGACCTAGCAATAATCACTAAATGACATGCATTTCATGAATCTAATTCTATATGACATGCGCATGATTTTTTCTATTTATTTTTTTTTATAAAAATTCATAATTAAAAATAAATAACAATAAAAATATAACTAAAGTGAGATATTATCTATTTTAAGTTAGGAAATAGACTAATCTGAATCCTATCTCAACTTAGAATTTTATCTCGACATGCAATTTAATTCAAAAATATTATCTAATCTAGATATCATCTAAACATGCATTTTAATATAATTAGAAAAGAATCTAACTACTCTATCATACAATTCTATCTAGGAAATCAATTCTAATTTACATGATATGCAAATGCAATTTTTTTGTATTTTGGGATAAATAAAGCAATTAAATGATAAAACACCAAATCATTCGCAATCACCAAAGGTATCATACATTGTTCAGATCAAGGGATAATATCTCGCTAATAAAATAGATAAATTGATCTTAACCTTTAAAGATCAAGATATCAATTTTATTCCCGCTTGATTAATTATTTCATCTAAAGCCTTATAGATGGAATAAAAAATCAGCGTGCAGTTGCGAATTAGGCAAATAACCTTAATCAAGAAATACGTCTATCACTTATAAATGTAAATGTTATATTCTAATAGACGTATATTAGGCGGCGAATAAATTAGGCACAAGTATCTTACCTAAATTTGAAGATAATTTCCGAATTCGGGCCTAACGCGATCAGGGTCGCAATTGGGAATGGCGGTGGGTGATTGGCTCCCAGCAGCAGTTGCTCATGTTGGTGTGGACTTCTCGGCTCGAGCTAGTCGGTAGCCGGCAAAACTCGCGACACGGCCGTTGAGGGTGATGCCAGCAAGGACAAGCGACAGCGGGCAGACTTGGGCGACAACGAACGCAGAAGACCTTTGGGATTATTGGGGCGCCTTGGTGCATGGACAATCACTGAAAAACCTGCACAAAGAAGAGCGATAAAGAACTCTCTGAATTGAAGTACGCTGAGAAACAAAGTAAAAATAATTTGCTGGTTTTTGCTAAGGGGCTTGCGGGCTTGTTTGTTCAATCTGCAGGTATTGGCATCAAGGCTTCGCAATATGCTTTTTCTATATTTTTTCCCTTTTTGCTTGCATTAAGCGAGGCCACACAAACCACAACTTTTGCTGTCTTCTTTCGTCGAGTGGGGACGAAGACCAAAAGATAGCAACATCCACCGTCTTCTTCCCCCCTTTCGCAAGGTCACGTGTGTGTTGCGCCCACTATTCTTTTCACTCGCAATCTGGCATCTTTCTGTTTGATTGAGTCTTCAACCCCACTCAATTTCTTGAAGACCTCATCATATCCTCCCCTGGGTGTCCAGGACGTGCGTTGCCGGCGATATCTTAATCGCAGGCTTGTGAATAGCCGGGGAGGCGCTGATTGCGATTGTGAAAGTTACGTAACCTGCAAAAGAAACAAAGAAACAAAACTTGCCAAAGCTAAATTGTGAGTCAACTAGCGGAACATGTATAGGTGCAACAAGCTGCTGTTGCCGATCGTCGGGCGAGGACTGGACACCGCGAAGTTGATGGATTTTTACGTCAATCTCTCCATACGGTGAAGACTCCTTTTGGCATCTTCTGCAAAGTGGTGAACCTCCAACGGGGGTGAAGCTCACTCTTCAATGCTCTCAATTATGGCTGCCGTGTATTCTTTGAAGCTCTCTCTCTCCTTCCGATGTCTTTTATCTGTGTGGCCTCTATGTCTTTCTCCCCCGGAAGAGAGTCCACTTTCTTGGCTTTTTATGCTTGCTTTCTTTTTGCTTCTTACGCATCTTTTTTCTTTGAGATAATCTTAATCGATTTAAATCTTGCCGTGTCCAATTTCCTTTCCTCTCAGGAATGTTCAAAATATATTTTACTCTGACTTCTTTCCTTTTTTCTTGTGCCCGTGGGTGCCTAAAGATGGTCTTCGATTATATTCCCCATGTTGACCGATCCCACTTCTTGTAATCTATATATTTTCCTTGCACGAAGAGGCGAACTTGCAAATCTTCTTTCATTTTCCTTTTTCCCCTTTATTTCTTTCCTATAGCTAAAAGATTCACCCCCAACTCAAATATCATGCTCATTTCAATGAAATCTTTGCATGCATAACTTTAGCCATCAAAGAAATAATGGGCTTGGCCAGATTTTTTTTTTGTCAACTCACCAAATAGAAGCTCAGAACCATCAAGTCAAACACATTCGTCACCAATCCAAATAAATGCACCTAAAATTATATGCTATGCAATTAATTAATATTTTTTTAGGAGTTAAAAATTAATCCCTAATTTTTAATGCGATAAATAACTAAATGGGTCGTCAAAATTTAGGTGTCAACAGCGATTGAATTTGGACATGTAGTTATTGGTGTTCATGTCGGGAGAGTATTAGACCTCGAAAAAGCACCTTGCCATATAGATTTTTGCGGACAAGTGAATTGAGTTCAATCCTTCGGAGTAGTTCAAGCCCAACTTAGTTTTGATGAACATCTGCAATGGTTAAGCACCTGTCGAGATATTGAAAGAGCATGCATGGATGACGAGCACCAAGACTTGGCTTTGAACATTGTGCCAAGCTAAAAATTTGTTAAATTTGTGGCTCAAATTCTAGTCAAATTTGGAGTTGGCATCAAGTCTGGAGATCGATAGGTCCAGGATGTTTTTGGACCAATGGCCGAGGCTTCCAATCAGGGCCTTCCCAATAGCTTGTTGCTACTACGCTCAGGGTGGCCACCTGACTAAAGGCCCACATAAACCTCTTGGCTGTCCGATTTTGTTTAGCCTTTTTTTTTTTTTTACCAATGTTTACCCTATTCTGATAACACACATTTTTTTTGAATTTCGGGAGTCGACTTTTTTTTTTTTTTTGGTTAGAAATCGTAAGATAACACTGTGTGACCTTGGGTAGGAAAACGTTTGAGTGATTGTAACAATGTAATCTCCATTCATAATGAATTTCTTTGCTACCGACTCTTTCTAAAAAATAGGTACTGACATTACATAAATTTCTAATGTCTTGTGTCATTTCTCATTGATTTTCCTGATAATTTTTTTTTTCTCATATTAGATTTGACTTGAGGAATCCATTAGCTTACAATGCATCCAATTCCATTTTGCATCACACACACGTTATATATATAAGATTTCAATCTCTCATACCCTAGTGACGAAGAGTGCTTTCAACGTCAAATCATCCAATAAAATAAAATTAGTCTTTGATTGGCATTTGTTATTGGCATTTGTTATTAGATAAATAATTATAAATAGAAAAAAGCATACTTTGCGAAGAAAATTGCTACTTGAGTCTGAAACTTATTATACAAATTTAATTCAGTTTTAAACATTTCAATTAACTTGATATAGTCCTAAACCGTTGCGTGAAATTCTAATATAATCCTTCTAACTATTTCTCACGTGAAATTATTGATGTGACAATCACCAATTATCCTATCCAGCTATCTAACGCAAATAACTTTACTCGTAGTGATACTATTTTACTTATTTTTTTAGTTTTTTCATTTTTATCCTTTTCTTGATTATTTCTTTTTTCCTTTTCTCCCCACTGTTTTTTTCCTCGTAAAGCGTGAACGCTTATGACAACAAGATTTTGAGCATGATCATCCGCATTGTAAGCTACAACTCAAACCACGCCAAACAACTTTTCAACTATCTCAATTGACGAATTTCTAAAAGTATACGAGCCTACAGAAAGTGGGCTCATGTGAATTTTTTCGGCTTCTACAGTTTGAATTCCTCCCTCCCCCCCACCCCAAAAAAAAAAAAAAAACCCACAAGGGACGGAAATGATTGAAACCCTTAAAACATTTATCAGCTTCACGGTGATTTGATCTACACTAAAGCAAGAATAATCGCCTACAAAATAAGAAGCGGTAGATCTCCATGGCCTTCAATGGCCACCTAGCTCGAAGCAACTGAACTTCGGCTGCTGCAAGCTCGCCAAGATGTGGAAGCTCGGTCCATGGCTGTCGAGCTCGACAACCACGAGCTCGACGAGCAACGATGACAGCTTGCGGAGATGAGCAACGACCGTGTTTGCAGATTCAGTTGCGAAATCAAGGAAGAAGGGGACACCCCAGATCTGGCTAAAGGAGGAGGTGAAAAAAACAAAGGAAGAAAATATAAATTGTTCATGAAGGCATCATTTCTAGTAAGTTTGTCAGATATATGTGATATAGGTCAGTTTAGTTGAGAACTACCCATAAAATTACAGGTTTAACGCATATGACTAAGATATTTCATAATGGGCCAATTACGTGGCTGACATCTCTAGTCCCAATTTCCACAGCCAACTTCTTCATGTTGACCTTTGTTCTGCTTAGCAAGCCCTTGAATTGCAGCCCACTGTGTCTTTGAAAAACATCAGTCCACACAAAATGGGATATATCCAAAGAAATTTTCACTTGGTCTTTTCATCAAATCGGCAGCGTATATCCACATTCGACTTTGATCAAACCAATTGAATAATTCTTTCTGCCGCCATTGATCAAACCAATTGAATATTTCATTCTGCCACCATCAAGTTTGTCTAGAAAACGAATATAGAGGGAAAAGTACCAAAAAAAGTCCTAAACCTATTGCATTGGTACCAATTCAGTCATAAACTTTTCAATTTGACCAATTCAGTCCTAAACCTTTTAATATTTGTACCAATTCAGTCCATCCGGCCAGTTTTGGCCAGCCGACATTGATGTGAACGTCGGCCAGTGACCAAACGCTGACATGGCAATTTTTATTTTATTTTTATTTTTTTATTACTTTTTTTCTTCTTTTTTCTTTACGTCTTTTTCTTGGTAGTGGCCAACGAGCCTCCAATGAGGCTCACCGGCCACCGAGCAAGGATCGTGAAGCCCTCGCCTGCCACCGGCGAGGGTCGCGACCCTCGCCCAGCCTCTCCCAAGGCCATTGGCAAGGCGACTTTTGCCCGAATCTGGGCGAGGCCGGCCTCACCGATGGCTGGTAAGGCCATGACGACCATCACCAAGGCGGAGGCAAGGGCTGTGAAGCCCTCGCCAGCCACCGGTGAGAGTCGCGGCCCTCGCTCGGCCATGCCCAGGGCCACCTCGCCCGCGGCTTAGCCTAGATCTGGGCGAGGCCAGCCTTCGCCATCGGAACAGCTAGTGGGATTGCTTGCAGCTTTCTGCTCATGGAAGGACAAGAACAGCAAAAGCCGGCAGTGACGAATTGGAGGAAATCGAGGTTAGGAGCTAGACTAAGCCACAGGCGAGGCAACCTTGGGTGAGGCCGAGTGAGGGCCACGACCCTCGCCGGTGTCTAGCGAGGGCTTCACAGCCCTCGCCTCCGCCCTAGCGATGGCTGCCATGGCCTCACCAGCCATGAGCAAGGCTAGTAGCCTCACCTAGATCTGGGGGAATCTACCTCGCCGGTAGCCCTGGGAGAGGCTGGGCAAGGGCCACCACCCTCGCTAGCCACCACCAAGAAGAGATGAAAAGAGAAAAAAAATAATTAATAAAAAAATTAATAATAATAATAATAATAATAATAATAATAATAATAATAATAATAATAATAATAATAATAATAATAATTGCCACGTCAACATCCGGTCACTGGCCAACGTCCACGTTAGTGTCGGCAGGCCAAAATTGGTCGGATGGATTGAATTGGTACCAATATTAAAAGGTTTAAGACTGAATTAATTCAATTGAAAAATTTAAAACTGAATTGATACTAATGCAACAGGTTTATGACTTTTTTTGTATTTTTCCCCAAATACAGCCACAAAACTCAGCATCATTTCTAGTAAATTTGTCCACATCAGATCGCCGACGTGCCACTTAAGATGGCATGTGGTGGCTGGTCTGCCATATTAATAATTCCAGGTAAGTTTTCATTGAGATGACTTGATTGGAATTTCACTCAAAGGTTTCGGACAACATTGAATCAGTTGCCAGGTGTGTCAATAAATCTACAACAGGAATAACAATTTCTTCATAGCTGCCCATGATTGCCTAAAAAATTCCCAAAGATTCAACGGCTCTCTCAAGTCGTAAACTAGCTGACTTAAGATGAAAGAGACCCGTACGTTTCGACTAAAAGCAGAATTGAGTCGAACCGGCCAAAACATAAAAACCTGCCAAGTCGAACATGGAGTGTCGAATCGTCTCACCGGTTGTCTTGATCGACCCGCAACTTCCCCTGTTCAACGTTTTGATCCAATCAGGGGCACGTGCACAACTATTTCCGCGATTTACGATCACCATCTCGACGTCGCCAAGTTGCCAATTTGGAAATGTCCACAAGTTTGATCAGAAGCAATTTCGAAGAATCTTCACCGCGACTCCCGAGAAGTCAACCAAAGGGAATTATCTCCAAAGTCGTCCCCACAGCTTTTGTGGTCCATTATCGTTACGGCCAATGCTTAAATTGAACGCTCCTCGCCTCAGGAGTAGTTTGAGTTCTTGCTTCTGTCCATGAGATGATGAGGAAATTTGTGACGAGATACTGGGTCGATTTTGCAAGCGCCGGCGTCCGTGGTGGTGATGATGGGTCGGGTCTCCTGTTGCTTAAGGCCGGAGTGATCTTCGTGGCGTGCTTGATGCTCGCATCCGTCATCATGTTTTCCTGCGCCGACGAAGGCAGCAACTCATCCCGCTCTAGCCATAAAAGGAAAAAGAGAGATGCCGAAGGAGGAGGCAGAGATGGAGGCGATGGTGGTGGTGGCGAAGATGGCGGCGACGGAGATGGAGGCAATGATGGCGGTGGTGGCGGTGGCGGCGGAGGTGATGGTGGTGGCGGCGGCCATCATGGAGGTCACCATGGAGCCCATCAGGGAGGCCCCCACCTCGGAGGTCACCATGGAGGCCACCAACATGTCCACCACCACGCAGCCCACCACGCAGCCCACCACCATGTCCACCACCACGTCCACCACCACGCAGCCCACCACGCAGCCCACCATGCAGTTCACCACGCAGGCCACCATCATTGAGGCCATCGTGGAGGCAGTGGTCATGTTGATGGAGGTGGTCGTGGTGAAGGCGGCGTCGGCAGCAGTGGCGATGGCAAGGACACTGGAATTGAACCTATGTTTATATATATATAAAATATTTTTTTCTGGGACGAAAGTTATAGTAGAATTTAAAAGATAGTTTAGTTTCAATAAATCGTGATGCAATAACGAGGTCCAGATGAAATTGGATGGGCCAAAAACCTTAAGGCAAGATATTTGCCACTGTCGTTCGATGTGTTTTTTCATGCTATTAAAGCCTTCGATGGTTTCTCGACCGTAAAGTAGCATTTGCCGGAACTCCCTACCTTTTAGTTTGCTGAGCCTCGGCCACTCGATGAGAGAGAAGCTTTGCTCGAGCAGGGATGGGAGGACTACGGTGAAAAGCTCGCCATAAATTCGAACTTCACACTCGAAATTACAATCCAAGACTGTTCTAAATCTACGAGGAACTTGTGAATGGAGTCCTAAACCTGTCCAGTTGACCGAAAGTTTCAAAGAAATTAGTAGCTTACCAACGTGTTAGTAAGTTCTCACAAAGTAAAGAATTTGCACCGAACGTAAAACCAAAGTTGGTAACCTTTATTTCGACAGTAAGTTACTAGCTCACTTTGGAAATAGGTAATTTACCATTTTAGGACCGCTATTTGAGGAATTTATCAACACCAAATTCAATATTAAGCTGTAAAGCTGCATCATTGAAGTTTGTAATGACAAGTAATATTAGTGATTCACCGACGTGTACTCGCTTTTACCATTATATGCATGAAATTCATCAGTGTAGAATTTAATAATAAGTTTATTAGCCTATTTAGGAAGTTGCCATTCAAAACAAAATCCTACCAGTGAAATTAACAAATTACTAGTGAAAGTAATAGCTTGTCGACGTAGCCTGCTTTTAGCTTCGTAAGTTACCAACAGAATGAGGAATTTATCATTTTCAAGTGGAATAGTAAATTAATAACTCCTCTAGATGCTTACCACTTTGCATATGGACACACTTGTCAAATTCTAAAGTACTGGAATTTGTTACTGGGTATTAGAGATATCCCTATCATTTCATTGATAAGTTACTAACTACTCGGGGAATCTATTTTTAAATATTATACTTTAGGATGGTAAAACGTTATTTCGTTGGTAAGTTACTAATTAATTGAATGGCCCACTTGTAAAATTTCAAAAGTTTAGTCTTCCGGCCATGAGCACCCGGTAGCTTGTAGCTACTAGGCACCGGGCGGGCGTTCATGCCGCTCATGCGGCATGAACGCCCGCGCTTGCTAATTAGATCCAATTTGTCGCCATTGATTTCCTCATTATGTCGTGAAGAGAAGAAAAAACCCTACGAATCACGGCATGAATAGAAGTAGGAAGGAGATAACACTCTCGAGGTGAGGGACCTTCAATTAAATAAGGAAAATGAGAAGAGGACCCCAATGTCAATCTCCAAAAGTGAAAGGATGGATCGCAAGTTTTCAACCACACAATTATTCCACACCAACGACTTGTTTATCCGGATGTGAAGAAAACTGGGTGCTTCTTTCATTTTTTTTCCTGTTAGAAGTGTGATTAGCTTTGACAATATCTAAACGTTGCCATCCCAACAGATGATAGCTTAGGCTCAAATTGTACATTACTGATGCCATAGGGTTATGATGATCTCCATGTAAAGTATTGTGCCAGCCTCCACTCTCAACCTTTTATCCCCACCCCCACCCCCCCCCCCCCCTTCAAAAAAAAGAGTATAACAAAACGTACTATTTCTTTAACACAGTAAGTATACCTTATAGTTTTAGATTAATTCACAATTCGTTGTGAAAAAGAAAAAAAAAAGATGGGATATGAAAGATTGACTTGTATTTTAATTAGTCATAATAGAAAACTTTTTTACACAAATGTTGACCCAAAAATCTTTTAAAACTCACGTAATATTTTAGATCTAATTGAAAAGTGTAAAATTTACTTTCCGACTTTTGATAAATATAGATGAATGGTCTTTATTCAAAGTATCATATAAATTCACTAATACGATTTAACTTAAATAAAATTGCATCACCAAAGCAAAGATACCCATGAGACATAGGGTGCACTTCATACATCATGAATATATTTTTCATGTTCAAACTAAGGAGTGTATTTTCATGGAGAGAGCATGCGCATCGTCTATTGTTTCTTATTAAGTAATTCAAAGGTAAGCAATATTTACAGAGTACACATTTAGATTCCGCCATAAGTCCGATCGGTTGCCATGGGGTTGGGAGAGAAATTTCTGACATAGCAGCACCCGATAAATAATGGCCACTTTGATAAGAGTCCACTAAGGTTGACTTGAGAGGACAACTTTGGAAATGATTCACTTGGAGAAATTTTTGGGACTCGTGCAATAATAAGTCAATTGCGTAGGGGAGCCGCCAGGCTAACAGTCACCGTTAATCTCAAGAGTAACAGCGAACTGCTAGTCATGTATTCCAAATTCAAAGTGAGGGGCAACCCAAAAAATGGAATATTGCTTTAAAATTAAACTAGCCCAAACCCTCCCCATGACTGAAGATCGAAAAAGGCAATGCGAGAAGAAAGAGGAGAGAAAAAAGACTTTTCGACTTCCTCTCTTTTTTGTTGATTTTGTTAGTGTTTTATTATTCTTTTCTTATTTTTTCTTATCTCCTTATTTAAATTTGGGAACTTTTTTTTCTCGGTCTAATTCTCGATTTAAGAGTTTGAATTCTCTCGATCTAGTTCTAGATTTAGGTGCTATCCTCTCCCGATCTAAATCTAGGAGTTCAATAAATTTACTTTTGGGGATTCGATGTCTCTCTGCTCTGTTTAAGTAGAAGTTCTTTACCTTCAGTTTCAATGATGATCGTAGAAGTTTTGACGTCTCATTGAATTGTAAATATTTACTTCTCCACATGTTGGGTCTATGTTTATTTAATCTATTATGGTTGTTTCCATAAAATGATGGTGTAGAGGAAGCCGAACTTAGGAGTGTACCGTCAAATGACAACGTCGTAATTATTGAAAAATGAATTTCCAATGTGTGCTCATCGCAGACAAAGACATGAGATCTAGTTATGACTGTCAATTTTGTTTGACAAATATGTTCATGTAGAATGAGTTTATACTTAACTTTGCAAATGCTCCATTGATTTTCTTTGTGTTTTGGATTTGGCTTTGTTTTTTAGTATTCATGCTCTATTTCAATTTGCTTTGTCATGAAGACTATGTACTTCTGCATCCTTTTAAATAATGAATACAATCTTCTTTCAACTAAAAAAACAGTGTTTAGCCACCTAAAAATTGAAATTTTCACAATAAAATAGGCCAATTAAAGGATGCCCATTGTAATCAATCAAGCTAGAATGATCTTAACCAAGTTTGGAGTGATCTTAACCATTGGGGTTTGCCCCAGTGGCCACCCTTCCAACATAGAAGGGGGAGGTGGGGGATTTGAATCCCCACCTTCTCAGGAGGGTTAGGGTGGGAATGATTTAGTTTCAGGAGTGGGTTTCGACTCTCACACCCTGTAAGGAGGTAGGGCAAAAGTCTGAGAGTGAGAGGATTGGGGTGGGGACGATTTAGTTTCAGGAGTGGGTTTTGACTCCCATACCCTACAATGAGGTAGGACAAAAGTCTGAGAATGAGAGTTAGAGTAAGAATAGATATCAACGAAAAAAAAAAAAAGTCTAGAGTGATCTTCTTCTTTGCTTGATCCTTGTGTCGGTTGTTATTTTTCCTGTGGTGACAAGACATTCGGGCCTCAACACAAAAAGAAAAGGAGAGATGGCTGGCACAGCGGCTTTGGTGGTGGAGACAACGGCAACAATGGCAGCTATGGCGACAACCACCACCATCACCACCACGGAGGGCCACATGAAGGAGGTGGTCATGGTGGTGGAGGTGGACACCACGGCGGAGGTGGCTGAGGGTGTTGAATTGAACTTATATACCTTTTATGCATGATCTTTTTTTATTTATAAGAAGGGTTGCATTTCAATAAATTGTGATCCGATAGTGTGGTCTGTGTTAGACCATATTAGGACTAACATTTAGGGTTAAGTTAATTTTAATTCATATTTGTTATATTTAAGTATAATTACACTCTCACCGTATACTTGTATTCTTCATTTGATAATGGACAGGATATTATATTCTTCTCTCTTTCATTACAATTCTCAACATGATTTCAGGGTTATTTGTCATTTAAGGAAACTCCCATCGAGTTTGTTCCACGGGCAGCCACACCGGCCACCATTCTCCACCAAGGATCCACCTTCCAGTTGCAATTCAACATCCTTTCATTGCTAAATCCCAAAAAAGAGACCACCAACAGACTTGTTGCCCTCAGACAGCCTAGATCCTAAAAACTGATCGCAAATGGACACCAAATGCTACCACTTGTCGGACTCTGTAATCTTCATGGATGGTCATTTTTGTTATATATAGCTTTATTTTATGAAAAATCAATCTAACTTATTTGTATCTATTGTGATTTTGTTGCCATTGAAAACACAATTTTCTCAATATTTCAAAGATTTTCATGCTGACACTATATAGAATATAAAGACACCAAATTTCTTACAATTCTCTCTTAAAATTGTACCATCATTCACTGTTTTTGTTAAAAAAATGTCCCAACAACATGGTCAAGCATAACATAAACGTAAGCATAATGAAGATGGTAAATGCACTCTTTTAATCTCTACCATTTGTCCGGAACGGGTTTGGGGAGAGACTTGCCTTATTGCTGCATACACTATCAATTGTATGCCATCACTTATCATAGGTCACATTTCTCCGTGTGGGTATGGTAGTGTCCTAATTACAATCTTTTTCGAGTTTTTAATAATACTTGTTCGGTATGTCTTCCACATGAAAACTTGAAGTTAGAATGTCAAGCTCGTTTATATTGTTCCTTTGGGTATATCATTGAGCACAAAAGATACAGATGCCGGGATCTTATCTCTAACCGTTTTTGTGTGTCTTGTCATATTACATCTTGGGAATACTATAGATGGCTACGCTAGTCTCGCCTAGGCAAGGCTTGACATCGCTTGCTAAAGGAGAAGCTTGCTCAGGTGAGGGCAAGCTCCGGCGAGGGGAACCCATGCCCAGACAAGGCTCAGTGAGGTTTGGCCTCACCCAAACCAAGGCGACCTTGCCGAACATCACCTTTACCTAGTTAATGCATGACAAGGCCTGATTGGCCTAGGCAAGAGCTAGCCTCGACATATTTAGCAAGGGGAATTCTCACTAAGGATCTCCCTCACCAGGTCAGGCCTCGTTAGGGTGGGCAATGGTGGGCCTCACCCCGACTGTCGCCTGTGGTCAGTGACCAGTCATCGACAAAAGGAAGAATATCAAAAAAAAATGAAAAATTATTTAAAAAATTATTAGAAATTATCCACATCAACGCCAACATTGCCATGTAGGGCGACGATGAGGCCCACCAGGCGTCGACTGTGACTAGTGGCCAGTCACTATGGAAAAGAAAAACTTCAGAAAGATAATAAAAAATTGAAAAATTATTAAAATATTATTAAAAATTATATATATCAACACCAGTGGTACCATGTAGGTGGTGTTGACACCTAAATTTTACCATTTTATTTAGGACTTAATCGCATACAAGATTAGGAATTAGTTGCTAAAAAAAGAAAAGGAGAAGGAAAAGTAAAAAAAAAAAAATCATTAAAAGGTATCGTGTTTTCATTATTGAACCGCATATTGAATGGTTTTTTTATAATAAAAAAACCAAAAAAAAATTGTCATCAAAAGGAAAAAAAAATTTAAAAAAAAATAAAAAAATAGTTACAAAAAAAGGGAAAAAAAGGAAAGGAAAATTGAAAAAATGAGATCGAGCCGAGAGCAGGTCAACCCGGCCTCTTTCTTTCCCTTTTCTTTCTCTTCGTCTGGGCTGGCTCACTTTTCTTTTATTTTGCCCAAGATGAGCCCAGCCTCCTTTTCCTCTCCTTCTTTGTCCTTCATGCGTTCTGCAGAAAAGAGGAGGAGGTACGCAAGCAAGAGGAGGGACAGAGGTCAATGAGAGTAGGGGTGTGCAAAATACTTGGGAATCGCTCGGACCGCCCGGAACCGGACCGGAACCACCCGGAACCAGCGGTTCTTAAGGGAACCAGTCCGGTTCCCAATTCCAATTCATGGGAACCGATGGGTATCGGTCTCGTTCCCAGTTCCATGGGCGGATCCGCCCGCTCGCCCACCCGGA
This sequence comes from Eucalyptus camaldulensis, assembly GCA_019915185.1. Lineage (NCBI taxonomy): Eukaryota > Viridiplantae > Streptophyta > Magnoliopsida > Myrtales > Myrtaceae > Eucalyptus > Eucalyptus camaldulensis. The sequence goes on from JAHSVA010000005.1 coordinate 10,667,611, forward strand.
CCGGACTGGAACCTTTTTAATATTAAAAAAAAAAAATTACTAAAAGAAACCCTAGACCTCATCTCACTCCCTTCTAGGGGTGTGCAAAACACTTGGGAACCGCTCAAACCGTATTTGTAAATTCGTTGCGTTTACTTCTCCCGCCTTCCCAAACCGTATTTGTAAATTCACTGTGTTTACTTCTCCCGCCGTCCGCATCTCCACGTACTTAAATTTAATTTTTTTTATTTTGCTTGCTTTGATGTCACGTAGTCGTTCTATGTTGAAAACAAAAATTGTTTCGTGTTAAGATAAGTTCCATGGATCCACCCAGGAACCGAACCGACCGGCGGTCGGTCCGATTCCCGGGTGGATCTCGGTTCCAATTTTTCGGAACTGGTCCTTAGTGGGCAATTCCCGATTCTAGGTCAGGAACTGCCCGCCTGGACCATGCACACCTTTAAGTGAGAGGACATGGCGAGTGTCTCGTGTGACTCACACGTTCGGTCAGGGGGGAGGCCGACAACGACAGTTGGCACAGCAAGAGGCCATGCGCGCCGCTACTTAAAAGTGTGAGAGTGGTCTCGTTTTAGGGGGCTGGAGAGGGAGACGGAGAGAGATTGGAGCGAGAGAGATGTTCAAGGGGGAGCCAGCTAGAGAAAAAAATCTGAGAGGTAGTTGGTGAGAGCTTGAGGGAGAGCGGGAGGAGTTCTCCAGCGGATCGACCACGCCCGACCCCTCTCCGACGACCTCTAGTTGACGTCCGCGAGCACACGATCTTTCGCTCCCAAATCTCTGTGTCGCCAGTGAGTTTCTTTACTTGGTTCGAACCTGCCTTGCCTAAGGATCCTGGTTCAAAGATACCAAGGCGGCAGACCATAACCCAATTTGTCATGAGCTAACCCGCTTGCCGCCGTCTCCGAGTCGGGTATGGAACTCTGCGATTCGACGGTCGTTTTCGTGAATCCCTGTTATTCCGTGTTGTTTTGATCGAAGCAAAGCCGAGACTTGGTTTCCTTAAGCCCATACGCATGCTGGGTTTGAGCTGGGTGTTGTTGTTGATTTCGGTTGTCTCGTGATGATTTCTTTTAAGTCCAAACTTGAGTTCGGGTTCTAAAAGCAGTCAATATTTTTTTCTCAAGCTGTGCTCGCCAGCTGTTTGTTGAAATGTGTAAACCGATGTCGTGAGCATCTCTCTCTTATTATGGCTAACGTAACAGTAAGTCCAAGCATAGCATGTTCTGTTGTATATAGTGTTCGTTTGACGAACTGACATGTCGAAGTTTTAGTACGATTCATGGCTACCCTAAACGTTTTTCCCTACCCTCTTCTTTGTCCTAAATGAGTCCATACCAGCTTGTTCGTCGGGTTCCTTAAAATGCCATCGTTTGGCTCAATCATGTTGTGACCATATTTTGTAAAATCTTGGATGGGTGCTGGACGGCAATCATGCTTGGATACGGTAGCTGATGATGGAAGTTGGGCGAAGAAAATTTGTATACCCACTGTGAAGTGTTTTGTTCATGTCCTAGCTTCCTAGTCGTAAGCTTAGTCTAAGGTTTCTCAAACTCCTCGTCCATTGGTTGGCCTTAACGTGAGAGAGGGGAACAGTGGAGAGGAGCGTGTAGGATAGAATGAATGAGGAAGGGGAATAGACATTTTGGGTTGAACTCTAGCGACGGGATTAGTGGGTGTTGGACTAAAATTGAAGCTTGGCCAATATGGGATGGTTTTGGTATTTAGCTGAGCTTGGGCTTGGTATAATTATTTCAGAAGGTGGGCTTAGATCATTTTGAAACGGAGCTTGTTGAAAGCCTTATTCGTATGGATTGCCCAAACCCATGAAGTGTCAGACGGCAGTCCGTCTTCTAACCGAGCCTTAGGGCCCAGCTCGAGTCCCTATTCTCGGAATAAAAAAATTATTTTTTATTAAAAACAATAAAAAAACAAAAACTATTATTATTATTATTATTATTTTTCAAAATTCTGCAAATGCATAAAAATATTTTTTTTAAATCGATTTTTTTTAAAGTCTGAAAAATCCAAAGATTCATAAGAATTTAGGATATTCATAAAAACTTTAAAAAGTAGTTCTTAGATAATCTTTTCTTAAAAGGTGGGAGCCTTTTGGTCCGAGATTGTGCTCAAAATTTAATAAGCCCTTAGGGCTTCACCTTAAGATTTCAATTGTCCTTAGAGACAAATGTCATTGCTAATTGATGGATTGATTTTGGCTTCCTTTTAACCTAGCTAGGATTAGCATTTATCTTTTCTATAGTATTAATTATTTGCTACCTCATGAAATGTATTTAATGCTTTCCTTGATTGCTGATTGTTATTTTAATGATTACACATTTGCATGATTACCTCACATATTAGTGAATTAGTCTAGAGTTAATCCAAACTGCCTGACAAAAATCTTTTTTAAAATGAACAAGATTAGGTACCAAAAAGGCACTAATTGGTTAATTAGTGTAATCAAGTCCCCGACCCTAAATTCTCTTGTTGCGTAGGAAGTGAGGGTACACTATCATGCCTCACTTGGTTTCTAGACAAATAGGCTAGTGACGACTCTTTATTGTGAAATTCTTAGGAACACCTCAATGTCGCATGAGGTATAGGCTTGGGAGAACTCATGCCTAATCATGGGCCATAAGCCTGCTTTTTAGGCAATACCTCTAAACATATTCCCTCCGCCAAGGAGTAGGTCGACAGGCGGAAGGCATCTACCTTAGTAATATTCGGCTAAAATTGGCCCAAACGACCAAAATGGCACACAGTCAAAAGATTTAGGACTAAATTGACATTATTAAAAGTTTATAATTAAATTGACACAAATGCAATTGGTTTAGCACTTGACGCTTTTCCCCTATGATATTTGCCTTGAGCGTACCAAAGACATTAAACTAAATTGTCTTCATTTAATATCATATGTGTAATAGCATTGTACAACGCTTCTCCATTTAATCTACTGATAAGACTGTTTATATCTTTACTAAGACAAATTCATTGGGACCTTTTTTGGGATTTTTTCTCCAAACTCAATATATAATAAATATACACGCCCCCAAGCTGGGGGCACTTCTCTTGGACCTGCTTGACGAAGTACTCGTGGCTTGACTCCGCCGCAAGGTGGATGAGATTGTTGCCCATGCGGGTCTCTAGCATGAGGCCATCTAGTGGGGTTTCTTCTCTATTGCCTCCATGTTTCTGGAGGATTGAGTCTTTGAGGCCTGTGAGGTCCCCTTCTCTGGCTGCAGTGTACAAACTTGAGTCCATGTACTTCTTTGGGGCTTCTATATCCTTCTCCATCTTCAACTCTTCTTCTTCTTGAATTGCCAGCCCCCTTATAAGTGTGTAGAGCAAAGAAATGATGGAGGTATTTGGTTTTGAGGAAGAAATGAAGTTTAGAGTCGAGAAACAATAAGATGTATAAGGTTTCATATGTGGCTGTCACGGGACACTTCCTAGGAAAGTATAAGCCTGCACATCTTTGGTTGGTTAGGATGATTTTAATCATATTTTCAAATTCTTGTGTGAACGTAGTAGCCCCAACTATCAGTGGATTAGTTAATTTATTAAGCAACTTGACATAAGCATCATTAGGTCAGCGCCTTCCCCCCTTGGTTGATACTTGATACAATTAAGAAGGGGACTTAATTAGGACATAACCATCTTCTGAAAGAGATGCTTGTTCATAATACAATAACCGTGCCGTCCTTGCGTTTGTAGCGAAAATTCATCATCTCATTACATATGGCGTTTGGCCCTCTGATGCTTATGTTACCACTAGAATGTGCAAAATCTAACGGAAAAGGAAAGGATGAGGAGAGAGATTTCTTCCTAGAGAGAGTGAGAAAGAATGTATTTGAGTGCTTAAATCACTATTTATATGTTAATATTTATGGACTGTTAGATAATGTTGGACAAATGTTGGTCTATGGAGGCAAAATTGTTTGACAAATGATTCCACCATCTTAGGGATAATGCATGTCCTATATTTAAAACAGTGATCATACTGTTTTCTCTAATGAGATCGTATTAAAGTGGTGTCTTGTCAAGTCCAGCTCAATAAGTTGTCGATGTTATTATCTAATAATGGTAATCAAAAACTTGTGGGCGTTATTGGGACACATGTGACGAGCTGATTGGTTAAATAAAACATATTCATCCCTTGTTTCCACCCTTGGTCTCATTTGGTGTATTTGACTTACCAAGACTAAAATGGATTCCAAATATCCTTCCCTTTTGTTCTCGCCGTTAATTAGAGAAGTAGAGGGAGCTAGGAAGCCTTATATTTTTGGCCGTTACATCTAGTGGTCATACCTTGGCCGCTGGATATTGATGTAACTTCATCATCATATCAGTATATATCCTACTAGAAGTTTACATAATTGGGAAAGTTATACCGACGCTAGCTCTAGACTGTTCAATTGGCTTGCACAATCTAACCAGTTAATAATTTTTTAAACCGACAGCAATCGCTGCACACTCGATTTCTAGTGAATTGTAAATGTCCCACTAAGCAGGATTTTTCGAGTTAATCCCAAATCGTCGATTTTTCGTCACTGGTTTTTAAGCATCACTTCTTTGCTTCCAAGTTGATCTCCTCCCTGTTCTATGTTGCTATCAAGGTGACAAGTTGGTCAACTTGGGTTCTCAACCCAATATCGCGCTCCCGGTGTGCGGTCCTCTGACCCGTCCCTTCCTCACAGCCTAGGTCTGCAATGCGGATCTCGGCTTCCATGCCAGCTAGTTCTCTAGTCCCATTACCTTAGCAGATCTAGCTGACTTTAGAAGAGACGCTGATTTCCCGAAAATTTCACCATTTATTGTCCTGGTCTGTGGACTGGGCTTGTACGCATAAACCTGGCTGCATAGGCATTTACCAAGAACACTTAGCTGCTGGCCCTAGATTTCCAATCGCTAAATCCTTATTCCCTAGGTCTCCCGTCGGGACCTTATGATATTGATCTTCACCATCCTTCCAACACTATCCTGGAGCTACATGCCTACTTTGGCGCGGATTTGCCGGGGATGTTAATGATTGCATTTCTAGAATAGGGTTTCGCGTCTTTTTTTGGCAGTTCCTTAATGACTTGGCTTAGTAAGAAACAAACCCTTGCACGAGTGATTAGAAAATGAACGGACCACATCAGCATAGTGAATACAATGCAAAGTAGAAAAAACTAACTCTTTGATATGAACAAAAAAGGTTATGCTAGGATGGGTAACAATGAGATATACCAAACTATCGATCAGCTATTGATAGAGTGTAGAATCTCGTAGTAAGATAACATTAAGAAGGTTGAGCTCGGCATTGCACTCTAGTGGGTAGAAGTGACCTTGTCGTCAATCAAATCCGCTTCTAGATATTGAAAATACGGTCACTTTCATCTCTCCATGAGATGATGAGGATATTAGAGGCGAGAAATTGGGTCACTTTTGCAATCGCTGACGGTCATGGTGATGATGGAACGGATCTTCTACTGCTCAAGTCTGGAGTGATCTTCGTGCTGTGCTGGATCCTCACGTTGGTCCTTATGTTTTCTTGCGGCAACGATGGCAACAACTCATTTGGCTGTTGCCGCAAAAGGAAAAAGAGGAGAATAATGTCTAAAAATTTCCAAACTTATTGCACTTTCGACCATTCAATCATAAGCCTTTAATTGTGTTAATTAAGTCCTAAACATTTTCACATTTTGTCAATTAAATCCATCAGGCGATCTTGACCAAAAATCAGTAAAGTGAATGTTGGCCGTCTCACCAAACATGATCGGTGATGATATAGATAATTTTTTAATAATATTCAATATTTTTTTTATATTTTGTCTTCTTTTTTTTCTTTTTTTTTATCCCAACTCTGGTTGACAATGGTCAGCCGTTGACCTTGCTGGCCAGAGTTGGGAAAAAAACAAAAGAAAGAAAGAAAAATAAATAAATAAATAAATAATCAAGAAAATATTAAAAATTATTAAAAATTATTCATGTTAGCATTGTTCAAGTCATGTAGAACAACATCTTCATCAGTATTTTCCAGCAAAAATTGATCAGATTGGCTCAATTGACAAAACATGAAAATATTTATATTCAATTTGTACAATTAAAAGGTTTATGATTGAAGCGGTTAAAGTATAATAGATTTAGAACTTTTTAGATAATTTTTTCAAAAAAGAAAGGCGTCCAGAGAAGTCACTATGGAGGAGGTGGTCGTGGGCCTTTGGCCACTCTCGTTCGATGTGTTGTGTTGTGTTACTAAAGCCTTCACTGGTTTCTTGACCATGAAGTAGCATTTCCCATAACTCTATTTTTTGTGGCCAACGCTCATCTCATATCCTCTGCTATGCGATTTTCAGCTCAACCTTTAGTTTGGCGAGTTTTAGACACTCGATTAGAGAGAAACTTTGCTTGGGTAGGGATGGAAGCAGGAGGGACTGCGGTGAAAAGCTCGCCGCAATTTTGAACTTGACACTTGAAGTTAGGATCCAAGATTGCTATAAACGTTGGAGGGATATGTAAAAAGAATCGCAAACCCATCCGGTTGACTGATGCTGGAACTCAATAAACTGTGCAACTATATTGTTTGGATGGATGGTTTTAACGAATTAAATAAATAGATTTGAACCTAAGTGCAGATGTAATTATAACCGAACGGATAATGCGGCAGTTAATTCGAATGACCCACTTGTAAAATTTCAAAGCACTTGGTTGTCTACTCGTAGACGTAAGAGTGGTGAAATCATTATTTCATCAGCAAGTTATGAAAAACTAGCTGCACTCGTTAGCAAAGTAATAAAGCACTTCGTGAATCTGCTTCTGAATATTAGATTCGAAATAATTCCATGGAATTTTCATTGATAAGTAACTACTTAATCGAAGGGGCCCACTTATAAAATTTTCGGGTATTTGCTATGCATACTCGATCTGTGATGAAAATATCATTATTTCTTTTGTAAGTCGCAAACTACATGATGGGCCCAATTATTAAAATTTATAGCACTTGGTATCATATGGATATCGATAAGTTACTAATTAATTACTGGGCTGCTCGCAATAAAATATGTACTAATCTACTTGTGAAAGAGATGATGAAACCATTACTGACTAATTGACGAGCCCAGTTATTAAATCTAAAAGAGAAATAATTGGATGATAGTTTTTTATCTACTTTAAAAATAACAGTTCCTTTTGGACTACAAAAAACCAAATAAGAAATAATTATAAACTGTTATGATGTCCATTCTTTCAAAAACTTGTGGCTGGCACAATAAATTGCTATTTTCATGCTAGCAAAGCCCAATTTAAAAGTACTCTTTAATATACTATTGGATTCTATTGGCTGAGAAAATCTATCATCGAATACTAGGTTTGAGAATAATAAAATCACTACTTTGCTCGTAAGTTACAAAGAGTTGACCAGACAAGAAAGTTGCCAACCCAATTTTACTTACTAATGATGTTATGGGTTGTAACATTCAGACAACCTTTCAGATGATAACATATTTCTTTGAGATGGAAAGTTGAGACAACTTACTTGTAATGTTCAAAGTTAGGTAAAAGATCCTCTGTCCTAGGTAGTATTTTTCTTGATATCTCGATAAATCTCAATCTTTCATGATAACATTGTTTTTGTAAAATCAATGACTGAGATTTATTGAGACGCCCGATCCCTCAAAGAGTATTAATCTTAGCTTTCCATCTATGTCGTCGACAATATTGCTAAAGCCGACTGCTTTTGCTCAGGTAGTGGTGGTTTTACCAAGGATAGTGGCAATAGCAGCAACTACAATGACGGTGGCGGCAGCTGCTAACTTTGAAGACCAAAAATAATTATTATTTGTCAATATTTATATGGGAGAATTACCAAAAAAGTCCTAAACCTATTGCAATTGTGCCAATTCAGTCCTAAACTTTTTTTTTGGCCAATTTAGTCCTAAACCTTTTACAGTTGTGTCAATTCAGTCCATCCGGCCAAAATTGGCCGGCCGGCGCTGATGTGGACTGGCGAACACTGATGTGGCATTTTTAAATATTTTTTTTTCGAATTTTTAATATTTTTTTGGATTTTTTTAATTCTTTTTTTTCTTTTTTTTTTTTCCATCATCTTCTTCGCCTCCTGGCCGGCCGGCACCGGCCGGAGGCGAGGGCCAGGGAGGTCAGCCTCGCTGGCCAATGGCGAGGCTCGCCCCTGCCGGCCGGAGGCAAGGGCTGGCGAGGGCGAGGCCCCGCCAGACCTGGGGAGGTCAGCCTCGCCAGATCCGGCGAGCTCGGCCCTCGCCAAGGCTGGGGTGGAGGCGGGGAGGCGGTCGACCGGGCGGGGAGAGGGAATCGGGGGGAGGCGAAGCCGAGCTGAGGAGACGATCGGACGCCCGATCTGAGGGCCGGTCCGAGGGACGTCGAAGCTCGCTGCATCGCTCGGTTGCAAGCGGACGCCGCCATTGATGCCGAGGTTCGGCTGACGGAATATAAGAGCTTCGCGGCGATCGGAATCAAGCCGAGCCGTTCGTTCTGGTGGGGCGAATCGGGGACTCGTCTTCTTCGTCGCGGCGCGCAAGGGCGTCCGGTCGTCTCCTCAAGTCGGCTCCACCTCCCCCTGATTCCCTCTCCCCGCCCGGTCGACCGCCTCCCCCGCTCCGCCGCTTCTTCTCTTCCAGGTCTCTCTCTCCCTCCCCATCTCCGCCCCAGCCTTGGCAAGGGCCGAGCTTGCCGGATCTAGTGGGGCCTTGCCCTCGCTAGTGGCCGGCGAGGCTGAGCTCGCCAAATCTGGCGAGGCCTCGCCCTCGCCAACGGCCGGCGAGGCTGACCTCGCCAGATCTGGCGAGGCCTCGCCCTCGCCAGCCCTTGCCTCCGGCCGGCGGGGGACGAGCCTTGCCATTGGCTGGCGAGGCTGACCTCGCCGACCCTCGCCTCCGGCCGGCACCAGCCGGCCAGGAGGTGAAGAAGATGATGGAAAAAAAAAAAAAGAAAAAAAGAATTAAAAAATTCCAAAAAATATTAAAAATTCGAAAAAAAAATATTTAAAAATGCCATGTCAGCGCCGGCCGGCCAATTTTGGCCGGATGGACTGAATTAACACAACTGTAAAAAGTTTAGGGCTAAATTGGCTAAAAAAAAAGTTTAGGACTGAATTGGCACAATTACAATAGGTTTAGGACTTTTTTGGTAATTCTCCCATATTTATACCAATTCAAGTTCTTACATTTGGCTAATCGAGTTCTCAAATATTGGTGGTGAGTCTATAGTTTGCTGGCTAAGAGTGCATTTGATAATCATTTTATTCTCAGGAATAATTTTCTCTCAGAAATGATTATTTTTTATTATATTCCTAGGAATAATTTCTAAGTATTTGAAGACATTTAGTAACTATCCAAAATTTCTATTATTGAAATAGAATTGTGTTTAATAAAACTTTTAAAATTTCTAGTCCAAACCATTATCTTTTAATATTTTAAAGATTTTATTAATTTTTTCTCTTTTTTCTGTTTTTCTTTTCTTACCAAGCCATAGTGGTCCGAACCTCGCCGTGAGTTGGGTGACGCTCGACCTCACATTGGCTAGGAGAGGTTGACCTCGCCTAGATCTGGCGAGGCTTAGGCCGACGAGCCTAGCTGTGGCTTGGTGTCGCTAAGGCCAACGACCGACCAAAAACAAGAAGAAGAAGGAGGAAAAAAGGAAAGAGAAGAGAAAAGAAGAGAAATTGGACTTGATTCTAGAATTGTTCTCAAGAACAAATAAGCAATTTTTTTCTATTTCTTGATTTTGTTCTAAATCTATTCTCGAAAATAAAAACAAAAAAAGGATTTTTATTCTCGAAAATAAAAAATTTACTAAATGGTTTTCTGTTCCAGATCTATTCCCCGAAACAAAATAATAAAATCGGTTTTTACTTGGCCAGTTGCCAAACACGCCCTAAATAAGTAGTTGATGGGTAGATAAGTTTTTTTTTTCTTTTTCTGTTTTTTAGTCAAAGCAAAACTATCTTTATCTAAGTCTTAGCCGAAACGGCCCATAAAAGGGGCATCTAAACATAACGTCCTTAAGGGGACGGGCTGGTTGGACCAGCTAATTTCATGGGAGAGAAATGACTTTATTGGCCTTAACAACCCAATCCGCTACTCTATTTCACTCTCTACTATGACGGGCTATTCTTATATCACAAAAATAAGGCAAAAAGATCTTGAGCTTCAGCGATAAGTGCATGCCCTTCCCATCCGGAACGATCTACGGACTTCAACGCTGAAACTAAACTTAAGACAGTTCAGAGTTGAGTCCCAAACTTCTTGGGCCCCTTCGAGGAAAGGGAAGCTTCAGCGAGTGCACGAGTGCTAGGGTTCGAGATTAATCACTACATTAGGGTTTAACAAGTTACTAGTGAAAGTAACAGCTTGCGGAACGTAGTAGATTACCAACAGAATGACAAATTTATCATTTTCAGAGGGGGGGGGAGGATAGTAAGTTAATAACTCCTCTAGAAGTTTAACACTTTGCATATGGACACACTAGTAAAATTCTGAAATACTGGGAAATTTATTACTGGGTATTAGTGATATCACTATTATTTCATTGATAAGTTACTAACTACTTGGGGTACTATATTTTTATGTTATAATTGAAGATGGTAAAATCGTCGTTTCGTTGGTAAGTTACTAATTAATTGGTTGGCCCATTTATAAAATTTCAAAGGCCTGGTCTTCCGGCCATGAGCACCCGGTGGGTTGTAGCTACTAGGCACAAGGCGGGTGCTCGACTGGACTTGATGGCTGCTCAACCAAAAGGTATAGATAAACCTCTTGACTCTGCACATGCTCAGCGCACCTAGGTGTCGCATCGGCCTCGGAGGCACAGGAATTAAACCTTGGTTTTGGCCCATTTTCATAAGTCACGCAATACAGGAAACAAAAGGAGCGTTGGGGGTTTTCTATCTGTGAATTTTTTGAGCGAGTTCTTTACGAGAGATTGTGAGTGATGGATCGAATTAATACTTTGATTTGAGAAGATCAAATGGATGGATTTTTGTACATAAAGCACACATTGTGCGCGCATGTAAGAGAGAGATTAAAAGAAAATGGCAAGAGAGGTGCTTCCTCTTGTTGATTCTACCAATGGCCATGGAAGCCAATTGGAATGGACATGACTTTGTGTGATTTCATTTTTCTTAGCATTCACCTCCATGGTCATATTCGCATGCGGCAAACCTGCGCAAAACCCTCGCGCAAAGAAGTGCCGTAGTGGTGGCATTTGTTAGGGGGCAATCTTCCTGGAGCTGGTGGCTTTTACTTAGGCAGTGATGGTTTTAGGACGGTTGGTGGTGACGGCGACGATTGTGGCTATGGTGGAAGTCGGGGCGGCAGTGGAGGCTGCAGTGGCAGCGAGGGCAGTGGTGGCTGCTATATCTGAAGTAGAGGTTTCACGTTTCTTTTAATCAAAGTTCAGCTTTTTACGTTGCCGTTGGTCCTGGGAATATGGTTTGCTAGCTAAAGATGTAGTTGATGCGGAGATGAGTTTGATGAACTATAGATAATTTGTGTTTAGTGGATGGTTGTGATCTATCGCTAACTATCCGTCCATCCATTAAGCTTTCATTCAATTTCGATCGATCATGTATCTCCTCCTCGTGTTCAATTTTAATATAATTTTATTTCCTCGTAATATCTTCACTAATTGATTCACGTGGATTTGCACCCCCATTGAATCCCCACTTCATGCACTTTTTGCGCGCGGTATAGAAGTACGGATCGATCTTTGCCCCTCGACAGCGGAGTGATCGACGACATTTGCGGCGGCCGCCCTTTCCCGAGCAATCTCCAGTCTCGATCGCACGTCTCAAACGAAGAAGAAGAGCAATTCCCTTCCTCAGTGCTGATGTTTAATTTAATTGGGGGCTGATCAAAATGGGCTTGTGACTTGCACATGCCAAAAAATAAAAAGACATGGATGTCACATGCATCGGATCTTGCTCGGTTAGAAACTTAAAAAACCAAAGTAATGCCGTGTTGACTGAACAAAGAAATATCAAGGGATTGACCAAGACGACCGCGAAATCGTAGGGAGCAAGTTGGAATTAGCCCAAAAGTGGAGATCATGATAGTGGGGATTTGAATGGGGGCTATAGGTTAATATCAGTAATACTATTTCTACTAAAACTAGATTACAATATTAGGAATAAAGTCATCAAAATGCTTGTTGATAGAATAAAATGATGAGCAAATCATGAGGTTAGACGAGATTGACATTGGATAGTTGATATATTATCTAAACAAATTGATGGTTTTATTTGTACGTTGATGGGCCTAAGTTGGCCTGTCCGCCCATGTTGAGCCTAAAAGCCTGGCCCGCTAAATAAGGGCCCATGTATGAAGAGGTGTTATGTTGAGAGGTTATGACTTTTGGGAGAACGTATTACATTGAAGAGTTACGTCTCTTGGAGGAGACGTATTTAAAAGAGAAAAGAAAAGAGAGGAACGTACCTTTTCAAGTGAACGTACGTTAGTCTCTCTCTCCCTCAAAAAAAGAAGAAAATAGAAAGAACAGTAGGTTTTGTTTTTTCTCCCCCTAATAGCAACAGCACCCTCCTTGGCAGAACGGGATTAGTTTTTCTTCCTCAAATCAACGTAGGTATTTAATCTGTGGACAATAAGGTACGTTCAATTCCATGGTATGTCTTCGATTGGTGATACATATTTGTTTCTGGGCTCATCTTCTGCATTCGTTTTAGGGGTTCGATTTAGTGTCGAATCCGTTTTAGGGAATCAGTAATTCCCAACATTGGTATCAGAGTCGTAGTTAATGTTTCTCGATCCCCTTTTTATGTTATTGAATTACTTTTGTGGTTGAAATTCAAGAAAAGCCACTACCGGTCGATCGAGGACGGTAAAACCCGACACCCGCATACTATTTGCCCTATTTTGTGATTTTCTGCAAGTCGAAATTCATTTTTGATAGTGCAAGAACGAAGCTCTCGTTGATATGAGAAAAATGAGTCGTGTATTGCTGCTGGACGCGCCGCCATGCATGGTCGGAACATTGCACGCGCCGATTCGGTCCCTCGCAGGCACGTGCGACGCACATGCCGTTTTGGCCCCAGGTGCATGCGACGCACGCGCGGGGTGCTAGCGCGTGCCATGCATGTGTCGGCTGACATCATCGTGACGTTAGCTAGGCACAAGCATGGCACGTGCCGGTCGGTTTGTCCGACCAGTCCAACCCAGCCCGTCCGATTCGTCCGGTCCGACCCAGCCCGTCCGATCCGACCTAACCACCTGTTAACTTCAACTTAGCTAAACATTGACCGTTGACTTTGACCATTGACCGTTGACTAAAAAAAGAAGGAATGTGTTTCTTTTTCCAATTAAGTCTATGTGAATTATATATAATCTCTTATTTATTCTGCATTTGTTACAGGAATAATGCCTCCCCTTAGGTTGTGCACACCTATTCGCGCAATTACCGATGAAGAAAAGAAAAGGCTTTTTAAGTTGATAGCTGAACTGACTAATCATCGATGGAAGAATGGCAACTTAATTGTTCATGTTCTTGAAGTCAATAGAAAAATACAAAAAGTCATATGGAATGGTCGTCCTATGCACAGTCTAAGATGGTGCGATTTTTCATGAACACTCTTTCACAAGAATGGCAAAGAGTGTTGAATCGCTTATGGGAAATCAACAGAGCTATTTCATATAGGAGAATTGTGATGTCTTTTATAGATAATTATTACTGGATTGTTACAAGGGAAAAGATCAAGAAATTGAACAAAAGAGAATCTTTTCCAGTTCGTATATTGACTTGCAATGTTTTTTACCTTCTTGTTTGTGTGGCACTGATATGTTAGTTGTATTATGTGAAAGTATTGTTATTATATCATTGTTTGATATCAAATATTATTTGCTTTATGTTATTATTAACTGTTGTGTTGTGGGTAGTTCATTGAAATTTTTGTAATTTCAAAGAATTTATTTAGCATATAATGTTATATTAATAATAACTTCAAGTTAGGATTTTGGATGATGATTAGAAACATAGTGACATCTTAATTTTGAAACCTAATTTAAAATTATTCATTAATATGAGGCATATCGAGGAGCATCATGGGGGTAGAAGATCCGCTTCCCCGAAAGAGCATTATTCTTAGCTCTCCATCAATGTCGCTGGCAATCTTGCTGAAGCTGGCCGCTCTTGCTTAGTGGAGGTTTTACTGGGGATAGTGGCAGCGACAGGAACTGCAGAGGCCAAGGTCGCAGCGACTAACTTTCAAGACATATTGGTGTTCCTAATGGGTCTACAGTTTGCTAGCTAAATAAGCAGTTGATGGGTGCACGACTTCTTTTTTTCTGGACAAAGCAAAGCTATCTTTATTCAAAGTCTTATTTGAAAGGGTCCCTAAAAAGGGCATCTAAACATAGGCGGGGAGGTCGGACTAGCCTATTTCATGGAAGAGAATTGGCTTTGTTGGGCCTTCACGACTCACTTCACTACTCAGTTTCGCTCTCTACTTCGACGGGCTATTCTCATATCACAAAACCGGGGCAAAAGGTCTTTGAGCTTCCAGCAATAAGCGCACGCCCTTTCCATCCGGAGCGATCTGCGGACTCCATCGATGAAACTAAACTCAAACCTGTTCGGACTTGAGTTCCAGACTACTTGGGCACCTTCGAGGAAACAGAAGCTTCAGCGAGTGCACTGCTGGGGTTTGACATTAATTACTACATAGGATTTGTGTCTAGTGCTTGGTCATGATCTATCTGTATGTAACCGTCCATCTATTCCGTTATAGGCAAAATTCACTTGTTTTGTTATAATAAAGAAATTCAAGTCTTGTCCTAAGCAACTTCGCAGAAGCTTCACCAGCGATTACCGCATTGAATTATCTCCCAATTTGTCCCCTCAATTCATAGGTCACGGAGAATTACTGACCGCGAACTTCCCAGAAGCGTATGTCCTGCAAAATCGGCTAACCTGTAATAAATTCAACAATGGAAGGTGAACAAGAGACGATGCAGATGCACATGATCTCTCCACAAAAATAAAGTGCTTACCATTTCTTGTCGGTATCCTTGATTTGGTGATGTGATTTGTATCTAACTTATATCATATTAGTGAATTTTATATGATGATTTGAATTAGGGTTGCCACTCTAGATTTATCAAAAGCCGAATGGTAACTTTTTCACTTTCCTGTCAAATCTAGACATCATGAAAGTTTCCAAAGATTTATGGAAAAGAAATCATAGGTCAATATGCAGCGTCAAAAGTTTTTTATAAATGCAAGCAAATCTTCGATATCCCATCTTTTTTTTTCCTTCTTTTTTTGCACCTCACATGATCGACACAACTTGTAAATTAATTTGAACCTAATAAGGTATAACTGCTGTATACCGACTAAAAAAAAGCTATAACTACTGTGTCAAGGCAATAGCACATTTTTTTGGAGAGGATATTTGTTTTGTTTTGTTTATAGATAAAAAGGTTGAGAACTGGGGCTAGCGCAAATACTTTCCATAGGGATCATCACAAGTCTCTTCCATCGGTAATGTACAATTTGAGTCATAAATTATCATCCCGTTAGAATTACAAAGTTTTGAGATTGACAATCGCAAATAATGAATACCCAATCTTCTTCACACCCGGATAAACAAGCGGTCCTGTTTGTGTAGAATAATTTTGGGGTTGGAAGCTTGAAATCTACAGACCAAAAAAGGAAAGCTCGAAATCCATCCGTCACTTGTTGAATTTGACAATGCGGTCCTCTCCTCATTTTCCTTATTTAAATGAAGCTCCCTTGACAACGTCGATAATTGAGTTCCTGCCTCTGTTCTCTCCACGAGATAACAGGGAAATCAATGGCGAGAGGGTGGATCACTTCAGCAAGCGCCGGTGTCATCTTCTTGCTGTTGTCCTTGGTCCTCGTTTCGCTGATTATTTTTTTCTGCAGCGATGGTTCGTCTGGGTCTCGGCGCAAGAAGAAAACGAGAGGTGGCCATGTCGGCAGCTACTATGGAGGCGACGGCAATGACTGTGGTGGCAATGATGGCGGCACAGGGGGAGGGGGTGGCTGTGGCGGAGGCGGTGGTTGCGGCGGAGGCGGCGGTTGCGGTGGAGGGTGTTGAATGTACTTTTCGGCATGAATTATGGGGGGAAAAAGGGTTTTATTTCTATAATTTTCGTGGTATTCAGTGAATTAGGCAGAGTTTGAACAATAAGTCATAGTAGATTTGTGCGAGTTGGAAGAGGAAAGTTGTACTTACTTTTGTCTATAAGTAATAGATCTATTGTGTAGTCTCTTTGTTGCTTTATGATGATGAACAATATCGAATAATATTCTTTTTGCTATTTCGTGGAATCATTTTTTTTTTTCTAATGTCGATATTGGTAATTCTCTTGCCATGACCGGCTTGATGCTTAACTCTGTCTGATTTTACCGAGTATGAATTAATTGACAGTAATTTTACATATAATCCTTCCTTCTAAGGGGATCTTATATAGATCGAAAATGTAATTCTCTGTCAAGGATTTCGAAACCGTGCATGATTCCTGCTGTTTGCGTGATGGAGTGGACCCTGCGCTGTTATGGATGTAAAAGTCAGCGCCAAAGGTGTTATATGTGCTTGTGCGGCTGTCCTCTCTACATCGTTGCAGCAGATTATGAGTAGATCTTCCTTATCTCCCACTTGCATTTTCACAGAACTGTCTACGCTGAGAACTGATGATGATACGTCTATATCGTAAATCCTCTTGATTGCTCCACCTGGTCTTGGGACTTTTGCACATTAGAACTGCAGATTACCACGACTGACCTCTCTAGGACTGCGTTTATCGACGGTTGCTTTTTGTCAGCCTTGAAAGTTTTTGCACTATCCCACGCTCTTACGCAGCTTGTCAGGTTGAAAATATTAGCAGAAGATGAAGTTTTTTATGAATGTGTGAAGCTTGGATGTTCCAAATCCTATTTTCGTATGTTTTTCCAGCAAAAATGCTTTCAAGTGTACTTGTAAATCGATTTTTCTTTTTTTTGCACCAAAGGTTTTAAGTCTAATTAATTGTGAAAAATTTCAAGTATACCTGCATGAGAATGATATTTTTATAAAGATGAGATTGATATTACTTCATGGGGGCATATGTGTCATTTACATTGGAATACAATTTCTATCAAATAATGGATGTGATAGGTTATAAATATATTTACCTTTAAATTTGCAGTTTACTAAACAGTAGATAAGATACGATAAAATTTATTGATTCTTATCTTATTCAGTTTCATTGTGACTAGAAATTCGAATAATCAATCACAGCCTATAAATACACGTCATCTACTTCTAGTGCACGATCCTTTCTAGCTTTGGGCATCAAGATGAAATCGTTCTGGCCCTTTTCTAGTGGCGGCGACAAATCATCTGGCTCTCCCGGCAAAGCAAACCAGGAGGTGGCACCAGCTGCAGTGGAGGCAGCAAAGGCATAACCATCGGTTCGGCCTGGGGCCGTCTTGGCGGAAACAAATCTGGCTCTCCCCCCCAAAAGCAAACCGGGAGGTGTCACCGACGGCGGCGGGGGTGGCAAAGGCGTTATCAATGGTTCAGCTATTGCGAATACTCCCTTGTACAGCTCTGTGTATGGAGTTGTAGCTGACGGTGAAGGCGGAGGTGGCGGTGGCGGAGGTAACGATCATCACAGCCACCTCCACCACCACAAAGGCCATCATGGAGGTGGAGATAGTGGCAGCATCGGCAGTCATGGTGGACACCACGGTGGCAGCGATTTCAGCGTAGGCGGTGGTTTTGATGGAGGTGGATACCATGGACATTAAGGGATAAGGTTGACTGAAGGATAGTTTTCTTTTTATCTTGTTGGGTCAAAACTGAAGGAAAGTTAAAACTAAATAAGATTCTCCCTTATCTTGATCTGTTTAGTTCTCCATGTAAATATTTGTAGGATCTTTATGATAATCATTTTCTTTTATTTTACTTATCTAAAGATTTATTTCTCGTAAGAATTCTTGTTTTATTTTGTTTAATGAGGCTAAATAAACTTCCTTTTCTCTTCCCCTCTTTCTTTCTTCAGTCTCTTTTCATTGTATTTAACATAATTACTTGGGAAATTTTAAATTGGTAAAATTCAGGATGGATTATCAAAAAGCATAAGTTCTGTGCCCACTCCACCATGGTAGATTTGTCCTTTTATGTTATCGAGCAACCATTCTCTATGTAGTAGACCAAAAATAAATTAAAGATTATGTTGTTGACTTACCATATTTATTTTTATCGCAATGATAATTTTTTTTTTAGGAGTGATCAGTTTCAAAGTGAATAAATTTTAGACCTAGAACATGAGACCAACTGTGGAACCTACCCCATTAGACATGTTGGTCCTGTCCGATTCTAGGATTTATGGGAAAATTGAGCAGATGTTTGTTTTGTTCATTATATATATAATGGAGTATTTCAAAAGAATGATGCTCAAATGTTACTTCATACATTTTTAAAGAATGTTCCACTATATTTTCTGTTCAAGATTAAAGAGTATAGAGCGAGAGTGAGAAATGAGAGGAGAGGATGCGATCTAAATAATAAGAAAGCAATTGAGTTCGGGTTTCTAAATTAGGTTTAAAATCGCTAGTCCCCATGTGAGTAGGTTTAGCACTCTGAACCAAAAAAACTACCCGCACAATACCGGTTCTGGAAACTTTTGAATCCGAACAGCATGCGAGTAGATCCTGGACCGATACCCACCCTAGTATTGGTCTAGCAATTATCGACAATTCATTCGGTTGAATGCACCCGGACCTCTGTCACCACCATTAGTTATCGTTTCTAGGCCTACAGTTTTATGACAACGGAACCTAGAACGAGTTTCGACCCCAATATGATGACGGCCTTTGACGTCACGACACTGATCTACCCTTCTTTTAATTTTTATTTTTCACTAATCAACTTATTATTCGTTAATGGCTTCCAGTGTCATGCAGCTTATGCTGAAAACAATATCAAATTTACACATGGTATGCATTCTTGCCACGTCAGTAAAATTGGGTCGAGCGGTCGTCGAAGGACTTCATTCCACCAGATTTTAGGTGTTTGGGATTTAATTACACAACCAAGCGTTTAGGACTCTTGGTGCAATTTTTCATTTAGATTTTCATGGTCTTTTTTATTATTCTACTACTCGACACTTGTTTTTCACATTTTTCGCCCCGAACCAAAACCGCGTAATACTGGATTGAATAAGTTTTTGGATTAAAGTTAACATAAATACGGCACGAGACTACAATGATTTATAGGTAGTTGGGAAAAACATATCATCCAGCCTCATCAGAACGACCAATTCGAACCGCTTTGATGCCGCTGGTTCACCTGGTTCGCGAGCCTCCAATCGTCTTCGTCAACTCCACTAATTCCATGACTGTCGTCGCTAAGGTGATCTGATCTCTCTCGCAATGGAGTTCTCATTGGGTGGTCGTACATAATCGTGTTGTTCTTGCTCCTTTTGAGTCGTTTTAGGGTCTTGTATTTTTTAGTTGCCAATTGCACTCTCTGAGGGAGAGATAATTGGTTTCCTCAATTGCCAATTGCTGTGAGAAAATATCGTGCCAGGCCATGCATTTTGCTCGTGTCCATTTGTTGGAGGAACTGGTCATGTTGCCGCGATTGATAAACGTGGGGTGGCTATTATGGTGGTAGAAGCAACAGCGGCGGCAATGATGGGGGCGGCCGCCACCACCACTATTTGATGGTGGAGGTGGTGGTGGTGGTGGACATCACGGCGGCCGCCACCGCTACAGAAGGCACCATGGAGGAGGAGGTCGTTTTGATGGTGAAGGGTCTTGAATTGAACCTATATTTATATACTTTTAGGGTTGAATTGAAAAAGAAAAGAGTGTCATTTCAATAAATTGTTTTGTGATGGTGTGGTCTGTGTTAGATTATATTATGATTACCACCTAGGGTTAAGTTAATTGTAATTTACATTTATTGTACTTAAATCAAATTTTAATCTCACCCTACATATACATAGGGGTTTTGTACTCTTCATTTGGTAATGCGTAGAATATTATATTTCTCTCTTTCAGTACAAATTTCAAATGTTCAAATGAAATTGGATGAGCCCTTGCCCCTTAGCCACTTTCGTTCGATGGGTTGTCATGCCATTGAAGCCTTTGCCCAATTCTCATGAGGAACATGTAAATGGAGTCCCAAACCCGACCAACTAACTAATGGCACTGCAGTCTAATAAATTTGTCCAATTATACCATTTGGAAGGATATTTTCTTTAACAGATTAAATAAATATTTGTACCCTTACTTTAGATGTAAATGTACCTATAGATAATGATTACATCAGATTGATTCTTCGCACTACATGCAAAGGTGCTCCCTATACAAACGCAAACATGATTGACAGCGGAATTCCACAGTTGAATGCTTAAGTCGTCCCTATCTATGGAGGGATCAATTCTCTAATCCATTACAGTCGTCAACCACGAATAATCCAATGATGGAAAACATAAAAATATGTTAATATACATAATGCGCTTCTCAAGTCCTGCGTTCTCTTGATGTCAGCCTTGAAAGCTTTTGTACTACCCCGTGCTCTTGCGCAGCTTGTCAGGTTGAAAATATTAGCTGAAAATGAAGTTTTCTTATGATTGTGTGAAACCTAAATGTTCCATGCCTTATTTTCCTATTTTTTTCCAGTAAAAATGTTTTCAAGTATACTTGTAAATCAATTTTTTTTTTTTTGCACCAAGGATTTTAAGTCTAATTAATTGTGAAGGTTTTCAAGTATATTTGTGCATCATAATGATATTTTTATGATTGTAACAGCAACATCACTTCATGGGCATATATGTCCATCAAATTGAAATGCAATTTCTAGCCAACAATGGATAGGATAGGATAAGATATAAAAATATCCGATTTTAAATTTGTAGTTTATCAAATATTAAATAAGATATGACAAAATCTTTAAATTTTATTTTATCCTCTACAGTTCCATACTGACTAGAAATCCAAAAGATCAAAGCCAGCCTAAATATATATAAATACACATATATATTCTGCTTCTCACACACCATTCTTTGTAGCTTTGGGCATCAAGATGAAATCGCTCTTGCGTTTCTTGAGCTGTTTTTCGTGTGGCAGCCATGGCAACGGCAACAAATCTGGCTTGCCCCGCAAAAACAATCCGGAAGGTGGCATCAGCGGCGGTGGCAGGGGCGGCAAAGCCATAACTGACGGTTCATCTTTTGCTAATTCTCTCTTGTACAGCTCTGTGAATGGAATTGTGGCTGACAACGGAGAGGGTGGTGGCGGTGCAGATAACCATCATCACGGCCACCATGGACACCATCACGTGGGTGGAGGTGACCACCATCGTCAAGGCCATAACGGAGGTGTTGGTGGCCACCACCACCACGGAAGCCATCATGGAGGCGGGTATAGTGGCGGCGGCGGACACCAAGGCATCAGCAGTCATGGCGGACACCATCACGGTGGCGGCGGTTTTAGCGTAAGCAGTGATTTTGGTGGAGGCGGTTTTGGTGGAGGCGAACACCATCATGGGGGCGGCTTTTTTTAGCTAGGCAGTGGTTTTGGTTAGATTATCGATTATCTTGATCTGTTTAGTTTTCTACGTAGATATTCTTAGGATCTTTGTGAGAACCATTTATATTTACTGTACTTATCTAAAGATTTATTTGTCGTCATAATTATGGTTCTATTTTTTGTTTCTATGTAGATATTCTTAGCAGATTACCAAGTGCTTTATTATTGTTTGGATGGATTTTTTTAACGAATTAAATAAATATTTTGAACCTAAGTTTAGATGTGATTATACCTAAATTGTTAATCTGCCAATTAATTTGAATGAGCCAATTGTAAAATTTCAAAGCACACGGGAATCTACTACTCAACATGGGAGTAGTGAAATCATATTTGATCGGTAAGTTACAGAAAAAACTTGATGCAATCGTTAGTAAAATAGTAAAGCACCTGGTAATTTGCTTCTTCGGAAAACTAGATTTGAAAACAGTACCATGGATTTTTCATTGACAAGTTACTAATTAAACGAACGCCCGGCTTATAAATTTTTTGGATAATTGGTAATATACTACTCGATATGGGGCGATAAAATCATTATTTCATTTATAAGTCGCAAACTACTTGATGGTAGTATACTACTGGATACTATATTTAAGGATGGTAAAATTGTTTTTCTGTCGATAAATTACTAACTAAATGCTGGGGCCCCCTTGCAATATTGTAAAACACGTACTATCTAGTATCTGCTTGTGGAAAGAGGTGGTAAAACCCTTGCTAACTCATTGACAAGCGCAGTTGTCACGTCTAAAAGCACTTATTAATCTACTATTGGATGCTATTGGCTGAGAAAAATGTATTATTATTCAAAAGGGTTCTTCGAGAGCATGTTTCATCTATTTGATTTTCTTTTTCAATTTCAAGTTAATTGTGATATTCCAAACCCTTCGCGCCATAAAAGGTAGAATCAATTCAGTCATTGAGTGCAAAAACACAGAGCTAATGATAACATATTTCTTTAAGATGGAAAGTTTGAGGTAACTTGCTCATAATGTTCAAAGCTAAGTAGAAGGCGTAAAAATTAGACGCAGGTCCTCCATCCTGCATGATGTTTTCCTTGGCATCTCGACAGATCTCAATCTTTTATGGCAACCTCGTTTCTGTAAAGTCAGTGATCAAGATTTATTGAAACACCAAGAGGAACACCGCAGGGTAGAAGATCACTTCCCTAAAAGGGCATTAATCTTAGCTCCCCATCTACGTCGTTGGCGCTCTTGCAGCAGCTGGCTATTTTTATTTAGGTAGTGGTGGTTTTACTGGGAATTAGTGGCAGCGGTGGCAACTACAGCAGCAGAGGTTGCCGCGGCTAACTTTGAGATAGAAAATAATTATTATTTAACAGTTTTTTTATCTATTCGGGTTCTTATGTTTGTCTAATTAACAGGTTTAGAGACCACATTATACATTAGATCAAAGTTCATAAACTGTTTGTATTATCTACTCTTAATTCAACAAAGGAAGGTAGATAAGGGAATGCATGATGCACATAATCTCTCAACAAAAAATAATTGCCTTATTTTATAATGTGAATTATACATTGATGGCGAATGAAGTGCATGCATACCATGCCTTGTGTAGGTGTCTTTGATTTGGTGATGCAATTTGTGTTTAATTAGGACACGTTTGGTAACACTATTATATTTCGGAAAACAATTTTTGATGAGAAATGATTTTCTCTGATTCTCTTATTGGGAATAATTTCTGAGCAAAAGAACACGTTTGGTAACTCCCCTAAATTTCTATTCTCGAAATAGAAATACATTTGATAGAATTCTTTTTTTTAATTTCTTTTAAATTATTTAATTCTTTTATTATATTTTTATTTTTCCTTTTTTCTTTTCCTTTTTCTTTTTCTCTTTGGCTAGTCCCTGGCCACTGCTGTGGCTGGCGACCAACTGGGTGAGATTCAGCAAGGCTTGGCCTCACCCTAGCTTGGGGAGGCCTAGTCTTGCATTGGCTAGGGAGGCCGAGCCTCACCATGGCCGCGCAAGGCTCGGCCTCGCCGAGCCACCGCCAAGTGACCTTGCTTAGATTGGGAAATGCCGAGTCTCGCCATACTCGGCGTCTCCAGGGACCAGTGACTCTTCGACGAGGTCGTTGGCCCTCATTTGGCCGATCGCTGGCATCGGCCATAGCCAAGGCCAGCCAAAAGGAAGAAGAAGAAGAAGAAGAAAAAAAATAGAAGAAAAAAGAAGAGAGAAAAATAGATTTGGAAATTGTTCCAAGGAACAAGAAGCTACTTTTTTTAACTTCTTGTTTCTATTCCAAATCTATTCCTGGTAACAAAAGTTTTACCAAACAGGTTTCTATTTTTTTTCGTTCCCCAAAACAAAACAACAGAAATAATTGTTCTGGGGAACAGAAATAGATTTTACCAAACAGAGCCTTAATGTCATATTAGTGAATTCTATATGATAATTTGAACTAGTGTTGTTCGTCTAGATTTATCAAAAGTCAAAAGGTAACTTTTTTGCTTTTCCATCAAATTTAAAATATTATTTAAGTTTTGGAAAATTACGGAAAAAAAATAGATCTTTTTTGGTGTCAAAAATTTTCTATTAAGACCAATGAAAATACTAGCAAATCTTTGATTTCCCATCTTCTTCTTCTTTTTTCTTTTGTTTAGATCTTACATAATCAACATTAATTGTAAATTAATTTGATCCTAATAAGATAAAATTATTGTATCTAAGAATTGTCACATTTTTTTTCGGGGAAGATACTTATTTTATTCCCTTTATGGTTAAAAGGTTGAGGATGGGGCTAGCGTAGATACTTTATATGGGGATCACCATACATCTCTCGCAATTAGTAATGTATAATTCAAGTCATAAATTATCATTCAGTAGGATTACAAAGTTTTAGGATTGACAAGCTCTAATTACAAAAAAATTGAATATCCAATGACGTGGTGGTTGCTAATCACCACATCATTGCACACATGGCACACATGATCCATTAACATGGTGACACATGTTGAGTGACGTGGAAATTAAGAGAAGAGAAAATAATAATTTTTTTTTGTCAGTTCTATTATATTCTTATCTATACTCATTCTCAGACTTTTGCCATGTCTCTTGCAAGGCGTGAGTCGAAACCTACTTTTGAAACTCACGCGTCCTCACCCCATCCCCCTTGAGAATGTGGGAATTTGAACCTCTCACATTCTCCTTCCATATTGGAAGGGTGGCCATTAAAGCGAATCCCAAGTGGTTTGAAAATAATAACTTTGCAAGCTTGTCAAGCGATGCTCTCTTCTCATTAATTATGTGGCGCTCTCTCTCCTCATCGAAACTGGTCTTGATGTTTTTTAAGTTCTCAAAAAGGGAGAATAAAAATAGAAGAGAATCTCGTGACAGAAAAATTTCATGAAAATTACTCCAGATGACCACTAATATGTTTACAACATGTAAACTACAATGATTAATCTTTGGATTCAACAACAGATATTACTGTTTTGCAAATACATCTCATGAAGAATTTGTCGATCAAGTCTTGTGCATTGTCAACACAAGTCTCACATTCAAAGCAGAGGCAATTTTTTAATCCAAACTATGAACAACAATCAAGCACAGTATTGCCTCTTCAAGGTTTCCGGACACAAAACAGAGAAGAACGGGGACGGTTTTGTACCCTCCCTAGACTCGATGGCTAACGGCAACCGGCAAAGGTGAATGACGTTTCGACGGCAGCAAGGAAAAAAGGATCCAGAACAAGAATGTTTGCTTTTTTTTTTTTTTTTTTTTTTTGCTCAAGCATTTTTCTCTCTTAAGGATGCACAAAATCAAGGGCAACCAATCGTTCCAAAAGTAAGGGCAACAAATTAAGCACTAGGCAAGAGCGATGGGCTTACCATGGGTGATGCTCAAACTAAACTTCTCAATGGACAGAGGTAGCGACTGCATAGGATGAAGAGGAATAGGGGAGAGGGGAGTAGGGCGAGCAGGCAACAAAGAAGATGATGGTGCCAGTACGAAGGACAGCGACCACGTCGACGGGGAGTTCGACTTCATCCTCTCTTTGGGTTGTCCGGTTAGTGTCACAACTGCACGGACGCCGACATTTCATGTCTGTTTCTCTCCGACGACCCCTTCTTCGGAGGGAAGCTTGTGCCATAGAGCCCTCTGACCCCAATGCCGCCATGCCTTCGTTGTTTCCTAGTAGTTGAAAGAGAGCATCTGGCAATAGTCGTGTGGAGGTAGTCATCAGATTTTGCGAGACAGAGAAGAGAGGAGAGATGGAGGAGGGAGAGGTTTGCATGATGAAGGCGACTCATTGCTCATAAAATCCCATTTTTAGCATGCTCACTCTCAATAAATCCCATTTTACCTTATCATAGGCCTTCTACATAGGCCTTCTATATCCGGATTGAAATTTGAAATGAAGGAAAAGAGAGAGAGAGAGAGCGGAAGAGAAAGATGCAGAGAGGAGAAAGAGTGCTTTGTAACTAAGGAAGAGAGAGCATCGCCTGGCAAGCCTGCAAATTTCTTATTTTCTCTTCTTTTAATTTCCACATCACTCGACACGTGTCACCATTTTAATGGATCACACATGCCACGTGTGTAGACGACATGATGGTTAGCAACTGAATATTTTGAACTGGACTTATATTTATATACCTTCTAGGCATGTATTGAAAAAAAAAATCAGAGAGAAAGAAAGATTTCATTTCAATAATTATGATGCAATAGTGTGGTCTCTATTAGATTTTATTAAGATTGCTATTTAGAATAAAATCGATTATAATCTAAATTTCTTGTATGCGATAGAGTGGTCTGTGTTGGATTTCATTAGAACTACTATTTAGGGTTAAGTTAATTGTAATTTAAAGTTATTGTACTTAAATCTAATTTTATTCTCACCGTATGTATGTATGTATGTATGTATGTATGTATGTATGTATGTATGTATGTGTAGTCGTCTTGTAATCTTCACTCGACAATGTACGAAATATTACATTCTAAATGGAATAGGGCGGGCCTTAGCCACTCTTGTTCGACAGCATCTTTCCACGTTTGAATGCTCAAGTCGTCTAATATCTATCGTCGTATTAAAGTCTCCAATCCATCACGTTCGTCAATAATACGAATAATCCAATAGTGTATATATACACATACTGGTGCACGATCCTTTCTAGCTTTGGGCATCCAGATGAAGATGGATCTCGCGTTTCTCGAGTCCTACGGTCTCTTGATGGTGTGCGGGATCTTGGCGTCTCTTTCTATAGTCGTAACCATCTGTTTTTCTCGTGGCCACCATGGCGGCAACAAATCTGGCTGTCCCCGGAAAAACAAATTGGGAGGTGGTACCCGCGGCGGCACTGCCGGCAAAGGCGTAACCTATGGTTCGGCTATTCCTAATACTCTTTTCCTCAGCTCTATTGTTGGAGACGCAGTATACTGTGGAGACGGAGGAGGCGGTGAAGGTGACCATCATCCAGGCCACCATGGCCACCATCACGTGGATGGAGGTAGCAGTGGAGGTGACCATCATCAAGGCCATCACCACCATCACCACCACCATGACGGAGGCCATCACGGAGGCGGGTATAATGCTGGCAGCGGAGGCGGGTATGATGTCAGCGGCGGACATCACAGTCATGGCGGACACCACCACCACGGCGCCGGCGACTTTGATGGAGGCGGTGGTTTTGATGGAGGCGGTGGCGGCGGTGGTTTTGATGGAGGCGGATATTTAGGGATAGGAAGTTGACCGAAGGATAAGGATAGTTAAAACAGAATAAGATTTTCGACTCTAGCTTGATTTGTTTAGTTTTCTATGTAGATATTTTTATGATCTTTGTCATATTTATTTATATTTATTTTTCTTATCTAAAGATTTATTTCTAGTCATAATTCATTTCTTATATTTTTTCAAATGAGGCTAACCAAAATCCTTGTGGACTTTCTTTTCTCTTTCCCTTTCTTTCTTCAGTCTCTTTTCTTTGTACTTAATATAATTACTTGTGAAATTTAAAGTGGTAAATTTCAGGATAGATTGTCAAAAGGCATAAACAGGTCTTTGTGCCCTCTCAACCATGGTAGGTTTGTCCTTTTATAGTACCGAGCAACCATTCTCTACGAAGTAGAACAAAAATAAATTAAAGACTATGTTTTTGACTTACCATAATTTTTTTATGGTATTGGCAAGTATTGATGGAGAGTAATTGGTCTCAAAGTGAGTAGATTTTAGACCTAGAATGTGAAATTCACCATGGTACCAACTTTA
Organism: Eucalyptus camaldulensis; assembly: GCA_019915185.1. Classification (NCBI taxonomy): domain Eukaryota; kingdom Viridiplantae; phylum Streptophyta; class Magnoliopsida; order Myrtales; family Myrtaceae; genus Eucalyptus; species Eucalyptus camaldulensis. The sequence continues at coordinate 10,695,403 of JAHSVA010000005.1, forward strand.
TAGGGATCGGTTTCAAATTTTGGAACCTAAATCCTACATGTTAGTCCTATCCAACTTTAGGATCTAGTAGGGAATTGGGTAATTCCTTTATTTTGTTTCATTGTTTTAACCGTGGATTTTATTTATTAATTTATTTAAGATTAGAGACTATAGAGCAGGAGTGAGAGGTGAGAGGCTACAATTTTAGAAAATAAGAAAGCAATATAGTTTGGGATCTATAACAAGTTCGAAACTGCTGGTTCCTAGGTGCATGGGTTCAGCACCCAAAGCTAGAAACCACTTGCATGAAACATATTAAAAAATTTTGAAGCCCGAATCGATTCACAAATAGATTCTAAATTGATGCTCACCTATAATATTGATCAAGCAATATCGTCAATTCATTTAGTAAATTGCACCTCAACCTCCATCGCCACCATCAACAATTCTCATTCTTAGGCTTGCAGTTTTACGACAACATAACTTAGGACCTTAGTGCTTGTACATGAGTTTCAAATGCAATATCAAGATCTTTGGCACGAGGAGTGAGGACTATGGCCAACACTTTTTTTTTTCTTTTTTTGATTTTTTGCTTCTTACCAATCAAATTATTATCGACATGGCTTCAAGTATTGCGCCATTTATACTTAAAATGATATTTAAGAAAAACACATGAGATCCCTCCCCGCCACATCAATAAAATTGGGTTAAATGGTGTATCAAAAGGACTTAATTATGCAATATTTAAAGCATTTAAGATTTAATTACATGTAGCCAATGTTTAAAACCGTACACTTTTTAACTAGATTGTTATATCTCTTTTTCGATTAGTCTATTAGTTGACACTTATTTTTAATTTCTTTTTTCAAGGAAATAAAAACCCCATAATGAATTTTTAAGGAATGAGGAAGGAAACGTCATCATCCAGCGTCATTAGACTCATCACAGCGACCGGTTCGAACCGCTTTCGATGCCACCCCGGTTCATCCGGTTCGGCCCTCTAGCTTTCTTCAGGAGGAATCCCAACCGCGACGATCCGCTTCGCGAGCCGCCCTCCCATCGTCTTCCCCAGCTCCACCACCGGATCCCCACGACCGCCGTCGCCGACGCGATCCGATCTCTCTCTCTCTCTCGCGCCTGCTAATTCCATCCGCTCTGTCGCGCCGATTCCGCCTCTTCGATTTCGCTCGCGCGGATTCGATCGATTTCCCCTCCTTCGCTTCGTCGGGACGGCGTTTCGAGCCTTCCGACTGACGCCGGACGGCGGTGCGGGACTTGCCGGCTGGTCATGGCTCTGGTCGACGTCGCCAAATGCTGCCTCGATTCCCTCAGCGGAGTAAGTCCGATCGATTTCGGTTCCTTGTTTCCTTCGGAAGACGCTTTGCGTGCGGTGTTTATATTCCGGAACCTCGATGGATGAGCTCTTCATTGTCGGTCGTCCCGCGGAATCGTGCTGTTCTTGCTCCTACGGGTCGTTTAGGGTCTTGTCGTTTGGCCATTTTCAGTTTTCGAATTGCCAATGCCGGCCCTTGCATTTGCTCATGTTGGTTGATTGGAGGAGCCGGTTGTGTTGCCGCGATTGATAAATGTTTTAACTTTTGTTGTCAGATTTCGGAGCACATAAAAGATGCTACTCTTTACATAGATGGCGGCTGCACTGAAAGCTTCCAGTATCTCGGGGCTTTCCCCTTGCTGCTCAGCCTCGGGGCACGCGCTGTTTGTAGCTTGGAGAACATGTCTCCCCTTGACAGGGTAAGAACATCTGGCCTGGGAGTATTAGCAATTTCTCTCCTTTATCTTTCTGCGTATGCTTTGCGAATAATAATTGCCCGAGAATGACTATGACAAGTATGATGGTGAGAGTCATTTTGCTTGGAGTACAAATAGCAATTTAAATGTTCGTTATGCCATTTCCTACGACTGAAACTCGGACAGTGACAAGCTGTATGTTTGCAAATGGGAGGATGCCAAAGAAAAAAAGAAGATAATTCAGTTGCTTGAACCAGCTGGGTGATTGATAAAGATTTCTCCATCTCGTCCTTTTGTTAATGCTCAAATAATAGTTTGATGATCTTGTCTGTACCTTTTCTTATGTAGGTTGCTGATTGGAACTCAAAATTACGCCCAGGGAGGGACATTACAATCATGACATCCCGTCTACTGAGTGATGCTCATCGGTATATCCTACGTTGCCTGAGCTCACATCAACTTGTTCGTCGTTGTACTGTATTTACATGTATCTCAGAGGTGCTTCTTCGGCACTACACTTATACTATTATGCAAGACAGTTGTTTATTTAGCTTATATGTTGACTTATGTTTAGGATGTTTTTTTTTCTGGTAAGAACTTATGTTTAGGATGTTTAACTTTATAAAACCCATAACAACAGCAATATCTACATTATTTGGTCACATAATGTTTGGCATGCAATTCTATGAACTCCCATCACGTGACCATGTTTGGTGCTTTGTCTTTTTGGTACATCACCGGTTAGGCACTTCTTTATTGCTATAATCTGCTAGTCATTTTACATCATCGTACCTTTTACACATTTTACTTCCACATGATATCAACAATGATTTGTTTTTCTTAATAGGCATCAAGGTTAATCTAGAAGAGAATGTCAAGTAGACAATTTAGGAACCAATATGTTGCAATTGGCAGCTATTGCCTGTTGCCTCTTACACTGTACTTTTGGCTCCAGTTTATTCTTCACGTTGTGTACTCATTTAGTGGCTTTTGCTTGCAGATAGCCCACTCAACATATCCTGATTCACCTCTAGGACCAGATGCATTCCGTGAATATGAAACTTTGCTTATTCAGGATTTTGAAGAGCTTGTTAAGAAGGCAGAGACAAAAGCCAGGCAGTCAGAAGATGGAAACTCTCCTGAAGATGTTGCATTTGAAGATGAAGGATGGTCACGTTTCACTTCTAGCGAAGAAGACGTGCCTAAGCAGGAGGCTTCTTCAACTGGAAGAGATATGTGTGAAGATAATCTTGCTGGTCATAAAGATGATAAAGGATCTAGACTGGCTGTTTTTGTTCATCACTTCCCATGTATTTTATGTCCACTTTCACCCAGAGCCTTTGTCTTACCGTCTGAGGGGTCTCTGGCTGAAGCATGCTTGCAACACGGACATGAATATTCCATAAGTCAAGGGTTGCCTCCCTTGAGCACGGGTGTCCCTTTGGATGGTGATGACATTCCTCCTGGAGCTATTCTTACAGCGCATTTTATTTACCATTTGGCCGCTAAGGTAGAGGCATTATAATTCTGCAACATCTATCTAAGTGTCCATGTGAAAGCAGAAACCGTTAGGAATTGATAAACCTCTTTTGTGGCACTCAAGTTGAGAAGATAACAGTATGTGCTCCGTCAATTGTTATAAACTGCAATTTTTACTTCAGTCAGGTAACTGGAAAAAAAATATAGAATTGAACATTTGAGTTGGGATTTGAGTTTTTGTTTCTTGAATGTTGAGAGAGTTTGTCAGTACCTTAGTGAAAGCCAAATATCACCTTGCGTTCTCAAGAATGAAAGGCAGAGATTCTTGCTTTTCTATTTTATCTACTTGAAAAAAGGAATCTTGTTTCACTTGCTTAGCCTTGCATCAAAATCTCAATCTCTCTCATGTTTTATATTTTTTTGTTAAATTTTAATTTAATTATAAGAAGCACATCAGAATGAGATCTATGACTCGATGCACAAAGAAAAATAATTATGTAGATTGCCTTCAGGATTGCTGGTCACAGTTGTCCACTCTTAAGTAGTCCCATTATGTATGAAAGCCATTCATTAAGTGAAAGATTAGCATGATGAATCTAGTGTGGTAAGTTAATATGACTGATTTCTTTGTTTGAGTTGCAGATGGACTTGAAAATGGAAATCTTTTCCCTCGGTGATCTGTCGAAGTCAGTTGGGAAAGTATTGACTGATATGTCAAGTCTTTACGATGTCGGCCGGCGTAAGACATCTGCTGGACTACTGCTTGTTGACCGCACCCTTGATCTTCTTACTCCCTGTAGTCACGGTGATTCACTTGTTGATCGAATATTTTCATCCTTGCCACGTAGAAAAAGATTGGTGCCTGCTGTAAACATGAAAGGTTTGCAGTCTCAAATCAAACAAGGCACTGGCAACCTACAACGTGCTCCTCTTGATGCTCAGATAAGACTTGCAGAGATCCTAAATGAAGATGGAAAAGTAGAGAACATTCCGCTTCTGAATAGGACTAGTGCTTTTCTAAGTGGGTGGAGTTCTGGTGGTCTGGCTTCTCAAATGAGTAGTTCAGTTATGCTGAATTCCGGTGATCACCATAAGGAGTCCATTGGTCTGTCGTTTGACCCACTTAATGGCTCATTGGTTTCCATTGAAACTTTCCGCGGTACACCGTTTTTAGAGGCATTACTGGACAGAAGAACTAAAGATGGCACTACATTAATAAAGAAATGGCTCCAAGAATCTCTACGTCGGGAAAATATCAGTGTTAATGTTAAAATTCGGCCTGGTTATGCTACAAAGTCAGAATTGCTTCCTATGATAAAGGCACTCAGCCAGAGTGACTCGTCATTAATTCGGAACAAGGGGCTGATCCAGTTAGCTGCAGCTACAGTAGCTGCCCTTGATGAACAACATTCTGCTGGATGGGATGCGTTCATAAGTGCAGAAAGAATGCTTAGTGTGAGTGCTGGGGACACCAGCCAGAGTCTGGCTGCTCAAATTGGAGATCTTATCAATAAGAGTGTTTTAGTGGGATCTCTTAGAGGAAAGAACGGGCAAACTGGGACATCCAGTGGGCTTCTTTCTTTTCGTGATGCTTTGCTCCTTACTGTAGTGGGTTACATATTGGCTGGTGAGAATTTTCCAACGTCTGGATCTAGTGGCCCATTTTCTTGGCAAGAGGAGCATTCATTGAAAGAAGCTCTTGTTGAGGCAATTATCGAAAACCCTAGCATTGCTGAACTGAAGTTTCTTGATGGTTTAAAGGAAGAACTTGATGCCAATAGGAAAGCGAGTCAGTCAGACCAAAGTAAAGAGATGTCTGCTAAGGAACCATCAACAGATGATTTTGATGATGATCAGTGGGATAGCTGGGGGGATGAAGATGTCGATAACAAAGACCATGCGTACAGCGACATGCAACTGAAGTTGGAACTGCACGATAGAGTTGATAACCTTTTCAAGTTCCTTCATAAGCTATCCAGCTCAAAAAGCAAAAAGAATATACTGGGAGAAGGAATGTCCACATTGGACAGTAGCTTCGATAGCGATTCTAACTTGAACAAAGGCTTACTATACAAGCTTTTGACAAGGTTACTGAACAAGTCTGACATACCTGGCTTGGAGTATCATTCCTCTACAGTTGGGCGGCTTTTCAAAAGTGGGTTTGGGAGATTTGGCCTCGGACAGGTTAGCTCCATTTCCTCTCGTCATCATTTTCCCTCCTGTATTTAATATGCTTACTCCAGTTTTCCAACCGATGCAGGCAAAGCCAAGCCTATCAGATCAAAACGTGATTATGGTATTTGTCATTGGGGGCATCAATGGTTTGGAGGTGCGTCTCCTTCCCCCTTTCTTGGCTTTCAGTACTTGCACCCGTCAGTCTGTAATGAAGTGTTGCAAAATGCTCTTTGATGGAGAAGTGTGTGCAATTTACCTCTCGATTCACCACAAAATGAGAGCAAAGTTACCACAATAAGTGTTTTCCATAATCAAACCATAGACCCGATCATGGGGTTCACGGGCCATGGGCTTGAAGGGTATTTTCGTGCGGGTCGGGCTTGGGCAAGGCTGTACTAGTTATAAAGTCTGGCCTGGAAATTTTGTAAATGGACATTTTTCTTATGTATGGGCCTAGATAACAAATTAGGCTCGACCTAGGAGCCTGGCCCGAGCCTTCCCATTGCTCACCAACATTTAAGCCCTCCGTGCACACCCTGAGACACTGTAGAGATGTGCTAGGTTGTATTGCGATGTAGACTAACAACAAAGAAATGACTACCACTTTATCTCTCTCTCTCGCAGGTCCGAGAAGTCCAGGAGGCTGCATCTGAAAGTGGCAGGCCTGATTTGCAATTGATCCTAGGTGGAACAACTCTTCTAACACCTGATGACATGGTCGATCTACTATTGGGACCGTCCAGTTACTCATGATTCTCGCATCAATTTTCGATAGGCTAATTCATTTAGGCGAGTAATATGTAAATCCAGTCTGCTGCCCTGTTCAATTAACGGGCCGTTCGAACCATACGAGGCTGAATTTCCCGAGAGAGATATATTTAAACGGCACTTGGACAGTGAAGATTTTTTAGGAGATTTGGTAATTCATACCATGTTGATCTAGATGTGAATTTACAGTTTTCTTGTCTCACATATGTGAACCGAGATTGTGTTCTCTCTTTCACACGCTCTCTCTCTCTCTCTCTCTCTCTCTCTCTCTCTCTCTCTCTCTCTCTCTCTCTCTCAAGTGAAATTGTTGGAGAACAGTTTCATGACCTGAGTGAAATTGGCATGGGGGCAGCCGTGCGGATATAGTCAGTCCGAGTTTAGTCATAGTATGCTGCTACTCAAGTTCTGATCGGTTTAACGCTCAATTTCGTTTGTAGCTCTGGTTCTGTAGCTCCTTGAGTTTTGGTTTATTGTGCTACTGAGTAATCAATGTTCTTTCTGGACGGAGTTTGTGTTCCCTATCCGACCCTAGGTTGACCAAATCATGGTCGTATGATGTGTGGAACACCGGAAGGAGTTCCGACCGCGCAATGAATTTGCATTTCCAATTTCGCACCTGTTTTTTAAGTTATTAACTGAGACTTTTACTTTCGAATTTTCACTGACGAATGGAGGTCCGAAACGCTGGTAAAGTGATTAAGCAAATTAAAATTTTATAATTTTGAATACCTTACTTTTTTCTCCATACGCAATCAATTCTTTGAAATTGATAACATTCTAGGCATGTTTACAGAACTTTAACAATGTATATATTTACTCAACAACGACTCAAAAAATCCAGACCCGGAAAGGAGAAGGGTGGGCGTGGGACTCTGGAAAAGGCGGGCCAGTCGTGTGTCTTCTTTAGTTCAAGCAACGATGTAGAAGAAGAATGAAACGAAGTATGGCCTGGAACAGGGAAAATGGTCGAGTCGATGGGAAGAACGCAAAATAAAATCTGGATCTGACCGAAAAAGTAAAAAGTGCTAGGATAGCTAAGGAGGTAAACAATGCAAGCATAAATTGCTTTTTATTTTTGAAATACCATGTTTCGAAAACAGTATGAAGACCTAATGGATTACGATGGAAATTTGACAGAAACTGCACAAAGTACCGAGAGAGGCCGGTGGCCTCTGCTGGTTGCTTTCGATTGATCAATGGGGTAATGGTGATTGCACTCGAATTTATTTATTTTTTTGTCATCAATTTATATATACATGTATATATGCGTCACAAGATATTTAGAAATTAAATCCCTAACTTATTACTTTTCGATACCTTCTTAAATTTCTTTATCAACAGGCGTGTACATTGGTAAAAACCGAACTCATTGACAAAGGTTATTATCTATTAATGCAATTTCCATTTGAAAGGAAAATAATAATAATAATTAGGGACTAAATTTTCTTTGGCCAACACATAAAAAAAAAAAAAAGAATAGAAAAACACTGGAAATGGAGAAATCATCTTCTCCGCAAAACCCCGGTCCGATTTCTCCTAAAACCCTTGGCCTCGTCTGCAACTGACTCCCGAGTGAATCGCATGTCCGCCGTCGCGACGTAGCCCATGGCCTCGCTGAAGCTCCTCCTCTCCCAAGCTCGCCGCCATTGCCTCTCCACCCCGGCCCACTCCTCCCCTCTCCACCGCCTCCCCAAGTACTTCTCCTCCTCCTCCTCCTCTCCTTCCCCGTCGTCGGAATCGCAACCCCCTCCGAACGACGGCGGCGGCGCTGATCCCGAACTGCCGAGGCTGCGACGGCCGCCCCAGCCCGTCCCCATCCAACCCGTCTCCTACGCCGCCAAGCCCAAGCAAGCCCCGCCCCCTTCTCCCGAGACTCCAGCTCAACACGATGCTCAGCCCCCGCCGCTCCCGCCGCCGCCCCGGCCGGGCGAGGCGCCGATCCGGGAGCCTCGGGCGCGTTGGACTCGAGAGGACGCCCGTTACATGAAGGACGCGCCCTCGATATCCCCCGTTTCGTACTCTATGCGCGTGGCGCCGCTTCCGGAGGATAGGGCATCGGCGGACGCGGCAGTAGAGGGGGCGGAGGGGGAGAAGAGGAGAGAGGGGACGGAGTTCGAGAGGAGGCGGGCTGAGGCAGGGAATCAAGCGGCCATGATGAGGAGGAGGAGGTTATCGCGGGTTTTGGAGGAGGAGCAGGCGATGGTGCCGTTCCCGATGATAATTAAGGCTGAGAAGAACGAGAGTAAGGCTGTTTATGATTTGGCCGAGGCGATCCAGCTTATCAAGGTTAGTTTTGATTGATGCTGTTCTTGATAAATAGGGAATGTCCTCTGTTGGAGTAAAAGAAAGTTTCCTTTGTAGAGGCCCTATGCAAGTGCAGTAGTTGTGGAAATCTCCTCCATTTGATAGGAATGAATATGTCACTTTGGGCATGTTTTGGAAATATAGAGCTGCTTAAGAGGTTTGACTTGCAACTACACATGTTTCCATATCAAATTGACATAGGAAGGGTTAACGTTTGTCAGTGTTGGAATCCTTCTCGCCTTTTTCTACTCATCCTGTGCTGCACTTTGAGAGGAAATGTTAGTTTTGTGGGGAGATGATCCCTCTATATAGTTTAAGACTTCTAATGCTAAGTTCTCCGTTTGTTTGCCCTTTTGCCACCAATACCCTGGTTTCTTCGTTTCTTATTCAAAACCCTCCTGTTAGTGCATTGGTGCACATCTTCTTAATTATCAATAAAAAACTTTACTTGGAGAGGTTTTGCCAAATCTTCTAAGTTTGAACTTAGGGGGTGGTCTCTTGAAGAACTAGCATATCAAGGCATATATACGAAGGGGGTAATGGTTGAACAGAACTGGTTTAATACCAGTTATGATGGTTTATTTACTTATATGAATCAGTGTTCATATTTTGTTTCGCATCAGTACCTTCTGCTAGGCCAGAAATTGATCTTTATTTGTAGAAAATGTGGGACAGATCTTTGACATTTGTCCTTTATGGCCAAGCTGACAGTAATATTATCTTTTGCATGGTGGCTCGTTCCTAATGCGTAATTGCCAAAGTTCCGGTTTGATATGACAGAGGTCCTTAGAGTTTGTCTATTCTGAGAGTTAAAACGTTATTTGTCTTGTGACTTGTTTTTAAGTAAAATTAACTGTTAATTGTGAGTGTTTGCACTTTTTCAGGCTAATGCGCGGGCAAAATTTGATGAAACCATTGAAGCCCATGTAAGGTTGGGCATTGAGAAAAAGCGAAGTGACTTGGTAATTCACAACCCGCTCTGATCATGTGCTGTCTTTATCTCATTCTTTCTATGTCATTATACGTATTAGTGTAGATGGGCTGACAATGTCCTCTACTTTTAAGTTATCTGGTTATAGGTGAGAACATCTTTGTGGATATGATGCTGTACCTTTGGCATTTCATTTTACCGAGTGGCATTGTCGCATACTAGCACGCATACTGAAGATTGCATCGGTTTTTGGGTCAACTGCCAATATCCTTTTGTACTAATAGAATAATCAATCATCTAGATCGTTATTAGGGTACCAGTTTTATAAGTCTGTACTATGTATATGCCTCTACATGTTAGACTTGTCTGAGGAAACTTTTTGGTCTGTTCTGGCCTTTATCTGATCCTTGTTGTACAGCAGCAAAATTTTTATGTCACATCACCTTTTATTTAGTTTCTGATTATCCGAAATTGTGGTACAGATAGTTCGTGGTAGCTTGGTTTTACCTCATGGCAGTGGGATGAAGGTACTAGCTACTTCCATTCTTCATTAGGATTCAGTCTTATCAGCTTTACATAGTTTGCTCATCTGATGGTTATGATTCTATTCAGGTTTCCAAGATAGCTTTCCTGGGTGAGGGGGCAGATGCTGATGAAGCTAGAGCAGCTGGTGCAGATATAGTTGGTGGTCTTGAACTTGTTGAGAAGATTGCTAATAGTAATGGACTAATCTTGTTATCCTAGTTGTTGGTTAATTGTCAGCATATTTACTCAGCAAAAGAAAATTATTGCTGCTGCATAATACTCTGAAACTTTGAGATAGATGATCAGAAGCTGAATAGATGGTACTTTCAGTGTAAAGCTTACATTTTTCTCCTAGTGGTCTATATTTCTCCTGTGTATGTTTACATTTTCAAAAGAACCCCGTGATCCTTCTTCACTGTACATCAAATGTTCCACCTAACAATAGAGTACTTTTCTGTCATTCTATGCCTCTATTCCTAAATTACTAGTGGACATTAGTTTTGCTTTTATTATGTTTAACATGTTTTCCTTTGGTTTGTCATAGGTGGCGGCAAGTTTAATGTACAAAAGTGTTTCACAACTCCGGGATTTATGCCTAAAGTCCTAAAGGTTATCTAATTTAACTCTACAGTGAAGTTGTGGTTTTTACATTATTGCTCTAACCGGAGGTGTGAATTGAGCTCTTGCAGATAGCGAAGATTCTAAAACCTCTGGGTTTGCTGCCAAATGCCAAAGTGAGTGTTCTTGAACTTCAATTTTATTGACAGGTCTCTGAACTGAATTATCCTGATTATTAATTATTTATATGTGTAATAGCAAGGTACATTGGTTAGTGATGTTGCCCAAGCTGTGAGAGAGGCAAAGCAGAGTAACGTTGATTTTAAAATGGACAAAACATCGATTGTGCATGTCGGACTTGGGAAGGTATCCACCATCATGTTCCTTTTGCATGACATAGACCCTTTGTTTTATTCATTTGACTATCATCTTGTGATTGCTATATTTCTTGTAGATGAGCTTGTCAGAGAAAGATTTACGTGAGAATATAGGTGCTTTTGTGAATGCACTTTTGCGTGCGAAACCTGCAGGGCTGAAGAAAAGTAAGTGATCTTTATTGAAGATTGGCATACTGTTGTTTGTTGCCTCTGTGAAAAGTCCAATGTACATCCAATATAAAGTTAATGTCAGACATGACATCGGGTGTTTTATTAATTATTTAAAGTGTAGCTCTGAGACTCGAAATAAAGGAGAGAATTGAAATATTTTGCTCTCATCCCTGCCTTATGTTACCTTTCTCCTGTCTAAAAAATTTGCCATGATTTATGATTTTCTATCATGTATATGCATCTGAATTTACCTAAGTTTATTGAAAAAGAGAGAATAAATGAGCATTGCATATCCAATCATTTGAAGTGCAAAGAAATCACTGGAAGTTGACATTTTTTTATATTGTGATTCCCAAAACTGATGTGGCAAAAGTTTCTAGTTGCTCCAAGAGCACCAAATGGCCATCCACCCACAAAATCATGGAGGATAGTGTTGTTGAAAGATTGAAGAAACATTTTTTTTTTCTAAAAAAGCATGCTCCGGTATTGGCTGAGTGGATGGCCACTTGATGCTCTTGAAGCACCTAAGAATCTCTCTTGTAGGGGGGTGGTCTTTGGGGGGATAGAGTGCATCATTCAGTAGTTGACAGTATGTCTTTTTTTTCACAAATATGTTGGAAGATCAGAGAGAGAAGAATACTTTTTCAAATTTTTTTCGTTTTTATGTCAAGCCATATTGAAAATGCCTAGAGAATGACACAATCGCATGTGCAATGTGATGCAATTGTTTCAAGAGAATGTGATTCATATAATTTTTGGAGCTACAGAACTACAAAATAAGGTGTATTGTCCTTTAATTTTTCTTCTTTGGATAGTTTGATTTGTGATAGGATACCAAGAAAAAGGTCAGTGCTTTACTTTAATTTCAATCGATTGCATGTGAATTCTTTCACCTATTACAGGGCATAGACTTTAAAAGTTGTGCATTTAGTTCACTATAGAGACAATCTTCAGATTATTCTGTTAAATTGAAAATGAGCCACTGAGACTGGTCTGGAGTTCTTTCAGAAGAATAGCTGGAGAACTGCCTGTTTGAATGCCATTTATGTTGAGTTTAGATGGTTTCATTTTACTCGTTTCCTCAACTTACATTATGACTTTTGTTTTTCCACTAAATCTAAAAGCATATCTTGAGTGGTCTTGCTTCTTCTGTTGGTACACTGAAGTCCTGATTCCCTGGATGTGGGAGGAGCAAGCTTGCTCCCGTGATTAGAGGACCACCTCTATGTTTCTCACATTGTGGCTATCTTAGATATAGAAATTAGCTCAACATGTCTGTCTCCTTGTGTTAATAAAAAATTTTGCTGCAATTATACTCTGTCCACCCATGGTCTTATCTATTAAGATCTCTGATGTATCATTTTAAATTATTTTTGCAGCTTCCAAATATGCAGGTTATGTGAACTCTTTCCATATATGCAGCACGGTATGTTTGTAAGCAGTTCTATAGGTTGATTTTAGCATCTCTGTCAGCTTTCATTCATCGTGCGACTGAATGTTTTTAGATCGCTTGATGGCATTTTTTTATGCCTATAGCTAATGGATCTTCCATATATGCTACTAAAAGCCTGCTCTTTTTGCCACTCTACCTCAGTAAAAATTTGTCCATTGACTACAGATTGGTTGAGTGGTTCTAGGGTCGATAGTTTTTTAAAGATCTGCCAGCTATCCCTAGTACAAAATCCAATATTCTGTAGGTCTACTGTTATGGTGTGCTTAAACTAATATAAACAAATTCTCTGATAGAGATTGTGTGAAACTGTGTCTTGTTTTGTTTACTAATTGTTTGAAGAAGCATTGAAACCTTCCCACTTCCTCCTCCTCCTTCGAAGAATGATATTATGATAAAAGATCTCACAATCTGTGCTTTTTCCCTTTTGTTTGTTGTCTACAATGACAGTTTAAAAGGGAGAATTATATGTTTAATTATCCATAAACGATATTAACTCTGGTTGATTTTGAAAGATTTGTCGTCTACCGGGATGGTTGACATTAATGGTTTTAATCTTTTCGCTGGTTAACTTTGTTGTCATGCACAGCTTAAATTACTAAGGTGCATCTATAACCACTGATGTTCTAAACCAGATTAATATGGTATTTCTCTGTTCACATGCAGATGGGACCTGGATTCTCTGTTTCAATACAGTCGCTATCAAAAGCTGCAGATCACTATAACAAAGTTAGTCTGAGCTGATGTTGCCTGTCACGAACTCCTCAAATCACAATTTCTTATGATGAAGTGCTGGGGCTACCACAAGATTCATTGAGCTTAGGTTATTTTGGTTGCGCTTCCTCTCTCTGTTATTTCCTGAGAGATGGTTATAAAGGCATTTCCCTCCAGCAAAAATTTTCACGGCACTATGATAGAACGTTTACATGAGATGGGTATCTTGTTCGTGTAGACATGTTGCTCTTGCAGTTTATCTATTGGATTTAGCGATAAGCATTTGGCATTGGAGATTGATCAATTAACCGGACGATGCTCTTTGATTGAGAAGTACAAAATAATAACCCCTCCAGCTGAGGCAGATGCATGTGAGCAGAAGGTTGTACGGGCAACATATAGAGTGTTCTTTACTTTCCTCTTTCTATTTTATTAATCATTTTCTGCCTGTTGTGAGTTCTCGAGTATGCAGCAGCCTTGATCTCTTGTATTGATTCTTCTGCTCATGCAAACGTTATGTGTTGATCTCCTTTTTTCAGCATCCTTGTGAAAGGACCAAATTGGGGAGTGCCTCCAAGTTCGAGTCACAAAATAAAGTTCTTTTGTTCTTTTGTTTTTTATTTTTTATTTTTTGGGCCAAAGAGGCACAAAATAGAGCATGTAGCTTTCGATACATGGAGTTTTTGCCTCATAATCAATGCCTTGATAATCAAACATTTCTCATTAAATTCGCTTGACATGTGAGTTGAAGGTATTACGATTCCATTTCGTTCCTTTACTGTTGAGCTGTGCGTGATTTGTAATTATGATCCAAGCTATGTCAAATCCTGGAGTGCTTTTTGAGTATCGGAAGCCACTGGCCTCGGCGTTTTGGGGGGTCAATCAATCTCATGTGCCGTAACGTTGGCGACTTTAGCTTTTGTCTTGCACCCTGTGAAAAATACTGGAATGTGCGGGGGGTTTTGTACGCCAGGAAGCATAGCTGAATTGGTCAGTTAACAAGGATTTTCGTCGGCAGCTTGATCTCTGAACCCCAAATCGAATAAAGATTGGATTCTGTATTCGCGATGACGAGCATTGGTTCACCGAGTTGCTAACTGCTGATTTAGCAAAAGTAAAGAGAAAAGAATGTCGGTTCTTCCGTTTGAGAAGCATTAGTTGATGGATGATCATTAGTTATCGTGAGATCATACGTCTCCCGCCAGTGGTTTCTCTTGAATCTTCCGGTGTAATGCAAAAGAGGCTTTTCCGTACCAGATCAAAGAGGCTTTTGATGCGCAAAAAGTCCGATTTAAGATATACCATGAATCGCTTCGTAACATAGAGAAAAGAAAGAAAGGCAGACGGGCCCTTCTTTTTGGCACTTCATGCTTTTCTTCTGCTCTCTTTTCTTGGCGGTGGCCATCGCTTTTACTTTTATTTTCCCAACGAATCCAAAGTGAATTTTTTTCACGTGTTTCCCCTTATGACGTCCGTGCAAATCCAGTCTCGAAGATCGCTGACGACGTTCTCTCTCTCTCTCGATTAGTTCTCTTTTCCCCACCACTTTGCTGAGCCTCTGCGCAACAGTGAGGTACGGAGAAAAGTTCATGTTTCAAAATTGAAAAGCTATCATCATTTTCCTTTAAATAGTTCTTTTTCTCTGGAAATGGATCTGTAATGGGAGAATCAATCATATGGCGAGTCAAATGAACAATTATAGTTGCTTCGGACAATGAAGATGTGACAGCCAAAAAAAAAAAAAAAAGAAGAGTTTTTCTGTTTAACAGCGAAAGGAAAAAGGGAAGAGAAAATCCAGCACTCAGACCAAACGAACTATTCACGACCAGCTTTTCAGACATACGACTTTGTTTTTATAATCTCCGCGCCACAAAACAAGACAAGACACGGTGGCCAAGTCTCAGAGGGACAGAGACACACACTCTCTCTCTCGTTTCCCTCACTTCCCATTCAGCAAAACCAGTATTAACTCTCTCTCTCTCTCTCTCTCTCTCTCTCTGTGTAACGTCTCTACTTGCTTCTTCTTCGACCCTCGTACTGTAGCGGGGCTAGGGTTCTTCCCTCTCTCCCTAGATCCTCACGAGGGTGATGGAAGACTCTGCAGATGCCCAGTACGAGAGGAAGGAGCGTGCGGCTCTGGTCATCATCGTCGTGCTCGCTTCCCTGGCCCTGGCGTCCTTGCTCGTGGCCTTCAGCTACTACTGCTACATCCGCAACAAGGTCTCCAAGCGCTTGAAGAAGGCCCGAGGTGAGCCGCATTTCGTCGCCCGGGGCTTTTCTTGCTTGCTTGCGGCTGCTTTTTTTTTTCCCCTCTCTTTTCGTTGCCTGTTTGGTTTTAGAGCTTGCACAGGAAGTGAAATGCGGGTGATTTCCTGCTCTGTAGCGTTCTGGGTGGTGAATATGTGGCTCCATTTGAGTGTCGGTGAAGAGATTTCGCGTGAGAGTAGTGGGTTTCTCTGCTTTTGCGGAGTTTGGCGGAGTTTGGATGAGGGATTTCCTTAACTTCATTTCAAGCTTCTATTTCGGTGGTGTATCAAATGAAGCTCTTCGAGATCGTAGGAACCCGCACGGAGTTACCTTGTTTTTTTTTGGCTAGAAATATCAAAAAATCATGCCCTCCTAGCTTTTTGTTTTGCTTGTGATGGAACTGTTGAAAATTTATATATATATTTTTTTGGTTAATGTCAATGGTTATCTGTTTCTTCTTAGCACTAAGCTAAATGTAAGTTAATGTTGTCTTGGTTGCCTGCTACAAGGGTTTAATGATGCGGAGAAAAGTGGTTTTGGGGATCTGCAAATAGCTTCCGAGAACGGACTTCAGGTGTTCACATTCAAGCAGCTACATTCAGCTACTGGTGGTTTTAGCAAGTCCAATGTGGTCGGGCATGGTAGCTTCGGATTGGTCTATCGAGGAGTGCTCACCGATGGCCGGAAAGTCGCCATTAAGTTCATGGACCAGGCGGGGAAGCAGGGAGAAGAGGAATTTAAAGTGGAGGTTTGGTGGAAAGAGACGTTTGCTGAATATAAGTCATATTATCTTCTATTGCGCAGCATTATTTCAGATCTATTAGTTGATCAATGTTAATCTTTTGTGCAGGTGGAGTTGCTGAGCAGGTTGCATTCTCCTTATTTGCTTGCTTTGCTTGGATATTGTTCAGATCTTACCCATAAGTTGCTGGTGTATGAATTTATGGCAAATGGTGGTCTGCAGGAACATCTATACCCTCTGAGCAGTGAGTACCAGTTTTTGTTTTCATTCCAATGCTTGAAACATATGGACTCAAGTCTTTACTCTAGGGATATAAGATCTCAGAATTGAACATTGGGACTTGACGGACCATTCTTGCAAGTCCATGCATTTCTTTAAGAACTTAATTTGACAGTAAATTTCTGTCTGTCCTTCCTAAAAATATATTAAATTTTAGTTTTACATTGTGTCAGTGTACTCTCCAATAGGGTTAAAGCTCTCATTTTTATCTAATAATAACGGTGGAGTAGCTCGTACCTGTTTCTCTTCATTACTATTAATGTGTCCTGTATTTTGCTTCTTTGCCTTTAAACCAACCTGTTGTGTTGTACAAGGTAATTTGCCCCAACACAGTTCCAAGTTAAGTTTGAGCAGCAATGTCCTGCCCTTTTTTAGCTGATAAAAGCCTGCTTCATCTGCGAATGTTTTACCATGTAAAAAAAGATGTCTTAACTTGGCAGTTTCTCTCTTTGCCCTACACCACACATAATCCTCAGTCATTCACGAGTTGTTCCAGTACAGATTGTGTTGAAGGGGTTGTTAGATTTAGTAGCCAAGTTCTTTGCAGGTTCTAGTGCTCGCTACTCAAAGTTAGACTGGGAAACCCGGCTAAGAATTGCTCTAGAAGCTGCTAAAGGTCTGGAGTATCTCCACGAGCACATTAATCCTCCAGTGATTCACAGAGATTTCAAGAGCAGCAACATCCTCTTGGACAAAAATTTCCATGCCAAAGTTTCTGATTTTGGATTGGCCAAGCTTGGATCTGAGAAAGCTGGAGGCCATGTTTCTACCCGAGTTTTGGGAACACAGGGATATGTAGCCCCTGAGTATGAACTACTTATCATTCTTCTCTTTTTGGTGGGGTTTTAGTTTCTCAGTAAACCTCATAGTGATCAAAGTCGTTTCAATGCTGAAATTATTGATATGCAGGTATGCATTGACCGGTCATCTGACTACAAAATCAGATGTGTACAGTTATGGTGTTGTTCTCTTAGAGTTGCTCACTGGAAGAGTTCCTGTCGATATGAAAAGACCTTCTGGAGAAGGGGTTCTTGTGTCGTGGGTGCGATTCTTTTTTCATCTTCTCATCTCTTGATGTGTACTTAAATTTTTCCAAGTGTCGTTTCCCATTCCATTACAGAACCTGCACTCCTTCCTTTCAACAGTCAATATCTCTTAAAATCTATCGTTGTGCTCGGTCCACATTTTAATGGGTTTTTACTGTTGCCCGACAGGCTTTGCCTCAGCTAACGGATAGGGAAAAGGTCGTACAGATAATGGATCCCGCCTTAGAGGGTCAGTATTCACTGAAAGAGGTTATTCAGGTGGCGGCAATTGCTGCAATGTGTGTGCAGCCAGAATCAGACTACCGGCCACTTATGGCGGATGTCGTGCAGTCGTTGGTGCCACTGGTGAAGAATCACCGCTCAACTGCTAAGGTAGGCAACTCCTCTAGTCACCACTCCCCAAAGACACCACTAAGATCGGAGTCTGGAAAATCGAGCATGTGAAACTAGCTGGAACCTGGTGTAAGTATTTTAGGGCAACTTCCTCGGTCGAGCAGGTGCTCTGGTCTTGTCGGTTGGCGAGTATCGGCAAAGCTTTGTCGGGAACTTATTGAAGCCCTCTTGAGAATGTGGCCTGATACATTTGGCGGGCTTTCTGGGTAGTGCATTTGTCCATATGCTAGCACCTTGCGGAGATAACCATATGGGGATCTCCTCTACTGTAACACAAGCTTGTGTAGGCTTGATATATAACTATTATCCAGCTCCAGTCCTATAAACTTCTTGTAAAACTCTATAAGCAGCAACTAATATCAACCAACCTTGAGGACATGGTTCAATAAGTCATGGTACTTTGCTTGGGAATTCTACTGGAAAATTTTGATCACTCATCGTATCGAAGCATTTGGAATCCGAGTTGTGCGGTCCCGTATCTCCATGTAGACGCCCTGAAGAAATATCTTTCCGCTGGGCTTTGGTTGAAAAGCAAAACGAAACCTCAATGCCTGAAGTAAACCATGTACCAGGAAGAGTGTTCTCCACCATATGAGGGGCGCTGGATGTAAACATATATGACAAGACCACTGTATTCAAACGTATGGATCATGCTGTTCTTTTAAGTGTTTTAATTTTTTTTTTCCCTTTGAAGCAATCGTGATTGCACTTGAGGCCGGCACTTCTTGGTAGTTTGCATTATCCGGTTCTAATGGTGTCATGTCAAATATGGGTTTAATCAGAGCATGGCACCGTTTTATCAATTGTGTCATGTATCTGAATATCAATTATGTGGTTCACAAGTCACCGTATTTCTGACATCAACATATTCAAATGTATTTAAATTCGTTACTTTGTTATGGTAATGTGTCAACCATTTTAATTGAACAATACCTAAATGTATCCGAATATCGATCCTTGTGATATGTTAAGATATTTATCAATACGTGGCTAGGCACCTTATAATTGCATTAAATAGACCAAACCCGCGAAATGACATTGTCCACTCTTCGCATATAAAACAGATCGACCTTCTCATGACAAATTTCCGGTCCCAGCCCTTTTATTTAACGAAAAAGTCCAATGATTGCTGGCTTACTGTATAGCAAATTAAGGATGCATGCGACCATTTCCACCGGAGCGTGCCGACTTTTCAAAGTCTTCTAATGGAATCGGACGGGCATTAATGACAAGGGGCCATCTCTGAGCTATTCAAAGCTTTATACATAAGCAGCTGGGACTCTTCCAAAATTTAGTTGGTATGGGTAGTAGCAACATGTTCTTCGAAAGGTAGGGTCGAACTCGGATTCAAATGCAATGCTCAAACTCAGATCGAGAGCTCGGGTTTAGAAGAATCTGAAGTTTGAGAGATTGATGTTGAAGTCGGGAATCGGATGCATGCCTCGGGGTCTTGATTCGGGGGTTTACCCTCGCCATCAGGGCACAGATGGTACTTATTGTAGCTTTCTTTAATAATTCTTGGGTAGGAGCGTGGAGATCGGTTATCGGAAAGCCCATATAACACCGTGCAGGCCCCATAAACTAATTAAGTATAATTGGGACTTTAGCCTGGCACAGAGTAGTTTGCACGCAACTAGTGGGATTTAATAAAGTGACATTCAGTTCTTGAACTAGGAATTAGAAATTTATCATACAATTTAAACACTCGTTCAATAGCACATACGTTGAATTTTTCACAAGATTAAAAGTAAATCAAGCGAGTTAATCTCAAATAATCTGTCCTTGATCAGCGAGCTAATCTTCAATAATTCCACACTAATTTTCAAGTCCAATGGAGAGACAAAAACAAGTTGAACTCAACTAGACATCTCTAAATATTATTTTCTAGATAATAGCAGAGATATCTACTTAAACAATTTGAAGATATCGACACACCGCTAAAATGGGACGACTTTTAGTCCCCAAATTTCATATATATATATATATAAGGAAACTATATATATATATATATATATATATATTTATATAAATAGAGGAAAAAAGACATGAATAGTCTTCCCCGGAATCTCTGACCAAACTCTTGTAGACATTTATATAATTGCACACTGTTCACTGGTCATCCGCTCTTCCATATTCGTATGACTTTCCAAACCTATCTTCTTGCAAATTCCAAGAAAGTTCGACCAAACCAAACGAAACCTCGAAACTGAAGTGACAAAAGGAAAAGAAAAATCATTTTATCTGCATGAATTTTTTCTCGAGACGAGTCGACGGTGGAGTTGGCAGAACAGTCGGACTGCTAAGGGAACCTCTAGGGCTTCTCTCTCATGTCCTTTTTCAACGTTCGATGATGTTAGACCAAATCCAGAGTGAACTCCAGCTTGACGGAACCAAAGTCGACTCTCCACTTACTACATGCTTTGAAAATGAAACACCGAAAGAGTCCACCATCAAGATATGGAATCACATTATTGAGGGAGACAACACCGTTATTTGGATAGAAGTTGTTTGTCGATTTTCCAGGTTCTTTATTCCGGGATTTTATTGTATGCCGTTTGACGACCTTGATCAGACGGGTTTTCGTGTTGAAAAAGCGTCCTCACGATACCTGTTCAGGAGCCGTTTGAAGAAAGTTTGGCCAGGCTTTCCGGGAGGTGCATTTGTCCATATGCTAGCAGTAGCACCTTGCGGAGATGACCATATGGGGATCTCCTCTCCTCTACTGTAACACGAGCTTGTCTAGGCTTGATATCTAACTATTATCTAGCTCTGGTCCTAGGAACTTCTTGCGAAACTCTATCGAAGCAGCAACTAATATCAACCAACCTTGAGGATGATGGTTCAATAAGTCCTGGTCTGTCAAATTTCATGGTTATTTTGCTTGGTAAATCTGCTGGAAAACTTGATCACTCGTGGTATCGAAGCATTTGGAATCCGTGTTGCGTTGTCGTGTATCTACATGCGAACACTTTGAAGAAAATCTTTCTGCTGGGCTTTGGTTGAAATGCATATCCAAAACTCAATTCCTGAAGTAAATCATGTATGAGGATGAGTGTTCTCCACCATTGTATGAGGATTGGCGTGGAGGTGAACGTTTAGGACAAGACCACTATGTGTCCAAACCGATATAGATCATGCTGTTCTTGAAGTGTTTTAATTTCTTTTGACGTAATCGTGATTGCGCTTGAGGCCAGTCCTTCACGGCGGCTCGTCTTCTCGTGTCCTAATGGTGTCATGTCAAATTTGGGTTTAACCATAACACAACACCTTTTTATTAGTAGCATCGTGTCTTTGAATGTCAATTATGCGGTTCACAATTCATAATATTTATAATATAAACATATTCGAACATATCTAAATATGTCGTGTTGTCACCGGCAACATGCCAATTTATTTAATCGAACATGCCTAAACGTATTTAATCAAGTGTCGAAATGCAAATTTCTTGAAATCTCAAGACTCAGAATAAAATTTCCTAAATGAGGGTAAGATTCGAGAAATGTTGCGTGCTCATGCTCAATTCATCCAACTTTTGCGAGTATGATGCATGTGCGGTTGATGGGACAAAAGCGATCACACGAACTAGACCACCACGCCTGTTCCATGCTAGGTCTGAAACCCCATGACTCGAGAGAAGGCGCATCGATCATCCCCTATTCAATCCAACTCGAGCTTGGCAAATTTCGTCGGCAGAGTGTTCCCACGTCAACATCGGTCCGATACGAAGTGAACCCATATAACAAGCAATGACACTAGGCAGAAAC
The DNA here is from genome assembly GCA_019915185.1 of Eucalyptus camaldulensis. NCBI lineage: Eukaryota > Viridiplantae > Streptophyta > Magnoliopsida > Myrtales > Myrtaceae > Eucalyptus > Eucalyptus camaldulensis. The sequence goes on from JAHSVA010000005.1 coordinate 10,717,054, forward strand.
CAAACAGCCCCCCTAAAATACACAGTCATTCGTGCCCGACGGCACAAATAGATTCGAACACGCACCTCACGCATTGATTTACGGTAAGATAATTTTTTTCTTTTGTTATTTTATGAGTAAACGTGGCAAATGTGCATTATTTATTATTTCCAGCGACATTAAAAAAAATCACGGACGCATAAAAATTAACACTATGCTTTATATATATACGATAATAAAATAATGCCACGGGGTTCTAGAATCGCGGCAACTTTTTGGTAAATCGGCCCCGAGCACAAAAGTCAAGCTCATCATCGACAACATGCCAATTTATTTAATCAAACGTGCCTAAACGTATCTGATAGTGTCGATTCATGTGATATGTTGACATATTTCTCTATAAGTGGCACATAATTGTATCGAAAAGACCAAATTCGTGAAATGACATGTATATATGCAGATCGACCTTCTCATGACACAAATATGCTTAGCTCTACAAAAACACACTTAACTACGTCTCATGTAAAAAGGATCATGTCGAGAATTGCTGGTCCTAGCCCTCTTACTTAATGAAAAAGCCATATGGTTGCTAGCTTACTGTATAGCACATGAAGGATGCATACGACCATTTCCGGCGGAACGGGCCAACTTTTCAAAGTCTCCTAAAGGAATCGGACGGGCATTAATAACGAGGGGCCATCTCTGACCTATTCAAGCATTATGTATAAGTAGCTGGGACTCTTTCTAACATCTTAATCAGTACGGGTATTAGGAAGATGTCCTTTCGAACTCCGATCCAAACGCAGTGCTCAAGCTCAAATTGAGAGCTTGGGTTTAGAAGAATTTGACGTTTGAGAGATTGATGTTGTTGCGAAAACAAGCGATCGAACAATAATATATAGACATAAGAAGAAGATAAATCGGACACCAAATTTACGTGATTCGATCGTAAAGTTATATGTTCACGGGAGAGCAATGATAAATTTCATTATAAATCAAGCGATACAATGAGATTACACATTCGAGTCACTCAAACAATTTTTCGGTGTTTCTCAAGCCCAGTTACACCCAATAATGCATGCAGTGTTTGCCCCAAAATTACTCAAGAAATAATCTCTCAATCTCATGAAAGAATTACACGCAAATCTTATTACAATATTTAATTGGCTTGAACACTAAATCTTACTGGATGTAATTCACAAACAGGAACAACAAAGAAAATCCCTCCCAAGCACTCGACGACAAGACGACGGTTCAAGACCAATTTTTCATAATCAACTTCCACCCACAAATAAGCCTTGAGAATTGATATATAATCCACCGCCAGAGAAGTCCATGCATGAGGGAAACCGAATCAACTAGGATTCGGTCAACCCAAGCAAAAGTTGGACTTTCCTTTGCAATTATCTTGTCGATTTTAACCAAAATATATCTTTATATATTTTTAAATAAAATCCAAGTCCAAGTCAAAGTTGGACTTTCCTATTTTAAGCGGCAAAATTCTTCAACGCAAATTCAAAATTTTGGGAAGTTGATTTTCAAATGTTCTTTGTTCGATTCTAAACATCTGCAAAATATTCAATTCGGAATATTCAAAATTTTGCATTGAGCTCAAATTCAAGACATATTTTAACAAATGTCGAAGTGGGGCATCGGATGCATGCCTCGGGGTCTTGATTTTGGAGTTTGCCCTTCCCACTTGGGCATAGATTGATTTCATTGTACCTTTTTTATTTTTTAAATATTAGGTACGAGCATGGAGATCGGTTATTAAAAGGCCTATTGAACACCGTGCATGTCCCATGAAACCAATTAAGTCCAATTCAGACTTTTGGCCTGCGTGGTAGCCTTGACCTAGAGGAGTTCGCATGTAATTTATGAAATTTAATTAAGTGACCTTCAATTTCTGAATTGAAAATTCTTTGACAGCCAAATTAATTAGGTCGGCCGTCGGAGGGAAACACTCAAGTCATTGTAACTTAATACGTGTTGATACTAAGCCCCAACATGATACCTTTGACTATTAAGGTCTCCCCGACTATCATAATCAAACAATTCCAAGCAATGGTACGTGTTCCAAGAAACTTAGGAGGGTGATGAATAAAATCTTGTCAAAGTTTTCAAATGTACAGGAAAATTAGATTATCTACATTTGAAATTCTGCTTTTATAACTTTTACATCTTTCTAGGGATGGAGGCACCCCGGGTTCCTAACTTCAGCTGGTGATCTTAGACTCAATCAAAGCTTATTAAAATTGGGAAACTTATCATACAATCTAAACTCTCGTTCAATGGCACACACGTCCAGTTTTTCCACGAGATTAAGAGCAAATCAAGTGAATTAATCTCAAATAATTTTGACCTTGATTAGCGAGTCTCAAATAATTCCATACTAATTTTCAAGTACGGTGGAGAAGAAAAAACAAGTTCAACTCTACTAGACATCTCTAAATATAATTTTCTGGATAATCGTAGAGTTGTCTACCTAAACATTTTAAAGATAGCGATGCATGAGGGGGTTCTCACCTAGAGTGGGACGACTTTCAGTCCCCAAATTTTCAAATAAATATATAAATATATAAGGAAATTATGTATTTATTTATTTTACTCTTATAAATAGAGGAAAAAAGAAATGAATAGTGTTCCTCGGAATCTCTGACCAAACTCTTTTGGACTGTTATTCAGGTCAAACATTCCTACACACTGTTCACTGGTCATACGCCCATCCATATTCGTATGACTTTCCAAACCCATGTTCTTGCAAATTCCAAGAAATTTTGACCAAAACAAACGAAACCTCGAATTTCAAAATAACAAAAGGAAAAAAGAAACATTTTATCTGCTTGAATTTTCCTTCGAGACGAGTCGACGGCGGAGTTGATGGAACGAACCGATTGCTGAGGGAACCTCTAGGGCTTTCCTTGTTATGTTTTTTTCAACGTTGGATGATGTTAGACCAAATCCAGAGTAAACTACAGCTTGAGGGGACCCAAGTCGATTCTCCACTTAATGCATGCTTTGAAAAATGAAACGCCGAAAGAGTCCACGAGTACCACATGCAATCACATAATTGAGGGAGACAACACCATTATTTGGATAGAAGTTGTTTCTCGATTTTCCGAGTTATTTATTCGCAGATTTTTTTGTATACCATTTGACGACTTTGACTTTGATTAGATAGGTTTTCTTTACTAGAAAAGCGCCCCATGATACTTGTTGAGAAGCCATTTGAAGAAAGTTTGCAATTTTTCAATTCACTATTTTACTTATGTGGTGTGTGATTGGCTCTTTATATATTCAAACATTCCATATTAAGTGTGCTTAATAAGTGTCCAAAGACATTCTTTGGTAAAGCCCTTATTAGCAAGAAAGACATACTCTCGTCAACTCAATATCTTTGTCTTCTTGAGACTCTATGCTAATTTAAGGAGTCATGTTTCTACATAAAGATCTTGTTAATATCTATCTAGCTATTAGGAATGTGCCAGTGAAAAGAATGACTAAGACTTGCAATGCCTAACAAATTCATAATTGGGTGAAATCAGGGCATTCAAAATCGATTTGAGCCTTCTAATTCCGACAATAATGGCTCCAATTTTTTGTCTATGTTCTGAGGGCTCATATATTAGGGTTTCATCTCTCTGCAACCACTTACTCATGTGATTGATGGGTTACGAGTTATAAACATCATTCATATGCGAAATTAAACTATATAGATAGGAATTATATCCATGCTTTTAACCTACCACCTTCTATCCAAATATGGGCCTCATGAATGATGAAAGTTTGAAGCGTGCAAACTCAACATAAATGTTATGGAAGAATGTTCGAGACCTACAATCTGTCAATGGAAAAGCGAATATGAAGAGCACCATTGTCCTAAGAGTTTTTTTCTTTTTTTGGTCATTTTCTTAAGAGTTTGAGTCATTGGGAAATAAGCCCAAAACATGTTGCATAAAACATTCTCTAACGTGCGTAAATCAATTGTCTTGCACACAAAACAAACATATAAGATGGACGTAACCACGTAAGACAAACAAAAAGGGACAAAAACATAAGGAAAGAACACAAGCAGAAAGTCCCTAACAAAGGAAGTAAAAGGATTCGAACTTTTAATTTATGACCTACCATGTCCTAACAGAGCCAGGTCACTGCCAATTTATCAAAAAGCTTTAGCTTTTGGGTGCTCAATTTTTACCTTTGTTTGAATAATGTGAATTTCAATATTAAACAGGCGTTTTTCTTTTATACCAAAAGATGCATATGATTTCAAAAGGTGTTTTTTTCCTCAAAAGATATCATTACAAGGGGAAAGGAAGTTCAGAAAAGCTCTATCGACCAAACTCGGGGATATGACAATATATATAATGATCAACATATTGTTTTTTATGTTTCACTGGTGGTTTGCAAGTCAAATGTTCCAAGCCTGCAACATGGCTTTGGGAAAGCAAAACGATTAGTCAATTCTGTCGCCATTTGTTTATGTCCATAAACAATTATGGATAAGATGATTTCAAAGGAGACCCTGTCGGTGCATTTGATTTCCTTTCTGTTCTTATCAAAAATTCATTTAAGCTGCATGTGATCGTTGCAATATAAAATTGAATAAAATAGAATAGATTGAGATAAACAATGGGACTTTTTCCATAGCTGATCATCAGTTTGGAAAGCTATTGGGAAGACATTCAATAAAATATATTATATTAAAAAGAATTAAAAGGACTCGAAGAAATACCAATGGTGGCCGCCTGTCATGTACGTCGCTTCAGACCACCGCAACGGATTTATCAACATCGTGCACAAGAGGGGAAGAGATAGATCGAGCAAGCGAGCTCTACTTTAGCGTAACGATCGTCTGGAGGTGATTTCCAACGTTGCCTTGTCAGTAGAGATTGTCAGCAACCATTGTCACAGTCAAGTGCCCACCATTATGGATAGCCATTCATGGGAGCCAGCACCGCCCTCCCTTTTTCTTCCCTAGCTGACCTTTTATAATTTTTCATATTGAACTTTCTACATTGTAATTAAGTTCTTAGTACACAAAGTATTTCTCTAAAAGCTATCTACCATATAGTCATGATGACTTCTCCAACATTTTACTTAGGTTTACTCAGTACTAAGTACATCATCAAATACTATATCCGATAGTTCTCGTCCTATTTGAGCTACAAAACACGGCCTTTCAAACATAACTCTCTTTGAATTGACCATTTCAAAGTGTCTAAGACCCTAAAAGCTGTAGAGTTCATAAATTCTCGAATATTTGGCAAACGATCATGAAGTTATGAAGAAGCTTTAATTTTTGCCTCCTGGGTATGCATTTTCGGCATATTCAAAATGGAATAATAAAGCAGAAACTAAGAATTGAGAAACTTCTATATATTTTGATATGTATATTAATGAAGAATACATCAGTCTATTTATAGATTTATTATGTAACTACTTTAAGATTATATATTAATCAAAATATGCATAATCAAAATGAGACCTGTTTGTTATATACGTGCGATATACATGTCATATACATATGATATACGTGCCATCTTGAGAGATACCAATAATTAGTAGAATTATCAAAATATGTATCAAAATATGTCTAATGTAAGAAATTAATTTAGAGAAAACCTTAATTATCTTTAATATAGAAAACAAAGAAAAGGCAAAAAGAGCTGGCTTTTTAAATGCATGCTCCCGAAAACATGATGGACCTTATTTTGTTCCATTGCATGTATCATGACAGAAGTCAGCGTATTGCCTTTTGATTCTCTCGCTTTTTAGTAGTAGAGAAAAGCCTTGGATTCTCTCTCTACAAACTTCAAAGTAAACTCTAAAAGTTCTCGTGAACGCGTGTAGCAGCCAAGTTTGAATACCTCTATCATAGCCACATGCACGACACCAAACTTTCTAATTTCTCTATATATAGAGAACGAACCCACTGCTTGTACTCACAAGTTCAAAGCAAAATTAGAGAGCTTGCTTTCTCAGTCACAAGTCCAAATTCGTATCTCTCTTTCCCCTCAAATGGCCTCCAATAGCAGCTTCCCCATTGTCGCTGTCATTATTGTAACCCTTCTCATGTGCCTTACGAACGCACAGCTTTCGCCAAACTTCTACACAAGAACATGCCCCAACGTGCAAGGCATTGTCCGCAATGCGATGACGCAAGCTGTTAGGAGAGAGGCGAGGATGGGTGCTTCAATACTTCGCATGTTCTTCCATGATTGTTTCGTAAATGTGCGTAACTAGGATTCTTTTGCGTTCATTTCTAATTATTACTTCTTTCAAGAACATTTTTGGTTGCATTTTATTTGCGAAGGTTGAATTAGATTTTCTAGTCATTTAAAATATCCAGGCATGTTGATCTCGTAAAGTTGATTTTAGTGTTGAGTATAATGTCACGTCATTTGAATAGGTGAGGTTATAACATGCCCTTTAAATATGCAGGCCCCCTTCTTAAGTTGTTGGGTGGACATTTTGACATTTTATACACGTGCCATGTAGTGCAGATCCGTATTTTCTAAGAAGATTAGGATTAGGTACTACATTCAAAGAAGCATTGAATTTGCTTGACTCCCATTTGTTAAGTATCCATGAAATTGACTTGGATTTTTTAGGGGCAAGAAAATCACACGATGAGATTATATATCCTTTCTGAACTTATTCTACTAGATGATTTAAACTACTCATCCGATCTAAGAAAACTTCTGCCACATGTGCTCAATCCATCACTAATCAAAAGATGAAAAAAAGATGAACTCTTAATTAAGTGATATGGTGCAAATTGTGACCTTCTCTTTCGAAACAATCTTATCATGTATCTCGGCCTTCTTGTGTAGGGATGTGACGCATCGGTTCTTTTGGATGACACCGCTACCTTCACCGGAGAAAAGACCGCTCGGCCGAACCAAAACTCTCTTAGGGGATTCGAAGTCATCGACACCATTAAGTCCCGTGTCGAAGCTGCTTGCAATGCTACCGTTTCTTGCGCGGACATCCTTGCGCTCGCTGCTCGAGACGGCGTTGTCCAAGTGAGTTTCTCATATATCATGATCGTTACTAACTTTTGCTCCTATTTTCTCTTTAATGCATGATTTTGGTTTATATTAACTTCAAATCTCTGACCATACCAATTACATAATAGTCATCCCCTGTTTCATGATTGGATTAGTCCATATTTATGGGATAAATTCGCAATTTTTTATACATAACATTTTTATAGAAGACTGAACATTCGCAAACATAAATTGTATAAGCTTATGCGATTGGTATTGGCATTACAGTTGGGAGGACCATCTTGGACGGTGCCTCTAGGGCGGCGAGATGCAAGGACCGCTAGCCTGAGCGGTGCCAACAGCCAAATCCCATCGCCTTTCTCCAGCCTTGCCACCCTCATCTCCTCCTTCGCTGCCCAAGGCCTCAATGCCCGTGACATGACCGCCCTGTCTGGGGGCCATGCTATTGGCCTGGCCCGGTGTACCACCTTCCGGAACCGCATCTACAATGAGACCAACATCGACGCCAGCTTCGCTACCACCCGAAGGACTAACTGCCCTGCCTCTGGAGGGGACGCCAACCTTGCTCCCCTCGACCGGACCCCGAACCGGTTTGACAACAACTACTACCAGAACCTCGTGGCACGGCGTGGGCTCCTCCATTCGGATCAAGAGCTGTTCAATGGAGGATCACAGGACGCACTCGTTAGGACTTACAGCAATAACTATAGGGCTTTCGCGAGTGATTTTGCGGCTGCGATGGTGAAGATGGGTAACATCAGCCCGCTCACCGGAAGAAATGGAGAGATCAGAAGGAACTGTAGGGTGGTGAACTAAGGTTGAATGCCCTCCAAACAAAAAAGAAAGTTATGGAAGCTGGATTTAGCAAATTGTTATAAATGTTTAATGCATGTCTATCTTTGCATATTTCTTTTCCTGTTTTCAATAAGATTCATGTTTATGAAGGCCTTGGTCAAGAAATTGACAAAGTTGTACTGCTTTGTTTCTGAATATATGTATTTAGACATGAAATCCTAATGTTCTTTTCCCAACTCAATGTCACTTGGTCTATCTATACTTGGAAATCGAAATATGCTCTTTGGAATTTATGTACAGGAGACAGCTTGCGTGACTTATTCTCAGTACATAGTATTTCTCTAAAAGCTCTCTACTATGTAGTCACACTCACTTGTCTGACATTTTACCTAGTACGAAGTGCATCACCAAAATGTTATATATGATAGCTCTTGTCCTATTTAAGCTACCAAATATGGCCTTTCAAACATAAATCTCTGAATCCAACACTTCGATGTGTCTAAGACCCCTAAAAGCTGCGCGTACATAAAACCTCGAATTTAGGCAAATGATTACAAAATTACAAAGAAGCTTCAATTTGTGCCTCGTGGGGTATGCATTTTTGGGCATATTGAGAATGAACATCTAGAAAGTTAAAGAATAACAAAGCGAAGACAAGAATTGAAAATTTCCTATATATTCGGACGTGTATATTAATGAATAATACATCGGCCTATTTATAGACCTTATTAGATAACTATTTTAAGATAATATCTCAATTAATATATGCACAATATGCATGCAATCTTGAGAAATATGGATAATGAATAGAATTATCAAAATAACTTTGAAAGGGGAAATTATTTCAATACAAATCTTAATTATTTTAGAAAATTTGTGACTCACGACAAGTTGTTATGCTCACAATAACCAAAAGATTATTATATTAGCAAAGCCCACATAAGTATGCAAGAGAATGACTTGGATTTTTATATTGTGTTTGGTTATTACGATTATATAATGATTAAATTGTTGCAGTCAGATTCGAAAGTAGACTTGCATTGGATCTAAGAAAATTTCTTCCACATGTACTCAATTCATCACTAATCAAAGGGAAAAAAAAGAAAGATGAACTCTTAATTATGCGAAATGGTGCAAATTGTGACCTTCTCTTTCGAGACAATCTTAGTACATATCTCGGACTTCTCGTGCAAGGATATAACGCATCGGTTCTCTCGGATGACACGGCCACTTTCACTGGAGAAAAGGCCACTCAACCAAACCATAACTCTTAGGAGATTTGAAGTCCTTGACACCATTAAGTCCGCATCGAAGCTGCTTGCAATGCTACCGTTTCTTGTTCGCACTTGCGGCCCAAGACGGTGTTGTCTTGGTGGGCATCTCTTATATCATGATCATGACTAGCTTTTGCTCCTACCCTCTGTTTTATGCATGATTTTGGTTATATCAACTTCAAATATTTGACCATACCAATTACTTAATAGTCATCCCTTGAATCATGATTGGATTCATTCCATAGTTGTGAGGAGAAGCACACTATTAGTGTCATAAGTTGTATACGGTGTTCACTTTGATGTCAAAAATTTTCGTTAGATCACTTAAGTGCAAAATCGGAGGAAAAACAATCATTTTTGGTGCCACTGGCGAGAGATTGCAACCAAAATGATTATGTGGCTTTTATATTTCAAAAAAAAAAAAAAATCGACAATGCCTTTAAACGATGTCATTTTCCATCTTCCTTAAGAAAACAACATCGTTTTGCCATCCTAAGTGAATGGCCTCAAGAAAATGACGTCGCACAACTCATTTGGGGGGTTTTTTTTTTTTTTTTAATTTGGGGATTGAAATTAGGGTTTCTTTGTTTGATTCTCGCCCAGTCATCGCTCAGCCTTCGTCGCTCGGCCGTCGTCGCTCAGCCGCCGTCACTCAGCCTCTATCGCTCGGCCTACATCGCTCGGCCACCGTTGCTCAACCTCCCTCGTAGTAGCACCATATCCCAATCTCGGTAACATTTCACCAGCTTCAATGTTCTCAAATTCTTCGAGCCGGGACTGTGTCTAGTAGCTCTAAGTGGGTGTGAAGGGCAAGCCTCTGGCAGCTCTGGCCTTCGATTGCAAGCTAGTGGCAGCACACGAGGGAGTACTGGCCCGGGTTACCGGAGCCTAGGTATTGGAAGACATAAGCCAGGCACTCGTCGGGGAAATCAGAGATAGAGAGGGAGAGATCGGGGGCGGTGCACTCCTTGGCAGCCTCCCCGAGCACCGACTAGATCACGGCTTTCGACTTGGCCGACGAGTAGCTGTTGTCGGGGTCGGGGTCGAAGCCACAGTCGCACGAGCGCAGGGACTGTTGAGGATGGCGACTGGCCCATTGCTATTGGCTTATCTTCTCTCTCTCTCTCTCTCTCTCTCTCTCTCTCTCTCTCTCTCTCTCTCTCTCTCTCTCTCTCTCTCTCGCAATTTGGGGATTTAGGGTTTTGAATTGGGGGAGAGACACCAAACGGTGTCGTTTTGTTATTTAAATGCTTTTTGTATTTTCCGGCGAGCCACATCAGCTTCAAAAATTAATAAAAAAATGTAACGTCGGATTTCCGGCCAACCAGATCGGAGTTAATACTAAAATGATCATTTTTTAAACTTTTTGGTACTTAAGTGATCCGACGGAAATTTTTTGTATCAAAATGAGTACCGTACACAACTTATGGCACTAATAGTGTATTTATCCCATAGTTGTGAGATAGATTCACGCTTTTTAGAAGACTGACCGTGCTACTTGCATAAATTATATAAGCTTATGTGATTGGAATTGTCATTATAGTTGGGAGAACCATCGTGAATGGTGCCACTAGGACAATGAGACGCAAGACCGCCAGCCTGATCCCATCCCCTTTGTCCAGCCTCGCCAACCTCATCTCCTCCGCCGCCCAAGGCCTCAATGCCCGTGATATGACCGCCCTATCGGGGGCCCACGCTATTAGGCTAGCCCAGTGCAAAGACCAAAAACGACACTCGTTGGGCTACCACCCAGAAGACTCACTACCTTGCCTCTGAAACGGAAACCAACCTTGCACCCCTCAACCAGACCCCAAGCCGGTTTGACAACGACTACTAGCAGAACCTCATGGCGCGGCATGGGCTCCTCCATTCGGACCTAGAGTTGTTCAACGGAGGATCGTAGGACGTGCTCGTTGGGACTTGTAGCAATAATTGTAGGGCTTTTCGCGAGCGTTTTTGCGGCCGTGATGATGAAGATGGATAACATCAGCTTGCTCACCAGAACAAATGGAGAGATGAGAAGGAACTGTAGGGTGGTAAATTAAGGTTAAAAAGAATTGTATGCTGGAATTTGCGAAGTGTTAGAAATGTTCAATGCGTGTCTATCTTCTCTCATATTTCTTTTCCTGTTTTCAATAAGATTCATGTTTGTGAAGGCCTTGGTCAAGAAATTGACAAAGTTGTACTGCTTTGTTTCTAAATATATGTATTCAAATATGAAATCAAGGTGTTCTTTTCCCAATTCAATGTCACTTGGTCTATCTATATTAAAAAATCGGAACATATTCTTTGAGATTTATGTACAGGTGACAAGCTTGGTGACCCGTTTATCACACAAGTCACCATCATCACTGGTGATATTGACGATTATAGGTTGATAATTTTGGTCAATTATCCAAAGCAGTGATAATAAATTTTGATCATCCAAAAAGAGATTGTGTATTTTATATTTGATTGTAACTCATGATGCGTGTGAAGATCCTTGATATACATGAAAGCTAGGAAATTTATATATACAAACGTTTCATATCTATTCAAAGTTTCTGATATTGAGGGATTAAACTTTTTTTTTAATTATTTTTTCTTAACCTGAAATACGAGGATTGACCCAAGGATGGGCTCATAAAGCGAATTTTCCTTTTGAATTTTCAAAAATATTCGCTAATTGGGCCTCCGTGATAGCTGTACAGGGCCGATGGATGCAAAGGGGCAAAGGATGGGCCCCTTGCCCCATCAGTAATTTCCAAAACCCTTTTGCGATAGACGAATTTCTCGACATATAAATTTGTAACTCTTCTCGTAATTTTCTGAAATTTGAATAATACTTTAAGTTTGACAAGTGAAATTTAAAGGATTTTTTTTTTAAACTTCATAGAAAGCAGAACCAAATGGGCAAAATTATCTTTTATGAAAATACTTACACTTCACTTTCCCCATGAAATTTTGTATGTTCCTCGAGCGTGTCCGAAAGCTTTTGAATTGATTCATTAGGATTCTGGTCAGTGGGTCTACTGCAGGGACAGGCCCAGCCTCCCTAAAATACATGGGACTGATCCAAGCCCAATCCCCTTCCCCCACGCAAAATGCCAAAACAAGAAGGAAAATGAAGTAGCAAGAGGATGGCGATCTTCCTCTTTCTTCTATATTGCGTGTAAATAATATTATGTGTGTGTATGTATGTATATATATTTATCTATTTTTCACCTCAAAGTCGATCAAAACTGAGTGATCCCTACACTGGGTATGCAAGGCGAACTTATGCGCAGTTAAAATTAGAGTTTTTGGTGATAAAAAAGTGACAAGAAAATTTGATATTGTGACTAGGGAGATTTCAAACCACTTAAGAGTAAGTCTTAAGAAACTCAATTGGTCATCTCAGTGGCTAAAAGTCGATCAAATATCTTTTGGAGGGTTACACAAAGATAAGCTAGACATGCTCGCACTAATGCGTTGATTAACTTTAGTTGTGCAAGAAAACACCAAACTCTCTAAAAATACATTTTAATGACTAGCTAGACATGCTTGCACTGATGCTAGCTAAATTAAAACTTTCAAATTCTCTCTTCCATCTTTTCTTGATTTCACTAAATAACCAAAGCTAAAAAAAACCCAAATTCTTGATCTCCAAAATTCTTACTCCATTATTTGTCATGATCTATTATTACATTTTAACATAACTGATTTCCCTTCAACCCAACCAAACACTAAATTAACGCATTTCATTTTTAACTCCTATGATCGCTCTGACAGTTACAAATGTCTCCTAATTAATATTAATAAAGAAGTTCCACGTTAATCGACATCTTTTATGACCACGTTAAATTATGCATAACGATCTCATAATCAAACGGGTAATCCTCTGTTATGTATTAATATATTTTAAGCGTTCCAAAATTAAAAATTGAAACAGAGAGAGAGAGAGAGAGAGAGTGACCCGGCTGTGTCATTACGGTCCAAAATTGAACAGCGTGGACTCGAGCCCACGCCGTTCTCATCATCTCTCTCTCTCTCTCTCTCTCTCTAGTCTCTCTCTTATCTTTCGGCAACAAAAACAACAGCAGCAGCCGCAGCAGCAATGGAAAGAAAAGAAAGAAACGGAGGAGACAAAGAGGGAGAGAGAGAAGAGGGGGCCCCGCATTAAGTGAGCGCACTGATTGGAGCGTGCTCCCCACTCTCCCTCCCCCCTCGCGTGGGTCTAACCTCCTTCTCTCTCTCTCTCTCTCTCTCTCTCTCTCTACCTATCTCTCTCTTAGGCTTCCTAATTTTGACACAGGAGGAGATGGGGGGAGGACCAGACCGAGGGGAGAGAAACGCAGTTTGATGGTGAGGAAGAGAGAGAAAGTAGAGAGAGAGCGAGATCAGAGAACACTGACATTGAGAGGAGAGAGAGGAGAGAGAGAGAGAAAGGGTCAGTGTGAGGGAGTTGTGAAGTCTCCACATGGCCTCCCTTCCCCTGGGGCCTCCTCACCACCACCACCACCACCACCACCACCACCACCACCAACCGCCGCCGCCGCCGCCAGCTCCAGCTCAAGCTCCTCCCGACTCCGATAGGGTCTCTCTCTTTCTCTTTCTCTCTCTCTCTCTCTTTCTCTGTGCTGTGCTGCGTGTCGATGCTTAGATCTTCAGCAAAATCCAGCTCCGGTGTCCCGCCGCCGCGCGAATTCCGAGCGATCCTCGCGTCCGGGCGTTTCTTCGCTCCTCCCGTGTCGAGATCCGAGCTGGGTTTTTGCGGCCGCGGGCTGCTCTCGAGGTTTTCCTCGCGGCTCCCCCGGTCGTCATTTCCCCCGACTTTTCCGCTCGTTCAATCTCTTTTGGTCGTTAGCAATAATTCCCCCTTTTCGCGAGCGGCACAGTGCCCCCCGTATCTCTCCGGGTTCGGCATCTGTTCTTGATTCTAGATTGATTCTTCCGGGATAGTTCAGGGCGAGTTTCTGAGCGGTTCTTGGAGGGACGGGACACGGAAGGAGTGATTTTGGAGCTCTGTGAATTTCGCATTGCTAAAATTAGGCAGACGAGTAGATGGGGAATTCAACGCGGTGGAGTTTGGTGAAGTGGGTCATCGTCTTTTGGAGCACTTGGACATGCCCTCGGGATTCATTTCCTTTATTTAGCTGTGCTAGTCTTTTAGTTGTTGTAATTGTGATTTGCAACTTGAAAGATTTAGCTCATACATTTTAGGTTTCTTTCTTTTGCTGCGTTGTCTTCCTTCTCTCTCACTGCTCTTGTGCCGGGTTGCTTCCGGATGTCAATGTGCTCTGATTCTCTCTTATCATATCGTTTTTTTTTTTTTTTTTTGGGGGGGGGGGTGTTGAATGGAGCAACTTTGTTCTAGTTTCTGATGCTTCCTTGTTACCTATGGCATCCTAATACCTTGCTTCTCCAGTTCATAGATCTTGCTTTCTTTGCACTTTGGCTTTCCTTGTGCTTACATGTTTGATGCACTGTTCATGGCGGTGCATCCATCTGGGTGGGTTGGTTTGGTGTATTGTTATTACCCTATTGACGTGTTGGTGTTTCACATTAATGTTCAAAGGCTGTGTGCTGATTTTATGGTAAGTTTGAACTGCCTTTCTGCAGGCAAAATGAGAAATATGTGAGTTACGTGTAGCATCGTATTGCAACCTGGCAACTCCCCCGATATTTCTGAATGCAATCATGAAATTATAACCCCGTGTTTTTGGCGTCATATATGCATGTGTTTCTCTGGATATAGTAGTCATATTTTAGTACCATACGTTTCGGGTTACTTAAGCAACTGACAAAGATTAAGCAATGATTGGTTCATCCATCTGTGTGGGTTAGTTCGATGTATTGTTATTACCCCTTCGATGTGTCGGTGTTTGACCTTTTTTTTTTTTTCAAAAGCTGTGTGCGGATTTTATGGTAAGTTTGGACAGCCCTTCTGCATGCTAAATGAGAAATATGTGGGTTATGTGTAGCACCGTATTGCAAGCTGGCAAATCCCCTGATGTTTCCGAATGCAATCGTGGCAATAGACTGTATTTTTGATGTCGCACATGCATGCGTTTCTCTAGATATAGTCATATTTTAGTATCATACGTTTCGGGGTACGAAGCAACTGTCAAAGATTAAGCAATGATTGGTTCGTCCATCTCTGCGGGTTAGTTTGGTGTATTGTTATTACCCTTTTGACGTGTCGGTGTTTGGCATTAATGCTCAAACGCTGTATGCGGATTTTATGGTAAGTTTGAACTGCCTTTTTGCATGCAAAATGAGAAATATGCGTGTTATGTGTAGCACCGTAGAGCAAGCTGGCAACTCCCCCAATGTTTTTGGGTGCAATCGTGGCAATATAACCCCGTGTTTTTGGTGTCATGCATGCATGCGTTTCTCTAGACATAGTCATATTTTAGTGCTGTATGTTTTGGGGTAATGAAGCAACTGGAAAAGATAGTGGGAGATGATCGGTTCATTTATCTGTGTGGGTTAGTTCGGTGTATTGTTATTACCCTTTCGATGTGTCGGTGTTTGGCATTAATGTTGAAAAGCTGTGTGTGGATTTTATGGTAAGTTTGGACTGCCTTTCTGCATGCTAAATGAGAAAAATGTGCGTTACGTGTATTGCAAGCGGCAACCGCCCCAATGTTTCTGAATGCAATCGTGGCAGTAGAACCCTGTATTTTTGGTGTCATACATGCATGCGTTTCTCTAGATGTAGTCATATTTTAGTAACATATGTTTCCGGTTGATGGACCAACTGACAAAGATTGAGGGAAATGATTAAGCAATGATTGGTTTCAAAATCAAACTGGTGGCATCTACGGTTTGTGTTTATTTTGTGCATTCTTGAGGTCATCCCAAATTGAAGCTTCAGATATTGTGCAAAGTCTTCAGTTACATGTAGGGAAGAGAATTGCTACACAGGTCAATTTACTCGTTTGTGCATGTGGTCTTGGTGCCTCCGCCACATAATTGTACAATTAGAGAAATCAATCCCAACCTACTAGCAAGAGCTTATTTTATGACAAAATCCTCTACACTGTTTGACCTAATTTAGTCCTTTATAACCACAGACAAAACTTGGATGCCGCATTCTCATTATTCTTCTGGTTGAAAGTAGTCAATTGATGTACTTGGTTATCTAGAAATAAAGCAAGGTAAAAGAACTGTTACTTTCTTATACATAGTGAATGCCCTGAAGGAATGCTTCTGAGCTTTCTGCCATCCTCTTAGCGAACCAACTAAGTCTCTATCTCTGACATGCCATTTTCATGACCAGAGATTTGCCCATTGCTATTCCCTTTCTCTTTCCATGACCTGTAGCGCCTAAAATGAAGTGGTTAACTAACTAGGGATACCATTGTTTGCAGACCAGTAGCATTTGTGTTGTGAGTTTTAACTGGATGCTTTTGCATAATTTCAGGAAGTGTCACCAGCTGTTTACGAGAATAAGAATGCTGTAACAGGTCACATCATATCGACCACCATTGGTGGGAAAAATGGTGAACCCAAGCAGGTGAGAGAGCATTTGTTCTGAGTTCTTCAAGTTTTAAGGAATTTCACGTATAGAACTTACAAAATAACCAATGCTAATCATTGCATCAGTGATGAACAATTATTGATTGTGGTTGTATCTGACAAATCCAGCTTATGTTTTTTCTGTGTCATAAAGGTACTTCACTTTGAGCAATTCTAACAAACTCAAAAGGGAATAGAACTGTTACTAGCTGTATGGAATCTAAGAGTTTAAATTTGATGAGTTGAATTCTGAGTTCTACAAGTGATTGTACATTTTGTGAGCTTCTATTTTTGTTTTCCTGAATTTAATACCCAACTGAGTAATGCTATAAATGCTCCCAGACCCTCAGCTATATGGCAGAGCGCATTATAGGCAATGGATCTTTTGGAGTCGTGTTTCAGGTATACAACTTGGATTTTTGACAATTCCTGAGATCCTTTTCTTTCATAAATTTCATGTGGTAAGCTATTACATCTCAGGCACGATGCTTGGAGACTGGAGAGACAGTTGCCATAAAGAAAGTCCTGCAGGATAGACGATACAAAAACCGTGAGCTGCAGTTGATGCGTCTGATGGATCATCCAAATGTGGTTTCCCTGAGGCACTGCTTCTTCTCTACAACAAACAATGATGAACTTTTCCTTAATTTGGTTATGGAATATGTCCCTGAGAGTCTCTACCAAGTTCTGGAGCATTACAGGAGTGTGAATCAGCAGATGCCGCTGATATTTGTGAAGTTATATACCTATCAAGTATGAAGAGTGCTCTGTCATTTTCGTAGCTGCCTTTGGTATCCTCCAGTTCTCGTCTTAAAAGTGTAATCTATTTTGCAGATCTTCCAAGGGCTGGCATATATCCATTCTGTGCCTGGGGTGTGCCATAGGGATGTAAAGCCACAAAATATTTTGGTAAGGGGCCTTCAGCCTTTCCTCTATTTCTAGTTAAGGTTTTTTTTTCTTGAATGAAATTGTCAATCCTGATTTTTGCCTCCATATGTTCTGCAGGTGAATCCTCTCACTCACCAGGTCAAGCTTTGTGACTTTGGTAGTGCAAAAGTTCTGGTACATCCTTATCTTTGTCTATTATTTCACTGATCTTCTTTCAATAAATGAGAACAGTGGAATATAGAGCACGGAAGTTACCTCTACAATGGATCTGGAATTGAGTGTATTCGATAACTGACTCACAGAGCAACTGTTATATTTTCCGTGTGGAGTTTGAATTGCATCATCTTCATTTCCAGATTATCTGCCTCTGTTTTGTTACAAATTTCTGTATTAATCAGGTCAATGGCGAAACGAACATATCCTACATATGCTCCCGCTACTATCGGGCTCCAGAGCTTATATTTGGTGCAACAGAGTATACCACATCTATCGACATATGGTCTGCTGGTTGTGTTCTTGCAGAGCTTCTCCTTGGACAGGTGGATGACTTTGGCTCATAGATCCGATGACATCTGTATCTGCTGTGTGTTAGTTCTGATGATTCCAATTTTTTTTTTTTTTAGCCACTGTTCCCAGGAGAAAATGCAGTGGACCAACTTGTAGAGATCATCAAGGTGAATCCTCATTATCCAGTTTGATTGTTTTCTTCATTCACGTGTTCTACGGGTTTAATCAAGGACTTTCTTGTAGGTTCTCGGTACTCCAACACGAGAAGAAGTTCGATGCATGAACCCTAATTATAATGACTTCAGATTTCCGCAAATCAAGGCTCATCCTTGGCACAAGGTATATATTTTGGTGTTTTATACCAATATTGTGTTACCTTGCTGGTTAATAGAGACAATTAAGTACTTGTTCAGAGCTGAAGATGCCTTTGCACAAGGTTGCAAACAACATCCTCGATTCTTTGATTAGTTACCTGACTTATTCCATTTCCAACTTCAAGTGCCAAAATTAGCACAAGCATCTCATGCTTGGCATTATGTTGTAGGTTATCATTAGATTTGGTGCTGCCAACATATGCAGCATATTCTAATAGATAAATGTGAAAGTTGGTATGGTCTGTTTCATGGCATTATGAGGGTTGATATTCGGTGATTTTGTCACTACTGTGGGAAAAATAGGGCAGCATAATTGCCTCTCCTAAGTTGTTTGTACATGTCGCAGACAATCAAGTATAGACATTTGAATCAGCTTTGGTTCCTGTGTTTTGTCACAAGGTTCAAATGTTACTGCTGTTGTAAGGAGTGCATGTTGTACTTTGGTTTTTCATGCTTCAGTAGTTAATACATCTCTTGGTCCAGATATTCCACAAGCGGATGCCTCCTGAAGCAATTGACCTTGCTTCAAGGCTTCTTCAGTATTCACCAAGTCTTCGCTGCACTGCTGTGAGTTAAACTACTCTACCCGTAATTTTGAGTATCTTTGTATGTATATTTTTGCGTGAGAATATGTCAGTCTTACTTATCATCGACAATTGAACTTTAATGAATGAGTATTGTATGTATGCATGCTTTTGCTTTCTCATGGGTAATCTGGATCTAAGTTATCATATGCTTTCCTGAGCATCTACCACTCACTTGTTTGGCTAATGTTATTTTTTTCGTTCAATTTCATTCCAGCTAGAAGCTTGTGCCCATCCCTTCTTTGATGAGCTTCGTGAACCCAATGCACGCCTTCCGACTGGTCGCCCCTTGCCCCCTATTTTCAATTTCAGGCAAGAGGTATGTGTTTTGACGGATTGATTGTTAATACTTCGGACAAGTCTTGATTTTGTCTATGGCAATTATGGATTATTTTGCTCTTATAGCAATGTGAGGTTGCAACATGTAAGGATTATATTATTTTCATAGCAATGTGGATTTTCTGGATAATCAATGATGATCAATGTAGCGACGTGATTGACTTGGACATATGATTTTTTTTAAGTGTCTGCTGCTAAAGTTTCCTTTCCTTTTTCCCCTTTTTTCTGCCTTGTTCAGTTTGTTTGCGACAGTAGTCAAGTAATGCTACCATTCACTGCGTCTTAGACTGCACTAATAGCCATTTGTTTCAGTTGCCTGCTTTGTTATATATGGTCCAACTTTACAAGCTACTGACTATCATTGAATTCACTTCCAAGTGCGGAAAAATTCCTGTGTTGAAGGAGGTTTACCAGTGTGACAGACAGTTGACCTTTGGTGCTATTCCAATAAGATCTATTCCACACGTAGAAGTCTGAAAATGAAAAGGAGGGAAACTGTATTCCCCGAAATTAAATTTAAAAAAAAATTATGCTCTTGGGTTGATCGGTTTTGTTTAAAATGTGTAGCAAAGAATAAGCTGGTTGTGGGTTTAACTTGTTGACCTAACCAGAATGACTGTACTTTTGTCAATTCCTTTTTATCATGTTTGTCCGAATTCCACATTGATATTCTTTTATTTAACAATTCATATTCACATTCTCAATGCTTAGAAATATTCATCAAACTGGATCCAGCAATAGAAACTATGTTGTACTCTTTTGATAGTGAGTTCTAAGTTGGGGCAAATAGAGTGAGTGGATTACTCCTGTTCTGTCTGACATTTTGCTTGCCTCCAATCCATGTACAGTTAGCTGGAGCTTCGCCTCAATTAATCAACAGGCTAATACCAGAGCATGTGCGAAGATTGAATGGCCTCAATATCCCTCATCCGGTTGGTATGTAAATGGAAAGATAAGCTAAGTTGATTTTCCCCAGAGCTAAAGGAAGGGCCGTAGGCAAAACCGCAAGAACTTTTGTGAGAGCATTCCGGTAAAATCAGCAGTTTTTCTCCCCCTGCAAGTTGTATACATGTACCGTCTTTACAGCTTTTCTAGTGTCTTTTACCGTCTTTACAGCTATCTCTAGTGTCTGTATTTCGTTTCAGCAAAAAATATTGTACTTATGTTGTAAATCTTGTGATGTGAAAGAGGGAAAAGAAAGAATAGAAAGCTATTAGTCTAAATATGTAATGCAATCAATGTTTTGAGCTGTGTAGGGCTGTCAGACCGGAGAAGTCTGCGTGGCTCCATTCAAATAGCGTGGTTGAATTTTCTAAATGAATTTAGTTGGTATCAGATAGAAATGGTGACAGTGAGCAGCTGTGTTAGATTCAGACGCTGAGGTTGCTATATTTCTTATCGTCTCGCTGGACATTTAGCTGCTCAGTCACTTTGGCTCCTTAGAGTGATTCCAAAAGACTGATGACGGCGGATGTGTTTAAATGGGTACAGCAAGTCAGCAACGGAAAAATGTCGAGTCAGACTGCCGAGGCAGTGTAAGTGGAGATATGAGGTGAGTGATGAATATGTGGATGTGATTTTTCAGCTGGCCCTCTTGTTACTGTTGTTCGATAATTGAAGAAGTTTCTCCATCGATCGTTAAGTAAGGAAGTTGCTCTTTGGTACAAGTCAAATACCCCTACAAAATTCAAACGCGGACTACTTTGCGGACTCTGTACTTCTGCAATTCACCCAACCCTTTGTTGTTGAAGAAGTCTGAGTCAGCTTTATTTGGGTCAATAGGCTCAATAGTTGAGCGTGTTGTCCCTGCTATATATTTTTCTGATGGATGTTGGTCACCTGTCCATTCGTGCGTTACTCATGGTTAAGATGCAATTACAAGCATCTTTGAACATCAACACCAGCCGGAAATATTAACTCAGTATCCGATGTCTTTGCTCAAGTTTTATGATCTCTGGGGAGAACTGGGAATTACCACATTTGAGGAGCAGCAGCGATCGTAACTTTCCTGAGCTGGTTGGCCTGATTCAATTAGGTGCTTGTTGGTCAGGTTGTCAACACCACGGTTTGGTAACAATTGTCCATTCGAAATAACCGTTGTTTAGCTCACGGTTTGCTGGTGAGATAACAAGTAAGTGCATCGAGTAAAGTGGATTTCAACCAATTTGATAAGCTAGAGCATTGTTGGAGCAAATGCATGATTTGAGCAAGTTTTTCTCACACCTTACCCTCACCCTAACAGAATCACGTTGAGCCAGAGAAGCAATGGAGCGTATGTCCAAGTCCTCGTATGTGTCCTGTCTTTTTAATTATTCTTGATCCAGTTGCATGATTCATCTCACATGTGCGATACAGTATGTCAGAAAAAAAAAAAAAAAACTCTGACAAATTGCAAACATTGCTCCAGCTAAAATTGTGAATTATATGATAGCTGAATTGTCATCCAAGGTTCCAAGATCAAAACAAAGTTGCCGAAACCTCGGGGTGATTCATCTCGAAATTGGATTATTGAAGTCATTAGAATCTTAGTATTATAATTCGTTTCCATGTTGCGAGATCCAATTTTACTGGATGAAGTTTCGAACATAAATATTTTTGTTAGTGGGATTTTCATCCCTTTTTAGTTCAATTTCAAAGGAAACCAGGGCAAAAGCGAAATTTCCTTCCAATACAAGAGCAGGAAAAAGCTGAGCTGTTCGTCAAAGGTCAAAGCAAATTTCCCTGCATCCTCCAAGGTTGACTCGGGCGCATGTTCACACTGCATAGATGTACCAAAGATTTCGCGGGGCCATTAAGTTTTTTACAGCACAAGGTAGACACAATCATTCGCTACTTAATCATTAAAGCGCGCCTCATATTACGACTGGTAAGCAGTAAAAAGCAACCTTGCGGAGCGCAGGTTTGTACTCTTGTCAAACTTTCATCTAACATAGAGATGGATCTTGGGTTGCCATCACCACCACCCAGAAAGCAGAAATATCAGAATAACCCACTAAAGTTTTTTCCATAATATTCCAAATATATGGCTCAAAATTCCATACGGGAGAAGACGAACAAAAGCATGTATTTGCAATTGCTTACCTTATACATACTAGTCCCTTTCGCATATATATCCACTAGGGTATCAAAAAAGCCTGAACCGATCTAGAGTGCAAAACTGTGGGATGTTTTTCTTCATATTGAATGCTAGTGAAGTGGGTTATTGATTTAGAAAAAAAGAAGAAGTGGGTTACTGATCTCCCATCCAAACGCTTCCGAGCAGTACATAGACATTGTGCGCCTATTCTATGATCTGACAATCTATTGCTTTCGAACTTCAATAAATCAGTGCTTAAAAACTGGATGAGAACATGGTAACTGTTCTCATGCATATAAGTGACTTCAATTATAAGATTTCACTTTCGAACCCCTGACGTTTACCGATCCCACTTATCGTGCAATAAACCCAAGCAAACTGCTCCAGCGGAGAGAATGCAAATCATGCAGAGAGCAGAGTCCTTCCTTGGTTTTCTTAAACACCTCCAAGATTTAAACAAGTAATTCCCCTCCAAATAATTATTGGGATTGGATATCATGTGCTCCAGCGACTCTCCTGTCTATTTGGTCAGAACCTTTAGGTCCTCCAAGACTGACTGAATGGGTGGCCTCTCTCATAACTGGGTTTCGATCACCTTGTAATATTATACCCCTTTATGCTCTGCAGCTTCCCTCGATATCTTGTAGAAGGCCATTAAAAGATTGAGTGCTTACTAATCAAAGACCTCCAACAACGCTGCACAATCCAAACTCAAAGGAAACTAGCGTCCTGCAGTTGACTTCTCATCCTTGTTAAGCACCAACACTTCTACTAATTCCTGCAAAGGAGAGCATCGTAACTGACTAGCGATGATTTTTCCAATTCTCAAGATTAAAAAACATTAGATAATGAGTTCTTGATCTTAAAGAATGATAAAGAGTGTGCTTTAAAAAATAATCACAAAAGTTATCAATTTATCAGACCTTGTAATTATTTTACTATAGTAGGCCAGATGAAAGGCAAAGTTTGATTCTTACATTAGAAAATTGCTCAAAGTTATAAGTCCAAATTGCATCGCATGATCCCTTGTTATACATCCAAATTATATTTGACCACCACTTGTTTATTGCAGCAACTTTGGACATGCCTTGATGGACATTTGAACCACACTGAGGAAAGCCAAGAAGTTGGCAAATGAGCAATCCTGGACCAGTAAGAGAAAAACATATGAGAAGGACATGTGTACCAATGTATTTATTCAAAGAATTACACCAAGAAAATTCCAAGGAAACTTATTTTCAAAATGATAGCCAACTACAGATTTCAGCACATCAAATAGAAAATTATTGTATGTTTTTTCCTCATCCTGGGAGCACCAAATGCAAAATCCAAGAATGATGACCCAACATATAGGACAAAGAGCTTGACTAATGCTAGGCAAGAGAGAAGCACCAACAGGCGTACAAAACATAAGCAAAATGCATATGCAAACTTTCTAGCGATATTAGAATTCAAAACAGAAGCATATTCCTTCTTAAGGCCCCAACCAAAGCTCTCTATATCTCCTTAGTATAGGAGTGGTTCCTCCCCCAACCTCCACAGCTGCAAGCAGAATCTCCAACCACAAAATTGTATTTCATTGTTCTCCTCCTAAAATCCCCATCAAGGATCTTCATCAGCAAAGGCAAGTCTGATCTAAGCCAAATGACAATTAGGTACGTAAAAAGCAACGTTCACTTGTACAGTTGAGAGATCCTTTTACAACACCGAGTGCAAGCTCTTGATTGTTCTACCTAGTGCATAATTCAGGAAGCATTTCTTACCTGCATAATGCGAGTGAATACACATCTGAAGACTTAGGCTTAGAATAGAAATTTTTATCAATTAACTGTCTTCTCAAAGCATAGATCAAGTGTTGTCTGTCATCTATGTATCCTGCTTCATGTTTGAAACTTGTTGACCCCACAAAAGACACCTGATTGTGTAATTTCACCAGGTAGCAGAGTTGTCTCCTCACATGATCTGAAGCAACCAAAAAGGGCGAGGTAATTGTTGTCGTCGTAAGATGAACAGCCATTTTAAACAATTTTAGTCCAGTCTTGACTATATGGAAAAAAAAGCTTGTATTTAATGCCATAAAAAAAGAGGCATGCATGCGCAACTGTTGTTGGTTGAAATCAAAGCTTGAAAGCAATC
Organism: Eucalyptus camaldulensis; assembly: GCA_019915185.1. Classification (NCBI taxonomy): domain Eukaryota; kingdom Viridiplantae; phylum Streptophyta; class Magnoliopsida; order Myrtales; family Myrtaceae; genus Eucalyptus; species Eucalyptus camaldulensis. Next base: position 10,741,501 of record JAHSVA010000005.1, read on the forward strand.
GTGACACTTTAGCTGATGGCACCACAGGTAGCGCAATTTTCTGGCCTGAGAAAGGGTGTAATTTCCACATCAATATCGTGCCAACACTCTAGCCATATAAATCTGCGACTGGAGCTTTTTGGCGTCCCTCCTATATCCAGACATCTTGAGGCCAGTAAGAACAGCCTTTTGTGCAGACTTGAGTATTTTCGTTCCACTTCTCAAGCAAGAAAGCAGTACCTTGGAAGCACTACGAAACCTCCCAAGTTTACATAGACTGTGCACGACTGAGGAATAGGTAAAATCATCTTTCGTCTCCATAGACTCGAACAATCTCATAGCCGCTTCCATATAACCAGCCTTAAATAACCTGTCAATCATGCAATTGAGAGCAACCCGGTTCGAGCCAAGACCTAAAACTTTCATTCTGTCTAAATGGCGATAAGCCCCCTCAATATCACCTGCTCTACACAGACCATCAATAATAATTGCGTGTGTGTAGGCATCACACTCCAGACCTCGTTTCTCAAGTTCCTCCACCACTGCATAGGCAGCACCTAGCCTACCTTCCCTACAGTGCAGATTAATCAGGGTATTATAGGACACCAAATCAAGCCCTATTCCATTTTTCAACATCCGATCCATCCATCGATTTGCCTCCTCTATCCTACCAATCTTAATTAAACCGCCAACTGCCGTACAGTAACCAAAGCCATCAAAAGTATGACCTCGATTTGCCATCTCCAAGAAGACCTCAAGCCCTTGTTCGTACTTCTGAAACTTAAAGCAACATTTCATGACTGTGGTGAAGGTTATGGCATTAGGATTTTCATCTGTTTCCAAAAGCTCCATTATCATTGTCTTTGCGGCTCTCCATTGCCCCGCTTTGCAGAGTCCATCGATAAGAAGATTGTATGTAACTAGTTCCGGAACGACTCCATGCCGCTGTAAATTCCTAAACAACATGAGGCCATGCATAGCATACCCATTCTTGCACAGCCCGTTGATCAGGATGTTAAATGTATCTTGACCAGGAGTAATCTCGCTGAGCACCAGATTCCGGAACACATTGTAACCTTCGTCCGGATTTCCCACCTTGAAAAAACAGTGCATCAGTGTGTTGTAGCTCCACCGGTCAGGATGTATACTTAATTCAAGCATTTCGTCGAACAGGTCGAGGGTCAACGATAAAGACCGCTTCCTGGTCGAACCAGCAACCAACGAATTGTAAGTGATCACGTCCGGGCTTATCCCGGCTTCCCTCATTCGAGGGATAACGTCCAAAGCCGCACCCATGCCGACGAAACGACAGTAGGCATCGACTAGAATATTGTAAGTCACCACATTCGGCAGCACTCCTACTCTTATGGCGTCAATCAGGAGGACCTCAGCTCTCTGCAGTTGCTGGGTTTTGCACACGGAAGCTATGCAGATGTTCAGCAACCTTGTGGATAATCCCCCCACCATTCTCTGGACTCAACAACACCGCTCATCACATAAGGCTCGCGCCCCTGCAACAAATCACGGCATGCGACGCGTAAAGATTGGATTTTTCCTTCTGGGTTCCTCCTCCCCTCAATTGATCCTCAGCGTCGAGAACAACCCAGAAATGCTTTGACGCCCGCGCTGACTGCTGCGGTCGTTATGGTGAACTCGTGCTCAGCTGAAAGTTCGAAATTTGATGAGAGAGATTGCGAGCGGCGGGAACGATTAGTTCAAGAATCGAGAGAATGAGCTGAGATGGTGGTGCTTCATTCGGCGCCGCAAGCTCTGGTTCGATGGCTTCGGGGTCGGAATGGCTTGGTCGGGACGGTGCGCCCCCGAGGTCGTGCTCCTTGATGTCCGCCCCTGAGCACCGGCGACGGCCAGCGCAGTTGACGAGAGGCGAAGTCCTAAAGGAAAGGCCCAAATGCAAGAGCACAGCACGGCCTATATTTCGATGGCCGGACATGCCGGGCTGGCACGGCACGAGGCCTGTGTCCGGCCGGGGCCGATCAGGGTCTTTGTCTGTGATTGTGTTTTCGCCCAAGGCCCTTTTAGTGGCCCATGACTAATAGCCCGATAGCTAATGAAGCAGCAGCATGTTTGATACTAACCTGTGGTGGTGTCAAAAATCAAACCGAAAATTGAACCAAGTTGAACAAAAAAGTTCAGTTTTTTTTTTCAGTTCGATTCTCATTTGATTTGATTTTCATTAAAAACTGAAATTTTTTTAATAGGTTCGGGTTTTATCAATTCAGTTAATCGAACCAAACTGATAAAATTTAAAATTTTCATTTATTTTTTTAATTTTAATTTTCTTTTTCTTCTCCTTCTTCATTGGTCGATCACCGACCATCACCATGGCTAGCGATAGGCTAGAGGTGAGTTGAAGCCTCACTGGCTTGTGGCAAGGCTCCACCTCTCCTAATCAGGCGAGGCTGAGCTCGAGCCTACTAGATTCGGCCACTTAGGTGAGGCTGGTCGGATCTAGCAAGCTCAAGCTCACTAATGTCGGGTAGGCTGGGCCTTGCCATAGGCTACCGAGGCTCGACCCCACTGGAATTTAGCGAGCTAGAGCCTCGTTGTCCTATGGCAAGGCTCTAACTCGCCTCTAGTGAGTCGCCAGCCAATGAAGAAGGAGAAGAAAAAGAAAAAGAAAAAGAATAAAAAAATTCAAAAATTGATTGATTTGTTTTTGTTTTTTTTTAAATCTATTGAAAGAGGTGCATCTAGGAAATAAAACAAAAGTAAAAATTGAAAAACCAAACTGAACTAGAATTTCGACTCGGTTTTGTTTCGGTTCGGATCAGATTTTTGTTTGGTTCAATAAATATTCTTATCAGTTTAGTTTGGTTCGATTTTCCAAAAAAACTAAATCAAACTGAACCATTTACACCCCTACTTACCTCCACAGGATTGGTGGTCAATCCGGAAGGCCCATGGCCACGGCTTCTAGTAGAGGTTCCTTAGCAATCCGTTTGTATTGAGCTTTATATCGACACATATTAAGTTACAATGAGTTGACGGTAACATTTTCAGGGTCAATGTAATTGATTTGGGCGCTAGAGAGTTTTCACCCAGGCCGTATATGTCACAAGTCTGAATTGAACTTAATTAGTTCATGAAGCTTCACCGATCTCCACACTCGTACCCTGAAATTATAAAAAGAAAGCTACAGTGATTTCGATCCATGCCTAAATGGCAAGGCTGAACCCTAGAATCAAGATCCTAAGGCATGCATCCGATTCCTGACTTCGACATCGATCTCTCCAATTTCAGATTTTTCTAAACCCGAGCTCTCGATTTGAGCTCGAGCATTGCGTTTAAATCAGAATTCGACCCTACCTTTCAAAGAACATGTTGCTAATACCCGTACCAATTAAAATTTTAGAAAGAGTCCCGACTGCTTATTTACAAGCTTGAATAGTTCAGAGGTGGCCCCTCGTCAATTCGTCATTCATGCCCGTCCGATTCCGTTAGGAGACTTTGAAAGTTGTCACGTCCCGCCTGAAATGGTCGTGTGTATATATATATATCAACCAGGAATTCTTCTTTAAATTAAAGGGTTAGGATTAGCAATTTTCAACTTGATCCTTTTTACATGAGACATAATTAAGCGTGTTTATGTTGAGTTCACATGTATTTGTGTCATGAGCAAGTCAATCCATTTACATATGAAGAACTGACGTGTTGTTTCACGAATTTGGTCTTTTCAATATATTTATAACACACTTAGACACGTATTGATAAATATGTTAATACTTCACATGGATCAACACTATTGGATACGTTTAGACACATTTGATTACACATATCGACATGTCATTAGTGACAGCACGACATGCTTAGATACATTTGAATATGTTTATGTGACTTATGAACCACAAAATGACATTTAGAGACATGATATGACTAATAAAATGCGTTGTGTTCAGATTAAATCCAAATTCGACACTACACCATTAGGACACGAGAACATGAACCGCCATGAAGTGCCGGCCTCAAGCGCAATCACGGTTACTTCAAAAGAAATCAAAACACTCCAACAACAGCATGATGTCTACGTTTGAATACAAAGTGGTCCTGTCCTATATGTTTACATCTAGCGTTACTCATGCAATGGTGGAGAACACTCTTCCTCGTACACGATCTACTTCATGTATTGAGGTTTCCTTTTACTTTTCAACGAAAAGTTTAACATTGGACGATGTATTTTTGAGAGGGTCCGATGCTTTCTTATCCACCTCAAGCAAATCAACGCATTTGATTTTTATTTTAATATTTAGAACTCATTAGATTTTATCGATGCAAGCACGTCTAGCTTATATCCATATAACCCTCCCCCCTCTTCCCCCCCAAAAAAAAGAGAGTTTAATCGGTTTTTATTTAATACTAAGTTGACTGGTCGAATTAATTAAAACTTACTCTTGAGTGGTTCAAAATCTTTGTCATTTCAAAATCAAATTCTTTTGTCACTTTTCGATCACTAAAAATAACCGTGGCATAAGTTCGCCTTGTGTACCAAGCATAGGGATCACTCGGTTTTGATTGACTTTGAGGTGAAGATAAGAAATATATATACACACAAAGTAAAAGAAAAAGGGGGAAGATCTCCATCTTCTTGCTATTATTTTCCTTCTTGTTATGGCATTTTGTGTGGGGGGAAGGGGATTGGGGGACCAGGCCCATGAACTTTAGGGAGGCTGGGCCTGCCCCAGCAGTCGACCAACAAACCAGAAAATCCTAAAGAATCGATTCGAAGATTTCGAACACTTTAGCAAGATTAGAAATTTCATGAAGAAAACAGGATGTTGGTATTTTCATGGACAAGAATTTCGACCGTTTTGTTACGCTTTCTACAAAGTATAAAAACTTTTAAATTTACCTTGCCAGAACTTAAAATATTATTCCAATTTTGGAAATTATAAGAAGAGCTACGCACAAATCTATGTACGAAGGAATTTGTATATTACGAAAGGGTTTCGAAAAGGAAGGCCCTTTGGTGCTATAATAGAGGCCCAACCAGCAATTTTTTTTTTTTTGAAAATTCAAAAGAGAAATTCGCTTATTGAACCCATCCTTGGATCAATCCTTGCAGTTCAGGTTAAGAAAAAAATTTTAAAAAGCAAAAACTAAAAGTTTAATCCCTCAATATCAAACACTTTGAATAGAAATGTATGTGTGTGTATATATACACATTTCCTAGCTTTCCAAGTATACCAAGGAAATTTACTCGCAATTTAGGTTGCGATCAAGATTGGGATAGATACATATTGTGAAAACTAATAAATATGTCTTTTTTACCATATTATCAAATTTATTAAAAAGAAAAAAAAGACGCAATCAAAATTCATCTTGGACCTCGAAATTGAAAACTTGAACCTGCTCGTCTAGTTAAATGGGTGGAAAAAAAGATGCAGTAAACATTAAATACGCAGCTTGTAGGTTAGGTGTAGATTAGGTCCACTTAAAAACCTGAGAAATCTTAGCCCCAAAAAACCTTGTTTTAACCGTGGCATAAGTCCACCTTGTGTACCAAGCAGACAGATCACTCGGTTTTGATTGACTTTGAGGTTAAAATAAGATATATGTATGCATGTGTGTGACTATATATATATAAAGAGAAAAAGAGAAAGATCACATTCTTGCCATTTCATTTTCCTCCTTGTTATGGCATTTTGCTTGGGGGAGGGGGTTGGGCTTGGACCAGTCCCATGAATTTTAGGGAGGCCGGGCCTGACCCAGCATCTGACCCACAAACTAGAACATTAATGAGTTGATTTCAATATTTGGAACCCTCGAGGAAGGTTAGAAATTTCATGGAGAAACTTTCATGGAAGATAATTTCGACCATTTGGTTCCGCTTTCTACAAAGTAAGCAAATTTTAATTTTCCTTTCAAAGCTTAAAATATTATTTGAATTTCGATAAATTTATAGGAAAAGTCATGCATGCGTCTATATATTAAAATTCAAATATCTTGAAAATTCTAAGTGTTTCGGCAAGGACCGATGCAAGGGGCCCTATTGGCCTTGGCCCTATACATCCGCCGGCCCTATAATCTGTCAGATATTTGTTGAGTATTTTATTATCATCTTAAATTTAGAATACTACATAATGAAACTATATGAGGTAAATATTCAATAAAATTAGGAGTTCCAACATTATATTGGCCGCCATAATCTTATTCAACCCAGCCACTTTTATATCTCTAAATCTGTGCCCCCTCTAATTTTTTAGTGCTGGACCAATCCTAGTATTTCACGTCAAGAAAAAATTATAAAGCGAAAATAAAAGTTTCATCTCTCGATATCAAAGACTTCGTGACAAGTTCAGCAAAAGTTTCTTCAACAAATTCTTCTTTTTATGTTATGAGTAAATATGCGCGTGTGTATATATACACATCTTATACATTTTCTAGTTTTCATGCATACTAAGAATCCTTACTTGCAACATTGGCTGCGATCAAGATTTTAGTATATGTATATTGGGAAAATTAAGGCCCTAGCCGTTTCGTCGAAAATGTATCATTTTAAAAAAATATTTTTCGAAATTCATTTTCTAAGAAAATGATAAGATATTCCGATATTTAGTTAAAACATGAAAATAAAATAGAAAATATTTTCCACCATTTGATATGAAAATTGTGATTTGATTTTCTTGAGAAAAATTACCAAAAAATCTAAAATTTTAATTATTTATTCTTTTTATTTTTTTCCCTTTTCTTTCTCCATCTTCTTGACCACAGGCACGAGACGAGCTCGCTCAAGTTCGGCAAGGTCGAGCTCGAGCTTGCTTGATAAGGGTGAGCATGGTTTTATAGTAGAACATGGAACCTAAGAATCTGATTAGTGGGAATCTGTTTGATTCCAAATTCTAATGTATGCATGGTAGGTTTCAAGTTCCAAAACTTGGGAAGCTTATTTCAATGAGTTAGATTCATGTTCTAAGTTGGTAAAACTTGGAACCTCTAACTTAGAACCTAAAATAAGTTTTTGTATTTTTCTTAGTCTATTTCTTACTAGTATCTAATGAATTACATGAGAATCAATGATGAGTGTATAATCTGGAGCTACTAGTCTGAGTTTCAATTTTATGACTAAGATTTTCACTTTGTTAATATTTCATAATTTTCATGTGTCTAAACATAAGTTATGATCAGTGAATTGTAGTAGCAAATGATAGTTATTAAATATGATAATTCACTGTAATTGTTCAATTAATAATAAAAGGGACTCCAAAGAAAGATTGTCGACTTATTGAGTTGCTTGAATGTCACAAGTTCATCAATTGCAAATGGATGTATAACACTAAAAGGAATGCAAAGAAAAATTGGCAAGTTTAAAGCCAAATTGGTTGCTAAGAATTTCACTCAGAAAAAAGGGATGGATAGTGAAGAAATATTTTTCTAGTCTCTTCTAAAAATTCTTTTAAATTGAACATGGCATTAGTAGCTCATTTTGATACTCTAGATGAGTTAAAACTATCTTTCCAAATAAATACCTTGATAATGAATCCTATATGGTGCAACTCGAAAATTTTGTAGCAGATGATTCAAGTTAAGTTGTGTGTAGACTGAAAAGTCTTATTTATAGCATCAAGCAAGTTTCTAAATAATGTTATTAAAGTTTCATAGTGTTGTCACTACGTTCAATTAAGAATACAATAAATTAGCATATATATTGGAAAGTCAGTGGGAGGAAAGTTATTATTCTTACACTATGTATTGCAAATGGTGATCTTGAATTTCTGCACAAGACAAAATAGATATTATCAAAAAATTTTGACATAGAGGGCCTTGATGAGGCATATTTATCCTTCATACTAAGATTCGTAAGGATTGTTCTTGCTGTGTATTGGATTTATCTTAAAGGAAATTTGTTAATTGTATTTTGGAAAGATTTGGTAAACATTACTGCAAGCTATGAATTGCTCCAATCATTAAGGGTGATGAATTGAATTTATCACATTGTCCTCATTTAGATATTGAGAAAACTTAATTGAAGGATATATTTTGTGTTAGTGCACTTACAAGTATCATGTATGCTTAAATTTGCATTAAACAAAACATTGCTTTTGTGATAGGATTTCTAGATAGATATTAGTTAAATCCATGATACAATCACTAAGTCACTACCTAGTAGGTTTTTAGATACCGAAAAAGAACAAAAGACTATATACTGATTTACAGACATGTTCATATCCTATAGCTAGTGGGGTATTTGGATGCAAACTTTACTAGCTATTAGGATAACATAAAGTCGACAATGAAATACATCAGAAGGAGGTGCAATAAATGGAAATCTATGTCATCCTCTAATATATAAGTGGAGTTTGTAGCATGTTTTTTGGCAACTACTCAAGTTATTTGGCTTTGGAATCTCATTAGGGAGTTGACTATATTTACTTTTGTGGATAGATTCATACAGTTGTATTAATTTTGCTTATTAATAACAATGGATGTCTTAAGATTCAAAATATATGGCGGTTAAGTTTTTGACTAGAAAAAAAAGGTAGAGAATGGTGATGTTACAGTAAAACATATTTTTACAAATGATATGGTTATATATCAATTAACTAAAGGTTTTTGCCCTTGTGTTCTTGAACAACATGTCATCAACATGGACTTAGGAGCATCATAAGATACCATTATTTAGTGAGAGTTATTTCAATTTTGTTCTAATAAAGTTTATATCTGTATTTGTTACATTTAGTAGCATGTTTGGTAACCATTCTATTCTTGTGAATAATTTATGATAAAAAATGATTCTTTTTTATTTTATTCTCGGGAACAATTTCTAAGTATTTTAAGCCATTTGGTAACTATCCAAAATTTTTATTCTTGAGATAGAATCGTGTTTGGTAATGTTCTCAGAATTTATCATCTAAATCATTTTCTTTTAATTTTTAGATAATTTTATTACTTTTTTTTTCTTCTTCTTTTCTTTTCTTCATTTCTTCTTCTTCTTCTTCTTCTTCTTCTTCTTCTTCAAGGTTACCAGTTGCTGGCCTTGGGATGATCGGCAACCGATCAGACGAGGGTTGATGACCTCATTGGAGCATCGGTGGCCCTCAGCGAGGCCGTGCCTCGTCGACCGAGCCTCGCCCAGCTGCCAACAAGGCTCGATCAAGCATGCTTAGCTACCGGCAGGGCTCGACCTCGCCAGATCTAGGCGAGGTTGAGCCTCACCTAGTTATGGCTCGATCGAGCCTGGCTAGTGGCTAAGTGAGGCCATGCCTCGTCGACCGAGCCTCGCCCAGCTGCCGACAAGGCTCGATCAAGCATGCTTAGCCATTGGCAGGGCTCAACCTTGCCAGATCTAGGCGAGGTTGAGCATCACCTAGTCATGGCTCGATTGAGCCTAGCTAGTGGCTAGGGGAGGCCCGGGCGAGGTTTGCCTGGCCACTGGCGAGCTTGCCAAACCAGTTGTCAGTGATTGTCGGTTGTGGGCGGCGACGACGGAGGGCGGCAGCAGAGGGTGTCAGTAGTGGTGGCGGTTGAAGAAGAAGAGAGAGGGAAGAAGAACAAGAAGAAAGAAGAGAAAATAGAAAAAAAAATAGCTCGGCTTGATTCTATAATTGTTCTAGAGAACAAAGAATTAATTTTTTTTTTCATTTCTCGATTCTACTCCAAATCTATTCTCGAGAATAAATTTGTTCATATGAACAAAAATTTTAATAAACGGATTTTTATTCCAAATCTACTTTGGAAATTTTTTTTTTTTCACTATTTGGCAAGTTGCCAAACAGACCTTAGATATGTACCAACTTTTACATTCAATGAAGTATTTATGAATGTATTGTTATTATGTTGAATATATATAAGCAAAAATTTCAAGTTATTGTATAAACCTTGAGTGAAGGCTTTGGCATCCAATTTTTAGCCTTGAGTATATATCTTGTTACACATAAAAAAATGTTAACCATAAGCACAAAACAAATGTAGGTTCATTGAAATCATAAAGATATTCTTTAATGGTATAAGATTTGTGACATTTAAGATATAAGAATGATGATTGATAAATAGGATATCACATAAAATATTACTCTCTATTAGAGGTGTTAGCCATTTGCCACACTATCATATTAAATCCATGTCAATAAAGTTAAAAGCACTCGTGACCATGAAAGGCTCTGTGTGTATACGTATAATTATTGTCATGATTCGGTATTTGAGACTTTATGAGAAATGATTGACTACTAAGAATTATCTCTAAACTAATGTTCGTACATAGTGTTATTTCAATTAATAGGTGGAGAATGTAAAAAATTTCCCAATGTAATCTATATTAATTGATATTGTAATTTACTATCTTACGAGATTGATAAAATAAGGTGAAATAAAATGTTTCTTAATTAGTCTAATACAAGACTGGTTAATGTGAGCTCGTAATGGAAGGGCTTGGCTGAAAATTCTATGAATAGTACTTAAATCTCTCCTCTAACCCTAATACACACAACCACTGGGGTTTGTCCTAGTGGCCACTCTTCCATTGGAAGGGGAATGTGAGGGGTTTGAATCCTCACATTCTCAAGGGGGATTGGGGTGGGGACGGATTAGTTTCAAGTGTGGGTTTCGACTCCCACGCCCTACAAGGAGGCAGAGCAAAAGTCTAAGAGTGAAAGTTATAATAAGAATAGTAAAGTAGGACTGCCAAAAATAAAAATAAAAAAACTAATACAAACATAATTATCTTTACAAAGGAGCATTTATTAAAGATAAGTTTCAGAGTGAGAGTTAGAATAGTAGTAAAAGAGTAGGACCGACAAAAAAAAAAACCGTAATACTCACATAATTATCCTTACAAAGGAGCATTTATTAAATATCAAAGGTGATGGGCCGTCTCATTGAATTAGTGATATAAATGGTAATAGATGTGAATTTCTTGAGCTTGGATCACTGCTATTCATATCAAGAACGATGGTCCAAATCATGTGTGTAAAATCTCTTTGCATGATTACATATGTGTTTTTTTTTTTTTTTTTTAGTTATAAAGATCTTGAGTTGCGCTTTTGTGTCTTACAGAAATTGCCATCCATTTATATGTTTTAATTTTCTCATTTGAACGTTGATTGGAATTCAAATGAATTGATTAGACAATGAAAACAGAGGAAATTGAATGATGTGTTGACTTATGAGTTGTGCATCTACAAGAATGTTGATCAAGTTGTAATATGTGTTCTATATATCCTCACTGTCTCTTAAATCATACTAGAAATAATACAACTCGTCAGCTTCCTAAGTTGTGCTTGAATGGCATTCTAGAGATCGACTTAGTTAAGAGTCATTAGGTTAGGATTAATCAATGCATTTTGAGGAGAACATACTAAGTAGAGAACTAAAAAGAGAGTATGATATAACGCTCGTTTCTTTGCTAAAATTGACATGATCTCAGTTAGCCTCCTTGATTGCCAGTTCAGCATTTGAAGCCACTCAAGTTACCAATCTGCTTGGTGGGCATAATCTCACTTTAACGTCTGATGCATCCTCCCTAAAATCTTGTATATACATAAACCTTGAAAGCTTTTTGTCGGACTTGCCAAGGAAATCAAAGAAAGGATGTGCTCAAGAGAAACATAAGAGGATAGGGGAAGGCTATGAATTTGCAATTTATGGGAATTTCGTCAACAAAACATGTGTTATAATTCATGTGCTGTCTTTTTAAGGTCATGTGTAAGCAATGTGAAAATCCAAACATTCTTTATTTTATATATAAATAGTGCTCTCGAGACATTTATTAATAAGATCCACAATTTTATTTTTGAAAGATCCGACATGAACAAGATTATTTTGAGCAAAATAGCAATATTTATCATTATAGCCAATCTGATCAGAGTACAAACATTAATATCATTCTCAAATTATACTAAGCATAAAATTCACTGCAAATCAATTTTCTTTTGGACCACATAGCACAATCCGTGATCTCACTAACTCCCACGGGAAACTAGTTGATAAGTGCGTAGCTTTGTATGTGCGAAACTGTATTGAACTGTATTATTGCAGGAGTTCGCGTGACATCTACCGGATCTAAGGATGCAAAGGCAGCTCAAGTACATGTAAACTGCTGCTGGCTTATGATGTCGAACCGTTTGCTTTGAATCTTTGATGCGTGGGCTGACGACAATCCTCCACGGGCCGACACGTGCTCCATCTCTGCCTTGCACGTGTTGCCCTTCGCTTGCTTCTGTATAGCACCAAGATTCATCCGTCTCTCCCAGGGGTCCGTCCAGATTCTTGGACGATGCGTGGCCATCGATCCGCCATGTCAGCATTTCTCTCTTCCACGCCAAAATTCCTCCCTCCTCAAATTTTCCGTATAATCCAATTTTTATCCGCCCCGAAAAGATCTCTCCTTGTTTTTATAATTTCTCTTGCCCATTTCTGCTCTTGTCCCTCTGTTTCTTTCCCTGTTTCAAGAACTCCCGCATTCAGGGCATCGTTCTACGTTTTTTCCCGTGCTGCATGCTTTGAGGATGGCTCAGCTGATGTCTTCTGTGTGCACGGACGCACTCAAATTCCAAAACCCAGTTCTCAGCCTGTGCTCGCGGAGCCCATGCAGGGTGCCCGCGAAGCCCGGCGGTTGGAGTCCGCTTGGGTGCGGTGCCCGGAGAAGAGCCTGCGGGCGAGTCAAAGTGGCCACCGACGACTCGGCTTCACTGGACTCGGTGGCTGATGACTATTACGCGGTTCTGGGTCTGGTAGTGTTCTCGATTCATCAGCTGTTCGTTTCTATAACTAGAGAAGTAGATCGAGTCGTGAGACGTCTTTTTTCCTTTTTTTGCCTTTCTTGGAGAAAAAAAATGGTGAAATGCGATCGGAGGTGGATGAGTGTGATTCGATTAGAGGGTCGTATCTTCTGCGAATTGAAATTTCCGTCTTGTTCAGGTTTTATTATTAGTTGCAGCTTGCAAACCAGAATGCCATCAATGGTGTGATTCAGAGAAGTTTATGATCGACTGGGAGAGTGTGGATTTTGACGTCGCACTTGATCACAGTCCTTGACTTAAACTATTTTTATTGTTTGCGCTGGTGAGATACAATATAGATCTACTGAGAGGTTTCGGGAGAATTCTTTATGATGTTGTGAGAAATGTTCATCGGTTGTTCAGGCAAATTGAACTGTTTAGTATGCAGAATCTCAAGCGATTGCAGAAAATAGAACTTTCAATATCGCATGAATTTCCAAATAGTTCTTGAATGAAGATTTGGAGAATCTAGCACTTCTCTGCTATCATCAACCTCAAGTCGATTGAGCAAGCACCTTTGAAGCTATCATAAAAAATGTGGAGAGGAAGTTTGCACCACAACTAATACTTAGTATATCTGAGTAGATTAAGATTTCTCACTGTTAGTTCTTCTGCGCTTATGTCGGTTATGCTTACTGCTTTCAAGCTATTTCAGATATCTACTGGAGGCTTATGTTTTCTTTTCGATCTTTGGGTTGTGTACTTGCGACCAGTTCTGGTCCCATCTGACATGTTTCGGAATCATTGTTCATGTAGCTTCCAGATGCCACACCGGCACAGATTAAGAAAGCCTACTATAATTGCATGAAGGAGTGCCATCCAGATTTGAGCGGCAATGATCCCGAGACCAACAATTTTTGCATGTTCATTAATGAGGTTTATGTGGTGAGTTTCTGTTGAATATGCTCTGGACTTGACGACTCGTGCAAACAAATGCATATGTGTGTGAACATTCCTTCTTATGCTTATACTGCAGAGCTTTTTCTCAATCTCCTCCCTTTTTTCTGCCGTTCTAATTATTCAATTGCAGTGCAGGTGCTTAGTGACCCTGTGCAACGTATGGTTTATGATGAAATACATGGTTATGCATTAACTGCGCTCAACCCATTCTTGGATGACTCATGCCCAAAGGATCATGCCTTTGTTGATGAGTTTAGCTGCATAGGTATGTGGCAGCTATTTCCTGAAGCTGTTACTTGAGAAGGAATCTCTAATCTCTATAGTCTTGAATTGTGCTTTTCAGCACCTATATAACTTCTATTAGCATGTCCCTTTGAAAGTATGATGTGTCTTGAGATTGTAAGATCATGTGGATTTGCACATCTCTCATTTGATTGTCCAGAGTTTACTAAGGAAAAAAAGGACGACAAAAAATAGATCATGTTGATGCTCCACATCTCTGCAAACTTCTTTAAGCATTCAGGCATAAGAGCCATATGCAGCTCATAAGACAATTATAAATATGTGGAGTTCTAGAAATTTGTCTGAATTAGTGGTAGTTGACCAGTTGGGTACTGCATGTACCAATTTTACCGCGAAGGCATCTTGAAAATGAACATATCCACTGATACGGAACTTAAGTTATGTGTAGTTATGTGTATATAGAAAGTAAAGAGGAGTTGCAACTGATGTCGTTTCACAAGGGACTTTTCCTTGGGCCTTGTAAATTGAGATTGAAGCAGATGATTATACCTGGTCCACTATAGTTTATTAATTGATGCTTCCTCTGCTTGCCTTTTTCTCAGTCTATCTGTAAATTATAGTAAGTACAGACACAGTGTATATGCTTTAAACTTCTAGTACCTTTCATGTTCTCCTAGGTTGTAAAAACTGTGCCAATGTAGCACCTGATGTCTTTGCGATTGAAGAAGACTATGGAAGAGCTAGAGTATACAGCCAGTGCGGTAATCCTGAATTAGTTCAGCAGGCAATTGATAGTTGGTACGTGTTTGCTGATTCTTCCTGGTCTTTTAGTTGGAATGTTGTAGCTTTCTGTGGATGGACTTTCCCCTTTATAATTGTATCTTTATAGCTGACGATGATGATTATGTTGGCATTGCTGAAAATGATCTTACTATACAGCTGCATGTAGATATAACCAATTAGATTCCTGTGGAGCTTATTGATTTCTTCAAATAATTTGTGTTATCCGGGAATTTCACTGTTGCCTTTCCAGTTATTATTAAATGCCATCTCTGGTTCCCATGAATTGCTCCCAATATCAAATGCATTTGAGTGTGACTCCTATTGTTTCTTTTCAATATGTTGTCGGTATTAGGGAATGGCTTTTCTGTGCTCTTTCACTTGTTGGTATATTAAATTGGCATTTTCAAAAGTTACATTGAATGTCAAAGTATGGCCAGAGGATTTGTACTTATCAGATTCTTCTGTAATTCAGTCCAGTTGATTGCATCCATTGGACTTCAGCTGCACAATTGTCTCTTCTTGAAGATGAAATGCGCAGGGTAGAGAGAGTCAATGTGAGTTTTATAATCTACACGATTGTGTCCAGTTGACCATTACAGTGTCTTCCTTAACGTAGGATGATGTCTATGTCTATGACACCTTTTGCTTTTCATTGATTAGATTGGTCCAACTCTTGCCTTTTGTTTTTCTTGCTAAATGGTTCTTTTGAATGATGACAGGTTGCAATGATGCTTTCAGGGATGGGATCGGGGTCTGTGGATGTCTTTAGAGTGGTAAGAGTATGACTTGTCATTTGACCCTAATCCTTTGCGATTGGTTTTGTGTGATGTCATTGTGTACTGGAAATTCTAGACTCAATTCAACTGTATCTTCTGGATATAGTGGTGTTGATTTTAGTGAGGATTTAACCTGCTTCCTTGTCCCCTATTTGAAAGGGTTATAATATGAAACTTCTGCTGGATTGTGTCTGTGATAGAGAAATTGAGATAACGCACTCGTCAAGTTTTCAAGATACAAAGTAACATACAGTGGAAGTGCCATATGAGAGAGATGGCGTTACTTTCCGAAAATAATGATATTGCAGCAGATTTAAAGCTTCACAGATGCCTCTCCTATCACTCTCGTCATTCCAAAGCAGTATAATGCATATCAAGCAAATGAATTTGCAACAAATTGCTTAATTCTCCAAATTAGGTCCTGTTGGTGAATCTCATGCAATATGCAAACAAGGTTTTCATGAAGATGACTGAACTTGGACTTGTTTCTTTGTAGCTCAAGCAGTTTGTGGCTGCTACTGCAGGAGCTAAATTTTCCTTGAAAACATATAAAATTTCTCCAAATGATCTGAAGAAATTTGGAGAAATTTTATATGTTTTGAAGGAAAATTTAGCTCCTGCAGTAGCAGCCACAAACTGCTGGAGCTACAAAGAAACAAGTCCAAGTTCAGTCATCTTCATGCACTAGATATACCGACAGGACTTAATCTGGAGAACTAAGTGATTTGTTGCAAATTCATTCTCTTGACTGCCCTATACTGCTTTGGAATGACGAGATTGAAGGGGAGGCATCCACGAAGCTTCGAATTTGCTGCAATGTCTTTATTTTCCAAAGGTAACATCATCTCTCTCATGTATCACTTCTACTTTATGTTACTTTTTATCACAAAACCTAAGAGGTGTCTAATCCATTTGGACCGTTAGAGGTTCTAACCAGGGAGTGCACTCAGAACAGGGCATATCATGCAAATTGCTTAGTTCTCTAGATTAGGTCCTGTTGGTGAATCTAGTGCGTGAAGATGACTGAGCTTGGACTTTCTTTGATCTCTTTCTTTGTAGCTCAAGCAGTTTCTGGCTGCCATGGAAGATCCGAACTTTTCCTTCAAAACAGATGAAACTTCTCTAAATGATTTTTTTTGCATGATCTGCATGCTTGGAATTCCTTCCTTTGTATGATTATCCAGAAAGTTCCTTTAAATTTGACTTGTTCTATCCATTGATTACCATCTAATCTGTTGCAGGCGAGTTCTCGATGGGAAAAGAGGCAGGCAAAAGTTTTGGTAGGAAGCCTTCTTTATTTTTTTTTCAGCTATTTATTTTGTGCTTAAATTCTTTCCATTAGAGCATTTCAAATGTTTTGTCAGCTTTAGTAAACTCTACAAACAAAGCCACAGAAGTTGAAGTGCAATTCAACATTGGTCTATATCCTGTGAAAAGGTGGAAACTTAGGGTGTGTTTGTTTTGCGAAAAACAATTTTCAGGAAATCGTTTTCCTCATTTTCCAGCATTTGGTTCATTTTATTTGGTTCATTTAGGAAAATGAGTCAACGGAAAATGTTTTCCAAGTCAACAAAAAAGGTTTTCTTTCCAAAGCTTAAATTCAGGAAAACGATTTCCCTTTTGAAAAAAACCGGAAACGTTTTCCAAAATATTTTAAGGTCCTAGCTTGATGAAAAAAATATTATTAAAAATAATTTCTAATTAAAAATTTTGAATTTGTTATTATTATATATTTTCTTTTCTTTCTTTTTTTTTCTCTTTTCTTTTTTTGCCTGTGAACATAAACCATAACTCCTCCTCCCCTCTCTCCTTCTCCTTCGCCCCCTCCTTTTCGTCACCACCACCTCCTCCAACCCTAGCCCCTCCTGCGCTCCTGTTGGCTTCACTCCCTCCTCTTCCTCTTCGTCGGCGTCTTCTACACCTTCAATCATTTTTCAAATGCAATCCAAACACAAAAAAATGTATATATATTTTCAGTCACGTATCACCAAATAAAGGAAAACTAACCGTTTTTCTGGAAAATGGTTTCTTAGAAAACATTTTCCTGGAAAATGGTTTCCTGGAAAATATTTTCCAAAAACGTTATGTTTTCTGTGAAACAAACACACCCTTAGTTTGGTTGTTCTATAATAGTTTGAAGAACACTCTGAAACTCTTTACACAAAGGAAATTCGAATTATCCAAATATGCATGTAATAGAAAACACAGGCTTATCAATTAAGTACCAAATAGTTGAAAATATGAATTGGGATGTCTTCTAGGAGGAATTCTGTTGTCTGGAATCAATGAGCTGCTGCCAATGGGATCACAACCATATCAACAGTGAAAAGCTTACCGACTAAAAGGAAATGAAATTCCCTAGTCAATTGCTCGAATTTGAAAAAGGAGAATCAGCATGTCAGAAGATTATGGCCCCCCAACCTGAGTTAATTATTTTGGTTTAGACGAAGGGCATAAATTTGTCAAAATAAAAGAGATTTGTAAAGTGGGGTTCGGGGGAATAGGGGGAAGAAAAAAGAAGACAAACCTGTTGAAGATTTAGTATGAACATTTTTTGTGCACAAGCTCTGCAAAAAATCGACCACACAGGTTGGCTCTCATAGGGTGATGGGCAGTGTGTACGAAACCCCAGAGCAAATTCACTGCCATGTAGCTGCTTTGGGGTTGCAGCTTCATGCAGTCGAGTTGCTGCCTACAATTCGACAGATCTGTGTGGCTTGTGTAGTCAACTTTTTTCCTGGCTTGAGTACACTTTTCAAACTTATAGAATAACTGCAAATTCATGGAAGGACGAAATCATCGTTGGGTAGTAAAATGTCCCAAGATATATCATAAAAAGGACAGCTGGTCAAGTTGTCATGATTGCATGCTAGTGGTCTCTTATAACTTTGTTGGAATCAGGATAGTCATCCCTGTCCTAGAACTCCCATGCGAACAAAATTTATAAAATTGTTACTTTACCTTTCAAGCAGCTCTTGTGGTTATTACCTATCAGTATATTGATGCTAAGCTTATTTAGTGGGAATGATGGACAATTGCTCCCAAAATTTTGTGCAGGAAAAAGCTAAAATTAGAATGATGCAGCAAAAAGATTCTGGCAAATCCAATTCATACTGGGATGACCTTTGGGCCAAGCCAAAGGAGTACAGAGATTCTGGTGAGAATCAATTGCGTCTTACTGACCAGCCCCGTTGGCTAAATTTCTTTCTAAGTAGTGTATATCAGCCTATTCAATGCATTGCTTTTTCTCAATGCTTTAGCTGTATTAGACACTCTGCTTTCTGCTGGTTATGTCGAGTCATTTGGAAAGATCTATTTGAAACACAATGACAGGGAGGGTTGAGTTTGTACCTTTTATCTAGGATAATTGTCAGTGTTCAAGCAAGGAAAAGTAAAAGCAGAAACATGACCCTAGAAGCTTAACTAGGTGGCCCTTCACTAGTTTTGATGAACTGCGCTGTGCGACTGCACTCAGTGATATGGATGGTTGGAATTCATCATGTGATGTCGCCATTATGAGGTGGATTCTGTTTGACAAGATCTCAAGTGCTAGGCTGTTTGACGTCACCATCTATTCCTATCAGTTTTTCTAGTGCATAATAGCCTTTCATGAAGACAGTGAAAGCTCGCTGCTTCTTAAGAAAAGAAAAGAAAAGGAAAGAGAGTCGATGCTGATATCTATTTTGTTCATTTTTCCTGAAGAGGAGGAAGTCAACAAGAGAGCCAGGCGGGCAGCTGCTGCAGCTCGAAGATGGAGAGAATATTCGAGGAGGGGGGTTGACAAGCCTCCTACCTTCAAGCTGCCTGAGGCTGCATCCAACTCAGAAAATACTAAGTAAATTTTTCAGACAGTTTCCCATTCATAAAAATTTCAGTGCAAGTATAAGCCAAAGTCAATTTATAGGAAGCTAAAGCTATATATGGAATCCTCTCTCTGTAGTTATGTAAATCATGTGGATCTCCCGAATTGTAAGTGATAATGGATTCATGATGGGAAATGTATATATACAAGTGATATTTACATTAATGCCTCGCTCTGAGGTAACTGATTATGGCCAAGTGAGTTAATGGCCTGGACATTTTAAGATTGAATAAATTTGAATTTACTGACTGCAGTGTAAATGTCATGGTAGGACTAGAATCCGTTCTCCTTTCCAACCGATATATACACATTCGGCATAGCTGAGTTAGTTCGATAAAATATTTCCAGGCGCGTCCCTATTTTCTTCCAATCCTTGCTAGTGCATCCACACATGTATTGGCGTCTCTACATACACGTTTTGACCCTTGATCCATTGATGAGATCAAGTTCTAATCTGCTGGTGCTCCGCCGACCACGTCGATGCTTTTCCATAGAATCAACTATCATTTTAAAGCTACAGTCTCTGAAGATTTGCTAGGTGAAGTCAAGTTCTAGCGCCCTAAAATGCCACTACTCTCGCTACTCTCTCTCTCTCTCTCTCTCTCTCTCTCTCTCTCTCTCTAATAATAGACAGCGAAACTAAGCCATATCCACAAAATGCCAGCAATATGAAAATTTGCTCCGGAAAGAATACAAGGACCAAAACGACTATTGGCAATATCTGATGAAAATGGTTTGGGTCCTAGAGATATTGAGTTCGACCGTGTCAACATGGTAGGCATTTCATTCCCCAATTCAACAGTCAATTCAAAGGTCATTTTTGAAGTATATTTATGGATATTAGTTCATAGTTGTTAGATGATGAAAACAGAGATGAAAACAGAACAGTTTTGTGAGTTTTTTTTTTTTTTTTTTTTTGCTTTCTATAATTTTCAATTCCCAAATAAGAAAGAGGATTTTCTAGGGCGTCACTAATCCTACAATTGACAGCACCTCATCTTTAGAAACTTCCCAAATTTTGGTCAACAATTAACAATGCCGACCGTGGATGTTGATCATTGTGGGACTCCTTTTCAATTGCAAGCCTCATCAAAGAGTGAAGTTCCTGTCAAGTATCCAAACAGTTGTGAGCATCAGAGTTGAGCATACCTTCATTGAGCAGCTAAAGTTGAGTGTCGCGGAGTGATGCAATTTTGTTTGTCATAATTCAACTTGGTTTCAATTGTTTTATCAAGATTACGATTAATGTCTGGACAAGAAAATTATCTCTCTTTTTTTTTTGGTAAATGGTAAGAATTATATTAACTTAAGCCAAAGAGAAGCAAGAAGCTATACAACAAGAACTTGGCACCAAAACTTACACTTACGAAGACAAGAACAATCAGAGTGAGTGGAATGGTGCCAAGGTAAAACAAAACCACTTGCACAGGAGCAGAGAAAAGCCAAAATAGCGGCAGAAGCAAACCAAACGACCTAAACAGGGAGCAAAAAGAACAAAGAGCCCAACAACAACACAAGTGTAGAGCGAAGAACCCCACAATAAGATTGGTAGGTGAGTATAAAGACCACGTTGAAGAGGCTCCCTAAATCCGAAACAACATCTTCATGGCTTGGCTGCAAGGACCAATAGAACCTCCAAACCGAAGAGGGTGTGAGAGAACCCCCTACTCCAAAAGGTCTATTGGTTGAGAGATAGATCAGTCCGCCAAAATGGAAGGGTTTATAGACTAGCAATGCAGTAACCTACAATTTGTGGTGTTGGGAGGGACCAGTTTAAAAGACAATGCTTTGTCTCTGACAACCTTCTCCAATTGCAACTTCATAGCTGAGAGGGATGGTGGCCTACTCCTGAAGAGAATTTTATTCCGCTTCTTCCAAATGATGTAGCGTAAGGCTGCAAAAGCAAACCGGCCAAGGGTGGAACGAAAAGAATTCCAGATAAATACTTGATCGCCTAGTGGAGCTTGTTAGTGAATATCTTTATTTGGAAATTCAAAAGTTGTTGCACTTGTTAGTGGAGCTTAAAATGATTGCATTCTCACCTCTGGCCTTAAGTTCTAGTTTGTTGTTTTCATTCTGTTTTTTTCATTCCTCTTCTCTGCTTTCTTTGGTAATTCCAATACCATGTTCACATGCGGGAGCCTTTGCTCTTTCTTTTCCCTTCTTCTCCTGCCACTCTTTTCCTGTACAATCGATGTTCAAGCTTACGTTGATTCAACTGCAGGTCTTTCTACTAAATGGATAACCATAGCATTTGATTTGGATTCGTTGCTAGTGCATCGTGTCCCGTCGTCCATTCTTCTGAGAGGAATCAATGGCTTAGACATGTCATTCTTATGTGGCTTCCACTTTGCTGCCTACCCGCAAATTTGCTATTTTGGCATTTTTATTGTAAACTGTGAAGATCCTTTTGAAGATCCAGTAGTGGTGTGGTTTGCTAATCGAACAAACTAGTTGGTGCCAACGCTACCTTGGAGCTCACGGCATAGGGAGATTTGGTATTGACGGATGTTGACAGGTCTGTGGCTTGGTCTACCAACACTACCGGCATGTCTGTTGCGGGCATGAACTTGACAAACACTGGCAATCTTGTGTTGTTAGATAAGAACAATGTAACGGTGTGGCAATCCTTCGATCACCCTACAGACACACTTGTTCTTGGAGAGGTTTGGTTTCAAACTCGGTTCGAACAGGAGAAGTACACCATGCTAATGTGCCTTGGATGATCCACATCTCAGGGTCAGGCGCTGATGAGTACATTGAACTATCCATGTGGCTGAGAGCCCTCATAGCCTAGGCACAACAACACAATTATCAAGGGCGTGCTCTACCACTGAGCTAATAGCCTGTTGTGCGGGCCTCCCGACAGGGCCCGCTATGTCAAAAGCAAGAGAAACCACATCCCCCTCTTTCCCTTTTTCCCCCCATGCCGCCATGCGGGAAGGGCATGGGGACGCAAAAAAAAGGGATCCTATCACCTTGTTTTGACCTAGGATAATAAGCTCATGAGCTTGGTCTTACTTCACCGTCCAGAAACAAAAGAGGACTTCCATCTCCAAGTTGAACTCAGATGTAGCTCACCTTTTTTTGGGTGTAAGCAATGTCAAACCAAAATACCCAACAAGCATTAGCTTTCCCTGAAGATGAGCTGATCCAACCGCACCTTCTAGTACGGCTACCGTGTTACGACTTCACTCCAGTCACTAGCCCTACCTTCGGCATCCCCCTCATTGCAGTTAAGGTAACGACTTTGGGCATGGCCAGCTCCCATAGTGTGACGAGCGATGTGTACAAGGCCCGGGAACGAATTCACTGCTGTATGGCTGACGGGCAATTACTAGTGATTTCGGCTTCATGCAGGCAAGTTGCAGCCTACAATCCAAACTGAGGATGGGTTTTTGGAGTTAGCTCACCCTCGCATGATCGCGACCCTTTGTCCCGGCCATTGTAGCACGTGTGTCACCTAGGGCATAAGGGGCATGATGACTTGACATCATCTTCACCTTCCTCCGGCTTATCACTGGCAGTCTGTTTAGGGTTCCAAACTCAACGGTGGCAACTAAACAGGAGGGTTGCGCTCGTTGCGAGACTTAACCCAACACCTTATGGCACAAGCTGACGACAGCCATGCACCACCTGTGTCTGCGTTCCTAAAGGCACACCTCTCTTTCAAGAGGATTCGCGGCATGTCAAGCCTTGGTAAGGTTTTTCGCTTTGCATCAAATTAAACCACATGCTCCACCACTCGTGCAGGCCCTCGTTAATTCCCTTGAGTTTCATTCTTGCGAACGTACTCCCCAAGGTGATACTTAACGCATTAGCTCCAGCATTGCATGGGTCGATACACACAGCGCCTAGTATCCATCGTTTACGGCTAGGACTACTAAGGAATCTAATCCCATTCGCTCGCCTAGCTTTCACCTCTCAGTGTTAGTGTCGGCCCAGCAGAGTGCTTTCATCGTTGGTGTTCTTTCCGATCTCTACGCATTTCACCGCTCCACCGGAAATTTCCTTTGCCCCTACCGTACTCCAGCTTGGTAGTTTCCACCACCTGTCTAGGGTTGAGCCTTGGGATTTGATGGCAGACTTAAAAAGCCACCTACAGACGCTTTACGCCCAATTATTCTGAATAACGCTTGCATCCTCTGTATAACCGCGGCTACTGGCACAGAGTTAGCCGATGCTTATTCCGCATATACCATCATTGCTTCTTCTTCAGGAAAAGAAGTTCACAATTCGTGGGCCTTCTACCTCCACGTGACATTGCCCCATCAGGCTTTTGCCCATTTGCGGAAAATTCCCCGCTATTGCCTCTCGTAGGAGTCTCGGCCGTGTCTCAGTCCCAGTGTGGCTGATCATCCTCTCGGATCATCTACTGATCATCGCCTTGGTAAGCTATTGCCTCACTAACTAGCTAATCAAACGCGAGCCCCTCCTCGAGCGGATTCCTCCTTTTTCTCCTCAGCCTACAGGGTATTAGCAGCCATTTCTAGCTGTTGTTCCCCTCCCAAGGGCAGGTTCTTACGTGTTACTCACTTGTCCGCTACTGGAAACACCACTTCCCGTCCGACTTGCATGTGTTAAGCATGCTGCCAGCATTCATCCTGAGCTAGGATCGAACTCTCCATGAGATTCATAGTTACATTATTTATAGTTTCCTTGTTCGTAGATAAAGCTGATTCGGAATTGTCTTTCATTCCAAGGTATAACCTGTATCCATGCGCTTCATATTCGCCTGGAGTTCGCTTCCAGAAATATAGCCATCCCTACCCCCCTCATGTCAATCCCACGAGCCTCTTATCCATTCTCATTCAATAACAGCAGGGGAGTAAGTCAAAATAGAAAAACCTGCATTAGTTTTAGGGATAATCAAGCTTGAACTGATGACTTCCACCATGTCAAGGTGACACTCTACCGCTAAGTTATATCCATTCCCTGCTCCCATCAAGAAATAGAACTGACTAATCCTAAGACAAAGGGTCGAGAAACTCAACACCACTATATTCTTGAACAACTTGGAGCCGGGCCTTCGTTTCGCACTATTACGGATATGAAAATAATGGAAAAAGTTGGATTCAATTCTCAACTGCTCCTATCGGAAATAGGATTGAATACGGATTCGAGCCATAGCACATGGTTTCATAAAATCGTACGATTTTTCCGATCTAAATCAAGCAGGTTTTACATGAAGAAGATTTGGCTTAGCATGTTCTATTTGATACGGGTAGGAAAAATGGTATTCTTAAAAAAAATAGAGAAATCAGAACCAAGTCACGATGATACGGGTCAACCCCTTCTTCTTGCGCCAAAGATCTTACCATTTCCGAAGGAACTGGAATTACATCTCTTTTCCATTTCCATTCAAGAGTTCTTATGTGTTTCCGTGTGCCTTTGAGACCTCGAAAAATGAACAAATTCTTTTTCTTTTCTTAGGAACACATACAATATTCATCACTACAAAAAGGATAATGGTAACCCCCATTAACTACTTCATTTATGAATTTCATAGTAATAGAAATACATGTCGTACCAAAACAGAATTTGTAACTTGCTATCCTCTTGCTTAGCAGACAAAGATTTACCTCTGCGGAAAGGATGATTCATTCATATCAACACGAGAGTCCAACTCATTGCCAGTTTCCATCTTGTATATTTATATTCGAAAGGAGGTTGATCTCCTTGCTTCTCTCATGATACAATTCTCTTCCCGCTGAGCCCCCTTTCTCCTCGATCCACAGAAACAAAATGTAGGACTAGTGCTAAAAGTGAATTACGGAAGAAAGGATTCACCGAGCCGGGATCACTAACTAATAATAATCTAATACTAATAGAATAAAAAAGAACTGTCTTTTCTATGTACGTTCCTCGATTCCTTTGCTACCGCAAGCTTTACTCAATCGATCGGATCATATAGATATCCCTTCAACACAACATAGGTCATCGAAAGGATTTCGAAGACCTACCAAAGCACGAAAGTTAGGATCTTTCAGAAAATGGATTCCTATTCGAAGAGTGCATAACCGCATGGATAAGCTCATACTAACCCGTCAGTTTGGAATCCAATTCAGGATTTTCCTTGGGAGGTATCGGGAAGGAATTGGAATGGAATAATATCGATTCATACAGATACATAAGAAAATGATCTCTATTGATTTGATTCAAAGGCTATACCTATGGGATAGGGATAGAGAAAGAGGAAAAAACAGAAGATTTCACTCACATAGTACTTTTGATCGAAAAATCAATCTTTCGTACCCTTCGCTCAATGAGAAAACGGGTCAGATTCTAAACCTATGGGACTTAAGGAATGATGGAAGGGAATAAAAAAAGAAATCAAAAAAGAAAAGAAATAAAAAAAAGAGAGGGAAAATAATAAAAAAATAAGTAAATAAAAATGAAGTAGAAGAACCTAGATTTCAAATGAACAAATTCAAACTTGAAAAGGATCTTTCTAATTCTCGAAGAATGAAGGGCAAGGAGATTGATCGAGAAAGATCTCTTGTTCTTATCATAAGATTGTGATTGGATCCGCAAATGTTTGGTAAAAAGAAGAATCTTCTCCTTTGAGAACAATCCAAAATGGAAAGTGTTCAATTGGAACATGAAAACGTAACTGAATTGGTCCTAGTTACTCTCTGGGACAGAGTAGAAGAAGGGAGGAGATTCTCGAACGAGGAAAAGGACCCAATGACTTAAAAAGAATTGAACAAGGAGCCGTATGAGGTGAAAATCTCATATATGGTTTTGTAGAGTGGCAGTAAGGGTGACTTATCTATCAATTTTTCCACTATCACCCTCAAAAAACCAAACTCTGCCTTACGTAAAGTTGCCAGAGTACGATTAACCTTGGATTTGAAATCACTACTTATATACTTGGTATTGGCCATAATTCACAAGAACATTATGTAGTCTTAGTAAGAGGGGGAAGGGTTAAGGATTTACCCGGTGTGAGTGTATCACATTGTTCGAGGAACCCTAGATGCTGTCGGAGTAAAGGATCGTCAACAAGGGCGTTCTAGTGCATTGTAGATTCTTATCCAAGACTTGTATCATTTGATGATACCATGTGAATCACTAGAGTCACACATAAAATTGAGCACAATTTTGCAAAGAAATAGCCCACTCTTTCTCGAGAAGAGATGGGAAATAGGCTCAATATCATTTGATTGAATAGTTGACCTAGCTCCTTGTTGTTTGAAAAAAACTCTAAATGGCTAGTGTGGTTCATTCAGTAACGAAAAATTTGACCTACCTAGATAGTATAGTATAGGGTCAAAATTAGATTTGATAAATATCAATGCAATGAATTGTTTCACTGAATGGGTAAGTTGCCAATCCCTAAAATGGACTATGGAATGTACTTTATTTGCTGGGTTACGTTACAGGCGGGCATTTTACCAGAGGTTTATATTGGATCAATCTACCCTTGTGTGATTCCTGTAAAGAAAGATCATTATTAATTGTCCAAGATCATACATATTGATAGATAAAACTTCTATTTATTTGCTGAATAAATAGATAGACCGAAAGTATCATAACTATACCTAAAAGAGTAGATTACAGTTCACTCCATGTGATTCATGATTGATACTACCCAGAAAAGTTATGTATTGCATGCATTAACAAAAATGGAGAGACCAGATTTGTGTTCACTTGTTTTTGTCTACTTAGCTTTTGCCCTTGGCTTTCTTAATTGGCAAAGTTAGCAACACCTGCTCAAGCAAGAAGAAGCTTCTACTCTATTGAAGCAAATGCATGTGGACGACCGACTGGTATGTGGGTCCACAGGGTGAAGTCCAAAAATCATTTTTCTATGTCTCACTTACAAAGTATGATATTCTAAGAAATAAAGTGATATTAAAAAGTAAACCCCTCGCAGCAATATTGATAGCATTATGCAGCGACAGTTGGCAAAACTATTGTTGAAACTCCATTCAATGACATCAATTTGTTTTAGTGCATGGGGATTCTTCTCTCTCCTCCTCTCTTCCTTGTCTCTAAGAACCTCCTGCAATTTTGACTAGTCTAAAACAGGGGGAAAAAGAGCTCCTGCAAAATGACCAGTCTGAAGAAGGTGTGGGGTTCCAAGCTTGTGGAAGTCCTTGCCAATGATCAAGGGTTCTTCTTTCTCCACATTCCAAACCCGGTGTTTCAGAGAAACATTCTAGAAGATGGACCGATCATGGTTGCTAGAGTGCATTTTATTCTTCGTCAACGGCAGCCACTCATGGACCTCAAGAAAGAAAACCAATCCTCCATTCCGGTATGGATTCGGTTGAGGAACTTACCGTTTGATTGTTGGACAATGCCGGCGATGAGTGCTATCGCGAGTGTGGTGGGTAAGCCATTATATGTGGACCGACGAATGGACCAAGCAAAAATGGTTTCGTTTGCTAGAATTTGTGTTGAAATCCAACTAAACCAACCAAGATGTAGCACCGCTGAAATGATTTTGAAGGGGGTATCTTGCTTCATAACCATTGATTACGAATGGCTTCCAGCTGAGTGCTTGGACTGTGGAACATTCGATCACAATTGCAGAGCTCCCCCACGAGCGCACAACCCTTTAGATCAGAAGAGAGCCACGAAACAGGTTCCGCCCACTCCTACTCCATCGCGACCAGAGGCGATCCCTATCCCCATTCTTGCTCCTTCGCGTCAAGCTCCCGACGTACCTGATCTAGTACATCCGGCAAAGCTCCCCACCCCAATTGCTGAAGCTACAGTCCCACAGCAGGACTTGATTGATTCTGCTCGCCAGGCCTCGGTTGTGGCCCTAGTTCCTAATCGGATGGCTATAGCTCCAACTCTTGACCTAGTAGGTGCAAAGCCACAAGTTGCAAAATCACAAGCTGTTTTGGAGCAACCTTGGAAACAAACGAAGGGCAAGGAAAAGAAGAAAGTGGCATCTCAGGAAGGAGCTTCCTCCCGCCCGAGCAATCCTAGTGATGAAGGAGCTACTTGACAGCTGAAGGCCCCTATTTTGGAGAAAGAGGTGCAATTCAAGCTTGCTCAGAAGACATAAAGGGGCTCTAGTGTACCTCCAAAGGTGACTATTTCCCTTGTAGCTGATTCTCGACCAAATCAAGGCATTTCTTCCCATGACCTCGATATGGAGTCGGAGGTTGCGGCCACCTTGAATGCTCGGATGAGGACAACATTGTCTCCCCTGGTGTGTCAAGCCCACCCCCGAGGGTTGTCCCGACGAAGGTGGAGACTATTCAGGAGAGATTGCTTGCTTTAGCTCCCGACCCAAGACATGAGGTGAAGACTGAAGGGTCGGCATATCCTCATTGGAAGCCTCCTAAGAAGAGGTAGGCTCCTTTGCCTTCATTTTCCTTTCATTAGCCTAGCTTAGTAGTTGTATATTATATATATATATATATAGTTGTATATTATATATATATATATATATATATATATATATATATTGTTCGGATTATGGAATATTATAGGTTTTATAGACCCTTTGAGGAGAGCCAAGGTTAGAAGACTCACTCATTCTAACGGCCTCTATATGGTCGGCTTATTGTAAAACCAAAGTGTCGGAGCATTTCTTTCAATCGATGTCTGCTGGGTTTTTAGCTAGGTTGAAGTGGATGGCCAATTATGATTATTCTCTTAAGGGCAGGATTTGGGTTGGCTGGGACCCTACTCTGATTAACTTTGAATTAATCTCTTCCAACGAGCAAGCAATCCATGGTAGAGTGGAGCTTCTTATGTCTAGATTATGTTACTACACTTTGGTGATTTATGCTCTGCACACGTTTATATCATGAAGGCCTTTGTGGATGGACCTAGTTAGGATGAGTTCTTGCGTCTAGGATTTGGCCTGGATGGTTGCTGGATACTTCAACGCCATCAGAGACCCATCTGATAGGATATAGGGCTTTAACGCTTGGCCGCCCTATTTTGACGATTTCAATTAGTGTTTGACTTAGGTGGAACTAGAAGATTTGAGGTATGTTGGACTTTGATTTACTTGGTCCACGTCTTCTGAGGCTAATCGCAAGGCGAGGAAAATTGATCGGGTGTTAGTGAATGCCAATTGGAGCTTTCAGTTCTCTTATTCCGAAGCGACCTTTTTGACTTCCAGAATTTCTAACCATTCTCCTATGGTGGTTAGAGTGACACAACCAGATTTTCAGAAGAAGCCTTTCAAATTCTTTGATTTCTGGATGGAGCACTTGTCTTTTCAGGATATTGTGGCGCAAGTGTGGGATGCCCTATGTATAGGCTGGTTAGCAAATTGAAGACCTTAAAAAGTAGGCTAAATCAATTAAATAGATATTCTTTCTCCAACTTATTTGAGAGGCTTGTCGAGTCTATGACTGCTTTTAAGTTAGCCCAACTTGACCTACGGCAGGATTCGACTAACGATCTCTTGGCATAGTTAGAAAAGAATCATTGGAAGACCTTTGTGGAGTTGAGGAGTCAGGAAGAGTCCTTCTTTAGACAAATATCTAGGATCAGATGGCTCGAGAATGGTGATAGGAATACTAAGTACTTTCACCACTTCGTCACTACAAAACAGTTAAGGAACAGGATTCTTTCGGTTCTTGATAAGAATGGTAATTTGGTCACCGAACCAAGCCTAGTGTAGAACTTTCATCTCTCACTTTTATGAGCTTTTCGCCTCGCAACCCCTTCCTTCTAGCCCTACATTGTTAGACTTGCAGCAAGTTATGCGATGCCCTCTCAATAAGGAGCATATTAGTGTCCCCTCCTGTCCTTTCTCAGATAGAGAAATTCAAGATACCTTCTTCTCCCTAGCCCATGGGTAGGCTCCTAGGCCAAATGGGTTTGGTGTGGAATTTTTCAAGAGCAATTAAGAGCTAGTAGGGCCTTTGATTATTGAAGCAGTTAAGGACTTCTTCATCATGAGGAGACTTCTAAGAGAGATTAAAAACACCATCCTTGTGCCGATCCCTAAAGTGCCTAATGCGACCTCGATCAATGACTATAGACCTATTGTCTGCTACAATACGATTTATAAATGTATCATCAAGGTCTTAGCTAATCACGTTGCCGCAGTTCTTCATGACACTATCAGCCCTTCTCAAAATGCATTCGTTAAGGGCCATCACATCCAGGATAATATTCTTCTTGTACAGGAATTATTTGCTGGTTTCCATCTTCAGCTGTATTCCCCTAAATGTGCTATTAAGGTTGATTTTCAGAAGACCTATGATACGGTCGACTGGGACTTTCTTGAAATGGTCATGCATGTATTTTGATTCCCGGACCATCTTATTAGGCTCATTATGGTATGTGTACGCACTCCCAAGTTTTCGATTTCATGGCTTCTTCCTTAGTAGACGTGGCATTCGCCAAGGGGATCCCATGTCCCCTTACCTCTTTACCTTGGTTATGGAAGTCTTGTCAGGCATCCTCAGTGTGTGTGCGGCGCAACCTGGGTTCAAATTCTTCTGGAGATGTAAGGCTACAAGATTATCTCATCTTTTCTTCGTGGATGATTTCTTTATCTTTTGTTGAGCGGATATGGGTTCCATCTCTCTTCTAAAAGATGGTCTACATACTTTTTCGCCGTGGAGCAGATTGAAGCCAAATAACAGCAAGAGTGAGATATTTCTTGTAGGTGGCTCGGAGGAGTTACGGAATGAGATCAAAGATGCCCTTGGTTTCGTTGAAGGAAAGCTTCCGATGCGTTATTTAGGAGTTCCTATTATATCCTTGAGGCTCGGCAAGGTGGACTATGTGTCCTTAGTTGATCGTATAATGGCTAGGGTCCAATCCTGGACTCAGCGCTTTCTATCCTTTGCTGGTAGGGTTCAGCTAATAAGGTCGGTCCTTCATGCCATCCAAGCTTATTGGGCGAGTGTTTTCACCATCCCTATTGCAGTTTTGGATCGCATTGAGCCGATCCTTAAACAATTCCTTTGGAAGGGCCCCGGCCTTGGAAAGGGTGGCACTAAAGTATCTTGGGTGGACGTGTGCCTTCTAAAGGAGGAAGGAGGACTTGGGGTTCACAGATTGTGAGAATTCAACAAGGCAGCGATGCTCAAGCACATTTGGATCCTGTTTAAAGACAATGAGTTCTTATGGTGCAAGTGGATCTGCTCAACCTTTTGAAATGGAAGAGTTTTTGGGTGATTGGGACGCCAACCTATTGCTCTTGGGCTTGGAAGAGAATCATTCACCTGAGATTCGAGTTTCGACTCTACTTCCGATGGAGAATTGGAGATGGCCAGTCAGTCTCCCTTTGGTTTGATCACTAGCACCAGAGAGGTCCTGTACATCTTATTTGCTCAGATCAAATAATACCAAATTTCGATTTCCAAATCTGCCACGGTGGTTGACCTTTTCTCATCGACGGGACAAGATTTCAAGACAGTAGTTGAATCTTGGGATTATCCCCTCCCTCTCCTCTCTAGAGCATCGGATCGCTTTACTTGGAGTGATGACACTTTTGGTCTCTTCTCAGTCGCCTCGGCTTGGCATATTATCAGAAGAAGGAATGATAAGGTTAATTGGGTATCTTTTATCTGGAATAAGGTTATCACCCCAAGATATCAATTCAATCTCTGACTTATTATAAATAATCGTTTTCCCACCCAAGCTCTACTCATATCGCATGGCAGAATTGGGAGAGAGGTTTGTGCTTTTTGTAGGCTGACCGCCGGATTCCATCGATCATCTCTACTTCGGGTGTCGCATCACTGCCAACATGGCTTTCTTTTGGGTGGCTAAATGCAATCTCTCTTGGCGTAACAAGACATGGTCTGAAAACCTTTAGTGGGTGATGAAGTTCCTCTCTGGTAAAGACTTTTATCACTCCATTGGTGGCTTTTCTTTTGGTGCTCTTTGCCACCTTATTTGGAGGTACATGAACAACATACTCTTTAGAGATCACACGGTCGCAGTTGCAGCGGTTAAAAATCATCTCATCAAAGTGGTGAAGGATAAGACCTTAACTTTCAAAAATGTTGAGGATAACCCAATAAATAGAAGACTCCAACGTAACTAGAGGATAGATCCTTGCATCTTCTCTCCTCATCCGGCGGATCCTTAGTGTTCTTTGAAGTGGTTCAGAGACAGCTTGTGGTTGGGTCGTGGCCGTTGTCTTCTTAGGGGCTTGCTGTATGAAGGTCTTTCGCCTTCTTCCCTCGGCTGGGACCGTGTTCACCTTGATTGGTTTGACTACTGTTCGTCTACAGCAGTGACCCTTCCTTGGTGTTTTGTGACTGTTTTCTTTTTTTGTTGTCTATCCTTTGTTTTGGTTATTTTGTCGAGGTTGGGTTCCTTTTGGCCATGCGTGGCCTCCTCTTTCCTCGTTTGCCTGTTGTTTAGGCTGTTATTCGCTTTGGCCACTCTTGTGGAGTTCTTTTGCATCCGGCTCCCTTCCACTCGTTTAGACTTATTGTCTTCATGAGTGCAAGTTTTGTGGCGCCAGATCTTGTATAAATGTTTGGCTCAAAGCTCAATATATTATTACTTCTGACCAAAAAAAAAAAAAAAAGAGCTCCTGCAAATTTGAATTGTTAGTAGAGGGAAGTTATAAAAATTAACCTCGCCGGTCCAAGCAGATGAATTTTTTCACATTGCTTTCATATAGTCCACATGATTGAGATTGGACAATACAAGATGAGATTATGAAAAAATCATCCTACTTGGAGTTTCATGCGCATGTAAGCCCCCCATAATCTGGTCAGGTTTAGATCTTTCGACCCTTGGGCCGATGGGGGGAGGGGGGAGGCAAGGTTGGAAATTTCCCACATTCAATCTTATGGCGACATGCGAAATCGGTATCTTTTTACTCGTTCATTGGGTTTTGTACCCCTAGATGGGAGATCCTATGATCATGAAATTTCATTCCAGAAAGTCAGAAGTTTAATGTACCATCAGATGGACCCCGTATAATGCAAGCTGGAACCAATTAGAAAGACGAAATGGAGTAGAGACCCATCTAAGGACTGGGGCTCACATCCATCCATGCGGTCAAAGTCCAAAAGCAGTGTCTTTGAAGAGGGTCTCCAAATTCACATCATATAAAGTGTCTTTTCTACGATTTGGTGGCTCGAAGATGAATTTCATCCGTGACAATCTTGTACCTCAGGGTGATATATGTTAAGGTTCAACTAGAGGCGATCGTAGAGAGAAGATCGGTGGCGGTTTTGGTCCAATCGAACCTAATATGTTGCCTAGGCCTGCTCATAACATGTAAAATGAATGTTCGCGCAAGTGCCTAGACCAAAGTTGAGCGCGCCAGCCTTAAAGGTCAATGCCCAAGGTCGCTCATCAAAAGGCCTTCTGTGGTCATTGAGGAAACATTTGTCAACTGTATGTCATTACATCCTAATACGTCTTGCCGTTATTCTTATTAGAGCATCTAATATGCTATATGAAAACTTCAAAAAACTCAAACTCACTTGAGATTTTATTAGGTGCTCTTTAACAGTCGCAAATTGAACGTGTTCTCGAGTGGACCTATCAGATGATCCATTTTTGTATAATTCGATCAGCAATGAGAGAAAGAGCTAAAAGCACTATTTTTGCATTGGTCATTCCATCAAAAGAACCATTTGTAACTCTAATGAAGATGGCCGCCCCTATATTCTGTCTGAAACTTTGAACAGGATTGTTTGGAGAACTATGAGCCTTTCGTTGTCCATTTCAAGTTGTCGATTGTACTGTCAAGATCTCCTAATTGACGATGGAGGTTGGACAAACCAATGTTAGTGTCTTTACATTGGGCACTCTTGTTTCAAATTAATTATAGTCCTTGATATCACCGTTGCTTTCTAGGTAGCTTGGAGTTAGATTTCAGAATCTATTGATGCCTTAGGCATTAACGGCTGAACATATAGTGTGAAGAAAGCAAAGCTTTTTAGGACCTCCCAATGGTGCTTCCAATGACGGCAGTTTCGCCTTTAAATTGGAATTTCCTTGTTTCCGTATTATCATTCCCCTCCTGCTTCTGGTTTTTCATATTGTCACACTATGTTCACATCCTCCAGCCTTATCGTCTAAACATATTTGTTCTGTTTATTCGGCGACCAAGCTTATGTCTATTCAACCGCAGCCCTTATCACCGCATGGATTGCCAACGCATCTGGTGTCAATTATATCCTGTCCACTTCAGCGGATGCTAGCGTGATCCCCATACGTCTGCGGAGCATTTTGTCTTAACATTTGCCTTTGGCTTCTACGGCCAAGCCTCTTTGGAAGTTTACTTTTTCGCCGTTTTTAATGTTCAAACTGACCGGTGTTCTATTATCAACAACAGGGTGGCTCTAGTGGTGGTGTGGTCTGCTAATCGGAACTGTCCTGTTGGAACCCAAGCCATCCAGCTCACGGAAGAAGGATCTTTGGTATTGAAAGATTCTGACAGGTTCATCGTATGGTCATCTCAAACTAATCGCAAGTCTGTTGTTGGCATCAACTTGACAGACACAGGAAACCTTGTGTTGTTTGATGAGAACAATGCCACGGTGTGGCAGTCCGACAATCACCCTACGGACACGCTACTCCCGGGACAGAAATTAGCGGTGAGGTAGAAATTGACCCCCAGTGATTCCACGACAAACATGAACGAACAAGATTTACTTTCGCTTTCTTTGACTTCTGAAGGTTCATTTGCTCAGATAGAGACTGACCCTCCGCAAGTGCATTATCGTAAGGGCATAAATTTTCTGAGCACAAGCAATAGCTCTAATTTTGTTGAATTCACCCAAGGACAATTTGCATTGTTTCTGAATTCTGTAAGAAACAGTTCTTTGTTTTCTGATTTTAACTCGTCCGCGGCTTTGCAGTACTTGGAGTTCGAATTTGATGGACATCTGAGGGTGTATGAGCAGCATCAAAATGAGTGGATCTCGGCACATGATCTTCTAACAAACTTCACTAGGGATTGTGGTTATCCAATGGTTTGTGGAATTTATTAAATTTGTCTTGGACAACATGAAATGTGTAGGTGTCCGGATCGCTACTTCTAGGGAACAATATTGGAGATCCTAGAATTGGGTGCTCCCTAAAGGTTCCTTTGTCATCTGCAGCTTCGCAATTTCAAAGTTGTTTTTGAAGTTGTCGGGGTTAATTGCTTAGCCCAAAGGGAAATGACCCCAAGCGCCCCCGATCTTGGAAGTACAAATAAAGAGTGTTGCAAAAAGGCTTTTTTAAAATATACAGATGACAATGATTATTTAGGTTCATGCTACTTAGTAGCTCAGGTATATTCACTTAGATACCCATCAAAATCGAATCAACAGTCTTTTGTTTTCCTTAAAGTGCAGCATCCCTCGAGTGAAATTCAGAGTCCTCACATTCCAAGTGAACCTTCCATTTCTTCCAATATAGACGAACCTCCTGCTTCTCCTAAAAACCCTAAAAGGGCACATGGTATTCAGATAGTAATAATCAATTCTAGCCTCGTATTACTCTTAGCCTTCATCTTTCTTTTGTCGTCATAAATTGCCTATTTAGAAACAAAGGTGTCAATGAGGTTTAAGCGGACAAAGGTGTCGACGAGGTCGAAGAGGACTTTCCTGATCAAATGCCTGGAGCACTTATGAGATTCACTCATGATGATTTAAAAGTCATTACCGAGCATTTCAATAAGAGGCTCGGTGAGGGTGGATTTAGCTCCGTTTATCAAGGCACTCTACCTAACGGCACAGAAGTTGCCATGAAGCCCCTCACCGGCTTATGCCAAGCCAAGAAAACTTTTCTTGCTGAGGTTGAGAGCATTGGCAATATCCATCGTGTCAACTTGGTACCACTCGTTGGTTTTGTCTTGAGAATTTTCATAGGCTACTTGTCTACGAATACATGTCCAAAGGGTCCCAGATAAATGGATCTTTTGCAAATTAGATAAGTCATTTGTGCTTGATTGGCAGCAGAGGAAGATCATTTGTGACATAGCATAGCAAAGGGCCTTAGTTATCTCCATGAAGAATGTAGATGGAAGATAGTGCACATGGATATTAAGCCCCAAAATATACTCTTGAACAAAAAGTTTAATGCTAAGGTTGCAGATTTTGGCTTGCCTAAGCTAATTGATAGGGACCAAAGCCAAATCATGACCATGATGAGGGCAACTCCAGGCTATTTGGCCTGGAAATGGATATGCGCAGCAACCATTGAGAAAGTGGACGTCTATAGCTTTGGTGTGATCATTTTGGAGATAGTCTCTAGATGAGAAGTTTTCGACGAATCTTGAGATCAAGAAGACATGTTCATGTTAGGAGTTTTTAAGAGAAAGAGTAATGAAGGACAGTTGTTGTATGTAATTGATAAGTATAGTTGGTCGACATGATGAGGCTCGCCACGTGGTGCTTGCAAGTTGATTTCACAAAGAGGCCTTCCATGTCAACGGTCATCGAAGTCTTAGAAGTGGCAGAAGTTCCAAATGACATAGATTATAACTTCTCATATCCCACCTTGACGAATGTGAGCGTAAGAATTGGACAAGAGGATGTTGAATTCGACTCTGCCATTTCTATGGCACCCTCTATTTTATGTGGGCCACGATGATCCATCCTAATTATGTCACATATTCCTTACTTGGAAGCTGGTGTAGAGGGAACTGAGTTTTTATATGGTTTTGTCTGTTTGTGTAATTGTACTATGATGTTAATAAACTGCATCATATAATAATTGTTTCCTATCGTGAACTTTTTTTAATATCCTCTTGTTCATTGCTCTAGGGATTGAGAATGCATACAAAGGCAATATAATGTATTTAACTTGAATCTTGTGCCACTGACTACTCATCAACTTGGTTTTGAAAATTTTGATATGTATTTTTGATATTATGATACTACTATTAGAAGTTTGTGAAAGGAATATATCTTTAGTAGATTCCCATTCCAATAGATAAAAAGTACAGAAATGGTATTATCTTATCAATTGAATTTTTGAATTATCCACCTCACACATATATTTACTTTCCATATTTTATGTTTGAAAGTTTTATGATCTTATCATCTTATGATCGAATCTCTGCCCCTAACGAATCAAAATTAGCGAACATCAATACCTGAGAACAATTCTATTTTTCATTGCTCACTAGGAAAGATGGCATCCCGGGCCTAGTGTCCTCGTTTCTGCAACTAATTTTGGGAGCTTGTCATGTGATTCTCAATTGCTCTGCTCATTTCTCTATGACTTTAGAGTCAGGAGCTGTGGGCAAGTACCCCTTTTGCCCCAGTTACAACAGACAAAAAGACACCTTGTCTAGTAACATCTTGTCAGCTTTTGTGCCTTGGCAGTCAGATGAAAAAGCCATGCATGCACCAATATGCATATGAGGCCACTTCTTCTCAGCTGTGCTTCGGATTCATTCAAGAACTTTTCATCTTTACGCCGTAACTTTTTTCCGATTTTACGGTTTAGTCTTTGCTAATCTAGTGGCTTGTCACGTTTAGGGAGTGAAGTTCTGATTTTTTCTGCCTCACACATGGTTTAAAATAATCGGTCTGCTGTTAATAAATTTTGCGCAGCTTATGCTTTTTTATTGTGCTTAATTACAGTTGTCACACTACGAGAGGAAGGACTCAAGAGTAGACGACAGTTCGCACCATGTGATTCATCATCTTTTCCTGCTCATCATAATCCAAAAAGGAGCTGCTTAATGCATGTATGAGCTAAAAGGGGGAGACCCAGGTTGGAGTTCACTAGCTTTTGCCTGCTTAGATTTTGCACTTGGCTTTCTTACTGGCAAAGTTCGTGACACCCACTCAAAATATGGACGACCAACTAGTATGGGGTGTCTCCCAAGAGTAGAAGTCATTTTCCTAGGGTCACTGACAAAGTACGGCATTCTCAGAAAGAAAAAGATGTCGCAAATTAAAATTCTCACAGCTCTGCAGCAGCAGCCAGTCAAAGTATCGCTGAGCTCCATTCAGTGGCGTCACGTTGTTCCAGTGCACGTGGATTCTTCTCTCTCTCTCTCTCTTTCTCGCTCTCGTGCACGTGGATTCTTATCTCTCTCTATAAAGCTCCTGCAATTTCGCCCGTTCTAGAACGAAAAGTGTTCCTGCGAAGTTGAATTGAGAGATGAAGGGACGTTATAAAATTCACCATGCGGTCCAGGAGACGGCTATCCCCGCCGGTTCGCGCGCGCCCCCTCTTTTTCGAAAAAATAAATAAATAAATTATGAAAAAGAATTGTCGTGATGTTATTAAAATGATTACTTATTTATGAAATGATATATTGAATTAGACCCCAAAACGGGTCTTGACGAATAATTGCAGAGCAATTGCTAGAACTATTAAATTGGAGAAAATGGACCATTTTTTTTTTTCATACAGCTCACATTTAGATATCATAATTTTTCAATTTCTATAAATTAACAGACTGACTACTTAGATTACTCTAGCAACTTACATTTTCGATGAGAATCACATGTGGCATTAGTTTAGTGATAAACATATCTTGCATTCGCCACTATTAAAGATAATTACATCCAACGAGGCAAAGTGAAGCAAAACATTGTCCTCTTCCAGAAAAATCGTTATGTTGGTGCTCGTCTCATCTCCCAACCCCTCTTCCACTTTGCTTCAAATTGAAGGTCAAGTTCAATGATGCAAGCAAGGGGCCCCTACTGAAAATGAAGTATGATGCCTGACAAATGCCACATCCGCATCACAAGGTTCTAACCATGGCTACATGCCAAATTGTTGCTCATTGCTAATTTAATCAATCACCACTGACGCGTGTCAATCAAAACAAGCACACCCTTCGAAAACAATTCAACCCATGCAATTAAATGCTAAGCACTGCCCTTTCCAACCCCAAAAAGCCAATATTAATAGGATTGTCGTGCCCACTACGTGACAGGAGCATAGTGGAGATGTTTTGACAAAGAAGCAGATCTATGCTATATAAAAATCCTTTTTTTATCAAGCGAACCGGCCGCGAACGAAGTGGATTCAAACCATTCGATTCGATGGGAGTGGACCTGCTTTAAACGTAGCACCCGCGATGATTGGCAATTAAGATCAACTCGGGGTGGATAGGTTAAAGTCTCCATTTGTATATGCGTGGTTCACCTAATGATAAAGATCCGCTCCATCGGATACCTTTCGGATATCCCGCAGTAGTGCGCAGCAAGGCACGCCCCACTTGCCGATTTCAAGAGGGCCTTGACATCATGTAGCTTCGCATTTTAAGCTAAATAATTGCTTCTGGCTCCATTTCCCTTCCTCCTTTTTCTGTTAATGGGGCCATAAGGGTCAAACGTCAACCTCCCAATTTTGACAAAGTCCTTCGAAAAACGTTCCCTCATCCCAAACGAAGGAATTTAACCTAATGTGTGACCAAGGAAATAAATAAACCAAGGGAGCTTATTTCTCTTTCCTTTTATTTACAGTTACAGATCAGAGGATTTTCCTCCTCAAAGACAACAGGAAGATAAAGATTGTGTAGTTCAAAATAAAGGCAAAAAGGAAAAGATTAAAAAAAAAAAGGTTCCAGAGAAGTAAAGCTAGCGACATGACTTTTGGCAAAGGAGAAACCGGAAAAAGAACGAGAATGATGAGCCACTGCTATCTCACGGTGGACGCAACAGCGTGAGCCCAGAACTTGAGATGATCCTTCATGGCCATCTCGTTCCCTAAAGCCGGCACTCTCCAGTTCACCAGCGGATCCTCGTATCTCTTCCTCTGGCGATCCAAACCGTGCCACGCTTCGGACAAGTAGGGCCTCGGGACCTTAGTCTCATCGGCCTTCTTTGTATCTTCGACTTCGATTCTGTCGCCGTCGTCCTTCAATCCCAGTCTCTGCAGCCCGGGAAGGATCGAGACCAAGTCCGAGTCGTCCCTGTCCTGCTCGGAGAACACGAATCCCAGATCCATGAAGCCCTTGAGTTCCTCGAACTCGAGCTCCGACAGGCTCTTGCTGCTCTTGCTCCGCTTCTTCCTATTCCTCCTCCTTGAGTTCTCCGATTTCTTGCTGCTCCCGGGTTGTGATTGCGACTCGTCCATTTCCTCTTCGCTCTTGGTCGTCGCGGGCTCGCCCTCGAAGTCCGAAACCTCCTTGCCGGAGAGGATGGTCTGGAGCTTCGGAGTGGCGGCGAGGAGGACCGAGTTCGGAGAGAAAGGGTCCCAGTCGAGGCCGGGGCCGCCCAAGAACTGGTCGCTCATGGACCTGACGCGGATGGTCGGCGCGCGGGACAGCTTCGTCTCGAGGAGGAGACGGTCGTCGTCCTCGTCGCCGCGGTCTTCATGAGAGGGCGGCTTCGTTGCGGAGGAGGAGGAAGGAGGAGGGGGAGGCGGTGAGGCCGGTTTGCCGCTGAAGACGGCGCAGTGGAACCAGAAGGAGTCGAAGAGCTCGAGGACGTGCTCTGCCGCAGACATGTGTCGTGTCGGCAGGAGAGAGCGAGAGAGAGAGAGAGAGAGAGAGGACGAGAGCTCCGAAGAAGTTGAGAGAGGGAACTAGGTTAGGGAGATTAGGGAGGAGAAAGGTTCGATATATATGCGGGGTGGATTACGGAGATGCCCCTGAGTTCGAGTTCATATCGCGTGCGGAAACTTCGGCGGAGACCGATGGGTTAAACGTTGGTTTTTATTTAAGGAGGTTCGAAGTAAAGAAACTCATGGTGGTCGTCGACACGGGAGTCGCGTTTCGTTTGACTGATTTCACGAGCTAACTACCGCCTGCCTGTCGGCTATAGAATACACAACTTGTTGATTTGAAT
Source organism: Eucalyptus camaldulensis (assembly GCA_019915185.1). NCBI lineage: Eukaryota > Viridiplantae > Streptophyta > Magnoliopsida > Myrtales > Myrtaceae > Eucalyptus > Eucalyptus camaldulensis. The sequence goes on from JAHSVA010000005.1 coordinate 10,782,434, forward strand.
AGTGGCACGAGAGGGATGCAGAGAGAAATAAATATAGTCCTTTCGAGAGGCCGTTGGGTGAAACATGCACGTTTCTTTAACCCTAACGAAAAAAAATTAGGTTATATTGTGAATTTGTTTATTCGGGCGCGACGTGTCTTTTGAAAGTCGTACATTGGTGTTTGTATTAAATAGTTGCTGCTCCGAAAGATCATCAATGGAAACGCGAGTGTTCCCCCTCTCTTCGTCCCTAAGTCGACTGCCTCAGCGTTGTACCTTGCCTCCGCTACAGCCATTGCCGCCTTGGAAACACCTCGACAACAATCGTCGTGCTCCTCACGAGCCAAACGTGTGGTCATTAATAAAGGATGCATATTTTGGGTCGTTCTCACTTCGCTGAGAGAAAGAGAGGGAGAGCATGGTAGGTGAACGCCATAGGGGATATAGTGCCATATAGGCGGGTGCGTGGAAATTAGATTGACCTAGGTGGTTCCAGGTTTCAAGTGCAAAACTGAATCATCCAGACCGATATGTCTTTTTTTAAAGAATTTCTTTTCTTTTAAAGAGTAAAGAAAAGAAAATTACCAAAACCTAAACTAGACCAATCCAACTCAAGAATTGGATCACGAATTTAGAGTGAAACTAGCCCAATCCGAGAACCGGTTACCCCTAGTACTAAAGGCAATGACGTCCACTATAATATACTAAGATTAAGGCAACAATCCTATTTTTCTAATTCATAAACTCTTCTTGAATTCTTAAAAAAAAAAAACTCTTCCCGTATTATTCTAGAAGCAAAGGAGCCCAAATCTATCTAGAGAATTAGAGGATGTATAGAGAATGTCCGATAATATCATGATCCTCTATTCATGTGATAGACATATCAATTGATTATTCCAAGATAATCTTAACATTCTAAACACCATTCACGCAGAGAGAGAGAGAGAGAGAGAGAGAGAGAGAGAGAGATTCATCGTAAGTAGCCTTAATCAATAATAGTCACCATCGACGTTTTCATTCACTTGCTTTCACTTGTATAGTAATTAAGGCTGCTTATGAAAATTTCCCCACCAATGGTACTTAAAATTATTACTAAGTCCAGCTTTTTTTCTCTAGTCTTAAGTAAATATTAGCCTCACCACCTTAACTAATTCCTAGGATTTATTTACCGACAGGCATGAGATAAAATGTCGGTTGTGAGGTTTCATCACGTCCGGGCTATAACTGTAATATTGGGTTCAAGTCGAGGGTGGAATGGGGAAGAGGAATTAGCACCTCGTTTATTCGAATGCTGTTTTCATTAGCTGTACATATGATGGACCCTACATGCCCATGAGTAAAGCTCACGTCAATGCCCCACCGAATAAAAGTTTGAACACTATGCTCGGAGAAATTGTGATAATAAGCATTTATGCTAAACTTGATGTGTATCTTTAAAAATAGTGGGTCTTATATAATTTTCACATATGATGATCTAGACTTGTTCGTCCTCCTTATCTTTTTTTCTTTGAAAAAGACTTTTTCTCGTAATAATCAATTACGTGTCTATTCTTCTTAAAGTAGATATTACTTCACCCTTTCACATTAATTATCTTTGCATCATTATTTACGAAAATGACATTTTCTGTGATAAATTCTCACGCCCATCCAAAACTGTAAAAACCAATTAAGAAACCAAACTGCTCAAACCCAAGCGACAGGCTAAAACGAGCTAGTAAGGAAGGGCAATTTGGTCTGTCCAATTTAAGGTTCTGTTTAAAGGTGCATGAACGATATTTGCAAAGCAAATCAATGGTCATTGGATTAGAAGCGACGGGTGTTATCTGATTTTGTCGTTTTGGAAGAAGACAAAAATGGGAGGGAGAAAAGGAATTTAAACTCGCTCTGATGCTTTTATACCATTGACAAGGAAAGGAAAACTACTTGCGTGGAAATGCTCCGGGTACCATCGGATCGGACTAAAGGTTACTTGTACTTTTTACTTGATGCGTATTTTTCACGTGGTTTTCTGGAGAAGTCAAGCGTGAACGACGAGAGAAACAGAGAGTTTTTTTTTTTTTTTTTAGTCGAAAGAAGGAGAGAGTTCACGTGTCGAACGTCGAGACAAAAAGTTGGGAGGTCATCCATGGAGAGCGACCTCGTGTCTATCAACACGAAGGCCTGATCTTGGGAATCTTATTCAACGGGTCCGCGCCCTCAATTCTTGCGTATACGTACAGAACTATGTTGTTTTTCGAACTGACCTATGATTGATGATGACCTCCCCTATTCATACTGAAGATACTAACCCTAAGCGTGGTGATTTATTTTGTTGGGTGTGAAAATTAGAACTCTCTTTCTCTCTCTCTCTCTCAAAATTGCATTGTCTGCTATTGCTCAATTGACTCCAAATTATGATCATGATTATAAATAGGTAGGTATGAAGTTATATGAAAGCTTAAATGCATGTTGTGAACATGATATTATACAAGATAATTGCACAAGGAATCATTTTTAAGTTAACGATTCATTAAATCGCCTATACTAATTGCACGTGTTTTTCTCACATGGACCTTGGTCCACGGGGACCACCTCAAGCCCTCCAACTTTATGGGCAGGCTTGGCTACATTCCCTAGACTCGTCGGGTGGGCCCGAACAAAAATGTTAGGGCCTACCCATATATTTAGTTAAAAGAATATTATTGAATTAGTTATTGAGTGCTGACTTTTAAAAATTTGTTTAAAAAATAAGGACAAATTTCTAATGTAGTATAAAAGTATAGTATAAAAATATTAGTAAAGTAGAAAAATAAAATAGACATAAAATAGACACAAAAAGATGATATTATTTTTCATATTTGTTAATTTTTTAACCGAAATTTTAAAAATTAAAAAAAAAAAATTGGCCAATGACGGGCCTGACTTGACCATGTTTGTTTTTTTGGGGCAGCCTTGGGCACTTGCGCTGACCCGTAAGTTCACGTCTGCGCAAGAAAGGTTCAAGCCTAAACAAGTCCAGCCCTAACTCACCTAGATCTACTCTCCAAAACCTCATGCGAGAGTTTTAAATGCAATTAACACATGGCATATACACTTACTAATAGATCGAATCTCGGAATGTATCATGCAACAAGGTTTGTCGTCCAAAACACGACTTCACTATCTAGTAGAAACCTAATGAAAATCCTTTTTCAAGAGCACTTCAAGGCATTGTGAGGTGAAGTATCATTTTTGGGGGGGGGGGGGGGGGTGGTCCATGAACAGGATCTTATAACAAGAGGGACACGTAACATTAGGTGGTGCTAAGGAATCAAATCATTGAAGGGCAACATCCAACAAAGCTTTTTAACATTTCATGTTTGGTAATGTAGCGTTAGGTAGATAATTGATGATCATGCTCCTCAACTCTAGCAAGTTTCCACCATAAATAAATAAATAAATAAAAAGAATTATGGCTTGCTTAACATGTGGATGGAGACAACGACCCCTCAACAAATTAAACATCACGCGCTGCTTAATGCAGATCAATGTTCTCACATAGCTTTCATACAGTCCCCATGATTGAAATTGAATAAGAACAGACGGGGGAGATCTTTTCTTTTTTCTTGTAAAAAAGAAAAGGAGGAGATTAGTGAAAAGATCATCCAATTTGAAGTTTCAAGGGCCATGTATGATTTCAACAGGTATGTAAAGGGTTGACTACTTAGAGGCCCATGAATATCATGCAAATCCCATTAGTGTCCAGACTTTTGATGCCCATGTGGGTATCCCCAATCAAAAATAATTTGCATAAAATTGAAAACGTATGAATAAGTAACCTTTAGTTTCCGATGAGTTGCAAATTCTTGACATTCCATTCAACTGTGCTAGCCCATAGCGGTAATAGAATTTCCGTGTCAAAATAAAGTCAATGAAAAGAAAATCTTTTTGCCTCACCACTTATGCGTAGATTGTTTTTTCATAACGAAGAAATTTGAGAAAATCATCGCTTATAGATGGGAAAATTCCAAAAATCCCCCCCAAAGTGGTGGGACCCTTTCATTAAAGTTGCTCCCAAACTACTCTATCCTAAAATATTTCATGAATTTCATCACTTTAACATAATAACACATAAGATCATTGCCCATGAATATATTTTCAATTGAACAAAACGTGTTTGTTGCACGCATGTTTCGTGCCTACCTGGATACATTTGCCCTTCAAGTGACCTTACCCAAACTTCTTTCACATAGGATAGCATCTATCTAGGTTCGCTCTATCTACAACATTCTAATTACAAATGTTCCTGCATCTGGAGTGATTTTTCATCTATAATTCTTTGATTTATGCTCTAAAAACCATAGTCCTTTTCTCTGAGTTGAAAACTTGGGGGAAATTGAGGGTGAAGGTTGTCCGTCGTGCATGCAAGTGACATGAAAGGAACATGAGTCTTTTCAGACGAAAATGACACTAAGAAAGGGGTGAGACTGTGCGTCCGAGCACATGTTTGTTGATCGACAATTTCTTTCACTGGCGATTAGCTCATGGGTTATTTGGCTAGAGCGATAAGGTTCATGACGTGTTTTAGAATAAAGTAAAGTTTGGAGAGAAAATTTGGAGAAATGGACCCCATTTCGAGTGGATTATTATAAGGGTTAATACCAAGAAAAACCCTAAACTGGTATACTTGTGACAAATTTACCCCAAATTATTTTTTTGACCACAAAAAACCCAAAATTGGTACACCTTTGACAAATTTACCTCAAACTGGTATACTTGTGACAAATTTACCATCTATTAGTTTTCGTTAAATTTTATCTTTAAATTATTAAATTAAATGATATGTAATAGTATAATGGTATACTAATATGGGATTTTACGCTCCGTTAGTCACACTTTACAATTTTTGTGATTTTTTGGTAGTATTAATCCAATTTAGCGGGGGGTGTATTTGTCACAAATTTACCAGTTTTGGGTTTTTTGCGGTCGAATAAATTAACTTAGGGTAAATTTGTCATAAATGTACCAATTTATGATTTTTTATGGTTAGTCGGGGTAAATTTGTCACAGATATACCAGTTTGGGATTTTTTATTGTCAAAAAAATAGTTTTGGGTAAATTTGTCACAAATGTACCAGTTTGGGGTTTTTTAGGGTATTAATCCTTATTATAAAGGCCCATTTGTTTGTATTTCTTTTTTCTGTTTATGAACATAAATTTTATTTTTTTTTGTTCCGGGGAACCAAAAAAAGAACAAAAATGCGTTTATTTGCATTTTGTTCCAAATCTATTTTTTTGTTCTCGGAAACAAATTTAGAACAGAAACAAGAAAAAAAAAACTTGTTGTTTTTCAAACACTTCTGAGAAACAACTTTTCTCTCTCCTATTTTTTTTTTCTTTTCTTCTTTTTTCTTTGGCCGGTCGCTGACCTCGACCATGACCATCGATTGACCGTTGAGGGCCAGCGACCTCGTTAAAGCGTCGCCGGCTCCTGGTGAGGCTTGGAGTCGCCGGGCCATTGCCATCACCTAGCGGTGGCTCGGTGACGCAGAGCCTCGCTGGAGGCTAGGCGAGCTTGAGCTTGCCCAGCTAAGGCGAGGTCGACCTCGTGCTGGCCGGCAAGGCTCGGCCTCGCCGAGCCACTACCAGGTGACGTTGACCTAGCGGTGGCCTGGCGACGCCAAGCCTTGTTGGTGGCTAGGCGAGTTTGGCCTTGTCGGGGGTCGGTGAACCTCGCCGTGGCTGGGTGAGGCCGCTGGCCCTTGTTGACCGATCGCTGACCATGGCTGAGGCTGTCGACTGGCCAGAAGGAAGAAAAAATGAAAAAAGAAAAAAAGGAAAAATAAAATAAAAATAAAATAAAAATATTAAAAAATTTTAAAAATAAAATAAAAAAAAGAACATAAATTTACTAAACATGTTTATGTTCTTTTTCTATTTTAGGACAAGTTTATCAAATGCATTCTTCTGATAAAAAATTGTTTCTCGGAATAGAAATAGTTTTTTTTTATTTCTATTTTCTAGAATAATTTTTAAACAGAAACGTTGCCAAACGCACTCTAAGTTTCCCTATTTAGAATTTCATGCAATCATACATCGATATCTGAGAAAACGTGCCACCCTTTTTTGTCTTTTGGGTCTTGCTAGTTGTCATCACCACTCTCTCTCTCACTTTTACCTTCTGCCGCAATCGAACACCTGCCCCCTCACTTTTGCCTTCCGCAAGGTCCCTCCACCCTAAGATTTAGTCAAACAACGACGCATTTATTTCAACCATTTCAGATTATAAGTAGACCTGCCGATCTCGTTCTCATTACTTTATGATTCGATCATTGTCGCGCGTTTAGTTCCCGCTCCAGTCGATTCAACTTTTGGACAAATTTTCAATAGCACGACCCAAAATTGTTGAAGTTCGAGTCTTCTCTTGTTAATTAGTTTTTCGAGGCATGAGCTTCCACGCAGATTCCTCCAAAGCAGAATTCGTGTTTAGCATTACCGGTTTGCTCTTAATCCTGCTTTCTGTTATAAGTGCATCTATCATTCATTCAAGCATTGAGACAACATGTATAGCCTTCTTCCTTATGCTATGTATAATATCTGGGATCAATTATAGCAAATGAGAATAGCCATATCTTGAAAGTCTAAGATTAATTAAGAAAATTCGCTGGCTGTTATATTGCAAATAAAACAAATCATTATAGTGTGTTCGACATGCAAAATCAAAATCTTCGCGTCACATCTATACCTCATGTTAAAGTATTTAGCATCGTTTATACATGGATTTTATATGCTATTCATATATACGTGGTCTCCAACCTCCAATTTGTCTAAGCTTTTTCGAAAAGAGGCAAAAAGAGTTAGAATAGCTCCCAAGAGGGGAGGCATAGACACAAACGTAGCTGACGTTGCTATTGTGGAGAAAGACTTGATGAGACTTGATAGGCCATTTCTCAAACAAGAAGAGTTTGGATACCAAGTTAGAAAATCAAATCTAAAAGTTTAAGGTAATAAGTTAAGAGTAACTCCATGTATATAAAAAGCATATAAACATTATAAATAGATCGTGGGAGATATATTAATACTCTCGTGTTCAAACTAAATTAGGAATGACACATAAAATTTGATAAACAAGAGATGCACATGTGAAATAAATTGGTGTCGAAATCTACTTCTGCCCAATTGATTGTGTGTATGGACATTTTAATATGTAAGTTTTTTTTTTTCCTGGTCAGATTTTAATAAATAAGTTAGGTGATCACATTTATGGGGATCCTTCATTTATATAGGGCTAGTTCCCCATCCAAGGCCAAACATTACCAATTTCTCTGGTTAATGATCTGAAATCCTTGATATATTGGCTACAAAGTTCATCTTCTCCTCGAACGATGTGGTTGAATTAATAGTGGAGGAGTGGATGGGTGTTACAAGACACGGTACAAGTTCGATACCTTTTGCTGTCACTACAAACGATCTTATGTTTGGATCAATCAATTGGGCTTCCATGTGTTTATATGGTCTCCGAGATTTCGCATGGTGCTCCACGGGGCCAGAGTTTTATCTATTTGAGCCAACTTATATTAAATGCCACGCATTTCACGTCCTTTGACATGAAAAAAAAAGGAGAAAAAGGAGATTTCCGCACTTGATCTTATTGTGACGCTGCGAAAATAGCATATTTTCATTTCACTTGTCCATTGGGTTTTGTACCCTCAAACGGAAAGCCTTATGATTATGAAATTAAATCGGTTAGTTATTTGTCCAAAAAGTCAGATGTGTCGTGTAGAAAAGTAACTTATGGAATCGCCATAAATAGAGTTGAGGCCCATCTAAAGACTTAGTTATTCATCCATGCGATCGAAGCCCAAAAAATCAGTGCCTTTGAATCCACATCACCTTCAAGTTTCTTTTCGGCGATTCAGTGAGAATCTCTGTACCTCACTTTTGAAATGACAACAAATATATATATATATATATATATATATGCACACCACCATATCAAATAAATTGAAGTAAGGTTTTGCTAGAGTTGATCATCAAGAGAGGGTGGGCGGTTTAGGTCTCGCTCATAACAATATTTAGATTCCATGTCCAGATTTGACTGGGCCGGGATCAAAGTTGGGTGGGTCAGACAACCAACCTTAAATGAAAGGCCGATGCTTGATCTTGCTCATTACGAGATTTTTTATGATCCATCGAGATAATGTTATTATATCATAACTCATCATACCCTTATATATCTCGTTGAATTTTTTATACAAAATATTGTAATATGTTATTTAATAGCTAGGAATAGGATATGGTCTCCGGAGATTGTAGGTTGAACAGAAGCCCCCCCCAAAAAAAGAAAAACTTTATTATTAATTTTTTTAATGGAGATTTTAGATAATTAAATATTCCTGGGTACACCCTGGACGTGGACGGGGCATGGCAAAGCTTAGGAGCTATTATTTCTTTAGGCACGTTTGAACTTTGAATGGAAACGAATGACGGGTCTCTTTTTCCTTTGCTAGCATTAGCGATTATTAAATGACTTATCCCTTTAATTAATCATTGAGCTAAGTCTCGATCTCCGTCCGCACGCGACGAAAACGCTGCTTTAATCGATTCAATGAACCCGTAATCCCACCCAAGATAAAAGCTTAATATATCTCGAGCCATCGACGTAACAAATTGCATCCGAACCTTGTCCGATTCCCCACCTTATCCATCAACCTCATTTGACAAAAGGCTCCATGATTCCCCATGTTAAACCCCACTCCACTTGATTAACCCCTCTTAAAACTTAATTAATTAAGGCTCGAATAATGATAATTTAATAATTATTGAGCTTGCGTGTAGGCTTGCACGTCCCCCAAAATAAACTACGCAAACTGCCAATCTGTCAACCCCCCATGACTCTCCTCCTATTAAACTTAAACCCCATCTTTTCCCCTTCAACAAATCACTCCTCTCTGTCTCCAATTTCTCCGGCCGACGGTGCTCCCTAGCCGGCGAACCGAGCACGAATCGGCTAATGTTCATCGGAAGCTTCTCATAAGAGGAGGGGTCCGAGGCTTCAATTTTCGAGCAGGGCTCATGGATCGTCGGTTCTACACCAACCCCTTCGTGCATGATCAAGAAGAAGACCCCGAGCCCGAGCAAGGCCCCGATTCGCCCTCCTCGGGGGACGACTCCAAGGTGAATGCTAGCGAGCCGTCACAAAAGAGAAGGTGAGGCATCTCGACGAGTGCTTTTTTTTTTTTTTCTTCCATAGAGCTGTCCGTGATGTCGAGATTGATGGGGACCGAATTCTCGTGAAGTAGGAAGAGCGTGAAGAAGCGAGTGGTGTCGGTTCCGATCGCGGGCGACCCCGAGGGATCCAAGAGCAAAGGGGAGGCCTACCCGCCGTCCGATTCGTGGGCGTGGAGGAAGTACGGCCAAAAGCCCATCAAGGGCTCGCCTTACCCGAGGTACCAAATCCAACACTTCTATTAGCATCGGTTACTCTTTAACATAGTCGCGACAAGTATCCTCTGCAATTCGCGATCATGAATGGCTATTGGAGAGATCGGTGTCGGCGAGCCGGCTGAGCAAAGACGGCGTCGTTGAAACCAATTTAGCCGCCGGCAAAGGGGGCGGAGCTGCTTTTTTTTTTTTTTTTTTGGGGGGGGGGGGGATCTCGGCGACAATGTGAATGGTGGGTGAGAGAGCTGGTTGGTTCGTCGGGCATAGTATAATACGCCGAGAGGGATGGGGCTTGGCTTGGAAATGCAGCTTAATTAAATTTTAATTGCCCGTCGATTCATTAGTCGCAGGCCGGCTGATTCGAAGTGAACATTATCGTAGTAGTTGTGGCGTGGTTTGTTGACGTTATGTCACGCGCCCAGCGGCATTTGGGGATGAACATGCGGCTCCCTGTAAGCTTAGCCTGGATTTACATAGCATTTAAAATGTAGGGAAAGAAAAATTATCAAGGGCTAATCCTTGAGGGATTTTTATTAGGGTAATTGTTAAATTAAAATAAATGTACATTCTCGAGGGGCTGCTCGGTTAAATCCACCAAAAATCTCTCATAACATTTTGGGTTTTGGAGTAAATGGCCAAGAAATAGAATTGTTTACAGTTTAATTGGGTAGAAGTAGAATCTAGAAAAGGAAGTATAAATTGATGGGAGGAATGACCGCTCGTTCGTTAGAGCTTAAACGAAGAATTTTGACATTAGTACTCTTTGGTAACTAATATGCCTATAGCTCCCTTGCTTTGCCCCTCCTTTGTTCTGCTTATTTTACTTATAAAAGCCGGTTTGCATAAGAGATTGAAAAAGTCAATGTCGGCACAATACAAAATTAGTATTACTCGCTAACATACTTCTTTCAATCTTATCGCCTTAGCGTCTTTATTCATGAGATATGAAAGAGGCGTTTAGCGTGAAAACGTGACTCCTATGAGGATGATAATGTAGCCATCCTACATAGCATTTGCATATATTGCATTTGCATGGGTGGCGGCGGTGGTGGGTGAAGAAAGTTAGCTGTAGCCAGGGGGGCGATGCTGCAAGAGGCGCGTGCGCGTCACGCTCGGAGTGGCGGGCGGCAGGACTAACTTGATTGCTAATTACGTCATTGACAATTAAATAAAAATAATCCAATGTTTAGTTTAGAATAATAATCATAAATTTTTGCTGAGGTGTTTTTGTTTGCAATGGGATTGGACAGGGGATACTACCGATGCAGTAGCTCCAAGGGCTGCCCCGCCAGAAAGCAAGTGGAGCGCAGCCGCCTGGACCCCACCACCCTCCTCGTCACCTACTCCTCCGACCACAACCACGCCGTCCCCTCCTCCTCCTCCTCCAAGAACCACCACCACCTCCGCCCCGCCGCCGTCAGCGACTCCTCCGCCTCCGCCTCCGCCTCCGCCTCAGCCTCCGCTGCCGACCCCGACGACTGCATCTCCGCCATGTTCGAGCCGGACGAGCTCGCGGGCTTCATCGGCGGCGCCACTCTGCTCGACCCCGGGTTCGACTGGCTCGCCGACGTGGCCTCGACGTCGTCGTTCTTGCAGAGGCCCGTCTACGAGGGAGGCGGCGCGGAAGCGGCGCCTGTACATAGGATGAGGGACGAGGAGGAGGGCGAGGATCCGCTGTTCGCCGATTTGGGGGAGTTGCCGGAGTGCTCCTTGGTTTTCCGGCGGACCAAGCTACTCGAACCGGAGGGAGAGAGCCGGAGGCGCGGTCTGAGCGCGGTTCCCTGTGTCGGCAATGTAGTATAGCTTAGGTTTTGGTCATCCAATCAAGCGGTTCTGTGTATCAGTCCGACTCGGCGGGGGTCACGCGCCGCGAGAAGCAACACGGCGTCTCATGCACCGGCGAATCTCTTTGTGGGACGTTGCTGCAGTGTCGTTTCATCCCACCGGGTCGTCGCAACAATTGTAAAACAGTAAAGAGCGTTGCCCCATTTGAGGAGACGACGACAGATGAGAATGCTTTCGTCTTACCCTAGTACAGGCAGCCAATAGTACATTCTTGTTCTTCTATGTAGAATTCTGGATTTTGCTGTGACCAGCGAAACACTAGTTCATGGTTTTTGAACTTGCATTGCAACATTGTCGAGACGAAATTCCTTACAATAGTTCGCCTTCGGAATACCATCATTTCCATTCGACCTAGTCATCGAATTCAACTGGCCTGACTAGCTTTAGATTAACTTTCCGCATTCCCTGCATGATGGCCATCTTGGGTAAGAAAAGATATACACGGAGGGAGCACTCGACAGACCCTCCCTAGTGGTAGCAAGCAGCTTAAAGAAACCCCCCCTTAACTAAAGCAGCATCCAAACCTCTTCAAAACAGACCCATCTTCTTCGGCATTGATCGTTTGTCCCCGACTTGGAACAGAAGAAACACTCAGGTCGTCATCCGCTTCAACTGCTTTCTTGCTTATGGTTGGATAAATCTGAGTAAGGACCTCGGCCTAACTCATTCTCAGCGAGTGGCTTCCCATCCTCTAGTGGGACTGCCACTAGGTGGCGGAGATCAGACCTGTTGCCAATGAGCATGACCAAGATTTTGGGGCCAGCGTGGTCCCTCAACTCCCTCAGCCACCTTCCGATGTTCTCAAAAGTCGCACGCCTAGTGATGTCATGCACCAGGAAAGCGTCAACATCTCCTGTATAGCAAGCACTAGTAATGCCCCCGTACCTCAGAAGCAGAACAATTGATCATCAATGCATTCGGTGATAATGAATAGATTTACAGCAACGTCCCTCAACAGATCTCCATCACTGGTAGAAGTGACGGTACATGAAAATGGTTTTGTGAAACCATAAGTTGTTTATTGAGGAGTTCAGTAGATTGCCTTTCCTTTAATTTATTTATTGCTGGAGAAACATATAAATCCGGTGAACAGGCTGTGTCCTCTAGTCAGATCCTCATTGTGTCCATAAGAAGATGTGCAGCAGGTAATATTAGATATCATAATTCCTTTCCAGGTATCTTTGAGGCAAGATTGAACCGAGACTGGGTGTTATTCTGCCTGTAAAGCTCCTGCACACCTCTATCACTAACTAAATTCTCAATGTCACGAACTAAATAGAAGTCATGACCTCTAGCACTAACTAAATTACTTGTAAGATTCCTCTGAGGTCAAAAAAGGTCAAAGCTCTCCAAGTTGACCAATCCACTCTCATTGAAGTCATCAACTTTTATATGCCATCACTGGTCTTGTTTGAATTTTGTTTCCAACGAAATTACGAATTAATTGAAGTTGCTAGCTTCTATTCATAATTGATCACTTGATCAGTGAAAAGTGGTTCAAATAAGAGTTAACTGCGTAAAACTAGTTGATAACTTAATTGGTAGTAGGTAACCCGGTAATTCTAATACACGACTTAATAATTTCAATTAAAAATAACCTAATCAACATAGATAATTGGCTCATATAAAAGTTAATAACATAAAATTAGTCGGTGACTTCATCTAGAAAAAAAAAAAGTTGGTGATTTGATGTAAAGTTGATAATTTTGAAATCGGTCAAATAACGTTCGTAAGTATTGGTAATTTTGTGCGGGAGTTGATAACTTTAACGTGTTGGTAAGTGATATTGGTAAAAGGTGATAATCAATTAAAGTCGTTGATAATCTAATATAAGAGTGGATAGCTTACTAACAAGATAGCCGATAAGTCATTTACCGTAGTATTGGAAGGTTACCTAGGTTTCTAAAAATTTAGAATAATGTAAAAAATTTTCCCTTTGCCAAACAGAATGTGTTATGCTAAAAGCTCCCAAATGATTTACGCATAAGAGTAAGAATATGGATCTATCATCACCAATCACCGTAGCTGTTTATGAACAAAATAGTTCAATTAAATGGCCAAAATGAAGAAGAAATAAATCTATTATAGATAAAGGGTAACATACTGAAAATATGCATCAATTTATTGTAGCAGAAAAAAAGGAGGAGAAGGGCAACCGACCAACTAAATCTAGAACAAAAAATCAGCAAAATTGGGCTAATCATAAATACATAATAAACATCATATTCTTCCTCTTCGTAGTACATCCCTTGAAGCAATTCTTCAATCAGCAAGTCTTTTGCACTTCAAACGCAATATGCATTCAACGGAAAATTGTATTGAACTTCAGTTTATCCTCGTCCAAGATGGCCATGTGTTTCCTCTTCTTGGATAACTTGGCCGTACTGTCAGTTTCACCGCTGAACTGAGCAGCAGTCCGAGCACATGGGTCTAGTTTAACTGCATGCGAGAATTTTAGAGTAATAGAATGACTTACCATATGTCTTTTTATAAAGATGGGTGTTTGTCAGTGCTTGTAGAGCATTCCGCGCCTCTTGTTTCGTGTAGTATTCTACAAATGCAAAACCTTTACGATTTCCAAAATTCATAGGAAGCCAATAGAGGATTCAACAACTTTAAAAAAGGAGCAATAGTCCGAAATTGAGTAAGGCCCACAGGAAGCTGAATTTTGTTAAATAGGATGAAAGTCGAGGATGCTTCTTAATGAGAAGATTTACAAATTACATCCGCAATTATTACAGAGTATTTCATTTTATCTCGTTTAAGGCATCAACCTAACACGCTAATTAGTTGTACTGGTAAAAAGTGATGATTAATTAAAGCCAACGATAATTTAATATAAGATTTGATAGCTCACTAATAAGATAATCAATAAGCCATTTACCATAATATATGAAAGTTACCTATGTTTCTAAAAATTTACAATAACGTAAAATTGTCCCCGTTCTTTCCCAAATAGAACGTGTTGCGATAAAAGCTCTCATATGATTTACGCAAAAGAGTAAGAACATGGGTCTATAATCACAATCACCATGACTACTTGTACACAATAATTCAATATAGTCATGGCCAAAATGAAGAAATAAGTCTAATATATATATATATAAAGAGTTAAATAAATCACTTTTCATAGGAGAAAAAAGAACGGCAGTTGACCAACTAAAACTTAAACCCAAAATCAGCAAATTGGGCCATTCATTAAACACATAATATTTGAAAGTACATCGCTTGAAGATATTCTTGCAACAGCAAGTCTTTTGCACTTCAAACTCAGCCTACATTTTGAACTTCATTTTATTCTCATCCAGGATGACCATGTGTATCCTCTTCCAAACTATGCCCACTTTCTTCATTAAACCGAGCAACAATTCGAGCACGGAACAAAGTCCAAACTTTCGCCTTCCTTTTCTCTCTCTAGCACTTGAGTATCACAATTATGACTCCTGTTTAACTGCAGGCGAGAATTTGACATATTTCACAATTATAGAAAATTACTTACCAGATGCCTTCCATCCATGATGGGTGTTCACAAATGAAAAAACCTCTACGATTTGTCGAAATTCATAGATTTCCTCAAATGCTTAATCCGTGGAATCATTTTAGTCAACCAAATTGCTAGAAAAAATTGTACCCTAAAAGAATAAATGATGTGAATTAAGCCGACAGAGGATTCAAGCACTTTAAAAGGGGCAACCGTTCCAAATTTAGAAGACCCACGAAAAGTTGAATTTTTTTGAACAGGATGAAAGTCAACGAGAAGATCCATGAATTACCTTCACAATAATTACATTCTGTCATCAACTTGTATATCACATTATTAGTTTTATTCCAACGAAATTACCAATCAATATAAGTTCCTAGCTTCTATTCGAGTCACTTAGCAATATTTATTCAATCGATCCCAAACTACTAAATTCTTTTAATAATTTACCAAATCTTGTATGAAATATGTTGCCACCCTACCCAATTAGGTCGGGGAAAGATGGACTTAGAGGTAATGCCTAGAAAAGAGAGAAGACAACCCTCAATTAGGTGCAATCTCTCACAAACTTTTATCTCGCGAGCATTGAGTTTCACTTTAGTTGGAAATTGGGAGTCACCATTGGCCTATTAGGGCTGGCCAAATGAAAAACGGATGAATATTTCACTTTCTACACAATTGAAGTTCTCTAGGTTCACCAACTTGATTGCACTAATAATTCCTTTTAAGTGCCTTTTCGGTAGCTCTTACTTGATTGGTTGTTTATCTAAGTAATCTAATGGTCTTGTTTACCAATTATGAGTCTCAGAGATGTTTGTTTATGTGATGGTTTTGGGGGGGTTTATTATGATCCCAAGATTTGTCCTAACCCTTCTAAAAAGGAAAAAAAAGGAATTAGAAGTACGGAAATTAAACACTGGAGTATTGAAACACTTAAAGTAAAGGTGCAAAAATGAAAATTTCATACTTGTCGGGCAAAGAATATTACATGGCTATATTTTTAAGCCTAGACACGATCCTCATGAGCTTGATTTGATATCAAGTTGGGCAAATAAGATACATGGCTTATTCTTGAGCCTAAGGTCATGATCCCATAAGCTTCAATTTATAGTCAAATTTCCTATCTTAAAATAGGTAACGTGGGTTGTCAAAACTTTCGGAGAAACAAGAAACCCAGGTTGGCACTTTGTCCTTCAAAGTTTTCTTTTAAAATATTAGGTGTTCTGTTAATCCCTCTCTAGTTTCTCCTAAGTAATGACACTTCCACGTTATCTATTCAATTATTTGAGGTGAATTGTAAATTTTACTAATCTGTTGACTATGATCTTTTTTTGGAAGTGATGCTTCTAACTACTATTTATACTTTTTCTAATTATATCTCTCAAAATAAATCTATGATATTTCCTATGTCAATTAACTAAGCTATTCTAGTTAAATCTAGACTATACTAATCCACCTAGACTTAACTATTTTCAAGGGGCCACCTCCTTCCATGATGATCACCGGTCTTCATCCTTACTCCCATCATACTCATACATGTGTACGATCAATCAACACATTAGAATTCATCCAATCAATCAATATAAAAAAGAAATCGGATTCGGTTTGGGATTTTGGATGTCAACAAAAAATTCAATTACAATTCCTAACTACTTGCCAATGGTATCATGCATAGCAAATTGAAATTAACTACATTATATGCCAATACTGTGTGAATTGGTCCTTGAGTTAGGTGCTGGAACAACTAAACTTGGACCATGCTCACCCCTACAAATGGGTCACAGAAATGGTTTTTTTTTTTTTTTTCTCTTTTTTCATTTTCATTATTCTGTTCTTTTACTTTATTTCGTTCTATTTTTGCTATTTTTACACACATTTGAGACATAAATTAAAAATCAGCTGTTAACATCCTCTCGCCGCGTGAAGAGATGAATGACCTAGCCTTATTTTGCTTTTACATATAGATTACGTACTGCCGAAGTGTCATTACCACTATCAGTCCAGCTACATAGACTCGTCACGTTTGAGTAGCGCTTCCCACATCGCCTAATTCATACTTTGAAAAGTTACTATGAAAGCAATAGTGGCTTGGAGAAAAAGCAAAGCATATAAACCAACCAAAATGATAACAGAGAAGTTGTGTGTCCAATGATAAACTATTTAATCCATCGATATAAGATCAAAAGAGAACACGGACTAAGAGAAGCTCTTATTTGAGGATAGAGACATGGCTTGTTAACCTGAGAAGTATAATAGAAAGATGCATATCAGTTTCCTCAGGTCAGGTGTACTACTGCATTGGGAGAGACTCTTGGGATACTAGAAACCTTCTTCGAAAAATCCAAAAGCATATCCGAAGTAAAGCGCGTCTCTAGGGCGACGTCAGTGCAATAGTAGGAATCGTTTCGAGATTTGAAATTCCTTTTGGTAGAGATCACCATTGTCTCCAGAACAAGTGCGTTCCCAAGTAGAAACTCGATTAGCTCGATCACGTATGGTTCGGTCACACATGCATATATCATCACGTTCTTGAGGTGGTGTGCGAGACAATGAAATGTGCCCTCAACTGAATGCCAGTAACTTCTCCCATCAAAATTACAAGCTTGATCCCACGTAGAATCCTGACAAATAGTAAACATAGTAGAAGGCTCAAGCATTGATAATTCAAATAAATTTAATTTCTAAAAAATTAACAGCTTATGACATCCAATATCCACAACTCAATAGCAAGTTAATATACTTAACGAAATCTAGAAATTTATCAATGTAATGAAGAGGTGCCACATTTCTCTATGAATGTACAAATAATTTAAAGACAAAAAAATAAAAAAAATAAAAATATTTAACTTCTAAAGAAAAATATTCCTTATTCTCGCAAAATTGTAATCTAAAGCAAAAAATGTCGCCAACACCATTTATGAGGCACCTGTATATTTAATGGATAAGCATATATGTTGAGTGTCTCTAAAAAATCACAAATCTCTAGTACGTACCTCGATATCATTATGTGATGGAAAAACATATATGGTAAGTGTTTCCAGAAAATTGCAAGTCTCTAATACGTAAGAAATCCCAGGGAGGTGCCGCTTTGCCAAATGAAGTATCATTGTCACAGACTTCCAGTTGAAAGATCGACGCGGTTCATTCATAAGCTTCCATCTGGTAAAGACCTGGAGATGGAAAATTGAGAACCATCGGAGGAACTAAGAAACTTCAAACGCAAAATAGGATAGACAAAACTCTAGAAAAGTAAAGGAATAGCATCTGATTGATAATGCTTGATGTTCTGATAATTAAAGTTAATTACAAAGATACAACAATCGCTATTGCGCCCTTCTAATAAGTCGAATTATATAGATATTATAAACAGAGTGGATATCTTCGTTACTTCACAAATTGAAATCACTGCTTTAGGCCTTGAAAGCTACAGTTTACTGGAAAGAGTAATTGATGGATCCGGTTTCCACTACACTTCTATCATTCTAGTCAAATAACTAGATTACCACACGTTCCACAAGCTGGAGTTATCACCTACTAGCCCTTCTAACTATTAACTGATATACATCTCCTTGTGATATACCTAAGTTTTGGAAGTATTGATACATCACTCTTAATTGATACTGACTAAAGACTCTGACTAAACCTTCCTATATCAAATAGGCAAGATTAGATTCAGACTTCTATTATAACAAATAATAAAATGCTGAATCACCTAAAATAGCCCACAAATAAGAGAAATGCTTGGGTAACGGCCCCGTCCCTCTTAAAAAAGAGACGGTTCCTTCCCTGCCAAGCAATTTCCCAAAGATACCGGTTGAATTGCTTAGTCAGTTTCCTTCGAAAATTAGGAAGGAAAGTATCATTAATAAGATGATAGTGAGATTCCGTATATGATACAAATAAAATAAGGAAAGTGATTAATGTGAATAAAATCAATTAAATACCTATAACAATATAAAATTTATAATTCGTAATTATTCACACGATTGCCAATTAAGTGATCATGATCAAAAGCACAACTACGGACATCAGAGAAGATCCATTTGTATCAAATGGCAACATCATCCTTTATGCACGAAACATTTAGTTGCAGAAGTTAGATGAAATCAACTAAATGACAATGTATAAGACAGAAACAAAAAAGACGAGCCTCATCTAAAATAAATGGTTTGTGTTTTAAAGATTAATGTATACTGTGAGACTTGGACAGTGGACAAACCCTCCAGCCACTACTGCCAGTTCTCGCATCAAAAAATTTTAATCTTATCAATTAAAAACTTCAAATCATTTAAACAGAATGGAAACCTACCAGCATAATCCGATTGCTCAGACTAAAAGATGTAATGTTACGGAGCTTTTCCAGAAGTGTTTTGGTATCACCTTCTTCCAGAAAGAAATTTCCACTACGATGGAAATAGAGAGCCACATCATTAAGGGAAGAGCCGGTCTCCAGATTTACTCCATCCAGTTTCGGTCCCTCCAGTTCAAGTGTCGAGACATTCGGACAGATTATCTTATTTATCGGTTTAAGGATGAAGACGGCCAATATTTTGATGCCCGAACTAGCAAGATCCACTTCTTCCAGGACTCTACATTGGCGGACATTCAATTCTTCAAGTGATGGATGTCTATCTATCTTCAGAACTCGTAGGCCACTGCAATTCCGGAGAGACACCTTCTTCAATGACGGGCTACCCAAAATCAACTTACGCATCACCTCCTCACTTAAACGAACATCACACATCCACAACTTTTGAAGCGATTCCAACTGAATCTGTTCTCCAAATTCCACATTAGGTACACTCAAATGAAGCTCCACCAGACTACTAGTAGTAAAAACAGCACTTGGCACGCTGCAACGAGCTAGCTGTGATCCTCCTGGTTGACGATACATCAGTAGGTTAACATCGAGGGCCTTCACCTTTTTCTTCAGTGCGAAGGATATCCACTCATGCAATCTATCTCTGCTTGAATTTACTCCCGCATAGGAGCCCACCACGATTTGGAACGTATGGATTTCGGGGCTCTCGTGTAGCGCCAACACATGATCGACGAAATTCCAGAGCCTGTCACCACCAGATTCAGAAGGAGAAGGATCGCAGGTATGGAAATCATAACGGTAATCGTAATCCTTGAGGGACAGACTGCTCAGATATCTCCAGAGGCCACGAAACGGCCGAAGCATCAACGATGCACGGACGGCGCACCTGAACGGCAGGAAGGAGAGTATGTGGAGGCGGACCTCCTTGGGCAAGCCGCTGATCCTGTCGACTGCCTCATCCTCTTCGCTCTTCGGCAGATCTGAACCGCCAGCTGTGTCTATGAGATCATCAGTTCTCCTCATGGCTTCGCTCACACAAGTCGCAGGAGGCACAGGGCGAATTCTTAAAAGCTAAGGACAGCACGGTGCGATCAACGCGAACGGAGAGAAAACAGACGCTGCTGCAACGCTGCAATGAATCTCAAGCTTTCAGGCGAAATGCAGATGCTGAGACTATACTTATACCGGGCGAGCAATGGTGATTTCTTACTGGGCCGGTCCAATAAGCGTGGCTAAGGTTGTTTGTTTGCTGACTAATAGTGGGATTCTATAAATGAGAAATAAAATGTGATTTCCTTCTAAATTTGCAAAACCCTATTTGGGTTATTTATCCTAGTTTTAATTTTGTTTCTTAACTTATTAATGGGATTAGTGTTATATTCACACACCGATATGAGCAATCTCATAAAAAGAAAGTATTTGCTAAAATTGAATTTTAGATGGAAATTATTCATGTAGATGGAAATTATTCATCGATCTTTCATAGATGTATGTTTTATGATGTCAACCGATATAACTCTTGCTTGAAAAAAAATGCATTTCAGTTATTAAAGGACCTTTTATACTACACAAATTTCCAAATTTTCGATAAGTAGGTTTCACCAAATTAGTCAATTTGGATAGTCATATATCTTGAATGCAGCTTGAACTTTGTCAAGTGGCCAATTTTTTCGCCATCCACTAGGTGGTTTTAAAAGCATTTATCATATTGAAAAATAAAATGATAGTCACTATCATAGAGTATTTACAAGAAGAGTATGAAAAATAAAAATATTTCAAGAAGACAGAACAATCTGCTTCTAATGATTTCTCCTGGCATATATATAAATTTTTTCACTCTAAATATTCTAGGACGAATAAACCTGGATGAATCTCGGTCATAGCACGGGATGTTTTGATAATATCTAGTAGATCCACGTCTTGCCGTCCTTAATCTACAGTACAAAAATAACCTTGTAATTGATGTCTTTAATGACCGTGGCAAACTAGTTGTAGGAGTCGTTAAGCTTCCTCAATAACATCAAAATACAAACTATTTACATGTGCAATTTCTATTTTCTTGCATCTATTGATTTACAATAACATGAACATGGATTACATATTGATCCAGGTGCACCGAAAGAAGTACAACACAGGAAGGAACTTTTGTGCTTCTTTAAATATGTATCAGGTGTAAGACACTCTTGCAAGAGGAAAAGTCAAGGGTTAAAGAAAGAGGGTGTTCAAGACAGCCGCTAGAACAATCAAAAGGTGAGTATCACCGCGCGAGTTGAGGCTCTTGGGAAACATAATAACTTTTGTCACATCCATGTATCGTTACATGCTTAGGGTGGTGCTTCACACAGTGGAGGACCCTCGATGAACTCCAGTAATTCTCACCATCAAAGTAATGTCTTTGTATCCACTTGGATTCATTGAGCTAAAGATTCAACATCGATTCACTCTCTGATCTCTAGTAAATCCAACATGCTAATACAATTTATAACTCAAGCATTTATACCGAGAGTATATGCTGACATCCAAAATAAATATGTACAACAATGATAACTCTTTAATATGCTAGAAATCCCAGGGAGGTGCATTTTGTTAGTCTTGATAATGGGCATGGCGGATGTGTCAATTTCCATATTTAGAATATTGATACAAGAAAGAATTGACTTTAGAGTGTCGAAAAGCAAGGAAGCCAGTCAGTGCATATGCCGGCCATACATTGATAACATTTTGATTATTCCACTAATTTGGGAAGAACTCACTTCAACTTAATTGCAACCCCGAAACAATAATCCGACTTCGACAGCATCTTTTTTTTTTTTTTTTTTTCTCTTTGAGCCAGTCAAAAACATTGACTTAAAATCAACTTTTAGTGTGTCTGAATTTGGTTAATCTAGCAAGGGATGAACTCGTTCAAGGCCAGCAAAACTGACCCAAGTTGTCGAGGGTGACCTCACTTGAGGTCGGCCTCGCCCCTTATTGGTCGCAACCTCTAGTCAATTGCCAAAGGCTGGACAACCAACTGAGAGGAAGGAGAGAGAGAGAAAGAGAAAGAGAGGGAGGGAGGGAGGGAGGGAGAGTGGTCGCAACCTCTAGTTAATTGCCAAAGGCTGGACAACCAACTGAGAGGAAGGAGAGAGAGAGGAAAAAATAAAGACAAGCAAAAAATTAAAATTTTTAAAAACTTTAAAAAATAATAAATTTTGTTCATGTTTGTATTAGTCGTGTTACACAAGACAGACGATGTCTATATTAGTGAATTCTAGCAAAAATTGGTTGGATGACCTAATTGGAAAAAAAAATGAAAAGATTTAGGTTTCAATTAGCAAAATTGAAAATTTTAGGATTTAATTGGCAAAAGTACAATAAATTTGAAACTTTTTGGACAATTTTTTTGAGTGCATTTGACTTTAATGTGGCCAACAAATTTAGCCTCGGGTCTTTTTGGGGGCCCCTGAGTCTGGTCCACATTCGAGCTGGGCCCAAATCCCTATTTGGGATTAAAAAATTAATTTCAAAAAATTAAAATATGTTTTAAAAAATATTTTAAAAATAAAAATCCTGAAATGTTTTATTTTTATTAAAAATATATATTTTTACAAGATAAAAAATTAATAAAAATTCGAAAATTTATTAATTTTTCTAAAATTAGTAAAAGCCTTAGAAATTAAGTTTTAAGTAGTTTTCTTTTAGAATTCGGAAAATCTTCAAAAGAATCTTCTTTACTCAAAATTGAACAAGCCCGATATTGTGTACTCTTGGAAACGAATGTTAGGTGATAACTTTGTGTATTTCTATTTTAGTTATGCATTATTGATTGTGCATTGATTTTTGTTTTAGCATGGTTAGAAATAGAAATTTAGGATTCATGATTAGCAAGTGGGCTGTTTGAACATTTTTAATTAGTATTTGAACAAACTTAGGTATCAAAATAGTATTAATTGGATAATCATGGTCTCGCGGTGGGAGGGCCCGTGGGCGGTGCCTCAGGGAGGGCAGATGACGGTGGTGGCGGCGGCGGCGGCGAGGGCGGCCATCGCGGCGGGGGAGAGGTGTTTGGTTGGATGCCTCGCCGGAGAATGGCTTTGAGGATATGGCGAGGAGAGGAGTTAAGAGTTGTTATGACGATATCTTCTCCGCGGGATTCGGTTGCGTGCCACGTCAGCTAGCTCGTCTACTGCATTTCTATTTTAACGCCGAGTGCCACGTCAGCTGAGCGGTAAATTTGCCCGGAAATTTGCAAATCGTCTCTCCCACCCTATTTCCAAAAAACAGACAAAAGAATTTTATCGTTTTAAATGGAAAAATGATTAGGCAACAATTTTTCATCTACTGTAAAAATAATTTGTCTATTTTAGATCACAAAAACTCGAATAATGAATAATTATAAATTATTGTCTAATCCACTTATTTAACAATTTATTATTAATGTTAGCAAAGTCTTTTTTTAAGTATCGTGACTAACGATTGATCGGTCGGGCGGAACTTGCTAACATGAATATCATCAAACATCCATTGATATCAAGCTTCTTCATTGAGACATTAGACTCCCTTTTTCTCATGACCATTTCTCACTCGCAATTATATGCCCCCGTCCTCTATGTTGTTTCTTTTCTAGCTTTTTATGTTGCTTGATGTAGGATCTATTCAACATCTAAAAACAAAACATCCCGTAATAATTTCTAGTAAATCATAACATGATTTGTGTGTATTTCAATATTCATAACCGTGATACAACAAATCATGTTGATATAAATTTAATTGACAAGCAAAAGAGTTGACAATTGTGGCACATTTTTAAAATATAGAAAGATACTTTTGAACAAAAAAAAATATAAATTGACGATCTTGCATTTTGAGCAAAAGTATAAGGATCACCAGTGATGATATTTACATAAGTACTGCTTGAAAATTTAAAATACCATGACGTACAAAAATTCATTTTCTTTACTAGACTATTATAGAATTTTCTCAAAAGACTATGAAAGCATCATTTGCATGAATATATGCTGAATTTATAAAAGAGTAAACTTTTCATATTTTTGTTCTTCCATTGAAACATGATATCTCTATAAAATTAACAATTTCTGTCGCCATCTCTACATTTGTACTAGTATGCTCTAAATGCAATGATCATTGTACATTTCCATCATTCACGCTAATCAAATAAAAACTCTTAAACAATTTTTTTTATAAAAAATAATTTATATAAATATCAGTTGGTATATTTTATTGAAGAGAGAAAATCAATAAAAATCTCGCACACGTCACCGGAGGGTGCGCACTGCGCACGGGCGAGTGCATTAGCGCCCGGCGTTCCGGCTCACAAAATCGCGTTCCCCTCTTTTTCCCGCCTAAAAGTTCACAGCTCTGCTCTTCTTCTTCTTCTTCTTCTTCTTCTTCTTCGTGGCGCGGCTCCGACAGGAGGCCGAGCGAAAGCTTCATCGGCCGCCGTTTCCGATCGGATCGCACCTCATCGCCGGAGTCTGCGCTTGCTGCGTCTTGCGCCTCCTCAAGCGATTCATCTCCCTGTTTTGCGCACATCCGAGTTCGTCCGCCGCTCGAATCAGGTAAATCAGTTGACATTCTCTTATTCTCTAGGGCTCGCGACGAGGCGAGTCGGTTTGCCGAAGCGAGCTTGTTTGCATCGTTGTTTCCGTCGGCATTGGAATTTATGGAAGTTCGAGGATCGGATCGTCAAAAGGAAGGTCTCTCGTGTGCTTGTCTGGATTTCGTAGGTGCATCTAGCGGTCGCGGTGATTTGAGAAAACCACGAAGTTCGGGAGGCTTCTCGAGCACGTTTGTGGAGTTCTGACGTCGGCGTTTTGCATCGTCGGCTGCTGTGTCGAATGAGAACTGATTTTGTCTGAAAAACAGAGATGGTGGCATTAACCAGGACGAGGGAGGAGGATTAGTGTGTTTAAGCATCTGATTCGGTTTTCGTTGGAGATTTAGCTTGGTTTCGGCTCGACGTTATCCATACGAATTTGTCAGAGTCTGATCTGCTGCTTTTAGTGGTCCTCTTGGAGAATCCCCTATGAAATTGACTGTTGGATCCTTTAATTGATTGTGGCAGTTTACTTTGTACTTCTAGATTCAACAACTGATTCTGTACATTACATTGTGCTCTCTGATTCAGTTTTCGTTGGAGATTTAGCTTGGTTTCAGCTAGACGTTATCCATACGAATTTGTCGAGTCTGATCTGCTGCTATTAGTAGTCCTCTTGCAGAATCCACTATGAAATTGACTGTTGGATCCTTTAATTGATTGTGGCAGTTTACTTTGTACTTCTAGATTCAAAAACTGATTCTCTACATTACAATGTGCTCTCTGATTCGGTTTTCGTTGGAGATTTAGCTTGGTTTCAACTCGACGTTATCCATATGAATTTGTCGAGTCTGATCTGCTGCTATTAGTGGTCCTCTTGCAGAATCCACTATGAAATTGACTGTTGGATCCTTTAATTGATTGTGGCAGTTTACTTTGTACTTCTAGATTCAACAACTGATTCTGTACATTACAATGTGCTCTCTTTCAATTGAATTTCTTTGTGCAGGAGCCTTGCTATTACTGTAGAGTGTATGTTCTTGTTTCTCCATTTTTGTGTTTTAATCATCTCCTGGGGAATAACAAAGACTGAGGTGCTCTTGTGTTGAGTCTGCATATACAAAAAGTATGCTTATATACATAGATCAGCTAAAAAAAGTATGTTCATATACATAGATCAGCTAGATCATTCAAAGGAAAATGAGTAGCAGACTCTGTTTGCACTTCTTGTGGTGGCCAAGTTGTATTTAGTGCATGTTCAAGGAAGTATAATTTTCGATGCAATTACTCCTATCGGTCATGCATTTGACTCGGGTGTTGGCTTCTCTTGTTACTGCAGGCACTCACTTCTACAGGAAGCAAGAAAAACAGATTTTTTTTGGGTGATGTGAGCACTCAGAACAAGAACACCACTGATACGTTAGTGTTTTTAAAACTCTTTCAGCGTTAAGAAGGAACCGGCAATTCTGGGGTTTATATGCAGGTCGAGAATTAAGATAGAGAATTTGTCTAAGAATGTGGTGGAGGATCATCTGCGCTGCCTCTTCTCCTCAACAGGCGAAATTACAGACATCCGCGTCATGCGGACTGAGTAAGTGTTTCTTTATCCCCTCTCTCTTTTCCTTGCACAGTTCATTGAATCCATGTGTGTTTCAACATGTGCAGCGATGGTAAAACTAGGAAGTTCGCCTACCTGGGCTTTCGCACTGAGCGTGCTGCCCAGGAAGCCATCATGCGCTTCAATGGGTTTGAGTTAGAAGGTCAGCGGATAATTTGTGAGGTTGTGACTCTCTCCCTGTGTCCTTCTGTTCTATGTTTTTCCTCTCAGCATGCGCATATATATAATGTGTTAGGTCAGTAGTAGAAACTGGTTGAGCAACTTTTTCCTTCAGGTTGCGTCACAAATGGGATTTGCCTCGTCCAGTCAGGCCCAAAGACGTGCTAAAACTTGCCGTCTTTATGTTCGAAACCTTCCTTACACGACAAGGTAAACCTAGACATGTGATTTTCAGTGAGTTAGTGACACTTAGGCTAGGCCCACATTGTCTTTTTTGTGAAGTGAGCAAGAGCTGAAAGAAGTTTTCAGCAAATTCGGTGAAGTTGTGGAGCTCGAGATCGTGGTGAACAAACGAACAGGATCATCAAAGGGATTTGGTTTTGTCCAGTACTCTCTATCTGACTCTGCATCGAGGTACGGATTTGTGCCCTCAAAGCTTGTTTATACTGAAAAAACGTAGCATATGAAGTTTATTTTTGCTTCTTGAGCAGAGCGATGCAAGAATTGAACTATGCAACTTTTCAAGGAAGAATTATACATGTCAAACCAGCAGAACCGATACCTGACTATAGAAATTCAAAAGGGTACCGTCCTTTGATCATTGATTGTATTCTCTGTCAATTTACTGAAATGGTGTAGCAGGATTCTTTGATTTTTTAAGTGTTAACAGAGATGTTACTTTTATATAGTGATCGGGTTGCTCCATATAAGCGACAGCGGAAATAAGGAGAACCAAGTGGAAATAAAAGTCTGAACCTGATCCAACTACCTGCTGATCAAACATTTTTCTTGGATTCTTCACATACTTTTGTAAAGATCTGCTGCTATTAGTGGTCCTCTTGCAGAATCCACTATGAAATTGACTGTTGGATCCTTTAATTGATTGTGGCAGTTTACTTTGTACTTCTAGATTCAACAACTGATTCTGTACATTACAATGTGCTCTCTGATTCGGTTTTCGTTGGAGATTTAGCTTGGTTTCGGCTCGACGTTATCCATACGAATTTGTCGAGTCTGATCTGCTGCTATTAGTGGTCCTCTTGCAGAATCCACTATGAAATTGACTGTTGGATCCTTTAATTGATTGTGGCAGTTTACTTTGTACTTCTAGATTCAACAACTGATTCTGTACATTACAATGTGCTCTCTGATTCGGTTTTTGTTGGAGATTTAGCTTGGTTTCGGCTCGACGTTATCCATATGAATTTGTCGAGTCTGATCTGCTGCTATTAGTGGTCCTCTTGCAGAATCCACTATGAAATTGACTGTTGGATCCTTTAATTGATTGTGGCAGTTTACTTTGTACTTCTAGATTCAACAACTGATTCTGTACATTACAATGTGCTCTCTGATTCGGTTTTCGTTGGAGATTTAGCTTGGTTTCGGCTCGACGTTATCCATACGAATTTGTTGAGTCTGATCTGCTGCTATTAGTGGTCCTCCTGCAGAATCCACTATGAAATTGACTGTTGGATCCTTTAATTGATTGTGGCAGTTTACTTTGTACTTCTAGATTCAACAACTGATTCTGTACATTACAATGTGCTCTCTTTCAATTGAATTTCTTTGTGCAGGAGCCTTGCTATTACTGTAGACCATGTTTGTGTTTTAATCATGTCCTGGGGAATAACAAAGACTGAGGTGCTCTTGTGTTGAGTCTGCATATACAAAAAGTATGCTTATATACATAGATCAGCTAAAAAAAGTATGTTCATATACAATCGTTCAAAGGAAAATGAGTAGCAGACTCTGTTTGCACTTCTTGTGGTGGCAAAGTTGTATTTAGTGCATGTTCAAGGAAGTATAATTTTCGATGCAATTCCTCCTATCGGTCGTGCATTTGACTCGGGTGTTGGCTTCTCTTGTTACTGCAGGCACTCACTTCTACTGTTTCCTTGAGAAAAGAACAGAAAGATACTACTGTTTCCTTGAGAAAAGAACAGAGCAGCATCATAAAAAAAATCTACTAAATGCTTTCTGTGGATAAGGATCTACGGACTAGATATGCAAGAGAACAATTTTTTTCTTAACAAGGGAATTCTTGGTCCTGAACCTAGGGATATGCAGAAATGGCGCATTAACCCCGAGGCACAGCCTCCGCACATTTCCTACTGACTATGACTTCCTTTGGAGGTTTGTCCAAAGCATGACAGAAGTGAAGATTATGTGGTCCTGACCCTCTAATTACTGGGTAAACCTTCTTTACGCGGATCAGCGGTATCTTCTAAGGATCCCAAGACTTTCTTACTCTGTTCTTCCGGACATATATCTCCAACGGCATTAGTTAATGCGCCATTTTTCTGAGGAAGCTTGTCAGAATCAACGACGGTATCGGTTCCTCGCAAATTCATGTAATCGGTGGAGTCTCCAAGACCTGCTTCCTCAGCAATGGCATGATAGTTCTCAATGACAGCATCACTTGTCGACTTAAAGTGTATTCATGCGGATGCATGAATGGCGTGTCGTGCGCCTGATCAAGGGAAATGAAAATGTAAAGGCAATCTCCGGAAAATTGAAAGAACCAGTATCACTGTATCAGATAGTGTCCACAGTAACAAATGCGTCTCCTATCTGCGAGTACCAGACATTGCGTTAAATGAATGTGACACCGTCAAGGCAAAGTCATCTTCTCGAGCATCAACAACTCATTTTCCATCACTTTGGAATTGGAACAGTGAACTCCGGTTGATAATCTTACTAAGAGAAAAGGGAAACGAAAGGAGTGAGAAGCTTGAGCTCAAAGCTTCCTTCAGAGCTGTGGGAACGCGAGCCAAGTGCTTGGCTCCGTAAGCCTTGACGAAGTACTCTTCCAATTGAGGGTTCCATTTCAGCGCAGGGTTGAACTTGAAGCAGTACCACTTCGACTGATCCATCTACATCCCACGGAGGGACGTTTTGCCGCAACATTAGATGAAACGCGAGCATGAAAATGCGAGAAAGATGCATCTGAATCAGGAACAGAGATATAGACCTGAGAAGCAGGGGTCTTGGGAGGTGAACGGGCGCCTGCCAAGGTTCTGCAACAAGCGCCTCGCTTTACCGTGCATGCATATGCATAGAGAATTTGCTCAGCGTGTAGAGATGAGACTGCGACTAAGGGGAATTACGAGTGCGCCCGCGATGATGCTCGACGAAAACGTTCGAAAGCCCGTGTGACCAGGAAGCTTGGGCTCGAAGGCCGAGGGTGAATGTATTTGACCCGCTCTTGATGGGTCGGGCCCCTCCATCAGTGATTTTTTGTTTTCTTTTTCTTTTTTTATGTGTACTTATTTATAAAAGAGAGAGACGAAGGTCGATACGAGTTTATCGAGAGATATCAGGTGAAAGAGTGATGGTTAAGTGGATTATGTAGCTCGATTTGATCTTCCCATTTTATAACTGGTATGCCGAGATTTACAAACTCTTACGAATTATTTGAAAAATTGATGTGTGAGATTTTCTTTATTTCCTTTCACGTGGAGGTCCTTAACAAGTTATGTGTTCAGTTTTACGGGTTGTGTCGACAATTGGAAAGTGCAATTACAGTTGGAAATTGCTTTGTTGACAGTTGAAGCAAAATATCATACTGGACAAAACACATTGATGTCAATTACTACTCCATTCGTGATATTGTACCAGAAGAAACCACATTACGGACTTGGGCAGCATTTGCCGGAGGTGAGAAGCCCAGAGGGGCTTGGGAGAGACGACGATTGATCGAGATAAAGTTGGACTTCTCACCAAGGTAGAGATTTATTGATTTTGTCTCCAAATTTAATGCTATTTGACTTGAAATCCTTTCTATTATTGAATTGAAAGGAAACCCAGGCCATATTAGGAATGTTTGAACCGAACTCTCGCCAATAGAGTGGTAGGTATTGCCAAAAAAAGAAAAAAGAAAAAAGGAAGGGAAATTAATTTCCCACAAGGCTTATCCTCCTCATTGAAGTTGAAGTCCACGTTGATGTCGAAGAAGGTATATATGTATTCTATCGGTAAGGTCGATCTCTAGTGAATAGTGAATGCACTTAACAAGCGTGAAAATTGCAAGAGATACAAAGAGCACTGAGAGACATCATCTAAAAGAGTTATGGGCATTCATAAAATCCGTTTTTTGTGTGCTTAATTATTGTGGATTGGGTTTAATCTTGGATGGGTAAACATTTTTGTGTGTGTAAGTGAGCGATTACAATCTAATCTTTGCCAATTACAGTGAAACCATCTCATTAATCTCTTCCCGTTAAGTAGGCACATTGATAACCACGTAAATCAGCCGTGTGTAGGTTTTGTTTACACAATTCATTTGTTATTCGAGTTGTTGTTTCCTTTGTTCACACTTTCGCATTAGTCGAAACAATAGGCTAACCCAAGTATTCCTTGGAAAATTGCTTTTTCGATGGACGTTTTGAGGCTCCAGGTATAAGCGCAATAAGTAAGTTTGTTTTATCCTTCTGCTACTACTGATACTAATGTTGTTGATTCTCTCTCGTCAAAGCTTGAAGCAACAATGATTTTGAATAACCCAAAATCCAACCGTTTCTAGCTCATTGTGGAAGGTGTAGCGGATGGCAATCTGCATATAGCTAGAATTTGGAGGGCTCATTTAAAAACGATAGAGGGGATTGAGTCGCTGATTTTGCGCGTGATTATGTGAGGAGGTCAAGCTCTCCCTTAGAAATAATTTTGAAGTGTTTAGAAACTGATAATAGTGATTGATTCTCTTGCTTATGATTGAAAAGAGTGTTTATAGCCATATTTCGTAAAAACAAACCACCATCGTCCCTAATCGTATAGTCTATTGGTCAAGTCCATAGGAGACCTAGAAAAGTCGCATGGTTGAAGAATGAGAGAGTTCGGTCTATCCAAGCAATGTGCATTTCCGAAAGTTCATGAACGCGTGACATCGTGCTACGAAGAGACGCAAACAATCGTTGCCAAATTAATAAAATAGATTTTGCAAAAGCATGTCCTTAGTACAATGATCAAAACTTTTGCAATTTTCAATGCATATCATATTAAAACTATAATATGATCCTAAATAAATGAAGATACCACGATGGATAATGCGTAGATGCATTCTGGTTGCTAGAAGACAAAATTGGCAATGGGAAATCCTCGTCACGTATCTCGTCCTTGAAAATCTTTTTGCTTTTTTCCAAGCAAGGACTTGCTTAGCAATGCTTATAGGTTTTCACGGATTGTGTGTTGCTAAATGCCACACCCACAACGCCACCCATCGTGTCATTCGACTGATGAACATATTTAGGCACCAAGTAAAGACCAGTTACATATCATAAGACCGTCCTTCGAGCTTGAGTATACGGAACATCATGGCCATTTATAAGCATACCTATACATAGCAATCATCACCGATAATTTCTTCACTTTTTTGCAAACTTTCTGGTTCTCCCAAGGTGGTTTTCTCTTAATGCGAACATGAAAGCCAAACTTCTTGAATCGCTAGATATTAACGAGATGAAAGTAAACCTGCCGAGTGAAATTTAATTTTCAAGATGTGTGAAAGCTCGAGCAAGCAAGGGTCTCTGCATGTTATTTGGACTTTCATCAAAATAAGGTACCCATCACATAGCATTGCATGGAAAGCAATTGGTTAACATTTTCTAAGTAAGCGTTGGAGTCAACAGAACCCTTGAAGCCTGGCGGTCCAAATAAAACCGTATCAAAAATATCACCCAAGAGGTTGGGATACTTGGAGTGTCATAACTTGGCACGGAGGGACACTTAAGTGCCATAACTTTAAAATGGTACACTTAAGTGCCAATATCAGAGTAAAATGGGACACTTAAATGCCACTTCGGCGAAAATCTAGCCAATGGCTGACTTGGCAATTTTCTAGCGAGTTTAGTCCAAAACGGTGTCGTTTTGCACGCTGATGTGGCGGAGAAAACGCAAAAACAACACTGTTTCGTGTCTACGTGTAAATAATAATATAAAAATTAATTAAATTATAAAGTATTCAAAAAAAAATTAAAAATTAAGAAAAATTTAAAACTTTTAAAAAATTAAGAAAAAAAAAAGTGGGGGGAGGTCGAACGGGCGGCTGAGGGCTGAGCCCTCGCCGCTGCCACCTCCCCGCCGTCGCCGAGAAGGGCCGGTGACAGAGGGGGGAGGGTCGGCCGGGGTCGCCGGCCCCCGGCCGACTGACAGCCCCTAGCCAGGGCTCGGCGACCCCGGCCGACCCTCCCCACTCCATCGCCGGCCCTTCCCGGCGGCAAGGGGGGGGGGAGGCAGAAAGGGCCCGCGAGCCCTTGCCGGATCTGGGCGAGGGCCGCGACCCTCGCCCAGATCCGGCGACTGGTCGCGGGCCCTCGCCGCCTCCCCGCCGCCGCCGCCGAGAAGGGCCGGCGACGGAGTGGGGAGGGTCGGCTGGGGTCGCCGGGCCCTGTCCAGGGGCCGGTGAGGGCCCGTGAGCCCTCGCCCAGATCTGGGGCGAGGGTCGTGGCCCTCGCCGCAATCCGGCGAGGGCTCGCAGCCCTCGCCGTCGGTCGGCCAGGGGCTAGCGACCCCAGCCGACCCTCCCCCCTCCGTCGCCGGCCCTTCCCGGCGACGGCGGCGAGGGCTCAGCCCTCAGCCGCCCGTTCGACCTCCCCTTTTTTTTTGTTTTTTTTTTTTAATTTTCTTATTTTTTAATTTTTAATTTTTATTTTTATGATGCTTTGGAGCTGAGCCGACTCAGCTCTCCGACGAG
Source organism: Eucalyptus camaldulensis (assembly GCA_019915185.1). NCBI lineage: Eukaryota > Viridiplantae > Streptophyta > Magnoliopsida > Myrtales > Myrtaceae > Eucalyptus > Eucalyptus camaldulensis. The sequence goes on from JAHSVA010000005.1 coordinate 10,815,466, forward strand.
CCACATAGGCAAAAAATAACAATAAAATATTGCCACGTAGGATTTCCGGTAAGGGTCGCCGAAGGTGGCACTTAAGTGTCCCACTTGAAAAAAAAAGTGGCACTTAAGTGTACCATTTTGAAGTTATGGCACTTAAGTGTCCCCTGTGCCAAGTTATAGCACTTGTGCTGGACTTCTACCCATCACCCAACATCTCTCTCAGCTCTGAGAGTTTTCTTCTACCTCTTTTGGTAGTTGTCCCCCCAAAACCCTAAATCTCCAGTGGTTTTCCGACACCCAAAAACACGATTAACCCCCTTATCAATCAATGAAACCCATCATGTAAATCCCATAAACCCCCCCCCCCACCCTACCATTTCTCCGTAAAAATGAGAAGTCTCATGCAATGGAACAGTCCTGTCATCTCTCTTCGGACGGATTCAATCAACGCTGGATGAATCAGAGCTTTGACCACGCAAAAGGTTGGATGCTGTCATTTCCCCATGGATTTCTTCTAGGCTTTCTGATTTTGATTTAGTGGAATGGGTCTTGATGCTTCCAACTTGATCGGAAAAAAGTAACAAGATAGTAGCAGTCTATTATGCTATTAGTAGAATGGGTCTTGCCTTGTTCAACATGATCGGCAGAAAGCAATGAGTTAAAAGCAACATTTCGTTTATGTGTTGGTCTCTTTTTTGCCCTGAGATCTGTTCTTGTAAAGCCCTACTAGTTCACTGTTGAGACAAATTGACGAATCTGGGGAAGTGGATAATCGTCTGGCTGTTTTGTGCAAAAGATTGGGTAATTTGAGGACTGAGGTTGATGCTCCTCCACGAGAAAGTGTGATCTCTGAGGCGATATTGGATGAATGCCAGCGAACAGTGTTTGGCAAGCTATATTCGGGAGGAAACATAAACATTCAGGCTTTTATTACCACAATGAAGAGAGCTTGGAAGTTAGATTCAGTTACCTTTGCACAACGTAAATCGGGCATCCTTTCTTTTACTTTCGATTATGTGATGAACAAAGAACGAGTGTTAGAAAATAGTCCATGGTCTTTTGCGAGCAACCTGTTGATCCTTAAACCATGGGAGTCTAATAAACCGGCGCAATGTTATAAGTTTACCAACTGTGCATTCTAGACTCAAATCCATGGCCTTCCTATTGAATGGTGTTTTGAGGAGGTAGTGTCTCATATAGCCAAAATCCTAGGATATGTGAAGGAAGTAAAAGTGGAAAAAAGGGAGCGGCCTTTCAGAAGGTGGGGAGAGTAAGAGTAGAGCTAGACCTTGATACACCTTTAAGTCCAGGTACGTTATATAATCTAGGAGAGGGGAAAGTCTGGTTGGATTTCAAATATGAGAGGTTACATTGCTTTTGCTATTCCTGTGGAAGAGTTTGGCATTTTGCAACAACATGTGCAAAAGTTCCTTTTGATGGAGCCAAATATGAAGATAGGAGGATGCATAGGTTTGGGCATTGGTTAAAAGCAGAGGCTAAGGAGACCAGCCCGTTTTGGCAAATCTTTTATGGTGACCGGGTGGATGAAGAGGAGGAGGCACAAACAGATAGTAACTCTCCAGATCAAAGCACTCAAATAGTCATTTTCACTGGCAAGCAAACAGAAATAAATTTCACAGCATCAACTCATGCACAAAACAGGGCAAAAGAGAATATTTTCATACCTGAACACCAAGTGGAACAATACCAGGAAAAAGGGAAAGGCATCATGAACATTGAAGAGACAGAACAAAAGCTTTTGCCGGCTAATAAAACGTTGTCTTGGACAAAAAAAGAAGGATAAAAAAGGCGAGCAAAATTTTAAAAAGTTCCCCAGCAAAGAAATTAAAGAGGTACACCCCATATAACTATTCCTTTAGAGGGCGTGGATTTTGATGAAGCAAAACTGTAGGATACTCCTATTAGTCTTTTGGAAGGCACGGTGGGATGAGCTTTGGTTGCTAGCTCGAATAAGCGACCGACTTATATATGAGTATTATATGTTGGAACTGTTAGGGGTTGCGCACACCACTGATAGTTCAAAATTTGAGAGCCATTGTAGCTCATGAAAGGCCGGACTTGATTATGTTATTGGAAACAAAAAAACAAAGAAAATGTGATTTTTCGTGTTAGGAGACAATTGAAATTTAAAAACATCTTTGTGGTGAACCCGATAGAAATTGCAGGGGGTCTGGCGATACTTTGGAATGATGAAGTTGATATAGAGGTGGAATCTAGTTCCCAAGAAATGATAAACTTAGTATGTGTAGATCATGAAAGCCAGAACACAATGCGGGTTACTTGTGTGCATGCTCTAAATCCCTTCTGGGAAAGATTAAAATTATGGGATGATTTGAGACAGATCAGTCTTTCTAATAGACTTCCATGGGTTTGTTTGGGGGATTTTAATGAAGTGCTATATTATTGGGAGAAGGTGGGAACGAGGATGGCAAATACTTATAGAATGTAAGCCTTCCAAAATTGCTTAAATGATTGTTCGCTAATGGAAATTGATTGCAAATGGTGTGCTTTTACTTGGTCAAATAACAGAGAAAGGACTAATTTGGTTAAGGAGAAACTGGATTGGGTTTTTTGTTCTCTAAATTGGAGGCTAATGTTCCCGGAAGCAGAAGCATATCCTCTCCCGGTTGTTGGGTCTGACCATAGTCCTCTCTTAATGGTGAGTAATGCTGAACCTGCAAAGAAAAGAAGAGATTTCCACTTTGAGGCATTCTAGACTGAAGATGTAGAATGCAGAGAAATAGTTAAACAAGCATAGCAATCTCAAACTTTTTACGAAGCAGGATTGCGAGACAAATTAATGGCGATAAGACATGCTTTGAAGGAATGGAGCAAAAAGAAGTTCCCAAACAGCCATAGCCATATAACAGCCCTAAAGCAAGAGCTTCAATTCTTAATAAACAGCACAAGTTTGAACCAATGAGCAAATAGGATGAGTCTCTTAAAAGAAGAAATTGAAATGTTATGGAGGAGAGAGGAGATGTTTTGGGGTTTAAGATCCTAGATTAATTGGCTACGATGGGGAGATAAAAACATGAAATATTTTCATGCAGCAACTATTTAAAGGAGACAAAAGAACAAAATTACTATGTTGAAGAATACATTGGAGCAGTGGATAAGAGACAAATAGCAACTTCAGCACCTCACCATATCCTTTTTCAAAGAGTTATACACTATGGTAGGTCCAAGAAACTGCCAACCAGTATTAGATGAATGCCCAACACTAATTGGAAATGATATTAATTGGTGGAAGTAACCTTGGAAGAAGTTCCCATACTGCTGTTTTTCAACTTAGTGCACAGAAGGCCCCTGATCCAGATGGTTTAAATGGAATTTTCTACCAACATCATTGGGATATCATCAATATTGATGTTTTCAAGGAAGTTAGGGGTTTTTCTTCGCTTGGGAGTCTTAGAACTAGCACTAAATAGAATACGTATAGCCTTAATTCGCAAGACACCTCATCCAGAATGATTTGACCAATATCGCCCTATTAGCCCTTGCAATTTTTCATATAAAATAATATCGAAGATTTTGGCAAATAGACTTAAAAGATGTCTGTCAATGCTGATTTCAGGGGAACAAAGTGCCTTTGTTAATGGAAGACAAATTCAAGATAACATTTATATTGTGCAGGAGGTACTACACCAATTGAGGATGAGAAAGAGGAAGAAACATTTTTAAGCTGTGCTGAAGTTAGACATGAGAAGGCCTATGATTGAATTGAATGGGATTTCCTAGAAGGATGCTTGCTGAAAATGGGTTTTTGTGCAAAATGGGTCAATTGGGTCGTGCATTGTGTCACTACAGTTACTTTCAACATCAAATTGAATGGTGAACCTCTTCCCTTTTTCAATCCTTCTAGAGGTATTAGGCAAGGGGATCCCTTATCACCGCACCTTTTCATTTTAGTGGAAAATAGTTTATCTTCTTTGATGGGTAAAGCTCTACAGGATGGAAGTATAAAGGGGATCAAGTTGAATAGATTCTGCCCTACTTTGACTCATATTTTATTTGTAGATGATTCCATTTTCTTTTTGGATGGATCCATATAAGAATGTCAAAATATTGTAGGTGTTCTAAATTAGTATTGTTATGCCTCGGGACAAGCTGTAAATCTAAACAAGTTCAGTATTTTCTTTAGTAGAGAATGTCCCCAATTATTAAGGGATAATATGACAAGAGAGTTGAGGGTTCTTGAGCTTGATCGGACTGGCAAATACCTTGGGATCCCTTTTGATTGGGGAGCATAAAAAAGACAGGTGTTTGCTTGGATTTTAAATAGGGTAAACATGAATTGGAAGGCTGGATATCAAAAGCAGGCAAGGAGATCTTTCTGAAATCAGTAGTGTAGGCATTACCTTAATATGCCATGTCAATATTCAAAATTCCAGTTTCAGTTTGTAAGGCTATAGAGAAGAAAATAGCCAATTTTTGGCGGAAAAACAGTGAGACAAAAGTTGGTTTGCATCGGAAGAGATGAGAAATCATGAAATTTAGGAAAGACAAGGGAGGCATGGGTTTTAGAGATTTAATTACTGTAAACAAGGCCCTTTTGGGTAAGCAAGCTTGGAGGATGGTTAAGAATCCGGATGCTTTGTGGAGCAAATTATTAAAATGGCTCTATTTTTATCACAAAGATTTTTGGCATGCTGATAAAGGATCTAAGCCTTCATGGGGTTGGAAAAGTTTACTATTGAGAAGGGAGGCCATAGCGGATTTAGTGAGATGGTTGATTGGAAATGGTCAAAATGTCAACATTAGAACAGATAAATGGTTAAAGAGAGGACTAATAGGAGGGCCAGCAAACACAAACGACCCACAGCAAATTTCTGAGTTGATGAATTTTCAAACAGAACAGTGGAATGAACCACTTTTGAACAATCTCTTTGATGAACATACTGCTCAGGAGATCCTTGCCATCCCAATTAACCGTCAATTTACAAAGTATGAATTGATATGGACATGAACTAAGGACGGGTCTTTTACAATAAAAAATGGCTACAATCTATTAAGAGAATGAGCAACAGCACATTTTGCAATGCAATACCCCTCTTCTTCATACCAAACACCAAGAAAACTATGGAATGCTCTATGAAAGATGCGAACCAGCCCTAAACTAAAGATTTTCATTTGGAATGCTTGTCAAAATGCCATCCCATCTAAGGAGAATTTATGGAAACAAAAGATTTTACCTGATCCAGTATGCGATCTTTGCCGTGAGAGTATGGAAACGGTCGAACATATCCATCTTCTTTGCCCCTGGACCGCACGAGTATGGAGCCACCCGGAAATCAACCTACAACTGAACGGACAGGAGGTTACACGAATGGATGTATGGCTAGTGCAATTTATAAACAACAGCTTGAACCTACCTTCTTTGGAAACGATCTCAAACATCCTATGGCAGGTTTGGAAGGAGCGAAACAACTATATATTTTGGGGACCAAGCCGGATGCCTGCAAAGTGGTAGATCTGGCCAGATTTCAGCAAAATAGCTACAAAAAATGGGGTTTTGGGCATCTTCAAGCAAGAAAAGAAGAGGAAAACAAGATGTCTCCAACTTGGAAAGCTCCAGTAGCTGGTACTTTGAAGATTAATGTTGATGGATCCATCTGCCAGGGGTCGACGGAAGGAGCCGTGGCCTGCGTAGTCCGGGACTTCTCCAGTAGCCTCGTGGATGGTTTCACGAAACCAGTTCAGACGGTGTTGTGTCTTCAACTGGAAACCCTAGCTGTGCTTGAAGTCTTGGAGTACATAAAGCAGAAGAAGATGGGAGTAGTTTCAGTGGAGACAGACTGCAGAGGCCTCGTGGAATCCCTCAAGTACACGGAAGATTTCTCTTGGGAAACACGTGCGACTTGGACAAAATGTTCACAACTCCTTCAGCAAGTGCCGCAAGTGGACCTGCTCTATTGTCCTCGGGCCACCAAAACAGTTGCAGACTGGGCTGCGCGACAACAAGGAACATAACGCTCCCTATCAACTGGCTGGGTTCTCCTCCTCAAGGCCTTTGGGCCTTGTTATGTAATGATGCCCCATCTGTTGGGTTTGCTGGACAGTTATAATATAAATAAAATACCACATTTCGACCAAAAAAATAAAACCGTATTAAATAATTGATGAATCTAGTCAAAATCTGTCAAAAATAATAAACAACATATATAAGCCAATATGGCGGCAACGGCAGGTTTGTCTGCCGTAGAACTCTACGCCTCTCGCTCTAACAATACACATGTCTATATGCATGTAGGCATATGTAATATATACTTATACCGATATATAGATTGACATTTACTTTTGTATATTGTGCTATGGACACATTCTCATTTTAATGCGGTCGGCGACTCCTGATAATTTACAGGGAAAACGATTGGCGATGGGCATATCCATTTGAATCATTTTTCTCTTCCAAGGTCAATCTCAGGAAGGTTATGCCCGTGATGTGTACCGAATTGGAAAATTGTCATTCTTAATCGGGTTCCCGAAGAGCTTCAAAACACTTCCGTTAGAAAATTTTGAGAGTGTCAACCTTCATTGTTCATGCCATAGTACCTTTCATTTCATGTAAGTTCACTAGTTCGTCCTGATCAATTTTCATTGTGGCCCCTCACATCTTGTGCAACACTTTGGAAGCATGGTGACCGGGTTTTGAGACAGATGTTTCTCTCCTATCAACATGAGACATGCTCACTCTTTTCTAGATAATTATATTACCCGAAGTTCCAAGTTGCAAGGGATTGATCCTTCTCCTTAGGATTTTACCATGTCAATTTTTGAATGTCGTTTTTTTTTTCAAAGACAATGCTAGATTGTGACAACTGGGCAACTCACTAAGAGAAGATGTCTTCTTCCCTTAAGATTCTATTGGAGACCTCATTTAAGATTATCTGCAATTATGTCTTAAAGAAAAATTAGATAGGTCTAAATAAGTCTTTTACGTTATTGTTGGTCTTGTATTCATTGAAATTGAATAAGTCCATGCTCCACGGATCTCTATAGTCATTTGCTTGAAGGTTTGATAGGTTTGTGCAAATAAGTGCACCAACTTTAAGATCGCCTCCATTCTCAATTGTATCATCCTTGTTTATTCCACCAGTCAATGCTTGCTCTTCTTTTTGCTGTTAAAAAAGTTCAAAAGGTCTATAAGCGTGTTTATTGTAATGCTCAAAAATTTATTGTCAACCTCTAAGGCGGCAATACTTGACAGGGGCCGATGAAGTCGAGGTTGACCTCGTTGGCCCTTGCCTTTGGTCAATCGCCAATTGGCAATCGGCTAGAGGAAGAAGAAGGGTAGAAAAAAAGGAAAGAGAGAAAAAAGATTTAAAAGGAAATAAAAAATTCAAAAAATAATAAAATATTATTAAAATTTGTTCATCGCCGCACATGCAACATAAGCCAATCGGCGATTACGTCAGCAAAATATGACTAAAACTAGCCGCAAGAAATGCATTGACACCAATAAAATGTTTAAAGCTAAATTGGCATTAATGCAAATAGGTTTAAGACTTTTGTGACACTTTTCTCACTTGTGCCAATTTAGTCATTCCGACTAATTTTAACCAAATATTGTTAACATAAATATCGGGCAACTTACGTGACATTGACATCAATATGATTTGTCCTACCTCCACGTCAACAATATGCGGCCAAAATTATCCGTGAAGGTTAAATTGGCACCAAATTAAAAGATTTGTGATTAAATTGATATTAATAAAATGTTGAAAACTAATCAAGACTTTTCTGACACTTTTCCGGGAAAAATAAAACCTCTAGCCTTTGACTTAAATAAGCGGACAAACCATGTGAGATCCCACCCCATTTGATCAAATTAAATTTTATTTTAGGAAGTTGAGGCCGGGATTGACTGTCTCGCAAAAGTATACGCCTTGTCAATATCTTCTCAATAGTTTGGGCCTCGGCCCTTGAAGAAATGAAAATATGGAGTTGTGGCCTATTAAAATTGCAACTCTTTATGGGGCCCGTAGGATAAACCTTTTAAATCTCCGTCTTTGGTCCAATTTCGAGCGACGTCCATTCACATTGCGCTTCTTTCTTCTCGAGAGAGAACTAGAAGAAAAATATTCGGTGTCTCTTTATTTCAATCAAGAGTTCGTCGGACAATCAAGATTCGTATCTATCCGGACGATGTTGCAGTTTCCAGGGTTCATGCTGCAGTTCCCGGATCAATGAGGATAATTCCGCCGTCGTTTCTGTTGCCATCTCAGTGGCCTCAGCCACAGAACGAGGAGGTTTGCTGGCCTCGGGAGTCTGACTTCGAAGAAAAGGTGACATCTTTTTATGTCTCAATGCCGTCATTTTCATTATTGCTTGCTCAAGAGTTCTTCAAGGCCCTTTTGGCATGGTGGTGATTTTCCTTGTCCATTCGTGATTTCATCATCAATAGATACGTTTAAGTAATTATCTTCCATAATGACTGCATTACAAAGGAAATACAATGAAAGATGAGTAAATTGTGTAATGCATTCATCAACCACAATATTCATTTTTTGAGTAAATTCTCATAAATTTGTATAAAAAATTGAAGTTGAAAAAAAATTCACCATTATGAGGATTATTTGTGGAAATAGAGTTAATAATTGGCTGAATGAGTTTAGAAGCAGACAAGCATGAATGATGTTAAAATGCAATGGTTATGGAAGAAGTGGCTAAGGGTAAAAATCGTTTGAAAGGAATGTGGGTTTCAAACAAAAAAAAAAAAGCAGAAAAAGAAATGCAGATAATTTTGTCTTTTAATAAAACTGAAACAAAATAAAAAGAAGAAAAAAATGTAAGAAATTATATTAAATTGATAATTGGACCCGCAAGAAATAATATAGTCAATTCAATATGATAATCATGAGCTAATAAGGAGATATTTTCGGTAATTTTTCCACATCATGAAACATATATCTATAATAGATTTAGCAAATAATTTTTTTTATGAGAGATCGCTCATCTTGGTTTGTGAATGTTATACTAACCTCATTGATAAGTCAAGACGTAGGTTAAAACTCATATTACTTTAAAAAATAGTAAGAGAATTCATCACGATTAATGTCTTGTCATTATTTTAGTCAAAAGCCACATAATACTCAAAAAGCATGTGTGAATTGCAAAAAGGAATATTTCTTTTTTGAAGCTTAGCGCTCAATATTTATAACAAGTAAGAATATACTTTTGATATAAGATATGAAATCAACAATCCATGTAATGCATGCTTGACAAAGAAAATAGGTTTTTCTCTCTATCGTTTTCTAATTGAATAAATATTAATAAAAATATCCAGTGGTAATTTGTGCTCAACATAAAGAGGAGAAGTCACCGAATGCATGTAAATAATAAGGACAGCCCCTTGTGGGTCTATGCTACTTCATTCTAAATCCTCTAAAAGTTATTGATACAATCACACAGTTTTTTAAATTACTAATGCTTATCATAGACGTCTCATCTATAAAAAAAAGAAATTAATTGCAAAAAATTTATTGATAAACTTTCTCCATTTTTTTTTTCAGTTTAATATACTTTCTCATTAAAAAAACCTTTTCAAACGCTAAAATCATGGAACTGTCAAAATAGCGAACTATATCCACTACCTTCAAAAACTCACGATTGCTCCGAAAGGTATAAGTAGGAATTTCAATGCTTGCTTTGCCCTTGGGAATGTAGAGACATATATTTCTCAACTTTTGTGATCTCTAATGAAGGAAAAAAGGTTGATTGGAAAATAGCCGATATATTGGGGTACATGAACAAGTACGGATTTTCTTATCTATGATTTGTCACAAGAACTCAAATAGAGATTTATGTAAAAAATTCCAATGTTCAGGACAAACTATCAGCAAATACTTCACTAAAGTATTGCAAGCAGTTCTCAAATTGACAAAATAGGTTATCATACCACATTTCTTTGATGTTGTCCCACAATAGATTCTAATGGATCCTAACCATAAACGTTACTTTAAGATAGGATTCTCATATATTCATTTACACCATCAATTTTATTTTGTTAATAATCTTGTATAATACTAGTCTTTGATAAATTGATAGGGCTGTATAGGCACTATTGATAGCACCCATATTCATGCTTTTATACCTATGTTGAAGCAAGTCCCATTTAGAGGTAGTAAATGAATGACCACTCAGAATGTGATATGTGTTTGTTTATTTGATATGAAATTTACTTATATGTATGCTGATTGGGAAGGCTTTGCCAACAATTGTTAAGTGCTTTCGGCTGGGGACTCCTAGTTTGGAATTTCCTTGATTGCCACCAAGTATTTCTCGTCCTTTAAGAAGTAATTTTTTTTTTTTTTTTATGATTGTATTTACGGTTACAAATTATGACCAATTTATGAGTACCTTGTTGTAGGCAAATACTATATGGTGGATTATAGTTTTGTAGCAACTCCGGGCCTTTTAAACTCATTTTTTTTTAAGGTGAACGGTATCATTTAAATGATTATAGAGGTACAACGAGACATCCAACAACGACAAAAGAATTATTCAACTATAGGCATTCTTCTCTAAAGAATATTATTTAAAGATCATTTGGGGCGTTAAAGAATCGCTTTTTCATTTTGAGGCACATGCCTTCATTTGCAATTCGAAAGTAATCACATATTGTAATTGCATATTGTGTCATCCATATTTACACCCGTGATCAAAACAAGATGGATAAGAACTTTTCATTATATGGAGATTCGCAGTACTTGTTTGAACTTACGCAGGATAAGCTTACAAACAATATATTAATCGATGAGGGAAACCAAATGGAAACGCTTAGGAAAAGTATTGCCAATAAAATGCCAAGGGACCATAATATGTCAAAGATTCTATGAAATTGTTTTCTCAAATTTTGAAATGTATTACTATTATTTTATATTTAAGGATTTCTTATGTTGTTATCTAATCAATTTTCATTTCTAGAAATAGAAATTTTATTCTGTTATCAAAGAAGTTTATGTTCCAAAAACAAAAATTTTAAATTGTTGTAAAACGGGTTTTTTTCTTAGAAACTTGTCCGGGAAATAGAAATTGATTTCTATTTCAGAAATTTTGTTATGCGTGCCCTAAATATCCGATGACATCTTGCATAAGAAAAAAAATACACAAAGGTAAAGCAGTATCCAATCCTCTTAAAAACAGGCCCGTCTTCTTTGACATTGATCGTCTGTCCCTGAGCGGGAACTGAATGAACACTTGGGTTGTCACCCGCTTCGATTGCTTTCTTCCTCATAATCGGACAAATCTGAGACAGGACCTCAACAGAAGCTGCTTCCACATTGGTCGCGTCCAATGCAGAAGTCTCCATGAAATAGAGGGACTCATTCTCGGCGAATGACTTCCCGTCCTCCGGTGGGATTGCCACGAGGTGGCGGAGATCGGACTTGTCGCCAAGGAGCATTGCCACGATGATGGGGTCAGTGTGATACCTCAACTCCCTCAGCCACCTTCCAACGTTCTCAAATTCGCACGTGCTGGTGACGTCATACGCAAGTAAAGTGCTAACAGCTCCTCTACAATAAGCGCTTGTGATGGTTCGTTACCTGAGAAGTTGAACAACTGAACTCGATACATTCAGTGATGATAAAGGAATTCACAGGAACGTCTCTCAACACATAAATCCGACCTCCATCACCGGACGCGATGGTACACGGAATGGTTTTGTTATAATAAGATGTTAATTTTGCAGTACATTGCCCTTCACATTTTTTTCTTCATTGCCGGGGAAACATAAAAGTCTGGGGAATGCTTGTCACATAGGCTGTGACCTCTAGTCAGATCCTCATTGTTTCAGTAAGAAGATGTGCAAGAATTAAAATCATACACCCTAATTCTCTTCCAGGTGTCTTTGATGCACGGTTGAATCAAGTTTGGATTTTAATCCGCCCGTTAAGCTCTCGTAAACTTCCAACACTTGCTAAATTCTCGAGGTCACAAACTAATTAGGAAGCCATGCTAATATGAAGATAAATCAAGCCGTTATTCGCTACTTGTCCCTCAGTCTGCATACCAGCGCCATATCGGCATCTCCTTTGTAATTTGGCCTATGCAAGAACGTCCAAGCCACATCGGCGAGCCGGTCGAACTTAGTGTCAAGCAAAGTAGGGGTGTGCATGGTTCGGGCGGGCCGTTCCCGACCTAGAACCGAGAACCGCCCGCTAAGGACCGGTTTCGAAAAATTGGAACCGGAATCCACCCATTTATCACATGGATCCACCCGGGAACCGGACCGTACCGACGGTCCGGTTCCCGGGTGGATCCATGGAACCGATCTTGACACGAAATAATTTTGGTTTTCAACATAGAACGACTACATGACATCAAAGCAAGCCAAGGAAAAAAAAACCAAATTTAAGTACGTGGAGATGTGGACGGTGGGAGAAGTAAACGCAGTGAAATTGTGATAGGATTAGAAGCCGAAGACGAAATGAGTGAGATGAGATCTAGAGTTTCTTTTAATAAATTTTTTTTTAATATTAAAAAGGTTCCGATCTGGTCCGGGTGAGAGGGCGGGTGGATCCGTCCATGGAACCGGGAACCGAATCGGTACCCACCGGTTCCCATAAATTGGAACTAGGAACCGGACCGGTTCCCTCAAGAACCGCCTGTTCCGGGCGGTTCTGGTCCGGTTCCGAGTGGTTCGGGCGGTTTCCGGGTACTTTGCACACCCCTAAAGCAAAGGGGCGTCGCTGATGCCCAAGAGCTCGTCCCTCTTAAACATGGTGGAGATGGAATCAATGGCGGAGATGGAGGAGTCACTGACGGCAGTAGCACGGAGGCGGCCGTGGTAGTCCTTGGAGGAGGCGGTTTTGGTTGGAGGAGTAGGTGATGAGGAGGGTGGTGGGTCCATGCAGCCTCGCTCCACTTTGATTAAAGATGATTCCTTACCCTTTTGTTCTTTTTTTTTTTATTAAAGACAAAATTATTTATGATGTTGCGAAATGTAAATGATTGAATAATAAAATAGACAGAATAAAAAAATAAATCAAATATCAAATTTACATGATTCATTCACCGTGACCACGTTCACAAGGAGAGTAGTTACAAATTTTATTATAGATCAAATAGATTAAATGATACGTGGAGGTTTCAATCATACTGGAGTCAGGCAAACACTTCCGTAAGCCTTAATTACACCAAATAATGCACATGATGTTTAGTCTCACAATTCTTCACTAAATAATATTTAAATCTCACGGAGAATTAAACAAATCTTAAGCAAGATTTAGTGAGCCGTAAACACTCGGACTCTTGGACGTAATTTGCCGAATAGAGACCCACGAGACTCACGCCAAGCACTCGTTTCGGCGCCTCAAGTCTTCTCTCTTTCTTTGGACAGACGGCACGAATATCCGTTGCACTTTGATCGATGACGACGCATCACTCTGTCCGCAAAACAAACAGAACGACCAATCTCTAATAATATCAAAGAGAGAAAATAAAACCCTTCATGAAACAGAGTCCAACGAGGAAAAGGAAAGTCCACGGTCAACTTTCCTCAAATTTCCTATTCTCCTTGCCCGACTTAAACTGAGGATAATTTTCGTCGGTTTTAAAACAAAACATTATCCAATAGAAAGTCCAAGTTAATATCACTTCCCATCTTGACCGCATCTTCAACATGGAAATAATATCTGTAATATTTATGATGCCATTGAGCTGTCCTGGGTCGATCATAGAATTTAATTCTAAACAACTCGTTTAACGAGCTCAATATGGAGACATAATCTCAAAACATATTTTAATATATGATTCTCACAAATATCATTAACAAAGTTAAATGTGGGCCTTACTCTTAATTTAAGATTATTTGTTAAAGATGGAAGAAATAACATGAGCCTTAAACTTTTTTGGTAATTTTCCCACTTCGTGAAACATATATCTATAAAAGATTTAGCAAATAATCTTGTTTATGAGAGATTGTTCATCTTGGTTTGTGAATATTACACTAACCTCATTGATAAGTTAGGACACGGGTTAAAACTCGATAAAAATCGCTATATTACTTTAAGAAAATAGTAAGAGAATTCATCATAATTAATGTCTTGTGATTATTTTAGTCAACAGCCACATAATACTTGAAAAGCATGTGTGAATTGCAAAAAGGAATATTTCCTTTTTGAAACTTAGTGAGAGTTCAATAGTTATAACAAGTAAGAATATACTTTTGATATACGATATGAAATCAACAATCCATGTAATGCATGCTTGACCAAGAACAGAGGTTTTTCTCTCCATCGTTTTCTAATTGAAAAAATATTAATAAAAATATCCAGCAGTAATTTGTGCTCACCATAAATAGGAGAAGTCACTGGATGCATGTAAATAATAAGGGCAGCCCCTCGTGGGTCTGTGCTACTTCATTACAAATCTTTCAAAAAGTTATTGATACAATCAAAAAGTTTTTTAAATTACTAATGCTTATCATAGACGTTTCGTCTCAAAAAATTAAATGCAAAAGAGTTATTGATAAAATTTCCCCATTTAGTTTTTTCAGTTTAACATATTTTCTCATTAAAAAACTTTTTCGAACGCTAAAATCATGAAACTGTCAAAATAGAAAAATATATCCACAACCTTAAAAAAACTCACGGTTGCTCCGAAAGGTATAAGTAGAATTTCAGAGTTTGCTTTCCCCTTGAAAGCTCAAGATTCCTCTCGGTCACATCGGTTTTCTCATTATAGGATGACGGGCGCCCTTCTTAATAATAGGCTCGTTGGGCTCTGTTTGCGTGTTTGTAATGTCGAATCGCTTGGACAGATTCAGTTGAAGTAGCTCAGAGAGTTATTTTTTTTTGGATGTTAATTTAAGCGATGAGGTGATGTGCAATCTTGTTTTGGGTAGCCCATCACTGAAGAAAGTATCTCTTGAGAATTGTCATGGCCTACGAGTTTTAAAGATCGAAAGTCATCCATCGCTCGAAGAATTATATGTTTGTACTTCTCATGGCCTGAAAGAAATTGATGTCGCTCGATCGGGCATCAAAATATTAGCAATCGTTATTAATGATTCGTTGAGGAAGATAGCCTGTCCGAATGTCGTGACACTTGAACTGGATGGTTCAACAAAAGGAGTGAATATTACCTGTGGATCTTCCGTAATTGATATGGGCCTCTATATTAGGAGAGGGGGATTTAATGGTGTGTTTCAAAAATATCCTGAGGTTAAAATGCTGCTGGCTAAGCTCCAAGACGCTGTATATTTTACTCTGTGCAATTGGAGTATACTGGTAGGTTTCCATCCTTTTTAAATGATTTGAAGTTTTTTAAGTTGTTTTAGCTTGATATAGGCGAGTTGAGTGTGGCACAAGATTAAGTGTGCCACTGGTTGAGTGTGGCACCAGTTGAATTAATGCAAAACTTGTACTGTACTATTGGCTTAATCACAACGCTTTTCTCACGTGTTATAAATTTGTCATTGCATTTTTCTCATCTTTGGCTCCTTACAAGTATTTGAGTTCTTCTTCATTCAACTTCTGCAGCTAATTGTGCATAAGTTATGATGTTGCCGTTGAATATGAATCAATCTTTTTCTGTTGTCCTGCTTTCTTGTCAAAATTATCTACTCATTTGCCATCAGCCAGTTTGAAAAGCATTATGTATTGTTCTTTTATTTTTCATTAGTTAAGTATGAGATGTCAATCTCGAGCCAACTGGTTGAAGATCCTAATATGTTCTTTTGTTGATTTGAAAGACGATGTTATTGGTTTTTTTTTTTTTTTTTTGCTG
The DNA here is from genome assembly GCA_019915185.1 of Eucalyptus camaldulensis. Classification (NCBI taxonomy): domain Eukaryota; kingdom Viridiplantae; phylum Streptophyta; class Magnoliopsida; order Myrtales; family Myrtaceae; genus Eucalyptus; species Eucalyptus camaldulensis. The sequence continues at coordinate 10,831,201 of JAHSVA010000005.1, forward strand.
TGGTCTTTTAAAGTCTTTACTCTGTGTCAACTCATGCGTGTTTGATGGACAACTTAGCATTTTGCTGGGACATGCTTTCCGCTAAAATTCAATCTTGTTGCTTAGGTTATGGGTGCTTGTTAGGTCAATTCTTCTAAAACTTACTTATATCACCGGAGGTGTATATCGATTAATAGCAAAAAGACTAGTGGGTGATAAGGAAATAGACACTTGGTAAATTTCGGATTAAATTTGAGGAGTGAGGACTTCAGCTTGTGTATTGTGTGGCATTCTAGTTGTCTAACTAGTGTGATAGAAGTGTAGTGGAGATTGAATCCATCAATTACCATCTGCAGTAAACTGTAGCTCTCGAGGCGTGGGATGCCAGAATTTGGCCTAAAGCAATTATTGCAATTAATGAAATAAAGAAGATACCTGGCTCGGTTTTGTTTATTTTTATGTATTCTATCCAACTTAGAGGAGGCGTAGTTGTTGTTTGTTGTTGTATGTTTCTAATTTAGTTTAATAATCAGAACATCGGGAATTATTGAGCAGATGCTGTTCCTTTCATTTTCTAGATTACATCATAAACTAATTGTTTGTCCTATTTTGTGTTTAAAGGATGTGTTCCTCCAATGATTCTCTCTTTTCGATCTCCAGGTCTTCAGCATATGGAAACTAACGAATCAACCACGCCCATCTTTCAACTGGAAGTCTGTGACAACGACCCTTAATTTAGCTAAATGGCACCTCCCTGGGATTTCTTACTTACTAGAGACTTGAAATTTTCTAGAGACACTCACCATGTATGTTTATCGTATAGAGCCCGATGATATTCAGGTGCGCTTTAGCCTACAGTGCTGCATGAATAAGGACTATCTTTTTTTAATGACAATTTTATGTTTACTTCCATAGAGAACAGTGGCCACCTCTTCATTATGTAGATTAATTTTGACCCCTTTCTATAAATTTTGTCAAGTATATTAACTTTCAGACTGAGTTACGGATATTGGATATCAGAAGCAGATCTCTTTTGGAATTTAAATGTGATGATTTACCAATGCTTGATCATTGCACTTTGTTTGGCTATTTGTCAGGGAAAAAAGTGGAAGCGAGCATGTAAATTTGATGGCAGGAGGTACTGGAATTCAATTGAGGGCACATTCTATTGCCTAAAACACCACCTGAAGAACGTCATGATCTATGCACGCGTGACCCAACCGTACGTAATCGAGTTCATTGAGTTTTTACTTGGGAATGCATTGGTTTTGGAGAAAATGGTGATCTCCACTAAAAAGAATACCGGACTCACTCGAAATAAGGAATCACATTGCTGTGACAAAGCCCTTGAAGAGGATTTTACCTCAGAGATGCTTGTGGAATTTTCGAAGAAGGTTTTCAGTTTCCCAAGAATCTCTCCCCGTGCTGTAGTACACTTCAATTGAGCACATGGATATGGTTCTCTCAAGTATGGGAGTACTGCTTCTTTACTTTTCTGCAGATATTGTGCTAGCAAGTCATGTCTCTATCCTCAGGTAGCAGTTTCGCTTAGTCACGTCCTGTCTTACATCAATGAATTCGATAGTTGATCATTGGATACAAAAATTTATCAAGTCTGTTTATCATTTTGGTTCGCTTATTACTTGCTTTGCTTTTTCTCCAAGCCACTATTGCTCTCATGGTATATCCTCCAAAGTTTGAAGGAGGTGATGCAGGAAACGCTGCTAGATCAATAGCGGCAGTGGCATTCCAGCAGTACGGATTCCATAGGCAAATGTAATATATGCTTAGGCCATACTTGTTTGCCCAGAGGATATCCTTCAGTATGGTTTTTGGCATTTTCATGGTGCATGCTTACATTTTTGGTTTGAGCATATTTCCGAAGTGGACGATTTGTATTAGAGTATTGATATTGACCCAGTTCCCAGACATTGTCGCGAGTGAATAACACTGCTTTTTCAAAGTTCGTGTTAGTTTTACTTGTTCAATTGGATCAAACCGCATCGTTCCCTTTTTTTTTTCCTTCTTTTGAACATGATAGATAAAGAGAAATGTTACAAGCTGAAAAATCGTTGAGGTTCGGTGGTTACGACACTTGTATATCATTGAAAATGATAAATGAATCTCAATGCTAGAGACTACTTTAACTGCTTGGATTCTTAGGCAGGATATGATATGATTTGATAGTATAAAATATGAAATTCAATAATTTTTTTATATCCTATTATTGTTTTGTGACTTGCAGAATTAAAGTCGTATATATATATATATATATATATATATCATTATATTATGTACATTGTTTAGTATAAATGAACTTAAAAATTGTACAAACGGAGATAGTAAGAATCTCTAATAACAGCCTTATTTATATGATTTTTATTTTTATTTTTTTCCTTCTGTCATTCTCTATTAAATTTTATTAAATAGTGAACTATACTTATATACCTTAAATATTAAAATATCTAATATATGTAATATATATACATACTCAATATATATTTATATATTAAATGTATATTATAACATAGAAATAAATTTGAATATACAAATAAAAATAGGGTTAATATCCTGAAAAACTTCAAACATATACACGTGTGAAAAATTTACTCCAAACTAATTTTTTTATTACGAAAAACTCCAAACTGGTACACCTGTGATAAATATGCCTTAAACGACCACAGAAAACTTTAAACTAGAACACTTGTGACAAATTTGCTCCAAACTAATTAGTTCGACCGTCAAAAACCCAAAACTAGTATATTTTTGATAAATATATCCACCCTTAAATTGGATAATATCGCATAAAACCACAAAAATTGTATAACTATAACAAACGAAGAGTAATATCCCAAACCGGTACACTAATCAACTGTTAGGTATTATCCAATTTAGCAATTTGACAGTAAAATTTAATTGAAACTAACAGCAGGTAAATTTGTTATAATTGTATTAGTTTTGGGTAAAATGATCAAATGTGTACCAGTTTAGGATTTTTGATGGAAAAAAAATTAGTTTGAGATAAATTTGTCACATGTTTACCATTTTGGAGTTTTTTTAGGATATTAACCCATAAAACTAAGATTAGAAGAAAACAGAAATTGTTGTTATTCTTGTGTTATTTTTATATTGTAGTTAAATATTATTTATAAAAAATATTATTTATATTTTATTAATTTAAGAAGTTTTTTATTTGAGAAAAATAATTTTTGTGTTATGAATATTAGAAATTTTATTAACCTTTATCTCACATTCTTTATAGAATAATTTTATCTGAGTTATATTCCTTTTATATCATACTTTATCTTGGCTTGAGCGAGCATCAAGTACAGGATATAATAAATCTTGAATTTTATCTTAACTGCCATACATATACTATTGAATGATATCCGGAATCGTAACTATCAAGTCACTTGAACAAATGAGCTCACCTTTTACATTAAACACTGGAGATTTAAATTTTTCATCTACCAAGCAACCATGTTCAACTATGATTATTAAAAAAAAAAAAACATGGTGGGTATAATTACTAAAATACCTAAGATGTTTTGAAGATCCGAAGAAGTATCAAGAGTGTTTAACACTGTTACTCATAAAAAGGCTTAGATAATGTGTTTTAAATCATTCTAAGACGTTGGGAATAACTTTTACCTTTTACCTTGTAACGAGATTTAAATCTTAGAAGGGCAGTACTTCAACTTGTAATCTATACATATTAACATAGATAATATTCAGAAATGTTCAAATTCAAAATTTATGAAAAATTTTATGATAAAAAATGCCTTTCAAGGAAATTATTTTTCAAGAAGGTGGTTAGTTTTCTTTGTTTGATGATATATGATTGAAAGTGTTTTTTGTTGTTTGAATCTCATTTGAAAAATGATTTCTACTTCATGAATATCGTGCAAAAGAAAATTTTGAATTTTCTTTTTCTTTTTCTTTTTTCTTCTTCCTCCTCCTCCTGACCTCAAGCCACTAGCAAGAGCCGACCTGGCCGGCCTCGGGCTAACTCGACCTTGTCATGGTGAGGCTGGCAAGGCTCGAGCTAATCGTGACAAGGTCGAGCTCGACCAAAGCCGTCAAGATTGAGCCTCGCCTGGGATTGGCCTGCGTCTATGTGTATTTGCTAGCCATTGCTAAGGCTCGGTGATCGGTTGAGGAAGAAAAAAGAAAAACAAAATAATACACAGAGGTAGTACCAAAGAAAATTTTATTCTATTACCAAAGAAATTTCTGCTTCAGAAACAAAAATGTTAAGTCGTTACTAAATGGATTTTTTTGCTCAGAAGCTTGTCCGAGGAATAGAAATTCATTTCTATTTCACAAATTTTGTCATGCACCCTTAATATCCAAGGACATCTTGCGTAAGAAAAAAAATAATACACAGAGGTAGTACTTAGCAGACCCTCCCTAATAGCGACAAGCAGCTAAAGAAACCGCCCTTAACCAAAGCAGTATCCAATCCTCTTTAAAACAGGCCCGTCTTCTTTGACATTGATCGCCTGTCCCTGAGCGGGAACAGAAGGAACACTTGGGTATTCACCCGCTTCGACTGCTTTCTTCCTCACAATCGGACAAATCTGAGACAGGACCTCAGCAAAAGCTACTTCCACATTGGTCGCGTCCAATGCAGAAGTCTCCATAACATAGAGGGACTCGTTCTCGGCGAATGACTTCCCGTCGTCCAGTGGGATTGCCACGAGGTGGCGGAGATCGGACTTGTCGCCAAGGAGCATTGCCACGATGATGGGGTCAGTGTGATCCCTCAACTCCCTCAACCACCTTCCAACGTTCTCAAAGTCGAACGTACTGGTGACGTCATACGCGAGTAAAGCGCCAACAGCTCCTCTACAGTAAGCGCTTGTGACGGCGCGTTACCTGAGAAGTTGAACAACTGAACTCGATACATTCAGTGATGATAAAGAAATTCACAGCAACGTCTCTCAACACATAAATCCGACCTCCATCACCAGACGCGATGGTACACGGAATGGTTTTGTTATAATAAGATGTTAATTTTGCAGTACATTCCCTTTCACATTTTTTTCTTCATTGCCGGGGAAACATAAAAGTCTGGGGGAATGCTTGTCACATAGGCTGTGACCTCTAGTCAGATTCTCATTATTTCAGTAAGAAGATGTGCAAGAATTTAAATCGGACACCCTAATTCTCTTCCAGGTGTCTTTGATGCACGGTTGAATCAAGTTTGGGTTTTAATCCGCCGGTTAAGCTCTCGTAAACTTCCAACACTTACTAAATTCTCGAGGTCACAAACTAATTAGGAAGCCATGCTAATATGAAGATAAATCAAGCCGTTATTCGCTCCTCGTCCCTCATTCTGCATACCAGGGCCATATCGGCATCTCCTTTGTAATTTAGCCTATGCAAGAACGTCCAAGCCACATCAGCGAGCCAGTCGAACTTAGTGTCAAGCAAAGGGGCGTCGCTGATGAAGCCCAAGAGCTCGTCCCTCTCAAACATGGCGGAGATGGAATCGGTGGCGGAGATGGAGGAGTCACTGACGGCAGAAGCACGGAGGCGGCCGTGGTAGTCCTTGGAGGAGGCGGTTTTGGTTGGAGGAGTAGGTGATGAGGAGGGTGGTGGGTCCATGCAGCCTCGCTCCACTTTGATTAAAGATGATTTCTTACCCTTTTGTCTTTTTTATTTATTTATTAGAGACAAAATTATTTATGATGTTGCGAAATGTAAATGATTGAATGATAAAATAGACAGAATAAAAAAATAAATCGGATATCAAATTTATATAATTCGGTTATCATGACCATGTTCACAAGGAGAGTAGCTACAAATTTTATTATAAATCAAATAGATTAAGTGATACGTAGAGATTACAATCATACTTGAGTCAGGCAAACACTTCTGTAAGCCCTAATTACACCAAATAATGCACCTAATGTTTAGCCTCACAATTCTTCACTAAATAATCTTTAAATCTCTCGGAGAATTAAACAAATCTTACGCAAGATTTAGTTAGCCGTAAACACTCGGACTCTTGGACGTAATTTGCCGAACAGAGACCCACGAGACTCACGCCAAGCACTCGTTTCGGCGCCTCAAGTCTCCTCTCTTTCTTTGGACAGACGGCACGAATGTCCGTCGCACTTTGATCAACGACGACGCATCATTCTGTCCGCAAAACAAACAGAACGACCAATCTCTAATAATATAAAAGAAAGAAAAGAAAACCCTTCATGAAAAAGAGTCCAACGAGGAAAAGGAAAGTCCACGGTCAACTTTCCTCAAATTTCCTATTCTCCTTGGCCGACTTAAACTGAGGATAATTTTCGTCGGTTTTAAAACAAAACATTATCCAATAGAAAGTCCAAGTTAATATCGCTTCCCACCTTCACCGCATCTTCAACATGGAAATAATATCTGTAATATTTATGATGCCATTGAGCTTTCCTGGGTCGATCACAAAAATTAATTCTGAACAAGTCATTTAACGAGCTCAATATGGAGACATAATCTCAAAACATATTTTAATATATGATTCTCTCAAATATCATTAACAAAGTTAAATGTGGACCTTACTCTTAATTTAAGATTATTTGTTAAAGACGGTAGAAATAGTATGACCTTAAACTTTTTGGTAATTTTCCCATGTCGTGAAACATATATCTGTAAAATATTTAGCAAATAATTTTGTTTATGAGAGATTTCTCATCTTGATTTGTGAATATTACACTAACCTCATTGATAAGTTAAGACGCAAGTTAAATCTCGATGAATATCGCTATATCACTTTAAGAAAATAGTAAGAGAATTCATCATGATTAATGTCTTGTGATTATTTTAGTCAACAGCCACATAGTACTCGAAAAGCATGTGTAAATTGCAAAAAGGAATATTTCTTTTTTGAAACTTAGCGAAAGTTCAATAGTTATAACAAGTAAGAATATACTTTTGATATATGATATGAAATCAACAATCCAAGCAATGCATGCTTGACAAAGAAAAGATGTTTTTCTCTCCATCTTTTTCTAATTGAAAAAATATTAATAAAAATATCCAGCAGTAATTTGTGCTCACCTTAAATAGGAGAAGTCACTGGATGCATGTAAATAATAAGAGCAGCCCCTCGTGGGTCTGTGCTACTTCATTACAAATCTTTCAAAAGTTATTGATACGATCACAAAGTTTTTTAAATTACTAATGCTTATCATAGATGTTTCATCTAAAAAACATTAAATGCAAAAGAGTTATTGATAAAATTCCCCATTTAGTTTTCTCAATTTTAACATATTTTCTCATTAAAAAACTTTTTCGAACGCTAAAATCATGAAACTATCAAAATAGAAAACTATATCCACAACCTTAAAAAAACTCACGGTTGCTCCGAAAGGTATAAGTAGAATTTCAGAGCTTGCTTTCCCCTTGAAAGCTCAAGATTCCTCGCGGTCACATAGGTTTTCCTTTCCGCCGGCGTTGATCGCACCGGTCCGTTCACTTGGGCTTCCTGCGTCTCGTGTGAGGGAAGCCATGGAGAGAACTGATGATTGCAGTGAGAGAAGCGGCGGTTCTGATCCGCGAAGGAGCGAAGACGAGGCGGTCGACCGGATCAGCCGCTTGCCTGACTCGCTCCTCCTCCACATACTCTCCTTTCTGCCGTTCAGGTACGCCGTCCGCACATCGTTGATTCTTAGGCCGTTCAGTGGCCTATGGAGATCTCTTCGCAGTCTGTCTTTTGAAGAGTGCGATTTTCACAGTTGCTATCGTCGCCGTCCCGAACCAGGTTTCCGTGGTCGCCAAGGGTTCTTGGATTTTGTCGATAATGTGTTGGCCCTACACGAGAGCTGCGAAATCGATAGGCTCCGAATTGAGTTGGATTTTCATGCGAGTGGTTCCATTAACCCCGAATCTGAAGGATATAATAGTGAAGTGGCAAATAGATTGGATAAGTGCATATTGTTCGCACTGATGAAAAAGGTGAAGGCCCTTGATATTCACCTGGCTGGGTGTGGTTTTTTCCTCAAAGCATCGCCAGCTTCTCATTATAGGATGACGGGCGCCCTTCTTAATAATAGGCTCGTTGAGCTCTGTTTGCGTGTTTGTAATGTCGAATCGCTTGGACAGATTCAGTTGAAGTCGCTCAGAGAGTTATTTTTTCTGGATGTTAATTTAAGCGATGAGGTGATGTGCAATCTTGTTTTGGGTAGCCCATCACTGAAGAAAGTATCTCTTCGGAATTGTCATGGCCTACGAGTTTTAAAGATCGAAAGTCATCCATCGCTCGAAGAATTATATGTTAGTACTTCTCGTGGCCTGAAAGAAATTGATGTTGCTCGATCGGGCATCAAAATATTGGCAATCGTTATTAATGATTCGTTGAGGAAGATAGCCTGTCCAAATGTCGTGACACTTGAACTGGATGGTTCAACAAAAGGAGTGAATATTACCTGTGGATCTTCCGTAATTGATATGGGCCTCCATATGTGGAGGGGGGGATTTAATGGTGTGTTTCAAGAATATCCTGAGGTTAAAATGCTGCTGGCTAAGCTCCAAGATGCTGCATATTTTACTCTGTGCAATGGGAGTATACTGGTAGGTTTCCATTCTTTTTAAATGATTTGAAGTTTTTTAAGTTGTTTTAGCTTGATATAGGCGAGTTGAGTGTGGCACAAGATTAAGTGTGGCACTAGTTGAGTGTGGCACCAGTTGAATTAATGCGAAACTTATTTGTTTAGATTTTCCACTGTACTGTACTATTGGCTTAATCACGGCCCTTTTCTCACGTGTTATAAATTTGTCATTGCATTTTTCTCATCTTTGGCTCCTTACAAGTATTTGAGTTCTTCTTCCAACTTCTGCAGCTAATTGTGCATAAGATATGATGTTGCCGTTGAATATGAATCAATCTTTTTCTGTTGTCCTGCTTTCTTGTCAAAATTATTTACTCATTTGTCATCAGCCAGTTTGAATAGCATTATGCATTGTTCTTTTATATGTCATTAGTTCAGTATGAGATGTCAAACGTCGAGCCAACTGGTTGAAGATCATGATATGTTCCTTTGTTGATTTGAAAGATGGATGTTATTGGTTTTTTTCTGTGGTCTTTTAAAGTCTTTACTCTGTTTCAACTCATGCGTGTTTGACGGACAACTTAGCATTTGCTGGGACATGCTTTCCGCTAAAATTCAATCTTGTTGCTTAGGTTTGTGGGCTATTTTTGTGGAATTTTGGCATTTTGATGTTTGTGTTGATAAAAGTCCAATGTAATCTTGTATATTTGTTAAAGGAAGGTTTTGTTTGGACTCTTTACGAGGTATCAATGACTGACCGATGCCTTCACTTTTATGGGTGCTTGTTAGGTCAATTCTTCCAAAACTTACTTATATCACCGGAGGTGTATATTAATTAATAGCAAAAAGACTAGTGGGTGATAAGGAAATAGACACTTGGTAAATTTCGGATTAAATTTGAGGAGTGAGGACTGCAGCTTGTGTAATGTGTGGCATTCTAGTTGTCTAACTAGTGTGATAGAAGTGTAGTGGAGATTGAATCCATCAATTACCATCTGCACTAAACTGTAGCTCTTGAGGCGTGGGAGGCATAGTTGTTGTTTGTTGTTGTATGTTTCTAATTTAGTTTAATAATCAGAACATCGGGCATTATTGAGCAGATGCTGTTCTTTTCCTTTTCTAGATTACATCATAAAGTAATTGTATGTCCTATTTTGTGTTTAAAAAGATGTGTTCCTCCAATGATTCTCTCTTTTCGATCTCCAGGTCTTCAGCATATGGAAGCTAACGAATCAACCACGCCCATCTTTCAACTGGAAGTCTGTGACAACGACCCTTAATTTAGCTAAATGGCACCTCCCTGGGATTTCTTACTTACTAGAGACTTGCAATTTTCTAGAGACACTCACCATATATGTTTATCGTGTGGTGCCCGATGATATTCTGGCGCGCTTTAGCCTACAGTGCTGCATGAATAAGGAATATCTTTTTTTAATGACAAATTTATGTTTACTTCCATAGAGAACAGTGGCCACCTCTTCATTATGTAGATTAATTTTGACCCCTTTCTATAAATTTTGTCAAGTATATTAACTTTCAGACTGAGTTATGGATATTGGATATCAGAAGCAGATCTCTTTTGGAATTTAAATGTGTATGTTTTACCAATGCTTGATCATTGCACTTTGTTTGGCTATTTCTCAGGGAAAAAAGTGGAAGCGAAGGTGTAAATTTGATGGCAGGAGGTACTGGAATTCAATTGAGGGCACATTCTATTGCCTAAAACACCACCTGAAGAACGTCATGATCTATGCACACGTGACCCAACCATACGTAATCGAGTTCATTGAGTTTCTACTTGGGAATGCATTGGTTTTGGAGAAAATGGTGATCTCCACTAAAAAGAATACCGGACTCACTCGAAATAATAAAGCACATTGCTATGACATCGCCCTAGAAGAGGATTTTACCTCAAAGATGCTTGTGGAATTTTCGAAGAAGGTTTTCAGTTTCCCAAGAATCTCTCCTCGTGCCGTGGTACACTTCAATTGAGTACATGGATATGGTTCTCTCAAGTATGGGAGTACTGCTTCTTTACTTTTCTATAGATATTGTGCTAGCAAGTCATGTCTCTATCCTCAGTTAGCAGTTTCGCTTAGTCGCGTCCTGTCTTACATCGATGAATTCAATAGTTGATCATTGGATACAAAACTTTATCAAGTCTGTTTATCATTTTGGTTTGCTTATTATGTGCTTTGCTTTTTCTCCAAGCCACTATTGCTCTCATCGTATATCGTCCAAAGTTTGAAGGAGGTGATGCAGGAAACGCTGCTAGATCAATAGCGGCAGTGGCACTCCAGCAGTACGGATTCCATATGCAAATGTAATATATACTTAGGCCATACTTGTTTGCCCAGAGGATATCCTTCAGTATGGTTTTTGGCATTTTCATGGTGCATGCTTACATGTCTGGTTTTGAGCATATTTCCGAAGTGGACGATTTGTATTGGAGTACTGATGTTGACCCAGTTCCCGGACATTGTCGCGAGTGAATAACCCTGCTTTTTCAAAGTTCGTGTTAGTTTTACTTGTTCAATTGGATCAAACCGCATTGGTCCCTTTTTTTTTTCCTTCTTTTGAACATGATAGATAAAGAGAAATGTTACAAGCTGAAAAATCATTGAGGTTCGGTGCTTATGACACATGTATATCATTGAAAATGATAAATGAATCTCAATGCTAGAGACTGCTTTAACTGTTTGGATTCTTAGTCAGGATATGATATGATTTGATAGTATAGAATATGAAATTCAAGAATTTTTTTATATCCTATTATTGTTTTGTGATTTGCAGAATTAAAGTCGAATATATATATCATCATATTATGTACATTGTTTAGTACAAACGACATACTAGTATAAATAAACTTAAAAATCGTACAAACAGAGATCTTAAGAATCTCTAATAACTCTTGTTTATATCATTTTTATTTATTTGTTGTTTTATTTTTTCCACTCTTTTTATTTTTTTTCCTTCCATCATTCTCTAATTAAATTTTATTAAATAGTGAACTATACTTATATACCTTAAATATTAAAATATCTAATATATGTAATATATATACATACTCAATATATATTTATATATTAAATGTATATTATAACATAGAAATAAATTTGAATATACAAATAAAAATATGGTTAATATCCTGAAAAACTTCAAACATATACACATGTGAAAAATTTACTCCAAACTAATTTTTTGATTATGAAAAACTCCAAACTGGTACACATGTTATAAATATGCCTTAAACGACCACATAAAACTTTAAACTAGAACACTTAAGACAAATTTGCTCCAAACTAATTAGTTCGACCATCAAAAACCCAACACTAGTATATTTTTTATAAATATATCCACTGTTAAATTGGATAATATCGCATAAAACCACAAAAATTGTATAACTATAACAAACGGAGAGTAAAATCCCAAACTAGTACACTAGTCAATTGTCAGGTATTATCCAACTTAGCAATTTGACAGTAAAATTTAATTGAAACTAACAGCAGGTAAATTTATTATAATTGTATTAGTTCGTGGTAAAATTACAAATGTGTACTAGTTTAGGGTTTTTTACGGTAAAAAAATTAGTTTGAAATAAATTTGTCACATGTTTACCATTTTGGAGTTTTTTTAGGGTAGTAACCCATAAAACTAAGATTAGAAGAAAAACGAAATTGTTGTTATTCTTGTGTTATTTTTATATTGTAGTTAAATATTATTTATAAAAATATATTATTTTAATTTTATTAATTTAAGAATTTGTTTATTTGAGAAAAATAATTTTTGTGTTATGAATATTAGAAATTTTATTCACCTTTATCTCACATTCTTTATGGAATAATTTTATCTGAGTTATATTCCTTTTATATCATACTTTATCTTGGCTTGAGCGAGCATCAAGTTCCGGATATAATAAATCTTGAAGTTTATCTTAATTGCCATACATATACTATTGAAAGATATCCGGAATCGTAACTATCAAGTCACTTGAACAAATGAGCTCACCTTTTACATTAAACACTGGAGATTTAAATCTTTCATCTACCAAGCAACCATGTTCAACTATGATTATTAAAAAAAAAAAAAAACATGGTGGGTATAATTACTAAAATACCTAAGATGTTTTGAAGATCCGAAGAAGTATCAAGAGTGTTTAACACTGTTACTCATAAAAAAGGCTTAGATAATGTGTTTTAAATCATTCTAAGACGTTGGGAATAACTTTTACCTTTTACCTTGTAACGAGATTTAAATCTTAGAAGGGCAGTACTTCGACTTGCAATCTATACATATTAACATAGATAATATTCAGAATTTGTTCAAATTCAAAATTTATGAAAAATTTTATGATAAAAAAAAATACGTTTCAAGGAAATTATTTTTCAAGAAGGTGGTTAGTTTTCTTTGTTTGATGATATATGATTGAAAGTGTTTTTTGTTGTTTGAATCTCATTTGAAAAATGATTTCAATTTCCTGAATATCATGCAAAAGAAAATTTTGAATTTTTTTCCTTTCTTTTGAATATCAAGCCACTAGCAAGAGCCAACCTGGTTGGCCTCGGGCTAACTTGACCTTGTCATGGTGAGGCTGGTAAAGCTTGAGCTAATTGTAACAAGGTCGAGCTTGACCAAAGCCATCAAGATTGAGCCTCGCCTGGTTGGCCTGCGTCTATGTCTATTTGTCAGCCATCGCTAAGGCTCGGTGATCGGTTGAAGAGAAGTAATTTTAGAAAGTGTTTTCACCGTTTTGAATTTAAGAGTTCACTTCCTAGTTCTGTGCATGGATATTTGGAAATTGTTTTCGATTGTTTTCCTCAGCCAGATGCATCCCTAGAGCATGATGGGACTCCCAGGCCGCTATCTGTTCCGGCCTTTCGATAAGGCAGAGCCACTGATCTCTGCTCATTCCTCCATCCAGCAAATATCAACCTCAGATTTTTTGCCATCTCTCAATGGGTGCTTTGAGTGGTGGCTGTGGCCATGGCTGGCTCTGGGGGTGGAACGGTCCCCCGGGGAACGAGGGATCGTTGCGTCCTCGTCGGAGGAGCTCACAGCCCTTGGATCCTGTGGAGTCAACCGGGAGAATGGCTCGTCGGGTTCCCTTCCTGAGCAAGCGGCGACAGTGGGCTCGCCCGCTCTAGCCGATGACACAATAGCTCAGGTCAGGGAGCGTCTGAGAAGGAAGGGGGAGGGCTCGGCAAAAAATTCCTCATATGGATTGGATATTAATGTTGTTCGCGAGGTCGGTGTTTGATTACAAATGTTTGTGGTTACTGAATGTTGCATGCGTGCTCAAGTCGCAAGTGTGACTGATTGTGTGGTTGTCCGTATTCGCTTGGATTATATGCTGAGAGCTGAGCAAGATATGCAGTGTTCTGACAGAGGCATAATTGACTTTTTGCTTGACTATTAGTTTAGGGAATGTGGTCGATGTTTTGTTTCTGGTTCCCGTTCTGACTTCTGAGTCTATGATGGTTTAGCTTCACTTCGGCTTTTGAGGAAGCTCTTCTTAAAGATATTGATGTGTCTTCTCACATAGTTGATTGGTTGACATTGCTTGCTGGGAAAAAGAAAATTGTTGTTATGGTGATTTTGGAAGAAATAGCTGTCATTATTGCCTTCGCTTGTAGGAGAAAATGCATGCAAGTAATTTCCATTTTAGGTTTTAAAGCTTTTCTTCTACATAAGTCACATGCCATGGGGCAATTTCTATACCAACCTTGAGTGCTTGGATCTTGCATCTGAAACAGTGTAGGAAGTGGTCGGTGCCATGTTCATGAGTTTTGAAGCCATGTAGGCCTTTCGATGCAAGGTACTAGTGCACAGTTCGTCGGAACTATTTGAGAACATTGGGGCTTTTATGTTTGATACTTGAATATCTAGAGGTTAGATTAGTATGTGAAGTGGGGTTTTGGTATACTATCCGCCGTGCAATTGAGCTTGCCAGATTCACCACTTTATGGTGCTGCTGCTTAGTTTTCCGAGTCATACGGTGTTGATGGGCAAATCATGTGCTGCTCATGCATGGATTCAAAGAAAAGGATTTCCACTTATGGTCAAATCAGTTTTCTAGTTGAGCTACAGCTGGAGCTGTTCTGTGCTATATTAGTGAATTTTTCATCTCTCACGAATCATTAGAAGGAGGTTCGACTTCCATTGAGATTTCAGATTGAAATGTCATAAATCATACCCTAAAGCCTGGTCATGTCCCATGTGGTCACGTTTCTTCTACTTGTACCATTTTTTGTTATCTCTAAATATGAGTTCGCCCATTTGACTTTTTGCTATGTTCTAAGTTGTCTTGTATAATTGGAAGAGACATTAGACAAGATGTCACGCCCCAATCCTTCGACCGTGTGCCCATCCCTCTTTGGTCAATTAATAGCAACATCCCAAGACGCGATGCCGACCCTTTCATTTTAAATACGCATGCGGAAGCATATATAAAATCCCAGACAACAAATAATTGGGATAGAAGAGCAAGAATAAAATTTTCAAACCAAGACAAGTCTTTTATAGACAAATGGGTTAATTACAAAATTAGTTTGTTTACAAAAATGTCAACTTAACAAAAAGGGGATTGTCCTAACACCCACTAGTCAAATCGGATTGTCGATTCTTCAGCCTTCACCTTCCAACCTCTAGGGCTTTCGGTCCTACATGACCGCCAACTAGGGACTTGGAATTGTTATCCCACAATGGGGTGAGACAACGTCTCAGCAAATTCAATTCTCCTAAGACCCGATTAGAAAGAAAATATGCCTTAAGGGTTGCCTAAGCACATTCACATGTCAGAGGGTTTACCTTGGCCTCAGTTCCTTCCTGCAAGTCAATACAATTTATAATTCATCAAATCAATTCACCACATCAAATCATTCAATCAAATCAAATCATCGATCAATCGACTCAGTTGATTCCATGTCAACATGACCATTCTCTGGTCATCTCAATCAATATTATCTATGAGTTTGACCATAGTCCAGGACTGCTCACTCTAGCCGATATATAGATAGTATAGCTCACCAGAAACGGCCAGATCCACTGATTGGATATATTTTATGCTCACCAGAAGCTGCCAGATCCATTGATCCGATATATTTATTATGTTCACTAGAAGCTACTAGATCTACTAATCCAATATATTTGTTATGTTCATCAGAAGCTGCCAGATCCACTGATATAATATTCTAAGGCCATTTTTCTATTTTTATCATACTCAATAAAATATCATGTGTGGGTACACGGTCAACCTTAGCCAAATTACCATAATTTCCTTTTCATAAATCTCACCATTTTAGAAAATCCACCAAAATATTTTTGGCGTTGTAAACTGACGCCCGGTTATTTTCCACTCAATTACTGACATTAAATGAATTTAAGAATAAATTCCAAAAATACAAATCATGCACAATCAACACAAATTAGAGCTCAATGAAATAAACAAGCCACACCACTACAATCAGCATAAAATTCCAGTTACCAGATATCCCGGTCTAATTTCCAAAAAAAAAAATTAATTAATTAATTTCGAAAAATAATTATTAAATGCTAAAAGTTCACACTTAGGCTCGAAAAGTCTAATTAAATACTGAAACGGGCCCGGAAAATTTTCGAACCACTCTATATAAATTTTAGAGCTTGTCTAGGCTCTAACTACACTACTCTAACCACCTAACATGTATCAATAATTAATTAATTTACTAAACCGTTCTAATTATCCACTAAACAGGCTCTAACTACACTACTCTAACCACCTAACATGTATCAATAATTAATTAATTTACTAAACCTTTCTAATTATCCACTAAACCAAGTTTAGTCTAAACTAAACAACCCTTAAACGTAATTAACCGACTAAGCGAGAATTAGTGAGATAAACTCACTTATTTATCGAACCGGTCGATTCAAATCGATGGGGATGCGACAGGGCTCGATCCTCTCCAAAGCGGCGGTGGCTTTTGAGCACGAATCGGGCCCAAAAAATGGCCTGCAAAGCTTCCGATTTTCTGCTCGGGTTCCTTGGCTAAAGGACTGATTTGAGCGACTGATTTTGCGGAGAGAAGGGCTGAACTTGCGACTGAATTCGTTGGCGCGGCTGGGCCTGCTTTATTGACCTCGAGATTTTGATTACGGACACAGGGTACCAAAACGATAGAAAAATCAATCTAGTGTCGATTAACGAGAATTTTGCAATTTAGTGGAATCACCCACGTTTAACCACATATCTCAGTCAAACTGACCTATCTTTGATTTTTAATCGATTTTTACTGTGCCATAATGATCTTGGCAGATGAGCACGGTCGAGTAACCAATTCCTAGTCGAATTCTCAAGTCTATTGCATTAAAATTCTGTAATGGCTTTTCCAGATAATCTAGTTATCTCGAGAGTGATCAGTTCTGAAAACAGCCCTATAGGCGCGTCGATGAAATACCCGATTAATTTAATTGAAAACAGAAGTGAAAAATCCAAGATGTCACACAAGAAGTTTGAGAAGTCTGTGAACTACTAAGTTTACTTTCTGTAGAGAGAGGAAAGGATGTGCGTGTTTCCATTCGTTCGGTTCATTTTTTTCTCGTTTAGGAAGTAGGTTGTCTTTTCAAAAGATGTTAATTCTTAAGGTTGGGATGGTGCAAACTTCTTTTTGTCTGTAACTCTTATCCTTTCACGAGGGTCCAATGTTTTTGTTCCTCTGTTAGAGTTTTAGTGCTTGCTTTGGCGAAGTATTTGTGCAAAAATGTTGACCCAAATCTATGACACAGGACATCACGTGCATTCTTTTTTTTAGATCACGACTAGTTTTGGGCCCCTCGCATGACTTCTTAAGGATTTCTTTTCTGTGGCCCCGGTTCATATGTCTGGTATCAGTATCTTGATCGAAATTTGCCTAAGTCAACGGTTGAGAACTTGATGATGAAGGTACAATCAATTATGGTACAATATCCTTAAATATTTGGTCCAAAACATAAGAGCTTAATCTTCTAACTTCATTTTTCTTGAAGGTATTGTTAAACCAAATCATGCTAGGCCCTTCAGTTATTGCAATTCTTTTGCTTGGAACAACTTATGGCAAGGGAAGTTATCTGAGCTCCCTAAAAGTATGAAAAAGATGCTCTTCCCACACTTCTTTATGGTAAAGTGCTCTTCATTCTCCTATGCTGTCTTTATTTATCTGATGCCTGGTAAAATCATGTGTTAGCTATGTACCTCTTCTTTGCAGGATTTGGGTTCTGGATCCCTGTCTGTGCATTGAATTTCTGGTATGTTCCTGTGGTTTCCTTGATCTTACCTGACAGTAGTGATGGATTTATGAGATGGGCTTAAGGCCCGTCCGCCCATGTTGGGCCTAAAAGCCCGGCCCACGGGAATAGGGCCCGTGGATGGGGGAAGGTATAAAAGGGAGGAGAGAGAGAGAGAGAACACACCTCTTGGGAAATCAGAACGTACGTACGTTCCTCTCCCTCTCTCCCTCCAAGAAAAAGAAAAGAAAAACGCTTAAGGCGTCCCGTCTTCCCTTCAAGGCAAATTGGCATCATCGGATAAGAATTTCTTCATCGGTTTTCGGCATTGGTGTTTAATCTGTGGCTAACAAGGTACGCTCGAATCCGTGGTGTGCTTTACGATTGGTGATACGTGTTTTCCCTGGCTTCGTCTTCCGCATTGATTTAGGGGTTCGATTTAGTGTCGAATCCGGTATTCGGGGATCAGTCATTCCCAAACATTGGTATCAGAGCCCTAGTTCACGTTTTTCCCGATCAATTTGATGTTTTTCATTGATTTTTCGTAAAAAATTCTCGGCCGTACGGATCGGGGCGTGAAATCCCGACACCTGAGCACTGTACGTCCTTTTTTATGAGTTTCTGTAAGTCGAAATCAAATTCTGAAGGCACTGCGTGAAAGGCGACGTGGAGACGAGTCCGGCGACATGTTGTGTGTCGCCGGACGACGCTGCACGCACCCACACGCGCGGCCACGCGCTCGAAGCGCTGGCTATGGCCAGCGCGTGCGCCACACGCGCCCGTGACGAACCGGCACGTGCGCGCCGGCGACCGGTGTCGTCACGTGATGACGTCACCGTGACGTCATCCAACGGTCGGTAACCGCTCGGATGACGTCACCGATGACGTCATCACCGACGACAGTTGGCCGGCCGGTCACCGCCGGTGACCCGACCCGACAGCGACCGACCCGACCCGATCAGCCTGGCGCATGCCGCGCACGTGCGGATGACGTGTGCGTGACGTCAGCACGCTCACGCGCGAGGCACGTGCCGGCTGACGTCTGCGTGACGTCAGCCAGTGCACGCGCGCGGCACGTGGGTCGGTTCGTCCGACCGGCACGGCCGGTCCGACCGGTCCTCCGACCCGCGTGCCCGTTGACCCGACCCGTTGATCGGTGACCCGACATGTTGACCCGTTGACCGACGACCGTTGACCGTTGACTTTGATCCGTTGACCCGAAAAAAAAGAAAAAAGAAAAAAAGAAAAAAAAAGGAATTTGTTTCTTTTTTCAATTATGTTTGTGTGGGTTGTAGGTAATCCATTTTTATTCTGCATTTGTTGCATGAATCATGGAAATTTATGTATTTTCCATTTTGTTTATTATGGATTATAAGTGATCCATTTTAGTTCTGCATTTGTTACAGGAACTATGATGCGTTATGCACGGATACCTGCAATCCCAAGAACAGATGAAGGAAGAGCTAGACTGAAAAGGCTGATGAAAGAGTTAGCTGATTATCGGTGGCTTGATGGTGATTTAGTATGACACATGGTCAAGGTCAATCAGATGATACGGGAAATCATCTGGAATGGTTACCTTATGCCGGACTTTGAGAAGGTGCCGGCTTTGATGAACACTCTTCCACCTGAATGACAAGCAGTGTTAGATCGGCTATGGGAGATCAACGTGGTCCCGGATTATAGGGGGCTAGTGGAAGCTTTTGTTAGAGAGTACTATAGGATTGAGTTGGCCAAAACTTCAACCCTTAGATTGAGCACCACATGGCGCAGAGTGAATGCGCCTTGGTGGCGACATGAGAGCTCTCCAAAAGTTTTTCCATGGTTGGCAAATGTACTTTCAGTTTTCTCAGATGTTTTGACCGATAGATTAGAAGGGACATTCCCTATTTATTTCTTTGATTAATTATGTAATGTTTACTACCTAATTGTTGTTGATGTAGCAACCGATATGTAAGTTGTATCATGTGAAAGCATTGTTATTTTATTGGATGTTAAGATTTTATTTGCTTTCTGTTATTGCTGGTTGCTGTGGGTAGTTAGCTGTGGGTAGTTATAGAAGTTTTTGTAACTTCATAGAATTGATTTTGCATATGACAATCATATTAATGATAGTTTTAAGTTAGGATTTTTGGAGGATGATTGGAAACATAGTGACCTTTTGATTCTGAAGCCTTACTTAAAATTATTCATCAATATGATGGGTCTATGTAAAAGTGGATGCATAAATGATAGGCATTAATTATTCGTGCATGAATGTCTGATGTGTTCAGAATGATGGTTCAGCAACTAAGAATGTAATTGCTGATATGAACGGCTACAATTGTGAAATATTGAATATGAAGATTCAATATGTGCTGGAAAAGCAAGAAGCACTAGAAGCTCTTGACCATGTTATGGAAGATCTTGAGAGTGCCGTGCGCCACCTTGAGCTAGTAGAGGACTGCCTATCGACATTTGAACCGAAAATAGACATTGGCTATGCTGGTTCTAGCTCAGAAAGGGCTTTGAGCTCTAAGCGCAAGCGTATTGATTCGTTCAATATGTGGGAATGCAAAGGATCAAGTCCTTATTGCAAGAGATCAAGAGTTAACCAACACAAGAGAGGAAAACGTCCTCAAGTGAAGAAAATGTCAAGGGTGAGGTGTTACAATTGTGACAAGAAATGTCACCATGCTCGCGACTATTGTGAGCCAAAGAAGGTATACACCTCTTGTACATTTGAGAACTTTGATTATGTGTCAAGTTCTGCATTATTAGCTGAATCCAATCCTTTGTGGACTGTAGATTCAGGAGTAACAGACGATGTAGCGAAGGATAGAACATCCTTCGTGGAATTCCGACGAGTACTAATTGGAACAAGTGGATCTATGTAGGAAATAACTCCAGAGATGAAGTTAAATGGATTGGCACTTGTCAATTGAACATGCGTGGTGGACGCAACTTGTTCCTACATGATGATCTATATGCTTCGGAGATTCGTCGAAATTTAAGCGTCTGTTTTTGGTGTTGGTTAAGCTTGGTTTTGATATGAACTTCCATAATAAAAGTGTAGATTTGTGTTTAGATACAAACTACTATGGTTGTGGTCACTTTCTAGATGGTTTTATTGTACTAAATGTTGACTGTGGTGATGTCAATATGTTATTCCCTTGTTTCACGTCTTTTACTTCATGTGATAATGATGTGAATGTGTGGCATGCTAGACTTGATCATATTGGCCAACAACATATGAATAGACTAGCCAAAGAGGGCTTGTTGGGCAATATTGAAAAAGTCGATTTGTCCATATGTGAGCATTGCCTAGTAAGGAAAACGACAAGAAAACCATTTGGAAAAGATAAAAGAGCTGAATTTCCTCTGCATTTAATCCATTTAGGCGTTTGTGGTTCAATGAATGTGAGAGGAAAGCAAAGGGCTGTTTATTTCATCACTTTTTTTATAGATGATTATACTCGAGTCGGATATGTCTATTTGATTTATCATAAATCTGAAGCATAAGTTGTTTCAGAAGGTTTATGAACCTGGCAGAAAATCAATTAGACAAGAAAATAAAGGTATTTAGATCCGATCGAGGTTGAGAATATATATCTGATGAGTTCAGAAAATAATGTGATGAAAATGAATAGAAATACAGTTGTCTATTCCATATACTCCTCAACAAAATGGTGTTGCAGAGAGAAGAAACAGAACCCTACTGGAAATGGTTAGGTCCATAATGGCGCATGTTAACTTACCTATCATTTTTTTGGAGTGATGCGTTGTTAACTGCTGCCTATATACTTAACCGAATGCCTTCTAAATCAGTTAGTTCCACTCCATATGAGTTATGGATAGGTAGAAACCAGACTTAAGTTTACTTAAGCCATGGAATTATGCTGCCTATACTCATATGTCCTCTCACAAGTTTGGGAAATTGAGTCCTAGATAAAAGAAGAGTATTTTCATGAGATACTCCGAACACTCGAAAGGGTATGTGTTCATAGGTGAGCAGGAAAGTTGGAGTATAATTGAATTTGAATCACGGGATGTCACATCCTTAGTAGATGAATTTCCTAAGAGGGGCGAAATAGGGAAAATGACTCCCTATTTGAAACCTTAGATCAAGATAATGATGTCAGTGGAGTTCGTCCAAGTGAGAGTAATATGAGATGTGATGAATTGAATTCAACTCATTCTCAATTGCAACCACCTGATGTGACAACATCATCATTACCTAATCCAAGTGGGAGCATAATGGGGAATGATGTGCTAAGTGTACAATCTCCCATACGGTGAACAAGTCGCCAAAGTATTCCCCGTCGATGTTTTGACATTGAAAGGGAAACTTTTATGGTTGCTCCACAAGATGAGGATGAGCCGAGAAATATTAATGAGGCTCTTAATTGCCCTAGTAAGGAAAAATGGATTAATGCAATGGAAGATGAAATGGAGTCAATGAAGTCAAACCAAGTCTGGGAATTGGTTGATCTTCCAAAAGGACGCAAAGCCATTGGGTACAAGTGGGTTCTCAAAATAAAGCGAAAGGCTGATGGCTCGATAGAAAGGCATAAGGCTCGCCTTGTGGCGAATGGGTATAATTAACAGGAAGGAATTGATGATGAAGATACATTTTCTCCTGTAGTGGGATTTACCTCGATTCGCATTATTTTGGCAATAGTGGCTAGTATGGATCTTGAGTTATATTAAAATGGTATATACGTTTTTCATAATGCCATAATGCCATATGACTTTACAATGATTAATGAGAATTATTGTGTATATATCAAAAGATCCTAAGATCAATTTGTGATCATATCATTATATGTTGATGATATACTAATTGCCGGAAACAATATGGAGTTTGTTAATACTGTCAAAAGTTGGTTGTCTTCCAATTTTGAATTGAAGGATATGGGATTATAAACCCATAGACACTCCTATTGCAAAATGTGAAGGATTGAGCCATAGACTGTGTCCAAGGACTCCACAAGAGAAGGAACAAATGAAACATGTTCCTTATGCTAGTGCTGTTGGGAGCTTGATGTATGCTATGATGTGTACAAGACCTGACATATGTTATGTAGTTGGAATGGTGAGCAGATACCAATCCAATCCAGGTCAAGCACGTTGGAAAACCGTTAAAAGAATACTAAGGTATCTAAAGGGGACTGCTGATTATACGCTGAGTTATAATGGAAATGATCTGCGACTCTAAGGCTATTCTGATGATGATTGGGGAGGAGATTTAAATAAAAGGAAATCTACCTCTAGGTTTGTTCTCTTACCGAATAATGGCACCATGTGTTGGAGCAGTAAGAAACAAAAGTGTATAGCATTGTCCACGATGGGAATTGAGTTTGTGGCATTATCAGCAGCAGTATAAGAAAGTGTTTGGCTTAAGAGATTTTTTGGATCATTTTGGTGTTATTGGAAGTGCTGCAGATTAATTGTTGGTTAACTGTGATAGCCAAGCAGCAAAAGTGTACACCAAAGATCCAAAATATCATGGCAAGACCAAACATATAGATACCAAGTATAATTTTGTCATGGATATGATTGCACGAAAAGATGTGAACTTAGAGTACGTACTACGCATAGAATGGTAGCAGATCCTATGACAAAGCCAATACCTAGAGATGTGTTTTGTGGCCATATGAAATCTCTAGGATTGCGTAGAGGCTAATGTACTGAATATTGTAATTTCCCTAAGTGTTCACATTTGATGAATTTGTGTTTTCATCATTAATGCCTATGAATCTTTGTTTGATCTTTATGCATCTTAATGCTTAGTGCATTACTTTAAGTTAGGAAAGTATGTCGGGCAGATATGAGATTAGCCCACTCACACGGGTAATCGCCTCTATTTACTGTGTGATAAATAGATATGAGACTGTTTTTAAGCTTATTATCTAGGTGATAATCGAGAGCTCAAGCTTAAAACACGTATGTCGCCTTAACTGGGTGTTAAGATGAGGACATAATACTTACTATGTCCGAGAGTAAAATACCCCACATATTTTACTTTATCTGTCTATGATGCCAGATGTGAGTTCTGATGAATTTAGTGAATGAGTAGATACGTGAACTCAAGTTAGACATTGGGTATGTCTGAACTATCATCTGTACGGTATTGAAAGGTGTAGACATACGCTCCATGGGAAAGGAGTTAATACCGTAATATGTATTTCATACTACGTATGCATGAGACGACCAATAAGAGTGGCAAAAGTTTGATCTCAACTTTTTTATGTCGTGTGAGACTCTTGAGGAAAAGAGTTCCTCAATTTTTAGTTCTCTCATGACTCTTACTTATCCTCAAGATTTCTATTTAGTGTTTGCTATCTTAGGATGTTGCCAATGGTCATGTGTTGATTCAATCTAATGGGGCATTTCTAGAAAAGCAAGCTGAACTGAAATTGAGAGTTTGAAGGAAAGAGGAAGATCGAATTTGGAGAATCACATTGTAGTTTTTGTATTCACTGGTTAACCAATTATGACTGTCTTTGTGATAAATCATAATTGTGAATACAATATATATATCATTGTTTAAAAGAGATCAAGAGAGATATAAATGTGATCGATCGATCTAGGGTACTGCATACTAAATCTACTCGGAGTGAAATCTCCATTATGAGCTGCTATATATTCCTAACAGATGTATGGCAACGAGCTCTCAAAGTATGTTGGTCGCACGGATTATTCACCGGTATGAATGTTGATGAGAGGAAAAGAGGATTCTGTTCGGCCCATCATGTTAAGTGAGAGTCTATGATGGATTTTTCTCTGATGGGGCTGAGTAGGGCCTGTCCGCCCATGTTGGTTTTGGACCACCATGTGCAAGTGGGAGATGATGGATTTATGAGATGGGCTTAAGGCCCGTCCGCCCATGTTGGGCCTAAAAGCCCGGCCCACGGGAATAGGGCCCATGGATGGGGGCAGGTATAAAAGGGAGGAGAGAGAGAGAGAACACACCTCTTGGGAAATCAGAACGTACGTACGTTCCTCTCCCTCTCTCCCTCCAAGAAAAAGAAAAGAAAAACGCTTAAGGCGTCCCGTCTTCCCTTCAAGGCAAATTGGCATCATCGGATCAGAATTTCTTCCTCGGTTTTCGGCATTGGTGTTTAATCTGTGGCTAACAAGGTACGCTCGAATCCGTGGTGTGCTTTACGATCGGTGATACGTGTTTTCCCGGGCTTCGTCTTCCGCATTGATTTAGGGGTTCGATTTAGTGTCGAATCCGGTATTCGGGGATCAGTCATTCCCAACAAGTAGAAATCGAAAACTTGTTGGAGCAGATTGTGGCTTTTTGTCAGTACGCCTGGTTTGATAAATTCACACATGTCAAATTCCCATGGTTTCTTAAGGTGCCGTAGCTTGGAAGCGGGAGAAAAATGATGAGGATGTGGTTATGCTGTTAATTTCGAGTTTATATCTTCATGCCACTCCTATCGGGATGTATTGTTTGAGGATTCTGGACTACTTGGATATTTGGGTGGATCTGGTACAAAATGCAGCATTGAAACTTAGAATGATTTGTGTTGCTGACCTGAGTTAATGGGAATGGGCTTCGTGGCGGTTGTTTGGAGTTTTTTTCTTTTTCTTTTGGGCTTTCAAGTGTCGGAGTTGCAAGTTTTTCTTTGCTCTTCTTTTCTTTTATCACGCAGATACCACCGATGAGGCACTCTTTTGGCATTGTGGACAAAAATTTGAAACAATTTTCATGTTCTTTTTATCTGGCGGTCTTCTGGCTTTCTTCGAATTATATGCATCATTGACAATTCTGTGAATCTGTAACATATTGGTTAGCTCACAGGGTGATCCCTCTTGAAGCCCGTGTGCTTTTCATGTTCATGGGCTCCATCTTCTGGAACTTCTGCTCGTCTTCCACCGTGAGCAAGTAGCTGTATATGCCGAACCTCATTTGGCTCCCTCTCGTCTTCTCTTGAGTAGAAGCCGTGGCTTCAGTATTGATCTGCTGTTTATGGTTAATTGAAGACTTTAGAATTTGTAAAATTTATTGGAGAGCTTCGTGCGGACAAAAATCCTTGGTTTTTGATCTTCAGGTTGCTTGCTTTTTGAAACATGCTTGGTTCTTCTAATTTGTTGTGGTCAGCGGAAACAACGTTTATCGCCCAATTTCGCATCTAATTGCAGGATTCGGTGTTCGGTTTACAAGAGGTAGAATTGAATTATCATTAATTTGCTGGTAATGATTTGTAGGAGAAAATTGTGACCAGCGAATTGCTTGTGCAATTTTTTTTAGGAAGTCACTGTTACTTATATCAAATCGTCAGCATTTATTTGATTTTTTTTTTTTTGAAATTGCAAACTCTTTCAATAAACTAATGTTGACTAATTGGGAGTATTTCTTAATCATTAATGCTTCACATGTTCACATGTATTTCATAGGTAAGGAAATTTATAGTTTTGTCTAATCTTACAATATCATGTGCACTGCATGGAAAAATTTAATTGGTACTTGATTTGTCAATATCGGGTAAACTTACATACTTGACCTTGCGAAGTTGCTCCGGAGTATTTGAATCATCAAAGAGTTAAAAGAGATTGATAATTAAAATGCAGACTACAAATAAATGGCATAGATACATGTGAAAAAATTAAATTTTTCGATAACAAAAAAGTTCATTTGATTCATGGAAAGCTTGAGATTTGAGAAATATTTTTCAAAATAAAATATGCTATTAATTAAAGGAAAATATTTTAATTATTGATAACAATTTATGATTGACTATTTTCGTGGGCGATAAATTTTTTTTCATTTATTTATTTTTGTAATCGATCATTTTTTGAGAAAATATTTTCCAAATCTTAAGCTTTTGTGAAACGAACTTTCCTAAGATGCACTTTACCAAAAAAAAAAACTTTCCTAAGATGCATAATTTCAATAAACTGCATAGGTTCTTGTGAAATGATGACATGATTTAAAATCTCCTTAAGAAAGTTACTATAAGATTGAAAATTCTAAATTTCAATGCTAAAACAAAAATGTGCCGGCTAAAATAAAATTTACACATTCGTTCATTTACAAAAAAATAAATAAATTGTAATTTAAGTAATTAAAGATATTTGAGAGAAGAGAAAGGCTATTGAGACTCCTTAAAAGGAGATCTGCTTTATTTTATATAATAGTATATATTGGTTTTAAATTAGGAGAAGCAGAGGAAAAATTAAAAGCAATGGTCTCAAATTACAGCTCAAATCTAGCCAACATACTGCTTCCATTGGTAACTTCAAATCAGCCCAAACCCGGCTGTCTCCACCTTCTTCTTCCTCCTCTTTTCGAACCTCCAAGACTTGGACTAAAGAGAAAGGCGTTCTTTTCGTATTCATGGCGGGGTATAAAGCTAACGACGAGCATGATTACCTCTTCAAATTGGTCCTGATTGGCGGCTCAGGCGTCGTCAAACCCAACCTGCTGTCCCGGTCCGCCTTCTGGTCCTCTTGTTCGATCTTTCCTGTCAATTTAATTTCGAAGTTTCGATTCTATGGACGCTAATTCTTTTTCTCGTCGATTGTGTCACAAATCTCATTACAGTTGCATGTTTCGCTACGCTATCGCGTTTGTTGAGATTGGATAAGATTTCTCTAATCTGTTTAGGTTTAGATTTACAAGTTGGTTAGTCAGTTCTGAACTTTTAACGAATGTCGCAATGTCAAGCTTGAGAGACGGTGCTCGTAAGTGAGGCGATTGTAGCCCTGGTTTCTTTTCATCTGGGTGAGGTGGCAACCCTCGCCGACTCTTGACTAGCTATCATCCACCATCATCGGCTCTTCGTGGCGATGGTGGGGGCAGCAGTTAGTTTCCCTTCCTTTTTTCTCTTAAATAAATTTCATTTATTGTCAATATAATTTAAATAATATTTAAAATAAAAAAAATTGTATTTAAATCAAAACGATGTCATTTTGCCCTCACCAATGTCAGAGAGAAAACAATAAAAAGAGTAAAGTCGACATTTGCACCACTTTGACAATTAAAATTGGATTCAATTACACTTTCATGACATGTTTAGTATTTTCAATGCATTTATCCCTAAAATCGTAAAAGCAATGATCAATACTACAAAAAAAATCTCAAACTAATGCACTTATGATAAATTTACCTCAAACTAATTATTTGACCACCAAAAATCCCAAATTGATCAATTTGTGATCTATTCATGATTTTACCATCAAATTATTAAGTTATATGACATGTGACAGGACGTACAAGTTTGGAGTTTTATCCTCCATTTATCATAGTTGTATTTGTTAATTTTTTGTGGTATTAAGTTAATTTAACGAAAAATAACGGAATGTAAATTTGTCACAAATATTTCAATTTAGGATTTTTGGTGGCCAAAAAATTAGTTTGCGATACATTTATCAAAATTTATTATAAATGCTCCGGTTTGGAGTTTTTAAAAGTCAAAAAATTAGTTTGAGATAAATTTATTATATATATATATATATACCGATTTAAGGCTTTTCATGATATTAACTCCTAAAACTAAATAGCTATCTAGTACCTTGACAAGAAAAAAAAAATACTTATATTCATTTATGGGGGAAAAAGGTTAGCCCCGCCTATTGGGCCGGTCTCACATAAACTCACCATCGCTCGCTTGGCATAAGTACGGTTTGCATTCCAACTGAAAGCTCGGGATTCGTCCTAGCCACAGCTCGCGTTCATAGCCCTGTCCTTTGTTTTTTCCTGCATCTCTTGGGCTGAAGAGGTCGCTCATGCCTCTTGTACTAGTGTGATCAAAGCCATGAAGAGAACTGGTGATCGCAGAGGCAGAATCAGCTGTTCAGACCCGCGGAAGAGTAAAGAGGATGAGGTAGTCGACAGGATCGGCAGCTTGCCCCGAGTTGCTCCTCCTTCACATACTCTCCTTCATGTCCTTCAGGTGCACTGTCCGCGCATCGTTGATGCTTCGGCCGTTCCGTGGCCTTTGGAAAGTGTTGAATAGTAAAACTATTTTTCTCTTTCTGTGTTCCATATATTTTACAAGAATATAACCACGCATATATACACCGACGTAACCATCCTAGAATCTCCTACAAATATGGAGATCTCCTATAAATCACTACAAATAAGGAGATCTCCTACAAATCAAAAGATACATATGTATATATAAAGACCTTAAATAGAAAAACTCTCCTATTGAGGCCCTAATTGACAGATCATGTTAACACTCCCCCTCAAGCTGGTGAGAAAATATCTTTGATACCCAGCTTGACAAGTGAGCTGTGGAAAGCTCGACTCGATACATCCTTTGTAAGTATGTCTGCCAACTGGTCTTCAAATTTGATAAATGAAAAACTCACCACCCTATCATCCAGATTTTGCTTGATAAAATGCCTATCAACTTCAACATGTTTAGTGCGGTCATGTTGAACTGGGTTGTGGGAAATTTGAATCGTGACCTTATTATCACAAACCAATTGCATTCCTAACTTAGGTGGAAAACCAAGTTCTGTCAACAACTTCTTTAGCCACAAAAGCTGAGATAGTCCTTTAGCCATCCCCCGAAACTCAGCTTTAGCACTTGATAAAGCTACTACCTTTTGTTTCTTGCTCCTCCATGTAACCAAGTTTCCTCCCACAAATGTGAAGTAGCCTGACGTCGATCTCCTATCCGAGGTATTGCCAGCCCAATCAGCATCCGTAAATCCTTCCACCTCATGGTGATTATTCTTTGCAAAGAAAAGTCATTTTCCTGGTGCTGACTTCAAGTAGCGTAAAATTCGAACTACAACATTCATATGATCTTCACTAGGAGCGTGCATAAATTGACTTACAACTCCTACAGCATATGCAATGTCAGGCCGAGTGTGCGATAGATAAATTAATCTCCCTACCAACCTTTGATATCGGTCCTTATTGGTCGATACCTGATTAGGGAAAACTCCAAGTTTATGATTCTGTACTATAGGGGTATCAGCAGGTTTGCAATCCAACATCCCCACCTCAGCCAACAAGTCCAATACATACTTTCGTTGAGACAAGAATATACCCTCCTTTGATCTAGCCACTTCAATACCCAAAAAATATTTTAGGCCCCCCAAGTTCTTCATCTCGAACTCATTTGCCAGTTTCCTTTGAAGTTCTGTGATCTCCTCAAGGTCATCCCCTGTGATGATCATGTCATCTACATATATAATCAATGATGTCACTTTGTTATGCTGCCGTTTCAGGAACAACGTATGATCTGAGTTACTTTGAGTGTACCTATACCTTTTCATTGCAGAGCTAAAGTGACCAAACCAAGCCCGTGGTGATTGCTTTAATTCGTACAACGACCGCTCAAGTTTACATACCACTTCCGATTTATCAGCACACGCATATCCTAGTGGGATTTCCATGTAGATCTCTTCTTCCAAATCTCCATGTAAGAACGCATTCTTTACATCAAATTGATGTAAGGGCCAGTCCAAATTTGCTACAAGTGATAACAATACCCGCACAGTGTTCAGTTTTGCAACTGGAGAGAATGTTTCCTGGTAGTCCACGCCATAGGTTTGGGTATATCCCTTTGCTACTAGACGTGCCTTGTACCTCTCAACAAAACCATCTGCTTTATATTTGATGGTGAAGACCCAATTACATCCTACTGCCTTCTTTCCCTTCGGTATTGAACCCACTTGGGATCCCTCAATGCCTCCTGTACTCCACTAGGAACTCTACTTGCAAAGACATTCGAGACAAATGCCTTTAAAGGTCTTGCCAACTGCTTTGTCGAAACATAATTAGTAATCGGATACTTTGACCTTCGTTCTTCCACATCTGGAGAGTACCTATTAGGAGCCTTGCCACGATTATGTCTACGGGCAATTTATAACAAACAGCTACATCAGTATCAACAGACAAATTCTGTGTGGTAGAAGAACTTACCTCAGGAGTATCCTCAGGAGAATTGTCAGGTACTAAAAAAGGGGTATTTTGAAGTGGAGGGAGCTGTTCTTGAGATTGTTTGTGTGTCTCTTGCACCAAATCAAGCTGATGATTAGATTCCTTAGTGTACTGCTGTTTATTTTCCATTGTCCCATCATGATCCGTGACCACACCATTGCTGGCCAACATGTGAACCCGCTTGTCAACTTGCACCTTAGCTTGTGTGTTACCAGTCCTTGTGTCACCAGGTGTTGGCATTGCGGGGTCATTCTTTTTTAAAGCAAAATCAGCCGCAACCCCTGCCATCACACCACATTCCCACCAATTTGTCCTTTCACTAGAAGTCTCCCCCTGAAAGGTACAATTGGGTGTGGGAAAAAATAATTCGGACTCAACGAATGTGACATCCATTGTGATGTGGGATTTCTTGGTAGCTGGATTGTAACAACGGTATCCTTTCTAATGAGTGCCATAACCAAAGAAAACACACTTCACCGCACACGGATCAAGTTTTGTCCATTGGTTCTTGTGGAGATGGACGTATGCCACACACCCAAACACTTTGGGAGGTAGTGTCATGATGGAAGGAAGAGGAACATAGGATTCAAGTGCTTGAAGTGGGGTATGAAAATTCAACACATGAGATGGCATTCTATTCATCAAATGTACCACTGTAACCACGGCGGCATCCCAAAAACGAGATGCAACTTGACCACCTATGAGGAGTGCCCGTGCCGTCTCGAGGATATGCCGGTTCTTCCTTTCAGCGATACCATTCTGTTGGGGTGTCCTAGTGCAAGACGTTTCATGTATAAGCCCGTGATCCTAAAAGTAAACTGCAAGATGCTGATTAATATATTCCCCACCATTGTCGCTACGAAGGACTTGAATTTGAGTCCCAAACTGTGTTGCAATCATCCGATGAAACATACGGAATATTGTTGCCACTGTTGGAGAAATCTTTCTAGAATATTTTGAAGCTGACAAAACGTTTCTATCAGTCTGGTCTGGAGCTTTGTAGACCCTTCTACTTAGAGTCTGAAGACCTTCAGATCACCAAACTTAAGACTCAAGACTATTCTCATTGACAGTTTCTAATCCAGTGACGAAGGCTATCCAGAGCTAAAGTGTTTGGTTTAGGATTCGGTCTTATCAACTGGAGAAGATCTCTTGGCTGGATATGATATAACGGATTCTTTTATTCGAAATCAAGATCGTTTGACGATCCGATGATTGATGAGATATTCTTGGAAGGTTCTATTCTTGGAAACCAAGATCCTGATTGTATGGGCAAACATGATTGATGGGCTATCGACATGTTCCTTTAATAGCTCGAATGATCTTCTTAATTGATTCTGTCCAACGGGAAGATTGGAAGAACTCCTTCGGTAAGTGCCAACGGGTATGATGGCATAAAGGAGTATAAAAGGAAGTCGTTCCAGTTGTTCTAGTGCGTGCACGATGGAGAAATTCCAGAGTCTGAAGCTCCTTGATTATTAGTCGATTCATATTGAGCGAAATTGTATACACAAAAGAGAGTCTATACTTAGTGATACCTTGAGAGTGTGTGGTAGAACTTCTACACCGTGAAATCAAGGGAAAGCATTGCTGTAACATCTCTTTGTTCATAGTGGAATCCAGCCAGTGGGCTGTCAGTGCTGAAGAGTGGACGTAAGCTTCAAATAAGACGAACCACTATAATCCTTGCGTTCAATTTTCTCTTCCATACTCTCTGTCTTATTTTGATCGTTGTTTGTTGACGAGAAAAATCTTCTCATTTCTATTGTCTGTCTAGTATTGTGCGATTGTCTCGAGAAATTATTTTTGAGATATGTTGAGCAGAAGTCCTAAAACTTGTCAAGAAAGTGCAATTGAGTCCTAAAACTTACAAAAAGTTCAATCAAGTCCTAAAACTTGTCAAGTTTGTTCAATTGAGTCCTAAAGTTAACACCGTCAAGAAAGTTAACGGAAATTGCTGACGTGGCGCTGACGTCATATTTTAAATGATTTTTTATTTTTCAAATGGCTTTTTTTAAATTATTTTTTTATTTAAAATATTTAAAAATTAGATAAAAAAAACTGAAAAGGAAAATCTAAATTCATTTAAAAAAGGAAAATCTAAATTTATTTAAAAAACAAAACTGTTCAAAAAAAGAAAAGGGCACCGGTGGACTTCTGCCGCCCCGCCACCGCCCATCGCCGGAGGGGCCGGCGACGGTCGCCGGCCCTGGGCGGGGTGGCCGGCCCTCGCCTGTGCGAGGCCTCGCCAGCCCTCACCTGGGGCCAGCGAGGGCCGGCCACCCCCGCCCAGGGTCGACGACCGTCGCTCGGCCCTTCCGGCGATGGGCGGCGGCGTCTGCGGCGGGTGAGAAGAGGGCTGATTTTTTTAAAAACAATTTTAAAAATAACTTTTATAACTTTTATTTTTAATTTTGGTGAAAATAAGATAAAATGAATAAATCTAATTTTTTTAGTTTTTAATTTTTTTAAATGAATAAAAAATCATTAAAAAAATACACGTGTAAAATAAAAAATAATTTAAAATGACACGTCAGCATTTTTAACGGAAAAGGCTAACGGTGTTAACTTTAGGACTCAATTGAACTAACTTGACAAGTTTTAGGACTTGATTGAACTTTTTGTAAGTTTTAGGACTCAATTGCACTTTCTGGACAAGTTTTAGGACTTCTGCTGAACATATCCCATTATTTTTTATACCTATTCACCCCCTCTAGGTACTTATACTAGCCATATCAGCCACTTCATCTTTATGCTTCAATAAACCCAAGACATCCGGGTACAATCATCCACAAATGTTACAAACCAACGAATCCCAGATAGAGTAGTAAGCGGTGAAGCGCCCCACACGTCCGAATGAACCAAAGAAAATGGCCTGATGCTTTTATTAAAACTTAAAGGAAAAGAGGCACGATGACTTTTTGCCAAAATACATGTCTCACATTGGAATTCAGTATCTGACAAATTTTGAAACAAGTCTGGAAATAAATGTTTTAAATACCAAAAAGACGGG
The DNA here is from genome assembly GCA_019915185.1 of Eucalyptus camaldulensis. Classification (NCBI taxonomy): domain Eukaryota; kingdom Viridiplantae; phylum Streptophyta; class Magnoliopsida; order Myrtales; family Myrtaceae; genus Eucalyptus; species Eucalyptus camaldulensis. The sequence continues at coordinate 10,864,871 of JAHSVA010000005.1, forward strand.
TGTCCTAAGCGACGATGCCATAACCAAATCGCTTTCTCTTTATTAGTAGACCCACTACTTGTGTGACGTGCTCGGCCTGCTTGAAAGTCATCAACATAGTACAGGCCCCCCCCCCTTTTTAGTACCATGACCAATAATCTCCTTCGTGAGGATATCCTGAAATAAGCAAAAAGATGTATACATAAGAACACAACACTTCAAAGCATCAGTGAGTTGGCCAACAGAGAGTAACCGGTTAGACAGAGAGGGCACTAATAAAGTGTGAGACAATGATAAAGAAGGTGTAAGATCAGCATTGCCAGCCCTAGTGACAGGATAACTAGTGCCATTCGCATTATATATACTCTGTCTCCTCGGAGTGGTGTAGCATATAATATCATTACGATTGGGTGTCATGTGATCTGTTGCCCCGGAATCAACAATCCACCCCTCCCCGCCACACTGAGAATTACTAACAAGTGCACACCCAATGTTACCTTCAGGAGCCGCATCAGAAGTATTGGTAGCGTCTACTTGCTGTACCAAGGAAAGGGGTGAGGTCCCGGTAGCCAATGATGCCTGCCCTTGTCCTATAGAAATTTCTGTCTTTTTCTTGTCCTGCAACTCCTTCCACCAATCCAGATAACCGTGCAATTTAAAACAGGTATCTTTTGTATGTTTAGTATTACCACAATGAGTACAACCTCCAGGATGTTGTGGTTTAGCCTTCAAACCTTTGTTAGTCCTCCCTCCACCAGACGTGATATTAGGAGGGACCATCTGGAGAGCTTTGGACTCATTGTTGGCCTCGAGAAAATGTGAGATAACATTTTCACCACGCGACACCAGGGCTGCCGCGGTGCTAGATGGTTCAATTGAAGATAACATAACAGCTTGGCGTACATCCTCTCACCTCACCCTGGCGTACGCTTGCTCCACCGTCGGGAGGGGATGCATCTGTAGAACATCAGCCCTGACTTTGTCAAGGCGGTCATCGAGCCCATCAAGGAAAAGATATACACAGTCTTCTTGCATAAGAGCGTTGTAGCGCTCGATATCACGAGGACAAGTCATGGGATTAGGCCGTCGAAAATCAACCTCCCGCCATAAACCCTGAAGATCATTATAATACTTTTCAATCGGGCCACCTGCCTGCTTCAATCGAGACAAATGTCGCTTTAGATCATACACTTGGGAGACATCGGTGCCATCAAAGAACGTAGTAGCCACCGAATCCCATACTGCCTTTGCTGTTGGGAAATGGATAAAATTCCCAATCAACGCCGAGTCCATGGAATTGATGAGCCATCCTTTAACTGTACTGTCGTTAGTCTTCCACTTCCGAAAATTAGGGTTGGTCGGAAGTGGGGGTGGAAAATCCCCATTGATATATCCCAATTTGTCTTCCCTGAGATATACATCTCGACAACTTGGGACCAAAGGCCATAATTACGGTCATCCAACTTGACTACAATTGGTGGGGCGGAGTTTTCAGCATGAGAAGGTGAGGCTTGATGGTGAGACAAGATTTGTGTCAACTTGGACGTCAAGGATTCAAGGAGTGCATCAGTAGTGGAAGTACCTCCCAGAGCTTGATGCGGGACTACAGTGCCTTCCGCTGGAGCCGGAGGAACTATCTCGATGGGTGGCTTGTCATCCTCCATGAATCCCGATAAAGGGTGTAGTCAGTGTGGCAATCCACACGAAACCACCGCGCGACTACGCCACAACAAGGAATTCGGATCGTGATCATAACACAGAGTCCCTAGATCATTTGCTCCGATACCATGTTGAACAGTAAAACTATTTTTCTCTTACTGTGTTCCATATATTTTACAAGAATATAACCACGCATATATACATCGACGTAACCATCCTAGAATCTCCTACAAATCTGAAGATCTCCTATAAATCACTACAAATCAGGAGATCTCCTACAAATCAAAAGATACATATGTATATATAAAGACCTTAAATAGAAAAAATCTCCTATTGAGGCCCTAATTGACAGCTCATGTTAACAGAAAGGAGTAGTGCAATTTCCATGCTTGCCGTGGTGGCCGTTCTGGAGCTGGCGGCGGTGGGTTCTCGAATTTCGGGGACCATGTGTTGGCGCTACACGAGAGCCACGAAGTCCATATGTACCTTATCGAGTTGGAATTCCATGTAAGTGGCTCAATTTGATGGTGGGAGTTATGTCAAATAAATTGGATGACTGGATATGCTTGGCGCTGAAAAAAAAGAAGAAGCAAAAATCCATGATGTTGCCCTAGCTATTGGGAGCATCACCAGCCCTTCACTTTAGAGTGCCGAGTTCTATTCTCGGGTCTAGTAGCCTGATGGAGCTTAAATAGGAAGTTTGTAATATCGAATTTAAGATTCATTTGGAATCGCTTCAAAACTTGTGGATGTTTGATGTTAGTTTAATGGTGTATTTAGTAATTATTCTATTTAGGAAACAATTTTTGTTAAGAAATGATTTTTTGTTTTATTTTTCTTTTTGAATGAATTTCCGAGCATTTAAAGACTTTTGGTAACTATTCACAATTTCTAATCTCACGCAATCAAAATCAATTTCTTTTAATTTTCAAATAATTTTATTACTTTATTTTTCTTTTTTCCTTTTCTCTCCTTCTCCTACCTCTAGTCATCTGGTTGGCGACCTCATCAGAGTGTCGTTGGCCCCCGGCAAGGCCAAGCCACCACGAGGCATGTCAGCTTGAGCCTCATCATGGCTTGACCTCACCAGGCCAAGGCGAGACCGACCTTGTGTTGGTTGCGCAAAGCTTGCCAAACCTACTGATCATCGATGATTGCCAGCGGTAGCGATAGTGGTGGTGGTGGCTAGTGACCTATTGGGAGGAAGAAGAAGAGAGAAGGAAAAGAGTAAAAAAAGAAAAGAAAGGAAAATAGGAAAAAGGAAAAATGAGTTGGCTTGATTACGGAATTACTCCCGAGAACAAAGAAACAGCTTTTTTCTACTCGTTGATTTGATTCTAAATTTATTCTCAAGAGCAAATTTGTTCTAAGAACAAATTATGATGCAAGTCTGCAATCTACAAATAATGATTCATTACTCAAAATCCGTCATGCTATTAGAGACTAGTTGGGAAACTCATCTGTCTCACTATGACCAAACCAAACATATGTTATGCAGTCCAATCATGCATAGTCCAAAACAGTCTCATATGAATGCTACCTTGAAAGTTGTGAAAATTTTGAAGAAATGCCTAGGACTAAGGATTCTTTTTTGTTGCAATTGTAACATGGAAATGACAGTTTACTGCAATGTAGATTATGCGACTTGTCCCATGCATCGACGGTTCATCACTGGTTTTTGCATCAAATTTGTAGAATTGTTGCTTTAGTGGAAGATAAAGAAACAGTCCACTATGTCCCTATCATTAGCTGAAGCTGAGTATTGATCCATGGCTAAGACTCTGTGTGAAGTAATTTGGTTACAGGGCCTACTTCTAGATCTCGGAGTGTAGGTCTCAAACTTGCGGCAAATCCCATAGTACATGAGAGGACAAAGCATAGAGGTTGATTGTCGCTTTATTTGAGAAAAGATTCAAGAAGGATTAATCAAGGCTAGAGGAATCGGGACTGATATGGCTAATATAAGTACCTAGAGGGGGGTGAATAGGTATAAAAAATAATTTCTCGAGACAATCGCACAATACTAGACATACAATAGAAATGAGAAGATTTTTCTAATCAACAAACAACGATCAAAATAAGACAGAGAGTGCGGAAGAGAAAATTGAACGCAAGGATTATAGTGGTTCGGCTTATTTCAAGCCTACATCCACTCTTCAGCATTGACAGCCCACTGGCTAGATTCCACTATGAACAAAGAGATGTTACAGCAATGCTTTCCCTTGATTTCACGGTGTAGAAGTTCTACCACACTCCCTCAAGGTATCACTAAGTATAGACTCTCTTTTGTGTATACAATTTCGCTCAATATGAATCGACTAATAATCAAGGAGCTTCAGACTCTGGAATTTCTCTATCGTGCACGCACTAGAACAAATGGAACGACTTTCTTTTATACTCCTTTATGCCATCATACCCGTTGGCACTTACCAAAGGAGTTCTTCCAATCTTCCCGTTGGACAGAATCAATTAAGAATATCATTCGAGCTATTAAAGGAACATGTTGATAGTCCATCAATCATGTTCGCCCATACAATCAAGATCTTGGTTTCCAAGAATAGAACCTTCCAAGAATGTCTCATCAATCATCGGATCTTCAAACGATCTTGATTTCGAATAAAAGAATCCGTTATATCATATCCAGCCAAGAGATCTTCTCCAGTTGATAAGACCGAATCCTCAACCAAACACTTTAGCTCTGGATAGCCTTCGTCACTGGATTAGAAACTGTCAATGATAATAGTCTTGAGTCTTGAGTCTTGAGTCTTGAGTCTGGTGATCTAAAGGTCTTCAGACTCTAAGTAGAAGGGTCTACAAAGCTCCAGACCAGACTGATAGAAACTTTTTGTTAGCTTCAAGATATTCTAGAAAGATTTCTCCAACAATCTCCCCATTTTTGATGGTGACAAAACTTTCCTGTAGATTTGAACAACTTTGACCTGCAAAACATTACTCAAGCAATATGGATATCTCATAAAGATTAACAACTCAACTAGACTCTGCATCCACAGAAAATAGGTTAGTCTTTCATGAGAGTAAGGCCATACAATAACACTTGATATAAATGCAACAATCAAATTCAAATCCACACCCAAGTCACACTCAAGTCAAATATCCAAACAAACTAAAGTTAAAAAAAAATTCAAAGTCAAAGTTCAAAGTTCAAAGAAGTTCAAAGCTTGCAGTTCTCCCCCTTTTTGTCTTCATAAAAAAGGTGAGAAAAAGTCAAATCTACTTGGGAAAACGCACAAGCTGGAAATCTCCCATCAACTAAACGATGCCTTCCAACCTCTTCAAGTCTTCCCGTAGATGAGCCACCTCTTCCCCTTTAGCATTGGCTTGAATTTGAAGAGCGAGGTCTTGCATTTGATCCGATAGGGTAACAGAAGAAGTTTGTCCAGCATTCTTCAAGACTTGAAGTTCGCACTCCAAAGCATACATTTGACCCTGCATTTCCAGAAGAAGATCAAGGATTCGACGAAAATCTGCTGTATTGTCCGTCTGCGTATTGGCATTGGCTTTATCAGATGGCGTAAAGGCAGACAATGGAATCTCAGTATAATCGCGCAGATTTGGCGTTGAGGTATCATGACCTTCCTCAGGCATTTAAGAAGCCTGAATATCTTCTGGATTTGCTGGTGAGCGACTCACACCTTCACTGGTGACAGGATATGGTGTAGTTCTTCCTTGCTCTCCATCTCCCCCTGTTTCTATGGCCTCAGTTGAGGAAGAGTGTTGTTGGTCATGCTCTTCTTCTTCTTGATTCCCTTTCTCTCCTGCTTCGTCTGCAGACCTTTCTTTAACTGCTTCTTCTTCTTCTTCAGCTTCTTTCTCCTCTTCTTCTTTTTCTTTTGCTTCTTTCTCCTCTTTTTCTTTTTCTTCTTTCTCCTCTTCTTCTCTGTTCTCTTCTTTTCCCTCTTCTTCTCTCTGTTCTTTTTCCTCTGCTTCTTTTCCTTTCTCCTGTCATTCCGTTGATTCGGGTACAGAACGATTGAGCCTTTTCAACGCCAAAGCAGAAATAGTGAGTTCATCCTCTTCATCTTCTTCCTCTAAGATAAGAGCTCTTTTATTTTTGGATGGAGCACCCATGGGCTCCTTCCCTTTCCTTTTCGATGCAAAAGAGACTGGATGAGATTTGGCCGGAGTTTTCACTTTAAACCTCTCCAATGCCTTGTCAAGTTCTTTCAGACGCATTTTTGTCACCATTTTCAATCCTACCACCATTTTGTCGCACGGTCGAACACAAAGAATTTGTGTAGGTTCAATGTTCAAGTGTCTGAAGATCTTTGTCACAAGACCTGAGTAAGGTAACTGGCCCTTGTCTTTCACCATTGCTCTGTACATGTGGAAGAGAATGGTGTGAGGGAGAGAGAACTTTTTCCCTGACTTGATTGCGTACATCAATTTTGCCTCAGAGTTAGACACGTTAGTCTTGGAGGTTGATTTTGGTCTGAGACAGTTGATCACAATTTTGTGAAGCAAGATGTTGATCGCACGCATCCTTGTGTAGGTAATTCTCCCTTATGTACTTCTGTCTTTAACGAGCTCCAGTGTGGTACTAGCAATTGAAACCTTGACAGGTTGATATCTTCCTCTTTCAATCCCAATTATATCTGCCAACGTATCCACATCTACCACAAAGTCTTGGTCTCGGATACTGGAGGATTTTCTATTCGCATCCAAGAAACTGAGATTTGAATAGAAATATGCAGTCAATTGAGCATAACCGTCTGTGGTGTCGGAGCAAAATTGCTCAAGTTGAAGGAGACTGAACTTTTCCCTCAAGTTCACATTTTTGGCATCCAGAAAGTCGAAATCAACGCTCCTAGGGTTTATCACCCCTCGTTTCATCAGTTTAAAGTAGAGATCCTCCTGTTCCTTCGATTTGAACAACTCTGTTCTTTTTCCCCGAACTTTCGCTGCAACACCCATCCTAGGTTGGAATTCAAGGGTCTATGTCCTCAATTATTTCTTCTTCCGGTTGTTGACTCACACCCTGTGGAGTAGATGGTGGAGAGTGACGCGGTTGGGAATGATGCGGGCTCTGTTGCTGACTCGGTAACTCCTCTTCCTCGGTGAGATCGAAATGAGTAGGCCCCTCACTCATTCTCCGTGGTCCTCTGCTTGCGATTCATGAGGACTTTCTCGAAGAAGACATCTTTGCTTGTCGTTGAAAGATTCCTTGACTCGCTTTCCCAAGAAAAAATGACAACTTTCTCGAAGATGAACAAGAAGTCGAGACAGGATTGGGAGGAGAATGCTTTTTATGGTTTTGAAGTTAAGCAAATAAAACAACTGACTGTATATATATAACCCAGTTAAAAACAAAGGAAAAAGCCAATCGTCGTAAGGAAAGTGAACAGTCGTCCCTTTTTAAAAACAATAACCGCCTTTTTTTATAAAGAAAAATGCCATTTTAAATAGAAGTTATCTCTTTTGAAAAGGCAAGATTCCGTTTTTCGCGGAAATTGAAGATAATATAAATCAATTATAACTAAATGAATGATCGTACCTTTTCGAGATTGAATATTAAAATAACTTACAGTCTATAGCCATAAATGTCTGAGTCTGAGAGTCTGAGAGTCTCTAGACTTTAACTTCTTCAAGCTTCAAAATGTTGAGTCTGGAACGGATGATATCAAGTTGATTCTTCTCCAAAGGTTTTGTAAATATGTCCGCTAGTTGGCTCTTTGAATCAACAAATTGAATCGAGATTTCTCCATTTTGAACATGATCTCTAATGAAATGATGTTGAATCTCTATATGCTTTGCTCTTGAGTGAAGGATTGGATTTTTAGTGAGATTGATTGCACTGGTGTTGTCACGTTTAATCTCAGTGCATGAGTCTTCAATTCCAAAGTCTCGTAGCTGTTGTTTTATCCACAAAATTTGTGAACAACAACTTCCAAGAGCTACATACTCTGCTTCTGTTGTAGAGAGAGCCACAGTATTTTGTTTCCTTGAAAACCAAGACATTGTCCTGCTTCCAAGCAACTGGCAAGTTCTCGATGTGCTCTTTCTATCAACTCTGCAACCGGCTAGATCTGCGTTTGAATATCCAATAAGATTAAAGTCTCCCTTCTTAGGATACCAAAGACCGATGCTTGAAGATGAAGCAACGTATTTAATAATACGCTTTGCAGCACTTAGATGAGATTCTCTAAGGTCTGCTTGAAATCTAGCACAGATGCAAACACTCAACAAAATGTCAGGTCTAGAGGCAGTAAGATAAAGAAGTGAACCGATGATACTCATGTACAGCTTCCGATCAACTTTCTTCCCTTCTTCATCTTTGTCTATCTTCAAGGAACTTGACATAGGTATGTCAGTCTTTTTGCACTTTTCCAGTCCAAACCTTTTGACAAGATCATTAGCATATTTTTCTTGATGAATAAAAGTCACTTCCTTCAATTGTTTTACTTGGAGTCCAAGAAAGAAGGCTAACTCTCCCATCATACTCATTTCAAACTCATCCTGCATAGACTTAGAGAATTTCTTGCACAGAGTTTCATTAGAGGATCCAAAAATAATATCATCCACATATATTTGAACAAGTAAAAAGCTTTTGTCTTCCTTTTTGATAAATAGAGTAGTATCTACTTTACCTTTGACAAAACCATTATGTATTAAGAACTTACTTAGTCTGTCGTACCAAGCTCGAGGTGCTTGCTTTAAACCATACAAGGCTTTTTTCAGTCTAAAGACTGAGTCTGGCTTCTTTGGGTCTTCGAACCCAGGTGGTTGTTCCACATAAACTTCCTCATGGATAAATCCATTTAGGAAGGCACTTTTGACATCCATTTGGAATAACATGAAATTCTTATAACAAGCAAAAGCAAGTAATAATCGAATTGCTTCTACCCTTGCTACTAGTGCGTAAGTCTCATCATAGTCTATCCCTTCTTCCTGCGTATATCCCTTGGCCACGAGTCTTGCTTTGTTTCTTACGACTTTTCCTTTCTCATTCATCTTGTTCCTGAACACCCATTTAGCTCCAATAACAGTTTTACCTTTTGGTTTAGATGTCAATTCCCATACATCATTAATGTTGAACTGTTTGAGCTCTTCTTGCATAGCTTCAATCCAGCTTTCATCAGATAAAGCTTCTTCTATGCTTTTTGGTTCTATTTCAGAAATGAGAGCCAAAGCACTAGACTCTTCGCGCCTTTTGGATCTGGTGCGAATTCCTTCATTAAGTTCGTCAATAATGAGATCTTTGGGATGGCTGGACTTATGCTTCCAGTTATTGGTTGATTTGTCTGGCTGATGATCACTTCCTTTATTTGAATCTTCACTGACAACTTGATGCTGGTCTTCCAGAGTCTGAGATTCTTCTTGAGTTGTAAGCTTTGGAGAATTTGGAGCAGGTTTAGATTCTTCATGATGAGTCTGACTGGATTCATTTTGCATAGAGTCTTGAAATTTGACATTCAATGATTCCTCCACAGATTGACTCTTCTTGTTGTAGAGTCTGTAGGCTTTGCTTGATGTAGAATATCCAAGGAAGATGCCTTCGTATGATCTTTCTTCAAATTTACCAACCCGATCTTTTGCATTTTTCAGTATAAAGCATTTGTAACCGAATACATGAAAGTATGAAACAATAAGCTTCTTACCTTTGAATAACTCATAAGGGGTTTTCTCTAGAATAGGTCTTAGAAAGACTCTATTGATGATATAGCACACTGTTGAAACAGCTTCAGCCCAAAATCGTGAAGAGATCTTACTTTCAATTAAAAGAGTTCTAGCCATTTCTTGAAGATATCTATTCTTTCTTTCCATAACTCCATTTTGCTGAGGAGTATATGGAGAGGAAAACACACGCTGAAAGCCAGATTCATCACAAAATTTTGTAAAATCTTGATTTTTAAATTCACCTCCATGGTCTGTTCTTATACTTGAGATAACACATCCCTTTTCATTTTGAACATTTTTAGCAAATTTTTCAAAATATGAGAAGGTTTCGGACTTACTTGCAAGGAAATATACCCAAGTAAATCGGGAATAGTCATCCACAATTACTAGGCAATATTTCTTACCTCCAATGCTCTGGGTTCTGGTTGGTCCGAAGAGATCCATATGCAGCAGCTGCAGTACATGATTAGTAGAGACATGATTTATTGGCTTAAATGAATTTCTTACCTACTTTCCCAATATGCATGGTGTGCATAGATCAGACTTTTGGTATGATAAATTGGGTAGACCACGAACAAGCTGCTTTGTTGAGATTTTGGCTAATTGCTTCATATTGATGTGACCAAGCTTTTTGTGCCATAAGCTTGCTTCGTCTTGAATTGAGATTAAACATTGCGATTTATCCAGTTTCACATCCAAGAGGTAGATATTTCCATGTCTTCGACCCATGAAAGACTGAGTAGAGTCTTTACTAGTTCCAGAACATATTCTCTCTTGAAAGTAGATCTTAAAACCAGTATCACACAGTTGGCTGATGCTGAGCAGATTGTAATTGAGTCCTTCCACTATGGAAACATTACTTATTGTGAGATTTCCAATTTTCACAGTTCTAAATCCCACAATTCTTCCTTTGCTGCTTCCTCCAAATGAGACTTTTCCACCATTTACTTGAACGAGCTTTGTAAAACAATTTGAATCTCCTGTCATATGTCTTGAGCATCCACTATCTAGATACCACTTTACCTTTTTCTTGATGGAGACCTGCATTTAAAAAAGAGTCTCAAGCTTTCTTTGGTACCCATATTTTCTTGGGTCCAATGGTGTTAGTAAGATAAACAGTATTAGCCCATACTTTCTTAATAGGTTTCCAAACCATAGGACACTCTTTTTCAAAATGATCCGAACTATTGCACTTTGAACATCTAAGAGCATTTCGACCTACAGGTTTTGTAAAAACCTTCTTGAAATGATTTTTGTAAGCCTCTCTTGAGGTCTTTGCTTAATTCTTTCTTTTACTTTAGGAAAATCAATTAAAGGGATAGTTTCTGCTGTCATACCTAGACCAGACTTATTGAAATAAGTTCTTTGAGCTGAAAGAATTTTTTCTAGTTTCTCGGACCCTATTGAAAATTTCTTTGAAATATTTGATGAGTCAATTTTTAAAAGAGCATTTTCTTTTAAAAGATTATCTTCACTTTCTTTAAGAGTGGAAACATTCATGTCTAAACATTTAACTCTGTCTTTCAAAACGTTTTCCTGTTGTTTTAGAGTAGAGTTTTCCTTTTTAAGTTCAGAAATCCTTTTAAGAGAAGTCTTAAGACTAAAACACAGCTCATCAATATACTTAGAAACCTTGACAGGAATTTTAAAATTACTTACCTCAAATTCACTGTCTGAGTCTGATTCAGAGTTTGAGTCTGAGTCCGATTGCGCCATCAGACATAAATTGACATATTCATCATCACTTTCTTCACACTCAGTATCACTCCAGGTCTCGGTTTTGAGAGCCTTTCGAGATTTTTCAGCTTTTCATTTCTTCTTCTTTAGAAGAGGACAATTGAGTCTGATGTGTCCCTTTTTCTTACATTCAAAGCAAACTACATCTTTGTTTGATTCATCATCATCAACAGACTTGGTCTGTTGTCTTTGAAAGCTTTGTTTCTTTGAGTTGAACCTTCTTCCTTTTCTGTTAAGCTTTCTGAATCTTCTTATCATGAGAGCAAGCTCCTCATCGTCCATATCATCTTCAGAATCTGTAACATCAGAATCATCATTTGATTTTAAAGCAATGGATTTCTTACCTTTTGGATCTTCATCTTCATTTATTCGTTCCACTTCATAAGACTGAAGAGTTCCAACCAGTTCATCAACAGATAGTGGCATGATTCTTTGTGTCTCTCTTATTAAGGTCTTTATGTGATTCCAATCCTTAGAGAGTCCACGCAGTAGCTTGTTTACCTTCGTGGGATCAAAAATTGGTTGACCTTGATTTTCAAGACCATTTACAATTTCTGTAAAACGACTAAACATGTCAGTTATAGATTCTCCAGGTCTCATTTTGAAGGCTTCATATTGACCGAGAAGAATGTTGATTCTGGTCTCTTTCACTCAATCAGTTCCTTCATAGGTCATATGTAACCTATCCCAGACTTCTTTTGCTGTAACACAAGAAGATATTCTGTTATATTCAGTAGGTGACAAGGCACAATATAAAGAGTAAATAGCTTTTGCATCAAGAGCTTGTCTCTTGATTATCTCTTCCCGAGTCATTCCGCTAGTCTCAACAGTTTCTTTCCCTCTTTTTGAGACAGATGCAGCTTTAGGAGTGATTCCTTTTTCTACAACGTCCCATTCTAGAGGATCCTTTGATCGAAGAAATGCTTTCATTTTGTTTTTCCAGATGTTGTAATCATTTCCATCAAAGTAAGGAGGTCTGGTATTGCTTTGACCTTCCATCAGCCCTGGAGCTAGCATACTAGCCATGGATCTTTAACTCTGAAGTAAAACACTTCAAATAAAGTGAGTACATAGGCTCTGATACCAATTGATATGGCTAGTATAAGTACCTAGAGGGGGGTGAATAGGTATAAAAAATAATTTCTCGAGACGATCGCATAATACTAGACAGACAATAGAAATGAGAAGATTTTTCTCGTCAACAAACAACGATCAAAATAAGACAGAGAGTACGGAAGAGAAAATTGAACGCAAGGATTATAGTGGTTCGGCTTATTTCAAGCCTACGTCCACTCTTCAGCACTGATAGCCCACTGGCTGGATTCCACTATGAACAAAGAGATGTTACAGCAATGCTTTCCCTTGATTTCACGGTGTAGAAGTTCTACCACACTCCCTCAAGGTATCACTAAGTATAGACTCTCTTTTGTGTATACAATTTCGCTCAATATGAATCGACTAATAATCAAGGAGCTTCAGACTCTGGAATTTCTCTATCATGCACGCACTAGAACAACTGGAACGACTTCCTTTTATACTCCTTTATGCCATCATACCCGTTGGCACTTACCAAAGGAGTTCTTCCAATCTTCCCGTTGGACAGAATCAATTAAGAAGATCATTCGAGCTATTAAAGGAACATGTTGATAGCCCATCAATCCTGTTCGCCCATACAATCAGGATCTTAGTTTCCAAGGATAGAACCTTCCAAGAATATCTCATCAATCATCGGATCTTCAAACGATCTTGATTTCGAATAAAAGAATCCGTTATATCATATCCAGCCAAGAGATCTTCTCCAATTGATAAGACCGAATCCTCAACCAAACACTTTAGCTCTAGATAGCCTTCGTCACTGGATTAGAAACTATCGATGAGAATAGTCTTGAGTCTTGAGTTTGGTGATCTGAAGGTCTTCAGACTCTAAGTAGAAAGGTCTACAAAGCTCCAGACCAGACTGATAGAAGCGTTTTGTCAACTTCAAAATATTCTAGAAAGATTTCTCCAACAGGGACCACTGAGCAACTTGGAAATATGTTCACTAAACCTTTATGTCAATGGCAACATGCATATCTTTTAAGCAAGCTAGGCATCTCAGACATACGCAAACCACCAGCTTGAGGGGGAGTGTTGGAAGATATGCTCAAAATATTGGAGATTTGCGCTGATTATGGTTGATATGTTCAGGATTGTAATTGATTGTTTGTATCAATTAGGATTAGATTTGATTTACCTAGACTAGAAGTATATAGTCTTTCCTTTTATTGAAAATGGTATAGTAGGAACCCGAGTTGGGAAATAAGATAGGGATTCAGTCCCAGACCTAAAGTACCCGGTTCGGGCATATGACCCGCGTGTGTGAAATTCGGCCTAGTGGCTGGGCTTGCCCTGAACATGGTTAGTGGGCCACCTCTAGGTGGACTGGTTCTTCAAGGCCTTGACTCACTGGCCATGGGCTTGTTCATGTGGGCCCATAGATCCATGGGTCGGGCACCATTGAAACAAGCAACCACTGGATCGATTGGCCCGAATCGGGCTGGCTTGCAATTGGTTTCCTCGAAGGGTTGGCCCATGATGGGCTCTCCCTAGTTGGGTTGGGCCTGGACTATTGGCTCCTGCTTCACAATCTCAGAAGGCACATCTAAGGTGTGTTCTTGGATCGGCGTGTTTTGTTGCACCGTTGACTCCTCTGGAGTTCTCTATTCAGAAGTTGATAAATGCTCTTTAGGCATGGTGTCGGTAAATGGTAAGAGAAAATTTTGGTTTTCTCATTTTTAAGAATGTTTAGATACTGATTCCTACACCGGAGTGCTAACCTTGTTTTGTAGGTTTGGTGTTCCCACAACAACGAAGGTATAATACAATCCAGAGGGCAATCAGAAAATGTAGAAGCTAGATGAAGAATGCTTGCTTTGATACCATGTCACAAATTGAGAGGGAAGCGAGAAGAGAAGAGAGAATATCGTGAGTGGCAGAGAATGTATTTTGTGCACTTCATTGATTGTATTCAATGTACTAGAGGATCAATAAATAATACAGAGAATGTTCAATAAAGGAAAGACTGTATACTTCTAGTCTAGGTAAATCAAATCTAATTATAGATTGACACAAACAATCAATTACAATCCCAAACATATCAACCATAATTTGGGCAAATCTCTGATATTTTAAGCATATCTTCCAACAGTTTTGACTCTTACGCCTTACAATGAGGCATGGTAAAGGTCTAAGAATGAAAGTTAGATTGAGAGTAGAGTAGGATCAATAAAAATAAAAAATAAAAATTGGAGGGATTCATAATGAAGTAAATTTGAATTGTGGATCTTTCCTTAATGATGTGGCCCTCTATTTTAGCGGTTTTGGAGGATTCTTTCTAGGAAAAAGTACACCTCAAATGCCAAAACTTGGCACGGAATGACACTTAAGTGTCAAAAGTTAGAAAAGTTACACTTAAGTGCCAAAATCGGAGCAAAATGGACCACTTAAGTGCCACTCCTGCCAAAATCTAGCCAAAATGCGGACGTTGCAATTTTCTAGTGAAGGAAGTGCAAAACGATGCTGTTTTGCATGCCGATGTGGCTAGACAATACAAACGTCATTTTGGTGCTGACATGATAAAAAATTAATATAAAAATTAATAGAATTAAATTTAACTAAGCATACTCCACATGATGTCCAATAAAGTCCAATTTCTTTTTTTTGCTACACTTTTTTGGTCTGAAGAACTAAGCACAGTGTATTAAGCTATGATCACATGCTTTAGAAGAAACTTCACAAACGAGCTAGATGCTTGTGCATCATTAGTGTATCTACCATAATGTTTACTTTCTCTATATGATCTCACGATCTTAATTTGTTTACCGCATTTTTTCTCTACTTTGGTTTAAATACCTTAAAGGCATCTAATGCTTCGTTCTTATTATGAAGCAAGTAGAGATATATGAAACTCGAGTAATCATTAATGAGAGAGATGAAATTCTTCTAATCATAAGAGTCTATATTTGGACTAAAAATGTCTATAAATGTGTTCCTCTTAGCACCTATTATTGTCTTTTTGATCTACTTTCCTTTTATGCTGTCCACACGTCATTATCAGTAAAATCCAAAGTACCAAATACTTCATCATTTACTAATCACTTAAATCTATCCATGGTGATATGTCCCAATCTTCGGTGCCATAGCATAGAAAAATCTTAATTCACAACATATAATCCGATACCAGTGTTATCATGAACATGCATCATATTATAAAACCAATTGCCTTGTAAATTTAATTCAAAAAAATATTGTTAGACAAAATACCATTCCTAACAATTTTAGATTTTAACGACAAATTGAACGTTGAATATGAAAAAGTTAAAGGAATAATCTAGTGGTAAAAGTTTTGAAACTGAAAATAAATTTCTAGAGAAATTAGGAACATAAAATGTCTTTTCCAAATTCAAAACAAAACCACTATTGAGAACTAATCTGCATATTCTAATAGCTTCTACATGTGAATGCATCGTGTTTCCATAATAGATGCATTGTTCACTTCCCACTGGTTTCCTATGATTTTGAAAACTCTGTAAGGAATTGAAAATGTGGATTTTGGATCCACAAAGTGTTGTGACTTACATCAACCATATTAGATTCATAGCAAGCACGGGATTCGATTACATTTCTTCTCGAGTTAGGCCTTAAATTTAACATGATCCTTCCTCGTATGCGCTTCTTTTTACAGAAGAAGCAATTGGATTATTTCTTAATGTCAACTTAGGGAGGTATTTTATCCTTTCTCTTTTGCCTGCCTTACTCCTTAAAACTTTTCTTGTGTTGCCAAATGAGCAATTTCGTCTAATTCCACATGCAAAATTTCTTCATCTAGAATACACATGATTATGAGTTCATTAATTGACCATTTATTCTTATATGTGTTATAAGAGATCTTGAAAGGTGCATACTGTTGTTACAGAGTGTTCAGAATATAATCCACAAGGAAAGTTTCAGATATCTCAACTTCAAGGTTCCTTAGCTTAGCTATAATGTCCTTCATCTTAATGATGTGCTTACGCACACCTCTAATATGTGTGAGCTTCAATGACGAAAACTTTATAATTAGTCATGGCATGTGCCTTTTCAAAAGTTTTAAATTGTGCACCAATAATCTCTAGCAAAACTTTGGCGTTATTACGCTAAGCGACTAAACCGCGAATACTAGTAGAAAGTTTAGTCCTTGTGAATAATACACTAAGGCAGTTGGACTACTCCCATTAGGATACCTGGAGTGCCATAACTTGTCACGGAGGGACACTTAAGTGCCAAAATCGGAGTAAAATGGGACACTTAAGTGCCACTCCGGCGAAAATCCGGCCAAATAACTGACGTGGCAATTTTCCGGCGAGTTTGGTCCAAAATGGCGTCGTTTTGCACGCTGATGTGGTGGAGAAAATGCAAAAACGACGCCGTTTCGTGTCTACGTGTAAATAATAATATAAAATTTAACTAAATTATAAAATATTCAAAAAAATTAAAAAAATAAGAAAAATTTTAAAATTTTAAAAAATAAAGAAAAAATTTTAAAAATTAAGAGATTTTAAATTTTTTTTAAAAATGTTAAAAAATTAAGAAATTTTAAAAAATTTTAAATTTTTTAAAAAAAAAGGGTGGGGGGGAGGTCGAATGGGGCGGCTGAGGGCTAAGCCCTCACCGCCACTGCCTCCCCGTCGTCGCCGGGAAGAGCTGGCGATGGAGGGGGGAGGGTTGGCCGAGGTCGTCGCCGCCAATCGGTCGGCCTTGCCGGCCCCTGGCTAGGGCTCGGCGACCCCGGCCGACCCTCCCCACTCCATCGTAGGCCCTTCTTGGCGGCAGTGGGGAGGCGGCGACCCCGGCCGACCCTCCCCCCTCCTGGGGGGAGGGTCGCGAGCCCTGGTCAAGGGCCGGCGAGGCCGGCCGATCGGCGGCAAGGGCCCATGAGCCCTCGCCCAGATCTGGGGCGAGGGTCGCGGCCCTCGCCACAATCCGGCGAGGGCTCGCAGCCCTAGCCGTCGGTCGGCCGGGGGCCGGCGACCCCGGCCGACCCTCCCCCCTCCATCGCCGGACCTTTCCGGCGACGGCGGGGAGGCGGCGGCGATGAGGGCTCAGCTCTCAGCCGCCCCGTTCGACCTCCCCCCCCCCCCCCCCCCCCCCATTTTTTAAATTTTTATTTTTTCTTAATTTTTTAAATTTTTCTTAATTTTTTAAAATTTTTTGAATATTTTAAATCTAATCTAATTAATTTTTATATTATTATTTACACGTAGACACGAAACGGCGTCGTTTTTGCGTTTTCTCTGCCATGTTAGCGTGCAAAACAACGCCGTTTTGGACCAAACTCGCCGGAAAGTCGCCACGTAAGCCATTTGGCCGGATCTTTGCCGGAGTGGCACTTAAGTGTCCCATTTAACTTCAAAACTGGCACTCAAGTGTACCATTTTAAAGTTATGGCACTTAAGTGTCCCCCGGTGCCAAGTTATGGCACTTGGGCTGTACTTCTGCCCACTAAGGCAGTTGGACTACTCCCATTGTTCATAAAGAGTAACTTCAACTGGAATGCTAACATCGGTAAGGGCAAGTCATTCATCTTTTTGAATAACATAATCAATGTCTATGCACCCCAATTGAAGAAGAATTAATTCATTATAAACTTTATAGTTCTCACCATTCAACTCGAGAACATTGAAATCAGAAAAATTCATAAGTGATGAAACTGTATATATACAACATGCTTATATAAAAAAACGTAGGGCAAAATTTACATAAATCATTTTAAACAATGTAAAACATGTTACAAAACATGAATCACATAACATAAAAATTGTATGTAGGTTAAATAATAGATTGATAATTACTTTATGAAAAAGCTATCGCATTATATTCCTTTTCTTAATCTCTATGGGTAAATTAAGAAAAATGATATGATATTTCATATAATTAATCATATCAATATAATAAAAATTTCCACGGGAAAACATTTATTATGTTAACGTGATTATTTACAATCAATGTCCTCTTCAATAAGTGAACTAACACCTCTTAATATATATAATTCAAGATAATTAGGGATGTTGTGGCTAATCTATAATTAAATAAAATTATATACAGATCACTAGATATTTAATTTCTGCATGCAAGGACAAAATAGGAAACTAACAAGACCAAAGGTAGAATAGGAAAATCGTGTGGGCAAAGGGAAAAAGAGGAAAAATTAGAAGGAGAGGGCAAAATCATACAATCGGGTAATGGGACCGACGGGCACCTGTCACCATGTGCTGGCGCATGCAACACACGCGCTTGCACCTGCAATTGACCATAGTTGCGTGCAGCACAGGCAACTGAGGCTAGGGGTGTCAACGGTTCGGTTTGGTTCGGTTTTTCGGTTTTTGAGTTTTCGGTTTTTGGTTTTCGGTTTTTGGAAATCGGGGGCTTCTGTTCGTTCTTTTGAAAAAAGCAACACAAAAACGAAAGAGAAAAGAAAGCTTTATAGGGAAAAGTCAAAAGGAAAAGCTATACAGAGAGGGAAGGGACGTGAAGGACAGGCCAGCAGAGGGAAAAAAGTGGAACACTGTTCATCTTCTTCCCCCCGCTCTCGCTACCTGCGTCTGCCGTTCACAAGCCCAGCACAGGCGGCCTAGCGGCCGGTCACCACTGCTTCGCCAGTCTCGCCCGCGATGTGCAGCCCTGTCACCCGATCGCCTCCGCCATTGCCCGCTCAGCCATGCCGAAATGCTCGCTGCCTCCGAGCGTCTCCGCCTGCAACCTGATGCCAGCAAATCCCGGGCCAGTCACCCCTCACCCGCGAGCTTGCACCGCCGCTCCACTAGCGACCTGCGAGCCCGACGCCTGCAGTCGAACCACCACTCACCCGTCCCCTGCGGCCTGCAGCTCCTCCCTCCGAGCGACGGCACCACAGTAGCTTCCCCTCCGCCGCACCTAAGTGATCGCCGTTGCCGTTGCACGTCCAAGCCGACCAAGATGAGACATGAGAGGAGAGGACTCAGCGTCGGGAGAGAATAAAACCGAAGATTTTATTTTATTGGTTTTTGGTTCGGTTCGGTTCGGTTAACCGATAAAAACCGAACCAATTAAAAGATATTGGTTTTTCACGAGAAACCGAACCGAAAAAACCGAATTTTTCGGTTCGGTTCGGTTCGGTTTTTGGTTCGGTTCCTGACACCCCTAACTGAGACCAACTTGGCGTGTGGATCACATGCACACGGGCACATGTGTTACACGTGCTTGAGGCTTTCTTCATCGCAACATGCCGCGATTGGTCCATCGCACCACTGCCCATCTCCATCGTGCTTTCCACCGCCTAGGTCTCCTCCGACAACCCACTGCAAAGTAAATTAGTCATGGGTTTTGGAGTCCACACTGGCACGACCACACAAGTACAAGATTCAACGAAAGCAGCCAAGAAATTGGCTTGAATAAAGCAAAATTTTCCCAAACCGCAAACCCTAATCACCACGACTGTCGTGGCTTAATACGCCTTCAACAATCGTCATAATGCCGAATTAACTTAGGGCTTTTGTTGCCCTTGGCGATGCGACCGTACTTGTCCAAAAACTCGTGGTGAGTTGCTCAAATTTTGCTAAAATCATCAATTTTTATATCAGTCAGATTTTGCCCCAAATTTTTTAATTCAATAAAAAAAGCCCCACGAAAATCATCAAGATAGAGATATAAAAAAGCTTTGGTACCAATTGTTAGAAATTTACGGAAAACGAAGATCCCAATAATCAGGATTGAATATGGAAATGTGTAAATTATGTACTAACCTCCAGTCATTGATGAAATAGAGAACTGATATGTGGAACTTGAACAGTCGTGAAGAGGCACTTTTAGTAAATTGCACTCTCAACATTGATGGTGTGTTCTGTGATTTTCAAATAATCAGAATAATGAAATGGTTTGGCTTAGACGACCTATTTATATGCCCATTCAAATCCTTACAGAAAATGTCTTCCATCAAGATTGTTATCCTTAATTGGGCGATCACCATAGTTATCTGCAATTTAATTTTAAAATGTCAATGAAATCTAATGTTGACAGTATTAAATTGAAGGTGGGATCATATTAATGATATTATAACATAATATGCCAATGTGTTGCTTGTTTATAGAATGAGGGACAAGGAGGTGGTAACGATCCATGTTTGCTGATAGGCGGGGCTTGCTAGAGTGCTCCTTAGTTTTCAAGCTAACCATGTCGATCGAAGGAGAACCCTATGTGCGGTTTGGGCGCGGTTCCTTGTGTTAGCAATGTAGCCTAGCACAAGTCCTGGTCATTCAATCAAGAGGTTTGTATTCATCAACTCGGCACCGACCATATGCCACAAGAAAGGACACAGTTTCACCAACGATCTCCTAATGGGATGTCGATGGTTGTAGTAACAACTGCAAACTATAAAGAGCATTATTTGAAGAAGTGCTTAGAAATGAGAACAATTTCAATCTTAGCCTAGTCCAAAACAAATAGCTTTTATAACCGTTATGACCCTCAAATTCTACATATTGCTATGATGGGGAAAACAAAAGATTATGGGTCTTACACTTGCATTGCCACATTGTCCAAGAGAAATTGCTTTCAATTTCGGCTCATTGGAGAAATAATCACGATTGTATTGGTTAATATGATGTCACAGTCAGAATACCACCGCTTCAATCCGACCTAGTTATTGAATTCAACTAGCTTAACTAGTTTTAGACCAACTTTCCAGAATTCCTGCATCAACAATTCCTAAACCAACTTCACGCATGACAAAATTTCTATTTCTCTATTTCTCTATTTCTCTATTTTTCTATTTCATAGAACAGGTTTAGAATAAAAATCCACTTGGTAACACAATTTCATTTTTCTATTTCTAGAACAGATTTCTATTTTAGAAATAGATTTGAAGCAGAAATTAGAAACTAAAATTTTTAACTTTTCTATTTCTAAAATTGAAATAAAAATGATTTATTCTTCTCTTCAATTAAGAGAATTTGGGCATCCTCCTTCTATAGACTTCACGCATCCTCCCTCTACAGACTTCAGGCTTTTCTATTTGGGCATCCATCCTCCTCAATAAAGCCACGCTTCAACAAAAAACCCTAGGCACATCGTTGCTACCTCGCCGTCAACTTCAACTCCATCCTTCTTGCTACTGTTGACTCCAACTATGTCGCCGTCCTCTTGTTGGTCACATCGTCTCTTATCTCGTTGTTTAATTTGACTCCGTCCTCCCTACCACCATTGACTCCGACTTTGTCCTCTCGCTGGTCACATCGCCATTCACCTCACCGTCGACTTTGACTCTGTCCTCCTTACTGCCATCGACTTTGACTCCATCCTCTCGCCAACATCCACTTCGTCCACTCGCAAGCATCCACTTCGTCCACTTGTCATCGTCAACACCAACTTTGTCCTCAACCCTAGGCCCTCATTGATTGCACGAGTATATCTTCTCTATGCCTCCGGGTAATTGTGATTGACTGGCTTTCCACGTAATCGGTGGCCTTTGCCTCTTCGTCTTGCTCATGTTTTATCTCCGACTCCATCCTCAACCCTAAGAGTTTCCATGGTCGCTTGAATAGGGTATGACTTTGGGCCTTTTTTTTTCTTCTTCTCGACGTGTCAAGGTTACTGTGATTGATCGGCATCGTCTGATGACTTGCGGCAAGTGGCATCCTGTTCACAGCTTCTTACTTTCGATTCCCACATCTCCGTGAGATTTCTTTCTACTAAGTCCAAATATTTTCTAGTTTTCGGCCACCTTTGCTTTGTGCTTTGATATATTGCTGTGGATGTCCTATATGTTCATTTTATAGCCGTGAGTGTAAGTCTTGAATGTGTGGGTGGAGTTTCGATGAAGTGAAGCATAATGTTCATGGCTGGAGTGTTGATGTTCTTGAATTAATAAGCAATCCTTTGGGTTTTCTAGGCATGTTTGAAGAAGAAGACGTTGAAAGGTTTAGAGAAATAGAGCAGAAGAGTCGTGAGTTTATTTTGGGCAGATTTGGACTTAATTTTATTATAACAAAAGAGTCGTGAGTTTCTTTTCTTGTTTTTGGCAAGTTGTGTTCGACTTCATTTCGTCTTTTTAAGGTTTGTGCAATTGCCAAATAATACATTAGGAAATACATGATTGTCATAGATTGTCATAGAATACTTTATTTCCTTCCTTTGTAGGTAGGGGAGAAATCGGTTTAGAGAGAGAGAGAGAGAGAGAGAGAGAGAGAGAGAGAGAGAGAGAGAGAGAGAGAGAGAGAGAGCTGGTGAAAGATCTCGCCTTGGTCCAATTGAAATGTTTGTAGCATCACGGCATGTGATTTTCCTTTTATCCAAATCATACTGCGTGATCGGGAGCTGGTCGATGGATTGAATTTTACTGATATGTCTGTTGCTTAGCTTGAGGATGTTATGCAAAACTTGGGTTTGATGACCTTAAGAAATTAATTGTTTTTTGTTTTGGTATGGAGGTTTTTGGGAATTTTTTTTTCCAATATGAGATTTAATAGTACCTTTTTGGAAGTACATGAGTGTTGAGAACAATTTATTTTGATATACTTCACGGAGCAATTGTTTTGATTCCTCTCATTTTTTGAATTTATTCTCTAAAATGCTTACCACAATTTGTTAATGATTAGTGAGGAGTTGTGCTAGCTTTGAACTGTTGAAGCTTCGAGTATATAGCATAAAAGGGTAGATGAATATGGTGTATACTTTGGTGGCTAACTATTTTGGTAGCCCCTTTTATTAGTTAGGTCTCTGCACCATCAATTTGATATTTTGCTCATTTAGCGAGCCATTTAACGTAATTTGACAATTATGTGAACAAACAACAGTTGGAATTGATTTGTTAGAACAACTATAAGGCTTGGACATTAATTTTTCAATCGAAGCTTTGAACTATATTTTTCTTTAAAGAATGTGAGTTTCATATGCATATCTAGATGTTGTTATTGAAACAATTACTTAGTTGAGATTGAAGAATTACAGCTGTCAAACTTAGGTTGCTCCACTTAAGTTACATCTTTGATATGGAACTCCCGAAGCATTAAGCCATCTAGAGATATGCCTTTACAATGTGCTTGATAATCACAAATTCATATGGATGATGAAAATGGGATTATCAAATCCTCTTTGTTAATTGTGCTGAATTCTTATACAGAATTAAAATAAGAACAAGGCCTTTGAGCCTACATTATTTCTTTTATTTTATAGGTAGTCTATGACTTGATGAATCATCTAATTTGCTTTAAATATTTGCTTGGTATGATTGCTTTTTGCAATTTTTGGAATGATCGTTTTTTATAAAATTGATACTTCATATATAGTTGAGGTGCTTTAGCGAAAATGCTTTTATTGTTGATTATTGTCGGTAGAAGTAGAGGATTTGAGAGATAGTATGCAAAAATCATATTGTAGCTATGGCTAACATGAGTCTGCAAAGAATACTAGGTTTTCATGGACTATCGAGTATCTTCGAGCGATAAATGCTTGCTTGTATAATTTGATATGATGATATTCTCTTTCAATTTTCTTCATGCATTTTGTTTTATTAGTAGTCATAGAATGTTACATTGATATGATCTTGACATTAACGCTTTTGTTCTTGAATTGGTATGTCATCTAATATGGCTCATTGGATACTCAATCAGTTAAGGTTAAATGGCACCCCACAAAGAAGCATTTATAGCAAAGTGGACTGAGCCTTTAACCAATTTGCTTATAAGTTTGTTAATAAAAGAGGTGAAAAAGGAAAATCACCCCACTTTTACCTACAACAAAGTAGGGTAGAATAACAAAGTGGGGTGGAATAACATACATGTTGAGTTCAATAAACAAACAAAACTCCAATTTTATGTAATTCAGTTGAGGAACAGGGTAAACAAACTAAAGAGACGGTATAGTAGTTTTAAGAAGCTTCTTTCAAATCTGGATTTGGATGGGATAATGTAAACAACACAGTTGCTGTAGAGGATCCAAGTGTATAGGAGTCTCACATAAATGTATCACTTTACTTGGGTCAATTTGTTCTTATTGTGAATGTAAGCTTCAATTGTATTGTTGATATATGTCATCACTATGAAAATTGCAAGATAATAGTGAATGAGCTAAATTCAAGAATGATAGGTTTCCTCAGTATCTAGATCTTTGTATTGTGTTTGGTGATACATATACTACTTGGGAGTATGCAGTAGAATATGCAGAAGACTTAGTGGTGTCGGAGGTAGGGGTGAGCTTGGTCTGGGTTAGACCGGCCCACCCCCTAACCTTAGGATCTACCCACACAGTGTCGATCCTCAATTCTTGGGACCGAGGACCAACCATATTGAGCTTGAGACTGAGGACCAGACCGACCCAGTGGGTTTGGTCCGGTTCCAGGATCAACTCGAGACTAACCGATAATTTATTTATTTCATTTTTTATGCTATCTAAAAAGGCAATCGAGGATCGAACTGACCCAATGGGTTTTGTCCAATTATAGGGTCAACCCAAAACCAACCAATAATTTTTTATTTCATTTTTTGTATTCCTTGAAATGGCGAGCGAGGACCAGATCGACCCTATGGGTTTAGTGACAAGCGAGGTTAGCTAAGAGAGGCGAGCGATAAGTGTCAAGTGGGGTGAGTGTTGAGCATTAAGTAGGGAGTAACAAGCCAGGCGAGCATCGAGCAGCGAGCAGCACGAGTGACCCAAAGCGAGTGAGGCGAGTGTCAAGTGACGAGTAGAGAAGTTATTTCTTTCAATTTTGTCAATTTAAAGACTAAGAAGACAAATAAGACAGAAGAAAATGAGTATTATAGGAGGATGCCGTAAGGAGTTATTTATGCCATTTTGAACGCCATAAGGACTCCTCACAAAAACATATTTCTTCTTTGTAAATTATGGCTTTTGACATCGTAAAAGACATTAAAAGATCTACCACCCGTGGTGGCGGCGTAGGTGGTTGGGCATTGAAGGAAAGGAACCCACGACTTACTCGGCAGGCAAGGGTGGTGGTGACTCTACCTGTCGTCCAGGGTTTACCCGTCAGCTGCCGGCTGTACGGGGTTCCCTGGGTAACAAAAAAAAAGACATTAAAAGATCTAAGTTATTAAAAAATATTGTAAAATTACTTGAACTCCTTACTAAATAGCTATTTAATATTGTTAACGCCATTTATTTTAGGATTTTCTCTATATAAAAATATTGTAAGTAATATATTAGATATATAATATAGATAGAATCATGATTGATCCGGGTTGGACTAATCCTAAACTCCTAGGATCAATGAGCAACCCACATAGTGCTGGTCCAGGAATCCTAGGACCAAGGATCGACTCGATCTCCCTAGGAACCGGACTAGGACCGGTAGGGTTGGGCTGGTTCAGGGTTGGTTTAGGGTTGACCCTCGAACGATGCTCACCCCTAGTCGGAGGGAGAAGACAATGGTGTTAGTGGCAACAATGGTGGTGGTGCTACGATAGGTGATCCGGAGGAATCTAATGAACACCATGTTGATGAGAGAGTCTTTACATCTAATGCGACTACTATCCCAATTTGTGAGAAGCACAAGTTGAATAGGACTCTAAATTCCAAGAGAAGAAAGAGTAACACTTATGATGTTAGGGGCACCTACGAAGCCATTTAAGAAATGATCAAATTCAGGACGGCCCAATTAATAAGTGGCCTCGTGACCTCATAGGCCTCGCTTCTTGTTGACCCTTACTCCATAGGAGCTATTGTTACCATCCTAATGGCTTGCCTGACTTGAAGCATAATCTTTACAATAAAGCTATAAATCAAGCATGCCTTAATGCCACTTGGAGAGAGGCTTTCATCATCTCTTTCCTGGAAATGAGACATGGACTTCATGATTCTCTTTAAGTAGTTGTTAAGAAACATGCTATGGATTTATATTTGGCTTAATTTCATTCTATGACTTATGTATTTAAGACTTTTTTTTTAAAGTTGCAATTACGATGACAATATTGCTATTGTTGATTACTATAGAAGTCCTTATTGTCGCGACCTAAATTTCGGGTACACCACCTAGGTTTAGGCTAATGGACTACTAAGTCTTTAAACTTAGCTTGGGCTCCCAAGCCCATACCAATTCGCGATTTAAGGCTCAAATATTTAGAATGGAAATGATTATTATTTAGGAGTCGCCACTAACCTATTTACGGTAGGTCGATTAGACACCTAAGTAAAATAATGGGATGATTATTTTACTCATACAAACCAGAGACTAAGGGTACGGGAACTTAGTTACATTGAATCTCTCTAATGCCATTTCGGTACCATTTCTTTTTAATTTCAAAAATGTTTTTGCAGACAACTTGAATTTATTTAACCTAAATCTCTATCATGCAAAAGGGTGATCACATGGATGCTCAGTCACTATTAAACAATCAAAAGACTTCCATTAAAAGAAATAAACACACAAAACATTTTTTGGGTTTTCATTTATCTTGAAATTGAAACGTGCATTTTAACTTCATGACCTAACTTTATTAAGAAAATTCTAATTAGTTGAACCTAACATGCAAACTAATTGACATGCACATAATATTTTTATATTTTTTTATTGAAATTCGGAATTAATAAAAATCATAATTAAACTATCTAAAATGAAATAATTTTCTAATTTATTTTAGGGATTAATTTGACTTAAACTTTATCCTATCTTAGAAAACTATTTTTTTTAAAGTGAAATTATTAAAATGTGCAAATTTGATCTAAGACCCTATTTTTGAAAAAAATGTTATTTAGGTCCAACCCTAACTTATTCCAAAAAATTATCTAAAAATACAATCCTAATTTATGAAACCAACATATTCTGATGCAAGATTTGATTTTTTTTTTTAAGTGTTTTTCCAAGACAAGCAATTGTCAGATAAACATTACATCTAAACAATCAAGATATTCAACAAATAAAGGATTAAAATAATCGAAAAAATAACATATTGTCTCACAGGTTAAACTAACGATTACCCTAACTCTGAACATCATGACATATAAAAAAGGTTCAAAATAATAAAAAATCGGATCCAAAGTCTTATAGATCAAATTAATAATTATAATGGTTTAACAATTAAAACACTATCAAAATGCCCAAAAAAATAAAAATAATTAAAAAAAATGATCCGACGTCTTATGGATCAAATGAGTCATTACAATAATTTTGTTGCAAAATCCCTGCGATTAATGCTTACAATATTCATGAAATGAATATTAACATCCAATGTTTCAATTTAAATAACTAAACATAAATATAATATAATATATGAAAAATAGAAATAAAACCACTTAATGGGACTCAAGAAGACAATGGCGTCAACGGGGAGATGGTGACTAGCGTGGGAACTCCGGCGAGGGGACCAGTGGAGCCGTGACGTCCGGTGTGGTGTCGAAGGTGCAAGGATCGAGCAGCAGTAGCTGGCGTGAGGAGATGCTGGCGTAGCGAGCAGGTGTTGCGGGGGGTTGTAGGCGAGGTAGTGCTCAGCGTCAGGCAAGGCAGCAGTGACGCTGGGAGGGAAACAACAATGGCGGCGTTGGGCTACAGTGGTGTTGCAGGGCGTCAGGCATAAGGTCGCCGGAGGGAGGACGATGACGAGTAGGGTGCTGTGGGTCGAGTTGTAGGTTGCAAGTTGGGCACGGTGGAGAACAGAGATGCGGCAGAGGCTCAGTGAGGTGAGGGGGGCTCGCGGGCTGCGGAAGAACGGAGGTGAGGCATCGGCTGGTCGTCGAGGGCAGAGGCGGAGGCTGGCTGTGGGCGTCGGAGCGTTTGGTGGTGTTCGGAGATGTCGATGTTAGTGCAGCGACGGCAAGGAGCAGCGTCGGGCATAACGATAGGTAGAGCAGAAGCGAAGGCATAGGCTGCAGAAACTGAGGCGCGGTAGCAACGGGTTTTTGCGGCATTGGGTGAGTTGCAAACGAGAGCAGGTGGAGGCAAGGCACCAGTGGTAGCGATCGGGGCGATGGGTAGCAGCAGAAACAGTGATGCAAGTGAGGCACGGAGGCAACGTCAGTGCTATTGGGTTGTGGGCAAAGCAGCGCTGGCAGTAAGCAGTGGTGTTGGGCGGCGGCAGCTTCACAGGGGCAAGAACGACAGTGAGGTGATGCGAAGGCGGTGTTGCTATTGCGACAAACAAAGGCAGCAGCTGGTTGCTGGTTGCATCGTGCAAAGGCGCGGCGAGGGGGGGCCGAGGCGCAAGGACCAATAGAGGTGGTTTGGGTGATGGCGAGCGGCGAGGGCAAGGTGGTGCGAAGGTGGTGGTGCTATTGGTGACGGTAATCGGGGTGAGAGGTTGGATCAGGCAGCAGCAGCAGAAAAAGAAGATGAATAGTGCTGTTTTTGTTTTCTTCTTTTTCATTTTTCCTCTGCAACACGTCGCTTCTCCTTGCTCCCTTTCTTTCTTTTTCCTTTTTTTTTTTGGCAGAAGATCTGATGATTTTTTCTTTCTCTTCTAAAGCTTTTTCCCTTTTCTTTTTCTCTCTCGAATTTTTTTTCTGGATTCACCCCCCATCATATGAGAAAAGCCCCCTTTTTATATGCAACAACATTTTGTCACGCTCTGAACCCCAAGCGCATGCCCAACCCTCTCTAGTCAATAATATTTTGTGACTTGCCAGGACTAGTCGTCGACCTTTTTTTATTTTATTGCACCCTAACAGTAATCATCTCAGGATAGAAAAGTAGGACAACAAAATCACAAACAAACATGCCTTTATAAACATACTGAGTCATGTACAAAGTCTGTGACCAAAAGACTACAAAAGACTAGCTCTCCAAAAAGAAATGGTCCTAACTGACCTACACTTTCGATCATCTCCTCTCGGCTCCAAGTCCTCCACTTGACAACCTTGAAAATGGTTATACGATAACCAATGAGACAATGTCTCAGCAAATCCATGCTATAAATCCCGATTATGAGGGAAATACGCCCAAAGGCGTCCTAACCACACAATCACATAATCCATGAGACTTACTTCGTATCAGATTCACCCTACAGGTCAGTACAGTTTATAACTCAGACAGCATGAAAGCATGAGCAACAACTAAGCTCAATTAACTAAAACACCATATTAAAATTCTCAAGTAAGCATAAGAGTCCTAATTATATGGCCAAATCGTTATGATACGTCTCATACCGTGCCACACAATTTTGTCCCATAATCTGGTGCATCAAACTCAAATAATCATGTGTTCCAATTGTTAGTTAAGCCACTCAAAGCACCGCCGACTTCCATGTTCAGCTGTCTACTGGCGTAGCCAGGTATCGTCTCTTTCTCATAAAGCACGGCTACGTCACATTGACGGCTATCCCGAAGGAACTTAGGTTCAGAATTTACTGTGACCCGTTACCCTAACTCATGGGTAACCTGAAAATGGGATTTAGTAACGCCGGCTTAAATGCTAGAACGGGTTCTCTTTAATCAACACATGACCAATCAATCTTGGTCCAGGACACCATACATTGCACACAAATGCCTCGATTAAAATGGTGAACTTGGCCTATTTTCTTCGTATTATAAATACACGATAAAATAATTGTGTGTGGGTACACAATCCAGTCGAACTTTAAAAGTGATATCTCTCCTTTTCAAATCCCCACTATTTGATATAATACTTAAAATCCATTTTCGGTGTCAAAACCCGACACTCGGGATTTTCTAAATAAATATTGAATTTCATAAATTTTGGAATTAAATATTCAAAATTCCAATCAGCATTCAATTTGCACAAACTAATACTCAATTGTAGAAATTAATCACCCATTGCAATCAGCACGAAATTCCGGTCACCGGTTATCCCAATCTAATTTTCGGAAAAATGATTAATAATTAATTAATTATGGAAATTAATTAAATAAATCAATTTAATTCCTAAAAATACTAACCTAAGTCAAAATCACTAAATTAAATACTGATATGGACCTAGAAAATTCCCAAACCCATCTAAATAAATAGCACATCCTATCTAGGCCTTGATTAATTTAATCTAACCGCCTAACATGCACAATTAACTAATTAAATCACTAATCTACTCTAACTAACCACCTAAGTCCTAATTAAATTAAACTAAACACCCCTTAAACGTCATTAGCCTACTAAGAAGAGTTTAGTGCATAAACTCACCGGTTAATTGCGGAAACCAGTTCACCGCGATGACGACACAACGGCGGCCGAAGCTTGAATTTTCAACAACGTTGACGAACACTTAGGCTGGGCCTAAAAGCCTTGCAAGCCCACAACAAAAAGCTGGGCTTGGCTTCGGGCTTGAGCTGCTTCGCGGGCCTCAAGTGGACTTCAAAAATCGTGGGCTGTTGATGGGCTTGGCTGGGCCCAAATTCGCTGGGCTTCAAGAAGGATCGAACTGTTGAATTCTTGGGCCAAAATGCTGGCTTCTTGGGCTGTTGGACTTGAAATTTCGCTAAACTTCACGGGCTAAACAAGAAAGCCCAAAGTAGCTGCTGATTTGGTGGATCCCGTGGGCTGAAGATTTGCTAGAGATGGGCCGGCTTCTTGGGTTGCTAGCACAAAGAAGTTAGGCCCATGATGTTCGCTGGCTTCGCTGGACCGGTCGAAGAAGACATGGCGTGAAAGGCAACGAATTGGAGAAATCAACGATGGGGAAAAATTCCACTGGATCGTTGACTGGAGATTTCAGTGGAAATCAGCAGACATCGCTGCTGGGTAGAGGTCCAAGGAACAAAGATGGAGGGGAAGCGGACGCATGGCCGAACGAAGGGATCGGTCGAGAGAAAAATGGAAGAAGCTTCGGTGGGATGTGGGCGTTGTGAGCTGGCAGCTCACACTTCGGTGGATTGAAGCCGCATGCGAGGAAGCAGCTGCTGCCGCTCGACGATGGAGGGAAAGTAAAATGATGGGCGGACGTGTGGCCTTGAGGCTTCGGTGGAGCGACTTCGACCACATGAAAATAAAGCAGAAACTGAGACAAAAGGAAAAAAAAAAAATGAAGAGAAGCCGTGAAGAAGATGGGAACGGAGGAGGCGTGCTCGAGACATTGAGGGGAAGAAAAGTCCACATAAAATATCTATACTCATCAATGGCTTGCCCAAAAGTCTTCAAGTTTATGGTGTCCCCCAATTATTTTCTTGATTAGAATTCCCCAAATAATCAAATTTTGAAGCCAAATTTGCTGAGCCAAACACCAGCTCCGAATTTCAATCAAATAATCCTCAATTTCTTCACCAATTCTCCAAATTGGGGTTCAATTTTGATGAAGAAAAATCCCGAATAATTTTTTGTAAATCCCCAACACTTAAAGGCTCAGCTTGGAAGTCCAAATTTCACTTCAATTGGGCTCGTTTGAATTTATGTTAATTTTCGCAACGTCCAAATCAATTTTCCGTAAAAATCCCGGAATCTCTGAAAAATCTTCAGAGGATAAGACGACGTTCCTAAAATAGATCATGACACCACAGAACTTTCAATTTCCGAAATCGGATTTAAATTCGCGGTTAATTTCACTCCAGCGTGCTTTTAACGTGACCTAGTCTACTAAGTAATTTTTAGGAATTTTTGGTGCAATTGACCTGTGATCGATTTTTCTCAAGTCATAACGTACATCTTCGACCCATTGGCGACTCTCGGTTGTCGTGAAAATCTCGATGTTTCAAATACGGGCCAGGTACCAAAACGATAGAAAAATTGGTCTAGTGCTGATCAACGAGTATTTTGCAATCAGGTAAAATCACCAACACTCTGATCACATATCTCAGTCGAATCGACATATATCCGGTCTCTGATCAATTTCTGACAGTGCCGTAATGACTATTGTAGATTAGCATGGTCGAGCAGTTGATTCCTAGTCGAATTCTCAAGTCTATTGCATTTAGATTCCTTAATGATTTTCCCATATAGTTTAGTTATCTCGTGAGTAGCCAACTCAGAGAAAAATGATATAGGCACGTCAATGAAAAGCTCGATTTGTTTAATTGAAAATAAAATCTGAAAATTCACGATGTCACAAAATTGAGCCCACATATGGAAGAAGCAAAACTTCATTCTTCTTTTCGATTGCATCTCGCGCGGCTAAGGCATATTCTTCACGATTTTATTTCATTTTCTTTCCTTTGTTCACGCCCATCGACAATTGAAAGATCTTATGTTTCTTTTATTATGTCGAAAATGCATATTACCCGAAGATTAACGCCAAATATATATCTCATTTGAAATATTCTATCGAAACCTTCCAATTTTCAATGAAATATACCTCTCGCTATATCGTTTGAATATATAAAATATTTAATGAATATATCAAATGCACCTAAAAGTATATGTTATGCAATTTTATTTTATTTTTTCGGGGGTAAAAATTAACCCATTTTTTTATGCAAAAATTTAGGTGTCAATACTTATATAATGAGTTTATGTTATTATTTCGTGTGATAATATAGGTAATATGGATGGGGGTGAAGGTAGCATGTATAATGGTCAAGTAGCATTAGTTGAATCAGTTGAGTAGGAATTTGATGATTTTGATCTTGATATATTAATAGCATGGTTGGTCATTGTTGCAGTGGATATGTCCATGCACACGAGAGAATCTATTAGGGATAGCTTATTGTCAAGACTGCAATGGATAAGAGATGTTCTTTATGGGCATTCCAATAGAGTATATGAAACTTTTAGAATGAAGAGACATGTCTTTCTCAACTTTATGATCTAATAAAGGAAAAATGTTGGTTGGAAGATAGCTAATATATTGGGGTAGATGAACAAGTCATGATTTTCTTATCTATGCTTTGTCACAAGAACTCAAATAGAGATTTATGTGAGAGATTCCAACATTGAGGACAAGCTATCCGCAAATACTTCACTAAAGTATTGCAAGCAGTTCTCAAATTAGCAAAATAGGTTATCATACCACCTTCCTTTGATGTTGTCCTATAAGAGATTCTAATGGATCGTAACCATAAATGTTACTTCAAGGTAGAATTCTCATATATTTCTTTACACCATCAATTTTATTTTGTTGATAATTTTGTATAATACTAGTCTTTGATAAAATAACATAGCTGTATAGGTGCTATTGATGGCACCCATATTCATACTTCTGTACCTGTGTCGAAGCAAGTCCCATTTAGAGGTTGGAAATGAATCACCACTCAAAATATGATGTGTGTTTGTTCATTTGATATGAAATTTACTTTTATGTATACTGGTTGGGAAGGCTCTGCCAGTGATTGTCGGGTGCTATCGGCAGCACTGTAGACTCCTCGTTTGGAATTTCCTTGACCACCACTAGGTATTTGCTTATCTTTTAAAGAGTAATTTTCTTTATGATTGTATTTACGGTTACAAATTATGACCAATATATAAATACCTTGTTATAGGCAAATACTATGTGATGGATTCTAATTATGTAACAACTCCAGGATTTTTAACTCATTTTAAAGGTGAACAGTATCATTTAAATGATTAAAGAAGTACAACGAGACAGCCAACAACAGCAAGTGAATTGTTCAACTATAGGCATTCTTCTCTAAGGAATGTCATTGAAAAATCATTTGTGACATTAAAGAATCGCATTTTCATTTTGAAGCACATGCCCTCGTTTGCAATTCGAAAGCAAGCTCATATTGTAATTGCATGTTGTGCTATTCATAATTACATCTGTGATCGGGACAAGATGGATAAGAACTTTTCCCTATATGGAGATCCGCAGTACTTGTCTGAACTTACGCAGGATGAGCTTGCAAACAATACATTGACCAAGGATGGAAACTAAATGGATACGCTTAGGAAAAGTATCGCCGATAAAATGGCAAGGGACCATAATATGTCAGAGATTGCATTAGATTATATTTTTAACTTTTGTAATGTATTGCTATTATTTGGACTGTTATTTTATATTTGAGGTTTTCTTATGTTGTTATCTAATTAATTTCTATTCTTAGAAATATAAATTTTTATTCTATTATCAAAGAAATTTCTGTTCCGGAAACAAAAATTTTAAGTCATTATTAAATAAATTTTTTTGCTTAGAAACTCGTCTGAGGAATAGAAATTTATTTCTATTTCACAAATTTTGTCGTGCACCCATAATATCCAAGGACATCTTGCGTAAGAAAAAAAATAATACACAGAGGTAGTACTTAGCATACCCTCCCTAATAGCGACAAGCAGCTAAAGAAACCGCCCTTAACCAAAGCAGTATCCAATCCTCTTAAAACCAGGCCCGTCTTCTTTGACATTGATCGCCTGTCCCTGAGCGGGAACAGAAGGAACACTTGGGTATTCACCCGCTTCGACTGCTTTCTTCCTCACAATCGGACAAATCTGAGACAGGACCTCAGCAAAAGCTACTTCCACATTGGTCGCGTCCAATGCAGAAGTCTCCATAACATAGAGGGACTCGTTCTCGGCGAATGACTTCCCGTCCTCCAGTGGGATTGCCACGAGGTGGCGGAGATCGGACTTGTCGCCAAGGAGCATTGTTACGATGATGGGGTCAGTGTGATCCCTCAACTCCCTTAACCACCTTCCAACGTTCTCAAAGTCGAACGTACTGGTGACGTCATACGCGAGTAAAGCGCCAACAGCTCCTCTACAATAAGCGCTTGTGACGGCGCGTTACCTGAGAAGTTGAACAACTGAACTCGATACATTCAGTGATGATAAAGAAATTCACAGCAACGTCTCTCAACACATAAATCCGACCTCCATCACCGGAATGGTTCACGGAATGGTTTTGTTATAATAAGATGTTAATTTTGTAGTACATTTTTTTCTTCATTGCCGGGGAAACATAAAAGTCTGGGGAATGCTTGTCACATAGGCTGTGACCTCTAGTCAGATTCTCATTATTTTTATTCTCATTATTTCAGTAAGAAGATGTGCAAGAATTTAAATCGGACACCCTAATTCTCTTCCAGGTGTCTTTGATGCACGGTTGAATCAAGTTTGGGTTTTAATCCGCCGGTTAAGCTCTCGTAAACTTCCAACACTTGCTAAATTCTCGAGGTAACAAACTAATTAGGAAGCCATGCTAATATGAAGATAAATCAAGCCGTTATTCGCTCCTTGTCCCTCAGTCTGCATACCAGCGCCATATCGGCATCTCCTTTGTAATTTGGCCTATGCAAGAACGTCCAAGCCACATCAGCGAGCCGGTCGAACTTAGTGTCAAGCAAAGTAGGGGTGTGCATGGTTCGGGCGAGCGGTTCCCAACCTAGAACCGAGAACCGCCCGCTAAGGACCGGTTTCGAAAAATTGGAACTGGAATCCACCCATTTATCGCATGGATCCACCCGGGAACCGGACTGTACCGACGGTCCAGTTTCCGGGTGGATCCATGGAACCGATCTTGACACGAAATAATTTTGGTTTTCAACATAGAACGACTACATGACATCAAAGCAAGCCAAGGAAAGAAAAACCAAATTTAAGTACGTGGAGATGTGGACGGCGGGAGAAGTAAACGCAGTGAAATGGTGATAGGATTAGGAGTTGAAGACAAAAGGAGTGAGATGAGATCTAGAGTTTCTTTTAGTAATTTTTTTTTTAATATTAAAAAGGTTCCGGTCCGGTCCGGGTGGGAGGACGGGTGGATCCGTCCATGGAACCGGGAACCGAATTGGTACCCACCGGTTCCCATAAATTGGAACTAGGAACCGGACCGGTTCCCTCAAGAACCGTCTGTTCCGGGCGGTTCCGGTCCGGTTCCGGGCAGTTCGGGCGGTTTCCGAGTATTTTGCACACCCCTAAAGCAAAGGGGCATCGCTGATGCCCAAGAGCTCGTCCCTCTTAAACATG
This sequence comes from Eucalyptus camaldulensis, assembly GCA_019915185.1. NCBI lineage: Eukaryota > Viridiplantae > Streptophyta > Magnoliopsida > Myrtales > Myrtaceae > Eucalyptus > Eucalyptus camaldulensis. Next base: position 10,900,658 of record JAHSVA010000005.1, read on the forward strand.
GTGGAGATGGAATCAATGGCGGAGATGGAGGAGTCACTGACGGCAGTAGCACGGAGGCGGCCGTGGTAGTCCTTGGAGGAGGCGGTTTTGGTTGGAGGAGTAGGTGATGAGGAGGGTGGTGGGTCCATGCAGCCTCGCTCCTCTTTGATTAAAGATGATTCCTTACCCTTTTGTTCTTTTTTTTTTATTAAAGACAAAATTATTTATAATGTTGCGAAATGTAAATGATTGAATAATAAAATAGACAGAATAAAAAAATAAATCGAATATCAAATTTACATGATTCATTCGTCGTGACCACGTTCACAAGGAGAGTAGTTACAAATTTTATTATAGATCAAATAGATTAAATGATACGTGGAGGTTTCAATCATAATGGAGTCAGGCAAACACTTTCGTAAGCCTTAATTACACCAAATAATGCACATGATGTTTAGTCTCACAATTCTTCACTAAATAATCTTTAAATCTCACGGAGAATTAAACAAATCTTACGCAAGATTTAGTCAGCCGAAAACACTCGGACTCTTGGACGTAATTTGCCGAATAGAGACCCACAAGACTCACGCCAAGCACTCGTTTCGGCGCCTCAAGTCTTCTCTCTTTCTTTGGACAGACGGCACGAATATCCGTTGCACTTTGATCGATGACGACGCATCACTCTGTCCGCAAAACAAACAGAACGACCAATCTCTAATAATATCAAAGAGAGAAAAGAAAACCCTTCATGAAACAGAGTCCAACGAGGAAAAGGAAAGTCCACGGTCAACTTTCCTCAAATTTCCTTTTCTCCTTGGCCGACTTAAACTGAGGATAATTTTCGTCGGTTTTAAAACAAAACATTATCCAATAGAAAGTCCAAGTTAATATCACTTCCCATCTTGACCGCATCTTTAACATGGAAATAATATCTGTAATATTTATGATGCCATTGAGCTGTCCTAGGTCGATCATAGAATTTAATTCTAAACAACTCGTTTAACGAGCTCAATATGGAGACATAATCTCAAAACATATTTTAATATATGATTCTCACAAATATCATTAACAAAGTTAAATGTGGGCCTTACTCTTAATTTAAGATTATTTGTTAAAGATGGAAGAAATAACATGAGCCTTAAACTTTTTTGGTAATTTTCCCACATCGTGAAACATATATCTATAAAAGATTTAGCAAATAATCTTGTTTATGAGAGATTGTTCATCTTGGTTTGTGAATATTACACTAACCTCATTGATAAGTTAAGACACAGGTTAAAACTCGATAAAAATCGCTATATTACTTTAAGAAAATAGTAAGAGAATTCATCATAATTAATGTCTTGTGATTATTTTAGTCAACAGCCACATAATACTTGAAAAGCATGTGTGAATTGCAAAAAGGAATATTTCCTTTTTGAAATTTAGTGAAAGTTCAATAGTTATAACAAGTAAGAATATACCTTTGATATATGATATGAAATCAACAATCCATGTAATGCATGCTTGACCAAGAACAGAGGTTTTTCTCTCCATCGTTTTCTAATTGAAAAAATATTAATAAAAATATCCAGCAGTAATTTGTGCTCACCATAAATAGGAGAAGTCACTGGATCCATGTAGATAATAAGGGCAGCCCCTCGTGGGTCTGTGCTACTTCATTTCAAATCTTTCAAAAAGTTATTGATACGATCAAAAAGTTTTTTAAATTACTAATGCTTATCATAGACGTTTCGTCTCAAAAAATTAAATGCAAAAGAGTTATTGATAAAATTTCCCCATTTAGTTTTTTCAGTTTAACATATTTTCTCATTAAAAAACTTTTTCGAACGCTAAAATCATGAAACTGTCAAAATAGAAAAATATATCCACAACCTTAAAAAAACTCACGGTTGCTCCGAAAGGTATAAGTAGAATTTCAGAGTTTGCTTTCCCCTTGAAAGCTCAAGATTCCTCTCGGTCACATCGGTTTTCTCATTATAGGATGACGGGCGCCCTTCTTAATAATAGGCTCGTTGGGCTCTGTTTGCGTGTTTGTAATGTCGAATCGCTTGGACAGATTCAGTTGAAGTAGCTCAGAGAGTTATTTTTTTTTGGATGTTAATTTAAGCGATGAGGTGATGTGCAATCTTGTTTTGGGTAGCCCATCACTGAAGAAAGTATCTCTTGAGAATTGTCATGGCCTACGAGTTTTAAAGATCGAAAGTCATCCATCGCTCGAAGAATTATATGTTTGTACTTCTCATGGCCTGAAAGAAATTGATGTCGCTCGATCGGGCATCAAAATATTAGCAATCGTTATTAATGATTCGTTGAGGAAGATAGCCTGTCCGAATGTCGTGACACTTGAACTGGATGGTTCAACAAAAGGAGTGAATATTACCTGTGGATCTTCCGTAATTGATATGGGCCTCTATATTAGGAGAGGGGGATTTAATGGTGTGTTTCAAAAATATCCTGAGGTTAAAATGCTGCTGGCTAAGCTCCAAGACGCTGTATATTTTACTCTGTGCAATTGGAGTATACTGGTAGGTTTCCATCCTTTTTAAATGATTTGAAGTTTTTTAAGTTGTTTTAGCTTGATATAGGCGAGTTGAGTGTGGCACAAGATTAAGTGTGCCACTGGTTGAGTGTGGCACCAGTTGAATTAATGCAAAACTTGTACTGTACTATTGGCTTAATCACAACCCTTTTCTCACGTGTTATAAATTTGTCATTGCATTTTTCTCATCTTTGGCTCCTTACAAGTATTTGAGTTCTTCTTCATTCAACTTCTGCAGCTAATTGTGCATAAGTTATGATGTTGCCGTTGAATATGAATCAATCTTTTTCTGTTGTCCTGCTTTCTTGTCAAAATTATCTACTCATTTGCCATCAGCCAGTTTGAAAAGCATTATGTATTGTTCTTTTATTTTTCATTAGTTAAGTATGAGATGTCAATCTCGAGCCAACTGGTTGAAGATCCTAATATGTTCTTTTGTTGATTTGAAAGACGGATGTTATTGGTTTTTTTTTTTTTTTTTTTGCTGTGGTCTTTTAAAGTCTTTACTCTGTGTCAACTCATGCGTGTTTGATGGACAACTTAGCATTTTGCTGGGACATGCTTTCCGCTAAAATTCAATCTTGTTGCTTAGGTTATGGGTGCTTGTTAGGTCAATTCTTCTAAAACTTACTTATATCACCGGAGGTGTATATCGATTAATAGCAAAAAGACTAGTGGGTGATAAGGAAATAGACACTTGGTAAATTTCGGATTAAATTTGAGGAGTGAGGACTTCAGCTTGTGTATTGTGTGGCATTCTAGTTGTCTAACTAGTGTGATAGAAGTGTAGTGGAGATTGAATCCATCAATTACCATCTGCAGTAAACTGTAGCTCTCGAGGCGTGGGATGCCAGAATTTGGCCTAAAGCAATTATTGCAATTAATGAAATAAAGAAGATACCTGGCTCGGTTTTGTTTATTTTTATGTATTCTATCCAACTTAGAGGAGGCGTAGTTGTTGTTTGTTGTTGTATGTTTCTAATTTAGTTTAATAATCAGAACATCGGGAATTATTGAGCAGATGCTGTTCCTTTCATTTTCTAGATTACATCATAAACTAATTGTTTGTCCTATTTTGTGTTTAAAGGATGTGTTCCTCCAATGATTCTCTCTTTTCGATCTCCAGGTCTTCAGCATATGGAAACTAACGAATCAACCACGCCCATCTTTCAACTGGAAGTCTGTGACAACGACCCTTAATTTAGCTAAATGGCACCTCCCTGGGATTTCTTACTTACTAGAGACTTGAAATTTTCTAGAGACACTCACCATGTATGTTTATCGTATAGAGCCCGATGATATTCAGGTGCGCTTTAGCCTACAGTGCTGCATGAATAAGGACTATCTTTTTTTAATGACAATTTTATGTTTACTTCCATAGAGAACAGTGGCCACCTCTTCATTATGTAGATTAATTTTGACCCCTTTCTATAAATTTTGTCAAGTATATTAACTTTCAGACTGAGTTACGGATATTGGATATCAGAAGCAGATCTCTTTTGGAATTTAAATGTGATGATTTACCAATGCTTGATCATTGCACTTTGTTTGGCTATTTGTCAGGGAAAAAAGTGGAAGCGAGCATGTAAATTTGATGGCAGGAGGTACTGGAATTCAATTGAGGGCACATTCTATTGCCTAAAACACCACCTGAAGAACGTCATGATCTATGCACGCGTGACCCAACCGTACGTAATCGAGTTCATTGAGTTTTTACTTGGGAATGCATTGGTTTTGGAGAAAATGGTGATCTCCACTAAAAAGAATACCGGACTCACTCGAAATAAGGAATCACATTGCTGTGACAAAGCCCTAGAAGAGGATTTTACCTCAGAGATGCTTGTGGAATTTTCGAAGAAGGTTTTCAGTTTCCCAAGAATCTCTCCCCGTGCTGTAGTACACTTCAATTGAGCACATGGATATGGTTCTCTCAAGTATGGGAGTACTGCTTCTTTACTTTTCTGCAGATATTGTGCTAGCAAGTCATGTCTCTATCCTCAGGTAGCAGTTTCGCTTAGTCACGTCCTGTCTTACATCAATGAATTCGATAGTTGATCATTGGATACAAAAATTTATCAAGTCTGTTTATCATTTTGGTTCGCTTATTACGTGCTTTGCTTTTTCTCCAAGCCACTATTGCTCTCATGGTATATCCTCCAAAGTTGGAAGGAGGTGATGCAGGAAACGCTGCTAGATCAATAGCGGCAGTGGCATTCCAGCAGTACGGATTCCATAGGCAAATGTAATATATGCTTAGGCCATACTTGTTTGCCCAGAGGATATCCTTCAGTATGGTTTTTGGCATTTTCATGGTGCATGCTTACATTTTTGGTTTGAGCATATTTCCGAAGTGGACGATTTGTATTAGAGTATTGATATTGACCCAGTTCCCAGACATTGTCGCGAGTGAATAACACTGCTTTTTCAAAGTTCGTGTTAGTTTTACTTGTTCAATTGGATCAAACCGCATCGTTCCCTTTTTTTTTTCCTTCTTTTGAACATGATAGATAAAGAGAAATGTTACAAGCTGAAAAATCGTTGAGGTTCGGTGGTTACGACACTTGTATATCATTGAAAATGATAAATGAATCTCAATGCTAGAGACTACTTTAACTGCTTGGATTCTTAGGCAGGATATGATATGATTTGATAGTATAAAATATGAAATTCAATAATTTTTTTATATCCTATTATTGTTTTGTGACTTGCAGAATTAAAGTCGTATATATATATATATCATTATATTATGTACATTGTTTAGTATAAATGAACTTAAAAATTGTACAAACGGAGATAGTAAGAATCTCTAATAACAGCCTTATTTATATGATTTTTTTTTATTTTTTCCTCTCTTTTTATTTTTTTCCTTCTATCATTCTCTAATTAAATTTTATTAAATAGTGAACTATACTTATATACCTAAAATATTAAAATATCTAATATATGTAATATATATACATACTCAATATATATTTATATATTAAATGTATATTATAACATAGAAATAAATTTGAATATACAAATAAAAATAGGGTTAATATCCTGAAAAACTTCAAACATATACACGTGTGAAAAATTTACTCTAAACTAATTTTTTTATTACGAAAAACTCCAAACTGGTACACCTGTGGTAAATATGCCTTAAACGACCACAGAAAACTTTAAACTAGAACATTTGTGACAAATTTGCTCCAAACTAATTAGTTCGACCGTCAAAAACCCAAAACTAGTATATTTTTGATAAATATATCCACCCTTAAATTGGATAATATCGCATAAAACCACAAAAAATTGTATAACTATAACAAACGAAGAGTAATATCCCAAACCGGTACACTAATCAATTGTTAGGTATTATCCAATTTAGCAATTTGACAGTAAAATTTAATTGAAACTAACAGCAGGTAAATTTGTTATAATTGTATTAGTTTTGGGTAAAATGATCAAATGTGTACCAGTTTAGGATTTTTGATGGAAAAAAAAAATTAGTTTGAGATAAATTTGTCACATGTTTACCATTTTGGAGTTTTTTTAGGATATTAACCCATAAAACTAAGATTAGAAGAAAAAAGAAATTGTTGTTATTCTTGTGTTATTTTTATATTGTAGTTAAATATTATTTATAAAAAATATTATTTATATTTTATTAATTTAAGAATTTTTTTATTTGAGAAAAATAATTTTTGTGTTATGAATATTAGAAATTTTATTCACCTTCATCTCACATTCTTTATAGAATAATTTTATCTGAGTTATATTCCTTTTATATCATACTTTATCTTGGCTTGAGCGAGCATCAAGTACAGGATATAATAAATCTTGAATTTTATCTTAACTGCCATACATATACTATTGAATGATATCCGGAATCGTAACTATCAAGTCACTTGAACAAATGAGCTCACCTTTTACATTAAACACTGGAGATTTAAATTTTTCATCTACCAAGCAACCATGTTCAACTATGATTATTAAAAAAAAAAAAACATGGTGGGTATAATTACTAAAATACCTAAGATGTTTTGAAGATCCGAAGAAGTATCAAGAGTGTTTAACACTGTTACTCATAAAAAGGCTTAGATAATGTGTTTTAAATCATTCTAAGACGTTGTGAATAACTTTTACCTTTTACCTTGTAACGAGATTTAAATCTTAGAAGGGCAGTACTTCGACTTGTAATCTATACATATTAACATAGATAATATTCAGAATTTGTTCAAATTCAAAATTTATGAAAAATTTTATGATAAAAAATGCCTTTCAAGGAAATTACTTTTCAAGAAGGTGGTTAGTTTTCTTTGTTTGATGATATATGATTGAAAGTGTTTTTTGTTGTTTGAATCTCATTTGAAAAATGATTTCTACTTCATGAATATCGTGCAAAAGAAAATTTTGAATTTTCTTTTTCTTTTTCTTTTTCCTTCTTCCTCCTCCTCCCGACCTCAAGCCACTAGCAAGAGCCGACCTGGCCGGCCTCGGGCTAACTCGACCTTTTCATGGTGAGGCTGGCAAGGCTCGAGCTAATCGTGACAAGGTCGAGCTCGACCAAAGCCGTCAAGATTGAGCCTCGCCTGGGATTGGCCTGCGTCTATGTGTATTTGCTAGCCATTGCTAAGGCTCGGTGATCGGTTGAGGAAGAGAAAAGAAAAACAAAATAATACACAGAGGTAGTACCAAAGAAATTTTTATTCTATTACCAAAGAAATTTCTGCTTCAGAAACAAAAATGTTAAGTCGTTACTAAATGGATTTTTTTGCTTAGAAGCTCGTCCGAAGAATAGAAATTCATTTCTATTTCACAAATTTTGTCATGCACCCTTAATATCCAAGGACATCTTGCGTAAGAAAAAAAATAATACACAGAGGTAGTACTTAGCAGACCCTCCCTAATAGCGACAAGCAGCTAAAGAAACCGCCCTTAACCAAAGCAGTATCCAATCCTCTTTAAAACAGGCCCGTCTTCTTTGACATTGATCGCCTGTCCCTGAGCGGGAACAGAAGGAACACTTGGGTATTCACCCGCTTCGACTGCTTTCTTCCTCACAATCGGACAAATCTGAGACAGGACCTCAGCAAAAGCTTCTTCCACATTGGTCGCATCCAATGCAGAAGTCTCCATAACATAGAGGGACTCGTTCTCGGCGAATGACTTCCCGTCCTCCAGTGGGATTGCCACGAGGTGGCGGAGATCGGACTTGTCGCCAAGGAGCATTGTTACGATGATGGGGTCAGTGTGATCCCTCAACTCCCTTAACCACCTTCCAACGTTCTCAAAGTCGAACGTACTGGTGACGTCATACGCGAGTAAAGCGCCAACAGCTCCTCTACAGTAAGCGCTTGTGACGGCGCGTTACCTGAGAAGTTGAACAACTGAACTCGATACATTCAGTGATGATAAAGAAATTCACAGCAACGTCTCTCAACACATAAATCCGACCTCCATCACCAGACGCGATGGTACACGGAATGGTTTTGTTATAATAAGATGTTAATTTTGCAGTACATTGCCTTTCACATTTTTTTCTTCATTGCCGGGGAAACATAAAAGTCTGGGGAATGCTTGTCACATAGGCTGTGACCTCTAGTCAGATTCTCATTATTTTTATTCTCATTATTTCAGTAAGAAGATGTGCAAGAATTTAAATCAGACACCCTAATTCTCTTCCAGGTGTCTTTGATGCACGGTTGAATCAAGTTTGGGTTTTAATCCGCCGGTTAAGCTCTCGTAAACTTCCAACACTTGCTAAATTCTCGAGGTCACAAACTAATTAGGAAGCCATGCTAATATGAAGATAAATCAAGCCGTTATTCGCTCCTTGTCCCTCAGTCTGCATACCAGCGCCATAGCGGCATCTCCTTTGTAATTTGGCCTATGCAAGAACGTCCAAGCCACATCAGCGAGCCGGTCGAACTTAGTGTCAAGCAAAGGGGCGTCGCTAATGAAGCCCAAGAGCTCGTCCCTCTCAAACATGGCGGAGATGGAATCGGTGGCGGAGATGGAGGAGTCACTGACGGCAGAAGCACGGAGGCGGCCGTGGTAGTCCTTGGAGGAGGCGGTTTTGGTTGGAGGAGTAGGTGATGAGGAGGGTGGTGGGTCCATGCAGCCTCGCTCCACTTTGATTAAAGATGATTTCTTACCCTTTTGTCTTTTTTATTTATTTATTAGAGACAAAATTATTTATGATGTTGCGAAACGATTGAATGATAAAATAGACAGAATAAAAAAATAAATCGGATATCAAATTTATATAATTCGGTCATCATGACCATGTTCACAAGGAGAGTAGCTACAAATTTTATTATAAATCAAATAGATTAAGTGATACGTAGAGATTACAATCATACTTGAGTCAGGCAAACACTTCTGTAAGCCCTAATTACACCAAATAATGCACCTAATGTTTAGCCTCACAATTCTTCACTAAATAATCTTTAAATCTCACGGAGAATTAAACAAATCTTACGCAAGATTTAGTTAGCCGTAAACACTCGGACTCTTGGACGTAATTTGCCGAACAGAGACCCACGAGACTCACGCCAAGCACTCGTTTCGGCGCCTCAAGTCTCCTCTCTTTCTTTGGACAGACGGCACGAATGTCCGTCGCACTTTGATCAACGACGACGCATCATTCTGTCCGCAAAACAAACAGAACGACCAATCTCTAATAATATAAAAGAAAGAAAAGAAAACCCTTCATGAAAAAGAGTCCAACGAGGAAAAGGAAAGTCCACGGTCAACTTTCCTCAAATTTCCTATTCTCCTTGGCCGACTTAAACTGAGAATAATTTTCGTCGGTTTTAAAACAAAACATTATCCAATAGAAAGTCCAAGTTAATATCGCTTCCCATCTTCACCGCATCTTCAACATGGAAATAATATCTGTAATATTTATGATGCCATTGAGCTTTCCTGGGTCGATCACAAAAATTAATTCTTAACAAGTCATTTAACGAGCTCAATATGGAGACATAATCTCAAAACATATTTTAATATATGATTCTCTCAAATATCATTGACAAAGTTAAATGTGGACCTTACTCTTAATTTAAGATTATTTGTTAAAGACGGTAGAAATAGTATGACCTTAAACTTTTTGGTAATTTTCCCACGTCGTGAAACATATATCTGTAAAATATTTAGCAAATAATTTTGCTTATGAGAGATTTCTCATCTTGATTTGTGAATATTACACTAACCTCATTGATAAGTTAAGACGCAAGTTAAATCTCGATGAATATCGCTATATCACTTTAAGAAAATAGTAAGAGAATTCATCATGATTAATGTCTTGTGATTATTTTAGTCAACAGCCACATAATACTCGAAAAGCATGTGTAAATTGCAAAAAGGAATATTTCTTTTTTGAAACTTAGCGAAAGTTCAATAGTTATAACAAGTAAGAATATACTTTTGATATATGATATGAAATCAACAATCCAAGCAATGCATGCTTGACAAAGAAAAGATGTTTTTCTCTCCATCTTTTTCTAATTGAAAAAATATTAATAAAAATATCCAGCAGTAATTTGTGCTCACCTTAAATAGGAGAAGTCACTGGATGCATGTAAATAATAAGAGCAGCCCCTCGTGGGTCTGTGCTACTTCATTACAAATCTTTCAAAAGTTATTGATACGATCACAAAGTTTTTTAAATTACTAATGCTTATCATAGATGTTTCATCTAAAAAACATTAAATGCAAAAGAGTTATTGATAAAATTCCCCATTTAGTTTTCTCAATTTTAACATATTTTCTCATTAAAAAACTTTTTCGAACGCTAAAATCATGAAACTATCAAAATAGAAAACTATATCCACAACCTTAAAAAAACTCACGGTTGCTCCGAAAGGTATAAGTAGAATTTCAGAGCTTGCTTTCCCCTTGAAAGCTCAAGATTCCTCGCGGTCACATAGGTTTTCCTTTCCGCCGGCGTTGATCGCACCGGTCCGTTCACTTGGGCTTCCTGCGTCTCGTGTGAGGGAAGCCATGGAGAGAACTGATGATTGCAGTGAGAGAAGCGGCGGTTCTGATCCGCGAAGGAGCGAAGACGAGGCGGTCGACCGGATCAGCCGCTTGCCTGACTCGCTCCTCCTCCACATACTCTCCTTTCTGCCGTTCAGGTACGCCGTCCGCACATCGTTGATTCTTAGGCCGTTCAGTGGCCTATGGAGATCTCTTCACAGTCTGTCTTTTGAAGAGTGCGATTTTCACAGTTGCTATCGTCGCCGTCCCGAACCCGGTTTCCGTGGTCGCCAAGGGTTCTTGGATTTCGTCGATAATGTGTTGGCCCTACAGGAGAGCTGCGAAATCGATAGGCTCCGAATTGAGTTGGATTTTCATGCGAGTGGTTCCATTAACCCCGAATCTGAAGGATATAATAGTGAAGTGGCAAATAGATTGGATAAGTGCATATTGTTCGCACTGATGAAAAAGGTGAAGGCCCTTGATATTCACCTGGCTGGGTGTGGTTTTTTCCTCAAAGCATCGCCAGCTTCTCATTATAGGATGACGGGCGCCCTTCTTAATAATAGGCTCGTTGAGCTCTGTTTGCGTGTTTGTAATGTCGAATCGCTTGGACAGATTCAGTTGAAGTCGCTCAGAGAGTTATTTTTTCTGGATGTTAATTTAAGCGATGAGGTGATGTGCAATCTTGTTTTGGGTAGCCCATCACTGAAGAAAGTATCTCTTCGGAATTGTCATGGCCTACGAGTTTTAAAGATCGAAAGTCATCCATCGCTCGAAGAATTATATGTTAGTACTTCTCGTGGCCTGAAAGAAATTGATGTTGCTCGATCGGGCATCAAAATATTGGCAATCGTTATTAATGATTCGTTGAGGAAGATAGCCTGTCCAAATGTCGTGACACTTGAACTGGATGGTTCAACAAAAGGAGTGAATATTACCTGTGGATCTTCCGTAATTGATATGGGCCTCCATATTAGGTGGGGGGGATTTAATGGTGTGTTTCAAGAATATCCTGAGGTTAAAATGCTGCTGGCTAAGCTCCAAGATGCTGCATATTTTACTCTGTGCAATGGGAGTATACTGGTAGGTTTCCATCCTTTTTAAATGATTTGAAGTTTTTTAAGTTGTTTTAGCTTGATATAGGCGAGTTGAGTGTGGCACAAGATTAAGTGTGGCACTAGTTGAGTGTGGCACCAGTTGAATTAATGCGAAACTTATTTGTTTAGATTTTCCACTGTACTGTACTATTGGCTTAATCACGGCCCTTTTCTCACGTGTTATAAATTTGTCATTGCATTTTTCTCATCTTTGGCTCCTTACAAGTATTTGAGTTCTTCTTCTTCCAACTTCTGCAGCTAATTGTGCATAAGATATGATGTTGCCGTTGAATATGAATCAATCTTTTTCTGTTGTCCTGCTTTCTTGTCAAAATTATCTACTCATTTGTCATCAGCCAGTTTGAATAGCATTATGCATTGTTCTTTTATATGTCATTAGTTCAGTATGAGATGTCAACGTCGAGCCAACTGGTTGAGGATCCTGATATGTTCCTTTGTTGATTTGAAAGATGGATGTTATTGGTTTTTTCCTGTGGTCTTTTAAAGTCTTTACTCTGTGTCAACTCATGCGTGTTTGACGGACAACTTGGCATTTGCTGGGACATGCTTTCCGCTAAAATTCAATCTTGTTGCTTAGGTCTGTGGGCTATTTTTGTGGAATTTTGGCATTTTGATGTTTGTGTTGATAAAAGTCCAATGTAATCTTGTATATTTGTTAAAGGAAGGTTTTGTTTGGACTCTTTACGAGGTATCAATGACTGACCGATGCCTTCACTTTTATGGGTGCTTGTTAGGTCAATTCTTCCAAAACTTACTTATATCACCGGAGGTGTATATTAATTAATAGCAAAAAGACTAGTGGGTGATAAGGAAATAGACACTTGGTAAATTTCGGATTAAATTTGAGGAGTGAGGACTGCAGCTTGTGTACTGTGTGGCATTCTAGTTGTCTAACTAGTGTGATAGAAGTGTAGTGGAGATTGAATCCATCAATTACCATCTGCAGTAAACTGTAGCTCTTGAGGCGTGGGAGGCATAGTTGTTGTTTGTTGTTGTATGTTTCTAATTTAGTTTAATAATCAGAACATCGGGCATTATTGAGCAGATGCTGTTCTTTTCCTTTTCTAGATTACATCATAAAGTAATTGTATGTCCTATTTTGTGTTTAAAAAGATGTGTTCCTCCAATGATTCTCTCTTTTCGATCTCCAGGTCTTCAGCATATGGAAGCTAACGAATCAACCACGCCCATCTTTCAACTGGAAGTCTGTGACAACGACCCTTAATTTAGCTAAATGGCACCTCCCTGGGATTTCTTACTTACTAGAGACTTGCAATTTTCTAGAGACACTCACCATATATGTTTATCGTGTGGTGCCCGATGATATTCTGGTGCGCTTTAGCCTACAGTGCTGCATGAATAAGGAATATCTTTTTTTAATGACAAATTTTTGTTTACTTCCATAGAGAACACTGGCCACCTCTTCATTATGTAGATTAATTTTGACCCCTTTCTATAAATTTTGTCAAGTATATTAACTTTCAGACTGAGTTATGGATATTGGATATCAGAAGCAGATCTCTTTTGGAATTTAAATGTGTATGTTTTACCAATGCTTGATCATTGCACTTTGTTTGGCTATTTCTCAGGGAAAAAAGTGGAAGCGAAGGTGTAAATTTGATGGCAGGAGGTACTGGAATTCAATTGAGGGCACATTCTATTGCCTAAAACACCACCTGAAGAACGTCATGATCTATGCACACGTGACCCAACCATACGTAATCGAGTTCATTGAGTTTCTACTTGGGAATGCATTGGTTTTGGAGAAAATGGTGATCTCCACTAAAAAGAATACCGGACTCACTCGAAATAATGGAGCACATTGCTATGACATCGCCCTAGAAGAGGATTTTACCTCAGAGATGCTTGTGGAATTTTCGAAGAAGGTTTTCAGTTTCCCAAGAATCTCTCCTCGTGCCGTGGTACACTTCAATTGAGTACATGGATATGGTTCTCTCAAGTATGGGAGTACTGCTTCTTTACTTTTGTATAGATATTGTGCTAGCAAGTCATGTCTCTATCCTCAGTTAGCAGTTTCGCTTAGTCGCGTCCTGTCTTACATCGATGAATTCGATAGTTGATCATTGGATACAAAACTTTATCAAGTCTGTTTATCATTTTGGTTTGCTTATTATGTGCTTTGCTTTTTCTCCAAGCCACTATTGCTCTCATCGTATATCGTCCAAAGTTTGAAGGAGGTGATGCAGGAAACGCTGCTAGATCAATAGCGGCAGTGGCACTCCGGCAGTACGGATTCCATATGCAAATGTAATATATACTTAGGCCATACTTGTTTTCCCAGAGGATATCCTTCAGTATGGTTTTTGGCATTTTCATGGTGCATGCTTACATGTCTGGTTTTGAGCATATTTCCGAAGTGGACGATTTGTATTGGAGTACTGATGTTGACCCAGTTCCCGGACATTGTCGCGAGTGAATAACCCTGCCTTTTCAAAGTTCGTGTTAGTTTTACTTGTTCAATTGGATCAAACCGCATTGGTCCCTTTTTTTTCCTTCTTTTGAACATGATAGATAAAGAGAAATGTTACAAGCTGAAAAATCATTGAGGTTCGGTGCTTATGACACATGTATATCATTGAAAATGATAAATGAATCTCAATGCTAGAGACTGCTTTAACTATTTGGATTCTTAGTCAGGATATGATATGATTTGATAGTATAGAATATGAAATTCAAGAATTTTTTTATATCCTATTATTGTTTTGTGATTTGCAGAATTAAAGTCGAATATATATATAATCATATTATGTACATTGTTTAGTACAAACGACATACTAGTATAAATAAACTTAAAAATCGTACAAACAGAGATCGTAAGAATCTCTAATAACTCTTGTTTATATCATTTTTATTTATTTGTTGTTTTATTTTTTCCACTCTTTTTATTTTTTTTCCTTCCATCATGCTCTAATTGAATTTTATTAAATAGTGAACTATACTTATATACCTAAAATATTAAAATATCTAATATATGTAATATATATACATACTCAATATATATTTATATATTAAATGTATATTATAACATAGAAATAAATTTGAATATACAAATAAAAATATGGTTAATATCCTGAAAAACTTCAAACATATACACGTGTGAAAAATTTACTCCAAATTAATTTTTTGATTACGAAAAACTCCAAACTGGTACACATGTTATAAATATGCCTTAAACGACCACAGAAAACTTTAAACTAGAACACTTAAGACAAATTTGCTCCAAACTAATTAGTTCGACCATCAAAAACCCAAAACTAGTATATTTTTTATAAATATATCCACTGTTAAATTGGATAATATCGCATAAAACCACAAAAATTGTATAACTATAACAAACGGAGAGTAAAATCCCAAACTAGTACACTAATCAATTGTTAGGTATTATCCAACTTAGCAATTTGACAGTAAAATTTAATTGAAACTAACAGCAGGTAAATTTATTATAATTGTATTAGTTTGTGGTAAAATTACAAATGTGTACTAGTTTAGGGTTTTTTACGGTAAAAAAATTAGTTTGAGATAGATTTGTCACATGTTTACCATTTTGGAGTTTTTTTAGGGTAGTAACCCATAAAACTAAGATTAGAAGAAAAACGAAATTGTTGTTATTCTTGTGTTATTTTTATATTGTAGTTAAATATTATTTATAAAAATATATTATTTTAATTTTATTAATTTAAGAATTTGTTTATTTGAGAAAAATAATTTTTGTGTTATGAATATTAGAAATTTTATTCACCTTCATCTCACATTCTTTATGGAATAATTTTATCTGAGTTATATTCCTTTTATATCATACTTTATTTTGGCTTGAGCGAGCATCAAGTTCCGGATATAATAAATCTTGAAGTTTATCTTAACTGCCATACATATACTATTGAATGATATCCGGAATCGTAACTATCAAGTCACTTGAACAAATGAGCTCACCTTTTACATTAAACACTGGAGATTTAAATCTTTCATCTACCAAGCAACCATGTTCAACTATGATTATTAAAAAAAAAAAAAAACATGGTGGGTATAATTACTAAAATACCTAAGATGTTTTGAAGATCCAAAGAAGTATCAAGAGTGTTTAACACTGTTACTCATAAAAAGGCTTAGATAATGTGTTTTTTAAATCATTCTAAGACGTTGGGAATAACTTTTACCTTTTACCTTGTAACGAGATTTAAATCTTAGAAGGGCAGTACTTCGACTTGCAATCTATACATATTAACATAGATAATATTCAGAATTTGTTCAAATTCAAAATTTATGAAAAATTTTATGATAAAAAAAATACCTTTCAAGGAAATTATTTTTCAAGAAGGTGGTTAGTTTTCTTTGTTTGATGATATATAATTGAAAGTGTTTTTTGTTGTTTGAATCTCATTTGAAAAATGATTTCAATTTCATGAATATCATGCAAAAGAAAATTTTGAATTTTTTTCCTTTCTTTTGAATATCAAGCCACTAGCAAGAGCCAACCTGGTTGGCCTCGGGCTAACTCGACCTTGTCATGGTGAGGCTGGCAAAGCTTGAGCTAATTGTAACAAGGTCGAGCTTGACCAAAGCCATCAAGATTGAGCCTCGCCTGGTTGGCCTGCGTCTATGTCTATTTGTCAGCCATCGCTAAGACTCGGTGATCGGTTGAAGAGAAGTAATTTTAGAAAGTGTTTTCACCGCTTTGAATTTAAGAGTTCACTTCCTAGTTCTGTGCATGGATATTTGGAAATTGTTTTCGATTGTTTTCCTCAGCCAGATGCATCCCTAGAGCATGATGGGACTCCCAGGCCGCTATCTGTTCCGGCCTTTCGATAAGGTAGAGCCACTGATCTCTGCTCATTCCTCCATCCAGCAAATATCAACCTCAGATTTTTTGCCATCTCTCAATGGGTGCTTTGAGTGGTGGCTGTGGCCATGGCTGGCTCTGGGGGTGGAACGGTCCCCCGGGGAACGAGGGATCGTTGCGTCCTCGTCGGACGAGCTCACAGCCCTTGGATCCTGTGGAGTCAACCGGGAGAATGGCTCGTCGGGTTCCCTTCCTGAGCAAGCGGCGACAGTGGGCTCGCCCGCTCTAGCCGATGACACAATAGCTCAGGTCAGGGAGCGTCTGAGAAGGAAGGGGGAGGGCTCGGCAAAAAATTCCTCATATGGATTGGATATTAATGTTGTTCGCGAGGTCGGTGTTTGATTACAAATGTTTGTGGTTAGCTGAATGTTGCATGCATGCTCAAGTCGCAAGTGTGACTGATTGTGTGGTTGTCCGTATTCGCTTGGATTATATGCTGAGAGCTGAGCAAGATATGCAGTGTTCTGACAGAGGCATAATTGACTTTTTGCTTGACTATTAGTTTAGGGAATGTGGTCGATGTTTTGTTTCTGGTTCCCGTTCTGACTTCTGAGTCTATGATGGTTTAGCTTCACTTCGGCTTCTGAGGAAGCTCTTCTTAAAGATATTGATGTGTCTTCTCACATAGTTGATTGGTTGACATTGCTTGCTGGGAAAAAGAAAATTGTTGTTATGGTGATTTTGGAAGAAATAGCTGTCATTATTGCCTTCGCTTGTAGGAGAAAATGCATGCAAGTAATTTCCATTTTAGGTTTTAAAGCTTTTCTTCTACATAAGTCGCATGCCATGTGCCATGGGGCAATTTCTATACCAACCTTGAGTGCTTGGATCTTGCATCTGAAACAGTGTAGGAAGTGGTCGGTGCCATGTTCATGAGTTTTGAAGCCATGTAGGCCTTTCGATGCAAGATACTAGTGCACAGTTCGTCGGAACTATTTGAGAACATTGGGGCTTTTATGTTTGATACTTGAATACCTAGAGGTTAGATTAGTATGTGAAGTGGGGTTTTGGTATACTATCCGCCGTGCAATTGAGCTTGCCAGATTCACCACTTTATGGTGCTGCTGCTTAGTTTTCCGAGTCATACGGTGTTGATGGGCAAATCATGTGCTGCTCATGCATGGATTCAAAGAAAAGGATTTCCACTTATGGTCAAATCAGTTTTCTAGTTGAGCTACAGCTGGAGCTGTTCTGTGCTATATTAGTGAATTTTTCATCTCTCACGAATCATTAGAAGGAGGTTCGACTTCCATTGAGATTTCAGATTGAAATGTCATAAATCATACCCTAAAGCCTGGTCATGTCCCATGTGGTCACGTTTCTTCTACTTGTACCATTTTTTGTTATCTCTAAATATGAGTTCGCCCATTTGACTTTTTTCTATGTTCTAAGTTGTCTTGTATAATTGGAAGAGACATTAGACAAGATGTCACGCCCCAATCATTCGACCGTGTGCCCATCCCTCTTTGGTCGATTAATAGCGACATCCCAGGACGCGATGCCGACCCTTTCATTTTAAATACGCATGCGGAAGCAGATATAAAATCCCAGACAACAAATAATTGGGATAGAAGAGCAAGAATAAAATTTTCAAACCAAGACAGGTCTTTTATAGACAAATGGGTTAATTACAAAATTAGTTTGTTTACAAAAATGTCAACTTAACAAAAAGGGGATTGTCCTAACACCCACTAGTCAGATCGGATTGTCGATTCTTCAGCCTTCACCTTCCAAACTCTAGGGCTTTCGGTCCTACATGACCGCCAACTAGGGACCTGGAATTGTTATCCCAGAACGGGGTGAGACGACGTCTTAGCGAGTTCAATTCCCCTAAGACCCGATTAGAAAGAAAATATGCCTTAAGGGTTGCCTAAGCACATTCACATGTCAGAGGGTTTACCTTGGCCTCAGTTCCTTCCTGCAGGTCAATACAATTTATAATTCATCAAATCAATTCACCACATCAAATCTTTTAATCAAATCAAATCATCGATCAATCGACTCAGTTGATTCCATGTCAACATGACCATTCTCCGGTCATCTCAATCAATATTATCTATGAGTTTGACCATAGTCCAGGACTGCTCACTCTAACCGATATATAGATAGTATAGCTCACCAGAAACAGCCAGATCCACTGATTGGATATATTTATTATGCTCACCAGAAGCTGTCAGATCCATTGATCCGATATATTTATTATGTTCACTAGAAGCTACTAGATCTACTAATCCAATATATTTGTTATGCTCATCAAAAGCTGCCAGATCCACTGATATAATATTCTAAGGCCATTTTTCTATTTTTATCATACTCAATAAAATATCATGTGTGGGTACACGGTCAACCTTAGCCAAATTACCATAATTTCCTTTTCATAAATCTCACCATTTTATAAAATCCATTAAAATATTTTTGGCGTTGTAAACTGACGCCCGGTTATTTTCCACTCAATTACTGAAATTAAATGAATTTAAGAATAAATTCCAAAAATACAAATCATGCACAATCAGCACAAATTAGAGCTTAATTAAATAAACAAGCCACACCACTACAATCAGCATAAAATTCCAGTTACCAGATATCCCGGTCTAATTTCCAAAAAAAAAATTAATTAATTAATTTCGAAAATTAATTATTAAATGCTAAAAGTTCACACTTAGGCTCGAAAAGTCTAATTAAATACTGAAACGGGCCCGGAAAATTTTCGAACCACTCTATATAAATTTTAGAGCTTGTCTAGGCTCTAACTACACTACTCTAACTACACTACTCTAACCACCTAACATGTATCAATAATTAATTAATTTACTAAACCGTTCTAATTATCCACTAAACCAAGTTTAGTCCCTTAAACATAATTAACCGACTAAGCGAGAATTAGTGAGATAAACTCACTTGTTTATCGAACCGGTTGATTCAAATCGATGGGGATGTGACAGGGCTCGATCCTCTCCAAAGCGGCGGCGGCTTTCGAGCACGAATCGGGCCCGAAAAATGGCCTGCAAAGCTTCCGATTTTCTGCTCGGGTTCCTTGGCTAAAGGACTGATTTGAGCGACTGATTTTGCGGAGAGAAGGGCTGAACTTGCGGCTGAATTCGTTGGCGCGGCTGGGCCTGCTTTGCTGACCTCGTGGGGATGGCAAAAGACTTCGACTCCGCGTGGCTTTAAGGCGGCTGGAATCTAACGAATGAAGATGAAGAACAACCGAAGCCACGTCCAGCGAGTGAGCGAAAAATGAAAACGAACAGAAGCAGAGAGAGAGAGAGAGAGAGAGAGAGAGAGAGGATAAGATAGAAAAATCAAAGAGGGGAGACCAATGAGTGGAAGAAGTGAAGGGGTTGTCGGCAACGTGGGGGGAGATAAGGAAAATTTTGACAAAAAGTCAAAGATGGGGCAGGAAACTGGGACATGGCAGAGAGGAAAGGGAAAAAGGGGACGTCGGCGTTGGTCAACGTGGCAAACAAAAAGGCGGTGGGAGCGCGACACGTGTCCTCGTGGGACCCATAAAGTCAGGCGTCTGCTCCTCGACTCAACGCTTCTTCCTCTCTCCTCTAACTCTCGTCTCGGCTGGTGGCTCGGCTCGGCTGGCAAAAGAAAGGACGTCCTCTCCTCCCGACCTGCACGCTCACGCTCTCTCTCCTGTCAGAGCATTTATTGCGGAAACTTTTCTCTTTCCTTCGTTTGAGAAAGAAAATGGCCGTTCGTTCCTCTTTCCCTCTCCATTTCTTTCCTTTTGAATTTTTGAATCTGAAATCCTCTCTCCGCGCTCGTTGTTGCTCCGCCGTGCACCAACCGGCCGTTCTCCTGCCATCGCCGACGAACCACATTACGGCCGCCGCTACTCCGGTGCTCACTCGCTTCTCTCTTTGGGTTCGTTGCTGCTCCGTCATTCGTTCCGGCGTTCCCGGGATCGCAGATGCAGCACGCGGAGGAGAAGCAGGCCTCTTCGAGCTCCCCTCAACGTCGGCGAGCGTCGCCCGCCAAGCGAGACCCGCACACACGGAAGGCTCGGAGGCGAGGTTGCTGGAGAAGCTGGTGCCGAGCTGCCTCGTCGTGTTCGACGCTCCTCCGCCTCCCTCTCGCGACGCCCGCTCTGCTCTCTCTCTCTCCCCCCTCTGCGAAGTCGTGCCTCTCTTCCAGCGAAACGCGACGCCGACGGCCCTCCACCTCCGCCGGTTGACTCCGTCGCCCTCGACTTCGACTCCGACGCCGACGCCAACGCAGCCTCCTCCCCTGAACCCAACTCTGACGCCGACGCCCCTTCGCCGGTTGCCTCCGTCGGTGTCAGAGTCCGTCGCCCCCGACGCCGACGCCTCGGCCTCCGCCTATGCGCCTGACACCGACGCCGACGCCGACGCCCCTTCGCCAAGTCCATGCATCGCAGAAAATGGTAATGCCGACCCAACATTACTTATTCAGTTATTTCCTTTTGCTGATGATGGGGAAATTCTCATCTTGGACGATAAGGAGTCCATAGTATTCTCATAGTACTGTAGCATCATCCGTAACCATAGCATAATGATTTAGTTTCTCGATGTCTGCATTTAATATCCAAAGCTGTAGCAAATTAATGAGGATAGTAACAAGATATCAGAGAATGTAGGAGGGAGATTGGAAGCTTTCAATCAGGGCAAGAGTGAAATCACATGGAGTTTCAGATTTGAGGATGACAACTACTTCAACCGTTCCTGCGTTAAATCTATTTGACATTGCATTCGGATTTGCATTTTTGGGCCTATGTACTTCGTTGTAAATTTTTTCCTTTTGATATTCAATGGTAGGATGGGAGAAGGCTGAAAATGAAGTCTTGGTGCTAAAGAAACAACTGGAGGCTGCAACACAAAGGAACTAGACACTAGAAGATCGAATCAGTCATCTTGATAGAGCACTTAAGGAATGTGTGAGGCAGCTCAGACAGGTGAGGAATGAGCAAGAGCAGAAGATCCAAGAAGCTGTGGTCAAGAAAACTCGTGAGTGGGAATCAACAAAGGCCGAGCTTGAGACTAAGCTTTCCAATGTCCATGCTAGCTTCAAGCAGCCAAGAGTGAAGCTTCTTCAGTTATATGTTCTGATCTCGCCCCTAAGCTCGATGCTGCTGAAAAAGAGAATGTGGCCCTCAAAGCCAAAGTCCTTTCTATGTTGGAGGAGCTAGAACTTAGGATTATTGAGCGTAATTTGAGCACCCAAGCAGCAGAAACAGCCAGCAAACAGCATTTGGAGAGCATAAAGAGGTAGCTAGGCTGGAAGCCAAATGCCGTAGACTCAGAGCCATGTCTCGGAAAGCAAGTGTGACAAATGATCTTAAGTCTTACAGCAGATGAGGTTTTGCCTCCTCGGCTGCTATTTTATGTGGATGAGGCTTCTTACGTGGAGATAGATAATTGCGAGATTGTATAGTCCTGTAGAGTTTTGATTTGAATGATTTTCTAGCAATCCGAATCAAACTGCATTAGAATTTCTGAGTGCTGTCTTCGTTGCTTGTGCATCAACTACCTCCCAGACCCCGCAGTGCAAGGGACACCCATAAATTACTTGTCGAACATGAATGGCTGTATCAGTTAAATATCTGCTTGTTATTGTCCTCTGCTTTGTCCCTGAATTTTACATCAACTTACATAATTTGCTTGATATCCTGTTGATGTCTTGAATCTGAATGACAGAGCATTTGGCTTTAAGTCATATCCTGATCATCTGGCTCGACTGAATGATTGTTACCACTTATTTGCCTGCATCACCCTATAACAACAATGTCCTAGATATGATGTGAACTCATAATTTACAGGAACTTTTTTCAAATCATATGTCATTGTATTGTGCCACTCTGCCTTGCGTATTTGCTAGTTTGTATGCTGACTCTATCAATAATTTGAATTGGTGAATCCACTTGTCATCCTGTAGGAAAACTATGACAAGTTGAATGAAACACTTGCAAGAGGAGACCACTCATGGACTGCCCTAACATTAAAGGTGATGATGTTATGTTCCCTGGCTAAGAAATGATTCATTGATCTGCATTAGCAATTAGCCCGTTTTCAGTTTATTGTTGCAAAACCGTGCTGGAGTTAGTCTATGAGCATTAGTTAGTTCTCTGTTTTTCCATCCCTCTTATGTTAGTTCAGAGCTCATATGGTGGGTTTCGCTAACTATGCATGCTTCATTGCATATTTCCTTGCCATTTTCCTGCACCATACTCTGTTACCTCCTCTATATGTGGATAGCACTCCTGATTTCCATCCAATACAGTTTTCACAGAATGAATTATTTAGAGGGCTTGATGTAATTTGAGACATCTCTCTATTATATGAAATGATTTCTTTGAGGAAAGGTGTAATTTTCCTTCTCGTCCATCGACTTGGTGCTTGTTATTTCTATTCACCATCAGTATATTTTCGAAAAATCCATTCACATGAACTTGGGTGTTTTAGCTATTTCAGTCAACTTTGGCATTTAATGTTCTTACTTAGCATAAAATTTGCAGTTGTGCAGTTCTCTGGAAGTGGCTAATAAGTTGGTCCAATCGACACACGGGAATGCTGGATTGCTGTTAGAGAAGGTTGAAGAGCTCGAGAAGATTATTAAAAGGGGAAATTCAGCTGTGGCAGCTGTGAAGGCTATCACCATAACTTCAGTTGGTGATGGAAAGCCTTCTACTGGCAGTGAACATGTAAAGTGATCCTCTGTGTGTGGGAGCAACTTCGGTAAGTTTCGCCAGATTCCTCGGTTGCATGAGTGCGGAATTATATCTTACTGTCTCCTTGGAGTCCTGGAATTTGATTTTATACCCAAGGCTTAGGACTTCTGATAAACTTTTCCTGTAAAAACACTTCCGTTCACCTAAAACGCTACTCAGAATATAAAGGAATTATTTTATACTTCAATTCGTTGGAAAAATTCTTACTTGACTATGGATGTTTCATTAGTTGTGCTTTATTATTCGTGTTTACTTATCGTCTTGCATCACAAAAGTATGGTATAAGAACAGCATAAAATCTTAAGTTTAAAATTACCTCCGCCCTACTCATGTTGACAGAATACTCAGGTTTCCTCCCAGAATCTTCGCCTAGAGAAGTTCACCATTTCCCCTCTAAACGAAGTTCTCAATCGACTTATGTATCGCATTTTTTGATATCAAATTGCAGTTTTCGATATCAAATTGCTGAACTGACGTAGAAATGCGCCTTACCAATTCTAGTCGAGCAGACAAGCCTTGCGAGAGTGCTCTGCACTTGAAGAGAGACGAAACTCGGGAGTTTTGATCTTGCATGCACTGTGCATCGTTACGATGAAGGCATTGCTAGTGTTTGAACTTTCACTGTTTTTCCAATTTATCCCCGAACCCTTTTTCATTCGATCGAATCCTCGGGCTCTGCTGTTCTTGTTCAGCTTTTTGAACACATTTTGTTTCAGGTTTCCTCAGTATAATTCCTCTTCATGATCAGGAAGGTGATCTTCCTTCATTGAAGACAGGACACTCCTGCTCACGAGTTTTCACCCGACAGTTTTCTCATCTCTCGCGTTAGCAGAGAGCCTCCATATCTAGGTGATGATTTGTGTAGGATTCACTCCGCACAGATTGATGCGATGAATAGCCTCGGGGGAGATCCAAATAAAATCAACCCACTGGTGAGCTTTATATGTCAGCATGTCGCTCGTTCCAGCTACTCGTTGGTGGTGAAGGAACTTTATCTTTGTGTGCGCAAGTAGTTGAACTGTCATTTGTGAACATGTCAATCATCGTGCAGGTTCCAGTGGATCTTGTTATCGACCACTCTGTTCAGGTTGATGTGGCAAGGTCAGAAAGTGTCTCGTTTTGATTATGAATAGGCATTCTGTCATATACGCGAATGCCTGCTCATTTTGATTCTGAATAGCACATGAAAATACTAATATTGGAATTGGTGATCACATTCCTTTCACCAAAAATGTGCTTTATCGTTTCTGGAGAGAGCATGATATGTACCAATGAGCAGCTTCTTCCTGATAAATTAGTGTATGTAATATTCCTGCGAAACGGACAGATAGGACTTTCCTTTAAACTGAAAATGGGTGATGCACTTCTTTTTTGGAGTATGAAACCTGATGGTTCTCTGGATAAATCCAGTTTGCATGGTTAGTTGTGCTCTCTATTCAGCTGTTATGTGTACTTGGTCATGCCTAGAGTTCATAATATGATAGCATGTCAAAGTCTATACAATTTTACTAAAATTATATGTCGATCTTGTAAATGAGTTATCAAATTTATTCTCTAGTTTCTGTCACCATTTACTTAGCCATTCTGATTCATGTCAGGTGGTTGCCCTGTTATTAAGGGGAACAAATGGTCATCTACTAAGTGGCTGCGTGTGCATGAGTACAAAGTTTGAGATACTGAGCAGAAGGTAAATTTTTTTCTGCTGGGAATAGATGATTAGGATACAAATGCTGTTTTTCAGTATAACTGTCATTTTCAATGTGAAGTGGTTCATGGTCATGTTTCCTTGCAGTAGCAATCATTAGCAATATATGATTTAGTGATAGTTTCTCTAAGTGTCTCACCCTGGACGTTAGTAAGGTAATAGAAATTTCATTACTAGTGTCTAACCATCTGTTAATTGCATGATGGATGAAATATTTCTGGTCTCTCTTGCACTATTTTACACCTATGTGACTTTATTTAATGAAGACAGATATCAGGCTACGTCAGTTTATAGCTGATGTTATGTTCAGTTCTAGGTTGAATGAGTCCAATATGTTTACTGTCTGGAAGGTATAAAGTTTGCTGAGGTTGTCCTTATACATTTAGGAATGTTCAGAAATGGTTCAGGTAACCGTTGGCTGGATAAGTTCATTCATTTAGTATGTTGGTCATGCTACAGATAAGGAAGATTTCCTGATCAGATGTACTTTCAGTTCAGTAAATATAGCACTGAGTAAAACTGAACTATTGGTCTCGTGATTTTCCTTCCTGAAATTACCTAGATTTTAAATATCAGTGCCGATTGTTGCCTGTAACTACTCCATCTTGCACCCGCGTTCGTTTGCAGGTCCAAAAGTTCGTAAATTCCTACTGCTGTGACATGTCTGAATTCTCAGGTGAAGGCCCCATCTTCCGGGTCTCATGTGCACCTTTCACGTCAGCAACCAGCATGCCATGACTCGCAATTTTGTATTGTCTTTGTAGTTCTACCGTAGTACAGAATGATCGGCTGTACAGCGGTTCACCTTTCTTCCTCACTTCCTTCCCCTCTTTCTGGGAATCAGATGAGCATAAGAACATGAGGATGCTGATGAGTGCTATTATCATGAACTTTTGAAAGCTATGGGTGGCGCGTTTTGCATTCCCCACCTGCCCTTTATATACTGAGTCCGATATTATCACGAGTTGTGAATAGTCATTTGCTGTTCTAGCCAAAGATACGACCTGATGATAGCATGAGCTGGGATCGGCATGCATCCAAATAGCCATTCCCATATGAAATTGTCTCTACAAAAAGCGTTCCACACATTGTACAAAGTCTCTTTGTGAATTTGGCCTTGTAATGGTTTGATCGGTTTCGACCCAAACCAAACCAATGAGACGGAAAATCTCATTTTGTTCTCACTCGACTATTAGCAAGACGAATGGTCACGTGGTCAGGTTGTCATTTGGAACTTCTACACGGACAACCCCGACACGTGACTCCCAGTACACGTAAACATGGGACTCCACCACCTCAAATAATGAATTTCATGCTCTCTCTTTCTCTCTCTCTAAATGCGTTTGTCTTTATAGCTTTGAAAGAGATCCTCTCTTAGGCAAAAATTCTACACCACCATCTTACACTAGAAAGAGGCAAACTGCTTGAGTAGATCACATTTCGGGACATAGTTGAAAAATCTTGCAGATTTCTAAAATCCAAATCATTTGTCCGATGAAAACCGAACCCAAAGCTTTTTGAACAAAATGAGAGGCCAACAATAGTTTGTCCACATATCATGAACGCTATCGCAGACCTTACAATGTTAATTTATCTGCCGCCCAGAGTTAGAATGATAATCATCCAAGGACGCAGAAATCGTCCCATTTATTCCCCCAATTTATTCCCATAACAGCTGGAGGAAGAACTCTCCGACATAGAGATTTACTCCAGCCATGTTGACCGGATGGGATGGAAATGCTAGGAACACCGAGAAGAGCCGGCTGTTGAACCTGCCTGGTCGCTCAATGTCTACCTCCAATCAAGTTCCTGATGACGTACTGCAGGATGCCCCCATGATCGAAATAGGCCAGCTCAACCTACATATGGAAGCCACCGAAACTTAGCAAAGAGATGAAAAGATGATAAATCTTCCAAGGATATAGAGAAGTGACAGATCAATATCGTTACCTCTCTGTTAAACCGTAGTGTGCACACAAATGACTTGCCATTATCTGTCTCCGCCGTGATATCCTGACCAGGCCTTATTTTGCTCACGCTATTCGGAAGATTAATGGTGTAGCATTCATGGCCAGTCAGTTGAGTGTTTCTGCATCCTCCCCAGACTTGAAACATAGAGGAATGATACCCATTCCCACTAAATTGCTTCTGTGAATCTGCTCAAAGCTCTTTGCTATGACAGTTTTCGTGCCCTGACACGAATTACAGCTTAGGCCTACAGGGAAAAAATTGGACAAAAAATTGAATAAAAAAACATGAAAATGCTCACCAACAGCATTGGACCCTTGGCAGCCCAATCGCGAGAACTTCCACTTCCATACTCAGCACCAGCCAAAATAATGGCAGCATGCCCCTCACTCTTGTACCTCTGCCATACAAGAGACAAAGCTAGTATGAGCCACAATGGCACCAGCAATCAGATAATGAGTCGTTGATGGAGCCCATACTCAGCTAATAGAATATTAACCAGCAGGCTGACAGTTAAAATCAGATTATTTTCTTTAAAAAGTTCTCCCAATTAAGATGATATCACATTGACCTGTCAAATGAATCTCAACTAACAGTGGGATGACCCAGAAGGATGTTGCTAGGAGGCTGATCTAGCTGGCATGAATGGACCAAACAAAAAATCAGCTTCTTTCAGACTTAAACAAAAATTTGCAGGAAAGAACTAGCAATAGACATGGTAAGTAGCATAATTCTCAGGGCCAATCTAAATAGAATGGCTTATCCAACCAACAACTATGAATACTGAGGCCCCATCACTCATGACACTGTCATTTATGATGCGGTGTCTGTATTGGATCTGCAGAGTGAAGAAAATTACCATGGCAACATCATAAACAGATAGTTTCTCCCCACTGGGGATGTGGATTGTTTTAGGTCCAACTTCTCCTTTAAGAAACTTGTTGACAAGGCGAATGTTAGCAAAG
The DNA here is from genome assembly GCA_019915185.1 of Eucalyptus camaldulensis. Classification (NCBI taxonomy): domain Eukaryota; kingdom Viridiplantae; phylum Streptophyta; class Magnoliopsida; order Myrtales; family Myrtaceae; genus Eucalyptus; species Eucalyptus camaldulensis. The sequence continues at coordinate 10,928,452 of JAHSVA010000005.1, forward strand.
GTTCCTCTTGCCATGATCTCATCATTCCCACGGCGACTTCCGTAAGAGTTGAAGTCTCTTCTATCAACCCCACGTTCAAGAGCATAGGCAACCACAAGAGGAGGAGAAGCCAGATAGTTAGCCCTAGTTAGGGGGTGAACACGTCCTTCAAAATTTTTGTTTCCAGAAAATACAGCTGCAGCTACAAGATCTGACATTGTGCAAATTCAACAGTTAAGTGAGCTTATAACATTTTCTTGATGATATTATGCAGGATTATGAATTAATCTCTACCATTTTCAGTAATAGCTGATGCAACTGATTCATCAATATCTCCTGAGTTTCCAATGCATGTAGTGCATCCATAGCCAACAATATGGAATCCTAATTGGTTCAAATATGTCTGCAAACCACTGCAAAAACATGTCTAGCTTAGCAAGAAGATCCATGGTTGCTAACATGGGAAGAATACTTGGGTCGATTAAAGGCACCTTTTCTGCAAATATTTGGTCACAACCCCAGAGCCTGGAGCAAGACTTGTCTTAATCCATGGTTTTACCTGACACAAGATTTATTTTGTTCAGATAAAAAAAAAAACTAAGTCATCTACAATCAAATGTAGCAACTCATCAAATTTTTCTGTTAAAAATTTAAAATATGCTGCATTGATTCCAGCTGCAACTGTATAATGCTTAAAGATATTATACATGAGCGAAGAATCAATTCAGTGGACAGCAGGTGAAGTAAACTTTTGCAGAGGTACATGCAGATGCACATGAGCCTATACTATCAGGTGACGGGTGTAGCAAAATCCATATGAACATCTAAATGTATTGCTTAATATATTCTACTTTGTCAGAAGAAGAGTTTTTGTCAGCCAACCTCCAATCCTAATTCACAAGCCTTCCTTGCTACCAAAGCAGCACCAAGCATTACACTAGGATCTGAAGTATTTGTGCAGCTAGTGATAGCTGCTATAACAACATCCCCATGCCGAAGCTGAGCTGGAGTCCCATGAAATGTGAACTTTGCAACCTTTCCCTGTGATTCCTTTGGCACAGCAAAGCAAAGACATGGATGAAAATCAGTCAAAATCCTAAGTTAAGACACAGAAAAAAAATCAATATCAATAATACTTAATGAAGCATGCCATTTTGCCCATCTAAAGGCTCCTAAACTCTTTAACAACACAGTTCAAAAATTCAATGTACATAAGAGGAGCTTGCATTAAGATTTCGACAAACAAAGTTGCTCATCAATCAACTTCTGCACAGTTAAAGCAGCACAAATCAAAAAAAGAAAAATAAAAGCTGGTAGAATCAATGTCAGTAGTAAGCACAAGTCAACACATAGTTAACTATTTTGTTCTAGTATATTTACCAAAGTACAAGCGCATGCGAAGGGCAATTCACTTCCCAAATTTTGGAACCAACAAAGAGCCCCATGACCATGCACGATCACTTATAAAGAGTATACAAGATTCCAGAAAGCCTGACCTTAAATCCAACTCTATTATCCAAGCATGCATGCCAATCAGCTTTCATTTCTTTCAGTGGGACTCGATCCTGTGGCCTGGAAAGCGTTGATTCTTAGCCAATAGAAGGGTGAGGGGGGCAAAACCTAAACCTACTTCATGGCAACAGTATTGTATCCACTGGGATTACCTTTTGGGACCCAAAAAACATGGTTCTACATCCTTAAGATCCAGTTCCAGATAAGAGGAGTATGTTCTCTCCACTTGGGGCTGCTTCCAACACAAAGATTCTTAGCAAGAAATAATGATGTACTCTTAAAGTAAAAAACATTCATAAAACTCACCTCATTGTAATCCACAAACATCTTGTTCGCCCGCAAGTAAGATTCTATCATGGCAACCTATGAAGTTGCTTAAGTTAACACAAGCAAGTACTCAGTACTCAATACAAATTATGACGAAAATCTCTGTGATTACTTAAAGTTTCCTCACTTCTGCCTGTCAAGTTAAGATACTGCAGAGTGACATGATCAACAGGGAAAAAGCCCATAGTGGCACCATGTTCGGGTGACATGTTAGCGATGGTGGCACGATCTGCCAATGACAATTCGCTTTTTTCTTCCCCTGCAAACATGACACAACATTTAAAAACAGCAGTAACAAGAAGGATTCGGTGGCTGTGGAATATCTTGAACAGAAAGGATTAACGATGCAGGGGAATCAGAAGATGTACCATAAAACTCAACAAATTTGCCCACAACGCCATGCTTCCTCAGCATTTGTGTTACGTTCAAGACCAGATCGGTTGCTTTTACCCCATCTTTCAGCTTCCCAGTTAATTTAAACCCAACCACACCAGGAAGGACCATGCTCATCGGCTGCATCAAAATAAGAGATGAAACAGAAATGCTAAGAAATGACTGAAAAAATTAATGGATGTATGTTCATACTTCATAACATCTTGAAAAGGACATACTAGTGTCAAATGACACTACTTTATCAGCCATCCACAGTAAAAAAAAAAAATAATAATAATAACAATATATTGAATTCTCTTACCTGGCCAAGCATTGCAGCTTCTGCTTCTATTCCTCCAACTCCCCAACCAGCAACTCCTAATCCGTCTATCATAGTTGTATGTGAATCAGTACCAACAACACTATCAGGGTAAAGCAAGCCATTTGTGTTGATGACCACTCTGCCAAGATATTCTAGATTAACTTGCAAATAGATTCCAATTCAGTTTGTCAACTCAATGATACAGGCCAATATTCTGGTAAAGCAAGAAAATTGCATATTCTCAAAGGACACAGCATGTAATAGTTCCACCACGGGTATATACAGTTTTTTCCACTTCTTATGCTAAAGTCATACATATGATCAGTATATAGGCACTATATGTTTTACTACCTGGTGGACAATCCCCGATCCAGTCGGAACAACAAGCATATTATGAAATGCAGTTGAACCCCACTTGAGAAAGCCAAATCTCTCCTTGTTCTGATGAAACTCAAGTTCCATATTAGCCTGGACAGCATTTTCTGACCTTGCCACATCAACCTGAACAGAGTGGTCGATAACAAGATCCACTGGAACCTGCACGATGATTGACATGTTCACAAATGACAGTTCAACTACTTGCGCACACAAAGATAAAGTTCCTTCACCACCCACGAGTAGCTGGAACGAGCGACATGCTGACATATAAAGCTCACCAGTGGGTTGATTTTATTCAGATCTCCCCCAAGGCTATTCATCGCATCACGCAAGCAAGCAAGATCAACAACAGCAGGCACCCCAGTAAAATCCTGATACAAATGACGACGCATCATCAAATATCAAACATCGCAACTCTTCAAAACCCCAATCAGCATCAATGACACATGATGCGCAACTCCATGTACCTGCAGCAGCACTCTAGCTGGCTTAAATGGGATCTCGACTTGTCTAGGAGAAGTGTTTTCCCAGTTGATGATCTTCTCGACATCCTTGCTCTTGACCTGGAACTCGTCGCAGTTCCGAATGGCCAACTCCAGAAGAATCCTAATAGAATACGGCAGCCTATTTGAAGCATAAACAACGGAGATTGAAATTGAACAGGTAGATTCCGTTAGAATCCTGACAAGAGTATGGCACTCTGCCACTCTTATCCGCAACAGAGGACCATCGAACTCAAAAACTACTAAAAAATGTGCTCTATCGTTTCTAGAAAGATGGCAACATACACAAGTTGTAGGCAATCAGGTAACATTATGCATCCTTCCATGTAAAGAAAAGACACCCTTATGTCATTTAAGGAGGCTTTAATGCAGTTGCCATAAAGGAAGAGTTGCAATTTGTAATCAGGGCTTTAAGACATCAAACCTTTTAGATATTGCAATATCAGCAAGCATGTGGAGACTGGGAAATAATTGCACAACTTAAACAAGAGAGAAACAGACTACAAGAGCGACGAGCTGTTTAGTGATGCAAAAGCAAACGATCTTAAGTCAAAAACACTAACCCTTTCCAGTACATCAAAAGCTTTCTTCCTTAGCACAGCATCTGATGTGCACATGATGACGTTCGCGATGGCGCCCATCCCCAGCTCCTCCATCGCCTTGAACGCGGCCTGGAACCGAGGCCTTATCTCCTCCACGAACTCGTCCGTGAACCCGATTCGGCTCACGTCCAAGGAAAAGCCCTCGGTCCGGTGCTGGTGTAGCCAGTCCACGTACCTCGTCCACAGCGAGCGGGAATCCTTCTCCAGCCCTTTAGCCCGCGCCTCTCCTTCGCCGCGCTGTCGACCCTGCCCAGGTCTACCGAGATCTCCCTCGCGACCGATCGGGCCAGCGACAAGGACAGCACCCGGTCGACGGCGGGGAGCCTGGCGCCGCTCGGGAACGAAACCGAGGCCGCCTCCCTCCTGCCGGAGGCCGACGGCTTCGCGGCGGAGGCCGGCGGCGTCTTCGGCCTGAGGGAGGGGGAGGACGAGCAGATGCCAGAGACGGAGGACGCCGTCGACAACGGCAGCGGCGGCGGCTCGGAGTCGGAGTTGATGACAAGTTTGTCGGAGGGAGGAAATCGGACGGAGGTCCAGAAGTTGCCGAGAGACCAACGCGAGCACAAAACTTATGCTCGATCTCCGCGTTGGAAACAGTCGGAGGCGAAGGGTGTCGGGAACCAGCTACGACTGGCGGGGCTCTTGGAGGAGGCGACGTGCCAGAGGTAGATGACCGGCGGCGAGGCTTTTTTGAGAGGCGGAGGCGGAGGTGGAGGGGGTGAGGGTGGGATGCGCTGAGAAGAAACAGAGAAAGTGCAGCTCGTCACGAGGAGAGAGAAAGCGCCCAGAGAATATTCAAGTGTGAGGAGAGAGAAATTTTAAGCGGGAGCGTTTCCGCATTTATTACTCGCTGGCCGTCCTTTCTTCTGCCAGCCGAGCCGAGCCGAGCCACCAGCCACCAGCCGTGAGTTATTTGGGAGAGAGTGAGAAGAGAGAGGAGCGCTGAGTCGAGAAACAGACGCCTGACATTATGGGCCCACGAGGACACGTGTCGCGCTCCCACCGCCTTTTTGTTTGCCACGTTGATACATAAGGCGTACCCAATATTTTCTCCGGGGGGGGGGGGGGGGGGGGCGGGTGGGGGCGCGTCCGCGCGCGCGCCCCAGAGAGAGAGAGAGAGAGAGTGTGCGGCCAAAAAAGGATCATTTCCTTCGATTTCGAATTTTTAATTCATTTTTCTCGGAATCCGATTTCCTGAACAAACTTCTCCGATTGAGATCCGATTTGTTAAGGAAAAGCTCACGAAATTTCCTATCACAAATTCAATTACACTAGATGCCAAAAGTCCCTTTAAATCGGCCAATCCGAATTTCCGTTCGTTTTCTAAATCGTCCAAAACGATTTTCTGTCAAAATCTTGAACTCTTTGGAAATTCTTCGAAAGATGAGTTGACGTTCCTAAAATGACATGTGATACGACAGGACTTTCAAATTCTGAAATTAGATTCAAATTCGTAGTTAATTTTAATCCGGCGCGATTTTAACGTGATTTAGGTTACTACGTAGCTTTCAAAAAATTTTAGTGCAAATAACTCTTAGTCGATTTTCTTCAAACTACAATGAACCCATTCGACACATTGACGACTCTTGTTTGTTGTGAAAACCTCGAGATTTTGATTACGGATACATGGTACCAAAGTGATAGAAAAATCAATCTAGTGTCGATTAACGAGAATTTTGCAATTTAGTGGAATCACCCACGTGTAACCACATATCTCAGTCAAACTGACCTATCTTTGATTTTTAATCGATTTTTACTGTGCCATAATGATCTTGGCAGATGAGCACGGTCGAGTAACCAATTCCTAGTCGAATTCTCAAGTCTATTGCATTAAAATTCTATAATGGTTTTTCCAGATAATCTAGTTATCTCGAGAGTGATCAGTTCTGAAAACAGCCCTATAGGCGCGTCGATGAAATACCCGATTAATTTAATTGAAAGGAGAAGTGAAAAATCCAAGATGTCACACAAGAAGTTTGAGAAGTCTGTGAACTACTAAGTTTGTTTTCTGTAGAGAGAGGAAAGGATGTGCGTGTTTCCATTCGTTTGGTTCATTTTTTTCTCGTTTAGGAAGTAGGTTGTCTTTTCAAAAGATGTTAATTCTTAAGGTTGGGATGGTGCAAACTTCTTTTTGTCTGTAACTCTTATCCTTTCACGAGGGTCCAATGTTTTTGTTCCTCTGTTAGAGTTTTAGTGCTTGCTTTGGCGAAGTATTTGTGCAAAAATGTTGACCCAAATCTATGACACAGGACATCACGTGCATTCTTTTTTTTAGATCACGACTAGTTTTGGGCCCCTCGCATGACTTCTTAAGGATTTCTTTTCTGTGGCCCCGGTTCATATGTCTGGTATCAGTATCTTGATCGAAATTTGCCTAAGTCAACGGTTGAGAACTTGATGATGAAGGTACAATCAGTTCTGGTACAATATCCTTAAATATTTGGTCCAAAACATAAGAGCTTAATCTTCTAACTTCATTTTTCTTGAAGGTATCGTTAAACCAAATCATGCTAGGCCCTTCAGTTATTGCAATTCTTTTGCTTGGAACAACTTATGGCAAGGGAAGTTATTTGAGCTCCCTAAAAGTATGAAAAAGATGCTCTTCCCACACTTCTTTATGGTAAAGTGCTCTTCATTCTCCTATGCTGTCTTTATTTATCTGATGCCTGGTAAAATCACGTGTTAGCTATGTACCTCTTCTTTGCAGGATTTGGGTTCTGGATCCCTGTCTGTGCATTGAATTTCTGGTATGTTCCTGTGGTTTCCTTGATCTTACCTGACAGTAGAAATCGAAAACTTGTTGGAGCAGATAGTGGCTTTTTGTCAGTACGCTTGGTTTGATAAATTCACACATGTCAAATTCCCATGGTTTCTTAAGGTGCCGTAGCTTGGAAGCGGGAGAAAAATGATGAGGATGTGGTTATGCTGTTAATTTCGAGTTTATATCTTCAGGCCACTCCTATCTGGATGTATTGTTTGAGGATTCTGGACTACTTGGATATTTGGGTGGATCTGGTACAAAATGCAGCATTGAAACTTAGAATGATTCGTGTTGCTGACCTGAGTTAATGGGAATGGGCTTTGTGGCGGTTGTTTGGAGTTTTTTTTCTTTTTCTTTTGGGCTTTCAAGTGTCGGAGTTGCAAGTTTTTCTTTGCTCTTCTTTTCTTTTATCACGCAGATACCACCGATGAGGCACTCTTTTGGCATTGTGGACAAAATTTTTGAAACCATTTTGTTGACACCTAAATTTTGGCAACCCGTTTAGTCATTTATTACATTAAAAAATTAAGGGTTAATTTTATCCCTAAAAAAATAGTTAATTGCATAGCATATAGTTTTAGGTGCATTTATTTTTTATTTGCATTTACATTGGGCTAGTGACGGATGGATTCGAATTTATGGTTCAGAAACTTTAAGTTGATGAGTAAGGCTAAGCCCACGAAGAAAGTAAATCGGTTCAAGCCCGTATCCTCAGAGATATTTTAAGGATTTATCTTTGTGAGATTTCAATTCAAAAGAAAATATTACGTTTAGAAAAAAATAAATATTGCGTTTCGAAAAAAAATCATCGTGGATATGGATTTGGAAAATTTAAAAAACCCTATTCCGTGCGCTATAAATAAGTTAACATACGTACTTTACCAAAAAAAAAATAAGTTAACATACGTAGGGTTAAGGAGGCCACACTATTGATACATACTGCCATACAAAGGGGAGCTTCTCCAGGGTTCGTTGAAGAAAGAAACACAAAAAAGTCAAAAAAAAAAAAGAAGGGAAAAGAGAGATTAGACGTGAGAGCAGGGGGGCACAAGAGGGAAGTGACGTGAGGGAGATGTGAGAACAGAGGGGACGTCTGAGTTAAAAAAAGGAGAGAAAAAAGAGAAAAAAGAAAAGAAAAAAAACAGAAGACTGGTCTTCTTCCTCAGCGTGCTGGTCTTCTGCCGGTTGCTCGAATCGCGTCCCTGCACAGTGCCGCCGCCACTGCCCATTCCCCGCGCCGGCCACCACTGCTCCTGCGGCCCGCCTTCGCTGCTCCCGACGCCTGAGCGACCACCAGTCAAACCGCTCGTCGCCGCGGCCGCTGAAAACCCGCGACCTGCAGCTGAGCCTCCGTCGCCCCCGCAGCAGTCCGCCTCCGCGCCGCACCTCCATCGTCCGCGAGTGTTGACGCTGCTGCTTCTGTTCCGCCGGCCCGCGCCTCCTCCGTTCACGCCGCGACGCTACCGCTGTCCTGATCTTCCCGCTCGCTGCACCATCGACGACCTGCAGCTTCTACCCGAGCCAAGTGATCCACAGCCGTGCCTCCGTTTCCGTCGCCCTTGCCCCGTGAAGACGCTTCTGCCCCGTCTCGCCTGAAGCCAGCAACGCCGCGTGACCCAACGCTCCTGACCCGTTGCTGCCAGAGCTTCCCCCTCATCCCGCGACAGCTCGAGCCAACGTCGATAATTTTGTTGTGCCCCGAAGCCATCGAGCGTCACCCACTCCAACGGAGCTTTTGTCTTTCACCCCTCGCAGCGTTTGCATCGCTGTGTTTCATCGTGTATGGCTCCGGTTGACATGTCATCAAACCTGGCTCGAATTCTTTGAACTCTTCGGTGAATTATTTGCAGGTTGACCCGCGAAGATCGTGATTTTGGTGTGACTTTCAGCAACATCCAGCAAATTCACAAGTGCCTCCACAGTGAAGTCTTAGTAGGCTTTTGGTCACTACCAAGCCCAGCAAATCTAGTGCTACTCCAATCCACGATTCTTCTTTTTTGCAGATTTGTTGACTTTCATCAAGCGTGCGAATTTTATATCGAGGTGTGGATTTCACAAGTGAGAGTTACCACACCGTGAGCTTCGCTGTTTCCTTGGTCTTGCAGAGAAGTATAATAATTCCTCACGCGGGAGTCCATTGTTGGTGCACATCCATCCCCACTTGCTCCTCGGCATCCTAGCGAGTTCCGGAGCCCACCACCGTTGACGTTCTAACCCGTTTTCATCGAGACCATGGAGCAATAAGCCATCGTTGATGCCACCATCATCCGTCTGAATTTGGAAGTGTCACTTGCGTGACATCATGAATTAGGTAAGACTCTCGAATAATCTTATTTTCATATATATCGCTGCCTAATTTATAATATCGCAATATTTTTTTGAATGTTTAATCGATATTGCCATATCCAAGAGATCTCTTGATCTCTCATGAATTAGGAAATTTTCTTAATTTCACAACGTGCATACGATTGATAGTCCGATTTCACCCTCAACATACTACTCGCAATCGCACGGAAAAATCGTGCTTTTCATGTTCATGGTCCCTCTTGAAGCCCGTTCTGCTCGTCTTCCACCGTGAGCAAGTAGCTGTATATGCCGAACCTCATTTGGCTCCCTCTCGTCTTCTCTTGAGATAGAAGCCGTGGCTTCAGTATTGATCTGCTGTTTATGGTTAATTGAAGACTTCAGAATTTGTAAAATTTATTGGAGAGCTTCGTGCGGACAAAAATCCTTGGTTTTTGATCTTCAGGTTGCTTGCTTTTTGAAACATGCTTGGTTCTTCTAATTTGTTGTGGTCAGCGGAAACAACTTTTATAGCCCAATTTCGCATCTAATTGCAGGATTCGGTGTTCGGTTTACAAGAGGTAGAATTGAATTATCATTAATTTGCTGGTAATGATTTGTAGGAGAAAATTGTGACCAGCGAATTGCTTGTGCAATTTTTTTTAGGAATTCACTGTTACTTATATCAAATCGTCAGCATTTATTTGATTTTCTTTTTTGAAATTGCAAACTCTTTCAATAAACTAATGTTGACTAATTGGGAGTATTTCTTAATCATTAATGTTTCACATGTTCACATGTATTTCATAGGTAAGTAAATTTATAGTTTTATCTAATCTTACAATATCATGTGCACTGCATGGAAAAATTTAATTGGTACTTGATTTGTCAATACCGGGTAAACTTACATACTTGGCCTTGCGAAGTTGCTCCGGAGTATTTGAATCATCAAAGAGTTAAAAGAGATTGATAATTAAAATGCAGACTACAAATAAATGGCATAGATACATGTGAAAAAATTAAAATTTTCGATAACAAAAAAGTTCATTTGATTCATGGAAAGCTTGAGATTTGAGAAATATTTTTCAAAATAAAATATGCTATTAATTAAAGGAAAATATTTTTATTATTGATAACAATTTATGATTGACTATTTTCGTGGGCGATAAATTTTTTTCATTTATTTATTTTTGTAATCGATCATTTTTTGAGAAAATATTTTCCAAATCTTAAGCTTTTGTGAAACGAACTTTCCTAAGATGCACTTTACCAAAAAAAACTTTCCTAAGATGCATAATTTCAATAAACTGCATAGGTTCTTGTGAAATGATGACATGATTTAAAATCTCCTTAAGAAAGTTACTATAAGATTGAAAATTCTAAATTTCAATGCTAAAACAAAAATGTTCCGGCTAAAATAAAATTTACACATTCGTTCATTTACAAAAAAAAAAAAAAATCGTAATTTAAGTAATTAAAGATATTTGAGAGAAGAGAAAGGCTATTGAGACTCCTTAAAAGGAGATCTGCTTTATTTTATATAATAGTATATATTGGTTTTAAATTAGGAGAAGCAGAGGAAAAATTAAAAGCAATGGTCCCAAATTACAGCTCAAATCTAGCCAACATACTGCTTCCATTGGTAACTTCAAATCAGCCCAAACCCGGCTGTCTCCACCTTCTTCTTCCTCCTCTTTTCGAACCTCCAAGACCTGGACTAAAGAGAAAGGCGTTCTTTTCGTATTCATGGCGGGGTATAAAGCTAACGACGAGCATGATTACCTCTTCAAATTGGTCCTGATTGGCGGCTCAGGCGTCGGCATACCCAACCTGCTGTCCCGGTCCGCCTTCTGGTCCTCTTGTTCGATCTTTCCTGTCAATTTAATTTCGAAGTTTCGATTCTATGGACGCTAATTCTTTTTCTCGTCGATTGTGTCACAAATCTCATTACAGTTGCATGTTTCGCTACGCTATCGCGTTTGTTGAGATTGGATAAGATTTCTCTTAGGTTTAGATTTACAAGTTGGTTAGTCAGTTCTGAACTTTTAACGAATGTCTCAATGTCAAGCTTGAGAGACGATGCTTGTAAGTGAGGCGATTGTAGCCCTGGTTTCTTTTCATCTGGGTGAGGTGGCAACCCTCGCCGACTCTTGACTAGCTATCATCCACCATCATCGGCTCTTCGTGGCGATGGTGGGGGCAGCAGTTAGTTTCCCTTCCTTTTTTCTCTTAATAAATTTCATTTATCGTCAATATAATTTAAATAATATTTAAAATAAAAAAAATTGTATTTAAATCAAAACGATGTCATTTTACCCTCACCAATGTCAGAGAGAAAACAATAAAAAGAGTAAAGTCGACATTTGCACCACTTTGACAATTAAAATTGGATTCAATTACACTTTCATGACATGTTTAGGATTTTCAATGCATTTACCCCTAAAATCGCAAAAGCAATGATCAATACTACAAAAAAAATCTCAAACTGATGCACTTACGATAAATTTACCTCAAACTAATTATTTGACCACCAAAAATCCCAAATTGATCAAATTTGTGATCTATTCATTATTTTACTATCAAATTATTAAGTTATATGACATGTGACAGGATGTACCAGTTTGGAGTTTTATCCTCCATTTATCATAGTTGTATTTGTTAATTTTTTGTGGTATTAAGTTAATTTAACGAAAAATAACGGAATGTAAATTTGTCACAAATCTTTCAATTTAGGATTTTTGGTGGCCAAAAAATTAGTTTGCGATAAATTTATCAAAATTTATTATAAATGCTCCGGTTTGGAGTTTTTAAAAGTCAAAAAATTAGTTTGAGTTTAATTTTTATATATATATATACCGATTTAAGGCTTTTCATGATATTAACTCCTAAAACTAAATAGCTATCTAGTACCTTGACAAGAAAAAAAAAATACTTATATTCATTTATGGGGGAAAAAGGTTAGCCCCGCCTATTGGGCCGGTCTCACATAAACTCACCATCGCTCGCCTGGCATAAGTACGGTTTGCGTTCCAACTGAAAGCTCGGGATTCGTCGCAGCCACAGCTCGCGTTCATAGCCCTGTCCTTTGCTTTTTCCCGCGTCTCTTGGGCTGAAGAGGTCGCTCGTGCCTCTTGTACTTGTGTGATCAAAGCCATGAGGAGAACTGGTGATCGCAGAGGCAGAATCAGCTGTTCAGACCCGCGAAAGAGTAAAGAGGATGAGGAAGTCGACAGGATCGGCGGCTTGCCCCGAGTCGCTCCTCCTTCACATACTCTCCTTCCTGCCCTTCAAGTGCACTGTCCGCGCATCGTTGATGCTTCGGCCGTTCCGTGGCCTTTGGAAAGGAGTAGTGCAATTTCCATGCTTGCCGTGGTGGCCGTTCTGGAGCTGGCAGCGGTGGGTTCTCGAATTTCGGGGACCATGTGTTGGCGCTACACGAGAGCCACGAAGTCCATATGTACCTTATCGAGTTGGACTTCCATGCAGGTGGCTCAATTTGATGGTGGGAGTTATGTCAAATAAATTGGATGACTGGATATGCTTGGCGCTGAAAAAAAAAAAAAAAAAAGCGAAAATCCATGATGTTGCCCTAGCTGTTGGGAGCATCGCCAGCCCTTCACTTTAGAGTGCCGAGTGCTGTTCTCGGGTCTAGTAGCCTGGTGGAGCTTAAATAGGAAGTTTGTAATATCGAAATTAAGATTCATTTGGAATCGCTTCAAAACTTGTGGATGTTTGATGTTAGTTTAATGGTGTATTTAGTAATTATTCTGTTTTAGGAAACAATTTTTGTTAAGAAATTATTTTTTTGTTTTATTTTGCTTTTTGAATGAATTTCCGAGCATTTAAAGACTTTTGATAACTATTCACAATTTCTAATCTCAGGCAATCAAAATCAATTTCTTTTAATTTTCAAATAATTTTATTACTTTCTTTTTCTTTTTTCCTTTTCTCTCCTTCTCTTACCTCTAGTCATCTGGTCGGCGACCTCATCAGAGTGTCGTTGGCCCTCGGCAAGGCCAAGCCACCATGAGGCATGTTGGCTTGAGCCTCATCATGGCTTGACCTCACCAGGCCAAGGCGAGACCGACCTTGTGTCGGTTGGGCGCAAAGCTCGCTGAACCTACTGATCATCGATGATCGCTGGCAGTAGCGATAGTGGTGGTGGTGGCTAGTGACCGGTTGGGAGGAAGAAGAAGAGAGAAGGAAAAGAGTAAAAAAAAAAGGAAAATAGGAAAAAGGAAAAATGAGTTGGCTTGATTACGGAATTACTCCCGAGAACAAATAAACAACTTTTTTCTACTCTTTGATTTGATTCCAAATTTATTCTCAAGAGCAAATTTGTTTTAAGAACAAATTATGATGCAAGTCTACAATCTACAAATAATGATTCATTACTCAAAATCCGTCATGCTATTGAGACTAGTTGGGAAACTCATCTGTCTCACTATGACCAAACCAAACATATGTTATGCAATCCAGTCATGCATAGCCCAAAACAGTCTCATATGAATGCTAACTTGAAAGTTGTGAAAAATTTGAAGAAATGCCTAGGACTAAGGATTCTTCTTTCTTGCAATTGTAACATGGAAATGACAGCTTACTGCAATGTAGATTATGCGACTTGTCCCATGCGTCGACGGTTCATCACTGGTTTTTGCATCAAATTTGTAGAATTGTTGCTTTAGTGGAAGATAAAGAAATAGTCCGCTATGTCCCTATCATTAGCTGAAGCTGAGTATTGATCCATGGCTAAGACTGTGTGTGAAGTAATTTGGTTACAGGGCCTACTTCTAGATCTCGGAGTGCAGGTCTCAAACTTGCGGCAAATCCCATAGTACATGAGAGGACAAAGCATAGAGGTTGATTGTCGCTTTATCTGAGAAAAGATTCAAGAAGGATTAATCAAGACTAGAGGAATCAGGACCACCGAGCAACCTATGAATATGTTCACTAAACCTTTATGTCAATGGCAACATGCATATCTTTTAAGCAAGCTAGGCATCTTGGACTTACGCAAACCACCAGCTTGAGGGGGAGTGTTGGAAGATATGCTCAAAATATTAGAGATTTGCCCTGATTATGGTTGATATGTTCAGGATTGTAATTGATTGTTTGTATCAATTAGGATTAGATTTGATTTACCTAGACTAGAAGTATATAGTTTTTCCTTTTATTGAAAATGGTACAGCAGGAACCCGAGTTGGGAAATAGGATAGGGATTCAGTCCTAGACCTAAAGTACCTGGTTCGGGCATATGACCCGCATGTGTGAAATTCGGCCTAGTGGCTGGGCTTGCCTTGAACATGGTTAGTGGGCCACCTCTAGGTGGACTGGTTCTTCAAGGCCTTGACTCATCAGCCATGGGCTTGTTCATGTGGGCCCATAGATCCATGGGTTGGGCACCATCGAAACAAGCAACCACTGGATGGATTGCCCTGAATCGGGCTGGCTTGCAATTGGTTTCCCCGAAGGGTTAGCCCATGATGGGCTCTCCCTAGTTGGGTTGGGCCTGGACTATTGGTTCCCGCTTCACGATCTCAAAAGGCACATCTAAGGTGTGTTCTTGGATCGACGTGTTTTGTTGCACCGTTGACTTCTCTGGTGTTCTCTATTCAGAAGTTGATAAATGCTCTTTAGGCATGGTGTCGGTAAATGGTAAGACAAAATTTTGGTTTTCTCATTTTTGAGAATGTTTAGATACTGATTCCTACATCGGAATGTTAACCTTGTTTTGTAGGTTTAGTGTTCCCACAACAACGAAGGTATAATACAATCAAGAGGGCAATCAGAAAATGTAGAAGCTAGATGAAGAATGCTTGCTTTGATACCATGTCACAAATTGAGAGGGAAGCGAGAAGAGAAGAGAGAATATCGTGAGTGGCAGAGAATGTATTTTGTGCACTTCATTGATTGTATTCAATGTACAAGAGGATCAATAAATAATACAGAGAATGTTCAATAAAGGAAAGAATGTATACTTCTTGTCTAGGTAAATCAAATCTAATCATAGATCGACACAAACAATCAATTACAATCCCGAACATATCAACCATAATTTGGGCAAATCTCCGATATATTAAGCATATCTTCCAACATTTTTGACTTCATATCTTCCAACAGTTTTGACTCTTACGCCTTACAATGAGGCATGGTAAAGGTCTAAGAATGAAAGTTAGATTGAGAGTAGAGTAGAATCAATAAATAAATAAATAAAAATTGGTGGGATTCATATGAAGTAAATTTGAATTGTGGATCTTTCCTTAATGATGTGGCCCTCTATTTTAGTGGCTTTGGAGGATTCTTTCTAGGCAAAAGTACACCTCAAGTGCCAAAACTTGGCACGAATGACACTTAAGTGTCAAAAGTTAGAAAAGTTACACTTAAGTGCCAAAATCAGAGTAAAATGGATCACTTAAGTGTCACTTCGGCCAAAATCCAGCCAAAATGCCGACGTTGCAATTTTCTAACGAAGGAAGTGCAAAACGATGCCGTTTTGCATGCCGACATGGCTAGACAATACAAAAACAACGTCGTTTTGGTGCTGACGTGATAAAAAATTAATATAAAAATTAATTAAATTAAATTTAACTAAGCATACTCCAGATGATGTCCAATAAAGTCTAATTTATTTTTTCTGCTACACTTTTTTGGTCCGAAGAACTAAGCACAATGTATTAAGCTATGATCACATGCTTTAGAAGAAACTTCACAAACGAGCTAGATGCTTGTGCATCATTAGTATATCTACCATAATGTTTACTTTCTCTATATGATCTCGCAATCTTAATTTGTTTACTGCATTTTTTCTCTACTTTGGTTTTAAATACCTTAAAGGCATCTAATGCTTTGTTCCTATTATGAAGCAAGTAGAAATATATGAAACCCGAGTAATCATTAATGAGAGAGATGAAATTTTTCTAATCATAAGAGTCTATATTTGGACTACAAATATCTATATGCATGATTCTTAACATAAATTTATTCCTCTTAGCACCTATTATTGTCTTTTTGATCTACTTTCCTTTTATGCTATCCACACAAATGTCATTATCAGTAAAATCCAAAGTACCAAATATTTCATCATTTACTAATCACTTAAATCTATTCATGGCGATATGTCCCAATCTTCAGTGCCATAGCATAGAAAAATCTTAATTCACAACATATAATCTGATACCAGTGTTATTATGAACATGCATCATATTATAAAACCAATTGCCTTGTAAATTTAATTCAAAAAACTACTGTCAGACAAAATACCATTCCTAACAATTTCAGATTTTAACGACAAATTGAACGTTAATATGAAAAAGTTAAAGGAATAATCTAATGGTAAAAGTTTTGAAACTGAAAATAAATTTCTAGAGAAATTAGGAACATAAAAGGTCTTTTCCAAATTCAAAACAAAACCACTATTGAGAACTATTCTGCATATTCTAATAGCTTCTACATGTGAATGCATCATGTTTCCATAATAGATGAGAACTAATCTGCATATTCTAATAGCTTCTACATGTGAATGCATCGTGTTTCCATAATAGATGCATTGTTCACTTCCCACTGGTTTCCTTTGATTTTGAAAACTCTGCAAGGAATTGGAAATGTGGATTGTAGATCCAAAATCAATCCACAAAGTGTTGTGACTTACATCAACCATATTAGATTCATAACAAGCATAGGATTCAATTACATTTCTTCTTGAGTCAGGCCTTAAATTTAACATGATCCTTCCTTATATGCGCTTCTTTTTACAAAAGAAGCAATTGGATTATTTCTTAATGTCAACTTAGGGAGGTATTTTGTCATTTCTCTTTTGCCTGCCTTACTTCTTAAAACTTTTCTTGTGTTGCCAAATGAGCACTTTCGCCTGATTCCACACGCAACATTTCTTCATCTAGAACACACATGATTATGAGTTCATTAATTGACCATTTATTCTTATATGTGTTATAAGAGATCTTGAAAGGTGCATACTGTTGTTACAGAGTGTTCAAAATATAATCCACAAGGAAATTTTCAGATATCTCAATTTCAAGGTTCCTTAGCTTAGCTACAATTTCCTTCATCTTAATGATGTGCTTACACACACCTCTAATATGAGTGAGCTTCAATGATGAAAAATTTATAATTAGTCATGGCGTGTGCCTTTTCAGAAGTTTTAAATTGTGCACCAATAACCTCTAGCAAAACTTTGGCGTTATTATGCTAAGCGACTAAACCGTGAATACTAGTAGAAAGTTTAGTCCTTGTGAACAATACACTAAGGTAGTTGGACTACTGCCATTGTTCATAAAGAGTAACTTCAACCGGAATGCTAACATCGGTAGGGAAAAGTCATTCATCTTTTTGAATAACATAATCAATGTCTATGCACCCCAATTGAAGAAGAATCAATTCATTATAAACATTATAGTTGTCACCATTCAACTCGAGAACATTGAAATCAGAAAAATTCATAAGTGATGAAACTATATATATACAACATGCTTATATAAAAAAACTTAAGGCAAAATTTACATAAATCATTTTAAACAATGTAAAACATGTTACAAAACATGAATCACATAACATAAAAATTGTATGTAGGTTAAATAATAGATTTATAATTGCTTTATGAAAAAACTATCGCAGTATATTCCTTTTCTTAATCTCTATGGCTAAATTAAGAAAAATGATATGATATTTCATCATAATTAATCATATCAATATAATAAAAATTTCCATGAGAAAACATTTATTATGTTAACATGATTATTTACAATCAATGTCCTTTTCAATATGTGATCCAAAACCTCTTAATATATATAATTCAAGATAATTAGGGATGTTGTGGCTGATCTATAATTAAATAAAATTATATACAGATCACTAGATATTTAATTTCTGCATGCAAGGACAAAATAGGAAACTAACAAGACCAAGGGTAGAATAGGAAAATCGCGTAGGCAAAGGAAAAAATAGTAAAATTAGAAGGAGAGGGCAAACTTGTACAATCGGGCAATGGGACCGACGGGCACCTGTCACCATGCGTTGGCGCGTGCAGCACACACGCTTGCACCTGCGATTGACCATAGTTGGGTGCAGCGCAGGCAATTGAGGCCAACTTGGCGTGTGGATCACATGCACACAGGCACGTGTGTTACACGTGCTTGAGGCTTTCTTCATCGCGACATGCCGTGATTGGTCCATCGCACCACTGCCCATCTCCATCGTGCTTGCCACCGCCTAGGTCTCCTCCGACAACCCACTTCAAAGTAAATTAGGTCACGGGTTTTGGAGTCCACATTGGCACGACCACACAAGTCCAAGATTCAGCGAAAGCAGCCAAGAAATTGGCTTTGAATAAAGCAAAATTTCCTCAAACTGCAAACCCTAATCACCACGACTTTCGTGGCTTAATACACCTTTGACAATCATCATAATGCCGAATTAACTTAGGGCTTGTGTTGCCCTTGGCAATGCAACCGTACTTGTCCAAAAACTCGTGGTGAGTTGCTCAAATTTTGCTAAAATCATCAATTTTTATATCAGTCAGATTTTGCCCCAAATTTTTTAATTCGATAAAAAAAAGCCCCCATCAAGACAGAGATATAAAAAGCTTTGGTACCAATCGTTAGAAATTTACGGAAAACCAAGATCTCAATAATCAGAATTGAATATGGAAACGTGTAAATTCTGTACTAACCTCCAGCCATTAATGAAATAGAGAACTAATATGCGGAACTTGAACAGTCGTGAATAGGCACTTCTAGTAAATTGCACTCTCAACATTGATGGTGTGTTCTGCGATTTTCAAATAATCAAAATAATGAAATGGTTTGGCTTAGACGACCTATTTATATGCCCATTCAAATCCTTACAGAAAATGTCTTCCATCAAGATAGTTATCCTTAATTGGGCGATCACCATAGTTATTTGCAATTTAATTTTAAAATATCAATGAAATCTAATGTTGACAATATTAAATTGAAGGTGGGATCATATCATGATATTATAACATAATATGCCAATGTGTTGCTTGTTTATAGAATGAGGGACAAGGAGGTGGTAACGATCCATGTTTACTGATAGGCGGGAGTTGCTAGAGTGCTCCTTAGTTTTCAAGCTAACCATGTCGATCGAAGGAGAACCCTATGTGCGGTTTGGGCGCGGTTCCTTGTGTTAGCAATGTAGCCTGGCACAAGTCCTGGTCATTCAATCAAGAGGTTTGTATTCATCAACTCGGCACCGACCATATGCCACAAGAAAGGACACAGTTTCACCAACGATCTCCTTATGGGACGTCGATGGTTGTAGTAACAACTGCAAACTATAAAGAGCATTATTTGAAGAAGTGCTTAGAAATGAGAACACTTTCAATCTTAGCCTAGTCCACAACAAATAGCTTTTATAACCGTTATGAACCTCAAATTCTACATATTGCTATGATGGGGAAAACAAAAGATTATGGGTTTTACACTTGCATTGCCACATTGTCCAAGAGAAATTGCTTTCAATTTCGGCTCATTGGAGAAATAATCATGATTGTATTGGTTAATATAATGTCACCGTCAGAATCCCACCGCTTCAATTCGACCTAGTTATTGAATTCAACTAGCTTAACTAGTTTTAGACCAACTTTCCAGAATTCCTGCATCAACAATTCCTAAATCATTTAGGGTGCGCATGACAAAATTTCTATTTCTCTGTTTCTTTGTTTTTCTGTTCCATGGAACAGGTTTGGAATAAAAATCCACTTTGTAACACAATTTTATTTTTATATTTCTGGAACAGACTTCTATTCCAGAAATAGATTTGAAGCAAAAATCAGAAACTAAAATTTTAACTTTTCTATTTCTAAAATAGAAATAGAAATGATTTATTCTTCTCTTCAATTAAGAGAATTTGGGCATCCTCCTTCTATAGATTTCACGCATCCTCCCTCTACAAACTTCGGGCTTTTGTATTTGGGCATCCATCCTCCTCAACAGAGCCACGCTTCAACCAAAAACCTGAGCCACGCTTCAACCAAAAACCCTAGGCACATCATTGCTCACCTCGCCATCAACTTCAACTCCATCCTTCTTGCTACAGTTGACTCCAATGCCATTGCCATCCTCTTGTTGGTCACATCGTCTCTTATCTCGCTGTTTACTGCAACTCTGTCCTCCCTACCACCATCGACTCTGACTTTGTCCTCTCGCCAGTCACATCGTCGTTCACCTCGCCGTCGACTCTGACTTTGTCCTCCTTACCGCCATCGACTTTGACTCCATCCTCTCGCCAGCATCCACTTCGTCCACTTGCAAGCATCCACTCCGTCCACTTGTCGTCGTCGACACCAACTTCGTCCTCAACCCTAGACCCTCATTGATTGCACGAGTATATCTTCTCGATGCCTCCGGGTAATTGTGATTGAATAGCTTTCCACGTAATCGGTGGCCTTTGCCTCTTCGTCTCGCTCATGCTTTATCTCTGACTTCGTCCTCAACCCTAAGAGTTTTCATGGTCGCTTGAATAGGGTATGACTTTGGGCCTTTTTTTTTCTTCTTCTCAACGTGTCTAGGTTACTGTGATTGATCGGCATCGTCTGATGACTTGCAACAAGTGGCATCCTATTGACGGCTTCTTACTTTCGATTCCCACATCTCTGTGAGATTTCTTTCTACTAAGTCCAAATATTTTGTAGTTTTCGGCCGCCTTTGCTTTGTGCTTTGATATATTGCTGTGGATGTCCTATATGTTCATTTTATAGCTGTGAGTGTAATCTTGAATGTGTGGGTGGAGTTTCGATGAAGTGAAGCATAATGTTCATGGCTGGAGTATTGATGTTCTTGAATTAATAAGCAATCCTTTGGGTTTTCTAGGCGTGCTTGAAGAAGAAGACGTTGAAAGGTTTAGGGAAATAGAGCAGAAGAGTCCTAAGTTTATTTTGGGCAGATTTGGACTTACTACCCGTTTGGTTGGACTTTTCCAAGGGGCTTTGGGCCCCGAAAGCCCATTGGGAGAAATTTTTTGTGTTTGACAAAACTTTTGAATGCTCCTTGGTGGAATGTGGGCATTCCACATGTTGAAAGCCCAATGCTTTTTGCTTTGGCATTTCCAAAATGCCTGAGAGTCACTATTCATTCTTCTTCCCCACCATCTTCTTCCCCGTTCGGTTCTTCTTCCCCCACCTGAGAGTTGGCCGAGTTTCGCGGTTGACGGCGCTCAGCCGCAAGCGGGCTGTTGGGATGCCTCGCCTGAGGTCACGCAACCTCAGGCGAGGTGGCTTGAGGTCGGGCGACCTCAAGCATTGCCTAGGTCGAGTGACCCAAGCGTCGCCGCTTGAGGTCGAGTGACCCAGGCGACGCCGCTTGAGGCCGCGCAACCTCAGGCGGCATCACCTGGGTTGCTCGACCTTAAGTGATGTCGCCTGAGGCCTCGCAACCTCAGGCGACACCATGGGTTGTGCCTGAGGTCGCGCGACCTCAGGCCGTCGCCTGAGGCCGCGCAACCTCAAGCGGCGTCGCCTAGGTCGTTGGACCTCAGGGGACGCCGCCTGTGGCCTCGCGGTCTCAAACGCCCTGAGATCGCGCGGCCACAGGCGGCATCCCTTGAGGCCGCGCGACCTTAGGCGACACCTTGGGTCACACGACTCAGGGCATCGCTTGAGGTCGGCGCCACCCAGGGTGTCGCCGAGGCGACCTCAGGCGAGTTGCTCCCCGCCACCGCCACTGCCTCCCGGCCACCACCAATGCCACCACCACCAACCGCACCCCAACGATCACCAGCTGCATCTCCTCCTCCCTTTTTTTTTTTTCATTTATCTTTTTACTTTGAAATAGCTTTGCAAAACATACACAAAAAATTGGTTTTCAAACACACTTCCCTTCCCAAAATGCTCATTCTCTCAAGGATACTTGGGGAAATGACTTTGCATTTCCCCAAAGTTGAACCAAACGGAGCCTTAATTTTATTATTGTAAAAGAGTCGTGAGTTTCTTTTCTTGTTTTTGGCAAGTTGTGTTCGTCTTCATTTTGTCTTTTTAAGGTTTGTGCAATTGCCAAATAATACATTAGGAAATACAAGATTGTCATAGATTGTCATAGAATATTTTATTTCCTTCCTTCGTAGGTAGGGGAGAAATCAGTTTAGAGAGAGAGAGAGAGAGAGAGAGAGAGAGAGAGAGAGAGAGAGAGAGAGAGAGAGAGCTAGTGAAAGATCTCAATTGAAATGTTTGCAGCATCGCGGTATGTGATTTTCTTTTTATCCAAATCATATTGCGTGATCGGGAGCTGGTCGATGGATTGAATTTTACTGATATGTCTATTGCTTAGCTTGAGGATGTTTATGCGAAACTTGGGTTTGATGCCCTTAAGAAATTAATTGTTTTTTGTTCTAGTATGGAGGTTTTTGGGAATTCTTTTTTTCCAATATGAGATTTAATAGTGCGTTTTTCGGAAGTACATGAGGGTTGAGAACAATTTGTTTTGATATACTTCACGGAGCAATTGTTTTGATTCCTCTCATTTCTTGAATTTATTCTCTAAAATGCTTATCACAATTTGTTAATGATTAGTGAGGAGTTGTGCTAGCTTTGAACTGTTGAAGTTTCGAGTGTATAGCATAAAAGGGTAGATGAATATGGTGTATACTTTGGTGGCTAACTATTTTGGTAGCCCCTTTTATTAGTTAGGTCTTTGCACCATCAATTTGATACTTTGCTCATCTAGTGAGCCATTTAACTTAATTTGACAATTATGTGAACAAACAACAATTGGAATTGATTTGTTAGAACAACTATAGGGCTTGGACATTAATTTTTCAATCGAAGCTTTGAACCATATTTTTCTTTAAAGAATGTGAATTTCATATGCATATCTAGATGTTATTATTGAAACAATTACTTAGTTGAGATTGAAGAATTACAGCTATCAAACTTAGGTTGCTCCACTTAAGTTACATCTTTGATATGGAACTCCCAAAGCATTAAGCCATCTAGAGATATGCCTTCACTATGTGCTTGATGATTCAAATTCATATGGATGATGAGAATGGGATTATCAAATCCTCTTTGTTAATTGTACTGAATTCTTATACAAAATTGAAAATAAGAACAAGGCCTTCGAGCCTGCATTATTTCTTTTATTTTATAGGTAGTCTATGACTTGATGAATCATCTAATTTGCTTTAAATATTTGCTTGGTATGATTGCTTTTTGCAGTTTTCGGAATGATCATTTTTGATAAAATTGATACTTCATATAGAGTTGAGATGTTTTAGCGAAAATGCATTTATTGCTGATTATTGTCGATAGAAGTAGAGGATTTGAGAGATAGTATGCAAAAATCATATTTGAGAGATAGTATGCAAACATGAGTCTGCAAAGAATACAAGGTTTTCATGGACTATCAAGTATCTTTGAGCGATATATGCTTGCTTGTATAATTTGATATGATGATATTCTCTTTCCATTTTCTTCGTGCATTTTGTTTTATTAGTAGTCATAGAATGTTACATTGATACAATCTTGACATTAACGATTTTGTTCTTGAATTGGTATGTCATCTGATATGGCTCATTGGATACTCAATTAGTTAAGGTTAAATGGCACCCCACAAAGAAGCATTTATAGCAAAGTGGACTGAGCCTTTAACTAATTTGCTTATAAGTTTGTTAATAGAAGAGGTGAAAAAGGAAAATCACCCCACTTTTACCCACAACAAAGTAGGGTGGAATAACAAAGTGGGGGTGGAATAACATACATGTTGAGTTCAATAAACAAACAAAACTCCAATTTTACGTAATTCAGTTGAGGAACAGGGTAAACAAACTAAAGAGACAGTATAGTAGTTTTAAGAAGCTTCTTTCAAATCTGGATTTGAATGGGATAATGTAAACAACACGGTTGCTGTACAGGATCCAAGTGTATAGGAGTCTCACATAAAGGTATCACTTTACTTGGGTCCATTTGTTCTTATTGTGAATGTAAGCTTCAATTGTATTGTTGATGCATGTCATCACTATGAAAATTGCAAGATAATAGTGAATGGGCTAAATTCAAGAATAATAGATTTCCTTAGTATCTAGATCTTTGTATTGTGTTTGGTAATACATATACTACTTGAGAGTATGCAGTAAGAAATGCAGAAGACTTAGTGGTGTCAAAGGTAGGGGTGAGCATGGTTTGGGTTAAGCTGGCCCACCCCTTAACCCTAAGACCTACCCACACAGTGCCGGTCCTCAATTCTTGGGACCGAGGACTAACCCTATTGAGCTTGAGACCGAGAACTAGACCGACTCAATGAGTTCATTCCGGTTCTAGGGTCAACCCGAGACCAACCGAGAATTTATTTATTTCATTTTTTCTACTATCTAAAAAGGCAATTGAGGATCGACTGACCCAATGGGTTTGGTCCAATTATAGGGTCACCCAAAACCAACCGATAATTTTTTTATTTCAATTTTTTTATTCCTTGAAAAGGCGAGCGAGGACCAGACCGATCCTATGAGTTTAATGACAAGCGAGGTTAGCTAAGAGAGGTGAGCGATAAGTGTCAAGTGGGGTGAGTGTTGAGCATTAAGTAGGGAGCAACAAGCCAGGCGAGTATCGAGCGACGAGCAGCACGAGTGACCCAAAGCGAGTGAGGCGAGTGTCAAGTGGTGAGTAGAGAAGTTATTTCTTTCAATTTTGTCAAATTAAAGACTAAGAGGACAAATAAGACAGAAGAAAACGAGTATTAGAGGAGGATGCCGTAATGAGCTATTTATGCCATTTTGAACGCCGTAAGGACTCCTCACAAAAATATATTTCTTCTTTGTAAATTATGGCTTTTGACACCGTAAAAGACATTAAAAGATCTAAGTTATTAAAAAATAGTGTAAAATTACTTGAACTCCTTACTAAAGAGCTATTTAATATTGTTGATGCCATTTATTTTAGGATTTTCTCTATATAAAAAAATTATAAATAATATGTTAGATATATAATATAGATAGAATCATGGTTGATCTGGGTTGAACTGACCCTAAACTCCTAGGACCGATGATCAACCCGCATAATGCTGGCCTAGGAATCCTAAGACCAAGGACCAACTCGATCTCCCTAGGAACTGGACTAGGACCGGCAGGGTTGGGCCAGTCCAGGGTTGGTCTAGGGTTAACCCTAGACCGATGCTCACTCCTAGTCAGAGGGAGAAGACAACGGTGTTAGTGGCAACAATGGTGGTGGTGCTATGATAGGTGACTCGGATGAATCTAATAAACACCATGTTGATGAGAGAGTCTTTACATCTAATGTGACTACTATCCCAATTCATGAGAAGCACAAATTGAACAGGACTCTAAATTCCAAGAGAAGAAAAAGTAACAATTATGATGTTAGTGGCACCTACAAAGCCATTTAAGAAATGATCAAATTCAGGACGGCTCAATCAATAAGTGGCCTCGTGACCTCATAGGCCTCGCTTCTTGTTGACCCTTACTCCATAGGAGCTGTTGTTACCATCCTAATGGCTTGCCTAACTTGAAGCATAATCTTTACAATAAAACTATGAATCAGGCATTGCCTTAATGCCACTTGGAGAGAGGCTTTCATCATCTCTTTCTTGGAAAGAAGACATGGGCTTCATAATTCTCTTTAAGTAGTTGTTAAGAAACATGCTACGGATTTATATTTGGCCTAATTTCATTTTATGACTTATGTATTTAAGACTTTTTTTTTTTTTAAGTTGCAATTACAATGACAATATTGCTATTGTTGATTACTATAGAAGTCCTTATTGTCGCGACCTAAATTTCGAGTACACCACCTAGGTTTAAGCTAATCAACTACTAAGTCTTTAAACTTAGCTTGGTTTCTCCCAAGCCCATACCAATTCACGACGTAAGGCTCAAGTATTTAGCATGGAAATGATTATTATTTAGGAGTCGCCACTAACTAGTTTACGCTAGGTTGATTAGACACCTAAGTAAAATAATGGGAGGATTATTTTACTCATACGAACTAGAGACTAAGGGTACGGGAACTTGGTTACACTAGATCTCTCTAATGTCCTTTCGGTACCATTTCTTTTTAATTTCAAAAATGTTTTTGCATGCAACTTGAATTTATTTTAACCTAAATCTCTATCATGCAAAAGGGTGATCACACGGATGCTCAGTCACTATTAAACAATCAAAAGACTTCCATTAAAAGAAATAAACACACAAACATTTTTTGGGTTTTCTTTTATCTTGAAATTGAAACGTGCATTTTAACTTCATGACCTAACTTTATTAAGCAAATTCTAATTAGTTGAACCTAACATGCAAACTAATTGACATGCATATAATATTTTTATATTTTTTTATTGAAATTCGGAATTAATAAAAATCGTAATTAAACTATCTAAAATTAAAATAATTTTCTAATTTATTTTAGGGATTAATTTGATTTAAACTATATCCTATCTTAGAAAACTATTTTTTTTAAAATGAAATTATTAAATGTGCAAAATTTATCTAAGACCCTATTTTTGAAAAAAAATGTTATTTAGGTCCAACCCTAACTTATTCCAAAAAATTATCTAAAAATGCAATCCTAATGAAACCAACATATTCTGATGCAAGATTTGATTTTTATTTTTATTTTTTAGTGCTTTTTCAAGACAAGCAATTGTTAAATAAACATTACATCTAAACAATCAAGATATTCAACAAATAAATGATTAAAATATTCGAAAAAATAACCCGTTGTCTTACGGGTTAAACTAACGATTACCTTAACCCTAAACATCGTGACATATAAAAAAGGTTCAAAATAATTAAAAATCAGATCCGAAGTTTTACGGATCAAATTAATAATTATAATGGTTTAACAATTAAAACACTATCAAAATGCCCAAAAAAATTAAAATAATTAAAAAAAATGATCCGATGTCTTACAGATCAAATGAGCAATTACAATAATTTTAGGGAAAAATCCCTGTGATTAAATAACTAAACATAAAAACATAAATAAAATAAAAGAAATGAAAAATAGAAATAAAAATAAAAATAAAACCACCTAATGGGACTCAAGAAGACAGCGGCATCGACGGGGAGATGGTGACCAGCGTGGGAACTCTGGTAAGGGGATCGGCGGAGCCGTGACGTCCGGTGTGGTGTTGGAGGTGCAAGGGTCGAGCAGAGATAGCCGGCGCGAGGAGATGCTGGCGCAGCGAGCAAGTGTTGCGGGGGGTTGTAGGCGAGGTAGTGCTCAGCGTCAGGCAGCATAGCAACGACATCGAGAGGGAAATAGCAACGGCAGTGTCGGGCTCCAGTGGTGTTGTAGGGCATCGGGCATTGGGTCGCCGGTGGGAGGACATTGACGAGTAGGGTGCAGCAAGTCAAGTTGCAGGTTGCGAGTTAGGCACAGTGGAGAACGGAGACGTGGCAGAGGCTCAGCAAGGTGAGGGGGGCTTGCGGGCTGTGGCAGAATGGAGGTGAGGCGTCGGCTAGTCGACGAGGGCAGAGGCAGAGGCTGGTTGTCGGTGTCGGAGCGTTTGGTGGTGTTCGGAGATGTCAATGTTAGTGCAGCGACGACAAGGAGCAGTGTCGGGTGTAACGATAGGTAGAGCAAAAGCGAAGGCATGGATTGTAGAAACTAAGGCGCGGCAGCAGCGGGTTGCTGCGGTGTTGAGTGAGTTGCAAACGAGAGCAGGTGGAGGCGAGGTACCGGTGGTAGCGATCGGGGCGATGGGCAGCAGCAGAAACAGTGATGCAAGTGAGACGTGGAGGCGACATCAGTGCTGTTGGGTCGCGGGTAGAGCAGCGGTGGCGGTAAGCAGTGGCGTCGGGCGGCAGCAGCTTCACGGGGGCAAGAACAACAGCGAGGTGACACTTAGGCAGTCCTGCTATTGCAACGGACAGAGGCGGTAGCTGGTTGCTGGTTGCGTCGTGCGGAGGCGCGGCGAGGGGACGCCATGGCGCGAAGTCGCAGGGACCAGTATAGGTGGTCTGGGCAATGGCGAGCGGCGACGGCAAGGTGGCGCGAAGGTGGTAGTGCTACTGACGGCGATCGGGGCGATAGGTTGGATCGGGCAATAGTAGAAAAAGAAGATGAATAGTGCTGTTTTTGTTTTCTTCTTTTTCCTTTTTCCTCTACAACACGTCGCTTCTCCTTGCTCCCTTTCTTTCTTTTTCCTTTTTTTTTGGCAGAAGATCTGATGATTTTTTATTTTTCTCTTCTAAAGCTTTTTCCCTTTTGTGTTGCTCTCTCTCGAAGAACGAAGGAAAAGCCTTTTTTGTCACGAACTCTCTCTCGAATTTTTTTTTTCTGGATTCACCCCCCCCCCCATCGTATGAGAAAAGCCCCCTTTTTATATGCAACGAAATTTTGTCACGCTCTGAACCCCAAGCACATGCCCAATCCTCTCTAGTCAATAATATCTTGCGACTTCCTAGAACTAGTCGCCGACCCTTTTTTATTTTATTGCACCCTGACAGTAATCATCTCATGATAGAAAAGTAGGACAACAAAATCACAAACAAACATGCCTTTATAAACATTTTGAGTCATGTACAAAGTTTGTGACCAAAAGACTACAAAAGACTAGCTCTCCCAAAAGAAATGGTCCTAACTGACCTACACTTTCGATCATCTCCTTTCGGCTCCAAGTCCTCCACTTGACGACCCTGAAAATGGTTATACAATAACCACTGAGACAATGTCTCAGCAAGTCCATGCTCTAAATCCCGATTATGAGGGAAATACGCCCAGAGGCGTCCTAATCACACAATCACACAGTCAATGAGACTTATCTCGTCTCAAATACACCCTACAGATCAGTACATTTTATATCTCAGATAGCATGAAAGCATGAGCAGCAACTAAGCTCAATTAACTAGAACGCCATATTGAAATTCTCAAGTAAGCATTATAGGGCCAAATCGTTATGACATGTCTCATATTGTACCACACAATTTTGTCCCATAATCCAGTGCATCAAACTCAGACAATCATGCGTTCCAATTGTTAGTTAGGCCACTCAAGGCACTGCCGACTTCCATGTCCAGCTGTCTGCTGGCGTAGCCAGGTATCGTCTCTTCCCCATAGAGCACGGCTACGTCACATTGATGGCTATCCCGAAGGAACTTAGGTTCAGAATTTATTGCGACCCGCTACCCTAACGCATGGGTAACTCGAAAGTGGGATTTAGTAACGTTTGGCTTAAATGCTAGGACGGGTTCTCTTTAATCAACACACGACCAATCAATCTCGGTCCAAGACACCATACATTGCACACAAATGTCTTGATTAAAATGGTGAACCTGGCCAATTTTCTTCGTATTATAAATACATGATAAAATAATCGTGTGTACGTATACAATCTAGTCCAACTTTAAAAGTGATATCTCTCCTTTTCAAACCCCCACTATTTGATATAATAATTAAAATCCATTTTCGGTGTCAAAACCCAACACTCGGGAATTTCTGAATAAATATTGGAATTTCATAAATTTTGGAATTAAATATTCAAAATTCCAATCAGCATTCAATTTGCACAAACTAATACTCAATTGTAGAAATTAACCACCCATTGCAATTAGCACGAAATTCCAGTAACCAGTCATCCAAATCTAATTTCCGGAAAAATGATTAATAATTAATTAATTACGAAAATTAATTAAATAAATCAATTTAATTCCTAAAAATACTAACCTAAGTCAAAATCACTAAATTAAATACTGATACGGACCTGGAAAATTCCCAAACCCATCTAGATAAATAGCACATCCTATCTAGGCCTTGATTAATTTAATCTAACCACCTAACATGCACAATTAACTAATTTACTCTAACTAACCACCTAAGTCCTAATTAAATTAAACTAAACACCCCTTAAACGTCATTAGCCTACTAAGAAGAGTTTAGTGCATAAACTCATCAGTTAATTGCGGAAACCGGTTCACTGCGATGACGACATGACGGCCGCTGAAACTTGAATTTTCGACAGCGTTGATGAACACTCAGGCTGGGCCTAAAAGCCTTGCAAGCCCACAACAAAAAGCTAGGCTTGGCTTCGGGCTTGAGCCGCTTCGCGGGCCTCAAGTGGACTTCAAAAATCGCTGGCTGTTGATGGGCTTGGATGGGCCCAAATTTGCTGGGCTTCAAGAAGGATCTAACTGCTAAATTCTTGGGCCGAAATGCTGGCTTCTTGGGCTGAAGATTTGCTGGAGATGGGCCGGCTTCTTGGGTTGCTGGCACGAAGAAGCTAGGCCCGTGATGTTCGCTGGCTTCGGTGGACCGGTTGAAGAAGACATGGCGTGAAAGGCCGCGAATTGGAGAAATCAACGATGGGGAAAAACTCCACTGGATCGTTGACTGGAGATTTCAGTGGAAAGCAGCAGACGTCGCTGCTGGGTAGAGGTCCAAGGAACGAAGATAGAGGGGAAGCGGACGCATGGCCGCTTGAAATTGCTGGTGGTGGTGGTGACCGAACGAATGGAACGGTAGAGAGAAAAATGGAAGAAGCTTTGGTGGGATGTGGGTGTTGTGAGCTGGCAGCTCACGCTTCGGTGGATTGAAGCCGCATGTGAGGAAGCAGCTGCTGCCGCTCGACGATGGAGGGAAAGAAAAATGATGGGCGGACCTGTGGCCTTGAGGCTTCGGTGGAGCGATTTTGACCACATGAAAGTAAAGCAGAAGCTGAGACAGAAGGAAAAAAATGAAGAGAAGCCGTGAACAAGATGGGAACGGAGGAGGCGTGCTCAAGACGTTGAGGGGAAGAAAAGTCCATATAAAATATCTAGGGGTGTCAACGGTTCGGTTCGGTTCGGTTTTTCAAAAAAATCGAACCGAACCGAACCATTAGAAAAATCTCCCAAACCGAAATTTTGGTTCGGTTTGGTTCGATTTTTCGGTTTTTGATTTTTAGCTTTTGGTTTTCGATTTTTTTTCTTTTTTCTTTTTTCGTCTTCGTTTGAGGGCAGCGGCAGCCAAAAAGCTTCCATTTTTCTTTGATAGAGTTCGTCCGTCCATCTTCATCGATAAGTACTTGTCTTATTTCGCTTAGCTGTTGGATTTGTGATTAGGCCCTTCTTTCCCATGTCATTTCTTTTGGTGGGTCTCTCTACAATGCATCAAGACGATGGCGGCTACGGTGATTGAATCAACGAAGAAAACATGAGAATGAGAGCAATCGATGAGAAAAATCTTTCAATGAACCCTCTGTAACTCTAAAAACTAATGCTTTGTTTTCCCCCATCCTATTATGGCCGATCTTGCGGTGTTCGGTTATGGGATGCAACGATGAAAGCTAGTAGTCAGAGATGGTGATCAGTGGATTCTGGTGTTGATTGGTGGTGAAGAAACTTTTTGGAACTCGGCGGATGAAGAGGAGTGACCTTTGAGCGAGCGGTTCACTAATAGAGTCTTCCTTCTTTTTCCCTTCTGCTTTGCTGGACCCAGAAGCAATATTGCAAAGCAAATATTCTCTCTCCAACTCCCTGCTTTTTTCAAATAATTCAATTGCCAGATCATAGAGATCTACTTGCTCTACTTGCTCTCATCAGCTCTGGTCCCTAGCATCACATTCTCCCTCTCTCGCATTACTTTGTTTCGCGATAAAAAAACAGAGCAAATGAATTTCTGTCGAAATGGACCAGCTCTCTGCAACTAGTATCCTTCCCCACGTTCGGAGGAGCAAAAGACGACATCTCCATGCAACTTTCGCTGATTTGGGCTCAAAAAAAGAACCGAATTTTTAATGGTTTGATTTTTATCGATTTGTGGTTCCATTCGGTTCGGTTAACCGATAAAAACTGAACCAATAAAAAAATATTTGTTTTTAATAAGAACCGAACCGAACCAAAAAATCCGAAATTCAGTTCGGTTTGGTTTTCAGTTCGGTTCTTGACATCCCTAAAAATATCTATACTCATCAATGGCTTGCCCAAAAGTCTTCAAGTTTATCCTATGTTGTCCCCCAATTATTTTCTTGATTATAATTCCCCAAATAATCAATTTTTGAAGCTAATTTTGCTGCCCCAAACACCAGCTCCGAATTTCACTCAAATAATCCTCAATTTCTTCACCAATTCTCCAAATTGATACCCAATTCTCCAAATTGGGGTTCAATTTTGATGAAGAAAAATCCTGAATAATTTTCTGTAAGTCCCCAACACTTAAAGGCTCAGCTTGTAAGTCCAAATTTTACTTCAATTCGGCCCGTTCGAATTTCCATTAATTTTCGAAACGCTCGAATCAATTTTCTGTAAAAATCCCGGAATTTCTAAAAAATCTTCGGAGGATGAGATGACGTTATTAAAATAGATCATGACACCACAAAACTTTCAATTTCTGAAATCGGATTCAAATTCACAGTTAATTTCACTCCGGTGTGCTTTTAACGTGACCTAGTTTACCGAGTAATTTTTAGAAATTTTTGGTGCAATTGACCTGTGATCGATTTTTCTCAAGTCACAACGTACATCTTCGACCCATTAGCGACTCTCGGTTGTCGTGAAAATCTCAATGTTTCAAATACAAGCCGGGTACCAAAACGATAGAAAAATCGGTCTAGTGCCGATCGACGAGTATTTTGCGATAAGATGAAATCACCCACACTCTGATCATATATCTTAGTCGAATCAACCTATCTCCGGTCTCTGATCGATTTCTGACAATGCTGTAATGACTATTGTAGATTAGCATGGTCAAGCAGTTGATTCCTAGTCGAATTCTCAAGTCTATTACATTTAGTTTCCTTAATTATTTTCCCAAATAGTCTAGTTATCTCGTAAGTGGCGAACTCAGAGAAAAATGCTATACACGTCGATGAAAAGCCTGATTTGTTTAATTGAAAATAAAATCTGAAAATTTAGGATGTCACAAAATTGAGCCCACATATAGAAGAAGCAAAACTTCCTTCTTCTTTTCAATTGCATCTTGCACGGCTAAGGCATAATCTTCACAATTTTATTTCATTTTCTTTCCTTTGTTCATGCCCATTGACAATTGAAAGATCTTATATTTCTTTTATTATGTCGAAAATGCATATTACCCGAAGATTAACGCCAAATATATATCTCATTTGAAATATTCTATCGAAACCTTCCAATTTTCAACGAAATATATCTCTTGCTATATCGTTTGAATATATAAAAGATTTAATGAATATATCAAATGCACCTAAAATTATATGCTATGCAATTTTATTTTATTATTTTGGGGGTAAAAATTAACCCATTTTTTATGCAAAAATTTAGGTGTCAACACTTATCTAATGAGTTTATGTTATTATTTCGCGTGATAATATAGGTAATATGGATGGGGGTGAAGGTAGCATGTATAATGGTCAAGTAGCATCAGTTGAATCAGTTGAGCAATAATTTGATGATTTTGATCTTGATATATTAATAGCATGGCTGGCCATTGTTGTAGTGGATATGTCCATGCGCACGAGATAATATATTAGGAACAACTTATTGTCAGGACCGCAATGGACAAGAGATGTTCTTTATGAGCATTCTAATAGAGTATATGAAACTTTTAGAATAAAGAGACATGTCTTTCTCAACTTTATGATCTAATGAAGGAAAAATGTTGGTTGGAAGATAGCTAATATATTGGGGTAGATAAACAAGTCGGGATTTTCTTATCTATGCTTTGTCACAAGAACTCAAATAGAGATTTATGTAAGAGATTCTAACATTGAGGACAAAATATCTACAAATACTTCACTAAAGTATTGCAAGCGGTTCTCAAATTAGCAAAATAGGTTATTATACCACATTCCTTTGATGTTGTCCTATAAAAGATTCTGATGGATCATAACCATAAATGTTACTTCAAGGTATAATTCTCATATATTCCTTTACACCATCAATTTTATTTTGTTGATAATCTTGTATAATACTAGTCTTTGATAAAATGACATGGTTGTATAGGTGCTATTGATGACACCCATATTCATGCTTCTGTACCTGTGTAGAAGCAAGTCCCATTTAGAGGTTGGAAATGAATCACCACTCAGAATGTAATGTGTGTTTGTTCATTTGATATGAAATTTACTTTTATGTATGCTGATTGGGAAGGCTCTGCTAACGATTGTCGGGTGCTTTTGATAGCACTGTAGACTCCTCGTTTGGAATTTCCTCGACCGCCACCAGGTATTTGCTTGTCTTTTAAAGAGTAATTTTCTTTATGATTGTATTTACGGTTACAAATTATGACCAATATATAAATACCTTGTTATAGGCAAATATTATGTGATGGATTCTAGTTATGTAACAACTCCAGGATTTTTAATTCCTTTTAAAGGTGGACGGCATCATTTAAATAATTAAAGAGGTACAACGAGATAGCCAATAATGGCAAGAGAATTGTTCAACTATAGGCATTCTTCTCTAAGGAATGTAATTGAAAAATCATTTGTGACATTAAAGAATCGTTTTTTCATTTTAAAGCACATGCCTTCATTTGCAATTCGAAAACAAGTTCATATTGTAATTACATATTGTGCCATCTATAATTACATCTATGATTAGGACAAGATGGATAAGAACTTTTCCCTATATGGAGATCCGCGGTACTTGTTTGAACCTACGCAGGATGAGCTTGCAAACAATACATTGACTGAGGATGGAAACCAAATGGATACGCTTAGGAAAAGTATCGCCAATAAAATGGCAAGGGACCATAATATGTCGGAGATTCCATGAAATTGTATTTTTTACTTTTGTAATATATTGCTATTATTTCGACTGTTATTTATATTTGAGGATTTCCTATGTTGTTATCTAATCAATTTCTATTCTTAGAAATATAAATTTTTATTCTATTATCAAAGAAATTTCTGTTCCGGAAACAAAAATTTTAAGTCGTTATTAAATGAATTTTTTTTGCTTAGAAACTCGTCTGAGAAATAGAAATTTTCACAAATTTTGTCATGCACCCATAATATCCAAGGACATCTTGCGTAAGAAAAAAAAATAATACACAGAGGTAGTACTTAGCAGACCCTCTCTAATAGCGACAAGCAGCTAAAGAAACCGCCTTTAACCAAAGCAGTATCCAATCCTCTTAAAAATAGGCCCGTCTTCTTTGACATTGATCGCCTGTCCCTGAGCGGGAACAGAAGGAACACTTGGGTATTCACCCGCTTCGACTGCTTTCTTCCTCACAATCGGACAAATCTGAGACAGGACCTCAGCAAAAGCTGCTTCCACATTGGTCGCGTCCAATGCAGAAGTCTCCATAACATAGAGGGACTCGTTCTCAACAAATGACTTCCCGTCCTCCAGTGGGATTGCCACGAGGTGGCGGAGATCGGAGTTGTCGCCAAGGAGCATTGCCACGATGATGGGGTCAGTGTGATCCCTCAACTCCCTCAGCCACCTTCCAACGTTCTCAAAGTCGCACGTACTGGTGACGTCATACGCGAGTAAAGCGCCAACAGCTCCTCTACAGTAAGCGCTTGTTACGGCGCGTTAGCCGAGAAGTTGAACAACTGAACTCGATACATTCAGTGATGATAAAGGAATTCACAGCAACGTCTCTCAACACATAAATCTGGCCTCCATCACCAGACGCGATGGTACACGGAATGGTTTTGTTATAATAAGATGTTAATTTTGCAGTACATTGCCTTTCACATTTTTTTTCTTCATTACCGGAGAAACATAAAAGTCTGGGGCATGCTTGTCACATAGGCTGTGACCTCTAGTCAGATTCTCATTATTTCAGTAAGAAGATGTGCAAGAATTTAAATCAGACACCCTAATTCTCTTCCAGGTGTCTTTGATGCACGGTTGAATCAAGTTTGGGTTTTAATCCGCCTGTTAAGCTCTCGTAAACTTCCAACACTTACTAAATTCTCGAGGTCACAAACTAATTAGGAAGCCATGCTAATATGAAGATAAATCAAGCTGTCATTCGCTCCTTGTCCCTCAGTCTGCATACCAGCGCCATATCGGCATCTCCTTTGTAATTTAGCCTATGCAAGAACGTCCAAGCCACATCAGCGAGCCAGTCGAACTTAGTGTCAAGCAAAGGGGCGTTGCTGATGAAGCCCAAGAGCTCGTCCCTCTCAAACATGGCGGAGATGGAGGAGTCACTGACGGCAGTAGCACGGAGGCGGCCGTGGAATTCAAGTGAGGTCACATTCTATTGCCTAAAACACCACCTGAAGAACGTCATGATCTATGCACACGTGACCCAACCATACGTAATCGAGTTCATTGAGTTTCTACTTGGGAATGCATTGGTTTTGGAGAAAATGGTGATCTCCACTAAAAAGAATACCGGAGTCACTCGAAATAAGCAATCACATTGCTATGACATCGCCCTAGAAGAGGATTTTACCTCAAAGATGCTTGTGGAATTTTCGAAGAAGGTTTTCAGTTTCCCAAGAATCTCTCCCCGTGCCATAGTACACTTCAATTGAGTACATGGATATGGTTCTGTCAAGTATGGGAGTACTGCTTCTTTACTTTTCTAGAGATATTGTGCTAGCAAGTCATGTCTCTAAGCAGTTTCGCTTAGTCGCATCCTGTCTTACATCGATGAATTCGATAGTTGATCATTGGACACAAAACTTTATCAAGTCTGTTTATCATTTTAGTTAGCTTATTATGTGCTTTGCTTTTTCTCCAAGCCACTATTGTTCTCATCGTATATCCTCCAAAGTTTGAAGGAGGTGATGCTGGAAACGCTGCTAGATCAATAGCGGCAGTGGCACTCCAGCAGTACGGATTCCATATGCAAATGTAATATATACTTAGGCCATACTTGTTTGCCCAGAGGATATCCTTCAGTATGGTTTTTGGCATTTTCATGGTGCATGCTTACATTTTTGGTTTGAGCATATTTCCGAAGTGGACGATTTGTATTAGAGTACTGATGTTGACCCAGTTCCCGGACATTGTCGCGAGTGAATAATCTTGCTTTTTCAAAGTACGTGTTAGTTTTACTTGTTCAATTGGATCAAACCGCATTGGTCCCTTTTTTTTCCTTCTTTTGAACATGATAGATAAAGAGAAATGTTACGAGCTGAAAAATCATTGAGGTTCGGTACTTACAACACATGTATATCATTGAAAATGATAAATGAATCTCAATGCTAGAGACTACTTTAATTGCTTGGATTCTTAGTCAGGATATGATATGATTTGATAGTATAGAATATGAACTTCAAGAATTTTTTTATATCCTATTATTGTTTTGTGACTTGTAGAATTAAAGTCGAATATATATATCATCATATTATGTACATTGTTTAGTATAAACACATACTAGTATAAATGAACTTAGAAATTGTACAAACGGAGATCGTAAGAATCTCTAATAACAGTCTTATTTATATCTTTTTTATTTTTTTATTTTTTTTATTTTGTATTTTTTCCTCTCTTTTTATTTTTTTCCTTCCATCATTCTCAAATTAAATTTTATTAAATAGTGAACTATACTTATATACCTAAAATATTAAAATATCTAATATATGTAATATATATACATACTCAACATATATTTATATATTAAATGTATATTATAACATAGAAATAAATTTGAATATACAAATAAAAATATGGTTAATATCCTGAAAAACCTCAAACAGGTACACATGTGAAAAATTTACTCCAAACTAATTTTTTGATTATGAAAAACTCCAAACTAGTACACCTCTAATAAATTTGCCTTAAACGACCACAAAAAACTCTAAACTAGAACACTTGTGACAAATTTGCTCCAAACTAATTAGTTTGACCTTCAAAAATCCAAAACTAGTATAATTTTGATAAATATATCCACCCTTAAATTGGATAATATCGAATAAAACCACAAAAATTATATAACTATAACAAACAGAGAGTAATATCCCAAACCGGTAAACTAATCAACTGTCAGGTATTATCCAACTTAGCAATTTGACAGTAAAATTTAATTGAAACTAACAATTGGTAAATTTATTATAATTGTATTAGCTTGGGGTAAAATTATCAAATGTGTACCAGTTTAGGGTTTTTGATGGTAAAAAAAATTAGTTTGAAATAAATTTGTTACATGTTTACCATTTTGGAGTTTTTTTAGGGTATTAACCCATAAAACTAAGATTAGAAGAAAAACGAAATTGTTGTTGTTCTTGTGTTATTTTTATATTGTAGTTAAATATTATTTATAAAAAAATATTATTTTAATTTTATTAATTTAAGAATTTTGTTATTTGAGAAAAATAATTTTTGTGTTATGAATATTAGAAATTTTAGTTACCTTGATCTCACATTCTTTATAATTTTATCTGAGTTATATTCCTTTTATATCATACTTTATCTTGGCTTGAGCGAGCATCAAGTACAAGATATAATAAATCTTGAATTTTATCTTAACTGCCATACACATACTATTGACTGATATCCGGAATCCTAACTGTCAAGTCACTTGAACAAATGAGCTCACCTTTTACATTAAACACTAGAGATTTAAATTTTTCATCTACCAAGCAACCATGTTCCACTATGATTATTAAAAAAAAAAAACATGGTGGGTATAATTACTAAAATACCTAAGATGTTTTGAAGATCCGAAGAAGTATCAAGAGTGTTTAACATTGTTACTGATAAAAATTCTAAGACGTTGGGAATAATTTTTACCTTTTACCTTGTAACGAGATTTAAATCTTAGAAGGGCAGTACTTCGACTTGCAATCTATACATATTAACATAGATAATATCCAGAATTTGTTCAAATTCAAAATTTATGAAAATTTTATGATAAAAAATACCTTTCAAGGAAATTATTTTTCAAGAAGGTGGTTAGTTTTCTTTGTTTGATGATATATGATTGAAAGTGTTTTTTGTTGTTTGAATCTCATTTGAAAAATGATTTCAATTTCATGAATATCATGCAAAAGAAAATTTTGAATTTTTTCTTTCTTTCTTTTTTTTTTTCCTTCTTCCTCCTCCTCCTAACCTCAGGCCACTAGCAAGATGCGACCTGGTCGGCCTCGGGCTAACTCAACCTTGTCATGGTGAGGTTGGCAAGGCTCGAGCTAATCGCGACAAGGTCGAGCTCGACCAAAGACGTCAAGATTGAGCCTCGCCTGGGATTGGCCTGCGTATATGTCTATTTGCCAGCCATCGCTAAGGCTTGGTGATTGGTTGAGGAAGAAAAAAGAAAAACAAAAGAAAAAATAAAAATAAAAATGCAATAGAAGTAATTTTAGAAAGTGTTTTCACTGTTTTGAATTTAAGAGTTCACTTCCTAGTTATGTGCATGGATATTTGGAAATTGTTTTCGATTGTTTTGCCTAGCCAGATGCATCCTTAGAGCATGATGGGACTCCCAGGCCGCTATCCGTTCTAGCCTTTCGATAAGGCAGAGCCATCGATCTCCGCTCACCCCTCCACCTAGCAAATATCAACCTCAGATTTTAGCCATATCTCAATGGGTGCTCTAAGCGGTGGCTGTGGCCATGGCTGGCTCTGGGGGTGGAACGGTCCCCCAAGGAACGAGGGATCATCGCGTCCTTGTCGGAGGAGCTCGCAACCCTCGGATCCCGTGGAGTCAACCGGGAGAGTGGCTCGCCGGGTTCCCCTCCCGAGCAAGTGGCGACGGTGGGCTCACCTGCTCTGGCCGGCAACACAATAGCTCGGGTCAGGGAGCGTCTGAGAAGGAGTGGGGAGGGCTCGGCGAAAAATTCCTCGTCTGGATCGGATATTAATGTTGTTCACGAGGTCGGTGTTTGATTACGAATGTTTGTGGTTAGCCGTATGTTGCATGCGTGCTTGAGTCACAAGTGCGACTGATCATGTGGTTGTCCATATACGCTTGGATTATATGCTGAGAGCTGAGCAGGATATGCAGTGTTTTGACAGAGGCATAATTGACTTTTTGCTTGACTGTTAGTTTAGGGAATGTGGTCGACGTTTTGTTTCTGGTTCCCATTCTGACTTCTAAGTCTATGATGGTTTAGCTTCACTTCAGCTTTTGAGAAAGCTCTTCTTAAAGATATTGATGTGTCTTCTCACATAGTTGACTAGTTGACATTTTTTTTTTCTTTTGATATATAGGATCCGCCGAAGTCCCCTTTTGCTTATGTTATTTAGGTTCACACGACCCGCCATTGCCCAGTGGCATCAACAAGCCTTGCTGTAAGCTGCTATTTAGACGTCAATACCCTAGCCCAGGACCTCAACACTAGGGTCCCTCACTTAAGACATTTTAGCAATAACAGGGTTTGAACCCTCGACCTCGGCGATGAGGGAGAGAACACACACCAATTGCGCTGCCCGTGGTGTTACGAAATCGCACGTTGGTTCCACAAAAATAATGCTTGCAAACAATTCACCAGATAGAATATAGTAATAAAAGAACAGAATTAGAAGAACACGCCAAAAAATTTGTTAGCGAAGTTCATCTAAACTTGGGCTACGTCTCCACGCAGAGGCACTCTGCGAATCCACTAGATTTCAAAAAAAAGTTAGAATACAATGATGATCTTCTCTCAATATCATGGCACAAAGAGATTGATTATTCCCATCAAGAAAAAAAAATCACTTTTTTCTTCTCTCTTTTTCTTGCCTATCTATTTCTTTTTTCTAGCATCTTGACGACTAGGGTCTTGCCATTGCTAATATAAAGATAACACTTTTAACCTAAAAGCAAATCTGATAGAAAAGACAAAAAAGCCTATAAAAAAACAAATATTTGGCTTCATTTATAACAATCTCCCACTTGAAGACAAATATACCCAAGCACCAAGCAATTTTGCATCATCTTCTTCAAAAAATAGTAGTTGAAAAACTTGTGCCTCTGCGATACTCCTCATCAATCAACATGGAGTAATACCAATGGTAGTAGTACAGAAAATATGCTTATTTCTATCTACTACCTTGGTCAACATGTCAGCTGGATTCTTCGAGCCATCAATCTTCTGTAGCTTTAATTCATTATCTTTCAATGCTGACATGATAAAGTGATAATGCTTCTTGATATGTCTAGTCCTTTAACTCATTATCTTTCAATGCTGACCTGATAAAGTGATAATGCTTCTTAATATGTCTAGTCCTTGAGTGATAAGCTGTATTTTTTGCTAAGTGCACTGCACTTTGACTATCACTCCACAGTATACTGACCGGCTATTTTCAATGTAGCTCCTCCATGTAATCTTGTAACCATATTTCTTTGGAGGCTTCTGTGATCGCCACATATTCTGTCTCTGTTATCGATAAAGCCACTACTTTTTGTTTTTGAGATACCCAGCTCACTGTTGTACCTGCAACTGTAAAGATATATCCAGTGGTACTCTTACTACTATCTCGATCACTCGAATGATTTGCATCTACATAACCCTGCAACTCTAGGTTTGGGCATTGGTTAAAAGTAGAGGCTAAGGAGACCAGCCCGTTTTGGCAAATCTTTTATGGTGATCGGGTGGATGAAGAGGAGGAGGCACAAACAAATAGTAACTCTCCAGATCAAAGCACTCAAATAGTCATTTTCACTGACAAGCAAACATAAATAAATTTCACAGCATCAACTCAAGCACAAAACAGGGCAAAAGAGAATATTTTCATACCTGAACACCAAGTGGAACAACACCAGGAAAAAGGGAAAGGCATCATGAACATTGAAGAGACAGAACAACAGCTTTTGTCGGCTAATAAAACGTCGTCTTGGAAAAAAAAAAGAAGGATAAAAAAGGCGAGCAGAATTTTAAAAAGCTCCCCAGCAAAGAAATTAAAGAGGTACACCCCATATAACTATTCCTTTAGAGGGCGCGGATTTTGATGAAGCAAAACTCCAGGATACTCCTATTAGTCTTTTGGAAGGCACGGTGGGATGGGCTTTGGTTGCTAGCTCGAATAAGCGACCGACTTATATATGAGTATTATATGTTGGAACTGTCAGGGGTTGGGCACACCACTAACAGTTCAAAATTTGAGAGCCATTGTAGCTCGTGAAAGGCCGGACTTGATTATGTTATTGGAAACAAAAAAAACAAAGAAAATGTGATTTTTCGTGTTAGGAGACAGTTGAAATTTAAAAACATCTTTGTGGTGAACTCGATAGAAATTGCAGGGGGTCTGGCGATACTTTGGAATGATGAAGTTGATATAGAGGTGGAATCTAGTTCCCAAGAAATGATAAACTTAGTATGTGTAGATCCTGAAAGCCGAAACACAATGCGGGTTACTTGTGTGCATGCTCTAAATCCCTTCCGGGAAAGATTAAAATTATGGGATGATTTGAGACAGATCAGTCTTTCTAATAGACTTCCATGGGTTTGTTTGGGGGATTTTAATGAAGTGCTATATTATTGGGAGAAGGTGGGAACGAGGATGGCAGATACTTATAGAATGTAGGCCTTCCAAAATTGCTTAAATGATTGTTCGCTAATGGAAATTGATTGCAAATGGTGTGCTTTTTACCTGGTCAAATAACAGAGAATGGACTAATTTGGTTCAGGAGAAACTAGATTGGGTTTTTTGTTCTCTAAATTGGAGGCTAATGTTCTCGGAAGCAGAAGCGTATGCTCTCCTGGTTGTTGGGTCTGACCATAGTCCTCTCTTAATGGTGAGTAATGTTGAACCTGCAAAGAAAAGAAGAGATTTCCACTTTGAGGCATTCTAGACTGAAGATGTAGAATGCAGAGAAATAGTTAAACAAGCATAGCAATCTCAAACTTTTTACGAAGCAGGATTGTGAGACAAATTAATGGCGATAAGACATGCTTTGAAGGAATGGAGCAAAAAGAAGTTCCCAAACAGCTATAGCCATATAACAGCCCTAAAGCAAGAGCTTCAATTCTTAACAAATAGCACAAGTTTGAACCAAGGAGCAAATAGGATGAGGCTCTTAAAAGAAGAAATTGAAATGTTATGGAGGAGAGAGGAGATGTTTTGGGGTTTAAGATCCCGGATTAATTAGCTACGATGGGGAGATAAAAACATGAAATATTTTCATGCAGCAACTATTTAAAGGAGACAAAAGAACAAAATTACTATGTTGAAGAATACATTAAAGCAGTGGATAAGAGACAAATAGCAACTTCAGCACCTCACCATATCCTTTTTCAAAGAGTTATACACTACAGTAGGTCCAAGAAACTACCAACCAGTATTTGATGAATGCCCAACACTAATTGGAAATGATATTAATTGGTGGAAGTAACCTTGGAAGAAGTTCATACTGCTGTTTTTCAACTTGGTGCACAGAAGGCCCCTAATCCAGATGGTTTAAATGGAATTTTCTACCAACATCATTGGGATATCATCACTATTGATGTTTTCAAGGAAGTTAGGGGTTTTTCTTCGCTTGGGAATCTTAGAACTAGCACTAAACAGAACACGTATAGCCTTAATTCCCAAGACACCTCATCCAAAACGATTTGACCAATATCGCCCTATTAGCCCTTGCAATTTTTCATATAAAATAATATTGAAGATTTTGGCAAATAGACTTAAAAGATGTCTGTCAATGCTGATTTCAGGGAAACAAAGTGCCTTTGTTAATGGAAGACAAATTCAAGATAACATTTATATTGTGCAGGAGGTACTACACCAATTGAGGATGAAAAAGAGGAAGAAACATTTTTAAGCTGTGCTGAAGTTAGACATGCAGAAGGCCTATGATTGAATTGAATGGGATTTCCTAGAAGGATGCTTGCTGAAAATGGGTTTTTGTGCAAAATGGGTCAATTGGGTCGTGCAATGTGTCACTACAGTTACTTTCAGCATCAAATCGAATGGTGAACCTCTTCCATTTTTCAATCCTTCTAGAGGTATTAGGCAAGGGGACCCCTTATCACCGCACCTTTTCATTTTAGTGGAAAATAGTTTATCTTCTTTGAGGGGTAAAGCTCTACAGGATGGAAGTATAAAGGGGATCAAGTTGAATAGATTCTGCCCTACTTTGACTCATATTTTATTTATAGATGATTCCATTTTCTTTTTGGATGGATCCATATAAGAATGTCAAAATATTGTAGGTGTTCTAAATTAGTATTGTTATGCCTCGGGACAAGCTGTAAATCTAAACAAGTTCAGTATTTTCTTTAGTAGAGAATGTCCCCAATTATTAAGGGATAATATGACAAGAGAGTTGAGGGTTCTTGAGCTTGATCGGACTGGCAAATACCTTGGGATCCCTTCTGATTGGGGAGCATAAAAAAGACAGGTGTTTGTTTGGATTTTAAATAGGGTAAACATGAATTGGAAGGCTGGATAT
Organism: Eucalyptus camaldulensis; assembly: GCA_019915185.1. Taxonomy (NCBI): domain Eukaryota; kingdom Viridiplantae; phylum Streptophyta; class Magnoliopsida; order Myrtales; family Myrtaceae; genus Eucalyptus; species Eucalyptus camaldulensis. Next base: position 10,972,643 of record JAHSVA010000005.1, read on the forward strand.
CAAAGCAGGCAAGGAGATCTTTCTGAAATCAGTAGTGTAGGCATTACCTTAATATGCCATGTCAATATTCAAAATTCCAGTTTCAGTTTGTAAGGCTATAGAGAAGAAAATAGCCAATTTTTGGTGGAAAAATAGTGAGACAAAAGTTGGTTTGCATCAGAAGAGATGAGAAATCATGAAATTTAGGAAAGACAAGGGAGGCATGGGTTTTAGAGATTTAATTACTGTAAACAAGGCCATTTTGGGTAAGCAAGCTTGGAGGATGGTTAAGAATCCGGATGCTTTGTGGAGCAAATTATTAAAATGGCTCTATTTTTATCACAAAGATTTTTGGCATGCTGATAAAGGATCTAAGCCTTCATGGGGTTGGAAAAGTTTACTATTGAGAAGGGAGGCCATAGCGGATTTACTGAGATGGTTGATTGGAAATGGTCAAAATGTCAACATTAGAACAAATAAATGGTTAAAGAGAGGACTAAATAGGAGGGCCAGCAAACAGAAACGACCCATAGCAAATTTCTGAGTTGATGAATTTTCAAACAGAACAGTGGAATGAACCACTTTTGAACAATCTCTTTGATGAACATACTACTCAGGAGATCCTTGCCATCCCAATTAACCGTCAATTTACAAAGTATGAACTGATATGGACATGAACTAAGGACGGGTCTTTTACAGTTAAAAATGGCTACAATCTATTAAGAGAATGAGTAATAGCACATTTTGCAATGCAATACCCCTCTTCTTCATACCAAACACCAAGAAAACTATGGAATGCTCGATGAAAGATGCGAACCAGCCCTAAACTAAAGATTTTCATTTGGAATGCTTGTCGAAATGCCATCCCATCTAAGGAGAATTTATGGAAACGAAAGATTTTACCTGATCCGGTATGCGATCTTTGCCGTTAGAGTATGGAAACGGTCGAACATATCCATCTTCTTTGCCCCTGGACCGCACGAGTATGGAGCCACCCAGAAATCAACCTACAACTGAACGGACAGGAGGTTACACGAATGGATGTATGGCTGGTGCAATTTATAAACAACAGCTTGAACCTACCTTCTTTGGAAACGATCTCAAACATCCTATGGTAGGTTTGGAATGAGCGAAACAACTATATATTTTGGAGAACCAAGCCGGATGCCTGCAAAGTGGTAGATCTGGCCTGATTTCAGCAAAATAGCTACAAAAAAATGGGGTTTTGGGCATCTTCAAGCAAGAAAAGAAGAGGAAATCAAGATGTCTCCAACTTGGAAAGCTCCAGTAGCTGGTACTTTGAAGATTAATGTTGATGGATCCATCTGCGAGGGGTCAACGGAAGTAGCCATGGCCTGCATAGTCCGGGACTTCTCCAGTAGCCTCGTGGATGGTTTCACGAAACCAATTCAGGCGGTGTTGTGTCTTCAACTGGAAACCTTAGCTATGCTTGAAGTCTTGGAGTACATAAAGCAGAAGAAGATGGGAGTAGTTTCAGTGGAGACAGACTGCAGAGGCCTCATGGAATCCCTCAAGTACACGGAAGATTTCTCTTGGGAAACACATGCGACTTGGACAAAATGTTCACAACTCCTTCAGCAAGTACCACAAGTGGACCTGCTCTATTTTCCTCGGCCACCAAAACAGTTGCAGACTGGGCTGCGCGACAACAGAGGAACATAACACTCCCTATCAACTGGCTGGGTTCTCCTCCTCAAGGCCTTTGGGCCTTGTTATGTAATGATGCCCCATCTGTTGGGTTTGCTGGACAGTTATAATATAAATAAAATACCACATTTCGACCAAAAAAATAAAATCGTATTAAATAATTGATGAATCTAGTCAAAATCTGTCAAAAATAATAAACAACATATATAAGCCAATATGGCGGCAACGGCAGGTTTGTCTGTCGTAGAACTCTACGCCTCTCGCTCTAACAATACACGTCTATATGCATGTAGGCATATATAATATATACTTATCCCGATATATAGATTGCCATTTACTTTTGTATATTGTGCTATGGACACATTCTCATTTTAATGTGGTCGGCGACTCCTGATAATTTACAGGGAAAACGATTGGCGATGGGCATATCCATTTGAATCATTTTTCTCTTCCAAGGTCAATCTCAGGAAGGTTATGCCCATGATGTGTACCGAATTGGAAAATTGTCATTCTTAATCGGGTTCCCGAAGAGCTTCAAAACACTTCGTTAGAAAATTTTGAGAGTGTCAACCTTCATTGTTCATGCCATAGTACCTTTCATTTCATGTAAGTTCCCTAGTTCGTCCTGATCAATTTTCATTGTGGCCCCTCACATCTTGTGCAACACTTTGGAAGCATGGTGACCGGGTTTTGAGACAGATGTTTCTCTCCTATCAACATGAGACATGCTCACTCTATTCTAGATAATTATATTACCCGAAGTTCCAAGTTGCAAGGGATTGATCCTTCTCCTTAGGATTTTACCATGTCAATTTTTGAATGTCGTTTTTTTTTTTCAAAGACAATGCTAGATTGTGACAACTAGGCAACTCACTAAGAGAAGATGTCTTCTTCCCTTAAGATTCTATTGGAGACATCATTTAAGATTATCTGCAATTATGTCTTAAAGAAAAATTAGATAAGTCTAAATAAGTCTTTTACGTTATTGTTGGTCTTGTATTCATTGAAATTGAATAAGTCCATGCTCCACGGATCTCTATAGTCATTTGCTTGAAGGTTTGATAGGTTTGTGCAAATAAGTGCACCAACTTTAAGATCGATTCCATTCTCAATTGTATCATCCTTGTTTATTCCACCAGTCAATGCTTGCTCTTCTTCTTTCTGTTAAAAAAGTTCAAAAGGTCTATAAGCGTGTTTATTGTAATGCTCAAAAATTTATTGTCAACCTCTAAGGCGGCAATACTTGACAGGGGCCGATGAAGTCGAGGTTGACCTCGTTGGCCCTTGCCTTTGGTCAATCGCCAACTGGCAATCGGCTAGAGGAAGAAGAAGGGTAGAAAAAAAGGAAAGAGAAAAAAAAAGAGAAAAAAGATTTAAAAGGAAATAAAAAATTCAAAAAATAATAAAATATTATTAAAATTTGTTCATCACCGCACATGCAACATAAGCCAATCGGCGATTACGTCAGCAAAATCTGACTAAAATTAGCCGCAAGAAATGCATTGACACCAATAAAATGTTTAAAGCTAAATTGGCATTAATGCAAATAGGTTTAAGACTTTTGTGACACTTTTCCCACTTGTGCCAATTTAGTCATTCCGACTAATTTTAACCAAATATTGTTAACATAAATATCGGGCAACTTACGTGACATTGACATCAATATGATTTGTCCTACCTCCACGTCAACAATATGAGGCCAAAATTATCCGTGAAGGTTAAATTGGCACCAAATTAAAAGATTTGTGATTAAATTGATATTAATAAAATGTTGAAAACTAATCAAGACTTTTCCGACACTTTTCCGGGAAAAATAAAACCTCTAGTCTTTGACTTAAATAAGCGGACAAACCATGTGAGATCCCACCCCATTTGATCAAATTAAATTTTCTTTTAGGAAGTTGAGGCCGAGATTGACTGTCTCGCAAAAGTATACGCCTTGTCAATATCTTCTCAATAGTTTGGGCCTCGGCCCTTGAAGAAATGAAAATATGGAGTTGTGGCCTATTAAAATTGCAACTCTTTATGGGGCCCGTAGGATAAACCTTTTAAATCTCCGTCTTTGGTCCAATTTCGAGCGACGTCCATTCACATTGCGCTTCTTTCTTCTCGAGAGAGAACTAGAAGAAAAATATTCGGTGTCTCTTTATTTCAATCAAGAGTTCGTCGGACAATCAAGATTCGTATCTATCCGGACGATGTTGCAGTTTCCGGCGTTCATGCTGCAGTTCCCGGATCAATGAGGATAATTCCGCCGTCGTTTATGTTGCCATCTCAGTGGCCTCAGCCACAGAACGAGGAGGTTTGCTGGCCTCGGGAGTCTGACTTCGAAGAAAAGGTGACATCTTTTTTTGTCTCAATGCCGTCATTTTCATTATTGCTTGCTCAAGAGTTCTTCAAGGCCCTTTTGGCATGGTGGTGATTTTCCTTGTCCATTCGTGATTTCATCATCAATAGATACGTTTAAGTAATTATCTTCCATAATGACTGCATTGCAAAAGAAATACAATGAAAGATGAGTAAATTGTGTAGTGCATTCATCAATCACAATATTCAATTTTTGAGTAAATTCTCATAAATTTGTATCAAAAATTGAAATCGAAAAAAAATTCACCATTATGAGGATTATTTGTGGAAATAGAGTTAATAATTGGCTGAATGAGTTTAGAAGCAGACAAGCATGAATGATGTTAAAATGCAATGGTTATGGAAGAAGTGGCTAAGGGTGAAAATCGTTTGAAAGGAATGTGGGTTTCAAAAAAAAAAAAAGCAGAAAAAGAAATGCAGATAATGTTGTCTTTTAATAAAACTGAAACAAAATAAAAAGAAGAAAAAAATGTAAGAAATTATATTAAATTGAGAATTGGACCCGCAAGAAATAATATAGTCAATTCAATATGATAAGAGGATGTCACGAGCTAATAAGGAGATATTTTCGGTAATTTTTCCACATCATGAAAGATATATCTATAATAGATTTAGCAAATAATTTTGTTTATGAGTGATCTCTCATCTTGGTTTGTGAATGTTATACTAACCTCATTGATAAGTCAAGACGTAGGTTAAAACTCATATTACTTTAAAAAATAGTAAGAGAATTCATCACGATTAATGTCTTGTCATTATTTTAGTCAAAAGCCACATAATATTCAAAAAGCATGTGTGAATTGCAAAAAGGAATATTTCTTTTTGAAGCTTAGCGCTCAATATTTATAACAAGTAAGAATATACTTTTGATATAAGATATGAAATCAACAATCCATGTAATGCATGCTTGACAAAGAAAAGAGGTTTTTCTCTCTATCGTTTTCTAATTGAATAAATATTAATAAAAATATCCAGTGGTAATTTGTGCTCAACATAAAGAGGAGAAGTCACCGAATGCATGTAAATAATAAGGACAGCCCCTTGTGGGTCTATGCTACTTCATTCTAAATCCTCTAAAAGTTATTGATACAATCACACAGTTTTTTAAATTACTAATGCTTATCATAGACGTCTCATCTTAAAAAAAAGAAATTAATTGCAAAAAATTTATTGATAAACTTTCTCCATTTTTTTTTTCAGTTTAATATACTTTCTCATTAAAAAAACCTTTTCAAACGCTAAAATAATGGAACTGTCAAAATAGCGAACTATATCCACTACCTTCAAAAACTCACGATTGCTCCGAAAGGTATAAGTAGGAATTTCAATGCTTGCTTTGCCCTTGGGAATGTAGAGACATATATTTCTCAACTTTTGTGATCTCTAATGAAGGAAAAAAGGTTGATTGGAAAATAGCCGATATATTGGGGTACATGAACAAGTACGGATTTTCTTATCTATGATTTGTCACAAGAACTCAAATAGAGATTTATGTAAAAAATTCCAATGTTCAAGACAAACTATCAGCAAATACTTCACTAAAGTATTGCAAGCAGTTCTCAAATTGACAAAACAGGTTATCATACCACATTTCTTTGATGTTGTCCCTCAATAGATTCTAATGGATCCTAACCATAAACGTTACTTTAAGATAGGATTCTCATATATTCATTTACACCATCAATTTTATTTTGTTAATAATCTTGTATAATACTAGTTTTTGATAAAATGATAGGGCTGTATAGGCACTATTGATAGCACCCATATTCATGCTTCTATACATATGTTGAAGCAAGTCCCATTTAGAGGTAGTAAATGAATGATCACTCAGAATGTGATATGTGTTTGTTTATTTGATATGAAATTTACTTATATATATGCTGGTTGGGAAGGCTTTGCCAACAATTGTTAAGTGCTTTCGGCTAGGGACTCCTAGTTTGGAATTTCCTTGATCGCCACCAAGTATTTGCTCGTCCTTTAAGGAGTAATTTGTTTTTTTTTAATGATTATATTTACGGTTACAAATTATGACCAATTTATGAGTACCTTGTTGAAGGCAAATACTATATGGTGGATTATAGTTTTGTAACAACTCCGGGCCTTTTTAACTCATTTTTTTTAAAGGTGAACGGTATCATTTAAATGATTATAGAGGTACAATGAGACAGCCAACAACGACAAAAGAATTATTCAACTATAGAAATTCTTCTCTAAAGAATATTATTTAAAGATCATTTGGGGCGTTAAAGAATCGCTTTTTCATTTTGAGGCACATGCCTTCATTTGCAATTCGAAAGTTATCACATATTGTAATTGCATATTGTGTCATCCATATTTACATCCGTGATCAAAACAAGATGGATAAGAACTTTTCATTATATGGAGATTCGCAGTACTTGTTTGAACTTATGCAGGATGAGCTTACAAACAATACATTAATCGATGAGGGAAACCAAATGGAAACGCTTAGGAAAAGTATTGCCAATAAAATGCGAAGGGACCATAATATGTCAAAGATTCTATGAAATTGTTTTCTCAACTTTTGAAATGTATTACTATTATTTTATATTTAAGGATTTATTATGTTGTTATCTAATCAATTTTCATTTCTAGAAATATAAATTTTATTTTGTTATCAAAGAAGTTTCTGTTCCAAAAACAAAAATTTTAAATTGTTGTGAAACGGGTTTTTTTAGAGGTGGCAAAATGGGTCATGGACCCATTTTGCACCCATATTTTTCATATATGTGTCAAATATGGGTTAATAGCCCATTACAACTATTAACCCACATTTGACCCGTTTTTAGTTGAACTTTATATGGGTTGAAAATGGGTCACACTCTCTGACCCATTTTCGACCCATTTTTAAGACCCAAAAAATGTCGAGTCTTCGTCTTTGACCTTCATCTTCGTCAGTGACTCAGTGACCCATTTTCGACCCACCTCTGTCGCTCGCCTCCGAGCGCCTTCAAGCCGCCTCCGCCACTCGCCACCATGACTCGCCTCCGAGTCGCCTCCGCCGCCCCCCTCTGAGGCTCGCCTCCGCCGCTCCCTCGAAGGTCGACTAGCTTCGTCACCCACCTCCGCGGCTCACCCACGAAATCAGAGGTGTCCGAGCCTACGCCCTGTGGTTCGGCCTCCATGGCATCAGGAGCAAGATCGTCAGATCTCACCCTCTTGAATCCGCCTACCAATTAGTAACCCCTTTTTTTCTCCCTTTCCGTTGGTGCGGGCGGGGGACTTTCTATTCGCTCTTTGTATTGCCCTCTTGTCACGGGGATGTTGGAATTAAGCGGCATTGGGTTCGCGTTGATGTTGGTATCCTGAATCATTGCTCATCAAGAAGATGTAGCGACTGATTATCGAGACGAAACGAGGCGTTTTCATCTGTGTGCGTAGCTGATTTTTTTTATCATCATGACTCAGCAAGCATGCATTAATTTTTTTTTTGTTTGCTATTCTAACGCATGCAGTAATTGCGGATGGTAATCCAGTAGTTCCCATATGCAAATGTTATTTGGTTTATGAAATTCTGTTTCCAGTTGCAATGCCCCTTGAGGTGTCTCCTGTGGTTGCCCTCTGGGTCTTTTTGTATTGCTGTTGCCATTGTTGATATTGATATCACTGATTGGCAAGCTATTTCAAAATTCAAAGGTTAGTCATCGGTACCATAAAGCCACAATCTATGTTAGTTTTGTTACTGAGTCAATTCCTGCAGATGTACTTGTCCATGAACAAATAGAGCTTTGACTAATATCGACTGTCATTTAAAGGTGGAATTTCCTAAATTAGCAGTGATACTTTCAGAGTAGTTCTAGTTATTTTTGAAGATCAACAATCTAAATATCATTGCTATAGTCAGGAGACTTGTGATTGGACAGTGGCGAAGTTCGTTGTTTATCTCTTGAAATAATAAATCAGTAGTGGTTGTTGCTTGTGGAAGAATTTCTCCGAGTAGTTATCCATAATCTCCTTTGGCTTATCTGAAAATGGGAGCCATTATTAGACATATGCTACTAATTTGTGAAGAAGAAACATCATCTCATATGTATTCTACCAAATCAGTATATGTTTTTGACAGTCAACAGATTTTTTGGCATATTTGCCACTTGAGAAAGAGGTTGTGTTACGAGTCTGTTCCTTTGTTCTCGACCTTGCAGTTGTGGGAAGTAATAACATGTTAACCTTTTTGGGAGAAGTTCTCTTTTGCTTTTTCATTTTGTGGGTTTTGGTTTGGTTGTTCCTAAAAGATCTAAAAGGCACTATCTTCGTGTGATATTGTAATACCCTGTCTCCCATTTTGGAATATGCATTTCACAAGGCTAGGGCTTCTGCAAACCTGATGTCATGTGATTGAGATAGCTTCTGTTTTTCTAAAACAAAGTTGAATTGTGCATCTTGAGTCCACAAGTACAAGAAAAATTATCTACATTGTTGCAATGCTTGTCGTGATTCTGCATTGAAGACTTGAAATCATATGCTATTGGTTTAGTAGCCATGTGAAGGGAAGCTTAGACTGCAATGAATTTACTATTTCATAGTCATATAATCAAATTGAGTTTGTTTTTCAGAGCTTTATCTTTATTTTTTTGGGTTCTCTTGGCAATCTTTCATTTCCTGCATTGATGTTGTTCAATGTCATATTTGTCACTCGGCTAAGTTGGAGATTTTTATGTTGTTGTCTGGATCTTAGCCTATGGTTTATGGATTTTCCGTTTGTGACAATCTTCAAGATGATGTCTCTTGTTCTTGCCTGAATTTGCCTTTGAACGAAGTATTTTGTTGTACTGGCCTGAAGCTAGCTTACTCCTTTTTCTCTTATGTGGCCAACCATTCATTTTTTACCAAGGCGTGTTTTCCCTCCCATTGTTTATGACGTATTCCCCCTTATTTTGCAAGCCCTAATCTATCAGCAGCCACTAAGGAGATTCCCCAAGATGGAAATGTTAGCTTCATATCTTAATCAAGATGATGAACTCATTTGTGAGTAAATAATTGGACCTCAATAGTATGCTTACTTTAAATAAGAGAAGCATGTGTATAGTCTAATTCTTCATAAATATTTCAATTTATAGGTTTTTTTAACATTTTTTATTTTATTTACTATTTTTTTAATTTAATTTGAGGTTTTTATCCAAATAGCATATAGCTTAAAGTGAGCGTGGGGTTTTTTTTTTTTTTTAGAATATTAGTAAGTTTTAGCAATATAGGTCGGGTTGGGTATGGGTTAGATATGGGTCGGGTCGGGTATGGGTCATTATATTTACATTATAAGAATATGGGTCAAAATAGGTTAAATGGGTCGAATATGGGTCGACCCATTTTCGACCCAACCCATACCCAACCCGACCCACCCATTTGCCACCTCTAGTTTTTTTGCTTAGAAATTTGCCCGGGAAATATAAATTGATTTCTATTTCAGAAATTTTGTTATGCGTGCCCTAAATATCCGATGGCATCTTGCGCAAGAAAAAAAATACACAAAGGTAAAGCAGTATCCAATCCTCTTAAAAACAGGCTCGTCTTCTTTGACATTGATCGCCTGTCCCTGAGCGGGAACTGAATGAACACTTGGGTTGTCACCCGCTTCGACTGCTTTCTTCCTCATAATCGGACAAATCTGAGACAGGACCTCAGCAGAAGCTGCTTCCACATTGGTCGCGTCCAATGCAGAAGTCTCCATAACATAGAGGGACTCATTCTCGGCGAATGACTTCCCGTCCTCCAGTGGGATTGCCACGAGGTGGCGGAGATCGGACTTGTCGCCAAGGAGCATTGCCACGATGATGGGGTCAGTGTGATACCTCAACTCCCTCAGCCACCTTCCAACGTTCTCAAAGTCGCACGTACTAGTGACGTCATACGCAAGTAAAGTGCTAATAGCTCCTCTATAATAAGCGCTTGTGATGGTTCGCTACCTGAGAAGTTGAACAACTGAACTCGATACATTCAGTGATGATAAAGGAATTCACGGGAACGTCTCTCAACACATAAATCCGACCTCCATCACCGGACGCGATGGTACACGGAATGGTTTTGTTATAATAAGATGTTAATTTTGCAGTACATTGCCTTTCACATTTTTTTCTTCATTGCCGGGGAAACATAAAAGTCTGGGGAATGCTTGTCACAGGCTGTGACCTCTAGTCAAATCCTCATTGTTTCAGTAAGAAGATGTGCAAGAATTAAAATCAGACACCCTAATTCTCTTCCAGGTGTCTTTGATGCACGGTTGAATCAAGTTTGGATTTTAATCCGCCCGTTAAGCTCTCGTAAACTTCCAACACTTGCTAAATTCTCGAGGTCACAAACTAATTAGGAAGCCATGCTAATATGAAGATAAATCAAGCCGTTATTCGCTCCTTGTCCCTCAGTCTGCATACCAGCGCCATATCGGCATCTCCTTTGTAATTTGGCCTATGCAAGAACGTCCAAGCCATATCAGCGAGCCGATCGAACTTAGTGTCAAGCAAAGTAGAGGTGTGCATGGTTCGGGCGGGCGGTTCCCGACCTAGAACTGAGAACCGCCCGCTAAGGACCGGTTTCGAAAAATTGGAACTGGAATCCACCCATTTATCACATGGATCCACCTGGGAACCGAACCGTCCGGTCCGGTTCCCAGGTGGATCCATGGAACCGATATTGACACAAAATAATTTTGGTTTTCAACATAGAATGACTACATGACATTAAAGCAAGCCAAGGAAAGAAAAACCAAATTTAAGTACGTGGAGATGTGGATGGCGGGAGAAGTAAACGCAGTGAAATGGTGATAGGATTAGGAGCTGAAGATGAAAGGAGTGAGATGAGATCTAGAGTTTCTTTTAGTAATTTTTTTTTAAAATTAAAAAGGTTCCGGTCCGGTCCGGGTGTGAGAGCGGGTGGATCCGTCCATGGAACCGGGAACCGAATCGGTACCCACCGGTTCCCATAAATTGGAACTAGGAATCGGTCAGGTTCCCTCAAAGCAAAGGGGCGTCGCTGATGCCCAAGAGCTCGTCCCTCTTAAACATGGTGGAGATGGAATCAATGGCGGAGATGGAGGAGTCACTGACGGCAGTAGCACGGAGGTGGCCGTGGTAGTCCTTGGAGGAGGCGGTTTTGGTTGGAGGAGTAGGTGATGAGGAGGGTGGTGGGTCCATGCAGCCTCGCTCCACTTTGATTAAAGATGATTTCTTACCCTTTTGTCTTCTTTTTTTTTTTTAGAGACAAAATTATTTATGATGTTGCGAAATGTAAACGATTGAATAATAAAATAGACAGAATAAAAAAATAAATTGGATATCAAATTTATATAATTCGGTCATCATGACCATGTTCACAAGGAGAGTAGTTACAAATTTTATTATAAATCAAATAGATTAAGTGATACGTAGAGATTACAATCATACTGGAGTTAGGCAAACACTTTCGTAAGCCTTAATTACACCAAATAATGCACATGATGTTTAGTCTCACAATTCTTCACTAAATAATCTTTAAATCTCACGGAGAATTAAACAAATCTTACTCAAGATTTAGTTAGCCGTAAACACTCGGACTCTTGGACGTAATTTGCCGAATAGAGACCCACAAGACTCACGCCAAGCACTCGTTTCGGCGCCTCAAGTCTTCTCTCTTTCTTTGGACAGACGGCACGAATATCCGTTGCACTTTGATCGATGACGACGCATCACTCTGTCCGCAAAACAAACAGAACGACCAATCTCTAATAATATCAAAGAGAGAAAAGAAAACCCTTCATGAAACAGAGTCCAACGAGGAAAAGGAAAGTCCACGGTCAACTTTCCTCAAATTTCCTATTCTCCTTGCCCGACTTAAACTGAGGATAATTTTCGTCGGTTTTAAAACAAAACATTATCCAATAGAAAGTCCAAGTTAATATCACTTCCCATCTTGACCGCATCTTCAACATGGAAATAATATCTGTAATATTTATGATGCCATTGAGCTGTCCTGGGTCGATCATAGAATTTAATTCTAAACAACTCATTTAACGAGCTCAATATGGAGACATAATCTCAAAACATATTTTAATATATGATTCTCACAAATATCATTAACAAAGTTAAATGTGGGCCTTACTCTTAATTTAAGATTATTTGTTAAAGATGGAAGAAATAACATGAGCCTTAAACTTTTTTGGTAATTTTCCCACACCGTGAATCATATATCTATAAAAGATTTAGCAAATAATCTTGTTTATGAGAGATTGTTCATCTTGGTTTGTGAATATTACACTAACCTCATTGATAAGTTAAGACACAGGTTAAAACTCGATAAAAATCGCTATATTACTTTAAGAAAATAGTAAGAGAATTCATCATAATTAATGTCTTGTGATTATTTTAGTCAACAGCCACATAATACTTGAAAAGCATGTGTGAATTGCAAAAAGGAATATTTCCTTTTTGAAACTTAGCGAAAGTTCAATAGTTATAGCAAAAAGACTAGTGGGTGATAAGGAAATAGACACTTGGTAAATTTCGGATTAAATTTGAGGAGTGAGGACTTCAGCTTGTGTATTGTGTGGCATTCTAGTTGTCTAACTAGTGTGATAGAAGTGTAGTGGAGATTGAATCCATCAATTACCATCTGCAGTAAACTGTAGCTCTCGAGGCGTGGGATGCCAGAATTTGGCCTAAAGCAATTATTGCAATTAATGAAATAAAGAAGATACCTGGCTCGGTTTTGTTTATTTTTATGTATTCTATCCAACTTAGAGGAGGCGTAGTTGTTGTTTGTTGTTGTATGTTTCTAATTTAGTTTAATAATCAGAACATCGGGCATTATTGAGCAGATGCTGTTCCTTTCATTTTCTAGATTACATCATAAACTAATTGTTTGTCCTATTTTGTGTTTAAAGGATGTGTTCCTCCAATGATTCTCTCTTTTCAATCTCCAGGTCTTCAGCATATGGAAACTAACGAATCAACCACGCCCATCTTTCAACTGGAAGTCTGTGACAACGACCCTTAATTTAGCTAAATGGCACCTCCCTGGGATTTCTTACTTACTAGAGACTTGCAATTTTCTAGAGACACTCACCATGTATGTTTACTTCCATAGAGAACACTGGCCACCTCTTCATTATGTAGAATGCCTTCGTTATCTCTCGTCTTGTCGAGTTCCTCTCTATCTGCTGTATAGAGTTCTTCTTTCTTCAACCATTTCTTCAACCTTCAGCACTCATCGTCACCATGCAAACGGCAATTCTTCATCATCTCCTTCTCTTCGTCTCCTCCATGCGTCTCAACAGTTAACCTACACTCATCCCATCCTGTATACCTTGTTAATATGGTCTTGTCGAGTTCCTCTCTATATGCTGGATCGAGTTCTTTTTTCTTAAACCCTTTCTTCTACCTTCAGCACTCATTGTCACCATGCAAACGGCAATTCTTCATCATCTCCTTCTCTTCTTCTCATCCATGCGTCTAAACAGTTCACCTACACTCATCCCATCCTCTTTATACCTTGTTAATGATCGCTCTGCGGGTTTCTGTTCTCCTCCACTTTGGTCTTCTCGGTTTCTACTTCTGCATGTCGAATTTGCTTGAAGTTCTGACCTTCGTCAGTTAAGAAGCTCCATCCTTTACTCAATGGCAAATGAAGATGATCTCGATGCAACTCGGGTTGCTGCGCTTTGTCAAAAATTAGGCCAATTATGCACAGAAAAAGCAATTGAAGAATGGCAAATTGAACCCGCACCTGGCGCAGTCGAGGAATGCAAACTCCTGTTAATTGGTAAAATTCATTCAAACCCTACCTTTAATTTCTCAGCTTTCCAGTCAGTCTTGAAGAGGGCATGGAGGTCGGACCAAGTGGAAATCCTACAGCGAGAAGCCGGAATTTATTTAGCCAAGTTTAAATCTCACGCTGAAAAACAGAGAATTCTCGATACAGGACCTTGGAATTTCTCTGGCCATCTTATAAATTTTAAACCATGGGTAGCCAACACCCCTCTACACTGCTATGACTTTTCTACCTGTGCATTATGGGTTCAGGTAATTGGGCTTCCCTTAGAATGTTGCACTGAAGATATGATCCGCAAGGCTGTCAGTACGGTAGGCTCTGTTCTGCAAGTTAAGTCTGATTTTGCTACAGGTTCCACCCTGAAAACAGGCCGCGCTCGAGTTGAGTTGGATTTATCTGAACCATTGAAGGTAGGTCGACTGATTAAATTCAGAAATCAAACTCTGTGGTTGGACTTCAGGTACGAGAGGTTACCTCATTACTGTTATTCTTGTGGACGGTTGGGTCATTATACTGACTCTTGCCCCTCCGTCCCTTTTGAAGAGGACATGATCACTGAAGCTCAAAAAACCCCTTATGGTCCCTGGTTAAAAGCTGAAGTTCAGCAGTACAGCCCATATTGGCAGTGTTACTATGGACAATCACTTACGGAGGAGGAGAGCGAGGAGACCATACCTGAAACTCCTCCTAGGGCTATTCGCCCTCTCCCTCTACTCCTTCCACCTGCACCAAATACAACCCCTCAAAAATTTACTCCAATCACAACTCAGACCAGGACTGATACTGTGAGCATCCCTCCTTCAGTGGAACACAATCTGACCACAGCTTTAATTCCAGCTTCAGAGAAACTTAAAGGAGTGCAATGGCCGACATCGGATCCTCAAGTTAAAAAAGGTAAAATATTAACTTTAAGACTGAGTTATGGATATTGGATATCAGAAGCAGATCTCTTTTGGAATTTAAATGTGATGATTTACCAATGCTTGATCATTGCACTTTGTTTGGCTATTTGTCAGGGAAAAAAGTGGAAGCGAGCATGTAAATTTGATGGCAGGAGGTACTGGAATTCAATTGAGGGCACATTCTATTGCCTAAAACACCACCTGAAGAACGTCATGATCTATGCACGCGTGACCCAACGGTACTTAATCGAGTTCATTGAGTTTTTACTTGGGAATGCATTGGTTTTGGAGAAAATGGTGATCTCCACTAAAAAGAATACCGGAGTCACTCGAAATAAGGAATCACATTGCTGTGACAAAGCCCTAGAAGAGGTTTTTACCTCAGAGATGCATGTGGAATTTTCGAAGAAGGTTTTCAGTTTCCCAAGAATCTATCCCCGTGCTGTAGTACACTTCAATTGAGCACATGGATATGGTTCTCTCAAGTATGGGAGTACTGCTTCTTTACTTTTCTATAGATATTGTGCTAGCAAGTCATGTCTCTATCCTCAGGTAGCAGTTTCGCTTAGTCACGTCCTGTCTTACATCAATGAATTCGATAGTTGATCATTGGATACAAAAATTTATCAAGTCTGTTTATCATTTTGGTTCGCTTATTACGTGCTTTGCTTTTTCTCCAAGCCACTATTGCTCTCATGGTATATCCTCCAAAGTTTGAAGGAGGTGATGCAGGGAACGCTGCTAGATCAATAGCGGCAGTGGCATTCCAGCAGTACGGATTCCATAGGCAAATGTGATATATGCTTAGGCCATACTTGTTTGCCCAGAGGATATCCTTCAGTATGGTTTTTGGCATTTTCATGGTGCATGCTTACATTTTTGGTTTGAGCATATTTCCGAAGTGGACGATTTGTATTAGAGTACTGATATTGACCCAGTTCCCAGACATTGTCGCGAGTGAATAACCCTGCTTTTTCAAAGTTCGTGTTAGTTTTACTTGTTCAATTGGATCAAACCGCATTGTTCCCTCTTTTTTTTTTTTTCCTTCTTTTGAACATGATAGATAAAGAGAAATGTTACAAGCTGAAAAATCGTTGAGGTTCGGTGGTTACGACACATGTATATCATTGAAAATGATAAATGAATCTCAATGCTAGAGACTACTTTAACTGCTTGGATTCTTAGTCAAGATATGATATGATTTGATAGTATAGAATATGAAATTCAATAATTTTTTTATATCCGATTATTGTTTTTTGACTTGCAGAATTAAAGTCGTATATATATATATATATATATATATCATTATATTATGTACATTGTTTAGTATAAAGGAAGTTAAAAATTGTACAAACGGAGATAGTAAGAATCTCTAATAACAGCCTTATTTATATGATTTTTATTTATTTATTGTTTTATTTTTTCCTCTCTTTTTATTTTTTTCCTTCTGTCATTCTCTAATTAAATTTTATTAAATAGTGAACTATACTTATATACCTAAAATATTAAAATATCTAATATATGTAATATATATATATATACATACTCAATATATATTTATATATTAAATGTATATTATAACATAGAAATAAATTTGAATATACAAATAAAAATAGGGTTAATATCCTGAAAAACTTCAAACATATACACGTGTGAAAAATTTACTCCAAACTAGTACAATTGTGATAAATATGCCTTAAATGACCACAAAAAACTTTAAACTAGAACACTTGTGACAAATTTGCTCCAAACTACTTAGTTCGACCATCAAAAACCCAAAACTAGTATATTTTTGATAAATATATCTACCCTTAAATTGGATAATATCGCATAAAACCACAAAAATTGTATAACTATAACAAACGAATAGTAATATCCCAAACCGGTACACTAATCAACTGTTAGGTATTATCCAATTTAGTAATTTGACAGTAAAATTTAATTGAAACTAATAGCTGGTAAATTTGTTATAATTGTATTAGTTTTGGGTAAAATTATCAAATTTGTACTAGTTTAGGATTTTTTATGGAAAAAAAATTAGTTTAAGATAAATTTGTCACGTGTTTACCATTTTGGAGTTTTTTTAGGATATTAACCCATAAAACTAAGATTAGAAGAAAAAAGAAATTGTTGTTATTCTTGTGTTATTTTTATATTGTAGTTAAATATTATTTATATTTTATTAATTTAATAATTTTTTATTTGAGAAAAATAATTTTTGTGTTATGAATATTAGAAATTTAATTCATCTTTATCTCACATTCTTTATAGAATAATTTTATCGGAGTTATATTCCTTTTATATCATACTTTATCTTGGCTTGAGCGAGCATCAAGTAGGATATAATAAATCTTGAATTTTATCTTAACTGCCATACATATACTATCAAATGATATTCGGAATCGTAACTATCAAGTCACTTGAACAAATGAGCTCACCTTTTACATTAAACACTGGAGATTTAAATTTTTCATCTACCAAGCAACCATGTTCAACTATGGTTATTAAAAAAAAAAAACATGGTGGGTATAATTACTAAAATACCTAAGATGTTTTGAAAATCCGGAGAAGTATCAAGAGTGTTTAACACTGTTACTCATAAAAATGCTTAGATAATGTGTTTTAAATCATTCTAAGACGTTGGGAATAACTTTTACCTTTTACCTTGTAACGAGATTTAAATCTTAGAAGGGCAGTACTTCGACTTGTAATCTATACATATTAACATAGATAATATTCAGAATTTGTTCAAATTCAAAATTTATGAAAAATTTTATGATAAAAAATACCTTTCAAGGAAATTATTTTTCAAGAAGGTGGTTAGTTTTCTTTGTTTGATGATATATGATTGAAAGTATTTTTTGTTGTTTGAGTCTCATTTGAAAAATGATTTCAACTTCATGAATATCATGCAAAAGAAAATTTTGAATTTTTTTTTTCTTTTTCCTTCTTCCTCCTCCTCCCGACCTCAAGCCACTAGCAAGAGCCAACCTGGCCGGCCTCGGGCTAACTTGACCTTGTCATGGTGAGGCTGGCAAGGCTCGAGCTAATCGCGACAAGGTCGAGCTCGACCAAAGCCGTCAAGATTGAGCCTCGCCTGGGATTGGCCTGCGTCTATGTGTATTTGCTAGCCATTGCTAAGGCTCGGTGATCGGTTGAGGAAGAAAAAAGAAAAACAAAAGAAAAAAATAAAAATAAAAATTCAAGAGAAGTAATTTTAGAAAGTGTTTTCTCTGTTTTGAATTTAAGAGTTCACTCTTTAGTTCTGTGCATGGATATTTGGAAATTGTTTTCGATTGTTTTCCTTAGCCAAATGCATCCCTAGAGCATGATGGAACTCCCAGGTCGCTATCCATTCTGGCCTTTCGATAAGGCAGAGCCACCAATCTCCGCTCGCCCCTCCATCCAACAAATATCAACCTCAGATTTTAGCCATCTCTCAATGGGTGCTCTGAGCGGTGGCTGTGGCCATGGCTGGCTCTGGGGTGGAACGGTCCCCCGGGGAACGAGGGACTGTCGCGTCCTCGTCGGAGAAGCTCGCAGCCCTCGGATCCTGTGGAGTCAATCGGGAGAGTGGCTTGCCGGGTTCCCCTCTCGAGCAAGCGGTGACAGCGGGCTCGCCTGCTCTGGCCGGT
Organism: Eucalyptus camaldulensis; assembly: GCA_019915185.1. Classification (NCBI taxonomy): domain Eukaryota; kingdom Viridiplantae; phylum Streptophyta; class Magnoliopsida; order Myrtales; family Myrtaceae; genus Eucalyptus; species Eucalyptus camaldulensis. Next base: position 10,990,947 of record JAHSVA010000005.1, read on the forward strand.
GACATAATAGCTCAGGTCAGGGAGCGTTTGAGAAGGAGTGGGGAGGGCTCGGCGAAAAATTCCTCGTCTGGATCGGATATTAATGTTGTTCGCAAGGTCGGTGTTTGATTACGAATGTTTGTGGTTAGCCGAATGTTGCATGCGTGCTCGAGTCGCAAGTGTGAGTGATCGTGTGGTTGTCCGTATTTGCTTGGATCATATGCTGAGAGCTAAGCAGGATATGCAGTGTTCTGACAGAGGCATAATTGACTTTCTGCTTGACTGTTAGTTTAGGGAATGTGGTCGACCTGTTGTTTCTGGTTCTCGTTCTAACTTCTGAGTCTATGATGGTTTAGCTTCACTTCGGCTTTTGAGAAAGCTCTTCTTAAAGATATTGATGTGTCTTCTCACATAGTTGACTGGTTGACATCGCCTGTTGAGAAAAAGAAAATTGTTGTTCTGGTATTACCTTCACTTGTAGGAGAAATTGCACGCAAGTAATTTCCATTTTAGGTTTTAAGGCTTTTCTTCTACATAAGTCGCATGTCACAGGGCAATTCCTATACCAACCTCAAGTGCTTGGATCTTGCATCTGAAACAGTGTAGGAAGTGGTTGGTGTCATGTTCATGAGATTCCAACATTGAGGACAAACTATCTGCAAATACTTCACTAAAGTATTGCAAGCGGTTCTCAAATTAGCAAAATAGGTTATCATACCACATTCCTTTGATGTTGTCCTATAAGAGATTCTGATGGATCGTAACCATAAATGTTACTTCAAGGTATAATTCTCACATATTCCTTTATACCATCAATTTTGTTTCGTTGATAATCTTGTATAATACTAGTTTTTGATCAAATGACATGGCTGTATAGGTATTATTGATGGCACCCATATTCATGCTTCTGTACCTGTGTCGAAGCAAGTCCCATTTAGAGGTTGTTGGAAATGAATCACCACTCAGAATGTGATGTGTGTTTGTTTATTTGATATGAAATTTACTTTTATGTATGCTGGTTGGGAAGGCTTTGCCAACAATTGTCGGGTGCTTTTGGCAGCACTGTAGACTCCTCGTTTGGAATTTCCTCGACTGCCACCAGGTATTTGCTTGTCTTTTAAAGAGTAATTTTCTTTATGATTGTATTTACAGTTACAAATTATGACCAATATATAAATACCTTGTTATAGGCAAATACTATGTGATGGATTCTAGTTATGTAACAATTTCAGGATTTTTAACTCATTTTAAAAGTGAACGGTATCATTTAAATGATTGAAGAGATACAACGAGATAGCCAACAATGGCAAGAGAATTGTTCAACTATAGGCATTCTTCTCTAAGGAATGTCATTGAAAGATCATTTGTGACATTAAAGAATCACTTTTTCATTTTGAAGCACATGCCCTCATTTGCAATTCGAAAGGAAGCTCATATTGTAATTGTATGTTATGCCATCCATAATTATATCTGTGATCAAGACAAGATGGATAAGAACTTTTCCCTATATGGAGATCCGCAGTACTTGTATGAACCTATGCAGGATGAGTTTGCAAATGATACATTGATTGAGGATGGAAACCAAATGGATACGCTTAGAAAAAGTATCGCCAATAAAATGGCAAGGGAACATAATATGTCGGAGATTCCATGAAATTGTATTTTTAACTTTTGTAATGTATTGCTATTATTTCGACTGTTATTTTATAATTGAGGATTTCTTATGTTGTTATTTAATCAATTTCTATTCTTAGAAATATAAATTTTTATTCTATTACCAAAGAAATTTCTGCTTTAGAAACAAAAATTTTAAGTCGTTACTAAATGGATTTTTTTGCTCAGAAGCTCGTCCGAGGAATAGAAATTCATTTCTATTTCACAAATTTTGTCATGCACCCTTAATATCCAAGGACATCTTGCGTAAGAAAAATAATAATACACAGAGGTAGTACTTAGCAGACCCTCCCCAATAGCGACAAGCAGCTAAAGAAACCGCCCTTAACCAAAGCGGTATCCAATCCTCTTAAAAACAGGCCCGTCTTCTTTGACATTGATCGCCTGTCCCTGAGCGGGAACAGAAGGAACACTTGGGTATTCACCCACTTCGACTGCTTTCTTCCTCACAATCGGACAAATCTGAGACAGGACCTCAGCAAAAGCTGCTTCCACATTGGTCGCGTCCAATGCAGAAGTCTCCATAACACAGAGGGACTCGTTCTCGGCGAATGACTTCCCGTCCTCCAGTGGGATTGCCACGAGGTGGCGGAGATCGGAGTTGTCGCCAAGGAGCATTGCCACGATGATGGGGTCAGTGTGATCCCTCAACTCCCTCAGCCACCTTCAAACGTTCTCAAAGTCGCACGTACTGGTGACGTCATACGCGAGTAAAGCGCCAACAGCTCCTCTACAGTAAGCGCTTGTGACGGCGCGTTACCTGAGAAGTTGAACAACTGAACTCGATACATTCAGTGATGATAAAGAAATTCACAGCAACGTCTCTCAACACATAAATCCGACCTCCATCACCGGAATGGTTCACGGAATGGTTTTGTTATAATAAGATGTTAATTTTGCAGTACATTTTTTTCTTCATTGCCGGGGAAACATAAAAGTCTGGGGAATGCTTGTCACATAGGCTGTGACCTCTAGTCAGATTCTCATTATTTTTATTCTCATTATTTCAGTAAGAAGATGCGCAAGAATTTAAATCAGACACCCTAATTCTCTTCCAGGTGTCTTTGATGCACGGTTGAATCAAGTTTGGGTTTTAATCCGCCCGTTAAGCTCTCGTAACCTTCCAACACTTAATAAATTCTTGAGGTCACAAACTAATTAGGAAGCCATGCTAATATGAAGATAAATCAAGCCGTTATTCGCTCCTCATCCCTCATTCTGCATACCAGGGCCATATCGGCATCTCCTTTGTAATTTAGCCTATGCAAGAACGTCCAAGCCACATCAGCGAGCCAGTCGAACTTAGTGTCAAGCAAAGGGGCGTCGCTGATGAAGCCCAAGAGCTCGTCCCTCTCAAACATGGCGGAGATGGAATCGGTGGCGGAGATGGAGGAGTCACTGACGGCAGAAGCACGGAGGCGGCCGTGGTAGTCCTTGGAGGAGGCGGTTTTGGTTGGAGGAGTAGGTGATGAGGAGGGTGGTGGGTCCATGCAGCCTCGCTCCACTTTGATTAAAGATGATTTCTTACCCTTTTGTCTTTTTTTTTTATTAGAGACAAAATTATTTATGATGTTGCGAAATGTAAACGATTGAATGATAAAATAGACAGAATAAAAAAATAAATTGGATATCAAATTTATATAATTCGGTCATCATGACCATGTTCACAAGCAGAGTAGCTACAAAATTTATTATAAATCAAATAGATTAAGTGATACGTAGAGATTACAATCATATTTGAGTCAGGCAAACACTTCTGTAAGCCTTAATTATACCAAATAATGCAACTAATGTTTAGCCTCACAATTCTTCACTAAATAATCTTTAAATCTCACGGAGAATTAAACAAATCTTACGCAAGATTTAGTTAGCCGTAAACACTCGGACTCTTGGACGTAATTTGCCGAACAGAGACCCACGAGACTCACGCCAAGCACTCGTTTCGGCGCCTCAAGTCTCCTCTCTTTCTTTGGACAGACGGCACGAATGTCCGTCGCACTTTGATCAACGACGACGCATCATTCTGTCCGCAAAACAAACAGAACGACCAATCTCCAATAATATAAAAGAAAGAAAAGAAAACCCTTCATGAAAAAGAGTCCAACGAGGAAAAGGAAAGTCCACGGTCAACTTTCCTCAAATTTCCTATTCTCCTTGGCCGACTTAAACTGAGGATAATTTTCGTCGGTTTTAAAACAAAACATTATCCAATAGAAAGCCCAAGTTAATATCGCTTCCCATCTTCACCGCAAGAGACAGGGCACAAGTCTGTGAGTGAGTGTAGAGTAGGAATAGAGTAGGACTGACAAAAAAAAAAAAAAAACATGGAAATAATATCTGTAATATTTATGATGCCATTGAGCTTTCCTGGGTCGATCACAGAAATTAATTCTGAACAAGTCATTTAACGAGCTCAATATGGAGACATAATCTGGAAACATATTTTAATATATGATTCTCTCAAATATCATTAACAAAGTTAAATGTGGGCCTTACTCTTAATTTAAGATTATTTGTTAAAGACGGTAGAAATAGTATGAGCCTTAAACTTTTTTGGTAATTTTCCCACGTCGTGAAACATATATCTATAAAAAATTTAGCAAATAATTTTGTTTATGAGAGATTTCTCATCTTGGTTTGTGAATATTACACTAACTTCATTGATAAGTTAAGACGCAAGTTAAATCTCGATGAATATCGCTGTATCACTTTAAGAAAATAGTAAGAGAATTCATCATGATTAATGTCTTGTGATTATTTTAGTCAACGGCCACATAATACTCGAAAAGCATGTGTGAATTGCAAAAAGGAATATTTCTTTTTGAAACTTAGCGAAAGTTATAACAAGTAAGAAATACTTTTGATATATGATATGAAATCAACAATCCATGCAATGCATGCTTGACAAACAAAAGATGTTTTTCTCTCCATCGTTTTCTAATTGAGAAAATATTACTAAAAATATCCAGCAGTAATTTGTGCTCACCATAAATATGAGAAGTCACTGATGCATGTAAATAATAAGAGCAGCCCCTCGTGGGTCTGTGCTACTTCATTACAAATCTTTCAAAAGTTATTGATACGATCACAAAGTTTTTAAATTATTAATGCTTATCATAGATGTTTCATCTCAAAAACATTAAATTCAAAAGAGTTATTGATAAAATTCCCCATTTAGTTTTCTCAATTTTAACATATTTTCTCATTAAAAAAATATTTCGAACGCTAAAATCATGAAACTATCAAAATAGAAAACTATATCCACAACCTTAAAAAAACTCACGGTTGCTCCGAAAGGTATAAGTAGAATTTCAGAGCTTGCTTTCCCCTTGAAAGCTCAAGATTCCTCGCGATCACATAGGTTTTCCTTTCCGCCGGCGTTGATCGCACCGGTCCGTTCACTTGGGCTTCCTGCGTCTCGTGTGAGGGAAGCCATGGAGAGAACTGATGATTGCAGTGAGAGAAGCGGCGGTTCTGATCCGCGAAGGAGCGAAGACGAGGCGGTCGACCGGATCAGCGGCTTACCTGACTCGCTCCTCCTCCACATACTCTCCTTTCTGCCGTTCAGGTACGCCGTCCGCACATCGTTGATTCTTAGGCCGTTCAGTGGCCTATGGAGATCTCTTCGCAGTCTGTCTTTTGAAGAGTGCGATTATCACAGTTGCTATCGTCGCCGTCCCGAACCCAGTTGCGGTGGTCGCCAAGGGTTCTTGAATTTCGTCGATCATGTGTTGGCCCTACACGAGAGCTGCGAAATCGATAGGCTCCGAATTGAGTTGGATTTTCGTGCGAGTGGTTCCATTAACCCCGAATCTGAAGGATATAATAGTGAAGTGGCAAATAGATTGGATAAGTGCATATTGTTCGCACTGATGAAAAAGGTGAAGGCCCTTGATATTCACCTGGCTGGGTGTGGTTTTGTCCTCAAAGCATCGCCAGCTTCTCATTATAGGATGACGGGCGCCCTTCTTAATAATAGGCTCGTTGAGCTCTGTTTGCGTGTTTGTAATGTCGAATCGCTTGGACAGATTCAGTTGAAGTCGCTCAGAGAGTTATTTTTTCTGGATGTTAATTTAAGCGATGAGGTGATGTGCAATCTTGTTTTGGGTAGCCCATCACTGAAGAAAGTATCTCTTGAGAATTGTCATGGCCTACGAGTTTTAAAGATCGAAAGTCATCCATCGCTCGAAGAATTATATGTTTGTACTTCTCATGGCCTGAAAGAAATTGATGTTGCTCGATCGGGCATCAAAATATTGGCAATCGTTATTAATGATTCGTTGAGGAAGATAGCCTGTCCAAATGTCGTGACACTTGAACTGGATGGTTCAACAAAAGGAGTGAATATTACCTGTGGATCTTCCGTAATTGATATGGGCCTCCATATTTGGAGGGGGGGATTTAATGGTGTGTTTCAAGAATATCCTGAGGTTAAAATGCTGCTGGCTAAGCTCCAAGATGCTGCATATTTTACTCTGTGCAATGGGAGTATACTGGTAGGTTTCCATCCTTTTTAAATGATTTGAAGTTTTTTAAGTTGTTTAGCTTGATATAGGCGAGTTGAGTGTGGCACAAGATTAAGTGTGGCACTAGTTGAGTGTGGCACCAGTTGAATTAATGCGAAACTTATTTGTTTAGATTTTCCACTGTACTGTACTATTGGCTTAATCACGGCCCTTTTCTCACGTGTTATAAATTTGTCATTGCATTTTTCTCATCTTTGGCTCCTTACAAGTATTTGAGTTCTTCTTCTTCCAACTTCTGCAGCTAATTGTGCATAAGATATGATGTTGCCGTTGAATATGAATCAATCTTTTTCTGTTGTCCTGCTTTCTTGTCAAAATTATCTACTCATTTGTCATCAGCCAGTTTGAATAGCATTATGTATTGTTCTTTTATTTGTCATTAGTTCAGTATGAGATGTCAATGTCGAGCCAACTGGTTGAAGATCCTGATATGTTCCTTTGTTGATTTGAAAGATGGATGTTATTGGTTTTTTTCTGTGGTCTTTTAAAGTCTTTACTCTGTGTCAACTCATGCGTGTTTGACGGACAACTTAGCATTTGCTGGGACATGCTTTCCGCTAAAATTCAATCTTGTTGCTTAGGTTTGTGGGCTATTTTTGTGGAATTTTGGCATTTTGATGTTTGTGTTGATAAAAGTCCAATGTAATCTTGTATATTTGTTAAAGGAAGGTTTTGTTTGGACTCTTTACGAGTTATCAATGACTGACCGATGCCTTCACTTTTATGGGTGCTTGTTAGGTCAATTCTTCCAAAACTTACTTATATCACCGGAGGTGTATATCAGTTAATAGCAAAGAGACTAGTGGGTGATAAGGAAATAGACACTTGGTAAATTACGGATTAAATTTGAGGAGTGAGGACTGCAGCTTGTGTAATGTGTGGCATTCTAGTTGTCTAACTAGTGTGATAGAAGTGTAGTGGAGATTGAATCCATCAATTACCATCTGCAGTAAACTGTAGCTCTTGAGGCGTGGGAGGCATAGTTGTTGTTTGTTGTTGTATGTTTCTAATTTAGTTTAATAATCAGAACATCGGGCATTATTGAGCAGATGCTGTTCCTTTCCTTTTCTAGATTACATCATAAAGTAATTGTATGTCCTATTTTGTGTTTAAAAAGATGTGTTCCTCCAATGATTCTCTCTTTTCGATCTCCAGGTCTTCAGCATATGGAAGCTAACGAATCAACCACGCCCATCTTTCAACTGGAAGTCTGTGACAACGACCCTTAATTTAGCTAAATGGCACCTCCCTGGGATTTCTTACTTACTAGAGACTTGCAATTTTCTAGAGACACTCACCATATATGTTTATCGTGTGGTGCCCCATGATATTCAGGTGCGCTTTAGCCTACAGTGCTGCATGAATAAGGAATATCTTTTTTTAATGACAAATTTATGTTTACTTCCATAGAGAACACTGGCCACCTCTTCATTATGTAGATTAATTTTGACCCCTTTCTATAAATTTTGTCAAGTATATTAACTCTCAGACTGAGTTATGGATATTGGATATCAGAAGCAGATCTCTTTTGGAATTTAAATGTGTATGTTTTACCAATGCTTGATCATTGCACTTTGTTTGGCTATTTGTCAGGGAAAAAAGTGGAAGCGAAGATGTAAATTTGATGGCAGGAGGTACTGGAATTCAATTGAGGGCACATTCTATTGCCTAAAACACCACCTGAAGAACGTCATGATCTATGCACACGTGACCCAACCATACGTAATCGAGTTCATTGAGTTTCTACTTGGGAATGCATTGGTTTTGGAGAAAATGGTGATCTCCACTAAAAAGAATACCGGACTCACTCGAAATAATGAAGCACATTGCTATGACATCGCCCTAGAAGAGGATTTTACCTCAGAGATGCTTGTGGAATTTTCGAAGAAGGTTTTCAGTTTCCCAAGAATCTCTCCCCGTGCCGTGGTACACTTCAATTGAGTACATGGATATGGTTCTCTCAAGTATGGGAGTACTGCTTCTTTACTTTTCTATAGATATTGTGCTAGCAAGTCATGTCTCTATCCTTAGTTAGCAGTTTCACTTAGTCGCGTCCCGTCTTACATCGATAAATTCGATAGTTGATCATTGGATACAAAAAATTATCAAGTCTGTTTATCATTTTGGTTTGCTTATTATGTGCTTTGCTTTTTCTCCAAGCCACTATTGCTCTCATCGTATATCGTCCAAAGTTTGAAGGAGGTGATGCAGGAAACGCTGCTAGATCAATAGCGGCAGTGGCACTCTAGCAGTACGGATTCCATATGCAAATGTAATATATACTTAGGCCATACTTGTTTGCCCAGAGGATATCCTTCAGTATGGTTTTTGGCATTTTCATGGTGCATGCTTACATGTCTGGTTTTGAGCATATTTCCGAAGTGGACGATTTGTATTGGAGTACTGATGTTGACCCAGTTCCCGGACATTGTCGCGAGTGAATAACCCTGCTTTTTCAAAGTACGTGTTAGTTTTACTTGTTCAATTGGATCAAACCGCATTGGTCCCTTTTTTTTTTCCTTCTTTTGAACATGATAGATAAAGAGAAATGTTACAAGCTGAAAAATCATTGAGGTTCGATGCTTACAGCACATGTATATCATTGAAAATGATAAATGAATCTCAATGCTAGAGACTGCTTTAACTGTTTGGATTCTCAGTCAGGATATGATATGATTTGATAGTATATAATATGAAATTCAAGAATTTTTTTATATCCTATTATTGTTTTGTGACTTGCAGAATTAAAGTCGAATATATATATATATATATATATATATATCATCATCATATTATGTACATTGTTTAGTATAAACGACATACTAGTATAAATAAATTTAAAAATCGTACAAACGGAGATCGTAAGAATCTCTAATAACTCTTGTTTATATCATTTTTATTTATTTGTTGTTTTATTTTTTCCACTCTTTTTATTTTTTTTCCTTCCATCATTCTCTAATTAAATTTTATTAAATAGTGAACTATACTTATATACCTAAAATATTAAAATATCTAATATATGTAATATATATACATACTCAATATATATTTATATATTAAATGTATATTATAACATAGAAAAAAATTTGAATATACAAATAAAAATAGGTTAATATCTTGAAAAACCTTAAATAGGTACACGTGTGAAAAATTTACTCTAAACTAATTTTTTTGATTATGAAAACTCCAAACTAGTACACCTGTGATAAATTTGTCTTAAACGACCACAAAAAACTCCAAACTAAAACATTTAAGACAAATTTGCTCCAAACTAATTAGTTCGATCGTCAAAAACCCAAAACTAGTATATTTTTTATAAATATATCCACTGTTAAATTGGATAATATCGCATAAAACCACAAAAAATTGTATAACTATAACAAACGGAGAGTAAAATCCCAAACTAGTACACTAATCAATTGTCAGGTATTATCCAACTTAGCAATTTGACAGTAAAATTTAATTGAAACTAACAGCAGGTAAATTTATTATAATTGTATTAGTTTGTGGTAAAATTACAAATGTGTACTAGTTTAGGGTTTTTTATGGTAAAAAAATTAGTTTGAGATAAATTTGTCACATGTTTACCATTTTGGATTTTTTTTAGGGTATTAACCCATAAAACTAAGGTTAGAAGAAAAACGAAATTGTTGTTATTCTTGTGTTATTTTTATATTGTAGTTAAATATTATTTATAAAAAAAATACGATTTTAATTTTATTAATTTAAGAATTTTTTTTATTTGAGAAAAATAATTTTTGTGTTATGAATATTAGAAATTTTATTCACCTTTATCTCACATTCTTTATGGAATAATTTTATCTGAGTTATATTCCTTTTATATCATACTTTATCTTGGCTTGAGCGAGCATCAAGTTCCGGATATAATAAATCTTGAATTTTATCTTAACTGCCATACATATACTATTGAATGATATCCGGAATTGTAACTATCAAGTCACTTGAACAAATGAGCTCACCTTTTACATTAAACACTGGAGATTTAAAATTTTCATCTACCAAGCAACCATGTTCAACTATGATTATTAAAAAAAAAAATAGTGGGTATAATTACTAAAATACCTAAGATGTTTTGAAGATCCGAAGAAGTATCAAGAGTGTTTAATACTGTTACTCATAAAAAGGCTTAGATAATGTGTTTTAAATCATTCAATAATTTTTTTTTATATCCTATTATTGTTTTGTGACTTGCAGAATTAACTCGTATATCATTATATTATGTACATTGTTTAGTATAAATGAACTTAAAAATTGTACAAACGGAGATAGTAAGAATCGCTAATAACAGCCTTATTTATATGATTTTTATTTATTTATTGTTTCATTTTTTCCTCTATTTTTATTTTTTTCCTTCTGTCATTCTCTAATTAAATTTTATTAAATAGTGAACTATACTTATATACCTAAAATATTAAAATATCTAATATATGTAATATATATACATACTCAATATATATTTATATATTAAATGTATATTATAACATAGAAATAAATTTGAATATACAAATAAAAATAGGGTTAATATCCTGAAAAACTTCAAACATATACACGTGTGAAAAATTTACTCCAAACTAATTTTTTGATTACGAAAAACTCTAAACCGGTACACCTGTGATAAATATGCCTTAAACGACCACAAAAAACTTTAAACTAGAACACTTGTGACAAATTTGCCCCAAACTAATTAGTTCGACCATCAAAAACCCATAACTAGTATATTTTTGATAAATATATCCACCCTTAAATTGGATAATATCGCATAAAACCACAAAAAATTGTATAACTATAACAAACGAAGAGTAATATCCCAAACCGGTACACTAATCAACTGTTAGGTATTATCCAATTTAGCAAAACAGCTGGTAAATTTGTTATAATTATATTAGTTTTGGGTAAAATTATCAAATTTGTACCGGTTTAGGAGTTTTGATGGAAAAAAAAAATTACTTTGAGATAAATTTGTCACATGTTTACCATTTTGGAGTTTTTTTAGGATATTAACCCATAAAACTAAGATTAGAAGAAAAAAGAAATTGTTGTTATTCTTGTGTTATTTTTATATTGTAGTTAAATATTATTTATTAAAAAAAATATTATTTATATTTTATTAATTTAAGAATTTTTTTTATTTGAGAAAAATAATTTTTGTGTTATGAATATTAGAAATTTTATTCATCTTTATCTCACATTCTTTATAGAATAATTTTATCTTAGTTATATTCCTTTTATATCATACTTTATCTTGGCTTGAGCGAGCATCAAGTTCCGGATATAATAAATCTTGAATTTTATCTTAACTGCCATACATATACTATTGAATGATATCCGGAATCGTAACTATCAAGTCACTTGAACAAATGAGCTCACCTTTTACATTAAACACTGGAGATTTAAATTTTTCATCTACCAAGCAACCATGTTCAACTATGATTATTAAAAAAAAAACATGGTGGGTATAATTACTAAAATACCTAAGATGTTTTGAAGATCTGGAGAAGTATCAAGAGTGTATAACACTGTTACTCATAAAAAGGCTTAGATAATGTGTTTTAAATCATTCTAAGACGTTGGGAATAACTTTAACATTTTACCTTGTAACGAGATTTAAATCTTAGAAGGGCAGTACTTCGACTTGCAATCTATACATATTAACATAGATAATATTAAGAATTTGTTCAAATTCAAAATTTATGAAAAATTTTATAATAAAAAAAATACCTTTCAAGGAAATTATTTTTCAAGAAGGTGGTTAGTTTTCTTTGTTTGATGATATATGATTGAAAGTGTTTTTTGTTGTTTGAATCTCATTTGAAAAATGATTTCAATTTCATGAATATCATGCAAAAGAAAATTTTGAATTTTTTTCCTTTCTTTTGAATATCAAGCCACTAGCAAGAGCCAACCTGGTTGGCCTCGGGCTAACTTGACCTTGTCATGGTGAGGCTGGCAAGGCTTGAGCTAATTGTAACAAGGTCGAGCTTGACCAAAGCCATCAAGATTGAGCCTCGCCTGGGATTGGCCTGCGTCTATGTCTATTTGTCAGCCATCGCTAAGGCTCGGTGATCGGTTGAAGAGAAGTAATTTTAGAAAGTGTTTTCACTGTTTTGAATTTAAGAGTTCACTTCCTAGTTCTGTGCATGGATATTTGGAAATTGTTTTCGATTGTTTTCCTCAGCCAGATGCATCCCTAGAGCATGATGGGACTCCCAGGCCGCTATCTGTTCCGGCCTTTCGATAAGGCAGAGCCACTGATCTCTGCTCATTCCTCCATCCAGCAAATATCAACCTCAGATTTTTTGCCATCTCTTAATGGGTGCTTTGAGTGGTGGCTGTGGCCATGGCTGGCTCTGGGGGTGGAACGGTCCCCCGGGGAACGAGGGATCGTTGCGTCCTCGTCGGAGGAGCTCACAGCCCTTGGATCCTGTGGAGTCAACCGGGAGAATGGCTCGTCGGGTTCCCTTCCTGAGCAAGCGGCGACAGTGGGCTCGCCCGCTCTGGCCGATGACACAATAGCTCAGGTCAGGGAGCGTCTGAGAAGGAAGGGGGAGGGCTCGGCAAAAAATTCCTCATCTGGATTGGATATTAATGTTGTTTGCGAGGTCGGTGTTTGATTACAAATGTTTGTGGTTAGCTGAATGTTGCATGCGTGCTCAAGTCGCAAGTGTGACTGATTGTGTGGTTGTCCGTATTCGCTTGGATTATATGCTGAGAGCTTAGCAAGATATGCAGTGTTCTGACAGAGGCATAATTGACTTTTTGCTTGACTATTAGTTTAGGGAATGTGGTCGATGTTTTGTTTCTGGTTCCCGTTCTGACTTCTGAGTCTATGATGGTTTAGCTTCACTTCGGCTTTTGAGGAAGCTCTTCTTAAAGATATTGATGTGTCTTCTCACATAGTTGATTGGTTGACATTGCTTGCTGGGAAAAAGAAAATTGTTGTTATGGTGATTTTGGAAGAAATAGCTGTCATTATTGCCTTCGCTTGTAGGAGAAAATGCATGCAAGTAATTTCCATTTTTAGGTTTTAAAGCTTTTCTTCTACATAAGTCGCATGCCATGGGGCAATTTCTATACCAACCTTGAGTGCTTGGATCTTGCATCTGAAACAGTGTAGGAAGTGGTCGGTGCCATGTTCATGAGTTTTGAAGCCATGTAGGCCTTTCGATGCAAGATACTAGTGCACAGTTCGTCGGAACTATTTGAGAACATTGGGGCTTTTGTGTTTGATACTTGAATATCTAGAGGTTAGATTAGTATGTGAAGTGGGGTTTTGGTATACTATCCGCCGTGCAATTGAGCTTGCCAGATTCACCACTTTATGGTGCTGCTGCTTAGTTTTCCGAGTCATACGGTGTTGATGGGCAAATCATGTGCTGCTCATGCATGGATTCAAAGAAAAGGATTTCCACTTATGGTCAAATCAGTTTTCTAGTTGAGCTACAGCTGGAGCTGTTCTGTGCTATATTAGTGAATTTTCATCTCTCACGAATCATTAGAAGGAGGTTCGACTTCCATTGAGATTTCAGATTGAAATGTCATAAATCATACCCTAAAGCCTGGTCATGTCCCATGTGGTCACGTTTCTTCTACTTGTACCATTTTTTGTTATCTCTAAATATGAGTTCGCCCGTTTGACTTTTTTCTATGTTCTAAGTTGTCTTGTATAATTGGAAGAGACATTAGACAAGATGTCACGCCCCGATCCTTCGAGCGTGTGCCCATCCCTCTTTGGTCGATTAATAGCAACATCCCAAGACGCGTTGCCGACCCTTTCATTTTAAATACGCATGCGGAAGTAGATATAAAATCCCAGACAACAAATAATTGGGATAGAAGAGCAAGAATAAAATTTTCAAACCAAGACAAGTCTTTTATAAACAAATGGGTTAATTAGAAAATTAGTTTGTTTACAAAAATGTCAACTTAACAAAAAGGGGATTGTCCTAACACCCACTAGTCAGATCGGATTGCCGATTCTTCAGCCTTCACCTTCCAAACTCTAGGGCTTTCGGTCCTCCATGACCACCAACTAGGTACCTGGAATTGTTATCCCACAACGGGGTGAGACGACGTCTCAGCAAGTTCAATTCCCTAAGACCCGATTAGAAAGAAAATATGCCTTAAGGGCTGCCTAAGCACATTCACATGTCAGAGGGTTTACCTTGGCATCAGTTCCTTCCTGCAAGTCAATACAATTTATAATTCATCGAACCAATTCACCACATCAAATCATTCAATCAAATCAAATCATTGATCAATCGACTCAGTTGATTCCATGTCAACATGACCATTCTCCGGTCATCTCAATCAATACTATTTATGAGTTTGACCATAGTCCAGGACTGCTCACTCTAGCCGATATATAGATAGTATAGCTCATCAGAAACTGCCAGATCCACTGATTGGATATATTTATTATGCTCACCAGAAGCTGCCAGATCCATTGATCCGATATATTTATTATGTTCACTAGAAGCTACCAGATCTACTAATCCAATATATTTGTTATGCTCATCGGGAGCTGCCAGATCCATTGATATAATATTCTAAGGCCATTTTTCTATTTTTATCATACTCACTAAAATATCATGTGTGGGTACACGGTCAACCTTAGCCAAATTACCATAATTTCCTTTTCATAAATCTCACCATTTTATAAAATCCACCAAAATGTTTTTGGCATTGTAAACTAACGCTCGGTTATTTTCCACTCAATTACTGAAATTAAATGAATTTAAGAATAAATTCCAAAAATACAAATCATGCACAATCAGCACAAATTAGAGCTCAATTAAATAAACAAGCCACACCACTACAATCAGCATAAAATTCCGGTTACCAGATATTCCGATCTAATTTCCAAAAAAAAATTAATTAATTAATTAATTTCGAAAATTAATTATTAAATGCTAAAAGTTCACACTTAGGCTCGAAAAGTCTAATTAAATACTTAAACGGGCCCGGAAAATTTTCGAACCACTCTATATAAATTTTAGAGCTTGTCTAGGCTTTAACTACACTACTCTAACCACCTAACATGTATCAATAATTAATTAATTTACTAAACCGTTCTAATTATTCACTAAACCAAGTTTAGTCTAAACTAACAATCCTTAAACGTAATTAACTGACTAAGCGAGAATTAGTGAGATAAACTCACTTGTTTATCGAACCGGTTGATTCAAATCGATGGGGATGCAACAGGGCTCGATCCTCTCCAAAGCGGTGGTGGCTTTCGAGCACGAATTGGGCCCGAAAAATAGCCCAATTTCGAATCTAATTGCAGGATTCGGTGTTCGGTTTACAAGAGGTAGAATTGAATTATCATTAATTTGCTGGTAATGATTTGTAGGAGAAAATTGTGACCGGCGAATTGCTTGTGCAATTTTTTTTAGGAAGTCACTGTTACTTATATCAAATCGTCAGCATTTATTTGATTTTTTTTTTTTTGAAATTGCAAACTCTTTCAATAAACTAATGTTGACTAATTGGAGTATTTCTTAATCATTAATGCTTCACATGTTCACATGTATTTCATAGGTAAGGAAATTTATAGTTTTATCTAATCTTACAATATCATGTGCACTGCATGGAAAAATTTAATTGGTACTTGATTTGTCAATACCGGGTAAACTTACATACTTGACCTTGCGAAGTTGCCCCGGAGTATTTGAATCATCAAAGAGTTAATAGAGATTGATAATTAAAATGCAGACTACAAATAAATGGCATAGATACATGTGAAAAAATTATATTTTTCGATAACAAAAAAGTTCATTTGATTCATGGAAAGCTTGAGATTTGAGAAATATTTTTCAAAATAAAATATGCTATTAATTAAAGGAAAATATTTTTATTATTGATAACAATTTATGATTGACTATTTTCGTGGGCGATAATTTTTTTTCATTTATTTATTTTTGTAATCGATCATTTTTTGAGAAAATATTTTCCAAATCTTAAGCTTTTATGAAACGAACTTTCCTAAGATGCACTTTACCAAAAAAAACTTTCGTAAGATGCATAATTTCAATAAATTGCATAGGTTCTTGTGAAATGATGACATGATTTAAAATCTCCTTAAGAAAGTTACTATAAGATTGAAAATTCTAAATTTCAATGCTAAAACAAAAATGTGCCGGCTAAAATAAAATTTACACATTCGTTCATTTACAAAAAAAAAAAAAATTGTAATTTAAGTAATTAAAGATATTTGAGAGAAGAGAAAGGCTATTGAGACTCCTTAAAAGGAGATCTGCTTTATTTTATATAATAGTATATATTGGTTTTAAATTAGGAGAAGCAGAGGAAAAATTAAAAGCAATGGTCCCAAATTACAGCTCAAATCTAGCCAACATACTGCTTCCATTGGTAACTTCAAATCAGCCCAAACCCGGCTGTCTCCACCTTCTTCTTCCTCCTCTTTTCGAACCTCCAAGACCTGGACTAAAGAGAAAGGCGTTCTTTTCGTATTCATGGCGGGGTATAAAGCTAACGACGAGCATGATTACCTCTTCAAATTGGTCCTGATTGGCGGCTCAGGCGTCGGCATACCCAACCTGCTGTTCCGGTCCGCCTTCTGGTCCTCTTGTTCGATCTTTCCTGTCAATTTAATTTCGAAGTTTCGATTCTATGGACGCTAATTCTTTTTCTCGTCGATTGTGTCACAAATCTCATTACAGTTGCATGTTTCGCTACGCTATCGCGTTTGTTGAGATTGGATAAGATTTCTCTAATCTGTTTAGGTTTAGATTTACAAGTTGGTTAGTCAGTTCTGAACTTTTAACGAATGTCTCAATGTCAAGCTTGAGAGACGATGCTCGTAAGTGAGGCGATTGTAGCCCTGGTTTCTTTTCATCTGGGTGAGGTGGCAACCCTCGCCAACTCTTGACTAGCTATCATCCACCATCATCGGCTCTCCGTGGCGATGGTGGGGGCAGCAGTTAGTTTCCCTTCCTTTTTTCTCTTAAATAAATTTCATTTATTGTCAATATAATTTAAATAATATTTAAAATAAAAAAAATTGTATTTAAATCAAAACGATGTCATTTTACCCTCACCAATGTCAGAGAGAAAACAATAAAAAGAGTAAAGTCGACATTTGCACTGTCACACCCCGAACCCCGAGCGCGCGCACATCCCACTACGGTCGATCTAAAATGCGACATCCCAGGATATGTCGCCGACCCATTCATTTATTTACGCATGCGGAAGCGAAACAAATCCCCTGACAATAAAATACGGGATAGAAAAGCAGGAAGCAAAATCGCAACATAACACTTCCATAATTCAACAGAATTACAAACATAGGTCTATGGCCAAAAGTCTACAAAAGACCGGCTCTTAAAAAAATAAAGAATTGTCCTACGACCTACAAGTCGGACACGTTCTCCAATCTTATGACTTCACCTCTGCAACTCCTCAATGCCAACCGAAGCTATCTGGCCGCTCCGTTCACCGGGGACCTAAAATGGTTATTCAATAACCACTGAGACAACGTCTCAGCAAGTTCAACCCCCTAAACCCCTATTAGAAAGAAAATACGCCCAAGGGTGGCCTAGCCACATCACACAGAAGACTTACCT
Organism: Eucalyptus camaldulensis; assembly: GCA_019915185.1. NCBI lineage: Eukaryota > Viridiplantae > Streptophyta > Magnoliopsida > Myrtales > Myrtaceae > Eucalyptus > Eucalyptus camaldulensis. The sequence goes on from JAHSVA010000005.1 coordinate 11,008,732, forward strand.
CGCCTCAGCCTTCATCTGCAGGTTAGCACAATTTATATAATTCAACCACGTACAATTATGATAACCAATCAACCATGGCTCAATCACATTATCAAAACAATTCAACTACTTGGATCGTCTCAGCGATCAATCGACTCGGTCGATTACAGGTCATTCTAGCAAATCAATCATTGCTCACAATCACGGCCCACTCGGCCAACATTAGAATCAGTGGCATCACGACCCCACTCGGCGCGACCTTTAACAGGTGGCATATCACGGCCCCATCGGGCGCGACCTCTAGTAGGTGGCATATAACGGCCCCATCGGGCGCGACCTCTAGTAGGTGGCATATAACGGCCCCATCGGGCGCGACTTTTATCAGGTGGCATATAACGGCCTGGGCGCGACCTCTAGTAGGTGGCATATAACGGCCTATCGCTCATCAATTTCCACACTTAGAATTTTATAAAGAGTCCCTATATATCACAATCATACTCAATTTGCCACAACCAATCATCAATATCAAATTCTAAATGCACAGTAGCGATCGGCACGAAATTCTGAGAGTTTAGGGTCTTGACAAAATTTTCGGAATTTATTAAATAATTAAATTTATTCCAAAATAATTAAATAATAATATTCATATTTTTCATGATCCACGCTCAATTTATAATATCCAATCATCAATTTCAAAATCCGAATGTACCGTGACGACCGGCACGAAATTCTGAGCAACCGGGGTCAAAAATAAATTTTCTGATTTTTTTTTTAATAATAATATTTTAATAATTTCGGATTATAATATAATATAATATTTTCCAAAATTTCGAAGCACTTAAATAATTCAAAACTAAAATCATTTTGTGTCACATCAAAGCTTAACTTTAAATAAACTCCCTTAGCATTTAATTAAACATACTTTAGATTAAACAAACATCTTAATCTAAATCATAATTAAATCAACTACATTAACCACATAAGCTTAATCAACTTAAGCTAAGCACACCTAAAGCATAATTAACCCTCTAAGCGAGGTTTAGTGAGCTAAACTCACCGGATTAGCGAGCCGAGCGGACCAAAACGACGAGGGCGACGCGAGGATCGACTTTCCTCAAAGCGGGCCGGGCATCCGGGCTCGGGAAGGCGGCCGAAACGGGCCAAGAAGGGGCTGAGAAACCCATTTTCTGCAGCTACTGGTTGAGGTCGGACGGAGGCGGTTCAGCGGCGGTTCGAGCGGAGGAACGGCGGAGAGAGGCGGCGGTGGCTCAAGCGGTGACCGACGGTGACTCACGACGGCTAGGGAAGACCTCCGGTGGCCTTGGCAACGACGAGTTGCAGCTGGACGACGTAGGTGACGGCGCTGGAGACTCGAGCGGAGGCGAAACGACGAGCTGGCCTACGTGGGACGCGCGCGAACGAGCGGCGACCGTGACGGCGAGGAGCTCCGGCTAGCGATGCGCGACGACCATGGCTGCTCGGGTTCGCTGCTGGGTTTCGAAGCCTCCAAGGCACACCAAATAAGGAGGATAGACAGTCGAACAGCAGGGGAAGAGAGGGAGACGGAAGGCAAGCGGCGGCGATGGCGGCGAGCGGCTCCGGCGACGAGCGAGCCGGCGGCCGAGCGAGCGATCGGGCGAAGAGGGCGGCGTCGGGCTTGGCCGGCTTCCGGTCGAAGCTTCCCCCTTCTCTCTCCTCCAAAGTCCTAAGGAAGAAGATGATGGAGATGGGTTGGAGGTGACATCCCATCTTTTGAAGAACAAATCCCTACCCTCCACTTGTCATGATCTTATGCACTCTTGCCCTCACACCATGACATCACCAAGTGATGTCATACTCCACTAACTCAATTATCCACAACCTCTTCTAATGGGCGCATTTTATTTTTCCGCCGGGGCATGAGACTTTGTACATTAATTTATTCAATTCCCATCAATTCTCTTCCAATTAAGTCCAATTGAAGTCCATACAATTAATCCAATGTCACCACACTTCAATTCACATCTTCACTTGTCCATAGAACCAACTTAAGTCTTAAAAGCGGCCTACTAATTTCTCGAGTCAAATTAGCCATTTCTTGATTATTTTGCTAAAAAGCTCGGCTTGCATGAAAAATCTTCCAAAGATGATTCAATGATCTTGAAATGATTTGTGACACACCCAGACTTCCAATTTTTGAATTCGATCTCAATTCCACGGTTAATTTCACTTTGGCACGATACTAGCGCGGCCCAACCTACCGGGTAGCCTTTAGAAATTTTCATGCATCTGACCTGTGGTTGATCATCTCAAGCCACAATGTACATCTTTGAAACATTGGCGACTTTCGGTTGTCGGGGTAATCTCAATGTTTCAAATACTAACACAGGGTACCCAATCGATAGAAAAGTCGGTCCAGTGCCGATCGACAAGAATTGTGCGATCTGGTGGAATCACCCACACTCGATCACATGCCCCTGTCGAGTCAACCTATCTCCGGTCTCTAATCGATTTTTATTTGTGCCGTAATGACCCTTGCAGATTAGCTCGGTCGAAAGGTCGCTTCCTAGTCAAATTCTCAAGTCTGATGCATTGGAAACTCTTAACAGCTTCACCCGATAGACTAGTTTTCATATGAGTGGCCAACTCAAGGAAAAGAACTATATGCGTGCCAACGAAATGCCCGTCTCAATTTATTGAAAATAGAATTGGAAAATCGGGATGTCACAAAAGCAAAAGCAATGATCAATACTACAAAAAAAATCTCAAACTGATGCACTTACGATAAATTTACCTCAAACTAATTATTTGACCACCGAAAATCCCAAATTGATCAATTTGTGATCTATTCATGATTTTACCATCAAATTATTAAGTTATATGACATGTGACAGGACGTACCAGTTTGGAGTTTTATCCTCGATTTATCATAGTTGTATTTGTTAATTTTTTGTGGTATTAAGTTAATTTAACGAAAAATAACATAATGAATTTGTCACAAATCTTTCAATTTAGGATTTTTGGTGGCCAAAAAATTAGTTTGCGATAAATTTATCAAAATTTATTATAAATGCTCCGGTTTGGAGTTTTTAAAAGTCAAAAAATTAGTTTGAGATAAATTTATTATATATATATACCGATTTAAGGCTTTTTGTGATATTAACTCCTAAAACTAAATAGCTATCTAGTACCTTGACAAGAAAAAAAATACTTATATTCATTTATGGGGGAAAAAGGTTAGCCCCGCCTATTGGGCCGGTCTCACATAAACTCACCATCGCTCGCCCGGCATAAGTACGGTTTGCATTCCACCTGAAACCTCGGGATTCGTCGCAACCACAGCTCGCGTTCATAGCCCTGTCCTTTGCTTTTTCCCGCGTTTCTTGGTCTGAAGAGGTCACTCGTGCCTCTTGTACTTGTGTTCAGAATAATGAGAAGGTTTAACTCAGATGACCCATTTATATGCCCATTCAAATTCTTAAAAATAATGTCTCCCATCAAGACATCTATTTTTAATTGGGGAATCACCATAGTTATCCGCAATTTAATTTTAAAATGTCAATGAAATCTAATGTTGGCACTATTAAACTAAATGTGGGATAAGAGGATGGTAACGATCCATTGTTCGCCAATATGCGGGAGTTGCTGGAGTGCTCCTTAGTTTTCAAGCGAACCATGTCAATTGAAGGAGAGCCCTGGTTGCGGTCTAAGCGCGGTTCCCTGTCTTGGCAATGTAGCCGAGCGCAGGTCTTGGTCATACGATCAAGAAGTCTGTATTCATCGACTCCGCGTAGACCATGTGCCATGAGAAAGGACACAGTTTCACCAAGGATTCACCAACGATCTCCTTATGGGAAGTCGATAATTGTAGTAACAATTGCAAACTATAAAGAATGTTATTTGAGGAAATGCTTAGAAATGAGAACACTTTCAATCTTAGCCTAGTCCACAACAAAAAGTATTTATATTCATTATGAACCTCAAATTCTACATATTTCTATGACAGGGAATACAAAAGATTATGGGTTTTACACTTGGCATTACCACATTGTCAAAAGAAATAGCTTTCAATTTCAGCTCATCGGAGCAATAATCAGGAATGTATTGGTTAATATGATGTCACCGTCAGAATACCATCGCTTCAACTCGACCTAGTTATTAAACTGAACTGGCCTGACTAGTTTTAGACCAACTTTCCAGAATTTCTGCTTCAACAATTCCCGGACCAATTAATATCCGATGACATATTGCGTAAGAAAAAAATATACACAGAGGCAGTACTTAGCAGACCCTCCCTAGTAGCAACAAGCAGCTAAAGAAACCCCCTTTAACTAAAGCAGCATCCAATCCTCTTAAAAACGGGGCCGTCTTCTTTCACATTGATCATCTGTCCCTAACGGGGAACAGAAGGAACGCTTGGGTTGTCACCCGCTTCGACTGCTTTCTTGCTCACAATCGGACGAATGTGAGACAGGACCTCAGCAAAAGCTGCTTCCACATTGGTTGCGTCCAATGCAGAAGTCTCCATGAAATAGAGGGACACATTCTTGGCGAATGACTTCCCGTCCTCTAGTGGGATTGCCACGAGGTGGTGGAGATCGGACTTGTTGCCAATGAGCATTACCACGATGTTGGGGTCAGTGTAATCCCTCAACTCCCTCAGCCACCTTCCAACGTTCCCAAAAGTCGCACGTACTGGTGATGTCACACACAAGTGCCAACAGCTCCTCTACAGTAAGCACTAGTGATGGCGCGTTACCTGAGAAGTTGAACAACTGAACTCAATACATTCTGTGATAATAAAGGAATTTACAGCAACATCTCTCAACACATAAATCCGACCTCCATCATCAAACACGATGGTACGTGGAATGGTTTTGTTATAATAAGATGTTAATTTTGCAGTACATTGCCTCACATTTTTTTTCTTCATTGCCCGGGAAACATAAAATCTGGGGAATGCTCGTCACGTAGGCTGTGACCTCTAGTCAGATCCCCATCGTTTCAGTAAGAAGATGTGCAAGAAGACACCGTAATTCTCTCCGAGGTGTCTTTGATGCACGGTTGAATCAAGTTTGGGTTTTAATCCGCCTGTTAAGCTCTTGCAAACTTCCAACACTTAAAAAAGTCCCAAGGTCACAAAATAATTAGAAAGCCATGCTAATGTGAAGATAAATGAAGCCGTTATTCGCTCCTCAACCCTCATTCTGTATACCAGCGCCATATCGGCATCTCCCTTGTGATTTGACCTATGCAAGAACGTCAAAGCCACATCAGCGAGCCAGTCCAACTCAGTGTCAAGCAAAGGGGCATCGCTGATGAAGCTCAACAGCTCGTCCGGCTCAAACATGGCGGAGATGGAATCGGTGGCGGAGGTGTAGGAGTCACTGAGGGCAGTAGCATGAGGTGGCTATGGTGGTTCTTGGAAGAGGCGGTTTTGGTCGGAGTAGGTGATAAGGAGGGTGGTGGGGTCCATGCGGCCTTGCTCCATTTTGATTTAAGATTTTTTCTTACCTTTTTTGTTCTTTTTTATTTTGGATTTTATTAGAGACAAAATTCTTGGTGATGTTGCAAAAAGCAAGTGATTGAATAATAAAATAAGCAAAATAAGAAAATAAATCTAACACTAGATTTATATGATTTAGTCGTAATGACCTATCTCCGTAGGAAAGTAATAAGAAATTTCACTGTAGATCAAGTAATATATAAAAATTACAACCATATTCGAGTTATGCAAATATTCTCGGTATTTTCTAAATCTCAATTACACCCAATAATGTGTGCAATGTTTAGCCCCATAATTCCTCACTAAATAACCTCTCTATCTCACAAAAAATTAAGAAAAATTTACACAAGATTTACTTATCTACAAACACTCTAATTGTTGGATGTAATTTGCCGAAGAAAGACCCACGAGATTCACTACCGTAAATGGTCACGTCTGTTCGCTTCACTAAATGGTCTCATCTGTTCGGTTTCGTTGAAGTCGAAGCCTGGATGTAGCTCTCTATGTTAACAAGTGCTATGGACCGGGATGAGATGTTTCTCTCACTGATCTCGTGCCTGTTTTGATGTTTTTGTCTAAGTCGACCCTTGAATCCCATCTTTAGATAGCTTCGTTTGTTCCTAGCCGGTCGCACATAACTTGTTGGACAAAATGCTTACGAAAACTGTGCAAGTTAGTTTCATTTCCTTTGGTAATCCAAGAGCATTAATTGATCCTCAAGTCATTCCCACGATCAAATGCTTGTCTACACCGCCATTTTGTTCACGTTTCTTGCTTTGTGTCCGCGAATGGCAGACCGGAAGCAGTGGCCAGCGTCGGTCCAATGAAGAGAGGTGTTTGATGGTAAAGTATATCGTTCTTGGTTTGGGATGTGATAGATGAATATCGTCGCAGGATCTTTGATATTCTGGATTTTGTGTTTTGCTTTATGAGTTCATCTTGGGGAAGGCTATAAAAATTTGGTGAAACAAGAAGAGAAAGAGGAGATGAAGAACGACGTGATATGGAGGGTTGGCTCAGCTTTAGAGATATTAGGCAATGGTTTAGAGTGACATTAGTTTAGCGGACTTGTCATGGGAGTCCAGAGTTAGGCTTAGTGTGGGCTTGGATTCATTGGGATGGGTAGAGACTTCGCTCCTCGTTTTGCATGTTCTAGGGTTACCTTCCTGATGCTTGCTGGAAATGAGGCCGATGGAGTGTACGGCTGGAATGTATATGATGATGGGTAGCCAGTGGTGAAGTCCATTTGTTTGCGGCTCTAGATTTTGGTGCGTTGATCTGAAACTGTGAGTCTCGAGGTTCATGGGTCAGTGGATCAAATTTAATGAGCTCTCAGTCCACTAATTGAAAACAATGGACTTATGTTTTTTGTGGATGAGTTGAATGTGAGGAGAAAGTGAGCGAGAAACATAGAAAATTAGGGTATGGGCTCTAGAATGACAAATGGGTTTAACATGGACTTGGGTTTAATCCATCCTTATTTGAAATAGGCTTTAGTATGGGTTTGGCATTGCTTCAGTGGAAGAGCAGGCTGGTGGTGAGTCTTCTTAATTTGGGCTTGGTTTAAGTTAAACGAACATGGGCTTAACTAGGGAGTCTTCTAAAATCGGGCTTAGGAAGGTTAGAATTGGAGTGGGTTTGACGATGGAGTCAATTGGGCCCTTTAGCCCATCTCGGAGAGGCTGGAATTTTACCTTTATTCGGACTGGGCTCAATGATCCAGTCCGATTCACCATTTTCTGAATTATTATAATTTAAACAAATAATAAAAAATCCGAAGATATTAAAAAAATAAAAATAAAAAAGAGAAAATGCTTGGAAATAAGTCTTCATTATTTTTTAAGTTTAGCATTAGATGTGGCTTGGTTTCACTTGATTATACATGTAGCTTATTCCTAATGGAGTATCCTTTTGAAAGAAATTGAATATGACTTGGTTTTAGCTTATGGAGGATCATATCCGGGGACTTATAACATTGCCATGTATAATCTTTGCCCAACTTGTATAGGGTTTCCTTTTTTTGCATTTACTCTAAAGTCATTTCTATATATGAATGTTTAGGATTAATTTAGGCTTTGATGAAAACGAGCCCCACAAAAATATTTACATTATCATTTAGCAACTTTGATGCCCTTAGAACCATAATTAATAATCAAGATTGTGTGACCACTTTGATAATGATCTTTGAAGTAGGAGGCACCACAATGGTGCTAATAAACATTAGCATAATCAAGTCATTGACCCTAGAATCTTTAGTTGCGTAGGAATCAAGACGACACTCTCACACCTCGGAACGGTCGGTGATGACTAGACCATCACGCCACGCTAGCAATTTCTGGCGAAAATTGGCTAGAATGATCACCTTGGATTTTAACACAATGGTTTAGAATTAAATCGACAAAATTGGAAAGTTTAAGATTAAATCAACATTTGTATAATAGGTTTAGAACTGATTGGGTAAATTTTTCCCCTCAAGTGACATGTAATCTTAGATTTCCAACATTTGGTGAATGTTTTGGAAAGTTATGACATCTAAGTGATTAATTGAAAATTATAGTATGAAGTGAACATTTTTTAGAAGTTATAGCATTTAAGCGATTGAGAAAAAAAAGAGATTGAACTTAAGTTAGTGCCATGACAATCTTATGATACTCATGATGTTCTTATCTCTATATCATATATCGAAAGCCTTTGCATGGCGATAGTGTTGTCCATGCAAAATGTACATGATTTTTTAAATGAAAGCTTTCTAATTGCCCCCAATGATACTTTAATGGGAGCCACGCTCCTTGTTTTGGGAATGATGTCTACTTGACAGGTTGCGAGTAACATCGAACACTTAAAAAATATATACAAAATGTCCTATGTGAGTGGGTCATGGTTGAAATCATTAAATAGAAATCACAAGTAGGCAAAAAAGTTTGCCACTTCAGAAATCAATCAACTGCAAAATGAACAACGACAAACATGACTTGTGTCATAAAAAAGTTATGTAGCCACCAGCTGATTGTGTAGCTTGTAAAAGTTCATTATTTTATATTTGCTATGCGTTCTACTTAAGTTGTTGATTACACATGTTCTCTCTCTTGCCATTGATATAGATATAATTACAAGTTTTAAAAATCAAAATCAATTTTGAAATATGTAATTTGTATGAGGTGATATATTAGTTCCTAAGTGGTATTGTGTCCGTATAATCCTTTACCATCGAATTCAAATGCAATAAATCTTAGTCATTCAACAAATCTTATTGTGATTTTTTACCTTTTGATCTAATGTTGAAGGCTTTGGACTTTATCTAGGCTCATAACGTGTAACATGAAGAGAAAGTCCCTTCATCGTAAAATACAAGTATGTAAAATTTTTAAGAGGGGCCAAACTTTATTTGGGTCCATCACGTGTAACGTGATGAGAACTCATGACTCACGAGGAGGAGCTAGGCCAAAGACCGCAAAAGTAAGTGAAGAAACTATAGGTCAAAAGCAAAAAATAGGAAATTATGGTTTAAAATAATTGATGACATGATAGCACGATAACTCATTCTAATTGGATCCTTGATTGTCACTACTTCAATGATTGAGTTCAATTTGATTATAAAATTGAATAGCTTTGAATTGACAATAACATGATTAGACCATTTGAAGGAAGGAGGGGGGGGGAATTCAAAAGGAGGTGAAAAAGTTAAAAAAGACTTCACAATCAAGAAAAGTAAAAAGGGGCTTCATGATCAAGGCCCTTCACGTGATTAAGACAAATTGATTGGAAAAAGATGAAGCTGATGTCGACTTTGTTGTTTATGAGAATTTCTTGTGTTCATACATGGATGAGTGTTTTAAGGGGTGAAGACTGGTTGACCAAAAACAAAGAGGGGACCCAAACTCATGAGTTGCACTACTTTCGAAATGTAAAATTCACACATAAATAAAAAAGAAAACAAAAAAAGAAATTACTTGGGAAGAAAGAGCTCCATTGAGCCAAAGGACGAGAGCCTTGCAAGGAGCATTTGCTTGTGCCTCATAAGAACTAGTTGAAGAAAAGGTGAATCATACTTTAATTTATGTATCATTATCCATAAATTGTGAAAATTTTGAATATTTCGGGTTAAGAAAGAGTAAAAGTGCATCCAAACCAATATTTATATGAAGTAAAGAGCAAAAAGTAAGTGTCTATTTGAGTAATTTTAATTAAGCTACTTGATCTTCATATGGACATTACAATTGTACATAGATTTAAATTGAAGGGGTTGATTAAGGGACTTCGGTTCGCATTAAGTAGTTTTTGGATATGTGAATACTAATGAAACATCTTTTGTTTTTCCATTTGTTTTGTCTATGAAGAGAATCAACATAGTTGCTGGAAATAAGAAACTTAAAAATTTCCTTTTTTCCCCCCTTAATCATGGCTTTTTTCTACACCACAAGGCCAAAAATCAGGGAGTCCCATACTTTCTTAATCTCTGTTTGAAATGGTCTAAACTCAATTATCCTAAATTCTCAAATTACAATCATATTCCCTCAAATTTAGGTGGAGAATCTCCAGCTGGTGATGGTAGGATTGTAGGAGAGACCATGATGTTGACAAAGAATGCAATAGAGAGAAAGAGAGAGAAGGAGGTAGGGAGGGAGGGATATGAATTTCAAGAGAATTAGGGGAGATGATTAGGGCATAGTCTACCTCTAGAGAGGCTGAGGTAGGAGCATAGAGAGAGAGCATTGGCAACTCAGTAACGATTTCTTTTTCTTTTTTTCTTGTTCAAGGATGACTAGCGATTGAGTCTTATCGTTTGGCATTATTTATTTATTATATCCAAATGGCACATACTAAACTGTTCGGAAAAGTAAAAGATATTACTTTGCAATATATCGTCAATCATAGACAAAGTAGAATAAAATATTGTTCATGAAACGCCCCCATTCATGAGAAAATGCTGTTCAACTTTAAAAGGCATTGGCCTTGATTGAGGAGCTTCGGGAATGACATTCCATATATAAATATGGCATCCATCTTGTTAAGGTTATGTCAACCTAAACCATCTTCTATCTCCCAAAAACCATCCATCCCCCCAAAATTATGGCTTCTTCATCATTGATGTCCATCTTGTCTCCTTTACATGTCTTCTTCTTCTCCTCGCTCTTCTTGATCGGCACCACTTCATTTCATGAGGCAGGAGTTTCCACTTCCTTCACTTCTTTTTCCACTATCCACACAACCAGGAATAAGGATGAATTGGAGGCTCTCTTGAATTGGAAATCTACTTTTGACAATCATAGCCAATCTCTACTCTCTTCATGGCACGGCAACAATCCTTGTCACTTTACCGGTGTTGCTTGCAACTACTACGGAGCCATCACCCATCTAAATCTTTCTAATGCCGGTTTGAGGGGAACTCTAGATGGCCTTGACTTCTCGCGCTTAATTGGTATGGTTAGCTTTGAACTTGCCAACAACTCGATCTATGGCTCCCTCCCCTCAAGTATTGGTAACCTTTCCAAACTTAACTATCTTGCTCTTTGCTTTAATGAACTATATGGGGAAATTCCCCCAAGTATAGGTATGTTGGAGAGTCTTCATTATTTGTACCTTTATGCCAACAACTTGAATGGACGTATTCCTACCTCTCTTGGAAAATTAGGCAATTTAGTTGAACTAAATGTTCGCAAAATTACTTGTCTGGTTCCGTTCCACATGAAATATGCAACTTGAGGAGCTTGACAGTTCTTTCCTTAAGGGGAAATAGATTGTCAGGATCCATTCCTATAAAAATCGGAGGGCTCACTTCTCTCAATAAACTTGACCTATCATTTAACAATCTCACCGGCTCAATTCCTTATTCCATCATAAATTTGTCAAGTTTATCTGTTCTTAGGCTCTCCCAAAATAATTTTTCCGGTCCAATCCCTACATCAGTTGGAAGCTTAGCCAATTTAACTCAATTATTATTTAGTTTCAACATGTTCTCTGGTTCCTTGCCTCCTGAATTTAATAGGTTAACACATTTGACTCATTTAGATATGGGGAATAATAAACTAGAGGGGGAACTGCCAAAAGATGTGTGCCTTGGGAGATCATTGCAAAATTTCACTGCCTTCAAAAATCATTTCACAGGTCCCATCCCAACAAGCTTAAAGAATTGTACCACATTAATCAGATTGAGGTTGGAAGAAAACCAACTTACTGGAAACATAACATAAGCTTTTGGAATACATCCGCAACTAAATTATGTGGACTTAAGCCACAATCATTTGAACAGTGAACTTTCATGGAAATGGGACTGTTGTCCTAATTTGACAAGCTTAAGGATATCAAACAACAAAATTTCCGGCGAGATATCTACAGTATTTGGAAGGATGGTTTAGTTACGGGTGCTAAAACTTTCTTCAAATTTTTTAAGTGGGGAGATTCCAAGGGAATTGGGGAGTCTACCGATGTTGTTAGAACTTGATCTAAGCAGCAACATTATCATAGGAAATGTCCCGATTGAGATTGGACTTTTATCTCATTTAGCACATCTAAACTTGGCATCAAACAATTTGAGTAGATTGATGCAGTGCAATTAGGCTCATGCAAAAACTTGTTGACCTTAAACATGAGCAGAAATAAATTTTGGAAAAGCATTCCTCCAGAGATAGGCAATGCACAATTCCTTGAGGTTCTTGACATAAGTCATAATTTATTGACTGGAAACATACCGGGAGTACTTGGACATTTGAGAATGCTACAAGTTCTAAATATCTCCCACAACAACCTTTCTGGTTCTATTCCACATACTTTTGGTGATATGTCAGCCTTAAATTCCATTAACTTGTCCTACAATAACCTGGAAGGTCCTCTCCCGAATGTCAAAGCTTTCAATGAGGCACCATTTGAGGCAATGCAGCATAACAAAGGGATTTGTGGAAATGTTATTGGTCTACCGAAATGCAATTCTATCAAGAGTAAGAAACTTAATCCACATGTTGGAGTTGGAATCGCAATTATCCTCTGTGTCATGTTGTTGGCAATTCTCCTCTCTTGCACCTTGATCGTTCTTATACTCATCGATCATCATCGAAGAATGATTATCCATAGAGAGAACAATGAAAGGGCAAGTGATTTGGATTTCATGCATATTTTGAGTTATGATGGCAAAGTTTTCTATGATCGAATCTCCGAGGCTACAGAAGGATTTGACTCGAAGTACTATGTGGGCAAAGGAGCATATGGAATTGTTTATAAAGCCAATATATTAGAAGGTCAAACATTTGCTATAAAGCAAACCTCATCATCCCAAGACGAAAGTGAGATTGTTGATTTGGTACCATTTGAAAGGGAAATTCAAGCCTTAAGAAATCTACGCCATCGTAATATAGTGAAATTTTATGGGTTTTGCTCTCATGTCCAACACTATTTTTTGGTGTATGAGTACATAGAAAGAGGAAGCTTGAGAACAATTTTGAACAATAATGAATGAGCAGTAGAATTTCATTGGGACAAGAGAGTAAATGTGGTTCGAGGAGTTGCAGATGCTTTGTCCTATATGCATCACGAATGTTCACCTCCTTTGATTCATCGAGACTTGACCAGTAACAACGTTCTATTGGATTGCAATTATGAGGCTCATGTTTCCGATTTTGGCACTGCAAGACTATTGAGGCCAGATTCATCAAACTGGTATATTGTCGCTGGCACCATAGGGTATATTGCTCCAGGTACTTCACATTTTTTTCAATTTCAATGGCATTCAACATCCCTTCTTTTGTTATTTAATCTTCTTATAGAAATACGTTTACACATTTAGAGCATTCAAGTTTGATGTTGATGAGAAAGCCTTCTGACTTTCCTAAGAAGGAAGAATTGGCAAAAGAGATAAAAATTATAATCGATCCATCTCATGGTTATGAAATTTGCGTTACCTAAATGACGCGAGCATCAAACAAAATCCTTTGAATGCCCCTAAAGCGTAAACTCCCATGGTCAAATCAGTGTTATAAGCATAGATTAAGTAACATTTGTACTTGTAATTGATACCTCATGGGAAGCAATGTTGTCAATTTGAAAACAACTTATCATCAAGATTATAAAAAAACCATGAATTCTCCACTTGCAGAGCTGGCTTATTCTTCGATTCCTACTGAAAAGTGCGATGTATATAGCTTTGGAGTCGTCGCATTAGAGACAATCATGGGAAAGCATCCAAAAGATCATCTCTTTGGGGAATGTTCATCATCGACCCAAACTGAATCGCCGATACTATTGAAGGATGTGTTGGATCAACGTCTCTCGCCTTATGGACTTTGTCTTCGAGATGCGCAAGATGTACTCTCAATCGCCAAGCTAGCGTTCATGTGCTTGCAAGCCAATCCGCGGCTTCGACCGACTATGAGACAAGTCTCCCGTGAACTTCGCGTTCAAGCATCCCTACAAACGCCACTCCCTGCTATCACCTTAGAGCAACTCCGCGATCTCAATGTCAGAAATTTGGAGCATTCGCAGGGTTTGGTAAGTTTTGAAGTTACTTTTTCATGTGCTATTGCGTTTAATTTTTAATCATGATGACGATCGGCTTTTAAATACTTTCTTAGTTCTCACTAATCCTAATTATGTGATTTACGATGTTCACTGCAGAGCTAACCTCAACATTACATGAATACTGCAATGTTTAAGTTTGGAATCGTGGCACCAAAAATAATTAGGGACGGCCTTCGGGGAGATCTATTTTCATGATTATTTCCAACTTTCTGCAGAGGGATCAGCAAGTGAATTTGCAAAATGCATTAAATTGACATTCAATAGAAATGCAAACAACAGCTTCTATCGCTGGAAGAGATAATGATATCAGTAGCTTGTGCACTTGTTTGGTGTTTAGCGTCATAATTGAACTGTCAATTGGGCCATTCATCTTACTTTTTATTGATGTCCACTATTGTTCTAAACTTTCAGTTGGTCCAATGAAATCCTAATATATTTTGATATGTTTATTTTCATTCTTTCAATGATTAATTTAAATGAAATTTGGCATGGACATCAATATAAGAAAAGCTAATGTTTGATGGAGAAAATTACGTGAATTTCTCACTTGTCATTTTGACTTGAAATTGCAAAACTATAAAGAATTGGGTTAAGACTGGTTGTGCAATTCATCCGTTTAGCCTTTTCGACTGCTTGACATTATTAAAGTCGCTACTTTTAAAACTGTGAAGATGAGCAATAAAGATGAGAACAAATAGTTATTTCCTTCCCCTTGCTTATGTTTTCGAAAAAACGTTAATTAATTTAAAGAAATTCTTTTTTGGCCAAACAATTTGAAAAACTAATTTGAAAATGCCTTCTTTACATGTCAAATCCCTCCACAAATTTATGTATCTACAATTACTTTGGGGATTAATGATTTCAAGATCACTATGTTCGCTTCACATGAGAAGAGGATAGCGAAGTTTTTTTAGTACTTTCGCATAATAGCTCAACAAATTAATCTCCATAAATAGCATTGCTCATTGCTGACAATTGGCTCTTGCTTAGGGGATTTCATCTCTTTTTCTTCAGCGCAATGCGCTTATAACCGACATACCAATAAATAGTAAGGACTGGACCGATGAATCCTCCTGCATCAGCCTTTAAAGTTATCATCTTGATAACGAAATTATTTTTGCTAGGATGTTATATATACTGAGGAAATTATTATGACAACTAGCAAGTAGTGATGACTCTAGGCCGTCACTTTATGTGTCGGGCCGAGCGCAGCACGAGAAATCCCACGCACGGGCCGGCTTGCCCATGACAATGCCGGGCTGTGGCAGCTCACATGTCAGGCTCGGTCACGTTACGCTAAGGGCGGGTTTTCAATTTCCTTTTCTATATTTTTTAAAACTAATTGAAAATTCATTAAAATAAAAAAAGAATGTCAGTAGAATAAATTATTCCTGCTTCATGATTTTTTCTTTATAGGAAGTTGTTGGATAATTGGAAAAAACAAAATACATGACATAGTACAAAAGACTCAGACTTAAACCAATACATCTCATTATTAAATCAAAAAACACCATACAATTTGCGCCTATCTAAGTACAAATACATAAGAATCAGACTTAGATAAATACAATCTCATAAACAAAATTACAGCCTAATAATTAAAAGCACCATGCTAAGCAGACTGATAAAAACACATTTATTTCATCACTAGAATACAAACAAATACACTTTTATAACATTTAATACAATAAACAAAAAAAAAAAATACAAATCTCAATGGTCCGTTTGAAGAGAGGTGGCGGAGCTCCCCTTGGGTTGACCATTTCAGCTAAATGTATATCTTGATGCCTTTTCAAATAGCCTGTCCCACCATTGGGTTTCAAAGATCATTTCACAGCACTTACCATACAGATGACCTTGTTCTCATCATTGGGGAGGTCCACGATGTTGAACATCTTCCATAAATTCGATCCTCATAAAAAAAGAAAAAAAAAAAGAAAAAAAAAAAGCTAATTGGAGCTGGTGAGCCATCTTAAAAATGGGTTAGGTACTATCGTTGATTTATGTCAATTGCAAATTCCAAGCCTCGAAGGCGATTTTTTGAGAAGTAAGGAGAAGTGCATGGTCGTGAAATTAAGAGGAGAGGCTGAGTTTTGTAGAAGTTAATTTCTCTCACTTTCTTATTTTGAATGTGACCGTTCGGCTACATGTGTTTTATTCTTGAAGTGGCCGAATATCACAGTATTAGAAAGAATGGGCCATGCATGGGCTGGGCCTTGAGGCCCAACTACCCGAGTTATCTCAGCGCGCCCAGGTTAGAGCCTGGGATAACTACCCTTTCTCCAAGCTCAGGTCGATAGTATCACCATTGGATCACACTTGACGGTCCAGAAAACAAGAAAGATAACTGTATATCTTTCTCTTTCTCTCTCTCTCTCTCTCTCTCTCTCTGTGTAGTAGACGATCCGAAGCACAAGCCCTCGCATCATCGTCATCATTTTAGACATGTGCTGTTCTGTTTAGGGTGCTGTCCTGCAAGAGCAAGTCAGCAGTTCATGCCGTTTCAGCATTGGTGGCGGCTTATGTAGCCACTGCAGTGTATGCGTTTGTGCACTGATGAGTGTGAGCGTCTCAAAGCAATTGAAAGCAAATTTTTAGTGTTTATAATAATGAGAAGCTGAAGCGAATTTTTACCTCTTTTGATTCCTTCGTGCTTCTCGAGTGAAATGCAGCTTGGTTCATGAATAACATATTGCATAATTCTGATGAAGTGACGCAACAAGCAGAGTCCTAACTGAAGAACTTTGTTTAGCCATAGAGTAAAGTTATGCATAATAAAGAACAATTGAGGCGTGAGCAAGTATTCGAAGATCTCAATTAGGACAAGCAAACCCGCTGATTGTACTAGCCCTTCCATCTTCTACATCAATCGCAAGCTAGTTATGTCAGCCGCACTACTAACTAATTCCCCTATATTGACAAGATTCAACCCATCCTGCAGACTGGAGGCTGCAGTTTGCCTCGAACCCAACAGGAAAAAGATATAAACAAGAACAGTATAGTTACAAGAGACACATCCCGGAGGGTACTGGCTACTACCAACAGTGACAGGAGCTCTCCTCCACTCGATATCTCTCACACTCTTAACAATGTCTTTGATATTTTTCGATAGGTGGTCCGAATGCTTTTCCATATCCCATAAAACCATTTCAAGCTACTCCAGATAAGCAGCGGATCTCTTCCGCTCCCCCTTCTGCTGCAGTCAACTCATGGATTTTAGCTTCTTTCTCATCCTGAAAAGTCACAGTAAATCAAATAGTGTAGGGAAGATTCAGGCCAATCAGCTGTCAAACCAACAAAAAATGCACCGCCACATCAGAATGCAAATCCCAGGCATGGCATTAAGTATTTTATCGGAAAAGATGAAACCTCAGCTGATTTAAAATTCAAGAATATCTCTATCATCCAAAACAGCAGCAAGCCCCACATGTTAGGTAGTCGAAAGAAAGGATCAAGCCACCGCGATGATTTTTAAACAAGGAACATAATTTATACTAGTTTATCATCGTAATGAAACTCATTTACTTGTCAAAATAAATCAGAATCATGCTGTCAAGTCCCAAGGGTTCTGAGACAACCAATACCTCAGTGACCAAGTCTCCCGCCGTTCCTGCTTATTAGTTATCACTCCATATCAATATATGGCTGCTCCCAAGGTAATCCCTTCCGTGCTATCTTCTTTTAAATGTACTCAATTTCCTGGCGCAATGTGTTTTTGCGATGCCTAACAAAAGAAGTAAAGTCAAGCACTTGTTGGCCTAAAAGAAAATAGGAAATGATAGCACTTAGATTTGAGTACATTATTTATAGCACAAAGACCCATGACCATTGGATTCACAATTGTCATTCCTTTTAATTTTTGAGTTCACTTGGACTTAATTGTCCAAAACCAACGTCGACTCAACTCAATAAGAATGTAAATTTAATTGAAGCTCGAGCTCACATTCTGAAAATACTATAAATTAGAGGAATAGCATTATTTATCTATTCCTCATATCGACAAATGTGAAGTCGAGAAATAATCTTTTTTTTTTTTTTTTTTTGTAATGTGGTTAACGTGCTAAAACCATTTTGGTTGTATCAACATCTATTCGGATGGAAAAATGAATATTATACTAGATATTAGAAAGCTTCAAGCAATGTTTTATGGCATCTTTTAAGTATCTAAGTTAAGAGGCCGTTAGTTCAAAAAAAGAAGAAGTTAAGAGGCTGTTTAGTTAAGCTTTTTGAAAAGTAAAAAGCAATTTATCGCTTTTCGGTCAAATTTTGAAGTATCATTTAAATTTAAAAAAATGAATTTATATGTGAATTTACGTATTCAATATTGACTATCACTCTCATAGACTCGCTTTGACTTAAGACCTGAGCAAATCAATAACTTGAGGTTTGATTATACTGACTTTTAAGTTGATCAATTTTTCATGGATTTCCTTGACTAGCTATGTCAATTTTAATGAAGGCTTGGTAAAGTAAGTCGAGCATGGATATAAAAAATGATCAAGATGCCATAAAATGCCCTCTCAATCTAAAGAGCAAGTTGAGATTCATCATTTTGTACAATTTACTCGTCATCCCCATACTTCTGAATGTGTGTTAAAATTATTTTGCAAAAAAAAAGGAAAGATTTATCATGCAATACTGTCAACGAGAAAAAAAAAAAATCTTCACAACAAGGCCCCATTTGCCCCTTCATCCGATGGCACTTGAAGCCCCTAGATGGAGTAACTTTTTGCAAGCAACATGGATGACAGATTCGCCGAAGAAAATCTGATTGCGCCCGCCACATAAAAAGAGAAGTGAAATGAAATGGATCTTGCTAATAAGTGTCCTTGATACACTTGTTAAACATATTTAATGCAGAAAGATTCAATTTTCAAAATATTAACTGTGTATGTCACAAAAATAGTCAATGCATTATAATTTACAGTATTTTGTTATTTCGTTACTTAATAAGTGTCCTGTGGTAACTGTTTCAGTAAATTCTAAGTAAAATTTATTCTTGTGCAAGTGGAGCATGAACCTAGTATAATAGTGGGTAAAACTCGAGCGAAGTTGAGCCATATAACACACTTATGTGTGAAACTCTCCGTAATTTGTTTTTGATTCTCACTTTAGCAAATCTTTAATCTTAACATATCTCTAACCCTACATCTCTAGTCTTATGCAGATTTTGATAATAAGATCTATTATTGGTATAATTTCATATATTCTTATCCACAATTCTCTCATAGAACTATGCATATTTTTGGTAATAGATGCTCTAATAAAGTTTTTTTATTTATTTATGTATATATAGATTCTATCCCGAAATACTAGCAATTTTTATCTTTAAAGAAACTTGTTCAATATGAAGTTTTGAAAGAATTTAATAGTATAGGGATACCTATCTCATAATCGGCTCATATTTAACAAATAATACATTAAAAGATCAAACTCATATAAGGCTCATATTTGACGATTAAAGAACATTAAAATCATATCTAAGAAGTAATTATATTACATAATCAATCTCAAATTGGTCTCATATTTGACAAATAAAAATATTAGAAGATCAATGAAACAATCCATCATCACAGGACTATGGCCCCGTTTGGTTCGGCTTTCTTAAGGGGCTTTGGGCTTGGGGAAAATATTTTGCGTTTGGCAAACGTTTTTGAAAGCTCATTAGCCAAATATCAACATTCCCAATGCTGAAAGCTCAATGCAAGTCCGGAGCTGCTTTGAGCATTTGGCATTTTGGAAATGCAAATTCATTGTTCATCCGTGTCACTGTTCATATTCTTCTCCATTCGTCTTCATCTTCCCCGCCTAGGAGTTGGGCTTCTCCGACAGCTGCCACCACCGCCTGGGGGTCGCGCGTCCTTGGTGACCACCATCTGGGGTGGTGTGACCCGTGACCCAAGCGGCGTTGCCTGAGGTCACGCGAACCAGGCGACGTCGCCTGAGATCGCAACCTCAAGCCGCCAGATTTGACAATCCGAAGGCTAGATCTAGCCTCTGCGACTGTAGACAATGGTGTAGCTTGAGGTTGTGCCCCCTGGTGGTGTCGCCTGAGGTCGCAACCTCAGGTGGCCAGATCTAGTTATCTGGCAATTGGCCCGCAGTTAGCTGGCCATCGGATTTGATTTTCGGATTAAAAATAAAAAAGAAATAGTTGTCGCGACCTCTTTTTTCTCTGCGCCCGCAATCGGGTACGAGCGCCTAAAGGAGGCTAATGGCTCGGCTGAAATTATTAAGCCCGGACTCTCCCAAGTCCACCAATTCACGACTTAATGGTTCAAGTTTTTAACCTGTAAATCAATTTTTAAAATGGAGTCGCCACTAATCGATTTGGGGTGGGTTGATTAGAAACCCAAGTGAAGTATCGGGAGAAATACTCACTCCTGCGCAACTAGAGAAATTAGGATCGGAGACTTGATTACACTAGTTAATCACTAATGCCCTTTCGGTACCTAATCTTATTTAAACCCTGAGTTTTTTTGGATATTCGAGGGATTTTCCATGCATTTTTTTGGAGAGAAAAAAAACATTTTTTTGAGTCATTTTTTAATTTTTTGGACACAAAAGGGATTTTTTTTTGGGCTTTTTGATAAAATACAAGTCTTTTTGGCTTTTCTGAATTTTTTGGCTTTTTCATGAATTTTTGGCTTTTTTTGGATTTTTGGCATTTTTTGGAAAATAAAATATTTTTTAATATTTTTCAAAATATTCTTGGAAAATAAATTATTTTTTATTTTTCTCGATTTTTTAGAAAATAAAACATTTTTCGATTTTCTGGAAATTAAAACATTTTTTATATTTTTTTTCGGAAATAATTATTTTTATTATTTTTTTAAAATATTATATTTTTTATAATGTAAAAACGAACCGGGTCAGGTTCCCGGGTTGGGATCGACCCGGTTCGCGACCCGCGAGACCTGGACGGGCCCGCAATGCGGGCCCGACTCAGTTTTTTTCTCCTTTCATTTTTTAGAAAAAAAAACCTAACTGTTCTTGGCCCATTTTCATCAAAACTTCAACCTATAAGCTACTCGGCCCAACACCTACCCAGCCCAAGTACGCAGGTCAGACCCGAGGAAACCCTACCCGGTTCAGACCCACGCCCGACCCGGTCTTCAGCCGCTGACCCGGCTTGCGGCCATGACCCGATTCCTGAAACCCTACCCGGATTCGCGGAACCCTACCCGGTTCGTGGCCCGGATCCGATCCAATGACCCGAGGCCACGAACCAAAAAATCGGGAACCCTAGGGTTCCCGATTCGCGGCGCCGAGGGAGGGGGACGAGGCGTCCCGGCGGCAGCAGCGATGACGGCAACGGCGTAGAGGACGGCGACGGTTAGGTCTTGAGAGGGGAAGCAGCGACGGGGATGGCGTGAGTAGGGCTCATCATCACCTGTCCTCGGCGTCGACGCGGTGCGGCGGCGTGGCTTGAAGCGATGGCGTCGGGAGCTGATCTTGCAGACGCTTCCCCCTTTCCGGATCTGGCGCCCAGATGATCCTTCCTCTTCTCCGGCTTCCTCTTCTCCAGATATGACCTTCTCCGCTTCACATCCCAACCCTCTCCCTCGGATCTAAACTCGTTCAACCTCCTCACGCTCAGATCTGGGCTTGCGAGCGCTCGGGCCTCCCCTGAAGTCTCTCGGGGGAAGCTTGCGACGCTCGCTCGCTTTCGATCTCTGCTTCGGTTCCTCTCTCTCCGGGTTCACTTGTCGTCGGCCTCCCCCGAAGTCTCTCGGGGGGAGGTCGTTCGAGTTCGCGACCGGATTTCTCTCGCGCGCTCGCTCTTTGAGTCTCCCCTGAAGTCTCTCAAGGGAAAGTCTCCGAGCTCGCCGTGCCCCTTCGTCGACGGAGATGCTCCTCTATTTATAGGCGAGGAGGAGGCCGGTCGACGGAGGTTCGGCCGTCGGCTCTCCCACGCCGACCGGCCCTGGGTGCGGCTGAACCGGCGTCAAATCTTCCCCCTTCCACGGAGGCATGCTCGCCTTCAATGTCGCGTCCTCTCAGCCACCGGCCTACGCTCCTCTCTCGGTTGTAGGTTGTGCTCGAGCGCTAGGGGTGTGCAACCGGTCCGGGTCAACCCGGTTCCCGGATCGGCCCACCCGGAAAACAGGGTCGGGAACCGGTTCTGATTGAAACCGGTCCGGGAACCGGTTCCCAAATATCAGACCCTGTTTGAACCGGTCCGGGAACCGGTTCCGAGGGATTACCCACCCGGGAACCGGATCGACCGGACCGGTTTGGGAACCGGTTTGAAGCCCCCAAAACACACGAGCGAAGCTGCAAAACCTAATCTGTCTGTGTCTTTCTCCGTTCCTTCCTATCTTTGCCAAAATCTTGAAATCGCGAAGCACCCAAGCACTGAGTCACCGACGCCGCCTCTGGCCCTCTGCCGCTCTCGTCAGTCGTCACCCCCCTCGCGCTCGCACCACCGCCTCCATTCCGCCGGTCATCTGAAGCTCCGCTCAGCCGCTGACCCCCGCCGAGCTCCACTGGTTTTGCCCGCGAAGCCGCTGACCCCCGCCGAGCTCGCACCTGAGCACCGATGCCCCCTCCGTTCGATCGCCTCATTCCATCTGCTGCTGTTGCCTCGCCAACGCCCCTGACCCGCAAATCTCGCGTCCGCAAATCTCCCCTGCTGCCGATCTACCACCACCCGAACGACACCCCTGCTCTGCTCGCTGACACCAGCTGCTCGCTGACACCAGCTGAAGCCGCGTCAATCCTTGCCGCCCTCACCAGCTGCAATACCAGCAGCTTGTTGAAGCCACTGCTGAGCTGATTTGCTCGACGCCCGACAAATTTGCTCCGAGGTTTACCTCTCTCTTTGCCTGAAATGAAGCTTCTCATAGCTGTTTCTGTTATTTGGTTGTTTAGATGTTTATTCCCCTGCATCTGTTTCTGTTATTTGGTTGTTTAGATGTTTATTCCCCTGCATTGTTAGATTCGTTGAAGCATGAGCAAGCTAAAGCATGAGCATGTTTCGGTTCAAAGCATCATATAAAGTATGTTAAACTAGTTTGAGGCGTGGGACAGGATTTTTGGGCGATTTTTGGGCTTAAGAAGCATTCTTTTGGATTTTCGTAGTTGGCGGTTGCTAGATTGGGATCGCTTTGCGGGGGGTTTTTGGCCGTTAGTGATGCGGAAACTTGAAGTGAGTTGAGGCTGGCTCCTCGCCTGTTGTCAATCGGAGCGAAATCGCTTTGTGTAGAATTTATGTTTGGTGTGCAGATTGTAACAGTTCGAGTCCTCGAAGCGAGTTGCAGTTTTTCTAGTTGAATGATGAAAGATTGAGAAAGAAACGAAGAGAGAGGGAGGTCGCACGAATGTGGATTGGTAGGGCAGCAGCAATGTGGCTAGTTATCTGGAATGTGGCAATTGCCGGTTTTCTTGTCTGTTGCAAAAAAACAAATGGGTTGCTGCCTAGTAAAGTTTGAATACTTCAGAGGACTAATTCCATCTTAGGGAAATTTCGGCATGGAAAGTTCTTTCGGGTCAATGGCACTGGGAGGATGTTCACGGGGTGCTGAATCGCTGGGTCGGAAGGTTCGCGAGGAAGAACTTCCTGCTTCTCATCAAGGTATCGTCGTAAGGTATAGAACCTGTTAGTAAAATCAGGAGTGGTATCGTTTTGGCTTTGAGAGTTGAGTTTGCCGGTTGATTCATGGTGGTCGCTACTTGGTTTCTAGGATATGAACCGCATGTGAGAGGCGAGAGGCATTGAATTCGAAGTTCGAAATTGAGAAATTCAACATTAGCGTGTACACGTTACTTTGCATATGTATCGAGTAGGATTGTGGGGGAGGAACTTCGCGAAGTTCATTTCCAGGTTTAACAGGTATTCGTGCGGTTGGCTGTATCATTTCGAGCTAGGAACAAGTCTGATATTTGCATGTCGCTTCTTATTTGAATTAGGACACGACGATAGACAGGTTTCTTCATTAATTTGTCGAACAAAAATAGACTGATGTTTGGATGTTGTTTCCCATTCTGCTTGTGTAGCTGATGTTTCTCTCTTGGTTAAATCCTTCATGGAATTTGAGTGAAACTACTCACTTTTTGTCTTTTATGTTTTGCAGGAGATTACAAAAACGGGGTCTATTGGACATAGCAACGAAGTTTTTAAATGGATGAAGAATCAAAAGAACTACTGTGCTCGTAAAGACATCTACAATATGATGATAAGGCTGCATGCTAGGCATAACCTGACAGATCAGGCTCGTGGTTTGTTCTTTGAGATGCAAAAGTGGAGGTACTGTGAATGTGCTAAATTGCTCCTCTATGCTTTCCTTAATCCTCCTTGTAGTCTTCCATTGCTTCGAATCTCTCTTGGTAGAAGACAAGAATGTTCCTGTGGCAATCACATAGTTTCCAAGGCACATTCTCTCTCTATCTCTCTCTCTCTCTCTCTCAATGCTCTTTTTATGTGTAATATGCGGAGTAATGCTGATTAAGCTATGGTCACTGAAATGGGAGGGCTAAAACAATTTGTCTTACACAGATGAGCATTGGCAGACCTTAGTAATATCTCAGATTTTGCACCATGGTTTCCCTTTAGCAGCACATAGACTCTTTGTTTTGTTTGTTTCACCTGCATATTATCTTATCTTAGAATGCAGTGTTGTTGCATTGAAAGTTGTGTATACTCATGGAGCCATAAGCCGAGAAATCCCCTTATTGATGATGATTCCAAGTCAGCTTAAGTTTCTTCTCTGCAGGTGCAAGCCTGACGCCAAAACCTACAACGCTCTTATAAATGTACATGGACGAGCGGGTCAATGGCGCTGGGCTATGAATATCATGGAAGATATGCTCCGCTATGAACAACGCTCTTATATACTTGGTTGTTTTTTTCAAGAGGAGTCTAAATTTTATACATGTTCCCAATGAGTTTGGTCGAAGGATGTGCTTGGTCCGGCCTTTTTGTTTAAGCGGATAACTTATCTAGAATTGTTTTTCTAAGGTTAATTTTTATGCAAAACAGGGTCCAATGAAAACAGGGTCAACCCTGTTCCCGGACCGGAAAAACAAGGTGGGCCGGGAACAGGGTCCAATGAAAACAGGGTAGGGAACAGGATCCAAAAAAGGAGAACCGGTTATAACAGGGTAGGGAACAGGGTCCAGGTCTAGACCCTACCCACCCTGGACCCGCTCACCCCTATCGAGCGCGTCTTTGTCGCCGTGCGTGACCTGCAGAGGCGAAAGAAAGACGAAGGAAGAAGAAGATGGGAGGAAGAAGAAGAGAGGGGGGTGGGGCCAAGCCGCACGAGCCCACGTGAAGAAAAAGGGGGGCTGCTGTTTTTGCTTTTCTTTTCTTTTGTTTTTAACTATTTTTTTTTGTTTTTGTTATTTGTTATTTATTATCTAAAAAAAGGAAAAATAAAAGAAATTAAGACCTAATGACTTAATTAAACCTAATCAAAATTTTTAGGTGTCAACAATAGTAAAAGCCCATTACAAATGTGGGTTTTGCCAAACGGTATTTATGCTAAAGTTACATTTCAATGCTATTTGAGATTACAATTTACCAAACGGGATAACATTTTGAAAAACCCCTTTGCCTCAAAGAAATTTGCATTCTCCCAAGGGCATTTCCCCAAAGTCGAACCAAACAGGCACTATGTTTGGGGTCTCCACAGCAACGGTGTGGGGCTTGGACGGAGGAGAGACAACGTTAGCTGAGTTGGCTAGGCAAGCGACAGCGAGTGGTGACTTTTTATTTGGTTTATTATTTTTTAATTTGATATAAAATTTTATCTAAATGATAGATTCATATGAAAGCCTTAAAGTTGTTTGAGCGAATGGGTACGGGTTTGCATAAATTGGGTTAGATATGGATTTTTCTAGTAATGTGGATTGTATCGGTTATATGTTTGGTGCTAATCGGGTTGGGTATGGAACTCTAAAATTCTATAGCATAAAAATGGGTTAATGCAGGTTAAATGGGTCAGACATTTTTTTTTTACTCAATCCAACCCACTCATTTAACTGGCTTAGCCGACTTATTTCTTTAGGAGACTCTAATGATGATGCTCAAAGGGTCATGCATAAAGCTTTTGGAGATTCTTAGACATTAAGATGTCACGACATGGTGGGACCTCGCATTACACAAATTTCGGACACAAGAGGGTTGTTCGACGTGTAGATAGGAAAGGCAGATGTTACATATGCAAAATCGTCAGATTTCCCATCCGCTGTTTCTTTGCTCGAATGGCCACAGACCACCACTGCATTTATTCACCCACTGAAACGGCATGATTCGATTCTTGCGATTGTGTAAGCAGGTGGAACTTTTGGCTTGTAGCATTTGTAAGGCACCGCTGGGATTTTGAAGAAGTGACACATTTCTCGAATTGAATGCAAGGGTGATTGGTTTCAGGATGGGTAGTGGGCTATTCCCCCCTAGAACCAAGAACCATCCGTTGGCTACCGATCTGGGTCTCGGGTGGATCCTTGGAACCGGTCTTCTAGAGGAAGGAATAAAGCCAAAATGTTTCTAATGTGTGTTGTATGGACACCAAACTAACATGTGATCCTAATGAAGGAAAAGATATAGAAGGGAGGACGATGACAATAGTTGAGATGGGTCTCAATTTAGACAGTAAGAAGAGAGCATCAATGTCCTCATTCAGATATCAAAGAAGCAAGTCTATTGCTAGGGACTTTAGAATTGATAGGAAACTTGACCACTGGTCCAGTTCAGGTGGATGTTTCCATCCTTGGAACCAGACTAGTTACCATGAGAACCGCTGGTTCTAGGTGGGTTTGGTCCTATTCTGGGCAATTCTCGATTCTTTTGGATACTTCTAAATAAAAGGAATAAGTTTAGAATTTCTTGGAGGGCAACCACCACAGTTAACCCCACTCAGAGATTGATTATCTAGAGATGTCTTGACGATCATAATGAGGACCATTCAAATTTAAAGCCATTTCTCTTCACTAAAACCATAAGCCAAGACGTGCGTAGTCATACCCTCTCCTCCTACCTGTCTGTCCATCGGCGGCAGCAAGCCATTATCCACTTTGCCCTTTTCTCTGACCTTCTCATTCAAGCATTGAAATCCTTAACCACCTATAGTCATTCTCACTCTGGAAATAGAAATATTTATATATAGAGAGATGACACTCGAGATGTCTTCATGTACTTACATTTGCACCAAAGGAAAAGAAAACAAGTGATCCAAAACTACACTAAATCTATGGCCTTTCGACTCGAAGCCATCCAAAAATAACGTGTGGCCTCCCCATCTTTTCCTGCCTCGTTTCTTTTCTCCATTGAGTCCGAAACACGGGTTGCGATCTGCAAGGCATGAAACGTCAGAGAGAGACCATGAAGAATGTGTCGAGGATCAAGTTCTTGCATTGCTTTAGACAGCCCGTCGTCGAGGACGTGATGCTCAAGCCCGGGCGTAGGCGGAACCAGCTCATGCATCTTTTGATGGATGAGGACGACAATGAGAGAGCAAGCGTGAAACCACCGTATGCTCGATCGAGAAAGCATAGCATTTCGCGCATGTTGAAGTCCGCTATCTTCTACACCGCTTTGGTTTGTTATCCCACTTTTTTCGTTCTTCTAGTTTGTGCCATTAAAGAAATGTCCAACGAGGATTACATATTATGTTGCGGAAGAAACTATTATTATCGTGAAAATGTCACTTTAGGTCTGAGAACTATGTGAGAACATTTTAGTGGTTTCCATATGTACTCATTTTTCTCCATTTCTTTTTTTTTCGCAGGCTCGGACTATCCACCGGAAAAGAAGTAGTTCAGTTCGAAACTCATTGTTGACGAAACACTGTCCTCCAATGGATGCCGAACCAAGGGGGTCGTTATGTGATAATAACGATCAGAAGCTTATCGATGATCAGGCAAATCATTTTTCTTCTACCTCTCTTTCTTCAGGTTCAAGTTCGGCATTAGAGTACGTGGACTACGTGTCCAAACAGTGGTCTCACGGTGGATTCTTGTACAATGGCTCATCAATGAGGCAAGAGCTAAGCCCAGATCATCAAGCTCAGTCACGAACTAAACGAGCCAAACTTGATATGGCATATCTGCTGTTCATTAGTCTGATGGGGACGGTGTTGTGTGGCAGAGCTTATGCAATAGTCTTTGCATTGATGTGGCTTCTTGTGGTGACTCGCCGGCTTTGCTGGAGCGTCACTGACAATGATGATGATGTGAGGCCAGGAACAGGAGAAAGTGAAGGTTTCGCAGGTAGAGACAGATGAGAAGAAGAGAAGAAAGACTAGCGCAGTTAATTATGGATGTGCTAGGGAGGATGCGTGAAAGGACCCGTCCCAAAAAATGAAGAGAGGGCCGCTGTTGCATTAAATCTTTTACGTGAAAATGCTGTCTTGCGTGATAGATCAGGATTAGCATCTAGCTAGTTAGTAGACTTTTGGCGACGAGAATTTCGTTCTGGCAAATTATGGTTTGTATATATGTTCATTTTGCATTCGAAGTCAGGTTGGTATCAATAGAAAAGGGGAAATGTTAGGGTAATAAGAATGTCGTAAGATTGGCATCAGTGTTTAGATCTGAAATGGAATTCTTTCGCAAATTGGATAGGCTTTTGAAATACAAATAACGGTGCTGGACTTTTTAATAGCGAATTAAAAAAAACTAAATAATGCGTGAGATTGTGGATAAGCTTTAAAAAAAAAAATGGGTCGTGTTTAAGAATTAATAACGGTTTAGCACATCACTTAATAAACCGACAGTATAAATCAGTTTTTAGTGAGTCAAGCATTTTTCAAATACAAATGGCAACCAATAAGATGTTGGTTCAGATGACAAATAAGTTTGCTCAATTCCCTATGGTGTGGGACTCCAGTTCAACTATTTTTCAGAGCACTTCACATTGAAATTCTGAACAAATTGGATTGAAATAAGGAGGGAAAAGTACAAAAAAAAAAAGTCATAAATCTATTACATTGATAGAAATACAATCATAACATTTTCAATTAGATCAATTTAATTCTAAACTTTAAAAATTGCCACGTTAGTATTTGGCCACCGGCTGGTGTCCACGTCAGTGCAGACCAGTCAAAATTAATCGGATGAACTAAATTGGTACCAATTTGAAAAGTTTTACGATTAAATTGTTCCAATTGAAAGGTTTATAACTGAATTAGTACAAATGCAATATGTTTATGACTTTTTTAGTACTTTTCCTAATAAGGGAGGTGCCCTTAAAATCTATCGGAGAGGTGAATCAATTGTAGTTTTCCGAAAGTGGTCTGAACAAACCACATAATCGATATACAAAGAGTAATATTCATTCATAAATGATGAGAATATATACTATGTTGACTAATAGTATGTGCAAATTTCGTTCATATATTTTATCCTACAGAGATTTTTTTTTTTTCTTTTGCCACATTATATCATCTATACATTGAATGTGTATGACAAAAGTCATACTGTAAAAACAACAAATTATTATAGACCACAAAAAATCAAATAACAAAAAATCATAAATATTTGTAGGGTCCATCCTATCAATAATTTGTGGCTCACAACAAACTATTATTTTTACGGTAGCATGACTGTTATGCTAGCAAAGACATTTTGTTTTTGCATGCTGCGTGATGGATGCCAGAAGCGACGTACAAAAAGGGGCATGTCCAGAGTGAAGATGACCTTAGTGGCGAGGCTTGAAGATGACTTTCGGTCACAACCAAGAAGAGAACTTTGCAATGAAATCTATCGCTTGAACAAGACATCATCCGTTAGAATGATCAGGCGCAACTAAACCATAGGCAGACCGGTCATTAGCAAATCAAGAAAGATAGTTTTACCAGATCTTGTCAACAGTAAAAGAAGACATCCGAGTGTCGACGCTAATCGCACATCCAGAAGCAGGACCAACACGATTTGATATTCATGATGCACGGTCCAACTTCCTTTGTTACAGCTCTATGCGTACTCTGATGCCCTTCACTTTCCTCTACAGATATGATCTCCTTTCATACCTAAGTTCAACTACTCTCACAAATCTGATGGAAAAACTACCTTCACAAGCTACTGGAATGCAAATCCCTGCGTATCACAGTGACACTCTTTTTATTTTCCAATTGCGGTTTTCCCTCACAGAAATCATCACAAAACAATTGATAGAGAACGGATCAAAACATCAATTTTTCATGTGCATATTCTTTGCTCTGATCTTCAGAACCCATGGAAGGAGAGTATCTTGTTGAAGTCATTAGATCAGTTTCATGAGATATGACAGATGCTTACATGCTTTTAAAAAGTTTGTTGTCCCTCACGGAGATCATTGTGAAACAATTGATAGAGAACAATCTACAACATCTTGTGCATATTCTTTTCTCTGATCTTCGGTTTTTGTTCTGTACTTTGAATGAGCATTCAATGCAGTGAGCTCATTCGATAATAATCCCAAGGGTCTAGGCTCTAGATTACTGCGATTTGCTATTCCTCCACTTCATCTATTTGTAATATCTATGGTTAGTTTCTTTGTAATTTCTACAAGAAAATCATCTAGACTGTGTGGACATGGACAGATGAAGTTTTCAAGAGTCCCTCGCATGGACTTGGGGTGATTGGTATTCGAGGTTGCGTCCATTATAACCTTTTTCTTTTTTTTTATCGATTCCCTTACACATGCAACTTTCTTTTTATCTTTTGTTTGGAGCAGTTCAATTTTCTGTTATTCCATATTTTACATAGTCCAGGTGGAATGCTTGAAGTTTTAAATGATCATAGCAAAAATCCAGATCTAGTCAAGGTTGTTTCTGTTGGATTATAATGTCTCAGTGCTGCTGTTTTCTGTCCTGTTTTCTCCTCTGTTTTTCTCTGTTTTTTTTTTATTAAAAAACAGCCAAGTTCATTTAGTTATGCATTTAGTGTTTTTGCTAGTTTCTAGGAAGTGAATTAGCACGTTTAGGTGCATTTATATGCTGCACGTGTGTGTGTGGTTTGTAAGCAGTTATTGTTCTTGTTTAAGTTGTCATGTACTTGACAGTTTCCTTTGAGAACTGACGTATGCAAATTTGTGTTATGTTTCTCCGTGCTTCTCTTCCTCATTCGAAAACTACAGCTTATGGTTTTCTATTTCTTGTTTACTGTTTTGATCAGCAACAACAATGGTATCAGAGCATGAATGATCTTGAGGGACTGTGAAGTGAAGCAAGTATCGAACTGTAAAGAAGTTAAAGGGTGATGGAGACAGGGTCAAGTGGTTTCTCTGCGATGGCTTCTCCAATATTTACTGGAGAGAATTATCAAGCATGGGCTGTTAAGATGACAGCATTTTTGGAGGGTCATGATCTGTGAGAAGCTGTGGGGGATGATTATGAAGTTGCTCCACTTCCAAATAATCCGACCATGAATCAAATCAAACTTCATAAAGAGAGAACCACAAGAAAAGCCAAGGCAAAATCTTACCTGTATGCTGCTGTCTCGCCTACCATCTTTACCAGAATTATGAAGTGTGACTCTACAAAGGCCATATGGGACTTCTTGAAGGAAGAATATGAATGAGATGAGAAGATAAGAGGTATGAAGGTGCCGAATCTCTTGAGAGAATTTGAGAGACAGCATATGAAAGAGTCTGAGCCAGTGAAGGAATACTCTGATAGGCTAGTGGCAATAGCTGATAAAATCAGAGTTTTGGGGATTGACTTGAAGGATGATAGGCTTGTTCAGAAGATCCTAGTGTCTCTTCCGGAGAAGTTCGAAGCCACCATAGTGTCTCTGGAAAATACAAAAGACTTACCTGATATAAAGCTTGCAGAATTGTTAAATGCTCTACAGGCACAAGAGCACAAAAGACTGATGAGAAGAGAAGAGTTTGTAGAGGGTGCGCTGCAAGCTAGAGTGAAATTAAATGATGGAGGCAAAGGGAAGAAATGGATTCAGTCTAGAGAAAATGCTGGTGACTCCAAGTTTGTAGCAAAAGAAGGAAATTCTGGTGGGTCTAGCAAATGGAAGAAGAACAAAAAGCCTTATCAATATTGTGATGGAACTAATCATCAGTTTTTTAAATGTTGGAGGAAGCCTGATGCTAGGTGCAGAAGATGTCATAAGTTGGGTCACATGGAAGCCATCTGCAAAGAGAAAAATTACCAGCAAGTAGGAGAAGCCCAGGTAGCAGTGAATGAAACTGAGGAAGAGCACTTGTTTGTAGCTTCTTTTTCTGAATTTTCTGTTGGGAATGATGCATGGCTGGTGGATAGTGGCTGTACCAATCATATGACTGGCAATTCGAAGCTGTTTAGGAGTCTAGACAGGTCAGTTAGGTCCAAAGTCAGAATTGGCAATGGACAGTATATCGAAGTGCAAGGGAATGATACAGTGGCTATTGAAGGAAATCAGGAGGTGAAGCTGATCAGTGATGTTCTTTTTGTGCCAAATATTGACCATAATCTGTTAAGTGTTGGTCAATTAGTTGAGAAGGGCTATGAAGTGAAGTTCAAATTGAAGGAATGTCTTATTAATAATGCATATAGCAAAGAAGTGCTAAGAATTCCAATGGAGGACAAGAGTTTCATGTTCAAGCCACAAGAGATGCAACAAATGGCTTTAAAGTGCAAAGAAGAAAATGCAGAGATATGGCATAAAAGACTTGGGTATGTTCATAGGAAGAGCATGTCGTTTATGCAGAGAAATAACTTGGCAGATGACTTGCTAAGTTTGGAGGAGGAATTTCCACAGTGCAGAACCTGTCTTCTTGGCAAGCAAGCCAGCTTTCCTTTCAAAGGAGGAGGTTGGAGAGCATGTGAGAAACTGCAATTAGTCTACACAGATCTATGTGGACCTATGTTTGAGTCTTCTCTCAATGGTAGCAGGTATTTCATTACCTTCACTAATGATATGACTAGGATGAGTTGGATTTATTTTCTGCGAGCCAAGTCTGAAGTTGCTGATGTGTTTGTGAAGTTTAAAGCCTTAGTTGAGAATCAAAGTGGGAAGAAAATTAAAATGCTCAGGTCTGATAATGGTTCTGAGTATACTGTTCACAAGTTTAAGTTGAATTGTGAGCAAGCAGGAATTGTGCAACAGTTCGCTGCTCCTTATTCACCTCAACAGAATGGGGTTAGTGAGAGGAAAAACAGAAGCATTATGGAGATGGCCAGATGTATGATGTAGGAGAAGATGTTGCCTAAGAAGTTTTGGGCTAAGGCAGCTAATACTGCAGTGTTCCTATTGAACAGATTGCCCACAAAGGCCTTAGAGAGGTCAACACCTTTTGAAGTCTGGTATGGTATTAAACCTTCTGTGAAGAATTTGAAGGTTTTTGGGTGTTTGTGTTATACTTATGTTCCTTAGGTCAAGAGGGACAAGTTGGATAAAAGAGCTGAGCTTGGAATCTTTATTGGGTACAGTCTCCAATTAAAGGCTTACGGGATGTTTCACCCTATGACAGGGAAGGTGACTGTAAGTAGAGATGTTTTTCTAGAGGAAGATGAGTAGAATTGGATGGAAGGAAAGAGTGCAAAACAGTAGCAATTCGAAAAACAACCTGCAACAGATGTAGAGGTTGATGAAGTTATAGATGGATTGGAAGACAGTATGGATGATTTACAAGTGAGAGGCACAAGGTCACTTGCTAAAATCTATGAAAGAAGCAATGTGTCAATGCTTGAACCATCTAATTTTGTGGAAGCTAAGGAGGATCAGAGGTGGATTGCAGCAATGCAGGAGGAGATTGCAATGATCCAGAAAAACCACACATGGGAGCTTGTTGACAGACCATCTGATAAAAATGTGATTGGAGTTAAGTGGGTGTTTAGAACAAAACTTAGTCTTGATGGTTCTGTCAATAAACACAAAGCTAGAATGATGGTGAAAGGCTATGCACAAATATGGGGAGTAGACTATTCTGAAACATTTGCTCCTGTTGCACGACTTGATACAATAAGGCTACCATTATCTATTGCAGCAGATAAGGGTGGTCTATATTTCAATTAGATGTCAAGTCTGCATTCCTGAATGGAGAGCTTGAGGAGGAGATTTTTGTTGAACAACCTGAAGGCTTCAGTATCAAAGGCCAAGAAAAAAGTGTATACAGGTTGAGAAAAGCTCTATATGGACTGAAGCAGGCTCCAAGAGCTTGGTATGGGAAGATAGATCGATATTTGCAAGATTTTGGTTTTGTAAAAAGCTTAAGTGAGTTCACTCTTTATATCAAGGAGGTGAATCACATTGTTTTAATTCCGTCACTTTATGTAGATGATCTATTAGTGACGGAGAATGATATGGAATTGATAGAGAAGGTGAAGCAAGATCTATTTGTAGTTTTTGAGATGTCAGACTTGAGAAAGATGACTTATTTTTTGGGTCTGGAAGTCAAACAGGCTTCATATGAGATCTTCATCTGTCAGAAAAAATACATGAAGAAAATTCTAAAGAATTTTCAAATGGAAGATTGTCGAAGTGTAAGCACTTCTATGGCTACTAAAAAAAAGTTGCAGAAGAATAATGGAACAGATGCAGTAGATGCTTTTATGTATAAAAGTCTGATTAGGTGTCTCATGTATCTTACAGCAACCAGACCAGATATTCTATTTGCTGTGGGTGTTTTATCCAGGTTTATAAGTAGTCCTAATCAGTTACATTTGATTGTAGCAAAAAGGGTCTTGAGATATCCAAAGGAACATTGTTCTTTGGTGTGAAGTTAAAGAAATGTCAGAAGTTTAATTTGCAAGGATTTTCTAGTAGTAATTGGGCTGGTTCAGTAGATGACATGAAGAGTACGTCTGGATATTGTTTCAGTTTTGGTTCTGTTTGTTTCTCCTGGTGTTCTAAAAAGCAAGAGATTGTAGCTCAGTCTATTACAGAGGCTGAGTTTATAGCAGCTACTGCACCTGCAAATCAAGCTTTGTGGCTAAAGAAGATAATGAAGGATTTGTGGTTGAATTCCA
Organism: Eucalyptus camaldulensis; assembly: GCA_019915185.1. Lineage (NCBI taxonomy): Eukaryota > Viridiplantae > Streptophyta > Magnoliopsida > Myrtales > Myrtaceae > Eucalyptus > Eucalyptus camaldulensis. The sequence continues at coordinate 11,043,592 of JAHSVA010000005.1, forward strand.
GCGATTGTATCGAAGTCAATGTGGACAATCAAGCTGCTCTAGCAATCTCACGGAATCCAGTTTTCCATGGTAAAAACCAAGCATTTCAAAGTCAAATTTTTCTTTCTACGTGAGGTGCAACAAAATGGTGAAGTTAAGCTGGTTTATTGCAGATCTGAAGATCAACTTGCAGACATGTTCACAAAGCCACTTCAAGCTAGAAGATTTGAAGTATTAAGAAAGAAAATTGGAGTATGTAGCAGCAACTGATCCAATGAGGAGTTTGTTGGATTATAATGTCTTAGTGCTGCTATTTTCTGTCTTGTTTTCTCCTCTGTTTTCCTCTGTTTTTTTATTAAAAAAACAGCCAAGTTCATTTAGTTATGCATTTAGTGTTTTTGCTATTTTCTAGGAAGTGAATTAGCACGTTTTGGTGCAGTTATATGCTGCACGTGTGTGTGTGGTTTGTAAGCAGTTATTGTTCTTGTTTAAGTTGTCCTGTACTTGACAGTTTCCTTTGAGAACTGACGTATGCAAGTTTGTGTTCTGTTTCTTCGTGCTTCTCTTCCTCATTCGAAAACTATAGCTTCTGGTTTTCTGTTTCTTGTTTACTGTTTTTATCAGTAACAACAGTTTCATCTAAGAGAGGGTGCTGACTTTTCTGTAGCACGACATAATATTGATAGAAGCAGGTTAGACTTTATAACAGCACCTCTGGCACCAGAGAAGGATCAACAATCAGATGGTACTGAGAAAACAGTTACAGAAAGAGAAGTGAAACGATGTTAGATCTGAATTTATCATACTGCATTGATAGGAAAAAGGAGAAAAAATGTAGTCATAGTGTAAAGAAAAAACTGATGATGGAAAACTTGGAAAAGTTAGTGAGATTGTGGCACTGCAATGGCTAGGAGAAGCGGCCAATCCGAGAACCATGTGAGACAGTAGCATGTTGATAACTTGATTTCCAAGTAAAAATAGAGAGACCAACGGTGACATCGACCCCAATGGAAGTCTCAATTCATCACTTTACACGTCAGTTTTGCAAAAAGGTCAAGTAATCTCTGGCAATACTCACTCAAAACATAGAACGATTAAGCAATCCACAAAAATTCAACTTTAGAAGAGATGTAAGTGCCATGACATAAAGGGGGTGGGCATTAACATCCTACAGCATAGATCACCTGGTAATTGTCATGATAAACTTCCTGGTCCCAGTAAGTCGTAATTATAAGGGCAGTTTTGGTGCCACGAATCATTATAAACAAAGCAAGTAGTAAGTGGAGTTGATACTGAGAAATGTCAACCCTTATAGCCAGCTTTGTATGCCGTGGGGCCAGATTTGAGAACAATGTGAGACACCAGCTGAAATCCAAGATGAAAGTTCTCTAAACTAAACATTGCCGGGAGATGCCAACATCTGGCTGATGAAAATTACTGTAATTAAGAAAAGTGAGACAATGTTATTAACCACAGCGTGAATTAATACTGTGGAAGAAGAATGTGAGAGTAAGCTAGGATTAAGTTGGGGAAATCATGGCACATCAACTGGGAATGGGAGAGCCTACATGAAGCAAACCACGGACAAGAATGCTGCATTCAGTTAGCCTGTGATGCACTCGTCAAAATCAAACTAAGTGATTCCATTTTATGGAGAATAACACGGTCAAAATGACACTCGTCTGAACGAGGACCAGACATCAGAAAATTTCACCTGGAATCTAGTTGCAAATTCTGCACTAGAAAAGTGCATCCAAGCAACGAGGCATACATCAGTTTTTCATTATGGGTTCTAACCTAAAGGCTGAAGCTTAATTCTCTGAGTGTGGTGGATCAAAAACCTGGTGAGTGTTGACTAAAATCTGTTAAAAGCAGATAAAAGGTTTTCTGCACCCACATTGAGGAAACCCATGTTTGAAGACGTGGATCCCATAAGAAAGCCCATGTTTGAAGACGTAGATCCCAATTCCAGTGCAAAAAATATAAGAAAGTGGAGATGACAGTTTTTTATAATAATTACTAATGTCACATTGGATCTCATAAAGTAGACTAGATCATTATATAGAATGAAGGGTCTTTACGAATGGGTTGGCCTGGCACTTGTCCAAGCTTTGCTTTTATCCATTTAACAAAAAATAGCTAGGGGAAAAAGCACCAAGAAAGCCAATCCCCAAATGCTGACTCTTTCTTGACTAAAGAAAAAGCGGAAGAGAACAATATGCAGTATCTAAGTGAACCACTACTTGTACAGAGGCATTTATCTTATCATCCTCAAGACTTGGAATTTGTTGAAGGTGTACCATTTTGTTTCTGCATGGAAGCAGTTAATGTGTTTCTCTCCATCTGGGAACTCTGGTTAGATGATTACGACTTAATGAAGAAAACTACATGCTCCTGATTAGCATGAATCATTTGAAGGGCTCTCGGTATCTGGGGCAGGTTCACATCCAAAACCCCCTCAAGTATTGGAACAACCTGCCCCATCGATGGCCTGTGAGATTCTGCATCTTGGACACACCAGCAAGCAACTCTGCAAATCCTAGTTAGCTCTTCGATATCGGCATTTGCCTCCAAGTTTGGGTCCAGAAGATCGAGCAGGTCACCTCCTTCAGATACCTTCCTAGCAGCCCATGTTGGGAAGAACTTGATAGCCCCATTTTCCAGTAGCTCTGAGTTCCTCCGTCCCGATACAAATTCAAAGAGCATCATTCCATAGCTATAAACATCAGCTTTTGCTGTTATGGCCACTCCAGAGATCCACTCCGGTGCAAGATACCCTCTTGTGCCTCTAATGGTTGTCAAAACCCTGCTGAAATCTCGGCCAACAAGCTTTGCCAGGCCAAAATCTGCCACTGTTGGACAGAATTCAGCATCTAGAAGGATGTTCTCTGGCTTGATGTCGCAATGTATGATGCAGTCTCTACACTTCTCATGGAGATAAGCCAGACCTCGAGCCGTTCCCAAAGCAATTTGGTACCTCATTTTCCAATCCAGGGTCTTTGAGTCCTTTCTATGAAAGAGATGATAGTCTAAGGAACCATTTGGCATGAAATCGTAGACCAAAAGCCTTTTGTCACCTTCAGAGCAAAACCCGCGAAGCCTGGCAAGATTCACATGCTGGATGGTGCCGATTGTGCTTACTTCTGATCGGAATTGCTTCTCTCCTTGGCTTATGCTTTCAAGCTTCTTGACCGCTATGTGAATTGAATCAGGTAATGTTCCTTTGAAAACTGAACCGAACCCACCCCCACCCAACTTCTCTGAGAAATTCTTTGTTGCTACTTGTAAGTCCCGGTATGCAAAGGCTATCAGCGAACCCTCCACAGTCTTTGTTGTTACAGTTGCCCTTCTCCTCCATCTCCAGATGCCAAACAAGACAAAGGCCAATATTGCCATTGCAGAGCTAAAAGACCCTGCAACTATCGCAGTTACATTGCTCTTCTTGCTTGGATCCTCAACGTCAGAAGCAGCAAGCCGGAGATAGAAGCTACTTCCAGTGGAATCACCTTGTGCGAGCTGTTGTGCATTGAAGAGAGGCCCAAACCAAATTGAGCAGGCATTATCCTTGAAAGCATAAGCTGTGCAAGAGCAATCGTTCAAACAAGAGAGGTGACATTTGTTGGCGTCTCTTACAGGTAAAGATTGGGAATTCGTCGGCAATTTCATGTCAGAAATAAGCAAGAATTGGTCCTTCTCCCCATCCAAAGTGCTCAAAGCACAACTCAATCTGGAATTCCTCTTACAACCACTAGACATATCACTCAGATTCCAATCTCTTTGTGAGGTTATACTAAACCCTGGCAAGCAACTGCAAAAGTTATCCGTGCTCTCGCTGCAAACACCAAAAGGCCCACAAAAATTGCGGACTTGACATTGTTTCGGGGGCTGGGACCAGAACATGTTCCACTGCTGTGAGGGCAACCAGGAAAGCATATGCATTTGCCCAGAAAGATCCATCACGAATCTTGATGGGGTAGTGCTGCCATCTTTCCTTCTATAAGTGAAGTAGCTATCATTTTCATTGTCCACAAAGATGAAATCGAAAATAGTGTTTGCTTTCAACTCAGGCACGTTTTCATACACTTTATTCTTACTATCCCACTTCCCGGTGGTATAATAAGGAAACGACATGTTCCACAATATGAAGTACTCATTGGATGGCTGCAGCTGGAGAGAGAACAAACCTGTCGAAGGATCCTCGGCATTCTTCCATGATGTCAAGACCGTGTTTTTGCGCTTGTTGATCTCTAATTTCGCACCGGGAAGCCACGTGTGTGTCATGTGATCAAAGCTCTGCCAGAGGGTCACGGAAGAATTTGGCCCGTCTTTGAGAGCGAAGTTGCCGTCGTCCCCAAGAACCGCCACCATGGAGCTCGACCCAGATGAAGAAGTACGCAGATTCGTGGACCAAATAGGGACTTGGGAACCGTTGACAATTATAAGATTGCCATCCGAGATCTTCAGCTCAGTGGAGTACCTGTCGGTGACAGGGTTGTCTCTATTGGCGACCCAGACGATGGTCGGCTTGCGAACTTTGTTGTACCAGATGCCTATGTAGGAGTAAGACGACTTGCCTGGTCTGAAGAAGCCAAGCGCAAAATCGCCACCTGAGGAGGTTAAGGTTTGATTACCAGATAGAGATTGATTTGCATTGAGCTTGTCAGTGCCAAGACACAGGTGGATGCAGAGAGATAAGCAAAGCAAGAAACTTGGCAGGATGAAAGACCATGGACTGTTTTTGTTGCTATCCATGGCTGTACCAAACGAGGTTCGAGCGGACAGGTTTAGAAACATAATGCACAGGGGGAAGTATATAAACCTGTTTGTGCTCAAGAGTGAGGGTGAGGTAAGAGATCTCAAAGAAGAAAGGGTCAAGAAACGCGTAGAGTAATATGTGGAAACTTCAACTGGGACTTGTGCATTTTCACTGGCGTCATCCGCAAGGTCGCGTTTAAGCTTGAATGCTGTACACTGACTGGCATTTCCTAGAGTGAAGAAGACGCTAGTGGTGCAATTTGTGATGTCCTCGTCAACCATTGGAATAACATGCTGTTGAAATATAATACGCGCAAATGATAATAATTTTGCCATTTGCGTCAACACGAAATCTATTTGTGCTCAAGAGTGAAGGTGAGGTCAGAGATCTCAAAGAAGAAAGGGTCAAGAAACGCACAGACGAAATCTGTTTGTGCTCAAGAGTGAGGGTGAGGTAAGAGATCTCAAAGAAGAAAGGGTCAAGAAACGCACAGAGTAACATGTGGAAACTTCAACTAGGACTTGTGCATTTTCATTGGCGTCATCCGTGGGGTCGGGTTTAAGCTTGAATGCCATACATTGACGGGCATGTCCTAGAGTGAAGAAGACGCTAGTGGTGCAACTTGGTGATGTCCTCGTCAACCATTGGAATAACATGCCGTTGAAATATAATATGCGCAAATAATAGGATTTTGCAATTTATGTCGATACGAAATCTGTTTGTGCTCAAGAGTGAGGGTGAGGTAAGAGATCTCAAAGAAGAAAGGGTCAAGAAACGTGCAGAGTAATATGTGGAAACTTCAACGGGGACTTGTGCATTTTCACTGGCGTCATCCATGAGGTCGCGTTTAAGCTTGAATGCCGTATAGTGACGGGCATGTCCTAGAGTGAAGAAGACGCTAGTGGTGCAACTTGGTGATGTCCTCGTCAACCATTGGAATAACATACCATTGAAATAACATACTGTTGAAATATAATACGTGCAAATGATAGAATTTTGCAATTTACGTCAACGCGAAATCGCCAGAGAAATAAACGAGAAATAATGAAGCTTGAAATATACATAGTTCGATCCAAATATCAGTACCTACGTCTATGAGAAGAGCCAACTGCAAATAATCTACTATAATCAGAAAATTAAAATTTACAATCGCTCACACGCTCGAGTGTTTTTCACACCTAGATTTAATCATAAATCCAAAGTGTTTGTAAATAAATAACTCACTTGGACATAAACTCACGGTACAAAATTAGCGTGCGTTCAAGCTTTAAACAAAATACTCTACATACGCCAAAATCAAGAACTCCAGTATTTGTATTTGGTCCGCGTAGGTACGGCTTCGTGTTTCTATACAAGGCTTCGCGCGGCTTCTACATGCAACTCGTACGTGCGGCTCCTTTTTCTCTCGTAGGGATGCCTTTTTCTTTTCCGCTGAAGAGCACCTTTGTATTGTGTGTGTGCCCAAAGTCAGCCCTTGATTCTTTTCTTCAACAAGGATTCGCTCGTTCCGCAGATAAGGGAAAGAAAACTTTCCTTTTTTTCTTTTCAACATAAATAGATAATAAAATATATGGTGTGCCCCTTCTTTTTGTCTTTTAGTGACAAAACATATCCTCCTTGTTTCGTTTCTTAATTTGCACGTTCGGAAGAAAGTCCAATAAGAAAAAAGATTTCTTCATCTGAATTCTAATCTGCTTGAAAAAATCTTCCTCAATAAAATTGGTTTAATAAATCGTTATCCGAATTCAAACTTGAGACATTAATTTAACACATGCAATGAATCTAAGCACTCAAAATTGGGCATTTGAGTGATCAAGCAAGACTTGGGTAAAGCAAGAAGACAATTTTACCGTTCTAGTGAACAATAAAGGAAGAAAACCAAGTGTCAAAGTCATTCATAAGTTGGAAAGCTGGACTAACAAGATTTGAATTTCATGATTCATGTTCCAATACTCTTGTCATCCCTGTTATTGTCTAAGCTAGTCTTGATGGGTGAAGAGACCTTTGCCTAGATGGCCTGAAGAGACCTCTGCCTGGACTTGAAGCGATCGATACCTCTTTTTTTTTTTTTTTTTTTGGGTTAAAAGTGATTGGTACTGGAGGTCCATTGTAATCTTTTACCGTTTTATCAATTTCCATCCATATGCAACTTTTTTTAGGAACATAATCTTTGCAATCCTTATATATTCACCCGAAAATAAAAATCTCCCTCTATCTTTTTTAAAGCATCTCTTTATATTTAGAATGTCACACCCCGATTCAACAAAATAAGGGCATGACACCGCCGTCTTTTCATCCAAAGACGTAACCTCAACATAACCATAATTCAGCCTAAGGTCAACATATATACATCCACATATTTATATATGACAAAGAGGGCATTTAGTTACAAACAATATCAAAGTTTTCTATAAATCACCAAATTAATATATACACCTCCACCAAAAGCTAGTTCACAAACTTATTAACTATATATAACTCATATAAAAAAAATCCCCACCACAAAAAGTCCTCCCTAATAACGAATGCTCAAGCCTATTCGTGCCTCGCTTAAGAATCTGAAATAAATAAATAAATAAATAATGAGAAGAGTGAACTACCACAGCTTAGTGAGTAACACATTTTTTCCAAGCAGATTGAGAAATCATTATGCACATCTAAAATGCAACCATAACTCACTTTAAAATAATATATATTCATAATACAAACATTGAAGACACCAATGGTTCAGTCCATTGGTCGATCTCATAAAAACCTGTATCAATGATCTATTCCATTGATTAATCTCATTAAACCATACATCGATAGTCCATTTCATCGACCAAACTCAAATCACCTATCAATGGTCCACTCCATTGATCAACTCATGCTCAAATGTCTATCCATGGTCACGTGTAATGCTCGTGAAAGGACGACCAAGATTCCCCTCTTGGTTAGCTCTCCATCTATTATTAGCCAGTGATTCGACTCACAAAGATATCCTAGACTAATATGTGCATGCCCATACACCCCTTAGGGTCCACAGAGACATTGAGTATCTACCATTAATCACAAATATCCAATAACTTAACATTAGAATGAGAGTCATCTCACAATTCAGGCATTTGATATATAAATATCAAAGCGTTCTTAAAGAACCACAAACATTTCGAAATTCTTTCATAAAAGGATTTCAGAAACCATTTTCAGACAATCATTCAAACCCAATTCAAATGATAATTATTTCTTTCAACAAAAAAATGACAGTGAAAGCTAGATGCTATTTATCAACTCATAACATATATAATCCATATTGTTTTTTTTTTTCAAAATATGAGTTTAAAATACAAAGAAGAAATAGTGTCGTTCAGCTCGGAAAAGCCCAAAAACCAACTGTGATAGACGCACTTGGATCCCTAACAATTAACCCAAAAAAAAAAATCAAAAGGCTGAGTAAAAAAAAAAATTATTATAACAACTCGTCTATAGTAAGCCTATTTGTCGATAAAATGACACCTACATGCCAACGAAAGTTCATACTTAGCAGAAACTTATTGTTGTCTGCTAGGCATGTCTTGTGCGCTAAATTTCGTCGGGCCATAACTTCCTGTACAATATTCCGTTCTAAGCCATCTTATAGTCCTTAGAAATTTCTTTTGATGCACTACAACAACCTCAACTTAGCCACCCCAAAACCTCACCGAAAACGGTTAAAATTCAGAGCCCAAGCTACTATTCGGTACTGCTCCAGAATGCATGCCAAAATTGAAAATTCCGTTTTGGGCAAACCGTAAGCTTAAATCACAATTTATAAGATGCTATAGTTTCACAACACCCTAAATTATCATTTCTATAAAAATACGCAGCTCAATAACTCAAAAATCGGACTTCGTCACACAAATCTCTAAGAAATCCGAATTTCGAGCCCTAATTCCGACGATTTATTCAAATAGACGATTATAGGCTTCGATCACTTACTGGTGTTGCAAAACGGAGTAAAGTCGGCTTGGTGAGGTGTCTGGGTCATGAGTGCGCCAAAATTTTTCCCTTCCTCCTTTCTTCTTTCTCCTTTCTCTTCTTTTCTCTCCTTCATTTTTTTCTTCCTTTCCCCTGTTTCGTTTCTACCCAAGCCCTCCCTCTCTCCTCTTTAAAAACAGCTGAAGCTTCCACTGTTCTCCTTCTCCTCCGGCTTCGTTTGTTGACTTTTCAAACTCTCTTCTTTTATTTATTTCTTTTTTTGTCTCAAAGCTCATATATTACATTCTCCCATTCTTAAAAAAAAAAAATTATTCTCGAAATTTAAACATACTTCAATCATCAAACAAGTAAGGGTATGTCTTGCCTCCCCTTGAAGCATTTCTCTTGCAGTAGCCCTGCTTACCTCTCATATGCAATTAAAGTGTTGCTACTACCTCTCACTGTTTCAGCTTGCTTCTTGGCAATCCTCTCCTCTAGTTTCAAAAGCTTTTAGTTAATTGCCTATTTTCTCTAAAGACACTCAAGAAGTAGAGGCATCACCCTTAAGACCATTTGCCTCATTGCTTGAGGTGCCATCATTTACCTCTTCCTACTTCACGTCGTCAAACATGATTTTAATTCATGTACCATAATTGATTCTCAATTTTGGAAGGCACACAATCATAGTTCCTGTTGTCTACATCCAATCTCATCATCTACTTCTCGTACTTCATCTTCTTCCTAGTATCCCTTTTCATCTCCATCACTCTTCTTGCTCCTACAACATTTCATTGTTCTCCTCAGTCCATTCTCCTTCATCCTTGCTAGGAATAGATCTGGGAACATTCACAAACTGCCCAGCTTTAGTCGATAAGACAACAGTTTCCTTTTCTTTCTTTGTTTTTTCTTTTAGGGATGAAAATCTCCATCCTATCTAGCTACCAACTTCACACAATAGTCCCTAGATTTCTCCAAATCATCATAAGAAAAATGAATGGGAGAATCGGGGGCTTGAGACAGAGAGAGAGGATAGGAAGTCACACCTTGGTGGAATCTATGGATCTAATTTCTTCTCATCAGTGCTTGGTTGTGATACAAACAAGAAGTCTTTTTTGGTTAAAAAAAATGGATAATAAAAAGAGGCAGTCTATCCAAATTGCCTTTTATTTATTTGAAAATTTGATTATTCTTATTGGGTCTGTTTATTTTTATTTTTTAGATTCATAATTTCATAATCTAAAAAATAAAAATAAACAGTTTTAATAAGAATAATCAAATTTTCAGATATATCGGAAATTGTTGATATGGACTCCAGTCGTCCTACGTCATACAATAGGCACTCACAACAGTCATCGCCGGAGGTTGGCGAAGGAAAATAAGGAAGAAAAAAAAAGAGAAAGGAAAAAAGAAAAGAGGAAAAGAGAGGAAAGAGAGGAAAAAAAGAAAAAAAAAGGAAAAAATTATAAAAAATTGAAATAATTGAAATAATAATTAAATATTATATAAAAATGTCCATGTCAGGACCAGTCGTGGCACGAAAGATAAGTGGCGTCCATATCAGCAATTTCTGGCATAAATTGATTGGATGGACTTAATTGGTATAACTGTGAAAATGTTTATGACTAAATTGGTTCAATTAAAAAGTTTAAAACTGAACTTGTATCAATATAATAAGTTTATGACTTTTTAGTTTTTTGGTACTTTTCCCAATTGAAAATCAAAGCTAGGCCTTCAAAAACAGGCTCCTTTAAGATACATTGAAGTTGACTTGGACTTGTAATTAGTCCTCTTTGCAATGAAAAATATTGTTTAAATTCAATTGAACAAAATGAGAACTCAATAAATTTCCACCTAGAACAAACAGTGGAGATTTTTAAGAAGCAACATTGAGATACTGAATTTGGTTCCACAAAACTTGTAAGCAATTTCACAAATATTGGTGAGTGAGTAATATACAAATTAATGCAAGCACGCAACAGAAGTCTCATCCATCACTATACAAATCAGTTTCGCTAAAAAGGTTCAAGTAATCTCTAGCATTACTCATATTTGAAACATAGAGTGATGAAGTGATCCATAGGAATTCGACTTTAGAAAAGATATAAGTACCACGTGAAAATTGGGCGGGCATTCACATTCTACAGCTCCAATAAAAGGATCTGCTGGTAAAACAAGTTGTAGTTTCAAGGGCGGTTTCGTACCAGGACTTATTACCTAAACAAAGCAAGTAGCAAGAGGAGTTTATACTGAGAAATGCTAAGCCTCACAGCCTGCTTTGCATGCAATCAGGGCAGATTTGAGAACCATGAGAGACACCAGCTGAAATCTGAGCTAGGAGGTACCAATGCGTTAGATCCCAATCCCAGTGCCAAAATTATCAGAAAGTTTTCGATGCTAATTACCAATATCACCTTGGATCTCAAAGAGCAGAGAACAGATCATTATATAGAATGAAGGTTCCTTACAACTGGTCTGGCCTCGCATCAATTCCAAGGTTGCTTGTATCTAATATGTAACAAAAATAACTAAGGGAAAAAGTCCCAAGAAAACCAATACCCAAATGCTGAGATTCTTTCTTGACTACAGAAAAAAAAGGAGCATATGCACTAACTGGAGCACTTCTTGCCTAAAGACTTGGACTTTGTTGAAGATGAACTATTTTGGTTCTGCGAGGAAGCAGTTGAGGTATCACTCTTCGTCTGGGAACTCTGGTTCGACGATGACGACTCAATAAAAAGAACTACATGCTCCTGATTATTAAGAAACAGTTGAAGGGCTCTCGGTATCCTGGCCAGGTTCACATCCAACACCCCCTCAAGTATTTGAACAACCTGCCCCATCGATGGCCTGTGCATTTCCTCATCTTGGACACACCAACAAGTAACTCTACAAATCCTAGTTAGCTCTTCAGTATCGGCATTTGCCTCCAAGTTTGGGTCCAAAAGCTCAAGCAGGTCACCTCCTTTGGCTAATTTAATAGCAGCCCATGTTGGGAAGAACTTGACGGCCCCATTTTCCAATAGCTCTGAGTTCCTCCTTCCTGAGACAAACTCAAAAAGCCTCATTCCATGGCTATAAACATCAGCTTTTGCTTCAGAGATCCACTCCGGCGCAAGATACCCTCTTGTCCCTCGCATGGTTGTCAACACCCTGCTGGAATCTCGGCCAACAAGCTTTGCAAGGCCAAAATCTGCCACTTTTGGACAGAATTCAGCATCTAGAAGGATGTTCTCTGGCTTAATGTTGCAATATATGATGCAGTCTCTACACTTCTTATGGAGATAAGCCAGACCTCGAGCCATTCCCAAAGCAATTTGGTATCTCGTTTTCCAATCCAAGGTCTTTGAGTCCTTTCTATGATAGAGATGATAATCTAAGGAACCATTTGGCATGAAATCGCAGACCAATAGCCTTTTGTCACCTTCAGAGCAGAACCCCCGAAGCCTGACAAGATTCACATGCTGGATGGTGCCGATTGTGCTTACTTCTGTTCGGAATTACTCCTCTCCTTGGCTTATGCTCTCAAGCTTCTTGACTGCCGTGTGACTTGAATCAGGTAATGTTCCTTTGAAAACTGAACCAAACCCGCCCCCACCCAACTTCACTGAGAAATTCTTTGTTGCTACTGCTGCCCCCGAAGTAGCTCTCGTTCTCATTGTCCACATAATTGAAATCATAAAGATAGTTCAATCTCATTTCAGGGACCAAAGAGAAAATTTTCGTCTGATTGTCCCACACTCCAGTGGTCCAGTAATGCTTATTCCTATTCCCCAATATATAGTACTCACTGGACGGCTCGAGCTGGAGAGAGAACAAACCTGTCAAGGGTCCTCGGCGTTCTTCCATGATGTCAATAGCTGACTCATGTTCGTGCGATTGTCGATCACGATTTTCGCACTACTCGTGCGTCGGGTGATCAAAGCTCTTCCAGAGTCTTGGAAGAATTCAGCCCTTCTTTGAGAGCGAAGTTGCCATCGTCCCCAAGAACCGCCACCGTGGAGCTCCACCCAGATGAAGAAGCAGTCAGATTTGGGGACCAAACGGGGAGTCCAGAGTCGTTGACTATTACATGATTGCCACCCGAGATCTTAAGTTCAGTGGAGCAGCTGTCGGTGACAGGGTTGTCTCTGTTGGCGACCCAGACAACGGTTTGCACGCTGACTTTGTTGTACCAGATGCCTATGTAGGAGTACGAGGAGAGTTGCCGCCGGAGGAGATTAAGGTTTGGTTGCCGGAGAGGGACTGGTTGGTGGAGATGGTGTTGGAGCCAACACAGAGGTGGGTGGTGCAGAGAAATAAGCAAAGCAAGAAAATTGGGAGTCTGGACGACCATAGACTATTGTCGTTGCTATCCATGGGGTACCATACAAGGTTCGAGTGGACCGGTTTAGAAACATAATTCACAGGGGAAAGTACATACACCTGTTTGTGCTCGGAGTGAGGGTGAGGTAAGAGATCTCATAGAAGGGGTCAAAAAACGCACAGAGTAATATGTGGAAACTTACTGGGACCAGTGCATTTAGGCTGGCATCATACAAGGGGTCTTGTTGATTGAATGCCAAGACCAATGGACGAGGACGGGCATATCCTAAAGTGAAGAAGACGCTACTGGTCCAACTTAGAAATGACTCAGTCAACCATTGAAATAACATGCAATGAATCTGGGCAGTGAGCACTCAAACTCAAGATCGTACGTTGAGTGATCGAGCTAGACTTCAAACATAGGTAGACTGGACATTGGTAAGGCAAGAACACAGTCTTAACTGCTCTAGTCAACAGCGAAGGAAGAAACCGAGTGTCAAAGTCATTCATACATTGGAAAGCTGGACCAACAAGATTTTATTTTCACGATGCATGGTCGAATTTTTTTCTTGATATTCCTACTCTTGCTAATCTTGAGGATAGTATCTTCAAGAAAATGCCCCCGTTCCACATGGATGCTGAACTGACTAGATCGTCAAGAGACTAAGCTCTAGATTACCACGTTGATTTATTCCCCCACTTCATATATACGTAACACACTGGTTGTATGTCTTTATCAGAAAAAACCTTACAGAGTATGGGTGCGTTTGGTTCAGCATTCCCAATAGGCCTTCAGCCTTCAAAACTCCTTGAAAAAATGATGAACCATTTGATAACTGTTTTGAAGTAGCTTTCAAGTGACAATCAGTATTGGGAAGATTAAAAGTCCAACGTTAGTAGGGACTCATTTTGAGCTTTCAGCATTTGATGCTTAAACTTATTTTTTCTTCCAAAACTATCATTATTCATTCTTCAAATTTCTAATTTTGCCCTCGTTATTATTTTTTTAATTGCCAAAATAATGCTAAAAAATCAAATATATATAAATGCTAAAAATATTAAATATATTTTGGTCTTTTAAAAAAATATTTATATATTTGATATTTTTAGTATTATTGTCAAAATATATGTTTAAAAAGTTGCATATATTATTTTTTTTTTCAATTTTGAACAAATAAAAATTAAAAAATTCTGATGAAGGGTTTGGTCCTTTTTTTAAAAAGAAAGAAATATATATATATATATATATATATATATATATGTGTGTATTTTATTTTTTAGCATTATTTTCAAATTATATTTAAAAAGTTGCATACATTATTTTTTTTCAATTTTAAACAAATAAAAATTTAAAAAAAATTGACGGAGGATTTGGTCTTTTTTTAAAACAAATTATATATATATATATATATATATGATTTTTTTTAGCATTATTTTCAAAATATATATTTTGCATGCATTATTTTTTTCAATTTTAAAAAAGTAAAAATTAAAAAATTTCGATGAAGGGTTTGGTCTTTTTTTAAATATATATATTTTAGCTTTATTTTCAAACTTAAATTTAAAACGCTGCATACATTAGTTTTTCAATTTTAAACAAATAAAAATTAAAAAAAAAGTTGATGAAGGATTTGGTATTTTTTTTTAAATTATATATATATGTATTTGATTTTTTTTTTGTTGCATTATTGTCAAAAATTATATTTAAAACGTTGCATACATAATCTTTTTTCAAATTTAACCAATTAAAAATTAAAAAATTTAGATGAAGGGTTTGGTCTTTTTTTTTAAATTATATATTTATTTGATTTTTTAGTATTATTGTCAAAATTTATATTTAAAAAGTTGCATACATTATTTTTTTTCAATTTTAAACAAATAAAATTGAAAAAAAAAACTAATATTAATTACCGAAAGGGCTTTCTAAATGTGTTTTCTATCAAATGACATTTCTTTCAAAGTTATTTTTCAAAGCATAGTTTATCAAACAGTCTTTGCATTTGCCTAAAATCCTTTAAGCTAAACTACTTTGCATTTTCTCAATAAGCTTTCAAAATACTAAACCAAACCTACCATATCTATATCATTGTTGACTTATATTTTAGAGTAACCTATTTGAAAGGTCAATCTCATATTGGCTTCATATTTGACAAACAGATAATATTAAAATCATAGTTAGAGTAATATTGAACTAATTTTTGGCAAATAAAAAATATTAAAACGACTAGGGTCTTTACATATTGTATTTATATTTAAGCACTTCGGCCTCCAGCATTTTTTGTTTCTTGGTCAATCTAGATTCATGTATTTTAAATCCCATTTCTCGCATGATTTTCTTGCCATCAACTCCAAGAACCTCGAAATTGAGTGAGCGGCTCATTCGAGATTTCATTTGCAAAACCCAAGATCGACCCCGTGCCTTGACTCGGTCGTCAGCTATCTATGAAGAATCAAAGGGGGATGAGTCCTAAGTCGATTAATGTTCCATTTGTACGTGAAGGTTTGCAAGTCCTAGTCTGTCGATGTGTTTAGTGTAGACTATTCAAAGTCTTGCGGAGATAGTGCCGGTCTTCGGAGCAAAATGCATCAAAAGGGACACTATTACTAACATGATAACCTCTATATGAATTACTGACATGAAAAGATAAGAGACGAGAGAATAAGACTACTGGTCCCCGCCATTATAACATCCTTCCCATGAATAGTTTGTCAGCTAGTAATAATGCACGGCACAAGTCTTTTCTCGATAACATGATCATTTTCTATAGTCCAATGATTTAATAGTAACACAAATTGATAGTAAAACTAGACGAGAGAATTTATGAATTAGACAGAGAAAGACTTATGATGTCTTCTATTAACACGAATTGTTAAGCTTAGATGATGTAGAATATACATCGACAGCTGCATGTAGTAAAGTGAAAATTTAAATTAAACATTTTTCCGATATATGTATTTTTACAAAGGATTTTTGTGAGGCAAACAAAACTTTACATACGACATAATGGATCGTCTAACCCATTAAAGCGTGTGGCATTAAAAAAGGATAGAGGCTGCGTAATTAAAATGAATGCAGGATATTTGTGACGAGCACTCCATATTTAACTTTTTCAAAACAACCGCGATATATGCATTGACCTTGATTGAGGCTTCATCTAACAATGATTAGCCATCTATAAATATGTAACCAATCTTCTTGTTGAGAACATGCGAACCTAGACAATCTCACATCCTCAAGACCACCCCAAAATCATGGCTTCTTCCATATTTCTCTGGAAGCCATCTTCTTTAGGATTCTTCTTCTTGTTCTACTCGTCTTCTTCGTAAACAACTTCACCATCTTTGTTTCCACTCCATTTCATGGCATAGTCATTTCTGCTTCCTCCACTTCTTTCGCTTCCAATGCAACCAACCATACGGATGAAGCAGAGGCGCTCCTGACATGGAAATCTACTCTCAATGACCACAACCAATCTCTCCTATCTTCCTGGCATGGCAACAACTCTTGCCACTTCATGGGTGTCACTTGCGACGACTACGGATTCGTCACCCATCTTAATCTTTTTAATCTTGACTTGAGAGAAACTTTAAATAGTCTCAACTTCTCATACTTAACCAAGGTGGTTAGTCTTGACTTTTCCAGCAACTCAATCTACAATCCTATAACCTTAAGTATTGATAACATTTCCAAACTCAACTATCTTGATTTTTGTGACAATAGACTCTTCGAAAACATTCCTCCATGTATAGATAGCCTTGCTAAAGAGTCTTCGTATTTTGGGCCTATGTGCAAATTACATGAGTGAACATTTCATGGGAGATTGGATTGTTAGATTCTCTTTTGGAAGTTTATTTTGGCGAAAACAATCTCATAGGTCCTATCCCTACTTCACTGGGAAACCTAAGCAGCCTAAATATTCTTGCCTTTTTTCAAAACCAATTTTCAAGGTTGATTCCTCCGTCTCTTGGAAAATTAGGCAACTTAACAAAGTTGAGCATATCACAAAATGACCTCTCTGATCCCATTTCAAGAGAGATGGGTGACCTAAGACAATTGAAGGTTCTTTACTTATGAAGGAATAAAATTTCATGATATATACCTTCAGAGATCAGGAGGCTAAATGTTCTTATTAATTTAGATTTTTTTTTAAATAATTTGGTTGGTTGTGTCCTTGCCTCACTAGGAAACCTAGGCAGTCTAAATGTTCTCAATTTTTGGGGAAACCAATTTTCAGGGTCCATTCCTCCTCTTCTTGGAAAATTAGACAACTCAAGAAATTTGAAGATGGCACAAAATGACCTTTTTGGTTCCATTCCAAGAGAGAGAGGTGACTTAAGAAGATGAAGTTTCTTTGCTTATAGAGGAATAAATTTTCAGGGTCCATACTTTTAGAGATTGGGAGGCCAACCGATTTTATTGAATTAGATTTTTCTGATAATGAGTTGGTTGAGTGTATCCCTACTTCACTAGGAAAACTAAGCAGTCTAGATGTTCTTTGTCTTTCCATAAACCAATTTTCAAGGTCCATTCCTCATTCTCTTGGAAAATTAGGCAACTTAAGAAATTTGAGCGTAGCAAATAATGACCTTCTAGTCTCATTCCAAGAGAGATAGGTGACCTAAGAAGATTGAAGGGTCTTTACTTATGGAGGAATAAACTTTTAGGATCCATACCTTCAGAGATTGGGAGGCTAACCGATCTAATTGGATTAGATTTTTTTCATAATGATTTAGTTGGGCATATCCCTTCATCTATTCATAATTTGAGCAATTTGAATACGTATTCTCAAATCATCTTTCAGGTTTGATTCCTAAAGAGATAAGGAAACTAACATCTCTTGTAGAATTAGCTTTGTATAATAATACTTTGACTAGTTCAATCCCTACATTAATTGAAAATATGGCCAATTTAACTATGTTAGGCCTTGGAGATAACAACTTTCTCAATTCCTTGCCTCCTGAAATTAATAAGATCGGTCATTTGAGTGTTTTGGATCTCTCTGATGAACTCGAAGAGCAGCTACCAAGAAAATATATGCCTTGGGGAATTATTGTAAAATTTCACTGTAAAGAATAATTATTTCAGAGGTCATATCCCTAAAAGCTTGAGGAATTGTACTTCATTAATTATAGTGAGGCCCGAAGGAAACAAACTTACGAGAAATATAATGGAAGCTTTTCAAGATTAACCATAGCTGATATTTATGGACTTGAGCCACAATTATTTGCATGGCAAACTTTCATGGAAATAGGGGCATTGCCACAATTTGATGAGCTTATCGAACAATAACATTTCCAATGAGATACCCTCGATATTTGGAAGGATGGCTCGATTACAGATACTTGACCTTTCTTCAAATAATTTTAGTGGAAAGATATTGAGGAAATTGGGAAGCTTGCAATTACTGTCCTCAACAATAATGGGATGACAGGTGATATTCCCAATGAATTTGGATCTTTATCTCAATTGGAACATCTCAACCTAGCATCAAACAATTTGAGCGGAGCCATTCTGCTGCAGCTCAGCTAATGCACCAACTTGTTGAGCCTAAATTTGAGCCAAAATAAAATCGAGAGAAGCATTTCTCCTAAGACAGGCAATGCACGATTCCTAAGAGTTCTTGATTTGAGTCAACATCTATTGATAGGAAGAATACCAAAAGATCTAGGAAAACTGAGAGTCCTAGAAACCTTGAAAGTCTCACACAATGGCCTTTTTGGTTCCATCCCACGTAGTTTTGCTGACCTATTGGCATTAACCTTTGTTGATGTGTCCTACAATGACTTGGAAGGTCCTCTCCAAAATGTCAAAGCTTTTAAGGAGGCTTCGTTTGAGGCAGTTCAGCATAACAAGGGGTTGTGTGGAAACGTGGCCAAATTATAGAAATGCAATATTTCTACCATGGGCAAGAAACATGATCAACACAATGGAGCTCGAATTTTGATTATCCTCATTCTCTCGTTCTTGGGATTCCTCGTTCTCTCTTCCTTCTTGATCATCCTTATAATCATTGATTGCCACTGAAGAAAGGTTATCAAGAGAGAGAGGAATGCACAGACAGAGACTAATGATTTAGATTTCTTGAACATTCTGAGTTTTGATGGAAAAAAATTCTACGAGCGAATTGTGGAGGACATGGAAGGATTTGACTCCAAGTTATATTTGGGAGAAGGGGCCTATGGCGTTGCTTACAGAACTAATCTACCAACTGGTCAAATTGTTGCAGTCAAGAAATTTCCATCGTCCCAAGAAGATGAGATTGTCGACATCGTTCCTTTTGAAAGGGAAATTGAAGCCTTACAAAATATTCGCCAACGCAACATTTTGAAGCTTTACGGGTTCTGCTCTCATGCATGACATCATTTTCTGGTGTACGAGTATGTCGAAAGAGGGAGTTTGAGAACAATTTTTAATGATGATGAAAGAGCATCAAAGCTTGGCTAGACAAAAGGATAAATATAGTTTGAGCAGTTGTGGATGCATTGTCGAATATGCATCACGATTGTTTTGCTCCATTGATCCATCGAAACTTGACCAGCAACAACATCTTGTTGGATGCTGATTATGAGGCTGGTGTTTCAAACTTTAGCATCGCAAGATTATTGAGGCCAGATTCCACCAATTGGACTGCTGTTTCTGGCACCATTGGATACATCGCTCCAGTTGATGTTATTTGTAGAAGCATATTAATTTACTGTCCCAAGTCGTGTTGTCATTGGAAATTCCTTAATTATGTAAAAGCAAATGCCCGTGTCTTAAATTACAGCTAATAAGATTATCAATGGACTTTGAATTCTTCAACTACAGAGCTAGCTTATTCTAACATTCTGACCGAAAAATGTGATGAGTATAGCTTTGAGGCTGTAGTACTGGAGATAATCATGGGAAAGCATCTAGGAAGTTATGTCATTTCAGTATTTTCATCCACTCAATCCAAGTCGCAAACACCATTGAAGGATGTGCTGGACCAACGCCTGTTGTGTCTGATGAATCAGGAAGCACAACACATAATCTCTGTCGCAGCATTAACACTCACATGCTTGCAGACCAATCCTCAACTTCGACCGACCACGACACAAGTCTCGCGAGAGCTTCGAGTTCAAGCTTCATCGATTTTGCCGTTCTTTGGAATCATCTTAGAACAACTCCGTCATCCCGATGGCAGGAACTTTTATTAAATAGTAAACTATACCACATACCTAAGATATTAAAATATCTATTATATGTAATATATATACATAGTCAATATATATTTCTATATTAAATGTATATTATAAGATAGAAATAAATTAGAATATCTAAATAAAAATAAGATTAGATAATAAAAAAAAAGTTGTCATTACTGTGTTATTATTATATTATTGTTAAATATTATTTATATTCAACTATTATTTTAATTTTATAATTTAAGAAGTTTGTTATTCAAAAAAAATAATTTTTATGTTATGGATATTAGAAATTCTTTTCACCTTTATCTCACTTTCTTCATGGAATTATTTTATCCCAGTGATATTTCTTTTATATCATACTTAATCCCGTTTTGACTAGGTATCAAGCACAGGATAGAATAAATTTTGAATTTTGTCCTAACTACCAAATGCAAACCATTGACTGGTACTTGGAATCTCAACTGTCAAGTCACTTGAGCAAGCTCACCTTTTACATTAAACACTAGAGATTTTAATTTTTCATCTACCAAGCAACCATATTCAACTATGATTATCAAAAAAAAAAAAAAAAACATGGTGGGTATAATTACTGAAATATCTAAGAATGTTTTGAAGATCCAAAGAAGTATCACAAGCGTTTATCACTGTTACTCATAAAAAGGCTTGGATAATGAGTTTTAAATCATTTTAAGACGTTGGGAATAGTTTTTACCTTTTACCTCGTTACTTAATTTAAATATTAGAAGGGCAGTACTTCGATTTGCAATATATACATATTAACATAGATAATATTTAGAATTTGTTCAAATTCAAATTTTAGGAGAAAATTTAATGATAAATTATTTTTCAAGAAGGTGGCTAGTTTCCTTTATTTAATGATATGTGATTGAAAACGTTTTTTATTGTTTGAATCTTATTTGGAAAATGATTTCAATTTCATGAATATCATCCAAAATAAAAATTTGAAATTTTTATTTTTTTATTCTCTTTCTTCTTCTTTTTATTTCTTCCTCCTCCTCTAGGCCTCAAGCCACTAACAAGAGCCAACTTGGCTGGCCTTAGGCTAACTCGACCTTGTCATGCCGAGGCTGGCAAGGCTCGAGCTAATTGTGGCAAGGTTGAGATCGACGAAGGCTAACGAGATCGAGCCTCGCCTGAGGTTGGCCTACGCCAATGTTTATTTGCTGGCCATCGCCCAGGCTTGGTGACCAATTGGGGAAGAAGAAGCAAAAAGAAAATAACATAAAATAAAATAATTGAAAAATTCAAGAGGAGCAGTTACATAAAGTGTTTTCATCATCTTGAATTTATGAATTCATTTCCTAGTTTTATGCATGGATATTTGGAAATTGTTTTCGATTGTTTCCCTCAACCAAATGCATCCTTAAAACATGATGGGATTCCCACGCTGCTGTCCATTCCGGCCTTCTGATAAGGCAAGGCCATCGATCTTCACTCACCCCTCCACCCAGCAAATATTAACCACAGATTTTAGCCATCTCTGAATGGGTGTGCTGAGCGGTGGCTGTGGCCATGGCTGCCTCTAGGGGTGGAACGGTACCTCGGGGAATGAAGGATCGTCGCATCCTTGATCACCAATTGAGTGATCAATTGAGTTCTTGATCATGCTCACTCAATTAAGGGGCCGTGGTCACGATTGCTCGATTTGAGCTCTTGATCATGCTCACTCGGTGATCATGAGAATAGTTATAAATCATAAAATTTATATTATTATAGGTATTTTATTAGTTTTCTTCACTTTCAGCACTTCCTTTATTTTATTTTTATCACATAAGGAATCTCCCTGTCATCCCATTAAGGGATATTTTCCTTCCAAATTTTCGAAGGAAACTAGCTAAACAATTTAACCGGTTCCCTTGGAAAATCGAAAGGCTGAAAAGGCATCGTCTCTTTTTAAGATGGACGGTGCCGTTAGCCTAGCAATTCTGCTTTCCGAGAATTTGTTTGGACAGGGGATATTACAGACGCTAGTGGCTCCAAGGCTGTCCCGCCAGAAAGCAGTGGAGCGAAGCCGCGTTGACCCCACCACCCTCCTCGTCGCCTACCCCCCCGACCATATCCACATCCACCCCTTCCCCTTCTCCTCCTCCAAGAACCACCACCACCTTCATCTCACCTCCCCTTCAGCGGCTCCCCGCTCTGCCGCCAATGTTGACAGTATGTATGAGGCAGTCGAGCTTCGAACTTCTTCGGCAATGCCCCTTTGCTCGACACTGAGTTCGACTAGTTCGCTGACGTGGCTTCGACGGTAAAGTTCTTACAAAGGCCCAGTTTACGAGGGGGATGTCGATGCTGCGCCTGTATATAGAATAAGGGACAAGGAGGATGGGGACGATATGCTGTTCACTGATTTGGGAGAGTTGCTTGAGTGCCCCTTGGTTTTCAGGCGAAGCAAGTTGGTCGAACCGGAAAGGCAGAGGCCCCTGGCACCGTCTGAGCATGGTTCCGTGTTGGCAATTTGGCATCGCACAGGCTTTGGTCATTCAATCAAGTGGCCTGCATTGATCAACTCTGTACGGATCATGCGCCACAGGAAACGACACAATTTCACCTACAATCTCTTATCGGGATGTTGTTGATCGGCCTAACAATTGTAAGCTACAAAGAGTGCTACATTATTTGAGGAGATGCTAAGAAATGAGAATGCTTTCAATCTTATCCTAGTATGGACAACAAGTAGCATTTAAATTCATTACATCCCTCTCAAATTCTAGATTTTGCTGTGACAGGGAAAACAGAAGATTATGAGTTTTGCACATGTATTGCAACATTGTCCAGACGAAATTGCTTCAATTTTGACTAATCAGAGCAATAATCAGGAATGTATTGGTTAATACAATGTCACCATCAGAATACCATGATTTCAATTCGACCTACTTATCAAATTTGACTGGCCTGACTAGTTTTAGACCAACTTTCCAGAATTTCTGCATCGAAAATTCCCTTATATCTGACAACATTTTGTGTAAGAGAAAAATATACACAGAGGTAGCACTTGGCAGACCCGCCCTTGGAGCAACAAGCAGCAGAAGAAACCTACCTTAACTAGAGCAGCATCCAATCCTCTTAAAAACAGACCCCTCTTCTTTGACATTGATCGTTTGTCCCTGACCTGGAACAGAAGAAACACTTGGGTTGTCACCCGCTTCGACTGCTCTCTTGCTCACGATCCGATAAATCTGACTAAGGACTTCGGCAAAAGCTGCTTCCACATTGGTCGCATCCAATGCAGAAGTCTCCATGAAATAGAGTGACTCATTCTCGGCAAATGACTTCCCATCCTCCAGTGGGACTGCCACAAGGTGGCGAAGATCAGACTTGTTGCCAATGAGCATGACCACGATGTTGGGGTCGGTGTGGTCCCTCAACTCCCTCAGCCACCTTGCAACGTTCTCAAAAGTCGCACGCCTGGTGACGTCATACACAAGTAAAGCGCCAACGGCTCCTCTATAGTAAGCACTAGTGATGGCACGGTACCTGAGAAGTTGGACAATTGAACTCAAAATATTCGAGATAATTAAAAAAAAAAACAAACAAACAAACTTGCAGCAATGTCCCTGAACACATAAATCTCACCTCCATTACCGGACTTGATGGTACATGCATTGGTTTTGTTATCATAAGATTTTAATTATGCAGTTCATTGCCTTCCACATTTTTTTCCTCACTGCGAATAAACATAAAAATCTGGCAAATGCTCATCACATAGGCTGTGACCTCTAGTCAGATCTTCATTGTTTCAGTAAGATGTGCAAGAATTAAAATCAGATACCATGATTCTCTTCCAGGTATCTTTGATACACAGTTGAATGAAGTTTGGCTTTTAATCTGCCCGTTAAGCTCTCACAAACTTCCAACACCAACTAAATTCTCAAGGTCACAAACTAATTAGGAAGTCGTGCTATTGTGAAGATAAATGAAGCGGTTATTCCCTCCTAATGAAAAGAGGAAACTTAGAGCACGCATCAGATATCATTATTACTAGTTGAATCTTCCAGCATTCACATTAAACTTGAATGCACCATCTTTTATCAGTCCACTCAACAAACAAAGTAATTCTATACTCCAACTACCAAGCAAGCAGGCATATAGGATCATTCAGTGTTAGTGTCAAGTGACAATTTAGGCTGACTACAACTGCAAATTCATGCATCAGAAAAACCACAACAAGCCATGTCTATCCTCAAAAGACCAATGGCATTTTTTCTGTTGACCTTGTCAAGCAACTTCAGACAAGAATACAACTGAAATAATCCTAGTCCATCATTACTTATTTAAGAGAACTTCTTGCTATCCACAGCTCGCTGATGTAACTTGTAAGACTACTAAGAGGTCGAAAAGGTCAAAGATCTCCAAGCAAACTCGTTTTGCTTGAACATGAGTTTGTTTCCCCAGTTGGAAATTGCATTATCACATGAGCCCCGAGTTATTTTGCAATATCAAATCAAGATCTTGAAACTAGACTTTACAAGATGCTTTCAGTTTGAGTTATAGCTGATTTCAACTGTCAAATATTCATCTCTAAGAAGCCATAATTGACAATAAGGATTTCAGGGTAACATAACACATTTATAGCTAAAGTAACAAGCAAATTGCTAGACTTTTCTTGCTCTCCCTCTCCTATTCTTTTTTTGCATACCATTTCCAAGTTGTGAGTGAAATTTGTATATCCGCAAACCTTCCTCTATTAAAGACTAGGCCCTACCTCCAAACCATAGATAAATAAGTTCATCAGAGAAACCAGATATTCTCCAGATAAGGTAAAAAAAAAAATAACTGTAAAATTAAACTAGAACTTAGGAACCAGCTCCACCACATGCCAAGACTGTTGTGTGAAGAAACGGAGGAACTAGTTCTACTTAACACAATTTGTCATCCGGGCACTTTGCTAGCTCCAAGTGAGTCAGGAATAAAATCCCAAACACGTCCTTGGAGAAAGACACCTTAAAGATAATAAAAATCCATCACACAAAGGTCCTCTGAGAAAAAGAAATCGGAACCAGCTTCCACAAAGCAAATTTCAGCATTCTTGAGCAGCACATATAAATCAGAATTAGCACCATGAATCATAAGGATCTCGCTTTCTAACGAAGCTAGTAAAACTATCAAAAGCATTCCGGAGACATTTCCGTCGTGAATATTGAATTCGGAAAGAAATGTCACGTGAACCTTTCAAATGATACCCTGGCAAAACACAATAGAACTGCAAACCTCACGCTAGGTTCAGTACACAATAGAACTGCAACTGGTGGGCCATGTGCAGATCACGAGTTCGATAGCTCACTAAATCTACAAGAACCAGATCACACGCATCAATAGCACCATCCATATCAAAACCTCATCTCAAAAAAGGCCTCCAGAACTAGAGATACGATCGCTTCGCCGAGAAGCACAATCTCTCGAGCTCGATACTCCGACACGTGCTAAGAGCCCATACGCAACAGTCCCACCGCACAGACCAAAACCTAGAAGACCAGGAGAAGTCCCATCCGACCAAACGCGCAACCACAGAATCGGAACTCTCCGAAGATCAAAAGCCGACGGCAAAGATCGATCAGGAGGGAGGGAGGGGGAAAACCTTTCTTGGCCGGCGGTGTCCCAAATCTGGGCCTTGACGACCTTGCCGTCGATGCTCAAGCTCTTGGTGGCGAACTCGACGCCGATGGTGGACTTGGACTCGAGGTTGAACTCGTTCCGGGTGAAGCGGGAGAGCAGGTTGGACTTGCCGACGCCGGAGTCGCCGATCAGGACCAGCTTGAACAGGTAGTCGTACTCCTCGTCGGCTTTGTACCCGGCCATGAAAGCAACGGAGCTTCGAGAATTGGAAAGGAAGGAGGGAAGGAGGGAAGCAGGGAGGGAGGGAGGAAGCAGATGGCGAATCAATCGGCTGCAGCAGTCTTGAGCTTTTTTGGACTGATTTGAAATTTGGGGGAAAGAAAGGGTGGAGACGGTTGTCGAGTTGGCTAGAATCTAGGAATCTGATTTGGGCAATTACCGAAAGTTACCAATGGAGGCATGCTTGCCTAGGTTTGTGCTGTGCCTAAGTAGCTGGCACCTTTGCTTCCGTTTTTTCCTTAGCATCTCCTAATTTTTTTAACATCAATTGAATTTCTATTGTGCAAAACATAGAGAACCTTCCCCCCTTTTTCAAGGACCACGATCGACTTTTATGCCTCCTTCAAATGTCCTCAATTACTCCTTAAATTTGTAAACGACAATGTTTATATTAAGATATTTTCGATCTTGCAATCGGGGGGATTTTGAATTTTGAGATATTTTTCTATTTCAGCATGTGTTTATACAAATTATTTAAATTGGGTATCTCTACCATTGATTCCTTTTGATTATTCAACGATTTCAATATTTTATTCACGAAGGGAGTTTGCTTAGTGGTTAATATCGATTTCCTGTGTGCATGGAATGTGCGTGCATACTTGCTAATAACTAGAATCGAGTGCGTTTAGAAAAAAAAAAAATATCTTTACTAGTATTTTTTAGATATCACAAACATATGTCGTTTAGGAAAATGTTATGTCATATGTTACTAATAAATATGATGAATTTATCCAATGGGCAATGTTTCAAATAGTAATGTTGGTTACATAATTGAATCATAGACACATTGGATAAAAAAGGAATTTGCCATTTTTAACGATCAAGGTAAGGTCAAGTATGTAACTTTGCTGAAATTGACAAATCAAGAAATAAAAAAACAGAGTAAATAGGGATTTTGCGAAGATGACCAATAGACTCCTGCCAACTCCAAAGAGAAAGAAAAATGAAGAAATTTTTGAAGTAGCGACTTTCCCGTAGAAAACCCAATTCTTTTAGTGTTTATCTAACTGGAATTAAACCCTGCGATGCACAAAATATTATAACACAGATAAAACTATAAATTTTCGTGCCACTAAAATATACATAAAATAAATGTAACATAAATTACCAAAAAATACGACCGCTTAAAGTCAATTTTAGTTTATTGAAAGAGTTTGTAATTTTGGTAAATTCAAATAAATGTTGATAATTTGATATAAGTAATGGTAATTTCTTTTATTTCTTTTTCAAAAACCCAAAAAATATTATCACTGAAATAGAACGACAATGATACATTAAGCATTTCCTCATTTTACACGTAGTATATTTGACTGGTGGGGTTCGATGGATAATTTTTATTTAAAGCAAGGGTAATAGAATATAGAATGTATGAATTACCCCTGTATATATTATTACATATATTTACAATTATTTATGAGATAGAGAGCTATCTGACGAGCAATTTTCCAGTTTAACACTGTTTTATAAACTTACTAACATCAAGAGCAAGCGAAAGATAGTGATCTATGACATTCAGGGAAAGGGTCATTTAAGGGGACTAGGGAAAGACCCACAGACGCATCTTTGAGTCACTTAGGCTGCGCATGGTAACATTTATTGGCCGGGGAACAATTTCTTTTCAAAAATAGTTCTTTTCTATTTCTATTCTGGGAAACAATTTCTATGTAAAAAAACTCGTTTGGTAACTACACAAAATTTTTACTCTAGAAATAGAAAAAGAATAGAAATGCGTTTGGTAAAAAATAGTTTCTTTTTTATATTTATTTGTTTTTTATTTTTTGCCGGTATACCGCCGCCACCGCCGGACGCCGCCGCTGCCGCACGTCGCCGCTGGCCGATCGCCGCCGCTGATCACGGTGACGCTGTTGGCGTCCGGCGGCGACCGGCGACGATCGGCGGCGGTGGCAACGGTTGGTCGGCGGCGGCGATGGTTGGTCGGCCGGCGGTGGCGACGGCGGTCGGCCTCCGGCAACCGGCGGCGGCGGCGGCGGCGGCAGCGACAGCAACGGCTGCGACGGCGGTCGGCCGGCGGTGGCGGTCGTCTGGCAGTGGCAGCAACGGTCGATTAGCGGCATCAACGGTTGGTCGACCGGCGGCGACCGACGGCGGCGACGGCGATCGACCTCCGGCGACCGGCGGCCAGCGGTGGCAACGGTCGTTGGCGGTAGTGGCGGCGATCGGCCAACGGCGATGGCAGCGGCGGCGGGCCACGGCGGGCGGCAATCAAGGGCGGTCAATGGCAATCAACAAGAGAAGAATAAAAGAAAAAAAAAATTCACTTATTTCTTAAACTTGTTCCCGGGAATAAGAAGCAACTTTTTTTAACTTCTCATTTCTATTCCAAAACCATTCCCGGGCTAACTTTTTATTCCCGGGAACAAAAAACTAACTTGCCGTTATCAAACAGGTTTCTATTCTTTTTTTGTTCTGGGGAAGAGAAGAATAGAAATTGTTGGACTGGGGAAGTTTACCATGCGCACCCTTACCCGTCCGATTATATTGAAGTATCAAAGCTTGAATGAAGCTCTATGATGCCAAATTATCATTTAAGCACATGCTCAAACCACGTAGTAAAGCCGACAGGAATGGCTCATCCCCAATTCGAAGATACCGAGATCAGGCACCAGAATTTACCCGAATGTTAATGATAGTTCAATTCTTGCTGTCATAAACTGTACACCAAATACCGCAATCAGATGCGAAATTGGGCAGTAAAGAATGTTTACAGAATCCCTTGACCGGTACAATCTAGAAGAGCCAGGCAATTTTCAATGGCCCGCAATATAACGATCGAACAAGGACTCTTGTCCGTATGAAGCTTTGGAATGAATTCCACCAATTCCGAAGTTTTCAATTCAACCAATGAACAGCACAGCAAAACTGCAGCCGCAGCTTCTACTTCAAGAGAAGACATTGGGCAGCAAAATCATGTTCAGCATACAGAGCTACTTGCTCATGGTGGAAGACAAGCAGAAGTTCCAGAAGATGGAGCCCATGGACATGAAAGCTACCCGGGCTTGAAGGGGAACCACCCTGTTAGCATGCCAAAAATGTTAGTAGAATATGTCAATGACACGTCAGCTTTTCTACATAACAAGAAGACAGCCGGAAGACTGCCAGAGAAAATAGAATTGAAAATTGCTTCAAAAATTTTCCCCACCATGCCAAAAGAAGGCCTCATCGGTGGTATATCCAAAAAAAATTAAAAAAAATTAAAAAATTAAAAAAAAAAATAATTACAACGCCATCTCTTGAAAGCCAAACAAAAACTCCAAACAGCCGCCGCAAAGCCCTTTCCCATTGACTGAGGTCAGCAACATGAATCATTCTAAGCGACGATGCTGCATTTCATACCAGATCTACCCAAATATCCAAGTGCTCCAGATTTGTGAAACAATAAATGCAGATAGAAGTGGCATGAAAATATTAACTTGAATTTGACAGCATTAACACATCCTCATCATCTTTTTCCTGCTACTAAGCTACAGCGCCTCTAAAACCATGTGGAATTTGATGACTGTGAATTCATCAAAACAGATTTACTAGGAAAGAGCTCCTATCTACTCAAACAAGTTTCTCATATCTCTAGTCAGGTAACATCACAGAAATGCCAGAAAAACGTAAAAAGGAACATACCAGAAATTCAATGCACTGACAGGGATCCAGAACCTAAATCCTGCAAAGATGAGGTACATGGCTAATAAATGATTTTACCTAGCATCGGATCAATAAAGAAAGCTTTGAAGATTGAAGAGCACTTCACCATAGAGTAGTGTGGGAAGAGCATCCTTTTGATACTTTACAGGAAGCTCAGATAACTTCCCTTGCCATAGATTGTTCCAAGCAAAAACAATTGCAATAACCGTAGGGCCAAGCACAATTTGGTTTAACAATACCTGCAAGAAAAATGAAATTAAAAGACTGAGCTCTTATGTTTTGTCACCAAATATATAAGAACATTGAGAGAAAAGTGATTGTACCTTCAGCATCAAGTTCTGAACTGTTGGCTTAGGCAAAGTTTTATCAAGATACTGATACCAGACAAAAGAACCGGGGCCATAGAAAAGGAATCCATAAGAAGTCATGCGAAGGGCCCTAAGCCAGTCATGATCTGAAAAAAGAATGCCAATGACATCCTGTGCCATAGCTTTAGGTCAAAATCTAAACACAGATACTTTAATACCAAGCATTAAAAATCAGATGAAGCAACAAAAACATTCAACCCTCATGAAAGGATAACAGTTGCAGACAAAAAAAGTTCACACCATGTTTTGAAAAGAAAAAATCTATCAGAAAAGGAACGAACCAACATGAGTATATACACAGCCTTTCCTCTCTCTGAGGAAAGCAAACTTAGCAGTTCACAGACTTCTCAAACTAATTTTCCTCTTCTGATTTATGAGACATTTTGGGACGTAGAAAAAGTCAAACAGTGAACTCAAACTCATAGAAGAGCTTTTGACCCAAAAGACTCACAGAGAGACAGAGAGAGATTAACTAGTATGCTCTGCACAAGACGAAAAAATTGGCAACAGGTGAAGAAATGTAACCACATGAGACATTACCAGGCTCTAGGTATGATTTATGACATTTTTTGACTTAAACCTCAATGAAAGTGGAACCTGTTTCTAATTGATGCATGAAAAGATGAAAAATCCGCTACCACAGCACAAAATGGCTCCAGCTGTAGCTCAACTAGAAAACAATTTGACCACAGTTGGAAGCTGTCTTCTTTGAATCATATGCAGCACTGAATTAGAGTGAGCAGCAAATGATTTGCCCATCAACAACAAATGACTCTAAGAAAACTAAGCAAAAGCTATGGTGAATCTGGCAAGCTCAACTGCACAGTGGATGGTACTACACCAAAAGACTGCTCCCTGTATTAATCTAATATCTAGATAGTCGAGTATCACACATAAAAGCGCTACCAGTGCTTAGATAGTTCTAATCAACTCTGCACTAGTATATCTCACATTGAAAGGCCTACACAGCTTCAAAACTAGTGAACATGACACCAGCCACTTGCTACGCTTTTCCAGCGCTATATCAAAACACTTGAAGTTGGTTCAAGAATTGCCCCATGACATGCGAACGACACAGAAGAAAAGCCATAACACTGAAAGTGGAGATTATTTGCCCACCTTTTCCCCTACAATCTAAGGCAATAATGATCAGTCATTTCTTTCAGAATCACAATTTTTTTCCCCTGTGCAGGCAATATCAGCTAGTCAATCAAGTGAGGAGACACATCAACGTCCGTTTCCTTTCCGATGAAATCAAAAGAAGAGCTTTCTCAGAAGCCGAAGTGAACAAGAGAAAACGAGGTTCTAGAAACACAACATCAAGCACATTCCCTGAACTAACAGTCAAGCAGACAGTCAATCCTGCCTCCATCAGAAACCTGCATAGACTGCTCAGTTATAAGGGATACGCTCAGTTATAAGGCATACAATCCAAATGAACACGCACAACAACACAATCATTCGCACTTGCAACTCGAATGAACATACAACGTTCGGCTGACAAGAAACGTTCGTAGCCAAACACCGACCTCGCGAGCACCGTCGACGTCCGGTCCGGACGGGGAAGGCCTCGCCGAGCCCTCCCCCTTCCTTCTCAGGCGCGCGCTGACCTGAGCAATCGTGTCGCCGGCGAGAGCAAGGGAGCCCGCCGTCGCCGCTTGCTTGAGGGGGAACCGGCGGGCGGCTCCCCCGGCGGTCGAGTCCACGGAATCCGAGGGCTTCGAGCTCCTCCGGCGAGGGCGCGAGGATCCCTCGTCCCTCCAGGGGCCCTTCCACCCCCAGAGCCCGCCATGGCCGCCGTAGCCGCCGCTCAGAGCACCCATCGAAAGATCAAATAGTCCGAGTCCGACCCGATTTGGTGGAAATGATCCGGTCGTCTTGGAGGACTCTTGGTTAAAGCGGGCTGCTTTTTTCTCCAGCCATAGATGACTTATCAAAATAAAAAATAAAAGATAAAAAATAAAATGTTAGGGTTTATCTAAATGGCCTTCCTCTTCATGTCTTACCGTATAGGAAGAGGAAGGGGGAGATGAGAAGTTTGAATTATCACCTTATCAAATGATTGGAATTGATATGATTTGGTTTTAGATATAGATTTCGATTCTTACACCTTGCAAAGAAGCAATGTAAAAATTTAAGAACGAGATGGAGATAATTTAATTTTAGATATGGATTTTGACTCCCACACCTTACAAAGAAATAATGCAAAAATTTAAAATTGAGAGTGAAAGTTAGAGTAAAAATAAAATAGGACCAACAAAAAAAAAGATTATCAAAAGGCCGAAACGGATGGCGGCATGGGACTCGTGATGTTTGTTTCCTTTGTTTTTACTGTTTAATTAAAACTTGACACTTGTCTAAATTTGAACAAATTCTGAAAATATTGAGTGTTAAAATCTATACATTGAAAAACATTGGATGTTTCTTATTACAAAAAAGTCAAAGTATTTTTTTCATAAGCAACCATGGTAAGCACTCTTGAATCGCACGGGGAACTTAGTTTAGTAAATTGTACCCACCATATTCTTCAATACTGATAGTGAAAGATGGTTGGCTACCAATGAAAAATTGATATCTCTACTGTTTAATGTAAAACGTAGGCTCCTTTGTTCAAGTGACAGTTGCAATTTCGAGCATGAGCGGATGACGCGCGTGCATTTTCCCATCCCATATCGTTTGTCGAACCTAGATACTCCAGGGTCGGGACTCATTTGTCATATGCAACCATCTACATAGGCTAAGAGCGCGGAATGACCTTAATGATTTTTCAATTTGTGACATTTCGCATCTGTTCTATAAAAAGAGAAGGAAAAAGAAAAACGGACCAAAATGGTCTTTGACTCAATTGAGCAAGCGAAGCTAATCCGTTCCATCACCCCTCGATCCTGCCCAAGCGCCCTAATGCAAAACGGAGGTCGTATACTTCACGACCGCAGATAGCCAAAGGTGTTCATCACCCTGCGACAATGACTGGGCACCGTGAAAATGCGAAGACTAAAGTAGAAGCATTTCCTCTCTGGCTGATTGATGAGAAGGATGGCCGAGCCATATTTTGCTTTTGCATATGGATTGAGTATTGCTGGAGGGCCACAAACGCTATGAAACAACACCGATACATAGCCTTTTTTCTAGTTCTAGCAGCGTTGCCTACATCACCTACTTCAAACTATAGAATTCAGCGAAAATGTTAAAATGAGGATAGAGACACAAGTTGCTGCAAAATAGAAGCTAAAGAAAGTAAAAAATACGGCACTTCCATGCTCAAGAACCACATCGACATACATATGCCAGGTGTACTGCTGCATGGACACCCTCTTCAGAAAACTCAAAACCTTCTTTGAAAATTCCCAAAGTATATCCTAGGTAAAGTCCTCTTGTAGGCTCATTTCAGAGGAGTATAAGAACCCATTTCGAGTTCTTCCAGTCTCCCGTTTAGTGGGATCACCATTTTCTCCAATGACATATAGTCCATAGCAATGAAACCTACCGCATATGTTTATCCGTTTAATCCCAACGTATCATCGGATGATGGATAAATATATATGATGAGTGTGTCAAGAAAACGCAACACTTTAGTAGGTTTGGAAATCCCAAGCAGGTGCCACTTTGCCAGATTAAGTGACATTATCACAAACTGTCTGTTGTCGGTTGAAAGATGGACACAATTGATGCACCAGCTTCCATATGCTGAAGACCTGGAGAGGGAAAATGAGATCAGTGGGAGGAACCAAGATCAGTAAAACACAAGCTAGGACAGACAACTGCTTTATGACAAAATCTAGAAATGAAAAAGAAAATTTGATCAATAATGCTCGATGTTATAAGGATTTAAGTAATTAGAAACATACACCAACCAACCACAACTATGCCTCACCTAACTAAATCGGATCAAGTACATAATATAAACAAAACCAGACTAGGATATTGAGAGTACTAATAGAAACAATTAGCGCAACCCAATTTCCCGAATCTATGATCTTTGGTGCCATGGAAATCAATGGAGCACTCCCAATTCTTGATTGTGCAATCTGGCCGGCCCCAAAACAAAACTAGTGGCAACTCCTAGTCAAGTATTGAGTTGTCTAAAAAATTGTAAAATGAACTCCTGTCATGCGAGATATGGGTTTGGGGAAACCTACGTTTACAATTGATAATTTGTTTGAGGTGTTAGCAAATGGAAGTTCACTCAAGACTCCATTTTTATGAACTATTCAAACTGTCTTGTCAAGGGAAAATTACCAAAAAAGTCCTAAACCTATTGCAATTGTGCCAATTCAATCCTAAACTTATTTTTTGACTAATTGAGTCCTAAACCTTTTATAATTATTCCCGATCAGTCCATCCGGCCAAAAATGGCCCGGCGGCGCTAACGTGGTAGTCGGCCAACATCGGTGATATTTTTTTAATATTTTATTTTTCTGAAATATTTTATTAATTTTATTTTCTTTTTTTCTTTTTTTTTTCCCCTCTCCCTCCTTCCTCCTCCTCTCCTCCTTCTTCCCTTGGTTCCGACGACCGGTTAGAGGGGAGGGTTGGCCGGTCGTCGAACTGAGGCGGCCGACGGGGTGAGCCCTCGTCATCGCCAAGTCTGGCGAGGTGAGGCCCGCTTGATCTAGCGAGGGGGGTTTGCCATTGCGTTTGGCAAGGCCCTCCTCGCCGGATTCGGCGAGGGCTTGCCTCGCCCAACGACCGAGAGGGGAGCCCTCGCTAGATCCATCGATGAGGGCCTTGCCAGACGCGATCCGCGACTACCGTGCCAAGATTGAGGCCGAACTCTCCAAGATCTACGACGGCATCCTTGGCCTCCTCGACTCTCGTCTCATCCCTGCCACCTCCGTCGGCGACTCCAAGGTCTTCTTCCTCTAGATCATTTCCTGGACTATTGGCGAGCCCCCCTGTGACATCCAGATTTTCAGGTTTTAATTTGAATGGATAAATAGGGTCGTTTTCGTTCAGTTGAAGCCAGTGATTGTGAAATTGAGAAGGATGAGGGATTCTTGGATGAAGAAAATAATCAATTTGATAATGGAGATATCAATTGATTTTTGTGAGATTTATTTGAGAGAAATTAAGAGAGAAATAGAATGCAGATATACAAGTGGGGATCAAGAACTCTAAGTTGAAAAATCCTTTTGAGAGTATATGAACTTATTTAAAAGAAATTGGGATTAGGATTTCCTATTTGAGGAAATCCTTTTATTTTTGTGATATCCCCATTTCTTTTCCATATTTAGCCAAACACTCTCTTTTTCCTTTCTCTCTCTCTCTCTCTCTCTCTCTCTCTCTCTCTCTCTCTCTCTCTCTCTCTTTCTTCTTTTTCTTTTTTTCTCTCTCTCTCTCTCTCTTTCTTTCCCTCGTGCGAAACCCCCACTGACTCCCTCTGCCGGTTCCAACTTTGCTTCCCCACCTTTTTGACTTTTCAAACTTATCCTAACTCTCTCTCTTATCTCTAACTCTCTCTCTCTGAACTCCCTCCCTCTCTCGACATCTCTCTTCTACTCCTTCTCGGCTGGTTCGAAAAATGGCAAAAGCAGAACGGAAGCAGCAATCGGCGTCAGTTGAAGGAGCGGCAGGATGAAGCTGCCGTCGCCGTTGTGTCGGAGTATCACCACCGTCCGTCTCCCTCTCACTTGCTTGAATGCCCTCCGCCCCAGCCTCTCTCTCCTTCTCCCTCTCAGTTGTTCGAACATAGCAGAACAGAAGCAGAGACAGCACCACCGAGGGGAAGATTGGAGTAGATCGCCGTCGCATCAGGGCACTGTCGCCGCCCGTGCACTCCGCCGCCGCCCGAAAACCTTCCGCCTCTCTTTCATCTCTTCAGCCGCTGTTGACGTTCCCCTCCGTTCGTTGCTCAGGGTTCCAGATCTGGGAGGACACCAGAGTTGGAGCAGCAGCTGGCGTTGCTGGACCAGAGCTGCCGTTGCCGCCGGTTGCCCGTCCCGGTGCGAGCGCGCGTGCAGCCGTGCTTGGCCGCGCCTCTCACCGCCTCGCCGTGCAACCCCAGCTCCCAACCGCCTTTGTTCAGCTCCGTTTTGGCTAGCACAGGCCATGGTTCGGCCACCTCCGGCCACCGTGCGCCGCCACCTCGACCCGTCGGAGTCCCCTCGCCCTCCACCGGTCTTGTCTAGCTCTAATCAGCCTCGAAATCGCCCCTTCCAGCAGCGATCAGAGGAGGTAGAAAATGGGTATCGCAGAGGGTTTTGGCCCATTTTGATTGTCTTCCCGAGCCTGGATGCTCGGCCCGCTTTGAGAAAAGTCGATCCTTGCGTCGAGCCCGTCGTTTTGAGTGAGTTTTACTCACTAAAACCTTCTTAGTGCGCTAATTATAATTAAAGGTTGATTAGTGTTAATTAAGTGTAATTAGGTTGTTAGATTAGAATTGATTAGTGATTATTAGTTAATTGCTTTGCATATTAGTTGTGTGATTAGTGTAATTAGATAGAGAATTGCCTATAGTATTTATTGGATGCTTCGTGGGATTTTTCCCGTCCCTTATCGGGTGTTAATTAAGTAAATCGGGCCTAGGTGGAATTTTTAGGAATTAAATATTAATTTTCGAAATTAATTATTTAATTATTTATTTCTCGGAAATTCAACTAGGATGGCCAGCGACCGAAATTTTATGCTGATGATCATGGCGCAGTTCGTTTATTTAATGGAGTTTTATATTGTGCTAAATTGAATTTATTGTATTTATTTATTTAATTTTCGGAATTAATTATTTAATTATTTATTTTCCGGAAATTCAACCGGGATGGTCGGTGACCGAAATTTCATGCTGATTGTCATGGTGTGGTTCGTTTATTTATTCGAGGCTTAATTTGTGAGAAATTGATTTATTAGTGATTTTAGGATTTATTCCTAAATTGAATAATCTTTGGTTATTACTTGAAGAATAACCGGGCATCAGTTGATAATGCCAATATATTGAAAAAGTTGCCGAGTGGGGCCGTGATACCACTACATATAGCATTGCCGAGTGGGGCCGTGATGCCACTATATGTTGAGT
Organism: Eucalyptus camaldulensis; assembly: GCA_019915185.1. Taxonomy (NCBI): domain Eukaryota; kingdom Viridiplantae; phylum Streptophyta; class Magnoliopsida; order Myrtales; family Myrtaceae; genus Eucalyptus; species Eucalyptus camaldulensis. The sequence goes on from JAHSVA010000005.1 coordinate 11,080,625, forward strand.
GGGGCCGTGATACCACTACATGCCGAGTGGGGCCGTGATACCACTACATATAGCATTGCCGAGTGGGGCCGTGATACCACTACATGCCGAGTGGGGCCGTGATGCCACTACATATAACATTGCCGGGTGGGGCCGTGATTACCACTTATAATTAAGTTGTGTCCTAAGGACAATGATTCATAATTGGGATTTAAATTGGAATAGTTGAAATGACCGGAAGTGGTCATGTCAATATGTAATCGACAAGGTCGATTGATCGATGATTCGATCTGAGTGTGAGGAGATGTGATTCATTGCTTTAATATGATGTTGTGGATTGATTGATTGAATGGATTGATCGGTGAATGGTTGATTGACACGTAATCGACTAAGTCGATTGATTATTGCCTTGAATTGATGTTGTAAATTGGTTGGAATAACGGAGATGACCGTGAGTGGTCTTGTTGGTGTGTAATCGATTAAGTCGATTAGATCGACGCTTCGATCTGTGATGTGATTGCTTGGATGCCTATTTGATATGTGCTAACATGCAGGTGGAATCTGAGGCTAAGGTAAGTCCTCTGATTCATGTTGTGCATAGGCAGGCCTAAGGTGTATTAGTTTACTAATCGGGTCTTAGGGGGTAGAACTTGCTGAGACGTTGTCTCAGTGGTTATTGAATAACCATTTCAGGACTTGGATGAGGAGCCTAAGGAGCATGAATCTGATGAGGAGATCCCTGTCGAGGAACCTAAAGAGGAGTACGTGGAGGAGGACCCTGAGGATAACTCCGAGTACGACCCAGATGAGGACTGAGATCCCATCCTATCTTGTCAAACCTTGTTTGCATGTAAAAAGATGTAGTTGTGAATTTTCAGTAAGAATAAGATATGGCTTGCTTTTCTATCACATTGCTTTATTGTCTAGGGGATTATAATGGCTTCCACATGTGCATATATAAATGAAAGGGTCGGCGATACATAGTCCTGGGATATCGCATTTTAGAATCGACCAAAAGTTAAGGGATGTGCACGTGCCTGAGGCTCGGGGCGTGACACCCCCTCGCCGAATCTGGCGAGGGCTAGCCTCGCTCGCGCGACAGCGGGGCAAGCCCCCACCGGATCTGGCGAGGGCTGGCCTCATGGTCGCCGGGCCAGGCGAGCCCTTGCCAGATCAGTTGGGGCTCGCCTAGCCAAACCTGGCGACAGTGAGGCCCCCCTAGCCGAATCTGGCCAAGGCTCACCCCACTGGCCGCCTCAGTCCAGCGACCGACTAGCGCTCCCCTCTGGCCGGTCGCCAAAGCCAAGGGAAGAAGGAGGAGAGGAGGAGGAAGGAGGGAGAGGGAAAAAAAAGATAAAATAAAAATTAATAAAATATTATTTAAAAAAATGTTGCCAGTGCCAGCTGACTAACACATCAGCGCCGGCCGGCCATTTTTGGTCGGATGAACTGATCAGAAATAGTTGTAAAAGGTTTAGGACTCAATTGGCCAAAAAATAATTTTAGGACTGAATTAGCATAAATGCAATAAGTTTAGGACTTTTTTGGTAATTTTCCCTCTTGTAAACGATGACCTCTAAATTCATGTAATTACAAATTAAATTTTCAAAATTGATGCCATATCTTGTGTCTAAAACGTTGATAATTGAAGGGACGCTTGATTGATAAGCATGGATTGATCTTTAATAATGTCCTTCTCTTATGATAAAATTTTGGCGAAGTACCAAATCCCATGAATAGGGGTTTATGGAGCAAGTATCGTTGCCTCGATTTCATTATAAGAGGCAGCCTCACTAAGAGATCACTAACATTATCGTGAGGTTATGCATGACGGCCACTCCTTGACATTCACTTGCTTGATCATGCACAAAAAAGCGGACTTTAGAGCTTGTGTGGGGGTTGTGTTGGGGGGGGGGGGGGGTGTTTTGTGGTGGGCGCAAAATGGTGGGTCGCAAAATTGTGTTTATCACAATCCTCAATTCTAGATTTTCTTGTACCTTGTTTTTTGTCTTTATTCATGTAAGGAATCACATTTTCCAATTTGGGTTTTGATTGCAAACACAATTTGATGCTTTTGAAAATCATGCACTCACATGCTTGAGTAATGAAGTTTTTTTTTTTTTTTTTGATCGAAGATCCGCTTCATTACTCCGTAAGGCTTACGCCCGAGTATCCACGACTATACCTCGAGGGGGACTAGCACAAGAATCCACCACCATGTGGTCCCTCACTTAAAGGATGAAACCAAGCTAGGACGAGTCGAACTCTCGACCTCCAGCGTTAGAGGGAGGGAACGCCTTCACCAACTCGGCCATGCGCCAATGGGTGCTTGAGTAATGAAGTTCAAGTTCATAAAAATCATTTTTCTTTGAGAACACTAGAATTATTTCAAACTGACACTCCCGACCAAGCTTTTATACCTTGGCTTCATAATGTTTTGAAAATAAGTTTCAAGAAGACCTTGTATAAGATCCCATCTCTTCGTTTGGTTACTTTCTCCAGTTGGTCTGCAAAATGATACTTGGAGATGGTAAGATTGTAATAATTCAAATAGGAATTTCTTGAACAACAGCTACCTTGTTCATCCATTTTTGTTAAACAGATAAAATGAAGGGTTTTTTAGACATGCACCTCTTCTAAGAGACAAAACAGTATAGGCCCTGAGAAATCAGGGCAAACACAACAAGGCGTGATCACCAATTGAAGCCTGGAAGCATAATTTCTTGAAAGTTCAAAGTATACGAAGCAGCCTTCTGGATTCAAAGCAATTAAAGCATTAAACACGTTGGTTTCCTAGAGTCTCATGTTGTTCGCTTGCATAAATTGCTAAAGTGCTATAGCAAAATTTTTATCTGAAGTGGCTGGCTCTTTGATAAAGGGTTGACAATTACAAACTTGAAATTTCCGTGACTTGGCAAGACATTGTGGGTTCATGAATTAATTCCAAGGCAAGTTGACTTCAGTGGAAACGGTGCCGCCAGTGACATGAGGTAGTCAGACAATAATGGAACTACATATGGCAAAATTATTCAACTAAATGTGGAGTACATTCGACCGACGGGTGGAAGGCCGCCAAACAAGCATGATGGGTCAACATATGTCAAAGAGGAGTGTGTTGTAGGAGCAATGCCTCTCGCCAACAAATTATGATATGACATTCAATTTAGCACAAAAGGATGTATCGTTCCTAAATTAAAATTTAGCTCAATTAAGTATAGAGATAACACGGTCTATTTCCTTTTCTCACAAGGCAATAATTGAGGTAAGTCACTCAAAGGTAATAAACCCCACTCATGAAGCAAGATGAAATAGAGTCAATCAATCCAGCACAAAAGGAGCTTATCATTCCTAAATTAGTACAATTCAATTTTAGAATGGAAGTAACCTGTCCCATCTCTCGTAGGCAAAGGCACGCACTGACCATGGGAGCAATATTTTCTAGCAAAGAAGCATGTTGAAGCTGAATCATCATTTTGGTGTAAAAGATGTATATTGTTCTTATATAATTTTCAATCAAGTATGGAAAAAAAAACATGCCCAATCTTTTTCTTTGCAAGCAATAAATGAGGCAAAGTATCTAAGGAACAATGCCATCAAATGTCGAAACAGGACTACCCCTCTCCTTTCATATCTGACATTTAGTTAGACTCTGAGAATTTGTTTACATCTAAATGGCTCATTTGAGAGAAAGATCTTCAAGAAAGCTTGGAATACATTTAATGATCCACATTTAATTTTTCAAACTTTTTATCGATTAGATGTCTCTTTGAAAAGAAAAAGAATTGAACTTTGTGGATTGTCATATGCAATAAAGAAATGCTTATCATGGATAAAATCAGGTCATAAAGCCATTACTCAAGTAATCCTAGTCACTTTAGGTGATTTGTATCTTGAATACCATGCATATATCCTTTGTGTATATTTATTTTAGAAAATGTCGAAAAGTCAAGACAGATGAAAACGTGCGAAGGGAAATCTTGCATCGATCCTAATTAACTCTTCATAATCTTTTCCTAATGTGCCTTATCATTATTATTGATAGTGAATGTTGACACCTAAAGGACAAATGCAAATGAGGGGTAACATTGTATCATTAATTTTTCAATCCCCGAAAGGGCTTAAATTCACACATCCTTTTCGTATTCATTTTAGGGTTACCAAGTCGTCATGTTGCAAATAAGTACCTTTTTCCTCACAAATCAAAATCATGATGACAAATTTCATTGCAAAGTAAAAAACCTTTGGTGTTTCCCTGAAAATAATCACAAAAATGGAAATGTTGAGAAGAAATAAACTTTTCACATAGATTTTGGATATCTCCTTCACCTGAAATTTGTTTACCCACTTGGAGGATTATTCATTTTTGAATCAAAATTCCCTATGGAGATTAATTTACTTAGATGATCTCAACAAAATGAAAGGGAGATGTTAATCATGCCAAGTAAGAAATACTTAGGGTGAGGAAAGGCAAGCATTCCTAAACACATCCCATAAACACTTGTGTGTTGAGTGAAAAAGAACGAAAATCATGTCATTTGAGAACAAGGGATTCATTCGCGAGAAGTACATGGATCAAAATGAAAAGAGGCAATTCTTTCCCCTATCATACACATTATAGGTGATCATAGTAAACCCATTTAAACTTTAAATGTGGAGAATTTTTATAAAATACCCATGTCAATGACCACCCTACAATGGAACAAATATGGAGGTTTTGATCGACATTATTTGGGAAAGAAAAAAAAAAGATGAGAAAGGCTTCTTTACTTTCACTTGCATCAATCTTTTTATGGTAACTTCAAGTGAATCCTTGTGGAAGTTCGAAGAATCCTGAGATGAAGAACATTTCTTTCTCTACCAAACACCCATACCATTTGCTTAGCCAAGTTGAGACTGAAGATTCACTTCCAAAACTTGAGTGGTGATTATCTTCCAACACTGGGTAAGGCACATGATTTATCAAGGAAATTGGTGCATATATAACAATTTGTAAAATTTAGATTTATCTTGAAAGTCCTAAGAGCTCAAAAAGTTCAAAAGAGCAAAAGTCAAATGAAAATTAAGGGACAATGTGCATAGTAAAAGTAAGATCAATGCCTATCAAAAAAAAGAAAAGTCACATCAAGAGTAAAACTCCTATATGAAAGAAAAAACTCGAAGGCAAAATGCTTGTATCGAAAGAAAATCATTACAAATGTGAAAGTGTTTAGATAAAAGAGCACAACTCTTGCATTGAAATTATTAGCCAGGGAACTTTGAGACAAATTGGATTTCAAAAGTCAAGTATTTTAAAAAAGATTGGATGATATGGTAAATATATCATGATAATCATGAACTCCTAATCCCTTCTGAAAAATTTCGAGCCTTTTGAACCCCTCATTGAACCTACATTACAACTCTTTTTGAAGTCTATTCTGATTGGGATGTTTCAAGTGAAAGCAATGACTTCCCAAAGAAGCTACCATTTGAAGAAGTGGGGACAAGGTTATCTTATCTCATCTTAAGGTTTCTTGACTTGTAAATCTGCTAAAGATAGCCACTGAGATTTGCCCTAATGGCCAACATTCCCACATGAGAAGGAGTAGGTGGGGGGTTTTGAATCCTCATTTCTTGGGTGGGGTTGGGGTGGGAACAATTTAACTTCATATATAGGTTTTGACTCGGAGACAAGGTAAAAGTTTGAAAGTAAGAATCTGCAAAAAAAGAAAAAGCCTATCAAATATGATCATTGATAATTATTTCATTTCTTAACTGATGATGCTTATCCTTTGTTGAAACCATGATCAAACCTAAATTACAATCCTTAAAAAAAAAAAAAAATCTTGGATTGATTGATGTGTACTTATTGTGAATAATTCTTAAAGACTATTGACACTAGTAGTGCAAGGTATATTGAGTGATTAGATTTACTTCCCACATTGCTAGATGGGATCAAATAGCGTTTTCTTGAGGATATGTAAGAAGCCCTTTCTAACTACGGAGCAGAGTTTGGAATACTTAATAAGCCCTTTTCATGAGTTAAGATCATTTTGACAAAGACTTTTCTCTTAAGAGAATTTAAAGATTGGTGATATCTTCCAAGTCCGATGGTAATTTTGTGATAATGGATGATGTTAAGTTGCTAAAATAGAAATAGCAAAAATAAATAGTTGGATAAACTAGCAAATAGTAATAGAAATTTATTAGAAAAATATCCCCAATAAAATTAAAAGATAATTTAAAATTTTTAAAATTAAATAGGTAAAAAAACAAGGTGGGGTTGGGCCGACCTGGCCCCTTATATCCTTTCTTTTTGCCTAGGCGCAACTCAGCCTCTTCTTTTTCTTTTTTTTCTTTTCCTCAACCCAACCTTCCTTCTTTCCCCAACCAGGCCCCTTCCCTTCTTCCTTTCTTCCCTTCTCCCTTCACATTTCTACAACACAACGTCGTACATGTCACGACCTCCCGAAGATGCACCACCTAAGAGCTTAGCTAGTGGATTACTAAGCCAAGATTTAGCTCAGACTCTCTTAACCCTGTACCAATTTACGATTTAGGATTTAAATTCTTAACATGTATATGATTTTCAAATAGGACTCACCACTAATCTAATTTTTGATGGATTGATTATAAATCCATATAAAGCATAGAAAAATATGCTTTACTTTTATGAACTAAAGATTTTAGGAATGGAGACTTGATTATGTTATATTTCTTTAACGCCCTTTCGGTACATTTTCTCTTTTATTTAAAAAAAAAAAAGTTTTGTAGGCAACTTTTATTGATTTTAACCAATCTCGGCACGATCGTCGCACAACCATCGCACGACCGCGGCACGACCGCCGACCGTCGTCACCGACTGCCGTTGCAGGATTGCCACCCACAATCCACAAGTGTACTCTTGAGGGTTTCATGAACTAATCCATCGTACACTTCGATATTTGATTTTTCAATATTTTCAAAATTTTCAAGTATTTTGTGACGATGTTAAACAAAGTTTTATTGTAACCAAGTGCAAGACCGAAATTTTTTTTAAAATCATCCCCTCCGTAAGGGGACCACTTAATAGCAAACAAATAGAGACCGGGCAAGAACCCCACCAGTGTATATAAGAAGCACATATATTTCTCTCTTCTTCACCCTCCTCGGTTCAAAGGTCTCTTCTTCTCTCTCCCCCCCCCCCCCCCCTTCAGATTAAAACCTCTCTGAAAATGAATGTAGCGGCCAATATGCACAAGACTTTTGAACTCATGAACATGCATCATGCTGCGTGGCTGAAAGTCCAACATGATCCGGAACTTACGTGAGAGTTACATTCTTATCTCAAAATTCTTTTTTTTTTAGCTCTTATATATGGGTTTTTTTTTTATTATTATTATTATCTTCAGACAAGTTGGACGTGATGATCTTTATGATGCCTACACGCAAGCTATAGCATATGCCTATCAGGTTGTTCAATAGGTTAGAGAAAATGATGTTCCGGTCCTATCTTCTGTCGCTAAGGCCAAGGCATTTCTAGGGATGTGGTCGGATTTAGAGAATAATCGCGGTTCTCTACAGAGTGTTCGAATTGGGAATATGAGTAGGGATGACAAAAAACTCATATGCCGCTAGCTGGAAGAGTGCCATTTCACTATTCAGAATGCCGAGTTTATTTTTGACTTGCCACCACTACCAAACCAACCAAACCAGTAGTCTATCCTTTTTTTATTTTTCTAGACTACCAGTCTGGTTATAAATTGTAGTTTGTTTTTCAATGCAAATGGATCTTTGAAACCCTTTATTTATCCAAAAAACGAACAAATCTAAAGAGTTGAGCTGTTTAATATAGATTTTTAAGATATTATCCTAAAGTAAACTACTTGCGAAGCATATGCTAAAACAGGTTGTGTGGTTTGTGGTATTTGGAAAAAGTTGGAATGATTGGTTACTAACTCTTAGCTAAATAATTCATATAGAGATATACACTACTATCTGCTTCGAGGATTCTCAACTCTTTAGACTTGTTCGCTTTTCGGATAAATAAAGGGCTCCAAAGATCCATTTGCATTGAAAAATAAACTACAAATTATAATAGTCCGGTATGGTCCAGAAACATAAAAAAAAGGATGGACTATTGGTTTGGTTGGTCTAGTAGTGGTGGCAAGTAAAAAATAAGCTCGGCATTCTAGTGAAATGGCACTCTTCCAGCTAGCAGTGGATGAGTTTTTTGCCATCCCTACTCACATTCCCAATTCGAACACTTCGTAGAGCACCGCGAGTATTCTCGAAATCCGACCACATCCCTAGAAATGCCTTGGCCTCGACGACAAAAGATAGGACTAGAACTTCATTTTCTTTGACCTGTTGAATGGCCTGATAGGCATCTGCTGTAGCTTGCGTGTAGGCATCACAGCTTGTCTGAAGACAATAATAAAAAAGAAAAAAAATCATATATAAGAGCTGAAAAAGAAAAAAAAGAACTTTGAGAAAAGAATGTAACTCTCACGTAAGTTCCGGATCATGCTGGACTTTCAGCCATGCAACATGATGCATATTCATGAGTTCAAAAGTCCTGTGCATATTGGCAGCTACATTTATTTTCAGAGAAGTTTTGATCTGAAGAGGGGGAGAAGAAGAGACTTTTGAACTAAAGAAGTTTAGGGCAACTCGGGTGAATGCCTCAAGGATTTCTTATTTTAATTTGTTTGCTTAGGTGGTTATGCTTTTCTTGTTTTTTGTCCGATAATGCTTCGTGCGTAGGTTAAAATAACTATGGGCTCATGAAGTTTTGGAGTAATGTTTTCAATCGGAAAGAAAATACTAATGAACAGGGGAAGTATGTGACATAATTTCAATGATGGAAAAGGAGCAATTATAACGGATATGAAGCCAATGAAGTAAATATGACTAGATGGAACTGCAAACTATTATCTTTGACAAACGGGTTATCTAGTATTTGATAAGTTTTTTATTTGATTGTTTGAGTCCTTCAATTAGTTGTTTTTTTTTTTTTTTTCAGGTTATTGGAAATATGGTGGAGGAACAACGTTGATGATCTTTGGTGTTACCGTAAAAGGCCCACATTTACCATCGAATGTTCAATTTGAGTTATAGTTTTTTTGCACCATGTGCAACCGGAAAAGTTGAGGATAGGTGGCCCCATCACCACGTTCTCACCAAAATTTTGGTAGTCAAGAAGTCTTCTCATAGGATGTATGTGCAATGCAAATTGTTTAAAAATTCACTCATGACGTGAATTAAACTTGTAATTTCTTGGAAAATATGTGACGCAACTTGTAATTTCTTCGAAAATATGTGACGCTTCTACCAAGCTCACGACCTAAGTGGTCATTCATGTCTTGGTCCAAATGCGAAAACCAAGTCATTGTAAGCATTTGTCGAATTAAATTACCCATGTGTTCATAATTTACATTAATCGAACGAAATCACTCACTAGTTAAACTAAAATAATTAAAATCTACTTATGTGTCACCGTATCAGGTGAATTTCATTTTAATACAGTTGGTGATTGAAAAAAAATCCACTTCAACATAGTTGCACGTCAATTTCTTAAAAGCTCGAATTTTTACATCAGACGAGCACCAAGCACCGGGATCACAGCTTTGGCACCAAGATCACACCTCTCGTGAGCAAGAGTACTAAACGAGAGAGAGAGAGAGAGAGGATCGCATCTCTAGCACCAAGATCACATCTCCTACATTTCACACAACCACCCTGCAGTGGCTTCTTCATGCCACCACTGGTCGTCTTGCATGCGCCATGCCATTATTGCTAAAGATCCGAAAGATGGAGCAGGAAGTCTGGGCAAAACAATTGAAGTAAGATGGGTGGGTTTTACTTAAAACGTGCATGAACCTAAAAATACACACAAGTCTCGCTGAGAGCAATAAAATTATTAGCTTTAACAACGGCAAAGATCATAGCTTTCATAGGTGCATAGCTTATAGTGCAATTATTTTCTTCCCTTTTTCTCCTAATTGTCTCATTACACTCTTAATCGTGCTTTTTTAATACAGTTGGTGTTCGAAAAAAAAAATCCACTTCAACATAGTTGCATGTCAATTTCTTAAAATCTCAAATTTTTACATTAGATGAGTACCAAGCACCGAGATCATAGCTCTGGCACCAAAGATCATGCCTCTCGTGAGTTAGAGTACTGAAAGAGAGAGAGGATCGCATCTCTGGCACCAAGATCACATCTCCTGCATTTCACACAACCACCCTGTAGTGGCTTCTTCATGCCACCCCACTGGTCATCTCACATGCCCCATGCCATTATCATGCCATTATCGCTGTGCCATTATTACTAAAGATCCAAGAGATGGAGCAAAAAATAAATTATTTCTTAAAATTGTTCCCGAGAATAAGAAGTTACTTTTTTTTTTACTTCTTATTTTTGTCCCAAATCTATTTTCTAACCACTGTTCTATTCCGTGGAATAGAAAAATTAATTGACATTATCAAACGGATTTATAATCTTTTTTTGTTCGGGGGAATAAAAGAATATAAATTGGGAGAAACAGAAACATTACCAAACATGGCCTAATTCTCCTCATAGCAAGTGTGTAGCATCAATCAGGGATGTTATTAATCAAAATTCCAATAAAAATTGACTTTTTCTTTTCTTGATAGATGTGATTAATAACAAATCATTGTTTACTATGCATTTATTTACTTTTCACAGTATTCATGTAATATTCAAATGAGAGTCATGTGTGAGTAGACGCGTAAGTGTGATATCATATCTATATATATATAATTTGGACAAATATCCACCATCTAAAATTAGAATTGGAAGCCAATTCCTTGTGAGTTTCTCCCTCATATTTATTTTCATGTAAAATTAACTTTTTTCACATCAAATTTTTATCCAATTGCCCATTAAACAAAAATGAAATGAGTGGCCTAAAACAATGGATGACTTATTCATCCGGTCTTAGAAATGAAAATTTAAATATCAATTTCATATTCCTATGATTTTCTGTCTGGAAGGCAAGGAAAGAGTGAGTCTGCATTGGGGGGACTCGAGAACTCCCTACTTTTATATTGATTTGGTTACGCCGGAACAATTTTATATTAGTTAACAAACAAAACACGATGTTATTTCACAAGCTATTGAGGTATTTTTTTTCTTTATTAATATATGCGTAGATACTTTTAACTTTACCACTATTCAACAAAGTAAATTATTAAAACTACACATATCAGGTATGATCTAGCTACACAATAGTATTTAAGTAAAGTAAAAATTACATCACAAAATCAAGGAGACTAAAGTAATTGTAGGACAATTGAAATGCTCAACTAAAGTTCTAAGGTAGATTTTAGAATGACCCCTTAAATGCAACTTTCCCCACCTCGGAGTTTGAGTGAGTTGGTGGACAAAGAGAGTAGAAACTGCTAATGTAAATATTTAGCTTCTCTGAAAATGCCCCACATTAGCCAAATCTATGGATCAAACTTGAAAGGCCACGGAATGTACAAATTTCTCATGTCTAATTACTGAAAGTAACTTGAAAAATCATATTGAAGAAATTTCTTGCTTTCTCATGCTCCATCTTATTTCACGGAAACGAATTATCTGAAAAAACATCTTCCTTAACTTAATCATTTATGTTACTTGAAATAATTAATCGATGAAAAATTCATTAATGATAATAATTTGTATCTAAGTATTTTCATGGACAATGAAAATAATTAGCATTCATTTATTGCGTAAAAGATACAAACAATTATTTTTAAGAAAATATTTTTCAAATCATCCATTTTCAATAAAACAAACAAACCATTAATTGCATGCGCGATCAATTTATTTCGACCATTTCACCCTAAATTGATTTGGGAAAGGTCATCTTGCTTCCCGGCAAATCAATCGCAACCATTAATGTACATGCATTACCGTGTGAGGAGCATGGGACTGTCTGCTAGGAATTTCTTACTACAAAGTATGACTAGATCGTGAAATTGTTACAAAACTCCGGTACTCCGCTTATTTAGATATCAAATTATAACGTTGTTTAATGCATTAGTTTTTTCAAATTAGTGCGCCTTGGCATGTGTAGCGTTCCTCTACTGTACCGCGGGTTTGTTTTTTGTTTGGAAGTTGACCGAGGAGCTTAGTCATCAACATTACGACTCAGGTTTCGGCCACGTATTTGTCGTCGAACGACCGGGTTTTACTTTTGTCCGCCGCCCGCAGTTCATATGTCCCCGCCGAATGTCCTGCGGAAACGCACCGCATGCAGTTCATATGATGTGCTTGAAAACAGCATCCGAGTCGATCACATCATGGATTTTCATGCTTTCAAATATCCTTTGTGTTGACACCTAATTTTGGCAAACCTAAGAAAATGAAAATAAATATCTCAAATAAAGGGAAAAAAAGGAAAAAAAAAATCAATTTGATTGATTATGCATGGAAGTTGGGAATTCTGATGAATATCAAAATTTTGTTAAATGCGAAAGCAATTAAAAAAATGGAAACTTGGAAAATACTATAAAAAACGGCCGTGAAAAGAGTCACAATTTTCGTGACCAGGGGGGCGAATTTAGAAGAAATCGAGAGAGAAAAAAAAAAACTTGTTTTCCTCTCTTCCGTTGAGCCCATTTTCCTTCGGTTTCTCTTGAAGAGTAAAAAGTCAGAAAAAGAAGAAGGAAAAGTCACGTCTGCAGAAGGGAAATAGCAGAGAGAGAGTACAGAGACAGGGAGGGGCATGCGGCGCAGAGAGAGAGAGAGAGAGAGAGAGAGAGAGAGAGAGAGAGAGAGAGAGAGAGAGGAGAGAGAAGAAAAAAAAAAGAAAAAAAGGAAAAAGGGGTTGATTCGTCTTCTCCGCGGAGTGCTCGACCTTCGCTGCTCACCGTATCTCCACCATCGCCGCTCCGCTCCGCCCGATGCCAGAAGCCGCGCTCCTCCGCTTGCTTGCCACCACCGCTGCTCCATCAGCAAACCGCCGGCCACCGCGCCTCTGTCGCCGTCCGCCTCCCGCAATGCCATTGAGCTTGTTGCCGCTGCAACCCGCAAGCACCAGCAGCAGCCCCCCTGCAACCCAACGCCGGCAGCCGAGTCGCCGGTCACCGCCGCTCTGAGCCACCCTCAGCCGGTCTCCGAGCACCACTGCCCACGCCACCTCCGCAGCCACTGCGCCTCTGCCCTCTGTTCGAGCACCCGCAACAACTCACCCGCCGGTCACAGCGCCTCTGTTTGCGCCTCCGCTTCTGCAGACATCGCTCGCCTCCGCTTGTACCTTCGTCCGAGCGCCAGTCAGCCGCCGCGCCTGCACCAGCGAAGCCGAACACCCCTGAACTCCGACGACGGTGCCTCCACAGCCTCGAGCACCCGAAAGCCTCCGCCGCTGCTGAACGTCGCCCCTGCCCCTGCTCACCTGGCGACCGAAGCCCGCCGCTCTTGACCTCGCCGACGCTGCGCCACCGCACTGCCTCCGCTTGCGATCCGCTCTGTGACATCCTGATTTTCCAATTCTATTTTCAATAATTTGAGGCGGGCATTTCGTTGGCATACATATAGTTCTTTTCCTTGAGTCAGCCACTCATGTGAAAACTAGTCTATTGGGTGAAGCCATTAAGAAATTCTAATGCATCAGACTCGAGAATTTGGCTAGGAAGCGATTTTTCGACCTAGCTAATTTGCAAAGGTCATTACGGCACAATTAAAAATCGATTAGAGATCAGAGATAGGTCGACTCGACAGAGGCATGTGATCGAGTGTGGGTGATTCCACCAGATCGCACAATTCTTGTCGATCGGCACTGGACCGACTCCTCTGTCGATTGGGTACCGTGTGTTTGTATCTAAAACCTTGAGATTACCCCGACAACCGAAAGTCGCCAATGTTTCAAAGATGTACATTGTGGCTTGAGATGATCAACCACAGGTCAAATGCATGAAAATTTCTAAAGGCTACCCAGTAGATTGAGCCACGCTAGTATCGTGCCAAAGTGAAATTAACCGTGAAATTGAGATCGAATTCAGAAATTGGAAGTCTAGGTGTGTCACAAATCATTTTAGGATCATTAACTTACCTTTGGAAGATTTTTCATGTAATCAGAGTTTTTCAACAATTAAATCAGAAAATAGTTAATTTGGCTTGAGAAACTAGTAGGCCCGCTTTTGGTCATGCTTTTGGGACTTAAGCGATTCTATGATCAAGTGAAGATGTGAATTGAAGTGTGGTGACATCGGATTAATTTTATGAACTTCAATTTGATTTAATTGGAAGATAATTGATGGGAATTGAAGAAATTGGATGTACAAGAATTGGACCCCCATGGAAAATGAAATTGGACCCATTGGAGAATTGTTGTGGGAGATTTGAAATTAGTGGAATGTGATGTCACCTTATATCATGGTTGGGGCCAAAGCAAATGGGACGTTGACAAGTGTCGGATGCACATTGGTCCCCAAAAAGGCATCTCTCACTTCAATCTTCATCTTCTTCCTTGGGACTTGGAGAGAGAAAGGAAAGGTAGAAACCAGCAACCGGTTTTCCTCCCCCTCCCTCGTTCGAACTTGCTGCGCGGCCGCCCATTCGCCCGTCGCCGTTCATCCGCACCACTGCTTCACCCATTCTTGCACATGCTGCACCGTCCCTGCTCTGTCCACCAGCTCGCTGCTCTGCTCCGCCCTTCGTCCATCGCCCAGCAGTCGTCGTTCGTCGCCCAGCAGCCCCGACTGTCCTTGTTCGCCGCTCGCTCGACGCTGTCGTGCGTCGCCGTCGCTGCTTGTCGGTCCGCCCGCGCTTGGCCGACGGCCGACCGTTCCATCGGCCTCTGCTCGTGCATCCAGGGAGCTGTTCGGCCAGTTTAGGCCACGGCTCAGCCACCTCCGGCCACCGTGAGGCCTTGCCTGACCGCCGCCTCACCCGTCCGAGCCACCGTCGAGCTACCGCCGCCCTCCTCCGCCCATTCCGACGCCGGATCCGTGCTTCTCGGCCCCAAACAGAAGCTGGAAAAAATGGGTATGGAAGCGGACATTTGGCCCGTTTTGGCCGCCTTCCCGAGCTTGAATGCTCAGCCCGCCTTGAGGAAAGTCGATCCTCGCGTCGTCCTCGTCGTTTTGGTTCGCTCGACTTGCTAATCCGGTGAGTTTAGCTCACTAAACCTCGCTTAGAGGGTTAATTATGCTTTAGGTGTGCTTAGCTTAAGTTAATTAAGCTTACATGGTTAGTTTAATTTATCTAATTGTGGATTAGATTAAGATGTTTGTTTAATTTAAAGTATGATTAATTAAAGGCTAAAAGAGTTTATTTAATAATAAACCTTGATGAGACATTAGGATTTTAATTTTGAATTATTTAATTGCTTTGAAATTCTGGAAATTTATAATATTATATTAATTCCGAAATTATTAAAATATGATTATTAAAAAAAAACGGAAAAATTATTTTTGACCCCGGTTGCTTAGAATTTCGTGCCGATCGCTGCTGTGTAGTCGGATTTTGAAATTGATGATTGGATGTTATAAATTGAGTGTGGATCGTGAAAAATATGAATATTATTATTTAATTATTTTCGGAATAAATTTAATTATTTAATAAATTCCGAAAATTTTGTCAGGATCCTAAACTCCCAAAATTTCGTGCTGATTGCTGCTGTGTATTTAGAATTTGAATTTGATGATTGATTGTGGCAAATGGAGTGTGTTTGTGATAAATAGGAATTCTTTTTAAAATCCTAAGTGTAGAAATTGATGGGAGATTGGCCGTGACGAACCACTTATGAGAGGTCGTGCCCAGTGAGACTGTGATGTACCACCTAGGAAAGGTCGTGCCCAGTGAGGTCGTGATGGACCACCTATTAGAGGTCGTGCCCAGTGAGGCCGTAATGGACCACCTAATTAAAGGTCGTGCCGAGTGGAGCCGTGATTGCCACTGTTTGTTAAACCTTCCTATAGGGCCGGGATTGAGAGTAATGATTGATTTGCTAGAATGACGTGTAATCGGCCAAGTCGATTGATCGCTGAGACGATCCAAGTGGTTGAATTGTTTTGATAATGTGATTGTGCCATGGTTGTTTGGTTATCATAATCGTACGTGGTTGAATTATATAAATTGTGCTAACCTGCAGATGAAGGCTGAGACGAGGTAAGTCTTTTGTGTGATGTGGCTAGGCCACCTGGGGTGTATTTTCTTTCTAATAGGGGTTTAGGGGGTTGAACTTGCTGAGACATCGTCTCATCCCGGTTGTGGGATTAAAATTTTAGGTCCCCGGTGGACAGATTGGCCATATAGCTTTGGTTGGCCTTGAGGAGTTGCAGATGTGAAGTCATAAGATTGGAGAACGTGTCCGACTTGTAGGTCGTAGGACAGTTCATTTTTAAGAGTCGGTCTTTTGTAGACTTTTGGCTGTAGGCCTTCATTTGTAACTCCGTTGGTTTGTGTAAGTGATGGGTTGTGAAATTGTTTCCTGCTTTTCTATCCCGTATTTTATTGTCAGTGGTTTTATAGTATGTTCCGCTTGC
The DNA here is from genome assembly GCA_019915185.1 of Eucalyptus camaldulensis. Lineage (NCBI taxonomy): Eukaryota > Viridiplantae > Streptophyta > Magnoliopsida > Myrtales > Myrtaceae > Eucalyptus > Eucalyptus camaldulensis. The sequence goes on from JAHSVA010000005.1 coordinate 11,097,062, forward strand.
GCAATATTAAATGAATGGGGTCGGCGACATTAACCTAGAAAATGTCGCATTTGAATGACTATGGTGGGATATTGACGAGCTCGAGGTTCGGGGTGTGACACGCTCCCCCGTAGACGCTGCTGTCCTCCTTAAGCCCCTCCTTAGGTAGTTTAGTTTTTATTTTTATTTTTATTTTTCATTTATTTTATTTTATTTTATTTTATAGCACTTTTAAGTTATTTAAATCGTAATATTGGATGTCGATATTCATTTCTTGATCTTGGAGGCATTAATCACAGTGGTTTTGTCCAAAATTATTGTAATTATTAATTTGATCCGTAAGACGTCGGATTATTTTTTAATTACATTAATTTTTAGGTATTTTGATAATATTTTAATTGTTAAATCATTATAATTATTAATTTGATCCGTAAGATTTCGGATCAAATTTTTAATTATTTTGAATTTTCGTCATGATGTTTAGGGTTAGAATAGTCGTTAATTTGACTTGTGAGACAACTTGTTATTTTTTTTATTATTTTAACCCTTCATTTGGTGAATATCTTGATTAGTTTAGATGTAATGTTTATCTGATAATTACTTGTCTTGGAAAAACACAAAAAAATATATTTAAAAAAAAATCAAATCTTGTGTTAGAGTATGTTGGTTTCATAAATTAGGATTGCATTTTTAGATTATTTTTTGGAATAGGTTAGGGTTGGACCTAAATAACTTTTTTTCTTAAAAAAAAATAGGGTCTTATATAAAGTTTGTATATTTTAATAATCTCATTTTTCTAAAGAATAGTTTTCTAAGATATGATAGGGTTTAAGTCAAATTAACTCCTAAAATAAATTAGAAAATTATTCCCTTTTTAGATAGTTTAATTAGGGTTTTTATTAATTCCGAATTTCAATAAAAAAAAATACAGAAATATTAGGTGTGTGTCAATTAGTTTGCATATTAAGTTTATCTAATTAGAATTTGTTTGTTAATAAAGTTAGGTCATGAAGTTAAAATGCACGTTTCAATTTCAAGATAAAAGAAAACCCAAAAAATGTTTTGTGTGTTTATTTCTTTTAATGGAAGTCTTTTAATTGTTTAATAGTGACTGAGCATCTGTGTGAGCACCCTTTTGCAATGATATAGATTTAGGTAAAATAAATCAAAGTTGTCTTTCAAAAAAACATTTTTGAAATTAAAAAGAAATAGTACGAAAGAGCATTATAGAAATCTAGTGTAATCAAGTCCTCGTACCTTTAGTCTTTAGTTTGTAGGAGTAAAATAATTCTCCCATTATTTTACTTAGTGTCTAATCGACCTACTGTAAACCAATTAATAGCGACTCCTAGATAATAATAATTTGTATACTAAATATTTAAATCTTAAGTCGTGAATTGGTATGAGCTTGAAAGAGTTTGAGCTAAATTTGAAACTTAGTAGTCTATTAATCTAAACTCTATGTGGTGCACCCAAAAATTAGGTCACGACAATTTGATTCAGTTGATTGATTGAAAGATTGAAAAGTTAAGGCAACTAATCAAGCGCCACTAATCGTGCGGTACTTTTTTGGAGGTTGCGATTAGTATGTCTCTATGTGAATGCTATGCCCTTCTCTTTTTTCTTCTTCTTCTTCCTTTTATTTATTTTATAGGTCAAACTAAAATCGGGCTAAAAAGGTGCTGTTTTGTGGGTGTCATTATGCCAAAAAAAAAAAAAAGGTAGGTGTCGTTATGGGACGGGCAAGCCGTCATTTTTCATGCGAATTGCACCCGACATTAATGGACTGGCCTTGTAAATGGATATGCAGATGAAGGTTTCAAATTTCCCTTTGAAATGAAAAATGGAGGAGTCGTGAATGGCCGCGAAGAACAAAGTTGGTCTTATGGGCCTACTAGTTTTGCGAGGCCCAGTCAAAATATCAATTGGTCCAATTTTTGGACTGGTTTTGGGCTGATTCTGGGGCAAATGGAATCGAATCGGGTTCTCAATTCCAAAAAGTATGGACCGGGTCCGGGTAGGTCTGTTCTTTTTCCAATTCATGGATCCGAACCTTTACGCGAGAACCGAAGTCAGATTGCGGGAAAGTGGTTTTAAAACCATAGTTTCTGTTTGAAATAATGACACGATTAGTTCATCAACTTTGGTCATCCTTCAACTTTTAATTCGCTTAATGTGATCCTCAAACTATTTCTAAAATATTCAATCTAGTCCTTGAATTGTTTATTTGTGCAACCTGATCCCTCAATTTTTTGCAACAAAGTAAAATTTTTTCAAAGTTACATGCTATCACTCAAATCTAAAAACATTTTTTTTGAATTTCAATCCATTTTCTAGATTGGCAAAGAGTATGGCCATGTTTCTAGGTTCTCATTAGACTTGTATCGAGTTGATGTTTATGTTATTTTGATTTGCTAATTTGTAGATTTGGCAAAATTTAATCGAGAAAACAAGGAACACAAAAATTAGAAAATCCCATCTATCTAAAAAATCAGGAACAAGATTTAGATTAATATAGGCATAAGAAATCTAAAGTTCAATTAATATTGTTAGTATATATTCTTATTAAAAGCTCATCTTATAATAAAAGGAATATGAATTTGATATAACTCTATTCGCTGTTATATTTTGGAATTATAGTAATATTTATAAAAATAAAAAAGGTAAAAATGTTGATATAGGATATGAATTGAAATGAAAAAAATATTCTAAAATCTGGGAGATAGTGTAATTATGAAAACTTGTGAATAGTATCGAACAACTTATTTGACTCCGTGATGAATATTATTAATGATAGTACTAAAGTGATGGTGATTCAAATGTGCATGGCTTAGAAAAAGCAAAATACTAACTATTTTGCTTAGGAACATGTTATCGAGTTGTATAGTAGTTTAACGAAAATCAAAACGTTTTTATACTGTATGTATAACCAATGTAGATGCTCGTTAAAAGGAGGTGTTTGATTTAAATAAGCAAAATGGAAGATTGGATTCAGAAAAAGAATAATAGGACATATAAACAGTCATGAACTTTAGATATGTTGGTTGGGTCAAAAATCAAGAATTAAAACAAGGGCACAAACAAGCTCTTGCAATTTCGTAAAAAGCTATGGTGCAAGACGACCCAATTCCATGTGAGATGCTCCTAAATTAGCAAAATTTAAATTTAAAGCCCCCAAATTTCAACATCCCCTTATTAATAGGAGGCAAAATTGTCCAAAAGTTATAAATCTATTGTACAATGGCCAATTGAGTGTTAAACTTTTTAATTTGATTAATTTATTCTTAAACATTTTAATAATTTTTTAATTAAACATTTTGGCCAAAATTAGCCTGTAATTGCCAACGTGAATGCTAGTTATCTTACGTGATGCTGTAGACATTGACATTAATTTGCATTTTAAAAATGTTTATATATTTTTCTCTTCTTCTTTGTTTCATTATGGGCTTAGGGGAGCTTTGTTGATCACTAAGCAAGGGCTAAGAAGTGCTCGCCAGCTGCAAGCAAGGTTTATAGCCCATGGCCTATGGCCAACATGGGTTGTTGGCCGTTGTGGAGGTCCCAAAGACCGCCGTCAGCCATTGTGGAGGTTCCAATAACTGCCATTAGCCATCTTGGAAAGATGAATAATGGGAAAAAAGAAAAAAAATTATAAAAAAATTCCAGAAAATTCAAATAAATTTTAAAGTTATTCACATCATTGATTGTCGATCAATTTTGGCCGAAATGACTATATTGGAAAATTATCTAAAGGTTTAAGACTAAATTAACCAAATCAAAAAGTTTATGACTGAATTAGTTGTCGTACAAAAGATTTAGGGTCTTTTAGACAATTATTCCATTAATACGAAGCGACTAAAACAAAACCTATCGTATCCCTTAAATTCTATGGCATCTCTCTCTCTCTCTCTCTCTCTCTCTCTCTCTCTCTCTCTCTCTCTCTCTCTCTCTCTCTCTCTCTCTCTAGGGTAAAATGTACCCCCACCATCCTAAGATACATGAGTTCAACAAACAACACCGCCACAAAAACAAAGAAATTAAATTGCAAAGCTTGTGTCATGCAAGGTATGGACTTGGTAGAGTCCACACTTATGATTGATGAACCTTTTTTCAAGTAGTTGAAAAGATGATACAGTCAAATCATCCTTTCAGATGGACCATTATGATCGTCTATTGATTGAATACCTCCAAACCTATTTTGCTTGACGGTGGCGTTGTGACAATATACACTACTCACTGAGTTATGATTGCTCATTCCTTTCCTTCCAAAATTTTTTGGGTTTCTTGGTTAGCAACCAATAAGCAAAAGCCATATTGGTATCCATAGACACTTTCGAAAGTTGGATTTTTTTTTTTTTTTTTGGTTTGAGGTTGCGTCTTTCGAATGAAAGAATAGTCATGTCGTTCTCCCATTATGGTAGGAATCAAGGTGACAGTGGTTGTGGGGGCATGGGGTTGTGACTTATGAGGATGGGCTTGGATTTGGATGTGGATGGGATAGGTGCTAGGGAGGAGCAAATTGATGAACATGACAATGAATAGGAAGAGGAGGAGAACATGGATTGCAGCGGTGAGCACAATTTCAAGATAGAACTCGAAACTAGAGAACAAGACAAGATAGGTTACACCTATTTGGTTCTAAGTTTCAGCTATGTTGGGTAGGTTCTAGATACCCAAAATTAGATAACCTATTTTGATGAATAAGTTCCAAGTACTAAGGAGCTTCCATTTTACGATTAAAACTTTTACTTTGTTAATATTTCATATTTTTCGTATTGTTTAAATCTAAGTTGTGGTCAGTGGATTAACAATAAGAGATGGCCATTAAAGATAATGATCCATTACAATCATTTGATTAATAATATAAGTAAAACATGGATCTTAAAACATGTATAGATCCTAAAACTGGTCATGGAACTTGTGACGGGGTTAGGTTTCAGGTTTTAGGATTTGCAGGATAAATTTCAGATTTTTTTTTTAAATTTGGAATTTGTTTCAATATATAGCTTATAGGTTCCATGTGAAACTTGTACAGTAGGTATACCTCAGTTCCACTTGAAAGTAAACATTAAAGGAAAGACGGTATGTGTTCGTGAGAGAGAGAGAGAGAGACCGCCCAAAATGGGAGGAAAAGATATTTTACGAGTCCCACTGCCGTTATGTCATGGATTGATCATATATTGCCCGTATGACATGTGTATTTGGATCTAGTAATGAGAATGTCTGAAAGTTCGTATGATATAATCGAGGAAAGCAACTCACGAGTTAATGAAGGTCCACTAATAGATTAGAACTCCATATAGTTTGGTTCATTCTTCTTGAGAATTGGCTTAACTTCTTAGAATCGAGCTTGAGTTTAAGTATTTCACTCGAGAAGTTGTTAAGCAGATAAATTTCTATAAATTTGGATCCTATATGTACATGTTCATGTGTATGTCACAAATAGAGATTAGTAAAATTATATTAACTTCCTTGAAAATTCACTAGTAGATTTAGGACTTTTAACTAACATCGAGTCACTATCGAACATATTTAAATTATAACCAAATTGAGTATGAAACCTCGGATGATTGAATCAAGTCAAATTCAAGCGTTTAACTATGTTGATTCTTCTCTACTCAAATGCGATAGTAATTGCGAAATTTTATTAGAGCCACCAACCATCGTCTATTAGGTCATTTCGAAATTATCATATTTTCTATTAAATTATCCATTTTTTTAAAGCCTTCAACAACCACTTAAGTGTCAACGGTAAGAAATTCCAACCGAATTGATTACATAGCATTTAAAATTAAAATTATAATATGAATTGACAAGTTTTTTAAAAACTCTAGTCCACGTGGACGTTTCTACATGGCTCCATCAAGCAATACGACATCACACCACTTTTGGGAAAAACAACATCGCATAGGAAGAATCGTCATTCAGACCTATGAACTCCTTATCGTTCCCTCATTCCCAATCATGGTCACTCACTCACTTTGTCCATCATCACTCGCCGTCACTAATGTGCCATTTTTGTAACCTAGGCTTGTCATCTTCTCTTCCTAGCTCAATTGGCTAGCAAAATTAGAGTTTGGAGGGAAAAAAAAGGTTTCTTGGTGCTACCGGAGGTTTTATGTATAGGGCGTATGGAGGGTTTTAGCTAATATGAAGCGCATATGGCTGTCAAGAAATTTCTCGTACATTTACAAGGCTCATCCTTCGTCCAACTTGACGTTCTTCATGCAAACCCTCTATTCTCAGTCATTTGGTGAGAGAGAGTGAGAGGGCTATTGTTTTTCTGTCAAATTGATATAGTTAAATTAGAATAAATTATTGATAGCATCCTTCGCTAAATCGAAAGCTTTCACGGTTGGGGCTTAAGGTGGCGGACGCTCAAACATGTTTGCGGTGTCGGTCAATTGAGTCAGGGAATGATTTGGCTAATTGCAATTTGTCGGATATAAATTACCAAAAAAATTGAACTTAAAAAATTTAATGGAATGTTAAAAAAATTCACCTTTAAGCAAGTTGATGATTATTTGAACATTTTTGTAATAGATAATTTTATATTAGATTTAGCAATTGCATTTAATTTATGGTAATTCATTTTGTTGACAATATGGTTATGTTGATGTAGACTAGAAGAAGTTCGGAGGTGTTATCTCTTAAGGTGACTCTTAAGGTGATCCAACTCAAGAGTTAAGAGTTATGCCAAAGAAGAGTGCTCCCAAAAAGAAGATATCAGGTGCAGCTCCAAAATAGCTACTGATAAAGAATCCAACATTAGTTCCATCTCAACCAATTGATCCTAGCTCAAACAATGATCCCAAGGTGAGCCCCCATCAAATGACATGTTCTAAAAAGAAAATGGTCGCTGTTAAAACGAATGTATATGGGATATGAAGGCTAGTTGAACAACCTATGCATCTAGTTAAAAGAGCGCAAGGATTATGAATCAAGTCAAAAGTTTCTCAAAATGAAAAGGAATTGGGGGTTGTGCATATTGATTGATGAAAAGCTTGACCGATGAGAGTTGTTGTGCTTGTTTTTGTTTAAGTTGGTTTTGACAAGTTTTGTGGGAGAGGAATATTGACCAATGGGGGAAGCTTGACTAATGGATGTTTTTGCTTGTAAAGAATAAGTTGAATGTCAATGGCAATGATATTTTTGTCAATGTAGACAAGCAGTTCAATGTCAAGAGAATCATGATTTCGTCTATGCTTTTGTCAGTTCCAATTTTTGTCTTGCTTTTGGCTAGTGTTGTATATGATTGTTATGTTGTATAAATTTCACTTGCTCTTGAGCTACTTGCCTAGTCTTGTGCTACCGGTGCAAATTCATTATGAGGCTAATGTTGTTTCTAGAAGTAATGGGTTGATGTTCAATTGTTGGTGCAAGTTTGTTGTGATCTCGTGCTACTAGTTGTGCTTGGCATTGGTACAGTGCCAACACAAGATGCACAAGCACTTGCATGCGTCGATGCATTATTGTGCTTGCATCGACACGTGCCGATGCAAGATGCTAGTGCAATACAAGTAGTGATGTAGCACATGATGGTGTTGCTAGTGTAATACAAATGAAACAAAAAGAAGAAAAAGAGGAGAAACCAACACAGGCACTTTAAGGCTGCATTTGTTTTCATTTCTTTTTTCTGTTTTTAAACAACTTTTTTGTTTTTTTATTTTTGGGAACAAAAAAGGAACAGAAACGCATTTGTTTGCGTTTTTGTTCCAAAATTACTTTTTTGTTCCCAGAAACACATCTGGAACATAAACAAGAAACAAAAAAAAAGTTGTTTCTTGTTTCTGGAACACATTTTAAGAACAAAAAATGAACAAAAACATCAACTCTTTATGTTTCTTGCTCAGCCGTTCAAACACCGCCTCTCCTCCTGCATCTTCTCCACCGTTGTCTTCTCTGGCGCCTCCCACTCTCCGGCGCCGACAACCGCCTCTGTCTCGAGACCATCAGGCTTCTCCACCGTCGTCCTCTCCGGCGTCGACAGCCGCCTCTTTCTTGAGACCATCAGGCTTCTCCACCGTCGTCCTCTCCAGCACCGACAGCCGCCTCTGTCTTGAGACCATCAGGCTTCTCCACCATCGTCCTCTCCGGCGCCGACAACCGCTGCTCCTTCACCAGGTCTGCGCCTGGTGGTGGCCTGGTGGGGCCAAGTCTTGCCGGCCGCTGGGCGAGGTTGGCCTCTCTGGATCTGGGCGAGCTCGAGCTCGCCTAGCCAAGGCGAGGCCGACCTCGCGCTGAGCTGGGCAAGCTCGATCTCGCCCGGATTCGGCGAGGCCGAGTTCGCCCAGCAACCGGCAAGGCTCGGCCTCGCCAGGCCACCGCCAGGTCAGCGTCGCCTAGCGGTGGCCCGGCGACGCTGAGCCTTGCTGGCTGCTAGGTGAGTTCGGCCTCGCCCAGCTATGGCGACACTTAGCCTCGCTGAGGGCTGGCGAGCCTCACCGTGGCTGGGCAAGGCCGCCGGCCCTCGTCGGCCGGTCGCCGGCCATGGCCGACCGGTCGTCAGCCATGGCCGAGGCCGACAACCGGCCAAAAGAAGAAAAAATAAGAAAGAAAAAAGAAAATAAGAAAAAATAAATAAGAAAATAAGAAAGAAAATATAAAAAATAAAATAAAAATATTAAAAAATTAAAAGAAATAAAAAAAATTATACAAATTTACCAAACGTGTTTCTATTCTTTTTATATTTCTGGAACAAATTTACCAAACGCATTTTTGTGTTCAAAAATTGTTCCCTGGAACAGAAACACTTTTTTTCTATTTCTGTTTTTTGGAACAATTTTTAAACAAAAACGTTACCAAACACACCCTAAGTGATTACTTTTTAATCGCAACTAACACTTAAGACTCTATTTGGTAATACTTCCAAAAACAATTGATTCTATTCTTTTATTTCCTATAATAACAAAATAATATAAATTTATTTGTTAAACTTTTTGTTACCGTGTTCTTGAAAATAAATTTGAAACATAATCAAGAAGTAGAAAAATTTGATTCTTGTTCTGAAGAACAATTTCTATAATCAAGTATAATTTCTCTTCTTCTTCTTCTTGCTTCTCCTCCTTCTCCTTCTTGTCCTCCTCCTTGCTTTCTCTGCCTTCTCCTTCTTCTTCTTCTTCTCCTCCTTCTTCTTCTATCCTCCTCCTCTTAATCGATGGCTAGTGACTAACTAAACAAGGGCCAACAACCTCATCGGAATGTCGCCAACCCTGTGGCTCGACGTCGCTCCAAGCCTTGCCAACCTTGTAACCCGACGTCACCTCGAGCCTTGCCATGGCTAGGCAAGGTTGACCTCACCCAGATCTGGCGAGGCTCGGCTTCACCGAGCCACCTCTAGGTCGACCTTGCCGACCTTACATCGCTTGAAGGAGATCGAGCATAGCTAGTAGCCTGACAAGGCTTCGGCGCACTCACTAGATCTTGCCTAGCCAGTCGCCGGCCACCACCATACTGGTCACAAAGAAGGAGGAAGAAAAAGAAAAAAGGAAAAAGAAAAACATAATAAAATATTAAAAATTAAAAGAAACAAAAAAAATTTAAGAATTCTATCAAACATACTTCTATCTCAAGGATTGAAGTTTTGGACAGTTACCAAGTGCCTTCAAAATCTTTAAAAAACAAAAAAAATGGTAATCGAGGACTCCACAACTGGGCCGAAGGGCCAGGTCTCTATACATCGGGGGAGACTAACATAGGACCCCACCACCATGACCCCCAACTTAAGATGTGTTAGCAACTGCGGAGTTTCGACCTTGGGACCTTTGTGATAAAGTGCCCAAAACCGAACTAACTCAGCTGCCCACCGATGGGTAAAATCTCAAAATTGTTCCTAGGAATAAAATAAAATAAAATAAATCATTTTTAAGCAAAAATTATTTTGAGTAACAGAATGATTGCCAAACACACCCTATGTGATCACTTCCAACAAAACTTGGCACTCAAACGGACATTATTTACAATTTATGACATTCAAATAATCACTCGTGAATTTGTTACCACTCCTTAATTTAACCAGCGTTGCAAGAAACCATTACACCAAAATAAATATCTCAAGCAAAAACTAAGCAAACCAAGATTAAGAATACATAACCTAACAAGAGAACTTGTGAGTGCTCATAACCATTGAATTCAAACCTTCCATTTCCACCATTGATTGCAACAAACCTTTTGTTTTATTAAAAAATTGCAGCAAACCAACAATACAACTATACTTACCATTTATCCCATACAAGTTCATATTCCACTAATCTTCAACTATGGTAAATTGGAAAACTTTTTCTCATCACTCACTTTACATTTGACCATAAAATAGCTACACAAGAGAACAACGCAATCAATGCTCGATAACTCTTTCTTTGAATCTTTATCTTTGAAACTTCCTTATTCAAATCATTGGCCAAATATGCTAAAGACTTCATTTCAACTTGCATTGAGTCAACATACTCCAACTCATCCATTGATGTAGATGGAGATTGATGTTCTTCTTCAAGTAACTCCAAGGTCACCTATGTTGCTCAACTAGAGAATTTTCACATCAACCATATGAAATATTTGCCCTTCGACCTTCTCTATATGTGGCTCATACATGAAATCTTCTCCTGAGATTCAACTGAGTCCAAAATGTTCTTGGGCTCGATAACCCACAATAATAGCGACGCTTACCATCTAGTTCGCTTTGTTAGAATAAATGTGATCCATCGCTTAAGTTTCCGCATTCCACTTGCGAGATTGAGTTGGCAATTTTCGAGGCAAACCAATACAGGCACTCAAATAGGCCGATTAGGGTTTTCAAATTGAGGTTCTCTATCAATTTGGAAATTTAAGGTTCTTTTAGGGAAATCCACCAATTGTTTGAACCACGTTGACTTTAGAAATTAATAATAATAAAAAAGTATGTCGGATTTCAAGCCAAATATATCTGAGTTGGCAATAAAAAGATCATTTAAAAAAAAAAACACTTAAAGTGATCCAAAAGAAACTTTGAATACTAAAATGAACATCGTACACAACGTTTGACACTTCTTGTGTCCTCCTCACTAAAATGTCTCATATGATATATGGACAAGAGTAGGAACATGCATCTATCGTTAGCAATCACCATGACTTTCTATAAACATAATAGGTCAATAAGTCATGGCCAAAATGAATAAGTTCAATAACATATTGAACATGTGGGTACTATACATCATTATTTTTTTTATTTTAGCAGAAAACAGAAAGGGCAGCTGACCAACTAAAACTAGAACCCAAAATCAGCAAATTGGGCCAACCATTAAAATATCTAATAAACACAATCTTCTTTACCCTTCGTAGTACATCGCTTGAAGCAATATTTCGATCAGAAATTCTTTTGCAGTTTAAACTCAGCCGGCATTCAATCAGCAATTCTTCTGAACTTTATCTTATCCTCATCTAAGATGGCCATGTGCTTCCTCTTCTTGGACAACTTGGCCATACTATACCCATTTTCATCGTTAAACTGGGCAGCAGTTCGAGCACGCAACTCTTCCAAGCTCTCATTTTGCCTCGCTCTCTCTAGCACCTGAATATCACAATTATACCTCCAGTTTAACTGCGTGCAAGAGTCTAACATATTCCGGAGTAAGAGAAGATAACTTACCAGGTGCCTCCCATACAAATGGGTGTTGGCCAGTTCTTGCAGTGCATTCTGTGCCTCTTGTTTCGTGACGTATTCCACAAATGCAAATCCTTTATGAATTCCATATTTCCTAGGCAGCCTCACTTTAACCTGTGAAATCACCTCATTGGTCAACCAAAACGAAAAATCTGTACTGTCCAACAAATGAGTGGTATGAATTGAGCTGACGAGAAATCAATAACTTTTAAAAGAGCAATAGTCCAAAATTTAGAAGACCCATGGTAACTTGAATTTTATTAAACAAGATGACAGTTGACTTTTGCTTATTGACGAGATGATCCATGAATTAAATCCACAACCATTATATAGTTCTTACATCAACCAATATATAGTGTCCCTTTCAACTAATCCACCATAAAGTGGAGTCAGTCATGCACAGCTGATAAATGATGATGAGAAAAGCAAATTACCTCTCCAAATGGGCTGAAGAGCATTTTTAAATCTTTCTTAGTTGCCTCAAAAGCAACATTTTTCACAAGCAATTTAGTCAAACTTCTACCCTTTTCATCTTTATCTATCACTGTTTCCTCTTTCTTTACTTGGCAAAATTGCAAGATAAGGGCATGCCCATCTAAGTTGGTTCCCTGGAGATAACACAAGTAAAACATGAGCAAATTACAAGACAGAAATTTATCAAGGAGGAAAAGGTAAAGGCTTACTTGCAAATCCTGGCAAATATTTGCTGCTGTCTCCATTGAATCAAATTCTATAAACCCATAACCCATTGACTTTCCATTTTTCACGTGCTTATTTATCTGTACAGAAAACAACAATATCTTGATAAATAGTGGAGGATAACAGATCATAAAATTAATTCTTATGACCCAAAGGACCACCTTGACATTGAGAATTCTTCCCTCCTTCATTCGTTCACTAAAGTGGCTTTTCAAAGCCTCATCGGATGTTTTGAAGCTCAGATTCTTCACAAAAAGAGACCGTGACTGTAAAATCAAAGGGCAAAACATAAGTATAACCCTATAAAAAGCAGGAATTATCCCTAACTTGTTTACTGGTGAGTCTGGCATGCATAATACTGCAGAGTGGTACATCATATTATCATGTCGGAGGAAGAGAAGCTTTAAGTAAAAGCATAGGCAATCAGGAAAAATTCTACACAGAGTTGCTGCATCAACCATTTCATACAAACAATTATGCTGTTCAAGTTAGCAAAGCTAAGAAGAGTTCCAATAAATTTTTAAATTTTGATCATGTCAGACACACAAGACCAAGGCATAATTTGCATCTAAATGCAAGTAAAGAAGACCTTTACATTTTTGTGAGGCTCAATGGACAAACCAATATATGATATTGCAGAAACAATTTAAATTCAAAATAGATTGAAAATGACATTATGCATGGTGTAAGGAAAAGACAGGAATACTTGCGAGGAAAATACAGGCCTACCCTTGTGCTAAGGCCAATCTAGCTCACTATCATGCTTCATCATACTTGTACAATTGTTCATGCCTATGTTAAGATAGAATCAATCAATCTAATCAAGCTGAGTAGCATGAATCCAAATATTTCAAAGTGGCGCGTGTGATTCTTGTATACATCCAACACAGTAACGTTGATATTGCATCAATAGCACCAATCATTTAACAATTCAGGATGTCAAAATGCCTCAAACTCTCCCAATTTCATGTATCAACAAGTGCATCGGAACAGAGATGCTATTCATTGTATTGAATTCTGTTATGATATAGAAGTTTTTTCACCTTAAAGAACTTCATACAACTATAAGTGCTCATATGTCTTTATGAACGCCTAACTAACAAGTGAATATGCATATAGCGTCCTTCAAATCTCTCTTTCTCACTACTGCCTATGGAAAATGCATCAAAAAGTACATATAATTTCCAGCAGCATTGATTACACGCATAAAACAAAGAACGGATGGAAAATACATTGACACAAGTCAAAGCAGTAGCAGAACACACATAATCAGAAAACATACATCTGAAACAAGTTAGAAATAAAAAATACAAAAAAAAAAAAAAAAAAGTCTATCAATGATACTTATTCCAAATTAAACTTGAGTTAGAAGATAGAAAGTAACAAGGCACAAAATGTCAGATCTGAAATAAAATGTAGACCTGAATCCTGTCATTATCCACGTCCAATTGTCCCTCCACATGTTGTTCCAGTAATACCCTTTTAACATCCTGCTCGCCAACATCCGTTCTCTTGTTTCCAATGCTTTCAGTTGTTGGATTAAGAACATTTCCAGGAGCCAATTCTAAGTACAGTGGTGCATCTCTACATCATAGTTTACTCTTATTAAGAAATCTTACAGCAACTAAACAACGATACCATGAGAAAGAAACGATATCAAACGTTAGGCATGCTAGTTTAGACCATGCCAATCATGTGAAAATGACAAATCTGTCAAAATGTATCAATTGTTTCACCACCATGGCATCTCAAAACCACATAATTTACACTTTTGGCAAGAAAAAAAGTATCATTGGCATTACAGGACACTTGCTCTTGCTCCATTCCATCTCAAGCACCCTAAATTATCATATGATGCCTCACAAATATCTTCTATTAGATTAGGAAACTATATTTTCTCTCCACTAGTAACGTGTAATGGCGTAATCAGATAAAAGCCATCCAAATCAATGGATGAGACTTCCCGATTTAAAGAATATTCCATTATTGTGGCAAAAGGCCAGTTTGAGGGTTCACACGGTCATAAGCAGCATATCTAATGCATTTATGCAGGACACAAACAGTAAGTTGTTGTCATGAAAGGAAAAAAGATTGGACATCACATACTTGTACAGCCTGTATGCTAGACCATTACGAGCAGCATCAGCTTCAGAAGGTTCGAGGAAAACAACCTGATGAGTGTAACCATAATGAGGTTAAACAATGCTAGTAGATTGAACTAAAACTACATTACAGGAAAAACTCAAAAGAAAAGAGAACGAGAAAGGAAAGTTAAGGAGTCCCGGTTGTAAAACTATCAAAGTTTCCTATTGCATTTTTGATAGACGAGATAGCTGCTTCCCATGAATTTATTTGAAACCTTCACAATAGCTTTGCAACTTGCAAAAAGAAGCTTCCTAGAAGAGCAACAGATGCCATGGAATGTTTCCAAATCCAACAGATATTGAACACCGCACATCATTACTATAAGGCATGTCATAAACAAATTCAAGAAGGGTTGTATATAGCATGGCCAATTAACTGATACAACACAAAGGTCTATGAAGATTAACGTGATTGTGCCATTCTATTTCAAAGAATCCTGGATCTGAAAGAAGTCCTCATTAATAGGAAAGACAATAACTATTTGAGCAAAAAGCTCTAGGACTCTCCAAAGTTTCCAATACCACATTATCATGAACACAACAGCTACTAAAGGGTATCCCCTAGCTCTAGTATATATATAATCTTTCTCCAATTGACAGCTTACTCCTGACATGCAGCTTCCTTTCTACCTTGACATCATTTCTACAAGCAGCAATGGCATGAAAAGCAACCATGTATGAAAGTCACAATTGCTTAATTTTGTTACTCGAGGTGGCAAGCATACCGGGTACCTGGACTAAGATGCAGGAGTATGACAAGCATTAAGTTTGTCAACTTGCCATACTTGCCATTATAAAGTTTTATAACCTTAGAATCCTTGAGATAAATCGTCGCGTTTGGTATTCACAAATACTTGTCATACTCGCCTGATGATCTAAGTCTAGAATGTCGGACTATACCAGAAAGCTCCCAGCACTTATTCGGAACAAAAGAAGGTATCTTTAAAACTTTGAGAGAAGTAGAAATCCAATATACATCAAATACCTACGGCTTAGATTAGTAAGGTCATGACTTCAAACAAGTGCATTAAATTCTCCTGGCATTTACAGGAGTTTATAGCAGGACATAATAGTTGCTTGTATTCATGAGTCATACAAGAGTTCCTTTTATTCATGAGTCAATATAGTTCCAGTCTACTCTCCCTAAGTTTCACATTTCTAGTAGCAATCATGGGATTGAGGGGGAAAAAATCTAGAATGCAGGTATTTTTATAAGCAAGTGCGATAATCCTCTATATTTATAATACAAGTAAAACTTCTTCTTGTTTTATTTCAGTATTAAGCATCCAGCCCAGTCTCAGCTAGATTGAATCTAGAGCTTGAAAGCCCAACAATGAGAATGCCTGTACCTATCTTCTCCACCACTCTTACCCCTATTCCTCTCCCCTTACCCAACAAAGAAGTGGCTTCCATGTGAAGGGTAACCAACAGGCTGATATCACAGACCCAGTCCTATTTCACCATGATATGGAGCCAAAGTAACATCGTATCCATGCATGGGTAACAACCAAATCCTAACTGCGAGCTACATTTGAAGTTAAAATGCTGTTTACACCAAGGTTCTGAACCCTCATTAGCTGTCTGCTGAAGGTATCTTGGCCTACATGGCCAAACAAATCCTTCTGTCCTAGCAGGCATGTTGATCCTTGGTTCACCTCCATCAAATTATCACCCAACATACAATTGCACCTCAAAGCAAATATCAAACAATGGCATGTGTTCCCAAAAAAAACACACTAATATTAGGGAAAAGTCGTGTACTGCAGTTGGGTGTCCTATTCAGAAGGGAAAAGAATAAAGAGATGACCACGTACCAATGCCATTGTCCTTGTTGGAGGCAAAATTATTTTATCCAGACTCCCAAATTTCTTGAACATTTTAGTCAGCTCAGCTTCAGAACACCCACATGGCAAGTTCTTCAGTAGCAACACATGATTACTCCTATTCAAACCCTCTCCTCCCCGAGAGGCAAGCTCCTCCAAAGATGCTACATTGACACCAGCATCTGCCAATGCCTTCTTAGTTTCGGCAATTACTTGTGTCTCTCCTAAAGCAATACGTACAGCGAGATCATCAGCTTCACGATCAAGGAAATCACTTTTTCTTATACCATACTTCCTCGCAATGTTCTCAACAACCTATGGTAGAGAAGACGTCTTAAATGACAGCAAATAGATACACCATACAAAAGAAACAGATCATAAGTAAAAATGGGAAATGATAATTACATGACCATGCCAAAAGTTTTCCCAAAATATTCATGACAAGAAAGATAATTCCGGAAAAGATTCTCCACTGGCTAGACAATTTTCTACATAACTTGTAAAACACTTTTATTTAATTAATAGATGGAGTTTCAGATTTCTTCCCTTCGTCAAATAATTATATTGAGTAAAGTTCTAGAATAGACATGACGATTTAGGAATAATCTTCACTCAATACTTAGAAGCTAAACGGACCGTGTCAGGGCGCATGAACAATGTATTCCACGCTTTTGTATCTCCACTTGCTTCAGAAGCCTTTCTGTCTTGCTCCCGACGTTGCTTGAAAGTTTTTGGAGCTTGATTTGAAGTAAAATCACTACATAAAGGTAACATTATCAGCTGCTTCAGGACAGGATATTGGAGAAGCATAACCCAAGTGAATTATAGAATCCTACTACTTACTCCTGCTTTTTAGATGTGGGTTTTGGTAATCCTGGCAAAACATGCAGCAGTCTTCCCTGGAAAGGCGACTTATTCAATTCTTTCAAAGCTCTGCACAAGAACCAAAACAAAGTAATACATCTGATCAAGTTCTATATCATTACATGGAGTGATATACTTTCAATATTGCCATCTTACGTAATAAGAGTATCAGCAAGATTTGAAGGCATAAATCAAGTGGCAAAACATATAATAATTTTACAACAACGGCAGCAACTGATAACCTGGAAAAAAGCAACGTCTGCTGCTCATATGATTAGGCAATTTACAACAACATAAAGCCTGAAAATTTTAAAATATTGACAGTGTACTTGAAGGAGAGGTTTTCCAGGCTTGCTTGTCTATTCTATGAGACTAAGAACTAATGGAGCAATGGATAGTGAGCATGCTGTCGCCAACTGAGCCAACAATTTCATAGTTGTAGCCCAACATATTCACAGTTAGAGAATAAGTTTAAGTAATCTTGGAGCGCCAATAAAGCTGCTATCTTCATATGGTTGTAAAATGGATAGAAAATTGATCTATTATAAAGTTCAATAAATACAATGGAGAGAAGGAACGCAAGTTTTCTTAGAAATCCAATACCTTGATGCAGACTCTGGGAGAGCATACTGGACATAAGCAATGCCCTTTGATTGTCTTGTTGCTTTATCCACAACAACATGAACTTCAACCTTGCCAAATTTGCTAAATAACTCTTCCAGCTCTTCCTCACTTCACACAAAGACCATGCAAGGAGATATAAAGCAGGCTATAATGATGTGGGCATCTATTAGAGAAAAGCCAATGACTCTCTGGAAATTGTTTCCAAGACAATTTCTCAGCAAATATCTTCCAATAGAAGAACTTGCAAAGTCAAGTAGTCTAAGTAAAACAATTACCTTGCCCCGTAGTGCAGGTTGTGAACAAAAAGACGGCCAGTTTCCAACATCTCATCCTTATCGTCCATTGAACTTGATGAGGGATTTGTGGGGTCAAGTGCCTTGCCATCTGAATCTTCAGCACTACCTTGTCTTTCAGACTCATCTGCCATATCATTTTCTTCATCATCATGTAGAGTTGCCTCATTTTTTTCCCTGGACCTTTTATTATGAACTTTAGCTTCCTTTCGATCAACATCACCTTCACTACTCTCTGATTCCGACTGAGACCATTCTTTCTTAATTTTGCTCTTGAAGTAGTCCATGTCAGAAATTACATCCTCATGGAAGACATTATCTGACTCTTCGGAAGCATTGCTACCTAGAGATACAATAACCTCCTCGTCATCAACCTTTGCTTCCGTTGATTTTTCTCTGATGTGTTTCTTTGCTCGAGTATGTTTCCTGTTAAATCTCTCCTTTGGGTAATCTTCTTTGATGTGTTTCTTTGCTCGCGTATGTTTCCTGTTAAATCTCTCCTTTGGGTAATCTTCTTTGATGTTTTTCTTTGCTCGAGTATGTTTCCTGTTAAATCTCTCCTTTGGGTAATCTTCCGAAGCTACTAATGTGTCATTCACCCACAACTTCGACTTGGTCCTTGGTTGCATGACTTTAAGGAACTCCTGAAGCTGACGGTCATCACTCTCCCATGTCTTCTTAAGATTCGTCTTCTCTCCATTAGGAATCAAATCGGTGGAATCACCACCGGAAACCATTTTCCTACCCTCAGCTGCTGCTGCTTTATTCTTCAATGAGTGCCGACTCCACGGTCGAGGAATATCGGGATCTCCAACTCTTCGTGCAACCTAGTGATAAGCAAAAGTTTGAATCCACTTGTTAAAGCTATATTTGCTGGAGCGGATTGTTCACGACAAAGGTATTTGATTCTTCATGCAAGTGGTTATCTGTGCACCCCAATAATCAAAACATGTAGAGGATTACTAATAAACGGCATCAATTAAGGGAAATCGCGTGCTTATCAGCTATACAGAGTAATTTTTTTAAAAAAATAAATTAAAAAAAAAAAAAAAAAACAGTTCTTATAGCTTCACTCCAGTCAAAAGGATGTCTGAAGAACGATCAGAAACTTGACCAGCAAATTGACCAGCAAAGGTAAACAGGGAATTGACTGGAGAAGAGAGAGTTGTGATTCAATCTGCATGCGCATTAACAGCCCTCCGTTTCGCTTCTACGAGTTGAAAATAACTTAGATAACAGACAGAGAACATGATAAACACATCAAAGAACAAAGCACTGGACTGTGAAGTGAATATCACAACACCAACCTCACAAAAAATCCGGTAAGTACCGATATACGATTTGTGGAAGTATCTAATAGCTTCCTTTGCTTCTTGCTCGGTGCGAAACCCAATAAAGGCGAATTGCCTGCTCTTACCATCACTGCGCGCAATCAAATACACATAGAAAACCCTCACGTCTCAACACCTTCATGAAAATTCAAGAGCTCGCGAGAATAATAAGAGAACGAGTAAAGGCAGCAAATACCGGGTATATATGATCTTGACGTCTGAGATTTCTCCTTTCTGAGAGAAGTGATCGCGCAGGTGCTCCTTCGTCACGTCCTTGGGCAAATTTTTTACACGTATTCTTGACCTGCACAAGAATAAACACAGATTACGAATTGTTGGTTCTCTCTTTCGAGTTCAACATCCGAGAGAAACGCATTGAGCCAAACTAACATTGCTGTTTGCACGCCGACAAGCAGCAAAGCAGAGAAAGCGACGAAGGTGAAGCGAATTGATTTGAACTCGAGTGTTCTGACCACTGCAAACCCTAACTTGGAGGCAAAGTTTGAATCTATAAATATATATATATATATATATATATATATGTATGTATGTATGTATGTATGTATGTACACAATTATTTCTAAAGCCTTTATCGTCGATAGCGTTGCTAACCTAACTGGTGCCCTTGTTCCAGTCAACGACGGTGCTCCACTAGCCGCCAATTTTCCAACGAGGAAACCGGCTACTTGAAAGGGAGTCCGTAGACCTGAACTTGTCCTGTCCTTAAAAAGTTTAATTTGAACCCTAGGGCATAAAATATCGAGGATGCTCCCACTTTGAAGGAAAAGAAATATATTCTTCTTGGAATTGGGGAATTGAAGGGTTTGGGCATTTTTTCAACGAGCACCGATTGCTATTTTGACAATAAAATAGAGCCTCGCATTCCCAAAAAAGAGAAAAAAAAAATTAGTCTCTTGCCCTCTAATTGCTTTACAGCCACAGCCAAGGTAAAGAATTACTTGGGCTAATCAAATTACTTCAGTAAAAAGAGTTGTGATATTGAACAACCAAGTGGATGTCAATTTCAAATATTTTTCAACTTGAGTTTATGAGAATTTTGTAGGTCTCTCTGGAGCACATGCCTTCATGGTAGATGAAGGTTAGATTTAAGGACCGACAAGATTAAAAAAAAAAGAGATTGAGAGAGAGAGATATATTCACTAGAATTTTTCAAAATTATCAATTTGTAAAAAAATGCAATCAAGTCTTTGATTTTCTCAAATTGATTCAATTGAATTCTTTCATTAACTTTGTCCAACATGACTAATGAAATATACTAATGTGACTTTTTTTAATATTTTCTCTCTCTTGCATGGTGATGATGTGATTAGAACACGAAATATAAGGTCAAAGGTCTAAACCTAAATTTTAATATAAAATTTATTTAAATTAAATTAAATTAAAATCTAAGAGAGAGAGAGAGAGAGAGAAGCGAGTTAGATGAGTTGGAGGGTGATGGTAGTTCTAACTCTTTTTAAAATTAATTTTAGCTTATCTAATTTAATTTAAAATTTGTATTAAAAATTAGATGTAGACTCAAATAATGTCTCTTTAACCACATGATCATCACATATAGTTCAAGTTTTTAACTTACAAATCAATTTAAATTTGGAGTTATCATTAATCAATTTGAGATGAGTTGAATAGAAACCCAAGTAAAACATTGAGGAAAAATATTTTACTCTTACGCAATCAGACAAATTAAGATATTATACTAGTTGATCAACTAATGGTCTTCCAGTATCTAATCTTATTTAAACCTTGAAGATTGTTTTTTTATTTTTTTATTTTCAAATTTTTTTTCATCCATTCGCTGAGAAAACTAATCAAAACTATTTTTCGGACTTTTCCTTATTTTTTAGAAAATATAATTTTTTTATTGTTTGATTTAAAAAAACATAAATATAAAAAATAATAATATAAGTGACCCGGGCCGGTCAGGTTCGCGGGTCGACCCAATTTGGACCCGGCCCGAGCGGCCCGGGTCGGCCTCCGGATGGTTCGAGAAGAGTTCCCCCCACTTTTTTTTTGGTCGGAAATGATAGATACTTTCATTTCATAATAAGCAGGACTTACAAGAGGATAATGGGTGATATTCTGAAAATAAAATCTCCGAAAGTACTGTAGGAGGGGATGCTCTCCAATTTTGAGGCAATAAGTTCTTGCTGTGCATCTTCGCTAGTTGATCCGCAGCTGCATTAGTGTTTCGGGAGCAGTAACTAAGTTTCGTAAGTGGTAATTGAGCAAGCAGACCGATGCATTGGTCTATTATGGGCTTCACCTGCCATGGCTTCTCAGCCCAGCCCAATATGCTTTGATGTTCGAGAAGAGTTCCCCCCACTTGATTTCTCTATAATTCTTCTCCCTCTCTCTCTCTCTCTCTCTCTGTCTCTGTCTCTCTCTCTCTCGTCTTTTTCTTATTATTATTTTTGTATTCTCTCTCTCTCTCTCACGTTGTCAGGTTAGAAACGAAGGAAGAGACCCCATTCTTCCACTTTTGTCTTTTACTCTTTATGATCTTTCTTTCGATTTTTCTTTTTATCCCTCTCCTTCTCTCTCTTTTCTTGTCTTTTCTCCCCCCTCCTGTCTCCTTTCATTTTTTATTATTTCTATTGTTTTTTTCCTTTTTCTTTCCCTTTATGTTTCCTCTCCTTCCCTGTCTCTGTCTCTGCGATCAGTTTCAGTTTCAGTCCCATTCATGGCGTGTGAACAAGAAAACGAAGAAATTAACAGGTATAATGAATAAGGAAATTAGAGTCGGGTGAGATCTGCTTCACGGATGAGACGAAACAGGGGAAATCAAGGAGAATATCAGAGTGCTTGTTTATTCACGAGGAAAAATTACAGTCAACTTCGGATAACTCATCATCAATGCTTCCAGCTACAAATAAAGAGTAAAGAATACCGAGAATCAACCCAGAGCAACCTAGATCAAATTTTCTCTCGCTCTGAAATTTTTCTTATGCGATCTAGATTTGCTCTTGATTGAATTTCGGTATTCTTTACTCTTTATTTGTAAGTGGAAGCTAATCCAAGTTGACTGCGATTTTTCCCATGTTTCTTCTCATCCGTGAAGAAGATCTCGCCCGACCCTCCTTGTACATTATCTTGTCGTTGCAGGGTTAAGGACAGGTCAAATACCTGTTAATTTGTTCGTTTTTGTTGTTCACACGCCGTAGGACTGGAACTGGAACTGATCGCAGCAACAGAGACAGTGAAACGATCAGCGGGTTACCTCCCGCCCTCCTCACCCATATTCTCTCTTTTCTCCGCATTAGGGATGCCGTCCACACTTCCATGTTGCACCGGCCCTTCGACCATCTCTGGAGATCTCTCTCCTATTTGGCTTTATGTGATGATGATTTTGATGACGGCGGCGATCCTAGAGCCCGCGCCCGTAGGTGCTCTAGATTTGCCGTTAAAGTGTTTACCTTACTTGAGACCCCTGAAATCGAGTCTTTTTTAATTCCATGTTGCCTTCCACGCTGGAGATTTGGAATATGATCATGAATTGGCCGGTAGATTGGATAGGTCGATGCATTTGGTGCTGGAGAGAAAGCTGAAGCGCCTCTCTGCAATGTATGATCGGCCTGTGGAAGAAAGGGCCCCGAGTTCTTATTATAAGTTGACAAGCGAAGTTCTTCGCAGCACCATTGGGCTTGATTTGTCTTGCTGTAATGTACAACATCTTGGACAGACTCAGATTGGATTGCCCTCCCTCAAACACCTGTCAATGACCAATGTCAATTTACACGATGAGCTGTTGCTCGATCTTGTTTCGGGTAGCCCATCACTGAAGAAGGTGGAACTTGAGGAATGCTATGGGTTACAAGTTATAAATTTCCATACCCACCCCTCACTCATAGAGTTCATCGTTTGTTCTTGTGATGGTCTGGAGAGTCTGGATCTTTCTCGATTAGGTATCAAGATATTGGTTGTCCATAGGGGTGAGCATGATCCGAGTTGGTCCGGGCCACCCCCTAACCCTAGGACCAACCCGTATAGTGTCGGTCCTCAATTTTTAGGACCGAGGACCGACCCTATTGAGCCTGGGACCAAGGACCGGACCAACCCAATGGGTTCGGTCCGGTTCCAGGGTCAACCCGGGACCGATCGATAATTTTTTTCGTCTTATTTTTTATATTCCCTAAAAAAGCAAACCTACACATTCAAATTACACATACATCGACAATGCTGCATTGTGCAACTAAACTATAAATACCAATACATATTTATCAAATTTAAGATGACACAATAATAGAAATTTCGTACCTGCTAACCGCTCATCGAGATATGGGACAAGATGGAAAGTTCTTGTAATCATCTATCTTTAATATTTATAACACCATATGCAAAAGCGTTTTCCTGCATTTGATCATGTAGCAAATCACCGTAGCAATTGCAATACTACTCTACTCTTCTAAAACTTCTACCATTTGACACAAATTGAAAAGCAAAATACAGCCGAAATTCATTAGTAAAATATAATTAAACCATAAAGAGTTCAAAATACTTAATATAAACCATGAATATATAACTTCACATCTTGTTAATTCACTTGAACTTCTAAACACCTGAAAACAAAAAAAACGACACATAATTAATACTCAACAAAAGTTTTAAATTAAAATTAATACTAGTGCTATTGATAGAACATCTCAATATAATATAATATAATATAACAGAAATTTTACTTAGGTTTGAATATATAAAAGAATTATAAATAATATAATAAAATATACAGGGTTGGTCCAGGGTTGGACCGACCCAAAACTCTTAGGACCGAGGACCAACCCGTACAGTGTTGGTCCTGAAATTTTAGGACCAAGGACCGACCCAATCCCCTTGGGAACCGGACCAGGACCGGCAGGGTTGGGCCGGTCCAAGGTCGGTCCAGGGTCGACCCTAGACCGCTGACCATGTCTTCCCCTGAATATTACCTGCCCACAAGTAGAGACTCTTGAACTGGATGGTAGGAGAAATGGATCGGGCCTTCCCTCAAGGAAGTGGCCCTCTATTTCAGCGAGGTTTCTAGGGTCGTGTTTCAGAAATATAGAGGGCTTCTTTCAAAGCTCCAAAATGTTGAACACATTATTCTGTGCAATGCCATTGTACTGGTATGGTGTCCACTTTCTTTAACTAAATTATTAATAATAGAGCTGTGAGAGGTGTTAGTAGTGGCAGGAGGCGGCTGTTCGTCATGTGCATTGAAACTAACTTGTGTGGCACGATTTGATGTGAAGCTTATTTGTTTAGTCTGTTGTAACCCTCGTTCCGGCATCATTCACAATCATTACTCATCATGGCTAATCTGCTCATTTGTCATCAGCACTCATTTGATACCTGTTTGAGTTGCATTATGCGTAGAATAAAATAATAAAATTATCAATTCAGCATGAGATGTCCATCTCACATTGATTGTCGAGATGTATACATAAATATTGGGAGGGGTAGGTTGATTTGAGAGAAGGAATGATATGGATTTCTTTATGTGTTTTTTTGGAGTCAGTATCAGGTCAGCACGTTTTGATGGATAGCTTAGCATATTGCTGGGACTTCTGGTCTATGCCAATCTTTTTGCTTTGGTTTTCGACTATTTTGGGGAATTTAAGTATTTTGATGTCTGTGATGGTGAAAATCTAAATATAACCTTGCATATTTGTTAAAGGTTGGTTTCGTCAGGAGTCTTTACTCAGTATCAAATATTGATTGAGGGCTGTAATTGTGAAGTGAGCGCTCTAGTTTGTGTAATGCGTGGCATTCTCTTGGATTATGTGTTTTAAGGATCTCAATTTGTCCAATAGTTCCTCTCTTTAGTACGGTGAACCTAATGACTCAACAACCTGTCCGTCCATCTTTTAGGTGGAAGCGTGTCACATTCATACTTAAATTGGCAAAATGGCACCAAGGATCGCTCTTTTACTGGAGAGTTGGCATTGTCTGGAGACACTCAAGGATCGCTCTTTTACCGGAGAGTTGGCATTGTCTGGAGACAATCGCTCTTTTACTGGAGAGTTGGCATTGTCTGGAGACAATCACTATATATGTGTACCCGCCGAGTGCTGAAAATATTGAGGTATCTGCATAAATGGTGTTAGACTGAATTATTGATATGGAATTTACAAATGCTTCATGATTGTACTCTTTTTTTTTTTTTTTGATGACTCAGGAAACTCCGAAAGCCGACAGCCAGCGGTTAAGTCATCAAGTAACGCCGCTAGGATTCGAACTTAGCACCTTTCGTGGGAGGTACAAAGCTCAAGTCAACAATGCCACCACAGTGGGTGGTTCATGATTGCACTTTATTTGGCTATCTGTCAGGAAAATGAAGGGGTTCCCGATGGAACATCGATGAGTTGTTACATGATAATTCCTTATATTCTATCTAGAGAATTTTATGGTTTATGCATGCGTGACCAACCCAATCATGATCGAGCTTATCTAGTATGTACTCGATAGTTTGGAGAAAATTGTGATATCCAGTAAAAGAAAGTTTGGAAGAACTCGAGGTGGAAACTTATATTACTTCGGTGAAGAGGACTATTCCTCTCAATCAGCTTTTGGAATTTTCGAAGAAGCTGTTAAGTGTCAGCAGAATCTATCCGCGAGCAGTTGTTGAGTGTTAGCAGAATCTGTCTGCGAGCAATTGTACTCCTAGAGTGAGTCAACTGCTTCCTCCATTTCTTTGCTCTCTGGAGACTTGGCGCGTGGTGGAGTTAGTTCTTCAGTTGTCATTAAATTTTGCTTTCCCATAGAATATCTGTTTTTCAGAAAAGTGCAGCAAATTGCTCGTCACTTGAGCTATGTGTCACGGGCCAATCGATCTAGCGTTCCCTTGCTCATGCGGCCTTAGGATTTCTCCCAAGTCGACATTTCTCACACTCGACTCACAAGATCTTAGAGAGAAAAACTTCTAGAGAGAGAAGCTCTGGATTTATATTACTTATGAATGAGATGATACAATGAAGGGGAGGAGACCCTATTTATACAAAGACAAGACAAATCGTATCCATAGATCCCTCCTCGATCTAATGGTGGAGATTCTCAATTACCAACTACCCGCATTTATTACATACGAATACAATTACTATATCACCCGCCCCCAGAGTATTCTAGAAGACTCAAGAAAACTCTAGCAGTTGGTAAATGTGTCAAAATGGGTCATTGACCCATTTTATAGTTAAATGGATCGTTAATGGGTCAAATCTTATTTCCCAAAGCATCCATAATGGGTTTTAAAAATAAAGATACCAAGATATATGGGTCTTCAATGGGTCTAAGAGCAAACCCATTTAAAACCCATTTATCAACTCATTAAAAATGAACTCATTGGACCACGATCTAGTCTACTCTAGTATAGGTGGTAAAATTATAATTATTTTTTTCTTTTTATTTTTCTTTTCTTTCTTCTTTTTATTTTTCTTTCTTCTTCCTCTGGTAGCCGGCACGGCGATGGCCGGCCGCCTTGCCAGATTTGGTGAGACTCGAGCTCGCCGGCATCGACGAGGCTTCCGCCTTGCCAGATCCGGTGAGGGGGAGCTCGAGCTCGCCCGACACTAGCGAGCCTCGAGCTCGCTGACGTTCGGCGAGGGGCGAGCTCGAGCTCATCAGCATTGGCAAGCCAGGCGCTTGAGCTCGTTGGTGTCGACGAGCGAGGCTTGCCTATGGCCAGCCATCGGTTGTTGTCTTGGCCGTCGGCCGGCCAAAGACTAAGAAGAACAAAAAAAAAAAAAACGTAAAAAGAAAAATTTTATCTAAAAAATAAAAAATATATTTTAAAAATAATTTTTTTAAAATAAAATAATTAAAATAAAATAATTAAAATTAGAATTTTTAAAATAATTATTTTTAAAATTATAAAAAATTTCCATTAAATTTGTGTCGTATAAAACTATTTTAGCAATACAATTTTTAAAAAAAATAATATATATAAGAAATAAGCTTGGAAGTATTTAAGTAAATAATCTTAAAATAAAAAACATAGGAATAAGTTTTTCTAAATTTGGTTAAATATGAAAATATTTTGTTAATATGGGTTGAGTCGGGTATGGGTTGAAAAATTTACATTAGACATAAATGAGTTATAAATGGATTAATAGGTCAATTTGGGTCGAACTATTAATGACTTGACCTAAACTGGACCCGATTCACCCGTTTAATAGCTCTAGCAGTTGGGGATACAAGCCAAGGGTCGCTTGATCCATAGGCGTGTCACGGCCGTCCCTTAGAACCCTCTTGATAGTCGTTCTTTCGGGATGTGACATATGCACGTATGATGTTACCATGAAACCCTTGTGGTGGCATTTGGCTTCTCTGAGTTGGATATTTTGACGGCTGGAAATCAACTATAGACTGGGCTAAAAACATCTTGTGGCAAGTTTGCTTTAAAGATCTCGATTTGATTTCGCAAAATAAGCTCAAGGGTCATGTGATGATGGAATTTCCATTTGGGCAAACAAGCTGATGTTCAAGTAAAATGAGTTTGCTTGAAGATCTTTGACCTTCTATGATACCGTGGATTGGGGGCTTGCAGTCAGAGTCAGCGTTGGTCGCCTCATGACCTATGCATGAACAAATCAATTCGCCTGTTAAGGCGCACATGACAACCATTCTGTTCCAGAAATAGATTTTTCTATTTATATTTCTAGAAGAGTTTATAAGCAAAAATAACCATAACGACACAAAATTTCTTCCTTTCGAATAGCGGCGGAAGGGCGAATAGCGCCAGCGGCGGCAATCGGCGGTGGCGGGTGACCAGTGACGATCGGGGCCAGCAATTGGCAACTAGCGGCTAGCAACTGGTGGCCGATGGCCGGCGACCGGCGAGGGCTCGCCCGGCGACCAACATATGGTGGTTGGCGGCAACGAATGAAAGACCGGTTGACGAACAATGAAAACATTTTTTATTTCTCATTTCTCATTTCTGTTCCAAAAATAAAGAAGTAGAAAATTTATATTTTTGATTTCTATTCTAAACCTATTTCTGGAATAGAAATCTATCCAAGAAATAGAAAAACAGAATAAGTTTATCAAACAGATTTTTATTCCAAAAATAGGTTTGGAATAAAAAATTGTTTATGGACCAGAAATAAGCAGTTGTCATGCACCCCTTTAGTCACCCCTACTCGCAATCAAAGGCACCAGATCTTTTATCTTCATTTAAATCTTTATAATTGACTAATTTAACTTGTTTAGTGGCAAATTCTATGATAATTCCAATACCAGATATTGCCAAGGTCAACCTTGCAGTATTTAATCTTTCTAATTTTCTGAGTAACGACCAACAACACAACAATTTGCCCTTTACCAAAAAAAAAAAACACAACAATTTGCATATTAATTCACCATTATTTTGGTTGAACACGGGGAACAAACACACAATTAAAGACTAAATTTTAATGATGATTTTTTTCAAAGAAATAAGAAATCGTCAAGAAAATAGCTTTGTATTATATGCTAATCAAGAGATTGATTTGTGGGATGTACATTTGGATTTTACGTGATAGAAACGCAAGTATGACAACAAAAGATGACTCAGCAGTGCTCAACTGCTGTGTATATTAATGCCTATATTTAGAACTTTCAGGACTTGAAAAACATTTATCATTATTGAAAAGGAAAATAAGGGCTCTAGAGCGATAGCTATTATTCGAATCTGATCGGGTTGCAACGACGAATATCTTCATGATGTCTCGAAGCTGTATGTATCGGGTCCCACAAGGACATTTTCGTTGTTGGGATTTTGATTTATGGATTTTCATTTTACAAGAACAAAGATGAAACTCATATTATATAGCGTTCTCGTTGCGATTATGTTAACTTAGATTAACCAAAGGATAGTATTGGGCATTTTTATATAATTTCATGATTAGACTGAACATGCACTAATGGTTCAATGATCGGAATGAATAAATTAAGAGTCCAAAGATGAATATCGCATATTCAACCAAAATTCTATAACCATATATGCCATTTTCTATTTTTCATTGGATCTCTAGCCCGCCCAGTTCACACGGGCATGGAGGACACGAATCGGCCCGATCCGTAGTTCCAGTCCAACCTGCTTTGTTGGTCACCGATATTTGCACATTGATCACGTCGGCACGCATATAAACGAGAGGTCCATGTCACCCAGCTCAACGAGATTTTACTTCTGCTGTCCCTCTCCCTGCACATTCCTCTGCTTCCACATCAATAGTGGACATAAATGATAAGCAGAAATTATGCCTGGCAACTTTTTTTAATTTTGTGAAAACAACTTTAAAAATCGCCTTAAAGCTGTCAACGGTTCAATTTGATTCGACTTTTCGAAAATAACCAAACCGTCCCCTTAGGGATGCATGCTTGAACCAAACCAAATTCTCAATGTTTTTCGACCATAAAACATTGAGAATTTCAGTGTGGTCGGCCTAAATATGGATATGAGGAAACAAATTGGATGAAAGACTAACTACGTTTGAAAGAAAGGAAAAGAAAATGTGTGTGCTTAGGGCGAATATATATGCGACCACTACGTGGCCTTGATGCCCTTTTGAAAGTTCCAGCTCTGTAACTAATTTTATATTCAATTCGACAAGCTCAATTACGTAGACTCGCGTTAGTTGGTTTTACTATCCCGAAGTTTAGGGAATGAAAATCCTGGGGGGAGAAGATGACAATCATAAAGTTCTCTCTTTTCCCATAGAAAAAGCTCCCTTGAAGCAAGGGATACTATTCAAAAAGCTCCCTTAAATGGAAGATTTGAGTTGTCCAGTCTCAGAGGTACAAGATTCGAATAGTCCTAGTACGCATAAACTGCGCAGTTAATATTGGAATGTGTATGCATCTGACAGATCACGCAGTTGAAGTCAGTTAAAACTTCTCCACATCGAATTCATTCACTGCTCGTTACAACTTATGGAAAGTGTGCTGAGAATACACTGCATCCGTCTCTAAGGTTCTCAGGAAAGGAATTCTGACGCATATTTTTTTCACAAACTAAGCAAAACATCTGTTATAGAGCAGACCACTGGTAAGATAAAAACAAAGAGAACATGGAGAGCCACACATTTACAAAGTTTGGAAATTTCAATTTCCTCCTCAAGAATTCATTGTTAACTACACAGAAAAGTATATTACATTTTTCTGCAGCATCACCGTGGTCCGGAGAGAACAGAGGGCAACAACTGACTAGAAGCAGCAAAGTGAACCTCCTCTTTAAAAACTTTTCCGCTAGTTTTCAACAAAGGTGGATAAGAGAAGTCATACTCCAAGTCATCCGGGACATCCACAAGGCCGTCCAAAACCTTCACGACGATTGACATGGAAGGCCTCTTTGTGAAATCTCCTTGCAGACACCACGCAGCAAGTCTCAACATATTCACCGCCTGCAACTCATT
The DNA here is from genome assembly GCA_019915185.1 of Eucalyptus camaldulensis. Taxonomy (NCBI): domain Eukaryota; kingdom Viridiplantae; phylum Streptophyta; class Magnoliopsida; order Myrtales; family Myrtaceae; genus Eucalyptus; species Eucalyptus camaldulensis. The sequence continues at coordinate 11,127,835 of JAHSVA010000005.1, forward strand.
TAGCCGCATATCCTCGCTGTGACTATCGATGATATCTGACAGCCGTCCTTCTTCTACCTTTCTCCTGAAAACTCCTACTAAGTACATGTTTTCTGGGTCTTGCGAGTTATCGAAAATTTTCCTGGCAGACACTATTTCCAGGACCACCACTCCAAAGCTATAGACATCGACTTTTTCGGTGATTGCTGGGCTCAGCCATTCTGGAGCCAAATAACCGGGTGTGCCCCTCATGGTTGTCATGACTTGGCTTTTGTCCCTATCGATCAACTTAGACAACCCAAAATCGGCAACCTTAGCATTAAAATTCTCATCCAAGAGAATGTTTTGGGGTTTAATATCTAGGTGGACTATCTTCCTTCTACATTCTTCATGGAGATAATTCAGACCCTTTGCAATGTCATAAATGATCTTCCTCCTCTGCTGCCAGTGCAGAACATATTCGCTGGATCTGCGGAAGATCCATTTCTCTAGTGAGCCATTAGGCATGTATTCATACACCAGCAGCCTGTGAGAGTTCTCCGTGCAAAATCCTACGAGCGTTACCAGGTTGACGTGATGAATGCTCCCGATAGTCTCAACCTCCGCCAAAAAGGATTTCTTGATATGGCCTAAACCGTCGAGGCACTTCACTGCTACTTTCGAACCATCCTTTAGAGTGCCTTCAAACACAGAGCCGAAGCCACCCTCTCCAAGCTTCTTGCTGAAATCCTCAGTAATGACTTTCAGACTGTCGTAAGTAAATCTCATAGGCATTCCCGGTATTTGATCTAGATGATCCTCCTCAGCTTCATCGACAGCCTTTCTCATTCGAGAGAAAACTTTTATGACTCCAATGACAATGATCAAAGCAAATACAGATCCAAGGCTGGAACCTAGTATTAATGCGAGACTGTTCGTCTTGTCCCTCAAACTGGGGGAGTTAGGAACTACATTGGAAATGTTCTGCACTTTGATGTAACCAATAGAATTGTTAAGCTGTTCCAGGTTCATTAGTGAAAAAACTTCTGATAATAAGTAGCAGGAACCTGAATCACTTGGGATATTGGGGCCTCGCAGAAAAAAAGCTGCTTTGCATGAACAATTCTTAGCACAAGCCTCTTTACAGTTTACCTTAGTTACATTCCCAAGATCTGGGGTGCTTTGTGGATCCGTGCTGTACGTGAAGTAAGAAAGATCCCTGAGCTCCAGCAAACTTTGATATTGTGAATTGCCGCAAGACAAAGGAACTTCCTCATAACACCCGAGATTGGGATGCCTATCGTTTGTTTGCTTGAAATAGGTTGTGGCCCCATTTGAATCTGGACAAGTGCATTGCCCGTTTGAAGTGCAAATTCCATACCGCCCACAGACTGTTGGATAGCCGCAGTCACCATAATCCCGAACCAGAAGGTCAGCTGCCACCGTCCACTGATATTTGTCCCGATCAAACTCATATGCTCTCAAGTGCCCATCATATTCCAACCTCATAAACAACGAAGCAGGAGGAATATTGATAAAGATAGAATCATTTCGCGTGGAATTCGTGAACAATGCTAAGGTTCCACTTACAAATTCGATGTAATTCGAGTCATTACTCGTGTTTGGAAATTTTATGCGAACTGGGTAGTAGATCTGCGGAGGATCAGTGTCCATCTGTGCAAATAAGCCTGTACTAGTCATGGAAAGTGAAAGTAAACTTTGTGCAGTCCAATTCGTTTCGGAAACACTAGGCACCAACTTCTGCCCTATGCTTAACTTCTGTCCAAGGACTAGGGAGTCCATAGGGTGATCGAAAGACTGCCAAACTGGCACATTATTCGCATCAAACAACACAAGGTTTCCCGAATCTGTCAGGTTCAACCCTATAACAGACTTACCTGAAGTGTTTGTTGACCATGCTACAGAACCATCCCCGTCTTTTAAGACCAAGTCACCTTCTGACGTGAACTCAAGCGTGGGGTTTACCACCGGATAGTTACGATTAGCAGCCCATACTACTTCCGGAAAAGCTGTATAAGTTTGATCAATTTGAGACGCATTTGTATAGACAATGGAAATAGCAAAGAGATAATTGGTTTCTGATAGCATGCGGACAAAGCCACAGGCAAATGACGGGACATCATTTCCCCTGAGAAGAATAGGATTCACAGAACCCACAGGAGACCCGTTACCAAAGGACACTGAATTGATAGAGCTGGCTGCCCATGTAGTAGAAAGGTTTGCCGTTGGCTGGGACAGGACCAAACCCAGAAAATATAATCGAAGGAACGAAAGACAGAGTAGCCGGAGAAAAACCACAGTGGGTGAACATGTTTGGACATGTAAAAGAAATACTTAAGACAGGTATTGCAGAGCTGAGAAAGGAAAACAGGATGAAATAGATGAAATTGAATTCAACAAGGAAAGAGAGGCGGAATCAATCTATATTACTGTAGAGTTAGCCCAACCACTCGGAATTGATGGATTATGATATACAAGAATCCTTTTATTATATAGTTTATTACTGGCTTATCTGGATTTTCCTCTGCAACAGTCAAAATTGTTGTGACATGAAGCAGATGACATTATGAAAAGGACTAGTTGAACTGAGCGTTGGTCTTCTACAGTGAAAGTTTGAAAAGTTCAACTCCGGCTTAATGCATCGAACTTGGTGGCCGGCATCCAGTATACTTGCATTAGATAGATTCTTCAAATTGAACTTTTAAACGGGATGTAAGACATCAAATTTAAAAAGACAACTTATGAGAAGTTACTTTGAAAAGTAGGAAAGATTAGGACTTACACGGCACCAGAAACCTACTGTATCCTGCCTTTGTTTTCATACAATGGAGGACAACCGTATTTGTAATAATAATCAACCTGGTTTTCTTGCTATGTAAAGTTTGACCAGGCGATTGGAAGATTCTGTAAATTTTGCACCATCGAAAAGAGAACAACACAAGGTAAGCGTGGAACAATGGCCAAATTAAAAGTCTAATTCAGCAATCCTAAAATGGATTACCGCTTTTATTGTTGTTTGCCGCATTCGATGTTCGTCTCCTTGCTCTTTTTCCCAAATGGAAGATAAAACTAGCCTCTTACTTTTGTCAAGATCGATTCGATTTCCTTTGGGCTTTAGCAGACTGTACATCAATAGCAATTTGTCCTCATCTCAGCAATTACCTGGTAAGCAATCAGATTTTGAGTGAATCTCAAGAATGATATAGACCTGGAAATCAACTGCAAGATTGGACGGAGAATATCATGGGGCAAGTTTTGTTAAAAGATCTAGCTTTGATTTTGTCAAAAAAAAAAGAGCCGAGGTTCATGTGATGATGGAATTTCCAAATGGGGAAACAAACTGATGTTCAATTAAAATGAATTAGCTTGGAGACCTTTGACCTTTTCTTACGAGTTGCTCTCGTGGGTTGGAGACTTGTGATCGGAGTTTTGTGGGGGAGTCAAATCTTCATCCATCGTCAATTAATCACCTCTGCTCAAACTTCTTGTCTCTTTGCTTTGTCTCTCTCTAGCTTTGGCATCTTCGCCCTCCATGGTTGACGTGGCCTTTTCTTTTTTGACCTTCGAATCCTTTATTTATTTATTTATTTATTTAAAATTAATTAATTTAACTTTCTTAATGTCGTATCATATGAAACTTGCAGTTACGGTGACCGCCGGCTCAACTAAACAATATTTAGTCTTTCTTTAATTTTCAGAGTGACGACGAACAACTCAACAAATTACAGACTAATTCATAGTTGTTTCGGTTGAATACGTGGAACGTGCATAAAAATCATGACTATATTTAAAAGATGAGTTCTTTTTAAAAGATGATAATCATCCTATGACTTATAGAAAAAAAAAAAAAAAAGGCATATATTTCATGTACTCCTTTTTCAAACGGTACGAAGTACCAAAATCTCCATTTCGGGCTCAAAATTAATCTAGAGACCAGCAGATGTCCAAGATTTTTATATGGGAGAATATTTCAAATTTGAATAATTCACTTGTCTAACTGTGTTACACATTGGCTCAGTTGAATTACTTTTTATTGATGTTCCAAATACCGAGTTTAATTTGGCAGCTAGGATGTGTTGAAGATACGGAAGAAGCGGTACAATCTAGATCTTCCTTCAAGGATGTTGTCGAGTCTAACAAAGAGGCACCTCCCTAGGATTGCTAGCATATTGAAGAGTCCTCATATTCTTTGCGACCCTCATAGCATGTGTTTATCCTGTACCGACATATATTCACGATATGAATGCTTGAGTTATGAATTTTATCAGTCTATCGGATTTATCAGAGATCAGAGAGCGACTTGCATCTTGAATCATCGGCTCAATGAATCAAAGGGGATACAGAACTATGACTTTGATGGTGAGAATCAGTGGATACAGAACGTCTTAAACACCCTCGACCTTTCCTCTTTCAAGCATGTCTTACACCCGATACATATTTAAAGAAGCACTATAACTTCCTACTTGTGTTGGACTTCGTTGGGTGCACCTGGATCAATATGTAATCTCTGTCCATGGTTTTGCGAAAACAATTGGCGCAAAGAGAATAGGAAATGCATGTGTTGGATGGTTCGTATAAATGGTTGCTGCAAATAATTTTATGCTAATGACGAAGCTTTTACGACTCCTCTAACTATTTCGCAACTGTCACTAAAGACATTAATTACAAGGTTATTATATCACAGTAAGTTAAGAATGGAGAGATGAGGAAGTTAAGAAATAATAAAGATATGGACTTGCATATATTCGATGTACTGATAAATAGTACATGAATCTATTTATAGGCATATTGATTAAGGTGATAAGACAAACATAATGCTAAATATAATTAATTAAGGACATGCACTATGGGAGGAGGTATATGTATAATTTTGAAAGATATGCAGAATCGAGTATATATCATAATATTGCTAACAATGGAATTAAGTCAACTCGTGTTAGTTTGGTTTACTAGAGAGAAGATGACTGTCATAAAATTCTCTCTTTTACCAGAGAAAAAGCTCCCTTGAAGCAAGGGATAATAAATGGGAGATTTGAGTTGTCCCGTCTCAGAGGGACAAGATTCGACTAGTCCTTGTACGCATAAAATGCGCAGTTACGATTGGAATGCGTATATACGTCTGACGGATCACGCAAGCTGATGTCGGTTAAAACTTCTCCACATTGAATTCATCTCTGCTCCTTACAACTTATGGAAAGTATCTGCTGGGAATACACTGCATCTGTCAATCTAGGTTTCTCGGGAAAGGAATCTCGACATATATTTCTTTTCTTTCACAGACGAAGCAAAGCACCTGTTCTAGAGCAGACTACTGGGGAGATCAAAACTAACTAAAGTGGAGAGCCATACATTACAAAGTTCCGAAATTTCAATTGCCTCCTCAATGTTAACTGCACAGAAAGGTGTATTATATGTCGATGACATTGCCTCCTCAATGTTAACTGCACAGAAAGGTGAATTTGATAAATTCAGTGACTTTCTACTTGAATATGGATTCTTTTGCAGTTCGACAGATCCATCTCTATTCATATATCATCAACAACAGCATACTATTCTTCTGTTGTTATATGTCGATGACATTGTTTTAACTAGCAGTTCTTTCCAAATACTTCCTGTTCTTATTCAGTCTCTTAGCCTCAAATTTCACATGAAAGATCTTGGTCCTCTGCATTATTTCCTTGGCATCGAAGTCAAACAAAATTCGGATCATTTGTTTCTATGTCAAACAAAATATGCCAGTGATCTTCTCACTCAAGCATACATGTCTGAAAGTAAACCAATTGCTACTCCTCTGTCCTTGAAGCAGATCATTATGCAACAAGACTCTGTTGCTCTGACCAATCCTACTGAATATCGTAGCTTGGTAGGTGCTCTTCAATATCTCACTTTAACGCGACCTGACATAGCCTATGCTACCAACCTATTGTGTCAGAAATTACAGACACCAACTGTGGCAGATCTTGCTCGACTTAAAAGGGTACTCAGATACATCAAAGGCACCATCAATCTTGGTTTATTCATTCACTCATAGAGTTCTTCGCATCTATATGGTTTTTCAGATGCAGAATGGGCAGGGTGTACAGAAACACGAAGGTCAACTATAGGATTTTGTACTTACATTGGTTCCAATCTTATCTCTTGGGGAGCCAAGAAGCAATCCACAGTCAGCAGATCCTCTACAGAAGCTGAGTACCGTGCACTTGCTTCCACTTCTGCAGAACTCACTTGGATTAGCTTTGTCTTACGAGACATAGGCTGTACTCTCCACTCTCCTACACATCTCTTTTGTGACAATAAATCAGCTATAGCTCTCACTGCTAATCCTATATTACATGCTCGAACAAAGCATATTGAAATTGACTTTCACTTTGTTAGAGAAAAAGTCTCTTCAGGATCACTCACAGTTCGGTATGTCCTAAGCAATTCCCAAATTGCTGACATTTTCACCAAATCTCTCTCACACTTTACACATCGCCAACTCCGTACCAAATTGGGACTTGGTTTTCCATCTACTCCCAATTTGAGGGGGAATGTTAAGAACATATATCACCAGAGAGCAGATGGTGCTGGTACAGCAAATGGTGCTACTGAAACTGTTGCTGATATTAGAACAGAGGATGCTGCGAAGGCTGATAAAGCAAGAAGAAAATCAGTAGAAATGAATGGCTAAGATAAAGAGTAATGAAGTTGATGATCAACGATGGAAAAGCAGTCAAAGAGGATAAACAAGGATTGCGGATTCGGATTCGGATTACCTCTATGAAGATACATAAAGTCGTTGGTTAGTTATAAAGTAAAAACAGAAGTTAGTTGGTTCTGTTAAGTCTTCACCTTCCTTATATAGCTTCGTAATGAGAAAGAAAGAAGTAAGGAAAATAGCAATCATTCTTGAGATATTGATTCTTCTGTTTACTGCAGAAAGCTAGAGAGAAAGAGTGATGAGAGTATAGAGAGCTTTTCTTTCAATTGATGTAAAGATCTTGAAGTACATTGAGATCAAATACAAGAGAGTATATATAGAGTTTTTCATTGATCAATCTCGATTCATACATCTATACTTTCCTATTTCTGTGTTCTTCAATTCTTCTGTAACAGAAGCTTCGGCATTGTTGAATCTTCTGTATGAATGCATCATCTTTACAATCCGGGACATCCATAAGGCCGTCCAAAACCTCCATGACGACTGACATGGAAGGCCTCTTTGTAAAATCTCCTTGCAGACACCACCCAGCGATTCTCAGCATATTCACCGCCTCCGCCTCATTTACTCGCATATCCTCCCTGTGAATGTTGACCATATCCGACAACCGTCCTTCTTCCACCTTTCTCCTGAAAGCTCCCACTAAGTACATGCTTTCTGAGTCTTGCGAGTTGTCGAAAACTTTCCTCGCAGACACTATTTCTAGGACCACCACTCCAAAGCTATAGACATCAACTTTTTTCAGTGATTGCTGCACTCAGCCATTCCGGAGCCAAATAGCCAGGCGTGCCCCTCATGGTTGTCACAACTTGGCTTTTGTCCCTATCGATCAACTTAGACAAGCCAAAATCGGCGACCTTAGCATTAAAATTCTTATCCAAGAGAATGTTTTGGGGTTTAATATCCAAGTGGATTATCTTCTTTCTACATCCTTCGTGAAGATAATTCAGACCCTGTGCTATGTCATAAATGATCTTCCTCCTCTGCTGCCAATTGAGATCATATTCGCTGGATCTATGGAAGATCCATTTGTCCAGCGAGCCATTAGGCATGTATTCATACACAAGCAGCCTGCGAGAGTTCTCCGTGCAAAATCCTACTAGCATTACCAGGTTGACATGATGAATGCTCCCTATAGTCTCAACCTCAGCTGAAAATGATTTCTTGATATGGCCTAAACCGTCCAGGCGCTTCACCACGACTTTCGAACCATCCTGTAGAGTGCCTTCAAACACAGAGCCAAAGCCACCCTCACCAAGCTTCTTGCTGAAATCCTCGGTAATGACTTTCAGACTGTTGTAAGTAAATTTCATAGGCACTCCCGGTATTCGATCTAGATGATTCTCCTCAGCTTCATCAACAGCTTCTCTCTTCCGACATAAAACTTTTATGACCCCAATGACAATGATCAAAGCAACTACAGATCCAAGGCTGGAACCTAGTATTGATGCAAGACGGTTTGTCCTGCCCCTATTGTTGAAACTGGGAGTTCCACCCGAACCAGGAGATTTAGGAACTACATTGGAAATGTTCTGTACTTTGAGGTAAAAAATAGACTTGACAGGCAGTTTGAGGTTCATTAGTGAAAATACTTCCGTTAATAAATAGCAGGAACCTGAGTCTCTTGGGCTATCGCGGTCTTTACGAAAAAAAGCTGCCTTGCATGAACAATTCTCGGCACAAGCATCTTTGCAATATACCATAGTTACATTCTCAAGATCTGGGGTGCTTTCTGGATCTGCGCTGTAGGTGAAGTAAGAAAGATCCCTGAGCTCCAGAAAACTTTGAAATTGTGAATTGTCGCAAGACAAAGGAACTTCTGGGTAACACCCGAGATTGCGATGTCTATTGTTTATTTGCTTGAAATAGTTTGTGTGCCCATCTGAATCTGGACAAGTGCATTGCCTGTTTAAAGAGCAAATTCCATACTGCCCACAGACCGTCGGATAGCCACAGTCACCATGCTTCTGAAGAAGGTCATCTGCCACTGTCCACTGCTGTTGGTCCCCATCAAACTTATATGCTCTCAAGTGCCCATCATATTCCAACCTCATAAACAATGAAGCAGGAGGAATATTGAAAATGATACGACCATCTAGTGTGGAATACGTGAACAATGCTAAGGTTCCATTTAGAAATTTGATGTAATTAGAGTCATCCATCGTGTATGGAAGACCAGTGCTAACTAGGAAGTAGACCTGTGGAGGATCAGTGTCCATCTGCGCAAACAAGCCTGTCCTAGTCATGCAAAGTGAAAGCAAGCCTTGTGCAGTCCAATTCGTTTCAGAAACGCTAGGCACCAACTTCTGCCCTACGGTTAACATCTGTCCAAGGACTATGGAGTCCATAGGGTGATCGAAATACTGCCAAACTGGCACATAATTCACGTCAAACAGCACAAGGTTTCCCAAATCTGTCAGGTTCATCCATCTAACATACTTACCAGAAGTGTTTGTGGACCAAGCAACAGTTTGGTCAGCATCTTTCAACACCAAATCACCTTTAGATGTGAGCTGTACCGTCGCGCCGGTCTTTACAGGTTTGTTTCGATTGGCAGACCACACTACTTGTGGAAACCCATAAGTTTCATCTACAAGTACACCACGATCAAGAATGACGATGAACACAGCAGAGAGGTAATTGTTGCAGATACCTTTACAATAGAAGCCACAGGCGTAGGCAGGGCCATCATAAACTACTCCGCTGTTTCGGAGTAGAATTGACCGCACAACTGTTTTTTTTGGACCCCGGATGGAGGGTTCAACAGGTTCACCAGACGTATCTTTTCTATTATACCATGATCATGAAAGCGGGGCATAATCATCATATTGAGCTCGAGAATCAAAATTAAAGGTTGAGAATTGTGGTAGAAAAACGAAGGAAAAAGAAAGAACAAAAGAACAGAGACTCCAGAGTGAGACCATGGCATGCAGTGAAAATTTGAGCAGAGAGAAGATTGAGAAAGGAAGAGAAGAGGGAAGAAGATGAAAACGAGAGATTGGAGCGGAGCTTAGTGTCTGGGTTAGGTGGACTAAGAAAATGGGAGATATCGTGTTTCTGGGTTTACAGAGAGTTCTTTCTCAAAGTCAAAAAGCAAAACCGCTTTGCAACCCAACCCATGCTTTGGTGCTTCTCTGCAATATCGAATATGAGTTCCTAAACGAAGAGAGCAGAGGAAGCTGGACGAAACAACAGGACAACGGTCACCTCCCCAATGGTTAATCTACACTTGAGGACTATCTCTGAATCCGGCACATATCAAACGTAATACATCAATGGTCGGTCTATAGAAATGGCATTGGCACTGACTACGGAGATCATTTTGAGAGATTACAGGCAGAAGAAGCTGCACTTCTTTTCTTTTTTTTTAACCTTTATGCGGGAGCCATGTCTGCATATTCATCTTGGAAACGTTAATTAGATCACAAAGTCTTGTCTCCTGTCCCGCGCAGCAACTAATTCTCAGCCGTGGATGGCTAGAATTTGTGGCTGAGATTTGCTGGAATGGAGGCGTGGGGGAAAGGGGAGGCTTGGGCTTTATCCAAAGGCGGGAACCGATGGCACCGTGGGACCCGTCATATTTTCTTTGCAGTTTAAGGCAAAAGGCAACTTCTTTTCGCTTGGGGTTATTTTCATTAAAAATTTCGAACTTATATGCTATTAGGACCCATTTATCAGAAATTAATTTTGGTTTCTCGAAGAAAATTCTCGAACAAGTACCCCTATCCAAACCTATCCCCATGAATCAGGAATATTAGTTTGAGTGAAAATTATTTTAAAGAAAAAGTGTAATGCGTATCAGTATACAAAATTTTATAACATAAAAATAGATTATGCCATAGTGTAATGATTTAGGATTATAAATTGTATTAACCATAAATTTAAGTCTCGTTATTGATTAGCAATCAAACGTTCATGCCACTTATATATGTATCAAATGCTGCCCAGAGGTACAAGTAAAAATCCCAGTTTGGGTACCATTTGATTTTTTTATTTTTTATTTTTTATTTTTGGGCGCTACCATTTGGTTGGAGTATTGTCCCATTTTAGTTGCAAGTTTTTGTTAGGCTCTGACTCCAGGTAACACAATTGAGTTTTGAAAGTACTGATACCATTAAGGCAATGAGCACCCGTAAGGATGAAGACACCGATCCATAATTGATACCAAGCATAGGCTCCTGACGGAAACTTTATTTATCAAATATACAAGATTAGAGACAGTCTTTTACGATCACAATCAATAAAAAATGCCCAAATTTCCCAAAAACAGCCCGCAACAAATATGACAAGATTGGCATAGATCAGAAGATAATCAGTTTGAGCTGACACTGAGTCTTGGCATTGATATGAGTAAAGACTCCAAAAGACCATACAAGAAAACTGGCAATCTCATTCATCTCTCGAACAAACAAAAACAGATATTGGGATTTCGGCTGGTTAATTTTAGTAGGACAAATAGAAAACTACGTAAATGCTATTCAAACTGATACCGAAAGAGTGCTGATGACAAAAACACTAGATAATTTTGACAAGAAAGCACGTATGTGGACAATAGAAGAAGATTCATTCATATAAAATGGTAGGAAATATTACTGAAAAAGACCTTGATATGCTAATTCAATCTTAAACATTTTAATTTAATCAATTTAGTCCTAAGCATTTAAACAATTTACTAATATAATCTATCTAGCCAATTTGGTCAGAAATCGATGACATAGACAATAGTCATCCTAAATCCTAAATAACACGGCTAATATTAATGTGAAATTTCTTTTAGAATTTTTAATTTCTTTTCAGTTTTTCTTTTCCACTGTGTGGGTTGACCTTTGCCATTGGGCAACCAAGCCTCACCTAGTGGTTGGCCAAGGTTGCCTGGCCTTCTCTGGTGGTTGACACCCCTTGCTAGTCCTTAATAAAAAAAAAAATCAGAAACTTTAAAAAAATTCAAAAAATGTCTACATCAGTGTTGGCCGTGCTACTTAGGACGACTGGCGTCCACATTATCAATTTTTGGTTAAAATTGATTAGATAAATTAGTTGGTAAATTATCAAAATATTTATGGTTAAATTGAAAAGTTTATGAATAAATTAATATAAATACAATAAGTTTAAGACTTCATAAGTTACCTTAGTTACATTCGCAAGATCTGGATAATTTGTGGATTTGTGCTATAGGTGAAAATAAGAAAGATCCCCAAGCTCCAGCAAACTTTGAAATTGTGAAATGTCGTAAGAGATTCGGATGTCGATCATTTATTTTCTTGAAGTAGGTAGTGTCCCCATTTGAATCTGGACAAGTGCATTGCCCGTTTGAAGCGCAAATTCCATATTGCATTGGTACCAATTCAGTCTTAAATTTTTTAATTGGACAAATTCAGTCCTAAACATTTTAATATTGGTACTAATTCAATCTATTCAGCCAATTTTGGCTAGTTGGTGCTGACGTGGACGTCGGCCGGTGACCGTACGCTGACGTGGCAATTTTTATGATTTTTTTTCGAATTTTTTATTATTTTATTATTAATTTTTTTCTTTCATTTTTCTTTTTCGTCTTCTTCCTAGCGTTGGCCGGCAAGCCTCTAGTGAGGCTCGCCGGCCACTGGGTGAGGGCCGCGAAGCCCTCGCCTGCCGCCGACGAGGGTTGGGGCCGTCGCCCAGCTTCTCCTAGGGCCGATGGCGAGGCGGCTTCGCTCGGATCTAGGCGAGACCAGCCTCGCCCGCGGTTGGCAAGGCCATGGCGGCCATTGCCAAGGCAGAGGCGAGGGCCGCGAAGCCCTCGCCAGCCACCGGCGAGGGTTGCGGCCCTCGCTTGACCTTGCCCGCGACTTAGCCCAAATCTGGGTGAGGCCAGCCTTCGCCATCGGAGCAGCTGTGGGATTCCTCGCGGCTTTCTACTCATGGAAGGAGAAGAAGAGCAAAAGTTGGCGGTGACGAAGTGGAGGAAATCAGGGTCGGGAGCTGGGCTAAGCCACGAGTGAGACGGCCCTAGGCAAGGCCGAGTGAGGGCCGCAACCCTCGCCGGCGGTTGGCGAGGGCTCCGCGACCCTTGCCTCCGCCCTAGCGATGGCTGTCATGGCCTCGCCAGCCACGGGTGAGGCTAGCCTCGCCCAAATCCGGGCGAAGCCACCTCACCGGCGACCTTGGGAGAGGCTGAGCGAGGGTCGTGACCCTCGCTAGCGGCAGGCGAGGGCTTCGCGACCCTCGCCCAGTGGCCGGCGAGCCAGCCACAGCCAGAAAGAAGCAGAAAAGGATAGGAAAAAGAAAAAAGAAGAAAAAAAATTAATACTTTAAAAAAAATTCGAATTTTTTTTTAAAAAAAATCATAAAAATTACCACGTCAATGTCCGGTCATCGGCCGACGTCCATGTCAGCGCCGGCCGGCTAAATTGGTTGAATAAACTGAATTGGTACCAATATTAAAATGTTTAGGACTAAATTGATGCAATTGAAAAGTTTATGATTGAATTAGTATCAATACAATAGGTTTATGACTTTTTTGGTACTTTTCCCATTTATGATATACAAGAACCATTTTGCCATGTAGTTTATTGCCGCCTCAACTCCAGATTTTCCTCTGCAACATTTTACATTGTTGTGAAGTGAAGCTGATGACATCGTGAAAAGGACGCGTTGAATTAGGCGTCGGTCTTCTACAGATAAGGTTTGAAAGGTTCAGCTCTGGTTTGACGCGTCGAATTGGGTGGCCAGCATCGAGTCTATTTGCATTAGACAGATTCTTCGAATTGAACTTTTATACGGGATATAAGACATCAAGGTTGAAGAGACGCCTTATGAGAAGCTACTCTGAAAAGTAAGAAAGATTAGGACTTACACAACACCAGAAACCTACCGTATGCTGGCTTTGTTTTCATTCAAATTGAGGACAACCATATTTATAATAATAATCAACCTGGTATGCTTGCTATGCAAAGTTTGCCGAGGCGATTGAAAGATTGCGTAAGTTTCACACCATCGAAAAGAGCACAACACAAGTTAAGCTTGGAACGATGACCAAATCAAAGTCTCCTTCAGCAGTCCTAAATTGATTGCCGCTTTTATTGTTTTTTTGCTGCATTCAATGTTTGTCTCCTCGCTCTTTTTTCCAAATGGAAGATAAAACTAGCCTCTTATTTTTTTTAAGATTGTACATCACCTAGCCAAATCCCGGTTAGTTGCTCTATAGTTTCATCTCACTCAGAAGTTAGATCTTGCAACAACATGATATCTAATTCTAAGAAACATTATGCACAAAAGAAAGAAAGAAAGAAAGAAAGAAAGAGAGAAAGAAATAGAAGCAGCTCGATTACCCATTCAAGTGATTGCATACAAATCTAAGAAAGACATCGTATCATTTCTACTGTTAGCAAAGTCAAATAGTAAATAGGAGAAATTTCTGTACCAGACTGTTTCTTCTGAATTTATAACATAAAACGGAGTGGGAAATTGTCTTTCTACTACCCGTCAAAAGAGATATGCTTGAGATGTCAAAATTGATTCGAAGAGCGGAGTCCAAAGAGAAAGAGATGATTCCTCAAAATCAAGTACTATGTTGATTAAAGATGTGAAAAAGCTAAGGTTTTTGAGAATGATTAGTGTCATCAAAAGATTACATAGATGAATTTCACATGCCCAATCATCGAAGTTCTTTATATTTGGCAAACATATGCCTCAAAAAGATCACCATGGGTATTTGAGAAGCTTAAAACAAACTGACTAACCAAGGATGATATGAAGTAGTCAGTCAGTAGTAGAAATCAGAACTGTACCAATGACAAACTTCTCCCAAAATCTTTGTCAGTTCTAATAGTATATTAGCAAAATGGACATAGGAGGAAGCATAATTGAATCCGAAGGAAATCAGATGTTGAAACAAAGGAGAAAAACGAGGTATGGACCCAAGAAATAGAGAAGCTACCAACAGAAAGTATCAAGAACCGATCAGTCTTAGCAGCTTTCTATTCAAATGGCTTAACATGTTCCCTCCTCTCCAAGATATATACAGACACTATGTTTGATAAGAACCTCGGTTAAAATATCAGCAACATTTCCCCATCGCTCTCCAGCCAGTACTTGCAAGAGAAATATCTAAGGGAACTTATTTTATAGTTTCAAATTTCCAAACTTCCATTTTGGTGACCAGCAGAATAACTTACTACTATCCGTGCTAACATAATAAACTTGAACACAACTGTACTCTACATAGGCAATGGAACCTAAATGCAAGAAAATAACCAAGTCAATCCTTTGCTAAGACATAAAGAAAGTCCATTCATTGGCAAGTAAAATAGAAATTGATCTCATAGCAGACTTTTGTTTGGCCTGAAAAGAAAATGACATACTGGAGCACTCATTCTAGAAATCTCAATTGCCTGCAGAGGTTTACCACGTGATTTGTAGAGAACAGTAATTCTTTTCAGTATGCCGCATCATCGTGGACCAGATAAAACTGAGGGTATTAATACAGTGGTAGCACTGAATTCAACTTCCATTTGACCGAATTCTGTTGCTTTATTAGTGGAAGGCTGAGCAGAGAAGTTGTAATCCAGACCGTCTTGAACTTCCGAAACACCCTCTAACACCTTGACAACTATTGACATGGAAGGCCTCTTTGTATAATCTGCCTGCAAGCACCACGCAGCAATCCTCATCATGTTCACCACCTGCGGCCCATTTAGCTGCATATCCTCACTATAGTTATCCACAATGTCCAGCAATCGCTCCTCTTCAGCCTTTCTCTTAAAAAGGCTTAGCAAATTCATGTCGTCTTCATCTAACGAGTGATCGAAGATTTTTCTCCCACAGACTATCTCCAGGATTACCACGCCAAAGCTATACACATCCACCTTCTCAGTAATTGCTGCACTCAGCCACTCGGGGGCCAAATAACCAGGAGTTCCTCTCATGGTTGTGATGACTTGGCTTTGGTCCCTATCGATCAATTTGGACAATCCAAAATCACCAACCTTAGCATTAAAATTCCCATCCAAGAGGATATTTTGGGGTTTAATGTCTAAGTGAAGTATCTTCTGTCTGCAATCTTCATGAAGATAATTCAGTCCTTTTGCTATATCGAGAATGATCCGTTTCCTTTGTTGCCAGTCAAGAACAGTTTCATTGGATTTGTGAAAGATCCATCTATCTAAAGACCCATTTGACATGTACTCATAGATAAGAAGCCTATGGGATTTATCAGCACAAAATCCCACAAGTCTTACCAAGTTAACATGATGGATGCTACCGATTGTCTCAACTTCAGCTAGAAAAGATTTCTTGACCTGCCCAAAACCGTCAAGGCGCTTTACAGCAACTTTTGTGCTATCAATTAGAGTACCCTCAAAAACAGAACCGAAACCACCTTTGCCAAGCTTTTTATTGAAGTCGTTTGTAATGGTTTTCAAATCATCGTACGTGAATCTTGTGGGCATTCCAGGTACTTGATCAAGGTAGTCCTCCTCTGCTTCATTAGCATCTCTCTTCCGAACAAACAAAACTATGACTACGATGAGAAACATCACAACAAAAAGAGCTCCAACGCTTGACCCAAGTATTACTGGAAGACGGTTGCTCCTTCGATTGTCAACAGAAGTATTGGGGGCTCTGTTGGTCACATTTTGTACTTTTAGGTAAGCAGTGGAGTTATAGAAAATCTTACTCTTGTCAATGTTCATGAGTGAAAACACCTCAGATAGTAAGTAACAACTGCCGCTGGTGGGATTCAACCCAAACTGAAATATAGCCGCTTTGCACGAGCAGTTCTTCATGCAGGTCTCTTTACAAGTTGAAGCATCTATGTTACTGAGATCTGAAGTGAAAGTGAAGTACATGACATTTTCAAGCTCCAGAAGACTTTGATATTGCGAAGCCCCACAAGAGAATGGGACGTTCTCAGAACACCCAAGACTAGGCTGCCTATTATCTACTTGCTTGAAATAGCTCGTTCCCCCACTTGAAGCCGGACAACTACATTGCCCATTGGAGCAAATTCCATATTGCCCGCACACTGTTGGATAAGCACAGTCCCCAAGAGACCTCGTCAAAAGATCAGCCACTTCTTTCCACCCAGATACCCACTCAAACACTCTCAAATGCCCATCTGAGCCCAGCTTCATGTATTGTACAGAAGATGCTTGAGGGACTGAAATCACACTCACATTTGTGGTAGAATTCGAGAACAAAGCCAAGCTTCCATTTACAAATTCAACATATGGAGACTTGTTACTTGCATTCGGATTATCAATAGAATGCTCATAATAGATCTGAGGAGGACTAGTCTCCATTTGAGCAGATAAACCACTGCTACTCATGGAAAGCGTAATCATACCATCTACAGTCCAATTTGTCCCGGAAACACTTGGGATCAATCTTTGCCCTACCTTCAACATTTGTCCGGGAACAAGTGAATCGGTTGGCTGACTAAAAGACTGCCAAACAGTCAAGTTATTCTTATCAAACAACACGAGGTTCCCCAAATCTGTCAAATTCAAGCCTACAACGGACTTACCAGAAGTGTTTGTGGACCAAGCAACAGTACCATCGGCATCTTTCAAAACCAAATCACCTTCGGATGTGAGCTCTAATATCGCACCAATCTTTACGGGATTGTTTCGATTGGCAGACCACACTACTTGTGGAAATCCAATAGCGGGTTGAACAATTAAACCACCACTGTTGACTTGGACGATGAAAACAGCAAAGAGGTAAGTGTTGCAGTTACCATTACAGTAGAAGCCGCAGGCGTAGGCAGGGCCGATGGCTCCTTTGGCTCGGAGTAGAATTGACCGCACAGTGGATCCATCCGTATATTGAATGGAGTGATTAGCTGTCGCGTTGTTCGTCCACTGCGTGGAAAGTGCGGCGGTTGGATAATCGTAATCTTGAGCTTGAGCATCAACAGAGTTTGAGAATTGCGATAGAAAAACAAAGCAAAAGGAAAGAAGAAAAGAACAGAGGCTGCAGAGTGAGAGCATGGCCTGCAGTGAAAGCTTGAGCATAGAGAAGATTGAGAATGGAAGAGATGTGATGGGGGACGAAATGAGAGATTGAAGCGGAGGGCTGACGGTTCCTAGAAACGGTTGCGTAATCTGAGCATCTTGCGATTCAACGGAACGAATAAAGTAACGGGAGTCAAATTTGGAGGAGCTGGGGTGGCTGGATTAAGGAAATGGGAGATATCATGCTGCCGCGTTCGGGTAGTTGATTTTACAAAGTCAAATTTGAGGCACGGTGTAAGCAAAACAGCTTTGGAACCCAACCCGTGTTCTGCAAAACAACTTTGAGCCGGATACGATTTATTAAATGAATAAAGCAGAGCAAGTTGGAAGGAATAACAGAACAAGTCTCAAGCAAGTGCATCACCGCCCATCAGACCATCTACACTTGAGGACCATCTCTGAATCAGGAGATAATATTAGTTACTTGACTAGTGCTAAGTAGAGTCCATTGATTAATCGCCCCGTGTACAAAATGGCCCCAATCTTAAAAAATTTCAAATTTCTTTACCTTTTTATTTTCTTCTCCCGTTGCTCTCCCTCTTCTTCTCGCTTTCCTTTTCTTCATATTCCTTCCTCAAACTGGTAGAACCTATGGACCTTGTTGTCGCCTGAGCAAAGAGGGCTCACTGGATGCCATAACAGCAGCAGGTGTTGAAGGCCCAAAAACCCAGTAGGAACATCCTTTGTCTGGAGGAGTCGCGAGGTTGTTGATGCTTTTGAAGGCTCTGACCAAAACCCAGTAGGGGTTTGATTGGGGAAGTCACGTTATCACAATCAAAATCAGAACTTTCTTTGTCCGGAGGAGCTGTAGAAGAAACTGAAACAGAAGACATTCCAGGTTTCCTGTAATTAGTAAAGTTCACGAATGAGGGGTTCCTCGGACCGAGTCCCTTTAGGACAGTGCTCACGACATCGAAGGCGAAAGAAGTAAACGATGGTCTAAACAGGACACTAACAGCCTGCATCACGCTCCGCGGTTGTTTGAGGACCAGATCGCTCGAGCACGGGCAGGGGTGTTTGTTTGGAGAGGGATGGAAAAGAGAAGTGAGCACAGGGACAGAAACAGAGACGGGAAAAGAAAAAGAAAACGGAGAAGAAGAAATTTGAAATTGCTGAAGAGTGGGGACCCCCCCTGGGTCCACGTGGCAATTAATCAATGGACTCAATTATATCCCATTTGGCACAAATTAAAAAAATGCATGAACCATAATCTTAATCTTAAAATCAGAACGACCATAAGCCTTACCAAGAACCAGTTGTCAACTGCATTTATCTTAATATTGGAGCGATAATCTTTTCCCTGACAATGATTCAAATTAATAAAATGGTTGCCAATCGATTATTTATTTAACTTGAATACACCAAGTAGGTCAATTCAGTTTAACAGAGGGCGGAATGGGGGCAATCATTTTTCTACCTCCATAATCTGTTAATAAGTAATTGCTACGTATTAAAAAGATTATGTTGGGGATGTCAAAACTTAATTCAAGAAAAGAGTACGAGAGAAAGAGATGATTCCTCCAAGTCAAGTACTATATATGTTGATTAAAGATGTGGAAAGGCCGAGGTTGTCGAGAATGATCAATATCATCTACAGATCACATGATTGACTCTGAATGCCTGATCATCTAAGTTTTTTAAATCTGGCAGACATATGCCTTGGAAAGATCACTAATGGACCGTTACGAAGCTGGAAATAAAAAAATAAATCAGAAGTTTCCCGACGATAAACGTTTCTAATAATCTAGATGCATAAAATACTAAAACGTGTAAACATCTATGATTATTAGTGGAACATTTATTATTAGCTCTTGCCGTTGATAGATATCGAAATTAAGACCAAACCACATTAATCTTTGATATCCTTTATTGATCCTTGTTTATTTTTCCGGTAATTTCATGATGTATTAGCTTCTGTGTTAACTTTACAACACTTCCTTAGCCCAATATCTCTGAGCATTTGACCTACTTTCAAAGCCGCTGCCCTAGCTTTCCTGGGAGGGGGATTCTCAATCCATAAATTTCCAGAAACACGAGCCGCTTGCTCAAACTAGCGGCAAAAACCTCTGTGCCAACCTGAGAACTCCACTCCCAGCAACAGAATCTCCAAAGTTATCAATGTTATCACAATTTAACACCTCTTGCTCCACACTTAGATTGCCAAAAGAATTAAATATATGAAGAACTGAATCAGCAATTGGCTTATCTATCTTACAGGAGAAATGCAACACCAATTGGAAGATCAGTATGTGATAAGCGGTTACTGTAGAGGCTGCCTCCACCATGGATGAAGAAATAGTATTTTACACTCGTTGCTTAACTCACTATAAATAAAGACGGACTATTTGTATAACTTTTTGAGATTATCGTTTTATAAAACTATAAGTAATTTATTCATGATTTTCCAAATTTTATTTTTGATTTTCTTGTTCTTGTATTTTGTTTCTTTTCTCCGTTCTTTCATTTTTTGGTTGTCAGAGCTTTCTTCCTGATAAGCAAAGCCTTTTTTTCCCCTTCTGGCTCGATAAGCAAATATTCTTTGTTACTATAAAAGTGACTTCCATCTTGGTGACCAGCGGGATATTCCCAATTATAATTGCTACTAACTAGACCGATTAAATGGATGAGTTGGATCGAGTTGAGTTTGAATGGATTGAAAAAGAATTCAATTCAAATTAGCTCATTTTTCATGTAATCTAATTTGAACAATTCATATTCCACTCAAACCCAACTCATACCCAATTTGAGTTGGGCCCCGGTTCTCAGCAATTTTTCCATTAAATATGCAAAATAGCAAAGGAAAACCTAATCAATTAAAAACAAATTAAACATGAAAAAAATATACAAGTAAGAAATTACGAAAGAATTTGATAACTCAAAAACCGGGCTTGATTTGAAACGTCCGGAAATCCCTTGACCCAGATGGTCCAAACCGGGTTTTCGGGCTTGATTTTATTTTACATACAGGCCTGCTCAGGTTTTTGGGCTTCCGGATGAACTAAAATGTAAATGAAACTTTATAAATTTTTGGAAAAAATATTTGCATCGTCATGAAGTACACTTTTAATACACAGTGAGTTAACAATACGCTAAATAAACAATTCCCAGCCCTATCATAATAAACAAAAACCCCAAAAATGTAATTATTATAATCTAGACCGCTGACAAAAAAAATGACTAAACAAAGTAAATAAGGTTTGTGAGTAATTGTCTCAAGCTAATTGCCTTCCTTCTGGTATTAAAAGTAGGAAAAATGGCAACGTAGAAGTTTAAACAGACATCGATGGACTTGTCCGACATTGGTCTAGTAGTAAATATGGGCTTTAGGTGAATGGACTTGTCCCTGGTCAGAAAGCTCCGTCAGTTTTGTCCCATATGGAATGTAGCAAAGGCTGTGAGCCTATGTCATCAAATGGGTAATTCATAATTATGTAGCCATGAAAATGTGTATGAAATGTGTCTTTCCAATCCATTGAGACCCTATGTAATCAGCCATTTATATTTTGGATCCATTTGAATCTGTGTTTAAAATTTTAGGCTACTCGCTATTGATATGTACCTTTAAATGTGAGTTACGAAAACACGTTCAGTACTAATATTACAAACTTGAGCACGAGTGGACTTTGCATAAGCAAAAAAAAAATGAAAAAAATACAAAAAAAATCCTAAATGTATTATTATTGTGGCCATTCAGTTTTAAATTTTCAATTGTACTTATTTAATTCAAACATTTTTCACATATTGCCAGCGGAATCCATTTAGCTAATTTTGATCAGAAGCCACTCGCGTGGATGTCAAATATTTTACATTACTGGTGTTGATGTGAACAGTATTTTAATAATTTTTGATTTTTTTAATGATTTTGTGTTTTTTCTTCTTCCTTTTTTCCCTTTCATTTTGGTTGGGGAGGGTCGTGCCCTTGATTGTAGTCGCCCAAGGCCGCGCCTACACCCAAATCTGGTGAGGGCTACGATGGCCCTAGGTGAGGGTCTTTGTGCCCTTGATTGTAGTCACCCAAGGCCGTGCCTACACCCAAATCTGGCGAGGGCTATGACCAACGTTTACTATAATGCTTTTCAGTCGAAATTGATGGGAATTATTCAATTGATAAATTATGAAAATATTTATGATTAAATTGGAAAAATTAAAAGCATTAGAATTAATTTAGCTTAAGTATAATAGGTTTATGATTTCTTTGGTACTTTTCCCCAAAATAAAATCTAAAGGGGAAAAAGCATTGCATAGACGCCTATTTTGATGTGGTAACATTCAAATTGGCCATTCAAGTGCCATAATTTCAAAAGCTATTCATTTGACTGACTTCCGTGACATATCTCTTACTATTTAGTGTGTGCAGAACATATCGAGCGTGTTTTTTTCATTTTAGAGGATATACAAATCAAAGTGGAAAGCCGGCCTAATGATAAGAACTTCTTCACGAGTTTATAAGAACTTCTTCACGAGTTTTTGGCTAAAGAGGCAGCACAAGCGACACTAGCAGTCCACGTCCATGGCGACTGATGACTATGGCAACGCGACAGCTGAAGGGCATAGGGTTCTTCATCGCAGTCCACGTCGACGCTGGCTATCTCTCGTCTTCCAATGAAAACTCCCTCTGCATCACCATGAAATTTGCCATGATGCGCTTGGTGCAGGACAGGAAGAGGCTTACTATTAAAGAACGCGGAGGGACTTCCTGTTGGAAGTCTGCCATGTCGTGAAACTCGTCTATCCCAACCTTCCTACTTCATGAAGAACGTGGGGAAACCTCCCTGCCCCAAGCTTACTCCTTCACTGTTCTCTCAATAGCAACTACTTAGTCAGGAATGGAATCAAATGACGAAGAACAATGATCAATTTGGAGTTGGGGTTTTCAATTTGACAACACAAAGAAGACATAGTGAGCTCATCAGGAACAAGATCAACCGACGTCAATTTGGAGTTAGTCCAATTTGTCAATTCAGAGCATGACATTTGTACGCGCTTAATTAGGGGTGTCAAAAACTGAATCGAAAAGTTCAATTATTTTTTGTTTGGTTCTCATTCGGTTCGGTTCTCATTAAAAATCGAAACTTTTTTTAATCAGTTTAGTTTTTATCGGTTTAGTTAACTGAACCAAACAGATAAAATCTAAATTTTTTTCCTTTTATTTAAAAAAAAATCATTTTATTTTTATTTTTTTCTTTCATTTTTTTTTCTTTTTCTTCTTCTTCATTGGCCAATCATCAGCCACAATGATGGCCGATGACTAGCTAGAGGCAAGCTGGAGCCTCACCACAAGCTGGTAAGGCTCGAACTCGCTAGATTCCAATGATGTCAAGCCTTGTTGACCTGTGGTGAGGCCAAGCTCGCCCGATGTCGACGAGCTCGGGCCTCGCCAATTCCGGCCAATTAGGCACTACTCGAGCCTTGTCAGAGGTCGCCAGCCATCAACGAGCTAGCCAAATCTAGCAAGCTTGAGCTTGTTCGTGTCCAGCGTGCTTGGCCTTGCCTGATCAAGCTAGACGGAGCTCGCCATAGGCTGGCGAGGCTAGCAAGGCTCCAACTTTCCTCTAGCTAATCATCAACTATCGATGTGGCCGGCGATTGGCCAATGAAGAAGAAGAAGAAAAATAAAGAAAAAGAAAAAGAATAAAAATAATTAAAAATCAATTTTAAAAAGTAAAAAAAATATTGAAAGGGGTGCTTGTAGGAAAAAAATAAAACACAAAAACAAAAGTAAAAATCAAGAATCGAATCAAAGCGAACTAAATCGAACCTGGATTTCGATTCAGATCGGATTTTAGTTTGGTTCAATAAATTTCTTCATTGGTTTGGTTCAGTTCAATTTGATTTTCCAAAAAAACTGAATCGAACCGAACTACTTACAACGCTACTTTTAATGACATCAACTTCAAGGCTAGTCACCTAGAATGATTTTTCATTAGATTAATGCCACATCGGATTTTTTATGAAGGAAATCATTAAAAACACTCAAGTGAATGTTATATTAAAGTTTGTAACCCTTAAGTAATTTATTGAAAGATTATGTCATTAAAGTGAGCTTCGCATGAAATTATTTTTCCCAAATCTAAGTGCAATATAAGAAAGTCCATTCATTTGCAAGCAAAAGAGAAAATTAGTATCATGCTAATGAATTTATTGGGCCTGAAAAGAAAAGGACATGTCGGAGCATTCAAGATCTGAAAAGCTCAATTGCCTACACAATTTTACCCTTGCATATAGAAATAAAAAACTCATATTAATTTACCACGTCATCGCGGACCACTTAAAATTGAGGGTGATAATGCAGTTGTAGTACTGAATTCTTGACCGAATTTTGCTGCTCCGTTAGGGGAAGGTTGAGTAGAGAAGTTGTAATCCAAGTTGTCTGGAACTTCCATGACACCCTCTAGCACCTTGACGGCCATTGACATCGAAGGCCTCTTTGCATAATTTCCTTGTAAGCACCATGCAGCAATCCTCATCATATTCAACACTTGCGGCCCAATAAGTTGCATATCCTGGTGATACTTATCCACGATGTCCAATAATCGTTCCTCTTCTCCCTTTCTTTTAAAAAGGCCCAATAAATGCATATCTTCTTCAGCTAGAGAGCAATCGAAGACTTTTCTCCCACAAACTATCTCCAAGATTACCACGCCGAAGCTGTAAACATCAACCTTTTCGGTAATTACTGCACTCAACCACTCGGGCGCTAAATAACCAGGGGTTCCTCTCATGGTTGTGATGACTCGGCTTTGGTTCCTATTGACCAACTTATAGCATTGAAATTCCCATCCAAGAGGATATTGTGGGGTTTAATGTCTAAGTGCAATATCTTTTGTCTACATTCTTCATGAAGATATTTCAATCCATTCGCTATATCGAGAATGATCTTCCTCCTTTGTGGCCAGTCGAGAACATATTCATTGGGTTTACGAAAGATCCATCTATCTAGAGACCCATTCGGCATGTACTCATAGATTAAGAGCCTATGGGATTTCTCGGCACAAAATCCCATGAGTCTTACCAAGTTGATATGATGGATGCTGCCAATAGTCTCAACTTCAGTTAGAAAGGATTTCTTGACTTGCCCAAAACCATTAAGGCGCTTTATTGCAACTTTTGTGCCGTCAATTAGAGTACCTTCGAAAACAGAACCAAAACCACCTTCGCCAAGCTTTTTACTGAAGTTGTCTGTAATGGCTTTCAAAGCATCGGACGTGAATCTTGTGGGCATTCCAAGCACTTGATCAAGGTTTATTTCCTCTGCTTCATTGTCATCTCTCTTCCAAACAATTGAGACTATGACTACAATAAGAATCATCATGCCAAAGAGAGCTCCGAAGCTAGACCCAAGTATTATAGGGAAACGGTTGCTCCTTTGGTTGTTGACCAAAGTATTAGGAAGTTCCTTGGCAGGAGGAGCTTTAGGAGAATGAGTCGGAGATCTTGCAAAGTGCACATTTTGTACCTTTAGGTAAGTAGTAGAATTATAAGAAATCATTGTCTCACTAATATTCATAAGTGAAAACACTTGAGTTGGCAAGTAACAACTGCCATTAGTAGGATTTGATCCATACTTGAATATAGCCGCTTTGCATGAACAATTCTTTCTACATGCCTCTTTACAGCTTGTAGCATCTATGTTCTCGAGATCTGAATTGAAAGCGAAGGACATGACATCTATGAGCTCCAGAAGACTTTGATTTTGTGAATCCCCACAAGACAATGGAATATTCTCAAAACACCCAATATTAGGCTGCTCATAATTTACTGGCTTGAAGTAGCTTGTTCCCCCAATCGAAGTAGGACAACTACATTGCCCATTGAAGCAAATTCCATATCGTCCACATACTCTCGGACCACACTCCCTGAGATACCCCAAAAGATCAGCCACTGCTACCCACCTACTACCCGTAATAAAATGGCCAATAGCTGGCACTTTTTGTCGTTCTTTATATTGATACACTCTCAAATGCCCATCCGAGTCCAGCTTTATGTATTGTAGAGAAGATATTTGAGGGATATGAAGCAAACTCACATTTCGGATATAATTTGAGACGAAAGCCAAGCTTCCATTTACAAACTGCACATATGGAGATTCAATACTGGGATTCTGATTATCAATAAAATACTGATAATAGATCTGAGGAGGACTAGTCTCCAATTGAGCTGTTAAACCACGGCCATTCATGAATAGTGTAATCATACCGTCTGCGGTCCAGTTTGTCTTAGAAACACTTGGCACCAATCTTTGACCTGCCTTGAACTTTTGTCCGAGGACAAGCGAGTCGGTTGGATGATCAAAAGACTGCCAAACGGTCACATTATTCTTATCAAACAACATGAGGTTACCCAAATCCGTCAGGTTCAAGCCTACAACGGACTTATAAGAAGTGTCAGTGGACCAAGCAACAGTACCATCAAAATCTGTCAATACCAGATCGCCTTCATATGTGAGTTCTAACGTCGCACCATTCATTACGGGATGGTGTCGATTGGCAGACCATACTACTCGGGGACTCGCAAAATGGGATTTATCATCCAAGACAATGAAAATTGCAAAGAGGTAAGTATTGCAGTTACCATTACAGTAGAAGCCGCAAGCGTAGGCAAGCCCTGAAGCTTCTTTGCCTCCGAGTAGAACTAATCGCAGTGGCTTCTTCATATTCAATGGAGCGATTTATCACTCTTTGCTCATTTCTCCACTGTGTTGAAAGCGTCGCGGTTGGATATCCAGAATCTTGGGCTTGAACATCCATCAAATTTGAGAATTTCAATAGAAAAACAAAAGAAAATGAAAGAAGAAAAGAATAGAGAGTGCAGAATGAGACCGTGACCTGGAGTGAAAATGTGACCAGAGACAATACTGAGGAAGGAAGTGAGGAGGGAAGATGATGAAAATTAGAGATTGAAGTCGAGAGTTGAAGGTTTAAACGGAAGCGTCACGTTCATGCGGACAGACAAAAAAAGGTAGGTCAAATTTTGAGGAATTGGGTTGCTAAGAAAATGGGAGATGTCGTGTTTCTGGGTTTGTGTTGTTGCTTTTCAAAATCAAAAGGGAAAACAGCTTTGGACCCCACCAATGTTTTGTTGCTTCTCTGAAATATCGGATTTGAATTACTAAATGAAAGTGAGCAGAGCACTACGCTCAAGCGAGGGGAACAGTGCCCATTGGTTATCTACACTAGAGGACTATCTCGGTATCCAGCATTTATATAACGCAGTAGATCAATGGTCAGTTGACAGAAGTGGCAATTACTCGAACTACAGAGAATACTTCCAGAGATTGAAGAAGAAGATGCATTTTTTATACAGGAACCATGTCTACATATTAATCTTGGAAACTTTAATCAGATTATAAAATCCTGTCTACTTAAGCAGCAACTAATTATTTTCCCTCTTTCTTCCTCCCTTCGCTTGATAAAACATAAAATAGGGGAGTCGACCCACACACTCATTGAAGAGGTTGATAGACAACTTCTTTGAGAGCAGTACTCACTCGTGCTCTGCAGGATGAGCACAAGCATCAAGCTGCATAATTCTTGCAATGCTAACTGGATAAAGCTTGGCATAGAACTGCGCTTAAGCAATTTAACTTTGATATAAAAAATGAATTAAGTTGATTCATTGCTTGATCACGTCATTTGTATGCTGCATGTGAACTTTTACTGAACTAAGTAAACAGAAATCTAAATATAGAGCCCAAATTCATAATGTTAAGGGAATATAATATTCAACAAATATTTAGGGAATATTTGTTATTCAGTTACCTTTAGGATCTTATCTCTTAGAGTCCTTTATATACATTGTATTTACAACATAATTATATATAGAAAAAAGGAATAAATTTTTTTAATTTGTTATCATAGAGTTTTTGGCGAAAGCCTCACTAATCCATGTCTGAAGAACATCATTTTCTTCATTTGCAACGACGCTACCATTAATGTCATCATCAACCATCTCGAGTAACCCCACTCTCATGTCACCACCTGGTATGGGGGAGAAGTTAACTGGGATAAACTTTCTGATCTAGAAAGCATAGATCTCGCCGTATTTATGAGCTGCCCGCTTGCTGTCCATTCTGGACGGCACTGAACCTAAGCTAGAGGAGACTATTGAGGAGATTGCACCAAGGAAGGCTGTTACGTAGATAACCCATCCAGCGTTTGAAAACTGGAAATTTCGAGTCCATTGCCTTGGCTTTGATCCTCAATTTGTCGACTGCTTTGATAGTGCCCAATTAATGGGTCACACATTCATGCCAAGTGTTTGGAAGTATCTTACGGACTTGTATGCTGCTCAATCAACTGCTTGCGTGTCTGCTTTACGGCTCCAGCATCAATCACTCTCAAAAGGTCACTGATCTGTCATGGAATTCTTACAAGAAGCCACCAGCCTCACGAACCCGTTAGCTACTATTGGTGAGTTTTTATCTATTAATGAATATCATACTCAAGTGTTTCATGGTTTGGGTGCTGAATTTCAGGGTCTCGACACCGCAATTTCCATTTTAACTCAAACCGGGTCTTTGACAATGGACCAACTTCATGCCTTAATTCTTAATTAGGAGGGAAGGCTGAAGCTAGCATCGGTAATCAATAAACAGCGCCCACCGGTGGCTTTTCATACCAGCCAAGGACTTCCTCCTTCTCAATAGACCCGTCACGAGTCCAACAACTTCCATGCAGATTTTAATCAATTTGAGAATTTTTCTGGAATATCCCATGGTCGTGGCTCACATTATGGAAGTGTAAATCGCATAAGACACCGCAACGGCAAGCAAGGCCATAGGGACAACACATGTTATCACTTTGTTGGATCAATCCAGCTTGCATAAGCTCACTTGACGGGTCTGGACTCATTGCCATAGTATTTGCCACCATCAAGTCTGCCCTCTACTCTCACATCTTCCATGCGGTTTGTTGATTAAGGTGCCACGCATCACATTATGGACAATTCTGCAAGATTTACATGTGTCACTCTATATTCAAGTCAAAATTAGCTTGTCGTTGGTGACAGCGTCTTCTTATCGATCACCCACATAGGTACACTCATGTCTTCTTCTCCATCCTTTTAGTCGTACCTAGAATCACTAAAAACTTACTTTTCGTTTCTCGATTTGCTCTTGATAACCATCGTGTTTTCTAATTCGATTCAAACTCATTATTGCCACGTCTATTAAAATTGGTCAGGAAATCCTCCATAGAGAGCTTCTGCGTCACCCTTCCGTCCAGCCACTCTTTCACATCTTCTGCGTCAGTTACTTCTCTCACTCTATGGCATAACCGCTTGGGACATGCCATCACCGATTGGCTTGTGTGTCTTCTCTATTCATACAACATTAATTTTAGTTGTTCATTACTTTCAGTCTGTATGGCGTGTGCTATGATTAAAAATCACCACCATAGTCATTATCCTCCTTTGTCTAGGTCAATACATCCTTTGGAATTAATTCATTTTGACATTTGAGGTCCCTCTCCTGTTATTTCATTCAACGGCAATAAATATTATATTTGTTTTATTGATGATTTCCCACATTTTACTTGGTTCTATTCATTCTCATCTCACTATCAATTTTATTCCATTTTTAAAGCTTTTCACAAACTTGTTGAAAATCAACTTAACTGCAAAATTAAGTCTATATAGTGTGACGAAGCACTTGAATTTGTTACGCCCACCAAATTTGTCCAATACATTAGAAAGCATGGCATTCACCAATGGGTTTCTTGTCCTTATGCACCCTTTCAAAACGAGGCTGCAGAATGAAAACATCGACATATAGTCGAAATTGGATTGACTCTTCTTCATCAAGGTTCTGTTCCACCAGTGTTTTGGGAGTTTGCTTTTAAAACTGCGGTTTGCTTGATTAGTTGCATGCCAACACCAGTCATTGATAATATTTCACCTTGGGAGGCTTTATTTCACACTAAACATAGTATTACGCATTCACATGTTTTTGGTTGTGTAGTGTATCCATTTCTTTGCCCTTACTCGCCTCATAAGCTCGCACCAAGATCCAAGGTTGCATCCTTATGAGCTATCCTTTGGGATATAAAGGATATCATTGTTATTGCCCCAAGGAAAAGCATTTTTATGTCGTTGTGGATGCCACTTTTGATGAGGCTACTATCCTCTTGCTACCACGCCAAACGCCTCTTAAAATGCCTCAATACCGACATGTGTAGAACTATTTTTGCCTAGTGATTTGTCCCTATCAACCTCGACGCCTACTAGACCACTTGAGTCTCCACAGGTTTCTCTACTAAACCCGGATGTTCCGCTTGTTAACACCACTGAAACTGCAACTGAACCTATTGAGATACCACAAGAAACTCCTGTCATCATCATGTTCACATCCTACAATGACTCGTTTTTGAGATAGGATCATAACTCATGGAACTTTAAAAAAAATCACAACTCGGCTCTTGTGGTTTAGTCCAATATTCTTGAAGAACCCACTTCTTTTTCCAAGGCTACAAAGGATGAGAAATGGTAGCTTGTAATGCAATCCGAATACAAAACACTAATGTAGAATGGCACATGGGATCTTGTTCCGCTTCTCGCTCATGCTTGACTCATTGGATGCAAATGAGTGTATAAGATTAAACTCCAGTCCGATGAAACTATTTAATGGTATAAAGCAAGACTGGTGGTCAACGGTTTTCATCAACAAGAGGGTATCGATTACATCGAGATGTTTAGTCCAATGGTCAAGCCCATTGCCATACGCAAGGTCTCGTCTTGGACATATTCTCAACATTGGTCCATTTGATAGTTGAATGTCTCTAATGCATTCCTACATGGATTACTTGAGGAGGAAGATTATATGACTCCACTGATTTCTATCTGTTCCAAATTCCAATTTGAATATGAACTTCTATGAAATGGTTTCATGGGATTCAGTCAATTGTCTTGATCGTGGGATATCATTGAGAAATAGGAATCCGTGTTCTCCCCAAGTAGGATTCGAACCTACGACCAGTCAGTTAACAGCCGACCGCTCTACCACTGAGCTACTGAGGAACAACGGGAGATTCGATCTCATATTTGAGTAGAAGGTCATATCTTTTTTTTTTATGAGTTTTTTTTTAATGAGTCTGTTTTTATAAAGATTTCAGTTGCTACAATGATATGACCAATATATCATATCTTGACTGCTTTTTTGTATCCAGATAATGTGAAACGATGAGTTGGTTATTAGTTATATAGTTATTAGTTCACAGTAGGGGTCTGTCCATTTTTTTGGAATTCTATCCTATAAAAAAAAACCAATGAGTCGCACACTAAGCATAGCAATTATATGAAATCATCAATCAAATTTTTATTCAAACCTATAGAATTGCTTACTTTTTTGATTTAAGAGAAAAAGCATGAAAAGAAAAAGTTTTTTTTATTCTATTTTTTTTTATCAATGGATATAGTGTAAACAGTAAAGCCAAGGAAAGTATTCTTATTCCCAAAATATCCAAATTTTGATGCCTAATACTCCATAGACCGTTCGGACTCCATAGGAACAATAATCAATTTTAGCTCGAATGGTTTGTAGAGGAACCCTACCTTCTCTCATCCATTCGACACGTGCAATTTCTTTTCCGTCCAGGCGACCTGCAATTTGTACTTGAATTCCTTTTGTATCTGCCTGTTCGGTTAATTCAATAGCCTTTTTTATTGCTTTGCGAAATGAAACTCTATTCTTTAACTGTCCGGCTATAAATTCTGCAAGAATATTAGGGTGCCCATAAAGGTTTGTAATTCTTGTAATAGCAATGTTGAGTTTTCGGTTCACACAATTAAGTTCTTTTTGTACATTCATCTGTAATTCTTCGATTCTTCGCGTCTTGCCTTCTAGTAATAACTTTGGGAATCCCATATAAATTATGACTTGAATCAGATCAATTCTTTTTCGAATTTCTATGCGTGCAATTCCCTCCACTCCAGAGGATATTCTCATATTTTTTTTTGTAAATAATTCTTGATACAATTTCGTATTTTTTGATCTTCTTGCAGACCATCGGAATAATTTTTGGCTTGTGCAAACCAAATAGAATGATGACTTTGGGTTGTACCAAGTCTGAAACCAAGTGGATTTATTTTTTGTCCCATAATCCCCCACCCTTATCCATATAATGATATGTCATATCTGTGTACTTTTTTTTTTTCCCATTCGGATTGTTTTAAGCAAAAGAAATTTTCTTCTTCATAGAAAGATTTATCTTTCAATACAATCCTTATATGACAAGTGGGTCTTTTTATTGCATAACTTCGCCCTCGAGCTCGAGGTTTTAATTTTTTCATAGTAGTACCCTCGTTGACTTCCGCTTTACTAATAACTAAACTTGCTTCATTGAAACCCATATTATGACTAGCATTTGCTGCTGCAGAATAAACCAACTTAAAAATGGGATAACACACTCGATAAGGCATAAGTTCGAGTATCATAAGTGTTTCCTCGTAGGAACGTCCACGAATCTGATCAATTACCCTTCGTGCTTTGTGAGCAGACATAGATATATGTTGACCTAAAGCATATACTTCTCCATATAGGTTCTTATTTCTCTTCTTTCTCATAAGGTTCACCTCTTACTAATGATCACTAATAATCTATTTATTAACTTATTTATATTGTTAACGTTAACGACGAGATCTATTATCATTTTTCGCATGTCCACGGAAATTTATAGTAGGTGAAAATTCTCCCAATTTATGGCCTACCATACGATCTGTTATATAAATAGGTAAATGTTCCCTTCCATTATGGATAGCAATAGTATGACCGATCATTGTAGGTATAATGGTAGATGCCCGAGACCAAGTTATTATTATTTCTTTTTCCGCCTTTGTGTTAAGCTTCTCAATTTTTCTTAATAAATGGTGCAAGTAAGCCCAACTATGTTTGTGACCTTTGATGCTCATTATATAGTCTTAAACAAGTGCCTCGTGATTGGTACACCTACTTGAGTTCCTAGTTGTGCGACTTGGGATTTGTCATATCCAAGGCCAACACCACCTTATTTGTCAAACACACAGCTGATTTCACCATTTACTTATTAGTGTGCATTGGCGACATTATTTTAACTGGTTCCCCGAATGCTCCATTACATGATCTCATGCAATCCCTTCGGTTGGAATTTGCTATCAAGGATTTAAGGGACATTCATTACCATTTGGGGATTGAAGTGCTTCATACCAACGATGGATTACTTCTTCACCAGAGTCAAATTTGTGAGGAAAATACTGAAAAATGCTAATATGCAATCTACCAAACCCACTGCTACTCCTACCAATTCCATGGAACCAAACACGGTTGCTTCTCATGAGCCACTTATAGACCCATTTCAGTTTCGAAGTATTGTGGGAGCACTTCAATATCTCACTCTTACGTGGCCTGCAATTGCATACGCGGTGAATTCAGATTGTCAACATCTTCATGCCCCCACTATGGCTAATTTGTAGGCCATGAAATGCCTTCTGCGTTACTTAGCCGATACGGTCTCACGTGGTCTTCTTTTTACTTGAGCAGTAGCCACTCAGCTCCATGCATTTTTTGACGCTAGTTGGGTGGGCGATTGGCGTCGCTCCGTTGGTGTGTTTTGTGTCTATCTCGAACCAAATCTCATCTCTTGGTCATCTCGCAAGCAATGAACCGTGGCTTGTTCCAGCACCGAAGCAATATACAAACGTCTTGTGGATACAACAGCAGAGTTAATGTGGCTTGAATATCTTCCTTAGGATCTTCATGTGCAACCACCCAAGCCACCCACTCTTTGGTGCGATAACTTATCCGTCATCTACTTATCCACAAATCTCATGTTTCATGCTTGAACCAAACATGTGGAAATTGATTACGATGTCATTTGGGGACGCACTACTCAGAAACAATTGGTAGTGTGCTACATTTTTACCAAAGAACAAATTGCAGATATCTTCACGAAAGGCTTGCCTACCCGCTTCCTTCAATAGCGGTCCAAGCTGATGGTGCGGGGGATGTTAAGAAAAGAAAATATTCAACAAATATTTAGAGTATATTTTTTATTCTATTACCTTTTGTATCTTATCTTTTAGAGTCGGCAAATATTTAGGGAATATTTGTTATTTGGTTACCTTTTATATCTTATTTCTCAGAGTCCTCTATATACATTGTATTTGCAGCACAATTATATACACAAAAAGGAATAAACTTTTTTAATTTATAAACTCCAACTTTTAAAAAAATTTGAGGAAATAAAGGAGGGAAGAAGATGAAAACTGCGAGACTGGAGTGGAGCGTCAGTATCTTGCGATTAACGAGAACAGTTAAAAATAAATAAAAAAAATAAGCGAGTCAAGTTTGGAGGAAATTGGGTTGGTAGGACTAAAAAAAAAGAAAGATATCGTGTTTCAGGGTTTTAGTAGTTGATTTCAAAGTCAAAAAATCAGAAGAGCTTTGGACCATGATTTGTGCTTCCCCGCAATATCGGATATGAGGTGAGCAGATCTAGCTGGAAGGAATTACAGGACAACTCTCTAGGAAGTGGATCTCTGTCATTATTAGACCCATCAAATAAGTGGGTCATAAAAAATGATCTAGCGAAAATTGACCCATTTAACTCGTTTCGATATATTTTTATACAATGCAAATCTAGTGATCTATACTCGACCCGACCTGTATTACTAAAATACTTCAATATTTAATCAAATTTAGAAAAATATCATACCCAAACTAAGATGACAGGGCGGAGTAAGCGAGCAAGAGCAAAAAAGAAAGAAAAGAGAGTAATAGAGGTGAGTTTGGTTTAAGTAAGTTGTAAATTCATTTAACACCCATATTATTTTCGCTCATTGGCTATCTACACTTTTGAGGACCTTCTTTGGATTTAGCACTTATTCAAGGGAATAGATCAATGGTCGATTAATAGAAGTCTGCTCTCTGTTTGATTGAAAGGCACTTACCTGCGGAGATTATTTTGCGATATTAAAGAAGAGGATTCATTCTTTACACAGGAACCGTGGCCAAATATTCGTGTTCGTAACGTTAATTAGATTGCAAAATCTTGTATAGTTGCAGAGCATTTAGGTAAGTTAAGTAAACCCAGTGCACTCTGAAGAGGTTGACGGGACAACTTCCTTGAGAGCAATAGTCACATGTGTTCTGTTGGCCAAGCGTGAGCATCAAGCTGCTTGATTCTTGCAATGCTAATTGGTATTAGCTGGGCATCAAACTGTGCATAAGCAATTTAACTTCAATATAGAAAATCAATTAAGTCAATTCTCTACACAATGAAGTCATTGGTATGCTGCATGTGAGCTTTTACAGAACTCGGTAAACGAAAATCTGACTACAGAGCCCAAACTCGTTAACAACTTTCAAGAATTTTTTTCTATAAATCAATCACGTATTCACTTTGGTGACAAAAATGTACCTATACCATATCGAGAAATGAAACTCCATTTGTCACCTTGGACGAGTAAGAACTGACGCCTAAAGCTCGCCTAAAAGATCATTTGTGCATTTCATAAAAGCTAATACTATTAACGCCTAAAGTTCCCCTAAAAGATCTTGCGCATTTCACAAAATATAAGGGATCAAATTCATCGATAGCGAAAGAATTTGACCCCTGAACAAAATTATCGATTGTGGCATAGTCTTGGATTGGCATCATTTACTGCCTTTCTTTGCATGTAGATACTAGAGAAATTTTCAATTAGGAATAGAATGTGCGGATCGAATGTGACATGGGCCCGTTTTGCGAATTTCATTCTGATTGATCTGAACTGCGTGATGAGCTTGGATTTAAAAGAAAATGGCTCTGAACTCATTTCACTTTTCAAGATCAAGTACGTGCAAGCCCGGCCTTTACACGAATTTTGGCTACTTTGCTTAGCCAGAAATTATATGTACAATGCAAGTGATGTTTTGTATTAGCAAAGTAAATAACACATAGAAAGGAGTTTCTGCTAGCTGTTGGATATTTCAATAATATTTTGAAATATTTACAATAATAACTTCGATAATAGTTATGACCGCATTGAAGGCCATCATTATTATTAATGGTCACATAACGGTTTCTTAACGGTCATACAACGGCTTTCCAATCGTTTTGTAACGTTTAATTTATTTCTCAAATAAATCCTTCATTATTTTACAACGACTCTTTTAACAGCTCTATTTTGTCTGAATATAAAATCTCATAAGGCAATCTTAAAAATACACACTGAATGAAACATAGAATATTATTTCTTTTTGAAATCTTTCCTTTCCTTTTCCTTGCTGGGTTATACACGACGTTGTTTCTATTCCTTCTAATATTTAGTGCGGAATATAGAAGAATGTATGTTGTATCTTGGGAGGATAGCTATCTTAAGCCTATCGCATCGAGTTTCGCACTCTGAGGGGCGGAATTATCCTTAAGGACAGTGCCTACGCTTGCACGCCTCAGACAAATTTATTTGTTCTTATCAACATTTTTCCTACAATTTTAAGGATAATTCCAATGGAGCATCAAGTCGATATTGCTACAAATGCCTCAATCTCCACCAGTCCAGTTGCACTACTACCACTACCACATATGTCCTATGCCAAACCATTCCCCAACATATCGAAGATCGAAGTTTTCAAAGGCAACATTTTAGAATGTGGCAAGAAAGGGTTTTCTCTATCCTAGATGTGCATGGCGTGGCTTTCGCACTTATAGAGGTCAAACCAATTGATAACAAGCTTCGAGATCAATGGATACATGCTAATAAGGTATGTAGGCACACAATTATTAGTACTCTTTCTAATGAATTGTTTGATGTCTACTATCTGTACAAGTAAGCGAAACAAATATGGGACTCCATGACTGCAAAGTACATAGCCGAAGATGTGGACAAACAAAAATTTGTAATCGAAAATTATTATCGATGGGAAATGTCCAATGATAAGGAGATCAAGACACAAATCAATGAATATCACAAGCTAGTGGAGGACTTAAAGGCAGAAAACATCAATTTACAAGAAAAATTTCTTGTAGGCCTGCTAATTGAAAAGTTGCTTAAGTCTTGGAATAACTACAAGCAACAACTCAAGCACAAGGACAAACAATTGTCACTAGCCAATCTGATTGTGCATATTATCATTGAGGATACAACTCGCAAGGAGATCAAAGCTGTCAAAGCTAAGGAAATTGCTACCAGGGCAAATTTGGTGCAAGACAAATTTCAACATCGCCAAAACATGTATTATAACAAAAAACCTAATTACAAACCCAAGGTTGCTCACCCCACCTTCAAAAAGAAAGGCTCTTGCTTTGTTTGTGGAAAACCAAGTCATCATGCAGCGCACTGCAGAAAGAGAATAATAGGAAATGACAATCCTGTTAAACAAAAAGTCAATTTAGTTAAAACAGATGACTCTAATGATATAATTATTGCGGTTATTTCCCAGGCCAACATTGTGGCCAATGTGAAAGAGTGGGTGGTAGACTCAGGTGCTACCAAGCATATTTGTGTGAACAAAAATGTCTTTTCCTCCTACACGCTAGTAGGGGAAGGAGTAGAAATTATTTATCTTGGTGATTCAAGAACAACTCAAGTTCTTGGGAAAGGAAACGTTCTTCTCAAGCTCACATCTGGCAAGATTTTGGCCCTGAATGATGTATTACATGTCCCTAATATAAGGGCAAACCTGGTCTCAGTAGAGCTTTTAGGAAAGGTTGGGGTGAAGGTGTCATTCGAATATGATAAGATTATAATGACAAAAAATAATGTCTTTCTGGGAAAGGGTTATTGTAATCAATGACTTTTTATTCTTAACGTTTTTAATGTTATCAATGAAAATGCTACTGCTTTCGCTTACTTGGCTGAATCTGTTGATTTATGGCATGATAGATTAGGTCATGTAAATATTTCTTATATTAAGAAAATGCAAAAACAAGGTTTAATTTCTAGAATTAAAAAAACGTGTTTTAATAAATGTATAATATGTGCCGAAACAAAAATAACAAAAAAGCCTTGTATTTCTATAAATAAAGAATATGATTTGTTGAGTTTAATTCATATTGATCTAGGAAATTTAAAACAAATTATGACTAGAGAAGGTAAAAAATATTACATAACATTCATTGATGATTATTCTAGATTTACTAAAGTTTATTTGCTTAGGCATAAAGATGAAGTTTTTGATATGTTTCTTTTGTATAAAGCTAAGGTAGAAAACCAATTGAATAGAAGGATAAAAAGAATTAGATTAGATAGAGGTGGAGAATATGTATTGCTTAACGAATTTTGTGAAAATGAAGGAATAATTCATGAAACTACACCTCCTTATTCCCCTTAATCTAATGGCATAGCTGAAAGGAAAAATAAGACTTTGAAAGAGATGATGAATTCTATGCTTGTTAGTTTTAATGCTCCAAATAATTTATGGATGTCACATCCAAAATAGAATACCTCATAAGAAAACAGGTAAAACACCTTATGAATTTTGGAAATGTTATCGTCCTAATTTAAAATATTTGAAAGTGTGGGGGTGTCTTGCCAAGGTTATGCTTCCTAATTCTAAGAAAAGGAAAATAGGCTCTAAATCATCTAACTGCATGTTTATTGGTTATGTTGAACATAGTGTTGCATATAGATTTCTTGTATTAAAAAGTGACGTTGATAATATTTCTTCTGCACCTCTTCATAAAAACGTTTTTGAAAATTCAAATGATGAATTGAGAAGGAGCAAAAGAATAAGGAAAGAAACTTCTTTTGGGAATGGCTTTTATACTTATCTTATTGATAATGATCCTTTGACTTATTCTGAAGTGATATTTTCTTCAGAAAGCAATTTTTGGAAAGAAGCTATAAAAATCAAGATTGATTCTATCTTACAAAATCAAACTTGAAAATTAGTTGATTTACCACCCGGTGCAAAACTGATCGGTTGTAAATGGATTTCTTAAAGAAAATATAATCATGATGGTTCTATTAATAAATATAAAGCAAGATTAGTTGCAAAAGGTTTTACTCAAAAACAAAATATTGATTATTTTAACACTTTTGCTCCAGTTACAAGAATTTCATCAATTCGTGTTTTAATTGCTTTGACTTTTATTTGCAAACTTATTATTCACCAAATGGATGTTAAAATAGCTTTTTTAAATGGTGATTTAGAAGATGAAATTTACATGGTGCAACCTGAGGGCTATATTTTTCCTGGCCAAGAAAACAAAGTTTGTAAACTTGTTAAATCTTTATATGGCTTAAAGCAAGCGTCAAAACAATGGTATGAGAAATTTGATGATGTTCTAGTTAATAATGGATTTTTCTCTATTGGAGTAGATAAATGTGTATACACAAAAACTATTGATGGTGAATCTATAATTATTAGTTTATATGTTGATGACATGCTTATTTTTTGTATGTGTATTGATGTAGTGAATGAAACAAAATGTTTTTTGACTTCTAAATTCGATATGAAAGACATGGGGGAAGCTAATATTATTTTGGGTGTTAGAATCATAAATAGTGATAGTGGCCTAATGCTTACTCAAGCACATTATGTAGAGAGGCTACTTAAAAAATATGATCACTTTGATGTCAAACCTGTGAATACTCATTATGATTCTAATATCCAATTAATGAAAAATAAAGGAGATGGTGTGGCTCAATCTAAGTATGCTCAAATTATTGGGAGTTTGATGCATTTGATGAATTATACTCGACCTGATATAGCTTATGCTGTATGTAGACTGAGCAAATATATACAAAATCCCAATGATGATCATTGGATTGCTTTGAGCAGATCAATGAAATATTTG
Organism: Eucalyptus camaldulensis; assembly: GCA_019915185.1. Taxonomy (NCBI): domain Eukaryota; kingdom Viridiplantae; phylum Streptophyta; class Magnoliopsida; order Myrtales; family Myrtaceae; genus Eucalyptus; species Eucalyptus camaldulensis. The sequence goes on from JAHSVA010000005.1 coordinate 11,167,254, forward strand.
AGAGGGACCATGAATTATGGTATTTTATATAGTGGATTTCCCGCTGTATTAGAAGGATACAGTGATGCTAATTGGATTTCGAATTCAGATGAGACAAAATCCACTAGTGGATATGTGTTTACCCTTGGTGGAGGTGTTGTAACTTGGAAGTCAGCCAAACAAACAATAATTACTTAATCCACCATAGAGTCAAAGTTCGTGGCTCTAGAATTGGCTGGCAATGAGGCTGAGTGGTTAAGGAACCTCTTAGCGGATATTCCTTTGGGAATGAAACTGACACCTTCTGTGTCTATGCACTATGATTGTCAAGCGGCAATAGCCATTGCAAATAATAAAACTTTCAATGGTAAAAATAGACACATTCGATTGAGACATGATGTAGTAAAGCAGCTGCTTAAAGATGGAACTATATCCATCGATTTTGTAAAGTCAAAAGTGAATTTTGCCAATCCTCTGACTAAACCTATTGGAAGAAAATTAATTTATGACACATCGAGGGGAATGAGACTTAAGCCAATTGAGGAAAAGCAACAGTGATAGTAACTCAATCTATGTGATTGGTGATCCCATGAATTAGGTTTATATGAGTAATAACAAGTCACTTGTTGTTCTAGTGATGCACTATTAAAAATTACTGTCCATCTTAAGATGAAAATGGTGCAAAACTGCAAGGAAAAAAGAGGTTAAGCTAAGCTCTTAATGAAATTTCATAACCATTATTGGTGGTGTATTAAGCTGCAGAATACACTTGATGAAATCACCTATATAAGTGTGGAGTGGGGCCGCTCCTATGAGAATTTTTGGCGAAAATTTTTAAAGCACTTATGAATAAACCAAGCACGCGCATAGCCTATTAGCGCAAAACCGCGTTAAACAACAAAGTTTGTGGGAGTGCAATGTGATTGATGAAAATTATAATTCACAAAATAAATTTTTTGGTTCATAGAAGTTTCAAACTTCACCGAAATTTCGCGAATTATATTTCATTTTTTCTAGGGCTGGTTCATAGCCTAACAAGCACCAGTTCTGATGCATTACACTCCAATAACCCAGCATCATATTAATTTTATTTTCAAATTCTTTTGAAATATGTGGGGGATTGTTGGATATTTCAATAATATTTTGAAATATTTACAATAATAACTTCGATAATAGTTATGATCGCATTGAAGACTATCATTATTTTTTAATGGTCACATAACATTTTCTTAGCGGTCATACAACGGCTTTCCAATCGTTTTGTAACGTTTAATTTATTTCTCAAATAAATCATTCATTATTTTACGACTCTTTTAACGGCTCTATTTTGTCTGAATATAAAACCTCATAAAGCAATCTTAAAAATACACACCGAATGAAACAGAGAATATTCTTTCTTTTTGAAATATTTCCTTTCATTTTCCTTATTGGGTTATACACAACGTTGTTTCTGTTCCTTCTAATATTCAGTGCGGAATATAGAAGAATGTCAGTTGTATCTTGGGAGGATAGCTGTCAGAAGCCTATCGCACCGAGTTTCACACTCTGAGGAGCGAAATTATCCTTAAGGACAGTGCCTATGCTTGCACGCCAGGTGAAAATTATTTTGTCTCTTGAAATCCCAAAATCGGCGCCGTAAGGGTTGAACAAAAAGCAATATAGGGCTTGTTTGTTTTCACTTCTTTTTTCTGTTTAAAAACATATTTTTTGTTTTTTTGTTCTTGGGAACAAAAAAGAAACAGAAACGCATTTGTTTGAGTTTTTGTTCAAAATATATTTTTTTGTTCCTAGAAACACATTTGGAACATAAACAAGAAACAAAAAAAAAATTGTTTCTTATTTCTGGAACAAAATTTAGGAACACTTTTTCTCTCTCTTCCATTTTCTTTTCTCTTTTTTCTTCTTCTTTTCTTCTTCTTTTTTCTTTGGCCAGTCACCGACCTCAGCCATGGCCGACGACCGGCTGTCGAGGGCTGGCGACGCTGTCGAGGGCCGGCAACCTCGCCGAAGCGTCACCGGCCCCTGGCGAGGCGAGGCCGACCTCGCGCCAGGCTGGGCAAGAATCTCACCCAGATCCAGCGAGGCCGAGCTCGCCCAGCAGCTGGTAAGGCTCGGCCTCACCAGGGGCCGACAAGCCTCACCGTGGTTGGGCAAGGCCGCCGGCCCTCGTCGGCCAGTTGCCGGCCATGGCTGAGGCCAGACCGGCCAAAAGAAGAAAAAAAGAAAAAAAAAGAAAAAAGGAAAAATAAATAAGAATTTAAGAAAACAAGAAAGAAAATAGAAAAATAAAATTAAAATATTTAAAAATTAAAATAAATAAAGAAATTTATACAAATTTACCAAATGTGTTTCTATTCTTTTTTATATTTCTGGAACAGATTTACCAAACGCGTTTTTTTGTTCAAAAATGGTTTCCTGAAGCAGAAATATTTTTTTCTATTTCTATTCCCATAAACAATTTTTAAACAGAAATGTTACCAAACGCATCCATAGTCGCCCGTATGTTTAAACATATACGAAATGGGGTATATGTTCTCTGAACATACATGCATGGCCGCGAGGATACGGGCACTAGCTTGAAGTTAGATTCTTGTGAGTGTGGAGACGGAAAGAAACAAAAGAAATAATGTCATCTCGTGGGCTTCTTTTCTTTGGAATACTGCCTTGCCTCCAAGATATCAAACGCATCTTTGGCTTATTTCGCGCAATCGGCTGCCGACTCAGGTTTTGCTCATCTCTTATGGTAGGATCCCCCCTACAAATTGCCCCCTTTGTTCATGCAGACCTGATTCTATAGATCATTTGTTCTTTGCGTGCCGTGCTTCGGATAGTCTTATTTCATTTTGGGCGGCAAGATTCAACCTAGTGTGGCGAAACAAGCGTTGGGTGGATAATTTGGCCTGGGCTTCCAAGCGGTTTATGGGGAAGAGTTTTTATCAGATCCTGGCTCGGTTTAGTTTTGGTGCAATGTGTTATATCATTTGGAAAGAGCGGAACAATGTGCTTTTTCGGAATCAAACTCTCTTTCTTCCAGTGATAAAAATGCATCTTCAGAAGGCTATCAAAGATAAGGCTACGACCTTTAAGCATGTTCCCGATGTGCCCATGAATAGAAGACTTCAACGAAGCTGGAACATCCATCCTTCTATTTTTTATTGATGGAGGTTTTCTAGTTTTTGTTGTCTTTTGTTTCCTTTTGTTGTTGTTGCTCCTTTTTTCTGGGAACCATGGCACCCTTACACTCGCTCTAGACTTTTGTCTTCTTGAGTATCTGTTTTTGTTGGTGCCAGGCCTCCCTCTTGTCTTCTTTCTTGCAAAATCAATTTATTACTTACCTTTACCAAAAAAAAAAAAGAAACAAAAGAAATAAGATGGAAAAAAAGGAAAAATTTTAATAAAGAACTCATAGATTCTGCGGCGTCTCTATGTATATCTGTGGCAATTAAAAGAGGAGATTCGGCCATATACTCAGCACATTCAAGACAGAAAACGGGGAAGCCCCGGAGGACATGACAGAATGCGAGAGAGGAAGAAGTGGGTGGGAGGTTCTGACCAAAAGAGAGAAAAGACGAGAGCAAACCGGACGTATTGCGAATTTTACGCCGAAACTGATGATTTTGCAATTTAAATCAACACTAAGCTATTAGAGAAATAAGTGACAAAAGGATAGAAGTTATCAAAGATTTACATGATTTAATCCAAGTGTGATATATATTCCTTGAGGAGAGCCGGCATCAAATAATGTACTAGAATTGGAGAACTAGAGTTATAATTACCTACACGCTCGAGTGTTTCCCACATCTAGATCAAATCCAAATCCAAATTGTTTACATATAAATTATTTAATTAGATGCAAAACTCACAGCACAGAATTTCTATGCTCAAACACATCTGTGCGGCCAAAGAGAGCGTACACTCTTCGCCAAATCAACATAGCTCTAATTCTGTGGCCTTTTTCTAAACTAGTTATCATGAGTAACTGTCATAAAAAAAAAAACGAAATTATTTTTTGGGTATGTTTAATTAAGTAGTGTTGCTGGTATAAAAATACAAAAAAGTTATTAAAAAAAAAGAAACAAAGAAAAAAGAAAAGAAGCAATGAATGTATTTGGATTAAGTTTTGCATCTAGGTTTATGGATTTTCAAAATCATAAATTGACTCCCTTTTGGTTAATTATTTTTGCATACGCTCGTGGGAAACCATCCGACGGCGTAGTAATAAGAAATCAATTTCGCCTGATTTATAGCTCGGGCTATTTACTTTTCCGCTATTCACTTGCCTTATTGTGGATCTGTTTAGTCTTAATTTGCCTGAGCACTGATGGATGGCCATTTGGATGCATGTTAGGAATAATAGAGAAAGATTCGTGTACAAACTGCTTTATAAAAGAGAAAAGAAGGTACTGATGACGTGGAAGGTCTCCTTGTGAAATCACCTTGCAAGCACCATGCGGCAATTCTTACCATGTTGAAAGCCTACTGTCCATCTACTCGCATATCCGCAGTCCTCTGGTCAACAATGTTCAACAATCTTTATTTGATAGAATGGACCATCGACATATGATTAATTAAGATTAATCAATGTAATAGACCGTTGATGGTTAATTTGTTATCATGAATTGATATAGTTATTAATCTTATACGAAAATGTATTATTGGAAAGATATTATCTACTATTGATAGATTACGTATATAGTATTCTAATTTTTAAATTGATGAATTGTGATATCATGTTTTGTAAAATGCACAATGAATGTTCAATCCGCTTAGAAGAAATGCATTACTCACTAAGTTGTTCTTCCTCATCCATTTCCTTCCTACATTTTTCATATTTTTTTCAACTATTAATGAGTAGTACAAGAGCAATATTGATAAGAGGACCTTTGGGAGTTGGATTGTAGTGGTTTAAGGTTAAATTCTGAAGGTGGAAGGACAACCGTGTCATTTTTCATGTTTGATGGTCTTGGGGTGTGACAAGAAGAGAGGAGGGGAGAAGATGAAAATGAGAGATTAGTAGAAGGTTCCCAAGAACGGAAGTGCTACGGGAGCATCTCGTGATTCATGGTAACAAATAAAGAACATGGGAGTCAAGCTTGGAGGAGAGTTGGGGTGGGTAGGACAATGAAAACTGGAGAAATCGTGTTTGCTGGTTTTTTTCCCCTTTGGGTCAGAAGTGTTTTCTAGTTCATGGGGTCGTTTCTGAAAGTCATAAAGCAAGACAGCTTTGGAGCCCCGCCCCATCCATTGGTCATCTTCAATTTAAGGACTATCTCCAAATCCAGCTTTGGACAATCACTGCCTATTGGAGGGTAGAAGTTTTCCAAGAACGGAAGCGTTACGGGAGTATCTTGCGATTGATGGGAACAAATAAAGAACATGGGAGTCAAGTTTGGAGGAATTGGGGTTGGCAGGACTATGAAAACTGGGGGTTGGCAGGACTATGAAAACTGGAGATATCGTGTTTCCTGTTTCTTTTTTTCTTTTTTCTTTTTCTTTTTCTTTTTTTGGGGGTCAGAAGTGTTTCTTGGTTCATGGGATCGCTTTTGAAAGTCAAACAGCAAGACACCTTTAGAACCTCGCCCCACGTAAATCACTTGCCCATTGGTCATCTACATTTTTAGAGACTATCTCCGATTCCAGGACTTTCAGTAGTCAGGAGAATCTATCGGCGGAGGGACTATAGAAGAACGTGGTGATTTCGTAATTGAAATCGCGATGGCTATTGGATGAGAAAAGAAAAGCCATTGCCAGAATTTGACCGACCTATCTAACCAAACCAAAATTGATCTGAGAGTCATTTGGAAAGTAAGAACTTTGCAGAAGCGCGAGTTGAGGGTGACATTAGCAAACAGCGTGAGAATCCGCGACCTACAATTGACGGAAGTCGAGGAGTGGAGATGTGATATTGATAGAGAGCCTATCACACGCCAGAATACCTAAAAGCTGAGATTTCATAATGAAGGCAGCGTGTTGAATTGGACAGGACCAACTTTGATTAATGTAAAGTCAAGGGGTGACTAGTGCAGTGAAATCGAAATTAAGCCATAAGGTTTTCGTGTGCTTTTTGATTGTATTTACATCACAAATAGGAAAAATAAAACATCAGTCAAAAAAAAAGTGTATATGACACATAGAGGGTTATTTTCATGCAATTTTCATCTCTCACCCCTAAATTTCAAGTTGCCATTTCTCGTCGAGTCTCTCCCTTTCCCTTCTTCGATGTTGTGCTGTTTCCCCAAGTCCCAACTGTCACGCCCCGACCCGAGCACGTGCCCATCCCTGCTTGGTCGATATATTAGCGATATCCCAGGACGCATCGCCGACCCATTCAATTAATATACGCATGTGGAAGCATATAAATAATCCCAAGACAATAAAACAATGGGATAATAAAGTATGGCCATAAATTTTTCAAATCAAAACTAACTTTACATCATCAGGTCGCTTACAAAATTATCGGCTTAATAAAAAAAAAGGTATTGTCCTATGACTAGCGAGTCAGATAGGTTTGCCGATTTTGTTTCCTTCACTCCCCCAAACTCCAAGACTTCAAGTCATCTACGAACACCATCTAAAGACCTGAAAAAGGTTATATAATAATCAGTGAGACAACGTTTCAGCAAGTTCTACCATCTAAGACCCGATTAGTAAGAAAATACGCTATGAGAGCTGCCTAAGCACATCACGGGTCAAAGGGCTTACATTGGCCTTAATTTCCTTCCTGCAAGTTAGTTCAAATAACAAATACTGACAATCATATCATCAAATCAATTAGATTGACTTAACAATCAATCGACTCAGTCGATTACATGCCATTAAGATCACTCTCCGGTCATTTCAATTATTCCATCTCGACTCTAAATCACAGCCCTACAGGCATAATTTATACTTAATGGAATCACGGCTCCACTCGGCAATTTTAGACTTAGTGGCATCATAGCCCCACCTGGCAATTTTTTCGACTCGGTAGCATCACGGTCTCACCTGGCAATTTTCTCGACTCGGTGGCATCACGGCCCCACCTCGCAATTTTCCCGACTTGATGGTATCACGGCTCCACCTGGCAATTTTCTCGACTTGGTGGCATCACGGCCCTATTTGGCAATTATCTATCCAACTCACAACCTCACATGGTTATTTTCCCTTCAAATATCGACATTTTTCAAATTTGGGATAAATTCCCATAATCACTAATCACACTCAATTTTCACAAACCGGTACTCAATTAAATAAATAGAGAGTACCATAGTAATCAGCATGAAAATCTGGTCGTTAACTATCCTAGCCTAATTTCCAAAAAATAAGTAAATAATTAAATAATTACGAAAAATGATAAATAAATGCGATAAATCCAATTTAGGCCCATAATGCTTAATTGGAAGTCAAGATGAGCCCGGAAAATTACCGAGACTCATTCAATAAATACCATGACATATTTCCTTACTAACTACACTATTCATTTTCTTAACATGCATTAATAAGTCTCTAATTTAGTTACTCTAATCTAATCTATCCACATAATTACACTTAATTAAATATAATTAACCCCTAAGCATAATTAACCGACTAATAAGGGATTAGTGAGCAAAACTCACTTGCTTTGCGAAGACCGGAACACCACAATGGCGGCGTGACGATGGCCGAACTTGGGCTCGCGATGACACCGACGGGCTTGGATCGGGCTTAAAAGCCTTGCAAGCCCACATCAAATTGCTGGGCTTGGTTGATGGGCTTGGGCTTGCTGAATTCTTGGGCTGAACTTGCTGGGCCTCAAATTCAATTGATGATGGGCTGGCTGCTGTATTGGGCTGAATTCATTGGGAATTTGGGCTTGGCGAGGGAAGCAGCAAAGCCGAGGGACTGAAGATGCGGCCCAAGACGTTGGAATTTGCTGGGCTTGAAGAGAACGGGCAGCTGGCGGGTCAAAGATGGGCTTCACTGGTTGACCCGTGACTGCGGAGAAGACACAAGTTGGCAGCGAAGGAAGAAATGAAACAGCTGCGTTGGTGGTGTCGCGGGCGTGGCAGCGAAGAAAGAAACAAGCTGGAGCGGTAGGGTCTGGCCGTTGGCTTCGTGAGTGGGGTTGTCGCACGTGGAGAGGGCGAGATCAACAGGGGCTTCGATTGGAGGGCTTTGACCGGGTAAAATACGAGATGGTGGAGGCGTGGAGCTGCTTCATGGAGCCAAACTGAAAATGGTGGGGCGGTCAACAAACCAAGCCTGCTGCTGGAATGTTGACCGGAGATGAGGAGAAACGGACGAGTGGCAGCCTGCAGGAGTTTCGGTGGGTTGTGGCTTCGGTCTTCGTGGGCGGAGAGAGAACGAAAATGATGAAGCGGTGGGGAATGAAAGAGAAAGGGCAGAGAAGCTGAGTGTCGCTGGAGAGATTTAGCTGCTTTTAGGGAGCAATTGAAAACAAAATGAAAAGCAAGGCAGAGTGGATGGAGTCGGCGCTGCAGGTGTGTGTGCGGCCGTGAGCGTCCGAAGGAGGGAGAGGCGGTTGTGCGTGAGGAGGAAGTCAAGGAGGGAGCCCAAAGTTAGCAAGTTTTATCTTCTCCATTGATGGCATGTCCCCTATTACTTTCTAGAGAAATTTCCACCAAATCATTCAATTTTGATGCCAATATATGCTGTCATCACCATAGGTCCGAATTCTTCAATTTAAGCTTCAATTTCCATCCAAATTCTTCAATTTGGTGTCAAATTTTGATGTAGAAAAATGCCCACATAATTTCTACCATTCCCCTTCGCCAAGTAGCTCGATTTGCAAGTCGAAAATCTCCTCAATTCGGCCAATCCGAATTTCCATTCATTTTTCGTGACGTCCGAAACGATTTTCCGTAAAAATCTCGGAATCTCTGAAAATTTCTCGAAGGATGAGTCGACGTTCCTAAAATAGATCATGACATGACATAATTTTCGATTTTTGAAATCGGGTTCAAATTCACAGTTAATTTCAATCCGGCATGCTTTTAGCATAACCTAGTCTACCGGGTAGCTTTTAGGAATTTTTGGTGCAATTGACCCATGATTAATTTATCTCGAGTCACAAGGTACATCTTCGACACATTAGCGACTTTCGGTTGTCGTGAAAGTCTCAAGGTTTCAAGTATGGGCACCGAATACCAAAATGATAGAAAAATCGGTCTAGTGCCAATTGACGAGTATTTTGTAATCAAGTGGAATTACCCACACTCTGATCACATATCTCAGTCAAATCGACCTATCTCCGGTATCTGATTGATTTCGACAGTGTCGTAATGACCCTTACAGACCACCACGATCGAGCAGTCAAATCCTAGTCGAATTTTCAAGTCCATTGCATTTAGATTCCTTAATTGCTTCCTAGATAATCCAATTATCTCGTGAGTGATCGGCTCAAAGAATAGCACTATCGGCACCTCGATGAAATGCCCGATTTATTTAATCGAAAACAAAATTTGAAAATCCAGGCTATCACACCAACTTTTCTTTTTTTTCTTTTTTTTTTATTTCAATCAAATCAATCATTTAAACTTTTTATAGTTGTCCGATGGAACTTTTATATGATATATCAACGAAACAAAAAAACATAGAGAGCACATAATAATTATTTTATTTCTCTATTTTTTTTAATTTTCGAGAATAGATTTGAAATAAAAATCTATTTGGTCATACAAATTCATTTTTCTATTTCGAAATTAAAATTTTCATCTAGAAAAGGGTTTGGAACAAAAATAAAAAGTAAAAATTTTCCACTTCTCTATTTCTTGAATAAAAATAAAAAATAAAAACTCTTTTCATCGCTCACTCTCGCTAATAACCGGTTGCTCGGGAGAAAAAAAGATGTCATTATTCAACGTTTATTTTTTGCTTAGAAATTCATTTGGGGAATAATAATAAAAAATATTTTTTTATTTTTTAACCAGAATTTGATTTTTGGAATAGAATAGTTACCATCGGCATGCGGTGTTTGAATAAGAAAAAGAAATATGATTGGAGACACTTCATCATCCTTTTGGCACAATGATCTTCGCTGACGGAAAAAAAACATTCTATGCAATGGCGACACGATCAACTGGACTCGTACTTCTCATGTTGTGTGCATCCCAACCAATTTTTACGTTTTCAATTGATTGATTTATTCGCTTGCGTGTTATGATTAAATTAAATGTCCTCAAATAGGCCTATTTTAGGAGATTCCCTAACCCTGGCCTTTAATGAGGCAAGGTTCTCCGGCTGTAATGGCCAAAATGTTGAATGATAATGAATGCTCCGTTCATACCTCATTGTCAACGAAAATAAAATTTTACTTTCAAACTCTATAGTCTTCAATCCAATTTCATCAATGAATAGAACAACTAAACTTTTGGCGGATGGATGAATAAGGAACTCTAATTTGGCTGTAAAATCCAACATTTAAGTGTTGGCCACGCATTGAATGAGTTGCTATTGAAAGGGGGTTGAGGATTTTTAATCTCTTCTTCCTCATGAAGCCGCGGTTTCCGTCTCTGTTGACTCCTACTTTCCGCGATATGTCGCCCTAGATAGAAGGGAGATCCAATGAGATCCATCTTGGGGCCCCTTTCAGTTGTGGGTTACGTAAACCTGTCATCCCTCCATTAATCACCTTCCCAAGTTCTATTCAATTCGATTCTGTTCAACCCCCTAAAAACATTCACCCTCTCTCTAAAATCTTCCCCCATCATCACTAATCTCTGTTGATAATCCCTCGGTTTCACACACATTTCAAGTCCCAACCAACCTATTTCTCTCTCTCTCTCTCTCTCTCTCTCTCTCTCTCTCTCTCTCTCTCTCATGGGTGTCTTCGGAGGTGCAATATTCGTGGTCATTTCTCTACTTGTGGTCCTAACGGTTACAACGTTGGGACATGCTACGGGAAAGACTGAAGAAACAATCGAGACCGGTTCCTGCGATGCCTCCGCAGGAACGTGGGTCTATGACAGTTCATACCCTCTCTATAACTCATCCCAGTGTCCCTTCCTACAGAAGCAGTTCAAGTGCCTTGAGAATGGCAGGCTCGACTCAGATTACCTCAAATACAGATGGAAGCCAGCCGGCGACTGCGACTTGCCAAGGTACGTTCCCTCACCATCTCTCTCCGCGTGGGTGCTCAACAACACTCCACTTCAGACCCGACTTGGCTACGACTATGTGAATGTTGGTGACATCTTCGGTTTCGTCGTTCTTGCCCGGTGTTAATGATGATCATGGTTTTGGAGGTACATAATGGAGATGCTGTTGCAGACATCGGGAGTTCTTCATAAAGTAAAAGTACACTACTTATATTCCAGTATTTCAAGATGAATAGATGGCATAGGATTCGCATCTATGTTCCTACATCAAGCGTTATTGATACTTAAACCTTAGTCAACCTTAAAGAGTACCAAAGTGATGTCAAATGCAACAGAAATCGAAAGGAACATCTCCATGAGACTCTGCATACGCGCTTAATTCGGTGTTGTGCATACGCGCTTAATTCGGTGTTGTTAAGCTATAGTCTTTGAAAATAGATTGAGTTAGCGAAGGATTTGTACCCATATGATTGTCATGCACATCTTGCATAACACGAAGTCTCCAAGTCACCGAACGTTGTTGCTTCCAAACAACCATGGTCCTACAAGTGTCATGCACTTTCCCTAAGTCGTTCTTGGACATTTTCAGAAGGCACTTTTTATCATGGAAAGTATTCTATGCTTGCAAGAGACAGATACGACGAAAAGAAGCCAAAATGGCCCATATTGAATCGGCCAATCTTTTTGCCTATATTCTTTCCCTCTTGCTAATAAAGAAACAAATTCAAATCATTGGGTGCACGTCTTTACGTATAGGAAATGTAGGTGTGAAGCTGCTTTCATATTGTCCTTTATCAATGTTAGTTTGTGAGTGCATCTATTCTCTTATTGTCTCCGTCTAACGAATTTCCAATATATAAAGGTAAGAATTGGATTTCTTAAAAAGTTTAATCTCGGATCAATGTGGAACGAAAAAGGAGGAAAAGTAAAGGGGTTGGATAAGGAATCTTGTATTGGGTCTCGATGGATAAGAGAAATACTAATCAATTCTCAATGAGTCGATTCAAAAGCGCAGTAGGTTTCCAATTTATGCGCTTATGATATATTGTTGTTCCCGATTAATGAAGGTTGCTTGGTCTAGGTTCGACGGCCGAGCCTTCTTGTTTGGATTGAGAGGGAAGAGGCTGATATTCGTGGGGGACTCGTTGAGCTTGAATCAATGGCAATCCCTTACTTGCATGGTTCTCACCGCGGCGCCCGAGGCCAAATACACTTCGACAACAGTTGCTGGGCTTTCCAACTTCTCATTCCCAGTGAGATCTTTTGTCTTGACTTGTTCTTTGCTCTTCACTCTTTGACTCGAAAAGTCAAATTCAAGTGATGAGACTGATGGTTCATCAACTTTGATACTTGCGCAGGAATACGGAGTGCAGTTGATGTTCTTCCGAGACGCGTTCCTGGTGGACATAGTGAGCACAAGCACCGGGCGAGCTCTCAGGCTCGACTCTCTCCAAAATGCCAAGATTTGGGAGGGCGTCGATGTGTTGATATTCAACTCGTGGCACTGGTGGCTTCATGTTGGGAGGAAACAACCGTAAGTGTCCGTCTTTGCAAGCTTTGCATCAACTTAGATTCCAGATCAATTGCATTTCAAACAATCTATAAGACCCACACTAAATTTCAGTAGTTAGCGCAAGTTCTCTTATAGTTTATGCACCATAATTATTTTCAGTCTAGAGGTGGTCAATGCACGGGCCCAAGTCAATTCGGTCCTAAATTGGTGCCCATGCGCATTCATAAGAACAATTATATAAATTTATGTAACTTTTGGGGTAGGACTTCACGACTAAATTACCTTACTCATGCCTATCCAGAAGAGCCCATGCAGGCCAATGGGCCTCCAAGCAAGCCTAACATATGCAAGACTTTCCAGTCGCAATTACTATGTCAGCAAGGAGAAACTTTTGACGGATTGGCATAGGTTAAGACATTGGACTATTTTCACTTTGAAAAGACCCCGAAGTTAGGTCTTCTCGTCGCTAATTTATGTTACGGACAGTGTGGCTCCTATTAAGCATACTTGTCTACGAGTTATGCAATGATACGCCTTAACATGACCATTATTTATATTGCTTTTTTTCTTGTTTTGGTGTTTGAAGGTTCTGAGATTTTTTTAATTTTTATCTTGAGGTGATTCAGATGGGATTATATCCAAGAAGGGAATAAGACATATAAAGACATGAATCGCCTAGTGGCCTACGAGAAAGCACTGAACACTTGGGCGAAATGGGTGGACTCCAGTGTCGACCCATCGAAAACTACAGTCTTCTATCAAGGAGTTTCCCCCGACCATGCAAAGTACGAATATTTGTTGATGCAAATTCATTCTATACAAGTATTAATCCTTGTTTTCATTTTATAATTTACTCTTTGGTTGGTGGTGTTTTGATTTTGTTGAATATATTGTACGCTGTTTTGCTAATCTAGCTTCTGATTAATCGATCCTATTCAAACCAAGCAGTGCAAGCGACTGGGCGGAGCCAAAGGCCAATGCCTGTCTCGACCAGACACGTCCGCTTGCCGTGTCGAGATACCCGGCCGGCCCGAGCCCGGCGGAATTAGTAGCAGAGAAGGTGATAAGGTCGATGACGTACCCGGTCCGTCTGCTCAACGTCACTTATCTCTCGCAGCTCAGAGTAGATGGACACCCATCAGTGTATGGCTTCGGAGGGCACAGGAACATGGATTGCAGCCACTGGTGTCTTCCTGGTGTTCCCGATACTTGGAATTTGATCCTTTATCACTCCCTAGTAGCTAACAGCTTTTGAATCTTTGTATCATTAGAATAAGTGAGCCATCCAAATTCATATTCCTGTTCCATCATCCTAATTTAGTATATTAAAAATCCTTTTTTTTAGGCGGTTCATATATATATATATATAGTTTGGTTGGGGGGGGGGATAAAATTTATATTAAAACAAGGAAAGAATTTTATAAGCGTATCAAATAAGTTGGCTATGTTGCAAGACTTTTTTGAGAAATTAAACCTGTGATCAATATGTATATCTCTAATAGAAATTTGAAGTATTGCTTCGAAATAATTTTTGTGAAGTATTTCAATTTATCGCGCATTGTTCTTTTGTATAAGCAAGTAATCAAGTCGACCCCCATTTGAATCTGGACAAGTGCGTTGTTTGTTTGAAGAGCAAATTCCATGTCGCCCACAGACCGTCGGATAGCTGCAGTGCTGCCTCTTTCCTCTGACATTGCTCCCTATCAAACTCATATACTCTCAAGTGCCCATCATATTTCTGTGGAGAAGTAGGTGGATGTAAGAATAATTACTTTTATTATAAAATAATATTACAACTCTCTATTTTATCACACTCTCAGAACTACTCATTGTACTTGTACTTGCTTACCCACTCCCTCACAAACCTCACACGGACGCAACTCTCTCACACACCCACTTACTCTCTATTTCTCTACACTTCACGCCACCTACTCCCACCCACTCACACACTCACGTACACACTCCACTCACACACACAACACCCCTCACACACTTAAGGGGCAAGAGCCCCTATTTATAGGGGACAAAGTCGGCACATCCACCGACTCTCCCCTCCCACTATCTCTTCTATTTATTATTATTTTATTGCAACTTGTTGGGTCGACAATTGCGGCTGAAGCTGACGAATTATCTAGAGAAAAATCTGGAGGAGTGGAGAGAGATCCGGAGAACTCACGAGAGAGAGAGGCGGTGCTTTTTCAACAATTTCAACCTCATAAACGGTGAAGCAGGAGAACATCCGGAAAGATGGAATGATTTCATGTGGAATTCGTGAACAATGCTAAGGTTCCGATGTAAATTCGACATTAATTGAGTTGTTACTCGTGTTTGGAAAATTAAAGCGAACTGGGTAATGGACCTGCGGAGGATCGGTGTTCATTCAAGCAGATAAGTCCGTACCGGTCATGGAAAGTGATAGTAAACTGTGTGCAGCCCAATTCGTTTCAGAAACACTGAGCACCAAGTTCTGCCATATGCTCAAGTTCTATGCAAGGACTAGTGAGTCCACATAGCGATCGAAAGACTGCCGAATGTTAAAATATTTAATTAATAAAATATACCTTCATCTAATAACTTAAAATTTAAGAATAGTTGGTAGTAATCCCACAAAACTTCATATGGTATTGGAATTGAGAGTCTTGAGTTCAAATCTTTTCAAATCCCATTTACTATCCCAATTAAATTTCCGTGCACGCTCTAGTAAAAAAAAAAAACTAGACAAAACATAAGGAGAAGTGTTGAAATATTTAAATAATAAATCATGCATTCATTTAACAATTTAAATTTTTAGAACAGTTGATAGTATAGCCACAAAGTCTCGTGTAAAGGAGGGAAAGAGGAGAGACTGTAGAGTGCAAACATTTTCATCTAATTGTTTAAACTTTTAAAACAGCTGATAGAGAAAAGAGTATCGAGTGCAAGCATAGCAGGCAAGGCAAAATTGGGGAATTTAAATAATAAATTACACTTTTATTTAATAACTTAAATTTTTAGATAACTTAAATTTTTAGAACAATCGGCTGTATGCCCACAAAATTTCACATAAATGAGGGAAAGAGAAGACTCAAAAGAGATCACATAGTACAAACATTTTCATTTGATAGTTTAAACTTTTATGATAGCTAATAGAAAAAAGATAGTAAAGTGCAAACATAGTAGGCAAAGAGAAATTAGGGAATAAAAAGAAAATGAAAAAGTTTAAATTTTTAGAACAGTTGATATCAGTCTCACAAAATTTCACATAAAAAAAGGGAAAGAAAAGAGAGTGTAGAGTACAAACATGGCGGGCAAGGAGAAATTGGGGAAGAAGAGGAGGAGAAGAAGGGACTGAAGCATTGGGGTGCAAGACAGAATCCATGGACAAGGTAGTCAAGTTCGGAAAGTTCAATAATCGTTTCGTCTCTCGATGATGGCTTGTCGCAAAAACAGGACACCTTCAAAACAAAAGAAAATTTTGACCCAAAAAAAAAGAAAAAAAGAAGAAGACAATTACTTATATTTTTCGTTACACCGATTTTCATTTCTAGTGGACAATTTTGATTGAAAAAACTCGCATAATTAAATGATAGAGATATACAGATTTTCCATACTTCTACTTTTAATTTTGTAAAACAAAATTTAAGCTTTCAGAATCTAAATTTTAGGGACATAGAAAAGGCTTAAAGCTTTCTAAATACACTTAAACTCGTTGAAAGTATGAGTTGTAATCAAAGTATATCTTCTCAAAATTATGGACATAAAAAGCCATATGTAATTTTTTCGTAATTTTTCAGATTATAAAACATCGCAAGTTTTCCTGCTTTTTCTTGTATCATGTTTCTTTTCTCATATGTTGTCAAAGCTTTCTAATGACGAAGCGATCTTCCTAACCTTGATTGATGAAGCCAACAGGTTGAAAGAGTCAAAAGCTAAGGTCCTGTTTGGTTCAGCATTTGGAATGCTCATTTGGACTCTAAAGTCCCTTGGCCAAATGCAAACGCGTTTGGTTTGTATTTTTGCGCGACTTTGGCAAGATGCAATTGCATCTCCAAATGAGTCTGAAGGCCTTTAGCCTAATGGAGCTCTTAAGGTGCATTGGCAAGTTGCATCTGGGGAATGCAAGTCAGTATTGTTCATCTTCTCCAAGCTACCGCCAATTGGAGGTTGACGACCGCCGGCCAAGGGGTCGCACGCACTAGCAACCACCACCTGAGGGTCGCCCGACCCCGGTGACTGTCGCCGGACCTCAGGCGACATATGGGTTGCGTGATGGTCGCCTAGTGTCGCGTGATGTTAGGCGACCATCGCTAGGGTCGTGCCCAGCCATACGGCCGCTAGATCCGGCGGTCCGGTGGCCGGACTTAAAAAAAAAAAATACAAATATTTGTTTGTTTTTTTTTTTAATTTAATAAAAGTCCTTTACAAATACAAATTTTACCAAACGGTATTTTGGCCAAAGTTGTATCTCAATGCAAATTTTACCAAACGATATTTGTATTTTGGAAAACCCCATTCACCCAAAGATATTTGAGAAAAAACTGAACCAAACGGGTCCTAAGGCTTCGTAATGAACAGTACGTATGCATCAGATAGGGGGAACTACGATTGAAGTCAAAGAGCTAAAATAGATTTAAATCAAAGATTGAAAAACACAGCTGCCAACAAGGTTTCCTGTGCTTTATTATCACTATGGATCAATAGCAACCGCTCCGATCTATATCTATCCAGAGATCGATGAAAGATTGACGTACTTAGATTGTGGACAATCAGAGTTAAGCAAAAGAACCCTAATGACAAGAAGACCTCCTCTGGAGAATCGGGGCATCGCTCCACTTGATTATTTAATTCTCCTTTTTCTTTTTTTTAGTTTAAAGGTATTTGAGTCGACTCTTGAAAACCTTGTCGAGCTCACAAATTCTATAGGCCCAATCCACCACAGTACTCATCCACTTTTTTGTTAGTCCTTCTCCGATGTTGTGTGTGTTTTTTTTCTTTTTGTTAGAAATAAGCTTTTCATTTCGAAACAAAACATTACAGAATGAATGCAATACTTAGATAGAATGATAAATAGAAGAAGGCTACTAATACAATACTTCTAACTCTAGATGAGAGATTGTGGAAAAGAATAGAAAATTCAGGCTTTGCTGGTTTCGCCAAAAACACTCCTTGAAAAACATTTTTCAAATTTTCCAATATTCATTTCACAAAAAATAAACTAATCATACAAAACATTTTCTACTAATTAAAAAAAACACATTCAAAAGTGAGAAAAACATTTTCCGCTTTTTAGAAAGTGGAACATGTTCTCCATATTTTCTTTCACCTTACCAACTTACACCAAACACATTTTCCTTTTATTTTTATGTTTTCCCTTTTTTTCCCCTCTTCCTCGGCTGGTCGTCGAGCACAAAGGCAGCCGGCAACTAGCCACAAGCCAAGTCTAGCTTTGTTATCTATGGTGAGTAGTTTCTTTCTTCTCAATACCTTTTATTGAATTGAACTACTAAATACCTGTTAGAGATCATATAGTAGATATAATCAAGAAGATTCTTTCTAATTGGTTAGGATTTGGTACACTTGTTAGTACCTACAAAGCATATCTATCGATTGGCGGACCAATGCTAGGCACAAGCTGACAAGGCTTGAGCTCACCAATGGCTCAAGCTCGCCTGGCCAAATCTGGTGAGACCCAAACTCGCTTGACTTGCCTCAAGTGAGCCGTGAGCTCGCCAACCTGCGTCTAGGCTAGTCATTGGGCTATTGGCCATCGCTAAGGCAAGCAGCTAGCGAAGGAAGGAGGAAAAGAAAAGGAAAAATAATAAAAACTATTTTTTAAAAAAATATTATAAAAATTTTGATCTTTGGGTAATTTTTCCCATAAAATTAAATTAGATATCAAACAATGGAAAATATTTTCTAGTTTATTACTAAGTTTCAACTAAGTACCGAAAACTATTGTCATTTTCCTAAAAATTGGCTTTTTAGAAAACATTTTTCAGACACGTGATATTTTTCGCGAAATGAACAGAGCCTCAATGCCTATTTGATTAAAAGCTCAATTTACAAGCATATGAACATCTCCATTCTTGGGTCTACTAGTCCAAGCCAAGCTCTGACCAAGACTATGTTGAAGTAGGAAGCAAGAATCTACCATAAAAGGCCAAATGCTCCAAGGGCAAAGACCTTTTTATTAGATGGCATCAATTAAGACTTTGCAATCACTTTTTGGATGCGGAGGGACTAAGTATAATTGCAAGCAAGAAGGAGAGCAACTACTTCCGCTTCCATTGATGATTTCCAACGTCCTTTCCTTGTCCAAGCTTGGACTACTGAATCGCTAGCCGATTGTGCCATGATACCAATGGCTCCTTTGTTATTTTTACATGCACTGTCTATATTAAATTTTAATCCTTCATCTAACAGTGGCAATCAGGAGTCTGTCCCTTCCCCAGTAGGATCAACTTCGAAACTCATCGCGACTATGTTCTCATCCCTAAACTTGTTTGAAAATTCCATGAACTTCTATAAACCAACTTAATTGCTAGGAAGAATTTGGAATAACTTGATCATGTAATATGTTATTCCTATAACACCACATTCTAGTACATAGAATCGCTACAAAGAGGGTGAAGAGTTTGCAATCGAAATCCATTCTCTAAGCAATCCGTTGTGGGTCAAAGAAGTGGTTTATCATTTCCTTAAGTAAGAGAAGCTCCAAGCAGACGAGTTGATACCTCATAAACTCTATCTCCTTAAAATCTAGGCCAAAGGTGTGAATAGATGGACTGGAGTTTCTTCTAAATTTCCACTCAACAAGCATGAAGAATTTGGGATGATACATAACCCGATTAGTTTAGCTCCACAAGGCAAGACATTAGCTGTTGTCCTCTAAAACAGCATCCTGTCCCTCTCATGTCTTCACCTTTTTCTTTTTCTTGTTTCACTTATTATCTTCAAATCAATTCTTTCAACTTCTTCAATATGTGCAATCAAACCTTTTAAAAGTGGTGTCTCAACAAAACACGAAGAATAATTCAATGAAAGAAAAAACACAATTGTTGAGGGATTTGTCGTCATCTCTTGCCACCACGATCTTCGCCTAAGGGGAAAAAAATTTACACATTGGTTACACGATTAACTGGACGTGTACTTCTAGCTCTGTATAAATCCCAATCAAATTTCACCCTTTCTAATCAATTTTATTGTTATTATCGTATTAAATGTCATCAAATAGGCCTATATAAGAGATTCCCTTATCTTGGCCTTCAACGAGGCAAGGTTCTCCAGCTGAAAAGGCCAAACAATGTTGTAATGCTAATGAATGCTCCGGAAGACCAAGGAACTATAATTGGGCAGTAAAATCCAACATTAAGTGTGGGCCAAACATTGAATGAGTTGCTATTGAAAGGGGCTTGAGGGTCAATCTCTTCTTCCCCATAAAGCCACGGTTTGTGTTTCTGTCTACTTCTACCTTCCGCAATATGTCGTCCTAGATAGAAGAAAAATCCAATAAGATCCAGTTTGCAACTTTCCTATTCTTATGGTATGCAAACCCTCACCCGTCCATTAATCAAATTTCCAAATTCGATTCGGTTCAACCCCTGGAAACATTCACCCTCTCTCTATATAATCTGCCCCCATTATCACTAATCTCTGTCGATATTACTCAGTTTCACACACATTTCAAGTCCCAACCAACCCATCTCTCTCTCTCTCTCTCTCTCTCTCTCTCTCTCTCTCTCTCATGGGTGTCTTCGGAGGTGCAGTATTCGTGGTCATTTCTCTACTTGTGAGTGACCTAGCGGTTACGACTCTGGGACATACTAATGGAAAGAGAGAAGAAACTGTCGAGGCCGGTTCCTGCGATGCCTCCGCAGGATCGTGGGTCTATGATAGTTCATACCCTCTCTATAACTCATCCCAGTGTCCCTTCCTACAGAAGCAGTTCAAGTGCCTTGAGAATGGCAGGCTCGACAGAGATTACCTCAAGTACAGATGGAAGCCCGCCGGCCACTGCAACTTGCCGAGGTACGTTCCCCCAATATCTCTCTCTACGCCGTGCTCGACAACACTCAGCTTCAGACCCAATTTGCTACGACCACGTGAATTTGTCTTGAATTTCGTTGTTCTTGTCCGCTATTAGTGATGATCATGGTTTTGGAGGTGCATAATGGAGATGCTGTTGCAGGGATTGGAACTTCTTCATAAGTTGAAAGTACCCTACTTGTATTCCAGTATTGTCAAGCTTTATTGACAAACCTGAGTCAACCTTAACGAGTACTAAACTGATGTCAAATGCTACGTAGATAACCCCGCTCTCCAAAGCCACGATCTTGTTGTCTTCTAACCTATAAGCTACATTCCTCAAACTCTCACCTCGGACAAGATTTCCATTTCGGATATTTGATTCAAAATTCATAGTGATCGAGTCCATCTGTTTATAGTTTCATGTAAGATGCAAAGACAAATTGAAAAGAACATCTCCACGCATACACTCTTAATTCGTTGTCGTTAAGCTATAGTCTTTGGAATTAGATTTAGCGATGGATTGGTACCCATTTGATTGTGATACACATCTGGCATAACATGAAGTCTCCAAGTCACCGAACGTTGTTGCTTCCAAACAAGCATGGTCTTGCAAGTCTCATGCACTTTCCCTAAATCGTTCTTGGACATTTTCAGAAGGCACTTTTTATCATGGAAAGTATTCTATGCTTGCCACAATGGCCCATATCGAATCGGCCAATCTTTTTGCCTATATTCTTTCCCTCTTGCTTGTAAAGAAACAAATTCAAATCATTGGGTGCACTTCTTTAAATATAGGAAGTGTAGTTGTGAAGTTGCTTTCATATTGTCCTTTAGTAATGTTATTTTGTAAGTGCACCTATTCTCTTTTGTCTCTGTCTTGCGAATGTCCAATATATAAAGTTAAGCTTTGGATTCTTAAAAATTTTTAGTCTTGGATCAATGTGGAACGAAAAAGGAGGAAAAGCGAAGGGGTTGGATAAGAAATCTTGTATTGGGTCTCGACAGAAATACTAATCAATTCTGGGAGAATCGATTCGAAAGCGCAGCAGGTCTCCGATTTATGTGCTTATAACATATCGTCGTTCCCGACTAATGAAAGTTGCTTGGTCTAGGTTTGACGGCCGAGCCTTCTTGTTTGGATTGAGAGGGAAGAGGCTGATGTTTGTGGGGGACTCGTTAAGCTTGAATCAATGGCAATCCCTCACTTGCATGGTTCATACCGCGGTGCCCAAGGCCAAATACACTTTGACAACAGTTGCTGGGCTTTCCAACTTCTCATTCCCAGTGAGACCTCTTGCCTTGACTGGCTCTTTGCTCTTCACTCTTTGACTCGAAAAGTCAAACTAAAAGGATGAAATTGACGACTCGTAAATTGTGATATGGTTGCAGGAATATGGAGTGCAGTTGATGTTTTTCCGAGACGCGTTCCTGGTGGACATAGTGAGCACGAGCACCGGGCGAGCTCTCAGGCTCGATTCTCTCCAGAACGCCAAGCTATGGGAGGGCGTCGACGTGTTGGTATTCAACTCGTGGCATTGGTGGATTCACACAGGGAGGAAACAACCGTAAGTGTCCATCTTAGCAAGCGTTGCATCGACTTAGATTCCAAATAAAATCGATCACATATAAAGAATTTGTGAGAACCACACTTGATCTCATTAGAGAGCATGAGTTCTCTTATAGTTTCTGCATCATAGTTACTTCTATCTAGAGGTGATCGATGCACAGGCTCGAGCTAGATCGGGCCTAATTTGATGCCCAGGCCCTCCTATAAGAGTAATTATATATACAAACTTTTCGAAGGGGACTTTCAACTAAATTACCTTACTCAAGCATGTCCATTGACTAATTTCTGGGCGGATTGATGTAGGTTAAGATATCTGACCATTTTAACCTCGTAGGAGCAGCAAAATCTGCGTAGCTTTACACTGGATGGTAATGGCGTGATTTGTTCAGAAACGGACATACTTATTTGATTCAGTTGACGACAACGATGTGAAATAGAGCATTTACTTATATTAAGCATGCTTTTCCCTTATATATTTTTGCTTTTTTTCTATGTGCTTGAAACTTCGAAGCTTCTGACATTCTTTTTTCTGAGGTGATTTAGATGGGATTATATCCAAGAAGGGAATAAGATTTACAAAGACATGAATCGCTTGGTGGCCTACAAGAAGGCAATGAATACTTGGGCCAAATGGGTGGACTCCAGGGTGGACCCATCGAAAACTACTGTCTTCTATCAAGGAGTTTCCCCAGACCATGCAACGTAAGATCTTTAGAGTTCGAGGACATATTGTTTGCTATTTTGCTAATCTAACTCGTGATTTATCAAATCCTGTTCAAATCAAGCAGTGCAAGTGACTGGGGTCAACCGAACGCCGACGCTTGTGTCGACCAGAAGCATCCGCTCGCTGTGCGGCGATACCCAGCCGGCCCAAACCCGGCGGAACTGGTGGTAGAGAAAGTAATAAGATCGATGACGTACCCGGTCCGTCTGCTCAACGTCACGTATCTCTCGCAGCTCCGAGTAGATGGACATCCATCGGTGTATGGCTTGGGAGGACACAGGACCATGGATTGCAGCCACTGGTGTCTTGCTGGAGTTCCTGACACCTGGAATTTGCTCCTTTATCAGTCTCTTGTAGCTCACAACTTTTGAATCTGCACATCGCTAGAATAAGTGAACAATTCACATTCAGATTTAATTCATCATGGAAATTTGTGGTATTGGGGAAAGAAAATTCCCTATTTGTGGCCGGTTTATATTTTTTAATTTTTTGTTGGGGTGGGAGGGGTGACAAATTTGAATCTATATTAAGAGGAAGCTAGATTTATAAGAGTATAAAATAATTTGGCTATATTGCAAGTTCGTAATTAGGAAATTAAACATGGGATCGATATTTGTATCCTTAGTAGAAATTTATTATATCACTCCAAAATCAGTTACGTGAACCATTTTCAACATTTTGTGCATTGATCATTTGTTTAAGCTAGTTTAATCAAGTCGACGCAACACGGTATATATATTGCAAACTAACGTTTACCAATATTATATATTGCAAACTAACGGTTACCAATATTATGAGGAATTAGTAAACCAAAATAGAATTTCCTTTTTTTTTCTGTTCAGCGGAAGTAGTTAATGCAATACATCCTAGTGAACAAAGTGATTGAATGCAATGGTACCCATAAAAATTTATTTTGAAAAAGAAAAAGAAATTACAAATTTCAATGATTGTTACGCGTGGTTCGTGAAGGCTCAACATAATATAATGTGGTTAGTCGACATTTCGAATGTGACATACACATGAGGCACAATTACATCATCCACCGTGCAATCTCAATCATTGTTTAATTCCAAAACCCTCAATGCCTACTCGTCCTAATTTTGCATGATCTGATCGAGTCTCCACCCGAAACGAGTGCCACGATTGAGAAAAGACAGGTCACCCATCGACAATCTATGGTGGCAGCGGCAGCGATCTCAACTGCATTGGCTAGATAGCCAAGAGTGCTTTGCCGGAGTCCTGAATATTTGGAATCATCTCCTGCGCGCGCGAAGCCCATGGAGGATCTCAACCACAGGTTGCCTCAAGTACAGATGGAAGCCCGTCGGCAACTGCGACTTGCCGAGGTACGTTCTCTGCTTATCTCTCCTCTCGTGCGAGCTCGGCAGCACGCCGCTTCAAACCCGACTCGGCTATGACCATGTGAACGTTGGTGATGTCTATGGTTTCGTTGTCCTTGTCCGCTGTTAATGACGATCATGGTTTTGGAGGTGCATAATCCAGGATGCTGTTGCAGATATTAAAACTTCTTCATAACTTAAAAGTAACCTGCTTATAATCCAGTACTGTGATGACCCTGATGAGGAATAGATATCATAGGTTTCGCGTCTATCTTATCGTCTTCTTAAACTATAAGCCACATCCTTCGGACCCTCACCCCGAACAAGATTTCCATTTCTTATCTTCGATTCAATATTAAAGGTGGACAGATCCATCTAATCAAAATTTTACGTAAGATGGAATACAAATCAAAAGGAACATCTTCTCGAGATCATGCATACGCGCTTAATTAGGTGTCAGTGAGCTGTAGTCTTTTGAAATAGGTTGAGTTAGCGATGGATAGGGACCCATTTGATTGCGATATGGATCTCGCATTACATGAAGTCTCAAAGTCACCCAACGTTGTTGCTTCCAAACAAGCATGGCCCTTACAAAGTCTCGTGCTCTTTCCCTAAATCGTTCTTGGACACATTAAGAAGGCACTTATCATCATAGGAAGTATTCTTTGCGTGCAAGAGATTTAGTACGATGAAAAGAAGCCATAATGGCCCATATTGAATCGACCGATCATTTTGTCTGTTTTCTTTCCCTCATGCACGTAAAGAAACAAATTCAAATCATAGGGTGTACTTCTTTACATATAGAAATTGTAGTCGCGAAGTTGCTTTCGTATTGTCTTTTAGCGGTGGTATTTCAAAAAGTGCACCTTTTATCCTATTGTCTTTTTCAAAAATTGTACTCGCGAAGTTGCTTTCGTAAGCTTTCGATTCTTAAAAAAGTTTACTCTAGGATTAGCGTCGGCGAAATGAAATTAAAATGAGAGAGAAATGTAAAGGGGTTGGATAGGAATCCGGTATTAGTCCTCGACGGATAAAAGAAGTACCATTCGGTTCTCGATTAATGGATTAAACAATGCAATAGGTCTCTGATTTATGTACCATAACATATACAGTTGCTCCCGATTAATGAAAGTTGTTTGGTTTAGATTCAACAGTTAAGACTTCCTGTTGAGATTGAGAGGGAAGAGGCTAATATTCTAGCGTGGTTCCCACCGCAGTGCTTGAGGCCAAATGCACTTCGACAAGAGCATTGATGACTCGTCAATCATGATACGTGTAGGGAGTACACTGCAAAAACTCGATACCTTCTTCCAAGGAAATCACCGAGAGAGAGCCCAAGTCTGTACTAGTTAATATATCCAATTAGATCTACTTTCACTTAAAAGCTTAAGGCAATAAGTTACAAGCCAATTAAGATATATTAATTGCTTTACATTACATCAATTCTCTAAAGTGAGCTTTTTCTATCACAACTCACTCACACGTATTTCTTAATATTACGTATGTAGGAATACGGAGTGGAGTTGATGTTCTTCCATGACATGTTCTTGGTGGTCATAGCAAGCACGTGCACGGAACAAGCTCTCAGGCTCGACTTTCTCCAAAGCACCAAGATTTGGGAGGGCATTGATGCATTGGTGTTCAACTCGTGGCATTGGTGGCTTCACGTTGGGAGGAAACAACGTTTGGTCTCGATCTTGACAAGCACTGTATATCAATCGTAAGAATTTGTGTGACTCATATGAAATCTCACTAGAGAGAGCACTAGTTCTTTTATAGTTTCTACGCCAAAATTACTTTTGCCTAGAGACGATCAATGCACAGGCCCAAGCCAAGTCGGTCCAAATTTGGTGCCCATGCTCTCCCCCCTCCCCCCCGGGGGCGCCCGGCCCGCTGCCGCTCGAAAGAGTAATTACATGTGAGAACTTTCTGGGCAGGACTTTATAACTAAATTACCTTACTCAAGCCCGCCCAAAAGTGCCCTTGGAGGCCAGTGGGCCTCTAAGCCGAAAATCAATAGCTCTGTCCAACGCATCACCGATAGATTAAGTATGCGCAAGAACTTAACGTTGCAGTCACGGTTTTACCAAGGAGAAACTTTTCGATGGATCAATATATGCCAAGACATTCGACCATTTTCACTTTGTAAAGAGTCTGAAGTTCAATCTTCTCGCCACTAATTCATGTCTCATGGCCACCCTTAGGAGTCGCAAAATCTGCATAGCTCTACAGTTGTAAGTTGCAGCATGGCTTATGCAGAAAACCTCCGTACTTGTTTAAGTCGCGCTCAACGATGCGAAATAGAGTTGATATTCTTCCAAATTAATGTGACTCCTATATATATTTCTCCTTTTTATGTTTTTTTTTATCGATGGTTATAATATATATATATATATATATTTTTTTTAAGGTAATTCAGATGAGATTATATGCAAGTAGAGAATAATACGTATAAAGATATGGATTCTTGATGGCCTATAATATGGCATTGAACACTTGAGCCAAGAGAGCAGACTGTGTTGACCCATCGAAAACTATAGTCTTCTATCAAGGAGTTTCTCCGAACCATATAAAGTAAGAATCTTGACTTCAAGGATACATTGTTTGCTATTTTGCTAATCTTCATGATTTATCAAATTCTATTCAAATCAAGAATTCATTACCCCTTTCGTGGTTTGTACCATATTCGAAGTCTGTTTCCTCTCTTTATTTTTTCAAAATTAAAAATAAAACTAGCCTCTTATTTTTGTCAAGATTGATTTGATCTCCTTTAGGTTTCAGCAAACTCTACATATAGTTGAATCTTCAATGACCAATCATCTCAATTCTTTATTTTTGGCAGACATACACGTCGAAATGATCACAATGGATCGTTAGAAGCTGGAAGTCAAGATGATTGGCCGAGAATATTTCGGAAGTAATCAATAGAAGATGTCAGAACTTTAACGATGATAAACTTTATTAATTATCTTTATTGGTTTTAATAAGGACTTCGCAACTGATTAAATTAAGTCATTAACCTCAAAATGAAGAAGACCTTTTTTGGAAAAATCATTTCCGAAGGAGATCAAGTGCCGGATAAAGAAAGAGTAAATCAGGTTTGGATCCAAGAAATAATAAGGCTACTAAAAGAAATAATCAAGGACTAACTTAGTTTTAGCAGCTTTTACACAAATGGCTCAACAGGTTCCCTCTTTTACGAGATGTATTCAGACACTATGTTTGACACGAACCTGGGCTGAAATATCAACATCTCTCCATCACTCTCCGGCTAGAACTTGCAAGCGGATTAACGCAAGGGAATTTAAGTTATGGTTTCTAAACTCCAAACTTTTGTTTTAATGACCAGCAGAAAGTCCCTATTGCTATTGGTACTAACGATAAAATTGGCCACAACTGGACTCTACATAAGCAATAAAACCTAAATGCAATAAACTAACCAAGTCAATCCTTCCTAAATTCGACCAAAAAAACAATCATTTTCTTAGATATGCCAAAATCCATTCATTTGCGAGCAAAAAAGAGAATTGATATCGTGCCACAGACTTTTTGGGCCTGAAAAGAAAAAGACATACCGGAGCATTCAAGCTATGAGAGGAAATTCAATTGCCTGCACAATTTTACCACTAGTTATAGAGAGAACCGATATATAAGTTTACCCGTGTCATCGTGGACCAGCTAAAACGAAGGGTGATAATGCAGTGGTGGCACTGAATTCTTGACCGAATTTTGCTGCTCCTTTAGTGGACGGCTGAGCAGAGAAGTTGTAATCCAAGTTGTTTGGAACTTTCATAACACCCCCTAACACCTTGATGATCATCGACATGGAAGGCCTCATTGTATAATCTCCTTGCAAGCACCATGCAGCAATCCTCATCATATTTACCGCATGTGGCCCATTTAATCGCATATCCTCGCTAGACTTATCCACAATGTCCAACAACCGTTTCTCTTCTACCTTTCTCTTAAAAAGACTCAATAAATACATGTCTTCTTCATCTAGAGACCGATCGAAGTTTTTTCTTCCACAAACTATCTCCAAGATAACCACGCCAAAGCTGTATACATCGACCTTTTCAGTAATTGCTACATTCAGCCACTCAGGGGCCAAATAACCAGGAGTTCCTCTCATGCTTATGACAACTTGGTTTTCGTCCCTCTCAATCAACTTGGACAATCCAAAATCAGCAACCTTAGCATTGAAATTCCCATCCAAGAGAATATTTTGGGGCTTAATGTCTAGGTGTACAATCTTATGTCTGCAATTTTCATGAAGATAATCTAGTCCTTTTGCTATATCGAGAATGATCTTCTTCCTTCGTTGCCAGTCGAGAACACATTCATTGGATTTGGGAAAGATCCATCTATCTAGAGCCCCATTAGACATGTACTCATAGATAAGGAGCCTTTGGGATTTCTCAGCACAATATCCCATGAGTCTTACCAAGTTCACATGATGGATACCACCAATAGTCTCAACTTCAGCACGAAAGGATTTCTTGACCTGCCCAAAACCACCGAGCCGCTTTACTGCAACTTTTGTTCCGTCAATTAGAGTACCTTCGAAAACAGAACCAAAACCACCTTTGCCAAGCTTTTTACTGAAATCATTTGTCATGGCTTTCAGATCACTGAAACGGAATCTTGTGAGCATTCCAGGTACTTGAGTAAGATATTCCTCCTCTGCTTCATTGAGATCTCTCTTCCGAACAAACAAAACTATGACTACGATAAGAATTATTATGGCAATGAGAACTCCGAGGTTGGATTCAAGTATGACAACAAGACGGTTGGTCCTTTGATTTGGAGCTTCATTGGCAAGAGGAGAATCAAGAGAATGATTTGGAGTTCCTCCATAATGCACATTTTGTAATTTTAGGAAAGCGGTAGAATTATAGGAACTCCTTTTTTTGTCAATTTTCATAAGTGAAAACACTTGAGTTGTTAAGTAAAAGCGGCCAACAGTGGGATCCATTTTGTACTTAAATATAGCTGCTTCACATGAACAACTTTTTGCACAAGCCTCTTTACAACTTGAAGCATCTATGTTCATGAGATTTGAAGTAAGAGTGAAGTATGTGACATCTTTGAGCTCCAGAAAACTTTGATCTTGTGAAGCCTCGCAAGATAGTGGAACATTCTTAGAACACCCAAAATTAGGCTTAGTATAATTTTCTAGCTTGAAATAGCTCATTCCATCACTCGAAGCTGGACAACTACATTGCCCATCGGAGCAAATTCCATATTGTCCACACACTTTTGGATAACCACAGTCCCCCACAAGAGACATAGTCAACAGATCGGCCACTTCTGCCCACACTGCACACATATCCTCAGGTGAACTCCAATTAGGCCTATATGATAACTCATACACTCTCAAATGCCCATCCGAGCCCAGTTTCATGTATTGTACAAAAGATGCATGAGGGACTGAAATCAAACTCAAATTATGAATAGAGTTTGAGAAGAAAGCCAAGCTTCCATTTATAAACTCAACATATGGAGACTCAGTATTTGCATTTGGATTATCAATAAGAGATTGGTAATAGATCTGAGGAGGACTAGTCTCGATTTGAGCAAATAATCCACGGCCATTCATGTAAAGCATAAGCGTACCGTCTATGGCCCAATTTGTCTCAGAAATACTCGGTATCAATCTTTGGCCCGCCATCAACTTTTGTCCTAAGACAAGTGTGTCGGTTGGATGATCAAAAGACTGCCAAACAGTCACATTATTCTTATCAAACAACACGAGGTTCCCCAAATCTGTCAAGTTCAAGCCTACAACAGACGTGCCAGAAGTGTTAGTGGACCAAGCACTACTACCGTCAGCATCTTTCAACACCAAATCGCCTTTGGACGTAAGCTCTAATGTTGCATTGATCTTTACAGGATTGTTCCGATTGGTGGACCAAACAACTTCTACAGATGCATCATCAGTCATAATACTTGAGCAAGGATGGAAGATGAAAACAGCAAAGAGGCAAGTGTTGCAGTTATAATTACAATAGAAGCCACTGACGTAGGCAGTGCCAAAAGTTCCTATGCCTCGGCGTAGAATTGACCGCATGATCAATAGGTCTCAGATGAATGGGATGATTTACATAAAATGTAGTCTCCGTTATTTGTCCACCGTGTTGAAAGGGTCGCAGTTGGATAATCAAGATCTTGAGCTTGAGCATCGGCAAAGTTTGAGAATTGAGATAGAAAAACAAAGGAAAGAGAAAGAAGAGAAGGAGATAACAAAAAGAGACCATGGCCTGCAATGAAAATTTGAGTAGAGAGAAGATTGAGAAAGGAAGAGAGGAGGGAAGTAGATGAACATGAGAGATTGAAGTGGAGGGTAGACGGTTTTTGAAATCGGAATGGTAGTGTTAGCATCTTGCAATTCGTGGGAGCAAATAAAGTGACTCAATTTCAGAGGAATTGGTTTGGTTGACTATGAAAAAGGTGGACATCGGGTTTAAGGTAGACATTGGGTTTAAACCTAAAAACCCGATATCTACCTTTTTCTTAGTCAAACCAACCTAAACCAAAGCCTAGAAACACGATGTATACCTTTTTCTTAGTCCAACCAACCCAATTCCTCTTAATTAAGCAAAACTTTGGAACCCAACCCATGTTTTGGTGCTTCTCTGCAATATCGGGTATGAGTTATCAAATGAGCAAGTAGAACAAGTCAGACGGACAACGAGTGGATCATTGCCTTGCCCATTGGTTTTCTACACTCGAGAAATATCTCTAAATTCAGTATTTATCTAACGTAATAGATCAATGACCAATTGAAGAATTTGTGCGAATTGTGCGAATTACAGAGATACTTTGAGAGATTCAAGAAGAAGAAGCATTCTTTACGTTGGAAAAATGACTAAATATTCATAATGGAAACTTTACTGCATTTGGCAATTGGGATAAAATTCGAGATAGGATATAATTTATCATATCCTACGTTTAATACTCACTTAGGATAGGATAAAGTTGGATATAATGGGGATACAGACAAGATAAAATTATCCCATGGGGGATCATTTGGGTCATTGTTGATGATAAGTTTGGTTTACATTGTGACATATAAAATTTCTTTATAGTTCAAGATATTTAGGATATATAATTGGTATAGTAACTGTCAATGGGAATCAATACGCCAAAACTTGGCACGAAGAGACACTTAAGTGCCAAAAGTTAGGAAAGTGACACTTAAGTGCCAAAATCGGAGCAAAATGAATCACTTAAGTGCCAATTTGGCCAAAATACTGACGTGGCAATTTTCTATTGTAGATCTTCTTAGCGAGCCTAGCATTCATATTTACACTCGAAGCAATCCCTTCAAGCTGTCCGGCTGAAAAAGGAAGATGTTGGATAAATATGGATAGGATTTCTAATGTCCATAATAGGGAAGTTATTTTTCTCGAATAACAAACTTATTAAATTAACAAAATTGAAATTATATTTCAATACAAATAATATTTGGATTCTAATTTAAGAAATTAAATATAAAAAAATAAAAAAATTATTTTTAATTAATCCTATTTTAATTTGTATATTCAACTTTAATTCTATCTTATAATAAACATTCAATCTATAAATTAAATATTTATATTTATCATATATTTTAGGTATTTTTGTATTTTAGGTATGTTAGTACGGTTTACTATTTGATAAAATTTTATTAAAGAATATAAAAGGGGAAAATAATAAAGAAAATAATATAAAAAGAGGAAAAATAAAATAAAA
Source organism: Eucalyptus camaldulensis (assembly GCA_019915185.1). Classification (NCBI taxonomy): domain Eukaryota; kingdom Viridiplantae; phylum Streptophyta; class Magnoliopsida; order Myrtales; family Myrtaceae; genus Eucalyptus; species Eucalyptus camaldulensis. The sequence continues at coordinate 11,199,193 of JAHSVA010000005.1, forward strand.
ATAAATTAAGGAATAGTGTTACAAGATATTTTCACCATCTCCATTTATGAATTTAGGTTCATTTATAATGATATACCATTTTTATAAAAAAAATGTACATAATATAATGTAAATATATCCGATTTTAATAATGCGATTCATCAAATAATAGATAGAATATATATAAAAAAAAAATCATAGGATTTCATATCCTATCCTATCCAGTCATATCCCGATTAGAAATCCTAACCACCAAACATAGCCTAATTGGATTATGAATTCTTGTGTACTTGCACAACCATTAATTACTTGGCTATTTTTTTCCTCCATTTGTCCGGCTAGAACATAATATAGGGGTGTCAACTTAGTATTGACACCTAATTTTGCCGACTTGGTAAATCGTCAAAATAAAAAAAAAAAATAGCAAAAGATAGATAGTTGGATAAACAAGCAAATTGAAATAGAATTTATTAAAAAATATAAAAAAAAAAGTGAAATAAAATTAATTAAAAAATTAATTTTTTTGTATTTTTAAGGAAAAAACAAAGCAATCTTACCCAAAAAAAAAAAAAAACAAAGCAAGCTGAATCGACCCAATCCCTTCTCTTCTTTCAACCCGCTTGGGCCCAGCCTGGCGTCTTTCTTTTCTGTTTTTTCTTTTCCCCAGCCTAACCTTCCTTCTTCCCCTAGCGCGACCCCTTTCTTCCCCTCTTCCTTCGCACCTCCGCAGCATGGCAACGTACAAAAGTAGGGCAGGGCAAGACTGGGCAAATGGTAGCATGATTTTTGGGTAGGAAATCAGGTTGGCCGACAAGTTGGGGGTGGCAAAAGCCATCCGCACCAGCTGGTGGCTCCCAAAAGCGAGAGAGGATGTTCAGCCAAGGGAGGTACTCACTCACTTGAAAGAGGACAGGAAGTTTGAGAAAGAAACCGAGAGTGAGGAATTTGTTCCGCTTGCCGATGGCTTGCGTGAATCACCCTCCACCTTTGTCAAAAGCCAACTCACCCATCGTCATTCATTTTAGCAAAGTTCTCAAACCAGGGAACCCTGGAAACGCCCATTCTTCTCTCTTGCTTAACGGGTTTGAAAATGTCGAACCAAATCGACGAGATTTTGGGCAAATTGTGCTAAAAAACAAACTAATTTGTTGCCAATAATGTTGATTTAGAGCTTAATGTACTGAGTTTAAGCTGCGAATGACATTAAATTACTGCAAATAAGGTGAAGAGTTTGTAATTGAATTCCACTCTTTGAGCAATGGTTACGCAATTAACTGGACTCAGTACTTCTAGCTTTAAATGCATCCTGATCAAATTTCTTGCTTTCTTATCAATTTTATGTTTTTTTCTTTTTGGTCAGAAATACTAAGCATATTATTTACGGAGGAAAAGCTTTACAACCCATTGTGAGGGCATCGATACATAGCATATCCAGAAGTATTGGAGGAGGTGATGAGGCCCAGTTTGAGTTCAAAAAGCCACGGCCAAAGGCCTTAGCAGCCCAGTCAGCAAGGGAATTCGCTTCCCGTCTACAGTGGGATAGACGCAAATGGGGAAATCGCGAAAGCAAAGCTTCTACTTCGACAATTAGGGTTCGGCAGTCCCATGGAGGCGAGCAATGATTGTTCAACATTTCTACCATAAACAAGCAGTTAGAGTCAATCTACAGGTGAGTATCTGTCATCCTTTTCTCAACCAGATAAAGAAGGGCTTGATGTAGGGCTCGAATCTCGGTTTGTAGAGGAGATGAGGTAGGAACGATTTAGGAGGAACCACCGATCAGATGACCTTCCTGATTTTTGCAAATACAAGCCACCGAACTTGCGTGATCTGCTACAAGGAAAGCCCCGTCGATATTCACTTTGATTGTCCCTGGCGGTGGAGGATCCCAAATCTGAGAGGTAGGCGAAACCTGCTGTCTTGTAGATGTTATGTCCTTCTACTTGATGCGATTACTCTCTGTAGTTGTGAAAGCGAGATCTACAATCTATTCGTGAGTTGAGAGTTTGCTGCGGAAGATGAAGTGGTTCCTCGCTTGCCAAATCTGCCAAAGGAGAGCTACTACTGTCTCCGGTTCAAGTACATGTACATCCTGCAACAATATATATGCGAGCCAAGTAGACATTGGTTGTGTGCTGTGTGTTGAAGTATTAATCCGCACTTTTGGATGGGACCAAAGGCCCTGAATCTGTGGGCAATAAAGAAATAAATGTTCGGCAGTTTCAGGGAGATGAGTTTGACATAACTAACAATCTGGGTTGGGGAGGATGTGTCTTCTGTATAGGTTTTCCCTTGTAGCAAGCGCATTTTGGCAAAGGGACCACAGAAATATTCTAAGTTTGGGGGCGGTCTGTAGGTGCCAAATCTTGCGCCAAATAGGGGTTGGGATGGGAGGGGATGTGGATGCAGAGTTGGAAAGATATTTGGGAGCATGTTCTTTAATAAACTTATAGCCACTTTTAACCGTATAATCTCCTGTAAGTGTCCCTGTCCAAATAATCTTGTTGGAAACCATAGTTGAGCTAAGAGGAATGGTAAGAATCTCCTGAATAATTTGCTCATCAAAACTTTGTTGAAGAAGATGGACATTCCATGTGGTCAGATTCTATTTTATAAAACTTTCAACCATTTCAGGCTCCCCTCTTTTGGCCGGCCCGCCTAGAGTTCCTCTAGCTAACCATTTATCATTTTGAATGTTGATGCTTTGGCCGTTCCCGACTGATCATTGAATCTGATCTGAGATGGAGTCTCGACCTAAGAGCAAACTTTGCCAGCCCCATGACGGATTTGAACCTCTAGGTGCATGCCAAAAATCAGTAGATTGAAAGTATAAACCTTTAAACACTCGACTCCACAAGGAGGAAGGGCAGTGAGCTAGTCGCCAAGCTTGTTTACCAAGGAGTGCTTTGTTAAGACTAAGTAGGTCTCGAAAACCCAGCCCTCCGCGTTCCTTCCGTTCTTGAAGTAGTTCCCAACTTTTCTAGTGTATGCTCGATTTAGTACTACTATTTTGCCACCAAAACTGTGCTATTTTCTGCTCAATAGATTTGCATATAGACACCAGAATTTTAAAGATTGACATAGCATAGTTTAGTAAGGCCTGCACCATAGATTTCAGCAATATTTCCTTCCCACCTTTTGATAGAAGATGTTCATTCCACCCTACCAACTTGGCACTAACCCTTCCTAGTATCCAAGCAAACATATCCTTCTTAGAAACTCCCCAATCGGAAAGTATCCCTAAGTACTTGCCAGTTTTTTTAATCAATGGCACCCTCAATGCACTAGCTAGATTTTGCTTTAAGGGATTAGGACAGGCTCTGCTAAGAAAAAGGCCATATTTGTTTCTGCTCACCACTTGTCCAGTAGCTAGACAGTATTGTTGTAGGATATTGGCTAAATTTTGACATTCAAGTAGACTTCCATCTAAGAAAAATATCACATCATCGGTAAAAATACAGGTGAGAAAGGGTAGGATAGCACCTGTTGAACTGAATTCCTTTAAGATTTCCCATGTCGACAGCTTGTTTGATGAGGGTTGATAAAACATTAGCCACCAGGATGAATATATATGGTGAGAGAGGATCGCCTTGGCGGAGGCCTCTCGTAGGTTGAAAATAGGGTAATGGTTGTCCATTGAATTTGACACTAAGAGAAGCCGTCGTTATGCACTACATTACCCATTTCACCCAATTGGTATGGAAACCGAGCTTGCATAAATAGGCCTCCAAGAAATCCCATTCAACTTGATCGTATGCCTTTTTCATATCCAGCTTTAAAATAGCTTGAAACTTTCTCTTTCTTGCCCTGGTTTTCAGTTGGTGTGGGACTTCTTGAACAACCAAGAAGTTATCCTGGATTTGTCTACCAGTTACAAAAGCGCTATGTTCCATTGAGATCAACTCAGGTAACCAAGGTTTTAATCTATTGGCTAAGATCTTGGATATGATTTTGTAAATAAAATTATAGAGGCTAATGGGACGATAATGATCTAACCTTTTAGGATGCGGGACTTTTGGAATTAGAGTAATGAGCGTTCTGTTTAAAACTGGGGGCAGCACTCCTGTTCTGAAGAAATTATGCACAGAGGTAAATATATCTTCTTGGAGTATGTCCAAATAAGTTTGGTAGAATAAACCATTAAAACCATCCGGTCCCGGGGCCTTTGTTGCCCCCAATTGAAAGGTAGCATTTTTCACTTCTTCCCGAGAAACCTCAGCTATTAAAACCTGGTTCATTTCCATTGTAACTACTGAAGAAACCTGTGTCAGAATAGGGAGATAATCACGTTGGCCTGCTAACTGATATAGATTTCGAAAGTAATCCATTGTCAAGTTCTTCAGTTGAGTAGGATCTCGAATCCATCTCTGAGTTTCATCCTGAAGCATAGTAATACGGTTAAATTGCCTTTTTTGTACTGTCGTCGAATGGAAAAACTTTGTATTCCTGTCCCCCCACCTCAACCAGTTAATGCGCGACCTCATCGCCCAATATTGCTCTTCTTGCTGCCATAGAGATTGAATTTCTTCCTTTAGTTGCTTGACTGTTGTTTGATCATAGTTATGGCTTGGTCAATTCATAATTTGTTGGAGTTCTTGTTGTAACAGATTAATCCTGTCACGGCCATGCGAAAAGGTAGATTTACTCCATCTGGCAAGTACTGTAAAGACTAGTCGAAGCTTTCGATCAATGGATGCATGCTGGAGTGGTGAAGAATCCCAAACTTCTGCGATGACCTGTCTACTCTCCTGATGCTGGGTCCAAAAAGCTTCAAAAGTGAAGGATTTATAACGCTTCTGTCTGGGACCGTCGGTGATTAGTAAGAGGGGACTATGGTCAATTGCAGGAATAGCGAAGACTTCAGCTGTAGGGTAAGAAACCCTCCACTCCATAGTACATAATAATCTATCTAGACGTTCTTTGACTGCATTATCCCCTGCCCTGTTATTCACCCAAGTAAAAGCATAGCCCTTACTGTCAACATCCATTAATGAACAACTATTGATAAATGATCGAAAGGATTGTATCCTATAGGAATCAGCTAGCTTTTTTCCAACATTTTCCCAATGGTACATTATCTCATTAAAATCGCCAATACACATCCATGGCAGGTTATTATAGGAGCTGATCTGTCTCAGATCATCCCACAGCTGCTGTCGATGATGATAAACCGCAAGCGCATGGATACAGGTAATTCTCATCGGGCTTCCTCTTGGATTAGTTGTGCATAACAAGTCGATAAAGTTGGCAGTATGTCTCTCTATAGATAAATGCACCTGATCATTCCAGAAAACAACCATTCCTCCAGCCAAACCCACTGGACTTACCACAAAAGAGTTAGGGAATTTTAGCCTCCTCTGAATTTCCTAGATTACTATGTTCTGGTTTTTCGTCTCCATCAAAAACAGTATGTCAGGCCTTTCTCGAGCCACCAGGGCCCTAAGTGCTTGAACTGTCAGGGTATTGCTCAGGCCCTGACAGTTCCAACTAAGTAGTTTCATTTGTCCTCTGGTGGCTTTTTAGGGCAAGCAACCACAGCCTAGTTGTCGGCCTTGTCAGTCTCATAAATCGGATTGTCCATGAGATGTGAATCATCAAAATCTGCTATGATATAAGGACGCGATTCATAAGGAGCATATCTTTTGGCCTTCTTGAGTGGAATAGTCTTAGGAGGGATTCTATGTGTCTTTACTTTCTTTACTTTTGAAGAGCTGGCCTCAATGTTCGTGCTACTGAAATGTTGTACCTGTACAAAGGGATTTTTGCTGTTGCACGATTTCTGTTCTTGGACAATCAGCATAAGAAACCTGCTGGTTAAGTGGAGCAGAAGGAGGTGCAATATGCGAAGGTAAACAAACCTCCATAGTAGCTTGTGGCTGGTTTGGAACCGGAGGAGTACTAGGTAAGAGAAAGTGTGAGTGCTGCGGAGATTCAGGTATGACCTCCTCAACTCCTTCATGGGTAGTATCTTCCTCATAGAAAGCACGCCAATATGGACTATGTTCCTTAACATCAGCTCGTAACTAGTCACCATAAGGGAATTTATCTTTCCCATCCTGTTGCGACTCATCATAAGGTATAGTGGGACAATACATGGCATAATGTCCGAGAACCCCACATGAGTAACAAAAGTGGGATAATCGTTCATATCTGAAATCCAGCCATATATTCTTGCCTTCTAATCGTATAAGCTTACCTGGTTGTAGGGGTTTTTGCAAATTAAGTTCGACACGAGCCCTACCTGCCCGTAGCGTCGTATCTTCTCGGCCTTCAATCTTCACCTGCTGCACTTTACCAAGATTCCGCATAATTCTGCTGATCATCTCCTCTGTACAACGCTCAATAGGAAGGCCAAAGATTTGCACCCAGAAGGTGCAAGTATTGAAGTCATGGTAATGAAGTGGGGTGTTTGGTAGCCAGGGCTTCAAGATAACAAGGTGATGTGAGAACAGCCACGGACTATTATCTAACACCCGTTGTTTTTTTGCTACCGAGTTGAACTTAAACATATATACTCCCTCTTCGCGCTGAGTAATTTTGACTTTATCATTACGCCAAACTCGTTGCATAGTATTCTGAAAAGCTGGTAGATTGATAAACGGATTATAGAGTATTTTACCAACCAAAATTAATTGACATTCTGCCAATGTTTTTGCAAGAGCAGCTTCGTCCCATACTTCAACCTCTTGCGGGGACCAAAGACGACCTAATCTGGTACAGAGAGCGGCAAGGCGTGCATCTTCTTCCTAACTTGAGGATGCCCTCTACATGCATGTCTTGGAAAAGAAGAGATGAAGCTCTGTTAAGCACAATTGAAAGGAAAAAGGCCACTATCGCAAGAAATGAACGATTTCCTGTAAAGTAGTTGGAAAGATGTGGTAAAGGTACTTAGATGGAAAGCGTCCATTGATGTCGAGCATGGAGAGGAAGATAACATATAGCGAGATGGAAATGGAAGAGAATTATGGGTGGAACCAAGAAACAAGACATCGGAGGAAGTCGAGAACGGAAACCATGACTGGAGACTGAAATTCAGGGGAGAAAAAACCGATTGATGAAACATACTGACGGACGAACCGAAGAAGTCAAATATGGGTATGAGGGTTTGTTGGCGAAGAAGATCTACCACAAGGAAGGGGGAAACTCTACAAGGCGAGAGAGAAAACTTGACATTCGCAGGAATTGTTTATCAATTTTATGTTATTATCAACTTCATTTTTTGGTCGAAATGTCATTATTAACTTAAATGACATCAAATGAGCCTATTTAGGAGATTCCCTAACGTTGGCTTTTAAGGAGGCAAGGTTCTCCAACTGGGCCAAAAATGTTAAATGTTAATGAATGCTTCGGATGATTATGTAAGAGTTTTCTTAATGTGAACTACATTAATTTAAGATTAGTTACGAGGCAAGAGAATTGCAGTGCAAAAATAAGGCTTCATATTCCAACGGCTCTCACCTGAAACAAGCGCTTCAATTGAGGAAAGATAGGTCACCCGTCGATAATCTCCAGCGGTAGCGGTAGCAACGATCAAAACTACATCGGGGCTGGATAGCCACAAGTGCTTTGCCAGAGTCCCAAATACTTGAAATCAATCAGTTCCCGATGCATGAGGAGCTTGAGAAGGATTGATAAGCAACCTTATCAAATTCATTGTACGATTTAAATTGATTAGAAACTTGACTATGAAAATGTGGCTTGATAAGCATAATACAATATTACTCAAGGTCACGAGGTTACAAAATTGACATGTGCTGTGACACAATTAATTTAAACTTACAATTGACTTATGTGATGGCCATTAAGTCAAATTAGATTAGATTATTTATAATCAATTGTTTTGAATGAAAATGAGGGGTCTAGAAATCATAAAACGACTGGGGCCCTTTTTCGGTTTACCATCATGGTTAATTTTTTAATTCTTTTCTTTTTGTTGCCCCTATAGTATCCTCCATTTTCATTTCAAGGACATTGATAAACTAAAGATTCTCTGTTGTGAAAAACTACAGAAAATATTGTTAAGGACCGTGCGTTTTGCTAAATTCCCCAATAAGCCCCCCAAAAAGAAACCTGTGGGGGCGTCGGGTGGGCGGATCGTCTTCTTCCTCGTCTGGCCGAGCCAAACGCTACTAGGCCCGTGCGATTTAGCCGCGGAGCTTTTACTTCGAGCTGAAGAATTCCCTTTTCTTCCCCCACAATTCCCAGCTGAAAGATACTCTCGATCCAGCCGCTTCTGCATTTTGGATCTCGCACCGGTTCGCGATCCGATGGCATGAACTGAAAGAGAAAAGAGGAGGAACGGCATCGGGATCGGAGCGTGGAAGACTCTAAGACGATCGTCGATTCCTGCTCCGAAGTTCAAGGCTTCCTCGCTTTGATCTGAGAGAGAGAGAGAGAGAGAGAGAGAGAGAGAGAGAGAGAGAGAGGCGAGAATGGCGGCGGTCGCGGTCCACCAGTTCGCTCCCTGCATCACTTGCCACGCCTGGAGTCCCGACCGCTCCAGTAATCCTGCTCTTCCCTCTATTTTCGCATTTCGTTTCGGGGTTGTTTTGATCGTTTTCGGAAATGCGCTGCGAAATTGGATGAGTTCTTTGTTGCTTTTTTTTTTTTTTTTTTGTGTAATTTCAAGTCGATATCTGCGAAAAGAACGCCTCGGTGAGTTGATAGGCTGCTTGAGGGAGAGTGCTTTGATTTTTCTGTAGTTTTGGGACCTTGGCGCTGACGTAGTGGATCGAACTTATCTTGAGCCTTTGCCTATGGCAATGAACGATGAGAACAGAGGGCTATGTATGATGAAAGTGCGCATTTTGGAGGGTGCAAATCCCTATATCTTTCCCCTGAATGCTGCAAATGTTCGCTTGATGTGTTTCCTGGTGATCCTATCTTTCGTTGTCATTTAGTGAGTATCATGGAAGTTGGAGTCCTTGTAGTTATCAACTGTTATGGGGCCAAAAAGGGATTCCAAATTCAGGTTTTCGAAGGCAGTTCTAACAAGTAACAAGTAATAAATTCACTTTGAGAAGTTAAGTATAGGCCATGCATTCTAACGACTACGTATAGATAAAATGCATTTTGAATGGCAGGTCTAACTTCTAACAGCTGATGAGGATCTCGGCCTTAGATAGATAAATACTGGGCCATGAATGTGTCCCACTAATTGCTTGACCAGGTAAGACGCATACTGAAATCTGAAAGGGTGGCCAATGGTAATGGTTATTTTGTGCCGGGTGGTGAAGTATGAGGGAGTAAATTTTGAAGAAAAACGGGTACAGCAGAAGGATGATGCTTAATTTTGATTTTTCATCCTGGGGTCCACAATGACTTCCTATTCTTAATCTCCTCAGAGCAGATGAAATACGAATAGCAGTCTACTAAGATGCGGAATCACTTTGTAGTTAGTAAAAGTTGTCGTTACTTATTAATGCTAATTATTGGCCTTTTTATGGTAATTGCTACTTTGTCATCAACTAGGTGTTTCATGCATGTTAGTAATATTTAACACTGTTGCCTTGCATATACTAATACTTGCTTCTTTAAAAGCATAACTTTTCTGGCTAAATCTTAATAAAGTTAACCTAGCAAGTATATGCCTTGATTGTTGTCAATGGTTAACAAGCTTCCTGACTGTGGACAAATCTCACATTAGTTTTTCTCCTTGTCAATACCTTGACTTAGTGTATTCTCAATATCCTACTTTATTCTTTCTAGTTGATGATCTTTTCAAATTAGAATGTTTTTCAAGCATCCTTTATGGATTTTTTTACATAGAATCCTACTTATCTTATCTGTCTTCTGCACCTTGTGCCATTTCAGTTTGAGATCAAGCCCATACCTTTCAGTCTCACTTTAAACCAGGAATTTGTTAAATGTCAACAGATGTTGTTCATTGCCACATCATGTCATCAAGCATGCAAAACTAGGCATTGAGATTCTTCTGATTTTGGATTTTCTGTTTGTCCTGTTTTGCCATAATTTCTTTGAATAAAATCTCTTTATATGCTCCTGCCTCTATAGTCTCTGCATATCAGTAGATTGTATTAATGCTAACTATAACATCTGATTTCTTGTAGTGGTTGCATTCTGTCCGAACAATAGTGAAGTTCACATTTACAAACTTTCAGAAGACAAGTGGGAGCAAGCTCATATTCTCCAAAAGGTCATTATTACAGTACTTCATTCTTAAAGAGTAATTAACTGTGAATTTAAATGATTGAAACATGGGGATGACAGATGTACCATATGTTATTTATGATGAGCACACAAATAAAAGTTATAAACTATATTTACTGAAAGATAAGCAAAACCACATGTGTTAGTTCTCTGATTTCTTGTCTTCAGCATGGTAATTCTCCTGCCATGTTTGTCTATTCAAAACTAAAGAATAAGGACCAAAAAACACTCTATTTTAGTTTTCCCCCTTTTGTATTGCTTGTCTCTTCTATTGTTCCTTTCTCTCTCCAGTTTATGGTATTGATGACTTCTTTCTCTACAATGTCAACTGTCATTTCTAAACAGTGATTTGATGATCATGTATGACCTGCAAGCTGGAGATCTAACTAAAGCTCCACATTATCTTCTTTCCCCTTCCATGTTAGGGAAATGAACTGATGAGTGATGAATGATGATGCACCTTTGAAATTTGATGTTGCTTGTTTTATATTGCTAACAAAGCTTATCTCATCAACCAACAGATTTCCAGCATTTAATGAAAGATTCTAGCATGCACCTTAATGACGTTTCATTGTCTTACCATGTAATAAATAAATGATGATGGTTTATTTTGTTCTTATCTAGGCTTGAGAATTTAATTTTGCATTCGCCAAAACAGATTATTTGACTAAAGTCTATTTTATGCTAGTTAATAGTTTAAATGATAATTTTGTTCTTGGTGCTAACAATGGGGAATGTATTGTCACAGCATGACCAAATTGTTTCTGGAATAGACTGGAGTTCTGGGGCAAACAGACTAGTAACGGTGTCGCATGATCGAAACTCGTGAGTGCCTGTTTTATTTGTAAAATCACCTAATTGGAACCACCTTGTGTTCCACCTCCTTTCTGCATATATTCAAGTATCTAACGCAGATTTTGTTCTTATGTAGATATGTATGGAATTATGAAGGATCAGAGTGGGTACCCACCTTAGTTATCCTCAGGCTAAACCGAGCTGCGCTTTGCGTTCAATGGAGCCCACAAGGTATGCAGAATCGTTGAGTTTGAAGACAGGATGATGTTGAATGTTCCCTGTCAAAGACTTCTTAGAGTATTTACATTGTATTGAAAAAGAATAAAATTCTGTTGAAATTGCTAGAAGAATTTTGTTCGGTCAATTGTTCTTAAAAGGTCACCTGAGCTATTAGACTCTAGGGAGCCATATACAAATATGAAGTACCAATAAGGTTCTGCATGAATTAAAATTCCTCTAATAGGTTTATTCTTCATCTTTCATAATATCGTTAAACAATTTCGTATAGTTTTATCTTTCTTGTTCCGACCTTGTAGTTTAGCTGGTTGTGGTTCTATTTTTGTCTATAAGTAAAGAGAAATTCACTATGAGGCTTCAAGGGGGTGCTGACCTATATATATAAAAAGATCTGAAAGCTAAAAGAAAGTTCATTTACTACCCTATTGAATTAGTTGTGATCTCTGATTGTACTTCGAATTTGACCTCTCCCTGTGTTTCCAACTCTGTAATGGTCCTTCTAATCCTCTCTTCCCTCTTGCTTTCCTCCTCTTCACATGTTAGAGATGTTTTCACCATGGACTGCTTATTTATTCTGCTTGATTTCCTCTTGTCAAATGAACTGAGCATGATGAGCTAACAAATAATCTTGTTGTATTCTTCTTTTCCCTGCAGAAAACAAATTTGCTGTTGGGAGTGGGGCTAAAACAGTGTGCATATGCTACTACGAGCAAGAAAATAACTGGTATAAGCTTTATTTCTTGGTTTTTCCTCTCCATTGTTTTTTATTTTATTTTTCACATTCTTATGTTGGGTTGGACATGTATTCTCCTGATGTGCTTTTTAGTAAGCCATCACTTACTGCTCAAGGATTTATGGGTGATATATTTTCCAAACTTGGGGAACAAGTTGGTTGTGTTCACTGCATTTAAACTCATTCTTTTATGGTGGTGAAAGCTTTTAAATTTTTTAAATTCAGGTATGAGCATTGGCCAAGCATTGTCTGCTTGAAGTCGATCTAGGTCATTTCTCAGTATGCGATGCTCGTGGATGAGCCTTATGTAGTTGTGGAAGCACATATAAATGGCAAAACGCAGAAGTTCATGGTGATGACTTTGAAGGAACAAATAGTATTCTGGCAGGGTTGATGCTGTTGTGCTGGCCCATTCTTCAGTAGAGTTTGGAAAGCAAACTCCAACGGAGACTTCAAACAGCAGTGCTGTTGCTACATATATGAATTAAATATCCCTCTTGCAGTTCCTCCAAGAGCATCGCATTCTGTAAATGAAGACCCAGATTAGAAATTAACTAGTTACTGACATGCTCTTTAACTTTGTAAAAACAATGAGATGGTTACATATCAAAGAGACAGGAGATTAATTCACTTAGTTTCTGATTTTTGTAGCTCTTCAGGAGCAGTTATTAATATATGCTCTCTTATAGGTGGGTCAGTAAACTCATCAGGAAAAGACACAATTCATCGGTAACAAGTGTTGCTTGGCATCCTAACAATGTGAGTATGTCCTCTTTCTCACATTTTTGTGATGTTGGACACTTGCAACCAAGCTTTGTATCTTTTTACTGGCTGCACACGTGAATGCCTTTTTTATTTACGGTCATGCCTTCAGCTTACAATTTATTTGTGTTACTGTTAGTTACTCTGTTTGTTTGAGTGTGAGTTCATGAATTTATTAGGGCAGAGTATGATCTTATTCTCTGCATACCTGCATATGAATGCTGTTAAGATGGTAATTACTTTCAGGCAGGAAATAGTTAAAAGGTGCAGTGCAGTGCTGGAGAAATAGACATGAAGATGGTAAAATTGAAATGGTTCACTAGTTAGATTTTCTGTTCCCTGATGAGGATTTCATATGACAAAATATAAGTCTGAGAGTAGACTTTGTGATTTGGGACAGGAAAAAGAGTTGATGAGCTTTCAGTCAGTCATTGATTTAGGCATTTTCTTGAGTTAATTCATCTAGTCAAATGTTATTTGAAAAGAGTTTAAGATAGGATTTGAGATTCAAAGCAGGAGAAGGGGATAAGGATGTACATGCTGACTCTTCTCCTTTCCTTTTAAATATCTAGGGCTGGCACTCCTTGAAGTTGATACCTTTATGCATTTGATGGTTTCATCTGCTGATTAATGATTATGATGATGTTAAAAAGATTTATTTGGTGTAGATTACATTTTGGTCAGTTCTAAATAAGAGGATATGGCAAAAGAAATTATATGTACATAATGTCAACATTTTTTTTAGATTACATTTTAACGTGGATCCATGCTTGTGAGATCAAAAAATATTTACATAATGTCAACCTGTAAAAAATATATGTACTTTTCTCATCTAGCTGATGTTTTCAGCCGTTGAAAGAAATATGGTCTGTTCTCTTAAACATTATTCCCTGCATCAGACAATTAAAAACACTTTTCAGCTATTGCCATTCGAGATTACTTCATATGCAGTTAGCAATTATTTCTGTTTGTTCTATCTCCAGCAATTTGACTTTTCATCATGTGAATGCATTTTTCATCCATCTGCTGTTAAGCAATTTCACTACATTGGGACACCTTACCCAAAAGCAACCATTATTTTGTCCTAGTGGTTACTGAAGGCTTATAATTGCAGATTCTTCTTGCCACAACATCAACAGATGGAAAATGTCGTGTATTTTCCACTTTTATTAAAGGTGTTGATACAAGGTAGCTTTACTTCCTAGCCACTCCATCATTGAAATATTTTATGTTGATCATGCACACTCTGAATCTTAAAGTTTAATTATATGTGTGTGTCCAATGAATATGATCCAGGGATTCCAAAGCAGGGTCTTCATCTGACTCGAAATTTGGGGAGGTAAATTTTTATTATCCTTATAGATTATGTGAACTTGCCAAGTTAGCAATGTGAATTAAGTTATACTCTTTTATACTATGAATTAGGTTTGCAACTCCTTTTTTGGGTGCATCAATGAATAGCTGGAAAATGGAATTCAGTACAGTGAAAGATTAGTTTGAAATAAGTAAAGTTTTTATTTGGTGTGCGTCTGAGATAGTAACTGCCTACTACGTTTGGACTATTTTTTTTTTTTTTGGGGGGGGGGGGGGGGGGGGTGTTTCTGTTCTACGTTTGACTATGAAATGGTATCTTTGCTGAAGAACTATCTCATTAGTTCATTTTCAAGTTCTAGCGGCCACAAAGCTTTAGTCTCATGTTAATCAAATGATGTGACTTAATTCTTATCGCTATGACATTTACATTGCATGCATTTGTTCTCGTGCATTACCCTCTATTGGTGGGAAATATCTTTGCTTGTATGGAGATGATAATGTCTTTGCTTGTATGGAGATGATACTTTTGTTTTATACAAATGTAAGCACATAGCTTACAGAACTACATTAGCATCTAGCTAAGAACATATGCACAAGCATGTGGGCATTCGTTGGACTCTGGATTAATTCTATCCCGAAATGGAGACGTTGCTTACTTCAGACAGTTTGGATAGGGGGTACATGAAATAGTTGTCATTTCTTTCCATAAGTGATATCGTGAGTATCGTCTTTTATTTTTTGCAAAATGATGTCATTCTAGAACAGAGAGGCTTGTGTGTGTAGTTTATACAGTTGTACAGTTCTATTTTTGTTTGATGCAGTATATCGTAATTATTTCTTGTCCTATCGAAACAGCAAATTCTTCAACTGGACCTCTCATTCTCCTGGGCATTTGGTGTAAATTGGTCACCCAGCGGCAATACCTTAGCTTACGTTGGTGAGTAGTTTGTTTTTTCTCAGTTTGTTTGGTGCTCATGTTATGATTTCAGGATTGAGTTACGTAAATAAGTATTCCTCTATCATGTGCTTGTGAGATGTGTGAGTATGTTAAGGTCCTGACTACTGCATTTGCATGACACATTCTGTTATTAAAGTCAAAACATGCTCTGCATTACAAGCTTGCTTATAGTGTGTTTGAGTGAGGGTCAGTATTCCATTCCTGGCTTATTCCGAATGAAATTCTTATTCCATTGCTTGTGACGATTTCCAACTCGCTATAGGTACTTCAAATGGTCCATCTATTCCATTTAATGAATCAAACGAGTGGTTACTATTCCTTATAATACGATATTTACTATTTTTGCAGCCTGCGATTGTCTGTTATACATCAAGAGTTTGAGCAGACATGTGTACCTTCTAACTGATGAGCCATTTTTGATCCCTTTGGTGGAATTTACAGGTCATAGTTCTACGATTTATTTCGTGGATGATGTCGGTCCCTCCCCATTGGCGCAGAACGTTGCATTCCGCGATTTGCCCCTCCGTGATGTGGGTCAGCATCCTTCTTGTTTTATCTTGTTTTACATCTTAACTTTATTATATTTTCAGCTAGCATCCGAAACAGATAAATAATGTGCCTTTTTTGTAGGTGCTATTCATATCTGAGAAAGTAGTCATTGGTGTGGGATTTGACTGCAACCCAATGGTATTTGCAGCAGATGAAAGTGGCATGTGGTATGTGAAGTTTCAGATTTTTTTTTCTTTTCACTTTTGTTTTTCTTTTAAAGATGGGAGACTTCTCCCTCTCCACTGCCACGACCCTTCTCTTTGAAAATCTCTTGTTCACAGCGAGGTTGCATCTGCCTAACATAAGTCAACAGATCTGTTTCTATCGACTGAATTAACAGTAAATTATCTTTCTTGCCAGGAGCTTTGTCAGATTCCTTGGGGAGAGGAAGACGTCATCAACTGGTCCCAAGTATGGTTCGCAGGTATACTCGTGGTTAAATTTTGCCCTTTTGCCAGAGCATTTGATTCCCACGGAATGTGGTCATCAATTCATTACTCGGTATCCTACTGCTACAAGTGGCTTATG
Organism: Eucalyptus camaldulensis; assembly: GCA_019915185.1. NCBI lineage: Eukaryota > Viridiplantae > Streptophyta > Magnoliopsida > Myrtales > Myrtaceae > Eucalyptus > Eucalyptus camaldulensis. The sequence goes on from JAHSVA010000005.1 coordinate 11,215,218, forward strand.
ATAATCAAAATGAATTGACTGAGATGGACAGTATTGGCCAACTTGCCTGCAACTTGAAGATATGACAATCTTTCACCAGAAATGATAAAGGAAGATCACCATGATTTGTACAATCGAGACTAATATAGGAACAGCATGTACGAGGACAAAGATTGTTGCATGTTGGCAATGTGGTGGTCTAAAAATTATTCCAATCCATGATAGATGCATGCACAAATGTATTTGTTTAGCAAATCTTATGCCTCCTAGAGGCTTTTAGAATATTCAGCACTAAAATAAGCAAAAGTTATCCTGTCTTGTTGAGATGACTTACCATCATCCTGTTTTTGACAGTTTTCTGAAGCATTTGGGAAACTGTATGGCCAGTCTAAGCACGGTATCAACAATGATGGCGTCGACAATTCAAGACAGCGAGGAGGGGTTCATGAGAACTGCATAACGTATCTATCAACATGATAACAATCACTTCTTCCTTTTTACATTATAAAGATGACAATCATCTTACAGCTGTTTTTCTTGTGCTTATTGGACTGCATGTGCGCATGTGTCGATGTATATTAAGCTTGAACTCTTCTCTGGATTTTTTTTCTTCTGGTACTTCCAAACATGAGTCCAGTAGATGATGTGGATTAGGAGAGTTGATGAGTAGAAAAGCCAATATCATGGGATGAATGACTTACGCAAGATTAATTTTGTGTGACTGCAGTTGTATTGTGCCACTTGGGGAGGCTGGGAGTTCGACCATAACACGCTTCAGCACTTCAGGTTGGCAAACAAACATACTTCTATCTCATGTTTCTTAATGCTTGAAGTGGATTATCTTTTCGCTTTCTTTTTCAAGAGGCCAACTGATTTTCTAATCCCTAAATGACAGGATTGGATGGTAAAGTGGTGATTTGGGACCTGGAGAGTCAACAAGACCTATTAGAATATCTATAGGAAACTTGCTTTCTCTGTAGCAGGGAGCGAGAATATCAATTCCGTGATGATGTATCCTGATGCTCTTTGTACATTGATATGATCCACATAATAAGATCAGAATAACAGTTTGTACTGTAGCTATTCAATTTCCTTCTGATGATGGTTCTTGAAATGAACCTCTCTTTCTCTCTTGTCCTCTTTCTGGGTTGCCACTTGCCAGAGCTTGCTAAATAGATTGAAATCTTCTCAATTTGCGTTACTCCATTTACCTTCATGAGATCATGATACATATATCACTCGAAAGAGAATCACCGTGTTGAAACTACAGATTGGCCTCCCTGTTTGGGGTGACTTAACCGAGAGGAAGTCACGTGACCTTGTCCGATCATGCATCGGGCTGATTTGCCCACATGCTAGCTTACATTTTTTATATCACGTTCCTACCAAATCTTACGCTGATCTACACTCCAATTGCAAGATCATGGTTTGACTTAAGGACTTTAACGGAGGAGATAATTCACAAGGATATGTGTGTCAGGGCTGATCATACTTTAATCCACTACTTCTCAATATCTTTAAGATTCTTTTATACTCCAATCACTAATATTCCTTGAAAGTCGCATCTTTAAGTAGAGTCCCATTGTAAATTGCAACCAAACGTTACAAACAAAAAGCGAGAGAGGAGTTCAGAACTGTGACATATAAGGTCAAAGATGAGCATGAAGCTCGGATCTTTCAAGCCTAAACATAGTACACGTGAGAGAGTCTAAATTTCTCAACCAACATCATTCCATTATCATATCGATTCTCCATGGAACCAAACATATGACCGCATTATATCTCAAAATCGATGGAGGCAAGCATTCGAGAAAAATTTTAGACAAAACTTTGACATCAAAGCTAACAAAAGATTGGCTTCACTTAAGAAAACAGTCTATAATAAATTTCAAATAAGAATTTATGAGTAAAGCTTCTTCTTTTTTTAAAAGAGAGTCCCGAAATTTGAATTTGCCAATTTAATTTCAAACAAGGTCTCGAATTATTGCATCGGCCAGCAACATTCTCTTCGAAAAAAAAAAAAAAAACAGAAGTAAGTTCAGTAAAATGACAAAAAGTGCCAAACATTTACTAGTGTGTGCACCATTCCTGCATTTTATCCCAAACCAGTGAACAAAAACCTCTCCCCAATCCTTAAACCCATCCTCCTCCTCCTCCTCCTCTCTCCGGCGACGATGCTGTCGGCGACGGCCCAATCCCAGCTCTGCCGCCTCCGCCCCGTCCCCGCCCTCAAGCCCCGCCCCCTCACCACCGCCGCCGCCGCCGCCTCCTCCTCCCCCCTCGCCGACCAATCTCCCCCCTCCACGCCGCCGCCGCGGCCCTCCCCGCCGCGCTCCCAGATCCTCACCCTCCGCCGCTCCCTCCTCGCCCGCGAGACCACCGCCGTCCAGCTCGCCGAGTCCTACCTGGCCCGCCTCCGCCTCGTCGAGCCCCGCCTCAACTCCTTCCTCCACGTCTCCGACTCGGTCCTCCGGGAGGCCCAGGCCGTCGACGACAGGATCGGCCGGGGCGAGGACGTCGGCCCCCTCGCCGGCGTCCTCGTCGGCGTCAAGGACAACATCTGCACCGCCGACATGCCGTCCACGGGAGGCTCCCGCATCCTGGAGGACTACCGGCCGCCGTTCGACGCGACGGCGGTGAGGAAGGTGCGGGAGCTCGGGGGGATCGTGGTGGGGAAGACGAATTTGGATGAGTTCGGGATGGGGAGTACCACTGAAGGGTCCGCTTACAAGGTTTGGACTTTGCGGAATTCTTTCCTTTGGCTTATCGCAAGTCCTTTTGGATGAGACTGAAGCTAGTTTGAATCGGTTTCGCTTTCTCAGAAGCTGAAAATGAATCCTCTGGGAATCAGGGGATGGTTCTATAAAGAAGCAATTTCTTAGCAATGTCTGTTAACGGCTAGTCAGCTCTTGAAGTTGTTTACGTAACACTACATGGAGGAGCTCGACATGCTAATGATGTATATCAATGGCCTTTTACTGTCTAGACAGCAATGTCCGTTTGGTGTCTATTAGAGGGTTATTCATTTTTGTCAAAGCGCGACATTAACTTCTGCATATGGATGAATTTTATGTAGTTTTAAGAAAATTCAAACTTAAAGTGCAATAAGTTTCAATTTTATTTCATTACCTAGACGAATATCGTGTGCATGTTGCATAGGAAAATACAAGAGTTGATTAGAGGAATTACTAGGGAATTTTTTTTTTCTAGTGACATACTTGAATCCCGAGCATTCATTTATGTCTTTTGATAAGAAAGTCAATTCACCTTGCTTGATTCTTTCTAATGGGAATTTCCAACGTGGAGCTTGTGGCACTTGAGAGTTAGGTTAATCTTCACCCTTGACTATTGGGGAAAGCCTGTTCAAAAGAATATAACATCTGCTGAATAAAGGAATGACGCTCGGCAACTTTAGTTTTTTCTCATGAGAAGAAAGTCTCCCTCATAGGTAGATAAAATCCAGATCCGTGAAATACTTACCATGAAATGCTTACTAACCTCGTGGTCTAGAAAAAATGAGCCCAAACTTGGGTTGATGGTATGGTTGTACTAAGTGGTGCGGAGATCAAACCTTAATTGTGCACCTAGTTTACTTAACATATCCATTGCTTGACCCGGATCAACCTAATGGAGTTAGGCACTTGGGAACTTAGGATGCTTGTAATCCCATTTGATGCTATTTAGGCCGTTGGCACTCTTGGAGTAGTCAGAACTGATCATATATTTTTGACATACATTATTGTGCTTTTCACTTTGGATACTGTTTCTCATACATGATGGTATCTTGATATCCTATATTAGTACATTCCTATATTCTTTGTCATCTTTGGTGGAACCACTTAAAAGACCATGTTTTAAGCTTCTTTTGTAATGGTTTTGCATTTTCACATTCTGTTAGAATCTACGATTTGAAGCATTTTGGATTGGGTAGTGCCAGATCATAACCTTTTGTTTTTGCTACTTCCATCTGGTAACTGTAGTTGGTTTACTCAGGTGATACGTCTGTTAATCATTAGGTGACTGCAAATCCTTGGGATATATCTCGAGTTCCAGGAGGATCCTCAGGAGGCTCAGCTGCTGCTGTTTCTGCTAGGCAGTGTATGGTGGCCCTTGGAAGTGATACTGGTGGGAGCGTTAGACAGCCATCTTCATTTTGTGGCGTTGTTGGCTTGAAACCAACCTATGGACGTGTCTCAAGATATGGTCTCATGGCATATGCATCATCACTTGATGTCATTGGGTGCTTTGGCTCATCAGTTGCTGATACTGCAATTCTTCTAAATGCAATTTCTGGTCACGATAGATATGATGCCACCAGCAGCAAGCGAGTAAGCTTCTTTAAATAATTTTATGACGTTCCCGACCAATTTATTGACTTATCATTTACAGTGTTTGCAAAATGCCTTGTTTAGGCAATTGATACATTCAAAAATATTTATTCTGAAACTCCTTCAATGTATGTCTCCATTTGACATTACTATTATTAGCTTATTCCAGTCACGTGTTGAAGATTTCACAAATTCCTATTCAGGAGGTTCCAGATTTTATTTCTCAATTCACTGCTTCAAATACTTTGGAAGACAAACCTCTGGAAGGAATGCGGGTTGGTCTTATTCGTGAGACTCTTGGGAGTGGTGTAGATTCAGGAGTTGTATCTGTGATTAATGCTGCTGCTTCACACTTGGAAGAGTTAGGATGCATTGTCAAAGAGGTCCTCTTGTTACTTTGTTTATTTGTTATCGCTAAATGGATCCTTCTATTATAAGTCTCTTTCAATGTCATACATTGTCATAGATTCTATTTTTGACTTCTCTTTGCAGGTGTCATTGCCATCATTTTCCCTTGGGTTACCAGCCTATTATATTCTGGCATCATCTGAATCATCATCAAACCTGTCACGTTATGATGGTGTAAGGTATAAAAACATCTGGAATGTTCCTTGCTGATTCCTAGAGTGACAATTTTATGGTTGGGGTCACTCATTATATGCTTATTTTATTCAGTTCACATTGCAAATATTTGCAAATTGTTGTTCATAGAAAATGTTCTCTTTCTCTCTTGTTTGCGCACTGTGACCAAAAGCGAGACAGAGATAGATCTCTGTGTCAACTATGAGCTTTATTTAGTTCTTTCAAATTGTTCTGCCATGGTTGTCAGGTACGGGAGCCAAGCAGTTGCTGATGAGTTGAGTTCTTTATATGGTGTTTCTCGAGCTGAGGGTTTTGGCTCTGAGGTACATTTGATGTGAAGTTGCATTATGAATTCTTTGGTGTGTTGTTTTTTAATTTCAGTTAGTTATAGGTTTGCTTTTGACAGTGGTTCACTAGCAAATTGCTATTGTTCTTGCCCCTTGTGTCTCTCTGAAATGTGCCTTCATGTTAATAGGTCAAGAGGAGAATCCTCATGGGAACATATGCCTTATCTGCCGGTTATTATGACGCGTACTACAAGCGTGCTCAGCAGGTACTAGGATTTTGTTATAGATTGGTTCTTTATTCAACTTGAAGAGTGTGAGTTCAGTGGGCTGAAGATAGCATTATGCTTCATTGCCTCCGTGTTACCATTAAATTTCACTTGCTTGTATGCATATCAGCAAAACAAGAAAGGGGGAAAAGGGGAAGATAGCATTCAACACCTATAAATGGAGATAACCCGTGTATTTGCATTTATTGTGATTAAGAAATTCTAGATTTGGTTAAGGTTAATCCATTAGAGGTCCTTTTTTTTTTTTTCGTTTTTGTATTTCAGGTTAGGACTATCATCCAGAAAAGCTTCAAGGCTGCGTTGGATGAAAATGACATTCTTATTTCTCCTGCAGCCCCTTCAGCTGCTTACAAAATTGGTATGTAGCTATATCCTTTTGCGTCTGTTCCACCTTGATTGGTCTGATTACTCATCTTACACAAGACTGCGCATTGGCTTTGAATTATAGGCGAAAAGAAGAACGATCCTTTGGCTATGTATGCTGGAGACATAATGACAGTAAGTATTCATGCCTTGCCCTGCTCTTTTCCTTGCCTTAAGTTTTCTTCCTGTCCAAGCTTTGTATAAAATGAGCTGAAAAGACCAAATGCAATTCATACACTATGTCCATGGTCCCTGACAAGGGAAATGCTTTCTTTCCTTGATTCATTACACTAAAATTTAGACATATTATAAATCACATGGAACTTTGCTGGAGTCCACAAATTGTATAGAATTGAGAACTATGCAGTTTAGGCCCTATTGATCTAGGAATGGAATTGTAAATTTGGGGTACTGGACTAAGTCACTTATCATTAATTATTATCTTCATGTATAGACGGAATAATTTATGACTGGAACAGGTGAATGTTAACTTGGCTGGTCTACCTGCATTAGTATTACCATCTGGATTTGTTGATGGAGGACCCTCCGGCCTTCCTGTTGGTCTTCAGATGATTGGTGCAGCATTTGATGAGGTTTTTTGCATTCCTATTCATTCAAATTTTTTACTGGATGCTGAAGTTACTTGTCTGTATAGTCAAGTCCACAGCTCTTCCTGTCCTTTCCTTCTAGAAACCTGTCATGCTTTATTAATTTACCTGTTTTTCTTAAGACAGAATATGTTGATTTCTTTGCAGGAAAAATTGCTCAAGGTCGGGCACATCTTTGAACAGACCCTTCGGGGTCATAGATTTGTCCCTCCAATTATTGAGGATGACAACACGTGCTAGTTTCTCTAATTTATAAAAGTGACAACCAAAAGCTAGTGGATTGAATATCGAGGTTGTGCTTATGGGAGAATGAAGTTTGAAGGTAATGAGACAACTTTGGTGGAAGTCTGTGAGGGTGAATTCAATCTATGTGCCACTTGCCCCTCTGCCTCTGTACTGCCAAGTGGGATGCGGCACAGAGTTTGCCCGGGAGACGTGCCCAGTTTTCGCACCCTCACATTTGAAGGACTCGTGGTTGAGATGGGTCAGTGATGAATGCAAATGCTATCTTTGATAAAGACGATGGCCATCCCTGCCATTATCTTAGCAAACCTCATAGATTAGCACCAATCATTAGGGACTGGTATATTGTTGTAATTCTTTTCTTTAATAAAGACTCGCCTGTTTTTCTTTTCCTGTGTGCGATAAGTTTCTTGCGTTACTCTTGGTTATGAAATATGTCAAATGTGGACAAATCATCTTCCTCTTTCTTTTCCTTGTACTCTCTTTCCTGCTTAGGATTTGGAAGTGTGCACAAAAAGCGTGTCCTAACCTCTTTCCTTCGTTTCGACCAAAAAAAGAAAGAAAAAAGAAAAACCTCTTTCCTCTGGCGTGTCACCCTGGAAAGTTGTGGAGCACTTAATGAGAAACTTCCTCTAGTCTTCTTTACTCGCGTGAGCGAAGCACTAGGACCGAACTGTCCGGAAAGCCACTATTGTCGTATACTTCTTGTACGAAAGCAAGCATCAAACCCTATTGACCATCCATCCGCGTACTCTTTGCTTGTTAATTTCAAGTAAAATAAAGCTGGTTAATAACACTTAAAATCCGCCCGTTGGTGTGGGTGGACAGGAAGGTGATTGTAAAGCAGTCCTAAAGATTTTCGATTTCGAGACCATCTAATTCTAGACGCTGCTGTTTTTGCCGAACAGTTTAGCATAATTACTGGGCTATAAGTATCTTCTGATGGTACGTGGATTTTCTCACGTAAACTACGGGTAAATTTCTTTTCTATATCACAGAAAATTTCTTAGAATACCAGACCAAATGACGAAACTCCCTCCCTAAACAGAACATCTCCCTCTCCCGCGGACTATGGCTACTAGACAGAACAAAGCGATATAATCTGCCCCAAATGGGCTTCACTATTCAGCTCAAAAGCACAAAGCAAGTATAATTCCAAAGTAACCACGTTCAGGGTATGACAGTGACAGTTGCAATCATCTCTATAGAGCTCATTAGGAGCGGGATCGATGATATTCTGCTGAGCGCTGGTTTGATATACACATGCGGAATTGTACAGAACAAAGTCCGAGACGTCCATATGTGACCGCGAGGGACAGCTATCTGCAAGCAATCCACAAGGACTCTGTTCATTCAAAGATCAAACATGAGCCCCACTCAAAGAAGAGAAACCAAAGCTGAGTAGAATAACCTGTCACACTGCAACAAAAGAAGGGAGACACGGTGACATGTAGATATTTAAAATGGAAACAGACCGATTTCCCAAAATCTACGTACTACTTCAAAACTTACATCAAGGAGAGCAAACTGACAATTCCAATGATGGCTCCGCAAGCACCAGTAGCAGCAATAGTTTCAGCGTGTATATGACTGGCTCGACACACATTGGTTGTCATCATAAATGATTCTCAAAGGAGAAGCTCTGTATTCCATGCTTCAAGAGTCTGATAACAACCATATTACAAGATACGTGAACCACAACCCAGCACCACTATTATTCCCTATAAACATATGTGACATCAAACAGCCATCTAAGTCATACCCAGCAATTCTAATTTTAAAAGAGCAGCAGCACACCGATAATACCATATTGACATATGACACTGACTAGAATCAGGACATCAGATTAGAAAATAATATCCTCATCTCTCTCTGTTCCTGCTGATAACAAGTTGTGAGCAGAGTTAAGAGATATGCCCTCTTTCAAAGAAACCTCCTCAGCGAGCTTCTCTACCGCATATTGATTTGCTGACGCCATCTGTCTCTCAAGCTCCCTCTTCTTGTATCCCTGTATCTTCTTCAACCTGAAGAAATCCTCTCTTTCAAGCTCATCCAGTTCTCCCTTGATATAGCTGATAGTGTTCTCCAATCTTGGCTTCACAACATTCTCCAGAGCATTAACTCTCCGATTCGTTGTCTTTATTGCTTCATCAAGTGTTAAAAATGACGTTTGAAGTGAAGCAAGCTCAACAAGAAGCTCAATTGCTTTGATATAAGCAGCTCGACATAGCTGGACTTGCTGACCACCTCTGGCCAGTCCAGTCAGGTCATTCTTGGTGTCAGATTCAGTGAAGTATTCAAACTTAGGCAGCTTCACACCAGCAATATTCTCTTGCTTTGATCTGACTTTGAGAGATGCGTTTTGGACATTCTCAAAAACAATGTGCTTAATATTCTCCCCAGCGACATATTTAGCTTCAGTCAGGGCAAATGCAGATGACTTCATGATCTCTCCCATTGATTCTTTTGTAGAGACAATTTTCTTAAGGATTTGACGAAACTGCACTGTCAAAGCATCGCTCTTCTTCTTGAGCAGAGCATGGCCTCTTGTAGCGCCAATAAGGCGAGCTTTCATAACTCCAAGCATTGTGACAGTGGGAACTACATTCAGGCGCTGAGTTTGACCCGACATTATTGATAAAATCTGTAGAAACAGAAACAGAATCAATGTACACGGAAGAAACCCCAAGAGACTTTTTTGCCTGAACACAAGAAGTTGCAGAATACCATGGTCATTGATATCCCCATGGCAGGGACAACAAAAGATTAACAAAAGGTCTCACTGATAAGAAAGCTTCGCATTAGCTGTTTACCGATGCTTAAAGGTCCATTTTCTATAGATATAAGGCAAGATTTTTCCACAAATATAGACCAAGCCCCTATGCTAGAGCTCCAAAAAGTGATTTAAGCATTGAGTATTTCGCCCATCTATTGAGATTAGAGGACATCTCGGATGCCGGAAATGGGAAAGAATTAGCTCAAGACCTCATCTAATATGGAACAGTCTAGTGGGACAGATCAACAAAGAATCAGCCCAAAACCCTAGGTTCTGTGAGATGTTCCCATTTTCTTGCTTAGTAGTAGTAGTTGTCCTGCGGCCTGGAGATTTGGCCATATAGACCGTTTCCTTTTATTTTTTCGTGTTTTGGTGAACCACTTAGTTTTAAACTCTAACATGCTTTAGTATGCAACTTCGAGTTGCATCAAATGAAACCCAGTTGCATAACTGAGGAGTGCTGAACAAAGATCACCCGCTCCAGTCAAATTCACGGGCGGTTCTTCGTCGATCGATCTCAAAATTCTGTATAACAACGTGACACACATACTCGCACGCACTGAAGCATAAGGGTCTAATTCAATCTCCATGAATTCTTCAGCGAAATCATCATATGTTTGCTTCACTTCACCAAGATGACAGGTGACAATCAAGCTAGCAACCCAGAAACAAAATTCAAGCAAGCACTAACAAAAAGAGAAGGAAAAAAAAACACACAAACGTTCCGTGATTCAAACATCTAAGTCCAGTCAAAGAACAGCAAATTAGACCCTATCTCAGCCATCGCAACAAACGCAGCAGCAAAGGAAAAAACCATTACTGTCCCTTCCTACGCACACTCTCACGCGATCATCCGGACATAAGATAAATAAACAAACGCGACCCATTTTGGTTGCAGCAACAAAAGCAAAACTTGCGCCGACCCAAATCCAATCCGAGGCGGTCCAACGCAGAACCGACGAGACACAGAGAAACCCGAAGTAACAACGGTCCGCGCGCACACGTACACAGGCCGCGAGAGAGAGACGTAAAGACGGACGGACGGACGGACGGACCTGTTGCTGTTGACGGCGGATTTGCCGGAAAATCGACGCCGGACCGTAGAGTGGTCGGACGGACGACGGTTGGGAGAATCGGCGGGAGGGAGATGCAGTGAAGATGCGTACTGCTTTTGATGTCTTTCTTTTGGAGGGGTCACGACAGCTTGGTTGGAATTCCTTTTTAAAGTACTGATTTTTATTTAAGCAAAAAGGTTTTGGATTTATATGCAAAAACCAAAACGATATTATTTACATAAACCATTTTTTCATACTATTCTAAAATTTTCGGCCCAATTTCATAATAATAGAAAAGATCCCAATTCGGATCTAGAGTTTTCAAATCTAACAAAAATTCATCTACTTTAACTCGAATTCCACTTTTGTCCCGAACTTTTTGGTATATAAAGAAAAATTGGAAACTTTTAGATTCTACCCAAATATAGCCAGCGTCAAATTCCTGTCCAATGATGCTTGGTAGAGGCCAAATTTAGGTAATGATTCAATATGCCATTCCACGTACACACAATATCATTGGATGGAACCTTGGTAGAGGCCAAATTTAGGTAATGATTGAAATTTTTTTATTTTTTATGATATAAAATTATTTGGGTCAAATTTGGAACCCCAGCCTAAGTCACTACTTTTATGTGACAACAAAACAATGGGGCTAAAATTGGGACCTGAACTAAATTTAGTGCTTTTTCACAAGATTAAAAAAAATAGAAAAAAGTGCAAGCTAGAATTAGATTTATAGGCCTAAAATTCTCAAATGTAAACTGTAACTTAATTCGTGTGTAGAAGAACTATAGATCGGAATGCACCAATTAGATTTATAGGGTAATATTTCTAATTCGGAATGAATCGATAAACTCAATTAATTTGATCATCATATGAACTATAAAGTATGAAGAACGGTCAATAATCTATTTTACTCATAATAGAATTGGAGACAAAAACTTATTGCTTTTTCGTAAGGACTTGCTTATAAAAATAAAAACATAATAAACTTGACTAGCGCCTAGTTTTTTTTAGTTATTTTTTTTATTCTTACTATCTTCCATATTTTCTTGATGACATGCAAAAGATGGAAAATGTAATGCTTTTTCTTATAATTGATTAACTAGATCGTGAGAGGTGAAAAAGTTTACAGATGAAAAAGTAAATAGTGCTCTTATTAAGAGGGCCATTGGATCACGTATTTACTATATTCAAGTGACAAAAAAAATGTACTTTTCTCTCTGGAAATGAAGAAAATCTTTCCATGGTGGAATCCAGATATCTATATCTACCAAATTCAATCCCATGGCCATTTAGTTCAAGATCGATAAGGTTGCCCGTTTGGTTTGATTGAACTTTTTTAATCCCGTCTCGCTAAATACAAACAATTTGATATTTAAATCACTCTATCGGATTTTCGTACTCAACGAACTCGACAAGATTATTCGCACATCCATCGCCGCTGTTTCAACACATCACCCAAAAAAAAAAAACCACAAAGTGATGACATTTACAGACTTATTTCTCTAACATAGCATCCTTGAGAATCTCCCCTTCTCAGACGTGTACAATCGCAGTCCTCAAGCGGATCATGTTATCTGCTCCGAAAGATTTTAGGAACCTGCAATGACACAAATTCCATTGCAATCCCAGGAATTTACCAGGAGGATGGAACTAAAAAAACTGAATCACCAAAACGAGCTCCGATTATGGTTTATTCGATCCTAGCCTTGTTCACAATATTCGGGATACCGCCCAGATTATAATTTCACATTTTGTCCATCGCAAAAATTTCGACGAGGGGATTCTTGATGCAATGGATTCAATCTACTTGTGAACTACCGGACACGACATGTACAGTACCAAGTCGAAACTCGGTTAATTTCAAGTTGAAGGTTGTCATTAGTCCGGCTATTACGGGGATTTCGAAATGCAGTGTCCATTATCGTCATCATTAGTAAGAGCGCAAGTGCAGTGCATAACTATCCAGATGCATGGTATTGCTAACACGAAATCGCGCTGTATTGCTAACACGAAATCGCGCTAAGTGTATGATGCATGGTCGAGCAAGATAGGTTTAGCTTTCGTGCTCGGTAAAAATAATCGCAAAGATGGAAATATCTGGACTAGTTACCTTTGACGGAGTCCGCCGATCATCGCCGCTTAGGATCGGGCAAAACAAACGCTCCTTTGAGTCTCGCCGCCGGCCTCGGCTCGGGCAGGATGATTGTTCCTTGAAGTTGCACCAGCCCATCTTAGCATTCTTTCACTCTTCTCGCGACGTCGACGATGCGGGGACAAATCTTCATAGCCTGCTCACGGAAGCAGAGCGAAAACGCGAAGAGCGAAATCGCATCCATTCGACGGCCGATCCCAAATGTACAGGCGGCAGGAACGATTGATCAGCGAAGCCGAACGCATTTGGATTTCAAAGAAACCTGCTGAAAATCCCTGAGCGCTTCGCTGAACTTCCTGATGGCAAGATAAACCACCCCGCGCATGTAGTAACCCTGTAACGACGCTCGATTCAGAACGCTTCGGGCGCATGGCGGGGACGGGAGGATCGAGGAGGCGAAGCTATTTAGCTTGCAGTACGCCCCGTCAAGCTCGATAGCTTGCGAAGGGTCCTGAACGGCGCTCGCGTATTCCTCCAGTTTGTGGGCGTGCACGCGGTTGGCGCAGTACACGGCGTTGTGCCGATCTAGCTCGCCCGCTCGAGTGTAGAGTTCGATAGCCAAAACAGACTTGCGGCCTACGACAACATGAACGAATTAGCGCGGCGCGACGACAGTACTCTGCAGGAGCTTGTTCGGACGGAACGGCAAAAACTTGTCTGATAAGACAGACGCAGCATACGGCATGTCCGATAATCCAGTAGTCATGAAGAAGCTGGAACCGACCCTCGAACACGGCAATGTATTGCGACTCGAGAGCGAACGAAAACGCGTGTCGCCGGCGTAAGAGAGGTACTTACAGCGAAAGGATTTTTTAGCGAGGTCTTTCAGCTCCTCGGCTCGGACCACCTAGACTCCATAAGACCTGGAGGCCCAGCAAATATCTGAACGCGCAGAGTTCCTTTCGTTTCCTCGCCGTGCCGCTTGGCTCTGCCCTGAGATCCGAGATCAGCAAATCAATAGCAAAGATCAACAGAGCGCCGCCACCGCCGCCGTCAAAATGCCTAAAATCTTTGCAAACCCAGAAAGGGTTTTCCTCGCGTGCCGAGCGATTTACTCCAAAACTTTCAAACGTTACTCAGCGGCAGTGCTCCGTCGCGCCTGTTTCAAGCTCCCCAGCGGGATAAAATGAATCGGCGGCGGCGAAGTGCGACGTCGGCGGCGGTAAAAACGAACGGGTAGGTGTTCTTTCTTCAGAGAAGAGAGCCGGGACGTGCGTGCATGCATGCTGGCTTGCTTTCACTGCTGACGTGGATTTGGTAAATTAGCTGCGTGTGAATGTCACGTATCTGTTTCTTTTCTTTTTTTCTTTTTTGCTAATGCATAAATTGGAAGATAAACTACACCGGAAAACGCGCAGATTCTTTCTTAGTATATTTTTCTTTTTCTTTTTTTCTTGTAAGTCTATGAAATACTAACATAGCATTGGAGTCAAGTTAGGCCATCGAGGAGAGAAAATATTGGATAGCCTAAAGAGACCACATCATCGGTGCTCTGAACGAGTCAGGCTTCGACACTTGTCCCTTGGCAGGTCCACATCTGCTCTCTCTCTTTTCTCTCCACATCATTCCAATTCAAAGCGGGAGCATTCTCTCTCATGTGTCTTACCTTCTCTCTCTTTCGACGACGACGCTCGACGCTCTAAACGAGTTCTCTACCCAAGCACTGAACCACGCAGTCTAGCACTTCCTCCAACGGCCATCGCTCCCTCCCGACGGACTAGAGTGCGGGCGGGTGTTCTCTCTCTCCTATGTCTTACCTTCTCTCTCTTCCGACGACAACGTCGATGTTCAATGCTCTTGGTGCACTCTACCCAACGCACTAGACCGCTCCATCTAGCACTTCCTCCGACGGCCATCACTTCCTCCTAACGACGGCCTTTCTCTCTCCACTCGATAGCCTCATCTCAAATATGCATTCTCTCAACGTACTCTACCCCAACGCACTAGTGTCATCCTTAGATTTGCATTCTCTCGACGCACTCTACCCCAACGCACTGAACCGCCCCGTCTAGCGCTTCCCCCAACGGCCGTCGGTCCCTCCCGACAATGGCCTTTCTCTCTCCACTCGACGGTGTCATCCTCAGATCTGCATTCTCTCGGCGTACTCCTGCGACGTCTTTCTTCTGAAATCGCGCTCTCTCCCGACCGCAAGACAGGTTCGATTTTATTTCCCAAGCCCTAAATCTAGCTTTGTCAACTGACATAATCTAGTGATTATGGGTGAATTTTGTTTTAGTTTTGACATATCCCAAGCCCTAAACTATGGTTTGATAGTTCATTAACAGTATTTGGAAAAAGTTAAGTCTCAATTGCCAAGATGGAAATTTAAAAAGCGCATTCACTTATCTCTTGCTTTTCTATGACAGTTAGGAGTCACAAGGATCATTCGTGGAGCGTTTTTGTATTTGCAACCTATGATAGTTCAAAATATGACAACCATCTAGGGTAGCAATCCTTGCAATAAAGAGAGTTTAGGAATAGGTTGTGAGACATTGTGATATGATAAAATATTTGGTTGTCATCAACCATGGTTGTGGCCCTTGTGGGGGTAAGGAAGTACTTGAGTTTTGTTATACTAGTATCTGGCATGGTGAGCCCACAACCTCTAGAATCCGGAATTACATGATTCAACATGCAAGGCTGTGTGCCTAGGACAACAACAATGACATTTTTGGGAGTGTTTTTTTGGGGGGGGGGGGGGGGGGGGGAAGGTTGTGGAGGTGGGGGTGGGGGTGGGTGTTTATTACAGATTTGTGATATCATAAGTCTCACTCTTACATAGAGAGAAATTGATTGTGAATGTGATATTTAAGTCGAGGCCCTCTCCTCATTGAAAACTTTTAAAAATATTTTTCTCCAACGAAGCTAACTTATGGAAAAATTGTGATTAATTTGGTTTTTGCCTCTCTATACGCTAGTATTGATGGTAGAACCTATATAATGTTTAAAATCTGTTTAGTATAAATTCCCCTTAAAAGCTATAATTATGAAAAGGAGTGTTGTGGCTTTTATAACGTGTTTGGCAAATTCTTCTTAACTCATTATGCCTCACAACTACAATAGCTTATAGAAATTTTTAGGAAGTTGCCTCACCTACTTTGAGATGTTGCAGTTTTAATATTAGACATTTCCAAAAATGCAAGTTATGACACTTCATAGCACAACCAAGTTCAACACAGTCACAGCACAACTAAGTGTAACTATTACGGCACAACCATAGCCATTTTAAGCAGACGCTTAGATTAAAAAGTTCATTTATTTTTATTTAGATAAGAAATAAGGTTTTTTATCAGTGGTTCCGTTTGTATCAGCATTTTCTAACTCTTGTGTCTTGTTTCAAGAGAGAAAGTGGAGGACATGGTTTTCTTAGTGGTGCTGGAGAAAGTGAGCTTCAACTCCAACGGAGGAGGTATCTTATTGAGTGCAATTGATACTTGTATTATCAATTGAAATTGCTTCTTGTATTAATCTGTCTTTTTGTGTGGAAAAGTTATCTTCCTACTTGCCAAAGACAAGGCTAGTGAACTATTAAACCTAAATAGAGTTTTAAGTTTTTTGGTGTGCTTCTAATGATAATGTGTAGAATTATGCATGCTTTGTTGGTTTTAATTGGAGATAAAGCTTATTCTTGACAAAGTAATTGATTGAGTCAAAAGTGATGAGCAAAAGCTTAAGTTGGATGTCAAATGATTGACTTTTTTAATCATGTTATGTCCTCATTGCACTATACTATGTACATTGATATAATATCCGATTCAGCCTTCATTGTACTACCCAATAGTATATCAATTTGTATATTCCACATCCCATTTTACTTTGAAGTACTTGCTGTTTTCACGCATTACAGGTTCCTTTTTACATGTTCCTTTTTGTGGGTTTTCAGAAGTTTTTTTGGTTTTAATTTGACATTCACTAGTGCAATAAAGAATTGGTTTTCTTGAACTTAGTAAAGAGTTTGTTACTTAACCTTTTTTTCGATCATCTTATATTTAATTCTTTCCTCAATTCACTATTTGAGTGACATTGCCAGCTACTTTCTTTTTGTCCTCTTCTCCAACATTGAGAAAGCTATTGAGAGCCAGGAAAGCACCAAGTCAGATCTCTCTCTCTCTCTCTCTGAGTTGCATTTCAATTGTACACGTCATAATTCAATAATCTTATGGGAAAGATTTATTAAATTACAACTACACGAACATGCTCAACTGTTTTTGAATAGCAGTTGCCATATTTAGATTGGTTGATGTCCAAGATTTATGGGAAAATAGTCATCTTTTTTACTTTTTTTTTCTTTTACAAAAATTAAAAGTCCTCTTTATTCTTATTGTCTATGCTTGTATTTGCACAATTAGTTCTCGTCTAACATTGTACCAAATCTTGTGAATTTCACAATTGCTTTTTCTTATCGGACTAAGGTCATTCGAATTCTATCTCAAGCTATGCAAAGGTGTTATGTAGGGCAATTCTCATTCTAGGGCTTTTTCACTCTCTTGAAAAATTGATTTTTTTTTTTGGCATCTGGATGAATTTATTGATGGTGTTATCTGATCCATTATATGTATTTTGGTCCTTCGGGTGAGATTATGTGGGATGAATATGTTGCATTATCAGTTCTCATGTTGCCATTTTAATTTTTTTTTGTCTTATTATGATCCATTTTATAATTTAAAGAAATGTTAGCTTCGCATGATTTTAGAATGCCAATGTGTTTTGGAATCACAAATTGAAGAGGTCCAGCGCACGAGAGCTTCACAAAGAGCTTCACAAACTACATAAAGGATCAGGAGGAGCCTAAGGTCAACTATGGGTTGTTGGGAGATGAAAATTCAGCTAGTGTAGATCATGAAATTGAAAAGGTCTAATCTTTACTTGGTTAAACTGGGTGATTAAGTTTAACAGTCATTCACTCATATGATATAATCTAATGTATTGATTTTTAGAATTTTTTAGGTGACTTACTTTCAAGAATTGTAAACTTTTCGTCAAGTACATGAACAAATGGCTCTCACTTTTCACTTATTATATTTTTCCTTTAAAATGTGTGTAATCTCATCAATTTTTTTGTCATTTGCCTCTTTGTAAGACACATTTTCTTTCAAATTAGAGATGTTTGTACGTAGCGCTCAATTACAAATTATAAGTTTAATTTCGAATTATGGAAGTTTGGTAGACCGAAATGAAAAAACTTATGTTCTTTTTTCTTTGTGGTAGATTTATTTTGTGGTATGTTAAGTCGCAACAATCTTTAAGACGAAATAAACAACATTGGTATTTGACTCACGGGATTAGAGCTCTTTGAGGAAACTTGCTATCTATTTGAAAAATGAACGTTCAGATAGTTGAATTAGAGGTAATTTTTCATGCATACTATATAAAACCTATTTTGCTTTCTTAAGTAATGTGTTGGATGATATCTTGCTCGTAAAAGCATTACATTACCTACATTTTATTTTTGAACTTGCAGCATGAAACTTCTCATCTTGCACACGTAATGCGTGATATGGAAAAAAGATTATGAGTTTGCGATAGGAATAGTTTTTCCAAATGAACTTGAAGCATATCACACGTATGTAGCTTACACAATTGGCAAAGGATTTGAAGTGAGTAAGGATAATTTGTTAAGAAATCGTAAAAGATAAGTAACTCAATGGACTTTCGTGTGTAATTGTGAGGAGTATGCTATCAACTTATTTGATCAAGAAAAGAAGTTTGAAAGGTTTGAAATTAGATGTAGTTGTCATACTCGTATCAAATTTAAGGTTGACAATGGTGTCTACAAAGTCATCGAGTATGTTTCTAAACATAATCATCCATTTATTCCAAACGATCAAAAACATTTGATTAGATGTGGAAGAATGATATCCGATACTTGTAAGGGTGTTATAGTTTATATGATTAAAGCTGGTGTTTGGAGGATTTCGACATACAAGTTTTTAGCAAATAAAGTGGGAGGAAGCAAAAACTTGAGTTTCAATTTACGTAATTGTCAGATTTTTTCACAGACCAAAAGATCTAATGACATGAATTGGGGAAATTGTCAAAATATTCTAAATCATTTTCATCGCATGCAAATGGAAAACCCGATATTTTTCTATGCCGTACAAGTAGATCAAAATGGTAAAATGACAAATATATTTTGGTGAGATAGTTTATCCAAATATGATTATGACTATTTTGGTGATGTGCTTGTGTTCGATACCACGTGTCATACCAACATATATAACCTGATTTGTGCACCTTTTATTGGGGTTAATCACCATTGGAATAATATTTTGTTCGATTATGTATTATTACTACATGAGACTGCAGAATCATTTATTTGGTTATTTGAGGTGTTTTTGAAGTCTATA
The DNA here is from genome assembly GCA_019915185.1 of Eucalyptus camaldulensis. Classification (NCBI taxonomy): domain Eukaryota; kingdom Viridiplantae; phylum Streptophyta; class Magnoliopsida; order Myrtales; family Myrtaceae; genus Eucalyptus; species Eucalyptus camaldulensis. Next base: position 11,234,231 of record JAHSVA010000005.1, read on the forward strand.
GGAAATAAGACTCCAAAAACTATATTCACTGATTAAGACCAAGTTATGGCAAAAGCCATTAGAATTGTGTTTCCGAATACACAATACCGATTATGCATTTGGCATATTGGGAAAAATGCTAATCAAAACATTCCAAATCTTTACCGTAAGCCGAGTTTTAAGGATAAATATTTCTTAACGCTTATGTATAGATGCAGATCGGAGGATGAATTTGAATCTACTTGGAGGGAAATAGAAGATGAGTGGGGTATTAAGAATAATAATTGGCTTCGAAGATTGTACAACTTTAGACATAAATGGAGTTTAGCTTTTGGTCGTGATACCTTTACATATGGTATGACATCGAGTCAAATGAGTGAGAGCACTAATAATGTCTTCCAACATACGGCGACTAAGACAACATTTGTTGTAGCATTAGTCCATCACTATGAAGAGCAACTGAAGCACGTGAGAGAAATTGAAAATCAAGATAATTATAATTCTCGTGGGAAGCCTAAGTTGCAGGTTCCCAAAAATGGGATCTTGGCCATGCTATTTCAATGTATACTCGTACCATCTTTAAGAAGTTTAAGTAGAAGTTGTGCAAAGTCTCGGCGAACATATTTTAGGTACTACATTCGATGGATCGATTTATTTATATACTCTGAAGTGTTCGGGAATTGAATGTGAAAATGTTGTCAGATTTAATTTTATAGACTTTTTAGTTTTTTGTGATTGCAAATTATTTGAATCGAAAGGGTGGTTGTGTCGCCATGCCTTGAAAGTGTTGAATGATAATATATCGATTACGAGTATTCTATCTTCTTATATTTTGAAAAAGATTGACCAAGGGTGCCAAAAAAGGAATTATGAGATCTAAATTATGGTTCTATAAGAGAAAGCGCAAGTTATACCCAACTCAAAATGGTTCCGTGAAATCTATTATGGTATTCTAATATCTATTCAGAATAAACCATTAACAATAAATATTAAAATATTAAAAACAATTATGAGATAACATTAGAATCTAAAATGATTTCATAATAAACACATGATTAGTGAATGGCAAATATCCATTCATATTCCCTAGCGGCATAATATATGGGTATTGCATCTATATAAAATAAATGATATGTTATCTATAGTTGTAGAAAGGTACGGTCCATTATAGATAAATTAATACATTAAACTACTAAATAAATCTGATTGAGAAATGGGCAAAACCCATTCATAATCCCTGGAGACATGAAATATGGTGGGTGCTGCACCTATATAAAAAAAATTAACAAATTAGTAAGATGTAAATACAAATTGAGAACTAATAGCAATATACCTGACTATGAAAATTTAGATTTATTAAAGGACCGCCGACATTGCTATGATAAAAGGCACTTCGAGATTAATTTGAATTACTCGAATAGTTTAGATAATGAGTTTCATTATGTGTCGCTTGGATAGCCAATTCTACATCATAAAGTAATAAATATGTTAATTAGCATTATATAACATAAACGAAGAAATTAACAATCACATTAAGTAGAATAATACATGACTTACCTCGACTTTCAATTCGCGTGGGGCGTGTTCCTTTCTTAGATTTTTTATTATTTTTCTCACTTGAATTTTTTAGCCTTCCATAACTTATTCCCTTTTATTTTCTTTGAATGGGGTTCAAAACTGAAATCTCACAAGAATCTTCAATATCATCATCGTCATTAGTGACAGCATCATTAGTGACAACGACACTTGCTTTGTATGATGCAATTCTAGCCTTCGCTTTTTTCATGTTCGTCCTCACTATAGTTATAGTATTTACATGTTCAGCTCCCAAACTCATCAGTTCAAAAGATTCTTGCATTAACGTGGAAAACCAATTAAATTTAGATGGACCCGAAGACATTTGATAACAATTATCATACACAATTTATTCTTTGGCACTCCTGGTCTATCTTTTCAAAATATAAAAAGATGGAATACCCGTAATCGATATGTTATCATTCAACACTTTTAAGGCATGGCGACACAAGCACCCTTTCAATTCAAATAATTTACAATCACAAAAAACTGAAAAGTCTATAGAATTAAATCTAACAACATTTTCACATTCAATCCCCAAACACTTCAGAGTATATAAATAAATCGATCCATTGAATGTAGTACATAAAATATATTCGTCGAGATTTTGCATAAATTCTACATTAAACTTCTTAAATATGGTACGAGTATACACTGAAGCAACACGTGCCAAGATCCCATTTTCAGGAACCTGCAACTTGAGCTTCCCACGAGAATTATAATCATCTTGACTTTTAATTTTTCTCATGTGTTTCCGTTGTTCTTCATAGTAATTGATCAATGCTACAACAGACGATATCTTGGTTGCCGTATGTTAGAAGACATTATTAGTGCTCTCACTCATTTGACTCGATATCCTACCACATGTAAAGGTATCACAAACAAAAGCTAAACTCCATTTATGTCTAAGGTCATACAATTTTCAAAGCCAATTGTTATTCTTAATACCCCACTCGTCTTCAATTTCCCTCTAAGTATATTCAAATTCCTCTTCCGAACTGCATCTATACATAAGCGTTAAGAAATTTTTATCCTTAAAACTCGACTTACGGTAAAAATCTGGAATGTTTTGATTGGCATTTTTTCTAATATGCTAAGTGCATAATTGGTGTTATGTATTTGGAAACACAATTCTAATGGCTTTTGGCGTCAAGAAATATTTATCCTTAAAACCCGACTTACGATAAAGATCTGGAATGTTTTGATTGACATTTTTTCTAATATGCTAAGTGCATAATCGGTGTTATGTATTTAGAAACACAATTCTAATGGCTTTTGCCGTAACTTGGTCTTAATTAATGAATATAGTCTTTGAAGCATTGTTTCCCATATATTTCAAAAACACCTCAAATAACCAAATAAATGACTCTGCAGTCTTATTTAGTAATAATGCACAACCGAACAAAATATTCTTCCAATGGTGATTAACCCCAACAAAAGGTGCACAAATCAGGTTATATCTGTTGGTACAATACGTGGTATCGAACACAAACACATTACCAAAACAGTCATAATCATATTTGGATAAGCTATTTTTCCAAACTATATTTGTCATTTTACCATCTTGATATACTTGTACGACATAGAAAAACATCGGGTTTTCCATTTGAATTCGATGAAAATGATTTAAAACTTTTTGACAATCTCCCCCACTTATATCATTGGATCTTTTGGTCTGCAAAAAATTCTGACAATCACACAAGTTGAAACCCAAGTTTATGCTTCATCCCGCTTCATTTGCTAAAAATTTGTATGTCGAAATCTCCTCAATACCAGCTTTAATCATATCAACTATAACACCCTTACAAGTATTAGATATCATTCTTCCACATCTAATCAAAAGCTTATGATCTTCCGGAATAAATGAATGATTATGGTTAGAAACATATTCAATGACTTCGTAGACACCATTATCAATCTTACATTTGATACGAGCATGATAACTACATCTAACTCCAAACCTTTCAAATTTCTTTTCTTGATCAGATGAGTTGATAGGATGCCCCTTACAATTACACACAAAAGTTCGTCAAGTTACTTCTCCTTTACGATTTCTTATCAAATTATCATTCCTCACTCCAAATCCTTGCAAATTGCGTAAGCTACATACTTGTGATATGCTTCAAGTTCATTTAGAAAAACCATTCCTATCGCAAACTCATAATCTTTTTTTCCATATCACGCATTACGTGTGCAAAATGAGAAGTTTTATACTGCAAGTTCAAAAATAAAAAATAAGTAATATAATGTTTTTACACGTAAGATATCATCCAACACGTTACTTAAGAAAGCAAAATATATTTCACATAGTATGCATGAAAAATTACATCTGATTCAGCCATTTGAATGTTCATTTCTCAAATAGATAGCAAGCTTTTAGCTTCCTTAAAGAGCCCCAATCCCGTGAGCCAAAAACCAATCTTGTTTATTTGGTTTTAAAAATTATTGCGACTTCACATACCACAAAATAAATCTACTACAAAAAAAAAAAAAAAACATAAGTTTTCTCATTTCGATCTACCAAACTTCCACAAATCAAAATTAAACTTATAATTTGTAATTGAGCACTACATACAAACATCTCCAATTTGGAAGAAAATGTGTCTTACAAATAGGCAAATAACAAAAAAATTGATGAGATTACACACATTTCAAAGGAAAGATGTGATAGGTGAAAAATGAGAGTCATTTGTTCATGTGCTTGACGAAAAGTTTACAATTCTTGAAAGTAAGTCACCTAAAAAATTCTAAAAATAAGTACATAGATTATATCATATGAGTGAATGACAAGCTTAATCAAGTAAAGATTAGACCCTTTCTATTACATGCCCAGCACTGGCTAAATTTTCAACTCCCAACAACCCATAGTTGACCTTAGGCTTCTCCAATCCTCTATGCAGTTTGCGAAGCTCTTTATGAAGCTCTTGTGCGTCGGACCTCTTCAATTTGTGATTCCAAAACACACCAGCGTTCTAAAATCCTGCGAAACTAATATTTCTTTAAATTATAAAAGGAATCATAATAAAACCAAAAGCAGATTGAAAGTACAATATGAGAACTGATAATGCAACATATTCATCCCACATAATCCCACCCGAATGACCAAAATACATATAATGAATTAGATAACACCATCAACAAATTCATCCAGATGCAAAAAAAATTCAATTTTTCAAGAGAGTGAAAAAACTCTAGAATGGAAATTGCCCCTACATAACACATTTGCACAGTTTGAGATATAATTCGAATGGCCTTAGTCCGATAAAAAAACAGCAATTGTGAAATTCACGAGGTTTGGTACAAGGTTAGACGATGACTAATTGTGCAAATACAAGCATAGACAATAAGAATAAAGATGACTTCTAATTCTTGTAAAAGAAAATAAAAATAAAAAAGAGAACTATTTTCCCATAAATCTTGGACATCTACCAATCTGAATATGGTTTACTGCTATTCAAAAATAGTTGAGCATGTTCCTATAGTTGTAATCTAATCAATATTTTCCATAAGATTATTGAATTATCACGTGTACAATTGAAATGCAACTTAGAGAGAGAGAGAGAGAGAGATCTGACTTAGTGCTTTCCTAGTTCTCAATAGCTTTCTCAATGTTGAAGAAGAGGACAGGAATAAAGTAGCTGGCAATGTCACTCAAATAATGAATTGAGAGAATAATTAAACAGAAGATGATCGAAAAAAGGTAAAGCAACAAACTCTTTACTAAGTTCAAGAAAACCAATTCTTTATTGCACTAGTGAATGTCAAATTGAAACCAAAAAAATTCTGAAAACCCAAAAAAAAGAACATGTAAAAAGGAACATGTAATGCGTGAAAACAACAAATACTTCAAAGTAAAATGGGATATGGAATATACAAATTGATATACTATTAGGTGGTGTAATGAAGGCTGAACCAGATATTATACCAATATACATAGTATAGTGCAATGAGGACATAACAGGATTAAAAAAGTCAAGGATTAAAAAAGTCAATCCTTTGACATCCAACTAAAGCTTTTGCTCATCACTTTTGACTCAATCAATTACTTTGTCAAGAATAAACTTTATCTCCAATTAAAACCAACAAAGCATGCATAATTCTATACATTATCATTAAAAGCACACCAGAAAACTTAAAACTCTATTTAGGTTCGATAGTTCACTAGCCTTGTCTTTAGCAAGTATGAGGATAACTTTTCCACACAAAAAGACAGACTAATACAAGAAGCAATTTCAATTGAAAATACAAGTATCAGTTGCACTCAATAAGATACCTCATTCGTTAGAGATGAAGCTCACTTTCTCCAGTACCACTAAGAAAACCATGTCCTCTACTTCCTCTCCTGAAACAAGACACAAGAGTTAGAAAATGCTAATACAAATGGAACCACTGATAGGAAACCTTACTTCTTATCTAAATAAAAATAAATGAACTTTTTAATCTAAGCGTCTGCTTAAAATGGCTATGGTTGTGCCGTAACAGTTACACTTGGTTTTGCCGTGATTGTGTTAAACTTGGTTGTGCTATGAAGTGTCATAACTTGCACTTTTAGAAATGTCTAATATTAAAACTGCAACATCTCAAAGTGGGTTGGACAACTTCCTAAAAATTTATGTAAGCTATTGTAGTTGTGAGGCATAAATTTCTGTAAGCTATTGTAGTTGTGAGGCATAATTTCTGTAAGCTATTATAGTTGTGAGGCATAATGAGTTAAGAAGAATTTGTCAAACAAATTATAAAAGCCACAACACTCCTTTTCATAATTATAGCTTTTAAGGAGAATTTATACTAAACAAACTCTAAACCTTAAATAGGTTCTGCCATCAATACTGGCATATAGAGAGGCAAAAACCAAACTAATCACAATTTTTCCATAAGTTATCTTCATTGGAGAAAAAGATTTTTAAAAGTTTTCAATGAGGAGAGGGCCCTGACTTAAATATCACATTCACATTCAATTTTTCTCTATGTAAGAGTGAGACTTATGAAATCACAAACCTGTAATAAACACCCACCCCCACCCCCACCTCCACAACCCCCCCCCTAAACACCCCCAAAAATGTCATTGTTGTTGTCCTAGGCACATCGCCCAGCACGTTGAATCATGTAATTCCAGATTCTAGAGGTAGTGGGCTCACCATGCTAGGTAATAGTATAACAAAACTCAAGCACTTCCTCACCCTCACAAGGGCCACAACCATGGTTGATGACAACCGAATATTTTGGCATATCACAATATCTTACAAACTATTCCTAAACTCTCTTTATTGCATGGACTGCTACTCTAGATGGTTGCCATGTTTTGAATTATCATAGGTTGCAAATACAAAAACGCTCCACAAATGATCCTTGTGACTCCTAATTGTCATAGAAAAGCAAGAGATAAGTGAATGCGCTTTTTAAATTTCCATCCTAGCAACTAAGACTTAACTTTTTCCAAATACTGTTAATGAACTATCAAACCATAGTTTAGGGCTCGGGATATGTCAAAACTAAAACAAAATTCACCTGTAATAACCAAATTATATCAGTTGACAAAGCTAGATTTAGGGCTTGGGAAATAAAATTGAACCTGTCTTGCGGTCGGGAGAGAGTGCGATTTTCGAAGAAAGACGTCACGGGAGTATGCCGAAAGAATGCAGATCTGAGGATGACACCATCGAGTGGAGAGAGAAAGGCCGTCGTCGGGAGGGACCGATGGCCGTCGGAGGAAGTGCTAAACAGGGCAGTTTAGTGCGTTGGTGTAGAGTGTGCCGAGCGTTTCAGTGCATTGGGATAGAGTGCGCTGAGAGAGTGCAGATCTGAGGATGATGCCAGGGCGTTGGGGTAGAGTGCGCCGAGATAATGCAGATTTGAGATGAGGCCGTCGAGTAGACAGAGAAAGGCCGTCGTTGGGAGGGAGCGACGACTACGGAGGAAGCGCTAGACAACGCGGTTTAGTGCGTTGGGTAGAGTGCGCCGAGAGCGTTAAGTGTTGTCATTGTCATCGGAAGAGAGAGAAGGTAAGACACAGGAGAGAGAGAATGCCCGCCTGCGCTCTAGTTTGTCGAGAGGGAGCGACGCCCGTTGGAGGAAGCGCTAGACGACGTGGCTCAGTGCATTGGGTAGAGAACTCGTTCAAAGTGTCGAGCGTCGTCGTCGGAAGAGAGAGAAGGTAAGACACATGAGAGAGAGAGAGAGAGAGAGAGAGAGAGAGAGAGAGAGAGAGAGAGAGAGAGAGAGAACACTCCCGCTTTGAATTGAAATGACGTGGGAGAGAAGAGAGAGAGAGAGAGCAGATGTAGACCTGCCAGCGGTCAGGTGTCGAAGCCTCACTCGTTCAGAGCACCGATGACGTGATCCCTTTAAGGTACCCAATATTTTCTTGAGTCAATCGCCTATTGATCAACTTTCACTGTTTTCTTTCGCAGCCGTCTGGAAGGCTATGGGTTCGAAGGCCACTTCTCACTTGAAATACGAAGATTTTTCTTTGATTCCACTAATTAGCAACTGTATTTGATTTGATATGGCATTTGGGGAAAGCTCATGCATAAATGCAAATTACGTTAAATGAAGGAGCTGTCTTGAAATGCAAAAAGTGTTTTTTTGGTAAAGCATAATTGAAAAATGCATTGAGAATCTACTTTAATTTAAATATAGTTTTGACAAAAATTATCCTTATAAAAGATTTCAGTTATATCTTTTAGATTAACAAATAAAAGAAAAAGTGAAACTCCATCGACACTCGAATGGCATCCTAACTTTGATGAACCAGATCTAGCAGCAGTGACCTAGGGTCACGTGACCCCCCCGGCTATCCCAAGCCGAGGCTGCTCAGGGTCGCATTTCGAAAATGCTCAAAATCTAAAGTTGGGTAGGATCTATATTTGGTTGAGAGACTTTAGGCTTTGGAAAATACCAACATTTTTGAAATGGGCTTCAACTACCAAACATTTCGGCATTTGTCCTGGAGTCTTTAAAGCCCGAAACCCATTCCCAAAACCGAATTGTCCACGGCCCGGAGCAAATTAATTGATGCGGCAACGTTGTCGAGCATTTGCACTTGGGATTCCTTCTTTTTCCTATTTTTATTTTATTTTAATTTAATTTTTTTTATCTTTCCGCCTGTGGGGTGGGATCATGGGATGGGATATTTATTGGGGTGTCATTATTCCCAACATGAAAATGCTGCCGCGTGAGCCGTGTCTGATTTCGGAAAACGACCCCCGCCCGCCCTCCTCGTTGGATCTTTGCTGACCAAGCAGCACAAACGATAAATATCGGAAAAATACAAAACGCCGAATCTGATCCTTAACCCCCCCCCTCCAAAATACCCACAGTTTTTGCCGTCGCCTTTCCGATTTCTTTTTCTTTATTTCTTAAACCGCTGCGATCCCATAATATTCCGACATGAAGTCGTTGAATCTATTCAATTTTTCTCCTGATATCTACTCCAGTGACTTTGCCTGCCGTCATCTATTTCGTCCAGCTGATTGATTACGATTTTGATTTGGACTTTTAATGAAATATTTTACCTATATAATAATCACTATATTCATTATTGACTATAATCTATATCTAAAAAATGATGACAAATATTTTTGTTTGTTCATTTTTGTATAAGATTGTTTTCTAAGACATATTTTTTGTTAAATGTGTAATTAGAAAGAAGATTTTTCTAAAAATAATCAATTGCTTTGCTTACAAAATCGAATTAGTGAAAAAAGTTATTCACCATCCGTAAAAATATTTAAACATGAATCGTTGTTCAACGATGATAATATTATATTATTAATTAATTATTTTAAGTGATATAAATATTTTTTAAAATTATTTATTTTCATGGAACATAAGGAGTAATTTTTTTTTTTTTTTGTCTTTCTTTCTTTCGTTGGATAATAAGGTGGAGAATAAAGTCACTGAAGCCACGGCAGACAAGCGAAGAAATCAAATCATTGCACCGTGACCGAATGCGCCCCCCCTCGTCCCAAAAGGTCAATCGACTCGCCTGATTAATACTCAGCACTAGCGGATAAAAATCGTGACAGGTAGCACGCAATTCACGACTAATTAAATCCGATTTCCTTTTGTTAAATCCTAGAAAGGTAATTTCAATGTTCATGTTGTCACGTTTTTTCGTGGAGCACGAAAAGCCCATGTTCACTGAGCCCCACGCGCAGCGGAGTACACGTCGGTCACGCAAAGCGATGCGATCGATTCGCAAATTAATTAAATCATTTTTAATCAAAGCGATGATTGACGTTAATTTTACATTTTTAAAAAATTGGAACGTGCCGTGACGTGCTGAAAAGTGGTGGCTGCGGATTGAGTTGCGAAAATTTGCAGCACCCGTCGCTTTCACACGTCGCCTGAACAGAATCTATCTGCCCGGATCCATTCACATAAATTAGGGCTTTAGTCGGTTTCGTGAAAATTTAAATAACTTGAAATATATATGTTTTTTAAAATGGCACATGACTTAAAATAATTACTTGATAAAAACATATTCACTATCGATAATAATTTATTTATAAATTTTTCGTTTATTTATTTATATAACTAGTATATCTGATAGATGATGTGTCCTAGAAAATAAATAATGGATGATGACAACTACTGAAAAATATAATGATGGAATGGATAAGTACATCCAACCTTCGACGCATTTTTAACATTTTTGAATCACGAAAGGGTCATACATCCAATGCACCTAAAATAAGCCTTATCCATTGGCTTGAATTCTTTTGAAATCATTATTTCGTTTCTTCCATAACCAAAAAAGAAAAAAAAGGAAAAAGCATTGAGATAATTCTTGACGAATTTAATTTGATATCTGAAGCTCGGGTCGCTGTCTCAGAAGATGAACTCGAGTTGACTTTGAATCATCCTATTCGGTCAAATACATAGCTGACTTGATATCCTTTTCGTTACAATATTTCCGAATAAGTTCCTAGATAACAAGCCTATTTTTTTTTTTCTAATTGATGATATCGATATTAAGGATAGTGACGATATTGATTGTAACCTTGGTAAGGAGCTGGAGCTTCTAATTAGGATGAATGCAGAAATCGAATTTAAATCTAACATCCCCTTGCAAAATCCAAAATAATCAAAAGATTTTTGTTGTTCACTATAGGAAAATTGGAGCAAGATGGAACCGTTTCATTTATTATCTATTTTTATTTTAGGTAGGATGTGGATATTAATGTTAATTAGCAAATCGCAAGACAATTGCCAAGGAAATCAAAATAAATAAATAATAAAATACCTCTCAGAGGCTAGATAGAGAGAGCGAGAGAAAGACGACATCAAAGCTAAAATGGATACAAGAAGAAAAAAAGGTCGAAATAATTTTCAACTAAATTTTAACTTAATATCTAAAGATCGCATTGCCTGTCTCAACAAACGAACCCGAGCGATTTTGAACCAATCAAGGATTCGGATTTAAATCTAAAATTCCCCCAGAAAATCCAAAAAAAAAATCAATAGATTTTTGCTGGTCGCTTTAGGAAAATTGGAGCAGGAATGGAAATATTTATTTTAGGCATGATGTAGGATATTAATGTTAATCAGCAAATATTGCAAAGACAATTGCCAAGGAAACCAAAATAAATAAATAAATAAATAAATTCCTCTCCAGAGCTAGAGAGAGAGAAAGAGAGCTAGAGAGAGAAAGAGTTTCTCTCTCTAGATTCTCCCTTTCCTTCCTTTTCCCTCTTGAGAATAATATATATATAATCCCTACTTTCCCCTGATTCCCCTCCTTTTCTTCTTCTTATTCTTCTTCCTCCACTTTCTCTCTCTACTCCCACCACGATTCCGGAGGAGAGAGAAAGAGAGAGAGTGAGCTCGCCGGTCGCCGAGCTCTCCGCCCCCGCCATCCGGCCATGGACGCCAGATCCCAGCCGCGGTTCCCGCTCGGCCGGCAGTCCTCCCTCGCGCCCGACGAGGCCCCCGCCGACCTCGGCGGCGGCGGCCCCGGCCCGGAGGCGGTCGGCCCCGGGGTCCGCCTCATGTACGCTGCCAACGAGGGCGACCTCGACTCGATCCGGGAGCTCCTCGACTCCGGCACCGACGTCAACTTCAGGGACATCGACGGCCGGACGGCCCTCCACATCGCGGCCTGCCAGGGGAGGACCGACGTCGTCCAGCTGCTGATCGACAGGGGCGCCGTCGTCGATCCTGAGGATCGCTGGGGAAGCACGGTAAAATCGGTTTTTTTTTTTTGGTAGTCCCCTTGTTGCTTTGCTTTGCTCGCGGTTTTTCGATTGTGCGATTTCGAGCTTCAGCGTGCATGGCGTGTTAGCCTGTACTCGATTGCAGTCGGTTATAGGTTGGAGTTCAGTTCAGCTCAGTTCAGCTCAGTTCAGTTATGCTTCGCTGCCGAAAATCTTCTCTGCCTGACGTGAAATTACGCACCTTGCGGGGGCATGAGTCATTTGAGCACGAAATTCCTCGGCAAGCTGTCGTGATTTTTTGTTGCCGTAAGTCGTGATTGATTGTCGTTTGTTTCGACAGCCTCTTGCGGATGCGATATATTATAAGAACCAAGAAGTGATAAAGCTCTTGGAGAAGAATGGCGCGCATCATCCGGTACGTGCGGCTTACGATTTCACAATTGGTGTTTGTTGTTTGGGGGTCATTCGTGGTAGAAGCATATGCTTCGTCTGAGAAAGTTATGGTATTATACGATGGTTCTGGAAATAACAAGTTTTAGAGATGTTTACCAGGGTATGCGCACATAAAACCCGATGGTGAAGGTGTCGTCCTGTGGTGTTGTAGCGTTTGTCTTCTTGATTTTTGTCGTTTAATTTTCAGATGGCTCCCATGCACGTCCAAAATGCTCGGGAGGTCCCTGAATACGAAATCAATCCAAGTGAGCTTGATTTTTCGAGTAGCGTGAATATAACAAAGGTAAGATGTTCTTTTTTCATGTTCCTTCATCATCAAGTTTGCTTCTTGTGAGCACCCGAAAGTTTTCTGTTAAAAAGTATTGCTATTAGTGTATGTTCATGAGCTGGTCCATGTAAGGAGTGCCGTGACTCACTTTGCTCTTGTGATTGAGAAGAGAGAGTTCGTTACTTCCAGGGCATTAATATCTCTGTCTTTACTTTACTTTAAGATACTCCTTCCATTTGAAGGTGAAGTCTTGCTGGTGTCACGAGTTTGCCTTTGACAGGACGCCTGGTCTCTGATTTCCTTCTCCTTTCAATTCATTTAGCCTTATCCCCCTTACTGGGACAAGGCTTATTCCGTTATTTGTTACAGGATCAGATTTTTCTGCTTTCATGTTCTCTCATTGCAATTGACATAGCAATTTGATTATAGTAACTACAGACGAACAGTGACTTGAATGCTGGATTGTCCTTCTGTTGGATAAATCTTTTATTTTGACTGCCAAATACGAAATAGATTTGCGTGAACGGGAATTTTTTTATTATATTCTTTGAGCATTCTTTTGGTTGTCCAATGTCTACGTTGTAGATATAAATCCAGCGCTCCTTATTAATTGGAGCATATAGAGTTTAATCTCAGGTGAGCAAAGTTGCCCATAATGGATGGAGTATGGTTTTGGTTTACGTGTACGCTTAACTTTCTTTGGGAAAAAGTAGAAGGAAGATGCTTCACTTTCTATTGCAACGTGAAATCAGAAATGCAATATTCATCTCCTTTTGAATTATTGCGGTAAATAAATGTATTTTGATGTCAAGATTGGTAAAGACTACACACCCTTCTTGTGAAAGAAAAGTGGAAGAAGCTTCAACACTACTTTAATTTTCTGAAGTTTTAACAGGGAACTTTTCGAAGTGCATTATGGCGTGGAATCCAAGTTGCTGTCAAAACACTAGGGGAGGAAGTGTTGAGTGATGAGAATAAAATGTGAGTTAGTTTCGCTATTGTCTTTTGCTCTAGACTGTTGCTTTAACTTGCCTTTTGCTGTGCAATCTGATGATATATGGTTTGCAACTTAATGTACGACAGACAGGCTTTTAGGGATGAGCTAGCACTTCTTCAGAAGTTGCGCCATCCAAACATCGTCCAATTTTTGGGTGCCGTCACACAGAGCAGTCCCATGATGATTGTCACAGAATATCTTCCACAGGTTTTGTCTGGAATTTACAGCTTTCATAATCACAGCTATTGCTTGTATCTAAATTGTCAACATTACTCATGTTTGTGTGACTGGGTTGGTGGGTGTATGGTTTTTCATTCGGCACCTACCCCTTTATAGAGAATTTCTGGAAATAATTGGAAGTGGATATTGTATCCCGGGCAATAAATGTTAGGACAACTGTTTTAATAAAGGTACATAGATTCGTGTTTTGGATAAGTGCTTGTTAAAGTTCTCCACAAGAACAGGGTTCTCTGTCGCCAATGTAACCCGAAAAGTTGTGTTGTTTACAAGAGTGATGTGAAATCTATTCACAGGGACAGTTTCAGTAATGTCAATATTCTACTCAGTTATATTCTGATAAAATCAAACAGAGAGTTCAAATATTTTGTCCCTTTTCTTTTGGCCGTTTTCACCAGATGCAAGGGCTTGGCCCATCACACAATAATGTGATTCTGAAAGTCTGGGTTGATGAATTAAACATTTAGTACCCATCTGAAAAAAAAAAAAATTCTTGGTGAATCAAACATTACCTTGCCATAAGGGTTCGGTTCCTATTGAAATCACTGATACAACTCGGATTTTAAAGAGGCATATCCCCTGAGAGATCCTTTGCCTTTGATCATTAAGAACCACAAAAAGAAAAGATGAAAAAGAAAAAGAAAGGTCAATATCTCCACCTATTTTTCAGCATATGGTAGAGACTGCTGACTAAATACATTATCTATTAGAGAAAGATGTGTCAAAGAGCATATCTTGCGAACTGGTTTGGCCTTCGTTATATTGTGGCTGCAGTTTTCTGAATGTTGGATCTGTCATGGTGTACATGTTGAATGCAATCTGATGAACACTCAATGCAATTAGCTTACCCTCTCATTACCTGTGTCTAACCCTTAGTTTTGGGATTTGGAAATGGATATGTCAAGTTCTCGAGTTATCTTTTCTTTTTTCTTTGTTTGGTAGAACTTTTGAGACACGCTGTATAATTAGCAGCTCCTCTAAATTGTCTCTCTTCCATTGCAGGGTGATCTGAGAGCTTATTTGAAAAGAAAAGGTGCATTGAAACCCATAATTGCTGTGAGGTTTGCTCTGGATATTGCAAGGTCAGTTATCTTCTATGTTTGCATGTTAAACACAATAGCAAGCTCCCAGGTTGGCATGTTCAAGAGATCATGCCTTTATTTTCATCCTGGAATTTGATTTTTGTTGGAACCTAGGGATCTTATAAATACTTCTAAACGGAATAATATGAATGACAATCAAATATAAAATTGTTTTCCTCATTGAATAAGGAGAAAGTACAATTGCTCGTTTGAATATGGACCAACTGTACTGTTGGCTAGGAAGAATGAAATAATCGCTGAGTTTCCATGGTGACTGAAAAAAGGCACTGTTATGTACCAGAGTGTATTCTCAAAATTTCAATTCCACAAGGATACACTGCCAGCTTTGTTGGTATCGCATCTTGATTTTGGTCTTTGATTTTGTAAATGTAAATGCAAACATGATGCAAGAAATCATTCTTTTCATTTTTAGACTCTTGGGCTTCTCTGATTGTGCTCACTGACCTTGTTAAATACAGCAAATATTAGATTCTGGAAGAGTCCTCAATTGGCATTATTTGATATTCAGGAAATGCATATTCTTATATAGCTAGCACTTTAATTTGGCCAGGGGAATGAATTATTTGCATGAGCATAAACCAGAAGCAGTAGTACATCGAGATCTGGAGCCTTCGTATGTTCTCTCTCTCTCTCTCTCTCTCTCTGTGTGTGCGTGCGTGCACATGCATGTGTGTGTTTTCTTTTCCCTCTTTTGACGAGGAAGTATATTAAGCTATGAATGTATCATACTTATGTGCATATGAATAGCACGTATTTCCACATGCATGATGCTTGTTGGCATTGAATAAATGATGTTGTGGTTAAGGGTTTTGAAAGCTTCTTGATTCTTCATGAGTAAGATAACAGAAATATACTGCGGGATGATTCTGGGCATCTGAAAGTTGCAGACTTCGGAATCAGCAAATTGCTTAAAGTTGCAAAGACAGTCAAAGAAGATATAAAAGTTACTCGTCAAGACACTTCCTGTACGTTTTCTTCCTCTGTCAAGGTTCTTAATTGTAAATAGACGCAAAAGTTGCATGCACTGAAAGATTAGGACTGCTGAAATCTATTCTATGGCAACTCCAGTCTTCACTGCTAACTTTCCATGATCTCTTTTATTGGATAGTGTTAGTGGCTGCTGACATACTGTTTGAATATCCAATCACCTTTCACTTTTGGGCTTTATGATTTGCAACATGCAAAACCAATTTAACTGATCGCATTTTGGATTTCTTCTTAAAGATGATATTGTACTTATCTACGGATGCTTATGCTTAGGGCGATATGTGGCTCCAGAAGTTTATAAAAATGAAGAATATGATATTAAGGTGGATGTGTTTTCATTTGCTTTGATCTTGCAAGAGGTAACTCTCTCTCTCTCTCTCTCTCTCTCTCTCTCTCTCTCTCTCTCTCTCTCGTCACTTGTGGACTTTGTACATGTGAGAAACGAAAAATAAAGGAAAGGTTTCAAGCAATTATTGAGAACATGTACCTGTATTATATTGAGATGCAAACTTTGCCTGTGATTGACCTGCGGTGCTAATTTAGTATTTATTCAAGGTGTGAGATTTAATTCTAGATTAATCCACAGATAGAGTATGCATATTTATAAGCATATGAAGCTGCATGATTGACATGTTAATGTTAAGTCTTTTTTGTGCAGTGCTATGTCCTGTAGCCTGTCAGATCAAGATGATTTTTCCATTTTACTTTGATCAATAACTCAATAGCTTGTGTCACCAAGATGTCAGAGATATGCTTTTGTATTCACAAGCTCTTAAAGACTTTAGGCAAGTTTAGAAAATTTGAACAAAGGGTGGAACCTGTACTCATTTCAATTATTGCTAGCATTAGTAATTGTAACAAAGGAGAAAATTGCAATTCTTGCATCTAAGTTTTGTATGATGTTACTATTAAAGTGATCTTCCCCATTTTTGGGTTATGTATTCTCCACATGCCTTCAGAATGTGTCTTTTGCATTTACGTGCTCTTAATAACCTTAGGAAGTATGGAAAAATGAATGAAAAGCAACACCCATACTTGATAGCTGATGTAAATAAATATGGAGACAAGGAGAATGTTGCTGCACTTGCAGCAAAGTCTTATGTAATTTAGCTATCCTAAGTGAATTTTTTTGCTTGTTTGGGCCAAATACTTTTATTATACCTTGGCAATATGGAAAGGCAAGATATTCATATACTTGAAAGATTCACAAATTTTCCTTCTCATGCTTCATTTTGTAATATTCAAGACCAAGTTTGTCATTGTTTTATAAGCTTATCTTATGTAGAAAGATATATGAGTGCACATGTCTTGTACCTCTTTGTCTTTGTCCACATCTGTAGCTGGCACAGATAAATTGACAATCACTATGTATAATCTTAAAATCAGAGCTTTTATTTTGTTTCTGGCATATGATTTGTTGTCGTAATTCAGAATTAGCCTGGCCCCATGGTTGGATGGCACATTGTAGATTGAAAGGTTCAAGTTGCGACATGTCTGATTATAGATGTTCATCTTTAGCATCGTTTGGATGCAAGTAGGACGAATCAAGCACTCAGTCCCCTGAACTCTTTCTTATCTGTGATTCAAGATTCTGGTTTAGGAGATTGTCTAAATTTTGTTCACTCTCTTTCGTTCTTTGGTTGGTATGGCTGAGTTGGCTGATCTAATTGAAATAGACAAGATGGAATCTACCTATCAAATAAAGTCTCGATATTTTGTTTCCAATTCATATCAAAAGACCACTCAGTCTTTCAAATTGAAACTAGTTGGATGATTTAGATAGATGCTTTGAGCAAGATATGGGCACATCTTGAGCTGATTGTAATTGATCTACTTAATATTACGTTTCAGATGATTGAAGGTTCTGTGCCGTTCCCTTCAAAAACAGAATATGAGGTTCCTAAATGTTATGTCTCAAATGAGCGTCCACCTTTTAAAGCTCCAGCAAAGCATTATGCTCATGGTTTGAAAGAGTAAGTCAGCGTGCAACCTCTCATATTTGACCTAAAGGATTAATGTTCTTGTCTGAATGTTGGCAGGTGATGGCAGCTGTCCATATACATGGAATATTTTTACATAATGAAACTTTTTCCTTTTATGCTTGCTCTTGTCTTAAGCTGGTTATTTTTTTGTTAGGATCCCAGTAGTAGACTTATGTAGTGTCCAATATATAAAATGTGACCAAGGACTTGATGTGCAGTATGTATTTAGATAGATATATCAATTATTTGCTCCATTTTTCTGTCAGATTATATGGATGGATTTTGGCCATGTCAATGTGGTTCTCTTGTCCACATTGTGGTGGCTTGAGTGAAAAATGTTCAGAACAGAGATCTAAGTTGTCTTATTGATTTTGGTCCTGCTCCATCTCTACTTTTGTAATTTTGCATAGGTGCAGCTTTCATCACAAATCAAATCTTATTGCATACTTAAGCTACATTGATCAAACTGTATTCTAACGAATTTCCTGGTTACATATATTTGGAAGTTTAATTGAAGAATGCTGGAATGAAGAGCCATTGAAGAGGCCAACATTCAGCCAAATAATTAAGAGATTGGATCAAATTTATGTCCAGCTTAATCGTTCCAATATATGGAAGGTCTCTCTCTCTCTCTCTCTCTCTCTCTCTCTCTCTCTCTGTGTTCTAGAAAGGCTAACCTTTCGTTTATCCATAAACTTCAAAAGATGCTTGCATTTACATATTGTGTATTTGTAAAAGCTCATTCCAAATCAGTTCATGTCTTTTGAAGGCTATAGATGATTTATTGGTTGAGTGCTTTTGGATCTTATAAATTGTGTTTCCTGCTCAAATGGACCATGCTGAAGCATGATCCAGAATCATGTTATGTGACTTTCTGTTTCTCTTAGACCAGGCTTTTACTTGCATTTCTTGGGAGGTTGGGATCATCATTTCTTGTTCAATGGGTTGCAACCTATATGTGTTCAAGTTCTGGAACTTAAAAGGCCTGTTAAGAAGATGATGGAGCAACTCCTCGCCATAGCAGAAAGTCGAATAGGAAGAGCGGGAATAATATGTCTAGTCAATTGATCTCATGAGGCTGGTTGGGAACGAGTAGGTTCAGTGTTTTAGTCATTCTGGGACCTACAATTGGAGATGGCAAGCTGGAGGCTATGAAAGAGATATCTATGATTGTAGTTGTAGTAGGGTTGCTACTATATATTTAATTCTCTTCAATGTTATTCTAGGATGTCTAATCTCCTAAGAATAGGTTATCGTTGGTGACGCAGCAAGGTGCTACCAGTTGTTACTTGGATTGGATTGGTCAATAATACTTGACGATAGATAGTACATGGTTAGTATGGTGCCTGGGAGGACCACACAACCAGAAATGTTTTCTTTCTTAATTTGGCCTCAGAATCTGGCTCAAAGATAAAGTTCTAAGAAATAGTCTCTAGATGGGATTGGCCTGCCATGGAGAGGTTATTCTGAAGCACTTCTTTCTCAGCTGCACAGTTCGCCGATTAAATTCCTTTGAACTTTTACACTGCACTTACTAGACATTGTATTTCCTGATGTCATTCTTCAGCATCATTTTCCTGTCTCATCTGAAACTTCGAATATATTCTTAAACTCATGTTTTGAAAACTGAATTGCAGGTGAGACCCTTCAAATGTTTCCAGAACTTTCGGGAAATTTTCAAGAGGGATCGCCTAAATCCAAGCACTCGATCTTCTCGCTACTCAACAATGTGAAAATATCGATCACTCCATTTCTCACAGCTTTGGTGCTGGTCCTGCTGGACGAGCAATCTTTTTGGCAGATCTTGTCATGCATGCAGCACTCTGTTCCTTATCATTCCATCAATGCTGTTCTGCATCTTGATGATTTGAATTTAACGCCCCATCATCATATGCTTTCAACATGTGTGCCAAGACATTGTACAGATTTTACGGGCCAGTACCTGCCTTCTCTGTATAGTCATGAAGAAAATGATTTTCAGCTCTACTTTGTTCTCTATAAGCTGCTTTCAGTGAGTTGAGGCCTGCCTCCATTCACAAAAATCATTGTGTTGCAAGATACGTCCACCGAAATTGAATGCGGAGCTTGGACTAACTTTGGATTGACTTTGCCGTGATGAAGTGCAAAGAGAGCGAGTAATTCCCAATGTCGGTCCTTGGGCATTTGACTGAGTTGGATTTCAAGTGTGGATCGGAATCTGAGTTCTCATCTTTTTTCTCTTTTGTCATGGAACTATCTTAATCGTGTTCATTCTGTT
The DNA here is from genome assembly GCA_019915185.1 of Eucalyptus camaldulensis. Lineage (NCBI taxonomy): Eukaryota > Viridiplantae > Streptophyta > Magnoliopsida > Myrtales > Myrtaceae > Eucalyptus > Eucalyptus camaldulensis. The sequence continues at coordinate 11,254,226 of JAHSVA010000005.1, forward strand.
TCGTATTTGGCTCTGTAATACACTGATCGGTCATCAACAAGAGGCTGACTGTTAAGAGGTGTGTACAATCGGAACCTGACGGGGAGTTCATGTTATGATCGATAAACCGTTGTTGTGTATTGTTGACTTTTTTCCTAGTTCAGAATAATTGGATCAAAGTCAAGTCGAGTCAGTTTGTCACACAAACTAGACTTTAGAGGTCGAGGTTCTATAATTGGCTTGAGCTTGAACCAAGTTGATCTAATAAAGCCTCGATTTAGATTTCGACTTGGACTTGTGATACACATTTGGATCGCAAAGCATGGTGCAGAATGTGCTCAGTTGAACCATCCCAGTTAGTCTATTGAACCATCCAAGTGAGGAGCTGAGATTGAAACTCACGATGTTCGCTCTCGTGATTTCAAGCGGACGAGCAACGGTAGTATCATTCTCGAGTTAGCTCCTCCTCACTGCACCAGGGATACACCCTGCAGCATAACAGGGATGTGCACCATATGAAGATGCACCTTATGCGGAGTTTGAAATAAATGGACAAGAACACAATCTACAGGAACTAGGAAGGAATCAAATGCGAAAAGAATTAATTGAAATCCTTGCATCAATCGAAATCGAACCACGAGTTTTGCACTCTCCAGCTCAGAGTTCGGTTCCCTATTCTCCCCTTCCGCGCCTGAAGGAAGCACAAATCATACGACTTTACCTAGTTGACAGATACAGGCACCCTCTCACATCGCTCACCAGACAATTATCGGGCTGCGACAGATCTAGGCAAAGTTTAGGAGCAGGCAGAGCGTTGGTGTCGCCTTGTTCTCACCGCAAGCTGACCTTGTCAGAGTATGCATCGCGCCTTGGTGAGAGTTTTTTTTGTCACATTAATTTAGAAGCTAATTCAAGAGAGAAGGCAAACGGCTCCTGCGCAGCTGTCTTTAATAGCACTTTCCAGGACCAGAAATGCTTCCATCATTCATCCACGCTTAGTCCAATTCAACTGGACTGTAACAAGCACTTTCCAGGACTAGAAAATCCTCGGAGAGATGCGTTCCACTTGAGATGTGGAAGAAAGTGACCAATTTTCTCCTCCACCCGGACAATAGAGAAACTCAGGAAGAGTGATCAACCAAGTCACCGCAACCATGCTCTTCCTCGCTTGAGCCATCATCCTCGCTCCTTTTGTCGTGCTGATGAGCTAGACGTTCATAGAACTCCAGCGCTTTCGGGTGCGCCTTGATGATGGTGGGATCGAAGCCAGATAAATGGAGCCCGCTCAAGCTCCTCACTCGGGACAGAGCGACATAAACCATCCCGTACCCGAAACTCCTGGTCAGATCAGTATGGAGACTGTCGAGGCTCATGCCCTGGCACTTGTGGATGCTTAGAGCCCAAGCCAGTATGAGGGGAATCTGCTTCCTCTGAGCAACCACGGAATCTCCATCCACCACGTACCACGTCTCCGGCTTGATAACCACTGTCCTGCCGGAATTGAACTTCACCACTGGCAAGACACCTTCGGAACATAGTTCGGAGACGTCCCTATCCTGCGGCTTCACAAATTCAACTACTGTACCCACAGCACCGTTCACGAGCCCACGCGAAGTGTTCTTGTTCTTTATCAGCATCACCCTGGCGCCTTTGCAGAGAAAGATCTCATCAGGCGCCATGCCCCGCTGGACTTGCCTCTTCCAAGGATCACTGCCGCTATCGGCTGCTGTAAAGAAATAGCCCTCTGCTGCCAGCTCTTCAATTCTGGAATTGTTCACCTCATCGACATCCTCGTTCCGTGGATATAGCTGAACAACGGAAGGATCTGGCTCATCGGATGCACAAGATTCTTCTAGGAATTCCCAGTCGTCAGGACTGATCTGGCCTTTCCTTATGCCCTGAAGCACCTTAACGAGCCTTTCATCCGATTGCCTGAATACTTTGGTAAGCTCAATCTGCAAGTCGAAGCTTGATTGCCAACAGTCGGCTGCGAAAGCGAATTGTTTCCTCGACATGCAATTCCCATTTCTTGGTATCGGCGGCAGCTGCAAGAAGTCCCCGGTCACGATGAGCTGAATCCCTCCCCAAGTCTCGCCCGATTCCCGCACCTCTCTAGCAATACATTCAAGATCGTCGAACAGCTCGCCGTCCACCATACTGATCTCATCTATAAACAGGGCCCGGACCTTCTTCCACCTCTTGCACGCCTTCTTGTCCATGTAAATGTCCAAAGCCGAAGCTCTGTGGCTGGGGTTCCTGATGCCCGCGAAGGAGTGAAGGGTCTGCCCGCGGAGCGCGCAGGCGGCCACCCCGGTGGACGCAGTCACGAAAACCCTGGACCGGCCCAGCGAGTCCTTCAACAGCTTGATGATATGCTTGAGCAGGGCGGTCTTCCCCGTGCCGGCCGACCCGGTGACGAAGACGGACCGGCCGCCGGAAACCGCCGATATGATTCGGGTCTGCTCCTCGGTCCACTGCAAATGGCGGGTCCTGGTGAAGGTCCTGGCGGCCCTGGCGCCTTTCGGGCGGTCTTTCTTGCTCCCGGCCTCGCGCGGCTCCTTGCCCGGAGCGGGTTTCCTAGGGGGCGCCGCCGGGGTCTTGCTGCTGCCGTAGTTTCTGTAAGCGCACTTCAACGCAGCAAGAACCCTCATCCCCATCTCGCAGCCTCTTCCCGAAACTCTCCTTTTTCGTTTCTTGGGTTCTTCAAGAACTTGGAAACCCGGGAAGAATCTGGAGCTGACCCGACGCAGCGGAAAGAGAGGGGGAGACGTCCATGGCGATGGCGCGAGGATCAGCTTGCGGTTCTTGATGATGCGGATGGCGAGCGAAGAGAGAAACTCGCCATCGGGGAAGAAGGAGATGCGAAATCTTGGACGACGACGGTAGGCATATATTGGGTTTTGCTCCGGTGGTGATTTCGGGAGGTATCCCTAGTTTGAAGGAATATATATGCATATAATCAGGTAATTTAATTCAAATTTTAATAGCTCAAATGCATTAAATCTCCAGCTCCGTTTTTTCACGGAAAAGAATGATATTTAAAAAAATATTTTTTATATTGCTTGAAAAAATTAATTAATAATAAGTATTATTTTTTTACAAATATTTACCTTTTCTTTAAAAGAAAAAAAGGGATCATTATGTTGCTCGTATCTCAAATTTCGTTAACCGTCTAATCTCATTTTGGAACCATTTGATTTGATTCAACCATTGTTTCTAAGTTGTTTATCATTTTTTGGATATTCAATAAATAGGCATCGATTGAAATCGATGTTAGATATAGAAAATTTAAAATCACATGATTGGATTTTTTACGTGATACTTTACATTATAAGAATGATACAACTTCAATTCCTACTCTTAATTTTACATCAATTTGACAATTGACTCTCCTAATTATTACAATGATTTGTTTTTGGCAAGATGAAATCAATCAATTATAAGCGGAATTGATACCTCAATTCAAAAGCAAAACCATTATCAACCAAGGCAAATTTTCCATTTATTGTTAGAAATTTAAAGCAGCTTTCAAATTTTGACAAAGAATTTAACAGAAGTCTCGAATTTCAAAAAACGAACAAGTCAAAATACATGAAATACATCTCGATTAAACAAAATAAAAATCGAAAAAATCACTCCAACTTCTTTTTTTTTCATGGAAAATCCAAATTAAGGAGAAACGAAAAATTTCCAACTTCTTATTTTCATGGAAAAATCCCGAAAGATCTTCAATTTTTTTTTTCCGTCAAAATTCAACCGGGTAAACATTAAAAAAAAAAAAGTCGGCCAATTTTTCTTATTTTAACCTAATTTTATTTCTGTCGACAAAAGAGGGCGAAAAAATGAGGTGAAAAGTTCGCGCTTCATCTCCTCCGCGCTCCGTTACGCGCCTCCCCACCGGATTCCTCCCTCCCTCTCTCTCTTACTCTCGAGCGTCAATGGCGTAAACCCTAGAAATCGGGCGATCCCCCGCCTCGCTTCACCCCGCTCCCGCGCAGTTCCCCGATCGCCAGCAAGCAACCAAGCAACCGAGCAGGACCTCACTCCGGCGGCACCTCGTAAGTCCCCTCGACCCTTCCCCCCTCGGCTCTCTCTCGCGTCGCTGAAAAGCTCTCGCCTTTCGCCCGTAAAACCCTAATCGGGTCCGTCCTCCTCTCTGTCCTTCTCTCCCCCCCTCCCTCTCTCTCTCTCTCTCTCGCTCTCTCTCTTTTCTTTTTTGTTTTGAGCGGAGCGCGCGGTCGGATTCTGGGGCGATTTAACACTCCGATCCGAAACCCATTTTTAGGGTTCTAAACCATTAAAAATGGCCCCGTCTTGACCCGACCCGGATCTCCGCGCGTGCCCGTTGTGCGTGCTTTGTTTTTTTCCTGACCTCGGTTGGTCACGGTGACGGGTTTCGGGTTTCGGATTTCCCCCCCGACCCGTCTGCGGCCCTTCCTTCCTCGGGCATGCTGCTGCTGCCGCTACCGCCTCCTGGCGCCGGGGTTTCGTCGGTCCTCTAGCGCCGGTTCGGGGGACCGAAGCGTGCGGCCTTGTCGTGAATGCTTTCGTGCGTTCTTTCCTTTGCTCCGTCGTTCCTACATCGTGGGTGTGCGGTTTTCGCCGGGTGAAGTGGGAAGCGCGAGTCTTGTGTTTCGGGTTCGAAACGGCCCGATGGCCGATGCGATATGATGATTCGATGAACATGGCGGCGGTCTCAGTTTCGGTGTCGTTTCTGCCGAGGGTAGTATGTATGAGCTCTGTCTGTGTTGAGATCGTTAAGCAGGGAAGTGGCATTCTCGTTAGGTCCTAGGTGGGTTCGGTTTATCTGTTCGGTTTAACTGGTTTTGCAAAACGGGCTTGACCATCTGTGCTCTGAGAACCCAGAAAACTTGGATGGCAGGCGTCTTCCTATGGGGACATTTCCAAGACATTCCCCCCGGGTTACTGCTGTTTAGGGAATGCCAATGCCTGTTAAATTATAGAAGGACTTGCGAGATGCGGCATTTGTATGAGGGAGCGAGTTGCTGTAACAGTAGTTGCTTGGACCGAATCTGTCTTCGTGTAAACCACACGGAAGAAGCAACTGGTGCATTCCGGCAGTATCGTAGTTGAAGTAGATTTTGGTAGAATTCATGTCTTATCATGCATACAACTTTTAGGTTCTGAACTTCCGATTTGTCTTTTTCTTTTGAATGCATGGTTTATGTCGATGACCAATTACAGACTGCTCCTATTCAAATATCTTTGGAATACTTGGTTTGTTTTTCCTTTACCATTATCTGATCAGAATATTGCTGTTAGTGAAAGACCTTCCAGGTTGTATTGACAAATTAATGATTGACTTGGAATCTGCTGAGATTTTTGTTACGTAACTTATGTGTCAGTTGCTTTCTTACTCTGCATGAGAAAGTGTACTGTTTTGCTTCGGCCTTTACTTATGCACTTTCCCTACGCTGTCCTATCAGTGATAAATCAAATTGATGCCCCACAAAAATGCCAGCATCATTTTTTTTTTTTTTGCTGATGTCATTTGCTTATGCTCAAGATGAAATTGATTTTTTTTCTAACATCTGCTTTTGGGCAACATTAGAGATGTTGAAGTTAAATAGAAAAGGCCTACCGAATCCAAAGCCAAAGTCTGGGGAAATGGATGAACTCTCATAATTCTTGAGGCTGATGCGCTGCATTTCATGAATTCTTGGTCATGTTTGAATTGTTTGCTTGGTGGAATTGGGCTAGATGATTCAAACTTCCTTTCCTATGTAGTAAACTTCTTTCATTGATTTAGGGAATGACTTCTTTCTATTTCCGTCCGCAGGTTATTCAACTTAAGTTCATGTGATGGACTTGTCAGATGCAGTTATAATTAATTCTAGCAGATTAAAATCAGTTGTCTGGAACGACTTTGATAGAGTTAAGAAAGGTGATCTCTGCGTGGCTATATGTAGGCACTGTAAAAAGAAACTGAGTGGCTCAAGTACTAGCGGTACTTCTCATTTGAGAAATCATTTGATCAGGTGTCAGAGAAGATCTAACCATGATATTACTCAACTCATTCCGGCAAGGGAAAGGAAAAGGGAGCGACCCCTTGCTATTGCAAATTTCAGTTTTAATCAAGAGCAGAAAAAGGATGAAGGGCTAAATCTTGTGAATATCAAATTTGATTCTGACCAGGTGAAAGATGATAATGCAAATGCTGTGACTGTGGGTAGTAACTACGATCAAAGGAGAAGCCAGTTTGATCTTGCGCGTATGATCATTATACATGGCTATCCTCTGAATATGGTTGAGCATGTGGGGTTCAAGGTGTTTGTCAAGAATTTGCAGCCTCTTTTTGAGCTTGTGACAACAAATAAAATAGAGGCTGACTGCTTGGAAATCTATGAAAAAGAGAAGCAAAAGGTTTTCGAGGTCTTGGATAAATTGCCTGGTAGAATTAGCCTCAGTATAGATGCTTGGGCTGGTTCTGGTGATGTTCAATACTTCTGTTTGGCTGCTTATTTCATTGATGAATCTTGGCAGCTGAAGAAGAAGATACTGAATTTTGTGTCAGTCGACTCTTCTCACACGGATGACATGCAAGCAGATGTCATCATGACTTGTCTCATGGACTGGGACATTGACCGTAAATTGTTTTCCATGACTTTTGATGGTTCTTCTTCGGACTTCTTTGTTCTCAGAATCAGAGATCGTCTATCACAGAACAGGTTTCTTTATGGTAGTGGCCAACTTTTTGAAGTGCGATGCGTTGCTACTGTTCTCAATCAGATGGTTCAGGATAACTTGGAAGCGCTAGGGGACGTAATTTACAAAATTAGGGAAAGTATTCGGTACGTCAAAAGTTCACAAGCGATGTTAGAGAAGCTCAACAAGCTGGCCCAACAAGAAAGTATCGAGACTGAAAAGTGCTTATCTCTTGATAACAGCTTCAGATGGGACTCGACTTACAGGATGCTTGAGGTTGCCTTGGAGTACAAGACCGCATTTTCTCTTCTGAGGGAACTGGACCCGCTTTTCACAGTTTGTCCTTCTGATGTGGAGTGGGAGAGAGCCAGCGCCATTACCAGTTACTTGAATGTCTTTCTGGAGGTCATGAATGATTTCTCCCGAAGCAGATACCCGACTGCAAATATATACTTCCCTCTGATATGCGATATTCATTTGAAGTTGATAGGGTGGTGTAAGAGTTCAGATGATTACATCAGTTCTCTGGCCTTGAAGATGAGAAGCAGATTCGACGGGTACTGGGATAAATGTAGTTTGGGACTAGCTGTCGCGGCCTTTTTGGACCCTCGATTTAAGATGAAGTTGGTAGAGTATTACTTCCCCCAAATTTATGGTAGTACTTCCCTCGAACGCATCGATGAGATATCCAGCCGAATCAAGGCGCTTTACAATGAACACTCCATTGGATCTCCATTATCAACTCTTCATCATGGTCAGGCATGGCAAGTTGGTGGCAGTACCGGGAGCTTGTCGGGTCCTGGGAACGACGTGAAGGATAGGCTGGTCGGGTTCGATAAGTTCCTCAATGAAACTTCTCAGAGTGATGGCATGAAATCAGATTTGGACAAGTACTTGGAGGAGCCTCTCTTTCCTCGGAACGTCGATTTCAACGTGTTGAACTGGTGGAAAGTTCACACCCCGAGGTATCCCATATTGTCTATGATGGCACGAAATGTGCTTGGCACTCCGATGTCGAAAGTTCACTGGGAGTCGGTGTTCAACATGGGTGGCAGGGTGCTCGAGCGGGACCGCAGTTCTCTCAGCTCAGCGACCTTGCAAGCACTGATGTGTTCCCAAGATTGGATAAAAAGTGAACTAGAGAGTTGATAACAATTAAAGGTAATGCACTCGGTGACTGTCGTCTTTCTCACTGAGATTTTGTATCTAGCTGTTTAAATCAATGCAAGTTAGCAATTATGTGGCCCGGACGGTTTCGGGATGCTCCTAATAATCAACTAATGTCTAACAAAATTCAATGCCCGCTCAATATGTTCCTAAAAAATCTGATTGGTTTTACTTAGAATCTCCACCTAGTTTTGTGACTTTCCAATATATGATTAAGTTGCGCTACAGAGGGTAGTAGGAGGTCTATATATGGATATGTGCAGGCTCGTACTTCATTGGGCTGGGCTTGGCTTTATTCTTTCTCTGAAACCACAGCTTGCTTGAGCAATCAATTGCATGCGCTAAAATCAAATTCTTGGCCAATGAAATTTTCTTGGAGCATATTCGATCGGTCAAATCCATGGATCAGCTGCAGCTTTGAGAGAACATCTGGAGAGATTATGCTCACCCTTTTGTTAATACTTCTGGGCTAAACAAGATTATGGTTCTCTTTGCTTGGACAACTATGGCAAAGATCTAGTTAGCGAACAGAGACAGGATCATCGAATACGAGCTGTGGCATGGTACGTTGGAATTGGCTTTAGTCAAGTTTGGACGTCAAGAATTGACTAAGTTGTGACTAATATACCAAAGAAGACATCGAACTTAGACGAGGTGAAATCATACGTGATTCCACGTGACAACATTCGCACGTTTCCGCATTGAAATAAACTTGTAGTGCAGGAGAGAAATGCCCGGGTCCTCTTTTCTTCTTGTTGTCCATTTCGACTTAAATAAAGTGATGGTGACGGGGGTTGATCGAGCATTTATGGAATTAGGTTTGTGCATTCAATTCGGCATCTTTCGCCATCATTCGTGACACGAGTCCACCTTGGGGTAGCATCCTTGGTCCCCACCCCAAAGATAATGTTGTTATAATTATTTATTAATGTTATAAATATTAGGTTTACAAAAGCTGAATTATTTGTAATGCATCTTTTTTCCCCGCTTCTCTGGGCTTTCAACCTCAAAAAGCAAAGTGCCCTCTTATTAGGGCAATGCCTCTTATCATGCTTAATTGCTTTGCTTGTCCATTACCTGCAAGGTGACGAATTCCTCAGCATCTGTCTGCTTTTGTAAGATCTGGTTTAGACTTTTGTTCCCAGATCACAAAGATAAAGCACGCATCCAATTCCTCTTCAACAATTTTTTTTCCCCTTAAATGATTTCTTCCGTGATCGGAGGAATCATAGACTATGATCAGCTTCTCGATACTTTCCAATCAGTTTCGGCAATCATGCAAGCAATTGATTTATGGGACTGTCCTTGAAGCTATCCTGACATTGTGACATGGTAAAAATTTTGAGGGAGTGCGTGATCGGAACATCGTCGCCAATGTCGTAGGTTGCGCTCTCAATGTCGCTTGTTTGTTACTTGATAGAGAATCGATCTTTCTACAGAGCTAATTTGATAATGTGTGCTGCCATTCCTATCGCCTACCTTTACTGTCCCATAGAATCGTAGGGAAGAAGTTTTCTTCCTTCTCCAACTTCAATACCAAGATCATTATCTAGCTTTCAATCATTTCGTCATTGCGTCAAGCAGAAATCGTGCGATTGGTTATTTCTACGCAAAACCCATTGATGCAATGCTATCGTGCGCTGTATTACAATCTAAACTATTTACTTTGGAATTTCCGTGCTATGTGAATCGGTAAGCATCGGTTTACATCTTCATGCAAAACATTTTATAGACAACGCAGTCGCTTGCGTTCCCTGATTCTGCAGAATTCACTTCGGGAGAGTGTAGCAGTGTTAGTCGCTAAGGTACGAACTTCCAAGATTGCTCTTGCATCAATAGGCAGTTTAAAAAATGGGGAAAAGCGCCAGAAAAGTCCTAAACCTTTTGTATTTGTGCTAATTTAGTCATAAACATTTTTACTTAGTGCTAATTAAGTCCTTTCCGGCCAACTTTGGTTGGATTTTGCTGACTAAATGTCAGTCGGCTGACGTGACCTAATCGGTGCTGACGTGGATTACTTTTAATAATATTTTAATATTTTTTAAAATATTTTTTTATTCTTTATTCTTTTTATCTTCTCTCCTCCTTTCTCCGGCTGCTGTCCAGTTGCCATGGTCTGGCCAGCGGCCAAAGGAAGGAGGAGAGAAGATAAAAAGAATAAAGAATAAAATAAAGAAAAAAAGGAAAAGAATTAAAAAAAATTCAAAAAAAAGATTAGGTCACGTCAACCGGCCAGCATCCAATCAGTAAAATCCGGTCAAAATTGGTTGGAAATGACTGAATTAAATAAAAATGTTTAAGATTAAATTGATACAGAAAAAAAAGATTTAGAACTAAATTAGCACAAATACAAAAGGTTTAGGACTTTTGTAGTTCATCGGGGTAAGTTGTATCATGGGTCATTGCAGGCTGATGGCACATATATGATGAGCACGGTTTGATTTGGGAGAGATTCTTGACATTACATGGTGAGCACGGCTCGGAAAAAAAAGCTTCAACACAAAATGCGAATTAGAACTATCAAGATCAGAACACCCAAAGGAGTAAGTTTGGGTTCGACTTCTCACCGTTAACCTGAAGTTTACAACACGATTCGACAGTACTATACTGTTGCAAGAAAGAATGGATTCTCTTTTCCATGCTCATAGATTTGAATTAGTAAGTATTGGAATACAGTTGCTAGAAAAAGTTACTGGTTACTCGATTTTCTCGTAATTTGTTAGTTACTTATCAAAGGTTTTGGTGAAATTACCATTTTTTTTTGACAATTAACAAATTATCAATTTTGTGTGTGTATTTTTTACCAATTTTTCTATGTCTTTCTTACCAACGCTTTAAGTGTATCAACCTTGTATCAATGTACCAATCTTTATTTGAATGACACGATGGCTTTTTCCTCAATTAAAATACTAACTTGTTTTTAGTTACCAGCTCACATTTGGATTACCTACTAATGTCGATGTTTTGTTTATTTCTAATTTGTGAAATTTTGTTATCATTTTACCAATTTTTATCTGTCATTCTTAAAAGTGTCTTAGATTTATGAACTTTACATGAATTTACCAATCTTTATTTATGTGACTTACTGGTTATTTCTCATTAAATTTCCAACTAGTTTTGGTTTACCAGCTCTCATTTCAATTGCTTACCAACTTTTATATGTCTTAATTATCAACCCGTAAGTTTTATTGACTATTTTTAGAAATTACTAAACTCAATTAAATTGATTATCAACTTTTCTCCAAATTAATTTACAAACTAGTTTTGTCTTTCTAATTCTTATTTAAGTTAGTTATCAACATTTAATTGGTTTTACCCACTCACGCATGGTTGCGTTGGTTGAGGCCTGACCTCCTCACCGCCAAATCAGGGGTTCGACTCCCAGAGTTCACCACAATTTCCAAAGCAGTTCTGTGACTTAAGCGGGGGGGGGCTCAGTTGGTGAGTTGCTAGGTTAGTCCCCCCCGAAGTATAATCGGTGTATGTTCCCGTAAGATGAGCTAGGTCGAATCCTCGGCGTAAAAAAAAAAACTTTTAATTGGTTTTTATAAATAACCAATTTCTTTAATTTATCAATTAAAAAGGTTTCTTTTATCTTTTACAAAATTTTATTTGTCTTTCTTACCAACATCTTAAATTTAACACACAACATTAAAAACTTTTATTTAGTAGCTTACCAATCTATCTCTAATTAAGTTATCGACTAGTTTTTCATTATTAACTCTCATTTGAGTTGTTTATTTGCCTTGTCTGTTGACTGTTTTGTAGAAATTACCAACATCAAATAGAGTGATTACTATATTCTTTTCGATTAAGTTACCAACTCTTATTTGATTTGGTTACAGATATTTATTTGTTTTTTTAGATCACCAACTTGTCTCACATGTAATTTATAAAGTTCTCTAATAATTCTAATTATTGACTTTTATTTACCTTTTCACCAGTAGCTTAAATATTTTGTTTAATAGATGAAATAACACACCTTTATTAATGTGACTTATCAGCTTTTCTCCAATGAGGTTATTAGCTTGTTTTCCATTACCAACTGTGATTTCAGCTCCTTACTATTATTTGTTCTTTTTTCTTAAGCTTACCAACTGAAATTTTCTATTTTGTCTTACTTATCAACTTTTTGAAAATTATTGATTTTTTTATGAAATTTCCAACCTTGATGAGTTTGATTAGCGACTTTATCCAATCAAGTTACCAACCTGTTTAATGTTACAAACTCTTATTTTAGTTAGTTATCAATGTCAGTTTTTTAATTGCCAACTTGTTTTAATTTTGACTTAAAAACTTTATTTTATTTCTTGCCATCTTTTATTTACCTTTTTTTTACCAGGGCGTCAAAAATATCAACTATTAAATGAAACTACCAATCCTTTTTCTTTTTCTTTTTTATTTTTTATTTTTTTTATGTTTGACTTATTAATTTTCTCGATTTAAGTTGTAAAACTAGTTTCGTATTACCAACTCTTGTCTAAGTTGCTGGCCAACGTTTCATTGATTTTCCTTTAAGGGTTTGTTTGTTTCGCAAGAACTTACGTTTTGGAAAATATTTTCCTAAAAATAATTGGTTATATCCTTTACAAAAATATATGAACAAAATGAATTGTTGTCAATAATAAAGATATTTTTTGTTGGCTCGCTAAAATGTTTTTCAAATCATTCATTTTTTATTAAACAAATGAATGCTAAACTATCAACTTTCTATTGAGTTACTGCTTTTATTTGCTTCACTTACCAACTTTATCTACGTTTAAATTATCAACTAGTTCTTCATACTACTCTTTTTTTGGAGTTATTGACGAACGTTTATTTTGCTCTTCTCAAATTACCAACTTCTTATCTTCAACCAACAAAGAAAAGGAGAGACCTTCTCTTATCTTTATAATTTTTTTAATTTCTTTATACTAGTACTTCTAATTTACCAACTGTTAAATAAGATTATCAACTTTTATTTCGAGTGGCTTATCAAATTTTTTACTGATTTCGTAACCCGATGGAAAAACTACTACATTAAAAAAATAACATAAATACTAGTAACTACCTCAAATAGATATGGGAATTACAAAAATAACCAGTAACTTTTTTTTTTTTGAACTAACAATAACCAGTAACTTAATCGGTGAAAAAATTGATGAATCACTAACATTGAAGTTAGTAAGTTCATACACGAATTGGAACTTACATTGAACCGAATAAGTTCAGGTACTCAACTGAATAAGACATTTGATTCTGAAAATGGGAAAAAGGTTCAAGGCCTTGTGGCGTCATTGTTCCTAAAACTAATACATGACGACAATGCTAGACCTACAAAGACTCATCAATAGACTTCAGTTATTCATTAAGTGATGCGATGAATGGACCATTGCTTTTTTTGTATACCACAAACACGAGCCAAAACAAAGGCGTGAGACGCTTGAAAACTAGGGACAAACATGGAGGTCGCCCCACCGGTTTTGTAGCCAACCAATTAGGTTTTCTATGGATTATCCTAATACAAAGGCGATGCATAAATTCTGGTGGACAATGTTCAACGTCTAAGGGTCGCCAAGGTGGGGTTAGATCTAACACGCTTTTGGGGGAGACATGGCGCCTTGATAAGGTCACATTCCAAATAATATTCTCCATGTGGGTCTAGAGCTCTCTCTCTCTCCCTCTCTCTCTCTCTCTCTCGCGCGCGCGCGCGCATGAACCAAGAGTACTCTAGTACTTCCCCAAATGTGGTCCTCACCATACACCATTCCTAAGAGATTTTCCTCTTGCGATGATTGATGTAGAACTTTGGCCCCATCGTGGAGTCACAAGCGCATGAGGCGGGGCCAAAGGAGTAGAGAGGGAGGAGGGTTTCCACAGGACATTGAAATATCCGGGCATGGAACATGGCAGCTCATGAGAAAATTTCTCAAAGGGTGAATGCAAGATGTCATCGCCTGTGGATCCAACTCAGTTGTCTAGCTAGGGCTAGGTAGAAGAAACGTCACAACGTTATGGTGAGCATCTGGGCATAAAACATGCTGAGGCAAAAGCCAGAATTCTTTTCTTCGACCTTAGAGGAGTTTTGTCGAGAGAATTAGGCAGTGTTTGGTAAAAAATATTTTTGTTTCCTGGAACAAAATTTTTTGTTCTTTTGTTCCAGGGAACAAAAGAACAACATAAATATGTTTAGTAAAACTTTTATTCCCGGGAATAGATTTAGAAAAGAAACAAGAAGTAGAAAAAAGTTGCTTTTTGTTCTTGGGAACAATTTCGATAAAAACTTTTTTTTTTCTTTCCTTCTTCTTCCTTTTGGCCGGTCGCCAGCCTCGGCCATGGCCAGCGATCAGCCGACGAGGGCCGGCGACCTCGCCGAAGTGTCGGCAAGGCCGAGCCTCGCCAAGCCACCATTACGTCAACGTCGCCCAGTGGTGGCCCAGCGAGGCCGAGCTTGAGCTCGCCTAGCCAAGGTGAGGCCAAGCCTCGCCATGAGTTGGTGACGCTCTGGTGAGGTCGCTGGCCCTTGTTGGTCGGTTGTCAGCCATGACCGAGGTCGGCGACCGGCCAAAAGGAAGAAAGAAGGAAAAAAAAGAAGAAGAAAAAAAGGAAAAATATAATAAAAATATGGAAAAATCAAAAGAAACAACAAAATTATACAAGTTCACCAAATGCATTTCTATTCTTGAAATATAAATGTTTTGCAGTTATCAATCGTGTTCTTAAGCTTAGAAATTGTTCCTGAGAACATGAATATATAAAACTATTTCTATTCAAAAATTATTCCCCGGAACAAAAACATTACTAAACGCGTCCTTATTTTCTCTCTTAAGAGAAATTACTTGCCTAAAAAAATGGTAATGCAAAACCATAGATTTTGTGTAGCAGAAGATTGATGCCACGATGTATTTATATTATGCTATTGAGAATTTAATTGATGCTACATCATGACATGGCATGTGATATGGTACGATCACATTGTTATGCACGCATTATCAGTTTGTTGTACATATGCTCTCGGTGTCATTTGGACCTCTCCGTTTTGTGTGACGTGGACAAGATAAGGTACTTTTTGTCTTCTGTTTAGGGATTTTTGGATTTAAACCTCTGTACTTCATGAAAACAAATAAACTTTCCTTCCTAGAAAGTCAAGAAATATGTTTTATTCACATTATTGGTGTTTTATTCGAGATCTTAAATTTTTGGGAGAAAATGGTTCAGATAACATTGAATCAGAACATAATAATCAATTTGAATATCTATTGTTTTATTTTGTTAGTTACTATTAGTTAAATCAGATCATTGAACGGGTTGGACGATGCCCCCTTGAGTTCGAAGTCTGCATGGATTTGCCCTAGCTCACCAAAGCTTGAACTTGCTGGCTTAGTTAAGCACCCAAGCCTAGCCATGAGAAGCATCATGTAATTGTCCAATTAGCCCAACATTTACTATTTACCGATTTAATTTTAAAATTTTCAATTTTTATCAATTTAGTCTTATATTATTGTGTAAAATTCAAATGTAATAATTTCGGTTGATTTTCGCTGAGGTTTAAACCCCGTAAAAAAAAAAAAAAATTTGCCCCAGCCGGACCACCAACGGCAGAAATTAGGGCCAAGCCTGCTCATTGGTGGAATAACCAGAGATTGCCGGACCCATGAGCAGATTTGCTTCTAATATTTCGCAAGTTTTCCTTTTGGTTGCCGTTATATTTGATTGATGTGGTTACACAGGTGTACTTCACATGTCGGATTTGGCTCCCATGCGGGATGTTGAAAATACTATAGTTCGTTGACCCATTTTATAACTCTTCAATTTTTTTATTTTTTATTTTTATAAAAATTGTTTGACTAACAAAATTTATCTAAAATAGTTTAGAAGCCAGGAAAAGTTCATAATGACTTGAAATGCTTACAAGTTGATGTTTTTTAGAATTTGAGATGTTGAGTATGAACAAAACTCAGAATCCAAATGTGCGAAGGTCAAGAGGTATTTAGGGCGCGTTTGGTTGTGTTTCTGTTTAAAAATTGTTCCAGGGAACAGAAATAGAAAAAAGTGTTTCTGTTCCGGGGAACAATTTTTGAACAAAAATACGCGTTTGGTAAACTTGTTCCGGGAATAAAAAATAAACAGAAACATGTTTGGTAAATTTGGATAATTTTTTTATTTCTTTTATTTTTTTTCTACTTTTTTCTTATTTTTCATTTTTTTCTTTTTTCTTTTTCATTTTTTTTCTTCTTTTGGCCGGTCGCCGGCGAGGGCCGAGCTCGCCCAGTGGCGGGCGAGGCGCGGCCTCGCCGGGCCACCGCCAGGCGAGGCCGAGGCTCGCCGGCCGTTGGGCGAGCTCGGCCTCGCCGGCCTGGGCGAGCTCGAGGCTGGATCTGGGCGAGATCGAGCTCGCCCAGGTCGGCGCGAGGTCGGCCTCGCCATGGCTGGGCGAGCTCGAGCTCGCCCAGATCCGGCGAGGCCGACCTCGCCCAGCGGCCGGCGAGCCTCGCCGTGGCTGGGCAAGGCCGCCGGCCCTCATCGGCCGGTCGCCGGCCATGGCCGAGGCCGGCGACCGGCCAAAAGAAAGAAGAACAAGAAAATAAGAGAAAAAAGAAAAAGAAAAAAAAAGTATTTCTCATTTGTGTTCCAGAAACGAGAAACACAAAATTTGTGTTTCTCGTTTCTGTTTCTTTTTTGTTCCTGGGAACAAAAGAACAAAAAAACAGAAAAATTGTTTAAAAACAAAAAAAAAAAAGAATACAACCAAACAGGCCCTTAATAGCCATCCTAAACAACTCCAAGGCTAGAGATAATTACCATTTTCTAGTCAGGTCCAGTGCTTTCACATTCTTTCTTCACTAATCTACATAGGAAAATACATTAAAAAAAAAGTATATGTTACTTTTTTAGGGTTTCATAGTTAGTTTTGCATCATATTTCCACTTAAACTGTTAAAACTTTGTACATTCCACCCCCCATGTTTTTTTTTTCTTTTTTCAGTGTAGACTGTGATTCATCATTTATTTTTGCTCATTGAGGGAAATTTTTTTTCATTTGTCAATTAACTTTTGCAAATATGAAAATATAAAAAGAAAATATTATTTTTTGCAATATGAACATTGAATAAAAGGAGTGGCACGTATTGGCTGTTTTTTTTTTTTTTTGGTTCGGTTGCACGTATTGGTTATTGACCGCCAAATCAAAAAATTGATAGAAATACGTAATAAATCATTTGTAATTTTTTCTCCTCTTAAAAAATTAACCACGCGGTTTAGGATGGTCTGAGGCCGCTTTCTTCTTTTAGCATTTCTGATGTGTAAGATGACCATAAATTTCTGGCTCTTTTCAATATATGCTCAATTTTTAAAAAGTCAGTGACACGTGTCATTATCTTATACATATGATATGAATTGAGTTGCTCCATTAGATGTCGTTCCATTACATTGTGAGAATATATCATATGAAAGGGTGATATTGTGTGTTATAGTGACGCGGTATCACCACATCAATTATGTCGCTCTAAATTTTAAAATATAAGATAGGACAATTGTTAGTATGGGCAAAATTCAGGGATATAACTGTCTTGATAATATCGCATGGTGCTATCGCAAAAGCATGACACTATATTGTCCACCCTCTAAATTATTATCAAGCTCTCACAACTAATCTAAATAAAATCTTAAATATCAAATTGTGAAAAGCATAAAAAGTGCAACTAAGTACGTCCGGTTTCTTTAACAACTAGCGACTCCATAGCGACTCCATCCACCCACCCACTTCATCCACTTCCTTCGTCCCTCGTAAGCGCCAGACAGGAGACAATGTTGCTGCTTTACTTTCCGATGCTTGGTTTGGACCTTCAGCTTTGAGATAAACTTTTCGGTGATGAGGTAGAGGGGAAGATCCCACCCATGTCCTACAGTTGAAAGAGGGCAATCCATTGCAGGTTTGAAGATGAAATGTACAGTCATGGGCCTCCTCCCTTGTTGCCATAAATGAACTCAAGAGCGTGATGTGAGCTGGACCTCACATGGCAGTCACCCTCACCCACGTCGCACTCCTCATCTAATTCCCAACAAAAATGCCCTAGAGGCTATCGCGTGGACTTGATCTGTTAAATCAACCGGATGGGTACATAGTAATGAGGTCGTAGTTTATTGACTAAGAAATGAAAGCGGACTGGGTATACAATGCGATATAAGGATTTGGTTCATCGTGTCTACTAAGTGCTGAAAAATCATATATCAGGATCATTTGTTCAGGTTTTGACTCATATGTCACTTAATCCATGAATTTAGTAGGTTGTTTTATTCTGTCCTGGTTTAACTACCAAACGTAAGCTTGCTTATCATAAGAGAGAAAGGGGATCCATACCGGCTCGTGAATTAAATGTATGCCTTTTGATAGATTTTTTAGACATATTTCCCTTGGTTTTTAACATTATATCATTAACACAATTTGTATATGCACATGTTGTTCTATAGTAAAACACTCTGTAACTATATATGCAAGGGAGATAGAGAGATTTTATCCGGTAGTGAATCACTGGCAAAATATACCATAAAGGGCATTGCTGCATATCAGATTGCCAAATAATAATACAAGAAATGTTATATACACTAAAGTTGTTTATAGAATCGGTATACCTTGTGATGTAAAAACTGTTAGTGGAGGATAAATATGACACAACTATCCAAACTTCAACTGCTCGCTTGCAGTATACTAAATCACTTGGAATACCGATTTGTATACACCAATTTTACTATTCTCAGCATAGCACTGCTCCCAATTTTATTAAATCCCATTTTTTGTTTCTCTATTCCTACCCTATTTTCGGTGGAAGGAAGAAACATGGGCAAGGCCCAATGGCATCACGCATCAAACACCATTAAGGGTCACTTTTTTCAAAGATCTCTTTGATGATCTCCCACACTCTTTTGCCTATACACGAAGTAATGGACCGCTAATAAAGGAATCTGCAATGTCAAAAGAAAAAAGATACCCTTTTTCCCATAATGCTAAAGCCCTAATTCGCCCCAAAAAAGATTTTCCCCGACAAAACAAGAATTCCAATGGAGGAAAAATTAGAGGAGAGTATGGCGTATAATGACAGCGCAAAGCTGTTTTTGACTATAGTTGCACGGTCCATTTTCTCTGCCCATAAATATCCATCTGCTGTAACCTACCTGCTTCCATTTTCTGCAACCTCTCTCTCTCTCTCTCTTTCTCTCTCTGGTTCAAGAACACACCAAAGAAGAGAGACCCATGTTAAGCTGTTAGTATCTGGAGTCTTATTCTTTTCATATTTTTCTCCAAAGCATCCTCATCCCCAAGGTCGGTGTTACGATTTTCTCTCAACTTCATTTTCTACTCTTTCTATTTTCTTGGATGGTTCCTCTCTCTCTCTCTCTCTCTCTCTCTCTCTCTCTCTCTGTGGCACACGATCACACCAAAGAAGAGAGACCCAAGTTAAGCTTTTAGTTTCTTGAATCTTATCTGTTCATATTTTTTTTAAGCATCTTCGAAACCAAGGTCGATGTTACGGTTTTCTCTCAACTTCGTTTTCCCCTCTTCTTGTTCTTGAATGCTTCCTAGATTCAATCAAATAAATTGCTACTTTCCCCCTTGCTAAAATAGACGGATCTAAGTGAATTTGCCCGTTTGTTTTCAGGTTTTTTTGCGGCAGTATGGAGTTCCCGAGTGAATTTTCAGAGGCCTCTTCACAGAAGAGAATCGGGGGGAGAGGGAAAATAGAGATCAAGCGGATCGAGAACGCGACGAACCGGCAGGTCACCTTTTGTAAACGCCGGAACGGGTTGTTGAAGAAGGCTTATGAGCTATCGGTGTTGTGCGATGCTGAAGTGGCGCTTATTGTCTTCTCGAGCCGTGGCAGGCTCTATGAATATGCTAACAACAGGTTTTGTTGCCATTCACGAATAGACTCTCTTCAAAAGCGATCATCTTATGGTGTTTTCAGTGCTCTTCTTCTCATTTGGATTTTCACCTTTTAGGCTGAGATTTATGAATACACAATCACGAAGTTGTCAAGGCTTCTGTTTTCAGACGAAACTAACGATTAGGAACTTATAATTTCATGAGCATAACCCATCTTTCGTCTGATTCTCTCAAATGACTGTCCTCCCATGAGCTGCAAAGCGTCTATTGTTTCTCTTCCTAGCAATGTCTGTCACAAGATCGAGGTGTACGCCTTTGAAGAGATCTACTCAAAGAGAGAGCTCTCTCTCTCTCTCTCTCTCTCTCTCTCTCTCTCAAAAAAAAAAAAAAAAATGCTGCGACACTTTCAAAGGCCATTTCACATTTTCTAGACGTTTCCTAGGATGCAATGTCATTTCCAAAAGAAAAAATCTCGGGGACAAGTGCCTTAAACCCATCAAAATGGGGTTCAAAATATCCCATATGGCACACATCTGAAGAGTTACTTCAAGATCTTCACTTCAATCGGCCTGTTAAAAAGCTGAAAGGGTTCGGCTAAGCGGGTGTCGCTGATTTTGTCCCCTCATAGTCTTGCTGATCGTCTCTCTCTCTCTCTCTCTCTCTCTCTCTCTCTCTCTCCTCTCTCTCCCTAGTTAAAATCGAAGTGGAGAGAAAGGAAAGTTTTGAGATTAGTTAGGGTTTTGCATATTGTTTCTGCGCGAGTGAGCTGTGTGTATCATGTCTAATTAGTAACAACAGCACGTACGAATCTTTGGTCACGTCGGACATGATTTTTCAGTTGCTCACTAGGGACAAGGTGAGAGAGTGTATGTGTGTGTGTCGTGATTCCATTGCTTGGTTTCTGTGCTTCTTTTCTTCTTTTTTTAAGTTCTCGTTCTCTCTCTCTCTCTCTCTCTCTCTCGTCTATTTCTGTATCTAAGGGCAAGAAATAATTGGTCCGTATAAATTTTCTTTCTTCTACTTTGGGATCTGTTCAGCGCTTTTCTTTTGGATTTGACCGATTTAACGGGAAAGAGACCCTTAGTTTTGGCGATTTAGTAAACAAGGAAAACAAGAACAATTTTAGGAAAAAAAAAACCCACCTCAGATTTCTCCACAAATTGCAAGAAACCCAAAGAGCTTTCATCTTTAAGGAAATCCCGAAAGCAAAAGCAACCCTGTTTAGATCTTCAGAATCTTATGCACATACTTGAGAGAGAGAGAGAGAGAGAGAGAGAGAGAGAGAGAGAGAGAGAGAGAGAGAGAGAGAGAGAGAGAGAGAGCATCTCAGAAGAAAGTTTTCTGGGTGTAACCTGAAAAAGGAATAAAGAACAAGAAAATAATAAATTTTTCTGGGATTTAATCTGTGGTTTCATCTTCATGTGCATCCAGTCACTTAAAGTTTAAACATTGAGAGCAGTTCATGCATTTCTGTTTAGCACATAACCAATTGCTCAAAGCAGACCTAAGATTAATGTCAAGTTAGAGAGAGAGAGAGAGAGAGAGAGAGAGAGTGGGATAAAGTTGAAATTGACAGGGTGATAGCAGAGAAGAGAAAAGCGAGGGGTTCTGTACGAACCAAAGAGAGACTCTGCAACTTCTTTTAGTTCTTCTCACCGCATTGCAAATTGGTTTTTTTTTTTTTTTTGCCTCACACTGACTTGGCTAGCATGTAGACAGACAACTGAAAATTTTTTTCTTATCCCTTTCTCTTTATAACCCTCATTCATAGTATGGTCACAAAAAGGACGGGTCTTTGAAAAAGGATGCTTGGTCTTGGGATTCTTCCCTGCCGGAAGGAAGAGTGTCTTCCTAGGGTTATTAACCTTTGGATAATCCGGGGTGCTTACACGTGGCATTTGAGTGGTTTCAACTTAAAAAAGAATGCTGGACCAATCATATGATGGTATCTTCTGCCAGCTTGGCAGGGGGGTACCCAATCATTCGGTGGTTCGACGAAGTTAAGGAGGCAAAATTCAGTGTAGTTTGATTAGCACTCGCCGTACTGCGGAAACAGACAAAAAAGTAACTTTGCCGTCAGGTTCGTCTTAGTGTTATCATCATATGCTTACGGTGATTGACTCAAAAGGTTTCTCTTATAAAATCTTACTAAATGAGATAACTAAGTTAAATGATTACTGCTGTTTTCCAATTTAATTGGTGTATGATAGATAAACAAAATTTTAGGAGTCTTTGATGTTGTAAATATTCCGTCAATGTTATTGAAAATTCATGTATTAGGGGAAAACCGATGTCGCATTAGGAATCATATAATGCTCGACATTTGTTTCTTACAAGATAAATAATAAAAAATGTTGTCTACTTAGGTCCAATTACTTTTTCAAAATTTTCAACATCACAAGAGTAAAGCGTCTGTCATATACATGATTTTTGAACTATTTTTAATTTGATTGGATTCTTTGTAAATTCCCTTATACTAATTAAAGATGTACATACCAACCATTCATCTATCAAGTTCTCATGACTTCATTATAATGTAGAAGCTGAGGTGACATTTCGAATTAGTACATGCATATTTCTTTGCACAAAATGTTTATAGGGTTGAATTAGAAATAGGTTAAAAGAAAAAAAGAAAGAAAGAAAAAAGTGTCTTCGTACCTAGTACATTTAATGTGCATTTTGAGACTCATAGTGACTCAATGATTTCAAGGAAATGACCTAAATGTTTGGCGTTCCAATGTATGATCCTTTTCTCAAAATGTTAATCATTCACAAATTTAAGTAGTTCAAATAGTATGTTCAAAGGTATCAAATAAATATTTTC
Organism: Eucalyptus camaldulensis; assembly: GCA_019915185.1. Taxonomy (NCBI): domain Eukaryota; kingdom Viridiplantae; phylum Streptophyta; class Magnoliopsida; order Myrtales; family Myrtaceae; genus Eucalyptus; species Eucalyptus camaldulensis. Next base: position 11,276,721 of record JAHSVA010000005.1, read on the forward strand.
ATCCATGTAGTTTGGTTCTTCACAACTCTTTGTCACGATAAATCTAACTAAGGCCGGCTAGATTTCATAAGCATGCATTGGTTCTTTAGAATGAAACTATGAAAAGGTAAAGTACAAAGTTCTCGATATCCTACGTAGTCTTTTAGATTGAGATTATCTACAATGAGACACATTATTCGCTCTAATAGCTCATCAACGAATTCATTCATGTAATTACCAAATATTTATGTCATTAATGTAAAGTTAAAAGACGTCGTAGTTAGAGTGAGATCTATGAATAGAAAGGAGGAACCTTAAGAACAAAAATCATTCACAAATTGACGTGCCAAAGAAAAGCTTACTAGACTATAGAGCAGTGAGTATTTTATATTTGCAGATACAAACTTGCTCAAGGCTAAATAAACTTGTGCTTTCTACTGTTTATACATATTATCGAACTACTAACCGCTTAACTAGATCGCTAGAACTACTCATTTTTTTTGCTAAATCAGAATGGAGTTGTAGAAAGAATCATATTTCTACGACACTAGATTCCGTGATATCTCGTTCTATCATTTGGTAACTATACACGAAAGTGGTAGTGGTGGTAATTGATAGTTAGCAAGAGGTAATGGAGTTGGTGGTGGCGGTGGTGGCTATGGTGGCGATGGTCATGCATGATGATCGATCCAGTTGGTGCAGTTAATGGTGAGCTAGAGGTCTCTAACATGTGGATCAATGCATGATTTCAGAGGAATTCATCTATAGTTAGGAGTTATGATTTTAGGTATCGTAATCCTGAACTAATCGAACTTCAAGATGATCCGAAATGTATCGCTATAGTTTCTTATAGCGAGATAGTCCTTTTACGAGTAGGAAGCTTCAACTGACCATTCCACATCTTCAATGGACTCTCATGTATGGTAGCAATCCGAAAGGAGAGAGAATTTATGCTCTTGATGAAATTCAAGACTTTATAAAGACTCCTTGATGGCATTTATGCCCTTTTATTTCGATACTGGTAATTGTATATTTCTTGATAAGGGTTGTGTCTTTCTTGATCCACTAGTATAATATTATAAATCCCAGGAGATAAGTTAATTGACCCTTTGATCTTTCTGAAAATTTCTAGCTTAATTCTTAGGCCAGCTGATTCTCAATTAATGTAACAACTACAGTTCCTTTTCTTCGCTTTTTAATTCTTATTTTCTGTAATTTTTGCAGTGTCAGAGGAACAATTGAGAGGTACAAGAAAGCAAGCAGTGATTCCTCACATCCACAGTCCGTTTCTGAAGTGAACACTCAGGTAGAATTCATTATCTCCTTTTTTTTGCCACTTATTGCAAATATAGTCCTTTTACGAGGCTAAACTATGCCATTCAACTGCGAAAATAAATTTCCTCACTTTCCTCTATTTTGGAATGATGACAAACCATGAGGAGCTTAAACGTTCGAATCTTCTAAAGAAATTTCGCAAAGTCATTTACTAAACTTAGATATGCATGGCAAAAGGTGGTACAGTCTCTTGAGGACCGATTTGGATTCACATGTCATAAGCTTAAAAACCTAAGGATTTGCGCAGTTAGATATAGTAACTTGTATGTCAAATTACGATGTCCTCGTAATTTAAAATACCCTTTCCATAGAGTTTATATATGTGTGATAGTGTGGTATTATGCACCATTTGAACATCAAGATAACCTTAGCAATGCATTGCTATAACAATTGACTCAAATGAGTGGATGTACAAATACTCCTAGAGTACACTTCATTTTCTCACATGCTATTAAGGGTGAGCATGGTTTCAGGGCAGAATCTAGAACCTAAGAACCTAAGAACCTAATCGGTGGGAACCTATCCGGTACCAAGTTCCAAGATGTACAAAGTAGGTTCCAAGTTCTAAAAAATTAAAGAATTTGTTTCGATAAGTAAGTTTTAGGTTCTAGGTTCTAGGTGGACCTAGAATCTAGAATCTGATATAAGTTTTTATACTTTTCTTGGTTTGAGTGTTCACACGATTCTATACTATTCTAAGGCATTTGATAATTAGTGTATTATTTGGAACCACTAATCTAAGTTTTCATTTTATGACTAACACTTTTATTTTGTTAATGTTTCATACTTTTCGCGTGTCTATATATAAGTTATCATTAGTTGATTGTAGCAACAAATGTTGGCAATAAAAGGTGATGTTTAATTGCAATCGTTCAATTAATAATACAGGTGAAGCTTGGATAAACCTTGGAATTGACCCTGAAATCTATGACAGTGTAGGTTCAAGGTTTCGGGGTATGTAGATAGGTTCCAGACTCCAAAAAATGAGGAACCTATTTCAATAGATAAGTTCCAAGTTTTATGTGCAATCTGGAAACACTCACCCCTATATGCTATAAACACACATATAGGGTGTTTATTATGCGTGAAGTGAGAAAAATCCCACAAGAGCCTGTTGTTGTGAGTTCAAGCAATGTTTAGGAGGTGCGCAATGTGCAATTCGGCAATTGGAAGTGCCCTACATAAGGATGTAATCATCCGACTTTGATTCCACCTTCTTTTTTTTTTTTGGACCGTAAAAATTTTGTATTTACTTACTACTCAAAACCAAAAGAGCCCATAGGAGGGGCATCATTACAAAGCAAAGCCCATAGGGCTTGAGGTGGGTAAGATTGCCAATTCCGTGGGAAAGTTTTTATTTTTTTCCTTTGGGCTCAAGCCAGCCAATCGGCCACATTGTTAACTTTGGTTTCACCTTCAATTGGCTTATTTTGCTTTGTTTTTGCTGTGTTTTGGTCAAGAACTTATCAAGAAACTGACGCAAGATCTGATGCAATATTATTTGTTAATTTGTTGTGTAATATTACCTCCCGCATTCCCACTCACCCAAGAAGAAAAGCTTGAGTGGAAATCAAGAAGCTTGTTGGTGGTGAAGGTAGACAACATGTCAGTATTTTGTTGCTAGCTACGATCGGGTAGGGGAGTATAATAGCTCTCCACACCTAGGGTGAGGCAAGGTGAATTCAAAACCATTGTAGGGTGAGCGGAGCTTCGCTTAGGCCTATCAACCGGTTGCTCACCTTGTATCCCTGGTTGATATGCCCAAGAGTGAAGCATGTCACCTATTGAAGTTAGGGAACCATAAGTAATGAGAGATTATTAAATGCCTAATAGTTTGCAAGCAGAATGCCAGACGACTACTCAGGTTAAGCGGACAAAATTAAAAGTCACATCATTTACGCATTTGGTTTTTGGTTGGAAACCTAAAGGAGTGGTTTGACCTAGTGTTAAATCAGAGTTGAATTGCTTGATTTAAGAAATACTAGGTATAATGACCTTCATAAATGAAGGCGGTAAGTTTGAGTTGCTACAAGAGCACGTTATCCAGATAATTGGTGTTAAATCTTATCTTGCATGCTATATCGTTACTCTCTACTATCAATGTCACTCACAGCTCACTAATTCTCCTCTTAGAAGCATAAGTAAAATGCTGAGTTTGTAACCCTGACAATGTTAAAGGTATTATTGACCTAGTTCACATATTTCAACCTAATAAGAACTTGACAGAATTAAGACAGCTAACTAGATCATTGTCTTCCTTGGCACCTTTATGTAAAGTCACTATAATAATCTAATTAGATTACATCCAAAATTAGTCCTTCTTTTGCACCTTTATTTGAGAGCACTATAGTAACCTAATTAGAACAGTTTTGTCGAGATCTTTTAGCCCTCAGTAACCCAAAGATTATATGATTTGGGTCATACCAGTGTCCTGAGTTAGCAAAATTTGCCTATGGTTTATTTAAATTTATAGAGATATGGCACGTAATGACGTTAAATGCTTGTGTATATCAGTGGTAATACATCAACATACCTTTGTATCCATGTGATATCACCTATTTTGATAACTATATGGTACATCGTGGCATATAATTGACTGCTAAAAAGAGTTCGTTCTTGTTATTTTATGAATAATAAACCTTACTGATACGCCAAGGTTCTTAGATGCTCACTGTTATTACGATGATTCAGTTTTATCAGCAAGAAGCATCCAAGCTTCGGAGACAGATAAGAGAAATCCAGGTCTCAAATAGGTGAGGATGCAAACTAGATTGAAAATGAAAGATGCTTCATTTAGTTACTTTGAGGATTAACATCAAACCGAAACTGTGTGTAAAGGCATATTCTAGGTGAGGGTATAAGTGATTTGAGCTTCAAGGATCTCAAGAATCTCGAGAGCAAATTAGAGAAATCGATCAGCCGAGTTAGATCAAAGAAGGTAAATTTTCACGTCTCCCCGTCAACTGGGATCATTATCAGAACTTGCACTCAAATTCTTTTCCGTACATTTGTTGATAGACTTTGCGAATGCTAACTATTGCAGAATGAGATGCTTTTTGCCGAGATTGAGTACATGCAGAAGAGGGTGAGTAACTATCTTTTGAAATCTCTAAGACTTGATTCTAGTATATACCCAACATGGTGATGAGCAAATTAAAGTGTTCTTATTGGCTTTTATGAGACCAACATAATGTGAAACAACGTTCAAATTGAGTTCATTCGTAACAACGTGCAAGGAAAAGCACCTATAGAAGATCCATTCTGTACACGTATGATTTGTTGGTTCTAATATGTATTTTGGCTTTCGCTGTGAATATTTTTTGTGGCATGCTCAATTACTTCGACCTTTTGCTTATCTTCTCATTCCAAGCTACTTAAGGGCCTTGTGCAGGAAATTGAGCTGCAAAATGATAACATGTATCTGAGAGCAAAGGTATCTCTCTCTCTCTCTCTCTCTCTCTCTCTCTCTCTCTCTCTCTCTCTCTCTCTGTGCCCATGCATTCGCATTCATACGTAACTTGTCGTATAGACATGGTATTACCAAACCAATCATATATCTCTAGATTTTACAACATAAAATCCGGATGGTTATAACAGTCAAAGTGATGTCACAATGAAGAGATGCGATTAGTTGAGCTATGTCACAGATATGCAAAGGCGGGGATAACTTGAGCTGCAGATAATCATGAAAAAAACTAAGCAATTATTAGAACTTGGACATGGACAATGACTGTAGTGAGATTGAGTAGACTGAATTTTGTGTTTGTGATGATATATAGATAGCTGAGAACGAGAGAGCACAACAGCAGCAGCAGCAAGGGAGTGATCATCACTTCAACATGCCGGGATCGTCGTCGGTGTACGAGGCGCTGCCATCTCAGCCTGCATACGATCGCAACTTCCTGCAAGTCAATGTCCTGGAACCAAATCACCAATCTTATTCTCGATCCGACCACACTGCCCTCCAACTCGTCTAATTAAAGCTCAGGTACACTCCCACTTCTTTTCCTATTCAACTACAGTAGTAGTAACAAAACTTTCTATATATACATGTCCGTGAACATGCCAACCAAGCACAGTTATATATGATCAATCCCCTACATAATTAGAAAAAAGAAGATTATCATTAGGGAAATCAATTTTGTTCCCAAAAGGATAAATAACCGGCAATGGACTCATCATGTATATCAAATACATGTCTTATTTCTCTTCCTTGCTATCAAAACACACTCTGTATGAAGGTGCCGAAAACTATAGGTTCAGCTTATGGAGGTGAAGATGTCATGAACTGTTGTGACCAGTATTTTGACTACGCTCTTCATTTTTTATCCTAATCATAGTCATATCACTAATCATGTTTCTTTTGTTGAATTATCGTATAATTAGTTTCTTTTTCCTTCGTGGGTGCAGTTAATATATAGCACTGGCAACTGGACGTATTGGCACTCTAGATTATGCTTTTTAATATGCTAGAGTTAGTTGAAAGAGGAATCAATGAACTGGGGAGAGACCCGCATGATGAGTTTCGCCTAAACAGTGGAAGAACTCTCTGATATTTCTCTTCATCACTCTTCAAACTCTTCTGATGAATCGTGTTGTACAAGGGTTATTGCAATTTTTATATAGTACTTAAGATCTCTCTCTCTCTCTCTCTCTCTCTCTCTCTCTGTGTCACTCTCATGCACACATGCTTGGACTAATGAAAAATGAATTTCTCAAGGAAACATCGTAGGATTTTGCATCTTTGTATGCCTTGCGCCTGTTCCCATGCAGATATATGTCAAAATAGAAGTTTAAGATTGCATGGGTTCGCAGTATAAGAAAGCAAAATGACCGTTGTACAATGTTTGATTTGGGGATATTATCATTAGTGATGGTCGTAACAGTGGTGTGTCACTGTTGCTGATGAAGGCGAACCGATGATCTTGGCAATGGTTATCCTGTATTAGTTGTGACTGTAGTGACTGACGACTGGTGGTGTTGCGGTGGTTGTTCAGTCCTGACTCCCAATCTGTTTTGGCTGACAAATGCTTCACGTCTCCATTACCATGCGAAACTAAAAGCACGAATGGCTGCGAAGGAAATTCATGGATGTAACGACGAACAGGTCATTACGCTTCTTCACAAATTTATAGACAGATAGTGATCGAATTCACAAAAAAGAAAAATTACGCTCCTCTAGCCAGTAGTTACATTCTAAAAGCACTTAACCGTGAAGCTGTCACCTGACTAGGGAAAACAAAAAGCCGAAGATGCCATCAAGTGGAATAAACACTAGAAAATCATAGAATTAAGGTCATGCACTTGACAAATACTAGAGAAAATGATGATGAAGAAATCCAAGGACAGGATAATCTAAATCCCGGTACGTGATCACCCTGCTGGGGTGCCGGTTGCGTGCAGGAAGTGCGGAAGCATGTTATGTGCTAAGTTCAGGTTCATGGAAAATGAATATTCATGTCTAATAGGAGGAAACCATGGCAAGTGCAAGGTAAGGGAATACTTAATATCTGATTGCCTTATGATCATTTTATTACGAGGGACGATTGGCATTGCTTTACTGTTTCTATTGCATTATGATGTGCATCACATTGATAAGTATATTACAAGCCTGTATGTTAACTTGAAGCGGGGTTGGAAACGGAGCACAGCCCGCCTAAAAAGAAGACTCTGAGAACTGTCCGTGCTAAGGTAAAGCTATGGCACCTGAATTCAAATTTGCAGCCTCCTCCTGACTTCACAACAAATGAACAGCTACATGACATACTATTAACATCGATGACCAGTCGATCTAAGAAGAGGTGTCAAAATGGCCCAACTTTGGGGGTAAAAACACAAATTACTCGATCCCCAGAGTATAGCTGGAACCGATGCGGAATCGGGTTGGGGAATGCCTTTAAAGAGCCTAGTTTGCGCCCCTCAGAGCTGCAGAAGTTCTCTTCAGAGCTGGCTTTTGAGCGGCTGAACTGCCTTTTGAACCATGAGGATTCTAGGACGGGGAAGCAGTGCTCCAGAAACATCTCCCCACCAATCTTGATTGCCGACATACCCCTCCATCGTCTTCCCTCAAGACCTCCTCCTCCTTAGCCGTCCCTTCGAAGTTCGAACCATCCCGTGTTCTTCAACCTTCGATCCATCTGGCAACTCCGGTCGTCGAAAGGCCCGTTCCCTGCAGACTTCATCCGCGTGTTTGGAATCACATTGATCACCCTCCTCTCCTCCTTAGCCGCTACGTCGCAAAACCAACCCGGTTCGCTCTGCGGCATCCTCGCAGCGGAGAAAACGGCGAGCGTTTGAACCATGCCCGGGGTTCGGAAGGGCGTGTCCTATCATGGCCAGTGCGATGAACCTCGGAATCACCCTCTTCGGGAATCGGTGAGGCGCATAGATGTTCTTCTCCCGGGCAGTTGTGATGGGTGATCCATCTGTTCGCGCCATGGGCGTTCATTTCCTAATGTTCGTCACGAGATTAAACTTTTTGTTATCACGTGATGGGTATCCACACGAGATTAAACTTTTTCAGAACTCATTATAATAATCCTCATTTCGGAAACGAGTCATAATCCCACCCGTCCCATGCTTAAACTTGTACAATTATGTGCCGGAATGAAGAGTTCAAGCTGGCAATTTTTTCGCGCTGCAACAAAGCATAAATGACTGGTGATGTTTGTCGACATGAGAATTCGATCGTTGGTGATGGCGGTGGCAGGGGCGTGTTGCTGTTAATGGTGCAGGTGTTGTTAGTTTAGGATTTTAAACAAGGATGGAAGTGGAAGAATGTGAATATGAGAGTGGGACACTCATTGGAACGAAGAACAACTTAACTTTTAGGAACAATAATACAAATGATCCATGAACTTTGGTCCAATATACAATATTGTCTTTTAATTTATCTAATATGAACCATAAACTTTAATTTAATTTGTAATATCGTCATAAATTTTAATTTGTTGAATATATTTTATAATTTTTTTGTATATGTTCAATTTAGTCTTTGAGCAAAAAAAGTATAAACAAAGTTCTAAACCTTTTACATTTGTGCCAATTTAGTCCTAAATCATTTTATTTAGTCCAATTAATTTTGGCCAGATTTTGCTAACTAGGTGCCGGTCGGCTGACGTGGTACGATCGGCGGTAATGTCGACAAATTTTAATAATATTTTAATATTTTTGAAATTTTTCTTTTTGTTTTTCTTTTTTTCCTTCTCCTCCTGCATCCTCTAGTCGGTTGCCAAACCTTGGCAATCGGCCAAAGGTGATGGCTAATGAGGATTGTGAGGGTGGCCTTGCGGCCTAAGCAGCCTCGAGTTGGCCTCGCTCATGGCTAGTGAGGCTTGACCCTCATCAGGTTTGGCAAGCTCGAGCCTCGCCAGCCCTACGTGAGGCCGCCCTCGTGGCTTCTGGCCAGGGTAGAGCCTTGTTGCCCAAGCCATGAGGGCAACCTCACGCCAAGCTGGCGAGGGTTGCCCTCATTGGATTTGGTGAGGGTGGCCTCACCAGCTGTCACCTCTGGCCGATTGTTAAGGTCCGACAACTGACTAGAGGAATGAGGAAAAAGAAAAAGAAAAAGAATAAAAAATACTAAAAATATCATTAAAAAATTTTCACATCAGCGCTAATCGTGCCGCGTCAGTTAGCTGGCGTCCAGTTAGCAAAATCCAACAAAAATTAGCTGGAAATGATTGAATTGGCACTAAGTAAAAATGTTTAGGATTAAATTAGCACCAAAAAAAGGTTTATGACTAAATTTGTACAAATGCAAAAAGTTGACTTTTTAAACACTTTTCCCTCTTTGAGCTATATGAATATATTTAAGTTTGTTCTTTCATTTACTAAAGTTTATGGAAGTTGCTGATTTGATTTCCAATCTGGTTCGTTTGAACAATGGACAAAAACAAAATGTTACGTGTGAACTTGAAATAATAAAAGGAAAATATCAGATATTTTTATATAGTTTAAGGACTAGAAAAGCTTTGGGGCCACATTAAATATATTAAAAATTTAGGGACAATATTACACATTAAGCTAAAGTTCAATGATCACATTGAATAAATTAAAAATTTAGAAATGATATTGTATATACGATCACAGTTTAACGACCATTTGAGTAATTACCCTGAATTTTTATCATTGTCACTTGAGTTTTACAAGGAAATATGGGTGTAGGCTTTCTTCGGGTTGGTTTATTCTGCGTACGCAATCGAGCATCTACCAAGACTATATATGGGATGTCTATGACCTACAGTCGTCGGCAACATCTCTGAACATTGCATCAAGAGGGGTGGAGGATCTCTTGGCTTTTTCCCGAAATTGATCGCAACCCAACAATCTACTCGGCAGTGGCAATTTTGTAATGGGATCGCTTAGAGTAATTGGATCGCATACACCGACAAATGCATCGTGAATGCGTTATTGCACAAGGTTCAAAAATACTGACTCGCTACAAATGTGATCCACAGAAGGTTATTACACTTCTTGAATGCATTATTACACAAGGTTGACAAGTACTGACTCGCTACAAATATGATCCACAAAAGGCCATTACGCTTCTTCATGAAATCTAGACAAATCGAAATTTGCAAAAAAGAGTACACCCCTCTAGCCTGCAGTTGGCTTCAAGAAATGGGTTACGATGATAATAAACGAGACCGAAATTCTATGGAGTGATAGAATTAAGGTCGTGCTTGACAACTAATGATGAAGATAATAAACGCGTACAATTCTACAATCACCCATGATAAATTAATAGCAGGAACGATTCATGCTTCAGCTTGATGAATGCTTCCAGTCACAAAAAAATTCCTGACAGCTACATTCTCCATGGCCTAATTGCCACTCAGGCGACAGAAGTTCTCTTATTGGGTTCAAAGACATACTTTATGAGTGAGTCCTTAATGGATAGTAACTCAGGGAATTCCCGCTTCAGCTTTGACGCGTCCATCTCGTTGTTGCTTCGTGGCGCGACAATCACCTTGGCCTGCTCTTCCAAAGTGAAGTTGACCCACTTGAAATCAGGGTCGATGTAGGCCTTATACATCTCCAAGATCTCGTTGTGGCTAACCGCCCCGGGATTGGTGAAGTTCCATATACCCCTCAAGTTCCTCTTGGCCATCTCAACTGAAATTGGCAAAAGTTCATCCAAGATGGTCATGCTATTTGGGATGTTGACCACCTTGTTGTATCGCGAAATCTTTGTGATAAAGTTACGGGGATTGCTCAAATCAGAAGATATTGGCATTCGCACTCTTAGAGTGCAAACATTGTCATATTCCTTCAGAAGCTCTTCAACCTGGCACAAAAATAAATAGAGTTAGATTAGTTGACATGCATAGTCAATCGCATCAGATGAGTAATCAGAGTGAGTTTTTCTACATTAAAGGAGGAGTTACCATGGCTTTGGTTTTAGAATAGAAGGAACCAATGAAATTTGGCTTGTCTTCCTCTTTAAAACCGATTCCTGACCCCAACGGGTGTGTTTCATCATACTCAAATATACAGCCAGTAGCATAATTCATCATTAGGAGCCCACGCTCTCTGCACACATCAGCCAAGGTTAGCGTGCCAACGACATTCGTGCGGATTGTCTCAGGTTTGTGAGTTTCACACCAATCAACATTTGGTCTCCCAGTCACTCCAGCAGCATTGAATACATGTGTGGGCTTTACAGTCTGAATATCTGCCAAGATCTGTGCAGCGTTCTCCAATCGTCCCTTTCCATACTCGAATGGAATTCTTTGCTTCTCACAGATCTTCCCCAGGAGGCCACCAATCCAACCCGTTCTGCCATAAATCAAGAACTTCAAAGTGGGCTTTTGAGCAGAGGGACTGCTCTTCGGATCTCGAACCACCATCCCATTAGGAGTATGATTTTCCACCGGATAGGAGGAAGAGTTGTTGACATCCGGCCCATCAAATTTTCTTTCGATCCCCGGGACCATGAGCATTTTAGGATGAGGAAGCAGTGCTCCAGAAACATCTCCCCACCAATCCGGATTGCTGACGTACCACTCCATTGTCTTTCTTAGGCCCTCCTCCCACACGGTCCGTTCAAACCATCCCAAGTTCTTCAACTTTTGGTCATCTAGGAAATATCTTTGGTCATTGAAGGGCCTGTTCTCCACAAACTTTATGTGTGTATCAGGGTCCATCTTAAAAAGTCTGCAGACTTCCTTGGCCACATCAATCACTCGCCTCTCCTTCTTAGTCCCAATGTTGTAAACATGGCCCACCTCACCCTTGTGGAGAATAACTTCAAACGCCTCTGCAACATCCTCACAGTAGAGATAACTACGTACATTCGATCCATCCCCATGAATTGGAAGGGGCTGTCCTTTCATGGCAAGCAAGATAAATTTTGGGATCAACTTCTCAGGAAATTGATTGGGGCCATAGACGTTGTTCCCTCTGGTAGTTATGACAGGTAGCCCATATGATCGCCCATAAGCCATAACAAGCATTTCTGCACCTGCTTTTGTGGCAGAATATGGGTTTGTCGGGAGCAGTTGAGAAGCCTCATGATTACCAACCACGGCATCCTCGTCAGTCTCCCCATAAACTTCATCAGTGCTCACATGGATGAACCTCCTGATCTGGCCGGTGACTTTGCATGCTTCTAAAAGTACATGGGTTCCATAGATGTTATTTTTGGTGAACTCAAAGCTGTTACCAAAAGAGTTGTCCACATGAGTCTGGGCTGCAAAGTGCATGATGGTGTCAATGGACTCAGTAAGGAGGATGAAATTGACAAGATCAGCACTGGCAATGTCCCCCTTGATGAACTTGAAGTTGGGAGACGATCGCGATGGAAGCAGGTTTTTCAGATTCGAACAATAATCAAGCTTGTCCAGGACCACAATCTTATAACCAGGGTAGTTCCGAATAAGCCGGTTGCAGACATGGGATGCAATAAAGCCGGCAGCCCCAGTTATGAGAATGTTCTTTGGTGTGTATGCGGTAGCCATAGCGAGAGACTCTGTACATGCGTCAGTAAGAATTATAGAGTGAGACTGAAAGCTGAGGGTAATAAATTAAGCAAAATTACCCGAGTCAAAGCAGAAGGCAGAGGATATGTCATTTTCAGAACAAATTCAAAAGAAATGTCAAAACTTCACAAACATTTCGGAAAAGTTAACCGGATCTTTTGACTCTTGATCTATTGGTGACATAAAGTTCATGAACCAAAAATGGAAAGACGGCACCAACAAGTTTCTTTCACTATACAACTTCCCTAGCTTCCTTCGCAAACGGGACCATAGACAGTTTTAAGGATACTTTAACTAAAACCTTAAAGAAGACATATTAACCATGTCATCATTCAGTTTTTTAACATGCGTAGGCACCAGATCTCTGGTCCACGTGGAGACACGACCTCAAAAGGAAAGGGATATGAAAAAGAATTGGGAATACAGAGAAAAGGCCATCTAGAGGGCCATTAGGATACTTGAACCTCTCAAGAAATCCTTCTTCAGAGTACCCAGATAATACCGGTCGCTCGGCTTCCATCTAACAGAGATATTCGAACGTAAATTTGTGCATCCATGTCGTTCCCACACATACACACAGAGAGGATGATCTTTCAAGAAGGCTTTTTGACCGTTAAAAAGATAAAATTCGAGATGATGCTTTCACATGGCAATACGAAAACAAACAAGAGATCATCACCGAACAACACATCTCCAACAAGATGCAAAGAGTGAGATTCGCCGAAAGAAACACAGAGCAGAGAAAACCACAGGAACGATCAATATTCAAGAGAGGCACGGAGATGACACGGAGTCATCTCCGTGCCACGAAATAGCAAGGAAGAAAACGGTAATGCAAAGGCGCAAATCCGCGTTACACCGATCATCAAGGAGCTCTCCACAGCGACTGGTCCGGTCAGCCCTGTTCCTCCGCGACAAGAAACGCCAGATCACGTCACGAACCGGCGAAGCGCGACGCCGCATTGCCAGATCTGGACCAAGAACGCCCCCCGGATCTCGACCGCGGATCCCCATCCTGCCCCCCTCGACATCCGCCGCGATTCCCAGCAGGATCGCATTCACCAACGCTCAAACCCAAAACAAAACAAAAAACGGAAAACGGAAAACGGAAAACGGAACGGGAAAAAAAAAAACGGCCGAAGAAAGAGACGAAGCGCATTGCGCGATTCCGAATCGCGAGGCGCGCTCGCGAAACCGCGCGCCCGCCGCGAGATCTGGGGGTGGCGAAATCGGAACTCATCATCATCGCCGACGGCGGCGGCGGCGGCGGAGGAGGCGGAGGCGGAGGCGGCGGAGGGGAGATCCACATTATAGACAATGAGAAGGAAGGGCGCGAGCACTTACAGGGAATCCGGGGAGGGCGCGGGGGAGGAGCAATCCACCGGCACTGGCGATCCCCGCAAGCTGTAACAGCTCGACAATAATGACGACGACAAGAGAGAGAGAGAGAGAGAGAGAGAGAAAGAGAGAGGGAGATCTGGGGGACAGTGAGACAGGACATGGAAGGTAGTTACACTCGCTATTTATAAATATGCGTGGCGGTTTTCTTTTCACTTCCCTTGATTAGGTTTTTTCTCTTTTTTCTTTTAATTTAATGTTTGTGTTTGTGTTTTTTTTTTTGTTTGTCCTTTCCCTCCCTGGTCTCACGTTTTAATCACGAATGATCAATTTAATCAGCTGCTGCTGACAGGAGTGGGGGAGTAACTGCATGGCGCGGCCCGATGGGATCCGTCATGTCGTCGCGCCGTAAAAGCATGTGGGCCGTGTGAGGGCGACCTCGTTGATAACCGATCGCACCATTTGCGATAGGAACGTTCAATTCTTGGGTAGGTAAGTTTCACGTTTTTAGATTCGGAACCTAATCTCTCAAAATCGATTCGCAACATTTTTTTTTTTAAATTTAATGATTTTTCTTTTCTTTCTCTCCCTCCTTCGGTCTCTCGTTTGAGTTACGAATGATTGATTTCATCAGCTACCACCGACAGTATCTCGAGAGGGAGAGGGTAGGTAAGTTTCACGTATTAGTTCCGGAACCTAACCTCTCGTAACCGATTCACAACTTTTTTAAACGTCAAACCCATTCTACTTGTCTTGGAATCGACTTTGAAATCCATTTTGTCGTTTCGATGAGGTTTCGAGATTTACTTGAGAACCTACTTTTCTCTTCTTTTGTTTTTTTTTTTTGTTGATATAATAAAATAATGTGAGTGATGAATCGGTTTAAAGTAAAAGATTAATGACCGAGCAAAGGCGAGCCAGTAACAAGCAAGGAACGTGAGGCTCAAACAAGCGAGGGCGAGCCATAAGGAGGAGGGTGAGTCGCAAGCGAGAGAGAAAGAGAGTTGTAAAGTATTGGAGTGAAAGTTAAAAAGAACCAACCTCCAATTGGGGAGGATGTTTCTTCTTTCTCCTCCCTTTTGGAGTTCAAACATAATAGTTTAATGTAGAGGGAACCGGACCGGTACCCACCGGGATCCGCCCAAACCGCTCGGAACCGAAACGGAACCACCTGGAACCGGTGGTTTTTGAGGGAATCGATCTAATTCATGATTCCAATTTATGGGAACCGGTGGGTACCGGTCCGGTTCCCGATTTCATAGGCGGATCCGTTCACCCGCCCACTCGGACTAGACCGAATAATTTTTAATATTAAAAAAAATTGAAATTACTAATTAACAGACCCCGTCAAATTTTTTCTCTCTCTCTCTCTCCATCACCACCATTTTCCAGCTTCAGCTTCATGCTCGTTAGTCAACCCACCGCCAAAAACCTTATCAAGTCCTAAGAGCGCTCTCCACGCTCCCTTCCTTCCCCAAAAACTCGAAAGATTCCAACTTTGAGGTTCCCTAGCTCACCATCCTCCATCGACGCTGTGGAGCTCCGTCGCTTCCCGGTGAAACGTCACCAAAGGGAGCTGCAAAACAGTAGCGAAGAAACCCTAAAACACCACCTCTGCCCCTCCAAATCCAAGTACCAAAACCCTCCCAAGTACCCATCTTTCTTCCGACTCAAAAGCATTCTCTTTCCACTACAAAGTCTCGTCTTTTTGGTTCTTTGACATTGCCCCTTTCATTGCTCATTCTTGCTTTCACATAAAGAAGGTTCTTTATTTTTCTTTCTTACTTTCACCAAAACTGCCATCCATTCATCCATCCATTTCTCTATTCGGCACTCTGGAAAATCGTTGTCGCCCTT
Source organism: Eucalyptus camaldulensis (assembly GCA_019915185.1). Taxonomy (NCBI): domain Eukaryota; kingdom Viridiplantae; phylum Streptophyta; class Magnoliopsida; order Myrtales; family Myrtaceae; genus Eucalyptus; species Eucalyptus camaldulensis. Next base: position 11,292,212 of record JAHSVA010000005.1, read on the forward strand.
GACAACAGTAGGTCTGTCCCTTTCTCTATTGGTGAGACCAGTTCTATGGATCCACCCGGGAACCAAACTGGACCAGCGGTGCGGTTCCCGGGTGGATTCATGTAATAAACGTGTGGATCCCAGTTCCAATTTTTCGAAACTGGTCCTTAGCGGGCGGTCTTCGATTCTAGGTCGGGAACGGCCCGACCGATGCACACCCCTAGTTTAATGTATTACTAAGGACGATGAGAGAGAATAGAGAAAAAGATGTCGGGAGAGAAATTAGGAACTAATTGCAAATTTGATCCGATTCTTCAAATAGAATCGGAAATTTGAAATCAAATCAGTTTTCAGGATTGTCAATCTGGTTTCCAAACTCATCCCATTTGGCTGCACACTACTAATGCCCAAGTCCCGAAGATTTACTCTACTTGTCTTTTTTACTATTCTTTTATCAATCTAATTAGTGGGGGGATTAAATTTAATGAGTCGCATCAATTCCAGCATTAAATTTGTATTTTTTTTTACGTGGGATGTCACGGGTTATCCGAGCATCACGTGGGAGAACTTCTGGTAATAATTGTTGTCTCCCTAGGTGCTATCATTTTCAACATTCCCAGCTCTTTAATGTCCTTTGCTTTGCTTTTCTTGTCCATTTCGAGCTTACATTGATTAAACCTTGTTTAGTACTCTAACGATGCCAGGAGGTGTTGGGTTCGATGCCAGGAGGTGTTAGGTTCGATGCCAATAAATTTTTGGTAGGTGCGTTGAGCTATACCGATAAGGAAATATTAGGAAGAGAGAGAGAGAAATCTTTATTCGAAAGTTAGTCATGTTTGTTTTCAATTAAATTTCATCAGGAATTTTTGGTTTTCTCTAGTGAATTAAAAAAAAAAAAAAGAGAGAGAAAAAACTATGGAAAGAAATGTACGCGGATTTGCACATCGACACTTATAATATCGTGAAAGTTCTCGGATATTTATGATTGAGAAAAAAAATCAAGTACTTACCGAATGATCATGTCATTTTTCCACCCAATTGATCATACAATAAGAAAAGTCAGTCACCTGTTTATTTGTTAGAGTGCATCGTACCCTCTAGTTAATGAAGCGGACGGACAATTTAATTTTTCAAAACACTGATTTTGCGCATTAAATGTTCGTAAGTCGTAACTTTCTATTTTTATTTTAGCAAAAGTTTAGCGTTGTTAAAAGCCATTTTCTCTCGTTTTCACTGCCCTAATTGCGAACAAATGAATTGATGATCAAGAATGTTTAGGAAAGGAGAAGATGTGGTCCATAGTAAATTAATGCGACCTACCCACAATGCATTATGGATCTTTCTTTAAATCCATATATTAGTATTATTATTAGTATTATTATTATTATTATTAACCCTTTTTCTTAAAAAATTTCTATTGGACGTGCATTTGATGCTGAAAGCTATGGGGATCAAATGCTCCGATTTGGAATTCACTTAGGTCACATGGCATGGCGAGGGCAGCATGAGCGGAATCCCTTTACACCACGTGATGGCCACTTTGCCAACCATACTCCGTCCACATTATTATCTCCACCTCAAAGATGGGACCAGAAATTCAGTTCGAATTTAATGTTTGTACGAGTCGGGAACCCCTCCAGCTTGACGGCACTTCCGATCGATTTGATCATGCTACGTGAAAAACGATATTATATTCATACAATCTACTTATATATATTTTTACATTTGGGTTTCTACTCCAACCGTGATGTTCTTAAGGTATCCCGCGTGCTTAGATAGTTGGGAATGGTAGCTCGCATCAGCTAGCATGAGTAGAATCCCTTTACATCACGTGATGGCCTCTCTACTAGCCATAGTCCTTCCACGTTATTATCTCTACCTTGAAAATGGGACTAGAAATTCATTTCAAATTTAAATTTTGTACGAGATGGGAATCCCTCGTACAGCTTTACGAGACTTCCAATCAATTTGATTCCGCACATGGTCGAAAATGAAATAATTGATCTTGGCTCAGTTCACTCTATTAGAACCCGTTGTGTGAAAACGATATCGTATTCGTGTGATTTATTTATATTTTGTTGGAGATACAGTTGAAGATTGTGATCGTGAATTGTGATCGTGGCATCCATCCTAATTGCGGGCCGATTGATTTAGTGAATATGTGATAGTTTTAGTAAATATGAAATTTATAATTCTTTGTATATTATTTCTTTTTCTTCTTTTTCATTCTTGCACTATAAATGAATTAATGTACTTGCATACAATGAGATCAATGTACAGAGAAATTTCCTCCTTTTTTTTTTCCTTCGTTTCCTGTCATGGTATCAGAGCTAGTGTTCTTGGCCTAGCTTCCGCATATTTAAAATTGCCTCTAGTTTTTTTTTTTTTTTTGGACTATTGTTGCACGTTCTAATCCTGCAATATAGACCAGCAAATCGATTAGGAAGTCAACCCTTTTTTGATACCATGACAAAGAACAAGAACATCGAAAGCTCATCAATAGAGGAGACACCCACCTCACCTCAAAACCAAACCTCATCGATCCAATTACTCTTTCCAACGAGGAGCGGTCCTCTATTTAGCAACCAGAAGAGAGTCAAGATCCAGCATAGTTTGTTCTTGCATTGGGCCAAATTTTCGGGCCAGTTCAGTGGCCTCCCACAGTTCCGCCAGTTAATTAGTATCAGTGGGGTACTGGGCCAGGACAGATGTGGACCCAATACCCATTTGAACTTGCGCCTTTTGTAACTGGCTCAATTGAGGAATTGGGCCAGACCAATTTGCGTCAAGGACTTGGATCTATGTCGGGTTAGGGACTCGGACCTATGCCGGGTCAAGGGACGAATCCCTACCCGACATTTCAACCCGAATACATGCTGCTAGTTTTTCCGATTGGCAGCGGCAGTCGACCTAAATCCGGCAACCCCCTTTACACATCGCCGACAGACGGCCTCAAATTACGTCTTATTAGCATCCAAATGACCAAACTGGAAAGCTACTCCTCGTGGGCTCGGGATCTCCGGCGGGCTCTTGTGACAAAAGACGAGGATGGCTTCCTCGATGGAGCCGTCCCGTTCCCGACTGATGAGCGCCTCCAGTGACATTGGCAGAAGTGCAACTAGTTGGTTCGCACATGATCGGCAACACGCTCACCCTCGATGTCGCAGCTAGGCTGCCGTTTACTGAGGATTCCAAGCAAATTTGGGACAACATTAGAGAGATGTATGGCCGGCTCAACCGAGCACAACTCTTCAGCATCACCTAAGCTTTGACTAAGTTGAAACAAGGGAACCTCTTAGTTACGCTTACTTCAACCGTCTCTCCTCCCTGTGGAACGGAGTGGAGTCAGCCGAGGAACGTCTACAGGGACCCGAGGCAACGCCGAGACAATACAAAGAGATATGAGAAAGAGAAAAGGCCACATGGTTCTTACTCATCCTCAACGACTCCTATTTAGCTTTACGAACTTAGATCCTCGTGATGGAACCTCCGCCGTTGCTCAGACGCATTTACTAGCTTGCCATTAAGGAGGAAAGTTGGCGCCTCGCCGTGGCTGAACATGCTCAAGTGGGAGAAGGATTGAGTCTTGTGGCCTTTCTGTCCGACGTGGGCTCATGAGATGCGGTGGTCGAAGGTAGCAAAGCAGCCGAACACTCAGGATACCCAAAAATGGGTAGTGCGGCTGCAGCAAGAAGAAAAGATGATGGAAACCCTAGTCCATTTTGAATGGACGGATAGGATTCACGTGGGCAATCTAACGGCTTGGATTCATGCAGCCCTTTGGACGATTCAATTCAACGCAGGGGATCGGAAGATTTGGATCAACGTGCTGCAACGGACGGCTATAGATCAACCATCATCTTGGCTGAATCTGAGGGCTATTATCAAGCCACGTTAGCCCCTGTTTATAAGGGATCCTACAATTCACTTGGCACCACATCATCAGGAAAGGTTAGTGGGCAAAATAGTAAATTTAAAAATAAATATTGTGAGTATTGCAAACGTTAACACCATATTATTGATACATGCTGGAAATTGCATGGAAAGACTACCGATAAAAAAAGAAAAAAAAAAGAATCATCATCTTATTAGGTCTCGACACAAAGGATTGATGGGGTACAACAAACAATTTCTCAAGATGGGTATCAGAATATTATCCAAATTTTGAATCAGTTGAAAATGGGTGATAAAAGTGCTGAGTTCTCAAGTACTTTCCTTTACGACGAAAATTCTTTTTCTATCAATGTATGGATAATCGATACGGGAGCTAGTGACCACATAAAATGTAATGGGCATCTCTTTTCCCATGTTGAAAAAGCATCACAATCTCCCATATCAGTAAGTCTTTCAAATGGAAACATCACTCAAGTCACCAAGATTGGTATTGTTCACCTTGGTCCACATTTTGTCCTCAGAAATGTCCTATACATTCTTGATTTGAATTCAACCTACTCTCTTTCTCAAAGGTCTACATAGATAGTTCCTATCGTGCAATATTCAATTCCAACAATTGTTTCTTTTAGGACCATTCGACTAGCAAAGTGATGGGCTAGGGTAATGTTGCACAAAGACTATACTACTGGATTGATTCCCTAGGAGATCTAGAATTACTAAATAAAGGCATTTCTTATAATGCTATCAGTCGAAATAAAAATCTCATTTTTCATAAGAGATTGGGTCATAGTGCACGTTTCCCTCATCCTAAATGCTTAGTAAGTCCCTTGGCCAAACAATCTTGAGCATCTTTTCCAAAGAGTACATCTCTAGCAAATAGAATTTTTTTCTTTACTTCATATGGATATTCAAGGACCTTATCATACCCCCCATCATGATGGCTCCCGCTTCTTTCTCACAATTGTAGATGACTATGGGAGGGCCACTTGGGTATATCTTATGCAATCAAAGAGCCAAACATTTACTCATCCGTCGAATTTCGTTTCCTTGATTAAGAATCAATTCGATCAATTTGTGCAATGAATTCGTACGGATAATAGGCGTGAATTTTTCACCTCTGATTGTACAAAATTCCTATCTTCTCAAGGGATACTTCATGAAAGTTCTTGTATTTCCACTCCACAACAAAATGAAATTGTAGAGCGTAAGCACAGACATCTCTTAGAAGTAGCACATGCATTAAAATATCAAACCTCAATCCTGAAGGTTTATGGGGAGATTGTGTGGTGATTGCTGCCTATTTGATTAATCGCATGCCAACTCGTATCCTTGATGGGAAAACTCCTTTTGAAATGCTTTATAATAGCCAACCTAACAATGATCATCTCCAAGTATTTGGTTGTTTATGTTATGTGACAAATGTGGATCCTATGGATAAAATGGGCCCTTGTGCCACTCAATGTGTATTTATGGGATACCCACCGCTTCAAAAAGGCTATCGAGTTATGGAGATTTCTACAGGGCATTTCTTCATAAGTAGAGACGTCATTTTTCACGAGGATGTATTTCCATTTAAGGATATGATATCCTCATTGACTTCATCATCATCCCAAAGTCATAGGCCTTTTCTATGCGAAGAAGATTTATCCATGGCTTCTCAATATATGTCCGTTGTTCTGAAGCCATCCATTTCTATCTCGAAGGACACCACTATTTTTGAAGACGGTTTACCTTCAAAGTTATCTGAGGATTCTTCTGCATTGGCTCCATCAGTAACTACTTCCAAGTCTTTCCTAGCACTTGAACCAATAGTAGTTGAGCAGCCTCGACATTCTGGATGGCAAACTCGCCCACCCATGTGGACAAAGGACTACATTTGTTCTACATTGCGTTCTCCAGGTACGAAGTATCCTGTTTCTTCACATGTGTCTTTTAATTGGCTATCACCAGAACATATGTGTTGCATTAGTCGCCTCTCGGAAAAGCACGGACCCTCTTCTTTCCATGAAGCATCACGTGATCCTCGATGGCAACACGCAATGAAATCAAAACTTACTACTTTGATAGATAATCATACTTGGGACATTGTCCCACTACCTCCACACCAGAAACCAATCGGATATGGGTATATAAAATCAAGTTTCGGGCAGATGGTTTAGTTGAACAGTATAAAGCTCGGCTAATGGCTAAAGGGTTTACTCAGAGAGAATGTTTTGACTATCATAAGACCTTCTCACCTGTTGCCAAAGAAGTCACTGTCCGTTCCTTCTTATCCATTACAACAATTCGAAATTGGTCATTACATCAGATAGATGTTCACAATGCCTTTCTTCACGGCGATCAAGATGAAGAGATCTATATGGAGCTTCCATAAGGATGACGCTGACAGAGGGAGTCTTGGGTATATCGTCTACACAAATCCCCATACGGATTAAAATAGGCATCTAGGCAGTGGTACACCAAATTCACTACTACGCTGACTAATGTAGGATTTCGGCATTTTAAGCATGACTATGCCCTTTTTACATGGAATGAAGGTAATTCATCAATCTATTTGCTGATATATGTTAATGATATACTTGTTATGGGAAACAATGACTCTCATGTTGCAAGATTTAAAGAATATTTGCATTCTACTTTCCATATCAAGGATTTGGAACCGCCTAAATATTTCTTGGCATTGAAATTGTCCGGTCCGATAAATGTATCAATCTCGGTTAGAGGAAGTTCGTCCTAGAAATTGTTTCTGAAGCTGGATTATCTGCATGCAAACCGACCATCATACCAATTGAACAGAATACCAAGATGACTACTCATGAATATGATTTGAACTCCACTATCCACTACTCAAAGATCCATCAAGATTTCAGTGACTTGTTGGTAAATTAATATATCTTATTATGACAAGACCTGATATATGTTATGTAGTGCAGATACTCAGTCAATTCATGCATCGTCCAAAACAATTCCATATGAATGCAACCCTAAAAGTTGTGAAATATTTGAAGGGATGTCCAGGACTTGGAATTTTCTTATCTAGTGACTGCAATATGAAGATGACAGCTTTCTGTGATACAGATTATGCTACTTGCTCGATGACTAGAAGATCTATTACTGGTTTCTGCATCAAATTGGGAAAGTCCTTAACTCATGGAAAATGAAGAAGCAGTCAACTGTGTCATTATCATCGACTGAATCAGAGTATCGAGCCATGGAAAAAACTACTTGCGAAGTGGTTTGTGAAGTGGTTTGGGAGGATTACTCTCAAATCTTGGGTTACAAGTTAGTGGACCAACTAAATTATTTTGTGATAATGATGCTGCACTCAAATTGGTAGGAAATCTAGTTTTTCATGAAAGAACAAAACATATAAAAGTTAATTACCACTTCACACAAGACAAGATCAGAGAAGGAGTCCTCGTAATGAAAAGAATTGGAACAATGGATCAACCTGCAAACATCTTCACTAAGCCACTATGTTAGAGACAACATACTTACCTACTGAGCAAGCTAGGTGTCATTGATATATAGGCCACTAGCTTGAGGGGGAGTGTTGGAGATATAGTTCAAGATTGTGATCGTGGATTGTGATCATGGCATTGATCCTAATTGTGGGCTAATTGATTTAGTGAATATGTGATAGTTTTAGTAAATAGGAAATTTATAATTCTTTGTATATTATTTCCTTTTCTTCTTTTTCATTCTTGCACTATAAATGAGTTAATGTACTTGTTACAGTGAGATCAATATACAGAGAAATTTCCTCATTTTTTTCCTTCATTTCCTGTCATATTTTTACTCGATCTGTGATGTTCTCGAGGCATTTCGCATGCTTGGGTCATCAGGATCGGTAACGTTGCATTGTCGAGGCGTTTCGACATGATCGGCAGGAATGGTGGGATCGGTGGCATTTCAATAATCATCCTTCAGTGTGTCGTACCCTTGATCAAACTCGGATCATTTGTAATTCGGAGCACGTCGCCTCGACCCGTTTCCGGGTCGAAAATCGGGCCCAAACGCGAGCCCGGTCCTGCGCGGTCTCCAGAGGCCCATTTGGTTTGGGCCGCGACGCCGATCTCGGCCCAATCCCCCATTTCCATCCGGAGAAACATCCTCTCCACTCGCGGAACGGGGCGCGTGCAAGCGGATCGCCGTCTTCCGTCAGCCGAAACGTCGAGCTCGGTTTCGCCATTGAAGCCGAAGGCGAGAGAAGCTTCCTTCGTTTCCTCCTATCCTCGCCGGCGCTTTCCTCCTCTCCATCCCTCGTTAGATCCACCGGTGAGTTTTACATTCGCTTGTTTGATCTGAAGGGCACTTGCGTTTTTCGTTCTCCTGTTTGTTTGTTTTTTTTCTCGAGTGAATCGGCTTGCGTTATAGAGAAAGAGCCAGTCCTTTAGATTGGAATCGAAAGCAGCGATCTTGAACTCGTTTGCATATTGGTCAGATAATACCCACCATTGAAGAAGGAGATTGCGTTTTTTTTTTTTTTTTTTTTGAGGTCAGTCTTTTTGCTTGGACATTGTAGAGAGGTGATATTGGTGATGAATTCTGGTTTGTTTGCACGGGGATTCATTCCAAAGAAATAGGGAAGAAAGAAGAAGAAGAAGAATTTGTTTAATATAGAGCTGTTGGACTTGATTCCTTGGCTTTCAGGAATTCATGGCCATGGTTGTTGATGCTAAGCTAGCGTAGTTCTCCATTGCAGCAGATTCATTTCCATGTAAATCGTCTCGTTGTGCTGTTGCAGCGATGTCGAAGCGCGGGAGCAGATCGAAACAATGGTTTGGCGTTTGTAACTTGAGCGTTCCGGCTCTGGTTACGTATGCCGCACTGATTGTTTTAGCTCTGGTTCTGTTCTACTGGGGTGGTGGTAAAAAGCCAGTGCCAGTGCCAGTGCCGGCGCATGTGAAGCAAAGATGGGATAGGTTTGACTCTTCGGTTCAGTTTCGCCCAGTTGTGGAGCTCAGGAATGGGACGGATTTGATATCACAGATACCCGATTCTCCGAAAGCAGTGCTGTTTATAGCTCATGGGTGTAATGGCAGAGCTATCAATTTTTGGGACAGATCTCCTACTTGCCAGCAATGCGTTGGTTTGCCTGAAGAAAGACTACTTGTGCTCGAAGGTATTTCTAGGAGATTCGCCGTTCTCACTGTCTCGAGCGCGGGAAGATGCTGGACAATGGGAGAGGAAAGGTTAATTGTTAGAGATATCATTCGATGGTGGGTTGGGAAGAACAAGCTCAAAAAACTTCCTCTTGTGGCTTTAGGGGCATCCTCTGGTGGTTACTTTGTTTCTGCCCTCGCAACAAGTTTGAGGTTTAGTAGCATTGTGCTGATGATTGCCGAGGGGATATTTGATCAGATGGATGTACCAGAGGATTATCCACCCACCCTATTTGTTCACATGCCCAAGGACACCATCAGACAGCAGAAGATAGATGAAGTCATGCCAGATTTGAAGAGTAAGGGGATTGATGTTGCTGCAGTTGAATGTGTGGAGTTTCCTCTGTCAGCAAGTACTTTGGCTGATAGAATTCCTGGAGTAGATGAAAATGTCTCGGCCAAGTTATTTAAGCTGTTTCGTAGTAAGGGCTTCATAGATGCAAATGGGTATATGAAGAGGGATGGGCGTGCTATGCGCTGGAAGAAGGCTCTTCAGGAGAATAAGAATATATTGCTGGATAGGCAACTGGTTAATCATGTCCAGGAGGAGTTGAACCTTGCATTTGCATATCATGAAATGACAAGCTTGCAGTCCGAGCAAATATTTAAGTGGTTTGAGTCTCACATGAGCTGATTTTGGCAGCGAATTTTTCCTTTTGTTTGGGATGAGCTTTGCATTGGTGCTTAAGTATCTAATGTCTGCTCTCCCCTGATTGCTGCTCTCCCCCGATTGCTTCTCATTCATAAAGCTCCGAACTGAAATTGGCCTGAAAAGTGGAAATGGACGGATAAGTTCCCTTGTTGAGTTTACAATGTGTAGAGACATGAAGCGTCAGCACTGGACTCTGACTGAAAAGCAATGCAAAATTGATCAGTCCCCCACATGACAACTGGAACGTATGCAAATTTCTCCTCTGTTGGGTGAAAGTAATGCAGAATGTGAAATTGGATAGTATGAATCATATGGTGATCAAGTGGTGTTTTGTTTTGTTTTGTTTTGTTTTTACCTCCCTTTATTCAACCAACTTTCTTGTTCTACCTGATGCAAATCTGAACGGAGTAGCCCTCTTGGCACTTGACTTTGTAAGTTGTTAACTTCTCTCGAGGGGGTCACACACGCCAAGAAATAGATGGTGGTCTTTCTAGAGACATGAACTATGATTCAATACATAGTTTTGGGTACTTATATTCAATTGTTATCTCATCAAAGGTGGGTACTTGAAAGAAGCATCAACAAGAGATCTTTCAAATCACTATTTCTATGTTGGTTAATCCAATTGTTCCTTGAGAACATCTTGTTTAGCAATTAGATTCTAACCTTGCAGTTGTCTGAAAGATCACAAGACGTGACAGTAATCATCTCTAAATTGCTCAAATTCCATTCCTGTCGTCAACATGAATTACCTGGCGAACCTTCATATACTGTCCACCTAATTTTTTTCTCCGCAGTGCTGGAAGTAGAATGGCAGTTGTCCTTTTTCTACCCCCTTAACTTTCATTAATACTTGACTGTTGATTTCATCAGTCTGTAAGAATAAATCTGATCAAGATACTACTGTCATGCTTGGACTTCAGTCGAAGAGACATTTCTGATCTTCTAGCAGATTCATCTCTCAGATGTATTTGTTTTACCGTATCAATATGCTCATAACTAGTCAGAGAATGTTACTGGAGAAGAAGACACTACTCGATGAAGAATTAACCTTTAGGGAGATTACTTTAGGTGGAGCCAGAAAATATTGGGTGGTTCTGGACCACCAGGTCAGCATGGTCTCCAACCACTTAAGAAGCAACACATGGAGGTGAGGGACCTGCTCACCAGCAAACGAATTTATGCACAAAAATAATTTCATTTCTCTCTCACTAACCTGCACACACTAGCCCCATATGCTCTCTCTCTCCTGCTCTGCACACATTTATTTCTCTCATATTGTCTTTCCTCGTGCTTTCCTTATCTGAAGAAGAAGAACGAAGAGCAAACCTCTTTCCTTTCTACCGAACGCTCTCAATAATCGAATCTCTTCCTTTGCTCTTAGATTTGACTAATTCGCACTCGTTGCTACTCCAACGTTCGTCAAACGGCCGTTCCCCTGCTGTCGCCGACAAAGCACATTAAGGCTGCCCCTTGCGCGCTCGAAAGGGAGTGAGGCAGAGGTAGAGGGGCCGATGACAGCCCTCAACTGAGCTTCGGGTTCTCAAAGTTCTTCAGTAGCAAGTATGAGCTTGATATCATTCCTAACAAAGAGAACCTGAATGAAAACAATGCAGAATCACCATAAGTCAGTAGTTTCTTCGACGTTTTTGGAGGTTTCAAATGATTGAAAATGAAATCCCCGAGAGCTTCAAAAGGAGATGGAACTTCCAAAAAGCATTCTGTCTCCAGAGATAAGTTTAGAACGAATGCGCTGCGAAAAGTTTCTTATTCTTCCCCTCCCCACTTCTCTTCTCTTCTGCTGTCAAAATAGATGCGAAAGCATAATTCTTCTTCTTCTTTTTTCTATGGTTGGAGAAACTGCTGCAAAAGAGAGATAGAGTATCGATACGGACGAACAATCTGTGGATCTAGTTTCGTCTAGTCCACAAGATACCAATACACCATTTCACTTGGAATCTCTTACGTGAGATTAACTAATTACTCTGTTCATTTGACATCGCCAAGAATAAAAGTATAGTTAGTATGTGGCGAGAAAGGGAAAAAAGGCCAGACTTTCGATTCCCCATTATCAAACACAATCATCTAATAAAATCTTCCCTAAAAGCTTACATAGAAACATGCGCCAACAAGAATGGAGTTAACACAATTTAAAAACCAAGAGACAAAAATAAAATAAAAGGGCTATGTCAAATGTTGCCAAACCATTTTCTATACACAACCAAATCATCGTCTAAAATCCCGTCCTCTACACAACACCGACCCCCTTCTTGGCCTTCTTCACCAGCAGCTTCACGCTTTTCGGCTTCTTCACCGGTTTCTTCTTCACCTTCGCGGCGGCAACCTTCTCGACAGCTTTCTTCCCGGGCATCGCCTTTGCAGAAGTCTTTACTGCTTTTGCTGCGGGCTTCAACTTCAGCTTCTCGGCTTCACACCCGTCGCAGCTTTCTGCTTCATAGTTGCTTTGGGCTTGGCGGCAGCAACAGCGCTCGCCTTGGGTGCCGCCGCCTTCGTTATAGTGGATTTCAAAATTTGGCCCTTAACTATCACCATACGTAAATGTCAGCTAACCGTTCTTGAGTAGTAAAATTGCACGAGAACTAGCGGTGGCAATCAGCGATGGACAGCGAAGTGAGATAGAAGCCAAACGAGTTGCCTTGCCAATACTCCAAACTTTCTCTTTTCTAAAAGAAATGCCTCTTCTTCAATGCCCTTTCCCAAGCTCGTCCCCAAGTACTTGCTCTTGAAGAACTTCGAGAGCCCTTGTCGAGGGGGGTCACCAGCCCCTCGACCTCTGCTTTACTCCTTTTCGGGAGTGTGATAATGTTCTTCGTCAGCTAGGGCAGGGGAATGGCCGCTTGACGAACGTCGGAGAAGCAACGCAGGAAAGAGAATATGACTGAAATAATTGTGTGCGGAGCACGAGAGAGTGTAGGGGGCTAGTGTGTGCAGGCTAACGAGAGAGAAATGAAATTATTTTTGTGTATAAATTCGTTTGATTGCGAGCCGGCCCCATGCCTCCACGTGTCGCTTCCTGAGTGATCGGAGACCACCCTAACTTGGCGGTCCGGGACCAGCCAATATTTTCTCTAGGTGGAGCAGTTCTAGTTGTAGTGTATTGAGAGAGAGAGAGAGAGAGAGAGAGAGAGAGAGAGAGGGGGGAGACAACATATTTGATATCTGCAATCCTCGAACTGGTAGAGAAAACATTCAATAAGCATTAAGAATGTCCACAAACCATTCATCTCAGGGCTCTATATCACCCGAAATAAAGCTAAAAACACCAACAAACCCATTAAAAAAAAACCACAAATTGACGCACAAACTGCTGAGATAACAATCCTACAAAGAAACATCAAAGAAAGGTCTTTCCACAGCTATGGTTCAATTCAATCCCTGGGCTTCATATGCCCTTCATTGGCGAGCCGGAAGAGGCGGGCCTGAGCTGCCGCAGCCGAGTTCGAGCCGAGCGCCGCGGTGAAGCGCTCTTTGACCTGCTGGGTGGTGTAAGGGAACCGGGCGTTGACCATGGAGTTGAGGAGCGAAGCTGTTCCTTCTCTGTAGAGCTGGCCCAGGCCGTCCGTGCGGGTGTTGGAGAGTGCTTGCATCAAGTTGAGGTTCGACGGGAAACCGGGCATGCTGGTGGCACCGAACGTGCCGCCCACGGTGCCCCACCACCCTAGCAAGCCCCAGATCATGCCTGGATGGGTCCTCCAGAAGCTGCAGTTTCGTAAATACCATGAAAGTGTACGCAATTTAGGTGTCGTGTTCAGAGACAGTAAATTTCATATCAAATCCTTGACGTTTGGTTACTATCCAATCTAAGGTAATTTGACAAATCCAACTAAAAGACGATTCCAAATTTCACTTGGTTAACTCAATTTTTCTGGTGATGTCTGATTCGACATGACAAAATCAAGTCTTCATGTGAACAACACACCATGCATGCATTTAACAAACATCTTCCCGAGGTTGCAAACTCACTTGCATGTCCCAGTGAAGGGATTTGAGTTCGGATCGAATGGAGGCGTAGGAATGGTGGGAGCGCTGGGGGTGCCCGGAATAATAATGGGGGTGGTCGGTGGGGAGACAATCACCGGAGTCGGTGGAGTGCCACCTGAAGCCGGTGGATTAGAGTAAGATCCACCACCGCCACCACTAGGAGTTGATGGGGGCGGGTTATAGTAAGATCCGCCGCCACTGCCGCCACTAGGAGTTGATGGGGGCGGGTTATAGTAAGATCTACTGCCACCGCCGCCGCCACCGCGACGAGGAGTTGATGGGGTTGGGACATGCGGCGGGTTTCCGCAGTTTTGGGTCGGCGGTGTGGGGGTCAGATGGTAGGGCGGCGTGCCTCCTTGCCCGTGCGGCGGTGAAGTCCTGTGTGGTGGACTGACGCGTGGAACTGCAGTCACCATAAATCAAAAGTTAGGATTCTAACTTACGTGTGAGGAACTAAGAACTCACGCATTCTAACTCGTCTACGTCATAATGAGAGGTGACGAATAGTTGAAATAGAAGAAACGAACTGCATGGGGGGGGTGAAGAGCGTCTTCTTAATGACAAGAACCGTCTTTTATCGTTCTTAACAAGCAAGTCACACAAGGAAAGCTCCATGCAACAGGATAGTTCCAAGAAGGAAGAAAAAAATGGTTGCGTCGTCGAGATGAAGATCGAAAATATGTTCATCAGTAGCATGTGAAGCCTCGTCTATGCATGTGTATTGATGAGAGGGAGAGAGAGATAGAGAGACCTGCAGGAGGAGTGCCGATATTAGGGTCAGGAGTGTAGTAGTTCTTATTTTCCTCAAAGCTGGCCTCACTAGCCACACGAACGACCAAGTTCTGAGCTGCCACCATAGCGCAAAGGCACATAAAGAGACCGACGCTCCGGCCTTGCTGTTTCGCCATCTTCTTTTCTTTGGTTTCTCTCTCTCTCTTTCTCTCTCTCTCTCTGACAGCACACAAAGAGATCAACAAGAAACAGAGAGAGCTTGGAAAGAAGAGAAACCGCGCGCTTGGGACTGATGCGAGAGGCTTGTGATGGAGCGGGTAAATATAAAAGTCGAGACCAGACACAGAGAGAGAGAGAGAGAGAGAGACAGAGAGAGAGATCAAGTCTCAGTAAATAGAAGCAGGTTGGACGATGAGGTTAGTTGATGTGCTGCAGAGCGCATTTATAAGTGACATTAATGTTCATTACGTTCTCTTCACGATCGAGTGTGCGTCTCTGTGCGTGTCTCTGTGATTTCAGAAGCGTTCTTGGCGTGAGACACAGCATGCAAAGTACGGTATGGAATGCAACAGCTATCGCTGTTATCTTCGCTCCATTCAATTCCCTCGGCGTGTCCCATGTTTGAAGTTCTATCCTTTTACTTCGACCGATATTCGTTGGATAATTCAGTTTTAGCAATTCAGGCTCGAACATTCATTGTAACATGCTATTTTACAAGCATCTACTCTACTCGTTAGGAGGAGTTACTTTGTGAATCTTCGAGCTTATTTTTCAGTTCACGTTTGCATAAAGAAGAAAAATGCAGATATATTGACAACTTCACTTTCTTGCCATAACCTAACACTGCTCTTGTTTTCAGCAAGACGGTTCACCGCAATATTATTTTCATGAACTAGTCTTCGATCCTTTGATGGGGTCGAAGTATCTTCAACAAGGTCGAATTAGCTGTGGTAATGATGATTGAACTTCATGGATGCGATTGCTGATTTCACCAACCGATGACATTAACTTAGTGGCATCAACATTTACTAAATCCAAATTTCATAATTAACTATTAATAGAAAAGCCCACCATATATTTTATGCAGATACGTATAAACTATGACAGATCCAAGTATCTCCTCCATGCTAGAAGTAATTGCAGTAAATGGTACAAACATTCTTATGGAGACTTACGTCAAATATCATTCAAAGCTATGGCCTAGACATGGAACAAGGACTTGGGTCCTTCTCAAACTTCCTGTAACAGAGCCAAATTCAGGCGATTCGCAATCTCGAATGTGCTTAATTACATGATGGATACCGTGTGGGGTGTGTTGGTAGGAGCACTAAAGCCTTGGGATAACCTAAGTTATCACTTGACTAGTGTTCAAGTTCGTGAAGATAAAAAAGCATGCGAAGATGTGGCCATTGTTCTCAACCCCCCGCCCCCAACAACCAACACCTCGTACGGCACATTAAGACGATCGCCTAGGTGGTCCTAAGCCATCACCTTCATGGCTAATCTGGAAGATTTTGTGTTGACCACCCGGTCATATCAACCACGGAACATGCGGCTTCACTTGCTTTAGAGGAGTATTTCACTAACTTTCTGTTTATTCGGAGCACTCTCAAAGTGAAGAACATCTGATGAGGATTATCATCAGCATGCGACAACTGAACTGGCATGGTCGTGGCATAAAATACTTTCTCCGCTCGTTACATACGACTGAAACTTCATCTGTCACCTTGAAGCGAGGTCACGGGAATGAAGGATGCAAACATCTCAGACTCGATCTGCTCGAATGACAGGCGGGAATCTTTCGGAGTTTCCTCACTACATCTGCTCTGGATCTTCTGGACATTCCATTCTGTCAATTTTTTTTTCACCTCCTTCTCTTATAAAAATGAGAATGATAGAGCTAAATAATACTGTAAGCTCTTCTTAAGGGGCTTCGAACCCAAGAGCATCATCACTCATCCAAAGGTGGTGGTTGAAGAGTCCTTTCAAGACCCCTTCCGAGGTACTTGGCAAGTCCTAGTGAACTGTAGTGCAATAATAAATTCCACTCAAACAACAGTTAAAAAAAAGTTGACTGAATATCTGAGAAAAAAGCATGGGGGATCTTCTGGTTCTTGGCATGGAAGGTCATGTGGGAGCTGTTGAGATTTAATGGCAGTGACAGAGGAGTTGGTGAAGCTCGTAAAGAACAGGAGTTAATAAGAGAGTAATGAGTTGGAGGACTTTTGCAAACTTTTTCTTTCTAAAGAGGAGAGAAAATTGAATTTATGTGAAGGGTCTCGGGTCAGTTGCCATAAAAACAAATTTCTTTTTGTGCTCTTTTGCAAACTTTTTTTTGTGTTCTTTATAAACAATTTAAGTATGTCCATTTATGTGCTATTTGGTAATGCTCCGATGAATAATTGTTTGTGTTCTTTTGTTTTCTGGAATAAATATAGAACAGAAACATATTAGGTGATTATTTTATTCTTGAGAATAGATTTGGAACAAAAACAATAAATAAAAATAAAAATATTTATTATCTATAGAAATAACTCAAGAAATAAGAAACAATGTTTTTTTTTTCTTTCTTTCTCTTCCTCTCTTGGCCAAACGAGGCCTGGCAACCTCGCTAGAGCCTCGCCTACCCCCAGCAAGGTCGCCTCGAGCTCACAAGCCACTGGTGAGCCGGCCCCCCCCCCCTCCCCCCAGCCTCACCATGGTTAGGCTAGGGCGAGGCTCGGCCTTACCTCAACTAGGCAAGGTTCGACTTTGCTGTAGGTTGACAAGCCTCAGGGGGACATCATCGGTGACTGATGAGGCTCCCTTGAGGTCGGTGAGGTCTAGTTGATCGTCAGCCTACCATGGCCGAGGTTGGCAACCGGCTAGAGGAAGGAGAAGAAAAAGAAAAAAGAAAAATATAAAAAAATTATTAATAAATTTAAAAGAAATTATGAGTCATAAAAATATTTGAAATTGTATCAAACATATTTTTAATCTGGGAACAAAAATTCTGTATAGTTACCAAATATCTTAAAATGCTCAGAAATTGTTTTCGGGAATAAGAATGTTACCAAATGTGCCATTATAGGCTAATCCCAATTCAATTCAATGGGTGACTTTGTGAAGAATAGCGTTGCCTCTTTCATGACACAACACACATCTTTATATGTCTAGGTGAACATGGTTTCAAAGTAGAATAAGAAATTAGAGAACTGGATCAGTGGAAACCTATCCAATTCTAAGTTATAGAGTATGTTGGATAAGTTTTAGGTTAAAAAAAAAAATTAGGAACTTGTTTTGATAAGTAGGTTCTAGGTAGATGAAACTTGGAATTTAAAACAAGTTTTTATATTTTTATTGATTTATGTTTTCGTGTAATCCTACAATATTTTCGTACAATCATGCGGTATTCCATGGTGTCTGATAATAAATGTTTAATTTAGATCCACTGGTTTGAGTTTCTATTTTATGGCTGAAATTTTTACTTTATTGATATTCCATATTCATTGTGTATCTTAATTAAGTTGTGATGATTATTAAAAGTAATGATTCATTGCAATTATTTAATTAATGATACAAGTGAAATCTAGATAGAATTTAGAACTGACCCTAGAAATTCTGACTTAAGAATCTGTAACAAGGTAGGTTATAGGATTCGACAATTGAGAAACTCGTTCTAACGGGAAGATTCTAGATGAACCTGTATGAAATCCGAAACCATTCATCCCTATCTAAGAGGCCCCTAATTTTGAATCATTGTTTTGGAAACCTTCTCAAAATGCATGGAATCGAATCGCATTTTGGAGCAAGAGCCGATGGCAAAATGCTCGTTCGGTCGCTCTCACCGGGATAGGGGCTGTTTGGGCCCGCCACTTTGTGGCGTGACATTTCACTCTCTAATCGAATTTATTTCGTTAGCCACTTGCTAAGGTACGGCTTTTCTTTCATTTTACAAATAAAATGAAAATAAAGAAGGCAGTGATCTAAAATTCTTTCGACCAGAATAAAAGAGCTCAAGGTACGTTTCGCATTGCCAGCGATGGAAGGGAAAAAAGAAATGCGTGGGTTCCACAAATTTATATGCCCCGTCATTCACGCGATCGCCGGATTGTACTTGCAGGGCATGTGGAGGGTTCGCCCGAAGGGATAAGGGAAAGAAAATCTCATCGCGTCGTGCATGCACGACGATGTTCAGTTGTACGAGTGGGATGCAATTCGATTCATCTCGATTATCGAAGGACACGCGTCTCGTGTCGTCTGTGGAATTTAGGAGGGCGACATGTGCTCGCATACGATTTTAACACTTTAATTTATCCAAAGTTAAGCATATGATATCAATTCGTGTTGAACCTTTTTAATCTTTTGTATTTGTATCGATCAATGAAGTCTATCTGATTAATTTTAACGTGAAATTAACGTCATAATCGGTATTGATCTGAACAAACTTAATATATATATATATATATATATACACATATTTTCTATATGGTTAGTGAGAGCCTACAAGCTATCGCCCAGGTTATCATTAGTTGTGGGCTCACCAAGCCCTCGCTAGATCTAACAAGGGCTTGGTGGCCCTCATCCTTAGTAGACAATGGCCCCACAGCCCTCATTAGACACAATGAAAAACAAGAAAGTAAAAATAAAATTGTAAAATTTATCAATATCGTCACTTAATAATGATTTCCAACTAAAATTATTAAATTAACTCAATTGATATAAATATAAAATATTTAAAATCAAATTAATTAGGTTGAAGGATTTATCAACGAATGGGTCTCAATTTAAGAAATCTAGAATTTCTTTTATATATATATATATATATATATATATATATATATATTTTCCATTGAAATGACTAATGACTAAGCATAGGATGAATCCAAGGAATCAGAAAAGAGTATGACCTGTAAAGCTGCAATGACTGTACCAAATGGTTAGGTGACCGACGGCTAAGGGACCAATTGGCATTTGGATGTTCCATTTGATCAAATCAACGAAGCAACGATGCTTATCCTTGTATTTACCGTGTCCGGCACCCCCCAAAAGAGAATGATAGGATAAGCTACCGACATTTTTTTTTTTGGAGAAAAAGCTAATGACACGGTTAATCTGATTTTTTTTTTCAAATGACACATTATCTTAACGGTTTTTTTTTTGTAATATAAAAAACTCCAAACTTATATTTATATGACACACTTATCCAGATTTCATTGGATAATTTTTTAGTGACAACAATGTTGTTTATGTTTTACTTAAGTCTCGTGGACGTCATATCAACACCGTTTGCCTTCCAACATTCATGTGGGTAGATTTTTAATATTGATAGAAGGTAAATATATCATGTAAATTAAAGTCTGCGATTTTCTTGTGTCAAAGAAAAAGAGGTACATGGTAAATATGTCACAATGAATATAGTTTGAAATTTTTGTGACTTTTCCCCTTTTTTTTGGGTATGATGCAACTTAGGGTGCATTTGGTTTGGTTTTTGAAAAAAGTCTCTGGGAAAATGTGAAAGACCTTAGGTTAAAGGTGTATTTCATAATGTAAATAGTGTTCGTAAATTGTAATTTAAAAATGTACTGGGAAAATCTTTGTTTAAATGGTATTTGGAAAAATCACACCTTGTTAAAGAACTTTTGAAAATTCTTTTATTAAAAATATAAAAGAAAAACTGGCAAAGGGCGGGTTGCTGACACCAGTGACGTTGCACAAGGAAAGGACATTTTCAGAACTATGAAAGTTTAGCAATAACAAAGTTGGAAGAAAAAAATATATTAGCATTTCGAAATACTTAAAGCCCAAAGTACGTTCAGACCTGTCTCGGCTTAAAGGCCTGTAGAGGCATTTGGAAATGCAACCCGAACCCCTCCAAAAAATTTGCTAAGCAGCCATTTGCCTCAGGCCTATGAACTCTGTCCTTCAAGAGTGTTAAAACCAATCTAAGCCGGAGACGAGGAGAGGTATAAATGTGTGATTGGATAATTCATTATGACTGACATATTTAGGTGCAAGAAGCAAGCTTAAAAGATGATCGATGATGATGATAAATGCTAAGCGCCAAGTTTTACGTTTGAGAAATATGTATCAACATTTGGAAGTGGAGTTTTAAACTTGAGGTTGCAATCTGGATGAAGAGCCAAAACCAACGTGACATCAGTCTAAACGAATGCAATTCCCTCTCTTTCGTAAATGAGACCAGATTTATCACTTCGTATCGATGACTCGACTTTAGTATCTTCTTTTCTTTCATCTCTTTCTAATAGTCAATCATGATTATTCATGAGTTCAATACCCGAGATATATATAATTGAGTATATCAATATCAAAGGTTAACATGTAACATGTGATCATATTAAAACATATAGTATTTATTGCATAGCTGTAGTACGATTGAAATAATGACATAATATTTGAGGATTGATTAATATAATTAGCAATATAAAGATAATATCATACCTTGACGGCGAAAATCTACGTTCATACAATGTGTGATTATGTTAAAATAAAAAATAATAGTCATTATTGGTGTTATTATTATACGAATGATAAAAAAAAAATTACAATAAATAATCTAACGTCGGTAAAGTAAACGGGAGAATGGAGGTAGGGGCATCTTGGAAATAACTATTGCAACCACGAAGTGATAATGCACTGGTTATTACAATCTTGGTTATAACAGAGATTATGCTAATAGTTGTTACTGCAAGCAAACGCTATAACAGACAATCAATTTGTGATGGAAAATGTTCTAGGAACCTGATGCCAAGCCGATTAGCAAGGGAACATGCCTAGGACCGAACCCATCGATCTTGTTCCAGCCAACACCTAGGTTGAATTGACGCAGTTGCACATACCCATGGAAAACTAGAATCGCCCTTTGATAAGAGTAGGTTGCAATACTGAAGACACCAAGTATTTAGATGGAACAGGAGTTACAGGAGAAAAATTCTCGATTTTGGATGAAATATGGAATGCCTATTGCTTACTTTGTGATAAACGTGGGAGCTAATGCGGAATCCGCACCGTGTGTGCCAATTCTCATTGAATATCAAAGAACGCACCTCGTTTTGCAATCCAGGGAAAGCACTAGATCTGAAGGCAGACAAATCATGTGACACGACAGAGACGCATGCCTCGGCAATCTTTTCATACATGCATGCAACAGAGGGACTACCCAAACTCGGAGAAAGCAAATCAAGGTTCTGAGGATCTCAAGGACCATGCCTATGGTAAAAAATGTATAGGCCTTCTAATGGTTGGAATGAATTATCTAGACTGATTTCAAGCAAAGAATGCTTCAGTCCCAGCATGATCGTCAACTAAACAGTTGAAATTCACTGGAAACTAACCAACATTCCCTACAAATCCAGGCATTTTATGACAGGGTTCTCTAACTATGCACGTTCTGTTCAATAAGTACCAAGAAAGTGTCAGACACAGATTTTGCACATTTATTTCGGCGAACAAGGAATTGAGAAGCACAAGAGTTTTCATCTACACTACCTCTTTCTGGCACTAATTCTTTGGATTTCAGATTCTGGACAACCTTACAAAATTTAGCTACAAGGAAAAAAATGCATTTCCATGCAGCAATCATGTCGAATAACAACAGGAACCTTGAAATTTAGTATCGAAACAAAGGATTTCCTGTATTTACAAAAGATTCTTACAAGGATGTAGGTTCTTTCACACAATGAGAGCCATCTGGAAGCAGTCTGTGACTTGTCGGCATCAATCCTCCACTGCGCCAACGGTTTACAAGGGCATTCTCCAATTTCCTTACCTGCAAATTTGTTTATGCAAAAACTAAGGAGCAGCAAATATCTATTATATGCTCTGCATTCGAAAGAGAATAATTTCCATGAAAAAATCAAGAGAGCACAGTAAAAACCAAATCTTTTTTGTCTTTCACAGAACAACCTTATTAGCCTCCCACAGGGTGGGCACCCAAATCTGGCTAAACAGATTCAGATTATACACTTTATAAACTGCATCGTTTGTGTGACAGACCCAATGTTTCTTGCCCTTCACATGCCAAAGCCATGCAATGGCGCACAAGGAAAGCATGTTGTCTTGGCCTACATTAGTTTTATCTCAACTTTTGGGTCAAAAGCTATTTTTGTCACTTGTATGCTTGCAATCTCCTAAAGTTCAATCTTTAGACTTAAGTTCAAGCTTATCACCAGACTCTAAAAATATTTCTCCCATATCATTCATCAGCAATTGCAAGCAAGAAAATATTTTCAAAATTCAGTTTTTCAAAATTCAGTTTAGTCTGTTCAATAAGGGTTAGTGTTGATTGTAAGTTTAACAAAAGAAAATATTCAAATGAAGCAGTAGAGAGAAATGGGGACTTCAAAATACCCAAGAACAAATAATCCCACTTTATCGGATCCATTTGCAAGGGAAGGAAAACTTCATTGAAATGTCATCCACGTGATACAAGCAAGATGGATGAAAAGTATAAGCACATCCACTTAAGCTAAAGGGTGAAATTTATGATACAACAGTGAATGCTTTATTGCACAAAATGGATGGTGGCAAGTACCAATATGTTGAAAAAATGAGTGTTGCGTGATGAGACTGCTTCAGCAAATTGATTCGCACTCAAATATAAAGAGGATTACAATGACTGCATTCCAGTAGTGTTGGTCCGGTAGCAGTAAGGATGAGATGAGAAACATTTCTTAGTGTACTGGATATCTCAAAAACTTACTCCAAAATGCAACTATACGATGGGAAAGGAAAGTCAAGAGATATAAAAGGACTTAAGGAACATAAGGAATGAATTTGAGTGGAGAAAACCTTAGTGATTCTTTCATTTATTCTTTTCAACAGAGATGCAAAAACTAGGTCTAGATGAAGATAAAGTCTCTCCTGCAATTAGAACCTGCTTGAATGACAATCATCTTTGCAAAAGTCGCTCCATATTTTGATTTCACATTCACCACTACTCTCACATGCATAATAAGCTAGAAGGTTTATATCAACATTATAAATAGAATAGCAGCATATGGCAATCTTGTAACTTTCTGTAAACCATCAATTGTGCAGCAAAAGAACCCATGGGCAGGTGTATTCTAGACAAGGGGAAATGAAAAAAGGCAAGCATTTAGAGTTTTAAGATGAAACCCAAACTAATTTATTTGGTACTTCATATCCAATCTTTCGGTTTCTCTAGGTGGCTTGGCTGGAAATGGTTATAATTTCTAGCAAGCACCAATAGTGCATCAATGAAAAAATTGCACAAACTACAAACTAACTGACCTGTCTCACAATATATGGCTCTTCAGCAAGACTAAGGGGCTGGGTTAATATAGTAAGAAATCCATTTCGATTTCCATAGACAATATCTGTGAAGGGACGATCTCCCACCTAAAAAACAGAATGACAAGTTAGGAACATTCACAGGGAAGAAACTAGAGCAACATCCAGAGCAATGCAAGTGTACTACCATTATAAGGCGTGAGGAATCACAGCCAAAGTGGTCTTCAATTTCTTCAGCTGTTCCAGCTGGTTTCTTCACTCCTAATAATTACACAAAATACATAAATCAGGACATCAAAGCGAATAGTCTTCATAAGAAAACAGAGAGTCTACATTCGTTGCCTCCCATATTCAACCAAAAAAGAAAAATAGAATAGCTAAGATTAACTTAAAGAGCTGAAATATAAGAAGTGTAAATTCCGATAAATGAAATATGTTAAACAAAGAATAATTCCTAAACGGCCAGCACCAAGGACATAGACATACTATAGCTCTAGTACCATGTTGTTTATAATTATTTTAACTGCCAAGATTGATCACGCATGAAATCTGTACAGTTGAGAAACAACATGAATGCTAGAGCCAAGTAAACTCACTGTATTGCTAAAACATACTAAAATAACATTATAAGGTTTCTCCAAAATGTTAAGATTATATTATTAGGTTCACCCCTAGAATTTGCCTATCCTTCTCTTGGAAAAAGGATAGTACTCCCACCATTCAGTAAACTTCAATATCTTGGGAAGAGAAAAATGTAAACCATGAAAATTCTTCCCACCTAAAGTATTAGTAGTTAGCTTTCCCATGCTGCATCCCCTCAACTACATCAGTTTCTCACGTGTGAGAGAGCTTTAAGTTCGGATCCCTTGCAAGACTTTTAGATCATGAATTCATATGTTTTCTTTTCTGCTTGTACCAACACTCATGTAATCCTTTGGCAATCTAGGAACTGTTTACTCCTGTTCTACGACTAACAACCATGTGGGGTTACATTTGGTGCTTAGGGTAAAATGACCAGTTAGGTGTCCTCTGCAGCTTTAGGCATGTTGAGAGCTAAATAATAACCTACGATAGGTTTTCATCCCCAATTGACTCAGATGAGATGGCAGTCACGAGCTTGCAAGAGTTTCCTTTCCATCTTAATTGAGCATGACGACCAGTGCTCTATAAGCAAAACCCAAAGTTCTCCATAGAGTTACATAACCTATTGATATTATTGGCAAAGACATTTAGAATGGATACTAGAAACCCATTCGCAAAAGTTCTCTTGAAATACAATCAAAACTGAAATACTATATAACTTACTATGCCTTATAACTTTTATCCCGATTGCCCACTCGAGTGCTTTCGCTTTCGAACCATTATGGTCATATTCCAGTAACCCTGTATCACCAATTCAACAAAGACATAGACAATGCCGAACGCATTACATTCTCAAGCAATAAACAGCACAATGGCTTTCAAATTCAAAAGCTTCAACCGATACTTACCAGCAGAATTGCTAAAAACGGCGATATTGTGACCGAAGACGGATTTGCATTGCTCTATCGAAGAAGCATTAGGGCCCCAGAGCTTCAACGAATAAGGCGCAGTGAGGGTATTGTCCTTGTCAAACACAACGCCCTTGAAACCCCTCCTTTGCAGCTCCGCCCAATCAATGTAGCGTACATCAGGGACAAGGACGTGCGGCAGCAACAGATGGCGGTCCCTCGCGATCACGGAAGCCGAGCAGACGATCGCCTCCAAGTTAATCCTCTGCCCGATCGCGGCCTTCACGTCCGCCCACCACATGCTCGTGAAAATTCCCCTGCGCCGCTTCTTGGCCCTTCTGTCGTCCGACCCTCGTCCCAAGGACGGATCTTGCTCCCGTTCCCGATCCTGGGTCTCCGGCCCTTCGCCGCGCGGCTCGTCCCTCTCGGCGGAGGAGTAGGGATTCTGCAGAAAGGTGTGGTTTTGGCCCTTACCCAGATGCTGCTCCCGCTCCTCGCTGCGGCTGCTCGTGGTGGCGAGGAGGAGGAAGCACGTCTCGACGAAGCCCGTCCGCGCCTTGGCGGCGACGGCGAGGCTACCGGGTCGCCTCCGCCCGGGGCGAGGATGGAAGGGCGAGCGCTTGGGGAGGGAGGGGGAGTAGCAACTCGAGGAGAAGGCGACACTGAAGGAGGGCGTTGGCATCTTGATGAAATTTATCGTTTTTTTAACCCCTCTTTTGGGGCTACAAGTTATATCCTCTTCAGACCATCATTGCTTGCGGGAGCTTGGAGAGAAGGAATCTCTTTTGCCCAAATTTTCTTGCGGGCCGGTCGATTAACACGATGGCGCATGGGATTCGCAGTGCGGCGATTCTACATGGATTTTCAGGCCATCGTTTCCTTTCGATTTTTGCACGAGGAATAAATCTACGCACTACATTCCATGGAAAGCCGTCGAAAGGAGACGGAACGCTGATCCCTTTTCGTGTTTCGAATGGGTTCAAAAAAGTTCACGGGCTTTGGAAGTACGAGGGGATGTAGAGATGGGATCCAAAAAGCGGCTCGATGAGAGCCCGGAATAACCAAGGTTCGATGGAGAAGGGAATGTCATTCTTCGGTCGTAACCAAACCCTAAGATGGACGATGCGAGTGAACCATCCCTCGACCCACTTTTTATTTCACTGTTGTCTTCTGTCATAGGAAGTATTTCCATGAAATTATAACCAAAGTCAAGCGACAGAGAAAATGTCTCGACAGGTGAATAATTCGCAGAGTCTTGAGCCCAATAACCACGATTCTATAGAAAAGGAGATCATCTTTCTCCGTTGTAAACCTAAGGTGGAAAATGCGAGAAAACCATTTCATTTCACTCTCGCCTTTTTGTCATTATAAGTATTTCCATGAAATTATGACTAAAGGCCAGTGATAGAAAGGAAATGTCTCAAAAGGTTAGTAATTCGTAGAGTTTTGAAATATTATGGGTAGTTTTACTCGCATGGATACAAGAATAGTCTCTCTATACACACTTTGCACACTAATACTTTTCAATATCTCTACATAGATAAAATATATCATGCATATCATCTGTCTTTCACGTTGTCGGGAATGTTCAACCGATGTCAAGTGGTAATCGACTAACAATCTTTCTCCAGGCATGCAACAAGATAAGCAATGTAGATTTAGCTTTCGAAACTAGGGATGAATAATCAACTTATGAGCCACCAATCTAATGCCTGCGGATCCCTTTTCTTGGGTTGGATCTGCGGATCCTACATAGTGGTAGGTTTCCACAAACAGGCAGGCATCCAACCTAGTGCCTGGTTTGAGGAGTGTCTGGAGCTCCCCCTCATAGTCTTTGAAGATAAGCCTCCTTGTCTTCCCTGAAGCCTCCCTCTTGCATACTATTGTCTGCTCGTCTGCTGTATTTGTGATGCTATTCAATAATCACAAGAGAAAAAAATGAAATACATGGTGTTAGTTATAATTCATCGCCCCTGAAACTATTTATTTATTTATTTGTGATTTAAACTTTTGAACGACACTTTTTTCAAGCAACACAAAAGTCGTGTCGATTTTTAAAGCTTTCCACTCAAATTTCATGTTGTATTAGAGCATACAGTCTTTTGTTTGGGTCTCAGCTTATCGGTATCTCTTTCTATAATTGTAATCAATTCTCATGCTGTAATTTGAGGAAAAATTCCAGCTCGTGGAAGGGAGACTTTATATCTTAAACTACAAGTTCATTGTATCGGTTTATTTTTTAGACTTTACGATTTATATAAACAATCCTTTTGCTCCACTTTCTAAGATTAGAGAATTTGAAAAAATAATGAGTGAAAACCCGACCAAGATGATTTTACTAACGACAATTCGAGCTGAAACTGACGTAAGTACCAATCTTCTTTTCTTCTTTTGCTGCTATAGACAAAGCACAAATGTAATGGGATGTATTGAACACTTTTGGAATGTCTTAGTCCGAATTATGCTTGGAGCGTTCTTGATTCTTACTACCTTACCGAAAGTTGGAGCACTACACCAGTTGTCCAGATTTAGTTGGAAAAGGAAGATACCAATCTAACGAAAACTAAGCCAGTACAACTCATTAAATAATCTAAGCAATCGCGTCTGTGATCTAGTAATGAAGAGTGTAGTTTCAATACTTACCGCAACCTTACAGCGGGGGACTTCCATTTCCTATCCACAACTTTTCCCCACTTGGAGTCGATCCTGAAACTCGAAAACAACTCTTGCAACATCCAGTCGAATTCATCTAGCTTCGTGCTCAGGTTGTCCGGCGAGTCGACCGTGAAGCTCAGCTTCGGGCTGCGGTCTTCACGCCAGAACTTTATGTCAATCCCGAACCTCACGTTCAGAGAAGCACAAGAGATCGGCTCTCGTACTTTGTTGAAGGAATCATAAGATTCATCTCTGAGAGTAGGAATTGAAAATTCCATAGGGTCTGGAAACCTTGGAAAGCTGTGGTTGTTGTTCGTGTTGTCATGTGTCCCCAGTAGGCTTGAGGACTCTGTCTGTATGTAACCCAAAAGGAGTGAACAAAAAATTAGGTTCGGCGAGTCCGCGTGCCAAGGGAAAACACATGATCCGTACTCAAGTGAACTGAAAAATGTAAAATCACGTCTTCGATTAAACATTGAGAAAAAGTTTAAACAGTTGCAAATCGTGATTACCAACGAGAAAACTGCGGCACAGTGCACGAACAGCCGGAGATTCAACCGGACATCATCTAAGGCCCTGGCAATCAATAGACAAAGTTAACCTCAGGAGGGAATTGCTCTTTCGTGTTCTGAATCACAAGGTAAATCTCTTTCTTCTCAGCTCAAAATGCATGCAACTCGTGATCATGTAAAACCGCGATTCCCAAGTGCAAAAACTGCTTCGCTAATCATCGAAATTCATTCTTTACTTTGATTCCGCTTTCGTCTATACCCAAATGAAAATTGATGTTTACACGAAGCTAGCCTTTGCTCCAATAACTTTCTTGATATAATCTACGGGAAATTCCTTGCATGGTTACTGAACCTTGATATGATTATAGCTGAGATCACTTTAAACTTCTAGTAAACTCATAAAAAAAGAAGAAGAAGATATTTCAAGTAAGAAGGTACATAAAATTAAAGTAAAAGCAAATTATTGGATGGACTATTGATGTAAACTGTAGATCCCCAAAACAAAGGAAACTACCTGTGTGTTTGCTCCCCGAGATCAAAGTACTCTGCAACTGTTTCCATCTGCATAAAGGAAAAAAAGACCAATACAAGATTCCGATTGTTAAATAATTAAGAATAGAGTTCCCTAAACATTTTGGTCAAAGAGTATATGGAGGTCTAAGGACATGCAAGGGCTTGATAAATTTGCATTTAACATCGTAAAGCTACCATAAACTCATGGTCCCCGAAAAAAACCCTACCACAATCAAATTTTGATGGTATGTATTCCATCAAGTAAAATGTGCATGTCTATTAAAGTGTAACGAAAGAAATCACGTGGAAAAGAGTTCATTTCTATGAGCATTAAGGACCTTGATATTGCTCAATGAGAGGCTTGGCTTTTTGTTCAAACTAAGCTCAACACACATGGTGATCAAATGTACAAGTAGTGGATACTTGCATTACATAAAATATAAGATCCACCCTTCATCAAATTAGCTCAAAATCTCGCCATAGACATGCTCATGAAAAGGGCGGTCCATTTGATGACTTTCGCTCTTCGCATATTTCATCACCAAGATTGAACGGCAAAGTTCAGGAGAATTTTTCATGTACCTTCAGGTTGACAGGTCGCCCTATAAACCTCTGGCACAAATCCAATGTGTCGAATACGTCCAAGGGTTTCGGTGGCACCTGCCCGATTTTGTGGAACGCCTGCTCAACTATTACACGATCATGCTCTATGATGTTGTGGCCTACCCAAATCCTTCCTACAAAGGAGGATTAAGGGGATCAAGGTGAAACTTAATGTTGTCTAAAACCATGCTGTAGTAGACTGTGAGTATATATACCGTTAAGCATGTCGTAGACGGTGCGAGCGATGTCTGAGAAGGAGATGTTGGCGAGAATAATAGCTTCTCTGGTGAGTCCACTCTTTCGTTTTTGGAATCCCCCAAACTCGTCGTGTTGGGGGCGAACCAGAGAAGAGAAGTACTCTTTCTCGACCAGCATTTGCGGGTTGAGAAGAATGGGCTTCGTTCCTCCAATTGTTTCTCTGAGCGCCTCTACGTCGGATATCACGATTTCTGGCCGAGAAGAATCCATAGTTGTTTCCAACAGAGAGAGAGAGAGAGAGAGAGAGAGAGAGAGAGAGAGAGAGAGAGTAATTGGGGATGGAGTGTGTGGATTGTATGGCGCCATTACTTAAGCATTTCAAATGTAGGATAGGCGTCGTGTGGCCCCTTCACTTTAAAAGAGCAGTGGCCCCAAAAGGAAAAGAGGAGGGCGTAATCCCACTCTGGTCACTGTTTCAAAAGTCGAGTCTTAGCGAGGAAGACAGGGACAGTGCATTGAAGAATACTTAAGCAGAAAGAAATTTCAAGCAAGTACATTGTAAACAAGGAGTCGTGCTGGCATCACAGACCATTGGATTTCTTTTCTCACACTTTACAAGAAGTCGAGCAATAGAGGGGAAGCGTCTCCACAGGCAAATCTATAGAGCTGCGACAGCATACGCCTGTCGATTCTTCTTTCTCGTTGTTGTCTGGAATGTCCGACTGTTGGTATGAAACTAGGGATGGACGATCAGTTTATGAGCCACTAATCTAATGCCGGCCGATCCTCGATAGTCATAGGTTTCCAAGAAAAATTCAGCATCCAGCCTGGTGCTTGGAGTGAGGAGCGTCCCAAGCTTGCTTTCGTCAAAGACGAGCCTTTCAATCTTTCCAGAATTTTTCCTCTTGCATACTATCGTTTGTGTGTTTGCTGTACCTGCGATGCTGCTCGATGACAAGAGAGTAAAAGGATTTTAAGGAAAAACTTTAGTTGTAGTTATGTCTCAGTCATCTGTCTCTATGGTTATAATGAATCCTCCCGCTGTAAAAATCTACTAACTTATCTGTAGAAATTCAAATTTAGTTTCGAAACTTACCGCAGCCTTACAGCTGGGGAGTTCCTCGTTCTGTCCACGACATTCCTCCACTCGGAGTTGATCCCGAATCTCCGGAACAGCCTCCACAGCATCCGGTCACATTCGTCCAGCATCACGGTCAGGTTGCCCGGCGCGTCGACCACGAAGCTCAGCTTTGGGCGGCCGTTGTCGTCCCAGAACCTTATCGGCAAGATCCCCCACCTTACGTTCAGAGAAGTGCAAGAAATCGGCAAGTACACATCTCGTGCTTGATCCAAGGAATCGCAGGAGTCGTAATGAGCTCTTAGCGTAGGGATTGAATACTCCTCAGGGCCTAAAAACCTCGAAACGCCGGCGTTACTCGCAGCCCTCAAAAGGCTTGAGAACTCTGTCTATATACAACCCATAGAGAGTGACAGAAAATTATGTTTGGAGAGAGACAGATTCTGAAAGTCTTAGCCATGCACTTAGCCGAACCGAAAGTAAAAATCATGTCTTCGATTGAACATTGAGTAAAAGTTCAGGATTGAGCATCGAGTAAAATTTCACATAGGTGAAAGGCGGTTCCCTTAAACGTATAGACAAACTTAGGATAATTACCCGGTAGAAAAGCTCGACACAGTGTCGGAATAGCCGGAGATTCAACCGGACATCAGGTAAGCTCCTGGCAAACGATGTATAGAAATAAAGCAATTCAGTAGTTAAAATTCATTCTTTCGTTGCCCGGTGACTAAACCTTACGTTAATTATAGCCGAGGGCACTTAAAACTTCTAGTAAACTAAAAAAGTTCGAGTTGAAAAAAAGTACATAAATTTAACTAAAGCAAATTATAGGATGGACCGTTGATGTACAATTTAAATCCCAAAAACAAAGAAATATACCTGTGTATTTGTTCTCCGAGACCAAGGTATTCAGCAAGTGTTGCCATCTGCATAAGCAAAATAAGCATAATACATCTAAATAATGAGGCCCAAACTCCGATTATTAATTAATCAAGGATAAATTCTCCTGAACATTATCGTCAAGCATGGATAGAGGTTTAAGGACATGCAACAACATTGGGAAAAATTAGCAAAAAAGTTATAATCTTATTGGAATTGTGTCAATCCAATCCTAAACATTTTGCATTTGCATTAATTAAGTTAATCTAGTCAATTTTGATTGAAAATAACTGACATTGATACTAATCATCCTACATGACGCTACTAGAATTCGTATGGATAATTTTTAATAATATTTTTAAAAATTTTAAATGTTATTTTTTTCTTTTTTTTTTTCTCTTCCCTTCCTTCTTGCTCTAGCCGGTCACTGGCCCTCAAGCCCTTGCCAGGGGCTAGTGAGGTTGGCCTAAGGTTGGTGAGGTCGATCTCATCGACCCTTGCCTTTGGCTAGTTGCTTGAAGAAGGTAGAGAAAGAAAAGAAAAAAAGAAAGAGCAAAAAAAAAAAAAAGCAAAAAAGGGGAAAATAACTAATTCAAAAAATATCAAAATATTATTTCAAGCTGTCTACATCTATGGTAGTGGCATTTCAAGTTGTCTACATCTATGGTAGTGGCGTCAAACGACCGACATCCATATCAGTGATTTTTCTCCAAGATTGATTGGACAGAATAAATTGATACAAATACAAAAAGTTAAAAACATGTTTAGATAAAAAAAAGGTTTATGACTAAATTAACTTTAAGACTTTTTAGTAATTTTCCCAATAACATTGTAAAGCTACGTTGCTTTTTTTTTTTGGGGGGGGGGGGGGGGGGAACCTCTATGTCGTTGAATGCATGGTAAATAATAGACTTGAACCTTTCCAATCCTTTACTGCGTGAGAGTTCAAGATTTAATCAAAGTTTGATGGCATGTCTTTCCATCAGGTAAAATGTTTTGGTATATAAGTATCGGGATAATAATGCAAATGATCTTTGAATTTTGACCTGATATACAATATGGCTCTTAAACTTTTAATTTGTTTAATATGATTCATAAACTTTTGGTATATATTCAATATAACTCATAAGTTATATGAAAATGTTCGATATAGTTTAAGGATAGCATTGAATATTTTATATAACTATGGACTACATTGACATGTACCAAATTATATTAAAAGAATTAAAAGTTCAAGGATCACATCGTATATTAAGCCAACTTTAAATCGAATAAATTAAAAGTTTAGGATCACTTTGCACATCATATATCTTTAGATGATCAACTTTCCCTCTAAACACGGAAAAGGGTATAAACGCCAATTATATACCTTTAGATTGTCAACTTCCCCTCTAAACATCTCACACAGCTCCCAGGTGTCGATCACGTCCAAGGGTTTCGGCGGTGGCTGCTGGATTTCATGAAACGCGTCCTCGAGAAGCCCGCAATCAAAGTTTTTGATGTAGTGGCCAACCCAAATTCTTCCTACAAAGAAAAATTTAGGGGAGAGGGATCAAGATGAAACTTAATGATGTATGGAAGCATGTTGCAGAGTGAGCATATACCGTCGAGCATGTCGTAGACGGTGTGAGCAATGTCCGAGAAGTAGATGTTGGAGGAAATGATTTCATCTATGTTGAGCCCGTTGCTCCGTTCCTCGAATTCTCCAAACTCCTCGTCGTGTCGGGGCCGGACCAGAGAATTGAAGTACTCTTTCTCGACCAGCGTTTGCGGGCACACGATGATGGCCCCGAATTCTATGATGGCTTCCGTTTCTATGATCGTCTCTAAGTCGAAGATCACGACTTCTGGCGGAGAAGAATCCATTCTTGTTTCCAAGAGAAAGCTTGCGCGCAGAGAGAGAGAGAGAGAGAGAGAGAGAGGGAGGGAGAGAGAGTACTTGAGTAATTAGGGCTAGAGGAGTGCGGACTTTGTAGCGTGAACTGTACTGGGATCCCCCTGTAGTCCTTTTCCCTTTAGTAAAAGCGTGGTCTGCAGAAGAAAGAGAAGGGCCTAGTCCACTTTGGTCATCTGTTCATTATAGGTCTTAGCGAGGAAGCCTTCCTCAGGAAGGTTGTGAGGGAGCATTGGAGTATTGCCACTCTTTTCCTTTCATGTGATAGTGATAGCATGGGAAAAGTTTCCATTTCTCTTCGTCCTTAAGCAAAAATTTACAAAAACGAAAGTGCTGGACCTGCAGCAGAGAACTCGATATTATTGCCTTGGAGATTATCAACAAAATATAATTTCGAGCTCTATGGATTGAAGTAGCATTGATATTGACACGTAACATGCGAGACAACACAACATGGCACGTCGATACGTTGTTTAGTAAAAAATAAAGAATTTCAATGCATTATGACACAATATATATTTTTGTATATACATAATAAATTATCATTTTTATAATTATATCAATTAAATTAATCTGTTCCAATTCACAAATAAATAAATAATAATAAAAGAGATTAGAATGAATTAATCCACCGTTTGTTAATAGCATTGATTGTTTCAATTTTACAAATTCAAGTCTACTCCAATAATCTATTAAATTTGAAAGGAAACAGGCAATCCACGTTTTGGACACACGAAGAGAAGAGAAGAAAACAAAATTGGAGGTGAATTGTGTAACGAGAAGTGAGTCATTAGGTTTTTCTTCTTTCTCCATTTATTATTATTATTATTATTATTATTATTATTATTATTATTATTATTATTATTATTATTATTATTATCTTTTTATATATTTAAATTTTAACCTCTCATTTATTGAAATTTTTAAAATTGACCAATTACATATCGAAATCACATGCTGAAATCTCGAACTTGTGTGTTGGAATTCCCAACTTAAGTGTCAGAAAAGTTGATCAGGTATCGAATTTTCCGACATATGTTGACTGAATGTCGAAGGGCGTTAGACACGTCTTGGAGTGTCTAATACGATATGAAAGTTCTTGGAGAGTGTTAATACTTTCTAGGTATTGACTCACATTTACTAAAAATTTAAGTTAATGAATTGTGGGCTGACTATAATTTTATCAACTCCATATTGCATCACATTCTGAATTTACATCGGATTTAATCAGCCTTAAGAGAAAGAGATGTTTCCAAATATGATCAAACATAGATGAGCCAGGACAATGCGCTGGGACCTACCCATTTACGCTATGAGTTTGGCGGGTTTGGGTGTGATAAGCATCGTCTGCTTTTTCGCCTTTCTTCCCATAAACGATCGTCTTGCTTTTCTTGCGTGGCCGCCTCACCCCAGGAACGATTTCTGCAGTTTCGAATGTTGCATTCTTTTCGGCCTGCGGAGA
Source organism: Eucalyptus camaldulensis (assembly GCA_019915185.1). Taxonomy (NCBI): domain Eukaryota; kingdom Viridiplantae; phylum Streptophyta; class Magnoliopsida; order Myrtales; family Myrtaceae; genus Eucalyptus; species Eucalyptus camaldulensis. The sequence continues at coordinate 11,327,172 of JAHSVA010000005.1, forward strand.
ATGCGTTTTTACTTGATTCAGATGGACATGGGCGTACTTCTGTTTTTACCAAAGTCATGAATTTCATAGCGTTTCCGATGGTAGCCTTCCATTTTCATTATCATGTGTCAGTTCATCAGTTAATGTTGCTGATATTCCGACTACAAGAAACCAAGCTCATGCTTTCCTTAAAGCTTGATACACGTTGAGATGCTTCTGGTCATGGTGTATTAGTGGCATAACAGTGCAAAATGCTAAGTTCGTTGAAATCAAAACTTCTTCGAGAAGTGCGATCAAATTGGTTTTTCTTTCTTTGCTCTTTTTTGTGAAAAAACAATAATTTGAGGATAGTGAAGGAAGGACTGCGCTTGTGCTTCATGCTCTCATTGTGGAGTGGAACTGTGATACCAATTGAGTATTTCCGTATTTGATCAGTAACCAAAGCTACAATGCTTATGCTGCTTCAGCAAAAGCCAAACTAACAAGACCCTTTATAGTAACTTCTCTTTCCGTATTGGGGGATCGTTTTTCTTTAGTTTCTCCTGAGGAAGCTCAGGTCTTCGGCACGGCCCGTGCGCTCCGCCAGGCATACATTTCTGTATGCAGACTCCCAGCATTGTTGAGCAGGTTCTGTGGCATTCCATATAAATCAGATATGTCCGCGTGCTGGTGCCGACCGTTCTGGTAGTGCTGGTTCTGAATTGCCACAGACACTTCATCGTCGTCCAGCGGTAGTCGGTCGAAGGTCACATTCATGAATGATGCGGCCATGATCATGACTGGGCCTGAGGCAATCAGCCCGCCGACCACGCCCCCTCCAACCACCTGCCCCTGGGCCCCAGAGAGGTATATTGTCAGGCCCATTATCCCAGGCGGGGCCGGTGGGGGCAGGATCGAGCTAAGCAGCGAGAGGATCTCAAACCGGCCGTGGAGGGTCACAGTAGCCCCAGAGGACGCCGACTGCCGGATCGTCACATTGGTCACGCAGCCCATCCGCGCCTTGGCGGCGACGGCGAGGATGGAAGGGCGAGCGCTTGGGTAGGGAGGGGGAGTAGCAACTCGAGGAGAAGGTGACACTGAAGGAGGGCGTTGGCAACTTGATCCCTCTTTTGGGGCTACAAGTTATATCCTTTTTAGACCATCAATGCTTGCGGGAGCTTGGAGAGAAGGAATCTCTTTTGCCCAAATTTTCTTGGGGGCCGATCGATTAACACGATGGCGCATGGGATCTAGTGGCGAATTCGCAGTGCGGCGATTCCACTTGGATTTTCAGGCCGTCGTTTCCTTTCGATTTTTGCCCGAGGATATCATGCGATCTGTTAGTGTTCACTGGGGCAATCGGGAGAGGAGGGATCGTGTTAATAGCTGGGCGAGAGAAACGGACGAATAAATCTACGCACTACATTCCATGGGAAGCCATCGAAAGGAGAAAGAAAGCTGATCCCTCTTCGTGTTTCAAATGGGTTTAAAAAGTTCACGGGATTTGAAGTACGGGAATATAGGGCGCGTTTGGTTCAGTATTTTGAAACCTCATTAAGAAAATTGAAAACAATTTAGCGTAAAGAACTTTAAGCAAATGCAAAGGCCGTTTGCTAAATTATGCTTTGAGAAATGTTGTTTAGTAAAAAACACATTTGAAAAGTTTTTTAAGTGATTAATATTAGTTTTTTTTAATTTTATTTGTTTAAAATTGAAAAAAAAATGTATGCAACTTTTTAAATGTAAATTTTGACAATAATACTAAAAATATCGAATACATCTCTCTCTCTCTCTCTCTCTCTCTCTCTCTCTCTCTCTCTCTCTCTCTATATATATATATATATATATATATATATATATATATATATTTAAAAAGACCAAATCTTTCACCGGAATTTTTTAATTTTCATTTGCTTAAAATTGAAAAAAGAAATGATGTATGCAACTTTTTAAATATATTTTTCACAATAATGCTAAAAAAAATCAAATACATATATATAATTTTTTTAAAAAGACCAAATTCTTCATCAAATTTTTTAAATTTTTAATTGTTTAAAATTGAAAAAAATAATGTATGAAACTTTTTAAATATAAATTTTGACAATAATACTAAAGAAATCAAATATATATTTATATAAAAAAGACCTAATCCTTTGTCAAAATTTTTTAATTTTTAATTTTTTTAAATTTGAAAAATAGGTTAATACCCTGAAAAACCCCAAACTGGTATGCTTGTGACAAATTTATCTCAAACTATTTTTTTGACCACCAAAAACCCAAAATTGGTATACGTTTGACAAAATTACCCCAAACTGGTACACTTGTGACAAATTTACCCTCTATTAGTTTTTGTTAAATTTTATGCTCAAATTATTAAGTTAAATGACACGTGACAATTGATCAATTTACCAATTTAGGATTTTACGCTCCGTTTGTCATAGTTTACAATTTTTGTGATTTTTTTGTGGTATTAATCCAATTTAGTATAGGGTATATTTGTCACAAATTTATCATTTTAGGGTTTTTTGCAGTCGAATAAATTAGTTTGGGGTAAATTTGTCATAAATGTACCGGTTTAGGGTTTTTTTATAGTCAATCGGAGTAAATTTGTCACAAGTATACAAATTTGGGGTTTTTCATGGTCAAAAAAATAGTTTGGGGTAAATTTGTTATAACTGTATCAATTTGGAGTTTTTCTAGGTATTAACCATTTGAAAAAGTAATGTATGCGAATTTTTAAATATAAATTTGAAAATAATGCTAAGAAATCAAATACATATACATATACATACATACATACATATATACATACATATATATATAATTTTTTTTCTAAAAAGACCAAACCTTTTGTTGGAATTTTTTAATTTTTATTTTTCTAAAATTAGAAAAAATAATGTATGCAACTTTTTAAATATAGTCTTTTGACAATAATGCTAAAAAAATCAAATATATAAACATTTTTTTAAAAGGACCAAAGTATATTTATTTTTTAGCATTTATATATGAAATATATATATATATATATATATAATTTTTTTTTCTAAAAAGACCAAACCTTTTGTCGGAATTTTTTAATTTTTAATTTTCTAAAATTAGAAAAAATAATGTATGCAACTTTTTAAATATAGTCTTTTGACAATAATGCTAAAAAAAATCAAATATATAAATATATTTTTTAAAAAGACCAAAATATATTTAATTTTTTTAGCACATATATATATATATATATATATTCATTTTTTAGCATTACTTTGGCATTTAAAAATATAATAACTAGGGAAAAATCAGAAATTTGAAGAATGAATGAGAATAATTTTAGAAGAAAAGAATAAGTTTCAGCATTTTGCCAAATGTTAAAAGCTCAAAGCTAATCCTTACTAGCATTGGGATTTTAGCATTTTCAATGTTGACTTTCACTTGAAAGTTACTTTAAAATGATTGCCAAATAGTTTAGTATTTCCTCAAGGGGCTTTGGAGGCTGAAAACCCCTTGGGAATGCTGAAGGAAACGCACCTGTAGAGATGGGATCGAAAAAGCGGCTTGATGAGAGCTCGGAATAACCAAGATTCGATAGAGAAGGGAATGTCATTCTTTGATCGTAACCAAACCTAAGATGGACAATGCGAGAGAACCATCCCTTAACCCACTTTATTTCACTGTTGTCTTCCGTCATAGGAAGTATTTTCATGAAATTATAACCAAAGTCAAGTGATAGAGAAAATGTCTCAAAAGGTGAATAATTTGCAGAGTCTTGAGCCCAATAACCACGATTTTATAGAGAAGGAAATCATCTTTCTCTATTGTAAACCTAAGGTGGAAAATGGGAGAAAACCATTTCATTTCACTCTCGCCCTTTGTCATTATAAGTATTTCCATGAAATAATGACTAAAGGCCAGTGATAGAAAGGAAATATCTTAAAAGGTTAGTAACTCACAAAGTTTTGAAATATTATTAGTAGCTTTACTCACATGTATACAAGCATAGTCTCTCAATACACACTTTACACATTGATACTTTTCAATATCTCTACAAAGATAAAACATATCACGCATATCATCTGTTTTTCACGTCGTCAGGAATGTCTGACCGATGTCAAGTGGCAATCGACTAACAATCTTTCTCCAAGCATGCAGCAAGATAGGCAATGTAGATTTAGCTTCCAAAACTAGGGATGAATGATCAACTTATGAGCCACTAATCTAATGCTTGCAGATCCCTTTTCTTGGGTCGGATCTGCGGATTGTGGATAGTTGTAGGTTTCCACAAACAGGCAGGCATCCAACCTGGTGCCTGGCGTGAGGAGTGTACGGAGCTCTCCCTCATAGTCTTTGAAGACAAGCCTCCTTGTCCGTTCATCTGCCGTATTTGTGATGCTACTCAATAATCACAAGAGAGAAAAATGAAACACATGGTGTTAGTTATAATTCATCGCCCCCCAAACTATTTTTTTTTTTTTGGTGATTTAAACTTTTGAACGACACTTTTTTCAGGCAACACCAAAATTGTGTTGATTTTTAAAGCCGAACCTAACGTAAGTACCAATCTTCTTTTCTTCTTTTGCTGCTATAGACAAAGCACAAATGTAATGGGATGTATTGAACACTTTTGGAATGTCTTGGTCCGAATTATGCTTGGAGCGTACTTGATGCTTACAACCTTATCGAAAGTTGGAGCATTTCACCAGTTGTCCAGATTTAGTTGGAAAAGGAAGATACCAATCTAACGAAAACTAAGCCAGTACAACTCATTAAATAATCTAAGCAATCCTGTCTGTAATCTAGTAATGAAGAGTCTAGCTTGAATACTTACCGCAGCCTTACAGCGGGGGGGTTCCATTTCCTATCTACGACATTTCTCCACTCGGAGTCGATCCTGAAACTCGAAAACAACGCTTGCAACATCCGGTCGAATTCATCTAGCTTCGTGCTCAGGTTGGCCGAAGAGTCGACCATGAAGCTCAGCTTCGGGCTGTGGTCTTCACGCCAGAACTTTATGTCTATCCCGAACTTCACGTTCAGAGTAGCACAAGAGATCGGCTCTCGTACTTTGTTGAAGGAATCATAAGATTCATCTCTGAGAGTAGGAATTGAAAATTCCCTAGGGTCTGGAAACCTTGAAAAGCTGTCGTTGTTGTTCGTGTTGTCATGTGCCCCCAGTAGGCTTGAGGACTGTCTGTATGTAACCCAAAAGGAGTGAACAAAAAATTAGGTTCGGAGAGTCCACGTGTCATCAAAAACACATGATCCGTACTCAAGTGAACTGAAAAATATAAAATCACGTCTTCGATTAAACATAGAGAAAAAGTTTAAACAGTTGCAATTGTGATTACCAACGAAAAAACTGTGGCACAGTGCACGAACAGCCGGAGATTCAACCGGACATCATCTAAGGCCCTGGCAATCAATAGACAAAGTTAACCTCAGGAGGGAATTGCTCTTTCGTGTTCTGAATCACAAGGTAAATCTCTTTCTTCTCAGCTCAAAATGCATGCAACTCGTGATCATGTAAACCGCGACTCCCAAGTGCAAAAACTGCTTCGCTAATCATCGAAATTCATTCTTTACTTTGATGCCTATTCATCACCTTCTTTAATTCACTGCATAATTTGATTCCGCTTTCGTCTATACCCAAATGAAAATTGATGTTTTCACGAAGCTAGCCTTTGCTCCAATAACTTTCTTGATATAATCTAGGGGAAATTCCTTGCATGGTTACTCAACCTTTATATGATTATAGCTGAGATCACTTTAAAGTTCTAGTAAACTCATAAAAAAAGAAGAAGAAGATATTTCAAGTAAGAAGGTACATAAAATTAAAGTAAAAGCAAATTATTGGATGGACTATTGATGTAAACTGTAGATCCCCAAAACGAAGGAAACTACCTATGTGTTTGCTCCCCGAGATCAAAGTACTCTGCCACCGTTTCCATCTGCATAAAGGAAAAAAAGACCAATACATGATTCCGATTGTTATATAATTAAGAATAGAGTTCCCTAAACATTTTGGTCAAAGTGTATATGGAGGTTTAAGGACATGCAAGGGCTTGATAAATTTGCATTTAACATCGTAAAGCTACCATAAACTCGTGGTCCCCGAAAAAAACCCTACCACAATCAAATTTTGATGGTATGTATTTCATCAAGTAAAATGTGTATGTCTATTAAAGTGTAACGAAAGAAATCACGTGGAAAGGAGTTCATTTCTATGAGCATTAAGGACCTTGATATTGCTCAATGAAAGGCTTGGCTTTTTGTTCAAACTAAGCTCAACACACATGGTGATCAAGTGTACAAGTAGTGGATACTTGCATTACATAAAATATAGGATCCACCCTTCATCAAATTACCTCAAAATCTCGCCATAGACATGCTCATGAAAAGGGCGGTCCATTTGATGACTTTCCCTCTTCGCATATTTCATCACCAAGATTGAACGGCAAAGTTCAGGAGAATTTTTCATATACCTTCAGGTTGACAGGTCCCCTTATAAACCTCTGGCACAAATCCAATGTGTCGAATACATCCAAGGGTTTCGGTGGCACCTGCCCGATTTTGTGGAACGCCTGCTCAACTATTACACGATCATGCTCTATGATGTTGTGGCCTACCCAAATCCTTCCTCCAAAGGAGGATTAAGGGGATCAAGGTGAAACTTAATGTTGTCTAAAACCATGTTGTAGTAGACTGTGAGTATATATATCGTTAAGCATGTCGTAGACGGTGCGAGCGATGTCTGAGAAGGAGATGTTGGCGAGAATAATAGCTTCTCTGGTGAGTCCACTCTTTCGTTTTTGGAATCCCCCAAACTCGTCGTGTTGGGGGCGAACCAGAGAAGAGAAGTACTCTTTCTCGACCAGCATTTGCGGGCCGAGAAGAATGGGCTTCGTTCCTCCAATTGTTTCTCTGAGCGCCTCTACGTCGAAGATCACGATTTCTGGCCGAGAAGAATCCATAGTTGTTTCCAACAGAGAGAGAGAGAGAGAGAGAGAGAGAGAGAGTAATTGGGGATGGAGTGTGTGGATTATATGGCGCCATTACTTACGCATTTCAAATGTAGGATAGGCGTCGTGTGGCCCCTTCACTTTAAAAAAGCAGCGGCCCCAAACGGAAAAGAGGAGGGCGTAATCCCACTTTGGTCACTGTTTCAAAAGTCGAGTATTAGCGAGGAAGACAGGGACAGTGCATTGAAGAATACTTAAGCAGAAAGAAATTTTAAGCAAGTACATTGTAAACAAGGAGTCGTGCTGGCATCACAGAGCATTGTATTTCTTTTATCACACTTTACTATACAAGAAGTGGAGTAATAGAGGGGAAACATCTCCACAGGCAAATCTATAGAGCTGCGACAGCATACGCCTGTCGATTCTTCTTTCTCGTTGTTGTCTGGGATGTCCGACTGTTGGTATGAAACTAGGGATGGACGATCAGTTTATGAGCCACTAATCTAATACCGGCCAATCCTTGATACTCATAGGTTTCCAAGAAGAATTCAGCATCCAGCCTGGTGCTTAGAGTGAGGAGCATCCCAAGCTTGCTTTCGTCAAAGACGAGCCTTTCAATCTTTCCATCCTTCTTCTTGCATACTATCGTTTGTGTGTTTGCTGTATCTGCGATGCTGCTCGATGACAAGAGAGTAAAAGGATTTTAAGGAAAAACTTTAGCTGTAGTTATGTCTCAGTCATCTGTCTCTATGGTTATAATGAATCCTCACGCTGTAAAAATCTACTAACTTATCTGTAGAAACTCAATTTTAGTTTCGAAACTTACTGCAGCCTTACAGCTGGGGAGTCCCTCGTTCCGTCCACGATTCTGTCCACGACGTTCCTCCACTCGGAGTTGACCCCGAATCTCTGGAACAGCCTCCGCAGCATCTGGTCACATTCGTCCAGCATCGGGGTCAGGTTGCCTGGCGCGTCGACCACGAAGCTCAGCTTTGGGCGGCCGTTGTTGTCCCGGCCCCTTATCGGCAAGATCCCCTCCCTCACGTTTAGCGTAGCGCAAGAAATCCGCAAGTACACATCTCGTGCTTGATCCAAGGAATCGCAGGAGTCGTAATGAGCTCTTAGCGTAGGGATTGAATACTCCTCAGGGCCTAAAAACCTCGGAACGCCGGCGTTACTCGCAGCCCTCAAAAGGCTTGAGAACTCTGTCTATACACAACCCATAGAGAGTGACAGAAAATTAGGTTTGGAGAGAGACAGATTCTGAAAGTCTTAGCCATGCACTTAGCCGAACCGAAAGTAAAAATCATGTCTTCGATTGGACATTGAGTAAAAGTCCAGGATTGAACATCGAGTAAAAGTTGACATTGGTGAAAGGCGGTTCCCTTAAACGTATAGACAAACTTAGGATAATTACCCGGTAGAAAAGCTCGACACAGTGTCGGAATAGCCGGAGATTCAACCGGACATCAGATAAACTCCTGGCAAACGATGTATAGAAATAAAGCAATTCAGTAGTTAAAATTCATTCTTTCGTTGCCCGGTGACTAAACCTTACGTTAATTATAGCCGAGGGCACTTAAAACTTCTAGTAAACTAAAAAAGTTCGAGTTGAAAAAGAATACATAAATTTAACTAAAGCAAATTATAGGATGGACCGTTGATGTACAATTTAAATCCCAAATACAAAGAAAAATACCTGTGTATTTGTTCTCCGAGACCAAGGTATTCAGCAAGTGTTGCCATCTGCATAAGCAAAATAAGCATAATACATCTAAATAATGAGGCCCAAACTCTGATTATTAATTAATCAAGGATAAATTCTCCTAAACATTGTCGTCAAGCATGGATAGAGGTTTAAGGACATGCAACAACATTGGGGAAAATTAGCAAAAAAGTTATATTTTTATTGGAATTGTGTCAATTCAATCCTAAACATTTTGGATTTGCATTAATTCAGTTAATATAGTCAATTTTGATTGAAAATAATTGACATTGATATTAATCATCCTACATGACGCTACTAGAATTGGTATGGATAATTTTTAATAATATTTTAAAAAAATTTAAAAGTTATTTATTTATTTTTCTCTTCCATTCCTTCTTGCTCTAGCTGGTCACTGGTCCTCAAGCCCTTGCCAAGGGCTAGTGAGGCTGGCCTGAGGTTGGTGAGGTCGATCTCATCGACGCTTGCCTTTGGCTAGTTGCTCGAAGAAGGTAGAGAAAGAAAAGAAAAAAAGAAAGAGAAAAAAAAAAGCAAAAAAAGGGGAAAATAACTAATTCAAAAAATATCAAAATATTATTTCAAGTTGTCTACATCAATGGTAGTGGCATCGCGTGGAACGATCGACATCCATATCAGTGATTTTTCTCCAAGATTGATTGGATAGAATAAATTGATACAAATACAAAAAGTTAAAAACATGTTTAGTTAAAAAAAGGTTTATGACTAAATTAACTTTAAGACTTTTTAGTAATTTTCCCAATAACATTGTAAAGCTACGTTGCATTTTTTGTTGGGGGGGGGGGGGGGGGGAACCTCTATGTCGTTGAATGCATGGAAAATAATAGACTTGAACCTTTCCATTCCTTTACTGCGTGAGAGTTCAAGATTTAATCAAAGTTTGATGGCATGTCTTTTCATCAGGTAAAATGTTTTGGTATATAAGTATCAGGATAATAATGCAAATGATCTTTGAATTTTGACCTAATATACAATGTGGCTCTTAAACTTTTAATTTGTTTAATGTGATTCATAAACTTTTGGTATATATTCAATATAACTCATAAGTTATATGAAAATGTTCAATATAGTTTAAAGATAGCATTGAATATTCTTATATATCTATGGACTACATTGACACGTGCCAAATTATATTAAAAGAATTAAAAGTTCAAGGATCACATCGTATATTAAGCCAACTTTAAATCGAATAAATTATAAGTTTAGGATCACTTTGCACATCATATATCTTTAGATGATCAACTTTCCCCCTAAACACGGAAAAGGGTATAAACGCCAATTATATACCTTTAGATTGTCAACTTCCCCTCTAAACATGTCACACAGCTCCCAGGTGTCGATCACGTCCAAGGGTTTCGGCGGTGGCTGCTGGATTTCATGAAACGCGTCCTCGAGAAGCCCGCAATCAAAGTTTTTGATGTAGTGGCCAACCCAAATTCTTCCTACAAAGAAAAATTTAGGGGAGAGGGATCAAGATGAAACTTAATGATGTATGGAAGCATGTTGCAGAGTGAGGATATACCGTCGAGCATGTCGTAGACGGTGTGAGCAATGTCCGAGAAGTAGATGTTGGAGGAAACGATTTCATCTATGTTGAGCCCGTTGCTCCGTTCCTCGAATTTTCCAAACTCCTCGTCGTGTCGGGGCCGGACCAGAGAAGAGAAGTACTCTTTCTCGACCAGCGTTTGCGGGCACACGATGATGGCCCCGAATTCTATGATGGCTTCCGTTTCTATGATCGTCTCTAAGTCGAAGATCACGACTTCTGGCGGAGAAGAATCCATTCTTGTTTCCAAGAGAAAGCTTGCGCGCAGAGAGAGAGAGAGAGAGAGAGGGAGAGAGAGTACTTGAGTAATTAGGGCTAGAGGAGTGCGGACTTTGTAGCGTGAACTGGACTGGGATCCCCCTGTAGTCCTTTTCCCTTTAGTAAAAGCATGGTCTGCAAAAGAAAAAGAAGGGCCTAGTCCACTTTGGTCATCTGTTCATTATAGGTCTTAGCGAGGAAGCCTTCCTCAGGAAGGTTGTGAGGGAGCATTGGAGTATTGCCACTCTTTTCCTTTCATGTGATAGTGATAGCATGGGAAAAGTTTCCATTTCTCTTCGTCCTTAAGCAGAAATTTACAAAAACGAAAGTGCTGGACCTGCAGCAGAAAACTCGATATTATTGCCTTGGAGATTATCAACAAAATATAATTTCGAGCTCTATGGATTGAAGTAGCATTGATATCAACATGTAACATGCAAGACAACACAACATGGCACGTCGATACGTTGTTTAGTAAAAAATAAAGAATTTCAATGCATTAGGACGCAATATATATTTTTGTATATTCATAATCAATTAAATTAATCTGTTCTAATTCACAAATAAATAAATAAATAATAAAAGAGATTAGAATGAATTAATCCACCGTTTGTTAATAGCATTGATTGTTTCAATTTTACAAATTCAAGTCTACTCTAATAATCTATTAAATTTGAAAGGAAACAGGCAATCAACGTTCTAGACTCACGAAGAGGAGAAGAAAACAAAATTGGAGGTGAATTGTGTAACGGGAACTGAGTCATTAGGTTTTTCTTCTTTCTCCATTTATTATTATTATTATTATTATTATTATATTATTATTATTATTATTATTATTATTATTATTATTATTATTATCTTTTTATATATTTACATTTTGACCTCTCATTTATTGAAATTTTTTAAAATTGACCAATTACGTATCGAAATCACATGTTGAAATCCCAAACTTGTGTGTTGGAATTCCCAACTCAAGTGTCAGAAAAGTTGATCAGGTATCGAATTTTTCGACATATGTTGACTGAATGTCGAAGAGCGTTAGACACGTCTTGGAGTGTCTAATACGATATGAAAGTTCTTGGAGAGTGTTAATACTTTCTAGGTATTGACTCACATTTATTAAAAATTTAAGTTAATGAATTGTGGGCTGACTATAATTTTATCAACTCCATATTGCATCACATTCTGAATTTACATCGGATTTAATCAGCCTTAAGAGAAAGAGATGTTTCCAAATATGATCAAACATAGATGAGCCAGGACAATGTGCTGGGACCTACCCATTTACGCTATGAGTTTGGCGGGTTTGGGTGGGATACGCATCTTTTGCTTTTTCGCCTTTCTTCCCATAAACGATCGTCTTGCTTTTCTTGCGTGGCCGCCTCACCTCAGGAACGATTTCTGCAGTTTCGAATGTTGCATTCTTTTCGGCCTGCGGAGATTGTGTTTTTTACCTGATTCAGATGGACATGGACGTACTTCTGTTTTTACCAAAGTCATGAATTTCATGGCGTTTCCGATGGTAGCCTTCTATTTTTGTTAGAATATAAATGTGCGTGAAAGCATGGTTTTGGTATTAGTTATAGAATGTTGATTAGTGAGGTGTGCAAGTGTTGGTATTGATGATAGTTTTTGGGTAGTGAGGTGTGCAAGTGTATGGTATAGTTTGTAGAGGATGGACAAGGGACAATATATGATAGTTGAAGAATATAAAACACGGGATATGATTTGATAACTAAATGATATAGGACATGGAGATATGGGGGAAAATAGTTTCATTAGTTGAAGGAAATAGTTTGATGGAGATTGGTGGAGGTCTAAACCTCACACCACCAAATGAATGAATTACAAGCCTATTTATAGGCATGAGTTACACCTTAGTACAACATTCTAGATTTTTATAGAATGTTGCCATGTAGGCTTTATCTAGGAAATTCTAGATTGTAGTTTATCTATTCATCTTCTAGAGACTTCTACCTTCTACACTTTTCTTTTGCCACCTAAGCTAGATATTCTTAAGGATTTTTCTTGACTATTCTAGCTAATATCAATCTTGAAGCTTCTAGAAATTGGATCACACATTCCAACACTCCCCCTTGATCCAATTTCGGGATACTTCGGCTATTATAGTTTGTCTCATGTCTTTTATCCCGTCTTCGTCCATGATCCCTTGCATTCTCTTGTCGAACCACTTGCACTTGCTTTCAATGTGCATTTCTTTTCTTCAATGATGTCTCATATGTCTCGGGGCATCAAAATGCTCTTAGTTGTAGTTGTAAGCTCGGGCTCTGGTTCTGGCTCTCGTAGGCTCTGGCTCTAGCTTCGGCTTTAGTTCTGGCTCTAGCTCCGGCTCTAGCTCTATTGGCTCTCGCTCGGCCTCTGGCCTTTGATCCTGGCTCCGGCTCCGGCTCTGGCTCTGTTGGCTCTCGCTCGGGCTCTGGCCTTTTTAGTTGAGGATGGTGAGGACAAACGCCCATAACCATCCGACATGCCTAGTTCTGGCTTCATGATCCCTTACGCCTGGCTCAGTTACGAACCTGGGCGTAACTTGGCTCTGATACCATGTTAGAATATAAATGTGCGTGAAAGCATGGTTTTGGTATTAGTTATAGAATGTTGATTAAGTGAGGTGTGCAAGTGTTGGTATTGATGATAGTTTTTGGTTAGTGAGGTGTGCAAGTGTATGGTATAGTTTGTAGAGGATGGACAAGGGACAATATATGATAGTTGAAGAATATAAGACACGGGATATGATTTGATAACTAAATGATATAGGACATGGAGATATGGGGGAAAATAGTTTCATTAGTTGAAGGAAATAGTTTGATGGAGATTGGTGGAGGTCTAAACCTCACACCACCAAATGAATGAATTACAAGCCTATTTATAGGCATGAGTTACACCTTAGTACAACATTCTAGATTTTTATAGAATGTTGCCATGTAGGCTTTATCTAGGAAATTCTAGATTGTAGTTTATCTATTCATCTTCTAGAGACTTCTACCTTCTACACTTTTCTTTTGCCACCTAAGCTAGATATTCTTAAGGATTTTTCTTGACTATTCTAGCTAATATCAATCTTGAAGCTTCTAGAAATTGGATCACACATTCCAACAATTTTCCTTATCATGTGTCAGTTCATCAGTTAATGTTGCTGATATTCCGACTACAAGAAACCAAGCTCATGCTTTCCTTAAAGCTTGATACACGTCGAGATGCTTCTGGTCATGGTGTATTAGTGGCAGAACAGTGCAAAATGCTAAGTTCGTCGAAATCGAAACTTCTTCGAGAAGTGCGATCAAATTGGTTTTTCTTTCTTTGTTCTTTTTTGTGAAAAAACAATAATTTGAGGATAGTGAAGGAAGGACTGCGCTTGTGCTTCATGCTCTCATTGTGGAATGGAACTGTGATACCAATTGAGTATTTCCGTATTTGATCAGTAACCAAAGCTACAATGCTTATGCTGCTTCAGCAAAAGCCAAACTAACAAGACCCTTTATAGTAACTTCTCTTTCCGTATTGGGGGATCGTTTTTCTTTAGTTTCTCCTGAGGAAGCTCAGGTCTTCGGCACGGCCCGTGCGCTCCGCCAGGCATACATTTCTGTATGCAGACTCCCAGCATTGTTGAGCAGGTTCTGTGGCATTCCATATAAATCAGATATGTCCGCGTGCTGGTGCCGACCGTTCTGGTAGTGCTGATTCTGAATTGCCACAGACACTTCATCGTCGTCCAGCGGTAGTCGGTCGAAGGTCACATTCATGAATGATGCGGCCATGATCATGACTGGGCCTGAGGCAATCAGCCCGCCGACCACGCCCCCTCCAACCACCTGCCCCTGGGCCCCAGAGAGGTATATTGTCAGGCCCATTATCCCAGGCGGGGCCGGTGGGGGCAGGATCGAGCCAAGCAGCGAGAGGATCTCAAACCGGCCGTGGAGGGTCACAATAGCCCCAGAGGACGCCGACTGCCGGATCGTCACATTGGTCACGCAGCCTGTGCCACTGAGGATGCAGAGCCCCCGCTGCTTCCTGCGGGCAAAGCTCGTCAGGCTCTCAGTCACATCGCAGCCTGAGCTCACCTCCATGGCGTGAGCTCGAAGGGCATTGGCATTGTCTCTTGTCACAATAATGGGTGGCTTGGGCTTGTTCTTGGAGCCAGCCGGCCTTCCCCGAGGCCGCCGAATTGTCGCTCCCTCTGCTGCAGTAGAAACCAGGTTCTTATGGTGGTTCTTGCTGGGTTCTTGGCTTCTGTCAACAACAGCCTTGTTGCATAGAGGAAGGACAGCTAAATCTGCACCGCCTGCCATTTGCACACAAAACCGCCTATCCCACTTGGATTTGGTGATTATGAGTTTGTGGAATTCACTTAACACTGTAGGAAGGCACAGAGCAGTATATGTAGACAGCTTTTGGGCAATAATTTAACACCAACAACAGGAAGGAATGATTGATGATTAGGACATGGTTAGGTAATACCAAACTCCGTAGAAAAGGGAATTTTAAAACTACTCTTTTCACTTCTACTCCCAACTGACTTTAAATTCATGTGAATTGCCTTGTGGACAGAATTAACTATCGTATGCAGCATTTTCGATTGACAAGCACACTCTAGGAAAGCTATTAAATAAAGCTTTCCTTTAGGGTAGCTCGTTCAAAACTTTTCTAAGTTCATATAATGCAGAATAGGGTGCATGAACTTGCTCAGGTATTACAGCCTTGCCTTCAGATAATTATTTCTGGGTATCCTCTGGGGCGCTTACCTGTGCAATCTCCTTCCTAAATGTGTGGGAGACTTTTTTTTTGCAGATGACTAGAGATAAACGTCGAGTTGTTTCTGTGTGGGTCATCTTCCGAGTTCTTTTGGTGGGCAGTGCAGATTGAGGTTGCGGACAATCTGTCGTCCGTTTTTTATTGCTGTTGTGGCAGAGTAAGAGAGCACAGATCTGCACCTTATCACTGGTGCATGCTCTCCTTCGTATATCTCTTGCTTCGGATGCATAAGTCAATCAAACAATGCTGTTTAGAAAATGAAAGCTTCAATTCGGATTAATTCACACGCCAAATAACAAGTATTAACTTGCAAATGCATTTTACATTTAACACCTAACCTGATCCTTTCCTTTATAGGAAATATACGCAGTGCCTTCAGCAAGTTTTTCTTTCTACAGAAATGCTTTCAAAAAGTTTCCAAGAATGATGAGGAGAGCTGAGGTCACGGAATTGGGTAAACCTTCCGGTGTACCTGTGCATGTCTATGTATCTTGGGTTCATCGGCTTTCAGGTGAAAATGTATCCCCATCTTCATCAGGGTATTGTTATGGTGCTTGATTTTGTTGTTTAGGTTAGAATGAAGGTTTGTTGAAAATGAGAGTTTAATGAGACAGCCAAAAAAATGGGCCTCCATCTGCTTTCTGTTCTTCTTGGAAGGATAGCTGCTAGGTTCTGTACCCAGGAAAAACCTTGCACGGTTGTAGAAATTCTGACAAGGTACGCTTATTCCAGACACCTCCTAATCAGACAATTAGTTGACAGCATGTATTATGTATAGATTATGTATAGTGGAATTATCAATATGCGTCACACATACTATCATCTTGCATCAAGTGGGTCTCACCTCATCCAATGGCACACGTGAGTTGGGGTCATATGCACTGGGCGAAGCAGGCTAAGATCTTTTCGGGTGAATAACGACCGATAGAGAGCCTTCTGTTTAGTTGCGCCACGGTACAGAAAAGAGTAGTAATATTTGCTGCCATCTATCATTCTACATTCTGTGACTTCAGGCATTTTCGGGTTCTATTCTGCTACCTGGGCTGACTGTTCGAGTCTAACCCCCGTTTTAACTTCATATGCGTAGCTTGAAAGAATGCAGGATTTGCAATGACATCTTATCATGGTATCTGAGATGCTTGCACATCAAAGTGCACGTTAGAAGTAAAGCCCGCGAGACCAGAAAACTGGACACGCATCCTTTATTTTATTTTTTTTCATTTCAATTTCTAAGGTAAGAATCCGCATCTATCATCTCATAGGACAATCCCGCTCCTATAATTTGGTCAATGCGAGTCTCTCAGGCAAGTAGGACAGATCAAAGACGTCGACTTTGCTATAGATCTCGCTAATGTGCCTTACATGATGATCATGTTCACACCTGGCAAATAGGAACATGGCCATCCTGTTTAAGGGTTCCTCCCACTATCCGCGAGTTGGGTGTTTAAGGACACAAAGTCCATGTGATCCAAAATCTCAAAGGGACTACCACATGCCGCTATTCAAATTTATATTAGAGGCGACGCAAACTATGTGTAGAGTTGAGAAGGCACAAGTCAGCAGTCCTAGAACACCACATGAATATGGGGTACTTTTTGGGCAAGCGACTCTCCTACTTGCTTCAACAGGGAAAGACACTTCTCCGGGTGAATCCAGCCTGACCCTAAGTTCTCTACCTCTTTAGTTCACAAACTAAACAGAGTACAAACTAGAGAGTGGTAAGATTGTTAATTTATCAAAACCAAACAGCTGTGAAATATTGAAGCAAGCAGAACAAAATTGACGGTCAGTAACCATTCTGTGAGGTACAAGGTGACAATCAAGAGACAGGGCAAGTGATCAGGCAATACATGTCATTAATCACTAGAACCATAAGACTCACTCAATATATAATCCATAAGTTAAGCCAAAACTTTTCGAGAGGCATACATACTCAACCTCACTAGGATTCGAGGGAGCAGTGATCGGCACGTCAAAAGCCTATTCCATCTCATCCAGATACCATGAAATCAATGTCCGGCTCTCTCTTTTTCCTTCATCAAACCTTAATCTTCCTCTTCTTCTCCTTCTTGCCTTTGGATACTTCCCCTTCTGTTACTGTTAAATTACTCTTCTTTATCTTCTTAACACCGTCCCCTTTCTTTGAGTCTCCGGATAGAGTGGTTTTCATCTTCTTTTCTCCTCCTTTCTTCGATTTCGCCAACTTCTTCGAAGTTTTCTCGCCACCCAATTCAAGAACGTCTCCTCCCTTCTTAAGCTTTGCCTTCTTCCCCTTAATTTTGCTACCATCCATCTCATCGTCCTCATCATCATCGCTCTCCTCGACTCCACCCATGTCGACATCATCGACTTCTTCATCGTCCTCATCCATCAACGAATGCATATTGGTATCCATATATCTCACCTCGTGAATCCTCCCTTTCTTCGCGCCCTTCTTCTTCGCCGCGCTCTCGCTTCCCTTCCCTTCCTCCTCGACCTCGTTCCCTTCCTTTCCCTCCTCCGCCTCCACCTCCTCCTTATCCTTACGCCCTTCGATCTTCAGCTTCACATCCGGCAACGCCTGATAAATGGGCAGAGCCAGGCTGTCCAGCAGCTTCAAATGGAAAGACCTCACGTTCCGCCACTTCCGCGGCACAGCCTCAGCAACCCCCTCGAGCGCCGCGGCCACGTTCGCAGCGATCTCCTCCTTCCCCATCGAGACCCTCCCGACCTTCAAGACGCTGCAAGTCCCCGTCCCCACGAACAACAGGGCCGACGAGCAGACCCTCTCCACCTGCTCCTTCCAGCTCTTGTGCCTCAGATCCACGCCCACGGGGATCTTCCTCTTCCTGAAGAACTGCTTCCCCAGCAGCCGCGGCAGCATGCCGACGACCCGCCGGTCGGCCAAGAACAAGTCGTAGGAGTCGCAAAGCTTCCGCTTGGCCTCGAAGGGGCGGTAGTTGGTGCGGAGCTTGGAGAGCTTGAGGACCTTGGCGACGGGGACGCCGTCGGCCTTGATTTTCTTCTGCGCGGCGTCCTTGGTGAGGCCCGACTTGGGGCGGTCGTCGATGATGAGGCAGGCCTCGACGGCCGCCGGGTCGAGCGGCGGGTGGGGGAGCGGGATCTTGAAAGGGTTGGTGCGGGCGGCGGCGGGGATCTTCTTGAGGGTCAGGATGAGGTACACGAAGTCGTCGGGCTCCAGGAGGGACGCCTTCTGGGTCTTGGACTTGGCGTCCCTCCACTTCAGCAGGGCCTGCACGGCTCTCTCAACGGTGGCCGCGCTCACCCGAGACGGCGGCGCCGGCGGCGGAGGAGGCGGGCGGGGGGTCACGGCCATTGGAGGGGAGCAGGGCGAAGGTCTAGGGTTGAGGATGCAGGGTTTAAGAGGAGGCCTCTCGCTGCTTTAATTTTTCTCAACTGTTATATGGAGGTGAAATTATAGGTGGGCTTAATCCAAGGGCTGAGATGATTTTAAAGGGCCTGAGATTGGATTTTTCCTTCTTTGGGCTGAAATCACATGTTTGGGCCTGGGGTTGGTGAACCGGTTTCCATAATGGATGGGGCCAAGATTTGGTCCGGCGGCTCTCGCCGGGATGAGACTCGACACGTCGCCGGCGGCATGACTTGAGTCTTGTGATCTGTCGTCGGGTTAAATTAAAAACAAGCCCTTTCTCCTCGATTCTGACCACTTGTATCTAATTGTGAAATTTATCAAATCTGTGAATTCGATTTTCTTTCTTCGATTCTGAAAAACAGCATCGAGAGTCAACCCTTACTATTAGTCCAAGATTTGGCAATATCGGGTTATTATAAAGATGACCGCACTAGTTGCCGATAGTTAGTATAAGTCCAAATACAATTCTAATAATAACTAACAGCACCGGAAATGAGTACTTAATAGTCAAGTCCGATGATAACAATTATCTTAACCCACAATTGGAGAGAGGTCAAGTAAAGTTGACATGAATTCAAAGTGGTCTCAAATTATATGTTAGGAAAAATGAAGAAAAATTGGGAAGATGAAAGTCTTGAGTGGAAAATAAGAATATTCGAAGAATTTCGTGCATATGCTTCACCCTCCCTTCTCCCAAGCAAAAGTACAAATCAAGGAAATACCGCAGCAAGAACACGAACCGACAAGAGCATCAACCTTAAAGAAAACATCGACCCTCCCAACTTTCTTTCGCGGGATTCTTGGCCGTCTCGTTTTCTATGGCGAGAAAATAGGGAGGAAACGAGGGGGAAAGGTAGGGAGCAAGAACGAGGTCGGGGGAAGGTGTTCCGTGTTCCACGACTGGTGACGTCACGCTGTGTGGACGGGTGGCGTCAACGGACTCCAAACAGGATTCCAATGCAGCCGAATTCTTGTTTGGAATTATTGGGGGCATAGAGAGAGAGAGAGAGGGAAATTGTTGTATGCTGTTTCATTTCTTTAAGGTTTTTCTTTCTCTAATGTCGTCTGAATAAATTGAATTTGGATTTCTTTAATGTCCGAGTTAGAACAGTGGACACTGCAGCGGACACCATCTATTTTTTTCCATTTTTTTTCTCTCTTGGAATCTGATCGCTTCCTCGGCACAATATTCCGATGAAACGAAGCATCAATTCATACATAGATGACGAGATAAATGATGAAAATTAATCGGGTGTTCGATGGATTTCTTGTTGGGATTATAAGGAACGCAAAGATTCGATTTTTCCTTTGAAAAATCGAAATAGAGGGGGGATTGTTGTTCACTCTCTCCAATCATTTCTTTACTGTACCGTGCTTTCTCTCTCTAAAAGCCCAACCCATTTTTTTTCTCTCTCTCTCCCTTTTGGCTTCACTTTCTCTCTCTATAATTTTCCCACCACTCTCCGTCTCTCTCTCTCCGTGTCTGTCTCGGTATCGTGTCTGGTTTCTCGGCGAGGGAGGAGGAAGTAGAAGAGTAGAAGAAAGAAATTTCCCTGCTTCTACGAAACTCTCAATCTCTCACCGTCTTTTTAGGGTGGAGGCTATTTCTTTTTTATTTTTTTTCTTGTGTTCTTTTCTTTCCTGGGTCGTGGCTGCCAAATGACTCTCCTTTAACCAACTCCCTTTTAACTGTTGTTGTCGGCTCTGGACGATCTTCTCATGTTTCCTGATAAAGGTTAGTCTCTCTATCTCTCTCTGTGTGTCTGCGTTTGTGTGTGCCCGCATGATCAGTTCTTGGAAAATTTGATGCTTTTAGCACCGTGGTGCTTGATGGGGTTGTTGATCAGCTGATACGGTGGGGAAATTTGCATATTTTTTTTTGCTGGGCTTTTCGTTCTTGATTGATGTTGCTTGGATAAAATGAGGTTGAAGAAAATTGGGTTTTGCCTAAGGAATCACTGCGATTAGGTTGTGAGCTTATAGCTCGAGTTCTTCTGGTCAAGGTAATGGTGGAGCTTTGACTTTAGGAGTCGGTGGACTTTCGCCGAGTTTCATCAGCTGCAGAGCTGTGTCTTTAGACTGTAGTGCTTATTCTTGGTATACGATGTTTCCCATATGCTTATTCTCTCTGCAAAGCTAATCAGATTGCCGGCGTTCAATGTTGTCATCTACATTTTGCGGAGTAAATCAATGAAAGGCGAGGGAAATGTATAAAGCTGATTAGATAGGCTAGCACGAAATTTTTCAGTGGAATATGATAGTCTTCTGACAACATTAGTCTACCATAGCTTCATGGATCATGATAGGGGATCCAGCCGGCGTTGGGCTGTGGTTGATACTGCACAAAATTTAGAACTTTAGATGGAGACAATTAAGAAACTGATTATGTGCATGCAGTTATGGATTTTTTTTTTTTTTTTTTGTCGGCATATAAAAGATTAGTTGCTGGTCTTCATGGAGAGGAGCTTCCATAGTCTTTATCACTGGGGTTACTTACTGCTTCTAGATAGGAGCTTTCATGTGAATACTTATTAGATCATGCATGCGCCCTTTGTATGTATGTAGAATTATTGGTTTATGCCTTGTGACTGCTGTTCAAATTTTTATATCCCTCTTTGAAAAATGGTACATATGTTCTAATTTGCATCTTGTCATTATATGCCTCTGTTAATTGATTAAGTTCACTTCGGTCACAATCTTATTTTTTTGGGCAGTGTATAAATAAATGGAGCAACTTCCAAAGGATTTGGTCTCTAATTCTCCTAAAGGTGTGATTCCTTTCTTTCACTGATGAAGAAAAGATAAAAATTTCATGCAAGAATTAACCTGTGATATCTGTGGACCATTATGTTAGTCCTTTGTCCCTTTACCTTTTGATGCCGGTTAAAACTTCAAATGCTGCTGATTTAGGAGAAGTGGGACATTTGTCAACTAAGTTTGGTATGACCGTGGATCATAAAGGATGTACTATTGCTTTTTGCTTGATTACTATGCAGTAGTTACCATCAAAGTACTCTATTATTATAGGACTCTAAACATTCCTGTAAGAAAATCTAAATTAATAAAAGTTTGTGATTCCAGAGGAAAGACCAACATTTGCCATCTAAGACCAACTTTAACAATATCTTTGAGGAAATGAATTAGCCCTTGTGATTATGGTTGAGCTCTTCTTGGTTGGTAAGAGTATAATGATGTATGCAGATTCCACCCTCCTTGAACTTGTCTTAAAAGATGTGTAATTGAGATGTGAGAACAACATTCTTTTCTGCCATTATGAGCATGCTTCTCAAATTGATGGTAACATTAAAATGGTTAAAGCATAAGATTAAATTGATGCAGACCAACAAACATGCTATAGTCTCATCTAATGCACAATATAGAGTTGCTTTGAGTAGTGCTAGGAGGTTTTGGTTGGCTCAAGTTTGCACAATGATTTTTCCTCATCTTTTTGTAGGTCCATCGGACATTCCATCAGTTAATATTTCAAGGAAAGCAGGAAGTGGTGCTTGGGGGATTTCACATGGTGCCAACGACTATCGTTCGTCCAATGATGTTAGCTTGTTTTCTAGTTCGTTGCCTGTTCTTCCACATGAGAAGTGTATGTATACTATATCAAATTTTGTGTAGACTTCTTTTTTTAATGATGGAGATTTTCATGAAGAAATTTTGGCCAAATGCAGTGAATTATGTTAATCCAGAGAATGGTGTTCAGTCTGTTGATGATAACTTCCCTAAGCTAGACAAAGTTGACCTAGAGGATGAAGTTAAGGATATAGCTGAAGATTTCGAGCCAGGTGCTCTTGGAAGCTTGCTCCCTGATGAAGATGAGCTTTTTGCCGGTATAATGGATGATTTTGACCTGAGTCGGTTGCCTAGTCAGTTGAAAGATCTGGAGGAAGATGACATTTTCGGTAGTGGAGGAGGAATGGAACTAGACATTGATCCTCAAGAGAGCTTAAGCATTGGATTGTCAAAGGTGAATATAGCAGGTGGTGCAGCAAATGGGCTTGGTCAGTACGCTTATCCAAATGGAGTTGGAACTGCTGCGGTTGCTGGGGAACATCCATATGGTGAACATCCTTCTCGGACACTCTTTGTTCGAAATATTAACAGCAATGTCGAAGACTCTGAATTGAAATCTCTTTTTGAGGTGATACTCTTGTAGAATGTTTCTTTCTCATCTCCATTTAAACTTTTATACTTCCAACTGATTCTTGATAAGTAGCTAAATATGGTGAATTATACCGATCTTTTGACCTGCTTGTTTTGGGAAAAAAATATTGTTTTGTTTTCCCACGCTTGCTTTTAATGCTTAGATGTTATGTCCTTCAGGTGAATAAAAAAAGGTGTGATCTTGTAGCTCAGACAGTATGTTTTTAGAAATGTCTGAACTTGCGTATGATATTAATTACAAATTTAGCTGATTCTTTTCTTTGGAAATAGATATGATGGCTTGAGAAATTTTTGCTAGAAATGCCTTGAGAAATTTTGTTGAGTCTTATGAGAGAGCTAAGAGCTAATTCAAGAGCCAAGAACTCATATATAAATTACACAAACTAAGCCAACCTTATAGTGTATCTAGTATATCTCTGTAATTTGGTGTCTTCTGCTTGTAGAAGTCTGGGCACTGTGAAAATGACAATATCATCTTTATTAGATTTTTGTTGTAGTGCTCGATTGCTTTGTCAAAATGAAGGTTTATGATAGATGACAGCTCATTGAGGCAGTGAAAAGGTGGGCTTTCATATGTAATGAGGTCTTCTCAGAAGGATAGATTGTAAGTACTTGAAGCTATACTTGAGGATAGCCTGGTACAGCTGGAGCAATTTTTAAGCATGCTAATTACAGGCTTCTACAAATGCTAAATTCATGCATTTTTGTACTTTGGAGATTAACTTACCCTTCTTGACGAGGAAGTTCTATGTGGTTCCTTGAGATGTTAGACAGGAAGAGGAGTCACTTAGGCAGATGCACTGTTTCCTCAGTGCAACTACTGGACGCTGATCTGGTTGTCTTTTCACCACTAATCACTGCATTTTTCCTGCTAGGAAGTGTTTTCATGTTTGATCACGTCTGATTGACTACTTTGTAGTTTTCAATCAAAAGAAGCATCATTTTTCCTTATGGTCTCCAGAATGCTATTGTATTTAGTAGACATGGAATTAGCAATATGCTTCTTGCCATGGTATGATATGGTAATTTGTGACCGATCTAGATTCTTCTATTTAGTTGGGCTGAGGATTAAAGAATAGCAATATTTGTTGTCATTCATCATTCTATCTCTATGATTTAAGGCAGTTTTGGTTTCTAAATTTGGTGTCAGAGCTGATTATTTGGAAACTACTTACTGTTTTTGACCCTTTCGTTTTCTTTTGTAGCAATATGGGGACATTAGAACTCTGTATACAGCTTGCAAGCATAGAGGATTTGTAATGATATCTTACTACGATATCCGAGATGCTCGCACTGCCATGCGTGCCTTACAAAATAAGCCTCTGAGACGAAGGAAACTTGACATTCATTTTTCTATTCCTAAGGTATGAATCTCTTTGCACATAAAATAATCATGCTCCGCATGTTGACATTCATTTGAATCCATCTACGAATTTTTTGACCCTTAACAGGACAATCCATCAGAGAAGGACGTTAATCAGGGAACACTTGTAGTGTTCAATTTAGATGCATCTGTTTCAAATGATGACCTCCGTCAAATATTTGGGGCATATGGAGAGGTCAAAGAGGTTAGATTGTTTGAGAGATGTGATTAAATTTGCGTCATTTGATGATTATAGTGGCTTGGCTACACCGTGGTCTTAACTTCACCTCATTTAAATACAGATTAGGGAAACTCCACACAAGAAGCACCATAAGTTCATCGAGTTCTATGATGTGAGAGCTTCTGAGGCAGCACTTAGAGCTTTAAATAGGAGTGATATTGCTGGCAAACGGATAAAAGTGGAACCTAGCCGTCCTGGTGGTGCACGTCGAAAGTAAGTGCTCACAATGTCCATTATATTGTTCTGGAACCTTCTATTTTCTGGTCAAGTGAAGGCCAAGGGTTGACCAAATGGTATTTTATCGCTGTCTCTAACCATGCTATTGCATTTTAGTGTATTTTCATTGCTGTTGTGAAGTTCTTTGGAGAAAGTAATCAAGAAATTAATTCAAGTGGACACAAGGTAAAACAGAAAAAGAAAGAGATCAATTCAAGTATAGATTGGTTTTAATTCAAGTTTCGTAAAAGCATTATTTATGAGGATCATTTTTTCATAATCATCAGGGATATATTCTGGAAATCCATAAATTCTACCAATAAAGTGAAATATAATAAAACATAAATATCTTCTGTGAAATGAATTTGATGGAATCTGAAGCATACTATAATTAACATGTTTGGAATTTTAGGAGGTGTGTGTTAGTTTTTGTGGTTTGTCTATATGTGTCTTTTCTGGATGCAATAAGACAGCTTTCCTGAGGGCCCGTTTGATAAGCCACTTAACTTCTAAACAGTAAAAGATTCAGCACTTAATGAGATTAAGTTTGTTTGAAAATCATAACTAACAATGACTTTTAAAATTCAATTAAAGTAAAAAAATCACTCAATGGGGTAAAAAAGGAAGGGGTTAATTTGTTAAGTAGAAAGAGTAATTGACAGCTATTAGAATGTTACCAATTATATTGCTAAAACATATGCAAAGTGATAACAATTTCATCCATGGCAAGATGTTAAGGATATTCATCAATAGATCTTCAGCTGTCAGCAAACAACTATTACTGTTTATTTTCAACACCTAAAATTCAGTACTTAAATTTTTTAGTTTTGCCAAATGAGCCCTTAGAGTTAGGACTTCCTGCATAATTTGCTACAGGTTATTAAGCATGTGAAATAATTCGTCAAAACCGTGTTTTACAGTCTTTTCCTTTCTCACTGTGCACTCTGGAGATTCTTTTAGAATGTCCAAGTCACTTTTTGGTAAGTGTGCGGGACTAAATTGAATATGTTTGTATTTGTTGTTCTTAGCTTGATGCAGCAACTAAATCAAGAGCTGGAACAGGATGAATCTCGGACTTTCAGGCACCAAGTGGGTTCTCCACTTGCCAACTCTCCACCAGGTTGGTAGCTTTAAAAGTGATCTTCTGTTCAGCAATCATCTGCGGTCCCTTGTTTTTTTAATCTTTCAATTAATCTGTGTTAATTTTTTGGTAGGTAGCTGGGCCCAATATGGCAGCCCTGTTGAGCAGAACCCTCCGCATGCTTTTAGCAGATCACCTGGTCTGGGACCTAGCCCTATTAACAATAATCATTTGCCGGGGTTAGCATCAATTCTTCCTACTCATTTGTCTAGTTCCCCGAAGATGGCACCTATAGGGAAGGATCAAGGTAGAATTAACTATGCTGGTCAGATTTTTAACAAAACGGGGTCATCACAAGTTGCAGCGTACCAGAGTTCTCAATCTTTTCCTGAGCATGGTGTAAGGCCAAGTCCTGGCTGTGTCATAGGGGAATCAACAAATTCTTCTGGTGTTACAACGTTATCCGGTCCTCAGTTTCTCTGGGGAAGTCCTACTCCGTACTCTGGGGTTTCCCATTCCTCTGCCTGGCCAAGTTCATCTACAGGACATGCACTTTCATCCAGCGGGCAAGGAAGGGGGCAGGGTTTTCCTTACGCCAGTCACCATACCTCTTTTCTTTCTTCAAATCAGCCTCATCATGTTGGATCTGCACCTTCTGGTCTCCCATTTGACAGGTGTTTCGGATATGTGCCTGAGTCACCAGAATCATCATTCATGAACTCTGTCGCGTTGAGGGGCTTGAGTCTAAGTCATAACAAAGCTAATTACATGAATGCGGGAGCCCATGCAACTATGACTGCCATTGGCTTTCCAGGAGATATGGCTGACAATGGGTCCCCAAGTTTCAGAATGTTGCCAATGGCTAGACATGGCCCCATGATTGTCGGGAATGGTCTATTTTCTGGACCTGGGGCAACTGGCATTGATGGGTTGGGTGAACATAGTCGGAATAGGCGGGTTGAGACAAGTGTCAGTCAGATGGATAACAAGAAGCAGTATCAGCTTGACTTGGATAAAATTATGAATGGAGAAGATACAAGGACTACATTAATGATCAAGAACATCCCCAATAAGTAAAGACTGATATATAATTCTCATTTGGAATGTTTATGTTCTAACATAATTACTTGCCTGGTACTTATCATTCCTTTGCCGTTTGCCTTTAATTTAGGTACACATCTAAGATGCTGCTTGCTGCGATTGATGAAATTCACAGTGGGACATATGATTTTCTCTACTTGCCTATTGATTTTAAGGTGAGTCTGTAATTATTTTGGGCCTAAATACAAACACCAAAAGAATACAAGGAATTAGAACACTAGAAGTGTCAAAACTTTCATATGGCGTTCATTTGAGTGCCAAAACTTCTTTATTTTCGTTCACTTGAGTATCACATCGGAGTAAAATCGTTCACTATGCCACTACCAGCTAAATGTCCCACATGAAATTTTTTAATTGTTTTTTTGAATTTTTATTTTGCATTTTTTCTTTAGGGCCGGCGAGGGTCATGAGCGACCCTCACCGGCCACAAAACCCTCCCCCAGATTGGGTGAGGTCCGCCTTGCCTTCGGCTATGAAGGCACTCGGCGAGGCTATCGAGGCCTCGCTCGCAGGCCAATGAGGTTGTGATGCCCTCGCCAGCTCTGGGCAGCATCACCTGCAGCTGGCGAGGCCACAACGCCTTCACCTAGGGCCTTCGCAGCGAGGGCAAGGCGGCGGCCCTCGCCCAAAATCTGGTCGTGAAGGTCATGGGCAAGGGCATTGTGCCCTTGTCGGCCCTAGGCAAAGCGGCATCACCTACAACTGCCTAGAGCTAGCAAGGGCCCTTGTGGCCTCGCCCAATTTGGGCGAGGGTTTCACAGTGGCGAGGGTTGTGGTCCTAAAGAAAAAAAAGCCAAAAATATATTAAAAAAAATATTTAAATATCAAAATAATATTAAAAATTGTCCACATCACGCCGGCGAAGTTAGACGACTGGTGTTTATATAGGATTTTCCGACAAGGCAAAAAAAAGAAAAGTTTTGGTACTAAGTGAGCGTAGTTCGAAAGTTTTGGCATTTCTAGTATTCATCCCCCAAAGAATACACTGTCTATTAGGCGAAGCTCATTTGAAACATGTGATTGTTTGGATTCATGGAAAATTGTTGAACGCTGCTAGCAAGCCATTGTTTAATTGATCAAAGCTTCTTCTGATTTTGTTGCAGAACAAATGCAATGTGGGCTATGCTTTTATCAATATGGTTTCTCCTTCACATATAGTTTCTTTCTATAATGTAAGTTAACTTTTCTGTCAATTTCTCAGCCTTCCAATACTCAGAGATCGAATTGTACTTGACCTTGTCCTTGTTAATTCTGATGTTAAAACATGAATGGAGATGTGACTCTTGTCTACATGAAGTGCTTATGTAATTTATAGCATCACCAATATATTACATTGGAATGGCATCTGACTTGTTATTGCGCATGATTAGTGGGACTGGGAATTTTAGTTATTCTAGAAAGTCTACATCTTTGAACTGTTTGCAGACAATTAATGGGAAGAAGTGGGAGAAGTTCAATAGTGAAAAGGTTGCTTCACTGGCGTATGCAAGGATCCAGGGCAAAGCTGCACTTGTGACGCATTTCCAAAATTCAAGCTTGATGAATGAAGATAAACGGTGCCGACCTATAGTTTTCCATTCTGAGGGCCAGGATACTGGCGATAAGGTAACACTCCATAGTGACTTATCTTTTCCTTACCATGGGCAGCAACACTGCTCACTGACTTGGCTTCCCCATTCTGATGCTCGAACTTTTTGTCTTCTCCTTTGCTTAAAAGGTTTTAAAGTGATTGAAGATGATGATTGGAAATTGGATTCATGTATTGGGAGTAACTACTTGTTTGATGATATAGATGACATTCTATTGTGCCTTAAGTTCAACTGTTCTGAATTATCCATTAATATAGAAGAAGCAAACAGGAAACGTTTAGTGTGTAGTGGGATCAGCCTAATCTTTGTATATCTTCCAGGACTTCTTGATTTCGGGCAACCTGAACATTTGTATTCGTCAAGCCGATGGGTCTTACTTAGGGGATTCATTGGACAGTCCGAAGGCAGATCTTGATTGAGAAGTACTAACTTCGCTCCACATGGTGTATATTACTGTCAGTCTTCCATGATGACGGCTCATAGTCTAACTGTTTGCGTAGGTAAGAAGTGTACATAGTCAGGAGAGACCAAGGGATGGATATATAATCTATGTTCTCGAGTTGCGGTGGGGAGTGTCCACTTTTTTGTCAATGGATGCTCCATATGGCTAAGGAATTGTGGATGAAGAGCTGCAGAGAGCATTTTGTTCATAAGTACAGCGACATAAATGTCACTTAACCTGTGAGTGTACAATAAGGTTAAGCATATTGCTGCATTGTCGAAGTCTCTCTGCGGCCATGTCCAGTGCTTTTACCTATCTGTGTAAGAGGGTTTATGTCCTTTGTTCCTTGTGTGCTTTTTTGGTTCTATGTCACGGAGGGATCTTTCAGGTCCATCTGAAAATGTAGTTAAATGTTTGTAAAGGAGGCATGTAATGTGGGTTCAGCTGGTCAAGGGTTTGGGGACTGTTTCTGATTATGTACAGGGAGAGAAGCAGAGCCTGCATGGCAAAATTTGTCTGGTACATTGTTAATCCATGTGTATTTAATAGCTATGTACAGATGTTCCTGCTATTTTTCAACTCCACAAAGTTAAGTGAACTTCCAAGATTACCTGGAGTGTTTTTGTGATGAAGCTTAGTTGGGTTATTCTCAATTGAAGTTAAAAATATACTGTGTTCCCTTCATGATTGCAAAGCATGGCATTCCAAATCAAGTTAGTAGATGATACTGAAGTAAATAGGAGCTTGATGACATGGACGGGGCAAACAAAAATGTTCATAAGAAACTGATAAGATTTGAGGAGTCAGAGTTGGTCTTGTCCATTATGGTTCTTGGACCAGAGTGGCTGGGCCCATTCGCATGAGCTGTCGTGTTTAGCAATCTGCATATACCGGCAGCTCGTGTCTGTGTTGGGTTGTCCAGGCTGATAATTATTATTTTTATTACCGGAGTGACTTGGGAACAAAAATTTGTTTTGTAATGTAATTTCATTTTTTTATTTTTGAAATAAATTTTTATTTCAGAAATCAGAAGTAAAATTTTGTTTTTTTTTTTGTTTTTTTTTTCTGTTTCTAGAATAAAAGTTAAAAATGAAAATTCTTCTCGCTTGCTCTCCTCATTGCTCATTGGCCACTTGCTGCTGGTGATTGCCTATTGTTGGCTTGCTTGTCACTAGTCGTTTGCTGCTCGATCGCCACCCACCTGTTGCTCGATCGCCCGTCATCGCTTGTCCATTGTTGGTCGCTGGCTGGTTGTCTACCTCTTGCTTGCTTCTCGCCACAGATCGGTCATTGGCTACCTCTCGTCGCCACTCGAGATGGAGAAATTTTGTGTCGAATTTCTAATCCGATATAAAAAATTTTGTATAGCTATCAAATGCATATTTTTGATTAAAAATTTCTTTGGAGAATAAAATAGAATAATTATCATTCACGCCTTCAGTGGCTAGCAATTGATGAAAGTTAAAGTAGTTTAAATTTAATAACTTATTGAAAGAATCGAAAAGTGGGTGACAAAATTAAATCTTGCAAAGATGATTGCTAAATGATGGAAGGTCCTTGAAATTGGAAAAGATCAATTGCTGTTTTATTGTCACCAGAAGTCCAACCCCTTATCTGCACAATTGTCCAGAGAATTGCATGTGCAAGAATGAGCCCAGACATGATTAACGTCGTTGTCTAATCCAAACATGGAACATCACCCATCACATGCAGAGAATCACAGAACAATTCTTCGCCGAATTTTCCAGGTCATCAAGACCAGCTACGGAAGATGCTTTAGTTGGGTAAAACTTTATACCGCTGCTTGACCTCTCCTGAAGGATTTGCACAGATGCTGAGCCGACATTCCGAGAGCCTCGTCCACCGTCCGATCACGCCACCTCTCTTTCATGGCTTCGTTTAACCGTCGGATGAACCCTCCACTCTCCCTCTCACAGTAGTTCAAAAAATGCGCCACAGCCTTAGGGGTTTCGTCTTCCCAGCAATTTGGAGCAGATTCTTGAAAACCCTGAACACTTCCATCATAATCTGTATCACCAAAACCTGCTAAAATGCTTATATACTCTACCATGCCGTCGAGAAGCGCTAGCGGAGGCTTAGAGCCGCCATCATATAGCCATATCCGCGCCATGCCACGGTGGATCGCCGACGCCATGTTGTACTTCACGTCTTTGGCCTCCATTAGAGAAGGGCATAAGTTCATGACAAACTTGTGATCTCCTGCGGCTTTGACGGTTACCTTGCTTGTGAGGTTCCGTCGAGCTAGCCGGACAATGACATGCTTTACCGGCTTCTTGGTGATGGTTGTTTGATTGCCTCTGATGTTGTCGTAGAGAAGGGTTTCAATGAAGCTGCTCGCACGGAGGACTTCACGTGTGGCTCTGTCATCGGAGACGTACATTTGGGTGAAGCGCTTGCCAGCCGGAGAGTTCGTTGCATCGTTCATGACAGTTAGCTCGAACCCTTTCGATGCTTCGAGATTCGCCCATACAGAGAGGAGCCCTATAAAGAAGACAGACAAAAGGCGGTATATGATGCTCGAGTCTGGTGATGGGGCGCTTATGTCTTTGGTGTCTTCAGCATTGTTAAGAGGCGGGTAGTTGGGGACGGCAGGATTGGAAGAGGCGCCGGCTGCGGCGGTTGCCGGCAAGAGAGGTTGGAGGAGGCACTGTTCATCCATGAGTGTTGCTTTTGGTGTTGGTACATGAAAGTTTGTTTTGTTGAATGAATGGGGGAGACAACAAATGAAAGCAAATGTTAAAGCAAAATGAAGGAGTAATGGGTGGCTCTCACATGTTGTGGACCCTCTCCTCCAACAGTCCTATCTTTTAAAGATTTTTTTTTTTTATATATTCACAATTATAGTGCAAATTATTTGCTTTTATAGATGGCTTTCGCAATATACAAGTAGATGAGAGATATTTAGA
Organism: Eucalyptus camaldulensis; assembly: GCA_019915185.1. Taxonomy (NCBI): domain Eukaryota; kingdom Viridiplantae; phylum Streptophyta; class Magnoliopsida; order Myrtales; family Myrtaceae; genus Eucalyptus; species Eucalyptus camaldulensis. The sequence continues at coordinate 11,358,898 of JAHSVA010000005.1, forward strand.
TTTCATTATGCTATATATAATAATGTGTAAATGGAAACTTGACCCCTCTATAGACAATGATGGATCAGCGGACCGATTGATTATGATCCAAATGTGCTATTAAAGGCCGCTAGCTAAAGACATGGCAATTTAATCATGCACCGAAATTATGAATAGCATAACGGCAGCGAGGGAGGCATTTGTCTAATTCAGAGGGGCCTGCTTTTTTGGACTTCATTTTATAATCCAAATCAACCAACTCCTGAATCTTTTACTACTTTTCCATGACAGCTTTTCTTGTTTCTCATTTGATAGAGGTCCGTCTAATGAATTCCTAAAATTGTTTTGTTAAGCAAGTTATGGTAATGCTGATTTTGAGTTGCCATGGAAACTCCATCATTGTCTTGTCGTCATCCAATGGTACTGCAGTGATCAGCATCAGTGCCTGAGGCAATCATAGCACTGACGCCTCCCCCGATCACCGGCCCCCTCCCTGCAGACCCTTCGGCAAGTGATATCGTCAGAACCAAGTGAGGCAAATTCTGAATTTCAAAATGCAGTCATTTCACTTCCACTCCCAATCGACTCTAACTTCGCGCCAATTGCCTTCCTAGAGCGAGACGCACATTCTAGGAAGCTATAAATTAGGCTCTCAGTAACTTACTAGAACATTTTGAATTTCATCCAATGCAGAATAGGGCGGTGCAATTGTGGCGATTATTGCTCGAAGGCGTGAAGCATTGGAAAAGGTCTCTAGAGCCTGGGAAAATATACAGAGTCCAACTAACATCCTGCACTGGAATTATCATCATTACGCGATATCATAACCCCCTACTTGCAGAAGGAAGTCTCTGCGTGGCATCTGTCCTAACACCAATTAAGAAACAGAAGGGAATATTGAGGCAGTGAAGTATATGCACAGTTAATTTCTGGCTTAAAAAAAAAGTATTGTATGTACAAATGGACAAGCAAGAACCTGTGCATTCTTTCCAATCAAGGGATGCAGTAGTGTGTAAAAATGGGTAAGCAAGCACCTAACACATCTTCCCAATTGTTATTGCCACGTCCTAATGCTCCTATATCAAATTCTATGCAAAAGCTCTCCCAGTAAATGCAGAATAACAACCAGTGATCAGCATTATGGTCTCAGATCTTGAGGTGGCTGCCTCTTTGAAAAGTCCTGCAAATTGCCTGTGCTCGGTTTATGTGGGCTTTGCTGCTGATGGTTTGGCCTGATCATCATTCCAGGATGGTGCCAGGTTGGGTGGCCTTGATGAACATATTGCTGGGATGACCCTTCACCAGCGAGCCCACTAGCAGGCGGAGGCACCATTCCCATGTAGTTACCATGTGGAGTCAAAGCCGGTGCAGGAAGTATGAAAAAGCTATCGTCATTTCTATACTCGTCCTGAGCTTGCAATGTGGAGTCATGGCCGGTGCAGGAAATATTAAAAGGGGCAGGTGAATAAGGTGGGATTAGCGGAGATTGATAAGATGTACTTCCTGTGCCCTGAATGGTTCCCCAACCAGAAGCATTGCCATTGGCAATAGATGAGCTGCCACCTTTATACAGCTCTTGTTGAGCCAATGGCATATCGTGGTGCTGGTTAATACCATCACAAGGTAGAGGTACCCATCTGGGGAAGCCACCTTGTTGTTGTTCGGGGAGTGCAGACATTGCTCCTGGATCAGGCTGATAGTTCTGCACTGCGAAGTCATAGTTCTGGAAAAAGGCATACAATTGAGAGAACTGATTAGCTAGCATCAGTGAGATTGGAAGTAGAGAATAGAAAAGCTATCAAGCAGGTGCCAAATTAATTTATACCATTCCAATAGGGTGATAATCATTTCCTTGCTGGTGCTGAACCTGAACATGCGATGCACAGTTGAGCTGGGGTATGGATGTATCAGAGGGGGCAGGTGAATTAGGCAGAAATCGGTGAGGGGTACTTCCTCTGCCTGGAAAGCTTCCCCAACTAGAAGGATCGGCATTGGCCCAAGATGAGCTGCCACCTTGATACATCTCTTGTTGAGGAGATGTCATATCATCTCCAAAGTTCTGATGCATATACCCATCATGATTCATGCAACCATGTTGCAGGGGCAGTTGAGGCTGATCGTAGCTTGGTTCTATGTGGGGATGTGTAAATTCACGGCCAGTGAATAAACTGTAGCCTCGAAGAAGGGTCTGAGATAATAGATCAACGGCAGCACTTGGTGCAAAAGGTGGAGCATTCTGATGAAAGAAAGCACCGTTTTTAAAAGATTTGCAGGACTTCAGTAACTGAGCTTCCAGACAGATCTACTTTTTCTGGTTTCAATAAAAGAAAAATGTAGCACGCCACCTTAACCTTTTTAAAACACATCACCCCAAGGTTTCTGGCCGTCAAGCACTTTCCTAATTGATAACTAGTAATTCAACTAGACAGAGATGCAATATAGTCAGTTCCCTAGAATGTCGGACTCAATCTGATGGAAAAAGTATCAAAATTTGCGAGTTCCATATGGAGAAGTCGGCTGGACTAGAAGATTGCATACCATTGACATCATTGCTGGACGCTCCATTGAACCGTATGTCATGCGATGGAATGGTGAGGAGGGAGGGTCAGGTGAATCATTTCTGATAGATGGAATGGAACATCTCAGCAAATTTTCTGACAGTCACATAAAATCATACGACTTAGTTATTTGAAGTCACCACAAGTGCTTGACAAGCAGAGCGCAGGCAGTTTAATGACAATAATAAAGAGTATCTAGAATCCTAGATTACAACCCTGAGCTGTAGCACGCTAATGTATGGATCTTTTGCCCCCATCTGTCCCAAATTCGCACCTGTCTATCTAGACAATGAGAATTCCTTCAAGGTCTCACTAAGAACAAGAAAAAGATATCTGATGTCGGCACGCCTCGTTGGCCAACTGACACCATCCCCAGTGATAATCCCCAAAAAGCAATTTAACTCGGCCAGCATTTCATTCAGATAGCAGACACAGAAAATGCACGAGAATAAAATCAGCCACAAGCAGTTGGTCTCTCATCAAGGATGGCAATGCCTCTCAAATTAATCAAGAAACAATAATATGGAGTAGATGAAATGCAAGTGTGTAAAACCTAGAGAATTTCCAAAGAGTCTCTCAGTGGTAAGGTTGGGGTCCCTATCGCATTGCTCGAGCATTTCATAGTTCTCTTCTTTGGTTAAATCGGGTTCCGTCTCCTTCAAAATCTCCTTTATACTCTCGACTTGCCCCTTCCACTCTGCCGGTATCCCTGCTCTGGTTTTTGCCTTCTCTGTTCAAGAGAGCAAGAAGACCTGAATTTGATAAGTTCATCTAAATGGAAAATAAATGGGGAAAAAAATTGAGAAACTAGATCAACTTCACTACAGATTCGAAGGGTTCACGTCACACTACGATGGGTGTTTCTTGCTTGATAGCAAGGGCTCTGATCAAGAGTAAACCAGCCCAAAAAGAAAAAGAGAGAGAGAGAGAGGAAGAGAGTAACCGAAGCATGTAAAAACCTTTCTCAAGGAGGTTTATGAATTGCGTTGAGGGAGTCCATTTACTGTCTGTTGAGTGCTTCGTTAATTGCTTGGGGCAATCGGGAAATGCTCGACTTTCTCCATTGGCTCCATTGGTATCTCTACCTTCTCTCTTCTTCATCTGCTCCTCCTTCGGGGCAACCGGAAAATGCTCAACTTTCTTCTTTGGTTCCATTGGTACCTCTATCTTCTCTCTCTTCATCTTCTTCTTATTCTTCTTTGGAGCAATCAAGAAAGGCTCGACTTTCTCCTTTGGCTTTATCGGCACCTCTGCCTTTTCTCTTTCCTTCTGCTTCTTCTTCAGGGCAATCGGTAACGGCTCGACTTTCTCCTTCGGCATCGGTACCTCTTCGGGGCAATCAAGAAATGCTCGACTTTCTCCTTTGACTCCATTGGCACCTCTACCTTCCCTCTCTCCTCCTCCTCCTTCCTCTTCCCCATTTTCCTTTATCTCTGTTCACAAGACTCGATCAAGAAGACGCAGAGACTACTCTCCGACGACAGAAACAGAGAATACCGGAAACGTGTGTAAAAAACCTGGAACAAAGAGTCTCGGCGCGGCGTCAACAAGCTCCATCTGGCATTCCTTGAGTGCTCGGCAAACCTCTCGCTTGGAGCAACGGGCGAACATCGGCAACGCCACTATACCCTCGACGTGCTCCTTCGCCTCCCATGGTACCTCAAACCCTTTTCCATTCCCTTCCTTCTCCCCCATTGCCCTTTCTTTCTCCGTTCCCAAGATTCGATCAGGAAGGTACGGAGACTGCTCTCTCTCTAGTTCCACGAATTCAAATCATGAGGGGATGGTTCGGAGGCAAGAAATTCCACACCCTCCCTTCGCTGAAAGAATGGACTCTGTTTTCGCACTTCAAACCCTCTTCCACCGCCTTTTAACTTCCACAACGGTGACGGTCAGTGAGCTGTATAAATGGGCCTGTGCTGGGCCAGCTCGGCCCATAACCCTAAGAGAGCGGGGCCGTCCACAACATGTATATTCAAGATTATAGAATACTAATCACAAAAATCAATTTGCTAAAAGAAAATTCATCGCGGTATGTGGTTTCCAATATTTGATCTATTCCGTATGAAATGAATAAGACGATATGTATATATATATGTATGTATATGTATGTATACATGTATGGTGATATTCTGGTGAGCCATAAGCGAGTTATATTATTAAAAAATCGCCACGTATGATTTTCAGCGAGACTCACTGAAATTGACATTAAGATATCCCAATTTTAAAAAAAGTGACATTTAAGTATATTTTTCATAACTTTTGGCACTCAAGTGTCTTCCGTGCCAACTTTTAAGACTTGCACTATTCTTTTGCCGAAGCATTTGGTATAAAAGGCTGTGCATAGCTTTGCAGCATTTTAGAAAATTGGGTTCTAATCATATAAAAATCTGCTTTTTCTGGTTTACATAGAGAAACATCTGTAGCACACCACCTTAGATTTTCTCAAAACACGTCACCCAAATATTTTCTGTCCATCAAGCACTTTTCTTATCGATAACTAAGAATTCAACTTTACAGAGATAACTAAGAATTCAACTTTACGGAGATGTAAAGTAGTCAGTCCTCCTGGAATGTCGAACTCAATCTGAGGGAAAAAAGTATGGAGATTTACAAATTCCTTATGGATAAACAGGGTGTGCTTTAAAGATTGCATATCACTGACATCATTGCTAGACGCTCGATTGAACTGTGCATCATGGGTATAGATTGGGCGTCAATGTGATAGAAAGGTGAGGAGGGAAGGTCAGGTGAATCATATCAAATAGATTGAATGGAACATTACAGCTAATTACTTGGGCCGGCTTCTGATAATGCACGCTGTGGAGAAGAATTAGCGACTAAGAGCAATGGTTAAAATGAACTAATTCAATTATATGAGAATATGAAGGAAGCATCAACAAATTAACATGTTACATTTAGGAAACTGCAAATATTGTCCCAAACACAAGATGCAGTGGTAACTGGTGATATCAGACAACAAAACCCACAAGCGTGCCCAATCTTTACACGTAGATATATTATTAGTATTGTTCTTGCAAGCATTTGTGCAATCACAAATATACTTGGCAGTAATTTTTGCCTGTGTCTGTCTATCACAATTGGAAATATGAACATGGAGGAAGCAATGCCAACATGCCGGGGACAATAATCTCTTCTCAATAGTAACGAGAATTAAAATAGCTAAAGTCACTGTTTCTTATCCAGAATAAATGACATAAGGTTTCGTCTAGAGCTTAAACGATTGTGATGACATGCACTGCCGAGATTCCTTTGCTGGTAGGGGCTAATATCAAGGATGTCCATAGCTTCATCATGTCACCCTTGTAGGAGAATCAGTTCAATGTTTAAGTTAAATGTTTTTCACTCTCAATAAAACCGTCATATGACACCATCTTATTACTTGCTAAAGCACATCACAAAGCTTCTAGCCCCATCTTCTCTGAGGTACGATTTTGAGGTATTATGTTGACATTTTCTTTATGGAGAAATCAGGTGAGGATTAGTAACGATTATGTTCACGGGAGTCAATTCTGATCAAAACTTATTTTTTATTTATTCTATTCCCGGGAACTGATTCTAAGCATTTCAAGTCGTTTGATAACTGTCCGAAATTTCTGATTCTGGAATAAAATTGCGTTTGGTACCATGCTCATTAATTCTGTTCCAAATCAATTTTTTTTAATTTTTAAATATTTTTTTTACTTTTTTCTTTTCTTTTTTTTCATTTTTCCTTTCATTTTTCCTTTTTTTCTTTTTATTTATTTTTCCTTTTTCTCATCTTCTTCTTCTTTCTTGTGGCCAGTCGCCGGACCGGCGACCAGCCAGACAAGGGCCAGTGACCTCACCAGAGCGTCGCCAGCCCTCAGCGGGGCCGGCCCTTGTCAACCGAGCCCCGCTGGCAACTAGGCAAGGCTCGACCTCGCCGAGGCTGGGCGAGGCCTGCTAGGCCACTGACGGGGTTGGGCGAGCCTCGCCTGGCCACCGATGGGGCTGGGCAAGCCTCAAGGCTGGGTGTCACGAGACTTGCACAGCCCCTGCCTAGCCTCGGCGAGGCTTGGCCTCGCTAATGGCTAGGCTTGCCTCCGGCGAGCTCACCGAACCTTGCCCTATTCTGGCAAGCCTCCGGCGCTCTCGTCGGACCTCGCCCTGGTCTGGCGAGCCTCCGGCGAGCTCGCTGGACCGGCGGCCGATGGCGGCTGGCGGTGGCGACAGACGGCGGATGGTGCGCGGGCGGTGGTGGACGGCGGTCGCAAGATGGCTAAAGGGAAGAAGGAGGGTTCTTGATTTTGATTCTCAAATTCGTTCCCGGAACAAGAATCAACTTTTTTTTTTTTTATTCTTGATTCTATTCTCAATCTGTTCCGGGAACAAAAATTTTACCAAACACGATTTTAGGCCCAGACTGATTTCGGGAGCAAAGAATCAGAATTTAGCCTTGTTTGGATGGTTACCAAACATGGCCTAAATGGCCAGCGTCGTGCATTTCATTAAAGGAATAGAAGGGAAAAAAAAAAAAAGCTAATAAGCTAGCATACCTCTGACATTATATCTAGACGATAGGATCTTGAGGGTCCCCAAAAGGATGTCCCGGAACTACTTAAGGTAGCTCCCGATGGATCTCTGTGGTGTAGAATCAGCAATAGAAAAAAGAAAGAACCAATCATTTGAGGGTTTGGCATCAAGGAGGAATGATCAATAGATAAAGCATACTGTCTAGATTTAGAATGAATGATCAACAGATATTCCATACCGTGGAAATGAATTAGTGTTGGAAGATAAAAACTGAACTGAATATTTGGTTAGGTCAATGTAACCTCAAACTATCTATTTATAATAAAGCCCAAAGGCCAAAATTCCAATATTACCCTTTTTGCCCCCATACATAAAATAATAAAAGAAACAGACAAACATACCCCTCTCAACCAAATACTCTCAACACTCTCCCTCAAGTTGGAGCATAAATATCACACATGCCCAACTTGACTAAAATAAGATGAAATGATTTAACCTCTCGTCCTTTAGTGAACATTTCAACGAGTTGATCACTAGATTGAGCAAATGGCATACAAATTAAACCACTCTCTAACTTTTCCTTGATAAAGTGTCCGTCGATCTCCACATGTTTCATACGATCATGTTGTACAAGATCGTGAGCAATACTAATATATATACACCAAGCTCTTTAAGTAATTCTTTAAGCCATAACAATTTACAAACTACCTGTGCTATTGCACGAAACTTTACTTTAGCACTAGATCGAGTAATTACATTGTGCTTTTTAATGCACCATGTAACAAGATTCCCTCTAAGAATATACAACACCTAGAAATAGACTTTTGATAAGGGGATGTAGCATAATCAACATTTGTATAGACTTCAACTTTAAGGCCATCATGAGGAGTCAAAAGAATCCATTTCCCACGAGCGGACTTCAAATATTGAAGGATTCGAAGAACGGCATCCACATGAGTAGTGTATGGATCATGCATAAATTGACTCACTAGGCTCATAGCAAAATCAATATCATGTCCAGTATAGGATAAATAAATCAACTTGCCCACTAACTGTTGATAATGACCTTTATCCATTGGATCACCATTTTATTCTCAAAGACGAGAATTGACCTCAAAAGGTATATTAGAGGGACGGCATTCTACTAACCCAACTTCTGTCGAAAGATCAAGGACATACTTCATTTGGGATAGAAAGATACCTTTTGAAGATCCGACAACGTCAATCCCCAAGAAAGAACCAGAGCTTTCCAAGATGCTTTATCTCGAACTTTTATCCAAGAAGCTTTTTCAACCGGTTGATCTTATCATTATCATTCATGTGATAACAATATCGTCTACATAGACAATGAGAATAGTGACTTTAGCACCTAATCTCTTCACAAACAAAGTATGATCAACATTATTTTGTTTATATCCAACCAAAATCATAGGTTTTTGAAACTTGTCAAACTAGGCTCGAGGTGACTACTTTAAACCATAAAGTGCACGTTTCAAGTTACATGCTTTATCTTGAGTTTTGTCACAAGAAAAACTTGGAGGAATCTCCATATACACTTCTTCTTCTAACTTTTTATGGAGAAAGGCATTCTTCACATCTAACTACTGAAGATCTCATCCTTGGTTAACAACACAAGAAAGTATAACTTGAACATTATCCAACTTAGCAACGGGAGCAAAGGTTTTTTGATAGTCAATCACATAAGTTTGAGTAAATTCCTTTGCTACCAACCGTGCTTTATATCTATTCAAGGTACTATCCATCTTTTGTTTAACTATAAACACCCACTTACATCCTATCAGTTGTTTCCTAAGAGGAAGAAAAATAAGGTCCCATGTGCCATTTTTCTTCAAAGCATGCATCTCCTCCACCATTGCTGCCTTTCACTTCTTATCTACAAAAGCTTCATGCCAATTCCATTGAATAGAGGCAAAAGATAAAGAAGACACAAAAGTACAATAGGAGGTAAATAAAGAGTCATACGAGACAATGTGAGATATAGGGTGTTGATGCAAGTTATGGTACCATTTTGAAGTGCAATAGGAAGATTAAAAGGAGAAACCTCACTAGAAGGAGTAGGAGAATCCATTTTAGAGATGATGACTGAATATGCAATATATCAGTGGTCTTAACTTAATTGTTGATAGTGGGATCACTACAACAATATATATTCAATGTCTCCCCTTGAAGTGGTTGTTTTGTTATCTCCCCCTAAGATACTATACTATCATTTTCTTGTGTTGCATTATTCTCCTCTTGAGAAGGAGGAGAATTATCAAAGACTATTGGAGGAGAATGATAAGTAATATCTTCAGGAACATTAAGAGTAGACAACATCAAACTCCTTTCCATTCTCTTCCTTCTCCCCCATCGCCCTTTCTTTCTCCGTTCCCAAGATTCGATCAAGAAGGTATGGAGACTGCTCTCTCTCTAGTTCCACGAATTCAAATCATGAGAAAGAGAGACGGGATGGTTCAGAGGCAAGAAATTCCATACCCTGCCTTCCCTAAAAGAATTGGACTCTGTTTTCGCACTTCAAACCCTCTTCCACCGTCTTTTATAACTTCCACAATGGTGACGGTCAGCGAGCTGTATAAATTTACGGTCATGTCCTCATTCTGTATCCCTAATGGGCCTGTGCTGGGCCAGTTCGGCCCATAACCCTAAGAGAGCGGGGCCGTCCACAACACGTATATTCGAGATTATAGAATACTAATCACAAAAATCAATTCGCTAAAAGAAAATTCATCGCGGTATGTGGTTTCCAATATTTGATCTATTCCGTATGAAATGAATAAGACGATATGCATATATATATATATATATATATATATATATATATGTATGTATGTATGTATGTATCTATGTATGGTGATATTCCGGTGAGCCACGTAAGCAAGTTATATTATTAAAAAATTGCCACATATGATTTTTGGCCAGACTCGTCAGAATTGACATTAAGATATCCCAAATTTTAAAAAAAGTGTAACTTTTGGCACTTAAGTGTCTTCCGTGTCAACTTTTGAGACTTGCGCTATTCTTTTGCCGAAGCACTTGGTATAAAAGATTGTGCATTAAGCTTTGCAGCATTTTAGAAACTTGGGTTCTAATCATATAAAAATCTGCTTTTTCTGGTTTACATAGAGAAACATCTGTAGCACACCACCTTAGATTTTCTTAAAACACGTCACCCAAATATTTTCTGTCCATCAAGCACTTTTCTTATCGATAACTAAGAATTCAACTTTACGGAGATGTAAAGTAGTCAGTCCTCGTGGAATGTCGAACTCAATCTGAGGGAAAAAAGTATGGAGATTTTTACAAATTCCTTATGGATAAACAGGCTGTGCTTTAAAGATTGCATATCACTGACATCATTGCTAGACGCTCGATTGAACTGTGCATCATGGGTACAGATTGGGCGTCAATGTGATCGAAAGGTGAGGAGGGAAGGTCAGGTGAATCGTATCAGATAGATTGAATGGAACATTACGGCTAATTACTTGGGCCGGCTTCTGATAATGCATGCTGTGGAGAAGAATTAGCGACTAAGAGCAATGGTTAAAATGAACTAATTCAATTATCTGAGAATATGAAGGAAGCATCAACAAATTAACATGTTACATTTAGGAAACTGCAAATATTGTCCCAAACACAAGATGCAGTGGTAACTGGTGATATCAGACAACAAAACCCACAAGCGTGCCCAATCTTTACACGTAGATATATTATTAGTATTGTTCTTGCAAGCATTTGTGCAATCACAAATATACTCGGCAGTAATTTTTGCCTGTGTCTGTCTATCACAATTGGAAATATGAACATGGAGGAAGCAACGCCAACATGCCGGGGACAATAATCTCTTCTCAATATTAACGAGAATTAAAATAGCTAAAGTCACTGTTTCTTATCCAGAATAAATGACATAAGGTTTCGTCTAGAGCTTAAACAATTGTGATGACATGCACTGCCGAGGTTCCTTCACTAGTAGAAGCTAACATCAAGGATGTCCATAGCTTCATCACGTCACCCTTGTAGGAGAATCAGTTCAATGTTTAAGTTAAATGTTTTTCACTCTCAATAAAACCGTCATATGATACCATCTTATTACTTGCTAAAGCACATCACAAAGCTTCTAGCCCCATCTTCTCTAAGGTACGATTCTGAGGTATTACGTTGACATTTTCTTTATGGAGAAATCAGGTGAGGGTAAATGGCCAGTGTCGTGCATTTCATTAAAGGAAAGGAAAAAAAAAAAAAAAACAAGCTAATAAGCTAGCATACCTCTACATTATATCTGGACGATAGGATCTTGAGGGTCCCCAAAAGGATGTCCTGGAACTACTTGAGGTAGCTCCTGATGGATCTCTGTGGCGTAGAATCAGCAATAGAAAAAAGACAGAACCAGTCATTTGAGGGTTTGGCATCAAGGAGGAAGGATCAATAGATAAAGCATACTGTCTGGATTTAGAAGGAAGGATCAACAAATATTCCATACCGTGGAAATGAATTAGTGTTGGAAAATAAAAACTGAACTGAGTATTTGGTTAGGTCAATGTAACCTCAAACTATCTATTTATAATAAAGCCCAAAGGCCAAAATTCCAATATTACCCTTTTTGCCCCCATACATAAAATAATAAAAGAAACAGACAAACATATCCCTATCAACCAAATACTCTCAACACTCTCCCTCAAGTTGGAGCATAAATATCACATATGCCCAACTTGACTAAAATAAGATGAAATGATTTAAGCCCCCGTCCTTTAGTGAACATATCAACGAGTTGATCATTGGATTGAACAAAGGGCATAGAAATTAAACCACTCTCTAACTTTTCCTTGATAAAGTGTCCGTCAATCTCCACATGTTTCATATGATCATGTTGTACAAGATTGTGAGCAATACTAATACATATACACCAAGCTCTTTAAGTAATCCTTTAAGCCATAACAATTCACAAACTGCCTGTGGTATTGCTCGAAACTTTACTTTAGCACTAGATCGAGCAATTACATTGTGCTTTTTAATGCGCCATGTAACAAGATTCCCTCTAAGAATATATAACACCTAGAAATAGACTTTTGGTAAGGGGATGTAGCATAATCAGCATTTGTATAGACTTCAACTTTAAGACCATCATGAGGAGTCAAAAGAATCCATTTCCCACGAGCGGACTTCAAATATTGAAGGATTCGAAGAACGGCATCCACATGAGTAGTGTATGGATCATGCATAAATTGACTCACTAGGCTCATAGCAAAATCAATATCATGTCGGGTATAGGATAAATAAATCAACTTGCCCACTAACTGTTGATAAAGACCTTTATCTATTGGATCACCATTTTATTCTCAAAGACGAGAATTTGCCTCAAAAGGTATATTAGATGGACGACATCCTAATAACCCAACTTCCGTCGAAAGATCAATGACATACTTCATTTGGGATAGAAAGATACCTTTTGAAGATCCGGCAACGTCAATCCCCAAGAAAGAACTGGAGCTTTCCAAGATGCTTTATCTCAAACTTTTATCCAAGAAGCTTTTTCAACTGGTTGATCTTATCATTATCATTCCTGTGACAACAATATTGTCTACATAGACAATGAGAATAGTGACTTTAGCACCTAATCTCTTCACAAACGAAGTATGATCAATATTATTATGTTTATATCCAACGAAAATCATAGCTTTTTGAAACTTGTCAAACTAGGCTCGAGGTAACTGCTTTAAACCATAAGGTGCACGTTTCAAGTTACATGCTTTATCTTGAGTTTTGTCACAAGAAAAACCTGGATAAATCTCCATATACACTTCTTCTTCTAACTTTTTATGGAGAAAGGCATTCTTCACATCTAACTACTGAAGATCTCATCCTTGGTTAACAACACAAGAAAGTAGAACTTGAACAGTATCCAACTTAGCAACAGGAGCAAAGGTTTTTTGATAGTCAATCCCATAAGTTTGAGTAAATCCTTTTGCTACCAACCATGCTTTATATCTATCCAAGGTACTATCCATCTTTTGTTTAACTATAAACACCCACTTACATCCTATCGGTTGTTTCCTAGGAGGAAGAAAAATAAGGTCCCATGTGCCATTTTTCTTCAAAGCATGCATCTCCTCCACCATTGTTGCCTTTCACTTCTCATCTACAAAAGCTTCATGCCAATTCCATTGAATAGAGGCAAAAGATAAAGAAGACACAAAAGTACAATAGGAGGTAGATAAAGAGTCATATGAACCAACGTGAGATATAGGGTGTTGATGCAAGTTATGGTACCATTTTGAAGTGCAATAGGAAGATTAAAAGGAGAAACCTCACTAGAAGGAGTAGGAGAATCCATTTTAGAGATGATGACCGAATATGCAATGTATCAGTGGTCTTAACTTAATTGTTGATAGTGGGATCGCTACAGCAATATATATTCAATGTCTCCCCTTGAAGTGGTTGTTTTGTTATCTCCCATTGAGATACTATACTATCATTATCTCGTGTTGCATTAAGGAGAAGAATTATCAAAGACTATTGGAGGAGAATGATAAGTAATATCCTTAGGAACATTTAGAGTAGACAACATCTCCATACTAGGACTGTCACGCTCCGAACCTCGGGCATGCGCACATCCCTCGGGGGTTGGTTAAAATGAATGCGATGTCCCAAGACGCATTACTGATTCTTTCTTTTTATCGTTCAATTAAGCACATGTGGAAGCAAATTAAACAAATACCCAAACAACCATAAAAAAATAGGGATAGTAAAACATGCAACCATTTTTTTCACAAACCACACTTTATAAACATATCAGGTTAACCCTACAAGTTCATATATAAAGGTATGTCTCCAAAAAGAGGTCCTAGGCAACCTGCACCTTGGATCCCTTCGACTCTGGCACTAGGTCCTCCACGACAGCATCTGGGATGTCGATGTCCATGAAGTGAGCTATCTCCTCATCCTTGGTTTTGATTGTAGGTCTGTCAAAACATTGTAAATGACCCTCCTAAACCCTGTTAGACTCATTAATGAACCAAGCTTTGAAGTGATGAGGCACTGAGTGAAGGAGGCCCTCGTCGACCCAAATCGTGGTCACCCCTAATTCACGGGTTCAAGTGCTCCTGAGAATAGGGAATAAGGTAGACTTAGGGGTAACCACGACGGGACGAGATAAATCTCAGCGAGTCCATAACCTAAATTCCAATTAGGATGCAAATTCACCTAGAGGTAACCTAAATAGGCATCACAAACAAACTTACCTTGCCTCGGCACATTCCTGCATATTAATACGTCACATATATCATATGAATACAACAATCGTATTTAATAATCGGAAGACATCATTTCAATCACAAGGGTTCCGATTATAGCATAGAATTGTTATGACACGTCTCATTCCGTGCCACACAATTTTATCATATAATCAGGCGTAACTATCACAATCACTCAGGCGTGTTCTAGTTATCATGACTCATCAGCCATGATCAACTTAACAGTCGACAATCATCTAACATACTCGGGCGTCGTCCTGCTCCGTTGGGCATGGTAATGTCTACGCTGAGATAGCATTCCATAAAGGAGTATCGGTCCGGCCTTCACTGCAACTGACATCCATTGACGTGGGCCATCCGAACTAAATCAGACATTGCCTTCCCAACTCTCATTGGGTGACGGGTTCCAATAACAATCACATGCGCACACAAACTTGGCCAAGAACATCGTGCATTGCATTCAAATACCTCGTATTTAAATAATGGACTTGGCCACTTTTTTTCGTATTAAAAATCTCGATAAAATAATCATATGTGGTCATGTAGTTAAATTGAACCAATAAATGTAGTATGCTCTCATTTCAAAATTCCACGATTTTATATGGTACATAAAAATTTGGAGTAAAATACCGACACCTGGTATTTTTCTATTTAAATGCTATAAAATCAAATTTTGCAATAACAATTCATAACGGCCACCAAGCACTCATTTGCACATATAAGCAATTAATTTCATATAAGTTCATCCATGAGAATGAGCATAAAATTCTGAAAAATAGCTAATCCATCACAATTTACACTAATTATGATTAATTAAATCAATTGAATTACTTAAATTAATCCAACTTAATTATTCTAACCATGATTAATTAACCTAACCATGGTTAATTAATCTAACCTAGAGTAGACTAACCTAACTAAACTAACCACCTAACCAAACTAACCTAACTAACCGACCTAACTAGCTAGTTACTCTAACTAGGACTAACCACTAATCCTTATTAACACTAAACTAACCACTTAAGTGTAATTAACAACTTAATTCGGGATTAGGGAGTTAACTCACTAGAATTTAATGACGGCGGGCTCACAGCGACGATGATGCAAAAGCGGTGAGGACCCGGGACAATCGCGTCTCCAATGGAGGCTTAACGGTGGCTGAAAAGCCCTACAAGGCTCACAACGAAGGGGTTGATTCGATTTTGTGGTTGCTTGATCAAGGGGGCTGGCGGATGGTTGGACGGCTGGTCGGTGGCTGAATGGCAAGCTAGATGTGGAGCTTGCAAGTTGGATGGAGTTGGGTTGGCACGCAGATGAATGAGCTAGGGGCGGCTAAAGTTGCTTAAAGCTGGGACGAGCGGCTGTTGGGCTGAGCTGGGCAGGTGAACGGCGGCTAAGCTGCTGCTTGGCGAACGTGGGACTTGTTGAGTTGAGGTAGGCGGATGGTGAGGCGCAGTTGTTGATTTTTAGGTGGTGGGTGGATGGTTGGGCGGTGAAAAGGGAAAATGGAGGGAGCTGCGACAGGAAGGAGTTGATGTGGAAATTGAAAAGAAGAAATGAGGAAGAAGCATAAGCTACAGAGCTTGCCGCCTTAGGTTGGGGGAGCCGCATGCAAGGGGGAGGGAAATTTGGAGAAAGATGAGGGAAGAAAGAAGTCAAAGTATTGGCCAATCACAAGCCTTGCAAGCCACTCAAGTGATATGCGCCAAATCTTTATCCAAAATTGTCAATAGGCCACCCAATAAGAAAACTAGCTTCAATTTCCCTAAAATAATTCATTTTGACAGCCAAATAAAGCTTTAAAGCAGCCCATCCGAATTTCCACTTTTATTTCCTATTTGTCCGAAATTGATTTTCCGCAAAAACTCTGGACTAGATGAAAATTCTCCGAAAGATGAGACGAAGTCCTATAAATGAATCGTGACCCACTCAAACGTTCGATTCTTAAAACCAAATTCAATTTCGTGGTTAAAATTAATGGAACACGATTTTAGTACAACCTAACTTATCGGGTAACTTTTAAGGATTTTAGCACATTCGACCCGTGATCAATAATTTTCAATCCACGTTTGTGTATCTCCGACTCATAGACGACTCTCGATTGTCATAAAAATTGTAAAATTTCAATTACATGTCCCAAGTATAATTTCAATAGAAAATCGGGTTAATGCCATTCGATGCGACTTTCGCAATCATGCGGAATCACTTGCAATTCAATTACATGTTTCGGTCGAATCGACGACAATTCAATTATGTGGATAATTTAGTTGTTGTTTTACTCTTGATCATAGTCATGGCAACCAAGCAAGGAGCACCCATCAAAAAACCTGAAGAGTTGTCGACATCTCTCTCACATTCCTCGACTTTCCTGTGTGGCACCATTGATAACTCTACGTTCTGGATGTTCTTCCTCCTGTTCTTGTTCTTGTTCTTCTTATTCTCCTCCTCCACCTCGTGCTCCTCCTCCTCCTTCTCCCCTGTTTCTTTTTGTCTCTCTATTCTAGCAACAAAAACAGATTATGATGGAAGCGTGCAAAAATCGTGCGAAAATGGTGTTTCTTTTTGTCTCTTTGTTCCAGCAACAAAAAAAGAGAATGAGAGAAGCGTGCAAAAATCATGCGAAAATGGTATCTGAGTGGCATTTACGAAGGGCATTGCGAAGTCCACGAGCCCTTCATAAATCTCTCACATGGATAAATGGCCAAGGATATTCATTTGCCGCCCAACTCTCTCCTCTATCTCCATTGCTACCTCAGAATTCTCTCTGTTCTATTTCTTCTTCTCCATTGTCTTTCTCTTTCTCTCTTCACAAGGGTTGATAAAAAACACCGGGAGACTTCTCTCTCTACAAATTCAAATTATGAGAGAGAAATGCGTTCTTTTTTGAAAGAGTCGACTCTGTTTTCCCATGAAGAACTGAGGCGCTTCACAACCCACTCCACCTCTTGTTTTCCACTACTGAACGGTCGAGGAATTTTGTAATTACTCATTCGCAATACTTTACGCACTCAATTTGCTAAAAAGAAAATTCATTGCCATATATGTTTTCCAATATTTGATTTATGACTATATGAAATATATACATATATTAACAATGTGCAATCACTCCTTACGACTTACGACATTTGTCTTCATTCTCATATGAATTGTTGATTTTATATTAATCCAGTTTCATTTCTCATTCGTAATTTGCATGATGCGTATAATTTTTTGTATATACAATATGAAAATAAACCGTACACGAACTTGAAAGAACGGCCTGAGGTTCACATTTAGTCTTTAGCTACTAATATGTTGAAGTTCACCTCGAATTGAAATCCTAGTTGAACTTGAATGCACCAACGATCTTGAGTTCTGAGATTTTGTTCCCTATATAGAATTGAATTACCATTTAATTTCTATCCTATATTTTGAGATTTTATTCCCCTCCTTGATGCATTAAAAAATGAGCATCAAGACTTATTTCCACTAACTAAAAAAAAAATCGTGGTCTAAAATTGTTGTTGACTAAATAGACAATTACGCAAGAATATATTTTACGTGTGCTTACAACCATATTTGAAGCTAAACATTTAATTCCACGAAAATAATTGTAAACTTCAGACAAAGCACATTCCATATCACTAGAATGAACTAATGATCAGGGCAAAATTGTAAGAATACACTCTTTACACTTTTTGACAATGACTTCATGTCAATTGCCTTCTTAGGGACAAGCACACTCTAGAAAGCTATTAATTGAGCTCTCAATATCTGTACTAAAATTTTTGAAGTACGTCTATATGTAGGAATATGGTGTGACCACAATGATAATTGCCTACTCGAAGCATTAGGAAAATGGCTAAAGTTGTGACATTCTGAATTTCGATCCCATCTCGATAATATGAATGGGCATTTCGTCGATCCGCCTATGGTCTTTTTTCTCTGAGTTGGCTATTCACGAGTTAACTAATCTATTAGGTAAAGTCGTTAAGGGATATAAACTTGATCGACTTGAGAATTCGATCAGAAATCGATCGCTCGACTGTAATAATCGACAAAGGTCAATACAACACCTTTATAATTGAAATATGATTGGATATAGATAGATTCGATGGAAACACGTAATTGAATTGTGAGTGATTCCGCTTGATTGCATGTCAAATGGCACTAACCTGTTTTTATATCGATATTATATTTGGTGCACATAATTGAAACTTTACGATATTTACGACAACCGAACGTTGTCTATGAGTCGAAGATGTACAAACATGGATTGAAAATTATCGACCATGGGTCAAATGCGCTAAAATCTATAAAAGCTACCCGATAGGTTAGGTTGTACTAAAATCGCGTTCACTCGATTTTAACTACGAAATTGAATTTGATTTCGGAATCAAATGTTTGAGCATGTCACGATTTATTTTTAGGACATTGTCTCATCTTCTGGAGAAATTTCGTCGAGCTCGTAATTTTGCGGAAAAGTCAAATTCGGCAAAAAGAAAATGGAAGAAGTTTGGATGGGCAACTTTGTTTGGTAATTTGGCCTCCAAAAAGGCTTTATTTGGTGAGGATATGGAGGAAAATTGCCATTGGAGGACCCTTTGACATTTGTGGTTGAAAACTTTAGTGGCATAGCAAGTGGTTGATATTTTGCTTAGGCTTCCAATTGGCCAAAGCCTTGACCTTCTTTGCCTCTCCCCCCCCCCCCCCTGTTTTCCTCCGTGCCTCCTTCAATTGAATCCCCTGCCTTCTTCTTCTTCCTTTCACTTTCTTTATTCTCTATTTTCCTCCTGCTTTGCTATTGCCAACCACCTCATCATCATCTTCACCGCTGCACGCCAAGCACAACCGCTCTAGTTCGCCAGCCCCTAACCAGCCCCTCACCACCTCACGCCTCAGTTGCCACCCGCCCACTCGGCCACCTTCAACTCGCCACCAGCTAGCTTGCCTCACGCGTCCAGTTGTCGTCCGAGACTAGCTCGCTAGCTCTGTCCATCGCTACCACCAGCTGCTCGCCATCCCTGTTCGCCCAGCTTAGTCGTCCGCCACTTACCTCAGCCCCAACACCGCTCGATCCAGCCCAACCAACAGCTCCAGGATCGCCTACCAGCCATAAGCCGTGAGCCTTGTGGGCTGTTCTCAGCCTCGATCGAGCCTCCGTTGGAAACCCGGTAGTTACGGGTTTTCATTTCGTCGCGCTGCAGTCGCCGTGAGCCCGTCACAGTTGAATTCCGGCAAGTTAACGCCTTAATCTCAGATTATGATGTTAATTACAATTAGTAGGTTAGTTAGTGTTAATTAGTATTAATTAGCTAATCTTAGTTAAATGAACTAGCCTTGTTAGGTTAGTGTGGTTAGAGTAATTAGGTTGGTTAGGTGGTTAGTTTAGTTAGTCTACCTTAGGTTAGTTTAGTTAACTTGGGTTAGTTAGGTAACTATGGTTAGTTAATCATGGTTAGTTTATTTAACCATGGTTATGTTAATTAAATTAGATTTATTTAATTTAATTGTAGTTTAATTAATTAATTATAATTAGCGTAAATTGTGACGGGATAGCTGTTTAGTGAAATTTTACGTTGATCGTTGTTGATGAGTTTATATGTGCAATTGATTGCTTATTTGTGCAATTAAGTGTTTAGTGGTGATTATTGGCTATTATTGCAAAAATATGATTTTGGTATTTAAATAAAAAAAATATCGGGTGTCGGTTTTTGATGCCAAAATATTTCTATGTACTATATAAAATCGTGAAATTTTAAATTGGGAGCGTACTGCGTTTATTGGTTCAGTTTAAATACATGACCACACACAATTATTTTATCAGGAATTTTTAATATGAAAAAAATTGACCAAATCTATTATTTGAAATGGAGGTATTTGAGTGCAAAGCACAATGTTCGTGGCCAAGTATGGATGTGTGTGTGATCACTATCGGAACTTGTCACTTGATGAGAGTTGGGGATGCGATGCTTGATTAAGTTCGGATGTCCCATGTCAACGGATGCCAGTCGCACTGGAGGTTGGATTGATGTTCCTTTATGAGATGTTGTCTAGGTGTAGATGTTGTTGTGCTTGACGGAGCGAGACGACACCCAATTATGCTGGATGACCGCCGATTGTTGAGTTGCCCGTGATCGATGAGTCATAAATAACTAGGACACGCTTGGGTGGTTGTGATTGTTGCGCCTGATTATGTGGCATAATTGTGTGGTACATAATGAGACATGTCATAACAGTTTTACCTTATAATTGAGACCCATGTGGATATTTGATGGATGAATTAATGTGTTCCAGTTGTTAAATACACTTGTTGTATTGATATGATATATGTGACGCACTAATATGCAAGGATGTACTGAGGTGAGGTAAGTTTGTGTGTGACGCCTATTTGGGCTATTTTTAGGTAAATTTGCTTCCTAATCGAGGTTTAGGGTTTTCAATCGTTGAGATTTATCTTACCCCGTTGTGGTTAAATGTTTTCAAGTCTCTAGTATGGAGATACATCACGTCCGTTTTGGGTGCCCATGGGAGATGGAGTCTGAGTCTACTTTCTTCCCTATTCTCGGGACCACCCGGACCAGTGAGCTAGTGGTGACCACTGTTTGGGTCGATGAAGGCCTGTCTCACGTAAGACCTCATCGCTTCCAAGCGTTGTTTCTTAACGAGCCTAACGGGGTTCGGGAGGGTTCTTTGTAGGGTTTTGGCGGGCCTACCGTCGAAACCAAGGATGAGGAAGTAGCTCACCCCGTGGACATTGATATACCGGATGGTATTGTGAAGGATCTAGAGCCCGAGGTGGAAGGGTTCGGAGCGGAACTGGCCGAGCAATTTCTTTTTGAGTCAGACTTTTGTATATAGACTTGTAGGACTAATTTGATGTGTTTATAATGTGTGATTTTTGAAAAAGGCATTAGCATGTTTTTACTATCCCTGTATTTGATGATTGTCTAGGTGTTTTTTTTTTTTTTAATTCGCTTCTGCATGTGTTTAATTGAAAAATAAAAAGAAATGGTCGGTGACATGTCCTAAGAATGTCGCATTTTAATCAATCATCGAGGGATGTACACATGGCTGGGGTTTGAGGCATGACAAAAGCTTATGAAGATATACCCGGTCGAAGTAACATCCTGCGACTAGGATTAACATGGGATGCAACATTGAAACCCCCACTACTTGCAGAACATAATCTTTGTGCGAAATCGGTTCTGATGCTAGAGCTACGAAACAAAAGGGCGATATTGACCCAATAATTATATGCTAAGAAGCATGTGCACATGGACAAGCAAGAAGCTCTATATTATCTCCGATTCAGAGGAGACGGTGAAGTGTGCCAAAGTGGATTAGCAACGACTTGAGCATCTTTACAGTGAAGCTGCCGCCCTGTAAAGCTTCTAAATCGAACTTGAGGAAGAAAGCCTTCCTTGTAAATGCAGATAACAAGCAGTAATCAGCGATAACAGCGGAGCTTGGGGTGGTTGCATTAGTGATGGGTCCTGCAAATCTCTCGCGGTCATACCGTATGGGCTTCAGCAGGCAGAGGCGACCATCCAGGAAAGCCACCGTCTTGGAGGTCGGGGGGCGCAGACATTGCTCCCGAATGAGGCTGATGGTTCCATGCAGCGTCGTCATAGTTCTACAGAAAAGACAGATACGATGAGAGAATTGATTGGCAACATCACTGCATTCCAAGTCTGTCGGGGAGATTAGCACTGGTATATTGAAGAGCCATCCAACTTGGATCCAAACTATCTTTACCATTCCTGCAGGGCGATAATCATTTCTCTGCTGATGCTCAGCCTGAATAGTGCAATACGGAGCCGTAGTCGGTCCTGGATATGTCAGAGGGTGCAGGTGAATGAGTCAGATATCCATGAGGCGTACTTCCTGCGCCCAGGAAGCTTCCCCAACCAGAAGCGTCAGCATTGGCCAGAGACAAGCTCCCACCGTGATGCGCCTCTTGTTGAGCAGACAGCTTCTCGTATTTGAAGTTATGATGCCATATCGTCACCCTTGTCCGTGGAACCATGTTGTTGCAGGGGCCACTGAGGCCCATAGGAGATCGGTACCCTCTCTCTGGGTCTTCTTCAGTGAAACGGGGCACCATCTCTTTTATGCACTCGAATTGGTCCTTTCCCTCCATCGGTGACCTCTCGTTGTTTTTCCCTGTCTCTACTGAGGAGTCAATCAAGAAGACCCGAATTTGATGATCACATCAGAATAAAAATGAAGGCAAAATGAGAAACTAAATCAGCTGCACCCACTCAAGGGGTTTGCGTCTTTCCTTTTGGCTGGATACAAGGGGTTCACGTTAAATCCAAACACAACAAAAATGGGAGTCCCTTGCTTGATGGCATGGTAATGTTTCTCAATACTAAACCAAGAACAAGAACAGATCGAAGGAGAGGGTAAAAACCTTGAGAAAGGAGTCTCTGAATGGCGAGGTTGGAGTCCATGTTGCATTGCTTGGGCATTTACCAAATAAGTTCTTCGCCAAAATGGGGCACCATCTTCTCTTCACTCTCGACTTTCTCCTATGGGTACCGCCTCTCTGTTATTCTCTCTCTCCACCGAGGAGTCAATCAAGAAGACCCAAATTCGACAGTTTCATCAAGATGGGTAATCAAGAACTGAATGAGAAACCGTATCAGCCGCACTGATTCAAAGGGTTTACGTTGAACCCAAAGAAATCAGAACAATGGGCATCTCTCGCTTGATGGCGTGGCAACAACTCTGAAGACTAGACCAAGAACAGGAAGAGATTGAAGGAGAGTGGAGAGAACCTTGATAAAGGAGTCTGTGACGGCGTCGTTGGAATCCATCTTGCAGTCCTCGAAAGCTTCGTAAATCTCTCTTTCGGTGCAATTGTGTAGTATCTCCTTCATACGCTCGACCTGCTCCTTTGACTCCACTGGTACCTCTTTGTTCTTTCCCTCCAATTTTTCTTCCTCCGCCGAAAAGAGTCCGATCATGAAGACCCATAGGCTTCTCTCTCTCTCTCTCTCTCTCTCTGCAATTTCAAATTATGAGAAAGAGAAAAGGGATGGATCAGAGGCTGAGTGACTTTGTACCCCTCGCTGACAGAGGGTGGACTCAGTTTCTCACATGAAGAAGAAATGGGTCCTTCCAAACTCACTTCATCAACCGTCTTTTAAATTCCACAACGGTCACGGTCTGCGAATCCCCGCGAGTTGCCAAATGGGCTGGGCCATAAGAAGGTCAGCCGTAATCCGAATCTGGATCGCAAAACCCAACTTACTTGGTCCTTCCCTTCAAATTTAAAAAATAAAAATAAAAAATATCTTGGTTCTCAAAAAGAATTTCCTATTTAATCTCTAGCTACTAATTAAGTATATATGTCGAACAAATTCACATTGAATGGAAATCACCGTTGAACTTAAATGCACGGAAGATCCCTGGAGGATACTTTCCGACGTGTTTGGACAAGGCAATTTAGTTACAAAAGCACGGCCCAACCCCATTAGGCTCGTGTCGGCCCAACTTGGGCAGTAGATGTAAGGGCCCGACCAGGTTAGATCCCTCTCATTGGTCGCCTCTAAAGTCGACCACCGCGTAACCCTAACTTTTTGTACACATACGATGGGCAAACGATAAAGTCAAGCTTTCGGTAATGTTTGCTTGCGCCCGCGCAATACGAGGATTAAGCATATATTTTTTATTTAGTAGTAGTGTGTTAGGATGATCAGGGATTTATGCGTGCTGCCAACTTGATAGGATCGGGTGTGAATGGCACTGGCAGGTATATGATGTGATGCTCCTTTAGAACACCATTAGCAGGGGGCCTGCGAATAAAGTATAGGACGACCCTCGTCGTATGGTTTGGTAATCTGGGTTTTGTGGATCTTGGACGAACTATCAGGTGTAGGATCGGATAGACTGTTTGCATATGCATTCAAGAACGTGCCCATTTCTCTTCCAAAAGCTATTGCGCCATTCCTACCTCCTATCCTTGCGGTTTCGTCATGGAAAGTTAACCCTTTTCTTGATTCCCAGAGAAGCGCAGGAATCCGGCATTTTGACAGGTAATAATGCACGTGATGTTGCCGATGAAGCCGGTATCGCCGTTCTGAGGACGCCCCATTCTCCTGCTTCGTGTGCCGATTTCGTTGCCAACTTGAATGATCCAAAGAAACTGCTCATTTGCCGTTCGCATTCTGCTCCTTCACCCTTCAGCAGCGACAAGGAATCGGTTCCCGACCTTTTAAATCCCGGACATTCCCCTGGGCTGACCTCTTCGATTGTCTGACGAGCATTGATTGCCGTCCTCGTGTATTTCTTGTTCAACGGATTGGTCACCTACGTCTGTGATCGGCAGGAAGCCATAACGTTGAGCACCCTGGATGAGAACAGCTTCAATGCGATGGTTCGGACGTATATGGTCGATAAGGAAAAGGGCAGCATGAGGATAAGGATCAAAGTTTGCTCGGCTTTGAGGTGTAGTCTTCATTTGCATTGCCGTGGGGACGGTGACAGTTCGTTCCCTGGGGGGTTTGAGTTGGGTCGATAGCTTTTATCTGTCTGTCATTACAGTGACCACCATTGGTTATGGAGATTGCGGGTTTTTGACCGCAAAAGGAAGGTATTTCGCAGTAGTGTGGCTGCGCTATTGAGTACATTGGCCGCTGCGGAGGCGTTTTTGGACATAACCAAACTTATCGTTGACGAGAGGAATCTCCTGATCGCAAACTGGGTTTTCCATCAGAAGATGACTCTGGGGGATTCAGTCGCTGCCAACTTGGACGATGACGGACATGTCTGGTACTATCTATGGATTCTCTTCTGCTATCTAGCGTACTTAATACATTCTGGTGAAGTGGCAGTGCTCTTTGTTTTGATTCATCGTCTCTCCTTTTTGACATGTGTCAGTTTTATTTAGTTTCTGCGCCGGAAGTAAGCTATGAATTAGTGCCGTCAGGAAAATTTCAAGAATGATTGCACATGATTCTGTGTTCCCTCTTGGGAGTAGATGGTTGATAGTAAAAAATGGTCGTCATTTGAAGTGAAGAATTTTGTGTGAGGGGCACCCTGAAAATAGATGTGAAAAGAAAGACTGACGTACTCACAGCAAATCGGCAGGTAGTGATGAATGGACTAACAGGAAGAGGAATAAGGAAGACAGAACACATACCAAGAAATATCAACAGACGTGATGATAAAGATGCTCAGTCAGAAATGATCACCGCAGTTCAAGAAGCATAGTTAGTGAGGAATGTTAGTCATAGCTAGCGATAGCAGAAACAGCCAAGGTATATCAACAGTAGAACTGCATTCAATAGTTAGATGAGAATTCAGGCAGATGCAGAACCAACAAGGCTTGACAAGGAAAAAAGTTGGATTGCAGAAGATTCCGTCAATCAGAGACAACTGCATCATCTCTTCTCTTATTCCTTCATGTATGTTAACTGGTTATATTCATAGTTGATGTCACTAGAATGTTAAACCATTTCGATAAGATTATATTGTTTCATGCAATCTAGTTGAATTGTTAATCGCTCGATTGTGAAAGAGAGTATGATGTGAGGCATGCAAACAAAGCTGATCCTTCAGTGGCCTTAACAACTAGTTTATGATAATTGAAAAGAAAATGATGCACCAGATTGCTTGTTCAGTAAATTTTTTAGAGCTCTTATTCTTTTGGAGTGAACCCCTTTTCTGAGAAAGATTGGATCCCATTGTGAGAAAGGCAGACTGACATCTAGTTAGGAATAGCGGCTTGCAAGATCGAAACAAGTTTAATGGATGAGTACGTCAGGACATGAGGCAAGAACAGACCCCTCAATCATTCATTAGGTTCAAAAGTGGAAATCATTACAATCGCATCCCCAAATACAGTGTCAGCATTCTTCATAGACTGTAGGTCACACCTTGACATGAAAAGTCTAAACACCAGAGCCTCCGATTGAAGGCAGAGCAGAAGTCAGAAAGAAGCAGCATTGGAGCGACTAAGGAAAACGACAGTAAAGAATGGAAGTACTTTAGAATATCAGGTGGCTATGCCTTATGACACAAGCTAGCATAGCAGTTTGGAAGGAAAAGGACAGTCTGGTCTAAATTACATGGATGATAGTCTCCACAAAAGGGTGCCTTTCAAGATGTGCCATTTGAAGCTTATGATAAGAACTCAGATTTAGAACGAGTTGGAGATTTGACATTGTTAGTCTTCCGATTACCATAGAGTTCTAGAGAGGCGTTACCTTCACTTGCCAGAGAAGGAGATAAGGAAGAGGGCCAGGATTGGTCTCTCTCTCTCTCTCTCTCTCTGTGTTAGCAAGTCAAAAGAAGCGTCAGCTCAAGGGCTAACCTAAACTCATGCGTACTGTCATCATGTGGAACCATTGCTCTCGGGTGGTCCGCAAGAAACAGAATAATTTTCCAGTCTCTTTCGAGATCTGCAGTAAGCAAGTGCACCCGACTAAGTTCCTTCATTCAAGATCTCACTGGATTGGCTAAAAACTCGTTTCCAAGCTCGCAAGCTAAATTCTAGCACTCACCAAGTTCATTAACGATTGAAATCACGCTGCCATCCATCGGTTTAAAATTCTTATTTGGTTGATCTTTGATTTTTTTTATGGGTACTTGTCCTGCTAGGCATCACATTCTGTAACAAATAAGTGCCCCGCGTATAGAGAGAACCTCCTAGCCCTAGCAACATGCCAATGCCACATTGAAGAATAAGTGCACCACCCTCGGTAACTTTCGATTTGGCAGGCTGATGCTATCAAGAGTAGGACCCGCGTGAAAGGATGTCCACGAAGGTTTCGGGCCATGACTATTGTCAATTACAAGGGACAAGCACATTCTAGGAAGCTATAAAATAATCTCTCAGTAACTTACTGAAACATTTTGAAGTTCATCCAATGCAGAATAGGGCAGTGCAACTGTGGTGATTATTTCTCGAAGCATCGGAAAAGGTCTAGAACCTAGGAAGATATATACAGTCGAACTAACATCCCCGAACGAGAATTATCTATGCAATGTCCAAACCCCCTACTTGCATAAGAAAATCTTTGCGTGAAAAATCTGTCCGGACACCAATTAAGAAACAGAAGGCAACGTTGAGCAAGTGAAGTGTATGCACAGTTGGATTCTGGCTCCGAAAAACAGAGGAGTATGTACAAATGGACAAGTAAGAACCTATACTTTCTTTCCAATCAAAGAAGGCAGTGAAGTGTGTAATAATGGGTAAGCAAGGAACTAAAATGTCCTCCCGATGAAACTGCCTCGCCCTAATGCTCCTACATCAAATTCGGGGCAAAAGGCCCTCCCGGTAAATGCAGAGCAACTGGCTGTGATCAGCGTTAGGGTCCCGACTCTCGAGGTGGTTGCATGCTTGATGGGTCCTGCAAATTGCTTGTGGTCCTATTATACGGGCTTTGCTGCTGATGGTTTGGCCTGGCCCTTGTTCCAGGACGCTGCCAACTCAGGCCGCCTTGATAGTCATATTGCGGAGATGACCCTTCTCCGCTGCGCCAATTATTAGCATTAGCAGGCAGAAGCGGCTGTCTGTACTGATACTGAGCATGCAATGCGGAGCCACTCCTGGTCTGAGGAATATTAAAGGGGGCTGGTGAATAAGGTTGAATTGGCGGAGATTGATAACATGTCCTTCCGGCACCCTGAAAGCTTCCCCAACCTGAAGCATTGCCATTGGCCCGAGACGAGCTGCTACCTTGATACACATCTTGTTGAGTCCATGGCACATTATCATGCTGGTTATTACCATCAGAAGGCGCAATCATTAGGTATCAAAATTTTCTGTTTCCTTCTGAAAGGAAAGGCCAGCACCATGCATCCCATAGAAGGGGAAAAAACAGAGCTAAAGACTACCATACCTCGACATTTTCCCACGCTGAGTAGGACCATAGGTCTGAGCCAAGTCTTGCGCTCCCAATATATGGTCCTATTCATTGAAATAATATTCTACAAGGTTGACATGATCATGCCGTGGACATCCTAAGTGGTTCCTACTAGCGAAAGAACCTCCGCAATGCGTGCTGTTTCAATCCTTTGAGCTATAGACAGAACCTAACCTCATTTACTTCTGGATTTACAACAGCAACTTTCATTTTCGTGGAATTAAGATGTTTAGCTTCACATACGGTTGTAAGCACACATAGACATATAATTGCGTAATTGTCGCTTTATAAGACAAATTTATAAACTCATTTTAGCAACAATTTTAGACCGTGCTTTTTTTAGTTGGCTGAAATAAGTCTCGATGCTCATTATTACCATGCATTGAGGAGGGGAATAAAATCTCAAAACATATGATAGAAATTAAATGGTAACTCAATTCTATATAAGGAACAAAATCTCAAAATTTAAGATCGTAACGTCGAACTTTGACATATTAGTAGCTAAAGACTAAATGTGAACCCCGGGCCGTTCTTTCAAGTGGTGTGTCAAGAATTGGCGAGCAAAGATGTTCAGGTTCTCTTAACGGATGAATGGAAGATGTAGCTAAATTACGTGGGGTATCTTCTGATGGATCAGTCTGTGGAGAAGAACTAGCAATGAAAAGGGCAGTGGTTAAATGGACTAAGCCATTCAAAGGTTTGACCATGAGAAGGTAGAATCGATAAATCATTCTCTCTGCATTTAGAATGCTTCAATGCTCGATGTTTTGGGTTTCAAGACAGAAGCGAATAACGAGACAAACGAAGGAGAGGAAGGAAGGATCGATACGGAATAGTCTACATGCAAAAAAGCATTAACACTCTCATAGAGGCACATGCGAAATGCATACGTCTACTCAGCATGATTTAAAGAAGAATTCGTACCGGTTCACTTGAAGTTGGTGAGAGCTTACGTTCCCAAGTCCCCGAACTTCCAGGATTAGGGTTGTTGAACGCGTCGTACACGGCTTGTGGGATCTCCAGTTTTTCCCTATCTGGCGTCAAAAACACTTTCCATTCTCCCCAGATCGATTTTTCTCCACTGAACTCATTTCCATTCCTTTCATTTGTAAAACCAACAGCAAATCAACAATGACATGGCATAAACCAACCATGCAGAAACAGACCATGCGAACAAAGACATTAGCACGTACCAGTTGGGCGTGCTTGATGAACCGGCTGATGCTTGATGAGCAAAGACAGTAGCCGCATTGTTTCTAGATGCCCAGGGATCAGAACCAGCACCTGATGCACGGAGTCTCAGTGGATCCACGGCATGCAAGGGTGGGTCATGGCTTCTTGATATAACTGCATTGTTATCATCCACGCTTCGAACGACTTCCTTCCCTTTCCTGTTCCCCATATTAGGACCGTGCAATTGAGAAGCGACTGATGACACAGCAGCAGCCGGAGGGGATGAAACATCATCTAACTGTGATATTTCCTTGCTATCCGCTTCTGAAATTGAAGAGTGTTATAATTTGAATTGGTGAAAAACCAGTTGTGAGGGTGACTTCTAACACTGATATAGATCATTGGTAAAAAGACATCAAGGAGACTAAGACTATCATGTCTTGATCTTCCATATTCAGATTAAGAAGAAATGGAGATCCATGCTTCCCAAGATGGTAACGTCATTCAATTTGAAGTCACCACAAGTGCTTCACGAACGGACTGCAGATAGTTGAATGACAATGACAAACAGATTCTAGAAATCCATATTTCAACCCAGAGCAGTGCATCACGAGCGCTTCAATGTGAAAATGCTATGTGATATAATGCTAAATGTCATTAACGACATATCAATCCTAAACATTAGGACTAATGTTTGAAATGCACCTCTATCTGGCTCAAAATCCTAACAGTACAGACAGCAAGAACTCCTTCAAGGACTCACTCTTGTGAGTTCCAGCAACTGCAGATACGTATGGAACAAAAAATATTATACAACCGACAGATTGCCAGAACAATGGACTAGTATTTCCATCTGACCCTGTTGCATTAGAGAAGTTTTTGAATTACACAAATTTTGATTCAGCCTTCATAGCTCACCCTGAACACTGCCAGAATTATCAGAGAAAATTTACACCGCTCTTCTAATTCTGCAATCGGCTTGCATTGCCAAAAGCAGAAAATGCACATACGTCTGCCACTAATATGGCTTCAACCGCATAACCTAACAAGCCTAAGTTGTCAATTAAACAAGAACATCTATGCAAAGTTCAAAACGATGAAAAGCACATCAAAAGATGATGTTCTCTTGTTTCGAATAAAAAGGAACTAGAGAGAACAAAATAATACGCTGAAGGCCAAAGAAAACATCGAGGGCCATGTGATTGTATGATCAAAAGTGGAAACAAAAGAGAATTAACATGTCTTGTTTCAAACAGGATGAGGCGTTTCTTTGCTTGACGGCAATTCCTCTAATGACTAACCGACCCCGAAAGCGACAAATGGACGGAGCGCGCCAAACCTGGAGAAAGATGTCGGGGCAGGGTGAGGTCTGAGTCAATGAAGCATTGCTCGAGCATTTGGCAAATCATCTCTTCGGTGAAACAGGGCATCATCTCCTTCATACGTTGGACTTGCTCCTTCCACTCCATCGTTCCCCCCTCTCGGTCTTCTTCGGTGAGACGGGACGCCATCTCCTTTACAAGCTCGAATTGCTCCTTCAATTCCATCGGTGACCTCTCTTTGTTTTTCCCTGTATTGAGGAGTCAATCAAGAAGACCCAAATTTGACATTCTCATCAGAGTGAAAATAAAGAACAAAAGGAGAAACTAAATCAGCTGCACACACTCAAAGAGTTCACGTTCCTTTTTTTTTTTTTTTCTTTTTTGGCTGGATACGAAGAGTTCACGTTAAATCCATGAATGCCTCTTGCTGATGATGGCATGGCAATGTCTCTCAATACTGAACCAAGAACAAGAACAGATCGAAGGAGGGCATTAAAACCTTGAGAAAGGGGTCTCTGAATGGCGAGGTTGGAGTCCATGTTGCACTGCTTGTCTTGGAATACTATGCGCACTCACTACACAAAATTACCGCGCGTTCAAACTCGAAACAAAAACTCGTAAGCCAAAAATTAGTAACTCCGACGTTCGCCTGTGGTTCACGTAAGTACGTACGCCGTAAACTATTAACTCCGACGTTGGTCTTTGCTCCACGTATTTAAGTCTTCACGTTCCTTTGGAAGGCTTCGCGCTGCTTCAGATATCTCGCGGATCGTGGACGTACAGAGGAGTTGGTCCACGTACGCTTTTATACTGTGCGTGCCTAAAAGTCAAAGTTTTGACTTTTGGACCCCACGAAGATAACATCTTCGGCTTCTCCGAAGATAACATCTTTCGGATTCTGTTGACTTTATCTTCGGCTTCTGCAGGCTTCCGAAGGTAAAGAGGAAACTTATCTCATTTTTTTTATATTCTATTTTATTTCCTCTTTTATGCAGATATAAGAAGTCCAAAAAAAGAATAGTTTCTTCGTCCAATTTGATATCTACTTGGGATATCTTTATTGACAAACTCAATTTAACAAATCGTTATCTGAATTCAAACTCATAATATTAATTCAACAATTTGAGTATTTCGTTGACAATTCTTCGTCAAAACGGGGCACTATCTTCTTTCCACGCTCGACTTTCTCAAGAACAAAGGTGTTGGATGATTCCATTATATAAATATATTACTAATGCAACTGGGTAATATCTGCTCTTTTCTTTCTCTTTTTTCTTTCCTCTTTTCCCTCTGTTCAAAAGAGTCGATCGAGAAGACCCGGAGGCTTCTATCTCTCTAGTTCTAGGAGTTCCAATAATGAGAGAAGGAAAAGATATACCCGTCGCCGACAGAGAGTGGACTCTGTTTCTCGCATGAAGAAGAGATGGGTGCTTTCGAATGCTCGCCTCACCAACCGTCTTTTAACTTCCACAACGGTAACCGTCAGCGAATCCCGCAATTACTGCCTTGTCCTCGTTCTAAATCGCAAATGGGCCGGGCCTGATCTCACGCTAGATCGCAAAAGGGACGAGCAAACCATCTGCTTCTTTTGAAATATTTCCCATTTACTCTCTAGCTACTAATTGAGTATACATGTCACATGGCTCACATTGAATACAAACAAACATAGTCGAACTCGAATGCACAGACCATCCTAATTTCTATCCTATGTTTTGAGATTTTATTTCTTTTCTCAATGCACTGTTCATACTTTAAATATAAAAATATCATGGTCTAAAGTCACAATTCATGACATTTTATGTAATGTATTGATGTGCTTAGTGACCTAGCGCTGCTAAGCTAGCATTGGAGCAAGCCCTAGGCCTGTGCCCCATGACGCAACGGGGGCCTGGAGTAATAAGCATCGGGCCTTGCCGAATGCTCGTCACCCAATGGCTGCTATTTTGCCCTGTTCAGCAAGCTTCTTGCATCGCGCAAGTCATCTTTTGACCTTTTGCAAAATTCCGTTGATCTTGCGTAAGGTTCCATTGTATTTTAAAGAAAATGATGCACTAGATTGCCTGTTTAGTAAAATTTTTAGAGCATTATTTGGAGTGAACCCCTTTTTGAGAAAAATTAGTTCCCATTGTCAAAAAGGCAGATTGACATCTAGTTAGGATTAGCATATTGCAAGATCGAAACAAGTTAACGGATGAGTACATCAAGGCATGAGGCAAAAGAGCAGAACTCTTGATTCGATCGTTCATTAGGTTCAAAACTGGAAATCATTACGATAGGCATTCCTGAATATAGTGTCAGCATTCTTTGGAGACTGTAGGTCACACCATAACATGAGAAGTCTAAGCACCAGAGCCACCAATTGAAGGCGGAGCAGAAGTCGGACAGAAGCAACATTGGAGAGACAAAGGAAAATGACACTATCGAACGGAAGTACTTTAGAATAGTAGGTGGCTAGGCCTTATAAGATAAGGTAGCATAGCAGTTTAGAAGCAAAACGACAATGTGGTCTAAATTACATGGATGATAGTCTCCACGAAAGGGTGCCTCTCGTGACGCTCCATTTGAAGCTTATAATAAGAACTCAGATTTAGAACAAGTTGGAGATTTGATATTGTTAGTCTTCCGATTACCATATAGTTCTAGAGAGGTGTTACCTTCACTTGCCAAAAGAGGAGATAAGGAAGAGGGCCAGGATTGCTCTCTCTCTCTCTCTCTCTCTATTAACGAGTCAGAAGAAGCGTCAACTCATGGGCTAACCTAAACTCATGCGTACTATCATCATGATACTCGGCGATCATTACTCTCAGGGAGTCCACAAGAAACAAAATAATTTTCCATTTTGTTTCGAGATCTGCAGTAAGCAAGTGCACCCGGGTAAGTTCCTTCGTTGAGGATCTCGCTGGATTGTTAAAAGACTCGTTTCCAAGCTTGCAAGCCAAATTCTGGCACTCGCCAAGTTCCTTAACAATTGAAATCATGCTGTCATCTATTAGTTTAAAATTCTACTTTGGTTCATCTTCGATTTTTTGTGGGTACTTGTCCTGCTAGGCATCACATTCTGTAGCATCACATTTAAGAATTAAGTGCCCCGCGAATAGAGAGAACCTCGTAGCCCTAGCATCATGCCAATGCCACATTGAAGAATTAGTGCACCGCCCTCCGTAACTTTTGATTTGGCAGGCTGATTCTATCAAGAGTAGAACCCGCGTGAAAGGATGTCCAGGAAGGTTTCAGGCCTTGACTATTGTCAATTGCAAGGGACAAGCACATTCTAGAAACTAAAAACTAAGCTCTCAGAAACTTACCGAAACATTTTGAAGTTCATCCAATGCAGAATACGGCAGCGGAACTGTGGTGATTATTTGTCGAAGCATTGGAAAAGGTCTAGAGCCTAGGAAGATATATACAGTCAAACTAATATCCCCAAACGAGAATTATCTATGCGATGTCGAAACCCCCTATTTGCAGGAGAAAATCTTTGCGTGAAAAATCTGTCCGGACACCAATTAAGAAACAAAAGGCAACGTTGAGCCAGTGAAGTATATGCACAGTTGGATTCTGGCTCCGAAAAACAGAGGAGTATGTACAAATGGACAAGCGAGAACCTATACTTTCTTTCCAATCAAAGAAGGCAGTGAAGTGTGTAATAATGGGTAAGCAAGGACCTAACATGTCGTCCCGATGAAACTGCCTCGCCCTAATGCTCCTACATCAACTTCTGGGCAAAAGGCCCTCCCGGTAAATGCAGAGCAACCAGCCGTGATCAGCGTTAGGGTCCCAAATCTCGAGGCGGTTGCATGCTTGATGGGTCCTGCAAATTGCCTGTGGTCCTATTATACGGGCTTTGCTGCTGATGGTTTGGCCTGACCCTCGATCCAGGACGCTGCCAACTCTGGCCACCTTGATTGTCATATTGCGGAGATGTCCCTTCACCACTGCGCCAATTATTAGCATTAGCAGTCAGAAGCGGCCGTCTAGTGAAGCTACCATGTGAAGTTGCGGCCAGTCCAGGAATTGTTAAGGGGCGAGAATCATTTCTACACTGATACCAAGTATGCAATGTGAAGCCACTGCTGGTCCGAGGAATATTAAAGGGGCCATACTGGTTTGGCCTGACCCCCGTTCTAGGATGCTGCTGGCTCTGGGCGCCTCGATTGTCATATTGTGGAAATGACCCTCTGCCATTGCACCGATTATTAGCATTAGCAGGCCAAAGCGCCTGTGTAGGGAAGATACCATCTGGAGTCGCGGTCAGTCCAGGAATTGTCAAGGGGTGATTATCGTTTCCGTACTGATGCTGAGCATGCAATGCGGAGCCACTCCTGGTCTGAGGAATATTAAAGGGGGCAGGTGAATAAGGTGGAATTGGCGGAGATTGATAACATGTCCTTCCGGCGCCCTGAAAGCTTCCCCGACCAGAAGCATTGCCATTGGCCCACGACAAACTGCCACCTTGATGCAGGTGTTGTTGAGCCGATGGCATATCACCGTGCTGGTTATTATCATCAGAAGGCACAATCATTAGGTATCAGAATTTTCCATTTCCTTTATGGAGAAATCAGCTGAGAGTAAAAGGCCAGCATCATGCATCCCATAGAATGGGAAAAAATAGAGCTAAATACTACCATACCTCTGGCATTTTCCCTGGACGCTGAATAGGGCCAAATCTTGAGCATGCAAACGGGGCGTCAAGGACTGGATCTTGAGGATCCCTAAAAGGCAGATTGCAATCCATACTTGGGGTAGCTTCTGATGAACCACTCTGTGGAGATGAATCAGCAAAAATAAGAAAAAATAATAAAGTCATTCCAGGGTTTGACACAGAAAAAGAAATAAATAAATCATTCAAAGGTTAAATAAATAACCACTCTGTGGTTAAATGGACTAAGCCATTCAAAGGTTTGACCATGAGAAGGTAGAATCGATAAATCATTCTCTCTGCATTTAGAAAGCTTCAATGCTCGATGTTATGGGTTTCAAGACAGAAGCGAATAACGAGACAAACGAAGGAGAGGAAGGAAGGATCGATACTGAATAGTCTACATGCAAAAACGCATTAACACTCTCATAGAGGCACATGCGAAATGCATACGTCTACTCGGCATGATTTAAAGAAGAATTCGTACCGATTCACTTGAAGTTGGCGAGAGCTCACGTTCCCAAGTCCCCGAACCTCCAGGATAAGGGTTGTTCAATGAATCGTACACGGCTTGTAGGAGCTCCAGTTTTTCCCTATCTGGCGTCAAAAACACTTCCGATTCTCCCCAGATCGATTTTTCTCCACCGAACTCATTTCCATTCCTTTCATTTGTAAAACCAACAGCAAATCAACAATGACATAGCATAAACCAACCGTACAGAAACAGACCATGCGAACAAAGACATTAGCACGTACCAGTTGTGCGTGCTTGATGAACCGGCTGATGCATGATGAGCAAAGACAGTAGCCGCATTGTTTCTAGATGCCCAGGGATCAGAACCAGCACTTGATGCACGGAGTCTCAGTGGATCCACGGCATGCAAGGGTGGGTCATGGCTTCTTGATATAACTGCATTGTCATCATCCACACTTCGAACGACTTCCTTCCCTTTCCTGTTCCCCATATTAGGACTGCGCAATTGAGAAGCAACTGATGACACAGCAGCAGCCGGAGGGGATGAAACATCATCTAACTGTGATATTCCCTTGCTATCCGCTTCTGAAATTGAAGTTTTATCATTTGAATTGGTGAAAAACCAGTTGTGAGGGTGACTTCTAACACTGATATAGATCATTGGGAAAAAGAGATCAAGGAGACTAAGACTATCATGTCTTGATCTTCCATATTCAGATTAAGAAGAAATGGAGATCCATGCTTCCCAAGAATGTAACATCATTCAATTTGAAGTCACCACAAGTGCTTCACGAACGGACTGCAGATAGTTGAATGACAATGACAAACAGAATCTAGAAATCAAGATTACAAACCAGAGCCATATAATCCTAATATATGGAATTTTTACTTCCGTCTGTCCCAAATTCGCGCCAGTCTAGATAACAAGAACTCCTTAAAGGACTCACCATCAACAAATAAAGGTATCTGATATCAGCATGCCTCGATGGCAACCAACACCATTCCGAGCCATAGTCCCAAAAAAGCAATTCTACTCTATCAGCATTTCATTCAGATAGCAGACAAAGAGGATGAACGAAAGGAAAATCAGCCCCAAGCAGTTGATTTCTTATTAAAAGGCCAGAAACTTTGACCTAAAGGATCCACTAGCATACTACAAGACAAGTGAGATTAAAAAAGTTTCGAACGACTGAAGGCTGTATTGAGGAGTCAATCAAGAAGACCCAAATTTGACATTCTCATCAGAGTGAAAATAAAGAACAAAAGGAGAAACTAAATCAGCTGCACACACTCAAAGAGTTCACGTTCCTTTTTTTGTTTTTTTTTCTTGTTTATCTGGATACGAAGAGTTCACGTTAAATCCATGAATGTCTCTTGGCTGATGGCACGGCAATGTCTCTCAATACTGAATTAAGAACAAGAACAGATCGAAGGAGGGCGTTAAAACCTTGAGAAAGGAGTCTCTGAATGGCAAGGTTGGAGTCCATGTTGCACTGCTTGTCTTGAAATAGGCCAAAACAACGGGATCTTGCTATTTACACGTCAACGCCAAATCACTAGAAAAATAAACAAGAAATAATAAGGATATCAAAATTAATGCGCATAGCTTGAAACAAAAACTCCAGGTCAAAACAAAAACGCTCTATGTACCACGTTCGTCTTTGATCCACGTACGTACGCCGAAAATTAGTAACTCCGACGTTCGTCTTTGGTCTTGCGTATGTGAGTCTTCACGTTCCTTTGGAAGGCTTCGCAAGGCTTCAGATATCTCGCGGATCGTGAACAGAGGAGTTGGTCCACGTACACTTTTATATTGTGTGTGTGCAGGCTTCCGAAGATAACATCTTTCGGATTGAAGATAACATCTTCGGCTTCAGGCTTCCGAAGATAAAGAAGAAACTTTGCTCAATTTTTTTACTTATTTTATTTTATTTCCTTCTTTGTGCAGCTATAAGGAGTCCAAGAAAATAATGTTTCTTCGTCCAATTTGAAATCTACTTGGAAATCTTTATTGATAAATTAAATTTAACAAATCGTTATCCGAATTCAAATTTGAGATATTAATTTAACAGGTTAAGTATTTTGTAGACAAATTCAGCAAAACGGGGTACTATCTTCTTTTC
This sequence comes from Eucalyptus camaldulensis, assembly GCA_019915185.1. Taxonomy (NCBI): domain Eukaryota; kingdom Viridiplantae; phylum Streptophyta; class Magnoliopsida; order Myrtales; family Myrtaceae; genus Eucalyptus; species Eucalyptus camaldulensis. The sequence goes on from JAHSVA010000005.1 coordinate 11,396,806, forward strand.
ATGCTCGACTTTCTAAAGAACAAAGGTGTTGGATGATTCCATTATATAAATATATTACTAATGTTACCCTTTGTACAAAGGAAACAATACTGAAAAATAATATATGAAGAGACCGTTATATTACAAGAGCTGTGTTAATCACTAAACAATATAATAATGAAATAATATGTGAATATATTATTGTATTATAAGAGTTGGTAATTTCTCAATTCGAGTATGTTCAAGAATTATTTTGTGATTTTGATTGATACTTTCATATTCTACTTTCTTGATTGATAACAGTCCTCGAATAGGGAACAGGAGAGCTCACAATTCCAAATTTACGACATAACTTCTTGATAGTTTCATCGAAAATAGAAAATCAAGAACTAAATGGGAAACTGGATGACCCGCTTCGTAAATATCTTGTTTGGTGCAATTGGGCAATATCTGTTCTTTTCTTTTCTTTCCTCTTTTCCCTCTGTTCAAAAGAGTCGATCGAGAAGACCCGGAGGCTTCTATCTCTCTAGTTCTAGGAGTTCCAATAATGAGAGAAGGAAAAGATCTATACCCGTAGCCGACGGAGAGTGGACTCTGTTTCTCGCATGAAGAAGAGATGGGTGCTTTCGAATGCTCGCCTCACCAACCGTCTTTTAACTTCCACAACGGTTACGGTCGGCCAATCCCGCAATTACTGCCTTGTCCTCGTTCTAAATCATAAATGGGCCGGGCCTGATCTCACGCTAGATCGCGAAAGGGACGAGCAAACCATCTGCTTCTTTTGAAATACTTCCCATTTACTCTCTAGCTACTAATTGAGTATATATGTCGCATGGCTCACATTGAATAGAAACAAACATAGTCGAACTCGAATGCACAGACCATCCTAATTTTTTTAGATTTTGTTCCCCATATATGACCAAGTCATGCATAATTTAATTTCTATCCTATGTTTTGAGATTTTATTTCTTTTCTCAATGCATTGTTCATAGTTTAAATATAAAAATATCATGGTCTAAAGTCACAATTCATGATATGTTATGTGATGTATTGATGTGCTTAGTGACTTGGCGCTCCTAAGCTAGCGTTGGAGCCTGTAATATATGGGCTATTTAATAAAATAAAGGAAGAAAAAGAATTTGAAAAGTCAAAGAAGGGAGGCTGAAGGAAAGTGGGAGAAGCTTCGGCTGAGCTTTAAAAAGAGAGAAAGAGGGAGAGAAAGAGGAGCACGAGCAGAACAGGGAGCGAAAGAAACAGGGGAGAAGAGAGAAAGAAGAGAAAGGAAAAAGGGAAAAAGGGGAAAAATTTTGGCGCGCACGTGACCCGGACGCCTCCTCAAGCCGATTGAAGTGTGTTTTGCAAGGCCGGTAAGAAATTGAAGCCTTTAATCACTTGCTTGAAGCGATTGTCGCAATTAGGGCTCGAAATTCGAAATTCTTGGGAATTTGTGTGGCGAAGCCCAATTTTTGAGTCGTTAAGCTGTAAATTTTTTTAGAAATGGTACTTTGGGACGTTGTGAAGCTATAGCATCTTTCGGATCGTGATTTGAGCTTGCGGTTTGTTCGGAACGGAATTTTGAAGTTGGAGGCGCAATCTGGTACTGTAGCGAACAGTGGCTTCGAGTCTCTGTTTTTGTTATTTCCGGTGCTGTTTTGGGGAGGCTGAGTTGGGATTGTTGTTGTACGTTAAGAGAGCTCTCTAACGACTATAAGACGGCTTGAAACGGAATTTTGTGGAGGAAGTTATGGCGTGATGAAGTTGGCGCATGGGCCGTGCCTAGCTGAAAATGATGGGTTTATGCTAAATTGTGAGCTTTTGGGGCGCGTAGGTGTCGTTTATCGACTAATAGGCCTAGTATAGACGAGTCGTTATAAGAATATCATTTTTACTCGGCTTTTTGATATTTTCCCGTTAATTGTTAGGAATCCGAATGCGTCGGTTCGTGTGAGCGTCGTATTTGATTTTTGGCTTTCCCCAGGTGAGTCACACTATTTCTTCTTTGTATTTTAAACTCATGTTTTGAGAAACATGGTGGATTAAATACTCTATGAGTTGATAAAAAGCATGTTTTGTTGCATAAAACAGGATCGAGCTATTACTGACATTTTTGTTGTTCGAAAGGAATTATATTTTGACGTTGATTTGAATGGTTGTGTGAAAAAGGGATATGTGAAAATCTTTGTGAAAGAATCTTGAAATGTTGTAGAAAATGCTTTGATATTTATATATATCAAAATTTGGAGTTGTGGTATGATTCTCTTTCTGATATTGAATTACTGGATATTGTAATTGGTAATTGGTGCTCAATGTCGCTGTGGACCCTGAGGGGTGTGGATATGCGCATACTATTCTAGGATATCCTTGTGGGCCGAGCCACCGGCTAATAATATGTGGAGACCTTGCCAAGGGGGGAATCTTGGTCGTTTTGTCACGGGCGTTACACGTGACCATGGTTAGACATTTGAGCATGAATTGATCAATGGAGTGGACCATTGACGTGTGATTTGAGTTTGGTCGGTGGATTGGACCATCGATATGAGCTGATGAGATTAATCAATGGAATAGACCATTGATACATGTTTTACGAGATTGACTAATGAACTCGACCATTGGTGCTTTCAATATTTGAATTATGATTTGATATTATGATAAAGTGAGTTATGTTTGTGTTTTAAAATGCGCATAGTGATTTCTCGATCCGCTTAGAAGAAATGTGTTACTCACTGAGCCGTGGTAGCTCACTCCTCTCATCTACTTGTTTTTCAGGTTCTTCAGCGAGTCGCGAGTAGGCGTGAGCGTTCGTTCGGGGAGGACTTTTTGGTGGAAATTTTGGGTATGGCTTATGCATAGTTCATAAGTTTATAAGTTAGTTTTTGTAGAAGGTTTATGTTTTGATGTTTGTGATTATAGATATACTCTGATATAGATTTTGTAACCAAGTGCCCTTTTTGTCAAATATATATGTGGATGTATATATGTTGATATCGGGTTGAAAATTTGGTTACGTTGAGGCTGCGTCCTTTGGTAAAAAGGACGGCCGTGTCATGCCCTTCTTCTTGAGAATCGGGGTGTGACAGAGCCAGTCCTAGGCCTGTGCCCCCATGACGCAACCCGGGCCTGGAGTAATAAGCATCGGGCAAGGCCCGATGCTCGTCGCCCAACGGCTACTATTTTGCCTTGTTCAGCGAGCTTCTTGCATCACGCAAGTCGTCTCTTGACCTTTTGCAAAATTCCGCTGATTTTGTGTAAGGTTCCATTATATTTTAAAGAAAATGACGCACTAGATTGCATGTTCGGTAAATTTTTTAGAACACTATTTGGAGCGAATCCCTTTTTGAGAAAGATTAGTTCCGTGAGAAAGGCAGATTGACATCTAGTTAGGATTAGCGGATTGCAAGATTGAAACAAGTTAACGGATGAAGACATCAGGGCATGAGGCAAAAGAGGAGAACCCTTGATTCAATCGTTCATTAGGTTCAAAAGTGGAAATCATTACAGCACTCCTGAATATAGTGTCAGCATTCTCTGGAGACTGTAGGTCACACCATAACATGAGAAGTCTAAGCACCAAAGCCACCAATTGAAGGCGGAGCAGAAGTCGGACAGAAGCAGCATTGGAGAGACAGAGGAAAATGACAGTACTGAATGGAAGTACTTTAGAATATTAGGTGGCTAGGCCTTATAAGATAAGCTAGCATAGCAGTTTGGAAGCAAAAGGACAGTGTGGTCTAAATTACATGGATGATAGTCTCCACGAAAGGGTGCCTTTCGTGATTCTCCATTTGAAGCTTATAATAAGAACTCAGATTTAAAACGAGTTGGAGATTTGATATTGTTAGTCTTCCGATTACAATATAGTTCTAGAGAGGCTTTTCCTTCACTTGCCAAAAGAGGAGATAAGGAAGAGGGCCAGGATTGGTCTCTCTCTCTCTCTATTAGCGAGTCAAAAGAAGCGTCAACTCAAGGGCTAACCTAAACTCATGCGTACTATCATCATGATACTCGGCGATCATTACTCTCAGGGAGTCCACAAGAAACAAAATAATTTTCCAGTCTGTTTCGAGATCAGCATTGGAAAAGGTCTAGAGCCTAGGAAGATATATACAGTCGAACTAACATCCCCCAATGAGAATTATCTATGCGATGTCGAAACCCCCTACTTGCAGAAGAAAATCTTTGCGCGAAAAATCTGTCCAAACACCAATTAAGAAACAAAAGGCAGTGCAACTGTGGCGATTATTTGTCGAAGCATCGGAAAGATCTAGAGCCTAGGAAGATAAATGCAGTCGCACTAACATCCTACAACTGTAATTATCTACGTGATGTCAAAACCCCCTACTTGCAGAAGAAAATCTTTGCGTGAAAAATCTGTCCAAACACCAATTAAGAAACGAAAGACAATATTGAGCCAGTGAAGCATATGGCACAGTTGGATTCTAACTCCAAAAACAGAAAAATTTGCTAAAACGGACAGGCAAAAACCTATACTTTCTTTCCTATCAAAGGAACCAAAGTGTGTCAAATTGGGTAAGCAATGACCTAACATGTCTTCCTGATGAAACTGCCACGCCCTACTGCTCCTACATCAAATTTAGGCAAAAGGACCTTCCGGTAAATGCAGAATAACCAGCCGTGATCAACATTAGCGTCCTGGATCTTGAGTTGGTTGAATGCTTGATGGGTCCTGCAAATTGCCCGTGGTCCTATTATACGGGCTTTGCAGCCGATGGCTTGGCCTGACCCTGGTTCCAGGACACTGCCACCTCAGGCCACCTTGATTGTCATATTGCGGAGATGACCCTTCGCCACCGCACCCATTATTAGCATTGGCAGGCGGTAGTGTCCGTAGAGGGAAGATACCATCTGGAGTCGCAGTTGGTCCAGGAATTGTCAAGGGGCGACTATCGTTTCTATACTGATACTGATCATGCAATGTGGAGCCACTGCTGACCTGAGGATTATTAAAGGAGCTATACTGGTACTGAGGATGCAAAGTGGAATAAAATCACAACGAAAGTGATTGTCGCTTTATAAGACAAATTTATAAACTCATTTTAGCAACAATTTTAGACCGTGCTTTTTTTAGTTGGCTGAAATTAAATGGTAACTCAATTCTATAAAAGGAATAAAATCTCAAAACATATGATAGAAATTAAATGGTAACTCAATTCTATAAAAGGAACAAAATCTCAAAATTTAAGATCGTGCATTTTTGACATATTAGTAGCTAAAGACTAAATGTGAACCCTGGGCCGTTCTTTCAAGTGGTGTGTCAAGAATTGGCGAGCAAAGATGTTCAGATTCTCTTAACGGATGAATGGAAGATGTAGCTAAATTACGTGGGTATCTTCTGATGGATCACTCTGTGGAGAAGAACTAGCAATGGAAAGGGCAGTGGTTAAATGGACTAAGCCATTCAAAGGTTTAACCATGAGAAGGTAGAATCGATAAATCATTCTCTCTGCATTTAGAAAGCTTCAGTGCTCGATGTTATGGGTTTCAAGACAGAAGCGAATAACGAGACAAACGAAGGAGAGGAAGGAAGGATCGATACCGAATAGTCTACATGCATAAAAGCATTAACACTCTCATAGAGGCACATGCGAAATGCATACGTCTACTCGGCATGATTTAAAGAAGAATTCGTACCGGTTCACTTGAAGTTGGCGAGAGCTTACGTTCCCAAGTCCCCGAACTTCCAGGATTAGGGTTGTTGAACGCATCGTACACGGCTTGTGGGATCTCCAGTTTTTCCCTATCTGGCGTCAAAAACACTTTCCATTCTCCCCAGATCGATTTTTCTCCACTGAACTCATTTCCATTCCTTTCATTTGTAAAACCAACAGCAAATCAACAATGACATGGAATAAACCAACCGTACAGAAACAGACCATGCGAACAAAGACATTAGCACGTACCCGTTGGGCGTGCTTGATGAACCGGCTGATGCTTGATGAGCAAAGACAGTAGCCGCATTGTTTCTAGATGCCCAGGGATCAGAACCAGCACTCGATGCACGGAGTCTCAGTGGATCCACGGCATGCAAGGGTGGGTCATGGCTTCTTGATATAACTGCATTGTTATCATCCACGCTTCGAACGACTTCCTTCCCTTTCCTGTTCCCCATATTAGGACCGTGCAATTGAGAAGCAACTGATGACACAGCAGCAGCCGGAGGGGATGAAACATCATCTGACTGTGATATTCCCTTGCTATCCGCTTCTGAAATTGAAGAGTGTCATAATTTGAATTGGTGAAAACCAGTTGTGAGGGTGACTTCTAACACTGATATAGATCATTGGTAAAAAAACATCAAGGAGACTAAGACTATAATGTCTTGATCTTCCATATTCAGATTAAGAAGAAATGGACATCCATGCTTCCCAAGATGGTAACATCATTCAATTTGAAGTCACCACAAGTGCTTCACGAACGGACTGCAGATAGTTGAATGATGATGACAAACAGAATCTAGAAATTGAGATTACAAACCAGAGCAGTGCATCACGAGCGCTTCAATGTTAAAATGCTATGTGATATAATGCTAAATGTCATTAACGACATATCAATCCTAAACATTAGGACTAACGTTTGAAATGCACTGCTATGTGGCTCAAAATCCTAACAGTCCAGACAGCAAGAACTCCTTCAAGGACTCACTCTGGTGAGTTCCAGCAACTGCAGATACGTATGGAGCAAAAAATATTATACAAGCGACAGATTGCCAGAACATTGGACTAGTATTTCCATCTGACCCTGTTGCATTAGAGAAGTTTTTGAATTACACAAATTTTTATTCAGCCTTCATAGCTCACCCTGAACACTGCCAGAATCATCAGAGAAAATTTACACCGCTCTTCTAATTCTGCAGTCGACTTGCATTGCCAAAAGCAGAAAATGCACATACGTCTGCCACTAATATGGCTTCAACCGCATAACCTAACAAGCCTAAGTTGTCAATTAAACAAGAACATCTATGCAAAGTTCAAAACGATGAAAAGCACATCAAAAGATGATGTTCTCTTGTTTCGAATAAAAAGGAACTAGAGAGAACAAAATACACTGAAGGCAAAAGAAAACATCGAGGGCCATCTGATTGTATGATCAAAAGTGGAAACAAAAGAGAATTAACATGTCTTGTTTCACAGGATGAAGCGTTTCTTTGCTTGATGGCAATTCCTCTAATGACTAACCGACCCCAAGAGCAACAAATGGACGGAGCGCGCCAAACCTGGAGAAAGGTGTCGGGGCAGGGTGAGGTCTGAGTCAATGTAGCATTGCTCGAGCATTTGGCAAATCATCTCTTCAGTGAAACAGGGCATCATCTCCTTCATACGTTGGACTTGCTCCTTCCACTCCATCGTTCCCCCCTCTCGGTCTTCTACGGTGAGACGGGAGGCCATCTCCTTTACAAGCGCGAATTGCTCCTTCAATTCCATCGGTGACCTCTCTTTGTTTTTCCCTGTATTGAGGAGTCAATCAAGAAGACCCAAATTTGACATTCTCATCACAGTGAAAATAAAGAACAAAAGGAGAAACTAAATCAGCTGCACACACTCAAAGAGTTCACGTTCCTTTTTTTTTTTCTTTTTTTTTTTCTTTTTTGGCTGGATACGAAGAGTTCACGTTAAATCCATGAATGCCTCTTGCTGATGGCATGGCAATGTCTCTCAATACTGAACCAAGAACAAGAACAGATCGAAGGAGGGCATTAAAACCTTGAGAAAGGGGTCTCTGAATGGCGAGGTTGGAGTCCATGTTGCACTGCTTGTCTTGGAATACTATGTGCACTCACTACACAAAATTACCGCACGTTCAAGCTCGAAACAAAAGCTCGTAAGCCAAAAATTAGTAACTCCAACGTTCGTCTTTGGTTCACGTAAGTACGTACGCCGTAAATTATTACCTCCGACGTTGGTCTTTGCTCCACGTATTTAAGTCTTCACGTTCCTTTGGAAGGCTTCGCGCTGCTTCAGATATCTCGCGGATCGTGGACGTACAGAGGAGTTGGTCCACGTACGCTTTTATAGTGTGTGTGCGTAAAAGTCAAAACTTTGGACCCCACGAAGATAACATCTTCGGCTTCTGCAGGCTTCCGAAGATAAACATCTTTCGGATTCTGTTGACTTTATCTTCGGCTTCTGCAGGCTTTCGAAGGTAAAGAGGAAACTTATCTCAATTTTTTTTTTTAAATTCTTTTTTATTTCCTCTTTTGTGCAGATATAAAAAGTCCAAAAAAAGAATAGTTTCTTCGTCCAATTTGATATCTACTTCGGATATATTTATTGGTAAATTTAATTTAACAAATCGTTATCCGAATTCAAACTCATAATATTAATTCAACAGTTTGAGTATTTTGTTGACAAATTCTTCGTCAAAACGGGGCACTATCTTCTTTTCACGCTCGACTTTCTCAAAAACAAAGGTGTTAGATGATTCCATTATATAAATATATTACTAACACAACTAGGCAATATATGTTCTTTTCTTTCTTTCTTTTTCTCTCCTCTTTTCCCTCTGTTCAAAAGAGTTGATCGAGAAAACCCGGAGGCTTCTATCTCTCTAGTTCTTGGAGTTCCAATAATGAGAGAAGGAAAAGATCTATACCCGTCGCCGACAGAGAGTGGACTCTGTTTCTCGCATGAAGAAGAGATGGGTGCTTTCGAATGCTCGCCTCACCAACCGTCTTTTAACTTCCACAACGGTTACGGTTGGCGAATCCCGCAATTACTGCCTTGTCCTCGTTCTAAATCGTAAATGGGCCGGGCCTGATCTCACGCTAGATCGCAAAAGGGACGAGCAAACCATCTGCTTCTTTTGAAATATTTCCCATTTACTCTCTAGCTACTAATTGAGTATACATGTCACATGGCTCACATTGAATAAAAACAAACATAGTCGAACTCGAATGCACAGACCTTCCTAATTTTTTTAGTTTTTGTTCCCCATATATGACCAAGTCATGCATAATTTAATTTCTATCCTATGTTTTGACATTTTATTTCTTTTCTCAATGCACTGTTCATACTTTAAATATAAAAATATCATGGTCTAAAGTCACAACTCATGACATTTTATGTAATGTATTGATGTGCTTAGTGACCTAGCGCTGCTAAGCTAGCATTGGAGCAAGCCCTAGGCCTGTGCCCCATGACGTAACACGGGCCTGGAGTAATAAGCATCGGGCCTTGCCGAATGCTTGTCACCCAATGGCTGCTATTTTGCCCTGCTCAGCAAGCTTCTTGCATTGTGCAAGTCATCTTTTGACCTTTTGCAAAATTCCGCTGATCTTGCGTAAGGTTCCATTGTATTTTAAAGAAAATGACGCACTAGATTGCCTGTTCAGTAAATTTTTTAGAGCATTATTTGGAGTGAACCCCTTTTTTGAGAAAGATTAGTTCCCATTGTGAAAAAGGCAAACTGACATCTAGTTAGAATTAGCATATTGCAAGATCGAAACAAGTTAACGGATGAGTACATCAAGGCATGAGGCCAAAGAGCAGAACTCTTGATTCGATCGTTCATTAGGTTCAAAACTGGAAATCATTACGATAGGCATTCCTGAATATAGTGTCAGCATTCTTTGGAGACTGTAGGTCACACCATAACATGAGAAGTCTAAGCACCAGAGCCACCAATTGAAGGCGGAGCAGAAGTCGGACAGAAGCAACATTGGAGAGACAAAGGAAAATGACACTACCTAATGGAAGTACTTTAGAATTGTAGGTGGCTAGGCCTTATAAGATAAGGTAGCGTAGCAGTTTAGAAGCAAAAGGACAATGTGGTCTAAATTACAGGGATGATAGTCTCCACGAAAGGGTGCCTTTCGTGACGCTCCATTTGAAGCTTATAATAACAACTCAGATTTAGAATGAGTTGGAGATTTGATATTGTTAGTCTTCCGAGTACCATATAGTTCTAGAGAGGTGTTACCTTCACTTGCCAAAGAGGAGATAAGGAAGAGGGCCAGGATTGGTCTCTCTCTCTCTCTATTAGCGAGTCGAAAGAAGCGTCAACTCAAGGGCTAACCTAAACTCATGCGTACTATCATCATGATACTCGGCGATCATTACTCTCAGGGAGTCCACAAGAAACAAAATAATTTTCCAGTCTGTTTTGAGATCTGCAGTAAGCAAGTGCACCCGGGTAAGTTCCTTCGTTGAGAATCTCGCTGGATTGTTAAAAGACTCGTTTCCAAGCTTGCAAGCCAAATTCTGGCACTCGCCAAGTTCCTTAACAATTGAAATCACGCTGTCATCTATCAGTTTAAAATTCTACTTTGGTTCATCTTCGATTTTTTGTGGGTACTTGTCCTGCTAGGCATCACATTCTGTAGCATCACATTTAAGAATTAAGTGCCCCGCGAATAGAGAGAACCTCGTAGCCCTAGCATCATGCCAATGCCGCATTGAAGAATTAGTGCACCGCCCTCCGTAACTTTTGGTTTGGCAGGCTGATTCTATCAAGAGTAGAACCCGCGTGAAAGGATGTCCAAGAAGGTTTCAGGCCTTGACTATTGTCAATTGCAAGGGAAAAGCACATTCTAGAAACTAAAAAATAAGCTCTCAGAAACTTACCGAAACATTTTGAAGTTCATCCAATGCAGAATACGACAGCGGAACTGTGGTTATTATTTGTCGAAGCATTGGAAAAGGTCTAGAGCCTAGGAAGATATATACAGTCAAACTAACATCCCCAAACGAGAATTATCTATGCGATGTCGAAACCCCCTATTTGCAGGAGAAAATCTTTGCGTGAAAAATCTGTCCGGACACCAATTAAGAAACAAAAGGCAACGTTGAGCCAGTGAAGTATATGCACAGTTGGATTCTGGCTCCGAAAAACAGAGGAGTATGTACAAATGGACAAGCGAGAACCTATACTTTCTTTCCAATCAAAGAAGGCAGTGAAGTGTGTAATAATGGGTAAGCAAGGACCTAACATGTCGTCCCGATGAAACTGCCTCGCCCTAATGCTCCTACATCAACTTTTGGGCAAAAGGCCCTCCCGGTAAATGCAGAGCAACAAGCTGTGATCAGCGTTAGGGTCCCAAATCTCGAGGTGGTTGCATGATTGATGGGTCCTGCAAATTGCCTGTGGTCCTATTATACGGGCTTTGCTGCTGATGGTTTGGCCTGACCCTCGATCCAGGACGCTGCCAACTCTGGCCACCTTGATTGTCATATTGCGGAGATGTCCCTTCACCACTGCGCCAATTATTAGCATTAGCAGTCAGAAGCGGCCATCTAGTGAAGCTACCATGTGAAGTTGCGGCCTGTCCAGGAATTGTTAAGGGGCGAGAATCATTTCTACACTGATACCAAGAATGCAATGTGAAGCCACTGCTGGTCTGAGGAATATTAAAGGGGCCATACTGGTTTGGCCTGACCCCCGTTCTAGGATGCTGCTGGCTCCGGGCGCCTCGATTGTCATATTGCGGAAATGACCCTCTGCCATCGCACCAATTATTAACATTAGCAGGCCAAAGCGCCTGTGTAGGGAAGATACCATCTGGAGTCACGGTCGGTCCAGGAATTGTCAAGGGGTGATTATCGTTTCCGTACTGATGCTGAGCATGCAATGCGGAGCCACTCCTGGTCTGAGGAATATTAAAGGGGGCAGGTGAATAAGGTGGAATTGGCGGAGATTGATAACATGTCCTTCCGGCGCCCTGAAAGCTTCCCCGACCAGAAGCATTGCCATTGGCCCACGACAAACTGCCACCTTGATGCAGGTGTTGTTGAGCCGATGGCATATCACCGTGCTGGTTATTATCATCAGAAGGCACAATCATTAGGTATCAGAATTTTCCATTTCCTTTATGGAGAAATCAGCTGAGAGTAAAAGGCCAGCATCATGCATCCCATAGAATGGGAAAAAATAGAGCTAAATACTACCATACCTCTAGCATTTTCCCTGGACGCTGAATAGGGCCAAATCTTGAGCATGCAAACGGGGCGTCAAGGACTGGATCTTGAGGATCCCAAAAAGGCAGATTGCAATCCATACTTGAGGTAGCTTCTGATGAACCACTCTGTGGAGATGAATCAGCAAAAATAAGAAAAAATAATAAAGTCATTCCAGGGTTTGACAAAAAGAAAAAGAAATAAATAAATCATTCAAAGGTTAAATAAATAACCACTCAGTGGTTAAATGGACTAAGCCATTCAAAGGTTTCACCATGAGAAGGTAGAATCGACAAATCATTCTCTCTGCATTTAGAAAGCTTCAATGCTCGATGTTATGGGTTTCAAGACAGAAGCGAATAACGAGACAAACGAAGGAGAGGAAGGAAGGATCGATACTGAATAGTCTACATGCAAAAAAGCATTAACACTCTCATAGAGGCACATGCGAAATGCATACGTCTACTCGGCATGATTTAAAGAGGACTACTTAGGATCGACATTTGAGGGGCCGAAATGAAAGAGTACAATCAAAAGAGATGAAAAGCAAATACATGAAGAATTCGTACCGGTTCACTTGAAGTTGGCGAGAGCTTACGTTCCCAAGTCCCTGAACTTCCAGGATTAGGGTTGTTGAACGCATCGTACACGGCTTGTGGGATCTCCAGTTTTTCCCTATCTGGCGTCAAAAACACTTTATATTCTCCCCAGATCGATTTTTCTCCACTGAACTCATTTCCATTCCTTTCATTTGTAAAACCAACAGCAAATCAACAATGACATGGCATAAACCAACCATACGGAAACAGACCATGCGAACAAAGACATTAGCACGTACCAGTTGGGCGTGCTTGATGAACCGGCTGATGCTTGATGAGCAAAGACAGTAGCCGCATTGTTTCTAGATGCCCAGGGATCAGCACCAGCACCTGATGCACGGAGTCTCAGTGGATCCACGGCATGCAAGGGTGGGTCATGGCTTCTTGATATAACTGCATTGTTATCATCCACGCTTCGAACGACTTCCTTCCCTTTCCTGTTCCCCATATTAGGACCGTGCAATTGAGAAGCAACTGATGACACGGCAGCAGCCGGAGGGGATGAAACATCATCTAACTGTGATATTCCCTTGCTATCCGCTTCTGAAATTGAAGTTTTATAATTTGAATTGGTGAAAAACCAGTTGTGAGGGTGACTTCTAACACTGATATAGATCATTGGTAAAAAGAGATCAAGGAGACTAAGACTATCATGTGTTGATCTTCCATATTCAGATTAAGAAGAAATGGACATCCATGCTTCCCAAGATGGTAACATCATTCAATTTGAAGTCACCACAAGTGCTTCACGAACCGACTGAAGATAGTTGAATGACAATGACAAACAGAATCTAGAAATCAAGATTACAAACCAGAGCCATAGAAATACATGGAATTTTTACTTCCATCTGTCCCAAATTTGCGCCAGTCTAGATAACAAGAACTCCTTAAAGGACTCACCATCAACAAATAAAAGTATCGGATATCAGCATGCCCTGATGGTAGCATGCCCTGATGGTAACCAACACCATTCTGAGCCATAGTCCCCAAAAAGCAATTCTACTCTATCAGCATTTCATTCAGATAGCAGACAGAGGATGAACGAAAGGAAAATCATCCCCAAGCAGTTGATTTCTTATTAAAAGGCCAGAAACTTTGGCCTGAAGGATCCACTAGTATACTACAAGACAAGTGAGATTCAAAAAGTTTCAAACAACAGAAGGCTGTATGCTCACCCTGAAGACCCTGGACTGTATCGTCATGAGTTTTATCTGTTCTTCCAGCATCATCATCATCACAATTTCCTCCTTGCTTTACAATGCTGCTGCTGCTGACTTCGTGTTGAGTCTTAGACTCTTCCGCATGGATTGTCTGAAGAATTCAATAATGCAGATAGCAAAGAGAAGGCACAGAGTAGAGTTGGGGTAGTCAACTTGGAGAACCCCATGGCATCGACATCTTAGGAGCCAAAATGAAGAGTAGAATCAAAAGAGAGGAAAAGGGAATATATAAATAAATCATACCGGTTCACTTGAAGTTGGCAAGAGTTCAGATTCCGAAGTCCCAGAACTTCCAGAATTGGGGTTGGATGCGTCCACCCCGGCCTCAGATGCATGCGTTCGTGGGATCAACAGTTCTTTCAACTCTGAAGGCATAACCTCTGTTCCATCAGTCTGCGGGCCCCTGATTGATCTTTCCCCACTGAACTCACTTCAATTTTTTTCATTTGTATAACCCACAGCAGATCAATAGTGATACGATAAACCAACCAAACAGAAAGAGACGAAGGGAACAAAGACACTAGCACCTACCCGTTATGCATGGTCGACAAACTGCCCGACGCTGTAGGCAACTTTCCCAAATCATTTCTAGATGAGCTAGCCACATTGTTTTTAGATGCCCTGGGATCAGAACCAGCACCTGGTGCATGGAGTTTCGGTGGATCCACGGCATGCAAGGGTGGGTCATGGCTTCTTGATATAACTGCAGTGTTATCATCCACGCTTCGAACAACTTCCTTCCCTTTCCTGTTCCCTATATTAGGACCGTGCAATTGAGAAGCAATTGATGACACAGCAGCAGCTGGAGGTGATGAAACATTGTCTAACTGTGATCTTGCGCTGCCATCTGCTTCTGAAATTGAAGGGTGTTATGACTTGCAAAGGTGAAAAACAAGCTAAGGCGGTGAACTAACATTATGACATTGATCATTTGGTAAATAGACACAAAGGAGACTAAGATCATCTGGTCGTGATCTTCCACATGCAGATTAAGACATACAGACATCCATGCTTCCGCAGATGGTAACACAACATCATACAATTTGAAGTTGCCATAAGTGCTTCACTAACGGACTGCGGAAAGATGAATGACAATAATAAACAGAATCTAGAAATCAAGATTACAACCCTGAGCTTTAGCATGCTATTATATAAAATGTTACTTCCATCTGTCCCAAATTCGAGCCTGTCGAGGCAACAAGAACTCCTTAAGGACTCATTATGAACATAAAAAGAAGTCTGATATCAGCATGGCTCGTTGGCAATTGACACCAATCCAAACACAGTTCCCAAAAAGCAATTTAACTCTACCATCATTTCATTCAGAGAGCAGACACAGAACATGCACGAGAGAAAAATCAGCCACAAGAAGTTTGTTTTTCATTATGATGCCAGAAACTCTGGCCAGAAGGATCGGCTAACATACTATAAGACACATCAGACTCAAAAAGTTTTGAACGACAGAAAAATGGTTTAGCCTTCCATATAAACTACACGCTGTATGCCCCACCCTGAAGACCCTGGACTGTACTGTCAGAAGTCGTATCTGTTCTTCCAGCATCATTGTCATCAACACTTTCTCCTTGTTTTTGGACGCTGCTGCTGCCAACTTCGTGTTGAGACTTAGACCATTGCGCATTGATCCTCTGTAGAATTCAATGATGCAGATAGTGAAGAAAGGGTAAAGAGCAGAGAATGGAATTTCATAGGACGTCAAAATTGGTGTTGGGGAAGAACAGCCCCCAATTTCTGCCATGTCCAGTATGACATTATTATGTAGTTTTGACGCAAGCAATTTCAGACTACTTATCACAACTTCTAAAAACTTAGGATAAAATTCAACAATGATCTTTACTTCGAATTTACTGCATGAGTCTATACCCTTAGACGGAAGAAACTGTTTTTTGGCATAGAATTCAGTAATTTAAAGGAATAAACATCACAGATAAGCATAAGTAAATATCCTGCTCATGCTTTGCAAACATTACCTCTTTTTTCTTTGTCCATTTGCTCTTCACTTCTTCAAATCCTTCTACAAAGATTCAAATCACAACAAATTATCAGTTCCCAGAAGAAAATGGCATGGGCGATTCCTCATGAAGGGAAATATGTATGCGCAAATGTACTGGTACATTTGTAACCAAGTGACGAGCCATCATCCATTATAAAAACTCCTAAAAAAAACAGATAGAATGATAGTCAAAAACAAACAGTGCCCACCTAATTCTGCAAAAAAAAGTTCTTGGCATGGTTAACTGTTATTTTATTGACTAGCATCGTAATCAAAAGCAGAACATGCATACATCTGCCACTTATACTGCCTCAAGAACATATCTCACACGCCAAAAGTTGTCGACCTTATTTAGATTTCTGTTGCAAGGCACCTTGACAAGAACATCCCTAATAATGCATGGTATGAGTTCACCCTACTCGATAATTTCATTCGAAAGGAAGCTAGCAAAAAAAGGGAGATAGTTAATAAATTTCACCGGTTCTGAGGATGGCAATGCCTCTCGAGATTAATCAAAACAAGAACATGGGGTCGATGATGTGCGAGTGTGTAAAACCTAGAGAATAAAGTCTCTGAATGGCAAGCTCGGGGTCCATGTTGCAAAGCTTGAGCATTTCGTAGACCTCTTCGTCGGTGAACTTGGTCTTCATCTCCTTCAGATTCTCCTGAACATACTTGACTAGCTCCCTGTGCTCTGCCGATATAGGACCTAAAGTTGATAATTTCATCAGAATGGAAAGTAAAAAGTAATTAAAGAAAAAAAAAAAGAAAAACAAGAAACTAAATCAACTTCACTGATTCAAAGGGTTCACGTCACACAGAATCAAAAGAAAACAAAACGATGGGTGTTTCTTGCTTGATTGCAATGTGACTAATCAAGAGTAAACCAGTAACTAAAAACAGAGGATGTCAAAAGCATGTAAAAACCTTGAGAGTTGTAGGCGTCCGTTTCGCATTCCTCCTCCATTGATACCTCTACCTTACCGCTCCTCCTCCTCTTCTTCTTCTTTTTCTTCTTCTCCTGGTTCTCCTCCTTCTCCTGCTCCTCCTCCTCCTCCTTCCCCATTTCTCTCTCTGTTCACAAGAGTCGATCAAGAAGACGCAGAGACTACTCTCCATCAACAAAAACAGAGAATGATGGAAGTGCGCAGAAACCTTGAGAAAAGGGCCAGTGAAGGACGGCGTTTAAGAAGGCTATTACGCCATCCTTGAATACTTTATAAATATCCTGAAAGCTGACACCGGGTAGTAACCGTAGTATCCCCATTCGACGATTAACTTTCTCCGTCGTCTCAACGGTGCCTCCTTCTTCTCTGTGTTCTTTTTCTTCTTCCCCAACGATAATTTTTTCCTCTCTCTGTTCACAAGAGTGGATCAAGAAGCCCCGGAGACTATTCTCTCTCCAGCTCTAGCTCTGAGAATTCAAATAATGATAGAGAAATGGGATGTTTCAGAGGGGGAGTAATTTATACCCTTCGCTGAAAGGGGTTGACTCTGCTGTCGCATGAAGGAAACCAGGTGCTTCAAACTCACTTCACCAACCGCCTTTAACTTCCACAACGGTCAGCGAATTTTTGTAATTACGGTCATGCCCTCGTTCGCAACTCCACATCGTATAGTTTGAGATAAAATACGATTCCCACATCAATTTGCCAAAAAAAATTCCATTGCTATATAATATATATGTGAGTGTGTGTATAATTTTTCGCCAATATTTGATTACTTCCGTATCAAAAAAATATATTGATATGGTGGGTAAGATAATTGCGGACTATGGGATTAAAAAAAAGATATGACATTCGAATTACTCATTTCTAACGTGTTTAATACTATATTTATTTGTACTTGTTTCATAGCAACACTCGAATTATAAGACTCGTAATGTTAATCCAGATCTCACTATAGTAATTTCTGAATGTCATCATACTCACGATATGGGGTATGCATTGGTGGTCATTGCTTATTGCTTTCTCTCAACTTTTGATTAAAGGACTTAGCTCTTCGATGCCCACATTTATTTATAACCCCAAAGTTCAATCTATGCTGACCTTTCTTTGGAGTGAATGTCCATACCTTCTCAAATGGGCAACTCCTTAGTGTGTATCAAGTCGAAAACTCCTTCCGTCGAAATGAACAGCCCGCCGAGAACATGGCTTGTTTAGGCACGCCGGATTGCGCTTCAGGTCTGACGGGCATCTCTTTTTTGCTTTTTTGGTGAACGGTAATAGTATTAAGCTAAGCCAATATGTACAAGCAACGGCACCAGCTTACACTCATTGACGAGCATCTTTTATTCAATTTGATTTTGAAAAACCAAATCTTGAAGCTTCGAGGATAATTTGCCAAATCAAAAGTTCTCTTGTATGCTAAACATTATTGGGCCAAAATTCCGAGCAGCGAGAGGCATTTGCCTAATTTAGAGGGGCCTGTCTTTTTGGACCGTATCGTACAATCCAAGACAACCAACTCCTGAATTTTAGTACTTTTTCCAGGATGGCGTTTCCTGTTTCGCGTTTACTAGAGGGCGTAATAAATTCCTCAACATGTTTTGTTAAGCGATTTTCGGTAATGCTGATTTTGAGTTCACAGAAACTGCATTGTCGCCGTCGTCGTCCTCATCCAATGGTATGCGATCAAATGTTGGGCTAGTGAACGATAACACCGTGATCAGGTCAGTCCTGAGGCGTCCAGCGCCTAACCACGCCACCAATCACCCGCCCCCTTGCAGACCCTGGCAAGGTATACAGTCTGGACCAAACTCGCTAGTGAGGCGAATTCTGAATTTCAAAAGGTACATGCTCGTCTCACTTACGACACCCAATTCACTTTAACTTCACGTTAATTGCCTTTTTCCCTAGAGTCACAAGCACATCACAGGAAGCTGTAAATTAAGCTCTCGAGAACTTATGGAAACATTTTGAAGTTCATCCAATGCAGATAGGGCAGTGCAAGTTCATCCAATGCAGATAGGGCAGTGCAACTGAGGCGATTATTAGTCACAGCATTTGAAAAAGGTCTAAAGCCTAGGAAGATATATACAGTCGAACTAACATCCAGCAACAAGAATTATCTCCCACACAATATCAAAACCCCCTACTTGCAGTAGAAAATCTTTGCGTGAAAAATCTGTCCTAACACCAATAAAGAAACAAGAGGCAATATTGAGCCAGTGAAGCATCTGCACAGTTGGATTCTGGCTCCGACAAAAAGAAGAGCATGTACAAATGGACGAGCAAGAATCTATACTTTCTTTCCAATCAAAGGAAGTAGTGAAGTCTGTAAAGATGGGTAAGCAGGCACCTAACATGTCTTCCTGATGAAACTGCTAATGCTCCTATTTCAGGTTCTATGCAAAAGGCCCTCCCAGTAAATGCAGAATAACCAGCCGTGATCAGTGTTAAGGTCCTGGATTTTGAGGTGGTTGCATGCCTGATGGATCCTGCAAATTGCCTGTGGTCTTATTACACATGCTTTGCTGCTGATGGTTTGGCCTGACCCTCGTTCCTGGATGCTGCAAGCTCAGGCAGCCTCAATTATCATATTTTGGAAATGATCCTTCACCAATGCACCAATAATTAGCATTAGCAGGCTGAACTGCCCATCTGGGGAAGCTACCATGTGGAGTTGCGGCAGATTGAGTAATTATTAAAGGGCAATAATCATTTCTCGACTGGTCCTGGGCCTGCAATATGGTGTGACTACTGGTCCAGGAAATACTAAGGATGGCAGGCGAATGAGTTGGAATTGGTGGAGATTGATTAGATGGACTTCCTGTGCCCTAAAAGGTTCTCCAGCCAGAAGCATTGCCATTGGCCAGAGACGAGCTACCACCTCGATACCCTTCTTGTTGAGCCGATGGCAAATCACCACGCTGGTTATTACCATCAGGAGGCAGAGGCACCCATCTGGGCAAGCCACTGGGGAGTGTAGACGTTACTCCTGAATCAGGTTGAATGTTCCTCCCAGCAAACTTATAGCTCTGGAAAAAGGCGATACAATTGAGAGACGATTAGCTACCATCCATCGTTACAAGACTGCCAGTGAGATTGGAACTAGAGGTTAGAAAAGCTACTAATATGTATATAAGTCAAAGTTCACGTCGAACTGAAGTCATAGTTGAACTTGAATGCACAAACGAACATTAATTTTGTGATTCTGTTCACTATATAGAATCAAGTTACCATTTAACTTCTATCCTATACTTTGTGATTTTGTTTCCTTCCTCGATGCATGATAATGATGAGCATCAGGCCATATTTCACCCATCTAAAAAAATCATGGTCTAAAATTGTCGCTAAAATGAGTTATTAGATTTGTCTTTTAAAGCAACAATCACACAATTATATGTTTTCTGTGTGGTTACAGCCATATTTGAAGATAAACATTTTAATCCCACGAAAACAATTTGCAACTTCAGACAAAGCACATTCCACATTCTTAGAAAGTATTTTTACCATTTTGATATATTTTCACCATCTAGGAACCTTTTTTCTTTTCTTTTTTTTGATTTAGTGGTTAGGTGATGCCTGGACCTATTTTTGATTTAGCGATTGCGCACGCAAGCAGCTCCTGCCATTCACTCGCTGAACCTGCTATTTTGCTCTGGGAATAATGGTTACTAAGTTTTGTTCAATTCACTGTCTGCAGGAAGGAAGTATATGCAGGCCAACTGTGGGGGACAACTGAACGCCAACAACAGGAAAATAATGTATTAATTATTAGGACAAGATTTTATGAATGCACTCGGTACACTTCCTTGACTATGTGTGACTTCATGTCAATTGCTTCCTAGAGTTGCTTCCTAGAGGAACAACCACACTCTGGGAAGCTCTGCTCCGACGTGAGAGTTACAAAACAAAAGGGTGATATTGAGACAATGTATTATATGCTGAAAAGTATGTACACATGGACAAGCAAGAACCTCTATATTATCTCCTATTCAAAGGAGACAGTGAAGTGTGTGAAAGTGGATTAGCAACAACCTGAGTATCGTTACAAATGAAGCTGCCACCTGGTAAGTTCTATGTCAAAATCAGGGAAGAAAGCCATCCCCATAAATGCAGATAATACCAAGCAGTAATCAGTGATTACAGTGGAGCTCAAGGTGATTGCATTATTGATTGGTCCTGCAAATCCTTCATGGTTATATTGTATGGCTTTGCTGCTGATGATTTGGCATGATGCTCATTTCAGGAAGGTGTCAGCTTGGGTAGGCTCAATAAGCATAATTCTGTGAAGATCCTCCACCATGCTGATTATTTGCTTTAGCAGGCAAAGGCACCCATCCGGGGAAGTCACCATGTAGGTGCTCAGGGAGTGCAGAAATTGCTCCTGAATCAGGCTGATGGTTCCTTGCAGAATTGTTATAGGTCTGCAGAAAAGACAGATACAATGAAAGAATTGATTAGCTACATCACTGCATTACAAGTCTGTCGGGGAGATTAGCACTAGCAGATAGAAAAGCCATCCAAGTGGGATCCAAACTTTCTTTACCATTCCAGCATGGCGATAAGCATTACTCTGCTGGTGCTGAGCCTGATAGTGCAATGCGGAGTCATAGCCGGTCCTGGATATATCAGACGGTGCAGGTGAATTTGGCGGATATCGATGAGGTGTCCTTCCTGCGCCCGGGAAGCTTACCCAACCAGAAGCATCAGAATTAGCCTGAGATGAGCTACCACCTTGATGCACCTCTTGTTGAGCAGATGGCATATCATTTCCGAAGTTCTGATGCATATTGTCACCCCCGTCCATGTAACCATGTTGTTGCAGGGGGCAATGAGGCTCATAGGAGCTCAGTTTTGTGTATGGACATGTAAATCCATGGCCAGCAGACATATTGTTGCCTAGCATCAGGGTCTCTGGTGACTGATGGATGGAAGCACTTGATGTGAATGGATGTGCATTCTGAGAAATCAATTGAAAGACCTGATTCAAATTTCTACAGTACATAGTCAAGAATGTGGTACTCAATCTGAAGGCCAAGTATCAACATTTCCAAATTCCTCATAAATGCAAAGTACTGTATCTCACAGATACAGAGTGGGCATCGACATGATGGAATCACAAGAAGGGATGAAGATCGGGGAAATTTCTCAGGGTAGATTGAATGGAACATCTCAGCCTATTATCTGATAGTCCTCTGTGTGAAGAATTACCAGCAATGATTGCAAATGGTTAAAATGCAATAATTCAATCAAGAGTCTGAGACAAGGAAGGACAAATAGGTTACAAATAATCTGCATTTAGGAAACTGCAAAGACTGCCCAAAACACGAGTTCTAGTGGTAACTGGCAACCAAACAACAAAACCCACAAGCACGGCCTATCTTTACTCGTTGATCTACAATTAGTATTGCCCTTTCAAACATTTGTAAAATCATGAATACACTTGGCAGTCAGTTTTGCTTGTGTATTGTCTGTCTGTTGCGATCCTTTAGCATATATGTTCAGAAATTTTATATGGAGCTCCAAGGATTGCAACTAGATGCATTCTCTGAGGTTATTTTGCTAATAGAAGCTTAGCTAACATTAAGGTCACCTTGTCGTATCATTTCGATGTATAAGTCAAACATCCTATTTTTTCGATTGAAACAGTCACACGGCACCATCTTATCACTTACTAAATCACATTAAAAAAAAAAGAAGAAAAATTCCATGCCTCTGAAGGTGCAATCACTATGGTATCAGAATTTTCCGTTTCCTTTATGATGAAATCAGCTGAGAGAAAAGGCCAGCATCAAGCATCCCATGGAAGGGGAAAAACAGAACTCAACACTACCATACCTCTGACATTTTCCCTGGACGCTGAATTGGACCATATCTTGAGCACTTGAACAGGGCATCAAGGACTGGATCTTGAGGATCCCTAAAAGGCGTACTTGGGGTAGCTTCTGATGAACAACTCTGTGGAGAAGAATCAGCCAATAAAGAACAAATAATGACCAAGTCATTCAAGGGTTTGACAACAAGAAGGAAAATAATTAATGCTGTCTGCTTTTAGACAGCTGCAATGCTCAATCGATATGGATTTTGAAACAGAAGAGGATAATGCAGAAGTACCCTTACCACATATGTGAAACTGACAAAGGTTCGACAGTTTCAATGAATACAGTATTATATTGCCTTCTTATTACTTACCAAAGCACATCAGAATAGCATAGAAGATCTTTTCAAATAACAATCTATTCAATCCCCTTAAAACTATGGCACTCCATAATTCAAAGATTTGCCCATTTTCTTTTAGGGAAATGAATTGACGAAAACGCACTTGATTGTGTTATCCACTGAAGGAAAATTACACAAGCTAAAAGCCCAAAATTTTCATACCTCTGACGTAGATGTTTTTGGGTGCTGAGACCCTGCAGCACTGGATCTTGTGGGTATAGATGGGGTGTCTAGGAAGGGGCATCTAAGAAGACGACGAAGTTCTGATGGTTGATCAACGTTTGCCACCAAATCATTCAGCGTCAATGATATTCCATACTGTGGAAATGAATAAGCAACCTAATGAAAAAGAAGTGGACATATCAAACAAAAACTTGGACAGTTGACGATTTTTTGAATAACTTGGAGAGACAGAAAAGATCATGCAAACACAAGGAAAAGATGATCAAGACCAAACAACAGTAAACTAATATAGCCAAGCCAAATATGTTTACTGTAGATCCTGTAGTTTCCAATCGATCATGGTCAAATACATAACTGAGAAGTCATCTGGTTAGGCATTGGATGTTGCCATTAACTAGTTTGACTTAATAGCAAGGCCAAGGACAATAGTCAACTAGGTGCACTGAAGAGTGTTAGAGTCATAAGCATATATGAGCAAACTCAGTAGTCAAATGCGATAAATAAAGAAATTCTACCTGTTGTGTTGGTGGTGGAAAGAGTTTATATTCATGAAACTCAGAACTTCCAAGAGCCTCATTATTTCCCGAATCATTTCTAGAGGAACTAGCCACATTATTTCCAAGAGCCATGGGATCAGAACCAGCTTGTACTGCACAGGAACTCCATGGACCATTGGCACGCAAGGCTCGGACATTACTTCTTGATGCAGTTCCAGTGTCATCCTCCGTGTGCTGAACAACTTCTGTCCCTTTGTCTAAACTTACACCATGCAACTGAGAAGCGACTGATGACTTGGCACTGCTTGGAGGTGATGAAAAATTGTTCGACAGTGATCCTGAGTTGATAGGCATTTCTGAAATTGAAGAGCACTTTAATCAGTAAAGGTGAAAAAAGGGGAGCTTTGTCTATGAACTTAAAATTGGTACATAGATCAACCAGCAAAGAGATGAAGTCATCATGAGTGCTTCAATGTTAAAACGCTATGTGATATATTGCGAAATGTCATCAACAACGTATCAATCCTAAACCTTAGGCCTTATGTATGAAATGCACCTCAATGTGGCCCCAAATCCTACCAGTCCAGACAACAAGAACTCTTTAAAGGACTCACTATTATGAGTTGCAGCAACTGCAGATACGCATGGCACAAAAGAGATTATACAACTGACAAAACCTCACCCACTACCGACCCCATTGTAAGCCAAAAACAATATTAATATGTCAGTACGCAATTCAAACAACTAAAGCACTGGAGAAAAATTCTCTGCAAGCAGTTAAATTCCCATTCGAATCCTAGAAATATGGCTAGAACAACAGACAAGTATATCGGTCTGACCTGTTGCATTAGAAAAGTTTTTGAATAACAAAATTTTGATTTGGCCTTCATAACTCACCTTGAACACTGCTGGAATCATCATCAGAGCTTTAATTTGATTGAATCATCAGAAAGAACTTACACTGCTCTTCTAATTCTGCAAAGACATTTTTTATTGGCTTGCATTGCAAAAAGCAGAAAATGCACATGTCTGCTTCTAATATGGCTGCAAGCGCATAACCTAACAAGACTAAGTTGTCGACTTTATTACGCTTCTCTCGTGTGACACCTAACCAAGAACATCTATGGAAAGTTCAAAACAATGAAAAGCATATCAGAAAATGATGTTCTCTTGTATTGAATAAGAAGGAACTAAAGAGAACGGTCTGGAGGCAAAAGAAAACATCAAAAGGCCATCCGGTTGTATAATCAAAAGTGGAAACAAAGAAACAAAAGAGCACTAACGTTTCTTGTTTCAAATAACATGAGGTGTTTCTTTGCTTGATTGCACTTCCTCTAAAGACTAACCAACCACAAGAACGAAGAATGGATGGAGTGCACAAAACCTGGAGAAAGGAGCCTTGGCAGGGTGAGGTCAAAGTGATTGTAGCATTGCTTGAGCATTTTGTAAATCATTTCTTCGGTGAAACAGGGCATCATCTCCTTTATACGCTCAACTTGCTCCTTCCACTCCATCAGTAACTCCTTTTGGTCCCCTTCAGTGAAATGGGGCACCCTCTCCTTTATACACTCGAATCGGCCCTTCCACTCTATCGCTGACCTCTCGCTGTTTTTCCCTGTCTCTGTTGAGGAGTCAATCAAGAAGACCCGAATTTGATAAGCTCATCAGAATGAAAATAAAAGAACAAAATGAGAAACTAAATCAGCTGCACCCACTCGAAGGGTTCGCGTTTTTCTTTTTGGCTGGAGACAAAGGGTTCACGTTAAATCCGAACACAATAAAAATGGGTGTCTCTTGCTTGATGGCAATGTCTCTCACTACTAAACCAAGAACAAGAACAGATTGAAGGGGCTCACAAAAACCTTGAGAAAGGAGTCTCCGAATGGCGAGGCTGGAGTCCATGTTGCATTGCTTGAGCATTTCGCAAATCAATTCTTTGCCAAAACGGGGCACCTTCTTCTTTATACGCTCGACTTTCTCCATCACCTCCATCGGTATCGCCTCTCTCCTTCTCTCTCTCTCCACTGAAGAGTCAATCAAGAAGACCCAAATTCGACAGTTTCACCAAAAATGGAAAATCAAGAACTAAAAGAGAAACTCTATCAGCTGCCACTGATTCAAAGGGTTCACGCTCAACCCAAACAAATCAAATGATGGCGAGGCAACGGCTCTCACGACTAAACCAAGAACAGGAAGAGATTGAAGGAGAGTGGAAAGAACCTTGAGAAAGGAGTCTCTGAGCGGCGGCGTCGGAATCCATCTTGCAGTCCTCGAGCGCTTCGTAAATCTCTCCTTCGGTGCAATCGGGTAGCATCTCCTTGATGCGCTGGACCTGCTCCTTCCACTCCACTGGTACCTCTCTGCTCTTCTTTCCCATCGTCCTTTCTTTCTCCATCAAAAAGAGTCGATCAAGAAGATCGGAGGCTGCTCTCTCGTTCTATAAATTCAAATTATGAGAAAGAGAAAAGGGATGGTTCAGAGACCGAGTGATTTTGCACCGTTCGCTGACAGAGGAAGGACTCTGTTTCTCGCATGAAATAGAGATGGGTGCTCCGAAGGCTCACTTCACCAACCGACCTTTTTAACTTCCACAACGGTCAAGGTCAGCGAATCCCGTAATTACCGTCATGTCCTCATTCTCCTCTATTGTCCCAAATGGGCCGGGCCGAGAAAGTGGACCGTAATCTCATTCTCGATCTCAAACAGGTCGACCAAACTAACTTGGTTCTTCACCCAAAAAAAAAATTAAAAAAAAAAAAAAGGTTACCCATTTGATCTCTAGCCACAAATTAAGTACATACGTCATAAAAAAATTCACATTGAATGGAAATCACTGTTGAACTTGAATGCACAAAAGATCCTAATTTTTTGAGATTTCGTTCACCATATAAAATCAAGTTATGCATAATTTAGTTTCCAACCATTATTTTGAGATTTTGTCCCATTCCTTGATACAAGGTAATGAAAGTCGCAATCACATGACACTTAGGTGACTTATGGATATGATCAACCCTCCCAACACTCTACTGCTAGCACCGAGTAGGGGTGAACATGGTCTAGGTTGGGCCGCTTCACCTTCTAACCTTAATACCAACCCGCACAATGTTGGTCAATTTTTGGGACCGATGAGAGATCCTATAGAGTATGAGACTAATGACCAGATTGACCCAATGGGTTTCATCCTGTTTTAGTGCCAATCCATGACCAATTGATAATTTTTTTTTGTTTCATTTTTTGTACTATTTGAAGAGGCAAACCTACAATTTTAAATTACATATCTATTGACAATGCGGCGTTGTGTAACCAAACTATAAATATTAGTATATATTTAACAAATTTGAAACAAGACAACAATGACAATTTCACATTTGTTAAAAGCAACAAACCATAAAAAAAATTAAGACTAGTCATAGAGATATGGGACAAGATGGGAAGTTAGGCTACGAGTGGGGAAGTTGAGCAGGGCGAGTGGAAAAGTTGTTTTCTTCAATTTTGATAAATTCAAGACTAAAAGGACAAAGAGGACAAAAAAAAAACGATTACTAGAAGAGGATATCGTGAGAAGCCATTTAATGTTGCTTGTGTCATTTTGGATACCATGAGGAATTATTTAATGATATTGGCATCGTTTGACTTAGGGTTTTCTCTTTAGCATATATAAAAAAAATTATAAATAATATATAATATATACAATCAGGGTTGGTCCAAGTTGGATTAACTTTAAATTTTCAAGACTAATGACCAACCAACACAATACTAGTCTAGGGATCCCAACAAGGATTGGCCCAATCCCTTTAGGACCTAGACTAGGACCAGCAAAGTTGGGCCGGTTGAAGGTCGGCTTAGGGTTAACCTTGGACCAATGCTCATCCCTAGCACCAAGCAAGTGTTGGCACGGGCCCTAGGCCCGTGCCATGTGATGCAGGCCTAGCATAATAAGCACCCAGCAAGGCCCGGTGCGCGTAGCCCGAGGGCTTTTTAGCCCTCGTTCAGCAAGCTTTTTCTTGCATCGTGCGAGGCCCCTGACTTTTGTGCAAAGTTCCGCCGAACTTGTGTAAGGTTCCGCTGCATTTTCAAGACCTTCCTATAAATAGAGCTTCAAGTTTGGTAGTTGGACGATGACAGTTGGGTCTACTAACAAGTCGCGCAGGAGAAAGTGCGAGAAGAGGAAAGTCAAGTTGAAGAAAGAAACGCAGAAGGGGGGACATTGTAGATAAACTGTGTTGAAGGAATGATTTGGAGGTCGCTTGAAGGCATGATGCACGTGTGCCAATTCACCGAGGTGTACTATTAACATAAGCAATCTAAATAGACATAATCATGAACTTAATTGCCGGTGAGCCCACCCAAACTATATGGGCTCGAAGGATACTTTTGGGCAGGTTTGGACAAGGCAATCTAGTTATGAAGTCTAGCCAACCCTGTCGGGCTCGTGCAGGGCCAACTCGATCCAAGAATTTTATACTTAAAATTGTTCTTACGGGTGAGCTTGGGCAACAATTAAGTTTAGGGTAATACTTGTGCTCGCGATACAAGCATTAAGCATATATTTTTTATTTAGTAGTTTGTACGATGAATAACACTTTTCGTCCTATACCTAATGTTATCACGCACGTCACTCAGTGTCATAATAAGCTATGTTCTAGATTCAATCTCTATCCCTGAGATGATTACTACTTCGTACGTGCTGCCACCTTGACTGGACCGGGTTTGAATGGCAGGTATTCGATGTGATGCTTCAATAAAAACACTACTAACACGAGGTTTGCATTAAGTATAGGACGAACCTCGTCGTATGGTTTCGTAAATATTTTGAGTTTGTGATCCCCGATCACTAACAGTAACTGCCAAAACTTCCCTTTTGCTTTATATAACTCGAAGCAGTAACATCACGTCCATGGAGATTTCCCAATTGGGTTGGTTGAACAGATTTCATCACCTGCTAATCGCCTCCCCCCTCCCAATGAGAGTTGAAAATTGGATCTGGGTTTTGCTAATCTTGGACGAACTACCTGTCAAGAACCTTCGCTTCTTCAACCACGGCATTGACTTGCAGGTGGACTGTTCGAATATTCAAGAACGTGCCCATTTCTCTTCCAGAAGCTATCGGGCTGTTCCTGCCTACCTCCTATCGTTGTGGTGTCGTCATGGAAAACGAACCCTTTCTCTTGAATCCTAGGGAAGCAGAGGAATCCGGCATTTCGGTGGGTGATAATGTTCCTTCTGGCACACGTGATGTTGCGGATGATGCCGGTATCGCTGATCCGAGGACGCCCCATTCTTCTTCTTCGTTTGCCGATTTCGTTGCCAACTTGAACAATCCGAAGAAACTGCTGATTTGCCGTTCACAATCTGCTCCTTCCTTGTTCAGCAGCATCAAGGAGTCGGTTCCCGACCTTCTAAATCCTGGACGTGCCCCTGAGTTGACCTCTTCGATTGTCCGCCACGCGTTGATTGCCGTCCTGGTGTATTTCTTGTTCGGAGTTGTCGTCTACATAACTACTGGAAATTTCGAGGGCCAGGAGACGGTGAGAGTCATCGATGCTGCGTACTTCACTGTGGTCACGCTCTGCACGATCGGTTACGGCGATATCGTCCCAAGCACCACATTTACCAAGCTATTCACTTGCGCGTTCATCCTGGCAGGGTTCGGGTTGCTAGGGATTCTGCTCAATGGATTGGTCACGTACATCTGCGATCGGCAGGAAGCCATAATGTTGAGCACCGTGGATGAGAACAGCTTCAATGCCATGGTTCGGACATATATGGTCGACAAGGAAAAGGGCAGGATGAGGACAAGGATCAAAGTTTGCTTGGCTTTGGGTGTAGTCTTCATTAGCATTGCCTTGGGGACGGTGACGGTTCGTTTCTTGGAGGAATTGAGTTGGGTCGATAGCCTTTATCTGTCTGTCATTTCAGTGACCACCGTTGGTTATGGAGATTGCGGGTTTACGACTGTGGCAGGAAGGTGTTTCGCTATAGTGTGGCTGCTATTGAGTACGTTGGCCGTTGCTAAGGCGTTTTTGTACCTAACCGAACTGAGAGTCGACAAGAGGAATCGCCTGATTGCAAACTGGGTTCTCCAGCAGAAGATGACTTTGGGGGATTTAGCCGCTGCTGACTTGAACAATGAGGGACATGTCAGGTACCTATGACCCTTCACTCTATGCATTCCATTCTGCGATTTAGCGTACTTATACGTTCTGGTGAAGTGGTAGTGCTCTTTGTTTTGATTCATCATCTCCCCTTTTCGACATCCATCAATTCTATTTAGTTTCTGCGCTGGAATTAAGCTATGAATTAGCGCCTTCGGGAAAATTTCAATAATGACTGTACATGATTCTGTGTTCTTGGGAAGAAATAGTTGATAGTCCAAGGACAAAAGAAATAGTTGATAGTCAATGATTACGCACGGGATAGGCATCGCATAATTATTGTCATTCCTCGATTCACAAGAACAAGGACATGACATGGCCGTCCTTTCACCAGAGGACGCAGCCTCAACATAATCAAAATATAGCCTGATATCAACATATATATACATCCACACACACACACACACACACACACACACACACACACACACATATATATATATATATATATATTTCACAAAAAGGGCATCTGGTTACAATATTAGAGTATTTTTATAATCCACCAAATCAAATCAATTGTATACCTCCTCCAAAAACTAACTCACAAACTTATCACCTATATACAAGTCATACCAAAAAGTTTTCACTACAAAAGTCCTCCCCGAATGAACGGGCACGTCTACTTGCGACTTGCTAAAAAACCTAAAAAAACAATTAGATAAGAGGAGTGAGCTATCATAGCAGAGTGAGTAACACATTTCTTCTAAGTAAATCCAACAATCACAATCCACATTTAAAACACAATCATAACTCACTTTAACATAATATATAATCATAACTCAAATACCAAATATATTGATGGTTCAATCCATCGATCAATCTCATAAAATATGTATCAACGGTCCATTTCATTGATTAATCTCATCAAACTACATATCGATGGTTCATTCCATTGGCCAAACTCAAATCACATGTAAATGGTCTACTCCATTGATGAACCCAAGCTTAAATGTCTAGCCATGGTCACTCGTAACACCTGTGACAAGATGACCAAAATTCTCCCCTTGGCAAGGTCTCCACCTATTATTAGCCGGTGGCTCAGCCCACAAAGATATCTTAGACTAGTATGTGCATACCCACACATCCTCAAGGTTCACAAAAACATTGGGCATCAACCACCAATCACAATATCTACTAACCCAACATCAGAATAAAAGTCATATCACAACTCAAACATTTGATATGTAAATATCAAAGCGTTCTTCAAAATATTTAGGATCCTTTTAAAAAGAATTTCACAAACCATTTTCAAATAACCATTCAAATCAAATTTGAAATATAACTCTTTTCAAACAACAAAATTGCAATGATAGCTCGATCATGTTTTATACAACAAAATATGCTTTTTATCAACTCATAAAATATATAATCCATCATGTTTCTCAAAACACGAGTTTAAAATACAAAGAAAAAATAGCGTCATTCACCTAGGAAAAGCTAAAAATCAACTACAATGCTTACTCGAACCACCTAACAATTAACGGAAAAACAATATCAAAAGGCCAGTAAAAATGATACACTTATAACAACTCGCCTATATTAGGCCTATTTGTCAATGAAACGACACCTATGCACCACGAAAACTCGCATTTAGTGGAAACCCATTGTTTTCCGCTAGGTGCGCCCCATGCGCTAACTTCATCATGCTATAACTTCCTCCACAAGATTCCGTTTCAAGCCTTCTTATAATCTTTCGAAAGCTCTCTTGACGTACTACAACAGCCCTAACTCAGCCACCCAAAACAGCACCAAAAACGACAAAAAATCAGGCTCAAAGCTACTGTTCGCTACAGTTCCAGAACGCGCTCCCAACTTCAAAATTCCGTTCCGGACAAACTGCAAGCTCAAATCATGATCCGTAAGATGCTATAACTTCACAACATCCTAAAGTACCATTTCTACAAAAATATGCAGCTCAACGACTAAAAAATTAGGCTTCACTGCACAAATATCCAAGAAATCCGAATTTTGAGCCATAATTGCGACAATTAATTCAAGTAGATAATTAAAGGCTCCAATCACTTACCGGCATTGCAAAAAAAAACTTGAGTTGGCTTGATGAGGCGTCTGGGTCATGAGCGCACCAAATTTTTTTCTCTTTTTCCCTTCTTTTTTTTTTTCCTTTCTCTTCTTTCTCTCCTCTCCTCTCCTCTGTTTCTTTATTTCCCCTGATTTTGTTTCTGTTGAAGGCCTCCCTCTCTCCTCTCTTTAAAACAACCGAAGCTTCCACTATTCTCCTTCAGCGTCTTTTGTTGACTTTTCAAACCCTTTATTTTCTTTTTCTTTTTTAGCCCATATATTACAATTATCATTTCAAGTGAAGAATTTTGGGTCAAGGGCGTCCCGAAAGTAGATGTGCAAAAGACTGACGTACTCGCGGCAAATCGGCAGATAGAAGAGCACGTGAAAAATGGACTGAAAGGAAGATGAATAAGGAAAGACAGAACATACTAAGAAATGAATAAGGAAGACGGAACATAGAAATATCAACAGACATGATGGTCAAGATGCTCAGTCAGACATGATCACCACAGTTTAAGAAGTACAGTTAGTGAGGAATGTTAGTTGTAGCTAGCAATAGCAGAAACAGCCAAGATATCAACAGTAGAACTGCATTCATCAATTAGATGAGAATTCAGACAGATGCAGAACCAATAAAGCATGACAAGGACAAAAGTTAGATTGTAGAAGTTACGTCCATCGCAGACCATTGTATCATCTCCTCTTATTCCTTCACGTATGTAAACTGGTTTTATTTGTAGTGATGTCAGTAGGATGTTAAACCATTTCGATAAGATAAATATTGTCAGGTTGCAGCACTGGAAGTGATTCTTGCAATCTAGTTGAACTTTTAACCCGCTAGATTGTCAAAGAGAGTTTGATGTGAGGCCTGCAAACAAAGCTGATCTTTCATGTGGCCTTAACAACTAGTCTTTTATGTTAATTGAAAAGAAAATGATGCACCAGATTGCCTGTTCAGTAAATTTTTTAGAGCACTCAACCCCTTTTCTGAGAAAGATTGGATCCGATTGTGAGAAAGGCAAACTGATATCTAGTTAGAATTAGTGGTTTGCAAGATTGAAACAAGTTATCAGATGAGTACATCAAGGCATGAGGCAAAAGTTTCTAAATTCACTTCAGATCATTAATATAGCTATTAATTCTGAATTTACTTCAAATTATTAATTTGGTCATTGAATCTAAATGCGCTTCAGATCTTTAATTCCGTCGTAAAATCTAAAACCCGCTTCAAAGTTTGTAAAGTTTGAAGTCCCTTGCAAATCTTTTATTTTTAGTCCAACTCAATCCAATCGGTTCAACTGCAAACACATTTGCAATATCGTCTATCTTGTTCAAATGTCATTCTAATTGGTTATGGTGTGTGACATCCCTAGGTTCATCACTGAGCTGGCAATAAGACTTGTACAAACACATTAGACAACCAAGAGAACTCATTGTCCAGATCAATCTCCTATTCCTATAAACCATGAGTGACCTTTAGCAATATATTATGGCCACTTAGATAGTACAACATAATGAACCTATCAACTTTGGCAACCGTATAATCCAATCCTTCTGTCTCACCATGTCCTCATCGAACAAAGGCTAAGAAATTATTAGTCAAGCCACCAATTCGATCATATGTCCAAATCTAATTGACATGTATTTTTTCGAGACACGAACCATTCATTTTCAGTTATAACCCCAACCAATGATTTCAATACAATGTCACGATTAGATCACATAGGACATCAATCATATACAAGAAAACAGATTTCATATTGTGCACGCATGTACCTACATATGTGAACAAACTATGATCATCAAGTATGGAGACGGTTCGACGAAGCATCAATATGCATATTTGTAAACCATAGCCATTCAACATACAAGTCAGCATCGTGCCATAGGTCTAAGGATCTTACACTAGATCAAAGCATGAACGATCAAACATTGACCCCACTAAAAGTTTCCATGTTACCAATCATTATATGCATGTCATGTTTAGTGAACTTATCTGAGACAAGTACCTATGTTCCAACTTAGATATCACAATAACCAATGACTTGTGACTTATCATTCCCTCAGTATCCAATACTAAATAGTGAAGCTTGAGAATATACTAGTCTCAATAGGATCATCAACATCCTTTTAATAATTCATCAACCGGAAACTATTTAAAGATTCAGCATAACTGTAAACCTATCACACACGTTCTTAACACCTCAAGAAAATATTCAGTCATAACTAATCTTATGGACTCATTCATATAACTAGGACGATGGATGAATATTTATTTGTCATTAAATAATCCCTAACTTATAACTATTACATGGTTACTTTAGGACATATAGCTAACAATTGTCGTGTCCTAATGCTCCTATTTTAAATTCTATGCAACCAGTGATCAGCATTGAGGTCCTAGATCTTGAGGTGGTTGCATGGTTGAAAAGTCCTGCAAATTGCCTGTGCTCGTATTATATGGGCTTTGCTGCTGATGGTTTGGCCTGACCCCTGTTCCAGGATGGTGCCAGCTTAGGTGGCCGTGATGAACATATTACTGGGATGACCCTTCACCAGCGAGCCTATTAGCAGGCAGAGGCACCCTTCCCAGATAGCCACCACGTGGAGTTAAAGCCGATGTAGGAAGTATGAAAAGGCTATCATCATTTCTATACGAGTCCTGAGCTTGCAATGTGGAGTCATGGCTGGTCCAGGAAATATTAAAAGGGGCAGGTGAATAAGGTGGGATTGGCAGAGATTGATAAGATGTACTTCCTGTGCCCTGGATGGTTCCCCAACTATAAGCATTGCCATCAGCAATAGATGAGCCGCCACCTCGATACACCCCTTGTTGAGCCAACTGCATATCATGATGCTGGTCATTACCATCAGAAGGTAGAGGCAGCCATCTGGGGAGGCCACCCTGTTGTTGTTCAGGGAATGCAGGCATTGCTCCTAGATCAAGCTGATTGTTCCACGCAGCAAAGTTATAGTTCTGGAGAAAGGCATACAATTGAGAGAACTGATAAGCTAGCACCATTGCATTACAAGACTGTCAGTGAGATTGGAAGTAGAGAATAGAAAAGCTATCAAGCCTTGCCAAATCAATTCCTACCGTTCCAATAGAGCGATTATCATGTCTATACTGGTGCTGAACCTGAATATACAATGCAGAGTTGAGCTGGGTTTCGGAATTATCAGAGGGGGCAGGTGCATAAGACAGAAATTGGTGAGGGGTGCTTCCTCTGCCTGGAAAGCTTTGCCAACCAAAAGGACCAGCATAGGCCAAAGAGGAGCTGTTGCCTTGATACACCTCTTGTTGAGAAGATGTCATATTATATCCGAAGTTCTGATGCATATACCCATCACGATTCATGTAACCATTTTGCAGAGGCAGCTGAGGTTGATAGAAGCTTGGTTCTATGTAGGGGTGTGTAAATCCACGGCCAGTGGACAAATTATTGCCTCGAAGCAGGGTCTGTGATGATTCATGGATGGAAGCACTTGGTGTTAAAGGTGGTGCATCCTGATCAATAGAAAGTACTGCTTTTAAAAGCTTGGCAGCATTTTAGAAACTTAGGTTTTGGTCATTAAAAATCTGCTTTTTCTGTTTTCAATAATAAGACATCTGTAGCACACCACAAGAAAACACATGACCCAAAGAGTTTTCTCCATCAAGCACTTTCCTTATTGATAACTAATAATTCAACTTGATGGAGATGCAATATGGTCAGCCCCCTAGAATGTCGAAATCAATCTGAGGGAAAAAGTATCAAAATTTATGAATTCCTTATGGGTAAATAGGTTGTGCTTAAAAGATTCCATACCACCGACATTGTTGCTGGACGCTTCATTGATAGAAAATGGGCATCAATATGATGGAATGGTGAGGAGGGAAGGTCAGGTGAATCATTTCGGATAGATTGAGTGGAACATCTCAGCAAATTACCTAGGGCAGCTCCTGATAATGCATGCTGTGGAGAAGAATTAGAAGCAAAAGGCAATGGTTCAAATGAACTGACTCAACTATCTGAGAAAAAGAAGGAAGTTGCATTTAGGAAACTGCAAAGATTGTCCCAAACACAAGATATAGTCGTAACTGGTGATATCAGACAGGAAAACCCACAATAATGACCAATTTTTACATGTTGATCTGTGATTAGTATCGTTCTTTCAAGAATTTGTGAAATCATAAGCATCCTCGGCAGTCATTTTTGCTGGTGTGTCTTTATTGGAAATATGAAAATGGAGGAAGCAATGCCAGTTTGCCAGGGACGACAATCCCCTACCAACATTTAAGAGTACTAAAATGGCTGGAGTTGCTGTTGTAAATCCGGAAGCAAATGAGGTAAGGTTTTGTCTAGAGCTCATGGGATTGAGACAATATGCATTGCCGAGGTTCTTTCACTAGTAGGAACCAACATTTAGGATGTCTGCAGCATAATCATGTCAACCTTGTAGGATTCAGTTCAATGAATAAGGCAGGAGTTTTTATAGCTTCAATGAAACAGTCATTTGACACAACTTCTAGCCCCATCTTCAGATTTCATATCTCTGAGGCACAATTCTCTAGGTATTATAATTTGCTATTTTCTTCATGGAAATTAGCTAAGGAAAAAGGAGAGCATCATGCATTCCATACAGGAAAAGAAAAAACCTTGAGCTAAAAATTGCATACCTCTGACATTCTAGCTGGACGCTGAAGAGGACCATATATTGAGGGCGCAAGTGGGGTGTCAAGAATGGAAGATGTAGCTAAATTACGTGGGGTATCTACTGATGGATCACTCTGTGGAGAAGAATTAGCAATGAAAAAAGCAGTGGTTAAATGGACTAAACCATTCAAAGGTTTGACCATAAGAAGGTAGAATCGATAAATAATTCCCTCTGCTTTTAGAAAGGTTCAATGCTCGATGTTATAGGTTTCAAGACAAAAGCGAAAGATGAGACAAACGAAGGAGAGGAAGGAAAGATCGATGCGGAATAGTCTACATGCAAAAAAGCACCAACACTCTCATAGAGGCACATGCGAAAATTCGATTGTCTACTCAGCATGATTTAAAGAGGACTACTTAGCATCGACATTTTAGGGGCTGAAATGAAAGAGTAGAATCAAAAGAGAGGAAAAGCAAATATAAGAAGAATTCATACCGGTTCACTTGAAGTTGGCAAGAGTTTACGTTCCCAAGTCCCCGAACTTCCAGGATTGGGGTTGTTGTACGCATCGGCCACAGCCTGTGGGATCTCCTCTTTTTCCCAATCTGGCGTCATAAACACTTTCCAATTCCAGATCGATCTTTCTCCACTGAACTCATTTCCATTTTCATTTGTAAAACCAACAGCAAATAAGCAATGATATGGTATAAACCAACCATACAGAAACAGACCATGCGAACAAAGACATTAGCACGTACCAGTTGCACGTGCTTGATGAAGTGCCTAATGCTTGATGAACAAAGACATTAGCCACATTGTTTCTAGGTGCCCTGGGATCAGAACCAGCACTTGATGTATGGAGTCTCAATGGATCCATGGCATGCAAGGGCAGGTCGTGGCTTCTTGATATAACTGTATCGTTATCATCCATGCTTCCAACAACTTCCTTCCCTTTCCTGTTCCCTATATTAGGACCGTCCAATTGAGAAGCAACTGATGACACAGCAGCAGTTGGAGGAGATGAAACATCATCTAACTGTGATATGACCTTGCTATCCGCTTCTGAAATTGAAGAGTGTTATAATTTGAATTGGTGAAAAACCAGCAGTGAGGGTGACTTCCTAGCACTGTGATATAGATCATTTGTAAAAAGACATCAAGGAGACTAAGACTATCATGTCTTGATCTTCCATATTCAGATTAAGACTAAATGGACATCCATGCTTCCCAAGATGGTAACATCATACAATTTGAAGTCAACACAAGTGCTTCATGAATGGACTGCAAATAGTTGAATGAAAATGACAGACAGAATCTAGAAATCAAGATTACAACCCAGAGCCACAGAAACCTAAGATATTATATTTTTACCTCCATCTGTCCCAAATTTGCACCAGCCTAGATAACAAGAATTCCTTAAAGGAGTCACCATGAACAAATAAAGATATCCGATATCAGCATGCCTCGATGGCAACCAAAACCATTCCGAGCGATAGTCCCCAA
This sequence comes from Eucalyptus camaldulensis, assembly GCA_019915185.1. Classification (NCBI taxonomy): domain Eukaryota; kingdom Viridiplantae; phylum Streptophyta; class Magnoliopsida; order Myrtales; family Myrtaceae; genus Eucalyptus; species Eucalyptus camaldulensis. The sequence continues at coordinate 11,434,685 of JAHSVA010000005.1, forward strand.
AAAGCAATTCTACTCTATCAGCATTTCATTCAGATAGCAGACAGAGGATGCACGAGAGAAAAATCAGCCCCAAGCTGTTGATTTCTTATTAAGAGGCTGGAAACTTTGACCAGAAGGATCCACTAGTATACTACAAGACATGTCAGATTCAAAAAGTTTCGAATGCAGAAAATTGTTTTAGCCTTCCTTATGAACTACATGCTATATGCTCACCCTGAAGACCCTGGACTGCATCGTCATGCGTTTTATCTGTTCTTCCAGCATCATAGTCACAATTTCCTCCTTGCTTTACAATGCTGCCGCTGCTTACTTTGTGTCCAGTCTGAGACTCTTCCGCATGGATCGTCTGGAGAATTCAATTATGTAGATAGTGAAGAGAAGGCAAAGAGTAGAGTTCAGGTTGAAGTCAACTACGTAGAGGACTACATGGCATCAACATATTAGGGGCCAAAATGACGAGTAGAACCAAAAGAGAGGACAAGGGAATATACAAATAAATCATACTGGTTCACTTGAAGTTGGCAAGAGTTCAGATTTGAAAGTCCCGGGATCAGAACCAGCTCTTGATGCATGCTCATGGCTTCTTGGTATGACTGTGGTCTTATCGCCAGTGCTTCGGACAACTTCCTTCTCTTTCCCTTTCCCTATATTTAGACCAGGCAAATGAGAAGCACCAGCAGCAGCCGGAGGTGATGGACCATTATCCAACTGTGATCTTGTGTTGCTGCCCGCTTCTGAAATTGAAGTGTTATAACTTGCAAGGGTGAAAAACAAGCTAAGGCGGTGAACTAACATTATGACAAAGATCATTTGGTAAATAGACACAGAGGAGACTAAGATCATCTGGTCATGATATTCCACATGCAGATTAAGACAAACGGACATTCCTGCTTCTGCATATGGTAAAACAACATCATACAATTTGAAGTCACCATAACTGCTTCACTAATGGACTGCAGAAAGATGAATGACAATAATAAACAGAATCTAGAAATCAAGATTACAACCCTGAGCTTTAGCACGCTGTTATGTGAAATGTTACTTCCATCTGTCCCAAATTCAAGCCTGTCTAGGCAACAAGAACTCCTTAAGGACTTATTAAAAAAAAAAAGTCTGACATCAGCATGACTTGTTGGCAATCAACACAAATCCAAACACAGTCCCCAAAAAGCAATTTAACTACACCAGCATTTCATTCAGATAGCAGACACAGAACATGCACGAGAGAAAAATCAGCCACAAGAAATTTGTTTTCCATTACGATGCCAGAAACTCTAGCCAGAAGGATCGGCTAATATACTATAAGACACGTCAGACTCGAAAAGTTTTGAACGACAGAATACTGGTTTAGCCTTCCATATAAGCTACACGCTGCATGCCCACCCTGAAGAAGCTGGACTGTATTGTCAGGAGTTGTATCTGTTCTTCCAGCATCATCATCATCATCATCATCATCATCAACAACACTTCCTCCTAGTTTTAGGATGCTGCTGCTGCCAACTTCATGATGAGACTTAGACCATTGCGCATCAATCCTCTGGAGAATTCAATGATGCAGATAGTGAAGAAAGGGAAAAGAGCAGAGATTGGAATTTCGTAGGACGTCAAAATTGGTGTTGGGGAAGAACAGCCCTTTTTCCTAATTTGTGCCACGTCCAGTATGACATCATTATGTAATTTTGAAGCAAGCAATTTCAGACTACTTATCACAACTTCTAAAAACTTAGGATCAAATTCGACAATGACATTTTCTTCGAATTTACTGCATGAGTCTATACACTTAGATGGAAGAAACTGTTTTTTGGCATAGAATTCAGTAATTATGAAGTAATAAACATCACAGATAAGCATAAGTAAATAACCTGCTCATGCTTTGCAAACATCATCTCTTTTTTCTTTGTCCTTTTGCTCTTCACTTCTTCAAATCCTTCTGCAAAGATTCAAATCATAACGAATTATCAGTTCCTACAAAGATTCAAATCATAACAAATTATCAGTTCCCAGAAGAAAATGACATGGGCGACTCCTTATGAGGGGAAATATGTATGTGCCCATGTACCGGTACATCCATAACCAAGCGACACGCCATCATCTGGTATATGAACTCATAAAAGAAACAGATAGAATGATGGTTGAAAACTAACAGGGCCCACCTAATTCTGCAAAAAAAAACATTTTTGGCATGGTTGACTGTTCATTTATTGGCAATCGTAATCAAAAGCAGAACATGCATACATCTGCCACTTATACGGCTTCAAGAACATATCTCACACACCAAAAGTTGTCGACCTTATTTATACTTCTGTTGCAAGGCACCTTGACAAGAACATTGCTAATAATGTACCGTATGAGTTCACCCTATTTGATGATTTCATTCCAAAGGAAGCAAGCGAGAAAAGGGAGATAGTTAATAAACTTCACCGGTTCAGAGGATGGCAATGCCTCTCTAGATAAATTAAAACAAGAACATGGAGTAGACGACATGCGAGTGTGTAAAACCTAGGGAAAGGAGTCTCTGAATGGTGAGCTCGGGGTCCATGTTGCATTGCTTGAGCATTTCGTACGCCTTTTCGTCAGTGAATTTGGTCTCCATCTCCTTCAGATTCTCCTGAATACACTTGACTAGCTCCTTGTGCTCTGCCGGTATAGGATATAAAGTTGATAATTTCACCAGAATGGAAAGTAAAAGGTAATCAAAAGAAAACAAAATGATGGATGTTTAAGTATAAACCAGTAACTAAAAACAGAGGATGTCAAAAGCGTGTAAAAACCTTGGTAGTTGTGGGCGTTCATTTCGCATTCCTCGACTTTCTCCGGTGACTCCATCAATACCTCTACCTTATCGCTCTTCCTCTTCTTCTTCTTTTTCGTCTTCTTCTGGTTCTCCTCCTTCTCCTGCTCCTCCTCCTCCTTCCCCATTTCTTTTTCTCTCCCTGTTCACAAGTGTCGAATCAAGAAGACGCAGAGACTACTCCAGCAACAAAAACAGAGAATAACGGAAGTGCGCAAAAACCTTGAGAAAAGGGACTCCGAGAGACTGCGTTTAAGAAGTCCCTGATGTCCATTATGCGTTTCTTGAATATTTCATAAAAAGCTTGCCACCAGACAGCAGTGTCTATCCACATTGGACGATCAACTTTCCCCGTCGTCTCCATTGGTGGCTCCTTCTTCTCTGTGTTCCTGTTCTTCTTCTCCATCGATCTCCCTTTTTTCTCTCTCTGTTCTCAAGAGTGTGGATCGAGATGCCCCGGAGACTATCCTCTCTCTAGCTCTAGCTCTGAGAATTCAGATTATGAGAGAGGAACCTGATGGTTGAAGACTTAAAAGTACACACCCGTCAGGTTGTGTCTTGTGTTTGGACATCCAAAACGAGAGAGATCAGGCAGCGAAATATAATTACGGTATTACGGTCATGCCCTTGTTTGGGATGTCATGCCCTTGTTTGGTCATGCCCTTGTTTGGGATTTCGTTACCAACGTCCATCTCATATCGAGACGCGATAAAATTCAGTGATCTGCAGATACAGCCAAGAATCACGTCGACATCGCCCAGGTCATCAAGCCCTTGTCGTCGTGCATGTCATTCCTCCTAGATTCGCGTTGAGATCATCCCATAATTCAATTAATTCTGCATCATTAAAATATATTTATCATGACTGATGCCGCCATGATCAGTTCAGTCCTGAGGCATCCAGCGCCTAACCACACCACCAATCACTTGCCCCCTTGCAGACCCTGGCAAGGTATACGGTCGGGACCAAACTCTCTAGTTAGGCGAATTCTGAATTTTGAAAGATACATGCTCGTTTCACTTCGAATCCCAATTGATTTTAACTTCACGTTAATTGCCTTCCTTCCTAGAGTGACAAGCACATTCTTGGAAACTGTAAATTAAGTTCTCAGCAACTCACTGAAACATTTTGAAGTTCATGCAGTGCAGATAGAGCAGTGCAACTGAGACGATTATTTCTCACGGCATTGGAAAAGGTCTAGAACCTAGGAAGATATATACAGTCGAACCAACATCCAGCAACAAGAATTATCAACTACACGATATCAAAACCCCCAAGATTTTTATCTTGAAGTAATTTATCTTGTCAGCGACTGAACTAAGATTTTAATTTTATTTTTTCTGTTCATTTTTCGGATTAATTAATGTTCTTTTTCGCCGTGGCTCGCTGTATTTAGGATTCAATGGCCTGTCCAAAATCAGGGATTCAACGATCTGCAGCTACAAGTCAAAAGAAGACCCTACTAATGGGGACATCATCCTCCTTCTCGTCCTCCTCATTTCTCTTAGATTCGCGTCGACATCATCCCATAATTTAATTAGTTCTGTATCAAGAAAATATATTGATCACGGCGGGTGAGATTATTGAGGACCATTGGATGTAAGAAAAACATGTGACATTCGAATTACTCACTCCTAACGTGTCCCATACTGCATTGAATTCGAATTGTAAGACCTTTTATGTTAATCAAGATCTCCCAAAAGTAACATATGAGTGCCATCGTACTCACAATACGGGTATGTACTGGGGGTCATTGTTATTGCTTTCTCTCAACTTTTGATTAACAGACTTAGCTCGTACTTGCCCATATTTATTTATAACCCCAAAGTGCAATCTCTTTCTTTGGGGTGAATGTCCATACCTTGTCAAATGGGCAACTCCTTAGTGTGTATCAAGTCAAAGACTCCTTTCATCAAAACGAATAGCCTGGCGAGAACATGGCTTGTTTAGGCCCACCCGATTGCACTTCGTGTCCGGCGCGCATTTTTTATTTGATTTGATTTTGAAAAATCGAATCTTTAAAATTTATGGATTATTTGCCAAATCAAAAGTTCTCTTGTATGCTAAACATTACTGGACCAGAGTTCTGGGCAGCTAGTGGCATTTGCCTAATTTAGAGGGGCCTGTCTTTTTGGACCTAATCGGACAATCCAAGACAACCAACTCCTGAATCTTAGTACTTTTCCAGGATGGCGTTTCTTGCTTCTCGTTTACTAGAGGGTGCAATAAATTCCTCGACATGTTTGTTAAGCAAGTTTAGGTAATGCTGACTTTGAGCTGCCACGGAAACTTCATCATCATCGTTGTCATCGTCCTCATCCAATGGTATGCGATCGAATGTTGGCTCAATGAGCGATACCACCGTGAGCAGGTCAGTCCTGAGGCGTCCAGCGCCTAGCCACACCACCAATCACCTGTCCCCTTGCAGACCCTGGCAAAGTATACGGTTGGGACCAAACTTTCTAGTCAGGTGAATTCTGAATTTCGAAATGTACATGCTCGTTTCACTTCAACTCCCAATTGACTTTAACTTCACGTTAATTGCCTTCCTAGACCATTCTAGGAAGCTGTAAATTAAGCTCTTAGTATCTTACTGAAACATTTTGAAGTTCATCCAGTGCAGATAGGGCAGTGCAACTGAGGCAATTATTACTCGCGGCATGGGAAAAGGTCTAGAGCCCAGGAAGATATATACAACCGAACTAACATCCAGCAACAAGAATTATCTACTACACGATAGCAAAGCCTCAAGATTTTTATATTGACGTAATTTATCTTGTCAGCGACCGAACTAAGATTTTTATTTTATTTTTTCTTTTCATTTTTCGGATAAATGAATTTTCCTTTTCACAGTGGGTCACTGTATTTAGGATTCAGTCGCTTGGCCAAATTCAGGTATTCAATGATCTGCAACTACAAGTCAAAAGAAGACGCTACTAACGTGGACATCATCCTCGTCCTGGTCCTCCTCATTTCTCTTAGATTCGCGTCGACATCATCCCATAATTGATTAATTCCGCATCAACAAAATATATAGATCAGGGTGGGTGAGATTATCGAGGACCAATGGATGTAAGCAAAACATATGACATTCGAATTACTCGCTCCTAACGTGTTCCATATCACATTTATTTGTATATGTTTCGTAGCAACATTCGTATTGTAAGACTTTTAATGTCAATCCAGATCTCCCTAAAGTAACATCTGAATGCCATCGTACTCACGATGTGGGAATGCATTGGGGGTCATTGCTTGTTTGCTTTCTCTCAAACTTTTGATTAGAGGACTTAGCTCTTCATTGCTCATATTTATTTATAACCGCAAAGTTTAATCTATGCTGACCTTTCTTTGGGGTGAATGTCCATACCTTGTCAAATGAGCAACTCCTTGGTGTGTATCAAGTCGAAAACTTCTTCCATCGAAACAAACAGCCCGGCGAGAACATGGCTTGTTTGGGCCTGCTTGATTGCGCTTCGAGTCTGGCAGGCATATTTTATTCTATTTGATTTTGAAAAACCACATCTTGAAACTTTGGGGATTATCTGCCAAATCAAAAGTTCTCTTGTATGCTAAACATTATTGGGCCAGAGTTCTAGGCAATGAGAGGCATTTGCCTAATTTAGAGGTGTCATGAAATTTCTTTTGCCATAAGAGGAAAAAGAAGAGATTTAGGGGTATTGTCTAATGTGGCAGACCAACGGCCCTGGATTAGACCTGACTCTCGCAAATCCATAACTCGCATGACATTAGATTTCAAATTTCAATTCTTAACAACCTAAATATTTCTAAGAGTCACCACTAGCCTATTAGGGTCGACTAAAAACTAATCGAGACATGGGAGTATTGTCTTGATTCTTATGCAACCAAAGATTTTTAAGAATGGGGACTTGTTTACGCCAATGTTTCTATTAATGCCCTTGTGGTACCACTAACTTGGAATGTTATTTATCTAAATGGCTATTATCAATTATAATCCTTATCAAAGCCGCTAAATATCCATGCAAATACTTTTGTGGATTTTCCTTAATGTCTAGAATAATCATAACCTAATTTAGGAAAGAAATTTACACTCAAACTATCATAAATAAATTGAAATGACTTGAAAGTAAATGCGGAAAAGGAAAACCCAATGCAAGTCGGACAAATAATATTACATTGCCTTGTTATCGCACCCTAGGACAGGACCCCCGTGAGTGAAATGAGAATTTGAATATGCATGAAATTACTCTAGATGCATGAAACTACTCTAGACAATTTTAATTTACGCAAATTGGAATATTTACAAAAGTGATTATAAAATACCGAAATATCATTAAATTAGAAAAAAAAATGACCTTATAAAATTAGGAAAATTTCATATATATCATTTCTACCCTAATTTGATACCATCAAACATTTTTATTTTATTTTGAAATTTAAGATTTTTTCGTTTTTTATTTTATTTTTTATTTAAAAATAATTCCCTAAACCAATCTATGCTTGATTTGAACAGTCCAATACATGAATATCATAATAACTAAGCTCAAATCAACCATCTCAAGATTGAAACTTGGTTTGGGCATTTCGTCAAACATTTGGTGGGCATCAAACCACCCTAAACAGCTTCCTTGAGCCATGTCCGTGGCCTTTAATCTTGACCCATAGGCAATCTTATGTGGAACTAAAATATTATGATTATACAAATACATGCAAATAACAAGATTAGCTAGAAATCACAGCCTAAAACACATAAAAACAAAACTGACATTGACCTCCAATATGAGGGTTTGAGCTGCTTTTGCAAATCTGGGTTTGAACCTAGGTCAAGCAAACAGGTTGCATGCCCATATTCAAGCCTCAACACTCATCTCATACAAGATCTATGGGAAACATTATTCTTCCGAATGAAAGTAAGTAACATGAACTTTCAAATGCAACAAACATCATGGAGAATAATCAACTAAACACATTGAAACAACCTCTCAAAGAAGCATACATGCATGGCCACACTGACTAGCCTTGAATCAACATGGGTCAGCTTGGTTTTTGGGTGAAGTTCTAAGCATACTTGGAGTTCACATGGACATTTAAAGACCAAACCAAGGTGATCTCAGCATCATTTGTACTCCCACATAACATTCATATCACTGATGAAGACAGAAAACGCATGCAAAGGAGAGTAGCAAGTCAAGCATATAGCGCTCTTGAATAGGTGTCAAACACCTAGAAAAATTCCAGCCTCATAAGTCAATTTTCGGGGCTAGTTTTCCTATTGATTTTTTATGGTTAAAACATGTACAAACTTATACAAAAATACATCTAGAATTCTTACCTTGCTTTCTAGTATCTTTTGCAAGTGGCTCTTAGCCGAGGAAACCGAGAAATTATCCTCCTAGGGCATGTCGGATTTGGCTCCTTTAAACTAGAAAATGAGACATCCAAAGAAAGAACTGACAATGAAGGTTTTTATTGGTCCCCAAAACCGAACTCTAGGACCTCTTTTGTTGTCCAATTTAACACCAAACTATATATATTCATATTCTAGTTTAGGTTACAAGTTATGGTTTTCCTCATTTCTCTCTCAATTTTCTCAAAAACACTCATTTTCCTTCACTCGCGACAAACTGGGCTCAACACAAATTTTCAAGCTTTCTTGGCCCGCTAGGAGGATATTTTTTTTCGGGGAGCTTTAGGAAGCCTTTTGGATAGGGGTGTGCATGGTCCGGGCGGGCGGTTCCCGACCTAGAATCGGGAACCGCCCGCTAAGGACCGGTTCCGAAAAATCGGAACCGGGATCCACCCGTTTGTTGGGTGGATCCACCCGAGAACCGGACCGCCGGTCCGGTCCGGTTCCCGGGTGAATCCATGGAATCGATTTTGACGCCAAAAATTCTGATTTTCAAGAGCGAAACAATTTTGGTTTCCCGGACCGCCGGTCCGGAAGTTTTGAGCTCTAAAATTCCAAGTTTCAATCTCCAAAAACTAAAACAATAATTAATAGATGAATAATAGACGAATTTCTTTTGCATTAATCCTCCCTCTCAAGCTCATTATCCACCATGAATTCTTTCGAAAGAAAATAATGAAAACAATAATAAAATGAGCAAAAGGGAAAGAAAAAAAGCAAAGAGAAAGAGATAGAACAAGGGACAGCAAAACTAAGTTCCAATTGAGGCTACTTCAATTATCTTTCATGATGCGACGACACCTTTTGAGCTAGCCAACACGCCATTACCTTGTTCCTCACACCCCACACCACATCCACCACCTCCGCACATGCTCATGATCTCCCAATACGGCACACAACCCATGAACAAAAGCAAATGTACATTTTTATATATGGGGAAGAAAGAGAAATCTCCCATCTTGCAAAGAAATAGATAAAATAGTGAGGTGGGGAAAAAACCTTCAAGATGACTCATAGATTCCTCCCACTTGAACTTGTAAACTCTATGGACCGTCAATCTCCTTGTTAATCTCCTTGCCAACGTCATCCATATCTAACAAAAAGAAGATATTAAATAAAGTATTCAATTCTTAAATAATAGATATACAAAAAAATTACATTATGAAATGATATGGACTTACCAAATTCAAACTTTTCCGCATTTTCAATACATTCTTCAACATTAATCGGATCACGAATTGCTCTCAACCAATCTTGAGTGCAAATCAAAGCTTCCACAACTCTAGGAGTCAAAGAACTCCGAAAACCATCAAGCACACGACCAGAAGTACTGAAAGTTGATTATGAAGCAATGGTAGTAATGGGAATAGACAAAATATCCCGAGCCATCAAAGATAAGATTTTAAACTTTTGGCCAGCAACACTCCACCATTTCAAAATGTCAAGATCGCGACCATCTTCAAGTTCAGCTTTAAGATATCGATCGAGCTCAGATAAGTTGTTATCGGACTTTTTCTTCTCCTCATTAAGAAAGTCATCATACGAAGGCTCTTGCACAAAGAAATTTAAGCTGCAATCATCCTCTTCATTTCCCTCATTGAGATAAGAACCGCAGCTACTACCGATATTAGAAGAACTTACCAATTCACCATCCAAATTTTTGTCTCTAGAAGTGTGACAAGATTTCTCATAAAATTTAAACACACGTTCCAAGGCAAACTTCACCTTATCAAACATCTCATCAACTTCTGCAGCATCATCATAAATGAGTCTACAACAATACCTCACATAATTCAGCTTTTTTCTAGGATCCAATGTTACCGCAATCAATACCATCATATTGACTTTTAATATTTGTCAAACTTCTCTTTCATTTTCAAGCCCATAACTCTCACCCTATGATCAAAAGCCTTCATTGCTTCCCGCAAATATTTGTACAAAGAAGCTATCCCCACAAAATAATCATTTGAAGTGATATACAAAGTTCCGGACATCTTCTTGGTGGTATCATAAAACTTCTTCAAAAAATTAGAAAGAACAATAGCATTTTCCCAATCAACACTACTTGGAGTATCAGAATTAAGCTCAGTTAAGAAAGAAACATCTTCTTCCTCCATCCTTTCAAAAGCTTTTCTTAGCTTTATGGCACTCTCTAACATTAGGTAAGTGGAATTCCACCTAGTTGGGACATCAAGACAAACTGAACCCTTATAAGCAATTCTTGTAATTTCAATGCAATCTCGAAATGTCTTAGCTCTCATAGGAGAACTTCTCACATACCTAACCACGTTTCGAATACGTGTAATGGAATCACGTATCTCAGCCAAGCCATCCTTCACAATCAAGTTTAATATATGAGCCGTGCATCTCATGTATAAAGATTCACCATCTAAGATCAATAGCCTCTCTCTTGAAAATTTTTCTTTCAAATAATTAATGGCCACATCATTTGAACTAGCATTATCCACTGTAATTGTGGACACTTTCTTCTCTATTCCCCACTCATATATGCATTTATCAATAACTCTCCCAATATCCCTGCCCTTGTGACTAGCTATCACCACAAAATTGATGATCTTTTTGTGCAATTTTCAATCTTCTTCAATAAAATGTGCAGTAAGGCATAAATAGTTCAAATTCTGAATGGACCTCCATGTGTCAGTCGTAAGGGCGATCCTAGAATTAAGCTTTCGAAAGGAAGCCTTTAATTTTCTTTTTTCACAAAAATACAACTTCACGCAATCCCTAACCACCGTAAATCGCGACATATGCTTGAAGAGAGGTTGTAATTGATTCACATAATCACGAAATCCAACACGTTCAGCAATCGAAAATGGTTGTTCATCAATTATAATCATCCGAATAAGCATTTGCCTACAAATCTCTTGATCAAACTTCCATGTCGTTAAAATTCCACCACTCCCAGTACTACTAGTAGTATCTCCTCCTATCATTTGAGTTCCATCTACTCTTTGTGATGCAAACAATTTTTGCCTTTTATCCACATTGCGAGGATACTTATTGCACTTTCTCAAGTGCTTCAACATATTTGAAGTCCCATTATCAACGTGGTATGACTACTTGGATCCGCAGTAATTGCAAAATACATCAACTTTCCCATTTGTGTGAGTTATTCCTTTTCGAAAATGAAGCCAAGCTGCTGATTTTCGCTTACTAGGAGGACATGGACAAGAACCAGATACTTGATTTGTTTTTGATGTTTCTTCAAAGTTACCACCTCCTTCATGTTCTTGTGATGTTGATTCCACTATTGGTGTTATTGCATCATAAGATTCCTCTACTTCCATTGACATGTTAATGAATCACCTGAATCAAGCAATGCACTATGGTTAGTCTACATCACTTCTTTAGGTCTAGATCATCAATCTTAGAATATAAGAAAATGCACAATCACAATTCCATAGAAGGACTTCGACAACACATCCAGGTTTCCAATTCCTCTATCCTCAACCATACGATCATGAAAACAGATAAATACGATACTCTCTGGGTCTAGCAGGTATTAGAAAGAAAAAGCCAGCAGATTTCTATCTAGTGCAAGTTTGTAATGCAACATTAGCCAAGGACCACGACAGACTAGGACTGCTAACCAGGAAATGAGCCATGTCTTTCTGTTTCTATTTGTCCAGTCATATGTGTCATAGGATCAGACAAATAACATATAATACAAAATTCCACAAACTAAAAACCAAACTCGGCACCGGAAAACAGATTTTGCTAATTGACAACCAAGATCAGTGGCAACCCACATACCCAAAACTCAAAAAGATAAAACCTTTGCCAAGATAAAGCCCGTATACCCACACTACGAACATGAAAACGTAAAATTTTTCTTTCTTTTCACTTTATTCCATCTGATCAAGATCCTTCGCATCCCACCCACACACTCCCGCGCGAAGAGAGAGAGAGAGAGAGAGAGAGAGAGAGAGAGAGACTAAAGGCTTCTTACCTTTGTTGAGTGACGGAAAAGGGGCTCGCCGGCTCGGTCAAGTGTTCTTGCAGAGGCGGAGGAGCAGCGGTTGGCCGCTGGCGAGTGGTGACCGGCGCGACGGGGGCGGACAGTGGCGGAGGAGGAGCAGCGGCGGCGGCGTGGATACTCGGGGTGGACCGTGGAACCGTGAGTGGCGACCGGCGCGAGGGGGCGGACAGTGGCGGAGGATGAGCAGCGGCGGCGGCGTGAATGCTTGGTGAGGAATCGAAGACGAGGAGAAGAGATTGAGGAAGAAACAGAGAGATAATCAAAAACTGAGGAAGAAATCGGAAGAGAATCAAGAGATGAGAAGCAAATTAGGGCTTCTTACCTTGTTGAGTGATGGAAATGGGGCTCGCCGGCTCGGTCAAGTGTTCTTGCAGAGGCGGAGGAGCAGCGATTGGCCGCTGGCGAGTGGTGACCGGCGCGACGGGGGCGGACAGTGGCGGAGGAGGAGCAGCGGCGGCGGCGTGGATACTCGGGGTGGACCGTGGGACCGTGGAATCGAAGACGAAGAGAAGGAAAGGAAGTTACAGAGAGAGTCGGAGGTTGAAGAAGAACAAACGCGATTAGGGCTTTGCGAAATAGGGGCAGGGGGGCTTCGTTCGCGACTTTTGTTTTTTTCTTTTTTTTTAATTATAAATAGTACCGGTCTGGTCCGGGTGGGCGGGCGGGCAGATCCGCCCACGGAACCGGGAACCGGACCGGTTCTCACCGGTTCTCAACAATTGGACCCGGGAACCGGACCGGTTCCCTCAAGAACCGCCGGTTCCGGGCGGTTCCGGTCCGGTTCCGGGCGGTCCGGGCGGTTCCCGAGTCCAATGCACACCCCTACTTTTGGATGTCTATTTAGGATGTGCGACCTATGGTTGGAAATTTCTTTGAGTGACGTTTCACTCTCTAGTAGAAGGTTTTGACTAATCTTGGCTGCAAGTGGGAGAAAAAATTTACTTTTCTCTTCAAGGGTTAGTTTGGAATTTCTAGGACTAGCCTTCTTTTGAGTTACTTATGGGGTCTCTTTGGAGAAAGATTCTAAGCCCTCCTCAGTGCCTCTTGTTTTTGACCTTTTCCTTCTAATAGAGCTTGCTTCAGAGATGTTATCCACTGAATTAAGCCATCTTTTAGTCGGTCTTTGCCCTACCTACCAAGCCTGTCAACTGAGCTAATTCACCAACTTTCTGACATGGTCAAATTTTTAATCCTTTGCAACTATCGAGTGTGCGAATTTTGCTACAATTTTCACATGCCTTCAGCAGCTTATACCTAGGCAATTTTTGTTCACTTACACTAATAATTATGGTCTTCCATCACTTGCAGAGATCAAGCTGATCGAGTGGCTGAGTAGGATATGGTGGGTCACAAATTTGCTTACTCAACAGCTTCGAATTGAAATCGAATCGCATGCTAAGTTTTGGTAGCTAGTTTGAGTGCCTTAATCCATCAATTTGGCTAGGATTTTTGATCAATTAGCAAGCTTGTGTGTAGTTCTTCGAGATATTGACCAATTTTCACAATTGTCCTTGCCCAACTTTGGAAGAAAGTCCCTCAAATTTAGCCATTTTATTAATTGAGAATGCCTAATTCAATAAAATTTGATCCTTTTTTGCTCGATTTGATTAGTTCGATCTGCCCCAAGTTCAATAACTCATGGAGAATTGTGAAATTTTGCAAAATTTGCGAATTGGTCCATCAACTTTTGAAAATTGCATTTGGGCCCTAACTTGTTTTAATTCCAATCTGACTTTCTAGGCTTGGCTAGCCACATTTGGATCATCAGCTCCATCCTTTTTTTTTTCTCTCTTTTTTTTTATTTCAAGAAAATAAATGCATTTAAAAATTATACTAAATGCCTAGGTAATCTATATACAAGAATTTGATAAGAAATATTTTCGTAGAAAAACAAATTCCCACTTTTGGAAATGATCTTTGAACAAAAAATTTACGTGTCAACAAGAGAGGCCTGTCTTTTTGGACTTAATGGTACAATCCAAGACAAACAACTCCCGAATTTTGGTACTTTTCCAGGATGGTGTTTCCTGTTTCTCGTTTACGAGAGGGCGTAATAAATTCCTCAAGATGTTTTGTTAAGTGAGTTTCGGTAATGCTGATTTTGAGTTGCCACGGAAGCTTCGTCGTCGTCGTCGTCGTTGTCCTCATCCCATGGTATGCGATCGAATGTTGGGTCAATGAACGATACCGCCGTGATCAGGTCAGTCCCGAGGCGTCCAGCGCCTAACCACACCACCAATGACCTGCCCCCATGCAAACCCGAGCAAGGTATACAGTCGGGACCAAACCCTCTAGATAGGCGAACTCTGAATTTCAAAAGATACATGCTTGTTTCACTTCGACTCCCAATTTGACTTTAGCTTCACGTTAATTGCCTTCCTTCATAGAGTGACAAGCACATTCTAGGAAGCTGCAAATTAAGCTCTCAGTAACTTACTGAAACATTTTGAAGTTCATGCAGTGCAGAGAGGGCAGTGCAACTGAGGCGATTATTACTCACGGCGTTGGAAAAGGTCTAGAGCCTAGGAAGATATGTACAGTCGAACTAATATCCAGCAACGAGAATTATCAACTACACGATATCAAAACCTCGAAGATATTTATCTTGAAGTAATTTATCTTGTCAGCGATCGAACTAAGATTTTTATTTTATTTTTCTTTTCATTTTTTGGATTAATTAATGTTCTCTTTCGCCGTGGCTCGCTGTATTTAGGATTCAATCGCCTGTCCAAATTCAGGGATTCAATGATCTGCAGCTACAAGTCAAAAGAAGACCCTACTCACGTGCACATTATCCTCGTCCTCGTCCTCCTCGTTTCTCTTAGATTCGCGTCGACGTCATCCCATGATTTGATTAATTCTGCATTGAGAAAATATATTGATCATGGCGGCTGAGATTATTGAGGACCATTGGATGTAAGAAAAACATATGACATTCGTATTACTCACTCCTAATGCGTTCCATACTACATTTATTTATATTTGTTTCATGGGAGCATTCGAATTGTAAGACATTTTATGTTAATCCAGATCTCCCTATAGTAACATCCGAATGCCACCGTACTCACGATATGGGTGTGCATTGGGGGTCATTGCTTAATGTTTTCTCTCAACTTTTGATTAAAGGACTTAGCTCTTCATTGCCCATATTTATTTATAACCCCAAAATGCAATCTATGCTGACCTTTCTTTGGGAGTGAACGTCCGTACCTCGTCAAATGGGCAACTCCCTAGTGTGTCTCGAGTTTGAAAACTGTAATATTTGAGATTTTTTACTACGTCAAAGAAAAGGTAGTGGGACCCACTTTTAATAAAGAAAGAAAAAGAAAAAGAGGGGAAGAGATAAAAAAAAAAAAAAAAAGGAAAAGACAGCACACATTCAGGCAAAAGAAAAGAGAAGAAAAGATGGACCTTAGCAGGTCTTTAAAAGGCTCATGGAGAAAACAGGTGGGAAAACCGCCCTAGGGTGAGAGACCTGTCCTCCTATTCCCTCTCTGTTGGGAAGAAAAAAATAGACGGGGGATTAGGGGGCCTCATGGTGGTGAAAGTAGACACCACGTTAGAATTTCGGTTCTGGCTACTACCAGATAGGCAGGTATAGTAGCCTCCCGAATCTGGAGTAAGTGAGGGTGGGTTAAATGCCCACAGCTGGGTTGACACGCCTTACGGCACTGTCCTCAACCACAGGTTAACGCAGCTCCCTTGAAAAGAGGAAAAGAAGGAAGAGGAGAGACAGCTTTGTGTGTTCACGCCGCGGGCACCTCACCAAGCTTATTTACAATCCCGGTAGGTAATTGCGCCCCTCGTTCTTTCAATCAAAGTAGTTTTGGACTTCGAGCTTGAAATTCGAAATTTTGGAAAAATCAAGTGGCGAAGTTCGATTTTTGAGTCATTGAGCTGTGTATTATTATAGAAATGATAGTTTAGGATGTTGCAGAGCCATAGGATTTTACGGATCTTGATTTGAGCTTACGGTTTGTTCGAAACAAAATTTCAAAGTTTCCCACGCGTAGTGAACAATGTGCATCCTGCTGTTTCGGGCCCGTATTTTGTCAAATTGTGATGTGATTTTGGGATAGTCAAGTTTGGATTCTTGTAATATGTGTGAAAGGCTTTCTATTGACTATAAATACGTTCGGAACGGGGTTTAAAGGAGAAAGTTATGGTGTAATCAAGCCGTGTGCCGAAACTCCGCGTTGCCGACGGGTTGAATAATCGCTTTGGGTATGCGATTTGTTAGTGCATAGAAATCGTTTTGTTAGCGTTAAGGCATAGTTTAGTTTATTTGTAGTCGAGGTAGATTATTTGATTTTAATATTATTCCTCGGTTATTTAATAGGACCGCGAGTTCAACGATACGGTTATCATTTGTTGTTTAGCCATAGGCGACAAGGTGAGTGGTACTATATCTTCTTTGAATTTGTAAAATTCATGCTCCGAAAATGCCGAATCGAGCAATTACTACTCTTTGGTTGATTACAAATATTTAGAAAGTGTGTTATACAAACTATTGTGGAGTAATATATATGAAATTGCTTAGCGATCGGTTTATGGAAATGTTTATGATGATTTGAGTAATGGATAGGAAATGGATAATGGGTTATCTTGCAAATGTTATTTACTTGGTTTATGAGGTTGATTTCTGGATTGATTTTGCTAGTATTAGAGGATGGTTGTTTATGCTCAATATGAATGTGAACTCAATTAGGGGTTTTCTAGGCTAAGTCGCTAGCTTTGTAGGTAGAGACCTTGCTAAGAGGAAAATCTTGGTCGCTTTGTTACAGGCGTTGTGTCATGACCACGGTAGAGTAGTAAGCAATAGATTAGTCAATGGATGAACCATTGATATGTAATATTTGATGGAGATTATTCAATGGACTTGACCATTGATACTTGAATTGCGATGGTGATTTAAATGAGTTTTTCATATTAGTATAAAGCTTTGATGATAAGAAATAACTCTTATATAATTCAATATGTATTTGATATATTGAGTTCGATTTATGAAATTTGACATTGTTTTGTATACATGCATAGTGGTTGCTCGATCTACTTAAAAGATATGCACTACTTACTGAGTTGTTGTTATTCATTCCACTCGTCCTTTATTCTTTTCACGTTCTTTAGTTAACGGCAAATAGAGCAAGAATGCCGTCGGTGGAAAACTTTTGAGAGTTCTATTTTTTGGTATGGTTTAAGGAAGTGAAGCACATAATTGTTGCTAGTTGTTGAGTTGGTGGAATTCTAGTTGTAAATGTTCTTTTTGGTGGATTTATAGAAATTATGATATTGTGACCAACATGTTGGTTAATATGTGTACATATGTTTAGAGAGAGAGAGAGAGAGAGAGAGAGAGAGAGAGAGAAATATATATCTGTGTGTGTGTTGATATCAGGTTGTTGGTTATATTTGAGGTTACGTCCTTCATGTGAAAGGCGGCTGTGTCATCTCCATTATTTTTGTGGTTTTGGGGTGTGACAAAAACTCCTTTTGTCGAAACGAACAGCCTGATGAGAACATGGCTTGTTTAGGCCCCCCTGATTGCGCTTTGGGTCCAGTGCACATTTTTTATTTGATTTGATTTTGAAAAACCAAATCTTGAAACTTTAAGGATTATTTGCCAAATCAAAGTTCTCTTGTATGCTAAACATTATTGGGCCGAGCTCCTGGGAGCGTCTGACATTTGCCTAATTTAGAGGGCCTGTCTTTTTGGACCTAATTGTACAATCCATCATCCATGACAACCGAGTCCTGAATTTTAGCACTTGTCCAGAATGGTGTTTCTTGCTTCTAATTTACTAGAGGGCATAACAAATTCCTCAGACATATTTTGTTAAGTGAGTTTCAATAATGCTGATTTTGAGCTGCCATGGAAACTTCATCGTAAGTCGCCATCCTCATCCAATGGTAAGCGATCGAATGTTGGGTTAATGAATGATATCACCGTGATCAGGCTAGTCCTAACGCGTCCAACGCCTAACCACACCACCAATCGCCTACCCCCCTCCAAACCCCGGCAAGGTATAAGGTCGGGACCAACTCTCTAGTCAGGCGAATTCTAAATTTTGAAAGGTACATGCTCGTTTCACTTCGACTCCCAATTGACTTTAACTTCACGTTAATTGCCTCCCTTCCTAGTGTAACACTTTGACTTGTCAAAGGGTGGGGCCCACAGAAGAGAGAGAGAGAGAGAGAGAGAGAAGAGTTGAACGGTCCAAAAAGGAAAGAAAAAATAAAAAAAGAAAAGTGGAGATAAAAAGGAAAAAGGAAGAAGCACGTTAGGGCGGAAGGAAGGCAAAGAAGAGAGGAGGGATAGGAAAGAGAAAGAAGAGGATTTTATGCCACGGGTCCTTGCCAAGTCGACTCAACTACGTAACACAATGTTTAGTAAGTAATCGTGCCAATCAAAGTATTTTCCCGGTCTATGGCTCAAATTCAGAATTTTGGGAAAATTGAGTGGCGAAGTCCGATTGTGAGTCATTGAGCCGCGTATTTTCCATAGAAATAATATTTTAGAGTGTTGTGGAACTATTGAATTTTACGGTTTGTCCAAAACAAAAATTTGAAGTTTCCCACATGCGATGAACAATGCGCTCCCAACAACTTCAAGCCCATATTTTGTCAGTTTTTGGTTTGGTTTTGGGACGATCAAGGGAGAGTCTTGTAATATGTTTGAAGGGCTTTCTATTGACTATAAGTTCATTCAGAACGAGGTTCAGTGGAGAAAGTTATGGCATGACAAAATTTTGTGCTCAAATTCCGCGTTACGAATGGCTTGAATAATCGCTTTGGGTATGCAATTTGTTAGGGCGTATGAGTTGTTTTGTTAAAATTAAGGCGTAGTTTAGTTGCTTCATAGTTAAGGTAAGGTTTTATTTGATTTTAACATTATTCCTCGGTTGTTTGATAGGGCCGCGAGTTCGATGATACAAGTATCGTTTATGGTTTGGTGGTAGATGACGAGGTAAGTGGTGCTACCTCTTCTATGAATTTGTGAACTCATACCTTGAAAATGGTAGAGATTCGAGATATTATAAGTAATGAAAGAACATGTTTATTGCATTTAAGTAATGAAAAAGCATGTTTATTGCACAAAAGTCTAGATGGGGTAATTACTATATCTTTGTACTGGTGAACGATTTGAGAAGGATTTTATGAAAGACAATTCATCGTGAATGTGGTTTGTGAAAGAAATTCTGAAATGGTTGGAGAATGGTTTTAAGGAAAATGTTGCAAAAGGTGTATGCATGTACATATGTCTGTAATGGTTACGAATTGATTTGTATAATGAGTCTATAATAATTTGAGAAACCTTTTATACAGGGCATTTCAAAATGTCGAGGCTTTGTGAAGATTTCGAAACATTATTACAAATGTCTTGTGAAGTGTAATTTATATGACGGACTGAATTACGAAAAGTTATACGATTGGTTCATGAGATGCATTGTGGATCATGAGATTGATTATAGATTGAATCTTTGGATGTTCGAGGATGTGGGTTTGGTGCTCAATATCGTTGTGAGCCCATGAAGGGGCTGGCGATTATGCTTACTGGGTTTAGGATATCCTTTTGGACCGAGCCATCGACTTTGTAGGTAGAGACCTTGCCAAGGGGAAATCTTGATCGCCTTGTCACAAGACATTGTGTTGCGACTATAGTTTAATATTGAGCAAAAGATTGATCGATGGATAGACCATCAACGTGTATTTTAATATGAGATGGATCAATTGATAGACCATGACGTGGTTTTTGATAAAGATTAATCAATGAACTTGACTATTGATGCTTGAATTATGAAAATGGTTTAAATGAGTATTTTCTAAATTGTATAAAGCATGTTCAAATGAAACAACTCTTATATGATTTTATATATATTAAAGAGTTAAATGGATTTCTAATAGTGCTCTATACTTAAAAATATGCATAGTGGTTGTTGAATCTACTTAGAAAAGATGTACTACTCAGTGAGGTTATGGTTGCCCACCCCTCTATTTCCCAACCTCTTAAGGCTCTTCAATTAATAACCAATAGAACGAGAGTGCTATTAGTGGGGACTTTTGGAAGTGGACTTTGGGTATGATTTGATGCTGCGTCCTTCGAGTGGAAGGACGGCCATGTCACCCCTATCCTTGTAGATTTCGGGGTGTGATGCCTAGAGTGACAAGCACATTCTAGGAAGCCGTAAATTAAGCTCTCAGTAACTTACTGAAACATTTTGAAGTTCATCTAGTGCAAATAGGGCAGTGCAACTGAGGCGATTATTACTCGCGGCATGGGAAAAGGTCTAGAGCCCAAGAAGATAAATGCAGTCGAACTGACATCCAACAACAAGAATTATCTACTACACGATATCAAACCCCCAAGATTTCTATCTTGAAGTAATTTATCTTGTCAGTGACCGAGCTAAGATTTCTATTCTATTTTTTCTTTTCATTTATAGTTCTGGGCTTTCCAAGCAGGCTACAGTGGCAGACCTTTTCTCTGAGGATGTCCAGGCTATCAAGGCGGTGTTGGAGTTGTGGGAGTTTCCCCTTCCCTCCCTATCTTAGAACCAAGATTGTTTCTATTGGAGGGAGAGCACGGTGGGCCATTTTACAGTTGCGACGGCTTGGGAGGCCATTAGGCAGAAGAGGCCCCGTGTCTTTTTGGCATGCGCTTGTCTGGAACAGTGCTACCACGCCTCGATACTAGGTTAACCTTTGACTTATGGCAAAGCGTGGACTTCCTACCCAAGCTCTTCTTCTGTCTCATGGTAGGAAAGATAGTGAATCATGTCCTTTTTGCAATGAGGTGCCTGATTCTATTGATCATCTCTTTTTTGGGTGTTGTGTCACGGCTGGCATCGCGTTGTTTTGGGCGGCCAAATGCAATCTTCCTTAACGCAACAGGTCTTAGGCTAAGAATCTCCGCTGGGTCACTACCTTGATTTCGAGCAATGATTTTTATAAGTGTATTCCCCGCTTTTCTTTTGGGGCGCTTTGTCATATCATTTGGAAGAACATAAATAACTTTCTCTTTAGAGATAAGCCTCTTAACGTCCTGGCCATGAAGAATCATCTCTTCAAAGTTGTCAAAGACAAAGCTCTCACCTTCAAGGATGTGGAGGATATTGCTCAGAACAGGAGGTTACAGCACAACTGGGGGCTTGACCCAATTATCTTCTCTTCCGGAGATCTCCTTCCGCCTTTGTGAGGCTCTCTTCATGCCCGGTGGTTCTTGGTTTCCTGACTCTCAAGGCTGCTGCAACTTTCGACGGGAGGCAGCTACCTCTCATGCCCGGATTGTTGTAGGTTGGTTGTATCTCATTGGCGGTTTTTTTGGCCATGCTTGTGCTATTTAGTCTTCTAGGCATGTAGCTTTTAGCCGGTTTCTAGCTTGCGGTTGTTCTAGTCGTGCTTGCTTTTAGCTACTCTTCTCTTTTACATCTCGGCATCCTTTCACTCATATTGACTTGTTTATCTTGAGTGTAAGTTTTGGTGCCTTAATCTTTTGTATAGCTTGGTCTATCCCCAATATACTACTTATTCCTACCAAAAAAAAAAAAAAATTCTTTTTCTAATTGGGTCGCCACATTTAGGATTCAATTGCCTGGCCAAATTCAGGGATTCAATGATCTGCAGCTACGAGTCAAAAGAAGGTGCCACTAACTTGGACATCATCCTCATCCAGGTCCCCCTCATTAGGGATGAGCATCGGTCCAGGGTCAACCTTGGACCGACCCTGGACCGGCCCAACCCAGTTGGTCCTAGTCCAGTTCCCAGAAAGACTGGGTCGGTCGTTGGTCCTATAATTCTTAGACCAGCACTATGCGGGTCGGTCCTCGATCCCGAGAGTTCCTAGTCAGTCCAACCCGGACCAACCCTAACTATATTTATAATATTATTTATAATTTTTTTATATAGAGAAAACCTTAAAATAAACGGCGTCAACAATATTAAACAGCTCTTTAGTAAGAAGTTCAAGTAATTTTATATTATTCTTTAATAACTTAGGTTTTTAATGTCTTTTACGACGTCAATAGTCATAATTTACAAATAAGTAAAATGTTTTTGTGAGGAGTCCTCACGGCGTCCAAAAATGCACCTTATGGCGTCCTCCTCTAGTATTTGTTCTCTTCTATCTTATTTGTCCTCTTAGTCTTCAATTTGCTAAAATAAAAAAAAAAAAAATGACTTTTCCGCTCGCCACTCAACACTCACCTCACTTGCTTTGGGTCACTCGTGCCGCTCACTGCTCAATGCTCGCTTGGCTTGTTGCTCCCCGCCTGACATTCGATGCTCATTCTGTTCGACGCTCACCCCACTTGATCCTCACTGCTTGCCTTTCTTAGTTGACCTTGCTCATCATCGAACACATTGGGTCAGTACAGTCCTCTGTTGTCCTTTCAAGGAGTACAAAAAAATGAAATAAAAAATTATTAATTAGTCTTGGGTTGACCTTGAAATTAGACCGAACCCATTGGGTTTAGTTCGGTCCTCAATTGCTTTTTTAAGGAGTACAGAAAATGAAATAAAAAATTATTAGTTAGTCCCAGGTTGACCCTGAAACTGGACCGAACACATTGGGTTGGTCTGGTATTCGGTCCCAAGCTCAATAGGGTCGGTCCTCGGTCTCAAAAATTAAGGATCAACACTGTGCGAGTTGGTCCTAGGGTTAGAGGGTGGACCGGCCCAACCCAGACCATGCTCACCCCTACCCCTCATTTCTCCTAGATTCGCGTCGACATCATCCCATAATTTGATTAATTCTGCATCAATAAAATATATTGATCATGGCGGGTGAGATTATTGAGGACCATTGGATGTAAGAAAAACATATGACATTCAAATTACTCACTCCTAACGTGTTCCACACTACATTTATTTGTATTTGTTTCATAGCAACATTCGTGTTGTAAGACTTTTAATGTTAATCCAGATATCCCTATAGTAACAGCTGAATGCCATCATACTCACGATATGGGTATGCATTGGGGGTCATTGCTTATTGCTTTCTCTCAACTTTTGATTAAAGGACTTAGCCCTTCATAGCCCATATTATTTATAACCCCAAAGTTCAATCCATGCTGACCTTTCTTTGGAGTGAATGTCCATATCTTGTCAAATGGGCAACTCCTTAGTATGGATCGAGTCGAAAACTCCTTCCGTCAAAACGAACAGCCGGACGAGAACATGGCTCGTTTAGGCCCGCATGATTGCACTTTGGGTCCAGCGGGCATTTTTTATTTGATTTGATTTTGAAAAACCAAATCTGAAACTTTGAGGATTATTTGCCAAATCAAAAGTTGTTTTGTATGCTAAACATTATTGCGCCAGAGTTCCGGGCAGCGAGATGCATTTGCCTAATTTAGAGGGGCCTGTCTTTTTGGACCGACGACCAACTCTTGAATTTTAGTACTTTTCCAGGATGGAGTTTCCTGTTTCGCGTTTACTAGAGGGCAAAATAAATTCCTCGACATGTTTTGTTAAGCGAGTTTTCGTAATGCTGATTTTGAGTTGCCACAGAAACTTCGTCATCGTCGTCGTCCTCATCCAATGGTATGCGATCAAATTGGGTTAATGAACGATACCACCGTGATCTGGTCAGTCCTGAGGCATCCAGCGCCTAACCATACCACCAATCACCTGCCCCCTTGCAGGCCCTGGCGAGGTGTACATTATGGACCAAACTCTCTAGTTAGGCGAATTCTGAATTTCAAAAGGCACATGCTCGTTTCACTTCGACACCCAATTGACTTTTTTTTTTTTTTTTTGGTAAAGTACACCCAATTGACTTTAACTTCACGTTAAATGCCTTTTTTCCTATAGTCATAAGCACATTCCAGGAAGCTGTAAATTAAGCTTTCGGGAACTTATGGAAACATTTTGAAGTTCATCCAATGCAGATAGGGCGGTGCAACTTAGGCGATTATTAGTCACAGCATTGGAAAAAGGCCTAGAGCCTCGAAAGATATATACAGTCGAACTAACATCCAGCAACAAGAATTATCTACCAAACGATATCAACACCTCCTACTTGCAGAAGAAAATATTTGCGTGAAAAATCTGTCCTAACACCAATAAAGAACCAAGAGGCAATATTGAGCCAGTGAAGCATCTGCACAGTTGGATTCTGGCCCCGACATAAAGAAGAGTATGTACAAATGGACAAGCAAGAATCTATACTTTCTTTCCAATCAAAGGAGGTAGTGAAAAGTGTAAAGATGGATAAGCAGGCACCTGACATGTCTTCCCGATGAAAGTGCCAATGCTCCTATTTCAGATTCTATGCAAAAGGCCCTCCCAGTAAATGCAGAATAACCAGCTGTGATCAGCGTTAAGGTCCTGGATTTCGAGATGGTTTCATGTTTGATGGGTCCTGCAAATTGCCTGTGGTCTTATTACACATGCTTTGCTGCTGATGGTTTGGCCTGACCCTCGTTCTTGGACTCTGCAAGCTCAGGCAGCCTCGATTATCATATTTTGCAAATGACCCTTCACCAATGCACCGATAATTAGCATTAGCAGGCTGAACTGCCTATCTGGGGAAGCTACCATGTGGAGTCGCGGCAGGTCCAGTGATTATTAAAAGGCAATAATCATTTCTATAGTGGTCCTGAGCCTGCAATATGGAGTGACTGCTGGTCCAGGAAATTGTCACACCCCGATTCTCAATAAGAAGGGCATGACACGGCCGTCCTTTTTACCAAAGGACGCAGCCTCAACGTAACCAAAATTTCAACCCGATATCAACATATATACATCCACATATATATATTTGACAAAAAGGGCACTTGGTTACAAAATCTATATCAGAGTATATCTATAATCACAAACATCAAAACATAAACCTTCTACAAAAAAAAAACTAACTTATAAACTTATGAACTATGCATAAGCCATACCCAAAATTTCCACCAAAAAGTCCTCCCCGAACGAACGCTCACGCCTACTCGCGACTCGCTGAAAAACCTGAAAAACAAGTAGATGAGAGGAGTGAGCTACCACGGCTCAGTGAGTAACACATTTCTTCTAAGCGGATCGAGAAATCACTATGCACATTTAAAAACATAATTCAAATACATAATCATAACTCAAATACCAAAATACCAATGGTCCAGTCCATTAGTCAATCTCATAAAACATGCATCAATGGTCTATTCCATTGATTAATCTCATCAAATCGTATCGATAGTCCACTCCATCGACCAAACTCAAATCACACGTCAATGGTCCACTCCATTGACCAATTCATGCTCAAATGTCTAGCCATGGTCACGCGTAACGCCCGTGACAAAACGACCAAGATTCCCCCCTTGGCAAGGTCTCCACATATTATTAGCCGGTGGCTCGGCCCACAAGGATATCCTAGAATAGTATGCGCATACCCACACACCCCTCAGGGTCCACAGCGACATTGAGCACCAACCACCAATCACAATATCCAGTAATCCAATATCAGAAAGGAAGTCATATCACAACTCGAAATTTGATATATAAATATCAAAGCATTCTCCAAAACATTTCAAGATTCTTTTACAAAGAATTTCACAAATCCTTTTTCAAACAACTATTCAAATCGAAGTCGGAATATAACTCCCTTCGAATAACAAAAATGTTAGTAATAGCTCGATCCTGTTTAATGCAACAAAATATGCTTTTTATCAACTCATGGAATATATAATCCACCACGTTTCTCAAAACATGAGTTTAAAATACAAAGAAGAAATAGTGTCACTCACCTGGGAAAAGCCAAAAATCAACTACGACGCTCACACGAACCGACGCATTCGGATTCCTAACAATTAACGGGAAAAATATCAAAAAGCCGAGTAAAAATGATATTCTTATAACGACTCGTCTATACTAGGCCTATTAGTCGATAAACGACACCTACGCGCCCCAAAAGCTCACAATTTACCATAAACCCATCATTTTCAGCTAGGCACGGCCCATGCGCCAACTTCATCACGCCATAACTTCCTCCACAAAATTCCGTTTCAAGCCGTCTTATAGTCGTTAGAAAGCTCTCTTAACATACAACAACAACCCCAACTCAGCCGCCCCAAAACAGCACCGGAATTAACAAAAACAGAGACTCGAAGCCACTGTTCGCTACAGTACCAGATTGCGCCTCCAACTTCAAAATTCCGTTCCGAACAAACCGCAAGCTCAAATCACGATCCGAAAGATGCTATAGCTTCACAACATCCCAAAGTACCATTTCTAAAAAAATTTACAGCTTAACGACTCAAAAATTGGGCTTCGCCACACAAATTCCCAATAATTTCGAATTTCGAGCCCTAATTGCGGCAATCGTTTCAAGCAAGTGATTAAAGGCTTCAAATTCTTACCAGCCTTGCAAAACACACTTGAGTCGGCTTGAGGAGGCATCCGGGTCACGAGCGCGCCAAAATTTTTCCCCTTTTTCCCTTTTTCCTTTCTCTTCTTACTCTCTTCTCCCCTGTTTCTTTCGCTCCCTGTTCTGCTCGTGCTCCTCTTTCTCTCCCTCTTTCTCTCTTTTTAAAGCTCAGCCGAAGCTTCTCCCACTTTCCTTCAGCCTCCCTTCTTTGACTTTTCAAACTCTTTTTCTTCCTTTTATTTTATTAAAGAGCCCATATATTACATTCTCCCCTCCTAAAAAAAAAATTTCGTCCTCGAAATTTACAGGCACCTCAATCATGAAACAAGCGAGGGTATTTACGCCTTGCTTCTTCCTCGAGTTCCCAAGTGGCCTCTCTCTCTGTGTGTGATTCTGCCATTGGATCTTCACATAAGGAATAGTGCGTCGTCGCAACACTTGATCCTTCTTATCGATAATACGAATGGGCTGCTCTTCGTACGTTAAGTTTTCTCTCAACTTCAATGGTGTAAAATCCAATACGTGATCAGGATTTGGCACATATTTCCGTAATAAGGATACATGAAACACATTATGGACTCCAGATAATGCTGGAGGTAAAGCTAACTTATAAGCAACTTCACCAATCTTTTCTAATATCAAAAATGGTCCCACGTACCTTGGGCTTAATTTACCACGCGTGCCAAATCTCATGACGCCCTTCATAGGAGAAACCTTCAAGAACACATGGTCTCCTACATTAAATTCTACTTTGCGCCTCTTAAGGTCCGCATAACTTTTCTGACGACTTTGAGCTGTTTTCAAACGCTCTCGAATGAGTCTGATTTTCTCTTTTGATTGTTGTATGAATTCAGGGCCGGTTAATCTTTTCTCACCAACATCATCCCAGCAAATAGGAGTCCTACATTTATGCCCATATAAAGCTTCAAAAGGAGCCATTTTAATACTAGAATAATAGCTATTATTATATGAAAACTCTGCCAAGTGTAAATGTTCATCCCACGAACCACCAAAGTCAATAACGCAAGATCGTAACATATCCTCTAATGTCTGAATAGTTCTTTCTGACTGGCCATCTGTTTGTGGATGAAAAGCTGTGCTAATGTTGAGTTGAGTACCTAACGCCCCTTGTAAACTCTTCCAAAAGTTGGACACAAACCTGGGATCTCTATCGGAAACAATACTCACTGGAACTCCATGAAGTCTCACTATCTCATTGACGTATCGCTTCGCCATGTCTTCAAGTGAAAGACCGAATCGATAGGACAAAGAGTGTGCAGATTTAGTCAATCGATCAACAATCACCCATATGGCATTCTTACCACTAGGCGTCCTCGGTAAGCCGACGATGAAATCCATGGTAATATGCTCCCACTTCCATTTAGGTACTTCAAGTGGGTGTAGCTAACCACCTGGTTTCTGATGCTCAACTTTCACTTGCTGGCAAATTAGACATTGGTCGACAAACTTCACAATATCTTTCTTCATATTGATCCACCAAAAATTTCCTCTCAAATCCCTGTACATCTTGGTGCTTCCTGGATGAATCGAGAATCTAGTGCTATGAGCTTCTTGTAGTATCTCCTTTTTCAATTCTGAATCATTGGGAACACATAATCGACCACGAAATCTCAATGACCCATCTACATGGATACTAAAGTCATCTTGTTTCCCAGCTTCTACACCTTCTTTAATCTTCTCCAATTGAGGATCTTCATTTTGTTTAGCCTTGATTTTGTCAATCAATGTCGGTTGTACTCGAAGATTAGCCAATTGAACACCAAGTCCATGGACCAAAACCTCCAGGTCCAGCTTTCTCATATCTTCAAGAATAGGCTTTTGAGAAGTGAGCAATGCTGCCATATTTCCAGAGGATTTGCGACTCAAGGCATCGGCTACCACGTTAGCTTTACCTGGATGGTAATTGATGGATAAATCATAATCCTTAAGAAGTTCTAGCCATCTCCTCTGCCTCATGTTAAGATCTTTTTGAGTAAAAATATATTTCAAACTCTTGTGATCGGTAAAGACTTCACATTTTTCACCATACAAGTAGTGCCGCCATATTTTTAATGCAAACACAACCGCCGCCAACTCTAGATCGTGAGTAGGATAGTTTTTCTCATGAGTCTTCAACTGTCTAGAGGCATATGCCACAACTTTACCATCTTGCATAAGAACACAACCTAAACCTTCCTTAGATGCATCGCAATAAATTGTAAAGCCACCAATTCCTGAAGGCAAAGTCAATATAGGAGCTGACACCAATCGCCTCTTCAACTCTTGGAAACTGCGCTCACATTGATCTGACCATACAAATTTAACTCCCTTCTGAGTTAGGCGAGTAAGTGGACTGGCAATTTTAGAAAATCCATCTATAAATCTTCTGTAATAACCTGCTAACCCAAGAAAACTTCTTACCTCCGTGACATTGGTAGGGCGATTCCATTGAACAACTGCTTCAACTTTCTTTGGATCAACTGAGATACCATCCTTTGATATTACATGACCCAAGAATTCTATATGATGAAGCCAGAAGGCGCACTTACTAAATTTAGCATACAACTTCTTTTCACGCAAAGTTTGTAAAACAACTCTCAAGTGTTGTTCATGTTCTCCCAAACTCCTCGAATACACCAAAATATCATCGATGAATACCACAATAAATCTGTCAAGAAATTGCCTGAATACCCTGTTCATCAAATCCATGAAAGCCGCAGGTGCATTCGTCAACCCAAAAGGCATGACAAGGAATTCATAATGCCCATACCTTGTTCTGAAAGCGGTCTTTGGCACATCATCAACTTTTATCTTCAACTGATGATACCCAGAACGAAGGTCAATCTTAGAAAATACTTGAGCCCCTTGAAGTTGATCAAATAAATCATCTATCCGAGGTAAAGGATATTTATTTTTGATCGTCACCTTGTTAAGTTCTCGATAATCTATGCAAAGTCGCATACTACCATCTTTCTTCTTCACAAATAAAACAGGAGCTCCCCAAGGCGATACACTAGGCCTAATAAAACCCTTATCCAAAAGCTCTTGCAATTGAGTCTTCAATTCACTCAATTCAGAAGGTGCCATCCGATATGGGGTCTTAGAGATGGGTGTTGTACCAGGCATTAAATCGATGCAAAACTCTATCTCTCTATCAGGAGGCAAGCTAGGCAAATCTTCAGGAAATACATCAGGAAATTCTCTGACAACATGAACATTTTCTAGCTTTTCCGGCTCCTTACTTGTATCTTTTACACAAGCCAAATAACCGTAACAACCCTTTCTCAAAAGCTTTCTTGCTCGCATAGATGAAATTAACCTTGGAAAAGTGCCTTTATAACTCCCCAAGAAAGAAAATTCTGGTTCATTTGGAGGTCGAAAAATAACTTTCTTTGAATAACAATCGACAGTGGCATGATATTTTGATAACCAATCCATCCCTAGAATAATATCGAAATCTCGTATATCTAACTCCACCAAATCCACAAGCAATGGTACATCATCAATTCGCAACAAACAATTCTTGAACACACGATTAGCAATCAAGAAATCACCAGTGGGAGTATCGATACACAATTCATAATTTAGATGCTCAGGCAACATATCAAGTTTTCTTGCAAAGTCAATGGAAGTAAAGGAATGCGTGGCACCGGGATCAAACAATGCATAAGCAAGTTGTGAGGCAATAGAAATATTACCTGCAACAACTGTATTAGAAGCCGCCGCATCCTCTCCTGTCATCGTAAAAACTTTCCCAGTCATCCTTTGCCTTTGCTGGCCTTCTTGTGGCTTATCAACTGGAGGTGCGGTCTTCCTCATAGAACAAGTATAGGCTCGATGTCCAGGTTGTCCACATACAAAACATACTCTACTATCTCCAGGGGCATTCTTCTGTGTTGGACAATCACGTGCCATATGTCCCATTTTTCCACAAGTGAAACATGCTCCTCTCTTGCAGTAACAAGGACCGCTATGTCGTTTCCCACATGTAGTACAAGGGCCTAGATTATTCTGAATTCTGGGCTTTCCTGGCTGATTAAAAACTTTCCTCTTTCCGCTGCCACCGGCGCCGCTATCCTGATAGTCTGTGAATCTCAACTTCTTATGCTGAGGTACGCCTTGCACATCTAGCTCCAGAATCTTTTGTTCCACTCTGATTGCTCGTTCCAGCACGTCTTTATAAGATGTCAATGCTAGAGGTGTGAGTGCCGAACCAATTTCATACCGAAGCCCCCTCTGAAAGTGATCAGCTTTATCTTGCTCATTAGACACATATTGCTCAGCAAATCTACTCATCTGATTAAAGCGGGCTGCATACTCCAAAACCGTGGAGTCGCCTTGAGATATGTGTATAAAATCACTCTTCATTTTTGTCTGAAATGACACTGGAAAGAATTGGGCGTTGAAAGCTCGCTTAAAGTCCTCCCAAGCTATAACACCACCTTTATCTCCAAGAGCTGGCCTCATTCCCTCCCACCAATGCTCTGCCTCGCCTTCTAAGTATCGAGAAGCAAAACTAACCTTCTTATCTTCGGGAACACCTTCAGCTTCAAAGATCCCTTCAATCTTTCTAGTCCACTGCTCAGCTGCAAGAGGATCAGCTTTCCCATCATAAGTGGGTGGTTTCGCCTTTCTGAATTGCGCAAAGGTGTATGAGCCAGTTGCTCCATCTCCACTTAATTCCTTTGCCTGACGATACCAATGAATCATGGCTTGCTCAAAGTCACTCGGGGGAAACGACCGTTGGTCAAATTCCCTAACTTCATGCAAGTTAGGACTTTCTTCACGCCGATCTTCCCGTCTCCTCCTTAGAGATGCACCTCGAGAAGCTTGAGGCGTGTCTCTAGCATCAGGGGCTACAACTTGCTTGCCTTTACTATTTCTACGAAGCGAAGCAAGTGTCTCCGAGTCACGCATGATCACCTGAATCCAAGAACGAAGCTACAACTTAATATCTAAAAGGCTAACGCGTTAAAACAATCTATCACACAATCTCACATCGTCCCATATCTACCCAAACAAATCAAAACCTAAGCTCTGATACCAACAAATGTCACACCCCGATTCTCAATAAGAAGGGCATGACACGGCCGTCTTTTTTACCAAAGGACGCAGCCTCAACGTAACCAAAATTTCAACCCGATATCAACATATATACATCCACATATATATATTTGACAAAAAGGGCACTTGGTTACAAAATCTATATCAGAGTATATCTATAATCACAAACATCAAAACATAAACCTTCTACAAAAAAAAACTAACTTATAAACTTATGAACTATGCATAAGCCATACCCAAAATTTCCACCAAAAAGTCCTCCCCGAACGAACGCTCACGCCTACTCGCGACTCGCTGAAAAACCTGAAAAACAAGTAGATGAGAGGAGTGAGCTACCACGGCTCAACGAGTAACACATTTCTTCTAAGCGGATCGAGAAATCACTATGCACATTTAAAAACATAATTCAAATACATAATCATAACTCAAATACCAAAATACCAATGGTCTAGTCCATTAGTCAATCTCATAAAACATGCATCAATGGTCTATTCCATTGATTAATCTCATCAAATCGTATCGATGGAAATCGTATCGATGGTCCACTCCATCGACCAAACTCAAATCACACGTCAATGGTCCACTCCATTGACCAATTCATGCTCAAATGTCTAGCCATGGTCACACGTAACGCCCGTGACAAAACGACCAAGATTCCTCCCTTGGCAAGGTCTCCACATATTATTAGCCGGTGGCTCGGCCCACAAGGATATCCTAGAATAGTATGCGCATACCCACACACCCCTCAGGGTCCACAGCGACATTGAGCACCAACCACCAATCACAATATCCAGTAATCCAATATCAGAAAGGAAGTCATATCACAACTCGAAATTTGATATATAAATATCAAAGCATTCTCCAAAACATTTCAAGATTCTTTTACAAAGAATTTCACAAATCCTTTTTCAAACAACTATTCAAATCGAAGTCGGAATATAACTCCCTTCGAATAACAAAAATGTTAGTAATAGCTCGATCCTGTTTAATGCAACAAAATATGCTTTTTATCAACTCATGGAATATATAATCCACCACGTTTCTCAAAACATGAGTTTAAAATACAAAGAAGAAATAGTGTCACTCACCTGGGAAAAGCCAAAACTCAACTACGACGCTCACACGAACCGACGCATTCGGATTCCTAACAATTAACGGAAAAAAATCAAAAAGCCGAGTAAAAATGATATTCTTATAACGACTCGTCTATACTAGGCCTATTAGTCGATAAACGACACCTACGCGCCCCAAAAGCTCACAATTTACCATAAACCCATCATTTTCAGCTAGGCACGGCCCATGCGCCAACTTCATCACGCCATAACTTCCTCCACAAAATTCCGTTTCAAGCCGTCTTATAGTCGTTAGAAAGCTCTCTTAACATACAACAACAACCCCAACTCAGCCGCCCCAAAACAGCACCGGAATTAACAAAAACAGAGACTCGAAGCCACTGTTCGCTACAGTACCAGATTGCGCCTCCAACTTCAAAATTCCGTTCCGAACAAACCGCAAGCTCAAATCACGATCCGAAAGATGCTATAGCTTCACAACATCCCAAAGTACCATTTCTAAAAAAATTTACAGCTTAACGACTCAAAAATTGGGCTTCGCCACACAAATTCCCAATAATTTCGAATTTCGAGCCCTAATTGCGGCAATCGTTTCAAGCAAGTGATTAAAGGCTTCAAATTCTTACCGGCCTTGCAAAACACACTTGAGTCGGGTTGAGGAGGCATCCGGGTCATGAGCGCGCCAAAATTTTTCCCCTTTTTCCCTTTTTCCTTTCTCTTCTTTCTCTCTTCTCCCCTGTTTCTTTCGCTCCCTGTTCTGCTCGTGCTCCTCTTTCTCTCCCTCTTTCTCTCTTTTTAAAGCTCAGCCGAAGCTTCTCCCACTTTCCTTCAGCCTCCCTTCTTTGACTTTTCAAACTCTTTTTCTTCCTTTTATTTTATTAAAGAGCCCATATATTACAGAAATACTAAAGATGGCAAGCGAATGAGTTGGAATTGGTGGAGATTGATAAAATGGACTTCCTGTGCCCTGAAAGGTTCTCCAGCCAGAAGCATTGCCATTGGCCAGAGACAAACTGCCACCTCACTACCCTTCTTGTTGAGCCGATGGCGAATCACATGCTGGTTATTACCATCAGGAGGCAGAGGCAACCATCTGGGCAAGCCACCCTGTTGTTGATTGGGGAGTGTAGACATTACTCCTGAATCAGGCTGAATGTTCCTCCCAGCAAACTTATAGTTCTGGAAAAAGGCGATACAATTGAGAGAAATGATTAGCTACCATCCATCGTTACAATACTGTCAGTGAGATTGGAACTAGAGGTTAGAAAAGCTACTAATATGTGTACAAGTCAAAGTTCACGTCGAACTGAAGCCATAGTTGAACTTGAATGCACAAACGATCTTTTAATTTAGAGATTTTGTTCACTATAGAGAATCATGTTACCATTTAACTTCTATCCTATGCTTCGTGATTTTGTTACCTTCCTCGATGCATGATAATGATGAGCATTGGGCCATATTTCACCCATCTAAAAAAATCATGGTCTAAAACTGTTGCTAAAATGAGTTTATAGATTTGTCTTTAAAAGGGGCAATTACACAATTATATGTTTTATGTGTGGTTACAGCCATATTTGAAGCTAAACATTTTAATCCCACGAAAATAATTTGCAACTTCAGACAAAGCACATTCCACATTCTTAGAAAGTATTTTTTACCATTTTGATATATTTTCACTATCTAGGAACTTTTTTTTTTTTTAATTTAGTGATTAGGTCATGCCTGTTTTTGATTGAGCAATTGCGCATGCAAGCAGCTCCTGCCATTCACTCGCTGAACCTGCTATTTGCTCTAGGAATGATGATTAAGTTTTGTTCAATTAACTGTCTGCAGGAAGGAATTATATGTAGGCCGACTGTGGGGGACAACTGAGCGCCAACAACAGGAAAATAATGTATTAATTATTAGGACAAGATTGTAAGAATGCCCTCGGTACACTTCCTTGACTATGTATGACTTCATGTCAATTGCCTTCCTAGAGGGACAAGCACACTCTAGGAAGCTATTACTTAAGCTGTCAGTATCTGTACAGTTCGTCCGTATGCAAATAGGATGCAAAAAAAGGGCTAGAGCTTGTGAAGATATACCCAGTTGAACTAACATCCTGCGACTAGGATTATCATTGGACAACATCAAAACCCCCCCTACTTGCAGAACAAAATCTTTGCGTGAAATCTGTTCCAACGTGTGAGTTACAAAACAAAAGGGTGATATTGAGACAATGTATTATATGCTGAAAAGTATGTACACATGGACAAGCAAGAACCTCTATTATCTCCTATTCAAAGGAAACAGTGAAGTGTGTGAAAGTGGATTAGCAACAACCTGAGTATCGTTACAAATGAAGCTGCCGCCTGGTAAGTTCTATGCGAAACTCAGGGAAGAAAACCATCCCCGTAAATGCAGATAATACCAAGGAGTAATCAGTGATTACAGTGGAGCTCGAGGTGATTGCATTATTGATTGGTCCTGCAAATCCCTCACGGTTATATTGTATGGCTTTGCTGCTGATGATTTGGCATGGTGCTCATTTCAGGAAGGTGTCAGCTTTGCTGTGTAGATCCTTCACCGTGCTGATTATTTGCTTTAACAGGCAGAGGCGCCCATCTGGGGAAGCCACCGTGTAGGTGCTCGGGGAGCGCAGACATTGCTCCTGAATCAGGCTGACTGTTCCATGCAGAATTGTTAAAGGCCTGCAGAAAAGACGGATACAATGAGAGA
This sequence comes from Eucalyptus camaldulensis, assembly GCA_019915185.1. Lineage (NCBI taxonomy): Eukaryota > Viridiplantae > Streptophyta > Magnoliopsida > Myrtales > Myrtaceae > Eucalyptus > Eucalyptus camaldulensis. The sequence goes on from JAHSVA010000005.1 coordinate 11,470,061, forward strand.
ATTGATTAGCTACATCACTGCATTACAAGTCTCTCAGGGAGATTGGCACTAGTAGATAGAAAAGCCATCCAAGTGGGATCCAAACTTTCTTTACCATTCCTGCATGGTGATAAGCATTACTCTGCTGGTGCTGAGCCTGATAGTGCAATGCAGAGTCGTAGCTGGTCCTGGATATATCACACGGTGCAGGTGAATTAGGCAGTTATTGGTGAGGTGTACTTCCTGTGCCCAGGAAGCTTACCCAACCAGAAGCGTCGGCATTGGCCCGAGATGAGCTACCACCTTGATGCATCTCTTGTTGAGCAGATGGCATATCATTTCCGAAGTTCTGATGCATATTGTCACCCCCGCCCATGTAACCATGTTGTTGCTGGGGGCGATGAGGCTCATAGGAGATCGGGTCTGTGTATTGACATGTAAATCTATGGCCAGCAGACATATTGTTGCCTAGCATCAGGGTCTCTGGTGACCGATGGATGGAAGCACTTGATGTGAATGGATGTGCATTCTGAGAAATCAATTGAAAAACCCGCTTCAAATTTCTACAGTACATAGTCTAGAATGTGGTACTCAATCTGAAGGCCAAGTTTCAACATTTCCAAATTCCTCATAAATGAAAAGTACTGTTATCTCACAGATACAGAGTGGGCATCGACATGATGGAATCACAAGAAGGGATGAAGATCAGGGAAATTTCTCGGGGTATATTAAATGGAACATCTCAGCCTATTATCTGATAGTCCTCTCTGTGGAGAAGACTTACCAGCAATGATTGCAAATGGTTAAAATGCAATAATTCAATCAAGAGTCTGACACAAGGAAGGACAAATAGGTTACAAGCAATCTGCATTTAGGAAACTGCAAAGACTGCCCCAAACACGAGTTATAGCAGTAACCGGCAACCAAACAACAAAACCCACAAGCATGGCCTATCTTTACTCATTGCTCTACAATTAGTGTTGCCCTTTCAAACATTTGTAAAATCATGAATACACTTGGCAGTCAGTTTTGTTTGTGTATTGTCTGTCCGTTGCAATCCTTTAGCATATATGCCCAGAAATTTTATATGGAGCTCCAAGGATTGCAACTAGATGCATTCTCTGAGGTTATTTCGCTAATAGAAGCTAACATTGAGGATGCCTCATGTCAGCCTTATTGTATCATTTCAATGTGTAAGTCAAACATCCTGTTGTTTCGATTGAAACAGTCACATGGCACCATCTTATCACTTACTAAAAAACAAAAAAAAAAATTCCATGCCTCTGAAGGTACAATCACTAGATATCAGAATTTGCCGTTTCCTTTAAGGTGAAATCAGCTGAGAGAAAAGGCCAGCATCATGCATCCCATAGAAGGGGAAAAATAGAACTCAATACTACCATACCTCTGACGTTTTCCCCGGATGCTGAATAGGACCATATCTTGAGCACGCAAATGGGGGCATCAAGGACTGGATCTTGAGGATCCCGAAAAGGCTGACTACAAGCCGTACTTAGGGTAGCTTCTGATGAACAACTCTGTGGAGAAGAATCAGCAAAAAAAGAACAAATAATGACCAAGTCATTTGAGGGTTTGTCAATAAGAAGGAAACTAAATAATGCTGTCTGCTTTTAGACAGCTGCAATGCTCAATAGATATGGATTTTGAAACAGAAGAGAATGGTGCAGAAGTACCCCTACCACATATGTGGAACTGACAAAGGTTTTACAGTTTCAATGAATACAGTATTATATCGCCTTCTTATTACTTACTAAAGCACATCGGAAAACATAGAAGATCTTTTCAAATGACAATCTATTCAATCCCCTTAAAAGGAGGTACGGACACTTAGAGTGCCAAAACTTGACAGAGAATGATACTAAGTGCCAAAAGTTTGGAAAGTGACACTTAAGTGCCAAAATCGGAGTAAAATGGATCACTTAAATGTCACTCTGGCCAAAATGCCGACGTTGCGATTTTCCGGCGGATTAAGTGCAAAATAACGCCATTTTGCACGCTAACGTGCTAAAAAAATTAATATAAAAATTAATTTAATTTAATTTAATTTAAATTTATTTATTAAAAAAAAAAGTGGCTGCTATTGGGACCCCAGCAGGCGGCGATCCTTGGCCCAACCAGGCGAGGGCCGCCAACCCTCACCCAAGATCGAGGTGAGGGCTTGCGGGCCCTTGCTGCCGATCAGCCGAGGTTGCCAACCCCTAACCAGGGCCCAGCGACCCCAGCCAACCCTCTCCCTTCGTCGCCGGCCCTTCCGGTGGCAGCAGGGAGGCGGCGGCAGTGAGGGCTTAGCCCTCAGCCGCTTGCCTCTTTTTTTTTTTAATTTTTCAATTTTTTAATATTTTATTTTATTTTTAAATGTTTAAAATTAATTTATTTTAAATTAATTTTATTAATTTTTTTATCACGTCAGTGTGCAAAACGATCATTTTGCACTTATTTCGCCGAAAAATCGCCACGTCGGCATTTTGGCCGGATTTTAGCTAAGAGTGACACTTAAGTGATCCGTTTTGCTCCGATTTTGGCACTTAAATATCACTTTCCTAACTTTTGGCACTTGAGGGTGCACATGGTAACGCTTCTTGACTAGGGAACGGTTTTTTTTCAGAAATAGTTCTTTTATATTTCTACTCTATGGAACAATTTCTGAATAAAATAAAGTGTTTGGTAACTACACAAAATTTGTACTCTTGAAATAGAAAAAAAAATAGAAATGTGTTTGGTACGAAACATTTTTTTTGTATTTATTCATTTTTTATTCTTGCTCACGGATCGCCGATCGTCAACTGCCGGCCGCCGCCGCCGGCAGCCAACCGTCACCGCCGACCGCCGCCACAGCCCATCGGCTACCCCCTCCCACTGCCGCCCATCCACCTCCAGCCGGTGGCGACAAGCGGCGACAATGGCGACCAACGACTGGCGGAGGCAACCGGCAGTTGGCGAAGGCGACCGACAGTCGGAGGTGGCAACGACGGTCGGCGGCAGCAGCGACGACGGCAATGGACGGCGACAGGCAGCGGCAGCGACGAGCGATGACAGTCGGTGGTGGCTCCAAGCAGTTGGAGGTGACCGTGGCAAGAGAGAGGAACAAAAGAAAAATAAAAAAGAAAATTGGCTTATTTCTAAAAATTGTCCCCAGGAATAAAAAGCTACGTTTTTTTTTTTTTTTTTGCTTGTTTCTGTTTCAAAACTATTCTCAAGAACAAAAAAAATAGAGAAATTGTTTCCGAGAATAAAAGTTTTACCAAACGGATTTATGTTCTTTTTTTTGTTCCGAGGAATAAAAGGACAGAAATTGAGAAAAATAGAAATGTTACCATGCAGACCTAAGTGTCTCTCCGTGCCAAATTTTGACACTTGAGGTGTACTTTGTCCCCCTTAAAAGTATGGCACTCCATAATTCAAAGATTTGCCCATTTTCTTTTAGGGAAGTGAATTGACGAAAAGGCACTTGATTGTGTTATCCATGAAAGGAAAATTACACAGGCTAAAAGCCTAAAATTTTCATACCTCTAATGTAGGTGTTTATGGGTGCTGAGACCCTGCAGCACTGGATCTTGTGGGTACAGATGGGGTGTCTAGGAAGGAGCATCTAAGGAGACGACGATGTTCTGATGGTTGATCAGCATTTGCCACCAAATCATTCAGCGTCAACGATATTCCATACTGTGGAAATGAATAAGCAACCTAATGAAAAAGAAGTGGACAAAGCAAATGCTTGTAGCTGCACATATCAAACAAAAAATTGGATGGTCGACGATTTTTCGAATAACTTGGAGATACAGAAAAGGTCACACAAACACAAGCAAAAGATGGTCAAAACCAAACAACAGTAGACTGATATGGCCAAGACAAATATGTTTAGCCGTAGATCCTGGAGTTTCCAATTGAACATGATCAAAAACATAACTGAGAAGTCATCCGGTTAGGCATTGCAATTAACTAGTTTGACTTGCTTAATAGCAAGGCCAAGGACAATAGTCAACTGGCCGCACTGAAGAGTGTTAAGAGTTGTAAGCATAAATAAGCGAACTCAGTAATTAAATGCGATAAATATAGAAATTGTACCTGTTGTCTTGGTGGTGGAAAGAGTTTATATTCCTGAATATCAGAACTTCCAAGAGCCTCATTATTTCCCGAATCGTTTCTAGAGGAACTAGCCACATTATATCCAAGAGCCATGGGATCAGAACCAGCTTGTACTGCACGGGAACTCCATGGACCATTGGCACGCAAGGCTTGGACATTACTTCTTGATGCAGTTGCAGTGTCATCCTCCGTGTGCCAAACAACTTCCTTCCCTTTGTCTAAACTTACACCATGCAACTGAGAAGCGACTGATGAGTTGGCACTGCTCGGAGGTGATGAAAAATTGTTCAACAGTGATCGTGAGTTGATAGGCGTTTCTGAAATTGAAGAGCGCTTTAATCGGTAAAGGTGAAAAAAGGGGAGCTGTGTCTATGAACTTAAAATTGGTACATAGATCAACTGGCAAAGAGATAGAGTCATCACGAGTGCTTCAATGTTAAAATGCTACGTGATATATTGCTAAATGTCATCAACAACGTATCAATCCTAAACCTTAGGCCTCACGTATGAAATGCACCTCAATGTGGCCCCAAATCCTACTAGTCCAGACAACAAGAACTCCTTAAAGGAATCACTATTTTGAGTTGCAGCAACTGCAGATACGCATGGCACGAAAGAGATTATACAACTGACAAACCTCACCCCCTACCGACCCCATTGTAAACCGCAAACAATTTTAATGTCAGTATGCAATTCAAACAACTAAAGCACAGGAGAAAAATTCTCTGCAAGCAGTTAAATTCCTCATCCAAATCCTAGAAATTATGGCCAGAACAATAGACAAGTATATTGGTCTGACCTGTTGCATTACAAAAGTTTTTGAATAACACAAATTTTGATTTGGCCTTCATAACTCACCTTGAACACTGCTGGAATCATCATCAGAGCTTAAATCTGATTGAATCATCAGAGAAAACTTACACTGCTCTTCTCATTCTGCAAAGACATTTTTTATTGGCTTGCATTGCCAAAGGCAGAAATTGCACATGTTTGCTTCTAATATGGCTGCAAGCGAATAACCTAACAAGCCTAAGTTGTCGACTTTTTTTGTAAAATATGGGTTTTGACCTAGTCAGAAAAAAAAAAAAAAAAAAAAGTTAGAAGCTTCAGCAGAGAGAGAGGAATCGAGAGTTTTCGGGAGAGGGAAAAGAGAAGAGAGAGAGAGAGGAAGAAAAGACAGAAAGAAAAAAAAAAGGAAAAAGAAAAGAAAAAGGAGGAGATAAAAGGGAAAGTGAGAAGGAAAGAAGGGGAGAGAGAGGGATGGCAGAGAGCTCGAACGCAGAGAGAAGAAGAAAGAGAGAAGGAAGAAGAAGAAGAGGAGAAAAGAAAAAGAAGGGATTCATGCCTTCTTGTCATGGGAGCCTCGCCAAGCCACGTTAACTACGTAACGCAATGCTCGGTGCTCCCCCTTCGTTCAATCGGAGTAATTTTGGACTAGGGCTTGAAATTTGGAATTTTGAGAAAATCGAGCGGCGAAGTATAATTTTGAGTCATTGAGCTGCATATTTTTGTAGAAATGGTACTTTGGGATGTTGTGAAGCTATAGCATCTTATGGATCGTGATTTGATCTTGTGGCCGGAACGGAATTTTGAAGTTGGGGGCACATTTTGGTACTGTCGAACAGTAGCTTCGAGCCTTTTTTTTTTTTTTGGAACTATTTTGGGGTGACTGAGTTGGGGTTGTTGTTGTACGTTGAGAGAGCATTCTAAAGACTATAAGACGGCTTGAAACAGAATTTTGTGGAGGAAGTTATGGCGCGACAAAGTTGGCGCATGGGCTGCACCTAGCGGGAAATCGATGGGTTTTCGATAATGCGAGCTTTCGTGATGCATAGGTGTCGTTTTATCGACAAATAGGCCTAGCATAGACGAGTCGTTATGCGAATATCCCTTTGACTCAGCCTTTTGATATTTTTTTCCCATTAATTGTTAGGGATCCGAGTGCGTTGGTTTGAGCGAGCGTCATAGTTGATTTTCAACTTTCCTAGGTAAGTGGTGTTATCTCTTCTAAGAATTTATAAGCTCATGTCTTCAAAATGATAAAGATTTGATATTTTATGAGTTATAAATAAGCATGTTTATTGCATAAAAGTTGGATCGGGCATTTACTAAGTTTTGATATTTGAAAATAGTGCGAGAACTTTTTATGAATATATATTCTGTTTGATGAACAAAGTTAAGAAATATTACATGTTTTGGGTTTGTGAAACCATTTCACGAAAAGCTCGACTTTGAGATGATTTACGGAAGGTTATATAGTTATTGATTTGTAATAAGATTTTTGAAATGTATTTGATTTGAAATTGATTTATGAGACGAGTCTTGAAATTATTTGAGAATGTTTTATGGATTTGATTTGAGAATTATGGATGACCGTTGTTCTGAATTGATGTGGATGCTCAATATTGCTGAGAGCCCAGCGAGGGGCTTGTGGGTATGCGCATACTATTCTAGGATATCCTTGTGGGCCGAGCCACCGGCTAATAATAGGTGGAGACCTTGCTAAGGGGGAATCTTGGTCGCCTCGTCACCAGGCGTTGTATTGTGACTATGGTTTGATATTGAGCAATGAATTGGTCAATGGAGTGAACCATTACATGTGATATGAGTTGGGTCGATGGAATGGACCATCGATGAGATTAGTCGATGGAATGGACCATCGACGCGTAATTTGAGATTAGTCGTTGAAATGGACCATCGACGTGTAATTTCATTTGATTATCAATGTGTGGTTTGATGAGATTAATCAATGGAATAGACCATTGATACATGTTTTATGAGATTGACCAATGGGTTAGACCATTGGCATTTGCCTATTATTATCTTGAATATTTTTGCTTTGAACATATTGTGTTAAAACAAGAAAGATTATATTTTGGCCTTGAAGATTTGTTAAATTTCTGGGTTTGGTATGATATGAGATTAACCAATAGAATGGACCATTGGCGTGTGAATTAATGAGATCGATTAGTGGATTAGACCATTGATGTTTATTTCGATGTTATTATGAAATGATTATTTTTGCTATAAATATAGCTATGTTGAAGCATATGTAATCTTTTCTTTTTACCGTATGTTTGTTATATCCTAAATTTGGGTTAAAAGAGTTGTGGTTTGGTTTTGTAAATGTGCATAGTAGGTGCTCAATCCGCTTAGGAGAAATGCACTATTCACTGAGCCATGGTTGCTCACCCCTCTATTTTCCAATCTTTTTCAGGTCCCTCGACTAACGATGAGTAGGTACAAGAGCGATATGGATGTGGGGACTTTTAAGAGTTGGATTTTGGGAGCTTCGAGGCTGTGTCCTTTGAGTGGAAGGACGGCCATGTCATCCCCTTTCTTGTTGGTTTTGGGGTGTGACATTTTTATGCTTCTCTTGTGTGACATCTAAACAAGAACATCTATGGAAAGTTCAAAACAATGAAAAGCATATCAGAAAATGATGACCTAAGATGGAGGGGGCCCTAGGTATCCAGAGATTGCACAAATGCAATAAGGCGGCTATGCTTAAACGCATCTGGATCCTTTTCTCTAATAAAGATTTTTATGGTGCAGATGGATTCACTCAACCTTCTTAAAAAGAAGGAATTTCTGGGTGGGAAAGAAGCCAACTTTGTGTTATGGGGCTTGGAAGAAAATTCTACAACTAAGGACAGAATTCCAGCTCCGCTTCCATTGGAGGATAGACAATGGTCTCAACACTTCGCTCTGGTTTGACAATTGGCACAGGAGTCCTTTGAACTTCATATTCACAGACTCACTTATCTATAGATCTAGTCTTTCAAGATAGGCTTCGGTGGCTACTTTTTTCCTAAGGACGGCCACGCTATTCGGTTAGTGATTGCAACTTGGGGTTCGCCACTCCCTTCCTTGACTGATGCTAAAGATCAGTTTTGTTGGAGGGAGAATTCCTTGCGAGTGTTCTCAATGGCCTCGGCTTGGGAGCTCGAAGGATCGAGTTAGATGGAATGGTTTCATTTAGAACAATGCCATCCTACCTCGATATCAATTCAACCTTTGGCTCATTACTAAGCGAAGGTTGCCTACTCAAACCCTTCTCATGGCCCATGGTAGGATTGATGATGCATCCTGCCCTTTCTGTGAAGAGGAGCCTGATTCTATTGATTATTTATTTTTTGGATGTCACACTACGTCGCGTATTGCCTTATTTTGGGTGACCAGGTGCGGACTGCCTTGGAATGACAAGCCTTGGGAGGATATGCTGACTTGGGCCACCACCTCCCTAGCGAGTAAGGAGTTCCACAAATGTATTGCCCGTTTTTCCTTTGGTGCGCTCTGTCACATCATCTGAAAGAATAGGAACGATATCCTTTTTAGGGGTGAGCCGGTTTCTATCTTGACCATGAAGAAGCACCTTCTCAAAGTCATTCAAAATAAAGCTCTCACCTATAGGAATGTGGACTACTCCACTAGAAACAGGAAATTACAATGGTACTGGGAGTTAGATCCCTCCATCTTCTCCTCTACTGTTTGATCTCTGGCTAGTTAGGCCCTTTGTATTTTTTGGGTGTGCCAGCACCTCTTGTACTGGTTTGGTTCTTTTGCTTGCCGTTTGGCTTTCTTCTATCGGCTTCCTTCCACTCTCTATGAGCATGTTCATTGAGAGTGTAAGTTTTTGAAGCCGAGGATTGTATAGTTTTCCTTCCCCCTTATATCTATTTCTTACCTTACCAAAAAATAATAATAAATAAATAAATAAATATATCAGAAAATAATGTTCTCTTGTATTGAATAAGAAGTAACTAAAGAGAACAGGCTAGAGGCAGAAGAGAACATCAGGTTGTATAATCAAAAGTGGAAACAAAGAAACAAAAGAGCACTAACGTTTCTTGTTTCAAATAACATGAGGTGTTTCTTTGCTTGATTGCACTTCCTCTAAAGACTAACCAACCACAAGAACGAAGAATGGATGGAGTGCACAAAACCTGGAGAAAGGAGCCTTGGCAGGGTGAGGTCAAAGTGATTGTAGCATTGCTTGAGCATTTTGTAAATCATTTCTTCGGTGAAACAGGGCATCATCTCCTTTATACGCTCAACTTGCTCCTTCCACTCCATCGGTAACTCCTTTTGGTCCCCTTCAGTGAAAAGGGGCACCCTCTCCTTTATACACTCGAATCGGCCCTTCCACTCTATCGCTGACCTCTCGCTGTTTTTCCCTGTCTCTGTTGAGGAGTCAATCAAGAAGACCCGAATTTGATAAGCTCATCAGAATGAAAATAAAAGAACAAAATGAGAAACTAAATCAGCTGCACCCACTCGAAGGGTTTGCGTTTTTCTATTTGGCTGGAGACAAAGGGTTCACGTTAAATCCGAACACAATAAAAATGGGTCTCTTGCTTGATGGCACGGCAATGTCTCTCACTACTAAACCAAGAACAAGAACAGATTGAAGGGGCTCACAAAAACCTTGAGAAAGGAGTCTCCGAATGGCGAGGCTGGAGTCCATGTTGCATTGCTTGAGCATTTCGCAAATCAATTCTTTGCCAAAACGGGGCACCATCTTCTTTATATGCTCGACTTTCTCCATCACCTCCATCGGTATCCACTCTCTCCTTTTCTCTCTCTCCACTGAAGAGTCAATCAAGAAGACCCAAATTCGACAGTTTCACCAAAAATGGAAAATCAAGAACTAAAAGAGAAACTCTATCAGCTTCCACTGATTCAAAGGGTTCACGTTGAACCCAAAGAAATCAAATGATGGCGAGGCAACGGCTCTCAAGACTAAACCAAGAACAGGAAGAGATTGAAGGAGAGTGTAAAGAACCTTGAGAAAGGAGTCTCTGAGCGGCGGCGTCGGAATCCATCTTGCAGTCCTCGAGCGCTTCGTAAATCTCTCCTTTATGCGCTGGACCTGCTCCTTCCACTCCACTGGTACCTCTCTGCTCTGCTTTCCCATCATCCTTTCTTTCTCCATCGAAAAGAGCCGATCGAGAAGATCGGAGGCTGCTCTCTCGTTCTATAAATTCAAATTATGAGAAAGAGAAAAGGGATGGTTCAGAGGCCGAGTGATTTTGCACCGTTCGCTGACAGAGGAAGGACTCTGTTTCTCGCATGAAATAGAGATGGGTGCTTCGAAGGCTCACTTCACCAACCGACCTTTTTTTCAACTTCCACAACGGTCAAGGTCAGCGAATCCCGTAATTACCGTCATGTCCTCGTTCCCCTCTGTTGCCCCAAACGGGCCGGGCCGAGAGAGTGGGCCGTAATCTCATTCTCGATCTCAAACAGGTCGCCCAAACTAACTTGGTTCTTCACCAAAAAAAATAAAAATAAAAATTTAAAAAAAAAGGTTACCCATTTGATCTCTAGCCACAAATTAAGTACATACGTCATAAAAAAAAAATCACATTGAATGGAAATCACTATTGAACTTGAATGCATAGAAGATCCTAATTTTTTGAGATTTCATTCACCGTATAGAATCGAGTTATGCATAATTTAGTTTTCAATCATTATTTTGAGATTTTGTCCCATTTCTTGATACAAGGTAAAGAGAGTCACAATCACGTGATACTTATGTGACTTATGAATATGTTCAGCCTCTAGTGCCAACACTGAGTAGGGGTGAGCATGATTTGGGTTGGGTTGCTTCACCTTCTAACCTTAACACCAACCCACACAATGTTGGTCAAATTTTGAGACCAATGATAGATCCTATTGAGTATGTGACCAAAGACCGGACTGACCTACGATCTTGTTTTAGTGTCAATACATGACCAACTGATAATTTTTTTTTGTTTCATTTTTTGTTCTTTTTGAAGAGGCAAACCTACAATTTTAAATTACATATCTATCGACAATGCGGCGTTGTGCAACCAAACTATAAATATCAGTACATATTTAACAAATTTGAAATAAGACAACAATAACAATTTCACATTTGTTAAAAGCAACAAACCATAAAAACAATTAAGACCAATCATAGAGATATGGGACAAGATGGGAAGTTGGGCTACGAGTGGGGAAGTTGAGCAGGGCAAGTGGAAAAGTTGTTTTCTTCAATTTTGATAAATTCAAGACTAAAAGGACAAAGAGGACAGGAAAAAAAAAAACGATTACTAGAAGAGGATATCGTGAGAAGCCATTTAATGTTGTTTGCGTCATTTTGTATACCATGAGGAATTTTTTAATGATATTGGCATCGTTTGACTTAGGGTTTTCTCTTTAGCATATATAAAAAAAAAAATTATAAATAATATATAAGTCTAAGGATCCCAACAACAAGGACTGGCCCAATCTCTTTAGGACCTAAACGAGGACCAGCAAAGTTGGGCCGGTTTAAGGTCGGTCTAGGGTTAACCTTGGACCAATGCTCACCCCTAGCACCGAGCTAGTGTTGGCACGGGCCTAGGGCCCGTGCCATGTGATGCAGGCCTAGCATAATAAGCACCCAGCAAGGCCCGGTGCGCGTACCCCGAGGGCTTTTTAGCCCTCGTTCAGCAAGCTTTTTCTTGCATCGTGCGAGGCCCCTCTGACTTTTGTGAAAAGTTCCGCCGAACTCGTGTAAGGTTCCGCTGCATTTTCAAGACCTTCCTATAAATAGAGCTTCAAGTTTGGTAGTTGGACGATGACAGTTGGGTCTACTAACAAGTCGCGCAGGAGAAAGTGCGAGAAGAGGAAAGTCGAGTTGAAGAAAGAAACGCAGAAGGGGGGAAATTGTAGATAAACTGTGTTGAAGGAATGATTTGGAGGTGGCTTGAAGGCATGATGCACGTGTGCCACTTCACCGAGGTGTGATATTAACGTAAGCAATCTAAATAGACATAATTATGAACTTGACTGCCGGTGAGCCCACCCAAACCATATGGGCTCGAAGGATACTTTTGGGCAGGTTTGGACAAGGCAATCAAGTCTAGGCGACCCCGTCGGGCTCGTGCCGGGCCAACTCGACCCAAGAATTTTATACTTAAAATTGTTCTTAGGGGCGAGCTTGGGCAACAAAAAAAGTCTAGCTTAGGGTAATATTTGTGCACGCAATACAAGCATTAAGCATATATCTTTTATTTAGTAGTTTGTACGATGAGTAACACTTTTCGTCCTATACCTAATGTTATCGCGCACGTCACTCAATGTCATAATAAGCTATGTTCTAGATTCAATCTCTATCCCTGAGATGATTACTACTTCGTACGTGCTGCCACCTTGACTGGACCGGGTTTGAATGGCAGGTATTCGATGTGATGCTTCAATAAAAACACTACTAACACGAGGTTTGCATTAAGTATAGGACGAACCTCGTCGTATGGTTTCGTGAATATTTTGAGTTTGTGCTTCCCGATCACTGACAGTAACTGCCAAAACTGCCCTTTTGCTTTATAAAACTCGAAGCAGTAACATCACGTCCATGGAGATTTCCCAATTGGGTTGGTTGAACTGATTTCATCACCTGCTAATCGCCTCCCCCCTCCCAATGAGAGTTGAAAATTGGATCTGGGTTTTGCTAATCTTGGACGAACTACCTGTCAAGAACCTTCGCTTCTTCAACCACGGCATTGACTTGCAGGTGGACTGTTCGATTGGTATTCAAGAACGTGCCCATTTCTCTTCCAGAAGCTATCGGGCTGTTCCTGCCTACCTCCTATTGTTGTGGTGTCGTCATGGAAAACGAACCCTTTCTCCTGAATCCTAGGGAAGCAGAGGAATCCGGCATTTCGGCGGGTGATAATGTTCCTTCCGGTACACGTGATGTTGCGGATGATGCCGGTATCGCTGATCCGAGGACGCCCCGTTCTTCTTCTTCGTTTGCCGATTTCGTTGCCAACTTGAACAATCCGAAGAAACTGCTGATTTGCCGTTCACAATCTGCTCCTTCCTTGTTCAGCAGCATCAAGGAGTCGGTTCCCGACCTTCTAAATCCTGGACGTGCCCCTGAGTTGACCTCTTCGATTGTCCACCACGCGTTGATTGCCGTCCTGGTGTATTTCTTGTTCGGAGTTGTCGTCTACATAACTACTGGAAATTTCGAGGGCCAGGAGACGGTGAGAGTCATCGATGCTGCGTACTTCACTGTGGTCACGCTCTGCACGATCGGTTACGGCGATATCGTCCCAAGCACCACATTTACCAAGCTATTCACTTGCGCGTTCATCCTGGCAGGGTTCGGGTTACTAGGGATTCTGCTCAATGGATTGGTCACGTACATCTGCGATCGGCAGGAAGCCATAATGTTGAGCACCGTGGATGAGAACAGCTTCAATGCGATGGTTCGGACATATATGGTCGACAAGGAAAAGGGCAGGATGAGGACAAGGATCAAAGTTTGCTTGGCTTTGGGTGTAGTCTTCATTAGCATTGCCTTGGGGACGGTGACGGTTCGTTTCTTGGAGGAATTGAGTTGGGTCGATAGCTTTTATCTGTCTGTCATTTCAGTGACCACCGTTGGTTATGGAGATTGCGGGTTTAGGACTGTGGCAGGAAGGTGTTTCGCTATAGTGTGGCTGCTATTGAGTACGTTGGCCGTTGCTAAGGCGTTTTTGTACCTAACCGAACTGAGAGTCGACAAGAGGAATCGCCTGATTGCAAACTGGGTTCTCCAGCAGAAGATGACTTTGGGGGATTTAGCCGCTGCTGATTTGGACAATGACGGATATGTCAGGTACCTATGACCCTTCACTCTACGCATTCCATTCTGCGATTTAGAGTACTTACACATTCTGGTGAAGTGGTAGTGCTCTTTGTTTTGATTCATCATCTCCCCTTTTCGACATGCGTCAATTCTATTTAGTTTCTGTGCTGGAAGTAAGCTATGAATTAGCGCCTTCGGGAAAATTTCAATAATGACTGTACATGATGCTGTGTTCTTGAAGAAATAGTTGATACTCCAAGGGCAAAAGAAGTAGTTGGTAGTCAATGATTACGCACGGGATAGGCATCACATAATTATCATTTGAAGTGAAGAATTTTGGGTGAGGGGCGTCCTGAAAGTAGATGTGCAAAAGACTGACGTACTCACGGCAAATCGGCAGGTAGAAGAGCACGTGATAAATGGACTAACAGGAAGATGAATGAGGAAGACAGAACATACTAAGAAATATCAACAGACATGATGGTAAAGATGCTCAGTCAGACATGATCACCACAGTTTAACAAGTATAGTTAGTGAGGAATGTTAGTTGTTGCTAGCAATAGCAGAAACAGCCAAGATACCAACTGTAGAACTGCATTCATCAATTAGATGAGAATTCAGGCAGATGCAGAACCAATAAAGCATGACAAGGACAAAAGTTAGATTGCAGAAGATTACGTCCATCGGAGACCATTGTATCATCTCTTTTCATTCCTTCATGTATGTTAACTGGTTATATTTGTAGTGATGTCAGTAGGATGTTAAACCATTTCGATAAGATATATAGTCAGGTTGCAGCACTGGAAGTGATTCTTGCAATCTAGTTGAACTTTTAACCGCTAGATTGTGAAAGAGAGTATGATGTGAGGCCTGCAAACAAAGCTGATCTTTCATGTGGCCTTAACAACTAGTCTTTTATGTTAATTGAAAAGAAAAAGACGCACCAGATTGCCTGTTCAGTAAATTTTTGAGAGCACTCAACCCCTTTTTTGAGAAAGATTGGATCCCATTGTGAGAAAGGCGGACTAATATCTACTTAGAATTAGTGGCTTGCAAGATCGAAACAAGTTATCAGATGAGTACATCAGGGCATGAGGCAAAAGAACAGAAGACTTGATCTTTCATTAGGTTCAAAACCGGAAATCATTCTGGTAGCATTCTCGAATACAGTACTGGCATTCTTCAGAGATTGTAAGTCACCATGACATGAGAAATCTAAGCACGAGAGCCTCCAATTGAAGACGAAGCAGAAGTCAGACAGAAGCGAAGCTGGAAAGACAAAGGAGAACGACAGTAACAAATGGAAGCACTCTAGAATATTAGGTGGCTAGGCCTTATAACATAGCTAGCATAGCAGTTTGGAAGTGAAAAGACAGTTTGGTCTAAATTACAAGGACGATAGTCTACACCGGAAGGGTGCCTTTTTATAGATGCTCCATTTGAAATTTATAATGAGAACTGAGATTTAAAACGAGCTGGAAATTTGATATCATTAGTCATCCTATTACCATGTAGTTCTAGAGGCGCTTTACCTTCCTTGTCTAGTGAGTGGTAGATAATACGTTCTTTTACTGAAGAACACATGCGAGGATGTGCCAATGATCTTCATTAGAGCGTCGACCAAACACAAGAAGTGGTACCCTCCTGAAAGGACTGTTATCTAGAGGAGTAGTTCTTGATTTCTCTCCTTTCATGATGTGCTTGAAAAGGAAACTATTCGAGAAAACTTTTATAAGTATTTCCTAGCGTATGGTGTCCAAAGTCATGTGTCCACTAACAGCAACAAAATATGATCTGAATATGGCTTCTTCATGTCTTTTATAGTTCTTATTTTCTGGGAAATGATTGTTTCTTGCAAGTTTGATGTCTGTTTGTTCTATATATGAGCTGAGCACCTCTTTTTAGATAGATCAATCCTTATGTAGAATTCTAACTTCGTGTTGCTGGCAGCAAATCGGAGTTCATTGTCTACAAGCTAAGACAGATGGGAAAGATAGTAGAGAGAGATATCGCACTGATAGGCAACCAATTCAATGTTTTGGACACTAGGAAATGTGGCAAGATTACCCTTTCTGATCTCATGGAAAGTGAATGATTGGAGGAGTGAAGTGTGGCATGCACTTGGGAAGCCCAATCCTGGTGCTTGTCTGCTGTCCTTTCAAGAAAAAAGAAAAGCAAAGAGAAGGCAATCAAATCTTTTGGGGCATTTTACTACCAGGGGTACTCGATTGTCTAAGTGGTGCATCACGCGTGCTTGGAAAGATCAATGCGAGCTGGACGGTATGAAGCAGAAAATCAGGTAATAAGAGGAATCGCCACTAGGAAATGTCTTTGGTCATAAAATTCTTGAGAAACGAAACTTCCTTAGACACCTCCTGATGCTGATTAACATGCTTTTCCTGTTTATTCAGTGTATCAGCTTACCAAATTTCCAAGAATACTGCATAGAGAGACTGCCTCAACATACTCGCCCTTCATTGTTCTTGTTCAAGCAATATCGACTCCCACCAACATGCGAAGTAAAGATAAAATTCTTGAGTTAACTTTTCTTGAAATTCCTTCAATGTCCAGAAATTTCTGCGAAATTTGCGGTTTTAAAGATTTCTTTTATGTGTTCCTGTCAAGAGAGGAAAGCAGACTCAGTTCCTGATTGGTGAGCCAAAATTTGAGAGATTAAACCCGTCATTGCATGGTGTTTTCACCACAGTAGATACAGAAACTAGGTAAAAATTTGTTTCTTCATTTTGAAAACTGGTCTAGTCGGGAAAGAGAAGACAGTAAGTCTCCACTGGGCCTTTGGCTTATCCGACACAAGCATCTAGCAGAAAGCTACTTGGGCGAAAATCAGACGTTGATCGTTCCAAATATTTGCAATAAGCATAATCTAGGCAGCCTTTTCAATCACATGTCTACAAAATTCTCAACTAGTACATAATCAAGTTGAACAAAGCATCCTAGGGAATCTCCTTTCACAACTCCAAAATCCTAGCTGCAGTTACAATGAAAACAAGAGTAAACAACGACGAGAGATTAAGTCACACTAGAGTCCTGCCGGTGAAATCACTTGGCATTCCCTCAAAGAGCAAGAGCAACACACCAGCCCTGGCTTGAATCTAGGAACAAAGAGACCCGTCCATCGCAAGTTGCGGGAAACAAAAATTATACCATCTAGCCTTGCATCGAAATCAGGCGCTTCAGCTACACCGTCCTGTTCAAGATTCAGCCGACAAATCTCAAGGCAAAACATAGCAGTTCTAAAGAATGTGTAGATGCAAGATTTTTCAAATGGTGCACTTCAACTCCATGGAAGGAATTACATTGTCTGTTCCAATATACAGAGTAAAAGGCCGTGGAGTGTCACGTCGTCACATTGAAAGATGACAGGATCATACTCATATCAGAAGTGACAAGCATATATATGCCCGTGAAAGAGAAAAGATACCCAAAAACAGAGACGAACAATCATCATCTTCACTTGCCAAAGGAGGAGATAAGGAAGAAGGGCCAGGATTGCTCTCTCTCTCTCTCTCTCTCTCTCTCTCTCTCTCTCTCTCCCTTAGCAAGTCAAAAGAGGCGTCAACTCATGTGCTAACCTAAATTCATGCATACTGTCATCATGATATTTAGCAGCAATCATTGCTCTGCGGGAGTCCACAAGGAAGAGAATAATTTTCCAATCTCTTTTTGAAGATCTGTAGCAAGCGGGCACAGTCCGAGAAGTCCATTTTCTTAGGATCTTGCGGGATGGTTGAAAGACTTAGTTTTCAAGTTCAAAAGTTCGATCCTAGTACTCACGAAATTCATAAGCGGTTGAAATCACACCATCATCGATCAATTTAAATTTATACTTCAATTCATGTTGGAAATGTTGTGGGTACTTGTCCTGCTAGGCATCAGCATCAGAAATTGGTTGCTCTAGCAACGTGCCGATGCCACATTGAAAAAGGTGCATGTCACCTTTTCTCTGCCACCCCCATAACTTTCGATTTGGTAGGCTGATGCTATCAAGAGTAGGACCCACGTGAAAGGATGTCCAAGACGGTTTCGGCCCATGACTATTCCTTCCTAATCACAAATTTCATTTTCACGGGTCATTATCCCTCCCTCCCTCCGTCGAGCAGCCCATGATTGATTAGTCCATCAAAAATAAATCACCCAAAAAGGAAAATCATAATAATAATAATAATGATAACGTCATATCATCTACCTCCACTCCACACCAACCATCTTGACATTATGGCGTCCTCCCACAGTCCCCATCAATTGTCTATGCCGCCCATAAAGCTCAACCATAGTGCCTATGGCATATATACATTGTCATTTAATTTCTTCTCTCTAGTAAAAATCTGTGAATTTCTTTTCTCAACGTGTCCATGATTTCATTGACATTTACAATATTTTCAATATTGAATTCGAAACCTAGCATCAAAATGCGTGAGCACTAATCGTTTAGAGTTCATGTGATTTGTGATTAATCCGGTTCATATGGACTTGATTTGAGACAAAAATTCATCTCTCAAAGAAAAATGAGCCATCACGATGTGTGCACTAAGTAACATCGCTCATTTCGGTCATTGCACGTTTGTTGACTTGCAAAACGTTAGGAAAAGCTCCTTATCAAACCTTTTCGTTGCAACAGCTGCTAAACCCTCATGTTAGTTACCGCTATCTTGTCGAGAAATAGAATCCCTCTCTATCAGGACTACCTGTGACTCAAATCTTACTGTGCTTGCTACCAAGACTTACATTAAAGCATTCTTGCCGTTTTCTCTGCGAGATTAATAATGATAATTTTCTCCATTTTGTCAGAAATTGCACCGGTCCCAACGTTCTGACCCCTCTCTATCAATCTACATATGCCTAGTCAGTATTCCCTAGACTCATATTATAATCGACGATAGACCCCCATAAAATATGTTGAATATATTCGCTGCCAAATGATATCGCTGATACATTAATGGTACGTACACCTACCCTTTATAGTATGTCATACGCCAAAAGAATTTATTGCCATGCAATCTCTCTCTCTCTCTCTCTCTCTCTCTCGCTCGCTCGCAAGATATTAGAATGTTTCTAGGAGAAATCTAATCGTGACCCAGCTCATCAATCTTTTCTTTTTCATTGCTCAATATTTATTTATCGATTTGTTATTTTTCTTGCCGGAAATCTGTCAACTGTTTGACCTCCTCGTTCCATTCGAGGATAGTTTTATAATCGTGCGAGTATCGTGTGAATTCCGAAATTTGACTTTTGCTGTCCCGTTATGCATTTTCGGCAAATAAGAAACATATGAGCGAGTCAACTTTTGAAATAAATGGAGCATCTTGGTGCACTGCACATGACTCGCGTCAAAATAATAAATATCGATCTGTCGAAATTGTCTTTTTATCGACCTCGGTTTATGAATTAGAAAAAAGCATCATTATCAGTGGAGCGGACAATAGAAAACCAAGTATACGAACGATTAAATATACGATACATATAGGAATAAAGCTTCAACGCTGAATAGATTCTCTCAAGGGTCAAAGCTCTTGGGTAGTGGTTGAAAGGAGTCATAAATGTTTCCAATCTCAGAGCGAACCTAACTCTTAACATTTTTCTTGCTTTCACACGGAGAAAGAAATAAGATAGATGCTACTGTTGAAAACAACGTCAGCGGATTTAGTTATGGAGAGATGAATGTAATAAAAGAACCTAAGTATAGAAAATTCAGAACATCATTGACGGCTGGACGTTTCGGAATAATGCAAGCGACACCTTCTGCAGTGCCTTATCGCCGACGGATTCTGTCCAGATTTGCTCGTTGATCTCGAACCCAACCAAATGGCCTATTAAAAAACATGCCAAGCTCGATATTGCGTGTTTATATGTGGGCTAATAATGTGGGGTAGAAATTGAAAAAAGAGAGATTAAGTACAGAATATGGTAGAAAAAACCACTGAAAACCGTGGGATGAACAAGTTATGCTAGATCACGTCCATTTCCATGGGGAACCCTAGCCAGATTATAAAACATGGAAGCACTTCAGAAAATTGTACCGGAGGTCTAAATTTAATTTATATCTCCAATTTAAATTTGGTTTAGGTGTCTATTAATTCGTATCTCCTTTGGCATGTGGTGAAAGACCTAGCAACAGAACCAATTAGGTTTAGGTCATGTTGTGTGTTCTTGATGTTAAACTTACAAGTGGGTTTCATTTAAACACGCAACCCCGCTACATATCAAGGAGTGATTGGAGGGACTGATTGATTACATGGTACTCGCATGCTAATGTGGTTCTGGATGGTTAAAGAGGTTAAAACAAGAGAATGCGGAATCGCAGAGAGCAAAGAGGAGTCAAATGAAGGATCTACCTAATTGTAACGGCATGACAGCGTGTGAAAAGGATGTGACAAGTTATTCCTAGGACAGGGAAATCGATGAAGAGACGAGAAAAGTCGATGATAAAATAGCAAATTAGCTCCAGCAAAAGTTTTAAGGTCTCCTGTGTCCATATCTAACCGGATAGTGAAAAAAGAGAGGTGATGAGGGGGACATGTTTTCTAGGTAGTGTCAATATAACCTTAGAGAAGCCGCGTTGGCTCTCTCTCTCTCTCCCTCTCTACTTCTTGTTTTGCTTGAACGAACATGGAGGCTATTGGCGGAATCATGGGCAAGTGGTGTTTGAGTACTGTCTGGCCTCTCTCTATAATATGACCAGCTCTCTACTAATCAACAATCTTAATGCTAATTAATGAAGACTTTTAGGTATAATTTGGCGCGTGGCTATTGGTCATAGATTTCACTATTCTAGAAAGTGAGAAACCTAGCTATATGGCCGCAAGCGATGGCTCAGCATCTTGGTGTGGGTTCACAGATTTATGGACCAGCAGTTGTAACAAAGTCGCCATGATGAGGAAGGTTGCGTGCACCAGAGCCTGTATAGTGATTATGCGCGTGGCTGTAAATACTGTTGCGAGATGTATGGTGGATACGCATTTTGTTATCCATTTCTTGACCGCTTTAGTTTTTAAGAAAACCGCCGTCTACCATATGACGTCAGAGCACACGTATATGATGAGTTCCAACCCTAATGCTCTGTTTTCCTGTGTTGCGCCTTCTGATCTTAGTTGACTTAGCTATATATTGTCGATATGAATGATCATGTCTTCATCTTGTGCGTACCCTTGTGAAAGAGTGTCCAAATTCTGACGGTTCAGACTTAAAACATCGAGTAAAGCAATTAGGATATTTAAACAAAGCCTGTATTAACAAAGTTGACAAGTAATAGCTTAGTAAATTGCATGGCGACGAAGGTCAACATATGTGTACAGTATAGATGTGGAATATTTTGTGGGGCATTTGTACTGTTTTTATTCTCAGCCATAAATATGACCAAGGTTCGATGCGATGATTTTTCCGTTCTCACTAAAACCCGATTGAAGATGGATACGTCGGTATCTGGAAGATGGATTCGTGTACCGTCATACCTAACAAGTAACCTGCCCTCCGTTGACCAGGAACTCTTAAGAGAAGAATACAATCGATGCTTTACATAGCTAGTCGTGACAGGCCGAAAGAAAAAGGCGTAGGGGTCAACAATCTCAAGCTCTACCAAGAGGGGTAAGACTCAATGAGGTTCATATTTTTCATTCCATTGTGCGGATGATGTGATTTTCTCAGCTTCTTGCATAAGACTCGTTGAGGTTGTCATTCTTCCACGCAGTATCACGCAAAGCTCGAGTCATCCGTGACACCAGCTGTGAGCCCTTCGTAAGATACACGGCCTGCGACAAGGGACCATGGTGGGTGCGACAGACTTACAGTCTAAAGCTGTTGTTTAAGTCGTGTTGGAGTTCTGATCCGAAAGTTTAAGATTTTAGGTCTCGTGATGTGCTGCAGTTAGGCCATTTTCATTGTACGTTTGAGTAGTGTGTGGAGCTCTAACAAAAGGTGTGCACCTTAAAGTCAACTTCATCAACAACAAAAAAAAAAAAGGTTGAGTGCGAGAAGAGGTTTGCTAGATTTCCATGGGCATGGGCAGCAGATTGTACACATACTGTAGGCTCCCACCCACTGCCCTAAAACAGAGAGCATGGAAAGTTCAAGTGAGATGATTAAGCTTTACCGATGTTAAAGGAGCACTGATTATGCCTCCACTTTTAGAAGGCACTAGGAAATAGATATTTCCTTAATCGCATATCTAGTATCTAAGTGAAAATGGTCTCACATTTACTGGAAAATCAAGTAAAAATGTCGTGATTATACTGAATAGAACGATTTAGTGGTTAAAAGACAAACTCATGTGCATGGATTCAAGACCCAACATGGATGCACCAGGCACATATGATTGCATTCACTTATCTAGAAAATTCACTGATCTAAGGTGATTTTGTCGTCACGAAAAAACAATTATCAAATCAAAAAATTAATCAGATGGTGTGCTATGAATGATATTGATAAGTGCTTATGTCATTTCCTAACATAGCTCAATAAATGGAGCTAACATCTCTTCCACAATTATATCACAATAGAATTGTTTAAATATCGAATTCATATCATTTAAAATTTCTCACATATGAGCCAGCTTTACACATCAAACTTCATAGCATGGGTAATCAAAAAACTGATGAAGATGGCATCTTAGTGTGATTTGTGTTATAACTTATGCCTCATTTTTCTTTTTGACTTGGTCATAATTTTCACTTTCGGGATAAAACGAGGTTGAATGAACCGTTCCAAATCTCTTCCCTTTTTCTAGACACATGCATAAGATAGTGAAAACAAAAAGAAAAAGAACCATTCTTTTTAGGGGGGTGTTTGGATAGTGAAATATGTTTACACGACTCATGGGAGATTCATACGGTCTAATGGTGCGTGAGGAGCCTAGAACAATAGCGACAGACTCTTGGAAAGAATCAAACGTTTGACGAGAAGACTGCCACGAAATTCCGGGGCATGACCAAAGAGATGACGCATTTCACAAGTAAATTAGGCGGGTAAATAAAAATTTAAAAAAAAATAGGCGAGTAAATGAATTGGGGGACCCACATAAAGGAAAAAAGAAAAGTGAATAAATTCCCACGTGCCAGCTATAGTCAAACGATGGTTTTGAGAGCCTGGTCCTTCACACGTGTGATCTTCCCTTTTCATTTCTTCTCATTTCCCACAGGGAAGAGACTATGAAATGGATCATCTAAGCGTAATGAATGACCGCACAAACAAAACTTCGATCATTCAAGCATGATGAATTTAGAATTCTTGGCAACTTCAATGCACTTTAACAATTTTCGCCCTGCATTCCGGACGCACAGAGTTTGGGCTGATGTGCCTATTCATCCGCGGCCAAGGGGCACATAGCCCTTGCCTCACATAATGGCGAGTAAACTATTATCATGACTAGGGATGAGGATCGACTATGCTTGACAGTAGGCAAGATGTGTCGAGAGTCAATCCAGATGTGATCAACGTCTTAATTGAACCTTGATTCTCTCTCTCTCTCCTAGAATGTCTCGGTCGAGCTAATGTGACACCCACACGATACCACATGAGTACCATGTGTCGGCACACTAGCTGAAATTGCCACATGAATGGCCACTTTTAGCCCCTTTTTTGCCGGACTTTTGATTGCAAAATAGTCAAAGTGCATAGTTGAGAAGAAATGATATTTACCCTAGAAAGTAATTGAAAGTCTAGCAATCCAAGTACATAATGCAACCAAAGTTTTGTGAGCAGCCATAACATATACTTTTTTTTGTTCATGTTGTAGGTTGCTTATCTTGTGTCAAACCCATAATTTGCACAGCGTCATTGATGCTCCTAAACGAATTTTAGGTCTCCATCGCTGTGCCCACAATCAAGAAAGCGCGTCATATGACTTATCTTATACCCTACATTTTTATAAGACTGCATAGCATAATATATATACACTTGCAGTCCCGTTGGCAACTACTAGAAAGGGAGGGAATAAGCAAAGAAAGTCCAAGTCATCATGCATCGGCAAATAATTGAGGTACCAAGTCAAAAGCTATCACTTTTTAATTTATTTTCGGTGTGAGAAACACGAACATTGTCCACAATAAAATAGAGTCTCTCTCTCTTTCTCTCGCTTTCTCATAGGCCTTCTTTGACACAGACACAAAGCTTTAAGGAGCTATCAAAAAGCGCTCTCACGCATCTGGTTTCTCTCCAGAACACTTGCTCTCCCTGTGCTCCAACTTTTTAGTTTCTTCTTGTTCTTTTCGTTTCGGTCAAATTCTTGTTCTTGATCTTCTTCCTCCTCGGCATGTCCGACGACAAGAACAATGACCCTTTTAACTACAATCCCTTCTACACCCCCGACAACATCGGAGTCGTCAGCCCCCCGGAGTTTCGATTCTTTGACGACGATAGCACTAATCTCTCCATGTTCACTCATCATCAACAAGCTCCGCACAACCCCCAAGCGCTCAACCCCAGTCCGTTCATGAGCTTCACCGGCTGCTTACGCAGTTCGGTTGATTACAACACCTTGTCGAGAGCCTTCGACCTGTCTTGCTCATCGTCCGAGGTTATCACGCCAAACCTAGACGAGGGAGGTTCCTCGAAAAAGTGTTCGATCACTGAGCCGGCAGCCACGGCGAGCGAAAACGGCCCACTATCTCCAAATTCTTCGGTGTCTTCGTCTTCTAAAGAAGCGGCGGTCGAGGAAGATGGAGATAACAGCAAGAAAGATGAGGATGATCCAAAGACCACGTGTAATGATGATGATGACAAATCCAAAAAAGGGTAGGGTTTTGTGTCTTCTTTCCTTTTTCCTTTTTCCTATGTTTTGATGTGAAAATGGAAAAATATGCTTTTCCTTTTAACTTTGGTCAACGGGATCACTCTCTCGTTGGGCTTTCAACTTCTTTTTGTCTAAATCTTCGCCTAACTTTCGAAGAATTTGTGTATACTTTTGGAGCTTGAGTTTTTCCTGGTCAAGAGATTGAAAAGTGGGGGATTAGAGAGTGAAAGAACTCCTGCCCGCATAGCTCAGGCACGAAATGTGTCCTTTTTGTTAGCTCATGAACCAATTTATATGAGGTTTTTTGCATCTTCAAATATTATTTTGTCACTCATATTATGCATCGCTGTGAATTATAACAGGAATAAGCCGAAAAAGAAAGAGAAGCGGCCAAGGGAACCACGTTTTGCCTTTTTAACAAAGAGCGAGATCGATCATCTCGAAGATGGATACAGATGGAGAAAGTATGGACAAAAGGCAGTCAAGAATAGCCCTTATCCGAGGTTTTTGTCGCTAATATTTGTTTCAGTTTATTTGGCAAAAAAAGAAGTAGATATAGACAATATGGGAAAATTTTCTATAAAAGTTGATTATCTGAGAAGATGCTCCTTCTAACTGATCTTTAGAAAAACAAAAGAGAGACTTGTATTCGTCCAATGTCAAAAGTTCAATAATCGACGACGCCTCTTGCAATTCTAGTATTATTAGTGATGAAGCTGAGATTTCATTTTGATTGCTCATTTCCAGGAGTTACTATAGGTGCACCACTCAGAAATGCACCGTGAAGAAGCGAGTGGAGAGATCGTTCCAGGACCCATCGATCGTGATCACAACATATGAAGGCCAGCACAACCACGAGTGCCCGGCAAACCTCCGTGGCAATGCGGCCGCTGCCGCTGCTATTTTGTCACCTTCATTTTTTGCATCGCCATCAGCAATTGGAACAACCTTTCCTCACAATTTGTTGCTGCCTCAGTTTCTTCAGATGAGGAATCCGAGTCGAGCCAACTCCAGCAATTCCATGATGTTCTATCCCCAAACCCTAGCTCCACAGCAGCAACAATTCCAGCCTCCTGACCATGGTTTGCTTCATGACATGCTCAATTCGGTCGTCCAGAAAAAGGAGCCGTGACTGGTTAATCCATTTTTATTGCTGTAAGTCGTTATGGTATCCGAACCGTAGATAGGTCATGGCGTATTATATTTGTGAAACTCTTGTCAAGACCTGATATACATAAACAAAAAGCATGATTCAGTTATCGTTTGTGGAAGATCCCTGAGTGCCTCTTGGCATGCTTTAGCGGTTGATGTGGCTGTGTCCATCAATTCTGAGATTACTGGAATTGCTATGAGGAACAGTATTTTCGGTTTTTTTCAAGTGAAGTGCGGGAACAACCCGTGCTGTACAATTGAGATGACAGTAGGAACTTGGACACAAAATGAGAAGGCTAGAGTTACAGTTGCCCAACTGAAATTTAACCCTTTGATTGTTTTATACACAGCTTCCTCTTCACAACTCTTTTTTCCCCAGGTGAATAAAAGTATGTTGCTGCAAAGATCATCAGATATATACACAAGATTATTCTTTTCTGATACAATGAATCTTCTGTTTATCTATAACCCCTGTTGTCAAGCCACTCCGGAGCTGCCGGAGCTTGCTTAGTAGATTACTCGAATTCGGTTCACTTCTTCTCGAGCTGAAGCTACTATAGTGCTTGATGAAGCCGACCTTCACTCCAGAAGTTAGCGAGTCTAATAGAGTAGTAGAACTTCTACATTTTTTATTCATCACTTTAATGGACATGTAAGTATCATGAACAGCTGAGCTATAGCGTCTTTAATCTATATTACATCACATTATATTGTTTGATTTTGGGCTCGAGCTCCAACTGGAGTTTTAGCTCCAGTATAGACTGAAATTTACTCGTTAATTGAGTGAAGCTCAGTCAAGCTCAAATATTAATCAAAATTCAATTAAGCTCAGCTTGATCTTGAGAAAACAACTATGTATCTTTCAGAGGGATCTAAAAAACTTATTCATCTATTTTCTTATATCTTACCTAATGTTCCTTGTGATTATTAGGTAAAAAAACTTGTTTTAATGTACTACTAAGATGCATGTGCTTTGTAAAAGTTTTAAACTAAATCTGTTATACTATTCTAAATGGTGTCAATGTGAATTTCGGTAAGAGAAATGTAATAATGTGCGAAAATTGATAACAAAATAAGTATACACATCAATCAAATTTCCTGCTAGATTTTACATGGGTTTTATTTAAAACGTATATAAAACCCCCCACAATATAGGTCTATCTCTAATTGATAGAAAACATAAAAAATAAAAAAATGTAGTTTTTTTTTTAATAATAACATAATTACATGCAAAATTTTGAACAAGTAAAATAAAATTAATTAGTAAAATGAATTATTAAAACACATGAAAGAGCGAAGTAAAAATGCAAATCCCCTTTTATGGATAGTTATCCTTCATTTTGTCAAAACCTTCACCTTTGTGCCCTTGATTTGGTGTAAAAAGCCGAGCATGCTATTTGTGTAGAATTTTCTTGAGTGTAGAGTGGTTTCTTTTCTCTCCTTCATTTGCTCCTCTCTATTTATAGAGATTAGAGGTGATTTTTTTCTTTTAGATCATCTTCCCATTCCATAAATTTCCCTATTCTCACTGATAACCATTTAACATCTACTATTTGTTTTGGGTAAAAGTTGATGGGCATCTCATCCATGACAACATAAAGAATTGTTGGGTAAAAGTATGCAACATTCAATCTGTAATTTCAAAGAAATTTGTAATATTTCTTTCCCTGACAAGACATATCTAAAATTCCCTCGATTTGTACTCATAATAAGAATATTCACATTCTTTCATTTTCTTGTGAAAATCCCATTATCAACAGGTGGTCATTAATATAATTTGCATTTATTGATGTTTCAAGTTAACTATGTATTTTCGGATAAGTATGATCAAAATATT
Organism: Eucalyptus camaldulensis; assembly: GCA_019915185.1. Taxonomy (NCBI): domain Eukaryota; kingdom Viridiplantae; phylum Streptophyta; class Magnoliopsida; order Myrtales; family Myrtaceae; genus Eucalyptus; species Eucalyptus camaldulensis. The sequence continues at coordinate 11,497,466 of JAHSVA010000005.1, forward strand.
CGTTCTGAAATATAGTGCGATGATGAAGGTTATACTTCCACGTGATAATCGCACGTAGTGAGATGCTTTCTTTAAAGGCTTAGTGCTTAAAACATGTAATCTGCCAATTCATAGAAATAGTACATATTTTTGTCCCAATGCAATAAGTCTTTGAAGTGCCATAATTAGGACATGTGGAATAGCTGTCGGAAGCGACATGCAGCGAGACATCGGTGGCTTAGTTAATTCCTAAATGCGTGAAGTGCGGGTTTGACTAGTACGTTGACCATGTGATCAAGGTCTTACAAACGCAATTAGCATATTCAAGGAATGGCTCATGAAATTTCTCCCCTATTTGTGCGTTAGTTGTAGATTTGACGTTTCATGGATTGATTAATTTTAACGCGATCGAATGTGGATACAATTGGGAAAATTGAACGCGACATTCATACTACTTGTGGAGAAGCAAGTTAATCACTTTTTGAGTAGAATGATCGCACATAATCTTTTCCATTAAATGCTCTGAAAAATATGCAACTATTCTAATCGTACGCTCGGCTTTGGATTTAGGTAAAGCTGGCCCGATGTGGAAGGTCTACTAATGAAAGAGAGCGTTTGTTAATTGGGTCTCGCACATAAGATGCAAATATAAAAAAAAAAATAAAAAAATCTTATGTTGGAAAATTAGGGTTAAATGGAGTCAATCCATAATAGAGCTAATATGCTAATGGCCTCATAATTCATTGTCATGCAAAATCGAATGTGTCGACGAGATCAGGCTTAGTGATTGGCTCGAATGGACGACGTGCAACCTAGGCAGAAGATCATGTGAAAGTGTTTGTGATTCGCATCGGATCATTGTACGCATCCTTAGTTCTATTCTAACAAGGCCTAATATTATTCATATGTTGCCTATGGCCTCTTGTCCATCAGAACAGAAATGGAGACTTACAATCTCGGAGACTACAGGTCGACTTTGCGTGATGCTACGGCGACGAACTCATTGCGCAGAATTCCCTAGAGGTCCCAAACTGCTGCGGAGCAAAAACCCATTTTTAACGAGTGAAGATCGAACGGAGAAATTGGATTCCGACAGAAAGCCATGAAGACATCCCAGGTAAACTTGCGGCGTGCCGGGCGAGTGTCATGCTCAGAGCGCGAGGCTGCGAACAGAACATGTGCGGAAGTATGATTACATTCGTCGCTTTTTGCATCATCTTGACCGGCCTTGTCCAGCCACCAAATGGCAATGAGCGGTCGGCAAGAAAGGCTTTCCTTTTTGACGACGTCAATAAACCCTGAATCCACGACATACCCTCCTAGAAATTGGCCGCGACGTTAACTCAACTTGGGGAGATGTGCAATTTTCCATTTTACGCTGAAATACTGCGTTAAGGCATACACAGAGAGAGAGAGAGAGAGAGAGAGTCAATGTATGCATTGATGAGCTGTGGACCAGTAGCACAAGATTGGTCGGCACGGTGTCGACTAGCTGAAGAGCGACATGAAACTACTAACGAGATAAAAGCGAAAGATTCAAGAGACGATCCCTTGAAAGCAAGACCAAGAAGGGGGCAACAACAGAAACTCAAGCAACATGATCTTGCATATTAAAAGAAAAGTTTGAACTCTATATAAGATAACTACAGACGATGAGTAATACATCATTCGTAGAGATAGTTCGGCACCAAAGCATACCTATACATCAAGTCCTCTCTCTCTCTCTCTCTCTCTCTCTCTCTCTCTCTCTCTCTTGTGGGGTCGCAGGTGGTTCTATTTAAATATTGCCTGCCGACACTTGTGAAACAAGGAAAAATGATCACTGCATTCAACATCCTCAGATCCATTTTATACTTCCTATCTGAAACGGAAACTGCTCCGCAATATGGAAAACAGAAAATGCGTGCTCGAAATTTGAAGGTATATCAGGTCAAGGAAATCTTCAACCGGGATCATCTTGTCAGTCCTAGGCACCACTTGTCTCAGTGGAGGCTCTCCAGATCGTCCGCCTTGTTTCTCATGTCACCAGAACCAGAGGCTTCCTTGGCAGGTTCAATTTCCTTGCTGGCGGTATGGCTTCTCTGGTTTCTCCGACCCTGGAAAAAGATGGGTAAAGCTACATAATTAAATCCCGGAATGCATTTTCAGTATCTTCTCAAAATGATGAATCATCAGCAGTACTCAGTTCCTCAGTTCCTCACCAGGTTTTGATTCCTAAGAGTATATGGCATTAAGTATACTAGTAACTTGATGCCAACAGAATAGAGTGGCAACAAAATGTGCCTAAATAACACTACCGTAACTTCATCCAATGGCACTAAATTGCACCCAGAACTGGCAACCAACTCACATCTTCATTAAAGTTTCAAAAATTAGGAAAAATATCCCCTGTTATGTACACCAGCCATTGAGCCGGAATATGTAAAACTAGAGTGAAGGTGAAATAAGAATGTATACAACAAATGCTCCATGGCCCAAAGGAGGAATGAAAGAAAAAAAAGAGTTATGTGCCTACTATATAAATAGCTTCAAAAATTAAAGATAGAAACTGCCACCATGAAGAAATTACATCAAATTGGTACACAGCAGAGACATCTCTCCATACATTCCAAAAACCAGCAATGCGTACCTCTCTTGAAGAGTACTCATCGGCTTCAAGCATACGTACAACCTGGGTCATTTTAGGTCTCTTGTTCGATTCAGGATCGACACATCTAAGAGCAACTAGAAGGGCACGTTTTAAAGCACGTGTTGTTGGTTTTATATTGAGATTTGGGTCCACAACTTCCTCAGCTCTTCTCGTCCCTACCATTAACTTTAGCCACTCAACAAGATTTACCTGCATTTGATGGAATGTAAAATATGAAATTGCAAGTCCTCAGAAAACCATAATCGAATCCCTGTAGTAACCACATAAAACACCATAAACTGGCAAACTTGCTGAAGTCAGTGTAGGTGCACATGCATACTCAGTGTCTCTCCTTGTACCGCTGGTGCTTTTATGTGTATGAATGTCCATGCACTAAAAGAGAGATAGAGACAGAAAGAGACATAATTTCTGGAGGCCTTTGATGTACCTCATTAGTAGGACGACCATAGTCCACAGGATCTCTCCCAGTAACAGCTTCAAGCAGGAGGACCCCGAAGCTGTAGACATCACTCTTCTCATTCAACAAGCCAGTGTTAGCATACTCTGGTGCCACATAACTGTTCATATAATACAAACCTAGTTGTGAGATAGACATCAAATTTTTTCTCTGTGAACCGATTTTTCTCAAGGGAAAGCAATTCAGGACATACACATACCCAAACGTTCCCATTACTCGAGTTGCAATGTGACTTTCATTTGAACCCAGAAGCTTGGCTAATCCAAAGTCAGACACCTTTGCATTAAATTCATCATCAATCAAAATGTTACTTGACTTTATGTCTCGGTGAACAACTTTGGGTTCTATTGCCTCATGTAAATATGCAAGCCTGCAAAATATAATGCATTATGAAACCAGTATGCTCCATTCACCAAATATAGTATATCAATGTAGATGTTTCTCTAACCTAAGGGACAAAGAAATTACACTAGTTCATCCTAATATCTAAGATGAGTTAATCGAAACACCTTTGTCATTTCGAGGCTCAATTTTGAGCCGCTCCATAATCGATATTAAACTTCACGTATCTGTTCATGCAATACAGGTCATGATAAATGCCTAGTTGAAACTTACGCCTTTGCAGTTCCAAGAATGACCTTCATGCGAGCTTCCCAAGCTAGGCCACCATTTTGCCCCAAAGATCCGTGTAGCCACTGCTCTAAGTTACCGTTGTTCACATACTCATACACCAGCATCCTGTAGTTTGAGCAGTGAAAATAGTGATCTCACTTGATTATTGCTCTAAAAAGGAGAACTTGAAATCAAAGAAATAAAAATATACAAGAGCCATCATCAATGGATGCCATTACTCTTTTCATATTATCATTTATTATATTTGACATGAAATAAGGTATTTAGCCACCAAATTATGGATAGATATAATCAAATGTGAAAGTAAAACTGTATCACCCTATAGATCAGCAAAACTTGCCTGTTAACTCCTTCTATGCAATATCCCAGAAGCCGTACGAGATTCTTATGTCGGACATGACCAATGGCGTCAACCTCAGCCCTAAATTCTTTTTCTGCTTGTCCCCTATAAACCAATTCGAGAGTATAATGAAAACTATGCTTTACAATGGCATCAAGAATATAACATGCAGTCTTACAAAAATATCCTTACAGATTATTAAGAATTTTCTTGACCGCTACCTCCGTGCCATTAACCAATCTGCCCCTGTAAACAACTCCATATCCACCCTCCCCAAGCACATTCTCTGCAGCAAACCAACCAGTTGCAGTCTCAAGATCCCTAAGAGTAAACCAGTGGCCCCACCCAAGATGCGAAATTTCCGGCAAACCAATTAAAGGAGAAGCTGTCACGAGTCCACCATATGACAGTGATGAGTGATTCTTTTGGATCGCTCCTGGGCTTCCTACTTCTCCTGAGTGTGAACTGAATCCTCTCTCATGATGATAAACTGAGCTACACTGACTGAGATTATCTGGATCACTCTTGCTTGTAGCCAGATGAACTAGTTTTGTGTTTGGATTCTTATTGGCTGGCTTCTCATTAATTGTAAGAAAGGCACCTTCCGGGTAATCTTGGAAACTCTGAGGTCCAACCCTGTCAATCTTGATGTCCTTTGACACATTGGGTATTTGGGAATGAGGATACTTGTCTGTTGTTCTTTTTGATCTTCTTCTGAATGTAATCCATACAGATAATATACAAAGAATTAAGACTATGAATAGAGCAACGCATAGGCCAATCAATACCCATAACTTCAAACCCAAAAATGATGTCTTCGCTGACAAATGTGCATCTAGAGAACCATTTGACGACATTTCTTCTGGCCCAGACACAGAAATTCAAGAAAATTCTGGGCCCTGTCACTTCGGTTCAGCAGATATACAATGTTCCTGCCAATATGGCAAAATTGTGTCATGCAACTTCCTCAACAACACAAATGCCAACATAAATACTAAATTGCTGCACCTTCGGAAGCATGATTCGATAGATGCTGTCAAATCATTAGACCAGCAAATTTTCAAGATTTCAAGGCAGCACCAATATCTTGATTTAAAGCCCAATTTCATGGACTAAGCAAAAGAAACCCCACACTATTCATTGTAAAACTGAGATATCTTGCTCGACTGACACAGAGAATGAAGAAAATGCCTTGTACATCATCGCTCTAGCATTCTAGTCTGACATTTAATCTCTCAAAACCCTATTCAAGCGTATATCAAACACCCACCCCGCAAAAGAAAAAAGAAGAAAATACTTGAGACTACCAAAAACTTAAGACTCATCTCAATGAGAAAAGCAAAAAAATAAAATAAAATAAAATAAATATATGCAAGTTCACATCTACAGCACAACGGTCATATAAGGGAATAAAATTAAGAAGCATCACTTATGGTCCAAGTAAGAGGAAAAAAAACAACAATGTGAATCCTAGAAATCGAAAGAATAAAAATTGGCGTCTGGCAAAAGGAAAGCGAGTACCTTTATGCCGATCTGAGTTAACCCCCTCGATCTTCTTCCTTAAGCACCCAGGGAAGCAAAGAAAGGGCTTCTTTTTTATGAGCAAACAAGGATTCAGTGAGCATAGATAGCCCACTGTAGACCTGCAACACCAAACAAAATAGCAACACGCCACAAACCAGAAACCCCAAGAAAGACTAGATTTCCAGTACAAGAGCCGCTCACCAGCTGAACGAATGCCTCGATATAACTGAGAATAACAATGGAAGGAAATGGCAAAAAGAGGATCGCCCAAAAATCCAATCTTTAAAGTCTAACAAGCGAGAGAGAGAGATGGGAGTTTTTAGAGCGAAAGAAAAGCCAAGGTGGCGAAATGGGTTGGTGGCGAAATGCAGAGCAATGTGTAAGTATGTGCGTCTGTCTTGATTTCTTGAGGGACCTAGCAAGAGCTGGAAAGGAAAGCTTGGTTTGCAATGGAGGAAATCTTGCACACAGAGAGAGAGAGAGAGAGAGGAACAGTAAAGGCAAAGCAAAATGAGATGAACGGGGACTGCATTTATAGCTGGTGGGAAAAGAAAATAATATCATAATAGCCTCCAAGATGAAATGGTGGAGACAGAGATGGGACGGAGTCAAGTCAACCCAAAAGCAGAGGGAAGAGGGAAATTCCAAATCTAGATTTTCGCCATTTAGCTGAAGCTCAACCTACACCGGTTCTTGTTCTAACCAAATGCAATGTCCCCTCCGAAACAACTCATGGTCCTGGGTCTGCGCCTAGGATCAGTTCATCTGTTTGTCTGCATTAGATTTCATGTCCAGTATAAAAGAAAGCATACAAAAAGTCTTCTTTCTTGATCTAAACGAAAAATATAAATAATAATAAATTTACTATTAAAATGAATCGTTTTATGAGTATGACGTGACACTACAAAGTATCACGTCTCTTTAGTATTAATTTATTATTGATTACTCGATGGTTAATAATAGATGAGTCATCTCTAGGGGTGAATATGATTACAAGGTAGAACTTAACTTCAATAGGTTCTAAAATATCTAGAATGAGTTTCAAATTCCAAAAATTGAGGAATTTTTTGTCTAAGTAACTTGTAACTTAGAATTTGGAATAAGTTTTTGTATTTTTCTTGATCTATGTATTCATGTGATCCAATGATATTCAATGATGTGTGTATAATCTGAGACTCTTAGTCTGAATCTCCATTTTATGACTAAGAATTTTACTTTATTAATTTTTTATTTTTTCATATATCTAAATATAAATCACGATTATTAAATTGTAACAGCAAATTGTAGTAATTAAAAGTGTTAATTCACTACAATCTTTTAATTAATAGTACTAGTGGGACTTCTATACACTTTGGAACCAATATTAGAAGTTGCGATAAGATAAATTTCAAGTACCAATGTCTGTAGGTTAGGTTTCAAATTTCCAAAAATGATGAACATATTATAATGAGTAGATTCCAACTTCCGAATGAAACATATATTGAATTCAGAACCACTCACTCCTAATCATCACCAAACGTGTAGAAATTGAAAAGGACGATGTTCCTAGATAATTTTTCAATAGAGCAGAGATCTTACATGCACTAAATAAACAATCAAATCAAGAAAATGTAAGTTATAATTGAGCTTCACTTCCTCGTGATTATAATACAATATAACTACAATGTCACGCCACCATAATCCATGATAACAAGCTTGAGGGAATTGGAAAATCGGTGGGGATGACATGAAAGGACGTAGTAATGGCATACTCCTTCAAGTCGCTAGTCTGTCTCTACCTTTTTCTGTCTGTCTTTGCTAACCAACCTTCTCTTCTTCTCATTCAAGCGCTAAAAGCAAGCTCTTTGCCATTCTTTTATCCTCTTCTTCGTGGTGGTCGCTTTCCGTTTTCCATTTTCAGTGTGTTGTTATTGAAGCTGGGTGATATGAGATGTCAATTCTCCCCCCATATATGCAAAACTCGTGGATTCTCCCTGTTGTAACAGTTTCTTGACTCTCCTATCTTTGCAGCCATTGTTCAATGATCATTGGTGGGTGAGCTTGAGCGAATTTAATGCCTTTCCCAACTGGGTTATGGCGATGGGTTGGTTCTGGTTCGTGGTCACTGGATTGGTGGTTGTTATGATGTTATACAAATGTGTTTGTTGATAAGCATGACATGTGAAAGAGTGTGCACACCAAGTGTTTGGTTAATGTCTGGTAGAAGCATGGTTTCATAGAACAGCATTGTGCACTCCGTTTTAGATTGTGTGGGAAGCTGAATAACATAAATGATACTGAGGGGGTCCCAGGCGAGGCGCATCTGCAAGTGTGATTATGTCTTATTCCACTCGAGGTTATTTTTAACGTTGCTAACAAATCAATAATGGCAAAGGTGGTGGCTCAACGTTGTTGGCAATGGGCAGGGTACAGTAGATTGGCAAAGCTGGTGGACGATTGTCAAAATTTAAGTCAATCAAATCCATTTGGAGTGGCTTGGGGTTTGGTTTGGTTGGGCATGGATCGTGCTTGTTGTGTATGTATAAAAACAGGTAAATGTAGTCAAATGGATCATATTGATCTAAATTCATGTAAGATCCACCTGTTTGACACCTCTAGCAGAGCTTAGTTGAGCACTGACATGTTTAAAGTCCACCTCAGAGAAGATCGCCAATGGATAAAGGCTTTGCCTAAGTCCATCCAAATGATGTGTGACCTGTTGAGGCCAATCAGCAACCCGCCTTTAATATGGTATATTTTCAATCTGTCTTTGCAGTGTGAAAATTAACTCTCATACAATTTCCTCACTTGGAAGAAGTGGTGAACAAAGTTTAATGTCAGAAATATGCTAAAACATGTGCTTTGCAGGATGTCGCACTATTTGTTTGAGTGTGATTGATTTGGTTTAGTAAAATAAGCCTAACAACAATAATTCTGCCTTTCCTCTTCCTTTTTGGCTAACTTGTAGGAAACTGATGCCTGCACAGGTCCCCGCATGAAGAAAAACTTTTGGGGGTGATCAAGTTATCTTGTCTCTGCATATCAGGTGACGTCAACTGTCAGTTAGGTGAGAGGAGCAGACCCTGCTTCTCTTCATTGTCCCCTTAAGCTCACTTGTTTTAGCTATTTCACTAGGATGGACTTAATCAGACTCATCCCCACCCCCACAGAGAGTTTGTTAAAGCAGCAGTGAAAGAAAGAACAATCCATGGAACTAGGAGAGGTCTCTCTTTGAAGCCAAATGTTTGTTGGCCTTTACCCTTAATCAGTTCACTCATCTTCTTCTCCTACTCTCTATACATAAATTAAATAATATTCTGTTTAGTATCGATGAATGTCATGCTTCGTCATATCTTCTTTTGTATTCCCTGAAGGTGGAGATGAGAATGAGATGAGGTGAACAAATTTTAGGTACATACATTTTTTTAGCGTAAGATTAAGGGCTCATTTTGTTGTAGGTGCTTAATTTGAGGAATCTAATTTATCACAGTTACCCTCTTTCTGTGGCTGGTTATAGTTATTTCATTGGCCAGCTCTTTGTTATCCCACTTTAGCTCACAGAGGTCCATCTCAGTATTAAGAGTCGACTGTCTCTCTGGGCTGAACATGTTGTCTCCTGATTTTAATTCGCATTCATGTTTTTAAAGCTTTTGCCGTGAGGGATCATTACTTTGACAATATGAGTAGAGGCAGGGTAGGCACTTTGGTTTTGAAGGAATTTTAGTGTCTTCAGTAGCTAAATTTTCTTCTCTTTCATATATTGGGGGAAACGTATTCTCTTTCCCTAGCTGCATTGTTAAACTTCAGTTTTTTCACTCTGTTTTATTTTGATTAAAGGAATCTTAGAAGGAGATGCTACTTCTAGTGGTATATATAACAATAAGTCTGCTAGAGGTCCTAAAGAAATCACAGCTCAATTATAAAGCTTTTGGAATTAATTAATTATCATGTTTAGCTTTTAAAAAGTGCAATCGGGGGACTCTAGTAGCTCTGTTTAATTTTTCTGATACCCAAATTTCATGTGACAATGATTTAAGTAAAAAGTTGTCTTATGTGGCCATTGGGAAATTTCAAAGTGTTACTGGCATGCAATAGTATCCCCCCACCCCCCCCCCCCCCCGGGGCGGCCCCTGTATTTTCATGATGGATTTGCCAATTTCGCACCAAAAGTTAAACCAGGTTCTTAATGTTATGCCTTTGTCTATGAAATAACATTTTCAATGTACTCAACGGTTATGTAGGACAGTTTTTGTATAAAAATTACTATATAGAATTTTGTGGTGGCAAATTAGTCAACCGGAGCCATTTGAGTCCCTTGATTGCACATTTTCAATAAGGTAAGGGACATTTTCAAAAGGTCAATCACAAAATTGTTCAATTGGAAAGTTTTTATGGTTAAATTGTGTTATGTTAGCTAGTTTCATGATTTCTAGTGTTCTCATCCCATTTAACATCTGTCAATATCTATATGCATCTCTGTGTGGATGTCAACATGTAATTGCCACACCCTTTGGGGTTTGGGAAACAGAGGATTGATTCCATATATGCAGTGTCTTCAATGCTGGACCGGTATATACAACCTGTTGAATTTTGGAAGAATGGCCCTATTCCATGTTAGCCTCCTCTCTGAATACAAGGAAAGGAGGATAACGTCTTTCAGGCTGCAGCTGGAGAATCACCTCCAACAGGTTTTTGGCTCATTTTATTCATCATCCAGAGCAATTGTTCCGAGTCTTTTAATGCATTTCTATGACATCCATTTATTTGTTTTGTGCACGGGAAAGGGGGAGAAGAGTGGGGGAGGAAGTCTGGACAGACTGAGTGGTGCCGTAACCCACATTACCAAAACTGGTTGATTGATGAGTCATCTTGACAGAGACCTATGTTAGAATGAAATAATAGTGCATTAAACTCACTTTAACCAATTATTTGATCATGAGATCCCAAGGCTAGATTTGATGTCTCATTCTATTAATCGATTGTACTACAAGGACAGTTTTGTTACCAGTTCTCGCTATTTTGAGTTGTCCACATACAATGGACCAAGTGAATGTCTGTAGGCATACCAAAAGCAGACTCAATTCACAGCATTATAAAGCTAGAAGTTAGAGAGTTTCCATAGCCTTACCTGTGCCATCATCCTTAACCTTCCAAAATTTCAGGAAAGAATTATCCGTCTTGCTAATTTAGGTACATGTGAGTGTCCTGGTGACAAGGAACACTATTTTAGTTTGACTGAGTTGATCATTTTCTAGTTTACTTTAACAAGTTACATTAGGACTGCTTTACACTTCTTCACATCTAAAGAATTCTATAAGGCTCCTGAAATTCTTGCACTCATGCATCAACTTGTCACCAGAATAGTTCTATTTTCGTTTGATTTTCTCCTCTGTGGGCTCAAGAAAGGAAAGCATCTTTAAGAGAGGTTCCTGAGCAGGTTATCTCGACTGCGGTCCAGCGTATGGTTGAAGAGATGCAACCTTTAAATAAAAAGCTGGAAGATACAGTGAGTTTATCTCCTTTTTGCTGAAAGAATGACCTTTAGTCTGTATTCTATGTCAATTCTCGTTCATATGTACCACACTGAAGCTCTCTAACATGGTAACAGCTAAGTTGGTTATCTAAAACCGATTGTGTTTTTTATTAGTCTGTATAGTTGTGGGTGGTGAGAAAAAGGGATCTTGCTGCCGGTGATGTGAGAAAGAACATATTTCACGTTCAGAGTCACCTGTATGCTTTGGCTTCTGCCATGACAATTGACATGGCGGTGAATTTTGCTTCAGCGGTGAATTTTGCTTCAGCAGGTAATGTCCGTGCTCTCTCTTTATATTATATTAGATCAGTTCTCGCTGGTTGTTTTCTTACATGATTAAAACTTTAGATCTGTTTGCATTGTCTAGCAAATGAAGGGAGGACAACTACCAATTTAAGATAATCTTAATTTCATGGACAAATGTCTGGATAACCGGTCATGTCATACTGTATCTCAAGGGGATATAACGTCCTATGCAGGAGGCTGCCCCTGAAGATTATTTCAGGCCTCTTGACAAGCAGGCTGAGACCATCATGATAATGCAGCTCGAGGGCGAGGAGAAGACAATGTAGGAGGTGATGAAAAACCACACAGAGACAAGCCTCGCTCAAGAAAGACGAGAAGGACAGATTGGCAAATGCGAAGAATGTCACCAATTCCAACCGGCACAAGCAGATTCCAACTAGAAAGGAGGAAATGAAGGCATAAGCAGGTAAGGTCGTGCACTTGTAGCAATCATCAGCAAAGTAATCTTTATTATGACAAGATTTCGGCAAACCCAAGCAATAGCTTTTTCAGCTAGTCATTATGGAAACACATTCACTTATTGCTTTTGTGTGATCATCATGTTCCCCTTCAGGAGAGTTAAAACGTGCCTTTGTTCTGTCGCTGCGACCTTAAGTGTGATGTACCATGATAATCCTACGTAAATGATCAGAGTCACTGTAAGTCATCAGACTCATGATCGAGTCATGATCGAGTCAAATGCACAAATTCTCGTTTGAACTATTGATCCTTGTATGAATATACAAGAGACATCTTCATTATTTGATTCTCCTGTAGATTGTTTTTTTTTTTTTTTAATTAGGATGTGTATAGAAATCCTAGTCATTAGGAACCTCTATTTCGGTCAGTCCCTGTCAAAATGACGTCCCCAGTCTGAATGGTTTAGCGTTCAAGCCTTCGCTAGGCGTTGACTGTTGACCAACTACAGATGATGTGCACCAGTGGAAGGTCAATCTGTATCTGGAGAATGTTCCCTTTACTGACTTGTACTAGGTCAAGAGGATCCAATGGGACATTTACACAAATTCAGCTTAAAAATGGTCAAATTGGCTACTCAAATTATATTGATTATGGTCCATAGTTACTAGCTCGGTGAAAAAATTACGACTTGCATAAAAATTGTTAACCATGGTTGAGATTTATCTATATTTACTTTTCATCGTGGAAAGGTTATAGGTCACATATACAGGTTATAACTTTGAGGACACACCTGGATGTATATAGAGAACCTAACCCAAATTTCATGGTAAAATCACTGATGTGGAACATAATTTTCTGAAAATGATTATTTTTATCACTCAGGAACTTAATTAAAAGAAAATCTTTCACTATTAACGGTGATATATGTCTGAAAGCTCTCGTTAATAATGATAATATATTACGTTAATCCATTAGCAATCAATTTAAAAATATATATGTATGTGTGTATATATATTTTTCAAGTTGGTAATAATTCGCAAAACAAATTTACCCTTTTACGTCCTTTTGTTGTTGGGATTTACTGTATCTCGCGTTAATAGTCAAACCAATTCAGATTGATATCGATGATTGGAAGTGAATTGAGAGAACAGATTCTTCCCCTAGAATCAAACCAGTTATTCCCTTTTCTGGCACAGATAAAAGCAAGATCTGGAGTCCAATTTCAGCGTAGCCCACGTTTGAACTTGCGGCGCATAAAATACTAGATGCAGAATTTCACACTATCGAATGTCTTCTTCTCAATCATTCCACCTCCATTCCAAAGACAATTAATTACAAGAGACTCTCCTTTTCAAAGCACAAGAAGACAGCTTCATGAATAGTGAAGCCGCAGGTGCATTATTATTATTATATGTTTGTCTCATCACGATCATGTGTGTATTTAGATCTTTTTTTAAGATCTGTCCTAATCGCAAAAATGATTATAAATATTTTTTAATGCATTGACCCAACTTCCTGGATAGATAGACAATCCAGTCTACGTGCCCAAGCGCTCATCGTTTGCCTTCATCTGCTTGCAAGTAAATACAAATCTTCGCACATTCTCGTGTGGCTCGGGCTTGGATGTCATTGACTCGACGCAGATGCGCACGCGAAAAAGGAAATATTCTAAGTTTGGTGATCAGGCATGGAGTCCTCCCTCTGCTGTAATCCAGATCAGACCAACCCCCCGGAGGTGGCCACAAGCAGCATCACTTTCAGCATCTCTCTGTCTTATATCCTTTCACTTGTCCTTTTCCTGAACCCTTCTCAAAGCTTATCAAGCTCTGAATCATATATATGTTCCGTTGGTCGGCAAAGAAGCTGCAAGTGTTTCTCATCCAATCCACAGAGACGTATCGAGAAGCTTAGATGGGGAAGAAAGTAATGGTGAGTGAAGCATCGTCCCGGAAGGTGTCCAAGAATCATGAGAAGAAGACACAGCCCCACCACCACCACCAGCTTCATAGCCTGATCGAAGTCTTGAAGCCCAAGGTGTACATCACGGATGCCTTTAGCTTCAAGAGGCTTGTCCAGGAGCTGACCGGCAATGCCGCTTCGAACCCATCGGTCCCCTCATCGCCTAATTTGATCCTAAACAGCTGCCCGGAAACAGCCAGCGAAGGATCAGTACAAATCCTGGCACCGATGGCACTTCCTGTTGAGTGTCAAGATCATAATCATGGAGGCTCTCGGAGCACAAGGGTGGAGGGTCAAGTGCCCACTATCGAATCATCTCAAATTACGGGCAACGTCGATCATCCGGTGGGTATGGTAGGTCTCGAGGACTTGGATTCTCAAATTACAGGCAACGTCGATCATCCGGCGAGCATGGTAGGTCTTGAGGAGTTGGAGGCTTGGCTCTTGGAGGATGTGAATCATCTGGCAGTTCCCTTCTGTGAGAGTAGCTATTACTACGATCACCCCCAGGAGGTCAGCATCTACGACTATGGGTTCTCAGGGATGTGGTGAAAATAGGGTTCTTCATATTCTCATCAACATGGTTCGTATGCATATAAAAGACATAGCCTTTCTGATCACATTCATCAACTGTAGAGAGATTCACGTTCTGTAAACCGAATTCTTTTGCTTCAACTAGTGTTCGTATAATTCATTTGTTGTAAAACGCCAAGACGTATTTCTGGGATGCCGGTAAGAGAACAGGATGTTTCTTTGTGTCATCGAAGAAATGCGATGCGCAAACATGGGATCGCGCATATGGATATTATCCATAACAATTGCGAATGTTCGACATGCAAACAGGCGGCGTGGAGTTTACTGAGAGATCAAATCATCAACAGTAAAAGGGACAAACTTGCGAAAGCGCCGTAGCTTTGATGTCCATAGCTTTTCATTTGGACGAAATTACTCCGAAGGACTACCTAAATATCTACAAATGTAACCTCCGGATTTCGATCTTAGATTGCTGCCCATAAGCATCTCGTTATTCCAAGGCTTCAGTACGACGTGAGACTTTGTGCTGTTGACCGTCCAAAAATCTTAAACTGTCAAAATATCCTATCGGAAATTACATCGTATTTTGCATATCTTCATACGTTCGTTGCAACTTTCGAGCACTTTTCAGTGGCATACAGCATGTTGTCGAATTGTTTCTTCTTAAATTAATGTCACGAAAAATTCTAAATTGATATACTTAGACAAATTTATCTAAATTAATTTTTTGATCACAAAAACCTTAACTTGCTAATATTTAACAAATTTAACCTATATTAATTTTTTTACCACCAAAAAATCAAATTGATATATTTGTTACAAATCTACCATCCGTTAGTTTTCGTTAAATTGGATTAATCAAAAAACAGTATAAGTGTAACAAATAAAGTGTAACTTCCAAAATTGGTATATCCTCAATTATTACGTGTCATCTGATTTAACAATTTGATTATAGAATTTAATAAAAACTAACATAGGATAAATTTATTATAAGTATACTAATTTGAGATTATTTTAAGTAAACATATCACAAATCTATTGGTTTGGATTTTTCGTGATATTAAAACCCTTCCTCCCTCAACTAAATTTTGTTGAATGGCTTTTCTATTGAGTTTTACGTGATAGCAGGGAAACCTGGTTCAACAAGGCGATGCCCGGTTTTGTCGGGAACGAGAACCATCGTTCACACCCTGCAAAAAGATTTCTCTCTCTCTCTCTCTCTCTCATTGAATATTCTTTTAATTTGGTTTGTAACTCTTATACAATATATTAAATAAGTCAATACTAGTATCACCAAAGCGACTCCGTGGCCCAATGGATAAGGCGCTGGTCTACGGAACCAGAGATTCTGGGTTCGATCCCCAGCGGAGTCGTCTCAGTCATTAATTTTCTTTTTCATACCTTTGGTTTCTCTTTTTCATTTTATTACTTTCTCTTCTCAATTGAATTTATAAAACTTTGCTCTTGCCTCATTCGCTTCCCAGCCTGGAGAGATCTATCTCCATTCCTTCAACGAAACCAGGTGTGCTCAGGTCTCAAAGGCTTCAAATGTGATGAAATCAAAGTTCTGATAAAACAGAGTACATATGGTACTCTTTTCAGTTCAAGATTGAAGAAGCTTTCACTCATTAACGCCACAATCTTTACAATTTGCTTGAATTCAAATGTGATGAAATCACGCATCGAAAAATGAGTTATTTTAACAAACAGATCGAGCAAGATGTGAGCAAAACATTCATTATTGCTAGGGCTTTTTCGGCGTTTGGTTCGGAGGCGGGATGCTGTACAGGGACTTGAGCTGCCTGTTGATGAGCTTGCTGTTGTTAAGGGCCAGCTGAAGCTCCAGCCCCTCCGACCACCACTGCTCGAGCCCGTGCGCCTCGAGGAACTTCTGCTTCTGCTTCCCCTTGGACATCACAAACAGCTTCGCTGCCGCCTGTTGCACGTTCATCAGGCCCGGGCTGACATTCTCCTTGTCGCCGCCGTTCTCTTCCGTGCCCGGCGGATCGGTGTAATAGCAGCAAATGTAGTCGCTGTTGTTCACATACAGATGAGGCACCCATTTCTTCATTCCCAAATTCAGAGTCTTGCTCCTATTCAGTTGCGCCATCCAGCCCCTCAAACCGGACTCTGAAATCGTCCGTGACTCGTCGGTGCTCGCCTGGTTTTCTTGTTCGCTGCTCGAAGGGAACATCGACCTGAGTCTCGTCCAAGCGACCCCGGCTTTCTCTCCGATGTTTCTCAGGCTCATAGCCAGCGAAACCGAGGGCGGATTGAACAGATGGGCATCCACGTAGATGCCTTCTTTGGCTAGCGCTTTCCCCACCTGCAATGCAAACCCGGCCCCCAACGAATGCCCCACGATGCACACATTATTGCTCCCGTAGCTTTGCGCCGCCGATCTCAATGCCTCTAGAGCCACGTTGAACCGGACGGAGCCTTTCAGGCTTTCCCATGTGAGGAACCGGAGGTCGTCCTGGATGTCCCTGCGGATCGTGGGGCCTTTGAGCAATGTCCCTCTTAGGGCCAACACGGCTTTCGGCGCGCCGCTGGGTCTGATCAGTATGAATTCAGCTAGTGCCGCGGCCCTGTCCCATTCCAGGACAGCGCCGAATATCGATCCGTCCCTCTCGTCGATTAGCGTTTGGGACAGCTTATACTTGAAGGGCAGCCACCATTTTGGGGCGAGTGCGCTTTCCTCAGGCCGGTTCTCTTGTCTGTCCAATTCGAGCAAGTAGACGGCTTGGATGAAGCAGGCGAGCACCGTTCTCTTGTAATTCTCATCCTTCCTGCATCCATGAAAACATCTGTTGCCTTAAGCAATCGAATGAGCCCCAAGAAGACAATCTATCACAAGTTCACAAGTGAATGAACATAAGTAAAACAAAAAAAATCCAAGAACCCATCGTTCATATTTCACATATATAGTCAACTACTCTCCAGTTGATACAGAAAAAATCCCCAGAGTTACTAATTCTGGTCCCTTGCGGGTCAAAAAGACATAGCCAAGACCACCCACAAATCGAAATTGGTCAATTCAACATCCAGAGCGCCGGACTAACTTAACACCCAAGATGAGACTTGCTAAATTCGGGCCCAAAGGAGTAGAAAAGAAGAGAATAGAGGAGGAGAACAGACCAACTGGAATTGAGGAGCTCTCTCCAGTTGGGGGAGGAGACATTGCGAGGTCCAGACACATGAAACGCGTAGGGATGAGCTTCTTCTCCTTCCGCAGGCGTCTCCTCCTTCGTCGTCTCCTCCTTCATCATCTCCTCGGAACTTCTCTTCGCCATTCTCACTCTGCAACACCCAACACGCCACACACAAACACAAACACAGTCCCGTCTCTCTCTTGCTTCCTCCTCTGTTCTTCCGTTACCACAGAGACAGAGAGAGCGAGATCTTGGTTTAATGGGGACAGATTCAGCTGCGGAAGCCGTTTGCAGAAGATGGGTGCGAGCGCGATCGTGGTTATCGGCAGAAGGAAATTTATCAATGCAGTAAAAATCTCATCTTTCGTTGCATTTCATGTGGGTTCGGATCTGGGTCAGCGACGATGATGAGATTTGAAAACGCCTGGGCCTCGTAGCATCGCATCTCCGCAACGGTCATATTTCTCCCCCGTTGTCGGCACGAAACCGAAGTTACCAAAATGACCCCCCAACCTGCTCCGTGTAGGAAAGGGAAAAGAGGTTGTTGACCTGTTTTAAGAACCCCACCACATCAAGAAAGAATTCCAGAAATTACCAAATTCAATCTACAAAACCAAAATTGGTGGGACCCGCCATCTTAAATGATCCAGATATTACTCGCTCCGGTAACAATTTCTCGAGATAAAATATAGTGGCAGCTTCAATTGTGGAAGGATTTGATTACATAATAAATTTGAAGATTTAATTATATTTTTTGAAAATTTTAGAACTCATTTAAACAAATTGAAAACTAAGTTTATTGCAATTCAATGTGACATTTTTCTCATGAACCATTACAGATTAAATGATAAATACTACTACATCGAAAATTTTGAAACAAAAAAAGTAAAACACATATTTTCGTAACTAGAAATGGGAATGGTCATCACCACCATCACTAATGATAAAACTCGTGACAACGGAGTTGATTGCAATCCAATGTGACATTTTTCTCATAAACTATTGTAAATTAAATGATAAATACTACTAAATCGAGAATTTTGAACCTAAAAGAGCAAAACGCATATTTTCCTAATTAAAAATGGGAATTGATGACCTTCACCTGTCATCACAACCATCACTAATGATATGATAGAGACTGCCAGCAATAGCACCGACGGTCCCTACCCTCGGTTAGGCAGCAGCTAAATGGAGAACACTAAGATAGCTGGAAAGTTGGTAATATGTTAGCTCACTCATCAGTCATTTTCCATGCCGATAATCTCTCATTTAGCCCCTAAGATTAGGTGAACAAAGCAGTCATTGTTGAGTAGATATCAGACACTGACATTGTTCTAGGAACACGTTACTCATAGTAGAATACTTATACGGACAAGCCAATGGGCAGTATTTCTCTTTGGCCTCTTTGAGAGCTGCCATGCCAGATTGCGCAATATTGAGATAACCTGTGGGCGATTATTAGAATTTTTTGAGTTTGGATTCTGTCACAACTCATATTCTTGATATGCAACTTAAACAATAACAGAAGTTCTGATCAGTACACCGATCCTATCCGATAGTAAGGCTCGCCATAGCGCATTCACACTAGGCACTCTTAATTTGCTTTCTCCAACGACCACTTCACTACATCACGGTTCACTCCATCATCTTGAGGGAAACATGTCGTGAGAGATCAGAAGCTATAAGTCTTGAGAAATTTCAACTCGTCACATTCGTTGCTTGCATGGCTGGATACGGCGTGCTCTCGTATTTCCCAGACCACCTGCGTAGTTGACACACGAGGACAGGAAATGAGGGAACGAAACATGGCTCAGTGCGCAAAACTCGAAAGTTTCGGAATATGAGACGATTCTGTGGAGAAGTAAGAGATAGGTCCGACCTGCATTCTTCCTGTTCTGGGATCTGGAGCTCAAGATCCTCTTGGAATGGCTGGAACAAGAGATCGATTTTGTCGTCTTCCACTTTATCAAGAGTCGGCGGATCCCACTGTGTATCAATTGCAACAAGTTAATGAGCACAGAAAATTTGGCACAGGCCAACAAATGTCTGGTTTCATCAGAGAGAGAGAGAGAGAGAGAGCACCTTGGGAGAATTGTCCTTGTCTATAGTAAGAGCTCTGATTCCCTTTTCAACGTAATGGAGGACAAAAAAATAGCACATCAGCATCTGTAAATCTAAAGCTGACTTTAGTGCTATATGTAGAAACTGATTTTACCTCATATACATCTTCAGATATCACCATTCGTAGAGTGTTAATTGTTAATCTAAATTCCTTTCTCAAACATTCAGAAAGCTTCTGGTTGCGGCCTTCGCGGATCTGGACATTTCAAAAGGGCATTAAACATTAGACAACTAGTGCTAGAACGAGCACCGGGAGTGCTTTTGCATTTACATATTCAGGCTTGGTGAAAAGATAAGGATTTGTCTTGTTTTCTACATCTGTAGATTAACAAACCCTTTGGTTTTCTGTTTGTTTAGTGGAAATGACAAAAGTCGGTGAAAAAAGTAGTTGTTTACATTGTAGGTAAAGTCAATTTCTTGGTTAGTACGAAAAATTCTGTCATAAAAAACCTGTCAAAAGTTATACCGATCTTAGGGTCATTCTCAGTCCTGTAGGGGATGATCTCTTTAGCCCCTTGAGCACCGGTCCTATCCACCCATTTCCTTCTTTGCTTGCCTCAGATTCCTGAAATATAAACCACAAACAGCTCTGGTCATTGAGTAAGCACATAAGAGGGGAAATATAAATGTTTTCACTTTCAGGAGCAGCTCAACCTTGGGAATTCTGGAAGACCATAAAACTTACCAATGATTTTATGATATCCGCAACAGTATCCTTTGAAAAGCACTCGTCAATTAATGCCTTCCTGGATTCATTAAAGTTAATGTCGATCAATCTTAAAGGTATTTGTTTAGCAGAATATCATGTATGAGGCTTCGCTGTATAAACACATTACTTGTTCAGGATGCTCTCTTCATCAAGCTGAACTTCTACTGCAAATTCGTCAATTGCAGACCTGACAGCATCCTCTTCCCCAGATTTCAAACTCATCAGACGCTTCTCCACCTCAGGAAGTTTCTAAAATAAGTGAAGAATGTGTTACTACCTCCATAGTATGCAAACGGTAATAATTAATGAACTCACACCAGCTATCATCAAATCATCAAGAACCAAGACAAAGGTCTCCTATGATTCATGATGCATGTGGCATCAGTTCAATGGCTAACTTACGAGCAAGTACTGATATAAAGTAAACCAAGTCTAGAAAGTTGGTTATAAGCTGCAGAACTGCGGAATCACTGAACAGATTGATGATTTTAACTGGCAGTTTGACCAAAAAAATGAAATCCTAATAAATTGGCATCACACATGTAATGTCCTTATAGCTAATTCATCAAACATGATTGTATGATTGGAATCAGGTAGATGAAATCATATAGGCGGGATTCATGAAAAAACATAAAAATACTATGCATTTGGATATATCTATTCATGAATATCTGAAATTTTCATACCCTACATGGCTGCATTTATCCCCATCTAGCTTGACAGAAATGATTGCCTAAATTAGACAGTTTATTAAATTCTTCTGTTTAAAGCGGGTAAGTGTTTGAGTTTGAATATCAGAAGGCTTGACTTACAAAAGCAAATGAGGATTCACTGAAGTTGTAAAGATGAGGATTCAGAATAATAATTGTGAATTGCGATGCAAAAGTAAGGTCATCATATAGTATTTCATTAACGATTGCTTGCTTGCATCATCCTTTTTGAATTTCGTCCTCTACAAACTTTTGAATACTTCATCTGACTTCAAGCAGAAAAACAATACTTCAGCTGACTAGCCGACTCACAGAGGGAGAAGCATGAGGAACGGGGAAGAGGTCAAGACTGACTGTAACCTTACATGCATGTCAATACAACAGCAAGTCTACTCGGTCTATAGGAGGAAGTGTTGCTTTAAATAGCATCTTCTATATATAGACTGGATATAAGCAGGAGAATTCAGCATCAGGAATTAGTATATGTTTCACGAAGTGGATAATTCAAAACAAAGCTGATGGACTAATGGATAGTCAACATTCCACAGAGACCATTCTCAGTATTTTTCCATGTTTAGGATACTGCAAAAGCTTGTCCAAATTCACACACTTCTATATAGATTGCCACATCCATGTATACCGCCTGATTAAATTTCCACGTATAAAAAGAAAGTGGCTCCGCATGACATATTCAGAAGTTTAGAGACTATGCTTTTCATTTCTTTTTTTCTTTTTCTTAAATGGCTTTGCAAAAAATGATTTACGAGCCAACACTACACGCTATGCAAGTTTTTTAAGGTCGTAAGACAGTAGCAGCAATAAAAGAAAAGGCCCTTTAGCTTCCCAGGACAATATGGAGCAGCATAAAAGAAAGGATATGATATGCATCAAGAGAACAATGCAATTTGGTGCAAAAAGAGAGGGAAGAGATCTATTATTAGAAGTTACAGCTGACCTCAGAAGGGACAAAATGAGTTGCTAGTCCAGCTGTAACCAATTCTTTGCCATTCAGCCTTGCACCAGTTAAAGCCAAGTATTCACCTACATATTCACACAGTCACGCAAATGAAAAAACCACAAAAAGAAAGTCAAATCAATTTGAACTTTTCTTGTTGTAAATGCATTTACCCAGCCGTCCAGGGAGATGGGAAAGCACGTATGAGAAACTGCAATCAGTATGAAACCCAATGCTCGCTTCTGGAGTAGCAAAAACCTATATCCCAAATATCCAACTATAACTGGACTTGCCCAAAGACAAGACACTAAAAGATATAAATCTAAATAGACTTCTTTCAACAGCCACAAAATAATGATTTAATGCATCAGCCACCCACCGTCTTTTCTGTGACAACCGAAAACTTCATTGGAACCATTAAAGATGCCCCTCCACCCATTGAGATTCCGTGGACAAGAGAAACCTTTCAAATGACACCAATAAGCTTTTTGCCTTTCCCAAATAAAATATGCAACAATGATCAATGCCGAGACATACCTGGACTTTCTTGTAGGTATGGATGTGATAGCAAAGCCAGTACATTCTATAGACAACTTCCAGGCAGGAATCCTCTGGTCAAGGGCAAAAAGAGGCAAATTATACTATGTACCACAGGAACTAAAAAACACTGAGAACTGAGACACTAATAGATGTAGCACTGAAATTATTGCTTTTGTTGAAGTTCCTTACTTGATTTTTTGCCATCATAGAACATCTTCAAATCTCCACCAGCAGAGAAAGCTCGACCAGTTCCCTATTGCAAGTATTAATCAGCATAAGAACTTTAACAAGCAAAATACATGATGGATAGCAGGATGCTGTAAATTATCCAGTCTACTCTTTTCTAATCTGGACTTGTCCAGTCAACTAGTGCAATGACTCTCCTCGTAAGATCAGCATGAGAAATAATGCTCCTGATTAGTCCGTTGTACTATTCCCAAAGCGAGACAAATACTCAGAACTAACCTTGATGATCACAAGTTGTGCATTTTCATCTTTCTCCCATCTCTCAAAGTATTCAGCCAGCAGATAAACCTGATTCCAGTAAAAGTGTAAAGACTAGCTCTCTCTGAAAATGTCCCAATGGAGAGCTACAACGCAGAGAAATCCAGCATACCACTCTAGACGAAATGACATTCAATTTGCGAGGCTGGTTTAAGGTGATCACCCTGACATGATCAATTTCTTCCCCGAGAACAACCTATAGAAGACCAAATGAAGACCTCAGCATCACAAACTATCCAGTTGCATTCGGTACCAGAGCACACGCAATACGTTGGCCGGTCTGTCCAAAAGAAGCACTCCTTGCTTACCTCCTCGTCCTGGGTCGCCCCTTCTTTCGCCATTTGCTGGTGATCAAAGTGAAACAAGAAAAGGGAAATCTGCCAAAAAGGAAGCAACCCCCTGTGTCGTGAGAGTGGGAACGCAAAACTTCAAGAACCAAGAAACCAACAAAGCCCACAAATACCCAGAACACCCGTTGAGGACATCAGATCAAACACAGCACAACGGAAGTAAAAGGGCAGGACAAGGCCGAGTACGAGCTTACAAATTTCACGGAACCTGCGATGGCCTGAATGAAGAAGAGAGAGAGTGAGAGAGTGGCGGGCGAGCCTGGCTGCTGTGGACAAATCAAGAAATGGAAGTGTTAATGGTAGGAAGGTACGTGGTGGATGGGACTGACAAGTTAGTTGGTAGGTCAATGCATCCACCCCTTACCTACAACTACCACCATCGCACCCTTCCGCAAGAATCATTCTTTTCGCTGATCGCAATGATTGAAAGAGCGTTAATCAAATAGGAAATTTGGGTTAGCTTTGGGCGTGACTCTCACCAACTCCCCCATCCATCTTGCTTCTCCATAGTCAATCAGTCGTGCATTTTCTTTCAACGTGATTCGTGCTCGTGATGACATTAAAGGGACCGGTTAAGGCCCCCTTGTTTCTACTTATTTGAGAGTTATCTTTTTAAAAATAATTATTTATATCATTTGAAATAATTAATTAATAAAAAATTAACATTATTCATGACAATTTATGTTTATATATCTCTAGTGTTAACCAGATTGACAGGATCCTCCTATTTTGGTAGGAGAAGATTATGTGATATTGTCCTAATTCGGTGTTCGTTTCTTGTTAAGAGAAGATCATGTGATATTCTCCTAGTTTGGTGATATGTTCTTGTTCAATTTGTTATCTTGTATATTCCATGTAATTCAGTAAATAATTATGAACCTCTATCACTAAAAAGGCAATCCATCTCTCAAAGAATTCATAACAAAAAAAAAAACCTTCGAGAGAAGATTTCCGAGAACGTAGGCTTACTTAAGCTGAACATCGTTAAATTGTGTTTGCGTTCTTTGTCTCTAAATTTATCATGGTATTAGAACAGGTTCAAGCCTAACCTATTATTGCTTGTTTCGGTTAATTTTCCATTACCTTGTTGCCGTGTTGTCACCATGCAAAAACAGGATGCCGGCAAGAAATTGCCGACGGCAACTCCTTCAACCAAAGGCCTTCTACAAGAATCTCACAGCCAATGCCTCACCAACATGCTCTTGGACGAAAGGAATTTCCTTCCTTGGTCACGAGCTGTAACCGTAGCTCTTGGTGGCTGCTCGAAACTCGGCCACGTCAGTGGAAAAATCGAAGCTCATCCAGAAGATGATCTCGGATATGAAGAGTGGCTTGCCAGTGACAACTCTGTTATGTCCTGGATCTTCAACTCCATGGAACCCTAAATCTACGAGATTTTTGCATACTCCAATTCAGCTCAAGCACTATGGGATGCGTTGGTTGGAATGTATGGGCAATTCAGAAATGCCTCTCGGATTTTTGAAATCCATCGAGAATTGGCAAATTCAAGGCAAGGAGAGAACCAATCATTCACCTTGCATCTCGGAAATTTCAAGAGGAGGTGGGACAAGCTCCAATAATACCTTGCTGATTATGTTCCCAGAGAGGAGACAGATCGAATCTTTCAACTTCTGACTAGCCTTCGGCCTGAATATGATGATCTCAAACGACAGATCCCCATGAGTCCGGTCTTGCCGTCCCTCAATGAAGTCTGTGCCATGATCCAAGGATAGGAAACCAGGCGTCAGGTCATGAATCCAACACTGGCGACCTAGAAAAGAACTGCTGAGATTTCGGCCCACAGTGTCATGACCTATAGATCGGCGGAGGCTGTCGCCAGATTTGCCAAAGGAAAGACGAAGAAAACCGATCGCTTCCACTGTGAACACTCGTGATTGTGACGGTCACACCAAGGACCGGTGCTAGGTCTTTGACCCTCACTTGCGAGCTGGCAAAGAGAAAGGGTCAGAAGCAAAATTGACTGCCCACAATGACCCAATTAACCCGGCTGAATTCAAGGCCAAACTTGAGAGTCTTGCAAATCAATTTCAACAACTTCTGCAGGACCAAGGGTCTAACACTAAGGCAACTAAATCAACCGGGCCAAGCCACATGATTCAAACTTCTGGTAAGGTGTCCTTGACTCAGTTCAAAAATTAGTATGTTGTAAACTCAAGTGCCACTAACCATATGTGTAATTCAGGTCAAATAATGGTCAAAATTGTCTCCAATGATTATCCTTCTATCACTGTTGCTAATGGAGCGCAAGTCCCAACACAAGGAGCAGAAAAATTTAAGACATTGTCTAAAAGTTCTCATGCTTTGATTGTACCTAATTTATCTTCAAATCTGTTGTCTGTTAGTAAGTGTTCGAAAGAATGGAATTGCAATGTCATTTTTTCTACTTCTAAGGTGTTATTTCAAGATTGCATCACCAAGAGGACGATCGGTGAAGGGAGGCTGCAGAATGGACTCTATGTCATAGATCAATACCCTGAGGCGTTGAGTGCAATTCAAATTGCTAAGAAGACATTGGAACTATGACATAGACGTGTGGGTCACCCATCCGATTAGATTTTACATATTCTTGATAGATCTTTACCTCATGATTCTAGTTCATGTGATTGTTGTCGTTTCGCTAAACAACATAGACTTCCCTCTCTAAAGAGTACGCATTTTTCCTCAGAATTACTTGATTTAATTCACTCTGATGCGTGGAGTGCTCCCGTTGAGTCTTGGGATCATCTATTTTATTGATGATAAGTCTCACTCTACATGGCTATATCTACTGAAAACCAAAAGTGACATTATTGATGTTTTTTAGGAATTTTGTGCTATGATACAAAATCAATTTAAGACTAACATGAAAGTGTTGCGCATGGATAATAGGACATAATACACCAATCAAGCATTTCAAGCTTATTTGCGCAACTTGGGTATTATTCATCAAACTTCTTATGTTGGGACGCCCCAACTAAATGGCATAGTAGAAAGGTAAAATCGTCATCTTCTAGAAGTTATGTGGGCTTATTTTTTTTTGGGGGGAATATGCCAAAAACATATTGGAGTGACGTTGTTCTCACCAGTTGTTATATTATCAATCGTCTCCCTAGCTGAGTGCTTGAATACAAGATTCTAGTAGAAATTTTATATGGGAAGAAGTTCAATATCTCACATTTTAAGGATTTTTGGCAGTACATGCTACATTCACTCGAACGATGGTCAACTTGATCAACGTGCTCGGAAGTGTGTTCATTGGCTATTCTTCAGCTAAAAAAGGATACAAGTGTTATGAGCCCACCCACCACAAACCGAACTGTCAACAGATTATGGAGAAGTTGCCCCCGTTCCTATCACTGCTTCACCTGTGGTACCCACGAATGTACCCACTTCAGAAACAAAGGTTGGAGGACAATTAGAACATGACACCAAGCTTCAACATAATCTAGAACCAATGGCTGAAACTCACTCTGGGGAAGAAACCATGACAAAAGAATTTCCTGGAGCATCTTCACCACCGGTTTGCCGATCCATGAGGATTTCTAGGCCCTTTGTTAGACTCCAGGATTTTACTACATATATAGTATCCCATCCAAGACCATGTCAATTATGATAAAATTCCTCATCAAATTTGGAGTTTATTGTCTGCTCTTGAAAGTTCAAAAGAACCCAGCAATTATGAAGAAACCAAACATCAATTAGTGTGCATTACAGCTATGAAGGAGGAACTCCGGACGCTTGATAAAAATCACACGTAGGATGCGGTGCGATTACCCGATGGAAAGCGTCTTGTTGGTTGGCGTTGGATTACAAGATAAAATAGTATAGTGATGGCTCAATTGAAAGGTATGAAGCTTGCCTTGTGGCTACGGCATTGATTACAAGGAGACGTTTGCTCCAATTGTAAAGATAAATACAGTTCGTGTTCTTATGTCTGTAACAGTCAATCATGGGTGGTCTCTTTGTCAAATGGACATGAAAAATGATTTTCTTCATGGAGACCTTGAAGAAGAAGTGTATATGGATCTTCCCCTGGGTCATGCCTTGCAAAATGAAGAAAGGATGGTTTGCAAATTAAGGAAGCCCATCTACGGACTCAAGCAATCTCCTCGAGCATGGTTCGGCAAGCTCAGTGGTACAGTTACAGAGTTTGGGTTTGTATGAAGTATGGCCAACTCATCAATTTTAACTAAGTCTAATGAGAGTGGTATTGTAATACTACTCATCTACGTTGATGATATTGTTATTACCGGAAGCAACAAATCTAGGATTAAGGCTCTAAAGCAATATCTTCGCCAAGAATTTGATATCAAAGATCTCCAAAAATTGAGATACTTCTTAGGGATTGAAGTGGCTAGCTCTCACAAGGGGTTGTTTCTGTCACGGAGAAAGTACATTTTAGACTTATTAAAAGAAACAGGGAAAATGAGGGCTAAACTAGCAAATGTTCCGATGGATTACAATAGTAAGTTTGCCGCTAATAATACTCCCTTATAATACATTGGAGCATTTCAACGTCTTGTAGGCAAGTTAATTTACTTAACTATTACTCAACCAGATATTACTTACGCAGTTAGCTATGTAAATTAGTTCATGCAAAATCCGACTCAAGGGCACATGGATTTGGTTGATCGACTACTGAGGTACTTGAAAGCTAACTAGTAAAGGGTATCTTAATGAAGAACAATGGGCATATAGATATTGTCAAGTATGCAGACGCAAATTGGGCAGGAAGCCCCAATGATAGGAAGTCTACTTTGGGTTTATGCACCTTCGTAGGAGGTAATATTGTTACTTAGAAAAGTAATAAGCAAATGTTGTTGCCGATTCGAGTGCTAAAGTATAATATTGGGCAATGGCTATTGCCACTAGTGAAATAGTTTGGCTACAACTTCTTCTCTAGGAATTAGGGTGCAAACCAAGAACGTTACCTACAAAGTTGTTTTGTGATAATCAAGTTGTTGCTTATATCGTCTCAAATCCTATGTTCCATGATAGAACAAAACACATTTAGGTGAACTATCATTTTGTACAGAAAAAGGTTTAGGACAACATCATTGAAGCTCCTTATGTTCGAAGTGAAGATCAGTTGGCAGGTATTTTCACCAAAACCCTTGCTAAAGGACCATTTTAAGACACGATGAACAAGTTGACCTCTATCTTGGGTCCAACTTGAGGGGGAGTGTTAACCAAATCGACAGGATCCTCCTATCTTGGTAGGAGAAGATTATGTGATATTCTCCTGATTTGGTGTTCTTTTCTTGTTAGGAGAAAATTATGTGATATTCTCCTGATTTGGTGATATTTTCTTATTCAATTTGTTATCTTGTATATTCCCTATAATTCAACAAATAATTATAAACCTTTGTCAATGAAAAAGCTGTCTCTCTCTCAAAGAATTCATAACCAAAAAAAAAAAAAAAAAACTTTGAGAGGGGATTCCCAAGGACGTAGGCTTACTTAAGCCGAACCTCATTAATTTGTGTTTGCATTCTTTGTCTCTAAATTTATCATCTATAACATTCACTTTGGTAAATGATACAAGTGATTGTTTTAGAAAAATATTTTCCAAATCATAATGCATTCATTTAGCAAAAAATGAGTGATTTGGAAAATATTTTTCGAAAAATGATTGCTTATATTGTAAAAAATATTAGTCAACGGAAAATATTTTTATCATTGATAACAATCTATACCTAATTATTTCTATGGGCGATGAAAATTTTTTCATTCATTTATTTATTTAAACGAGATAAGTGATTATTCTCCAAATCACTCATTTTCCATGAAACAAACAGACTCATTTTTTTGCAAACCAAACGGAGCATGAATATAACATATAAACTACCCAAGAGATTAATGGGACATCTTATCCGTCAACTTGTAATTATATAAAGTGGATATTATCATTATATAGAATAAAAAAAAAAAGATAAAAGTTCACCCCGTTTTAAGCACGAGGAATTTATATGATTTTTCAGTAAATTCTCTTTGGAAAATAAGAAAATTGTGGATTAGCAGAGAAAACCATTAATTAGGAAAGTGTAATTAGCTTTCCCTTTGCGACTTGATATGGACCATCCAACATCTCCTTCCGATCGATGTATTCGACCCAGTTAAGGGGAGCATGTCCACTGTCCAGCCCAGCGTCGTTCTAGTTTTGGATCAAATCCGACCGCAAAAAGCCCTTTCTAATTTCAAGTCAGAATATGATAATAATTTTTTTTTAAAAGTCCCAAAAATTCCTCCAAAGAATAACGAAAAATCATAACTTGGGTCTCAGTCAAAGTAATAATAATTCCAAAATTAAATTTCAGTTTTTTTCAGGTGACTTGGTCTAAAATTGGGATGGTGGAGTCAACTGGCTAATGTACGAGGATTCAAGAGCTTCAAATCAAGGAGAAGCGTAGACCGGGCAAGCCCTAATGACAACTAAAACGATGGCATTTGACGCAATCCAAGATGTTTATAGCCGCCAATATGGAGCTATACACGACCGTCATTGAATGCACGCCAATGAATCTCGCCACGACAGTGATGCGCGTGTCCCGAAAATGTGATGATTTTATCCCACTTCAAATTGGTATACGAGGTAATGAGCTGGCAGTTGTGATGTTGGCAGATTTTTGCCCGAGGTTGTAATGTGACTGATTCATTCATAATTCTTGAATTTTATGTTCAATGTCAATCTTGAACTTTTAATTTGTTTAATACAATCTTTGAATTTTTTGTATATGTTTAATTTAATTCGCGTGCGAGATGAAGATATTCAATATTGTCCCTGAACTTGAATTAATAAAAAAATATTATTGAATATTTCCTTATAGTTAAAGGACTCCATTGAACATGTACCAAAGTCTAAGAACCATATTAAATAAATTAAAAGATCAATGATCACATTACATTTTTTTTTTGTATCCCAGGGAACCCCGTAAGCCGACAGTCGGCAAGCAAACCCTAGGGGAGCGACTACAGGACCCACCACTAAAACTCTCTAACAATGTCTCTAGGATTCGAACTTCTTCCCCTCGTGAGGGGGAGAAAGCTCGAGCTAGCTGTACCGCTGATGGTGGTAGTATGATCACATTATATATTGACATTGAACAAATTAAAAAACTAGAGACCATATTGTATATTGAGCTAATATTCAATGATGACATTATACATTAAGTTGAAGTTTAAAAATTATGTGTCATTATACTTTTTTTTGAGTGACTTGGTCTAAAATTGGGATGGTGGAGTCAACTGGCCTGTGTGCAAGGATTCAAGAGCTTCAGATCAAGGAGGTGTGTAGACCAGGCAAGCTCTAATGACATCGATGGCTTTTGACACAATCCAAGCTCGACCCTCATTGAATGCACGTCAATGTATCCTACCTCAACGGCAATAGGCCCTTCCGATAAACATGATGACTTCGTCCCGAGATATACGGGGTAACAAGCCGGCAATCGTGATGCTTGAAGTACATCTGATCACTCAGTGAAGGAACTCTTATCAATTCGATCTGATATACTCATTTGACGGGTCTAGTTATGGTCCCATAATAATTTTACGGACACGTTCAGATTCATGGTCCTGAGAACTTCCCCAGTTTTTAGGATAGGATCAAGCTAGATGTTTTAATTTTATTAAAAGAAATAAATAAATCTTATGTAGTATAATGGAGAAGGTGGGAGACTTACATGCGCTAATCAAAAAAGGGGGAGAGGTTTGTGGGTAGATCGTGGTCCATCCCTTTCATTAGAAGCTGCCCCTCGGGCCATTGTCATGGGCCAAGAAAATTGATGGTACGAGGAACTTTGCCCTCTCATTGATCAAAGTTGCCAATCGGTTACTTCAATTTTAAATTGTGAATCTTTTATATCATACAACAATCTTATGAAAATAGTTCAAATCTCAAAACAATTTCATCTTTTCCACATGTGTGTACAATTTTCTTCAAGATACGTATTTGTTGTCACATGTTCCTATTGATTTCTTGATGGGAGCGAGCGTCTCAGATATGTTTGGTTTTTCTTCCATCGGTCATCTGGATCTTCTAGCTCCTCCTCTTGACCTCTCAAATTATTCAAATAAGTTCTTAATAGGATCATTTTTCTCATTTTTTTTATGTCTCTTTTAATAGAGGATAGCTTTGTTTAGCATAAATAGACAATGATGATGGAATGAAATGTGTCATCGAGACAAAGACTAATCATCATTTCAATTATTAATTTTGCACGGCTAATCTGAAATAGGGAGTTTGAACTCCCCTCTTAACAGCTTCAGCTATTTATCTAAAAGATACCCCATCTTCCCCCATCTAATCACAAATCTGTGATCGAGACAAAGACTAATCATCATTTTTAATGTGCATAATATAAGCTTTCTAAGCTATCGATCTAGAAGGAATCCCTATCTCCCTCCTCTAATCCCACCGACTGTATATGTGAAGTGATGTAGCTACACCTTTAGGTGATTTTTGGCTAGCCGGGGAGCATTAAAGCAAATTCAATGGTTCTAGGAACTAAATCGACACGAATTTCGATGCGAGGGGCAAATTGGCAATTTTTCATCTGTTTCGGGGGACACGAAGCAGTCCCAAAAATTCCATTAAAGAATTACGAAAAATTATGACGAGGCTCTCAGTCAAAATATAGGAAAAAAAAAACACAATAATTTTAATATTACCGAAAATACATTTCAAAATCTGTAGGTGACTTGTTCTAAAATTGGGTTGGTGGAGTCAGCTGGGGAGGGAGGTGTGTAGACCAGGCAAGCTCTAATGACCACTAAAATTAATGACCACTAAAATGGCGGCTTTTGACGCAATCCGGGCTGGAAACTCAATAGCAGCCAATATGGATCTATACACCATGAGGCTTGACCATGCACATCAATGAATCCCGCCTCAAAGGCAATAGGCCCATCCCAAATATGCGACGATTTCTTCCCGAGATATACGGAGTAACAAATTGACAATCATAATATTCGAGATGCATTTAATCACCCCATGGAGAAATTCTCATTGATATGACCTGACAAACGCGTTCAGGTTTCATGGTCCTGAAAACTTCCCCGGTTTATTTGAATCGGATCAAGCAAGATGTTCTGATTTTATTAAAAGAAATAAATGAATCTTATGTAGTGTAACAGAGAAGGTGGGAGACTCATGTGCGTTAGTCAAAAGAAGGGAGGGATTTGTGGGTGGGTCATGGTCCAGTCCACTTATTAGAAGCTACCCGTCGGGCCGTTTTCATGGGCCAAGAAAATTGATGGTACGTGGAACATGTCACTCTCTGCCATATTGTAAAAGTTGTATGGAACTTTGCCCTCTCATTGATCAAAGTTTCTAATCAGTCACTTCAATTTTAGATCATGAATCCTTTATATCATACAATAATCTCCTAAGAAAAGTTTGAATCTCGAACAATTTCATCTTTTTTGCGCATGTGTACAGTTTTCTTCAAGGTGCATAATTTTTATCAAGTATTTTCTATCAATTTTGGTAGGAGCGAGAGTTTGGGATATGTTTGGTCTTTCTTCCATCAGTCATATGGGTTTTCTGACTCTTCTCCTCTCAACCTCCCAAATTATTTGAATATTTCTTAATCGGATCATTTTTCTCACTTTTTCAAGTGTCTCTTTTAATAGAGGATAGCTTTGCCTGGCATAAATGGACGATGATGGTGGAATAAGAAGCATCATCGAGACAATCGAGACAAAGACTAATCATCATTTTAATCATGAATTTGCATGGCTAATTAGGAATAGGGAGTTTGAAAAATAGAAAGCAAGCGACTTACTCTCCTCATATTAGCTTCAGCTATTTGTCTAGAAATTACCCCATCTTTCCCCATATAATCACATTGATTCGTCATCATAAAATGTGTGATTGGGACAAAGGGTAATCATCATTTTTATTGTGCTTAACATATTTGGAACAAGAATTTCGAGAACTAAAAAGCAAGCGATTCACACCCCCCTTATAAGCTTCATAAACTATCGGTCTAGAACTATCTGCCTCCATCTAATCACATTGATTGTGTATATGAAGCGATGGAGCTAAACCTTAAAATAATATTTAGCTAACGGGTGAGTATTGAAGCAAATTTGGAGGATTTTAGGGACTAAGAGCACGTAAGATAATCATTTTATTTATATCCAAATTTATTTTTTTATTCTTGGGAATATATTTGGAATTGAAATATGTTCGATGACAAAATTTCATTTTTCCATTTATGAAACTAATTAGTTTAGAAATAGATTTTCAATGGAAATAAGAAGTAAAATTTTATAATTTTAGAACATAAATGAAAAATAAAAACTCTTATAATTGCTCGCTCTTGCTACTAGTCAGCCACTCACCCCTGCTGCCTTCTATCTACTTGAGAGAAAAAAAAATTGTGTTTTCATTAAACGAAATTTTGTTTTGGAAATCAAATTTGTGTGTGTGTGTGTGTGTGTGTATATATATATATATATATATATTCAGAGAATTGATAGAAAAATCTATCTCTAATCAAAAACTGTGTCCATAAATAGTAGCTATCATTTGGACCCTAAATTGACAAAATTTAGGTGTAAGAGGAAAAATTGGAAATTTTCATCTATTTTGGGTGACAATTTGGCTTTTTCACTAAGATGAAACTGAAAATGAGGAACAAACCTTTTGAACTTAGCATGAAGAAGGCAACAAATCAATGCAAAGAGCATAATATTAAAATTACTATAATAATTACATATTAGCCATCATCTACCAAACTTAAATTTTCAATGATTAGTAACGATCCCATTAAATTTTACCACATGCCACTTAACAAGGGCTCTTAAAATATTAACCTCATATGATAATGCATAAATAAGTGCTGCGTCACATCATCTACATAACAATTGACTCCGTATACTGTGTATTAGCATAAAATGAAAATATGATAATACTTTTTAGTAACATAATTTACAAGGTTTCGGGAAAAATTAATTAATATATTGGTCCGGTCGTGTAGGCTAAAATAGATAGGCTTAGCTAGCAAAATCAAATGACTTGATATCCCTGGATGACCGATCGATGAGGGAACCTTGATGTCTAAGTGAGGTGGAACTAAAAGCGACAGCGACAATAGTAGGACCCGGAAATACGAATGGTTAATAAATAATCATAGTCTAATTACAATTCGTTAAGGAAAAAATAAAAATCCGAAAGAAAAAATCGTAATAAAAATCTCCATCGAAAGTGAAGTGGCAACCTAACCGTTGACCCGTTTTCACTTGTTTAAAGGAGAGGAGTGCAAGGACGACACGACACGCCTGTCCCGCTGACTATTCTTTATTGGTATGCGCTGCTGCTTCATGAGAACAACCGAAATCCGAAACGAAGGACGGGGCGGACACCAATTTGGAAAAAAAAAAATCATGCAACTGAGTACAGAAAAAGAAAAGCAATGAACAGCTACTGGAGAATGATTTGTGTATATATCATAAACAGCAACTTGCAGTGGATAAAAATAAAAATAAAATAAAAAGAGAAAAGGACAGATTAAGCGGGGGGAAAACGCCGATGATTTTACTCTGGCGGGTGGCTCGGGATCTGAATTGCTCTTTTACTGGTGCGGCTTTATGTGGTTATGGTGATGCTAAATCCGGAGGAGCTCCAGAGAAGGGATGGAATGGAATAGAATGAAACTAATCCCGAAATATTTTTACACTTTGCTGTGACAATATGAATGAAAAATTTTTGGTTCCTATACCACCCATGTTTACAGCATCTTTCCCCCTTCCCTCTTCCTGAGTAACCTAGGATTTTTTCGGGGGTGTTCAGACCTCGGCGCATCGCATGGGCGCATACCCGAGCCGCGACTTCTTGGTGTCGTACAAGATGTGGAAGTTCTGCTGCTGGTAATTGCCGATGATGGATAGCGCGGACTGGGGTGTCCCTAGGATCGCCAGGCACACGAGCTCACCCGGCACCAGCGGGATGAAGTAGTTCTCGACGGGGAAGTTCCACACGGCCCCGTCGGCGAACACGATCCCGAACTCGGGGAACTCGGCCTTCTCGACCCCCGAGATGTTGTAGCACGGGTGCAGGATCTCAATATCCTGGACCAGACGGTAACCTTTGACCTTGTCCAGGAACGCCTGTTTGATCACGTCATAGGCGGGATCGGCAAAGTAGCTGAGCGTTGTGCCGGAGTCGATGATCGTGCCACCCGAGCCGTCTGATCCTAAAACCCACGTCTCTTCAGGGATCTTCAGGATTTCGCCTCCGACGACGATGGATTTGATCTGGACATAGTAAAATGTATCGGCCGGGTTGTCTCGGCCGCCCACAAAGGAAGTGTAGTTCAGATTGGGGTGGCTCAGGAGGCTTTTGTCCTCGCCGAAGATGAGCTTGCTGCTCACGCTCGTGTCGCTGTTCCGGTCCACAAGGCAGTAGGAAAAGGAATGGCCGTAGAGGGACTGGAGCTGCGTGGAGAAGGACAGCGGCCCCCGCCCGAGCCCGAGGAGCCCCGCCGCCCCGTGGAAGAGCCCCCGATTCCAGTGGCCGCACCCAAACATCACGTCCTCCACCTTCCGGTACTCTGACTTCCCCGCGGCCGAAGTGAGATTGACCGTGAAATTCTCGAGCGCGAAGTCGCCGGTCGTGTTCGAACTGTCGCCGTACCAATAGAAGTAGGGGCAGGTCTGGGAATCGGAGCTGCACGGCTGCGGGGGGTCCGGCGAGGAGACCAGATGGCACCGGGGGTCGCGGCAACTTATGTTGCGGAAGGAAGAGGAGTCGCTGGGATCGTAATGCGGCCCGTTCTGCTCGAAGCAGGCGTGGCAAGGCACGCATTGGATCCAATTGAGGTCGCTGCCGGTATCCAGAATCAACGAGAAGTGTTTCGGAGGAGTGCCGATGAACACGTCCATGAAGTACTCACCGGAGCCCTGGCTCACGCCGGAAGCCAGAGTCGCCATTAGCCGGCCCGAAAGCCCGCCGGCGTAGGCCTCCAGCGACGGCGCCGGCGCGGGCGATGGGCCGGCCACATCGACGACGACCTTCCTCGGCCGCCCCTGGGTCGTCCTCGTCGTCGCCGCCGCCGCCTTCTGGTCCTTCTTCAGCCTCGTGATAGTGTTCTGGTTCTTCTTCTCTGTCACCCTCTGGTGCAGCGTTTGAATCCGGCCCAAGTCCCACATCTTGAACTCCTCCGCCGACTCTCGCGGCTCCGTCCCGGGGCCGCCCCCCCTCGGCCGGTGCTTCAGATGGAGCTTGACCGTGTCTCGGCGCTGCGGCGGTTCCGACTCGGCCCGCGAGGAAGAAGCCCGATCGCCGCCGATTTCTCCACCCTCCTCACAATCATCACCACCATCGTCGTCCCCTTCATCTTCTTCGGCGGTCAAAGCCTGAATAAAGGACGAGGACGCCTCCGCGTCCTTGGGCTTCTCCGAGGACGAGAGGCTGCAGCCGGAGCTCGAAGAAGCGGACACGGCATTGAAGCTCATGTGATCGGGCAGTTCGATCCCGGCGAGCGTGGAGACGTTGGAATTGAGGCTCTTGTGGCCATGTCCCGCAGAGACGGATCGAGAGAAGCAAGCAATCGCGACCAGAGAGAAGAACAGCAACAACGAGAAGGACCAAGCTTTAGACGCCATAGCGTTGACCCCTCCCCCCACAACCACCATAGAATCAAGAAAACAGAGCCACAGAAGAGCGGAAGAAAAAGCTCGAAACTTTCAGCCCGATACAGCTCGAAAACTCGAACCCACCGGATATTTTCCAAGAAATCGGGCGAAAACCGAGCCGATTCAGCGATGGGTTGGAGAAAGAATGAAGGGGGGAGAAAGGAAATGCCTGAGATCAAAGCCAAAACCTGACGCTGGAGAGGGAGAAGAGAGATTGGGGGAAGTATATAAAGGAACGGAGGATCGAAGGAAAACGAAAGGTCGGGAGGGGTGGGGGTTGAATCGACGCTGAAGACTTTGAATTCCGGGCCGCTGCTATCAGGACTCCCGCACTACCACGACCACCACCTCCCCCTCTCCCCCCCTCCCCCCCTCCCCGTCTCCCTTTTCCTCCACTTCACACGCGGTTTCACGGTCTTGTGTTGTGTGTGCGATGCGAATATTCAATGCGGGGGCCGTAGAACAGAAAACGAATAAATTACTCCTCTAGAGATAGACAGAGAGACTCTGGCCGCGGGTTTGAAGTCCAAAGCACGAACCTTTATCTCCTCTCTCTCTCTCTCTCTCTAGCTTCTTCCACTCTCTTTCCGTCATTCGCTTTCCACATTCACACGCCCATCTCTCTCTCTCTCTCTCTCTTTTTACAGTTACAGTAGTAGTAGAAGCAGGGCAGCCAGCCTGCAAAGTGCGAACTTTCTCTCTCTCGAGAAAGAGAGAGGGAGTGGTGGGGGGGGGGTTTTTGTTTTTTTTTAACTGGGTAGGGAAGAAAAGCGAGGGCGCTTTGGTCCAAGCGTTGAGATTTGACCTCGTTTTCGATCTCCACTCCCCTCTTTTTTTAAAAGCACAAGAACGGGAATGCGGACCTTTCCAAGCTCGCGACGCGCTTCTCGAGAAGTAAAACATCAACAACCTCCCCCCGCCCCCACCGATATTCTCGTTTAGTACCCATTAATTAAATATCTCCCCCCCTTTTTTTCTCCTAATTCTACTTTTACGTCTACCCTTTTTCGGGGTAGAAGGAAAAAAGCCATTTTTTTTGTGGTTGTTCTTGGTAAAAACCTCCGGATATTTGCAATAAGCCTCGGATTTTCGCTTTCGATTGATCGGTGTTCTTGAAATCGCGACTGCCGGGGAAGAGGGAACGGGCCAAAAGGATTGTAATGAAAGTCAGGCGAGCACTCGATCGGAGCTGGTTTAATTGGCCTGAACGGTACGGATGTCAAATGGTCAAGTAGCACACTATGGTTTGAGAAGTGCGGATCTTGAGTGCTCCGGTTATTTAGCACATCTTATCATGGTAATCATGTCAAGTGACGTAAATGATCTCTTATTGATTAGATTAAATCAGATGCGAGAAAGCTACCTTAGGATATAACTTGACTTGCGATGCTAATTGACTAATAAACGAAAGTAGCTACAACTAGGGCAATTGATTATGATGATGAACCTACGCAAGAGAAATTTCATTCGTCCGACAATATATTCGGTAAGAAAAAAGAGAGATTGTGCAAATTTGTATCGGACTAGACAATAGACATAACTATCAGATGTCCCTAATGTTGATACAAATCACGTGTGCTGATGTCAAGAGAAGCCCCAGCTTTCCTCAAGACCATGTTTCTCAGTTTGCTCTATCGTTATTGATACATGATGCATCAAGTCCTCAACAAGACGGACTAAAAGATGAGTGGAACGGGTCAATTGTGTGCCATTTCAATAAATTCATATTTGGGACATAATTATAAGTCGATTTGAGGAACAATCAATCGCGATAAAAATAATCATCGTCATTAGCGAATTTCGAAGGAGATTAATCCGGATTTGACCTGGCCATAACTGGAAAAATCCAAAGATGTTTGCCGCGAAATTGTCTCGAAGGAGCAAACATAGGGGACAAGGTTTGAGAATATAACTAGGGCACACTTCCTCCTTAAGCGGGGGTGCTTTAGGTATCAAATTGCACGGAAGCAGCCAAAAGTTTTCTTAATTATCCTAATTAATTTAATTTTTAGGTATGTGTTCCTTTTTTAATTAATTAATTTAAATTAATTTAATTTTTTGGTGGCATTTGGGTTCATCGATGACGCGAGGTAGAATCTTCGGTTTTTGACCGGAGCTAAGGTCAATCACAAAGGTTGAACGCAACATGAGGTGGTGCGGTCCAATTCGATTCCATGAAATTCTCCGGGTGAATTGGGGACGCGGACAGAAATTAGGGGAGGAAATCGAGCAGGTTGAATTTGGAAAATTCACCCGCTTGGTGACCGGAAAAAGGGATAGCAAAATGACGATGAAAGTATTGAGTATCGAGAGACGCTCGGTAGCCTCAGGCTATCGCGCCATGGCCATACTAAGTCGATACTTATCGAGCATCACGAGGGCACTTGTCAACAAGCGGGTCGTCGGGATTCAAGACTTAAACCGGCGATCTACCGAAAATTTCTATGCCCGATGTGTCCCAATCGAGGTTTGAGTGCGGGACAAGAAAAGGGACGAGGCCCGTCGTCCTAATCCAAAAGAGGGTCAGTAGGTCGTTCGCCTTTCGTCCGGAACGAGTCGGGTTGCATCGGTGCTTTTCGTCAATCCTACGATGCGTTTGAATGGACCATTTCCAAGGGAGAGAAGCCACGGGGACGCGCCGTCCTTTTCGAGCATTCACGACACGAACAGCAGGTGAAGGGAAACGAGCGTGTAAGATATGCGGAAGTACACACGTGTTGTACGTGTTACGTACAGTCATCTCAAAATGACAAAAACGGCTTCACGCTTGATGAAAATTTCACCAATTGACATGGAATCCCCGGCGATCTCTCTCTCTCTCCGCGATTGCGGCTCGATTCGTGACCTGAGTGGAGTCCTGCGACCGCAGGAGGTCTTGGATTCATGATCCTAAGGTCCACAATCTCTAATATCTATGCTATCTCAAGTTGCGTGCGCACTTGTGTGCGTGTGAGAGAGGCCTCAATAGTTATGGGAACTAGAGAAAGAAAGAAATATAGGCCTTTGTGAGGGGCAGCATGGGTGTCGGCGGTGATGATTGAGTTAGGTCACGATGACTTCGGGAGGGGGTGGTGACGGCGGCAGCCACCGTGGATAGGGGTGGAAGAGCCCTAGGCGGAACGAAGGAAGAAAAATAAAGGATGAATCATGTTGAAATCCATTAAGCTTATGTATCTCACTTTTTCAAGAGGATAAATTTAATTTACCTATAGAGGATCTTAATCTCGATTGAAGTTATGTTCCAAGCATAGATTCATCGAGTGAAATTGACTAGTGATCGAATTTTTGAGGTTCTCAATCTTGGCAATTTAAATAATGAAATTACGCAAGAGATTCTGCCGATGTTGTAATGGCACACATGTAAGACTTGAATCTCATGTTGAGCAGCCTCTTTAAGGCCTAAATAAATTAATGTGTACTTTTTGAATGAGTAAATCAAGAAGAGATTTCGGATTGAACTGACAGCAATATACTAATGCGACCCCAAGCTAGTGGAATTGCAACATACTTTCCTCTGATAACAAAGTCGGCGGGTCGATGACCGAGCAAAGTCGGTGCACCAAAGTCGAACTGGTCTTAAAGGCTCAAGCTCCATTTGATTCCCAAGCAGCACGATTAGGTTTGGGTGGAAACTTCAACGAATCTTCTTATTGGTCAGGTGGTCTATTTTTATTATTATTTCAGGGGACATCTCAATTTGGTCATTTATGATAACCATGCCAATCAGATATATGGTCCCAACCGGCAATCTATCTTCTTTCTTTTTCCGGTCAAAGTATACCCAGGATCATTTGCATATCCGTGAGTTGCGCGGACGTGGATTTTTCTTCATTTGGCCATTTTACTATGCATTCCTCGTAATTTGTACGTGAATCTTCCTCTTTTGAACGGAATGGGGAAGGAAGTCTTAATTCGTATTTACAATTTGTTTAATGTAGAGACTCGACAACACGGTTGGAGAATTTCTAATTCTGTTGTGATATTATGATATAGGGAAATTTTCGTATGTAATCAACGACACTACGACAAAAATGAGAGAAAATAATAAAAGTCTTTGCAGGGAATTATTTAAAAGGGAGAGTTACAAAAGAAAATGTTAGGATACTTAATAATTGCTAATGTGCAACACGATAATTCATAAAGAAAGTGCTTTGACTAAGTCACGCAACATTCATTCTAATTGGAAGTAAAATAAGTGGAAGGTCCAAAAAAAGCACTCCTCAAAAGGAGAATGATGTATTTTTTACAATATAAAATTTAATGTGCCATCCTCAAAGACAATTATATAATTAAAAAAAGAGTTTTTTTATTATATATTTACACAGGGAAGAGTGACATATTATATAATTACCTAGAAAGAAGGTCAGCATGTCTTTATTCAGAATGATAGCAGAGAAACATTTTTCTAAAAACCCGTTCGATATGCTTCCAAAGCGTTGCAAAAGATGTGAGAAAGCCGCCACTCCATTAGATCTTATTTTCTCATATCTCAATTCTTATAAATTTGACTAGGGGTGTGCAAAACGAACCGTTCAAATCAGGAATCACTTTGACCAGACCAAATCAGCTGGTTCTCAAAAGTGTCGGTCTGAACTAACTATATATGTTTTTTTTTTAATAAGTAAGTTTAGTTTATTATTTCAAAGGAAACAATATCTTATAATTTGACAATAAGATATCTAAATGGAAGTATGTTATTTGTCTTGAGTCTAAGTTTTGACCCTAGTCATGCTTTGGATGATAAGATATTCGGATGAAGACATGAAAACAAAGACTGATTCTACTGGACTGGACCGGAAATTAATTATCCTTAAATTTGTCCGCTTATATATTTATTTGTACTTTGTGATGAATTATTGATCAATCAAGTTCTCCATCTTTTGCCTTTTTCTTTTTTCCTTCTTTCAAGCAAGTCCTTTTATTTGATGAATCGAAAATCTACATAACATTGGTCATAATGATCAAGGGAGTCATAGGCTTAGCTCGTGACTTCTCGGACATTACCTGAAATGAAGGGTGCTCCAACACCAAAATCGGAGGTCAACGCTCCCAAAGTTCTCTCTTCCATGGCCGGACGGATGAAACCTTTCGGTAACTGATTAATAAGGGCGCGCATGATAAAATTTCTATTTCTCTATTTTTCTATTTCTCTATTCCTCGGAATAGATTTGGAACAGAAATCCGTTTGATAACAATTTTAATTTTTAATTTTTGAAATAGATTTTTATTCCAGAAATAGATTTAAAGAAAAAATCATAAGCTAAAATTTTTAATTTCTCAATTTCTAAAACAGAAATTGAAAAATTGATTTCTGATCAGAAATCAATTTCTATTTTAGAAATTTTGTCATGCGCACCCTAACAATCTCTTGACATGT
Organism: Eucalyptus camaldulensis; assembly: GCA_019915185.1. Taxonomy (NCBI): domain Eukaryota; kingdom Viridiplantae; phylum Streptophyta; class Magnoliopsida; order Myrtales; family Myrtaceae; genus Eucalyptus; species Eucalyptus camaldulensis. Next base: position 11,539,818 of record JAHSVA010000005.1, read on the forward strand.
CACGCATCACGATAACCTTCTTGAGATTAGCCATAAAAAGAGAAAAAAAAAAGCTGTTTTTATGGATCTGTTTATCACTGATCGTTTTTACCGAATATTTTCCGGAGACATGGCCGCAAACCCTAGTTGTATAAAATAGAAATATGTCTATATGTCTATATGTATGTATGTATGTATGTATGCGTACATGTATATAGACGTGTAAGGTTAGGGAGGGAGAGACGTAGAAGTTTGTAGCAGACAAACATGCCGTTGCCGCCATATTAGCTTATATTTTATTTTGTTGTCCATTATTGTCGGTGGATTTCGACAAGATTGATGAATAATTTAATCTGGCTCTTTTTGAACCCCAAGGCTTCCTAGGGTTTTGTTGACTCCAGCGCGTACTTACGAAGAAATGTCGCCCCTTGCCTTCCGTGTCATGCCATATGATGTGTGCCTCACATTAATGAAACCCCAAATCACATGCCAAAGAGACCCTTGCTTGCTCGAGCTTTCCCACTTTCTAAACTCAATTTCGCTCTACGGCTTTACTTCCGTCTTGGGTAACCATTGTCACATTCATATCTAGCAGCTTGAGAAATTAGAGTTTCACGTTCCCATCAAGTGAAAATTACCGTGCAAGAGCTGTAATGTCCGTGAAAGAAAAGTGAACGAGTCATTGACGACGGTCACTATAGACAGATCTTGCTTAAAATACGTGATTTTTACGAATCTTATCTTTCTTTCCCACGTTCTAAGATGAATTTCGCTCGACAGCTTTGCTTTTGTCTTAACGTGACTATCGTCGCATCCATATCTAGCAACTCAGGGAAGTTGGGATCTCACGTTCCCGTCAAGTGGAAATTGCCGTGTCATCGCTGCTGTAGATAGATCTACTTAATACGATACGGTTCTAACGTTGGAACTTAGATGTAGACGGCTTTCTTCATACGTGGCTCGCATGAATCTCTCTCGTCTTTTGGTTGCCGTGACACGTAAGTCGCGCGAGTCTTTGTCTTTGGCTTGTTGTCTCATGTGTTTAGCAGTTGAGCGACAAGACACGAACGAGATTAGGTGGGGTTGGCGTTGGGGGTGAGGCGTTTACCGACACGCAATCCATGGAGAAACCTAGGAATTGGCATTGCTGAGTAAGTCCTCTTGGCTTGGAGAAAGGTAAAAAAAAAGGGGTTTTGAAGGACGAGATCCGTGAGGGACGGGGATTTCCATTTGGCATCTCCGTCTTCTAGCCGCTAGAATGCATCTAACCCAATATTTATGATCATCTTGATTAGTGTTTTTTCAATCTATGGTCAAATATATCATTAAATCAGCTAAACAATTGAAAATGAAAGAAGATTCATGCTCCATTTATTTTATGAGAAATGAATAATTTGAAAGATATTTTCATCGTCACTAATAATATTTATCCATAAATTGTGACCGATTATTTCAAGAATACAAGCCATCATTTTTCGAATAACATTTTTCAAGTCATTTATTTTATTTTTCCAAAATAAATGGAGCTTTATTCATTTTATTAAGGACATTCTTTAGCAAAATCTCTTTTCTTGGTTTGGCAACAATAGATTGCGTCTCTCTTCTTAGGTGTCCATCCATATTAAATGTCAAAGCACGTTGTCATGCGTATTTACTTAGACCGACCTCTTTTCGTTCTTCCACCAAGTGAGTTCTCCTTTGGACCTGGCCGATTGACCATGGAATTTGGGATGACGGTCACTTCGATTTTAACGTGCTTCGCCGTCTGTCTATTGCTACGACGAGATCGCACGGAATATGACTAACGATGCTCTAATCTTCAATTCTAAGCAAGAGAATTGACTGCTTCTGTTGACATCAAAAAAGCGCGAGGGTCGTAGTCGTTGGTGTGCTCGACAAGAACTTGCTGGATTGGCGATAGAAGCGGAAAATGGCTAAGTATTGAGGAAAAAAATTGGTCCACATAGCCCAGCCGGTCGATACGAAAGCCTATTCCTTGTCGACAAAGATGTCAACAAAAGAAGCGGTCACGTGTTGGTGCGAAGAGCTGACCAGTGAAGTCGACCAGCTCACTTGATGAAGAGGATGTCAGGGATTTACATATCTTGTGTTTAAGAAATCCCACGTTGAAAAATTGGTATCGTGTAGAGCATATATTTCATTTATCTCATAAGTAATTGATTTAAGTTTTAAAGTGAAAGTGGATCTAACTAAGTTAATGACTCGGACTTTCTTAGCAATCTCACTAAGTCTTCTTCATTGATGTTAGGAAAATTGGTGTTTTGTTTGCATGTGTGACAATTGTATTAGAGAAATCTCACATCAGAGAGCTCTAGATTCCTCATAAACAATTATTTTAATTTTTTAAGTGAAGGTGGGTTCAATTATAGAGGTTAATGGCTTGAACTTGGACTTTCTCTTGACAATCTCCATTGGTGAAATAAATAATTTTTAAGTGAATGTTGGTTCAATTATAGAGGTTAATGGCTTGAACTTGGACTTTCTCTTGACAATCTCCCTTGCTGAAATGTATCAAACTTCTCTTTAACTCAAGGCCCAATGTGTGGGGCAAATGAGAAAAATCAAAGACAACCTAACAACAAAACATTTGTAGACAAGTGGAGTGGACAATCTTACATGCAGCAACCATCCATGGACAAGTGTTGCTAAATAATAGGAACCATATAGAGCATGTTTATTTCAGCATTTGTACCTTTAATTTTCTTACCAGATATATTTCCTTATCTAAGGATCAAGGAAGGACTCTTCACGACTTTTATTGATCCAAATCCGATTCGATTCATATTTGGAAATGTGTTTCACCATTTTCGGTAGATTGGACTCTTCACAACTTTTAGTGATCCAAATCCGATTTGATTCATATTTGGAAAGGTATTTCACCCTTTCCTATAGAACATTTTCTAAACACTTCAATATTTTATCCAAGGGACAACTTGAGCCTTTCAGCGACCTAATCCCCTTTCAATTTTTCTAAATGAGCCCTCCAAATTTTAATCTTCACGGAGATTGCCATCCTATACACCATCCACATTGAGCATGAACAAGTTGGATTGTGGCTCCTTCCAAACCACCGTTGCTCTAGCTACTTCCTTGTATCCTTGCCATCTTGATAGCACCTGCACATAGCGGATTTGTGTGGTTTGCCGGTTTCGCTACTCCATAGGGAAAGATCGACGAGACGTTTTCATTATAATTGGCAAATATGAGATGACATTCGCTTGATTACATCTTTACTCAGAGTGTTTCTTGATTCAAGATTAAACCCGACCTCATAAGAATCATCACTAGTAAATATATGTAGAGCTACATATTTTCCACGCCGTTTAGTCGGCACATTAGTAGAATTTTCCTCGAGAGGGGTTAGAAAAAAAGACACAAGTTACGTGCGGGTCTTGCGGGGGGGCGCGCACATCTCCAGTGCCTCAAATCCCTTAATCCGCGATCTATAACATGACAGGTCCATGCAAGAATTTATGTGCCGTGGTATCAACGATCGCCTAACATCAATTCAAAAGAAAATAAAGGAAAAAAAAACGAAGGGAATCTTGTACGTCGATTTTTCGATTTTTTCTTGAAGAGCTCATACATTTCAGTATGCTAGCTTCAAAGGAGATCAAATCGAGTTATAAATTATAATCCACTCCACCATCTCTCGTTAAGGCTCGGTTTGTTCTTTGGAAAATGAATGCTTTGAAGAATATTTTCTTCAAAATTATGACTTATATTGCTTAAAATAATTATTCAATGAAAAATTATTTATATTATCAACACCAATTTATGTTTAAATGTTTTCGTGGATGATAAAAATATTCTTCATTTGTTCATTTTTATAAGTGACACAAATAATTTTGTTTCAAACCATTCATTTTGCGAGAAACAAACGACCCTAAAGCTTGTATTCTCTTTGTAAATACGTAGTCATAGAAAGAGAAAATCACCGATGAATGGGCCCGACTCATCAAGAGCCCGTCAAGTCTATTTCCCGTCGGCCGTCGGGCCCAAGCTTCGTGGTCGCGGGCTTCCCTTTCCGACATTCCGTCGAACATCTCGCGGGCGCGCTCGTGAAATCGCAAATTCCCCGCAGCCGCCGCCGCCGTAGATCCCCGGCCGTCCAGCTCGCGCGTCCTCTTCTCTACGCGCCCGAAATTCCCTCTGTGAATGCGCGGCGAAGCGAGGCGCTTGCTGCAGAACCTTCGCCGGCACCGCCCCCCTCCGTCCGCCTCCGGGAACCCTGCTCCTCCGGTCTGTAGCTTCCGTTCCCGATACGAATGCCATCTTTATTTTTTATTTTTTATCTTCTCGTGTTTTCGTGCTCGTGTTGACCTGAAGTTGCCGCGAACGCGTCCCTTCGTGCGTGCGTGTGTAGATGGATGGGTCGGAGCGGTACTGCTTCAACCCCGTGCTGAAATGGAACCCTCGAGTGGAGGAGTACTTCGCCGAGGCCTATGGAGCCGAGCACTTCGCCCGCATTTCCAGAGCTCTAACGTAAGCTTTTGAGCTCCGGCTTCTGTCGCTCCCTTTCGTTTCTCTTTCTCTCTTACCAAGATTGTGACTTCGGAGTTACCCTGTTCCAATTCTGACGTGATGGAAAATGGGTTGTTGATGCTTGAGAAGATGAGTTTGCTTTGACTGCGTTTACATACATTTAGCACAATGTGCGGCATTCGCGGGAGTGGCATTCGTTACTGCCGATACTATCCGATGCTGGTTTTTTCCGATTTTGTGGAGCTTGCTTTTGACATTTTCATTCCCTTAATCAGGCGCCCGTCCTGCTATTCGTGCATCCGTGTGAATACACTTAAGTCGACAAGCGATGCTGTCATTGAGAAGTTGCATGCCATTGCTGAGGAAGCAGGTCTTGGAGGCTCCACCAACGATGTGAATTCACAAGGAACTCATACTGTCGTTGATTCTGATGAGCTTCCTCGGCAGGATGGTGCATTGACTAATGCCGAAGGAGATATATGTCCAGAAGAACAGAGTAAGAAAGTCTTGGGGTGGTCCTTAGGAGATATGCTTGATCCACGGAAGGAAGGTTTGCCCAGTAGATTGATTTCTAAATGTAACATACCCGGCTTAGATTATGTGGTCTTCATCAGAGGGTCGGGACCGCATGATATTGACTATGGTTATGCTTTGGACAAACCTCCAAAGGAAGTCATGGTCAGTAGGAAATGTGCAGAGGCTGTGCTCCGGGGTGCTCAGGTACTCCTTTCTGAAGTGATTAAGTATTCTTAAGGAAGCATAGATGCTTCTTGATTCTTAATTAGTTTCCTCATGGTAGTGAATGTTTAGGTGTATGTTCCGGGTGCATTGGCTTGCAGTGCGCATGTCGAGAAAGGTGATATGGTTGCAGTTTCTGTGGGAGTTGAGCAACCAGGTCCTGATGGTCGATGGGGTGTTAATATGACCCGTGGGACTGTTCTACAGGGATTTCAGACAGGCAAGTAGGACTATGTCAATATTCAATCAACATTTTGAAAGAGCTATTTTTTCATCAACTGATGTTGTCAACTGGCAATTATTGCGAGAACCTATTGGATTGTCCATTGGCTGTTATATAGACTTAAACTCATGTTTCTAAGACATGTTTTACATCCCGATAGTGCGTGGATTACACAGAAGAGTTGCACTCTGTGAGTGCAAGACAATGTTGTGCTTTGTGAGGGCAAGAGAATGAGTCTCATCAACTTTTGTCTCTATAGACAGTCAATTGTCACCCTGAAAACATCTCATGTGTTGTCTGCATATACAAACTAGAAGTTGAAGAATTTAAGTTGCCATTGTTTCTTACAGGAATAAATCTTTCTGAAATAGAATAGATAATCAAGGTCTAGACTTATTAAGAATATAGTTAAATATAGTCCAATACTTTTATGTTATATCTTGTTTATTGGCTACTTGCAGGCTGCTTGAATTGCTATTAGCTTATTCTCTAGCAGTATCTGCTCATTCTAGAGTTTGTTGGTCTCAAAATAGGACAGATTTACTAAAATCTCACGTTTCAATTTTGGGAAATATGGTGAGCTAACAGCTTTTGGTACTTTACATAGATTACCCTACTGCTCATAAAGGCAAACGGTGAGAAATAGATTAGGGAGAGGCTTGTTGGGAACTGAAGTTTCTTCTCTATTTTCCACGTCTATTTTATCCTTCAATCTAGTCTGATCATTAATTAATTATTAAATTATGATCAATTAAGTACTTTAAATGTGTCCCTACTTTAGTTTGGGTAAATATCCTTGCTAAGCATGGAGAACTAAAAGAATCAGAATTTAGGGAAAGGTGTTTGGGCAGTGCATCTATAGTCATCCACATCGTACACTTTCTGTTGCAGTGTTCTCTTTCAAGTGGGCCCCTACTTAGAAAGAAAACTGCTCTATATTACATGTGTTGTCAAGGGGGTCAAGTGTTCTTCTCCGTGGTCTTTTACCCAGAGAAGATACACTGTTTTGATGAAGATGTGGTTTATGCTCAAGTATCCTGTTGTTTATATAAATAGTGAATTCTTTCTCACCTGACATGGAGCAGTGCGTATTCTGCCTTTCTCTTTGCATGGATTAAATATCCTTATTGAAATTTGATTATCTGATTTTGCTATGTCTGGAATTGTTAGTCATACACTCATTTATGATTGCAGATCCTCTCTATAATGAAAGAAATGGCATGTATATTGGCCAAGGAATAGCGATGATGTCAAGGGCAGGCATCTTCCGTGCCCCTGAAGGAGTAGCTGTTGATATGAAAAATCAAGTCTACAGACTGCCTTCTTTTAATGGTATTCTTAAATTCTCCTCCTTGGGGAAATGACACTAATGTGTACATCCATCTACATTCCTTCAGAAGGATGATATTTTGTATCTTCCTTTTCCATAAGTTGCTCATCGCAAAATTGTTTTGACACTTGCATCCTTTTTTAGTCATTTTCAGTCGGCAAAGTCCAGTCATCTGCTAAAAATTCTTTTGACCCCCTTTCAACTGAAACCTATGATCCAACTGTTGTTTGCCTCTATTATTGTTATTGGCGCTGGTATTGAAGATGTTAAAAGTCCCTTTTCTTGAGACATCAATTTGTCAAATATATTGCTTTGGACGAGTCTTCAAGAATAAAGCTTCTTGGCCATTTCTGCATCGAGTGCTTAGTTAGCCATTTCCTGAATAAAATAGCTGTAATAATTGATAATTGTGAGCTGATCGATCAAGATACTGCAAATTGATAAACTGTGGAGCCCTGGAGGACTTGCAATGAATGGCTGTTTTTTGAAGTATTCTTCTTGGCATATTTCAAATATGTGATTCTGTGTTCTTTTGAAGTATTCTTCTTGGCATATTTCAAATATGTGATTCTGTGTTCTTTTAGAATTCTTTGGGTTTACAGTGCAAAACATATTTCATGTGGTGGTATGGTTTTTCTTACATACAATATTTCATTCTTGTCATCAAAACCTGTATTAGCGCTCGATGTAATAATCTACCTGATGAGGAAGGATTCACTTCTCAACTTTCAGCGACCAATCAACTATTATCTTGGGACACATTTGATCTTGCTTGATGGACTTAAATTCTTCATATAGCTCATGGTTCTGGACATTGAGTTCATAAAGCTCGAAAGCTCCTATAACTTCTTCGTATTTGATCTCTAGATGTGCTCCAGGGGGAGATATTTCTTCAAAACCTGCCGAGTATAATCACTGCCCATGCCCTAGGTAACTTTATTTTCCACAAGCTACTTTGCATATAAAAACCGGACCAGTTAAAGACTAGTAGATTGTGCCACTTGATTGGCATGATTTTGTTTCAAGGATATTTGTTTTACCATGTACATGCATCTGAAATATTGTGGCTTGTAGATCCTCAGAAGGGTGAAAGGATTCTAGATATGTGTGCAGCACCGGGAGGAAAAACCACTGCAATTGCAACTCTTATGAAAGATGAAGGAGAGATTATTGCAGCTGATAGGTCTCATAATAAGGTATGAATTCTTGCTGCGAATCTGCCTGTATGATTCCTCTAAAAGCGTATTAGAATATTTCTCTCCACATCAAGTGTTTAGTATGAAAGAAAGACAGCTAGAGAAGACAAAAGGCTTTGTTTTGGAACATTTGCTCTCATAAGATTGTATGTAGCATCCTTGAATTTGACTCAATTGTTAATCAACTGAATAATTGTGAAGTGCTCTTGCACTGAAGGAAGTATGTGGCTTTGTAGATTGGAGATCATGTGAGACCACCGTGAATTCAATTAAAAGCTTATATTGGTAGGCCATAGCATGTTCTAAACTGTACTACTTAATGTTGTCTGCACAGTTAGGATAAGAAATCTAAGACTAGAAAAGCGTGGACAATAGCTATGTATAGAGAGGCAAATGAGGGGCATAAAGATTTGAATAATTGAAAATAAAACCAGAATTCTTGCAGTTGCAGTCAATTGGAACAGGTGGATTATGTCGCATGACTAGACAAAAACAATCAAATTGCAAAGTGCGAGAGATTCTGTTCAACGACTTCAATTTTCACGAATCATTATTCATGTTCAGAGCAGTAGCTGTTCCTTGATTGACTGTGCTAAGCATTTGACTGTGTTGGTTCACGTTGTTGTAATTGCTGAGAGTTCTTTGCAATTGATTCTAGGTGCTGGATATTCAGAAATTGGCTGCTGAATTGGGCTTGAATTGTATAACCACATATAAGTTGGATGCTCTCAAATCTGTTTGCAAAAGTCATGACCTCAATGCTACCGTCACATCCATTTCTGGTGATAGTTTTAAAAGTGATGCTACAAACCAGAACTCCAGCACTGCTGAATCTCAGGTAGAAAAGGTGCAAGCCGATGATATTGCTGGAATTACTATGATCGATGTTAGCAATGTCAATGGTAGGTAGATCCTCCTTCCAACTTCAGTCCACATTCTATTGTCTGAGTTCTCTTATGCCACAATCAGATAACACTTAATATGATCATTGGATTGAGTCTGAATTTTGGGGTTTGATGCTTGAGTTTGGATGTACTTTATGATGTACTCCTAAATTTTCAGTGACTTGTGTTGCATAGAAATTAACTAAGGTTCTTTGGGTGCATTTGCCGGAACAATATATATTTTCTGAGGATTTCAAGTGTTTTAGAAGTTGTTGGAGTTGAACCTTAGGCAAAGGAGCCATGCTGAATGCTTATTTTTCTATACTCAGTCTGGATATTTCCGGCTGAGATTCTGCCGTTTAATCGTGGCAGAATTGCTATTTCATGCTGAGATTCTGTCCTTCAATCGTGGCAGAATTGCCTACTTCCTCATTTCACATAAAAACTTCATGCTCTGTGATTTAGCAGACTTTGGAATAGTGTGGTTTACTTTACCTGAGATGTCTAGGTTGGAGGGATTTTCATTGTCTTGTTTGAGAGGTCTAGGCAGGATTAGGCAGGGATTTCTTTTGAGATTGCTAGATATCGTGTAAAAAATTGTCTTCTAAGACATACTTCCTATTTGATTCTTGATGCAGAGTTTTTCTTTCGGTTGAAAAGAAAGGGTCCAGTTCGTTGTTTCTGGGATCCTATTGAACCCAGCTTTGACTTTTTTTTTTTTTTTTTGGGGGGGGGTGGGGGGGGGGGGGGGTGGGGGTGGTCTCAAGCTTAGCTTTGACTTGACTCTTCAAATTTTTCCCGCCTTTGTCTTTGTCTCTTTGAGCCATGTAAGATCCTAGGACTCGTTTTATTGACAACATTCCCTCTGGAAATGAGTGAATATCTATCTCTTTCTTATAATCATGGGATGTCAAATCTGTATATTCCTTCCGTAGCTTGTAGTTCTTAACTTCCCTCCGGTGCATGTGATATGCATTCACTTGTCTTGTTTTAATTATATTCCAAGTTGTGCAATTGACAAAGCACTGATCTCTGATATTGTGAATGTGACAGTTAAAAATGAGGAAAGCAGTGAGAAAATTTACGCAAGCCAAGCTGACTTGAGGAAGAGTATGAGAAGAATGAGGAATGGACCAGGAAGGAACCAGTCTAAGGGCGATAGGGTGGAGAATTCCAAAGGTTTTCTACCTCACAGCTTCGATCGAGTTCTTCTTGATGCTCCATGTTCTGCTCTTGGCCTGAGACCCAGATTATTTTCTGGAGAGGTTAGACATTTGATGGATCAAATAACTTGATTTTAATTTGTTGATTTCATTCCCTAAGTTTAATTGCTATTTTGCTAAAGAAATTCTTAGGATTGAGGACAACCAAGTAGTCAGTGTGGCCCATGTACAGATTTGCCATTTTGCACTCACTAGGTTCAGGACCAAGAATAAGATCAGCTCTACTCTATAACATAAGAAAGATTTCCTTCTTCTTGCATATCTTGTCCATGAACCCTTATCCTCTTTGAGATTGCTTTTAATTGATCTAGTTTTCTAAAAGGGTATTTCTTCTACCATGGAAGATGTGATGACATTTTGTTTCAATAGGAATTTCAATGATGAATGAAGTCCAGTTTGTTCTGGTTGCATTCTTTGCTTATAATGTTGCTCTGTTCTTTTTTCCAGGAGACAATAGAATCTTTAAGAAACCATGCAAAGTATCAAAGACGAATGTTTGATCAGGCTGTTCAGTTAGTACGTCCTGGTGGAGTTATTGTATACTCAACGTTAGTATGCACAATCTACTCTCTGCAAGTTCTGTAGTTATCATTTTTGAGACAATATATGCATGCCGTCAATGCAATGTGCAATATTATGTACAGTAAATGCATTCTAAGCGGATATGTGACTGATCTTTACCTTCTAATGTGCACTGAGCATTTCATTGCCCATCCATACAAAAATCTGCAATTGCACTTGATCTCACATTAGAAAGGTGTGGTACTGTGCAGTGGCATGTCACACAAGCCGGCTTTAAAAAGCATTTGTCTAGATAATAGCGTCTATAACTCTTAAAACAGCGGCCAAGTTTGACTGCTTAGCATTTGCTTTTCTCCTGTTATCCTGGGGCAAAATTCATACCTCAAGAATTACATGACCATGTCAGGTTGCATGTTTTATATGCATGCTCAGTCGTCGCTATTGGTCATCAAGTGTCATCTACTCAATGCAGTCCTTTACCAATTCTAGGTCCTGAAAACTTTTGCATCTAAGCGTTTGTGTGATCCTTGTCTTATAACGAGCTTGCATATCTGCTGCCTCTATCATTAATTCAATGCCACCAAATCGAGTCATTACTGTGTGAAATTCCTATTGCTCTTACTTTTGCCTCAAACATCTGTGAAATTTACCATGGTGTATATTTCTGGTTTGCTAGATGTACAATTAATCCCGGTGAAAATGAAGCACTGGTCCGATATGCTTTGGACACTTACAAGTTCCTCTCTCTAGCCCCTCAGGTTGAATTGTGTTGTTAAAGTTTTGACACACTTAATTATTTGGCCAGTATTTCATCGTATTTGTAGTAAGAGAAAAAAGAACAAAAGATCTTATGGATACCTTTATTCGTGTTCTTTTCAGCATCCAAGAGTTGGAGGTCCAGGCCTTGTTGGTTCTTTCGAATATTCCGATGGATATATCGAGTATGTACTTTTGTCCAACCTTATCTTTTTATAATATACTTCCAGATCCTATTTCTGAGATGGTTGATATATCATGTTCTGTTAAAGAATGAGACCGTAAGGTACACTTAATGCTCTGGGGCAAGACTATAGATCTTGTAGCTGATCTTAGGATGGTCTGTTGAATTAGCAGAGCATTGATAGTCTTTGTGCTTCTTATCTCTCATGCCTTTTTCATTTCTACCTTTTCATAAATGTCACTTGCTGAAGTTTTACTTTTGGCAATGCAAACAGTAAACTGGTTAATTATCACACATGACCCTTTATGTATGTCCTACTATACTTTTTTAGCAACACTTATGGTGCTTATCGGCAGGGAGTGGCTAAAACCAGGGGAAGAAGAACTTGTCCAGAGATTCGACCCATCGGCTCCTCTTGATACAATTGGTTTTTTCATAGCAAAGTTTATTGTCAACGAGGAAACCTAAAGCTGCTGACGTCTGCAACTCGTGAACTTTGATTATTGCAGACTAAATGAGGAATTGCTCGTGTCTTGCATTGTCTCTCTGTGGCTTGTGCAACATCCATTCTGGACGGATGAAAATTCGATGCAAAGGAAGAGTCGAAGGAACGACACTATTATTTTTGCCCCTAACCTGATGTCCACCCTACACCCTAAGCCGAGAAGGAACAACTTTAATTGATTATACCGAACCATTAGACCAAGGATATATCGTGAGGAAAGGGTACTGGTGTTTCCAAAGGAACCAAAAAGAACTATAGAGAAAAATCTTACTCGCTTGAGTTAAATCAAATGATTTTAGGTGCTTTGGCTAAATGGGGTGGATTGTTTGGTTCTTATTGTTTCTTGTTGATTTGATTGAATGGATGAGATCCGTTCTGTGCCACCATCTGATAGTTAAACCGCTAGTTCGCACTCTGGATTCTCTCTGTTGAAAGCTCGAAGAGGCTCGGCTAAATTTAGTACTGAGACTGCCCGTCCCCACCATTTTTTGGATACATAAATGGTTGATTGTCCGAACATATGCGCAGCTTCGTGCACGCACAAGATAACAAAGAAATGGATCGAAAGAAAATTGAAGTAGAATAACTGGAATTGCAACACTTAGGTTGAGCCAGGTATTTTCGCTAGAACTAATTGAGTTGATGACGATGTGTTAGGTAACATCATGGAAAAATAGGAAAGAAGATAGAACTTTTTTGGCATGAGTTTTTAAGTCTCATGGCATCAATCCTAGAATCCTATTACCTGCCCTGTTCCACCAAGGACCCAGTTGGTGATGTTTCTCAACTGTTTTCCCACAAGCAACCGTAGCCCACGTCCTCAGAGGCAATCCTATCGTAGAACTCCCAGTTACCATCTTCGACAACGTAGTTAAACTCCATGGTCCCCGCCATCTCCTCCCCATACCAACCCATCTTCACTTCCTCACTCGGCAGCATCACGTCCTCGAGCCAATCCAGGTCCTGGACCAGGACCCGGCCCTGCTCGGTGTTGGGGGCTTCTGAAATGGGGCTAGGATGGTGAACCTCGGGTGGCTGCACGGCATACTCCATGCCGCCGAAGCTGCTGCCTATGACTACGTCGTCCTTGTCGAGCTCCTCTAGTATTTCCCGGAGGAGCGTCCCATCGACTTCCGGTATCTCGAGCTCGGTGGCTCCCTCGCGAGGTCCACTCCCGTGGGCGAAGCTCTCGGTGGAAGCCATCGGTGAGGAGCGGAAAGGAGGGAGCTGAAAGGAGTAAAGGAAGAGGGAGGGAGGAAGAAGGCGTTGGGCGTGGCAGCTAAGGCATATGCTCGATACTTAAGATGGAATGGATAGGGGCATGGGACTTTCTTATATAGTTTCAAGGGTGGTGGGCCTCCTTCGCCAACCATTAGCCCCCCATGTCTCGAATTACATCGTCTTAAATTGTAGATGAATTGCTAGGGATGGCATAGAAATGACACTATATTACTAAGTAACAACATAATCCCATGAAAATCTTTGAAATCTCTGGCAATATTCGAATCAATAATGCTTGCAGAAGGTCCTGTTGTTATCACTCGTCCCCAGGTCACGTTGTAAACGCTCTATATTCCCAAGATACCAAACTCGAGCAAAGGTGCACCAATTTCACACGGCATCAAATTTTGAGACTTGCAAAACTCGCCTTTCGAACGTATGGAACATATCAACTCAAGGGACACTTGCGCCAAAATTTTGAACGACTTGCCTGGATGGAAATGGGGTCTTAAACGGCTCAAAAGGCACAATCAATAGTTAACATCACCGCCCGTGACGTCCAGCCACTGAAAAATTGGATCTTTCTTCACATAAAGTTAAGAGAAATTGTCCAATCAATCATAAATCTATTATATGAATGCATAAACTTTTGTGTGAATTTTTGTTACCAATTCAGTCTTAAACTTAAATAATAAGAGTATGACTTCATCATCAAATGCAAGGAAAACTCAATTATTATTCTTTTTGTAAAATCGATTGAAATCATCATCATCTAAGTAATTTAGAAGGGAAAATTGGCCGAAAAGCCATAAATCGATTGCACTTTAGCCATTTAGTTTTAAATCTTTCAATTGTACCAAATGAACTCTAAATACTTTCATATTTTGCTAATTGAGTTTTTTTTTTGTCAGTCCTACTCTATTTCTACTCTACACTCGCTCTCAGACTTTTGCCCTGCCTCTTGCAGGGCGTGGGAGTCGAAACCCACTCCTGAAACTTACGCGTCCCCACTCCATCCCCCATGAGAAGGTGGTAATTTGAACCCCTCACCTCCTCCTTCCATGTTGGAAGAGTGGCCACTAGGGTGAATCCCAGTGGTTGCCAATTGAGTTCATTCAATTAATTTTGATTGGAAAACGCTAATATGGTGGTCCAATCAACATCAATTGTCCTACATGGTGTACCAATACAATCATAGACAACTTTTGCTGGTGGTTGGTCTTAGGCAAGGGTTGGCCTCACTTATGGTCAGCATGGGTCAGTGGGTAATCCTCACTAGTACTTGGTAAAAAAAAAAATAACAAAATAAAATAAAATATAAAAAACAATTCAACAAATTATTTAAATATTGGTTAAAATGTCCATCTTAGCATTGATAGGGCCACATGAGAAGGCTAGCATTTGCTTAAGCAATTCTCAGAAAAATATGACCGGATGGATTCAATTGACAAAACTTAAAAACGATTAGGATTCAATTGGTACAATCAAAAGATTTAGAACCAAATTGACTAAACATCAAAGGATTTAGGACTTTTTGGTCAATTTTACGCAATTTAGCACGTTCAAGTTTCACTTTCCGATGAATTGTCACAAGTCCTAACAGGACGGTAATTTGACATTACCAATTCGGTTCATAAGTGCAACTTTAGGCTAGGACATCTTTTTCAAGTTATCTTAACCGAATAATAACCCCGGACGTATCTCATGTCGAGTCGAAGTTGAGTCTGAGTCATGCCAAGGTCGAGTTCAGCTTGACTTGTATATTCTGTGCTCAAAACTCAACTTGAATTTGATCGAGTTTTAATTTTTCTGCTCGAGCTTAACTCAACTAGAAAATTGAAATATTCAACAAGACTGACTCAACTTGATTACGATCAAAATAATAAACTCTTGCCAAAATTTTAAAAAATTACTTAAATTTCAGAAAATTATGAATTTCTTTCTTTTTTTTTTCATATGAATCAATGTGCCAATATTTGAGTTTCATGAAAGTTTCATGAGTTTCGAATTTTAAAAACGTCAAAGCGCATATTTATATTAAGCAAAAAGCAAAAAGAAAGAGTCCCATAGACATACCCCTTATCAATAAGGTTGGAGCTTGAGTTTAATAGTCTCCAATGTTAAGTAAATTCAACCATTTGTGTCTAACTTTACTCCTTTTCAACATATTTTTGAAGATAAAAACGAAAACTCGATTAGGCTTGCAAGCCATCGAGCCAGACTAAGCTTAAGTTTCGCTTGACAAAATATTTGGGTAGCTCGAGCTCGAGCCCGACTTGAAAGTAGGCGAGTCAATCTGCAGAGTTCGTAGAGCCAAGACCGAGCTATTCGTGCGTGGCTACGTTTAGGTCGGCTCGTTTTCGCTCCTAAATCTGTCAGCCTAATGCACAAAGCAAAAAACAAAATACAATTGAGTTAAAAAAGAGATAGAACATAAAGAAGAAGAGAACTCCTGATACACATGGGTATCACAACCCCACTTGGACAATGACAAGTACCTAAAATTGCTGGAAATTGGTGGGGGGACCGCGAAGCGATAACACTAAGCCAAGCCCCATCATCCCATACGACAGTGGACCAGCCAAAAACCCCGCATCTCGCCATCACCCTTCGGGACTCGCACTCTGTGTTTGAGGAGAGCTTTCATGGAATTTGGACTCCATAAAGGGAAAGGGAAAAGGAAAAAAGTTCTCTAGACCTTTCGGGCGCTTTTAGGTGGGAGCATCGTGCGTGACTCGTCATCTGCCGTTCTTTTATCGGGTTTCGACTCTTGCCGAGACGAAGATGGGGTCTCACGAGAACGCGGAGGAGGACGTAGGCTTGCTCCATCTGCAAAGGGAAATGATGCATGTGACCTGACGGACTTTACGTGCGTCCATACACGTGAATCGATCGGACACGATTCGAGGGGCTGCTAAGGAGGGTTTCGAAACGGAACGGTGCTCCTTCACGGATTGGTCATCATCTGAAGGGTCGGGAACATGCCGTGTTTGAGCACGTGTTTCTCGCTATTTATGTGTATTTAGCTCCAGAGTTTGCAATCCGAAAACATCAATCGCTATATGTTAGTCCTATACATGATTGAGTCAAGTCGATCGATAGATGGATGCCAGTTACTATGTTAGGTCACATCATCTCATTGGTGCGAATGCTAGTGGACTGATTTTGGATGGCTGATCTTATCCCGAACCCGTCCAAATAACTTTTGATAATTTTCAAGCCCGTCTAGAGCCCCAGAGGAGTTCCTAGATGGTGTCTTAAAATTGTCCAACCTAACATTTTGGATACCCGCCGGATCTCAATGGGTTATTTTTATCCCTAATGTTAATAATCTTTTCATATATTCAATAATTTTTGTACGGAGTTTTCTGAAAACATGTAATAATATGTTGTCTTGATTAGACATCCACAATCAAGAAAAACGAGATTATACAAGCGCATCAAGTTCAAGTTGTTGTATAAACCTAAACAGGCAAGAAAAGTGACCAAACAGCACAGGAAGGAAGGAAATTTGGATGTTGTATGAGAATATACATCAGTACAAGTAATTTCTATATTCTGAGTATATGAAAGTAGGTAAGTGATCTCATGTTTTTCGATTTAGTGAAGATATTTTTATGCAATTGGCAGTTATGGGTTCTGCAAATGGTATTCCAACCCGATAAACGCCAACCCACATGAGTCCCATTAGGCTTCATAACGGGTTGATCATCCTATCAGACCTAACTCACTGCCATCCCTGCATATTGGCATTGTAAATTCTGTGTTATTTCATGTTTAGTCAAACATAAGAAAACTCCCTTTTGATATAAGCTTATTTGTTTAAGATTAAACATAACAAAAAAGTACCTTTTTTTTGGGCTTTTCCGTTAAAGTTTAAAATATTATCTGAATTTTTAAAAAATAAGATACCATGAAAAAACATATGCGTTTTATGTGTCGACGATTTTAATACCATAAATTTTTTAGGTGTTCTGAAATTAAAAACAAGTTCCAGTGGGATTAAAGCCACATGATTTCAATTTAATCATGCTTATGTTGTGTCCGGTTCGTGTTTCTTTTGATGATTATGTTTCCATGTTTTTCGAAGTGATAGAGCTTGCACCACGTGCAAGATTATTGATTGTTAGGTTCGCGCTCCTGGTAATTAACGACACGTCCTAATTTGATTTCGAACTAATCAGACCTATGTGCTTTTGTGTGCTTCTCATATGATCAAACTATCTGGTCCGGTTGTGTAAAACTAGCGTCAGTCACCATGAGAAGTTTCTCTCTGAATCTTTCCGTAGCTTTAAGTGTTTCTAGAGTGTTTTGAAAACACATTAATCCCGGTCCCCCTAAACTCTTACTTTTTAAGCACTTATAAGGCATTTTTAAGTCACGTGTTCCAATCTATTCATGTAAATCATCATATGGCAAGAATATAAATGAATTTCTTATGCTTCGTTCCAATAGTCACTTAGTGATTGATTTGAGTGAGGAGTATGTTATATTTCGAGAAGTGAGTAGTTGGCTATGTCCTTGATCATATACTATTTATGTTTGGACTATTAGGTTGGTAGATAAGCCTTGCAGGACTTAAACTAGCCGAAGCATTCTAAAACCATGCGGATAAGGTGAGTTGTGATCGACGCGGACAACATAACACTGACTGCCAACCTAGGTGGGACTTCCTAGGGTGGCACTAGAGCTAGTGTGGGGGCAGTGAACTGTCAAATATGTCCCTAATCTTTGATATATGGGCCATTGTACCGATAGATAAGTTTTGTGTGATCTCAAATTGTACGACATATCTAGAGGGGTCCTAGAGTAAACATTATCATGTCGGCAACAACTCAAGTAGCAGGGAACCTCAAGTGCGTGCAAACTAGGGCCATGTCATTCGATAGTGCGCATGAGTTGGGCTCATATCGATGAAAATCCAGAATCTCATCGAGATTACACTTTCAATTAGATTTTCTTCATCTTTAGACTCATCATTACCTCATTAAGATTTTAGTTGATAGTGTTTCTCCTTTAATAGTTATCCGATTAGGAAACTAGGCCTTACCCTACCCATTTCGCTGGTAATACAGTTCTTTAGTTAGCTTTTGATTATTGCCAAGTCCTGGTGTGTCTTTCCTTTTCCTCGGTCTTTCATCTGATTTTCTTCCCTTTCTTACTATCCTATTTTTCTCCCCTTTTCTACTATTCTCAATCGGTCTTTTGTTAGGCGCTTCCCTTCCAAATCACACATGCTAGGCAATACCAGCTTCAAATTTTGGGGGCCATCGAGAACACTTAGAAAGTTTCGCAACAGGGACAATTTTCAAAATAATTGGCATCTAATGCTAGTTTGGTCTCCATAATACCTGCAAAATCAAAGGGTTTGGCAAATTTGGCATCAAATGATTGGGTCCAACCCGAATAATCTCCTTCCCTTTTTGGCCTAACTTCATTGAAGAACGATAACGTTCGTGGGGTGACTTTATCCATCCGACTAAAACGTAGAGCCCAAGGACCTTCTCCACAATGGTTTTTCGATGGATAAGAAAAACCCGTGCGGCTTTGGTTCTCTAGAATGGTTTTCAACTCTGGTTGTCTTCTCTACAATCTTACCCATGTCAAGTGGGTTGAATCGATAAGTGTCGAGATTTTTGGTCTTCTAGACGGATAAAACTCGTGTGGACCGGATTGGACGTGGGGTCTGCAGTTATCCACCTCTCTTTATCCATTAGGAACCCTAAAAGAAATTGTCGATTCAAGATACTATTCCGTGTAATTCTCAACAGTTAAAAACTGCTTGGTCGAGCCTTCGCACACCCAACTTCCACTATTTAAGATGTTAGGAATAGATCTCTTTTGCCAGGACCAACCATGCACGATGTATTAAGTGTTTGTCTGAATCGCACTTAGCTTGTAGCCTTGTGGTGACGACGATAAAAAGTGTCATTCAATGTTTCTTAACAGTAAGTTTCTTATATCTTTACTAAGATTGTCTTGGGCTGGCAAGCCCCAATTCTTGAACAGGCCACTCCAAGCTGGTCAACGATCAAACCACACGTGACTGATGCAGAACAGCACGTTGGATAGGTAATGTTCTGAAGTAGCTAACCTCTTCCCCTCCTGATTGAATGGCCATATCCAAGACGCTTCTCTAAAAAGCACTGTAATCTGTTTCTCCACAACGAGCCACCGCTTTGGACTAAGGAAAACATTATTTGATTCGTAGGAATTTGGCAGTAATCCTCTCACCTGGGTTATCTTTAAGTTGAAGACATATTTAGGCCAATGATCTTGAAACTTATAGCCGCCATGAGGCCCATCACGGCATCGCCCAATGCCATTTGTTATGTTTTCTTTTCACGCATGTAACCAATCCGTAAAACGAACCGCGAAATCTTTGGGTTTTATTTCTCACATCATCCATGATTACAAAAGTAAAGATTTCTTTTTTCTTTCTCATTCTGAAAGAAAACACCGGTCATCACCTTCGTCCACATTTTAGATGTGTCTCACTAGTTGCTAAGGGAGCTGAGGTCAAGGCTGCCAGTCGTCGAGGCTGAGATCGCCCAGGTTGAGGTTGAGAGCAGTTGAGGTCTTGGCTCGCTTTGGACAGGCTCGCCTAGGGTTGCCTGACGTTGGTGGCCCTCACCTGGGGTCGTGCCAACCGTTGAAGGGGCATATTTGGGAGGCCTAAGGTCGTATGACCTTGGTGTTGTCTTAGTGGCCCTCGCTTGAGTCATGCAACCTTGGCAACAAGCCATTGTTTGGCCAAATCTATGCTTCCACGTTTTTTATAATAGTGTAAATAGTGTTTATGCAAATAGTATTTGCCTTTTATAATACCCTTTTGGTCTAAGTCCTTTGCATACTTTTCCCACATGCTCTCTTACTTTAACTGAAAATTTCATGATAAAGGAAAATATATATATTTTTTTGGAAATCATTTTCTAGGAAGATAGTTTTCATTTGTTTGGGATTTAGAAAAAAAAAACGATTTTTTTTTCTCATCAGAATGGGAAGCTGTTTTCCCCTAATCAAAACTTAATATTTTCAATTCATGGATTTTTTTTAATAGATTGATTAATTTTTTGTTATCCAAATACCAGAAAGTTGGAAATTTTTTTGCCAAAAATAGTTTTCCTTCGTGGAAAATGTATGATTTGAAAAATATTTTCTTGAAAATGGCTGTTTTTATAAGTTGAAAATTTAGTCAATGAAAAGTGCTTTTATTGTTCGCAATAATTTATATCTAAACATCTTCGTGAATGATGAAAATATTTTTTCATCCATTTATTTTTGGTAACACTACAAGCAATTGTTTTCAAATAATTCATTTTATGCAAAACTAACTTAGCTTATTTCGACAAAAAATAGAACATTTCTAGAAAATGTTTTCTAAGAAGTTACAATAATTTCCTGTATTTTGTTGAAACTTGAAAATGAATTTGAAAATATTTTCTATTGTTTAGTATGAAAAATCTAATTTGATTTTCCTAAATAGATATATACTATTAAGGCACTAGTAACTTGGGCATAGACAACTGAGGAACCAGGAACAAGCACTAGAGTCATGGGTTTAGCCTTGATAGACCTTAGCTGCTGGGGATAGGGGCAAGGATAGGAGCACGGGCACGAGCACGGGCATGGGCACCTGTTTCTTGGCCTTAGCCTCAATGGATATAGGCACAACCACTAAGGTGCTAAGCCTGGACCTAGATGGACCCTAGCTCAAGCATTAGGACCTTGAGCTTCAGCCTTGACAGACCCTCACTCAGGCACTAGGGACTAAGTCTGAGCACTGAGGACCCGAGATTGAGTGTCGTGGATTAGAGATGGAGCATTAGGTACTTAGGTATGGCCTTTTGGATCAAGGCTTGGGTGTTGGGGATCCGAGCTTGGTAGGCTTGGGTGTTAGGCCATTGGACATAGGTACTGAGTGTCACACTCCAAACCCCGAGCGTGTGAACATCCCACGATGATCGATTAAATTGTGACATCCTAGGATGCATTGTCGGCCCATTCTTTTAATAAATGTATGCGAAAGTAATTTATATAGCAACCCAGCCAACCAACAAAGAATATGGATAATAAGAACATCTTGACAAACTTTTTCAAAAGCATTTCTTTTATTTAAAAACTTGCTAACCTTAGGAAATTTATTAATTACAAACCCTTATAATGGCAACTTCCAACCAACCAACAAAACCAATGGGGGTTAGGGTGAATCTAAACATTTCTACCGCGGGGCCAACCAAAAGGTGATGCCAGACGTGCCCATGGCGACTCTCCATTCTACAGGCCTAAAATCAATAAACAATGACGGGGTGAGATAAAATTTCAACAAGTTAACATTCTAAGTCTCGAGTGAAGGCTAATTCGTCTTGGAGGCAGCCTAAACATACAACGACATGCAATCTTACCTCGCATTGGCATGCCTTTACATATTAGTATATTCCGTATGCTAATATCAAGGCAACCGCTATAAATAATAATCATAACACATACTATAAATTTCATGCACATTGCCATCACATGTGTTCCAATTATTAAAATATCTCGGGCTATGGCCATCACAAAAGTTGGCAGTTTTCTGGTATAAACCAAGCATCGTCCCCCCCCCCCCTCCCCCCCCCCCCCATCAGGCACAATATCGTCTAGAATCTTCGCCTAGGAGTATTGGTTCGGTCTCAACTGCAACTCAGCATCTGAACCCCCGCTAGGCATCCGATAAATATCAGGCATCGCCCCTAAACTCTCATTAGGTGATGGATTCAATTAAATGACCACACAAGCACATTAACAGCCAAGCCAATTTTATTTGCCAATAATTAGCCCAGCAAAAAAGAGTGCATGCTCAAATAATAAGTTTCAACAATTTTTACTCTAAAAGTTGAGGTAAAATATTTACATGTGGTCACATATTTAAAATTAATCCATCAAAATTTACACTTTTTCACTTTAAAACCCCATTGCCTCATTTAACACGTAAAATTCGGTGTCCAAATCTAACACCTCAGAAGTCACTATGGACAACCTTCTTTGGAAATATATTAAATAAGGCCTATAATTGCATAACCAATAATATAGCATAGCAAGTTCGAACAATCGAAATTAAGTATAAACTCATCTAGAAAAAGCGAGCATAAATTCTACTTAACAACGAATCCGTCACTAATTACATTAATCATGATTAATTAGGCTAATCAAGATTAATTAAATTAAACTCGATTAATTAATATAACTATAATTAATTAAAAATAATCTCTATTAATTAAAATAATTATGATTAATTTAAAATGAATTCAATTAATTAATCTACCCACGACATTAATTTTAACCTTAATTACCTAAACTAATCGCACTTAATCTTAATCTAAACCGTACTTAAACATGATTAGGGCTAAACACATACTTATTTTGTACTAATCACTATTAATCTAAACTAAACCTACCCCTAAATGCACTTAACTATCTAATCATGGATTATGAGTTAATTCATGGGTTTTCTGACGGCGACAAGTCCGCAGCGATGGCCGCGACAGTGTCAAGAACATGATGCTTGCAGCTCAAACAGCAGCGGTGCGGCTCTTGAAGCCCACAGTCGCCTAGGGGTTCTGGTTGGCGGACGGCTTGAGGAACGGTGGGGGCTCACAGAGGTGGCGGTGGCTTGAGGCGGTGGCTAAGGGGCAGCTTGGCAAGGCTTGGCTTGTGGCGGCTTGCAGCAGTGAGGGATGGTGTGGGCCGAGGCGAGTGATGGTGGAGGCGGCGGCGAAAATGGTGGGTGAGGGGGCGGCAAATGGAAGTCAAGAAAAGAAGGAGGAGAAAAGATGTGAAGAAGAAGAAGAAGGAACGAAGAAAAGATGGAGGGAAGGGGAAATGGGCGGTGTTCGACAGAAGAGAGGGCGTGAGGGAGAGGGGGGAAGGGAGAGATAGAATTTTCTTTGGATTTTTCCATAAAAATCATCATTTCTCACACCAACTCTTCCCCAAAATCCTCCCAGCTAGGCGTAACGTCCCTCCTTTTCTTTCACTTTTTATTTTTCTTAAAAGCCAAGCTTTTTGGCCCAAAAATCACAACTTTGCCACTAGGCCTCCGATTCCCTTTCCGGCTTCCAATTTTCGTTCAATAATTCATTTTTCCGAAAATTCCGAACTTGCGGATAATTCAATGGATAATGAGGCAACGTTCAATTAGTTAGTCTCGAAATCCTCGAAAGTTCAATATCCAAAATTGAATAAGATTTTGTGGTTGAAATTAATCAAATGCAACTTTGGTACAACCTAAACCATCGGGTGGCTTTTAGAGGGTTCTCTCGCGATTGACCTGTAATCGACATTTTTCAATCCACGTTTGTGCCTCTTTGAATCGTGGATGACTTTCAATTGTCATGTAATCGCGAAGGTTCAATTATATATTCTAAATGATCAATAGAAAATCGGTTTATCGTCGTCCGATGCGAGTATTGTAATTGTGCGAAACTACTTGCGAGTCAATTACGTACTTTTGTCGAATCAATTTATATCCTTTCACTAATTGACTTATAACAATGCAGTATTGACACTTGTCAATCCTTATGATCGAGCACTTGATCTTTGATTGAATTCTTTAGTTTATCACGTTTTAACCCTTTGTGGTCTCACCTGATAGATTAATTAACTCTTGAACGATTAGTTCAGAGTAAAATAATTATAAGTGCACCAATGAAATAATCATTTCATATATTTCCAAATAAGGACCAAATTTTAGTAAATCACATTGAGGCTTCAAGCTCGGCCTTGATAGACCTTGGCTTGAGCACTGAAGGCTAGGCCCTAGCATTAGGGTTAGGGGCTTGACCTCAATGGACCTAGGCATGGGCACCGAGGTCTTGAGCACAAGCACTAAGGTCACGGGCTTGGCCTTGATGAACTTGGGGCTTGGGTGCTGGAGACCTAGTCCTAAACTATGAGGACCTAAGAATTAGTGTTAGGTTTTGTGCCCAAATATAGAGTTTTGAGTCCAAACACCGATACTTAGTCATATTTCAGTAAATTTTTTCTGATTTTTTAAAGTGAAAATCATTTTCTTAAATTTAAGCATAGATTTTGTTGATTAGGAAAAGATTTTATGTTGACTCATTTTCTTAAGTAAATCAAACGTCGGAAAATGATGGAAAATATTTTCTCATGAAGTGAACATAAACTTAATCTAAAATTGCTTGGGAGATAAGTTCAACTATACAGGTAGAGTTTTAAGGGTCACCTTCTTCTGCATTTTGATGAGGATTTCAAGCTCCAATCTGGTCTCCCTTTATAAGGTTGGGGTCTCTATCTATCTAGTTGCTGATGCATCCAGTTTCATGCTATTTAGAATTTTTTTGGAGTAAGTTATGCTCAATTTATTCGAGAACGAGGCTTTGAGTCTTTCTATGAGTTTGTTGGTGCTATACATAGTATTTTGTTCGAAGAGTCATATTGAGTCAAGAGTTTTATTTTAATTTATGTTTTGTCGAGGGATTGTCGGTCTCTTCTTGAAAAACAAAAGTTAAGGTGCATGGAAGTATGTTCTTACTTAGAAGGTTATTCTAATTTAAGTCTATTTAAACTCCTTTAAAGTTTCCTTGAGGGTTACAGTTTGATTAATGAATTTCATGATTAAATTCTAGGATTAGAGTTTTGTATTAATTCTGAGGTGGATTACTTAGCTGGTGAGCAATAATTTTGTACCACATGTGCTACCTTCTATATTTTGAACCTCTGATATGGCCAAGTTAAATGACGAAAGCCATAGCAAACAATATAAGTACGGCGGATGATATAAGTGAATGCATGGGAGCTGAGATAACGAAATACCTTAAACAAAGAAGAAAATAAATCAAGTTAGTGAAGGGGGAGAAGTTCACAAGGAGCTTATGCACTGATATGTAAATTTTTTCATTCAACACTAATCATTTCCCAGGTAAATAGGAAACTCGCTATGGTAATCTCCAGGTCAAAAGATCTCAGCAACTCATTAACTCTTAAAGCTTTTCTAAAAGCGAAACGCCATGGCGAGAGTGCAATCCATTTTAATCAAGATTTATGAAAAACTAGCTTCTCTTTATTGCTAGGGTTTTCCTTCCCTCAGTAGGACGCTAACTAAATCGGAAATATGTCTTTGTAAAGTACAGAATGAGATGACATGGGCTCTCACTTGTTCTTCGATATCCTCTTCATCATCTGCTTGAAACTGTCGGGGTCGTAAGGGATTCTCAGCAAACCTTGCTGCTCGTACCCGAACTCATTTGCCGAGAGCTCAAGCAGAGCCGCTACGGAAGGATGACCCATCAGCTTGGTCGGTATGTGCAATCTCTCCGTCGTCGCTGCTTCCTTCCCGACCAACACTGGAACATAACCTTTCCGAACACGATTCTCCGAAGACTCTCCGCTTAACTTCACGTATGGTGCCGGAGATGACGAACCGTGTCTTTCCTTTTCCATGAGCGCATACGGGGAGTTTTCAGCGGCTTGTTTCACAATAGCGTGATAACGTCCCGCATTGCCTCAGTTTATAATCAACCATCTGACGCTTTTTTTTCTTAAATGGGGTTTGAACATAAGCAATTGGACTTTGCATGAAGCACAGCATTTTCAAAGGCCGTTTTCAAAGACAAAGGCTCGTCCACTTTTCTGTAAGAAAATTAGGTCACCTGTCGGGGGATGACATGAATTACTTATACATTGTTGTTTAATTAACAGTTAGAGGATTGACTGACTTCATGTTAAAAAATAATACATCTGCGCATCCTTCATTGATTCATCGCCGCAAGCAACATGGTGTTTCTCACGTATCAAAAGCTTAAAAATAGCATCGCTTCGTCTAGTTTCGGTCCTTTCGTTTTCAAATCAGGATTTCTTGCGTATTCAAAGCTTAACTTCCTCTCCAAGGTCTACAGAATGCATGATTTTTTCGATGATTAAGAATCTGACTTTTCAATGACTAAAGGGAAGTGAAGATGAAGATGGATTCGTTAACCTTAGCGAGTTCGACGAGGAGATGGAGCAAGAACTGAATGCTTTAGCTGAAACAGAACCCATGCAAAATGAGATGTTCATATTAGTGCGTCTAATGTAAACAAATGTTGATGCTTCAAGTTTATCTCTACGATCAAGTATCTTATACATCGTGTCATTAATATGTGACGACAGAAGACGATAAAAAAAAAAAAGATTTTTATGCAAGTTTAGCTATGAAAGAATGTCCTCCGTTTTTACCAAAATAAAAAATAAAAATTACTCAGTGGAAACATGATTGGTAAGCTTTTTTAGATTGATTTTGTAGTCTATTTGTATGTACATAATGGACATATAAAATTTATATATATTTTAAATTTAAGCAGAACTAATAAATAAATGGTAGTAGGTACCGGAGAAAATATTGAGTAATCCTATTTCTCTTAATTCTCTCTTATGATTGATCGCCACGCGTTCGGTGAACGAATGTGTTAGACTTTTCAGAACTCCCTTTCTCACTCACCTGCTCCCTTTTTTTCTCCCCCATGAATACCCCTCAACTTCAACTTCATCTTCATCTTTGAAGTGAGGGGTGTTCGTGGAGATTTGAGGCTTGGTTGTCGGAGCTTTTGAAGCAATGGCGAAAAAGAGGAGGTGACTGAGGAAGGGAATTCTGAAAAGTCTGAGATGTGGGCCTATCGGACAAGTGGCGATCGACTGTTAGAGGGAAGTATGGCTGACGTGGAGAGCCGGGATTATTCAATATTTTTCTATTGTATTGGCCCTAGCTATAAGCAGTGATCTCTGTACACTATCGCTTCATTATATGTCGGAAAGGGCACCAAGAAACACGGAAAGGCATGTTCAATGACGTTGTGTTCCAAATTATGCTTCTTTTATTTCCCTTTGTAGGATCCACAACGATGTGAGTTACTTAGATAGGGCATCATCATACTGCATGTTTCATGCTGTAACGACAGTAAGCTGCATGACTAGTGACATCGAAGACAAGCAATGAGATGTATTTTGTTTTTGATTTGGGAAAGTCGTTCAGATTGGTTTGTCACTTTGAAAGGATCTCTAGATAGGATCTTCTTAACCTGAACTAATCAAATGCAACATCAATAGGTGAATTGCACCATACCCTTTCGGGATCATAAACATATTTTTTATTGTTCGCATCAAGATCTAAGTTCGAGCCATATCTGTGCTTACATAATCTCTTGGTGCCATCCAAGAGCAAGCACAAACCGTGCTCGGACAAGTTGGATTGAAAAACGTTGAAAAAAAAGTGAATGAATATGAATGATGATATACACAAGGGTTGAATATACCTAAGTCCTGTGAAATTCTTTTCTACGGTTAATTTGTTTTTTTTTACCTGAGAATTTTTTCGTCTATATTGATAGTTAGTTGTCCCGAACTGTGCAGTAACGAGACAATTGGAAGGTATCTTGATAATCACAAGAGATTTTCGACTTCCGATTCTTTAGTCGAGCACGAAATTTCTTAGTTCTCCAAATGCTCGAGCGATCTTTGAGAAGTTTGGGTTTGGTATAATTATAAAAACCAATTTCTGGAATTTTATTGTTGCTTGGTTGTGGAACTACTCACGATCAATCAACTAAAGAGGCTCCTTTGACCAAAATTTCAGTTGAGTTTATTATGCCTCTTGAGTCTCTTGACTTAGGTCATAATAAATATATTAGCGCAATACTCAAGGTTGAGAAATTTATGCCTAGAGGAAACAATTTCGGAGGATTTTGTATTTGGTGATTTCTTTTCGGGAGATCCCAACCCTTTGTTGCTATCCTAATTTTCTCCCGTTTCTCTAATATTCTGAATCGTTTTTTGTCATGCGATTCCGTCGTACATAGCACATGCTAGGCAATACCAGCTCCAAGTGGGGACGGAATCCACTCGAGAACACTTAAAAGATTTCTTGACGGTGACAATATTCGAAAGGGTCCTAATTGGGTGTCATATAATTGGATCCTACTCGAATAATCTCTTTCAATTACAAACCTAACTTTCGTTAGAAAAACGATAATGTTCATAGCGCAACCTAATCCGTGGTGACTAGACCTACTACAATGGTTTTTCAATAGATATAGAAATGCAACATCGCTTTTCTTTTCCCTTCTAAAAAGTAGCACGTCCATGTCCAATTGGACGAAGCAATAAGCGTCGACGTTTTGATCTTCTTGAGATCTAACACTCGTGTGATCCGGATTGGACGATGGCCCAAGAGCGGTTTTTCCTCATCCGTGGGGTTTCCACTCATCCAATTCTTCATCCAATTTGGAACCGTGAGGGCATCAACCTCATTATCTCGCCATTGCTCTTCGACCCCATCTGGCTCGGACGGGTTCAAGAGCCGCCAAGCCCGTGATCATCTTTAGTTCGAAACGATCTTGATCGCATGATACTCCCGCTTGTTTCATGAGAACCATGCCCTAGTTGGAGATCTATTCTAACTTAATGAATCCTTGTATTCTAATCGATGTTGTTTTGATACTCTGTTTTACCTTTCCACGGGCTTCCTTTGCGCACGCACCACACTCATTTGTAGTAAGAGTCTCTAAGTCCATTCGTTGATGCATGTCGTGTTTTCCGTGCATCTAGATCTTGTTATGCCATCCACCTTCGCGCGCAAAAAAAGACCGTCACGATTCAAATTATACTCCATCTAATCCTTTTAACGGTTTTAAACTTCAATGTGATATCACTGCGCGGTCAACTTCCGAATATTTTAGATGTTAGACATTGGATTTTAGCCGCTAGGGCCGTGCAAGTATCAAGTTTTTGCTCGGAATCGCGCTTAGCTACTATGAAAAAGACAGAAAGTTTCGATCTTTATATGTACACAATAGTGAGAATCAATATTAGAATGACTCAAAGATGAGTTCATGCTTCAAGTTCGTTTAATGGATTTCTCTATCTTGCTCGATCTTCAGCATGCGAGCCCGATTCTTGAACAGGCCACTTCAAGCTGGTCGACAGTCCACCTGAGCACTCACTTCTTCTTCGATATCCTCCTTATCATCTGCCTGAACCAGTCGGGGTCGTGAGGGATTCTCAGCAGACCTCGCTGCCCGTACCCGAACTCGTTCGCCGAGAGCTCGAGCAGAGCCACAACGAAAGGATGACCCACCAGCTTGGTCGGCACGTGCAATCTCTCCATCGTCGCCGCGTCCTTCCCGACCATCACTGGGACGTAACCTTTCCGAACAAGGTTCTCTGAAGTATCCCGGCTTAACTTCCTGTAAGGCACCGGAGACGACCAGCAGTGGCTTTCCTTTACCATGGGCGCGCACAGGATGCTCCTGCTGTTCGTTTCGTGATGGCGTGATCGTGCGACTTCTGAGAACCTCGCAAGATCATACGTGACCCTTATCGCCTCAGCTCATAATCAACCATCTGGCGAATTTTGTTTTTCTATATTGGGTTTGAACATAAGCGATTGGACATTGCATTAAGCAAAAGATTTTCAAAGAAGGGTTCGTCCATTTTTCAGTATTATAATTAGGTTAGGTCATGATTCGACAGAAAACGGGTATTATTTCTACATCGGTATCTAATAAACAACTATAGGATTGACCGCGCGTTCTAAAACAATAATGTATCTGAGGATTCTCCATCAAATCGTCGCGCAGAATGACGTGCGTTTCCTGCTTGATAAAAGCCATAAGCAGCGTCACTTCGTCTACGACCCAATTTTCCGTTTTCGAAGTTGGAATTCTTGCGCCCTTTTACTTCCTCCGCAAGGTTTATGTTCTACATTACACATTAGAAATGACAGGTTGAACAGACAGGTATGGATTGAGTTTAGGTCAAGTCGAAAATAATCCTACCCAAATTGACCAAAAAACCTATTTTGACCATTTTCATACAATGTAAATTTAGTAATCACTTGATGTATATTGTTAAAACATTACCTACTTAAATTGAGGTGAGAGTACGAAATGAGCCAACATAAGATCAAGTAAGGACAAAAGGAAGTGAAGAAAGATTTATAGAGGTGAACTGAGTCTAAATAAGTTGTAAACCTATTTAAATCCATATAATTTTGGGTTTTATCATTTTGAATTCATTTACGACTCATTCATTAAATATAACTAATCTATATAACGACTCATATCATCCAATATGGGTTAAGAACTGGGTCTATAATCCATTTTGACTAATCTATTAAAAAATAGCGATCCGACCTTTTTTGTTGATAACAAGGGAAGTGAAGATGGACATTATTGAAATATTGTCCCACATTACTTAATTCTCTTTATATATATGTAATATCATTCCACTTAATAATTTGAGTTTTTAGCTTATATTTTTTAACATGTATCAAAGTTGATGATCTCCCATTCATGTATGTGCATTTATTCCCTTCAGTCAAATTCACGTGTCCCTTCTAATGCAATTATATATATGAGATCTCCATCCACCTAATAACTTAAATTTTTAAGTTGGACTTTCTAACAAAGATGAATACGTTAACCCTTTTGGCTCCAGGGAGGAGATGACAAAGAAACGAATGAATTTGGCTTTATTAGTTACTCTAATGTAAACAAATGTAGATACTAGATGTTAGTTACTCTAATGTAAACAAATGTAGATACTAGATGCTCACCAAGTTTCTCTCTGCATTTAGAGTATTTTGTGTATCGCTTCATTGATGTGTCATTAATATGTGAAAAAGAAAATCAATTTGCAATTGTTTCATTGAGGATCCTTCGTCGATTCTTCCCGTAGAGTGACATAAGCCATAAGCAGCATCACTTCGTCTACTCCCCAATCTTCCGTTTACGAAGTTGGAATTCTTGCGCGCTTCTTACTTCCTCCGCAAGGTCTACGTAATGCATTATATATTAGAAATGACCCATCAAATGGGTGGATTGGATTGAAAATGAGGTACTCCAAATTGACCGATTTAATCTGTTTTGATCAATTTTCATACAACAAAAATCTAATGATATATATTCGACCCGACCTATATTACTATAATACTTATGTATTTAAACCAATTTAGAAAAATTCCTATCCAAACTAAGGTGAGAGTGTAGAGTGAATGGGTGTGAAATCGAATGAGAGCAAGAGAAAGTAAAGAGAGAGTCACAAAGGTGGATTGGGTCTAAGTTGTGAACCTATTTAATACCAATACTATTTTGGGTTTTATTATTATAAATCCATTTATAACCCATTTACTGAATATAACTAACTAATATAATAATTCATGCCATCGAATATGTGGAAAGTAATGGGTCTATAATCCATTTTGACTGGTCTATTAGAAAATCAATGATATGATTTTATTTATTTTTGTTGATAACAAGGGAAGTGAAGATGGATTATTAAAATATTGTCCCACAATACTTGATCTTCTTTATGTACATGTGATCTCCATCTACCTAATAATTTTAAACTTTTTAGGTTAGACTTTCTTAAATGATTTCGGAGCTAGTGATCTCTCTTTTGCATTTGTGTGCCCGTCCTTCTTGGTCAAATTTCACACGTCGCTCATAATCCAACTTACGTATGAGAGGGGGTTTTGACGATTTATACACATGCAGTTTCTATCAAACCTCGACCCGCTCTGGGCTTGCAACAATTCATGCTATCGCTTTCACTTAGGTCATTTGCTTGCAACGTCCTGGGAGGCATTACCAATCCATTCATATTATCGATTATATATACACCCAAGCGAAAGTAAAAACAATTCACCCAACCAACAAATAGAGATAGCTAGGAACACTTCGATAAAGTCTTTCATAAATACATCAATTAGCTAACACAAAGTAACTTTAATTACACCCCCGAAGTTACACGCTTCCAAAAAAGATTTGGGGATTGGTCTAGCACCTCTATACTACGAGGTGACATCAAAAGAGTGGTATTCTTTATACATCTAGGTTATAAAGCCTCGGCTTGGGCCTTGGTGTCCAACTCCATATCTAGATCCACTCGAAGGCTAATGACATCGTCGTCGAGGGTATCCCTATCCATGGGGCCCTGACTAGCACCCTGGATCCCTCACCTAATGGTCTATCAAACCCCGAAAGAGGGTCTCAACGCTCCCCTCTAAACCAAACGTACTAGGGGTGATTGGGCCAGGGTGGGTAGAGTCTACTTGGACCCTGTACCCGACCTTGTTATAACCAATTCTCTTTTTTTGGACCATATTCCCGACCCTGTTTGTATTGGACCCTATTCCCAACTCACCCTGTTTTTCTGGTCCAAGAACAGGGTTAACCCTGTTTATATTGGAACCCGTTTTGCAAGGCTAGCGAGCAACCAGGAACCGAGTTGACAGAGGCGGCATTGCAATTTTGAGGGGTGTGAAGCAGGGAGAGGCGGAGTGGCGACGTCGAGATCTCGCGGGTTGCGGGTGTCGCGAGAGGAAGGCGACGGTGGGCAAGCGGAAGCAGCATCAGTGCTCGGATGGAACAAATTAGGGTTTGCTGGTGTCAGTTATTGGCAGAAATGAACAGGGTAGAGGGCAACGCCGGGTCGTCGGATCGCTGGATTTGTGGCATCGGGTCACTAATTGGAGGTCGTGGTGGTCGAATCTAGCTACAGGAGCGGAGCAAGGCGAGCACGGTGGCGCGACACGGTGCAGGGATGCGGGCTCGCAGGTGAGAGTTTCGGCGAGATGGGACAGCGATGGCTTCGTGGGTCTGGGGCAGATTTGATGGGCGTCGGAGCAGGAGTGTCACGGGTGGAGGCTCGAGTAGAGGCAGTGGGCTTGCGGGTGAGGCAGAGCACGACGGTGCTGGGTTGAGCTGCTGCGGGGATCTACTCAGATCTGTTGGCGTCGGGCTCTTCTGTGGTGCAGTGACAACAGACGCGAGGACGAGCGAGCGTCGGCATGGGCTCGTCGGTGAGGCGGTAGCGCAAGTGGTGTGGTGTTGCTGCTCGGAGGTCGGTGTTGCAGGGGATCGGCGGTGCAAGGAATCGGCAGAGATCGCGAGCTCAAGGAAGTTTGCGAGTGTGAGAGTTTGAGAGGTAAAGATAGAAACAAATTAAGGTTTTGGTCTTTTTGGGTTGATTCTCAAACCGGTTCCCAAAGTGGTTCCCAAACCGGTCCAGTCAATTCGGTTCTCGGACCGGTTCAAACCGGTTCTGCATTTTGGGAACTGGTTCCCGGACCAATTTCAACCAGAACTGGTTCTCGATCCTGCTTTCCCGGTAGGCCGATCTGGGAACCGGGTTGACCCGATTCGGTTGCACACCCCTAAAATGTACCAGGCCTTGAACTTATGGGGCATCAGGTTAAACAACCCCTCATCCACCCAAATGGTGGTCATATGCTTCTTGTATATAGTGTCCGTGCGCTCGACTGGATATGGGGTCACCTCAATGTCTAGATCCATAGGCATCCCAAAACGAACGTAGTAGTACGGCTCAGACATGCTTAGGGCCTATAAAACATTTAAACTATCACAATGAGATAAAACTCAACGAGTGAACTTCCTAGACCTTACGCAAGGAGGTAATTCACCTTGGAGTCAGCCTAAACGTACGAGTTATCTATCGATAGCAGATCAATAATAATGCATTTACTTTGCATTATCTATTAATAGGAATTAAGTCACTCAGCATGTGACACTCTACCATGTATTCAATTATTGTATAAAAAATCACTATGTGAGTGCACCATTTCATTAAGTATACAATGATCACAATTTAATAATCTAGGCATGAATAACAACACTTCCACGCACATTGCCTCAATTTAAATCCCTGGAGTCCTAATTAAAAACATACAAATTCACAACCTTATTCGTGCCTTTCTGACTCAACATCAACCTGTAGGACATCCTCATGCCTCTATATTTATAAACATGGTCGATCAAAGCATGCATGTGCCACATAAGTGGCCAAAATAACATTTAATTCATGCACTTTTCTCATGTATCTCATATATATATCCATGCCACACGTGTGCAAATTATAACATCATTCTCATCATATGCATTTGACATTCATGCACTTTATACACGTTTATGCCTCAAGAATATCACGGCATCCCATACTACCTTGCTATCCTCGAGACCATGTTTTCATCTTACTATGACCGCTTGGGCCTAGGGCCAACCTGAAGGTCAGCGGTTATTTGATGTAACTGGGTATCGTCTCGCCCTATCGAGCACGGTATCGTTCCTCGTAAATGCATCAAGATGGCACTCCCGTAAGGAGCTTCATTCCGAAATCCATCCGCGAACGGCATCCCATTGACTTGGGGGCATCCGAACTTAATTGGGTATCGTCCCGCGTAAATGCATCAAGATGGAACCATTACCCCACAAAAATGCATCATGGTCATTATGTGATCATTTGAGCACATCACTACTCAAGTCCACCGTTATCCTTCTCATTAGTCCAGTATGAATGTCTCAATGGCGTGCAAAGCGGAGTATGTCTTATGACCTATTGAAATACATCAATAAAATTAGGGATAAGTGTTTCAGAGGTCCTAAAACTTGTTAGAAAATGCATTTCAGTCTTAAAACTTGCAAAAAGTGCATTTAAGTTCTAAAACTCGTCAAATTGTTTCAAACGAGTCCTATTATCGACGCCGTTAGCATTTTCCGTTAAAAATGTTGATGTGGCATTATAAATAATTTTTTATTTTCCAGGTGTATTTTTAAATTATTTTTATTCATTTTTTAAAAATAAGATTTAAAAATTAAATTTATTCTTATCTTATTTTCAACAAAAACTAAAAAGAAAAGTTAAAAAAAATTATTTTTAAAAATTGTTATAAAAAAAAATTAGCAGGGCTCCTCTTCCCTGCCGTCACCGCCCATTGCCGGAGGAGCCAGGCGACGGTTGCCGGCCCTGGGCGGGGGTGGCCGGGCCTCGCCAGCCCCAAGCAAGGGCCCAGCCCCAAGCAAGGGCCCACGAGGCCTCGCCTAGGGCGAGCGACGATCACTAGCCCCCCATGAGGGTCGACAATGACTCGCCCAGGGGGGGCGATAGCCGCTAGCCCCTCATGAGGGTGCCCCGATCTGGGCTCGCCGACCCTCTGGTGCGGGTGCCCAGATCTAGGCCTGCGGGGTCAACGACCGTCGCCCCCCCTGGGCGAGTCGTTGCCGGCCCTCACGGGGGGCCAGCGATCATCGCCCGCCCTTGCCTGGGGCTAGCGAGACTCGGCCACCCCTGCCCAGGGTCGGCGACCGTTGCCCGACCCCTCCAGCGATGGGCTGCAGCGGCGGTGGCGACGGGGGAGAGGAGTCGCTATTTTTTTTTTAATAAATATTTTAACTTTTTTTGAAGTTTTTGGTGAAAATAAGATAAAATGAATAAATTTAATTTTTTTTATTTTTTCAATCTAATTTAAAAAAAATGTATAAAAAATAATTTAAAAAATTCATGTGGAAAAAAAATATTTAAAATGCCACGTCAGCATTTTTAACGAAAAAATGTTAACGGCGTCGATTTTAGGACTAATTTGAAATAATTTGACAAGTTTTAGGATTTAAATGCAATTTTTGTAAGTTTTAGGACTGAAATGCATTTTCGTGACAAGTTGTAGGACTTCTAGAACACTTATCCCATAAAAATATGTTAGAGTATGAAAGGAGAGTTTATGTTTGACCCATTAAAATGAGCATCAGCCTAACTCTAATTTGATCAGAAATGATAGCCTCAATATTGCACCGAGACTAAAAAAGGACCAATCCTTCGTGACATGATCACCAATCTAGTACCAGACTTAACTCGAGAACAATACATCTCAAGGTCACACCAAGACCAAGAAAGGACCGACTCGTAGTGACATGATCACTGATTTAGTACTGAGCTTGGTTTGGGAACGATATGTCTCAAAATTGGTGATTCCAAGAGAGAGACTTGACCTGACATGCTTTCTTGTACATCCAAGAACCATCGTATATCTCATCTCGGAGGCTTGGGGTGTTCTCACACATCGATCATGAATAAGGAACATAACACATGTATAGCAACTACTTCCAATGAACACGTATAATATGGGTGCACATGGTAATGCTTCTACTCAGAGGAACAGTTTCTTTTTAAAAATAGTTTTTTTTTTCTCTTTCTACTCCGATGAACAATTTTTGAATAAAATAATGTGTTTAGTAACTATACAAAATTTATATTATTGAAATATATAAAGAATAAAAATGTGTTTGGTACGATTGATAAATTTTTGTATTTATTTCTTTTTTCTTCTTGCTCACGAACCGCCACCTGTCGCCGCACGACCACCGCTTACTGCTGCACAATTGTCGATTGCTGACTGTCGACTGTCACCGTTGACCGCTGTCACACGAATGTCGCCTATAGCCCACCAGCCGCCGTCCCCTCTTGTGGCTACCCGTTCGCTTGCTGACGGTCGGTGGTGATCATCGGCCAGGAAGGGTGGCCGATAGGCTATAAGCGGCGGCGGGCAGTAGCGGGTGGCAACAACGATGGTTACTTGCAGTTAGGGGCTGCAGTGGCAAAGGTCGGGCAACGGACGCAATGACGGTTGTCGGTGGTTGGTCGACGGTCAATTGACAGTGGCTGACAACGGTCGGGGCGGCAACGACAATGGTCAACTGATGGTGGCCGACGATTGGCAGGCAACCCATGGTGGCCACAGCAAGGAAGAAGAACAAAAGAAAAATAGAAAAGAAAAAATTGACTTATTTCTAGAAATTGCTCCCAAGAACAAAAGGTTACTTTTTTTTTTCTTGTTTTTGTTCTAAATATATTCCCCGGCTACTTTTTTTATTTTGAGGATTAGAAAAATAAGTTGGCACTACCAAACGGATTTCTGTATTTTTTTTTGTCCCGACGAACAAAAAAAAAACTTGGAAAAAATAGAAATGTTACAATGTATGCCCTATATTGCCATTGATATTAAACAACATTATATAGGACAATCAGATCCAATAAAACCACAAGATTTCCATTTTCTTTCTTTCTCATTAATCAAATGTGATGCTCATGCAATACGCAACAACCTTTGCCACATGCCATCATGCCATACTCGTATCTCATATCATGTCACTCAAACGCACCAACTAATTTACAAACCCATGGCATATAGATCATTCATCAAAGTAATATAACATATAATTATAACCATCAATAATTTCATTAACGAACCAAATCACAATATCATATCATATAACACATATTAACACATATAGTTTATCACTCTAATATAGCACATCATATTAACATACACCACACTTCACTTATCATATCTTAACAACTTATCTTATAACTATTTATCACATATTGACAAATTATCGGCAAAACTTGATAACCTATCGATAAAACATGATAACTTATCGGCAAAACCTAATAAACTATCACGATAACCTATCAACAAAACATGATAACTTATCATCCAAATTTGATAACCTATTGCAATAACCTATTGATAAAACACGATAATCTATCGATAAATGCGATAATCCAACTCAATAACCATTGATATGCGCTACGATAACTTATCATTTAAAACCCACTTATCACACAACCTCCTCGCCTCCAAAACTCAGACACGGCAACCGGAATGATGGTGTGAAGGGTGGTTTAAGGGTGGCACTTGAGGCAGTCGGTTACTAGTGAGTCTAGAGAGGGAGATGAGAGGAAAAAGCTTGAGATGAAAATGAAAATGGAGGTAGGGGTTTTGGTGGTGGCAAGAGAAGAGAGAGAATGAGCTTGAAAGCAATCAAGTGTGAAAAAGAGAGTGAGAGTGAGAGGGGAGAGACCGATGGTGAGGGGAAGGAAAGGAGAGAGAGGATGAGAGAAATCTTTGCCCGTTAATGTTTATCACATCCAATCTCTTAGAACCCTTCTCAACCAATCAAAGGAAAACTTCTCAAAGAATAAATCCAAGCCATTAATAAAGAGATTTTGCACATGATTGAATAAGTTTAGAGTAGGCTTAGATTAGGTTAGGGGATGACATCATTTTGTCTTTCCTCATCCATGTGACCACACCGTCTCTTGCCTCTTTTCTATTTTATCATTTGTCTTTAGTTGAATGAGAGGACAATTTAGTCATTTCACCGAGATTGCACACTATTCACGTACTATTCATGTACCTAAGTGCAATTAATGCTGAGATCTTATAATGATGGTTTAATAGACTTAGAGGATCCATAACCCTCCATTGGGCTAAACACTCCTTGGGCGTGTGGCCCTTGGGCTGCCTACTGTGACTAGGGGCCCACTTAGGCCTTCCTCCGTGGGCTTGGGCTCATTGGGCCACCCAACATGGGCTTAGGCCTACTAGAGTCCTCATTTGTGGCCCACTCCTAACTTTTCGAATTTTCACATTCTGTCGACGAGAATTTGAGTTTTTAACCTAGAATGGCCTCTTAACATTTTCGTGGTCTGATGATCCTCATTGAAATTATGTCCGAAGATTGGCCGTTGATGTAATTCCATTCTGAAAATCGGGGTCGGATTGAGGATGTCACAGTTTTCTTCCATGTAATAATTTAAGTTTTTAAGTTGGACTTTCTAGAATGCATTAATCCTAGTGGCTCCAAGGAGTAGATGACAAGGAGCAAATGAGTTTGCTGAAATGTAGCACATGTAGACTGAGTGGGTGAATGAGGGCTTCATTAGTTAGTCTAATGTAAACAAATGTGATGCTCACCAAGTTTCTTTCATATATCATGTCATTGATGTGTCATTAATATGTGAAGAAGAAAATAATTCGTGTTAGTTTCACAAAACATGAATAATTTAAAAAATATACATATATATATATATATATTTTAAAATAATTGCTTGTATTGCTTATAAAAATAAATGAATGAAAAATATGTTTTTTTGTTGAAGAAAATATTTAGGTATAAATTGTTATTGATAATAAAAGTAATTTTCAGTGATTAAACATTTCAAGCTTCATATAAGTAATTTTTTTACAAAATTATTTTTTCAAATTATTTATTTTTCACAAAATAAACGGAGCCTAGGAGATAGATTTTTTTTTTTGAAAATTTAAATACAAAATAGCTTCCTCCATTATAAAATCATATAGTGGAAAAGTAATAGGCAAGCTTTTTCATGTTAATTGTGTAGCATATGTAAATGACATATGTATCATTGAATTGATTGAAAGGACATCACACTAGGGGTGAGCATGGTCCGGGTTGGTCCGGGCCACCCCCTAACCCTAGGACCAACCTGTACAGTGTCGGTCCTCAATTTTTAGGACCGAGGACCGACCCTATTGAATCTGGGACCAAGGAACGAACCGACCCAATGGGTTCGGTCCGGTTCCAGGGTCAACCCGGGACCGATCAATAATTTTTTTCGTCTTATTTTTTATACTTTCTACTTTCTAAAAAAGCAAACCTACAAATTCAAATTACACATCCATCGATAATACGGTATTGTGCAATTAAATTATAAATACCAATACATATTTAGCAAATCTAAGATGACACAATAATAAAAAATTTGTACCTACTAACCACTCATCGAGATATGGGACAAGATGGAAAGTTTTTGTAATCATTTATCTTTAATATTCATAACACCATATGCAAAAGCATTTTCCTGCATTCGATCACGTAGAATTCACTCAGCCAAAAAATGAGTTTCACACCACTTGACTAGCAAATCACTGTATCCACTGCAGTATCACTCTATTTTTCAAAAACTTCTATCATTTGACACAAATTGAAAAGCAAAGTGCAACTGAAATTCATTAATACAATTAAACCATAAAAAGTCAAAATACTTAATATAAACCATGAATATATAACTTCACATCTTGTTAATTCACTTGAACTTCTAAACATCTGAAAACAAAACAAACTACATATAATTAATACTCAACAAAAGTTTTAAATTGAAATTATTATTAGTGCTATTAATATAACATCTCAATATAATATAATATAACAGACATTTTACTTAGGTTTGAATATATAAAAGAATTATAAATAATATAATATAATACAATATAATATAATATACATGGTTGGTCCAGGGTTGGACCGACCCAAAACTCTTAGGACCGAGGACCAACCCGTACAGTGTTGGTCCTGGAATTTCAGGACCAAGGACCGACCCAGTCCCCTTGGGGACCGGACCAGGACCAGCAGGGTTGGGCCGGTCCAGGGTCGGTCCAGGGTCGACCCTAGACCGCTGCTCACCCCTACATCACACAAACACAGAGAAAGGCATGGTCGATAATGTCGTGTTCTCAACAATGTTGCATTTTATTTTTCCTCTTATTGGACTCAAAAATGATGCCAGTTACTTAGATTGGATCCTTTTTAACTTGCCAAAACTAAGCAAATGCGGTGTCGACAAACAAAGTACGTCATACCCATTCGAGTCATAAACAAAATTGTCTTTTTTACCGACCATGGGATCTAAATTTGAACTGTCATATCTATACTCACGTGCTATGTTAGAGCAATTTAGGAAAGAGTGGGGCATGGTTTTGGATCTTAGAGCCAACATACAAATTGAAAATTCATCTTATAAGCAACTCATTATTCATGTCTCACCGCCGATCAAACGCTTCAGATCATGCTTGTTTAATCAGTCTATGATTCAAATAAATATCAGCAATAATCCATTAACACGAGCCTGAGTCTAAAGCACCAAAAGAAGGCAAGATCAAGGCATGCCCGTCGAGATTCACGTGACGTGGGCAACCACACATTGATTTCCCATTTAACAAATCTAAATAAACAAATATATATGTATATAATTAATGAAGATCCGCCGTGTAAAGACGGGAAAATTACATGAAAATTGACGCGGCATTTTGTACTTAGGTCTCGATTAATCTAAGTCATTAACGATTTGACTTGGAAAATGTCAAATTGGAAAGCAAAGCGTGAATGAAACGCCGCCACCTACTCTATAACTACAAGTCCCAGCCTCGCCTGCGGACCTAACAGTTAATAACCGACGACCAGAAGACGACGATTCCGGTTCCTCCAAATCGCTCCGATTTTTCCTCCTTCGCTCGATCTCGCCCGCCCGCTCGCTCGCTCGCTCCCGCCATGGCGTCCAACGGTGCTTCGACGGTGAGTTTCTCTATCTCTCTCGCTCTCTCTCTCACTCCTCTGCTCCTGCTCGTGTTCTGTTCTGTTCCGCGTCGCCGGCGATGGCCGGAAATGGCCGGGATTGGTCTGCGCCGGGGACGGAGTTCTGACGAATTGTTGCGATTTTGATCGGTGTGGTCGGCAGGGAGCCGGCGGTGCCCAGAGCAGCCTGGAGAAGATCAAGCGTCAATTGGCCTCCGGTTCCGGGAAGGCCTTGCTGCAAGGGCCTCTCCTCAAGCGATCCGAGACTGTAACCCTCTCTTTCTCGCTCTCTCGCGGTCGATTGGTTTTGACATTGCAGTCCTATTTCAGTTTCTTTGGATTAGCTTGAGCTCGGTAGATGCTGCGTTGAATCGTACTGTTCGCGTCGTGTTGCTGTTTCGAGTAGTGCTGGAGTTGGCGGATTGCGGCGTTGATGGTTGGGTTCCTGTGTGGATGAATCGAGGTTGTTGGATAGGCTGGGGACGTGTGAGTTTTAATTGATGAAGCTGTGTTCCTTTGTGTTAGCAACTTCAAAACCAATGGATTGATTTGTCTGAGAGTTTGAGGCTATCTTTTCGGTTCGGTTTGTGGTGGGTAGATTCGTGTGGTTCTCATTCTAAGCAAGACTTTGTTGATTTTTCGTGCTCTCTGCAATCTTCAACAGTAGGCTATATGTCTGGATTTTGCTTACTATTGATTACAAACGTGATTAACTAAGAATGCCAAAGTGGCGAAGATTAGATTCTTTTCTCATGCGTTCAGCCTCAGGAAAGTGAGGTTAGTACTTTCTAGTTGATGCGTGCTATCTTATTTATTGATGGGTTCAGGCAAATTGTCCTATCCCACATAAGGTAGTGGCGACAGTAAAGATTTGTTCAAATCTATATGACATAAATGACAAGACACAGTGACCTGTAGCCTGGGGATTGATTTGACTAAGCTTTTCTTTGATGGCACATACGCTTGCTTAGAAAATAATGGACTGATCTCTCTTGTATTGGAAATTTTTTCTTAGAGTATAGTTGGTAATTGTAAAGAGATTATTTTCCCCTGTTCGCCGGAAGCTCTTTCCCTCTTGTCATTCATTGCTCTCACAGATATGTTCATGTTTTCTTATAGCTAAGGAAGTGGAATGAGCGATGGGTGATCTTAGATCCAACCACAGGGAGGATGGAGTACAAGTCGGTAATTTTTTTAATAGTTACGTAAAGCCAAGTACTTGGGAAAAGAAATATCTTATTTCTTAATTACTTTTTTCCAGGGTCAGGAGAAATGAGCCAGCTGTCAAGGGAACCATAGTGTTCGATGCTAATAGCACTATAACTTTATCTCCAGTGAACTTCCAGTAAGAATGATGTTCCAGAAGCGTGCTCCCTCAGTGCTTCTGCAGTTATTATTATCTGCTTCAGTTCAACAGATAGTTTCTTATCACCTTCTAATTGTGTTTCAGTGGATTGCCGAAGTACGATGGCTGCTGTTTCTGTATCCTCATTCATTTACATCACTATTGAGCAATCTTAGGCTTTCTTTCCCTTGACTTTTGCGTGTAAAACTCTGGATATGGAGTTAATTTGCTGCAGCATCAAGATACTTAACTTTCCTCTCTAGATATTGGGACCCCATCGAGGAAGGATTACTTTTTCTGTGCTGAAACTCCTGGTGCTGCTAGAGCTTGGGTATCAACGCTACAGTAAGTTTTTGGCAGGTTTCCTATCGAAATCATCATGAGTATGATATGTTTATTTGAGTGACTGGCACATGCTATGGTTTATTGACCTTTCTCTGGTATGTTGAATGAAAATGGAATGTGAAAGGTCACTCTTAAAAATATGGCATGGGATGGCTAGGCTTCTTTTGGTCATGTAAATTAAATCAGAATGATTGTTAAGATATATCGAAGTTAACATTCATAGTACTAATAGCATATTCTTAAACAGAGTTACAAGTTATTAGCAAGGAAAATGCATCATGAGAAAATTACACGTGTTGGCCAAGAAAAACATAGAATTTTTTGTATTGGAATGATGGGCAATGCTGATTTTAGTGTTCCAAACTGTTAGTGTACCTTGAAATGGGATGTGTTCCAAATTGCGGACCACTAGGGAAATTCTTTATTTTGGTATGCCTGGCTTGGCATAATTATGCTTCAAGGATCATATTAGTCACTATTGAAATTTATTTTTCTGTTTAACTGTCCATGGTATTCACCTTTTCCATCGTTCTCTCTTCCAAATCAGAGCTACACAAATGGTCTTAAAGGCTCATAAAGAGGCTGTAAATTCTCTGAGTGGAAATGGTTCTGCGAAATTGGGGACAGTGGCTGCTGCAGTGGCAGCAGCTAACTCAACAGCTCTGGAATCCTCTAAGGAAATTGAAGCAGCAATGCAGATTTCAATGAGAAATGCCCTTGGAATGATCACAAATAGAAGTATGGATGGACCAATGGATGATTTCACGATAATGAAGGTACTGTTTGTGGCCAAAGTCTTACTGAATGTTGGTATCATATGTAAAGTTTGTGAAACCTTCACAGTGTCATGCTGTGAAATTACTTGTGGTTTGGAGGTATGTAAAGCAATCAAATATGTTACTCGGTCACCAAATTAGCTTGTAGTTTGCAGTGGATGTAGGAGGGTCAGCAAGAAACTTGTAGGATATGGAGAATGGAGAGTGATAAAGATATGTTAATAGGAAATGATAGGAAATGGGAAATTAGAGAAGCTATTACATATAGAACTTGTTACTGCGGGCATCCCAGCACTCTATTAAGTTGAACTCTCAATATCTAAATACTTTGTTACTTAGATTAAAGGTTGTAACTGCTGGCCTTTTATGCATCTTTTTTAATGGTCTTAGGACATATGTCCAAATAACTTGAGGTTAGCCTTCAGGGATGGGGAAAGAGGGAATGATTTCCCTCTAAAGTACATCAATGCTTGGATGTAACAGATGAAGATTGTTATTTGTCCAGCAAATACACCCATAAAATGGAAAAATCCGACAAACAGGGATTATTTTACATTGGCAATAGATTTGATAAGGTAAATAAGGGGGCCTAGTACAAGAATGAGATACATCTCTGGCCCATATCATGTTTCTATTTTTTTTTGGATGACAAAATGTTTGAATTAAGAATACTGCTCCTAGTAGTAAAAGACATTGATAAATCAGGATAAGACGAGAATGCATGGGAAAATGGAAGTAGCTCTCACGGAGAATAAGATGACAAATATGGTCAGCTAATTTAAGATGTGCACTTGACGCACCAATGAGAATGACGAATAAATGTTAGAAGGGCAATTCTGGACTTAGACTAATGGAGGACTGGTCCCTCTTTTATATGCTGATCTCTATCATGTCTAATGCTGACCATTACATAGCATGGTCGGGTAAACATTATTTGAGGCTACACTGAAATGGATGTAGAAGAACCATGTGTTTTGAGGTGCACGATGCCACACAGAGGTTGGA
Organism: Eucalyptus camaldulensis; assembly: GCA_019915185.1. Taxonomy (NCBI): domain Eukaryota; kingdom Viridiplantae; phylum Streptophyta; class Magnoliopsida; order Myrtales; family Myrtaceae; genus Eucalyptus; species Eucalyptus camaldulensis. The sequence goes on from JAHSVA010000005.1 coordinate 11,584,539, forward strand.
GGGATAAAAATATCAACGGGGGAAGTAATGACTGGCCAAGAAACATGATGGGAGACTGCACAGCTGAGCAGAATGTGTTAGCTAACTTAGCTAGTTGCGGATTATGGGACGAAAGGGTTAGCTGCTAAAAAGAGCAATAATTATGGATGATGACTGATGAGGGGCATTTGAATAATCTTCTGCAAATCATATAAATCTCTTTACAGAGAGAGAAAGCGGTTGAGGAAGGCATGGGGAATAAGTGGTGGGAAAATTTGTACGGTCAGTGACTATATATTATATGGTCTTTTCTTCTCCATATTTTCACTAATTAATTATTGTTTCTGAAATTTGTGTCTTTGCTTTTGGTTGGAAGTGGTGCTGTTTATTCTTTGTAGATTTTCTTTTCTACAGGTTATATGTCAACTCCTAAGAGTAATCTATTGTACCCATCTTTGATCTGTTAAAACTGAAAAGTAAATTTGCAGGAGACACTACGAGTTAAGGATGAGGAATTGCAAAATTTAGCGAGGGACATTCGTGCACGAGATTCAACTATAAAAGAATTAGCAGAGAAGCTATCAGAGACTGCTGACGCTGCTGATGCCGCAGCTTCTGCAGCCCATATGATGGATGAACAAAGGAGGATAGCTTCTGCTGAAATTGAGCGCTTGACCAAAGATTGTGAGAAGAAGTTGGAGTCATTAAAAATGAAGGTTGTTACTGATTTTCTTGACAGATTTAGTCTTTGTTCAACATATACTTCAATATAGTCCTCCAAATATTATCAGCTTTTTGGTATTTTGGTTTATATGCTGTTGTCAGGTCATTGTACAAAGACTAGACAACTAAAAGCACAAGGAAAAATTTGTGGTTAACATTATTCCTATTCTCTCTGCATTAGATGATTTGAAGGAAGAACTGAAAAAAATTGTCAAATTGTTCAAATGTAGAAAAACTCAGGGAATGCTTAAGACTTATTCTGCTTATCTCTTCTACAGCTTTCAGTTAACTCTTTTTCCTGTATATGTAGCTGAAAGAGTCTGAAGATAAAGTCGCCGCTCTAAGTGGAGAAAGAGACGAAATAATGAAACAGCGAGACTCTGCTCTTCAGGAGGCACAGTTATTGCGTTCTGAGCTTGGCAAAGCTCGAGAGCATTCTGTTATATTGGAAGCAGCTGTTGTCAGGGCAGAAGAGAAGGCCAGAGTTGCTGAGGCAGATGCCAATTCTAGAAAAAGGGAGGTTCAAGAAAAAGAGTCAGCTGCTGCAAAGGAGAAGCAAGAGCTTCTGGCATATGTGAATATGTTGCAAGCTCAACTCCAAAGGTTTACTGTCTGACAACTTTCAATATCTGTGCAAGCCATTTTCTTTTTTAATTTGTTCAAACTGTCACGTTGTGCTCTAAAAGTTTTAGCAAGTTTCAAGTTTAGTTATTGGTCCATCAAGCATAATTATGCTAAGCACAACATATGAAGACATGGGAGAGAGATAAATCGAAGGATCTAACAAAGTTAATAATGCAAATGAGACTTTGCTCCACAAGAATTGTGAGATCTCGAGTTCGAAATCTACTCAGCACAACCTCTTAGCAGTCAATCCGAGTGGTAGCATGGATGACTTTCCTTTGTTTGACCGGGAAAGTGGACGAAGTTGCTGCATCTATGGTGATATTAGAGGCCACTTAAGTGATGTCTGGAAAAGAACAACAGAAGTTTTTTTCTTTTTTTGGGGGAAAAGAGAAGGGGGGGGGGGGTGTTGAGGAAGCAGATAGATTTGATTTGAAAGTGCTGGATGCCTCAAGTTGCAGAGGACATTGTTTCAATTAGAAGTTGTCTTTGATGAAGTAAGTCATTCGGTTAGCAAAAGTGAATAGGTTATTTCCTTGTTGCCAAGCATAGTTGCAAAGACAATGTTGCTATGGATTAGACAATGATTACTCTCGACAAAATAAATTTGGTCTACCTTGGTCATTTTTATGTATTATGCCCTACAAATTTATCATTACCGCCTATGGGTCTTAAAGTTCCATAAATCCTGGACCATTTTTCTATTATTGAGAACGTTTAATCTTCTTGTTGAAATTATGTTGGAAATAAATGTTTTTCCGTATGTTCTATATCATGATTTACAGACAGCACAGTGATTCAAGGAAAGTCTTTGAGGAGAAGGCAGAGTCTGAGGAGAATGTGGATAAAGCATGTCTCAGTGTCTCTAAAGCAATACCAGTTTCCGAAGAGAGTGTGCCTGTTGATGAAGTCAGCCTTCGGTCAAGTAGAGATGGGGAATGGAGTGACATTCAGGCAACAGAAGCAAGAATAGCTGATGTTAGAGAAATTGCTCCGGAGACTCCGGAGACGGGAGGCAGCTTTGACATTCCTGTGGTTAGTCAGCCAGTCGACAACAGTCATTAGGAAGTGGTGAATCCATTTCACGGGGAGATGCACAAGAGCATCCCCCTTCAAAGCGTTTCATTAGCACTTGGCAGCTACAGGCACAAAAATTTGACTGTGTGCACTCTGGTTAGAAGATCGGGTATAAACTTCATGATTCAATGCCTCTCTTTGCAAAGTTGACTGAGCTCGACTTACACCCCAGACTTCCACGATGCGGATAGGATTCTTTAGCATAAGCAGGTTCGTGCATTCGATTGCACACAGTCAGCGTGATTTCCGGTTATATCGATGTATATTGCAGCCTTTGGCAAATTGTTCGATAGTATTACTGTATAGTAACTGATTCTTCTCGAAACGAATTTTGCATCTTTGATCGGTAGTCCTGATCCTTCTTCTTCTTTTTGTTCTTTGGGTCACTTTTATCGCGTTCTGTACATCGAACAGTCTAAGATTTCTGTTGCCATGAGGCTGGTTCAAAAACTAAAGGTAACTGCTTGTTTAGAGAGGGAAGAAAAACCCTTGATGCTGAAATGTGACATATTAGTTCTGTCAGCAGTACCGTGCGTGGGCATGGGTGTTAGATAATCTCGAGGTGGGGGCCCTTCCATGGTTTCGATTGAACGAGGTTTCGATGTCTCTCGTACTCGATTTGGATCTAGTAGGGATTAGTAAGGAACGGAAAGGACAATGGAAAATGACCTTAGAGAAACAAAAAAGGAAATATAAAGATGTAATTTTTATTATTGTTTTGGATGCTTGTGAAGAAAAATAATGGAAGGTAGAAGAAGAGAAAACGATGGCGAGTAATGTTATTGTAGTTTGACGACTATTTTGTTTTTGTTCTCGTCAAAGTTTCAGTATCATTAACAAATTGATTCATGCTATAGAATGCTCATTAGAAAAGATAAAAATAGCATTAAAGGTTCATTTTATTGGACGGAAAAAGAGAACATCTTTTATCAGGGCAAGAATAGAAATGTTGTTTACGATGTGCGCTATTCATGACAAGTACCCCGAGATTACAGCAGGACAAGTTAAATGAAGAAAACACAAGAACAGAAAATTGAAAAAATCGCCAAGAAAAAGTAGGGGCGTGTAGAACGGACCACCCGAATCAGGAACCGTGAGGATCGGATTGGAATAGGCCAGTTGGTCTGGTTCCAAGAGTGTTGGTCTAGTTCTCGATTTTTAAAAGTGGAATTGATGATCTGGTTCTCGATTTCAAGGAGGAACTGAATTAGATCAGATCGGACTAGCTAGATATTCTCTTTATTTTATTATTTCTTCAAAAAAATGATGAAAATGTGGACTAAATAATTTCTTGGTCCAATTTCAAGTAGTGGAAAAAAAAAAGGTAATGATAAAAAAATAATGGGAAAAAATAAATGATCAATTCCATTGGACCGAACCGAAACCAGATTGGAACTGGATTGGATTGATGGTGTGATCCAATTCCCAATCCTAGGACCAACAGGTTTGTTTCTCGATTCTAAATTTTGGGAACCGGTTCTCCTGGTCTGATAATCGCACTAGATTGGGAACCGATCATGACTTTTACTTGTTCAAAACAAATGTTCTTATGTCAAGTTGTCGGGGATGAGCTTCCAAATCCCTTTGGGAGTGATTTTAGGAGACCTAGAGAAAGGTAAGGAAAAATTTGGCATCGGTAGTCAAAGTCAACACGTAGATCCAATGAACGTGCACATCCGCGAAACCACATGAAGTCAGGTGACAAGGCAAAAAAAAAAAAAATCTACTATTGTCAAACTGGTCAGTTCAAGTTTACATCCATGCCAAACTAAGATTGGAGGTCCATATCTGTCCTAATTTCCTAGTAATAAATCCAAGGAAGAAGAAAACTTCAGTGGCATCATGTTCATCCCTTGATTCGAATCCTTTTCATTTGCGCTCGGATCCTCCAATTCCAGTTCCCACCAGTCTCACAAATTTTCACGAAGAATCACTCTTCGTGAACTATCGATCTCAGTTCATCCCAGTTTATTCCGTTCGCGAAAATATCGTCTCCATTTAGATTCCAAAGGCTCAAGCATGGCGTCGCCACAGGGGCCTGAGGGATGGAATGGCAATGGTTGACCCATGAGAGTTGTGCTTGCTCAACATGGCGGGTCGCTGGCTTTTGGTCGCTTGGTTGGACGGCCGAATGGTCCGATCCAAAACTCAGGCATTGGTCTCCGTACTCAGATTCGAAGCTGCTCGATTTAGAACACGAATTGATTGAGCTCTGCTTGAAGGTGGTCTCTTTGCATTCTGTTGTTGCAATGTATTTTCTGCTAGAGGCTATGCGTTTGAAAATTCTGCAAAGCGTCCATACTTCCTGCCAAAACCAAAAAGAGGAAACAGAAAACCCTTCAGTTTCAGGGCCAAATTTTGAGCATGTATTTAAATGCCGAATCCTCTCCTAGACAAAAATGATTATTTCAGGTCGGCTGCTCATTTGCTGATTTAAGGGTAAAAAAGGACATAAATAAACTGCTAGTAAGATAATAACTAATGTTGAACATAGCAGAAACTCAAGCTAGAACCGGCGACTACTCGTTTTCTAATAGAAAGTTTGAAAGCAATTGGAAAGTAAATTAAAGCGAGCTGATGCAATCACATAACAAGTATTTAGCATCTTACTGCTTCTTCAGTGACTGTGTCATTTGCATCTGATAGATCACCGCCTTTCTCCACAGGCGGCAGCCGGAACTCGTGCATCATCCAGTCAGTTTTGGTACCTCTGCCAGCCGAGCCGCGGTAGTAAACAAGAGTCTTCTTGAGGCCGACGCAACTGTGGGGATATTTACCGGAATATATGGGCTTGTCGATGCCCGTGGCCTTCCAAAATCCGGATCCAGTCACTCTATTTGGCCTTATGCTGTTTTTGTACTTCCTCCCTCTGATGCAGAAGAAGTAGCCTTCTTTCTCTCCCAGTTTGCTAACATCTGTTTAGTCACCGATGATGATTATGAACACGATGACTGAGAAGCAAGATTATGCTGATCACATTCATCCATCGGAAAAGTAATTATTTAAAAAAAAAAAAAATCGGTGCAATACTACACAAGCATATGTTGATTCACCATAGAATCTCAGTTTTAGACTATGAAAGACTAATTCAGCTGATAATTAATTAGAGTTGCGGTGAAGCTATCGGAATCCTTGGTGAGTAAATTGACTCAGCTCCACCTTTGAGCGGATCTCACCAACCTCTCGTCTGTTTCTTGAGGCGACGTGCCATCGTCTAGGGAAAGCGACGGACACGCGAAGAAAGAAACCAAACAACCCGCAACTCGTATGCCTGCTTACCATGGAGATCCCAGGGATCGTACTTGTAGATATCGACCTGCTTGATGAACTCGATCTTGAGAGGCTTCTTCTCCACCTTCCGGCGAAGATAGAACCCGACAAGCTCTTCGTCGGTCGGGTAAAACCGGAACCCGGGAAGCACCACTTCTTCCTGATCATCCTTGTTCTTCTTCTTGTCATGTAACCTTGTATCACTACTATATCGTTGTTCCATCTCTCTCTCTCTCTCTCTCTCTCTCTCTCTCTCTCTGTCTCTCTGTGCCCTATCTTCTTGATTCTCTCGAGTTTGTCCTGTGTCTGTGTCATATTCTGGAAGCGGAAGCTTCTTATATGGGCAGCAGTGCAAGAGGGTCGTCCATTTGCTGCTCAGTCCGCATGACCAAGTAAACTTATGACATTATTATTACGTGGATGGAGACGTCCATCTTCTTCTTTTTCCCGGGTCGCAAGAGTTTTTTTTTTTTTCTTTTTTTTGGAGGTTCAATTTTGTCAGGTAAAGAAAAGTAGCCCAAAAGCGACAAAGGTCGGAAGTCCACCTTAGCGGCCACAACGACGTTTGACTTGTTAACAACAAATTGCAAATTCAAATCCAACGGATGACATCAATCCCGAATCACGTGTCATGCTGGCACACGACGCTCCGTTCATGATGCCTTCAAAAATTGAAAAAGCCAAAGAAAGATAAGAACTGAAGGAAAGAAAATGTAACCCTAAACGACGAGAGTGATGCTGTGTTAGCATAACGTACGAATAGTATAAGCTTTGGAAAATGTCTCGACGCACTACCACGACAAACTATCGCAACAAGTCCTCCCAGGTAATACATTTCTTAGCCATCTCTCCCCCACTATGAACTTGGAAATTCTGCATTATGACTTTGAAGTCATTGCAACGTTTCCATCAACTTATATTCCACGTAATCAATATTTGGTCGAGAAGACGAGAATCGCGGGAAGAGCGTGTGAAATTAAAAAGTAATTTCAACAGGTTTTACTTGAGCATGTGTTACTTACATTTTACCAACGTTATAATTCTCCACTAGTGGACGTAGAAAACTAACTTATTAGGGGATGGATTTTCAATACCTAACTCAAGGAAAAGGGGGGCGAGATATCGACATTTCATGTGAAATTCAATAGGTCATGAATGAAATACATTGTATAAAATGATCGCCAAATGATCAAGAGGCTGCTGCTTGTTTATAGAATTTCAATACGCCTTATATACATGTACACTTTCTGTATCTATTGGTTAAGTTTTTGGATTCGACATTTGAGCAAAGGCGACAACCTAGCTTTCTTCATCCGGTTCGACAGATATTGATATATTATGTTTCGTGTTTCTGTGCCGTATCATGTTTGCGTCCCAGCTTCACCAGCCCCCACACAATTGCAGGCCTTAAGATCAACAAAAATCGATCATTAGAACTCGAACATCCGGCGGCAGACTTGTATGAAAGGAATGAAAAATCGACTTCGATGGTGCGAGATTTTCCTCAAGCAGCCCCCTCCACAAATTTCACGGTCTAGGTCGCGACTTCGATGGTACCAGACTTCCCTCGAGCAGCCCCTCCACAATTTACATGGTCAAGGAGAACGAGAGATCTCATAATTTTCCATTATGACGTATGAAAGGAATATATCGACGTGGTCCTGGCCTTGTAGAAAAAGGGAACAGGGTCTAACACAACTTTAGAATTGCACATCTTCTTAATCAAAGTCAAATTATCTCACCAACCAACAAAATTTCCAACCGGGATATTAAATGAATCATTCGGCACGATCTTGTTGACAATCATAATTTTTTTAGGTAAATAGGCATCCCTCATGTAGAATACATCTTATTGATTTATCATGTCACGTGTTACCATTGCATGATGTAATCATGGTATAAAATACAATGCCGATTTTAAGTTCTACAAATATCGAGACAATTCACCTGAATATTGAATAATCTTGTTAGATGTGCTTGAGATGGCTTCTTTGACTGAATACCCAATTGCAATCATCGCATGATCTAGTATTACTTTAGCCGGATCATATCCAAACTGCTATGAATCCAAAAAATTTCTAACATGCACCGCTTTCAAATGAGAGACTCATGTGATTTCATGATTTTGGTGCATTGAGCTCACATGAATCCGGTGCCTCTGGTAGAGAGAGAGAGAGAGTGGTCAAATATGTGGGTAGGTTCCAAGTCAACCAAATTGGGAAGAGAATATTCAGAAGTACCATATTAGAACGCGAGAGAGTGAAGAGTCTAAGGTCAGTGGTTTGACTCAAGACGGGCCAATTGGATCCAGTCAAGTCATTGGAATTTTTTTGACCCTAATAAAGAAGTCATCATAATTTTTAGAACCTTCTAAACTAATACCAAAACCAACAACCTTTTAATTAGGTGTCCGAGAGAAGGGTTTTTTTTTTTCCCTTCCCCGGGGAGGAAGAACCGACGGGGTCGTGTCGTAAGTAGCTGTAAATTTTTTAGATATTAAATTCACACGTGAACTATTTCAAATGTCAATGAATAAGTATATTCCATGACAAATTAACTAAGGATAGAAAGAAAGGATAATTGTGCTAAAAATTCTAAAATCTATTTAAAAAGTGCGATTGAGTATTAAAATTAAAAAAAAAATGTTCAATTTGATGATGATGATGATGATAATGAGACTAAAAGTTTTAGAGAGAAAAAAAAAAAGAAAAGAAAAGGGAAAAAAAAAAAAAAAAGGTAAAGCCCCCTCATCTGTGGGGGCGGCCTGTGGCTGCCTTACCATCCAGAGGAAGGGCTGGCGGCGCCTCAGAGATGGCCGATGGCGTCGCTGGCCATGACCTCGGCAAATGGCCGGCCATCCTCACTAACCCTAATTGGTGGGTCGCCATGGCCTGGGCAAAGGTAGCTATTGTGTTCATAATTGTGTTCAAGACATCTTTTTTGTGGCTCTCTGTCATTAACGTCGGATGTTGTTTCAACGCCTTCTAGTTCCGAGGCACCATTTGAAGATGTCTAAGTGACGTTTTGTAATTTTCGGTGCTGTCCAACGGTGGCCGGCCATCACCAAGGCGCCACCGGCCTATCTTGTTGGTAAGGCAGGTGAGTTTTTTTTTTTTTTTTCTCTTCTTTGTTTCTTAATAAATAAAAACTGTGAGCTTTTTTTTTTTTTAATTATTGTTTGATCTAATTTAACTAAGATTTGGTTTAAAACAAATGAGGATGTGGACCAAACGGATCTCGTTTTAATATTTTTGTTTAATGTTGTTAACCCCACGTACAAGAGGGGGAAAAGAGGACCACTTGCGCATGTTTCATTAGTCAAGTTCGATGGAATTAAGGAAAAAACTTAATTACACCAATTTAACCAGTTTTAGAACTTGATTATAGTACTTGTTTTAGAATTCAATCGCATCCTTGTAATAAGTTTAACAAGTTTTAAGATGTTTAGTTGATCAAGTCGGTGGAATCAATGAAAAACTTAATTGCACCAATTTATTAAGTTTTAAGACTTGATTATAATGTTTGTTTTAAAATTCAATCGCATTCTCGTGATAAGTTTTAAAATGTTTAGTGAATATTTTAAAAAAAAAAAGTTTCTGAAGTTAATATAGCCACAAAGCGTCTAGTCTGGTCACATGGGAAGAATTTATTCGATCTCTCCCCCGAGCTAATGTATCATCTCATCCCACGAAAGCAAAAAGAGAAATGATTGGTTTTGATATGATCTTTTCTCGATTTAAGCTCGAATTTAGTGCCACGCGACAGGCAGCTCGCTTCAAAGTTTAAGAAGAATGTTTCAAGTGAGGAACTCGTTGGGTGATGCTGATTTGGTTTCTGCAGCAGTTCTGCTTTGTACTAATCAACCTTAAACGCGACCCGATACCACACGACACGCACGACACTATCAGAAGAAGAAAACTTGTTAGTGTGAAGGCAAAGGGACAGGTCCAGAGTGTTTTAGTTCTAGAACCAGCAAGGATAATAACCATAAGGGTCCCCAACAGGATGATTCACCGCAGTGACCCCTCTTGACATTGATCTTCACAAACCAGACTCAACAAAGCTTATAAGATCGCCTGAATCTGCCGATTCAGATCGAGTAGAAACATAGTGATTGGGCACCGAGAGACTCGCTAGTCCGTAGAAATCGACTACTCCTTCACATAGACCAAGGACTCGGTGCACCGGGCACGCCTAATGAAATGATGTCCTAATACAGACCGGGCCAGAGCTCGACGACCTTCTTCCAAGAAGGCCTACTCGAGATATCATCCCACCATGCACTCACGCTCTTCCGGTCCCTTATCAGGTACTCCTGCCCCATTTTTCCCATCAAGTACTGCGTGAACGGGAGGTGGCTCAGGTCGGCAAGGCTGAAAAAATCCCCCGCCAGGTACTTACTCTTGGACAGCCTCTCCTCATAGATGTCCAGTACCTTACAGAGCTTGTCCTCACTCTCTTTGATCAGCTTTGGATCCGACGTAAGTCCCCTAATTGGGGCCAAAACAATTTTGTGGACGAGGTCGCGCAACGGCGGTTGGTAGCTATGAGCCTCCACTTCAAGCCACTGCTCGACGAGCCCCCTCTCCTCTATCGTCTTCCCCAGAAGGTCGGTCCCTTGATGCTTGTATTTCTCAGCATAATACCTTATGATGGCCCGCGATTCTGTATGAAATTAAGATATAGTACAGAGAGAAGAAGGCAAATCTTTATCCCCACAGATGAAATGCACCATAAATCTAGAATGCAAACTAAAAGAGACCTGCACTGTGCTTGTAAATTTACCAGCGTAGTCCTACTCTCATGACACTAGATCCGCAGTAACAGTGTAGACGTGGCAGGACGTTTCAACATCTATGTACTGATCATTTTGCTCAAACATTGATCGGGAAAAAAAACCAATGAAAATGCAGGTCCAAACAGTTAATCTACAACATTTGGCCGACGTATAAAAGGAAACAGATTATCAACAACTCATCCTGTGATACTTCCTAAATAGCTAGCTGATGAGTCCGGCCTTCATTTTTTTTCTTAAATGCCACCTAAGTAACTGTGACAGCCGAGGGAAACACTCGAAAGACTTGCTCTCCTCGCTGAGATGCACAGCTGCCCGATACTTCATATTCAGACTATTTCGCCCCAGGTCGTTGATTTGAATCATCTGCTCCTTACGCAAAGGATTCGACTTGAGATTCAGAGTGAACGAGCATCTACAGTAGCATGCTGAAGAACAATCTGTATATGGACATCTTTTGATCTCAAGACCTCTCTGAACTACAAGGTGAAAATCCAAGAGTAGAGAGCCTTACCGAATAGAGTGTAGTCCCCATCTTGAATTACAGGAACTGATCCAAATGGCTACACATACACACCCGGTCCGACTCAGAATTAATCAGATGAAGTAGTACTTCATAGTACCCACAAAAAAACGAACAGAAAGAAAGACGATGAAAAACTCGAGTTTGATCAAAAGAGAAGTGAGCTTCAAGAAGAGGGACGGACCTGGAGCTTGAGGAATTCAGGGGCTTTCTGCTCGCCCTTGAAGAGATCCACAGGGACTGTCTCGAACTCGACCCCCTTCTCGATCAGGCACACCAGCACTCGCTTCGGCGCTGCACCATCAGTCGCGTACACCTTCACCACCATTTTCACTCTCTCTCTCTCTCTCTCTCTCTCTCACCTTTTCTCTTCTTGATGGACTAGTCAATACCAAAAATCGTTGTCTGGGTTCATAAACAAAGCTCTTATCAAATCATTAAACCAAATTGGACACGTTCCCGTTATGCGGCAACTTACCCATCACGATCGGGACCCGGGTTAGACAGTCAGTCAACGTTGGTATGCTGCAACTAACAGCTTTGTAGAATCTGGTGCAGCTTATGCCTTGACTCGCTTTGCAGCATTTTCTCTGGCCCATCTTTGATGTATTATACTCCTGCAGCGTGCATAACGTCAATTATGGTTGGACAGTAGAATCATTTAAGTTCGTTATGCTCGCATGAATTACATTTTCTAATTATAATTCTTTCGTGGGCTGTTCGAAAACTAAAAGATCTATCTTTCATTGATTTTTTCTTCATGAGATGAATGCCGAACCTATGCTTCAGAGTCAATTTACGTTACTTGCTTTGGCCAAAAATTTCCAACAATCCTTAGTAGAAGTGGCAAAAGCATCTTGCTTATCCATGTTCACATCATCCGATTGCCTGCCTGTTTCTAGAAAAGCAATTGCAAATTTGCTCGGTTTGGGTATTACAGAGACCAATCAGTCTATTTCCACAATTTCTTTAAAAGTTTAGGAAGAATGTTCAAGTGTTGATATTCATGAAAACACATGAACTTTTCTCATACACTTCAGCTGATCTTTTTGCTGATGAACTCATCTGCGATGCTACTTTGGTTTCTGCTTCTGATGCAAAAGAGTCGGCAAACCTTGGTCTTCTTCATGCCAACAAGACGCACCAACATCGAATATATAAAACTTGATGTGGTCGGTATCCATGTTTAAGAAGAGTTTATTATCTCCTAGAATGAGTCTTAACAGCTCATCTAACGCCAGTTCAGTGAGTGCTGGACATGTGAACAAACATGAAGTTGCTCTTTCCAAGTTGTAAAAGATCCACAAAAGTTAGGTTATTAGGTGGTTAATTTTAATCTCACCAAAGTCACTGGCATGGTACTAATTAGCCGCGTACATAGCCTGACAAAACACGACACCGCCATGAATAATACAACACCAAAGAGGTCCACAGCAGGATCATTTACTGGAGAAATCCCACTTTTACACGTGACCTTCACAAACCAGACTCAACAAAAGCTTATTTGATAGTCCAAATCTGCCGATTCAGATCGAGTAGAAACATACTAAGTAGGCACAGATAGACCTGCTATCCTTCACATAGACCAAGGACTTGGGTGCACCCGGCACACCATAAAACGGCCCTAATACTGACCAGGCCAGAGCTCGAGGACCTTCTTCCAAGAAGGCCTGCTCGAGATATCATCCCACCACGCACTCACATGCTTCCGGTCCCTTATCAGGTACTCCTTCCTCATCTTGCCCACCAAGTACTGGGTGAATGGAAGGTGGCTCAAGTCGGCAAGGCTGACGAAATCCCCTGCCAGGTACTTGCTCTTCGACAGCATCTCCTCGTAGATATCCAGCACCTTACAAAGCTTGTGTCGCTCTCTTTGAGCTGCATTAAATCCGGGGTAAGTCCGATAAATGGGCCGAAAACAATTTTGAGGACAAGGTCGAAGATTGGCGGGTGGAAGTTCTGGGCCTCAACTTCGAGCCACTGCTCAACAAGCCCCCTCTCCTCTATAGTCTTCCCCAGCAGGTCAGTCCCTTGGCGCTTGTACTTCTCAGCATAATAACTTATGATGGCCCGAGATTCTGTATGAATTAAACAGGATATATTACCGAGAGTAGACAGAATCTTTATCCCCACATGTGAAAAGCACCATAAAACTGGAATGAAACCTGAAAGAGACATGCACTGTGCTTGTGAGTTCACCAGCATAGTTCTACTCTCGTGACCCTAGATCCCCGGCATAAGTGTAGACGCAGCAGGACTTTTCAATGTCTATACACTAATCATTCTGCTTAAACACCCGTCAAGAACATAGTCGGATGAAAATGTGGGTCCAAACGGAAAATCAGCAGCCTTTGGCCGACATACAAAAAGCAGATCATGAACAACTCCACAGCAGAAATCGAAGCTATGAGTCTGGCCTGAGAGCTTTGATTCAAATCATCTGTTCCTCAGGCAAATGATTTGACTTGAGATTGAGAGCGGATGTAGGTAAACTAAAACAAGTGGCTGATAACAAATGAACATGCCACTGAGACTCAACCTTTCCAACTTCCTCTGGTATCTCCTAATTGCGGAACTTTTCTTAACTTTTGCGACGCTTTGCTGGCCAATTACAAAACAAACAGCGCTAACGAACTACGAGCATCTGCATGCTGAAGAACCATCCGTATTTGCACGTGTTTTGATCTCAGGAGCGCAAGAAAAAGCCTGAGCGCTGGACCATGACGTGAAAATCCGAAGGCTCAAAACAACAACGACAAAAAAAGAAAAGATGCAACAAGCCAAGAGTTGAGAGCATTACCTAACAGAGTGTAGTCACCATCTTGAACCGCAGGAACTGATCCGAAGGGCTAATCATACACCCATATACACAACATCGGTATCAGAATCAATCAGACAAAACACGCTTTAAATGCCTAGTACCCACAAAAGAAGACACGATCAAAAGTCAAGCTGTCGAGAGTTTGAACGAGAGTGAAGTGAGAGTCTCGATAACGGGGGAGAGACCTCGAGCTTGAGGTACTCGGGCTTTGTGCTCTCCCTTGAAGTGACCGATGGCGACGGTCTCGAACTCGACGCCCTTCTCGATCAGGCACTCCAACACTCGCTTCGGCGCTGCAGCATTAGGCCCGTACACCTTCACCACCATTCTCTCTCTCTCTCTCTCTCTCTCTCTCTCTCTCTTCTTGGTGGACCAGTCAATTCCATGAATCTCTCGCTACTCTGTCTGGGTTTATAAACAGAACTCTTGTCAGGGCATTGAACCAAGTTGCACCCTTTACCGTCATGCGGCAACTTACCCATCACGATTGGCATCCCAGGTTAGATACTCAGTCAAGGTTGGTATGCTGTATGCTACTTCTATCAGTTTTGTGAAGTCTGATTTCGCATATGCCTTGAAGCGCTTTGCAGTATTTTCTCTGGCCGATCTTTGACATATTATACTCTTGCAACGTGCATAATATAGTTGGACAATAAAATCGTTGAATTTCATTATGCTCGCATAATTTACATATTTCTAAGTACAATTCTTTTGTGGGCCACCGAAATTTAAAAGATCCATCCATGTTGACATTGCCCGATTGCCTGCCTGCTTCTAGAAAAGCAATTAGAAATTTGCTCGAATTGGGTATTAGAGGTACTAATCCGTCTTTTTCCACAATTTCAAGTTCAGGAAGAACGTTCAAGTGTTGATATTCATGAGACAATATGAACGTTTCTCGTATGCTTCAGCTAACCCTTTTGCGGATGAATTCATCACGTGATACTACATTGGTTTCTGCAGCAGTTTTCGCTTCCCTTCTGATGCAAAAGAGTTGGCAAACCTCCGACTTCTTCATGCCAACAAGACGCGCCCACGTCTGATAAATAAAACTTGATGTGGTTGGTATCCATGGTTATGAAGACTTCATTATCTCCTAGAATGAGTCTTAACAGCTCATGTAACACCAATTCAGTGAGTACTGGACATATAAATGAAAGTTTATGAAGTTGCTCTTTTTAAGTTGTAAAAGATCCTCAAAAGTTGATAAGTAGGTGATTAATTTTTAATTTCACCAAAGTCGCTGGCATAGTACTAATCAGCTGCGAACACAGCCCAACAACACACAACACCGCCATGAATAATACAACAAGAAGGAGGTCCATGACAGGATCGGTCAAACCAGACTCAACAAAGCTTATTTGATCACCCAGATCAAGTAGAAACATACTTAGTAGGCACAGAAAGACTCGCTATCCTTCGCATAGACCAAGGACTCGGGTGCACTCGGCATAACTGATAAAACAGTCCTAATACAGACCGGGCCAGAGCTCAAGGACCTTCTTCCAAGAAGGCCTGCTCGAGATATCATCCCACCAACCGCTCACATGCTTTCGGTCCCTTATCAGATACTCCTTCCCTATCTTTCCCACCAAGTACTGGGTGAACGGAAGGTGGCTCAGGTCGGCAAGGCTAAAGAAATTCCCTGCCAGGTACTTGCTCTTTGACAGCCTCTCCTCGTAGATATCCAGAACCTGACAGAGCTTGTCCTCGCTCTCTTTGAGCTGCTTCAGATCCGGGGTAAGCCCTCTAAGCGGGCCGATAACAACTTTGAGGACGAGGTCGAAGATTGGCGGGTGGAAGTTCTCGGCCTCAACTTCGAGCCACTGCTCAACGAGCCCCTTCTCCTCGATTGTCTTCCCCAGCAGTTCAGTCCCTTGGTCCTTGTATTTCTCGGCATAATACCTTATGATGGCCCGCGATTCTGTATGAATTAGACTGGATATATCACGGAGAGTAGACAGACAAATCTTTATCCCCACATATGAAAAGCAACAAATAACCAGAATGAAACCTACAAGAGGCAGGCATTGTGCTTTTGAATTTACCAGCAGAGTCTTAGGGGTGCATGATAACCAAAATTTCTGTTCCAGAAATAATTTTTTTTTTTCCAAACTTGTTTCTGGAATAGAAACATGTTTGATAAACCTAATCAGTTTTTCTATTTCTGGAATAGATTTCTATTCCAGAAATTGATTTGAAAGAGAAATCAGAAGTAGAAATTTTCTACTTCCAATTTCTGGAAGAGAAATTAGAAATAATTTCTCTCACTAAACCCTAATTTTGGTGAGTCCTCTCTCATTTCCTCTACATCTCTGCCTCCTCCTCTTCCTCCTCCGTCTTTCCTCATTTTATTAAAAATAAAAATAAATATATTCATTGTATTCATTTAAAAATTAAAATAAATTTAATAAAAATAATTAATTATTTTTATTTATCATTTTATTTTTAGTTTATTAAAAATAAATTTATTTAATTTATTTATGATAAATTAAAATAAATTATTTTTATTTGCCTTGAGTGTTTTGCCAAATAAATTTATTTTTATTTTTTATTTTTATTCATTTTAAAATAAATTTATTCGTAAAATAAAATAAAATAGAATAAATAAAATAAATTTTTTTAAGGATATTTTTATTTTAAAATAAAATGATATTTTTATTTTATTTTTTATGATTTATTTTATTTTATTTTATTTTATTCTTTATTTTTTTGTTACTAAATCATTTTTATTTTTTATATTAAAGGTCGTTGGTCATCGCCGCCGTCGTCTGAAAGGAAGAAATTTTGTGTCGTTATCAAACAGTTATTTTTGCTTAGAAATTCTTCTAGAAATAGGAATAGAAAAATTTATTTATATTTCAGAAACTATTTCTGAAATAAAATGGTTGTCATGCGCAACCTTACTCTCATGACACTAGACCCACGATTTAAGTGTAGATGCAGCATGACATTTCAATGTCTATGCACTGATCATTCTGCTTAAACTCCATCAAGAATATAACCGGATGAAAATGCAGGTCCAAACGGAAAATCAGCGGCCTTTGGTCGACATATGAAAAGAGACGGATCATGAACAACTCCAGAACAGATATGGAGACTGGCCTTAAGAGCTTTGGATTCAAATCATCTGTTCCTCAGGCAAATGATTAGACTTGAGATTGAGAGTGGATGAATGTAACCTAAAAAGAGTGGCTGATATCGAGTGAACATGCCAGTGGACTCAATCTTTTGAACTTCCTCTGATATCCACTCATTGCAGAACTCTTTAGACTATTGCGACGCTTCACTGGCCGATTACAACACAAACAGCCTCTGTAAATTAGGAACATCGCATGCTAAAGAACCATCCGTATGTCCCCGTGCTCTGACCTCAAGACCGCAAGAAAACAGCAATAGAAAGAAAAGAACGATGCAAGAAGCCAAGAGTCGAGAGCATTACCGAACAGAGTGTAGTCGCCATCTTGAACCACAGGAAGCGATCCGAAGGGCTACACAGGCGCGCGCGCACGAGATCCGAATCAGCGTCAATCAGACAAGACACACTTTAAATGCCAAGTACCCACGAAAGGAGACACGATGAAAAGTCAAGCTGTCGAGAGTTTGACCGAAAGTGAAGTTAGACTTTCAAGAACGAACGGGACAGACCTGGAGCTCGAGGTACTCGGGGGCTTTGTGCTCGCCTTTGAAGAGGTCGACGCCGACGGCCTCGAACTCGACGCCCTTCTCGATCAGGCACACAAGCACCCGCTTCGGCGACGCGTAGTCAGGGCCGTACACCTTCACCACCATCTTCACTCCCGCTCCCTCACTCTCTCTCTCTCTCTCTCTCTGCTTCTTTCTTCCTTCTGGACGGACCTAGTCAGCGACTCTCTCCGCTGTGTCTCCCGGCTTTTATAAAGAAGTCTCTTTGTTAGAGCAGCAGACAGAAGCTGCACACGTCAATGATGCTGCACACGTCAATGATGCACCAACCCACCACCAATCCAAGCTTAGTTAATTGGTCCCCATCACTAAAGAGTTTCGCATTTTGCATTTGCTTCCATGAGTTTGAATCCCTCTGCAAGTTAAGACTTACTCTGGAAATACTGCGACTCTTTGGCTGTGCATGCTATCCGGGTAAAGTTGGGATGGCAAGTAGGGCCTCCTTTGGTCATTGATAGAATTTTTTATATTTATGATATAAAAATCATTTTTGTCTAATAATAAATTTCTTCGAATTTAAATAATTAAATATAAATAATATATGAGTTCTAATATTAAAAGGGAAATTCAAAGTAACAACGACTTTCATTTTATTTTTATTTATATATTTGAATTTATTTTCTATATATACATACTTAGCATTTATATCTATAGCATGTTTTAGGTATTTTGGTATAGTTAATTTATTAAGAAATGATGGAAAGGAACAAAAAAAGAAACAAAAAAAAGAGAGTGAAAATAATATAAAAATAAGTAAATAAAATTGAAGTAGGCGAGAGAGTCTAAACACTAATTCAGATTCGCAAAGCTAAATGATAATGTTTTCTTTCTCTTAACAAATTTGACATGCATAGACTAATTTGCCTATTGATGTTGTCGTAGCTCATTTACATTTGTCTTCATAGTCGAACCCATGACTCTAAAATGCTGCAATGAGCTCATTTGCTGTTTAAGATTTGGATTGTCCAATAATTATGGATTTATTTATGGATGTTATCTCCATTTTGTCCTTTAATGGTTTCTTTAGCAATTAACTGTAAGTTATTCTTAACATCTCCCTTTATACATTTTCATGTACATTTACATTGATATACTATTCATACCAAATATTAGACATGATAGGATATGAAAATATTCGATTTTATTACTGTAATTTACCACATAATAGACAAGATTTTGGTACCATATCATATTATATTAAGTCATATTTTAACTAGAAATCCAAATGAACAAAGGTAGCTTAAAATTGTTAAAATCTGTCATGCTCCATGGGACATTTGTAATCTTGAAAGATCTGTCTTTTGTTGATTTCTTTTGCACTAAATTGGTGTCGCACCTATGCTCTATACCTTTGATTAGTTTCAGCCGAAAGTTTTCAATAATCGTCACTAGAAATAGTAAAAAGCACTATGCTCATTTTTTTCACATGGCCCACGTGCTTCTAGAAAGGCAATTACCAATTTGCTCGAATTGGGTAGTAGGTGACGGTTCAAATTCGTCTATGTCCGCAAGCCATAGATTCTAATAATCGGTATTATTTTTAATCTAAATTATTCAAGGGGGCAAAAGAACGCTTCAAGTGCCTTAACTTTGCACAAATGGACACTTAAGTGCCATAACTTACGAAAGGTACACTTAAGTGCCAAAATCGGAGTAAAATGGATCACTTGAGTGACAATCCGGCCAAAATGCTGACGTGTCAATTTTCCGGCGAAGCAAATGCGAAACGGCGTCGTTCTAATGCTGATGTGGCCAAAAATTTAATAAAAAATTAATTTAAAACTAAATTTAATTAAATATTTATAAAATATTAAAAAATTTTAAATTTTTAAATTTTTAAAAATTTAAAAAATTTCAAAAAACTAAAAATATTTAAAAATTTAAACAAATTTAAAAAATTTAAAAATTTAAAAAAATTTTAGAAAATTTTGTAAAAATTTTATGAAAATTTATAAAATTCTATAAAAATTTATAAAATTCTATAAAAATTTATAAAATATTTAAAAATTAAAAATAAATTAAAAAGAAATTAAAAGTAAAAAAATTCAAAAAATTCAAAAAATTTTAGAAAATTTTAAAAAATTAATTAATTTTAATTTAAAAACAAATTTATTTAAAAATTTTAAAAATAAAATTTTAAAAATTAAAAAAATTTGCAAAATTAAAAAAGTTACAAAAAAATAATTTAAAAAAAAAAAGAAAAGGGTGCCGGTTGAGGGCTGAAATTTTTTGTAAATTTTTTAAATTTTTGTAAATTTCGTAAGTTTTTTAAATTTTTTGTAACTTTCTAAAATTGTTTGTAAATTTTTTGAATTTTTTGTAAATTTTTTGAATTTTTTGTAAATTTTTTAAATTTTATGTAAATTTTGTAAATTTTATGTAAATTTTGTAAATTTTTTTATAAATTTTGTAAATTTTTTGTAACTTTCTAAAAAATTTTGCAAATTTTTAAAATTTTTAAAATTTTAATTATTTTAAAAAAAATTTTAAATTTTGTCTAAATTTTTTAAATTTTATGTAAATTTTGTAAATTTTTTGTAATTTTTTTAAATTTTTTTGTAACTTTCTAAATTTTTTTGTAAATTTTTTAAAATTTTTAGTAATTTTTTAATTTTTTTTGTAAATTTGTAAATTTTTTGTAATTTTGTAATTCTTTTTTTTTAATGTTTAAAGTTTCTAAATTTTTTTAAAATGTTTTAAATAAATTTATTTTAAATTTAATTTAAATAATTTTTATATTATTATAAAATTCAAATGATGTCAAAACGACGTCGTTTTGGCCGAATTCGAGCTGACTCAGCTCTCCGGCGAGACACATCAACGAGAAATATTAATACTTTAATGCCACGTATGATTTCCGGCCAACTTCGTCGGAGAAGGCACTTAGGTGTCCCACTTTTCTTAAAATGTGGCACTTAAGTGTACCTTTCGTAAGTTATGGCACTTAAGTGTCCCTTTGGCCAAAGTTATGGCACTCCAGGGGTCCGCACGTCTATTCAAGGGAGTAGGAAGATTTGGCCAATCAAAAATGCACACTTGAGCTGTCTTTGCATCATTTACAAAATGGTTTTCTTTGTCGACTTCCTTTGCACCTGCAATTGAGTAAACTATTGATCACCTAACCTCCACAAGGAAGAAAGGGGTAATCAACTATTATATGTTCAACGCCATTATTCACCCAAATCAATCATCATGCGTTGGAATATAAGAAACCTCATAACATTTTTCATGCGACAACAGAATTAGAAGAGCAAAAAGCATCATTGCTTAAACGAAATGCTGCTATGGGAAAGACTATCGGTTCGAGTGTTAGAAGGGAGGTGTTTTTAGGAAGGATCATTTATGTGAGGAAACTTATACTGGTGACAAGGGAGATATAAAGAGGTGGAAGGATGCACTAAGTAAAGTAGCTGGTCTCGTCGGAAGAGAATTGAAAGATGGGTAGGCCACTCTTCCACTAACTTGGAATTATTTGTTTTCTTTAAGTTTAGTGTGCCATGAATGTCATGACTATCATACTCTGTATTATGTTAGTTCATCTGAACCAGAATATATGATTAACTCCTCCAAAATTACACTGCCTCAATGCTACCTAGGGAACCAATCATCTGGATTTCTTCATTGTAGATATGAGACACATTTCATTCAGCAAATCATTGGAGAAATCAAAGATAAACTTAGTCCCCAGCTGTCCTATGTTGTAGGTGTTAGGGAAATCTCTTATGATGTTTTAAAGATGAAAAAATAAATCAACGGCTACTAACGCGTTTAATGGTTAAGTAACAGATTATGTAGATGATAGAACGTATAAAGGATATTGTCAAAGTCTATACATGGAAGAACTAGAAGACAGACTTTATGTTGAAACTGAACTTATTCAGACTGTATCCAGATCTTAAGTCTAAATCTGTTCAGAAGTAGAATATGTTCAGACTTACGTCCTGATTGTAAAGTCTATCTCAGACAGAATATTCTCAGACTTTACATCCAAAACGAGAAACAAGTTCAGAACATAGCAGATTCAGAACGAAGCATGTTCAGAATGAGACAACTTGACAAAATGTAACACAAGCCCCAAACATATAATGACTAGTGTTCTGGTTTGGATTTTACATCAAGATAGATTTGATTAACTTAATCTAATTGATTGACAATTGAATATTGAATACAAGAACTTTATATACGAAGAAGCTCTACTTATGAAAGCCAAGATTCTGCCGGTATGGGCGATCAGAATTAATTTAGGATTATACTTCTATCATTCAACGGCTATTAAATCTTTTAGATACAGGTTTGTCCAATGGGTAGATTAGAAGATGATCCTCTAGATATTGTTCAATGGCTAGTTTGGAAGTGGATGAGTATTTAAAGCGATTAAGAACCGATGAGCAAGTAAGAGATGAAGTGTAAAATTTATAATTCCAAAGTCTGAACGACCTTCAATCATACACTTGTCTTTAATGAGCTTAAACGTTTGTGATTGTGAAAGAAATACCAAAACAGTGACTTTGTGAGATAGTGTGATTTACTACCAAATGTTTATACTTAAAGTTATAATCTCTTGTTGATCGCATAGTGGAATCCAGCCAAAAGGCTGTCAGCGTGGGAGAGTGGACATAACCTTGATTTAAGCCGAACCACTATAAATTTTGTGTTTTTATTATCTTCCCTAAACTCCTTTATTTTGTTCGTAGCTCTATTTAACTACTAAAGTTTGAACTCGCTCAAAATCTGTTATTCTTCAGACTCAGTTTCAAAAGCAAAATATTTTTATTACTTTTTGCGAAAAAATTTCTTCACACCTATTCACCCCCCTCTAGATGTTCATACTAGTACTTTCAGTAGGCAATCTTGTGAGAATGCATTCCCGAGTTGCAAATGTAGTTGAATATATATGCTTGGACGAGAGTGATGTACACAGTATTGGCATATGGAGAATTGGTGGCATAGGCAAAACAACTGTTGCACGAACAATTTTTGACAAAATCTGTGGCTGATTTGATGATGGATGTTGCTTTCTTGCCAATGTCAAAGAAATTTCAAAAAAGAATGGTATGGTATATCTGCAAAACCAGTTCCTCAGTGATATTCTCCAAGAGGACAATTTGACAATCAGGGATGATCACGGAGGAGCGAACATAATAAGAGAACAACTGTGACATAAAAAAGTTCTTGTTATGCTTGATGACGTGGACAAAAATGAGCAGCTAGAAAAACTAGCAAGAGGTCTTGAATGGTTTGGACATGGGAGTATGATCATTATAACAACCAAAGATGAACATTTCCTTCTCCAATATGATGTAAATTCCATATATAGGGTGGAGGGACTATCATTTTATGAGGCTCACCAACTATTTTGTTCAAAAGCTTTTAGAAGTGACCATCCTCCAGTAGAGTTCGAGGAGCTCACAAACCAAGTTATTGAATATGCTGGTGGTCTTCCTCTAGTCCTTGATGTTGTAGGTTCCTTTTTGGCTTATAGGAGCTTGAAGCAATGGAAGAGTGCACTAGCCAAACTCAAGGAATGTCCAAAAGGGAAATTTTTTTACCGGCTTAAGTTAAGTTATGATGGACTATAGCAGAAAGAGAAGGAGAATTTCCTAGATATTGCATGTTTTTTCAAGGGAAGGGAGAAACCTTACGTTACAAAAGCTCTGGACAATTGCGGTTTATATATAGATATTGGAATCGAAGCCCTTGTCATAGAGCTCTTATCCAAATTGTGGGCAATAAACTGTGGATGCATGATTTACTATAAGAGATGGCTTGGGAAATTGTTCGTTGAGTCTCTTGAAGAGCTAGGAGAACGAAGTCGAGTCTGGCTTTTTGAGGATGTATGCCATATTCTGTCAAAAAACTCGGTGAGTATCTACAAAATTAATTTGCAAGCATGCCAATTTGATAGAGTTTAAAAAGAACTTGCTAGTCATGTATTGACACTATATGAGTTGTTTATCAGTAAACTAGAAAAGTCAAAGCCATATTCTTGCAATCTGAGGACCATAGAACAATGCGCTTGAGTGGAGAGTCCTTCATTAACATGACTAAATTAAGATTGCTTGATATTCGGGCCATCTAGCTCTCTTCTGGGTTCAAGCACCTTTCAAATGAACTATGCCTGCTAAGATGGGACAATTGCAGTCTTAAATCATTTCCACCAAGTTTTCTTCCAAAGAATCTTGTTGAACTCCATGTGCAGGATAGCCTCCTTTGCAGCATTTGGAGAGGGGAAAAGGTTGGAGTTAGTACTAATGCATGTTAACCTCAATGGTTCCAAATTATTCGTGGAAACTCCAAACTTCATACATGTCCCAAATCTAGAGAGGCTAATTCTCAAAGGTTGCAAAGCATTATCTAAAGTTCATCCTTCAATTGGAAATCTAGAAAGACTCAATCTACTTGACTTAGGTGATTGTGAAAACCTCATGGGACTTCCAAATAGTCTAGGTAATCTAAAATCTCTCAGAGTTCTTAATCTGTGTGGATGTTCAAATCTTGAAGAATTGCCTGATAGCATCGGGGGCTAAGAGTGCTTAGAGGAGCTTGATATTAGTGAAAGTGCCATGACACGCCTCCCATCTAGCTTGGTGTTCTTACAAAATCTGGAAAAAAAAAATTACGCTTTCATGTTAGTAAAAGGAGGCCACAAAATTGTTGGAGGACACTGACCAAACGCTAAGAAGAGCTCTAAACTCTTGAAGTCTGAGGTTGCCTTCATTTTCAGGGCTATCCTCTTTGATAGAGTCGGATCTAAGTGGCTGTAGATTTTTGGAAGGAGAAATTCCTGATGATATTAACTGCTTACCCTCCTTGAGGTCTTTAGACCTAACCGAAAACAGTTTTACCACCATACCTGCAAGCATCGGACATATCTTTGGCCTGGAATCGCTTTGCAGCATTTTTTTCGACCCATGTTTGACATATTAAATACTCTTGCAGCATGCATAATGTTGGATATAGTTGGACAGTAGAATCGTTGAATTTCATTATGCTCGCATAATTTACATATTTCTAATTATAATTCTTTTGTGGACCATTTGAAATTTAAAAGGTCTATCTTTCATCAATTTTTTCTTCACTGGATGAATGTCGAACCTATGCTCAACAGTCAATTTACGTTACTTGTTTTGGTCGAAAAATTTCCAACAATCCTTAGTAGAAACGGCAAAAGCATTTTGCTCGTCCATGTTGATATTGCCCGATTGCCTGTCTGCTTCTAGAAAAGCAATTACAAATTTGCTCGAATTGGGTATTGGGGATACTAATCGGTCTTTTTATGCAATTTCTTTAAATTTAGGAAGAATGTTCAAGTGTTGATATTCATGAGACAATATGAACTTTTCTCGTATGCTTCAACTAATCTTTTTGGGGATGAACTCATCGTGTTATGCTACTTTGTTTTCAGGAAAAGTACCAAAAAAGTCCTAAACATTTTGCATTGGTACCAATTCAATCATAAACTTTTCAATTTGACCAATTTAGTCATAAACCTTTTGCGTTTGGTACTGATTTAGTTCATCTGGCCATTCTCTACCGGAAAAGGCTTATGTGGACTCCAAGTCAGTGATGGCCGGCATTACCGGCGCTGACATGGATGCCAGAGTGCAAAACTACGTCATTTCGCTTTAAAAAATTATTTTAAAAAAAAATTAAAAAGGGACTTTTTTTACACCCAAAACGCAGCATATCGTTTACCCTAAAATTGAAGACGCTCTGCCCATGATCTTCACCCAACGTACGCCCAAACCCTATTATGATCTCCCCCCAAAATTCTCAGCAACTTGCTCTAGATTCAATCTCATCTTTCCAATTTCTTGAAGCCAAGTTGTTCTTCCACCAATCGCCTTCATTAATCAAGCCCCTTTCAGTTGAGGGCTTCATCCATCACAATCCCAGACTCGTTCATCTTTATGGGCAAAGACCCAATTCGCCCACAACCTTGTTGAGACTCGACTCATTATCACGACCCGACTCATCCGTCACAATCTGAAGCGAACACGAGTAGGCGTTGTGGTCCCGGTTTGATTGTTTTGTCGGTAGCGTTGAGCGACAACTTGACGTGGCATCCTAAAGTTAGCAGAGAACGTGAAAAGTATGTTGCCGTGGTCCCCAATTGAGTGTGTTGTCCTCTTTTTATTTTATATAATCAATTTGCCTTGATTTCTCCATGTATGTCGTTGTTGGTTGGAAGAGAGAAATCTATCGCATTTACTGTCAAGTACCTGTGTGTAGTAAGGAATATAACACTTAAGTCTAGCCAAATCAATTTCTAATAAAGCATGATATGAAGAGAAAGCTTATGTATGCTCGCGTCTGGCCAAATTCTTCATGTGTATAATCATATGGTTGCTGGATTCTTGTGTTTTTATGCACAATATGAAGAGAAAGCCTTTGTTTCAGTGCACTTTTTCCTATTCTTGTACAAGCTTTTTATTACTTGAGGCACGCACAATCACAATTAAATAATTGACATGAGCGTACATGTATTCGGTTTCTCAATTCATTGAGGATCTCTTTTGTGGAGTAGCCATAGATTTATTAGCTGGGGCACTTGCAAACCTCACTGTCAATTGTGTCCAAATGATGATTATTTTACGAAACGAGTAAAGGTTCATGGTGGTTTTGTCAACAAAAGAAAAATAAAGAAAGAGGGGTTCATAGTTTGGCTTTGAGTACTAACGTTTGATAACAAAGAGAGAGACTGCAATTCCATATATTGTAAAAGTTAGTTTTATTGATCAAGTCCACACTATTGACTGTACTCTAATTTTTTTTAATCCATTAACACTTGCTTTGGAAGTTTTGGTTTTGAATCTTTGGATGTTTTTGATTTTGAATTTTTAGATGTTGATCACCTCTGAATCCGAGTAGATGATCACTACTTTTTCTTTTAGAAACATGATGTATAGAGTGCTACATAGTATGGGACTTACAAGTTCTATGTATTGCCTTGCTTATAACATACGTTACTTTTTTTTTTCTTTTTTCGTGTAGGGTCAAGATGAGCGAAAAATCAGCATGGATCTGCCTTTTCCATGGTGGAACTTTATCTCGTCGCCCAATGCTTGAATACGTTGGAGGCAAGTTTGACTTGGTAAAAGTTGATATTAGTTCAACAAGCTACGAAAGCTTCATTAGAGACATCGAGAATGGGGTAAATAGTACATTTGAAAAGCTTTATTTTAAGATTCCTGGAAAGTCACTAGAAGAGGTGTTGACATACATATGGAATGAGAATAGAGTAGTCGATTTAGTTTTTAGTTATTTGCATCATGGGTTAATTGAGTTATATGAAGAAAATTTTACGACCAATGAGGCAGCTGAGGGTGATGGTCAAGGTCAAGGTGCCAATGTGGGTGTGGATAAGGGTATTGGTTAGAGGGTCGGTGAGGATGCTGGTCAAGGGGTTGGTGAGGGCGCTGGCATTAGTGTTAGTTTAAGTAATGAGACCATGATTGAGTACAAGAGTGATTTAGATCCTGATGATTTAGTTAATGAAGATGATTATATGGTGGATGATGACGATGACGATGAGGCAGACTTCCTTGTCGATGTAAGATTCTTGACTAATAATGATGATTATGATAATGAGAAGCTTCTAGAAGCAAGGAGGAACATGACAAAGTTCCATGGGAATGCCATAAATGATTTCATTACAAGGGAATCATCCACGGGGTTGGTGCCATCACAAAGATTAGATGTGAATAATGTTACTAATACTGGAGCTAGTTATGAAACAGAGTACTATGAAACAGATGGAAATGAGAGTTTGAAGTCTAATGAAAGAGAAGAAGATGATGATTTTACTAGGAGGAGAAGTAGGTTTCCAAAGCATGATCCTAATTGTGTTGTGCCTATGTTTATTGTGTCTATGGCATTTGAAAGTAGTAGGCAATTCAAAGATGCTCTAATAAAGTATTCAGTGGCTGAGCATAAAGAGATAAAATTTGTAAAGAATGACTAGAAATTTGTCAGAGCAAAATGTGCACATGAAAATTGTCCTTTGAAGATTTCTGGATCTGTCGATACTCATACCGAATCATTTCATGTAAAGGCTTATCATTCATAACATACCTGTAGCATAAGTTTCAAGAATCGGAGGGTGATGAGTTCTTGGTTAGCCAAACGCTATCTTCCTACAATAAGAGCAATGCCAACTATCAAGACTATTGCTTTCAAGGAGCTTATCAATGAGCAACTGGGCATAGATGTGAGTATAATACAATGCAAGAAGGCTAAATTGTTGGCTTATCAAGTATTGATGGGAAACTATAAGGAGGAATATGCAAAGTTGTGGGATTATGCAGAGGAGCTTAGGGAGAGAAATGCTAGGAGTACTATTATATTGAAGGTTGAAAAGTCTGATATGCAATCTAAGGTGTTATTTGAGAGAATGTACATATGTTTTGCTGTTTGTAAGAAATGATTCATTGATGGATGTAGGAAAGTTGTGGGATTAGATGGTTGCTTCTTAAAAGGAATTTGTCAAGGCCAAATCTTATGTGATGTTCGAAGAGATGCAAACGATCAAATGTTCCCAATTGCTTAGGCAGTTGTCCAAGTCGAGAGTAGTGACACCTGGCGTGATTCTTTACAAATTTGGTATATGACCTCAACATTTCATCCTCATATTTACAAGGTTGGGTCATAATCAATGATAAACAAAAAGTAAGTTCCTTATTATTATTATTTTTTTTTTGTTATGCCACTATAGTCACGCTTGTAATATATGTTTCATATTACGATCATCTTTTGCAGGGCCTTGTACAAGCTGTGGCTCATTTGTTTCCTGCAGCTGAGCATATAATGTGTGTGAGACACATCTATGCCAATTGGGGCAAAAAATATAAAGGGATACAAATGCAAAGATTGTTTTGGAAGTGTGCTAAAAGTAGTTCGATGATAGAGTTTGATAAACACTCTCAAGCATTGAAGAAAATTAGTGATACCGCATATCATGACTTAGTTCAAACAGAGCCAAAGCACTAGTCTAGAGCCTTTTTTACAACTGATGTAAAATGTGACATCGTTGACAACAATTTTTGTGAGGCATTCAATGGAAGAATTATACATTCTAGGTGTAAGTCCATTTACAGTATGTTGGAGGAAATTTAGATAATAATAATGACAATGATGCATACACAGAGAGATGCATGTGCTAAATGGAGAAAGGACTATGGTCCAAGAATTGTAAGAAAGTTAGAAAAAGATAGAGCCGGTGCGACATATTGCCAAGTGATCTGGAATGGTGAGCCTAGATACGAGGTAATGGATAAGGGTGAGAAATATAAGGTGGATGTGTTTAAGAGAGATTGTTCTTGTCGAAGATGGCAGCTTACTGGCATCGCTTGTCCCTATGCCATTTCTGCTTTAAATCATAGGCAAGATGATGCATATGATTATCTTGATGAATGTTACAAGAAGGCTAAGTTTTTAGATGCATATAAAAATATGATGATGCCAATTCGAGGGCAGAAATTTCGGAAACAAACTCATAGAGAGCCACCTGAACCACTTCCAGCCAAGGTCAAACCTGGTAGACGTAAACTGAAAAGATCGAGAGAGGAAGGTGCGATGGCACTTGGAACTAAGATATCGAGGATTGAAATGAAAATGACATGTCAAGCTTGCTTGAAGATAGGACACAACAGTTTAACATGTCCAGCTGAGAAGATTGGGTCTACATCATCACAAACACGATTTTCAAGGCAAAACATTTTGGTTAGTATCTCCATTTTCATTGTGTTATGCTTGTTTTGTTAATAAAACTATAAGCAAATATACTTTTTGTAGGTATAGAAGTGATAAGTGGTAGTGGTGGCGGCCCTACCGATGTGAATCCTACGGTCAACGCAAAAGCCAAAAGTTGCTCAAAGAGGTAGAAGTGGCGAGATGTGGGGGTGGATTTAGTAGTGATATATTTTAGTTGTAACTTTTTGTGAAGATAGGTCAAGTGAAGATTTTTTTTTAATGTAAATTTTTGATCGGCACACTCTCGGTTCTTGCCTTTTGAAGAAAAAAAAACACCCATGTTGCACTATCTTCTAGACTTGATTGAGTTCAACTAAGACAGTAATACTTCAAAGCAGCAACAAATATTCGCATTTTGATGCCATGAACTATTAATGAATATCATTTCTTGTTTCAATATATTTGTTGTAAGTTCTAGGCATGAGTTTTGCATTGGTGTTTTTTTTTCCTTTGTACTTCCTTAATAACCATACAGCAACTTGGATAATGATGTCCCACATATGATAGGTTGTTTGAACCTTTAATAAGAAATTGTCTTTTTTTAGTTTTTGGTAGCCATTTGGACCTAAGATTGTGTATGTTGTTTGCTTGTTTGGTAGCCATTTGGACATAAGATTGTGTGTATGTTGTTTGCTTGTTTAATATTTTGTGTTATTTGTTCACGAAGTAGTGAGATTGTATTGCTTTTTTTTTCCTCATATTGTACTCCATTAATCATAATAGCAGGTTGTGACATCAAGAACGATATGTCTTTGGTGTTGAGATTGAGAAACAAATTGCATATGACACAAGAGGGTGCAAACTACTTTCACTTTGTTCATGTTCATGTTCCAACATGTGGACAAATACAAAATATATTGCAAAAATGTACAAAAATATATTATATAACAAGATCAACATTAACACCAAGCTCAGTACATCATTCATCTTCGAATTTCCAAATAGCATGTTTCCTAGAATTACTGTAAAGACCCACGACACAATCAACATGGCCTTCAATGTCGACATTTGTTTTTTTTCAACATTGCTCCGGTGAAATTGTGTTGACACACTTCTTGTTGATGGACACATTTTTGCATCAACCCAAATAAAAAAATAAAATAAAAAACCGCAACTTTCTCTGATTTTATATTTTGGATAGCTGTAATATCTTCTTCCTCGATTCTCCTTCATCTTTACTGTTTTATCCTGTAAAAAAGTTAAACAACAGCACCTTAGTATATGTTACATGGCTTAACCTCAATAACAACAACATAACTCATTCCATCTTGAAATCAATCTCAACAACAAGAAATCAGGTCCTAAATGCACCTTATAATGCTGACCTAAAATTCCTGTCCCTATTAGGATACAACAAGCTTACCAAAAGAAAATGTAAATAAGAACTTCAAAAATTTGTTTCATGCTTCTAAGACAAATGCTTAACAAACTACATCAGAGCATATATATTCATGCTTGGCCAACGCCAACATCAGAGTAATTTTCCTCCCAAATTGTATGCATGATATGGATCTCGATTTCCCAAAAACTAAGCAAATGTCAACATCGACTACAAAGTTTAGGCAAATGTGATTTCGACTCCAATTAAGCCAATAGTTCTTGGAGGGAGATCAGAATCCGCAAACACAACATGCAAGCAACGTTGCCATTTGAGCCATCCGCAAACTATGGTACCATATTTGGAACATGAAGATCCCCCTCTAAAATTAGGATTTTTCTTTGGAGTATATGTCAAAATGCTCTTCCCACAACAGAAAATCTTACCTCGGCCAGCATGCCCAATCTATGATCAAGAAGCAGAATCAGTGGAACATCTATCCTTCCTTTGTCCATGGACGAACTCAATTTGGTCGGATCCTGAAGTAAAAATCCAAATTTCACGTCAAAACCTTTCGCGAATTGAGGTTTGGCTCCAACACATAATTGAACAGCCGGGAAATTCACTGACTTTCGAAGAAATTACAAACCTTTTGTGATTCATTTCAAAAGCAAGGAATGACTTTGTATTTCAAAGGTTAAACCCCAAATTCGAGAAACCCTAATTGACTCAGCACAAGCATTACTCAGCAATTTCAGCAAGTGGAACAAGCAAAGTTCGAAACTTTACATGGGAATGACTCAATTGACTTAAAGATTGGATCCCATTGAAGCCTCTTACCTTTAAAAATCAACATCAACAGAGCATTTATGGAAGGAGCAACGGTAGGGGCCATCTTGGGAGTTCTTTGAGATGCGTCAGGAACCCTTCTCGACGGTTTCGCAAAGACGATTCCAGCTTCAACGGCGATCCAAATGGAGTACTTGGCCTTGATCGAAACTCTAAAAAATTTTCGGTCAAAGAGAGAGAGATGGAGGCAATTGGTGGAAGAACAACTTGGCTTCAAGAAATTGGAAAGTCGAGATTGAATCTAGAGCGAGTTGCTGAGAATTTTTGGGGTAGATCAGAATAGGGTTTGGGCGTACTTTGGGCGAAGATCGTGGGCGGAGCGTCGGTAGAGCATGGGCAGAGCATCTTCAATTTTAGGATAAACGAAATGCTGCGTTTTTGGTGTAAAAAAGTCCCTTTTAAAAAAACAATTAATAATTTTTTTAAGCGAAACGACGTAGTTTCGAACTCTGGCGTCCATGTCAACGTCGACAACACCAGCCGACGTTGACTTGGAGTCCACATAAGCCTTTTTTAGTAGAGAATGGCCGGATGAACTAAATCGGTACCAAACGCAAAAGGTTTAAGACTAAATTGGTCCAATTGAAAAGTTTAGAACTGAATTAGTATCAATGCAAAAGGTTTATGACTTTTTTGGTACTTTTCCCTTTTGTTTTCTGCAACAGTTTTGGCTTTTCTTTTGATGCAAAGGAGTCGGCAAACCTCCGTCTTCTTCATGCCAACAAGACGCGCCCACATCTGATATATAAAACTTGATGCGGTCGGTATCCATGTTTATAAAGAGTTCATTATCTCTTAGAATGAGTCTTAACAGCTCATCTAACACCAATTCAGTGAGTACTGGACATATAAATGAAAGTCTATGAAGTTGCTCCTTTCAAGTTGTAAAAGATCCTCAAAAGTTGATAAGTAGGTGATTAATTTTTAATTTCACCAAAGTCGCTCGCATAGTACTAATCAGCTGCGTACATAGCCCGACAACACACGACACTGTCATGAATAAAACAACAAGGAGGAGGTCGACGACAGGATCGGTCCAACCAGATTCAACAAAGCTTATTTGACCACCCAGATCGAGTAGAGACATACTTAGTAGGCACAGAAAGACTCGCTATCCTTCGCATAGACCAAGGACTCGGTTGCACTCGGCATAACTGATAAAACAGTCCTAATACAGACCGGGCCAGAGCTCAAGGACCTTCTTCCAAGAAGGCCTGCTCGAGATATCATCCCACCAACCGCTCACATGCTTTCGGTCCCTTATCAGGTACTCTTTCCCCATCTTGCCCACCAAGTACTGGGTGAATGGAAGGTGGCTCAGGTCGGCAAGGCTGAAGAAATCCCCTGCCAGGTACTTGCTCTTTGACAGCCTCTCCTCGTAGATATCCAGAACCTGACAGAGCTTGTCCTCGCTCTCTTTGAGCTGCTTCGGATCCGGGGTAAGCCCAATAAAAGGGCCAAAAACAATTTTGAGGACAAGGTCGTAGATTGGCGGATGGAAGTTGTGGGCCTCAACTTCGAGCCACTGCTCAACGAGCCCCCTCTCCTCGATTGTCTTTCCCAGCAGTTCAGTCCCTTGGTCCTTGTATTTCTCGGCATAATACCTTATGATGGCCCGCGATTCTGTATGAATTAGACAGGATATATCACAGAGAATAGACAGACAAATCTTTATCCCCACATATGAAAAGCAACAAATAACCAGAATGAAACCTAAAAGAGGCATGCACTGTGCTTTCGAATCTTCCAGCAGAGTCTTACTCTCATGACACTAGACCCA
This sequence comes from Eucalyptus camaldulensis, assembly GCA_019915185.1. NCBI lineage: Eukaryota > Viridiplantae > Streptophyta > Magnoliopsida > Myrtales > Myrtaceae > Eucalyptus > Eucalyptus camaldulensis. The sequence continues at coordinate 11,617,754 of JAHSVA010000005.1, forward strand.
CGGTATAAGTGTAGATGCAGCAGGACACTTCAATGTCTATGCACTGATCATTCTGCTTAAACTCCAATCAAGAACATGACCGGATGAAAATGCAGGTCCAAACTGAAAATCGCCTTTGGTCGACATACGAAAAGAGACAGATCATGAACAACTCCAGAACAGATATGGAGACTACGAGCCTGGCCTTAAGAGCTTTGGATTCAAATCATCTGTTCCCGAGGCAAATGATTAGACTTGAGATTGAGAGTGGATGTATGTAACCTAAAACGAGTGGCTGATATCAGGTGAACATGCCGGTGGACTCAATCTTTTCAACTTCTTCTGATATCCACTCATTGCAGAACTCTTTAGACTATTGCGACGCTTCACTGGCCGATTACAACGCAAACAGCCCTAGTAAATTAGGAACATCTGCACGCTAAAGAACCATCCGTATGTCCCCGTGCTCCGATCTCAAGACCGCAAGAAAACAGCAATAGAAAGAAAATAACGATGCAAGAAGCCAAGAGTCGAGAGCATTACCGAACAGAGTGTAGTCGCCATCTTGAACCACAGGAAGCGATCCGAAGGGCTACACAGACGCGCGCACACACGAGATCCGAATCAGCGTCAATCAGACAAGACTACCCACGAAAGGAGACACAATGAAAATTCAAGCGATCAAGAGTTTGACCGAAAGCGAAGTTGGAGTTTCAAGAACGACCGGGGCAGACCTGGAGCTTGAGGTACTCGGGGGCTTTGTGCTCGCCTTTGAGGAGGTCGACGCCGACGGTCTCGAACTCGACGCCCTTCTCGAGCAGGCACACCAGCGCCCGCTTCGGCGACGCGTAGTCAGGTCCGTACACCTTCACCACCATCGTCACTCTCGCTCTCTCTCTCTCTCTCTCTCTCTCTCTCTCTCTCTCTCTGTGCTTCTCTCTTCCTTCTTGACGGACCTAGTCAGCGACTCTCTCCGCTGTGTCTCCGTGGCGTTATAAAGAGGTCTCTTTGTTAGAGCAGCAGAAGAAGGTGCACAAGTCAATGATGCACCAACCCACAATTAATCCAAGGTTAGGTAATCGGTCCCCACCATTATGAAGTTTTGCATTTTGCATTTGCTTCCATGATTTAATCCCTCTGTAAGTTCAACTTATGTGGAAATACTGCGACTCTTTTGGCTGTGTATGCTATCCGGGTAAAGTTGGGATGGCAAGTAGGGCCTCCTTTGGCTGTCAAGGGATTTGCCCTAGATTAAAAATATCCCATAAAAGAGATGAAATAAATATAGATAGAATTTTTTATATTTATGATATAAAAATCATTTTTGTCTAATAACAAATTTCTTCGAATTTAAATAATTAAATATAAACAATATATGAGTTCTAATATTAAAAGGGAAATTCAAAATAACAATGATTTTCATTTTATTTTATTTTTTATCTGAATTTATTTTCTATATATACATACTTAGCATTTATATCTATCACATATTTTAGGTATATTGGTATGGTTAAATTATTAAGAAATGATGGAAAGGAATAAATAAATAAAAAACAAAACAAGAGAGTGAAAATAATATAAAAATAAATAAATAAAATTGAAGTAGGCGAGAGAGTCGAAACACTAATTAAGATTCGCAAAGGTAAATGGTCATGTTTTCTTTCTCTTAGTAGATTTGACAAGTGTTGACTAATCCGCCTATCAATGTTGTCATAGCTCATTTACGTTTGTCGTCAAAATCGAACTCATGACTTTGAAATGTTGCAATGAGCTCATTTGTTATTTAAGATTTGGATTGTCCAATAATTATGCATTTATTTAAGGATGTTATATCGGTCTACTTATGGTTTCTTTAACAATTAATGTAAGATATTCTTAACATCTCCCTTTGTACATTTTCATGTTCATTTATATTGATATACTATTCTTACCAAATATTTGACATGATAGGATATGAAAATATTCGGTTTTATTACAACAATTCACCACATAATAGATACGATTTTGTTAATTCCATATCTTACCATATCATATTCTATTCAATCATATCTTAATTAGAAATCCAAATGAACAAATACACCTAAAATTGTTAAAATTTGTCATGCTCCATGGGACATTTGTAATCTTGAAAGATCTATCTTTTGTCGATTTTTTTTGCACTAAATTGGTGTCACACCTATGCTCTACACCTTTGATTAGTTTCGGCCGAAAGTTTTCAATAATTGTCACAAGACGAAAAGTACCGTGCTCATTTTTTTCACATGGCCCACCTACTTCTGGAAAGCAATTACCAATTTGCTCGAATAGGGTAGTATGTGAGGCGTCAAATTGGCCTATGTCCGCAAGCCATAGATTCTAATAATCGGTCTTCTTTTCAATCTAAATTATTCGAGGGAGTAGGAAGATTTGGCCAACCGAAAATGCACACTTGAGCTGTCCTTGCAGGTTTTCTTTCTCAACTTCCTTTGCACCTGCAATTGAGTAAACTATTGATCACCTAACTTCCACAGGAGAACAAGGAAGAAAGGGGTAATCGATTATTATATGTTCAATGCCATTATTCACCCAAATCAATCATCGCGCGAGGGAATTTAAGAAACCTCATAACATTTCCCATGTGACAACGGAATTAGAAGAGCAAAAAGCATCATTGTTCGGAAGAAATACTGCTGTGAGAAAGATTATCGGTTCGAGTGTTAGAAGGGACATGTTTTTTTGGAAGGATCATTTATGTGACTCTCTCTCCTCTGAAACTTTTTCGTATTTGATTCGTCAAACTCAAACCTAATTGCAAAAGTAAACCGTGATAATTTCACCCTGCAATGCTGGTCAAGTACGCTGCTTTGGTTGACTTCCTGGCTGCCCACTGATTAGGGCGAGTCATGAAAATTACTGTCTTGGATTGAATCAAGCCGAGGAATGCGGAGAAACCTTATAACGAATATTGATCTCCTGCTGATGCTCAGAGGCACACCATCGTAAAAGACAAATCGTAATATTTGGTCTTTCTTTTGTTATATTTGGTCAAAAGTGGGCTTTTTCATATTCAAAGAAAGGAAAAAAGAAGAGTAATAATGGGACAGCCCGCACCGAGAGAGAAAGGAAAAGGAAACGCGATAGAAAAGGAAGACGAGAGGGAAAAGGTAAAGAGGAAGAACTAGCGCACACACCTTGGAATTATCGTCAGGTTGGATTGACTTCATTTTTATGATAAGAATTTACGGCATTTGTTTGTTTATTCGGAGTAGTTTTCAAAATCAAGATACAAATTCGAAATCATGTGAAATTTAAACTACGAATTCAGTTTTTGAGTTGTTAGATGTGGAATTACATGGAAATCATGATTAGGGCGTTATGGAGTCATGAAATATGATGGGAATTCTTTACCAAAAAAAAAAGGATGGGAATTGATTTGAAGTAACTTTTTAGTCGAGGTGAACTTTAGAAATTTCTACAGAGCTCTACATTGTGATTAGCTTTGATTCATCGCAATGGGCGAGCGATTTGTTGTGCATGGGAGTAATTTTGTTAGGGATTAAACTTAGTTCAGCCAATTCGTGATTGAGATAGTGTTTTACTTGATTTTGATGTAAATTCTAATTTAATTTATAAAATTACAAGATCGTCAGCTCTTTTGATTTTGGGTATTTTCAAGTGAATGATACTATCCCTTTTTTGAATTTCTAAACTCATATGTTGAAAATGAAAGGGATTAGACATATTATGTGTAAAGTATGATTTAATTAAATGGCAGAAATGATGTTCATTGCATATTTGATACATAAAATTTGAATCGGGTATTTATTGCCCTTTTAATTATTTGAAATAGCGTGGAAAGCATTTTTGGAAACAATTTACGAGTTGATTATTATGAAATAATTTGGGAAGTGCTTTATTGCATAAAAGTTATATTTTACTGATTTGTAAAATTGATTTATAAAGGTATTATATTGCAAAAGGATATATGTTTGATATTATGAAAACCATTTATGATATCGATTATGGATTAGTTTTGAGGAAGAAATTGATTTTGAAAGGATATATGTTTTGGTTTGTGTCAAAGCATTTTGATTATGGGATGGATCTGGGTTTGGTATTGTGGATTATTAGAATATGATGGTTTGATTCTTATTATTGTTGCAAACTTAGTTAGGAGTTTTAAGGCTTAAGGATATTATTATGGGTCAAACCACTAGCTGCTAATAGGCGGAGACATTGCCTTGGTCCTCTTTCACCAATCGTGATTATGGTTGAATATTAAGCATAAAATGAATCAGTGAAATAGCTCATTGATGTGTGGAGCGAGTTTCAAGAACAGAGACAGGCCTGGAACTTGAGGAATTCAGGGGCTCTGTTCTCGTCCTTGAAGATATTGATGGGAACGGTCTCGAACTCGACGCCCTTCTCGACCAGGCACACCAGCACTCGCTTCGGATTTGCATAATCAGGCCCGTACACCTTCACCACCATTTTTTCTCTCTTCTTCTCTCTTGTCGACGGACCAGTTGATTTCCAAATATCTTTCAGGATCGACTCTCTCCTTCTGCATCTGGGTTTATAAAGGAAGCCCTTTTCAGAGGATTAAACCATGTTGCACACGACACCGTCATGCACCAACATACTGCTCGCGACCCGATTCCTTTGGGGATCCAAGGTTAGATAATCGGTCAACGTGGGTATGCTACTAATTACCTTTATCGAATTTTACTTCGCATATATCTTGTGTTAACACCTAAATTTTACCTGGTCATTTAGTAATTAATTACATAAAAATTTAAAAATTAATCTTTAATCCTTAAGAAAAAAATAGTAAAATTGCATTTCATATAGTCACATTTGTACCGGTACTAAAAGCGCGACAAGATGCAGTGGCTTGCAGTCGATTACATGCACGAAGGGAGGGTCTCTCTTCACTGGTCTGAACATCTGAAAGAGCTAAAGTAAAAAAAAAAAAAAAGAGGAAGGAAGTTCTTGTACATCCGTTGTCTCTCTCTCATTAATGCATGCGCATGCACGCACAAATTCAGCGGACGAGAGGAATCCTCATAGAAGCAAAATGAGCCCATGATATATTATATAATATGCTCTCTCTCAAGTGTGGGTTGTCAGGAGAAGCAACGAGAAGTTTGCTGAAGGAGGAAGCAAATAACGAGAAAGAAAAGTCAAAAGTTGCGGCAATCCTATAGAAGAGAGGGCCAAGTAGCCGCACAAGAAGCCCCAAGCATGAAGAAGAAAGAAGAATCCAACGTCCATTTTCTTCCCCCTCATTAATGCATGCACATGCACGCATAGAATGGGGGACGTGAAATTCTACAAACGCCTGCAAGAAGATTGGACTAACATTTTTATAATATTTTCCTTGCTGGAGAGAAGAAAGAAACAGGTCTGGAGAAGAAAGAAAGCAAAGTTCAACTTGGATTTTGGAAAAGTTGCGGCTGGATCTTTTCACACTAAAGACGGCTATCTTCAAGAGGTGGTGGAGCGCCTATAAATAAGACCGCGGGAGGAGTGTGGTCGGAAAGGGAGGCCAGAGAACACAAAAAAAATCCACGAAAAAGGCCCGCAGAGAGACATACAGACGAGTGAAAAAAAGAGATTAAGAGAGATAGAGTCTCGTTAGACAAAAAAAGGGAGGCCAGAGAACTTAAGAGAAAAAATCTATGAAAAAAGCCAGCTGAAAGAGGCCACACGAGTTGAGAAAAGGAGAGATTAAGAGAGATAGAATCTCGTTAGAGAAAGGCAAGGGGGTGGAAAAAAAAATCATTGTGAAAGGCTTCTCCTTCGGTCAGACGAGGAGAAAACGAGTGAAGGGAAGGGAGTGTGTCAGAGAAAAACCAAAAAGAAGAAAATATGAAGTCAGGGGGAGGAGATTAAAAAAGAGAAAAAAACAGAGAGAGAGAGAGAGAGACGGCAGAGACTGAAGACAGGACCCCTACTGTTCATCTTCTCCAGGAGTTCTTCGCTGCTGGATTTCCACCAGTTTCTGCTACTCCGCCCGCGTCCGCGCCGCTGCGCTCGCCGGTGCACCAGCAGCCGAGCCACCGCACCGCCGACCGCCCCCGTGCGAGCACCTCCCACGAGCTCGCACCGCCCCTCGTCGCCCCTGTTGTGGTCGCGACAACCCGACAGCTCCAACCGCTCGAAGCTCCGTCGCCGTCGTCCTTGTCCCCCCCCCCCCCCCCCCCGTGAAGCCGCTGTTGCCCGACGCCACTGCACTTCACCCTCCGCCCGCTGGAAGCCGCATCGCTGAACACCGTCGTTACGTCCGAGCGCCACCCAGCCGACGCCCAACGCCCGCGCCTGCACTGCTCTTCGCCTGAACACCAGCAGCATCGTCCAGGACACCTGCACCGGCAGCCGCGCGTCTGCACGCCCGCGCCACTGTCCCTTCGTTGCAGCTGCCGACACCCCCCCTGCCTTCGCTGCGCCACCGTCACAGACACTTGCAACCCGCGAGATCCCAGCAAAGCTGCTGCTGCCCCCACTCAGTCCGTGATCTGCTCCGCCCAGCTCTGTTCCGCGCTTCTGCTCTAGCTCGAAGACGGTCGCTGCACCTCCTCACCCGAGCCACTTCCACTGCTCCAGATCCAGCCACCGTACGTACGTCCGGTGCCCCACCTTCGCCGGTGATCCGCTTCAGCCGACCCAGCGCCCGAGCTCCGCCAGGGACGCCCCTCAGCAGCCAAGCTTCGCCTGCCGTTCGTTCCTGCTCGCTCGTCCGACGCCCAGCAAATCCGCTCCGAGCCTCCTCCGAGCGAAGTTGCCAGTTGATCCGCCCGTGCCGCTCCGACCAGCGACCCGACGCCTGCAGCGCACCACCCGCGACCTTCTGCTGCCGCCGGTCCTCGCCGGAGCTCCGAACGCCGGTGACCAGCTGCCCCCCGACGACTCACCACAGTTGCCGAACACCGTGGAAAGCCAAAGCAAGAAAACAAAAAAAGGAAAAGCAAATTGGGTAGTTTTTATCTACTTTATTTTGTTATTTTATGTTACTTTACTTTTTTAGTAGAATTATTCCTTACTCTAAGATTGAGAATGTTCGACATAAAATAGCCTGTGAAATTTGTGATTTCCAGTCCGATTTTCGTGCTCGAAATCCGACTCGCAATTGCTTGAAAAATCGCCAATCCGATCTCACGCCCGAGGTATGGTTCGTCAATTTGGATGTCAATCTTGCTCTGATTTGCTGTCGTGCCGTTTAAGTTAATTTTGCTTTCATAAAAAAAAATCCAAAAAAAACAGTAGGCTAGAATTAGGTTTATTTCCTGTTTTAAGGTTTGCATATTTAGAATAGGAATTTCATTTTGAATTTAAAAAAAAAAAATCAAATCAATCAATTTAGGTTGCTAGTTGTTTAACCTAGGTTTCATGTTTAATTACTTGACAATTTTTAATTTCGAAATTAATACAAAAAAAAAAGATTAGAATTTTGGCACTCTTCGCATGTCATTTTAGGATTTTTAGATAGATTGCATTTTAGTTAGGGATTTCTAAATTAGGATAACATTCTAGTTTAAATTAGGATTTAGCTTAACCTCATTCCTAATACAAATTAGATGATATTTTAATTTAGATAGATAATTTTCACATTTTTCTAATTTCGAATTTCATGAAAAATACCAAAAAAATGTCTTAGAATCAATTAGTTTTATTTTCTAGGATAAATTGCATTTAAAAAAAATTCATGCACATGTCATATAGAATTAGGTTCATGAAATGCACGTCATTTAGTGATTATTGGTAGGTTCTTTTAATTGGAAATTACCCGTCATTAGAATTAGGTCATTTGTTAGTTTAGATTGCACATTTAATTATTGAACAATTTTAATTTCGAATTTTATGGAAAATACCTAAAAATTGTCTTTGAATAAATTAAGTCCATTATTTAGAATAGATTGCATGCTTATAAGAAAACACAAAAACATCTCATTTGCATCATCTAGCTTAGGCCATGTTATTATGTCATATCATTTCATGTTAGATTAAAAGCATGATTCTCATTAAATAAGTGAAAACCAAAAAAAAAAAAAGGAAATTGTGTGTTAAATAGAAATCAAATTTAGATTTTTCAATGTGAATTATGATCTAATATTGCAAATGTTTTCGTTTCTATGAGGTAAGTCCTGCAATTTATTCATCGCTTTCTTTGGTATTAAATTGGTGGTTTGCGCACCCGTGTGATCATCTCACATGTTAGGAAGATAAATTAAAATCAATTCAAGCTACCTGCAAAAACATTTTTGAAAATAAAATAATGGTACCGAAAGGGTATTAGAGAAATCTAGTGTAACCAAGTCCCCGAACTCACAATCTCCGGTTCGTAGGAGTGAAGTAATTCTCCCATTACTTTACTTGGGTTTCTAATCAACCTACCAAAAATAGATTAGTGACAACTTCATAATAAATATCATTTGCATATTAAGAACTTGAACCTAAGTCGCGAATTAGTATGGGCTTGGGAGAGCCCGAGTTAAGTCTAGGCTTAACAATCCATTAGACGAACCCTTAGGTGGTCCAACCCGCTTCGAGGAGGTCGCGACACCTTGGAAGGCTTTGCAACATTTCCTCTGACTTATCTTTGATAGATTCTTCTTTGGCAATGCGCATGCTATCTGACATACTTGGACGGTAGACTTGAAATTCATTATGCTCGCATAAATTTCCTCAGAGAAAACGACAGTCTTTAAAACTTTAGCCTAAGTACAACATCATCTTTGACTTTTATTAATTTAGTGAATTCCTTGAATTTTCTAATGTCCAATCTAATCCTTAAACCCTTTCGCATTTTCCCAATTAAGTCTATCTAGCTGATTTTAGCTAAAAATCACTAAACTAGACATTAACTATATTAGGTAGTACATGTGACACTGAAGTGAATAATTTTTTAATTTTTTAACATTTTTAATGAACTTTTTATTTTCTTTTCTTTTCTTTTTCTAATCCTAGGCCAGCAACCCTCGCCTTGTCTAGGCTAGGGGCCCTCGAGCTGCGGTGGTTGTTTTTGTAGCAGTGGTCTCCCTCCTCCTTTGAGGAGTTTGTGTTCTGATCACCAGTTGTTCATGCCGTGCTTGTCTCTTGTTAGCTTGGCTTCCTTTTTCCGGTTGTCTTGTGTTGTTGCTTTTGCATCTCGGCATCCGTCCACTCATTATGTCCTCTCATCTTGAATGTATGTTTTCGATGCCGTGACCTTTTGTACATTTGGCATTTCCTTATATATTTATTACCTCTTACCAAAAAAAAAAAACCAGGTGAAGGATGCCCTCGCCTTACCCAAGCCAAGCAAGGTTGTCACAGCCCTAGCCTAAATCTAGGCAAAGGCCAACCCTCTCACTTGTGGCTTGCAACTTAAGTAACATCGATATCGGTACGTGACGTGCAACACAACATAAGACAACGTGCGATATGGCGCAACACGATACGTCGACACGTTAATTCTCGAAAAATAGAGAATTCTGATACATTACGATGCATTGTATATTAAATATATATTTTATATATACATGATAAATTATCATTTTTATGATTATTTTAATAAATTTAATTTGATTTAGATTTGGAATAAATAAATAATAAAAAGAGCCTAGAATGAATTTACACTAAAAACATTAATTTACCGTTTGTTGATATGATTCATTGTTTCAATTTAACAAATCTAACTATATTTCGTTCAAATAATCTATAAAACTTGAAGGAAAAAAAAATTCACATTCCATTATTAAATTTAACATTTAACAAGAAATCGAAAAAAAAAAAAAAACAATTCACATTTCACCATCAAATATAACAAGAAGTATTTATTTCCCCCTTTATTTTTTTATTTTTTACATATTTATATTTTGACTCCTCGTTTAGTGAAACTTTTTAAAATTAACCTAATGTGTATCGAAATCACTTGTCAGAATTATAGATTCACATGTCAGATCATGTCGGGCCGTGTGTTGGATTTTCCGACACCTGTTGATTGCGTATCAGAATGTGTAGGAGCGTGTCAAAGTGTTTGACACAACACAAAAGATCTTGGAAAATAATGTCAATGCTTCCTAGCCTACAACTAGGGTTAGGAAAAAAAAATAAAGGAAAGGAAAAACAAATAAATAAATAAAATTAAAATATTCAAATATTATTAAAAATTGTGTATGTTAGCACTAGTCGTCGCCGGCCATATCACATACATCGTTTGATCCACATTAGTAATTTTATGTCAACATTGGTTGAAGGAACTCAATTGGCAAAAATCGAAGATATTTAGACTCAATTAACAAAATTAAAAAGTCTATGACTAAATTGGCAAAATTACCATAGATTTAGGACTTTTTGGATAATTTTTCCTCTTCCCTTGCATGCAATGCGGACTGAACTTATCTTCTAGAATGAGTCTTAACAGCTCATCTAACACCAGTTCAGTGAGCGCTGGACATGTGAACGAACATTTATGAAGTTGCTCTTTCCAAGTTGTAAAAGATCCACGAAAGTTGGTTAGTAGGTGGTTAATTTTTAATTTCACCAAAGTTCACTGGCATTGTACTAATTAGCCGCATACATAGCCCGACAAAACACGACACCGCCATTAATAATACAACACCAAAGAGGTCCACAGCAGGATCATTTACTGGAGAAATCCCACTTTTACACATGACCTTCACAAACCAGACTCAACAAAAGCTTATTTGATAGTCCAAATCTGCCGATTCAGATCAAGTAGAAACATACTAAGTAGGCACAGAGAGACTCGCTATCCTTCACATAGACCAAGGACTCGGGTGCACCCGGCATACCTGATAAAACAGTCCTAATACTGACCGGGCCAGAGCTCAAGGACCTTCTTCCAAGAACGCCTGCTCGAGATATCATCCCACCAACCGCTCACATGCTTCCGGTCCCTTATCGGGTACTCCTTCCCCATCTTGCCCATCAAGTACTGGGTGAACGGAAGGTGGCTCAGGTCCGCAAGGCTGAAGAAATCCCCTGCTAGGTACTTGCTCTTTGACAGCCTCTCCTCGTAGATATCCAGAACCCGACAGAGCTTGTCCTCGCTCTCTTTGAGCTGCTTCGGATCCGGGGTAAGCCCAATAAGCGGGCCGTAAACAAGATTGTGGACAAGGTCGTAGATTGGCGGATGGAAGTTGTGGGCCTCGACTTCGAGCCACTGCTCAACGAGCCCCCTCTCCTCGATTGTCTTCCCCAGCAGTTCAGTCCCTTGGTGCTTGTATTTCTCGGCATAATACCTTATGATGGCCCGCGATTCTGTATGAATTAGACAGGATATATCACAGAGAGTAGACAGACAAATCTTTATCCCCACATATGAAAAGCAACAAAAAACCAGAATGAAACCTAAAAGAGGCATGCACTGTGCTTTTGAATTTACCGGCAGAGTCTTACTCTCATGACACTAGACCCACGGTATAAGTGTAGATGCAGCAGGACATTTCAATGTCTATGCACTGATCATTCTGCTTAAACTCCAATCAAGAACATAACCGGATGAAAATGCAGGTCCAAACGGAAAACCAGCGGCCTTTGGTCGACATATGAAAAGAGACAGATCATGAACAACTCCAGAACAGATATGGACACTACGAGCCTGGCCTTAAGAGCTTCGGATTCAAATTATCTGTTCCTCAGGGAAATGATTTGACTTGAGATTGAGAGTGGATGTATGTAACCTAAAATGAGTGGCTGATATCAAGTGAACATGCCGGAGGACTCAAATCTTTTCAACTTCCTCTGATATCCACTCGTTGTAGAACTCTTAAGGCTATTTCGACGCTTCACTGGCCGATTACAACGCAAACAGCCCTAGTAAATTTGGAACATCTGCATGCTAAAGAACCATCCGTATGTCCCCGTGCTCTGATCTCAAGACCGCAAGAAAACAGCAATAGAAAGAGAAGAACGATGCAAGAAGCCAAGAGTCGAGAGCATTACCGAACAGAGTGTAGCCGCCATCTTGAACCACAGGAACCGATCCGAAGGGCTACACAGGCGCGCGCGCACGAGATCCGAATCAGCGTCAATCAGACAAGACACACTTTAAATGCCAAGTACCCACGAAAGGAGACACAATGAAAAGTCAAGCTGTCAAGAGTTTGACCGGAAGCGATGTTGGAGTTTCAAGAACGACCGGGACAGACCTGGAGCTTGAGGTACTCCGGGGCTTTGTGCTCGCCTTTGAAGAGGTCAACGATGACGGTCTCGAACTCGACATCCTTCTCGATCAGGCACACGAGCACCCGCTTCGGCGACGCGTAGTCAGGGCCGTACACCTTCACCACCATCTTCACTCTCGCTCCCTCACTCTCTCTCTCTCTCTCTCTGCTTCTTTCTTCCTTCTTGACGGACCTAGTCAGCGACTCTTTCCGCTGTGTCTCCCGGGTTTTATGAAGAAGTCTCTTTGTTAGAGCAGCAGACAGAAGCTGCACACGTCAATGATGTACCAACCCACCACCAATCCAAGGTTAGTTAATTGGGCCCCATCACTAAAGAGTTTCGCATTTTGCATTTACTTCCATGAGTTTGAATCCCTCTGCAGGTTAAGACTTATGTGGAAATACTGCGACTCTTTGGCCGTGTATGCTCTCTGGGTAAAGTTGGGATGGCAAGTAGGGCCTCCTTTGGCTGTCGAGGGATGTATTGCCCTAGATTAAAAATTTCACATTAAAGAGATTAGATAAATATAGATAGAATTTATTAAATTTATGATATAAAAACTATTTTTATCTAATAACAAATTTCTTCGAATTTAAATAATTAAATATAAACAATATATGAGTTCTAATATTAAAAGGGAAATTCAAAATAACAATGATTTTGGTTTCACTTTTATTTATATATCTGAATTTATTTTCTATATTACATACTAAGCATTTTTATCTATCACATATTTTAGGTATATTGGTATGGTTAATTTATTAAGAAATGATGGAAAGGAATAAAAAAAAGAAAGAAAAAAAGAGAGTGAAAATAATATAAAAATAAGTAAATAAAATTGAAGTAGGCAAGGGAGTCAAAACACTAATTAAGATTCGCAAAGGTAAATTATCATGTTTTCTTTCTCTTAGTAGGTTTGACACGCGTTGACCGATCTACCTATCAATGTTGTCATAGCTCATTCACATTTGTCGTCAAAGTCAAACTCATGACTATGAAATGTTGCAATGAGCTCATTTATTGTTTAAGATTTGGATCGTCCAATAATTGTGGATTTATTTATGGATTTTATCTTTGTCTACTTAAGGTTTCTTTAGCAATTAACTGTAAGATATTCTTAACATCTCCCTTTGTACATTTTCATAATCATTTATATTGATATACTATTCATACCAAATATTAGACGTGATAGGATATGAAAATATTCGGTTCTATTATTGTAATTTACCTCATAATAGACAAGATTTCGTTAATTTCATATCCTACTATATCATATTTTATTCAGTCATATCTTAACTAAAAATCCAAATGAACAAAGACAGCCTAAAATTGTTCAAATCCGTCATGCTCCATGGGACATTTGTAATCTTGAAGATCGGTCTTTTGTCAATTTCTTTCGCACTAATTGGCGTCGCACCTATACTCTACACCTTTGATTAGTTTTGGCCGAAAGTTTTCAATAATCGTCACCAGACATGGCTAAAAGCACGGTGCTTATTTTTTCACATGGCCCGCCTGCTTGTAGAAAGGCAATTACCAATTTGCTCGAATTGGGTAGTAGGTGACGGGTCAAATTGGCCTATGTCCGCAAGCCATAGATTATAATAATCGGTCTTCTTTTTAATCTAAATTATTCGAGGGAGTAGGAAGATTTGGCCAATCGAAAATGCACACTTGAGCTTTCCTTGCATCATTTACAAAATGGTTTTCTTTGTTGACTTCCTTTGCACCTACAATTGAGTAAACTATTGATCATCTAAACTCCACAAGGAAGAAAGGGGTAATCGACTATTATATGTTCGAAGCCATAATTCACCCAAATCAATCATCGCGCGTAGGAATGTAAGAAACCTCATAACATTTTCCATGCGACAACAGAATTAGAAGAGCAAAAAGCACCATCATTCGGATGAAATATTGCTATGGGAAAGACTATCGGTTCGAGTGTTAGAAGGGAGGTGTTTTTGGGGAGGGTCATTTATGTGACTCTCTCCTCCGAAACTTTTTTGTATTTGATTCGTCAAACCTAATTGCAAAAGTAAACCGTGATGATCTCACCCTGCAATGCTGGTCAAGTACACTGCTTTGGTTGACTTCCTGGCTGCCCACTGATGAGGGCGAGTCCTGAAAGTTACTGTCTTGGATTGAATCAAGCCGAGGAATGCGGAGAAACCTTATAACGAATATTGATCCAGCTGATGCTCAGAGGCACACCATCGTAAAAGACAAATCGTAATATTTGGTTTTTCTTTGCTATATTTGGTCAAAAGTTTCATATTTAAAGAAAGGAAAAAAGAAGAGTAATGATGGGACAGCCCGCACCGAGAGAGAAAGGAAAAGGAAACGGGAAAGAAAAGGAAGACGAAAGGGAAAAAGTAAAGAGGAAGAACTAGCGCACACACCTTGGAATTCTCGTCAAGTTGGATTAACTTCATTTTTATGATAAGAATTTACGGCATTTGTTTGTTTATTCGGAGTAGTTTTCAACATCAGGATACAAATTCGAAATTATGTGAAATTTAAACTATGAATTCAGTTTTAAGACGTGGAATTACGTGAAAATCATAACTACGGCGTTATGGAGTTATGAAATATGACTAGGAATTGATTTAAAGTAACTTTTTAGTCGAAGTGAAATTTTAGAGATTTCCGCATGAGCTCTACATTACGATTAGCTTTGAATCTTCGCAATGGGTGAGTGATTTGTTGCGCATGGGAGTAATTTTGTTAGGGATTAAGCTTAGTTCAGTCAATTCGTAATTGAGATAGTGTTTTACTTAGTTTTGATGTAAATTCTCATTTAATTTATAAATTACAAGATTGTCAGCTCGTATAACTAGGTTGTTTAGTTTTGGGTATTCTCAAGTGAATAATGCTATCCCTTTTTTGAATTTCTAAACTCATATTTTGAAAATGAAAAGGATTAGGCATATTATGTGTAAAGTATGATTTAATTAAATGGCAGAAATAATGTTCATTGCATATTTGATACATAAAATTTGAATTGGGTATTTATTGCCCTTTTGATTATTTGAAATAGTGTGGAAAGAATTTTTGGAAACAATTTATGAGTTGATTATTGTGAAATAATTTGGGAAATGCTTTATTGCATAAAAGCTATATGTATTGATTTGTGAATTTGATTTATAAAGGTATTATATTGTGAAAGGATATATGTTTGATATTAAGAAAACCATTTATGATATCAATTATGGATTGGTTTTGAGGAAGAAATTGATTTTTGAAATGATATATGTTTTTTTTTTTTTTTGTCGGTCAAAGGATATATGTTTTGGTTTGTGTCAAAGTATTTTGATTATGAGATGGATCTGGGTTTGGTATTGTGAATTATTAGAATATGATGATTTGATACTTATTATTGTTGCAAACTTAGTTAGGAGTTTTTAAAGCTTAAGGATATTGTTATAGGCCAAACCACTAGCTGCTAACAGGCAAAGACATTGCCTTGGTCTTCTTTCACTAGATATTGTGCCATGATTATGATTGAATATTAAGCATAAAATGAATCAATGAAATAGATCATTGATGTGTGATGTGAAATTAATCATTGGTCAATGGAATAGACCATCAATATGTGAATTGATGAGATTGATCAATATATTGGACCATTGATATTTGCTTTAACATTATTGATGAAAAGAGTATTTCTTATATGTATAAAGTTTTGTTGAAAAGATAAAACTTGTTTTTGATTTCATACATATGCAATATTGTGGATTTGAATTAGATGAGCTTTGATTTGGTACTGTAAACATGCACAATAGATGCTCAATCTGCTTAAAAGAGATATGCACTTCTTACCGAGCTATAGTTGCTTATTTTCAACATCTTTAGTTATTGACAAGCAAGAACAAAGCGCTAATGGCATGGAGTTTTCACTAGTTGCATTTTGGATATGAGTTGAGATAGTACGATATACTTATATTTTAATATCAAAATTGGGATTGAGAATGCGTTCTCCAAGTAGAAGGGCAGCAGTATCGTTTCCCCATTTCCATAGAATTCAGGATGTGGCACGCGCCTCGTATGGATCAAACTTTTCGAGTCATTTCCGTGTGGACTTGTTGTAGGGGTCAAGGTCACCGCTACACAAACCGACCAGACTATGAAGGGGTGCAATTTTGGCCAGTTGCGATCGACTTACACGATACCAATTTTTTTTCCTTTGACAACGAAACGTCATTCTAGTCACTTTCCGAGGGAGTCAAGTGGTGAAAGCCCAATTCGGAAACTCAATAGCGGAGTCATGCGACGTTCGACAAGAGGAGGGATCTTGATGCTGCGTAATGGCTTGCTGTACAACTTCAATTGTTTTGTGATGTTTTTCAACTCTAAATCACCACAAAACACTGTAACTTTTGAAAGGAATTCGATTCCTGTTACGACCTATGACTTGTCATCATAATGGCGTAAGATATTTACGACTCAAATTGAAATTCGGGTGAAATTGCGCTTGATAACTCCAGAAAATCACAGTTGAAGATTGCTATCCATGAGGACAGGAGTGCAACCCGATGACTTGAGAAATGTGACTTGAGTGCTAGCAAGCAGAAAGCCAGAGCAACATCCAAAGCAGCAGGGAAAAAGGAAAAAAAACAATGTCGGTACAAGATTTTCTTCTAGTAGCCCCTACACCATTTACATGGTCATGGAGTAAAATATATTTTAAGGATGTATTTGTTTTGCGAAAAATAAATTAAAATAAATTATTGAAAAATAATTTTTTTTAAAAATAATTTTTTCTATTGTTTACAAAAATATATGAATAAAAATATTTTCACCATACACGAAAATTGTTTAGACATTATGGGGTCTATTCGTTTCGCGGAAAACAACTTCAGAGAAAACATTTTCCGGAATTTCCGATGTTCGAATGATGGAAAATAGATGGTCAAAGAAAATGTTTTCTGGCCAACGGAAAATCTTTTTGTAAGATTGTTGTCGCGACCAAATTTTTCGGGTGCACCACCTAAAACTAAGTTAATGGACTACTAAGTTTTTAAACTTAGCTCGGCTCTCCCAAGCCCATACCAAATCGCGACTTAAGTTTAAATTTTTAAACATGCAAGGGATTATTAACTAAGAGTCGCCACTAATCGGTTTATGGTAGGTCGATTAGACACCTAAGTAAAATAAAGAGAGATTTATTTTACTCCTACGAATCAAAGACTGAGGGTACGGGGACTTGGTTACACTAGATTTCTCTAATGCCCTTTCGGTACCATTTCTGTTTAATTTTTCAAAATGTTTTTGCAAGCAGCTGATTTATTTTAACCTATTTTCCTAACATGTGAGGTGATCATGCGGGTTCGCAATCCACCAACAATAAATAAATTACAAAAACTTACCTCAAAGTAACGAAAGTATCTGTAATGTTAAGTTAAAAACCACATCAACAACCCTAGATATGGTTTCCAATTACCACGTAATTTCTTTTTGTTTTCACTTAATTAATAAAAATCATGCAATATGCAATGCATTATTAACTAAATGACCTAATTCTAATGTCATGCAATTTCTAATTAAATGGACCTAACAACAATATCTAAATGACATGCATTTCATGGATCTATTTTTGATGATACGCAATGACATTTTTTATTTTTCCTAAAAATGCAATCTATCCTAGGGAATAGAACTAATTTATTCTAAGACATTTTTTGTATTTTTTCATGAAAATTCGGAATTAGGAAAAATGTGAAAATTTATTTAACTAGATTAAGATTTTATTTAATTTGCATTAGGAATTAGGTTAAGCCAAATCCTAATTTAAACTAAAATATTATCTTAACCCAGATAATCCTAAAATGCAAAATATCTAAACTCATAATAAATTAAGAATGACATTATCTAGAATTAAACTAAGTGTAATTTAACCCTAATATGCAATGACGTACAAAATATGCACTAATTCTACATGACATATGCATGATGATTTTTTGTTGTTTTTTTTAAATTAATTTTCGAAATTAATAATTGCCAAATAATTAAACATGCAATTCAAATTAATGAAAATCTAACATCCTAAATTTTATGTTTTTGGTATGTTTTTTATTTCGAAAATTCAGAATAAACAAAATGCTTAGTCTAAATATGTAAATTACCCTAAAGCATGCGATATTCTAATTCAAACACATTTCAAGTTAAATAAAACAACCAGGACAAAATAGATCATCCAAAATCATCAAAAATACTACACATCGTTATATTCTAATTCAAACACATTTCAAGTTAAATAAAACAACCAGGACAAAATAGATCATCCAAAATCATCAAAAATATCACATATCGTTCAGATCAATGTGTAATATTTCGCTGATAAAATTAATAAATTGATCTTAATCCTTAAAGATCAAAATATCAATTTTATTCCCGCTTAATTAATTATTTCATCTAAAGCCTTATAAATGAAATAAAAAACGCTAACGCGATTGCAAATCAGGTGATATGTTGGAATTCTCAATCATATACTAAAGACTTATTATACTAAAAAACAAGATAAAGTAAAATAAAATAAATAAAATAAACTAAATAAAACTACCTAATGTGTTTTTTTTTTTTAAATTGGGCTTGGCAGCCGTGGGGAGCTTTGGCGCGGGAAGTCGAGTGCTGGTGCAGACGCGGGTAAGGCGAGCAGCGGTAGCGTGGGCGCGAGGCTGGCTGTCGGGCACCGGGGAGAGGCGAGCAGCGACGGTGTGGGCTCCGGCGGCGTCGGGTCGCGGCAGGGACAGCGGCACGACAGCGGCTGAGCGTCGGGTGGAGACGAGCAGGGGCGCCAAGACTTCTGGTGCTGCGGATTGGCGACGGCAGAGGCGGAGCAAAGGCGTTCGGGTCGCGGAGGCGGCTG
Source organism: Eucalyptus camaldulensis (assembly GCA_019915185.1). NCBI lineage: Eukaryota > Viridiplantae > Streptophyta > Magnoliopsida > Myrtales > Myrtaceae > Eucalyptus > Eucalyptus camaldulensis. The sequence continues at coordinate 11,636,751 of JAHSVA010000005.1, forward strand.
GTGTCGCGTTGGCGCGGGAGCAGTGCAGGTTTCGGGCGTCGGGGTTGAAATGCGGACGGAGCGGCGAGACCGGTGGCGCAGCGTGGCGGAGGCGAGCGGACCAGCGAGGTGGCGGTGCGGAGGCGCGGTCGTCGGGGCGCCTGGCGTCCGGTGCTGCTGGTGCGGTGAGATCGGGAGCGGCGGGCTTCGGAGCTCCGGTGTCGGCTGGGCAGGAGCGCGCTTGTCGGGTCGAAAGGCGGCTGGTGTCGCGGTGGCGCGGCAACGGTGCTCGTGGTGGCGCAGCGGCGAGCGGGCTTCGGGTCGCGGACCTGCGGTGGCTGGCGGATGCGTGGTGGAAGGAGGCCGGCAGGGACTTGGCGAGGAAGAAGAACAGTGGCTCTATTTTGCTTTTTTTTTCTTTTTTTTCTTTTTTTTCTTTCTGCTCTCCTTTCTCACTCTCTGTTCGCACGTCCCCTTTACGTCTCCCTCACTGTAGCTTGCTGACTTTTCCCTTTTTCTTTGGCAGCCTGTCAGAGGAGAAGGGAAATGACCCCTTTTGTTGACCGAAGATGGACGAGGCTTCTCCTTCTTTTTTTTACACGGTTCTTTCACGAATTCTCTCTCCAAATTCCCCTGCCCGGCTCACGAAAATTATGGCTCCTTTTATAATGATTTTCAGATGGCCATTTTTATAGCAACTTTCAACTTTCCATCTTCTGATGCATTAAATCAAGCCTGCAAATTGGAACGTGATTTCGCAATTAACTCAATCCTACTCAGATTTCTTCCATTTTGTAAAATTCTTGCCTCTTATTCATTTGATTTTTAAATTGCTTCTACATTTAACGAAATCCGAATGATCATCAAAATTTCAAATTTCCATGCATAATCAATTAAATAAATTTCCCCCATTTTTTCCTTTTATTTGTTCCAATGCAATTGTTATTTTCCTTATTTTCCTAGATTTGCTAAAAATAGGTGTCAACAATTGTGGAAAATGATTTCCTCTTTTGAGAAGAGAAAAACATTTTTCATAACTTCTTTCACCTGCTTTTTTTTCAACCAACACATTTATGCTTTCTTTTTCTTTTTTGTTTTTTTTAATCAAGTTTTTAATTTTTTTTCCTTTTCTTTTTTTCCATTTCATCTTCTTCCTTGGTGGCCGGTCGCCAGCCTTAGCAGCGGCCAGCGACCGGCCATGAGCTAGCTCAAGCCTCGCGCCAGGCCGGCGAGGCTCCGCCTAGCTCGATTTGGCAAAGCCGAGCTCGGGCCTCACCAAATCGGGCGTGGCAAAGCCCCGCCTACCTAGCGCGAAACTCAAGCCTAGCCAAATTCGGTGAGCTGGGCGAGGCTCGGGCCTCGCTCGAGCTTGCCAAAAGTTCGCCAGGCTCTAGCGAGCTGCAAGCTTGCCAGATCTAGTGGTGGAGCTCAGGCTCTTGATCGAGGCAAGCCCAAGCTCCTCCGACAATTTCGGCGAGCTAGGCAAGGCTCGAGCCTCGCCCAAGCTCACCAAAGGTTCACCGGGCTCTGATGAGCCGCGAGCTCACTGGATTTGGTGGCAAAGCTCGAGCTCCCAATCTAGGCAAGCCCAAGCTTCGCCACTAGTTCCGGTGAGTTGGGGGGGGGGGGGGGGGGGGGGGCGCTCAAGCCTATCATAAGCTCGTCGGATCTAGCGGCGGAGCTCGCAACTCGCCAAAGCCTGGCGAGACTTTGGCAAGATCAGTCGAGCCTCGAGCTCGCCGGATCTAGCAACCTGGTCTTGGTCAGTTGCCAGGCAGCTGACCATCGTCAAGCATGCGACGGTGGAAGGAGGAAGGAAAAGAAAGAGAAAGAAATATATATATATATATATATATATATAAAGCGATTTTTTAAGAATACAAATAATTAAAAATTCATTTTTTAAATATAAAAAATAAAACTAATTTTTTGGTCAATTAAAAATATTAAAATTCAATTTTTGATAATTCTTCCAAAACAATTAAATTAGCTAATGAACGGTGGAAAATATTTTCTACTCGAAGTTTAAGTTTAGGCCGAATACTGAAAAATGACTTTTAGGAAAATGTTTTCTAGAAATATAATATTTTCCGCGAAACGAACGGACCCTATAATGAAAACATTTTGTATTGAATAATTGTTTCAAGCAATACAAACGATTTTTTTAGAAAAATATTTTCCAAATTATTCATTTTATATTAAACAAATGGAGCCTAAGTTTCTATTTGACGAATGAAAGGAATATATTGACATATGGGCTCTCAAGAAAAGAAATGTCCGACATTAGAATCATTTTAAAATGGCATACATTTTTTTTTAGAAGAGAAGTCCAATTAACTCAACGAATTAACAATTTTTCTAACAAGGATATTAAATGAGTCACCCAACATTGACAATTGACAATCATAATTCTTCAGGTAAATATGTGCCTAATGTAATATACTTTTTATTAACTTGTCATATTTCATATCATTGTCACGTCATGTAACAACCACTACATGATGCTTCAGATCTAGCAGAGAGCGCATTATTCTAGACCAGAGAATGATACAACACCAAAAAAAGTCTTATACAGGATAATTTCACTGGAGTGATCCCACTTGACACATGATCTTTCACAAACTAGACTCGACAAAGCTTATTAAATCCCCTGAATCCGTCGATTGAGATCGAGCGGTAACGTACTAATTAGGCACGGGGAGACTCGATGGTTCACGGAAAGCGACTACTCCTCACAGACCAAGGACTCGGGTGCATCCGACGGACCTAATAAAGACGGTCCTAATACAGACCGGGCCAGAGCTCGACGACCTTCTTCCAAGAAGGCCTGCTCGAGATGTCATCCCACCACGCACTCACATGCTTCCGGTCCCTTATCAGGTACTCCTTCCCCATTTTTCCCATCAGGTACTGCGTTAACGAGAGGTGGCTCAGGTCGGCGAGGCTGAAAAAATCCCCCGCCAGGTACTTGTTCTTCGACAGCCTCTCCTCGTAGATGTCCAGCACCTTACAGAGCTTGTCCTCGCTCTCTTTGATCAGCTTCGGATCCGGGATAAGTCCCCTAATCGGGTCAAAAACAATTTTGTAGATGAGGTCAGTGATGGGCGGGCTGTAGCACTGGGCCTCGACTTCGAGCCACTGCTCGACCAGCCCCGTCTCCTCTATCGTCTTTCCCAGCAGGTCGGTCCCTTGGTGCTTGTATTTCTGGGCATAATACCTTGCGATGGCCCGCGATTCTGCATGGACAAAATGGGATCCATTACAGAGAGAAAAATCTTTATGCCCACGCATGAAATTGACCATGATCTAGAACGCAACCTAAAAGAGACCAGCGCTGAGATTTTGAATTTACAAGCAGTCTTACTCTCACAACGCTAGACCAACAGTAACAGTGCAGAATCAGTGGGATGTTTTTATGACTATGAATTGATCATTCTGCCTTGACATCGGTCAGGAAACTAATTGGACAAAAATGCAGGTTCAAACAGATAATCCACGGCCTTTGGCCAACATAGGAAACGGTAGTTTTCGAAGCTACTCTTTACTCTTCCTTGGATACTTCCCAGATAGCCAGCTGACGAGCCTGGCCTCTTTTTCTTAAACCTGAGCAATCCTGACTAATGGGGAAAATACTCGAAAGACTCGCATCTCATTGCTGAAACGCACGCCCAATCCTTCCCAATTCAGACTATTTCGCCATGGAGCTTTGATTTAAATCATCCATTGCTTAGGCAAATGTTTCGACTCGAGATTCAGAGTGATTAGACTCCTAGAAAGTTTAAATTATACAGACAACAACCTAAACTTTAACCTAACAAATGCCGGAAGGTGCTGAGTTCTGAGCACAAATCCCCCACCCCTAATGCATTTTGATTACACCGGCATTTTTTTTTTTTTTTGAGAGGATAAAAGAACACTCGAAAGTTATTGTCAAAGAACGCAAGTAATTAAGGAGTCGCAAAGCTAAATCACCGGACGTCCACGAGCTAAAACGAGCAGCTAATATCAACTGAATATGTCGACAGAACTCGGGCTTTTCAACTTCCTGTGGTATCTATTCACTGCAGAACTTCTTAGACCTTAAAAACCAAACCTTAACCCGACAAATTACACTAGCGACAGCATGCTGAAGAACCATCCGTGCCTTCACATGTTTCGGTCCAAGCATCGGAGTGCGATGTGAAAGTCCAAAAGTTGAGAACATTACCAAACAAAGTATAGTCTCCATCTTGAATCACAGGAACCGATCCGAAGGGCTGCAGGCACGCACACACATGATCCGAATCAGAAACAATCAGATAAAGTACCTCAAATGCTAAGTACCCACAAAGAAAATGTAAACTCGAGTTCGATCCAAAGAGACGCGAGTTTCAAGAACAGAGACAGGCCTGGAGCTTGAGGAATTCAGGGGATCTGTTCTCGTCCTTGAAGATATCGATGGGAACGGTCTCGAACTCGACGCCCTTCTCGATCAGGCACACCAGCACTCGCTTCGGATTTGAATAATCAGGCCCGTACACCTTCACCACCATTTTTTCCTCTTCTTCTCTCTTGTCGACGGACCAGTTGATTTCCAAATATCTTTCAGGATCGACTCTCTCCTTCTGCGTCTAGGTTTATAAACGAAGCCCTTTTCAGAGGATTAAACCAAGTTGCACACGACACCGTCATGCACCAACTTACTGTTCGCGACCCGATTCCTTTGGGGATCCAAGGTTAGATAATCGGTCAACGTTGGTATGCTACTAATTACCTTCGTCGAATTTGACTTCGCATACGCCTTGGAAGGCTCTGCAACATTTCCTCTTACTTATCTTTGATAGATTGTTCTCTGGCAATATGCTATCTGACATATTTGTACGGTAGACTTGAAATTCATTATGCTCGCATAAATTTCCTCAGAGAAAATGACAGTCTTTAAAACTTTAGCCTAAGTACATCGTTGTCTTTGACTTTTATTAATTTAATGAATTCCTTGAATTAATATCTAATCTAATCTTTAAACCCTTTCGCATTTTGCCAATTAAATTCATCCAGCCGATTTTAGCTAAAAATTACTAAACTAGATATTGACTTATATTAGATAACATGGATAACACTGATGTGAATAATTTTTATTTTTTTTAAATCTTTAATAAAATTTTATTTTTATTTTTTCTTTTTCTAACTCGTTGCCCACAACCCTTGCCTCATCTAGGCTAGGGCCCTCACCCAAAACCAAGTGAGGGATGCCCTTGCCTTACCCAAGTCAAGCAAGGGTGTCACAGCCCTTGCCTAAATCTAGGCAAAGGCCAACTCTCTTGCTTGTGGCTTGCAACATAAGTAGCACTGATACCGGTACGTGACATGCAACACGACATAAGACGACATGCGATACGAGACAACATAACATGTCAACACATTATTTCTAAAAAAATAGAGAATTTCGACATATTGGGATACATTGTATATTAAATATATATTTATATATATACATGATAAATTATCATTTTTATGATTATTTTAATAGAATTAATTTGATTTAGATTCAAAAATAAATAAATAATAAAAAAGAGCCTAAAATAAATTTATACTAAAAACATTAATCTACCGTTTGTTGATATTATTCATTGTTTCAATTTGACAAATTCAACTATATTCCATTCAAATAATCTATAAAACTTGAAGGAAAAAAATCAATTCACATTCCACTATTAAATTTAACATTTAACAAGAAGTCAAGAAAAGAAAAAAATAATTCACATTTCACCATCAAATATAACAAGAAGTCTTTATTTCCCCCTTTATTATTTTTTTTTTACATATTTATATTTTGACTCCTCATTTAGTGAAACTTTTTAAAATTGACCCCATATGTATTGAAATCACATATTAGAATTATAGACTCACATGTCGGAACATGTCAAGTTGTGTGTCGGATTTTCTGACACTTGTTGACTGCCTATCGGAATGTGTCGAAGCATGTTGGAGTGTTTGACACAACACGAAAGGTCTTGGAAAATGTCAATGCTTCCTAGCTTGCAACTAGGGTTAGGAAAAAGAAAATAAAGGAAAGGAAAAACAAATAAATAAATAAAATTAAAATATTAAAATATCATTAAAAATTGTGCATATTAGCGCTAGTCATCGCCAATTGTATTACATACAACGTCTGACATCCGCGTTAGTAATTTCATGTTAAAATTGGTCGAATGAACTCAATTGGCAAAACTCAAAGAGGTTTAGACTCAATTAATAAAATTAAAAAGTTTATGATTAAACTGACAAATTACAATAGATTTATGAATTTTTGGACAATTTTTCAACTTCCCTTACATGCAATGCAGACTTACCTTATATAAAGTGTGAGAATTGAGACTTTATATCCCCCGAGAGGGGGCATCGACATGGCTTTAATAACCATTTCCCAATATCGTGGCGCTTCATTACTCTTATGTATAAATTTTCTATTCACACCACATGCAAAACCGTTGAGCAATATCTTTCTAGGAGTCGAGCCAGAGTCGAGCGATTTTATCTCCTAGAAGGAAAGCATATAGGATTGACAAATTTCCGGTGAGTCTCCAGCTCGAACATCACCTCCTAGGACAACATAATACATTAGGAGTTTTAGGACAACACAAAATTTTTGACACAATCTTTCTCATTTAAGCTCGAAATTTAGCCCAACACTACATAAGAGCTTACTTTAAAGTTCAGAATGAATGTTCAAGTGTCGATGTTCATTAAACAATATGAACTTTTCTCGTGTGCTCGCTCAATCTTTTTGGCGATAGCCTCGTTGTGTTGTGCTACTAAGTCACACTAACCACACGACACCACCATGAGAAGAGAACTTGAAGGGATAAAAGCAAAGGGACAGGTCCAGAGAGTACTCGGTTCTAGACCCAAAAAGGATCCAACTTGACACAAAGATGTCACAGACCATACTCAACAAAGCTCATTAGATCGCCTGAATCCGCCGATTCAGATCGAGTAGAAACACACTAATTAGACAGAGAGAGACGCTAACCACAGAAATTGACCACTCCTTCGCATAGACTAAAGACTCGGGTGCACCGGGAGCACCTGATAAAATGATCCTAAATCAGATTGGGCCAGAGCTCAACGACCTTCTTCCAGGAAGGCCTGCTCGAGATATCATCCCACCATGCGCTCACATTCTTCCGGTCCCTCATCAGGTACTCCTTCCCCATTGCGCCCACCAAGAACCGGGTGAATGGGAGGTGGCTTAGGTCAGCAAGGCTGATAAAATCCCCCGCCAGGAACTTGCTATTCGGCAGCCTCTCCTCGTAGATATCCAGCACCTTACGGAGCTTGTCCACGCTCTTTTTGATCAGCTCTGGGTCCAGGGTAAGTCCCATAAGCGGGCTGAAAACAATTTGCATGGCAAGGTCATTGATCGGCGGGTGGAAGTTCTGGGCCTCAAATTCGAGCCGCTGCTCAACGAGCCCCCTCTCCTCTATAGTCTTCCCCAGCAGTTTGGTCCTTTGGTGCTTGTACTTCTCGGCATAATACCTTGCGATGGCCCGCGATTCTGTATGAATCAAACAGGATGTATTACAGTGAGTGGACAGACATCTTTTCCCCGCAGATGAAACGCACCATAAATTTATGATGCAACCTAAAGGAGACCTGCACCGTGCTCTTGAATTTACCAGCAGTCTCACTCTCACTCTAACACTCACGACCCTAGACCCACAGTAACAGTGTAGATGCAGCGCAACATTTCGATGTCTATGCACTGATGGTTCTGCTTAAACATTGGACAGGCAAATAATCGGACGAAAATGCAGGTCGAAATGATAATCGACGGCCTTTGGCCAACATAGAATATAAAAACAACTCCACGATAGCCATCGAAGGTACTCTTTATGCTTCATAAGTCAGACTACTTCACCATAGCACTGTGATTTAAATCATATAATCCTTAGGCAAATGATTTGAGTTCAGATTAAGACTGAACGACTCCTAGAAAGTCTAAATAATTATAAGGACAACCTCACTTTAACCTAACAAATACCGGATGGTGCAGATTGCCGAGCTCAAATCCTCTTGTCACTAATGCAATTTGATTAACTTGCATTCTCCTGATGAGAGGATAAACAAAACCTCGGAATTCTTGTTAAAGTGCTCGAGTGAGTAATGAGCTGCAAAGATGGTAGCGTGCTGAAGAACCACCAGAAAAAGTCCGAGCGAGCGATAGACCATGACGTTGAAATCCAAAGGCACAAAACAAAAAAGATATATGATGCAAGCCAGAGTTGAGAGCATTACCGAAGAGAGTATAGTCCCCATCTCGAACCCCAGGAACTGTTCCGAAGGGCTACACATACACACATATACTTATACACACGATCCGAATCAGGATTGGCCAGATATAATACTCTAAAAGCTAAGTACCCACAAATAAATAAATAAAAAACAGCTCGAGTTTGAGAGTTTGACTCAAAGAGAAGTGAGTTTCCGGAAGACGGACACACCTGGAACTCGAGGAATTCAGGGGTTTGTGCTCGCTCTTGAAGATATCGTTAGGGATGGTCTCGAGCTCGAGGCCCTTCTCGATCGGGCACGCCAGCACTCGCTTGGGCGCTGTGTATTCAGGCCCGTACACCTTCACCACCATTTTCTTCCTCTCCTTCTCCCTCCTTGATGCACCAGTCAATGACTCTTTAACTCTGTGTCTGGTTTTAAAAAGAGGTCTCTTCTCAGAGCATTAACGAAGTTGCAGCAAGTTGTTAACACCATCATGCACCGACCTCACCCATCACTACCGGAATACTTTGGGGATCCAACGTGCACAGTCCTAAGTCGGTATGCGACTAGGATTGGCTCAGAAAAATCTGACTTCGCGTTCATTTCCTTGCCTTGAATTTCTTTGCAAGATTTCCTGTCACTTATCTGGATACTACAATACTCATGCAATGTGTATACTACCTGATATATCTGGACGGTAGACTTCATCATGATTCCATAAATTCCCCTTTTCCAATTATAATCCTTTCGTTGCCATTGCTCTCTTTGGCATATTTGCAGCTCGAATAAATCAACGTTTTAAGTGATGTCCCTGTGAATTTTCGTAGGGGATACCAACACCTTCACGGTCGCTACTCAACGTGAGAGCAACATATCACATTAGAGACCATTTGATGTCTGTGTAAACAAAGGGAGATTTCGGCCATAACATGATCCAATGGTTCCAATGATACGAAAAATCCATAATGGTGTTTCTAGAAACTGAAGAATAAACTGAATCAAAGGCTAGAGGGGTTTTATTTTTCCCTAATTTTAGTTGGTTTCCTATTTGATGTTTCCTAAGTTAAAAGTTTCCTAGTTTAATATGTCATAGTTTAAAGTTTTCCGTTTTCACGTTTCCTAGTATGATATTCCTTAGCTTAGTTTCTATTTGCTTTAAGCAAGAGGTGCATTCTCAATTGTTAGTATGAAAAGTTTTAAGTTGATATTATATAAGAATTTCTTTCGAGTGATTAATTATTGTGCGTTCTTATTTAGTCCTTTGATAGTGAATCTATTCCATCCCACTCTTATTTTCCCACCAACTCATAAAATACTTCAGCTCCGTCAAAACTCGTTCAGCAATCTCACCCAAACTCACCACGCATCACTATTAAATAATCTAGACAATTGAGGGGTTTAAACTTTGCCATGTTGCGAGCGTTCTTCCTTCGCCAAGCCCCTTTTCTTTTCGACAGCGATCGTCGTTCAAGTCAACTAGTGCAAGGTAGTCAAGTATGGAAGCTTAATTCGAGAATTCGATTCATTGTGCCTGACAAGATCGGGGATTTTTATGGTGCAGTGGCTTATCGTTCGCTTTGTTGTGTTTCGTGACAGTTATTCAACACTTGATCATGACAAAATATCACAATTCTTAGATAAAAGCATGAATTTTGATTCACGTAAGGAGCAAATCACAACTGATAATTCAACCCGATCCCTCCATTGCGGGCCTGTCCTTCCATTGTAGGTTATTTCTGGCGAAAAAACCAGAGCTCGGCCATGCTACTAAGGAAACAATTTTTTAGGGTAGAGCACTGAACTACGCCTAGATCAATTCTGGGCAGGAGCCAATCTGATTCTTGGTTCCAGTTCCAACTCTAGGTGTGAACCGAACTACCCAAACATGACTAATAGTTTTTAATTTATTTATGATTTTGATTATTACAAAACATTTCTTAGCAAATGATTGCGTCTGGTATGCATAACTTCACATTCACTTTGAGTCAAAACCCTCCCACCCTTGATCAATTTAGGGGTGTGCCTCAGAACCCAAAACCGCTTGGAACCATATCAGCCCAAACCAACGATTTCCATGGGATCAATCGAATTCCTGATTCCCTCTAATCCAATTTATTGGCATTGGTGAGTACCAATCCAATTTCCAGTTATAGGTGTGAAGAGTTCACCCATTCGCCTAGATCAGTAATTTTTAAATTTTAACTTTTCATACCAAGTTTTCTCCTCGTCTCTCTCCATCTTTTGCCTCTCACTATCTCGCTCTATCACTTCCGCTCTTGGTTACCTCCAGCCTCCGCTCTTAGTGGGAAGATTTCAATCAATTCCATGGATCCATCCGAAAACCAGATCAAAAGTTCCAGTGCAGGAACCAATAACCCCCAGCTCAATCCTTCTTGACTCTCGCTTGGGCTCACCAGTCACCCCGGCCACTTCTCAGTTTATCACCTGACGCCTCCCTATCGCTCAATGTCATCCCGACTCATCCCTGGACTAGTTTCCTCCTCAACAGCAGCGATGAGTCTGCAATCTCTCTTTTCATTGGCTCTAATGGCCTCAACGGAGCTCCCTCTGCGTGTGTCTCTGCGGTGCTGAGAGAATCTGTGGGATGAATTCAAAATATGCATAATGGATGCTTGTGCCGATTGAGCTATGAGAGGATATGAGAAAACAACTCCAGCAAAGGGCACACATGACAAATGAATTTGGGATATTTTTTTCTGGAAAACATGTATTCAGATGTGAATGTAGGTTAAAGGGCCATGCGGTCTGACATCTGAAGTTTGAATATAATCTCGAATGCGAATACTGAACCGATTAGAATAGAACGAGTCTATAGGATTTAGGCTTTGGTCATTGCTCACGTGGGTTTGCTTGGGCTAAAGAAATTTGCAGGCTTTTCTTTTGCTTGAATAGATTGATGAATCTGAATACGGTTTGGATATACCGAAAGTTAAGAAGCAATCCAGACCAGTTTGGATTTACCTGGGTTTGTTTGGGTTAAAAAATTTGCAAGATTTCCAGGCAGTCATGCAAGAAATAGAAACCAAAAAAAAAAAAAAAATTCACCGCTTGAAAACTGTCCGATTCAGGATGGCAACTGATCCACCCTAAAACTGATCACCCGAGCATTAGAAAAACAAGAACGAGACCAAACAACAATTTCCCCACAACTTAACAGAGTTTCTACGTCCACCACAATTTCACTGCAGCTTCAAGGCACAATTATCATTTCTCAAAGAAGAAAATCACCACCAACTATAAAAAGATGAAACAGGGCTTGAGAGAAATTAAACCAGAGAGGGTGGAAAAGAGTCTGAGCCTTCAGAGACGTTATCAGTACCATCATAAGGCCAGCAGGAGGTCACCCAGTATCCATCTATGCATCTAGACAGACAGACAGACAGAACAGGGGAGGCAGAGAGAGAGAGAGAGAGACGGGGCTGGAGAAGGGGGCTGAGAAGGAGGAGCAGCGAGAAGCCAAGGATTCAGATTGAAAACTATGCGAATGAGATATGAGGAGCATCACGATCCCCACGATCAGAGTGCTTTTGGGTCGAATCCACACGTTCCTCGCTTCTCACCGCTTCTACTCCTTTCTCACTTCCCACCTTCCTCCTTCCTTCCTTCCTCCTCCGCTCTCCCCAAGCGTCGTTAGGGCTCGCTTCCTTATATATGCGGGAAACAAGAAAGCTTACAGGTCCAACGGCGCCGTTTTGCCAAATGAAATGACATGCCTGAGTTTATCAAATATTCTTCGATGCTTATTAACAAAGCATTTTTAGGTATATCTGGTGCAAGTTTAAAATGCGGAATGCTCGTTTCGAATGGAATGGGTATTCCCTCTTCCAACCGCACCCCGGTCCATAGAGGCGGGCTCAACACCCCATTTGCTCGTGCCTAGATCTCTAGCGATCAGGACTAGGCTCAATTTCATTAAGATTGGTCCTTTGAGACCTCAATGAATTTGCCTGAATCCACAACACTTGGGACTTGACTCGACAGATCAAGACTTAGGATCTAAAGACCCAGCTCGGCCTCAATGGACCTAGGCTTGAGTCCATAGAGATTAAAGTCGAGATCCCAGCATCTATACTCATATTTAAATCCCCAACTGCCCTTGTGTAAGTCGTTAGTACTCGAGTAATGCATATCTATTTAGAAGAATAAAATCAAGTTTTCCTCCATAAACAATTGAAAATAACTTTCAAATATAAGCCAAATGACAAAAATATTATTTTTTGCCAATAAATTATTATTAGAAAACAATCTCCAATAATATAAATTTTACATGAAATAAATGGAGCCTAAATAATATTTTTCTTACTCTAGTTAGCTAGCTTATATTCTATAATTTAGCTTCATCATCAAAGTTTGCAATCATTCTTGCCATGCTAACAATAATAATAATAATAATAATAATAATAATAATAATAATAATAATAATAATAATAATAATAATACTCTTCATGCAACTCACGCATCTCTCTAAGTAAAATTTATTTTCATTCCTGTCAAGATCAAATCGTACTTCAATGTTATGGGAAAAAAAATGCATTTACATCATTCAAAATATGTCTCGACTCGAAAATACACGTAACATTCCCCATTTCGAAACTCATTCAAATCAAATTAAATTTCTGGAAGCCGAATACATTTCTTTCCCTTTCCTTTTCTAAATAGAGGATCCGAGGATGAAAGTAACGATGAAAGTAATATAAGGAAACACCTGATCCCGCAAATTAAATGGGATTAAATGAATCGATCGCAAAATAAATTCAAGAGGTGGCCAAAAAGAAAAGAAAAAAAATATCCCCAAAAAAAAAAAACAAGGCATTAATAATTCCGGGAGAGCGCGACGCGTCAGCTTCGCAGAGCGAGTACCGGGAGATCCTCTACTGGGGCGCGCGTGACCGTCCGATCCGAGATTTCCAAATGGGGAGGCCCGTCTTTTCCCTCGTTTCAGTTGCGTTCAAAATTCTCAAAACGACTCAACAACTCTCTCTCTCTTTCTCTCTCTCTCTCTTCTGCGTCGAGCTTCTCCCTCACCTCACCGATGAGATGACACCATAACGCAAAGAGGAGAGAGAGAGAGAGGGGTGGTGGGGCTCGGCTGATCCCAGATGATATGCGCACTGTTAAATCGTGAGCTCGGGCTTGCGCTCAGGAGGGTCCTCGGGCTTCTCGACCGGTCGCTGGGCATCGCCATGGGCTGCTTCCTCGCCTGCTTGCGCGCCAACGGCGGCGGCGGCGGCGATCGGCGCCGCCATCCCGCTCAGCCGGCCCGACCCAAGAAAGCTGCGGTGAGTTGCGCAAATGGGTTTGTGGCATCGGGTGCGGAGTCGCGGGAAAGCGCTCTCCTTTTTTTTTTTTTTTTTGTCTCGTTCCCCCGTCGCGAGCTTGCTTGCTTGCTGTTGTTTGAAGCTGTTCGCAGGGGCCTGAGTTTTCGACCTTCGTTGCGTTTTGCTTGTTTGCAGGAGGCGTTGGGGTCTCGGAATCGGCTGGCGTCGTTGTTTCTGGATGAAGGTGAGCGTTTTGTTTGTTAGGCCGCCTCAAAGATTGGGTTTGTTTCTTGGCTTTGTTCGGGATGGGTTTGATCTGTTATGCGAGAACAGAGTCGCGGGTTAGGTTCTATGCTTTGGCCAGTGTAGGGCTTTCGGTCTAGCATTTTGTTTTTTGCCCTCTGATGTGGTATCTCATTGTTTCTCTTAAGATAGAGAAGACATTCGAGGGGAGGATCTGGAAAATCGCGCTTTTGGAAGCCCGCACATCAGCAAGGATGTCAAAGATGAGGTACATTGATCTCCGAATTGATTTTCCTTTATCCCAGGTAAATGAAGTGCTCGGTGTGCATCTATAAACAATGTCACGCATATTTTGTATAGAGGTATGAGTATACTCTCCTGAATAAAGACACGGCCTCCTTGTAATTTGGCAAATATTTTGGGGATGCATTCTTATTTTCCCTGTATCTTAGTGAGAGATGAATGCGAGCCTAAGTGATTTGTTGCTGTCAGTGCAATTGAAATTTAGCCACCTATACACTCTAGAGGCATCATATGAGAAGAAGATAAATTTCTATTTTGTTTCTGAGTTACTAATTTCTAGTTGGGCTATCCATTTCTCCATCCTTGGCAGGGGAGGTTTCCTCCAATCATGCCTCTGATTGGTGGGTTACAAGTGGGCTACGTCTATGATTTGTAACCCACCAATCAGAGTATGGTCAGAGAAAACTGGATGGAGGAAAATATGGCCCTGATATGAACATTATTATGAAGTGACTGTACGGTTTGACTGAATCGTGTGCTTTGAGGAATTTCCTGCTCGTACTCTTATAATTAAGACTCAAAAGGAAACCAAGGATGAAGGCTCTCTGTTTTACATAAGTTAAAACTTATTTAACGATACTTTTATAAGCTTTAAGGCACTTCTGGTAATCCTGGAGAACCTCTCAGTCCCTTTCTTTTTCCTCCCAATTTGTCAATTCCCGTTGATATTGGCCAAAGCCTCAAGATGCCAATGTCTTCCATTCTAAATGATATAAACTGTCTGTCATATGTACGTTCTATTAGTTTAGAGGATAGAAGGCTAGATTATCATGGCAACTTAACTCTCTGCTTAGAGGTCACACTGAATGAGGAGTTTTGAGTAAGGTAGTTTATGCTTTTAGATTTCATTGTCACGAATGTAGATTTTTACTTTATGGTTGTTGGCTACTTCTGGTCCATCCATTTCATTTACTTCCTACTAACTCAGATTTATCTAACAGGCTAAGTTCCTTAAAGCTTGTGGAACCTTACCTGAGACTCCTGCAGAAATTCGGAAAGCAACAGACAAGTTCATGTTTTCACCGCCAAATCATGGAGATTCGGAAAGTTTGGAGTTCCACTCATGGCTTCCTCATACATCTATCAGGAAACTTCAGCTGAATAAGCCTACTGAAGTTTCCCCAACACCTGTCAAACTTTTCGTAGATTCTGGAAGCGATTCTGCTTCCCAAGAGCATGCACCTACAAGGTGAAGCTTTCTAGTAGTTCATAATCTGCAAAGAAGAATTTCTCAGATGAAATGTTTAGATTAGCAAGGAAATAGATCTTCAACAAAGAAGCTTTTGGACTAAGTTCTGTTATCCAGTAAGGGACAAAGCAAAAGTTAACTTTTACACATTCCCATAGTTATAAGGAACCTGTTGCTAGTCTAAGAAGCTGAATATTATTTTAAACTGAGTATACTTTTTTTGTCTTTTCTTAATGAATCCACTGGTGTTGGATCAATGTCTTGCTAAACTTTTGGTAAACCTTCTGTCCTTCAGATGATTGATTATTTCGTTAACTTCCCTCCTTTGCAGCTGTAAATCAAACGTTGAGAGCACTTTTAGCATTCCTCTGAACTCTACTGAAGGCAGTAGCGAAGAGAATACAAATATGGCAACCGAGATTCTAGCTGTAGAGAACAGCAGTATTTCAACTCCAATCACACCTTGGCCTTCCACCTCACACACTCAGTATAGGAGCAAGTCGGTTCATTTTGATCCTGATGCGGATATTTGTTCACTTAGAAGTTCGTTTACCAAAGATGCAAGCCACAGTATCAAAGATTCTGAATTACTGGGTAATCAGAGTACAGTGAAGCCTTCACCTTATCCAACCCCTCTCAAGCTATCTGATGAGATGCAGACACCTGGAACTGTTTTCCCGGCGAACATGGAAAATTTACCATATGGAAAGCCAAGGATCAGGTCCGAATATATTTATTCAGTTCCAAATTCCTACCAGAACAACATGCAGTTGAAGGGTTTTAAGGAGGACGATGCTGATAATCATCGACCTTTGGGCAAGCTAAATGAATCACTTGCACAGCCTGTAAATGAAACATTGAACAGGGGAACACGGCTGGACAAGACTCCTTTGGGACAGGGTTTTGAGGGTGAAACAACCTTGTCAGCTTGGCTGAAGCCGCCTCTTCAGATGGAAAATGACGGCAGCAAATTTGGCTCTGTATCTTACAGGAAAACTCGTCATAGTAGAAGTCCCACAGATAGACCAATCATTGGGCTTGTTGCTGCACATTGGAAGGAAGATGAACAGTCTCATGTCCCACAAAAGTGGTGGGATGGGAACGGAATTCCTAATTCGACTAACAAGTATAAGGAGGTGTGTCTTACTGCTTCCCATCTAATGGACACAAAGTTGAATATATCGCCATAAGATGTGAGGAGATCTTGCTTTCTTTGCAGGATCAGAAAGTAAGTTGGCACGCAACACCATTTGAGGAGAGGTTGGAAAAGGCTTTATCTGAGGAAACTTTTGTCTCTGTGAGGTACACTTGTCTGTTGAATCTGCAACTCTGGTCCCTCTTCTTGTGTTTTTTTTTATGCCGTGCCTTTGGAGTTATCTTTATTTGAATAGGTGGCTAATTGAAGCTAGCTTAAGCTTTCATCCGAATCCCTTAGCAACCTTCTTAGTGAATTTACATTCAGCTTTGCAATGAACGTCTTGATGAAATCTTAAAGCAAAGCAAAGAAATGGTAGAGTATGTGAAACTACCATCGTCTTTGCTAATTCATTCAGTTTGTACGTTTGTAAGTGTCCTTAGCTTTCGGTTCTTAATACTCGGTAATGATACTCGTTGTTTGAATGGTGCATATCTGATCTTACTCTGATACTTCTGAATTGCTGTGCAGGAAGAATCTTAGTGGAGCATCCGTACCTGTTGAGGATGCAGATGGTGACACAGCCGTTTCTCAGTTGCGATCTCCTGCTTATATAAAGCCAGTTGCATCCTGCAAATGAGTGCAATACTGCATTTGCGCTCATTGTTTGCCCAATAAGCTTTCTTTTCTGGCTGAACTCCTTGAAGAGGCACATTGTCCATAGCCTCTCCTCTGTGAAGCAAGTGAAGGGTCGAGATCCCTGTTGGCAGCATGATATAACTGCTTCCAGTACATAGAGACAGGAATTTTTGTATATTGCCGACTTCTCAGTCCTTTTGTCCGAATTTGCTCCGATTTATTTTTAGTTTGCTGGTCTCATGGAATGGAAGTACTGTCCCATGCAATTAGAAAGGTTTCTCTGGTGCATCTTGAAAGTTTTATCACGCATGGTGACTACTGTGTGAATTTGCAGACCAGCAGATGGTGTTGTTGTGCCTGAACCAGCTAAACTTACGGATTTTAGCCTCCTGAATATAATCTCAGAAACCTTCCCATGGAATGAGAAAGGACTGCATCTTTGGCCGAAACTTTTGCAATGTGCTTTGCAAGCGGACATTAATTGTCACAGCGGGTTAGCGTACTACAATCATCATGCATTCATACCTCTCTAACCCATATGAACAAGTTCCTTCGTCATTGATGCATACATATGGTCAGCAATTCATGTTCGTATTCAAGTGTTACATTTGAATTTGGTACTTGCATCAAATCGTGTCATTGAAGAAAAATCTATATTTTGTTGATCAAGCTGATAAACTATGTATATTGAGTTTGTGTCATTTTTGGATTTGTCAAATAACTATGTATGCCTCACAGGATATACCTATATACCAGAAGACTGATAGTTTCACATGTTACTCAGGAAAACTAAGGTGCTTTAGCATACAGAAATTCATTTTCTTCCCTGTTTTCGTCCATGGCTCTTTTTCCCCCCATTAAAACACGTTACTCAAAAAAATAAAGCTTATGCACAATTCACAGGCAAAATCGTTAAATTGTCTTTGTTGAATTGGTGCATCAAACTATGAAGTAGTACATAATGTGGTCGTTCAAGCTAAAAAGCAGGGAAGAAGATGTGCACTGTGAGTATCTAGGTGGGACTATTTCTAACCACTACATGATTGCGTCTACTCTTTCTTTACTAAGTAGAGGAAAATGGCCTTAGTTGTTCCATATTTGCATAGCTATTAGTTTCCTTTGACCTTGCAGTATCTTATTCATCGTTACTCCATGATTTATCTATCCTTTGTACCCCTTATCTCAAAAGCTCAGTTTTCTGGGGAAACTTTTTATTTTTTAATTTCATCGGTATAAAGAAAACATCAAAATCCGCATTTTTCTTAATTATTGGACACTTTTAGACGAAGCATGTAACATGTTATATGAGTATGTGAAAACACTAAAAACGCTGAGTATGAAAAATGGATGCTCTTTAATTTTCGTCAATCCAAAATAAATGAAATATCACTGACATTCCTAAACATAATTCTTGTTTTATGCAAATTTTTGATTTAATTAGATTTCATCGCTTAAAGTTTCAAGTTAATAACTAACTGTGATTTTGCTTTGAAAAGTCAAGGTTTTTTTTTTTTTTTTTTTTTTTTTTTTTCATGGTTCATTCCATCGTATATGTATATAAAATATAATTGATAAGGAGGAGTATGATGATGACATGCACGACAACATAAAAATTTATAAACATGTGAGTATGTGACTCTATTGACAAGCTGTATATTTTGAATTTTTTTCCAGATTCCACTTGGTAGTTAATCTATTAATTTGCACGCCACCATAAAAAAAAATTAGGTTTCTTGGAAATTCACTCTTCGACAAAACGAATTAATACAGAAATAAAATCTAAAAAAAGAAACACATTGCCTTTAATATAATTGGCATACGCATAATAAATAAAAACAGAACACACGATAATTTATATATGGCAATTAGATTCTAGAAATAGAAAAGTTCAAAAAAGAAAGACAGTAAATAAATTACGAGTTACTACTTTAAATTGCAATTAATATTAATAATAATTTTATCTGTTTAAAGAAAATGTGTGAATTTAATTGTATAAGTTATATTTGGTGATTCGAAATTGTTTACGAATAAGATACTAAATTCTCCCGTTCGATGTTTTGTGACGTTCTTCGGACTAGTTAAACTTGGATATGTCCAGATAAAATGCCAAATAAAAAATTTAGTCTAGGAGGTGGAACAAACTCGGATTGGATATAAAAATTCAAAAATTAACTTACAATTTCAGGTGCTAAGAAAATCACGTCTGAGGCGAGACTGGCCGAGGCTCACTGTCCTTAGTTTTTCTAGGACACATGGATCGGAACGGACCGGTTCTTTTAACACTGTTGAACCCGGTCGGCGGGTGGCGGTTGGTTTGCTGGTCTGTTCCTTTCTTTCCCCACTCAAGATAAGATTTTTATTGAAGAACGAAACCAAACCATCACAAGTCCTCACAACGACAGGAGCTGCTTCACCTGAAAATCTTCTTGGAGCAAATTCGGGAAGAAGGCCCGTAAAAAAGCAGAGTCTCTCTCTCTCTGTTTCTCTCTCAAATGACCCAAACCCTGTTTCTGAAGCCGTTCCTTTCAGCTCCTTTGAATGACTGCAGGTTTGCAATTGCATCATGTGTCCTCCTCTTCCTTGAGTTTTTTCTTGCGCTCTCTTAAACCCATCAAAAACCCCGAATAGTATATGATGGTTTTCTTCAATATGGGCGTTGGTTCTCTTCGTTCTTGCGCATTGCGAGACAGGGAGGCAAATGGGGAAGTGGAATTTGGCTCCATTTCTTATGACCCACGTGCAAGATTGAATTTTTCTTTCAATCAATTACTAACGCTCTTATGTAATTTTGCTGTTCGTCATCTATAACTGTCGTTGTTCTTTCTTTCTACTGCAGTCCTGTTCCTTGAGTTTTTCTTGCGCTCTCTTGAACCCATCAAAAACCCTGAATAATGTCTGATGGTTTTCTCCAATACGGGCGTTGGTTTTCTTCGTCCTTGCGCATTGCGAATTGGGGAGGCAAATGAGGAAGTGGAATTTGGCTCCATTTCTTACCACCCATGTGCAAGATTGAATTTTTCTTTCAATCGATGGCCAACGCTCTTATCTAACTTCGCTGTTCTTTATCCGTAACTGTCGTTGTTCTTTCTTTCTGCTGCAGTTTTGGGTAGTTGCAATTTGTGACAATCTTGAATGACCTGTGATTTTTTTTCCCCATCAGTAGACCAGAGATATGTGGGACGTGCATTAGCGATAAGGTCAGTGTACGTGGGAGAGTGGGGGTAATATGTATGCGGATGTTGGTGCCGAGGAAATTCATGCAGAAGAGGAGGAAGGTGGAGGTTTTCAAAGACGCGGCGGATGAAGCCGATCAAAAGAACTGGAGGAGGCTGATGAAGGAAATTGAGGAAGCAGGCTCGGCGGCGAATGTCCTCAGGACTGAGAGGGCTCGGACGCAGGTGCTTCCGCGAGACCTTGTGTTGGGAACCTTAAAAAGGTTCAAGCAGCTAAAGAAATGGAACCTTGTTAGCGAGGTAGGGGGACCAATTTTAAGTTAATTTTCCCATGTTCATGGCCCATACACCTCTAAATGCATGTTTCCAGAACTACTTCATCCTGCAAAAGCTTTAGTTTTAGTTTCCCACAAGATGATGGTGACAAGGGCCAATGCGTTGTGCAAGTATGTGACGTTGTTGCACATGAAGCTTCTTTTTTGTTCATCCTATGTAATGTTTAAACAAAAAGAAAACCCAAATCAGACATTCTCTACTATGAGGTTAGGTATCCTGCTATGCTAATTAAGAAGAGGAGATATCTGAATAGAATATACTATCGTGAAGACCTAGACTTTGGACACCGCAATATCTCCTAAGAAACTAATTTACAATATGATTACCTATAACTACAGCTATTTGTATGCTTCTGAAAAATATTTGGTGTGGGGAGTCTTTGAGATGTCTAGTGCCAACGTCTTCTTCATCAATAAAGTGACAATTTGTTATGCTGATGCCTATGCATTGTTTTGTTTAACAGTAGAGCGTCAAGCGTTGTTGCGATGATCTCATTATTGGATAGTTGATGCAGTTTTGCTAAATGATGAAGATGTTCTATAATCAGGATAATTGTTTTAATATTAGTCCTGTTAGAGGTTCTTTCAAATTTGCTCACATGGGAAACCATTGTCAATATATTGACACCTTGCAAATGATAGTTCTTTTCAGTTCTAAAAGAAATAGCGTGAGAGAATCTTATCTCCTTGACTCTTCCTTATGGAAATACGTGAGAAAATAGGACCTTTTGAAAGTTGAGAATGTCTTTTCTTTTCTATATTGAAATTAGACAGTTTTGCTTAAATTTGTTTTTTTCATCTTACACCTCCTCGGTGTGCAATCTGTTAAAAGTTAGATTGTGTCTTTTCCTTGAAGTAATGAGAATAGAGTGAGAAATAATTTTCCTGAGTTAATTGAAGTGGTTCACTTTTTTTTATACTGGATAATTTGAATGTTTGGCTTTTGTCTACTGTATGATTGTATTTCCTTCTAGATTCTTGAGTGGCTAAGGATTCAGCAATGGTGGGATTTCAGCGAGATGGACCTACTGATGCTTATAACTGCTTATGGAAAGCAAGGGAACTTCAACAGGGCTGAAAGAGTCATGAGCTTTATAAAGAAGAAAAAATATGCCCCTAATGTGATTGCTTATACTGCCCTTATGGAAGCATATGGTAGAGGAAGACGATATAACAATGCAGAAGCTATATTTCGAAGGATGCAGTCTTCAGGCCCTGAGCCTTCTGCTTTCACATATCAAATCATTCTTAAAACTTTTGTTGAGGTACTTATTTTATTTTATTTTTTGGACAATAACGGAAACACTTCATTAAGTACTTGAAAATGAGTAGAATGCTCAATTTTGCTTTGGTTCTGAACCTGCAACTTCATATCTGCTATTGGGGCTGCTGCAGGGTAACAAATTTATGGAGGCTGAAGAAGTCTTTGAGACCCTTTTAGATAAGGAGAGATCCCCTCTAACACCTGACCAGAAAATGTTCCACATGATGATTTATATGCATAAGAAAGCTGGAAATTATGAGAAAGCTCGTCAGATGTTCTCTTTGATGGCTGAAAGAGGAGTACAGCAATCTACCGTGACGTACAATAGCCTCATGTCATTTGAAAGTAATTACAAGGAGGTCTCAAAGATATATGATCAGGTACTTTACAGAGCTAGCTTGATGATGGGGTGGAGGCCAAAAAGCGGAAACAGATAAAAGAGAAGGATTTTGGGCTTTTGGAGTGCAAAAACTGTTTTATTTGATAATGAAGTATTATGACTGGAGACTAGGGCCATAAATTTCTTGATTTTGTCATCAGGATTCTGGAAACAGATACGGCTTGATTGCTGTATCTAATACCTTTGACTTTTAGTGGATTCTTTCTCTGTCATCTTACATGGTATCATCAACCTCAAGTACCTGCTGCCAATATTCTCTCATATTATTACATATATCTGATGTTTGCAGAGCATAATTCGAAACTTTCAATTTAACAACTTACATTAAACTTGTGGGGGTGCTTTTCAAATCCTTGCACATTTGGAATATCTGGAAAACGCAGCGTTTGAAATATTCACTATGCTATTTTACCTGTTTATTTGGCTAAATAATTTACATCCTTCTTTCTGTTTTTGTTGCTCATTGATTATGTGTCCATCAGCTTTCTGAAATACTGGTTACCTTTAGATGCAAAGAGCGGGTCTACGGCCAGATGTTGTGAGCTATGCCTTGCTTATAAATGCTTATGGGAAAGCCAGGAGAGAGGAAGAAGCACTAGCTGTATTTGAGGAGATGCTGAATGCTGGTGTCAGGTAAATGTGGTGATTGTCTTAATACCTGAGATTAAAGCAGAAAATTGATAGCTTTTAAGTTCTTGAACCTTTCATAATTCTGTATACTTTCCAACTGAAGCGCAGTTAGTCTGAGACAAAAGGTTTTTTATGATGGGAAGCAGCTAAGAAAATCCCATTTGTATAATGGCTTCATTTTTGTGGACTAACTTCTAGATGCTGTGTCTGTTAAATCAACTTGGTGTCAGTTTGTTGAAACTCCTTTTCTATATGGTTTTGCACCCTCTCAGTGCCCTATAGTGAATGTTTGCTTTACCTATAAAAAATCCATGGCTCCATTTATCACTTAAAAGAAGTATGGCAATCCTTTTGCTAAAGTGGAAGCTGTCATTCAATCTAACATCTCACCACTACTTGCTGTTTTCTTCTTGTTGAACAGAGGAATAGTTGCGTGATTTGTTATGTTCATTGAGTGTCGAATGTTATCCCATGATTGTTTAGGACACGTGACTACTCTTTCTTCCTGTAGTATTAGTCCATGGGAGCACAGCATCCTGTTTCCAATAAGCAAGGGTCATACTTACTCTCTGTCTCTGTCTCTGTCTCTGTCTCTCTCTCTGGGTAAAGGAACAATAATGATGATGTGTTCATGATAATGCTGTCAAACACTTGAGGTGATGGTTATCTACTTTGTTAATTGTTGTCCAGGCCTACCCACAAAGCTTACAATATTTTACTTGATGCATTTGCAATATCTGGAATGGTGGAGCAAGCACGAATCGTATTCAAGAGCATGAGAAGGGACAGGTAGTTTGAAATCCTTTTCTGTTTCCTTTTTACTTTAATTGGAGTCAAGTCCTGCATAGGTTCTAGAAGGTATTAAAACATGATCAATGTTCTTATAATATCATCATCCACTTAACTCAGAGCATTCCCATTATAAAACTCTGACAAGTGACATTAACATCCACTAACACAGCCCCACCATTAAGTGGTTTATGTTGAAAATAAATCTCTATTTCGAGATGTGGAAGAATTACTCAATTCTCATTGTGGATCTGGCATGTGCATTGCTGACCATGGCTTAGCATTGGTACCTGAAGGAACATCAGCATCAACATAGCCATGAGCACTAGCATATGTTTTCTCATTTTTGTTTTTATCCCTTTGACCATCCATAGGCGGTCTGTTTATTGATTTGTAACTATTCCCCTTAGCATGTCACTTCTCCTCACAGTTATTGCAAGGAAGATTATTATCACCGGACTTTGATGTGCATTTTTATATATGACGACTGGAATTCCTCCTTGACCTCTCTCCAGTAACCAAACTTCCACCTAACCAAGAGTCAATTCTTTTTCAATCAATTCCTAGACTGCAGTGCCGCCTTAACATCATTGATAGAAATTGCGTCTTTGCTATACGTGATAGATTCTATAAAGAAATTGTGGGAGGAAGCAATGAACACACCAAGAATATATAATCCTCATGATTGATTTCAGCATCTGTATGTTCTACATCCATAACCATGGTTCTGAATTCATCAAGGTGAATACTGAGAACTGATGGCTGAATCCCCTGCAACATACGGGAAGTCATCTCAAAAGCAGTCAAGCTTTCATCTTCTCAAGAATCACTTAACGTTAAACTCATTGGAGAGGCACAACTGAATCACAAAGAGCGCCTCATAAATTCATCATCCTGACCAGTAGTCAAACTACTTGCTAGGATCCCCAACAAAGCTTTCTGCAGTCCTATCTATGTAAACAGAGCATGCATCTGACCTTCCATAACTCAAACAGTACAGTTGGACCTCTATAATGCCAAATTATTTTATTGCTGCATAAGGCACACCTTTTAATTTTATACCTATTACTGGGAGATCACAAGATTGCGCACAAATTTGAGCCTATTAACATTCTTAGATCTCAATCTGCTCAAAAAGTTCATGTCAATGAGTTGGGGGTCAATTAGTATATCAATAATACATTGGACTCCAATTATCCATCATGAGACAACCATTGTAAATCACACCTCATATTTACCTTGCACTGGACATGTAAATGCTAACACTTGTGCAAAGACTTGTTGAACATCTCAGATTTTGACTCTAGAAAATGAAGTTGCTGGGATGAACATGTAGTGTTTACCGTTAGCATTGACTGTTAAGCTTTTTAGCAAGAGTCATCTGTATAGTTGTGGCACAAGAGCACATTTCCTCACCCATTTCAATAAAATCGTTATGGTTAAAGATACTGGCTTGGTTTGGCTCCACAGTTGTAGTCTTGTTTTTGACGGAGCTGACAATAACCTATGAACTTTGCTGAAAGAGGAGAAATGGTTTTACCTCTTCAGTGTTGTCCTATTTATATCTGTTATTCTTATCAGTTAGTTCTCCCTTAAATCTCTGGCTAAGTAGAACTTCTCCTGAATTGCTGAATGTTCTTGCCTAGCATTGTGATACCACCATATCTGGTACTACATTCTTCCATCTTCTTTCAAAACAGCTTTGACCTTTTTGCTTTTTCACTGTAGGTACATGCCTGATCTTTGCTCCTATACAACCATGTTGTCAGCCTATGTGAATGCATTGGACATGGATGGTGCTGAGAAGTTCTTCAGAAGGCTGAAGCAGGACGGGTTTGATCCGAATGTTGTTACCTATGGGACGATGATCAAAGGTTATGCTAGGGTGAATAAATTGGAGAAGATGATGGAGGTGTATGAGGAAATGCGACTCCGCGGAATCAAAGCAAATCAAACTGTATTCACGACAATCATGGATGCATATGGTAAGAACAAAGATTTTGACAGCGCATTGGTGTGGTTTAAAGAAATGGAGTCTTCTGGGGTTCATCCTGACAAGAAAGCAAAGAACGTGCTTCTCTCCCTGGCAAAAACAACAGAGGAACTCACAGAGGCCAATTTGCTTGTTGGGAATGTAAGTCAGCAGCACCCTGAGCCAAAGGCGAATGGGGTTTTAAGATTTGTTGATAACGATGATCACGAAGAAGAGGAAGAGGAAGAGGAAGAGGATGATGACGATGTCATTGACACGGAAAATGCAATTTCTTTTGCGGATCAATGTGAGGATCAGATGGTTTCCAACCGAGCAGTCAATGATACCATTACGTCCTGTGTACGGTAGATTGTGTTTCCCTAAACCTTGGAAACTTTCGAACATTTTATAGCAGTGCCACGATACACAACTTCAAAATTTTGTAAAGCAATGTCACGGAATCGTATATTTGCGGACCCGGATGCCTTACCGATTAGACCTCACTATTGCAGCAAGCTTGCCTGTTCTTTACTGTTGAACCATTTGAGCATCATTCTGTGACTTCCTTGCCTGCAACAACTTGTTGGCCTGCTCGTGTCTTTTATTTCTCTCTTTTGGTTGCGTAAGTTCGGACCTAATTTGACGGTGAATCAGTTACTTCGGACTCATGCACTGAGGTCTCTTGTCAGTTTTGCCCAAATAATTCACCCAGAAAGCTAGGCACGCATGTAGCAGTCAAACCCAATGGGGGGTTCGGGTTTAATGGGGTCGGAGCCCCGACAGGTCATCTCGAGCCTTGAATTTTGGATTACAAACTACGTTGCAGATTACGTGTTTTATCTAAAAAATGCTTGTCGAGTTTTGATCATGTTCATGATTCGTTCGGCTAATGGTGTCGGCAATCCCGAACTTAAATGTATAGACTAGCAAAATGCTGTCTTTTCATTAAAAACAGTAAGTCTGATCAGGATAACATTATAATTGTGGTTGTGACATATGCTGAGACGATTTACAAATCATTTGGCACGCACAATAAACAAATTTAAACCGGGCTTTAGGACTTTTGAGCACTAAAACGAGTCGCCTTCCCCCGTTCTCTTCTCTTCGGCAAAATTCCGGGAACAGACCAACTACAGTTAACATGTCCCGTTCGTTAGGTGCAAGATCAGTTAACCACGGTTAACGTGTCGAGTTAAGACACGCTGCCTTGCTTTCAGAATCAGAACTGTCGCACTCCCTCACGAGCCGACGACTCGTCCTTTTCCTCTCCCTCTCCGTCTCGTTCTCGTTCTCGTTCTCCTCTCCCGAGTCTTTTCAAAATACCGCGACGGAATCGGAGGGACGCGCTCTTTGTCAGAGCCTAACAATTATTAAAATTTCACAGAAGTTGACAGGAAAAAAAAAAGAAAAAAAGGCAGAGAACCGGTTTGATTATTCAGCAGGGGAATTAGCAAATGATTACTTTATTGACACCGGCCATTAAATATGGGAAAGAAAATGAGATTGCTGACGCAAGGGGGGGCGAAAGATAAAATTGGATAGGTTCCTTAAAGATCTTTGTTTTCTTGCTGGCTTCTGAAGATACAAAACAGGTTCTTCAGATCCGAAGAAAAAGGTCTGAAATCGAAAAACCCGAGATTAGAAACAGAAGACCCGCGAACCCAAAAGAAAAAAAAGGGAGGAGAGGAGGAAAAAGAAAAAGGGAAAATTGGAAAAAACCCAGTGAAGAAAAAGTGAAGGAGCAGTCTTCACTGTGCTCAAAGTTCAACCTTTGTTAAAAAAGGGAGGGCCTTTTATGTGTTTTGTTTTGGCTCTCTCGCTCGCGCGTGTTGCTTTTGGACACTTTGTTATGTTCCAAGAGAGCATTGAATGAATCTTTGAATAACTTTCTTTTTCCCCTTCTTTTCTTCTTTTTTTTTTTTCTCACTTTGTGTTGGTGGGTGTATGGTGTGTGCAATACGGCTTTTCCTTTTTTATCTGCTTTCTGTCGGTCATCGATCTCTCGATTGAATCTTTGAATTGGAAGAGAGAGAGAGAGAGAGGGGGGGAGAGGGAGAGAGATAGAGATAGAGACAGAGAGAGGGGGGAGAAAGTGGCAGAAGCAGAGAGATTCTTTTGTGAGCACACAGAGAGATTCTTGGTGGGTGCTGATGATTTTGTTGGCGAATTTTGATGCTGGGAATTGAGATATTTTCAGCTGCTGAGGAGAGGGGGGGAAGAAAGCTTACTGTTTTCTGATTCCGTTGGGTGTAGATCTTGAGTTCCCTGAATTCAACAGTTCATTCTTAAGCTTATTTTTAGAAAGAAAAATGAAAGTTGCGGGTCTTCTTGTAGCTGTGAACAAGTTAGCTTCCTGCTGCTAATGGTATGGCAGTGTAGATTCTGGGGAATTGGGAGAGTGAATTTTGTACAAAGAAAGATGAATTGGTGGAGCTTTTGAGCTGAGAATAAAAATGGACTGGCTTCGTTTCAAGGGTCTCTCTCTCTCATCAGCAAATTTGATCTTTTGTGGACTTTTCGGGGTGTTACTGTGCGATTGTGGTTGTGTGTTCTTCCAAGTAGAAGTTTGTTAATCCCCTTTCCTCCTGGCTCGAAACGTGGGGACGGGATTTTTCCGAATTCAAGCTTCGAACGAGATCGAAACGCCAGGTAATGTTTCTTGCTTTTTCGGGAAGGCGAATTAGGTAGCTGCCTGATTTTGGTTAGTCCCGTTCCTAATCAGATTCATGTTCTTGCATGTTACTTTCAGCGTTTATTGTTAAAACAAGCACCACAAGCATCTAGTCTAGCTGCTGGGAGAAGATTCTTATGCTCTGAAAAAAAGAAAAAAGAAAAATCTGTTTTCGGTTTGGAAAAACCGCCCTTTGGCCAAGATGATCACTTTTATGGATTCTAAGGAGAAGCTGAAAGAGGTGGAGAAAACATTAGATTCTCAGCTATGGCATGCCTGCGCCGGAGGAATGGTGCAAATGCCGCCAGTGAACTCCAAGGTCTTCTACTTCCCTCAAGGCCACGCCGAGCATTCATCCGGTCCCGTGGATTTCCGGAGCTGCCCCAGGATACCGGCATACATACCTTGCCGGGTTTCTGCAATTAGGTTCATGGCTGATCCAGAGACCGACGAGGTCTTCGCCAAGATGAGATTGGTTCCGTTGACAAGTAGTGAGCCTGATTTTGGGGATGATGGAACCGGAGGGCTTCAAGGATCAGATGGTCAAGATAAACCCGCGTCCTTCGCCAAAACCTTGACCCAGTCTGATGCTAATAACGGCGGTGGTTTCTCTGTCCCGAGGTACTGTGCAGAAACGATTTTCCCACGGCTGGATTATTCTGTAGACCCTCCTGTCCAGACCATCCTGGCCAAGGACGTTCATGGAGAGACGTGGAAGTTCAGGCATATCTACCGAGGGACGCCGCGGCGCCATCTCTTGACCACTGGTTGGAGTACTTTTGTGAACCACAAGAAGCTTGTGGCTGGGGACTCGATAGTGTTCATGAGGGCAGAGAATGGGGATCTCTGCGTCGGGATTCGCCGGGCTAAAAGAGGGATTGGCGGCGGACCAGAGTCCTCATCTGGTTGGAACCCAGTCGGCGGGAACTGTGCGGTGCCTTATGGTGGGTTCTCTGCGTTCTTGACAGAGGACGAGAACAAATTGATCACCAACGGGCATGGGAACTGCATGAGCGGAAATGGAAGTTTGATGGGCAAGAAACGGGTCACGCCAGAGGCGGTTGTTGAAGCAGCCTCACTGGCGGCAAATGGGCATCCTTTCGAGGTGGTTTACTACCCTCGAGCAAGTACCCCCGAATTCTGTGTGAAGTCTTCCCTGGTAAAAACGGCGATGCAGATCCGGTGGTGTTCCGGAATGCGGTTCAAGATGGCCTTTGAAACAGAGGATTCTTCACGGATTAGTTGGTTTATGGGGACAATATCTTCGGTTCATGTGGCCGATCCCACCCGTTGGCCGGATTCACCATGGAGGCTACTCCAGGTAGTTCAGTGAATCAACCTAAACTTTCGGTTTTTATAGTTCCTTTGTGCAGCTTTGCTTTCCTCAGTCTACTGCATAGAATCGATTTTGAATACATTACCTTAATGGGTGTAGCTTGTTTTCGCTCATTTGTTCAGCGATTTGCCCATGAATTAGCTTCGCTATCTTGAGCATTCACTGTATTTATATTACACGCTGAAAAGAAATCAAAATTAACAGGTAACTTGGGACGAGCCGGATTTGCTGCAAAATGTGAGACGTGTGAGCCCGTGGCTGGTTGAACTCGTCTCCAGCATGCCGGCAATCCATCTCTCCCCTTTCTCGCCACCGAGGAAGAAGCTAAGGCTTCCACATCACCCGGATTTCCCCCTCGATGGGCACTTCCCAATGCCATCGTTCTCCGGCGACCTCCTTGGGCCCAGCAGCCCGTTTGGTTGTCTTCCCAACAGCCATTCTGCAGCTGGTATGCAGGGAGCCAGGCACGCTTACTATTCTCAGTCCTTACCGGATCTCCACCTCAGCAAAAAGCCATCGAGTCTGTTCCCTGCCGGTTTTCCGCTTCTCGACCACTCAGTTAGATCCATGAGAACCTCCAATGGTCCGAGAATGCACAAATCTAGCAGCGACGACGACATTTCTACCCTCTTGACAATGACAAATTATGGGAAAGTCTTTAAGAAACTCGAGGAAGTTAAGAAACCTCCCCAGTTGGTGCTCTTTGGTAAGCCGATACTGACTGAGCAGCAGATTTCTCTAAGCAACTCTGCTACTACCACCACTACTACAGCTTCGCCTGTTCGTACTTCATCAGAAGAGAAGATAGACAAAACAGGTAGTTTCCCCGATGGCCCTGATTCGGCACGTCAACGGTCAGGCCAACGAGAGCAGCAGTCGTCATGTGAGCAGTTGAGAAGACACGAGGATAAGCACCAACAGGAGATGGAAGCCTGCTCAGAAATCGGCCACTGCAAAGTTTTCATAGCATCGGAGGACGTGGGTCGTACGCTCGATCTCTCATTGCTTGCCTCGTATGACGAGTTGTGCAGGAAGCTAACAGATATGTTTGGCGTCGAGAATTCTCAAAGCTTAGCCCGCCACGTTCTGTATAGGGATGACAAAGGTGCAGAGAAGCGCATTGGCGATGAGCCATACAGGTGAGGAGTTTCTTTCCCCTTTTCCGTATGTCCACATTGTAACTTCCCGTGATCCATTGCATTGGCACGGTGGTTGATTCGACTCTTGTTGACATATCTCTATCGTTTCGTTGGGCAGCGATTTCATCAGAACGGCCAAGAGATTGACAATTTTGACGAACTCGAGCAGCAACGGCGTAGGCAGCTAGAGAGAAACCGAACAAATGACCTTCACGTGTACAGCAGATTGACCAAACCCTCTCCATTCACAAGCTGACTTTCGCTTGCAATTTTGATGGACCAAGGCACCCGCCAATTGGAATAGAACGCGCGACGATCCGAGCCGGATTCACCTTGAGACCGTTCTTTTTTCAGAGGAGCGACTCGAAGGACAGGGGATATCGTCTCGTTATGGGTCTTGTTCATTGGTGTCTAGTCTTCTCTTTCTACGTACTGTCCTATCTTCCTTCTGTCTTGTTCCAGCCGTCGATGGTCGGATTCAACCACGGTCAGAGGAACTGTTTCGGCGGGAACGGCTTCCGGCAAAAGCGCTTGCAATCCTTCCAGGAAGGCGAAATTCTTCTGGCATGATCAATGAAGGAAGGAAGGAAGGAAGGACTTCATATGGACTTTCTCGGACACAAGTCAAAAGGATTTGGTCCTCCTTTGTTGTGGTCACAGGTCAAAAGCATCATCATCCTTTTTCAGGCCATTTGGTCTCTTTATGCAAATTCCATTTTAACGTTTACTGTGGTTGATTTGTAGCCAAACTATGTGAGAAATGCGAATCGAATTCTTTTCCTCGTTTTTTTGCCCGATTTTCGCAACATAGATATGTTGAAAGTCGAATGTCAGTGCCTATTGCCAACGAAGCTGTCGATACGGGAAAATCTCAAAGATCGTCTTGTGTGCCAGAACTGAACATTCGAGCAAGGTCATTTCGATAAGTGATCATGATGGAAGCAACATTGCCGCTCAACTCGCACAAATCATACATTCATCAGGGATGTCGGAGTTGAACTAAAAAAATCAAAGCAATACGATAATAGATTTGAACTGAATTGAATTTTCATGCATTTTCAGTTTAATTCGGATTTCAGTTTGGATAATTAAAAAAAAAAAAACCTTTTTTTATATCTTGGTTCGAATTCCATTCGATTTGATTAATGGAGCCAAACAAAAAACTCTCATTTTCTTAATACTATAATTTATACAACATCTCTCATTTTTCACTTAATTTCTTTTTAATATTTCAAAAAGGAAAACCAAAAAATTGAATCCAATTTGAACCAAGTCTTTGGTTCGGGTTATTTTCAGATTTCCTGAAAATTCAGATCAAATTGAACTATTGATGCCCCAATGTGGACGGCTAAATAGTAATGATGATTACGACCACGATGATTTGGCATGAAATCAGATGGGTGTTAGCGATGGTTAAACGGTCAAACTACCAAGTGGCGTGATGAGATCAGATGCTGAATGCCGCCCCAAAAGAGGACAAGCTACAATTTCAGGAATCCTCTTCCTTTTCCTTAAACACAAATCGGTTTATAATGATTTTTCCTTGCACAGAAGTCTGGTGGTTAAAGGTCTTGTCACCGCAAAATCCCACACGGGCAATTCGAGTTGACTAGAAAACACCACCTCCACCTGGTTGGGTTTCGAGAGAGAGGTATTCTTCCCCTCTTCTGCTTTTCGTAAAAAAATTTCCATAAATAATTTAAAAGAGAGAGAGAGAGAGATAGAAGAAGAAGAAATTTTTTCATGGCATGTGTCGTTTCGCACGACCACAGATTCCTAGAGATGGCGTGCCAGGGATTCCTAGCGACCTGATGACCACCACTTGGCGCATGCCGAAACCCGGATTTGACCCACGAATTTTTTTCTTAGTGGTTAAGGCGAGAACATGGTGTAATCTAATTCGATTTTACAAACAGTCCCTGCGGAAAATGTCGCGTGAATTATATCGAGTTTTTCGACACGATAAAGAATATCTCATGCAAAAAGAAATTGATTTTTTATTCAAACAGCACTGTATTATGTCAAGCTAAGTCGGAATTTAATTAATGGCAAAGTCTAGAAATTATAGACTCAATATTATAATAGGATGCAAATTAACTATGCCGGAACTCAATCAATAACACGGCTTGTGAATATAAATGTACAATGTCAAAATTTAATCAACAATGCGGCACCAAAATAAATATACACATCAAAATTCGATCAACGAAGCGAATCAGAAAACTATAGCTAAGGAAAGTTAAAGTGTGGTGCGGAAATATAATTGAAGGACAATAGTTTATTTGATATGTGTAGGGATCTCTTTGGTAGGCGACTGATAGTATTTATAATGATTAATGATAACCGCTTTTCGACAGTTCCCAACCATTACAATCTCCCCAGTAAATCCTACCAGTTTATCTCCATGTTTCTAAAATTTATTTGCACAAACTGTTTCGTGACTGGTTTCTTGTAATTAGTGCATGCTCCACAATCTTACTTCAAGGCGGTAACTCTCCACTTAAAAAATGTGTCTTTGACTGCAATTGACCCATTAGAGGGCTTGGTCTTCAAACAATAACTATCCTCTCAAAAAATGTGCCTCTAGTCTCAATTGATTCATTAGACGACTTGGTCTTCAAATGGTAATTGATCCCTCCATAATTATGCTTCTACTCTCAATTGATTTGTTGGATCATTTGGTCTTCAAACGGTAACTGTTCTCTCCAAAACCGCGTGCCTTTGATCTTATCAACCTTAAGCTTCATAGTAATCTATTAACGTTGTTTTAATAAATATTGCTTATGTTCATATAAATAACTATTTGTGGTCCGTCACTGTATTTTGACAATCGAACATATGGTGTCAATGAATACCACCATCGATCAACATATATTGATCCCCATACTCATTGATAAGTTAGCACACTTGTATTATTATCCACGTAGTATGCACATGACTATCAATATTAGGGGTGAGCATGGTTCATGTGGGCAATTTGCACTTTAGAATCAGGAACAACCCACGAAAGACAAGATTCCGAAAAATTAGAACTAGGAAGTGGTTTCATAGATCCACTCGAAAATTGGACTGCTAATCCAGTCTAATCTCCAAGTGGGTCCACTGAACTAGTCTCACCAAGCTTCATGCACTAGTGTAACAATTTCTGGCAAGCCAAAACAAAGAACAAAACAAAGAACTTCCTTATTTTTAATTGTAAGATCAATAAAAAAAAAATGGGCTCATATTGAAATTTGAGAATCAAGACCGTGAGTTAATCGGCATTGAGCTTGAAAGTTGAGGCCGTGAGTGAGAGATGGAGAGACCACTCATACGAGGTAAGAGTGAGACGAGACAAGCACTCAGATAATGGGTGTTGAACTTCAAATTACAAATTTTAGGGTTTTAATTTTTCTTTTTCTTTTTTTGTCATAATTTTTTCTTAAAAATCAAGTACATATATATATATATATATATATATATATATATGTAACATTAGGCTAGTGGGCCCCAATAGAATAAACGGAAAAAGAAGTTTTAAATTGCCCAAAAGAAGAAACTGAAAAAGAAACCGAAAAGTCATTAAAGCAAAAAGTAGAGGGGAGAGGGTTCGGTTAAACAGAAACTTAGAGTTTCCTCGACCAAAAAGATAAGAAAAAGAAGGAGAAGAAGAAGAAGAGAAAAGGGAAGAAAGGAAATAAGTTTTGACACATGCACGCCTCGGATGCCTTACCAAGCCAACTTGACTCCATAACCCGGTAAGAGATCAAACCCCTCGTTTGTCCGATTGAAGTAATTTTTGGATTTAGGACTCAAATTCGGAATTTTTGGAAAATCAAGCGGCGAAGTCTAATTTTGAAGTCGTTGAGCCACGTATTTTTGTAAGAATGGTAATTTAGGGTGTTTTGGAGCCGTGGGATTTTACGGATCGTGATTTGAGCTTATGGTTTGTTCGAAACAAAATTTCAAAGTTTCCCGTGCGCAGTGAACAGTTCGCGTTCAGCAGCTTTGGGCCCGTATTTTGTCATTTTTCGGCTTGATTTTGGGATGGCCAATTTGAGATTCTTGTAATATGTGTCAAGGGCTCTCTATTGACTATAAGTAGGTTCGGATCGGGGTTCGGAAGAGAAAGTTAAGGCTCGATCAAGTTTTGCGCTTAAACTTCATGTTGCGAATGGCTTAAACAATCGCTTTGGTTATGCAACGTGTTAGCGCACAGAAGTCCTTTTGTTAGAGTTAAGGCGTAACTTAGTCATTTTGTAGTCGAGATAGAATTTTATTAGATTTTAACATTATTCTTCGGTTATTTGATAGGGCTTTGAGTTTGACGATACAAGTATCGTTTGTCGTTTGGTCGTAGACGATAAGGTGAGTGGTACTATATCTTCTTTGGTTTTATAAAATCATGTCTTGAAGTATGTATGTATATATATTGAATCAAGAAGAGCATTTTTATTGCATAAAAGCCAGATCGAGCAATTGCTACCCTTTGATTGATTGTGAATCTTCGAAAAGCACGTTATACAAGGTTTGTGGGGAAACATATATAAAATTGCTTTGCGACTGATTTATGAAAAAAAGTTTATGATGATTTGAGAAACAAATATGAAAATGGATGATGGGCTATGTTGTTTGGTTTGAGATATTGATATTTGGATTGAATTTCTGGTATTGGAGAATGGTTATTTATGCTCAATATGACTGTGAATCCAGAGATGGATTTTTGGGGTATGCATACCAAGTTTAGGATATCCTTCTGGGCCTAGCCACCGGCTTTGTAGGTGGAGACCTTGCCAAGGGGGGAATCTTGGTCGCCTTGTCACAGGGCGTTGTGTCGTGACCATGGTTAGTTATTGAGCAAAAGATTGATCAATGGATAGACCATTGATATGTGTTTTTAATGGAGATTATTCAATGGATTCGACCATTGATACTTGAATTTTGATGGCGATTCAAATGAGTTTTCCATATTACTATAAATCTTCATGATAAGAAATAACTCTTATAAGATTCAATACTTATTTTATATATTGAGTTGGCTTATGAAGTTTGGTATTGTTTTGTATATATGCATAATGGTTGTTCGATCTGCTTAGAAGATATGTACTACTCACTGAGCTGTCGTTGCTCATCCCATTCCTCCTTTAATCTTTTCAGGTTCCTCAGCTAGTGGCGAATAGAGCGAGTGCGCCATCGTGGGAAACTTTTGGGGAGTTCTATTTTGTTTTTGGTATGGTTTAAGGAAGTGGTGCAAATGATCCTTACTAGTGGTTGAATCGTCTAAGTTTTGAAGTATATCTTTTCTCTTTTTGATGGATTATAGAAACTCTGATGTTGCAACCAATTTGAAAGTTTATCTGATATTTATATATATAAGTTAATATCAGTTTGTTGGTTGTGTTTGAGGCTATGTCCTTTGTAAAGAAGGACGGCCGTGTCATCCCCATTCTTTGTAGTTTTTGGGGTGTGACAATATATATATATATATTGCTGGTCCAGTTCAGGTGGGTGATTTTGGTTCGATCTAGTTCCAAGCAGGGCAATTCACGGCTCCTTTACACCCCTAATCAATCCCTATATCATGTGATGCTCATGTGCTTGTGCTAGACAAGTCATATTAAGAGTTTTAACAATCTCGGTCTTTTATAGGACCAGGTGTTGGGATTCTCGTTTGACCCGACCATTTCAATCGGCTCGCAATTCGCCAGGCCATTTATAATGTATCGAATTCGATCAAGAAAAAAAGAATTCGTGGATTTTGCTTCTTATACGTACGTTTTTTTGATTCGGATGACCATTGAATTCGAAAGTGGGAGTCATATTTTTTAAAAAGGGAGATGTCACTCCCAACGCACCATCATAATTAAGCCTTCCCTCCACTTCTTTTCGCGGTTTAACTTTAATTGGACATGAATGGT
Organism: Eucalyptus camaldulensis; assembly: GCA_019915185.1. Classification (NCBI taxonomy): domain Eukaryota; kingdom Viridiplantae; phylum Streptophyta; class Magnoliopsida; order Myrtales; family Myrtaceae; genus Eucalyptus; species Eucalyptus camaldulensis. The sequence goes on from JAHSVA010000005.1 coordinate 11,673,380, forward strand.
GGGGGAAACATAAATGTCCTGTTCCGATGCCGCAAGTGTAGGATTAGACTTTAATGCAGGATTTAATTAGTGTAGTCAATTCGTTTCCACCGGGATTGAGGACGTCAAAAGACGAGAGGACGCCTAGTCAATGGTTGTTTCTACCGGCAAGAACAGCTGCCACCGGAACAAATTCTCTTAGTCCGTCGGTGCTCCGTCGTGCACTCGGCCGCCTTTTCGATATCCCAATAAATTGTGATCGTTAATTTTGTGAAAGCGGGATTTGCCCGACGATTGAGATTTTAACGAGCCATCTAGTGGAATGCTGCTTGAGGTGGAGAATCTCCTCTGTCTCTATAGTATAGAAAAGCACGACCTTAATTACTAAGAATGGCGGATGAATCATTGCTGAGGTTGACAAACTGTCACTGAGGCACTAAGAATAATATTTGCAATAATGAATATCTTCTATCCTCATTCGAGCTTGATAGGGCTCTGATGACATGCCTGTTGAGAAAACGAGCTGGACTTAACCGGACAGTTTCGAGAATGAGATGATGACGTAATTGATCGTGATTTGTAAAGAGGATAATATAATATATCTGTTACAATCTTCATGACTAGATGAATCGGCATCATTGGAAGACACGGATGAAGATAGAGGATCTTCTCGCACGCGGCTAGCTCCACGGCTCATCACCGGTCGAATGGTGTCCAAGGGGTCGGAAGCCGAATTTTCACGGCGGCTGGTTTTTTTTTTTTTTTTTTTGTTACCGGAGGTGAATCCGCCGCACGTGGGAGGGGGCCGGGGTCCCACGCGAGGGGGTTAGGGGCTAATAATTGGGAAGGGGGCCCACGTGCGGCCTACGTCAGCTCGTCTCGTGCGTGTGCGTGTGCGTGTGCGCGTGCGCGTGCGTGCGCGTGCGCGCGTTAATGTATTGCGCATGTGTTGCGGCGTTTCGATGATCGGGCTGTTCCTCTTTTCCGTTTTGTAAATCCATTTAAAAAAAAAAAGATCGGATAATCTAATTTTTTTTTTCTCTTCCTAAAAATTGTCGAACCGGGCCTTTAAATCCGGTTTGACTCACGCGAAACCATATGGAGCTGTCGGGTCGGACCCACCGCGGTATTTCTCGCGAGAAATTGGTCCCTCTATATCTCGTCCGATGAGTTAACGATGGCCACGTTTACTTCTATTTCCAACCTACTTTTTTTTTTCTCTTTATTAATTAAATTACCAAAAATAAAGTTTGGTCGAATCGAAACCAAGAAAATTCACTATATAAATATGTATATTATTTCATGTCGATAATTCACAATAACCTAACTTGAGTCTGCGATGATGACCTTTCCTTCTCTATCTTTCATAACGTAATGACAAAAAAATTTCTACTATCTTATTGTGGAATTCGTATCACAAGTGGAATTACGACTTTTCGCATGATTTCCGATTTAATTTTTCGGAATAGTGGAATCACATGCAATGTATTTGTCTTTACGTCTCAATTCGTGGGTGTCGTAAATTTCTCTACGAAAATGCTTGAATTAGGGCTGGCGTGCAACTTCGAATTTCCTGGATGAGGAGGAGTATAAAAACAAAATTTTCATATTTTAATAGCATATTTTTCCTTCTTTTCAGCCCATCACTTTCTAGTGGCGTTGAATTTACATGGTATAGTTAACGATAAAATAATATATATACACGTACGGAAGACCAGAAATTTCTCAATTGGTGGGGCCAGTCCCCGCAATATAATAACCAACCCCCACGTGTGCGATTTTTTTCCTTTTTATTTTATTTTATTTTATGTTTTGGCCTTTCTAGTGAAGTTCAATCCATTTAGAAAACCACCTTTTGGTGTCAATTTATTGGTGGAAATTAATAAAGAAAAAGAAAAAGCGGCACGACATCGGACAATCTTGGCCTTCCTTGCACGTTTCGAAAGTTAAGAGGTTTTTCTGGTCAATACCAAGGATTTGGCTATATAAGGCACCGAAAAATTACATTTTCCAATGATTTTGTGTTTTCAAATTCCATCTCAGGCGTTCATTGAAAACAAAGTGGGAGCACAACTTTTATAATCCTTCGTGAGAAAAAGTCGAAGTCCACCAATATACCATTCCAAGACAAATCAAGGCATTCGATAATGAGGCCGCACGAAAAATAGTATTTCATTGAAGCTTGATTTCGTCAAACTAAGGCAAGAACTCAATTTGACCCTAAAGCCGAAAATTCGATATCATAGCCGAATCTTGTCGACTTTAAGAAGCTAATTCTTCAAAGGCAATGAAAATTATGAACTTGTTTTGATCCCTAGACCTTAATTTCACGCGTCTCTTCCTTTTTTCTTCAAATTTTCCTTTCTTTTTTTTTTTTTTGGTATTGTTTATGGAAAAATGCCAATTCAAGGGTCATCAATAATCTCTGCGTGCATTGGCAAGTGGACATAAATAATAAAAAAAAATCACATATCAAAAAACAAAAATTAATTAGGAAGGGGAGAAATCAAACGGTCAAAACCGATCCCCGTCAAAAGCGCGGATCGGGAGGGAGAGAAAGTGGGGGACAAAGGCTTTTTTCCAAAGCGTTTTTTCGGTTTATTGAAAGCACACGACTCCTTTTTTTCGCTTTGTTTTCAGTTCCCATACTTTCCACCATATGTGGCATGGTTTCTACCTAGAAGGATTTTATTTTTTTTAAACGAATCGCTGAGAAAATTAATTGAATTAATTTAATTAATTGCAATCCCATTAATGGGAACTGGATCCTCATTGGCTTGAGGGCTACGTTATTAAAAGCTAATGAAGTACGAGGACTATATATTTTTTTAAAGGGCGGAAAAAGAGAGGAGTGCGAAATTTAAGGTTGCAAAGATCAATTTGCAAAGCCGGTTCAAGACGTCGCGCGTGAACATTTGAACGAGTGAGTCGTGTCAAGAATCAACGAGAACCGGTTACATGAACTCTGTAAACTGATCTGTAAAGTGAGAGAGAGGGATGGAAGGGTCGCTAAGGACGGTCGTCCTCGACTTCAATTTTTAGCCAGCACGTCACGCTTTGCCGAATCTCGCACCGAGAGAGATATGGATCCAACACGAATCACTATTTGGACAAGGATTGGTTCTTGGGATCCAACATAAACGAACAAAGATGGTTTCTTGGATCTAAAGATTTGAGCCTTTTAGAAGATACCAACCACTTTTTTTTTCGCCTGAGTTTGTCAATTGCCCAAATGAAGAGGTTGCCTTTTCCACCGTTGGTTGGTGGTCGTTTTCCGGAAGTCGCCATCTTCTGTTCGACCGGAAAGGCTGCCGTTGCGCCGGGTCAAGGAAGCTGTTGACATCCACGAATGATCACCCGATTGAAACTTGTCTCTCAAATTTCGCCACGGAATTTGCAGGCACCTGTTTTTCCCACTTCTGCTCGGTCGGTCCGGTTCTCGAGTGCTTTCGTGTTCACACTCAGCTTTCACCGTGCATTTGGTGCGGGACCAAAGTGCGCATAACAGTTCGTTATCCACGCGTCATCGATCGTGCATAAAGTTAACGAGACCGGCGAGGTCCAGGGACATGAGTAAACGCATTGCAGTAATTTTATAGGGTTACTGCTCATGGACATTGCTAGAACAGTTAGCTAATAATTCTACTACTCCAATGTCACACGCCATCTCTCGCCAAAATTCAACACTTATATACCTTTGGATCTTCAAATTAACTTCTCTCAGCTTATCTATATCAGTCTCTAGCTCTTCATCTATCTTCAACTGTGAAGTCGGGCTCTATCGGCTTCTGCAACGAGCTAAGGATATCGACGTCGTTTCTGCAGCGTTGGCTCCCGCCCCTCGTAATGCCCGTGGCCAATCTCACTGCGTACACGAAGCCGGATCCTGTCCGAGGCAAGGAGGAGATGCCATTTTGGTCCTGGGCCGGCTCCGAGATAGAAGCCACAAAGCTCTCCCTTCTCTTCAGCTCCTCTGCTTCTCTTCGCCTTTTGTATCGGAACCATGCCGCTTGGACGAAGCACGCCGCCCACATCCTCCACTGGTGCGAGTGGAAGCGAAAGGTGTGCCTCAGCTGCTTGCTATGCAGCCTACGGAACTGTGAAGCCACGAACTTCAGGTCCTCCGCCACGAGAGCAAAGGCTTCGACCTCGCTTATAGCCTTTACGGTCCGCGTGGAAGATGGGAGGATAATGCTCGGGCGAGGATCGAGAGCCCACGTTAGCAGCTCCTCACCGCAGAAATCGCCCGGGCCGATACGGCAAGAGTTGAAGAACCCAGTCCGACCGCCATTCGTCGTGTAGGAGTCCAAGTGGCCACGGATGATGAAGATCATTTCATTGACGGGATCACCTTCCCGAACCACGACCATTCCAGGGGTACCTAGAGAAGGCTTTAGCCTTTCACACATCGCATCGAGCATCCTCTCGTCCATTTGATCGAACAGCGGTACCTAAATTTTGTTAGGAAGAGTAGGATAACGAAAATTAGACAAAAGACATTAGATGGAACTTGGTTAATGGGAACATAATTGTATCAATCTCTATTCGACTCTGGCAAACCACTGAATTCACGTAATGTCAGCGCAAACAACTCGTGGAAGTGCCGCGGCGAAAGAACTCACTTGTCTCACTAAATTGAGGCATAGGTGGCGCTTAATGCCTCTACGTAGATCCAAGGGAAGGCTCCTTAAAATGGCTTCCTCATCGACTCCATGAGTGGTAACCCACCTGTACTGATCATACCTTCGGACACTCTGCTTCAGTCCGTGCGGCAATTGTCGGTGCTTCATCCACTGTTCCGTGTCTGTCCGCCTGATCCTCCACTCTTCCAGGCGCATCGTCGTCGATTGGAGATACGTCTGCACTTAAAGCCAAGTTCATCAATAACACAATTGCTAAATCCTGGAAATCCCGTGCACTTGCGAACCGGCAAATAAGCTGTATATCTTTTGAAGGATGTGAACATCTGACACCTCTAGGCTCCAGGAAAAAATCCTAGGAATGACAACCTGCCTTGTTCATCCCACTTTCTAAAGTGATTTCGGGATTCTTGGAGTTTTGCAGAATGCTTCGAAGTGAAACTCGCCCATTACTTGATTTCCAACAGATGAGACCCTATAAGCAAGGTCGGACATTTAAGCCGATAGCTTACCTGCATATTCCCAATAAGCAGTCCAAAGAGCACTAATCCGAGGTTTGCAATTACGATGGCAAATGCTATTTCTCCGACATAAGTGCTCGTGAGGAGATTTTGCCCGAGCGAGCTGCAGTATTTCATCAAGGGTTTAGTTGCAGGATTTGTCCATATGATCTTAAACCAGCTTAATCGAATTGTGTCCTGAGACTAAAAGCTAACAGAAAAAATTTGACGACTATAATGTACGGTTACTTGCTAGATTGAGAATGGTTCGAACAAAATTAAATTCCACAACCACGATCAACCGAGCCAAATTTCGATACCTTAGATTTCTCAGGCCCCACCACAGGCAGTAGAAGTACTTGTTGAAGAACCCTGAGTTTGTTACGCCAAAAGTCAATGCATCAGCATATATGCCGAACTCAAAGAAGTTGTCATTCGGATCACATAAGCCCGATATGTTGCTTGACCCAAACCAGGCGGCCCTACTCGGGTTGCCTACGCTCCGGCAATCAAAGTATGCGAAGCGGCACTGCGGTTCTTCCTGATTGCATAGTTTCCTCCAACACTCTTCTTGCCTTTCAATTGATAAAAGGTACCAAGACGATCCCAGAACCTGCAGACATTTGCGATGCAACATATTGCTATATTAACAGCTGAACTAGGGAACGCCAAAAATGATTCTACTATCTAACCGTACACGAGGCATCTACGAAATTTGAGTGGCATGCGTATTCAAAATCGATATGGTGTACTCTGGATGTTCAGAAATCGACGATAAAAAAGTGGAAAGAATCAACAAAAACCATGGACTCTTTTTGAGAAATCAATTGTGCAAGTATTAAACAGCACGCTGGCTAAGAAGAAGCAGGCACTACTCACATGGCTTGCCAACATGTACAGCATCAAGTTATAAGCAGCCCCAGCCCAGGCAGTTTCCGTCAACACCCCACTGGTCTTGACTATTTGGGATGAGAGCGGAAACAGAAGATACAGCCTCAGGAAGTACTGAAATATGATAATGAATCGAATCAGGTTCCTGGAGCTGACCACAGAAGAGCCCCTCAAATTCGGGATTGCCAGCCATATCAAAACCTGAAAATTACATCATGCGAGAGACTTACATCACAAATAAAGGAATACTAACACATGTTCAGTTAACGAACACGCTTGGAGCTACAGACCTAGTCGATAAAGTTTTGTCTTAACTGGCCTTAGACGAACCAAAGGATTAATTGACTATTGCAGGATCAGCTACTGCACTAGGAGCAGAGCATCCATCGGTCAGTCAAATTAGTAAAGTGAAATTTTCATTAGCAACCCCTGATGATAAGCTTCTTCGTGCAGGTCTTGGAATACTATATGCAAAGGCTACAATGAATCATGAGTATCAAGCTAAATATCTAAAGCACTGATCTTTTGTCCGTGCAGGCTATTATTTTCAACTGAGTAAAGTCAGAGAAAGTTTCTCGGAAGCCAGAAATTAGTCGCTTACCTGTGGAAGAGGCAAGCATGCCAGGATGTCAGGCCAGAAATCTCTTTGCAGGTACCTCGAAGCAATCGTAGAAGCATCCACTATGAGCTCTCCTCTACCAAACACGCGAGAGGAAGGAGCAATGTAAGCCGTGTGAAACCGAACATATATCTGAATTATGTAAAACGCATCGACCGCTGAGCGAACAATGGTGAGGGCCACCTCGAGAGGTATGGATACATCAATGCAAATGTCCTCGTGGGCCTGCGGCAGGTAAAAGAAGAGAGGGTCCACAAAGAGAGAGATCAAACATGCCACCAAGAAGATCTTGTTCCACCTAGTGATTATGGGTCCTCGAGGATCCAATATGTTCGTGTCTACCACGTCGTAGTCCTCAGAGAAAACTCTGGAGAGCTCTTTTCCGTGCCAGGATTTTCTGAGGGCACCCTTCTCGGGCCAGAAATCAGCATTGTGCCCTCTGATCTTACTGGTAAATGTGAAATCATGACCTCCTGTATCTGACTGCACAGAGTCAGCTGTTTCGGTATCATCTTGAAATCTGAAAATTGCAAAATGAAGGCATTCGGTGAAACAGAACTCAGATGATCTAACCAATGCATGTATCGATTCGTTTGATTCGCTACTGTCAATGAGGCAAGCAGCGAAATGTGAGACTGCTTAAACAAGCAGATAAATAATTACACTTCAGGTAGACAGATTTTGCTACTTAATACTGCTAGTTGACTGACCTCACTGATTTCGGACTACCGAAAGACATGGCTTCGAAGAGAAAGAGACAAAGAAATGCCGTTGATTGTTACAACTCAAGAGGGTCTTCTCTGCAAGAAATAGCGGTCGAAAGAACATCTCAGATATGAAGAATACTGTCCACAAACCAGAAATCCGAGGTCTCAACCACACGATTTCGAACTTATTTTAGCGAGAATCACGTTAAAGATGAAGCACATCATCCTTTGACAAGTTCAAAACAATACTTTTTCGTTTCGAAGAAAAACATGTGAGGTGAACTCGTCATCAAGTAAAGAGTAGATGAGGCAAAATCTTGACTTTCCCAACCAACATTAAATAAGATCACGGTCATGTTATAATCACCGCCAGCACAGGACCCTGAAAAGGGAATTCCGGAAGCGCGTCAACCGATCCAAAGGAGTGGCTGAGTTCAAATTGCATATAAAAGTCGAACTTTTGCGTTTCCGTGAACATGAATGGCGCTGAATCTAAGAAGACTTGTGCCCTTTTTCTCCCTTACTTTATTGGTCCACTTGATGGACAAGGGCTACTACGTATCTCATGGTTCGTGAACTGATGATACATACATAAAGAGAGAATCAAGAAGTGAGGTGCTTTTAAATAATTCAATCAACAAGTTCAAAAATACTCACAGCCGATCTACGGTCATGGCTATTTTCTTCTTAGCCCGACATGTCTTAGGATACTTGAAACTGCAGAGGTTGGGGGACTTGCATTTCTTGTATGAAAAAAGCATGCAAGACCATGTGAAACAGAGGAAGATATGGTGACACCGTTTTCCTTTCTGGCGACCCAAGTTTTGGTTTTTCTTCTGCAACCTTGGATGATTTGATGAGTTCGCATTTTTCAGAATCATGAGAAAATGACAACACCTGATTCCAGTTCTTGGAAACGAGAGAGAGAGAGAGAGAGAGAGAGAGAGAGAGAGAGAGAGAGAGGGAGAGGGAGGGAGAGAGAGAATAGACCAAAAGAAGGAATATCTCGGATTATATCGAGGCCATGAAATTTTAAGAAAGCAGAACAGGCTTGAGAGAGAAGCAAATACAGTCCAGCTCAAAGTTCTCGGAGAAGAAGGAACAAGATTCAGCTCAGAGCAAGAAATGAACCATTCAGCAAGGATAGAAAATCTTATGAGATTCATGGACTTTTTTTCCAAAATCTTCTGCATCACTCGCCATCAAACATTCACTTTAACCGATTTATAAAAGTTGTAATATGATCGGGGGCTTTGCACCTATACTTCTGTACTATGAAATGCTATACTTTATGATGTGACAATTCGAAAAGAAAAAGATTACCTTACATCAGACGAAAATTAGAGGAAAGGAATTATACATATTTTAAACTACAATTTTTTCTTTTAAATGATAGGATGTCTTTAGCCAATTTAAAAGCTAATTAATAAGCAAAGTTTCATGATATTGATGCGCCATAATATTGTACCGTGTATTCAAGATGTTGAGAATCGAAACATTTAGTATTACATTTAATTAGCATCTTGAGAATCAAAGCACTTCTCCGTCAAACATGTTCATAAGATATTTTGAAATTAAAGGGTGTAAAATTAAAAATATATCTTTCAAAAAATTTCTTTTGGGGGCAGATTATGTGTTTCAACTTAAGATAGTAGGGAATGCAATTGAGGAAAATCATCAAGGTGATTTTCATAATTTTTTTTATTATCAAAATTCGGTTTAACAAAAGGTATTTAATGATTAGGAGGGGCTCTTTCTTCCAACCCGACAAGGAGGTGAATATTGTCAAATTTCAGAAGGGGTATTTGACTTTTGACCATTCTCTTGTTCTTGGGATCTCGGAAGGTCGGTCAATTCCCAATCCCTTTTGAGCGGGTTGCGGTTCATGACCGTCCATCATACATTACCTATAAAAATATATTTTCATATAGGCAAAATTACACTAAAATTCCTGTTTTTCTTTAAGGTTCACTTTGACCTCCATCCCTCGTTTTCTTTGTTGTCACTATGTTAATCATGGTATAATTCTTAAGGGACAATATTTAATTTTGATCTTTAAATCTCGTTCCAATGAAAAAGAGTAGCCACTATATTTTCCTCCTGTAGCGGTTTGAAAAATCAATTTGATTTCCGTTCAGAATTTTATAGACATGTGAAATCAAAATCTACCGTTTAATAAATTAATGAAAAAAGTCCATGTGTGTGCGCTCGTACTAAAAATTTGAAGTAGCCCTTTTGAAGCCACGTGGCGTGACATCAATTTTTGGCTAGTGTATTCATAGATTCCAATTATAGTGAATTGATTATAAAAGCAATCAAGTGCATTATTCCGGCACCTGGGTTCTAAGGCTTTTCGTTCCCTATATTTGAATCTTAAAAGTGGTCGTCGTCCCTCTTGTCAATCCTTCCACTAGCTTCTAGTGGATTGGAAAAGTTCGATGCGACTTTTTTACCAACTTTTTTGGTCCGTGTGGTCGTTGATAAGCCGACTAAACTCGTTAGAACTCAAAATGACTCGTTCAACATGAAACATCTTCATGTTAAAAATAAATTGAGAATTAACGAAATAAGCTAAAAACTAAAAAGAGAATAGGGAAGAGGAACACAAGTTGACGGAGCTAATGAAAAGGCTAATGTGAAGGAGGGCAATAAGTTTAAGGATTTAAGTGCTAAACTAAAAGTTGTAAAACTTGAGTATTTGATTAAAATTAACTTGAGATCCTCTGTTTATGAATTACCCAAAATGCGCAAAAGCTCTATTTCCTTTTGTCATTTTATGGGTCTCTTCCTTTTTGCATTTGGTATCATCATTCCTTTTGACAGCATCCACTAATTCGGAACTTAAAAGGCCATGTTTTGATCCGAACAATTTTGAAATGCCTTTACTAACCAACAAATAGCAAGTGTTCTTTCTTGCATGAATCCTACTTTAATGAGAATTTGATGAGTTGATCAGCCTACACTTCTTGCTTTTACTGCTACATCGAGCTACTCCACGGATTGCTTGACGCAAAATAGATAATAAGTTCATTTTCGTGTTATGTTGAATCTTTTTCATGATTCAGTAGATAATTTAATAAGTCAATAAATTTTTTTCTGCGTTTCAGTTTACGGTTAACCAATATGTTAACTTTCCAGTTTTATTAAAACTGACCATCTTGGCAACTTTCTTTCGCACTTTTTGATCCTCTCAATTCCCAATGCTTCCCGGATCTCCAGATGTGTCCAGCATTGACTCTCTTTCCTAGATAATACTAATCTTGAAGCAGTCCAATTCCTCCTCATTTTTAACGACCGGGCCATCGTACTTATCGAACTCGCAAGAACAATCTTCTCGTACCTCGACTCAGTAGTTCTTGGGACATAGGTTACGCAGATCGCGTCCTAGAAGGGAATCACAAAAATCTTAGAACAAAAGCCACCAACATACGGCATACCCTGTCTCTCAAAACTCTGCTGCGACGTCAAGTAGGCCAGACAAGCAGTCCGTCGAGACCGCAGCATGATACTCCCATAATGCAACTCGGGATCATCAGGGCATGAGGAAAAAGTAAATATGTTGGGTGAGAAGTAAGGACGCGTGCGAAGTAGATGTCTCAGAAATCGACGGTAGAATCTTACCGTTCCTGTACTTTTTATGCACTGGAATGGTATCCCTACAGAGATCTATTCCTTGCTCGAGTTTTAGTTAGCTGTATCATGATATCTATAATACGGATGGGAATTTTAAATCGTACGTGCTCAGTATTCGGTAGTGCATGGTTCAAGCCAGATTGTCTTCGTAATAAACATGTAATTCAGTCTGGTAGAAAGTTCACCGGCATACATGCATGCATTTTCAATCTTTAGGGGATTAAACAAGAGGGGCATGAAAAATTTACAGTCGGGTGCAGTTTATGAACATTATATCAGTGCACCAGTTTTCCAGCAAAGAAGAAGTATGTGGCACAGTGGGGGAGAATTACTCAAAAACGTTCTTGTTAAGATCATATATCAACAGAGAGCAGATGATGCTGCTGAGACTGCTGAAGTTAGAACAGAGGATGCTGCGAAGGCTGATAAAGCAAGAAGAAAAGAAGTAACTGTGACTGATATCAGTGGAAATGAACAGCTAAGATAAAGAGTAATGAAGTTTGTGATCAACAATGGAAAATCTGTCAAAGAGGATAAATAGGGATTGCGGATTACCTCTATGAAGATATATGAAGTCGTCGGTCAGTTATAAAGTCAAACATAAGTTAGTTTTTTCTGTTAGTCTTCATCTTCCTAAATGAGGAAGGTATATAGCTTCGCAGAGATAGAGAGAGAAGTGTTCCAAAAGTCATTTTTGATATGTTGATTCTTCCTCTCGGTAACTACAGAAAGATGCAGAGAAAGATAGATGAGAGTATGGATTCAATATAGAGATTTTTCCTTTCAATTGATGTAAAGATCTTGAAGTACATTGTGATCAAGTACATAAGAGAATATACAGAGTTCTTCATTGATTAATCTCAATCTCTACATCTATATCTTCCTATTCCTGCATTCTTCAATTCTTCTATACCAGAAGATTCTGCATTGTTGATTCTTCTGTATGAATGCATCATCTTCACATGGTATTAGAGCTGGACGATCATTTCAGCCAAAAAGGATCCATTCAGTAGCTACTTGTTTGATCGAGGAAGAAGGATCTGAAGCTATACAGATTACTGTATCACGGTAACTCAGTTAGTTTTTCATAAACGAAATTGCTATCCTAGTTTTTCCATAGTTGAAAGAATACAACAATGGCAGTAAGAGCATCGAAGTATCCCTTCCCTATACATGTGAATATTTCTAACTTTGTCACCATAAAACTTGCCGAAGAAAATTTTCTTTTATGGCAAGCTCAGATCTATAGGTTTCTGAAAAGCCAAGAACTATTTGGCTTTGTTAATGGTGATATTACACCACCTACTCGGATGCTGTAGAATGTAGTTGAAAGAGATGAAGCTGAGGCTGTAAATCCAGAATATACTGACTGGATAAAAACAAATCAGCTAGTATCCTCATGGATAAGCGGAGCTGTATCTGAGAATATACTAAGCTTAATAATTGGCTTATAAACATCTTATGAAGTGTGGCAGACACTCTTGAATCAATTCACACAAAAATCAGCAGCAAGAGAGTTTGAGTTGAGGGGGAAACTCCAAGGCTGTCAAAAACATGATCGAGATCTTCCAGTCTATCTTCGAGAGTACAAGTCAATATGTGATCAGTTAAATGCTATCGGGAAACCGGTGGATGATATAACCAAGCTGTTTGGTGTATTGGAAGGGTTAGGAGCTGAGTATGAAAATTTTTAAACAACAATATACTGTCTAAAACCTCAACCTGAGTATGATGAGGTAATTGCACAATTAGAAAGGTTCGAGTCAAGAATGCAGAACTATTCTAGAACGCAATTTAACCCCAATATGGCTTACTTTGGGCAAAGATATTCTCAGGCATAGTTCAAAGAAACTACTAATGGAGGGTATATTCCTCCAAATTTAAGCTTTGCTGCTCAAAGAGGTAATTACAGAGGAGGCCGCAGTTATGGAAGAGGACGCTCTCTTTATAACAGAGGCCGTGGATTCAGATACCCTGAAGACAACTCAGGTTACAGGTCTAACAATGTCAGCTATATGCAAGAGAATCAGAGAACCAAACCTTATTACAATTCCTCTGAACCCGCTTTCACCTCTGGATTTCGTCCCTATGCTGGTCCATCACAGAGATACCAAGAAATAAAATCTTATCCTTCCAATCTAACTTTTCCCAAGAATGTGCAGGATGAGAAGCCAATTAACAACATAAAATTAGAATGTCAAATCTGCAAGAAACCAGGCCATGATGCTTTGCACTGCTGGTACAGATTTGATAACTCGTATCAAGCTGAGGAGATACCAACAGCTTTAGCAGCTATACATCTTGAGGATGCCAAAGGCAGCGAGTGGTATCCAGATACTGGTGCAATTGCACACATTACATCTAATCCTGGTATGCTTCAAAACTCTTCTGAATACACTGGATATGACACTGTCATGATTGGTGATGGATCACACTTGTTGATTACACATACTGGTAACACATTGTTGCATACTGAAGAAAGTCTATTGCCTCTGAATGATGTTCTAATCGTCCCTGATATAAAGAAAAATCTGTTATCAGTGTCCAAATTAACAGATGATTACCCATGCTCATTTGTCTTTGACAAATTTGGTATATATGTAAAGGACAATTGGACCAACACAACCTTGCTGCTCGGAAGGAAAACTAAAGGACTATATCAAGTGAATTCACAAACAACACAAGCCTTTCTAGCTCAGAGACACAGAACAGTAGAAGAGGACACATGGCATCAAAGACTAGCACACACCAATATGCATATCTTGAAGTATTTGCAGAATCAAAAACTCATTCAATGTAGCAGTAAGATGTTGAGTGTTTGTAGTAGTTGTCAAACTGCTAAGAATGCAGCTTTACCATTTCCATCCTCTGAATATGTAACAACCATGCCCCTACAGAAAATCCACTGTGATATATGGGGGCCATCACTTGTGACTTCATTTCAAAGTTTCAAATACTATGTTCTGTTTGTGGATAATTTCTCTCGATATAGTTGGATATATCCATTAAAATTGAAGTCAGACTTCTATAAGATCTTTGTTATGTTTCAAAAGCAAGTAAGAAAACCAATTTGAGTCAAAAATCAAGGCCTTTCAGTGTGATAGAGGAGGAGAATTTCTTAGCCACAGGTTTCAAGCTCATTTGCAAGACTGTGATATAAAACAAAATCTCTCTTGTCCTTATACACCTGCACAGAACGGGATATCTGAGAGGAAGCATCGGCATATTGTTGAATTAGGTCTTGCCATGTTATATCATGGCAGAGTTCCACTGAAGTATTGGGTTGATGCTTTTATTACAGCTAACTATGTCATCAATCTTCTTCCAACACCGAGATTGGACATGCAATCACCACATAGAAAACTATATCACCAAGAGCCAAACTATGATCACCTTAGAGTATTTGGTTGTGCCTGTTATCCATGTTTACGACCCTATGCTCAGCATAAGTTTGATCCAAGATCTCTCACCTGTGTATTCATTGGTTATAGTGACCATCATAAAGGCTACAGATGTCTTGTGCCTTCAACAGGTCGAATATATATCAGTAGAAATGTAAAGTTTGATGAGAAGTTTTTCCCATTCACTAAGTTGTGCTTGACAAAGTATGCACCTCTTACAACATTATACCAGATATGGGCAGAAGAAGTTCAGTTAACAGAGTCAGCAAATAGAGAAATAGTCTCTAATATACCTTATACTGGTTCTCATACATGTGCAGCCCATCTGCAACTCGATAAAGACAATATTGTCATCAACTCTCAAAGTACTCAACAGAACTTTATTCCCTATACTGATCAATCGAGACAGGTCATTTCCACAATGGTTACACATGATGCAGAAACTTCACCTGTACAGAACCAAGACATATCTGATGCTGATACACCACTATCCAATAGTACAAGCAGTGGATCTGATCAAGCCACTTCTCACACAACTCAAGGGATTCCTTCTAATCATTCAATGCAGACACGATCAAAGTCTGGAATTGTCAAACCGAATCCCAGGTATGCATGTCTTGCTGTCTATAAGGTACCTTCTGAACCAAAGACAATTAAATCTGCATTAGCACGTGAAGGTTGGCATAAAGCAATGACAGAAGAAATGGAGGCATTATATCAAAACAAAACCTGGGACTTAGTTCCTCGAGCTGAACATATGAATATAATTGGCTGCAAGTGGGTCTTCAAAACAAAACTTGCATCTGATGGTAGTCTTGATAGATTGAAAGCCCGTTTAGTTGCTAAGGGATTCCATCAAGAAGAAGGCATAGATTTCACAGAGACCTTTAGTCCAGTAATCAAGCATGCCACAATCAGAATTGTTCTGTCTATAGCAAAGATGAGACAGTGGCCTATACATCAACTTGATGTTAAAAATGTATTTTTACATGGCACTCTTAATGAAACAGTCACATGGAGCAGCCTCCTGGTTTTCAAGATCCACAGAGACCTTATCATGTGTGTTTACTCAAGAAATCACTCTATGGTCTTCGACAAGCTCCTCGAGCATGGTTTGATAAGTTCAGTGATTTTCTACTCGAATATGGATTCTTTTGCAGCTCGACAGATCCATCTTTATTCATATATCATCATCAACAGCATACTATTCTTTTGCTTTTGTATGTTGATGACATTGTCTTAACTGGCAGTTCTTTTCAAATACTCTCTGTTCTTATTCAGTTTCTTAGCCTCAAATTTCACATGAAAGATCTTGGTCCTTTGCATTATTTTCTTGGCATCGAAGTCAAACAAAATTCAGATCATTTGTTTCTATGTCAAACAAAATATGCTAGTGATCTTCTCACTCGAGCTTACATGTCTGAATGTAAACCAATTGCTACTCCTTTGTCCCTAAAGCCAATTATTATGCAACAAGACTCTGTTTCTCTGACCAATCCTACTGAATATCGTAGCTTGGTAGGTGCTCTTCAATATCTAACTTTGACTCGACCTGACATAGCCTATGCTACCAACCTACTGTGTCAAAAATTACAGACACCAACTGTGGCAGATCTTGCTCGACTTAAAAGGGTGCCGAGATACATCAAAGGCACCATCAATCTTGGTTTATTCATTCACTCACAGAGTTCTTCACATCTGTATGGTTTTTCAAATGCAGATTGGGCAGGGTGTACAGAAACACGAAGATCAACTACAGGATTTTGTACTTACATTGGTTCCAATCTTATCTCTTGGGCAGCCAAGAAGCAATCCACAGTCAGCAGGTCCTCTACAGAAGCCGAGTACCGAGCACTTGCTTCCACTTCTGCAGAACTCACTTGGATCAGCTTTGTCTTACGAGACATAGGCTGTGCTCTCCACTCTCCTACACATCTATTTTGTGACAATAAATCAGCTATAGCTCTCACTACTAATCCTATATTACATGCTCGAACAAAGCATATTGAAGTCGACTTTCACTTTGTTAGAGAAAAAGTCTCTTCAAGATCACTCACTGTTCGGTATGTCCCAAGCAATTTCCAAATTGCTGACATTTTCACCAAATCTCTCTCACACTTTACACATTGCCAACTCCGCACTATTTGGGACTTGGTTCTCCACCTACTCCCAATTTGAGGGGGAATGTTAAGATCATATATCAACAGAGAGCAAATGATGCTACTGAGATTGCTGAAGTTAGAACAAAGGATGCTGCGAAGGCTGATAAAGCAAGAAGAAAAGAAGTAACTGTGACTGATATCAGTGGAAATGAATGGCTAAGATAAAGAGTAATGAAGTTTGTGATCAACGATGGAAAATCTGTCAAAGAGGATAAACATGGATTGCGGATTACCTCTATGAAGATATATGAAGTCGTCGGTTGGTTATAAAGTCAAAACAGAAGTTAGTTTTTTCTGTTAGTCTTCATCTTCCTAAATGAGGAAGGTATATAGCTTCGCAGAGATAGAGAGAGAAGTGTTCCAAAAGTCATTTTTGATATGTTGATTCTTCCTCTCGGTAACTACAGAAAGATGCAGAGAAAGATAGATGAGAGTATGGATTCAATATAGAGATTTTTCATTTCAATTGATGTAAAGATCTTGAAGTACATTGTGATCAAGTACAGAAGAGAATATACAGAGTTCTTCATTGATTAATCTTGATCTCTACATCTATATCTTCCTATTCCTACATTCTTCAATTCTTCTGTACCAGAAGATTCTGCATTGTTGATTCTTCTGTATGAATGCATCATCTTCACAGTTCTAAATCTTTTGTAATTATATCAATTCATTTTTAATTTTTTTAGCCAATTTAGTCCTAGATTTTTTGCATTTGTGTTAGTTCTATCCATTCGGTCAATTTTGACTGGTCAACGCTGACGTGACAATTTTAGAATAATATTTTGATTTTTTCTGAAATTTTTTATTTTATTTTATTTATTTATTCCCCTTCCCCTTCCCCTACCCTTAGTGTTGGTGACGGCATTGTGACTCTCACCTGGCTAGATTTTGCTAGGGCATCGTGGCCAAGGAAGCACGGACACGTTCAGAGGGTCTCCGTGTCGTATTGGACACCCCGACACATGTTGGACACGGTCAGACACGCGGTCAACATGTGTCGAAGTTTCTGACACGTGGTCAACTCATTGCGACACGCTTTGACACGTGTGTTCGAAGGTTTGTGGGCGGGTCTGTAGGTGCGAAGGGAAGAAGGTGATGGAGGGTGGAGGCAAGGGTGAGGGAGCCGAGGTGACGCTGCAAGCGACGGCGAGAGAGGGTAGAGGAAGAGCAAAGACCAAGACGATCGAGAAGGCTGCGACCGCCGATTGCAACGTTGAGATGGAGAACTGCAATGCCGCGATGGAGGGCTAGACGCGAGGCTAGGATGGCAAAGTGGGGAATGGAGGCAAGGCAGCGACAAGAGAGGTAGAGACTAAGCAAGGGAGAGGAGAAGGCGATTGCTAGAGTTTTTGCCCTTTGGGTTGTTACTTTACTAATCGTTTTTTCAATTTTAGGAAGAAGAGCAAGTAGAGAGACGATGGCTTCTAGGGAAGAAACAAAAGCCTCATGCAGCGTGACTTCGATTTTGGGAAGTGAAAGGCGCAGGCGATGGGTGGGGTGGCGTGGGGTGGGGTGAGGGAAGAAAACAGAGGAGGGTGAAATAAATGGGTGGGACTCATCTAGCCCCCCAAAAAAATATTGAATGTTAAATAACTTTATTAATAAATGGTAAGGCTAAAAAATAAATAAATAGATGGGTTAAAAATTTATTCCAAAAAATAAAAGCACTAGATGTTAAATAATTATAAATTTTGATCATCGAGGAAAAATATAAATTTATTTTGACTCTAATCTCTCGTTAGTTATGTATTTCATTGATAACTTTTGTTAAAGTCAAAAAAGTCTTTCCAATTTTTTTATGAATAAATTTATTAATGTTATTAGTATAGATTTATTATAGGCTCTTTTTTATTATTTATTTATTTATATATTTGAACAAATTAATTTAAATATAATAATTAATCATGTATATATAACAATATTTATTTAATATACAACGTGTCCCAACGTGTCGGAATTCTCTTTTTCTGAGAAATGACGTGTCATGTGTCCGTGTGGGTGCTACTTAGATCGTGGCCCTCACCAAATTTGGGCTAACGAGGGCATCACGGCCCTCGCCCACTGCCAGCAAAGACGGGCCAGAATTGGCCAAATAAATTGAACTGACATAAATACAAAATGTTTATGATTAATATGGCCCAAAAAAAATTTTATAATTGAATTGACGTAATTACAATAAGTTTAAGACTTTTTTGGTAATTTTCTCGGCACACCCGGGTTAATCATCGTGGACCAAATAAAACAGAGGGTACCATAGAAATGGTGGCGCTTGATTCAACGCCTTCTTGTCCAATTCGTACACATACATTCGTCAAGGTGGGATACGAGAAGTTATAATACAAGTCATTGGCGACTTTCATCACTCCTTCCATACTCCTTCCAAGACTTTGATGACATGGAAGGCTTCTTTGTGAAATCAGTTTGCAAATACCACACAGCGAGTCTCATAATGTCGATCATGTGAGATCCATTCTATTGCATATCCTCACTATTCCTGTAGATCATATCCAACAATTGCCCTTCTTCGCTCTTTCTCTTAAAACTCCTATTAGCTACGTATCATTCTAATTCTGCTAGTCGTTGAAAACTTTCCTTCCATAAACTAACTCCAAAATTACAACACCGAAATTATAGACATTTACTTTCTCCATAATTGCTATGTATAGCCATTCCGGGGCCAAATACCCTAGAGTCCCCCTCATTATGGTCACAATTTGGCTTTGGTCCCTAGCAATTAGCTTAGACAAAGCATGTGACATCCTGAAATTCGACCCAGTTTTGATTAAGTGAAATGGGCATTTCGTCGACGTGCCTATGGCCCTTTTTCTCTGAGTTGATCACTCACGAGTTAACTAACCTATTGGGTAAAGCCGTTAAGGGATGTATCAGCTGAGTATTTGTTCTCTCAGAAGGAGTTGAACATGAGACAGCGACGAAATGCCCATTTCACTTAATCGAAACGGGGTCGAATTTCAGGATGTCACAAGGCAAAAAACTGCAACCCTAGATTTAAATTTGTCATTTGAGTGTATATTTTGGGGCTCAATATCCTTGTGGACTATCTTCCATCTACATTCTTCGTGGAGATACCATAGGCCCTTTGTTATGTCACAAATTATGCTCCTAATGACTCTTCTAATCTATGAAAGATCTATCTATCTAGGGACCTTTTGGACATGTATTCATAGACAAGTAGTTTATGAAAGTTCTTGGTACAAAATCCAAAGAGTCATAGTAAGTTCACGTAATGAGTATTACTAATGCTCTCAACCTCAACAAGAAAAGATTTTTCATTTTGGCATAAACCATTGAGGCATTTCACAGCGACCTTGGTGCCATTATCAAGAGTGCCTTGATAAACAAAATCCATCCTCGCCGAGCTTGTCATTAAAATCCTTGGTAATGGCTTGTAAATCATCATAGGCAAATCTCTTAGGTGCTCCAGGTATTTGATCTAAATAGTCTTCTTCGACCTTGTAGACACCTTTGTTTCTAAGTAGGCGTAAGATGAAGGCTAAGAGTGATCCGAGGCTACAAGCGATGATCACGGCAACTGCCCTCCTACTAATTTTAGGAGAAACAGGAGGTTCATCTGTATTGGGCGAAGCAGCAGGTTCAATCTGAACTTCCCTCGGGGTACTCTGCACTTTAAGGAATACGTTTGAGGGGTGATCCAAATCTAATGGGCTTTAGCTTAAGCTTATTAGCGAAACTACCCGAGATACTAAGTAGCATGAACCGGAAGAATTATAGACATTTGCTATTGAAAAAAAGCCGCTAGGCACGAGCAATCGTTCGCACAAACCTTTCTGCAGCTCTCCTCATCTGAATTTCCAAGATCCGGGGTGCTTTGGGGATCTGCCAAGTAGATGAAGTGAGCAATCCTGCTGACCCCCAAAAAGCTTTGTAATTGCGAAGCTGCACAAGACAAAGGAATCCTTTCAGAGCACCCGAGTGTAAGAGCTAAATCATCCATTGGCTTACGCTTCCCTTGTGTATCACATATTCCATAATTACCACAAACCATCGGATAGCCGCAATGTTGGAGTTTTGTTTGTTAAAACAAAATGAGTGCTTTTTTCTTTATGCCATATAGAAAAAGTGGGTAGAAGTGGACTAATTTAAAAATGTGAGATTTCCTTATTGTAGTTAAAGAAATGATTTGGTGGGGCTAGACCCCACTATACTCGCGTGCGGGTGCGCGATTTTGGCACGCTTGCGCACCCGCAGATTAATTAGCACTAATCCCTTTGTTATTTTATTTATTTTATTATTTTTTTTAGTTAATTCAAAGGTTGCCTTTCATTTTGAGAATTTTCGGAAATGAAATATAAATTCGAAATTTTATTTAAAAAATTAAATTAAAAAAAATTGAATTTTGTTTTGTGTCTTTTTAAGACAACATTTGGAAAATTACTTATTCGGTTTTAATTTTTCCCGAAAGGTTGCAATTGTTCGTTTTTTGACTTCTTCCGAAGAGTCGCATTTGTTTATCCAAACAATTTTTCTAAATGACGTGTTTGTTCATTCTTTGGCAATTTTCATTAAGAGTTGTAAGACCGTTTCATATATATACTTGTCAATTTTCAGAAGAAAAATGGTGTCATTTTTTCGAGTCTTCTTTCTGAAAAACTGCAACCAATTTTTCGATTGTTTCTTAAAGAGTCCTTGGAGAAATACTTGAATTGCTATCTAGTATTCTCATCCGAGACTTTGTTGTATCCTTGAGGATTTTTGCCGGTGACCATTAGTAACGTTGTGGGGCAAATAAATCTTTAAAAAAAATGATATCACGCCTCAAAGTCTGAGTTGTTTTACTCGATCCTATTTCATTGTTCTACCCAATTCAAAGTCATATTTTCCCAACACGCAATCCCCTATGAAGCTTGTTAGAGTATCGTATGCCATGATCCACCCATATCGAACCCACCGATACACCCTCGGATGTCCATCAGAATCTAACTTCGAGCACTGCAGAGTCCACCCGAATTAGAACCAGAAAACAAAGAACTGTTTCTCACGGAATTCATAAACAATGCCAATTGTCCTTGGGTGAATTCAACATGATTAGAGTCGTCGCTTGTGTTCGGAAAATTGGTGCACCAAGGGAAATAGACCGGCGGAGGGTTTGTCTCAAGACGAGCAAATAAACCTTCGGTTGTTAGAGAAAGCGAAAGCAAACCTTGTTCCAATGGGTTAAAGTCGGTTGTATGATAAGAAAATCCAATGGAAGGGCAGGCAAATTGAAGAAAGAAGATGTTGAACATGGGATCCATCCTACAATAGGAAAAGTAAAATGAGAGATATTTTTAATACGGAATGGAAGAAATCTTTGAATCAAGGAAGTAGTAAAAGAGAAGTGTATGATATTTATGCTCTTTTTCCAATGTGTTCTGCATTCCTCACCTTCAAATGTACACTTCAATTGATTTGTAACACCTGTAAGGCGGTCAAGCCTTTAAGCCTGGGCTCCTGTGTTACGCGGTGACATTTCAAAGAAAAAAAAAAATACTTTCCAACTTGGATTATGAGGAATAACGAAAAATAAAGGAAAATTCTAATTTATTGAACTTCATAACGAACAATATAGATTTTAAAATTGTAATTCATTAGCCAATGTTCTTAGGCACTTGTTAGCTGGCAAATAAGCAAAGTCCATAATTTTGGCGCGCTCCTTTATTTACTATACAATTAACATTTTAAGAATCAAGACATTTATTATTTCACCGAATTAACTTATGACAATCAAAGCATTTTATGTTAAATACGTTCGCTATGTGTTTTGAGGGCACTTAGATGTCTTGAAATTAAACGGCATAAATGAAATTTTGAAAGCAGTGGGTGTAAAATATATATATATATATATATATATATATATATATATCTTTGAGAAATTTTCTTTTGGGGCCAAATTATGTGTTTCAACTTTAGATAGTACGGAATGTAATTGAGAGAAATCATCAAGGTGATTTTCATAATTCCCTTTTAATTATCAAAATTCTGTTTAATAAAAGTATGTCATGATCAGGATTGGGAGTGGCGTTATACCTGACAAGGTGGTGAGCATAGTCGAATTTCAGAAGGGGTATTTGACCATTCTCTCTTTCTTGGGATCTCGGAAGGTCAGTCAATTCATAATCCCTTCGGCCAGGTCGCTGTTCATGAGAGGGAATCATAAACCTCTATAAATATGAAAAAATACACAAAAATTCCTGTATTTTCCTTAAGACTCGCTTTGATCTCATGCCTCGTTTTTGCCACAATTTTAATCATGGTATTATTCTTAAAGTGACTATTTAAGTCCCATCAAAATCTCCATAAATACCCAATAAATTGCTGAGTCGACATGGCTAGCAATTGGGAATCCAATTGGCAAACATGGCAAATAAATTGCTAAGAAATCTACTCGAAGTTATAAACATATCGCAAAATTTTTTTGCTTCAGAAACCTTAGGATGGGACCTATCCTTGATGCATATTTCGCCGCAAATCTGAAACCGAAATCATATACTACTTAAAAAGCGGGTAAACAACAGGATAATTCTTGCACAAGAGATTACACTGATCATGTTCTGAAAAGGAACTATAAAAATCCCAAAACACACAAAGCACCGACGTATGGCATTCCATGTCTCTCAAAACTCTACTATGAGGTCAACGAGGCCAATCAAGCAGTCCATCAAGATCGGAGCCGCTTGCAATTTTTGCTGCAGCTTCTGGCTGTGTGATACGATGCTCCGGTGATGCAACTCTGGATCATCAAGGCCATGAGGAAAAGTACTTGCTAGCTACTTCATGGCTCCTGAAAAGACTAGGATTCAGAGATTCTCTACTTTCACGCAAAGCATTTGAAATGTGACAGGTCCAACAATCCTCCTCCTGTATACAAAGAAAAACATTTTCAGCCCCCAAATCCATAAATCAAGAGCCACATCGACAGTGTACTCTAATGTTCTTAACATATTACCTACGCTCAAAATTGGCGTCTTGGCTTAGCTTCTGCATGGGTGACTCGAATTGACCTTCCATTAAGGTCCTGCATCAATGCAGATTAATATGTGAACTTGAATCCAACGTAAGAGTCAACAACAAAGGTGGTAATAGCCAGAAGGTCAGCGCACAGTCAGCTTCACCATGGCATACCCAAGCAAATTTCATCTTAGATTGCGTGACAAAATTTCATAATCATCACGGGATTAAAGATGTGAACCGTTAGAAACCGATATAACAGAGCAAACAAATGTAGAAGAGTATAAACAGATACCAATAAAGAAACTATAGCCATGTAACAGCACTCAACTTATAGAACAAAAATTACATTATGCAACCACTTGGAATCCATACTGACACTTGTCTTCAAAAAGAGCCCACCATGGAAAGATTTCAAAAGAAGACAAGAGAAACAAGAATTCTTATCACGAGGAACTTAACATCACTGCAATAACAAGAATGTCGTGCTTCAACTACAAGGTTCATTTAGAGAAAGTCATATTGTGCTTACCACGCCATTTAAAGAGTCGATAGCATTGTTAACCTCATCAGCAGAACCATAAGATACAAAGCCAAAACCCCTTGACCGACCGCTCTCCCTGTCATAGACCACCTTGGCTTCCAAAACCCTACCTTGCTCACTGAACAATGTCTCAAGTGCCAGATCATCCACACCCCATGAGAGGTTGCCCACATACACACGGTTAGAGGAGTTAGAGAAGTTTGACCCGCCTCTACCCATTCTAGGTGGTGGACCATCCCTCTTAGCAGGAGGTGGTCCAGAATTAACCCTCAAAGGCCTTCCGTCGAGTTCCTGCCCAATGCCATAGCTTCTTTGTTAGATTCAATGAGATAGCTCGGTCATTTAATTAGGCAATGGAGGATAGTCAAGTAGGAGTGACATTCAATTGCATGAAAAGTATCAAACTTTCTCAAAGATAGATTTCAACATACTACAACAAAAGCATTGACTTCTAGAGGCAGCTAAGAAGTCTATAACGTGACACCATGCATAGTTGTGACTCGAAGAAACCACCTATCGTAATGTAAATTGAAGCAAGAGTCATGGAAACCATATGTTTTCTCAGCAAGTAAAATAATTCCCCTGGAATTATGCCTCGCAAGATATTTATAGCCATTTGATTTAAAGACACTATGGAGGCATGCCCTTTGAACGTACTGGGGCAACTGCATCACATCCAGCAAAAAGAAGCATTTTCCAACAATATCACCCCACAGACAGCCTCGCATGAACAACAGTCACTTTGATTGAACAGCAAAATATAAAGAATAGCAAATAAGACTAGGTCTCAAATACTGACATAGCCATTAAATTGCTGAGCAGCAGCTTCAACTTCCTCCGCCGTGGACATGGTCACGAACCCAAAACCCCTGCTCCTCCCGGTTTCTTTATCATAAATCACCTGCCACAAAAGAAGGAAAAAAGGGTTTTTGTCACATTCCGGATAACACGTTTCGACTTCGAACTTCACTCAGTTAACGCACATATGACCAAGAAAACGCAGTTCCTCGAAATAAAGTAAAACACCCGAGACCCAAAAAACATCATTTCGTCTCCAAAACCCGACAGGACCAATCACCTCGACCATCTCGACGTTGCCGGCGCTCTCGAACAGGCCGGCGAGCTGGGCGCTGTCGACGGTGAAGGGGAGGTTCCCCACGAAGAGCTTGAGGTTGGGGGCGAAGCCGCGCGTCCCGCGCTCGTCGTCGCCGTCCTCCTCGCTCAGGAAGCCACCTTCTTCCCCTTGCTCCTCCTGGTCGACCTCGGAGGACACGAAGACGCGGCGGAGGAAGCGGGAGGAGGAGGAGGAGGAGGAGGCGGCCGCGGCCCTGGGGGGAGCTAAGTCGAAGGACAGCAGAGGAGAGGAGGAGAGGGACCTGAGGGCAGCGGGCTTGAGGGCGAAGCAGCGGACGGCCACCGCCTTCGGGGCGAAGGAAGGGAGGACGAGGGACGCCGCTGCGCCGGCGGCGGAGGCGGCGGAGGAGAAGGTCGACATGGCGGTGGAGTACGGAGCTCGAAGGGATAAGGTTTCGAGCTGAGGAGGAGGAGGGAAGGAAGGAAGGAAGGAAGGAAGGAGGCAGCGAGGGAGAGGAAACGGCTGAGCGTTTTGTTTATAAAGGGAGAGAAGGATAAGATACGGGCAGATGCAAGCGGTTCGGGGGTCGCGGGCCGGGCGGGCCGGGCCGGGCCGGGGCCAGGGAAAATATCTGGCCCGGACCGAGCGAGTCGGGTCGGGGGGGATACTTCGGCCCGGTGAGGACGCTCGGATCGAATGCGACGGCGGCTCTTTCGTGGAATGAAGTATGGGAGGGGCGGATTGCTGGCGTGTGCTGCGGCGCCGACAAAGTTCTGTGGTGGATGGGCTCGCTCGCGTGGTGCCGGTGTTGTCATTGGACATTCGGGCAGAGGACATCGCCGCTCTTCAAACCCTAGAACATGTCCCCACGCGAAGAGGACGGTCGCTCGCGCTTGAGTCCGACCGTTTGGAATTGATAGGTGCAATCTTCAGTTCAACCACAAATCAGTTCGAGTAGGAGGCATGGGCGTATCTGGACAAGATTCATTAGTTGCTGGTGCCTGGTGGGTTTCTCCAAACTGGACGTCGTTCACTTCGCAATAAAAGCAAACCGGCCAGGACTCAGGGCCGCTTCGGCCTTCCTCCTAATTGGGCTTTTTTTTTTACCATTTTCGGCCCTGTGGACCATTTTATGTTGTGATGCTTTGGGTCTGAATTTGGACTCTGTTTTTTTTTTTTTTAATTTATATATAAATTATGAAGCTATCGAAAAAAAATTAAATTCAGATTGGTTCGGATTACGTTGTCTATCTAAAACTCAAAATCTCAATTTGAACTGCGATGAATTCTATTGTTTTCTGGATAAACCTTGCTCTTGCAAGTGGGTGGTTCAAGTGCAAAAGAAAACTAATCTCCGGACAAAAGATTTTCTCAATTGATAATCGCCCCGTATAATTTCATTCCCCAAAAAAATAAAGCATCAATTTAATCTCCCCTTGCTTTGCTTTCCAAAGTTTCCTCTTAATCACTTCAAATCCTGCAAGAAAATCACATAGCGATCAACAGAAATCCTCAAGATTGAGATAGCTCTACAAAGACAAACTGAAAGCTAAAAAACGAAAAATAGCAGTCCAATCGAAGTGCCAGCTGCTTACCGTTGGAATTCGATCTTGATGGACTTGGCAGACAGATCAGCAATGGCCCTATATGCAGTCGTGGACAGCATCATGGTAGCACCGTTTGACGAGGAACGGGAGCCCACGCCGGACGCCTGTTCCACAATCGTGACGCTGATCCACTGGACCGGTCTGCAGGCATTCGGCCGGTCGCCGCTTATGCACCGCACCCTATATTGTCTCCCACAAGCCGCCCCGTTGTCCCAAATCTCATCCCCAGCATCTGCAACCAAGCGGCTGGGGGGAAATCGGGACGGATCGTACCCACAAGTCGTCACTGCGATCAGATTACCCATGATAAGTCGGTGTTTAGACAAAGATCACATCGTAGTGATGTGGCCTGCTGATATACCGGAAACTAGCAGCCAGTTCGACAACATAAATACTCACAGGTTTGTGGAGGATCATACTGAACGGCGGCGGTGCCCTCGTCTGCAACGCATTGGTGAACCAATAGCATGGCGAGAATGAGGATCGGCAAGAGACGGTGAGGGACAGCTCGCCGCGAATGGGACATTGTTGAGAGCCCACCTGCAGATTACTTTGAAAGATTGGAAATTTGCAATGTATGACGGGAAAAATCAGGGGAGCATTGATGGGTTATATCAAAAGAGGAAACCACCAAACCGGACTCCTTATCTAACTAGGCTAACCGCTGAAATTAGAGGGGAAAAGGGAAGATCTTGAAGCGGGATGAAATTGGCGGACGATTTCCAAACTAGGAAAAATGCTTTTCCCTTTTTTCCGAACTCTTCCGGAACCCCATGAATATCCGCAAACCAGCAGCAGAAAGAACAGATTACAGTTTCTATGGCCATAAAACTGATGAAAGAAACGACCATAATTGGGGGGGGGGGGGGGGGGGGGGGGGGGGGGGGGGAACAAGGAAGAGACTTCTAATTAAAACACGGAGCCCCAAATTGAGCAAAATCAACACAGGGGACATTCTCGGAGGTCAAACCGACTCCGACGAAAGCGCCCGGATTCGATCAGGTTAACCGGAGTCGCGCCTTGTCGGGAGGCTCGTGTACGTACGGCAAAGACACCACGCAGGGAAGTATCCAGAGAAGTGAAGAGGAGAGGAAAAAAGAAGAGGCTTTCGGTTCGGTACCTTTGACGGAGAGCATGGAAGCGAGTCCTCGACGGAAGATTCGACGACGAGCCGGGGAAACGATGGGATCGGCCGATGATGATCCGAGCCTGACGAACCTGTTCGCAATTCTCCTAGCAGACGCAAACGGAAGGATGAGGAGAGAGAGAGAGAGAGAGAGAGAGAGAGAAGTTGAAGTTGAGGTTGAGGTTTTGGGTATCTGAGCTCTTGCGAGGTTTTCCACCCGCGATCCCCCGAACCGAAGCCCTCTTCCGGAAATTTATCACGGGTCGAACGAGTTGTAATCCCGCACGGGACACGACGCTGGTTTTCCCGGAACAGACATTCCCAGGTTCATGTGCGCGCGCGCGTGCGTGCACCATCGAAGACGCAGCGTGCGCATTCTCTTCGCCCCCCCCGTCTCCCCCATGTGACATGTTTGGTAATAAGAAGGCACTGAGCCTTGGCGAAAAGAATGAATCACCCTCCCTTTATCAGAATATCTTATCTTTTGACCGTCTACGCACACATTAAAAAAATTGGGGATTCGGCCTCGATTCTTGTAAAGCTGAGCCGACAACACCGCTCGGTCGTCCCTCCATTTCTTAATTTACCTAACCACGGTCGTCGAGGTCCCGCCGTTTCGTGTCCTTGAAACATCTGAAACCCGAGGATGCGGCGACAATGGCATCGTTGCGGACGGACAAGTCCCCCAGATCTAATCACTATGATTCAGGGCCCTTAAGGATTTTGGCAGAATTCGAGCTTTTCATGGCTCGATCAATCACATTCATCAGTCACCATTCGATCATTCGGAATCATACAAAATCATCATGTATCGCATGGGCCGATTACAGTTGTATTGCGTTTTTTATTTAATTCATCCCAAAACCACATCCAGTTAGTGAGAAATTTGCGCCTTCGTGTACAGATCGTCGTGAGCTTATGGAGGTTGCGAGCTACGAGATCCCTTCGACTATGGTCAAAGGTGACCAAATCGATGACGCCCCGAGCGAGATTTCGATGTAGGCAGCGTAATTGTGAAAAAGGACATATATTCACAAGTACCAAGCCGCTGATGGCATTGTCGTGTAGTAATCATCGAAGTGCGACTTTTTCCTTGGTCGTGCGACTTTTTCAAAGGCTATATTGCCAATGCTAGGGAAGAGTGCCCAAAGATAAAGTCCTCCACACTAATTACAAATCTACTAATTTAGTCTAAATTTTTTTAATGATATCAATTGAGTCATAAAGTTTTTTTTACAATTCTTCAATATAATCCCTTCAATCAATTTTAACCAAAAACTATTACTATGGACAATAGCCATCCTACGTGACATAATCAATATCGATGCCAATAAAATTTATAATTTCTTAAATATTTTAAAGAATTTACCCTTTCTTTTTTCTTTTACGACTCTAGAACAATAAGGGCTAGTGACCCTCACCTCTGGGTAAGGGCATTGCAACCCTCGTTGGCCAAGTGAAGGGCTTGTAATCCTCACTTATGGCCAACAAGGGTATTGCGGCCCTTTTTTGGATGTAGGTGAACCCTCGCCCAAATTTTGTTTTTGCTAGTGAGGGCACACACACTTGGGAAAAAAAATAGAAAGGAAAGAAAAGAACCAAAAAAAGGTAATAAGAAAATTTAGAAAATTAAATATATATATCTACGTTAGCATCGACTGTCCCATATAAGATGGTTAGTATCCATGTCAATGATTTTCCAACCAAAATTGACCAAATATATTACATTAGTAAATCTCAAAAGGTTTAAAACTAAATTCGCATAATTAAAATATTTATGACTGAATTGGCATAAGTGTAACATATTTATGACTTCTTTATTTTTTTTGTACTTTTTCCACCAATCTAAAGGATCTAGTTTCCATTTGGACACTTAGGCTCCATTAGTTTCGTGAAAAACAACTTCTTGAAAAAAGTTTTTCGGATTTTCTAACATTCGTTTCATGAAAAATGAATTGATTGAGAAAAACATTTTCCATCAATGAAAAAAATATTATAAAATAGGGGAAAATATTTGTAGATGGTAAAATTGAAATTTTATTGGTAATTTAGAATTAGTTATGCACTCACTCATAAATTCTAAAAACAAGTGGTAATATATTATTGGGTGTGTGGATGGTAAAATTGTATAAACAAGCGATATTGTCTTCTTTTTTCTTCTAAAAGTAAACTTCTCATTTCAAAACAAAACATTACAAAATAGATGCAGTAACTATATTATAACAATAGATAAAAGAAGACTCTTGACAAAAATAATAGTTTTTAACTTTAGACGGGAGATCATGGAAAAGAAAAGAAGATGCAACGCCTATTTGATTAAAAGTCCATTTGCAAGTGCATGAGAAGCTCCATTATAGAGTCTACGGGTCCAGGCCAAGCTCCAACCTAGATTGTGCTAAAGAAGGAAGTGAATTTGCAATGAAAGGCTGCATACTCTAAGTGCAAAGATCATTTTCTTGAATGGCATCATTTAAGACTTTGTAATCGCTTTCAAAAATCGCCTTTTGGATGCTGAGGGACTGAGCATAATTGCAGGCAAGAAGCAGAGCTATTGCTTCCACTTCCTCCGGTGAGTTCCGATGTCCTTTCCTTGTCCAAGCTTGGACAACTGAGCTACTAGCCGACCATGCAATGATATCATTGGCTTCTTTGCTATTTTTCCATGCCCCATCCATAAATTTCGATTCTTGATCTAACGGTGGGAGCCAGAGTCTATCTCTTTTCCTATTGAATCGGATCTTGGACTTGTCAAAATTGTGTTCTCTTTCTTGAACTTGTTTAAAAATTCCATGAACTCTTGTAAAACCAACTCTTGTAAAACCAACTTAAAACCAACGCAATTGTGTCCTCTTTCGATTCGGTACCTTTGACGGAGAGCACGGAAGCGAGTCCTTGACGGAAGACTCAACGAGCCGGGGAAACGATGGGATCAAGCCGATGATGATTCGAGCCCGACCAACCTGCTCGAAATTCTTCTAGCAGCTGCCATGGATGGAAGGAGAGAGCAGGAGAGAGAGAGAGACAGACAGACAGAGAGGTTGAGGCTTTGGATGTCTGAGCTTCCCTGAACTGAAAACCCTCTTCTGCAAATTTATCTGACGGGTCGAACGAGTTCCAATCCTGCACGGAACAGCACGCTGGATTTCCTGGAACAGACATTCCTAGGTTCATGCGTGCTTGCATATTTATGTGCGCATTCGTCCGCCCCCGACAACCCCCCACGTGACATGTTCTGCAACATTTGGCAAGTGCGAAGTATCCCCGGGTCGTTTTTTTTTTTTTTCTCTTGCCCCTTATTAAAAGAAGGCATTGATCGTCGGCAAAGAGAATGAATTGCAAGCCCTTTATTAAAAGATCTTATCTTTGACCTTCCATGCAGACATTAAAAAATGGGAAGTTGGCATTGATTCTGGCGAAGCTGAGTCGATCACACCGCTTGTTCGTCCCTCCATTTGTTAATTATGAGCGACGGTGATCGAGGTCCCGCCGTTTTACGTCCCCGACGACGCAGCGACGGTGGCATCACGGCGGACGTACAAGTGCCCCAGATCCAATCGCTACGACTCGGGGCCCTTAAGGATTTTGGCAGAAATCAAGTTTTGCATCGCTCGACCAATCACCAGTCATCATTTGCTCGTTCGGAATCATATAAAATCATCTTGTATCGCATGGGCTGATTACAGTCACATTGCGTTTTTTTTTTTTTTTTTTTTTAAGTTCATCCCAAAATCATATCCATCCAATGAGAAATTTGTGCCGTCGCGTACGAATCGTTGTGAGCTTATGGAGGTCACGAGCTACGGGATCCCTTCGACGATGGTCAAACGTGACCTAATCGACGGCCCGAGCGAGATTTCGATGGAGACATCGTTGTTGTGGAAAGCATATCGGGATTGTTTAGATAAAACATGCGCCATTCTCGCATCTCAAAAGCAGTCATCTTGGCAACGGAATAATATATATTCCCAGTCACCAAACCTCGAGTGGCACTGTCGTGTAGTAATAATTGAAGTGCGTATTTTTCCTAGGTCAAAAGCTATATTGCCAATACGAGAGAAGAATGCCAAGAAAGACCTCAATTTACTGGGTGTATATATATATATATATTAATTAAATCCTAAATCTTTTGATAGTTTGTCAGTATAGTCTATCCAACCAAATTTAATCGAAAATCGCCGATATTGACACCGGCCATCCTACGTGGCATGAGTGACGTTAATATTAATACGTTTTACAATTTTTAAACATTTTTTTAAAGAATTTTTCGTTCATTCATTCTTTTCTTTTCTTTTTTAACAACTCTAACCCACAAGGGCTAGCAACCTTCACCTACTCTAGGCAAGGGCATCATGGCTATCATTGGCCACGAGCTCTGACACCCTCATTGACCATAGGTGAGGGGCTCGCGAACCTCACCTGTGGCCAATGAGGATATCATGGCCCATGTCTAAACCAGGCGAAGGTTGTGACCCTATCCAAGATCTAGATGAGGGCATGCCCTTGCCCAAACCTTGTTTGTTGCTATTGAGGGTAGGCTAGTGACACCGCTAACCCACAATTGGGAAAAATACATAAAGGAAAGAAAAGGAAAAAATATCTAGCCCGGACCGAGCGAGTCGGGTCGGGGGGATATTTCGGCCCGGTGAGGACGCTCGGATCAAATGCGACGGCGGCTCTTTCGTGGAAAGAAGTATGGGAGGGGCGGATTGCTAGAGTGTGCCGCGGCGCCGACGAAGTTCTGTGGTGGATGGGCTCGCCCTCGCGTGGTGCCGGTGTTGTCATTGGACATTCGGGCAGAGGACATCGCCGCTCTTCAAACCCTAGAACATGTCCCCACGCGAAGTGGACGGTCGCTCGCGCTTGAGTCCGACCGTTTGGAATTGATAGGTGCAATCTTCAGTTCAACCACAAATCAGTTCGAGTGGGAGGCGTGGGCGTATCTGGACAAGATTCATTAGTTACTGGTGCCTGTTGGGTTTCTCCAAACTGGACGTCGTTCACTTCACAATAAAAAAGTACCGGCCAGGACGCAGGGCCGCTCTGGCCTTCCTCCTAATTGGGCTTTTTTACCATTTTCGGCCCTGTGGACCATATTATGTTATGATGCTTCGGCTCTGAATTTGTGCTCAGTTTTTTAATAAATTATGAAGCTACTCTTCACGATCGAAAAGAAAAAATCACTGCAAAAATTCGATTCGGATTGGTCCGGATTATGTTGTCTATCTAAAACTCAAAATCTCAATTTGAACTGTAACGAATTTGATTGTTTTCTGGATAAACCTTGCTCTTGCAAGTGGTTGGTTCAAGAGCAAAAGAGAACTGACGATTCTCCCGGCAAAAGATTTTCCCAATTGATAATCTTCCCATGTAATTTCATCCCCAAACAAAGAAAGCATCAAGTTAATCTCCCCTTGCTTTGCTTTCCTCTTTATCACTTCAAATCCTGCATGAAAATCGCACCGCGATCAACAGAAATCCTCAAGACTGAGATAATTCTACATAGACACAAACTGAAAGCAAAAGAATGAATAATAGCGGTCCAATCAAAGTACTGGCTGCTTACCGTTCGAATTCGATCTTGATGGACTTGGCAGACAGATCAGCAATGGCCCTATATGCAGTCGTGGACAGCATCATGGTGGCACCGTTTGACGAGGAACGTGACCCCACGCCGGACGCCTGTTCCACAATCGTGACGTTGATCCACTGGACCGGTCTGCAGGCATTCGGCCGGTCTCCGCTTATGCACCGCGCCCTATATTGTCTCCCACAAGCCGCCCCGTTGTCCCAAATCTCATCCCCAGCATCTGCAAACAAGAGGCTGGGGGGAAATCGCGACGGATCGTACCCACAAGTCGTCACTGCGATCAGATTACCCATGATAAGTCAGTGTTTAGACAAAGATCAGATCGTAGTGATGTGGCCTGCTGATATACTCACAGGTTTGTGGAGGATCAGACTGAACGGCGGTGCCCACGTCTGCAACGCATGGGTGAACCAATAGCACGGCAAGAATGAGGATCGGCAAGAGACGGTGAGGGACAGCTCGCTGCGATTGGGACATTGTTGAGAGCCCACCTGCAGATTCTTTGAAAGATTGGAAATTTGCAATGTATGAAGGGAAAAATCAGGGGAGCATCGAAGGGTTCATCAAAACAGGCAATCACTAAATGGAAGTTAAACTTATCTACTAAAATAACCACTAAAGTTAACGGGGGGAAAAGAAAGATCTCGAAGCGGGATGAAATTGGAGGACAACGCTTTGGGAGATCTATCAAAGTCTCCAAATACTAGGAACAGTGCTTTTCCCCATTTTCCGAACTCTTCCGGACCATCATCAATATCCCCCAAACCAGCAGCAGAAAGAACGGATTGCATTTCCTATGGCCATGAACTGATGAAAGAGACGACTAAAATTCGGGGGAAAAGGAAAAACCCAAGAAGAGACTTTCCAATCAAAACATGGGGCCCCCAATTGAGCAATATCAACAGAGAGTAAATTCCCAATTACTAGAGTCTAGCTAAAAAAAAAAAAAGAGAGAAAATTTTCTGATTACTAGAGTCCACCCTAGAAATCTTCCAAGGCATGATTAACCAAAGCGCATTCTCGGAGGACGGAGCGACTCCGACGAAACCGCGCTGATTCGATAAGGTTACTCGGATCCGCGCCTTGTCGGGAGGCTCGTAATTCGTATACGTACAGCAAAAACTCCACGCAGGGGAAGTATCAAGAGAAGAGGAGAAGAGGAGGAAAAGAAAGAGGTTTTCGATTCAGTACCTTTGACGGAGAGCACGGAAGCGAGTCCCCGACGGAAGATTCGACGACGAGCTGGGGAAACGATGGGATCAAGCCGATGATGATCCGAGCTTGACCAACCCGTTCGAAATTCTCCTAGCAGCCGCCATGGAGGAAGGAGGCCGACCAAGACAGAGAGAGAGACATTCTGGGTATTTGAGGTCTTCCAAGGCTTCGACACTTCAAATATATCCCAGAATCGAAGCCCTCTTCTGCACGGAACGCGAACGCTAGTCTTCGTGGAACAGACAAATTGGATTCATGTGTAATGATTATATGTAGCTGCAAGATCGAGAGGCACAGCGCGCGCACTCGTCCGCCTCCGCCTCCGCCTCCCGCCACGTGACACGTTCTGCGACATTTGGTTGTCCCCGGGTCACTTTCTCTATTGCCCTTTAATTTAATTAAAGAAGGCACCGATCGTCGGCCAGGAGAATGAACCGCAAGCCCTCTTTATTGAAAAGATCTTATCTTCAGCTCCTATGCAAAACATTAAAAAAATGGGGTCTCGCATTGATTCTAGTAAAGTCGGGTCGATCACATCGCCTTTTCGCTCCTTCATTTGTTAATTACCTAACCAGGGGAAAAGGAAATCCCTCGTATGGCTTCCAGCCGATGCATAATCTTTTTCAATGTGCGCATCATGAATGGCGGCCATCGAGGTCCCGCCGTTTATGTTCCCGAAACATCTTACCCTGACAATGCGCGACAGCCGCGTCATGGCGGACGAATCCATCCAATCACTTGCCTTGGAGCCCTTAAAGGATTGCGGTAGGAATCAAATCTCGAATCGCTTGACCAACCACCAATCACCATTTGATCGTTCGGAACCATATCAAAAATTCATAAATCGTTTTGATCGATTTGAATCACATTTACGTCTCTTTTGACTATTTCCCGAAACCACATCCATCCACTAAGAAATTTGCGCCTTCGCGTATAGATCGTGGTGAGAAACACGATGATCCTAGCTACAAGATCCCTTCGACTATGATCAAACACAACCTAATCGACGGCTCGAGTGAGATTTCGATGGAGACATTGTAATTGTGAAAAAGGGATTCTTTATATAAAACATGCATGATTCTCGCATTTCAAGAGCAGTTATCTTGGCAACGGAAATAATATATTCACAGTTATCTAACATGAAGTGGCATTGTGGTGTAGTAATAATTGAAGCGCGAATTTTTCCTTGGCCAAAAGGTATCGTTGCCAATACCAAGGAGAAGTATTGAAAAGGTTCCATGAATATTATATTTATCTTAATTTAATCTTAAAATTTTCAATTAAATAGTTAAGTTATAAACATTTTCAAGATTTACCAATATAATCCATCTAATTAATTTTATTCAGAAATCATTAACATGGATGTCCACCATTCTATGAGACATAACCAGCATTGACGCCAATAATTTTTTTAATATTTTTTTCAAAAATTTTCATTTTTATTTTTCCTCGTTAGCGAGGCTCAAGCCTCACTTGCTCTAGGTGAGGGCATTGTAGCCCTCGTCAACTATAAGTTGCAATGCCCTCGCTGGCCCTAGGTGAGGGGATCATGGCCCTCGCCTAAACCAAGCAAGATCGTGGCCCCTTCTTGGATATGAGTGAGGGCATGAAGGCTCTTGCCCAGACCTCAATTGTGGTCGATGAGGGTAGGTTAGCAACCACACTGACCAACAATTGGGAAAAAAAGAAAGGAGATAAAAGAAAATTGAAAAAAAGAAGAAGGGAAAAGTAATAAAGAAATTATAAAATTTTAAAAATTATTTATGTTAACGCCGACTATATCACATAAGATGGTTAGTATCCATGTCAATGATTCTTGGTCAAAATTGACTTAATGAACTGCATTTACAAATTTTCAAAAGATTTAATATTAAATTAATGTAATTGAAGTTGTATAGTTTGATTATAAGTCAATATATTTTTACCTTATCAAAAAAAAAAAAAAACTTAATGCAATTGAAGTGCAATACATTTAAGAATTTTTTTGTTCTTTTTTCTATCGACCCAAAAACATCAACTTTAGGTATTGTCCCAAATTTGGCTCAAACTTTATTTTGTCTTAAAAAAAAACATGAACTTTTAATTTGTATCCGAAATTTGGCCGTTAACTCTCCTTCCACGGTCACGTTAGTCATTTGAGGCATTTTCACGTCACCCAGAAAAAATTTTCCCATTATTTTCCATTTTCTCGAAGATTTCCGTTCCTTTTTGTTTAGAATCGAGTTGAGAAATCACCGGATTCTTGTCCCAACGAGCGTGAGGTCGTGATTGCGACAATGAATTTTGATGAGGAAGAGGAGATCGAGTTCGAAGAGGACGAGAAAGTTAGGGTTGTGAACGAGGATGGCATCCCCGCCACCGTCGACAAGGAAGAAGAGGAGGAAGACGGCATGCAAAGCTAGGAGGAAGTGAACGGTGAAGGAGATGGGTGCGGTGGCGTGGACGACGAGGATGACGGCGAGGAAGAGGAGGACGACGAGGACAACTGTGGGTTATCAACCCACCTAACTCTTTTTTTTTTCTCTGTCTTTTCCTCCAACTTCGACCTCGCTTGTCGCAGCCATGGATGGGGCTTTGTTTCAAATCTGGAGTTGGCCGTCGAGAAGATGAAGACGAAGACGAATAGAGGGAATTGCGAGCAGAATGTGAATTTCTGAATCAAAGTATATGGGTTTCTCCTCTTCTTCTTTTTCCTATTTCGGCGATGAGCTGCACTGAACAAAAGGAAACCTTTAGCATTCAAGTTTCAGGGTTTCCTTTTTTTCTTCCCCAAGATTCCACAGATTTCCCATAACCCAGCTTTTACGAATTCCACATAGCTCGAGTTGTTTGTGACCATGGCTTCTATGTTAGGCCAAAAGGACGAGCCAAGGGACCCACTTATTTTTTACCCACGTTGCTCTCTGTAAACTCCTCTACTGTTAGATCTTTTGGCTAAAAAGACAAGCCAAGACACCCATTGCCCCTTCTTTGTCCCAAAGGTTTTTCTCCATATATATATTTTCTGGAGACTTCTATTTTTTCCAGATTTTTCGCCATTTGCTCAGGCCAAAAACAGGATGGGTAAAGATGACCACAAAGAGATGGATGACTCCTTTCGGCGAAGACCAAACTAACAACAAGGATGATGGAGGGGTGGTCTAGTTTGGACATGCAATGTTGGCTTCGGGCATCAGTGGTGGACGCGCGGATGTCAAGCTTGGCGGTGACTCTAGCCGGAGGATGTCAAAGAGAGAGAGACTTGATGAGCATATTTTCTCGTGCTTTAGAGACGAAGAAGAGAAAGTCACTAACGGTGACTATGGAAGAATGGTTAATGGAGGCCAGATTTGGGATGCTACTAAAAGTTTGAGCTTTATTTTTAAACAAAATATGGTTCGGGTTAGATTTGGGATAATACCTAAAGTTAATTTTTTTTAAAAAAAAATTGGCCATTTTCTGTCAATCTGAAGGCTCTAGTTCTGAGTCGAAGACACCTAGAATATCAAAATGAACACTTAAGTGCTAAAAGTTAGGAAAGTGACACTTAAATATTAAAATTGGAGCAAAATGGATCAGTTAATTGTTAACAACGAAAAAATCCAGCCAAAACGCTGGCGTGGTGATTTTTCTGTAAGGCAAGTGCAAAACAACGATGTTTTGTACGTTGACGTGGTTAGACAAGTGCCAAAACGACGTCATTTTGCTGCTGACAGGGGTAAATAATTAATATAAAAATTAATTAAATTAAATTAAAAACTAAATTTAAGAAAGAGGAGGGAGATGGTGCAATTCATCTTCCTCCTTTTTTAAAAAATTGGTTTTAAATTTAATTTAATTAATTTTTATATTAAAATTTGAATTGCGCCAAAACTATGTCGTTTTTGTGTTGATTTGCTAAGTCAACCTTCTGGCGAATCACATAAGCAAGTAAAATTAATAAAAAAATTGTTATGTAAGATTTTCGGCAAGGTTTGCCGGACATGATACTAAACACTTAACTGTCATTTTTCCTTACTTTTGGCACTTAGTATCTCCTTGTACCAAGTTTTGACACTTAATGTGTTCTTTTATTCTCTGGTTTTTATTTGGACACTTAATTATAATAAAGCCCAAATCAAGGCAACTATGTTTCTAGCAATATCAATGTAAATTGATATCAACGATGTAAATAGTAAGTTGCCACCAAAATTAATAGTAACTACTCAAGAGAGTCATTAATCTGCTAGTAGAAGTATGCTGACAAATGAATAATAACATAGTAAAATCAATTTCGTTAGTGTGGTACTGACTAAAAAACGTTGCTACTTGTAAAATCGAACCAATGTTAATAATCTGCTAGGAATTTATATTGGTCAAATAGTTATTTTGTTAGTAAATTACAACCATGAACCGACAATTCAAGGAAAGTATGTAAGGCCGCCCACTTAAAAAATCAAAGAACGAATGGCAGTACACTCTCAGGTTTGCGGATGGTAAAATTGAAATTTCATTGGTAATTTAGAAATAGTTATGCGCTCTCTCTTAAATTCTAAAAACAAGTGGTAATTTACTAGTTGGTGGGGATCGTAAAGTTGTTATTTCCTTTTTTTTTTTTCTTTTTTTTCTTTTTTTTGGTCAGAAAGTTGTTATTTCCTTAGTAAGCACCCACTTATAAAATCTAAAAGCGGGTAGTAATCTGAGTCGTGGACGATAGAAATGTCATTGCATTGGGTGCTCAGTTGTAAAATCTAAAAACAAGCCGCAATCATTATCGGATTTCGAGACAGTAAAATTCTTAACTCCTCACTTATAAATGATAAAACTGGTGATAATTTATTTTTAGGTTTATGGATGGTAAATTTGACGTTTCATTCGTAACTTACAAAACATTACACATCCACCCGTAAAATCTAAAAATGAGTGGTAGTTTTAAGAGTTACACATGCTCTCATAAAATCTAAAAATAAGTGGTGATTTGCCATTGTGTTTGTAAAATATAAAATTATTTTTTCATTAGGAATTTACTGTCAGTTTAAAATTACTACTCACCTTTCACTTGCTATCGATATTTCATATTTACAAATATGGTTTTGCCAACTACTCTTGCTATCATCCCTAGCACCCCACAAGCGACGCTTACAAACATGAATTTGTATTGACCCAAGACAAACAATCTACATGATAAATGGAGAAAAAACAGAACTATTGATCAGACAAAGTTGATTCTCCAAAAAAAAATAATTTAATTAAATATTGTCGCGAGCCGGCTGCTTCGGCGCGCTTCAAGTCACCTCCCACCGGATCTCAACGTGTATGACTCCGTTCCTCGAATTGATCAGATCGAACTTTCCCCCAGTCGCCACCCTTCCAATGGAAGAGGGAGGTAAGGGGTTCAATTCCCCACCTTCTTAACTCACATTTTCAGGGGAGGGATGGGGGTGAGGACGCGTAAGTTTCAGGAGTGAGTTTCGACTCCCACGCCCTACAAGAGACAGGGCAAAATCTGAAAGTAAGTGTAGAGTAGAAATAGAGTAGGACTGACTAAAAAAAAAAAAAACTTCTCGTTGACGTGTCCATTAAGACGACGTCACTAAGCTTTATGTGGACGTAACCTAATGGTTCCTGCAACCAAAGCCATAATTACATAGAGAAAGTTTCATGAGTTTCAATCGACATCATTCAACAAGTCTTCAAGAGCAGGAGGAAGCAATGATTTTATTTGATTCATCCCAAAACCACATCCACTTAGTGAGAAATTTGCCCCTTTGTGTGCAGATCGTCGTGAGCTTATGGAGGTTGCGAGCTACAAGATCCCTTCGACTATGATCAAACGTGACCACATCGATGACGGCGCGAGCGAGATTTCGGTGTAGGCAGCGTAATTATGAAAAGGGATATTGGGATTCTTTAAATAAAACAAGCACGATTCTCGCATCTCAAAATCAACCCCCATCTGCCCTTTTGGATTTAGTATGTGGTGATGCTTCTGTTGTATTTGCTAAGACTGGTACCTAGTAATAATATTTTCTTTTCCTTTTCAAAAAAAAAAAAAAACCGTCGTCTTGGCAATGGAAATAATATACTCACAAGTACCTAAACCGCGGGTGGCATTGTCGTGTAGTAATAATCGAAGTGCGACTTTTTCCTTGGTCAAAAGCTATATTGTCAATGCGAGGGAAGAGTTCCCAAAGATAAAGTCCTACACACTAATTACGAATATACTAATTTAGTCTAAATTTTTTTAATGATATCAATTAAGTTATAAACTTTTTTACGATTTTCCAATACAATCCCTCCGATTAATTTTAATCGAAAATTATTATTATAAACAATGACCGTCCTACGTGACACAACCGATATTGATGCCAATAAATTTTATAATTATTTAATATATTAAAGAATTTACCCTTTTTTTATGACTCTAGAACAATAAGGGCTAGTGACCCTCACCTACTCTGGGTGAGGGCATTGCAACCCCTGCTAGCCACAAGCTGCGACACCCTCACTAAGCACAGATGAGGGGCTTGCAATCCTCACTTATGGGCAACGAGGGTATCGTGACCTTTTTTTTTTATGTAGGTGAACCTTAGCCCAAACTTTTTTGTGGCCAGTGAGGGTACATAGTACATACATTTGGGATAAAAAATAGAAAGGAAAGAAAATAACAAAAAAAGTAATAAAGAACTAAGAAATAAATCAATATATAAGATGACTAATGCTCATGTCAGTGATTTTCCAATCAAAATTGACCAAATGGATTATATTAGTAAATCTCAAAAGGTTTAAAACTAAATTCGCATAATTAAAATATTTATAACTGAATTGATATAAGTATAATATATTTGGGACCTTTTTTTTTTGTACTTTTTCCACCAATCTAAAGGCTCTAGTGACGCTTAGGCTCCTTTTGTTTCGTGAAAAACAACTTCTTGGAAAAAGTACTTCGTATCTTCTAACTTTTATTTTATGAAAAATGAATTGATCAGGAAAAACATTTTCCATCAATGGAAAAAAAAAATCTAAAATAGGGGAAAATATTTTTCACTTTTCAAGATAAGGAAAACATTTTCCTTACTCTCTCTTATCTCACATCATGATCTTTCTTCTTTTCTTTTTTTTTTCCATTTAAAAAAATAAAATTTATAAAAAATTTCTTTTTTTCTCTCTCTTTTTTTTCTTAACTTCTATAGTGGCTGATCGTTAGCCACAACGATGGCTGGCAACCGTCCATGAGCGAGCCTCCAGTTTGTCGTCCTTGGGCGAGCCCGAGGCTCACCCGATTAGCAATGAGCCAGGGGAGGGGTGAGCTAGGGTTCAAGGCTCGCCCGATTAGTGGTGAGCACAAGCCTCTAGCAAGCCTTGAGCTCACCGTTGTCGAACGAGCTTGAGCTCACCTTTGATCTGTTGCTAGCCAAGAAAAGAAAAAGGAAAAAGAAAAATAATTAAAAATCAAATTTTAAAAATTAAAAAATAATTAAAATCTATTTTAAAAATAAAATAATAATAATATTTATTTTTAAAAAAATGCATGGAGGAAAGGATTTTCCTTACCGAACAATGAGGAATCATTCCACTTCATTTTCAGATTTCAGCAAAACATCGGAAAATGACTATATTTTTTTTGAAAAATGACTTTTTGGAAAGTATTTTTCACAAAGGAATGGAGTCTTAAGTTATGAATAAACCCAAAATTGGGGCAGTGGTTTTAATAATGATATAATAGATCATATAGCTAGGAACTATGTTCCTAGCAATATCAATGCAAATTGATATTAATGGTGAAAATAGTAAGTTGCCGCTAAAATTAATAGTAACCTATCAAGAGAGTAATTTATCTTCTAACGGAGCATGCTGACAAATTAAGAGTAACCTAGTAAAATCAATTTCCTTCGTCAGTGTGGTACTGACAAAAGAACGTTGCTACTCGTAAAACCGAACCAATGCTAATAATCTAGTGCGAATTTATAGTGGTCAAATAGTTATTGTTTGTAAATTACAACCATTGACCGACAATTCTAGGAAAGTATGTAAGGCCGCCCACTTATAAAATCTAAGAATAAATGGCAGCACACTCTCGGGGTTTGTAGATGGTAAAATTGAAATTTTATTGGTAATTTAAAATTGGTTATGTGCTCTCGTAAATTCTAAAAACAAGTGGTAATATAATGTTGGGAGTGTGGGAGGTAAAATTCTATAAACAAGCGATATTGTCTTCTTCTTTTTTCTTCTAGAAATAAACTTCTCATTTCAAAACAAAGCATTACAAAATAGATGTAGTACCTATACTAGAACAACAGATAAAAGAAGACAAAAATATAATTTTTAACTTCAGACAGGAGATCAAGGAAATGAAAAGAAGATGCAATGCCTATTTGATTAAAAGTCCATTTGCAAGCACATGAGCAACTCCATTCTTGAGTCTACGGGTCCAGGCCAAGCTCCAACCTGGATTGTGCTGAAGAAGGAAGTGAATTTGCAATGAAAGGTTGAATACTCTAAAGGCAAAACTGGCATCAATTAAGACTCTGTAATCACTTTCAAAAATCGCTTTTTGGATGCTGAGGGAGCATAATTGCAGGCAAGAAGGAGAGTTGTTGCTTCCACTTCCTCTAATGAGTTCCAATGTCCTTACCTTATCTAAGTTTGGACAACC
Source organism: Eucalyptus camaldulensis (assembly GCA_019915185.1). Taxonomy (NCBI): domain Eukaryota; kingdom Viridiplantae; phylum Streptophyta; class Magnoliopsida; order Myrtales; family Myrtaceae; genus Eucalyptus; species Eucalyptus camaldulensis. Next base: position 11,716,652 of record JAHSVA010000005.1, read on the forward strand.
GACTCCTAGCCAATCGTGCAATGATACCAATGGCTTCTTTGTTATTTTTTCATGCCCCATCTACATTAAATTTCGATTCTTGTGGGAGTCAAAAGTCTATCTCTTTTCCAATCAGATCGAACCTTGGACTTGTCACAACTGTGTTCTCTTTCCTGAACTTGTTTAAAAATTCCATCAACTCCTGTAAAACCAACTTAATTGCCTAGGAAGAATTTGGAATAACTTGACCGTGTAATATGACATTCCTATAGTGCCATATTCTAGTACATAGAATTGCGGAAAAAGGGTGAAGAGTTTGCGATCCAAGTCCATTCTCCGAGCAGAAGCGATCTTGTCTTGACCTTCTATTCAAACATTAAAAAATGGGGATTTGGTTTTCAGGCTGGTGACGAAGCTCGAAGGGATAAAGTTTTCAGGCAGAGGTGGAGAGAGGCAGCGAGGGAGAAAAGTACAGCAAGCGTTTCGTTTATGAAGGGGAGAGAAAAGAGAGGATGAGACATGGGCCAGGGGGTCTCCGAAAAATATCTGGCCCGGACCGAACATGTCAGGTAGGGGGATATTTCGGCCCGATGAGGAAGCTCGGGTGGAATCGATTTGGTTTTTTTTTTTTTTTTTTTTTGGGGGAGGGGGAGGAGAATAGAGCCCCCGGGAAAATTCAATTTGGGTGGGTTTGAATTTGCATATCATCTATTTAGAACAATTTTGTGCTTGAAAGAGAGCAATAGAGATTAATGATGTTTGGAAAGTATTTATTACAACCATTTTGAAAAGTTGTATTTTAGTAGGATATGCCTGTTTTTGGGTCGAAATTTTTAATTGGATATGTCATCTATTTAGAACAATGTTGTGTTTGAAAGAGAGCAATAGAGATTAATGATGTTTGGAAAGTATTTATTACAACCGTTTTGAAAAGTTGTATTTTTAGTAGGATATGCCTTTTTTTGGGTCGAAATTTTTAATAGGATATGTCATTTTAGTGGTTTTTATGCTTCTTTTAAAGTATAATGTATATTTCCCGTTAATAGTAGATGCATTAAATACAATTTGTTCTTGGTCTTGAAGCATCTGCAAATTTTCCCTCCACCCAACTTTTATATGGGTTTTTTTTTTTTTTTAATTTCCATTTTCGTGTTTTAGAAAAAGAAAAAGGAAATAATCTCTTTTCATCATTGAGATTCACATAACCATCTTCACGATAAAAAGTATTTTACTATTAATCTGATTATTATTGAGATTGATATTGGCTTTTTCATCAAGACATGTGCCTTTTTTTTTTCTATTAACGCTGAAACTCAAAATCTCAATTTGAACCGTGATGAATTTAATTGTTTTCTTGCTAAACCTTGCGCTTGCAAGTGGTAGCGGTTGGTTTAAGTGCAAAAGAAAACTGAAGATTCTCGCAACAAAAGATTTTCTGAATTAATAATCGTTGCATATAATTTCATTCCCAAACAAGAAAGCATCATCGACCAAAAAAAATACAAAAATACAAGAAAGCATCAAGTTAATCTTCCCTTGCTTTGATTTCCATAGTTTCCTCTTAATCACTTCAAATCCTGCATGAAAATCACACAGCGATCAACAGAAATCCTCAAGATTAATACAGTTTTACAAAAACACAAATTGAAAGCAAAAAGAATGAACCATAGTTGTCCAATCAAAGAACGGGGTGCTAACCGTTCGAATTCAATCTTGATTGGCTTTGCGGACAGATCAGCAATGGCCCTATACGCAGTCGTGGACAGGATCATGTTTGCGCGGTTTGACGAGGAATGGGAGACAATCAAGAATCCCCAAGGAATTGCAAGAATTTTTTTTATACGCTCGTTCCAACCCTCAATTCTTTTTTCTAGGTTCATCGATATTGAATCAATTGAACGCACTTTCTTTCTTCAAAATAATTATGATAATAATTATGATGGAGAAAATACCAATTCGAATTGAATGAATTCAAAAAGATGTTACTGCATGAATCGGGATTCAAAATTCTTCCATTTTCATCCATTAAATAATAGTACGCCGGACGCCTGGTCCACGATCCTGATGTTGATTACCATAATGCGCGGTGTTTAGACAAACATCAGATTGTAGTGATGTGGCCTGCTGATATACTGGAAACTAACAGCCCGTTCGACAACATATATATACTCACAGGTTTGTGGAGGATCGTACTGAATGGCGGTGCCCACATCTGCAACACATTGGTGAACCAATAGCGCGCTGAGAACGAGGAACAGCAAGAGACAGTGAGGGACGGCTCGCTGCGATCGGGACATCGTTGAGAGCTGACCTGCAGATACTTTGAAAGATTGGAAATTTGCAATGTGTGAAGGGAAAAAACAGGGGAGCATTGATGGGTTTATCAAAACAGGCAATCACTAAATGGAACTTCTTATCTACTAGGCTAACCACTGAAATTAGAGGGGAAAAGGGAAAATCCTGAAGCGGGATGAAATTGGAGGACGATGCCTTGGGAGACCTCTCAAAGTTTCCAAACTAGGAACGATACTTTCCCCCTTTTTCCAAACTCTTCCGGACCACCATGAATATCCCGCCAACCAGCATCAGAAAAAACGGATTCCATTTTCTATGGCCATGAACTGAATAAAGAAACGACTAAAATTCGGGGGAAAAGGAAAAACCAAAGAAGAGACTTTCCAATCAAAATATGGAGCCCCAAATTGAGCAAAATCAACCCAGGGCAAATTCCCAATTACTAGAGCCTAGCTAAAAACAAAAATAAAAATAAAAATTCTGATCACTAGAGTCCACCCAAGAAATCTTCAAAGGCATGATTAACCGACGCGCATTCTCGGAGGACGGACTGGCTCCGACGAAAGCGCCAGGATTCGATTAGGTTACTCGGAGCGGTCCCTTCTCGGGAGCCTCGTATACGTACAGTAATGACACGACGCAGGGGAAGTATCAAGAGAAGAGAAGAGGAGAAGAGGAAAAAAGAGGAGGCATTCGATTCGGTACCGTTGACGGAAAGCATGGAAGCGAGTCCTCGACGGAAGATTCGACGAACAGGGGAAACGATGGGATCAAGCCGGTGATGATCCGAGCCCGGCCAACCTGTTCGAAATTCTTCTAGCGGCCGCCATGGATGGAAGGAGAGAGGAGAGAGGAGTGAAGGATTTATTTAATTAGTAATTGGGCTTAAGGCCCGTCTGGCTAAGTTGAGCCCAGGAAGCCCGGCCCACGGGAATAAGGCCCGTGGAAGTGGAAAGAAGGGGGTATAAAAGGGAAGAGAGAGAGAGAAAGTCATGGACGTTGAATCAGAATTACGTTTTCTCTCCCGCGCGTTTTCTCTCCCGAAGAACAGTAGGCATACGGCTTCCAATTTCTTCCCTTCAAGGCTTCATCGACCGGATTCTCTTCCTCCATTGACGACGGTGTTTAATCTGTGGCTAAAAGGTACACTCGAAATCCGTGGTGTGCTTTAGGATCGGTGATGCATGTTGGTTTTCTTGGGCTTCGCTTCCGCATTGATTTAGGGGTTCGATTGAGTGTCGAATCCGTGTTTCGGGGATCAATCAATCCCAACATTGGTATCAGAGCCCTAGTTCACGTTTTTCCCGATCAATTTGATGTTTTTTTGTTTGAAATTTCGCGAAGAAACTCTCGGCCGTACGGATTGGGACAAAAATCCCGACACCCGAGCGTTCTTCGGCTTTTTTACTGAGTTTACGTATGTCGAAACTGTTTTCTGATTGCATAGGAAGAAGCGCGACGTCGAGACGAGTCCGGCGATGTGCCGATCGCCGCCGGGAGCCTCCGCACGCGCCCACACGCGCGGCCGGAAGGCGCTGCGCATGGGCGCGACGCGCCCGGAAGCGTTACATCGCCAGGCGCGTGCGGCACACGCGCTGGTCGGCGAATCGGCGCATGCTCGCCGCCGGCCGGCGAACCGACGCTTGCTGACGTCAGCATGACGTCACCCAACGGTCAATAACCGCTGGGATGACGTCATCGATGACGTCGGTTGCCGGGCGGCGACCCGACCCGACCCGCTGGCGATGGCACGCGCGTGGCACGTGCCGCTGACGTCTGCGTGACGTCAGCCCGCGCACGCGCGCGGCACGTGCGAGCGGTCCGACCGGTCTGTCCGGTCCGTCCGGCCCGACCGGTCCGACGACCGACGAGCGTTGACCGGCGACGACCGTTGACCGTTGACTTGACCGTTGACCGTTGACCGACCGTTGACCGTTGACTTTGACTGTTGACCGTTGACCCGGAAAAAAAAAAAAAAAAAAAAAAAAAAAAAAAAAAAAGAGGAAAAGAATGTGTTTCTTTTTCAATTAAGTCTATGTGGATTATATGTAATCCCTTATTTGTTCTGCATTTGTTGCAGGAACAATGCCTCCCCTGAGGTTGCGCACACCTATTCGCGCAGTGACCGATGAACAAAAGGAAAGGCTGTCTAAGTTGATAGCTGAGCTAATTGATCATCGATGGGAGAGTGGTGACTTAATTGATCACGTCCTTGATGTCAACGGGAAAATTCAACAGGTCATATGGAATGGTCGTCCAATGTCACAGTCAGAGATGGTGTGATTTTTCATAAACACTCTTCCACCTGAATGGCAAGATGTGTTGAATCGTATATGGGATGTCAACGGAGCTGCTTCCTATAAGAAAATTGTGATGGATTTTGTAAATGAATATTATTGTATTATGACAAGGGAAAAGATCAAGAAATTGAACAAAAGAGAAGGATCTTTCCCAGTTCGTGTGCTGACTCGGTGTTAGTTGTATTTACTGTTTTTTTGCTAAATGTGTTTGTGGACATATTATGTACTGTTTGACTACCTGATAGTTGTTGATGTAGCAACCAATGTATTGATTGTATTAAAAGATGAAAGCATTGTTGTGTTATTCGATATCTATTATCTATTGCTTTCTGTAATTGCTGGTTGCTGTGGGTAATTAGTTATGGGTAGTTTTAGAAGTTTGTGTAGCTTCTTAGAATTGATTTTGCATAAGACAATTATATTGATGATAGTTTTAAGTTAGGATTTTGGAGGATGATTGGAAACGTAGTGACCTTTTGATTCTGAAGCCTTACTTAAAATTATTTATTAATATGATGGGTCTATGCAAAAGGGATGCATAAATGATAGGCATTAATAATTCGTGCATATTTGTCTGATTTGTTCAGATCAATGGCTTCAGCCACAAAGAGCATAGTTGCCGAGCTGAACAAAGGTGAAAAGCTCAATGGTGACAACTATGAAATTTGGCAAATGAAAATCCAGTATGTGCTGGAAGAGCAAGAAGCACTTGAGGCTCTTGTCATGACCATGGTAGAACCTGAAGAAGGAACCACTGCACAGCACAAAAGAGACAAAGAAGCTTTTTCTGCGTGGAAAAGAATGAACTCTCTAGCTCGCATCACGTTGCTGAGCAGCATGGAAAATGACGTCATGCGAGAGTTTCGGCGTTTTGACAATGCCAAGGAAATGTGGGAGGCATTGACAGCTAGATTTGGTCATACTTCGGTGACTAGACTGAGGCAGCTCACTATCAGGTTTGACTCCTATAAGAAGCCTCATGGTCAGACCATGAAGCAACATCTTAGAAAGATGTCAAACATGATAACTGAGCTGAGAGATGCTGGCCATGTCCTCACAGATGAGCAGCAGGTGCAAGCAGTGATTCGTTCCTTGCCTCAGAGTTGGGAGCACATGAAGGTACACCTGACTCACAATGAAAATATCAAAACCTTTGAGGATGCAATGCGTCATCTTGAGCTGGAAGAGGACCACCTGTTGGCGGCTAAGCCGGATGCTGAACTTTATCATGCAAGTTCTAGCTCAAATGGAGCTTCGAGCTCCAAGCGCAAGCGCCCTAGCTGGTTTGATAAGGGGAAAGGCAAGGAAGAAGCTGGTCCTTCAGGGAAGAAACCCAAGTTTAACCAACATAATAGAGGAAAGCGTCCTCACATGAAGAAGTTAGCAAGGGTGAAATGCTACAACTGTGACAAGAAGGGTCACTATGCTCGCGACTGTCGTGAGCCAAAGAAGGTATGCACCCCTTGTACTTTTCAGAACTTTACTTTTGTGTCGAGTTCTGTATTCTTAACTGAGTCTAATCCTTTGTGGACTGTGGATTCAGGAGCAACGGACCATGTAGCGAAGGCTAGAGGATCCTTCGTGGAATTCCAACGAGTACCAACTGGAACTAAGTGGATCTATGTGGGAAACAACTCCAGAGCTGAAGTGAAAGGAATTGGCACATGCCAACTGAATATGCGTGGTGGACGCACTTTGTTCCTTCATGATGTGCTGTATGCTCCGGAGATTCGTCGGAACTTAGTGTCTGTATTAGTGTTGGTTAAATTAGGTTTCAATTTGAACTTCTTTAGTAGAGGTGTGAATTTGTTTTTAGATACAAATTACTATGGTTGTGGTTATTTTCTGGATGGTTTTATTGTATTAGATATTGATTATGTTAATACTAATGTTTGTTATTCCCTTCTCACGTCTCCTAATAAATATGATAATGATGTGAATGTGTGGCATGCTAGACTTGGTCACATTGGCCAACAGCGTATGAATAGACTAGCCAAAGAGGGCTTGTTGGGCAATATTGAAAAAGTCGATTTGCCCATATGTAAGCATTGCCTAGAAGGGAAAACGACAAGGAAACCATTTGGAAAGGGAAAAAGAGCTGAATTTCCTCTGCATTTAATCCATACTGATATCTGTGGTCCAATGAATATGAAAGGAAGGCATGGGGCTGTTTATTTCATCACATTTATTGATGATTATACTCGATTCGGATATATCTATTTGATTTCTCATAAATCTGAAGCGATAAGTTGTTTCAAAAGGTTCATGAACCTGGTGGAAAATCAATTAGACAGGAAAATAAAAGCATTGAGATCCGATCGAGGTCGAGAATATTTATCTGATGAGTTCAGAAAATTATGTGATGAAAAAGGAATAGAAAGACAATTATCTATTCCATACACTCCTCAACAAAATGGTGTTGCAGAGAGAAGAAATAGAACCCTACTGGAAATGGTTAGGTCTATGATGGCGCATGCTAACTTACCTATCACTTTTTGGAGTGATGCGTTGTTAACTGCTGCCTATATACTTAACCGAGTGCCTTCCAAATCAGTTACTTCCACTCCATATGAGTTATGGACAGGTAGAAAACCGGACTTAAGTTTTCTTAAGCCATGGGGCTGTGCTGCCTTTACACATGAGTCCTCTCACAAATTTGGGAAATTGGGTCCCAGAGGAAAGAAGAGTATTTTCATAAGATACTCAGAACACTCAAAAGGGTATGTGTTCATAGGTGAGCAGGAAAGTGGGAGTATAACTGAGTTTGAATCACGAGATGTCACATTCTTAGAAGATGAGTTTCCTAAGAAGGGCGAAATAGGGGAAGATTGTTCCCTATTTGAGACTTTGGATCAGGATAATGATGTTAGTGGAGTTCGTCCGAGTGGGAGTAATATGAGAAGTGATGAATTGAATTCAACTCATTCTCAATTGCAACCATCTGAAGTGACGATATCATCATTACCTCATCCAAGTGGGAGCATGATGGGAAATGATGTGCAAAGTGTGCAATCTCCCATACGGCGAACAAGTCGCCAAAGTATTCCCCGTCGACGTTTTGACATTGAAGGGGAAACTTTTATGGTTGCTCCACAAGATGAGGATGAGCCAAGAAATATAAATAAGGCTCTGAAATGCCCTAGCAAAGAAAAATGGATTCATGCAATGAAAGAGGAAATGGAGTCAATGAAATCAAACCAAAGTCTGGGAACTGGTTGATCTTCCAAAAGGACGCAGAGCTATAGGAACAAGTAGGTTCTCTAAATAAAGCGAAAGGCTGATGGCTCAATAGAAAGGCATAAGGCTCGCCTTGTGGCGAAGGGGTATAATCAACAGGAAGAAATTGATTATGAAAATACATTTTCTCCTGTAGTGAGATTTACCTTGATTTGCATGATTCTGGCAATAGTGACTAGTATGGATCTTGAGTTACATCAAATGGATGTAAAGACTGCTTTCCTCAATGGAAACTTAGAGGATGAAATATATATGGAACAACCTGTTGGTTTCATAGTGAAAGGCCAAGAAGAAAAGGTATGTCGACTTTGGGGGTCGATATATGGCCTTAAGCAGTCGTCAAGACAATGATATATACGTTTTCATAATGCCACAATGGCATATGACTTTACAATGATAGATGAGGATCATTGTGTATATATCAAAAGATCCAAGGATCATTGTGATCATATCATTATATGTTGATGATATAATAATTGCCGGAAGCAATATGGAGCTAGTCAATACTGTCAAAAGTTGGTTGTCTTCCAAAATTTTGAATTGAATGATATGGGATTGTAAACCCATTGACGCTCCTATTGCAAAAGGTGAAGGATTGAGCCATAGACTGTGTCCAAGGACTCCACAAGAGAAGGAACAAATGAAACATGTTCCTTATGCTAGTGCTGTTAGAAGCTTGTTGTACGCTATGATGTGTACAAGACCTAACATATGTTTTGCAGTTGGAATGGTGAGTAGATACTAATCCAATCCAGGTCAAGCACGTTGGAAAGCCGTTAAGTGAATACTGAGGTATCTAAAGTGGACTACTGATTATATGTTGAGTTATTATGGAAAGGATCTGCGACTCTAAGGCTATTCTGATGTTGATTGGGGAGGAGATTTAAATGAAAGGAAATCTACTTCTAGATTTGTTCTCTTACCGAATAATGGCACCATGTGTTGGAGCAGTAAGAAACAAAAGTATATAGCCTTGTCCACGATGGAAGCTGAGTTCATGGCATTATCAGCAGCAGTACAAGAAGGAGTTTGGCTTAAGAGATTCTTGGATCATTTAGGTGTTATTGATAAAGCTGCAAATCCATTGTTGGTTAATTGTGATAGCCAAGCAGCTATAGCGTACACCAAATATCCAAAGTATCATGGCAAGACCAAACATATAGATACCAAGTATAACTTTGTAAAAGATATGGTTGCACGAAAGGATGTGAACTTGCAGTACATATCTACGCATAGAATGGTAGCAGATCCAATGACAAAGCCAATACCTAGAGATGTGTTTTGTGGTCATGTAAAATCTCTAGGATTGCGTAGAGTCTGATGTACTGGATTGTAATTTCCCTGAGTTGTTCACATTTATGAAATTTTGTTTTTTCATTGATTAATGCCTATGAATCTTTGTGTGATCTTTATGCATCTTAATGCTCAGTGCATTACTTTAAGTTAGAAGAAGTATGTTGGACAGATGAGATTAGCCCACTCACACGGGTAATCGCCTCTATTTACTGTGTGATAAATAGAGATGAGACTGTTTTTAAGCTTATTATCTAGGTGATAATCGAGAGCTCAAGCTTAAAATACGTATGTCGCCTTAACTAAGTGTTAAGATGAGGACATAATACTTCCTATGTCCGAAAGTAAAATAACCCACATATTTTACTTTATCTGTCTAAGATGCCAGATGTGAGTTCTGATGAATTTTGTGAATGAGTAGATACGTGAACTCAAGTTAGACATTGGGTATGTCTGAACTATCATCTGTACGGTATTGAAATATGTAGACATACGCTCCATGGGAAAGGAGTTAATACCGTAATACGTATTTCATACTACGTATGCATAAGACGACCAATAAGAGTGGCAAAAAGTTTGATCTCAACTTTTATGACGTGTGAGACTCTTGAGGAAGAGAGTTCCTCAATTTCTTAGTCCCCTCAGGACTCTTACTTATTCTCAAGATTTCTATTTAGTGTTTGCTATCTTAGAATGTTGCCAATGGTCATGAGTTTGATTCAATCTAATGGGACATTTCTAGAAAAGCAAGCTGAATTGAAATTGAGAGTTTGAAGGAAAGAGGAAGATCGATTTTGGAGAATCACATTGTGGTTTTGTATTCACTGGTCGACCAATTATGACTGTCTTTGTGATAATTATAATTGTGAATACAATATATATATATATATATATATATATATATATATCATTGTTTAAAAGAGATCAAGGGAGATATAAATGTGATCGATCGATCTAGGGTACTGCATACTAAATCTACTCGGAGTGTGACGCCCATTATTGAGCTGCTATATATTCCTAACAGATGTATAGCAACGAGCTCTCAAAGTATGCTGGTCGCACGGATTATTCACCGGTATGAATGTTGAAGAGAGGTAAAGAGATTTCTGTTCGGCCCATCATGTTAAGAGAGAGTCTATGATGGATTATTCTCTGATGGGGCTGAGTAGGCCCTGTCCGCCCATGTTGGTTTTGGACCACCATGTGCGAGTGGGAGATGAAGGATTTATTTAATTAGTAATTGGGCTTAAGGCCCGTCTGGCTAAGTTGGGCCCAGGAAGCCCGGCCCACGGGAATAAGGCCCGTGGAAGTGGAAAGAAGGGGGTATAAAAGGGAAGAGAGAGAGAGAAAGTCATGGACGTTGAATCAGAATTACGTTTTCTCTCCCGCGCGTTTTCTCTCCCGAAGAACAGTAGGCATACGGCTTCCAATTTCTTCCCTTCAAGGCTTCATTGACCGGATTCTCTTCCTCCATTGATGACGGTGTTTAATCTGTGGCTAAAAGGTACGCTCGAAATCCGTGGTGTGCTTTAGGATCGGTGATGCGTGTTGGTTTTCTTGGGCTTCGCTTCCGCATTGATTTAGGGGTTCGATTGAGTGTCGAATCCGTGTTTCGGGGATCAGTCAATCCCAACAAGGAGAGAGGAGAGAGAGACAGAGACAGAGAGGTTGAGGTTTTGGGTATCTGAGCTTCCCTGAACTGAAAGCCCTCTTCTGCAAATTTATCTGACGGGTCGAACGAGTTCTAATCCCGCACGGAACAGCACGCTGGATTTCCTGGAAGAGACATTCCTAGGTTCATGCGTGCTTGCATATTTATGTGCGCATTCGCCCGCCCCCGACAACCCCCCACGTGACATGTTCCGCAACATTTGGCGAGTGCGAATTATCCCCGGGTCGTTTTTTTAGTTTTTTTCTTGCCCCTAATTAAAAAGAAGGCATTGATCGTCGGCAAAGAGAATGAATTGCAAGCCCTTTATTAAAAGATCTTATCTTTGACCTTCCATGCAGACATTAAAAAATGGGAAGTTGGCATTGATTCTGGCGAAGCTGAGTCGATCACACCGCTTGTTCGTCCCTCCATTTGTTAATTATGAGCGACGGTGATCGAGGTCCCGCCGTTTTACGTCCCCGACGACGCAGCGACGGTGGCATCACGGCGGACGTACAAGTCCCCCAGATCCAATCGCTACGACTCGGGGCCCTTAAGGATTTTGGCAGAAATCAAGTTTTGCATCGCTCGACCAATCACCAGTTTATCATTTGCTCGTCCGGAATCATACAAAATCATCTTGTATCGCATGGGCCGTTTACAGTCGCATTGCGTTTTTTTTTTTTTTTTCAATTCATCCCAAAACCATATCCATCCAATGAGAAATTTGTGCCGTCGCGTACGAATCCTTGTGAGCTTGTGGAGGTCACGAGCTACGAGATCCCTTCGATGATGGTCAAACGTGACCTAATCGACGGCCCGAGCGAGATTTCGATGGAGACATCGTTGTTGTGGAAAGCATATGGGGATTGTTCAGATAAAACATGCGCCATTCTCGCATCTCAAAAGCAGTCATCTTGGCAACGGAATAATAAATATTCCCAGTCACCTAACCTCGAGTGGCACTGTCGTGTAGTAATAATTGAAGTGCGAATTTTTCCTAGGTCAAAAGCTATATTGCCAATACGAGAGAAGAATGCCAAGAAAGTCCTCAATTCACTGGGTGTTTATATACATCAATTAAGTCTTAAATATTTCAATTGTATTAATTAAGTCATAAACCTTTTGATAATTTATCAGTATAGTCTATCCAACCAAATTTAATTGAAAATCGCCGATATCAACACTAGTCATCCGACGTGGCATGATCAACGTTAATATTAATACGTTTTACAATTTTTATAAATTTTTTAAAGAATTTTTCATTCATTCATTCTTTTCTTTTCTTTTTTTAACAACTCTAACCCAGAAAGAGCTAGCAACCTTCTTGCTCTAGGCAAAGGCATCACGGCTATCATTGACCACGAGCTGTGACACCCTCATTGACCATAGGTGAGGGGCTCGCAAACCTCACTTGTGGCCAATGAGGACATCATGGCCCATGCCCAAACCAAGCGAAGGTTGTGGCCCTATCCAAGATCTAGGCGAGGGCACGCCCTTGCCCAAACCTCGTTTGTTGCTATTGAGGGTAGGCTAGTGACATCCCTGACCCACAATTGGGAAAAATACATAAAGGAAAGAAAAGAAAAGGAAAAGAACAAAAAAAGAAATAAATAATTTTCAAATTTTTTAAAAAGTATCTATGTTAACGCTAGTTATACCATGTAAGATGATTAGTATTCATGTTAACAATTTCTGATTAAAATTGACCAGACAGACTACATTGGCAAATCGACAAAAGGTTTATGACTAAATTAGTATAATTAAAAAGATTAGGATTAATTGACATAAATGTAAAATGTTTGGATTTTTTTATGTGCTTTTCATGCCAATATATAGGCGCTAGTTTCTGCATGGACATTTAAGTTATGAATGAACCCAAAATCCGGGGCATCGGTTTTAATATCAATATAATAGATCACATAGCTAGCAACTTTGTTTCTAGCAATACCAATGCAATTGATATTAACGGTGAAAATAGTAAGTTGCCACTAAAATTAATAGTAACCTTTCAAGAGAGTAATTAATCTGCTAGAAGAAGTATGCTGACAAATGATAAGCAACCTATTAAAATCGATTTCTTATGTTAGTGTGGTACTCACTAAAAAACGTTGCTGCTCGTAAAATCCGACCAATAAAAATAATTTATTAGGAATTTATATTGGTCAAATATTTATTTTGTTTGTAAATTACGATCATTAACCGACAATTCTAGGAAAGTTTGTAAGGCCGCCCATTTATAAAATCTAAGAACAAATGGTAGTACACTCTCGGGGTTTGAAATTTTAAAAACAAGTGGTAATCTACTCGTGAAACTTTATTGGTAATTTAGAAATAGTTACGCCCCTATTATAAATTTTAAAAACAAGTGGTAATCTACTATTGGGTGCATGGATGGTAGAATTATTATTTTCTCAATAACTTATTTGCGAAAATAGGCACTCTCTTATAAAATTTAAAAGCAAGCGATAATCTAACTCGTAAACGATAGAAATGTCATTCCATTGTGATGTTACTAATGAAAATACATGCTCACTTGTAAAATCTAAAAACAAGTGACAATATTTTTTTTTTTTTGGTTTTTAAGAGGGTAAAATTGTTAACTTCCCACTTATAAATGATTAAAAATAGTGATAATTTATTTTTGGGTTTATGGATGGTAAATTTGACATTTCATCAGTAACTTACAAAGAGTTACACAGCCACTCGTAAAATCTAAAAAATAAATGGTAATTCGTCATTTTATTTTTTCAATGGCAATTTACTATCATTTTAATTTAATACTCACCTTTCACTTGCTATCGATATTTCATATTTACAAATCTGGTTTTGCCAACTATCTTCTTTTGCTATTATCCCTAGCCCTCCACAAGCGATGCTTACAAACATGAACCTTTACTGACCCGAGAGAAATAATCTACATGATAAATGGGGAAAAAAACAGAACTATTGATCGGACAAAGTTGATTATCTGAAATTTTTTTAATTAAATATCATCGCGAACCGGCTCCTTTGACGCGCTTCAAGTCATCTCCCACCGGATCTCGACGTGTATGACTCCGTTCCTCGAATTGATCAGATTGAACTTCTCGTTGATGTGTCCATTGAAGACGACATCGCTAAGGTTTATGTCGACGTAACCCAATGATTCCTGCAACCAGAGCCATAAAGTACATAGAGAAAGTCTCATGAGTTTCAATTGACATCATTCAACAAGTCTTCAAGAGCAGGAGGAAGCAATGATCTTGAACCCCCAGTATAAGTTTGTCCAGACCAGACCAACCTTGGAACGAAAACAAAACTTGGTTCTTTTGCTCATGACTTGTATTCGAATCTCCTCCTTTAGAGGAGCTTCCTCTAGCACGAACTGAAACTCTTCGTTCCAACACGGATCTCTGGTTCTCTTCACCGACTGTACGGACAGAGACATCATATCACTGTTCAGCTCTCTAGGACATGAACTATGAATTGACAAGTACAAGTAATACAAAGAGTTATCGTTGTTGTGTCTTTTCCGTGCACCAATTTTGTGAACCCGTCCCATGCATCCGCTGTCGAGCATTGTGCTGCACTAATGTACACACCGGCTTCGAATTGAACAAAACCAGGAAGTTGTCTCACCTTGGTTTTCCTTTCTTCTCCTCGGAACAGAACCAATGCATAAGGGTTTGTGTGACGCTTGCCCTCCACGTCTTCTGCACCTTGCACCGTGACCAGAAGCAGACCAGCTTGACAACTATTCAAGTCTTCCTCGTTTGGCCTTTCAATAACTTCACTCTCAATTCCCTGGCTCTCATGTCGTTCCAGCGGTCTGCTGAGTCTGTGGCTGTCTTCCTTCAGCGGATGGTATGATAGCTCGACCGTTAGTTGCCCTCTCGGTTTCTTGTTGTGAGGGTCATTGAGATTCTGGTTCCTGACCAGGTCAAGAATGAACTCTTTTGGCTCATGAGACGAGATCGATGTCAGTGGAACCACTTGCATCCCCAGCTTGTCATGAGGCCCAAACTGACGTCAAACAAAGCAATCAGTTGAGTGGAAAGACACATTGCAGATGAATCACCAAAAGTGCTTGCTGAACGAGCAACTAATGGCCTAAACTGGGCCTAAAAATGGGAAATAATATATTGTCTCTGTTGGCACTAAGATCATCTTCTTCGGTATTGTATGGCTAGAAGGCATGCATGTCATCTACAGCATAAGTCGATAATGTAGGTACTCGTGCACAGAATTATCAGAAGGTGGTAAATCTGTACCTTGTCCCAGTCATAGACATGTAATTCAAGTACTTGGGACTGAAGGTCTTTCACGGTGAGGTTGAAACTTTCATTCCACTCTGGATTCAGATTGTTCATCTTCACGGTCGTTCTTTTAGCGGGAAGTTTCTCCCCGCTCAGCCTGAGTTGAACATAAGGATCTGAGGTTCCTAAAAGATCCCTCTTCGGGAGCTTGTGAGCTCGTATGACCTTCACGTGGATTATGCCCACGGGTTTCTTCATCGCTCCACTGTTTGCAACATTATTCAGACATTAACACTTGATATTAATCAGTGCTTATGCAAATTAAATGGAGAAACATGCTCTTTCATGGGTGTTGCAGTCTAAAGAGAAGCTTCTATTAAGGGAAAATGGAAAATACTACGACATATCCAAGCGAAAGCATCTTGATGCCAAGGATCATTTAATCATGGTCTAAGAAACAACCTAAATAGACCAGGGAACTCGGGAAAAAAACACACAAGTCATGCAAACTTTTACATTGCGTCAACCACGCATTTTTACCATGTTAGCCATAAGAGAAGGCTACCTAAAATTTGTTGATGAACCACGAGATACACAGACAATAGAATATCTGAAGTAACTCTCTGCAATGTTTTTATCATTCCTTGATGTTCATCGTGCCTACCCAGCCACTTGCTCATTGTTCAATTGCATGGACAGTTTGATCGTCTTGGTTATTGTATTTGAGCTTTTTTGATTCTTTACAATAGATAATATTGTTTCATGTTTCATCTAGCAATTTCAGGGCCAACTACAAATGATCCTTCTTTCGCAGGATTAAGAAGACAAATTTAAACGATAAAGTACTTGGCCATCCTGTAGATATAGACCTAATCTTCTATCTTTCATCTACTGGATAACAAGGCCGGCAGTCAAAACCACTTACACTGGACCATCAAGAATTGGAATCTCCAATGTCTGAGGCCAAAGGTATAGATTAGCTATTTGCTTTCTTATTGCTTCCTGATATCATCAACAAGAAACAAATGCAAGTAAGCATTGCTTGTAAATAAATCTCTCCAATAGTCAAAATTGACAGAACATTACAAGATCTCAGATGTCACAATCTCATTGACTATGTTTTATGGTGTGATACAAACGAGACGAGAACATAGATGCCAGCCGCGAGTTTTTTGGGATGTCTTTGTCCTAATTTTCTTTGGTTAACCAGGTATGAACAGGTGTAATGAAATGAAAATTGCTGATTTAGAGAAGACTAAATAGAAAAATCAGAGTTTCATGTGGCTACTCTACCAATGTTGATGTACTCTTTTGATCATTCTCCTTAGCTCAAAATATATCGGAGACCACGTGTATGCACGATATGGCTTCTGGTGATTATTTATTCTTCAAAAGTCGGAATTTAAAATTGTCAACGACTAAGGAACTTTATTATATTCACTGGAGTGTTCAGAGTTCAATTTCTTTCTTGTGCGCTAGCTTCTGCTATTCTATCACTAAAGTCAACTTACAGCTGGTACATGATTAAATAAATAATTCAAAGAAGAGTTCATTTATGAAGAGTTCAAGCAATCTCCGTGGACCAATACAAATGCACAAAATGTATAAAGAGAGCACCTGAACAGATTGATATAACAATGGTATCGCCATCATATCCCCGTTGAAGAGTTTTAATCCAAAATCAACCTGAGGCTGTGGATTAATGAAAATATAAGCTCATCAATGCCATATCCATATGTAAGAATTTGATTAAATATGTGAAGCACCTGGTCATCAGATCTCGAGTCTTGGATGCACTTACTTTGTCCAGCAAGGAGACTGTTATACTTGCAAAACAAGGAAATGTTGGCACAAGAGGTTTAAGAACAATTCGGGGAACCATGGATATCTGTACGTCCAACAGCTGAGAAAGAGCAAAACACAACAGTGTTAAATATTATGCATACCGACTATCCTTTGGATCAGAAACTATACTGTATATCCAATCCCTATCCTGGGCAGCCTGTTTCTTTCCTGAATTTTGCTACGGGTCTGGCTAAGGCCAACCTTTCATGTCAGCCATCGAACAAAGCTACCAAAAGCAATACATGTGCTTCCAATCTTCCCATTCTTCCCCTAGACCAGATTAACTTTTAAAGGTAAAAAGATGGCAATGTAAGCCTTGTTGGATATGTTTGTATTGACTGCAAGAGTTCACTTCAGTTCAAAGAATATCATTAAGAAAAGGTTTGGCTTGACTCGCCTAAGAGGCTAAGACAGAAAACATTGTGCTAAGCTTTGCTTTCTAAGTTCAGTACTTCCTTTGAATTACATGATTCAGATGTCATCTTCAAATGAACAAAGCGGCATTCACTACCAGAGGGTGTGTTGCACGGTATTCTTGGATGGTTTGCTTCTGAAAGTTGAATGAGCAAAATTTAACTGCAGCTAGACGTCCCAGCACTATACATTGCTATACAATGTGACTGCTAAAATATTCACAGGATGCGTATCTAACCTGAATCCGTATCCGTAGGAACAAGAGTTTCAGCACCAATATTATGTTGGGGTTTCCAGCCCATCTAATCGCAGGTTCAAGCACTAATTCATTTTCATTAGTTTCGTGCACCTTAACACCTGCCATTTTATATGCACAAGAAACAAATTCAACAGTAAGATGATCTCACAAAAAATTCAAGGTCAAAAGGCTAGCATGGGTTGATCTCATCTAATTTTGCTTTCTGAAACTGGCATTTATGGCTTCAGATGGTTTAACAAGCAGACGTTGATCATATTTCAGGCATCCTAATTTTTTCCTATATTCAGAAACAAGAATGAGTGCGATCAATGAATCAGACACCTTGATGGTCGAAGGCAGCCTTTCAGTTAAAAGACAGGAACGAACCATGAATTGCCGGAGGCAGAGTTCCAAGACTCAGCCTTTCAAACTCCACCGCTTTTAGCTGATACCTGCCAACAGCCTCCGCGAATATTGGCTGTGCAGAGCTTCTTATCAAATTGCATACGGCCTGCAGTACCGTCGAATATCCCAAATCACAAGATACTTTAGAACACATTGAATACCTATGTAAATCCTCACAACCGATCAGATTATGGAACTTAAATATAATCACCTGATCTAGGTAGGGCCACATGTATCTCATGAAGCTGTTCAACCAATCAACCTGCAATCAAAACCAGGATGCAATCAGCTTCAGCGAACAAAAACTCTATCAACGTCACATGCAAATTGTGACAATGTAACTTGGAAGAAAGATGTGAGTCACTAAGGACTTGCTCTGTGGAAATCCGGATGCTTCACCCAGAGAGGGACATCCGGCAAAAGATCAAGCAAAGAGCGAGTGTCGAACTCGTGGAGCGGCCTCGACAGAGGATCCTGAAACCATTGGGGCCCAAATTGCAGATGAAGCAAGTACCCAGAATCGCCAGACACCGGCATTAAAACAAAATTCAAATCGAACACGGTGAGACGAATCCAAAAGAAGCAAAAAAGCAAAAAAGAAAGGAAAAAAAAAAAAAAAAACAGGAGGAGAATTCGGGGTGACGCGTTTCACCTTCACATCTTTGGGCTCGAAACGCAGGAAGAGGAAGTAACCCACGATGAGGCCGAGCGGGACTCCGATGCCGAGTCCGACGATCTCCAGCAAGCTATTGATGAATCCCATGTTGTCACCTCCCTCTCCCTCTCTCCCTCTCTCCCTCTCTCTTTACGGGAAGAGAGACCCAGAGCGTGAAGATGTAGTCTAGAGGCACAAATGAAGTTGACGAAGAAGTAGGAGAGGAAACTGACGATGAAAACGAAATGTGAAAACGCGAGAAGGAAACTGCCAAAACAGAGTTTCGTTTTCGGCAGTTGGCCTTTTCCGCGTCGAGAAAGAACTTAGGTTGTTCTGCCTAGGATCGAGTTTGCACGTGGCAGAACCGCATTAGGAAAACACCCAATCCAGATCTGTTTTCCCAAATCACAAACGCGATAGAATATCGTGCACTGACAAAAGGATGGATCGATGCGTTACTCGCGCCAAGCTTAGGAAACTGTCCCTAACATTGTCATAATGTGAGGAATTCGCAAACGCCTAGGAGGAGGCCGGCTTTTAATTTTATTTTTTTCCTTCTTAGTCTAGATGCATGGATATGACGGACATTACAAATCCCAGGAACCAGTAATATCCGAGCCTCTGGTAAATGCAAATGGCTCTGACTCAGAGCATTTTATGCGTAGTTTGGTTACCTAACCGGTGCCAAATTTTAATTTTAGTTTTAATGACCCAAGCTCATTGCTACCACCTCCCTCTCTCTCTCTCCATCCATAGTATATACATATATTGCAATCCTCTACGAAATTTTGCGTTGACTACATATTTTTATTTATTCGACAAACTATAAGCTTAAATGTAGATCATATGTAGGTATATGTAGACTTCAATTGTAGCTAACCAATGTTAAGGTATCTAGATTTGAGTTTTGATGTAAATTTTGGTTAGACTGATAACTAATCTTCAATTTCATATTTAACATCATGACACCTTGCATCTTTCATTATTATTTGTCTATGGTTACAAATGGGAAAATTACCAAAAAAGTCTTAAATCCATTATAATTGTGCCGGTTCAATCCCCAACCCCTTTTGTTTTGTCAATTGAGTTATAAACCTTTTGTGTTTGCCAAAATTGGTGGGCTAACGCTGGCATGATAGCTAGTCATTCTACGTGGCGCCACCAATACTGATGTGGATAATTTTTAATAAAATTTTCATTTTTTCATTTTTGTTTCTTTCTATTCTTCACTTTCTTCTTCCTCTAGTTGGTCGCTGCCCGGCAACTAGTTGGAGGCAAGGCAAGTGAGAGCTTAGCTATGGTTGGGCAAGGCTAAGACCTTGCGTAGCCTTTGATGAGGGCAAGCCTTGTTTCCCCAAGGCTAGCAAGACCTCGCCGGCCCTATCTCTGGCGCTTGCTAGCCAATGACCGACTGGTGGAAGAAGAAAGTGAAGAAAAACAGAAAAAAAAAAAAGGTTAAAAACAAAAAAAAAATTGTAATATTATTAAAAATTATCCACGTCAACCCCAATGCGCACCACGTATGACAATTGATGTCCACATCAATGCTGACTGATCAGTATTAGTTGAATGGATTGAATTAAGACAAACACAAAAAGTTTAGGACTCAATTGGCCCAAAAAAAATGTTGACTAAATTGACATGATATCAATAGGCTTAAGATTTTTTTTTTGGTAATTTTCTCATTACAAATTGAAGTGCATATCCCAATTTAAGAGTCCGTTATAAATTTCCCTAAGTAAAATCTCCTGGCTAGCTAGGACAGGCCAGATTGTTTGTGCTGTTTGAAAAGAAAAATGAAATTTATTGTTTTCTCGCCTAAATTTAAAATTTTATCCAAGTTTTGAAATGATTTTTTTTTTTTTTTATATGTGAACCTGCATATAAACATCTAAATATTGTTAAAATTTTAGGTGTTCCGTTATAAGAGAGAGCCAAAATATGTTTGTCGCAAGACCTGCGTCAAGCAGGAACTCAAAAGAGAGAGATAAAAAAAAAAAAAAGTCTATCAAAACGAATGAAGATTTAAACGACACATTCAAGAATAAGCACACACCAAAAGACTCTATAATCAAGACTTTGAAAGCGGAGACATACGCTCCTTCAATGTCCGATTTTCGAAGAAGATCCCCGAAAATAGGAGGGATTTTTTTTTTGGGGGGAAATGAGAGCATGACTGTACCTTTATTTTCTCTCGTGGGTTTGCTAACCCGCTGAATAGGATTTCTCTTATTAGACATAAAAATCAGCCAAATTGCAGTTGGGGAAAAGAAAAGAAACTCATTAACAATGTTTGCCTGGTTTCTTGAGAAAATTGTGAATACCGTTTCATGGGGATTTAGAAAAAAAAATCAACTAAAACAAATATAAGGGAATGAAAAATACACTAATGAGAAACGTCATCAATATACAATAGTTCTAATTCAATGTGAAAAGAATGATTCAAACAGCTTTATTATAAGACAAATTAATGTATGATTTTTATTAGCAAACATCATTTCTAGAAGGCCGGTATAGAAGACAAAACTCATCATTTCTTCTAGTGTGAATGGACAGGTAGCATTTGGCATAATATTCTTGCGCAACATGGGGTTAGACATTCTTTAGGAGGATGGAATGAGGAACTTAAATGGATGATTAGGCAACAAAGGCAAAGATTTGATGATGAGATTCCTCAAGATATCTTTCCTAGCAATCATACATTGCATTTCGATGGAGCGCAACCATAAATGGTTTCAAAACAATCAAACTGGCATTCATATTATTTTGGCCAAGATGTGTAAAAATGTATGAGGTAGAGCTTCACTTTACCAAAAAATTAAACCTTCCACTTAAATGTTGTATTTGCCACTATGTGGAGACTTCCTACATCCATCCTTTTGAATTATTAGTTCTATTTGTAATGCCAAGGGATGCCCCTGATTGTTTCAAATGCTCTACAATACTTACATTTTCAACCAAAAAAATAGAAAACATTACCATCATAAAACATTTTTCACACTTGTGGTCATGAAAGTAAAATAGTCCATGGAGCATTGCAATCTAAATGCAATGTGTGTTTGGGAAGGCTTTTGGGGTAAGTTTTTGAGAAAATGCAAAACCCCTTGAGTTAAATGAGTTTTTCAAAATGCAAATTGTGTTTAGTAAATCGTATTTGTGAAAGTCCATCGTGAAGTATCTTTGAACAAAATAGTGTTTGGACAAATTAAATTTGCAAAAGATTTTTGTTATTAAAAAGAAAAAAAGAAAAAAAGGGGAGTTGGCAAGTTAGAGGCTTGGCTGGTTACCACCGGCGAAGAGCTAACAGTTGCCGGCGAAGGGTAGGTGGTTCAGCAAGGGGTAGGCGGTGCAGCGAAGGGTAGGCATTCGATTAGGGTCACTGTGCTAAGGACGCGGCGCGATGAGGGTCACCATGACCTAGATCGCAACCAGATCGTGCAATTCGGGTCACGACGACCCTCACCAAACGATCGTGTGACCCACCACCCTGCGACCTCTGTGCGGAGGTGGCCAAGGCCCACAATCTAGTCGTCGCAACCTAAATCGCGTGACCAGATCTGCACATGATCTGGGTTGCCGTGACCCTTGCCGTGCCACATCCTCCGTGCGGTGACCCTCATCGGAGGGTCACAAGACCCTAGCTAGACCACCTGCCCTTCGCTGCACCGCTTGCCCTTAACCGAATTGTCTACCCTTCACCAGTGACCACGCATAGATGTTGGTCGTGTTCAATAGATAAAAAGGGAAGAAGATGAAGATGATGAATAGTTATCGGGGGTAAAATGGAAAGACAAAAGATTAGTGAGGGTAGTTTTGAGAGAAAATTTTCATTAGCTTGAAAGCTAACATACCGAGAAAGCCCAAGTCAACCCCTAACTTGCCTTAGGCTTTCAGCCTTTTGAAGGCTTGCATTTGGCAGAGGCAAGTCAAAAAATATTTGCCAAACACCAAATATTTTGCCCAAAAGCCTTTACATGCCCAAGGGACTTTGGGAAGGCAGTTCCCAAATGCACTGTCATGGCTTTTCATCTATACAAGTGACTTTGAATTCGAATAGTTTGTATATAATTAATGGGATTTGAATGGGTGACTTTTCATTTATGAGCTGGAAATTTCTCGATACCCTAAACATACTAATGGTGGAAAGAGATACTAATTTGTATTTAATTGAGTAATGAAAGAATTTTTAGTTGTCGTGTACATTAATATATCATAAATTTTTAGGATTTTTTACGGCCTTCCTCAAATAAAATATTTTCGTAAATTTGCTTCTCAACGGTGTACCTATGAAAGAGCACTTGTGGTCCAGAATCCATCATAAGGGATTACGACATGATTAGCTAAGCAATGTCCATTTTTTATTTTTTTTAAGTGAGTGGTCCCCTCTTGTATATCAATCTTATATACATTAGTGCATTATTCATTTCTTCATTCCTTGGTCAAAAGAACTTTTCGAAAAACCCCTGTCTTGGAGAATCTCTAGTCGGAACTAAAACATGAAATCGAGAAATCACCGAACGCGAGCCGACGCCTTCGTTGTCGCTCGGCCCTTGGCCCAGTTCTTACAGGAAGCCCATCCTAAGTTTCGCCTGTTGACTTCTGGCGAAGCGTTGCGTTCGAGTGCCACGTGACGCTTTCGGCTTCGTTCGAAACCATCTTTAAACAAACGAGGAAATCCCATCAATTTAAGATTAAACAAATGAGGTAATCCCATCAATTCCCTTATCTTATAACTCACGCGGTAATCAAATCTCCTCGAGTCTTGATTTATAGAGTTAATACCCGTAACTTTGATCCGGCTTCAATGTAGTCGTCCCGGGGAGGTGGCAACCGGAGGCGAGGATATACCGATCGAGAGTCGATGATGCGGACGAAGCGAAGAAGTCCACGTGTACCGGCGTTGCGGCGCCGCTCCACGTGGGCTCCTCTCTTTAAGGAGGGGGTCGCTCGTCGGGATAATTCCGCAAGGCAAGACCCTAGAAGAGCAGAATAAAGGAGCCGCAGAACCGTGTTCCGGAAAGCTTGGCGAACGGATAGGGTTCCATGTTTTTACGCGTCGGGTCAACTCGGGACTCTTTCCGGAGCGCGGCGGTGGCGATCGCCGTGGTCCTGAGCACGTGTCCCGGTTCTTTCTGGGCGAAGAGGCTCAAGCATGCATGTGTTCTTGGGGAGGAAATAGGTTCAGCGAACCCACTGAACCCTTCCCCCTCTCCGCAATAATAGCTAGCATTTGGCATAATATTCTTACGCAACACGAGATTAGGCATTCTTTAGGAGGATGTAATGAGGAACTTAGATGGATGATTACGGCAACAAAGGCATCTGGCGACAAGACTCCTCAAGGTATGTTTCTTGGCAACCATATATTCCATTTCAATGAAGCACAACCATAAACAATTTCAAAACAATCAAATTGACATCCATATTATTTTGGCCAAGGTGCATAAAATGTAAGAGGTAAAGCCTCACCTTACCAAAAAATTAAACATTCCAATTAAATGTAGTATCTGTTACTATGTGAAGACTTTCTACTCCATCTTTTTGAATTATTAGTAGGTCTCTTTGTAATGCTGAGGGATGCCTCTAACCTGTTGTACTTCAAATGCTCTACAATACTTACATTTTTAACCAAAAAAGCAGAAAATATTAGCATCGTAAAACATGAAAGTAAAATAGTCCATGGAGCATTGCAATCCAAGTGCAATAAGTCATGACCTTTCACTTCTACAAGTGACTTTGAATTCGAATAGCTTGTATATAAATAATGGGATTTGAATGGGTGACTTTTCATTCATGAGCTGGAAATTTCTCGATACCCTAAAAACACTAATGGTGGAAAGACATTAATTTGTATTTAATTGAGTAATGAAAGAATTTTTGCTGTCATGTACATAAATATATCATAAATTTTTAGGATTTTTTGTGGCCTTCCTCGAATAAAATATTTTCCTAAATTTGTTTCTCAATGGTCGCCCTCTACTTTTATAGAACTTGTAAGTTCCGAAGTACCTATGAAAGAGCACTTGTGGTCCAGAATCCATCGTAGGGATTACGACATGATTAGCTAAGCAATATCCTTTTTTTTTTTTTTTAAGTGAGTGGTCCCCTCTTGTATATCAATCTTTTATACATTAGTGCATTATTCATTTCTTCATTCCTTGTTTAAGAAAACTTTTGGAAAAACCTCTGTCTTGGAGAATCTCTAGTCGGAACTAAAACATGAAACCGAGAAATCACCGAACCCGAGCCGACGCCTTCGTTGTCGCGAGGCCCTCGGCCCGGTTCTTACAGGAAGCCCATCCTAAGTTTCGCCCGTTGACTTCTGGCGACGCGTTCGCCACGTGACGCTTTCGGTTTCGTTTGAAAACATCTTTAAACAAACGAGGTAATCCCAAATGAGGTAATCCCATCAATTCCCTTATCTTATAACTTACGTGGTAATCAAATCTTCGAGAGTCTTGATTTATAGAGTTAATACCCGTAACTTTGATCCAACGTTCAATGTAGTCGTCCGGGAGAGGCGGCAACTGGAGGCGAGGACATACCAATCGAGAGTCGATGATGCGGAGGAAGCGAGAAGTCCACGTGTACCGGCGCCACCGCCGCCGCTCCACGTGGGCTCCTATCTTCCGGGAGGGGGTTGGCCGGAAAACTTGGCAAACGGATCGGGTTCGATGTTTTTACGCGTCAGGTCAACTCGGGTCGCCGTGGTCCAGAGCACGTGTCCCGGTTCTTTTTGCGCGAAGAGGCTCGAGCATGCACGTGTTCTTGGGGGAGGAAATAGGTTCAGTGAACCCACTGAACCCTTCCCCCTCTCTGCAAACTGTAATGGCCGATGTATAAATTATAAGAGGGCAGCTGCGGGGCCCCAAAAATCGTAATCTAGTAAACAAAAAAAGGGGCTGGACAGGAACTAGATTCTTGGCATCTTGGTGATCCGAGCCGTTGCTGGGGTTTTAAGTTCTTGGGACGAGGTGACGATGGCCATGGAAGAGCCAGGAGTGCGCGGACGAGATTCGCCGTTCATTAGGGCGACATGCTCTGCGCTGTGGCCGTAAAAAGAAAGGTCGAGAACGTGGTTGGCATCATCGAAGTTCAGTGAATGGGGTTCAGGTTCCCGGGATGCATCTTTTTGCTGCTTCGGTCGGGGCATTTATGCACGGCGATCTCTTTCTTGCCTCCATTATCTTATTAAGGAAAATCTTGGGAGATGTCTGCTACCGAGAGAGAGAGAGAGAAAGAGAGAGAGAGAGAGAATGGATTTAACCCTTTGAGTTGCCGATGACTGGATGGAGCATGTGCTTGGTAGATAGAGAGAGGAGAGAGAGAGAGAGAGAGAGAGAGAGAGAGAGAGAAGGGATTTGACCCATTGATTGCCAGTCGCCAGATGAAGCATCTGCTTAGTAACAAAACGAGTAAGAGAGAGAGAGAGAGAGAGAGAGATTCTGAGATGAATTTAACTTAATATCGAATGGTCCGATTGCTATTCACATGTATCTTTTCTGAAATCGGGTATGAGAGAGATAGTGAGAGAGAGATCTAGAGATGGATCTTATCTCATAATATCACATCATTCAATTGATGTTTATGTACTTGGATTCAAGTGATAAATATGAATTTAATGTAACGTTAAATGATTTAACTTATGCTTGACTAGTCATTATTTAAAGTTGGGTATGAGAGGGATGGGCATTTCGAGATGAATTCAACGTAACATCAAATGATCCTATTGATATCAATGTAATCATTATTCAAATCAAGTATGAGAGAGTGAAAGATCTCTAGATGAATTTAGTATGGAATGACGCAGCTGAAATCTGCATGATTTGACGTGGAGGGAGATAAATCTTGTAATGTAATATCAAATTGTTCAAATTGATAGTTGTATAGCAACTCCCTAAAGCTAGGTTCCCTATATTTTAAGGTGAACTTGAAAAGAAATGTTTCTTGGGCAGTTTTGAGGGCGATGAGGAAGCTCATTGTATAGGTAGCATAGGGAGTGGAATTTGAAACTTACTATATAGATCTTGGAATTTGGAACTTACCATATTAGAATCTTCTAGGCTTAGTTGTAGGATCTATCCAAATTTCACATTTATTATTAATTGAACAATTGGATTAAATTGTTACTTTTAATAACTAATGATTACTTGCCACTACAATCTATTGACCATAACTTATATTTAGATACACTAATAATATGAAATATTAACAAAGTAAAATCTCAATCATAAAATGGAACACAAACTAATAATTTCATATTATAAACTAATAATTTGATCCCATAAAATAAGACCGTGCAAATATATATACCACAGAAAACACAAAAAATTATTCGAGGTTCCACTTTCCTATAACGTGGAACTTATCCACCGAAACATGTTCACAATTTTTAAAACCTAGAACTTACTTTATAGCTTGAAACCTAAAACCGGACAAATTTCTAAGTTCTTCGGTGCCAAGTTGTACCCTCAAATCACGCTCGCCTTTAAGTACCGTGGCCTAAATAATCATTCGAGTGAAGGGTATTCTTTATAATATGAAAACCCAATCTCTCCTGCAATATTATAATTATCATTATTTTTTCCGGTCACATCGGACAACGCTGTGATGTGACCAATATCATCCTTTACAATACTAATGATGCGTGGGATATTAACAAACGTTTTCATTCATTTATCTCTGTACTTTTTTATTTTTAGTACGCACAGATGCGTTTGCAGAAAAAAAAATTGAAAAAAAAGAAGAAAATTAGCAGTGCGTCCATTGGTGCAGCGTGATGGAGATTTGTACAATTATTGTCCTTCTGTTTCGCAATAAATAAATTATTTTAAAAACATCTTCCTAAAAAATAATTAATTATATCATTTGAAATAACTAATTGATGAATAATTTTTTATTAATAATAATTTATTTCTAAAATTTTTCATGAATAATATAATATTTTTATTCATATATTTTTATAAGATATAAAAACAATAATTTTTTGAAAAATATTTCTTAAAAAGTGGGTTTTGAAAAAGTTAACTTTGTTAAAATATTGTTTTGTGGTGGACCACTAATAAAAGATTATTGCTCATTTTAGCAATCGATTTGATCCGTAAAGAATCCATGCATGCATGGTTATATTTTATTTAATCATTAATAGAGATGGAAAGTGACGAGATGGTCAATATTAACGCTCCTTTCTGAACATAACCACGAGAATTCAATACCACTTGAACATTCGATTTGAGCATAATTATTTCACATCGCCGGCAATCCAAAACTCACTCGAGATGCTAGGATATCTCGCCATCAAAAGACATGTTGGGGTTCAGCAATACAGCGCGAGCAATTCGAAGGTTCGCGCGAGTGACATGTCCAGTTTGGATTTAGGAAATTCGTTAATTTTGTAAAGGTCTATGAAGAGTCTCCTAGGATATTTAGTAAAAGTTCTTCTTTATCAATGATTGCTTTAATTTAAGGGCAATGGAGTTGGGGGGTGATGCTTCCTCCTCCGCCTCCAAAAGAACAGGGCAAGCAAGAAAGATGGTCAACTCCGAAGTGTTAAAACGAGGAAGAGAAAAGAAAACCTAAAGTTACAGAGAGAGAGAGAGAGAGAGAGAGAGAGAGAGAAGACGACAGGGTCTTCCTTCTCTCTGTATTTTCTCTCTGTTCTTTCTCTCTCTATCTCCTCTGCCTTGTCACAGCTATAAATGAAGAGGCAGAGGGGAAACGTTACATGTCTTTCAGATCTTTCTAGCCTTTTTAAACTGGTTGGGTTTGCGTTAAATGAAAAAAGGTGAGATTTTTTTTTTTTGCCCACTTCCCCACTAACATCATCATCATCGTCTCTCTCTCTCCTTCTCTCTCCTCGAGGCTGGGGTTAAAATACGCACCAATGGCACATCTTTACACTTTCTCTCTCCTCTCTCTCTCTCTCTCTCTCTTTCTGTGCGTGAAAACTTGAGCTCACTCTTCCTGGAGTTGTAAGAAACTCTTTATCGTGCGGCTTCTACCCCTCGAAGCCCCTCTCTGATCCACGCTTTCCCTTTGCTTTTTCTTGCCTTTTGTCCTCGCAAGTCATTGCGCCGAAGGGAGGGGGGGAGAAGGAAAAGGACGAGACGTAATCTCAGGTGAATTGGGTACTACTGTTTAGGTTTCTATCTTGCCTCTGATTCTTAGGCTTCTAATCGGTCGGCCTCGAGTTTCGTGCTCGTGGGTACTTTTCCCCTTTCTCTGACCTCTGCTCTTTTCTTTTCTTTTTTCTCTTTTATGGCCAATCAGATCCGTTGCGGCTGGTTTCTTGATTGTTCTTTGATATTGGGTAGTTTTTTTTCCTGGGTTTCTGGGGTGCTTGAGTGAAGTCTTTTTGATTTCTTGCGAATTGGGGAGGGTGGGTTTCCTTCGCTGGGGTTGAATGATCCATTCGGGTTGCTTGGTTTTGATTCGGGCTCTGTTCTTCGCTTCTTCTGTGGGGTTCTGGAGATCTGGGGGTGTTCTTGTTTTGGAGGGTCGGATTTGATGCTTTGACTTGTGCCGTTGGAGCTCTCGCGAGTGTAGATAGATAAAAGTGGGCTTCTTGCCTTTTTCTTTTTCCTCCCCTCCTGTTGTACTTTCTGATTTTAGCGTGTGAATGATTGCGCTGGCGCGAAATGTGTTTCGTTAGATCATGATGATGGCACCCTTTTCCCGTTTTGATGGTCCAGTTGACTTTCTATTGGTGAATGAACCAGTCAGAGCGATGAGTTCCAATTTCATTAATATAGGGTTTTGGGAGTTCTGCCTCGAGGTTCCGAGATTATGTCTGTCTGTCTCTTTAAAATCAGCAGCTGATGAAAGGATGAAGGAAAATTGATAGTTTAGCGTTGATGTTGCGTTTATTGGTGGTTGGCGAACCGAATGCTTTACTGCTTAGAATATGTCCATATCCTTGATGTGTTGGTGCCAAATTATCATCCCCTTTTCACTGATTAATTTGTTACCTCTGTGCTATGATATCATTAGATTTTGGAGTTGTGGGTTGACACGGAAGTTACTCTTTATATTTGGCACCAGCTTGGTGACTTTCGAGGAGACTATTTCATGCAGCTTCGATTCAGTCTGCTGAGAAATGGTTGCTTGAATCTGAATCATCTTCCTCTATGGTTCAGACTTAAAGTGGCAAATCTCATGAGGTCTTTACATCACATTGTGCCAGGGTGCGTTGTGGTTTCATAGCAAAGTGCAGGTTGGTATCTAATGGTCACACAGCTGGAATTTTTTTATGTGATGTGCAAGCATTTGTTATGTAACTATATCTGAATGGGAAAAAGCTGGTAGAGTTGGTCGAGATTAGAAAGATATCTACCTTTTAACCTGATCACTGGTGGTCCTGATTTTAAGCGACCTAATGTGGAGTTCCGAAGCATGTTGGAATTGATTATCACTAGCCAAGTATGGTTAGCCGATTACTTGCTGCAAAAAATACTTCTGAATTGCCGCATTGTGTTTCATCTACTAGTTGCAGCTGCGACGACATTAAGGGATATTTATTGAGGATTAGTAATTAATGGGGTTTTTCTCTACATTGTTAATCTTGCATAAGAATCACTCTTGCTGATTTGACCTTTTGCATGGGTACTACTTAGAAGCATGGAATCTGAAACTGCAAGTACAAACCATTTGGCTGTTGGCCTTCATCGCGTGCTGCCAGCTTTCCTACCAGCATTTCTAATTTCAGTTGGATACATCGACCCTGGAAAGTGGGCTGCTAATGTCGAAGGAGGTGCTCGATATGGGGTTGATCTTGTAACATTTATGCTTATTTTCAATTTGGCGGCGATTCTGTGTCAGTACCTGTCAACCCAAATCGGTGTGGTCACTAAGAGAGATCTTGCTGAGGTATTCTCTATCTCCACCCCCCCCCCCTCTCTTAGAAAAAGAACTTAGATGTTGCTACTGCATTCACCGTTGTCGTGGCAACTGTGCTTTTACATTAACCCATCTTATACTGTGGTTAAAGATTTTGGTGTTAGGAAATACTTCTCTTTTTCCCTTTGTGTGAGCATGGAGTAACTAGAAAGGAAGTACTGGATAGTTGATGCACAATGGGTATACCTTTTCCTTATTAGGCCATTTAGACAAGATTTGTTGGCATGGTGTAGGTTTACATACCATCATATTCTTTATTAGTTTCGCCCTATTGTGGCCCTTGGTCTCTTGTATCTGAAGCACTCATACTCACTTGATTTTTCGCAAACTCATCCCAGATTTTCCTTAGTAAGAACTGAACTTCTACACTGGGGGGAGCAGTATGACATAGGACACAGTTATTCAATGCTGAAGTCCACATGCTACTGTGTCACTGTTTGCTTGTGTAACTTTTATTGCATTTAAAAGGAGTTACTGTGCCCATAAATGTATTTTCAGTCTGCAACCTGGCATTAAGTTTAAATGATGTGAGTTCTTTTCTTTAATGTTGCACATTTTTTCGAGTTTTGAGAAATATTCATCCCCATTGCATAATGCTGCAGATATGCAGTGATGAGTATGACAGGTGTGTATGCGTTCTATTGGGGATTCAGATGGAGTTTTCTATGATTGCATCAGACCTCTCTATGGTATTAAATTTTTTTTTGATGGCTACTAGTTTTTCTTTGATGTCGTTAGTACCTAGAAGTATTTCTCTGTTCTTATTATTATTATTTTTTTTTTGGCCTTCACTCTGACTCATGCCAGATTGTGGGAATGGCACACGCACTAAATCTTCTTCTCGGGGTGGATTTGTTCAGTTGCATTTTTTTGACTGCGATAGATGCTGTCTTCTACCCGCTTTTTGCGAACCTCCTGGTAAGCCTAGGAGTAGCTGCAATTTAACACTCATTGACCGTGCAGTGTCTGTCGTGATCTAATACTTTAAGTTCTTTATCTCAGGAGAACTGCAAGGCCAAACTCCTATGTGTATGCATTACATGCTTCTTAATTTGTGCTTTTGTTTTTGGAGTACTGGTAAGTCAAGCAGAAATCCCTCAAAACATGAATGGGATGCCTACTGTATTTAGTGGGGAGAGTATATTTATGCTGATGGGTCTTCTTGGATCAAGTATACTGCCTCAGAATTTTTACCTCCATTCTGCTCTAGTTCAGGTCTCTCTCTCTCTCTCTCTCTCTCTCTCTCTCATGCCCGATTGTGTCACATGCACTGTAAAGCATAAAGGGACCCTTGCAGCTTAGAATGACATTTCTTTGAAGTCTTC
The DNA here is from genome assembly GCA_019915185.1 of Eucalyptus camaldulensis. NCBI lineage: Eukaryota > Viridiplantae > Streptophyta > Magnoliopsida > Myrtales > Myrtaceae > Eucalyptus > Eucalyptus camaldulensis. The sequence goes on from JAHSVA010000005.1 coordinate 11,748,422, forward strand.
CCTTGGGAAAGAAAGATTCCACTTCTTCGCCATACAGTACTTCAAAGTTCATTATTTACATACTTCTTCTTTTGCAAGCATCTATTTCTGATTTTTTACTAGAAACCTTTGGCTGATTTGACTTGCTAACGTGTGAAATATTTGGATAGTATTTGCTTTAGCAAAGAGAATAGGGCAAGTGGGAAAAGGGAGAGAATAATAGCAGGGATGAAAGACAAACTACAACATCTTGAATCTGTGCTTTGAGTGTTCTATTAAAACCATTTAAAAATCATAACTGCCCACTCTTCAATCTCAATGTTACCAAATTGTATGCTTACAAACTGGAGTATAAATATTCATGCTTCCTCCTCTATTCTTAAACATTCATCTTTTCTTCAACCATTGCCAATCAAAAAGAAAAGCATGCATTGAAGAGGTGAATTTTTTTCTTTTGTGGAAAAAATCCAGAAGAACAACATTATACATATTAAATTGAAACATATATAAATAGGTGCAAGCAATGGCATCATACATTTGTCGCACATATAATGGTTTTTCTTGTGGAAGGAAAAAAGCAAAAGAGTCTCAGACATCTTCATCAGATGTTTGTTGATCTGTTAAAAGATAATAGCATCCGGTAACCAATTTCATCATATGCATCAAACTAAGTAATTGACTAGATTTGATACGTTTGTGTAAGTTGACGTGTCATTTCACTTCGAAGTATGGATTTCAAATTTTGATCTATGTTAGTCTTCTCTTTTTAACCCTTCTACATACTAGTAGAGCAACAAGGAGACAACTACAATGAAAAATAAGCATTTTAGCATTATATGGGTCCTCTTGTGAGGATACATGCACCCGATTAGTTGGATATCAAATTCTGTCTCTTGCTTACTGAGGGGATGAAAGCAAGATAATGCTGTAGAATCACGTAAAGAGGTCTGTGGTAGCCGATCAAAAGCCACACAATAGATATTTATAGATGGCTGGGTTTTTTTTTTTTTTTTTTGGGGGGGGGGGGCGGTGCAGTGAGATTGTTTCTTTTGGTAGTCAAAGATTCAATCCAGTACAAATACCGATTCATGATTTTCTCATAATTTTTTTATGGTTCAATCATGTAATATTCACAAAATTGATGTCTTAATAATAATAATAATAATTCTTTGGCGTCATACATTTGCTTGTGACTTTTGGTCTTTAATAACGTTGTTGAAATTTCTTGCAGCATTACTGGGCAGAGCCAAATTTTTCTATTGGTTCCCTGATTCATGACCACCTATTTGCCATTATATGCGCGTTCAGTTGCATTTATCTGGCGAGTTGTGCATTGATGAGTTCAGCTGCAAATGTATTCTATAGTGCAGGCCCTGTTCTGCTTACTTTTCAGGATGCACTGACCTTAGTGGAGCAGGTTGGCTTCTTTACTATGTTAGGTCTCTCCTCGATAAGTTATGATTTTTCTCTATTGGCCACTGACTTCTTTTATCTTCCTTGAACAACTTGTACAGGTATTTGGGAGTCCAATTGCACCTTTTCTTTTTCTACTAGTTTTGTTCAGCTCTAGTCAAGCTACAGCTTTAACCTGGAATATAAGTGGAGAAGTGATCTTGCATAATTTCTTGATGGTGGACATCCCGAGCTGGCTTCACCGTGCTTCAATCAGAATTCTAGCCATCATTCCTGCTATTTATTGTGTATGGAATTCCGGGGCTGAGGGGTTGTACCAATTACTCATTTTTACGCAGGTTGTGGTAGCTCTGCTGCTCCCCTCCTGTGTAGTCCCTCTTTTTCGTGTTGCCTCATCCAGAACAGTGATGGGTGTCCACAAAATCTCTCAGGTTATGGAGTTCTTGGTTCTGATGACATCTATTGGAATGCTTGGCTTGAAGATTATATTTGTGTGGGAGATGATCTTTGGAAGTAGTGATTGGGCCAGTAATTTGAGATGGAATGTCGGCAGTAATTCATCTTACCTCTATGTTGTCCTTGTTATCACTTCTTGTGCATCATTGGGTTTGATGCTATGGCTAGTAGCTACACCTTTAAAATCTGCGAGTTTGCAGACAAATGCACAGGCATGGAATTGGGATTTACAAAGGAAAACCGAGATTTATACTGAGAGAGAGGAGTCTGATTTTGGTAGAGTTGGGTATTTAGCAGAAGAACACAGCCAAGAGCTGGATGTATCTCCTTTACCTCGGAACTCTGTTGCATCAGTAGTGACTTCCGAGGTCGATTTACCAGTGACAGAATCTGATCAGGAGCGCAGTTTGATGACTGTAGATGAGAAGCAGCCTAACATTGCAATGAACTCACAAACATGCTCTTCTGAAATACCGACTTCGGTGACACGATGCATGCCGCACTTAGCTGCATCAAAGGAGATTTCTGAAGCTAAGGCCACAACGATTGAGGTGATTGAATCAGTTGAACCTGTTGAGAAGACTGTGGGAGTTGAGGTAGACCTCCCGACTGAAAAGGATGATGGAAAAGATTCCTGGCAAGGCGAGGAACCATCCAAAGGAGCTTTGGGGAGCACTCCAACTATACCCGAGGCTCCAGGATCATTCAGGAGTCTCAGTGGCAAAAGTGATGATAGTGGAAATGGTGCGGGTAGTCTTTCGAGATTGGCAGGGTTAGGGCGTGCTGCAAGGCGTCAATTAGCCGCCACTCTCGAGGAATTTTGGGGACAGCTTTATGACTATCATGGAGTAGTAACTCAAGAAGCAAGAGTTAAAAAGTTTGATCTGTTGCTTGGGGTTGATGCGAAGGTCGTTGCTTCAACAATCAAAATGGACACATGTGGGTTGGACTCTTCTGCATATTTCCCTTCATTGGTTGGAAGAGGATCTGATCCATTTATGAGCCCAAGTATGTTTGATTCTCCTGAGCAACAAAGGGTACAGAGTGGCCGAGAGTCACCTTATGGTTCTCAAAGGGGATCTTCTTCTCCATGGTCCAACCAAATGCGGTTGTTAAGTGCATATGCTCAAAGTTCTCACCGTGGAGTAGACGCTGGCGAGAGGCGTTATTCTAGTTTGCGTCTTCCTCCCTCTTCTGATGGGTGGGATAATCAGCCTGCCACGGTTCATGGTTATCAGATAGCATCATATCTCAATCGGATTGCAACTGAAAAAAGTTCTGATTGTTTTAACGGCCAGGGTGATCTGCCGATCTCAACATCCTTGCCCTTGGGCCCGACCAGCTACAAGGACTCTAATGCTTTTACTTTGGGGCAAAAATCACAGAATGGGCTGAGCCCTGTACAGACATCCTTTCAGAATGTTGCGGTTTCTGGAAACAGATTAATGCATCCAGAGAGACAAAATTATGAGCATTTCTCTCCTAATCCTTCCCAGAGTGTGCTGGCTTCGGCCAATGAGAAGAAGTACCGTAGTTTGCCTGATATTTCTGGAGTGTCTGTCTTTAATCGTGCTTCAGGTTTGTCTGCCAAGAATGCTCGGTGGGACACTTCCATCGGATATGGTCCATCTGTAAATAGACCGAGTTATGAATCATCAGTATTCTCTAGTTCTATATCTAGAGGGGGCCCGTTGGTTGATGAGCCCTCTCCATCTAGCAGATATCGAGATCCGTTGTCTATGCAGATGACATCAAACTCAGATACTTCATCCCTCTGGTCAAGACAGCCTTTTGAGCAGTTTGGTGTTGCTGATAAAAGTCGGACGTTGGGCAGCATAGGAAGTAGGTCAAGCCCATTTTCTAGAGAAATTACTTCTGCTGTGGATGCTGAGGCCATGCTTCTCCAGTCCTTGAGACATTGCATTTTGAAACTCCTGAAGTTGGAGGGATCCGACTGGCTGTTTAAGAACAGTTGCGGTGCTGACGAGGATCTAATTGACAAGGTTGCTGCTAGGGAGAAATTTCTTTATGAGCTCGAGAACAGGGAGATGAACATCCCTTCATTGAAGAATGAAGAGTTTGGTCTTGCCACTTTTGCGATTGCATCTATTCCTCATTGTGGCGAAGAGTGTATCTATAGAGCTGATCTTGTAATAAGCTTTGGTGTGTGGTGTGTACACAAGGTTCTTGATCTGTCGCTCATGGAAAGCCGGCCAGAGCTATGGGGAAAATATACTTACGTACTTAACCGACTTCAGGTAGTGTACTGTGGAAACATTTTGAGATAAACGGATTGCTGCTGCTGATCTACCTTAGAGTTAGATCTTTGTGGATGCATCAAATTGCCTGTAGGCCATACCTGACTCTGCCAAACTATATGGATCCTGATTGACCTATTTAGTGTTTGCTGATTATGCATATGTCACAGTTGTCTAACTTGATTGGATGATTGTTTACGAGCCCTTATCCTATATTTTGCCAGTCCTACTGTTATGCGCATGCTGATTTTAGATTCTCAGCCACTTTTAGGTGGGATGTATAATGCATAAGTTCACATCTTTCTTTAAATCTTGCTTTCGTTTCCTCAATGGTTAATTTTTATGTTGTCGAAACTGGTTAACCCTGCAAGAAGCCTCAAGCAGTAGCTTTAGTCAAAACTTCTTAGTTCCTCATGCATCCACTGATTGTCATACTATATGCATACCTTGTTAACAGGGAATCATTGAACCGGCATTCTTGAAGCCCCGGACACCGATGTCCCCATGCTTTTGCCTCCAAATTCCTGGAGTGAATTTCCACCAAGTACCAAGCCCTGCCGTTGGAAATAATGATTCATTACCTCTGGCTGCAAAAACTGCCCGTGGCAAGTGCACAACGGCGGCGATGCTCCTTGAAATAGTCAAGGAAGTGGAGAATTCAATCTCTGGCAGGAAAGGTCGGACGGGCACTGCAGCAGGTGATGTGGCTTTCCCAAAGGGGAAAGAAAATTTGGCATCTGTCCTCAAACGATACAAGCGTAGACTGTCCAACAAACCAGTTGGTTCACAGGAGGGGGTCCGCAAGATTCCACATTCAGCTTCTTATGTCTCGTAGCACAGCTGAACACTCTCTCTCTCTCTCTCTCTCTCCTTGTACCAAAGTTCTTTTTGCTGCAAATTTTTCTTTAGTTCTGATGGAACCATTAGTATGTAATGTGATATACTGATATGTAAATGCTGCGGCTTAGTCAAAGCTCATGGAAAGAAGGGGTTGGCAATGGGTTGAAGTCTTGTAGATCTCAAGTTCTCACTACACTTCTCGGAATTGGTTTTTCCCGAACCTTCCCGAAAGGGGGAAAAAGAGAGTTTCCTTGAGCTGGGGATAAATTCCGAGCAGCAAGAGCCATACTGTTATTAAGTCTGCAGTGTCTTTAATTGCCCTAGTTTACTGCTGAAGTCGCAGGCCCTTGTTATGGGACTTACTGTAGAAGGCATTGCCCTGGAAATCATGACATGAGGATCGACCTCGCGTGATTGTATTTGTATATTTGTATGTGATTTCATGCATGACATGTAAAAGTTGTTGGGTTCAGGGTTAGAGAAGTCTCCTCTCACCTTCCCTTTTCCGGAGGATTGAATGGTCGAAAAGGGTTGAGAACTGGGCAGAGTTACGCATCAGGAGGATGAGGGAGTGACGATTATTCCCAGCAAGAAATCAAGGAGCGAAAACTATGATGTTCTGGGCAGTCCGGTCATGCAGATTATCTGGAAAAAAGAAAGATGTCCAATCTGGGGTCCAGCACTAGTGCAGAAAAAAGAAAGACGGGGCAAAGAAACACGCTAGATGGGCTTATTTTATTCTATTATATGGTTCGATTGGCAGCCCATGAAACGTGCGAGCGTGTCGATCTTTTGCACAATGGTATTGCGCCGATATATTTGGAGTACGAACGTATCGAGTCAAGCTCAGCATGGCTCGTCGTCTCGACATAATCGAATTAGAAGACACGAAACAGAGCGCGTAAGGCCCGTGGGAAGAGCCTTGGTACTGCACAAGCACGTGCAGCGTTCAACGCGAGTATGCCCAAGATTTCTTCGTCGGGGACGGAGAAAATATTTGATGGTTTGAAATCATCGTGATTCATGTCATCAGTCTCTACGTCGCGTCCGTGAGCTTAAGTTGCTCCACTTAAAGAGAGACACGTGTCTTCGTGGACTAGCTGAAAAATAATTAAAGAAGACTAAATACGTAGCTTTCAAACCATTGAATATTTTCTCCCGACCAAACCATTGGGCGCTTTAGCGACCTTCTCATCTTTGTTTCTTTGTACACGGAAACTCATTATCAATCGAGTCGCGGCTCTCACCTCGCCCTCGTCACCATCGTCTTCACTAACCACACAAACTCTCTCTCTCTCTCTCTCTCTATCTATGGTGGGTGTGATGTACTTTGAGCTGGGCAAGCGTCGGTAGAGGTAAGCAGCTCCTTCGCAATTCATCCCGCCATAGATTGTGATGAAGATAAACATGGGTCGGCAGTGATCGAATTCGTTCTTGTTTTTCTTTGCCTCTTTTGTCGGTTTGCCGGACGATATAATTCAGTCGGACGCAGGTTTTCATTTGATGGAGCATCGCCACGAGATGGCTTTTTTTCTCTTTTTTTAATCTTCGATAGTGTCTTGGAATAATAATAGCATGCAGTCTTGTGGGCATCGATGGGAAAGTGAGAAATCCCATAGCTTTGCGCAGTATGAGTTTGCTTTTTGCTCCCTTCTTTCTTTTTGCGAGATGCACTGACACCTTAGTGGAAAGAGAAAGTGGAAAACCCTTTTACGTATACAGACCGAAGCTTACGATCCTGTACAGAAAAGCCCAGCAGAGACCAAAGGGACATCCAAAGTTTTCTTTTTGGTCGAAATTTAAGATGATGCTCACGGGCCGAAGCTGTAGCAGATTTCGCTTGACCTTATCTGGGAACACCAGCTGCGAACATGGCAGTTTGAGCTGGGTTAAGCTTCGAGCCAGAGAGGATTTCGAATCGGTCAAAAGGTAGCAAGAACAGCTTTCCCAATGATTGCCCATCACCGTTCAAGAAAATAAACAGATCATCTGGAAAACCCGGGTGTGCTTGAGCTCTCCATTCTCAGTTGCAGCATTTAGCACTTTAGAGAGAACCTCAGTGGCCATCACAAAGAGCTGTAATCACCCTGCCTTAGGTCCCTTCTTTCCACACAAGAATCCCGCCAATTTCCCCATTAACATTGGCAGAGAATCTAGGGGAGGGGCACCGACCGATTTTGCTTTGAAAAATGTATGTTAAAGAGAGTTCCAGCTTTACTGAATCGAATGCTTTCATGATGTCCTCCATGAAAGCGCATCGAGGGGGCTGTTCCGTCCCTACGATAGCTGTGGACAAACTCATGAGCTGAAAACACATCGTCCACGATTCTACTTCCACTGATAGATAGCGGTTTGGTTTGGTTTAAGCTGATACAATTAGGCAAAAGCCCTTTCGATCTTCTAGCCAAAATCGTTTCAGTACACTTACAGATGATGTTGCAGCAGGCAAACAGAGCGAAAATCGGCCGTTTTAGAAGGATTTGGCATCTTAGGAACCAAGGTAATGGCAACATATAAGTTACTATATGTTAGACAGAGGCCCATGTCACGTTCTTTTTCGATTGTTTTAATTGCTGCTAGAGCGCAATGATGTGAACCCCCCAGTTTAAATTGTCAATTAACGCTTTAGTGTCACGCATCTGTTCTCTGGTGTTTGAGCACAGCGTTAGCAGCTGAAGACGTGCCTGTGGAGTACTATTCACGGCATGGGATACATAGTCGTGGTGTCGCTGCCGGCCATTCTGTTCATTCTGATCGTGGCGCTCGCGTTCTACCTCATCGGGAGGTCCCGTGGACGGAGCGAGACCGCTCGCGCGCCTCGTATTTTTGGGCCCCCTGCTCCTCCATTTCAGCCCCATGAAAAGCCGTCCGGAGTATGAAATTACTGTAGTATAGGTACGTGAGTATGTGTACGAGAGTATATGAACGTGTTGTGCATGGTTGGATTTGATGAATTAATACCCGAATATCTGTTGCCTTACGCTGATACCTTTGTGTGAATGTACATAAATTGATCGGGGCCCCTTTTCTTTTTCCAACTCTTCCTATGTAATCAAGCTCATGTTTGGCTTCACGGTCAAGGATGGAATTGCAGTCCTCTTCCCCGAGCACTTTTGCGGGCTCACTGCCTCACATGATTTAATTTTATAGTTCAAAATTATAAAACAATTGACAATACCACTTGAAAATCTCGCATGTATCGGAATAGTAGGTCTTGAGTTTGAATCTTTTCAAGCGTTTCTTTTTTTTAAGTTGATCCTTTCATCGAAGTTATAAGCGAAGGCCAAATTTAATAGGGTTGAGTGATGATAGGAGTTATGTGACCCCGTCACTCAGGTAAGGCGGTGACATCGTGACCCTTGGCATTTGGTCGTGGGGTGTCCCATGATGTTAGCAGTTGCCAACCAAGGGTTGGCCAAATTTATTAGGGTTGGATGATATTAGAGGTCATGCGATCTTGTCACCAAAATAGAGTCGCGCGACCCCAAGCCAAATTTGGCCTCGGCTAGGGTGACGTGACCTAAACATTGGCCAAAAAGATCTTAATGATCCGGCACGTGGGCTGAGTTTCCGTTGCTTTATTGCAACCTCTCCTTTTTTCCCCTAATTTTTTAACATTTTATTTGGTTGGGAAAAGGAAAATCACACATTATCATCGACATTTCCAATTGACATTGATGTGATGCTAATGCGCTGGTCCAAATTAACATTTTCTATTCCTATTTGAATGGAACATGCATACTTTAACAACCTCATTGCACCAAAAGAAAAAGTTTTTAGAACCTAGTCGAATGAATTAGAAAAAATTAGATGTCTCGAAAATAAAATGATCATGAAAGAAAAGAAAGCAAATCTCGCCATATTACATAGAAAATATCTCGAGGAACTTTTCGATATCAAAATTTCCCTTGATAAGTTCTATAAAAGCCTATATAGATATCATATCATGTTATTATAACAATGTGTTTTTTACGTGATAGATCGAATTATAAATTTAAAAAAAAATTCTCGAGATCAATTATTACTTAAATCACCAAAACTAAGCACGGATTATCATTTTTTCCCACGACCATTTTTAAACCGATTTTCCTAAATTAGTCGTTATTCCAGTTACTTTTACGTGATTAAGGGAGAGAAGAGAGGAACGACCTGTGTCGGTGGCGGCTGGCGAATGGCTGGCTGGGGGTTGGTGGTGGTGGAGGTGCTGCTCCGTTCAGATGCAACCCCACCAACGGTCGAGATCTCGCCACGTCCGCACTGTTCCAGATCTGACTTTTTTGTTTAGGGTTTCTTTTCCCTTTTTTATTATCCCCCCCTCACGTGGGGCCCACTTGGCGCCGCATCACATCGGAGTGACGTAACCTTGGAAATACTACATCGGTACTTTCCGTAGGCTAAATTGGATATTCAATTATATCGGTCAGATAAATTGAAAATATTTATTGCTTTTAGTAAAAAATTTAGGTCTTAATTGCAATTTACATATCTTCTCCTCCTTTATAATATAATGACAATTTCGTTTTTTCTACACTATATCCGACTGATTGATAACTTGTTTGGATCTAAAATGGGCAAACGAATTTTAAAGAGTAGTACGTGGAAAGCGCACAGATGCAAACCTACCTCCTTCTTTCTTTGACTTTTTTTTTTTATTCTAAATGGTTAAGCAAAAAAATTAATTGAAATCGCTACATGTTTTTTTTTTAAATGTTTTTTAAGGATCTAGGGCCCGTTTGGTTCGGTTTTGGAGAAATGTCTTTGGCAAAATGTAAATATCTTTAGGATAAAGCGGTTTTCGGGAATGCTCGGCCGTTTGGCAAATTACACATTGGAAAGTTGCTTGTACAAAAATACTGTTTGGCAAAACTTATTCCAAATGGGCTTTTTGCTTTTAATTTTTAATTTTTAAATCTGAAAATCGAATCTGGCGACCGGTGGTGCCGGACGGCCAGATCTGGCTGTCCGGGCGCCTGAGGTCGCGACCTCAGGCGACGCCGTCGCCGTGACCTTAAGCGCCTGGAGGTGCAGAGGCCAGATTTGGTGGCCTGAGGTCGCGTGGACCCAGGCGTTGTGACCTTAGGTGACATTGTCGCCGCCTGGAGGCACGACCTCAGGCGCTTGAGGTCGTAAAGGCCAGATCTGGTGGCCTGAGGTCGCATGAACCTCAGGCGACGTCACCTGGTTCGCGCGGAACCAAGCGACGCCGCCTGGGTTCGCGCAACCTCAGGCGGAGTCGCCTGAGGTCGTGCAGACCTCAGGTGGCGTCGACTAGTTTCGAGCAAACCAGACGACGAACCAGTCGACGCCGCCTAAGGTCCGCGCTGCTTGGGTTGCACGTCGCGGCACCCCTTGACGGTGGTCACTAACGACGCGCGACCCTCAGGCGGTAGCGGCAGTGGCTGCCGGAGAAGCTTGGTGGCCGGGAAGAAGAAGAAGAAGACAACAGGGAAGAAAAATGATGAACAGTAACCATGGCATTTCCTAAATGCCAAATGCCAAATGCTGCCCCTCCCCAGCTTTGAGTATTGAGCATTCCAAATGCTCATATTTGGGCAAAGGAGTTTCCAAAAAATTTGCTAATCAATAATCAACCACTGGGATTCACCCAAATAGCCACTCTTCCAACATGGAAGGGGAGGTGAGAGGTTCAAATCTCATCTTCTCAGGGGGGATGGGATGGGGACGCGTAAGTTTCAAGAGTAGGTTACGACTCCCACACCCTGCAAAAGGCATGGCAAAAGTTTGAGAGTGAGTGTAATGTAGAAATAGAGTAGGACTGACAAAAAAAAAAAAATTAGCAATCACGACTGTGTTTATCAATGTGTATTTTTTTCTTCTTTTGGCATAATCTACATATGTGGATGTGGAGAACCAATGATCTTAGGGTTTGTGAAATGCTTTATATCTCCGATAATTTGAATCAGTTCTGGCTCTTTGATCTTACATAGATGATTTTGATTAAGAGCAGTTAATAGGGGCTTAGTTGATAGGGGCTCGAACAAGTGTCCTTAGATTTTCGAATGATAAATCTCCTAATTGCACTACTCTTGTCAGTTGGACCTAACCCAACCCATCAATTTGCCGCCTCTACCTCACATCTCGACTTTTGTTTAGCCGAGACAGTTGCCCAAATTAGGCACCAATATAGCGAGTTTTGCATTGCCCTTTTTTCTTGGGTTGTTAAAGTCATCAATGAACTAGGGTCGGGCAAGCATCGATCGCGTCGCATGTAGTATCTTTATAGGCCGGTTGGTGCACTCAAAGGTGTAGAGCAACGAAAGTACGGAGAAATACATATTATATATGGAAAAGCAAAAGAAGTTGCTCTTTCTCAATCTCCATTCCCACTTCACCTACCCAGCTCATTTTTTTTTTCTTTCTAGTATGATGGTAAATACCTACCAAATCAAAAGAGAGTTGTTGAACCCAATCTTCCCTTCTTTCCTTCTCAAAAAATGCAGAGGAAATCAATATCGAACATCTAGCATGCATTAAAAATAAAAATTCAAATAATAAAATCACTGCACGGGCTCTTTGTAAGAAAAAAAAAGGAGAAGTTTAAATGGAAAGTCATCAGATGAGGGAAAAAAAATCTTTAAAAGAAGAGAGAAAAATGTCAAGTGTTGAAAATGAATGAGATTAAGACTAAAATTGGGTTGGTGAGAGATATGGACACTTCCGCGCTGTCTAGGGTCTCGCGTGGAACGCACCGTATCTATAAATCTCGCTCACTCTCCCTCTCTCCAATTTCACCTCCTGCATCATACAGATCTAAATCTCTCTCTCTCTCTCTCTAAGATTCTCTCTCTAGAGCTTCTCCGCATTCCTCGCTCGCCATGGTTTCCGAAGGCGTCCTCCTCGGCATGGGCAACCCCCTCCTCGACATCTCCGCCGTCGTCGACGACGGCTTCCTCCACAAGTACGTCCCCTCCCTCGTTCCCGATCTCGTCTCCCGTCCTCCTGCTCCCTCCGACGCGCCTCGCCGTCGCTCCGTCGATCTCCGGCGGCTCTCCGGACGTCGTTCGGATGCTTCGGTTTTTCGTTTTCTTTTGGCGGAGGGGAGGGCCGCGGCTGTGCGGATCTCGGTCCGCCTGCCCGGGCGCGTTTTGCTTTGCTCGCCGGAGGTTTTGGCTTTCCGGCTTGCGCTCCGGATGTTTGGTGATTTGCGTCTTTGAACGTTAGATCTAGCTCTGTTTCGGAGTTAGAGAGGCGGGAACGACGGCATTAGCAGCTGCTTCGTTCCGATGTTCTGCTTTGATAGAGTAGCTCGATGCTTCCGCAGTAATGTGATGGTTGACGATGCGGAGGCTTCTTGCGATGAGCTTGCGGGATGTTTGATTGCGGATATTAAAATGAGCTGCATATTCGTTAGTTTGGCACGAGAGCTTAACTGGCGATTTCTTCGTGACAGATATGACATCAAGCTGAACAATGCGATTCTCGCCGAGGACAAGCACCTGCCGATGTAAGATTCTTTCTCTCAAGAGATTTGGGTAATTTATGGTTTGTATCTGAATATTTCTTTATCGGTATCGTAGCGTTTAGATTGTTATTAGGGCATGTAAGATGATTGAGGCTTAGGGTGAATGCTGTGCATTTGATGTTAATCCAGTCATGCTTATGCGTGTGTAGCAGCAGATGGCAACTGGTTCGTTTTCTTCGTCACTTGTGAACTTTTGGTTAACTTCTAATGTGGATGTGCCACAAAATCCCCTGTTTCGGCTCTCTCTTTTTGCTACTGAGACTTCTTAGTCTCTGTGCGAAAAGATGAGTGTCTGAGGAAGCGAGTGCTTCCAAAGTGAACTAGCTCACCATTCCTTTCCCCTTGTTCCCTTATGATGACGATTAGATAGCACCATCTTTTGCCCAAAAGTAGGCAGAGATCTCTCACCTTTTCCGATGTAACTACGCAGAATATCAGTCACCCTCAATGATCTATAAAGAGTTATATCCGTGGATGATGTGGTAACTGTGCTGAGTGGACATGTTGCAGGTATGACGAAATGGCTAAAAACTACAGTGTAGATTACATTGCTGGGGGTAATACATATTTTGCACTTCTCTCCTGCACTAAATTGATATCTGTAACAAGAACTACATGCCATTTCTGTTCCTCACGTGATATCTTTCTTATTTTCTAGGTGCTACTCAAAACTCAATCAGGGTTGCTCAGGTACATCCAGGAATTGTTAGTCTATTCTGGCATCTGGTAAATTAAAGTGTTATCTAATGACTTGAAAATGTTCTCTTTGTCCTCTACAGTGGATGCTTCAGATTCCTGGTGCAACCACCTTCATAGGCTGCGTTGGAAAGGACAAATTTGGGGAGGAGATGAAGAAGAATGCAAAACTTGCTGGTGTGAATGTAGGTCTTTCTTCTCTGGTTATGTGTATTATTCTGTGCATTGTCATGCCTAAGCTGATGCAATAATCTAATGCATACTTCAGGTCCACTATTATGAGGATGAAAATGCAGGAACTGGCACTTGTGCCGTCTGTGTAGTAGGTGGTGAAAGGTCAGTTGATGCTCCGATGGGTTTTCCAAATTCTACTACCTTCTTCATTTGGATATTCACATCTCAATCTTGACACTAATTCATATTGATGCAAGTGGATCTTGATTCTTAACTATGTATTTCAAATGTGTCTTTTATTGAGTTATGAGGCTCCTATTCTATGCAATGATGTGCTTAAACCTACTTGAAGTGGAATCTTTACTGATGTATGATTTTGTTTTCCTTAATACATGTTAAAATTTTCATTTGGTGTTTTGACCAGCTAAAGCTTGCCTTTCCATTCTAATCCCAATGACCTTTTACCTTATTCTCATAAATACTGCCTACAATCTGCAAATGCTTAGTCTAACCATAACTTCATGGGGGAAAATGTGCGAATAACTCTTCCTTTCTTTTTTTGGTGCATGAGCTTGTCAAACGTGTCCTTGGGATGATTTCACGTCGTTTCAGGCTTATTGAGTTGAACTCTTTTCAGAAATCTCACCCTCAATCTGTTAGTATATGTGTGTGCCTCTTCGTTTTTCAGGGTCATAGATAGTCATGCTATAAACAATAGAAGACCACTGTTTCCTCTAAAAGCCGACAACATATTAAGTAATAATAGTAAGAGATTTGACATCTGTACGTTGTGCCCCTCTTTTGCAGTTGGAAAAAAGAACTCATTTTGTGATGCCATTGGTATGGTCTAGGTGTGGGGGTTGGGGGTGGATGCACAAGTCAGGATCAAAATTCATTACCATAAGTAAAAGACACATTCATTTTGTTATTTTGATTGTTACTATTAGGGTAGATATCCTGTTGTTCCTATGGTATTAGGTGATTATCACTTTACTCCCTACATTTTGAACTTGACAGCTTGTTCCTGAAGTTTACATTTTTAATGTGCTTGGTACTACAGCCCAGTTTGAGTGCATGGTAGATATTAAAATGTAGTTGGGAACCCAAAAATCTGTCCGAGGAATCATGTACATAGTTCAGGGGCCAAGTTATCTAGTTTTACAAAATTCAGGGTCAAGAGTTGCAATCACTTGCAACTTTAAAAGGACTCTTAAAAGTTAATTAAACTTGATAATACAGAGGTAGTGCTAACCTGGCTGTATTCCTAGTTCAGGTTGGCAATTTTCTAGTTGGGAACCCAAAAATCTGTCCGAGGAATCATGTACATAGTTCAGGGGCCAAGTTATCTAGTTTTTCAAAATTCAGGGTCGAGTTGCAATCACTTGGAACTTTAAAAGGACTCTTAAAAGTTAATTAAACTTGATAATACAGAGGTAGTGCTAACCTGGCTGTATGGCAATTGTGGTATGCTTTAACTGTCAACGCTATTTTTGAAACACAACCCCCCCCCCCCCCCCCCCCCCCCCCCCCCAAAAAAAAAAAAAAAAAGAACTGTCAACACTATCCAGACTCTTCTTGCAAGTTATAATTAGTTGGACTAACAAAAATTTTGTGTTATTGTTTCATTTTAGGTCTCTTATTGCCAATCTCTCTGCGGCCAATTGCTACAAGTCTGACCACTTGAAACAACCAGAAAACTGGGCACTAGGTAGCTTGTCCAACTTCAGATTTTGAACTTGAATCATTTCTACTTTTACGGTTGCACTGAATGACACCATTGTTGGACCTACACTAAACAGTTGAGAAGGCCAAATACTTCTACATCGCTGGATTTTTCCTCACTGTATCTCCAGAGTCTATTCAGCTAGTTGCTGAACATGCAGCTGCAAATAACAAGGTCAGTTGCTCGAAGGAAAAAGTAGATAGCTCTTCGTGTCTGTTAATTTTCAGCAGCTTTACCTAATATCGCTTGATGAAATGTTCACAGCTGTTCATGATGAACCTTTCTGCTCCATTCATCTGCGAATTTTTCAAGGATGCTCAAGAGAAAGTCTTGCCGTAAGCATCTTACCTTGATTATTCTGCCACGGTATTTACCATACAAGAGATCATATTTTAACTCAAAGGCATGACTTTCTCACTCCAGCTATATGGACATTGTCTTTGGAAATGAGACGGAGGCACGGACATTCTCTAAAGTTCATGGCTGGGAGGTAAAGTTCCTTCTTCCATGTGTATTTACAATATTATATATTGTGTGAATGGTTTAAACTAATATGGGTTATTCAGACTGACGATGTTGAGGAGATAGCACTTAAGATATCCCAATGGCCCAAGGCATCAGGAACATACAAGAGGATCACTGTTATTACTCAGGGTCCTGACCCTGTCGTTGTCGCGGAGGATGGGAAGGTCAAGAAGTTCCCTGTAATACTGTTGCCCAAAGAGAAACTCGTTGACACCAACGGAGCAGGTACCTCTTCTATCTAACCTTTATCTATGCTTTAAATACGTACATCCATGTGCATTCAGGCAATGGCTGGCTTATTACTTGCGAAGGGGCTTTTTGGGGTGTATACCTAATAGATGCATGCGTGTGTAGGTGATGCATTTGTTGGGGGATTTCTGTCTCAACTGGTTAAGGAGAAACCCATTGAGGACTGTGTTAAAGCTGGCTGCTATGCATCCAACGTCATTATCCAAAGACCCGGTTGCAGTTATCCAGCGAAGCCCGATTTTGAATGAGCTACTTTCTGGTTTATTACAAAATAGACCGGCCTTATTCTAAATTTCGATCATTCAGCCTCCTATTCCTATTGCTGTTTCCTCAAATTCCCAACTTTGCTTGTCATTTGTGTCATGAGACGGAATAAAGTGGGTTTTTTTTTTTTATAAGCAATGATCGAATATATCTTTTGTTTACGCTTTTGATCCGAGATCTGGTGACTTTCTGTGTCTTGATGGTGATGTACCGACTACATAGGCCTTATTGTGACATCGAGACATTTGTGTATGTCCTTGGCGTTCAACGCATGGAAAGTGAGAGTGAACTCACCCAGTTCTATTTTGCTCAAAAAAAAAAAAAAAAAAAAAACTCACCCAGTTCTAAGGCCAGGCCCCCTTTCCCATTTGACCTTTATAAACTCAATTCATTTTCGATTGTAAAGCAAAGAGGATAACAAAGGTAAAGATTGATCAAGGAAAAAATAAAGAAATTAATTGCCCACTTTTTATTTGGAATATGCATTGGATGAAATTATTTAACTATTCTTGTAGTGCAATCACCAACCTCTTTTGTTATTTGTTGGGAAAATAACAAAAAAATTATATAAAGATTTATTTCTAGATTAGAATTTGTATTTGATAAAAAAAAAAGGAGAGAGGACGTGAAGTTTTTTTTTTTTTTTTCATTGTTTCTCGTACAATTAAAGTTATTAACTTTATTATTTGCTTATAATGTCGTACAATAAATTGCATGGCGCCGTAGCGGGCGTATGAAAACTAACAAATGTTCATATGGAAACTATTGCTCCTTAAATTTACGTCATCTCTATCTTCTGTGATTTTGAAGTTGGCATGAAGCCGCAAAGCGCGAGTAATATGTTATTATCTTGTAACCAAAATATTCGTACGATCGTAGCGGCATCTCTCCCTCTATTTCCCTCCCTGTTGTGCCAACAACCAAAGAGCCATGCTCTACTTCACCCTGTATCAGAACTTCCGCACTGAACAGCACCGATCATGCCATCGTCCTCATTCCTCGCCTCACTTTCCCGACGGATGGTAGGTGCAGCATGCATGCGGCGGATGTGGCGTGCTGCCTCATGGACTGCCATGCTGATGCTGACGGTGGGCATTGCCATTTTTGCGCCGGAGGCGGCCTTTGTCTTCGCCATATCTTCGTCGTCATCGTCGTCACTCTCAAGAGCCTGCCCTGGGGATGAGTTCATGAAGATTCCCTTGGACGATGTTCCCCGAGAAGTGTTATGCATTCCGGGAAGGATGCTGGGGAGGTCCAAGTTCGACACCCCCTTGCCGACCATTTTCGCCGCCATCATGATGGTCAGCTCGGCCTTCTGGCTTCAGTTTCTGTGCGTGGTGGAGGGTGAGAGAGGCTGAAACGTTGTTGCTCGGGATATTCTTAGTTAATTCGGTATTCAATGCATTAACGAAATTGTCTTCCGGACATCTGCTGTCGTTTCGAATTTGTGCTTGTTCTTGTTGCCAGTGCCCTTTTCCTTTTTTGGGGTACAGGAAATCTTGTGCGACCTGATCGATCCCGTCTGTCAACAAATAGTCACGTTGATTTTAACTAGTACGCATCTTACGCATTTGAAATTTTCCTTCGGTTCTTTTGATAGTTGGTGAGGCAGTTCGGGCGCCTAGTGAAATTCTGAAAGTGAAGAAATTTCGCCTGACCAAAATGCCGGAATCTTACTGTACATACGTTTATCGATCTGATGAAGACATGTCCAAGGATTGTACAGTCTCTTGCAACTCGGCAACGTTTTCAGAGACTATTTTCTCGACGTTATACAAATCGGCATGGGTTCAAACCTAGTGGAGAGGTGTAGCGAAAACTGTCTGGCTCATGGTCATGAAGAAAATCTAGCATCACGACTACGGCGGGTAAAGGTAGCAT
This sequence comes from Eucalyptus camaldulensis, assembly GCA_019915185.1. Lineage (NCBI taxonomy): Eukaryota > Viridiplantae > Streptophyta > Magnoliopsida > Myrtales > Myrtaceae > Eucalyptus > Eucalyptus camaldulensis. The sequence goes on from JAHSVA010000005.1 coordinate 11,766,363, forward strand.
TGAGACGATGCGGAGCGAGGAGATGGACACACACGACACTGGTATGAGTACGATGCATGCTATCGTGAGAAGAAGATTGTCACAAGCACGTGTCGCGTTGACCCCATAGGATATGCATGACGACTGGTTGGTGGTGTGACATGAGGCACGTATGCATGATCAGTCATAAGCATGTGAGGGAATGCATTAATGCACAAGAGCGAGCATGAGAACGTGGCCTAATGTCTCCAAAGCACAGGCCAGTGACAAACGATGCATAAGCAATTAACTGGGATAGGGGGGATGCACCGTGTAGAAATGAGGCTTGCGCATATCATTGACACCCCCCACATCACTTACCATGCTCAGGCAGTAGTAAAAGAAACATAAAGCCAAATTAGCTCTATATCTGCAATTAGACAATCCAATTAATCTGTCCCTGTCCCCTTACTCTTTATTTGCGCAATGCAATGTTTACCACATTTGGCGGCAACACTTCTCCAGCTGAGACTAAAATAGAAGAGAATCTTTTCCTCTCTTTTGAAGATCGATATGAAGCAAAAGTACGGTTGGTTTCCTTCTTTCTCTTAACACCTACTTTGTATACAGCTTTTGCAAATGCTTCTTTCAAGGGCAGATTCTTCTACGTACATTTCTTCCATTAGAGCTGAGGCTAGCACCTTTCTTTGCAGTAGGAACTGGGCGGGATCTCGAATTGTAGCTCCTCGGGTATGGATGGATTGTTGCTAGTTCACATACCCGGCGTAGCAAGGACTTTGGCAATGGACGGACAGCATTCTTCTCATTCTCCTCGGCCTGCACGTTTATCATTACAGAATTGAATCATGGGCACATGAATTGAAAATGATGGTCCTCGTACACCAAATCAAGGTCACACGCATATTACCATTATCAAGTGGAAGCACCACTAATTCACTACTAATGATAACCCTAGAATGAATGGTAAGGACTACTTTGAGAGATCTCAGATACGTCGTAAATGGTACGTGTGATGCTAACACTAGAGACGAAACAATCATATGATAAGACTCTAAGTAGCATTGGCAATTTCTAACATGAAGTAACACATTTGTACATGATTATATGGCAAACCCAAAAGGGATAAAAATCGCATATACACAAAATTATAGCATAATCAGCAAATATATAGTATTTCCGATGACAGGACTCGACATGATCGTGAAACCTGATTATGACACTTGAACACGAAATGCCAGTCCTAATTTTAAGGTAAGCCCAACCTCTAAAGCTCCACTGCAACAGACAGGATACATAAAATAAAAAGACACGACTGATTGTTGGACTTTATAACACTTGTAATGGAGTGAAAAGAAACTACTTTTAGACTCGTTTTTAGGCCCATTCTGGAAAAAGCGGCAAAATATGAACACCACTCAGATTCCATAGAAAAGGTCTGGAGTAATTGCTGTTGAAATAGGATGCCAACAAGGCAAGGTTGAACATTAAAGGAGTTGTCTAGAGAGATCTGTAGCTCATCCTACCACATCTAATGCAGATCATCATTGACAAGTGGAAACAAGGACATTAATCTAAAGTTATAACAAACATGACATAGACTACTGCATAATGCAAATGCAACCTCTATACTCAGTTTGCATCATCTAAAAGGATCCAATTATAGCTCGTTACGTGGCTCATGGACTTTGATTGTTGTCATGTATAAAGAAGCTACAGCATACTCAGCATTTACAGAATGCTGATCACACTCCACAACCAGTAAAGTAAAAGCAATGCTAACCTCTTCCTTGTGTGATTTTAGTGCCTGACTAGCCCTCAGAAGATTCCGCCACTTGTCCTGCAGAATTCAAGTGTCAATCATCAAAATCATGTAAAAGAAAGTGGACTATGACTTTTATTGATATATAACACAATTAGTACTCTGAGATCTATGGGTGTCCTGTAGGCAGACGTAGCAAAGAAAAGCCTCTTTATATCTGTCCACTTCCCAGCTCCATACTCAGAGATACCATCAACTAACTTTGTCACCTCAGCAAGAGTCCACATTCTTTGATGCTTCCTCCGATCAATACCCTTCTTAGGTCTCCGCTCGACAAAGTCATCTTCAGATTCAGATGCAGAAGAATACTCTCCCAAATCATCTTCCTGAATATTGAATATAGTATAAATCGGACAGTAAGATGTTAATTCTCAAAAGCCGTAAAGAGCACATTAATCCAGAAATCAACTCCTCCGAACCATCTTGCAAACCTAGAATTACATGACCCACTTTGTGCAATACTTCAACTTTACTCTTCACTCAATTAAAACAATTATATCCAGCTCAATTTATGTCTCATAATAACAGTCTCCAGAACGAAATTGGTATTTTAATGTGTAACCTAGTCCTAAGCCTTTAAACTAGGAATGATCATCACATTAATAACAGCTTTTACCAAGTAAAACAAACTGCGCTTTAAAGCACATGGAAATAGTGGACGCAACAATAAAAAATTAACATGTAACAGGTCAAAAATTTTCCTACCAAAAGGGGTTTGCGTTTCTTCAATCGTCTTCCCTGTAAGTGAGGTTGAGGCAAAGTTTTGATGCTAGTCTCTTCTGGACAATCCTTCACAGGAACTGAAATTAACTCTCTAGATTCCACATTATGTAGCTGATCAGGAGTTCTAAAGATCACATGCTTCTTTGAATCAACAGCAAAAGGCTTTTGCTCTGGCCTAAGATGACTAGATTTCATATTTGCTGATTCCTCGATGTACCTCCGAGTAGGCTTTCTCTGTCTCTTTTGCGTGAGACACGCTACCGATCTGCTTTCTGCAGCAGGATTGTTTTTTTTTCGGCTTGACAGCAAACTAACAACACAATCTGGACTATTTTGCAGTTGATCAACCTTTACGGAATCGCGTGAAAGACAATTGCTATCCTCAGGACCAATTCTTCCTTGACTTGAATCGTCATTACAATTGAGTTCTGGATTATTTCCATCAGATGACTCTGACATTTCAATGGCACCATTACTACTTCCACTATATCCCGGTGAATGACTGTCTGTACTAGAATTCCCCAAGCGGAGGCCATCGCAGAGACCAACATCCAATGCAGAGACTTCTTGAGCAAGATCCATGTCTAATACAGAAAGACACTGTCATCAATGTCTTATTCTTACAAAATTAGCATATGTTATGCTGACTTGGAATTACCTAAAAGATAATCTTCACATGCAATGGGAGGACCATCCATAGAATCAAGAACCTCCATATCATCAACTTCATCCAAAAATCCTTCAAGTCCCTGATAAAAGTTCCCAATGCAAACATCAGCCACCTAAAGCAAAGGATATACGACGAGAACGATACAGTAGTAAGCAACTAGCATATTTGATTAAAGTACAGCCAGGGTGGAAATTGGATCTTTGATCTTGTAAGATTGAGGGAGGGATTGCAAACCAAATTCTCCAAAAGAGGGATTCAGAGTGTAAATGCAAGATTGGGGTATCTCTGAACAACTTAATACCTTTTGGTAATTCCTTTTCTTGTAGCATTTGAAATTTGAGTCAAACACCTGAAACCTATCATACGTACAGATATTGACAAATAGAGCAATCCAGAAATTTCCCAAAATTTTCCCAAACTTGAAAAATTTCATATCCTTTTCAAAATTTTGGAAGGAAAACAGAAGCTACTTCTTCTTAAGACAGGACAAGCAGACCCTTAGAAAATCAATGTAAGGGATACGTACTCCTAGATTTAGCGCATCTCCTCCTTCTGGAGTAATGTAGGAATCCAGTCCACCTTGCAGAAAAGCAAAAATGTTCATCGGAATTAGGATTACTGGCAATATATATATAGATAGAAGCAGAAAACTATCAGCAACTTCATTTTTTGTTGAAGCAGTTCAATCTTTACAAATAAGATTGCAGCACGTACAGTTTCTTCTACAGAGTTGCCAGTGGTGTCGAGCCACGCACTGCATTCGAATAAGCCTTTATTCAAATTGTTTCATTGCATTGTCAAAATGAGAAAGGAGGGCGACTTGATTCCAAGATGAAGTACTTAAGTTAGCAATATATTTAGAGTAAATCTTGCTACTAGATTTCTCCTACTTTATGTACAGAGAATTTATTACTTAGATACATGCAAGAAATGGAACTGTAAAATGTCTATGGAGGGTAGCAATGTGAGAAGAAAACATCCAACTCATATGCATGAGAAATCTCCATTTAATCTGCTTCTGCTGAAGAACCTGACAATTTGATTCGATGAACAAAATACTGAAATAAGCAGGCTCTGTCTTACAACTGGTAGATCTGAGGCTAAACTCCACTTCATTGTGGAAGTCTTTACTATCCAAGAACTTCCCGGCATTCTCCTCATTAGAGCGAAAGACACCATCCACTGAGAAGTACTCATTTTCGGGCTCTTCGAGTAAATGCTCGACTTCAGTAGTTTCGTCTTCTATAGGCGGGACAAGAGATTCTTCTTTAACCTATCAAAAAAATGGAAGATGAATGCAGTTTCAGCAGTAGCACTGACTCAAATAGAGGTTGTCACTTAGACCTAACAACAATTGTAAGCAGGAGAACATCTAAAGCATGTCTGCACAGAACCAACAGACTACATATGTACTCAAACCAAGCCCACGAGATGCAGCCATAGGCTTCTAGACAAACAAAAATTTGTAATGGACATATAAGATATGTCTTTAGTGAGAACTGGAACGCTTCTAATCTTGTAATCGAGAGAGAGAGAGAGAGATTTGTGTCAATAGAATTTGCATAAATAGATCATCAAACTTCCATGCAAACAAAATATGTGCCATTGAACCACGCTTTCTCGTAATAAGAAGGCCCTAATATAACTTTGAAAAGGGAAGTTTCTCATTTTTCCAACTATTAGTGACGACTATGCAAGATACTGCTTCAGTGGAAGCTAATGATGGCAATCCAGTCCACCTTGTAAACCCAAGTTGTTCATCCCACTTAACATCACCAAAATGCAGCATCGTTCCCCTTATTCTATCGTATCCCTGGCAAAATGGTTGTGCTCTTCCTACCCTCAATCATTCAATCGTGCAAAAGGCACGCGCTTTTAATAGTGTGCCGAGCTTTTGACAACAGCAAAACTATTTGACAAGCAGTGTCAAAGAGTAAAACATCTTTTCCGTGCTAGAATTACAGCATCAAGCGGAACCCATTACAGTTAACTGAATGGCAAGCACCACAACATTTCTTTCCGCAGTCAGCAGACACAACAGCAGTGGAAACCAACGAAAATGAAAAAAAAAAACCGTAGAAATAGTCTACAGAGAAAGTCCCAAACGAGCAACGGAAAACCCCACGCCCCAGGGGTTCGCTAATCAGGACGATCGCGAGAAATGCACGTCCATCCTTCCCGTCCGTCCCCCTTTTCTCAGACACGACCACTCGGAGAAACAATCGCCGACCAAGAAAGCGAGCACACACCAAAGAAAAACACGCGATCGTTCCGCCAAAGACTCATCGAACAAAAAAAACTCATCCGTCACAACAAGACCGACGATCCGATCCTCCCCTCCACTCGATTTCGGGTACCCATCGAACGCATGCAGTCCGTCGCCTCAAAAAGGAAGCACCTTTGAGGGGGGAAAACGATCGGAAAAGCAATGCCGACGAGAGAGTGCGAAGGCGAACCTCGTTCATGGGCGGAGCGGGCCGAAAATCCCTCCGATCTACCCCGAAGCGAAGCCGGAAAGAAGGAGGCCGGGAGGCCGAGGAGCGGCGGCGAGGGACGGCGGCGGCGGCGGCGGAAGCAAGAGCGAGATCTGCGCAGTCCCCCCCACGCACTGCAGTCGCCGGCTCAACTAGCGAGACTGAGTAGAGAGAGAAGGAGAGAGAGAGAGAGAGAGAGAGAGAAAGGGGTTTTGACCTAGAGAGAGAGAGAGAGAGAGAGAGAGAGAGAGGAGATGAAGGTGTCAGAGGAATTGGGGCGAATGTCCGCAGGAGAAAAGCTCGCGACCGCCAAATCGCGCCACGAAATCACATCACGATCGTGATTGCAGACAGAGGGTTGAAGAGAGAGAGGGAGGGGATGATGTCTGGTTTTTTCTTTTTTCTTTTTCCTTTTAATTAATAATTGGAATATTTTATTGGTCGGGACGGAATCGAAATGGTTTTATATGCATGGCCGCGATGTGACCGGACAAAAGTGGGTACTAAATATAATGCGCGCTTCATGTCCGAAGGCCCCACTGTTCACACGTGCTGCTCGTTCTCGCGTGTGTCGCTCGTGATTGGCCCCCCCCCCCGTTCTCTCTTTTTTTTTTAGGTTGATCAAAGAAAATGATTGAATTTGAAAACATCCAAAACTAATATATCTCTGTTATTGATTTACTATTAATTAATTTTTATTAAATTTTATTATCAAATTATCGAATTGGACAACACAAAATTTTTTATGAGCATACCAATTTAGAGCTTCAATAATAAAAAAAAATAATTTTTGATATTTAGAGTTTTAAAAAACAAGGGGTCACCTTTTTTTTTTTTCTTTTTTATGACCATAAGTTTTTTTTTTCTATTTTACTATAATCCTACTCTAACACTCATTCTCAGACTTTTGCTCTGACCACAAGTTTAAGTCGCATCACGAACACGAACCATCCGATGGGTTTTGTATTGCGTTGTGTAACTACTGTACTTCTAATACAAAGAGATGTCCTTATCGTTAATATTGCATTGATGAGCTTGTCAATTTTGGACTCTTCGGCTCGCGGGTTATGCGGGGTGATTTTGGCTCGAACCAAATATTTTCTAACGAGTGCGAGAATCATATAGTAATACAACCTAAAAAAGTCTATAGCACTAGTTGTCACTCTGCATCTTATTGGTTAGAAAAGAAAAAAGTTGTCTTACAACACATCACGGGATTTCAATTAGCACATCACGGGCTTTCAATTCGATCCTTTGATTCTTCTAAGTGGAGTCAATGTGTCTAACATGCGTAAAATTAAATTCTGCATTTCTATAAAAGTTGCATGAATTTATACGCGCAAGGAAAAAAATAAATGTCCCAACTTTTCCAACAATTAAAATGTGGGACGAACCTTTTTATTTTTTTAAGAACAAAAATGTCAATTGCTGATGTCTTTTCCTTTCCCCTTTCGAGCAAGGTAACGTGCAAGCCGATGTTGCTAGCCGCGCAGGTGAATGGACTGGTTCTAACGATATGTCAGCAAGGCACACTAGTTTAGTGAAATGACACTGCTTCCCTTTAATCAATAATAACGTTGATTTTCAGCTCTTTTTTTAAATATATTTATTTTATTTTATTTTATCAAGGGCCCGGTTGTTTCAGCGAGAGAAGGAAAAAAAAGAAAAAGTGCAATCCCAAGGTGAAAGAAATAGGGTTCTTGAATAGAGTTCTTTTTGTCCTGAAATTGAAAATCAGCATTCGAAATCGATGATTGCGAGCAACTTCATCGGCTTGTAAAGATGAAAAACTCAATGACGTAGATTTTTGCCATTCGAGTAAAAATTGGTGTGTTTTTTGAATTGTTTAAAATATGGGATAGTTTTTTCCATAATTGAAATTTGGTCGCCCCCTTCATCCCCCTCTTGAGAAAATCCTTTCGAATATCAGTGATACGGCAATATGGTGCATTATTCATTCATATTATTCGCGATATTTAGGCCAATCGACTTTGGTCAAAACTCAAAATTTGTAGCTTTTGAGTGGCTTACTTTTCCACACATCAACTAGCGCATAGAACACCTTTTTTTTCTTCTTCAAATTCCAAGTGTTAAAGTGACGCTTTCATTGATGTTGATCTGTGTAACTCCTTAAAATTTAACGTGCGGTTTCATTCATTCCTGGCCCTCCATCATTCTCAAAACTTGTCAAGTGCTCCACCTTGTTCGAGCCTTCTCGTCCCGATGATTACTCCTTATTCTTGTTGGATCTGGCCAATTCTTCAAAAAACCACAAAATGCACACCTATTAAAGGGAGACCTACCCATATGGGTTGTGCTTTCAAAAGAAGTATTCCTAATAATGATCCAAGATGATGACCATTTGGAGGTAGATGGACTTATGTGTTGCTTAAAAACGGGATTTCTTCTAGGACTTGGGACGTCAAGTTCACGGTGCTACTTAAAAAAATATATATTGCAATATAACTTTTTTCACTACTCTGTCAGTAGTCAATCAAGGATTCTTCTTCACCATTTCAATGTCATCAATGTTTATCTCGCCACGTTGGCTGTCCGGATAGTAATGAAAAACGGTCACTTGGAAAAGCTCAGGATCCTTCGCGGCCGATCCTGTCAGTGTCCGCGGCTGCTGCTATAAATGCCTCGGTTGGAATGGTTGGTGCTGACCATGCATGGGCTTGCAGTTCCAGGTGCTCGCATTTTCCCGCAAACATGAGACAGCTCACTCGTACGTATAATTCAGTACAAATCTCAAGTTCCATGTATCTGCAGATTTAATGTTCACTGGTTCGAAAACATTGTTCAAGTGTATTGCTGTACCAAAATTTAGACAGCAACCACTTTACATCTCCACCTCATTCCGACCGCCCCCACACAATCTCGCGGCTGGTTCGACCATCATTTGGTGAGATTACAGCATCCATCCATAAAAAAACACTCAGCATTCTAGGAGTTTGATCGCGCACAACATGATCTTGATACCTATAGGTTGCGTAATGTGCAGCCAGTGTGCTAGAATTTATACATCCTGTCTTTCACCGCCGGTTTCTTCAAAGATGATGCACGTTTACCTTGCCTGACGTTTGGATCTACCTCTCAGTTCGTGCTATGTACAAAAGTGCTGAGAGGAGACTCCTTCAGTGCTACCAAGACAAGGTGTCAGCAAGAAGGGAGGCTGGAATTCACTTCTGGGATGTAATGAGGCACAAGAATGCGACGGCACGACTGACTATGCCCATGAGTACGAGGAGTATCAGACACACGGACCAATGGCCAAGATCGTAACCACTCTCCATGAGTGCTCCGCAGCGAGTGATCAGCCACACTCCAGAGTACCTGAAGGCCAGAGATTCTCAACATCATATGGCTTCAGATAATGTAAAATCATACTGTAGGAGCATAATTTGAAAGGAATTTTTCAAGTTTCTCTTTTTATCTATTTTATTCAAGGTAAAACCATATTTCAAACGGTTGGTTTCGTCTTGATGAATGCATTTGAATGAACTTGCGAATTAACGAGAACCATCATATCCTTATTATCTTATTTATCATCATTGATGAATTCCGGGATGTGCATTTCCCACTGGACATGAATTTGAATCCCCAGAATGGCCTCTCCTTGCTATTTCTCTCCATGAAGTTGGTGTTTTATAAATTGGTGTTGAAACTCTAGACCTAATGCTTGCAGAAATTGTAGTTGTCTATATGATGAAAGAACCTCTCGGCATTTGCAATGACAAAAGCCTCTAGAGCCCACTTGGGGTAGCACAAATCTCCTAGACGCTTCACAAGGCGGTGTTCCGTCTGTTGCTGTGTTGAAATGAGAGTCAAGACCACAGGAAGAAGCACAGACCACTGCATGTCGATGAAAAGTCCCCCGACAAATGGTGAGTTGCAGATGACGTGAGTTAATGTCCAATTAATAACGGCAATGGCTCATTCAGTGAGATCAGACACATACCAGCTGGGCGGGGCCGGGCTGAAGGAAGATTGCAAATATGTAAGCTATCCCGGTCACACAGTACACGAGGCAAAGCAGAACGATGTAATTGTCAGCAAACGATGATCTAGGATTACTGAAGAAATAGAACATGGATAGATAAACCAGTGGTTTGATCACAGTGTTGAAATGGTCAACTGTATCTTTGGCCAAGAAATAGGCCAGACTGCTTATTCCCGATGCATTTTCCCTCCAGTATTGTAATTTGTCCTGAGTAAATGATCTCAGTGCCGCGATCTTGCAAAGTAAAGCTGCAAATTGGAATTGAATTGGATATTGGTAAGAAAGAGACACAGATAACAGTTGTACAGAATGTCAGGTTCAACGACCAGTGACAGAAGATGGTTATGTTCAATTGATCGGATCCATGCAACAGAGTTTTACAGCCACTTCTGAACTTACTAATTAGACGTTTCAATATGCACGTAGCTGTTAATTGAAATCAAGAGGGGAGATAAACTTACATACAGCAATGACTGTGTAGGTATAACCGAGGACCCCGAAAGTCTCATCATTGACCTTGGCAAGAGTACCTAAGCATGCTCCTCCTAGTAAGAGTATCAGGTAATCAACTGCTTGTATTCGAGCATCTCGTAGTCTTTGCTTCCCCACCCTGAACATCAGTCTAGGAAGATTACTAACTTGGTTATTAAAACAAATATCCAAAATCTTATATCCAGGAACTTTGTTGAGATACAGAGGTCTGCCAACAGGCCATATTTGAATTTCCCACCACAATAGAAATCATATTCTAATTTGTGGAAAATACTGGAGAAACATTTGGCAAGTTTAAATGTTAATCTTTTACCAGCGTGATAAGTTAAGTTGTACAAAAGTCCATAAAGTTCAAAGTTAAACCAAAAGTTAAAAGGTAAAAGTCAAGAAGAAACACGTACAGTTTAAGTTTCAGATTTGGCCCACACAATGTTGTCCATGGCAAGTCCATTCAGATGCATTTTAGAAACAGAATATCGATGTATTCAGTGAAGTACAGAAATGCCAACCAGAATGATGAACTTCTCAGATTTTAGCATTATGTGGCATCTCACAAAAAACTCGTGGCTCATCAAGTAGGTTAAACCTCAAGAGCTCAAAGTATTAAAAGCTTTCGAGTCAATTGTTGCAGCTTTAATCAGTAGAACTAGAAGATTTTGATTATGACGGTAGTGTTCATATCCAGAAGCACGAATTTGTTACCTCCCCAGATAATATCGATATTGACGAAGTACGCCAGGAGTGATACGGTTGGACAAGTCCTTGGACTTCGCAAAGTTATGCTCTATATGATCACGCTTTTGCTCAACATGAAAGACAACATCCTGCCAGAGATCTCCAGCAAATGAGTGTTCAGTGCCCCCAGCACTAGGATCTGACGTGTTGCTTGCATTTGCAGACTTTTCGAGTCCATCTGCAAATCGGAGCATATCTGGGGGTATTGTATATCCGTTGTGCAGCATCCACCTTATAGGAAGCTGTTCAGGATTGACCCCTGCAGTTGGTTTTATGATGCCCTCCAAGATGTCAATATAGTGGTCTGGAGGAATGACGCGTTCTGGAACAGTGATCCCAAGTCCAGAAAAATATTCCTCGACCTTTTTGACAGATCCGTGGTACACTGTGAGCCCACCTTTTGCTAGAAGTATTAGATCATCGAACATCTTAAATAGAGCGTAGCTGGATAAAGAAGGGCAATGATTACCTTCGACTAACCGAGACAATATGAGGGAAACAATTACCATGCATCTTTAAAGTGTCAACTAAATTTAAACTAATGGTTTTTTGAACAACTAAGTGACCGATGCTCCTTGGCGAAACACTCCAAACATAGATTATAGCAAATACCCAAACCCTGTTCAATAAATGACAGGACTACTATACGATCATGCATGGCATACTGTGTGCAACTAACTAATGCCTTAATCCCAGCGTCCATCTTATGCATTTAAGAGTCATTTGATGTAACAATTCTTTGCAACTGGAACCACTTTGTAATGCTGATGATGATAGTGGCTGCGACATGCATAGAATCAGCCTCCCTAGCCCTAGACAAGCATGTGCCAAGACAAATTGGATGTCATGAATATCCCAAGGTTGTTTTCCCAATCACAGCAAGGATGGTCAAAGAGAAATTCATTAGAATCCATAAGCAACCGAATGATCATTCACTTACTTTCACTTGAACAAAGATTTCGTAGATTAATGATCTTACTGGGTATAAAAGACATGGAAGAAGTGACAGTGTCAGAGAAAAGAGACGAAAGTAGATGCAGGTTCTCTCTCTTGATCAAAGCAACTAATAATTCTATCCATTTGAAACAGAAAGTAACAGTGTACCTTGGTTGATGAACAACCATGGAGATATTTACTCCTTCAAGTGCTTCACGACGCAGTGCTCTAAGTAGTAACAAGGAAGATGAACTATCTAAACCAGATGTGGGCTCATCCAAGATTAGCAGTGAAGGTTCCATGACCATTTCTAGCCCAACATTGACACGCTTCCTTTGGCCTCCAGAAATTCCCCGTTTCTCCACCGTGCCAACCAGAGAATCCCTCACTGTCTGCAGTCCCAAGGACTCAATAACTCTTTCAACAATAAGTACTCTGTCCGGTTTTGGCATGTCTGCAGGTAGTCTATTTGGCCATTCCAACCAGAGAAGTAAATTAGAAGACATAAGTTGCTTGCAAGCAATCCGATCCAGAATGTCAGAAGGGCATGCCAGACAACGTAAAAAGACTTGTCCTCCCAAACTACTCGGTCACAAGTTACTGACAGAAACAAATGAATTCAGTGAGCTAGTGATCATGCCACAAAGTGTTCAGGGAGGACAACCTTCTTGACTTACATGGTACATTGGGGGAAACAGTCTAAAAGGCTTCTAAGTACAGCAAATGAGAAGGATAAGTAACATAGGGTGAAAGAATACTAATGTCCATCATCACTTGTAGGATAGACGAGGAGAAAAATCACTAATGTACAATTGACTATGTGAAAGGAGGACCCTGGGAAACTACGCATTATGAAGAAAAGTCATTTTGCATATCTCTGTTCAAATTTTAATAATTAACTAATACAATGATCTGTTTGGCTCCTTTATTTCCCTGCTTATAGTGCTAGAGTCCGCTATCAATATGAATTTAAATCAGGAATAAGTAGTCGTGATGCATAAAAATAGGTAAGCTTCCTGGCAGATAACTACTCACATACCTGCATCTAGCACTAAACCGTAGATTCTCTTCTACTGTCAAGTTTCCATGAACAATATCATCCTGTGGTACAAAACCAATGATTTTCTTGTACGAGTGGATGGATTCATCTTTCCCATTGATGAGGATTGAACCTGTCATAGTACACCCAGTAGCTTTTCCAACGAGAGCAGAAAGAAATGTCGTTTTTCCAGCTCCAGATGGACCCATCACAGCAGAAACTCGGCCAGGCATGATTTTTCCAGAGACACACCTGAGCAGATGTTTGTTCGTTCCTTTCAATGTGAGAGTTAGATCTTTAAATGCAACCTCAATTCTTGGCCTGGTTCTCGTCTCAGTATCAGTAGCCATAGAGATCACTCCCGAGAAGGTCAAGTTCTTATTTTGCTGCTGCATAGCTTTCTCCTTCTCAAGCTGACCATATGCGTATTTGAAAATTTGACTTCGTGTATGCATTTCTTTAACCTTAGGTGCTTGCTTCTTAATATTCTTATTTCCAATTTCAATATTGAATCCTCCCTGACTATTTGGATCTTCATCAATAGCACGCATCATTTTGGTAAGGCTGCTTGGCTCTTTTTTCTCCTTTGAAACAGAAGATGATTGGTGAGAAGAACTGGAAGTATCTAATGGAGGTAATGCAGACACTGTGTCAGGTTTAGCTTGATTCATAACTTTTGACTGGTCCTGTTGCATTCTGGATTTTTGGCGAGAAAATGTACGTGATAGTTGTTGTTGCAAGCCCACTGCACGTTTTTTGGCAACATTTTTTGCTGATTTCCACCTTTCCCGAGCTTGTGCAGTTTCTCTTGCATGTCTTGCTGCAGCTTCCCTAGATTTAGCTTTCCTTTTTTCCCGAGTGGTGAGAACTTGATCAGAACAGTTGTATATGAGTATCAGTAGAGTGCTTACAGCAGCCTGAATTGAAAAGTTGCATTTTGTGGTCAATCGGCACTGGGAAGATCTGCAAATTGTATTCAGCTGTTCTAAAGATTTTCACTTCATTAGCATCTACTGATGTGCACAATAATCTCATGAGCTAGTAAATGATGTTCCAAGAAATTTTTTTTTAGAAAGATCTTTCAAGGTCGTTGGGAAACAATCCTAGAACCAGTTCTTCTATGCAAGATGTACACTGAAAAACTTCCAAGCTGATACAATTCCTGTCTGACAGAGTGAAAGGAGTCCAGTCCAGTGCATAAAAGATACATAATCAGAGATGTACTTACTATAAGGATGATACCATATGCATGGATATTTTGGGCGGCGGTGCTTTTGGGGCAGGTAGTCAACTTGACGCATTCTACAATGGTTAGCACAGCCAAAATTAGATATCGCATAATTCTGCTTCCGCCCCCCAATTAAATGGAACCCATCAGTGCATAGATGGACAAAGCAGAGAAATGTAGATATACAGACAGATCTCTGTTCAGCATGTCATAAAATCAAAATCTGAAGGACCAATTAAAGCTCACCTCTCTCTGCGGTCGAACCTGTCCTGCAGTAGTGTCTGAAAATGAACACAGAGACATCAACTTTTTTCCAAGCATGGAAAATTGGTGTGATAGTGCATTATGCATGGTGGATTATGAACTAATTTTCCCAGGTCTGCAACACTGTTCGGGTTTTATATCGTAATTATTAAAATTATCGAGGCTTGGATGGAAATTAATACCCACTACTGCAAGGCATTTTTTTGATGGTAGTCGGGCAGTAAGATCCTGCAGAGCAGAACATCTCGCTACTCCTCTCAAAATCAGCCCAAATATCTGCTCCCCCGCAAGTGTGATTTGGCTGTCTCGGTGGGATTTGGTAATTGTATCTGCAATGTACCTTGCTCTTAAGTTTAAAAATATAGCAATGCGGAGGGAAAAGCAATTCACAACTTCCAGAAACTTACGGATCACATATTCCAGTTGTCTTATTGAGTTTTGCCAAGGGACAGTAGGAACCTAAAGGACATGCTTCATGAACAAGAAAAAGGAAGACAACAGATATAAGCAGAATTCCCGTTTCTTTTCCTTTTGAAAATCAATCTAACAACACATGAAAACCAAAATAAGCGTGCGAAGCCCAGCATGCCATATCCATAAGAGCAGTCAACTTTTGGTGCTGTGGAACCAGAGTCATGCACGAAAAGTTGCTTCATTTATTATTGTTCTCACAAAATCTAGTCAACCCAGAGGATAAGCAGAGTTCCTACTTCGTTTTTGTATCTGACACATTGCCTATCAAGTATTACTATGCTTGCCCTGAAATGGCTTGAAAATAATACTCACGACCATCAGTTGCCTCTTGGATGGCAATTCACACAGAGACCTGGAAAGCATTTGCACTCATTGTTTAACGTCAATTTTTCTCTCCCAAATTTTTGCCTTTTCCATTTGCTCAATTAGTTCTGTAGTTATGGTGTACTTAAACCTTTATTCTGCCAGTACGAGCTCCCGGTTATGCTTTTAGCATTTCAACATTTTCCTGGAATAAGGTAGTTGCTCTGCTTATGATTATTGTCAAATTTTCCTGTCGTATACACTTTTCGATCAATATCTACTCTTAGGAAGCATATAATACGCAAATTTTCTATTTCAGAATTTACATCTAGCAGTTTATATACTTACGTATCATGCAAGTAATACCCTGAGGGCAGAAGAAGCCCTCACAGCAAGGTTGACAGTCACGTGTCCTCGAAGGCATCTCTTTCGAGGTCTTGAGGTCGACCTTCTGATCGGTTGCCACTGAGCAACCCCATCCAGGTTCACATCCAGAAGCCCAAGAAGTCAAATTGCAGTTCTTGTTAGGCCTTAGATAATTTCCATCTGTTGGCCCGTTTTCGAAGAAACTACTGAAGTAAAACTTGATTTCTGCGACCGTGCAAATTCTTCTGGTAAGATCTCCTGTTAATCCAAAATGTTACCCCCATCGGAAGATATAAAAGAAGCTCGATTACAAATTCTACTGGATTATTTGTGAAATCAACCGTATCTGTCTTAAAAAGCTTTTGCTTTTTAGTCTTTTTCCTTACTTTTCCAATGTCCTTAACTATAAC
Source organism: Eucalyptus camaldulensis (assembly GCA_019915185.1). Classification (NCBI taxonomy): domain Eukaryota; kingdom Viridiplantae; phylum Streptophyta; class Magnoliopsida; order Myrtales; family Myrtaceae; genus Eucalyptus; species Eucalyptus camaldulensis. The sequence goes on from JAHSVA010000005.1 coordinate 11,782,278, forward strand.
TCATTAAGTCTTTCAATTTACCATATCACTGAAGAGAGTCTCTCTCTTTCCCTCTCCAAGACATAGCAGTTTCAATAAAAGATGAAGGGAATCCCAGATTGTGCTAAAGCTCACACCTTTAGTTTTCTCGATACAGGAAGTCAAAAAATCCAGTTTCCCCGTAAAGTTAAAAGCCCCATTCCACTCGGCATCCCTAAGGCCAAAATAACATTGGATCAGAGGGAAAATCATACAAGCACGACCGATAAGAGAGCAAACACAGAAGGAACTACTCACACATCCTTAATGCAGAAGCCCAAGCTGCGTGATATATCGTCTCTGAATAAAGAGGTAAGATTCGAAAGCCGGCCATAGATTAGCTCCGTGACCAGAGGCAACACGGTTGGGTTGTTGGTCTGACTGAAATCATCCCCATCCACAGATATCGTGCGACGCAAGAAACTCAAGAAAACAACCAGAAAGAGAGACACAACATAGGCACGACGGCACCTGCAATTCTTTCCCCCTCTCATTAGGATCAAATGGAGCTCTTGGAATAGTCTTTAAAGGCCGGCATCCAGCATCAAACTTTGGATACATGTATCCCAAAGGCACTAGAATCATATGCAACGTTGACTTTGCGCTATGATGCCAATCATGAACAATGGCAATGTCAGGAAATCCAGTTCCGACATTTTCACAAAAGATTCATCAATCAACCGCGCCTTTTTTCTCGGAATGTTTCGGCTCAAGAATCGAGATCAGGGTAATGGGTCCATTCTTGTTTTGCTCATGGGAACGTAAAGAGCTCGTGGAGAAAGCAAACGACGTAGTTTCAGGAACGTGGCAAGTCCTCATTTCAGGATGAAGCAATGGCTAGGAGAGAGAGGTGGCTGATTTGAAGGAACGGATAAACGTAAAATGGCAAAAGGGCAACAAGGAAAAAGCCATGGTGGTCCCATCTTGGAGTGTGGAAAAGAATGGAGATTCACCAGGACCGCTTGGAACTGGACCAAAACTACCCTAAGCCGGTGGTTCTTAAGAGAATCGGTTTGATTCCCAATTTTATAGATGGATTCGCTCACTTACCTATTCAAATTGGACCGATTATATTATAATAATATAGTGATTTAATATTAAAAAAATTCGAAATTAGTAAATGTAAAATTTATGGCTCGAAAAATCTTATCTCAATTCACTACTCTCCTATTCCATCTCCTCTCTCGCAGTTCAAACTCTCTCCCAGCTCCCTCTTCCTCTTCAATTCACCTCCGGATGGCTCATTTCCTTTCGAGTCCTAATCCGGACTCGGTGAAATGGTGAGCCAATTCTCTTTTCCCCCTTGAATTTGAACTATCTCTCTCCATGTCATTGCCATCCTCCTTGCCACCTTTGCATTTATTGTCACTATCGTCCTCGTTGCTAGGCTTGTCCCATTTTTGCCTCCCCTCTTCCTCCTCCCCTTCAGGCTTCCCCCTATCATCCTTGTCGTTGGGGATAGGGGTGAACTTTAGCTTGAAGAATGGCCCTTTGTCCTTGTTGTTGGTCTAGAGGGAGGAGCGAGAGACAATGGAGGCGGTGACGAAGATAGTGGTGGTGGTCAGGACAGAAGTGGCACGAGGGCCATGGCTATCGTTGCCAAGGATGCCGTTGTGGCGCTAATACTTGAGGAGGCTAAGAGCTACCATGATTGGAAGAGCCAAAATAAGCAGATGTGGGGGGGAAAAGGAGAAGTCAGTTCCATGGATTCACCTCAATTATTGGTCCATCCTTGCAACAAACGGACGGTTTCCAATTTCAAAAAATTTGAAAGTGATATTCTCGATTTTAGACTGAGCACCTAAAACCGAGAACTGTCCATCCGGACCCTCCACACGCTTTCGCACCGGGTCGTGAGTCTACGATCTTGACTGGCCTCCGTTTGATTCTCGCGGGAATCACATCGTACGGTGGAGGAGCAAAGCCCTCGTCTTCCCATATTCACGCGCATCACGGCCAGGTGCACAACGATGGGGTCGTTCGACAGATCATCATGATGCATGTCGCTTGCATCACTCTTTCCATAGGGACAGGCCAAAGGTTTGACTGCGTCATGCCTATGTATGCCTCTACAATCATTGATATATCAGAGCAAATTTATCGGAATCTTACGAAGCGTCGAGAATATGCAGCTTACTGAAAAAGATCTCCATCTGCAATCTGCACAAGACCCATATGCTAATTTCGCATGTAAGCTTCAAAGCAGTGTGAAAGTCATCCATGGGGCCAAAAAGGGAAGATACCAGGTTTTTTCCCTTCTGGTTCATCGAAGCTTCTGCTACTTATGGGCGTCTTCTTCGGGGCATATGGTCAAGTATTTTATTGGACTTGACCTGAAGAACAGACACTTCAGCTAGAATACCGGTATGCGTGGACCAAACTCACGCTAATATAGAAAAAAAATCTCAAATTTATACCCTCGCAATATTGAAAGCTCATTTTTGACCGGCAATTATTTTTCACTGCCGCACGTATATATTATAAATAGAAAGTTAAATAAAATATTAGTAGAGAATAAATTTGGGTCGAAAATTAATTTACCAAATTTGATGAGATGGTGATAAGTTTGGAGCTCAGCACAGCTGTCATCGTCGGCAAAAAGCAAAGATATATATAATCAGCAATGGCGAGAATATGATACGGCCGCCATCGTTTAACGAAGCTTGAGAAAAGTATGTTCCAAATTTCTTTTCTAAGTAGCAAATCGGGATAAGCTTTTATTTATGAGATCCCAGAAATTATACCTCCTCTCTCTCTCTCTCTCTCTCTCTCTCTCTCTCTCTGTTGAGTCTGGAGCTGACCCACACGGTCTAAATTTCCAACGTTTCACTCGCATTCTGACACGGACGAATCCGGACCGCGTCTGTCTTAATAACGACGGATACGGAGCTGCAAATCTCTCTCTTATCTCTTCTGGGTGCAGTTTGATCTTTTCTGGGGTCGTTACTTTTGGTTGGGGAGCTGACTTGAAGCTGCCGTGTTGATGACTTTCTTCTTGGTCGCGCAAGCTCTGTGCTCTTGAACTTTTCGAAGTCTTTCTGAAGTGGGTTGTTCCTGATTTCCCTCAAAATCGGGACTTTGATTGATTTCGTGGCTGAATTATATGTGAAGCGCCCGCTAAGTGAAGGCTCCAAGGTGAGTTTTTGTCTCGTCGTTTTGGCGTCAATATGTTCGGTAGCTGCTTCGTTTGATTGATGAAGGATGCCCTGTTGCGAGAGCGGTTGACGGGTTTGACGTGATTCGTGTAATCAAACTTGCCTTTTTTGTTCATCATTAGTGCATCGATTGGTTGCTGGAAACTTCTGTCTTTTAACTTCTAGTATGTTTGAGTGCTTCGATCTTCAAAGCCCCAATTGGATTAGCCATTTAAGCTGGGAGAAATAGTAACTTGTGAATAATGATGATAAGATGAATGATGGAATCATCTAACCCCGTTGATGCCGGGTGCTGTTTGGTGCGTAGCTTCTATCCGATGAGGTGTTTCAATCTCTGATTTATGTCCTGGTTTTACAGCTATGAATTGCTTTTCGTTTTTAAACGGGGGCAAGAAGGATGATGAGAGGACTCCAAAGTGGGTTTCAGCTCAGTCCACGGCTTCTATATTTACTGATTCTGACGTTAGGAGAGTTGGTTCCGAATTGACTTCTCGAAACCTTTCCGAAGCAAGCACAGAATCTATGGGGAGGACTGCTTTTCCTAATGTTTTGCAGAAATCCAGCAATCTCAAAGCTTTCACTGTTTCAGAACTCAAATCAGTCACCAAAAACTTCAGCCGCTCTGTCATGATTGGAGAGGGTGGATTTGGGTCTGTTTACAGGGGTATGATCAAGAATACAGAAGATCCATCTAAAAAACTTGATGTGGCTGTGAAGCAGCTGAACCGGAAAGGAACCCAGGTAAAACTTTATCCTCCCTAATCATGTGTAATAATCCCTTTTGTAAGATTATGTGTAATAATGTCGTTTCTGCTTGCTGTTTATCTGCAGGGACATAAAGAATGGGTGACAGAAGTTAATGTTCTCGGTGTGGTTGAACATCCAAATCTTGTAAAATTAGTTGGATACTGTGCCGAGGACGATGAAAGAGGAATTCAACGGCTTTTGGTATATGAGTATATGCCAAATCTAAGCGTTGATGATCATTTATCATCTCGCTCAACAACACCCCTTCCTTGGGATATGAGACTAAGAATAGCTCAAGATACTGCTCGTGGCCTGACATACTTACATGAGCAAATGGATTTCCAGGTTACTACCTTGATCCATATTACGTTGACTCCTAAATGGCATCATTTGTTTTCCCTTCATTTAAGTTCAGCAGTCCCATTTCCATAGCTCTTAGGCATCACTTGTCCATTAGAACTGAAATTTCCTTTTCCTTTTTCATTTTGTTGCCATAATCTTCTGCCTCCATTCTTTTCAGTTTCTTTCTATTTAGAAGTGGGAGTCAATTGGGATGATTCTGGATGATTATGAGCAGCTTCTACTTTTTTCTAAAAACATTTTCTTGAGTACAGTGACATGGCAGAAGCCTTTCTCATTGGCCAGGTTACACATCTGAAAATCAGGGGCTGCCTTCTTACTTACTATTTGGGTGATTTCTGATACAGATAATTTTTAGAGATTTCAAATCATCGAACATTTTACTGGATGAGCAATGGAACGCCAAGTTGTCGGACTTTGGATTAGCAAGACTCGGACCTCAAGAGGGTTTAACTCATGTCTCAACAGCGGTATGCTCATATAGATTGATCATTCTTTTACCTATTTGTCCACATGTGCCTATGTAACATAAAGACATAATTCAGTGCTAAATAACTAATGCTCTATTTGGTAGCATCTCCCATCATTTTTACCTTCTCTTTGTTCTTGGTCTAAGATTCATTTTCATTATTATGAAGACAGTCTAGTCACAGAAAGAAAGGTCCATTGCTAATTGGGCATGTCTGTATGATAAATTTTGGATGGACATTTTTGTTCTCTACAGACAATTTAGTGATCTAGGCTATTGTACTTTTTGTCGTTAGAAGCTTTAATGTTTCTGAAAGTTAGTTTGGCAGCGTCAATGGTTAACAAAAAGCCATAACACATCCTGATGCATCAATGGCTAGGATTAATTGTTTGTTAAAGCTTTGCAACGGTCTTTATGCAGTACGTATATACATATATATTAAAAGGTACGACTAACACTCTGATGGACCTTTTACTATGGCAGACAACTTAATAATACTGTACTTAGATCAATTCAATATGTCTTAATTTTTTTCTCTTTTTAACATCCTCTGGCAGGCATGTTCTTGTTACTTTGACTTTTTGGGGATTGGGATGATGTACTTCATCAAGCAACTGCTAAATTGGGCTTGTGTGCTCCATTTACTTTAATCAGCCTTTTATGCATGTGACACTTTGTATGTATCTGGAAACCAACTCAATTTTGAGAAGGGTCCGAGTTTGGTACAGCTCCACAGAAACCCTGATATCCTTTTAATCTCTTTGCTATGCTTCACTGTCCAGACTTATTAAAGCAACAATAGTGCCTGCATCTGTGAGAAGTTTGGTAAAACCTGAACGACATCCTGAAAGTGATTTCTGCATGCTGTATGTGGTGGGGTGCTAAAATTTTACACCTGCCCATTTCCTTTGTTAGAAGTGAATCATGTTAAAAACATAGACACTTGCACAAATTTGTTACACTTTTGATTAGGGTACAACTATAAATAAATTAAAGTACTACATAGTGTCTTCCTCATGCAGATCTTCCTTGACATTTTTTGTGCGATGGACGATTCAAACTATATTTCTTGTATTGTTAATGATGGTTTTGTACCAGGTTGTGGGGACCATGGGATATGCTGCTCCTGAATACCTGCAAACTGGACGTCTCACATCGAAGAATGATGTTTGGAGCTATGGAGTTTTCCTCTATGAACTAATCACTGGCAGGCGTCCTTTAGATCGTAACCTCCCGAAGAGTGAACAGAAGCTTTTAGAATGGGTGAAGCCGTACCTATCTGATTCAAAGAAGTTTAGGTTGATAGTGGACCCCAGGCTTACAGGGACATACCACATCAAGTCCGTGCACAAGCTTGCAACAATAGCCAACAAATGCTTGCATAAAAACCCGAAGGCGCGCCCTAAGATGAGTGAGGTGTTAGGGTTGGTGGACGAGATTGTGAGGGAATCAACTGGCATGGACTCATTGAATAGTTTTGTGTCAGTAGAGACGCAAGAGGATACTGGAACAAATAATAAGAGGAGGATTTTTGATTTTAAAGCTTGGGAAAGCTGGTGGTTGGGTCGGATCTGGACATGGAAGTTTGCCAGGGCGTGCTGAGAAGCAAAGGTTCAATGTAAATAGGCATGGTTTATGGAAAAGAAAGAGTAGAAAAAAGGCAGCATGGCGTGGGTGGAACTTGGGTTGGACACATTGTAGCCACAAGACACCAATAATTATTGGCCATGCTGTAATATATTGTTCTCATATAGAAAAACTCGTTTGATGTAGAAGTAAGAGTATGGCTTAGATCTGGAGTCTGGACATGGAAGGCCTATGACGAGAGGAGTCAAAACTCATGGTTTTGGCCATGAAAGAAGGATGACCTGGTACGTTAATGCAAAGTTAAGGAGCTCCCTGTAAAATGTAGAACGCGTATTGAAATTGTTGTTCTATTTGATCCACACAAATGTGTTCCCCTCGAGTTTTTGAATTGATATCAATATTTTGTTGGAAATTAATATTCATGTAGTCTGTTTCTCTGGTTCAATATATGCTCTCTCTACGAAATGGACACTTTCCACCCTTGAAAACTCTGGAGTTCCATGAGTATTCAAAGAGGGTTTTGCTGCATATACGAGCAAGATTTGGCAGGTTTTCCTTCAAGGATGATTAAAAGGAGAGAAGGAGGGTCTGCAGAAATACAGTATTGTCGAGACAGCACTATATATCGTTTCCCGTGTAAATGGCTCGTGTCGAGAGTTATCAGTCCGTTACAATGGCGATGAGCAATCTATGCCTTCTACTAGCTCAACTCAGTACAGAGTTCAGATCCAACCGAGAGAGTCGGGCCATTGGCCTGTGACAATTAGCTAAGATTGAATTTCTTGATATTCGAGGATGATTACGAAAAGCCAAAGTGATCAGAGCCGAAGTTACTAGTTTCGGCATGAATTGAATCTCTGGAAATTTGACAATGACTACGAAAAACCCAAGTCTCCTTCTCTTTCGAGTAGCTCCGCTTCAATGTCTTCATCTGCAGATGTGTCCTTCAAGAACAACCCGAGTTTCTCCAGCGGTTCTCTCTCCGAACGCCGTGAAACGCATCCATCACCCATGGAGAGCGCCCCAGCAACCTCTTGAGCTCCTTTAAAGCATCCAAATTATCTGCAAGGTCTGCTGTCCGCTTCATGCTCCGGACTTTGGTTCGAGCCGCCTCTCTTTTCCGTTCGAGTTCCTTTCTTAGTTCCGTTTTCGCCAACGATCTCTGTTGCAAGATACCAGATCTAATTGCTGGTCTGCATGCCAGCGTCTCCTGAATGTCCGCCTTGTCATGTTGCAACAACTTCGCCTTCAGGATCACTTCGGCGAACCGGTGCTTCAACTTGTCGGCGCGGAGCATCCTCTCCACATCCGGGCATTGCAAAACATCGATAATCAGGCGGTTTCAGCTTTCGTTATCTTCTCAGAACCGTCGAAAACAGTGCCTACCTTGATTGTTTGGATCGTCCTTCCCGTGCAATCGGGGACACTGCATAGGCACGTTCCCAGCCACCATCATCATCCCTACTTCTTCTTCGCGAGTCTCACCACAGGTGGTGAAGTTCTCCGTTACTTGGACCCAAAGTCTTCCATAGTCAAGACACGAAACGAGAAAGAAAAGACAGACAAACTTGGTACGCAGCAGCTCGATGATGAAGACGGTAAAGGATCAAGAACAGGAACGTGCGAAGGCTTCCGTGGGTAGTTTTTGCAGGTTTAGTTCAAATTCTCTCAAGAAAGAAGATAATTAAAAAACGGATAAATTCAAATTAGGAAACAAAACACATCGAAGAAAACGAATTAATGAAAATAATGTAGTTACTTCCTTATTATATAGTTCGGCCGGGAAGAAACTCTAATTTTGTGGACTATTTGGATAATGTCATGATTAATTTTGCAACCAGACATAATTCTGTCCTTTATCCGAGGGCTATCTTCTAATTAATTCATGCCTCTTGGCATGAGCAATCGATTGACACCAAGAATGCATCCAATCCATCTAAATACTAATTAAAATTTTGTTGGTGATGTCTTTGAAACATTTAACAATGCATCCAATCCATCTAACTTAAAGGAGTATTAATTAAATTTTGTTCACGATGTCTTCGAAACATTTATTTGCAATACCTCTCTCTAAAATACAATTGCTAATAACTCACTTTCACATACAATTAATGGTTAAAGTTGGAAACTCTTTATGATTACAATATTGATTCGGCCTATTCTAATTGATAAAGATTTCTGGTAAGGTTTCAGCTCGTAACCGAAAATAATCACTTAGAAATCTAAATAACAAAATTGGATGGAATTAATCCACATCATTGTGATTATAACAAAGAGTCTTGTATTTTCATGATGCCAATGACAACCCTCACACGTTTCACTCGTGATTTTAATCAATTAATAAATTAATGGAGATTATTAGATAATTAGGGTGCAACAAAAAGAGTGAGACAAAAGAAAAAATCCACCGGGCTTATTATTCTTGCTTTACGTGTATTCCTTCATCAGAAGTGTTTCCCTATATACAGAAGTATCTCTCTGTACGTGATAGTGACACTGGCTAGTAATCTCCAATCATTGATAGCACTTCCCAGATTCCAGAAAAAGGACTAATTCCAGAATTAATATCCAAGAAAATAAATGGGCAAAATCAAATAATTCGTAGCTCTTACAAGAATGTACAAATGAATTACAATTTTGAATCTTACAATTTTGTCACATTGCTGAGATCTTAAACATAGCTCAGCCAATGTATTTTGAGAAAATTGATACATTGCCTGCTGATAATGATTTTCGCGATATTTGCCCCTGTCAAGATTCGTTCTTCCGAATCACGATCTGTTAACCGCTGAATATGTCACTCAGGATCCATATAATTAAATAACCAAATGACCATACGCATGAAGGCCATGGCTGCCAAGGCACTGCTTCAGCTTGTACACAGCTCGACTCTCCAGCTGTCTCACCCTCTCCTTAGACAGACCAAAGATGTTTCCGATGTCCGAGAGTGACCTCTGTTCACCGCCATCGATGCCATATCTTAGCTTGATGATCTGCCTCTCCTTAGGGCTGAGCGTGCTTAGGAGGCTGCGCACGTGTCGTCTCATTAATTGCTTAGAGACACTTAGATCTGGGATCTCAACCCCTGTGTCTGCAGTTATCTCCTGCAAAGATAATTGAAGTTGAAACGAGCGTTCAAATGCCAAGCAGCAACTAGTTGCACCAAGGTTAGATGAATGAAGAAAATCATTGGCTCTATGGATGTTAGAGCTGAAAGCGCAGCCTTAAGTTTTACCGCATGACTATGCAATGTTTTGGGGATAATAGACGAATTGATTATTGATAAAGCCACTAACGTAGCGTGCCATTGAGGATGAGGATATGAATGATATAAGTGAGTCAAATAGGTGCAACAAAAGCATTTGCATATGCAGCATTCAAATAATAAAAGCTCAGAAATGTCTTGGAAAAGCAAGTCAAATCTCAAAACTCAAGAGTCTGCAGGAAGAAATATTAGATGTACAGCCTTAAGTTCCACTTTGAGTATGAAACAAGTAGAGTCTTTAATATCACCATCCACAAAATGAGCGTCTCTATCCCAAGTTAATTAGAGCTCACTAAAATATACTTTGGCGTCAGAATTCAGCATTGTGCACGTGCATGAGTGTACGGTCACCATCTCTTTCGACATAAGCTGGTATGCTTAAATCTGGAGTAAGTTTATGCCATGATTATCCCCAAAACAGCAGGCTTAGAGGCTAAAGCTTGCTTTTGACAATTGAACCATTATCCACACTGGCAAGCTTATACAACATAGCGGCATTCACAGAATTGTCAGAAGATTAAAATAACAGCTGCAGAAAGCACAGACTGATGCACAATAAATTAATCCCCAGCCTTGTTCTCAATAAGTCAGATACCTAGCTTTCAAATTTCTTTTATTTGCACAAGAATTTCATTTATCACAACATGGATATATGACACATTTAAGATTCTTCAAAAGGACATGCTTTATGAGCCATTTAAAGAGATTGTGAGAAGGGTATCCATTTACGGTCTTCATCTGGGTGAGAACATTCATCACATTATCTTTTCTCTTGTTAAAATGACCGATCAAAAGCAGACCGAGAAAAAAGGCAGTATTACCTGAAAGGTGGTATCCTGGTCTGACCACACAGGCTGTTGCAGTGAGAGGGGTGTTCTTGTAGTAGATACTAGATTTTGCAACTTGTCGACTGAAATTCCAGCACGTTTAGCTACTTGTTCTTTGCTTGGAAGACGATGTCCCTCTTGAATGTAAGATCTCTTTGCTTCCATCACCTTGCCGAGGAGGGCATACACATTTTCCTGCAAGAAAATTTTTGATCCAGAATTACACAAAATGTCTATATTTTCTCAACTTACTAAATTGCATTCTAAGCGGCAGATAAAGCCAGATAATTTGACCCCTAGAGCACCAGTTGCTTCCCCAGCCAACTAAAAGCATCCTTATGAGATCATAAGGACCCAGAAAATGTTCTGGGAACAAGAGAAAATGCTCTTTAAGATGGTAATTGCTGTTGGACAATGGACACTGATAAATAAATTAATAATAATAAAAAAAGCCCGGGGAAAATAAGACTCAATACCGGCAAACGTATTGTCCTGGAATTTTGAAATATGGCCTTCCTTACTGTCTGCCTAATCCACCAGTAAGCATAAGTGGCAAACCGGCAGCCCGCCTGGGGTTTGAACTTCCCAACGCTCTTCATAAGACCCATACTTCCTTCCTGAATATAGTGAACGGATAGAGAGCTATTAATTCAAGATGCGAAAGTTTCTCTCCAAAAAAACTTAAAAGTGCTCTACCACAAGCTCATGATTAGAAAACAAGATATATCTTGCCAATGCTGATTAAACCCATCCTATTTTCAATGAACTCACACCCTTTCATTTTTCATAAGGAACATGCTATGGCAAAACAAAAAGGAGGTTTGAAATGCTGGACAATCATGAATCAAACCCCACCCGAACCATACACAGTTGCAAATATAAGCACAGTGTGATGGTATTCTCTGTAAGCCAAGACCCAGATTTAGAAAGACTTGGACCAAATATCTCAGATTCTTCTTAAGTGCACTGCAGGCAGATAGGGATACTGATTGAGCAGGTAAAGCTAAATTCTCACATATAAACATCATATAAAAAAGATGACATATTTCAAAAGTCAAAGATCCCAATTGGACAAGGAAACGTAGAAGCCAGAATAGTGTTTCCATTAACCTGCAGCAAGTCTGGTAGGCTGAGACCTCGACCCTGATATTGTTTGGCAATGTGAACAACCAGACGTAAGTTAGCATTAATTAATTTTTCCCGACAACTGTATCCAGAATGAAGCTGTGACTGCAAATCCCGACAAGTTATGCCAATGGCTTCAGCCCATTCAAGCAGGGTAGGCTCACGGCCTGACTGAGACTGAAGCCTTGTTTTCACTTGCTCTAATTTAAGTAGATCCTGTTGCACATATCCATGAAAAAAGGATATTAGAGCTTGTAAACTATGCGCTAACAATATGGTAGCGTCGGTATTTATATTCACCTGTATTTTAAGAATCAACTCCGATTCTTCTTTAAATGTCAAGAGTTGTTTAGTTTCAGGTCCCCACAAGAACATTCGAATAGGATCATTAGGATCAAAACCTTCATTTGCTTTTCTTTTAGCATCCAGCCTTTTGGAACTCTTGTTCCCGGTAATCACATCTTTTGGCTTTGGCACCCTCCTCATTTTAGATTGCCTTTCAATTAGCCGTGTTGATCTCACTGTTTTGACTTCCTCCTTTTGAATACTGACTGAAGTTGCAGTGCTTGTACCGAGAGATATCAAAGAACTAACATCAGAAGAAAAAAGCTTTATTCTAGAGAGCAAGTAGCACAAACCAACAGAAGAAAAAAGCTTTATTCTAGAGAGCAAGTAGCACAAACCAAGCATAAAGCTTACATGAGACAAACCTGGGAGAAAGTGCAAAATCAAGATCAGTCCCAAGCAATGCAGGGTCTGCCAATGAGGCTGCCTCCCTTGAAGCTTCCAGTGCTTTCTTAGCAAGGGAAACCACATTAGACAGTTCATTGTCAGTAAGCTTCTCTGGATTGATTGTGACTGACTGCATGTTTGAGCATTGGTCATCCCTAGTTTTTATTGATGGCAATCTGCGATATCATAGATAAAATGTTACACTCAAGAGGTGGCCCAGAAGGGTACAATATTCTGACGCAGCTACTTTTGAAGTAACAGAAAGAAAAGCAACGACTGGAGTGGAAGAGTCAGAGTCGAAAAGAGGATTCCTCATTTCTTTCTCTCATTCAAAACCGTGCATGAGACTTTCATCTCGCACAGCTTCTAAGTGATAAAAGAAAGAAGAACTTGACAACTCGCTCTATTAAGTTTGCATTGAGATTTTGTATAATCGTCAACATAAGAAGCTGGTTTATGCAAGTGTCTTACGGGTACCATAAACCAGGCCAGTGGCGACGGTGATACACAAAATCTTGGATTAATCTTTCAGACTCATCGAGACTTTTATCTCTCAAAGTCACCAACCCAGTCTCCATCTGCTTCCCGTTTCTCGACACCTATTGCAAAAACGAAAACAGTAGCATAATCAAACTAATGACCTCATAAACAATCACATAGGGATCACAGTTTCATTCCAGCCAAAAAGAACTCATTCATCACCCCTGTGTGGATTGCACAAAGCATCTCTATGGACAGTCTAACCTGTAACGACTTGTCATCTTGGATCACGCGTAAGAGAGGCCTGTACTCATTTTGCTGCTCCTGTAAGGACACGGACGTAGTGATAGCTCGAGCCCTTGATGGAGAAGGCGCGGACGGAACGGCCCCTTGATCACGAAACAAGAAAACTGAAGAAATGAATAGGAAAGCCATTGCTAGAATTGTCAAATATATGCATTCGTCGTTCACCAGCAATCACTAGTGATGGATGAGTTCTGCTGTCGTGTAGAAAAGAAGCACAAAAAGAGACTACGCGGTTCCTAAAAATTTCCGAACCGGGTCCCAAAACTCTCTCCGCAAACTCCTGGGAATCCCAGTAAAGACACCAACCTCGTTCACTAACTCGTAAAAGAGCGATGCGAACAGCCGAAACAGTCCCATCATATTATGGCGAATGCCGTTAAAGGGTCCGACCCAAGATATATTGAAAGGAAAATAATCAAACAGCATCCGCGCACGGCGGTGTTTTGCGGAAAAGGTGGGAACTTCACGCGCACTTTCAGAGCCCAGACAAGCGGGCGCACTATGGGCACACTAAAAAACCGCGCGCTACCTGAAGGGGGAGCGGGGAGAGAGTTTCTGGAGAGGACTCTGCGAGGGAACCGGGGAGCAGAGGAGGAAGACGAGAGCAAGTTCCTTGCGGACTCCATGTAGCATCGAGCTAGGAATTCAGGGAAACTGGGGCGTGCGCGTGCCCGTGTCCGCTCCTCTCGTCGAACGCTTCAGCGCAATGCGCGGCCACGTCGGCGGATGGATAGAATGAGAGTCTGCATAGGCAGAGCCGAGTCGCAGAGGGAGAAAGAGAGATAAGGGAAGCGCAGAGAGAGAGAAGCGAAGATTTCAGAGGCTGAAAGACTCGGTTTTTTCTGCTTAGAGGATGAGGTTGGGCTGTCTCTCTCTCCGTCTCTCTCTATCGCTTTCGCTCCGGTTCCGAGTGAATCTGGCCGGCCCAGCAAGAGCAAAGGCGAGATATTTTTGCCAAGGCCATATAGCGAAGTCTCGTCCATGATGCGCGGCTCTGATTTCTTTCTCCTTTTTATAGGATCGAATCCGGTGATTGATATGTCGTGTCGGGATTTTATCGATGAATGACGTTTCCGAGCATTCAGCTTCGCGTTTGTGAGGCTGTACTTGTTGACTAGAGTTTGAAAGTCGAGCGAGGAAGATGGAGCAGGTTTAGGGCGAACATGAACATTTTTGTTTTTTTATTTTATTTTATTTTATTTATTTTTTGGAACAGATTTGAAATAAAAATCCGTTTGGTAACGTGATTTCATTTTTCTATTTTTGAAATAGATTTCTATTTTAGAAATATATTTGAAACATAAATCAAAAATTAAAATTTTTAACTTTTTTATTTCTGAAATAAAAATGAGAAATCAATTTTTTTTTCATCGTTTACTTTCGTCACTGCCCATCACCCACTTGTTGCCTGTGGGATGCCGGACGCTTGCCGCTAGTTTCTGGCCACCCACCATCGACCTCAACTATCAGTTCATCGACCGCTGGCCACTTGACTCCGGCCGCTTATCGCTAACTGCCCGGTCGTTGGATGCCAAACGTCCACCAGTCATTGGCCACTCATTGCCCATCGTTGAATGCCGAGGCTCACCACCAACCACCAGACATCTGCTGTTGATCGTACCAGCCATCGGATGTCGGCTGCTCGGCCTCCGGTCATCAAACTCTGGACGTCGAATGTTGGATGTCGAGCTCCGAATGTTGGACGTCGATTGTCAGTCATTGGAATCCAATGTTCGACTTCAGACTTCAGCTGCCCACTACTGATCGCCGGACTCTAGTGTCGAACACCGGACTCTGAACTTTGGTTGCACAAAGCCGGTCACTAGATGCCGAACGCCAATCACTAGACGTTAGACTCTAGGCACGCACGCCAGTCGTTGTTGCTCCTAGAAATAGAAATTTTATTTTATTATCAAACACATTTTTATTTCAGAAATATAAATTTTAAATCATTATCAAACATTTTTTTTTTCTCGAAAACTTGTCCATGAAATAGAAATTGAAATTTATGGCTAGAAATTAATTTCTATTTCAAAAATTTTGTCATGTGCGCTTTAGTGTCTCAGCAAATCCGTTGGGGTCGGTTGTCCACATTTTTGTTCCTTTGACGGGGCAGGTGATGTTGCTGCGCAAAATTCCGTGGCGGTCGGATTGAATCAAGGAGGGTGACTGGTGAGATTCGCATAGGGTTTCGTCATTCATGAGTAAGGTAGGCATGCAAATTGAACGTGGAGTACGACGGTGAAATTCGCGAGCCGCATGAATTTGCTTGTTTCTTTAGCAGCTCAGGCTTTTGGGTAATCAGTTCGTATGGCCATCAAAATGTCTTCGGGACAAATCACTTGTTTCGGACTCCATGACTCCTTGACTTCTTTTTCCTCCGAAAGTTCGGAGAAGCATGCAATTATCGAATACTAACTAAGAAATTGGATTTCACCATTCACAACATTCGCCTTCCTAAGACAATCAATTATAATGCAAAGTATGGAAGATTGACTTGGTTACTGCTCAGCGTTGAACCACTCTTTCACATTAGGAGAGAGAACTTTTCCGACTTAATAAGACAACATAACACAACGATAGCAATGATCAACAAGATTAAGCACAAGGTGATTACTTAAGGGTAGATAACCGGAACTTGCACAGGCTCCGAATCAAAGTGTACCCATGCATCTGAACGCCTGACAGACAAAATTCATGCAATAGAATGAAATTCACACGAAAGCACCTCGTCATTGCGTTGGGAGCATGTACACAACGCACATGATCCAAGATATACCTAGATATTTCTGGAGTAGACAGCAAGAGCAATCCATTTCCGGGACTGAATTCCACTGCTCATGCTTAATGCAGCGCAAATAAATTGAGACAAAGTAAGAATTTTAAATGGAAGGCCACTACCTCAGAATGTCAGAAACACGGGAAGTTTGGGGACCTCAAAATGATCGGGAGTACGTCGGACACCATGAAGCCAAAGCCTTCCCACAAGACAATTCCAACAGTATACAGTGAAACAGGAAGGGAGAAAGGTTTGATATGCAAAGGGAAACGTAAACAGACTATCTATTTAACTGTAGAGGTCATCGTCATCAGCACCGCCAGCAGAAGCTGCGAATGGATCTGATCCCGCAGTGCCAGCACCAGCACCAGCACCAGCGTCTGCAAATCGAAATTCGCTTCCAAACCCTCTCGACTGCTGGAGTGTCTGAGCGAAAGCTTGATACTTCCTAATATCAGCATCACTCACACTCCTGCGAGCATACTTCATTGATTCCTCGAAATGAGCAGCTTTGATTTCCGCCACTTCATCCTCGACGTCCTCCTCCATTGCTTCTGGATTCTCACTTCTCCTCCTTTCTCTCTCGATATCCTGCATAGCATCAACAGAAGAAACTTACTTTCCATGATATATTTGCTACCTAAAACACACAAGCATTTAGAAGAAACTAACGAGTCTAGGAGATGACATGAAATATATGTGGAACGTAATGAGTACTGACATCAGCTATAGAAAAGCAATGTTGAAAGGAATAAAATTATAAGTACAAAAAAGAACCTCGATGGTGAAGAAGTTGGGAAAAAGTGTGACAATTGACACTATACGTTTTAACTAGGGAAGGCACTGACAAGGTCTCGAGATGTTCAAACCACGAGCTGGATGGTCACCCCCCCAATTCAAATTTCCACTACCAAAATTATGAAATAGAATGAAGATGGAATCTCGATTCTATTTGGCTACCACCCATCCCACAGGCATTATAACTCAAGTACTGAAATGAGAAAACACAGTAAGGTATCAAAGACAAGCAGAACCATACTTTCTCAATGTTTTCTCTGATGGCATATTTGCATGCACGCTGGCATATTTCTGTGATATCAGCACCGCTAAATCCTTGTGTATACTTAGCAAGAGCTCTCAGATCAACATCTTTGGAGACTGGAGATTTCCTCAAGCATGCCTTAAATATTTGATGTCGGGAGTCCTCATCAGGGAGAGGGATGTAAATCAGTTGATCAAGACGCCCTGGACGTAGAAGTGCAGGGTCTATAATGTCAGGCCTGTTGGTGGCTCCAATGATGAACACGGTTTTCTTTGCAGACATCCCATCCATCTCTGTAAGAAGTTGGTTCAAAACCCGATCAGCAGCACCCCCAGCATCTCCCACACTGCTTCCTCTCTGCATGAAACGCAACCCAGATGATGAGGTGCAAGTCACTAGTCAAGCAACATATCTGGAACCAACATGTGTCAAGAGAAACCAAAGAAAAAAAGAACAGAGGCATTTGAACATAACAAGCCCGTCTTATTATGTGTCCCTCCCAGGATTAATAACCAACAACCACCAAACTACCTACTGCTTATGAAGCCCGTGTAGCACAATCTTCAATTCAACTCTTGATTTGGCACCAAATAATATCAGCTTCAAAACCTTAAATTACTATGTTATGGGGGTTGCTAGAAAGACACGAAATTTTGAAGAAATTAACAAGTGGAAAATAATACTACCATCAACGGCAAGTAGTCATTTACTTGCACATCCAAGAAGCACTTGATATTATGAGTATTAGAAATGAATGTTAGGTTGCTACCACCAATACTTAAATTTATCATATCAAGCAGATGAGATGGTATCTCATTTATAACATTTTGGATACATTTTAACTTAGTGAGGTAAGAAATTTGCTTGCATCAAGCATTCTAATCAATATCACAATCAGGAATACTACTTCCATTACTAGATGGTTTTCACAATCCAAACCAAGTACCAAAGTCACGTGAAGAAAAACAAACCTGTGTAGCAATTGAGTCAAGTTCGTCGAAAAACAGAACACAAGGGGCAGATTGTCGGGCCTTATCAAAAATTTCACGGACATTTGCCTCACTCTCTCCGAACCACATAGTAAGCAACTCAGGGCCTTTCACACTGATAAAATTTGCCTGACATTCATTAGCTATAGCTTTAGCCAGAAGAGTTTTGCCACATCCAGGAGGACCATAGAAAAGGACTCCCTTAGAAGGTGACATTCCAAATTTCTCAAACTTCTCAGGATGCTCCACTGGATATTGAACAGTCTGTACAACCAACAATGAAGCAGCCATTAAATTCCAAATTTAAGACCTCAAATTATTGAAGCATACACCCCCCCCCCCCCCCCCCACCAAAAAAAAAAAAAAAACCCTCAAAAAAAAGAAAAAAGAAAAAGGAACACAAATAACCATACCTCTTGAAGCTCTCTCTTAACATTCTCAAGACCGCCAATATCTTGCCAGCTCACATTTGGCACTTCAACCACCTGACGTAAAAAAAAAAAAAAAACGCAGGAATTAGAATCAAACTCAGGCAGGAGAAAAATACCATGGCGCAGCTCAAAATTGGTAAGCATCTCAATATTATGCATAAAGTCCATGTCACATATACTTACTGTCTCACGGAGAGCAGATGGGTTGCTCGTTCCAAGAGCAGTGTGGAAGTGCTCATTTGTAACTGCCATGGAGTTGAGTATCTCCGCATCTATTGTCTCATCTTCCAAGTCAATTACATCCATCTTCTCCCTGATGCACTGAAGTGCAGCTTCAGTGCAGAGAGCAGCCAGATCAGCACCAACATAGCCATGCGTGTCCTTAGCAATTCTTTCCAGATCAACCTGCACAGCATTCAGCAGAATTATTGGAACTGAGGGGAAAAAGAAGATATTCATACAACGAATTGGTTAGGAAACAAAAAAGAAAATCCTATACATCTTCAGCAAGCTTCATGTTCTTTGTGTGAATGCGGAGGACTTCAAGGCGCCCAACTTCATCAGGAACTCCAATATCGATTTCCCTGTCAAATCTTCCAAATCTTCTCAAAGCTGGGTCAATACTGTTTGGTCGGTTAGTAGCCCCGATAACTATGACATGGGCACGGGACTTCAAGCCATCCATGAGCGTTAGCAGCTGAGACACAATCCTCCTCTCCACCTCTCCATGAGTCTTCTCTCGTTTCGGAGCAATTGAATCAATCTCATCAATAAAGATGATGGAAGGTGCATTTTTCTCGGCTTCCTCGAAAGCTTTCCTGAGATTGCTTTCACTTTCACCAGCCAACTTTGACATGATCTCTGGTCCATTAATACAGAAAAAGAAGGCACCGGTTTCATTCGCAACTGCCCTAGCAATGAGGGTTTTCCCAGATCCAGGAGGTCCATACAGCAGGATTCCTTTCGGTGGTTTCACACCAATTGATTTGAATAACTGTGGATGTCTCAATGGCAGCTCTACCAGCTCCCTAATTTGAGCCATTTGCTTCCTAACACCACCAACATCATCATAACCAACCTCATCTAATCTATTTTCATCCTCCCTCCTCACAGGTTCTCCCTCGCAGAAGATCTCTGTATCTGGGGCAACAACACAATACTCGCCAGGATCGGTCTCAATAACCTTGAACTCGACACTTCTCATTCCTCCTCTAACAAGGAAGAGATCACCTTTCCTCACAGGGCGATATGCCTCCAGAAAGTAAGCTACAGAGAATGAATCAATCGAGTTAAAAAAACATTCATCCTATCCAAGAAAAGATGCTCTTTGCAAAAAAGAGTGAGAATTTAATGTTTGTGCTCCAACTAACATGACTCTGCAGTCAATGGAATGGTTTGACAAGATAATAAGCATCAGCTTCCCTCACAAAGGCTAGCACTAGCTCACAGATCCATTTACATGCTTTACCCGATATCAGAAGGCATTATGAGTCGAAATATCACTTTTAGGAAGTTGTATTGTCCTGTAGATATCTAAAAAGAGAAGTTCTGCACGAACTGCTTTACATGATATTAACACTAAACCATAGTCCATATTCAAACCAAGCAAACTAGTTTTTTTGTATGGTCTGGCTCCCCGGCAACTTTAGTATTCAGTGCATTTTGATTAATAAACAGAGGACCAAGAAGAGCCATCCAATATTTGATACATCCCAATATCCACCAGGTACTAACTAAATGTAACAAAGCTCATGGGAAAGTGATTGCAGTTCAAAGCACACACTTCACAATGGTTCTACATTTAGGAAAGATTTAAAAAAAAAAAAAAAGGAAATGAGCCCAACTAACATGGGCCACAAGCCCAAATATAAGAAAAAATGAAACTGCAAATTGTTGTTTGATGGGATCTGGCAAAGCGTATATATAGAATGGACAAATTTTACGGAAACAGATAAGAGTTATGTCTTTTGATTATTGTCCACCAATAAGTTTCAAATTTCAGATTACCATCCACGAATTCTAACTCAATCTAGTGTTTTAATTTAAAATGCAGTTATTTTTACATGGCATATTACCGAAATCCCATGTATACAAAAAAGGGGGGATTTATAAACCAAAATTTTATCTTTAAGATATACAAGTGCAGGACTGCTATAGAATCAGATGGTTTGGTTAGGTTTGTAGTTTTGATCTAAAAATGACAAGTCCATAAGGCATTAGGCACATAGGACCAATAGCCAAAGCAGGAACCAAAACAGTATCTCCTACATCAAGATATATGTGAGGGAACCATGCAGGTAGTAAGAATAGCGAAACTCACGCTTCAAGAATGCATCAAAGAGATTTCCAGTAATCCCTTCAATGGTGTCATCCACAGGAAGTATGTGAACTCGCTTTCCATACTTAACATCAGGACACTGATGCACTGAAACAACATCTCCCAGTCTAACCCTCAGGTTTTGTCTCACCACTTTGTTCATCCTAATCTTTGGCTCGTCGCATGTGTCGTCAGCAAGAGCAATGCAGACAGTGTCTTTCCTTTTCTTCCCCTGGATAAAAGAAGCTAGCGTTTTAAGATCACCACAAATCACTGCGTACAATCTGAAACCTACATTGCCTTGCTACGAAAACAACTGTCCTTTACATCAGAGAGATGGAAACAATGCAAGACAATGCCATTATGTGCAAGTGCAAAAGTAGTTACACAGAGAGAGAGAGAGAGAGAGAGAGAGAGAGAGTGAATTCTATCATGAAAAGATGTATGTTCAATCACCATGAGTAATGTGACTAACTAGCCTACATGGCTCACTTGCGACTTAGTAAAATCAAGTCATAAGAGCAAAAATTGAGCATGATAGCATGCAAACTACGGCCCTCGGAGCTAAAAAAGAGGCCTTTTGCATCAATTGTCTCACGCGTGCATGAATACAGGAAAAAACATATTGCAAAGACAACAAGAGGATCGAACCTCATTACAATCTACAGAAGCTCAGATAATATCACAAAATCCACAAGCAGAGTCTCCAGGTTTCAATCCAGCGACACATCGACCTCGAAACTCAAAAAAAAAAAAAAAACTGCTACTAAAACGGAGGCCACTCAAAGCTCAAGAGATTCCACACTCCAAAACGGATCACAAGGAGGCCAATCCAAAGCAACCCTAGAACCCCGGCACGCCCGCAAATCACCCAAAAACCGAATCGTTCCCCCGCCGAAAGGGGGCAAAACCCCACGAACCTTGACGAGGATGGTGTCGCCGCGGAAGAGCTGGAGCTTCTCCATGGTCTCCGGGTGGAGGGCGACCACGGAATTGTCGTCGTTGACGGCCTCGTCGACGACGAGGCGGTTGGCGGCCTTCTTGCGCTCCAGGATCGCGGTGCTGAAGTCCCTCTTCGTCCCCTTGCTGCATCCGAAGACCCACAAATTAAACCAAAAAAAAATAAAGGAAAAACAAATCTATCGGGCGAGCGTCAGATTTCCGAAGAGAAACACCGGGGAATCAGAGACGGGTGAGAGGAAAGGCGGGATTTTGAGGCGAAAGATCTGGACTTACGGGTCGGAGGATTCGGCTTGGCTGGCCATGGCGGTCCGATT
Organism: Eucalyptus camaldulensis; assembly: GCA_019915185.1. Taxonomy (NCBI): domain Eukaryota; kingdom Viridiplantae; phylum Streptophyta; class Magnoliopsida; order Myrtales; family Myrtaceae; genus Eucalyptus; species Eucalyptus camaldulensis. The sequence goes on from JAHSVA010000005.1 coordinate 11,804,184, forward strand.
CGGGAGCGAGCTGCAGCGATGGAGGAGGAGAGAGAGAGAGTGAAGGGAGACGAGAGGAGGGGGGAAGGGGAGATGTGAAGAAGAGAACGCCGGGGCGGATGGGTTCTTAAGTCGGAGAGGACTCCTCCCTTTCTTGTTTGCAAAGAAATGTTTTTTCTTTTTTCTTTTTTGCCCTTTTCTCTTATTAACCATTTATTTATTTATTTAAATTTTCGTGGATAAATATAAATTTTTGTTGATTTATGACCTTCTGCAAATTGAACATTAACTAAATTAGGAGGAGCTTTGAGGCCATGTAGATAAGTTTCTTCATGAGTAAGTCCACATCTATTTGGACGTGTAAAATAAATCCAACTTTATCAATAATATTTTATTAAAAAAAGGCTCTACAAGAAACATGGTTAGAGATACACTTGCTCACGATGGACTACAATTAAATTATCTTTTCCCATTATTTTAATTAACTGGGATTCTCAAATATTATAATCCTAATTAGACTGTAATCAAATTGGAATTCAATGTACTTAGGCCAATTTTTCGCCTCCATTTAAAAAATTATTTAGTACTCCATATATTTACAAACTATCTCGAATCAACCGGTGTGCATAATTTAGTTTCATATTTATGTAAGAATAGGGAATACGGTGGCCGAGAGTGGAGTAGCTTCTAAAATGAGGTGATCATTTGTATAATTTCTCATTAAATTTCTAGCACGGAAGCATACACGATAAATTGAAAGAACCAAAAAAGAAGTTACGACATCCTTTCCCCTTTCCCGATTCCTTACGTTGTCATTACTCTACGTGGTCAAACATAAATGACACAAGCGAAAGACCGAGAAAGAACTTCGAACAAAAGAGAGAATCAGGCCGAGATTCCAAGCAGCGGATGCCTTCGCACCGCTGTCAATCCCAACTTCTTGAACGGGTCAAGACGGCACGCAGGCTTATTCAACTGTAAAAGTTGCCACATTTTCTCCGAACGCCATTGCTGCACCTCCTGTCCCTCGAGCCTTCTCTGAGGAAACTTCGAGCTCAGCGATCGCTCCCCGAACCGGGGCCGAGACTACAGGCGCCGGTGTCTTCATCTGTCGAGTCGGCCATGACAGAAGTCGTCTACCACTCGTGCTCCTCGCGCAGGATGAAGCGCTTGGTCATCCTACCTTTGCTCGAAGATTCTCCATCGCCACTTGTCAGTTGTCACATCAATCCTTTCATTCATCAGAACATCCCCTTCCAATGAGAATGCTTCTTTCCTAGCTTCAAATCGAAGTTGAAGTAGTTTAAAGTGCAGTCTTTTCGACACCCTTGGCCCCAGAGCCTCAGGTTGAGTCTGCAGCCTCTGAGCGGGTTTCCAAACCCAGATCCCCATCATCCTTATTAGCTTCAGTCAACGAGTTCCAACTCTTTCCAGTGAAATGTAAAAACTCCCATGGGATATGTAGGCACTGTTACAGTTGATTCGGCAAGAATCTCCCTCGCAGCTTTGACGAAAAAGACTTAATCTTACCTGCCAGTTTCTTCGTAACCTTCACTTTTACAAAACCCAAAAGCTCTTTCTTTTTCTTTTTCCTTTTTTTGGGTAATTTTACCCGACACAGTTGGCAACCCCAGATATGGTCCAAAGTATTGTAGTTTCCAGAATACCAGGCACCGGGCTCAATTCTTCTCTTACTTCACTAGGTAAATGGGAACTTAAGAAAATGCTTTAATGATGGAAATTGATTTGCTGGCCAGAGACTTTGCAATAAGAATCTACCACTTCCTTAAGCCTCCTGCAACATCCACCTTTGCTTGTACAGAAACTAAAGAATCACTCACGAGAACAAGTGAGAAAGCACTAGACATGATCTTTTCAGCTTTACACCTATGATCATAAATCAAGCAATTCTGGCCAAAAGCGAACCTTAATCGATTTTAGTTTCATTAGTATCGGCTATAGTATAAGAAAGGAATTGGTTCTTAGGTAAATCCAAGTTTCACCAGTTGATTCTGCAGCAACTACCATTGAACTAGACTTGCAGAGGAAGCTGCCGGTTCAGTTCTGATTCCCATTTCCAAGGTTCCAGCCACACGGGTCACCACGCATTTCATGCACAAGTTCAGTCTGATCGTTTGAAGTAAAACGTTTGATTACTCAATGCCAGGGCTTCTATTTCAAGATTAGCCTCTTGTAATTAGTGGTACTTTGAAATCAAACTCACATTTGACCAAAAGCTATCCTAAACGAAACGTAAGAAGGCCTCTAAAAAGGGTTGGGGTTAGGGATGAATATATAGAGTCAACAATGCGACCAACAATGTTGGCGTGCACGGAAGTCGAGCTTTTTCCTTTTCTTTGCCGTTAGTTGTACACAATGGTAAACCAAGTATTTGAGGTTACATGGGGCAAAGCTAATACACTGTCGATTAAAATAACCACATACACAAATCCTTTTAGGGGAAGGTCGTAAGCTCAATAGCATCTGGCTCTACGTTGAAGAAAATGGAGAGAATCTCCTTCTTCCCTTTTTGACTTTGAAGTGCGATCTACCACATGCACAGCCTCACAGAGACGGCACAGACCAGAGGAAAGCCGGTATATAGATTTGAGAGTTTGAGAGTCGTCGAGGGCTTGCAAAAGCTTCCCACCAATCGTTCTGACCGATTAGGATCTCTTCGTCATTTTTTTAAGAACCGGATTCCTTTCTGCGCCAATTCACCATGGAGGCAACTAGTAAAGTCATGCCAAACCGAGTATCCAGCGTCTTGAAACTTAGGAACACCTCCAACTCCTTTCTTGATATGCTGGTCGCTACAGCCATTGAACGTAGCAAACAGAACTTGAGGCAGCATCGAGCCGAACGAAAATAGTCAACGAGCTTGCTTGAGGCAAGACGTGTTCCTCGCCCAGCCATACAACAGACTGAAAGCATGTGCTGTTGCTTATGTATACAACGACTTGAAAAAATTTTCATTTCGGCCACGACAATCTTGATGGTATCACGAAACATGTATAACCGAGTTATTTAATGCGACAAAATAAAAGGTAAAGAAAAAAAGAATCGAGTAAGGAATCCTTTTTCTTTGTCAAAGTTATCTATTGTCACCGGGTCTTTGATCCTACGGAAGGGCTCATGCGTTTGTCAGATACAAGTCTAACACGGTAATGGCATCCAATCCTACAGAAGGCCATTACTCCTGCTTCAGTTTCTGGTGTGACGAAGGAGAGGAGTACATGACGCCCCCTACTCCATTTTCTTCTTTTGCAAGCACGAAGGTACAAAAAGACATCCGGGCCCCATAGGAGCCGAAAGTTCTCACGTTGACTCCGACTATCTTCATCATCTTCTTCATGAACTCCGGCTAGTGCCCCGTTCGAGTCATGGCTTTTAATTACTACAAGATTTCAAACAGGTGATCCGACTTTCACATTACTATCTCTGTCATCATCCTCATTACTTCCAGCCAATGCCCGTCCAAGCCATGACTTTTAATTGCTATGTTATTAGCATATACTGGAGCTGCGGTGACAAGCATGCCAACCTTGGATCTAAATAACTGTAGCACAAACTGCACATTTCATAGAGGCTATCCGATCCATTGGCACCAACCGCCCTATTTCCCTCTTTTACAAATTAAATTAAGAGAGGCATAGTGAACAGTATTGAATATTGATTCTCGCTTCGCCATTTGTATAAATCGTGCAAGTATACCTATATTTCTCTATGATTTGTGCAATAAACTAGTAGAAGTAACTCAGAAACGTTATACTAGCCGTGTAGTACAAAAATCTATTAATCCATTATGAATGGACTGATCAAATTCGTCGAGTTACTACCGATGTTTGACACCAATTAAATTCAAATGTATACTGGTAACACATTGATTAGTTGATTCTACAACGCGCTCAACTGTAAACCAGTTTGATACTAATTAACCTTACCGGTCTACATTACGGTATTTTTAAAGAGAAGTTAGAAAGTGTTGGAGTAAAACTAGTGGAGGTGGCTTTGGTTCATGTTAGAGACTGCAGAGAGCAGAGACGGACACTGAATCTCATTCCCTTGTTTTAAAAGCATTTTACTTAGAGATTCAGACACTGCATATTCCAAAACCAACAGGAAGTAATTGAGGGGAGCAGAACAGAAACAAGCATCGGAGGTTATTTCCTTTGGTTCAGAAGACATCGAGTTGTTGACTCACCATACGATCCACTAGCCAGCCTATGTATGACAAAAGCAGGAATAACTAGAATCATGCGTACATTAGATACAGCACTAATGAGATCAATATGTGACAGACGAGGCAGACACTTATGTACAGTGTTGCATTTTCAGACACTTATGTACATCTTTGACGGCGTATAATCCATCGCCATCCACGATGGAATCTGCACACGGAAATAAAAAAGAAAATGCTCATTAGAGGGTCATCAAACAAATTTATTTTATTGAAAACAGGATATTTTAGGCATTTATTTTAGGCATAAATGCATAAAATGTCCACATGCAGCAGAGTCGGCTGACTTCAAAGATCGTCCCTAGAGTTGCCCTTGAAGAGCTCTCAAAGAATGTGGATGGAAATTCCACATCCACCAAAATCTTCAAATGCAAACTGTGGTTAAACACTCAAAAAGAAACATGGAAGTTGCCCTGCCGAGCTCCAAAGTACTATCAAACTCTGATGAATGAAATCATTTAACAGAACATGCTATACATAATGCGTTCATTCTCATCTGCAGATGTCACAATGGGAGAAAATGGTTGCAACATGGCTGCTGTTCCCGTCTCAAATCTGTTATCCCAGCTAGCAATTTGGCTATTAAGTTTACAGCAGCTGAAAGTCAAGAAAGAAAAAGAGAAGATACTAAAAAAGGGTAAGGGGATGCGCATTTTATGACATGGTGAATAGAAGGAAAATGTTGAGGACTCACAAGAGTGTTATTGGCATTTATTCATGTGCTCAAGTGCAAATCTCCCTCTTCCTTTGTAGCTGATATTTCTTCAGAATCCTCAGCTGCAGTAAGCAATGGCTTGGAGAAGTGGCGACAACTCCAATTATAAATAGTCGATTGCAGAAGGAAACTGCGCTCTGGAGCCCCTGTAGTTCCTCCAGAAGCTAAAATAGCATCAGCTAAGCCAGATCCCGGAGAACTCATCAAATATGGCCTGGACTCCAAAGAGCAAACTCTTCGCATTCCTGCTAAATAACTTGGCTGAGAAGGGCTAACAGGAGGAGTTCTAAATGTTAACGGAAAGCGACCTGCAAATGATAGCCGAATATCAAGGAATGGATTTAAACAAAGGAAGACAAATTACCAATCTTGCAACTCAAGATAATAAATGCAACCAGACAACAAAAAGTGGGGTCCGCTATAAGTAATTAACACAGAGAAGAAGCACTTTGTTTTTTGTTTTTTGTTTTTTCTTTTTTTTTGGGTGGAGAGAAGGAAAGACTTTGAGCTAAGTAGAAATTACCCATTGCACGCATGTCGAACCATGAAGTGGACCGTGCTAGACCAGCAACACTAGGGCATCCAACTACTGTTCCACCAGACTGCACACTAATGTCAAAGTTTTTTAAGGGTTTTGTCACTACTTGCTCAAAACCAATAATGGAAAGCGCACGCCTGCCAAGACTTGCTATGCGTGGTGATGAATCCTTTGCCAAAGTGCACATAGCTGATATGCACTGGGAATAAAAAGCCTTATCAAGTGGTTTTGGCATGAAATTGTTGGTGACGCCATTGCTCACACTATCATTGACTATTGCAGAATCAGAGTGCTCAGATGAATCATCTGATGATATAGATCCATGCATAACTCCAGAAGCAACAAGAGGGCTGCTAGATGAGACCCTACTTTCACGAAACCATGGACTATCATTGCCAAATCTAGGTAAGGGACCCATTTGAGATGAAACAATACTTCCAAGCTGGATTGTGATACATCCACTGCCCATGCCTTTTATTTGTGCCAGTGAAGGTAAAGAAGTCAGCAAAGAATTAGACTGAGGTTTCCGGCAGGCAGCAGCAATTGACTTAAGGTGCTTGTTGTGACCAAAAGCAAACCGTCCCATTGCTGTCAAATTAAAATGTCATTCAGTCCAGTAAAGAAATATGATCCAGAGAAATGCAGGAAACTCCCCAATTAAGCAATTTTGCACATGTTTTGCATGCACATTACTGGACCAAACTTCATCTAAGAGACAAGATAAACTACTATTAGAACTCCTGTTTAGTAGCATAGCTGGAAGAGATAAGAAGAAGTGGTTATGATGGAAAGTATGCTTCACAGAACATATAAAACACAATATGCTTGGAATCCCTTTTTTCTTGCGGTAATTGAAATTCCTTAACAAGGGTCATTTGTAAGCTATGGCCCCAGAAAACAATGGCACAAGTGCATGAGTTGGTTGTCCTAGGTAGAAGCATTGTGGTCGATCACCTTGAACAATCATCTATCTATCATCTTCAGTCAAGTTACCCAATAAAAGAGAATAGCAGATGATGAAGTAACAACAATAATTTTAGCCTTACTATCGTTCTTAGTACATGCATTAAAGCATTAAGATGCGCAAGATAATGACTACAACCAACAGTAATAGCATAGTCTGGATACATATACTAAAGTAATGGTCATGATATACAACTCATTGAAATAAACAAAAACATATTTTCATTAAAGCATAGTTTCTCCGAACTGATCGAACAAGATGGCATTAAGAACCATGAGGAAACATAACATCTGATATCAACAATGTCTAGGCCAAAATGAACGGGCAAGTAAGCCAAGGAAAACTTTAAAGCTAGTGTACTTTCTTAAATCACAAGGAAATTGGTGTTGAAACAGAAAGCAGCAAGTGTGATTCAAGCACGAGGTAAAATACTTTTCCAAAATAATAGCATATATGTGAAGCAATTAATTACATCCAACTATAATGGAACAATATCTTTTTATACAGTTTTTTAATAGACACTGTACATCTTTGCCTGGAATTGTCAAATATATGGCGAGAGGTAGAGAAATAAAGTTTTGTAAAATTGAAATTTCTTAAGACACACATAGTCCAAAGATCAGAAGCAGGACATGATCAAACTGATTTTAACATTAAGTGATCAAGAAGTTCCATGACCACTTCATCCCAGACAATATCAAGAAATTAGTTGGATTCAGTGTCATCTTTTGCTGACTTAAATAGATTCTCAGAAAACAAAAGAAAGGAGAACTGCATACAACATATGGGGAGATCACAAACCTACAGCGACTTCTGCCCTCACCAGGGGGCTGTCATCTGAAACAACACCCAAGAGGCTTTTGATAATGCTAATCTCAGTCCTAGTCTTTTCATCATCATCGTATTCTTCATCTCTAGTAACGCTATCTGTACTAGAGTCAGACCCAACATCAAGCAGGGTACCCAGGGCAAAAACAGCAGAAGCCCTTACCTGAAGTTAAAAAATACAGAATTTAGAAAGCCAATGTCATTTACATAATACAATAGGCAGGAATTATCTTCATCAAGATTGAGATGATAAAGCTAAGTATAGACCTCTGGTTGGGGCTCGAATAATAGAGGATCAAATATAGCAGGGGCATTTGCCTTCCAACCAATCATTTGGGCCTCCGTAAAATCCTCCCAAACCTTTCCCAGACAAAGAGCTAGCCACTGAAGGAACAACGGATCAGTCCGCGTGTCCTTTGGATTTGGACTCCATATGTGCCTCAAGCAGACATGGATAAGGCCTGCTTGGACACATGCTTCCTGACCCCTACGGTGGCCATCCACAATGACGGCCAAAACAAAGGCCGCCATTGCGCGATGCTCAGGATATGCTTCCCTACTGTCGAGAAACCTGATGAAGTATGTGTGGCCTCCAGATTTTACTAAATCCACCTGACATGACTATTGTTGCACAAGTGAAAAAATGAAGGCCATTCAGAATGATACATCACTAATCATTAAGGAATTCCTAATAAAAGCAACATACTCGCAAATAGTGATTGAATTCGAACCATATTCTTATTTTCTTTCACTCAATATATGTTTCCTCCATCCTAAAATAGATGAATCCCTTCCCAAAGGACCATATGTTCACATTTTGTAACAGTTGCTATGTAGTGCCTGATGAAAACTAATCCCAAAAATTGCTTCTAGGATCATAGAGCAACAGAGTCCAAAGCACAGAACAGACATTTCCACTTCCACTATGGCAATTACATAAGATACATAGCACCATATTTCCTCTTGGGATGAAGAAACAGCCACAATGACACTAAGTCGTGCCCTTGTTGAGTCTGTCCAACCAGTGACTCGATCCAGATTCATCTAAAATATGGACACTGTTATGGCCCCATATACCCCCCAAAACTATCCAATTCACCCCCTCCTCCCCCCCCCCCCCCCCCCCCCCAAAAAAAAAAAAAGAGAAAAAAAGTGATGGACCAAGTGCACTCTACACTATCTACACATGGAACAAGATCCAAATATAGCAATCCCAGCCAACCATGTTTTACATTTTGCAGTTAAACAACACATGCTGTCATCATTACCTTGTCTAGGGAAAGAATTTTTGTCCAAACAAAAACAAGAATATGCTGCAGCTCTGGAGTTGGGGTGCACAACATCTTTAGGACATATGGAAATACCCCAACTGACAAGGCCTATGAGGAAGTTTTTTCAAAAGACTACAGTTAAAAGTAGCAGGAAGTATATCAAAAGGGAGAACACAAAATCAAAGCCACCATTGTTACCAGATCCACAGCCCAAGGTCCCATGTCGAGGAACCTTGCGAGGAGAACAAGTGCCCGGAATCGATGATTCTGGCCAAGCAGAACCTAAGAGCACAACGAGATATCTCAATCACTCAGGCTTATGGACCAACAGCACAACTTGAACACGCAAGACTAAAGGTGTGACATGGTCACAAGATGACTCCAAAATATGACTAGAGCAATATCACACCTGAAGAACAACAGGCAACTGCTCTGGTGGTTTTTTATGCTCGGACCCATGATCAAGCCATGCCTCAAATGCTGTTAGCTGTTCGGTGAAAAAAGGGCTTGGCTGAAAGAACACCCAACGATGTTACTTGAGGATAAACCATGAGTGAGATCAAGCAATTTGAAGGTACAGAGTAAAAATATGAACCGTGTATTCTGCACGAGAATCTTCAACCAAAGACGGAAGCTGCGAAAGGCAGATTTCAGCAGCCATGTCCCATGCATCCCTAGATACACCAAGAATAAAATCAGTAGTAAATTGTCAACAACATGAAAACACTTGATCCCGAAAGCAATTGCAGTACCACATATGATGCTGATGCGTCAGTGGCAGTGCTGGGTGAGATATTGGCGAACAGTTAGCTGAACGCATGATTCTTTCAGCAAGTAAAAAATTTCGGAACAAGCTGGCAACCAAAAGGTCTTGTCTGAACAACCTTTGAAACAAATCTGTAGCACACCAATTGAATATTGACCAGAGGCAGAGGAATATGCAATTGATCAAAATAAGAAGATTAAACAAACTGCACTACTTGAGTACAAAGAATAACACTACTACCATGAGGGAGAACATTCCAAGCAATAGTGTCAGTCACTGCAGTTAAAATCCAGTACAGTTCTCCCAGAGGCGTCTTGCGATCATCTGGGCGACCAGGAATTTTATCAATCAGAGAATAATCAAGGCACTCCGATAGAAGTGATCTGGTACGGAACCTGACAGCCAAATTTTTTAGAACAAGAGTTTTCTCAGACTAAATTGTGTCAACTAACAATTTCAGTTTGATCATGTAGCCAAGCTTCATCATCTATTTGGCCTATCAACATAGAGGAAGCTAAGCAGAACATCTCTACCTACAATCGATTGTGGAGAAAGCTATATAACTTATACAAACTTAAGCATAAGAACCTCCACACCCACAGCAAAGAAGAACAGCAGCATAAATATGTGTCACTTTGTGAAGAATTATCCTTGTTATTGAAGAACCTATGGAAAACCCAGTACATATAAACTGGAGCATGTCCCCTCGATTTAGAAAATGCAATATATACCTCTTTCAAGTCATTGTTGAAAACAACTTTTCACTGCTACATTAGACTAGACCAAAGTGTGAAGCACCATCACATGCAAAAAACCCAGGTACAGGTTGTTAACTTAAACCATTAAAAGGCACAAAATGAATAAGATAAAATTCAAGACAGTGATATTTAAGGAACTAGGTTTCACCATCTTAAAAACATCTTAATGGGGGTGGTGAGGCAAGATGTAAAGACATCAGCAGGAAATTCAGCACTCTGAGGGAGGGTCTGATGTGCTTCACAGGCTGCCAGAATAATGCAATCCCTTGTGGATTCACTGGTATGAGCAGCACACCAGTCATTAAGCTACCACGAATTCATAAATGTTAGTCGTTGCGAAGTCCAAAAATATATGACAAACACTAAAACAATCTCAGATGGTTAGATTTGATATAACATTAACAGCTGAAAGCATGCCCATCTTTGAGTACCTTTACAAATGCATTAACTATCAAACCAGCAGCAGAGCAATCTAAGACATATATCGATGGCGTCCTCAACCAAGAATCAAGTTCACTGATCTGCAGGGGAATATACTGTGTATAACTCTGCAAAAATGGCACAATACAGCATTGAAAAGAAACTTAACCAAATGTGACAATTAAAACCACATAAGTAGCAGTCCAACCATGCAACATTTAGATTCAACAAAATGCCGAAAAGAGCAAAGAAATAAGATATATAACCTTGTTGAAAACCCAGATTTCGCCGTTTGTAGTTGGCTTTAGAACACCGTGACCATTGTAATGAAACAGAACTCTCTCAGACTTGGCATGTCTGCGACACACTATACACAGTTTCTTTACTTCGTCAATGGTAGGATCAAGCTTCCTCATAAAAGCCTGCTCAGACTGCAAGAATGTAGTAAATGAAGACCAGAAAACAAAGTAAAAGGAAATTGTTTAGAAAGGGTTAAAGAAATCTCACCTTCAAATGCCAACTTTCATACTGTTTCTTCAAAGCTTCTCCAATTAATTCAATAGCTTTTCGAGGTTGCATTGAAAGTGGATCTAAAAAGGGAATTAAATCCAACAAAAAGGAAAAAGATTAAACATGTTATTAAAAGTCAACTCCAAATATAATCTCCATGTGGCTGCCATCAATAAGATGGAAAAGGAGCAATCTACAATTGCTGAATCAAGAGATATTTTGAAAATCATCCAATTAAAAAACTCTGATTTCAATCAAGTAAAATGAAGATTGAGACAAGGATGCTATGCCATGAAGTATATCCATATATAGATAAAAGAAGCATCTGTTCTCAATTAAAGTACATGCGCGCATGCAAGCACATATATCACGCAACAATTTTGCAAAGCAAAGAGATACCGTAAAAGCAGAAAAGAATTCCAAAGCATGAAAGAAGTGATCTACCTATCCAGCCCTCCATTCTGGCACAAGGAGATGTCTTAATAACATCAGGTGGATCAACACTTATGTTTAAACATAAGACAATAGCTACACATCCCGTTTTAGTCTGCAGAGCAACAAACCATTAGAAACATCTCATCGCTAGACTAGCATCGGCATTTTCTTTAATTTCTACCTATGTAAAGTTAACATTCTTACTAATGAATTTCCTTATACTACTTTTGCAACAGCCAACTTCTAATGAATGAATTAAATGAAAATAAAATAGAGCGCTCTGCAAATAGCATGACTGCACATGCAAAAAAATGTACAAAGGCTGCTGTATATCTCTCAACGGAAGGAGACACGCAGAATTTCATGTTATCTTTGATAGAAAGAGAGAAGCCATTCCTCTAACACACGGAGAAAAAAGCCACTCAAGCAAGGATATCTTACCAAGATAAGAATAATGTAGTGCTAATATATGACATCATCCCACAAAGACATGGTTTCATTTCTACACCTTAAATAGAGCAACACTTTATATGAGCACTGTTTCTGCAATAACTTTAGCTTTAATTGATGTGGATTGCGTCATACTTGAAGTAATAAAGTAGACAAATCGCTGTTCCCCTCAAAACCAAATGAATGACTCTCAGTGTTTCACTTTTAATGGCCCGCTCAACATTGTGACATGCACCTTGTGAGGAACTCAGAGTAAATAAAATACCAGAAGTTGGCACTCAGGAAGCACCAGCACTGCGGATCCCCCAGCCCAATAAATTAGAAAGGAAAATAATATAGACATAAAAAACCACATCAGAAGATAAGAGTGCTTCTTCTGAATGTAATTCAACACTTATCACTTGAAATATATTAAAGCTATTTCATTAAACGGACGAGATAAATAGTTCTTATATCAATATATCCACTACCATGAAAGCCATAAATTTTTTAGAACATAATTTGCTAAATAAAAATTTCACCTGTCCATATCACTTCAGGCAGCCAAAATTTCAATTTACTAACTCTTCTTAAAAGTTCCAGCTAAACACAATTCGCCCTACTTTTAAGACAATTGCTTCAAAGCAAAATGACTAGAGAAATTTGTTCAACTAGATAAGCCAAAAAGATCCTCCAAGACAATTCAAGCTTTTAAAAGCATTTTAAAAGGCTCTCTAATTTTCTAGTTATAGTCATTTACGACTCTGCTGCATGTTATTGAGCTAAAGAGTTTTACTGACTTATCGCTTTAAAACTGATAACTGAAACCTATGCCAATCCGTGCCAGAGAAAATTGCAGCTCTGCCATCAGTATATCCGAATACATATCCCACAAGTTCCATGCCTTATAGGTAGATGCTTCTTGCATTGATCGATTCCCACTCACCTGTTTTTTTTTCGGATTTGTGGGGAATAAGATATTAAAGCATACCCTTTACCAAAAAAAAAAAAAAAAAGATATTAAAGCACATTCTTACCCACCAAAAACTTGGATGGATAGCAGGAAAGCCTAAGGTCAATGCACCATAATAATTTTGTACACTGAGCAGAACATCCAAACAAAAGAACCATTTCGCAGGTACATATATGGCAAATGCATTACCTGCATAGATTGACGAAAATAATGACAGAAAGCAGTCTAGAATCAGAAGTTTGATTGCCAAAGGGCTTCTCAGTTAACTTCAGAAGATCAGGCCATACCCATAACTTAATGTTCAGAGAAGTACACTGAGAACAATTGCGGTCAGTTAGCCAGGGTAAGACAGAGAGGCTGGCCAGTTCTAGTAGAACCAAATGTTCTTAGCTTCCCCAACTCCCCAGTTGTCCCCATTAGAAATGGAGGTTACAGGAAGAATGCCAACAAAAATTCCTCACTATGTTACGCATTTACATCTAGTGTTTTGTAGCATAGAGAATAGTCATAACCCTTAATCATTAAGAAATAATTCACCCCCGTTTGCCCTAGCCATCTCTTTTACCAATCAAAAAATGCAACACAACTTACACACATAATCATGAGGAATGCAAATCACTCGACTCAAATAGCACCACGTCACTATTGCAACACAAACCAGTTCAGCGGGCAACAAGCCTCCCGAGCAGCCACAGTGCAAAGAAAAAAAAAGCAAGTTTTGTCCATCAGTCCGCCAGCACTTAATCACAAACTAACAACATCGAACATCGTCGACCAAGCTAACGAGCAGAGGGACAAAAAAAAGAGAGAGAGAACGAACGCCAGAAAGTTTACCCGTTTCTTAAGCCGCCATTTCGAGACGAAGCCGCTCTCGGAGGGGCCGCAGGGCGCGCAGGCCTCGGACGCCTCGCGCCGGAGCTCACGCAAGACGACATTTTGCGGCGAGTACGAAGGGCCGCTCGTGCCGCAACCGCCGTCCTCGTTGCCGGAGGACGGGCCGCGGTGGTCCAGGGACGCCGTCGACTGAGAGAACCGGGACGTCATCACGTCGCCCAAGGTCAACACCAATTTGGAAACTAATCCCTCTCGACAGCACCAACCTTCAAACCCGAAAACCATGATACCCCGAGAACAAAAAGTAAGGCGCTACCCAATCACCGCAACGGCGAGAGGAGGAGGCGAGCCTCCAGGCGGAGATGGAAAGGGCACGGACTCATCGACCCGAAGCCACTGGGACCATTGGTGCGAGGAGGAGACGGAGCTTTCTCGAAGAAGAGAGAGAAAACACAGTAAGCAAGCGAGACGAAGGAGAAAACAAGGAGTAGAGAACGATGGGTTTCGCGGGGCGACGGAGGCGGGCGGCGGCGGCGGCGGCGGGAGAAGCCAAGCTAGGAGAAAGAAACCATGCCGTCGCGGACAAATCGACTGGCGTCGATCGTGTCGCGATTCCGACAATCGAAAAAAACAGTTAGCCGAATCTTCGGCAACTTTCGTTACGTACGGACTCTGATTACTTTCCTATAAAGGAGTCGTTAAATATTATAAAAAGCACTTGATCCAACAAATTTGTATTGAGTGAGCAAGATGGACTGATCGGACTAATTGAGTCCGATTCTCCGGAGGGTCGATCTAATTCGCGGACCAAATATGTATATTATATGTTCTCGGGAGTGTCGATCTAATTCGCGGACCTAATATGTATATTATATGTTCATTTCTTCGAAAAAGAAGGGAAGAAAGTGGCCATTAATGATCTCATTGATTTGCTTTGCTCCATATCGTGCCGAAATGTTTTGCTCTCTCTTTTTTTTATTCATATTTTCCTTTTATTCCTTTGGCGTTGGCTGCTAACCTTCGCGTTATCTTTCCAAGAGAATATCCCTTCTGTATACTTTTTTTCCTCACGACCAGATTCTCTTGCCAATTTGTCGCCAAAATAATATGGAGGCAATCTCCGTTGCTTCCCTCTTCGATTACTGCCACATTTCTACTAAGGGTGAGCAAAGTGGACTTGACCAGCTCAATTGAGTTCGATTTTCGAGTGTAGCGATCCAATTTCCGAACCAAATAATATATATTAATTTCTTCAAAAAGCGAGAAAAGAGTGTCACGAATGACGAATGTGTTAAAAGCCAGAGGAGATGCAGATGTGCAGATATGCACAAGAGCAGCACTAAAACAGAGGAGAACAGAGGAGATATCACAAAAACAAAGAAACCGTCTATTTTACACCCACACGTATAAAAAAAAACTGACCCCTTAGCCTTTATATAGGCTTTACAAAAACAAGTAACAACCACAGCCCATCACACGTACAGCAACCAATCCACATAATAGACTATTAACACATAAAAACAAACCAGAAACATTGACTCATTCAACATTCTCTCCCTTAAACTGATGTTGCAAACAATCGGTTTAAAGGACCTTCACTCAATTTGGAATATTCAACAAACGAACACCAATAAGCTTTCTCAGCTTCTGAAACATGGACAACTTTAGGGGCTTGGTGAATATATCAGTCACTTGATCTTCACTTCTACAGAAAACTAGCTCAACTACTTCATCCTTTGTAAGATCTCTTAAGAAGTGGTACTTCACATCTATATGCTTGCTCCTCCCATGTAGAACTGGATTTTTGGACAACTTGATAGCTGAGCTGTTGTCACAATAGATTATACTTGCTTTTTGCTGTTTGAACTGAAGTTCTTCAAGAATCTTCCGTAACCAGATGGCTTGACAAGCGCATGAAGTTGCAGCAACAAATTCTGCTTCAGTTGTTGATAAAGTAACAATTGATTACTTCTTTGAAGACCATGAAACCGCCCCTGAACCAAGCATGAATACATACCCTGAAGTACTTCTTTTATCATTAACATCTCCAGCATAATCGCTATCTGTAAACCCAAACAAATTTGACTTTTCTCCCTTTTTATAGAACAACCCAAAATTTTTAGTTCCTTGCAAATAGCCAAAAATCCTTTTTGCAGCTTGTAAATGTAACTCAGTTGGGTGCTCCATATACCTGCTTATAAGGCTCACAGTATACATGATATCTGGTCTTGTCCCCGTCAAATACATCAGGCTTCCAACAATCTGCTTGTAGAGAGTGCTATCCACCTTGCTTCCATAAGGATCTTTCAAAAGCGTCAATCCAACTTCAGTTGGAGTAGTCACGGGGTTACAACTATTCATTTGAAACCTGTCCAAAATCTCTTGAACATACTTCTTTTGAAACATAAAGATTCCAGCTGCAGATTGAATAACTTCTATGCCCAAAAAATAATGCATTAATCCAAGATCAGTCATCTCAAATTCATCCATCATAGACTCCTTGAATTTGTCAAACATGGCACTATCACTCCCAGTAAAAATAAGATCATCCACATATAAGCATACAAGAAGCAACTTTCCACCATCACCAATTTGAATAAATAGTGTATGCTCATATGGACATTTTCTAAAACATTTCTTCAAGAAATAGGCATTGATGTGACTATACCAAGCTCGGGGAGCTTGTTTTAACCCATATAGTGCATTTTTTAATTTATAAACTTTATGTTCACTACCGAGCTTCACATAACCAGAAGGTTGATCAACAAATACATTTTCTTGAAGATCACCATGCAAGAATGCTGACTTCACATCCAATTGGAAGATAGGCCATGAATTCTACGCTGCTAATGCAATTACCAATCTGATTGTGTCAAGTCTTGCTACAGGTGCAAATACTTCTTTGTAATCCATTCCAAATTCCTGCTTGTAGCCTTTCGCCACCAAGCGCGTCTTATACTTATCAACTTCACCATTTTTGTTCAATTTTGTCTTGTACACCCACTTGACTCCGATTGTTTTGTGTCCTTTTGGAAGATCTGTTAACTCCCAAGTGTTATTCCTCTCAATAGCTGCAATTTCTTCATCCATTACTATCCTCCAATTTTCTTTTTGTACTGCTTCATCAAAAGTTGTTGGATTACAATCTGAAAATAAAGCAAAATTGATAAGTGGATCTTCATAGTGATCAACTTCTGTTACTTCATAATCACTCATCCATGCAGGCCTCCGTCGAACACGACGAGGCCGATCTTCAGGTTCCGCAGCTGCTGCTGTACTTTGGACACTGCCTGTGGCGATTTGGGTTGTTGTGGATTGCTGCACCAGCCCATTTTCATCTTCAAAATTCGTTGGAATTTGCTTACCAACACCTTGTTCACCCCACGGCCAAGTTTGTTCTTCATCAAATATCACATCACGGCTGATAATGATTTTCTTGGTCATAGGATTATAAAGTTTATAGGTTTTTGATTGATCACTAATGCCAAGAAAAACACATTTGACTCCCATGTCATCTAGCTTCTTTCTCTTTTGGTCAGGAACATGGGCGTAGGCAATACACCCAAAAATCCTGAAGTGATCTACTGCAGGTCTTTGGCCGCTCCATGCTTCTTCCGGTGTCATATTTTGAACAGCTAGAGTGGGACTTCTATTTAAAATATGAATGCTCCAATTGACTGCTTCAGGCCAGAAACTTTTTGGAATTCCACTTCCCCTCAAGAGACTTTGCACCATATTCAAAATGGTACGATTCTTCCTCTCACATACGCCATTTTGCTGTGGTGTATAGGCTGCTGTAAGTTGTCTCTTGATCCCATGCTTCATACAAAAATCTGTAAACTCAAGCGAGTTGTACTCTCCACCACGATCCGTGCGAAGAACCTTTATTTGATTTCCTACATCATTTTCAACAAGTGCTTTGAAGTTCTTGAAAGCCGCAAAAGCTTCAGATTTTTCTTGCAAAAAATACACCCAAATTTTTCGGCTAAAATCATCGATGAAGGTGATATACCGTTTACCTCCATTGAAAATTGGAGATATTGGTTCGCAAATATCTGAATGAACCAACGCCAACGGACTTTTTGCTCTCCACGATTTTCTTTGTGGAAATTGAGCACGATATTGCTTGCTAACAACACAATCTTCACAAATTTCTAAAGAAGCAGAGATTTGAGGAAGACCCTCCACCATCTCTTTTTTATATAGTGTTCGCAACCCACCGAAATTAAGATGCCCATAGCAAAAATGCCATAACCAGGCTTCCTCCTTCAATCTTGCAGAGAAACATGAATTTGTAGTGTTGTGGAGATCCAATGAAAACATCCGATTGCCCGTCATTTTGACTTTAGCAATTAAACCCAACTTCTCATCTTGAATTCTACAAATCCCACCTTTAATAGAGATTTCACATCCCTTCTCTTGCAGCTGACCAGCACTTAACAGATTAGTCTTCAATTCAGGGACATACAATACATTTGAGATAGTTTGTACCGAAGTCCCTTTTGGATGAATTGTCACTATTCCTTTCCCCATCACAGACACAATGGAATTATCACCAAACTTTACGGTGTTGTTGTACGTTTCGTCTAGATCAAAAAATATTTTCTTGTCTCCACACATGTCATTGTTACAACCAGTGTCGAGATACCACATGTTTGGTTGAGTTTCTTCCTTCTCATGGCACACCATCAAAAGGGATACTTCTTCTTCTTTTTCAGCAAAGTTAGTTCTTTCAACTCTTTATTTATTCAAATTAGTTCGACATTCAGATTTGTAATGCCCATACCTGTGGCATCTAAAACACTCCACTTTAGATTTGTCTGCTGACCTTGGCCTAAAACCAGTTGAATGTCGTCCTCCACGACCTCTTCCTGTCCCTTGGAAATCACGATAGGAATAGCTTTCAGACTTTTGATCAAAGCTGAAGCCACTGTGATCGTTGTTCTCCCTTCCTCTGCCTCTTCCTTTGTTCACCCTTGTTGCTGATGAAGAATGATCTCTAGTTGAGACCTTCAAAGCTTGCTCTTCCGTCTCTTGTTGTAGGAGTTTTTGTTCATGAACTAACAAGGATCCTTGCAACTCATCAATGGAAAGTTCTTCAATGTCCTTGGCTTCTTCTATGGAACAAACAATAAAGTTGAACTTTGGTGTCAACGATCGAAGAATCTTTTCAACGATGATGACATCCTCCGTCTTGTCGCCATGAATTCGCATCTTATTAACTATTGCCATTGTCCGAGAGAAGAAATTTGTGATTGTCTCTCCCGACTTCATTCGTAGCATTTCAAACTCCGAACGAAGCGTTTGAAGCTGCTGCCTCTTTGCTCTTGCTGAGCCTTGATACTTTTTCTTCATGGAATCCCATATTTCCTTGGAGGTATCTTTGCAAAGAATTGTCTCCAAAATGGATCTGTTAATTGCTTCGAAAAGATAATTTTTGGTCTTGAGATCCTTCAATTTTAACGCATCCAAAGCCGTTCTTTGCACTGTCGTTAACACAACTCCTTCATCAGGTTCGGCAACTCCGAAGAAACAACATCTCAATACTCCTTGGACTTGAGAAAATTCTCCATTAGCATGCTCCAATGATCATAATGACCATCAAAGTGTGGAATAGCAGGTTGTACAAATGTTTCTGAGGCCACTACTGCTGCTGCAAAATAGAACCACAACAAAAGCAACCTGCTGCTACTACAAACGAAAATAACTTGCTGCAATACTCTCCATTGACTGCTGCAAACGAAAGTACTTGCTACAATAAAAACTCTCTTTTGGTTCTCACCTTTTTACAGCACTCAAACACACACTTTTCTTCCTAACCTCCGCTCTGATACCAATGTTAAAAACCAGAGGAGATGCAGATGTGCAGATATGCACAAGAGCAACACTAAAACAGAGGAGAACAGAGGAGATATCACAAAAACAGAGGAACCGTCTGTTTTACACCCACACATATATAAAAAAAAAAAAAAAAAACTAACGCGTTAGCCTTTATATAGGCTTTACAAAAACAAGTAACCACCACAGCCCACTAATTTCACACTTACAGCAACCAATCCACATAATAGACTATTAACACATAAAAACAAACCAGAAACATTGACTCATTCAACAGAATGATCTCACTGACTTGCTTTGTTCCAATTAGTTTCCTTTTATACATTCGATGTTGACTTACCTTCACATTAGCTTTCAAAGAGAATATCCCTTCTGTATACTTTTTTCCTCATGACCGGATTCCCTTGCCAATTTGTTGCAAAAATAAAATGGAGGCAATCTCCTTTGCTTCCCTCTTTGATTATTGCCACATTTGTTGCCCCTTTTCGTGTAGTTTGGAGGAATTAATTCCTTTGCTGGAGAAAAAGCATGGAAGATTTCGTTGATTGATTGGTTGGACCTCTTTCTTTTTGTTGGAAAAAGCCAAAATCTCTTGCCCTCTTTCTTTTTTAGTTTCATCTTCATGATAAATAAGTGGCTGATTTCGGTCCCAAGACCAACCACTCCGTTCCCTCGTTCCTAGGTAGAATCGACCAAATCGGAAATCGATCACCCTTACTTGATCCACCAAATTTCCACCAATCTCTATGTACTAATCTACATTAGACTATAAGTTTACGGTTAGTGCAAATTCATGAAATTTTTTTTTCTCTCTTTACCTTTAGGGAAATTGTCCAAAAAATCATAAATTTATTGTACTTTTGTTAATTTATTTTTAAAATTTTCAATTGTACCAACTGAGTCTTAATTCTTTTGATAATTTATCAATTAAGTTCATCTGACCAATTTTAACTGAAAATTGCTGACACGGACGCTAATAATGCCATGAGTATTTTTTTTAATTCTTTTAAAGAATGATTTTTTTTTTTAGAATTTCTCTCATTCTTTTACTTTTTTTTTTAACCAAGTACTCTTGCTAGTCATAGGTGAGAGCCAACTAACCCTTGCCAATAATAGGTGAATAAAAGGGAAATTAAAAAAATAAAATAAAAAAGAGGAAGAAAATAAAAAAAAAAATCAATTTTTTAAATTATATAAATTATTTATGTTAGCACTAACCATGCCACGTAAAACTGCTACCATTCACATTAGCAATTTTCGACTAAAATTAGCTAGATAGATTCAATTGGCAAATTTTTAAAATGTTTAGAATTGAAATGACAAACATGTGATAGATTTAGGACTTTTTGCACAAATTTGACTTCCACCTTCCTGTGAGATTCAAAATCAAACAATATGAATTGGGCAAAATTATAATTCAACAAAAGTAAAATGATATTTTTTATGATATTGTATTCTAATTTCTCGATCGGATTGATTTCATGGACGTACCGAATCGTCCCGTCCACGTACCTCAAAAAGAACTCCATCCACACTGGTAGGAAGTGGCCCAAAAAAAGGTAACGGCTAGATGGAATATATGCAGGTAAAATTTTCTTCTCCAGTGACGATTGAGTAGAAAATACTGTGATTAAAAGTATGTATTGCAATTACATTTTATGAATGCATTTCTTACTTCCACCAATTCCCCTGGTGCGAACTTTCACTTTTATATCCAAAAGGCGTTTGGATATAAAATTAATCGCTTTATCAAAAGCACTTTTGACATGGAAAAGCATTACAAATGAAAAAGATTTTATCCGTTGACGAAATGAATACAGTTATTGATGTTGGCTTTATACACGTGTTAGCATTTTAATTTTGTTGGTATTAGATTGGAAAGATTCATCTACCCGCGAAAGAGACAAAATTGTTAAATATCAAAATTCAAATATCGTGTTAGTATTTTGATTTTGTGTTGTGTGGCCATTGTTTTTATTCCATTAGCGAACAACACAAAAGTTCCTAGGATCAATGAGATTAGTCTTACAGTTCGACATTTATAGAGCAGCATCGCTTGAAATTGGCTGCATGGATAAGGGAAATCTGTATTCATGACTTGGTCAATAACTCGAATTAGTTCATGCCGAAACGACATTTTTATCAGCAGCGATTGCTTACAGACACTTCGGGAGGGAGATCCTCAGTTCTGGAGTCTTCCATAAAGTCAGCATACACGCAAGGTGACGCAGCAGTCGTGACCTCATTCCTCTTTGATCATCTGAGCATTACAAAGTTTAAAATCCTGAATCATTGTAGCATTAGTTTATTCTCCACGATCTGTCTGTATGTTCGACCATTGTCCAAAGGGCCGTTCATCGTTGCGCACTCTCATCCCATGTCCATCGATCCTGGTTGGTCACTCTCAAAAGAAGCCGAGATGCATTTCTGATTGCTCTGATTGGAACATCTAATGAAAACTACTGGGCGAAAGAGATCAGATCAGTTTGACAGCCGAGTGGAGAGCATGATAGGGAAGTGACCCATAACGTGTTGCTATATGTTTGGAGTTTACCAAGACTTAAGCCCTATTGAACACATTATCTCTTCATCAAACAAAAACTCTAATTTCTTACTACTATATTGATCACCAGAATCTATTTAGGATTCGAAATAAAGTTATCGGGCATTTGTTAAAGACTCGAACCCAAAAGCAAAAGATTCAATTATAGCTAAGCATGCGTACGTGTGGATATATATATATATATATATATGGCTAGGTCACCAACTTTCCAAGGCATCTTTAAGTAAAAGGCATTAACGGACTTAATCACCTCAATTATTGTGCAAAATGCAATTAGACACCCTACCTCATTTTATATTGTGCAAGAATTGTATTTTCTAGTACATAATTATCCAAGTGATTAGATATATTAGATAATATAGATAAAGAGACTAGAATAAGAATGAGTTTCATCAATTTGTAAACTCCAACTTTATGTGCATTAGATGTTACATACAAGGACATAATTATCATTTTATTGTACCTCATGAATGGCCAAGAACCCTCTTCGGTAAGACAAGATTTTGGTAAACAAACTTCACAAAACAAGGTTGTAATTACGAAAACGAGAAGGACAAATTAATTACATTCAATGAACAAAAAGTATGTTTTACTATATGTACTAGTGTGCTTAGCGCATGTTCCGCATGGGTTTTATATTCCAAAATTTGTTGGAAATTCATGTTTACTAAATCACATTCCCCATGTTTTCAGATTCAGATTACCAGGATATTAACTAATTTTTAGAGCTGTACCAATGACAAAAGAACCTAAAGATCTTTACCAAAAAAAAAAAAAGAACCTAAAGATGCACATCGTGCTTTGACGGATCACTGTAAGGCGAGGAAGGTGTAGGAAAGCTTGATAAATATTTCATTTTGGCCTTCCTTTTTTTTCAAAGGTAACATCTCTGCTTGGCTTCAAATGAATGTTGTTTCGTCCCAAAAAACATTTTTTCTCGCTTCTCTGTGGCTTATCAGGAAGACGAGAACTATGGAGATTCTGGATAACGCTATTATCCCTTTACAGAGACTAGAAGTAATAACCCGATGACTCATCTTGAACTTGAGAGTCAAACGGAGGACTCTGATATGGTTCAAGTTTGCAGAAGCCAACTTCAGGTGTACTGAAAACGAATACCGATGGTAGTGCAAAAACGAATCCTGGGGAACTGAGCACGGGGGGTTTAGTTTAAGATGAGGATGAAAGGCGGGTTACTGACTTCTCTGCGGGGCTAGGTCACGGGAACATTTTGTTATCTGAACTCGAAAGTCTGCAGCAAGGACCCATCTTGGCCTGGAGTGAAGGAACTCGTCTTCTGGAAGTGAATGTTGATTCTTTCAGAAGTAGTTCCTTTGATGATTTTGAGTGCTAATGGGAAACATCATCTTCCGGCAAATATGGTTCTCGACTGTAGATCTTTATTGGCAATAACAGGAGGAAGTTACTATCCGCAAAAATAGAAATTATCCTTCTTTTAACAGTCATGAATGAATAGATTTAATAACTAGTACTTCGGGGGGACGGATTGTATGGGGGTTACTTGAACAATTTAAAACCCAACTAAAACAGGTTTAAGAAAACGTCAAACTCGAACTACATGGGTTCGGAAAATATCCTTATTCGATGCATTTGGATTACCGCGTTGGACAGTTTATCGTCGGTAAGCTGCTTTAAATTGGTTGCGACCGTCTGCAAGCTCAAGCACTGATTAACCCTAGTTTTTGCTGATGGTATTCTGAGATATCAAAGATGATAGATACACTGAGAGAATGCCTAGGAGGGTAAACTATCTTCAACCCAAGTCGACGAAAACTTGCTCTTGCATGATCGCTAACGTAAGAGGCAGGAACAGTTAGTTGATCGTTACATTTCTTCCTTTACCGAGTTAATTGCATCGGAAAATCGGCTGCTGTGATATCTTTTCCAATTTAACCATGGAAGATTTATAAAGCGGGAACTTGATTAATGTGAACTCGGCGAGACGAGAAATTTAACAATGTAAGTGGGATGTAGGGATGCATATATCCCTTTATTTCTTAATTACTATTCTTTAAGGAAATAATGCCAAGTTCACTCCCCTAGTTAACATCAATGTTCCAACCGTACTAACGACCTTCCTCAAGGAAGGTGACTTGAACGTCAATTTTAGCTCCATCAACTACATAATATGCAGAGAGAGGCAAGTCTTCATTCATCTGAGTGTCGAGGTGAAAGAGAGAGATTGAACAGTTTCTTAGACCCCATCGCCTCTCGATCTTGTCCCGTAGGTCGGCAACGGAGTCTGTCTCTCGGGTTCTCATAGAGCCCTGCTTCAGGGAGGACTCGAGCTGGACGGCAATCTTTGTTCCCTCAGGCAATGGAGCCACGCGAAGTGTCACGGTTGCGGGGTCCTGGCCGAAGATGCAGTGCCGGATCTCCTCATCATCAAGCAGTGCCCGCTCGTCGTACACCAAGGTCTGTCTCCCGATCTCCACGCCGAGGGCGTCTTGGATCATGTCCTTCAGGTTGAGGACGGTGTCGAAGTAGAAGACCTCGATTAGCGGCGTGATTTCTCCTCCAGCGACGCAGAGGAGCACCATGGTCTGAAGTGGCCTCGCGATCGGATCAACTCGTAGAGGGAGATTGGCAAGATTTGCACAGAGGGTTTCGTGGATTATGTATAAGATACGCATGCAAATTGAATGGGAAGAGTGACAGTGAAATTTGCACGTTGCATGAATTACTTGTTTCTAAATCCTAGCTCAGACTTTTACATGATCAGCTGGTAGTAGGATCATGAATAACGTCATCCTTCATGAGGGATCATCACTGGTTTCAAATTAGTTTCATCCTTGCTTAGTTCTTTCTTCCCTCCAAAATTTCCCCGGAGCTCGCATCATGCTAGTCACCCAATACAGAATTCGTTCTTCTTTTTGCTTAATTTGTCCGGTCACTCCATTTGTTATTGGATAAAAGAATATTGGGAAAAGTGCCAAAACAGTCCTAAACCTTTTGTCATTGTGCCGATTTAGTCCTAAACCTTTTTTTGGTGCCGATTTGGTCCTAAACCTTTTTAAAAAGTGCCGATTCAGTCCTTTCCGGCCAATTTGGCCGGATTTTGCTGACTGGACGCCGGATTTTGCTGACTGGACGCCGGCCGGCTGACGTGGACAACTTTTACTAATATTTTAATATTTTTGAATTTTTTATTTTTATTTTTATTTTTATTTTTATTTTTATTTTTATTTTTATTTTTTTATTTTTTTATTCTGTTCTTCTTCCTCCAGCCGATCGCCGGACCTCGGCGACCGGCCAGAGGCGACGGCCGGCGAGGTCGAGGTCGACCTCGCCGGCCACCTCGCCAGTGGCCGCGGGGGCGACCTCGCGCGGGGCGGCGAGGCTCACCCTCGCCGAATCTGGCGAGGTCGAGCCTCGCCGGCCATGGGCGAGGCTCGACCTCGCCAGATCCGGCGAGGGCGAGCCTCGCCCACCCAGCGCGAGGCCGCCCTCGAGGCCTGGGCGGCGAGGCTCGCCCTCGTCGGATCTGGCGAGGGTCGAGCCTCGCCCATGGCCGGCGAGGGCGAGCCCCGCCAGCTTGCCGGATCTGGCGAGTGAGGGGGTTCGAGCAGGGGGAGAGAGTCGGAGGGGGTAGACCGCCGGCCACCGCACCTGAGCCGCGGCCGCCGGCCTACGGCCGCGCTTGGTTTCAAGCGCCGAAGCTCCGGTAGGCCTCGGTCTTTTTTTGTGCCTTGCGTTGGTCGGACCAGGCCGGAGCTCGCGGTCTTCAAGGATTCGGTTCGAGATCTGAGGGCGTTCGATCTGGGCAGGACCTGAGAGAGAGAGAGAGAGAGAGATCGAGAAAGAAAGAGAGAGAGAGTTCTCTCCCGGCGGCCGCGGCTCAGGTGCGGTGGCCGGCGGTCTACCCCCTCCGACTCTCTCCCCCTGCTCGAACCCCCTCACTCGCCAGATCCGGCAAGCTGGCGGGGCTCGCCCTCGCCGGCCATGGGCGAGGCTCGACCCTCGCCAGATCCAACGAGGGCGAGCCTCGCCGCCCAGGCCTCGAGGGCGGCCTCGCGCGGGGTGGGCGAGGCTCGCCCTCGCCGGATCTGGCGAGGTCGAGCCTCGCCGGCCATGGGCGAGGCTCGACCCTCGCCAGATCCGGCGAGGGTGAGCCTCGCCGCCCCGCGCGAGGTCGCCCCCGCGGCCACTGGCGAGGTGGCCGGCGAGGTCGACCTCGACCTCGCCGGCCGGACCTCGCCGGCTGTCACCTCTGGCCGGTCGCCGAGGTCCGGCGACGGCTGGAGGAAGAAGAACAGAATAAAAAAATAAAAATAATAAAAAAAATAAAAATAAAAATAAAAATAAAAAATTCAAAAATATTAAAATATTAGTAAAAGTTGTACACGTCAGCCGGCCGGCGTCCAGTCAGCAAAATCCGGCGTCCAGTCAGCAAAATCCGGCCAAATTGGCCGGAAAGGACTGAATCGGCACTTTTTAAAAAGGTTTAGGACCAAATCGGCACCAAAAAAAGGTTTAGGACTAAATCGGCACAATGACAAAAGGTTTAGGACTGTTTTGGCACTTTTCCCAAAGAATATTTTAGAGTAAATTGATAATCTCCTACCAAATGGTACGAGTATACCTCTTATAATAATGTAAAATCCAATTGAAGATGGAGCAGTCTTGATTTAGC
Organism: Eucalyptus camaldulensis; assembly: GCA_019915185.1. NCBI lineage: Eukaryota > Viridiplantae > Streptophyta > Magnoliopsida > Myrtales > Myrtaceae > Eucalyptus > Eucalyptus camaldulensis. The sequence continues at coordinate 11,830,899 of JAHSVA010000005.1, forward strand.
GAAAGAAACAAACTTCAAAACCCCTTTTTTGATGCTAATGATCCAATTAGTCCAACATCAATTCCTTTAAGTCTTGCAATTTGAATACATTTAAAGAGATGAAGGCCCGTTTGATTCGGCTTTTAGAAAATACATTTGCAAAAATGCAAATTTCTTTGGGAGAATGGAGTTTTTCGAAATACAAATAACGTTTGGTAAAATTTATATTGAAAAATAACTTTGGCTAAAATATTATTTGGTAAAATTTATATTTGTAAATGACTTTTATTAAATTAAAAAAATAAAAAAAATTATATATCTTTTTTGAAGTCCAGCCATCGGACCGTCGAATGGCTAGATCTGGCCCTCAGATGGTCGTCGGCGCACACAACCCCTTGGCCGGCAATCGTCGGCCTCCGGTCGGCTTCTTCATGCGGTGGTGTGCAGTAGTTTTGGAGAAGATGAACAGTACCGGGACTTGCATTCCGAATATGTAACTTCTCAAAGTAACTCCGGAGTTGCATTGGGCTAAATGCCCTTAAGCCCTTAGAGCCAATTGAAGATGCAATTGCATCTTGTCAAAGTTGCCCAAAAATACGAACCAAGCGAGTTTGACTTAGTGCCTTTCAAATGCCCAACCAAACAGGGCCGAAGTTCCTGCAAGCCACTTGTTACCGCATGCTGAACACAGACGTAGGGGTGCAGATGGTCCCATCTCTACTCACACATTTCCACATTCGACCGACGAAAAATAAGAACACGTATCGACGAAGAAAAATCACGACAGTACAGATTTCGAATGGATGGCCTTAGCTGATAACGTGAGAAACACGAGAAGTTCAGATCCCGAAAATGATTGGAGTAAAGTCTAACAAATATGAAGCCATGGCATTCCCATTAGACAATTCCAACAGGATACAGTAATAAAACAGGAAGGAGAAAGGTTTTAAATGGGAATGGAAACACAATAGATTATCTGATTAACTATATAGGTCGTCGTCATCAGCGCCGCCAGCAGAAGCTGCAAAAGGATCTGATCCCGCAGCACCGGCACCAGCACTGGCATCTGCAAAGCGAAATTCGCTTCCGAACCCTCTCGACTGCTGGAGTGTCTGAGCAAAAGCTTGATACTTCCTAATATCAGCATCACTCACACTCCTGCGAGCATACTTCATCGATTCCTCGAAATGTGCGGCTTTGATCTCTGCCACCTCATCCTCGACGTCCTCCTCCATGGCTTCAGGATTATCCCTTCTCCTTCTCTCCCTCTCAATATCCTGCAAAACACACAACAGAAGAGGAAAAGCTTAGTTCCTAGTCTATATTTGGTACCAAAAACATCTAGACAGGAAACTAATCAGTCTAGGAGATGTGAAAAGTATGCGAAAATGTGAAGAGCGATCATTCATATGTAAGCAATAGAAAAGCAATGTGAAAGGAATCCTAGAAAAGATATAGGCAGCATCATTCTCGAGATGTTAAGACCACTAGCTGGATGGTCATTCCCCCCTGCGGTACAGAAATAATGGAATTGAATGAAGATGGAACCTTGATTCTACTGAGGCTCCCACCCATCCCACATGCATTATACCTCAAGTCACTGAAAGCAGAGACAGTAAAACATCACATAAGAGGAACCGTACTTTCTCGATGTTTTCTCTGATGGCATATTTGCACGCACGCTGGCATATTTCTGTGATATCAGCACCGCTGAAACCTTGTGTATACTTAGCAAGAGCTCTCAGATCAACATCTTTGGAGACTGGAGATTTCCTCAAGCATGCCTTGAATATTTGATGTCGAGAGTCTTCATCAGGGAGAGGGATGTAAATCAGCTGATCAAGACGGCCTGGACGTAGAAGTGCAGGGTCTATAATGTCTGGCCTGTTGGTGGCTCCAATGATGAACACAGTTTTCTTCGCAGACATCCCATCCATCTCAGTGAGCAGTTGGTTCAAAACCCTATCGGCAGCACCCCCAGCATCTCCAACACTGCTTCCTCTCTGCATGTAATGCAGCCAAGAAAATAAGGTGGAAGTCACTTGCTAAGCAAAATCAGTACTACAAAATATTCAGTCAATGAGACAATTAAAAACCCAACATATCTCAGAAAAAAACCAAGGGGAAATGAATGAAGCCATTTGTACATAACAAGTTTTGTCTTATTAGGTGTTCATTCAAGGATTAACAAAAATCAACCACACTGCTTATTAAATCAATTCAGCAATCTCCAATCCCACTCTTGTTTCGGCAACAGAAGATATCAACTTCGAAACCTCAGATTACTTTTTGATGGGTATTCATAGAAAGACACAAAGCACACACAAAAAATAATAATACCATTGACGACAATTTGTTCATTAACTTGAGCATAAGGGCAGCATTTACATCATACATATGTTATATATAATTCTAGGTTGCCAGTCTACTAATGAATATTTAGTTTTATCACATCAAGCAGATGGAATTGTATCTCATTTATAACTTTTTTTGAGGATACATTTTAACTCTAGGATGAGAGAATATTGCCTGCATTCAACCATTCTCATCAATATTACAATCAGAGGATATACTCCCATCCCTAGATGGTTATCAAAATCCAACCCAAGAACAATACAGAGGTTGAAGAAAACCAAACCTGTGTAGCAATTGAGTCGAGCTCGTCGAAAAATAGAACACAGGGGGCAGATTGTCGGGCTTTGTCAAAAATTTCACGTACATTTGCCTCACTCTCTCCAAACCACATAGTAAGCAACTCAGGGCCTTTCACACTGATAAAATTTGCCTGACATTCATTGGCTATAGCTTTAGCCAGAAGAGTTTTGCCACATCCAGGAGGTCCATAGAAAAGGACTCCCTTAGAAGGTGACATTCCAAATTTCTCAAACTTCTCAGGATGCTCCACTGGATATTGAACAGTCTGCACAGTAAAAAATGAAGCAAACATTAAATTCCAAATTTAAGACTGCACAAAAGCATACACAAAAACCAAAAGAATACAAGTAACATACCTCTTGAAGCTCTCTTTTGACATTCTCAAGACCACCAATATCTTGCCAGCTCACGTTCGGCACTTCAACCACCTGAGTGAATAAATGTTGCAGGCATTAGATTCAAACTAAGGTACAGGAGAAAAATACCATGGAGCGGCTCAAAGTAATACATAAACTACATGTTAAAAATACTTACCGTCTCACGCAGAGCAGATGGATTGCTTGTTCCAAGAGCAGTCTGGAAGTGCTCATTTGTAACTGCCATGGAGTTGAGTATCTCTGCATCTATCGTCTCATCTTCCAAGTCAATGACATCCATCTTCTCTCTGATGCACTGAAGTGCAGCTTCAGTGCAGAGAGCAGCCAGATCAGCACCAACATAGCCATGCGTGTCCTTAGCAATTCTTTCCAAATCAACCTGCACAACATTATATGGAACTATAAGAATTAAGCAGAAAAAGAAGATACTCATACAACAAACTGCTCAGGAAACAAAAAGGAAAATCTTATACATCTTCCGCAAGCTTCATGTTCTTTGTATGGATGCGGAGGACTTCAAGGCGCCCAACTTCATCAGGAACTCCAATATCGATTTCCCTGTCAAATCTTCCAAATCTTCTCAAAGCTGGGTCAATACTGTTTGGTCGGTTAGTAGCTCCCATAACTATGACATGGGCACGAGATTTCAAACCATCCATGAGCGTTAGCAGCTGAGAAACAATCCTCCTCTCGACTTCTCCATGAGTCTTCTCTCTCTTCGGAGCAATTGAATCGATCTCATCAATAAAGATGATGGAAGGTGCATTTTTCTCGGCTTCCTCGAAAGCTTTCCTGAGATTGCTTTCACTTTCACCCGCCAACTTTGACATGATCTCTGGTCCATTGATACAGAAAAAGAAGGCACCGGTTTCATTCGCAACTGCCCTAGCAATGAGGGTTTTCCCAGATCCAGGAGGTCCAAACAGCAGGATTCCTTTCGGTGGTTTCACACCAATTGATTTGAATAACTGTGGATGTCTCAATGGCAGCTCTACCAGCTCCCTAATTTGCGCCATTTGCTTCCTAACACCACCAACATCATCATAACCAACCTCATCTAATCTATTCTCATCCTCCCTCCTCACAGGTTCTCCCTCGCAGAAGATCTCTGTGTCTGGGGCAACAACACAATACTCGGCAGGTTCCGTCTCAATAACCTTGAATTCAACACTTCTCATTCCTCCTCTAACAAGGAAAAAATCACCTTTCCTCACAGGGCGATATGCCTCCAGGAAGTAAGCTACAGAGAGTGAATCCAACAAGTTAGTAGTTGTCCATCCAGTCCACAGATCATCTTTGCAAAAAAATGTGAGCTATTTATGTTTCTGTGCTCAAACTAACATGCTTATGCAATCAATGGTTTAATCGTTTGACTAGAAAATAAGCACTGGCATCCCTCACAAAGGCTAGCAGCAGCTCATAGATCTTTTCACCTAGATATCAGAAGGCATATAAGAGTCAACTTATCACTTTTAGGAAGTAACGTCGTCTCATAGATATATATCAAGGAAAGTTCTGTAAGAAAACTCTGCAAAACATAAATATTGAAAATCTCCATATTCAACACAAACAAACCATTGTTTTGGGATGGTCTCGTTCACTGGCAACCTTAGTATTCACTGGATTTGTTGACCCAAAAAACAGAGGAACAAGCAGAGCCAGGATAGTGATTGCAAATCAAAGCACAAACACTTTAATGGGATTACAATTATAAAAGATAAAAATGACGAATTAAACCCACCAAACACAGGCCACAAACCTGGATATGAAAAAATTAAAGATGCTAATTGTCATTGCTTAGGAAAGCATAAAGAGTCCAAAAAAATCACGGAAACAGGCAGATTTATGTTATCTTTATTTATTTATTTTGGTTATTCCAATTATGATTTCTTACTCCATCAAGTGTTTAATGTGATATGCATTAATTTTTGCATACAATATTAACCACAATTCCATGAATGTAAAAATGGATACATAATACATCTTCAAGATAAAAAATTCAGCACTACAATACTATCAGATGGTAGGTTTGATTTTAAAAAAATGACTACAGAGGGCACTGATCACATAGGAAAAATACCTAAGTGAGCAAAGCAGTATTTCCTACGTCAACATAAATGAGAGGGAACCATCCAGTTATGTATTAAAAGTTCTTAGAAAAGGGAAACTCACGCTTCAAGAATGCATCAAAGAGATTTCCAGTAATCCCTTCGATGGTGTCATCAACAGGAAGTATGTGAACCCGCTTTCCATACTTGACATCAGGACACTGATGCACTGAAACAACATCTCCCAGCCTAACCCTCAGGTTTTGTCTCACCACTTTGTTCATCCTAATCTTTGGCTCGTCGCATGTGTCATCAGCAAGTGCAATGCAGACAGTGTCTTTTCTTTTCTTCCCCTGGGTAAAAGAAGATAGCATTTTAAGACCACCACAAATCATTGCCTACAATCTGAAACCCATATTGTCATGCTACCAAAACAACTGTCCTTTACATCAGAAAGATGGAAACAATGTGAGACAATGCCATCACATGTGCAAGAGCACAAGTACTAGAGAGAGAGAGAGAGAGAGAGAGAGAGAGAGAGAGAATTCTACTATGAGAAGATGTTCGATCACCAAGAGTAATGTAACTAAGTAGATTACATGGCTCAGTTGCGACTTAGTAAAATCAAGTCATAAGAGTTAACATTGAGCATGATAGCATAGAAACTATGACCGTTGGAGCTAAAAAATAGATCTTTTGCATCAATCGCCTCACACGTCCATTGAATGCAGGGAACGACATAGTGCAAACACAACAGCAGAATCGAACCGCATTACAATCTGCAGAAGCTCAGATAATATCACGAAATCCACAATCAGAGGTTCCAGGTTTCAAATTAGCCACATATCGACCTCAAAGCTCAAACAAATTCTACTAAAATCCAGACCAAAACGCCACTCGAGAAGCTCCAACAAATTCCACACTCGAAAAACGGATCACGACACGCCAATCCGACGCAACCCTAGAACAAGACACGCCCACAAATCACGCCCAAATGAGAAACTCATAATCGAATTGATCCCCCCGGAAAGGGGGCGAAACCCCACGAACCTTGACGAGGATGGTGTCGCCGCGGAAGAGCTGGAGCTTCTCCATGGTCTCCGGGTGGAGGGACACCACCGAATTGTCATCGTTGACGGCCTCGTCGACGACGAGGCGGTTGGCGGCCTTCTTGCGCTCCAGGATCGCGGTGCTGAAGTCCCTCTTCGTCCCCTTGCTGCATCCGAAAACCCACAAATTAAACCAAAAAAATAAATAAAGGAAAAACAAATCGATCGGGCGAGCGTCAGATTTCCGAGGAGAAACACCGGGAAATCGGAGGCGGGATTTTGAGGAGAAAGATCTGGACTTACGGGTCGGAGGATTCGGCTTGGCTGGCCATGGCGGTCCGATCGAGAGGGAGCTGCAGCGATGGAGGAAGTGAGGAAGACGAAAGGGGGGGACGGGGTGATGTGAAGCAGAAAAGAACGTGGGTTCGATGGGCTTATTTATTACGGAGAGGACTCTCTTTCTTGTCAGAAAAGAAAAGTTTATTTATTTATTTATTTATTTATTTATTTATTTATTATTATTATTATTATTATTATTATTATTATTATTATTATTATTATATCTTCTATATCTATTATGTATCACTTTGGGAAGTCTCTTGGCTGACCAATCGGTCGTTTCTTGTTAGGAAAGAAAAGGCAAATTTCTCCTTTTAAACCTTTTTGTTTTTAACAAGATTTATGGTATTAATTTGAGATTTGTAGGAAATAGAAGAAAACATAATGTCTAGTAGATAAGTCCGCTAAATCCAATCCTACTATGTTATGTTGTCATATAAAGAGATATTGTCCAATTAAAAATCATGCCTTTCACTTAAATTTGATTTAATTATATGATTAGATATATATCCACTCCGAATTAATGGATTTTGTCCCATCTCATCACTAGAACTAACTAGGATTTTCGACAATTATTATGGTAATTCAAAAATAAATTGATTTGAGATTTAATTAATTCGAATTGATTTTCGCTTCTATTAAAATATTATTAAAGTTGCGTTGAGTTAATTCGCATTTGATGTAAATTCATATTTATGTTGAAATAGGAAATACACCCACCGAATATGTAGGCCATCACTTGCATATTTTCTAGGTAAGTCTCCGAGCCAAGCTAGATCCCATAAATGGAAAAAAATAAAAAGTATAAGGGAGACATAACCGCCCCAATTTCCTTAACTAGTCATTACTCTGTGATCAAATGCAATGACATAAAAGGGAGAGACTGAGGAACAGCTTGAAACAGAACAAAAGAACAACAATTTGCTGCTGCAGCATTAGCACTTCTCTTCGTATCAAGCCAGCCATCCGAGGCCTTGTTATCCAAATCTTGCTAGTAGGCTAATAATGTCTCTCAATTTTATCCAATTCCTCCGTTCTGCACAATCTCCTCAACCCGGTTAGCGAAAGAAACTCATCTCCTCCCTATCCAACTTAGGCCCGAAGCTGAAAAGTAGATACATTTAAAGCGACATGCTCCTATAATTCTTTTCACAATTGTGAAAAAGGAGACCAACTGAGCATCCTATTGAACAGAGTTAAATGATAGGAGTTGGTACACCCATCAAAATTCTTTATAAAAAGAATCTCATCTTTAATCGACAGTTCGGATTTTGCACGGTGTTTTCTCAATGCCTTGCTATGTAGATGCCTCACACTGCTGCGAATCTTTCTTTTCATGCGGGCCAGATGGTAAGCAGACTTCTCAATATAATTGCCGCATTTCATATCTCCAAAGGGCCATAGGTGCACATCCTATTTAACCCTTCTCAGAGGAATTTGAACACCAACTGTGGCAATTGATTGATGAAAAGCTCCCTTTCCTCCTGCGTTGAATAAGACCCTTCCAACTTGCCAGTTTATCCATAACCTTCTATTTACACATGAATATGATCGGATCATCATGTGGGACACGTGAGCATGAACAGTCGCATGGAAAACAGTGAACATCACCACATGCATGGTGTCTTGTCAACAATTATAAAAGATGACACACGGATCAGCCATAAGTGATGCACCATAGTGATACACATCCAATTATCGATACGCGGGAATGGGATATCAATAAACTGTTGATATGAATGTTAGCAACGTTATAAATAGCAAAGTGCTGTTCGAAGATCTTTTGAAGGTATGAGAAATCGTAAGGGACGGAGAGGCACAATTACAAGACAAAATAGTCGGTTTGGGGAAAAAAAGGGGCATGCATGCTTGGATATTTCATGTTTAGAATCACCACATGACTCGGTCTCTTTTAATTAGAAGCCACAGAACTACTTTCAACGAAAAATGTTTTGTCACCAGAGAAATTCCAGCAAAACGCTTCACCCTCACACCACACAATTAGCAACCCAAGATAAGATTTTGTTGTTTCCTAAATATCAACCACTTTGCTTAACTCTTCTCTCACTTCACTAAGCGCATTGGAACTTAAGAAAATGCTTGACTAATGAAAACTCATTTGCTGGTGTCACAAGGCGATAGATTTTTGGCACGGAATAGCTCATGCGGTGCTTGGTGAGCCGAGAACACGAGACTAGCCTTCCTTCTAAAGATTGTTCCTAAACAAGAAAAAATGGTAAGGAGATAGCTGATCCTTTTGCCTAAATTCCTTTGCAAGGTGACCGCAATACCAACGAGTGACTTTCCTATTTATTAAGGAACTTGTACCTCACAAACAGACAAAACACTTCGTTGGTTAGTTGAAGAAAATTAAAGGGAGAGATGCGCTTCGTCAACGTCCGACAAGCCCGGTCTCCGGTACCATGATGACATGTCCGCCGCCGCCAGTCCGGCCGCCGCCTCGCTCCGCGGCAAGAGCTCGGAGATCAAGACCCTCCTCCTCCGCGGCCTCGCCTCCTCGGGCCAGCTCAAGCAGGTCCACGCCTCCCTCCTCCGCCATGGCCTCGACCAGGACCCCTCCCTCCTCAACCCCGTCCTGCGCCGCGCCTTCGACTTCCCCGACGCCGCGGGCTACCCCGGCCTCCTCTTCCGCCAGGCCAGGCGACCCGGCGTCTACCTCTGGAACACGATGATCCACGGCTTGGTCTCGAGCGACCGTTTCGGCGAGGCTCTGGACTTCTACCGCTCGATGCGGAGGGACGGTCTGTTGCCCGATTACTTCACTCTGCCTTTCGTCTTGAAGGCGTGCGCGAGGCTTTCGGAGTTCGAGCTCGGCCGGAGGATGCACGCTCTCGTGGTGAAGATGGGTGTGGGCCCCGATGTCTATGTCCAGACCGGGTTGCTCTGCTTTTACACGAGATGCGGATGTGTCGAAGACGCGTACAAGGTGTTTGACGATATTCCCGACAAGAACGTGGTTTCGTGGACTGCAATGATAACTGGTTTTATCGAGTACGAGAGGTTTGGGGAGGCGGTTGCTATGTTTACAAGGATGTTGGAAATGGGTCTCAGGCCGGATTGTCTTACCCTTGTTAAGGCGGTGTCTGCATGTTCGCGTCTGGGGGATGCGCGCTGTGGAGAGTGGATACACAGATATGTGACAAACATTGGCATGGAAAAGAATGTTTTTGTTGCTACCTCATTACTGGATATGTACGTCAAGTGCGGGAACATGGAGAAGGCGCGCTACTTGTTTGATACGATGCCTGAAAAGGATGTGGTCCCCTGGAGTATCATGGTTCAAGGTTATGCATCTCACGGCCTCCCTAGAGAGGCTTTGAGCATCTTTTTCCAGATGCAGAGGGAGAACTTAAGGCCTGATTGTTATGTCATGGTTGGGTTACTCAATGCTTGCGCTCAATTGGGAGCGCAGGAGTTTGGCTGCTGGGCCAGCAACTTGATAGACAGAAATGAGTTTCTGGATAATCCCATCTTGGGCACGGCATTGATTGACATGTATGCAAAATGCGGAAGTGTGGCTCGAACCTGGGGATTTTTCAGAGAAATGAGAGAGAGGGATCGAGTGGTCTGGAATGCTGCCATAACTGGCCTTGCCATGAATGGGCATGTCAAACCTGCATTCGGGTTGTTTGGCCAAGTGGAGAAGCTTGGGGTTCGGCCTGATGGCAACACATTCATGGGCTTGCTTTGTGCATGCACCCACGCAGGTCTGGTAAATGAGGGCCGGCAATACTTCAACAGCATGGTTAACGTATTTTCTTTGCCTCCTACAATAGAGCATTATGGATGTATGGTGGATCTCCTCGGCCGTGCAGGTCATTTGGAAGAGGCCCATAATTTGATCAAAGATATGCCTATGGAACCAAATACCATTGTTTGGGGCGCATTGCTTGGTGGATGTAGGCTCCACCGAGACACCAAGCTGGCAGAACATGTACTGAAGAAGCTGATTGAATTGGAACCATGGAATTCAGGTAATTACGTTCTCTTATCCAATATTTACTCCTCAAGCCGTAGATGGGATGATGCAGCTGACATTAGGTCGAGAATGAATAATCAAGGGATCCAAAAAGTACCTGGATATAGTTGGATTGAAGTAGGTGGTATTGTCCATGAATTCCTTGTTGGAGATGAGTCTCATCCCATGTCAAAGGAAATCTACGCAAAGCTTGAGGAACTGGCTAAAGAATTGAAAGCAGGTGGTTATGTTCCTACGACGGAGTTTGTGTTGTTCGACATAGAAGAAGAGGAGAAGGAGCATAACCTGAGTTGGCATAGTGAGAAGCTGGCTGTTGCATTTGGTCTGATAAGCACAGGCCCAAATGTGGTTATTCGAGTGGTGAAGAACCTCCGAGTATGCGGTGATTGTCATCAGGCACTTAAGCTTATTTCTAAGATTACCCAGAGAGAGATAATTGTTAGGGATAATAACCGATTTCATTGTTTCATTGATGGCTCTTGCTCGTGTAGAGATTACTGGTGAAGTGGCATATGAATTGGCTACAGAAACACTACAGAATCTCTGGTTCCGGTGTCTGACATGTCATTTGTGTAAGATCTCTCAGCAACTGATTCTCTTCAGCCTTGAGAGAAAGACTTGATCAATTTCGCGGCAACGCTGCTCTTCTAGTGGCGAGGCTGAGCAGAAAGGGCACAACCCACGTTCGAAAGCAGACGGAAACTCTCATTTAGTAACATCAAAAGCCAGAGGAACGAATACTCACACTTTTTTTTTTGGTTGGGGGGGGGGGGGGGGGGGGGGGTTTGGTGAGAAGATACTCGCACACAGGCACGCGCGCGCAAAAGGAGGGAGGGAGAGGAGGGACCTGGCGAGGAGGTGGCGGTGGAAGGCAACGTGAGGCAATTGCCAATGGCGACTTGGCAGGTGCCAGCAGAATGCAACGGTGACATCAAATTGATGACAATTGCGGCAAGGTAGAGGGGGAAGAAAGAAGAAATTTTTTTATATCTACTTTATGTTCCGACATTTTTTTATATCTACTTTATGTTCCGACATTTATCAAATATTGTATAAGATGTTACAAATCCATCATTATACTATCCAAAGGTCGAGATGATCAAACTCAGCATTTATTAACTTGATTTTCTTGTTATCACATCATTGGTCCACTGGAGATAGGTTAAGGCCTAAAAAATTCAATGAAGCTTCCATGTGGAGCTTGCGTTTTCATGCTTTCTCTCTTGAAGCTTTCAGTCGGACACCAGTCAGTGTCCCTTTCCTTGGACACAGCAGATTGGCCGATGGAAGGGGACAGCTGATCCGCGTCCTGTCCCCTTCCATTGGCAGTAAAGAGAACAACTTTGTTTTCCTGTAGTGCGCGTTGACCGTGTCTTTAACTCCGTTTAAAGTAACATCAAGGACAGGACACTCTTGAGGAAAGGGTTCGAGAGAAAAAGTAGAAGCTTCACACATAAGTTTAGGATCTATAGTAACGCTCTGTTTCTTTATTCTTTTATTCTTTTATTCCTCAAAAAAAAAAAAAAACAGAAATTTGTTAAATAACATCAATTAATTTTTATATTCCCCAAATATAAAAATGGCTAGGGAATAAATTTGTAATATAAACAATAATAAGAAAAAAAAACATCTTTTTATTTTCGGGAACAATTTTTAAAAATGAGTGTTTTCTTTTTCTTTTCTTCTTTTTCTTCTTCCTCTTCTAATCGGTGTGTGGAAACTCGTCGCCCACCACTGGCAGTTGCCCATTGCCTACCGCTGCCACCATCGTTGCCACCACTGCTGGTAGCTAGGGGAGGAGGAAAAAGAAAAAAGAAAAAAAATTACAAATTAAAAAAAAAAATTCTACTGCACATAAAAATTTGTGAGTCGTACCAAACACATTTTTGTTCTTTCTCTATTCTTGGAATAGAAATTTTGTATAGTTATCAAACACGTTGTCTAATTTAAAAATTGTTCCAGGTAATAAAAATAGAAAACAAAAACTATTTTTTTATAAGAAATAATTCTCCGAAATAGAAATATTATCAAATGCATCCTAGAGTCCAACATTAGCTCACTAAAAACTGTGCAGTACCTGAAGTAGGTAAAGGGGAGAGTTTCTGGAGAGGACTCTTTGAGGGAACGGAGGAGCAGAGGAAGAAGAAGAAAGAAAGTTCCTTGCAGACTCCATCGAGCATTTAGTTCGGAATTCAAGGAATCCGGGGTATGTCTGTGTCTCTTCTCTTGTTGAATGTTTAGTGTAATGAGCGGCCATGTTTATAGATGGACAGAATGACAAGTCTGCATGGAAAAAGTCTAGAGAGAGAGAGAAGCAAAGAAAGGCGAAAAGAGGCAACAATTCAAGAGGCTCAAGACTCGAGTTTCTGCTGAATAATTATTCAACTGGTTTGATAGATGCATTTGTTCAATTATCCCCACATCGGTTTGGTTTGGCTCCATTTGGAAGACTAGAATAGTTAGGATCGTTAGATTCTTTTAAACACCCCTTATCCACTTCCTATCCTTCTATTCACCCAACATCAATATTCCAACCGTATGAACGACCTTCCTTAAATAAGGTGACTTGAACATCAATCGCAGTTCCATCAAAGACATAATATGCAGAGAGTGGCAGGTCTTCATTGATTTGAGGATTCTTGATATAGGGAAAGAAAGAAAGAAAAAGCTTGAAACCCTCTCTTTTCCATAGAGACCACGCTTTTACATCTTATGATGCAAGCAGTATGTTAAAAAATCAAGACTTTGCATCTTGCAATTTCAATACCGACCAAGAACTTGGATTTCACCATTTGCCTTCATAGATGTTGGTTTATCTGTTTACCATAACGCAATAATATAAAGTAAGGTGTTCAAGGATGACAGCATAATGGTCGAGTGTTGACTTGTTAAACCAGTTCTTCAGATGTAAGGTAATAACTGTTTTGACTTAACAGGGAGCCGCTTGCTCGATCATTGTCTTTGGCCACACATAACCATAGTAATGACTTCGACAAGTATTAATCTCCAGATATGGCTAGTTAGAGGCTAAATGATGCATTCAGCACGGGCTCAGAAACAAAATTTACTAAGCACCTTAGCATAATGTGAAGAAGTGAATTTCACGCAAGACCCTCGTCATCACATGCCAAACACGAACACGGGGCACATGGTCCCAAATCTACCTATACAACAATACACACGACCGACATAAAACGTGGCACATAACATATTTTAACATTCTCAAGACCTCACAAATGATAGACGTATACACAAAAAGCAAAAGAACACAAATAACCGTAACTTTTGAAGCTCCCTTTTAACACTCTCAAGATCTTCAGTAACTTCCCGGCTTTCTTCTGGCACTATAGCCACCTGAGTGATAAAAAAGTGTAGGGTTTAAATTCAAACTCAGGGGCAGGAGAATAACACTATGGAACAGCTCCGCATTAAAAATACTTACTGTCTCCTGGAGAGCAGATGGTTTGCTTGCTCCAAGAGCAGTTTGGAAGTGCTCATTTGTTACTGCCATAGAGTTGAGTATCTCTGCATCTATCGACTCATCTTTCAAATCAATGGCATGCATCGTCTTCTCTCTGATGCACTGAAGTGCAGCTTCAGTGCAGAGAGCAGCAAGATCAGCACCAACATAGCCATGCGTGTTCTTAGCAATTCTTTCCAGATCAACCTGCATAACATCCAGTTAAATTATGAGAACCAAGGGGAAAAAGAAGATACCCTTACAATGAAGTGCTTGGGAAACAAAAAGAGAAATCCTATACATCTTCAGCAAGCTTCATCTTCTTTGTATGAATGTGGAGGACCTCAAGGCGCCCAACTTCATCTGGAATTCCAATGACAATTTCCTTGTCAAATCTCCCAGATCTTCTCAAAGCTGGGTCAATACTGTTCGGTCGGTTAGTAGCCCCAATAACCATGATATGGGCACGAGATTGCAAACCATCCATGAGTGTTAGCAGCTGAGAAACGATCCTCCTCTCAACCTCTCCATGAGTCTTCTCTCGCTTCGGAGCAATTGAATCGATCTCATCAATAAAGATGACGGAAGGTGCATATTTCTCGGCTTCCTCAAAAGCTTTCCTGAGATTGCTTTCACTTTCACCAGCCCACTTTGACATTATCTCTGGTCCATTGAAACAGAAAAAGAAGGCAGCAGTTTCATTTGCAACAGCCCTAGCAATGAGGGTTTTCCCAGATCCAGGAGGTCCATACAGCAGGGCTCCTTTAGGCAGTTTCATACCAATTGATTCGAATAATTGTGGATGTCTCAATGGCAGCTCTACCAGCTCCCTAATTTGAGCCATTTGCTTCCCAACACCCCCAACATCACCATAACCAACCTCATCTAATCCATTCTCATCCTCCCTCCTCACAGGTTTTCCCTCACTGAAGATCTCTGTATCTGGGGCAACAACACAATACTTGGCAGGATCCGTCTCGATAACCTTGAACTCCACACTTCTCATTCCTCCTCTAACAAGGAAGAGATCACCTTTCCTTAAAGGGCGATATCCCTCCAGGAAGTAAGCTACAGAGAGTGAATCAATCGCGTTAGTAAGTTGTCCATCCGATCCAAGGATCATCTTTGCAAAAAGAAGTGAGCTATGTTAGGGTTTGTGCTCAAACTAACATGATTATGCAGTCAATGGTGTAGTGGTTTGACAAGAAAATAAGCACTGGCATCCCTTGCAAAGGCTAGCAGTAGGTCGCAGATCTTTTAGCATTCTTTACCCGGTATCAGAAAGCAAGCATATACGAGTCAATCACTTTCGGAAAGGAACAACCTCTCATAGATAGTATGGAGAAAAGTTCTGTAAGAGAAGTGCTCTGCAAAACATAGACACTGATGCAATCCATAATTAACCCAAGCAAACCAGTGTTTTAGTATGGTCTGTTTTATCAGCAACTTTAGTCTTCATTGGATTTTGTTACCGGAAAACGTTAGGATCAAGCAGAGCCATTTAATAAGTACCAGCTAAATGTAACCAGGTCTATAGG
Organism: Eucalyptus camaldulensis; assembly: GCA_019915185.1. Lineage (NCBI taxonomy): Eukaryota > Viridiplantae > Streptophyta > Magnoliopsida > Myrtales > Myrtaceae > Eucalyptus > Eucalyptus camaldulensis. The sequence continues at coordinate 11,846,344 of JAHSVA010000005.1, forward strand.
AAAGTAATTGCACTTCAAAGCACAAACACTTTGCAATGAATCACACTTAAAAGGAATCAAAATGATCAATGAGCCCACCTAACACGGGCCAGCATCCCGGATTTAAAAAAAAAAAAAAAAAATTGAAGATGCTAGTCATCGTTACTTAGGAACTGGCGAAAGCATGAAGAGAAAATAAATTCACAGGCAGATTTATGTTGTCTTTTTGTTTTTGTTATCCCTATTCATGAATTTTTCGCTTCATCAAGTGTTTAATTTAATATGCACTTATCATTACACAAAGCATTAACGTAAATTCCACGAACAAAAAAGGGTTCATAATACATCTTCAACATAAAAATCGCAGCACTACCATACAATCAGATGGTAAACCTATTCAACGTGAACGAGAGGGAACCGGGCAGTTATAAATTTTCTAGAAAAGAGAAACTCACGCTTCAAGTATGCATCAAAGAGATTTTGAGTAAGCCCTTCAATGGTGTCTTCCACGGGAAGTATGTGAACCCTCTTTCCATACTTGACATCAGGACATTGATGCACAGAAACAACATCCCCCAGTCCAACCCTCAGGTTTGATCTCACCACTTTGTTCATCCTAATCTTTGGCTCCTCGCATGTATCATCAGCAAGTGCAATGCAAACAGTATCTTTCCTTTTCTTCCCCTGGACAAAAGAAGATAGCGTTTTAAGACCACCACAAATCATTGCGTACAATCTGAAACCTTTATTGTCATGCTATCCAAAAAAACTGTCCTTTACATCAGAGAGATGCAGACATTGCGGGACAACGCCATCACGTGTGCAAGTGCACAAGTACTCTGTGTGTGCGTGTGTGTGTGTGTGTGTGTGAGAGAGAGAGAGAGAGAGAGAGAGAGAGAGAGAGAGAGAGAGAGAATTCTATCATGAAAGATGTTCAATCACCATGAGTAATGTAACTAACTAGCTTGCATGGCTCAGTCGCGACTTAATAAAATGAAGTCATGAGGTTGACATCGAGCATGATGGCATTAAAACTGATTGCCGGAGCTAAAAGAGAGATCTTTTGCATCAATCGCCTCACACATACATTAAATGCAGGGAACGACATTGTGTACAGAAATCAGTAGAATCGAACCACATTAAAATCTGCAGAAGCTCAGATAATATCACGAAATCCACAATCAGAGGTTCCAGGTTTCAAATTACCCACATATCGACCTCAAAGCTAAAAAAAATTGCTACTAAAATCCAGACATGACATGACCACAAAACTCTACTCAAAGCTCTAATAAATTCCACACTCAAAAAATGGATCATGATACGCCAATCCAACGCAACCCTAGAACACAACACACCCACAAATCACCCAAACGTCAAACTCATAACCGAACTGATCTGCGAAAGGCGTGAACCCCACAAACCTTGACTAGGATGGTGTCGCCGCGGAAGAGCTGGAGCTTCTTCATGGTCTCTGGGTGGAGGGACACCACGGAATTGTCGTCGTTGACGGCCTCGTCGACGACCAGGCAATTACAAGCTCGGTTGGACATGGCGTTCAATTTGAGAGTACAGCGACAGAGAGTGAGGAAGACGACTGGAATTGTTACGTGAAGAAACACGGGTTTGATGAGTTATCCCGGCTATTTCCGTGCAATAGTGCTGTGAAAGATGCTCAGTATGCTGCTTTACAGATTCTAAAGATCCAACATGGGATCCACCACATGATGAGACGCCATCTTTACATAAGCCAGTTTCAGCTCAGCATAATTACGAAAGACGTATGAGACATCCAGAATCTATTTCGGGATCTGAGAGATCGTATAATACCGAAAACAGGAATCTCATGTTGCTTCAGGAGTGTTACGTGAAGAAAGACAAGTTTGATGGGTTATCCCGACTAGTTTTCATACAATAACGTAGTTAAAGATCTTCGCATCATTTGACGTCTACATTACAAATTCAAAAGATCCAACCTAGGATCCACCACATGATGAGATGCCATCTTTACATAAGCCGGAGGCGTCCAGAATCTATTTCGGGATCTCAGAGACCGTATAATATCTGGAACAGGAATCACATTTTGCTTCAGGGGAGCTGATGATTACGGATCTCATCCCTACGAAAAGGAGCTCCGTTAAGTCTAGGTATTTACTAGGTTCGTACCAAATTCGATTCTAACCTTAAATCGAGGATAAGCTTTCGTAAAAGCAAAAGAAAAGGCAAAAGCTTGCTTTTAGAAATAGCAGAGCTCGAGACAGAGACAATGACCTCGTAACTATCATTTTTTTTTTTTTGTCGTTTTTTTACGCAGGAAAGCTCCTCGGGTCAGATTCAATGTCCCTCGTTTTGGTCCTTCTCCCTGCAACTTTTCCATTTTCAAAGAATTTCCCTTTCTTTAACTTTTACCACACTGCCTGCCACTCGCTCTTTGACAGCCCCATGTTTCATCATCCTTGCACTTCACCCTCATCTTGAAATCCTTGCAAGTTGTAATGATGGTGTGACCATGAGTAGAGCCCCAAGAATAGGAAATGGAAACCTGTACAGAACTCACGGTGCACCTCAGGCGAAATGGGACCGAAGACCGGTTACATGGGTTATTTATTTGAAGGTGTCACACATGAAATCCTATATAGATGAGGGAGTAACACGATTGTCCTTTTACCAAAGGATGCAACCTCAAACTATATTCCAAATATTCAGTTCTCAATAATTCTCGCGATAATGCTATCTTTCTATCGATCACTAACTAAGACACCTGAAAAACATGATAAAAAGAAAGAAACGAGTTACCACGACTTAGCGAGTAATATATTTTTTCTAAACGGATCAAACAATCGCTATGCATTTTTAGAACACAAACATAACTCACTTTCGTCAAATCTATAAATTTAACAAACATTCTAAATCAAAATGAAATATTTCTTACTTTAATATAATATGTTCAAAGCAAAAACATTCAAGATAATAACAAACAAACATTAATGGTTCATTCCATTGATTTTTCTTACCACACATCAATGGTCTATTCCATTAATCTATCTCATATGAAACCACACATTGATGGTTCATCTATTGACCAATTTTTTACTCAATTTCAAATCATGATTACGACGCAATACCTAGTAATAAGACGATTAAGATTCCTCCCATTGATTAGGTCTCTATCTATTATTAGCCGGTGTCTCGGCCCATAATAATATCTTAGACTATTATGCGCATACTCACACATCCCTCAATTGGTCACAAATACATTGAGCATAAACCACAATCTCAATCTCCAATAATCCACAACTAAATCCAAAAATAATTTCATATTCACAATGAGTTTCCCAAAACAATTCAATATCCATTTTATAAACCAATTCACTATATTGATATCAAAGCGCCTTTCAAAACCACATTCATAAATCATAAACTTTTCAAGATTCTTTCATAAAAAGTTTCACAAACTACTTATAAGCAATCATTTAAGTTGAAGTCAAACGATGACTTCCCATTTAAACAACAAATAATAGTCAAGGTTTGATTATTTTACGAAACAAAATATATTATTTATCAACTCATAACATACTTAATCCATAATGTTTTTCAAAATATGAGTTTAAAACACAAAGAAGAATTGATATCGCTCACCTGAAAACCAATCTATGCTGATTACTCAAGCCGACGCATTTGAATTCCTAACAATTAATTGAAAAACGATATCGAAAGACCGAGTAAACAATTTTTAATGAATGACTTGACCACACTACATCTATTTGTCAATAGAATGACACTTATGCACCATAACAAAAGCTTGCTTATATCAGAAACCTATTGTTGTTTGCTATGCACAACTCGTGCGCTAAACTTCTTCGCATTGTAACTTCCTCCGCGGAACCCCATTTCAAGCAAGCGTATAGTCATAGAAAAGCCATTTCGATATACCACCACAAGTTCAACTCAGACACCCCAAAATCATACCAAAAAGGGCTAAAATTCAGCCTTGAAAGTTATTGTTCGGAACTTGACTAGCACGTGCGACGAAATTCGAAATTTTGTTTTGAGCAAACCGTAAGTTGAAAATTGAGATCCATAAAATCCTACGGATCCACAACACCCTAAACTATCATTTTTATATATATTCACTGTTTGAAAACTCCTCAATTAACTGCAACAAGTCATAATTCACCTAAAACCGAATTTCCAACCATAATTTCGGTAATTCCTTTGAATAGAAGATTAGGCGCTTGAATCATTTACTGACATTGCAAAATAGAGTCGATTCGGCTTGGCGAGGCCCCCGTGACGTGTTCACACAAAACTCCCCTCTCTTTTTCCTTTTGTCTCTTTCCCTTTCTTTCTTTTCTCCTTTTCCTTTCTGTTTCTTTTTCTACCCAAGCTCTCTCTCCCCCTCTCTCTCTTATAAAGCTAAAGTCCCTCTTTTCCTCTTCTTCTAGTTCAACTCCTCATTTTCTTTCCTTTTTTTTTTTAATCTTTTTCTTCTTTCTACCTTTGACTTTTCAACCCATATTTTACATAAGAATTTGCTTGCATAATAGTATTTGAGCTACTATGAGAAAAATAACTCGTTGTGAGTCACAAATTTTTAAAGAAGTGGGCTCCACAACAATTTATAATCCACAATAATTTATAATTATTTAGGGTGCGAATGGTAACATTTCTGTTCTTTTTTTTGTTCCTGGGAACAGAAACAAAAAAATGTGTTTCTGTTCCGGGGAACAATTTTTGAACAAAAGAACGCATTTGGTAACGTTTGGTCCGGGAATAAAAAATGAACAGAAACACGTTTGGTAAATTTTATTCTTTTTTTGTTTCTTTTAATTTTTTAAACATTTTTATTTTATTTTTCATTTTTTCCTTTCTTTTTTATTTTTTCTTTTTTCAGTCGGTCACGGGGCCGGCAGCCTCGCCGGATCTGGGCGAGGTCGAGCCTCGACGGCCGGTCGCCGGCCATGGCCGAGGCCGGCGACCGGCGAAAGAGAAAAGAAGAAAAAAAAGAAGAAAAGAAGAAGAGAAGAAGAAGAGAGAGAAGAAGCTTGCCGGAAATGTTTCTTCATTTTTGTTTCTGGAACAAGAAACAAAAAAACAAAAAAAGAACAGAAACGCAACCAAACGCGTTTTTGTTCCTTTTTTGTTCTCGGGAACACTTTCCGTACAGAAGTGTGCCGGAAACACTTTTTTGGAGTGTTTCCATGCACACCCTTATGGTTCAGAAGATATTGTTATTATCATAATAGATTAAAGAATGTCACACATTAATTTCTCTTTATCATAATAGATTAAAGAATGTCACACATTAATTTCTCTTTATTAGAAAATGACTTTCCTTTCTTGTGCATAGATAAAAGTTTTTTTCTTTTTCTTTTTTCCTCGAACCATTATCTTCCCTATTAATATAACTTGGAAGTGCTTTTGGTTGAACTACTTTTATTAAGAAATTTTTCCTTTCGGGTTCAAACTATAAAGATATTCTCAAAAATCTCCACCTTTATTTGATGTTTAAGCCAACTCATAATCTCTTTGTCGGAAAATTTGAACTCCAGACACCATGGCATGGCTCTTCAACCGTCACAAACATTGTCTAAGTCCAAAGTTAAGCATGGACCAAAATGCAGCCATTTGAGTGGTGAAGAACCTCCAAGTATGCGGTGATTGACATTAGGCACTTGAGCTTATTGCTAAGATCACCCTTAGAGAGATCATTGTTAGGGATAATAACCGATTCCACTGTTTCATCGATGGCTCTTGTTGGTGTAGAGATTACTGGTGAAATGGCATATGAATTGGCTACAGAAACACTATTGAATCAAATGGTTACGGTGATTGATACATTATTTGTGTAAGATCTCTTAGCAACTAATTCTCTTCAGCCTCGAGAGAAAGACTTGATTAATATTGCGGCAACAACTCTTCTAGTCGGTCTACTGGACGTTGGTTTAGTGGCAAGGCTGAGGAGAAAGGGCAAAACCTATGTTCAAAAGTAGACGAAAACTCTCATTTAGTAACACCAAAAGGCAAAGGAACTAAAACTCACTTTTTATGTTCTCTTAGGCCGGAAGGCCAATGCAAAGGTAGATCCTAGCAATCCATTTCTTCAAAAGTCGAGGTACCAGAAAGAGGGGTGGGTTGGGGGGGAAGAGACTTGCACGCAGGCGCGCACGAAAGAGAGAGAAGGGGGGGACCTAGTGAGGAGGTGGTCGTGGAAGGGAAGGTGAAGCAATGCCAATGGCCGCTTGACGGGTGCCAGCAGAAAGCAGCGGTGACATCAAATTAATGACAATAGCGCAGAGGTGGAGAAGGGAGAAAGAACAATTTGTGTTACATCTACTTTCTATTCGGGCATTTATCATACATTGTATAAGATGTTATAAATCCCATCATTATACCATCCAAAGGTCGAGATATCAAACGCAGCATTTATTAATTCGTTTCATTGTTATTACAAGATTGGGCCACTGGAGATGGGTAACCAAATATGGCCTAAAAAATTAATTGAAGCTCACATGTAAAGCCTGCCTTTTTCCCAGCCACAGCATGCTTTCTCTCTTGAAGCTTTCGGTCGGACACATGTCAGCGTCCCTTTCCTTGGAGACAGCAGCTCAGCCGATGGAAGGGGACAGCCGATCCGCGTCCATGAGCAGTAAAGATAGCAATTTTGTTTTCCTGTAGTGTGTATCGACCGTATCTTTAACTCCATGAAAAGTAACATCAAGGACAGGACAGTCTTGAGGGAAGGTTTTGAGGGAAAATGTGGAAGCTTCACACGCAAGTTTAGAGCCCAGACGAACAGGAGCATTAGCTCACTAAAACTACGCAGTACCTGAAGAGGCGGAGGGGAGAGAGTTTCTGAAGAGGACTCTTCGAGGGAACGGAGGAGCAGAGAAAGAAGAAGTAAGCAATTCCTTGCAGACCCCATCGACCATTTAGTTCAAAATTCAAGGAATCCGGGGTATGTCTGTGTCTCTCCACTTGTTAGATGGTTAGTGTAATGCATGGCCATATGTTTGTAGATGCACAGAATGAGTATCTGCATAGATAGAGTAGAGAGAGAGAGAGAGATGCAAAGAAAGGCTAAGAAAAGCAACGTTTTAAGAGGCTCAAAACTCGAGTTTCTGCTGAATCATTATTCGGCTGGTTTTATAGATGCATTTGTTCAATTATTTCCATATCGGTTTGGTTTTGGTCCATTTGGAAGACTAGAATAGTTAGGATCGTTAGATTTTTGCAAGCACCCCTTATCCACTTCCTATCCTTCCGATTCGCCCAACATCAATGTTCCAACCGTACTAACGACCTTCCTCGAATAAGGTGACTTGAACATCAATCTCAGTTCCATCAGAGACATAATATGCAGAGAGTGGCGGGCCTTCATTCATTTGAGCGTCGAGGCAGTAGAGAGCGATGGAGCAGTTCCCAAGACCCCATCGCTTCTCGATTTTAGTACATCTCCTGGGTCCCCATGAAGCCCGGCCTCAGGGAGGACTCGAGCCGGATGGCAATCTTTGTCCCCTTGAGCAGCAGAGCCAAGCAAAGCGTCACGATTGCGGCGTTCCCGACGAAGATGCAGAGCTGCATCTCCTCATCGTCGAGCAGCGCCTGCTCGTTGTGCACCAAGGTCTGCTTCCCAATATCCCTGCCAATTACGTCTTGGACCATCTCCTTCGTGTGGAGGATAGTGTCAAAGTGCGTGACCTCGATTTGCAGCGGGATCTCCCCTCTGATGATGCACAGGAGCACCATGGCTTGAAGTGCGGGGTTCACCTCACAATCAGATTGACACGGAGAGGGCGATTGGCAAGATTTGTGCAGATGGTTTCATCAAGTTACGTGTAAGATATGCATGCGAATTGAATGTGAAGAGCGACGGTGAGATTTGCATGCGGCATGAATTACTTGTCTGTGATCGTAGCTCAGGTTTTTGCATGAGCTGTTGGTAGGACCATGAACAATGTCTCATCCTTCATGAGAAATCATCACTTGTTTAAAATTACTTTCATTTTTGCCTTGTTCTTTCTACCCTCCAAATATCGCAGAGTATGCATCATGCTAGTTACTGAATACTGATTTCATGCTTGTTTCATCTTAATTTTTCAAGTCACTCCATTTATGATTGGATCAGACTATTTAACTTCAAACTGATAATCTACTATCATATTGTATGAGGGTACATCTTATGGTGATGCAAAATCCTATTGAGGTAACTACAGAGGATTCTTGATATACCGAAAGAAAGAAACTGGAAACCCCTCTCCTTTCCACAGAGACCACGCTTTTACATCTTGTGATGCAAGCAGTATGTTCAAAAATCAAGACTTCGCATCTTGCAATTTGAATACTGACTAAACACTTGATTTCACCAATTGCCTTCATAGATGTTGGCTTATCTGTTTACCACAACGCAATCATGTAAAGCAAGGTGTTCGAGAATGACTGCATAATGGTCGAGTGTTGACTGTCGAACCGGTTTTTCAGATATAAGGTAATAATTTATTTGACTTAATAGGGGTTCGCTTGCTCAATCGATGTCTTTGGCATGCATAACCGTAGTAATAACTTCGACAAATATTAATCTCTGGATATGGCTAGTTAAAGGGTAAATGACAAATTCGGCACAGGCTCAGAAACAAAAGGTACTATGCACTGGAACATAATGCGAAGAATTCAAATTTATGCGAGCCCCTCGTTGTCACATGGTAAACACGGACATGGTGCACGTGGTCCCAAATCTACATATGCATTACCACACTCGACCAACGGAAAAAGTGGCACGTAACATATTTTAACATTCTCAAGACCTCACAAATGATAGAAGCATACACAGAGAACAAAAGAACACAAATAACCGTAACTTTCGAAGCTCCCTTTTAACACTCTCAAGACCTTCATTACCTTCCCAGCTCTCTTCTGGTAGTTCAGACACCTGAGTGATAAAAAAAGTCTTAGGGTTTAGATTCAAACTCAGAGGCAGGAGAATAGTACTATTGAGCAGCACCGTATTAAATATACTTACTGTCTCTGGGAGAGCAGAAGGGTTGCTTGCTCCGAGAGCAGTTTGGAAGTGCTTATTTGTTACTACCATAGAGTTGAGTATCTCCGCGTCTATCGGCTCGTCTTTCAAGTAAATGACATCCGAATTCTCTCTGATGCACTGAAGTGCAGCTTTAGTGCAGAGAGCAGCCAGATCTGCACCAACATAGCCATGAGCGTTCTTAGCAATTCTTTCCAGATCAACCTGCATAACATTCAATTAAAGTATTAGAATCAAGGGGAAAAAGACAACAAACTGCTTGGGAAACAAAAAGAGCAGTCCTGTACATCTTCAGCATGTTATTTATTTTTTGTGATCCCACATCTATACCCAAATTTTCTCCTAAAAGTTGTGACTATTCGACATGAAGATTTCCACGCTTCGTACCTTTTCGTTGACAACCGCTCGTCTTGATGGGAGACAATATATAAGGAACGTACGTTCATTTCTGACGGGTAATCAAGGTTTAACACAAAATCCTCACATTTAGAATACACCATCAGTACGTGAGGAAATTTGGTTAGTAGAGTGTGCCCATTGCTTTCTTGATTTTTCAGGAGATTCGACGAACGTGAATGCAAACAATGGCTGGAGGTTTGTCTATAAACGATCTTGGCTTCCGCATATGAATTTTTTATGTCTTACATTTAGTATCAGAGCATGGTTTATTGCCTCTGCCTTGTTTTTTTCGAATTTTTGGGTGTATTTTTTGGGTATTGGAGAGATGAACAGTAACTTTGAAGTTTTGAGGCCAAGAGAGATTCGACGATTCCGGGCAAAATCCGCACGACCCACCCTTTGATTTCGGACCCATTCAGTCGCACCGCCATGAGGAACGTTAGCCATGAGTTTTTCCGGTATATTGGTGCTTGCCGGAGGCTAATCGGGCGGCGGAAGTCTCTGTGGTTGAGGTTTTGTGTTTTTGGGAATTTTCTTATGATTTGGGGCTTATTTCTTCATCATTTTCGTTGAAACTTGTACCCATGTGGTCGTGCCGACGTTCTCTTCAAAACCCACTATTAATTTGTGTCTGAAATGGGCTGCCGGAGAAGAAACAGCCGGCGAAACCGCGGCGGAACGGCAAAAAAGGCGAAGAAAAGCTTCTATTCGCGCGAGGAAGAAGGCGCGTGGAGCCCACGCGCGCGCTGCGGTTGCAGGTGCGTGGATTCCACGCGCCACGCGCTCTCACGCGTGCGGCAGTCACTCGCCTGCGCGCTGAACCGCGCGCTTGCGGACCACGCGCTTGCCGCGGGAACGAGTGCGTGCCAGGCACGCGCCTGTCGTCTCCCACCCGTGGCTCCTTTTTACACTTTTGCCCCAATTTTTAAAATTTTTGCAATTATACCCTTGGCCAATTTATTTATTTACTGTTCTGCCCTTGATGTATTTATTTATTATGTCATTTCATGCATTTTTATGAATATTTTATGCATGAAATTAAATGTCCAATGGTCCATATATTTAATTAATTAGGGAGTGGCCACAGCATCTTTAATTAATTAAATTATATATTAAAAGCTTCCGGATCATATTTAGAAATGGACATTGATTATAATTAATTATATTAATATGATGAATTTTATCCCACATGAATTTTTATTATATTAATATGATTAATTAGGATGAAATATCATATTATTTTTCTTAATTTACCCACAGGGATTAAGAAAAGGCATATAATATGGTAGTTTCTTCATGAAGTAATTATAAATCTATTTAAATTAAAAACTTAGCCCACAGGTAGTTTTTATGTTATTTGATTCATATTGTGACATGTTTACATTGGTAAAACATGATTTATTTATATTTGCCTCAAATTTTGTGACATAAGCATGATTATTTGATATGCAGTTTCGCAACCTGTGAATTTCTCTGAATTTAAGTTTGATGTTCCTACACTGAATGGTGAGAACTATAAAGTTTGGAAGGAGTCAGTTCTTCTTCAATTGGGGTGGATGGACATTGACTATGCTATAAGGAAAGACGAACCACCTGCTTCTACTGATTCGAGCACTCTAGCTGAGATAGCTCTTTATAACCAATGGGAGCGGTCCAACCGCGTTTGTGCCATGTTTATAAGAGCTAAGATATCTCCTAGTATTCGTGGTTCAGTTGCTCAGCATAACAATGCTAAGGCTTTATTGGAGGCCATAGATGCGCAATTTGAAAATTCTGAGAAGGCGCATGCCATGACCCTAATTATGAAGTTTTCATCATTGAAGCTCACTAGTGTTAGAGGTGTGCGTGAGCACATCATGCAAATGAGGAACATTGCAGCTCAGCTTAAGAACCTTGAGGTTGAGATATCTGAATCCTTCCTTGTGTATTATATTCTGAACATTCTCCCACAACAGTATGCACCTTTCAAGATCTCTTATAATACACATAAGAATAAATGGTCTATTAATGAACTCATGACCATGTGTGTTCAAGAGGAAGAAAGACTGGTTATGGAATTGGGAGAAAGTGCTCATTTGGCAACACAAGGAAAGAATAAGGGCTATGGCAAGCATAAGGGAAAAGGTAAAATATCTCCCCAAGCTGACATTAAGAAAGAATCCAAATGCTTCTTTTGTAAACAAAAGGGGCATATAAGGAAGGATTGTGTCAAATTTAAGGCCTGGCTCGAGAAGAAAGGTAATCCAATCTCTTGTGTTTGTTATGAATCTAATATGACTTATGTAAGTCACAACACTTGGTGGATTGATTTTGGATCTACAATCCATATTTCGAATTCCATGCATGGTTTTCAAAACCACAGGAAGCCAGTGGGAAGTGAACAAAGCATCTATTCAGGAAACAAGATGCGTTCGCATGTGGAAGCTATTGGGACATATAGACTAGTTCTCAATAGAGGTTTTGTTTTAAATTTGGAAAAGACCTTTTATGTTCCTAATTTTTCTAGAAACTTAATTTTAGTTTCAAGACTTGTACCTTTGGGATACTCTTTTAACTTTTCAGATTCAAACTTTTATTTATCATTTAAATCTGAAATTGTTGGGAGTGGTATTTTGTCTGATGGTCTTTTTCGAATTAATTTATAAGACAATGCCTATTATGATGCGATGCATGTTCATGATAAAACTGGTATAAAACGATGTGTTGTGAAAGAACATTCCTCTATGTTGTGGCATCGGAGATTGGGACATATCTCCATAGAAAGAATTAAGCGATTAGTAAATGATGGAGTACTCGGTACTTTAGATTTTACTGATTGTGATACTTGTGTGGATTGCATAAAGGGAAAGCAGACTAACAAGTCAAAGAAAGGTGCCAAGAGGAGTACAGAAATATTAGAAATCATACATACGGATATTTGTAGTCCGGATATGGACTCATGTGGTCAGAAATACTTTATCTCTTTTATAGATGATTACTCACGTTACATGTATCTCTATTTGATTCATAATAAGTATGAAGCATTAGATGCCTTTAAAGTATTTAAGGCGGAAGTAGAGAAACAATGCAATAAGCAAATTAAGATCGTGAGATCAGATAGAGGTGGAGAATTCTATGGTAGATACACTGAAGATGGACAAGCACCTGGTCCATTTGCAAGATTTCTTCAAGAGCATGTGATAGTTGCCCAATATACTATGCCTGGTTCTCCGGACCAAAATGGTGTAGCGGAAAGAAGAAATCGGACCTTATTAGACATGGTGCGTAGTATGCTTAGTAGCTCGAAACTTCCTAAATTCTTATGGATTGAAGCACTTAAGACGGCAGTGTACATATTAAACCGAGTTCCGACCAAGGCTGTCCTAAAGACATCTTTTGAGTTATTTAAGGGTTGGAAACCGAGTTTGCATCATGTGCGCGTTTAGGGATGCCCATCTGAAGTAAGAATTTATAATCCACAAGAAAAGAAGTTGGACCCAAGGACCATAAGTGGGTATTTCATTGGATATGCCGAAAGGTCTAAGGGATACAGGTTTTATTGTCCATCGCATACCACTAGGATTGTGGAATCAAGAAATGCTAAATTTCTTGAAAATGACTTGATCAGTGGGAGCGATCAACCAAGGGATCTTGTTCCTAAGGAAGATCATTCAAACACTCAACTTTCCACCTCAAGTTTAAGGTTGGTTGTTGCTCATAATGCCCCTTCAGTTCAACCGGTTATTGAACAACCAATCGTTGAAGTTCCACAACCTGCTGATATTGATCTAGTAGATCCAGTTGTTCAGCAATTACCAGAAACTGTTGAACAACCAGTTGAGCAACATGCTCCTCAAGAGAATGTTGATCCAACATTGAGAAGATCTGCTAGAACAAGGAAATCGGCTATTCCTAGTGATTACATCGTGTATTTACAAGAGTCTGACTACAATATTGGAGCTAAGAATGATCCTGAAACGTTTTCACAAGCCATGGATAGTGATAAATCCAATTTGTGGTACAATGCCATGAAGGAAGAGATGAGTTCTATGGCATCTAACAAAGTCTGGGATTTGGTTAAGTTACCTGATAGTGCGAAGGCCATTGGTTGTAAATGGGTCTTCAAAACTAAGAAAGATTCATTGGGTAACATTGAAAGATATAAAGCTAGACTTGTTGCCAAAGGATTCACTCAAAAGGAAGGAATTGATTACACGGAGACCTTTTCTCCTGTATCTAAGAAAGATTCTCTCGTATTGTTTTGGCATTGGTTGCCCATTTTGATATGGAATTACATCAGATGGATGTGAAAACGGCGTTCCTCAATGGAGAACTAAAGGAGGAGGTTTACATGAAACAACCTGAAGGATTCTCCTCTAGTAAATGTGTGCATTTGGTGTGCAAGCTTAAGAAATCTATATATGGCTTGAAACAAGCGTCCCGCCAATGGTACTTAAGGTTTCATGATGTTATCTCTTCATTTGGTTTTATAGAGAATGTCATGGATCAATGTATATATCAGAAGGTTAGTGGGAGCAAAATTTGCTTCCTTGTGCTGTATGTGGATGATATACTACTTGCAACCAATGATAAGGGGTTGCTACATGAGGTGAAACAATTTCTCTCTAAGAGTTTTGACATGAAGGATATGGGTGAGGCATCTTATGTCATTGGCATTAAGATCCATAGAGATAGATTTCGAGGAATTTTAGGACTATCTCAAGAAACCTATATCAATAAGGTCCTAGAGAGATTTCGGATGAAAGATTGTTCACCAAGTATAGCACCCATTGTGAAGGGTGACAGGTTCAATTTGAACCAATGCCCGAAGAACGATCTAGAAAGGGAACAAATGTGCAACATTCCATATGCTTCTGCTGTTGGAAGCTTGATGTATGCTCAGGTTTGCACTCGACCTGACATCGCTTTTGCTGTTGGAATGTTGGGAAGATATCAAAGTAATCCAGGTTTAGACCACTGGAGAGCTGCAAAGAAAGTGTTGAGATACCTTCAAGGTACCAAAGACTATATGCTTATGTATAGACGGACTGACAACCTGGAAGTGATCGGTTATTCGGATGCGGACTTCGCAGGTTGCGTTGATTCACGAAAATCAACATTTGGATACATTTTCATGTTAGCTGGCGGAGCCGTGTCATGGAAAAGTGCCAAGCAGACTTTGACTGCTACTTCCACTATGGAGGCTGAGTTCGTTTCTTGTTTTGAGGCTACCTCGCATGGTGTATGGTTGAAGAGTTTCATTGCTGGGCTTAGAATTGTTGATTCTATTTCTAGGCCATTAAGAATATATTGTGACAATTCAGCTGCGGTTTTTATGGCTAAAAATGCCAAAAGTGGCAGTCGAAGTAAGCATATCGACATTAAGTATTTAGCCATAAGGGAACGTGTTAAGGAGAATAAAGTGGTCATTGAACACGTTAGCACTGAATTGATGATAGCTGATCCTTTAACTAAAGGCATGCCACCAATGAAGTATAAGGATCATGTAACTAGTATGGGAATAGGTCCCATCATGTGATTTGTCGACATATGAACGATTTTTGTTGTATGGAGCTCTTGTTCAGTTGTAATGTTGATTCTCAATTTTTGTGTACACATTTTGTTGTTTATGAGAATAACATTTATCCTTGGTTCTGGAATAAACATGAGGTTTATTCATTAAGATATGTTGTTACATATAGGCTGATATTAAAGAAATAAGATGCATTGTGATACATGGAAGGTATTACTCACTCTTAGAGGACATGTCGCCATGATCCATGTGTTTTGTTTCTTTTCTTTAAGCATAAAGTTTTCGTGGAATTAGTTGAATGATTCGTATGATGAAAATGATGGGATCAAGTGGGAGAATGTTATTTATTTTTTGTGATCCCACATTTATACCCAAATTTTCTCCTAAAAGTTGCGACTATTTGACATGAAGATTTCCACGCTTCGTACCTTTTCGTTGACAACCGCTCGTCTTGATGGGAGACAATATATAAGGAACGTACGTTCATTTCTGACGGGTAATCAAAACACAAAATCCTCACATTTAGAATACACCATCAGTACGTGAGGAAATTTGGTTAGTAGAGTGCGCCCATTGCTTTCTTGATTTTTCAGGAGATTCGACGAACGTGAATACAAACAATGGCTGGAGGTTTGTCTATAAACGATCTTGGCTTCCGCATATGAATTTTTTATGTCTTACACAGCAAGCTTCATCTTCTTTGTATGGATGCGGAGGACTTCAAGGCGCCCAACTTCGTCTGGAATTCCTACCTCTATTTCCGTGTCAAATCTCCCGAATCTTCTCAAAGCTGGGTCAATGCTGTTTGGTTGGTTAGTAGCTCCGATAACCTTGACATGGGCATGAGAATTCAAACCATCCATGAGTTTTAGCAGCTGAGAAACGATCCTCGTCTCAATTTCTCCTTGAGTCTTCTCTCGCTTCGGAGCAATTGAATCGATATCATCAATAAAGATGATGGAAGGTGCATATTTCTCTGCTTCCTCAAAAACTTTCCTGAGATTGCTTTCACTTTCACCAGCCACCTTTGACATTATCTCTGGTCCATTGACACAGAAAAAGAAGGCAACAGTTTCATTTGCAACTGCCCTCGTAAGTAGGGTTTTCCCAGATCCAGGAGGTCCATACAGCAGGGTTCCTTTAGGCGGTTTCACACCAATTGATTCAAATAACTGTGGATGTTTCAATGGCAGCTCTACGAGCTCCCTAATTTGAGCCATTTGCTTCCCAACACCACCAACATCATCATAACCAACCTCGTCCAATCCATTCTCACCCTTCCTCTTCACAGGTTCTCCCTCAAGGTAGATCTCTGTATCTGGGGCAACAATACAATATTCAGCATTATCGGTCTCAATAACCTTGAACTCGACGCTTCTCATTTCTCGTCTAACAAGGAAGAGATCACCTTTCCTCACAGGGCGATATGTCTCTAGGAAGTAAGCTACAGAGAATAAATCCATCACATTAATAAGTTGTCCATCCAATCCAAGGATCATCTTTGCAAAAAGAAGTGAGCCATGTTAGTGTTTGTGCTCAAGCAAACATGATTATGCAGTCAATGGTGTAATGGTTGGACAAGAAAATTAGCGCTGGCATCCCTTGCAAACGCTAGCAGTAGTTCACGGATCTTTTAGTGTGCTTTACCCGGTATCAGAAGGCATATGCGAGTCGATCACTTTTAGGAAGTTACATCCTCTCATAGATAGTATGGAGAAAAGTATTGTCAGAGAAGTGCTATACGAAACATAAACACTGGAATAGTCCATAATCAACCCAAGCAAAATGCAACTTCTCTGGCGAGGAGGTGGCGGTGGAAGGCAACGTGAGGCAATTGCCAATGGCGACTTGGCAGGTGCCAGCAGAAATCAACGGTGACATCAAATTGATGACAATTGCGGCAAGGTGGAGGGGGAAGAAAGAAGAATTTTTGTTATATCTACTTTATGTTCCGACATTTATCAAATATTGTATAAGATGTTACAAATCCATCATTATACTATCCAAAGGTCGAGATGATCAAACGCAGCATTTATTAACTCGATTTTCTTGTTATTACATCATTGGTCCACTGGAGATAGGTTAAGGCCTAAAAAATTCAATGAAGCTTCCATGTGGAGCTTGCGTTTTCATGCTTTCTCTCTTGAAGCTTTCAGTCGGACACCAGTCAGTGTCCCTTTCCTTGGACACAGCAGATTGGCCGATGGAAGGGGACAGCTGATCCGCGTCCTGTCCCCTTCCATTGGCAGTGAAGAGAACAACTTTGTTTTCCTGTAGTGCGTGTTGACCGTGTCTTTAACTCCGTTTAAAGTAACATCAAGGACAGGACACTCTTGAGGAAAGGGTTCGAGAAAAAAAGTAGAAGCTTCACACATAAGTTTAGGGTCTATGGTAACGCTCTGTTTCTTTGTTCTTTTATTCCTCAAAATAAAATAAAAATGAACAGAAATTTGTTAAATAGCGTCAATTAATTTTTATATTCCCCATAATAGAAAAATGACTAGGCAATAAATTTGCAATATAAACAATAATAAGAAAACAATATCATTTTATTTTCGGGAACAATTTCTAGAAATGAGCGTTTTCTTTTTATTTTCTTCTTTTTCTTCTTCTTCTTCTAATCGGTGTGTGGAAACTCGTTGCCTGCCAACGGCAGTTGCCCATCGCCTACTACCACCGCCATCGCCGCCGCTACTGCCGGTATTTAGGGGAGGACAAAGGAGAGAGGAAAAAGAGAGAAGAAAAGAAAAATTACAAATTAAAAAAATTCTACTGCACATAAAAATTTGTGAGTTGTACCCAACACATTTTTGTTCTTTCTCTGTTCTCGGAATAGAAATTTTGTATAATTACCAAATGTGTTGTTTAACTTAGAAATTGTTCCAGATAATAAAAATAGAAAACAAAACTATTTTTTATAAGAAATTATTCTCTGAAATAGAAATATTTTCAAATGCATCCTAGAGCCCATACAGCACATTAGCTCACTAAAACCATGCAGTACCTGAAGTAGGTAAAGGGGAGAGAGTTTCTGGAGAGGACTCTTTGAGGGAACGGAGGAGCAGAGGAAGAAGAAGAAAGAAAGTTCCCTGCAGACTCCATCGAGCATTTTGTTCGGAATTCAAGGAATCCGGGGTATGCCTGTGTCTCTCCTCTTGTTGAATGTTTAGTGTAATGCGCGGCCTTGTTTCTAGATGGACAGAATGACAAGTCTGCATAGAAAAAGTCGAGAGAAGAGAGAGAGAGAGAAGCAAAGAAAGGCGAAAAGAGGCAACAATTCAAGAGGCTCAAGACTCGAGTTTCTGCTGAATAATTATTCAACTGGTTTGATAGATGCATTTGTTCAATTATCCCCACGTCGGTTTGGTTTGGGTCCATTTGGAAGACTAGAATAGTTAGGATCGTTAGATTCTTTTAAACACCCCTTATCCACTTCCTATCCTTCTATTCACCCAACATCAATATTCCAACCGTATGAACGACCTTCCTTAAATAAGGTGACTTGAACATCAATCGCAGTTCCATCAAAGACATAATATGCAGAGAGTGGCAGGTCTTCATTGATTTGAGGATTCTTGATATAGGGAAAGAAAGAAAGAAAAAACTTGAAACCCTCTCTTTTCTGTAGAGACCACGCTTTTACCTCTTATGATGCAAGCAGTATGTTCAAAAATCAAGACTTTGCATCTTGCAATTTGAATCCCGACCAAGAACTTGGAAATCACCATTTGCCTTCATAGATGTTGGTTTATCTGTTTACCACAACGCGAAAATATAAAGTAAGGTGTTCGAGGATGACTGCATAATGGTCGAGTGTTGACTTGTTAAACCAGTTCTTCAGATGTAAGGTAATAACTGTTATTGACTTAACAGGGAGCCGCTCGCTCGATCATTGTCTTTGGCCGCACACAACCATAGTAATGACTACGACAAGTATTAATCTCCAGATATGGCAAGTTAGAGGCTAAATGATGCATTCAGCACGGGCTCAGAAACAAAATTTACTAAGCACCGTAACATAATGTGAAGAAGTGAATTTCATGCAAGCCCCTCTTCATCACATGCTGAACACGAACATGGTGCACATGGTCCCAAATCTACCTATACAAGAATACACTCGACCGACATAAAAAGTTGCACATAACATATTTTAACATTCTCAAGACCTCACAAATGATAGAAGTATACACAAAAAGCAAAAGAACACAAATAACCGTAACTTTTGAAGATCCCTTTTAACACTCTCAAGAGCTTCAGTAACTTCCTGGCTCCCTTCCGGCACTACAGCCACCTGAGTGATAAAAAAGTGTAGGGTTTAGATTCAAACTCAGGGGCAGGAGAATAATACTATGGAGCAGCTCCGTGTTAAATATACTTACTGTCTCCTGGAGAGCAGATGGTTTGCTTGCTCCAAGAACAGTTTGGAAGTGCTCATTTGTTACTGCCATAGAGTTGAGTATCTCTGCATCTATCGACTCATCTTTCAAATCAATGGCGTGCATCGTCTTCTCTCTGATGCAATGAAGTGCAGCTTCAGAGCAGAGAGCAGCAAGATCAGCACCAACATAGCCATGCGTGTTCTTAGCAATTCTTTCCAGATCAACCTGCATAACATCAAGTTAAATTATGAGAATCAAGGGGAAAAAGAAGATACCCTTACAACGAAGTGCTTGGGAAACAAAAAGAGAAATCCTATACATCTTCAGCAAGCTTCTTGTTCTTTGTATGGATGCGGAGGACTTCAAGGCGCCCAACTTCATCAGGAACTCCAAGATCGATTTCCCTGTCAAATCTTCCAAATCTTCTCAAAGCTGGGTCAATACTGTTTGGTTGGTTAGTAGCTCCGACAACTATGACATGGGCACAAGACTTCAAACCATCCATGAGCGTTAGCAGCTGAGAAACAATCCTCCTCTCGACTTCTCCATGAGTCTTCTCTCTCTTTGGAGCAATTGAATCGATCTCATCTATAAAGATGATGGCAGGTGCATTTTTCTCGGCTTCCTCGAAAGCTTTCCTGAGATTGCTTTCACTTTCACCTGCCAACTTTGACATGATCTCAGGTCCATTGATACAGAAAAAGAAGGCACCGGTTTCATTCGCAACTGCCCTAGCAATGAGGGTTTTCCCAGATCCAGGAGGTCCAAACAGCAGGAGTCCTTTCAGTGGCTTCACACCAATTGATTTGAATAACTGTGGATGTCTCAATGGCAGCTCTACCAGCTCCCTAATTTGCGCCATTTGCTTCCTAACACCACCGACATCATCATAACCGATATCATCTAATCTATTCTCATCCTCCCTCCTCACAGGTTCTCCCTCGCAGAAGAACTCTGTATCTGGGGCAACAACACAATACTCGCCAGGATCGGTCTCAATAACCTTGAACTCGACACTTCTCATTCCTCCTCTAACAAGGAAGAGATCACCTTTCCTTACAGGACGATATGCCTCCAGGAAGTAAGCTACAGAGAGTGAATCGACCACGTCAGTAAGTTGTCCATCCAATCCAAGGATCATCTTTGCAAAAAGAAGTGAGCTATGTTAGTGTTTGTGCTCAACCTAACATGATTATGCAGTCAATCGTGTAGTGCTTCGACAAGAAAATAAGCACCGGCATCCCTTGCAAAGGCTAGCAGTAGGTCGCAGATCTTTTAGCATTCTTTACCCGGTATCAGAAAGCACATACGAGTCAATCACTTTTGGAAAGTAACAACCTCTCATAGATAGTATGGAGAAAAGTTCTGAAAGAGAAGTGCTCTGCAAAACATAAACACTGAAATAATCCATGTTCAGCCCAAGCAAACCAGTGTTTTGGTATGGTCTGGTTCATCAGCAACTTTAGTCTTCACTGGATTTTGTTACCGAAAAACATTAGGACCAAGCAGAGCCATCCAATAAAGTACTAACTGAATGTAACCAGGCTTATAGGGAAGTGATTGCGCTTCAAAGCACAAACACTTTGCAATGGGATCACACTTAGAAAGGATCAAAATGATCAGTGAGCCCACCTAACACCGGCCACTATCCTGGATATTTAAAAAATAAAAAACAAAAAATTGAAGATGCCTAATCATCATTACTTAGGAACTGGCGAAAGCATGAAGAGTAAAAATAAATTCACAGGCAGATTTATATTGTCTTTTTGTTTTTGTTATCCCTATTCATGAATTTTTCGCTTCATCAAGTGTTTAATTTAATATGTGCTTATCGTTACACAAAGCATTTACGTAAATTCCATGAACAAAAAAGGGTGCATAATACCTCTTCAACATAAAAATCGCAGCACTACAATACAATCAGATGGTAGGTTTGATTTTAAAAAAGACGACTACAGAAGGCACTGATCACATAGGAAAAATAGCTAAGCGAGCAAAACAGTATTTCCTACGTCAACATAAATGAGAAGAACCATCCAGTTATATATTAAAATTTCTAAGAAAAGGGAAACTCACGCTTCAAGAATGCATCAAAGAGATTTTCAGTAATCCCTTCGATGGTGTCATCGACAGGAAGTATGTGAACCCTCTTTCCATCTTTGATATCAGGACACTGATGCACAGAAACAACATCCCCCAGTCTAACCCTCAGGTTTGATCTCACCACTTTGTTCATCCTAATCTTTGGCTCCTCGCATGTTTCATCAGCAAGTGCAACGCAAACAGTATCTTTCCTTATCTTCCCCTGGATAAAAGAAGATAGCGTTTTAAGACCACCACAAATCATTGCATACAATCTGAAACCTATATTGTCATGCCATAAAAAAAAAAAACTGTCCTTTACATCAGAGAGGTGCAGACACTGCGGGACAACGCCATGGCGTGTGCAAGTGCACAAGTACTGTGTGTGTGTGTGTCTGTGAGAGAGAGAGAGAGAGAGAGAGAGAGAGAGAGAGAGAGAGAGAGAGAGAGAGAGAATTCTATCATGAAAGATGTTCAATCACCATGAGTAATGTAACTAACTAGCTTGCATGGCTCAGTCGCGACTTAATAAAATGAGTCATGAGGTTGACATTGAGCATGATAGCATTAAAACTGACTGCCGGAGCTAAAACAGAGATCTTTTGCTTCAATCGCCTCACACATACATTGAATGCAGGGAACAACATAGTGTAGAGAAAACAGTAGAATCGAACCACATTAAAATCTGCAGAAGCTCAGATAATATCACGAAATCCACAATCAGAGGTTCCAGGTTTCAAATTACCCACATATCGACCTCAAAGCTAAAAAAAAATTGCTACTAAAATCCAGACATGACATGACCACAAAACTCTACTCGAAGCTCTAATAAATTCCACACTCAAAATGGATCACGATACGCCAATCCAACGCAACCCTAGAACACGACACACCCACAAATCACCCAAACGTCAAACTCATGATCGAACTGATCTGCGAAAGGCGTGACCCCACAAACCTTGACCAGGATAGTGTCGCCGCGGAAGAGCTGGAGCTTCTTCATGGTCTCCGGGTGGAGGGACACCACGGAATTGTCGTCGTTGACGGCCTCGTCGACGACCAGGCAATTACAAGCTCGGTCGGACATGGCGTTCAATTTGAGAGTACAGCGACAGAGAGTAAAGAAGACGAATGGAACTGTTACGTGAAGAAACACGGGTTTGATGAGTTATCCCGGCTATTTCCGTGCAATAATGCTGTGAAAGATGCTCCGTATGATTTCTTAAATATTCTAAAGATCCAACTTGGGATCCACCATGAGACGCCATCTTTACATAAGCCAGTTTCAGCTCAGCATAATAACAAAAGACGTATGAGACATGCAGAATCTTATAATATCGAAAAGGGAAAAGACCACAAAAAATTCCAAACTTTACTTAAAATGGTAAATTTACTCTAAATTTTTTTGTGACATGAAAAATCTCTAACTTTACAAACTATGACACGTTTACTTCATTAAGGATATTTTCATTTTATTCTTTCTATTTTTTTTTTCTCTTTCCTCCGGGGAAGCCGGCGTCCGTCTCCCTCGCCTAGGTGGGCGAGGGTGGCCCTCGGTTGGGTCAGATGAGGGAGGCCCTCGCCCTACGTCGTCGACGAAGGCCACCCTTGCTTGCGTCGGGCTGGCGAGGGCACCCTTGCCCAATGCCAGTGAGGGCAGCCCTCGCCGAACGCCAGCTAACCAATGGAGGGAAGAAAGAAGAGGAAGACAAAAAGAAAGAAATTTTAAAAAGCAAAAAGATAAAAATGCCCTTATAATTTAGAGTAAATGTGTCACACAAATAAAAGTTTGAGATTTTTTTTTTTGTGTTATAAAAAAATTTGGGGTAAATATATCACGATTAACAAACTTCGAAATTTTTCATGTCATAAAAAAAGTTATGAATAAATTTTATCACTTTAAATAAAATTTAGGATTTTTGGTAATCTTTTTCCTATCGGAAATCTCACGTTGGTTCAGGAGTATTACGTGAAGAAAGACAAGTTTGATGGGTTATCCCGACTAGTTTTCATACAATAACGTAGTTAAAGATCCTCGCATCATTTGACGTCTACATTACAAATTCAAAAGATCCAACCTAGGATCCATCACATGATGAGACGCCATCTTTACATAAGCCGGAGGCGTCCAGAATCATTTTCGGGATCTCAGAGACCGTATAATCTCTGGAACAGGAATCACATTTTGCTTCAGGGGAGCTGATCATTACGGATCTCATCCCTACGAAAAGGAGCTCCGTTAAGTCTAGGTATTTACTAGGTTCGCACCAAATTCCATTCTAACCTTAAATCGAGGATAAGCTTTCGTAAAAGCAAAAGGCAAAAGCTTGCTTTTAGAAATAGCAGAGCTCGAGACAGAGACAATGACCTCCTAACTATCATTTTTTTTTTGTTGGTCGTTTTTCTACGCAGGAAAGCTCCTCGGGTCAGATTCAATGTCCCTCGTTTTGGTCCTTCTCCCTGCAACTTTTCCATTTTCAAAGAATTTCCCTTCTTTAACTTTTACCACACGGCGTGCCACTCGCTCTTTGACAGCCCCATGTTTCATCATCCTTGCACTTCACCCTCATCTTGAAATCCTTGCAAGTTGTAATGATGGTGTAACCATGAGTAGAGCCCCAAGAATAGGAAATGGAAACCTGTACAGAACTCACGATGCACCTCAGGCAAAATGGGACCGAAGACCGGTTACGTGGGTTATTTATTTGAAGGTGTCACACCTGAAATCCTATATAGATGAGGGAGTAACACCACTGTCCTTTCATCAAAGGATGCAACCTCAAACTATACTCAAAATATCCAGCTCTCAATAATTCTCACGATAATGCTATCATTCTATCGACCACTTACTAAGGCACCTGAAAAACATGATAAAAAGAAAGGAATGAGTTACCATGACTTAGCGAATAATACATTTTTCTAAGCGGATCAAGCAATCGTTATGCACTTTTAGAACACAAACATAACTCACTTTCGTCAAATCTATAAATTTAACAAACATTTTAGACCAAAATGAAATATTTCTTACTTAATTATAATATGTTCAAAGTAGAAACATTCAAGATGATAACAAGCAAACACAAATGGTTCATTCCATTGATTAATATGGTCTATTCCATTAATCTATCTCATATGAAACCACACATTGTCAGTTCATCTATTGACCAATCTTTTACTCAATTTTAAATCATAATCACGACACAACGCCTAGTAATAAGACGACTAAGATTCCCCCCATTGATTAGGTCTCTACCTATTATTAGTTGGTGGCTCGACCCACAATGATATCTTAGACTATTATGCGCATACTCACACACCCCTCAATTGGTCACAAATACAATGAGCATAAACCATAATCTCAATCTCCAATAATCCACAACTAAATCCAAAAATAATTTCATATTCACAATGAGTTTCCCAAAACAATTCAGTATCCATTTTATAAACCAATTCACTATATAGATATCAAAGCCCCTTTCAAAACCACATTCATAAATCATAAACTTTTCAAGATTCTTTTATAAAAGGTTTCACAACCTACTTATAAGCAATCTTTTAAGCTGAAGTCAAACGATGACTTCCCATTTAAACAGCAAATAGCAGTCAAGGTTCGATTATTTTACAAAACCAAAGATATTATTTATCAACTCAAAACATACTTAATCCATAATATTTTTCAAAATATGAGTTTAAAACACAAAGAAGAAATGATATCACTCACCTGAAAACCAATCTATGATGATTACTCGAGCCGACACATTTGAATTCTTAACAATTAATTGAAAAACAATATCTATTCGTCAATAGAATGGCACTTACGCACCATAACAAAAGCTTGCTTATATCAGAAACCTATTGTTGTTCGCTATGCACAGCTCGTGCACTAAACTTCTTCACACTGCAACTTTCTCCATGGAACCCCAGTTCAAGCAAGCGTATAGTCATAGAAAAGCCATTTCGATATACCACCACAAGTTCAACTCAGCCACCCCAAAATCATACCAAAAATGGCTAAAATTCAGCCTTGAAAGTTATTGTTCGGAACTTGACTAGCACGTGCGATGAATTTGAAATTTTGTTTTGAGCAAACTATAAGTTGAAATTAAGATCCATAAAATCCTACAGATCCATAACACCCTAAACAATCATTTTTTTTTTTATATATTCATTGTTTGAAAACTCCTCAATTAACTACAACAAGTCATAATTCACCTAAAACCGAATTTCCAACCATAATTTCAATAATTCCTTTGAATAGAAGATTAGGGGCTGGAATCATTTACTGACAGTGCAAAATAGAGTCGATTCAGCTTGGCGAGGCCCCCGCAACGTGTTTGCACAAAACTCCCCTCTTTTTCCTTTTGTCTCTTTCCCTTTCTTTCCTTTCTCCTTTTCCTTTTTGTTTCTTTTTCTCCCCAAGCTGTCTCTCCCCCTCTCTCTCTTATAAAGCTAAAGTCCCTCTTTTCCTCTTCTTCTAGTTCAACTCCTCATTTTCTTTCCTTTTTTTTTTAATCTTTTTCTTCTTTCTACCTTTGACTTTTCAACCCATATTTTACATAAGGATTTGCCTGCATAATAGTATTTGGGCTACTATAAGAAAAATAACTCGTTGTGAGTCACAAATTTTTTAAGAAATGGGCCTCACAATAATTTATAATCCACAATAATTTATAATTATTTATTAATTTAATTTATTTATGGTTCAGAAGATATTGTTATTATCACAATTGTTGCGACCTAATTTTCGCGGGTTCACCACCTAAAACTAGGTAAATGGACTGCTAAGCTTTTACACTTAGCTCGGGCTCTCCTAAGCTCATATCAAATCGCGACTTAAGTCTAAATTTTTAAACATGCAAGAGGTTATTATCTAGGAGTCGCCAATAATCAGTTTATGGTAGGTCGATTAGACACCTAAGTAAAATAATGGAAGAATTACTTTACTCCTACGAACCAGAGACTAAGGGTACGGGGACTTGATTACATTAGATTTCTCTAATGCCCTTTTGGTACAATTCTTTTTATTTTCAAAAATGTTTGGCAATTGAATTGATTTTAATCTAACTTCCTAACATGTGAGGTGATCATACGTGTGCGCATACCACCAATTTAACACACAAGAAAGCAATTTAATATTGCAAAACATACCTAGGAGCAATGAAAGCATCTACATTGTTAAATCAGAAATCACATCAGCAGCCATAGATATGATTTCTAATTAACACGCAATTTCAATTTTTTTGTTTTCACTTTATTTAATGAAAATCATGACTTATACAATGCATCTAATATGACATGGCAGCATGACCTAAACTATATGACATGAAGAAATGCAAGAATTAAATGCCATCTAAATGACCTAATTCTAATAACATGCAATGCGATGCAATGACATACAAAATTCTTTAAACTAAGATGACATGCCGCATATAATTTAGCACGCGAGTTATATGTCATGCGACATTTATTAAATGATTTAGTCTAATGACGATGAAGTTCTAATGAACCTAATAAAAACTAAATGACGTGCATTTGATATTTCTATTTAAAAATGCAAAAATAATCTAGCTAGATTAAAATTCAATCTAACTTAAACTAAGGATTAAGTCACATTAAATCCTAATTTAAACTAAGATATTATCTTAATCTAACATGTAATTGGTCTAATATGCAATGACGTGTGGAGCAAGCCCTAATGACATATGCATGATATTTTTTATCTTTTATTTTTTATTTAAAATTCAAAATTTAAAATTGCCACGTAATTAAACATGCAACTAAAGTCCTAAATAAATGCATTTTTTTATATTTTTTTGAACTAAAATCCCTATCCTAGCTATGCAAGATAACAAGAAATATTCTAAAACAAACTGAATCCTAATTCAAATATTTTTTTAGATTTTTTTAATGATTCTCTAAAACAAGCCATTATCAATTAAACAGTAAATCTAAACAATCAAGATATGCAATCATATAAAGGATCAAAATAACCAAAAAAATAACCCGTTGTCTCACAGGTCAAATTAACGATTATCCTAACCCTAATTATCACAACAAAGAGTTCAAAATAACTAAAATTTGATCCGAATTCTTACGGATCAAATTAATAGTTATATTGATTCAACACTTAAAATACTATCGACAAATCTCATAAATTATTATAATAAAAAAAATGATCCGAGATCTTACGGATCAAATTAGTAATTACAATAATTCTAGGGAATATCCTGTGGATAATGCCTACAAAATCCATAAAATAAAGATCACTCCTGAACTTAAAAGAAATAAATAAAATAAAGTAAATAGAAAAAGAATAAAACTACCTAATTTCCCTTTCCTTTTCTTTTTTTGGGTCTCCAAGGGCAGCGGGTCAATCGGTTCGGCGAAGGGGAACTCCGGCAAGGGCGGCAGTAGCAACAGGGAGGCGCGGCGTCGGTGGCCAGCGAACAGCGGGGTTGCGGGTCACAGCGGTGTTGTCCCACGGGTGTGTAGCGGCTCGGCGTTCAGTTCCGGCGTCGTGGGTCAGCAAGCAGAGCAGCAACGGCGACGGGGCACGGGCTGAGGCGCGGCGGCGGAGCTGCGGACGTCGTAGGCGCGGGCGAGGCGCGGCGGCGGAGCTGCGAGCGAACCAGTGGCGGTGCGGAGGCGCGGCGGAGCTCGGAGATTGACGGGTGGCGTCGCGGGTGGAGCGGGGGTGTTGCAGCGGTGTGGTGTCGGCGAGGGCAAGAGCGCGGTCGTCGGGGGGCACGGTTCGAGGTCAAGAGCGGCGGTGGTGCAGTGACAGGTGGCGCTCGACAAGGTCAGGAGCGGCGGGCTTCGTCGGAGCTCCGGCGTCGGGGTGCGTTGGAGCAGCAACGTGGGCAGCAGGTTGGGAAGACGATGAACAGTAGGGGTCAAATCACCCCTTTTCCTTCTGCCTTTACCCTTCTCCACTCTGCAACCACACTCCCTTCGTACTATCTCTCTTTCTTTTATTTTTCTGTAGTTTTTCCTTTTTCTGCTATTCTTTTTCGCAGAAGCAAAACCTCTTCTTTTTTTTTACTTTTCCGACGAAGAGAACCCCCCTTTTATGAACTCCGTACGCATCCTTTTATAGACGAAACAAAACGTGATCTTTTTGTTAATATTTCCATCTCACGAATATTGCTTATAACCTCTTGATCACAAAAATCCCTATCTCATGAATATTCACCCCTGATTTCATCATCTATTGATAAAAATAAGATTACAATGCAATTTTCTTAATTTTCAAAAATCATCATAATATCGCATCAAATCTTAATTTTTCACAAGATAATTAATTAAACAACAACGACGGGCTTGGGTTAATTTTATCCTTTCATGGGCCTAGCCCGGCCTACCGATTTAAAACTCAAAAACACTAATTCGACCCATCCGCCACCGGTCCAGTAATTAAAATGCAAAACATGCAAACTAAATGTAGCTATGCAATTAATATTTTTTTTTCAGGGATAAAATTAACCCATAATTTTTTATGCAATAAATGACTAAATGGATCGTCAAAATTTAGGTGTCAACAACAATAGATTAAAGAATGTCACACATTAATTTCTCCTTATTAGAAAATGATTTTCCTTTCTTGTGCATAGATAAAAGTTTTTTTCTTTTTCTTTTTTCCTCGAACCATTATCTTCCCTATTAATATAACTTGGAAGTGCTTTTGGTTGAACTACTTTTATTAAGAAATTTTTACTTCCGGGTTCAAACTCTAAAGATATTCTCAAAAATCTCCACGTTTGTTTGATGTTTAAGCCAACTCATAATCGCTTTGTTGGAAAATTTGAACTCCAGACACCATGGCATGGCTCTTCAACCGTCACAGACATTGTCTAAGTCCAAAGTTAAGCATGGACCGAAATGCAGCCATTCGAGTGGTGAAGAACCTTCAAGTATGTGGTGATTGACATTAGGCACTTGAGCTTATTGCTAAGATCACCCTTAGAGAGATCATTGTTAGGGATAATAACCGATTCCACTGTTTCATTGATGGCTCTTGTTGGTGTAGAGATTACTGGTGAATGGCATATGAATTGGCTACATAAACATTATTAAATCAAATGGTTACGGTGTTTGATACATCAT
This sequence comes from Eucalyptus camaldulensis, assembly GCA_019915185.1. Taxonomy (NCBI): domain Eukaryota; kingdom Viridiplantae; phylum Streptophyta; class Magnoliopsida; order Myrtales; family Myrtaceae; genus Eucalyptus; species Eucalyptus camaldulensis. The sequence continues at coordinate 11,875,832 of JAHSVA010000005.1, forward strand.
TTGTGTAAGATCTCTTAGCAACTAATTCTCTTCAGCCTCGAGAGAAACTTGATTAATATTGCGGCAACAACTCTTCTAGTCGATCCACTGGACGTTGGTTTAGTGGCAAACACCAAAAGGCAAAGGAACTAAAACTCTTTTTATGTTCTCTTAGGCCGGAAAGGCCAATGCACAGGTAGATCCTAGCAATCCATTTCTTCAAAAGTCGAGGTACCAGAAAGAGGGGTGGGTTTGGGGGGAAGAGACTTGCACATAGGCATGCGCGAAAGAGAGAGAAGGGGGGGACCTAGTGAGGAGGTGGTCATGGAAGGGAAGGTGAAGCAATGCCAGTGGTGGCTCAAGGGTGCCAGCAGAAAGCAGCAGTGACATCAAATCAACGATAATAGTGTAGAGGTGGAGAAGGGAGAAAGAACAATTTGTGTTACATCTACTTTCTATTCGGACATTTATCAGACGTTGTATAAGATGTTATAAATCCCATCATTATACTATCCAAAGGTCAAGATATCAAACGCAGCATTTATTAACTTGTTTCATTGTTATTACAGGATTGGGCCACTGAAGATGGGTAACCAAATATGGCCTAAAAAATTCACTGAAGCTCACAAGTGGAGCCTGCCTTTTCCCAGCCACAGCATGCTCTCTCTTGAAGCTTTCAATCGGACACACGTTAGCGTCCCTTTCCTTGGAGATAGCAGCTCAGCCGATGGAAGGGGACAGCCAATCCGCGTCCATGAGCAGTAAAGATAGCAATTTTGCTTTCCTGTAGTGTGTATCGACCGTATTTTTAACTCCATGAAAAGTAACATCAAGGACAGGACAGTCTTGAGGGAAGGTTTTGAGGGAAAATGTGGAAGCTTCACTCGCAAGTTTAGAGCCCAGACGAACAGACGTGCATTAGCTCACTAAAACTACACAGTACCTGAAGAGGCGGAGGGGAGAGAATTTATGAAGAGGACTCTTCGAGGGAACGGAGGAGCAGAGGAAGAAGAAGAAAGTAAGTTCCTTGCAAACTCCATCGACCATTTAGTTCATGTTGGGAATAACGGATCCTCGAAAAGTGGATTCACACTAAATTGAACCCCTAAATCAATGCGGAAGACGAGCTTGGGAAAACAACACGTATCACCGATCCTAAAGCACACTATGGATTCGAGCGTACCTTTTTAGTCACAGATTAAACACCGACGCCGATAGAGGAAGAGAAACTTGGCCATGTTCGATCCGATGAAGCAAATTCGCCTTTTGCGCTTCACTGTTTTCTTTTTGGGAGAGAGAGAGCGTGAGAAGAAAAAGACGTACGTTCGCTTTCTTTTTCAATGTGTGTCTTCTCTCTCTCTCTCTCTCTCTCTCTCTCTCTCTCTTTTATCGTCCCTCCATCCACGGGCCCTATTCCCGTGGGCCGGGCTTTTTGGGCCCAACTTAGGCAGACGAGCTTTAAGCCCATCGCTAATAAAACCTTCATCTTCCACTCGCACATGGTGGGCCGAACAGGATTCTCTTTACCTCTCTTCAACATTCATACCGATGAATAATCCGTGTAACCAGCATACTTTGAGAGCTCGCTGCTATACATCTGTTAGGAATATATAGCAGCTCATAATGGGCATCACACTCCGAGTAGATTTAGTATGCAGTACTCTAGATCGATCGATCACATTTTATATCTCTCTTAATCTCTTTTAAACATGTTATATATATTGTATTCACAATTATAATTATCACAAAGACAGTCATAATTGGTCGACCAGTGAATACAAATCTACAATGTGATTTTCGAAAATCGATCTTCCTCTTTCCTTCAAACTCTCAATTTTAGTTAAGCTTGCTTTTCTAGAAATGTCCCATTAGATTGAATCAACTCATGACCATCGGCAACATCCTAAGATAGCAAACACTAAATAGAAATCTCGAGAATAAGTAAAAGTCATGAGGGCACTAAAATTGAGGAACTCTTTTCCTCAAGAGTCTCATACGTTATAAAAGTTGAGATCAAACTTTTTGCCAGTCTTATTGGTCTGCTCATGCATACGTAGTATGAAATACGTATTACGGTATTAACTCATTTCCCATGGAGCGTATGTTTATACCTTTCAATACCGTACAGATAATAGTTCAGACATACCCAATGTCTAACTTGAGTTCACGTATCTACTCATTTACAAAATTCATTAGAACTCACATCTGGCATCTTAGACAGATAAAGTAAAATATGTGGGGTATTTTACTTTCGGACATAGTAAGTATTATGTCCTCATCTTAACACTCAGTTAAGGCAACATACGTATTTTAAGCTTGAACTCTCGATTATCACCTAGATAATAAGCTTAAAAACAGTCTCATCCCTATTTATCATACAGTAAATAGATGCGATTACCCGTGTAAGTGGGCTAATCTTTTATCTGTCCGACATACTTTCTCAATTTAAAGTGAGCATTAAGATGTATAAAGATCAAACAAAGATTTATAGACATTAATAATGAAACAACACTAGTTCATAAATGTGAACAACTTAGGGAAATTACAATCCAGTACATCAGACTCTACACAATCCTAGAGATTTTACATAATCACAAAACACATCTCTAGGTATTGGCTTTGCTATATGATCTGCTACTATTCTATGCGTAGATATGTACTGTAAGTTCACATCCTTTTGTGCAACCATATTCTTGACAAAGTTATACTTGGTATCTATATGTTTGGTCTTGCCATGATATTTTGGATCTTTGGTGTACGCTATAGCTGCTTGGCTATCACAGTTAACCAACAATGGATTTGCAACTTTCTCATTAACACCTAAATGATCCAAAAATCTCTTAAGCCAAACTCCTTCTTGTACCGCTGTTGATAATGCCATGAACTCAGCTTCCATCGTGAACAAGGCTATACACATTTGCTTCTTACTGCTCCATGATATTGCGTCATTGTTCAGTAAGAAAGCAAATCCTGAGGTAGATTTTCTTTCATCTAAATCTCATCCCCAATCAACATCTGAATAACATTCAAGTCGCAGATCCTTTCCTTGGTAATTCAACTTGAAATCAGCAGTTCCCTTCAGATAACTAAGTATCCTTTTAACGGCTTTCCAATGTGCTGGACCTGGATTGGATTGATATCTACTCACCATTCCAACTACAAAACATATGTTGGGTCTTGTACACATCATTGCGTACATCAAGCTCCCAACAGCACTAGCATAAGGAACATATTTCATTTGTTCCTTCTCTTGTGGAGTCATTGGACACAGTCTATGGCTCAATCATTCACCTTTTGCAATAGAAGTGTCTATGGGTTTACAATCTTGCATATGAAATCATTCAAAAACCTTGTTTATATATGTTTCTTGCGAAAGAGATAACAATCTCTTCGAACGATCTCTTGAAATCTTAACTCCAAGAATGTATGCAGCCTCACCCATATCTTTCATCTCAAAGTTGGAAGACAACCAACTCTTGACAGTATGAACAAACTCTATATTACTTCCGGCAATTAGTATATCATCAACATATAATAATATGATCACAAATTGATCATTGGATCTTTTGATATATACACAATGATCCTCATCAATCATTGTAAAATCATATGCCATTACGGCATTATGAAAACGTATATACCATTATCTCGATGACTGCTTAAGGCCATATATCGATCTCAAAAGTCGACATACCTTTTCTTCTTGGCCTTTCACTATAAAATCAACAGGTTGTTCCATATATATTTATTCATCTAATTCTCCATTGAGGAAAGCAGTATTTACATCCATCTGATGTAACTCAAGATCCATACCAGCCACTATTGCCAGAATAATGCGAATCGAGGTAAATCTCATTACAGGAGAAAACGTATCTTCACAATCTATTCCTTCTTGTTGATTATACCCCTTCGCCACAAAGCGAGCCTTATGCCTTTCTATCGAGCCATCAGCCTTTCGCTTTATTTTGAGAATCCACTTGTTCTCAATAGCTTTTCGTCCTTTTGAAAGATCAACCAGTTCCTAGACTTGGTTTGATTTCATTGACTCCATTTCCTTTTCCATTGCATGAATCCATTTTTCCGTACTAGGGCAATTCAGAGCCTCATTAATATTTCTTGGCTCATCCTCATCTTGCGGAGCAATCATAAAAGTTTCCCCTTCAATGTCAAAACGTCGACGGGGAATACTTTGACGACTTGTTCGCCGTATGAGAGATTGTACACTTTGCACATCATTCCCCATCATGCTCCCACTTGGATTAGGTAATGATGATGTCGTCTCATCATGTGGTTGTAATTGAGAATGTGTTGAATTCAATTCATCACTTCTCATATTACTCCCACTTGGATGAACTCTACTAACATCATTATCCCGATCCAAGGTCTCAAATAGGGAGTAATCTTCCCCTATTTCGCCCTTCTTAGGAAATTCATCCTCTAAAAATGTGACATCCCGTGATTCAAATTCAGTTATACTCTCACTTTCCTGCTCACCTATGAACACATACCCTTTCAAGTGTTCAGAGTATCTTATGAAAATACTCTTCTTTCCTCTAGGATCCAATTTCCCAAACTTGTGAGAGGACTCATGTGTATAAGCAACACAACCCCATGACTTAAGAAAACTTAAGTCCGATTTTCTACCTGTCCATAACTCATATAGAGTGGAAGTAACTGATTTAGAAGGCACATGGTTAAGTATATAGGCAGCGGTTAACAACGCATTACTCCAAAAGGTAATAGCTAAGTTAACATGCGCCATCATGGACCTAACCATTTCCAGTAGGGTTCTATTTCTTCTCTCCGCAACACCATTTTATTGAGAAGTATTTGGAATAGACAATTGTATTAGTATTCTTTTTTTTATCACATAATTTTCTGAACTCATCAAATAAATATTTTCGACCTCGATCGGATCTCAATGCTTTTATTTTCTTGTCTAATTGATTCTCTACCAGGTTCATAAACCTTTTTAAACAACTTATTGCTTCAAATTTATGAGAAATCAAATAGACATATCCGAATCGAGTATAATCATCTATAAACCTTTCACATTTATTGGACCACAGACATCAGAATAGATTAAATACAGAGAAAATTCAGCTCTTTTACCCTTCCCAAATGGTTTTCTTGTCGTTTTCCCTTTTAGGCAATGCTTACATATGGACAAATCGATTTTTTCAATATTGCCCAACAAACCCTCTTTGGCTAGTCTATTCATACGATGTTGGCCAATGTGACCAAGTCTAGCATACCACACATTTACATCATTATCATATGTTTTAGGAGACGTGATAAGGGAATAACAAACATTTGCATTAACATAATCAATATCTAATACAATGAAACCATCTAGAAAATAACCACAACCATACTAATTTATATTCAAACACAAATCCACACCTCTATTATAGAAGTTCATAGTAAAACCTAATTTAACCAATACTAAAACAGACACTAAATTCCGACGAATCTCCGGAGCATACAACACATCATGTAGGAACAAAGTGCGTCCACCACGCATATTCAGTTAGCATGTGCCAATTCCTTTCACTTCAGCTTTAGAGTTGCTTTCCACATAGATCCACTTAGTTCCAGTTGGTACTCGTCGGAATTCCACGAAGGATCCTCTATCCTTCGCTACATGATCTGTTGCTCCTGAATCTACAGTCCACAAAGAATTAGACTCAGTAAAGAATACAAAACTCGACACAAAAGTAAAGTTTTGAAAAATATAAGGGGTGCATACATTCTTTGGCTCACGACAGTCGCGAGCATAGTGACCTTTCTTGTCATAGTTGTAGCATTTTACCCTTGCAAGCTTTTTCATACGAGGACGCTTTCCTCTTTTATGTTGGTTAAACTTGGGTTTCTTCACCTGAAGGACCGGCTTCATTGCCTTTCCCTTTATCAAACCAGTTAGGGCGTTTGCGCTTGGAGCTTGAAGCTCCATGTGAGCTAGAACTAGCATGATAGAGTTTAGCATCCGGCTTAGCCACCAAGAGGCGGTCCTCTTCCAGCTCAAGATGGCGCATTGCATCCTCAAAAGTTTTGATATTTTCATTATGGGTCAGGTGCACCTTCATATGCTCCTAACTCTAAGGCAAGGAACGAATCACTGCTTGCACTTGCTGCTCATCTGTGAGGACATGGCTAGCATCTTTCAGCTCATTTATCATGTTTGACATCTTTCTAAGATGTTGTTTCATGGTCTGACCATGAGGCTTCTTATATAAGTCAAACCTAATAGTGAGCTGTCTCAATCTGGTCACCGAAGTATGACCAAATCTAGCTACCAATGCCTCCTACATTTCCTTGGCATTATCAAAATGCCTAAATTCTCGCATGACGTCATTTTCCATGCTACTCAGCAACATGATGCGAGCAAGAGAGTTCTTTCTTTTCCATGTAGCAAATGCTTTCTTATCTCTTTTGTGCTGCGCAGTGTTTCCTTCTTTAGGTTCTACTATGATCAGGTTAAGAGCTTCAAGTGCCTCTTGCTCTTCCAACACATATTGGATTTTCATGTGCCATATCTCATAATTGTCACCATTGAACTTTTCACCTTTGTTCAGCTCGGCAACTATGCTCTTCGTGGCTGAAGTCATTGATCTGAACACATCAGACATATATGCACGAATTATTAATGCCTATCATTTATGCATCCCTTTTGCATAGACCCATCATATTAATGAATAATTTCAAGCAATGTTTCAGAATAAAAAAGATCATTACATTTCCAATCATCCTCCAAAAATCCTAATTTAAAACTATCATTAATATGATTGTCATATGCAAAAGAAATTCTATGAAGTTACAAAAACTTTTATAACTACCCACAGCTAACTACCCACAGCAACCAGCAATAACAAAAAGCAACAGATAATAGACATACAATATAATAATGCTTTCATATAATGCAACTAACATATAGGTTGCTACATCAACAACAATCAGGTAGTAAGCATTACATAAGATGTCCACAAAGCACACTTAACTAAAAAAACAGCCAATCCATCTAACACCAAGCTAGCACACGAACTGGGAAATATCCTCTTTTGTTTAATTTCTTGATCTTTTCCCTTTTAACAATGCGGTAATATTCATTTACAAAATCCATCACAATTTTCTTATATGAAGCAGCTCCGTTGACATCCTATATGCGATTCAACACATCTTGCCATTTAGGTGGAAGAGTGTTTATGAAAAATCGCACAATCTCTCACTGTGGCATAGGATGACTATTCCATATGACCCGTTGAATTTTCCCATTGACTTCAAGGACGTGATCAATTAAGTCACCACTCTCCCATCGATAATCAGTCAGCTCAGCTATCAACTTAGATAGCCTATCATTTTGTTCATCGGTAATTGCGCTAATAGGTATGCGCAACCTCAGGGGAGGCATTGTTCCTGCAACAAATGCAGAACAAATAAGGGATCACAAATAATCCACATATACTTAATTGAAAAAGAAACACATTCTTTTCCTCCTTTTTTTTCTTGGTCAACGGTCAACGGTCAGGTCGTCATCGTCGGACCGGACGGATTGGTCGGACCGATCGGCCGGTCGAGCCGAGTCAAACGAACCAACCGCGCGTGCCATGCGCGTGCGCGGGCTGACGTCACGTAGACGTCATTCGGCACGTGTCGCGTGCGTGCCAGGTGTCAGCGGGTCGGGTCGAGTCGGGTCGGGTCGGGTCGCCAGCCGGTGACCGCTCGGCCAACCGTCGTCGGCGCTGACATCATCAATGACGTCATCCCAGCGGTTACCGACCGTTGGGTGACGTCATGCTGACGTCAGCATGCGTCGGTCCGCCGACCAGTGCATGTCGGTTCGCCGCCGGCGTCGCGCACGTGCCGGTTCGCTGGCCGGCGCATGTGGCGCACGCGTTGGGCGAGCCAGCACTTCCGGGCGCGTCGCGCCCACACGCAGCAACTTCTGGCCGCGCTTGTGGGCGCGTGCGGCGTCTCCTAGTGGCGTTCGACATATCGCCAGACTCGTCTCGACGACCCTTTTCTCCCTATGCTATCAGAATTTGATTTTGACTTACGAAAACTCGGAAAAATGGCCGAACAGTGCTTGGGTGTTGGGATTTCTCACCCCGATCCGTACAGCTGAATTACTTTCGCAAAAAATCAATAAAAAAATATCAAACAGGTAGAGAAAACGTGAACTTGAGCTCTGATACCAATGCTGGGAATAACGGATCCCCGAAAAGTGGATTCGACACTAAATCGAACCCCTAAATCAATGCGAAAGACGAGCCCGGGAAAACAACACGTATCACCGATCCTAAAGCACACCACGGATTCGAGAGTACCTTTTTAGCCACAGATTAAACACCGACGCCGATAGAGGAAGAGAAACTTAGCCCTGTTCAATCTGATGAAGCAAATTCGCCTTTTGCGCTTCATAGTTTTCTTTTTGGGAGAGAAAGCGAGAGAGAGAGAGAGCGTGAGAAGAAAAAGATGTACATTCACTTTCTTTTTCAACAGGTGTCTTCTCTCTCTCTCTCTTTTATACGTCCCTCCATCCACGGGCCCTATTCCCGTGGGCCGGGCTCTTTAGGCCCAACTTGGGCGGACGGGCCTTAAGCCCATCGCTAATAAAACCTTCTGTTCAAAATTCAAGGAATCCGGGGTATGTCTGTGTCTCTCCTCTTGTTGGATGGTTAGTGTAATGCATGGCCATATGTTTGTAGATGCACTGAATGAGTATCTGCATAGATAGAGTATAGAGAGAGAGAGAGATGCAAAGAAAGGCTAAGAAAAGCAACGTTTTAAGAGGCTCAAAACTCGAGTATCTGCTGAATCATTATTCGACTGGTTTTATAGATGCATTTGTTCAAGTATTTCCATATCGGTTTGGTTTTGGTCCATTTGGAAGACTAGAATAGTTAGGATCGTTAGATTTTTGCAAGCACCCCTTATCCACTTCCTATCCTTCCGATTCGCCCAACATCAATGTTCCAACCGTATTAACGACCTTCCTCGAATAAGGTGACTTGAACATCAATCTCAGTTCCATCAGAGACATAATATGCAGAGAGTAGCGGGCCTTCATTCATTTGAGCGTCGAGGCAGTAGAGAGCGATGGAGCAGTTCCCAAGACCCCATTGCTTCTCGATTTTAGTACATCTCCTGGGTCCCCATGAAGCCCGGCCTCAGGGAGGACTCCAGCTGGACGGCAATCTTTGTCCCCTTGAGCAGGAGAGCCAAGCAAAGCGTCACGATTGCAGAGTTCCCGACGAAGATGCAGAGCTGCATCTCCTCATCGTCGAGCAGCGCCTGCTCTTTGTGCTCCAAGGTCTGCTTCCCAATATCCCCGCCAATTACGTCTTGGACCATCTCCTTCCTGTGGAGGATGGTGTCAAAGTGCGTGACCTCGATTTGCAGCGGGATTTCCCCTTTGATGATGCACAGGAGCACCATGGCTTGAAGTGCGGGGTTCACCTCACAATCAGATTGACACGGAGAGGGCGATTGGCAAGATTTGTGCAGATGGTTTCATCAATTTACGTGTAAGGTATGCATGCGAATTGAATGTGAAGAGCGACGGTGAGATTTGCATGCGGCATGAATTACTTGTCTGTGATCGTAGCTCAGGTTTTTGCATGAGCTGTTGGTAGGACCATGAACAATGTCTCATCCTTCATGAGAAATCATCACTTGTTTAAAATTACTTTCATTTTTGCCTAGTTCTTTCTACCCTCCAAATATCGCAGAGTATGCATCATGCTAGTTACTGATTACTGATTTCATCCTTGTTTCATCTTATTTTTTCAAGTCACTCCATTTATGATTGGATCAGACTTTTTAACTTTAAATTGATAATCTACTATCATATTGTATGAGGGTACATCTTATGGTGATGCACAATCCTATTGAGGTAACTACAGAGGATTCTTGATATAGCGAAAGAAAGAAACTGGAAACCCCTCTCCTTTCCACAGAGACAAAGCTTTTACATCTTGTGATGCAAGCAGTATGTTAAAAAATCAAGACTTCGCATCTTGCAATTTGAATACTGACTAAACACTTGGATTTCACCATTTGGCTTCATAGATGTTGGCTTATCTGTTTACCCCAACGCAATCATGTAAAGCAAGGTGTTCGAGAATGACTGCATAATGGTCGAGTGTTGACTGTTGAACCGGTTTTTCGGATATAAGGTAATAATTTATTTGACTTAATAGGGGTTCGCTTGCTCAATCGATGTCTTAGGCACGCATAACCGTAGTAATAACTTCGACGAATATTAATCTCTGGATATGGCTAGTTAAAGGGTAAATGACAAATTCGGCACAGGCTCAGAAACAAAAGGTACTATGCACCGGAACATAATGCGAAGAATTGAAATTCATGCAAGCCCCCTCGTTGTCACATGGTAAACACGGACATGGTGCACGTGGTCCCAAATCTACCTATGCATTACCACAGTCGACCAACGGAAAAAGTGGCACGTAACATATTGTAACATTCTCAAGATCTCACAAATGATAGAAGCATACACAGAGAACAAAAGAACACAAATAACCGTAACTTTCGAAGCTCCCTTTTAACACTCTCAAGACCTTCATTACCTTCCCAGCTCTCTTCTGGTAGTTCAGACACCTGAGTGATAAAAAAGTGTTAGGGTTTAGATTCAAACTCAGAGGCAGGAGAATAGTACTATTGAGCAGCACCGTATTAAATATACTTACTGTCTCTGGGAGAGCAGAAGGGTTGCTTGCTCCGAGAGCAGTTTGGAAGTGCTTATTTGTTACTACCATAGAGTTGAGTATCTCCGCGTCTATCGGCTCGTCTTTCAAGTAAATGACATCCGAATTCTCTCTGATGCACTGAAGTGCAGCTTTAGTGCAGAGAGCAGCCAGATCAGCACCAACATAGCCATGAGCGTTCTTAGCAATTCTTTCCAGATCAACCTGCATAACATTCAATTAAAGTATTAGAATCAAGGGGAAAAAGACAACAAACTGCTTGGGAAACAAAAAGAGCAGTCCTGTACATCTTCAGCAAGCTTCATCTTCTTTGTATGGATGCGGAGGACTTCAAGGCGCCCAACTTCGTCTGGAATTCCTACCTCTATTTCCGTGTCAAATCTCCCGAATCTTCTCAAAGCTGGGTCAATGCTATTTGGTTGGTTAGTAGCTCCGATAACCTTGACATGGGCATGAGAATTCAAACCATCCATGAGTTTTAGCAGCTGAGAAACGATCCTCGTCTCAATTTCTCCTTGAGTCTTCTCTCGCTTCGGAGCAATTGAATCGATATCATCAATAAAGATGATGGAAGGTGCATATTTCTCTGCTTCCTCAAAAACTTTCCTGAGATTGCTTTCACTTTCACCAGCCACCTTTGACATTATCTCTGGTCCATTGATACAGAAAAAGAAGGCAACAGTTTCATTTGCAACTGCCCTCGTAAGTAGGGTTTTCCCAGATCCAGGAGGTCCATACAGCAGGGTTCCTTTAGGCGGTTTCACACCAATTGATTCAAATAACTGTGGATGTTTCAATGGCAGCTCTACGAGCTCCCTAATTTGAGCCATTTGCTTCCCAACACCACCAACATCATCATAACCAACCTCTTCTAATCCATTCTCACCCTTCCTCTTCACAGGTTCTCCCTCAAGGTAGATCTCTGTATCTGGGGCAACAATACAATATTCGGCATTATCGGTCTCAATAACCTTGAACTCGACGCTTCTCATTTCTCGTCTAACAAGGAAGAGATCACCTTTCCTCACAGGGCGATATGTCTCTAGGAAGTAAGCTACAGTAAATAAATCCATCACATTAGTAAGTTGTCCATCCAATCCAAGGATCATCTTTGCAAAAAGAAGTGAGCTATGTTAGTGTTTGTGCTCAAGCAAACATGATTATGCAGTCAATGGTGTAATGGTTGGACAAGAAAATTAGCTCTGGCATCCCTTGCAAACGCTAGCAGTAGTTCACGGATCTTTTAGTGTGCTTTACCCGGTATCAGAAGGCATATGCGAGTCGATCACTTTTAGGAAGTTACATCCTCTCATAGATAGTATGGAGAAAAGTATTGTCAGAGAAGTGCTATACGAAACATAAACACTGGAATAGTCCATAATCAACCCAAGCAAACCAGTGTTTTGGTTAGTTCAAAAAAAAAAAAAAAAACCAGTGTTTTGGTATGGTCTGGTTCATGAGCAACTTTAGTATTCACTGGAATTTGGTACCAAAAAACATTAGGACCAAGCAGAGCCATCCAATAAGTACCAACAAAATGTAGCCAATCCTATAGGAAAGTGATTGCACTTCAAAGCACGAACACTTTGCAACGGGACATTTAAGAAAGATAATAATGATCAATGAGTCCATCCAACACGGGCCACAAGCCGGATATAAAACAAAAATTTGAAGATGCTAATCATCATTACTTAGGAACAGGCAAAAGCATGAAGAGTAGAAATAAATCCACAGGCAGATTTATGTTGTCTTTTTGTTTTTGTCATCCCCATTCATGGATTCTTTTACTTCATCAAGTGTTCAATTTAATATGCACTTATCGTTACACATATCATTGACATAAATTCCATGAAAAAGAAAAAGGGTTCGTTACACATCTTCAAAATATAAATCGCAGCATTACAATACAATCAAATGGCAGGCTTGATTTAGAAGAACAACTGCAGAAGGCACTGACATCACATAGGACCAATAGCTAAAGAAGGGAACAAAACAGTATTTCCTACATCTGCATAAATGAGAGGGAAACGTGCAGTTATTCATTACAAGTCCTTAGAAAAGGGAAACTCACGCTTCAAGTATGCGTCAAAGAGATCTTCAGTAATCCCTTGAATGGTGTCATCCACGGGAAGTATGTGAACACGCTTTCCGTACTTGACATCAGCACATTGATGCACAGAAACAACATCTCCCACTCTAACCCTCAGGTTTGATCTGACCACTTCGTTCATTCCTATCTTTGGCTCCTCGCATGTGTCATCAGCATCTACAATGCAAACGGTATTTTTCCTTTTCTTCCCCTGTACACAAGAAGATAGCGTTTTAAGACCACCACAATGCATCGCCTCCAATCTGAAATCTATATTGTCATGCTACTGAAAAAGCTGTTCTTTACAGCAAAGACATGGAGACAACGCTATCACGTATGCGTGTCATAAGTCGTGACATCCTTGGATTGACTCACTGAGGTATTGTCTGCTTTGGTTCATCCCATTCTGAGCCTCACAATTTTGTCCGTTGACAATTTTAAGCATTGTCGTTACGTCAAAAGGGCTTTCATGAGTTAATTTCAGATTTCACATAGACATACAATGTATATCAAAATCGCTCTCTTCTTGTTTGGTGCACAGTTTGGTTCTTTCCAACTCCCTTCAGCATCCTAAAGGCCTATTAGGAGGCGCTCTCGTCCAGCAACCACTCCCTTCCCTCGTGAGACCGATTGTTACACAAGTACTCAGAGAGACATCTTCTGGCTTAGTAAAATCAAGTTATGGTTAACGTTGAGCACGATAGCGTAGAAACTATGGATGTCGAAGCTAAAAGGGATCTTTTGCATCAATCGTCTCACACATGCACGAATGCAGCAAAGACATGGCGTAAAGCAAACAACAGAATGGAACCACAGTCTGCAGAAGTTCACATAATATCACAAAGTCGGTAAGCAGAGCTTCTAGGCTTGCAATCCAACCACATATCAATCTCAAAGCTCAAAAAAAAAAAAAAAGAAGAAGAAGAAAAACAAACAAAACAAAAGTTCTACTAAAATCCAGACCCCACGCGACAACAAAAAGCTACTCCAAGCTCAAAAAATAATACACTCAAAGCGGATCACAATAGGCCAATCCAAAACAATTTTGGAATGAAACACCCACAAATAACCGAAACGAGAACTAAATAATCAAACTGATCTCCGAAAGGCATAAACTCACAACCTTGACCAGGATGGTGTCACAGCGGAAGAGCTGGAGCTTCTTCATGGTCTCCGGATGAAGAAAAATCACCGAATTGTCATCCCTGATGGCCTTTTCGACCACCAAGCGATTCGACACTTGGTTGGACATGGCGTTCAATTTGAGAGTGCAGTGACAGAGTGAGGAAGGCGAATGGAATTGTTACGTGAAGAAAGACAGGTTTGATGAGTTACTACGGCCAGTTTCGTACAATAATGCTGTGAAAGATCTTCGCATCATTTCACATCTGCTTTACAAATTCTAAAGATCCAACCTGGGATCCACCACACGACGAGACACCATCTTTTCATAGGCCGGTTTCGGCTCAGCATAATTACGAAAGACGTATCAGGCGTCCAGAATCCATTTCAGGGTCTCAGAGACCGTATAATATCTAAACCAGGAATAGCACATTGCTTCAGGGAGTATTACGTGAAGAAAGACGCAAAGAAAGACGGTTTGATGGGTTATGCTGGCTTAGTTTCATGCAACAATGTCGCTAGAAGATCCTCGTATCATTTCACATTTACACTACAAATTCTAAACATCCAACCTGGGATCCACCACATAACGAGACGCCATCTTTACATAAGCCGGTTTCGGCTCAGCATAATTACAAAAGACGTATAAATTGTCCAGAATCTCAGGATTTCAGAGAGCATATAATATCAAGAACGGGTGATGGATTTATGAGATGGGCCTGAGTTGGCCCATCCGCTCAAATTGGGCCCAAAGGGCCCGGCCCATGGGAATAGGGCCCATGGAGGGGGAATGTATAAAAGGGAGGAGAGAGAGAGAGAGAAGACAATGTTGAGGAAATAACGTACGCTTTTTCTTCTCACGCTCCCTCTCTCCCAAAAAGAAAAGGCAGTAAGCATACGGCGCGCTTTCCTTCCCTTCAAGTCGTCATCGGATCGAACGGGGCCAGAATTTCTTCCTCTTCGGCATTGGTGTCTAATCTGTGGCTAACAAGGTACGCTCGACTCCGTGGTGTGCTTTACGATCGGTGATACGTGTTTTTCCCGGGCTTCGTCTTCCGCATTGATTTAGGGGTTCGATTTAGTGTCGAATCCGGTTTTCGGGGATCCGTTATTCCCAACATTGGTATCAGAGCCCTGTTTCACATCTTTCCCGATCAATTCTGATGTTTTTGATTGATTTTCGCGAAATCCCTTCGGCCGTACGGAACCGGGCGAAAATCCCGACACCCGAGCGCTTTTCGGCCTTTTTTCTGAGTTTTCGTAAGTCGAAATAAAATTCTGAAGGCACTGGGAGAAGCGCAACGTTGAGACGAGTCCGGCGATATGTCGATCGCCGCCGGAAGCCGCCGCACGCACCCACACGCGCGGCTGGAAGGCGCTGCGCGTGGGCGCGACGCACCTGAAAGCGCTGGCTTCGCCAGCGCGTGCGCCACACGCGCCGGTGGCGAACCGGCACGTGCTCGCCAGCGGCCGGCGAACCGGCACGCGTCGGTCCACGGACCGACGCATGCTGACGTCACCCGCTGACGTCATCGTGACGTCACCAACGGTCGATAACCGTCGGGGATGACGTCATTGATGACGTCAGCGCCGACGACGGTTGGCCGGCTGGTCACCGGCCGGCGAACCCGACACGCCGGCGACCCGACGTGACTCGCGAACGAGGCACGCACCCGGCACGTGCCGGATGACGTCTGCGTGACGTCATCCCCCGCACGCGCGAGGCACGTGCGATCGGTCCGTGCGAGCGGTCCGACCGGCCCGTCCGGTCCGATCGATTCGACTGTCGCGACCGGTCCGACCGGTCCGACCCACGTGACCGTTGACCCGTTGACCGAAGACCGTTGACCGGTTGACTTGACCGTTGACTTTGACCGTTGACCGACAAAAAAAAAAAGGAATTTGTTTTTTTTTTCAATTATGTCTGTGTGGGTTGTAGGTAATCCATTTTTATTCTGTATTTGTTGCATGAATCATGGAAATTTATGTATTTTCCATTTTGTTCATTATGGATTATAAGTGATCCATTTTAGTTCTGCATTTGTTGCAGAAACTATGATGCGTAATGCACGAATACCTGCAATCCCGAGAACGGACGAAGGAAGAGCTAGACTGAAAAGGCTGATGAAAGAGTTAGCTGATTTTCGGTGGCTTGATGGTGATTTAGTATCACATATGGTCAAGGTCAATCAGATGATACAGGAAATCATCAATAATGGTTATCTTATGCCGGATTTTGAGAAGGTGCCGGCTTTGTTGAACACTCTTCCACCTGAATGGCAAGCAGTGTTAGATCGGCTATGGGAGGTCAACGTGGTCCCGGGTTATAGGAGGCTGGTGGAAGCTTTTGTAAGAGAGTACTATAGGATTGAGTTGGCCAAAACTTCAATCCTTAGATTGTGCGCTACGTGGCGCAGAGTGAATGCGCCTTGGTGGCGACATGAGAGCTTTCCAAAAGTTTTTCCATGGTTGGCAAATGTACCTTCAGTTTTCTCAGATGTTTTGGCTGATAGATTAGAATGGACATTTCCTAATTATTTCTTAGATTAATTGTGAGATTTTTTATAAATATAAATATCTATTTCCATGTTGATATTTTTCTTTGTATATATTGCTTAGTGTAATGATTACTACCTGATTGTTGTTAATGTAGCAACCGATATATTAGTTGTATCATGTGAAAACATTGTTATTTTATTGGATGTTAAGATTTTTATTTGCTTTCTGCTATTACTGGTTGCTGTGGGTAGTTAGCTGTGGGTAGTTATAGAAGTTTTTGTAACTTCATAGAATTGATTTTGCATATGACAATCATATTAATGATAGTTTTAAGTTAGGATTTTTGGAGGATGATTGGAAACGTAGTGACCTTTTGATTCTGAAGCCTTACTTGAAATTATTCATTAATATGATGGGTCTATGTAAATAGGGATGCATAAATGATAGGCATTAATTATTCGTGCATGTATGTCTGATGTGTTCAGAACGATGGTTCAGCAACTAAGAATGTAATTGCTGATATGAACGGCTACAATTGTTATGAAGATTCAATATGTGCTGGAAAAGCAAGAAGCACTAGAAGCTCTTGACCATGTTATGGAAGATCTTGAGAATGCTGTGCGCTACCTTGAGCTGGTAGAGGACCGCTTAATGGCATGTGAGCTGAGAATAGATATTTGCAATGCTGGTTCTAGCTCAGAAAGGGCTTTGTGCTCTAAGCGCAAGCGTATTGATTCGTTCAATATGTGGGAACGCAAAGGATCAAGTCTTTATTGCAAGAAATCAAGAGTTAACCAACACAAGAGAGGAAAACGTCATCAAGTGAAGAAAATGTCAAGGGTGAAATGTTACAACTGTGACAAGAAGGGTCACTATGCTCACGACTGTAGTGAGCCAAAGAAGGCATACACCTCTTGTACATTTGAGAACTTTGATTATGTGTCAAGTTCTGAATTATTGGCTGAATCCAATCCTTTGTGGAATGTAGATTCATGAGCGACAGACCATGTAGCAAAGGATAGAGGATCCTTTGTAGAATTCCGACGAGTACCAACTGAAACTGAGTGGATCCATATCGGAAAAAACTCTAGAGCTGATGTAAAGGAATTGACACCGACCAATAGAACATGCATGGTGGACGCATCTTGATGTTCTATATGCTCTGGAGATTCGTCGAAATTTAGTGTCTGTCTTAGTGTTGGTTAAGCTTGGTTTTAGAATGAACTTCCATAATAAAGGTGTAGATTTGTATTTAGGTACAAACTACTATGGTTGTGGTCACTTTCTAAATGGTTTCATTGTACTAAATGTTGACTGTGATGATGTCAATATGTTATCCCCTTGTTTCACGTCTTCTATCTTATATGATAATGATGTGAATATGATGGCATGCTAGACTTGGTCATATGAGCCAACAACATATGAAAAGACTAGCCAAAAAGGGCTTATTGGGCAATATTGAAAAAGTTGATTTGTCCATATGTGAGCATTGCCTAGTAGGGAAAATGACAAGGAAACCATTTGGAAAAGGTAAAAGAGCTAACGTTCCTCTGCATTTAATCCATTATGACGTTTGTGGTTCAATGAATGTGAGAGGAAGGCATGGGACTGTTTACTTCATCACTTTTAATAGATGATTATACTCGATTCGGATGTGTCTATTTGATTTCTCATAAAACTGAAGCATAAGTTGTTTCAAAAGGTTTATGAACTTGGTTGAAAATCAATTAGACAAGAAAATAAAAGTATTGAGATCCGATCGAGGTCGAGAATATTTATCTGATGAGTTCAGAAAATTATGTGATGAAAAAAAGGAATAGAAAGACAGTTGTCTATTCCATATACTCCTCAACAAAATGGTGTTGCAGAGAGAAGAAACAGAACCCTACTAGAAATGGTTAGGTCCATGATGGCATATGCTAACTTACATATCACTTTTATGGAGTGATGTGTTGTTAACTGCTGCCTAAATACTTAACCGGGTGCCTTCCAAATCAGTTAGTTTCACTCCATATGAGTTATGGATATGTAGAAAACCGGACTTAAGTTTACTTAAGCCATGGGGTTATGCTGTCTATATTCATATGTCTTCTCACAAGTTTGGGAAATTGAGTCCCATATAAAAGTAGAGTATTTTAATGAGATACTCCGAACACTCAAAAGGGTATGTGTTCGTAGGTGAGCAGGAAAGTGGGAGAATCACTGAATTTGAATCACAGGATGTCACATTCTTGGTGGATGAATTTCCTAAGAAAGGCGAAATAGGGGAAGATTACTTCCTATTTGAGACCTTGGATTAAGATTATGATATTAGTAGTGTTCATCCAAGTGGGAGTAATATGAGATGTGATGAATTGAATTCAACTCATTCTCAATTGCAACCACCTGATGTGACGACATCATCATTACCTAATCCAAGTGGGAGCATAATGGGGAATGATGTGCTAAGTGTACAATCTCCCATACGGTGAACAAGTCGCTAAAGTATTCCCCATCAATGTTTTGACATTGAAAGGGAAACTTTTATGGTTGCTCCACAAGATGAGTATGAGCCACGAAATATTAATGAGGCTCTGAATTGCCCTAGTAAGGAAAAATGGATTTATGCAATGAAAGAGGAGATTGAGTCAATGAAATCAAAGCAAATCTGGGAACTGGTTGATCTGCCAAAAGGACGCAGAGCTATTGAGAGCAAATGGGTTCTCAAAATAAAGTGAAAGGCTGATGGCTCGATTGAAAGGCATATTGCTCGCGTTGTAGTGAAGGGGTATAATCAATAGGAGGGAATTGATTATGAAGATATTTTTTCTCCTGTAGTAAGATTTGCCTTGATTCGCATAGTTCTGGCAATAGTGTTTAGTATGGATCTTGAGTTACATCAAATGGATGTAAAGACTGCTTTCCTCAATGGAAACTTAGAGGATGAAATATATATGGAACAACCTGTTGGTTTCATAGTGAAAGGCCAAGAAGAAAAGGTATGTCGACTTTGGGGGTCGATATATGGCCTTAAGCAGTCGTCAAGACAATGATATATACGTTTTCATAATGCCATAATGGCATATGACTTTACAATGATAGATGAGGATCATTGTGTATATATCAAAAGATCCAAGGATCAATTTGTGATCATATCATTATATGTTGATGATATACTAATTGCCGAAAGCAATATGGAGCTAGTCAATACTGTCAAAAGTTGGTTGTCTTCCAAAATTTTGAATTGAATGATATGGGATTGTAAACCCATTGACGCTCCTATTGCAAAAGGTGAAGGATTGAGCCATAGACTGTGTCCAAGGACTCCACAAGAGAAGGAACAAATGAAACATGTTCCTTATGCTAGTGCTGTTAGAAGCTTGTTATACGCTATGATGTGTACAAGACCTGACATATGTTTTGCAGTTGGAATGGTGAGTAGATACTAATCCAATCTAGGTCAAGCACGTTAGAAAGCCGTTAAGTGAATACTGAGGTATCTAAAGTGGACTGCTGATTATATGTTGAGTTATTATGGAAAGGATCTGCGACTCTAAGGCTATTCTGATGTTGATTGGGGAGGAGATTTAAATGAAAGGAAATCTACCTCTAGGTTTGTTCTCTTACCGAATAATGGCACCATGTGTTGGAGCAGTAAGAAACAAAAGTATATAGCCTTGTCCACGATGGAATTGAGTTCGTGGCATTATCAGCAGTAGTATAAGAAAATGTTTGGCTTAAGAGATTATTGGATCATTTAGGTGTTATTGGAAGTGCTGCAGATTTGTTATTAGTTAACTATGATAATCAAGCAGCAAAAGTATACACTAAAGATCCAAATATCATGGCAAGACCAAACAAATAGATACCAAGTATAATTTTGTCATGGATATGATTGCACGAAAAGATGTGAACTTAAAGTACATACTACGCATAGAATGGTAGCAGATCCTATGACAAAGCCAATACCTAGAGATATGTTTTGTGGCCAAATGAAATTTCTAGGACTGCGTAGAGGCTAATGTACTGAATATTATAATTTTTTCCCTAAGTGTTCACATATGATGAATTTATGTTTTTCATCATTAATGCCTATGAATCTTTGTTTGATCTTTATGCATCTTAATGCTCAGTGCGTTACTTTAAGTTAGAAGAAGTATGTCGAACAGATGAGATTAGCCCACTCACACGGGTAATCGCCTCTATTTACTGTGTGATAAATAGAGATGAGACTGTTTTTAAGCTTATTATCTAGGTGATAATTGAGAGCTCAAGCTTAAAACACGTATGTCGCCTTAACTAGGTGTTAAGATGAGGACATAATACTTACTATGTCTGAAAGTAAAATACCCCACATATTTTACTTTATCTGTCTATGATGCCAGATGTGAGTTCTGATGAATTTTGTAAATGAGTAGATACGTGAACTCAAGTTAGACATTGGGTATGTCTGAACTATCATCTGTACGGTATTAAAAGGTGTAGACATACGCTCCATGGGAAAAGAGTTAATACCGTAATACGTATTTCATACTACGTATGCATGAGACGACCAATAAGAGTGGCAAAAGTTTGATCTCAACTTTTTATGTCGTGTGAGACTCTTGAGGAAGAGAGTTCTTCAATTTCTTAGTCCCCTCATGACTCTTACTTATTCTCAAGATTTCTATTTAGTGTTTGCTATCTTAAGATGTTGCCAATGGTATGAGTTTGATTCGATCTAATGGGGCATTTCTAGAAAAGCAAGCTAGACTGAAATTGAGAGTTTGAAGGAAAGAGGAAGATCGATTTTGGAGAATCACATTGTAGTTTTGTATTCACCGGTTAACCAATTATGACTGTCTTTGTGATAATCATAATTGTGAATACAATAAATATATCATTGTTTAAAAGAGATCAAGAGAGATAAAAATGTGATCGATCGATCTAGGGTACTGCATACTAAATCTACTCAGGAGGTGATGCCCATTATGAACTGCTATGTATTCTTAACAGATGTATGGCAACGAGCTCTCAAAGTATGCTGGTCGCACGGATTATTCACCGGTATGAATGTTGAATAGAGGAAAAGAGAATTATGTTCGGCCCACCATATTAAGAGAAAGTCTATGATAGATTTTTCTCTAATGAGGCTGAGTAGGGCTTGTCCGCCCATGTTGGTTTTGTACCACCATGTGCGAGTGGGAGATGATGGATTTATGAGATGGGCCTGAGTTGGCCCATCCGCTCAAATTGGGCCCAAAGGGCCCGGCCCACGGGAATAGGGCCCATGGAGGGGGAATGTATAAAAGGGAGGAGAGAGAGAGAGAGAAGACAACGTTGAGGAAATAACGTACGCTTTTTCTTCTCACGCTCTCTCTCTCCCAAAAAGAAAAGGCAGTAAGCATACGGCGCGCTTTCCTTCCCTTCAAGTCGTCATCGGATCGAACGGGGCCAGAATTTCTTCCTCTTCTTCGGCATTGGTGTCTAATCTGTGGCTAACAAGGTACGCTCGATTCCGTGGTGTGCTTTACGATCGGTGATACGTGTTTTTCCCGGGCTTCGTCTTCCGCATTGATTTAGGGGTTCGATTTAGTGTCGAATCCGGTTTTCGGGGATCCGTTATTCCCAACAACGGGAATGACATTTTGCTTGAGGGAAGCTGAAATTTACTGTACTTGTCCTTACGGAAAAGTGGCTCCGTTAAGTCTTAGTAGTTACTTGGTTCGTATCATATATCATTTCATGTTGGACCTTGAATCGGGGAGACAGACGCCTTCCAAAAAGCAGGGCAAAAAGCAAAAGCTTGCTTTTAGAAAAAGCCTGAGCTCGAGACAGAGACCTTGACCTCGTAACTATCATATTTTTTGTCTTTTTCTGGTACGAAAGCTCACGGGTCAGAATCAATGCCCCTCGTTTTGCCCCTCTTCTCTGTAACTTTTCCATTTTCAAAAGACTTTCCTCTTTATTTAACTTTACCACATTGCCTGCCGCTCACTCTTCGACACACACCCATGTTTCAATTGTTTCGTCATCCTGGCACTTCACTCTGGTCCTTAAATCCTTGCAAGTCGTAATGATGGTGTGACTATGAGTAAAGCCCCATCAATTGGAAATGGAAATCTGTGCAGAACTCACGATGCACCACAGGCAAAATGGGACCCTTTCGACCAAATTCGTCTGTTGTTTTCGTGTATGGCAAGTTCTGCTGCTGCTGCTTCTTCTTTCCCAAATGGTAAAAACAAAAAGGCAAGGGATAGCAATCAAGACCGGTCGGACAAGTTATTTAGGATGCACATGACAAAAATCAGAAATTGAGAAGTTAAAAGATTTTAGTTTCTGATTTCTTCTTCAAATCTATTTCTGGAATAGAAATCCGTTCCATAAATAAAAAAATCAAATTGCGCTGCCTAACAAATTTCTATTCCAAACCTATTTCAAATAACAGAAAAATAGATAAATAGATAAATATAAAATTTATCATGTGTACCCTTATTTGAATATGATTCTCCTTTCTTGCTAAGAAATAGAAGTTCTTTTTTTTCCTCTCATTTTTCCTCTAACCATTTATTTTTCTCGTGGATATGTTATTCTCCCTATTAATATAACTTGGAAATGTTTTTGGCTGAATAATCGGTCCTTTCTTGCTGGAAATGAAAAACGAGTTCTCCTTTTAACCCTTTTAGGATCTCAAACTGGGAAACCTACTTTTATTAAGCAAGTTTTCCTTTTAGATTTAAACTCGAGATATTCCCAAAAATCTCCACCTTCACTTCACGTTTAAGCCAACTCACAATTGCTTCACCAAGGGAAATTCGAACTTCACTGCTATACACCCCTGCATGGCTCGTCAACCGTCATGAACATCTTCCAAGTCCAAAGTTAAGCACGGGCCCAAAGGCAGTCATTGAGTGGTGAAGAACCTCCGAGTTTGATCGTCATCAGGCACTCAAGCTTATTACTAACATCACGCATAGAGAGATTATTTTTAGGGCATTGTTTCTTTGATGGCCATTGTCTGTGTAGACATTACTGGTGAAGTGGCGTATGAATTGGCTACAGAAACACTATCAAATCAAATGGTTACATCGTCTGATCAAGTTACTCGTGTAAGATCTAGCAACTGATTCTCTTCAGCTCCGAGAGGAAGACTTGATCAATTCCGTGGCAGCACAACTCTTCTAGTCGGGCCACTGGACGTAGGCTGAGCGGTGAGGCTGAGGAGGAAGGAGCACGACCTATGTTCGAATGGAGAAGAAAATTCTCATTTAGCAACGCCTAAAGCCGAAGGAAAGCCAAAGGAACTGATGCACACATAGATCGTACCAATCCGTTCCCCAAAAGCTAAGGTGCTGCCTTACTTTTCTTCTTTCTGGGGCACAGTGTTTCTTGGTTTGCTTTGACGGTTAAAAGTCTTACATCCGAGGGCCGAGGCGAGATGGGCTTGCATCACAGACAATGAATGGAGTTGAGTGCAGCAATTAATTCACTGAGTTTCCCCCTTTTTTTGGGGCCAGAAGTCTACCATAATATATTGACACAAATCTTTTAGTCAGGTTGAATTCAACCAACAGTTTTGAGTAAAATTTGAGCTCTCTTGCGATGTCACGTTAAGAATTATTTTTGTCCCAGTGAGTTTAGACGTCAAATGTGCCCAACAAGTCTCCATATTGCGAAGAGTTTTCAACTGAAGGAAATATTGAGTGATTCCATCACACTACATCTACAGTTAATGCGGCACGCATTTTTAACTCATTCATTCATGGATTGATCACGTCATGTCGAATTAAATATAATAATAATAATTAAAAAAAAATTCATCAGCCATAATAGCAACATTTGGACTTGAGCGGGTCTTTAAAAGACTCACGGAGGAAATAGGCGGAAGAACCGCTCTGGGGTGAGAGATCTCGCACTGTTCTCTTATTCCCTCTTGTCGGGAAGACAAAGATAAACAAGGAATTAGAGAGTCTTACGGTGGTGAAGATAGACACCACGTCAGGACTTCGGTTCTGACTACTATCGAATAGACAAGTATAGTAACCTCCTGCGTTTGGAGTGAGTGAGAATGGGTTAAAAGCCCGCAGCTTGGTTGACACACATTACGGCACTGTCCTCAACCGGCTCAACCATGGGTTAACCCTATTTCCCCGGTTGAGGACAGTGCCGTCACTAGCCGGCCATCGACTGCAATGTCGTCAGCCATCTTTGGTGCTTCGGGCCTAATCTTGAAGTTTGGGCATTCGTGGTCAAGACTCCATGGTCGGCATCATCTAAACCCTTGGCCAGGTTCGAAGCAACGCCCAGGTCCAATTTTGGAAATCTAGGCACTCGCAGCCGAGGCTTCATCGTCGGCGTCATCTAAACACCCTCAATCGCAGCTCGCGGCTAAGACTCTAGATCTCGATCCGGAAAATTTGGAGCCTTAGCCACGAGCGACGTACATGAAGCGGCTACACTACTCTCCGCAGATCAAATCTGGATTTAGATGTTTGCTGGGAAAGGTTCCGAGAAAATTTTTTCTGCTAATTTCTTCTTGGACGAAGAAATTGAGGAAGGGATCATTGGTTTGTTCACAGATTTAAAGACGAGCCGCCATCCATGGCCGAACACTAGCTACCATTGCTGGTTCTGCGGATGAGCCACCACGACCTCCACTCGGCATCTCCAAATATGTGGAAGAGCTACCTTCCACAGATCTATTGATGGCCTAGGCACGACGTCGACGACACTGCCGCAGCGCCCTGGATTCGATGTTGGTGAGTCCAGGGGCGCATTTTTCTACACGATTAATTTCATCTCTAAATTTTAAATGATAAAAATTGTCATGTCAGTTGTTTGTGAGTGTATTTAGAATGACTTTTTATTTTCTTTTTTCTTTTTAAATTTTGTGGCTCATACATTTTGGCTTTTCACTTGAAATATTGGAAATCTTTTCAACACGTAAATCTATATGTAATTTTTTTTTAATGTTATAAAATATGACCGAATTCTTTTTGCTTCTAAAAGTCACAAACAAACATGTTCTCAAAAAGATTGTATCTGGTTAAAAGTATAAGTTGAGTGTCCTTGAATACATTTTAAAGGTCGCAATACTTTTCAAAATCTTATAGTTTTTTCAGGGTTTTTATATTAGATCTCTAAATTATCAAACATTTCATTCCATTGACAAATTCTTCATCTTATTTCACGCCGACTTTTCAGGACATTTATAATTATGGCAACCAGACGATTGAAGAGTGCCCGCCAATAATCACATAAGTGGTCCTTGCTAGTACATAGAATGGGCGAGCGAGTGCATGAACCTTCAATTTCTTTTTTTCACTTTTCATCAAATTATTAAGAGGGTCGCTTAGTCAAATTTTTGCACCTTTCATCTAGGATACCAGGTTTTACGATCAAAGGTAAGGTTTATGAACCATGTGATTATGCAATCTTGAAAATCAACTATGTGATTTCCTCTACACGTTTAACCGAACTAGAGTTTCTCCAAAATGAGGCCCAATTCTAATAAAATGGACATTTCTATCCACAAAATGTTAGAGACAATTAGGCATTTCTCCAAGATGATTTCTTATGTTAGAGATATTTGATAATTTTGTTGATTTTCTGTTTCTCTCAAGGTTGTGCATATATCTTAATTAAAATGTTATCTTATATAGTTATCTAATAATGCCTATAAATCACCCATTTTAATTGACGCGCCGATATGATAAATTGTGATGGGCGGACTTTAACATTTTGATCTGTCATTTTGAAGTAATGCTGCAGTAAAACCAGGGAATTTAAAATAAGGAACTGGTTTTCACATGGCTAATTGTATCTTTCCTTCTCATAATAAGGCCCATTGAAACATCTAAAGAACCGTTCCTCGTAAATAGATCTTGCACAATCTTCCTATTTTTGTTTGCTTTGAGGGAAAGTTGCTTCTCTACTTTGAGTTTGGTGTATAAATACCCACTAAAATGGCATTGCCCATCAAAGCAAAAGCTGAAGACTTCAGTTTTAGGCATCGGATAAAACACAAGTCAGCATTTTTTTCTGTCTTTCAGCAAAAAAAAATGTCAAAATATGTCAGGCACCGTTGGTCTGGTGATGCATTGCAAAGGTATCACTCTTTACTTTTTAACACGAAACTTTCCCTTCATTTAAAATGGAAATAGAAATTAATCTGCTAGAGTTTGAGTTTGTAATATTTTGATGGCCTAATTCAATTGGGTTCTCTTTGGGCTTTTAGCTGCTATCGCATGGAAAGCAGGGAAGCCCCGGTGAATGAACAACTGGAAGTAGCACCTCCGCAAGTAGAGGTGTGCAACCAGATTGGTTCTACTTGAGAATCGGAATGGACCGTTTGACAAACAAGTTCGGGAATTGGTTTCCATCAAAACCGGTTCCAAAATTTTGGAATCGGTTGAAGTTGGTTCAGTTCCAAGTGAATATCCACACGAGAATCAGACTAATCAAACCTGTTAAGGAATCGGTTTTATAAGCTAAAAAGCCTAAACCCTAGTTTTTTTTTTGGGCGGCATTATTTTCACTCCTTATATAACTAAATCTACTCCCATTTTCATAAAGAGACAATATTGTTCTGTGTTTCAATTGCGATCAAAAGTGGTGGCTCCAAATTTGTTTTCTTTCCTTCTTTCTTAGGGTTTTCTATTTTTGCATATCAAATTGTCATAAGTAGGATGGCCGTGTGATTATTTTTATTTATGGTTTAGGTAAAATTTGAAATTATTGCTATTATTAAAATAAAAACTAATCTCTTCCGCATCATTGCTCTTATAACAAATTATCTATTTTTCGTTCCTCCTACCTCAAAAGCTTACTTTCTTAGTAAATTTTCCTTTTTTAATTTTGTTAGTCTAAAATATATATCAAGTCCCTATATTTACTATATCAAAGAATTTGTCTTCTTTGGTAACTATTGGTGAGATACTTTTAAACTGAGCATATAAAGAAGTTATTAGAGTTTCTAAAAAACACAAAAAGCATCGACATGAAAATGTCATGCTCAATGCGGTATCTCCGCATTGTTTATAAACACATGACCGCATGCTTTAACTTGTTATCATTTGTAATTGCACATGGGTATGTGTTCATCTTATGAATTTTTGTTTTTGGTGGATAGAGATTTTTGTTGTTTATCTTTAACTTTAAACCATTTTGTAACTTATATTATTTGTTTTTAAAAAATGAACCTAAAAAGGGGAAAAAAAATGTTCTTAGGTAGACACCTAGAATTGGTTCAGAAAAATAGGTTTGGTTCTAGAACTAGTTCTAGGCAAATATGGTAGGTTATAGGTTTCAAAAACTAGGAGCTAGTTATAATAAGATAGGCTCTAGACCTAAAACCTAGAAATGTCGACGCCATGATTTCCGCATTTGAATGTGTACACAATGGTATGCATTTTTTTTTTTTTTTTATGGTCGTGCATTCAATTTGTGCGCGAGGAATTTACAGACCCTAGCCTAACTAAATATTACGGATTCTGATCAAATGAGAAACTCTTGATGGGATTGGGGTGTTGCTGTTCTTATGTGAGTGACCCATGAAGATGCTGTCTTCGACACTTATCCTATTAATCTACTGAACGAGAGGACTCTGGAGGGCACGTTCTTCTAAATTACGAGAAAAGTTATAAATATATTGTATTAGTACTAATTTAGTCATAAGCTTTTTGTATTTGTGTTAATTGAGTCTATCCGGCCAATTTAGAATATAAATCAACTTTGGTCATCCTATGTAACATGATTAACATTGGCACAGACATTTTTAATCAAATTTTCAAAAAAAAAATTCTTTTATTTTTTCTTGAGGGTCGCTAGAGATCCCCAGCCACTAGGCAAGGGTTTGACAAGCACCAGTGAGGGTCAGTGGCTCTTGCTTGGATCTAGGGGGCAAGAGCCACTAACCCTCAAAGGCAATTGGTGATGGTCGACTAAGATCGTTGGCCTTCACCAACCAAAGCAAAGAAGAAAAGAAAACAAGGAAAAAGAAAAGAAAAACTAATAAAAAATTAAAAATTTTGAAAAAAAATTAATTAATTAAAATATTATTATAAATATCCACATCAATGCTAGCCATATCTCGTAGCTGTATCTTGTAAGATAACCAACGCCCAAGTCAGCAACATCTAAAATTGATTAAATGAATTCAGTTGGCACAAATATAAAAGTTTTATGATTAAATTAGCTTTTGGAATGTACTCTTACACTTGTTGATAAAGAGAGTGAAACCTCTCTCTCTCCCCATGGTTTTTTTTTTTTTTTTCCATTTTGGGTTTTCCATGAAAATCTTGCAACCGTCATTTCATCCTTTGCTACTTATGCTTTGATTGGTGCATCTTTTGACATTTTTCCGCAACAAATTGGCATCAAAGCCAAGGAATTGCAATCTTTTTTGTTTGAGATGGCATCTATTAAGTTCAAAGTGGCACCATTTGATGGCCAAAATAATTTTGGGCTATGGAGGATCAAGATGAACGCATTATTACGTTGGGAAGATTTACTTAAAGCCTTAAACTGGAATTATCCCAGCAACATGACTACGGCTGACCTCAAGAAGATGGAAGAGAGGGCGCATAGCTTTAGTGTACTTAAGGTTCTCGACACTTCTAACAATCTTTCTTTAATTAAGAAACTAAATAGAAATGACGATAGATAGGCATAACACTATGTCTTCTCCCAAAAAAAAAAAAAGATAGACACGATGTTTCAAGTGTCCCCGACACTCTCAATTCTTTTGGGGTTTCCACTACGCAAGTGAATAATTCAGAAACCACTACATAAAAGGTCTATTCAAAAGAGCGGTTACACATTTGTTAAAAGATCACTACTTCAGGGCTTCAACTGCAAACTCGGGCATAATATGACCACGGAATGTACCCTCCAGTCCACATACACTGGAGCAGTGAGCCGACAAACCAACCTCATGTGACCTACACTCTGCATCATTATCTTCTATCCGCCAAGGTATTGCGCCCTATTAGGCAAATATTGCACATTAACCCAATTTTTTTCGGAAGAAAATACTCTAGAAACAATGAAGCCCACTTGTTCTAGAATAAGTCTCCCCTATCAAAATCATTTTAAAGAAAAGGAACTTCCTCAATCTATATGACAATAATTTACCGACTGCCACCAATTGAACAGTGTCTTCATTCGCACTTGCCTGATTCTAGTACTTTTCCTGCTCGTCTCCCTAGCCCAAATTTCGGCAAGCTCGACAGCCAAATTGACATAGAACGCATCCGAAACCTGATAGCCACCACGAACGATAAAATATACCACAACAAGAATGACACCAGTGGAGGAAAGATACACTTTTCTCACATATCGTCCTCGCCGTCGTCCTCTTCCTCATCGCTGTCAACCTGAGCCTTGAGATCAAAGTACTTCCACCTCGATCTCCTCTTTGCATATCTCTGTTTTTTTTTTTTTTTTCCTAGGAATAAAAATGGAATAAAATTCTGCTTGTGTAGATTTTTTGTTCCCGATAATAGATTTGGAATAAAAAGAAAATTACTTATTTGTTCATTGGAACAAATCAAGAAAGGAGCCTTTTCTTTTTTCTTTTTTTTTCTTTTTCTTTCCTTCCTTTTCTCCTCCTCCTCTTCTTCTCTTAGCTAGTCGTCGGTTGACCATGGTCAAGGCGCGACCTCGCCGACTCTCATTTGGTTGCCAGCCGGGATCGGCTAGAAGAAGAAGAAGAAGAAAAATAAAATAAAATAAAAACAAAAAGAGAAAAATGTAATAAAAAAACTATTAATAAATTAAAAAAATTCGAAATCACAAAAATATTTGGGGTCATACCAAACGCATTTATGTTTCAAAAATAGAAATTTTGTACAATTATCAAATACCTTCAAATACTCAAAAACTCGTTTATGGAATAGAAATAGAAAAAATTAGAGGAAAGTATACTGAGAGTGTCAAAACTTGGCACAAGTGAACAATTTAATGTCAAAAATTTCAAAAGGTACAATTAAGTACCGCTTTAAAAAAGAAATTGGGATACTTAAGTGCAAAATCTGATGAGTAATAAAAAATTTGACATATCATATTTTTAATAATATAAGTGGTTTATGTGGCTTGCTAGAAAATCAACTCAGAAATCATTGTCTAAAATAACATCGTCTTCCATGTTCACTGAAGTGTCAGCCATGATTAAAAAATGATCACTTAAGTCTTAAGTTATGATTTGCTCAAAAAAAAAAAAAAGTCTTAAGTTATGATATAAATTATCACTTAA
The DNA here is from genome assembly GCA_019915185.1 of Eucalyptus camaldulensis. Lineage (NCBI taxonomy): Eukaryota > Viridiplantae > Streptophyta > Magnoliopsida > Myrtales > Myrtaceae > Eucalyptus > Eucalyptus camaldulensis. The sequence goes on from JAHSVA010000005.1 coordinate 11,906,457, forward strand.
GTCCTACTCGTAATTAAAAGTGAATACTTAAGTACCAGGTTTTGCAAAAAGTGATCACTTAAGTTCTAAAAACGACATCATTTAGCATATTATTGGTGTTTACGTGAATAATTAATTTTAAAAGAATTATCACGTTAGTAAAAAATTTGTCCGAAAATGCCAAGTTGGCACTTAAGTATTCCATTTTTGTTTTCGATTTTGACATTTAAATATACATTTTGGAACTTTTGGCACTAAAGTGTCTCTAGTGCCAAGTTTTAGTACTCCCTCTGTCCCCACCATGAAAAAATTGTTTCGGTATAAAAATTATTTCTGAGGACAAAAATGTTAACCCACACACCCCTAGCGACTATGGATAGCGATAGAGGACGGGAGAGATGGTTAGCCTAGGGATTTTTAAAATTAGATTGTTATTTTTTTTTAATTTCAAATCAATATCCACGTCTTAATTTAAAAGGTTAATACTACCAAAACCATAAACCATAACACTTATAACAAATTTACCTTCCATTAATTTTCGTTAAATTTTACTGTCAAATTACTGAGTTATCACTAGGCAGTTAACGAGAGTACTAATTGGAGGTTTTATACCCTCAATCAATTTATTTTTTTATGGTATTAATCTAATTCAGTGGAAAGTAAAGAAAAATAAATTTGTCATAAATGTACTAATTTAAAGTTTTTAATAGTCAAAAAATTCATTTGGGATAAATTTGTCATATGTATATCAATTTAGGTTTTTTTATGGTAAAAAATTAATTTGAACTAAATCTGTCAAAAATTACCAATTTAATTTTTTTTGTAATATTAACCTTAATTGGACATGAGCATACAAATACATGTCACATCAGCAGCGCTATAAAATCACTATGTACTTTCTTCTTCCACTGAATTGTAAATAGTTGATGCATCAAGCATAGACACATTTGTACATAGCTAAAGGGGTGGGATACGGTGGCTTCCCCGTTTCATGTTCCATTTATCCGTATACAACGCTTCTGCATTTTCGGCTAATCGCCTAACAGACAAATCATAAATTAGATGCAGATAAACGTCCTAGGCTAAAAGCACCTACTCTCGACAACTGCTCCATTTGTTTTGTTTTGTATTTTTTTTTTTTCGGTTCTAGAAGGGAAATGCATTAATTCAAAAGACTAAAGTCATACATCAGTTACATAACGAGGGAAGAAAATTCCGAAAAGGTCCATATGCTAAAATAACAGTACATAACAAGGAACAGCAGTGCAAAAGACAATGTCATCGGTCTGAGGCATACAACGTGCTGTGCTAAAGCAGCAGTGCGTTGGTTCCACTCGCCGAAATAGTGTGCAAGCATCGCATTCTTCAGAGGCCGAAAAAAGAAGAAAACTATGAATGAAAAGCCTAAAGAGGAAGCAATTGAGCTAGTCGGAAGATATATCATGGGCGACATTGGTAAGTTCATCGTTGCATCCAAAGAGGAAACTAGGATATTATACGGACAGAGGGCTAAATCATCATTCCACTATATAGAACTTTGTAATGTCCCATGAGAAACACTACGTATCAAAATTTATGGCACGCTATACATCAACAACACATATATATACTAACACAAGTACATAAATGCACCGATACAGCACTTACATGCCGCTTTTGAGAAGTCTATATGCTCTTGCTCCACTTTCTGGTGCGAGGAAGGAGAGGACGTGAAACCCTTGTAACATTTTCTTCTTTTGGGTGGGTGTGTGGGGAGGAATATTTATACATGCACGAAGGAAAAAGAAATCAGGGCAAAATAGGTAATTTTCCTCTGCAACGAAGATGCAGCAGTAAAATCTTGCGCGAGGAAGCGAACATTCTCAGGAGTCACTCCAACTATCTTCATCGTCATCTTCATCACTTCCAGCAAATGCCTGTCACAATCATGACTTCTAATTACTACTAGAAAGAGGGGAGGGTTAGGGAGGAAGATATTCGCGTGCACAGAGAGAGAGAGAGAGAGAGGAGAGGAGGGACCTGGCGAATGGCATTAGCCTTCTCCAAAATAGCATTAACCCTCAAGTTAGTTTTAGGACCCTGAATACTTGGCCGGGTGGCAACAGCAGGCTTCAAGTTGAATGACTGGAAAAGAGAAAAAGATTAAAATAAAATAAAGTAAAAAAGCAAAACAAAATTCAGCGACACTATATACTGTGCTTCTGATTAGAGACAGCTTATAATATAGGAACATAATGGGAATTTGTTATGATGTTAGAAAGCTAGCAAGACAATATCTAGAAAAAATAGGTGCATAAAATTTGGATAATGTATCTGAACCTTTGTTCGTATTTGCTCCAGCAACGAATCTCTTTCATTTGCTCTTGGTTCAATTGGAGGCTTTATTCTTTCAGGAACCTTCCTCAACTGCAAAAAAGGTTCATACAATGTAAAGCATGCAGACAATAAGAGTTGAACTTGCAAAGAAAACATAGTAGACACTGATGAAAAAATAATAAGTCTAGCCAGAACCAACATTACCATGCTTCTATCATGAGCAGCAACAGCCTCTATGAGACGTTTTGGTGGGCGAGGAATATTACTCATCGCTTTTCCATTTGATTGTACGACTTCATTTTCTGGTAGATCTGAAGTTGCTTCCAGTGCTATTTCTCCATCTAAGTGAGGCCGATCATGTTGGAGATGCTCATCTTGCTTCATTTCTGATGGCCCAGATGCATTATGAGAAAAATCATGCTGTGCTTCTGATTTCTCATTCTGCTGACTCTTATCCTTCGAAACAAACGAAGTTGACTCAATATATTGAGTAACTTCTCCCTTTGAAGAAACAAGGTCATCTCTATTTGGTTTGTCTTCAACAACTGGATGAGGTGGGAGACTGTTTGAATCAGATTGCACCACTCCTCTTCCCAAATCAAGGAAAGCATGTTCAGACACAGTTGTTGAGAAGTGCTTCGGTACTTCTGCAGCTTCCATTACAGAACTGTTATCCCGAATAACTGAATTGCCATCTGATTCCTCACTCTGCTGACCCTTATCCTTCGAAACAGACGAAGTTGACTCAACATATTGAGTAACTTCTCCCTTTGAAGAAACAAGGTCATCTCTATTTGGTTTGTCTTCAACAACTGGATGAGGTGGGAGACTGTTTGAATCAGACTGCACCACTCCTGTTCCCAAATCAAGGAAAGCATGTTCAGACACAGTCGTTGAGAAGTGCTTCGGTACTTCTGCAGCTTCCATTACAGAACTGTCATCCCGAATAACTGAATTACCATCTGGCACTTGAGTAAGAGAAGATAATGGACTGGGCAGTGACAATATATCCTCTCGCTCTTCAGTGTGTAACTTCTCATTTTCCACGTTCAGAAATGTGTGATGAGGCCACATCAATCCTCCCTCTGATGATGACAACTGAAGTTGTGGATTTTCTTCAGCTGGTGACTTTTGTAACAATTGGAAGGAGACCTGCCCATCTTGAATTACTTCACTCTGTGAAGCATGAGAAACGTGATGATCCTTTAATATCGTCCATTCAGGAGGAGGTAAAGGCGCCAAATTGGGAACATCCTCCTGAATAGTTTCAGCCACAACAGAGACCTGTGGAGATGTAGCAATATCAGTATGTAATGAAGCCCCTACAGGACTATTACTGTCAACTTCCTGGCTAGCTGGCTCTTGTAAGGATTCTGAGATAGAATGCTGGGTTGGTTGATCTTCTGGACATGATTCAAAAGCTGAATATTTTTCTTTGCCTATACTGTCTGAAGATTGTAGTTGTCCAGACAGAAGAGTTGATGATTGGCTTCTTGTTTCATCGCCCTGCAGACACTCTGCATCAGATCTGTCATTTTGAAACTTCAAAGGACACTCTAAAGGAGATCCTGGTCTGCTAGAAAGAATGTTCTCCTGAACCACCAGATCTGCTGATCGCAGTTTTTCAGATTCAGGATTAATTGTCTGAGGACTAACTTCATCTTCGCGTGATAGATTTAAATCAAGCTCATGCGGCGGCACATCCAACAACTGCTCTGAAGTTTCTCCTTGGTCTACTTGGTGATAAATATGCAAAGATGACAAGATATCTTCACTGCTCCATGGAAGAGGACCTTGAGAGGAAGGTTTTGGTTCAAGCTCCTCGCTGCCTAACTCTGCATATCCTGAACCTATTGTCGCATCATCTGAAGGATGTCTGCTCAGCGATTTCTCCATAAAAGACAGGCCAGGCATCTCAGTTTCCACTTCAGAATCCCGATGAGAGACCAGATCATTCGGAGAGTTACCTTCTGCATAACCAACTTTTGCATCTCTTGCTTCCTCAAGCAAGTTCGACTCTTTATTACATCCTGGAGAAACTTCCTCATCTGACTCGAACTCTTTCTGAGGCAAATTATCAATGTCAGGCGGTGGTTCCTGTGAATCTGCACATGAGCCCCCCACTATATCTGCAGCTGGATCTACATTAGGGCAGGCATTGTCATCACTAGTGGCGATAGCAGGAGTAGCGAGTAGCAACTGATCTATTGAAGCTCGTTCAGTCCCCACATCATGCATATTTGTATTCTCATTAAGGATTGAACTATTGCCTGGGACGTTAAGAGGACCCGCATCTCCTTCCACTGCTTCCGTGGTCCGGGAAACTTGGACAGCATCATCAAAATCCAGAGGGGGTTCATTCTTTCCAAAATTGATGTTTTCCTGTAAAGGCCGAACATCTACTTCTAGTGCATTTTGTTCATGTAATGGAGCATCATATGTGTAATCAAAAGATTGTTGTTTAGTGATATGAGTCTGTTGCTCATCTTCTGTGACAACTGCATTTTCCAAGTTCACCAAACCAGCTGCCAAAGGTTGAACTTCAGAATCCGTAGCATGCAGGTTTGCCATATCCAGATTACGTGCAGGAGAAGCAACTGAGCTATCAGGCAGTGATCGAAGATCTGAATATCCAGACGATTCTGCCATTACCAAAAACTTGAACTGATCTTCTGGGAACATCATATTTGAATGCCAGGAAGTGATCTTTCCACTTGTCACAGTTCCAGTGTGATCCACACCTTCATATTCATCACGCAATTCTTCATGCTTATAGGTAATGTTACTTTCATGTTCATGGGGCAACTCAAGGACAGTCGAAGAATGCATTAAATCATCAGATGAGACTTTTGGATCTGCATCTACTGACTGAAAGATTGGATTGCTTTCAGAAGTAATGGGGGAGAAAGCACCATCCTGGTTCTGAGAAGCAGAGTCAGAAAAAACAGCTCTGATCCTGTCTACCTCCAATTGTTTTTGGTCAGACCCTTCTGTTTCTGATTCAACTTGTAGACTTTGTCCATGAGCTGAAGATGAAAGCTTAGCATTCATATCAATAGAACGTAAATCTGTAGCTGCTTCCCCGAGATAACTAATTTCATCATCCTCTGTGTCCATATGTTTGGGCACAACAGGCTCACGGGAGTCTTCTATTTCTCTAGTTCCCCCATCTGCAGGAAGCTGGTCACAGGTTATGTTCTCATGATGAGAGGCAGATGTTTCGGTAGATGGGAATGCCATAGCAATTCCCTCACCATCAGATGCTATATTATCAACCAAGTTGCTTTGACTATCAGAATAAGTAAAGCTCGAACTTCCTTTAATGAGAGAAGTGTTTCCATCTTCCGAGGCAGAATAGCCTAGAGATTGAGAGTCTGAATATTGAGCTTGAAGTTCCAGGTGCTCTTCATTCATGTCAGAATCTGTCTCATCTTTTTCATCATTCAAGAAACCCTCGTCATTTTTAGCTCTGTATTCATTGTCTGTTTCAGCTTCAGATTCCATGGTAGCAAGGGCATCCACGTAATTCTCTACCTCACTGGTCATCTCATCAGAACGGCAAACATCCATGCCACAATCCATCTTGGCTTCTGCATCAACCAACTCCTTTTTCTCAGCCTCATAAAGATTAGGACTTCCATATGTCTCATTATCATGAGGTGGCTCAGGCTCCTCCATTTCCTTCCCATTAACAACCATCCCATCCAAATGTTCAAGAGACGGTTCTGGCAAGAGTGCTTCTGTAATGGATGTTAAAGTGCTCCCCTTCTCTATTGATAGATTTTTGTTTGGACTTACCATATTGACATCAACTACTTCATTGTCTGATTCATAATCCGTTGTCCATCTTAAGGATGGTGGAGCAATGGAAACTTCATGCACTGTTTTACTCTCAGGTGAAGGAGTCTCCACAAACTTCCCCATATAACTTTTCCCATTTCTTGAACAAAATGGAGGTTCGTTAAACTGCCTTTTCTTTAATTTCACGAGACGTGAAGGGTTACTATAACTATTTGCAATGCTCTCCTCCATAAACAACTGCTGCAGTCTGTTATATGCAAAGAAAATGAGGTTACCATGACATGCATCAGGGAAAAGGGATCTCTGCAAAATAGGGAAGAGCAGTTCTCCAGAATTTTGTAGTTTCAGACTCACTTGGCATGTGACACTGGTAACATCTCTGGCGTTTCTCCATTTCTACCACGCATTCCTTTCTTCTACAAGGTTCAGAGAAAAAGTACTATTAGAATCATCTTCGCAGTTCAGAAGGAAATCCACATAAAGAGGAACTGAATTTCCCTAAATGGAGGAGCCTCCATCACAAGGAGATTTTGGAAATAAGGGAAAATTACACAAAAGCATTCTGAATTTTAGGGTTAATACACGTACCCCAAAAAAAGAAAAAACATAACAGACAATTAATGGCTGTAACAAAATGAAAGTTGGGGGTCATGTGTAACAGTTGAAAGTTTGGGCGCAAATGTATAATACTGCCAACATTTGGAGAAGTCATGCATGATTTGCCCTCAAATAATTAAAAAAAGTTGAATGCTGTCCCTATTTATGGATACGAAGTAGAGTAGTGCTACACAACAATAGCCACTCTAACGAACAAGGCTGCCAATTGCCAACATGAACGAATCTATCATTCTCTGTGTCTAAACAATTAATCAAGCTAATGGCACAGGTGGCCACAAGCCAACTGGCTTTCTTCACTTGAGCTGTATAAAAATCTTCTTTGACAAAATAATCAACTGATAATAAAGGTATACTTATTGAATAAGTGTAACTTGTTACGGCTCTAAATATAGAAACTCAGTTAAATCGAGCCAGCAGATTTTTCTAACTTTCATTTTACAACTGCAAGAACTTATTTCCATGCTCTTCAAGAGGTGAAGGCAGGCCTCCTAAGCCTGAGTTTATCAAGCATCTTGGAGGGAATTCCACCAAGCAAACCTTCCTGCCCTCCCTCCCCTAGGGAGGATTTAGATGAGAATGATTCTGAGAAAGGTACAGCATAATGGCAAATGAAAGTCAGCAAGTACTTGCACATTAGAATGGACATCTTCTTATCTTTTAGGCTTGCAATATTTATTTGGCAATCCTCTTCCTTCAGACCTTCTAACTTTGTGTTTGTACATGGATGGAAAAGCAAAAGAATTCACCCTGAGCGCACATTCACAGGCCAATCCCCCAATAAAAACTAGGTTAATGATATAACTTGTTCAGTGGGTTGATCATAAAACGACGAGCTTGGACTTCCAAGTCAACTATTGCCAACGCTATAGAAGTTTAGTCATCGTGATTTTCACATAGAAAAGATGCTTTAATCTAATAATAAAATAATTGTCAACCATCATCAGATCTCCAGCCTGGCTCATCTAATCACCTATTTGGGGTACGAACACCACCCACACCTCCCCTCCCTCCCCATGTATTAGTCCCCTTACATGCACCATTTCCTTAATAATCAGTTTCAAGCTCAGTCTCAAGATTTTAGTACTGTTACAATGACCAACTCCAGAAGTAAATCCTATAGCCATAATTACTAATGTCAGACCCAGCCTAGAATGCAAACCACCAACCACAACCAGGTCTGACCAAGTAAACTTGGCTAGTGCTGATTTAATGAACCGATGACTGAATTATAGTATTGCAGTTTTGGCTTTTGCATTTCTTGTTAAGGTTTGCTCCAGAGAAAAATAAACATGAGGTAGAATCTTAACACATTGAAGGAGATTGGTTGCTCCTGACATGTGCCTGTACTCCCATAAGGACCTCACACAGTTGGTGTCAAACTTAATGCCATTCAAGGAACCAAGAAAATGCTAGATATATGGCCATCCACGCCCAAAGAAGAGATCATAGACAACTGTCGAATTGAATAATGAACTGGGATATTGAAAATTCTGATTCTATAGTAAGTGATATTTAGTTAACTTTATTAACCAGGAATTTACGTCTTAATAGTCATTGCCACAAATTTGATAATATTTTCACAGCTAAGCCTTCCTGAAGGACTCCAGCGGCACATCCGCCTTAATGTTAATCATCCCAAAATGCAAGACGTGAAAATTCTTCGCATAATCAGAGCATGCAGCCATGCACTTTGAGAATCCTATTTCCAAATTATAGTAGTGAGCCTTTTGTGTTGATCCGCAAATGAAACAATTAATAATTTTCTTACACAAGTTGGTAGTAGGTATTGAAATTGTCAAAAGGAATTCAATTAGTCACATACCTTAAACCTGCGCACTTTTCTTTCCCTCTGAACTTCGTCTACTGAAGCTTCCACTCTAAAGAATGAGGGATCGGTGTAACGCGTTAAGCAAGCCCCAGCACCAGCAACATCAAACCTAAGGAAATCCAAGAATACATCATAAGATTCTTCACTTCTGCTAAAAGAATGCCGTCTCAACATTTGTTTCTGATCATATTGTCATACTTGTCCAGAAGAAATAGCCGTGGTGGCCCTCTACATTCTTCATAAGAGTCCATGATAAAGCGAGGCAAGTCTCCTCGGGCAATCATATTCTGCTGTGAACGCATATTAGGATGCCAATCAACACCTATAAAGCAACAAGCAAAAACCATGAGGATAACTTCCAAGAATTTTTTTCAGGGAGAGGTAAGGTCGCTACAGTGGCCCTATCTTGTGGTAAACTTATCAGAGACAATCCTCAGTTTTGAAACTACACTTGGCCCCCAGCCAAAATGTTACCCCAGTTCTTTTATCTTCTGAATGACAGATCAACCCAGTCAGCTAATAACAAATATTCTCACTCATTCAGTTGGAGACGTGAAAAATAAAACACCTCAAAATGGGGTGAGAAGGCTCTGTCACTACAATAGAATACAGATGTTCCAAACAACGAGGGTTCAGTAAATTTCACAAAGTATCGGGAGTCGCAACTGCTACTTTTATCAGTTATTTAATTTCTACATATGCTTAGTGACAAACTTAATATCATCTGAATCTTTAAAGGTACGATCATCTGGGGAAGGAGAAAGAAGGATAGTATGACTAGTCCTTGAAACATAACATGTGTCACCATATGCATTAATCGGAATTCAGTAAGTGAAGTGGGTCCCTTAAACATCTAAGGTCGCAAGCTGCGGCAGTTGAAATAGATGGCTCTTATGCCATGATAAATTGACATGTGTGAAGGATGTGAACAGACTCATAAGAAGTATATACATGATAAAGGGTTACTGAAAAACAGTACAGATCCACCTGCCTCAGATTTGCCTAACATCTTTGTCTTCAACATGTTGCTCTGGGCAACATCTTCACCGAGATTAAAAAACCAGAGGAACAGTTAAAAGGATGTTATATGGGGATAGCTACTATTGATGATTAAATTATGCACAACCAGGCTACTAAAGTTTGCAAATGTTTTATAACGCGAGGTATCTGAACCTTTGACCTGACAATCCACATGGACACATGCAAACATATCCATGTGTGAGTTTGCAAATTCTTAAATTCCAAGGTAGTCTTCAATTTATAAAAGAAAAAGCTTTTTTTGACCGACCAAAAAGGAGACTTTTAGGATAAAGATAAGTCCTATAAAAACTAAGCACAAAAAATTAATATGTTTGTAGTCTCATTCCAACATTGAAGAAGCTAAATAAGATATCCATTTCTGCTTCAAAGCAAAAATCCTACCCTTCTAGCCCTAACACTCCATACTATAATGCAAGGAAAACTGTCTGGCAGCAACAGTGCAATAAGCAGGAGTTCAGATAAAGGAAGTCACTATAGTCTAAACCAATGGTCCGATTGCAATGGGATACACAACTTAAGATAGTCATATAGAGGGCGTACTCAATTTCTATTGCGAAGGTACTTCAGAAAATTTTATAGGATCTGGTGGTTTAATTATTAGCCAGCTAATCCCCCTTCGCGTATGTCACTAAATACTAATAACTGAGCCTTCATCATTTCTCCAGAAACAAGATCACCAACAACCATGTTACAAGAATAAATTTTGTGTCAAGGAAACATATATTTATATGAAGTGACTGTGCAGTCAATCCCTTAAAGATGACAACACAAATAACAAGAGCCCATGCTAAGATTATTCAAGAGGATCATCTAACCTGGATTTGAAAAAAAGGACAGATGATTTGTTTGGGACAGCAATGCCTTCTCAATTAGAGGGAATTCTAACTCCAGCTGTTGAACACGTGCCATGAGACTATGGCCTCTCGAAGCTGTGGCTAAAACTTCTTCATGCAAGTCGTGGAATATCTCAGCAGCAAATCTTGTCAGCCACAATGAACAAAAAATTGTGCAGTTCTCTATCAGAACATACAGCAGCAATGGAAAAATAACCAGGCGCGATAATAATGTAAACATGATGGAAAATGGTCGAGATATCCAACTGCGACACAGCCATCAGAAAACCATGCTTGTGAAGGAGTTCTGAATTGGTGAAGAGAAAAGCCCAATTTGGCTGATATCACATCAACGCTAAGAGATGGTTATAAAGAAATTCAAACGATGGAAAAGAAGCCACATCAGTACTTGCATGTTGGTGTTACTATATGCTGTGAAAACAGTGTAACAACTAGCTTCCAATTACCATCTACAAGTTCCCAAAGTCTGTTAATCAGAGAGGCATTACCAATCTCAACTAGTCGTTTCCTAGCTCAAGCCTCAAGATACGCGGTTTTCCCTAAAATCCAGCTCCCTTAAGCATCATCGCTGGAAACTCTCTCCTAAATCTGGTACTTCCAAACACGGTTCCGAAAGTTCCTAACCCCCGTGACCACACTAGCTCGCTCAAATTCTACTTCAGACACCATCTCGATCAAAAACCGCTTCTTCTTCAGGCTAAACCATAATCAAGCTTCTTCAACAAACGGAAAGCGCGAGTAAGACGAATGAAACACGAATCTAGCGCCCATTCCCCAACCTACGACCAGCCAGACGCCTAAATCTGCAGCCCGACGCTAAAGAAAAACCGAATTCTCTACCAAACGAGCTCCCGAATCGGGAAAGAGTTCAGATCAAATCCGACAATAGCGCCCGACGACAACGGCGCAACAGCGACGACGACTCCGCATTCCCTCAACCAACTCAATTCTAGTGAGCAAGAGAGAGAGAGAGAGAGAGAGAGAGACTAACTCAGCTAGGTCGCCGAGCTGGCGGAGGACGCCGACGAGGCCGGCCATGGCGACGCCCTCCAGGAGCGCCTCGGGATCATCCTTATCGGCAGCCCGGTACAGCTCCGGATCGGCCAGCCCATACTCGTTCCTTATCTGGTACCTCGTCAGCGGCATTTCCACTCCCTTCCCTCCTCCCTCCTCCCTCCTCCCTCCTCCTCTTCTTCTTCTCTTCCTCCTCTCGCGACGCCGCGACGCCGCTCCCGACTCTCCCGCCGCCGCCGCCGCCGCCGCCGCCGCCGCCGATCGCCGACTCTCCGCGATGTAGCTTCGCCTCTCTCTCTCTCTCTCTCTCTCTCCCTCTCGCTACATTTCCATGGCGAGAGCTCGCCCGCTGGCTGGCTGAGATTTGGGACGGGCCGTTTCGGGGGAGCCGAAAAGGACGAAATGAATGAATAATGAATATACACAGTGAGGCGTCGTCCGGTGGTCAGAAGAGAGAGTTCGCAGCTGCTTTTTGGGTTTGTTCGTGAAGGGGAAGAGACGAGGGGGCGACGTCGATTATTTATTTATTTATTTTTTGTAAAGCGCTCGCGATAATTAGGAACGAGATAAAAAAATATTTCATTTTTTTAACCGTAATTAATTCGATTGATTAATTTAAGACAGATTAGTTGCGAGCGTGGAGGATTGTGGAATAAGGAACGAAGTAAAGCGGTGAGCGTGTGGGGGCAGTAGCGGAATACGGTGAGCGCGCATCGTGGCGTTCATGGTGCGCTCGTCTTGTCCCTCCTCCCTTGTCTTTTCCCTTTTTTTAACTCTCTTTTTTTTTTTCTTTTGATTTCGCCTTCTTTTTTCGTTTTGCCATTTAAATACTTTTTTTTCCTCCATGTTCAATGCCCGTTCATGAATTTTCCTCTTCTCTCTTTTTTTATTCAATGTTGTTCAATTCATCGGCGGGAATTTGCCGTCGTGAACGAAATATTCCACTTAGTTCATTTGACTTGTTACTATTTTCGATCAATTTATCCTTATATGCTTTGTTTGTTCATTTAATTTTATCCCTAAACTGCTTTTATTCTCTAAATGGTAAATATTCACTGGTCTTCATAGGTCGAGCATTTCTATTTGTAAATATATCATACCAACGGACGTTTTCAGTTGTTTGAATTAAATTGAAGTGTAAGTGCACTATCACTAATAAAAGGGTCGATCCGTACTTAATAAGCGGAGAGTGCGCATTGTGGCGTTCATGGTGCGCTCATCTTGTCCCTCCCTTCCCTTTCTCTTCTTTTCTTTTTTCTTTCTCTCTTTTTGATTTTTCCTTTTTTCCATAAAAACACTTTTTCTTTTTCTTCGTATTCGATTTGGTTCATGAACTTTTCTTTTTCCTTTTTATTTGATGTTGTTGCTGAACTTTTGAAAAATGATTCAACACGGTACTTCCGTTCAGTTTATCGACGAGAATCTGCTATCATAGATGATATATTCTGCTCAGTTCATAACTTGTCAATATTCCCATTCAATTTATCAGTATGCTTTATTTATTCATCCAATTTTGTTCCTAAATTACTTTCATTCTCTACATGAAAATACTCAACCTATCTTTATAGGTTATGGGTATTTCTATTTGTACCTTAGCATATCGTACGAACGCAACGGACATTTTTAATATTTTCAACTAAAATGAGTTTAAGCGCATTGTCACTAGTAATAGAGTTGATCCATATTTAACATGTTTATTTGCATCTCACTATCATGCTTATGTAAACACATCAACGCGCCAGTGTATATGTCTTGTCAAAATATAGTGTAGATAATTACCAGTCCTAAACAAGGGTCAACCATGAAGATTTTTTATGACCCTCACCATGCTCAATTGAAGGTTATTAGAGGAGAATCAAAATATAAAAGTTTGAGGATGAAATTAAATAAACAAATAATATTCAAGGACGAAATTCAGAAAAAAAAATGGCAAGTCACTTACTTCAACTGGTATATTCACAAATTTTGTTAACCATTAATAGAAAAGACCCATTTGAACCAATATTTAAAAAGTTCAAGAGGTAACATTGTGAGAAAAATTTAGGGATGACATTCAACAATAAGTAAAAGTTCAAGAACTCCTAATGTGATTATCCCTTTGAATGAACTTCCTGGCATGAGTTGTGCCTGCCATGGTTTTCACAATGTTGCATCAGCATTGTCTGAATTCTAACTTCATTTTGACTAACCGAAAGTAAGACGCCGCTAATTTTGTCCGTAAAGTAAGACGAGAGAGTCCAAGTGGGTGGTCTGTCTAGGCTCCGTACATCAAGCCATTCCCATCTAGCAACAAGAAAAAAGAAACGTATCACATGCAACTAATCCATAAATACGCTTATTCCCTACAAATTAAACCAATTCCATGTCGTCCAAATCCTTATTGGCAATAAAACTCCGGCCTGAACGCAGTCGATTTCGAAAGATTGGTGCATAGTTGCCAAATGACTGGTTTACAATGTTCAAGGAAATCGATTTTTGCTGTTTCCATTTTTATCTTCGCGGCCTACTATTCTAGCCGCTACAACACAAATATCAACTAACTGTAACATTTCTGCATTACTAATATAGCGAGAAAGGAAAATTGTAGAGAGCATTTATGAAGAGCTATCGGTTCCCAGTTCCAGCGTTATGCCGGCACTTCGTAGCAACTTGTGAAGTTGGTGTCGACCTCCTTAAAAGCGTCGTTGGTTAAGGTTGGAGAGGAGTTTTTAACATTGGTGTTTGATAGCGAAAACACCCACGACCTGTCGCGATGATTTGGGACACCAGAATCGGATCTCCTGAAGGTTTCCAGGAGCCTATAGTGAAAATCAAGTGGCTGTGGGTTACAATAGAGGGCGCAAGGGGTGCCCACGATCCGTGGTCCTTTCCCTTTCGGTCTTCGGGTTAAGGATCGCACAATTGGTTGCAACGCCGGCAGATTTCCGACATATAAATTAGAATTTTGTCTCTTCAAATCTCGTACTTACATGCAAATTGCTCTGAGTGAGTGCCAACTGCACGAGGCAAATGACTAGACTTAACAGACTTATGGAGCTTATAAGGTATTAAAATGGGCTTATAGGCGACTTGGTCTTTATGCCCGTGTGCCTGGGTTATAAAAAAAATCTGCGCAACCTAGCTGCGTCGGTGGGGAAGGGGGTGTTTCCAACTTTCTCTACTCGAGTAGAACACTAGCATTCAACCGTAGTTACAACGTGAATTATGTTTTAAATTGTAGGTCACTCCCTCGCACAAATTTGGATAATATGATCATAAGATGTTTAAAGAAGAGGGGTGCACAAATCGGTTAAAGGGAGATGCAAAGAATGTGATTCGAAGCATTTGACTTTGATGCCAAGTTAAAATTTGAGTGTGTAATTACCTTGTTTTTAAAGTTTAAATCGTCTTGTTAACCTCCCAAGGTCGGCACTATTGATTGCCATTTGGTTTTAGGGGTTTTTAGTTCAAGATCCAACTAATTGTGTGCTAAGCAGTTAGGGGTAATGGCTAACTATGCAAGTCAAAGACATGATCTTAATCGATTAAGATGATCTGTGGAGTTCTTCAATGAGGAAAAATGTTAGGTGCACCAGACCATATCAGGTCACATCACAAGAACTATTGGATCTCTTGGTCCAAGTGCAGATAATACTTGGTCATTCCACGGGCTGTCAGTTAATTCAATCTCTACATTCATATATCTAACTTATATATAAACTGTAAGAAGAGCGTGTGCTTATAAAATTTTTAAATGAGGAAACAATTTAATTAGTAATGACTTCACTATTAAATTGAACCAAAAATCTCTTTTCTAAAGCTACTACGCCGCTAATTTCTTGAGCTTAACCTACTCCGACCAACTCAATATGACATCTCTCTCTAGTTTTGGCATATGTTAGATGCCACTGTCGAGACAGTCCAAAGCTACCGAAGAAAAATAAAATAATGACGCTTCCATAAAACATGAGCATCGATGTTTCAACGCATTTATATCTTGTACGTTGCTCCATTCGAAGTTTGACCCTATATGCACTAAATGACCTTACCAAATATCATGGACAGCCAATAGAAATCAATAATAAAAAATGATCAAGACGTGGAATTCAGATCTAACGGGTGAAGATGATTTTTTTTTAATTGATGTTTATCTCTTTAAACAAATATTATACACTACTAGAACATGTCTTCCATTATATATCCCGCTGCAGGGACTATCCAAGGGAAAATTTTCGGGAGAGAATATCTCCACTTTAGGAGTTTTTTCGATTGATCCTTTTCTTTGATTTCCTATAACTTTTTTATGCGAATCTCTTAGCAAACATGGAATTACAAGAAAATAGAAGGAATCACAAGTCTCTCGATATTTGTCCAGTTGCAAAGAGTTTGAAAGGGCAAAAATTTGAAAGATAATATTTCATCACTAGACTTTCTTTTTCGGGCCTTTTTTTTTAACTACTTTTCGATCAGAATCTCTTGACAAACACAAAATCACTGTAAAATAGGAGGAATCGGGCACAACAAGCCTACAACGTAGAATGCCAAGTGACAAATATCTTCCCTCGTTCCAGCACAATATCTCAAATTCGCAATGTATGATTGACTCGATCTAACAAAATAGTGATTGATCATTCTAGTTATTTTGGTATGGTTGGTACATTATGATCATTTATGTAGCAACCATGTTATCACTTATGAGTAGAGTTTGGCGGCTAAGGTTAGACTTCACCTAATAAAATTTACAACCCTATGCATAAGCTGGCAAGAACACCAGAATATAGTCCCCTCTAGGAAGCTTCATCAACTAGCGGGACCCGATTTTTATCTTTTTATTTTTGCCTTGAGTTATAAGCTTGTCTAGATGGTGAACAAGAGGTCCCGAATAGTACCATCTGTCTCATGAGATTGTTAGATATTTCTTTGGTAATAATTTTGCTAGACATGTGCATATCCAAATAGCATCATTTGTCCTTCGTGAATAGGCCTCACTTTTCTATGTTTCCGTATCTTGACACTATGCTAGCTTCTTCTTCTTTTTCCATAAAAATCATGGAGATATATCACTATAATGAGAAACGTTGTGGGAATTGAGTTGACTCTGTTACAAATCCCGTCAATTCTTTTGAATAGTGATCGGTTGAATTTGCGAGAAAAACAGGAAAATTGAATTTGCAATTAGATATAGTCCACGAAATAATTCCATGAGATCTAAATGCTACAATTATGGTATCATCATCATGAGATCATACAAGAAGATGCACACAACACGTTTAACTCTCATATAAAAAAATTTCTTCTTTTTTCTTTGTCGGCTGCTTTCTGTTAGAGCCTAGCATGTTTGCAATCTCCCCAATCTCCAAGCCACCAATGTTTTAGAAACCGTGCTGGAGGCCATCCCGACAAGGTGAATCATAAGTGGTTCAATTGAAAAAACCGGACGGGCATGAAATATAACTTAATATAAAGTGTAGTGTGGAACTTAACAAGTATATGCCCATAGTTGAGTTGGTTAGAGTCAATCCTGCTCAAACCGTGACAATTTGACCGGCAAGGCTGATTTTGGCCATCTAATGGTATAGCGGTGTGAACCGGACCGGTGGGCTGGTCAGTACTTGGTTGAACCATTGGTCAAGTCCTCTTTTTAAAGCATTGCAAGCCACAAGACTAGACGCCCTGTGATGTTATAGCAAAGTTGTTATTAGATAGACTCAATGAAGAGACATATGCATATAGCTAATTGTAGGGAGAAGGACATCAGAAGTACCTTAATTTGTGTACGACACTCACTTTATTCCTATAACTATTCGCCGGCTCACTTAAGTGCCAAAATCGAATAAAAATATCACTTAAATGCCTCAAACTAAAAATTCTGACTATAGAAATTACATGACTTTTATAATTAAAATTTTTATATGAGGTGGCTTTATTTTTATACTGAAATGATCACTTTTTAACAACGATTGGCACTAAAGTTATCATTTTTTAAGAATGACTAACATTGAAGTAATCACTTCTTAACTTGCTATACGATGTTGTTTAGGTTTTTTTTTTTTTTTTGGGGCACTAAAGTGATCACTTTTTCATTAAAATTGGTACTAAAATAATCACTTTTCAAGAACAATTGACACTAAAGTGATCTTCTTTTTTTTTTTACAACGACTAGCATTGAAGTAATCACACTTTAACTTGATATATGATGTCGTTTAGAGATTATGTATTGATTGGGCACACTTACAAGTCATATAGGATTAAAAAATTAATAAAATATCATTAGTCATAGTTCCGGTGATCCAAATCAAAGTTGGCACTTAAGTAATAGTTTTTTTTTAAGTGGTACTTAAGGATGTGCATGGTAACGCTTCTTGGTTGGGGAACAATTTCTTTTCATAAATAGTTATATTCTATTTTTATTCCGAGGAATCATTTATGAGTAAAATAAGGTGTTTGGTAACTACACAAAATTTCTATTCTTGAAATAGAATAAAAATATAAATGCGTTTGGTAGGATTTTTTTATTTTTTGTATTAATTTTGTTTTTTATTCTTGCTCAAGGACCGCCGACTGTTGGTTGTCGCTGCCACCCACTACCCGTCACCATCGACTACCGGAGGTGGACGAGTTGCTGCAGGAGGCGATGGCTGGTGGGCTATGGGCGGCGATCGTGCGGCGACGATCGGCGGCCAGTGGCAATGGGTGGCGAGTGACGGCAACACGCGGCGGGCGGCAGCAACGACGGCGGCTGGTAGTCCTGCGGTGGTGACAACGGCAATCGATGGTGATCATCAGCGATTGAGGGTGGCCAATAGGTTGTGGGTGGCAGGGATGACAATCAAATGGTGGCGGTGGTCAGCCATTGGTGGCTACGGTTGGCCGGAGGTGGCCGGCGGTTGGCAAGCAGCCACCCAAGGCCACAGCAAGAAAGAAAAAAAAAAGAAAAAATTGGCTTACTACTAGAAATTGTTCCCAGAAATAAGAAACTATTTTTTTTTTTTGTTTCTATTCCAAATCTGTTCCCAGAAACAAAAAAATAGATTTTTTGTTTCCTGAAACAGAAGTTTTACCAAACAGATTCATATTTCTGTTTTTTTTTTTGGTTCTAGGGAATAAAAAAAAATAGAATTTTGAAGAAATAGAAACGTTACCATGCAGTCGGCGAAAAATCGTGACATTAACCTGAGCATCATACACAAGTTAAAGCATTTCTAGTGTCCTTCTTCCATTAATTGAATAACAATCAATCTATGATCGCTAGAACACTTTTTAGAATGAGTAGCGCTATATATAAAGCATTTGTAAAGAGTGGATATAGAGAACAAAACCCTATATTTTTATAAATAAATAAAAAAAATTGACTTTGCTATTGTTATAAGTCAATAATGCAAAGATAACACAGATGATTATGGATCATGGTCACTGATTTTTTCAGCCAAAGATCATGATTAAATATTATATATGAGTCTTCATAAACACGATATATATATTACTATAATAATCATGCAATTAATCTAGAAGTTGACATGTTATTACCATCGTAGTTTACCGGCAAACACACATAGTGCATGTAATCATTTCCTCCGCAACTTCTCCAACCACAACCGGTTATATTATTCTTCAAAATTCCACTGCTTTCACTTTCTAAGGTTGCATTTAATGTTTCCGTACTCCAACAATTTGTAAATAATAATAATAATAATAATAATAATAATAATAATAATTATTATTATTATTATTATTATTATTATTATTATTATTATTATTATTATTATTATTATTATTATTATTATTATTATTATTATTATAAGCATGAAGTGCATTTCTCACATTTATACAAATAGTTTTAGGCATATGTCACAGTCCAAGGAAGCAACACAATCCAAAGAGTTTATGTATGAAGAATCATGACTGATCCATGAACGAGTAATACTTGACTATCTCTTGAGTCCAAGTATTTTCTCAAGTTTTATAGAATGCTCCTAGGAGTGAGCAATACTTTAATTGTACACTTTTGTATTAAATGAGGATAGTTGGATAGATTGGGAGATGTAATATCTATTGTTTTTTTTTTTTGGCAGTCCTATTTTATTCATATTCTACACTCACTCTCAGACTTTTGCCCTGCCTCTTGCAGGGCATGGGAGTCGATACCCACTCCTGAAATTTACGCGTCCCCACCCCATCCCCCCTGAGAATGTGGGGATTTAAACCCCCCACCTCCCCTTTCCATGTTGAAAGAGTGGCCACTGGGGCGAATCCTAATAGTTATGTAATATCTATTGTTAGATCATGAAGAGATCTATGGCTACGAAAAACCTTATATTATATATATATAGGGCTTCTTCTCTCATTTCACAGGTAAAACATAATCCATAGCTTCTTTCTCTAGAATTCTCTCTATAGTCATTGTGAGTGTAAGCAAGTAAGTATGACTTAAGAAGATATTCCTAACGCCACACGGATATGAAAATGGTAGATCGATTGACTTGTGATACATACATCTAGTTTCATTTTTGGAAAAAAAAAATCACCAAAAAGCACATAAAAATAATTATATGCCCGTAGTGTGCTTGTGTGGAAGTTAGCATGTGATAAGGTGCAAGTATACATAAGTTTGTACAGCCACACCCCCATGGTCATTGTCTTGTCGTTGCTAACTATTAATGTTTGCAAGACACAGACCTTTGCACATGTCATGACTTTTTACAGTATAAAAATTGCTGCTAATGTTCATTCTACAGGATCAAATCGAACATTATAACACAACTTAGAAGATTCATTTAAATAAATCACGATATACGTTCATATATTTTATATGCTCGTGAGATCGACTTCATCTATCACAAACAAGTTACTGACTAAACTTAACAAACACTTCTATATTCATTGTCGAGGTTTTTGAGTTACAAATATCTAGTAATCAAGTTTCATCATTTTGGTTTTTAATCTGCAAGCAAATACTAGAAAACTCGATGATGAGTAGCTGTTGGATGTAACACATGATTGTAATGGTTTTTTTTTTTTGGAATTTTGTAATGATGCTCGTGCTTTTTGGTGACAATCCCACATGATCAAGAAAGAAGCTTCCCATCTTATTTAGGGTTCGCCGTCTTCAGCCGATTCTTTGGAGCGCGGTCTTTTATATTTGGAAGATTCCAAGGAAAAGTGGATTTGTCAGCTCATAACTTCTTATCTCCCCAAGCCGGGAAAAGCCTTTTTGCCTCCCCTACTTTTAATATATTCCAGGTTTACAGGTTCTAGAAACCCACCCAAATAAAGAACATCAACATATCATCTCACCAATCAAACCTAAGCAAGTCCTTAAAGGCTCAAGGAGGAAATAGGTGAGAGATCCGCCATGGGGTGAAAGATCTTGCACTGTCCACCATATTCCCTCTATGTTAGGAAGACAAAGGTAGATAGAAAATTAAGGAGTGCTAAGGTGGAGAAGGTAGATTCTGTGCTTGCATGCCTTGACTACCGCTGGGTAGGCTGGTACGATAGCCACTTGCGCTTGGAGTGAGTAGGGGTGGGTGAAAAGTTCATTGCAGAGCTAGCACATCTTATGGCAATGCAACATAACTGCAAGCTAGCTCTGTACCCCCAATTATGTTGCAATGCCTTTTGGTCACAGGACCGAAAAAAGAAAAGAAAGGAGTGACGGTTTTAAGAGAAAATGATTGCCTATTAAAAAATTTCCATGACTCGCATGGTTCTTAATAAACCAGCATGAGATTAACAAATACACGTACACTCTAAAAAATAAGAAGGAAAATACCTTCAATGAATTAGCACCAAAGGACAATTTAACATGGATAAGAAATTATCGACTTCGGTTATTGATAATAGTATATAAACTAACCAATTGCTTATAATCCTTATCGATGGTGAATCACAACTCATTGCATAAGGAACTGGAAAGAAACATATACCTGTACTCCCGATCGGAGTCATGTATCCCCAGAATCTCGAATTCACAATGATAACCATCGGGGTAGATTTAACCACCTCAATAATATACTCTAAGTCAGCATTAATATTTCTTATGACACTGTTGTTAATTGGTTAAGTGCACTATTTGTACAAGATAATGGTGGAGATAATCATGGAGTCTTTGCTTCAAAGCTTTCGCTGGATGGGGACGAAATGGACCTTGCTTCGCGTTCGGGTGTAGTATCAATGAAGGCCACTCCCACTACCTTCGCCCTCCCCGAGAAAGGGAAGCAAAGAAACATCAACTCCAACTACTCTTAATGCCGGCCGTTGACATGATTATACGTGCACTCAAGAAAAAAAAAAATATATAATATTTCATCATTCAAGCCCCTAAAGTTAGACCCCCCATCCCGTTTTCTTTCCTAGGAAAAACTTTAATATAGGTACATTTACCTTAAAATTCCCGATTGGCGGGGTCGTCTCGTCCGACATGGCATTGTCCTCGCCCCGGGCATCCCATTTTACTATAAGCCAGACCAAAAAGACTTTAAGGCTTCATTGCTGGGTGAAGAAATCATTGCCAGCTTTTAACATTATGAATCATGAACAACACGAGGCGAGACTTTATCCCTAAAACTTAAAGCAACAGGCTAAGACGGGTGCACCAAAACTCCGTGAATTGGACCGACGGGTGGTGTCTTGATAATGTACTCGAGCTGAGTTAGGGTTTCCTTCCACGCATTGATGGTGTGGATTCGAGTTTCGTAATTATGAGAAGTCGCTGGGCATCCGCGTGGGGTGGTTGATGTTGAACCTAACACCAGGCCCTGCTTCATTCGTGAATATCTGTGTTTTCATCTTTCATTTTTTTTTTTTTTTTTTGTCAAAATGAAACTCTTCAAAGCAATTGCATATTTTTGGTTTGTGGTATTCTCGAAAGCATGTTTGGTACATTGTAAATTAGATTATTTTGATAAATGGAAATTTCCGAATGCATATATATACATATATATTAACAATGAAGTTTGCCTTTCAGGTTGGGATGAAAGGGTAAAAAATTATCTTTTTTTTTTTTTTTGTTCTGGCTTTTGATTTGTCATTAAGAAAAATGAAAATAATCTCCCTTGTTTTCATATGCTAACGCTTATTCATGTGTGAAAAATACGTTTTTAATGCCGTTTTGACTAAAAGGAAAATAAAGAATTATAGACCAGCTTTTTTTTTACAACAAGCATGCCGTAGTTAGGTTGATTACATCTTGTTTGGAACCGAACCCCAAAGCTTAGAAGAAAAATGAGAGATGCATTACAAGAAGTCGATTCAAAACTGCTAAAATTTTGTTATTAGAGCCCGTTGTGTCATTGATTTAGTTTAAATCTCTACATATAAAAGCCGCGCTTTATATAGTGGTTTCGGGATCAGGACCGACTCGACGAATTTCTTAATCAGACATGGAAGCGGGACCAATCAGTTCAATGCGGCTCATTTCAAAGGCTTGCGATCCGTGCATTAAGCTCTCGATTAGGTGGATTACATTGTGTTTACCATATCTAATTAAGGCCTTCCAATGTAATTGGGTATAGAGATTTACTCGGTCCACATGCAATAGTCAGCAAATACTCATTTGGGCCAGACAAAGAGGCCCTTCAAAAGATTGGGCCTTGTCATTTGAAATTGCTGTAGGCAATACTTAATCAGCTAAAAATCATCACGCGAAGCCTTACCTCACTCGGCCCTGAAATAGCAAGTAGGGAAAAAGAAAGGAGAAAAAGAGCCGTGAAATCTAAGAGAAAATTCTACCCTTGTTTAGAATTCAAATTCTTCTCCTTTCAATCAAACCATTTCAGTTTGGGCTTGATTTATTTCACCAAAAATGAACGATGTGAAAAACATTTTTCAAAAAATGATCACTTGTATTACTTGAAATAATTAGTAAAAAAAATTACTTTTTGGCTAACATTCTTGTAGATAGTGAAAATCTTTTTTGTTAATTTATTTTCGTAAGCGATACAAGCAATTATTTTTAAGCAATATGTTATCCAAATCATTCATTTTTCAACGAGACGAACACACCCTTAAATTTATGTCCGGTATACAATAGTAGATAGATTGATTTACAACGTTAGTTTACAAAATAATGCGATTAAATTAGTGGGTATTAAGCAAAACATCCACATTAACAAGCCCGTCGATTGTTCTCACAGCTGATTAAGATTTTATCAATAAACAACTTGTCTAAGATGCATATTTGATTTATCGTGGGCCGTCCAATTTAGATGATTGTACAACTAACCTGATCAGATATGCAATATCATGATTGGACCCCCTCTTTTATTCGAAAGCAAACAGACCATCTAATTAAATAAATATAAAAAAAAAATGTTGGGCCAATCCGTTATACCCGATGTCGAAAAATAATTATTTAGATGAATTGAAAATTATAAGAATCGAGATTGAAGAAGGTCTACCCAACTGGGACGTATAGAATACCACCAAGTTGATAATTCTTTTTTGGGTCAAAACCAAGTTGATAATTTAAATAGTGCAATAATTGAGTTTTTTGCTTTCA
The DNA here is from genome assembly GCA_019915185.1 of Eucalyptus camaldulensis. Lineage (NCBI taxonomy): Eukaryota > Viridiplantae > Streptophyta > Magnoliopsida > Myrtales > Myrtaceae > Eucalyptus > Eucalyptus camaldulensis. The sequence goes on from JAHSVA010000005.1 coordinate 11,930,386, forward strand.
TCCTCCTTTTGGACTCTAAGCACCAGGCCGAAAGACACGTCGTCATGTAGCCAAGTTGACTTAATTTTTCTTTTAACCACGGAGATTAATGATGGTGATTAATAACTTAGTACATTGCCTGCACTATGAATTCCTGTCTTTTGGGAAAATGGTGGTTAAAAAATGGCGCCAATTTTTTTTTTATATATATATTTCACATCTCCTACTTGTATTATTATTTGTTGGTGCATGTTGTCGGGGGATTTTATTGCAATTTTGTGCAAATGTTCAAGATTAAGTTGATAAAATTAAAAAGTTTAGAATTATAATTGAATGATTGATTTGTCAATTTTCTCGTATGTCATGATGACCTCATGGCAATGTAGAGAGTAAAGTATAGATATACCTATTTCATGAAGGCGTTCGTTGCCCTTGGACCTCAAGGCTTTGGAGATGTAAAGCAATTAGAGGGTATTCCTTCTTTATGGGGAAGACAAATATACATAGGAAAACTTGGGGCGAGAGGTTAGAAGTACGAATATCGTCATGTTAAAATAAAGAATGTAGTCTTGTCAACCCACTAGGATTGTCTAGTACAACTTGGAGTCAAAAGGCTCTTGCTGCTTGGTGAGGTTACCTTTTTTTTTTCCTTCTTTCCTTTTTTTTAGGCTAAAACTTATTGAGATTACCTTATAAACATATATCAAGGATCTAAGTAATACTCTCAGTTATAGGGTCATAGGTTACCTTATAATGATGCGGTTTAATGGAGATTTGCTTTGCATCAAAATCCACAAAAATTAATTAAAATACAGCTTAACTGTACTTTGTTGTCCTCACTACAGCAACAGGGTGGCCCAAATAATCTTATCTTGTCCAAAATTAATTAATCTTATAATTTGCACGTAGAATCTTAAGCTTACCCACTCAATCTTTGGTTTATTTTATATAGCCATGAGGATCTTGAAGAGCAAGTTATGAGCATACCCAAAAAATCACAATTTCTCCTACACCCTTAGAAATATTCCTCCTCAAACTTTAATTTTTCCAAGCTTGTTTATCCTTTATTTTGCCCATCTTAATTATGTCTTGAAATTTTTTAAAAAATTTACATATGTTGATCGAGAATGCAAAATACTATATCATGCCTGCTGATGCGTAAATCATTTATTATTCATCATAAACATAGGACATAATCTCCTTTAAAAGCTATTTAAGTAACAAAAATAACTCAGCACCAATTTGACACCATTTTCTGTATTTACGGGAAAAAAAAAGGATAAAGTAATCCAAACACTACATATGAGTATAGAATTCATGCATAACACATGGCATTTTATACTTCATAACATGCCGTTAGAGAGGAACCATAAATGTCGACATATCCCGGTGCCATTTATTTTATCTCAATTAGAATTGATAAAGATAACTTGGAGTTTGGAATGAATGAAGATGTCCTAAATGAGGGAGATTCGTGCATGTTCTTTGGATATTAATTTCTATTTCCGCTGTCGAACGTATTGGCCTAGTGATAAAGAGATCAAGTTGTCTTCCAACTTTGAGTCATTCGTGAGAGAGATCTGCCATCTCCTATTGGAAGACTCTGATTTCTAGCATATTAACATGACGATGACTTCAGATATGTACTAATGAAACGAACAGTTATGACTCAAAGAAAACGTCCTCTAACAAATATAAAATCATTTATGAGATTTTGTGAAATCACTATTAATTATTTTTAAAATTTAAATTGTTGGATGAATACGTAATTTAATAGTTAAATATTATGATAACTTAATAATAATATTCGAAGGGAGTAGTTATGCTGGCCACCGTCCCAGCTCGCGAGAATAGATGTGTATTTCCCTCTGGCAACCTGCCTGAGGCATGGCATGGCGGATGATGGCACTTTTTTTTTGTTATATATATATATATATATATATATATATATATATATATATATATAATTCTAATAAATGAGTTTATTTATTCGTACAAGACAACTTCATGAGTGTACTTTAGAAATCTTCCTTGATAACAATCTGAGGACAAGTTAAATCACACGCCTATTTTTATGATGTTGATGGCATGTTGACTTCCTCAACCACAAAACTTGTAGGCAGAAAAGACAAGCTCGTGGCAAGTCCATTAGGTTTACTCTGCAGAGCTGTCGGCAGAAAATTCGAAAAACTACGGGGATTCTTCCAGGTCGACTCTGCAGAGCTGTCGGCAGATATCACTTTGCGGCCTTCAGCGCCAAAGACAATCCAACTCTGGACGATTGGAAAGCGATCGAGATCGCTTGGCGATTCATACTTGACGACAAAGTGTGCGAATGGGGTTTGGACGGAATGATAAAACTATGAATCTAAGCCTGAAGAGCAGTGATTTGCATCGGCATGGAATTTATACTGAATTGCAAAGATATGAAATGAAACTACATTGAATTCTAGGTGTAATATGTTAGAAAGTTTAACTCAAAAATTTAAGTTATTAAATGAATGCATTGTTTAATATTTAAAAAATTTACTACTACTAAAATGTGAAAATATGAATTTATGAGATTTGAATTCGAGAGTTTTTATTTTGATACAATGTGAGAATTTGTGATATTGCTGCCTATCATTTTAAAAGTTCAATCTAATAAGTGGAGCGAAACTATATACAATATTTCAACACTATCTCTTCAATCGCATGTAAGCTGGATTATGAGCGGCACATAAAATTTGACTGGTAAGGAGAGAACGCACCTACGTGAAGGGGATGGAACTAGCTCCGACTCTGGCTCCAATGCGATTTTTTCATAGAGTAAGTCGAGGTGTCTTTGACCAACTCCGATGCAGACTCTTCTTTAATATTCTCCGAAACTAGTTGCAACCATTATCCATAATGCTCAAAATTCTCCAATATAGTTGGAGAGCTCTAGGGTCAACCCTTGACTCCATAACTTATTTTTCTGGAATTAATTCCGAACATACACCTTCGACCAGAAAAAGGATAGCTGGTATTTCTAGATGGCAACGAAAACGATGGATATGCATGCCCTTTATTTATTTATTTCTTTCTGAAATTCTAATCTTGACTGTAAAGAAATGGAGACAAGTTGCAAGGAACAATCCAGTCTGTAGGAGTATCCATAGAACAAAACAAAAGGAAGCCGTTAGGTCTATTAAGGCGTGCATGATAAAATTTATACTTCTCTATTTCTCTATTTCTCTGTTCCCCATAATAGGTTTGGAACAGAAATCCGTTTGATAATGTAATGTGATTTTTCTATTTTTGAAATAGATTTTTATTCCAGAAATAGATTTGAAAAAGAAATCAGAACCTAAAATTTTTAACTTCTCAACTTCTGAAATAGAAATTGAAAAATCAATTTCTGACTAGAAATCAATTTTTGTTTCAGAAATTTTGTCATGCGCACCTTTAGATGAATGAAAACGTCTCGTTGCATTGCGGAGCATTTCCATGTGGCTGCAGCGACGTGCTCCCTATTCTAGACCCTTTAAGTTGTCGGTAGTGTGCAGTAATTATGACTCAAATCGAACATTACGTTAAGAGTGCTGGCCACTCCCCCACCTTTTACCAATAAAAGAAATGATTAAAGAGGAAACATTAAGGATACTAAGATGATCATAGAAAGATTTATTTATCAAAAGATTTCTGGATATTTGAAATCAATTACATCTTGCCGGCTGCAAGTATCAATAAAATAAACATGGAAGCCAAAAGGGTCTTGCTCACATGCTGAAACATCTAGGCGATCTGTCTCAAAATGACTTGATGTGTAGATTTTGTTAGTATATTTTTCGGTATTCCTACCATATTCAATTTGAATAATCCAATGCAGGAGATGATGTTCTTGATGACGTTTTAAAGGACGAGCTAGCTAGAACTATCAACTTGAATACACAGAGCATGGACCACCCACCCAAAAAGAGAAAATAAGGTTGAATACTGTGGCTGATAGATGAAGCTAGTTTAATCTAGACAACACAACCTCTCATTTTGCCAGCTCAAATTAATAATGTAATCCGTGCAAAGTGTAGCAGTCGATTGGCCAATAAGACCGGTCACGACAACTTACATAGCTTCAAAATCCGTGAATATTCTTCTTTCAAAAAAAACAAAATGATCATAATAATAAACAGAATAAAAAATTAAATCGGATATCAAATTTAAATGATTCGATCAGCACAACTTATTTCATAGGGAGATAAGTGGATGATCCAATTATAAATCAAGCGATACGATATAAATTATAACTACACCTAAATCACTCAAATACTTTAATCATACCTAATCATTCGCATGGTGTTTAGCCATCACAATTCCTCACAAACTTATCACCCAATCCGGCAAATAATAAACAAATCTAATTATATGTTGCACTCCCGAAGCACTCTTGATTTTCGCCGGATGTAATTCACAAGCATCCGTACCAATTAATTATTACGACCAAAAAGCTTCTCTGCTCACTCACTGACGAGCAAAAACCCACTAAATCCACCTACAAATCTAAGTCACCTTGTCCACGTTCAGATTATAGAAATGCAATGAACCGAACGAGAGAAGTTCACTAAAATAAAAGGAGCAAGAACCCCGAGTCGTCGAATATGAATAGAATAATCGAATAAACAGTAGAAAAATAGACAGCCGGCTTCATCTAGTACAAGTGGCTGTTTTATTGAACAGATTATGCGCGATCCGAGATCTCTCGATTCCCCCGAGTCATGTGTCATGGAGCTTTGGACATCCACTGTTTCGACTTTGAAAAATCCTGCATCGAGGCCTACACTTGATATGTCGAGATTTAGGACAGAAAAAAAGAGAGAGCAAAATACAAAATACTAAAGAGCGTACTTAGATCATCGTATTTCGAAAATGTCTGATTTTTTCTATCATTTGGTGGGTTTCTAGGTACGCATGTTTTTATCGAATGCCGCGATATTTCGACGTGTGCTTTTCCCATTTTCTATTTAGCTTTCATTGGTGCGCTCGAAGCAAGTAGTCCTCCGAAAAAACGTCGGCGGATCGGAAAAGGGTTTGCCCGCTCGGTGCCACGTGCTTCATACAGTTTTCGTTACGCGTATACAAAGTCATGTGAAATTTCACATAAAATTTCTTTATCTCGCCCCTCGCGAATGAGGTTTCCGACTGTGTTTCTTTACCTCCCGTCACGGCGAAACATAATGAGCATCTTGATCAAAGCACATCCTGCCATGGAAGCACAGCTTTAGCCATATTTCCTTCGGAAGCATCGAAGAAGCACTTGGGTCAAAGCACATCCTCCTCCTCTTGCTTCCTTCCATAAGAACAAGAGCTTAAAATTTGATGGGAGAGGTTGGGTTGTTGAAGGGACAAGGCGAGAGTAAATTAATATGCAGAGCGTAGGACAGCTTCTTGAGAACCTTCTTGCATCGCTTATAAAAACCCTAGACTCATTTCTCTTTCCGAACCATCCACTCTCCCCCCCCCCCCCCCTCCTCTCTCTCTCTCTCTCTCTCTCTCTCTCTCTCTCTCTCTCTCTCTCTCTCTGTGCAAAATGCCTGGCCAAGTGATGTCTGAGAAGCTTCTTCAAGGGCTTCCTTTCTCGGAAAGAGAAAGCCACAGTAATGGCGCTAATTACCACCAGAGGTAGATCCTTCTCCTTTTTCAGCTGTAGTCCTAGTTCATCTCTATATGAATCAGCTTCCCTCATTTCCCATTTTTGTATGCACAGGTTGGAGGGCAAAGTGGCCATAGTCACGGGCGGTGCCAGAGGAATAGGAGAGGCCGCTGTGCGGCTCTTCGCCAGACATGGCGCCAAGGTCGTTGTGGCGGACGTCGAGGATGTCCTCGGGGAAGCCCTCACGAGCTCACTGGCCCCGAACTACTGCGTCACCTACGTCCACTGCGACGTGAGCTCGGAACCCGACGTGGAGAACATGGTGAGCTCGACCATCTCCTGCTACGGCCACCTCGACATCCTCTTCAACAATGCTGGGGTCCTGGGGAGCCAGTCGGGCAAGAGCAAGAGCATCCTGAACTTCGACGCGGAGGAGTTCGACCGTGTCATGCGCGTGAACGTCCGGGGCACAGCTCTGGGGATGAAGCACGCGGCTGGGGCCATGATCCCCCGGGGGAGCGGGTGCATCATCTCGACGGCCAGTGTGGCCGGGGTCCTTGGGGGCCTCGGCCCACACGCCTACACGGCGTCGAAGCACGCCATTGTGGGGCTCACGAAGAACGCGGCGTGCGAGCTGGGCCGGCACGGAATCAGGGTCAACTGCATCTCACCGTTCGGGGTGGCAACGTCGATGCTGGTCAATGCCTGGGGCGGCGGCGACGGAGACAGCGACGACGGAGGAGATGAATGCATGAGTTTCGGGGTGCCGTGCGAGCAAGAAGTGAAGAAGATGGAGGAGTTCGTGGGAAGCCTTGCCAACCTGAGGGGGCCGACGCTAAGGGCGAAGGACGTTGCCGAGGCCGCTTTGTATCTTGCTAGCGACGAGTCCAAGTACGTCAGTGGCCACAACTTGGTTGTCGATGGGGGTATCACCACTTCCAGAAATTGTGTTGGTTTGTAGAATTTTCTTTTCTAATCTTTTTGCCTCTCTTTTTTTTTTTTTTTCTTTTCTTGATTGCCGTTTTCTTTTGTAATTGGAAACTTCGATTGTACAATTCTAATGGTGTCTTTGCTCTTCTCAAGCATCAACTTTATCTTCGCCTTTTATTCTCTGGCATGTTTGTGACACTCAAAGCGGGTATAAGGGAGTTTGAGAGCAGATTTTCTTAGGCTCTCTTATTACGGTATCCGATAATTGTTCGATACACCAACTGATGTATTAAATGATATCACGCATTTAATTATATAACTTTATCTTAATGCATTTTGAAGATCGCAATAAGTTAGAATATTGTTATGGGTCTAAAGTATCATGTCATAATGGCATAGGACCGCATCCTTGGTCAACCGACCTCTTCTTTGTATCTTTATTTCTTTTTTTTTTCTTTTTTTTGGGGGGGGGGGGGGGGGAGAGAGAGAGAGAGAGAGAGAGAGAGGGGGATACAAAAGTTATAATAAATTCAAAGTGAGTATGTGCTGAAACATGTTCCACAAATTCCATTTTCCGTACCAATGTAGAAAGCAGATGCAGACCACGATGATTGGTTGAACTTAATTTGTGAAAAACCTCAAGAAAAGTCCCCACCTACTTTAGGCTTTCAGTTTTGCCAATGTTAGCATTTCATCAAATGTGCCAACAAAAAATTGTCAAATATCTCAACTTTTTCTCAAGGCACTCTAGAGGCCCAAACCAAGCCGAAAGCACCCAATAATGCTTGCTTGCTAAAAAGTCAAAGAGCTAAAGCTTCACAATATCGAAGCCCCCATACGACTATGTGGGAGTTATTTGTCTTTTCCTTGGACAATTGAACTTGAGAAATCACTAAAATAATGATAAAAAGTACCAAAAATCTCCCACCCTTCGGCGTATTTCGTGCGTTCTACATCGTCCAAGTCCTCCATAGACCTAGGAGGGGAATTAGATTCATCTTAGACAAATAAATATCTAACGAAACTAATTAAAATACTACTACCAAGTACCGAAAATCTTCGACCCCTCCGCGTATTTCGGGCTTGTCAAGATTGCGAATCTAACTAATCATGGAACCGAAAACCAGCTGTGGTCTAGCTCATGCCAATCTCCCAAGTAATAATTTAAAAAGAAAAAAGAAAACTCATCTTTTTAGGGGTTCGCATGAATGCGAGCTGGAGCCAGAGTTTTGCAACTCTAAAGTACATAGTTTATCCTCGACATGTGACTTTCGCAAAAACTAAAAGATGGGTTTTCTTTAGAAAGGAAATCGCTACCTATCGTCGTCGACTCGGCCCGCCAGCATCGATGTCCTCGATACGGTGTTTGACCAGAAAGCTTAAATTATCACGTGGAGGGAGATTATATGGAACGTAAAGTACGTTATGATTGCTGTTTAGGTGACGTGTGATCATATTCAACACTCCTCTTCACGTTTTATTGCGAATCGGGCGGGGCTCCTGTCACGAGTTAGCCATAAAGAATCTATCACGAGCGACAAGCTTGAGGGCCGTCCGAATTATTAAAAAAGCCAGGTCGCCACATGATGGGAAGAGGTGCTGACCAATTGTCAGACTCTCCCCAATCTCAGTACATACTTTTATTTCCAACTAGCGTGGTTCTTTTGAAGTATATCCACATGGATGTACATTGCCTTTGACGACATTAGAGCAACAATGAAAGGCAAGTGGCAGCATATTTGATCGCTCTCTATTGTGTGCAGAAACTCCATTAAGTTGGGCATGTGCTTGGCTCTTTTGGCTCTTCCCATCAAGCAAGAGCCACCCAATTGGGAAAATTACTAAAAAAGTCTTAAATTTATTGTGTTTGTGCCAATTCAATTCTAAATATTTTAATTGTGCCAATTAAATTCTAAACATTTTTGCATTTTACCAATTAAATACATTCATCTAATTTTAACTAGAAATTGCTACCATTGATGCCAGCCATCCTGCTAACATGATCGACATTAACATGGATTATTTTTATAATTTATTTTTCTCCAAGCTCAACGAGGGCCAGTTGAACCTTGCCAATCGTGGGCAGGGACCAGTTGAATTGACCATGGGCAAGGGCTTCATAGCCCTCACCAAGTGGTCGATAATGATTGGCCGATGACACTCACTAGACTTGTTAGAATAAAAAAGGAAAAGAAAGAAAGAAAATAAGCAAATAAAATATAAAAATTTATTCACGTCAATGCCGGCCGTGTTACATGACACTATTACCATCTACATTAACAACTTCCGATTAAAACTGGCCGAATGAACTCAATTGGTATAATAAAAAGATTTAAGGTTGAATTGGCACAAGTGCAAAAAATTTATAACTTTTTTTAGTAATTTTAAGGCCAAAATAGCAGCTACATGATCACCCTGCTAAATAGCCATTACACTGTAGCTGTAGTTGCTCTTATCTAAATATCCCTATAATTTTTCTCCTGCTCACCCTACCAATATTAGATTATGTTAATTGTAACTGGGATTGTATCGATTATGACTATATTTATACATTATATGTAGCGATAACACCAATTATAATTATGTTGACATAAAATACCAATTATCATATGATTAATACTATCGTGGTCATTGATATGATACTAAATAATATTTAATGAATTCACAATGTAACAATTAGCATAGAATTAGTTGTTTACATTAGGTATGATTATGTAAATTCTTACTTGATCTTATATGGTTAGTAATATATATCGAGCACGTCATAAAATTATTATTTTAATTATAATGATTATGTATCATTTATAATACGCTCCCATCTTATGCGATTAGCTTTAAAATTTATTCATAAACATTTGATATTATATAATAGATAAAATCTCTAATTAAATTGTAAAATCTTGGTAATATATATCGGGTATTACATGCATGATTGGCTATTATAGTGATAATTTGTATAATGTAATATTTATTTTCAATCAAATCACAGCTTTCGTGCTTAGAATTTGATTCTAGCTATAAGTAAATTAATAAAAATGAATGAATACTCAATATAGCAAATTGTAATGTTTGATAGTATATACAGTGTATTAAACTCATGATTGACATTTAAAGTGAAAATAATTATACTCCCTGTAGTTTTAATTTTAAGGGGTATTTTAGGAGTCCTGTTTATATTATACCATTTATTACATAAGCTACTTATAAAATCAAGCAGTGTAATGGATATTACATTGTTTAAATAAAACAGTCTAATAACTATGACAGCTTTGTTACATTGCAACTAATCATATTATGGTCTTATTTCATTATCAAAATTAAAGGGGCTATTGATGTTAAGAGAGGGATCTACACACAATTGATTAATGGTGTTTAAACTTCAAGGAATGTACAATGTTCTAAATGAGCCAAACGTTCCTTTGTACTAAAGGGCGAATCATCACTTGGGGATTTATATCCGATAATTTTCTTCAGCTCCAAGAACACTGTAAATTTCAAAATGACATACGGTCTACCTAATTAAGCTAGTGAAGATCAGGAATTGAATGTCATATTTCAAAGTCCAATTAATGCGTGCAAACTGCTCTGAATGATGGCACCTACGCAGGTCAAAATGCCTTGATTAAACCAGTTCATGGGGTTTGTAGGGCACTTGTGGAGGTGTCAAAATGGGTCATTGATCTATTTATGGACCCATTTATGTTTAAATAGGTCGTTAATGAATCAAGTCTATTTCCTAAAGCACTTATAATAGGTTTTAATGGGTTAAGACTTGATCTTAAATGGGTCAAAGAGCTTACCCATTTAAGATCCATTTATCAACCCATTAAAAATGACCCCATTTATTTTCACCCAAAACCTCATAATCTCTCTCTTCTCTCTTTAACTTTACAAAAATATATATTTTTTAAAACCAAAATTCTAATTATATTTTATTTTAATTTTCTTTTTTTTTTCTTTATTCTTCCTCCGGTCATCGGCACAGCGATGGCTAGCGACTAGCCAGGCGAGCCTCGAGCTCGCTGGATCTGGCGAGGCGAAGGCCTGGTTGACGCCTAGCGAGGCTCAAGCCTCGCCGATCTAGCAAGACTCGAGCTCATCGACGTCAAGCGAGCTCAAGCTCATCGGATCTAGTGAGCCTCAAGCTTGCTAACGTCAGCGAGCCGGGCGAGCTCCAGGTTGCTTGTGGCCGGCCAAAGAAGAGGAAGAACAAAGAATTTAAAATTAAAAATTAAAAAGAAAATTAAAAATTATATTTAAAAATAAAAATAATTAAAATTCGATTTTTTAAAATATATTTTTTAAAAATTATAAAAATTGTCCATTAAATTTGCGTTGTATAAAATTATTTTAGCAATACCATTATATATATATATATATATATATATATATATATATATTATAAGCTTTCTTAAGTTTAGTTAAATGGGTTGGGTATGAGTCGGGTATAAGTCAAAAATTTTGTATTGCAATAAATGGGTCATAAACGAGTTAAATGGGTTGATTTGAGTCGAACCATTTATGACCCAATCCGACCCACCTGTTTAACGGGTATAGGCATTTGGTGAGCTTATATATGGTCAAATGTATTTGCTCGTGCGATATCCGAATATAGAAACAAAGAAAATTTGGAAGACGAAAAGTCTCTTGGTGCTAAAGAAAGCCCGGAGAGCCGTTCTTTAAGAGTGCTTCAAAAGGACTGGGCATTTGTCCCCTTTGGTCCAATCTCAGCTGGCCGAAGCGTTGCTACTGGGCTCAGTTAGTATTATGTGGATAGACATTGTATTGATGCGTTTGGGAACCACTTTTAGGGAAAGTTTTTAGGAAAATGCAAAAACTTTTGAGTTAAAGGTGTTTTTCAAAATGCAACCGTGTTTGGTAAATTGTACTTTGAAAGTCCCTTTGTGAAGTACTTCGAACAAAATAGTGTTTGGGAATTACATTTGCAAAGGATCTTTGTGATAAAAAAAATTAGTAAAAGAAATTTTTTTTAAAATTGACTGGCAAGGGCAGCGACCTCCGGCGTTCTCCAACTGTGACATCCCAATTTTTCTCAATTTCATTTTCAGTCAATTGAGTTGGGCAATTCATCTATGCATGTAGTTCGTCTCTCGGAGTTGGCCACTCATGAGGGAACTCGTCCATTGAGTGAAGTGATTAAGGAATTTTTGCTGCGTCAGACTTGGGGACTAATCACCCTCGGGTCGGATGCAAGAAAACTTCCCCAAAAGCTACTCGGTGGATTAGGCGCGCTGAAATTGCACCAGATTGAATTCAACCGTAAAAGTTGAGATTGAATTTAGAAGTTGGAAGCTCGGTTATGTCACACGTCTTATTAGGATCATGGGATAAATTTGTAGATTTTAATTGGACTCAATTGGGAGAGAATTGAATGGAATTAAAGAAATTAATGTACAAAGTTTCATGCCTCGGCGGAAAAAAAATAAAATGGACCCATTGAAAAATGTTGTGGAGAATTTGAATTAGTGGAAGATGACATGGGATGATGTCATGGTGGTTGAGGCCAAGGGTGGAGATCTTGACAAGTGGACGATGGGGATTGGCTCTTGAAAAGAGGACCAATCAACATCATCTTCAACCTTGGAGGAGAGAGAGGGAGAAGGAGGGAGAATCGGGAGGGGGAGGAGCTCGCCGTTCAGACCAGCAGCTGTGCGCCGCGTCCCCGCCGTGCATCGCCGTCGTGCGGTGCCGAGCCGCCGTCCCCGCCGCGTCATCCCACGCTGGTTGACCCGCGACCGCTTCTCCCTCGATCCAGCTTCGCCGCTCCGCCCCTTTCTCCCCCGCCTCGCCAGCCGCCTCAACCGTCGTTCCGAGCTGCTCGTCGTCGCCAGCTACCATCGGAGGCCCATCGGAGTCGCCGCCTGCACCGCCGAGCTACCGTCGCCCTTCCCCGCCGGTTTCGGGCCAACCGGTCGCCGTTTTGGCCCTCCTCCGCCGCGACCAGCAGTTGGTTTTTGTGGGTCTCGCAGCCCACTCAAGGTCGGTTTTGGACATCTTCCTGGCCCCGGAAGCTAGGCCTGCCTTTGGAAAAGTTGATCCCGGCGTCGCCCTCGTCGTCTTGGTCTAAGCGGCGAGTTAATCAAGTGAGTTTACCTCACTAAACCTTGATTAGAGTGTTAATGATGCCCTAAGTGTGTTTAGTTTAAATTAAGTAAGTTTAGGTGGATTGATTAGTATATTTAATTATAAGTTGGATTAAGAAATTGGTTTATATTAAAGTGTGTTTAAATAAAGGTTAAAAGGGGCTATTTAATGTTAAACCTTGATGGGACATAATAGGATTTTAGTTTTGAATTATTTAATTGCTTCGAAAATTCTGGAAAATATAATATTATATTATAATCCGAAAAATATATTATATATATATATATTTTTAACCCCAGTTGCTCAGAATTTCGTGCCGATCGCTGCTGTGCATATAGAATTTGAAATTGATGATTGGTTGTGATGAATTGAGTGTGATTGCGATATATAGGAACTCTTTATAAAATCCTAAGTGTGGAAATGAATGGGCGATTGGCCGTGATATGCCACCTATTAAAGGTTGCGCCCAGTGGGGCCGTGATATGCCACCTATTAGAGGTCGCGCCCAATGGGGCCGTAATCTACCACCTTTTTAAAGGTTGTGCCGAGTAGGGCCATGATGCCACTGATTCTAATTGTGTCGAGTGGGGCCGTGGTTGCCACTAGTCGTTAAACCTTCCTATAGGGTCGTGATTGAAGAGCAGTAATTGATTTGCTAGTATGACATGTAATCGGCCGAGTCGATTGATCGCTGAGACGATCCACGTGGTTGAATTGTTCTGATGAGGTGTTTGTGCCTTAGCTGTTAGGTTATTAGAATTCCACGTGATTGAATTATATAAACTATGCTAACCTGTAGGTGAAGGTTAAGGCAAGGTAAGTCTCCTTGATGTCATGGCTAAGCCACTTTTGGGTGTATTTGCTTTCTAATAGGGGTTTAGGAGGGGTTGAACTTGCTGAGACAAAGTCTCATCCCGGTTTGGGGAAAAATATTACAGGACCGTAGATGGCGGTATCCCGGAGATGGATGGCATGCCAACGGAGGTGGACCAAACGATAGAGAGTGCTCCTGACCCTTTTTGATGCACATAAACTATGACCCATTTGGTGCATAGTCTCTGGATCCTGTTGGTATATTTAAACCTTGGTTTAACGATGATGTATGAAAGTATGTTTGGTTTTGAATGGTTTTCCCTGCTGTCCTATCCCATATATCTTTGTCAGGGGATTTCTTAGCATGTTCCACATGCGTATAATAATTTAAATAAATGAAATTCGGGTCGGTGACACAACCTGGGAATGTCGCATTTACATGACCATGGCGGGTTGTTCACGTGTCTCGAGGTTCGGGGCGTGACACCAACGACCTTCGGATCTGGAGCGATGAGGTCGAGTGACGCCATCGCAACCTCCGACGACCTCGGATCTGGGGCGGCAAGGTCGCGCGACGCCGCCTCGACCTCAGGCGACCCCGGATCTGGGGCGCCGCCTCGACCTCCAACAACCTCGATCCGGGGCGTCGAGGTTGTGGGAGGACCTCGCTGCTCCGGATTTGGGTCGCGGTGGGGCGACCTCGCTGCCCCCGGATCTGGGGTGGCGAGGTCGCAAGAGGTCGCACAGCACCGCCGTGACCCAGATCTGGGGGCGGCGAGGTCGTGCGACCCAAATCTGGTCGCCGCTTGAGCCTCTGGCAACAGATTTGGTCGCAATCAGATCTGCGACTAGATGGGTTGCGCGGCCCTAACGAGCTCCGTGCGGAGGTCGCAGTGCGATAGGCAACTGTCGCCGGCTCGCCGGCAACCGCGTGCGTTTGGCCACCAGATCTACAACTCGCGGAGGTCGCCCGAATCTCCAACGAAGATCGCCTAGGTCGCGGCGTCCCACTATGCCCGAAGAAGCTGAACAGTGCTCGACAAGGGAATGCACCCAGAAAATCAAAAAATTCATGAGGATAATTTCGGGAAAAAAAAAATTGTGAACAGTGCAGGGCGTGGTCATGCCGAAAAAGCCGAAAGCCTTCACAAGGCTGGCATTTGGAGAATGAGGGTTCAAAATTTTTTGTCAAACGGGCTAGCATTTGCCCAAGTATTTTTAGGCCTCCAAAGGGCTTTGGGAAGTGGTTCCCAAATGGACCCTACGTAGAATAGGCTTCGCAGGTAACAGTTGGATATTATCAGCGTCTTCTGCGACCATTAATTCACGAGAACACCTAATGACAAGAGACCGATCCTCTGGAATTGGGTAAGATAGTCTGCAATAGTTTCGAGTTGGTGACGTTGGCAACGGACATTTGACTAAAGTGGGGAACTAAGGCACGCCGTCATGTGGAAGCTTGAAGGAGAGGCTGCAATGTCATTGGTAAAGCTAATTTACAGTGCTTACATTATAAGATTTGCAACTAGAAACATCACAGTTCCACAAGGGAGTCTGGGGTCTGATGTGCAAAAGGGCAGCTTCTGATCTCCAAGAAATTTAAATTTTATTATAGTTGAGCAGTAAATGATCAGATGAACCAAAAGGACTAGCCAAAGCAGAAGCAGGGAAAAACGGGACAGATAAATCAGGACAAATTGATCACGAACCGTCCGGTGAAGTTCCTGCTTCAAGTATTATCGCGGTCTAATGAGGGCGGTTCATAGCTCAAAAGGTGTAATACAGACATTGAAGCATTGTGTGTTGACATCCATTCGCAGCGTTGGAAAGGTAATGGATACAAAATCACTCTTGAAAAAAATGAAGGATGCGAAAGACGCACGGATTAGAAGGGAAATATCTAGAGAGTAGACTTTAAGCATTGCCGGGTTCTTCACTGCCCGCCTGTATGTCTAATCTTTACTACATGCCTTCCCTTTCCATTAATGAACTTGAAGGCGGCTTCATTAGCTTGCTTTCTTCCACTAGCTCGGCAAGCTGCATTTCTGAATTAAACCTGTCATTTGAAATTCTACCTGGACTCTGCAAGTTTCCAACACCAAGCAAGCCTCCATAGCTGTTCTGGTTTGGAGAACATGAGCTGGATTCCTTCTGAGCAGCTACATCTTCACAAGGTAGATGAGAAACTGTGGCTTGTCTACAATCTCGCGTTTGTTTCCTGCAAAACTTGTCTTCAACAATATCGTAGAAATCGGCGGTCCTCACTTCCTGAGCAAGAGAGCACCAGCAACAGAAAAGCCATCTCACACAATCCGCAATTGCCGGTTTCCCACAGCAAAACTGATCTGCTGGCAAATTAAACCTCTTCCTCATCTGAATCCTCCAGAAACCACCATAGAGCAGACCAAAAACACAGAGGACAATGCCAGTAAATCCCAAGGCCTCCCTCACTATCTGATCATCAATATTAATGGCAGCAAGGCCAAAGATCCAGAAAGGAGCAATGCAGAAAAGGAGGAAAGTGGCAATGTGGACATACATGTTCCCAAACCCGAGCCTTTCCATATTCCAACCGAAGATGCAAAAGCTACAAAAGAGAGAGAGAGACGCAACTGCTGAATTGTCACACAGATCAAATAACCCCCCTCTCCATTCAGGCGTATACTCAATGATCCCGTGCTCATTCTTGGAAGCAAATGACAATCTCTTCTCTATGGACTTCCTTCTAAGGTCGCCCGGCTGAGCAGAACTGGAAGTCAAATCTCCATCTTGTGCCTCCTCATCAACTTCTAAAACGTACTCTTTTCCTAAAGGGCTAAGGATGGCATACAACCCAGCAATTGCAGGAGAAGCAATTGCGACAGAGAGGCACACACCCACTCCAATTGCAGGACGCTCGGATCTTTTGTAACCCAAGTTGAGGCCACACAGGGCATACTAAGCAAAACAGTTCACGTGAAGCAACATAACCACCACCATCATATGGATCCGCTCTCGGGGTTTAACGGTGCCACTCTTACAATAGACTTTCCTAAGTGCAGACACATCCTTTAGTCTCCACCTACACAAGAGAACAAGGTGGTGGAACCGTTTAGGATGCTGGTACAGGCTCATGAGTGTAAACAAAGCATTGAGGATTTGATTGTTAACCTCAAACCATGCATTTCTCTGTGATTTTTTCGGCAACAAGCTGTTTAACATTCCTGTCATGACTAGAAAAAGAATAGCTCCCGATATAGCAACACAACTTATCCATAAAAGGAGGACAGCGTTGAAAGGATCATTTGCGTATTCTATGCACATTTTCACAAGAGATCTCCAATCCAACTTATTAGAAATGACCAAACCGAGACGCTGCCGGAGACCTTGGCTGGTCAAAGAAGGGGCAGAACATGATTCTTCATCTCTTTCATCGGATACTTTCCTGAATTTTGTCGATGGGGAAGCTAAATTGGTTGCTGAACCAAACTTGAGAAGGCTGGATGTGCTGCGGGTGGGAAAGGGAAAGAAGCCTCGTCTTTTAGGAATTTTATCACTCAGTAGTCCCTTTCTGGAAATTGAAATGTGCAAGGCCCTTTGTCCGTTGACCTGACAATCTTTCGGTGTCGTATTCGAATGCAGTCCTTCCTGAACTCTGGCTGCATCAGCTTCAATTCTTGAAGCCATTTCACCCTAAAACTAGGAAACTCTCCAACTGACAATTTGGCAGTGCACTTTATATGCTAAGTCTCTTCTGCACTCTAGGATCGCAAGACCATATGCAAAATACACTGATGAGCAATGGCCAAAATCCATATTAACACGACATTGTAATTAAAATTGAACTTTAGATGTAAATTGTCGAATGATAATCATAAGCCATGCCAAGGGCACCCTAATTAATGGAGGATGATGTCGGCGACCCAGTCCAACTATGATTCTTAAGACAAGTGTGTTCAAGAAATTTTGCATTCTGCAAACAATTCGAGAGGTGCATATCTACAGGACAAGATCACTCCTTTACTAGTTCAACCAAAGTAGCTTAGATTGAGAGAAAGCAGAACTTGGACAGCCGAGGTTTCATAGCAAAAATGAAGAATTAATTATTATCTATTTGACCAGCAATCATCATCTTGCTCATCCACACATTTCACTAAACACTTCCTCAAAGAGATCTACGATGTTATATGGACGAATATAGACGATGTATACTCTACGAAAGTAACCGCCTTAACAGCTGCTAAATGTGTTCTAAAATTCAACTTACGAAATCTTGTTAACATTTTCTAACGAGAAAAATCAAGGACACTCCCAAACCAGAAGACAAAAAAAGAAGCCAGGAAATAAGGAACCAAATGAATGCCTCAAAGGGTTGCCTTAAAACCATTAGAACCATAGCAGAAGAATTTAAAGTTTATATGCTTTCACTTCTTACTTCAACAAGAAGAAAGAAAGTGTCAAATGCTCTGATTTCCCTAAAGTATTGACAAATCTGAGCTCGTTCCATAGCAAGAAAGCGTCAAATGCTGAAACTTATTTTCTTTAAGAAGGAAAAAGCTCAGCGGAAGCCCCCATGCACATTCAGCGAACGACAGAGCAAACAAGAAGGATCAAGAAAAAGAAAACCCAGAAAGCTTAGAGAACCAGCCGAACGAACTTACGAGGGGATGTGCTGAATTGCGACTCGGGTCAGCTCAAGAAGAACACAGAGACGCGGAACGCCGCAGGACATATAAAAAGAAGGCTAGCTACTGAAACAGAGTGAAGCGAGCGCACCTCTTTCAAAATTCAAACACAGAAACGCCACTCCACCTCCTTTAAATTTGCCTCGTTCTTCCTCCAATGATGGGGCCCAAAGCCGAGAAGTGGGAGCCTAGACGGGGTCCAAATACATTCTAGCTGCCGGATCATTTGGGACCCGCACAATTCAATGGATCGTATGCTTTGGGTTAGATACAGATAATCTGGGGTTGCGGATTGGTTAGCGATATTTCACGAGCACGAGATTCACGCATTTAAAGTGCGTCCGAGTTTTCTTGTCCTAAGATAACCCATAAGTCAAAAGATAGGTTGACATTTAGATCTTCACCGATGTCGTCTTTCTCGTACTTTCCGAAAAAGCGGAACTTGTTTTCAACTATAAATTAGGCTTGATGTTTTGAAAAACCTCCGGCTTTACCTTTTGTTCCAATTCTACCTTTTTATCTCATAAAAAAAAAAACCTCCAACTTGAAGTCTATTCCCAATTCTATCATGTACTTTCTTCTTATACTTTGGATTCTATTTCATTTCTACCCTAAACTTATAGAGTGCTTGAATTGATTTATTGTTATCTTTCTTTTAGTATTTTATGTTGGTGTAGATTTTGATATTTCTTCACTTTCTGGTTTTTTTTTTTTTTTTTTTTTTTTTTTTTTTCGGTAAAGGTAAGATTACTCTCCATTTTGTTTGTCTCAAAGAAAATGAATAATTTGAAATATTTTTATGAAAATAAATGGTTTATGTTGTTTACAAAATAAATGAATAAAAAATATTTTCGTTGCTAGCGAAAATGTTTGGATATATATTATTTTTGATAATGAAAACATTTTTTAATAGTTGATTATTTTAACAAAACTAGCAATTATTTTTTGCAAAATGCTTTTCAAATTATCCATTTTTCGCGAAACATACAAAGCCTAACTTGCAATCAGTATTGCTTATGAGAGTTCGTGAGCAATAGCACTACTTTGCAAGAGGATTGTTGAAGCCTGCTTAACAATATATTCTCCAAGCAAAGCCAAAAGAGGATTGCAACAAGATAAAAATAAACTCGCATATTACCATTCTCTAATCTATTATGCTTTTGCCCTTTTTCTGTTTTGTTGAACAAGAGAATTGATCTGACATCATACTGTTCTCAAGATTTGTTAGTGCAATCATCTTCTTTCCTTTTCTTTATGATTAGAAAACCTATCTTATATAGATAAGCTTGGATGGCCAATGAAATCCATTCTTCCTCATCTATAGACAAAAACCAATTTGAGAAAATCATCCATGCATTCTCCAAAATATCTGAGGTTTTGGTAATGATCAACAGGTAAAGTAGTTCCTGCACTTTCTTAAAGTCTGTCGATGCCTCCTGCTTAACGTTCACTTCAAGCGGGATTAGCATAGCATCTCTGTTTAGATCAGAGTTCTTTAATGTTGCCTATAAAATATGATGCTATTCTGAATCTCGTTCAACGGTGGTCCTCTTACAACCTCATTGTAAGCCTCACTGCGACGGCGTTTTCAAAGCGATCTGTCTAATAATGAGGCCGACAAGCCCAAGGCAGAAAGAATTAGAAAAATCGTTGCTTGCAGTTTCAGCTATCTTTATATTTCCTTCCAATCGCCAATCATTGAAATGGACTGATTACGGGTTGGTGCGAATGACTCACCGGATGTTTCTGAGATGTGCTAGTTGTTTGTTGCAGAAGAAGCTGTGACCATATATTTATGTGCGGCGTCCACGATGGGGAAGACGGGGCACATGAAAAACTAACTCATCACCCTGAGGAGAGATGATTATGAGCTCAAAAGTTACCGTGCGCACGAGCTGGCGACATCACAAACTCCGCCCGGCGATGCGACCGTGCCGTTGGGCCATGTAACTAACGTCTTCGACATGGGTTCCTCCATGGCTTGTTGCGTGAGTTAGTAATGCACGTGCCCTGCTTCTCCATCATGCTCGTCGCACACTTCAAGCCACGCCACGTATCGCTCCAAGCGCTCTGTGAGAGAGAGAGAGAGGGAGAGGGAGAGGGGGGGGAGGGGGAGGGAGAGGGAGAGGGAGAGGGAGAGGGAGAGAGATGATTCATGCAGCAAAGTTTGCTAGGGTTTTATAAGAGAAAGAAAGAGTTGATGGAGCATTCAGGACACAGAGAGGTGAGGTTAATGGAAGCTTAGGTGGCGTGTGGTTTAGCTGGGGACCGCCAAAGGACGTGTCCTCGGGCAAGACAGCTCGTCACAAACATGCCGAGGACCATCCTCACTCCATTCTTTTATACATCGGACCCCAGCTACGAACAAAATCCTGCCTGTCTTCCCAATGCAAGAAGACGTCCAGTACACACGTATATGAATTTGATGGCTGTCCAAAGTTATACTATTGTGAAGTCCATGACTGTATAAGGAGATGTAAGGAGACGATGGGTTCATGGTCCAGTCTCACAAAAAAAAAAAACATTTAGCTCAAATAAATCTATTGTGCGTGGTCAATTCTGTCTGTCCCATCAAACATTGAATTTATATGATTCTTTTTCCTATACACCTTACGTGGAAAAATCATCTTATTTGGCGCCTCAAAGCCCTCACCTTTTACGCCATTATCACCAATATACATCTTTACCGCCCTCCTCGAGGATTGCCGACAAAGACGATCACGTGCCAAAAAATTAGCAGGGCTCGTACGGATCCCACTGTAAAGGATATATTTCTCTACATTCCAAAGCCTTTATCTTTTAATTTATTACTAGAAACATAATTTATAAATTGAGCCTGTATAATTTTCTCTTTTCCCCACCTCGTCAATCCACCTTTGTCGTCGCCTCTCATTCCTGAAGTTTCCGTCACCCACCATTCACCGTGACCACTTGACAACGAGAATGCCACCACTTTCTTTTCATCAGTAAATAATTGCCACGACAGGACAAGAAGATCCAATTAACTACTCAAAACTCTTGTCCTAATTACACTCCAAACAATAGAATATGAAAAATAATCCGAAATATAATGATCACTGTACACATTATAAAGGGAAAATCAACAGTGTAAGATCTACTTAAACGATAGATTCAACGGTAAATGTGACACGTCTAGTTCCCATTGAGATGCTTTTTCGTTCTTTTGCCTGTCAATTTCAAGACTTTCATCTCGAAGTTTTAGATGCTGCGGTCTATTCTCACGTTTGCATGGCAAAAAAATAGATAGAATCGAAGAATCTACTTTCTTCCTTCTTCCTTCCATCCATAATTTGAATTATGAGAAAAGAGGAGTGTTTTAGACGTAAATGTAAATGAAATGTGGTTGGGCTAACAAGAAATCAAATGTAAATGAAATGTGGTTGGGCTAACAAGAAATCAATTATGTTGAAATCTCTCTATTTTGCTTTGCCACATCCTATTCAATATGATACATCGTATTCTTAGGACTTACTAAAACAACAATTACGACACAAATCCCGATGTATCATGATCGACTCTACTTATTAACTCGGCCATAGAATTAGTCTAGCTATGGCTACCAAATATGATATTTTCTATTGGGTAATTCTCTCGACCTTCCACCCAAGTCAGGCACCAATTGCATGCATATAACTTATGATCAAATAGACTCAGCTTAAAAAGGTCGTTTCAATATCCTTGGTGAAAAGTAAAGAAGCGAAGATTGTCCCCGCGTTGCGTTGGCACACATTCATTTCCTGCTCAAGCATATCCATCCTAGAATCAAAACCACACCTACTTCTGAAAGACGATAAGGGCCTATTTAGTAACACTTTCAAGAACAACTAATTCTATGCTTTTATTCCCGAGAACAAAAGAAGAACATAAATTAATTTGGTAAATTTTTTGTTCCTATGAACAAAAATCTATTTTTCTTTCCGAGAACAGATTTAGAACAAAATTAAGAAACAGAAAAAAGTTACTTTTTGTTCCCGAGAGAAACATGGAATCAAGTGTAATTTTTTTCTTTTCTCGTCTTTTCTTCTCTTTCCTCTTCTTCTTCTCTTTCCTTTTCTTCTTCTTCTTTTTGGCCCATCACTGGCCTCGGCCATGGCAAGCGACCATCCAAACAAGGGCTGATGACCTTGCTGGAGCGTCGCGAGCCCCCAGCAACACCAAGCCACAAGGGAGGTGCGTCAGCCCAAGCCTCGTCGTGAGTGGGCGAGGCTCAGCCTTGCCAACCCCAGGCCATCGCAAGGCTTCAGCGAGCTTGTTGAACCTCGCCCAACCAATTGCCAACCATCGCCATGGCTAGTAACTAGCCACAAAGGAGGAAGAAGAAGAGAAAAAGAAAATGAAAAGAAAAGAAAGAAAAGAAAAATATAATAAAAGAATTAAAAAAATAAAAAGAAACAAGAAAATTTAAAAATCTTACCAAACGTATTCTTATCTCAGGAATAGAAATTTTAAACAACTACTAAATGCTTTCAAAAGTTTAGAAATTGTTCCCGGAAACAAAATATAAAAGAAATTATTTCTAAGGAAAAATTGTTCCTTAAAATAAAATAGTTACCTAACACGCCCTAAACTTCCCCGTTCATTGTAATGAATGTTAGTTGTCGATCCGAGAATTCTCACGTTCAGTGTGTAAAAGCCATTCTTAACATAATTTAACGCAAATTGATCCAAGGTACAATGCAGTTGGCCACCTTCCATTCTCTCTACATGGCTTGGATTGGACTCAATCAACTTGTCTCTTGTGTCTAACGATTGTGTCTGAATATGCCCAAATTACCTGGAATTCCACTGATCCCCCCGACAGCGATGTAACTAAGGAAAGTATTATTATCAAATAACACTTAAAGATCGGGAATAGCCCGGCCATTAGAAAAGCAAGATACACTAGAGATTGCCCTTTTGATCACACCACGGAGCATTACCTCAGACACGTCAACTCGGAACGCATATCACCTTCCAGAAGAAAACAAAAGAGATGAACAGAGAAGTTCAAGAACATGGCCATTGAGTGGTTGATGAGTTGATGTTGGGATGGTCGTGGAAGGGCAAAAGAGAGAGATGCAAAGCAATGGAAAAGTAGGTGAAGTCGCCATTAGACACACTAATCCACTAAACGAATCGCAGAAAAACGGAACACTTCCTAGAAATGGTGGAGACAGATCTTAATGCAGATTTCTTAAGCCTAAGATCTCGATTTAGGAATTAAATTATTGGAGTTGGGTACCCATCAGAATGTTAGTCCCGTAACATCATGGTGCCAAAAGATTGTTTGAATTGAAGCCATCGTTGCCTGATAATTTGTACGAATTCCACGACTTCACTGAGAGATACCGCCATTATGGGTAAATGATTGGGATCTCTCTCTCTCTCTCTCTCTCTCTCTCTCTCAACTTGCGTGTAATTGTCAATCATAGGTCGATTGAATTTGGCAAGTGGGTGATGTTCTTTAGGGTTTTTAACGCAAAATTTTCTACCATAAGGGCTCCAGGATGAGCAGGGACATCGACGT
This sequence comes from Eucalyptus camaldulensis, assembly GCA_019915185.1. Lineage (NCBI taxonomy): Eukaryota > Viridiplantae > Streptophyta > Magnoliopsida > Myrtales > Myrtaceae > Eucalyptus > Eucalyptus camaldulensis. The sequence goes on from JAHSVA010000005.1 coordinate 11,954,012, forward strand.
GGTAGATTTGAATTAGTCCTAGATTAGATTATGGAAAATCAGTGCCATCCGTGTCTGAAACAATGGATTCTAATACATAGACGTGATTTAGACCTGTGGTTGACCCCGTTCTTCAAAAATGTTCCAACTGGGATATAGCTTTCAAGCACCCCAAAAGTGATACTTTTCTTGTCCAAGCACGAGTCTCCATTTAAAGAAAAGGATCATTTTTTTTCCGTGGCAATAGATTTCTTAAAAGGCTGAAAAGAAAAACATTTATTTGTTAAAGAAAAAGTTGGTAAATGGCACTAATTAAATAAATAAGAAATTTTTATTCAATAGAATGATATTTGACCGTTAATAAGTAGCTCCAATGAAAATTGGTAACTCAAAACTTGTTGGTAATTAAACCACTAAAAGTTGATAAGCTGCTCTAATTTAATTTGGTAATTTCAGGAGAGAGTTAGTGAATTCGAAACTTTAACGAGTTGAGTAAAAAGAGAAAAGGTAAGTTGGTCCAAAAATGGGTAGTTTGCAAACTACAAAACAAGTTGGGGATTCCATAAATAAATAAAAAAATTGAGTCGTTAATAGCATACTCAGAACAAAATCACTCTTCATTTATCTTTGCCAATAGTTTATATATATATATATATATATATATATATATATATATATAAGCAACACTCATAACGATTTGCCTCAAGGATTAAAATCCCTTTTTTGGCCTTTTGTACATGGAATGATAGAATTCTACCCTGATCATTACAGAAAGTGCAAAAATGCGATTAGTTGAAATTAGACCTAATGCTAGGTGTGCAAAGACTGCTAAAGTTTCTAGCTAATGGTTATGATAGATTACGTGACGTGCCAATTAATCGTTTATATTTCTAAATTGTCGAACCGTGTATTGTATCCTGAATCAATCGGCCTCCACGCTAATTAAGTTTGCCATTTTTAGTTCGATTTTCGTTATGTATACGCATGATACGACCGTCATATTGAAGAAATCTTTATCGGAGCTATCTAATTGATCTCCAATGCTCTAAGGGATGGGACAAGTAGCACCATCCAAGTGATTGACAGGACGATTTAACACATCTTTTTGTCTCTTATAAGTGGAAAAGAACAAAGAAAGATTATGAAGGATCTCCTTACTTGGGTTGATTAGGGGACACTAATTATGTCAAGATTATGCAATGGATGACGTCAACCTTTGTCTAATTCTTCTGCCCCTACTCATAGTTTGATTGCGCTTTTTGCCTGTTTTCTTAAATCTATTTTTAAGCTCTGTAATCAACCATGTTGTCCCATTTCTAAATTACAACAGACGTCCACAGATGATTTCCAAGTTTGCACTTACAACCACACTAATTATACTAGACCCTAAGTCATGAAGATTATTTGGCTTCCCACATCTCACGAACATGAAGCTCAACATAGGTCGAGATAAGATATTTGAGCATTGTACAATTGGTGATGCTTAGATGAGTTTCACGGACCGAACTATAATTGGGCACTCCCCCCTCGAATTCACCTTAGACATTGCTCCCACCTTCATTTAGCAACCTCACATGTTGAGCAATTCATGAGACGCGGGGTGTCAGGCGTTTCACATTCCATTTCATGACGGTAATGCCTTGAAATTTCTTACATTGGACTTTTTGTCTATGGACCACACGAGAGCGCGGCCATCAATGGTCCACGCGCTCGACAGGTCCAAATCTAGGAAAAGTGACTAAAGACGAGATCGTCGAGGGTTGATTGATTGGTCAAGATAATGCCTCCACTTGCCAACGCCTAATTGCTCTATGCATGAGATTATTGTTGAAAAAATAAGCGAATAGTTTCATCGTCAGTCCCACATCCCTCCATTACAAGCTCAATCAATAACGATGACCCTTGCAGGGATCAAGTTGATTAATTAATTAAAATTTAGGTGAAAGACCGATCAACTAAACCCACTTAGAGGAGAAAAAGGGGGTTGTCTTCTGTGTAGGAAATCAGAGATTCCACGCTTTGCTGCCTGCTCATCTAGAACGGATCACATTAAGTTAATCGGTAAACCTGTGTATTCCGTGGGCATTTTCCTGCCATTGTACTGGTTTTCCATAAATATTAATTGGTAAACCTATTTGCGATGATGACAGATACAACGATCCATAGAATTTTTCATCTTTTGAATTAAGTTACGCAATCATGCAAGAGAAATTGAGCATGTAACAATGTTATGAAGTCCAAATTATGATTGATATTGCTATGCGACGACACGGAAAAATGCCCAAGTGATCGGCCAATGGCTCAATTAGCATCACAAGAGCCAGTTAAGATTTGGACAAAGGCAGAAAATCACTTGAATATTGGAGTAGTAAGTCGACAAAGTATGGTCAGTCGACTTAAGAAGACTAAGTGCTAGTCGACAGCAATATCAACGAAAATGACTTTGTAAACTTATTTGTAGTGACAGATACAATGATCCATAGAATTTTTCATCTTTCCAATTAAGTTACACAATCATGCAAGAGAAATTGAGCACGTAACAATGTTATGAAGTCCAAATTATGATTGATATTGCTATGCGACGAAACGGAAAAATGCCCAAGTGATCGGCCAATGACTCGATCAGCATTGCAAGAGCCGGTTAAGATGTGGACGGAGGCGGAAAATCACTTGAATGTTGGAGTAGTAAGTTGGCAAAGTATGGTCAGTGGACTTAAGAAGATTAAGTGCTAGTCGACAGCGATGTCAACGAAAATGACTTGAGTGCCGGAATGAAGAGTCGAAGAATATAAACCAACCTGGTTAATTGTAGAGAAGCACATGACGTAACCATCAAATAAGTAGAGGCAATGTAATAGTCATATAGCAGAATCGATAATCTCGGATGCTATAACCATTTGTAAAGTGTCACTATATATTAGGAGCTCGTTAGAGCATGTTTAATTTCTTCGTAACACCCGAAATGTAATTTGTAGAAGGGACCCCCAATCTAATCGAGAACATAAGTTGCTAATCTTTTCTTTCCGGTGTACTTTACATTTCCAGTACCATTTACATCGCTGGCAAAGATTGTTCCCCGTTTTTCCACCTTTAATTTTCTTGCCATTTACATTTGTTGTCAAGGAAATAACAAAGAACATTTAAGACCTTTATCGATTGGACGAGATCATAATTTGCAAAATATTTCATCATTTTCGATGAGATAGTATAAAAGCTCACTAATAAGTGTTGGTATGATAACAAGTAATCGGTAATGGAACAACTAAGAGAATAGTTCCAACGTCGAATTTATGTGATTCAGCTAATGTGATCTATTTCATGGAAGGAGCAACACAAAATTTGGTCGTAAATCAAGCCATTCAAACACCATCGATATTTCTATTATATCTAATAGCTCACACAGTGTTTAATTGTTGACAATTCCTCACGAGACAATAAATTGATCTCACAAAAAAGTGTTGCAAATCTTATCATAAGATTTCGAGCATTACCTTCATGGAATGTAATTCATGGATCATTCCCCAGCAATCGCATGAGAATCCCACAGTCCCGAGAGATCAACCGCGCATCAACAAAGCAAAAATGAGAAACCCACAAATAATTTATGTTAATAGACCTTAAGTCCAACTTGGTCAATCACCAAATTCATATCCCATTCAAGTTGGATTTCGACCTTAAACTTAAGATATTAATTTTAACACGCGTTACCAAAAATAGTTCGACGTCAACAAAATCACAGAAATTATAAATGGACCAGAGAAAACTTTCAATAAAGTTCGTGAAATCTAATATGTTGTACATCTAGTGATCAACAAGCAGGATGAATGACCTTTTAAGTTCATCAAAACAACTAAGCCTTTAGTAATTCATCCATTGAAATACAATGGTGTCTAAAATTTCGTTTGCAGAGCTCATAATAATCCTTATGCCGAAAATCTTATTCATAATGCTCTAAATTAAGTTATCACTCTTTTCAATCAGATTCCAGATGTATTATATGAACTCAAGATGGTCGGTGTCTACATAATTCGAGTTGCATAATGTTGTATTTCAAAAGACTTGTTTTACCTACATTGCTGTTCCGCATTGCTCGGAAAATCCTTTTCCGTTCTCTTTATAATTAATCAATTTACTTTGCTAACTTGGTGACAACAATAAAAAGGTGATGGTTTATCGATTGCCTAGCTCCTATGTCGAGCATTTAATGACATGGAAACTATTATGTGCAGTTTAGAAGGTCCCCATCATGCATAGATTGGGTCTCCGGCATAAGATCAGACTTATCCTATATCATGCAGTCTAGAAAGTCGCCACCAACGGTGTCCAGAGGAGAAATTAGAATATATGGAACAGAACCACCCCGTTTATTTCATGATATGTTCGGGTTTCGACTTTGATCTGTGAAGCATGGAGTCGGTCTCGGGCATAAAGATTAGACCTCACCATGTATCCTGCATCCCGTAACCTATAAAACAATTTTTCGGTTAAGTACTGTGATGCAATGGCAAATTGTGCTTTGTACCGTGCCAAATGCTCGACCCAGATGCGGTAGATCTCGTGTTCGAACCACCAAACCTACCAGCCAGTGTAGTCTCAAGGGCATGCCTACCATTCTGCATAGAGCCTTACTCAATAAACGTGGATAAACGTGGATGGACTCGATCGACACCCTGTATTATGAGAAGAATAAATGAATTAAATGTTTCCGTTCCACATGTTTTGAGTAAAGGCGAAGGAGCTGAGAAGATCCACAAAAGCCGGAAGCAATACGAAGCTTGGATCCGAGGGAGTATACACTTATTGGGCCTAGCCCATTACTTGGTACAACCCAATCCCATTTGCGGCCACAAGCGATGGGCACATTCCGAAAGCCAGGTTTAGACCACTTTCTGTTATCGGGCCTAGCCCAATGCTTTATGGCTGCGTTTGTTTGTTCGAATTATGTGATAAAAATGAGATGGGATGCAATTTTCAATACTCTCTATATATCGTTTGATGCATGATAGGATAAAAGTCCAACTTCTATTATGTGGGTTTGGTTTGTGACGCACGGTAAATTCGTAAACTAGTCTTTTGGATTGTGTTGCATCGACCTATCTATTTGCCCGATAAGTGAAAGTTGGTTCAACGCTTTTTAGAATAGACCATAGTTTCTCAGTCTTGCATAACTCGAGCTCCTGAGATCAATTCTTTTCTTGATACACCCAGGATGAGAGGAGCTCCCGATATTCTATCGATTCGAATGAGAGACTCAAGATTATAAAAATTGATAAAGATGATGGAGGGAAAAATTCTGCAGGTAGTTATTGATGGCAAAAGTTGATAGCTCTAACGTTTAGATAGTTGAGCAAGTGGAAAATATTGAGGAAGTTCTCAACTAAGTGAACAAAATGTAATTAGATTTTAAACTCTTCAATTGAATCAAAGGACCGTTATCATTGTGCTTTGAGTTTTAACTTGAAATGAATAACTCCTCTTCAATGTGCTTTAATTATTAATAGGGAAAATGATACAAATAGTCCTAAAAATTTGGTTAAATATGCAATATAGTAAATAAATTTTTTATTTGTTTAATGTGGTTTTGAACTTTGACCAATGTGCAATATCGTTCTTGAACTTTTAATTCGTTCAGTGTTGTTCTTAACATTTCGATACATGATCAATTTAATCTTTGAACTTAAATTTGAATCCAAGGATATAATAATTCAGAAAAATTTCAGGAGCAACATTATATTTTGAATTAAAAGTTCATGAACTATTTATAGGATTATCCATTTGCAATCTGAATGGGACGTCCTGCCAACTCTCCTCCACTTTCTCCCCTTTTTCCGGACGTTATCAAATCCCCATGAGATAACCGCAGATTCTCATCCTTTTTCAAAAATGACAATCAAAATCCATCCCCACTTTACTCCACCCCCAATGACGGGCTCGCGACACAACAGTCGTGGCAAATAAGCATGAAAACATCTCTGACACCATCATGGAATTTGCCAGTGCGAAACGGTCCATAAGCAAACCACACGGCAAGGAAAATCCGGCGGCAATTGGCCGGGAAGACCGACTGACTGTACTTACTTTTCTTACGAATGCGTAGGGCCACAAGTCGATTGAAAAAAATCCGGACGCACTAGCGTCGTCGTCGAGCCCGAGCCCGAGCCCGTGCCCCTGGCCCGTCGACTTTTCTCAGCAAGATCGTGGGACAGGGGGACCGTATCTCGATTGGACCTTTGCCTGTTTTTCACAAGGGGAATCGTCGTCAATAAAAGACGAAATCCACGGAAGATATCCAAGAGCTATACGACATGATGAGAACACCTTGCAACTCGCGCTTAACATCCCATGTCGACCAGCCAAAAATTTCTCCGTCCACTTCGCACATGGAATGAGCCTCTTCTCCACCCGTTTTCAATCCCTCGTTCGATCTTTCCTAGTCTTTTAGATGCTGCTGCAGCATGCTTGGCCTATCCCCACCACCGGCTATCTTTTCCAATTTTCAGGATGGGGTCGAGGGAGTTCGTGGCAGCTGGTGCTCTGCGATTAGTTGGGTGGACGGGGACGTGATACTTGGGAAGTGCCGAGCACTTTTTTCGATGGGCAGAGTTAGGAGGAATGATCGGTTTCACACGTTAATTTACTCACTGTAGATGCTAATAAATTGAGATCTTTTCGTTTTGGTAATCCCGCTTTATCTCTTTGATCCTTGGTAATCACTATCTGACTGAAGGTGATTAGACCACGCTGATTTGATCTCGTTTTTGATGAATTAACCAAAGTTTCTCACGTACGCTTTCGCTTCAAAGATTACAATGATGAAAATGCAACTTTCGAGGATCCCCCTTATCCGTGCCTTTAATCCGAGTTACTTGGAAAAAAGCGCGCATTGACTGTACTTAGCATCCCTTATCGTCTTTCAGTTCATCTAACATGTTTAAAGAGTTTTATATCCATACAATCCAATTTCACCTGTTACTTCGGACTTTTCGATTAGACTTTTCGACATCCTTGTTGAGCTTATGAAAATGCTCTTCTACCATAACTTGAGAGATTCTTCAAGACAAATCTGATGAGAAATGAGGCTTATAAGTATCTAATGAATCTGTAGATTTGACTTATGACTAAAGATGAGTCTAACTTGTTTACATAATTTGATCGAGCTTAGACTCAAAATTCTTTTTTGGATACTCTCCTTCTAACTTTTTTTATCACACTTACTAAAAGATACATGGATTACGTTGCAAACGTGCAGCAAAAACCCAATACCCACATCTAGGAAAATCATCTAGTGAGAGCCTAAGTCTGTGTCTCTCTATATATTTAGTTGAACTTAGCTTCACTGAAAAGCTTAAGTTAATAAGTTATAGGCCAATTTACATATATTAATTGCTCCACACCACATCAATTTTTTGATGTGAGATTTATTTAACACAACTCACACAGGTATATTAACAGATTGGTTTGAACAACACTTCACGGATACAAAAACTTGCATCAAGGGCTTGTGTTTTTTTTTTTCTTCTAAAGGGGAGTCTCATGTAAATTTAGTGAAAAATTACATATTCAATTATACGCTTATTATGCAAATGTCAATTTAGTCTTAAACTTTCTAATCTTGTCAATATGGTCTTAAATCTTTATGCGAAATTCTCATGTAATCTTCTAGCCAATTGCTATCGACGTCATATAACCGATGATGACTAGATACTACGGCAATTAATTGAAATGACTATATCGGAATTTTCCGCAGATATTTAAAAAATTACATTGACAATTTTGCATCCACTATTGTTTAGGAATCATGACTAATCAAGAAATTCTTCTACATATTCCATGTTATGTATGTTGGTCCGATTCATTCGGACAACTTTAGATGCTAACTATGTTTGGTCGTCCGGATTTTTAATTGGGATATGACTAAATAGGATATAATATGAAATCCTGAAATTTTTTTATATCATATCTATTTGTTGGTGAATCGCAATACTAAAATCGAATATGTTCACATCACATCATATACATTTTTTAAAATATAAACGACATATAATTGTAAATGAACATAAATGTTCATAAACGGAGATGGTGAAAACCTCTTATAACATTATTTCTTAATTTATTTTTATTTTATTTTTCCTCTTTGTTATATTATTTTCTTTATTATTTATTTTTCCCATTTCATCATTCTTCAATAAAATTTTATCAAATAGTAAATTGTACTAACATACCTAAAATACAAAAATACCTAAAATATACAATAAATATAAATATTTAATTTATAGATTGAATGTTTACTATAAGATAGAATTAAATTTGAATATATAAATTAAAGTAAGATTAGTGAGAAATAAATTTTTTATTTTTTATTTCTTATTTCTTAAATTAGAATTCAAATATTATTTATATTGAAATATAATTTCAATTTTGTTAATTTAATAAATTTGTTATTCGAGAAAAAAATAACTTTCCTATTATGAATATTAGAAATTATATCCACCTTTATCAACTTTCTTTATAGGATAATTTTATCCTATATATATCTTCCATATATCCAATTTAATTCTGTCTTAGGCAAGCACCAAATTTAAGATAGCATAAATTATATCATATCCCGAATTTTATCCCGATTGCCAAGCGTGCAATCTAAGTTTCTTCGTTGCTGCTAAAGTTTTGGCAATTGAATGAAAATGTTGACGAACAAACAAGCGCAGAAGACCGCAACTTCACTGGCTTCAGACGTGACCACCGCGTTGCCTACGCTACGCGGTCAACTCCCCTTTTCCTTTTCACAACTATAAAAAGTCCTCATATCATCGGAGCGGATTCATCAGAGTCGCTTCAGAACACCTCTCTCTGTCTCCCATATCCACACGCATACAGGTTAGGATGATGTCGCAGCCGGCGGCCATCCTCGGGCCCCAGTACTGCGTTCCCCAGGTGGTGGACATCGCGATCGTGAGGAAAGTGATGTCCTTGGCGGACGGCAGCTTCGTCGTCACCGATGCCAACGACAACATCCTGTTCAAGGTCAAAGGGCGCTTCTTCAGCATCCACGACCGCCGCGTCCTGGTCGATGCCGCCGGGAATCCGCTCGTGACCCTGACCGAGAAGGTTTGATGGACATGCGTATTTGCTTTGCCTGTCGCTTTGTATTTCCATTCTTTCGCAGCACTCGGGAGTCGAAATCTTCGACGTTTATCCTTCGTGCGGTGTTTATCGTTCGCAGATCATGAGCGCGCACGATCGATGGCAAGCTTTCAGAGGAGACAGCACGGACCCGAAAGATCTGATCTTCACGGTGAAGCGCTCTTCGATGATCCAGTTGAAGACTAAACTCCATGTGTTCCTGTCCACCAACACCACCAACGAGCACGTCTGCGATTTCAGGATCGAAGGAAGCTGGCTCGAACGATCCTGCGTCGTTTACGCCGGAGAATCCAACAACGTCGTTGCCCAGGTTGGTCATCGATCAAATTATCACTCAGCAATATAATGTTTATCGTTGTTTAACATGGTTTGACCTTTTCAAGATCTTGTTACTTCTTTAGTCAGCCAGATACACATGGAGTGATTGTTAAGTTAGATCCGGCGTGGATGAACTTATGGGAGTCTTGAGCATGACGGATTCATTTTTTGAAATCGCAGATGCACAAGAAGCACTCGGTCCAGAGTGTCTTGCTCGGGAAGGACAAGTTCATGGTGACGGTGTACCCGAATGTCGACTACGCATTCATCGCCGCGATCATCGTGATTCTGGACGGAATCAACAAGGACGACAGCGGGGACTGATCCAAAGCCCTCAGCCTTTTTTTCAAGGTAGCATCGTATGGTGTGTGTAGTGTGCGCGCGCTCGCGCGTGTGCTCATAATGGAACGTTCGAGACTTAGCTGGAATCCGATCTCGTGATCATGTCATTTCGATCACGAAATAATCGGAGATCTGCGAGCTGTAGAATGCATTGGTAATGAATAATTGTTTGGGCTTATGTGACCATGATCGTGTCAAAATGAATATCAATTGAGAAATGTTCAGAAATTTAAATGCAAGATTCGTCATTCAGAAACGTACTCTACTATTGCGTTGGAATTTGCTGTAGTGGCAACAAAAAGAACCTCAATATAGACTCACGTTCGACCTTGAATCTCTGCAAACAAACACGTACGCTTTACTTTAAAAAGACATCTCAAAGATCAGAAGATGGAAAGCGAAAACGGATAGGTGTGAAATTAAAATTGAGAGCACACATCCTTTATCGCATCATGAACGCGACACCAATGTGTTAGAACTGCAATATTCGCGACCCAGAACAGATCAAGAAACCGCTAGAAGCACGAGTTCCTCTAAAAGGAAAGGCTCAAACGCCATCGCTCGATTCCCTCGCGACCTTCGAACAGGAAAAGAGAAAAATGGACGATCGGTCTCTGATTATGGCCTCCGAGACAACCTACCCTCCCTTAGTGAACCCGGTGGCCGTTGTGAGCCGGAAATTCTGCACGCCTAATGTGGTCGAACTCGTCGTCGCAAGGAAACACGCCGCCATCCCCGGAGGCGGTCTTTTGGTCACGGATGTTAGTGGCAACATCGTGTTCAGAGTTAAGGGTTCCTCCGTTAGCATCCACGAACACCTCATCTTGAACGATGCCGCGAGCAATGCCGTCGTCTCCCTCCAGCAAAAGGTCGATTATCATTGAAGTTTAGCACCTGTTCGACTTTTCCTTTGAAAACGACGTTTTTGGTTGACACTCATGTTCGTTAATTTATCCAGTGCATTGTCTGAGCATCACCTCATCGTTACTTATACTCCAAAATATGTACGAATCACAAAATCTCGTTATATTTTGACACGATAGCAATATTTGATGATCGTCGACTCAGCAATAGTCGATGATTTTCCTTCTTTTTATTAATGCCAAATAGTTACAGTTTCAATTGTGTCGTTGATCAGATTTTGACTGCTCATCGGAGATGGCAAGCTTACAGCGGTGATAGCTCGTGCCCTGACGACCTAATATTCATGGCCAAGAAGTCGTCGCTAATGCGAATTCATGGGACAGAGATAGATGTGTTCCTAGCAGCCAACACCAGAGAAGATGCTTGCGACTTTAAGGTCAAAGGGAACTGGCTGGAACGATCATGCACCATATATGCCGGAAATGGCACTATAGTCATTGCTCAAGTAAGCTTGTAGTTGAAGGGGGGGTTTTTCTTTTTCCTCTGTTCTTTTTTCAGTTAACAGATTGTCAATTTTGTGTGATGTCCGAAGAATACACGGTGCTTGCTAACCGTTTTCGCCTTTCCGTAGATGCATAAGGATCACAAGGCTCAAAACATTGCACTCGGAAAGGACACATTCGGCATAACGGTGTATCCGAATGTAGATTATGCTCTCATTGTTGCCCTTGTGGTGATCCTTGAAGAGATTAATGAAGACACGTTTGCTGGAAAGCACTCCTTTTCTTGTAGTCACCCTTAGCCTTTTTCCATCTTCATTTTATCAATCAGTTGCAATTTGCATTTCCTCAATGATAGAATTCTTTCCACAAGCTTTAAACACTTAGCAGCTATGTCGCAAAGCTGAATGCGCCGCGTCAGTCATGCAAGTGGCACATCAAACGCTTTTCTCCTGTGTATTGGTGCATCGACAATATTAGATGCCCGGACGTTCATAAGATATGCAGATATATAGCAAGACAGATCGAGGGGCAGAAGCTGAACCTTAAGCCAAGAGGAGACTCAATATGGCATGGACTTGCAACACCCTAAAACCATCTATTTACACAAGCGTTGCCATTGCAAGAGCAACTTCAAATTACAAGACTTCCCGACGATTTGAAGCAATGTTTTTTTTGCCGGATGCAAGCATTTTCGAGCATGACGACCTAACATCAGTCGCATTTTTGTATTTGTGGTTGAAAACATCAGTCACACGTCACACATGCACAAAAAAGAACCGGGACAATCAGACAAGTTGAACATAACATGCCCATCTAACTTACCAGCGCAATTAATACTGATTAATCGAAGAAAAATCGCATTCTTATGAATGATATATCAAGATGCTAACCAGCAGATGTACACCACCCAGGTATAGAGAAATCCAAGCCGAAGGAGTAGCAAAAGGTCGAACAGAATAATTTCTTCGATCTTTTACCAGGTGGAGACCGTGTCATCACATCGAGCTTAGACAATGAGAATGACACAAACAGGAGGAAGATAAGCGAGTTAAAGCCCCCAATTGATAGGGAGCAAACCACCCATTTCATTTTGCAGCAACTAAATTAGAATCATCACATTTCATTGCTTTTACAGATTAAAGAGGAGAAGATTAATAAGAGGAAAAAATGGACACACGAGGAGGAAAAGATGAAAAAGAAGAGAGGAATATTTACAGGGATTTACTGGTATAACAGATTATTTGCCAAAGCCCCCATCATATGCAGGACGCTGACCATCTTTGACACTCCATGAGGCTAAAGAATACGTAGCATGTGACTCCACACACGACGAGTCTACATGAGAACCGAGATAAGTCGGGATTTTCAAAGTGAACCTCGGGGAGACTCTGTACAGAGATGTGACTGTTTGATCATCAATTTGCACCGAAAGAGCAGCAGCATCAGTGACACATCCACCAAAGTCAAGCACCTGTAGTGCCACCCAAAATAGAAAGAATGTGCATTTATCTTCCTTGTGCATTTTCATTGGCATATAATGATACGCAAGCATCAGCAGCTCCAGCAGCAAGTAGCACTTGGTAGGGATGGAAAGTCAGGCAGCTAACTGAACCAATTTTCTGGGCCATGAAAGTGGGGTGGTAACGAATAGTGCCAAGGGGTTGACCATCAAGGCTAAAGACTTTAATGCGCTGTTCAGCTGAGCCACTAGCAATGATTGGAGCATGCCTATGGACAGCTAAGGCAGTAAGACATCCTCTGTGAGCATTTATAGTTAGGTAGGGTTCCCCAGTGGATCTGACATCAAGGAACTGAATCTCTCCAGCCTGTGAGGCACTGACAATCTGAAAATAATTTCAATTAGAGCATTCAAATAGCAATGCTTCTTTTAAACATAGCCACAATCACATGACATACGACCATCCATCCAATCATCAATGGACAAAAGAGAAGGGAGAAGAGCATTAAGAGAGCAAAACATCCCAATTCATGCAAGGACACAAATAAGCAAATTCACGAGTCTTTTTCTTATCCGTGCAAATGCAGTATGGCTACCCTTCAATTGTTGCAGACAGACCAAAAATAAACTAAGGGTCTTGAATCGCCTTTATTCTAATATATAAATAACTCCTCACATTCCAAATAGCAACAACTTATGCTTCAAGAAAGGAGGAAAAGGGTTAATAGAAGAGGGGAAAAAAACACATACATAAGGCTGGCAGAAAGATATTGATGGATAATCCAGTTACCTTCGTTGAGTCAAGTCCTGGTTGAAAGCCAATTCCCACAACCCTCTCTACTTCCTTAGTGTGCGGTCGCATAGCAGAAACAAGCCTAAAAACCAAGCAGGTTATGCCAGACAATCAAAAGCACCTAAAAATGCATGATACTCAACATCTAAAGAGGACATAGTAAGAAGATGGTAATGCTGGACACCACCAGTTATAAAATGAGGGAAAAACGAATTCCAGAGAGAAAACACAAATATGATAAGACCTGATCGACATGCTAGCTGTATATGTTGACACCAATTGACACAAATTAAAATTTAGAATGTAGAATCTAATTTAACAAATTTTAGACCAACGTGCATTGACAAGAATTACACACATGATTATGACATGCTAACACGAATTGCCAGCCCTAAAATGAATATGACCACACTAATCAAAGACAGGCGAGTTTATCAAGTGAAGCACATTAATACACATCTTAAGGAAGATTAATGCTCAGAAAGCAGTATGGCAAAATTGAGATAAATGTTTGCATTATGCTACAACAATGATACATACATTTCAGGTGCCCGTACATCATAAAGTCTGACTGATCCATCCACAAATCCTGCAGCATGAAGATCCCCACGCACTTGGGAGGCAGACTATATATGTAACAGAGTTTACATATATATCAAGTCAGAAAATAGATAAGAAGAGACCATGCAAGCGAAACAATGCACAAAAGGAGGGTAAAACAGGCAGATTCTTATGTAAAACACAACCATACTGAGTGACAACATCAGCAAAACAAATTTTCAAGGATTAGTAGCTAAGTGTACAGAACTCGATGCAAAGATGACATCACAAAAGGAGGGTAAAACAGGCAGATTCTTATGTAAAACACAACCATACTGAGTGATAACATCAGCAAAACAAATTTTCAAGGATTAGTAGCTAAGTGTACAGAACTCGATGCAAAGATGACATCACAGACAACATGCCGCAATGAACAGGAATGTCAACAATGAGAGACTGCAGACAAGACCATATTACATCTATCCACCTCAAATCTTTCCTCTCTCAACAGCATAATGTTTCCAATGCATTGAAGAACACAGACTACAGCGCAAGGACAGAAAAGCAGTCCACTATCAGTCCTAGTATCCATTAAGAAACCTACAGTGACATATCCATACATAGCCACAAGTTTCAAGAGACAAATATAGAGATTACCAGCACAAACGGTTTTTCAGGGAGACTAAAGTGTGCAGGAACTTCAGATAGCATACTCAATCAATTGAGAAGAAAACAAAAAGTGAGGCAATAAATTAAAAGCACCATAAGTAACGTGTCTGAATTTAACCATTTCCACTCTATTGACAAGTCTCAATGGTGAAGGTTTAGTCACATTACTACCAAAACTGAAGAGTACAGTTTCTGAAAGTTGAAGAGAACAGCAAATCTGGCAAGTACATAGATCCAAATGTCTTTTACTTCAACAATTTAGACAGATTTTGGACAAGGGAGAACTCACCAATGCCGAGACACTACATTCTGAAGCGGTTGCAATAGAATGGACAAGCTGCTCCTTATCAAGATCCCAGACCATGATGGAGGATATCTCACCCGAAGCATACTGGTTATACAGACAAAAAATTGTTACAAATAATGTCTAGCGTTGGGTAACATAAAATCAAAAAATTCACCAAGAAAATACTACTATGGACATCCTAAGTTAGTACCAGATATCCAGACTGCTGTTGCCAGTCCACCACTGCATTCAAACTCCGAACGCCTGGTTTATGTCCTTGAATAGAAGAGAATGCTGTGACAAGCCTTTGCTTGCCTTTCAATGAATAATCTCTCCATATTCGAATATTTCCATCACCTACACAAGATGAATTTTTCCTCTCCATTACAATGTAAAATGTAAACTCTTTTCAGCCATCATAACCAACTAAAAAAGAATAATTACTTGAAGCGACAAGGAGCAAACTGTCATCGAGCTCATTCAGAAGGCACAGCTTAGATATGCCCTTATCCGGGAAGTCGTGATTATCAAAGCTGTTTAGAAGCGCGGCATCCTCATAATTCCATATCCTGGAAAATAAATTATCAGGAAAACACATTATTTAGGTATAAACACATGAACTGTCCACATTGAGCAGAGTTCGCTGACTTTAATGATCATTTTCAGATAGAATATTAAAAAAATTTAAATATATGATGCCTAGAATTGCATTTGAAGTGCTCTTAGAGAATCTGCATGGAAATTCCACATCTGACAGAATCTTCAAACTGGCTTGCTGAGCTCGAAAAATACTTTGGAAATGGTATAGCTACTGCAAACCCTGATGAGTGAAATCATTATACAGAACATGGTATACCTAATGCATTCATTCTCATCTGCAGCAATCACAACAGGAGAAAATGGTTGCAACAAGGCTGCTTTTGTCCCCGTCTCAAATCTGGTGTCCCAGCTGGCAATTTGGCTATTGAACTTACAGACAGCTGAAAGTCAAGAGAGTAAATGAGAAGACACTAAAAAAAGGCAAGGGACTCATTTTATGACACAGAAGAACATAAGAAAAATGTTGAAGACTCACAAGAGTGTTGGCATTTAGCGATGTGCTCAAGTGCCAATTTCTCCCTCTCCTCCCTTCTAGCTGATATTTCTTCACAATCATCAGCTGCAGTAAGAATTGGCTTGGAGAAATGGCCACAACTCCAATTATAGATAGTCGATTGCGGAAGGAAACTGCGTTCTGGAGGCCCTGTAGTTCCTTTAGAAGCTAAAACAGCATCAGCTAAGCCAGATTCCGGAGAACTCATCAAATATGGCCTGAACTCCAAAGAGTAAACTCTTCGCATTCCTGCTAAATAACTTGGCCGAGGAGGGCTAACAGGAGGAGTTCTGAATGTTAATGGCAACTGACCTGCAGATGATAGCTTAATATCAAGGAAGGTATAGCAGATTTAAAGAAAGGAAGACAAACTATCAAACTCGCAACTATAGAAAATAAATGCAACCATACAACAAAAAGTGGGGTCCATTACAAGTAATCAAAAAAGAACAGGAGCACTTAATTTCTCTTTGAGACTTGGAGCTAAGTATAAATAACCTGTCGTGTGCATCTCGAAAAATGAGGAGGACCGCGCAAGACCAGCAAGACTAGAGGCTCCTGCTATAGTTTCACCAGGCCGCACACTATTGCCAGAGGTTTTTAAAGATTTTGCTACCACTTGCTCAATACCAATAATAGAAAGCACACGTCTGCCAACACTTGCTATCCGTGGTGATGGATCCTTTGCCAAAGTGCACATAGCCACTACGCACTGGGAATACATAGCATTATCGAGTGGTTTTGGCATGAAACTGTGGGCAACACCATTGCTCACACCATCAGGGGCTATTGCAGAATCAGAATGCTGAGATGAATCATCCGATAATGGAGATCCATGCATAACTCCAGATGCAACAAGAGGGCTGCTAGATGAGACCCTACCATCCCGAACCGTTGTGTTATCATTGCCAACTCTAAGTATGGGACCAATTTGAGATGAAACAATACTTCCAAGCTGGTTTGGGGTATTACATCCACTACCCGTGCCTTTTATTTGTGCCAGTGAAGGAAAAGAAGTCAGCAAAGAATTAGACTGAGGTTTCCAGCAGGCAGCAGCAATTGCCTTAAGGTGCTTGTTGTGACCAAAAGCAAACCGTCCCAGGGCTGTAAAATTAAAAAATTCAGATTCAGTCTGGTAAAGAAATATAATCCACGGAAATACAGGAAAGTCCCCATTAAAACAAATTTTATCTGAACTGTAGACCACCCATTTGGGAGCATAGCTGGAAGAGAAAAGGGTGGTTAAAAGGGAAAAGTATGATTTATGGAAACATATAAAACACAATATCCTTTGAACTTCCTTAACACGTGTCATTTGTTAGCTACAACCCAGAAAACAATGGAGCACAAGCATGAGTTGGTAGTCCTAGGGTAAAGCATCATGGCAGATCACTTTGAACAGTTGTCTTCCCATCAACTTCTGTCACATTGCCAAATAGAAAGTAATAGCAGATCATGAAGTAACCAAAATGGACCTAATTTTAGCTTAATAGACTAGAAGTTGGTAATAGAATAATTCAGATGGATCAGTTAAATTTATTGAAGATTTCGAGAAAGCTTATAGATGCTACAGCATACTTGACACATAAACAAAACACCATAATGCTTCCAAATGCTTTAGTATGCATCTTATTACATGCCTTTAAGCATTAACATGAGCAAGCTAATGACTAAAAAGTTGCACTCCCAACAGTAACACCAGAGCCTGGATACGTACACCCAACTAATGCCCATGACATACAACTTAAAGTTCCACCGATTGAAAGACCAGAAACAAATACTTGTTAAAGCATAGTTTCTCCCAACTGATCAAACAAGATGGTACCAAGCACACGTGAAGAAACATAACATTTAATATTACCAAAAGGCGCAGCCAATGACAACGGCCGGTAACTCAAGAAAAACTAGGCTCTATTTATTTCGCAGAAAATGAATAATTTGGAAAACATTTTCCTAAAAACGACGGATTGTATCACGTACAAAAATAAATGAATAAAAAAATATTTTCATCATTCATGAAAATGGTCAGACATAAATTATTATCAATATGAAAATATTTTCATTGACTAATTATTTCAAGCGATACAATCCATCAATTTTAAGAAGATGCTCTTCAAATCATTCATTTTCGGTGAAACAAACAGAGTCTTAAAGCTAGAGTGCCTTCTAAAGTCGTAAGGAGAACAGTTTTGAAAGAGAAAGCAGCAAGAGCAATTCAAGCATGAGGCATAACACTTTTCCCAAATAGTAGCATATATGAACAGCTATTAATTACATCCGCACTATAATGGAACAATATCTTTTTTATATGAGTTCGTTTAAGAGAAACTGTATAACAATATGTTCGCACAAAATTGTCAAACTTTATGGCAAAAAATAGAGTTTTGTACAAATGAAAGTTCTCAGGAGACACATATCTAAAGCTCAGAAGCAGAATATGATCAATCTGACTGTAGCATGAATTGATTTAGAAGTTCCACGACCAACTTATCCCAGACTGTACCAAGAGATTGGTTGAATACAGTGTGTCATCTTATGCTGTCTTAAATAGAATTTTAGAACACAAAAGAAAGGAACACACCGCATAAAACATAAAAGGCAGATCACAAACCTACAGCGACCTCTGCCCTCACCAGTGGGCTGCCATCTGAAACAACACTCAAGAGGCTTTTGACAATGCTAATCTCAGTCCTAGTCTTTTCATCATCATCATACTCGTCATCTCCAATAACACTCTCTGTATTTGAGTCAAACCCAACATCAAGCAAGGTGCCCAGTGCAAAAACAGCAGAAGCCCTGACCTGAAGTTTACAATAGCGAATTGATAAAACTAATTTCCTTAACATCATACAACAGGAAGGAATTATTTTGACAAGATTTAAATGATAAAGCTAAATTATAGACCTCAGGTTGGGGCTCGGACAATAGAGGATCAAATATAGCAGGGGCATTTGCCTCCAATCCAACCATTTGGGCCTCGGTAAAATCCTCCCAAACCTTTCCCAGACAAAGAGAGAGCCACTGAAGGAACAACGGATCAGTCTGCGTGTCATTTGCATTTGGACCCTGTAGGTGCCTCAAGCAGACATGGATAAGACCTGCTTCGATACATGCTTCTTGACCCCTTCGATGGCCATCCACAATGACAGCCAAAACAAAGGCAGCCATTGCACGCTGCTCAGGATACGCTTCCATACCGTCAAGAAACCTGATAAAGTATGCGTGCCCTCCATCCTTTACTAAATCCACCTGACATGACTATCATTGCACAAGCAAAAACATAAAGGCCATTCAGAATAACACACCACTAAATCATTGAGGAATTCCTAATTAAAGCAACATACTCTCAAATAGTCATTGAATTAGACCCATATTCTTTTGCTTATACTCAAATAGTCAACGAACTAGAATCAAATTCTTTTTTTCCTTTTACTCAATATATGGTCCCTTTCCCCTAAACAAAATATATCTCTCTCCAAAGGACCATATATTCACATTTTGTACCATCACTATTTAGTGCTTAATAAATATGGTTCCAAAAGATTTACTTCACGGATCACACTCAACTTCCACTATGGAAATTCAATTGATGTATATAATGAACTAAGATAAAAAGCATCATTATTTCCTCTTAGGATGAAAACAGTCTCAATAAATTAAGTTATGCACATCCATGAGAAAAAATACTCTTTTGAATCTGGACAACCAGAGACACAATTGTCAAATCGAGATTCATCTAAAAAATGGACAATGCTGTGGCCCCAAACACCCTCCCAGTACCATCCAATCTCCACAGAAGAATGCGAGGGATCAAGCAGTGCACTCCAACACTTTATACACATGCAACAAGATCAATTTATAGCAATCCCAGATAAACATGTCTAATGTTATGCAGTTCAACAACATTTGCTATCATCATTACCTTGTCAAGGGCAAGAATTTTTGTCCAAATAAATACAAGAATCTGCCGCAGTTCTGGAGTTGTGGTCTGCAACAGCTTTAGGACATATGGAAATATTCCAACTGACAAGGCCTATGAGGAAGTTTTTTTGAAAAGTACACTTAAATTAGTAAGGATGTATGTCGAACGTAAAACGCAAAATCAACAGCACCATTATTACCAGATCCACAGCCCAAGGTCCCATGTCAAGGAACCTTCCAAGGAGAACAAGTGCCCGAAATCGATGACTCTGGCTGAGCAGAACCTAAGAATATGCATAGATTCCTCAATTACACGAACTGATGGACTGACAGCACAACTTGAACAAGCAAGCTTAAACTTGATAAGATTGTGTTATACTAACCATTTGAACGGCTTAAAAGTAAACAAGAAAAAGTGAAGAATGGTGGAGTGAGAGAACTATAACTGCGATATGGTCAAAAGATGACTGCAAACTACGACAAGCCATATCATACCTGAAGAACAATAGGCAGCTGCTCTGGTGGTTTTTTATTTTCAGACCCATGATCAAGCCATACCTCAAATGCTGTTAGCTGTTCGGTGAAAAAAGGACTTGGCTGAAAGAATGCCAAACAGTGTTACTTGAGGACAAACCATGAGTGAGATCAAGTAATTTGAAAGGAAAAAAGTAAAAGTTTGAACCTGGAATTCTGGACCAGAATCCTCCACCAAAGATGGAAGCTGCGATAGACAGATTTCGGCAGCCATGTCCCATGCATCCCTACATACCAACGAGAAGAAAATCAGTAATAAATCTTCACATGAAACCACTTAATGACGAAAGAAATTGCAGTACCACATATGATGCTGATGCGTTGGTGGCAGTGCTGGGTGAGATATTGGTGAACAGTTTGCTGAACGCATAATTCTTTCAGCAAGTAAAAAATTTCGAAACAAGCTGGCTACCAAAAGGTCTTGTCTGAACAATCTTTGAAACAGATCTGCAGCACAACAATCAAATATTGACTAGTCGCAAATGAAAACGCAATTGATTAAAATAAGAAAATTAAAAAAGCTGCACAATTAAGTACAAAAAGTAAATAGTGTGCTACCATGAGGGAGGACATTCCAAGCAATAGTGTCAGTCACTGCAGTAAATATCCAATTCAGTTCTCCCAGAGGCGTCTTGCGATCGTTTGGGCGACCAGGAATTTTATCAATCAGAGAATGATCAAGGGACTCCCGTAATAGTGATCTAGTACAGAACCTGACAGCCAAAATTTGAGAACAGGAGTATTCTCAGAATAAATGTCAAATTAACCAATTTCAGATGGATTATATAGCCAAGCTTCATCTACATATTTCTCATATTAATAATAGAGGAAGCTAAGCAGAATATCTCTAACTACAAATTATTTTCAAGAAAGCTATATCACTCATATAAACTTAAGCATAAGAACCTCCACATCACAGCAAAGAAGAGCAGAGCATGCACATGCATCACTTGCCCAAAGATCATTCTATTTACTGAAATACCTACGGAAAACCCAGCACATATAAACTGAAGCATGTCCCAGGGTTCTAGAAAATGCAATATATACCTATTTC
Organism: Eucalyptus camaldulensis; assembly: GCA_019915185.1. Classification (NCBI taxonomy): domain Eukaryota; kingdom Viridiplantae; phylum Streptophyta; class Magnoliopsida; order Myrtales; family Myrtaceae; genus Eucalyptus; species Eucalyptus camaldulensis. The sequence continues at coordinate 11,975,508 of JAHSVA010000005.1, forward strand.
AAGCCATTGTTGAAAACAACTATTCACTGCTACGTTAAAATAAACCAACAAAGCGCGCCATCACATGAAAAAACCCAGATCAAACACATATTTGAAGGCTAATGACATAAACTGTTAAAGGCACAAAAATGAGTGAGATCAAATTCAAAACAGTAATATTTAAGGAACTAGGTTTCACCATCTTAAAGCCATCTTAATGGGTGTGGTGAGGCAAGATGTAAAGACATCAGCAGGAAAATCAGAACTCTGAGGGAGGGTCTCATGCGCTTCACAGGCCGCCAGAATAATGCAATCCCTTGTGGATCCACTGGTGCTAGCAGCACCCCAGTCATTAAGCTACCATAGAATTACAAATGCACAGTTATTTGCAAAGTCCAAAAATATATGACAAACATTAAATCACTCTCAAGATGGTTAAATTTGTATTAACAATCACAGCTGAAAGCATACCCATCTTTGAGTACCTCTATAAATGCATTGACAATCAAACCAGCAGCAGAGCAATCGAAGACATATATCGATGGTGTCTTCAACCAAGAATCGAGTTCACTGATCGGCAGGGGGATATACTGTGTATAACTCTGCAAATTGGGCACAATAAAACATGGAAAAGAAATTTAATCAAACGTGACTATTAATTACTATAGCCAGTCCAGCCAAAGTATAAATTCAACAAACTACCAAAAAGAGCCAAGAAAATAAAATATTACCTTGTTGAAGACCCAGATTTCACCATTTGTAGTTGGCTTTGGCACACCGTGACCATTGTAATGAAACAAAACTCTCTCGGACTTGGCATATCTGCGACACGTCGTACAGAGTTTCTTTACTTCATCAACGGTAGGATCAAGTTTCTCCTTATATGAAGCCTGCTCGGATTGCAAGAATTTGGTGATATGAACTCCAGAAAACAAATCAAAAGATAATCATTTAAAAAGGATTTAAGAAATCTCACCTTTGGCTGCCACCTTTCATACTGTTTTTTCAAAGCTTCTCCAATTGATTCAATAGCTTTTCGAGGTTGCATGGAAAATGGATCTAACAAGGCAAATAAATCCAAGAGAATGTAATAAGTAAAAAATGTTATTATAAGTAAAAACTCCCAACTATAATATTCAGGTGCTTGCCATTAGTAAGACGGAAAAGGAGCAATTCAAAATTACTAAATAAAGAGATAGTTTGATAATTATCCAATCAAAAACTCTGATTTCAATTGATTAAAAATTAAGATTGAGCCAAGGATCATATGCAATGAAGTACGTCCAGATATTGGAAAAAGAAGCATCTATTACCAATTTAAGAAAACAACAAACGTCCACAAAGAAGAATATCATGCAAAAATTTCGCAAAGCAAGGAGATGGTGTAAAAACAGAAAAGAATTCCAAGCATGAAGAAAATGATCTACCTATCCAGCATTCCATTCTGGCACAAGGAGATATCTTTATTACATCAGGTGGATCAACACTTATGTTTAAACATAAGACAATAGCTACACATCCGGTTTTCATCTGCAGAGCAAGAACAAACCATTAGAAACATCTCATTTGCCAGACTAGCATCATCTCTTACTTTAAATTCTACCTCTATAAAATTTGCAATTCTAATTAATGAGTTTCCTTAGACTACTTTCTCAATGATCAACTTCAAGGAATTAAATGAAAATAAAATAAAATAGAGTGGTCTGTAAAAAGCACAATTGGACACGTTTGAAAAATGCACAGACACTGCTGTATCTCTCAAAGAAATGAGACACGAAGAATATCACCTTTACTTTAGGAAAGAAGCCATTCCTCTAACAGAGAGAGAGAGAGAGAGAGAGAAGCCATTTGAGCAAGAATATCTTAACGAGATAAGACTAATCGTAGCAATGACTTCATGATAATAATCCATGCCACAGAGAGATGGTTTCATCTCTACACCTTAAGAGAGCACAACACCTTATATGAGCATTTTTTTGCAATAACTTTACTTTGACTGATGTGGATTATATCATACTTAAAGTAATAAAGTAGACATATCACTGTTTCAATCAAAACCAAATGAATGATTCTCAGCTTTTCACTTTAAACAGCCCATTTGCTATTGTGTCATGCCCATCGTTAGGAACTAAGAGCAAATGCAACACCAGAAGTTGGGACTCAGGAAACACGAGCACTGTGACCCGCCAACCCAACAAACTCAAAAGGAAAAAAAATACAGACATACACAAACAATATCAGAGGATAACAGTTCTTCTCCTCAATGTAATTTAACCCTTATCACTTGTAAAATATTAATACCATTTCATTAACAGGAGATAAATAGTTCTAATATCACTATATTCACTGTTATGAAAGCCATTGGTTTCTCAGCAAATAGTTTGTTAGATAAGGATTAGCTTTTCCTGTTCATATCACATGAGGCAGCTGAAATTTCAATTTACCTGCACTTCTTAAAAGCTCCAGTTAAACACAATTGACCCTCTGCTATTACAACAATTGCTTTCTTTTTGCCAATGGGTTTCCCAATCCAAGACTATCGCTTCAAAGCAGAATGACTAGGGAAATTTGTTCAACTAGAAAAGCCAAAAAAATCCTCCAAGAAAATGGAAGGTTTTATAGGCATAATAGTCATTTGCTACCCCTGCTGCATGTATTAGAGTTAAAGAGCTTTATTAAATTACCATTTTAAAACTGAAATTGATACCTATGTAAATATATGCCATAGTATATTGCAACTCTGCCATCAGGATAAGCAATAACATATCCCACAAGTTGCATGCCTCATAGGCAGATGTTTCTTGAATCAATCAATTCCCACGCGTCTGTATATTTGGATTTGTGTGGAATCAATTATATAAGCACAACAAACATTCCAGGCAACTTGAACCCATCAAAAACTGGAATGAATGGCAGGAGAGCTTGAGGACAATGCACAATAATACTTCTCTACTCCAAGCAGAACATCCAAACAAATGAACCATTTTGCAGGTGCATAATTTGCAAATCTATTACCTGCCTAGATCAAAAATGATAAAGACAGAAAGCAGTCTACAATTGGAAGTTTGATCGCCAGACGACTTCTCAGCTAACTTCAGAAGATCACTATGCGCAGAAATTAAAGTTCAGAAAAGAGTACGTTGAGAACAAATCCGGTGAGTTAGCCAGGGTAAGGCAAGGCCCATGTGGCAGCCAGTGCTAGTAGAATTAAATGTTAGGCTTAGCTTCCCCAAATCCCCAATTGTCCTCACAAAAAATGGAGGTCACACGCAAAATGCCAACAAAAATTCCTCACCATCTCACACATTTACATCGAATAAAATGTTATGTGCCATCAGAGAATACTCATAAGCCTTAGTTATCAAAAGATAATCCATCCCTCTTTGCCCTGGCCATCTCTTACCCATCAAAAAACGCAATACAACTCTACATACATAATCCTGTGAAATGCAAATCACTCGACCTGAATCGCAACAAGAACCAGTTCAGCGGGCAGTAATGTGAACAAGGAAAAAAAAAGAAGCAAGTCGGCGATAAGACACGGCCCGCACTTATTCACAAGCGAACAAGATGGATCATCATCAGCCAAGCCAAAGGGCAGAGAAAAGAAGAAAGAGAGAAGGGACGCCGGAAGGGATACCCGGTCCTTGGGCCGCCATTTCGAGACCAAGCCGCTCTCGGAGGGGCCGCAGGGCACGCAGGCCTCGAAGGCCTCGTGCCGGAGCTCGCAGAAGACGACATTCTGCGGCAAGTAGGAGAGGTTGCTGGTGCCGAAATCGCCATCTTCGTTGCTGGAGGAAGGGACGTAGTGGTCCAGGTGATTCGACCCCACGGACACTGACGACTGAGAGAACCGGGACGCCATCAAATCGCCCAATGCCATCAATTTGGAAACCAATCCCCCTCGATGACGCCAACCATAAAACCCCAAAAATCGAAAAAAAAATTAAAAAAAAAAAGCTACCCAATCAAGAGGACGGCGAGAGGAGGCTTAGGGTTCAGGCGAAGACGGGGAAAGGGGGCCTAATCGACGAAGCCGCTGAACCAGCGGCGCAGGGAGATGCGCAGGCGGAAGGATAGAGAATCCAGCTCGAAGAACCCTAGAGAGAGAAGGGGGAGGGGGGGTAGGGAGCGACAAAGATGGAGCCTTTTCCCGGAAAAGGAGAAGAAAAAAGGGAACTTGAACAGGAGGAGCGAAGCGGCGAGAGGGAAGCGACGGCAATGGCTTCTTCACCAGGCGGCGGCGGCGGTGGCGGAGGAGGCGGCGGCGGCGGCGGCGGCGGAAGAGGAGGAGGAGGAGGCGCGTGCGCGCGTCGGGGGGGGGGGGGGGGGGGGGGGGGGGGGGGGGGGACTGTCTACGGTGGCGGCAGCAGAAGAGAAGAAGCGAAGCGAAGCGAAGCGAGGCGAGTCGAAAAAGGAAATGGGAAAAGGGAAGGCAAGGAAGCTGCCTCTTGCAATTTCTCTCTCCTCCGAATTTTGGGATTTTAGAGAGGAGAGAGAGAGAGAGAGAGAGAATATTTGCTTTGAGCAAAATTTCCTCTTTTTCTCCCCCGCTCTTTTGATTTTTTTATACATTTCCCCCCTTTCCTTCGACGAGATTTATAATTTTGCTTATTATTTCCCTTTTCACGTGATACCTTTTTTTTTTTTTTTTGGGGGGGGGGGGGGGGGGGGAGCTAAGGATCTTCTATGTGAATATTTTCGCATATATTTTGCTTGCTCCGCATTTTTCACGTAATGGAAATAAAATAAAAAAATGATGTAGGAGCTTGGCGGTTTATGCCATCAGGTCGCTGAAAGCTGACAAGAAGTTTGATACAAACACGATGACTACGTTATGAATAAATCGGTCTGTACTGTTGGTCTGCGATTTTCCATAACAAAATTAAAATTAAACGGATACCGAATGACTTTCATTTAATAGATACTTCGACCGTTTTTTTCTTCTTCTTTTTTTTTGGCATGAGGTTCGTGGACGACATTAATTGACACGATGATTTCGACCAATTGGAATTAGAGGAGAAGGGATTTGACTTGAAATGAATAAATAAAAAAACAAATCCTACCAATCCAATTACATGATTACAAAGATTGCAAATTTAAGAATAGCGTCGAAAAATGAATACAATTTCATAGACTGAATATTTACCATTCATTTTCATCAAAATTCAATTTTTCTTTTTCTTTTAAATTTCGCTACTGGACAAAATTTATAATCAATCAACTGACGAGGATTCTTTATAAAAATATTACTATATAAACTTTTGCAACACAACTAATCTCGTGAATGTGCCAAATTGCTTCATCCGAGTCCACAGAAAGGAGACTCCACCCACATTATGGGGAATGGCCACCGGCAATAATCAAGTAGAAAATGCCGTATTTTGCAACGTGTACCCAAAATGAAACACTTAATTATTCAATTAATATATTCGCGGTTTGAATTTTATATCTTTTTATGCAAGAAAGTAACAAATTTGAAAGTGCTGGACCTGCTGGTATGGAAAGTGGCCCCCAGAAAAAGAAGTTAGGGTTAGATGGAATACATTTCGGTGGATTTGGTGTGGACGGGATATATTGTTGAATTTATTTTATGCAATACAATCTCTGGTCTCTCCTCTGTACTTTTTCCTCGATATTATTTATTTTGACCACTACATTTGGGACTTCTTCCACCCATTTGCTTGGAGTAAACTTCACCTTACCTTATACTCGAAAGGTTGTAGAATATTAAAAAAATAACTGCTTTATCAAAAGCACTTTTGATACAAAGAAGCATCATAAACGGATAGAATCATCCACCAACGAAATAATTATACTTATTGATATTGACTTCATATGTATGTTGGTATTTTTATTCTTGTTCACTTTAGAACGGAAAGATTCATCAATCGACAGATCGGACATAACCATTAATAGCAAAATTTGCATAAGTGTTAGCATTTCAACTTTGTTCAAGGAGTAATTGTTTATCCTGATAGTGAACGGGATGATATTTCTAAACATTAAAATCATTCTTAGGAATAAAGTTGTTTTTTCTCGACTATTGCTTTCTCGATGAGGCTAGGCTTCTAGTTCGACATATATAGTGGTATTGCTTGAAATTGGCCCACATGGATCATGAACATTTGTATTCACGACTTGATAAGTAACTCAAATTGGAACTGAAGATGATATAACAAAGTTATATAAATAAGAAAATGCCAAATGCATTTTCATTCGTGCTAAAACAGCATTTGCATTTACTTTGCTCGGGAGAGATATCGACAAATTGCAACCAAGTAGGACGGATACCCTCGATGCCATATTCAATATAGATACATACGCATCTTTCCTCGCTATAGGGCGGGTGAACAAGCAATTTGGTCACGTGCACAAATTGTAAGAGAATCCTCAACCGAGATTGAGCTACCTTGGGGTCCAAAGATAAAAGATACTTGTGTAAGATTCATTGACAGGCGCTCACCTGCGTACATTATAGAGTTTAACACCAAGGTAATTGGTCAATGATATATGGGCTATGTGTCTGTCACAAGGCCACAAATTCGATTCCTATTGTGAGAGAACTTCTACACGACTTGTGTAAATACGGTATACCTTGAGTGAAGAGATATCCTTACTATGAGCATCTAGTGAGTGCGATAGCTAGCTTGCCAACCTCGAATTTTTGGATAATTGGTATAACTCAAACTAAACATTCTGTGATGGGCGTGAAATTTCATGATAATGCCAAGAGAAGGTGACCATTGGAGCGTTGGTCTCCTCTTCCCACCATTTTACCTATACGAATAAGCATAATATACATCATAGAATGAGCAAATTAAGTGTACCCACATTTGTATAATTTCTGGAATTAATGAGTAGGATTAACTTAGAAACCGTATGTGCTTTTTTTGTAAGAAGATAATTGTATTGCCAAATTCTAGGTTTTCCTTATTAATGGACTGATCATCTTTGATAGCAATATATAAAACACCTCAGTAATTCCTAGAGTTTGAATCGGTTACCTGTTAATGCATCATCAGCTTGAATTCGAAATTTACCAATATACAGTTTGATCTATCAATTACCAACTCATGTACGAGATTAACAGTACCGATCAAATTTGTATAAACAAATACTTGACACCGATAAAATTCAAATATAAGTTGGTAATGCTTTGATACTAAATGTTAATAAATTCCAATCAAAGATGGTAACATTCCAAATGCTTGCGGTAGCTTCATGTTAACAATATCAGTAAATTTTCTACCCAATTGCAAAAGCCAAAAATAAAATGGCAACTCACTCAATTAACATCAAAAGATTTCAAAGCAAATTCATAACTCAGTGACGCATGACTGGTTTAAAAAGTTTGCTAGTTATCATATATTTATCGACACTTTTGATTAAAAAAAAAACATAATGTATTATTTTTCTTAACAAAAAGTAAAATAGAATGTCATTTTATCAACTTTTAGGATTTATGGATGATCAATTCGCGATATGGCTAGATAGGGATTACTTCATATGTGACAAAAATTATTGGGTTATGAACATTGAGATGATCTCATTTAGAAAACTTCCTCAATATTGATCCATGATGCGGCACTATAATCAGCAATAGCTAAGACACTTAGGAGGGAGACTAGTCGCCAAATCTGCCAAAAGTTAGCATAAAAAATTCCGGGAGATAAAGTGTTTAGGCGAAAAAATTATTAAAAAAGTCTTATATTTATTGTATGACAATCAATCCACTCATATACTTTTTAATTTGATCAATTTGATGTTAACTTTTTTGACCATTTGCCAATGTAGCATTTTCAACCTATTTTGATCGAAAATTGTTGACATAGATGTGGTATGTGACACAACTAACACTCATGTTGATGATTTTTGTAATTTTTAAAAATATTTTTTCTTTTTTTTTTAATATCCCTCTGTCGACCACCAGTGAGGGTGAGGTTTGCTAGTGGGTGATCCTTGCGTGTGGATTGACCTTCCCTAGCCATTGCCGAGACTCGGTGACCAAAGGAGTGAAACGGGTGAAAAATAAAGAAGAAAGAAAGAAAAAGGGAAAAAAATTTCATAAAATTTTACAAAAATTGTCCATGTTAGTTCAAGTTGTACCACAATAAACAACCAGTTTTCACGTCAGTGAATTCTTATCAAAATTAGCAAATCGTTATAAGATTTAGGATTAAATTTATCAAATTAGATAATATAGGATTGAATCGATTATTGTGCTACAAATTTAGGACTTCTTTGGATAATTTTTCCAAATGTAGGGCCAATATGATTAGCTTTAACATATACTTCCAAGGACAAAGCAAAGCCATACAGGAGGTGACGTAGCTGTCGTGACCTCATTCCCTTCGATCATCTTAGCCATTACAAAGTTAAAGACCCCGAATTATTAACCACTTTGTTTGCTTTTCATGATTTGTCCTTTATGTTCAGCCATGTCCAAGGGGGCCGCACATCGTTGCACATTGTCTCACCCCATGTCCACTGCTCGTGGTTGGTCACTCCCAAAAGAGGTGGAGACGCATTCCTAACTTTTCAGGTTTGACAAGTATGCAAACCATTGTTTTAGTTTAATTAAAACTAGCGGGCAAAAGAGATAAAAACACATGTAACATCTGAGCGGGGAGAGAAATGTTCTTTCCTGTTTTTTCTTTTATGTGAATTCGCTTTAATGAAATAAAGGGTTACTCGGGTTTTAGCTTTTTCCTTTATCTCTTTTGGTTTTATTGGATTGATCGTCGGTCTAACCATTAGAGAAGATTTGCAGATTCTCCATATCTCCATTCATAGATTATGTATCTTGTGCCTATTCTTGTTTTGTCCTCATTGATATTGTAACGACATATTGCCTTAAATACTTTCTCAGCTCTCCTACAAAAGATTGGAAAAAATAAAGATTCCATTGAAGAATGAAGTTTTATCGAGAAACTAGTATTCGTATCCGTGGGTTGCGAGGGTTCTGGTTACAACTTTAATGGGCAAAAGAAATTTCACATGTAATGTCATTTGGATAAGCAAATTAAGGAATTATATAGCTAGATATTTTTTATAAGATATGCAATTATCCTGAGGCATATTCTTGAGCAGAAGGGCACAGTTCACATCAAGACATAATTTAAGATCAGACAGCTTTTGAAAAATCAGACACATCAAAGGTTACTCATCCATACTTCATGGGGAGGTTCCATATGTCAACATCAACAACTTGTGATATAATCATGAGAATCAACAAAAATCTTTCTTCCGCAAGAAAGTGACTCGAGAGATTTCAAAGAGACAATTCGGCCATATATATTGAAAAACTTGTAATATTCCATGAGCAAATAATCATTTTGAGCAACATCAGCTTATACAGAAAAGAAGGAACATGTCAAAAATTAGATGCACCAGCTGTATTGCCTCAAAGAACAAATCTCATCTCGCCCCTCCACGATTTCTGGCCCCATTTTGCGATGGGCCCTTGAGCAATAGAACTGAGCGGAACGATACCGGGCGCTCTGTTTCAAGCATTTTTCTGTTACCAAATACAAGCTCGAGTTCGAGTCCTAGCTGATCGGTCACTTTTCTTCGATATGAAGGGCCTGGTGAATCAAGCACGTATTCCCTTTCCCTCCAGACTATTAGATTAATCGAAAATCAAGTGATGAGTTTCTCGCTCGAATTCGGACACTTAGGCGACAGAATTATTGCGAAAGCAAGCTTTTTAATTTCTGCAGGTTTCCACGAACCTTTGGAAAATATTTTGCATACGCGACAGAATCAGTTGAATATCATCTTTAGTGTCAAACTGCATCCAACGAGTATTTTGCCAGAGGAAAGAAATGCTTAAAAGAGACAACAAGTTGTTGACCCGAACCATGACTTTTTAGTAGAGAACACTGGCGAGTTTTAGCCCACGAAGCAAAACTAGATTGCAAAGTCTGAAAAGGTTATCTAGGGTTCTTTCGAAACAAACATCAACACAAAACATATTGTATCCATACTGCGTCCACCTCAACATGCCAAAACGAACAGGAAGGAAGAAAAGAAACATCAGAGCTTATTTTTTTTATTTGGTTCAGAGAGACAACGAGTTGTTGACTCACCACTGGATGGGCCAGCTGCCAGTCGAATGTGCAGACCCTATGTATGATAACAACAGGAATAACCAGAAGCATGCATACCAATATACAGCAGTAGAAAGATCAATCCGTGACAGATTACGCAGATGCTTATGTAAAGATTTACATTTTCAGGCACTTTACATCTTTGACAGCGTATGATCCATCGCGTCCACCAGGAAATCTGCACATGAAAATGAAAATTACTCGTTAGAGGGTCATCAAACGATATATCTTATTTAAAAGTCCCCTTGGATTCCAACGATGCGAAAACAAAAACATAAAGGCATACCTGCATCTTCTTTGGTGATGCACAGAGGCGGCGTGATTCGGAACACATTTCCGTAGTACCCTCCTTTGCCGATCAGTACACCCATCTCTGTAAGAATTTTGCAGGATTTATAAGATGGTGAAATCAAGTTTCCATTACAATCGACTAAGTAAATAAGATGGAGGAAGGAAGGAAATACACACCTTTCATTTGGTCCATCACATGTAGGGTTTCAGCACTTGCGGGAGTTTTCAACTTGCGATCAGAAACAAGTTCGACTCCAAGCATCAGCCCCTGACCCCTCACATCCCCAATAACTACATCGGCAGAAGAGCGTGATCAATCAACTATAGTCAAGAACATTCATAATGGCTGAAATCCTGATTACAGAGTTGATATCGTAGACAGATTGACATGATATCACATAAACATATTTACTGTATATGTTTAGTTGAATATAGTCAGCTAACCACAGGCAACGAACAACACCGAGGCACAAGGGCATGCGCATCATGATATGCAAAATCTACCATGTCGAACATGAAAAGCATCTAGGTAAAACAGATGCAAGGAAGAAGGTTTACTTTCGTATTTGCCCATGAGCGATGTCAGTCTGTTTTTCAGATGGGACCCCACAACATGGGCGTTCTCCTGAAGTTTATCTTTCTCGATCACATTCAACACAGCTAGCCCGGCAGCAGTGCAGACTGGGTTGCCACCAAAGGTATTGAAATAATTGCGACGGGTCAGCACCTCGGCAATTTTGGGAGTAGTCACCACCGCTCCGAGAGGAATACCATTTCCAATGGCCTACAGTAAATAAGAATGAACAGTTAAGCTAATCATGACCAAGATTTGAGACTGAGATAAGACACGGACATGGGACCGGATATGCCTACATGAAGCTGAATTGCAGGTGCTCAAAGCATACATAACCACAGGGGATAAAAGAAAATAGAACCTTCAGTTTTGTTATTTTGCCAAGCAATCCCAAGATAGCAAATTGAGGACCAATTTGAAGCGCAGAAACTGTAATATCGGCCAATAAAAAATTGTGCAGAGGAAAGAGCAGATGTGATAAACACCTTTGCCATTGTGACAATGTCTGGCACAACCCCCTGGGATTCAAAACTCCAAAAGTGACTCCCGGTGCGAGCGAATCCAGCTTGAACTTCATCAGCAATGCAAAGGCCACCAGCTTTCCTGATGCTGCTATATGCAGCGGGCAAGTAACCTGGGGCCAATTCAATAATGCCTCCCACGCCCTGCAATCAATTAGCAAGTTAACTGAAGCAATGATTTTTCACCACGTTGATCCAGATATTTGTTTATGACAAATCAATTGACATAGATAGGTAATGCACTATAGATGTGTGAATGTATTGGGTTAACATTAAGCAAAGACCATGGGAAATGACTTACCTGTATAGATTCAGACATGAAACCAGCCACATTGCCACAAGTGCCAAAATTGATGAGGTCTTGGACATCTTTGGCATACTTCTCTCCATCTGAACCGAAAACACCTCTGTAGGGGTCTGGGTTTAAGGCGTGATGAATTCCACTCTGTCAACAGGACATGATTCAAGAAGCCAGTTCATTGGTCGATTCAATACACATGAACCAGCATACTACAATTTTTACATCCATACATTTAAGGTATGCAAACAACAAGCTAATGGCCATCATTATTTCGTCTCATTTCAGAATTGCAGCAATGACAACATTCGTAACCGAGAGTTCGAATGTCTAAGTTTTCACTAGCAATTGCAATCCACCATCAACGGATTCAACAACGAACATACACAGAAAACAGTCAATAGGATAAGATCTTGCATGGAAAACCAAGAGAGAAACCCGAAAAGCCCTAGAGATTCAATGCATGCTTCTGGTAAAATCGAACTGTACATGCGAGTTAGAGGATGCGGAAAGAATCCTTAGAACAATCTTCAGTTTTCTTTCTTTCTTTTCTTGACAAAGCACAAGCAGGGTTAGGTGGAATTGCGCTGTCCAATGCAAATGGGTATCAAAAGGTTGCACCACCACATCACCCCAAGTCAAAATCATGACTACAAATATCTGTACTGACTTTTGGGTCCACACTCGTGGTGTGAATCGAATCAGAGCATGAGATGCACCAGACCCAAACCGGAGATAAAGAAAAAGCAAACCCTTTTTCCTTCTTCTTATCCTCGAAATTATAGAGAGTATAGCCCGACCGCCATGTGCACGTGTCATTATCGTCATCACAATCTACTAAGGCGTATGTACGTATGTATGTATGTTTACCTGTATGACGTTAAACTTCCAGTTGCTCGCGGCCGTGGCGCCCATGGTCCCGGCAGCGTTCCCGTGGTACGCATTCCTCAGCGATATTATGTCGTGGCTACCGGTGTACAGCCTCGCGATCATCATCGCCAGCTCGTTCGCCTCCGTACCCGAGTTCGTGAAAAACACCACCTACAAACACCGCACGGCCAAGGAAAGGACAAAACTCAACAATTATTCAAAACGTTCAAGCGCGCTGAGAGAATCCCGATCTTCGATTTGCGCAGAACTAAATAAAATCGAAGTGGGGTTGGCGGGAACATGTTGGCGATCAATTAAAATTGATATCTTTGGGCAGCGTTCGCATAAAAAAGTTTCAAGGATTGTCGTGCTCTCATTACGTTGAGATCGCCAGGGAGCTTGGAGGCGAGGGCCTCGGCGAAGTTGGCGATGGCGGGGTTCAGATAGAGGATGGTGGAGTGCTGGATGCGGCGGGTCTGGTCGACGATGGCGGCGACCACGTCGGGGTGGCAGTGGCCGCAGGACACGGTGGCGATCCCGCCGAACCCGTCCAGGTACCTCCTGCCTGTATCGTCGAACAGGTACTGCATCTTCCCTTCCACCACGTTCAGCTGCGCGGAAAGAAAGAAAGAAAGAAATCGCCACCCATCAGGAATCGACCGATCGGACCCCAAGAAAACACGAATCCACGTAAAAAGAACGAGTTTTTCGCAGGACCCGTTTCCGATGAGTGCCGAAGCAATCTTGGGTCAATTTTATTTTCCTCAATCGATGGTAACGAGACGAAAAGACAAGATTTCGACGGGAAAGGGACAAAACGACACCACAGAGAGACAGAGAGAGGAGAGGGGACCGACGGGTTTTTGGTAAAAGCAGTGCATGGAGGGGCTGAGGTACTGCTGGCGCTTGGCGAGGATCTCGGCCGCGGAGGGGCCGGAGTAGGGCGGAGGGGAGTAGTCGAAGGGGGGCATTCTGGGCAGATCATTCTCCCGCTCCACCTTCTGGGCGGCCTCAGAGGAGGAGACGAAGCGGGGGCGTTGGTGGTGGCGGGAGGAGGAGGAGGAGGAGGAGGAGGAGGAGGAAGATCCCGATAATGCCCTTCGGGTGGTCCTGGCGATCACTCTCTGCATCATCTTTCTCCTTTTTTCTTTTTCGCTTTTCCCTTTCTGCCTTCGGGCGGAGATCTTCCTTTCCTTCCCCTGGAACAGAAAGAAAACGCTCTGTTTCTCCCTGCCTTTCTCCGCGCGACTTCTCTTTCAGGTTCTCTCTCTCTCTATAGCGTCACCGGAGGGAGGGAGAGAGGGATTCCGAGAATGCAGGGGGGGATGGGGGGAAAGTATGGGGCTCGCGTGGATCCAAGCGCAGAGACGGGAGAGAGAGTGCTGATCTGGAGATCAGAGGTGGAAGGAGGACGGTTTATATAGAGAGAGAGAGAGAGAGAGAAGATCCGCCTCGTGCACCAGTGACGTCTTTCGATTGCCTTGCCACGTGAAAGGACAACGACAGAAATGGTCTAATTTTGAGGCTCTTGAATTCTATGAAAATACTCAATACCACATTTTCATTAATTCGAAATTAGAACCGACATCTAATATTTTCACGTGATCTAAGAACTACATTGAATGCGTATCAAAAGTTCATAAACTAATTTTGCACCTTCGGCTAAAGTTCAAAAATGGCGTTGAACAGACTAAAAAGTTCAAAAATCACAATGAATCATATATGTCATTTTCCTTAAATGGTATTGCCAAATAAATTCTTAGATATGCTTTTAAAATTCTTAATGGAATTGTCACAATTAATAAGATTTGACTTGCCTTATTCTAAACATAATGGCAAAATTTTATAAAAAGTCATAAATTTATTGAATAAATATCAAATCAGTTATGTATCTTTTATTTTGATTAATTTAGTCATAAATCTTTTGATTATTTGTCCGTGTGATTCTTTCAGCTAATTTTAATAAAAAATTGCAGTTACAAATTTCTTATTTATAAATTTTCCGATTTTTTGTTTCCTCCTTTACTCTATTTCCCTTCACTCCCCGCGACCTCCGCCGGCTGCAAGGGCCGTCATCATCAGCGAGGGTCTGCTTTTTTATAATGAATGTTTTTTTTTTTCTTTTTTAATAGCCAAAACGACAGAGAAGGCCAATCATCCTCGACTCCTCCCTCGGTTGCTTTTTTTTTTTTTTTTTACTGACCAAAAAAAAAAAAAAAAGAACTATGTTAACTCGCTGCAACTCAAATCCTAAGGTCTAAGGTTGGCGTGTTTACACCACAGCATTTCTCAAATGTGCCAGTCACACTATGATTTTATAGGATGGACGATGGATACGAATGGGCTGGGGGTTGAGTTTTCCAGATGTGTCATATTGTCACGCTGTAACTTTACACGATGGATACGAATGAGACGGAGGTTATTTCAAATGTGTCACATTGTCATATTGTGACTTTACACAATAAATACAAATGGGACGAGGCAAATTTGTCACATTGTCATATGGTGACTTTACACGATAAAAACGGATAAGACAGGGATTGAATGCAAGGCACTATCTTACATCGTATTAAATTATTTAAAAAACGAAATGCCTAAAAGCACATAACCAAAAAATAATCATAATAATGTCACCAATTTCTTTGCTTGCTTCTCTGTTTACATTTTCAATCTCGATAAACTAAGCTGATTAATCAGCATGATAAAAGCAAGCGTATGCATAAGGGATGTGCATTTGGACACCGTGCGTTTACTTTAACAACGCATGCTATCAAGCTACAAAAAGATGATATATAGTAAGATCGGACCTTCCTGCTTCGGTTCTAATAATATAAGGCGGAGCTTTCGAGAAGAAAAGAGCATCACTGGTGTGACATCTATACCTCATCTCAATCAAGCTAGTATCTATCATAATATGTAGTCTAAAATTTGACATTTGCTAGCATTATGGCCCTTCCTTCAACTTGTGATTTATTTTATTACCATTTTTTATTTTGCAAATTAGGCTATACATCCAAAGAGAGGGTGGATATTAGTCAAGTTCTTCCCAACTGAAAACGCCTACGAGTCCATTGAAGAAGCAAAGAGGGAATTGACTTCGTGATGCGCTTGGTCACTTAGAAATAAAATGACAAGCGGTTTGCGCCCCTCGGATTGATTGCATTTCAGGGAATCTTTGTACTTTGAATTAATGTTCTTTACTAAAGGATGATCCGACCGAGCTATTATTTATATGATAAAGAATTTGAGAATTGGGAAGTTGCTCAATTGGGTTTTGGTGGTCGGACTTTGGATGAGGAAGGAGGATAGGACAATAAAATCTTTAGGGTCTTTCTCCTTACAAGGATGAATTTTGAGGACGGAGTTTGACGCGTGTTAACAAGATCCTGCATCACTCTGCTCTAATTTGTTGGGCCAATAAGTAAGTCTCGCACAATCTTTATACGATCGCAAAACACTGTCAAATCGTGAGGGCACGAGTGTTCCTGCGACTAGGTTAGAAGATATCATCGTGACGTAAATGACTCATAGCGAGGCTCCTTTCCGTCCCTAGTATCGGGTGCAGACGTAGGGGTTATAAAATGTCTCTCTCACTGGTAATTACCGTGCACACATGTTATCTAAACCCTAGAAGTGAAGCGATCTGGTGGTGGGCTTCGCTTGAATCTCACACGTTATCTACTTGAGGCACACGAATCCATCAACAATCCCTACGCCGACCAAGGCGTTCAGCCGGGTTGGAGGGAAGAGAGGCTTAGGGACCAGTCCGGATTGTAACCTCACAAACTAGAAATGGGAGCGAGAAGGGGTGTGGCTACCTAAAAACCCATCACAAATCCATCAAGAAAAGACCTAAATTAGCCTAATCAACTCGGGAAACAACACCCCTAACACGCGTGACTCATTTAAAGACGTAATGAATAATCATACGCAATATCGAGGATGCGAAATACTTTTCGTGGCCATTCAAGTATGGATGAGGGAGTTTAGGTTTCGTTGTACCCCTGGCAAATGAAAATCGTAAAGCCTTTGGAGTGTTTTGCGCCCGGGATCACAGGCCGGCCTTGAAAACCCAGAACCCGAGCAGATAGAAAACCTTGATTGTCTCCGACCGGTTACCTTGCTTAACCCATGACTCCAAAGCGGACCCGTGGACTCGTGGGTCACCTTTTTCTCGTGGAGGGAAAAATGAAGAAAAAGGCAGGTTCAGGTGGCTGATGTTTGGGATGATGTTGATGATATTTCAGTGAAGGGAGATGCGAGTAGCACTCGTGTTTCGCATTTAATTCATGTCAAAGTCTATGCTTTCTCCGTCTTCTGGACCACACGCTATAAAAAAGCTGGTGGGATTCTCTCATCTCTCTTAGTGCGGGAGCCGCTTTACATCCCGCAACTCTCATTGAGTTTGGCCCTTTATCGACATGCCAAAAGCAAATCACCATATTAATATCATAGAACACATATCATGCCATTAACTTTGGCCAAGCCAACCCCCCCGGTTGGAATAATCGGTTGTAGTCTCGCTTAGCAACTGAAGATTGCCGGTTCGAATTCTACCTATTACATCCAAACTTCTTTAGATTAGGGTCACTTGTATATGTGAATAATTTGAGCCAGTTCAGAAGACTCGTAAAAAGTGATGTGAATCTCTAGATAACCGAATTTCCTAGGCTTATATCCCGGTTAAAAAAGAAGAAGCTTTGACCAAGTACTATCGCAGCAATTAATGATTTTTTTTTTTTTTTTGGTTTATGGCAATAGCACCTAATGATTCAAGAGAGATAAATCTATTTGCTTCAGTGCGTGCTCCTTTTTAGATGTACTTGAAAAAGCCAAGGTCGGTGTTTGTGTAATTGTTCTGTTTCCTTCCCCCCCTTTTTTCCAGGGTTCTTATATTGTACACAACTTGCATGACCTATCGTCGCCCAACTCGCATCCATCGCTATCGACCTAACTAGTCATAGTTCGAGGAGCAAACTTAGCACCTCGAGGTTGAGGGGATTGTCCTTTTAATTCCACGCACATCTAGTGTTTACAAGAAAGCATCGGTGGTGGTGGTAGTGGTAGACCATTTTTATCACAAGGATGTATATCTTCATTATATAAGAAAGCTCCATTTGCCCATGAAATAGTCCTTAAATACAGCCAAGTAAAACACGGACTGTTCCTAAAGGACATAACATAATATTATCTGCCCTTTGTGATGGACTGTTCCTAAAGATACATGGACGGATAGACTATAATTTAGTAATTAACGTGTGTCAGATAATTAGTGAGATATACTCATCATTTCATATAGTTGGTATGACTGTATTATAAAAGCGACAACATGCCATAGAGGAAAATCATCTTACGATTTGTTGTGTCAAGTGTCGGATAATACGACTCGTCCTCCACTATCTAGTGGATGGCATTAGCCTCCCCATAGTATGGCACATCTAAGGGAGTTCGGTTCGGTTAATTTCAGATTGTGCGTGCCACATCAAAAAGTTTCATGAAAGCGTATAATATTTATTACCACCCATCTTAGCATCGCATGATCTATTACGAAATAATCTATCCACTTAGATCTTGGCTAACATATAATGAAGTTTGGTTTGGCTATGTTTAGCTTCTGTATCTTCACTTCTGATGTTTGTGGAAACATAAATATTTCATGAAAGCCAACATTGATAAGAGCCTTCAAAACTTGCATTGCATCCCCCAACATGGATGAGTCATGGGACTACATGAATTGACAATTCAGAAGCCCTAAAGTCAACCTAGTAAGAATCAACATAACCCGATAATGGCGTTTGAAACAACCGTAAGGTGAGCTCGATCATTTCAATAATCATCTCTCTGATTGGACTAGAAGCATTAACTAATTGCAAGGACGTGGCTCATTTTTAAATCCTTAATCTCGATGTACCTAGCTGAAATTTCCGGTCCGATGAAACCCTAAAGATGCATCTACCCATTCTTTAGAACGAGAGTGAGAGAGAGCTACTTTGTGAATGAGGACAAGGTGACAATATAATCGGAATAAGCTTCAGTGGGGTCCAACCTAACTTTAGAAGTGGTGTCTTCTCCTGGAGAGTTCCCCGCAAACCTTCCTTTTCAATCAGCAAGCAAAGCTCATAATGAAGTATTTATTTAAGGTGTGGCTGAGGTTAGGGGTGAGTAGATGGCAATAATACAACCTCGGTTGTCCAATAGATTTATCTCGTGTTGTCATTAATTTCATAGTCCACTAAAGAACAAAGGGAAGTGCATTGTACAATGCAAAAATCTCTTGATAAAAGGACGAAAATGGTTCAAACTTCGACATCGTGTGTTGATTAGAGGTCACTCCTTTATGTTGTGTTTGCCGCGTAGGATTTCCACGTCTTGTTTCCCTTTACATGATGGGGTTTTCTATGATAGGAGGCATTCTCTTTTGGGAGACTCCAAGCCTAAACAACTGATTGCTTTTGTTGGCTTCATTGCAATATATAAATAAATGAAAATCTACTTGGTTTTGGTTGCCCAAACCCTAGAGCCCTCAAAAGATAGGAAAATTACTATTTACAGGCTCGGTTTGGACCTAAAATTTGCCGACTTGTCTTTCTTCCATAAGCTCAACTCGCCCTTTATCCTTCTCTCTCTCTATTGCCGACTTGTCTTTCTTCCATGAGCTCAACTCGACCTTTATCCTTCTCTCGCTCTATGTTAATATTCACTCACAAAAAGAAAGGTGTAACATGCTGATATGCAATCGGTCCTATTGATTGGAGGTTCGGAGTCACATGGTCTCGGTTGACACAAACAAGAATGATCAATTTTTGGTTATTATTGACAAATATTAGATTTAGTCAATGAGAAGAGAGTTTGGTCAACAATAAACAGAACAATCGATAGCTTGAAGGGAATCGACAAGTTGCTAAGGAAGTTATCAACAACATCCTAAAAGTTATTGACGAGAGCCTTCATCAAGACTTGAGAAGTTAATCAGCAAAATCATCGACAACAAGCAATTGACATAAAAATATAACCGCAGGATGGTGATGTCTATTGGCACTAATCTAGGATTTTATAATTTCTTGTATATTGATATCTCCAGATAATAGGAGATCATGTAACTTGTTGTAACAATCGATACAATTGGCAAGTTATTTCTTTATCCAAATTCAATAACCGTTTGTATATAAAGTTGATAGAGGGTTATGTATACCTCAAGTGTATTTAATGTACAACTCCTAATTAATCAAAGAACGCAACAAGTTTATCTTTTATCTTTACTTTCCTGCATTTTATATGGCCAAACATGATTATTACCAGTTTTCATACATTTAAATTCTTTGTTACTTATTTTCTTGACCAAAATGTAATAAAGGACCATTCGTGGTCTTTGTTGATTCTCATCGATTTATTTACAAGAAGAATTGAACTTCTTTCATATCGAGACAAATTTCAGAGAAATGGTATCGCATAAATGTGGTGCGTAAAATTTAGGTTTTATGATTTTGGAGTTTCTTTGAAGGACTGAACTTCTCTCGTTTCAAGATAATTCCTTTATAGCGTTCCACAATTATAATTCTTCACCTGAAAAAAGAAAAAAACTACCATTGAATAAAAAAAATCTTCATAAGGACATGCATAACAACTAACAATTAAACTATCAAATTAGGAATAGTCATCCTTCAATCAAATATCATAAATCATCTCATGATATGCTACTCCCAATTGGGTCCGCTTTTGGCCTGTTTCCTATTGGTGGTCCATTTTGTTGATTTACAAGATATTCAATATAGAATATAAAAACACATATAATCCCTTAAAAAGCAAAAAGCTAAGATGTTGCCTAGGCGTGGGTTTCCATTGTTTGAGCATGCTTGGACCCGATTGATAGGGTAAAACAACCTGGCTCTATCCCACCTTAGTGGCGTGACAAGTGAGCCATTTCCTTACTCAAATGCCTAGGTGTTTCGTCCTAGGAATATGCCATTCGGAGGACAAGAGCGTCCCTCGTGCTTTGCAACAGAAACGTTTGCTGCAAGTCGAAAGCAAGAACCACCTAAAAGATCACTTTGAAAAGCTGACAGATCACTTTTAATCGCATGAACTCCCAGTCTCCCACCCAAGAACGCACGACCCAATTCTTTAATGGAGATCGATGGCTATGCAGTCCCGGAAGAGAACACCAGCTGATAATGATCTGATGGACGCTTGACAAACCGATAATGCACGTTAAATGGCCACGAGAGGTCCCACTCACCTACCCGAACGATGACAGCTGAAGCTAGAAGACGAATTTGTCTGCATAATTTGGGGGAGACAGCGTGAGAGAGGGAATCTTATCTTTGCTTTGCCCGCTTGCTGCGATGATGCATGGAGTACGTGGCGCAACTTATCCTGCTGATCCTGGTCACATGCTGAAGAGAAACATCACCAAAGAGAAATGAACACCCAAAAAGAACTAAGATAATGAAGCATTGCTATCTGATAAAGATTTATGTAGCACCTAGTTCCGTAGCTTGGACTTTGCGCAGATATGTATTGATCGATGTACTTCAACATGGGTTTATACTCTTTTTCGTTGTTAGCATCGATAATTTTTTCGTTATACAGTCTGGGGTTTGTTATCCATTTAGTGTAGAAAATACCTAGTAGACATATTTGTCGAATCGGATGTTCAAAATGCGACCGAAAGTTTAGACCTAAAGTTTTGCTAAACCTACTAGGAAAAAATAGATTTGGGTACTCGTATAATGGAAAAATTTAAAAAGAAGAGTTTTTTTTTTTTTTACTTTGAATACTACAAGTTTCGTCGCATATTCAAATTTGGCTGTTGATTTTGATTTACATAATTGGATAATTGTCGAATAATAAACTAACAAACCTAAGCTAGTGAGCTTATCTCTCATCTGATTCGTTCTCAAATATGTCTTGATTCTAAATTAAGTGGATTCTCGAAAAAATTATTTCAATATATGTATTTTCTTCTTTGTCTACTTTATTAGTCAAATTCATTTGAAAGACCTTCCTTTTAAATATATATATTTATTTATTTTTTTGATAAAGCCTTCCTTTTAAATTTATTAAGTAATAAGATGTCTAAGACTAACAAATCAGTAGCTAATTGATTGGATATGGACATTGCGACACAATTACGCAACGTGATTTGCCATGCGATGATCACAGAAGTAAAGTGCCACACGAGTAGTATATTAAAAATTCTCTTAATTTCAACTTTACTTATAGAATATAATAGATTCCCTTGCACTGATACTGAATGACCAATTAAACAATGCAGTTGGGCAGCACGGGCGATCCTACTCACCCCATTATAGAATATTGATCATAAATAGAGTCGTGAGACTTTCCAAAACGATGGTTGCGTTAGAAACTTTCCCAGTGATTTAATAAACCGATTTGTTGCCATACTACGAATTAAATCATAAGTTGATTTATGTTGCACTGCACGTTTTTGGTTTTTAATGAGGTTGATTGCTTCTTTGAGAATATTTTACAAAGAAAAATAAAAAAAAAATGGTAATAATCAAGGACAATCAGCATAGTGAATCACGACATTTACATATACATCAGCGCTTACACTTCAATACATTTTTAACCAGCTAGCAGACATGTCCACCAAAACTCAGAACTGTCAAAAGGTGAGGTTAAGGCGTCCGGGGCGTAGGCCGGCCTCATCGAGCAATGCCTTGGCAGCGGAGTTAGGGATGACAGACGATATGCCATGAAACACCATTCTCGACGCGCCACCGAATGTCACCACATCGCCCGATTGCAGCACGACCCTCTCTGCCCTGTCCACATCCCCGTGATCTCCAAACAAAAACTCGGCTGAATCGCCAATGGAAAATGAGACCACGGTAATCCCTTTGGCAGACTCTCCCGGCTCTCGTCGCGATCCTGTCACATAGAAGAGTGACTGATCTGGTGAGAATTTTCCCAAACAACCTCTGCATCAAATGAAATAACTAAACACGAAACACATGAAATAAGTTCCGTTTTGCTCCTTAATCCAAAACAATAAGTGTAGCAAAAGAAAGAAAATTCAGCAGCAACTGCAGGAAGTTCTCAAACAGAACCATGCACGAGAACAATGATTTCTGTACTGAGTATAGGACTTCAAGACCAAACTGACTTCAGGATTCACAAGTTTTTGTGCCAATTGACATACGCAATTTACCAAAAAATGAATACGAGAAATGCAGATTGAATAAGAGAATTGAAATACTGGAAGAAGACAAACGCTGAGGAAACTATTCAAATCACCAACTGATCTAAGATCCGAAAAATCAAAATCACTTATATGGAAGAGCAAAGGATATAGTTACTTCGTCACAAACCTGGTGAAGCCCAAGTCGCCCACTGGTAGTATAGAAATTGATGATGCATATGTTTGGAGACATTGTTGGGAGATCGTTACTGAGATTACTTCTTCTGTCACACTTCTTCACAAGGTCTTGTGCATCCCCCATTGCCCTTTTGACTGCTAGAATAAACTCATTAGGAATATGTGCAACCATCAACTCATCTCTGTCGCTCATAAGTCGAGACCAAGACACATCATCTGCAAACGGAGCTTTGCTCCATCCTGGTAGACCGGTTGGTAAAACTCCCCTGGACCAATACTAATCTCTCTCCACTTTCTTGTAATTTCATTCTGCAATATTTTGTTATATGTACCACAAGATAGTTTGAAATGGGATAAAACTGCTACTGCGAGATAAAAAGCTAAGACCCAGCAGTCTATGTCAAGATATTTGAGATATTAAACATGAAAAATAACATGACAAAAATGTGAAGAAAGTACGAGCAGGGTTCGAGATTACAATGATGAATATCCTTTGTAATCATGGACAATGTCAACTACTTAATATCTATCAACGACATTCCATACTTTGAAACAATGAGTATCAAAATGAAAATGTTCCGTTGGCCGAATGTTTCAACCAGGAATTAAACTAAAGCAAAATAAAATAAAAGTTTTGTACTGAACGAGTGTGAAATTATCTGTTCTCTGAGGGTGATGTAGTTCTTCAGCAGAACCATTCCAGGCCTTAACACTCTGCTTTCCTGTTCCACCAATTGTACCGCTTCATAAGTTTGTTCACAATCCTCTATGTGGTCAAAAGTTTCTGCAAAGTCCAATTGTCTCCTTCGAGGAAGACAAATATCAAACGGTTTCCTCTTATTCACAAAATGGGAAGCACTTAAACTCGTAGTATCCTTCAAACCAATAGAAGTATGCAGCTTCTCAACTTGAATTGAACCATCAGACCTAGGCGTCTCTTGATTCCTTAGGTCTACTTGAGTTTTCTTCTTGATGAAGTTGACTACACCATCACTTCTCCTATGAGTATCGGAGTCATATGAAGCCAACTCTTTCTTGCGGACAACTTCTGGTGCAGCCCTTACCTCACAATGCTCTGGTGATCTCTGGCTATCTGCACCCATGTCCCTCTCTTGTGCAGCTCTTCTTTTCCCAGGACTCTCATTGCAGTTGAATGATGAAGTGAAGAATAATGGATTGTTTGGGGCTGCCTCAAGATCAACAGGAACATCACCGAACATCATTATCCGTGAATTCCGCCCCCCATTTTGCTTATCACTGCCCGCAGGCGCAGAAGAAAGTCCAGAAGAACCTCCATCATCCCCAACCTGTTAATGAAGTTAGCAAAGAACACCATGATAAGTCTGAATAGTCAAAAAGACACTTGCTGCACCGATACTGTCGGTCTGAACTTGAATTGAAACTACCGATGGTCGAGAAGACAGACTCCCTCCCAAAGATCTGAAAGCATACAGTAAATAGCAATTTACAACATGTTCTGCTCCATATAATTCTGCAACACAAGAAGAAGGTTCTGTACTATACTTAGACAGAGGTGGATGGTAATTCCCTTACCAGTCAACACTTCAAATCAAGAAACAAGAAAAACAGGACAATGCACCGCAAGTTCACGACCTAATACTACCTCGGAACTTCAGTAGCATAATTCAGCATCACAAAAAAGTCCGAACAACCCTTTCACGAAAAACTTCCATCGAACCCACGTCAGCTAATTCCAAATTCAAGAACCGCTCGCGACAGAAAAGAACAAGGACGAATTTTCACGAGAAAGAGAATCTACCCACAGGGTCAGGACGTATCCCAGAACCGCCGCGAGAATTCGGGTCCTTCCTTCGCCAAGACCACTCACCGCCATCGCCGACACTCATCTTCATCTCCCCCATCGAGCAAAAGAAGAGAACTCCAATTCGGCGGGAAACCGGCCCTGCCACTCGTGAACGGTATGGATTGGCGCGAACTAGACGGCGCATCGCGTGAGGTAAAGCGACGGAACCGCGATGGTGTGCATATACCGGGGGGGGGGGGGGGGGGGGGGGGGACGGGGACCTAGGGACGCGTGAACTCGAGCGCCGACATGGGATGCGGCGTTTTGTGCGGCTGATGAGGAGAGGAGACGAATCGAAAGCGGGGTGGATCGAAGAGGCGGTTCTTGATTTTCGGCGTTGATGTGGCGGCGGTGGCGGTGGCGGTCGATGGGACCGACGAGGTTGGGCTGAACAGGCAGGGAAGACTTCCGCCGCTAGAGCGGGAACTAAAACTTATCGTAAATCTCAAATTTGTGTCGCCTCAACACAAAATTTTAGGACTTAAATCACAATTTAATTTCGCTAAGGGTTTCAAATTTTCGAAGGAAAAATTGATGCAATCGATCTCTAAATTGTGATCTAATGACATTGTCGTTTATGAGTTTTTGATTTGTTAATTACTGTTCATAAATTCTGATCTAAGGTGGTCCATAAACTTTTAAATATTTTCATATAATTTATGAACTTAATGAATATTTACTATTGAGAATATTAAATAAATTAAAAGTGTAGGTACAAAGTTGCACATTGAATCAAAATTTTGAAACTACATTGCACAAATGACATTGTATATTTGATCGAAATTTATAAATCATTTATACTATTATCTTTTTTTTGTTTTTAAATACTCCTGGTGGGCTTCTCCCTTCATAATTTCATACAAAGTGGACTTTCGTGTAAAGCGAAGGATGCAACGTATAATTTCTCCCTCCCTCGAGAAACACCAGTCATTCATGATTATCGAGAATGCAACGTTTCGATGGGGGCGTAGGGGTAATGGTCGCCTTTTGTCTTTCAACTTCATCGGTATCGTTAATATACGAGGTTTATATCATAGTAAAATGCAAATATCATCATAATGCAATGAGGGTTTTCACCTAAAAAGCTATAGCAACCCACAAGTGGAAACATGGGCAATGGCCTTAGTGCTTAAAGCTTATGAATGGTGTGAAAGCCTTATATATATATATATATATATATATATATATTTTTTTTTTGGGGGGGGGGGGGACTCACAGGAAAGGCCCAAATGGTCCATGTCTGAGATGTCTCCATCTCTTTTGCACAACTGTCCCTTTGCTTCGCAACAGTCATGCGTTTCTGTAATTTGAAGGATCCAGATCTTCTTTTGACCCAAATTTGCTGATTCCAAGCTTTGATGGACTTCATGTACCAATCTATTGTTGAATTAGCTTTGTCATTTGGTCAAATCCCCAACAATAGCATAGATTCGGTCCATCATAGGGAGAAATTTTCGTATTGTTTTGAAGGGCCTTTTGGAGCTAAGTGTTCATGGGCTTTGAAGCAACTAGGGATTAAATTTTTCATGCACCATATTTTCCCTTGGGCTTCCATCCCAATGAGCCAACGTGGAGGATTTGGACACACCGACGGTAGTCGGTCCTGGTGTGAAACTCCTATAATAATGCCCAAGAGGGATCATCGACCCCGGTTGCTCTTCTTACCCTTTTTACTAATAACAGTCTCTACATAACTACGTTTGGTGAGGAATAGAAAGAGAAAGCCAGTGCCATTAGCATAGAAAGACCAAGAAAGCTCGATCGAGACTAATTGATTGTCAATTGATATCGGAAATCGCGACTTCACATCCATTCATCTTTCATTTGGTGTAAGACTTGATTAAATTCAAAGACTTTATTAAATTTAAATTCATTTCCCAATTAAAATACCAGATTTAATCAATCAACGACGGAATGTTTTCTCCTTCAGGAGCACACCTTTTTTTAATTCTTTCTTTTTTATTATGAAGATCAATATGAGTATTACTTGAATTGTTATTGGGTTGAACTAAAAACAAAATTATGGGATATTCAAGAAAAATATTTAAAAAAGGGGAAGAAATTAGTTATGGAGGAGGGGTGATGTGAGCTGTCCGCCAGGCCCAGGTGAACGTGTCCTTATGTCGATGTTATGTTTTAGGAGAGAGGGATGCTTTACGCCGAAGCAATCATGCGATTTGTCCGTTTCCCATTCAATTGGAATTCCTTTTGTTGCTATTCCACACGTGAGGGGTAACGGGACAAGGACACTTGTACAATAAAGGGGAATCAACATGTTTCTCACTTTGTCCATCCTCATCTCCATCTTTCTAGGGCCTGTGTACCTTTAGGAATCGAACAGAAAGTAAACGCAATCGAGGTGACAGTGTCTTTGCCTCTGTAGCTGGAGCTTTTAGCCCGTGAACTCTAAACGTCACGGCTCAACATCGTACAAGGAATCGAAGGGGGGTCAACACGATCGATTTCGGAACTGATGGAACACGGTTGTATCTCACTCGGTTCAACGGCGATACGCTCTCGTCTCAGTGCTATCAAGAAAAGTCCGGCACGTTACTTTTCAAAGTTCCCCGCTACAACCTCCGAGGCTGCTTTCACATGTGACATAACTGTGTTCAAATGAGTCAAAGCTCGAACGTGCGCGATGGATGAAGGTGACATGCATGATCGAGATGAGACAAGCAGGTGGATGGGTGAGTACTAGCTACCGAGTATTTCCTTCTTTTCAGGCAACTTGATTTCTGCCTTTCTTTTCTCCTTGCTTGATTTTGATGTTCCAAATAGGACAGGTGTGCAGGTAAACCCTGTTCTCACAAAGCAATTCCATGGTTGGTCCTCGAATACTTTTGCAATCCCTCGACAAATTGTTACTTAGGATTTGACTGAGTCGGATCACGAATCACTAGACTGCAGGCACTTATTAAGAAGCTCCTAGTATATCACGTTTCGTACTAATATTACTAGACATTGCATTTGGCTGTGGCGGAATATAACAACCCTTCTTGGGGGACTAGAGAAGTCCTTACAAATCTCTGCAATACGAAAACAAGTGTTTGTTTTCTTGTCGAAAATTAATTTATTCATTTGCTAAGGAAAGACGAAGAGGCCCACGAACGGGGCTGCTATATATAGTAGATTCAAAGGGCTTGCGGGAGAGGGGACACCAATTTCGTGAAATAATTTTCTTCCTTTGGGTTTTTGCAATCCAGTCTACAAACATGTTAGCCTCTCGAAAGTAACAAAGTAGATGAATGCCTAAAATTAGAGTAACAAATCACTGCATTTGGCGATGAGCACACGTACTTACCAAGTAAACCGATTGGTGTTCTGCAAAGTACTGATCAACTCGAGGCTACTTGACTCGAGTAAGAGGGGTTCGTGTTTTCTGGAGACGAAGTTCTTTAGGGTTTCAAGGAGCTCTAGGGCTTCTGCTTGTGCGGCGGAGGAGACCAGTACTGACCGTGCAACTCTGTCGATGAGGGTCCTTGAAGAATTACGACAGATACACGAGAGATAGCACGAAAATAAACTGTCTAACTAGAGAACGAGCTATTTAACAGGCGACATGATCTTTCTCGGAGTTGTGACCTTTGATCTTGGGTGATCCAAATGTCAAAGATTTCTTCTAGGTCGGCAGTGGAAGTAAATGGCGTGCAAATCGAAAGGCTTACGAGCCAGATGTATAGTACGTACATGGTCTGTGCAACTTTGGCTTCTCAAAGGGTATGTGCAATTCAAAGTTTGCTCCTTGCTTTGCGGCGTTTTCTTGGTTGTGGGTGAATTGAAGTCATGGTCACTGCTACAACGTAAGAACAGGAAAGTCAAAAGAAGTCGAAATCCGCCCAAGTAGATCTCTGCAAAGAATTTGATAACAGTGGTGTAGCTCTCATGAGAATGTTGAGGCCGTGTTTTCAGAGCGCAATTGGCAAATGTCTTATTCTACTATATATCTGTCTCACGGCGAGCTGTGTCACTCGGTCAATGAGGTTTTCTTATGCAAATTCCAAGTGCAATGTCAACAGCCGAGATGAAACTTTGTCGACGCTCTATCCATCAAAGTGACATCCTCTCTGGAGGTTAGAATGGTAGCTGAAGCCAGTGATCTTCAGATTTATTTTAAGCATAGAGAAATGGATATCTAAACTAATATTGAACGTAGCAAAGAGGAACACGAAAGACATCTAGAATGTGAGATTTTCAACATAGCATATACTACTAATGGTAACTTTACTTTTGCATCACTGAGGATGTGATGTGATTGCGACCATGACGGATTCCAATGAAAGTGCATGCATATCAAGGTAAGAGCTAATGGAAAGGTTTTCTTCGGGC
Organism: Eucalyptus camaldulensis; assembly: GCA_019915185.1. Lineage (NCBI taxonomy): Eukaryota > Viridiplantae > Streptophyta > Magnoliopsida > Myrtales > Myrtaceae > Eucalyptus > Eucalyptus camaldulensis. The sequence goes on from JAHSVA010000005.1 coordinate 12,004,649, forward strand.
TGATTTGATTATGACTCAAGATTATACTCGATTTGATTTGGAACCGACTTGAGTAGGACTTCAAGGATCCAGGACAAGTGACAAGGTGAATACAAAGAAATTGTTGGAACTGTGCAATAGAAGAGAAAGTTATAGTCTGAATTCATTAGTATTTTCAGTTGAATTCTTCTTTACTCAAACCCGAAACTAATGAAGTATGAATCAACTATGATATATTAATTGTTCATCATCACATCAATTCTCCATCTCCATTGTGAGGCTTTTTTTTTACACAACTTATACATGTATCTCAACAATTAATACAATTACCCTTTCGCATCACAAATATCAAATTGAATTTCACTTTGTTGCGTGTTAGGACCGCAGTTGCGTGTTAGGACCGCAACAATAACGATGCCTCACCTGTATCCCTGGGATCTGATACTATTCTTTGGGAGATCGCCAAAAAGAAACTTGAGTCGAAGCCTGTTAATGTATTCAATTGAACTCATCTTCATGTAAAATATGTTTACTACTCCACACTACACCAATTCTTTGATATGCGAGATTGTTTTTAACATAACTTCCTCACATGTACATCTCAACAGGAACCCCTACCCCATCCCCACAATGTCCCTCGAAAAACTAAAATTGAAGACTTAATGAAACTCAATTGTTAACGTATTTCATATATTCTTATATCCTTTAACCATCACTTGCACTAATTCTCTCTTTCTGGTGATAAATGAGCTTAGCGTTTTAGTAATTTAATTTTTAAATTGCTCAAGAATTAATATAATCAAATGATTTGCTTACACACCTTGAGAAAAATGATGCATCTATTCTACTACGAGCTTACACAAGTTCAATATAATCAAGAGTATATTGTGCACAACATGGTGCCTACAACTTTAGAAGAAGATGGATTAATCTCGCGATTTTTGTGTTCATTACTTATGTAAATCTGCGTATGTTTTTTTATCTGTGTTGTTTTTTTGTAGATAACACTTCATCGATAATTCCTGCATTTTTTGTTAGATTTGAGTTTACATCTTATCTTTTAAATTACCAAATTTGATTCTTATAATATAATGCATTAAGGTATGATTGTACCTTGAGTGAAAATCCCGAATCCCCACTTATTTGGGTAGTTGAATTCGATGGACTGACCTCCTAACTTCAAATGATCCTTATCTTCAATTGATAATGACAAGTATACTAAGGAAGCGAAAAATATATATATATATATATATATATATATATATATATATATATATATATATATAGGCTTGCGGTAGAATGATGTGGAAATATATTCTCATCAATGATAGAATCGAGGTGGCCTCATATATATATAATATATAGAATATAATATATCAGATAATATATATGACGGGTGCTTTCCAGCTTTGTCTTCATCGGAGCCAAATTCGAGGGATTTGAAATCTCCATGAAACATGACGATAAACCAATAATAACTTTTGTAGTGACTTAATCATTGTACTTGTTCCCAAATAGGCAAGGCAAAAAGCCATCCAAATTTGTTTCTCTTCCACAAAAAAAAAAAGGTAAACAGACGTGATTAAGACGGTGATGCCTCACGAGTGACTAGCACTAGTCGAAGATAAATGCACAAGTCCACGATACAGCAAAACCGAAGGACTTACTGCGGTATGCACGAGAGAGGGAGAAACCCTAAGAAGATGAAACGCGAAAGAAACACGAGAGAACAAGTATGGAAGGCCTTGTACGTATGTTGAATTGTACATATGGAGAATTGGTTTCTTGCAATGATTAGGGCAACGCACGTGAATATGTGGGATCGTGGCGGGGGCCTTTCATGTTCTCTTGTTTCTTGTTCTTTCGGTTCTTGAAAATATAAAGAACAAGTCGATTGCGGCATCAGTTTTTATGTTCGAGTATCGCGCATGCCGTAATAATGGCACTTGGTTAATCTAGTCAAAGAAGGGGAAGAGAGAGCTGAATTAGAGAATCCCATGCATATTTTCGAGACACGAAATTTCAACCGTCCAATAACTCGTTTGATCTCTCGGAGTTGCGTGATTTTGTGAGTTATGCTTTTAGCATAGGTCACAGATCGGACATAGTTCTACGAATCCATGGAAAAGTGTGTTTAATATGTGGAAGTAAGAGCACCAGAGTCATATTGCCCTTGGCTCTGAATCTCACCGTCTTTCGGTCCATTCCCTTCTTTCTCGTGAATGACAACACAACGCATCATGCGTAGTCTCGACTTGAGGTAATCAACGGCTGGAATGAGCTAAATTCTACGTTCTTGCAAAGCTCATTATATGTCGAAACATAAGTAGATGGTTAGGATCAAAAGACGTCATGGTGCCCAAATGCGATAGAGAGCACACGACTCCATCCGTATGAAGTCGAAGTAGGGAACGAGCAAGTGAAAATAAATTGAGCGCAAACTCGGGCTTTTCAATCTGTGGGACGAAACGACGGGCGAGCTACCGAGGACGAGCTCATCGTGACGAGAATCGCATGGTCCCCTGAAGTGACGTTAAGCCGAATCCAGTTTCGTTTCACTCGTAGGGTGCGTTGGCCATTGCCCTCTTGTCGCTCTCATCTCTTCTGTAGGGGTGTGTGTGGATGTGCGGGTACGACGCGGTTTGAGATGGAATAATGTGCTCGTGAGAGGTAGGGCAATAGGAGGTAAGGAGGAAGGGACACATCGATGCCAGAGAAAGAGAAGCCTCCAAAAATTATTCCTCGGTTCGTGTTTTGCCTTTCCATTAACACTTTCTCACGGGATTATTCTCTCTCTCTCTCTCTCCCCCCCCACGCACCAAAGACACCCACAAGAACAGACCTGTCTCGGCAATGTTTTTACTTTCCACAATTGTAGTGTAATTGCCCGAGCTTAGGGCACCGTGCCACTGAGATATGATTATAACCGCTGACTAATTGTTACCTAAGAGGTTATTAAGGAATTCTAACCGAATGATGTGGCGACCCATTTGGTGTAATGCCTTGTCATCAGTTATGGGACAATAAGTAGTAATAATGATACATTGAAACAAAGGAAAGAAAATATAAAATTGGGCAAGATTAAAAAAGAGTTTTTTTTTTTGCATGCTAAAAAAAAAATTAAGAATTATCCTAATGATTGCCCTTTTCACATGAGAAATTAGAGGTGGTGCGTTTGATTTCCCACATTCTCATAGAGAGCTTGGGGGTGAGGACATTTAATTTTAGGTGTGGAGTTTGACTCCTATGCTCTACAAAGAGGTAATGGTGGCGGCATTAGTGGCGATAGCTCTTGCTAGCTAAAGAAGGAGCCATCAACCATGCAGACAAAAGAGAGATTGAGGCTGAGGGTTTTAAGTGAAATATATGCAATAATCAGATTAGAAGTATGCATTCAAGAGTGCTCTCGCAAAGATGGGATTGAGGCAATGGAGGCACAGCCCCATCTTGGCAGGTGCCAAGTACCCGCCAAGATGAAAAAAAGGATGCCCATTGTATACAGACACCGCAAACATGAATAATAGGTCAAAAGCCGGTCAGAGTTAATAATGGGCGACGAGGAAGTCCTTAGATAATCATTATAAGATAGTATCAATTCAAAGCTAAGAAGCTGGCAATGACCCCCCCCCCCTTCCCAAAAAAGAAGAAGAAGAAGCAGCCAAGAAGCTGGCCAGTTGCGGTTGTAGAAAGTATGATGGGGTATGCATTAAAATAATATGTAGTTTTCAATAGGGAAAATGTCACAAATAGTTCTTGAACTTTTATGTAATGTTCAATTTCATCCATGAGCTTTTGATTTGCTCAATTTGGTCAATGAACTACCATTTAATGTGTAATCTCATTTTTAGACTTTTAATTTGTTCAATTTAGTTCCTGAATTATTGATAAATAGCTGATCTAATCCCTGACTATTTGAAAATTGACCAATTTCGTCATTCCGTTAGTTAAAGTTAACGAAATTGGCTTCCATGGCTTTTAGTCTCTTAAATAAAAAATAAAAAAGGACATGTGGAATATCCACATGGAAATTACCTTTAAAACAAGTCAAATTGTGGCCACCGTCCAAAAAAAAAAAAAAAGAGATATATAACCACTTCTTTTCTCTACTTTTGTAACCAGTGCTCTCATTTCTAGTTGACCCCTACTTTGTTTTCCTTTTTAAAGATATATGTTGACTCATAATTCTAGTAATCCAACTTAGTTCCATGTCATCAATTAATGCTCCACGTCCTCACTTAACGGTTTGAACAAATGGAAGGACTAGATGGAACATTTGTTAATAGTTCATGAACCAAATTAAGTAAATTGAAAGCTCAGGGATGAAATGGGTCAATTTTCAAATAGTCAGGGATTAGATTGGACATTTATCGATAATTTAAGGACCAAATTGAACAAATTAAAAGTTTAGAGATGAGATTGCACATTAAGTGGAAATTTAGGGATTGTTATGTCATTTTCCCTTTTCAATACAAATATAATTACAAATATAATTGTGATTCTCTAACTTTTGAGGTATGTCATATTATAGTTTATTCTCCTGAGAAAAAGTGGCATTAACAAATGATCTAAATTTTAAAACTTACATTTAGAATATGAACAATCAATTGATTGGTCAAATATCAGTTCGATTAAGAGATTCAGTCCTAAGTTACTATTCTATTGTTGTCTAGTACCAGTAGTGAGAGCTTTGTTCTCAGGTATGTACTCATTCTCTTCCATGAACTTTATGCGTAGCTCAATATGTATGTAGAGAAGCATCTTCTGATTAGGGTTTAGTGATTGCTATTTATCAAAGTCTCTAAATAACCACATTTGAACAGGTATACTCTCTCAATTGATAACATGTTATATATGTTATATAGTAAATCTTTCTAAAGCAGACAATTGTAAGTCCAAGAGATTTGCTTAACTGATCATTCTCAATATTTTTAAAACAAAACTCTCACATATATTGACTCCCGCATTTCAATGATTTATACAATGATTTTCCCTAATTATGTTTAAGATGGTGGTATGGTTTAGATCATCAGAGCAATTTCTCCAATAATTTTCTGCTTTCTGCTCATCATAATGAATTGATCTATAAAATATCACTATGTGCAAATTAAATTCTAAATAATTCTGTAAATAGGCACGTAAACGGATAAAAATACACTTTGCAGAGAACATTATTACTCTTTCAAATTTGCATGGCATAGTTTGTTTTTGGAACCATTTAGCTTATAGGTGGATAACTTGATTTACTTCAACGTCATCCTAGGAACAAATGAAAGCATGTAACTCAATTAAAAAGAATAAGTAAATGTAAAAGTTGCTGAGCAAGACAATAAAAGTATGTAACTCAAATCAAATTTAAAAATATAATTAAACATTGGCAAACAACTCAAATGAAAGCAGGTAATGCACTCTAATTAAGTTGATAATTTCAAATAGGAGTTAACTAGTTTGAAGCGTTAATAAGTTATGCAAATATTAGTTGGTAAGTTATTATAAAAGTTAGTTTGCAAAGAATAAAATAGTTAATAATTTCTAAGTTTTTATAGGTTCATACCACAGTAGTACAAAAAGATGTTCTGATATTGTATAGATCAAACCGATCTTCATTATGCTAGCTTAATGATGAATCTACATAATTAATGATTGAAATGATAGTGACTCATATGATTTATAAATCATGTAAAGATCTTTATAACAGGGAAAATTATTGAATCAATCATAAGCCTATTATACAAATGTTAATTTAGTCATAAGTTTTTCAATTTTGTCCATTTAGTTCTAAGTTTTTGCGTGAAATTTTAATGTAGTACTTCTGGTCAATTTCCACAAGACATCATTGATGTTGCAATACAGTTATTACTGGTCGTCTTACATGGTACACTGCCATGTTAGTAATTTTCATTGAAGAATTGGCTAATAGAACTATATCAGAATTTTGCGCAAAGATTTAAAAAGTGGATTGACAAACTAAAAAGCTTAAAACTAAATCGGTATATGTATAGTAAATTAAAGATTGATTAAACAATTTCCCTATTTAGTGTCTATGGGAAATGTTCAGAAAACAACAAAAATGAAATAAAATAATAATTATGAATTTTGCAAGCTCACCAACCTCCCTATTTATAGGCCCCCCACAGCAAGAGAGAGATTTGGAATAATTGAACGAGAGATCGGGTGAGAAAGCAAGTCAAGAAAGAAGAAGAAGCGGCGGCAGCAGCAGCAGCATCACAATGTCTTCGAGGGAGAGAAAGAGAGCAGCTCTCTACCAGAAGTTGCAGCAGCTTCGCGCTGCTACCAATTCCACCGCGGTAAGGCTAACAATAGTAGTCCTCCTCCTCATAATTGAATTACAATTTGATACTGATTATCAGTTCAATTATATAATATTTTCTCGGAATGAATCAAAGTGAAGATAAAATCCAAGTCCTTTCTAAGTTTCTTTGGCTAAACAAATACTTGATTATAGTTGTTGTTACCTGTCTGAGCTACGTCAGTTTGTGGACTCCATAATTGTGTATCTTCCTTCTGATATGCAGGTGAATAAGACCTCCATCATAGTGGATGCAACCAATTACATCTCCAAGCTGAAAGAGAAAGTGGAGCGACTCAACCAAGAAGCCGGAACCTCCTCGCCAAATCGGTTACCTATGGTACGTTCACGGGCCTGCATGAGAATACAGTTTTCTTTTTTTCCTGGATAGAGAAGGATTCTGCTTTATGCAACTAAATTAGAACTCTGGAACACTCCGCTTCACCTCGTGAGCTTTCTCGAGATCATGCACATGAGCCATGCATAAGGGTTTATCCATTTGATTTTTACGAGGTTATATAGTTCAAGATATATGAATCAAATTTAAATCAACATTTTTCCTTCCCCTGTCTAATGTAATGAACAAGATCAACTCCAATCCACTAGACGAATATAATTTCATCTTTCAAGGGACGTGTGAAGGACTATCCAAGTTTTTAGTAGTCTTTTCTTGTGGTAAATTGTCTATGAGATTACACACCTATTACAAAGAAGAAATTGAAGGACAGGGACGATATATTCTTGCATCATTCAATAGGAGTTGCGTAGGGATGAGTCATGCAAGGTAGAGACCAAAGTTGCTCCTGTTTTTTCCTTCTTATTTTTAGTCTGGATAGTGAAAAACCAGGTATTGATAGATAGATATATATATAAGGGACAATCCGAGCGGAAGCAAAGTCTAGCACAGTTCCGCTGGGACCATTGTTGTTTTTCCGAGTTGGAAAAGAAAGAAGTATCATCTCTCACTATAGAAAATTAGCTGAAATGACTTTTTCGCTTGTGCTTTTCTATTGATCTTCATTAATATTGGGTTTGTCTTGTATAAATCTTCCATATTTCAGGAGGTGACTGTGGATACCCTAGATAGAGGGTTCCGCATCAACGTGTACTCAGAGAGGAACTGTCCGGGTTTGCTGGTTTCCATACTGGAAGCTTTTGAGGAGCTCGGGCTCAACGTTCTCGATGCTAGGGTTTCTTGTTCTGACAACTTCCACCTCGAAGCTGTAGGAGGAGAAGTAACTCTTTCTCCTCTCTTCTAACCCCTCACTCTCATTTCTTCTCGAACCAGGGCTTGGGCAATCCTCTGTACCAATTAATCTGATCACTGTCAGCAGATAAATCACTTTTCACGGGCGATTTTATGTGCATCTCTAGTTTATATGAAGATATGACGGTGTGCTAGTGTCGCTCGTATACGAATGATATAAAAGCTTAATCGTAGATGCACCTGGAATAGAAGTCATCCTAACCTGCCTACTTCCCAATATTAAATTGTGTTGGCACGTGAATATTTATGCAAGGATGAAACTGTTGTATCTCATCAGGTGCTTCCCTTGACGTCTAAGTCAATCTAGATCGCCGTTGATCCATGTAAATGAGTTTTAAATCGACGGTTGTGATAAAACAGCACTTGATGCAATAATATCTTTCTTTTCTTTCTCCCTTCTGATTTGTAGAAATGGGTGCATAACATTTCGTGAACAAAAGCATACATGCAAATTGAACTAACATAATGTCTGGACCTTGAAACTTGAAAATATCCCCTAGAAAAGAGCTTGATCATCCTTGTGATAATTTTCTGCTGGAAATGCCAACTGTTGTTGTGTGCATAAAAATTGTTTTAGATTCGCATAGTGTACATATTGGGAAATTAAAAAATAAAATAACTTCAGGGCTTCGTCAATATAAGTGTCTTGTACACAATATGGATAGCTCGGCTTGATTCAATCCGCCATAGAACTATATCTTGTGATTAAACGGAGATAATTTTTTCTTCTAGGATCATTGTGACGGCATGGATGCTCAGGTGGTGAAGCAAGCAGTTTTGGAGGCTATTAAGAGCTGGAGTGAAAGGAATGAGTGAGCCAAGACGACTGATGTTTATCAAAACTCTGCTCGCTTAGCTTGTTAGCCCTCCTCTTTCCCGTAGTTTGCTAGCATTGTATCTCTACTTCCATTTCTCTTGTTCTAGATCATCAAATGTAGATGAAAATTTTTCAAGAGTTTCTCCTTGTAATTTAAGATGTGCATTGCCATCCCCTGTTGATGTTTTTCGACTAAATTAGTTCATTTTAAGCACCAAAAACTCAGCAATATCCCCAGATATTTTATGCCTCACATTGCATGAAATGCTCGAGTTCAAGGCAGCCACAGTAAGGGGAGAGTATAATTCTCCACCTTTTCTAGCTCTATTCTTATCCTTTTTGAGAGAGGCATGTGCATAGAAGGGCTTTTTCCTTTGATCGGAGGGAGGCAACTTCTTTTGTAAATACCCCTTTTCTTCACTATTTGTCATTAGATCCTTATTTTACATCAAATATAGAAGAGAACTCAAATTTTTACGTCTATTTACTTTTTTTTTTATAACACGGAGGAGGGTCAAAGATAATAGGTTGAGTTTCTCTCAATTAAGAAAGTAAATTGAATATCTTGTGAGGTGATTCCATTATCACAAGTGCCTTCTTAGTGAAAGATTGTTGATCAAATCAAGTTGTGCGCACCTTTGAGATTATTTGTTATAGCTAACCATAATGTCTTTATTTAATTTTAGCTATAAATTAGTGCGAGATGAGTGGTTTAATTAAGAAATTTTATAGTTTACATTGCCTGTGTAAGAAAAAATTCTTTAAACAGCCTAATCCACCATTGATTCGATGGTTATTGAAAAATTGAGTAGTTAAAATTCTCAAATCAATGGTGGCTAAGAGGGTTGACGTAACATTTTCTTTCGTACTGGCCGTGTATGTTTCAATTTTTCCCTTCATTATTTTTAACCATGTTATTTGACACGCCACACGCCTTTACAAAGTTCTGACCAAGCTCTTCTTCAAGGTCAAATGAAGAAAATGAATTTTGCTCAAATGAGACCAAAGGCCGAGTTCGATAGACACCACATCTCGAACCGACAAAAGAGGCCACTTTTGATTGAGGCCGAAGAGAAACGAAAGGCCCTTCGGCCTTTCACGACTGAAGTTCTCATACGTTGAATTTTTTCCCAGGACAACTGTATATATTTGCGTTGGGTATCGATTTTTCTTTAAAATTTCGTTTCCATGTATACTTAATAAAGTTTTTTGCACTGAACTTTCTCCTCATTCATTCTGTTCACACTGCCTAAAAGAGGGAAAAAAAAAAACTTCATTTACCTTTTATATTACACGCATTTCATCACGACTGTTTACAAGTGAAGGCCCCTGGCACGCCAATCGATCGCTGCCTAAGCATCTTATTAAACAAATTGAGGTTGATACAAAAAAGTCATCATTATCATTGATTGTTCGTGGTTTGTAATCCTCTTTACGCGTCCGATTCCATTCACGTGCATCCACTAGCATGCAGAGCATGCAAAATCATTATAAAAATTGACCAATCGCGACCGACTTCGAAAACAATTCATTTTATAAAGTAAAGGAATCAGAGTTATTCAACGATGATGTAGCCTGTCGCGGGCTTTTTATTATATAGTAAGTGGATCAGTAAGCAAAAAGCAAGCGTGTGGGGACTAAGCTAAAAAGCTCTGCATGCATCGGCTGCGTTTGAAATTGATAACTTATGAGGAAAGATGATGAGGCTCGGAGTGAGAATTAAACAATGATTATGACGACCGTTGAATATGAATGTTACTGTTCATGGCGATTTAACTTTTAAGCTTCTTTAGAGCATCGGACTTATCTCCTGGTCATCGAGTCACGACGGTTCCTTTGTATGTCGAGGCAAGGTAACTAGAAGTAGAGGTGATCTTACCCCAGGCGGCCTCACAAGCATGCACGTCGATCGTTTGAGCAGGCTTGGACGGTGTGTTTCACTCTGAATGGGTAGTCTTGAGCTGGTCCTAAAAGTAGATTCCCTGTTTTGGACTAATGAGATTGGATATGTTGTATGTCGTATGAATTCTCGTCATGTCATCCGGACCAGTAACTGCTTCAAATAGCACTTTAGTGATGAGTGTAAGCGGCTTTCTAGGCCCTTTTGTGTGCCCAATCCAAGCTCGTCATTGAAAGGTATAATTTTAAATCCCAGGCCCCGAAGATGGCATAGAGGAAAGCTATGCTATTGGAATTCATTTAGTATCTAAGGTATAATTGGATGTTGAATCTTGGCTCACTCGGTGAGCTCCTTATTAGGGTTTTTGTAGGCATCTTTAATATGCCATCCATAGCACCAATATTACGAAGTGACTTCTCGTTATACTAACTGGAAGTATCATATCCTTCACTTACACATCCCTTGTGGCCCTCTTCTCCGGCTGTCATTCAAGACTCCTCATGCCAAAATCCAATTTTATTGTATATAATTATTTGGGAGAGACCGCCAGCAAGATTTAAGTCTTTGTGACGTTCAAGTCACTATCTAAGAGAATTTTTATTAAACCTTTATCAATAAGGTGGTCCACATAAATTTAGAATAAACCTAATCATGGGTTTAGCAACTGACTCACCTTATACTAAAGTATCGTCTGAAAGTGCAAATGAATGTGCTTTGTGAAATCATCATATGAAAAAGAAAAAAACTCATTAAACCCAAGTCGCTGATCAATAGCCCATCCAATTAAACTTGAAAAATTATATGTATTATTTTTCAAAATGAGCGGAAATGACATTTTGAACAGTGTATTCCAAACATTTTTATACAGTGGGGAATAAAGTTGGACCTCTCTATTAAGAAAAAAGAAATGAATTAAGAGAAAAGGTGAACTCCGACAAACTTCTTTGCCTAACTCTTACCAGCAAAAATACAAGAAATGCTGATGTGGGAACAAGGAAGAGTCAGAGAACCCCTCACCCACGTTTGGGAAGTCATTGAAACTTAGTTTATTTTGATAACGAATCCACGATGGCTATTCTCTGTCTTCAGGATGCTTCATTTTAGAACAAATTACATAAAAATAATAATAAAGATAAAAAGGAAGCTTCAAGACAACTCATCGAGAAGCAACGTCTCTGTTTAAGAAACCATATAATTGATCCGATTTGGCTGTTTCCAAAGATTCCCCAAGCCAGTTTGGTAAATGTCAAGTTTGCTGGCTAAAATGAAGATTTTACACATAAAATAAATGAGACTTTAGAAATCTCGCTGCATGAGAAAACATATAAAACACCTTGAACGACACGGTTCCTTATCATCTTGATGTAAAAATAGTAAAGAGAATGATGACCCTTGACTATTGCACCATTGTTATTTTTTCTTTCTATCTTTAGAAATATTTAAAGATCCGTCGAATCATAATTTGCCAACTTGGTTTATCGATCAAGTAATGACCGTTGTTATTTTTCTTAGGAGTTTTGCTTTTTGGGATTTTTTTCTTTTCATTTTGTGATTCTTTAATGTGCTCTTTCCTTACGGGAAAGATAAGGTCATGGAACTCAATCGGGAATTGCCCAGTTATGCAAAAGTCTATGATTCGCCAATGTTGACTTTTTCTTTTGTTCTGGGTACATCGGACATTGGAGGGGACAGAAGACAAGATTTGGTTTTTTTTTGGTCGGTAAGCTTTGGTTTACGTGCTTGGCATGGATGTGATTCAAAAGCTTTATAAAGGAAGAACCGCCCTTGATTAACTTAGCCGTCGCTGACCAAGTGCGTTTTGTTTTGGCTACACCCGGTTGCTCTAAGTTAATCATTTATGTGAAAAAGCAATTAATGTAACGATCATGTTTTCGACATAATGATCGATAAAGTGTTTGTGTGTTACGACAAATCACGATACGAATTTTCCAGCATTAAATCATTTCGATCTTGATTGATGACGGGAAAGCATAAGTAGGGGAAATTTGAAGACGGCTAGGCTGCCTAACTTCTTTTTCTAATATAGAGATTCAATATATGTGTGAGGTGGATAGTCCATGGCCTCGTCGGTATTGCTTCACGTGAAAACTAAAGCCAACACGCCGCATAAGAAACATAAATCGAAGGGGCACATGCATTAAAGTAGACTGTGCTAGGTTCCTATATAGGAGAAATCTCATACGAGCTTAACATATAATTTCTTAATTATATGATATAATTGTGATTTATCTTGCTTCTGACTTTTGAGGTAATCTACTCGTTTCATGCAATTTCACCTATATGGCTATTCTTTAACATATGTGAGTATTGAACAGTACTCTCTTCTAGTTGTTTAAAATTGAGAATAGTTGGTAATGATCTTTAACAACTTTTATGCAGTAGTGGAACAGCAGAAAATTCTGAGTTCAAACATTTTCAAGCTCTTTATTTGCACCAGCATACACATAAAGAGAGGAATAAAGTACTTAAAATTACACCTTCACGTATGATAAAAATCTCAGTTTAAGCTATTTCTACACTCATAATTTTAGTTTAAGCTCAAGTTGGAGTTCCAACTTTCAAAATACAATGGAAAATATGAAGTAATTGCACTGTTTTCAGAATGCATAAAATATAGGAAGATTAAAATATGCACACAATTTAGGCTTTTCAATTGTTCAAATCAGTTATGAGGCTCAAACTAGATTTGATGCTCTAAGCTGCTTGACTTTGTTTTCGATAATGATAAAAACACACCAGCTATAGCGAAATTTGAATTCAAGTTCCAATATGAGTAGCAAGATGAATAACTTGACTCATGTGAATTAGAATTTACAGCCTAACTCGAGGATTTTCAGTCTGGTATGAGCGAAGGGAAGAGAAAAATCTCTAAATTAGAGAGGCAGGGCCCAATTATTTGAACGCTCGGTATATGAAAGAATCTAGCTTGGCGTTGATTTGGCACACTTGTTTAAATACTCTCTTGCAGTCTTTCATATGAAATAGTACACAAAATGGATTGTAATTGTGGAATTATATTTCTTTCTAGGAGATGCTATTAAAGAATTTACAATCTCTGAGAACTTAATTATATGAAAATTAGTCTAGAGCTAAGTCAAGACGTGTGGCACAACAGTTTATTGCGACGTGGTCTTCTTTTCCACTGATAGAAGTGATCACGGTAGTTCTCATTTATTTATTCAAGCTACATTAAAATTGACTCATATAATTGTCGGTCCATTCACTTGAACAGAGGGAAATTGTTAGTATTGCAAAATTGTTAGTATTGCAAAATATAAATCTTCCACGAATTTCTTTTTCCATGTATATGACCTTCTCGCCTCTCCGGTTCCACAGGGGTTGCCAAACTTTCCTAAGGTCAGCGGGAGTAAGCAAAGGCTGCGGACCCTCTCTCAGATCTGGGTGAGGAATCAAACCTCCCGCCTGTCACTCGTGGGCGGCGTCACCAATTGCCACAACCATGAGCGTCGGCCGCACTCAACCTGATTTGAACGAGGCCTCGTAGCCTATGCCTATGGTTGGAGAGGACCATTCTCCTAGATTTGGGCGAGGAATCAAAGCCTCTCACCTATCACTTAGTGGCAGCATCATCACTTGCCATTGCCATGGGGAAAATTACAAAAATGTTTTGAACCTATTATAATTAGTCAATCAGTCATGACCCTCTTAATTGTACCAATTGAATTATAGATATATTCCCGTTTTACCAATTGAGTTTATTTGGCTAATTTTTAAGGAAAAAATGTTGCATTTCTTAAGTGTGCTTAATTTTTTAATTTACCAACCAAAAAGGTGTTGTGTTGGATTTCCTTATTATAACCCGTGTGTCATAAAAGGCAAAAATGACAAGGAGTTTATTGGGGAACCTAAGGATGAATTACTTAAATTTGAGTGATTTTACATTTTCGGGGCAGTATATGCAGGTTCTCCTTATCAAGCAAAAAGTCTTGAGAGCATGCCTAAGCTAACTTAGGAACATTATTTCTTACCCTTTTTTTAACGAGTATTTCGTACCCCTTTCCGTCCGCACAAAATGAATGAAAAATAAAAGAACTGTTGATTTCATTATTTGGATTTATTAAATAAAAGCCAACCTGTCACCAACTTTCTACCTAATTTTTAGTAGAATATAAATAAATTCGACTAAAGTTATGTGGTAATGGACTGTTATCACAATGGATCGAATCATTCCAAAAATGTTCAATGTCTCATTCTATTTAATGATCATCAGCAGCCTCCTCGTTGCTAATGGCATTTTGACTGGTCAACTATTCTGGGCGGATTTCACATACGACAGCCCGACACCACCCTGTTTTGATTAATAAATAATTAATCACCGGCACGGCTTCAATAATCTCGTGGACGTCCTTTTGCTCCATGCTAGAAATTAAATATTTTCCTGCCCTAATTATTTTCCTCTTTTAAAATTTCACTCGTTTTCTTCTTCCACACAGCGTGCGTTGACTTTGAAAACCAGTTCGAAAAACTTTAAAAATTAAAGGCCGAAAGCACTGTAATTCTCCTATAAATGCCACATGCTCAAGTTCACGGAGAACCCAAACTAAGACACGACACACATTTGCGAGATCTTTCCCGTCTTGCTCTCTGTCCCATCTGATTGGTCCTTCAGTCATGGCTTCCAATACAGCCCTCAAAATCTGCTTCGTTTTCTTCGTTTGCTCGATCGCATCAAGACCTGCCTTGGCGCAATTGTCTAACCAAAATTACTATGCTACAAGGTGTCCAAAAGCACTCGATACCATCAAATCCGCCGTGAAATCGGCAGTCGCCAAGGAGGCTCGCATGGGAGCATCTTTACTCCGTCTTCACTTCCACGATTGCTTCGTCAATGCAAGTCTCATTTGCTTTCTTCCTCCGCTCTATGTTTTTGTGCTTCACGTCGTTCTCATACTTTTGTTGATGTGTCGCATCCATATCCTTTTCTTTATTTTTTTTTTCATTTGCGTTGGTTATATAATTCCACACATGTCACATATATTAGTGAGTACAGTAAGTTTAGTAGAAAAAATAATTCATAGAAAATTGTGACCAACGTTATGGACATTCGCATCTGCAAGGATTTTTGCAACAAGTGAGATACACAGGCCAATGATTCCATTAAATTAAGAAAGAACGGACAGTGAAACGATCATAGCACACCATTAGAAGACCTGCTAACCTTGTGTCTCTAAATTTGTTTTCTTCCTTTGTCCCTAATATTTTCTCCATATTGTATTCTATTCTAACAGACGAAACGTCTCTCTCTTAGCATTCCTTTCTGATTGTTGGTCGGAAAAACAAAAACACTATTGATTTCCTCACAAGTCCAATATTTGGATGATCCTTCCTGAATCATTGGATCTTGTAAACCCAATAAGATGAACTATTGATGTTCTTTTTTGTAATATTTTCTACAGGGATGTGATGCATCAATTCTATTGGACGACACTGCAAACTTCACCGGAGAGAAGACGGCGTTTCCCAATGTGAACTCCGTGAGGGGATTCGACGTGATTGACACCATCAAGTCAAAAGTGGAGAAATTATGCCCCGGCATCGTCTCATGCGCTGACATCTTAGCTGTTGTTGCTAGGGACTCTGTCGTCGAAGTAAGTGCCCAACCCTGAAAATTTCTTGGAACGTAATTTTATTATTGATCACTAATGGAATATACTTTTGAAGCAATACAAAGAGACTATGAGTTTCCTAAACTTATATGGATTCATTGAATTTGATCTTCAGTTGGGTGGACGGAGTTGGCAAGTTCAACTAGGAAGAAGAGATTCGACCTCTGCGAGCTTAAACGCTGCTAATACCAACCTTCCAGCTCCAACTCTCAATCTCAGTGCCCTCATCACCTCTTTCTCTAACAAGGGCTTCACTGCTAAAGAAATGGTGGCACTCTCAGGATCTCACACAATAGGCCAGGCTAGGTGTGTGACGTTTCGGAACCGACTCTACAATGAGAATGACATAAGCTCGTCGTTCGCCACATCTTTAAAGGCCCAGTGCCCCAGCTCGGGAGGTGACAACAACCTCTCTCCTCTCGACATCACGAGCCCGACGTCCTTCGACAGTGCCTACTTCAGCAACTTGGTGAGCCAAAAGGGCTTGCTTCATTCGGACCAACAGTTATTCAGTGGGGGCTCGACGAATGCTCAAGTGACTACCTACAGCAAGAACTTGGATTTGTTCAAGAACGATTTTGCCAAGGCCATGGTCAAGATGGGAGGCCTTAGCCCTCTCACTGGATCTGCTGGTCAGATCAGGATGAATTGTAAAAGAGTCAATTGATTTTAATCTTGGTAGTTTTTTTTTTTCTTTTCATGATGTAATAACTTGGTGCTCTTGGGCGCTATGTAACTTTGTTTCTGTCAGTTTCACTAAGCGTGATGATATTGACAATGTTATAAGATATGGTTATATTTTTTTTATCATATGATGGATTACATTCTTTCTTGAAAGAAACTGGGGCTCATCAATTGAATAAGGAAATTGTCCAAAAAATCCTAAACATATTACACTTTTGTCAATTTAATCATAAATCTTTCAATTTTATCAATTGAGTCATAAACTTTTTCACTTTTTGCCAATTAAATCCATTTGGCCAACTGTGGCTGGAATTTGCTAATGTGAACAATTTTTATTTTTATTTTTTCATATTTTTCGAATTTTAAATTTATTTTTATGTTTTTAATTTCTTTTATTAATTTCTTTCCTTTTTCTTTTCTCTAGCCGATCACCCAACCTCCGGCAACTGGCTTGAGGCCACGACAGGCAAGTGTCGGCCTCGCCGGCCTCAGGTGAGGTCGCCCTCATCGGGATCTAGCGAGGGGCGACCTTGTCGGCCTTGGGCGAGGCTCACCCTTGGTAGAGGCCCTCAAGGCAGACCCTCGTTGGCCTCTAACGAGGGCAAGCCCCACCCGAGGAGGGCGACCTCGTCTGAAGCAGGGGAGGCTGACCCTCGCCGATCATGGCCTTTGGTTGGTCACTGGAGACTGGGCAACCAGCCAAAGGAAGAAAAGGAAAAAAAAAAAAGAGGAGAAAAAAGAAATTAAAAATACAAAAAATAATAAAAAAATTCGAAAAAATATTTACAAAATATTAAATTTTGTCAATGTTAGCGCCGATAGTGCCACGCAGGATGGTTATCGTTTACATTAGCAAATTCGGGCCAAAATTAACTGAACGGACTCAATTGCCACGTAGGATGGTCATAATTTACGTTAGGAAATTCAAGTCAAAATTGGCTGAACGGACTCAATACAAAATGTTGAAAGGTTTAGGACTTAATTAGCAAACTTGATATGTGTATATGATATCGTGAATGGAGAGTAATATTTTTTTAATCCACAACAATTGCTCCTTAATAATCTAATTATCATTAATAATGTAAATTCTTGTGATTAAGGATTTCATATGCAATGCGAAAGATATTTCTTATGCTTTCATGTTGTAATTGTGACAATATCTTTATCAAATTAGGCCCTGTTTGTTTATTTTTGTTTCTTATCCTGGAACAAAAATTTCTGTTCTTTTTTACCGGGTAACAAAAAAATAACAGAAACGCACATGGTAAAACTTTTGTTTCCGGGAATAAAAAAATTATTTTTTTTGTGCCTGGGAATAGAAACAAGAAGTAGAAAAAAGTTATTTCTTGTTCCCGATAACAATTCTTAGAAATAATTTTTCTCTTTCCTTTTTTTTTCTTCTCTTTCTTTTCTTCTTTCTCTTCTTCTTTAGTGGCTAGGCGAGCCTCGCGAGGCCACCGATGAGGCTCGACCTCGCCCTAGGTTGGCGAGGCTGAGCCTTGCCAGCTGACGCGAGGCTCACCTGGCCACCAAGGCCACCGGCGAGGCTCTAGCGAGCTTGCTGGAGCTTGCCCAGTCGGTTACCGGTTGCCGTCGTGGTCGGTGACCGGCCACAAAGAGAAAGAAGGAAAAAAAAAAAGAAAAAAGACAAAAGAAAGAAGAAAAAAAAGGAAAAATATAATAAAAAAATATTGACAAACTAAAAGAAACAACAAAATTATATAAGTTTACTAAAAGTGTTTTTATTCTTGGAATAATTTTTTTTTTTTTCAGTTACTAAGCACGTTCTTATACTTAGAAATTGTTCTTGGAAATAGAAACAAAAAAAAAAAACTATTTATGTTCAAAAATTGTTCCCCGAAACAGAAACGTTACCAAACGTACTCTTATAGAGTGTAATTTAGAAAAAAAACAAATCCTAGTGCTATACAGATCAAACGGCATATTGTCAAAATAAATTGCAATGGCTTAGGCTTGATTGATCAACTTGGCACTTCCATACTTGATCTATCATTTTGGTTGGATTGACGAACACCAGATCAATGGTCGATTTTTGTCAGCCGTGATGTTGCGCCTTGACACTTTTTCCATGTCATAGGCCTTGGCAATGTAGAAGTAGCCTTATAAGGGTCATGTAAATGAGTGTCTTTTCTTAAGCAACGATTTCGTTCTCAAAGTACAAATTATACCTATCGTAAAAAAAAAAGTATATGAGTTCAATCCTTACGTATAAGATCCAATTGAAGTTGCTATAAAATTTGGTGGCAAATTGTTGTGATCTAATTCTAAACTTATAATTTTCATTTGATCATGGTACTTAGGACGAGTAAATGAAGGATTCTTGTCTTGCATCTCCATCGCAGACATAATTCATGCCAATTCATAATACATGAAAGCATCGCACAAGGTCAATCTAACGATTAAAAAGAAAGATTAATGAATGGGCAACATAAGCGACTTGATTCGCTTATGATTGAGTTAAGTATGTGATGTCGTGTACAATATACACTCAATCATCGTATCTTCAATCTGATGTCACTTCGCATTTTGTAAGAGTAATTTTTGCATCCACTAGAGTACATGCAGAGAAAGCAAAATCATTATGAACATTGACCAATCCTGTCGTGGGCTATTATTATATATTAAGTGGATCAGTCAACAAAAGCAAGCGTGCGAGGACTGCGCTAAAAAACTCTGCATGCATGCATGCATTGGCTGCGTTCGAGCGCACCTCTTTGACTTTCTCACCGGATCTACACGCTTAAAATTAATAATTTATGAGGAAGATAATGAGACACGCAATGGGAAATAAAAATTAATTTAATGACCGTTGAATATGATTATTAGCTGTTTATGGCCTTTTAGTTTCCGAGCTTCCTTTGGAGTATGGGGCTAATCTCATGGTCATCGAGTCATGATGGTTCTTTTATACGCCACAACAACGTAATTAGGAGGGGTGATCTTGCCTTAGGCGGCCTGATGGGCATTCGATCGATCAGAAGTGGGCTTAAATAAGTGTTTCGATAAGCACTTTGGCAATGAGAGTAAGCAGCTTTCTAGGCATTTTCGCGTGCCCAATCCAAGCTCGTTATTAAAATGGTAATTAGATATCCAGGCCCCCGAAGATGGCTTCGAGTTACTGGGACTCGTTCAGTATCAGAGGCATAATTGGATGTTGAATCTTAACCCACTTGTTTAACTCCTTATTATGGTTTGTAAGACATCCTTAACATGCCATCCAGAGCATCAAGTTTATCAAATGACTTCTTGTTATCCTAACTTCAAGTATTATATCCTTCACTTCACATACCTTTCAAGGCCCTCTTCTCTGTCTATCATTCAAGACTCCTTGTGCCAAAGTCCAATTTTATCGTATGTGATTACTTGGGAGAGACCGCCACCAAGATTCAAGAGTCTTTGTGATGTTCAAGTCATTGTTTAAGAGACAATTTTTGTTAAAATTCTGCCGATAAGGTGGCTCACATTACTTTAGAATAGACCTAATAATGAGTTTGACAACCAACTCACCATATACTAATGTGTTGTCCAAGAGTGTAAATGTATGTGTTTTGAGAAATCATCATATGAAAAAAACTCGACAAACCCAAGTTGCCTATCAGGCTCATTCAATTAAACTTGAAAATAATATGTAATTTTCAAAATGAGCGGAAATGACATTTTGAACTGTATATTGCAAAACATTTTTATATGGTGCCTGGAATAAAGTTAGACCTCTCTACTAAGTAAGTAGACAGGTTCGAGCTGAGTATCTTGCATAGTCCACTGTGTTTATTCATCTTCTTTAGAGACAAAAGAAGGCCCATAGAATAACAAAAAGAAATGAATTAAGAGAAGAGGTGAACTTCGACAAACTTCCTTGCCTAACTCCTACCAGCAAAAATACAAGAAAAGCAGGTGTAGGAACAAGGAAGAGTCGGAGAAACTCTAACCCACGTTTGGGAAGTAACTGAAACTTTCTTTGTTTCTTTTAACTAGTCAGCTGGCTCAGTAGAATATCCAATTAAGCACATGAAGAGAGAGAGAGAGAGAGAGAGAGAGAGAGAGAGAGAGAGAGAGAGAGAGAGAGAATCTGAGAGAATCTGTCTGCCTTTTCTTCCGTTCACAATATTCCTATATATATGTCTGTATGTATGCAAAGTAACGCACAGAAAGAGGTCAACCTTGCAAGAGTCCGCTTTAATAACGAATCCATGATGCCTATTCCCTGTCTCCAGGATGCTTTATTTTAATTCAAATTGCAAAAAAATAAAACATAAAGATAAAAAAGAAGTTCCAAGACAACTCATCGAGAAGCAACGTGTCTGTCTAAGAAACCTCATAATTGATCCGATTTGGCTGTTTCCAAGGATTCCCTAAACCACCTTGACAAATGTCAATTTTGCCAGTGATAATGAAGCTTTTAATCACATAATAAATAAGAGTTTCGAAATCTTGTTGCACAAGATAACATTTCATTCTTCTTGAATGACGCGGTTCGGTATCATCTTGATTTAATTATAGTTAGAGTACATTGACCCTTGACCATTGGACCGTTGTTATTCGTTTTTCTCTCTATTTTAAGGAAAAATAAAGATCCTTCCAGGTCATAATTTGTGCAACTTGGTTTTGTTGATCAAGCCTTGGCCTCTCTCTCTCTCTCCCGTTGTGAGATTAGGTGAGTTTTGGCCCATGATGGATTAGTTAGCTTCTCTCTCTCTCTCTCTCTCTCTCTCCCGTTGTGAGATCAGGTGAGTTTTGGCCCATCATGGATTAGTTAGCTTCTCTCTCTCTCTCTCTCTCTCTCTCTCTCTCTCTCTCTCTCTCTCTCTCTATATGTTTATTACTCAACAGTGAATTTTCTATTAAGTATCCATACTAAATCAATGTCGACATTTTTACCCTTTGTTGGCCAATGTTATCACCTTAATATGGAGATAATGAGGAATATTATCTTTAATTTTATGTTTTGGATAATAATTCTGGTCTTTGGTAAAACAGAGCTTCATATACAACCTCTTTAACCTTGATTTTATAAGATATTATACCCACAATCAGTACTTTATTTGAACATGGCATTATAACGCAAGGGTTCCCATTTGTTAAGATATTATATTCTTTTGGAGTTTAAACTTTTAAAATAAACAGTGTTTTGTTCGATTTTAAACTATCGTCTTAATATATATACATACATATATATATATATATATATATATATATATATATATATTACCAAATTCATAGTAAGGTTCGAGTAAGATTATCTAAACATCTTTCTCGTGTGTGTCGTAAATAAAATATAAACACCATTTGTTTCTTGTAATTTAAACTTTCAAATAGATAGATGTGCACTCATCCTGCCTCATTTATATTGGTCTAGTAAAGAAATGAAATTCTTGGAATGAACACTTATTGTTTTTTTTTTTTAAGAGCTATGTGCGCATGAATCTGTTTCGTAAAAATTATTTCTGTTCTTCAGAACAAAAATTTATGTTCTTTTGTTTCAAGGAAAAAAAAAAAAGAGCAAAAATGTGTTTGGTAAAAATTTTGTTCTCGGGAACAGATTTAGAACAAAAACAAGAAGTAAAAAAAAAAATAGCCTTTTGTTTCCGGGAACAATTCCTAGAATCAATTTTTCTATCTCTTCTATTTTCTTCTATTTTATCTTCTTCTCTTTTCTATCATTCTTCTTTCTTTTGGCCAGTCGTCGGCCTTGGCCATGGTTTGGCGATCGGCTGACAAGGGCTAGCGACCTCAGTGGAGTATCGCCAGCCCTCAGCGATGCCGAGCCATGGTGAGGCTCATTGGCCCGAGCCTCGCTAGGCCAGGGCAAGGCTGAGCCTTGTGGTGGCCTAGCAAGGCTCTGGCGAGCTCGTCGGACCTCACCCAGCCAGTTGCCGACCGCTATTGTGGCCAGCGATCGACCACAAAGGAAGAAGAAGGAAAAAAAAGAAAAAAGAAAAAGAAAGAAAAATAGAAGGAAAAATATAATAAAAATATTGAAAAATTAAAAGAGATAATAAAATTATACAAGTTTACCAAACGCATTTCTATTCCTGAATTTCTGGAATATAAATTTTTTTCAGTTATCAAACGCGTTCTTATATTCAGAAATTATTCTTAGGAATAGAAATAAAAAAAAAATCATTTTTCATTAAAAATTGTTTCTCAGAATATAATCGTTACCAAACGCATCTTAAGCCACACAAATGGAGGTTTGAGAGGAAGTAGGTCTCGGAAAAGAGTACCTCTCTATGATGATGATACCTTGTACACATGGCCGACCACTTCATCCTCAAGATCCCCACATTGGTATATCCTCGGCTATTGTACCAAGAAGTTTTCTAATTACTTTTTCTTTTCAATTGGTGATTCTTTAATGTGTTCTTTTTTTATACGAAAAATAATGTCATGGAAGTCGATCGGGAATTGCCCAGTTGGGCAATGTCTCAGTTGATGTCGCGGAAACAAGTCTATGATTAACCGAAGTTGATTTTTTCTTTTGTTTGGGGTTCATCGGACATTGGAAAGGACAGAAGACAAGCTTTGTTCGACGTGCTTGACACGACTATGATTCAAAGCTTTATAGAAGAACCGCCCTTGAATAACTTCGCAAACCGAGCACGTTTTGTTTTGGTTACACCCGGTCACTGTAGATTAATCATTAATGTGAGAAAACACATCATATACTGATCATATTTCCGACATATCGATCGACAAAGTGATTGTGCTTCACGACAAATCATGGTACATATTTTTCAGTGTTGAATTATCTCGATCCTGATCGATGACAGAAAAGCATAAGATGGAAATCTGAAGACGGCTAAGCTACCTACCTTCTTTTTCTAATTAAAGAGAGGCAGATGCTCACTTTTTTTTTTGGTCTAACAGATGCTCACTTATTTGAATGCTCAGTATATGAAGTTATCTTGTTCGGCATTGATTTAGCCCACTTATGGAAATACTCTCTTGCAGTTTTTCACATGATTTAGTATGCCAAATCGATAGTTTCTGTAGAATTATTTTTCTTTCTAAGAAATGCTATGAATGAATTTAAGACGTTAGCTAAAAGAATAATGCTTGGAGATATGAGATAGGTGGATTTGGAATTAATTAACTAAACTTTTTAATAGTTAAAATCTCTGGACAACTTAATTATGTGAAGATTAGTCTGAAGCTAAGTCAAGACGCTTTGCAATGTGATTAATTACTTGTTTTTAGTGTGATGTTATGTCCCAATCACCATCTTTTTTGATCACTTGGAGTAACTTTGACAGACGCTCGGCATGTGGATCGTTGGTCCATTGACTTACGTATTGGTGGGTATGAATTGAGTCAATGTTTCGAAATGGTTATATTGTAAAAGATAACATGGATGGATCATCGCAATCTTATGTGATTTTCCTTTTGAGACATGAGAAGGTGTCACTCCTTGAAGAGTAATGGTGCTGCCTCCACCACTAGTTTTCTCAAGGGAACGATCCCTTGAGAGATCCGTGGATCCCATTTGCTGGTCCCACCGAGTGAAATTCAATAAATAAATCAATAAATCAAATAAAAAATCTAGAAAAAAGTACTTATTAGAAACATCATCAATATGAAATATCTTTACTTAGAATTTAGAAAGAAGGGTTTAAGCATCTTTATTATAAGACAAAATAAATGTTGGATATCTATTAACATAGCTCTATGATTAAATTATCTTTCACACTTGCAGTCTTGAATGAAATTATTCATCAATGAACAAAATGAATACAATTGTCAAAATAGTTGAATATCCAATTTACATAACGTAAAGCATTAATAAATCCCGCTCGAGCAATCGTGGTCCAAGTTAACTCAATAATCAAAATTATGATAATCTCGTACCTAACTCTAAATAAATTTTATATTAAAAATTTAAGTATATCGGATTTGTTCAATTAATTCTTTTTTACCTCAATGCTTTTTTCTTTTATACAACCCCACTTTATTACCATTCTAGTCAACTTTCAAATTTTTCACTTATACGATATTTCTTAGAAATCTCATTAAATTAGGTTAAAATGCATATATGGATTGCTAATTTGACTTTTATTATATTTAGAATTAGTGAATATGTTTTCGCAAGTACTCCGCTGAAAAATTAAGTTGTATATTTAAGTAGTTATGCAAAGTATTAAATGGGCCAAACAGGAGTTTTTATTTTTTATGGAAAAAATAATTGTTATTCAATATATGAGAATTTTCTATCTTGATTTATTTTCCAAATTTGTTTTACCGGTTGCCATTCCCATTGAATGGGAATATATTATATGGTCCGCAAAGGACCGTTATTCTTAGAGAATAACAATGCCGTTCTCTTAGCAATACCCTTGTCTTTTTCTATGTATACGGCCTTCTTGCCTCTTCGATTAACCTTGAAGAGGCATCTTGGTCCAATCATTTGCAATAATTCTTGTGTAGTTGACCGCATCATCTCTAGTGGGTAATTAAAAATCGAAAAAACATTGCAAGATGACATCGATTATCTATTCTCATTTGTGTTTACTTAGTCTTCCACATCTAAATAAAAAAAATACTGAGGTCGGGGTGAGCAAGGGTGAGCAAGTGAGGGTTGTGAACCCTCCCCTAGATCTAAATGAGGAATCGAATCCTCTCGCCTATCGCTTGGTGGTAGCATCACCACTTGCCATTACCACAAGGGTTGGCCACACGTGCCTCGATCTAAGTGAGGCCTCACAGCCTAGGCCTATGGTAAGGGAGGACCGTCGGACTTCTTAAATTTTTTTTTTAATTTTTTCTTTAAATTATTTAATAAATTCTAATCAGGGTTAGGGAAAAAAATGAAGTTTGTGATAAAATGACATAGTTGGACACTGATACACAACTTAGATAACATTAACAGTCACGTAAGAGAGGGAATTTAATAACTTAAGTCCCGTCAGCATTTTTCTTAAATTAAATTAGATTGAGTAAGTAGAGGGACTTAATTGCACAAATTCAATTTTTTTTTTAAGACTTCATTGTACTATCCAAAAGTTTTAGGATTCGTTTTCACTTTTGTGACAAATCTTATAACTTTTGATACACTTATCCCTTATTTTTTAGGAAAAAATGTTGCATTTCTGAAATGTGCTTAATTTCTTAATTTACCAACCAAAAAAGTGTTGTGTTGGATTTACTAATTATAACATGTGCCATAAAAGGCAAAAATGACAAGGAGTTTAATGGGTAACCTAGGTATCACTTTAAATTTAGGTGATTTTATGTTTTAGGGGAAGTGCATGCAACTTCACTTAATTAAGCAAAAAAACTCTAAAGAAAAGATCTTGTCCTTGGCATACCTAAACTAACCTTGAAACATTAATTATATCATCCCATGATTGGGTCCGCACAAAATGAATGAAAAAATAAATAAATAAACCGTTGACTTCATTATTTAGATTTATTAAATTAAAAGCCAACCTGTCATCAAGTTTCTACCTAAGTTTTAGTAAAATATAAATAATTCGACTAAAGTCATGGGTTAATGGACTATTTTCCCAATGGATCGAATCATTGCAAAAATGATTAACGTCTCATTCTAATTAATGATCATCAGCAGCTTCCTCGTTGCTAATGGCATTTTCGCTGGTCAACTATTCTGGCAAATTTCACATATGACTGCCCAGTGCTAACATGTTTTTGATTAAGATATGATTAATCACCGGCACGGCTTCACCAATCTCAAGGATGTCTTTTGCTTCAAGCTAGAAGGCACATACGTCCTTGCCCCAATTATTATTATTATTATTATTTTTTTAAATTTCACTCGTTTTCTTCTTCCACACAGCGTATGTTGACCTCCAAAACCAATTTGAAAAACCTTAAGAATTAAGAGCCGAAAGTACTATGATTCTCCTATAAATACTACATGCCGAGGTTCATGAAGAAGCCAAACCAAGACACGACACGCATTTGCGAGATCTCTCCCTTGTCTCTCTTTCCCATCTGATTAGTCCTTTAGTCATGGCTTTCGATGCAGCCCTGAAAATCAGCTTCCTTTTCGTTGTTTGCGTGATCACGTCGAGATCTGCCTCGGCACAGTTGTCTAACCAAAATTACTACGAGAAAGGGTGCCCGAAAGCACTCCAGACCATTGGATCTGCCGTGAAATCGGCAGTGGCCAATGAGTCCCGCATGGGAGCATCCTTGCTCCGTCTTCACTTCCATGATTGCTTCGTCAATGCAAGTCTCATTCGCTTTCTCACTCTGCTCTATGTTTTTCACTTCCACGTCCATTTTCATTCTTTTGTGCATGTGTTGCATGTTCTTTTATGTGCGAGCTTTTACTTCATTCCCGATCCATACATGGATTATTCCTTTATGTGTATTTTCGATTGATCATCCATTCCTGCTTCGCTAAAAACAATTTTCACGTCCGATGTTAGAAGAGTTGCAAAACAACATTGTTTTTTTTTTTCCTTCATCTTTTTCCATTTTATTATCTTGCGTTGGTTATATAATTCCACGCATGTCACACACATCAGTGAGTACAACCCGTTTAGTAGGAAAAGATGTGACCAACATTTTGGAAATTCGAATTTTAAGGAATACTGCAACAACTGAGATACAAGGGCCAACGATTCCATTAAATTAAGAAAGAACAGACATTGAGCTGACCATAGCACACCCCTGCCAACCTGGTGTCTCTAACTTCGTCTTTTCTCTACCCCCCCCCCCCCCCCCCCCCTTTTTAAGGAAACGTCTCTCTTTTAACATTCCTTTCCGATTGTTCGTAAGGGAAAAAACACTATTTTGTTTCCTCATAAATTCAATATTTAGATCATCCTTTCTGCTTCGTTGGATCTTGTAAACCTAATAAGATGAAATATTGATGTTCTTTTTAATTTTTTTTACAGGGTTGTGATGGATCAATTCTACTAGATGACACCGCGAACTTTACTGGGGAGAAGACAGCGTTTCCCAACTTGAACTCCTTGAGGGGATTCGATGTGGTTGACACCATCAAGTCGGAAGTGGAAAAACTGTGCCCTGGT
Organism: Eucalyptus camaldulensis; assembly: GCA_019915185.1. Lineage (NCBI taxonomy): Eukaryota > Viridiplantae > Streptophyta > Magnoliopsida > Myrtales > Myrtaceae > Eucalyptus > Eucalyptus camaldulensis. The sequence continues at coordinate 12,032,269 of JAHSVA010000005.1, forward strand.
GTCGTCTCGTGCGCTGACATCTTAGCCATTGTTGCGAGAGATTCCGTCGTCGAAGTAAGCACCCAACTCTTGAGATTTCTTAGAACGTAATTTTATTATTAATATCTCAGAATATTCTTTTGAATTGATATGAAGAAAATTTGAGGAAAATTTGAGTTTCCTAATCTTACGTGGATTCATTGAATTTGATTTTCAGTTGGGGGGACAGAGTTGGCAAGTTCAACTAGGAAGAAGAGATTCAACCACGGCGAGCCTGAACACTGCTAATACTGACCTCCCAGCTCCAACTCTTAATCTTAGTGCCCTAATCACTTCTTTCTCTAACAAAGGCTTCACTGCCGAAGAAATGGTAACCCTCTCAGGATCTCACACCATAGGCCAATCCAGGTGCGTGACATTCCGGGCCCGTCTTTACAACGAAAGCAACATAGACTCGTCGTTCGCCACAACTTTAAAAGCCAATTGCCCTAGCTCGGGAGGTGACAACAACCTCTCCCCTCTTGACGTCACCAGCCCGACGTCCTTCGACAATGCCTACTTCACCAACTTGGTGAGCCAAAAGGGTTTGCTTCATTCGGACCAGCAATTGTTCAGTGGAGGTTCGACGAATGCTCAAGTGACTGCCTACAGCAAGAACTTTGGCTCGTTCCAGAATGATTTTGCCAAGGCCATGGTCAAGATGGGTGGCCTTAGCCCTCTCACCGGGTCCACTGGTCAAATCAGGACGAACTGTAGAAGAGTCAATTGATTTTAATCCTGGATATTGTTCTTTTGGAGACGTTTTTCTTTATTTAATCTTTTATTCTTGTAACCTTTCGAGATGATTGAGAATTATGTGTAATAACTTGGTGCTCTTGGGTGTAATGATAACTTTGTTTTAGTCAATTTCGTGGGGCGTCAATTGAATATGATGATATCAATATCCAATGCTAGATAATGATTAATCGTATGGCATCTAAGCTCTTGGAAATGCCAGACTTGACATGTGTGATTCTATGCATTTACATCATGAATGGAGAGCAATATTTTTGAAGTCCATAACAGTTGCTCCTCAGGAATCTAATTATCATCATGAAGAGGTCAATGCTCCTGTTACCTTTCCGGCATTCAAGAGTTCAGATTTCCTCAGAGTCTTAAAGTGCTTCAACGACTTCAAAGCTCCGAGTCCAGATAGTTTTAACAGTCTATTCTAGAAATGTGCTTAGCCCACCATAGGGTAGGACATTGAGGAAGATGTCATGGACTTCATCTCATCAAAAAGAATATTTAAATCTATAAATTTCACATTGAATATTTAAATCTATAAATTCCACATTGATTTCCCTTGTACCGAAGGTATAAACCCATCCTACCTCAAAGAGTTTAGACCATTTCATGCTAATGTCCTATACAAGATCATACCTAAGTGGCTTGAAGAGCGAATAAGTTGCGTGCTTCCGTCGATCATTGACCTCAACAAAACTGCTTTCATCACTTTGTGACAGATCTTGGAGAACATCCTACTGTGCCAAGATCTATTATGCAACCACTGTAAGGGAGACAAAGGTAAACAAGTAGCCATAAAGATTGATCTCATGAAAGCTTATGACATGGTAAAATGGGATGTAGTTCTTGGGATGCTCAAAGCTATAAATACACCTCAATACTTGGTTGATTTGGTAACTGAATGCATCACTACACCAAGGCTTTTAGTGACCTTCAATGGCGAATAGGCCAGCTGTTTTAATAGTACTAATGGGTTAAGACTAGGTGATACTCTTTCTCCATACCTCTTAATTTTAGTTATGGAGCTTCTTAATAGAATTATTAGTGTGAAAGTTGCTCCTATTGCTTTCAAGTATCACTGTCACTGCGAAATGCAATGGATTACCCACTTATGCTTTGTCAACAATTTGTTTTTATTTGCTTATGGAGATGTAGATTCTGTCCTTTCCCTTGTTGATGCCTTCAAATATTTTTATCTGGGTTAACGAAGATTGGAAGCTCCTTACACTGGATCACTCGCCTTTTTCCACAAGTGCCCTCCCTATCAAACACCTGGGTGTTCCCCTTTAGAAGACTCACTCACATAGATTGTAAAAGTCTTATTAACAAGACTTTTGAGAAAATTGAAAGCTTGGACATGAAGCATATGAGTTATGCAGGGTGTCTCAGTTAGCAAAATCAGTCATCATCTCCATTTGCACTTCTTGGATGCAAATGTTCTCACTTCCAAGGCAAACCATATACGAGGAAAAGAAGAGGATCCATCAATCTTTTTGGGCAGGTAATGCAATAAACCATGGACCGCACAAGGTGGCATGGCAAGTAGTTTGCTTAACTAAAAGAGAAGGAGGATTAGGATTGCTCGATTTGAACTTGTAGAACAAAGTATTGTTAGGCCGCATGTTATGGAACCTCATTAATCGTCCATTCCCTTCGAAGTATATGGGTTCACAACACCAAATGTAGAGGCACTTCAATTATTGTGATCAACATTAGGGCAAGTATGGCTTGGAGTTGATGATGTCTCCTTAAATTGTCACCTATTCTAACGTTGATAATCCATAGTTCAGGGTATTGTTGCGAAGAAATTTATGATGAACTCAAATATTTGGGACTGGTTGTGGAGTGGTATAACCTAATTGGTTCACTGGAATTAGCAAACACAATTTTATTAGCTAGCTCGTTTGCAAAAACAAACCATTGATAGTAGAGATCATCGACCAATGGATGACTTTTGTCGATATCCAATGTAACTTTTGTAAGGCTGGTACTGAAGAAAAAACTCGTTTATTTTTCCAATGTGGGTGGACAAGTAGCATTTTTCGCATTATCCTTGCACCACATGAGATTAGGTGTCCTCTGGGAGGATAGAATGAGAAACTTCAATGGATGATTAGAGCAACAAAGAGTAAAGACTTGGCAGCAAAACTCCTCAAAGCATCCTTTCTAGCAACCCTATATGGCTTTTGGATGGAGTGCAACCGTAGAAGGTATCAAAACCAGTCAACTAAGATTTATATTATTTTGGCTAATATACATAAAAATGGAAGAGATAGAGTAAAGAATGAGACCTTCCTAGACAAATGTTATTTTGGCTACTATGTCGAGACTTCCCACCTCCATCTTTTCAAATTATTAGCTCTATTTGTAATGCTAGGGAATGCATTTAAGCTGTTGTTCTTAATCTGCTTTATAATATTGACATTCTACACAAAAGAAAAAGGGAATTTATATTCAATGCCGAAGGCAAAAATATCTTCTATGCTTTCATGACGACGGTTAGAGATGATTAGGGAGTTCTTTAGAATATTTTCCTATGTTAGAGATAACGATGGTATTTATGCTAGTTATCTATCTTGTTTAAGAGTGCACATATATTGCATGCATTATTTCCTTTAATTGTGCATATCATGATTGAGATATTATCTTGGAATAATTATCTAATGAAGTCTATAAATGGGTAAGTGTATTCTTCATTAATATATACATATATGTATATATATATATATATATATATATATATATATATATATCAAATTTTACAAAATTCTCTAATTTTATTTTTTGCATTATTCTTATCTTTGTCATTGTGATTATTCATTTAATAAATTACATAATGGTAGAAAAGAACTAATCTTGTGCAATGCACATTAATCGAGGGTGTTGTCGAAATAAATTTCGATGGCTTAGGCTGGATGGATCAACTTGGCACTTCCGTACTAGATGAACATTGAATATTCTTTCCAGTTTATGTCGCTTTTGTATCTGAGCTTCTTTACGGTATCGGATTAATCTCATGATCATCGAGTCAAGACAATTCTCTTATGCGCTGCAACAAGGAAATTAGAGGTAGAGGTGATCTTGCCCAAGGCGGCTTGACAGACATGCACATCGATCTTCTGAGCGGGTTCGGGTGATGTATGTCGCTCCGATGGGCAGTCTGGGGTCAGCTCCGAAAGTAGTTTCTATTTTTGAACCAATGAGATTAAGGACGTTCTATGAATCCTTGTTGGGCCCAACTCGTCCAAAACCGTTAAGTGTTTCAAAGAACACTTTAGTGTCGAGAGTAAGCAATATTCTATGCCTGTTCACATGTCCAATCCAAGTTGGCATTGAAAAGGGCGTAATTATAAATCCGAGGCCTCTGAAGATGGCTGGAAAGTAAGTTAAAAAAAAAATTAACGTCATAAACCTGTAATGCCAATTTTATCACTAAACAAAATATAAGATAATTCTCTAGGAGGCTACGAGTTAAGCATATTATCCAAATGCTACACTATGCCCACATGAGCAAGCATATCACTAGACCAATTGCCTTCCTGAAAAATGCGATGAATTTTGAACTCAAAATGAGCTCTATAGCCTTATGATATCCTTAAATAATGTTGGATCAATGTTATTCACTACTCTCTCTGGGTTAAGAAATTCAGTAATTATTTTGGAGTCCATCACAATCAATATCCACTACCCACTTGGTTATCTCCTTATTAGGGATTCTTAGATGTACTTCACATGTCATGTAGAGCATCAACTTTATCGAGTGACTTCTTGTTGTCTTGACTTAGAAGTATTAGGTCGTTCACTTCACAACCCTTAGGCCCTCCTCTCTGTCTACCATTGAAGATTCATTTTCATGCCCAAGCCCAATTTTACCATAGGTCTTTAGTTGGGAGAGGCCGCCATTAAGATTTGAGTGTCTTCAGGATGTTCAACTCACCTCTTAAGAGATGACTTTAATTAAGCCTTTGGCAAAAAGTGGCCCAAATTATTTTAGAATAGATATGATCATAGGTTTAGCAAGTGACTCGCGATACCTTAATGCACTATCCAAGAGTGTAAATATAAAGTGCTTTGAGAAATCATTATACTAAAAAATTTGAATAGCCCAAGTTGCCTATCGACGCTCATCCAATTAAACTTGAAAAAACAAGCGTAGACTGGTTCAGGTTGGTTATCATGACATTTGAGCAAGGTGAGGAATAAATTCCGCTCTCTTTTTGAAGTAGACTGGTTCAAGTTAGGTTACCTTGTTTACTCCATCGGGTTTATTCATCTTCTGCAAAGATGTAATAAGGCCCAGGGAATAACCAAACGACATGAACTCAAAAAAAAAGTGGACTCCGACAAACTCTCTAACTCTTACTCGCAAAAATACTAGAAAAGCTGATGTTGGAAGAGTCGAAGAAACCCTATAACCCAAACCCTCGTTTGGAAAGTCACTGAAATTTCCTTATTTTGTTTTAATCAGCTGGCTCAGTAGAATATCCAATTAAGCACACAACATGAGAGAGAGAGAGAGAGAGAGAGAGAGAGAGAGAGAGAGAGAGAGAAGCACAATATCTGTCTAACATCAAAGATCCGAATTGGTTCTGTCCCAGAATTCCGAAGCCACTTTGGCAAATGTCAAGATTGCTAGTTCAATGAAGCTGTTAATCACATAATAAATAGGGGTTTAGCAGTCTTGCTGTCCGAAAAAACATATAATTCCCCTTGAACGGCACGGTTGCGTTGAATTTGATTTATAATATTTATCTTTTTTGGTAAAAAGATAGGTAATGTTGACCCAATAACAATTGGACCGTCAATGTTTCCCTTTCTTTTAGAAAAATGATAAATATAGATCCTTCGAAGCATAGTTCATGAAATTAAAATGGTTATATTAGCACTTTTGGTGTAAAAATAATTGGAGAATGTTGACCCGATGACGATTGGACCGTTATTGTCGTCTTTTTCTTTCATTTTTCATAAAGAACAAAGATTTCTCAAATCATAATTCATGGAACGTGGTTGGTTGACCAAGTCTTGAGGAAAATTGAAGAAGGCTGGTTAATTATCTCTCTCTCTCTCTCTCTCTCTCTCTCTCTTCGTTTTTTTTTTTTTTAAATTTGTAACGCCAATTTAAATCTGTACCCTTATTACTCAACAACAAAATTTCGCATTAAGTATTCATATTAAATGAATGTTGATATTATTAACTTTTGTTGGCCGATGTCATTACCTAAACATGGAAATAATAAGGAAAATTTTCTTAACATTATGGTTTGGATGATAATTGTTTTTTTTTTTTTTTTCCTTTTTGAAAGACAGAGCTTCATAGGCAACCTTTTAAATATAGAATTTCTAGATATTATTCATGTAGTCAAGACCTTTTTTTTTTAATATTATTTAAATAAGATTTAAAATTTCCACGTCAACATTTTTCATTAGACAAATTAATCGAGTCGACATAAAGACTCGATTGCATCAATTTAACAAATTTTAAAATTTGATTGCATTTTTTCAAAGTTTTAAGAGATAATTATATTTTTGCAATAATTTTTAGGACTTGTGATGGATATATTCCAAGGGAAATAAGCTGCCAGAATGCAGAAAATTATCCAGCCGAAACGGGAGCCACTGGACACATGGCGATCAAATACTGGAGGGAACAATGGTTGAGGTGGAAGTGCAGGACCATGCGATATTGTTTGTTCTCGCTGAGGGAACCGAACTTTGAAGTGTTGGCCGTTGAGATGCGGGAAAAAGACGTCGCCTCTTGTTTTTCGAAAAGCTCCCTAAGAAAACTGGGGAGACAGAGCCACTAAAACCGAACCCCGCAAAATAGGAGGAAGAATGCAAACAAGCTCTCACTCACCCATGGAAGCGCTGCTCCTAATGTGACATCCTGAAAATTTTAATTTGTTTTCTACTGAATTAATTGGACATTTTATTGATGCGCCTATAGGGTTATTCTCGGAGTCGATTACTCTTGAGATAACTAGACTAGCTGGGGAAGCTATTAAGAACTTTAAAATAAATAAACTTGAGAATTCGATCGGGAATCAGCTTCTCGATCGTGCTTATCCTTAGAGGTCATTACGACTGAGATGTGTGGCCAATCGTGGGTGACTCCACTAAATTGGAAAATTCTCGTCGACCGACACTAATATGATTTTACTATCGTTTTGGTACCCTGTGTCCGTAATTGAATCCTCAAGATTTTCATGACAATTGAAAGTCACCAGTGTGTCGAGTGGGTTCATAGTGGCTCGAAAAAAATCGACTACGGGTCATTTGCCTTAAAAAGTTCTAAAGACTACCCGATAGCTTAGGTCACGATAAAAACGCGCCAAATGGAAATTAATCGCCGATTCAAGTTTGATTTTAGAAATTGAAGATTCTGTTATATCACAATAAATTCTAGGACCCACGACTCAGTCTTAGAAGATTTTTTTGACAACCGACACTTTTTTGGGAAAAAGTCGTCACATCATCGTTTCGTGCAGAACAAGCCGAAGATTAGTTTTGATGGCAAAATTGGAAAGCAAGATAGATATGTGGGTGAGGAAAAATGCTAAGGTGATCGTTGAGACATCAATTGATTTTATGAGGGCCGATTGAGAATGAATTGATAGAGAGTTGATGTTCAATTGAAGCCATTTCCCCTCAATTTCATAGCTCCCCTCCTCCCCTAGCCAAAGGGACCAAAAGAGAGGTTGTGGGGGTGTGTGTGGGTGGTTCAATGTGAGCTAAGAATTTATGCTTGGCCTAGATTAAAACTTGAAGACCAAGATTGGAAAATCAAGCCACAAGGGCCCCTCCATTCCCCCTCACTCTTATCCTTCTCCCTCTCTCCCTCAACTCCACCGTCCACCTTTTTCTCTCTCTCCCTCTCATCGTGCGAACTAGCTAGTAGAAGCAGAAGTAGTAGCCATCGTCGCTTGGAGCCGGAGCAGCAACCGCCAGCCACACGCCGCCTTACCAAACCGCCAGTCGCACCATCGCTTGGCTGCGTGTGCCATCCACCTGCGACCTCGACCTCTGCAGCTTATGTTTGTCTGCTGAAGGGATCGACCAGCCACTGTGAATGGCTGAACAGGCCGTCGGAGTTGCCGTGCAACCTCACCGGACTATCACTTGCTTTCCCCCGAGCTTTGCTACCCTAGCCGAGTTGATTCTCCTGTTTTGTAGCCAAGAACAACAGCTTGGTTAGTGGGTTTCCAGCAGCGATCCAAGCCCGTTTTGATAATGTTCCGGGCCCTGAACCCGAGGCTCACTTTGGAAAGAAACGACCCCTGCGTCGTCCCCATCGGTTTGATCCGACTCGTTTGCTAATCAAGTGAGTAATCTCACTAATCCTTGGTTAGTAGACTAATAATGCTTAAAGATTGATTAGTGTTAATTAAGTAGGATTAGGTGGTTAGATTAGAGTGGATTAGTAATTATTAATAAATTAATTGCATATTAGTTAGGTGGTTAGTGTAATTAGCTCGAGGATAGCCTATAGTATTTATTGAATGCTTATCGGGATTTTTCCCGACCCGTCTCGGGCTTCAATTAGGCATCATGAGCCTAAATTGGATTTTTAGTATTTATTTATTAACTTTTGAAATTAATTTAATTAATTATTTTTCAGAAAATAAAGCTGGAATAGTCGACAACCAAAATTTTATGCTGATTGTCGTGGTGCAGTCTGTTTATTTATTTGAGGTGTACATTGTGCTGAATTGAATTAGTTGTGATATTTCAAGAATTTATTCTAAATTGAATGGAGATTGAGCGATTGATTGGTAGATGGCCGAGTATATTTATTTAGCGCCAATAATGCTTTGATGGGCTAAAGTAGAGAGAATTATAGGAGCAAAATGGTAATACTCTTGGCTAAGACCGATCAGGTACGATGTTATGGACCTACGTGGTTTGGTGATTAAAGACATTATTGACGAAAACGGCGCCTTAAAGAACACACGTAACGGTCTAGTACATACATCATTATAGACATATGTGGTTTAGTGATTAAGGACATCACTAGCAAAAACGACGCATTAAAGAACACACGTAACTGTCTATTAAATACATTGTTATAGGCATGCGTGGTTTGGTGATTAAGGATATTACTGGTGAAAACGACATCTTAAAGAATGTACGCAATTGTCTAGCGTATACGTGACCTTGGTGAAAACGACGCCCGAGAGCATTAATGTGGCTTTGTGTCTGAGTATACTATTGGAGGTTATATAGTGAGGAGTGAAATGACCGGGGAATGATTCGATTGATATGTAATCGACTAGGTCGATTGAATGAGATAACAATTTGTGTTGTGATTGCTTGGGTGCCTATTGAACTATGCTAATATGTAGGTGGAATATGAGGTCAAGGTAAGTCCTTTGACCCGTGTGTGCATAGGCAACCCGGTTAGCGTATTGGTTTCCTAATCGAGTCTTAGTGGGGTAGAACTTGCTGAGATGTAGCATCATTGGTTATTAAATAACCAATTTCAGGCCCCTAGATGGCAACGCCAGTACCTCCCCCTCCTCTAGAGTAGTTTGACATTCCAGTGGATATCTCCAAGAAACTCACTTCCATGTTCATCCTCATCCAGAAGGGTTAGAATATGTTTTGATTAAGTCGATGGTGTGGGTTGATGTTGGCCAGGACGACCTAATGCCCCATGAGTATCGATCTTGGTATCATTACTATTTTGATGGACGAAGGATAGGTCCCATCCTTGAGGAAGATATACCTCACCCTGTCTTGGAGAGAGCTTTTGGCCAAGGGATTGCAGACCACAGAGATGGAGGCATAGATGATGCCAGAGATCCTACACTTGAGAGTGAGCTGACTTCATCTGTATACACTGTTGAGGATGAAAATTTTGAGGAAGGTGAGATCATGGAACAAGAAGTGGAAGGTCCAGATGAGGACAAGGAGAGGGGAAATGCTGAGGAGGAGCCGGTAAAAGAAGAGCCTGAAGAAGACGAGGAGCCTGAGGAGGAGGAAAGTGAGTCAGAAGAATCAGAAGAGGATCAGGATGATCCTGAGTACAACCTGGATGAGGACTAAGATCCCATCCTCTTTTGTGAACCCTGTTTATGTGTGAATAGAGTGAGACTAGAAAGTTGTGAATAGTTTTGTGCAGTACTTTGAGTTATGCTCTGTATAAAAGCATGGTTGTGAATTTCAATATGAAAAATATGGCATTGCTTTTCTATCCCATTGTTTTATTGTTTGGGGATTTATAACTGCTTTCACATGTGCTATTAAAAATGAAAGGGTTGGCGATATATAGTTCTGGGATATCGCATTCTAAAATCGACTAAGCAGAAGGATGTGTGCGTGCCCGAGGATCGGAGCGTGACACCTGATGCTTCGTCCCCTACATTTATACTCCTCGCTCCCACTCAAAGCTCTCGACTCGACCATTACCACCCATCGAAGCAATTCCACCGTCGCATCGCTGAATCTCTTGAAGCTGAGAAACGGACACGGAGGAGCCACAACATGTCGAGAGCCCTCTGTGATGTGATCACCAGAAGACGCGTGTATCGATGGTGGGATCACGTGAGGCGAGCTCCCAAGGACCCAATTGCCAGCGTCAGAGAGGCCTCCCTCTTTGACGTGAGCCAAACAAGATCAAGATCAATCTGTGAGCGACGACATGTCAAGAGCTTACAAAAATGAAGAAGGCAAGCCTGTTGTGGTTCGGTGCGAGAGGAATGTAAAGGCTAAAGTTGCAGGTAGCAAATTTCTAGGAGTTCTCAATCTATGCCTTCTCTCGATAACCGCTGGTACTTTGTTTCCTCTTCTTGATTCAGTTGATTGTGAAATGACAATTTAATCTGTTCAATTCTTATAACGAGATTTGTTTTCGTTTCTTCTTTCATTGATGGAAAGTATAGTATTTTATTATTCCCACAATCAGTACTTTATTCGGACATGGCATCATAACGCAAGGGTTCCCATTTGTTGAGATATTATATTCTTTAGGAGTTCAAACTTTTAAACTAAACAGCGTTTTGTTCGATTTTAAACTATCATCTTAATATATTATATATATATATATATATATATATATATATATATATTACCAAATTCATGGTAAGGTTGGAGTAAGATTATCTAAACATCTTTCTCGTGAGTATCAGAAATAAATATAAACACCATTTGTTTCTTGTAATTTAAACTTTCAAATAGATAGATGTGCACTCATCCTGCCTCATTTATATAGGTCTAGTAAAGAAAATGAAATTCTTGGAATGAACACTTACTGTTTTTATTTTTAAGAGCTATGTGCGCATGAATCTAAGGCACACAAATGGAGGTTTGAGAGGAAGTAGGTCTCGGAAAAGAGTACCTCTCTATGATGATGATACCTTGTACGCAGGGCCGACCACTTCATGTTCAAGATCCTCACATTGGTATATCTTCGGCTATTGTACCAAGAAGTTTTCTAATTACTTTTGCTTTTTTGGGTTTTTTTTTTTTTTTTCAATTGGTGATTCTTTAATGTGTTCTTTTTTTTATAGGAAAAATAATGTCATGGAAGTCAATCGGGAATTGCCTAGTTGGGCAATGTCTCAGTTGATGTCGCGGAAACAAGTCTATGATTCACCGAAGTTGACTTTTTCTTTTGTTTGCGATTCGTCGGACATTGGAAAGGACAGAAGACAAGCTTTGTTCGACGTGCTTGACACGACTATGATTCAAAGCTTTATCGAAGAACCGCCCTTGATTAACTAAGCCGTCGCAGACCAAGCACGTTTTGTTTTGGTTACACCCGGTCACTATAAATTAATCATTAATGTGAAAAAGCACATCATATACTGATCATATTTCCGACATATCGATCGACAAAGTGATTGTGCTTCACGACAAATCACGGTACATATTTTTCAGTGTTGAATTATCTCGATCCTGATCGATGACAGAAAAGCATAAGCTGGAAATCTAAAGATGGCTAAGCTACCTACCTTATTTTTCTAATTAAGAGAGGCAGATGCTCACTTATTTGAATGCTCAGTATATGAAGTTATCTTGTTCGGCATTGATTTAGCCCACTTATGGAAATACTCTCTCGCAGTTTTTCACATGATTTAGTATGCCAAATTGATAGTTTCTGTAGAATTACTTTTATTTCTAAGAAATGCTATGAAAGAATTTAAGACGTTAGCTAAAAGAATAATGCCCGGAGATATGAGATACGTGAATTTGGAATTAATTAACTAAACTTTTCAATAGTTAAAATCTCTGGACAACTTAATTATGTGAAGATTAGTCTAAAGCTAAGTCAAGATGCTTTGCAACGTGATTAAATACTTGTTTCTAGTGCAATGTTATGTCCCAATCACCATCTTTTTTGATCACTTAAGAGTAAATTTGAGAGACACTCGGCATGTAGATCGTTGGTCCATTGACTTACGTATTGGTGGGTATGAATTGAGTCACTGTTTCGAAATGGTTATATTGTAAAAGATAACATAGATGGATCATCGCAATCTTATGTGAATTTCTTTTTGAGAAATGAGAAGGTAACAGCACCATCACTCCTTGGAGAGTAATGGTGCTGCCTCCACCACTAGTTTTCTCAAGGAAACGAGGGTTAATTCCAAAAAAAAGCACCAACTTTAGGTCGATGGACAAATCTAACCCAAACTTTTTTTTTTTGTCTCGTAAAAAAGCACCAACTTTAGGTCAATGGAAAAATTTGGCCCAAACTCTTTTTTGTCTCGTAAAAAAGCACAAACTTTAGGTCGAGTGAAAATTTTGGCCCAAATTTTTTTTGTTTGGAAAAAAATCATTAACTTTGACTTAAATTCTAAATCTGACCACCCTTAACTTATATTCATTGATTGTCCTTAATCCATATGCACTTGTTGGCTAACACCATCCATTTTCTTCTTGTTTGAGCCATAGCTTGAAGAATAACAGTGAAACTATGCCATCTCCTATACTTCACTAGCAAGTAAAAAAATCTCCCGATTGAATTTCTCTCGCTAGACTTTATTGTTTTGTCGTAATATGAAACTGTAGATCACCACCAATCAAGAGAAACCATGGATGAGATCCACCAACCTCACAGCTAGAACATTTTCTCTTGAAATAAGGTTAACTTCAAATAGAAAGTTAATGAGGTTGGGACACCTGGAGTGCCATAACTTGGCACGGAGGGATATTTAAGTGCCAAAACTTTAAAATGGTACACTTAAGTGCTAATATCGGAGTAAAATGGGACACTTAAGTGACTCCGGCGAAAATCCGGCCAAATGGCTGACGTGCGCATTTTCTAGCGAGTTTGGTCCAAAACGGTGTCGTTTTGCACGCTGACGTGGCGGAGAAAATACAAAAACGACGCCGTTTCGTGTTTACGTGTAAATAATAATATAAAAATTAATTTTATTTAAAATATTCAAAAAATGAAAAAATTAAGAAAATTTTAAAAAATTTAGAAAAATTTAAAAATTTAAAAATTTTAAAAATTTTAAAAAATGAAGAAAAATTAAAAAATTTAATGTTTTTTTTAAAGAAAAGGGGGGGGGGGGTCGAACGGGGTGGCTGAGGGCTGAGCCCACGCCATTGCCGCCGCCTCCCCGTTGTCGCCGGGAAGGGCCGGCGACGGAGGGGGAGGGTCGGTCGGGGTCGCTGGCCCCTGGTTAACCGACGGCGAGGGCTGCGAGCCCTCGCCGGATTGTGGCGAGGGCCGCGACCCTCGCCCTAGATTTAGGCGAGGGCTCGTGGGCCCTCGCCACCGGTCGACCGGCCTTGCCGGCCGACCCTCCCCACTCTGTCGCCGGCCCTTCTCGGCAGCGGCGAGGAGGCGGCGAGGGCCCGTGAGCCCTCGCCGGATCTGGGCGAGGGTCGTGGCCCGCGCCCAGATCTAGGGCGAGGGTCGCAGCCCTCGCCTAGATCCAGCGAGGGCTTGCGGGCCCTCGCCGCCTCGCCGTCGGCGAGAAGGGCCGGTGACGGAGTGGGGAGGGTCGGCCGGCGAGGGCCGGCGAGCCCTCGCCCAGATCTGGGGCGAGGGTTGCGGCCCTTGTCGCGATCCGGCGAGGGCTCGCAACCCTCGCCGTCGGTCGGCCGGGGGCCGGCGACCCCGGCAGACCCTCCCCCTTTGTCGCCAGCCCTTCTCGCGGACGATGGGGAGGCGGCGGCGGCGAGGGCTCAGCCCTCAACCGCCCCGTTTGACCCCCCTCCCCTCCGCCCTTTTTTTTTAACTTTTAATTTTTAATTTTTCTTAATTTTTTAAAATTTTTGAAATTTTCTTAATTTTTTAAAAATTTGAAATTTTGAAAATTTTTGAAATTTTTTTAATTTTTTTGAATATTTTAAATAAAATAAAATTTTATATTATTATTTACACGAAACAGCGTTGTTTTTGCATTTTCTCCGCCACGTCAGCGTGCAAAACGACGCCATTTTGGATCAAACTCGCCGGAAAGTTGCCACGTCAGCCATTTGGCCGAATTTTCGCCGGAGTGACACTTAAGTGTCCCATTTAACTTCAAAATTGGCACTCAAGTGTACTATTTTAAAGTTTTGGCACTTAAGTGTCCCTTCGTGCCAAGTTATAACACTTGGGCTGTACTTCTGCCGAAAGTTAATGGTAAGGGTTAGATTTTGGATAGGAGTGAAAATTTGTTATTTTTTATGAGACAAAACAAAAATGGGGCCAGAATTGTCACTTAACCTAAAGTTTGTGCTTTTTTATGAGACAAAAAAAAAGTTCGAACCAGATTTGTCCCTGGACCTAAAGTTTGTGCTTTTTCATGAGACAAAAAAAAGTTTTGGCCAGATTTGTCTATCGATCTAAAGTTGATGCTTTTTTATGGAATTAGCCCAAGGAAACGATCCCTTGAGAGAACTGTGGATCCCATTTGGTGGGTCCCACGGAGTGGAATTTAATAAATAAATAAAAACAATAAATCAAATAAAAACTAGAAAATATTGTAAAATATCGCATGGACAGTGTTGTAAAATATCGCATGATGAATATATAATAGAGAAGAGATTAAAGAAGAGAAAGCAAGTGAACACTAGAGATAGTAGCAAGATGAGAGAGCTTTATTTCTAGTATCTCACTGTCGTGTTTTTGTGTGATTGTGTATTGTACATCAAAACTAAACTTATATTTATAGGAGAACAAGAATGTACTTATCATTAATATCAATGTATCGAATGATACATGTACAGGATAAGGGAGATGAACGTTCATTGTATAGGGAGATGTACTTAGAACATTTGATACAAATGTACCATAATAAGTACATTGGATAAGATGAATATAATAAATATTCATTCATGTATTCTATCCATTCATGTATTTCATAACACTCCCCCTTGAATATTCATCATATTCATTACAAATGTGCATCAAATGATACTGCCTCATTAAAAATCTTAAGCCGGAAAAACCCAGTGGGACAAAAACCGAATAAAAGGGAAAAAGAGTGCAGAGCACACAGGTTATGATCTTTCCCTTTTATGGATGCATTAATTGCCTCGTTAAAAACTTTAAGCCGGAAAAACCCTATGGGAAAAAACCGGACATAAAGAAAAAAGAGTGCAATGTATATATAGCAATTCTTGGGACTAATCATTATTGCATCTTGTAAACTAGCCGCATATCAATGCTGCAATGCATAGTAATATCTCCCCCTCAATAGAGCCATATAGCCACTTCTGGGGCTAATTAATCTTACATCTTATGAACTCGCCTCATACCAATGCCATATACTAATTTCTCAAAACTTGATGTTGGCAATGATTTGGTAAAAAGATCTGCAAGATTATTTATGGATCGAATGTTTAACATCAATTTGTCGACTTTCTTGGAGTTCATGAGTATAGAAAAATTTTGGCGAGATATGCTTGGTTATATCACCTTTGATATATCCTCCCCTGACTTGTGCAATACAAGCAGCATTATCTTCATAAATTATAGTGGGAGAATTTGTAACCGGTATTAAGCAACAAGAATTATGAATATGTGTTATAACGGATCTTAACCAAACACACTCTCTTCTAGCTTCATATAAAGCAATAATCTCAGAGTGGTTAGAAGATGTAGCTACTAGCGATTGCTTCGTAGAACGCCAAGAAATAGCGGTGTTGTTATAACAAAATATATACCCGGTTTGAGAGTGAGCCTTATATGGATCGGATCTATATCCAGCATCAGCATATCCAACTAAACCAGAGTTAGTGGAATCCTTGGAATAATATAATCCCAAATCTATGGTTCCTCGGAGATAACGAAAAATATGTTTAACTCCATTCCAATGTCTCTGAGTTGGCTCAGAACTAAAACGTGCCAATAAATTTACCGCAAAAGCGATATCTGGTCTCGTACATTGTGCCAAGTACATCAAAGGCCCAATTGCATTGAGATATGGTACTTCAGGACCAAGTATCTCTTCATCAGATTCTCTAGGACGAAATGGGTCCTTTTGGGGATCTAGAGATCTTACAACCATAGGGGTGCTCAATGGGTGAGCTTTGTCTATGTTGAAACGTTTAAGCAATCTTTCAACATATGCTGATTGATGGACGATTATTCCATTTGCTTTATGCTAAAGCTCTAGACCAAGACAAAGTTTGGTTTTACCCAAATCTTTAACTTCAAACTCCCTTTTCAAATATTCAGCAGTTTCAGCTAACTCTTCTAGAGTTCCAATTAAATTTATATCGTCGACATAAACTGCTATAATAGCAAATCCAGTTTCTGATTTCTTAATAAACACGCATGGAAAGATAGGATCATTCTTGTACCTTTCCTTAATTAGGTACTCACTTAGGCGTTGATACCACATGCGACTGGATTGCTTTAACCCGTACAAGGATCTTTGCAATTTTATTGAGAATAAATTGCGGGGGGTGCATGCTTCAGGCATTTTGAATCCCTCAGGAATTTTCATATAAATATCAGAGTCTAATAAGCCATATAGATATGCCGTCACAACGTCCATAAGACGCATTTCCAATCTTTCAAAGATTGCTAGGCTAATAAGAAAACGAAATGTAATCATATCCATCACAGGTGAATATGTCTCATTACAATCAATCCCAGGTCTCTGGGAGAATCCTTGGGCAACGAGTCGGGCTTTATACCTGACAACCTCATTTTTCTCATTTCGTTTTCGGATAAATACCCATTTATATCTAACGGGCTTTACATTATCGGAGATACGAGTTACAGGTCCAAAAACCTCTCGTTTAGTTGGGGAAGCTAATTCAGCTTTAATTGCTTCCTCCCACTTAGGCCAATCTTGCCTTTGAAGACATTCAATAATAGATTGCGGCTCACAATCATCATCCATAATTGTATGAGCAACTGAGAATGCAAAAGCATCATCAATGATGATTTCATTCCGATCCCAAATTTCATTACAATATGTAATGGAATTCTCAGTATTTCCGGGGCTAGTGCTCCTTTCATGGGTTTGCGTCTCTTCAGGGGCAATAAGCTATTTGGGAGCAAGCACAACACTAGGCTCTTCTGGAGCAGATTTCTGATTCTTTCCCATTCGTTTTCAAAGAGCAGTATCTTTTGATCCTATCGGTCTACCACGCTTCAAGTGCAGGGGATTTTGATTCATTTTAACCTGTTCTTCGGGAACAGCTATCCTAGCTAGAGCATTTGCAGCTGGAATATGAGACTTCATTACCTTAGTAGCATTATTAAATGCGTCAGGAAGTCTATTGGCCATAGCCTGTAAATGGATTATGAGCTGTACCTCGTTTTCACATTCAGGAGTCCTTGGGTCTAATTGAGATAAATTTTTCTCATTCCAGGAGAAAACCTTAACTAGTTTTTGTTTTGCAGTCATGGAAGTTGTAGGTATCCCAATTGATGGAAACCTAGTCTCATCGAAATGACAATATGCAAACCTGGTAGTAAAAAGATCACCAGTAGTTGGTTCCAAGAACCTAATGGTAGATAGTGAATTAAACCCAACATAAATGTCCAAACGGCGTTAGGACCCATTTTCGTCCTTTTTGGCGGTGCTACAGGCACCTGTACTGCACAACCAAATGTGCGTAGATGTGAAATATCTGGTTCATAACCAATAACCATTTGAAGGGGAGATTGTAAAATACTAGCAGTGGGGCGTAATCTTATTAGAGCTGTCGCATGTAAAACTGCATGACCCCATGCTGTATCGTTGAGATTCGTTCTCAATAATAGAGTGCGGGCAATGATTTGGATACGTTTAATCAAGGATTCTGTCAATCCATTTTGAGTATGAACATATGCAACCGGGTGCTCAACCTCGATTCCGAGTGAAGCACAATATGTATCAAAACTCTTTGATGTAAATTCACTAGCATTATCCATCATTATGCTCTTAATTGGATAATTAGGGAATTGTGCCCGGAGCTTTATAATTTGCGCAAGTAAACGCGCAAATGCGACATTGTGCGTAGATAATAGGCAAACATGGGACCATCTACAGGATGTGTCCACTAATACCATAAAATATCGAAATGGTCCATTTGGTGGTTGTATTGGTCCACAAATATCACCTTGAATTCTTTGCAAGAATAAAGGAGATTCAAAATTAACCTTTGTTATAGAAAGTTTGATAATGAGCTTTCCTTGTGAGTAAGCCTCACAATTATAATATTTGGACAACAATACCTTTATATCCCTTAAAGGGTGCCATTTTGTATTTTGAATTATCCTACGCATCATTGAAGCGCTAGGATGACCAAGGCGATCATGCCACAGTCCAAACTGATCAGGGTTTACCAATCTCCAAGATGTGGTAGCATAGGTTTCAACAGCTTTAATCATAACACAATACAAACCCATAGAAGAAGCTTCTAGCTTCTCATGGATGGTCTTTAGGCCTATCTTATAAGAGGAAATGCCAATATATTCCTTATCTTGCTCATAAATAGTCTCAATATGGTACCCATTATGGCGTACATCTTTGAAACTGAGCAGATTCCTTTTTGATCGAATGCTTAGAAACGCATTCTTAATATGTAGGATTGTGTCATTTGGCAAAATAATTACAGCATTCCCAAAACCATTAACAATCAGAACAGGACCTAATATTGTATGGATTTGTGCCTTACGCAATGTCATACTCGAGAAAAAATGTCTACTACAAAATATAGTATGTGTTGTTGCACTATCAAGCAAACAAACATCTTCATTTTTCTCGGTATTTTCCATTTGCATTTATATTGACAACTTTAGGTGTCAAGTATCATAAAAGTTGCATATTAGTTATATAGTCGAATAAAATTTCAAAGATAAATATTATATAAAGTTCATAAGTATTTCATAAAGAACAATAAAAAAAAAAAGTAATACATTTAAAGCGAAACAATATAAATTTCAAAGTTCAAATTATTATCCACCAATCTGATTCATCAAAGTAATCAGAGGTCCTCAAAGAAATCAGAGACATCCAATGATGCATTTGCTACTTCAGGAGCAAGAGGAATCCCACCAACAGAAATATTGTTGGCCTCAACAGTGGTTATGGCAGTATGATTGATTTCAATGGCATGAGATTCACCACGCTTGCCCGTATTCTTTAAAGATGCCTGGTATAGGTCAACAAAATATTTTGGCGTACGACAGGTACGTGACTAGTGCCTAGTCATGCCACAGCGATGACAAATACTTTCATTAATAACCTTCTTTTGCTTCTTTTCATTGCCATGATTCAGACCAAAGTTTGATTTCCTAGGGTGGTTAAATTTCTTGCCATCCCTTCTATGATTATGTTCTTGCCTGCGCTTATAGCCCTTAAAATGGCTAGTATTTTTCTCAAAGTTAGCATGTGTTTCAGGCAATGCTTTTGAGCCAGCATGTCTAAGATCATGATTTTTGAGTAGCAATTCATTAGTTTGCTCGGCAATAAGAAGCACATAAATTAATTCAGAATATGTGGCAAACTGATGTTACTGGTATTGCTGTTGCAATACAATATTTGAAGCATGGAAGGTGGAGAAAGTTTTCTCAAGCAATTTTGCATCAGTGAGTTTGATACCGCATAACTCAAGTCGAGAAACGATATCAAATAAAGTAGAATTATAGTCAGACACTGATTTAAAATCTTGCAGTCTGAGATTTTGCCAATCATATTGTGCTTGAGGGAGGATAATAGTTTTGGTATGATCATACCTATCCTTCAACCTCCTCCACAAGATATGCGGGTCTCGAACAGAAAAATATTGAGTCTGTAGGCTCTCATGCAAATGACGGCAAATAAAAATCAGCGCATTTGCTTTATCCTTTTCATTTGAGGTTCCATCCTCTGTAATTGTATTAGCGAGACCTTGCCATTGGAGGTGCATTTCCATGTCAAGGCGCCAGGATAGATAATTCTTTCCACTCACTTCCAGGATGTGGAATTTGGGCTTTTCAATATTTTCCATAATCCTTGCAAAAATAAATCCTTCAATCAATTAAAAGAATTTCCAAATATCCACCGCTACTTCAGGAGTAGAAGGATACTTTTAGATTTGAATTTTTGGCTTCGGGCCAAGAAAAATAAAAATGAAGAATTGATAGAAGAAGATGAAGTATAAGTTGATTAATAAAAATAATACCCACCTTGCAAAATTTACTTACTCAATCGGTAGATCTTTGTGCTTGCAAAAGTTACTTACTCAATCGGTAGATCCTCGTGCTGATAACGTGTTGTAAAATATCGCATGGACAGTGTTGTAAAATATCGCGCGGTGAATATATAATAGAGAAGAGATTAAAGAAGAGAAAGCAAGTGAACACTAGAGATAGTAGTAAGATGAGAGAGCTTTATTTCTAGTATCTCACTGTCGTGTTTCTGTGTGATTGTATATTGTACATCAAAACTAAACTCCTATTTATAGGAGAACAAGAATGTACTTATCATTAATATCAATGTATCGAATGATACATGTATAGGATAAAGGAGACGAATGTTCATTGTATAGGGAGATGTACTTAGAACATTTGATACAAATGTACCATAATAAGTACATTGGATAAGATGAATATAATGAATATTCATTCATGTATTCTATCCATTCATGTATTTCATAACAGAAAAATGTACTTATTAGAAACATCATCAATATAAAATATATTTGCTTAGAATTTAGAAAGAAAGGTTTAAACATCTTTATTATAAGACAAAATAAATGTTGGGTTTCTATTAACATTACCTCTATGATTAAACATTTTTCACACTCGCTTGAATGAAAATATTCGTCAATGAACAAACTGAATACAATTTTCAAAATAGTTGAATATCCAATTTACATAACTTAAAACATTAATAAATCCTGCTTGAGCAATCGCGGTCCAAGTTAACTCAACAACTGAAATTATGACAATTTTGTGTCTAACTTTACATAAATTTTATATTAAAAATTTAAGTATATTGGATTTGTTTAATTAAAATTTTTTTACCTCATTGTTTTTTTCTTTTATACAACCCCACTTTATTACCACGCTAGCCAACTTTCAAATTTTTCACTTATTAGAAATCTCATTAAATTAGGTTAAAATGCATGTATGTGTTGCTAATTTGACTTTTATTATATTTAGAATTAGTGAAAATGTTTTTGCAAGTACTCCGCTAAAGAATTGAGTTTTATATTTAAGTAGTTATGCAAATTATTAAATGGGCCAAATAGGAGTTCTTATTTTTCTTGGAAGAAATAGTTATTGAATCTATGCGAATTTTCTATCTTGATTTATTTTCCAAATTTGTTTTACCAGTTGCTATTCCCATTGAATGGGAATATATGGTCCACAAAGCACCGTTCTCTTAGCAACGCCTTTTTCTATGTATATGGCCTTTTCGCCTCTTTGATTAACCTTGAAGAGGCATCTTGCTCAAATCATTTGCAATTATTCTTGTGTAGTTTACCATATCATCTCTAGTAGGTAATTAAAAATCGAAAAAACATTGCAAGTTGACATTGATTAGCTATTCTCATTCGTGTTTACTTAGTCTTCCACGTCTAAATGAAAAAAACATACTGAGGTTGGGGTGAGCAGGGGTGAGCAAGTGAGGGCTGTGAACCCTCCCCTAGATCTAGATGAGGAATTGAATCCTCTCACCTATCACTCGGCAGTAGCATGACCACCATTACCACAAGGGTCGGCCACCCACGCCTCGATCTGAGTGTTGCCTCACAGCCTATGCCTATGGTCAAGGAGGACTGTTGGCCTTCTTAACCTTTTTTTTTTCCTTTAACTTATTTAATCAATTCTAATCGGGGTAAGTGGAAAAAACGAAGTTTGGATGGTTGGGTACTAATACACAACTTAGTTAACATTAACAGTCACGTAAGAGAGGAAAATTAATAACTTAAGTCCCATAAGCATTTTTCTTAAATTAAATTAGACCGAGTAAGAAGAGGGGCTTAATTGCACAAATTCAAATTAATAATAATAATAATAATAATAATAATAATAATAATAATAATAATAATAATAATAATAATAATAATAATAATAATAATAATAATACGTCATTGTACTATCCAAAAGTTTTAGGACTCATTTTTACTTTTGTGACCAATCTTATAACTTTTGATACACTTATCCCTCGTTTTTTTAGGAAAAAAAGGTCGCATTTCTGGAATGTGCTTAATTTCTTAATTTACCAACCAAAAAAGTGTTGTGTTGGATTTACTAATTATAACATGCGCCATAAAAGGAAAAAATGACAAGGAGTTTAACGGGTAACCTAGGTATCACTTTAAATTAAGGTGATTTTACATTTTAGGGGAATCGTATGCAACTTCACTTAATCAAGCCAAAAAACTCTAAAGAGAAGATCTTGTTCTTGGCATACCTAGACTAACCTTGGAACATTAATTTTATCATCCCATGATTGGGTCCGCACAAAATGAATGAAAAAATAAATAAATAAACCGTTGACTTCACTATTTAGATTTACTAAATTAAAAGCCAACCTGTCATCAATTTTCTACCTAAGTTTTAGTAAAATATAAATATATTCGACTAAAGTCATGGGTTAATGGACTATTTTCCCAATGGATCGAATCATTACAAAAATGATCAACGTCTCATTCTGATTAATGATCATCAGCAGCTTCCTCGTTGCTAATGGCATTTTCACTGGTCAACTATTCTGGCAAAATTCACAAATGACAGCCCGGCGCTAACATGTTTTTGATTAAGATATGATTAATCACCGGCACAGCTTCAACAATCTCAAGGATGTCTTTTGCTTCAAGCTAGAAGGCACATACGTTCTTGCCCCAATTATTATTTTTTTTTTATAAAAAAATTTACTCGTTTTGTTCTTCCACACAGCGTGTGTTGACATCCAAAACCAATTTGAAAAACTTTAACAATTAAGAGCCGAAAGTACTGTGATTCTCCTATAAATACTACACGCTGAAGTTCATGAAGAAGCCAAACCAAGACACGACACCCATTTGCGAGATCTCTCCCCTGTCTCTCTTTCCCCTCTGATTAGTCCTTTAGTCATGGCTTTCGATACAGCCCTGAAAATCTGCTGCCTTTTCTTTGTTTACGTGATCACGTCGAGATCTGCCTCGGCACAGTTGTCTAACCAAAATTACTACGAGAAAAGGTGCCAAAAGCACTCCAGACCATTAGATCTGCCGTGAAATCGGCAGTGGCCAATGAGTCTCGCATGGGAGCATCCTTGCTCCGTCTTCACTTCCATGATTGCTTCGTCAATGCAAGTCTCATTCGCTTTCTCACTCTCTCCATGTTTTTTACTTCCATGTCCATTTTCATCCTTTTGTGCATGTGTTGCATGTTCTTTTATGTGCAAGCTTTTACTTCATTCCCGATCCATACATGGATTATTCCTTTATGTGTATTTTCGATTGATCATCCATGCCTGCTTCGCTAAAAACAATTTTCACGTCCGATGTTAGAAGAGTTGCAAAACAACATTGTTTTTTTTTTTCCTTCAATTTTTTTCCATTTTATTATCTTGCGTTGTTTATATAATTCCACGCATGTCACATACATCAGTGAGTACAACACGTTTAGTAGAAAAAGATGTGACCAACATTTTGGAAATTCGAAAATCTTTAAGGAATACTGCAACAACTGAGATACAAGGACCAACGACTCCATTAAATTAAGAAAGAACAGACATTGAGCTGACCATAGCACACCCCTGCCAACCTGGTGTCTCTAACTTCGTCTTTTCTTCCCCTTATCTTTTAAGGAAACGTCTCTCTTTTAACATTCCTTTCCGATTGTTCGTAAGGGCAAAAAAGCACTATTTTGTTTCCTCATAAATTCAATATTTAGATCATCCTTTCTGCTTCGTTAGATCTTGTAAACATAATAAGATGAAACATTGACGTTCTTTTTAATATTTTTTTACAGGGTTGTGATGGGTCAGTTCTACTAGATGACACCGCGAACTTCACTGGGGAGAAGACGGCGTTTCCCAACTTGAACTCCTTAAGGGGATTCGATGTGGTTGACACCATCAAGTCGGAAGTGGAAAACTTGTGCCCCGGCGTCGTCTCGTGTGCTGACATCTTAGCCATCGTTGCGAGAGACTCCGTCGTCGAAGTAAGCACCCAACTCTCGAGATTTCTTAGAACGTAATTTTATTATTAATTTCTCAGAATATTCTTTTGAATCAATATGAAGGAAATTTGAGTTTCCTAATCTTACGTGGATTCATTGAATTTGATTTTCAGTTGGGGGGACAGAGTTGGCAAGTTCAACTAGGAAGAAGAGATTCAACCACGACGAGCTTAAACACTGCTAATACTGACCTCCCAGCTCCAACTCTTAATCTTAGTGCCCTAATCACTTCTTTCTCTAACAAAGGCTTCACTGCCGAAGAAATGGTAACCCTCTCAGGATCCCACACCATAGGCCAAGCCAGGTGCGTGACATTCCGGGCCCGCCTTTACAACAAGAACAACATAGACTCGTCATTCGCCACAACTTTAAAAGCCAATTGCCCTAGCTCAGGAGATGACAACAACCTCTCCCCTCTTGACGTCACCAGCCCGACGTCCTTTGACAATGCCTACTTCACCAACTTGGTGAGCCAAAAGGGTTTGCTTCATTCAGACCAGCAATTGTTCAGTAGAGGTTTGACGAATGCTCAAGTGATTGCCTATGGCAAGAAATTAGGCTCATTCCAGAAAGAGTTTGCCAAGGCCATGGTCAAGATGGGTGGCCTTAGCCCTCTCACCGGGCCCACTGGTCAAAACAGGACGAATTGTAGAAGAGTCAATTGATTTTAATCCTGGATATTGTTCTTTTGGAGATGTTTTTCTTTATTTAATCTTTTATTCTTGTAACCTTTCGAGATGATTGAGAATTATGTGTAATAACTTGGTGCTCTTGGGTGTAATGATAACTTTGTTTTAGTCAATTTCATGGGGCGTCAATTGAATATGACTATATCAATATCCAATGCTCGATAATGATTAATTGTAAGGCATCTAAGCTCTTGGAAATGCCAGACTTTTTTTTTTGGTCGAAACAACGGTATTATATATTAACGCACATATGAACAACCACTTTACAAAGCTTTAGAATACAAAAGATCCAAGAGGTGAGGAGGATGAGAGATAGCCCAATTTGAGGGAAGTGAGGAAAGCCCATGGGCTTTGGCAGCCTAGTCAGCAATGAAATTGGCTGCCGATCGACAGTGCTGGATCGGGAGATGGGGAAAACAGGGCAGATGCGCCATAGCTTCAGCAAACAGAGCTCTATGTTGCGAAGGAATCAAATTAGGGTTTTGTATTGCATCCACCAGCACCGAACAGTTGGATTCTAGCAAGAGACAATCTTGATTCTTTCCTTTCTGTAGCAGAAACTTAAGGGTAAGATTGAAAGCTTGTGTCTCTGTTTCCAGTGCTGAAAAAGTGGTAACGCTGCTGGTAAAACCGTCAAGCAAGTGGCCAATAGAGTCGCAACACACACAAGCTACTGCGCCTTCATTGTGAGATGTTGGGTAAGCTCCATCTATGTTGATTTTGATAATTCTAGGCTCCGGTGGGCGCCACATCTGAGCGAGATCTGGTGGTTGCAGCCCCTGATTCAACGACGCCCTGTTGTAGAGGTGGGTGGATCTGGCGTTTACAAGAGCCGATTGTACAACCTGTTCGGGATTTGGTCGTTGCTGGCGAAAT
Organism: Eucalyptus camaldulensis; assembly: GCA_019915185.1. Taxonomy (NCBI): domain Eukaryota; kingdom Viridiplantae; phylum Streptophyta; class Magnoliopsida; order Myrtales; family Myrtaceae; genus Eucalyptus; species Eucalyptus camaldulensis. Next base: position 12,058,138 of record JAHSVA010000005.1, read on the forward strand.
ACAAAGTTGTTTATGCTTTTCCAAATCTGCCACATAACAGAAGCCACCGTCTCCATATCAAGTAAGGCATACCTGTTCTTGAGTAATTCTACTAGGCAACTATTGATTCTTGTAACATTGTGAAGGTGGGATGTTAAAAGGACTTGTGGATGAGACCATATAGCTTGCGTCCAAGTAGATGATAGGAAGATATGTTCTGTAGTTTCCGGCACCTGTGCTGTACACAATTGGCAAATTGGGTCTGGGATGATATGTCTGTGGAAAAAATTCTCCTTTGTAGGCAAGGCATTGTGGCAAAGAGACCACATGAAGATGCGAAGTTTGGGGGGGCATTGCATGGTCCAAATTTTGTTCCAAAGCTTTTGAGGGGTTTAGTAAGATGAGGAAGCAGTGCTACGTATGTCACTGTTGGTGTGTGCTCTTATAGAATTAGAGCCGCTATTTGCCGTATACTTACCATTAAGTTGCCCCTTCCAAATAATTTGGTCAGTAGTGTAAGGAGGCTGAATTTGTACTGAGAGAATTGCATCTATAGTCCGATCATCGAATCTTTGTCGAAGTAGGGATTCAATCCATGCATTATGGTCTGTGGTTATAAAATCCGCCACCCGCTCCGGTTCGCCTTTAGGTGCTGGCCCGCCGATGATTCCGCTAGAAAGCCATTTATCCTCTCTAATTTTAATCCTTTGTCCATTGCCTACTGACCACTGGAGATTGTGTAATATAGAATCCCAGCCTAGCAATAAACTTTGCCATCCCTAGGAGGGTCTAGACCCTTTGTTAGCATTCCAAAATTCTTTAGAATAGAAATATAGTCCTTTAAAGAGTCTGCTCCATAAGGAAAGTGGTTGTTGTATTATACGGCAAGCTTGCTTACCCAATAAAGCCTTGTTGAATGCAATGAGATCTCGAAAACCTAGTCCCCTATGGTCCTTTCTATCTTTAAGGGTGTCTCATTTCTTCCAGTGAATACCATATTTGCTGCTATGAGGTTGCCACCAAAATCTAGCAATTTTCTGCTCTATAGACTTGCATAGAGACAGAGGAATTTTAAAGATTGACATGGCATATTGCGGGAGTGCTTGGACGACTATTTTAATCAGAATTTCCTTACCACCTTTAGAGATTAGTTGTTCTTTCCAACCTTCCAGCTTAGAGTTTACCCTTCCGAGAATCCATGCGAACATCTCTCTTTTAGATTTCCCCCAGTCTGACGGTATACCAAGGTATTTTCCAGTCTTGGCTAACACAGGGGCGCGTAGTTCTCAAGCCAGATTCACTTGAAGGCTATTAGGACAAGCTTTACTAAAAAGAATACCAAATTTGTTTCGGTTCACCTCTTGTCCTGTAGCTTGGCAATATTGGTGTAGAATATTGGCTAAATTCTGGCATTCCAGGAGTTTTCCATCTAAAAAAAATATAGCGTCATCTGCGAAAAAAAGATGAGATAGGGTAGGACACCACCTGTTTAATGTTATACCTCTGATGTTGCCCATGTTCACAGCTTGAGTAATAAGTGTAGATAGGACGTTTGCCACCAGGATAAATAGGTATGAAGAAAGAAGATCTCCTTGTCTTAATCCCCTAGTCGGATAAAAGTAGGGTAGAGGTTCGCCGTTGAAGTTGACACTAAGGGAGACTATTGCTATGCATTGCATCATCCACTGAATCCATTGTGCATGAAAGCCGAGCTAAGTGAGGTAGTCCTTTAGGAAATCCGATTCCACCCTATCGTATGCCTTTTGCATGTCTAGCTTTAGGATAGCCTGAAAATTCTTTTTCCTCTTTCAAGTCCTGATTTGATGGAGAACCTCTTGGACCATGAGAACATTATCCTGGATTTGACGTCCACTTACAAAGCCGCACTGCTCCGTAGCTATCAGCTCAGGTAACCAAGGCTTCAGTCTATTCGCAAGAACCTTTGAGATGATTTTGTATATAAAATTGCAAAGACTGATAGGTTGGTATTGGTCGAGCCTTTCTAGATGAGGTGTTTTTGGTAGCAGAGAGATGATTGTCCTATTGAATTCAGGTCGCATCACTCTGGAGTGGAAGAAATCTTTGACAAAGAGAAATATATCTTCCTGTAAAATATCCAATGAGACTGGTAAAACTGTCCCTTTAAGCCATTAGGTCCCGGAGCCTTGGATGCTCCCATTTGAAAGGCAACGTTTTGGACTTCCTCTAGAGTGATCTCTACTACTAGAGTAGCATTCATCTCCTCTGTCACCAGAGGTGGGCATTGCGCAAGAACAGGCCTATAGTCTCGATATCCCACAGAACTATACAAATTTTTAAAGAAACCCAAGGTCATGTCCTTCAAAAGATTAGATTCATGTACCCATTGATGATGCTCATTTTGTGACACGCTGATACAATTGCGCTGTCGCCTTTGGATAGTTGTGGCATGGAAAAATTTGGTGTTCTTGTGCCCCCATCTAAGCCAATTGAGCCTTGAACGCATTGCCCAATATTGTTCCTTCTGTTGCCATAAGAGCTGTATTTTTCTTTTATATTAGTAACCACCGTTTGGTCATACTGACCATTGGGTCGATTGGTCAGGTTTTGGAGCTTCTGCTTGAAGAGATTGATTTGATTATGACCATGAGAAAACTTGGATCAACTCCAGCTAGTAAGGGCTTCAGAAATAACCTTTAACTTCTGAGGTAGGGTCATCCCTCTAGCCTGAAAAGACTTCCATGACGCTGCAATGATTTGCGACACTCTTGGTCTTGTAACCAAAAGGATTCAAAAGTAAAGATCTTTCTTCTTTTGCTAGGAATTGTTGTGGTTGTTAATAGGATCAGGTTGTGATTTGAACCAAGTGCAGGTAAGGCGAAAGCTTCAGCGGCAGGAAAGGTAAGTCGCCAATCCATTGTACAAAGCACCCAATCCAATCTTTCTTTTACACATTCATCACCGTCTCTATTGTTAACCCATGTAAATGCACAACCTTTGCTTGCCACGTCCATCAAAGAACAGTCATTTAACATATTACAAAAGGTATGCATGCGATGTTGCTCTGCCAGTCTTTTGCCTATTTTTTTCCCAAGGATAAATTATTTCATTGAAATCACCAGCACATACCCAAGGTAAAGTGTTATAGTGACTGATCTATCTCAAGTCATCCCATAAAAGTTGTCTGAGTTGGTACACAGCGGGCACATATAGACAAGTAAGGCGCATTGTAATTCTGTTGTCATCATCCGTACATACCATATCAATAAAAGCCGAAGTCTGTCATTCCACTATCAAAGAGACCCTCTCATTCCAAAACATCGCTAAGCCACCAGCCAAGCCAATTGGATTTACAATAACATGGTTAGGAAATCTCAACCTCTTTTGCAGTCTTTGAAGCATCCTCGGTTCTTAGTCTCCATCAAAAAAAGAACGTCAGGCTTTTCTTGGGTCACTATGGCCCTTAGTGCTTGAACTGTCAGGGGATTGCCCAAACCCTGACAGTTCCAACTAATTAGCTTCATTTGTTACTTGGTGGCTATTTAAGGCTAGCCACCAAAGCCCACCTATCGGATTCTACTGCCACAAAGATTGGGGTATCCTGTAGTTGAGTTTCATCAAGTCCCTCTGGTATCTGTATGCATAGGTCAGACGTATTGTATCACTTTGCTTTATTGATGGGTCTCGCTTTTGGGTTCAAACATGTGTGTTTCAGTTTCTTGGATTTGGATGAATTGTCTGCTACTTTCTTCATTTTAGCGATCGGTTCTGCTGCAACAGAGTCTGCAGGTCCCTGTACGAGAGGTTACCATTGAAGTGATGCTGCCACAGTAATGATTTGGCCCTCTGCTAGGTATTCCATAACTTCCTTATGTTTATTGGTTTGTGGTTGATGGACAGGGATCAAATTGGTAGGCGACTGAGGAGTCTCCGGGATGACCTCCTCTACCTCCTCCTGGGATGGTCCGGTCTCATAAAAGGTACGCCAAAATGGGTTGTGTTCGCGAACCTCTGTGCGTAGCCATAGACCGTAATAAAGGTTATCCTTGCCTTCCATTTTTTCTGTATCGAATGGAAAGGTTTTACAGTACGTTGCATAATGGCCTAAGACACCACAAGAGTAGCAATAGTGAGATAGACGTTCATAGCGAAAATCCAACCATAAAGTCTTCCCGTCCAATTTAAGAAGCTAGCCCGTGGTGAATGGTTCCTGTAAAGTGAGTTCTACCGGGACTCGTCCAGCTCTTAGAGATATACCTTCTCTCTGTTATACTTTAACTTCTAACACCCGACCTACACGTCGCATAGCTTTGCTTAACATATGTTCAATGCACCATTCTAACGGTAGCCCGAAAACTTGGACCCAAAAAGCACAGGTGGTGAAGTCGTAGCAATGTAGTGGAGTGTTGGGTAGCCAGGGCTTTAAAATGACTAAGTGGTTGGAGAATAGCCAAGGTCCATTATCCAAAATCCTCCGTTTTTCCCCTTTCGATTTAAACTTAACAACATACAAGCCAGCTTCGCTCTGGGAGATATCTACTTGATTAGTATGCCATGCTCATTTCATAGTGTTATGAAATGCTTGAAAATTAATAGTCGGGTTAGAGAGAATCTTACCCACCAAGATCAACTTACATTCCTCTAATTTTTCCATTGGGCAGCCTGCCGGACTTCAATTGTTTGTGTTGACCATAGACGTCCCATTCTGTTACATAGGGCAGCAAGGCAAGCGTCATTGCCATGGTCAGTGTGATCCATCCTTGAAGAGGCAGCAGTGGAATGATGGGTGTGCCCTTCATGGTCGGAAGGATCCATCGACTAGCAGGCACAAGGGGAATCTGCTAAAAAGCAAGTGAGGCGAGCCAGTCCATAGACATTACGGCTTAAAACAAGCCTGAAAATGAGCCGCGGGAATCAAGGATAACTGCAAAATAGGGGAAATGGGCATGCAACGATGGAGAGATGAACAGAAACTGAATCTAGGGGCGAGTTCTGTGGTAAAACGAGAGGAGAAGTGATGGGCAAAAATGGGTCTATGGACAATTGGATTGTTCCAAATGAGAAACTGAGATGAAACATGAGGGGAAATCCATAATCGAACTACGGAATGGAAGCGTAAAGGGGAGCAGAAGTGAAATTAGTGTTCGAGTGAGGAAACAACTACCATGGAGGTAAAGAGAGCTCTACATAGCGAGAGAGAAACATTGAGACTTTTTGAAATGCCAGACTTGACATGTGTGATTCTATGCATTTGCATCATGAATGGAGAGTAATATTTATGAAGTCCATAATAGTTGCTCCTCAGGAATCTAATTATCATCATGAAGAGGTCAATGCTCTTGTTACCTTTCCGGCATTCAATAGTTCAGATTTCCTCAGAGTCTTAAAGTGCTTCAATGACTTCAAAGCTTTGAGTCCAGATAGTTTTAACAGTCTATTCTAGAAATGTGCTTGGCCCATCATAGGGTAGGACATTGAGGAAGATGTCATGGACTTCATCTCATCAAAAAGAATATTTAAATCTATAAATTTCACATTGAATATTTAAATCTATAAATTCCACATTGATTTCCCTTGTACCAAAGGTATAAACCCCTCCTACCTCAAAGAGTTTAGACCATTTCATGCTAATGTCCTATACAAGATCATACCTAAGTGGCTTGAAGAGTAAATAAGTTGCCTGCTTCCGTCGATCGTTGACCTCAACCAAACTACTTTCATCACTTTGTGACAGATCTTTTGGAGAACATCCTATTGTGCCAATATCTATTACACAACCACCATAAGGGAGACAAAGGTAAACAAGTGGCCATAAAGATTGATCTCATGAAAGCTTATGACATGGCAAAATGGGATGTAGTTCTTGTGATGCTCAAAGCTATAAATACACCTCATTACTTGGTTGATCTGGTAATTGAATACATCACTACACTAAGGCTTTTAGTGACCTTCAATGGCGAACAGGCCGGCTGTTTTAATAGTACTAATGGGTTAAGACTAGGTGATACTCTTTCTCCATACCTCTTCATTCTAGTTATGGAGCTTCTTAATAGAATTATCAGTGCGAAAGTTGCTCCTATTGCTTTCAAGTATCACTGGCATTGTGAAATGCAACGGATTACCCACTTATGCTTTGTCAATGATTTGTTCTTATTTGCTTATGGAGATATAGATTCCGTCCTTTCCCTTGTTGACGCCCTTAAATCTTTTTATCTGGGTTAACAAACATTGGAAGCCCTCCCTATCAAACACCTGGGTGTTCCCCTTTAGAAGACTCACTCACATAGATTGTAAAAGTCTTATTAACAAGACTTTTAAGAAAATTGAAAGCTTGGGCATGAAGTATATGAATTATGCAGGGCGTCTCAGTTAGCAAAATTAGTCATCGTCTCCATTTGCACTTCTTGGATGCAAATGTTCTTCCTTCCAAGGCAAACCATATACGAGGAAAATAAGAGGATCCGTCAATCCTTTTGGGCAAGTAATGCAATAAACCATGGATCGCACAAGGTGGCATGGCAAGTAGTTTGCTTACTAAAAGAGAAAGAGGATTAGGATTGCTCGATTTGAATTTATGGAACAAAGTATTGTTAGGCGGCATGTTATGGAACCTCATTAATCATCCATTCCCTTCGAAGTATATAGGTTCACAACACCAAATGCAAAGGCACTCCAATTATTGTGATCAACATTAGGGCAAGTATGGCTTGGAGTTGATGATGTCTCCTTAAATTGTCACCTATTCTAACGTTGATAATCCATAGTTCAGGGTATTGTTGCCAAGAAATTTATGATGAACTTAAACATTTGGGACAGGTTGTGGAGTGGTATAACCTAATTGGTCCATCGGAATTAGCAAATACAATTTTATTAGCTAGCTCGTTTGCAAAAAAACAAACCACCAATAGTAGAGATCATCGACCAATGGATGACTTTTGTTGATATCCAATGTAACTTTTGTAAGGCTGGTACTGAAGACAAAACTCGTTTATTTTTCCAATGTGGGTGGACAAGTAGCATTTTTCGCATTATCCTTGCACAACATGGGATTAGGCGTCCTCTGGGAGGATAGAATGAGAAACTTCAATGGATGATTAGAGCAACAAAGAGTAAAGACTTGGCAGCAAAACTCCTAAAAGCATCCTTTCTAGCAACCCTATATGGCTTTTGGATGGAGTGCAACCGTAGAAGGTATCAAAACCAGTAAACTAAAATTTATATTATTTTGGCTAATATACATAAAAATGTAAGAGATAGAGCAAAGAATGAGACCTTCCTACACAAATGTTATTTTGGCTACTATGTCGAGACTTCTCACCTCCATCTTTTCGAATTATTAGATCTATTTGTAATGCTAGGGAATGCAGTTAAGCTGTTGTTCTTAATCTGCTTTATAATATTGACATTTTACACAAAGGAAAAAGGGAATTTATATTTAATGCCGAAGGCAAAATATCTTCTATGCTTTCATGTCGACTATTAGAGATGATTAGGGAGTTCTATAGAATATTTTCCTATGTTGGAAATGATTATGGTATTTATGCTTGTTATCTATCTTGTTCAAGATTGCATGTATATTGCATGCATATATCTTCCTTTAATTTATTGTGCATATCATGATTGAGATATTATCTTAGAATAATTATCTAATGAAGCCTATAAATGGGTTAGTGTATTTTTCATTAATATACATACACACACACACACACACACACACACATATATTCAATTTTACAAAAATTCTCTAATTTTATTTTTGGCATTATTCTTATCTTCGTCATTGCGGTTATTCATTTAATAAATTACAGAATGGTAGAAAATAACTAATCTTGTGCAATGCACATTAATCGAGGGTGTTGTCGAAATAAATTGCGATGGCTCAGGCTGGATTGATCAACTTGGCACTTCCGTACTAGATGAACATTGAATATTCTTAGCAGTTTACGTAGCTGTTGTATCTGAGCTTCTTTACGGTATCGAATTAACCTCATGATCATCGAGTCAAGACAATTCTCTTATACGCCGCAACAAGGAAGTTAGAAGTAGAGGTGATCTTGCCTAAGGCGGCTTGACAGGCATGCACATCGATCTTCTGAGCGGGCTCAGGTGATGTATTTCGCTCTGATGGGCAGTCTTGGGTCGGCCCCGAAAGTAGTTTCTATTTTTGGACTAATGACATTTAACACGTCTATGAATCCTTGTTGGGCCTGAATCGGCCCAAACCGTTAAGTGTTTCAAAGAACACTTTAGTGTCGAGAGTAAGCAGTATTCTATGCCTGTTCACATGTCAATCCAAGTTCGGTCATTGAAAAAGGGCCTAATTACAAATCCGAGGCCTCTGAAGATAGTTGGAAAGTAAATTAAAAAAAGAAAAATTAACATCCTAAACCTATAATGCCAAATTTATCACTAAGCAAAACATAAGATAATTCTCTAGGAGGCTACAAGTAAAACGTAGTATCCAAATGCTTCACTATGCCAACATTAGCAAGCATATCACCATACCAATTGCCTTCTTGAAAAATGCGATGAATTTTGAACTCAAAATGAGCTCAATAGCCATATCCTTAAATAATGTTGGACCAGTGTTATTCGCTACTCTCTTTGGGTTAGCAAATTCAATAATAATTTTGGAGTCCATCTCAATCGATATCCAAGGCATAATTAGATGTTGAGTCTTAACCCACTCGGTTATCTCCTTATTAGGGATTCTTAGACGTACTTAACATATCATATAGAGCATCAACTTTATCGAGTGACTTCTTGTTGTCCTAATTTAGAACTATTAGATCGTTCACTTCACAACCCTTAGGCCCTCCTCTCTGTCTGCCATAGAAGATTCATTTTCATGCCCAAGCCCAATTTTATCATAGGCCTTTAGTTGGGAGAGGCCGCCATTAAGATTTGAGTGTCTTCGGGATGTTCAACTCACCATCTAAGAGATGATTTTAATTAAACCTTTGTAAAAAATTGGCCAGAATTATTTTAGAATAGATATGATCATGGGTTTGGCAAGTGACTCGCGTTACCTTAATGCACTATCCAAGAGTGTAAATACAATTATACTAATAAGTTTGAATAGCCCAAGTTGCCTATCGACGGCTCATCCAATTAAACTTGAAAAAACGGTTCAGGTTGGTTATCATGACATTTGAGCAAGGTGAGGAATAAATTCCGCTCTCTCTTTGAAGTAGACTGGTTCAAGTCGGGTTACCTTGTTTACTCCGCCGGGTTTATTCATCTTATGTAAAGACGTAATAAGGCCCAGGGAATAACAAAACGACATGAACTCAAAAAAAAAAAAAAAGTGGACTCCGACAAACTGTCTAACTCTTACCCGTAAAAATATGAGAAAAGCTAATGTTGGAAGAGTCGGAGAAACCCTATAACCCAAACCCTTGTTTGGAAAGTCACTGAAATTTCCTTATTTTGTTTTAATCAGCTGGCTCAGTAGAATATCCAATTAAGCACACAACATCAGAGAGAGAGAGAGGGAGAGAGAGAGAGAGAGAGAGAGAGAGAGAGAATCACAGTATCTGTCTAACATCAAAGATCCGAATTGGTTCTGTCCCAGAATCTCGAAGCCACTTTGGCAAATGTCAAGATTGCCAGATCAATGAAGCTGTTAATCACATAATAAATAGGGGTTTAGCAGTCTTGCTGTCCGAAAACATATAATTCCCCTTGAACGACGCGGTTGCGTTGAATTTGATTTAAAATATTTATCTTTTTTGGTATAAAGATAGTTAGATAATGTTGACCCAATAACAATTGGACCGTCAATGTTTCCCTTTCCTTTAGAAAAAAAAGAAGATAAATATAGATCCTTCGAACCATAGTTCATGAAATTAAAATGGTTATATTAGCATTTTTAGTGTAAAAATAGTTGGAGAATGTTCACCCGATGACGATTGGACCGTTATTGTCATCTTTTTCCTTCATTTTTCATAAAGAACAAAGATTTCTCAAATCATAATTCATGGAACGTGGTTGGTTGACCAAGTCTTGAGGAAAATTGAAGAAGGTTGGTTAGCTCTCTCTCTCTTCGTATTTTTTTTTTTTTAATTTGTAATGCCAATTTAAATTTGTACCCTTATTACTCATCAATAAAATTTCGTATTAAGTATTCATATTAAATGAATGTTGATATTATTAACTTTTGTTGGCCGATGTCATTACCTAAACATGGAAATAATAAGGAAAATTTATTAACTTTATGTTTTGGATGATAATTGTTTTTTCTTTTTCTTTTTGAAAGTCAGAGCTTCATATGCAACCTTTTTAATCTAGAATTTCTAGATATTATTCATGCGGTAGACCTCATTTTTTTAATATTATTTAAATAAGATTTAAAATTTCCATGTCTACATTTTTCATTAGACAAATTAATCGTGTCGACATAAAAACTCAACTGCATCAATTTAATAAATTTTAAAATTTGATTGCACATTTTCAAAATTTTAAGAGATAATTATATTTTCGTAATAATTTTTAGGACTTGTGATGCATATATTCCAAGGGAAATAAGATGCCAGATTGGGAAAATCCTCCACCCGAAACGGGAGCCGCTGGACACGTGGCGATCAAATACTGGAGGGAACAATTGTGACATCCTGAAATTCGACCCCATTTCGATAAAGTGAAATGTGCATTTCGTCGACGTGCCTATGGTCCTTTTTCTCTGAGCTGATCACTCACGAGTTAGCTAACCTATTGGGTGAAGCCGTTAAGGGATATAACCGAGGTAAAATCCCTAAAAGCTACCTAATTGGTTGGATTGGACTAAAATCGCGTCCGGTCGATTTTAATCATGAAATTTAATTCGGTTTTGGGAATCGAATATTCGGACGTGTCACAATTCATTTTTAGGACCATCTCATCGTCTATCAATTTATTGCCGAGTCCGAAATTTCAAGAAAGAAATTGTCGAAGGAAAAATCGAAGACCGAAGAAAATAGAAAGGGAAATAGAAAGAGAAAAGAAAAATGAGAATAGTAGTATTCTTTTCTTTTCTTTTTCTCTCTCCCCCTTTTTTTCTCTTTTTCTCTCTCTCTTCTCTCTTCTCTCCCCTCCCCCTTCGTGCGCAGCCCCACCCCCCACCGAACACCCCCTTGCCAATTTTAAATTGGCTTCTCTCTCCTTTTGACTAGTCAAAACTCCTCTCTCTTATCTCTTCTTCTCTCTCCTATCTCCTCTCCCTCACTCTCCCTCGTAGCCGACTTCTTCTTCTTCCTTCTTCTTTGTGCGAACCAGAAGCTGAAGAAGACAGAAGCAACGAGCATCACTGCCAGACGAAGACAGCAGCCGCTCGTCCCGCCGCCCGCGCCTGCGCCCGTGCTCGCGCCGCTCGCCGCCGTGCGCCGCCAGCCCGTCCCTCGCACCCAGGCGTCTCCCTGTGCGTCTCCAGCCGCTGCCCAGCCTCCGCCCAGCCCCTGTTCCGCCGACCAGCTCCATCTCCGGCCACCGTTCGGAACGCCGGAGCTCCCCTTGCCCTCCGCCGGCTTCCCCTCGCCGCCCTAGCCGCCGGACGAGCTTCGTCCAGCCAAGAACAGTGACTGGAAAAATGGGTTTCCAGCACTGTTCAAGGCCGTTTTGGGCCGTTTCCCGGCCCCGAACCCGAGCGGTGCTTTGGAGTTTGTCGTTCCTCGCGTCGCCGCCGTCGGATTGATCCGATTTGCGGGCGATTTGGTGAGTAATCTCACTAATCTTGGATTAGTTGGCTAATTATGCTTAAGGTTGGTTTAGATTTAATTAATTATGTTTAGGTTGTTAGATTAGAATAAATTAGTTATTATTAGTCAATTGTGATGCGATTTAGATAAATTGATTGCGCAATTAGCAAGTAGACGTGGTCTACTAATTATTGGAAGTGCCTCGGGATTTTTCCCGACACTTAGTGGGCTCCAATTAGGCTTTTCGGGCCTAAGTGGATATTTTTGTATTTAAATATTAATTTTCGGAATTAAATTAAATAATTATTTATTTTCCAAAAATTCAACTGAGGTGGCTCGGGACCGGAATATTGTGCTGATGACCGTGGTGAAGTCTGTTTATTTAATCGGGCTTTACTTTGAGCTAAATTGAATTTTTAATAATAATTATTTAATTTTCGAAATTAATAAATAAATTAATTATTTTTCGGAAATTAAGATTTTGATGGCCGATGACCGAAATCTCTTGCTGATCGTCGTGGTGCAGTCCGTTTATTTATTTGAGCTCCACGTTGTATGGAATTGAGTAAATTGTGATATTTTAGGGATTTACCCTAAATTGATTGGAATCGATTGAGAATGAATTATCGATTGGTGAATGGCCAAGTATGTTTACTCAGCATTTATAATGTTTTGTTGAGTTGATTTATTTATTTGATTGAGAAATCGTTGGGCATTGGTTGTCGGTATTGAAAGTAAATTGGTAACCACTGCAAAGAGGACACGTGGCTTGGTGAATTGGAAGGTCACCTTGAGAATGCACGTGAGTTCAGTGGTTGAATATGTCACCTTGGCGAAAAGGTCGCTTGAGAGAATGCACGTGGCTCGGAGACTCGGTATGTCGTCCTGGAGAATGCACGTGGCTCGGTGACAGGATTTTGCATCTAAAAGGACACGTGGCTCGGTGATCTGATGCGTCACTTTGGTAAGCGAGTACCTTAGAGAATGCACGTGGGTCCAGCATTCCGGAATGGCATCTAAAAGGGCACATGGTCTCGGCGAATTGATGCATCGCTTTGGTGAGATGCAGCTAAGAGAATGCACGTGGGCCCGGGCATCAAAAAGGGCACGTGGTCTCGGTGACTTGATGCATCACTTTGGCGAAAAGGTCGCCTGAGAGAATGCACGTGGGCCCAAGGTTCGAGGCACGTGAACTCGGAGACTTGGAAGGTCATCCTGGAGAATGCACGTAGCCTAGCTTTTAAATATCCCACAGTGGGGATTGATTTGTTTGGCATGTAATCGACTAGGTCGATGTTTTGATTTGATGTTGTGAATTGATTCATGAATGGAAATGACCGTGAGTGGTCTTGTCGGAATATAATCGACTAGGTCGATTTGATCGATGCTTCGATCGGTGATATGATTGCTTGGGTGCCTATTATGAATTGTACTGACTTGCAGGTGGGATTAGAGGCCAAGGTAAGTCCTCTGCCCTGTGCGTGTTTAGGCAGCCTTTAGTATAATAGTTTACTAATCGGGCTTAGTGGGGTAGAACTCGCTGAGATGTAGTCTCATCCCAGTTTGGGGAAAACCATTTCAGGACCCCGCTGAAGAGCTGAGAAGGAGGAATCCGAGAAGGAAGACTCGGAGGCGAATCTTAAGGAAAAAGATTTTTGAAGGAAGAAGGCAATCCTGAGAGGGGCCTTGAGTACGGCCTAGTTTGTCTAAGTTCCTGTCTTCTTTTGAGAATCCATTTTGATGTGATTAGTTTCGAAGTGGTTTGTATAAAAGTTTGGTTATAAATTTCAATATGAAAAATATGGCCCTGCTTTTCTATCCCATCGTTTTATTGTCTGGGGATTTTAACTGCTTCCGCATGTGCTTAATAATTGAAAGGGTCGGCGATACATTGTCCTAGGATATCGCATATTAAAATCGACCAAGGTAGAAGGATGTGTGCGTGCCCGAGGATCGGGGCGTGACAACAATGGCTGAGGTGGAAGTGCAGGACCATGCGATATTGTTCTCGCCGAGGGAACCGAACTTTGAAGCGTTGACCGTTGAGTAAGGGTGTGCAACCGGTCCGGGTCAACCCGGTTCCCGGATTGGCCCACCCGAAAAACAGGGTCGGGAACCGGTTCCGGTTGAAACCGGTCCGGGAACCGGTTCCCAAATATCATACCCTATTTGAACCGGTCCGGGAACCGGTTCTGAGTGATTACCCACCTGGGAACCGGATTGACCGGACCGGTTTGGGAACCGGTTGGAGAACCGGTTTGGGAACCGGTTGGAGAACTGGTTTGAAGCCCCCAAAACGCACGAGCAAAACCTAATATGTCTGTGTCTTTCTCCTTTCCTTTCTATCTCTGCCGAAATCCTGAAATCGCAAAGCACCCAAGCACCGACGCCGCCTCTGCCGCTCTCGTCAGTTGTCACCCCCCTCGTGCTCGCACCACCGCCGCCATTCCGCCGGTCATCTGAAGCTCCGCTGAGCCGCTGACCCCCGCCGAGCTCGCACCTGAGCATCGACGCCGCCTTCGTTCGATCGCCTCATTCCACCTGCTGCTGTTGCCTCGCCGACGCCCTTGACCCGCAAATCTCCCCTGCTGCTGATCTACCGCCGCCCGAACGACGCCCCTCCTGCTCTGCTCGCTGACACCAGCTGAAGTCGCGTCGATCCTTGCCGCCCTCACCAGCCGCGATACCAGCAGCCTGTCGAAGCCACTGCTGAGCTGATCTGCGTCGACCTGACGTCGCCGCGTCCCACCGAGCCCCCTGCTGCAGCGCCTCGCCTGCGCTGCCCTCCCTTGCAAAGCCACTGCTGCCCTTGCTGCTAGGTCCTCCTCTGCTCGACGCCCGACAGATCTACTCCGAGGTTTACCTCTCTCTTTGCCTGAAATGAAGCTTCTCTATAGCTGTTTTTGTTATTTGGATGACATATTCTTTCTGCAATTAAAAAGTGCTGGAGAGTTTTGAAAGCTCTTGTTGTTTCTTTGGTTGTTTAGATGTTTATTCCCCTGCATTGTTAGATTCGTTGAAGCATGAGCAAGCTAAAGATAATACCAATAACATTAGATTCTGTTGCTTGTGGAGTGATGTATTGTAGCATGGTAGGTTAAGTCTGGTTCATTTTCGTTTTCCATGAAAATGGGGGTCAACTGCTGAAGCATTTCGATCATCGTTTGTTGTAGCTTTCTCATTCTTAATCAAAAGGTTCGCCCTAAATTTTTTTTAAACATGGAGTATGGTTTGAAGTTGGTTTGGTCTTGCTATAACTTAATAAGATCTGTTGTGTAGCAACGCTGCTCTAGCTATGGAAGTTGTTGGGGGATGAGTATGACGAGATTGCTGTGTTGTGCTGAAAGAGAAGATGTTTAGCAACTAGTCTAGGACTGCCGCATTTGTTGAAAGCTTGGTGAGGAACGTTAGCTACTTAAATCACGCACTAATTTCTCTAGGCACGTAGGTGGACTTTTACTGATTCCGCCCGCATCTGAAGAAGAATGGTCTAAACGCTGTTAAGTGTAGAGAACGGGGAAGAGGAGCTGATGAAGTCCACTATATTTCCCTTTTCTTCTCTGGGCTGTTTCTGAATGGTTCTTTTTTAGTTGTCTCGTGCTATTAGTATATAAGACTCTGTCAAAGGAGATCTTCTGATGACTAATACAAGGTAGGGTGTTAGAGCATGGTAGGTTAAGTCTTGTTCATTTTCATATTCCATGAAAATGGGGGTCAACTGCTGAAGCATTTCGATCATCGTTTGTTGTAGCTTTCTCATTCTTAATCGAAAGGTTCGCCCTAAATTTTTTTTAAACATGGAGTATGGTTTGAAGTTGGTTTGGTCTTGCTGTAACTTAATAAGATCTGTTGTGCAGCAGGATGAGATGTTAAGACGGAGATTTATGGTTTATAATGGAGTTAGCTCAATTGATACGTCAGTAATAGCTACTGAGTACATGCCTACGTGTAAATGGCTTCAGCATAGACTCCAAGCTCATGAAGTGATGATGCTGAGCACTGAGATTGAAGATGGGATCAATTTAGATGACCGAGAAGTGAAGAACAGAGTTCCTTGTATAGCATTAGGTTGAGTAAAATTTTGGAGTTTTCCTTTGTGTATTTCGTCCTTTACTTCTTCAAGGAAAGTTAGATTGTATGCGGAGAAAAACGGAAAGGGAAAATCAAATCGTAGGTCTTTGAAGTCTTTCTCGATCTTTACTAGTTATGAGCGAACTAAAATCCTTTCTTGAGCCATATGTTAAACTTGATACAGCTGGTGAAGTTTGCTTATTGCAATTTACTAGCAAGATGTGAAATGTGCACGTTCAGAAAATTTTTGCAAAACAGGTTTCAATATAAACAGGGTTGACCCTATTCCTGGACCGGAAAAACAGGGTGGGTCGGGAACAGGGTCCAATGCAAACAGGGTAGGGAACAGGGTCCAAAAAAAGAGACCCGGTTATAACAGGGTCGGGAACAGGGTCCAAGTCTAGACCCTACCCACCCTGGACCCGATCACCCCTACTGTTGAGATGCGGAAAAGACGCCGCCTCTCGTTCTCTGAAAAGCTCCATCACAAAACCGGGGAGACAGAGCCCACTAAAACCGAACCCCCCAAAACATGAGGAAGAATGCGAACAAGCTCTGACTCGCCCATGGAAGCGCCGATCCTGATGCTTCGTCCCCTGCATTTATACTCCCCGCTCCCGCTCAAACCTCCCGACTCGACCATCACCACCCATCGAAGCAATTCCACCGTCGCATCGCCGAATCTCTCGGAGCTGAGAAACGGACGCGGAGGAGCAACAACATGTCGAGAGCCCTCCGTGAGGTGATCACCAGAAGACGCGTGTATCAAAGGTGGGATCGTGTGAGGCCAGCTCCCATGGACCCAATTGCCAGCGTCAGCGAGGCCTCCCTCTTTGACTCGAGCCGAACAAGATCAAGATCAATCTGCGAGCAACGACATGTGGAGAGCTTACAGGAATGAGGCAAGCCTGTTGTGCTTCGGCGCGAGAGGAATGCGGAGGGTAAAGTTGCGGGTAGCAAATTCCTGGGAGTTCTCAATTTATGCCTTCTCTTGATAACCGCCCGTACTTAGTTTCCTGTTCTTGATTCAGTTGATTGTGAAGTGACAATGTCATCCGTTCAATTCTCATAACGATATCTGTTTTCGTTTCTTCTTTCATTGATGGAAAGAAATTTGATGAAATTCTGCTAGAAATCCTCATCAAGCAGTAGCACCATCAGATGGGGATTCATTTCGCTTTGGAAGCTTTTTTAGTAGGATATTCCACATGCACACTCATCAAATTGAGGTAGTGATTTCAAGCAAAAGTACCAAGCGGTTTAGAAAGAAAAGAAAAACAGGCAGGCATTAGCTTTACCAACTTTCCCTAAATCTCTGGAGTCTCTTTCCTTCCGATTTTGCCTCGTACCAGCCATACAATCAACCCCCAGGATCAGATCACATCCAGACACTGCGTCGCCTTCTCCACATTACGCTCAGCTCTCCCATCTTTGACCCGACACTCACTTTGCTATGATGGCCAGGCTTTCGTTCGCGCAATTCTTCATCGCGGCCCTCGTTTTTTCAGGTTTTAATACATGAGTTTTTCTGTGGCGATCTTGCTTTGCAAGACGTGAAGTGAGTCAAGTCACTATAAACTGCTTTGCTACTGACTTTTCTCGGTCGATGGGAAATTGCAGCCATGTCCGTGTGGCCTCATGCAGAAGCAGAGAAGTGGTGCAACGAGGTCATAGGATTCGAGAAGTGTACCATCCAGGCTTGTGCGGAGAAATGTAGGAGCA
The DNA here is from genome assembly GCA_019915185.1 of Eucalyptus camaldulensis. Taxonomy (NCBI): domain Eukaryota; kingdom Viridiplantae; phylum Streptophyta; class Magnoliopsida; order Myrtales; family Myrtaceae; genus Eucalyptus; species Eucalyptus camaldulensis. The sequence goes on from JAHSVA010000005.1 coordinate 12,075,561, forward strand.
GCCACGGCGACTTTTTCCGCCTAGCGAACTGCGAGCAAGACTACTTCCGCCCGGAGAAAATCTGCGATTGCTACCATCACTATTGAGGGCTTCAACACGCTCGCCACAATCTGCTTTACTTGCCACTTGAATTCTCGAGTTGATCAAATAATATGCGATCTCTAGTCCTTGTTCCTATCTCTTGATTTCTCATTCAATATTGATATGATTACCCTGTGAAGATGGTCAATTACAATCTGGATTTTTGTCATTCCTAGAGATGATAATTAACGGCATAGCTATTGTTGGCAAAATTGATTAACAGAATAACATCCCCGATCTAGTTAATGGCACAAAGTTAGTGTTGTACATTTTTTCTTGTCGACACGAGCCCTCGATTTGAAAGATAAAAACACTTTATATCCCTTTTCATCATGAGAATTGCAATGACAAAAACACTTTATATCCCTTTTCATCATGAGAATTGCAATGACGTAATGTGAAAATACAGACTAAAGATTTTCTTTTTCCACTAGAGAAGGACTAATTATGGCCCAACACTCAATAGACTATGTTAAATGTGGGGATTTGTTGGCATCTAGATCAATATTGTGAGTATATTTTATGACAGAATATTAAAAATAGTTCGATCAAGATATAAGTCATCATCACTTTAGAATTTATTTAGAATTTATTGGCACGTACTTTGTTAAAAATAATTAGGATAATTATTTAAGATATTTTCCTATATCTTCCTTTGTGGAATATCCTATTAAGAAAGCTTCCAAAATCTGTTCTTAGGAGGATATTCCACATGCACACTAGTCAAATTGAGGTAGTGATTTCAAGCAAAAGTATCAAGCGGTTTTGGAAATAAAACAAAAACAGGCATTCTCTTTACCAACTTTCCTTAAATCTCTGGATTCACATATTCACTTTCCTTTCGATGTTACCTCGTACAAGCAATATAATCAACCCCCAGGATTGGATCCCGAGACTCACTTAGCTATGATGGCCAAGCTTTCGTTCGCGCAATTCGTCATAGCGGCCCTCGTATTTTCAGGTTTTTATGTATGAGTTTTTCTGTGGCGATCTTGCTTTGCAAGACGTGAAGTGACTATAAACTGCTTTGCTTCTGACGTTTCTTGGTCGATGGGAAATTGCAGCCATGTCCGCGTGGCCTCATGCGCAAGCAGAGAAGGTGTGCCACGAGGCAACAAGATCCGATGCGTGTATCAACCAGGTTTGTGTGGAGAAATGTAAGAGCAGTCACGGCGACTTATTCCGCGAGGCGAACTGCGGGCAAGACTACTTCAGTCCCTTGAAAATATGCGACTGCTACTATCACTGTTGAGGGCTTTAGTGCCCTCGCACAATCTACCCCGTAATAAGGCAAATTATGTCTTGCCAATTGAATTCTTGAGTTGATCAAATGATATTCAGTCTCTTGATTTCTTATTCAACATCTCTAAGATTACCCCATGAAGATGGCCGATTGCAATTTTGTCATTCCTAGAAATGATAATTGACTATGATAAGGCACATCTATCGAGATTAGAATTGATTGATAGATCGATAATTTTAATCAAGTTAATGGCACTTAGCTAGTGTTGCACTTTTTTTCTCGTTGGACATGAGACCTCGATTTAAAAAGTGATCATACTTTACATCTCTTTTATAGTGAGACTTGCGATGATGTGATGCATCAATATAAGACTCTAAAGATTTTCTTTTTCCATTAGAGAAGGACTAACAATTGCCCAACACTCAATAGATTATGATGTGGGGTTTTGTTGGCATCTAGATCATTATTGTGTGAGTATATGACAAAATATCAAAAATAGTCTCGGTCAAATTTGGATGTCATATTGGCATGTACTTTATTAGAGATATTTAGGATAATTCTCTAAGATATTTTCCTATATTAGACATAATTAGAGTATTTTTATTAGTTTTTTGTAACTTTTAAAATTGTATGTATGTCTCCTTTTAATTATGCATATCTTAATTGATAATGTTACCTTAAATAATCATGACATAAAACTCACAATGACATATTGAATTTTATAGAAAACCCCACAATTCTTTCTTCTATATTATTATTTTTTTTTATACCGAGGATCCAGCCTAGCTCATAGGCTTAGTTCACATTACAAGAGCACAGCACTGACTATACCTCGGAGGAAACTAACAACCCATTGCCGGGTCCCCCCGCTTAAATCACGAAGTGTGACCTCAAGTAGAACAAGACCTCAACCAGTGCAGCTATACCTGGATGGGTTTCTTCTATATTATTATTCTTGTCTAAAAAATTCAACTTTCATTTAGATCAACAAAATGCCGGAGCCCAAACATATAAATATCTGCATGCCAGTTATAAATATTGTTTTTGGTAGTTACATATACATTTAAACACACACACACACACACACACACACATATATATATATATATATATATATATTTGAACAGACTATTTTGTTGAGTGATCCAATCCAACCCACCCTTGGAAACAAACACCAATTTTCATTGGATTCTTCGCGTTCGAGCCTAAGAGTAGATCCCTTGCTTGTCCCGGAAATTACACATGTTATTCTTCAGCTCTGAATTCTCTCCAGTCTCGCACTGTTTCAACCTTAAATTTTCTTGATTTTGGGCCCCAATTCGAGATGCAAGCTTTTTCTTCGGAAAGCTCGCCGAAACCCTAGATCATAGGTCCCCCGATTCCCAAGCTTTATCTCGTTGTCGTCTTAACGACCATCTATTTATGCAGAAAAATCCGCCCATTTGATCTTCTCATATCAAACAATTTATTAAGTCCATTGCTCACAATTTCCCGTAGAAAACTCGCTCAAAATATTCGCAAAGAGAAAATCCTGACACTCTTCTGTTTGTTTTACCGCGTGACTTATGGAAAATTGACAAAGCTTTTAATACATGTGCTTTCCCGGCTGATGTGATACCCGGACGCACGGAACATATAGGGAGTCAGGAGGTTTATCTATGCCTCTGGTTGAGCGCCCATCAAAGCCCAGCCACCTGCCTTGTGCCTAGCAGCTAGCTACAAGCTACCAGGTGCTCATGTCCAGAAGACCGGTCCATGAAAACTACAAGTGGGATTTTCAATCTCTCCAACGAAATAGCGATTTTACCATCCTCAAATATAATAACTAAAAATAGATTCCCCAAACAATTAGTAACTTATCAATAAAATAATAGCGACATCACCAATATCCAGTAAGAAGTTTCCCAATGCCTTTAAAATTTTACAAGTGTGTCCATATGCAAAGTGGTAAACTTCCAGAGGATTCATTAATTTACTATTCCACTTGAAAATGATGGATTCCTCATTCTATTGGGAACTTACTAAGCTAAAAGCAGGCCACCTCGGCAAGTCATTACTTTTGCTCGTAATTTGTTAATTTTGCTGATAAACTTACTCTTAAACTTGACACTGCTAAATTTCGTACTTATGAATCTAAAACGAAATATACGTTAGTGAGTTACTAATTTTACTTGTCATTATATGACTTCAATGTTGGAGCTTTACACTTAATAATGAATTTGGCGATGGTAAATTTCCAAATAGTGGTCCTACAATGGTAAATTACTTGTTTCAATGGTGAGTTAAAGGTTACCGAATTTGGTTTTACTTTCAATGCAAATTCTTTATGTTGTGAGAACTTAATAACTTGTTAGCAGACTTACGTCGATAAGGTACTAATTTTTTTTTTTTTAATCTTTTAGTCAACTAGACGGTATAGGACTCCATAGCTTGGATTGTAATTTTGAGTGTGAAGTTCAATTTTATGGAGAGCTTTTCACCTTAACCCCTCCCACTTTCGTCCCCACTGGAGCAAAGGGTTTAATAGCATAACACAACACATCGAACAAGAGTGGTCAATATCTCGCCCCAAGGTTTTTGGCCCACCCAATTTCATGTAGACCACATTGTCCATCATAATTTACTGAAATCAATATATCTTTTCAATTCTACTATGGCTTTCATGCCTAGAAAACATATGAATACATGTTCAATTCAAGAGTTCTCACGGCTACCTCCGCTGATGTTGTCTCCACCACCGTGGTGACCACCTCCACCACCATGACCGCCTCCTCCATGATGGCCTAAATGGCGATGGTCTCCATGGTGACCTCTGTGGTGAACCCTATTGTGGTGGCCTACGTGGTCGTGGACGTAGTGGTGACCTCCATGATGGCTGCCGTGTTCGCCTCCTCTGTCGCCACCCCCACCATCATTGCCTCCGTTGCCACCATCAGCTGCACCTTTTGTTGGAACCAAAAGGATAAAGGAGCTTTGAAAGAATTGGTGAGGAGATAATGCAAACACACAAAAGAGAGAAATTAGTACTCAAAATGCCTTGCGAAGGCTTAATATATAGTACACACCATACTATTACAAACAATACAAGCTTTGCTAAGCTGAAAACTCTCACTCTCTATATTCTTCCAAAGCTCTCTCACTCTCCCTAAAAATAACTGGTGCAGATATATATATATATATATATATATATATATATATATATATATATATAAACCTCTTCACCGCCTAACTCCACCGCCTTTGACTTCAAAATATAAGAAGTACAGTTCAAATTTTCCTCTTGTTTACCACTTTCAGTGTGAATGGGAGTTGCCGAAATTTTATCCATGGCCAAGTCCAGCTTCAGCTTGTCTTCATGCAAGCTGTTTTCTCCTTGCTATTAATGAAGTCGGTGAAGAGAACTAGGATTCCCACTGCAGCTCCTTTTCTTGATCAACATGTGGCTTCTTGGAGAATACTCTTCTTTGCCGGTTTGCAAACCGCCATACTCCTAACTTTCATACAATCGGCCAAAAAGGCTAATTAAAATCAAATATCCATTTTCTTGAAAATAAACAAAATCAAGCTTACTATTTTTTAACAGCCTCCCTTAAATTGATTTTCAAAATCAATTACACCAAGCATTGTCTTCAATTTCTCGAACAAATCAACCTTCAATGGTTTCATCAAATTATCTGCAATCTGATCTTCATATTTATAGAAATCATATCGCCTTCTTTAACCAGCTTACGAATATAGTGGTATTTGATGTCGATGTTTTTGCTCCTGTCATGAAACACAGGATTCTGGCTAATGCGATCGCCAACTTGTTATCACACATCAATTTAGTAAGCAGACTCTCATCGCTAAGTTAATAATTTCACAACTAATTTTCTTGAAACTTTTGTTTTGAGAGGTAAATTTATAGATAAGTGAATAGCTTCCGCTCCAATTGAAGTTGGTGAATTCCTCACTTTGCTGGAAACTTACCACCTTGTAAGCAGACTTAAGTTGGTCGCCAATTTCATGTTCACCCGTAAGCTAATTTCCAAAGAACTCGATAACTTACTACTGCATTTGTTGTTGATAAGTTACTAACATTATTGATAGATTACCATCAACATGCTTGACCTACAAGTGGCAGCTACACAAATTTATCAATGACATCTAAATTTCACTAATCGTATTACGATGTTACCACTTATGGAAATTTGTTTCTTTATTGAAAAGGGAATATTAAATTTCTAAATAATGATGTCTTGACAAAAAATTACCAATTTTTTCTTACTTTTTCCGGCGTGAAATAAATAACTCTTAACCTAGAATTAAGACATACATTTATGGGAGAAAAATATGATAATAAAAATAGAAACAGAGGGCAAGATCACAAGTGGCTTAATTGAGAGACGAAATGGGAGGGTTTGTGACATTGTTGACATGTACCGTCTGATTTGCTAATAGTTGGTTTGTAAAACAAATAAGGAGGTGCATTATCTCACGACGAAAAGATATGAATGTGTGAGGGTTATTTTTTTTATCTAATCAATTGACAAAAAGATACAAGTGCATATATGTTCAATGGATGATTATTTTTAAAAAAAGAAATAAGTTATTAAAAAACTTGAATTCACTGTTCTTTTCAAATGTCAAAAATTGTGTCCTTATGAAATTCTAGTTCAATTTAGGGAAAAAAATCACCAAAAAACTCAAACTTTGCCTAAAGTGACAAATTTACCCCAAACTTTTTTTTTGTGACATGAAAAACCTCAAACTTTCCTAACTGTAACACATTTACCCTACCAATGGCATTTTCATCTTATTCTTCTTCTTTTCTTTTTCTTTTTTCCCTTTTTTCTTCTTCTCTCTTCCCTCCATCGGCCATGGCGGAGGGAAGCCGGAGTCAAGCGAGGGTGGCCCTCATCAGCATCGAGCAAGGGTTGCCCTCGCCTAGGCTAGCTAGGGCTGCCCTTGCCAAACTTAGGCGAGGGCACCCCTCGCTGGACTCAGGTGAGGGCCACCCTCGCCTAACGCAGAGGGCGGCCTTAGCCAGCCCAGGCGAGGCTGGCCCTAGCTAGCCCAAGTGAGGGTGACCCTTGCCCAACGCCAGTGAGGACAACCCTCGCCTGACTGCAGCTTCCCTCAACCATGGCCGGCAGAGGGAAAATAGAAGAAGAATAAAAAAACGTAAAAAAAAAAAAAAGAAAGAAAAGAAGTAAAAGACTAAAATGCCCTATAATTTAGGGTAAATGTGTCACATGGATACAAGTTCAGGGTTTTTTGTGTTACGAAAAAAATTTCGAGTAGATATGTCATGGTTGGCAAAGTTTGAGATTTTTCATGTCACAAAAAAAAATTTGGGGTAAATTTGTCACTTTGGGCAAAGTTTGGGGTTTTTTGTGGTCTTTTCCCTTCAATTTATTCTTAAATTCTTCAACTTTCAATTTTCATTTCTTTCTTAAAATATAGCATTTATTCTCCAATTCTTTCCTTTTAAAAAGTTCTCCAGAAATACCAAAATTACTATATGGTATTTTTATTTTGAGACTTTGTTGTATCATAAAAGATTTTTATCAATAAATATTAGCACTTTTGTGGGACAGAAAATTTCTTAAAAGCAATGTATTCATGCCTCAAAGTCTAATTTCATTTTTCTCGATTAGTATTTCTCTAAGAATGTTAAGGAATTGTTTCCGCAATAATGGAGTCAGTCATTAACCAAGGCATGGTGAAATAGACCGTTTTGATGACAACAGTTTGGCTCGTAGGAGAGACAAGACGATGTTTCCCCTCACTGTCTTGCAGATCTCTTACATTCTAAATCCCAATTTGATGCCAATAGAGGATCCAAAGCCTACCATTGAAAGAGAACAGCCAAGTGCAAAAGCCATTGAAATGGTCAACAAGGAGATAAAAATAAATAAATAAATAAACTTAAAGAGGATGAATTGTTTTGTTGTGGGAATATTCTGAGCATACTATCTGATCGTTTATATAATTTAATCACCGAGATGAAATCTGCCAGAGACATATGGAAAACACGTTAATTCAAATACAAGATTGAGAACAGCAAAAAAGCAAGTTACCAATAAATATTTGATTGCAAAATATTTTGATTTTAAGTTTGCTGATACAAAATCTTTGTTGGAGCAAGTCCATGAATCACAAGTGCTTGTCAACAAAATTCATGCCTTCGAGATGAACATTCCATAACCCTTTCAAGTTGGACCAGTTATTTGGAAATTGCCTCCAAATTGGAATGATTATGGAAAAAGGATGTTGCACAAATCAGAGGACATCACTTTTGACCAAATTCAAAAACATTTTCGAATTGAGGATGAGTCACATTTACATGATAATTCTGGGTCATTTGAGAAAAAAGTAGAAGGTAAATCTTTTTTTTTTCTTTTTGTGACAAAGTGGGATACTATGCAAAAGAGTGCAAGTATTGCAAAAACATATCAACGATGAAGGCAGGTGCTAATATAGTTGAAGAGAATTTCACGGTAATGATTTCACATTTGAATTTTTCTGAAAAAATTAATGATTTCGTAGCCATGATTTCTGAAATCAATATTGTTCGAGCATTTTGAAGCGGAGGCTATTGACATAACTGTTCAAGGGGTTTATATGGGAAATAACTCACTTGCAAAGGTTGTGGGCAGCGACAGAGTGGAGATAGATTTTACTTTTGGAAAGAAGGTTACCTTTGTTTGTACTTGAAATTAAGAAGAACTTAGTTTTTGTTGATTCACTTTGTCAATGGGGATTCCAACTTTCTTTGAATCTTACAACATTCTCTTGTCAAAGAACGTGCTGTAAAATTTTGCTCAAATGAGGCCAAAGGCCGAGTTTAATGGAGACCACATTTCGAACCCAAAAAGAGGCCACTTTAATTGATAGCAGAAAAAAACTAAAATATTCATAAACCTATCGCATTAATACCAATTCAGTCATAAACCTTTTAATTGAACCAATTTAATCCTAAACATTTTCACATTGGTATTAATTCAATCCATTTGACCAATTTAGGTCGAAAATTGTCGACCTAGATGCTCGTAGTCCAACATAACATGACTGGTGTTGACATAGACATTAATATTTTTTCCATTTTTTTGAATTTTTAAAATATTTTTTTATTATATTTTTCTTTTCTCCCTCTCCCTTTTATTTGCCTTTACTTTTTGCTGGTGGCCATCGTCGGTCACTGGCCATAGCCATGGCCAACAAGGGCTAGCCTCACCTAGGTCTCCCTCATCGACTAAAAAACACTGATAGGCGACACGCGACACGTGACACACAACGCAACACGACATGCTGACACATCATTTCTCAAAAAAGAAAATTCTTACACGTTGAGACATGTTATATATTAAATAAATATTTTATTTTTAATTAATTTGATTTAAGTTTACAATTAAATAAATAATAAAAAAAGCTTACGATGAGTTTACACTAATAATATTAATAAATCTATTTTTAGGAAATTCGAAAGACATATTCATAGTTAATGCGTATTCATGTTTGAGGACATGTTTCTAACTCTAACAAAAGTTATTGATGAAATTAATGACTAGTAAGAAATTAGAATTAACTTATTTAAATAAATTTATGATCTTCTACAATGACCAAAATTTATCATTATTCAACATTCAATACTTTTGTTTTCCAAAATCACTTTTTAGCATCCCTTATTTATTTTTCTAATAAAAAAAGCCCCCGAGGTCCACCCCCAACCCCTAGCCCCAAATTTATTTTACTCCCTCGGTTCTTTCCCACCACCACCGTCAGGCTATCACTTCCTTTATTAAAATTTGAAGTCACCTCTCATCCACCCACCCTCTAGAAAGAAAAAATCACACTAAAGTCCCATCAAAATCCCACTTTTTTTTTTTTTTTTTGAGTTTCCTCCCTCAACCCTAGCCACTGCCTCCCCCTCCTCCTCCTCTTTCTTGTCACACGACCCTTTTTCTCTTGATCTCTGATCTCTCTTGGTCGCCTCATCACAATCGCTCACCGCCTTGCCTCCAGCCCTTCCTCCTTCGTAGTTGTAGCCTCGCCACCGACCCTCCATTGGAGCATCGCAGTTGCGGCCCTCTAGGTTGCCTTAGTCTATGTTCTTCCTCTGGTTCTTCCTCTAGCCCTTCCTCTGGCCCTCCCTTACTGTCGCGACATTGCCTTCACTCACGACCTCGCCTCCACTCCCTTGGCCTTGCCTCCACCTCCATCGTCTTCTTTGACGATTCTCTCTCCTAGACACACATATCGGAACATGTCAAGAAGAGTTGATCACGTGTTGGAAAATCCGACACGTGTTGACTGCATGTCAGGGCGTGTTAGAGTGTATTGGACACATTGACACATGCCGGACATGACATAGAAGCTCCAGTAACATGTCCATGCTTCATAGCTCATTGGAGATAGGCAATGTTCAGCCTCGTTGAGCCGCGCCTAAGCAAGGGCATGCGTTGGCCGTTTAGGCAAGGCCCCCCTCGCCAAATCCAGTGAGGCTGACCCTCACTCAAGACAAGGCAACCTCATCACACCTCACCTAAGCGACGGTGAGGCCTAGCCAGCCTCGCCTTAGCCTGCACAAAGGTCAACAGCAAGGGGGGCCTCGCCAGATCTAGCGAGGGGGGCCTCACTTGGCCATGCTTCAACGGTCGACGCTCACCCTTGCCCAAGTGTGGCTTGGCAAGGCCAACCATTGCCTATGGCAGGTGAGGCCAGCTCTTGCCAGCCATGGCGATGGCAACTAGCAAAAAGAAAAGGGAGAGGGAAAAAAGTCAAAATATAATTTTAAAAATTAAAAAAATATTAAATTATTATTAAAAATGTGCACATCACTGTCCGCAGTGCCACGTAGGATGGCTAGCGTCCACCTCGGCAATTTACAGTTTAGATTGGGTGGATGGATTGAATTGATACTAATATGAAAATGTTTATGATTAAATTGGCCTAATTAAAATGTTTATGATTGAATTAATATTAATTCAATAGGTTGAGAACCTTTTTTCTAGTACTTTTCTCTACTGCTAGCCCTTTAGCATTTCATGACTAAATGTCTCATAGGTTGAATTTTCTACACTTTGATGACAAGACAATACTCTTAAACTTATTTTTCATGTATACTTACTGAAAGTTTTTTACGCCGAGATTTATCCTCATTCATTCTACTTACATTGCCGAAAAGCGGGAAAAAAAGAAGAAGTAAACATTACATTTTATTTTACATGAGTTTCATCACGACGACTATTCCCCATGCACAGGCCTTCGGCACACTAATCGATCACTAATTAAGCATCTCATTAAACAAATCGCAGTTGATACAAGAAGTCATCATTGCCATTAATTGTTCATGGTTCATTCCTCTTTAGGGGTCTGATTCCATTAACGTGCATTCACTAGCACATGCACAGCATGCAAAATCATTATAAATTGACAATAGCGACTGACTTCGCAAACAATTCATACGATAAAGAATATATAAATCAGAGTTGTTCAATATGATGCAGCGTCTCGTGGGCTTTTATTATATATTAAGTGGATCAGTAAGGAGGGGTCTAAGCTAAAAAGCTCTGCATGGATGTATGCATCGGCAGCGTTCGAGCGCGCCTCCTTTTACTTTCTCACCGGACCCTTCACGGTTAGAATTGATAATTATGATGAAAGATAATGAGACACGTGATGGGGAATAAACATTAATTATGATGACAGTTGAATATGAATATTAGCTATTTATGGTGTTTTCGTTTCCGCGCTGCTTTAGAGTATCGGACTAATCTCACAGCCATAGAGTTGTGACGGTTCTCTTATACCCCATACCTTAAGAAAGTAATTAGAAGTAGAGGTGATCTTGCTCAAGGCAGGCTTATCGGCGAGCACATCAACACTGGACGTACTTCCCTTCGATGGGCAGTCCTAGGCCAGTCCCGAAAGTAGCTCCTATTTTTGGACAATGTTGTATGAAACATTGTTGTGCTCGCCTAGACCCGATAAGCAGGGTTGTGCAAGTGACTTCCCTGTTATCCTAGCTTCAAGTTTTATATCATCCTTCGCTTCACATCCCTTTCAAGGCCCTCTTCTCTGTCTGTCATTCAAGACTCCTTCTCATGCCAAAGTCCAATTTCATGGTATGTAATAATTTGTTGGGCGAGACGGCCACCGAGATTTGAGTCTTCGTGATGTTCAAGTCTCCACCTAAGAGATAATCTTCGTTAAAAGGTAGTGGATAAAGGTGGTAGGGTTGCTTCAGAATAGATTTAATCATGAGTTTGGCTGTCGATTCACTCTATTCTAGTGAATCGTCCATAAGTGAAAACGAATATGATTTGAGAAACCAACATATGACAAAGCTCGACTAGCCCAAGCCGCCTGCCAAACACCCATCCAAAAACTTGAGAAGTCATACGTAAAATTCTTGGAAATGAGCTCGCTCTGGAGAATATCCAATTATGCACATTAATTAAGAGGGGGAGATAACGCGTCAGCCTTTATTAGTTAATTTGACTGACCTTGGTAGGGGAAGTATTGTCCGAAAATATATTTCGTTCACACCGTGGAGATAACGCGTCAGCCTTTATTAGTTAATTTGACTGACCTTGGTAGGGGAAGTATTGTCAGAAAATATTTTCGTTCACACCGTGGAGATAATGTGTCAGCCTTTATTAGTTAATTTGACTGACCTTGGTAGGGGAAGTATATTCCCTTTTTTTGTCCGAAAATATATTTCGTTCACACCGTACTTATGTATATAAAGTAACGCGTAAAAAGATAAACAGAATCTTCAGACAAGCCATCGAGTTTAGGAATCTTCCCATACGAGAATGCATGTATAATTCACCCTGAACACACGGCTCCGTAAAATCGGTTTTTCATATTCTCATTTGCTATAAAAATAGTTAGAGAATGTTGATCCAACAACGATTGGAAAATAATAACTAAAGCCATGTCAGTATTTTTTTCTTAACCAAATTGGACTAAATTAACAGAATGAAATATATTGGACTAAATTAACTAAAGACATTTCACTTTGGCGATATTTTGGAGCTTTTGATACATTTATCCCTCATTTTTGGAGGAAAAATGTTACATTTCTAAAATTAAAAAAACGCAAAACAATGGTTCTCGGGCAATCCGGTTCCTGCTTAGGAATCGAGAACTAGACCAATGGAATTAGCTCCTCGTTCTTTGGAATCGGTATCCGGACCATGAGGTCCAGACTGAACCATACATCCGGTTCCCGAATGGAAATTTTGTCAATCCGGTTCCTCTATAGTAATTTTGTTTTGCAGACATTTCAACATGCACGCCCTTCTCTTCAGCTTTTATTATTGTTCCTGTTCAAAGTTGCCATCCTGGTCCTGTTTGAAGTGTTCTTTAATTAAACTGTGCAAACAGAGCGATGAGATGCAAAAACAGAACACAATATGTATCTCGGTGGTGGCAGGCTAGCTACAAGCGACTCAGAGAGCCGGTGTACAATTCGGGGATCGATGACCCCAATATATTCCTGTTTGAAGAGGTCATATGTTTGATGACTTGATGTCCCGTTGTATCATTCGAGGACTGATGACCCAAAAATTGCGCAGAACCAGCCGGGTGATTCCTCGCTCCTCCCTATAAAAAAAAGAAGTGTTGTGTTGGACTTCCTTATTATAATCTGTGTCATAAAATGACCAAGAGTTTGATGGGAACCTAGGTATTACTTTAAATTTACGTGATTTTACATTTTTGGGGGATTGTATGCCAAGCGAAAGACTCTTAAGAAAAGATCTTGCTCTTAGCAGTTGGCCTACTTAAAGTAACCTTGGAACATTAATTATCTCATACCTTGATTTGGTCCTCACGAAATGCATGAAAAAAGAAATAAACTGTTGACTTCATGATTTAGATTTAGTAAATTAGAAGCCAAATTGTCATCAATTTTCTACCTAAGTTTTAGCAAAATATGAAATATTCGACTAAAGTCATGGGTTAATGGACTTTTTTCACAATAGATCGAATCATTACAAAAAAGGATCACGTCTCATTTTAATTAAAGATCACCCGCAGCTTCCTCGTTGCCACCATCCTATCACAATTTGTCCATAGTTCTCCTATAAATACCACCGGCTAAAGCTCATGAAGAGTCCAAAGCAACGCACAACACTCATCTAAAGAGCTCTCCCTTGTCACCCTTTCTTTCCCATCTGACTAGCCCCTTCAGTAATGGCCTCCAATATGCCCCAGAAACTATGCTTCATATTCTTCATTTGCTGGATCACTTCAACATCCGCCTCGGCACAATTGTCCGAGGAGAACTACTACGCGGGAAAGTGCGCGAAGGCACTTGAGACCGTGAGATCCAACGTGAAGGCAGCGGTGGCCAAGGAGGCTCGCATGGGAGCATCCTTGCTCCGTCTTCACTTTCACGATTGCTTCGTCAATGTAAGTGTCTTCCGCTTTCTAGCTCTATTCAAATTGTCTTCTTTTTTCATCTAATATTAACATAAGTTATTTTTAATTTGTTTTATAGGGATGTGATGCATCCATTCTACTTGATGATACGGTGAACTTCATCGGGGAGAAGACGGCCCGTCCCAATGCAAACTCCGTGAGAGGATTCGACTTGATCGACACCATCAAGTTGGAAGTAGAGAAGTTATGCCCCGGTGTTGTCTCGTGCGCCGACATCTTAGCCATTGCCGCTAGGGACTCCGTTGTTGCGGTAAGTGCCAACCCTTGAAATTTCTTGAAACATCCACATAAGCTATTATTTTTCATGAACTTATTTGGGTTCAATTTTTGATGTGTAGTTGGGTGGACCGAGTTGGCAAGTTCAACTCGGAAGAAGGGATTCGACCATGGCGAACCAAAGTGCTGCTAATACCAACCTTCCATCTCCAGCACTAAATCTCAGCGACCTCATCACTGCTTTCACCAACAAAGGCTTCACTGCCCAAGAAATGGTGGCACTCTCAGGATCCCACACCATAGGCGAGGCTAGGTGCACGACGTTCCGGGACCGGCTCTACAACGAGAGTAACATGAACTCGTCATTTGCTGCTCCTTTGAAGGCCAATTGCCCCAGCTCGGGAGGCGACAACAACCTTTCCCCTCTTGATGTCACAAGCCCCACGTCCTTTGACAACGGTTACTTCCAGAACTTGATGAGCCAAAAGGGCTTACTCCACTCGGACCAGCAATTGTTCGGGGGAGGTTCAACAGACGATCAAGTGACCGCCTACAGCAACAATTTGGGTTTATTCAAGAACGATTTTGCCGCTGCCATGGTCAAGATGGGAGGCCTTAGCCCTCTCACAGGGTCTAGCGGTCAGATAAGGATGAATTGCAGGGAGATCAATTGATTGCAAGCGGTCATTCGTGTTCTTTTTATCATGTTCTCCTTTGCTTCTTATTGAAAATTAGTTGTCTTCTGATTCTCCTTTGGGTGTGTGTTTTAAGTAGCCAGTTGTGTAATGATAGTTTGATGTAGTTGTAAGGTTCTGTGACATCTATATATGGAATTAATGGATTACGTTCTCAGTTGAATGGAACTTGGGCCTCATTAATCGAATCCGATTATCATTTCCTCTGTATATAGTTACCCGTGATCTAATCTTAGACTTTATTGCTTTCATCTACTTGTGGCAGTTAGGACATGTGGACGAAGGATTCACGTTCCATGCATCTTCATTCGCAAACATAATTGAAGTCGATTCATACTCCATGAAAATTTAACCTAACATCCAGCAAAAAAGATTGATGAAAATGCAGCAACGAAAGCCCCTTGATTCATTTGATATATAATCAGTTAATTATGTCGTGTCGCGTGCTCCAGGAACGAAAATAATTTTTTCCTATCAAATGTCGCATCGTGCAGTTAAAGTAGTTTTTCGCATGCACGAGGGTGTGCAAGAATATACGAATCGTTAGTATAAGTTTTGAGCTGAGCCCATTAGGAGCAGCTCACGTTAATTGAAATCTAGATCGGTTAGACCGCTGCGTCTTATGAAGCTTTCACACTGTTTATTTCTTCAAATTTGCCAAATTCAATCTTAGTATGATAAGTTGTGTTGAAAAACGTCCACGGCTTGTCGGGGGGTCCGTTAATTGCGGTAAAGAGAGCTGACTCGTAGTCTTCCAAAAACTCTCGATATGCAGAGCTTTCGTCTACCCTCCGATGGTGGCTTAGTGTCCATCGCAACCCAAATCGTCCTCTAAACCCCTTTTTTTCTCTTGTTTTCCTTTTCCTCTCTTACCCACTGAAGATTTCGTTCATGGAGTCTACGGGTTGCAGCTTCTCCCGGATGGTTGTCGCCCATCAATCGGTACCCAATTTGACCTAACGATCTCTTGCTCTTGGAAATTGGCAGATTGCATGCTTCATCTCTTTAAAAATTCCATCTGTGCTTGTTCTGCGGAATCTTCTGCAATTGGATAATGGCAGAATGCATGCCTTGCCTATCTCGAAATTGACTCCAGTGGAGACTAATTTCCATCTACGTTTACTCTGTTTTCCTGCCGGATTCTGTTTTAAATCAGTCTAGCCGTCTTCATAGATCACATTTGCCGCGACGAACAATGGATTGTTTGTCTCCTTGTAACTGTTCTATTTCATTTTGAATTGAGATAATTCTGCCTTGTGGCTCCCGTCCTATGGCTTCAGAAGACCGCGCTGACTCCTTGCAAATGGCTGCCTTGTGTAAACGATTGGGACAACTAAGTGCTGCACAGGAAATAGAGATATGGGAAGAGGCCCCCCACCAGAAAAATTAGAGGAATGTCATTTGTTACTAGTGGGTAAAGTCCTATCAAAATCTTCTATCAACTTACAAGCCATCTAGAGTACCTTAAGGTGTGTTTGGCGAACTGACCAGGTTGAGATTTCTCAGCGAGAGGGTGGCCTGTATATAGCGAAATTCAAGTCAGAAATTGATAAACAAAGGGTTATGGAGGGAGGTCCATGGCTCTTTTCAAGTCAATTAGTCATTTTCAAACCATGGATTCCTAACACGCCTTTACACTGTTATGATTTTAGTCGTTGTGCTTTCTGGGTTCATGTCTTTGGGCTGCCATTGGAATGGAGTACAGAGCAGATGATTTGAAAAGCATTGAAGCAAGTGGGTGAAGTCATAGAGATAAAAGCTGACCTCAACGAAGGCTCGGTCTTAAGAGCTGGACGAGCCAGGGTTGAAATAAACCTAGACGAACCTTTACAGTCTGGCAAGTTGATTCGGCTTGATGGGAGAACAATGTGGCTTGACTTCACATACGAACGGTTGTCCCACTTTTGCTATTCCTGTACAAAAATAGGCCATTATGCCACGTATTGTCCAGCATGTCCGTTTGAAGAAGCCAAACTAGACGGTAAAGATAAAATGGCTTATGGGTATGGTTGAGAGCTGAGGTCCGTGAACACAGTCCTTATTGGCAAGCGTTCTACAAACCACCTGAGAGTGTAGAACAGAATGAAGAAACAGTACCTGAGACACCCTCGCTTTGCTACCGAGCGTTCCATTGTTGCCTCAACCTAATAATGCCGAAGTAGTAACAACGCCAACTTAGCTCCACTATGACAACGCAGCACCTCATCAGCAACTTCCACAGTCTTCGATGTGAATGAACAAACCTCTCACAACAGCTTTAATCCCTTCAAATGAGAAGCAGAAGGGAATCATCAACCGGTCCAAGGATATGCAAAAAAAAAAAACAAAAAAAAACAAAAAAAAACAAAACAAAAGAGTACTAGAGCCATTCCAAAGGTGGGATTAGCCAAAAAACATAAGATTTATTCCCCTTATGACATGCGGCACTCAGCATTTAATGATTTTGATGATACTCAATTTATGGACTCACCAGTTCTAACTGCAAATGAAGTGAACCAATGGGCGACGACGGCTGGCCCTAAATAGCCACCACAACACAAATGAAGTTTATGTGTTGGAACTGTCAGGGTTTGGGCAATCCCCTGACAGTTCAAGCATTAAAGGCCTTGACAGCCAAGGAAAAGCCCGACTTATTGTTCTTAATAGAAACCAAGAACCATGAGACTATGATTCAGCGGTTGTAGCGACGATTACATTTCAGCAGCTCTTTTGTGAGAAACCTAGTAGGTCTTGCGGGGTTTGGCAGTTTTTTGGCATGACAATCTATCCTTAGATATTGAACTATGTTCTGACTACTATCTTGATATGCTCTGTCATGTATCAATGGACGATCGGTTGATGCGAATCACCTGTCTTCATGCTCCATCATCTTATCACAATAGACAGCAACTTTGGGAGCAACTTTGAAGGATCGGCAATGTTAATACTTTACCTTGGATTTGTGCCAAGGACTTTAATGAGATTCTTTATCCTTGGGAAAAGGTTGGTAGGCGTCAGACCGACCGGTTTCGTCTAAACTCCTTTCGAAATTTCATCAATGATTGTGCATTCATGGAATTAGATAGCAAGGGATGCGCCTTCACCTGGATGAATAATAGAGCCGACGATGAATTAGTAAAGGAACGCTTGGACCGTGTTATGTGTACGATAGAATGGTGTCTTCAATATCCTAAGGCGGAGGTGTATGCTTTGTCGGCCCTGGGATCAGACCATAGCTCGTTACTCTTATCAACATCAACAAACTATAGAAAGTGCCGAAGGTCGTTCATCTTTGAAGCTTATTGGAACCAGCACCAAGAGTGCCAAGAGATCATCTATACTACATGGAAATCATCTAAGGTACGAAATTCCGGCATTTTACATAAACTAAGAATGGTCTCTCTTGCTTTACAAGATTGGAGCCGTTCAAAATTTCCAAACGGCCACCTGAGAGTGCAGGCCTTACAACAACAGCTTCAAGTTATTATAAATCAACCATACAACACCGGCACTGAATAAGAGGAAGCTTCTCATCTTCGGGAGGAGATAAGACAAATTTGGCAGCAAGAAGAGCAGTATTGAGCTATGAGATCTAGGAATAATTGGTTGCATTGGGGAGACAAGAATACCAATTTTTTTCATGCAACAACTATCCAATGGCGGCAAAGAAACAGGATAGGTATGTTACAGGATGAAAATCATAACTGGGTGCGAAACAATAAGGCCCTGAAGGAGCTCACATTGACTTATTTCTCAAAATTGTATACTACCGTGGGTCAACGTAAGTACGGTCCCATTCTAGACCAATGTCCACAGGTTGTTTCTGCAGAACTAAATGAGCATCTAAGGACCCCAGTCACTGATGAGGAGGTGAGACGAGCTACTTTCCAGCTGGGGAAAACAAAAGCTCCAAGTCCAAACGGACTGAATGGGCTTTTTTACCAAACCCATTGGGATATAATTTAAGAAGACTTGATCAAATTAGCAAAAAACTTCTTTAGTTCGGGGGTGTTGCCTAGTGACCTCAACAAGACGGTAATAGCTCTAATTCCCAAAATCAATCTCCCTAAAAGTCTAGATCAATTTCGACCGATCAGCCTCTGTAATTATGCATACAAGGTTATATCCAAGGTTATGGTAAATCACCTAAAACCTTGGCTTAGTGAGCTTATCTCAACAGAGTAGGCTGCCTTTGTAAACGGAAGACAAATACAAGATAATGTATTAATCGTCCAGGAGGTTCTTCATCGATTTCACATACAGGAAAGGAAGCAACATTTCAATGTCCTACTCAAGACGGACATGCAAAAAGCATATGATAAAGTTGAATGATATTTCCTACAAGATTATCTACTGCGATTGGGATTTCATCCAAGATGGGTTCAGTTGGTGATGCGATGCATCACCACGTCAACCTTAAGTGTTAGATTTAATGGTGAACAATTATCATACTTTCGGCCATCAAGAGGTCTCCGTCAGGGCGACCCTCTTTCACCTTATATCTTTATTTTACTGGCGAATCTTCTTTCGACCCTTATTAACCAAATAGTTCATATGGACCACCTCAAAGGAATACAGTTAAACAGGTCATGTCCGACCCTTTCACATATTTTTTTCGCTGATGACTCCGTTTTCTTCCTAAAAGGTACTATGACGGAATGTCAGAATCTTGCTAATATCTTGAATCAATACTGTATGGCAATGGGACATGTTATCAATCGGAACAAATCAGGACTATTTTTTAGTAAAAACTATCTATTGAGTCTTCAGGAAAATTTAGCAGGTGTATTTAGAATGCCGATGCTGCAGAAGTATGGAAAATATCTAGGTATTCCTTCAGAGTGGGGTCGATAAAAAAAAAAAGAGATGTTTGCTTGGCTACTAGGTAGAATAAATGCAAAAATTGAGGGTTGGAAAGAAAGATTACTGTCCAAAGGAGGAAAGGAGATCCTAATCAAGTCAGTAGTACATGCAATCCCCCATTATGCAATGTCCATCTTTAAGCTTCCTTTAACTCTTTGCAAGCTCATTGAAAAGAAAATCTCCAGTTTCTGGTGGATGAATGATAATAGTAGGGTTGGGGTGCATTGGCAGAAATGGGAACTGCTTAAAACAAGCAAGGACGGGGGAGGGCTAGGCTTTTGAGACTTAATGGCTTTTAATAAGGCGATGCTTGGTAAGCAGGCTTGGCGGATAATTAAAGAACCTAACTCGTTGTGCAGTCAACTTTTCAAGGGGTTGTATTTTCCATCTAAGAATTTCCAATTAGCAGGTAAAGGCTCACGCCCTTCCTGGGGTTGGCAGAGTCTTCTTCTAAGCAGAGAGGCCATCCTACCTAATGTACGATGGTCGGTTGGGGATAGTCAAAACATAAATATTCGGGAGGATAGATGGCTATCTATAGGGACTATAACTGGACCAGCCACAAGAGAGGAGCCAGAGAAGGTGGCTGACCTCATTGATCACGTCCATCAAACCTGGAAGCTTCCTTTACTTCAACAAATGTTCGATGATAAGGTAATTGTAGAAATCACTAAAATCCCTATTAGATCCTTATATACTACTGATCAGTTAGTTTGGACATCGACTAAGGATGGGATTCACACAGTGAAAGTAATTATAAAATTATAGTAAACACAGCATGCATAGCAACTGATCAATGAGTCTCCACATCGCACCAACCCTCAAGAACACTTTGGCGCAAGATATGGACTATGCAAACAACACCAAAGATCTGCACCTTTTTATGGATAGCTTGCCATAATGCCCTTACTACTAAAGCTAATTTATTTCATCGTCATATCACCACCGACCCTATATGAAGTCTATGCGATCAACGGTCTCCAGAAACCCTAGAACACCTTTTCTTTTTCTACTCATGGACTAAAGGAGTATGGAGTCATCCTCAGCTCAACATTTCAGTATCACCATTTACAATGCATCGTTTGCATGATTGGATCACAGACAGGGCAACAAATGTGAGACTCTTACCTCAACTGGAAATTGTTGCATAGGTCTTGTGGCCAATCTGGCGTATGCGTAACAACTAGATTTTTTGCCAGAAGCGTCTCGACCCTGATCTAGCAGTTGAAGATGCCATTGCACAACACCGTATTTAGCACTCTTCTACTCAATGCCGATCGAGATCAGGGGCTGCTGCTATCAAAACAGGACATTTGTGGCAACCACCATATTGCGGACACCTGAAATGTAATATCGACGACTCTTATCATCTAGGTAACCGAGAAGGCAAGATGGCATGCATAAGTCGAAATCATCAGGGGATTCTCACAGATGTCTATACCAAAAGCTTCCCTGCATCTTCTGCGTTTCAAATGGAAGTGCAAGCACTTACCTTTACTCTGCATCACCTGTTGCACCTTGGTCTCAATACGGAGAATCTTGTGATTGAGTCTGACTGCTAGATTTTGATCAACAGGGTTCAAACGAGAAAGCAGCCGCCATGGGAAGAACGGGCGCTGTTCGCCGAATTGGAAGCGCTGCTTGTTGTTTACCCTAAATTGCGACTTCAGTTCTGTAGAAGGGAGGCCAACAGAGCTGCAGACTGGGTCGCAAAAGCCCATGGCCGAACTGACCTAGTATGCAACTGGAACATTTTCACTCCTTTTATTTTGCAAGATCTTGTAGCGGCTGATGCAATCGCTTCCGGATGTACTGTTAGCTTTGGTGGTGATATTGCGACTTTTGGTTGTAATGTTATGACTACTTAAATAAGAACTATCTTTTCAACCAAAAAAAAAAAAAATCTTAGTATGATTGCTGCCCGCCATGGTGGGTGATGCACAATGCCATGTGTGGTTGCACAGTGAGGAGTCTCCCACGAAGAGAGGAGGAGAAAAGAAGGAATATGTGCACAAGTCATAAAACTTATTGTGAGCTTATAGTTTTGAGTCGAGTCCATCGACTTTGATACTTTTGGAGTGGGTATGGTAGTGCCTCAAAAGACATGAATGGTTGGAACCAACTCAATTGCTTGAAAAGTGAATTATGCTTTCCAATCTAATTCAATACAAGGGATAGTCATCTCGTGATAAATCTTGAACTTGAACTCATCTTCTCCTGGGACTGTAATAAGCTTTTCTTTCGTCACGAACTTCACTTTTTGGTGGAGACTTGAGGGAACTGCACATGCTGCATGTATCCATGGATGACCGAACAAAAAGTTGAATGCTACAGATATGTCTAGGACCTGAAAAATTGCATTAAATAACACCGGCCCTATTTGCAAGTCTAAATCAACTTCCCTAATTGCTTCTTTTTTTATCTCATCAAATGTTCGAGCAAAGGTTTTAGCAGTGCTAATTTTTCCCAAATCATACCTAAGGCGCTTCAGAGTTGCTAGAAGGCATATGTTTAAAGCTAATCCATTATCAATGAGTATGCAGGACACCAAGGTCTTTTGACACTTGACTGAGATATAGAGGGCTTTGTCATGTCCTCTTCCTTCATTTGGGAATTCCTCATCTAAGAAGGCAATATGGTCCTTTAACAAAATAGCCCTGACGAATTCCTCCAACTTCTCAAGTTCAATGGACTCTGGAACATGTACTCCGTCAAAGACTTTCATCAGGGACTTTTGATGTTTCTCCGGTGTCAAAAGCAACTCTAATAGGGAGATTTATGCTGGCATTTTACGAAGTTGGTCCACTATGTTATACTCACTTGCCTTAATTACGGCTAAGAATTTTTTAGCCTCCTCATCAGTGATCAGCTTAATAGGCTGTGAGTTCGCTTGAGCATAGGTACATCCTGATCGAGTGACCATATCTATCTCCACATCATAACACCATGGGACTACTTTATCATTTGTATATGCATAAGGTTGCGTAACAGGGTTGCGTAACATTGAGAATTAATTCTTCATCATTAAATGGTGTAATCCTTCCTCATTTGACGCGACTTCCAATGGTGGCATGTCAAGAGATAGCGAATCGTTAGCTTCAATATTCAAGCCAGTAAACTCATCCTCACAATCAGTAAACTTGTCCTCCAAATCAATAATAATTAAAGTGATAGTCAAAACTATGCCGGTATAATCTGCGTAAACAATCATCCCTTTCTTGGACATTATCTTAACTTTTATCTTCAAAAACATGGTGGGCTCTTCTACATCTAAATAATATCTAGCTCGAACTAGACCATTATAAACATCGTCTACTTGCACTTCCAAGCTCTTCTTTTTACCAGCATCTAAACTAGAGATAGCGTTCACAGCTTCTGAGTGGTCAGGGAGTGGGTTGTTCTGGATGTTTGGCTGTGCATCACGAAATGAGACCACCTTGACATCCAGAAGATTTTGGATTTTGTGTTGAAACATATGTGATTGTCAATAGAATGCCCTACCTCCCCCCATATGGTAAGCACATGTCTTGGACAAATCATAGTTGGGGAAATGCTCAGGATTAGATCGCTTAGGCTCTTTAGTGAGTAATCCTTTCTTTTAAAGGGTCGGCAAGGTCTTGGACAAGGGTTTAGAAAGTGGTGTGAATTGATGTCTGGAAGAGTTCTTTTGTTGGCCAAAGAACGGTTGCGCTCCTCCCTGTTGGGTGTTCGGGGTAGGGTGAGGTGGTTGAATATAAGCTACATTAACCTCCGTTACAGGTTCCTTATCCTTCTTGGTTGGGACTCTCCTATATGAGCTGGTTTGATTAGATGCCCATCCATCACACAAGGCTACTTCAATTTTCTCGCCAACAAGGATGACTCAACAATCGAACCCAACATTCGATTTCGATATCCAGGCATGAGTTTTTCATGAATAGTTCCATCATCTCCTTCTCCGTTGGCTCTAGAGTAATTTGAGCAGCCACAGTTCTCCATCTCATGACATGTGCCTTGAAAGATTCCGTCTTCTTCTTCTTAGTGCGAAGTGAATCTTTTCGAGACGGAGTGACGTCAATATTATACTTATATTGCTTGAAGAAAGCGTCAATCAAATCCTCCCAAGTCTCTAAGAAATTAATTTTCTTCATGATGTACCATGGCTTGCTTGAAATTGTTGAATCATCAAGGGTATATTGTCAACATATTGGTCATCCTAACTGCATAAGTCTGTAGATGGATCTTCGGGCAAGAAGTGCCATCATACTTTTCAAATTCTAGCATTTTGCACTTTTTCGGTATCTTGACCTTTGCATAGGTCAATTGGGTCTTGGCTCAGTGAACCTTGCAGCTACTTAAGTTTCTCCCTGATTTTTGCCAAGCTGAATGTATCACTTGTGCCTCATCATCAGCAACGGTTTGAGACATGTTAGTGATTTTAACCATGGAGGCATAATCAGAGGTTGATGGGCCACTTGCGGACATATTCTTACCTTATCTCTCGGATCAACCATGGGAGCGTGTTGTGGTAACACCACTTCAACTTGCGGAACTAGTGGAAAGTGTTTGCTTGGAGAAAATCGATTTGTTTGGAGAGCTACTCAAGGACATTCAGGACTTGCTTCATCTCCGATTCAAGGACAACAATGCGACCTTGTTCGGCAACATGCATTTGTTCGGTGTTATCAGCCATTGTTGCTCTAAAATGAGTACGGATTGGTGATCTTAGGCAAGCTGTGTTGTATCAACGTCACCTAGAAATGTAAAAAGTACAGCAAGCATCATAACGAATGAGATTGGTCCATGAAAATGGTCGATCGCGCATTTTATTAAGTAAAATCAAATTCCAAAGATATCAACCTAAAAAATTAAGATAGCTCCCTAGGAAATTAAATTCCTAAAACATCAATCTAAGAAATTGAAATAACACCCTAAAGCTAGAATTAAACTCCTAAATCTAGCAACTCTTTTCCATATACAATTGGGAGATCATTGTCTTTCGAAGTTTTTTGTTCTGTCGAACCAACGCGGAAATATGAGCCTTGTTCCTCTCCACCGTTTCTTTAAGATGTTCAATTTGTGCTTTATGAGTGGACTTAACAGTCACTTCAAGTATCATGGGGAGTAAAGTGGAGGGATTGTGTGGTGGTGGATATAATAATCCATGGTGTGAAAAGTCCTCTCTTCCCCCTTCAACCTTCTAGGCACCACTATCTTTTCTTGATGGCATTCCTTCCACGCACTTTCAAGGCATTCGATCTCATCCGCGTATTTGCGATCCTTACATATGAAGCAGGCTTGGAAGAGGTCCATTCGAAGAGGGGGTGGGATATCCTACAACACTCGATACTAGTGAACCACTCTATAAGGTAGTAAGATGTTGCACCAATTATTCCCATCAGTGGAACTGGATCATCCGACTTGTGAGAGAAATGAGCCACACTAATATAGAACCATTTATCATACCATCGGAAGCCCTTGGGATCTAGATCTTTTAGAAAAGTTCCCAATCAGAAAATGACTTTCTAGTGTACTGTTTATCTAAGATTGAAAATCTCTTTATTGGGTGATTAGAATCATCAATTTCACCTCGACGCGTGAAATGACCAAACTCCTTTACGTGAGAAAGAAACCAAATTTGTAAAGGTTCAAGAGAGGCACTCGTGATTTTTCCTCCATTTTCTTTAAAACGATTGAGGGATAAAAATGTCGCAACTAAAATCACGTTAATGAAGTTCATGCCAGCACATACTTGCCTAATCACCCATGCAATTGAAGGATTAATAGCATTTTTTTTCAATGAGGAAAGATTATAAATCTAAAGAATGCTAAGATGAATATCCTACCCTTTTGGCACATGGAAGATTGATTTAATTAACGATCAATCAAAAAGGAGAATGGACATGCATCACAATTAGGTTTCAAAACTTTCTTAACCTCATCAGTTTTAACTCTTAGAAATTGAGACAAAATTGATGTGGGCTCTATACCAAGGGCGGCCTAACAAGTTCAATCTCAGGGTGCATTCTTATGATAACACTATACTCTTCCAGTATTGGAGTTAGCTTGTTCTTACCAAAAATAAAAGTAGCTGTCTCGGGACACCAAATGTGTGATATGGCTTGTAAAACACCACTCTGGACTCCAATATCTAAAAGGGGGATGAGCCATCTGAGTATCGACTACACATAATCTTGGCCTTCTTTACTCAGTTTATTCCACCACCTTTTGAGCTCGATCTTGGGAGTTGGAACGAATTGAACATCGGTTCTCCCCATTGTATATAAATTAAGACCCACGATCAACCTTTTGTCATGGACCAAAAGAAAGTGTGGTAAAGTAAATAGATTGCATGGTATAAGGTAAGAATATTTATAAAAGAAAAAAAGGCAACCACATAGACAATCACGTGAGATGTGAGGCTCAACACCTAAACTACAAGGCTTAGCAAGTTAGAGCCAAGAGGATGATCGACTAGTCGTAGTCTTGCATACAAAGGTTGGGTTCTCTTAGCTTTAGCTCATTCAAAAGGAAATCCTATAATCATGCAGTTTTGCAGACAAGGATAAACATTTTGACACCAAGAAAAATTTTCAAGGTTGAGAAAGGCAACTTCTACATTGCAACCTCGTATTCAAGGTTGACTCATTTCTCAACACTATCTTAGAATCCTTAAATGCAGCCCAAGTTTAACGACAAGTTGTGTGTGCAATATGTAGTGCTAAAACAATTTTAAAATCATGCACAACAATTAATAATACAAGCAACACTTTAATATATAAGGAAAACATTCAATCTCAACACCTTCCTACAAAACAAAGAGTTAGCAAGCACCACTCCTCTTATAACTCATTTCTATAAAAACATTTAACACTTAATGTTAGGAGCGTACCTCGTTTCCATGTTGCCAAATGAAAAATATTTTTGAAAAGAAAAAAGGCCTATGTCCGTTATGAGTTTTAATTTAATCCCTGTGACATCCTGAAATTGGACCCCGTTTCGATAAAGTGAAATGGGCATTTCGTCAACGTGTTTACGGTCCTTTTTCTCTTAGCTGATCACTCACGAGTTAACTAACCTATTGGGTGAAGCCGTTAAGGGATGTATCTGCAGTAAAATCCCTAAAAGCTACCTAATTAGTTGGATTGGACTAAAATCACGTCTGATCGATTTTTAACCGCGAAATTGAACTCGATTTCGGGAATCGAATTTTAAGCGCGTCATAATTCTTATTTTTAGGATCCTGTCTCATCGTCTGTCAAATTGTTAACGAGTCCGAAATTTCAATAAACAAATTATCGGAAGAAAATTTGAAGACCGAAAGAAAATAGAAAGGGAAAGAGAAAAGAAAAGAAAAGAAAAGAAAAGAAAAGAAAAAATAAATAAGACCATGTGGTGTTATATTTCATATTATTTCTTTTCTCTCCCTCTCTCTTCTTTTTCTCTCTTTTCTCTCTCTTCTCTCCCCTCTCCCTTTCCCCCTCGTGCGGATTTCCACCCCACTGCCTGCCCTCTCTCTCTTTTCCCTCTTTGACCGGTCAATACCTATCTTCTCTCTCTCTTCTCTCTCTTCTCTCTCTTCTTCCTCCCCCGCGACCGAAACCCCTCGCCCTTTTTGTTCGTGAAAACCAGAAGCTCGAACCAGAGGCTGTAGCTCACCATCGCTGCTCCGTTGTTGCTCGCCGCTCACCGCCTCCGGCCCGCGCCGTGCGTCCGCCGCTCGCCGTGAGCTCCGCCAGCCGTCGCCTCTCGTGCCCTGGCGTTCTTCCAACCGTTGCCCAGCCTCCGTCTAGCCTCCGTCCGGCCACCTCCGGCCGCCGTTCGACCTCGTCGGACCTCCCCGGCGTCCCCCTCGCCCTCCGCCGGCCTCCCCTCGCCGCCCTAGCCGCCGGATTAGCTCCGGCAAGCCTTGAACCGCAACCCACGAAATGGGTTTCCAGCTGGTTCGGGCCCGCTTTTGGGCCGTTTCCGGGCCCCAAACCCAAGCCGTGCTTTGGGAAGAATCGTTCCTCGCGTCGCCCCCGTCGGATTGATCCGATTTGCGTGCGATTTGGTGAGTAATCTCACTAATCCCGGATTAGTTGGCTAATTATGCTTAAGGTTGGTTTAGTTTTAATTAATTATGTTTAGGTTGTTAGATTAGAATAAATTAGCAATTATTAGTCAATTGTGATGCGATTTAGATAAATTGAATGTGTAATTAGCAAGAAGACGTGGTCGACTATTTATTGAAAGTGTCTCGGGATTTTTCCCGACCCTTAGTGGGCTCCAATTAGGCTTTTCGGGCCTAAGTAGAATTTTTAGTATTTAAATATTAATTTTCGGAATTAAATTAAATAATTATTTATTTTCCGAAAATTCAACTGAGATGGCCCGTGACCGGAATATTATGCTGATGATCGTGGTGAAGTCCGTTTATTTAATTGGGCCTTATTTTGAGCTAAATGGAATTTTTAATATTTATTAATTAATTTTCGAAATTAATTAATTAATTAATTATTTTTCGGAAATTAAGTTTGAGATGGCCGACGACCGAAATCTCGTGCCGATTGTTGTGGCACAGTCCGTTTATTTATTTGAGCTTTGAATTGTGTTGAATTGATTTAATTGTGGATATTTAGGATATGTTCCTAAATTGATTATTTGGGTAAATTGAGTACGAATTAAGGTTGTAGATAATTACTTTAGAAATGGGATGAATCATCATGAAAGGCACGTGGCTCGGTGAGTAGTACATCATCTCAGAGAATGCACGTGGCTCTGTGATTTGGTATATCGCTTCGGAGAATGCATGTGGCTCGATGATTAGTACATCGCCTTGGAGAATGCACGGGGCTTGATGATTAGATATATCACCTCGGAGAATGCACATGGCTCGGTGACGAAGTATGTCGCCTTGGAGAATGCATGTGGCTCGGTGATTAAGTGTGGCATCTTGAAAGAGACACGTGGGCTCGGTAATTTGATGCATTACCTCAGAGAATGCATGTGGTCTCAATGAGTATATTTGGCATCTTTAAGAGGCACGTGGGCTCGGTGACTTGATGCATCGCCTTGGAGAATGCACGTGGGCTCGCTGATTCAGAATGGCATTTTAAAGGGCACGTGGGCTCAGTAAATTAATGCATTACCTCGGAGAATGCACATGGCTCGATGATCAGTTCCATCACCTCGGAGAATGCACGTGGCTCAGTGATTGGTTTTATTAGTTGAGACTGAATAGCAATAGCTTGAATGACCGTGAAATGGTCAGGCTGTCATCAATCGACTAGGTCGATTGATCATTGCTTTGATTTGTTATCGTGGATTGATTGACTGATTGGAAATGACCGTGAGTGGTCTTGTTGGCATATAATCGACTAGGTCGATTTGATCGATGCTTCGATCTGTCATATGATTGCTTGGGTGCCTATTATGAATTGTACTGACTTGTAGGTAAGATCTGAGGCCAAGGTAAGTCCTCTGTCCTGTGCGTGTTTAGGTAGCCTATAGTATAATGGTTTACTAATTGGGCTTAGTGGGGTAGAACTCGCTGAGACGTAGTCTCATCCCAGTTTGGGGAAATCATTTTAGGACCTGATGAGAAGTTGAAGAGGAGGAGTTTGAGAAGGAGAACTCAGAGGTGAAACCTGAGGAGAAGGATTTTTGGAAGAAGAAGATAATACCGAGAGAGATCTTAGGTACGACCTGGAGGGATTGAGATTCCATCTTCTTTTGTGAACTCCAATTGATGTGAATAGTTATGAAGTTCTCTAGTTTGTGTTTTGTATAAAAGTTTGGTTATAAGTTTCAATATGAAAAATATGGCCTTACTTTTCTATCCCATTGTTTTATTGTCTGGGGATTATAACTGCTTCCGCATGTGCTTAATAAAAGAAAGGGCCGGCGATATATAGTCCTGGGATATCGCATTATAAAATCGACCAAGGGAGAAGGATGTGTGCGTGCCCGAGGATCGGGGCGTGACATCCCCTTTTTGTGGTATCAGAGCGAAGTTCAAGATTGGAGTGATAAGGAGCGGTGACCATGGGATAGTTAGTAGGAAATGCCTTTAAATTCATGCCGGTGAATGTTTGTGTTAGCTGAATGCTAAAATTGTTTGTTGTGCGTGGATTGCTCATCTTCTAATCCTGTGTGGATTTGGAAGACGGGTTGCAGTGTAAAGACTGAACCATGAGCGAGCAGGAGTTGAGAACTCCTAGTGAGAGGACAATGTCCTCTGTGACTCGGGATGAAGCACCGACAAAGGTCGGCACCCAAGGTGGTTGTGGCAGAGTGTTGGCTCTGGCCAGCTCGAGTGTAAGAGTACCACCGTAGGTTGGTACTAGTGTAGCAACATCGAATGATCCTAAGTTCAATAAGATCATTCTGATGCTAGTATTCCTTGGGAACTGGATGAGCCAGCAAGCTCATGATCAAGCCATTGTTGTTGTCGCTATCATTACCGCTGTTGTTGCTTCACCAACTGAGATCCAGAGTGGAGATGTGATCCAGGAGCAAGTCATTGCATTCGAGCCGAGGTATAGATCCAGTTCAGGCAGAAATGGAAATCGATCAAAGAAAAGACCGAGGTTAAGAGAAAAGTATTCTATTCCACTCACGAGGAAGGGTGGGATAGTCAAGTCAGCACCGAGTCTAATAGATCAGGTTGTTTCGGGCTTGATAATGGAGATCGGTCTTATGTCCTTCTCGGGACGCGAAATTGTTTGGAGTATAGCCATCAGGGATATGTGGTCGAGAGTGGTCCTAGCAGACTGATGTGTGCTGTCACTTGGCAGGAGATAGAAGAGTCACATGATAGGTGTTAGAATTGTAGAAGGAAGCATGGATAAATCCAGTGTCCGAGTATGACTATAATATGTTGTAATGATGACCAGCATGGACATCGGGTGAAGGATTGTCAATGGAAGTCTAAGGTAGCATAGACATCGCTACTACGGCCAGAACGCCACTAGGATGGTGAAAGGAATGAGAGTAGAATTGATGTTGCACCGATCAGAGAAAGAATGTGTTGGAGGTGATCTTATCAGAATAACGTAGCAGAGTTTGTGCTGAGTTGGTAGAACTTAAATTGTTGAAGTAAAAGTGAAAGAGGGGAAATCATTAGCAACAGTTGTGCTTGATTAGTTGCTGAAGTGTGAATTTAATGCCACATGAATAGTGTGGGCTTATGGAGCATCTTGTGATAATGAATCATGGTCATTGAGTAATCCGGTTTAGTCTATTAACATGTGAAAGTGTCGAGGTTATTGGGAGTCGAAAAGAATCTTCGATTTCATTAATCTCATTGGCTGGAGGCAACTTGTTTGTTAGACAGAGGTTGCCAAGGTTGCTTGGCGATTGTCTTGGGTAGGAAAAATTGAAGAACTAGAGATGGAGGACATCTCAGTGGTCTAAGAACTTCTAGATGTGTTGTCATAAGAACTGTCAGACCACCGTCAGAAAAAGAAATAGAAAGTGCAATCGAGCTAGCACCAGGATAGAGCCACTCTCGAAGGCTTCTTACCAGCTGTTGTTGTCTGAATTGGTAGAATTGAAGATGCAAATGTGAAGATTGGTGAATGAGGAATTCATGCATATCAGTGCATCACTTTGGGGAAACATCAGTTTTGTTTGTGAGAAAAAGAAAGATGGTTTGTTGCGAGTGTGCATCGATCATCGTCAACTCAATTAGGTAACGATCTAGGACAAGCGTCCATTATAAAAGATAGACGAATTGGGTGACCAGACATCAAGAGTGTCGATGTTTTCAAGGATCAACTTGAGAACAAGATGTCGTCAGTTATGAACTAGGAAGGAGGTTGTACGAAAGACAGCTGTTCGTACTTGATATGGTCTTTACGAGAGTATTGTAAGATTGTTTGGCCAGGTGAACACTCCAATTGCTGTCATGGATTTGACAAACAGAGTGTTCAAGGAATATTTGGATCAGTTTGTGATCGTGTTCATTGATGACATCTTAGTCTATTCGAGAAGTGATGAAGAGCATGAGAATTATCTGAGAATAGTACTCCAGACCTTAAGAACTCATCAGCTGTATGCTAAGTTTAGCAAATGCGAGTTTTGGTTGACTCGTGTTGCGTTCTTAGGTCATGTGATTTCCGGAGAAGGAATCTCCGTCGACCCGAGCAAGATAGAAGCCTTGATCAAGTGGCTGAGACCGATAACAGTGACAGAGATCATAAGTTTTCTGGGGTTAGCAGGTTATTAAAGACGATTTGTGGAAGGGTTCTCATCGATAGCGTCGCCTCTGACAAAGCTCACGAAGAAAAATGAGAAGTTCATATGGTCAGACAAGTGCGAGTGTAGTTTCCAAGAGTTGAAGGAAACCGCACCTGTGCTGACGATTCCATCTGGTCCTGGAGGATTTGAGATAGTGATGCGTCATTTAGGGGATTGGGTTGCGTGCTGATGCAACATGGTAGGGTTGTTGCATACGCTTCCCGAGGGTGAGGCCCCGCCGCGTTGCATGGTGTAGTTGAGGAACCTGTGGAGGAGCTCAATCTCATCCTCATTAGTCTAGAGGCGCTGGAACAGGGGCTTGGTGACGGTCACGGCCGGGGAAGGCCACTTGAGCTCGGAGGGGAAGATCATGCCGATGATCGAGGGCACGGGGGAGGCGGCGAGGGTGGCGATGGCGACGACAGCCTCGCCAGCCACTGGCGATGGCGAGGGTCAACCTCACCCAGTGGCCAGTGAGGCTTGCCTCTGCCAGTGGTCAGTGAGGCTAACCTTGCTGGCCCTCATCGGCCAAAGGAAGGAGAAGAAAGGGGAAAAAAATAAAAAATAAAAAATATATATTTAAAAATTCAAAAATTAAAAAAATAAAAGAATTGCCATATCAGCGATCGCCGGCCAGTTGTCCTCGGCCGGCATCCATGTCAACGCTAGCCAGCCAATTTTGGCTAGATGGACTGAATTGGCAAAATTGTAAAGGGTTTAGGACTAAATTGGCCTAAAAAAAAAAGTTTATGACTGAATTGGCACAATTGTAATAGGTTTAGGAATTTTTTGGTAATTCTCCCATTTTTTTATTATTATGACTTAACATGAAAAATATCGGATAATGATTAAATATATTCAAACAAATCAAGTCGGAAGCACAAACTAGGAAAAGGAATATTCGAACTGAATTTAGTTTAAAGAGATTACCTAGTCCAAAGCACAGCTTTCTCAAGGGGGCGGCGGCAAGGCGAGATTACCTAGTCCAAAGCACGGCTTTCTCGAGGGGGCGGCGGCAAGGCTTGCGGACTGACAAGTCAGGTACGACCAAGAATTCACCGGTGCTTGGTGATTAACCAGTGATTAAAAGTTGGTGGTCTAATGACGATTCCACCACCGTGAGGCCTAGCCAATGAATCAAAAACCTACACAGAAAAAAAAAATTTAACCTCTGTGTTGATGGACTAATTCGGATGAAGGATGGAGCCAAACTCATCAGGAAGTGACAGTCGTCTTGGAGCGGCAGGCGTAGGCGGGGAGTAGCATCGGCATCAAAATCGTGACAAATAGCGAGCAGCTTGTAAGATGTGGGCTTCGCACGAGCAATGTAGCGACGAGGTGGGATGAAATCACGAGGGAGGTAGCAGTTACTCAGTAGGCGAAATAGCAAGGCAGGGTCATCAGGGATCTCAGCCGTGACTCTCTCTCTCCTCCGTTCTCTCCTTTCCTTTTCACCTGTGTCACTTGAGAGCACCCTGCTAATTCCCCATCTCTTTCTTACTTTTTTTCAACGAAGCCTCCCCATGAAACCTCACAAACATTTTTTCAATATTTTCCTCTTTCAAATGAAACTCCATCAGCACTTTGCCGATTTTTCTCGTCCCATGAAACCACACGAACGCTTTTTGCCAATCCCTTCCCCCCCCCCCCTACAGAGCCTTTCACTCCCTATTTATAGACAAAAGAAAAAAAATTTATTTTACAAGTAAAGATTTTCCAAGATAATTGCATATATTCATTCAACCCGCTGATGATTATCTTTTGAAAAGAGGGAATACACTCAGCAAGAAAATGGCTCCAAAATCTAAAATCTTTTGTGAAGATTTTAGAAGATTTTAGAAGATTTTAGAAAATAATTCACTCAACCGTTGACGATCATTTTCCAGAAAAAGGCTCCATTATCCAAAATCTAAAATCAATCAAAATCTCCCTCCATAACCAAATGTTTTATTTTATAGATTATTCTTATCCTCTTTATTTCAGTTTTTTTTTTCTATTTTTTTTAGAACAATTTTTTAAAGATAAGTTTAATCGGATAAGTTTGCTCCAAAATATTATTGTCACCTAACCCATCCGTGAGCAGCCGTGTTGGTATTCGTTCTCCCTTGCTTCAATGCGGTTGAGAGTTTGAATCCCCGTGTTGCTAGTGATTTAAGTGGGAGGCCCTAGCGGTGGGTTGCTGGGCCAGCTTCCCCCGAGGTATAGTCGCTGTTGGGCCTCCACTACGGAGGCCCGTGAGACCCCGAATCAGTGTAAGCCGACAAGGGCATGCTCCGGCGGATCCTTGCTCACTAACAAAAAAAAAATTTATTGTTACCTAAATGCAAATGTTATGATATGCTTAATGTAATTTTTATATGACAAACAAGTAAATAAAATAATCAAAATTTAGGTATCAACAGTTATGAATTGTCAAGTGTAAGGTTTGAGTGGAGCTCGTTAGAAGCTAAAGCTCACGTTAATTGAAATCTAGATCTATTAGAACACTATGTCCTATTAAGCTTTTGCATTGGGGGGGGGGGGGGGAGGGAAGAATTTGCCAAATTCGATCTTAGGATGATTGCCGCTTGCCATGACGGAAATTGCCATGTGTGGTCGCATGGTGAGGAGGCTCCCGCGTGGAGAGGAGGAGGAAAAAGGAAAAGAGATATGTGCATCACAAGTCAAAAAATTATAATGAAAGTGTAATTGAGTTCTAAAATTTTTAAAAAATACAATCAAATTCTTCAACTTGTCACATTGATGTAATTGAGTCCTTCTAGTAATACCGTCAATTTGTCTAATATAAATACTGACGTAATTTTTTTTAATTAATTTATCTCTTTTATGTGGCATTTTTATTGCTTTTTCCTTCCAATCTTATTTAAATAATATTTAAAAGGTAAACTAAAAGAGCTAAAATAATTTAAAAGAATAAAATTGGAAAATAAAATAAAATAAAATAAAATGACTCACAACTAGGTGTTGTTGCTACCGCCCATCATTGGAAGGGCTAGCCAAGGTCACTTACCGTTGCCACTTGAGTCAGGCCTTGTCAAGCCATTGAAAGGTTGGCAAGGTTCACCCAAACTGGGTCGAGAGCACCCGAATCTAGCGATGTCAACCCTCCCTCTAGGGTTGGCAATTATCACCCTCCTTTGTGAGGCCTCGTTGACTCCTAAGCAAGTTTCAGCAACCGTCACTAGGCTTGGCCAAGGCATCATTAGCCCTTGCCTAGGGCCAACGCGACTCACCCAAATTTGGGTGATGCCAACCCTTGTTTGCGTCCGGCGAGCCCTTAGCCTTTTTCTCTAATTTTTAAATTTATATTACCTTTTTGTTAGTTTTTTAGATTATTTAAATAATATTTAAAGGAAAATGTAATTAAAAAAATGCCACATATGAGAGAGAAATTAATTTAAAAATTTCACATCATCATTTTTCATTAGATTAATTAACAGTATTAACTGAAGGACTTGATTGCATCAATTTGACAAGTTTTAGGATATAATTGTACATTTTAAATGTATTAAAACTTAATTGCATTTTTGCGACAATTTTTAGAACTTGAAATTAGAGTTGTCAAAATTTTA
Source organism: Eucalyptus camaldulensis (assembly GCA_019915185.1). Lineage (NCBI taxonomy): Eukaryota > Viridiplantae > Streptophyta > Magnoliopsida > Myrtales > Myrtaceae > Eucalyptus > Eucalyptus camaldulensis. Next base: position 12,110,846 of record JAHSVA010000005.1, read on the forward strand.
AACCCATTTATAATGAGATGGGTCATATATGGGCTAGTTGAGTTTTCAAAAATGGCTTATTAATAGGTTTGGGTTGTATGTAAGTCTAATGATGCACGGGTTGTAAATGGGTTTGTCTTAGAACCCATTTAACTTATAAAGGTTATAAATTGAGTCGACTCACTAATGAGATATCATCCTCTTGAGCAATTTATATAATATTTATAGTTTTAAAATTTCCATTTTTAATAATTTTTTACTTTCTTTTCTTCTTTTTTTTCTTTTTCTTTCTTTCTTTCTTTTATTTTTTTTCCTCTACAAATTCTAGCAGCCGACTCTCGCTGGCCATTAGATGAGGGCTACAAAGCCTTAGCCAGAGGTGGGCAAGGGCTGTGAAGCCCTCACCCAGTTAACAATCGCACCGGTAAGCCTTGAGCTCACCAATCAGGCATGGCCGATGCCTTGCCGACCTTGGGTGAGCTTGAGCTCACCAACTCTAGTACGGCCACGCTCAATGGCCTGGGTGCTAGTGAGACTCCAGCCTCTTCGATTTGGTGAGTCTCGAGCTGGACCTCATCAGCTTGTGGCAAGGCTTAAGCTCACTTATTGTTGAACATGGCTGTCGTGATTGACGATCGAGAGAAGAATAAGGAAAAAGAAATAAAAGATAATTAAAATTTATATTTTTAATCAAAAATTTTAAAAAAAATACTTAAAAAGAGTACACGAAAAATCAAATCAGATTTTCTACATTGAATGAAAATGATTCTAATTCATTTTCAAATTTCAGGAAAATATTGGAAAATATCATTCTTTTAAAAAATACTACATTTTTCATAAAATAAATGAAGTCTCAATTTTTTTTAAAAATTATAAAATTTATCTATTAAATTTGTAATTATATGGAAGTTTTTTGACATTATAATTGTCGCGACCTCTTTTTTTCGATGCCCGATAAGGTCGAGCGCTGGCGGAGGCTAAAGGTTTGGCTAGGTCTATTAGGCTTAGCCTAAGCTCTCCCAAGCCCACCAATTCATGACTTAATGATTTGATATTTTTTACCTATAAGTTAGAGTCGTCACTAATCAATTTGGGGTGGGTCGATTATCAACTCAAACGGAATATTGGGAGGAATATTTGCTCATGCACTACTAGAGAAATTAGATTCAGGGACTTGATTACACTAATTAATCACTAATACTCTTCTAGTACCTACTTTTATTTAAACTCTAAGGCTTTTTGGACTTTTGAGGGGGTTTCCATGCATTTTGTGGAGGAAAAACATTTTTTTTTGGGTCTTTTTCTCATTATTTGGACATAAAAGCATTTTTTTTTTCGATTTTTGACCTTATTCTGAAAATATAAATATTTTTTTTGGCTTTTTCTGACTTTTTTTTTGTGAAATATGGAATATTTTTTATTTTCTTGATTATTCTGAAAATAAATTATTTTTATTTTTATTTTTATATTTTTATATTTTTATTTTTAAATTATAATATTATAAAAAACCGACCCGGGTCGAATTCCTAGGTTGGGACTGACCCGAGTCATCCACTCAAGGGTCGGACAGGCCTGCAACGCAGGCTTGACCCAGGGATTGACGGACCCACTCGCGTAAGCCCAACCCGGGCGAAGCACTACCTAAAGGACAACCTGGGTCCGACCCAGCTCCATAGCTACGACCCAGGTCCTAAGAAAAACCCTACCCGAATCCGACCGACTCCAACTGCAACCTACTTCCCGCGAGGAACCCTACCCGAAAGGGCTTTCACCCGACCCAGCCGCAACCCGAATTTGCAACCCTCATTTCGAAGGCTTGTTTGCAGCACTAAAGGAGGGGGGGGATGGTAAGGACATTGACAACTCGGCGGCGATGACCCGACAGGCAGCGGTAGCTGGTTGTCCAACTGGGATGACGGCTAGGGTTTCGAATAAAAACGATGGAGGCGAGCAGAGCTGGTTTGGCGATGACATGGCAGATGATGGCAACTAGGCTTTTCGAGTGGGGAGGCGGCGGCGATGGCGCGAGTAGAGCCTGTCATTACTTGTCTGTGGCATCAACACGGCATGGTGACACAATTCAAGGCGATGGCTTCAGGGGGGATGGCAGCGAGCCTTCAAGGTGATCTGCCATCTAGGTTTAGTTGAGGTGACGGTGGCGACATAGCTTAAGGCGACGATGTCGAGGAGGGGGGGACGGTGGCACGGCTCAGCATAGCATCCACTGGCAGTGGCAGTAGCAGCAAGGACGGCGTCGGAACCCTTGCTCTCCAATACCCACCCACTTAGATCTGGACGGCGTCGGGGCACAGCGTCAGGGCACGGTGTTGGGGTGATGACGTTGAGGTTGTGGCAGAGCTGAATCAACCCCCAGATCCGGACCTTGACCAACCCTCTCCCCACTCAACTAAGTCCCACCCTCTCTCTCCGACCGACCTCCTTCAAATCTCGATCAGCTCGCTCTCGAACTTCCTCGGAAGTCTCTTGGGGGAAATTCTTCAGAGTTCGCCGGCTTCAATCACCCTCAGTCATGGTTTTGGTCTCCCCCCACACCCTATTTATAGGTGAGGGGGGTCAGTCGGCGAAGGTCGGGCCGGCGATCTTTGGTGTGCCGACCGGCCCTCCTTCACCAGCCAAACCGACATCACTTCTTTCCCTTTCCACAAAGGCCTGCTCACCATCAATGTTGCGTCCCCTCAACTTGCGCCGTACCTCACCGTCCCCTCCTATGCACGTCCGCTTCCCCTATGTGTGCTATAGAGATGAGGAAGAAGACAAAGGGGAAAGGCGTCGGGCCGGGTCGCGCGAGCTGGGTTGCAGAGGCCCGTGCGAGGGAAGAGAAGGAAGAGGGGGCCGAATGCAAAGGTCCAGCCCCCAAGTGGTTGCCTCTTTCTTTTTTCGGTTCTTTTTTTCTTTTTGATTTCAGTTTTTGGTTCTCATTATTATTATCCGAAAATAGAAAAAATATAGATATTAATAGAAATTAAAGCCTAATTAAAAAATCTAATTAAAAGTTTAGGTGTCAACAACTGCCCCTCCTTGAAGGTAAGCTCGCAGAGGTTGCATTCAAAGACAAACTAATACCTAATTTTTGTCCATGCATATGTAGTAGATTATATCTTATTTGGGACCTATTGTCCTATGTAGAAAAAGAGCAATATAACATACACATACTAAGACAAATAAGAAGATACATATAGTTACTTACCAGGAATGAGTGAGATAGTGTGCGAACCTCGAGTTTGGCAAGTATCAGGGCATCATCTTACCTGGTGACGTGAGGAGGTTGCTTTTCCAAGACCCGAACCTTTCTTTGGTCGCCTTGATGGGAAATTGCTTTTCTAGGACCCGAAACATTTTCCGATCGCGTGTTAGAGCAATAAGTTATTTGTCTAGGACCCGAACCTTTCTTCAGTTGCCTTAATAGAAAATTGCTTTTCCAAGACTCAAACCATTGTTTAGTCGCTTGTTAGAGTAATAAGTTGTTCGTCTAAGACCCGAACTTTTCTTCGATCGCCTGTTAGAGCAATAAATTATTCGTCTAGGACCCGAACTTTTCTTCGATCGCCTTGACAGGAAGTTGCTTTTCTAGAACTCGAACCATTTTTCAGTCGCCTATTAGAGCAATAAGTTGTTTACCTGATCTTTCTCGGGGGATGTGCCAACCTTTCTTGAGACATCTGTTTGTGGGGGTGCCTGACCTCTGTTAAGGACACCAAATGATTGCCCGACCTTTCTTGGAGGATGTGTCGACCTTTCTCAAGGCATCTATTTATTGATGCCTAATCTCTGTCAAGGACACCAGTTGGTACCCGACCTTTCTCGGGGGGGGGGGGATGCACTGACCTTTCTAAGGGCATTTATTTGTTGGGTGTCTAATCTCTGTCAAGGGCAACGGTTGATTGCCCAACCTTTCTCGGGGGATATGGTTTAGAAGATACCTGGACATTTGTAGGCATTGAAAGAGTACCCGGATATTCACAAGTATTGGCCTGGAGGATATCTAGACCTTTACAAGCATCAAAAGAGTGCCTGGTCATTTGCAGGCTTTGAATTAGTACTTGGATGATCACAAGTACTAACTTTGGAAGATAACTGGTCGATCGTAGGCATAAATTGAGTACTTGGATGACCGCATGTACTATACTATAGTGGGTGCTTGGATGTTTACAGGCGTTGAAGGAGTACTTGGATGATCACAAGTACTAGATGCTAGAGAATACCTAATTGCTTGCGAGGGTATCAAAAGAGCACTTAGATGATCACACGTACAAACTCTGAAGGGTGCTTGGACGTTCGCAAGCATCGAAGGGGTACTTGGATGATCACAAGAATGAATTCTTGGAGGATACCTAGACATTTACAAGTATCGAAGGGGTACTTGGATGATAACAAGTACAAACTCTTGGAGGATACCTAGACGTTCACAAGTATCGAAGGGGTACCTGGATGATCACAAGTACTCAACTTTGGAGAATATCTAGTTATTTTCAAAGGTCTCGTGATAGATGGAATATCGAGGACGTACCTGAAACATTTGTGAATGTCTCTCACCTCCTAGTATGTGGAATATCGAAAATGCGCCTTGCATATTCATGAAGGTCTCCCACTTCCTGGTAGTTGGAATATTGAAGACGTGCCTTGCATATTTGTGAATGTCTCCCACCTCCTAGTAATTGGGAATATCGAGGACGTGCCTCGCATATTCGTAAATGTCTCCCACTCCTAGTAATTGGGAATATTGATGACACACCTCGCATATTCATGAAGGTCTCCCACCTCCTGACAATTGGAATATCGAGGACACGCCTCGTATATTCATGAATGTCTCCCACCTTCTGGCAGTTGGATTATCGATGACGTACCTTGCATATTTGTGGAGGTCTCTCACCTCCCGGTAGTTGGAATATGGAGGACGCGCCTCGCATATTCGTGAAGGTCTCTCACCTCCTGATAATTGGGGAATATCGAGGACGTACCTAGGATATTCATGAAGGTCTCCCACCTTCTGGCAGTTAGAATATCGAGGACGCACCTTGTATATTCGTGAAGGTCTCCCAACTCCTGGTAAATGGAATATCGAGAACGTGCCCCGCATATTCGTGAAGATCTCTCACATCTTGGTAATTGGGAATATCGAGGACATACTTGGGATATTGGTGAGGGTTTCCCACCTTCTGGCAGTTGAAAGATCAAGGACGCGTCTCGCATATTCGTGAATGTCTCTCATCCCCTGATAACATAAATTTGAATGAAGCACATGGCTTACCTAGGTGGCTGCTGGCACTTAAAAGGGCTGGAACACTTGGGTGATTGTAGGTGCACAATGTAGTGGAATACTTGAACAACTATTAGTGTTTAATGATATAATTTGGGGACAACTTAGGCAGGTCGAGTGTCATGGAGAGGGAGTACCTAGACAATATCAGGTACTTGAGGACATTAGGATGCTTGATCAGTCGCTAGCATCCATACTATGAGGACAACCCGAACAAGTCGAGTTTCAATTAAAGGGAATACCTAGACAGTGATGGGTACTCAAAGACAATAGAATACTTGGACAGTTACAAGTATCTAAACTCATAAGGCAACTCGAGTAGGTCAAGTGTCGATATAGGAGTATATAGACAGTGGTAGGTACCTAAACACAAAGGGATACTTGGACAATCACAAGTATCAATACTCTGGGGACAACTCAAATAAGTCGAGTGTCAAAAGAGAGTACCTAGACAAAGTAGTAGGCACTCAAAGACAATGGGGATACTTGGACAGTCGCAAGCATCCTTACTATGAAGACAACTCGAACAGGTCGAGTGTTAAGAAAAGAGGGTATTTGAACGGTGGCTGGTAATTAAAGATAAATGAAATACCTATACAGTTGCAAGTATGAAAACTCTAGAGACAGCTCGGACAGGTCGAGTGTCAATAAGGGAGAGTACCCGGACAGTGGTAGGTACTCAAATACAAAGGGATACCTAGAAGATTACAAGCATCCAAACTCTAGAGAAAGCTCGAACAGGTCGAGTGTCAAGCAGACAGAGTATTCAAACGATGGTCGGTACCCAAAGACAAAATTTTGGAAATAAGGGTAGAGATATGCTTACCTGACGATATCTTTGATCTTCAGAAGTATGTCTGCTATTGAACATCTTGCAATATGCACACAATGATTGTACGTGCTATAAATTGACGAGCTCAAATGAGATTCATGCATGATAATTTTGTCAGTTTTGCATCATCTGAGTTCCACTGGGGAAAATCTTGGAAGACAATCTTCATTTAGAATATGGATGTCTTGAGCATGCCAGATGAGGAATTTTTAGTCTGAAAGGACTTTTCGCTCACTCTCATGGGAAAATGTTGTTTTATCCTAACCATTGATGCAGGATTTATAAGGACCACACTATCTCACTGTCATCATGTCAGCAAGGGTCTGAGTATTCTCGCAAGTCATACAATTCTACCGATAGGAGAGGTTTTCGCCAGGATTGTGATGCAGCCTTGGTCAATGGCTTATTAAAGGGGACCATCCAAGTCAAGGCTTCTGAAAGAACTGTCGCACAATCATCTCTAGGTTTACCAGTCAAGAATCCTACGAAAAGAGGTAGAATAATCTTGCTCGTACTTCTTCGAGCGACACTTATAAACATATGAAATCCTACATTAATTAAAGTGCCATAGTTTGAAGAGACTTTTACAATGGGACACAATGTAGGCTTGATTCATGTGTAAAAGAGTGAGCGTTGGCGATTACCTTGGCATTGTCACCAGTCTTTCTTCTTATTGTCAATAAAGGCTCTATGAACCACAACGACAACTTTTTCTTGGCTATATTTTTTGTCCAAGGGGGCATTGGCATTGCTTTTACCAAACACACTGCTTTTTCTTGCCCTTAATTTTTATTTCGATTTTTCATTTATGGGCATTGACCTTGCTTTTACCAAGTACCTTGCTTTTTTATGCCTCTGCTTTTTCTTGTCGTTAGAGGAACTGGCCTAGGCAAGTTCAAACGAAGCATTGCTATTAGACTCTTGAGTCTTCATCTTCAGCCGACACTCTAGGCTATACTACTTGAATGGTAGTAACTTCTGCTTTGTCTCAATGTGAGAGTAAAATTACTGACTCACTTGGGTTGTATAATGAATACAAGTACATAGAGAATGAATTGCTCTTCGTCATTCTATGGCACTTAAATTATTGTGTGTTCATATGCAATAAAGACACTGAAAGATTGATGCAAGTGCGAGCAAGAAATTTTTTATCCCTCTTCTCACCTTGTGATGCCGCCTTGTCCCCGATATGCCCCAGTGTGGAGTGGTTCTTGGCAGGGGTATGAAAGAAACTTCACAAGTGTATGAGGCTCAAAGGGGGTGAGCAATAGATAACCTGTAGTGTTTAAGGTAGAGGAATGAAATGTCCCTCACTGTCTTGACAGGGGTATGAAAGAAACTTCACAAGTGTATAGATATGGGACTGTGTGTAGGATATGGCTTGCATTTCATCATCCTGAAGCACCCCATCCAGCATGCTTGGTCAATCTTATATTCTTTTATTCAACTGTCTTTTTTAACAATCCTTGGCAGAATCAGTGATTTAGACAGACAAAATCATCATGCAAAATTCATTTGGGAAATGTATGCATCATTTTAAATATGATGGAGTTTGTACTCTCAAAACAAATGAATGGTTTTTACTCAAAAGGCCTTATTAATAGCTTTAGGGGTGTTTATTTAACATAATTTGTATTTTAAAGTATGTTAAATTTTGAACATCAAAAGAGTCGTTCACAAATGGGTGTCAATAAATTGTTCCTAATTAATAGGGAGACGACACAAGAAGGATCAGTCGAGGTTGGGAATCTGATCCTTGATTTGATGGGCACTTATACTATTGCCTTTGCAGGAGAGAAGATGAAAATGGATCAATCAACAGGGTTAAAATTAAATATGAATTGAGGCCAGAAGGGTTTCTGTTATCTACTATGGCAATATTCAGGACGCCATTTTGCTTAGGAGAGATTGTCATGCCTCTTACTGATTTGTTGTCTGTATCTTTGATGATTAAGTGATCTTACAACAGATAAAAGGGATCATGTTAGTGATGAACTCTTTCGGGAGTCGAACAATGAACTCTTTCGAGAGTCGAATAATTGGAAATCATACAACATTACCCTTCACTTGTTTTGTAGATGATTGAATAGACTTGAAGCATGAGAAAGACACAAAGCCCTGTATCTTTCATTAGGTCAATTATTCTCCTGTTTTTGCAATTGTAGGAGAAGTAAACATTTTTTTGCAGTTTTTACTCATGGCAACTAATTGTCATCTCCGAGGATTGAACCCTTGACGTATCTGGATCTTTTGATTCCCCATACCACCAGACCGCGGCATTGGTGGTGTTCATGGAGCACTTATTTTTCATTTAACTGAATTGGCTCCTAGATGACACATCATTTTACGCCAAGTTATGTGAACTCGATACGGGTCATTCCCATGTGCTTACTTGACCAATATTGATTTGCCAATCCTAACCATCGAGTTTGGCTTTTGAGTCGTGATGGTTCCTATCCATAGATGAAGACATGTCAAAAGAAAATTTAGAGATGAGGAGTATTGGGAACAATACCGAATTACCCTCTCCCCGAGGTTGTATTTGATAACTCCTAGGGATCTTTGAATGTTGACGACAGTCTTTTCGTCTTGACACAATTCAACATCTCTTTCAATTAGCCTTTCTCATTCGTGGCCATGTATGCATAATTGATGGTCGTTGATTCATCTTTAACGCATTCCTTCTGTGTAATTTTTCTTTTGTCTTTGACCATATGACCATTAGCAAAATTGGGCAAATTCATGCACTTCAAGCTTCCATGGAATGGACAATCAAAACCTCCAGTCCTCTGATAGAAATCACTCCTTAGGAGGACAAGCGTCTGGAATAGGAAATGAGGTGTTCAGGTCCTAACGTCATCGTCTAGAATAGGGGGTTAGAGATTGCCTCAACTGTCTGGATTTTCTCCCTATTGACAGTAGTCAATTCAAAGGAAGAGAAGAAATCCCTTCTTTGCGCTTCTTGGCTTGTCAAAGTTGGAAATCCCATTAATGAAACCGCAACATCTAGTTGCTCAGGCACGTCGTGCAAAAGAGACATTTATCAGACTTGAGACAAAGTTATGTAGGAGCGAGGTGGAGTGCATAGAGCTCCGGGGATGCCTCGCAAAGTGGGGAAGCTGAAAGAAGTACGGAGGAGGTTGTCCTACCCTAAGCTACCATGGTGTGTATGCTTCAAGTTCAACCGTATGCCTGTACCTATTACGTCCTGTCTTTCGCTTCTTGTAAATAACAGAGAGAGGATGTCATTTCCAAAATTATACTTAGGGAATAAGACTTACCTTTTTTTTGAAACAGGGTGATCCTTTCTATTTGCTCATGCTTTCTTGAAAGAGTGTCTTCAAATTGGGCGAGTTCACATGATGTGCCAACTTTATATGCCCCCTGTCACACTGAGTCAAAGGGGATGGGGATGATATTCCGAGACACGGAGTGAATATGTCAGAAAAATAAACGGGATTAAATTTAACATTTTATTTTGACAAAATCTTTTGCTAATGAAATAATTTTGTGTTTTCAAAAGTATATATCTTTGAGGGAAGAAAGCATGTGGAAGCCCGACTCTCAGTATTCTCTTTGAATGACGTTTTCTTTTTATGGTTGAATAGCATCACCGGGCTAGTTTGGAATACCGCCTCATGCTTTCAAAACAAAATATTAGAACTGTACATTAGATTAATGAAATGAAAAATGCAACAGTAACACACTAGAGAAGATAGAAGACAACAACTAAAACCCATGAAAGCTCCCATAGAAAGGAGCGCTTTGATAGTGTTGGTCCTGAGATCAAACGCCTTTGAGTTCTTCGCCTTCTGTAGACTCAAAGTATTCGCATGAGAGAACCACTTCACTGAAGTTATGGAAGTGTAATCCATGCAACTAGTAGTGGTGCCTACGATGTAAAACTCCTATGAATAGCTTTATCATTTCTTCTTCAGCCAATTGAGGGTAGGTTTGCATTATAAAAGTCTCCTACCTTTCTGCATATGCTCAGAAATCCTCCATTAGTCTTCTTCTGAAGCGCACCAAGTTCTCGCAAGGTAGTTCAGTTCAAATCTGGCTTTGGTATTGATGCAAGAATGCGGAAGATAGATCATTACAATTCCTCATGAGGTAGATATTTGCCGTGACGAACCATTACAATGCAGGCCCTATAAGACTTTCTTGGAAGGTCTAAGTTGTGAATGACATCGGGCTGTAGTGTTGACTCATTTCTACGTGGAAATATTGCAAGTGGGCCATGGGGCAAGTTGTGCTATTATACTTGCGGAGATTAGGTGTCTTCATTTCTCTAGGGGTCATGATCCTCCTATGAGGGCAAGACAGGCCTACTGCGTCTTGGTTAGGCCATTGGTTTCCCATTGCATATTCATTGTGGTGGTGAATTCTGTCAATTCAGGAAAACTGGACTCTGCTAAGATCATCTTATTGCTTTTTTTTCCGGGTCAAAATCTCCAACCAAGGATCAGGTGTTTTCGTTATCCCCATGGTCGGGTGACAAATCTAGTGGCTCATTGGGAGGCAAGTCGTGATGGATGAAGACAAATGTTCTCTCTTCTAACGGGTTTTGGATTTTGTATATGGGTGGGAGGTAGTCATACGATGAATAGTCGTTTTCATCTGTTTAATATTGGTAGCTCTCAGGATTGTACCCTAGGGACTACTCGAAGTCTGGGTGTGGCGACTCATCAGTTGTCAGGTTTTTCCTACGTTTAGTGGCAGGCATCGACTCAAATTGCTTAGGCTTTCTTTTCTTGACTCCTGATCCGGATCTTTTGAGTAAAGCCCTTTGTTTTGCTAACTGGACTTTATGAAGGGGATTGGGAGATGGTGGAGCTTCGCTTACTAGGTTGATGGGGGTCGGTATTCTTTGGACCCTAGCTCTTGCAGTAAGTATAGGGAGTTGCCATGCTGTGCCCCGGCCTTGAATAGGCTTCATGGCATTGACCTCATATGCGGGCTCATTGCCTTTCTTAGTGGGAAGCTTCTTAGCAATAAAATATTGCTTAGTCGTCCATCTATCATGCAAGGCTACATTGATGCCTTTTTCTGTGGGCTGCAAGTCAGACCGAGCAGTCGAGGTACTCCCTGACACAACATGTGTTCTTAAAAATACGTTCCCCCTCGTCTTTGCGATTATTGGCTCTTCATAGGGCAGGGTGATGTTGGTGTTGATGTCAACATTATATTCTTAGCGGAAAGCATTAGTTAGTTCTCCCCATATCTTAAAGAGACTAATCTTTTTTACAATGTACCATCGCAAGGTGGGGCCAATTAGGTTTGATTGATATGACTAAATCATCTTTCGGACTAGGTAAGCCTGCACATTCGAGCACTTTGAGCTCTTCAAGAATCTTAACGCCAGCATAATTAGACAAGTTCATGGGATGCTGCCCCTACAGCTAGCTCAGCTTCTTCATGATCTTTACAAACTGTTTATCCTATGGGTTATCCTCTGGCAAATTTAGAGGTGTCATGAGTGTCATGAGGTGTCAGAGTTGGTCTTCACTTGAGTGGACTCCATTTGCCTTGAGAGTTGTCGAAGGGCAATGGACATTTGTCCTATGCCGTCTTCGATGTTAGCAAGGTGATTTTGGATGTTATTTTGATCAAGCATCATTGCCTAAGCCCATTCGCGAGCGACGGGTGGTTGGCGATTTATAATTACCTGCCGTTGTGGAAACAATGAATGAACATGAGAGTAAATAAAGATTGAACCATGGTAATGGTCTAACTGTTTTTATTTATTAAAAGAACATTTTATAGACAACAAACTTCTGACATCTAAACTTGAAATTAAAATGACAGAATGAAATACTAGGTGTTAAACAGAAGTCTCTAAACAACAGGACAAAAATTTTACAATATTAACACTAAGGGGCACATGACTGCTATTTATAAGCGACGGGGAGCCTTACAAAGATGCTCGCCTCCTTGGACCGACTCTGAGACGTGTACCCAGCTTATTCCCAAGTCCCTTTGCATATACTCTACTAGCTCATGTCGACTGATCTCGCTGATAGGGTGAGGGACCGATGGCCACAGTCTTGTCAGGATATGATGGTTGTGGATGCAAGACTCAGAGGCATGATGGACATTTTCCTGTCCCTCAAGCCCTTCAAATATCATGATCCTTTTGCGATGGCACTTGCTCCATTTTTTCTCGATGATGGAAATTTCGTGTGCATAGTCATGGCTTTGATGGGTGAAAAGGAATAAATGGATCTTCCTCTTGAAAAGCGGCGGGATTTCCTGAATGGCTCCATACTGTTGAGCCACCCTATACGGGTAATAGGGAGCACCGCCGGTGAGGCTGAGCAATAGGATTGGATTGTAACATTTGTAAGCAAAGCTAGCTCTCTTTTTATGGAACCAACTAGCACACCACTAGAATACCTCAGGAGTGGGGTTCCTTAGGAAGTTTATCAAGTTAAAACAGCTTTGGTTGGGAATGTATGGTCCTAGGACCACACATTTTTGTAATGGATTTTTGAAATCATTTGTTTCAGACGATTGCATGAGGCCTTGAAATTCGATTATGTGAGAAAAGAACTAGACCCACAAGATTTCTGAGGAGGCTCGCATGATTTTTTCTATTTTTTTAAATGATTAAGGGACAAAAATATTTCGGCTAAAATTATGTTAACATAATTTTGCCCCCTTGAGACCTAATCAACCACCCAAGCCATTAAGGGACTCATGGCATCCTTTTGATGGGGGAAAATGATGAAGCCGAAAAAGACTAGGAGAATAATCTCACTTTTCTGGGTCATGGGCTGATTTTCAAAGTAAGCGGTCAAAAATTCTAATGGGCAGGTATTATGGTTGGTTTCAAGAATTTGCCTCATAACATAAATTTCAGTTCTTAAAAGTCGTGCTAACCCCATGCAACAGGTCAATACTTGTTGGTGGCCTAACAAGCTTGTTCTCGAGAGGCACTCTAGTGATAACGTTGTATTCTTCTAGAATTAGAGTTAGCTCGAACCCACCAAATATCAATGTGGATGTCTTAGGACACCAAAAATGTGCTATAGCCTGTATGACTCCGGGATGAACAGAGATTTGAAACAATGATAGGAGATGACCGACTTTGACTTTCACGTGCTCCTGAGCAAATTGGTCCAATTGACCCCACCATCTAAAGAGCTCTACTTTGGGGGCGGGAATAAACTGGATATCGTCTCCACCCATCGCATATAAATTGGGATTTGAAAAACCTACCAAATTGCCATGGGCCAATAAAGAAAGATTGAGTAAGAAAGTAAAGAAATTACTTTGCTTTTAAAAAAATGGCAAGCATAAAGACATGCGTATGATACGTGTGGCACGATGTCTAACTGAGAAGACTTGTTGAAATTAAAAGGGTGTCTGCCCGTCGCAGTCTCACGCTGGCATCATACCCTCTTAACCTTGGCTCTACTTAAAGAAATTTGGGAAAAAGAAAGACAACCTCTGCATTGCGGTCTCGTGTTCAAGGCTGTAAATTTCTTAACACCATCCTAAATATACTATGGCAACCTAGGTCCGGTAGCCGAGTTGTGTGTGCCCCATGTAGTGCTAAAACAGTAAAGCATATGTAGCAATTTATAATCAAAAGACATTTTAACAAAATTAGAATAGATCTCTAAGGGCGCGTTTGGTAACGATTTTGTTCTTGGGAGCTGATTCTGATCAGAACTGATTCTTTTTTATTCTGTTCCCGGGAACTGATTCTAAGCATTTTAAGCCGTTTGGTAATTGTCCAAAATTTCTGATTCTGGAATAGAATTGCGTTTGGTACCGTGTTCATTAATTATGTTCCAAATCAATTTCTTTTAATTTTTAAATAATTTTTTTTACTTTTTTCCTTTGTTTTCTTTTCTTTTTTTTTTTTTCATTTTTTCATTTTTTTCTTTTCATTTTCCTTTTTTTTTTCTTTTTCTTTTTTTTTTTCCTTTTTTCTTTTCTTTTTCTCATCTTCTTCTTCTTCTTCTGGCCGGTCGCCGGACCGGCGACCTCACCGGAGCGTCGCCGGCCCTCAGCGAGGCGGGCCCTCGTCGGCCGAGCCTCGCCGGCAGCCGGGCGAGGCTCGGCCGAGCCAGATCTGGCGAGGCCGAGCCCCACCGGTGGCCAGGCCGACCTCGTCGGGGTTGGGCGAGGCCTGCCAGGCCACCGGCGGGGCTGGGCGAGCCTCGCCTGGCCACCGGTGGGGCTGGACGTCGCGAGGCTCGCCCAGCCCCTGCCCAGTCCCGGCGAGGCGGGCCTCGCTCGGCCTTGGCGAGGCCTTGCCCAGCCCCGGCGAGGCCCGCTTGGCCGCCGGCGAGGCTCGGCCTCGCCAGATCTGGGGAGGCTGAGCCTCGCTGGTGGCTGGGCAAGCCTCCGGCGAGCTCGCCAGTGGCTGGGCAAGCCTCCGGCGAGCTCGCCGGACCGGCGGCCGGCGGTGGCGGGCGATGGTGGATGGCGGTCGCGAGATGGCCGAAGGGAAGAAGAAAATATATTGATTTTGATTCTCAAATTCGTTCCCGGAACAAGAATCAACTTTTTTTTTATTCTTGATTCTGTTCCCAATCTGTTCCCGGGAACAAATTTGTTCCCGGGAACAAAAAATTTACCAAACGCGATTCTAGGTTGAAACTGATTCCGGGAACAAAGAATCAGAATTTGGCACTGTTTGGATGGTTACCAAACAGGCCCTAAGCTACTCACCTGCATAAAAAAGCAAAAAAAAAAAGCCCAAGTTAGTAAAGTGTTTAAACACGATAAAAAAAGGCCTAAGTCCACAAAATTGTCCCTAATGGAGTCGCCAAGTTGTCACGACCTCTTTTTGTCGGCGCTCGATAAGGTCGAGCACCGGGAGAGGCTAATGATCTGGCTAGGTCTATTAGGCTTAGCCTGGGCTCTCCCAAGCCCACCAATTCGCGACTTAACGGTTTGATATTTTTTACCTGTAAGTTAAGGAGTTGCCACTAATCAATTTAGGGTGGGTCGATTAGAAACCCAAGTGGAATATTGGGAGGAATATTCGCTCCTGCACAACCAGAAAAACTAGGTACGAGAGCTTTATTACACTAATTAATCACTAATGTCATTCCGGTACCTGATCTTATTTAAACCCTAAGGCTTTTTTGACTTTTGAGGGGTTTTCCATGTATTTTGTGGATGAAAATATTTTTTTTGGGTCTTTTTCTCTTTTTTTGGACATAAAAAGCATATTTTTTTCGATTTTTGACCTTTTTCTGAAAATATAAATATTTTTTTGGCTTTTTCTAACTTTTTTTTTTGCTTTTTTGGGAAAAATATCGGATATTTTTTATTTTCTTGATTTTTATTTATTTATTATATTATTATTTATTAAATAAATATTATTATTTATTTAAAATATTACATTTTTAATTATAATATTATAAAAAACCGACCCGGGTTAGATTCTTGGGTTGGGACCAACCCGAGTCGGATTCCTGGGTTGGGACTGACCCAGGTTGTCCACTCAAGGGCCAGACGGGCTTGCAATGCAAGCTCAACCTAGGGATTAACCGAGCCACGAGCGTGGGCCGAACTGGGGCGGAGCCCTACCCAAACGACGACTCGGGTCCTAAGAAAAACCCTTCCCGGATCCAACCCAACTCCAACCGCAACCCGCTTCCTGCGAGGAACCCTACCTGACACGGCTTTCGCCAAACCCGGCCACGACCCGAATTCGCAACCTTCATTTCCAAGGCTTCTTTGCAGCGTTGAAGGGGAGGATGGCAGGGACGCTGGCGACTTGGCGGCGGTGATGCGACGGGCGGTGATAATCGGTTGTCCAATGGGGACGACGGCTAAGGTTTTGAAAAAAAATGACGGAGGCGAGCAGAGTTGGTTGGCAACGACACATCAAACGTTGGCAGCTAGACTTTTCGAGTGGGGAGGCGACGGCAACGGCAACGGCACAAGCAAAGCTTGTCGTTACCTGTCCACGACGTCGGCATGACACGGCGGCGTAGCTCGAGGCGATGGCATCCAGGCTCAGGCCCTGTTGCTTTCCCAAGGGGCTGTGGGGGCTTTCCAAGGGACTTTGGGGGCCCAAAGCCCCTTGGGAAAAATATTTTGTGTTTGGGAATCAATTTTCAAAACTCATTGGCCAAATATCAACATTCCCAATGCCAGAAGCCCAATGCAAGTTCAGACTTGCTTTGAGCATTAGGCATTTTGGAAGTGTAAGTTTTGTCATTGTTCATCTACTTCCCCATTTGTCTATCTTTCCCACTTGAGAGTTGGGCTTCTCCGATAGCCACCACCGCCACCTAGGGGTCGCGCATCCCCGGTGACCACTGCCTAGGGTGGTGCGACCCGCGACCCATGTGGCATCGCCTGGCTCACGCAAGCCAGCTGACACCACCTAAGGTTGTGACCTCAGGCAAGCCAGATATGGCAGTCTTGAGGCTAGATTTGGCTGTTCTGGAGGCTTGAGGTCACGAAGGCCAGATGGACAAATCTGGCCTCCACGACCTTAGGTCACCAAATTTGGCGGTCCAATGGCTAAAGATGGCCGTCTGGCAGTTGGCTGGCGGTTAGCTGGCCACCGGATTTGATTTTCAGACTTAAAAAAAAAAAATAGCAAAAGCCAATTACAAATGGACATCGGGACTGTGCCAAAAGTTGGCACAAATGGACGCTTAAGTGCCAAAAGTTACAAAAGTGACACTTTAGTGCCAAAATTAGAGTAAAACGGACCACTTAAGGGCAAATCCGGCCAAAATGCTGACATGACGATTTTTCGGTGAAGCAAGTGTAAAATGGCGTCGTTTTAGTGCTGACGTGATAACAAATTCAATATAAAAATTAATTAAAATAAATTTAAAACTAAATTTATTTAAGACGTTTATAAAAAAAAAAAAGAGCGGGGGGCGGGGGGGGGCATAAAGGTGGTGGAGGGCTAAGCCCTCAACCGCCGCCGCTGGGAAGGGCCAGCAACGAACCAGGGCCTGGCGACCCCGGCGACCCCGGCCGACCCTCTCTCCTCCGTCGCTGGCCCTTCTTGGTGGCGGCGGCAGCTAAGGCTCAGCCCTCAACCTTCTCCATTTTAAAAGGAAAAACAATTAATAAAAAATTTTATTTTTAAATGTTTTAAATAAATTATTTTAAAATTTAATTTAAATTTCTATATTAATTTTTTTATCACGTCGACACCAAAACGACGTCGTTTTTGCACTGTGTAGCCACTTTAGCACGCAAAACAACGCCGTTTTGCACTTACTTCGCCAAAAACTATGCACATTACATTTTGGTCAAATTGGCACTTAAGTGATCCATTTTGTTTCGATTTTGGCACTTAAATGTCACTTTCGTAACTTTTGACACTTAAGTATTAATTTATGCTAACTTTTGGCACTTGAAGCGTACTTTTGTCATTACAAATGTGACTTTTGCCAAACGGTATTTATGCTAAAGTTACTTTTCAATACTATTTGACATTACAATTTACCAAACGGTGTAACATTTTAGAAAACCCCTTACCTCAAAGTGATTTGCATTTTTCCAAGGTCATTTCCCCAAAATTGAACCAAACAGGCTCTCAGTCGAGGAGACGGTTGCAGCACAGCTTGAGGCGACGACGTCTGGGCTCGGTTGAGGCGACGGTGTTGGGGGGGGGGGGTGGCAGCACAGCTTGGCACAGCGTCCAGTGGCAGTGGTAGCAGCAGGAACGACGTCGGAACCTTGCTCTCCAAAACCCACTTACTCATATCTAGATAGCGTTGGGGCATGGCGTCGGGGCTGCGGCGGAGCTGAATTGACCCCCAAATTTAGACCTTGGCCGACCCTCTCCCCACTCAAGTTAGTTCAACCCCCTCCCTCCGACCAACCTTCCTCGGATCTCGGCCAGCTCGCTCTCGAACTTCCCTGGAAGTCTCTCAGGTGAAATTCTTCGGAGTTCGCCGGCTTCGATCACCCTTGGCCATGGTTTTGGCCTCCCCCCAACGCCCTATTTATAGGCGAGGGGGGGCAATCGGTAGAGGCCGAGCCGATGGTCTTTGGTGCGCCGACCAGCCCTCCTCCACCGGCCAAACCGACATCACTCATTTCCCCTTCCACGAAGGTTTGCTCGCCATCAATGCTACATCCCCTCAACCTGCGCCATACCTCACCGTCCCCTCCTCCGGGATGTGGTCGCCAGAAGACGCGTGTGCCAGTGGTGGGATCACGTGAGGCCTGCGCCCAAGGACCCGATCGCCAGCGTCGGCGAGGCCTTCCTCGCGGACGCGAACCTGAGCAAGATCAACCTCGGAGTGGTACGCCGCGATTCCTCCCCTGTCTACCCTTTACTGTCTTCTGTCCGGCTCGGTTGTCAAAATGATTGCTTGACGGCGATATGATTCGGTGATCGCGTGCGTTTTTTATGGACGGGTTTGTTGGAGAATGTAGGGAGCTTACAGGATGAAGAAGGCAAGCCCGTCATGCTTTGGTGCATGAGGAATGCGGAGGCTAAAGTTGCGGGTAGCAAATTCCTATGAGTTGTCAATTTATCCCTTACTCTCGGTGACTGTCCGCACAGCTTGGCACAGCGTCCAGTGGCAGTGGTAGTGGCAATGGTAGCAGCAGGAACGACGTCGGAACCCTTGCTCTCCAAAACCCACTTACTCATATCTAGATAGCGTTGGGGCATGGCGTCGGGGCTGCGACGGAGCTGAATTGACCCCCAAATTTGGACCTTGGCCAACCCTCTCCCCACTCAAGTTAGTTCAACCCCCTCCCTCCGACCAACCTTCCTCGGATCTCGGCCAGCTCGCTCTCGAACTTCCCTGGAAGTCTCTCAGGTGAAATTCTTCGGAGTTCGCCGGCTTCGATCACCCTTGGCCATGGTTTTGGCCTCCCCCCAACGCCCTATTTATAGGCGAGGGGGGGCAATCGGTAGAGGCCAGGCCGATGGTCTTTGGTGCGCCGACCAGCCCTCCTCCACCGGCCAAACCGACATCACTCATTTCCCCTTCCACGAAGGTTTGCTCGCCATCAATGCTACATCCCCTCAACCTGCGCCATACCTCACTGTCCCCTCCTTCGGGATGTGGTCGCCAGAAGACGCGTGTGCCAGTGGTGGGATCACGTGAGGCCTGCGCCCAAGGACCCGATCGCTAGCGTCGGCAAGGCCTTCCTCGCTGACGCGAACCTGGGCAAGATCAACCTCGGAGTGGTACGCCGCGATTCCTCCCCTGTCTACCCTTTACTGTCTTCTGTCCGGCTCGGTTGTCAAAATGATTGCTTGACAGCGATATGATTCGGTGATCGCGTGCGTTTTTTATGGACGGGTTTGTTGGAGAATGCAGGGAGCTTACAGGATGAAGAAGGCAAGCCCGTCATGCTTCGGTGCATGAGGAATGCGGAGGCTAAAGTTGCGGGTAGCAAATTCCTATGAGTTGTCAATTTATCCCTTACTCTCGGTGACTGTCCGCGCTCTGTTTTCTTGTTCTTGATTCAGTTTATTGCGAAGTGACAAGAAGATATTAGGTGTTCGAGTTGGGAATGAATTGATTGATCAAAAGATATGCTTCTACTTCCCCTTTAGAAATCGTGGTCATTGTAATCAGTGTTATTCAGCACTTCTGTATTCTGCATATGGTAATAGTTTGTTATAACATTTCCTTACTGAGCTGATATATTCTTGTCTAATGTGTTATGAAATTGTTTAAAAACCATTGGCTGTGGGTTTCTTGCATTGTCGCTGGGAACTTTGCAGTAGAAGAGTGTAAATTGGATAATAAGCTGCTTTATGAGACGGTAGACTGTTACAACAACATGAGGGTTACCTGGCTAAGCTGGGAAGATTACATAGTAAACAGAAGTGCTATAGGTTTTGTTGAGTTTAGCAGTGGATTAATATCTTCCACCTGAATTTGCACTGATTGATTGCTAGTTAAAGTTGGCACCTATTTACAGAGGAACTACCATTGGCATTTAGGATGAGATTTTATCTCATATTGATTGTAATGGGGAATGTTGTTTATCTAGCTGACCAGAAATGTGAAGCGTAATTTTATTCATGTAGCTTTGTGTCTTAATCCTGAATATTTGCATCTCATGATTTGAGATCCTTGTCAGGGAGTCAATTTCTACTTCGGCTAATTCTAGATTGGTTGAGGAGAGCATAAAATTGGTCTATGGAAAAGATACAGATGCCATAGGAGAAGGAAGATTAGCTGGCATTCAAACTCTCTCGGGAACTGGTGCTTGTTGCCTCTTTGCAGAATTCCAATGGAGCTTCTATCCGAGATCAAAAGTTTATTTTCCTGATCCAACTTGGTCGAAGTGAGGGTGGTTTATGACTTTTAAACTTGTCTGTGCATTCTTGATACAACTGAATATTGGCTTTTTCATTATCATGAGTAATCCTAATTGTTTTTTGACATTCGAAACAGCCACCATAGCATTTGGAAGGATGCTGAAGTTCCTCAGGGTACCTTTTCTTACTACAACCCTAAGTCGAAGGGCCTGAATTTTCCAGCACTCATAGATGATATCAAGGTAAGAACTGTACGCTTTTGATGATAATAAAAATAACTGTCTCATACACCCCCATGATAAAATGATTAAGTTACAGAGAGGTGCTCTATCTTACTGCCTCACAAATTTCCTTCCTTGACTGTAACTATCCGGACATTTTGTACAGGTGCAACTGCTATGCTGATTGTGTTTTTTCTACCAGTAGAATGCCCCAGAAAGTTCCTTTTTCTTACTCCATCCTTGCGCTCATAATCCGACTGGCGTTGATCCAACTGAGGAAGAGTGGAGAGAAATATCGTATCACTTAAAGGTAATCATTACCTATGTACCATCATGGCTATGCAAGAATTTGGTGATTCTGACACTGACTGTAAACATCAATTGTTGTCAGGTGAATAATCATTTCCCATTCTTTGACATGGCTTATCAAGGTTTTTCAAGTGGTGATATAGACAGGGATGCACAAGCAATCCGTACTTTTCTTCAAGATGGACATTTAATTGGTTGTCTCAGGTACAGATATATCTTGCACTCTTAAGTGGGGTTTTCTCCTGCAGTGCTTCAGGAATAAAAATGACAGATGGATCATTGAAAGAGACCTTTCGTGGCTCAGCAAGTCCCTGCAAAGTTACGAGGCAGGGAGAGTTTAGGGAAGAGCAGAACATTAGCGAAGAGAGTTATACGAAGACTATTGTGCTTATGACAACTAAAATATATTTTAAAAATAATCCTCCTGCAATGCACATACACCTGCTATTTTAATGGTCGGATGTGGCGATGCAGATAGGCAACATCTAGCCATTGTTACAATGCTAATCTACACGGTTCTTCATCTTTCTTTTCCTCTTTAACTTTTTCAGCATTCTTTGCGCCGACACAATGCAAGCAGTTGCAGTAAAAAGCCAACTGCAGCAGATTGCACGGGCAATGTATGGGAGCCCTCCTACATGGTGTATTGCTGGTCTCAACAATCTTAGGAGATCCAGACACTAAGGCACTTTGGGTCGAGGAGTTGAGGGGAGCTTCCTATTCTTCTTCTGCAATCATTTCTCATTCATCAGTTTTCCCATTTCATTTTGTCATCATATTGTTAGACAAGCTGTTCTGAATTCTCTTATCATTGCCTGTATTTTGTAAGGCAATGGTAAATCGCATTTGTAAAATGCGGGAAGCTCTACAGGAAAAGCCTCGAGAAATTGGGATCTCCTCTCAATTGGGAACATATAACAACATGGACTATTTGGCAATCTGCATACCTGCTGATTGACTGGCTTCGCCTTTTCACAGTTCTTTATTACATGAAGTGTTGTGTTTCTCACATTTGTTTGATGAGTTATGTTGGACCCTGTTTGAACAGCATGGCAGGAGTTACAATGAGCAACATGGACTATTTGGCAAATGCAATACACGAAGTCACCAAATCTGGCCAAGAATCTTAGGTTTTTATCAGACATCAGGCTTTTAGCTGCTTATCCTTGCTACTGCCTGATGATATTGGACATCATAGATTTCTGCAATGCACATTGTTGTAGAAGTATATAGGAATTCTAATGTGTAGCATGCTGTACTTAAGATGAACAGTGGCATTCCTCGGTGCTTTATTCGTGTATAGGCTCGTATGACATAAACCTGTAAGCTGTAATCATCTTTCTATGGACAATATCATTGATTGTGATCAATAGCATTGCATCAATCTGAGATCAGTGTGAAGTTTGGCACAGCGAGATAACTCGGGGTCGACTCCAAGTCTCAGGTTGGAGACATGGAAGAGCCGACGTAATTAATTGACAGAATTGCACCCTTTTAACTTTGGTCCCCCAAACGGAAACATCAAACCAGTCCTTTTCTTCTCTCCATCAGCATCAATTTCACCTTACTATTTGCAAATCAAGTTTAGTTTCTGTCATTTTCCATCTATCGAGCCAACAGCTTGATTTCATGGCTTATATACACCTCTTCTTTTTCCCCATAGTGGATAATATCTATGACCGCATCTCCAGATATATGTTATTTGAGTCTCTCTCTTCAGGTTCTGGTTTGTCCGTGCTTGCAGAAGATACGTAATAATTAATTGAGACGGCTAGCTGAGATAAGCTTAATCAATAAAAAAAGAAAACAAGATTTCGTGAATATAAAAGCTTATGACGAGACTAGTCGGTGTAGCTTTCTAACATGGAACCGCCCTTAATTTCTTTACTAACATCATTTTTTTTGTCTATTTTCAACGGAGCAAGTAGAATACGTACAAAACACTATAAGGTATCTATTTTCTATTTAAGCGGGAATATCCGCAGATAAATTCTTGTCGATCCTGTAATTCGTGTCAACTCTGTACATCGACTTTATTTTGCTGGATCTCGCGTCGAATACACATGATCTGAGACTTTCAATCATGTCGACGCATGCATACATAATCCGGCATCCCGACTAAAGATGTTTCCGCCATTCATCTGAATTTTCCGGCGAGATTGACCATTCGGGCTACATCCGGAGTTAATCATAATCCATGCAAGAACTTCAATTGTCAGTACAAAGTCCATGAAAAAAACAAATTCAGCTTTGAGGAATCCAGGTTTAGATTCGGATCAAGAGCTACGTAGCCAGGTTGGTGATACCTTCGAAATTAGAAAAATTGAGACAAATTACGATTTAGAGAATGTCCGAAGGAGTCTGTGCTCAAAAGGGTGGTGGGTGGAGATTATTCGAAAAGCGGCAGACTTCTAACCGACTTCCAACTACCCTTCCTCGCAGTTGCTCGATCCGACAGTCCAACCCCGACCCAGCATTACCCGAAAGGACGAAAGGAAGAATATTTGATAAAAATGGTGCAGAACGGACGGTTGACTGGCTCCGGCTTTGGCTTTGGCTTTGGCTTTGGCTTTGGCTTGTACTTTCGCTTTCTTCATGATCCATTCCCCTTGGTTGCCGACCACCTCTTGTTGCCGTCGCTCAAGGTACTCCCTCTCTCTCTCTCTCCCCCTCCCTCTCATGCCGGCGACTACTCATTTACTGTTTCTTTGCATAGTACATTGTTTCTTTAGCGTCTTTATGTTGCCTCATGTCTAATTTTATGATAGCCTCATCTCTTGTCCCACATCGCCTAAGGAGGGAGGTCTTGGTCAGCTTATAAGGCTTTGGTTCCTCTAACCTGTGTAACGCGTTTTAAAGCCGTAAAGGGAAAGACCGTGGCTGGGATGGCGGTGCGTTCGCGCCAGGGCGAGTGACTTGAATTCTGTTCTGACGCCCGTGGGGCCACAGCGAGGACACTCTTCTGTTAAGAGGTGGAGAGTGTGATAGCCTCATCTCTTGTCCCACATCGCCTAGGGAGGGAGGTATTGGTCAGCTTATAAGGCTTTGTTCCCTCTAACCTGTGTAACGCGTTTTAAAGCCGTGAGGGGAAAGACTGTGGCTGGGATGGCGGTTCGTCCGCGCCAGGGTGGGTGACCCAAAGCGGACAATATTACACAGTAGGGCCCGGGATGTTACAAATTTAAGCAGTACATGATCTTTCATTTTTAATGTTGTCGCGACCATCCTGAGGGTGAATCACTTAAAGATGGCTAATGGATTACTAAGTCCGAAGACTTGGCACGGACGCTCACAAGTCCTACCAATCGCGACTTGATGTTAAGAAATTAATTTATTTAAACATGCAATTATACTCAATTCGGAGCTGCCACTAATCAATTAGGGTTGATTAGAAACCCAAATAAAGTATGGGAGAATACTTTATTTTCGCAAACCAGAGATTCAATAAGTCCGGGGACATGGTTACGCTAGATTAGTCTAATGCCATTTCGGTACCTTTTATTTTAATTTCAAAAATATTTTGTAGGCAATGTTGATTAATTTTAATCTAAGCTACTAACATGCAAATGGTGGTCATGCGGGTGCACAATCAATAAAATAACATTCAAATAAAAAAATTCTAATAAAAATGCATGTCCTAAACATGATTTCTAAATGACATGACACCTAATTTTTCTTTTTCTTTTTCTTTTAAAAATGTTAATTATATGCAATCTTAATTTAACTTAATATGCATGGATTTATTTTAATGACATGCGAGATGCAATTCATATGGTATGACTTAAACTTATCACTATATATATGCAATCTAATTTATATAATCCTAAATATGCATGTGCTACGTGAAATAGGATGAATGACATGGTATTTCTACATGCATGCTCTTTTATGATTTTTTTTTTTTATGATGATTCATTTTTTAATGCATATATGCAACCTATGCTAAATAATGATGATATGAAATGAGATTAATTATGAATTAACCTATTAACTAACCAAGGAAATAATCTTTAGTTTTTCTTTCTTTTTTTATGACATAATGTTTTTTATTGAAAAGAAAGTAACTTAATGGTGCAATGATAATCTTTTAGCATTTTCCTTTTTATTAAAAAAAAACAATTAAACTATAACTTATATGGCATGCATAACATTTTTTTGTTCCTCTTTTTGTTTTACTAAATGAAAATTGACTTAATCTAAAAATATCTAGGTGTGTTGCTTTAATATGAAATGTGTATGGACCTAAGTACCTAAGTTCTAGTTATGACAATATTTTGCTAATAAACAAATTCTAATTAAACCTATTATGCAAATTAATTAATATGTACCTAATATTTTTTGGATTCTTTTTATTGAAATTCAATTAAAAAAAAACTAATTAGACTATCTAAAATGAATGATATTCTAATTTATTTTAGGAATCAATTTAACTTAAACTATATCTTATCTTAACAAAAAAATCAAGACATGCCAACATTATTTAAAATTAGCCCTAACAAAAATCACTCATCTAAAAGTATAATCTAAAAATTATAATCCTATAAATGCAATTCTAATTTACTAACCCTAAAAATACAGTCCTAATTTACTAAACCTAAATGCTCTAACGCAATATTTAGATTTTTATGTACTTTTCGATTTTTTGATTTTTTTAATCTTTCCAAACAAGTAATTATCAAATAAACCTTACATCTACACAATCAAGATATTCAACAAATAAAGAATTAAAATAGTCGAAAAAATAACCTATTGTCTCACAGGTTAAATTAACGATTACTCTAATCCTAAACATCACGACACATAAAAAGGTTCAAAATAATTAAAAACCTAATCTGAAAGATTTAATAATTAAAATACTATAAAAATGCCCAAATATTAATATAATTTAAAAATAATCCAATGTCTCTCGGATTAAATTAATAATTACATTAATTCCGGACAAAACCCTTGGATAATGCCTACAAGATTCATGAGGTTCCAATTTAAATAACTAAACTTAAAAAAATAACAAAATAAAGCAAATAGAAAAAGGAAATAAAACTACTTAATTTCCTTTTCTTTTTTCTTTTCTTTTTTCTTTTCTTTTTTCCTTTCTTCTTTTTCTTCCCAAGCACGGCTTGTAATCGTGCGGCTGATCACCGGCTCCAGTGAGGGGCGGCGGCTGTAACGGTGGTTTCACTGATGATCGAAGGTTGCGGAGGTGTGGAGCCCCGGCGAGATCTGGCAATTCGAAGCTGCTGTCGTCAAGTGCCGTGGCGTCGAGCACGGCGAGAATAGGGAGATCGGCGAGCGGAGCTGGACACGAGCACTGCAGGCGTTCGGGGTCGCGGGTTGCCGGAGGCAAGGCGCAGGCGTCAGGTTCTGGTGGTGCTCAATGACGCAAGGGCTCGGGCAGAGACGGAGTGGCTGCTAGCGTCAGTGGCAGAGGAAGGCTGTTGGTGTTACGATCTGCAGCAGCGGGGAGTGTGGGGGTGTCGTGAGGAGGCCATGCTCAGGCGATGACAAGCAACAGGGGAGAGCTTGGGCTACAGCAGCGACGATGGAGGTGGTCTGGCCGGGCTACTGGTCATCGGACAGAGGCTCCGCAGGGGTGTCGGGGCTTCTGGCACTGCAAATCGGCGTCAGCAGAGGGGGCTCAGGATCTGCAGTGCTGCGAGCAGAGACACGAAGATCGCTGGGTTGCAGGCGGAGGCAGGCTCGAGTGCTACGGTGCGGAGGTGATGAGCAGCAGCGGTGGGGGCAGAAACACGACGGTGGAGTGGGTGTAGGAGCGGCAGCGCGGGCATAGTCGTCGAAGGCAGTAGCTCGAACCACCGGCGATTGGCGTCGCGGGCAGAGGATTCCGGGTGCGGGTCGTCAAGTGGAGCAGCGATGCGATGTCTGGAAGGGTGATAGAGCAGCAGCACGAGCCCTTGTGGTGTCGGCAATCATGGCAAGGAAACTCAGCAACAGAGAGTACACGGACAGCAGAGACAACAAAACAGGGGAGTTGCTTGGGAGGAACTCGGATCGGCACAGCAGCAGCTTTGTCGGGCGAAGTAGAGGTGCGGCGTGCATTGGCGGACGGTGGCATAGCAAGGCGGCAGCAAGCAACGGGGGGTGAGGCTCCTGCAGGCGTCGGCTGAGCGGGAGTAGAGACGGCTTCACGGACGACGACCAGCGGGGGCGAAGCTTCAGTCGACTGGCAGAACGGCGATGATGGCGCGAGCGAGGGAAAAGGCCGGCGGAGGCGGTCACCCAAACTGCTGGTGCGCCGAAGAGAAGATTGGGCAACGGGGAAAATGTTGCTGAGGAAGATGAACAGAAGCCCTTTTTCTCTTTCCTCACATCTCTTTCACCGGTTTCTCTCTCTAAGCAGCTCTCTCTGACACACGTCTTCTCTTTTCAGCAAAAAGGAGGAAAACTTTTTGACTTTCCTCTCACGAATACTCTACTCCTCTTTGTGAATGTTTCGAAAATTCAGTCCCCCCCCCCCCGGGGCCTCGGTTCCAAAAACTTGCCCTCTTTTATAGAAGAAAGACTCGAAATTGTTGAAGATTTCCCGATATTCACTCATCTTCTTAACAAAAAATGGCTCCAAAAATCAAATGGTTGTTGAGTTTTTTTTTTTTAAATTCAAAATGAGGAGATTTGTTCATCAATCAAATGTTTTATTATTCAAAAGAATATTCAAAATTTCCCTCCAAAATCAAATGCTCTATTTTTTAATTTCTAAAAAACTAAATTTAAATTAGATGTCAACAGTTGCCCCTCTTTCAAGGGAAGCTCGTAGAGGTTTCCTTTAAAGATAAATGACACCTAAACCTAAACCATGCAAAATGAATATGCAATAAATATGCAAATGCTAATTGTAATGACTTTTTTTTTTTTAAGAAATGGATTCAAATAAATGCAATGTTATGCAATAAAGAATGCCATGTAAATGCAATGATTTGGTCAAGAACATTGTGACGACCTCCTTTTTTTCGTCCGGGGGAAAAGGAAGAAGGTTTAGAGGTATTTGCCTAAAGAGGTGGACCAATGGCCCTAAATTAGGCGCAAGCTCTCCCAAGCCCATACCTCGCGTGACATTGTATTTTGAATTTTAGTTCTTAACAACCTATGTAATTCTAGGAGTCGCCACTAGCCTATTGGGGTCGGCTAGAAACCAATCAAGACACGGGAGTGTTGTCTCGATTCCTACGCAACTAGAGATTTTTGGGAACGAGGACTTGTTTATGCCAATGTTTCTATTAGCGCCCTTGCGGTACCACTAACTTGGAAGGTTGTTTATCTAAATGGGCACACAATCTTGATTACCAATTATAATCTTTATGAAACCACTAAGTGTCCATGCAAATGTTTTGTAATTTTTTTTTTTTAATGTCTAGACTAATCCTAACATAATTTATAAGAGAAATTTACACTCAAATTAATGAAAAGCAGCGGGTAAGTAAACACTCAAGAAATTGAAATGACTTGAAAATAAATGCAGAAAAGGTAAACCCGATACAAGTCGGGCAAATAATATTACATGGCCTTGTTATCACGCCCCGGGACAGGACCCCCATAAGCAAAATGAGAATTCAAATATGCATGAAATTACTCTATATACATGAAATTACTCTAAATAATTTTAATCTACACAAAATAGATTATTTACAAAAATAGTTATAAAATACCAAAATATCATTAAAATAAGAAAATGACCTTTTAAAAATAGGAAAATTTCATAGATGCCATTTTTGCCTTAATTTGATACATCTATCACTTTTATATTTTTTTTGAAATTTTTGGATTTTTGGATTTTTTTTATTTTTTTATTTAAATAAAAATAATAATTTCCTAAACCGATATATGCTAACATTGAACAACACAGCACATGAATATCACAATAACTTGGCTCAAATCGACTGTTTCAAGATCGAAACTTGGTTTGCGCATTTCGTTGAACACTTGGCATGCATCAAATCATCCCGAACCAGCTTTCTCGGGCCATGTTTGCGGCCTTCAATCTCAATGCATGAGTAATATTATGTGGAACTAAATCATTGAGGTTAAACTACCACATGCAAAGAGTAAGATTAGATAAAGATCAAAGCCTAAAACACACAAGAACCAAGCTGAAATCGTCCTCCAATATGCGGGTTCGAGCGAATTTTGCAAATCTGGGTTTGAACCCAAGTCAAGCAAACAGGTTGAATGCCCATATTCAAGCCCCGACACTTATCACGTACGAGATCTAAGGGAAACACTACTTGATCCAAGTGAAAGTAGGTAACATGAGCTTTCAAATGCAACAAACATCATAGAGAATGACCCACCGAACAACATCAAAACGACCTCTCCAAGAAGCACACATGCAACACTCTTGAAGAGATTTCAAACACACAAATTTCAGCCTCAGAAATTAGTTTTCCGAGCTGGTTTTCCTCTTGATTTTCATGATTAAAACATGCTCAAACTCGACAATAAGTACATCTAGGATGCTTACCTTGCTTCCTAGTTTCCTTTTCAAGTGGTTTTTGGCCGATGAAACCGAGAAATTGTCCTCTGGAAGCACGTGGAAGTTGGCTTCTTCAACCGGAAATGAGATCTGCCGAAAAAAAGAACTGACAACGAAGGTTTTCGTTGACTTCTAAAATTAGACTTCAAGACGTTTTTTGTTGAAACAATTGACACCAAACCAAACTATATTTATTCTAGTTTGGGGTAAAATTCAATATTTTCCTCATTTGTCTTTCAAATTTTCAAAAAAACTGGCTTTCCCTCACTCGTGAACAACCAGTCTCAACACTAGAAAAATTTTCGGACTTTTCTTGGCCCGCCAGGAGGGCACTGTTTTGGGGGGCTTTAGGAGGCCTTCCCGATCTCCATTTGGGACGTGCGACCTATGGTTGGAAAGATATTTGAATCAAGTTTCACTCTCTAGTTGAAAGTTTTGGCTAATTTTGTCCGCCGGTGTGTGAAAATCTCACTTTTCTCTCTCCAGGTCGGTCTGGAATTTCTGGGCTTCTCTTTTCTGGAGTTGCTTCTGAGGGCCTTTTTGGAGAACGACTTCGAGCTCTCTCCTCTCCCTCCCGTCTCCTCTCTCTCATCTCTCGAAAGAGCTTCCTTCCGTGATCTTATCCCACCGATTCATAAATCTCTTGGTCGGCTTTTTGTCCACCTACCAAGCCTGCCAACTGAGCTATCCACCCACTTTCTGACTTAGCCAGAATTTTCAAATCTTGCAGATGTTGAGTGTGCTGATTTTGCTGCGACTTTCCCGTGCTTTCAGCGGCTTATCCCTGGCAAATTTCCGTCCACTTGCACTACTCATTACGGTCTTCCATCACATGCAAAGATCAGGCCGATTGGACAGCTAAGGAGGATATGGTGGGGCCACCAAGTTGCTTACTCAGCAGCTCCGACTTCAGACCAACTTGAGGACTGGGATTTGTCAGCTGGTTTAGGTGCTTTAATCCATGAATTTGGCTGCGATTTTTGATCAATTAGCAAGCTCATGTATATTAGTTTAAGATCTTGACCATTTTCGCAATTATCTCCACCCAATTTTGCAAGAAAGTCCCTCAAAGTTGGCCATTTTCTTGCCCGAGAATCCCAAATACAATGCAATTAGGTCCTTTTTTGCCCGATTCGATTAATTAGACTTGACCCAAGTTCAATTTTAACTCAATTGGGAGCCCAGATGATGATTTAAGGGCTCGAGTAAAATTTTGCAAAATTTGCAAATTGGTCCCTCAACTTTTGGAAATTGCATTTTGGCCCCAATTTGCCATTTTAATTCCAATTTGACCTCTTGGGCTTGGCTAGTCACATTTAGATCATTGGCCCCAACTTTTTTTCTTTTTTTTTTTTTTAATTTTTTTAATTTAATTTTTTAATTAATTAATTAATTATTTTTTTTTTAAAGAAAAACATCTTCCATTTAAAAAAAATATACTAAACACCTAGATAATCTACATGCAATAATTTTTTTTTTCTTTTAGGTGTCAACAAACATATATTTCTATGTGTCCATGCTTAATGAAATGCAAATGCAAAGAAGAACACGTACTTGTTATACTTATTTGAAGATTCAGAAAATTATTATTAGGTGTGAAATGATTCCTATGAGACCTGACAAACATCTGGAAATCTCTTTAGATAATTGAAAGGCTCAAAGTCTTTAGAGAACTGGAACTCTCATCAGATCCTAAGCACCTGGAAATTACATCAAGTACTTAAAATTTCAAAAATCTGATTATTATGTCAAACAATTGAAAGCATTTACAAAACATCCGGAAATCACATCAGATGTTTGAAAAGACAAATACTTGGAAGTCACATCAAGCATTTAAAGATTCAAATATCTGGAATTCGTACTAGACATTTGAAAATATTTACTAAACATCTAGAAATCACATCAGACATTTGGAAAGACAAACACTTGGAAGTCACATCAAGCATTTAAATGCTCAAATATCTGGAATTCATACTAGACATTTGCAAACATGGGTACTTGGAATTCTCATCAAGTATTCAAAGATGACTGAACAAATTTAGGGCTCCAAAGACATATCCTTTGATCCTTGAGGAAAAATTCAATTCATTTTTTTTTTAAAATTCAATGAAGGTCCATACATGATGGCTTTTTCAAACTTCCATTAGGAGAAATTATCAAGACAATTTTCACTAAGCTATGAATCTCTTGAACATGCTAAACGAGACACTTTTGGTGTGAAAAAGGCTTTTTCACTCGCTCTCATTTAAGAGGGGTTATTTGTCCCAACCATTGATGCGGGAATATATCACTCAATCTTATCATCATCTTGTCGACAAGAGTTTGAATTTTCTTGCAATCAGTACGACCTTACCAATTTGAGAGGTCTTTGACAAGGACCATAATGCAGGCTTGATCAATGGCTTAACAAAGGGATTCTTTGAGTCAAAGCAATTGAAAGAACAATTCTGTAATCATCTCCAGGTTTACAAGTCAAGAACCCTGCAAAATGAGAAAGAAATAATCTTGCTCACACTTCTTCGAGTAATGCTCAAAACATATGAATTCTTATGTTAATTCAAGTGCCCTAATTTGAAGAGACTTTGTAAAGGACGTAACATAGGCTGGGTTTATGGGTTGAGAAACGAAAGGATCATTAGGCTCAAAGATGTGTATAGGGGTCAAAGTTGGTGATCATCTTGACATTGCCACCAATTTTCTTCACCACGGATTGTCTTCTTGACAGATTTCTTTATTGGCTCAAGAGTTTATGACTGATGCCATTGATTATTCAACTGGAGATCTTTTCTCAACATTTTTTTTTCTTTTAAAATCATTTTCTTTGATGATGGGCATCGATTAGGCACACCGTTTTTTTTATGCCCCCCAATTCATTAGTCATTTCTCTCTTCTTTTCATAGGCATTGGCCTTGCTTTTACCAGGCACACTGCTTTTTTCATGCCCCTTAGTTCTATTTTGATTTCAGTTCTTGCGCACAATGTGTGTCAAGTATACTTTAAATGACACTCGAACCTTCAAAGGTCTTCATCTACCTCTTGCCTTGCCCCAGTGTGGGGGATGATCATCAACTGGGTTTAAAGAAGACGAAATCATAGGCTCAAGTGGGCTATGCAAATGGTATAAGTGTGTAAGATAGTGAAAGAAACGCTCTTCGTCATCCTAAGTCACTTAAATTACCACATGAACTCAATGTAATAGCACAACTTGAAGATTGATGCAAGTGAGAGCAAGAAAATTTCAATTCATTTGACTCTCCTTCAATATCGACTTACCTCCATTTGCCCCAATGTGGGATGGTCCTTGACAGGGGTAGTATGAAAGAAATTCTTCAAGTATTTAGGCTCAAAGAAGGGTTAAACAAGGGTTCACTGTACTTTACCAAATTTTTTTTTTCTTTACCAAAAAAACAAGGGTTCACTGTAGAGAAATGAACTGCCCCTCGTCATTTTAGTTGTCGTACTTCATGCAAGAAAACTCTTTATCTTGAAACACAAAATGTTTCCATACTCACCTCACAATGTATAGACATGGGACTGTGTATGGGATTAGGCTTGCCTTTCGCACCTCATTTAGCATGTTCAAGTAACTCGACATCTTTCACTGAATTATCCATTTTGATAAATTTCAAGTGGAATTGACAAATTGCATAATATCATGTGAAAGCATTTTATAATGACAAAAAGGCCATGCTCTATTCTTGCACATCAAATCATAAAGTCAAAGCTGTTAAGTGTCTGTGTCTTGCCCCTCTTTGCAAGGGAGCTCATAGACGTTCCTTAAATGTGCGCAGAGCTGCACCTGAAACATAAAGCAAATAATTAAAAGAAACAAACAAGGTAAATTAGATGCATGTTGGAAAATTATTTTATTTTGAAAAAAATTTCAAGGGAACATGAAAAACCCCAGCCTTCAGAATTAGCTCCTTGCTGTTTTCTTTTGGGTAGGATTTCATCACAGGGCTAGTTTGGTGTACTTCAACATGCCCTTAAAACACGAAAATCTCAATGTATTTTATTGGATGAAAAGCAAATTATATTATTGAAATGAGGGAAATCCTAGAATTGAAAATGCAAATATGCAAATACGGAAAGCGATAAAGACTCCTACGCAGAGGAGTGTGCAAATAATTAAAATTATACTACTCTCGAGCTTTGTCGATGGCAAACACTAAATTATCTTCAAACAGTTCAGTCATTCCTTCGAGTGCGTCATCAGAGCTCTCAATCTTTGGAGGTGTGGGATCATCTATGCCACCCCATCCATCTGGGATGATATCCCGTGGGTCGAAGTAGGAGCTGGGAGGAGCTGAATACTTTACATAGTAATTGAATTTGCCACTTGATTGCCCTTGGGTGTCCATCACTTCTGCTTCCTCATGCATCATTTGAAACATGGTGGGCTCAGCATCAAAACTGAAAATGGCATTCAC
Source organism: Eucalyptus camaldulensis (assembly GCA_019915185.1). Classification (NCBI taxonomy): domain Eukaryota; kingdom Viridiplantae; phylum Streptophyta; class Magnoliopsida; order Myrtales; family Myrtaceae; genus Eucalyptus; species Eucalyptus camaldulensis. The sequence goes on from JAHSVA010000005.1 coordinate 12,144,613, forward strand.
AGCTTCTGGGTGGTCAGGGAGTGGGTTTTTCTGGATGTTCGCTGTGCATCGCGAAATGAGACCACCTTGGCATCCAAAAGATTTTGGATTTTGTGTTGCAGCATATAACAATCGTCAACAGAATGCCCTACCTCCCCCATATGGTAAGCACATGTCTTGGAAAGATCATAGTTGGGGAAACGCTCGGGATTAGGTCGCCTAGGCTCTTTAGGCTGCGCATGATAAAATTTATGTTTCTTGATTCTCTATTTCTTTGTTCCCTGGAACAGGTTTGGAACAGAAATCTATTTGGTAACACAATTTGATATTTCTATTTCTGAAACAGATTTCTATTCCAGAAATTGATTTGGAGGAGAAATCAAAAGCTAGAAATTGTAACTTCTTTGTTTCTATTTCAGAAACAAAAATTATTTCCTTTTCTCCATTCTTCAGAAATAGAATTTTTGTTCTCAAATTGACAAAAGAGGTTATCATACCACATTTCTTTGATGTTGTCCCATAAGAAATTCCTATGGATCCTAAGCATAAATGGGGAGAAGTACGCTATCGTGCCATAAGTTGTGTACGACGCTCACTTCTGGTGCCAAAAGTTTCCGTCGGATCACTTAAGTGCCAAATCGGAGGAAAAACAATCACTTTGGTGCCACCGGCAAAAGATTCCGGCCAAAATGATTACGTGGCTTTTAAAAAAAATAAAATCGACAAGGCCTTAAACGACGTCGTTTTGCCGTCCTTCATAGATGGCCTCACAAAAACGACGCCGTTTAACTCATTTGGGATTGAAATTAGGGTTTCGACTTGGCCGCCAAGTGGCCGTCGTCGGGGTTGGGGTCGGGGTCGGGGTTGAAGCTACAGCCGCCGAGTGGCCATCATCGAGGTCGGGGTCGGGGTCACGGTCGAAGCTGCGGCCGTCGAGAGGCCATCGTCGGGGTTGAGGTTGGGGTCTGAGCCGCGGCCGTCGAGTGGCCATCGTCACGGTCGTGGTCGGGGTCAGAGCAGCGGCCGTCGAGTGGCCATCGTCGAGGTCAGGGTTGAGGTCGAGGTCAGAAATGCTGCCGTCGAGTGGCCATCGTTGTGGTCAGGGTCAAGGTTAAGGTCGGAGCCGTGGCCGCCGAGCGCAGGGGCCGTCGAGGACGGCAACTGGCCGGAGATTAGGGTTTTGAATTGGGGGAGACACCAAACGGCGTCGTTTTAGTGTTAGGATGCTGACTATGCTCTCGGTGAGCCACATCAACTTCAAAAATTAATAAAAAAGTGCCACGTCGGATTTTCGGCCAACCGGATCGGAGTTGGCACCAAAGTGAGCGTTTTTCAAACTTTTTGGCACTTAAGTGATCCAACATAAACTTTTGGCACCAAAGTGAACACCGTACACAATGTTAGGGAAATCCCTTATGATGTTTTGAAGATGACAAAATAAATCAAAGGCTACTAACATGTTTAATGGTTAAGTAATAGACCATGCAGATAATAAAACATGTAAAGGATATTGTCAAAGTGTGAAGATGACCAGAAGACTGAACGTAACATATGCCCAAAGTATATTATGAAGATTTCCAGATTTTAGTGTCAAAGTCTGAAGACTGCCAGACTTTAATGTCAAAGTCTGTTCTACATCAGAAGTCTGCTCATTCTGACAAATTCCAGACTGAACGTGAATGATGAACCAGAATACAGACTCTATGCTGAAGCTAAACCAGAAGACAGACTCTATGTTGGAGCTGAACTTATTCAGACGGTGTTCAGACCTTAAAGCTAAATCTGTTCAGAAGCAGAATATGTTTAGACTTAGATTGTAAAGTCTATTGCACTCAGACTTTACATCCAGAACTCGACAGAAAGTAACTCAAGCCCAATCATATAACGGCTAGTGATCTGGTTTGGATTCCACATCAAGATTGATTTGATTGACTCAATCTATTTGATTGACGATTGGATCTTGAAGACAAGAACTTTCTATACGAAGAAGCTTTACTTATGGAAACCAAGATTCCGTTTGTACGGGCGATCGGAATCATTTTGGAATTCTACCTTTGTCACTCAACGGCTACCAAATATTCTAGATACAGAGCTGTCCAATGGGTATATTGGAAGACGATTCTCTAGGATACTATCCAACGGCTAGTTTGGAAGTGGAGAAGTATTTAAGGAGATGAAGGACCGATGAGCAAGTAAGAGATAGAACGTAGAATTTATAATTTCAAAGTCTGAGCGACCTTCGATCATACACTTGTCTCTTGAGAGCTTAAACGTTTGTGATCGTGAGAGAAATACCAAAAGAGTGACTTAGTGAGATAGTGTGATCTACTAAGTGTTTGCACTCAAAGTTGTAATCTCTTGTTGATTGCATAGTGGAATCTAGCCAAGAAGGCTGTTAGCGTGGGAGAGTGGACGTAGACTTGGATTAAGCCGAACCACTATAATTTCTGTGTTCTTATTCTCTTCCTTAACTCCTTTGTTTGAAGTTTATTTTATTCCGCATATATTTGCCAAGGTTTATTTTAAACACCTATTCACCCCCCTCTAGGTGTTCATACTAGCACTATCAATTGGTATCAGAGCCAAGTGCTCGGTTTATAAAAGTGTTATTACTTTTGAGCTAAAGATCTTTTATGGCTAGTATCTTGGCACTGGGACTTATGGAAGGGAAAAGCAACACAAGGCCACCATATTTTGATGAAAAGGAATACGACGTGTGGAAGAACAAAATGAAAGCATTCCTAAGATCCAAAGATCCCTTGCAATAGGATGTTGTGGAAAGATGAATCAACCCCATTGCTGCGTCCACATAAAATAAGAATGGCAAAGACAAAGAAACCAAACCCCCTGCTCCTATGTCTCGGACGGAGTTGTCCAAAAGAGAAGCGCTTAATGCAAAAGCCATTTATTCTTTATATTGCGCATTGTCTCCTGCTGAATATAATAGAATCTCCTCATGTGAAACAGCAAAAGAAGTTTGGGATAGACTTCATGTTACATATGAATGGACCGATCATGTAAAAGAGACAAAAGTAAACTTCCTGCTCGGCAAATATGAATCCTTCAAGATGAAGCAAGGAGAGTCAATTGGAGATATGTTTAGCCGTTTTACAGAAATTGTAAATGGTTTAGCATATCAAGGTCAGCCTATTTCTTCTCCAATGAAGGTCAACAAACTCTTGCGAGGTCTCTCAAAAGATTGGAACCATGTCAAGACCTCAATCTGGGAAACTCAGAGGATTATGCCACTCTCCGTTGATGAATTGATCGGCACTCTTCAATCCTATGACGTGGAACAACTCAATGATGAAGATCCGGAAGGTAAGAAGTCCATCGCTTTAATATCTAATGCTGTTTTTGACGAAACAGGCTCAGAAAATGACATGGACGACGAAGAACTTACTTTTATGCTCGAGAAATTCAAAAAGCTGAGTAGAAAAGGGAGGAAGTTTAGTGAAAGAAGACAATACAAGTAGAATGGCCAGAAAAGAATAATGAAAGAAGATGATGAGCAAGGAAATTTATGCTTGATGGCACATTCAGAATCTGAGTCTGACTCAGATACAGATTCAGAATCAGAGTCTAACTTAGACACAGGCTCAGAATCCGATGAGGAAATTGAGGTAAGCCATTCAAAAATTCCTCTCAAAGTTTCAAAGTATATAAATGAGCTTTGCTTAAATCTCAAATCTTCTCTTAAAAGAATCTTCAAACTAAAAAAGGAGAATTCACGTCTTAGGAAACATGATCTTTCTCAAACAGAAAATTTTGAAATTTTTGCAAAAAGATTTTCTGCAAACAAAAGAAAGTCGAGATTTACTTGTCAAAGAAAATGATTCTTTGAAGAAAGAATTTTCAAATATTTTGACAAGATTCTCAAATGGATCAAAAACATTAGAGCATATCCTTTCCATACAAGTTCCTTACTATAATAAGTCAGGACTTGGTTTCAATAAGGAAAGTGATTCTCTAATTGATTTTCCTAAAGTCAAGGAAAGACTTAGATAAAGACCTCCAAAGGAATTTTACAAAAATCATTTTCAAAAAGTGTTTATAAAACCTGTTGGTCGAAATGCCCTCAAATGTTCAAATTGTGGAGATTCAAAACACTTTGAGAAAGATTGTCCTAAAGACTGGAGACCTATCAAGAAAAATTGGATAAAAATAGTATATTCTACTAACTCTCATGGACCCAAGAAAAAATGGGTACCAAAGAAAAGATGAGTTACTTTTGTAGGATATAAAGAAGAAAGAAGAAAGAGGATTTGGTAAGGAATTTTTTATTCTCAAATTGATTTAGGCAATAATTCTCATATTCGATATATCCTTCGTTGATTGACATTTTATAATGATCATATTTTGCTTTATGGAAGAAAGAATCGTATGATTTGTTTTTGTGATTTGTGAGTTGAGATTTGATTTAGTACGTGTGATTATTTGAGATAATTCAGATTATTTTGTCTAATTTTATACTTCAAATTTAATCATATTTTGCAAAGTGAAAATCTGTTTTACATGATGATGCAACATATTCTTAGATATTCAAAGATTTCATTCTCCCTGATTTTATTGTGCTTTGACTAAGTGAGAATTTATTTTTCAAAATATCATTGTGCATAATATTCTTTCTTTGAATACTTTGTTACGATGAATTAAGAAAGAATATTTGATTATGGAGATTTTCTATTTTACTCTAACGAAATGGAAGGATCCAAATTAATGGATACCAAAAAGGGAAATGAGTTGATTGTAGGAAATTCAATAAGGCAAGAATGATTGCAAATCTATGCATATTTTGGTGCAATCAGAAAAATATCTCCTATGAAGATTGGTAATGATTTTTTTTAATGGTATATTTCAAACATATACCATGGGTAAGAGAATATTTTTTATCATCCCGCCTTGCAAATTTCTACGTGTATTTATCATGATTTTGGATGATTGTTTATTATATTGCGAATATCTTTTGTCATAAATATAAGGTTTGCAATTTTGGCATGTGACAGAAATATCTATTTTCCTTTTGCAAAATGCATATCTAAAATTTATGCTCAAGGAAATCTCTTTGATCTCGAAAGATATTATTTCATATTTATGGATACTCTTGCTATATTCTTAGAAGATATATTATATCTAGCAAGTTTGATCCGCAAATCAAAGGAAGATATTCGTGACATTTTTGCAAAGATTATTATCTGTTATACAAGATTTTGCAGGTGACAATAGAATCTTCCATGTGAATTTTGGAAAGCTTGATCAGAAATTTGTGAAGATTCTATACTATCTTTTGGAAGTTCAAAAATTCTATTCCTTGTGCAAAATTTTTGCTTATTGAGGAAATCCCTTATGCGCCGTACAAAAGGTTGAATAGTTCTGAATTTTAATATATGATAATTTCATATATGGTATTCAATTTATTTATTTGAAGAAATGGGATTATATATTATATGGATACTATTACAGCTTATTTGTGCAAAAAGTTTGTTAAGTTGATGCAGGTTTAATTTGAGACGAGCTTGATTGAAGAAAATAAAATTTTACCTCGAATTTCAAAACGCACGTGATCGTTGCGGATGTTGTTGCTACAAAGGAAATACTAGAAAAATATTATGTTCAACGTGCACAAGCAACAATTGTTTCTATTCGCAAATGTTGTCATGATGACAGGGGGAGAAATCGAATCCAAAATAAAAGGAAAAGAATCGTGATCATCTCAAAAAGGCAACAAATTGAGAGGGAGCATTGATCAATTATGGAAAAATCTTTTTGGATTGATCGTGATCTTATTATGAATGGAAGGAAAGGTAAATGTGTCAGAATTTGTTCTAAAAAAAAATCCGGTTAGTGCATTTTTTATTACATTTTGTCATTAACAAATCTCTTATTGATATTATTATTATGACAAAAAAGGTACGTGCATTTTATGATGCATCCGTGATTTTTATTGGATATTTGCTGATATATATGATCGAAGTGAGCTATATTGCATATCTTTAATATTCGATTTACTTTATAAAAGCTGATTTTTGGAAATTGTGATTCATGCAAGATATTTGTTATCATTCTCTACGTGATACTTTTTCCATTATTATCGCTTTTTGATTATGACAAAAAGGGGGAGAAGATATGAATATGCATATGTGTTGATTGGTTGATATTATCTATGGCATAATATTGAGCTGAGATTATTTTTCTATATATTGTTATGCTCAATTTATTTGATATCTTCCGATATCCTTTGATTTAAATTAATATCTTTAAAAGCATGTTTACAAATCTGTATATTTAGAGATTGTTTTGTCATCATAAAAAATGGGGAGATTGTTAGGGAAATGCCTTATGATGTTTTGAAGATGACAAAATAAATCAAAGGCTACTAACATGTTTAATGGTTAAGTAATAGACCATGCAGATAATATAACATGTAAAGGATATTGTCAAAGTGTGAAGACGACCAGAAGACTGAATGTAACATATGCCCAAAGTATATTATGAAGATTTCCAGACTTTTGTGTCAAAGTCTAAAAACTGCCAGACTTTAGTGTCAAAGTCTGTTCTACATTAGAAGTCTGCTCATTCTGACAAATTCCAAACTGAACGTGAATGATGAACTAGAATACAGACTCTATGCTGAAGCTAAACCAGAAGACAGACTCTATGTTGGAGCTGAACTTATTCAGACGGTGTTCAGACCTTAAAGCTAAATCTATTCAAAAGTAGAATATGTTTAGACTTAGATTGTAAAGTCTATTGCTCTCAGACTTTACATTCAGAACTCGATAGAACGTAACTCAAGCCCAATCATATAACGGCTAGTGAACTGGTTTGGATTCCACATCAAGATTGATTTGATTGACGATTGGATCTTGAAGACAAGAACTTTCTATACGAAGAAGCTTTACTTATGGAAACCAAGATTCCGTTTGTATGGGCGATAGGAATCATTTTGGAATTCTACCTTTGTCACTCAACGGCTACCAAATCTTCTAGATACAGAGCTGTCTAATGGGTATATTGGAAGACGATTCTCTGGGATACTGTCCAACGGCTAGTTTGGAAGTGGATAAGTATTTAAGGAGATGAAGGACCGATGAGCAAGTAAGAAATAGAGCGTAGAATTTATAATTTCAAAGTCTGAGCGACCTTCGATCATACACTTGTCTCTTGAGAGCTTAAACGTTTGTGATCGTGAGAGAAATACCAAAAGAGTGACTTAGTGAGATAGTGTGATCTACTAAGTGTTTGCACTCAAAGTTGTAATCTCTTGTTGATTGCATAGTGCAATCCAGCCAAGAAGGCTGTTAGCGTGGGAGAGTGAACATATGCTTGGATTAAGCCGAACCACTATAATTTCCGTGTTCTTATTCTCTTCCTTAACTCCTTTGTTTGAAGTTTATTTTATTCCGCATATATTTGCCAAGGTTTATTTTAAACACTTATTCACTCCTCTCTGCGTGTTCATACTAGCACTCTCACACAACTTATGGCACCGGTAATGTACTTATCCTAGTATAAATGTTACTTCAAGGTAGAATTCTCATATATTCCTTTACACCATCAATTTTATTTTGTTGATAATCTTGTATAATACTAGTCTTTGATAAAATGATAGGGCTATATAGGCGCTATTGTTGGCATCCACATTCATGCTTCTGTACCTATGTCGAAGCAAATCCCATTTAGAGGTAGGAAATGCACCACCACTCAGAATGTGATGTGCGTTTGTTCATTTGATATGAAATTTACTTTTGTATATGTTGGTTGGGAAGGCTCTGCCAACGATTGTCGAGTGTTTGCAGCAACATTGGAGACTCCTCACTTGGAATTTCCTTAGCCGCCACCAGTTATTTGTTTGTCCTTTAAGGAGTAATTTTCTTTATGATCATATTTATAGTTACAAATTATGACCAATGCATGAATACATTGTTGTAGGCAAATACTATGTCATGGATTCTGGTTATGCAGCAACTCCGGGATTTTTAATTCCTTTTAGAGGTGACCGGTATCATTTAAATGAGTATAGGGGTAGAGCGAGATGGCCAATAACTGCAAAAGAATTGTTCAACTATAGGTATTCTTCTTTAAGGAATGTCATTGAAAGATCATTTGGGGCATTGAAGAATTGCTTTTTCATTTTTAGACACATACCCTCATTTGCAATTCGAAAGTAAGCACATATCATAATTGCATGTTGTGTCATCCATAATTACATCAATGATCAAAACAAGATGGATAAATTTTTTTCCCTATATAGAGATCCGATGTACTTGGCTGAACCTACGTAGGATGAGCTTGCAAACGTTCAGTTGACCGAGGAGGGAAACCAAATAAATACGCTTAGGAAAACCATTGCCAATAAAATGACAAGAGATAATAATATGCCGGAAATTCCATGAAATTGTATTTTCAACTTTTGTAATGTATTAGTATTATTTTGACTATTATTTTGTATTTGATGATTTCCTATGTTATTATCTATCCAATTTTTATTCCTAGAAATAAAAACTTTATTCTGTTATCAAACGGATTTCTGTTCCAGAAATAGAAATTTTGAGTTGTTATCAAACGGGTTTCTCTGCTCAGAAACTTGTCTAGGGAATAGAAATTGAGAAATCAATTTCTCGCCAAAAATCAATTTCTATTCTAGAAATTTTATCATGCACAGCCTTAGCGAGTAATCCTTTCTTCTGAAGGGTTAGCAAGATCTTGGACAATGGCTTAGGAAGTGGCATAAATTGACGCCTATAAGAGTTTTCTCCTGGCCAAAAAATGGTCGTGCTCCTCCCTGTTCGGTGTTCAGAGTAGGGCAAGGTGGTTGAACATAAGCTACATTTACATATTCCTTATCATTCTTGGTTAAGATTCTCCTATACGAGCTGGTTTGATTGGATGCCCATCCATCACACAATGCTACTTCAATTCGCTCGCCAACAAGGATTAGCTGATTGAATGACTCAGCAATCGAACCCATCATTCGATTTCGATACTCAGGCGGGAGTGTCTTCATGAACAAATCCATTAACTCCATCTCTGTCGGCTCTGGAGTAATTTGAGCAACTAGGGTCCTCCATCTCATGACATATGCCTTGAAAGATTCTGTCCTCTTCTTCTCAATGCAAAGTAAATCTTCTCGAGATGGAGTGACATCAATATTATACTTATATTGCTTAAAGAATGCATCAATCAAATCCTCCCAAGTCTCTAGAAGATTAATTTTCTTCATAATATACCACTATAGTGCCGGCCCTGTCAAGCTTGCTTGAAATTGTTGAATTATCAAAAGGATGTTATCAACATATGGGGTCATCCTGACCATATAAGTCTGTAGATGGATCTTTGGGCAAGAGGTGCCATCATACTTTTCAAAGTCTAGCATTTTGAACTTCTTTGGCATCTTGATTTTTGCATAATGGGACAGATCAGTTGGGTCTTGGCTAAATGAACCCTCCAGCTGCTTAAGTTTCTCCTCGATTTTCACCAATCGTTTTTCTTGCTCAATCTTCGGGACAGCCGACTGTATCACTTGTATCTCCTCATCAACAACAATTTGAGGCGCGTCAGTAATTTTAACCCTGGAGGCATCATCAGAGGATGATGGCCCAATTGTGGATGTATTCTTGCCTTTATCCCTCGGATCAACCATGGGAGCATGTTGTGGTAACACCACTTCAACTTGCAGGGCTGGTGGGGGTAGTGTTTTCTTAGAGAGGGTCGATTTGCTTAGAGAGCCACTCAAGAACATTTAGGACTTGCTTCATCTCCAATTCAAGGGCAGCAACGCGAGCTTGTTCAACAACACGTGTTTGTTCAGTGTTATCAGCCATTATTGCTCTAGAACGAGTACGAATTAGCGATCTTAGGAGAGCCGTGTTGTTACCTAAGTAAAAGAGATAATGTAAGAAACGATGACAAGATAGGAAAATGGCCCATGACAATGGTCTAATCGCCTCATTTTATTTAAAATTTATTTTAAACGTTGAACCAAACTTCCTAGCAATGAACTAAGAATTGAAATTCAAATCCCTAAACATTGAACTAAAAGTTGAAAGCATTGAATTGAAATCAAGGTCTCTAAACGTTGAACTAAGAAACCAAAACATCTCATTTTATATGCTTTTGGGAGTGGAAATGAATTGCAAATCGGTTTTCCCCATCGCATATAAAACAAGACGAACAACGAAACCTATTGTCATGGACCGACGAAATTGCAAGTAAGTAAATTGCAGAAGTGAGAATATAAACAACTTACTTTCACTGGGAATGGATGACAATCACATAGACACACGCATGAAATGTGAGGCTTGATTTATATCTAGATGGCTTAATAAAATGGAGCTAAGAGGATGATCTGACCGTTGCAGTCTCACATTAACGTGTCAAGTCCTCCTAACCCTGGCGCAGTTGAATGGAATGCCTAATAATCACGCAGTCTCGCGGATATGGACAAACACATTCGACACCATGAAGAACTTTCGGGGAAGAGAATGTCAACCTCTATATAACAGTCTCTCTTTAGAGGAAGTATCATTGTTAACACCATCCTAAGAATCCTATCGCAGCCCAAGTCCGACAGCAGGTTGTGTGTGCAATAGTGTAGTGCTAAAAACAATAAAACATGCACAATAGTTTAATTGCAAACGATACTTCTATAGTTTAAATTCAACCATTCATCCTTAACTCCAACCTGAAAAACAAGGGTTAGCAAAGACTACTCCTCTTATACCTCCCATCTGCAAAAACATTTAACACTTTATGTTGGGAGCGTACCTTGTTTCCATGCTGCCAAACAAAATATTAAAAAAAAAAAAAAAGCAGGCCTATGTCCACTATGAGTTTTAACTCTAGTTCCCAGCGGAGTCGCCAAGTTGTCGCGACCTTCCCGAGGGCAAATCACTTAAAGAAGGCTAATGGATTACAAAGTCCAAAGACTTGGCATGGACCCTCCCAAGTCCTACCACTCGCGACTTGATGTTAAGAAATTAATCTATTTAAACATGCAATTATACTTAATTCGGAGCCGCCACTAATCAATTAGGGTTGATTAGAAACCCAAATAAAGTATGGGAGAATACTTTATTTTCGCGAACCAAAGATTTAATAAGTCCGAAGACATGGTTACGCTAGATTAGTCTAACGCCCTTTCGGTACCTTTTATTTTAATTTCAAAAATATTTTGCAGGCAATGTTGATTAATTTTAATCTAAGCTACTAACATGCAAATGGTGGTCATGCGGGTGAACAATCAATTAAATAACATTCAAATAAAAAAAATGCTAATAAAAATGCATGTCCTAAACATGACACCTAATTTTTCTTTTTCTTTTAACAATGTTAATTATTTGCAATCTTAATTTAACTTAATATGCATGAATTTATTTTAATGACATGCGAGATGCAATTCATATGGTATGACTTAAACTTATTACTATATATATGCAATCTAATTTATATAATCCTAAATATGCATGTGTTACGTGATATGGGATGAATGACATTGTATTTCTACATGCATGCTCATTTATGATTTTTTTTTTGTGATGATTCATTTTTTAATGCATATATGCAACCTATGCTAAATAATGATGATATGAAATGAGATTAATTATGAATTAACCTATTAACTAACCAAGGAAATAATCTTTAGTTTTTCTTTCTTTTTTAATGACATAATGTTTTTTATTGAAAAGAAAGTAACTTAATGGTGCAATGATCATCTTTTAGCATTTTCTTTTTTATTAAAAAAAGCAATTAAACTATAACTCATATGGCATTCATAACATTTTTTTGTTCCTCTTTTTGTTTTACTAAATAAAAATTGACTTAATCTAAAAATATCTAGGTGTGTTGCTTTAATATGAAATGTGTATGGACCTAAGTACCTAAGTTCTAGATATGAAAATATTTTACTAATAAAAAAATTCTAATTAAACCTATTATGCAAATTAATTAATATGTACCTCATATTTTTTGGATTCTTTTTATTGAAATTCGAAATTAAAAAAAAACTAATTAGACTATCTAAAATGAATGATATTCTAATTTATTTTAGGAATCAATTTAACTTAAACTATATCTTATCTTAAAAAAAAAATCAAGACATGCCAACATTATTTAAAATTAGCCCTAACAAAAATCACTCATCTAAAAGTATAATCTAAAAATTATAATCCTATAAATGCAATTCTAATTTACTAACCCTAAAAATACAGTCCTAATTTACTAAACCTAAATGCTCTAATGCAATATTTAGATTTTTATGTACTTTTTGATTTTTTTAATCTTTCCAAACAAGTAATTATTAAAATAACCTTACATATACACAATCAAGATATTCAACAAATAAAGAATTAAAATAGTCGAAAAAATAACCTATTGTCTCACAGGTTAAATTAACGATTACTCTAACGCTGAACATCACGACACATAAAAATGTTCAAAATAATTAAAAACCTGATCCGAAGTCTCACGGATCAAATTAATAATTATAATGATTTAATAATTAAAATACTATAAAAATGCCCACAAATTAATATAATTAAAAAAATAATCCGATGTCTCTCGGATTAAATTAATAATTACATTAATTCCGGACAAAACCCTTGGATAATGCCTACAATATTCATGAAGTTCCAATTTAAATAACTAAACTTAAAAAAATAACAAAATAAAGCAAATAAAAAAAGAAAATAAAACTACCTAATTTCCTTTTCTTTTTTCTTTTGTTTTTTCCTTTCTTCTTTTTCTTCCCAAGCACGGCTTGTGCTCGTGCGGTTGGTCACCGGCTCTAGTGAGGGGTGGCGGCTGTAACAGTGGCATCACCGACGATCAGAGGTTGTGGAGGTGCAAAGCTTCGGCGAGATCCGGCAATTCGGAGCTACTGTCGTCAAGTGCCGTGGCGTCGAGCACGGCGAGAACAGGGAGATCGGCGAGTGGAGCTGGACACGAGCATTGCAGGCGTTCGGGCTCACGGGTCGCCGGAGGCAAGGCGCAAGCGTCGGGTTTTGGTGGTGCTCAGGGACGGCAAGGGCTCGAGCAGAGACGGAGTGGCTGCTAGCGTCAGTGGCAAAGGAAGGCTATTGGTGTCACGATCTGCAGCAGCGGGGAGTGTGGGGGCGTCGTGAGGAGGCGATGCTCAGGTGATGACGAGCAACAGGGGAGAGCTCGGGCTACAGCAACGGCGACGGAGGCGGTTTGGCCGAGCTGCTGGGCATCGGACAGAGGCTCCACAAGGGTGTCGGGGCTTCTGGCGTTGCAAATCAGCGTCAGCAGAGGGGGCTCAGGATCTGCAATGCTGCGGGCAAAGACACGGAGATCGCTGGGTTGCGGGTGGAGGCAGGCTCGAGTGCTACGACGCAGAGGTGATGAGCAGCAGCGGCGGGGGCAGAAACACGGCGGTGGAGTGGGTGTAAGAGCGGCAGCACAGGCACAGTCGTCGGAGGCAGTAGCTCGTACCACCGGCGATTGGTGTCGCGGGCAGAGGATTCTAGGTGTGGGTTGCGGGTCGTCAAGTGGAGCAACGATGCGGTGTCTGGAGGGGTGATAGAGCAGCAGCACGAGCCCTTGTGCTGTCAGCAATCGTGGCAAGGAAACTCCGCAACAGAGAGTACACGGACAGCAGAGACAACAGAACAGGGGAGTTGCTTGGGAGGAACTCGGATCAGCACAGCAGCAGCTTTGTCGGGCGAAGTAGAGGTGCGGCATGCGTCGGCGGACGGTGGCATAGCAAGGCGGCAGCAAGCAACGGGGGGTGAGGCTCCTGCAGGCGTTGGCTGAGCGGGAGCAGAGACGGCTTCACGGACGACGACCAGCGGGGGCGAAGCTTCAGTCGACTGGCAGAACGACGATGATGGCGCGAGCGAGGGAAAAGGACGGCGGAGGCGGTGACCCAAACTGCTAGTGCGCCAGAGAGAAGATTGGGCAACGGGGAAAATGTCGCTTAGGAAGATGAACAGAAGCCCTTTTTCTCTTTCCTCACATCTCTTTCACCGGTTTCTCGAGAAAATATTGGGTGGTCCGGGACCACCACGTCAGCGTGGTCCTGGACCACTCACACAGCGCCACGTGTATGGGGAGCGTAGACAAAGGACGAAAACCGGGCCCACTTCTCTGACGCTCTCTCTCCTCTTTCTCTCTTTTGTCCCCTCCCCTCATATGTGGCGCCATATGAGTGGTCCGGGACCACGCTGACGTGGCGGTCCCGGACCACCCAATATTTTCTCCCGGTTTCTCTCTCTTAGCAGCTCTCTCTGACACACGTCTTCTCTTTTCAGCAAAAAGGAGGAAAACTTTTTGACTTTCCTCTCACGAATACTCTACTCCTCTTTGTGAATGTTTCGAAAATTCAGTCCACCCCCACGGTTCCAAAAACTTGCCCTCTTTTATAGAGGAAAGACTCGAAATTGTTGAAGATTTCCCGATATTCACTCATCTTCTCAACAAAAAATGGCTCCAAAAATCAAATGATTGTTGAGTTTTTTTTTTTTTTAAATTCAAAATGAGGAGATTTGTTCATCAATCAAATGTTTTATTATTCAAAAGAATATTATAAATTTCCCTCCAAAACCAAATGCTCTATTTTTTAATTTCTTAAAAATTAAATTTAAATTAGGTGTCAACAAATGTCAATCTGGAACTCAACACCCAGTAGCTATCCTCTGACACATGCTAGTGCCCTTTGCGGTGAATTCAATCGCCTTAGTTCTCACTTTAGTGTTGTCCATGAGCTGCAATTAGGCAACTTTTTATAGGATATTGAGTGTTTTAGCTGCTTTTCCTCTGGAGTCGAGGCGGTGTTTATCACCAATTGATTTCGCATACACCCAAGAAGGCTTAACGTGGTGTGATAGAGGGAATCGATCATTATTACCAACATGTTCAGCTCGATGGTTGAGTGCATACCCGTGTCGCTCCTATCCAAGAAAAGGGGCAACTTACGTGCTGATAGAATAGCAGATGTTGAGGAAGCCAGTTGGCTGTAGAATTCACGTGCGGGCTTGAATTCTACTCCTCGTGTTTTGCATTACAGGATATGTTTTCTCGACATGTCGTTACCTGATTGAGGCAAGGATTTCTGTCAGCATATGTTGGATGTGGATACTTAAATCCGTACGATTGATGTTATGTCTCAGGTATCATGGGTGTGAAGATAGGATTCCTGTTTCTTCTTATTTTGAGTGTTCTTGCAGCCCTCGATGCTAGGCAACTTCCGCGCAATCTTGAAGGTACTCATTGAGCTTGCTTTTGATTTACCTTCATTTCTTTTTGCTTGGTTTCTGGATCTTCCCCACAAGCGATGGGGACATTTGCTTCCCTGTGCTGAGCAAGGAGTCAGGAAATGCTTGTAATGAACAATTATTTCTGTCTGATATTAATATCAGAATATCATTTGCTATCTTTGACTGAAACTATATCAAGGTGTTATGGGCATGTCATGGGCTGATAAAATTCTAGAAATAATGGCACACCTTGTTATGAGATGACATGAGCAAAACAGGTGCTACATGTGGATTACTGAGTCATGATGATCACACCAGCTGCCGCTGAAAGGGTGGACGTACATCGTTCTCTTACGAATTTTCAAGAGCTATAATGTGATAGCTCGTGCAGCTTGTATATTTTGATGAACATTTGTTTGTGTCAGCTGACAAGGAAGCAACCTTAAAACATGTGTGACTGATGCCAAGTCATTGTTAACATTCTTGCATTGTATGACAGGTTAAATGGCAAACATGTCCGAATGAATATTTGTTCCAAGTTTCATAGCAAATGTCTCACATGTTGATACGTTAGCAACTGAATGATGCTTTTAAATTGTGTGGTCAGCTATCCAGTACCACATGCTGGAAAAGGGAAGTTCAACGAATGGAAATATGTGCGCGTGGTGCGAGGAGTGTGCCAAATTGGCTCTCAAATAGAGATTCAATATATGTGTGAGGTGGATAGTCCATGGCCTTGTCGGTATTGCTTCACGTGAAAACTAAAGCCAACACGCCGCATAAGAAACATAAATCGAAGGAACACATCCATCAAAGAAGACTGCTAGGTTCCTATATAGGAAAAATCGCATTCGAGCTTAACTTATAATTTCTTAATTATGTGATACAACTGTGATTTATCTTGCTTCTGACTTTTGAGGTAATCTACTCGTTTCATGCAATTTCACCTATATGGCTATTCTTTAACATATGTGAGTCTTAAACAGTACTATCATCTAGTTGTTTAAAATTGAGAATAGTTGGTAATAATCTTAAACAACTTTTATGCGGTATTGGAACAGCAGATAATTCTGAGTTGAAACATTTTCAAGCTCTTTATTTGCACCGGCATACACATAAATAGAGTAATAAAATACTTAAAATTACGCCTTCGTGTACGATAAAAATCTCAGTTTAAGAGATTTTTGTTTAAGCTCAAGTTGAAGTTCCGACTTTGCAAATACAATGAAAATATGAAGTAATTGCACTGTTTTCAGAATGCATAAAATATAGGAAGTTGATTAGAATATGCACACCATCTAGGCTTCTCAATTGTTCAAATCAATTATGAGGCTCAAACTAGATTTGATGCTCGAAGCTGCTTGACTTTGTTTTCGATAATGATAAAAACACGCCAGCTATAGCGAAATTTGCCAATTCAAGTTCCAATATGAGTAGCAAGATGAATAATTTGACTCATGTGAATTAGAATTTACAGCCTAACTCGAGGATTTTCAGTCTGGTATGAGCGAAGGGGAGAGAAAAATCTCTAAATAAGAGAGGCAGGGCCGAACTATTTGAACGCTCGGTATATGAAAGAATCTAGCTTGGCGTTGATTTGGCACACTTGTTTAAATACTCTCTTGCAGTCTTTCATATGATTAAGTACACAGAATGGATAGTAATTGTGGAATTATTTTTCTTTCTAGGAGATGCTATGAAAGAATTTACAATGTCAACCAAAAGAATAACGCCCGGCAATACAAGGTAGGTGGATTTGGAAATAACTAACTAAACTTTTCAATAGTTACAATCTCTGAGAACTTAATTATATGAAGATTAGTCTAGAGCTAAGTCAAGACGTTTGGCACAACAATGCAATTACGAGGTGGTCTTCTTTTCCACTGATGGAAGTGATCACGGTAGTTCTCATTTATTTATTCAAGCTACATTAAAATTGACTCATATAATTGTTGGTCCATTCACTTGAACATAGGGAATTATACATGTTCGTGGGTATGAACTGAGTCGACCGTTTGAAATTGTTAGTATTGCAAAATATAACAAAGATATATCATCCCCAATCTTCCGCGAATTTCTTTTTCCATGTATATGACCTTCTCGTCTCTCTGGTTCCAGACGGGTCGGCAAACTTTCTCTTAGGTCAGGGGGAGTAAGCAAAGGCTGCGGACCCTCCCTCAAATCTGGGTGAGGAATCAAACCTCCCGCCTATCACTCGGGGGCAGCGTCACCAATTGCCACAAACATGAGCGTTGGCCGCACTCAACCCAATCGAGCGAGGCCTCATAGCCTATGCCTATGGTTGGAGAGGACCATTGTCCTAGATTTCGGTGAGGAATCAAAGCCTCTCACCTATCACTCAATGGCAGCATCATCACTTGCCATTACCATGGGGAAAATTACAAAAAGGTTTTAAACTTATTATAATTATACCAATCAGTCATAACCCTCTTAATTGTACCAATCGAGTCCTAAATATTTTCACATTTTACTAATTAAGTTTATCTACAATTTTTAAGGAAAAAAATGTTGCATTTCTTAAGTGTGCTTAATTTTTCAATTTACCAACCAAAAAAGTGTTGTGTTGGATTTCCTTCTTATTATAACCCGCATGTCATGAAAGGCAAAAATGACAAGGAGTTTATTGGGGAACCTAAGGATGAATTACTTAAATTTGAGCGATTTTACATTTTAGGGGCAGTATATGCAGCTTCTCCTTATCAAGCAAAAAGTCTTGAGAGCAGGTCTTATTCTTGGCATGCCCAAGCTAACTTAGGAACATTATTTCGTACCCCATTCGGTCCGCAAAAAATGAATGAAAAATAAAAGAACTGCTGACTTTATTATTTGGATTTACTAAATAAAAGCCAACCTGTCACCAACTTTCTACCTAAGTTTTAGTAGAATATAAATAAATTCGACTAAAGTCATGTGGCAGTGGACTGTTTTCGCAATGGATCGAATCATTCTGGAAAATGCTCAATGTCTCATTCTATTTAATGATCATCAGCAGCTTCCTCGTTGCTAATGGCATTTTGACTGGTCAACTATTCTGGGCGGATTTCACATACGAAAGCCCGACACCACCCTGTTTTGATTAATAAATAATTAATCGCCGGCACGGCTTCAACAATCTCGTGGACGTCCTTTTGCTCCAAGCTAGAAATTAAATATGTTCCTGCCCTAATTATTTTCCTCTTTTAAAATTTCACTCGTTTTCTTCTTCCACACAGCGCGTTGACCTTGAAAACCATGTTGGAAGATACACAGCTTGACAGAATATTTGATTGATTCTAATCCGATTTGTACAGATCAATTAAGATTAGATCTAGAATAGATTGATTTGTAGGATCATTAATTTCCTTGTTTACTCTTACTCTTGTATTATAATTGCTGAGGATGTACATTGATTCAATTCATTGAAGACAATACAATATACAAAAATATTCTCTCTCCATTCTTGAGTTCTTCAATCTCTCTGCTCTTTCTTCATCTTCTTACATGGTATTAGAGTGGTAATGAAGTTCTGATTTTCTTCCGCTTTCTTTATCTCGTCCTTTGTTGAGACCTTCAAGACTCTTATCTCCTTCCTTCTGCCTTCTTTTATCTCGTCCTCTATCGAGAGCTCCAAATACTTTTTCTTCGTTCCTTCTGTCGAGATCGTCAATCATGCACAAAATTGACATCTTAGTATTTTTTCTACCATGACAAATAACTTACCTTCAGCATCCGATGAGCGTCCGCACGATGAAAATCCCGTGCAAACTACAGAAAGCCGAGACACTATCTCCGTTGGAGACGCCGCTAGATCTCACGAACAACCTGTTCGAACTCAAGAAAGTCATAATCCTCTTGCTCAGTCAATTTCAGAGCAACCCTACTCGGTTCAGCCCATTCCGGGCCAAGCAATAGTGGGTCATCCTTACCAGTGGCCACTATTTCAGATGCAGCCCAACCCATGGTTGTTTGGGCCTAGCCCGAATACATTATCGCCAGGAGTTCAAGGGCCATGGGCCTCTGGCCAACCCGCCGGCAGCCCACCAACCATAAGCGGGGCAAGCGTGACTGACGAGTCGGGTGGAGCAAATACGGGGCAAATAGACGCGGGTCATGGAGTCGGTTTGAATCCAGGTATGGGAGCGAATCCCTACCCCAGTTTCTTGCTTGGATTTTTGCCGTTTCCAGGATCGATTTTCACTGAACGGCTAGAATCCGGCGACCCCCTGTTCGTTTCCACCGCCAACGGACCTGAACTGAAGTTAATCAGCCAGCAACTTACCAGGCACGAAAACTCTTTCAAGTGGTCACAGGAATTCCGGCAAGTGCTGGTGACTAAGGACAAAGATGGATTCATCAACGGGACCATCGTTGTTCCTTCGGACGAGCGCCTGGCGTGACACTAGAGGAAATGCAATCAGCTTGTCTGAACCTGGATCGACAACTGCATCTCTCCAGAGGTCGCAGCCGAACTTCCACCCATAGAAGACACTCAAAAAATGTGGGAGAATATAAAAGAAATGTACGGCAAACTCGACCGTGCCAAAAAAATTTCGCTCATGCAGGAACTGAGCAATTTAGAACAGGGGAACATGATAGTCACGGCTTGTTTTCAACAAGCTATCGTCTTTGTGGAATGAACTGGAAGCCGTCGAGGAAAAGCTCGAAGGACCAGAATCCACTTTAAAGCAATATCGTTCGATCAAAGAAAGGGAAAAGGCTATGCGTTTCTTACTGATTTTGAACGAGACTTACTTTACCTTTTATTCATAGATCCTGGCCATGGACCCTGTCCCTCTAATCGGATGGATCTACCAGTTGGCTGTGCAGGAGGAGAGCCATCATCTCGCATCGCCGGAGCATGCAAGGAACGGCGACAGCATCACTCTCGTAGCCCGCGGAGAACGGAGAGATGGATCCGCGAAAACCCTAAATCAAGAGAGAGACAGAAGAGGCGGATTAGAGTTTGGAGGAGGAGACGTCGCCCGCTCCTTTAAAAGAGACGGCATCAACAGATGGGCCAGATCGTGGGCGCGGATCAGACGGTCTTTTTGGCCCTGAAGGTGCGGATGGATCCGACGGCGGATATGATTCCACGACTAAAGGAGTGGATGGCCAGATATT
Organism: Eucalyptus camaldulensis; assembly: GCA_019915185.1. Lineage (NCBI taxonomy): Eukaryota > Viridiplantae > Streptophyta > Magnoliopsida > Myrtales > Myrtaceae > Eucalyptus > Eucalyptus camaldulensis. The sequence goes on from JAHSVA010000005.1 coordinate 12,164,928, forward strand.
TGCCACATCATTAAAGAATTTCCAACCGAATTTTAAGGCAAAAGGCAAAATGTTTTGCGATTATTGCAAACGT